>OY728148.1:1815864923-1825864923 GCA_963277665.1 Viscum album
AGTTTTCATGTGGCTAACTAATGGAACTTGATGAGGTTAGGCAAGAGGCATATAAGAATTCCAGGATATATAAAGATAATAAAAATGAAATCCATGACCCCATGATCTCTCAAAAATCATTACATCATGGTGATAACGTACTAATATTTAACTCCTATTTAAAATTATTTCTAGGTAAATTAAAGTCTCAGTGGTTGGGACCATTCTGAGTGATCTAATTATTCCACTATGGTGCGATGGAAGTAGCTGGAGTAGATGGTAAATCCTTGAAGGTGAAGAGGTAGCATCTCAAACCATATATTCACATGGATGACATGGTGGGAGCAATATCTACCATACACTTTTGATAACAAGAGCCTCAGGTAAGGTTGAGCCAAAGACCTTAAACAAAGGCACTTCCTGGGAGGCAACCCAATGGTTACATGCCATGTACCACCTATACACATGGAGTATACATACCTTTTTAGTTTATATTCTAACATTATAAATATATATTAAATAAGTTAATAAATAGGGATGATGCTGGTGCTGATGGTAAGGTCACTAGAATATATCCGAGCCTTCACCGGTTCGAATCCCTCCATAACAACCTTTGACATGGGGTTCATCTTTTTTAAGATCGTGTTTATTTAAATGAAATGTGATATATTTTTAAAAACAATATCTATGTTTTCTAAATAAAAGAAAACCTATGATGGGGATGGACCGACTGGTTAGGGTCGTAAACCAAATCCAGAAGACCTGGGTTCTAATCCTGACAACCAGCCTATTTCTATCATTTTTCATATAAATAAAACCACACAATGTACATTTCGATATAAGACATGTGCACCATGTTTTCAATGATAATTTAAACATTTTTTGAAATAAGAAAATACATGCGGGTGAAGTTTGCAGATTGGTAGAGTCTCATACCTGGATTAAAAAGTCCCATGTTCGAACTCAGCTAATCTCTATACATCATCCTTTTTATTAAAATTAAAACCAAACATCGTGAATTTTCATCATTCCATGTAGAACTGTAACTATACATTAAATATTAAAAATAACTAAAAATGTGCAGTGATACCACATTTTCACTAGTGGATAAGGAACTTCGTTCGAAATAGCCGGTCACTGGTTCGATTCATGCCCCATGCAGTAGACCAAATACTGTAGTTCTCTTTTTCTAGTTTTAGAACACATAACATGTAATCCTTTGATACACTACATGAATAGGTTTATTTTTGTTTCATTTATTTTTCTTTTATAACTAATCATGTTTTACATAAATAATTTTATTATATTATAATTTAAATATTTATAAAAAAACACATACATAGTGTGTACGCTTTATGAAACTCCATGTACTTCGCCTATAAAGGCTAGGACACTACCTGCTTGTGGTCGTGTCACGTGACCCCCCATTCCCCATTTTATTCTCCCACATGCCATCCGCCTCCCACAACATCAGTCCACATATTAATATTTTTTTCATGTTCATTTAATCTATATTTTGATCTTCTCTCATGGTATATCATTCTCCACCCTATATTCCAATATTTCATAGGCGTTTAAGGGGATTTTGAATCGGGTGACCATTTGTGTCTCCCACGTAGTACATGAGGTGCATGAAGAACAAATGTTGTGTATGTCTTATACATGGCCACACATTGCACGTTTTCTACAGCTAACATATACATGACGTGTATGTTCGGTACACACCATGTACCGTGCCTCCCATATCCTTCTGGCCCAGACCATATCCTCTGGGACACGATCCCTTCCCATGTCACAACACAGAACATGTATGTTCAGTACACGTTGTGTCCTCCATACCATTAGAGGAATCCGTGTGTATGGAATACACGCCTTTCACACCATGTTGATCCACACAACATGTAACCTTTCCACACAATGTGTATGTTGTTTGATCCCCTACCCAAGTTGATCCATGTCTAGCCACTTACACAAGCATCACTCCATGTTGTGACACACGATGTGTACACCTTGATACCCTCCGTGTACTAGTTTTTGTTCATCCAAATTCCCTCTTGATGTGTATATCTAGGGTACACATGCTCTTCAACAAATCCTACCACATGCCATGTACCATGAATCTATATGTCGTGTTCTACTTTGTTTTCTGTTTCACACATTTTCTATCTTTTTCTTCTTTTATTTTATTTTCTTTTCTTTTCTTTTCTATAAGCTATAGTAGGTGATGATCCCATGACTGTGAAAAAGCACGCTTCCACTACTGAGGGCGAGTGGCCCCCCTATCTATAATATTCTTATTCGGCATTCTATGAGTCTGAATTTTGATTTCCTCCTTTTCCAACACCTACCATTGGCGACGCTGCCTCCACTTCTCCCAACACCTCCATTAGTCTCATCCACTGATCTGATAGATCCTATACCTCCCACACCTACCACTGAAGATCCTTCTATGACTTCTACCATGCCATATCCAATGGCTGGGATCTCTAGTGCTGCTGTTTTATCTTCTAGCTCCGTCCCTCCGGGGCCAGGATATGCTTCAGCTGACTCACCTGAGACCGGACCTATATCCATTGCTCCACCTCCTTCTAGCACAAATGACCCTTCTACCCCAGAACCAGCGGATCGACCTCAACCAGTACCACCAATTCCCTACCCTCTTCCGCATCCATGCATGATCTTTCCCAAGGGTCATCTTGTAATGGATAGATTGTGGTGATTCTCACACCACACTATCTAGTTGAGATGTTGCCATCTGGACGTCAGTGTTCCCCAGTGCCTTGGAATCTGCGAGGGGATTGAGGATATCCTTGGATATAATCATCTCCTTGAGATACTCTAGGTCAGAACTCCTACATATTGAGATTTATTTTTGGAGTTCATTGCGACCTTCGATTTCGATGGGCCAGCCTACTGACAGACTCCCACTGATACAATTAACCCTATTTTCTTTCGGCTCGGCGATCACCCTTTTTCCCTTACCATGGTAGATTTTGGCCAAGGGTGCAGCTTATACCCCCATCCAACCAACCCACCTCTATCTCCAACCATACCCACCCTGAGTACATAGAATTCATTGTGACGTGGCAAGATATTTCTGGGCCTGGCCAGAGGTACACCCCCACCTCACAGAAGAGAACATTCATCATTGACCCTCCCCTTAGTTTTCTTCACCAGTGCTTCATCGCCTTCTTTTTTATATGCCAGAATTTTATTGACTGGAATGACTACACTGACATCCCTTGCCTCGTCGCTGCTTACTTCCACTCTATGATCTACGGTCGTCAGGGCAACCTGAACGATGATTTTTATACCACTCAGTTGGGACACTATCTAAGAGATTTTGAGCCATATCTCCCTCATGACCCATTTTTCTCACCTCATCATCTCGAATTACTCATGATCATCTTCATTCAAATGTTTGAGCATCGGGGCGATGGCTATGTGCTCGTACAGGATGCCCCAGCTCCTGCTAGGGTGAGAGCTAACCCAGTTTCTCCAACTGGTGTTGCTGATCCCAACCTAACTCATCCACCAATGGATGTTCCCTAACCACCCCACACACTTCTTCTATCCTTCCTTCTTATTCCACCATCCCTTCCTCTTCTATTCCTTCCACCTACCCACCTACACCTTCACCCTTTATTGATCTCTCCTTCACTCTCCGCCTGGCTGAGATGGAGCGCCACCAAGATTCTATGGCTCAGAAACTTTGGAGGCTCAAGAAGATGTTGGGGTTTCTTCTTCACCAACATGTAATTTCATTACCCCTAGCCACTACGCTGGTACCTCCATCAAATCCTCAGCCTTCCGCTGAACAACCACCACTAAAATCTCTAGCCTTTGATTCAGTTCCCTTATCCACTACTATCCCGACTCCTACTTCTCTTGCTATCCTATCAGAGGTTCCTCCTGTACCTACCTCTTAGAATGAAGATCATATACCTATAGATTCCATTGTGGCTACTTCTCCTTTTGAATATTCCACTATTTCCAATGATGTCTCTTCTGGGGTGACCCAGTGACTGGTTTTCGGTACATTAATTTCCAATATATATATCTCTTTTGTGTTATGCTTGGGATGTTATTATGTATGCATCTGCAGATTTCATTTTCCATTCCTTCAACCATCACAGGTACTCTAGAGTTAGTTGGGCTTATATGTTTAGACAACATACCCTATTTTCGATTCACCATAAGGGGAGTATTTTTCAATGTTACCTTTTCTTTTTCCTTTTTTTCTTTTGAATTACTTCTTTCACGGCTTCCCCTCATCTTACCCCGACTGTTTCCCCATATCTTCTCCTCTTCCTTGGTATTTCACTTGGGGGGCCATGTGCTATATTAAGTGTAGGGGAGGGTCTCTTACTACACTAGTCTTTGCCTTGAACCGATCTAGGAGTTTTCATTAAGAGTTTAAATATTTTAAACTGTGGAATTTTTTGATTCATTATAATTATAAATAATAAAGACATAAAATGAAATTTTAAAATATAAATTCTTACATAAATTTTTAATGTGTTTTTAATTGATTGTTGATATATTTTGATTTTTTATTTAACATCTTATAAATTTACATTTATTAGACTAATCATTTGTACTCATGTCATGACTTTTTTGACCTTTTATTTTTACTCATTCCTAAGAGGTATTCTAAGCCTATTTGAAATATTCTTTCTTATACCCTCTTTCTTGAGATATTCTTGGGATATGAATAACTGCCAAAACATTCTAGTTTTTCTCTTCAAAACATGAAGGTTTTTGAATCACATTAAAATTATTGAGGCATTTGATTTTTTTTCATCCCCTTTGAACTTGAGACCTACCATACATATGATCTTTGTAAACCCTTAGAAACCACAGACTACCTTGATTGGAAGCTACATTAAAAGACTATTTTCCCTTCTAACCCTAATTCTTTTATAATTTTGTATGATTATTAAATCGAGATTTAGAGAGTTATTTTTGGACATTCATGGTATATTTTGGAGAGCAACCATGCACTTAAGTTTGGGGGAGAGTGTAACTTGTTCATTTGGAAAAAAGGGGTCCAAAACAACTATTCATTATATTCTTAGTGGTCCCTATCCCAAAAAAATACAGAAAAATGCACAAGAGGGACTAGATTCATTCATGGTTTATGGGTCCATATTTGCAAGAGAATTTCACAGTGATGATACCCATTGAGAGATATTTATTAGGGGAGCATTTTTTTATTAAGCATAATTTTGAATATCATGCAGTATTGTTTAATAATTAAGCCTCCTTTTTAAGCCTCTGAGATTAATCTTCATCATTAATTATCAACCCTTAGCCTTAGAAACACTTGAAACTTATTAAAATCCCTCAAGAGATTTGTGATTTTAATTCTAAAGTGATGAATGAGTACACTTTCAAGCCTATGGATAGAGTGAATATACTTAAGATTGAGCATAACTCTAAATAAATAATCTTGAGTGACAAGTGTGGTAATTTTTGGTGAGGTAAATCATCAAGTGGAATGTTTATTTATGGGTAGTTAAACAATGTGGATGAAAGAGGATGTAAATTTTTAATTAAATTATATAGGAGGCATGATTAGATTATTTTTGGAATTGAAATATGGTTTGTGCTTTTTAAATGTAGGTTTCGAGCACAGCGGAAGCACGTTGGTGGGTGTACCCAACTTTAATTTTAGCATTAACATTGATCAATATGACATCCATCATGATAATAAAATTCCAGATCATTGGAATAGAATGAAGAATGAAAAAGAAAGAGGGGAGTCCCTGAAACATAGATAGGATCATCATATGTTGGTTATAATTAATTTAATTAATTGAAAAGAATTACCTTGATTGAATTCTTTTTTGTTGATGTTTCCTGTCACGATCCAATGTGATCCGTCATTGCTTCAAATAATCCAAGTGTAGGATTCCTCTAGCGGTGATCCACATGTGCTCCACATATCTCTGGATTTCACCGAAAGGATCTTCGGGTGCTAGTGCGGAAGAGACTTCACTTGCGATGTCTGCCTTTGATTGCCTTGATCTGGTGGAGGTGGATCTCTCTCTCATAGATTGAGATCATTCTTGGTGGAAAAGGAATTCTCTCTGAGCTTGAGAGCTTTTCCAAATCCATTGTGCACACCCACTCAAAAAATGGATAGGCTAATGAGAAATATATAATTTGGATTTTTAATTACATAGAATAATAAATTGAATTAATTACCAAAAATCATTTATTCATTTCATTTAATTCTTAGTAATACCCTATGTCTAATAATCACAGTTGACTATTATTATTACTTGACATGCACCCAGAGAATTACACCTAATATTATTTAATTAAATAAATAAAATTATTTCTCATAAATTCCCAAAAAAATACATGGCATGTACTTTTATTTTTCCATTTTTCTTTTCTTCCTCCTACACATTTATTAGACCTTGAAGAATATCTATTTATTTATAAAATAAATATTAATACATTAATCTCTAATAAATATATTATTTCACCTGCAATATATTCTCTCGAATAACTAGTGTTGAAATAAATGTGACCAACCATCCTTAAATAATTATTAAACCATAATCGGGATTAATCATAATTTAACTTGTTAAATTAATATTTAACTGAGATACCTGGACACACATAGTGTGTGACCCTCTAGGATAATTTCTTAGTGGCATTAGATGGAGCCTGCCTAAAGTCCAAGGTTAGCATCCAACAACACGCCAATGAACCCGTAGAGAAAGAAGTTAACGCCACAATGATGTGTCACCTCCTACGAATGCTTGCTGTGTAATATAATCCCTTTGTCTCGATATCTCAAATCAACTAGGTTGCATGCTAGTGACATCAACCCATGTGCTCTATTATTCTTTATTTGACTTTTAGGAATTGAGCTTCCCCATTCCTCACCATGGACATGGATTTATTTATGCTATATCAATTCCATCAAATGGCCTGAGATATCTACTTATGTTTTAGAATAGAAGGGAAAAATCCTTTCTCACATTATCTATTAATGTAGTATCACTTTTTATGCACCCAATGTATCCTACCTCTTTGATAAAAGTGTGTCGTCATAGTTTTTATCAATACATATAAGTGCACGAGTGGTAATACCAATTAATAATAATATTAAATTCTATGGGCCAATACACACATCCTCAGATTGGAAAATCCAATAACACTATGAAATGTGGATTTCCTACTAGCGGGTCTCATTTTTCATAATATTCTCTTGGATATTACCCTGGGAGAACACCATGAGAAGGTGCCACAAATTTTTATGAGTCCTCACCCCTAATGTCCTGTATTATTTGTGTCCCTCAACTAACATCATCAAGCCAAAGAACATATATTCACACCACTGGGAAATTAATCTATAACCATGCCAATAATGCCATAGATTAAAATATCCATCGATACACCCCCACAATTACCCATGGCTCCATGGATGAATACCCCGACCTGTTCATTTCTTCTTCCTTCCACTCAATCCATCATCCACGAAACCACTCAACAGGCCGACGCCCTCCCCAACGCCTCCTCTCTATGACCCTTCTCATCCAAAGAAGTTTCTTCGAGCAACCTCCCCACCTTCTATATTCCTTCATAACACCTACCTGATGACTCCTCCCGGATACCTCCTCACCAACAGACCTCAATACCCATGACGCCTCCTCGCCGTGACTATCCTCCCTACAATTCTCCTCCTCCTGGTAAGATGCTCCAAGAGACCTACCCACCTCATCCCTTCCATCCCGACGACTCTCCCCCATAACCCTCAACACCCTAGACACCAAGGTCGACACCCCCCACACCCTATCTATAAGGTATTTGAAAATTTCATTGATTTCTTCAGTTCTTTCTTGAATCTGAAAAAAATACTGGATGTGGAGTGAACTACGATGATATGGTATATGATCATGTTATTTTTCAATTAATGACTCTATGCTTCTATTTATTTGTTAAAGGATGTTTTCCATTTTGGGTTCATTCCTTATTCAACACGTTTTGGAACAATGGTAGATAATGATTGTTGGAATTCAGAATAAATTTCATACATTATCTTATTGTGAGATGGAATTTTGGATGATTTTAAAGATGGAGTAACCATTTTAGATCCTTTTGATCCTTATAGGTTCTCACGATAATTTGGTCATTTAAAACAGGTTACATCTTTACCTATAATCAATATTTAGAGTTAATATAACTTATTTTTCCTTTATGAAATGTGGCTGCTGATGATGCATGAAGATTATGACATAGAAATTTCATTACATCTTCAGAATGGTCCAAATAAATTTTCATGGGGTTATTCCACGTTGTGGTTTGAATACTATACCGATGGGGTATTGGGAAAACCAGTCTGATTAGTGTATAAAAAATTGGATTCTCAAATATCCTTTCATGTCATACTATCCTTATAATTTATTGGGGGGAAATAATTATGTCCCAACATTCTAATAATTTTGAGGGAGTTTTATCCTAATGATATTTTTTTGGGATTGGTGAAGACTCCGCATGTTTGAATACTAGTGTTGGAAGACCTAATTACATTTTTCCCATTGAAAAAGTGTTAGGTATTAATCTGATAAATGCTAAACTATCATGTTGAATACCTAATGTTAAATAAGAGGCAATGATGGAGGACTTTATTACAACTATGACACAATTTAAAGATGATTTGTCCATGAAAAATAAAATTCTGGATTATATACCTATAGTGTAAGGTGAACAGAGTCTGGGTCCCAATATTTTCATCTAGAATCAGGCTGAATGATAGTGGTCTTGGTTCAAGGATTAAACCATTATCATATATAATTCTTTAGAGAAAATTTCTGATAAAGATGACAACCTCCAACAATGTTCCTTGTCCTAGGTGTAGGTGAGTTTTATTATCGACACTGGCACTTCCTTGTTCATAATGTTCTCATTTATTGAGAGGATTTAGGCACCCATGAATATGATCTCATAAAGTTTATTTTTCCAACCACCATACCATATATTTTAAGTACAAAACTATTGATTTAAATCTCTTAACTGTAGAGGAAGTGAAACTTCATGATTTTATTTCTATATAGAATGTGGAGAGGCATGAATTTGTGGCTCACATGGATAGAATAAAGGCACAACTATCATAAAAAAACTTTGGGATAGAATCCATAAAATAGAAAATACAAGAGCTAAACACCTGTGTTACACAAATTCATACTCTATCAAAATATGTAGCTAGTCATAGAACCAATATCGAGTAGGCCCTTAACACATTTGTTTAGGAATTAGCAGATATATTGAATTAGGTTGGTCAAATTTCACTATTGTCACATCATTTCCATTTCATTTCTTAACAAGGTCAAGAGATACTCTAGGATGTGGGTACTCCACCATAGTTTTTTCAAGTAATAGAATATTTTATGCTCCCAATAATCTGTCCATTTGTTACAACTTTCCATTGAAATTTTACTAGGATTAATAGATTATACATATTTTCTTATTAGAATGTCTAAATATTAGTATGTTAAGCTTATAATAATGGTAACATGAAAAATACTCTAAAATCTGTATGTTTAGGGCCTTATAAGACCAAATTACACTATTGTTTTAGGTTTAATGGATTTTACTGATAGTTATTAGGGTAATTACACGATCCAAGGTCTTTTATTCCATGAATATGAGATTCACTACATAGATATGACCCATGTGAATGGAGATATAAATTTTCATTTTCTATGTTCATATAATGTGTCCAAAAATAGAGGAACGTGTTTTATAATATTCTATACCAATAAAACTCATATGAAAAATGCGTACATGTGTAAGTGTAAAGTGGTATATGCAAGTATATTCATATATCTAAGGACCCCCTTATGCATATTAGGCCATTAAAATACGTACATAATGGCTAGGTGTCTTTATATATATATGTGAAGTTGCATATGAATGCAAGAGGAAAAAAGGAAGATTGAAGTTGTCATCATCAAAAGCAACACGTCTTGGGGTCGAGGTAGGTTCCCTCTGCCTAAACCTTTAATTTTAATTCTATAATTTCCTGATTGTTTTAAAAAATTGTTTCCACAATTGCTTTATTGTTTAAAAAAATGGTTTTCTAATAACCACTATCTTTTTCCAGGAAGAATATGAATATAGTCATTGATCATGTGCACATATATGCTGTTGGGAACAAAAAAATAATTATTATTAATGTTATTATACTTATATTAATGATTCATTGAATTATAATGATAAATATTTTTGAACCAAGGACAACTCCCCCTCATAATTAGATCCCTTCAATATGAAAATATTTTAATTTCGTAGAGAATATTGTTTGGGTATTAATATTGATCGATGAAGTATGAGTACCCATATTTTAGGAATCTAAATCTTTGGTTAAAACATGGGAAATAATTCTCTTGAAGTCATGGGCATCCATTTTACTGGTGTTGTGATCTTATACATATAGAGATGTTGGCACATGAATTATTGAAAAGTATAAGATTTATTATGTGATAAGAATAAGTTGATTCACCTTTCCTAATGCATAATAATCCCATCCTTCCACATGTGATGAGCATGGAATTCCTTGGTTGATGAGCCTCGATTTCATTAGGTGATGTGCCTAAAATACCTTAGGTTACTAGACTATAGAGGATGAATATCATTGGGCATCAACTTCAGGGATTGGTGAACCCTTTATGAATTTCCTATCCTTAAAAAATGATATAATGAGTAACATGTGGCATATTAGTCATCATAATCATAAAAATATACTCAAATTTTGATTCAAATTATCTTATGGAATTCCAAGCAATATATTTGATAGTTAAGGTTCCCCAACCATTTCTAATAGGTGTAGGGGTAGAATAAGTTCCCATGATTCTATTAAAACCCATGATCACCCAAACATGGAAATTTCATACCTCTATTATGATGAAATGACTACTCTCTCCGTCACCCGATTTCCATAATGGAGATCATGCAGTGGAGGGTTATCAATTCACTGGTCAACCACTATGAGTAGAAATAAATCATACCCACTAGGAAAAAGGATAGGGATGATCTAGGATCCATGGTTCCACATTAAAACAACCAATAGAAAAGACACTACATCGAGGGACTGACAGGGGGAGGGGGGATGTCCAGGTGGGTCTGCAGGGGGGATTGGGGTCTAAGTAGGATAAAAACTCATGTGGTTATTGAGCCTCCTTCAGCTTCTTCCTACAAATCAATTCCATATCCTCCCTAGCCTCGAAAAATAGATGTTCACTATATAAGGGAGATCAGAGTCCCCTGCTAGTGCCAAAACCGATCTCCACCTCGACAACAACATACCAAATGAATTAATAGATTCACATATGGTGCACCCATTAATCCATTTATTTATGATTACTAAATTTTCAACTAGTATACTAAAAACGTTTTGTCATTTTTTCACATGTTCTTTTCAGGTATTTGAGGATGCCTATAAGTCACAATTAAGCATCATAATCCTTGATGATATTGAGAGGTAATTACAATAAATTTCAACACAATACTACTTTTGATACTTTCATTTTATAACCACTATAGTGTTCTTTTTAGTACGGAATTTTGGAGTAAATTCTCATTTGACCTCGTTTTTCCAATATTATTTCACAAATGTTGATGGTCCCTTTGAAACAGATTCCTCCCTAGGAATTCATCTCATTCCTTTTATTAGTATAAATCATTCCAAATATATCTTTATGAGGTATTATTTGTCTCAATGCCTTCACAAGTACTGGATTTATTGTGTGTATGCTTTCGCATGATAGGCTGTGTCTGCGGATAGGGATGCATGCTATGCAGAGAACCAGCAACAAAACATAGCCCATGCTTATGCAAGTGAGATTATATATAAGGATCCTCTTGTGGTACTTTATGCTTATATAGCTCATTTGAAATTATATCATTTATGTTTTCCATTATAATCCTTACTCCACTCATTTGAGACACCACAAGCACCTCCAAAGATGTTTTTGACTCACAGGGGGGTGTGTAGGCTAGGGGGGCTACTGCAGGCTAGGGGCTGGTGCATGCTAGGGGGGCTGGTGCAGGCTATGGGGGCTGGGGTGCAAGGGGTGTAGGGGGGGTTGTGTAGGCTAAGGGGCTGGGTGGAGGGGGGCCAGGGGCAGGGGGCGGGGGGTAGGGGCAGGGGGGAGGGTGGAGGGGGGCATGGGTAGGGGGAGGTCTACAGTGTAGGGTGCAGGGGGTAGGGGGCAGGGGGTGGGTGGAGGGGGGCAATGGGAAGGGGGTAGGGGGAGGGTGGAGGGGGCCAGGGGGCAGGGTGGAGAGGGGCAGGGGGCAGGGGGGGATTTCTACAGGGCAGGGGGATGGGGAAGGGATAGGGTGGAGTGTGGAGGTCTGCAGGACATGGGGAAGGGGGTGGTATGCAGGGGGGGTCTACAGGGGAGGGGGGTAGTGGGACAGTGGGTAAGGGGGTGTAGTTAGTCTCTATAGGTTTCTTTAATCTTAGATAATGTTTAATAACCATTACAATCCATCTCCTACTCCCTCATTTCATCATGATTAGATTTCTCCAAATATACCCTCATATTTACAACAGATAGCTTTCACTAAATCATGGATTGATATTAGTTTCAACAAATAATATTTTGTATGATACCACTAGTTTCTATTGGTATGTCTTTAACACCTTTTCTTTTAAAAATTCAGGCCATTATGTCCACTTTTCTCTTCTTTCAAATGTTTATTATTGTTTGAAAATTTCATATTCACTTGAGCAATTAGAGAACTCTCAATGTTTTTCATTTTTTTGGTTTATCCTTTTATAACTAATCAGATTATATGATCAAACATTATTTCATATCATGTTGAACATTCTTCATAGGTGTGGATCCATTTTCTGTTATGATATATTCTATTTGATTAGAAATTTTTTCCTCTAGTAAACTTTTTTTATCGGGTGGGATAAAAACATCTATAGAACAAAACCAAATTAAGCTGAGAATCGAGCAAAAATAATTATATAACATCAACATGAAGAATAATTTTTAATTAATAGTAATGTACTATTTGATAGTATCATTTTGAAACATAGATCTATTTCCTCCTTGCTTACAGGAACATGATTTGACCCACAGGGCATTGTGGTTCTTATATGTTGGGTGGTGACGTGTATAGTCATAGGAGATGGGTATGTTTTAGTTTAGATTTTAGTTTATTTTCTTTATCACATTGGACACTTTGGTCTTCTACTTATTTCTATTGACAAAGGGTAATTGTATTCTGTGAAGGGGGGAAAATGGGGTTCAGATTGATTGAGTCGACCGACTATGATCCGAGGTAAGATTATATGGTTAATACTTGTCTCGCACCTCATGTATTTAGGGATTTATATGTTTTTGACTCTATATTATGTTTTAAGTAGGGAATTGGATCATTTCCCGTTGGTTCAGCTGGATTTGGTTCTCCCAATCAAGGTAAGGCTTTAATTCCATTGGTTGGTTTCTCACTGGTTATGTAGCATACTTTATGTGTTTTAATTTTCCTAATATTCTTTGTGTAGTGTGTTGATCCCTGATCATTCGTTTCGAGTAGCCAAATTAAGGGAGACTCACCTACGTGTGCATAGGTAAGAAATTATATGTATGTGGGTTCCCCCGTTACGTGTATAGTCAACCATGGTAGTGATTATGCACGTATGGGGATATGTGTGCCCATGTATATATATATATATATAAATGCATAAACAGGTGAGTGGAGACTGTTATATGCATATAAGAATATGTGAAAGGATTCCCTTGCACATTCTCATGGAAATGAGAGTGTGTGCATAAGAGCTAGGTGTCCTTGCATGTGTGTGAAGCTGCGTATACCCAATGGGGGAGCATCAACTTTTAGTTAGAAAGATCTAAGAGCCGAAGTGGATGGTTTTGTTCCACCTTGAGGCAGGATCCCTCTTCTAGCCTCATTAATTCAAGAATGCTTTAAATATTATTTAGCTTCCTTCTTAATTCTACTTAATTATATCTAATTTCATATCTTGAATAAGCGTTCTTTTATATAATTGATTCATTTGATAAATAAAGTCTTGTTTTTATAATAAAACCCCTCTAACGGAGGTGCGCTGCCTGTGAAAACTCGGAGTGATAGTTATGTTGATCTAGTTGCTTAAATTATTTAATTTGATTTGTGCTAAATGAGTTTTAGAATAAATGTTAAATTTAATTAAATGATTTTTTTGATAGAGAAATGCCATTATTTTATAATAAAACCCCTCCAACGGAGGTGCACCCTCTCCTAAACCAATGAGTAGTGATAGTTATTTGTATCATGTTTAGATTTGGTTTGAGTCTTTCATATGCCTCTTGTTGGTGTTTTTTGGTAGATAGTTAGTTATTATTCTCTTTGAATAATATAAATTCGCTTATCATTCTTGTTTAACTCAAATGATATTTCCTGAGTAGGCATATTCCTTCACCATGACACTTTCCTTTTCATGCTTTGAATATTATAAATAAAATTTCCATGTTTTGGCAAAGTGAATGAATTTGTTAATGGTTTGTGTAGGGTGTATGATTCTTTTACTTTGTTTTGTTTCTCTTTAGACATTGCGTCATTGTGCCGCTTGCTATAAACTTCTCTAGCGATCCCTTGTTATAGAATATTAAATAGCTGATCTGTTCTACCATCTGTCGGTGGGGAAATGGTCAGAATGTTGCCCCGCCTCCTCCCGCTCCCTTTGCTCCTGGCTGGAAGATGCTGCCCAATGGATGTCATTGGACTGGGCCAACACGCTGTCGTCACGCTGCGGTCAGGCCACAGTCACACCGCGGTCACGCCGTGGTCAAGATGCGTTGATGCCGCGGTGACTCCGCGGTTATGCGGCAGTCACACCGCGGTTAGCCTATGGTCACGCTGCGGTCATTCCACGGTCACCCCGCGGTCACACCGCGGTAATGCCGTGATTTGGCCCTACTCTAGGATGACACTCCCTGGCGGTATGCAGTGCTAGTATTCCATGAGTATTGTGATCAATTTTGAGACTGAATAATCACAATTCCTTCCAGTGGGGCAACAACTGGAATGTTTCCCCACTTCCATCCGCTCCCTTCGCTCCTGGCTGGAAGATGTTGCCCCACAGATATCGCTGGACCAGGCCAACATGCCACGGTCACACAACGATCACACCGCGGTCATTCCACAGTCTTGTCGTAGTCATTCCATGGTCATTCCCCAGTGACACCTCGGTCACGCCATTATTTTTCCCTGCTCTAGGACAATAGCTTGCAGTAGTTCACAGTGATAGTATTCCATGATTCTTGTGATCAATGATGAGACTAACTAATCACAATTTATCATGGTTGGGTGATGACCAGAATTTTGCCTCACCTCCTCCCACTCCCTTCACTCCTGGCCTATAGATACTACCCCATGAATGTCACTGGACTGGGGCAACACGCTGCGGTCACGCCGCGGTCACGCCGTGGTCATGCCATGGTAATGTCGTGATTTGGCCCCGCACCAGGATGACACCCCATGACGGTTCATAGTGATAGTATTCCATGAGTGTTGTGATCAATGCTGAGACTGGCTAATCCCAATTTCTACTAGTGGGCGATGATAGGAATGATGCCCCGCCTCCTCTCGCTCCCTTTGCTCCTGGTTGGATGATGCTTCCCTGCAGATGTCACTACATCGGGCCAACATGCCGCGGTCATGACACTATCACGCTGCGGTCATACCGTTGTCATGACGCGGTAATGTCGTGATTTGGCCCTGATCCAGCCACATCTATCCCACACCAACCTCCTTCCACCTTCATTTCAGCCTGCTGCCACCAGCATTCCAGACCACAATATCCCCCTTCCACCTTCAAATCAGCCCGCACGATCCCCCCAACACCTGCAACCAGCCCCCTTCCACCAGCATTCCATCCCCCTTCCAGCTGCATTCGAGCTCGCACCAGCCCCGAAGGTCCGAGCAGTCCGAGGGGTGAGGCCCCTCGGCTGTTCGAACCGGCAGCGCCGAGCGGCGCCACCCTTCCCAACCGGCCGGCTAGGCCTACCGGCCTTCTGGCGCATGCGGCCCACACGGAGGGACGTGGTTCTTCCAGCGCCCACACTCCTGGCACTGCGGATCTATTCCACTAGGCCGGTCGACGGGCCGACCTGTTTTCCAGCACGGCGCCCTCCTGGCGCCGCGACTCTCCTTCGCCCGGCTGGCTGACGGGCCAGCCGGTTCTTCCGCCGAAGCAGCCTACAAATCGGGCCATGGTTTCTCTCGTACAAACGGTGTGACGACACCAGCTTCCTCTGATGCGTTCCTGGTACGACGTGACAGCGACATGCTTCCTTTGTCGATTCCAAGGAAATAAACAAGATCAAACAGAGGTCCATCGGGTCTTGTTCATTCGGCGCACGGCCTCCACCTTAATCGATAGCAATAGGTTGGACAAGCAAGATCTTCAACGAAAAACGAAGCACAATTTTAATCCATTAAAATTTACCTTGATTCCCCTACCTCAAGAAAGATCTGCGGTAGCTGACTTGCATGGATGACGGTGTCGCGAAAGGGCAGACGTCGGCTCATCAACATCGTCGCAAGGTAAGAGATGAAGGTGACGACAGTCAATGACGTTCATCGCTTCCGTAAAGTGCCTTCGATCCTGGCTCGAGCATCGTTCTTTGGTTTCGATGCAGGGAAGATGTTGAAGTCAATGTAGTTCGTTGCTCCTTCACCACGCTACTGATCTCTGCTCATACGTCGGTGTCTCGTCGGAGAGGATGGAACCTTGGTGGTGGTCCAACAATGGAGGAAGGAGAGGAAGTTCCCCAGCATATCCCCCTCCCATCAAAAAGGCTCCTCCCCTAATAAAATATTAGTCTTGGAAAATATTTTTATTAGAACATCCATTTCAAAATTGAAACACCTCATTAATTAAGGTGTTGTCTTGAATTAATGGGAGAGGATAAAGTGAAGATGTCTCATAAATGGGTGAGTTTTCAACATTAACAAGTTAAATAAAAAGGGGTTTAAAGAAGATAATTGAGGATTTGATGGGGAGGTGAGGAGTTAGGGTCTCGTGTGCGCCCCACCACACTAAACCCTCCCATGGGAGGTTAGGTGGGTGTGGGCCCCCACCACTAACTCCCCCTTTGTAGGATATTAACCACCTTCAACAAATAAAATTTGCACACAACAAATTGTTTTTCTTTTTTTCTAAGTCCCCAATTATTATTCCCAAACCCGCTCAAAACGCAACTATGGTAAAGGTCCTATTAAGCAATTACCAGTGCTGTGAGTTCATAGGTTCCATCATATTTCAATTCCGAGCACTAATTTGAAAGATGGAAAAACTCACTCATTTGTTCAATGAACATAGCCGAGCTAAGGTTCGGAAGTTGATTCCGGGCCCACCGGGCCTCAGAATCAAGTGCCATCAGAAGCCACAGACTCGTAAAATTCCAATGAAATTAAGAAAAAAAATTCCGTGAAATTTTCGGGTCTTTACATTACTCCCACCTCAGGGATTTACGTCCCCGTAAAGCTACAACACAAACTAGGGAAACTAAAGGAGATTCCGAGCACGCATTTGAGCCTCCTACTCCCATGTGCTCTCTTAGAGGTTCCCGTACTGCCATCAAAAGCGCACAAGAGGAATCGAACATCCTTGTAGGACCCACTCCTGTCGATCCTCAACCTCTACTGGAGCCTCTGTGAATGTCGCCCCGTCATCGATGTCCATCTCCCTGTGGTCGATGATGTGTGAAGGGTCATGTATGTATCATCCCAGCTAAGATACGTGGATGACATCGTGCACCCGGTGCAACTGAGGTGGAAAGGTCAAGTGGTAAGCCACCTCGCCTACCATGCTAGGGACCTAAAAGGGTCCGATGAAACTCAGACATAACTTGCCGCTTTGGCCACATCTCTATAGACCTCATCGAGGTGAGACCCATAAGAAAACATGGTCGCCATCCTCGAACTCAAGAGGCCTCCGATTCCTGTTTGGAACTGAATACTCAAAGCACCTACTGCCACGAGAGTATGGTTGGCTGACTTAAGAGTGATCGGCCACACCCTCCTATGCATGAGTTTATCCAGTGCTGCCTAGGTTTCCCTTTTCACCGACCAAGGGAAAAACCCCATCCCAACGTTGTAGATAAACCACAAACTTTTTGCCTAATAGAGTCAATCTGTGTACGAACTTTGGTTTCCCAGTCCATACCCTAACTAACGTCGTAAGGCCTCGACGTTTCCACCAAGAGGTTCCAACTGAAACTATTGCCTCAAGGGTCAAATAACACCATCAGTGTAAGTGTGATTATCGAGTCTCTTCCCAAAGGTATCTTTGGGCGTGAGGGTCAAGTCAGTGGCATACCATGAAACTCTAGGTCTGGGATAAGATTCATGGAAGAAAGGAATGATTCATATCAATGTCTATTGTTATGGAAGCTAATAGTAGACACAAACCGTACCTCGAATCATTCCTAGAGCACTTGGTTCACAATCCTTGACCGCATGCAGCTACTCTCTTCCCCTGCCCTCCTGCTCCCTGAGCCTGGTGGGAACTACAGAGGCGAGTGGTTGTAACATGTTGAAATGTACACCACCTCATGCTTCTCTCCTAGCTCTACATCCACATCTGCTACTATGCAGATTCATCTTTCCTTAACACTTCTTCTTCTTGTAACATTTTACATGCCCAAGTCTCTAAGAGTGGCACCCGTTTCCTGTTTCTTATTGCTAACATTCTCTAGCTGTATCCATTCAGCTGAAGAATATTCAACCACAAAGGTTTTCTTTAGCACCCTAGCATAAGTAGGAATGCATAGAGGGAAAAGTGCTGGCCCATATGTCCTTTAATCAAACCTCTCCTTGAGGTCCAAGCTCTAAAGAACTAATCGTATCATAGTCATAAAGTACTAGGAACGATCGGTACGCCTCGATGAATACTCAGCTACCGACATGTCATCATGTCGAAGCTATATAAGCTCTTGAAAATTCTCAGCACCTCCTCAAGCCAGTCCTTAGTCGCCTATGAGTCAGGCTCGCCTCGGATCCTGAGGGGTATCGGATGCTGAAACATGTGTAAGGCACTAAGCCTACATGTTTCATCTACCGGTATCGCCGGTTGAGACTGCTGACCAACAGGTAGTGATATAGCTGGCACACTACCCGAAGGTACTATCTTAGGCATCGGTCCATGTACCGAAGCCTCATCACTATGCCGACCAACCTTATGTTCACTCACTGGGAAACACTAGTAGATAAAATCACCATCTCCTCCACTAGTGTCTTAACTAGGTGTAGAACTCCAGCAATCGCCTCAATCCAGTCCATTGTTGCCTGGGAATATGTCTTGCCTCATAACCTCAGAGGCCTCTACTACTGGAACTCGTGCAACATGCTTTTTTAGTGTGAATCGTCTGCTAGTATGGCTAGTGGTATCTGCCACCTAATGGGTGGTAGTGCTGCTGGTACACCACCTGAATGTGCCAACATAGCAAGAGGTCCCTACACCGTAGCCTCCTCGCTTGGTGGGCCGTCATAGTGTACTCTATCGAAACTCCAACTGACTATCTGCGTGGAGGCATCCTAAATAGATGCGACACAGTCAAACAATTTAAACCTAGTGAGCTTACCTGGTGAAGCTGAATTAAAGAAACTTTTGAAGTGCACACGCAATCAGTGTTTTCGTGCACTGAGTCGGCAATCAGAAGTCAGGGTCCTGGTGTTTGGATACGTCGGCCGCCGCACCAACAATGGACTCCATGAACTGAAAACCACACTCGGTACCCTTAACAATATTGCCTCATAGAAAGAAAATAGCAGGGTTCTATGTTATGAGGTAGAACTGAATCCTCTGATACCAATTTTTCACGGCCCTTCCTCAGGGCCTGTGCCGTGACTACCCCAAGACCACCTTCTATAGGCCATGGGCTGGCGACTAGCACAAAAGGCGTAAATCCCGATAACTGGGAAGGCAATGCCATTATAAAACATATACACATCCCACCAGAGTACAAGAGGAAGTAATACACTAAGTACAAAAGAATGTGCCGAAAGGTAAATGGGCCAGAATACAAAACCAACTGAAAAGTACAACTACAACTGAACGAAAGTACAACAGAAAAGAAAAACAAATGGAAGATAGAAGAAGATCATGGGTCATCCACCTCGGATCCTACCTTGAGGGTAGGTACGGATAGCCTCCTCAACGCTGTCACCCACTAACCTCCTCTGAGTACCGTCTCGTCATGAAGTCCACCTCCGGGTACTGACTCGTTGTGAGGTCCACCTCTGGGTACCATCCAGTCCTCGTACACTCGGTCTCTATTAGCGCTGTCTGTCGTCTGCATCCAACACAACGAGGTGTGGGCATAGCCCGTGCAGGGGTGAGTATAATGATACTCGGTAGGGACCCTGGGACGCTCAAGGTCTCACTAAATCCAACAAGGATAACCACAAAAAAAGGATCTCAACAGATAACCCTTACTTAGGTATAAGCCTATACTTATACCTAAGTTATCAAGTATCCCATATCAATAATGAAAAAACACAATGGTTAAGAAATCAACAGATAACCACTACTTAGGTTTATTCCCATACATATACCTAAGTTATCAAGTGAACCATCTCAATCATGAGGTAAACACATAGGTCATTCACTCAGCTCAAACCTGGAATTTCATTATCGAAACCACAACTGCTGGAGAAAATCCTCCTCTGTCGAGTACAATGGCCCTGTCATGTCTCCGAGGCCCTACTCACTAACCATAGGCTGTTGAGGTACTCCTCCTGTCTAGTACAGCGGGTCTGCCACCCCAACACAGTATTGCTTCCCGCCATGGGTTTGCCACCCCAACACAGTAGTGCTCCCCCTACTAGCCTACAGAGGTACTCCTCCTGTCTAGTACCATGTTTCTGCCACCCAAACACAGTAGTGCTCCCCACTGTGGGTCTACCACCCAAACAAAGTAGTGCTCCCCACTGGGCTGGTCAAGTCACTCCGACTCGAATCAGACAAGTAGTCATCAGGTCTCAGCCAACTATAAGGTCTTTGTACTCTGTATGCTCGTCTCCAGAAGGATCCGCTCCACGAGCTACTGGTTGATACATCCATGTGTCATGAAAACACATGTGGAATTATCTCAAAGGACCACCTCGTCATAAGGGTCACAACACAACAGACGTCGTGTCGAACGAACGCCTGGTCTGTGAGTTATTAGCATTTCTGTTCCAGGGGCCCAGATGGATTTCAGGTATAATGCAACCCGACCACACTCCAACTGCGTCCAAACCTCAGGTGAAGTATGCCAAAAGAACAGTCTCATCATGAGGAATCTAACGTAGTCGAAGACTTGTCAATCAGACGTCCGGTCCTCAAGTTATAAGTGTTTCCGTTCCGAGGGCCAAGTTGGAATTACGCTCATTCCAAACCCAGCCATTTCCCAAAGTCGTCCAAAACTCACTTAGAATATCGCAAAAGGACCGCCTTGTCTCAAGGGTCCTAGTGCCGTAGACAACGCGTCGATCGAACATGTGACCTACACGAAATTCACGTTTAAGTGAAAAAGGGTCCGGTCCGTTAGGCCCGATGGGATGACGGGTCGGGTCGTCTCGGTTTTGGTGGGTCCATCCCAGCAAAGGGGACGGACCGGCCTGGTGAGTCACACGTCCTAGCCCGAGTGGCACGGCGTGGCCTGGCGGGCTCGGCTAGCCGGCCGAGTGGCTCGACCCGAGGGCAGAGCGGTCCGAGGGGCGCGAACCCTTGGCTATCCGAACCGGCAGTGCCAAGCGGCGCTACCCTTCCCAACAGGCCGGCTAGGCCGGCAGGCCTTCTGGCGTAAGCAGCCTACATGACGGGTTGTGGCTCTTCCGGTGTAGTGCCCTCTTGGCGCCGGGGATTTGTTCCATCGGGCCGGCCGATGGGCCGGCCGTTTCTTCTGCCGAAGCGGCCCGCAATGTGGGCTGCTGTTTATCCTGCACCGTCGGCGCGACGACGCCAGCTTCCTCCGGTGCATTCCTGGCACGGCGTGACAGTGCTGTGCTTCCTCCGCCGTTTCCAAGGAAATAAACAAGATCAGATGGAGGGTCCTTGGGCCGTGTTCGTTAGGCCCGCACAATCCGTGTTAATCGATAGAAATAGGTTGGACAAGAAAGATGTCCAACGAAAAACGAAGAACAATTTTAATCCATTAAAATTGAACTTGATTCCCCTACCTAGAGAAATATTCGCAGTAGCCGAGCAGCGTAGATGACGGTGTCGCGAAAGGGCGGATGTCGGTTCGTTGACGTCGTCGCACGGTAAGAGATGAAGGTGACGACGGTCATGGGAATTTTTCACTTATGTAAAGTGCCTTCGATCCTGGATCGAGCGTTATTCGTTGGTTCCGACACAGGGAAGATGTCGAAGTCGACGTAATTCGTTGCGCCCGCACCATGCTACTGATCCCTGCTCGCTCGTCGGTGTCTCATTGGAGAGGATGGAAACTCATTGGTTATGAAACAATGGAGGAAGGAGAGGACGTTCTCCTGCGGATCCCCCTCCCATAAAAAAAGGCTCCTCCATTAATATAATATTAGGCTTCGCTAATATTTTTATTAACACATCCATTTCAAAATTCAAACAACTCATTAATTAAGGTGTTGTCATGAATTAATGGGAGAGGAGAAAGTGAAGCGGTCTCATAAATAGGGGATTTTTCAACATTAACAAGATAATTAAAAAAGGGTTTAAAGATGATATTTGGGGAGTTTAGGGGGAGGTGAGGAGTTAGGGTCTCATATAGGCCCTACAACAATAAACCCTCCAATGGGAGGTAAGGTGGGTGTAGGCCCCCACCACTAACTCCACCTTTGTATGATATTAACCACCTTCAACAAATAAAATTTGTACACAACAATTTTTTTTCTTTTATTCTAAATCCACAATTGTTAATCCTCAACCCGCTCAAAACACAACTACGGTAAAGCTCCTCTTAAGCAATTACCGGTGTTGTGAGTTTATCGGTGCCCTCATATTTCAATTCTGAGCACTGGTTTGAAAGATAGAAAAACCCGCTCGTTTTTTCACTGGACGTACCCGAACAAAACTTCGGAATTTGATTTTGGGCACACCGAGCCTCGGAATCATGTTCCATCATAAGCCACAGACTTGTCAAATTCCAAAGAAATTAAGAAAAAAATTTCCTTGAAATTTCCGGGTCTTTACAGAATCTCTATATTACCAAAATTCTAGGAAGTTCTTCTATACTAATCCTCATATTCCATATCAGGGTAATGTTATCTAATCAGAGTTTATCTAAATCTATTTCCATAGTTTTTGATAAACTTCCTCTGATACCATCTATAACACCCCGAACCTGGATACCCAGAGTCAGGACATTATTTCAATACTTTGGCATCATTACAAGGAATCAAGTCCCCAAGGAATGATCAGTTTATCAGTATTGGAAATTAGATTATATACATTAATGTTACATTACATTATAAAATGAAAAACAAAAACAACATTGTCTCTATTTAACACATTCATATCCATTAGAAAATATCTACTGGTAAGTCATAATATACCTCTTTGCATCCGGGAAAAATCTAAAACATAGAAATCGGTGAGCTCAGATGCTCAGTAAGGGTAAATAATTTAGCAGAAGCTATAAACTTTTAAGACAACATGCAAAATAAAAACAAAAGCCTTTTTAAACATAACCTTGAACTAAATAAAGAAAAAATAAGTCAAACATCACCATATATACATGCCCACAGATATTATACTAGTCCAATAATCACATGCAATAACTAATTTCATAATGAGAGAATGCTTAACACCGTACATCATTACCATTAGTCAAGGCCTTATGCCAAGACTACAGATAAATTTTTTTCCAAGGCCTTGTACCAAGAAACTAGTTTTTTCCAATGAGACCTATTGAGGCATCGAGGAGCTATAAAGGGCTCCACCTGTCACTTACTATGTCAACTTCATTCGTCATATAAAAAAGATGAAACATAACATAAACATTTATTTTAAAACTAGCATACAAAATTTCAATACATTAACTATAAACCATGAATGGTATAAAAATAGAAAATTCACATTAAAATGTATCATAACTCATTCAAAACAATATGGAAGATTTTATTATAATAAATCAGCCTCAACAATGAATAATATCCAGTAAATGATACTGAAATAGTTGAAAATGATCAGTAAAAACATTTGAGAGAAATATCCCTTTTTGTGAAATCAATTAAAAATAACTCATTTATAAAGGAAGTAATTTGAAATATATTTTTGAATCAAAGTTTCCCAAAACACTTTGAAACTTTTGAAAGGAATTATCATTTCAAAACATTTATGTTTATATAAATAAATAATAAAAATAATTTTGAAAACATAGAAATTAATTAAAAGGATTTGGGAAGATAAATATTTAAAACATTTAAAATGATGATATAGTTAAATAAACCCTCCCATAAAACCTTAAAATACTTCTTTTGAAAACATTTTTATGAAATATTGGTAGTGATGATAAATTTGTCCTAGTAAATACTTAAACATAAACAATCTCGGATAATAATGAGATTGAGGAAATAACCCTTACCTTGCACTTTCCTTTGGTCGAGGGTAAATTTAACCTCCTTTATAATGACCATAGTATGTTATTAAATTATACCAGAATCATATTCATATTAATTATATCATACAGGATTCATTTATGATTTTATGCTTCCAATTTAAAATTGATATCCATGTTAAATTAACATTTTGGGTAATAATCGCTTTCTTTATTATATGTGTTTTGACATGTTATTCTTGATCGTATCATTTAGATCATGATTTACATAGTTAAAAAATAAAACAAATGATTTATCATATATATATTTAGAATATAAATATGTATAATAGATAGTTATATGAAATAGAAAACGCCGTTTATGGAGACGACATGTCGTATGTACACATAAATGTTGTTTCTGTTTTCATATCCTATTGAAAGGAATTAAGTGGATAAGGTAAATGAAAGTACATAAATATATATATCTATATATTAAGTAGAATTATTATTTCATACATTACATAATTATTAATACTATATATTTTTATATTCATCATTGAATGGTGAATGTGGAAATGAATCTCATCACGTCGTGGAGATGGTAATCCGTACAAACGCACAAGCAACAATATCATTATATTGATGTCAAAATCATATGTAATTGGATATTATATCATATATAAATAATAATCAACTTGTTATATTTTTTATTTACATCAGTTATTCTCATTATTATACCCATCCAAATAATGAAATGATTGAATAACAAACTACTCCATGACGTGGAGACGGTAAGCTGTATGTATGCACGTATGCTGACATTTTCATTTACAGGATGGATAAAATAATGAATATGGTTGTAACATATTTATAATAACATCACATTATGTATGAGGTACTGGATTTATTATTTTTTTATGAAAAAAATAAAGAAAGAGGAAGTGTAAGATGAGAAGAACATGAAAGAGGGCGGTGAAATTATTACCTCTTCTTCATGTGTTTCCTTTTGAGTTGATCAAAAGGGGTCCATAGGTTGTCTTTATGATCAATTTAAGGACATTTGGTTTATTTTAGGGATGTTGGGAGGATATTTGGGCGCGTGTTTTCTGAAAAAAATGGCTTTGGTTGTGTGATTTTGAGAGAAAGGGGAGTACCCTTTTATAAGAGAGGTGAGAGTCACTTTAGGAAAAGCTTGAAATATTATTTTATAATAAAATCATATTCGGTTTCTAATGGCACCAAAATAATTTATTTCTAGTATATGGTGGATATGGGTTGAACTGCACTCAACCAATAGGTTTTAGATTTGTTTAGGAAACCATATTAACCTTATCTTTTAGATTTAACTTCTAGTTAAACAGTTTAACTTTTTTCGTGTCTTCTTGTATTCTTAAACTATATGTTTAAAAAAATACTCTAAACTTACAAGAAAACCTCAAGTGGTTCTTTAATTACATATATAATATTATTTAATCCCTTTTTCAAATCCTTATATTTTTTGGAATGTTATATAATTTAATAATATAATATTTGTTTTAAAAACTAATTTAGGTCAATTTTGACACTATTTAGTATTGGTTTTTGTGAAAGTCATCACAACTTGATTAATTCTAAAAAGATAAATTGAATCAATAATAACATATAAAATTCACCTAGAAAATTTGTGGATGTCATAAAAACTTTGATATTATACTTATTTTAATATTTATAATACTATTTATTTGATTCATTCATTAATATGGTAATTACTACATCATCATTGTTTCATAATTAAATTTAATTATTTAATGTCTAAAATTTATAAATAAAATAAAATCATGTAGGAGATAGTTTTATCTTTATAATTAATATTTATATTCGAAACGATAACTTATATTACACCTTGTAAATGTTATTTTACTAAAAGATATATGTTTATGTCTTTTTTGTCTTTACTTTAAATTTATTAATATAAAGTGTCATTATCACTCTCAAGTGTCTATAAGTGGTCCCAAAATCGACCCAAATATGCCCATGGTCAGACATGTATCAAGAAATAGGAATATGACACATGTTAGGGTAATTGAATATTACTATTATAATATTTGTTTACCCTTATTTTCTAGAATAACCTTTAATAATGGTAAATAAAATATTTACTGAAGTAAATATCTCTATAGTATAAAAATAAAAGTTACCTATTTACACAATTTGAAACTCCCGATTCCAAATATGGAATCAATTTTTCCAAATTTAAAACACAGAAGTGACAGATTTTAATTTAAAATTAATTCCCGTTGTCAAAACAAAAAGGATTTTTTAAGAAATAATAACTATCAAAAGTTTGATACTTGTTTATGTCCAGTTTAAATGTGAAATTACATCCAATGGACTAACTTATATTATATGATAAAAATATAATATAATTATACTTTAAAACCATCCAAATGTATAATTTATCACTCAAAATTATTTTGATTAAAAAAGTTGTTTTTAATTAAAATTTATTATTTTCCACTATTCATCACAATGTAAATATTATCAGAAAAACACCAAAACATTATCCAAACTAAATTTTTATATCCCTATTATAAATAATTAGGTTATTTTGGAAAATTTAATATAAAAAATTGTCAAATATTGAATTTAATAAGGGTTAGCCATTAAAAGGCGGTAAAATTGCATTTTTTTTAAAAATACTTCTATTATCTAAAAAATTAAATTTATTATTATATTATGTCTAAAAAAATATAATATGGATGTTACAATCATATTGAGTATATAAAATTCAAAATTCATTTAATATTATTCATAATCCATTTTTGAATGACTAGTTTAGTAAGTCGTGCTGCGCTTGAACTCGGTGTTGCGTGTAGGGAATGTTATTGAATTTCTTTGAAGATATAACGTACTATGAAATCTTACGGTGTTACATTCTCCTATCATTCAATAAATTGAATCCTCATAATTTGAAATTTTTATTATAAAATTAAAGGTTAAGAATAGAAAAATACCTTTGTCGAAATCCCACATTGGAAATTGTGTTAATAAAATTTAGTCTTAATAAGAGGGAAATAGAAATGAAAAATTCATCACCAAGTTATGATCTTGATTAGGAGAACACTAGTGGAAATTAGAGACATTATTGGAGGAAAAAATTATATATTTATTGGGAGTGGTTTTTGTCATCAATCACAAATAACTGTAAAATTGAGGCCCTAAAATCCACCAATATAAGATCTTGTAAAATATTACCAGTTCAACGAAACATATGATATTAGGGTAAGACAATTTTGGTTTTATAATCCCTTTCCTAAATTTTAGGAATTAATTTATTCATAGAATAAGGGGAATATATATATATACACACTTGAAATGTATAGTTTCATCCTTCAACCAATTTCTACCACAAACTCATCTTTCACTACAAAAGATAATAGAATTAAAAAATATTATATTTATCCTAATCGTATAGGGTTCCAAAAATAATGAATTTATTATTCATTTTTCAGACAATTAAAAAAACTAAATTACAAAAATCAGGACATCACATAGGCCAGTGGTAGGTGATGCACCCTTGTTTCCCTTCAGTAGCGGGTTCATGTCTCACGAACTTGCCGAACGCGACAGGTTATCGCCCGAACTCCAGGTTTTACTTTTCATGACAATCCAAAAATAATCTTAATAAATTCTTTAACCTTAACAATAGTATCCAATTCCAAACATAATACATTAAAACCTTTAGTCTTATCCAAAATACTTCTTTCCAAACTTTCAGTCCAAAATTTATGAAGAAGTTAAACACTACGAAGATCTTTATTTTCACTTAATAACATGTGAGTACCTTCATCATGTATTCTTTTAAAACACAGTAACACCCTGAATTTCCATAAAACCATATTGATTACACTTATTCTCCCTTATTCCTTATAGAATATTGGGTATACTCCTTATATCCAAAAATGTTGAAAACCCCAACAATGATGGAATAAACAATCCTTTAATCAGTTCCAAGGATATCAATAATATCCAATATTATTTATCCAAATCAATCATCTCTTATTCCAAAATCTTTACCTTAGTATTAGGACAATATTAAAGTTTTATCTTTCCTTCAACCATGTATTTTCCAAAAATTTTAACTTGCTATTCAGTCACTTTTCATGGTACCACAAAATCTCAAATCCTTAATGAAAAAGTACTGCAGTACAATGCTTATATATTCCACAATTATTATTACCAGTAAATCATCAATACAATTCTCAAATAAAATAATTATTTAGAATCAACATAAGAACACTAGTCAATACCCTTCTTCCATGGTAATATCATAACTTGATTATTATCTAACAACATCATTTGTGGCATACTCTGATGATTTAGACATTGATTCGTGCTGTGTACCAACTCATTGCAGATGAAGTATTGTACATTTTAAAAATTTATCTTACCCATGAAATCACGCACTCAGTATCCTTTTTCACCAAACTTATAACAAAATCTCATTCACTTCCAGAATTTACCAAGGTGATTATTTCCACAATTATCACATATATAAAAAATCCTTCTTTCCATTATTCAATTTATCCATCTTTCTCTCTACTATCCTTTTCTTCTCTTGCTTCCCTTTAAAGCCACAAGACTTAGAGAATTATTTACTTATCTTATTAACACTTGGAACTATTTAATCATATGACGAGAATACGTGGGAGATTATTTCCCTTTTAAATTTTGGATTGATACCATGAAATATATGATATTTATTAATCTTTCAATCATGTGTATTATTGGAATTCTCATTCCTCCTACTTGGAATCATTTCAAAACAATGGAATACACTAGGGTAGTTTATGAATCGAAATGCATAATTCCAAACATGTAAAATACGTAACTTAAATTTAAAATATTATGCATATAATCTATAATCATAAAATGTTTTCATTGAGGGAGTATTTACTCTTAAATACTTCATAATGGCATGTAATGAAAATGTGAATTATCTTAAGCATATACCCTGGGAGTGTCGTAACCAAGAGTGCAGCAAGTCTCGTTGTCATGTAATAGGATACACCAGGTAAAGCCCAAATCTCCTTGTCGGAGTTTTCAATCCTAGGTACATCTGTGCCAGAGCCGCCTCTACCTGCTCGTATCAAAAAAGGGATATATTTCTTGGAAAATTCACAAAATCTCTACATTACCAAAATTCTAGGATGTTCTTCTATACTAATCCTAAAAGTCTATATTAGGGCAGTGTTCTCTAATTAGATTTATATCTAAATATATTGCCATGATTGTTGCTAAACTTCCTATGATACCAACTGTAACACCCTGAGCCTAGTTACCCAGAGTCAGTGCATTATTTTATAACAATGGCATGATTTAAAGGAATGAAGTACCGAAGGAATGATCAGTTTAGCAGTGTTGGAAATGAGATTACATACATGAACATTACATTACATTATAAACTGAAAAACAAAAAAAACGATGTCTCAATTGACCACATTCATATCCTATAGACTATCCATGTAGGTGAATCATAATATACTTTTTCTCATCCTAGAAAAAAAATAAAACATAGAAAGTGGTGAGCTCAGATGCTCAGTAAAGGTAAATACTTTGGCAGATGAAATAAACTTTTATGGAAATATTTTAAATAAAAACAACATTCTTTTTAAACATAAACATGAACATAATATGGAAAAAATAAATACAACATCACCATATAAACATGAACATGGATATTATACTAGTAGAATAATAACATTTAATAACTAATTTCATAATGAGGGAATGCCTAGCGCCAGCCATCATTACCACATAATCAAGGCCTTGTTCCAAGACAACAAATAAAATTTCTATGAAGGCCTAGTTCCAAGACACTATTTTGTCTCATGAGACCTACCAATGAATCGATGAGCTATAGAAGGCTCCACCCATCACATACTAAGTCCATTGGATTCCTCATATGAAAAATTTGAAACATAACATAAACATTCTTATTAAAACTAGCATACGAAATGTCAATACATTAACCATAAACCATGAATGGTATAAAAATAGAACATTCATGGTCAAAAATATCATAAATTGTTCAATATAATATGTAAGATTGTATTATAATAAATCAACCTCAATCAAAAATAATATCCAGTAAAGGATGCTTACATAGTTCAAAATGACCAATAAAACTTTTGGAGATAAATATCCCATTTTTTGAAATTAATTAAAAGTCACACATTTATAAAGGATATAATATAAAAAAGATTTTTGAATCAAAGTGTCCCATACCACTTTGAATCTTTTCAAAATAATTATCATTTAAAAAAATTCCTGTCTAAATAAATAAATCCTTAAAATCAATTTGAAAACATGAACATTAATTAAAATGATTTAGAAGGATAAATATCTAAAACAATTAAAATGATGATCTAGTTAAATAGACCCTCCAATAAAACCTTATAATATTCCTTGTGAATTTTTTTAGGAAATATGGGTGTTGATGATAAATATGTCCCTGTAAATACATACACATAAACAGTCTTGGATAATGAGATTGAGGAAAATAACCCTCATCTTGCACTTTCCTTTGGTCAAGGGTACGTTTAACCTCCTTTATAATAAATATAGTGCGTTATTACATTATAAAAGAACCATATTCATACATATTATTTCATAAATGATTCATTTATGATTTTATGCTAACAATTTTATAATTATTTCCATGTTAAATTAATATTTCGGGTAACAATCGCTTTCTTTATTGTACATGTTTTAACATTTTATTCTTGATCATATCATTTAGATCATGATTTTCATACTTACATAATAAAAAAAATTATTTATCATATATATTTAGAACATAAAAAAGTATAATAGATAGATATATGAAATGGAAAACACCGTTTATGGAGACGACATGTCGTACGTACGCATAAACCTTTTTTCTATTTTCATATCGTATTGAATGGAAGTAAGTGAATAAGATATATGTAAGTAAAAATAAACACAAACACACACACAAAAAAATATATATATCTATTAAGTAGCATTATTATTTCATATATTAAATATTTATTAATTCTATATATTTTTATAATCATTGTTGAATGGTGAATGTGGAAATAAATCTTATCTCGTCGGGGATACGATAATCCGTACGTACGTATGAGCGAAAATATCATTATCTTAACTGTGAAATACTATGTAATTTGATAATATATCAAATATACATAATAATTAAAATGTTATATTTATTATTTACATCATTTATACTCATTATTATACCCATCCAAATAATGAAGTGTTTGAATAAAAAACTACACCACGACGTGGAGACAGTAAGCCGTACGTACACATGTATGGTGACTTTGTCAATTATAGGTTGGATAGAATAATGAATATGGTTGTACCATATTTATAATAAAATCACAGTATATAGGAGGTACTGTATTTATTATTTTGGTATGGAAACAACAAATAAGGAGGAAGTGGATGAAGAAAAGAACTTCAAAGCACGTGGTGAAATTATTACCTCTTCTCGGGTGTTTTCATTTGAGTTGATCAAAAAGGCTCCTTAGGTTGGATTTATAATAAATTTAATGACTCTAGGTTGATTTTAGGGAAGTTGGTAGGATATTTGGGTAAGGTTTGGCCGATACAAATGGCCATGGCGGTGTTATTTTGAGAGAAGGAGAAGTGCCTTTTTATAAGATAGGTGAGGGTCACTTTAAGAAAATCTTGAAATATTATTTTATAATAAAATAATTTTCGGATTTAATGGCTCAAAAATGATTTATTAATAAGATAAGGTGGATAAGGGTCAAGAAACAATCAAAAAATAGGGTTTAGATAGGTTTAGGTCACCATATTAACCTTATCTTTTAGATTTGACTCTTACTTAAATAGTTTAACTTTTACCGTGTCTGTTTTTATTCTTACACTATATGTTTAATAAACATAATATAAACTTCCAAGAGAACCTAAAGTGGTTCATTAATGACATATATAATATTATATAATCCCTTATTCCGAACCTTATATTTTTATGAATATTATATAATTTAATAATATAATTATTGTTTTAAAAACTAATTTATGTCAATTTTGAGACTATTTAGTATTTTTGTGTGTGAAAGTCATCACAACTTTATTACCTAGAAATCGATACATTGAATCAATCCTAACATGTCACATTCACCTAGAAAATTAGTGGATATCAGATAAACTTTGAGATTATATTTATTTTAATATTTATTATATCATTTATATAATTCTTTCATTAATAAGGTAATTACTGCATCATCACTGTGTCATAACAAAATTTAAATATTTAATGTCTAAAAATTATAAATAAAATACCATTATGTATGAAATAGTTTTATATTTCTAAAGAATATTTATAGTCTAAAATATAACTTATATTAAAACTTATAAAAATTGTTTTACTAAAAGCTATATGTTTATGTCATTTTTGTCTTTACATTAAATTAATTAATATAAAGTGTCATTATCACTCTCATGTGGCTACAAGTGGTCCCAAAAACAACCCAAGTATTCCCATGGTCAGACATGTATAAAAAAATTGTAATATGACACATGTTAGGGTAATTTATTATTATTGTTATAATAATATTTTTTTCCCATATTTACCAGATTAACCTTTAGCCTTGGTAAACAAAATATTTTTTGAAGTAAATATTCATAATGTCTAAAAATAATAGTTACCTATTTACACAATTTGGGACTCCTGATTCCAAATATGGAATCCATTTTTCCAAATTCAAAACATATAATTGGAAAAAATTAATTTAAAATTAATTCCCATTGTCAAAACAAAAAACGTGTTTTTAAGAAATAATAACTACCAAAAGATTGACAGTTGATTATGTATAGTTTAATTATGAAATTACATCCAATGACCTAAATTATATTAAATGAAAAAAATATAATATAATGATACTTTAAAACCACTGAAATGTATAATTTATCACTATAAATTATTTTGATTAAAAAAATTGTTTTTAATTAAAATTTACTAATTTTCACTATTCATCAAAATATGAATATTATCAGAAAAACACCAAAATTTTATCCAGACTAAATTTGTATGTCCCGATTCTAAATAATAAGTTTAGTTTGTGAAATTGAATATAATAATGTGTCAAATATTGTATTTAAAAAGGGTTATCCATTGAAAGGCGGTAAAATTGCTTTTTTTTTAAAAATACTTCTCTTATCCAAAAAAATTGAATTTTTTCTTATATTATGTCTAAAAAAACATAATATGGATTTTAAAATTATATTGAGTATATAAAAATAAAAATGTAGTTAATACTATTTAGAACCGCTTTTTGAATGATTAGTTTGGTAAGTCGTGTTGTGCTCAAACTTGGTGTTACGTGTAGCGCAAGTTATTGAATCTATTTGAATATATAACGTACTATGAAATATTGGGGTGTTACACATAAAAAATGAATTTATCACAAATTATGTATTGTTGCTCATAGAGTATCCCATTCATGGTTAATAACCAAGACCGTTGAACATGGTAGCATGAGTCAAGGCTAACTGCCAAGACCATTGCACATAACATCTCCTTAGACTGAACTTTACCAGATGCATTGGAGCACTATTAGGGTGAACCCATATTAACATGCTCATGATTATGTTTTCCACATATATAATTATACATAATAAATCATAAACATAAGGGTACCCATGGAAAGAAATGGGTATCATAGTCATGTCATAAAGCATAAAGAATGTGTGTATCATACAAGTGTCCATAAAATAATGGAATTAGAACATAAATGAAAATTTTTAAGGTAAAATAGTCACATATCATAGTAAGGGATTTAAAATATAAGCAATAACATGTAAGAAGAATATTTAAGATTTTTTGTTTCCCTAAAACATTTTATAACAGTTATTACAGAAAATATTAATGAGAATTTAAAACAAGAATAACCATTTATATAAAACCAGAAGTGATCCAACAAGGTTTTCATAACAAAAACACTAGTTTTATAAAAAAATGATGGCTTATAACATATGGTAGAGTGTACTTGAAATTGGATACAAATTCGGGAAGTTCCCTTAAAGGGTTTTTCTTTTAGAAAAGTATTGAGGAGGGAACCACATAAAAACTTATATATCCCTAAAAAATAATTATTAATGGACCTTGATACATGAGTTTAGATCATGTAAAAAAAATTATATGGTGTACATAAAATGAACAGATAACTTCATGTGGGTAAAAAGAAAGATATAACAAACCGAAGGAATAATGGTGGTTTGGGTAGAATCCATTACCCTAAGTCTGAAGGTGTAATCCACTTGATATTAATTACCTAAATAATAAAAATAGATTTATTAATTAATTAAAGTACCTCATTTATAATAAAATGATCTTTTATAAACTTTTTATGTTCATTCGTGGCCTTTTTTATGCGTTAAGAGGTTCAATTACATTGTTCGGGTCCGTTTGTTTCATTATCATTTTACTTATATAAATGAATGGACAATTGTTTAAAATGAGGATGGTTATACAGAATTGTATAAATATTTTATTATTGAACATCTAGAAGGTTACATGGTTGTAAATTTATTTTCGTTACTTTGAGTGAAGTTGAATCATTATATAAAACTTCTGTGATAACCTTTTGGGTTAATTTGCAGTTTTTGATCACAATGAATACGTTTTGATTTATAAATCAAAAAAATGTTAACAAAAAAATTACAGAACCACATATGAGAAATAATAAATAAATTTTATTTTGGTTCAACCATAAAAATGGTTTCATGACCATAATTGAAGATGGTAAAGGAAATTGAAAACCTACCATCCTTGAATGTGATGAATTAACACATCTTGGATGGTGCTTTAATTTATAGTATAAAAGAAGGGTAAAGGAGAGATGATAATAAATTATTAAATTATCATAAAAACATTATATTAAATTTAATGTACTGGATTTTTCATAATATTTTGATTATAAGAGGTAAAGATAGAAACTAAAACAAAGGAACTTGAACGGAAAGTAAAAGAATTGAAAAGAGGATTATTCCTAATCTTCCTTGAGAGCCTATTAATAAGAGAGGATTTGGTCATTTGATGTGAAACATGGATGATTTAAATGGGTGAGGATATTGGGGAGATATTTGAGTATAATTTAGGGAATGAATAAGGCTTGAGTGGAGTGATGAGAAGAGGGGAGTTTTCGTGGGTTTTTAGTGGAGGGGAGGGGTTTTCTCAATATTTTAATCATTAGTTTATTATTTTTTCAATAATAAAAGAAATAGGGATGATTACATGACTAAAAACAGTAATGTGTTCATGTTAGTTCTAACCAAGTGTTATTAAATCATTTATGATGCTAAAAATAGTTTATTTAACTTTTAATGTATATATACGGTAAATTACCGTATTTTGTTATTAATAAAAAATCATGTATTTTAGAAAAATCCCAAAAAATCACACTAACAATTTTTAAGCATGTAGAATCCAAAAATGAAATCCATTTTCTACAAATAATTTTATAAATATTATTAATTTATATTTTAATTAAAATCCTAATTTACTTGAAAATAGAGATTTTAAAACTATAACTGATTTTATAATGTTTTCAAAAATCACATATGGTCTTATAAAATTATATTAAAACTAGAAGTAATAAAATTGTTAATTTATGAAAACCTTTTAGGAAAGTAAATTTTATTTTAAATTAATTAATTTTAATTAATTATTTATGACTTAAAAAATTACCAATATGTTTACTATGTTCAAATAATCACTTATAAGATGCCTAAATTTTATTTATACATTCAACATTGAGGTTACTATTATTTTCGAAAATTTAATATTTATAAAGGTAATATTACTATTTATTCGGATAGGTTAATATTAATAAGGGTAGGTTACTATTCACAAAATTATGTTTGTTTCATCAGACCACAAAAATCACCTTGAACGTAACAGTGTATGCCAGATTTTCAAAATTGAAGACACATAAGTGAAAAAATTACTTTTAATGGTCACATAGTATTTATTATTGTGATATACCATTGTGTTTACTAATGTTATTATACTATAAGGAATAATTATAATAATGAAATTCCATTGATAAACATTGGGTCGTTAGATGTTCCCTTCTCAATTCTTCCCATTAAGCAAGCCCCTTTTAAGGAAAATTCCTGAATTCATTCCCAATATCTAGTTCACTATATAATCTATTTTAAACCACCATTATCTTTCTAAAATCAATCATTTTATTATGAAAACATTTTTGGTTCACATTTGGTTTTATATAAAAAATTATTCTCTTTTTTAATGATCTTTGATATTTTTCTTAAGTTGCACTAAAATGTTTTAATTATAAAGTTTCTTGAATACTCATTTTAAATGACATAAATTTAATTTTACATAACTTATCATCATATATGAATATTAGACCTTATTATTCTCCATGAATGATCTAATTAATTTCATTAAAGGACACTTTAATGATACGACTGTTGACGCTCCTTTCGTCACAGAATCTAAATTCGGAAAAGGGAATATCTGAGCTCAAAGTGATTAATCCTTTGAAGAAACATCAAAAACCGACAAAGGGATGAAAAAGGAGAACATTGCCCATAGGTCGCGCAAGTTCCCTCTTGGTCGCGCAAGTACACTTGCGCGCCGCCTCAACACTTGCGCGACGCCTCATGGCCGTGCAAGGGACTTGCGCGACATATGTGGTAACCGCCCAGTAACCGCCCGGGGTCTTCTTTTGCCTATAAATAGACCCTGTGGGCCCCCCATTCGAGAGGATGTCTTCCCAGAAACTCGGATCAAAGCTCCCGACGCCCAAGTCTCTTCTCAAAGCTTCCAGAACACTTCTAAGGTAATTTCTTACCTAGAATGGAAGATCTAAAGGGAAGAAGGAAGGCCTAAGTGTTGAAACTTATCAAACACTTGCGCGCCGACTTAATTCCTTCAATATAACTTGCGCGTCCCTCTTCTGGAAGAACCTCAAGAGGATGGGAAAGGGTTTAATAAAGAGTCGCTCAAGTAATTCAACTCTGGTTGAAAATCGCGCAAGTATCCCTTATGTCGCGCAAGTATACTTGCGCGACCAATACTTGCGCGCCGCCGCAGGACTTGCGCGACCTTCAATACTTGCGCGCCCCTATCTTTTTGGGTGCCCATCTTGCCCTTTTTCACCCCTCTTAAGCCATTTCACCCTTCCTATTCAAGATTCAGTCTTCAAGATACTCTTCAAAGCCATTTATGGCATGATTTCTTGATTTGACATCCTTATCTGAAAGGAATTATGTGAAATATCTCTCAAAACCTAGTGATTTAAACATCTTTATGTCACCAAAGATTGAGAGTTCATTCATTCAACCTCATCCTTTAAGATGAGAGAATCCTAACCTGGGTTTCCTTTTCAGGAATAATCCCCAGTTATAAAACCGTTGATTTGGGCATCTTCCTTAAGAATAAGCCCCAATCAAAGTCCTTTAAACTTGGGCATCCTCCTCAAGAGTAAGCCCCAAACCTTAATCCCTAACCTGGGTCTCCTTTTCAGGAATAAGACTCAGTCATAACCTTGGGCTTCCTTTTCAGGAGTAAGCCCCAAGTCCCCTAACCTAGGCTTCCTTCTCAGGAATAAGTCCTAGTCATAAATCTTGGGCATCTTTCTTAAGAGTAAGCCCCAAGTCTCTTAAAATTTCTCTTAACCAGTCATAAATTTCCTTTGATTTGGGTTTCCTTTTCAGGAATAAAACCCAATCATAAGTCCCCTCCTAACTTGGGCATCCTCCTTAGGAGTAAGCCCCAAAGATTAGAGTATTCAAATCTCCATGAAGCACATATAACTTTGTGGACCCTGTTCATGGATTTTCTTCCTAAAAGTAAATCCTAAACCTTCGCCTATCTGGGCAGTCATCTATACATAAGCCCCAAAAAAAATTCTTATGATTGCATCTTTTATGGCACAATTGTCTAAATTTTACCAATACCTCTTGTTTCTCACACCGAGCATGACTCACGTGAGCTTAGAGTGTAAAAGTAATTATGACATTCATCTTTGAGCCATCAATCATAAAACATCATATCCCATTCCTCGAACTACGTGGGTTCTGATTCCTTTTTCAAAACAAAGGATACGTAGGTAGCCCATTCATGGGTTCGATCCCAAGATTGAAATATTCTCTGTCCTTCTGAATGACGATAAACTTCAAGTGCCCCACTGAGTGGCTTTAAAACCAGTCTGGTCATCAAAATGACCAAGAGACTTTTATATAAATGTTTTGAAGGATACCATTGACCAAGAATCTCTAAACAAATATAGATGATTCTATATTGATGAAGAACCTCGAATACATATAAAAGATTCTCTAAATTTCTTGCATATTTAATCATTGATTGTTAAAACTAAAGGAAAGCTCATTTTATATTTGGTAATGTAATAAGGATTCACGAACTTAACTTAAATCTATAAAGAGAGTCCCAGAATAGACAATAATTCCCCTCAAAAAGGTGTGATGAGTCCGACCTCCCATCCTCTCGACCAATGCAAATTCCTAAGCCTCATTAGCCCACAAGCTAATGAGCGCCTGCCTTTGGAAAGTAGGTCCAAACGGATGTGGAATCATTGGATGTTTCCGGTTCTACGAACAAACCCGTTAGAAACCGATCGGAACGTTTGAATCTCCCGTCCAGGAGGTCATCCCCGGATTCCGCGCGAAACAAAAATGGTGAACCCGACGTGAATCCTTAACCAAGTTAAAGTGATGTTCTTCTTATCTGTTAGGCCCTTCGGGCCAACAAGGCAATCATTGACATGTGCTCATCCAAAAGATGCAGTGGCCGGATTCATCTTGATTATGTCTGTTACATGGAACATGCACTCTTTTTTTCAAGATCTTCTACAAAAATGTCTTTCCTTAAATTCACCCCTGTGAATACTGCTGCTGGGAACACCTCAACTGTGAGGTCTGCTGCTGTGAAAACCAATGCTGCTACTCCTGCTGGAACGTCATCCGCTCTGAGGATGACATCACCAACTCAGCGTCTTCAACGCTGTGTTTCTAATGCACTGGTTAAGGAGTACCGTCGCAACGGTACTATCCCAACTCTGGAGACCGCTCGTCAAGCCCTCCAAGTTAACAATTCTACCTGGTCGTCCGGACAACGGCGACCAGCAATCAAGAAGCAGGCGGTGCTGACTACCGTCTCCAACCGTTTCGGGTCGTTATCCCCGGAACGCAATTTCCATTCACTCCCTTACTCCGAGGAAGTGAATGAGCAGGTCCCGCAGGACCTTAATTCAAAAAGACAGGAGTCCTTCTCAAGGGCTCCCATCAACAATCGCCGCCAGACTCGTGCGGTAGTGCACCCTCAACATGATGAGGGTACCGGCTCCAGGCATTCAGCTCAGGTTCCTCGAACCCGAGCAGGCAAGATGAATCACCAGAGATGGAATCCGGTTAATAATAGGCAGGTTGTCATCCCTGCCATCTCCGGAGAAGTCCACCAACCTAACTTGGTGGAAAATAACGAGCAGGCATACACACCTGTTCGTTTTAATCCCGCTGTCCAGCAGACTCGTCTGGCAGCATCAAGCCGATCCCGCCAGGCAATTCCGGCGGAGTACCATAGGCAGGAACATACACCTGCTTATACATCAGCAGTTAGTCAGCAGGCTCGTCTGACTACATATGATGGATCTCGTCAACAGCGTTTGGCGAAGTGTAATCAGCAGGCACATACACCTGCTAATACTAATCAAGCCTACCAACAGTCTCGTTTGGTAGCGCACGGAGAAGTCAGTCGGAAAGCCCCGACGACAAACAGGAGGCAGACTAAACTCTCTGCCTCCACACTTGAGTACTGTCAGGATTCACTGACAGGAAAAGGAGGACAGGAGCAGGCACATACACCTACTCCAAGCCCGGAATGGACGTATATCCCTGTTCCGGCGGCTGAAGTCACCAAACATATTTTGTCAATGGTGAAAGAGCAGAAGCAAATTCCTGCTCATATTCTGGATGCTTGCCAGGATATCATAACAGCTTCAGCATCATCTCAGGGACAGACACATAAATCTATCCCTAGCAGTGGAGTGACACATCAACAATTCACTCCGGAACAGACACACACATCTGTTCCAGTCCAAGAGGGTTGTGGGGCCTACTCCCCCATATCATATGGACAACCAAGTCAGGCACATACACCTGATTTGAGCGATGATCGTCAGCCTAACCTGGCCATCTTTCCTGATCAGGCACATACACCTGCTCAGAGCAATCACTTTCGTCATCAAGTGATTTCTAAAGCGAGTAAGAAGGCATCTAAGAAAAAGATCCGCCCAGCACAGTCAGGAGATCAAAGGCCAATCTACAACAAGGCCTTGCTCGATGCTGGAGTTCTTGAAGCCCTCAGACATTTATCTGTCGGAATTCAATATTCTACTCCCTCAGTTCCCAATAACAGGAACATTAATCCTGAAGGTCTTCAACAGACACTTCCTCATGAAGACTTGCTTCATGAAAATTCGGTCAATCTTGAAGTTTCTTCTTCAGATGAGAACCACAGGAACCCTCTGTGTGGTCAGAAGACCAAGGAGCAAGAGATATCATCTTTTGCTGTAACCCATCATGAAGGTCCTCCTCATGGTGATGAACTTCGCTGCGAAAGTCCTCTCCGCAGTAGTGATTCACATTGTCTCGAAAATTCTTCAGAAGGCAATGTAGTGACGAGAAAGCCCTCCTATCTCGAGGCACTTGCAAACGTAAAACCAGTCATGTCTGAAGTTTTACTATCGTCAGGTGAAACTCTTTCTTGATCAGAAGATAGCTTGGGGTTCAGGTTATTCTCCGAACCTTCCCTAGGTCATTCATCTTCCAGCATGAATAGTGATTCCTCTACCAATCTTGTTGAATCCGATGAAGCAACAAGGAAACACCAACTCTGGTCCAAACAGGTAGAAGAATCTTCATTTAATGATAAAGAGGAAATGCTGAACATGAGGAAAAAAACTGGCAAAAGGTGAAGTACCAGTCATGTTTTGGCCTTTGGCTGATTCACAGTATGACATTCCAAAGATGTTGACGGATGATGGAATCCATGATATTCGTCTTAACATATGGAAAACTCTTTGTCAATTAAAGAAGAAGGTATTATCTTACGATGAATATGAAAATCATCTTAAGATAATAGAAGGGTTACAACGCCAGATTGATTTGGCATCTCTATCAGTCTCTTGGTATCCGAAGGCTGAAAAGCAACAGAGAACCCTTCAACGTTCATGCCTTGGCGCGCTGAGAAAATTGCGTCAGTTAATTTCCAATGCTCCATCTAATGTTCATATCAGAGGATGGGGTATTCACGGAGCACTACATTTCACAGTGCTTTCTGGTCAGCAAAGCCCGCCGAAAATGGTCTCATGCAATGTTATTGCCCAAGGCCGGCCACAGTCAATGGGCTTTGTTCATAATCAAAATCTTGCTCGAGATCAAGCTTCAAATAGTTCCTCTCAAAATCAAGTATATAGAGAACATGTTGTTGAATTGCTCCTACATCAAGCAGGCGAGAATATTGCGCAAGCCTCTCGTCTGGAGCAAACACGTCATCAAATGACAGAAGTTTCGGAAATCATCCAACGGTCTGTTGAACCAGGTGATAAAAGTGGATACAGGTTAATGCATCCAGCTAATTTCCGAACTAAGATCCGCAAGATCAAGAGAGATTTCAAGAAGATCTCAGACATAGCATGTCAAGAGACACCCCAGCTTGCCAGACTGGGGACTTCTCTAACCCAACCCTCAGAATCAACGAATGGGATTCGAGGAGTTGAGCAGAAGCAACAGGAACACCCCCAGTCCACCGGACTGGGGACTTTTTCAAATCTTCAATCCCTCCCTCAGAGAAAGTCAGTATTCTCTCGATTAGGGAATAAGCCTCAAGAGGAACGAAGAGCCAAGATGTCAGGAGATTCTCTCCAAGTGACGGTTCACAAAGAAATTCCTGAGGGGTCAAGTCAACGGAATGCCATGTCTTATCATGGACATAAAAGGAGACAATATCATAGAAATGTTGATAGAAAGGATTTCATGAAATATGCATCCATTAATGTCATCACTGCCGTTGCTTCTGATTCACCAGATGAGGCTCAATCAGAGGGATCAGATGAAGAGGTTCCTGCTCAAGAAGTTGAGCACACAGACCTAAATGAAGAAGGTGTGCGCACACGTAATCAAAGGCTTACCCAAAATTTGGGTATTCCTTCATGTAACCCACTTCCCCCTCTCCGAAAAGGATCCAATAAGGGGAAAGGAAAGAATCAGGTTACTTCTCACCCTTCCTCTGAAGGAGGTCAATCGCTCTCATTAGAGCAAAGGCTTGCACAACAGGAGGAAGAAATGAAAGAATTAAGAAGGTTGAATGCAGAACTACTTCAGAGTAGTCTTCTTCTTAAGAATGCTGAAGTACGACAGCCGAAGGAATTTGTTGTAACTACTGAGATGGATCAGGAATATCCTCCTTTGTCAGTACACCCACAGAGGTCTAATCCTACGGGTCAAACGCAACAGCGGTTGGCAGCACTACCATTAGTTGCAGCACCAACCTCCACGGCTGTCCAAGCTCCATTCATTGCACCTACCCAAAACCAAGTTCAACCTGACATTTCTCAAAAGTTAATAACTACTATTGAGTCACTAACAGCTCGGTTAGAAACTATGGAAGGGAAACGGGCACAAGTTCAACCTGAAAAGAAAGTTTACCCTGAATGGGTAGATTCAATTTCTCCTCCATCCAGTTTTGGAAACCCTATTTTCCCTACTTTCAATGGATCAGGCGACCCTGAACAACATTTGACGCATTACGTGTCTTGTTGTGATCCTATGATGGGAACTCCAGAACAACAAGAAGCAGTGAAACTCAGATGCTTCGTGAGAACCTTACAAGGACCAGCTTTTGTCTGGTATACAAGCTTGCAATCCCGGTCAGTCATCGGATGGGAGGATCTTTGTCAAAAATTCCTTCTTCAGTTCAGCTCAACTTTGCCAAAAACGACAGTTTTCGATCTTACAAACTGCAAGCAAAGGGAGAATGAAAGAGTCTCTGATTTCATTGCTCGTTGGAAGGGATTAACGTATTCCTTGAGTTTATCACTCCCTCAGGAGGAATTATTGCCAATCTGTGTGGAAAATTTGCGTGACGAATTACGCACGCCATTGATCCCTGTGAAATACACAGGAGGGTTTCGAGACCTTACTTCAATCGCTCAACAGATTGAAGATTCCCTTATGCAGGCTAAGGTTAAATCTCGTGTAATTCCATCAGCTCCAGGAAGAAGAATGGGTAAAGCAGAAACTGCTACAGTTATGCTTAAACAGGCATCTGTACCTATTTCTACTTCAAAACCTTCATCTTCTCGAAGGGCTCCACCTCCTGAACGCCAACAACAAAGGCTGTTTCGTCCAAATGATCAAAAAGATCAACGACGAAAACAATTTGAGGATATGAAGAGTAAAACATACTCTTTCCGAAGTGAGCAAGTTCCTGGTTACTTCATTTCAGCTCTGGAAAATAATTTGGTTCAATTACCAATGCCGAAGAGACCAAACAAGGAAGGAGATGAAGACCGTCCCAATTATTGTCCCTTTCATCAAATGTTGGGACATCCCATCCAGGAGTGTTTTGTCTTTAAAGACCTCCTACAAAAGATGGTTGACTTGGGACAAGTCAAATTGAGGGGTTCTTCAGCTCATGTAGCGTGTATTACCGCTACAGATCCAGAGGAAGGAGGCGAGTGGCAGGAAGTCAAAAGCAAAACTGCGAAAAAATAGGATGATTGGATGGTCAGAAAGACAATCAATCGGACTCATTCCATTTTGCGAACACAATTGAAGAAACCAATTGTGTCTCCTACAAAAGCTGCAGTAAAGCCTCCATCAAAGGACAAATCCTCAAAAGGGCAGCGCAATTCAAAGAAGAAAGAGGAATCAGGAGAAGATGAGTATGTATCAAAGCCTAAATTGTCTTTGACTCTGGCAGATTTCATGCCATCTACTTCAAAGCCACGGGCACCGTCCCACCAAACGGCACAGCCTAAACAGGCCAATCAGGCAGAGTCTTTATCAGACGAAGAGTTAATCTTTGGTTCTGTTTAATCTCAATGGATGGAGAACACATCACGACTCCAACTAATGCCAGATTTCTGAAGAAGTATTTTGTATAAACACAAAATATTATTCACAGAACTAAGACTCTTACATTTGGTTCATACAGCAATGGTCCAGTATGAACTTAAACTACAACTATGTCCAGCATGACGATAAACTGTATGGTCCGTGCATATGACCTTAAACTATTCGCACTTATGTCCCTGCAACATGACACTAAACTGTGCAGCACCAATAGTCCTAACTGCAAGACTTTAAACTGCATAGTCCCTGATTTTGTTCTACAAGACAATAAACCGTATAGAAGTTCCTATATTTTGTCCGAGATGACATTAAACTATATTTTGTCCTAGCGACATGACATTAAACTGTGTGGAACCTTCATCGTCCAGCATGACGTTAAACTGTGTTAAGTCCCTTATTGTCCTACATGACACTAAACTGTATTCTGTCCGAGATGATATTAAACTATATTGTGTCCTAGCAACATGACATTAAACTGTGTGGCACTTCCAATGTCCAGCATGACGATAAACTGTAAAAAGATCAGAACTGATATCCTCATATTGATTCACCTTAGTCTTAGCTACATGACTTTAAACTGTACAGCATCAGTTCGTCCTTGCTATATGACGCTAAAACTATACAGCAATGGTCCAGTATGACTTTAAACTGCAACTTCGTCCCACACGACATTAAACTGTGAAAAAGTTCCATAAACAGTCCAGCATGACCTTAAAACTGCATCATCCCTGGTCCATGAATATGACCATAAACTATTTGCAAATATGTCCAGCAAGACGTTAAACTGTGACGTCCTAACTACATGACGCTAAACTGTATAAAAGTCCCTCACGTCCGGAAAGACGTTAAACTATATAATCATTAAAAGTCCAGCATGACATTAAAACTGCACAATCCCCCTTTCGTCCAATATGACGTTAAACTGTATTGTCCCCATCGTCCTAACTACATGACGCTAAACTGTACAGAAAGTCCTTGATATGTCCTACATGACATTAAACTGTGCATCGTTAAGGTTGTTATTACCTCTTGTTTCTCACACCGAGTATGACTCACGTGAGCTTAGAGCGAACATCAACCATAACACTCCCTTTGGGCCACTAACCATGTGTAAGTCCCAACAACATTTTTTAGATCATTGTCCACAAGAACAACTTGATGTTGATTCATTCTTTAATTGAACTACACGGACTTTGATCCTTGCCCTCCAGGCTGGGTATGTAGGCAACCTCCCAAAGGTTCAAGCCCAAAGAACAATCTCTTCACATTGGTTCACCACCATCTCATATGATGATGATTTGTGAAACCACCCCTGGAATCAATATCTTTACATTGATTCACTTTCGTCCTTGTTATATGACGTTAAACTATACAACACTTTTGTCCGGTACGACAATAAACTACAATATTCTTTGATTTCCCCATTTGAGAAAGAACCATTATTAACATTTATTCTTTTTCAATCATGGTTTTCATTTTCAAAAGACTACGTACATACATGGTAATGCCTAAACTTTTTATTTTAGGTTAAAAACATCATTGCACTAAAGTCCCCTTTTCACCCTTCACATGTACGAACCAAATTTGTACAAAGGGTAGTTCTAGAACTACGTGGACTTGATTCCCATCCTTATGGGATACGTAGGAACATTCGAGTGTCCCTCGAATCCAGTCCCAAGTCTTTTGGGCCTAACCCCAAATTTCACTTTCAGTCCCTTGGATGAAAAGTCTTCATGAAAACACACACTGTGTATTCATTATTATGGTCCGAATTCTATGACCCTAAACTAAGATCACTCATACTTTCGTCCTGCACGACGTTAAACTACATTTCAAGAACTACGTATGGCTTGATTCTCATTCTTATGAGATACGTAGTGAAGTCCAAGTTTCAATTCAGGACCCAGCCACAACATGATTATGGTTTTCATTGACCTATGTATCTCTATATACACTGGAAAATACCCATCTTTATGTATTATAATCCTAACCTTAAATATTTTCAGATCTTCATAACCCTTTTCATGACTTATAGTCACAAAAATGTCAAACTTCTGAGAATTCTTTTGCCTGACTATGCAGCATGTGCCCATAGGTGGCCTTGCATAAACAGTCCACATAACAGACTTGTCAGCCAAGAGATGCTATTTATTTGACAATGCAGCCAATGCCCATAGGTGGCCCTGCATGTTTTCAACCCCCTAACGGGTTTGTTAAATAATAGTAACTTCATTCTTGGGAAGAATGCCTCTTTTGTCCTTATTTGTCTTAAACGACAGTATTTAGGGATCCGCAAAAATAGCCATCCTTAACGTATTTGTCCCATATCCTTTTTCATGATCTGAAAGTATTCAAGTCTATGGTTTATTCTTCTTCCCTACGTTTGGGTCAGACCTTCGTAGGAGTGATATTCATCCAGTTCTTCGATATTCTTGTTTGGAAATATCTTCTCCATATTCAAGTACCTCTTTCCATACAACAAACTCTATGCTTTAGAAAATTTGAATCTCCATAAACTTTCACTAGCTTTTAGCACTAGGAAAGTAAATTTCTGGGAGTTCTTTTGCCTGACTATGCAGCACGTGCCCATAGGTGGCCTTGCATAAAAAGTCCACATAACAGACTTGTCAGCCAAAAGATGCTATTTTATTTGACTATGCAGCCAATGCCCATAGGTGGCCCTGCATATTTCAACCCCCTAACGGGTTTTGTTAAATAATAGTAACTTCATTCTTGGAAACTACTTCTTCTAATGCTATTTAGCTCTTTTTCATATCATTCCTCAGATTCAAATATTCTTAAGCCATAGTTTACATTTTTTCCCTCATACTTGAGTATGGTAAATATGTTTTCAGATAAAATTGTCAAGGAATTGAATCCATTTTAATCCATTTTCGGTCAAAGCTATTTCGACCTTAAACATTAGCCCCTTTATGTCCGGTTTGCATGACTTTAAACTGCCCACACAAAAGACAAAGGAACTTTGAATAAAAGTCAAGTTCCAGCTCACTAAATATACATTTTTTGTATGATTTAGGTAATATTGAGCAGTTAAAAGGTTCAAAGTTTGTAGGGTTATTTGTAATAATCCTAGTAAAAATCAAACTATGATTATTAAGCCCATTGGCTTAAGTAAATTTGAAGCAGGTAATGGAAGAATGCAAGTACAAATGATTGGAGACGAAAGTGTTTTTCATTGATACACAAGAGTTAGAAGGACATCCACAGATTGGAGTCTCTTCTCTTTTTCAAGAATTACAAGAGGCTTTCAACATAACACTTCATTTGATTTACGGCATCCCGAGATTCATCAGCAACCACCTGGAATTCATTCATTCAACTGGATATAATAAGAGATGCAGTGATACCAACTCTTCATGGAACAATTGTAAAAGGATGTTCTTGAGTGCGGTTTGAGAAAATTTTCTGCTGATCAAACAGTGACTCTGTTTCTGTCCAAGAGACTTGGAAGATGGATACATGGATTTGAGAATGGAGCATTGGAAGTAAAGAGCCATTTGGAGAGAGTACTCTTTTCAGATATTGCTCTAATACCATGTTTGTCTTCTCTCCACCAACCGGTAGTGGAAAACATTTCAGCCCATGGGTTTTCCATTTTCATATCTGCAAGGAAATGGCATAGAGGAAGAACTTGATAGTTCACACCATTATTGTTGCTCTTAATGCACAGCATAACCGAAATAGAGGAGTAGCAGCGCAGCTGCATCTCAGGTACATAATTGTTTTCATTTGGAACATTGACTCCTTGCAGATGACCATGACCACACAGAAGCAGATGGATGCTCTGTGGAAAAATAGGATGATATTTCTTCAAGTACTTAGCCAAATCTGGGAGAGTGCTGTCGCAGATATCATAATAATCATGGCCAATAATGTTCATCATGTCTTCAATCCGCTTGCTAGCCAGTTCATCAGCCGTTCCAATTCCCTTGGGAACCATTGAATCTGCACAAAAGTTGAACAAATTAAACTCTTAAATGGGTTTATTTTTCATAAAATTTGTGAAAGAATTCGGGAAAATGGCTAAGGCATTGAGGCGCGCAAGTATGGAGATGTCGCGCAAGTGTCTTGTGTACCGCGCTAGTTTTTGACGCGCAAGTATAAAACCGCGCAAGTACAAATACCTTTACAGTGGCGCGACATCGAGGAAAACCCTAGAAAACAGAGCAACTTGCGCGGTCAAAGTGACCTGTGCGGCGAGAGCTCGAGAAGGGATGATGTCCGGAAATCCGGATACTTGTACGGAGGTGAGGCCGTATATTTATAGGCCAGGGGGCCTATCTGCTCGCCGCACCCAGAGCAATTAAGGCCTGCGCGACGCACACTTGCGCGCCTCCCTCTGCGCACTGAAGACTTGCGCGCCTCCCTTTTCCTTTGGAGGGATTCGATTTCCTCAGAGTCAAATCCTCATTTCTCTCCGGATCCAACTCTGAGGGGGGACTTTTGTTGACGCTCCTTTCGTCACATAATCTAAATTCGGAAAAGGGAATATCTGAGCTCAAAGTGATTAATCCTTTGAAGAAACATCAAAAACCGACAAAGGGATGAAAAAGGAGAACATTGCCCATAGGTCGCGCAAGTTCCCTCTTGGTCGCGCAAGTACACTTGCGCGCTGCCTCAACACTTGCGCGACTCCTCATGGCCGTGCAAGGGACTTGCGCGACATATGTGGTAACCGCCCAGTAACCGCCCGGGGTCATCTTTTGCCTATAAATAGACCCTGTGGGCCCCCCATTCGAGGGGATCTCTTCCCAGAAACTCGGATCAAAGCTCCCGACGCCCAAGTCTCTTCTCAAAGCTTCCAGAACACTTCTAAGGTAATTTCTTACCTAGAATGGAAGATCTAAAGGGAAGAAGGAAGGCCTAAGTGTTGAAACTTATCAAACACTTGCGCGCCGACTTAATTCCTTCAATATAACTTGCGCGTCCCTCTTCTGGAAGAACCTCAAGAGGATGGGAAAGGGTTTAATAAAGAGTCGCTCAATTAATTCAACTCTGGTTGAAAATCGCGCAAGTATCCCTTATGTCGCGCAAGTATACTTGCGCGACCAATACTTGCGCGCCGCCGCAGGACTTGCGCGACCTTCAATACTTGAGCGCCCCTATCTTTTTGGGTGCCCATCTTGCCCTTTTTCACCCCTCTTAAGCCATTTCACCCTTCCTATTCAAGATTCAGTCTTCAAGATACTCTTCAAAGCCATTTATGGCATGATTTCTTGATTTGACATCCTTATCTGAAAGGAATTATGTGAAATATCTCTCAAAACCTAGTGATTTAAACATCTTTATGTCACCAAAGATTGAGAGTTCATTCATTCAACCTCATCCTTTAAGATGAGAGAATCCTAACCTGGGTTTCCTTTTCAGGAATAATCCCCAGTTATAAAACCTTTGATTTGGGCATCTTCCTTAAGAATAAGCCCCAATCAAAGTCCTTTAAACTTGGGCATCCTCCTCAAGAGTAAGCCCCAAACCTTAATCCCTAACCTGGGTCTCCTTTTCAGGAATAAGACTCAGTCATAACCTTGGGCTTCCTTTTCAGGAGTAAGCCCCAAGTCCCCTAACCTAGGCTTCCTTCTCAGGAATAAGTCCTAGTCATAAATCTTGGGCATCTTTCTTAAGAGTAAGCCCCAAGTCTCTTAAAATTTCTCTTAACCAGTCATAAATTTCCTTTGATTTGGGTTTCCTTTTCAGGAATAAAACCCAATCATAAGTCCCCTCCTAACTTGGGCATCCTCCTTAGGAGTAAGCCCCAAGATTAGAGTATTCAAATCTCCATGAAGCACATATAACTTTGTGGACCCTGTTCATGGATTTTCTTCCTAAAAGTAAATCCTAAACCTTCGCCTATCTGGGCAGTCATCTATACATAAGCCCCAAAACAAACTCTTATGATTGCATCTTTTATGGCACAATTGTCTAAATTTTACCAATACCTCTTGTTTCTCACACCGAGCATGACTCACGTGAGCTTAGAGTGTAAAAGTAATTATGACATTCATCTTTGAGCCATCAATCATAAAACATCATATCCCATTCCTCGAACTACGTGGGTTCTGATTCCTTTTTCAAAACAAAGGATACGTAGGTAGCCCATTCATGGGTTCGATCCCAACATTGAAATAATCTCTGTCCTTCTGAATGACGATAAACTTCAAGTGCCCCACTGAGTGGCTTTAAAACCAGCCTGGTCATCAAAATGACCAAGAGACTTTTATATAAATGTTTTGAAGGATACCATTGACCAAGAATCTCTAAACAAATATAGATGATTCTATATTGATGAAGAACCTCGAATACATATAAAAGATTCTCTAAATTTCTTGCATATTTAATCATTGATTGTTAAAACTAAAGGAAAGCTCATTTTATATTTGGTAATGTAATAAGGATTCACGAACTTAACTTAAATCTATAAAGAGAGTCCCGGAATAGACAATAATTCCCCTCAAAAAGGTGTGATGAGTCCGACCTCCCATCCTCTCGACCAATGCAAATTCCTAAGCCTCATTAGCCCACAAGCTAATGAGCGCCTGCCTTTGGAAAGTAGGTCCAAACGGATGTGGAATCATTGGATGTTTCCGGTTCTACGAACAAACCCGTTAGAAACCGATCGGAACGTTTGAATCTCCCGTCCAGGAGGTCATCCCCGGATTCCGCGCGAAACAACGACCATTGGTTATGCTTTATGACATGATTATGATACCCATTTATTTCCCTAGGTCACTTATGTTTATGTATGATACATATGAATTATTATTTATGTGTCAAAAAATTCATGAACATTTTTAGATGGGTGTGATCATATATCATTCCCATTAATTGAGTAAAGTTTAGTCTCATTAGACGTTATGTGCAACGATCTTTAGGTTAGCCTTGACTCGTGCTACCATGTGTAATGGTCTTGGTGGTTAACCTTGACTTGCACTCCTTTTTGTTCAATATGCCTTGAATTGAGCTAAATTCACGTTTTCTGTTTCTAACACATTACTATTACTTCATTTTTATATGACCCCATGTTTATATGTTATGATTATATATGTTCCATGCATTTTTTATGTCATGCCATCTAACCCTTGTGCTAAATCTTTATTCTTTTTTTTATTCCTTTACTGATATTTTTAGCTCATCAATTTTTTCATGTCAACCCCAAGGTATACTATGATTATTTATGAGCACAATAGAAGTTAGGAGATCTTTATGACAATTAAATAATGAAATTTTTTATTTAGTCCCATGTTTTCAGTTTTATGTACCTTGTCTTCCAAGACACTAGACTTTACGATCCATGGCCTATAATATGATGCTTTATTATGCATATAATCATGTAATGGTATGTGTAAAAGGATAGTGTCACCATATATATTCATTAAATCTATAATAATTACCATCCAAGTAAAATATAAATGAAAAATGAATCATATTACTTTGTGGAGGTGGTAGCCCATAAATACGCACGTGCGACATTATCATTTCCCTAAAGATTGGATGGTAAGTAGATATATGTGACATTATTTTTATTATATAAGTTTAATTATTTTATAAATATCACATATAAACATTAAAACCATCATAATATTATCTCTAAAATATGATGATGAAAAATGAATTATATCACTTTATGTATATGATAAGCCAAATGTATGCACGAGCGATACATTGACAGAATATCACGAAGGCCATCATTTTTGTTATTATTCTGATAATACACCTTTAAAGGGATGAGGTGGAACCCTTACAAGTCCCAAAGGCTTAGAGACAGTTACATGACCCGTAGGTCTATAGGAAATCACCCAGACCAGATATGACAACCCAAGATTTTATGAGAAGTATTATTTTCAATTTATTTAATGTCTTGTGTTGTATGTTACACCAAGATTATCTTGAACTATATGCAACACCGTATTAGATTGCAGTATACACAACACAATTCTTGGATCGTGTTATACACAATTTCAAGTTTATTTGATAGAATTTATTCTACGCAACATTGAGTGTGTGTATATATATATTCAGTGTATAAATGAAATATGGTTGGATTCTGTTATACACAACAACAAAGGAGTCTTTCACTACACGCAACCCTGACTTGGCTTTCATTACACACAATCACGACCTTCCTCGATAGCGTTTGTTGTACGCAATACCGGGTTCCACTAAACAACGATATATTGGTATAATATTATCACGAACTAGCCGTTATGAATAGTAATAACTACATTTTGAATTTTATAACATTATTATCAATCTTATAAATTTTTAAAAAAAATTTATGTGAACAAAATAAATTTTTTGGGTAAAATAAGTATTTTTAAAAAAATGTCGTTTTGCCACCTTTTGATGGCGCACCCACTTTAAATCTCGTTTTTGAAATTTTTATAAGTTCAATTTTACAAAATACAATTATTCATTGGAATAAGGATATAAAATTTCACCTTGGATAATGTTTTCATGTTATTCTGATAACATTCATATTTTATTGAATAGTAAAAACACGCTATATTTTAATTAAAAAAAACTTTTTTCATCGTAATAATTTATGTGGTTAAATTATAATATTATATTGTCTTAAAGTATAAATAGAATATATTTTTACAATTTAATATAATGTAGGTCATTAGCATTGATTTTACGTTGACATCGTAGGTTAAATCAATTCAATCTTTCGTAATGTTTTAAACAAAAACCCATTTTCTTTCGACAACAGTATTAATTTTAATTTAATTTCTGCAACTTCTATGTATTAAATTTTAAAAAAATGGATTCCATATTTTGAATTAGTGGGTCCAAATTATATTAATAGACTACTTTTTATTTTTGGGCATTATGAATAGTAACTAAGGTAAATTTTATTTACCATAGTTAAAGGTATATCGGGTAATTAAATGTAAATATAAGATTATAAAATTACCCTAACACCTGCAAAAATCCTATTGTATGACTAAAGGTCAACCCATATCACCTAAGGGTTGGATTAGAATCATTTAATGGACTTTTGTCTCTGAAAATAACTTAATTATTATTAAAACCAAAGAAAGTGACAACATGTCACTCTCTTCAATCTTATAAGTATATTAATTTTAATTTAGTGATAAACATCATGAAACATAGAACATTAATAGTCTCCAGAAAGATAATTAAATTATCTACATCATATATATTTATATATGTTTCATCGGTATTAAATAATTATCATTAATTTTGACACAATAGGGATGCAGAAATTATTTATTTAGTGAAAAATCAATAATATAGTTTTTATTGAAATATTAATACATATCAAAAGGCCCAAAAATCTGCACAAAACTTATTATTTGTGTATATATAATCCCTAATCATCCATTGACCGAATTTTTGAACATTTGGATCCTTATTAAGATGGTTATGACACTTATATTATTTTATTTTAAATGATGCCAAAGTTGTCACCTTCGTAATGTAATAAATATAACAATTTAAATATTGTGATTTTATGATGATAAATTAGATTAAAAGTATTATTGTTAAAGTTAATAGATTTATCTTCATCATAGGATTTTATTTTTATTTTATATGCATCAAATAAGTATATTAAATAATTATACAAAAATGTTGTAGTATTTATTTTATTAAGAGATAAACCAAATAAATGGTTTTAAAAATAATAAAATAAATATTATATGAACTATTTAATGTTATAAACTAATTTTATAGATACATATGACCTTTTATAAATATATTAAATATTTTAGTTCGAATATATCCTCTGTTTCGATTTTATTTAAATTCAAATATATGAATAGTGTCAAAATTGACACTATTGTTATTTTATAAAAATAACATATTATTAAATTGTTTAAAATCACATAAATATTTAAAAATTATAAATTGAAATTTATACAGTCTAAAATGTAATATATTATCCGATTATTTAAAATTAACAACACATAAGTGATTATTTAAAACCATTTAATATTTAGAATTTTATTACCACAAATAAACTTAAATAGATTAAATAAGGATAAATCAAAATGATATGGTTTAAAATAAGATCAAAACATTTCTAAATTTGATTGGTTTATGAGATTACAACCCTATATCATCTATGATTTGAATATGAGTCATATTTGGAGGTTCTTATTTTGGGTTAGAATTATTATAAATTAATATTTTTAAGAATTCCAAAGGTTCCCCTCTCCTCCCTTATAAAAGGGAACCTCCTCCCTCTCCTCCTCACACCAATTTGATCCTTCAAGATCATAAAACCCCTTCAAAATTATCTTCTACACGTCCCTATAAAAATCCTAGAGGTCCTGGTCTTCTTCAAAGACCAATTTTAGTGTCCAAAGGGGAGGTCTCAAAGAGGCGCTTCAAAGAATAGGTAATGTCCGTTACCGATTCATTCAACTTTATTTCTTCTTCCATTTTTTATTATTAGGTTGTTTCATTGTGAAGTAATAACATCAGTATCACTCATATACTGATATTTTATTATAAGTATGAAACAACCCTATTTCACCATCTATACATCCTACGGAAAATGAAATCACCGCACGTGTGTATGTACGGAATACCGTCACCACGCCGTGGTGTAATCTATTTTCCACCACCACTTTACTTGGATGGGTATAATGGTGTAAATAATAAATATATATGATTATTATAAAGTGATATTGATTCTGTAAAACTATACATACACTCCAATAAAATTCCCCGATCATGGGAACGATATCATCGCTTGTGCATACGTACGGAATACCGTCTCCACGACACGATGAGATTCATTCTCAATGATTAACCATTCATAAATGATTATAAAGGATATATAATAAGTAATCATGAAATATATGAAATAATAATGATACTGGATTTATGAATATATATATATGTATGTCATCTAATTAATTCTATTCAATTCTACGAGGAAACAAAAACAGTTTTCATGCTTACGTACGGCATACCGTCTCCATGAAAGGTGTATTTATTTCCATTTATCGATCTATTATATATATGTATATTCTGAATATATATTATATATAAATCATTATTTATATTTTGTAATTAAGTAATCATGATCTAAGAAATCATATGAATAATTAAAAATCAAAACACAGATGACAACTGAAACGATTTTACCCAAAACGCTACTTTAACATAAATTTACAAAAGAAAGGGTAATATAAAGAAATTAGTGAACCATGTAAGATATAATAACAATGAATATGATTATTTAATAAGTAAATGACATTATTTAAATAATTTTACAGGAGTTTTGGATATGTACGAAGCATATCGGACCTACGGTAAGGGATAATTTTGCAAATCTCATTTTTATCCGAGATTTCTTATTCATAAGTATTTACCGGGGTTATTTATATAATCCAAGTAAATGTTTTATAAAAGTGTTTTCATGTATTTTTAAAGTCCTTTTTACCCATTTTTGACTTTTACTACATGGTATGTAAGGAATCTTTCTTTTGTTTACGTTACAAGGTACTTTTCGACTTTTCTTACAAAAGTATGAGATGAATGTTTTTTTAACGTATACGACATGAAAGGATTTTTACGGTTTTATAAAGCCTTATTTTCATGAAGAATCTTCCAAAATATTTCATTACTATTTTAATAAAAATCCTATTCTTTTAAAATTTCATGGCATATTTTGAAAAGAAAATGATTTTGAAGAAGAAAGGATATTTTCCTCCAGAATTAATTTCAAGTGTTTTATCAAAAACCATTTTTCATCTAAGATAAAATTATTTCATATGTGTATGTTTCAAGTATAATGTTTATATTATTTACATGGTTTCAATTTTCATATGATGTTATATCCATTTGTTTTATATGGATTATGTGATGATGGGATGATGTTTATGAAACCCATTTTATTCTTTGGGTTATGATGAATGTTTTAAGTTTATTTTGTGGAACAAGTAAGAATGATTTCATTATGAGATGGGCGGGACCTATATCTCCCTCCAATGAATTGGGTAAAGATTTTATATCTCATGAGATAGACATGACTGGAACAGGAAGTTAATCCGGTTCAGTATTACAGGACTGGAAAGAGGAGTGAACTCGATTCAGAAAGGGACTTTGTCCACTAAGATGGTTTTCGCAGCAATGCCTTGGCTACTATGGAAATCATTAAATGTGCTTAATGGATTCCATGATTACATGTTTTATTCCCATACTATTTTATCATGTTTTATGTTACATAATGATCTATGCCTTATGTACTTCCATATTTTATGTCATTGCTCAAGATTTTGATGTTTAAACATTATGTTCAAGTTTTTAAGTTCAAATGTATCTGGTATGTTTTATTTTATCCATGCTTACCCTTACTAAGCATTTGAGCTCACTCTTTTTATGTTTTATTTTCCCCCAGGATCAAAAGAAAGGTTTTAGGTAAGGAAACAAAAAGTGGAAGATCTTTATGGGAGATGTTGAAGATCTTTCACCACGATTAGAAGATTACTTTCCATGTTTCCAAAGACACTAAACTATTACGGTCCATGTGTGTCTGTTTTTGTTAAGTATTAAGTATTCTGAAAAAGTAATGTAATGTTCATATACGTCATGCTTTGGGTATCTAAAGTTGGTATCAGTGGAAAGGTTTAGTCAACCTTTGGAAACTAGGATTCGAAAACGTTAGTGAGATCCCTAGAGATATTTCTAATGTATGTCTAGGGATGTACCTAAGGATAAGTATACGTATATGATATAGTCCTAGAACTACGGTAATGATCTTAGAATTTAACTTAAGATGTTAGATATTTAGGGTGCTCCCCCTTTACTATGTTGTTTTCTCTAGCATGATTTTTTCCTCTCACACTATTATTTTTTGGTTTAAAAAATGGTTAGAAACAAGAAGATTCATGATAATGGAGGATATGACGGACAATGGAATGAAAGTTCAATTTCTCTCATGTAAATCATGTGAGAAGAGGCATCAGGGAGATTGTTTCAAAGGAAATGGAAGATGCTTTGGGTGTGGAAAAGAAGGACACAAAGCCAGTAAGTGCAAAGGAAAAGGTTCAGTTAACACCATGGACAAGGATAATGGTATTGCTATAACATCAATAGTGATTAGACGTTTTAAATGTGGAATGTATGGACATTATGCAAACCAATTCCCTAAAGGAAAATCTCATGTATAGAATCAGCATGGTCATATTAGTAGTATTTATGTGGATGATGATGAGGAGACTTCAAATGATATATGATATGAAAAAAGTGTTGGAGCTCAGTCAGTTGTTTAAGAAGGTAGTGGAATGATTGTATGTTTATCAAGAGTTATGTTGTAGAGTTAATGGTACTATGGAATAAAGAATCATCTAAGGATTGTTACACTATTTTTTTCCTAAAGTATTTGGAAGTATATGTTGAATGGTACCGGTATCCATGGAAGGTTATTCAGATATTTTTGAAAAGTAGATGATATGAGAATAATGAATTGATAAGAAGATAATGAGATGTTTGATTGTATTCATGAGCTCATGATTGATATAATGACTAAGTGATATTAGGGTTTGAGTATATATAATTTTTAGGATTATGGTATGTGGAAAGAGTTAACTTTTGACAGCACTCATGTTTTCACTAAGATTCAATGGGTATTCATTTTTAAAGAGAATACATGATTAAGGCCTTTGAATGTTTAGAATGTGACCCACAAGACATATCTTATGATATACGGGGATCAATGATGGTATTAACATGATTGTTATATGAAATCTCTGGTAATTGTTTTCACTATAATATGAGAGTGGACTGCAGTATTATGGATAAGCCTAAAGATTGAAATGGATTATGTTGGACATAAGTTAGTATTGTTTAAGGATATAACTTTTTTCGATATTATTGATGGGATGTTATAGTAATGTAGTTTTAAAAAAAAAGGACTACCTGTAGGACGGGTGACAGCCCATCGCATCGGACAAGGCTGTGGGAATCTAACCCACAACTGAAGTGCGAATGGACTTTATCGCATACCAATGGCCTACAGAAAGTCCCTGGTTATTAGAAACTAGTTTTTTTATTAAGTGGTATGATATATGAAGTATAAGTTCATTTTTGGAATCGTATATGATTAACCTCACCATAGACAGTCTTATGTATTTTTGATAACTTTTATAACCTTTTGATTGAGACAGATGGAATGAACCATAATTCTATCACATGATCTACTAACATTTCACGAATGTCAAATTCAACTTCATTTCATTAAGAGATGAAGTGGAAATTGTCCAAAAGAACGACCAACGGTGAGACTGTACCAAAATCACGAATGTATTTCTTCTAATTCCAATTTCATCAACTTTAGGGAAATGATTTGAAAACCAAAAATGTTGTCATATTTCCCTTATATCAGATTAATCAGATGGTACCTTAGATCATCACAAATCTATGGCGTTGTGATTGTTGGATTTTTTATAGCCATGTTATCTACCACTCTCCATCAAAACTTGATGGTTAGATTTATCTTTAATATCTATATTTTCACCTATGTTCTCCTATATGGAAACCCAGTGATGAGTTACTTTGGGTAATCATTACGTTTCATACTTCAGTTTTTTAAATTATGTTTTAGTATTCCTTTTTACGATGAGGGTTTCTATAAATATTAAATGATTTTTAACCCCGACGAATTTTGAGGGCGAAATTCATTTTAAGGGGGGTAGAATGTGACAACCCAAGATTTTATGAGAAGTATTATTTTTAATTTATTTAATGTCTTGTGTTTTATGAAACACCAAGATTATCTTGTGCTATACGCAACACCGTATTAGCTTGTAGTATACACAACACAATTCTTGGATCATGTTATACACAATTTCAAGTTCATTTGATAGAAGTTATTCAACGCAACTTTGAGTGTATATATATATATATTCAGTGTATTAATGAAATATGGTTGGATTCTATTATAATAAACAACAAAGGAGTCTTGCACTACACGCAACCCTGACTTGGCTTTCATTACACGCAATCGCGACCTTCCTCAATAGCGTGTGTTGTACGCAATACCGGGTTTCACTAAACAATGATATATAGTTATGATATTATCACGAACTAGCCGTTATGAATATTATTAACTAAATTTTGAATTTTATAACATTATTATTCATCTTATAAATTTTCTAAAACATTTTATGTGAACAAAATAAATTTTTCGGGTAAAATAAGTATTTTTCAAAAAATGTAGTTTTTCCGCCTTTTGAAGGCGCACCCACTTTAAATCTAGTTTTTGACATATTTATAAGTAAAATTTTACAAAATAAAATTATTCTTTATAATAAGGATATAAAATTTTAGGTTGGATAAAATTTTCATGTTATTCTGATAACTTTCATATTTTAATGAATAGTAAAAACACGCTAGCTTTTAATTAAAAACAACTTTTTTCATCAAAATAATTTATGTGGTCAAATTATGATATTAAATGGTCTTAAAGTATAAATAGAACATATTTTTACCATTTAATATAATTTATGTCATTAGCATTGATTTTACATTGACTTCGTAGGTTAAATCAATTCAATATTTTGTAATGTTTTAAACAAAAACCCGTTTTCTTTCGACAAAGAGATTAATTTTAATATAATTACTTCAACTTCTGTGTATTGAATTTGAAAAAATGGATTCCATATTTGGAATCAGTGGGTCCAAATTATATTAATAGACTACTTTTTTTGGGCATTATGAATAATAACTACGGTAAATTTTATTTACCATAGTTAAAGTTATACCGGTTAATTAATGGTAAATAAAAGATTATAAAATTACCCTGACACCTGCCAAAATCATATTGGATGACTAAAAGTCAACACATATTACCTAAGGGTCTGATTTGAATCATTTAATGGACTTTTGTCCATGAAAATAACGTAATTATTATTAAAACCAAAGAAAGTGACAACATGTCACTCTCTTAAATCTTATAAGTATATTAATTTTAATTTACTGATAAACTACATGAAACATCGAACATGAATAGTCTCCAAAAATATAATGAAATTATATACATCATATGAATTTATTTATAATTTTTAGGTATTAAATAATTATCATTAATTTTGACACAATAGGGATGCAGAAATTATTTATTTAGTGAAAAATAAATAATATAGTTTTTATTGAAATATTAATACATAGAAAAAGGCCCAAAAATCTGCACAAAACGTATTATTAGTGTATATATAAACTCTAATAATCCATTGGGAGAATTGTTGACCATTTGGATCCTTATTAAGATGATTATGACACTTATATTATTTTATTTTAAATGATGCCAAAGTTGTCACCTTCATAATTTGATAAATATAACAATTTAAATATTGTGATTTTAAGATGCTAAATTCTATTAAAAGTATTATTGTGAACTTTAATAGATATATATTCATAATAGGATTTTCGTTTTAATTTTTATGCAACAAATAAGTATATTAAATAATTATACTATAATGATGTAGTATTTATTTTATTAAGAGATAAACCAAATAAATGGTTTCAAAAATAATAAAATAAATATTATATGAACTATTTAATGTGATAAAATAATTTTATAAATACATATGACCTTTTATGAATCTATTAAATATTTTAGTTCGAATATATCCTCTATTTAGATTTTATTTAAATTCAAATAAACGAATAGTGTCAAAATTGACACTATTGTTATTTTTTTAAAATAACATATTATTAAATTGTTTAAAAATCACAAAAATATTTAAAACTTATAAATTAAAATTTATATAGTCTAAAATTTCATTATGTATCCAATTATGTAAAATTAACAACACATAAGTGATTATTTAGAACCATTTAAAATTTAGAATTTTATTACCACAAATAAACTTAAATAGATTAAATAAGGATAAATCAAAATGATAAGGTTTAAAATAAGATCAAACCATGTCTAAATTTGATTGGTTGATACGATTACAACCCTATCTCATATAATCTTCTAATATGAGTCATTTTTGGAGGTTTTTAAGTGGGGTTAGATTTATTATAAATTAATATTTTTAAGAATTCCAAAGGTGCCCCTCTCCTCCCTTATAAAAGGGCACCTCCTCCCTCTCGTCCTCACACAAATTTGAGCCATCAAGCTCGGAAAAAACCTAAAAAATTCTCTTCTACACATAATTAGAAACATCCTATAGGTCCTGGTCTTCTTCAAAGACCACTTTTAGTTCCCTAAGAGGAGGTCTCAAAGAGGCGCTTCAAAGAAGAGGTAATGTCCGTTACTTATTCTTTCACCTTTATTTTTTCTTCCACTTCTTCTTATTAGGTTTTTTCATTATGAAGTAATAACATCAGTATCACTCATATAAGGATATGTTATTATAAGTATGAAACAACCCTATTTCTCCATCTATACATCCCATGGAAAATGAAATCACCGCGCATGCGTACGTACGGAATATCATCTCCATGCCGTGGTGTAATCTATTTTCCACCACCATCTTACTTGGATGGGTATAATGGTGTAAATAATAACTATATATGATTATTGTAAATTGATATTGATTCTATAAAAATATACATACACTCCAATAAAATTCCACGATCATGGGAACAATATCATCGCTCGTGCGTACGTACGGAATACCGTCTCCACGACGCGATGAGATTCATTCTCGATGATTAACCATTCATAAATGATTATAAAGTATATATAATAAGTAATAATGAAATAAATGACATTATAATGATACTGTATTTATGTATATATATATGTATGTCATCCAATTAATTCCATTCAATTCAACAAGGAACCTAAAACACATTCATGCGTACGTACGACATAACGTCTCCATGAACGGTGTATTTATTTCCATTTATTGATATATTATATATATGTATATTCTGAATATATATTATATATAAATCATGTTTTATATTCTGGAATTAATTAATCATGATCAGAGAAATCATATGAATAATTACAAGTCAAAACACGGACGACAAATGAAACGATTTTACCCAAAACGCTACTTTAAAATAAATTTACAAAAGAACGGGTAATATAAAGTCATAAGTGAACCATATATGATATAATAACAATTAATATGATTCTTTAATAAGTCAATGACATTATTTAAATAATTATACAAGAGGTTTGGATACGTACGAAGCATATCGGACCTACGGTAAGGGATAATTTTGCAAATCTCATTTTTATCCAAGATTACTTATTCGTAAGTATTTACTGGGGTTATTTGTATCATCCAAGTCAATGTTTTATAAAAGTTTTTTCATGTATGTTTAAAGTCCTTTTGACCCATTTTTGACTTTTACGACTTGGTATGTAAGGAATATTTCTTTTGTTTACGTTACGAGGTACTTTTTGACTTTTCTGACAAAAGTACGAGAAGAATGTTTTTTAATGTATATAACATGAAAGGATTTTTATGATTTTATAAAGCCTTATTTTCATGAAGCATCCTCCAAAATATTTCACGACTATTTTAAACAATATCCTATTCATTTAAAATTTCATGGAATTTTGTGAAAAGAAAATGATTTTGAAGAAGAAAGGATATTTTCCTCAATATTTCATTTCAATTGTTTTATCAAAAACCATTTTTCATCTAAGATAACATTATTTCATATGTGTATGTTTCAAGTAATATGTCTATATTATTTACATGGTTTCACTTTTCTTATGATGATATATCCATTTGTTTTATATGGATTATGTGATGATGGGATGATGTTTATGAAACCCATTTTATTCTTTGGGTTATGATGAATGTTTTAAGTTTATTTTGTGGCACAAGTAAGAATGATTTCATTATGAGATGGGTGGGACCTATATCTCCCTCCAATGCATTGGGTAAAGATTTTATATCTCATGAGATAGACATGGCTGGAATAGGAAGTTAATCCGGTTCAGTATTACAGGACTGGAACGAGGAGTGAACTCGATTCAGAAAGGGACTTTGTCCACTAAGATGGTTTTGGCAGCAATGTCGTGGCTAATTTGGAAATAATTACATGTGCTTAATGGATGCAACTATTACATGTTTTATTCCCAGGATATTTTATCATGGTTTATGTTCCATTATGATCTATGCCTTATGTACTTCCATGTTTTATTTCGTTGCTCAAGATTTTGATGTTTAAACATTATGCTCATGTTTTTAAGTTCAAATGTATATGGTATGTTTTATTTTATCCATGCTTACCCATACTGAGCATTTGCGCACACCCTTTTTATGTTTTATTTTCCCCCAGGATCAAAGAAAGGTGTTAGTGAAGGAAAAAAAGTGGAAGATCTTTATGGGAGATGTTGAAGATCTTTCACCACGATTAGAAGGTTACGTTCCATGTTTCCAAAGACACTAAACTATTATGGTCATTGTGTGTTTGTTTTTGTTATGTATTAAGTATTCCACAAATGTAAGGTAATGTCTATGTATGTCAAGCTTCATATCTCTACACCAGATGACTTGGAACTGCTCCTCCCTAGCACATGTCATGATATTGGAACTCCACCTTCACTAGGATAGTCGGCTAGCAGTCCTATGAAGAGTTTCACAGGCCCAATACATATGTAAATGTCATAACCTCTCATTCTTCCGCTTCTGGTTAGCTCTACTCTGGTGAATGCACCTACCCTGAATCCTTATATGGAGCCTTCTCCCTTGTAGTTTTACTGGTACATCTGTATATTCCTGTCTCCTGAAGGCCTTGGGGTGGACTTAAGGCCCTAAGGTATCTCAGAGGCCTTGAGAGACAAATGGATCGAAGGCCATGGGTGGCCTGAAAGCCCTGTAGGGCCCAAGGACCAAAACTGTGGCCCAAAGGCCCAGATGGATATATATTTCTGGCTACTACAATACTGAATAGTTCCTACAACAGTACTTCTACAATAACAAAAAAAATATCTCCACCTCGATTTAATTTCGGGTCTCTTGGATGCACGTTTTGTGTACTCACGAACATGGATGAGGTTTATGTGTGAGAGATACATTCACTTCTCATTTGATGGGAAAGAAGGTGTATCATTGTTTTTTCATAATCATAATATCGTTTTAGAATATTTATTAATTAAACGTTATTATTTTATGATAAATAACATAGATTTAGATGGGGTAAAGAAGAGTAGAAAAGGAAGTTATCAGTTAAGGTGATTACCACTTTTTTGAAATGACTCCTTTGGTTCTCCTATAAAAGGATATAGGGTTAGTCTTTTGGGAGGAAAATATATATATAACATGTCTAGGTATGTGTATAAGAGAAATAATTATATGTTTTTAATATATATGGCTCAAAGTGTTGTGAATAATTAAGGGAGAAGTTTCCCATTTATAATTGAGGTGAGGGGTACTTTTGAAAATTTATGAAAATATTAAATTATAATAAATTCATTATCAAGAAAAATAAATCAAAAAGGAAAGGGATTAAATAAATTTTTATATGGTTTTAAAACCATTAAAAATATAATTTATACAAGTTTTGGTTTTAGTTTAAGCTGCAATATTTTGATTAATGCTTAGTGGACCAATTTTAATTCTAACTACGGTAACAAAATTTTCAATATTAAATGGTTGAAATTTTTACTTATAAAGTGCAAATTATCTCATAAATTTCCACATTATGAAATTTTATATCATATAGTTTCAACCTTGTATTATTTCAATATTTTTATGATTTTTTAAATAATTTAATAAAATATGGTTTTGATAAAACGTCATTATTGTCAATTTTGAGACTATTCATCTCATTTGACTTGAAATAAACAAATAAAATGTTTGAATTCAAATGTAATATTTTAACACAAAAACAATATATAATTTTCTCCACAAAATTAATATAACACTATAAAATACTCAATTATATCACATTTAATATTTTTAAAATCATTAACTTTTTTCCATGAACTGAATAAATATTGTTCCAGCATAGTGTAAGAATTTAAGGTAGTGATATAATACATAACAATTATAAATAAATTACCATCATGAACATACTTAATCTATCAAAAAAATTACTATCAATATAAATTAAAAACTAGTTTTTTTCACTATGTGATCATATAAAGGATATTTAAAACTAAGAGGGTGAAATTTTGTAACTATCTTTGATTTAAATAATATAAAAATAATTTCATGAATAATATATATATATATATATATAATTAATAAATTTCAGGACTTGGGTGATAAGATAATAATTAACTTGATCCAATAATAATTAGGTCAAAAAATTGTGGTCTTATTACTTATTTTTAATCTAGATTGACCCAATTTACCCTTTACCGAGGTGATAAATTTTACCACAGTTATTATTTATATTGAAAAAAATAAAAGGGGCCTATTTAACACATTTAAACCTTCCAATTATAAATAAATAATTCATTTTATATATTTCAATACCTATAAATTGTATAAATTAATTTTAAATTATGTGCACAAAATGAAACAAAAACTACTTTTTAGAAAAAAAAATGTATTTTTATACTTAAACATGGAATTATTCTTACCACATATCTAGAAAAATATTTGATTAATTTTTAAAGAAATTTACAATGTAAATAATATATATAAATATAATTTAAATAATTTACCAATAGTGATAAATTTATTTAATTAATATAAATTTACATTGCACACATACGTTTTTTTTATAAAAAACATCACTTTTATATTCAAATAATATTTTAAAATTATAATAATTTGATAACTAATGAAATAATTTTATAAATTTGAGGATCATATATTTTTCATAATTAAATTATTATTATTTATACCCCTAAATACAATTTCTAGGTGATAATGGATACATATTATTTGAATAATGTTACACAATTTGTCTATACTTGCCATTGCATGCAACACAAGCTATCAAAGATATCGAATTATTTAAAGATAAATAACTTATAGAAATTTATGTGTTTCAAAATTAAAAGTAAAACATACATTTTTTGGTTCCAAATAAATAAATGTTTCAAAATTTAGTACAAGATACTGTTGGCCCATATTTTAAGGAAATAGAATCTCAGAATCACAATTCAAATACTGAATTGGAACCATCTTGAATTTATGATTTTTTTTAAAATCTATTGACAACGGATTATATCTCAAATTAAAGATAAGAAAATTTTAAGCTATTATAAAAATCTATATCTAATAAATCCTATTTCGAATTTCCAAATAGTAAATTTCATTAAATATTTTCATTGGTTAAATCAGTTTTTTCAAAAGGGAATGCATTTCTTATATATTTCTATAAAAACAAAATGCGGGTTCATTATTTGGGTCCTAGTTGTGAAGAGATAAATGGATTTTCAATGACCATGTATTATATTATGGTAAATATGATTCATTAGTTATTTATTAAATATATATACAATAAAATATTAATGAAGTACAATATATAACTTTTAGATATATTCCTATTGAACAATTTAGCTCATTTCCCGTGGCATCTGAACTACTTTGTCTATTTATGCCATATAACACAACTGCATTGATGACATGGAATAAATAAAATATTATTTTTTATAATAACATCAATCATCTTTATGATGGTGATTCCTAGAAAAAATTTGATCAGTTTAACTCATCTTTTTCTTTTGAACCCCATAATGTAATATTGAGCCTTCCTACTAATGGTTTCTATCCATTTGGTGCTTAGTACAATCAATATTCTCGTGGGACTATTTTTATAACTATATAAAAATTAAATAATTTTATGTTTATTAAGGAATTATATATATATATTTTTCATTACTAATTCAAGGAGATTCATAAAATAATATCGATATTTATTTGAAGCTATTGATTGATGTGTTAATTTTATTATGGAATGTTGGTGTAACTACATATCATATAGTTAAAGATTATAATTTTATACTCAAATATTAACAAATGTGAATAATTAGTAAATTTACAGTGTATGGTATTTTATTTTTATGGATTAGACATGGTCTCTTTTTTTCTATACTACATGATTTATGACACAGTTTTTATGCTTATTAATGGAAGAAAGCCTTGATTTTCAACTTTTATCCAAGATTTCATCCTGAAAATCATCAATTACATTGAAATAGAAATAATTTAACAAAAGGTAGAAATAAAATAGATTGACCTAAAAAATTAATCTCAAGAATTCAGGTAAAACATTTTATCTCATCATTACCACCTATTACTTTTGGACCAAATATAAACGAACAAAAAAGTGGTTATTTTAGGAGAGATCATAATTGGATTAAACAAAGTATTTTTTTGGGAGCTACCACATTGGTCTAATTTATTTGTTCATCATATGTTAGATATAATTTATATTTAGAAGAATTATTTTGATAACATATTTTATACCATGTTAAAAACACCTCAAAAGACTAAAGATAATATAATGGTCTGGTTAGATCTTCCCCAAATTTATAGGAATCCTAAACATGATTAATTAGATTATTAAATATATAAAAAATTAATATATGAAAAATAATATTATAAACTTTATAAAAATATTTAGTTATTTTTTAGTGTATAAAATATTTTAGGCTACCAGATGTATTTGATTCTAATTTGTCTTTTTTGCATCATAAATAGACATTTTACGTAGTTCAAAAGTAATGAATGTCATTTCATCAAGCGAAAATTATTTCTTATTATACTCAACGAGATATTTAATTATTCAATATAGGATGAATGAATTAAATATAATATTTTTTATAGAAATTTGTGTGACAAAAATATACTATAATGCATCAAGAATGCTGTAAAAATATGTTACTCAAATTTTATTTAAATTGGAAAAATATTCTTGCCAAACTTGTTATGTCATCATATGTTTGAGTAAGGGATATATTATATTAATAAACAAAGTATATTATTTTAAGTTTATATAAATTAAATTTTAATGTATTATTAAATATTTATAGGGTTTATTGTGCCTTATAGATCTAGTAATTATAAATTTTTAAATGTAATAGTGGTTAAAAACTAGTAGTAACACTAAACAGATTATTGGTGATAGACAATGTCATATTGTGCATAGTATTTTTTCTTCGGTGTTTTCAAAATAACATAATATTTTTTTATCTTTTTAATTTATATTTATATAGTTGTTAATGATATACGAGATAGATGATTCTCATATGATCTTGATTTAGGATGAGATAGATGGTGGGATTGGGGCTCATGCGAGCCATGCTTTTACAAGGTGGCTTGGACAGAGGTGGTGATGCATGAACTTTATAAAGCCCTGGTTATTAGTATGAGTTCACGATCAACCACAGATAGGTACTATAGAACTAAATTGATAAAATCATATGGATTTAAGGGGGAATGATCATTGTCATCATCATTTTATACTAAAACGTATGTGGTGAGGACATGCGCTCAAGAAGAGGTTATATATAAATTTAGTGGAGAGAAAGAAGAGTTATGAAAAATGAAGGAAGAAGAAGAAAAAAATGAGGAGATGATAGAGTACATGCACTAATATGCACGAGGTTAAACAATGGAGTTCAGTTTTCCAAGAGGACCAAATATACAACCCCTCAGTGACATTATTATTTTATATATTTATATGTAATTTTTTATGTAATTTATTATCTTATATTTTATAATGAATGTTTATTTTTCAATTTTTTATTATTTAGAATATTTTTTAAGTTATTTTTAATGTTATTTATATTCTATTTCAAATAATTATTGATAAAATGATATATGATTGAATGATGATTCTGTAAAAAAACATAATTTTTTTTATGAGAGATAAAATAATCTATAATAAATAATATCAACATGAGGCTAATTTAAATGGTCCATTGTGAGTAATAATGTTTATAATTCTTTTTCTGCAATTTATTTACATCAGAAATAGGTTTTTGTGATAGAAATTTTTCACAAATAACCTCTTATAAAATCCTTATTTTCCTATAGTGGAATCAATGTGGGAAATCAAGAAAGGATTGAATCTTAAGATTTATCATGGGTAAACACCCAGAGATACCATTTTTAATCGAGAGGAGGAGATTAGGTAGTGGAAGGATTTTACTAAATAAATGGTTCATCCATGGATACCATTCTAGGTGGAATTCAACCCACATATATAAAGAGGAAGAGACTACTAAATGTATCACCTAGGTCATAATATTTAATAGTGGGATGTATCATTTTTGGTTATTTAAAAACATTGTAATCATCCTTTGATTCCACCAATAAAGTGTGTTGAATTCCCCATATGAATTATGATATAATTCTGAACTACATTAAAACTCATTTTGTTATTTTGATTTTGACTTTTATTTTTATTATTATCATACGATAGTCTTGTCTGTACATTTATGGTGGTTTTACATTATGGTGTGGTGAATTGAGTGTGAGTTTTATTACTTATTTTATTTTCCACAACACGTGTTCACATTTTTGAGGTTTTTCTTCTAGGTGAAAATATTTTCTTGGGTAACTTATGTAGGTTTAATTGACGGTGGCCATGATAACAATAGTGAAAGACCATGAACCATCTCATATGGCCGCAACTTTATCCCTTCGTCTTCAATTACATGAACTCATTCCACTATGGGGTCTATTAAAACCAATTAAAGGTCTCCCCCATGGAAAAATAATCATCAAACCACTCTAAAATCACAAAACCATACAGAATATACACAATTCATTCCAAAGAGGATTACCCTAGCCCATCACACATCTCAGGAATCACTGTTCCCATTTATATAATTCATAAACATAGAAACTAAGGAATGTACATTAATGTTACATAACAACACATGAAATATTGTGATATATGAATGTAACAACCTACCTCAAGATTATAGTAGTTAATTTGTTCAATATTGAAACTAGGTTTGACCCCATTAAACTAAAATCATGAAATCAGAAAAATTATGACTAAAATAAGGTTTATTCTAAAACAGTGGTGAAACACACAAAAACATAAAATAGGCCCTATGAATTACCTTATTATCATCTAGTGGAGACTCATTATTTATGTGGTTCATCTATTTCATCAAATATAGAAACTTTAGACAGTTTTAACGAGAAGAGGGAGAGGAAAGAACATAAGGGAGAGAGGATGTGGATTTCTAGGTAGAGAAACCAAGACGTAGTGTTCGTTTTTAATTAAAAATAGATAACTAATTAAAAACAATAAAAACACATATCGTATGACTTCTTAGTAATTTATTGGAGGCTACTAGGTACTCGATGAACATGAATGGGTTACCCTAAATATGAGGGCCGCACTGGGTTCCTGGTGTACTCTAAACATGTACTTGGTAAAGTCTGATGCTTATCAGTAGGATTACCCATCCCTTTATTCTTTTATTGATGCTTCTAGGCACCATACCAACATCCAAAAATGTGTAAAAAACCTCATAGTTATGTATCAACTATCATAATTCCAATATGAATCCCAATTCTCAAAAAACCCCTTGCTCCTCAAATTCCCATTGAATTCACCAACCTAAAAAAACACGGGTCATTAAAATTGTCACTTGAAAATTTACATTTCAAAATAATAAACCCTCATTAAAATTTTCATGTTTATTTTCCCCCTTAAAAAAAACCTATTAAAATTATAGTATTATAAAACATACAATTTCTATGAACCATGTTTTGAATATCGAAACTTATAGAAGAAACTCTAATTAAATTATATTTTTTCTTATTTAAAAATTATTAATTCATTTAGTTCCAAAATATAATAGATTTAAAATTTTGGGATTTTAATATGATTGAAATATAAACTAAATATAAACCATGATGAGTTGGTTGTGACCACAACATGGTTTGTGTTGAAGTAAATCATGTTGTGTTGAAGGAAATCACATAATTGTTTTATTCATTATAATACATGCATTATACAATAATTATTATCAAATGAAAATTTCCCATTGAATTCTATCATTACTAGTCAATGTTATGAGATAATGTTAAAGAATTTCTAAATGAACCATTCATATTATTAAATCATTTGAAAAAAATGACTACGGAGTTATAATTTTTTTAATGTACTATATTATTATCGAACAATTATGAAGTGTTTAGAGACTTGGGAGCATATTTAATTCTTATAAGAGGAGTTAAAGTCCATTGATATTGGAATTATAATTATATACTCGACATACTAGACGAAAAATTCTTGAACTAAATATATCAATCTATCTTTCTCTTTAACTAATGATTTAGAAGACCATGAGGAAGAGGGATACATTCCTAATAATTGAGAGATTCAAAACAGCCTATGTATACCCCAGGAGGAAGGATTCCTTCAGATTTATCTCAGTGATCCTCATCAACAATAGTGAAGAATAAGAAATAAACCATTTGGATTAGAGAAACTGTATGTTTTTTATTTATATGTATTCAATTCAAATGAATGGTTGTATCACGTGGAAAATGGTTATTAGTAAATAATTTATATTATGTTTGGATAATTATTTTCCTTATTAAAACACAATGGTGGCATGAGAGAGACTTCCATCATGTTTGAATTGAATTTGAAAAAATGAGTTTTTTCCATAATCATTTTATGAAAAAACAATGTTTCATGAATATTTTCATAACCATATTGAAATTAGAATGAAAAGGGCATGGTTTTTTAAATTATAAAACTAAATTTTACAAAATCCCCTCAATGTTCTGAGGATAGTTAAGCAGGACATGGGTTTTCTCGGCTATGGTTCTGCGATAATAGTACAAAAGGATAAAATATCAATCCAAAATAATATTTTAGGGTCCAACAGAATCCCTAGGTCATTGAAATATAAAGGCAGTGTCAAATAGGAGAGGAATTGTATCCATTTTGGCGATCAAAGATATTAGAGATGAAATTTCCTTAAACTATTTTAAGGGATATAAAAATCTATATGGATAGTATATATTATATTTAATATTATATAAATTAATTATTCTATTTTAAAGGGTATATAACATCAATTATATATTTTATAAATTTTGGAAATAAACATGAATTTAAAGTGTAAGAAGGCTTCATGGATGGAGCATGGAGATTATATTTAAGTAATGAATAAAAGGGGTTCCATACCATGGATGTGGATTTAATGGATTAATTCATATATAAAATAATAAATGATGTGCACTATATCTAGTTTTCTTTACCTTGTATGGAAACATATTTATTGTATATAAATTGTTATTTTAAATAAAATGAGATGGTTTATTTTAGTACACATGGTTTATTACTGATCAAATTTCATAACTTGTATGAAAATAAGTTAAGGATATTTGTTTTCTCTAGGTTAAAATAATTTTTATAAGTTATTTATTAAAATATGTGTGAAGGAGTTCCAATAATCCAATAATCACATATTTTAATGAATAAAATACTATTTTTGGAATATTATTCCAATCAAATAGAATAACTTATAACATATGGTTGTTGAGTCTATGCATCATCTTTTTTGAAAATCACAATACACTTAATTTAGATTTATTTTTCCTTAAGGTTTTTTGTTTTAAGTGTTTTTTGTGTGCAAGATAAAATCGTAGAAACCATAATTCTAGAGGATGAGAATCTAGTTAAATATTTTTTCATTTCAGATTACAATCATCAATTGTTAAAGAATTATTGTGGTGTAGGAATGACTTCATTGGAAGATGTGGAGCTATGATGAGTTTATTAGAAGATGAAGAATCTTTTTCTAATAATGTTTAAATAGATATTGAAGAATACATAATATAAAAATTAAAGGTTTTCCTATAAATTGAATTAAAACATCAAGTACCAAAATTAAATAAGTACAAAATTATACTTCATGATCTTGTAGCCACATGAAACCTATAACAACTTTTTTTCATGAGAGATCATTTGATGATATTTTCTTTCATAGTGTTTTCTAAGAGTTCATTTGTGTGTATTTCATTATAAATATATTAAAATTTATTTTGGTAATCCTAATGTTTATGGTCCTTCATGATCAATGGATTCCATTATAAAGATAAATTTTTATACTATCTTTTCGATTGTGAGCTTTTGGGATTTGAAATTCTACTACTACTGATCTAGCTGATCGAAGAATTTTGAGGAGGAATACAACTTGTCTAGGGTTAAGGCACTTATACCTTCCAATAGGTAAAAATTCAAGTGATTGTAGGAGATAGGAAAAAAAATTCAATATTTTTAAATTTCATAATACATTGAATCTAGTTTAAATATTCTCAATATTATTTGGGTAAAATTATAGTGTATAATATCTTTTTAGGGGTTCTTGGTTTGTTAATCAATACTTTGTGATTTATTATTTACATTGAATTTAAATTATTTTTATCTTTATATATTTATCCTATGTATTTTAGATTCTTAGAGTATTATTATATTTTAATATGTTTAATCCTCCACTCACAATTTTTTTTTACCCTAACTTTACAAGGATTAATCAGATGACCACAACTTTTATTGGATTAAAAACCTGAGGCGAGTAGAAACAATGTAGTTTTGTTTTTTAAATTACAATTAAATAATATTTTAGTTTTATTTCTTTGATTATTTGGGAAAACATTGGTATCATTGCTTATTAATATGTTTAATATTGATGTGAATATTTATATTTTGAATTTCTATTGGTTTATATAAATTTGGTTTCTTAGTTTTTTACACAAAATTTTTATGGATAAAATACCATTTTCATTGTAATTGTAGGTTTTATGCTAATTATTATCTTGTATAATATTAATAGAAAATACCTATGATCATTTATGTAAAAGACTAGGAGTGTTGGTGATATTTTATAGAAACATTCATTATAAATACCAGTCTTAAAAATTTTATCATGTTGATATAAAATTTTAAGATGGTAGTGAAATGAATATCTATATTTTTGATGAGTAAAATTAATATCAATTCTATATTCGTGTTTATAATACCTTTTTTGGTTCAATTCCATAAAATATACACAACCATGTATCTTCATGTTAAACTGATTGTGGCATATCAAAGAATTTGGTTATTACACACAATAAAACTTTAGAAATACTTGAAACTGAGAGAACCATTTTCAATAATGATTATAAATCATTTAATTTCATACATGGTGAAATGTTTTCTCAAAAACATAATATATAGACTACTATTGTAAATAGTTTTCAATATCTAGGTGAAAATTAGTTATTGGATGAAAAATTTGTTGATAAAGTCATAGATATTATTTTAATGTAGGGAGAATCAAAGATTATGACCATTGATGATATAAATCATATCACTAAGTTGTGTCTAGATGATATAATTAGAAATATAATCCGATACGAGATTCATTTGAAAAGAGACACTGATAAGAAAAATAAAAATAATGTTGTTTCTTTTTCTTCTACATTAGGAACATTAAATTCCAAATCCTATAATTAGAAGTTGAGTATATCTATAAGAAACGATTGTTCCAAGTTGAGTGAAGTTGATATTTCTCAATTTTCTAAAAGAATGAAGCAATATATGGGAAAACATTTCTGAAGAGATAAGTGTGTGAACATAAATAAATTATTTGAAAAGAATGATTCATTAGATTCTATCTTTCATGAATATATATATCATAGGTATATAAGGCTATATTAAATTTATTTTGAAAAGAAATTATTTTTTTCAAATAACTATTCTAATATAATAGATAAGAAAAGTATTAATGTTCTATAAACATGGAGTTCTAGTAAGGGTGATACTAATTTTGAACGTTCAGTGAAAGATATTGATGATAATGGGAAAATAAAAATATTATAGGCTAATTTTCCAATGTTTTAGTAATTATTTATGTGTAAGATGAATGTAGAGGTTCTTATAAATACAACCCTTGATGATACTTATCCTTATTCAATAGATGTTGCGGTAATTGATGATGTGGTTGATTCTCCAATTATTAAGGAAATGGATTTGTATGTAACAATACTTGAAAATTGTGAGAAAATAATGATGGAGGAGTGACAGAAAATAAAATTTAATTTTCCTATGATTTTAAAGAAGTATAATGAACTAAAATACGGAACTTTCTAAAAAAAATAAGAATTTTTTAAATCAACTTAAGAAATATCTAAAGTGAAGAATTATAACCCTAAACCTATTTTGGAGTTGGAGAAGTCAAAGGAAAAGATTTTAAATGTTATTCCCATAAAAAAGAAAAATGAATTGTACTTTCATTAGAAAATGATAGAAAAATACATATTCTGATAAGAAAGGAAAGTCTATATCATTTTTAGAAGATAATATGTTTGTTGAAAAGATTAAATTTTAAGTTATGAGTCTAAAAAATATATTGAACAACTTTACTGCAGTGTGTAAATCATTTTAAAATGATTTATACTAAATTAAGAGCTAATATATATACTTAGAAACTTGGGAGTAAATCAACTTGAATATTAATATATCAATCAAATTACTTTGTGCCTTACTATTCACCTTTATGTACCATGTTTTAGAGAGGAGGTCATTGGAGGGAAATATATTCCTTGAATAGAATCCAATATTCATAATAATAATAGACTTTATATCGACAAAACTAGATACTTATGAAAACCAGAAGAAAAAAAATTTATGGGTTCCAAAGGTCCTTTTTTTCAAATAGCATAGGACCAAATAACTTCTATATACAGAAGATCAAATTGATAAAGAATTGAAGTAGATATGATCTAATAACTAAATCTTTTATATCGAGTATATAGAAACAATTTTTATGTTTATATAAACTTAAATTAGTTTTTTGAAATATGAGTTTTTAGTATGATTTAAATTTTTAATGTTTTTATTTTTATTTTTCTTTAATTCTTTTTATTGGGGGGGGGGGTTAGTGTTCTCAGTTTTAGGTAACTTTTCATAGAGTCAAATTTGAATTTATACAGATATAATATGTTTAGATAAATTTTCTAGAGTGAGATTCTTTGGAAGAAGATCATACTAGTACATCTTATTAAAACTTTTATAATATTTTATCTTGTAATTTTATCTATAGAATTTTGGAATATTTTTTTTGAATAAAATATTATATCTTTTTATTTCTTGTTTTTTTAATATTTCATCAGAATATAAATATTAGATATATAGTATATCCTATTGATGTTTTATAGTGGAGAAGTGTAATATACCATTACACATATTTGATATTGATGCAAGTCCATCAACTATGATAGGTGCCTAGTGACTCATTTATTTGATACCGATGTTTCAGAATCATTTATATTGTCCCATGTTTGAATTTGATGAATATTTTTATTGAGATTCTGTCTGATTTTATAAATGTTATTACACCACTTGGGATAAATAGAGAAAAGATCCTTCGGCATCATACTCTTACTTTCTACTATCATAGATTGATTAATATTGGAGTTTTCTGGTTCTGAATATAAAACCTCACGATATAATTTTCAGGATGGATTGATTGATTTCCCATAAAGAACATATTGATTTTTTATCTTTGGTGGGTTTCTTTTACAACTCTCAATGTGGAATTCTATATTTTCAAGTAAAATGGGACACATGGTCCATTTTAGCAGGAACTCATTTTTAGGAGTTAGGTACGGTTATATCTATGTTTTATTTCAATTTGGAGTGAGAATCATTGAGTGATGATCTCCGTCAAGTAGCCATCTAGTTTCATTATGTTCATTCTTCTGATTTTTATGGCTTTAAACTAGTAAAAGAGATGGATTTTTCTTTTAATATAGTATATGGTACTAAAAATGACCATTCCCTATTACCATACAGAACTAGAGGGATTGAGAGAGTTGAATTCTCAGTTGGATGATTTGCTGGATAAAGGATTCATATGGCCAGGTGTGGCACCTTGGGTGGAACCTATTCTCTTTGCAATGAAAGATTAAGGGACACGTCACATTTTTATTTATTACTAAAAACTCAATCGAGTTACAGTGACGAAAAAAGGTCCATTTCCATGATTGATGATAACATTGACTAATTGAATGGTGAATAATGGGTTTTGAAGATTGATCTTTGATCTGGTTATCACCAGTTGAGAATAATATAATATGAAATTTATAAGATAACCAACATGATTAGGTATTACCATTATGAGTATATTTTTATTCCATTTGGTTTAACTAATGATCCTATTATTTTTATGAATTTGATGAATATGATATTTATTTATTACCATGAATTTTTCATGGTGGTGTTTTTGGATGAAATCCTAGTATAATATTAGACCAATGAGGACAGTGTCCATCCTTTGAGGGAATTTCAAGAAACCTTGATAAATCATTAACCTTGCATTATTATTTCAAAATTTAATTATTGGATTTAGGAAGTAAAGTCCATGGGAAAAGTGTTCTCATAAAACCACTACAAAATAGGAATTTAAAAGTGCTAAAATCGTCCATTGTCAGTGAAAAAAAGTCATGACTACTAGTGCAATATTAAAAGAAAATGGGTTTTATTAGTAATATATTATAACTAATAAAGGCACACTTTATTAAAAACACCATGAAATAGTGACATTTTATCAGTGCTAAAAAAGAACTGATAAAGGGGCACAGTGTAGTGTGCTATTAATTTCATAACACACCACATCATTAAAAAACAGAATAAATAGCATAAAAACAGGAAGTAAATACATAATTTAAATGAAATAAAATTTACAACACAAATATAATGAAAAAAACAATATATAATTGAAATATAAAACACTGTTTTGTACAATTACACGAGTAAATATAAATTATGTCAAACATTCAAAAACATAAATGTTCCTTTGTCTTTAGGCCAAAACCAATGGTCATGCTATTTTTGAAAAAACTAACCCATATAAATAAAAATAATTAAACTATATAATAATTTAATTCTTATGTTAGAAATACTATAAAGAAATAAATTAAATACAGAATTTAAATTTTAAACTAAAAAAACATACTTTGAGTCATACATGGAATATTGTATATCAGATTAGGTTGCAGTCTGTTCTCGCACATCAAACAATTTATTATTCATACATATGAATTAACTATATTAAAATTATCCAAATAATTATATGACTAAAATGATAAGAAAATTAATTAAGTAATAGTAGATAAAATGATGAGAAAATAATTTGAGCTCGTTTTCTTGGTTTTGGTGATGTGATGTAAGGCCTGAAATTTTATTAAAGTATGTTTTTGTTTATTTATTATCTTGGGCCTATTATTTTTAGATATATAAGTGTTTAAAAAGTCTTTGAGAAGGCTTAGGGGTGTCCTAGGGGTTCAGGACATGAAAAAGGTGAAAAGGCACTTTTTTGGGAAATCTGCACGACGTGCGCACAATTTGGAAAACCGTGCGAGATAATGGCATGAATGTAATAGCCTCCACATAGTTTATTCACAATTTGGAAAACCATGTGGTTAAATTATGCGAGGGGAAATTTTTGGACATTATCATCTCCACAGTTTTTGCACGGTTTGGAAAACTGTGCGAGTAAACCTTGCAGCCCAGAAAATTTGGAAAGCTTACAAAATTTCCATCCTCATGTTTTAAACCCCAACTTGGGTTTCTCCTCAATTTCACTCCATGAAACCCTATTGAGGAACATGGGTTACCATAGCATTCAATAGGTGGTTCTCCTTCGATTCATGGACATTTGGAGTTCTGTTGGTTGCAGATTGAAGACCTAGGTAAATCTAACGCTTCTATTACTTCTCTTTTTTGGATTAGGGTTTGTTGTTTCCCCCATCTCCTTAATACAATCTAAAACCTTCTTTTTTGGGTGATATTTAGGTTTAGGATTCATGTAATGTTTGAATCTAGATATAAGGTCATGATTAAGAGTGCATTCAAAAATAGATTTTAGGTAGGTGGTCAACAAGTATTATCCCATAGTTTTATTTTAGATTTTTGCATGGAATATTATATTTTTCTTTTACCATAAATGTGTTCTTGATTAAATTTGATTGTTTGATTAAAATGGAGGTCTAAGTGACAAATTAAAACCCTCACGATCCCTGTGGGATGTGTTGAGGATGAATTGACAATCTTAGGGCCATCCATGGGGTGTGTTGGAAAACCCAGACCTAGAGTGTTGTAGGGTTAAGTAAAGTGTTTTCGAATAATAATGTGGAAACCATACAGAATATGTCTTATTGATTTATTAATTTTTAAATGTAATGATGATAAATCTGCCTAGGGTGATAAAGGGGCATGGAGTTGTTTGGAATGACATGAAAATCGGAAAATTGGGTCGAACAGGATTATGTCAATTGTTTAATGAAATTGGGATAGAAATGACTAAGAGGATTAGGGCATATTAAATGGAGAAAATTTAATTGGATGATGGAATTGGAAATGGGGGTCATGTCAATGGGATTTAATAATTAAATGGATGAATATGTTAAAGGGGTTAATTCATGGGAATTTTGGTACACCTAATGGTAGAATGTAATAAGTGGTTGTGTTATGAGATATGGGAAATGAACTTGAAATGCATAAGTGGGTAAATAATTGTGGAATTACAAATGGGATAAATGGGTAAATTAATGGTCATTAATGAATTTATATAAGGCATAGGGGTTGTTAAATAAACTAAAAGGGTTAAGGCCTGAGAACATGAACATGGCTAAGTGTCTATGGATGGTAATTGGTAAATGAGTTAATGGGTTATGGAATAGTGTTCATTCCCATGTAGTTTGTTATGAATTGTGATTTATGATTTCAAATGGCATTGGTTATGGTATGTTGTGTTATGGTATGGTTGTGGTGATTGATAAATAAGCATGTTCAAATGGATTGGTAGAGTGGGGTATCGACTGAAGGTTCTACGCCCATGGGTCGAGTAAGACTGAGGCTGCAAACTCCAACACAAAATGCACGTGTTAGGAAATGTGATAGAGGTTGTATTCCTCTAATGATTTCATTCCACCCAGACTAATGCTTCGAGGTGAGGACAATGTATTGATGTGAATCATGTAGCCCTAGTGAGGTAGGGACTTTATTTTTTCCCTTATGCATTGTGATTGATTTCCTTATACGATTGTGTAGATGAATATTATGCCTAACCCATGGAACATGCAATCAAAATGCATTAAGTAATGAAGTTAGTTAAGAAATGAAATTTGGATAGATGATAGGAACAAATAAAATAATCTTTGTTAAGTTATGGCACCAAAACTGTCCCATGTTTACTTACCATTTATTTTGTACATGAATTAACTATCTATTAGACTAGATATTTTGTATACATTTTGGTGGTGGCCTACTGAGTTTTTTACTCACACCCTACTCGAGCAGCCCTTGGGTACCCGAGAAAATCTCTTTGTTTCAGGTCAAGACAAGGGCAGAGGCCCTACTCTGAGATGTTGATTTCGGCTCGGGATATAACAACCTTTCTCTTTATTTTACAATTAAACATAATTAATTACATAAAATATTCACTTGATAAAAGATTAAATATTTAGAGGTCTAGTGTCTTTGGGGATTACAAACATTACATGACAACTTATAATATAGAACACAACATCTTTATCAAAAACTTCTTTTACACGATCACAACATTCCTTCGTACTTAGCATTGAATGTGAAAAAATCAGGACATGCATAAGAAAATGGTTTTCTATAAATACTAGTAAGGTAGTAAAAAAGGAATAACATGAATAATATAGTACGTTTGAGGCAATGGGCATATCAATGTAGAACGAGATAAACATGAACATAAAGGTATGATATAACATTATTCTCGAAACATGGAAATGTGACATCAATATTTAACATGATATTAGTATGATCCAAGGATAATTTCACAAGAATAATGAGTAAAACCTCATTGAACTTGAATTATCATGAGTAAATTCTCATTTCACTTGATTTATCATGAAACTATTCTTTACCCAATGACATGGAGTGCTATCAGGGTGAACCCTTCTTAATAATTTCATTTCGTGCATAAGTGTGCCAGCTGGATCATATGACATGGATTCATTAAACAACATCATTTATTCGACGATAATGGAATTTTTAATTAAAACATGAAAACCTATAATAAATAATTAAATTCTAATAAATGTGAATAACCATGATAGAGAAATGGGCATGCTATTCACTATACAATGACTTTTTCTTGGAAAATGAAGGTGCAATTTCTGCAGGGTAATGGCATTACATAATAATTCATAAAAATGGTTGATGAGAGATAAAGTGGTGTATAATCATATTTACATGAAATTTAATGTAATGGGGTCATATAGATACATTTTTGAACATATGTAATTGAATTTATATTCATAATACAAAATAAATTCTTGAATGTAAATGATGATAGAGAAATCCCTTATGAAATTTTGGCATGGTAATAGGTGTATGTGGGAGGAATTAATGAGATAGAAAGGGGTATCTAATATTTAAAACTAATTAGGGAAGTATAAGAGTGGTTTGAAATCATACCCCAACATTTGTAATTGAATTTAAAAGGCTATAACAACATAAAAAAACTTGGACAAAAATGAGAAAGGAAGAAATCCCTTACTTGGATTTGTGATCCCAAAGGCTTGATAGAGGCTTGAGAGAGGATTATTAGGAGATTAGGGTACCTTGGGAGGATTCTAGTGAGAGAAAATATTAGTTTTTTAGAGCTCCAAAGTATTTGGGTGAAGAGGAAGTAGGATCTTGGGTTGGATTATATAATAAAAGAGAGAGAATTCTCCATTATTTTGGTTTTGGATACCGCACATTAAACAAATCAAAACCACAAACCAAACCATGTTATATGCACATTGTTTTTTCAAAGGGGAGTGTAAGAAATTATTTTATAAGGCCAATGGCCTGAATTCTTAAAATATTTGGCTTACTAGCATGGAGGTGAGTCACGCTCTCAGAGAAATCATTTTATAAAGATAAAATGTTTTAGATGTTTTGGAGGATCCACTAAAGATTTATAAAATAAATAAATAAAACTAAAATCACATTATTTTAATGGTAAAACATATATTTTCTGAAAATACCATTTATAAGATTTAAATAAATCACTATTGGGTCATTATGATGTCATAAAACACATTATATATTTAAAAAGTATTTACTTTTTACCCAAAAATTCGACTGTCTCAAAAAATTATAAAAAATTTGCTGTTTGATAATTTCGAAGTCTTGGCTCCAAAAATAATCATAATTTTATCTACCTAATTTTATAAATATGTTAATTTTTTCTTTTAAAATAAAAACCTACATTTATCGAAAATTCATGGGTTTTGTTAAAAACAGCTTTCAAACATTAATAAAAATCACCATTGTATTCATAAAAATTATACGATCATTTCTATTTAATAAAAAAGTAATTTTGTAATAATATATTATTAAAATATTGTTTAATTCAAAAATCCATTAATTCATCCAAATATATTTCTTAATTGAATAGTAAATAAAAATACTATTTGTGCTTTAAAAACTATTTACAATGTAACAATAATAAAACGAATGTATATTATTTATTCTGTACAAAAATAATGAACATAATCATAGTTCTAGGGTCTTGTTACATAACCCCTTATAACAGCCAAAAAATCCCGAAGGGTACTGTGTGCGATGGTGATAGACTCTTGGGGTGACATAGATAACATCACTCAGGTGGTAATCTCTATCAACTTCCAATTCTCTTGTAGGCGGTTCTGTTTGAGCTTAATGCTTGAAGATTGTCTTGGAATTGGTCAAGAGTGAATCCCAATGATGACACCTCCTTTCCAAGCTCTGAAAAATGGGCTTCATACGGATCAATTATAATGGATGAGGCCATCACTTCCTTTGTCTGGGTATATTGGTTTTGTTAAAGCCCTATATCTATAATAATCATGTAATCACAATTAAATGACTATTTTAAAAAAGGTAACAATTATTAACAGTATTTTTAAATCCAAAATCATTAAAAGAAAGAAGTGAATATGTTATATAACCATTTTACATAATAAGACATTTAATTCGATCAAGTGTAATTTTCATTAATAAAAGTTTGGGTCGTTACAATCATTCTGCATTAAGAAATTTCTTCCTCGAAATTTATTTTTCCAAAACTAAAATAGATGGGGGTAACTCTACTTCATAACATCCTCTAATTCACACGTCTCTTATTAAAACTTGTGGTTTCGCCACCACACCTTGATGAAGGGAATTTTCTTATTTCATAGAACTTTTTCCCTATGATATAAGATATTACCTGGATTCTCTTCATAGGAGAGGTCATTCTCCAATGGTACCACCTTTGCATTGAGTACATTTGATGGTTCTAAAATGTAATTCTTCAAGAGTGATACATGGAATTCATCATGCACTTGAGGTAAGTTCAGTGGGAGTGCTAGTCGATATGCCACTACTCCAATGCGATCAAGGATCTCAAAAGGGATGATGTACCTTGGACTAAGATTTCAATTTTTTTAAATATCATAACTCTCTTCCATGGTAATATGTGGAGGAATACCAAGTCTTTGACATCATACTCTTTGAATCAATGATTATTATCAGCATATCTCTTCTGTCGACTCAGAGAAACATTAATGTTCTATTGGATGGTCTTAACCTTCTCCACCATTTCTTCAACAATTTCCTGACCTAGAAGTTTTTTCTCCCCAACTTCATCCCAACATGTTGGTGTTCATAACCTCTTCTTATAATGGGATTCCTAAGGAGCCATTTGGATGCTAGAGTGGAAACTGTTATTGTAAGAGATCTCAATAAGAGGAAGATGTTGACCACATCCTCCTTTAAAGTCCGTTGAGCATGCTCTCAACATGTCCTCAATTATTTGGATAGTCTTCTCATATTAGCCATCAGTTTGGGGATGATATGCTATACTGAAATTTAGATTAGTATTCAGATAATGTTTAAGAATCTTCTAAAACATAGAGGTGAATCTTTGATCTCAATCGGATGCAATATATAGTTTTACTCCATGCAGCCTTACCACTTCTCTGATATATATCTGTCCCCATTGATCCAATGAGAAATTATCTTGAATTTTAATGAAGTGTGTAGTCTTTGTATGACAATACACAATAACCCAGATAGCATTGGTTTTTTGGATGTCTTCAAAAGTCTAGTGACAAAGTCCATGGTGATGTTTTCCCATTTCTATGATGGCATGATAAATGGTTGATTCATCCCCTTAGACATCTACCTCTCACCCTTCAATTACTAACATACCAGTAACTTTGATTTATACTCAACAATATCCTTCTTCATGTTATCTCAGAAATAATTCCCTCAGAGATCTCGATATATCTTTGTGTTTCCTGGGGGAATGGATAAATTCAAACTATGTGAATCATCCAAAAGAACTTTCATTAACTTCTTACTTGATAGGACACATACACTTTTCCCAAATATCACAATTTTATTATTTATTAACATTAAACTCCAAGGATTTCCCTTGATAGTTTCCACTTTCATCTAAATCCCCACATCATACTTTTGAGAAACCTTTGACCTTTACAAAAGTGAAGTATGATAAATAATTTGTGAAAGGATTGATGATGTTCCATTATTTATGATTCTCATGCCCATATTCATCAAATCTAATAATATTGTATCCTTTTCAATTCTCATCAATGATAAAATCACTGGATCCTTTCTACTTAGAGCATCTGCCACCTTGTTCACATTCCTAGGGTGGTAATGGATTGAGCATTCATAGTCTTTGATCAAATCTAACCATCTTCATTTTCACATGTTCAACTCTTTCTGCATGAATATATACTTGAGGTTTTTGTGATCCGTATATATTTTGCACTTATCCCCAAAGAGGTAGTGTCACCAAAATTTTAAAGAGAAGATTACTACAACCAACACTAGATCATATCGTGGATAGTTTTTCTCATGAACATTCAATTACCTTGAAGCATATGAAATCAAAAATATCTCCCATAGTGTGTAGTGTGAGAACATGCACAATGATAAGACTCTTTTTCAACTCCTTGAAGCTCTCTTCACATTCATCACCACTAGAAAGCTTTACTACCTTCCGATTTAGCTTGGTAAGAGGGTTAGACAATCATTATAATTTTCTCACAAATTGGCGATAATATATAGCCAACCCTAGGAAGCATCAAATATCTGTTACTAATGTTGGCCTTATACATCCCTCAATAGCATTTATCTTTGAGGGGTCCACAGATATCCGATTTATTTTAATTATATGACCCATGCATGAGATCTCCTTCAACCAGAACTCAAACGTTTTTTACATTTCATAGAGCTTATCCTTTTGAAAGGTCTCTAGTAGGGTGCTTAAATTATAATCATGCTCCTCCTTAGTTTGGGAGTATATTAGAATATAATCTATAGAGAAAACCAAAAACATGTCGAGGTAATCTCTAAAGACTCTATTCATCAAGTCCATGAATATTTCTTGAGCATTAGTTGGCCTGAAAGGTAATAATTTGAATTCATAGTGCTCGTATCTTGAACAAAAAATAGTCTTGAGGATATCATCCTTACTCACCCCTACTTGGTAATATCCCAAACACAAATCGACATTGGAGAAGTATAGTGCTCCACATATCTAATTGAACAAGTCATCAATTCAGGGAAGAGGATACTTGTTCTTTATCATGATTTTGTTGGGTCATGGTAATCAATGCAAAGGTGCATTGACCCATGATTCTTCTTGATGAAGAGGACTGGTGCACCCCATGGTGAACCACTAGGGCATATAAACCCTTTATTCGGATTCTCTTGTAGTTGTTTCTTCAGCTCCTCAAGATCCATAAAATCTATTCTATACAGAGTCATAGATACTGGCAATGCCCCAGGTATAAGATCAATCGATAATTAAACATCACTTCTAGGAGGAAGACCAGGCAATTCCTTGGGAAACATTTTAGCAAATTACCTCACAATAGGCATGTCTTCAATGATGGTTACTTCCTTAGTATCAATCATATAAGCTAGATACACATGCTCATAGGGTAGTAATATCCACACATGAGATTATGGTACAAAATAAAATTCATCATCCTCCATGAACTTGTACAGAACCGGGGGTCGATTCTCCATATAAAGAGTGATTTCCCTCTAATGAAAATTTATGTTTTCTCTATATAAGGAATGAAAATCCATGCCAAAAATTGCATAAAATTATACTAGAGGGATTATTATGAGGTTGGCTGAAATGTTCCATCCAAAAATTTTGATAGGGGAGGAGTTATATTCATGGGATGCAATGATTTCCCCATTTTTCATTCTCACCAACATCTTTAATTCCATGACTTTTAGTGGTGTTGGGATTGTTCTACTAAACATTTAGGATATATAATAATGAGTAGAACTAGAATAAAAAATTACATTCTCTATTATTGAATGAATAACTAGTATAACTATAACAAATTCGTTTTCGGGGATCACTTTGGTGGTAGCGATAGAAAAATATCTCTCTTGCTATCATGGAGGTTGTTTGTTGACTTTGAAAACCCTTAGCTTAGGGAACTGGTTTGCAAAGTGCCCTGGTTCTTTTCAGTTGAAACAATGAACAATGTGTTGAGTGTTGAAGGGTTCTTTTTTTACTTTGCAAAATCTATAGTTTTCTCTTGTAGGTAGTTAATGGAAAGTTTCCATTCTCTTCAACACCTAAATCATTTCCTCATCCCCTTTAGGCAATACCTAAGGTGCTACATTCCGCACCATTGGTAAGTGGGGTGCTAGATTTTCTAAGCACCATTGGATTTATCCATAAATCTACCAGAATTGAAGTCTATCTTACGCTTCTTATCCCCATTATACCCCTAATATTCTCTGATCTCTATTTTGGCTTTAAGGGAACATCCAACAATTTCCTCATAGTTCTCAAATTCACGGATTGCTAGGGATTTATGTAGGATAGGTTTTAGCCCAAAATATAATTGATCAAACTTGCATTCAAGGGTAATGGAAAATACAGAATCATATCATGCAATCCTTATGATGTTTTACTCGTACGCTCTGATGGATTCATCATCTTTTTTGATTGAGGTCAAGGAAGTCCATTTCCATCTTAATTAGGGGGTGTGAGGAAAATATTTTTCAATTTTTTATCCAGAAATCCTTCTATTCCAAAATCACATTCTCCTCCTCAGGATTCATATTTTTGATCAGTATCCACCATTGACCAGCTTCAGCCTCCATAAAATATGCCGATAGATGTATCATCTGTTGTTCAAAACATTGTAGGATGGAGAATATCTTCTCAATTGAGTTGATCCATTTTTTGACGATTGAGGAATCAAATGGTCCATTAAAAGTAAGAGGCCTTTTTATCATGAAGCTCTTGCTTATAACTTGTTCGTTATTAGGGGGGATGAATGTTCCACTTGACCCATTATTCTATTCAAAACATGAGTTAACTGAGAGAGTATCACGACAAATTTTGAGATTCCCTCTCCCATTGGATTGGGAATCTCATTAGAACAATCATCACATTGATCTTAACATCAGTTGGTATCCCGAGTCCTCCTATTACTGGCCATTGGCTAGAATAAAAGGAATGTTATGGGTAACAAATAAAGGATAACCCATAGACAAAAATAGCTGACTTATAAATTACTTTTATATCCTTAAGTTATTAATTTATAGGCTTCAATATATGTTATCCATTTTGTACTTCCCAACATATATTCTTTGGGGAATTTTTTTATTACCTTAATATTGGTTCATACTAACTTATAAATTTACCAAATCATATCTCCCAATATTGTCGTATCTAAGAGTGCAAAAAGTCATGTTGTCGTGGACTAGTTCCCATTAGATTCTAGTTCAAAGTGATGTTTTTGGGTTTTACCTCTAGATACATTTGTGCCAGGGCTACATCTACCAACTAGTATCCATAAAGGGATATATTTTCATGATAAAATTCTTTCTAAATACTCACCAAAATTTAGTTATGTATTTATTATACTTAGTCTCATTCCTAAGGCTTTCAGAATAGTTTTCTAATCCAAATCCAAAAAACGACTAAACCTATCCTTTGATAGCAACTATAACAATCCGACTCTTTATTTCACACTTAATAATAATTTATTAAATAAAATCATCACTTGATAAAAGATAAAAGGTAGAGAGGACAAGTGTATTTGGGGCTTAAGAACATTACATAATAACTTAGAACATACAACACAAAATCTTTATTAAAAATTTATTTTAAAGGACCACACCATTCCATCATACATTGCATTTCATGGGATAACCTGAGGACATGCATAAGAAAAGGGTGATATATAAATCCTTGTAAGGGTGTAAACAAGGAATAAAATGAGTAATATAGTACAAGTGAGGAAATAGGTATTTCAATGGAGCATAGGAGGAACATGAACATGAATGCATGATATAGAATGATTATCATAACATGGAAATGTGGCATCAACATTTAACATGATATTTTCATGAACCAAGGCTCATTGCACATGGATCATGAGTAAAACCTCTTTTTAATTTAATTATCATGAGTAAACCCTCATTTCACATGACATATCATGGTACAATTCTTTACCCAATGTATTGGAGCGCTATCAGGGAATACCCTTCTTAATCATTTCATTTCGTGCATAAGTGTGCCACATGGATCATATAACATTGATTCATTAAAAATAATAATTTACTCCAAAATAAAGGAATGAGGAGTTAATTAATGAAAACATATAATCAATAAGTAAATGTGCATAAATATCAATACCCTTGATAGAGAAATGGTCATGGTATTTACTACACAATGACCTTGGCTTAGAAAATTACGGCGCAATTTCGATAGCATAACGACATGACATAAGAATTCATAAAAATGTTTTATGAGCGATAAATGGGTGTCTCATAACATGGAAATGAAATTGAATGTATTGGCGGTCATATAGATACATTTCCAAACATATGTAATTGAATTTAGATTCATAATGAAAAAGAATTTCTTGAATGTAAATGAAGAGGCAGAAATCTCGTACGGATGTTTGACATGGTAATAGTTATACATTGGATGAATTAAGGAGATATAAAGGGGTATAACATCAATAAAAAATACGTAGGGACGTATAGGGGGGTTGAGAAATTATACCACAACATTTTTAATTGAAACAACATAGAGAAACTTATAAAAAATGAGAAAGGAATAAATCCCTTATTTGGAAGAGTGATACCTAAGGTTTGAGAGAGGCTTGAGAGAAAATTATTGGAAGTTTGGGGAACCTTGGGAGGATTATAGAGATAGGATGGTATAGGTTTTTGAAGATATAAGTCTTTGAGAAAGGGGAAGTAGAATATTGGGAGGGTTTATATAGGAATAGAGAGGTAATTATTTATTATTTAGGTTTTGGACACCTCACATTAAACTAATCAAAACGACAAATCGACCCATGGTTTTTTAACATGGTTTTTTTCAAAGGGGAGTGGAAGAAATTATTTTATAATTCCAATGTCTGAAATTATTATAATATGTTCCTTGATTATGTGGAGGTGAGTCACATTCTCAAGGAAATCATTTTAAAAAGCTAAAATGATTTATAAGTCTTGGAGGGTTCACTATGCTTTGTAAAATAAATAAAACAAACCTAAAATCACTTTATTTTAATGTTAAAACATATATTTTCCGAAAATACCATTTATAGTATTTTATTACATCACTATTGGTTCATTATGATGTCATAAAACACATTATATATTTAAAAGATATTTAATTTCTACCCAAAAATTCGAATATCATAGAAAATTATGAGAAATTAACCATTGGATCATTAAGAAATCCTGATTCCAAAAATAATATTCATTTTATCAAAATAATTTCCTAAATATGTGAATTTTTTGTTTTAAAAATATAATTTACATTTATCGAAAATTCATGGGTTTTGTCAAAAACAACTTTCAAACCTTAAAAAAATTACCCTTGTATTCTTAAAAAGTATACAATCATTGAAATTTAATAAAAATTTATTTATTAATACTATTTTATTAAAATATTATTTAATTTAAAAATCCATTAATTCCTCAAAATAGATTTCTTAATGGAATATTAACGAAAAATACTCTTTATGCTTTAAAAACTGTTTACAATGTAAGAATAATAAAATGTATGTATATTTTTTATTCTACACAAAAATAATTCACATAATCATAATGGTAGTGTATTATTACATAACATCTTATAAAACCTCCATAATACTGAAGGGTAAGGTGTGGGATGGTGACAAACTCTCGGGGTGGCTCAGATAACATCACTCAGGTGGTAATCTATATCAACTTCCACTTCTCCCGTAGGTGGTTCCGTTTGAGCTTAACGTATTAAATCTCAGATTGGTCTTGGTCAAGAGCAAATACCAATGACGCCACCTCCATTCCAAACTCTGACAAATGGGATTCGTACGGAGTAATTCTAACGGATGAGGTTATCACTTCCTTTGTTTGAGTAAATTTGGATTTGTTAAAGCCCTATTTTTTTACTAATCATGTGATCACTATTCATTGGATATATTACCAACGGTAACAATTCATAACAGTATTTTAAAATCCAAAATCATAAAACCAAATAATTTCATATGTTATATAACCATTTTACATAATAAGACATTTAATTAGATCAAGATGAATTTTCATTAATAAAAGTTTCTGTCATTATAAGGGATGTACATGGAGAAGGTCTCAGACTTATATTTATGACCAATTTGATGTTTTTCCATTTGTTTTATTTCGGGGTTCCTTCACTTTCAATACTACTATGACATGACATTATTGTAGTGGATTTGTAGTTTGTACCCCTTTTGTGGAAATGCTTAGTTATGCACATTTATTGGTTATTCAATTTTTTGCATCTATTTTTATTGTGTTATGTTGGGGCTTACTATTATAAATTTGGTATTGTCTCCCCATGTGGCTTATTAGTCCCTCGCTGCTAGTCAAGAACCTATAGTGTATGGGGAGGCATGCTTAAGGTCATGTGACGACTCGGATCGGTGCACCAGTTGTTGGATTCTGGGTTGAGGATGTTAGAAAGTGGTATTAAAGGAGTTATTTTATCTTTCTTACTATTTAGGGATGATAGATAGGGTATTAGGAAGTGTATGTCCTAGTTAATGAGCTTTTTCTTTGGATTATATAACCCATGTATGATAGAAAACCCATGACACCCAGGGTGGGAATGGTTGTTCTTGATGTGTGTTGTTATAGTTGAATGATATTTCACTGTTGGGTGATGCACATATTGTTTGAGTTTTCTGATTTATGATATTTATCTCATGGATGGAATAACTAGATGTTTTGCATTCATGCATCATTTTATGCACCTATGGATATAGTTGGAATGCATTGTTATAGGCACACACATGATATGGTTGTGCGGGGCATAGAGTGTTGAATGCATTTTACTTATTTGATAAATATGAAGAAAATGATGCCTAGAAATGGTAATGAATGTGGGTGAATGAAAAATTTGAAAATGAATAGTTATGTAATATCATTTATAATGAAATATTGTGACTGAGGTTAAAATTTTGGGTTGAGATAAATTGTATCGGTTGATTTGGTGTCTAAAAGAAAAAGGGATTACATAATGATGGTAAAAATTTTAATGAGTTTTTTCTAAAGAAAGGTGTAAATGAATTAAAATGATGACTATAATAAGTTGTGAAATGGAAAATGTGCCTATGTGGAAAAGACTATATTTTAAATCAATATTTGGTTTGAATATGTGTTGAAGAATGACTTGTGATTAAGTAAATTGGTTACCCCATGTTGACCATCACCTATAGTAGGTATGGTAAATGATAGTGTTCTAAGTGTGATGATGTCTGTTGGGATAGATTATGAAGAATGGTTTGTTAAAGGTTGATATCATGAGATATTTTCCATATGTGGTTAAATCCTATTAGTTGTTCTTTGATGCATCGAGTGAATGATAAGATTAAAAGTGATAATATTTGAGTTCAATAGTGGGTATTTCTTTTGTTGTTAGTTGGACCCTTGAATGTGTGGGTTGGGGAAATGAGAGTGATCTAGTTTGTGACTTTGTATTTGGATGGTGAGGCATAGTCGGTTGTGATATAGACTAGGTGGTGTGTTTAGGGAACCCTTGGCAGGGTTGTGGCCATTGAATTTTTATGTTTTTTTTGTAATGTGAGTGAGGAAACTCCCATAGATTGTGACCGTACGGAGTGCATGATGGACCTTAAGGATAATTCATGGGTCTTGGTAACCTTGTAAGTAGATATCATATTAGTTTTTTTTGAATACTGAACAACATTTTTTGTTTTTGGTACAGAAGAATGTGCACACCTTGGGTATGTAATGTGGAGTAAATGGTTGTTTGGTGCTCTAAGCATAGTGTGCATCAGAATGGGAGTGACAGTTCCATTCATGAGCACTACTTTGTCCGTGTCATGATAAGTATGGTTTGGAGAGAGGACCAATGGCTTCTCCTGGAAGTGACTTTAGTCTATGGATGGAGTATCATTCAACCTTCAAGGTGACCTCTGATAGAGGTCAGACAAGGTTTCTAGTGCTTTTGGGTGTCTTTCATGCATGTAGATGTTTTGGAGTTTTGTTGTGGGACTCAGAGTGTCCCATGGCGTAGGTTTGGCCTTGAGGGATAAGTGGGAAGGTTAATGGATGGTATTTCCACTTGAGTTGTGTTTAATCATTGATAATCTTAATAAATCAAGGGTTGATGAATTGTGGTTATATAAGTTTACTCGATGGTGACACCGTGGTGAGGGTGGTCACATAGCTGAACTGTTAGTATGATTGGGTTGTTTGTTGGGTGAGATACAGAGGCCGCCTCAGGGCTGATGATACTGACAAACCAAGATACATTGTTAGGTATGTATGTAGGTGACCGCATATATGCAATATGATATTGTTTTGAGATACATTGTTGGGTGATTGGTGTGGTAGACCGTGTTCTTCAATTTTTGGATGTTGGGGACAATTCAGAAGAACTCGGGCAGTGTGGCATAAGTAGTGCCACATGAAAAATTTGTTTACAGATTCTTGGTAGTTTGGACGTGGAGTGATGGTTTAACTTGGTTGGAAATCACACATGAGTGGTGGTCGTTAAGTGTTGGTGAGATGTGTTCGACATGGAGGCCTTAAATCCTTGGAAAGTCATAGTGTCCCATAGATCAATAGTAAAAATGGATAAGTTGGTAGTGGTGTTCTTCATTGACTTCTTAGCATAATTTAGCTAGTGACGAGCATGGCCAACATATTGACATCGTCCCAAGTATGTTGAGAAGATATGGATCACGCCAAGAGACTTGAAGGTGTTTGGTTTGATGAGGGATATCATGGAGTACACACTAATGGAAACAGAATTCGTTAATCTTGTAGATGGTATGTACACCCTCAATGGATTCGAGTGAGGTCCCCAGGATGGACCAAATGTCATCAAATGTCAGGGGTTTTGTTCACGGGAGCACGGAATGGTCACTTGGTGACGTTTGTTTTCTTGTTTTCAGGAAACGAAAGACATCCATGCCTCTGTTTGGAGTTCATTTTGTGATTAGGTATACGATCTCGTGGTTGGAATCCCTCATGGTGAGTAGTGGTAAGAACAATCCTAAGGTGGGAAGTGACAAGTTAGTCCTGGATTGGGATAAGAGAACATCAAGTCGATGTAGTGGAACTAGGATGCCAATGAAGAACATGTAAGGTGTTTGTTAGGTCCCTCAGAGAGGGAATGTGGTACTTGGATGTGGTGACTGATGAGCCAAGTGTAGGCTTTGATCTCAAGGTGGTTCCATGTGAAGCTTGTGATGTCTATGCCGAGTCATAGAAGGGTGTGGTTGGATATGATAACATGTTATGGAAATAGTATTTGGATTCTATAACTCCAATAAATATTGATGTTAGACTCAGGTAATTGTTCCTTGTGTGGGTTTGGAATGTCATGAAGTTGAGGGATCCTTGGCTATGTGATGTGGTGTCATGCCAAGGGTGAATCCATATAACGGGCTGGAGGGTGGTAATGCCGTGATAATGGAATTCTACTGGAATTTAGGGAATGACCTCGATGGGTGCATGGGATGATAATGGTATGCTCCAAGTTAGATAGAACCTTGGAAAGGTGAGATAAAGAGGAAGCACACTATCAGGGTAAGGTGGGTATTCTGGGATAATCTAGTCATGTGTGGAACGACCTGATATGGTAAACAAGAATTGGTGTGTTGAGAGTGACACCCCTTCGGGTTCATGTTGTAGTAGAAAGCACCGTTTTGAATGAAGTTGTACCTAAGTGAGGTTAATATGATATCATCCCTTGGAAGGATAATGTAGGAATGTTCTCCTGAATGGTTTCTACAGTGCGACCAGATGCCAATGCAGGGTAATGCCCTATGGATGCTTAGGCACGGTGAGTTGGAACATGTTAGGAAATGTGAATGTTGGGTTGAGTTCTTGTGGTATTTAATCGAAAGTGGAGGTTCCAAGTAACTTAAAATGATGGAGATAACTATAATAGTTAAATGTTTGGTTGATGACATGATTAGAGTTTCAAGTTGTAAGGACACGATTGGTCACTGTTTGGGTGAGTTAGCCCGGGTAGAGATACTTGGCACAAATTTAGTTGGTCGAGTAACTGGGAGTGCAGGGTGGCCTTTGGTTGTATAGTTGTGGAATGAAATCCTTAGAAAATGTGGTTTGAAGGATCATGTGTTTCCCTTAGGGTGATATCGGGTTAGGGTCACTGTTAGATCTGGAAAAATAGAGGAAAATGATGCCAAGTCATTTGGGCCATGAGTTGTGAAGAGGATTGGGCCGATGAGGAGCCAATTGATTCCTCTATGGTGATGTGATGATATATGTTATGTTTTTATGTTTTGTGAGTTAGGTTTTGTCACCTATGTTTCCCCCATGATGTTCTCATGGAAAGAATTGTTGATGTGGATGAATCCTTGAGGAGTTTTCAGCTCGTGTTGTGGTTGTAGTGGGGAATGATAGTGGGGAAAGACTATTACCTTGATCCATGTTTGGTGGGAATTGTGATGTGAAACCAGAAACATGAATGATGTGAATGGATGAAAAGTAATAGTGGAATGAACTCTAGTTTAAGAATCATAGTGATGCTTGGAAGAGAAACTCGAGGATGATCCGTTATAAGGTGGGGAGGTTGTATGGTCCCAAATTTTCTTAAAGTATGTTTTTGTTTAATTTTTGGCTTGGGTCTCTATTTTTTATCCAGATAAGTGTTTCCCTAGTCTTTGAGAAGGATTGGGGGTGTCCCAGAGGTTTAGGACATGAAAAAGGGGGGGAAAGTGGGCTTTCTGGGAAATCTGTACGACTTGCACACGGTTTGGAAAATTGTACGAGAGAAGGGTGTGCAGACAGTATCTTCTACACGGTTTATGAAAGGTTTGGAAAACCGTGCAGGTAAACTATGCAAGGGGGTATTTTTTGATAGTAGCTTCCACACGGTTTGAACAACATTTGAAAAACCATGCAGGTAAACCATGCGGCCTAGAAATGTTAGAAAATTTATAAAATTTCCATGCTAGTATTTTAAACCCAAACTTATTTTTCTCCTCCATTTCAACCCTGCAACTCTAGTGATGAAATTGGATGACCAAAGCTTCCAGTAGGTGGTTCTCCTTTGATTCTTGGCCTTTGGAGTTCCATTGGTTGAAGATCAAAGCCCCCAGTAAGTCTAATTCTTATCATGCTTCTCTTTTTAGGATTAGGGATTGTAGTTTCTCCCATCTCCTTAAAATAATACAAAACCCTTTTTTCCTGGTGATATTTGAGGTATGTGGTCTACAAGTATTATCCCATAGTTTTATTTTAGATTTGTACATCAAATCTTGTGTTTTTGTTTTACCCTAAATTTGTTCTTGATTCTGTTTGAGTGTTTGATTAAAATTAGAGTCTAAGTGACTGATTAAAACCCTCAATTTCCCTAGGAGATTCATTGATGATGTCATTAATATCATAGGGATATCCATGGGGTGCGTCAGCAAACTCAGACCTAGAGTATGGTATGGTTAAGTGAATGGTTTCAGAATAATAATGTGGAACCCATGTAGAATATGTCTTAATGATCAATTAAGTTGTAAATGTAATGATGATATATATTCCAAGTGTGTTAAAGTCATAAGGATCTATTTGGCATGACATGGAAATGAGAAAATTGGGTCGAAAAAGATTATGTCAATTGTGTAATGAAATCGGGTTAGAAATTCCTAAGAGGATTATGTCATGTTAAATGGTAAACTAGTAATTAGATGATGGAATGGGAAATGGGGAGCATGTATATGGGATTTAATATGGAAATGGATGAATATGTTGAATGGATTAATACATGAGAATTGTGGTACACCTAATGGTTGAACGTAATAAAAGGTTGTGTTATGAGATATAGGGAATGTACATTAAATTCATAAGTGGGTAAATACTTCTGGAATGGTAAATTGGATAAAGGGGATAAATGGGATAAATGGGTAAATGTATAGTCATGGATGAATTTGGATAAGGCATAGGGGTTCTTGAATAAACTCAAAGGGTTAAGGCACAAGAACAAGAACTTTGCTAAATAATTATGGATGGTAATTGTTAAATGTGTTAATGGTTTATGGAATTGTATTAATCCACATGTTTTTTTTGTTATACATTGTGATTTATGATTTCCAATGGCATTGGTTTTGTTATGTTGTGTTTATGGTATGGTTGTGGGGATTGATAAACAAGCATGTGCACATGGCTTGGTAGAGTGGGGTATTGGATTGAGGTTCTATGCCCATGGGTCGAATTAGATTTAGGCTCTAAAATACACTCCAAAATGCATAGTTTAGGTAAGGGGATAGAGGCTTTATTCCCCTAACAGTTTCATTCCACCTGGACCGAGGCTTCGAGGTAGGGATAATGTATTGATTTGAATTGTGTATCCCTAGTTATATAGGGAAATGATTTTCTTCCCTATGCATTGTGATTTATTGCATTATACCCTTGTGTAGATGAAAAATATTCTATCCCATGGAACATGTTATCAGAATGGATTATGTAATGATGATGGTATAAGAAATGTAATTTGGATGAATACTAGGAATAAATTAAATGAACTTTGTTTACATATGGTACCAAAAATTTAAATTGTTTACTAACGGTTTTTTTAGTACTTGTATTCTCTATCTATTAGACTGGATATTTTGTAGTCACTATTGGTGGTGGACTGTTGCGTTTTGTACTCACACCCTACTCAGGCTGTCGTTGGGTACCCGAGCAGATCACTTAGTTGTAGATCAAGACAAGAGCAAAGGCCCTACTTTGAGATGTTGTGTTGAGCTAGATATGTACATGGATAAGGACTCCGGAATAGATTTAAGACCAATTTGGAGTTTTGGACATTTGTTTTATTTTGGTTTTCCTTCTATTGCACTACTAGTATGAGATGACATTATTGTATTGGATTTTTGGTTTGTACCCCATTTGTGGAAATGATTGGTAATGAATTTTTTTTGGCTATTCATTTTTTTGCTACTATTTTTATTGTGCTCTACTATTTATTTCTATGATAAAGAATGTATAGTCTCCCCACGTGACTTATTAGACCCTCACTGCTAGTCGGTAACCTCTAGCGTACTGGGAGGTGTGCTTGAGGTCATGTGATGACTCGGCTCGAAGCATTGGTTAGTAGATTTCATGTCAGGGACATGACGTGTGATGCATGTTTTAAAATACAATGGAACTTATATATAGAAAACATGAAATTTGAGTCACATAAACCATATCATATTCCGGATTGACATGATGTCAATTTCTATATGTTCAAACTACCTTATAGATCACTTTCCAAAAGTATAAAAACAATCCAACTGTGTTTTCATGATTTTCAGAAAGTCACTTGTGATTTTTTAATAAAATATAATTTTTAATTTGAAAAGCACACTTTAAGTCATGATTGAATAATATTGGGTCATTGTGATCTCATAATTATTTCAACCCATAAAAAATAACTTATGAATAATATTACTAAATTATCAGGATAATCCAAGCATGATTGCTCAGTTTTCAGTGAGTGAAACCCTTTTGGATCTAAAATATCAGGTTTTAAATGATATCATACACATTGAGTCACATTGAACATATCATATATCATATTGAGTTTTGGATGTTTCTTACATGTCAAAAATGACTTATGTATTATTTTTGTAAAGTATCAAAATAATCTAAATGTGTTTGCTCGGTTTTGAGTATATCACTTATCTTTTTTACTAATATAAATTTCATTTTCAAATAAAAAGGTTAAATTAGAGTTTTACCAGCAACAATGTGCATCAAACCGATGTTTAGATAATTCATAGACATCATAAAATGAGCTACAGAATGTTTTCCTAAAGTATAAAAAATATTTTGAATGTGTTTTCATAGTTTCGAGTACATCCCTTGTCTTTTTTATTAAAATTCCATTTTAAACTAAAAACACAAAATGTGAGTCATACCAGTCACATCATGTGTCTATTTTATGTAAGAATAATTAATACACATAAAAAATGAAAGATGAATCATCTTAATAAATCACTAAGATAAAATGAGTGATTTATCTTGGATTTCAGTGAGTGACACACTTTTTGAACTAAAATGTCAATTTTAAATAGATAACAAGTACATTGAGTTATGCCATACACTTCATGTATTAGATTGAGGTGAATCCTAGAAATGACTCTTAAGGACTGATGATAGGTTCTTTCTGGACCTCATTCGGAAGAGACTTGCAATTACTTATCAATAAATAGCTTGATTTCTATTGTTGAGGAAAACCCTGAAAATTTTATAAACCAATCAAGGAGTTTAAGCACTCGATTATCGCTAGACTCACTTTCCAAGCAAGAAAAAATTGGAAGCATGATGATTTAAGGAAAAAATAGATTCATATTTGGAGAAGTGATGATTGGTGCATAGTGTTGATTAGTATGAATTTCTATCATATTAATTTTAGTTCACAAGAGATGAAATTAAATTCCCGGAGATATGGTTATGTCAATCTCAATCCACGGGTTCTACGATTTCAGAACTAGGACCCCTGGTTTGATCCTTTGCAAACCAAGAACTCAGTCGTGCGATATTGGATTTGTGTAAAAGGACTAGATTGGATCTTTTATAATCCAAACATACTATGGGACGTTTCCTTATTAGTGGTAAACCCCATTAAATTTGATAAATAGACCAGGATGGAATGATATGGCCACTTTTCTCAAATTTCAATTGAATTTGACCTCTCTAGTCCTCTTATTGAGACTATCTATTTGATTGTTGTTGAGTTCATGTTTGATCACTCTATTGAATTTGAACACAGTGTGGATTTATTTTTTAATTGTTCAAGTATTGTGAATGTCAAAAGAGATTATCTTAGAGGGTTCAGATTTCCCAATTATAAGAGACATGTGCATCCAACTAATAAATGCATGTTTAAACTACCAGTGGATCTAACCCCTATAGATGGTTAAGGAAAGAGATTTGAATCTAACATGTCATGAGTGAAAGATGACCCAACCACATTTGTGAAAATATCCTTTGATAATGTTTTATATGGAGGTATATCTAAACATGTTGGAAGATCCACTAGGGGAGGTGTGATGTTTGGCGTTGGAGTAAGCACACCTTCCACCGAACCTATCAATAGTGACTATATGGATCAGGGGGAAGCCTTCCTCTCAAAATGGAGTGATGAAAGTAATTTTAGTGATGTTGATATTTATACTTCCATATTTTTATAGGATAAATTATTATTAAAAGGTAAACTGATTAGTGGATATAGGGAAAAAGGAACTCCCACATCTAGGAAATTTCAACAGCATGCAAGTGGGATTCAGGTTTCAAAACCAGATCATTGTGTTAACTCATCTAGTGAAAAAGAGGAGGAGAAGCCTTCCAAACCAGGATATTTTCTTGAGAAGCATGTTTTGGCTCCATCAATTGAAACATTCATGTGATAAAGAGGTAGATAAGGCTACTAATTCATTAACAGTACATCCTGTTTGGGGTAATATGGATTCAAAACCAAATTAGCGGACTCCAATTGCAGCTGAATCATTTGGTACTAAGGAGACAGAGGATTCTAGGCATTTCATGCCTTCACATAATGACTCAGGTATATATCAAAGGTAAGATTCTAGTGCTTAGCATGTGACACCTATAAAGGGCATGAAATGTCATAATTTCTTCATGATACTTGACTCTATTAACTATCCAGAGTTTGATGTGGTCTATATAGAAATTTGGGAGAGGAAAGGTACCATGAATTTACCTGCTTCTGCATATAATGTTTCCACCTCTCCCTTTATTTTTGAATAAGTTGTCCATGAGATGCATTGTTATCAATCCTCAAATTAGGCTAGGATGGAAGATTCTCTAGCTGATGAGAAGGCAGCTGTTATGGACTGAAGTGATACTGAAGAATACAATGTTCAATCTAGTAACCAATACTATGAGGAGGTTGATGAAAATTTGGACAAGAATGACCTAGGTAGTGATTGGAACACTCAAAATCAGTGGAGAAGAAAAAGTCATTCAAGAGGACTTGGTGGTTACAGTGAAAGGGATGGTTAGAAAAGATAATTTTCCTTGTTTTTCATTGGGGTGGATTTTTGTCAAATGTACCCTAGAAACATCTGACTCCCTTTTTTGTTTCTTTTTATAATAAATATCTTAGAGACATGGATTAATCCAGGGATCACAATTTTTTGTATCAAAATAATTTGAATGAGCTTTCTCTATTTTGTGTATGTCACTTGTCATTTTGACAAAAAATAATGTAAACTTAAAATAAAATGACACATTTGGAGTCATAATAAGAATATAGTGTGTTAGATTGAGTTGAGGATAATTCCTACACATCAAAAATGACTTGCGGATCATTTTTTTCTTCCGGGCATAGTGGAAGTGCATGGATGGGTGAACCCAACTTATAATTTTTTTTCAGTTAACAATAATAAATCTGAGATCCATCACCATGATAAAATTCTAGATCTTTGGAATAAAACTAAGAATAAATGAGAATTGGGGAGTCATAGAACCATAGAGAGGATCATCATATGATGTTTTAATTAATTTAATTAAAAGACAAGAATTTATATGACGGACTTATCTCTCCTTTAATGTTTCCATTCATGATCCAATGTGACCCATCATTGAATAATAGAAGTTATGTGTAGGCTTCCACTAGTGGTGATCCACACATACTCCATGTTTCTTTGGATGTCGCCGAAGAGATCTCCAGGTGTTAGCGTGAAATATCCTTCACTTGCGATGTCTTCCTTCGATCTCCTTGAGAGCCACTTCCAAAGCGCTCTCCTTGATCCGGTGGAGGAGGATCTCTCTTATAACTTGAGAGCATTATTGGAGGAATGGAATTCTCTCTTATTTTGACAGCTTTCTCCAGATCTGTTGTGCACAACCACAAAGAAAATGGACAGGATTAATGAGAATAATGTAATTGGAATTTATAATACATAGAACAATAATATGAATTAATTACACAAATTAATTTATTCATTTCATTTAATTATTAGTAATACCCCAGGTCTAATTATAAAATGTGACTATTATTATTATCACCTGACAAGCGCCCAAATAATTACACCTAATATTATTTAATTAAATAAATAACATTATTTTCCACAAATCCCCTGAAAAACTACACAGCGTGTATTTATTAATATACATAGCATTTCCTTTTGTTTTCATTTTTTTCTTTATTTACTCTACCACATTTATTAGACATTGAATAATGACTATTTATTTCTAAAATAAGTATCACTAAATTACTCACTAATAAATATATTATTTCACCCAAAATATATTCTCTCAAATATCTAGTGTTGAAATAAATGTAATCAGGCATCCTTGAATAATTATTAAACCATAGTCTGGAATAAAATTTATTTATATTGTTATATGAATATTAAACATAGATACTTAGACACTTAGTGTGTGACCCTCTAGGCCTCTTTCTCAGTGGAAATAAGCAGAGCATACCTAAGGTCCAAGGTCAGCATCTAGAAACATTCCTAAGAGCCCATAGAGAAAGAAGTTAATCCCACAATGACATGTCACCTATTACATATTCTTATCATGTAATGTAATACCTTTGTCTCAATATATCTGGTCATGAGGGTTTTATGCTAGTTCAATCAACGCATGTGCTTGATTATTCTTTCTTTAACTTCCTAGAATTTAACTTGACCATTCCTTACCATTGACACATTTTTTTAGGCTATATAAATTATATAAAAGGAAATAAGATATCAACTTAAATTATGGAACAGAAGGGAAAATCCTTTCTCACATTATCTATTAATGCAGTATAACTTGTTACAGACACAACAAATCCTACCTCGCTATAAACAGTGTGTTGTCATAGTTTTAGTCAATACATCTAAGTGCGTGAGGTTTAATACACATTAATAATAATCTAAACTTATAAGAACCTATACACGTGTCCATAGATAGGAACATTCAATGACACTATGAATTGCTGATACTCTACTCTTGGGTCTCATTCTCACAATATCCTCCTAGATATCACCAAGGATGCACACCATGAAAGTGTGCCTCAACGTTTTATGAGTCCTCAACCCTAATGGCCTGTACTATTTGTGTCCATCAAATAACATCATTCGACCATAGAAAATATATTCAAGAATAGTGTTATAGCACTTCCAGGTTCTCATCATAGTATGGATCCACAATGAGCCTTTAGTGAAATAGCTATCCTTAGGACATTATCACATGAATTTTAACACAGAATAACAACCAAGATATGATAAGTTATTTAATAATGAATAAAGTACAAACTAGTTGGTTCTAGGCCACCAACTCCAATATACTACCACTTATAATAGAGAAAACTGCTAAAAACCTTTAACCCATTAGCTCTCACATGATATTCATGCTTCTGATGAAATAAGCCTTTTGTCATGGGGACTTCCACATCATCATCCATGGACACTCTGCTCACTATAACTTCACCCCTTTGATAGAAATACCTTAAGAAGTGATACTTTTGGTGAATGTACTTTTTCTTTCAATGTGATGTTGGTTATTTTGTAAGAGACACCACTCAAATATTGTCACAATATAATATGATAAGATTTTAATTTCTAGGAACCACATCATGCTATTGGACAAAGTTTTCAATCCAAACAAATTTCTTGGCAGCATCAGAAGCCATTATATATTTAGAATCCACTACAGAATCAACAAAAACTAGATGCTTTTAACTCTTCTAGCTCATAGCTCCCCCATTGAGATAGAAAACATATCATGATTGTGACTTCAGATCATTCCAATTTTTCTGAAAACTTGCATCAGCATACCCTCAGATGAAAAAAATCCTCGTATCCTCCATTGACCAAGAGAATATCCTTAATTATTCTCAGATACATAATGGCAGTCTTAACAATAGTCCAATGCTGTTCTTCTATATCTTCTTGATATATTCCTACCATGCTCAGTGCATAGGAAACATCAAGCCTGGTACATAACATGGCATACATGATGGATCTGATTGTCGAGGATTATGGGAGCTTTGAAATCCAATCATTCTCCTGTTGTTTTTTGGACACATTTTCTTAGAAGGATATAGGCCATGTAATGCTAGAACAAATCCCCTCTTAGATTTTTCCATTATAAATCTATTTATTATCTGTTCAATATATGTACCTTGACTTAGTCCAAGTAGCCTATTGGATTTATCACAAATGATCTTGATCCCTAGAATGTATACTACTTCACCTAGGTACCTCATGGAGAAACAGTTGTTCAACCAGTAATTAACTGACCGTAAGACCTGTACGTCATTTCTAATAAGTAATATGTCATCAATATATACTATTAGGATAACGACCACATCCCACAAAGCTTCTCATAAAAACACATCTCACATTAATTTTTAATGAAACCAAATTTCTTATGGATTCATTAAATCGAATGTTCCATTACTTGGGAGCTTTATTTAATCCTTAAATGTATTTCTACAACTTTAAAACTCATTTGGCTTTACCCGGAATCACAAACCCTTCTCGTTGTGTCACATAGACATCTTCCAGAAGGTTCCCATTAAGGAATTCTGTTTTTACATCCATCTTCCAAATATAGTAGTCATGGTATGCTATTATAGAAAGTACGATTCTTATGGATTTAAACATGGCAACTGGAAATAAGTTTTGATCATAGTCAATTCATCGATGCTGTCTGAATCCTTTTTCCACTATCCTTGCTTTATAGGTGCTAACTTTACCTTCTATGTGCAGATTTCTCTTGAATACAAAATTTAATCCAAAAAGCTGTACATTAAATAGCTCATCAACTAGAACCTAGACATGGTTATGATACATGGAATCCATATCCAATTTCATAGCTTCTATCCATCTTACAGCTTCTTATCTCTCTACTGCTTTCATGTAGGATATAGTTTTATCACTGTCCAATAATAATGATTCAACATCCTCGTGACTAGGAAACTCAATATCTCTAGTTACCTTACCTCCCTTTGACTCCTACGTAGTACTTCTGTCTTTGGAACCTCGTCCATAGGGACCTGTGGAACTTGTTCTTGTACCAAATCTTGTGTATCGTGAGCATCAACTTCATTGAATTAAATCATTCTCCCACTATCCTTTTTTGAGGATGTGGTTCCTCTTAAGAAAAACGACTTGTCTAGGGACAATAACATTCTTGTCTGAATGCTTATATAGGTAATATTTTTTTGTTTGATTTGGATATCCTATAAAGATAAACCTCATGCCCTAGGGTGCTAGTTTGTTTCCTTAGAAGGCTTTAACAAATGCCTCACATCCCCACACATGTGTATATTATAAAATGGGGTTCTTTCCATTCCAGAACTGTGATGTCCCAACCTGGAATCCACTGAACAGTGTGCCGAGCCAGTTGGACACATTCCCTCAAACACGCCTCCCCATACCCCAGAGAGTGTCGACTTGAAGCAAGGGTCTGGTATGTAAGTCTTGGGGATATTAGACCTTCTGTTATTAGAATAACACACCTGCAGAAGCAAATAAAAATTAACCAAGTGCAGAATCATATATAAATAACTAGAAAAGATCCATGATATATGATTGTAAAAACTAGAAATTACAATATTCAACTGAAAGGTAAATCATGTTATGAAAATGAAAGTTCCAAGTGACTTTAATGAAACTGAAAGTAAAGACACAAAGACTCCAAAATGGGTACCGAACCACATCTGGTTCCCTCTCCCATGCTCCAAACAAAACAACAATCTATCCTAGGGACTTTCCCTTATCATGTACTACAATAACAATATTTTATTAGTTTTTAATTAGGAATCCCAAATAGGGTGTGAGTACAAATCAGTAGGCCACCACCAACAATGTCTAAAATGAGTCCAAACAAAAGATAGTGCATGTGGATTTATGACGCAATAACTACAATTCATAATTTAAACTGTTATCACATTATCATTTAAACTTTAATCATCACGTTAGGCCAATTCAATTCATGTTTCCTATTTGAATCATCATTCATATTTACCATTCATTTGGTGTAGGTCGTTATTCCTAGACACCAAAATTTCAGTTGAAACATAATTCATTATTATCATTAATAATTCGGTGTAGGATGTCATGCATAGAACCACAAACCACTTTGAGTGCAGGTCTCCATTCCTAGCACTAAGAAATCTAATTCTTGGATAAATATTGGGGAGGAACACCATGTCCAAGTCCCGAATTCTAACCGTACTAGGAATCCATGGCTATCACCACAAAATCTCACCCATTTAACCATTATTTAATTCTCATGAATTTTTCACATTATTCATTTACTAATACAATGATTACATAAAAATTTCAAAGGCCATTTGTTAATTCAAAAATTAACTAAGTACAAAAAATATTAATTAATACATCATTTAATTAATTAATCAAATCCATTTTAATTCCATAATTAATTATTCAAAATTAATTATCCATTTCAAAATCATTAAGTCATAATTAATAATCACAATTAATTATATTTAATTACATCATGAAAAATAATTATTTCTCCTAATTAATTATTATTTTTTCAATATCTTGGCACTTAATTAATTATCACAACCATTTATATTTCAATTCCAAACATCCTTTCATAATTAATTTACCCTGATTAATTGTGTTTCCCATTTTATTTAATTTCTAATCTACAATATAGAATATCCAAAAGATCAATTTGGGAAACCCCCTTCATTTGTTCTGCGATCAATCATCAATTAACCTCAAAGGAAAATCACTGGTCAAAACCATATTCTTAATTAACACAATTTAGGAATTAAATTATAAAGGGAATCTATAAATTTTATAACTAATACATAGATCACAAATCATGACTATGGTATTCAATTTAGACCACCGAACTCAGTTTCTTGATAGAAGTTAGACCAACAGAAATCCTCAAAATATGAGTCGCACAACATCGTCGGTCAAGCTTCAAATCTAAATCCCTAAAACCAAAATTAAGATCAATGGTATCAAGAACTTTCAAAGCTAGATCTAGATTTGAAATACTATATCTAGATCTCAATACATAGGTTTAGATCCAAGAAAATGGTGTAGATATTCCATGAAATTATTATGGAAATGTAGAGGAAAGAACAGGAGAAGAAACACGATGAAATCTACTTACTGGGAGGAGAGTAGATCTTCAATTCGAACATTCAATCTTGAAGAACGGTGTTCGAATCACCTTGGAATTCCTCCACAAGGATTTGGTAACACCTAGAATTTGTCAAGACAAATCCATGGAAGAAATATGGGATTCCAGGGGTGTTTGTGTGGTTTTAAAAAGGATTATCGAAATTAAAATCCAGCATGCACGGTTTCATGGGCAGGCGCACGGTTAGGAAAAACAAAATCTAACAGTGCGAACTCCACTACCTAGATTTGAATAGAGGGAATTGTTTGGTCATAAATTTTGTCAAACTGTGCGCAAACTGTGCAGACTCCTCTGTCCAGTTTTGCATTCTTGGCACAATTTGGTCGCATGGTTTGTCAAACTGTGCAGAAACTATTCAGAACCCAATGTCCTTTAGTTTTCCTTCAAAATTCACCCAAACATTCTTCAAGACAGTAATCAAAATCAAAGGTACTTAAAAACATCAAAATGTACCTGAAAACATGGTTGAGATTACTCCAGAAAAGGTTGGGATCTTACAATCTCCATACATTTTAACAACTCGTCCTCGAGGTGCACTCCAGAACTTCTATAAGATTTAGAGCAAAAAACATTGGGTCATTGAACCCTCATGTCTAATTCCCATTCTCATGTTTCCTCTTTAACATTTCCATGATTCTATTACACATGAACTAACGACACAGTTTTCCCCGTAACACTTTCTCACTACGTCCCAGTACACGTATTGGATGCTCCTCAAAGGATGCATCTATCTCGAGATCAACCTCTTCCACTTCAATAACATGGGAAGGGTTTGGGTGATACCACTGTAATTGTGACACATGAAAAACATAATTCATAGTGTAGAATTTCTGTGGAAGTTATTATCAGTATTCCACCAGCATGATTCTCTACATCACCTCAGACGGTCCCACAAACCTAGTAGCTAACTTAGCCTATCTCTGTATCCTGTGGTGTCCCAATCTAGGCGACATCTGATGGAATAAATGATCACCCTATGTAAACTCTAGGGGTTATCTCCTTCTATCATCATAAGACTTCTATCTAGTCTGAGCCATATCCATATGCTTTCAAATCAATATCACTTGCTCTAATGTCTCCTGAAGGAGAATCGGTCCCAACAACTATGCTATAAAGGTTTTATTAAAAGTCAAGAAGTGTGATGCCTTTGTTAGTCGGTCCATAATGACCCAAATATAATCATTATTCCTAAGAGTTTTTGGAACTCCTACCACAAAGTCCATAGTCATTTCATCGAACTTCCATTTTGGGATAGGTAACGGCCGAAATAGGCCTCCAGGTAGTTTATGCTCTGATTTCACTTGCTAACAGGTGAAATATCTTGTTACGAACCTTGATATCTCCATTTTCATACCTGACCACCAAAAATACCACGGAAGGTCACGGTACATTTCTTCACTGCAAGATGTTCCACCCACCTTGAAGTATGAAATTCTCACATGTATTCCTATCACATACTCGTAGGCACAACATCCCTATTTTTCACATTGATTGTCTAATCCTCATATATTTTCTAGTCTGAAGGTTTCTACCCACTTTCAAGGATTTCCCTTAAGGATAAACACTCGATATCCTCATATTACCTATCTCTAATCCATCATAAGAGTATATACTCCACTGCTACAGAAACTAGAGTCATAATCTCCTGACATTCCTAAACTACCACATTCATTTATGCCGGAAAAATCATCATCTTAAACTATGCACTTGACCCATTTACCAACTGAGTCTGAGTTTTTCTACTCAAAGAAACATCCACAATATTTCCCTTTCCAGGTGTATATGCCAGTTTCAAATGAAAGGACTACATATAATCAACCCATCATCACTGCTGAAGATTAAAGTCGCACTGTTAAAAGATATACTTCAAGCTTTTGTCGTCCGTAAATAATATAATATTTTCACCAAAAAAATAGTGTCACCAATACATGAAAGCCTAAACCACTACTTCCTACTCGAGGTCATGCGTAGGGTAATTCTATTAATGTGTCCCCAACTAACGAGACCCATAATCAATTAATCTACCCCCTACATCAACACAACTTTGATTCAGACCAAAGAAGCTTTACGATACACCAATTACTCCTCACCAGACTCATCTAAGATAAAACTTTGTGTCGAAGTAAAGCTCATTTTCAAATCCTAGATAGAATTCTCACATGGTTCTACCCAAATTTTTTTTACCCCTTTCTTTGTCAAATTGTTAAGTGGTGCAGCCAACCGAGAAAGGTCCTAGATGAATCTCATGTAATAACCACCTAATCCCAAAAATATTCGAATATCAAAAACATTCTTAGGCTTCTCCCAAGAAATCAGTACCTTCACTTTTTATGGGTCCACTTCCACATCTTCTTCCAAGATGATGTGCCCCAAAACTTATACCATGTTAATCCAAAACATAAATTCCGGTAGCTTGGAATATTGCCAATTCTCTCTCAGTGACCCAGGACGATGTCAAGATGTTGAGCATGATCGTCATGAGTCTTAAAGTACAATATGATGTCATCCACAAAAACCACCACAAACTGATCAAAATACGGATGAAATATCATGTTCATTAATTCCATAAATACTGCTGGAGCATTAGTCAACCCAAACGGAATAACAAAAAACTCATAAAGGCCATACCGGCTCCTGAAATCAGTTCTTGGAATACTATAAGTCTAAAACCTCACATGATTATACCCTAATATCAGATCAATAATTGAGAACAGATTATCCCCTTCAGCTATTTAAACATATCATTGATACACAGAAGAGGATATCGGTTCTCCACAGTCATTTTATTCAACATCCAGTAATCGAAACACAATCATAGACTCCCAAATACCTTATTTTCAAACAAAACCGGTGATCCCCAAGGTGACATAATTGGATAGAAAAACCCTTTATCTTCCATTTTATCTACCTCTATTTTGAGCTCTTGAAGCTCAGTCGGTGCCATTCTGTAAGGTGGAATAGATAACGGATAAGCCCCAAACATAAGCTCAATAGTGAATTCCACATCTCTCTCAGGTGGAAACCCTAAAAAGTATTCAGGAAAGACATCATGAAATAGTTCTACTACTGGTGGAGGAACATCTTTCCTACCACTCCCATCATCTAGCAAAATATTAGAAACATAGGCCACGAGTTCTCCTAGTTGCTGAGTAATTGTCCCTACTCCTCCTATATCGATATCCCATTCTCCATTGTGAACAAAATGGTCACCCTCAGGAGATAGAAAGGTCACTCTCCTACTGTAACAATCTATTTGGGCTCAGTGTGTGACTAGCCAATCCATAACCCTAATCAATTTGATGCCAATTATATCAAGGACATAGATGTCACAAAGGAAATGATACTCTTCGATCTCTAGAAAACATCCCTTACATAAATAGATATCCCTAGTCCGTGTTCCCAATAGTGTATCGATATTCATCATCCCTCTTACAGACTCCACCTCCAGGCTCAAGACATGAACAATATTTGTAGATATAAAGGAATGAGAGGCACCAGTATCAAATAAGGTAGTAGCTAAATAGAAGGAACTAGAATAGTACCTCTCACTATCGATGGACAATCCTCTCTCTCCACAAGTGTATGCTGCACTTCATGTAACTGTCATTCCCCTCTTCCCTACGGTGTCGTCTGAATCACTTGAGTAACACCACTCTTCTAGTACGGGTGCTTATACCTTGAAGCACCATTCCCACTTCCTCTACTACCTCTACTAGTAGAACTCCAGCTACCAGACCTGTATGGTGTAGAAGACCCCCTTCCCACACTCTGACTCTGTGCAGCTGCTCCCTCAGCACCAGCCTGCCGCTGCTTCCTATAAAACCGCTATAGATGTCACATCATTCCACAAAACTGGAACTCCACTGGTGGTCAAGAAAAATTTGTATGATAATTTACCTGCCTACCACACAGGTGGTAAATCACAGGTGAATGATATAGTGCAACTGTTCCTTCTGAATGTCCACCTTTCTTTCCACTGTCCTGACTAAGATTCTCATGATGGCACTTCTTGCTTTCGAAAGGTATAATCCCTGATCATCCAGCTACCTGTCCAGTACAGGAAGCCTTCTTCAGGTTCCCCTTTCAAATGAGATCTTGATTAACCTATTATAAAAATTTCATTAGCCTAAAGGTACTCACCTGGGACATAAATTCAAACTTCATTCCCTCTTGAAATCATTTTGCCGAAGATGCCTCATCTATCACCAAATCTTGAGAAAAACATTCCGCGTAATACATATGGAAATTCTTCACTATGCTATATGCATAAAATCGTAATCATTCTATTGACTCAGTGTATATGGATATAAGAGTTCCAAGAACTTCTCAAAAAATTCTGTCCATAACATATAATCTATTTATCCAGATCGTACCTAAATGTACCACAGGTGCTTCGCAGAACCCCGCAACATATAAGCAGGAAAGTTGACCCTCATTTCTTTTGGAGACTCCAAATGGTCAAGTATCAGCTCAATGGATTCAATCTATAATTCATCTCCCTCAGGTCCACCCTCTCCTGTAAAAGTATGCAGGTGATGTACCTAAAACTCCCATGTCAACTGAGACAATATTTTTTGGACCTCCCCAAGTTCTCTCTCTATGAATTGCATGAAATGATAAAATTCTTCTTGAAGCTGCTCTCCTTCTTCCTCTTCTTGCACCAATAGTTCCTCAAGCTCCTTGTTTAGAATTTCATTCTAGGCCATACCCCTTTTTCTTTCCACACGGCCAACACTGAGGCCTTTTTTCTACCCTAAACCATTATACTCATAAGTCTTCGTTAACAAGGGAATATTCATTCCCATTAATTAATCAAATTATTTCAAAGTAATTTATTAAACAATTAATTAATTAATCAATCCCATTTCATCAATAAAAGATCTCATTGGATACCCATTTATTATCATTTTGCATTATTGTTTCAATATCGCATCAAGGAACATAGTTCATGTTTAACAACTTACCCATAACCCATTTTCCCATGAGTGCCTAGAATGATGCATGTCACAACAACGCTGAGTGCCTAGAATTATTCATGTTGACTCAAATATCAAACCTATTTAGACCAAGAATAAAATTTCCAAAATTGTCAAAACAAATATCACATCACATCACAAGTACGTCAAACAATGTGAAATAATATACAACTATAAAAACAAAAAACAATCACAATAGTCCCTCCCTAAGTACTCAGATTTCCCCCATACACGGGTTTTCAACTACCATGCACATGATCATTACCAAGCCTCAACTCTTACTTGTCTCTTTTCTACCGTTTCCCAAAATAATAAGACAATATAAGAATAATGAAAAAAAATCTACCTCTAATACCACATTGTGACATCCAGACCCAGAATCTACCGACAGATGCCTCGAGTTGGTTGGCGACATGCCCTCAAGTGCGCCTCCCCATATGCTGGGGGGTTCCGACTAGCAGTGAGGGTCTGGTATGTTAGTATTGAGGATACTATACCCTATGTTATCAGAATAACACACCAGTGGAAGGAAATAACAATTAACCAAGTGTGGAAGTGTATATAAATGACCAGAATAGATCCATGACATATGATAGTCAAAACCAGAAAATACAATATTCAACTGAAAGGTAAAGCATGCTATGACAATGAAAGTGCCAAGTGTCTATAATGAAATTGAAACTAAATACATAAAAACTCCATATAGGGTCTCGAACCACATCCAGTTCCCTCTCCCATGCTCCAAACCCAACCAAAAATATATCCCATGTCCCTTCCCTTATAATTAATTATAATAATAATTTCTTCTCGAGTGCCAATTAGGAGTCCCAAATAGAGTGTGAGTATAACTCAGTAGGACACCACCAATAGTGTCTAAAACAACACCATTCAGAAGATAATGCATGCGGATTTATGAAGCAATAAATACAATGCATGATTTAAACAATTATCACATTTTCATTAAATCGTTAATCTTCACATTAGTCAAATTCAATTCATGTTTCCCATTTGAATCATAATTCATTTTTACCATTCATTTGGGGTAGGTCATCATGCCTAGCACCCCAATTCTTATTTGAAACATCATTCATTTTTATCATTAATTATTAGGTGTATGACATCATGCTTAGAACCAAATATCTCTTTGAGTGTAGGTCTCATTGCCTAGCACTCCAAAATGTCAATCTTGGATAACTATTGGGTAGGAACACCATGTCCAAGTCCCAAATTCTAATCAGCCTGGGACGCTATGCCTAGAACCATAAAATATCATCCATTTAATAATTCATTAATTCTTATGAATTTTCTGATTATACATTCACTAATCCAATGATTAGTTAATCATTTCAAAGTCCATTATTTAATTCAACAATTAACTAATCACATAACCCATTAATTAATTCATCAATTAATTAATCAATCAAAACCATTTTCATTGCATAATTAATTATTCCCAATTAATTATCCATTTCAAAACCATCAAGTAATAATTAATTCTCAAAATTAATTATCTTTAATCACATCATGACACATAATTAATTCTCACAATTAATTATCATTTGTCAAAATCATGGTGCATAATTAATTGTCAAGATCAATTTTCCTTCAATGCCAAACATTCTTCCATAATTAATTTCACCCAATTAATTCTCTTTCCACATTCTTTTTAATATCTCAACTACAATATAGAATCTTTAAAGGATCAATCTTGGAAACCCCCTTCATTTGTTTCATGATCAATCATCAATTAAACACCAAGTCAAATCACATGTGAAAACCATATTCCAAATTAATCCAATTTAGGAATTAAATTATCAAGGGAATATAGGAATTTCATAACTCTTATATATATCACAAATCATTACTATTGGAGTTCAATTTTGACCACCAACCTTAGTTTCTTGATGGAAGTTTGCCTAACTGAAATCCCCAAAATCCGAGTGGCACAACATCCTCAATCATGCTCCAGATATAAATCCTTAAAATAAAAATTAAGATCAAAGACATCAAGATATTTCAAAAATAGATCTATATTTTCAATCCTGGATCCAGATATCAATCCATATGTTTAGATCCCAGAAAACGGTGTAGATCTTTCATGAAATTATCCTGGAAATGTAGAGGAATGAATGGGAGAAGCAACGAGATGAAATCCACTTACCGAGAGGAGAGAGGATATTCAAGACCGAGGCATGGTAAAAATATAGGAGTCTTGGGAGTATCATGTGGTTTTAAAAAGGATTTTCAGAATTAAAATGCTACATGAACAGTTTCATGGGAGGAGGCCCATGGTTAGAAAATCCGTGCACCAACCGTTCAAGCTCCACTACCATGATTCACATAGTTGGCATGGTTTTGTCGCATGGTTTATTAAACCATGTGCCAACCGTTCAGACTCCACTTTTTAGTCTCACATGCTTGGAACTGTTTGGTCGCACAGTTTTTCAAACCGTGTGCAAACTGTGCACAACCCATTATCCTTTAATTTTTCTTTATAATTCACCCAAACCCACTCCAAGACACTACTCCAAATCAATGGTACATAAAAACATTATAAAGTACCTAAAAACATGCCCGATACGTCTCCAGAAAAGGCTGGGATGTTACAATAACTTAGAAGGAATTCAATTTTCTGCCTTAGTTGGTACTTGGTTTAATGTGTATGATGTAGTTAGCATTTCATATCCCAAAAAGGATAATTGAATATATGCATTACTCATCATTGACCTCACCATGTACACCAATGTGAGGTTCCTCATTTCATTAACTTCATTCCACTGTGGTGTATAAGGAGTAGTGAGTTTAGATAGAATCTGACACTCATGTAAAAGGTTGATGAATTTCGGGTTCAGATATTCTCCACCTCAATATGATCAAAGATTATTTATCTTCCTACCAAGATGAATCTCTACTTCATTATTGAATTCATTAAATTTCTATAATGAATCTTACTTATACCTCATTAAGTAGATATATCCATATCTAATCAAATCATCATTAAAAGAAATGATGTAAGAATATCCACCTCTAGTTTCTACTGGAAAGGGTCCACAGACATCCATGTTCACCCATCCTAGATTCTCTATGGCCCCTTCCCCTATCCACAGAAAGGAGGCTTGGTCATTTTACCTTGTAAACAAGCAAGACATAAATCAAGTGGTTTTAGCTCAGTATAGTGTAAATAACCATCGTGGCTGAACTTTTTCAAGCGCTTATTATTTACATGACCAAGACGATGATGCCACAATTGGGTGTTGTATGAGTCATGTTAGTTTGTTTCATTATCGATTTCCAAAACTAGGTTTTCATAATTTAATACATACAAACCATTATTTATATGTTCCATACCATAATATACATTGTTCTTATAAAATAAAAAAACCTTATTTTCAATCTACAAAAAAATCTATCCATATCCAAACATGATACAAAAATTATGTTCTTAGTAACAATATGAACATAATAATAGTTATGTAAAACCAAAAGCATCCCATTTGGAAATGATAAATGGTAATCCCAAATGGATAAAGCGTCCAGCCCTGTGCCATTGGTAGCTCAATGATCCACTTCCCCTCTAGAAATATTTCTAAATATACTTGGTTCTTTTATTTGAAAACACATGTGAGCCCCAAAAGCTATATCTAATACCCAATGTGTTGAAATTGAAAGATTACACTCGATAAAGAACACACCTTTAGCATCCCCACACTTTTGGGTGAAACTTCTATTCTAGTGTCCTAGCTTTCCACATATAAAACATCCTGCCACCTATTCCTTTCCCTACCTCTAGATCTTCTTCTTCATGGAGGTTTGTTTCTCAAGGGCTTTAGACCATTTATAAATCCTTAGCCCCTTTTCCTTGTCCTTCCTCTTCTTATTCACCATAAGGACAATTGGTTTGTTACGCCCTATTTTCTTATCTACCTAGATAATCAAGGTAAGTAGTTATGATAGTATCTTCTCATTATTTCTCCTGTTGTAGTTGACAATAAATCTAGAGAAGGTGTTGGGTAGTGATGATAGGATGAGATCTGTACGCAACTCATCAGGGAACTTAATCCCTATGATGTCCAGGCGTTTAATGTAGCCAATAATCTTGACTACATGAGGCCCAAATGGCACAGAATATCCATGATTAGTTATAAACAATGCAATGGAGATCTCATATTTTTCATATCTCATATTCTCTTGGTAGATATCCTTATGGTGAGACATCATGCTACACGATTCCATGTTTTCATGTTGCTTCAGGAGATCATTAGACATGGATGATTGAATGAAACATTTGGAAATCTCTAGCATTATCTATATTTTTCATATAGAGAGATATTTCCTCATCACTGGCCTCTTTTCTAGGCACAATTGGAATAGGTTCCTCCAGCACATACATATTCCTCTCGTGGAAAAGGATGACACGTAAACACCTCTACCACTCATAGAATTTGCTGTCAGTGAGAAGTTTTTCCTTATAGAGTATTGTTAAAAATGATATTTTTGATGTCATTTTTCATGTCATTTTTAAACATTAACATGAGAAATGATTTATAACTTTTTCATGATAAAACTGAGACAAATAAATAAATTAATACTTATTATTCTCCAACTATTTTAACAAAATCCAATATCCCTCACCATTTAATTTAGAATATTATGTTGCCTTAATAATCTAGTGTCAAGGATCTATATATCCCTTCACATTACCCAAAATAGGGGTGGTCAAGAAACTTGAATGGTTTTAGGTAGGCATTCCAAATTCCAACTTGATTGACTTATAGTTTCTTCATCTGCTGAGTGGACTCCTCAATCCTGAAATCCATTTATTTTGGATTTCCTCAAACTTTGACTCTTTGTCAAACTGATTCCTACTGTGAAAGTCAACCCTTGATGTGAACCATGTCAATTTAACTGAAAACCTTGAATTATAATTCCTCGATAATTGAAAGAACCACAACTAGGGTTGGTCAATCACTTTGAACTATGGTTCGATTCTATCCAAGATTCTGGAAGCCTATACTATGTCTTAGATAATATTTACACATAAAGTAGTCTTATTTTAGTTTCATCTTGAATGCTTGTATAATTCACTAATTTTGTGATCATGATAATACACCCAAAAAAATAAACCATGAAACTGAAAGAAATAAAATAAATGGAATTATCATGAGCTTTTTCTATTGGATAGTTTATCTAGTGGTTGATAGACTATCCCATGAACTAGGGGGGAAAACACCTTGAACCTTTTGGGGTCATGTTTATAACTTTCCACCTGCCCACCTTTGTATCTCCTTAGGTTGGATTCACCTTAGCTCCTAACATGACCCACCTCCACTAGCTTGGCAGCTCTATCCATTACATATGATTTTATCTCACATGTAGGTGAGGGGTAAAACTGTGTTTTTACATAAAATAAACCTTGGGCCACAGACCCAACATTTTAATGAGGATAAGGATCACTTTCCAAAAAATTTAAATTAAATAACTAAATTAAAAGAAACCATCCACATAAAAAGGTCCTAGTCTAGATCATGATCATCCATGTATACAATGATATTTATGCATAAATAATACTATAATTCAATTCTATAATTGTTATTGTTTAAGATAAATCACACTCTAATTAATTAGTTATCTTTAATTAATCGATCATTTTTTCTTAAACCCATTCTCTAAATTTCCATTATAATCCCATCCATCATAATTTTAAACAAATAAATTCATTTAAAATAATCTTTGTACAAATCATCAACCTCTAAGGAAACCCTATTAATTCACTTTCATAACTATCCAATGAGTAGAAAGGACCATAATATAGATGTTAAATTAAACACACATATATATAAAACAGGTATCACGTGTTATTCCTCAACTTTACACACACACCATGGTACATGTATCAAATGTTTGTTTAATATAATAATAAATTTTAATAAATATGTGTAATTTGGATGAGTACACAATTTTTAGTTCTGACTACACAATGTGTACTATCATTTACCGTGAATCCAAAGTACACGCCTGAGGATACGACATGTAGACATACTTCAGAAATCTTCAGAGTACATGGTGTGTTTCTGTGATGCCCCAACTCCTGATTATCTAGAGCTGGTTCCATACAGAGGATCGAATTTGTTTCAAGCTCTGAGAAACCAGCTTCTTCTGAAATGTGTCATCTCTTAAAAGCATAACAATGCCCATTAAGGGGTTTAAAAAACATATTATACCCAAAATAACTTTTGAAAACATTATTTAAAATTTCCATAAAATATATTCTGTAAAAAGATGTAACACAATAAACATACCACAAAAATTTTCTCAGGGATATAAGTGTACAATTTAACACATACTAACATTATCATGATTCAATTATGATAATGTTTATTCTGAATAGAATGTAAAAGACATTTCAAGGTAAAATTCAAGTAAAAAATTAATAAATAAGTTTAATACATGATCAGAGCTGCGCTTAAAAATAATAACTTCAATTTCATCATTTACTATTGGCCATTAAATCTGAAAATATTTCATAAATAATAAATATGCCATACATAAACTTCTTCTGATTCTTATAATTATAAGCTATTTAACCAGGAATATTCTACTAGTCGAGTAATCCACTGCTTAATTAATTTACATAGTCTTAATGAGGAAAGTGCATATGTTGGACTGTATCAAGGCCTCATTCCATGACCAAGGGGATAACTGTAATCATACCCCAACCTGGAGATCCTCTATAACCAGACTCCACCCTAGAGAGCCTCTAATGACCAGACTCCAACCCGGTGGGTCTGCTATAACCGGAACCCAACACAGAGGGCTTACTTTTACCAGTCCCCACCCCAGAACATACTACTTCCAATGCATTCCTCATAACTCTAAATCAAAGTGCACATACCAATTTGATTTGTGAAATCACTTATCATTCCCAGTACACATATTACATGGTTTCTTAATTCACATTATTTAATGTATCCCATACCACTTTGAATAATTAAATGCTTATCTCATAAATTATTATTAATAATATATTGTTTGATTATCACATAAAATAAATACTTGACAACTCTTCCATAGTAATAAACTTCTAATGCATTAAAATACATGCTCATTATTCATGCTCAGATAAATGGAATTGGAAATGGACTAAAACATAATATTCCAGTTACTATTCAGACTACATGTTTTTCCACGACATGCATAAACTAGTATACAATATTTGTGCGTGTGATATTGATTTAAAACACACTAGTAATGAATGAATGTGGTTACCACATAAAATCGTTGTTCCTGAAACAATTTTACCAATTACTTAATAAAATTTTCTTCTTATGGGTGCAAAATTAATAAAAAGGTAAACCCAATATTCCATGTGGGGTGTTAAATTCACATTTCCTCATAAATTTATTATAAATAGGATTTTTTTAACATAATAGATATTAAAACTTGAATGTATGAGACTCAACCATAACCTTTTTTATTTAATATAAATAGTGAAGAGTAACTCAAACATGTGAATATAAAGTTTCAAGCCATCAATATTTTTACTCATGAACTAAGAACATTGAAAGAAAATCATTTAAAAAAACAATACTTAGGGTTTAAATTTGAGAATAAAATTCATTCGACGGGGTGTGCTTAAGTAGTACTGTTTAGTCAAAGACAAAATGAATATTTGAAAACACATGTTTTGTACTTCCATAGAAAAACTTTTTAACTTTTATAAATACAATTGGGGATTGAAGTTGGATTATGTACCCACATACCCATAAGGATCTCATACCATTCTTATTTGACACTTGCATGATTATCAAAATTATGAACTAAAAGTATAAAGATGAAAATCATAAACCCACATGTATATATTATCAATATTTATTTAAGAACCTATATCACCAGGTGTAAAAGCTTTCTTAAAAATGACTCCATCGATTTATTAACTATGTAACTCAAACTTAGAAGTCTAAAATTCGGGTTATGAAGTTTATGAAAAACTCAGGGAAGTGTATATTATACCTATATATTTTCATAAACATACATATATGTATATAACCATTTGTGTATTTAAGGCATAAAATATATTTTCATGGGATGTCCATGCTTAGGGTTATTAATACATTGTAATTCAAGATCCTCCAACACCTAAAGAATTAATTTCAAACCTTATGATGATGTATATTTGTTTTAAAATTTTATATATATATATATATATATATATATATATATATTCATACAACTTAAAAACAAACAAGAAAGAAAAAGACTAATTTCCTAACATAGCTTAAGAAGGAGGAGCTCAGGAAGGAATAAGAAATCCTGGAGGAGACTTACTAGGGTATGCTGGAAGATGAGAGTGAAGGGCTGAGAGGTTTTTGGATGCCTCATGTATGTTTTTTATTACCAATACAGAATAATTTTATGAATGTGTATGGAATCCGAGGCCCAAGTGGTCTAAAAAATAATAGTCAACTCTAGTGGAAACCTCGTGACAGAGGGAGGCCAGCGGTTGTCACGGGAGAAGAAAAACAATGAAACATAAAGTGCAGGGTTACTGTTTTAGGGCACACCGCGGGGGGAAGAAGAAAACACTATGGGTAAAAATGGGAGGAATTTGGATGTCCAGGATCAGATCTGGCTTGGATTCAAGTGCCAGGATGCATCCGTGGTTTATAAAGGTAATGGATGGATCAGATTAAAACCGAGTTTGATCAGACGACACGTGATCGAAGCAGTGTTCTAAAAACATCGAACGACCAAAATATGATCATGTAGGATTGAACAGACCACAAAAACCCGATGATGTGCTGTGATTACTGGAGGTCGAACGTGTAATCGGGATCAATAACCCATATTTCGTGCGATGCGATCCAATTCCCCAGACCCCATTTTTCCTGAAAAAACACATCCCACACCGAAAAAGGGGAATGATTGTGCACCCCCTATAAGTCTCACCCTCAGGTCCATGGTTTAGAAATCACATAGCACACACTTAGGGGGCCTTACACATGGGCTCCCGCCCCCCTTAGTCCTCAGCCTTCCAATGCTCACCGCTGCCTTGTGCCCGCGCTGCGTTCTAATGCACTCCTCTGCTCCTAAGCTTCTGTGCGCCACTCGAGAGACCTATTCCTGAGCTCCGGCTGGCCCATGATTGGGTAAGTTCTAGGCTCAGCCACCTAGTGCGAGATTCCTCCCTTGGCCTGGCAATAAAGGGGTGGTCCTTAGCAATCCCAAATATTTAATAAAAACTAGCCTAAAAAATGATGTCCTAAGGGAAAATAATACTATATAGAAATTCCATTTTTTTAAACATGGATTTTATCAAACATTAGAAGGTTAATGTGTACAAATTAGACATAAAATTATTTTCTATGGTTTTTTATAAATACAAAAACTTTAAAAAAAATATATAAAATTGAATGATTATTCTTATACCAGTGTTATAGTGGTCAAAACATAGTTTAATTAAAAGTATAATTCAATTAAAAGGGATTAAACATAGTTTAAAACACTGAATGAATATATTTAGAATACATTTGAATTAATTGCAACATGTTTTGAATTTCTTATTATATTTCAAAACCACTAATGCATAATTCAAATCATTTCACTATGTCCTTTTAATGTTCATGGTTAGGAGTAGTTTTTATAATTTGTCAATTTATAACCTAATTACATGGTGAAATAAAATATATTTATAATTTTTCAATTAATTATCCAACAAAGCCAATGACTATATTTATATATGTTGGGATTTCATGATCTCCTAGAGCAACATTCAAATTAGTAATTATTAAAACCAAGCCCTTGGGTGCCATAAAACTCAAAGGAGGAAATTGGTTCTCATTGTATCATTAGTTCTTAGTGTATCTGCAGTAGTTTCAACCATTCTTATGTTCATTATGTCAGATTCCAAGGACCCGTATTACTTTCTTTGGGTCTTCATTGTTTTATGTGGTCTCCATGTAATCTTGATAGGAATTTTAATAAGTATCTTTGGTTAGCTTGATTTCCCATTTGATCTCAGTGTATTGTAAACACTACGGTGATCCTATTTTAATAAAACTCCTTGCATCCATTTCGTGTGTTTTATTCCATTGCATCAAAACCATATTATTGCTTTTCCCTAAGAAACAAGTTTTGTTCGAATAATAGACAACATAAAAAAATTATCATTATATGAAAAACAAGTTTTGGGGGTGTTACATGTATCCCTCCTTTAAAGAATTGTATCCTTGCAATTCATTTCATAGCCAAAAAAGAAATCTCTCTGATGTTCTTAACACATCACCCATCTTAGAGGATCATCAGGTGTGTTCAGTGGAAAACCCAAATTGATTCTCAACTCCTCTAGTTCTCTAAAACAAAAACACCTTGGACAGAAGGGGTTGAACTCTGGCATTGAACACTCGGGCTTCCAGAGTGAGGCTCGAATGGAAAAATATTTAGAAATGACCAAAATAACCAACACACAAAGAACTCATTGAACTATGTATCGACTGAGAACATATAAGTCATGGACATTGTCATACAGGCTAAAACTGAGGAGTTGGTACATGTAGGTTGCACAAAGGTTTCCCTCCAATGCAGCCTCTTGAAAACATAACCTGGCCGTGTAGTTATGGCCTAGAGTGAAACATAGGAAATGCCCATTGTTGTATTTTCTTATTTTCCTATACTCGTCCAGTTGTGTCATGGAAATACGGTAGTAAGTAGAAGCATTACCTTGATAGGTGCAGAGAATGTCCGGACTGTTTTTCACTTCATATAGTTGTTTACACATTTTTTTCAAGTTTACGAGAGGTAGGTACTCCTCTTCACATGTTTTGATTGCAATAATATCTAGTACCTCAACAGGAAGAGATAACATGTGGGTTTGTCCTTCCATATGAATATTTATTATAAAGTTTCACTTAGTGCACTCATTCAAAAGTATAACAGATTGAAAGGAAAAAAATGAGAGACAAAAAGTTATATTCTTATATAACCACTGGTACAAAATGTAAAACAAGGATAATGGGTTCCCCAGTTCCCTAATACACGAATCCCCAAAACTAGTTCAAAATATTCAATCTCCCAGAACCATATGCAACCCGAGCAATCTGGTTTGATATCGTGGGTGCACTTGTGATGTATCCAGAGTCAGGCATGTGGGGTGTACAACCGTGAGACATATGTATGTACTTGTTGTCCATATACCGAACTGGAGGCTTCATACTCAAGGATGATGATGTCCATTACCTGACCAAAATGGCCATAGGATAGGACTTAACACATATATATCGTGTGGAGGTCTCCTGCTACTGCTTCTTCGTGGAAGGTCGTGAGGGATTGGATGCCTTCTGCTACGGTGAAGCATCTAAAAAGTCCCTCATAGTATTTTCCCCGTCGTACGTAGAATGGGAATTGGGATTGCATCATAAAGATGTAATCCAGACCCCCTCTTCGATGGAGTGGAAGTACTCGGGGAGAGTTGGATATGACATAGAGGTGCTTACACATCATTCGGATATGGGCATAGTTTATAAAATTTTCATGGATGGCTATTGAAATTATGGTTTTTAGGGCCACATTGGGAAGAGATAGAAGACTAGTACCTTCATTTTTCAAATGAAAATTAACAAAACATCATTCTTAGTATTTCTTAAGTATGTTTTTCATTGTTTAGTTCTGGTTTTCCAGAGTTACCCTAATTGAATCCTCTGATACCAACTGTGACACCCTAGCTCCCGAATACCCAGATCCGGTTCCATATAGGGGATCAAATTCGGTTCAGGCTCTGAGAAACCAGCTACTTATCTAATGTTTCAACTGCTAAAAGTTGTTTCCTGAAATATTTTAATAAAAAATGTAGGGTGACATATGAATGCCCAATAAGGGGTTAAAAAAACATATTATACCGAATATAACTTTTTAAAAAAATCTTTAAAATTTACATAAAACAATTTCTTTAAAAAGCTGTAACACATTAAACATACCATGAAAATTTTCTCAGGGATATAAGTGCACAGTTTAAAACATACTAATATTATCATGATTCAATTATGAGAATGTTCATTCTGAATAAAAAGTAAAAGACATTTCATGTTAAAATGCAGGAACAAAATTAATAACTATGTGTAATGCATGATCAGAGCTGCACTTAAAAATAATTACTTCAATTTCATCATTTACTATTGGCCATTAAATCTCATAATATTGCATAAATATTAAATATTCCATATTGAAACTTCTTATGATTCTCATAATCATAAGATCTTTAACCAGAAATATTCTACTAGTCGAATAATCCTCTAGTTAATTAATATACATAGTCTTAGTGAGGAAAGTGCATATGTCAGACCCTGTCAAGGCTTCGTGCGAAGACCTAGGGGCTAACTGTAATCAAAACCCAACCCAGAGAGCCTATGTAACTGGACTCCACCCCGAAGAGCCTCTAATAACCGAAATCCAACCCAGAGGGTCTGCTGTAACCGGACCCCAACCCAGAGGGCTTACTTTTACCGATCCCCACCCCAGAACATACTATGTCTAATGCATTCCTCATAACTCTAAATCAAAGTGCACAAACCACTTCGAATTATTATATCACTTATCTTTCCCAGTACATATATGACTTGGTTTCTTAACTCACATTCTTCAAAGTTTCCCATACCAATTCGAATAATTAAATCCTTATCTCATAAATTATTATTATCAAAAAAAAATTTGATTATCACATAGAATAATAACATTACAACTCTTCCATATTCCATCCAATAGACCAAAGGCCTTCAATTTTTATTTATATTTTTGATAATACACCTTTCATGGGGTGAGGTGGAACCCTTACAAGGCCCGTAGGCATAAGTATTACATGGACTGTAGGGCATAGAAAAATTAATTTCCTGTAGGCTTCAAACATTACATAGAACCCAGACTTACTACTTAGAACTGCTACTCCCCAGCATCTTCATCATGAAATCAGCTCTCCACCTTCACATGGCTGTTCGGATAGGCTTTCTCGTGCATGCACAGGTTTGTTCCGATGGCAGGTGCCATACCATCTCATTCATTCAATCTATGTAGCTTCTTCTGTGGTGAATGCTCCTTGATCATCCTTCTTATAGAGCTTGTTCCTTGTAGGTTGTTTGGTTTGCATCTGCATTTAAGGTGTCTATAAGGCCTTACTGGCCCAAAGGATTGGGTGGACCAAAGGTCTTAAAGGACTCGGGTACCAAATTGGTGGCCTGAAGGCCCAAATAGGGGAAAATTCCTAACTACTACATGGCCAAACAGTGTCTTCTACAGTACAGTGGCAGTGCCTCTAGAAATGGACTAAAACATAATATGCCATTTACTATTCATACAACATGTTTCTAGGCATAAACTACTATATAATCTTTGGGCATGTGATATTGATTTAAAACACACTAGTAATTAATGGATGAGGTTAACACATAAAATTATTGTTTCTGAAACAATTTGACCAATTACTTAATCAAATTTTCTTCTTCTAGGTGCATAATTTATAAAAAGGTAAACCCAATATTCCATGTGGGGTGATAAATTCATATTTCCTCGTACTTTTATTATAAATAATATTTTTTCTAACATATTATATATTAAAACATGAATGTATAAAACTCAACCATAACCTCTATCATTCAATATAAATAATGGAGAGTAACTCATACATGTAAATATAAAGTTTCAACCCTTCAATATTTTTACTCGTGAACTAAGAACATTGAACGAAAAGAATTTAAAATGACTACACATAGGGTTTCATGTTGTGTAAAACATTCATTAGATGGGGTATGCTTAAGAAGTAGTGTTTTGTCAAAGCCAAAATGAATATTTTAAAAAACATAATTTGTACTTCCTTCACAATACTTTGGAACTTTTATAAATATAAGTATGGATTGATGTTGGCTTATGTACCCACATACTCGTAAGGATCTCATACCATTATTATTTGACACTTTCATGATTATCAAAATTATGGACTAAAAGTATAATGATGAAAAGATTAAAACCACGTTTATATACTACCTATATATATTTAATAACACATACAACCTTGTGTCAAAGATTTATAAGAAATGACTCCATGGATTTCATAACTTTGAATCTTTAACAAAGAAGTCCTAAATATGGGCTTATGATGTTTATGAAAACCTAAGGGCAATGTATATTATATCTATATATTTTCATAAACATACATATATGTATATAACAAGTTATGCATTTAAGGCATAAAATAAATTTTCATGGGATGTCCATGCTTAGGGTTATTAATACATTGAAACTCAAGATCTTGCAACTCTTAAAGATTTAATTTCAAAATTTATGATGATGTTTATTTGTTTTACAATTATATATATATATATAAACAACTTGAAACCAATCAAACAAGTCAAAGAACAATCCCCTGCCTTAGCTTGAGGAGGAGGAGCTCGAGAAGGAACTGGAAATCCTGAAGGAGACATGATGGGGTACACTGGAAGCTGAGAGTGAAGGGCCGAGAGGTTTTTGGATGTCCTTGGTATGTTTTTTTATAACCCATAATGAATAATTTAATGCATGTTTATGGAATCTGAGGCCCAAGTGGGCTAAAATACTAATTGTTAGATCTTGGGGAAATCGCGCGAAGGAGGGAGACTAGCGGCTATCACGGGAGAAAAAAAACTATCAAACATAGGGTGTAGGGTTACTAGTTCAGGGAATGCCACAGGGGGAAGAAGAAAATGCTACAGGTAGAAACTAGGAGGAATTTCGACCACCAGGATCAGATCTGGCTTGGATTCATGTGTCGGGATGCATCTATGGTTTATAAAGGTAATATATGGCTTAAAATAAATCCAAGTCTGATCGGACAAAACACGATCGAAGCAGCGTTTTAAAAAATTCAAAAGACCACGATTTGATCTTTCCGAATCGAATGGACCACAAAAACCCAATAATGCACCGTGGTTGCAGGAGGTCGAACGCGGGATCGGGATAAATATCCAAGATCACGTGCAACGTTATCCGATGGCCCAGATCCCGTTTTTCCTAAAAAAACGCGTCCCACATTGAAAGAGGGGAATGTTTGTGCCCCCCTTATATGCATCAGCCTCCGGTCCATGGTTCTAAAATCACACAGAACACACTCAGAGGCCCTTACACATGGTCTCCCACCTCCCCCATAGGCCTCATCTTACCCATGCTCACCGTGGCCTTAAGCCCGTGATGCGCACTCATGTGCTCCTGTGCTCCCATGCCCCTTTGCGCCCCTCGAGATACCTATGGTTGAGCTACGGTGAGCCCGGGATTGGGCTATGGGATAGGCTCAACCACCTAGCATGAGCTACCTCCCTTGGCCCTGCCATAAATGGCTGGCCCTTAGCAGGCCAAATTTTTTAATAAAAACTAACCTAAAAAAATGAAGTCCTAAGGGAAAATAATACTATATAATTTTTTTAAACATTGATTTTATCGAACATTAGAAGGTTAATGTGTATAAATTAGACATAAAATTATATTTTAAGGTTGTTTATAAACACAAAACCTTAACATAAAAATTTATAAAATTTAATGATAATTCTTATACTAGTGTTATAGTGGTCAAATCTTAGTTTAATTAAAAGTATAATTCAATTAAAATGGATTAAACATAGTTTAAGACACGTAATGATAATCTTTACAATACATTTGAAATAATTGAAACATGTTTTGAATTCCTTATTAAATTTCTAAAACACTAATGTGTAATTCAATACATTTCAATATGTCCTTTTAATGTTCATGGATAGGAGTAGTTTTTATTATTTTTCAATTTATAACCAAATTACTTGGTAAACTATAATATACTTATAAGTTTTCAATTTATTATCCAACAAGTCCAATGGTTATATTTATTGCCGTTGGGATTTCATGATCTCCCAGGGAAATGGTCAAATTAGTACCGTATAAAACCAAGCCCTGTGGTGCCATAAAACTCAAAGGAGGAAAATGGTTCTCATCGTACCATTGGTGCATAGTGTAGCCATAGTGGCTTCTTCCATTCTTATGTTCATTATGTTAGATTCTAAAAATCCATATTATTATCTTGGGGTCCTCATTGTTTTAAGTGGTCTCCCTGTAATATTGAGAGGATTTTTAATAATTATCATTGGTTAGATTGATTTTCTGTTTGATCTTGGTGTATTGTAAACACTACGGTGTTCCTGTTTTAATAAAAATCCTTGTGTCCATTTTGTGTGTTTTATTCCATTGCATTGAAACCATATTATTAAATTTCTATAGGAAACAAGTTTTGTTTGAGTAATAGACGATATAAAAATATAAAAATTATCATTATATAAAATACATGGTTTTTGGGTGTTACAGTCTACGTTAAAAGGTCTCCAGCTGGACAAACCATGTATGTGGTACACAGTCCAACCGTAACCCAAAGGGACTACACACTGTATCCTGTGGGCCACACATCGTGTCATCCAGAACTATGTTCCACCTATTCTTGATCAACACATATAGTCATTTAAGAATTAGATAAACTCCAACACATGACTTGGTTTGGCGGATCAGTCCCAGTGCATTGAACCTTGACTACACACCGTTTACTACTTAATACATGTCGTGTGTTCTAGTGTTGTATGACTATGAAACTTTTGAACCTTCAGATGATATCCTCTATTTTATTTTAATCAAAATTAAATGAAAAAGATCATTTCTATATGTTGAACGAGAAATGAAAGTGGAGGAACAGATCTCAGGAATGAGATTTACAGAATGATCAACTTGAATTGAAATAATTAATTATTAAATACAAAAATCATACAAATAAATAAATAATTATAATCAATTATATTACCCCTTTGATACAACATGTATGTTCTGAGAACAATAGAAGTGCATGGATGGATGTACCCAACTTTAATTTTCGTCGTTAATAACAATCAATTCGAGATCCGTCACGAAGAGAAAACACCATATATTCATAATAGAATAAATAATAAAAGAAAATAGGGGAGTCCAATAACCATAGAGATGATCATCATATGTTTGTTATAATTAATTTAATTAAAATACAAGAATTACCCTAATGGAATTCTCTATCCATTGATGTTTCCAGTCACGATCCAATGTGATCCGTCATTGCGTCGTCAAAGCCTATTGTAGGCTTCCTATAGCAGTGATCCACACATGATCCACATATCTCCAGATGTGTCCAAAGTGATCTCTTGGTGCTAGCATGGAAGATTATTTGCTTGCGATGTTCGCCTTCGATATCCTTGAAATCTGCTTCCAAAGCGCTCTCCTTGATCTGGTGGTGGAGGATCTCTCACGTAACATGAGGGCGTTCTTGGAGGAAAGGAATTATATCTTGGCTTAAGAGATTTCTCTAGATCCATTTTGCACAACCACAAATAAAATGGATTGGATTAATGCGAATAACGTAATTGGGATTTATAAAACATAGAAAAATAAAATGAATTAATTACTCGAAGGCATTTATTTATTTCATTCAATTAGTAGTTTTATCCCATGTCTAATAATAAAATTTGACTATTATTATTATCACTTGAAATTAAACCAGCGAATTACACCTAATATTATTTAATTAAATAAATAAAATTATTTCTCACAAATCCCTAGAAAAACTACACAACATGTATTTACTAATATACCCAACATGTACTTTTATTTTCCTTTTTCTTTATTTCCTTCACCACATTTAATGGAACATTAATAAAGACTATTTATTTCTTAAATAAATATCACTGCATTAATTGATAATAAATATTTTATTTCACACACAATATATTCTCTAAAATAACTAGTGTTGAAATAAATACAATTAGAAATCCTTGAATAATTATTAAAACAAAATCGAGAATGATATTTATTCTGCTTGTTATATGATTATTTAACCGAGAAACATAGACACAAATACTGTGTGGCCCTCTAGACCACTTTCCTAGTGGCATTAGGCGAATCCTACCTAATGTCCAAGGTTAGCATCTAGAAACCCTCCACGACACCCTGGTTTGATAATTTTCAAGCCAAGAATTCAGTCACACAATCTTGAGTTCTTGTAAAAGGTCTAAATTGGTTCTTTTGGAATCCAAAAATACTATGGGGTGTTTCTTTAGCAGTGGGAACCCCCATTAAATTTTATAAAAAGACCAATATGAATAGATAGGGCCACTTTGCTCAAATTTCAGTTGAATTTGACCTCTCTAGTTCTCTTCTTGATACCATACATTTGATTATTGGTTAGTTCAGGTTTGAGCTCTCTATTGAATTTGAACACATTATGGATTTATATTTTAATTGTGAAAGTATTGGTAATGTCAAGAGAAATTTTCCTAGAGGGTTGAGATGCCCCAATTGTAAGAGACATGGTCATCTAGCTGATAAATGAATGTTTAAACTACTAGTGTATCTAGACCATATATATGGTTAAGGAAAGAGATCTTAATCTGATATGTCACGAGTGAAGAATGTTTCCCCCACATTTGGGACACTCTCCTTTGCTAATATTGTATCTGGAGGTATATTTAAACCTGTTGGTAGATCCACTAGTGGAGGTGTGCTGCTTGGCATTGCAGTAATCACACCATCCACCCGACCTATCAATAGCGACTCTATGGATCAGTGGGAAGCCTCCATCTCAGAATGGGGAGATGAAATTCAGTGTACTTATGTTGATATTGATACTTCCATATTGTTAGAGGATCAATTACTCTCAAAAGTTATACTAATCAGTGGCTCTATGGAGAAAGGAACTCCCACTAATGGGAAATTTCAACATCATGCAAGTGGGATAAATGTTTCTAAACTATATCATTGTGTTCTTTCATCTGGTGAAAATGAGGCCGGGAAGGCTGCCAACACTGGATATTTTATTTTGTAGCATGTGTTAGACCAATCAATTGAAATTTCATGTGATAAAGAGGTAGATAAGGCTTCCAGTTCCTTAATAGTACGACATGTTTGTGGAAATCTAGATTCAAAACCAAATAATAAAACTCTATTTGAAACTAACTATTTAGGTGCTAAGGAGGTAGATTATTCTGGGAATTTCATTCCTAAAACTAACATATCAGGTATAGGTCAAATTTAGGATGCTAGTGCTCATCCTGAAACCCGTATCAAGGGAATAGAACATCTTAATTTCTTCATGATTCTTAACTATATTTACTGTCCAGAGTTTGATGCAGTCTATATAGTAATTCGGGAGTGGAAAGGTACCAAGAATTTATCTTCATCTACATCTAATGTTTCCCCCTCTCCTATTGATGGATGAATAGGTTGTCCACGGCCGACATTTTTATCAACTCTCAAATGAGGCTAGGATGGAAGATTCTACAACTGATGAAATGGTAACGGCTATGGACTCAAATGATGTTGTGGCAAAAAATGTTCAATCTGAAGACAAATGCAATGATGAGGTAGACGAAAATTTGGACACGAATGACCCAGGTGGTGATTAGCACAGTAAAAAGTATTAGAGGAGAGGAATCCATCGAACAGGTCGCAGTGGTTACCGTGAAAGGGGTGGTAAGAAAGGATGATTTGTCATGTTTTCCATTTGGGAGATTCTTTGGTCACATGTACCCTACCAACATCTAACGCCTTTTTTATATTTCCTTTTATAATAATTATTCTCGATCCATGGATTAATCCATGGTTAAATCTTTTTTGTATCAAAATAATCTGAATGGGTTTTCTATGTTTTGAGTACGTCACTTGTCTTTTTTACTAATATTAATGTCAATTTTAAATAAAATTACACACTTAGAGTTATACCAGGGACATAGTGTATCATATTGAGGTGAGGATAATTCGTACGAATAAAAATGACTTCTGGATCATTTTTAGGTTACGAGCATAGTGGTCGCACGTTGATGGGTGTAACCAACTTTAAGTTTTTCAATTAACAATGATCAATCTATGATCCATCACAATGATAAAATGCCAGATCTTCAGAATATAACTATGAATGAAGGAAAAAAGGGAAGTAATAAAACCAAATAGAGGATTATTATATGTTGGGTATAATTATTTTAAATAAAATATAATAATTAACTTGATGTAATTATCTCTTTGTTGATGTTTCCGATCATGATCCAATGTGATTAGTCATTGTGTCATATATGCCAAGTGTAGGATTCTTATATTGGTGATCCAATGATGCTCTACGTAGATATGAATGTCTCCAAAGGGATCTATAGAAACCCAAGCTTGATTTACATAGAAATTACATTACTTTTGTGGAATTCTTAATACATTACAAAAACAGATGCCCAAAGACCGTATTAGTTTAGTGTCTTTGGAAACACAAAACATAATCTTCTAATCATGGTGAAAGATCATCAACATCTCCCATAAATATCTTCCCCTTTATTTTTCTTACCTAAAACCTTTCTTTATATCCTGGGGAAAAGACGACATAAAAAAGGGTGAGCACAAATGCTTAGTATGGGTAAATATGGAGAACTTAAAACAATCCATAAACATTTTAATGAAAAAACATGAACTTAAAACATCAAAATATTGAGCAATGACATAAATCATGGCAGTACATAAGTCATAGATCATAAAGGAACATTAATCATGCTAAAATACCATGGGAATAAAACATTTAATTGTGGAAAACCAATAAGAACATGATATTATTTCAATATTATCCAAGGCATTCCTTCCCAGACCATCATAGTGGACAAAGACCCTTACTGAATTGAGTTTATGCCTCATTCCAGTCCTGTATCACTGAACCAGATTAACTTTCCATTCCAACCATGTCTATCTCATGATATATAAATCTTTACCTAATGCATTGGAGGTAGATATATGTCCCACCCATCTCCTAATGAAATCATTCTTACTTGTGCCACAAAATAAACATAAATAATTCATCATAACCCAAAGAATAAAACAGGTTTCATAAACATCATCTCATTGTGACATAATCCATATAAAACAAATGGATATAATTTCATCATAATAAAAATCAAACCATGTAAATAATAGATACATTATAATTGAAACATAAACATTCTAAATAATGTCACATATATGGAAAATAGTTTTGATAAAACACTTGAAATGAATTCTTGAGGAAAATATCATTTTTTTCTTCAAAATCATTTACTTTTCACAAAATGACACACATTTTTAAAAGAAAATGATTTTATTGAAAATAATCATTATAAATTGTAGATGAAACTTCAAGAAAATGAGGTGTTATGAAACCGTAAAAATCCATTCATGCCTTATAAGTTAAAAAACCATTATTCTTATACTTTTTCCAGAAAATCCAAAAAGTACCTTAAATGGTAACTAAAGGAATGATTCCTTCCATTTAATGTGGTAAAAAGTAAACAAAGGGTAAAATTGAATTTAAACATACATGTAAGAATATTAAACATTTTATGAAAATATTTTTAGAAAACATGGACATGGATGATAAACATAACCCCAGTAAATACTTATGTATAAGAAATCTTGGATTAAAATGAGATTTGAAAAATTATCCCTTACCTTATGTCCAATTTCTTTCATATGTGTTTGAGACTCTTGTATATAGGGTTTAAACATATTATTAACTTGTAACATAACCATAATAATATTTATGATATCATATATGATTCACTTATGACTTTATATTACCTGTTCTTTAGTAAATTCCATGTTGAAGCAGCGTTTTGGGTAAAATCGTTTCATTTATCATACGTGTTTTCAATTGTATTTCTTGATATTATTACTTATATCTAGATTCAATTAATTCTAGAATTTAAAACATGATTTCTATATTACATATATTCAGCATATAAATATATATGATAGATCAATAAATGGAACGAAATACACCGTTCATGGAGACGGTAGGCCCTATGTACACATGAATTCTGTTTTCAGTTCCTTATTGAATTGAATGGAATTAAATAAATGAAACATATATGTACATAAATACAGTTTCATTATTATTTAATATATTTCATGATTATTTATTATATATTGTTTATAATCATACTTGATGGTTAATCATGGAAAATGAATCTTATCGTCTTCGTGGAGACGGTAGTCCGTACGTTCGCACGAGCGAACATGTCATTCTTTTGATATTAAAATCATATATAATTGGATGGTATATCATATATAAAGAATAATAATAATGTTATATTTATTATTTATATAATTTATACTCATTATTATACCCATACAAATGATGAAATGTTGGAATAACAAACTACACCATGACGTGGAGTTGGTAAGCCGTGCGTACGCACGTGTGGTGAATTTTTCATTTATAGGATGGATAAAATAACTAATATGGTTGTAAAATTTTTATAATAACATCACATTATATCGAAGATACTGAAGTTAGTTTTTTAGAATGGAAACAACAAACAAGGAGGATGTGGACGAAGAAAGGAACTTGAAATAGGTGGTGGGATATTTACCTCTTCATCGGGTTCTTCCTTTTGATTTGATCAAAAGGGGTCCTTAGGTTTCCTTTATGACTAAAGTATAGCCTCTAGGATGAAGGGAGGATAGTTGAGATGGTATATGGGAAGGTGATGGTAGAGCCAAATGGATTTGGAGGTGTGAATTATAGAGAAGGTGGAGTGAACTTTTATAAGAGGGGTGAGGGGCATCTTAGAAAAAACATAAAATATTATTTTATAATAAATTCATATTTGGTTTAAAATGGCTTCAAAGTGACTTATTTCTTGGATAGGTTGGGTATGGGTCGCAATAATCTCAACCAAAAGGATTTATACATGTTTAGGATAACATTTTTACCATATCATTTAGATTTAACTCTAAGTTAAATAATTTAACTTTTACTGCGTCTTCTTGTATTCTTACACTATATTGTTAATAAAATTACTATAAAATGCCAATATAACCCCAATTGGTTCATTAATGTCATATATATTATTATAAAAGTATTTTTATCGATCCTTAGATTTTTTGGACCGTTATATAAATTAATAATATAATATTTATTTTAAAAAACTCTTTTATGTCAATTTTGACACTATTTGGTATTTTGTTTTTCTAAATTAATAACAGCATTATTACTTCGAAAACAATTCATCTAACCAACCCTAATATGTTATTTTAACCTAGAAAATTATTTTAATTCATAAAAAGTCTCAAATTACATTTATTTTGGTATTTTTAATATCAATTATGTTAATATTTCATTAATAAGGTAATTACTCCATCATCATTGTGTCATAAATAAATTAAATTATTTTAAGTCTAAAAATTATAAATAAAATACCATTATGTAGGATATCATTTTATATTTCTAATTAATATTTTTAGTCTAATTTATATTGTGTTTAACCCTATATTAAAAGTGTTTTAGTTATTAAACTTTGATTTTAACTCTTTTAACTCTTATTTGAATTAAATAATAATAAATGTTCTAATCTAATCCATGTGGGCCTAAAGGGTAATATTTTATTCCTAAGGACGTTTATGGTCGAATTACACTATTCCAATATAATTAGGACATGTGTGAGTGTAATAATAATATCATTTTTACCCTTTATTTCCATATTTACTTTTAACCGTGAGAAATAAAAGTAAAAAGTTACTATTTAAAAAAAATTATTTTTATCTTATTGAACCACATTTTGCATAATGGTATCATCTGTGCCTCTCGGATTCTTGAAATTCCACTCACAGAAGCGGTAAAATTAATTTTTATGTAAATTTTGAAATTCTCCTAGGAGGTGGGTAAAAGACGTCAAAAAGTTCAATAAAATATTTATATATCTAAAATTATTATAAAATATCTCCAATGAATTACATTGAACATATATAGGTATTATGTATCTATTTCGACCTAAAATAAATATAAATAAAATAAATAATTATTTATTTAAAAAATTGGTTTTAAACAATAACTCAATGTTTTTCACTATTTATTAAAAAATTGAATGTTTTCAGAAAAATACAAAAACTTCACCCTAGGCTGATTTTGATATTTAAAATCCAAAAATGAAGTCCATTTTTAAAGATGAAATTTATAAAATTTTAAAAAGTGGATATTACTATTCATAATGGCTAGTTTATGTAATATTATAATAAAATATCGTTGTTTAGTGAAACCCGGTATTGCGTACAATGCCAGCTATTGAGTAAGGATTAAGTTGCATCTAACGCAAGCCAATAATAGTGTTGTGTATTCGACAAGAAAATATGGTGCTGCATATAGCGCAAGATAATATTGGTGTAGCGTAAAACACAAGACATCAAAGAAATTAAAAAAAATATTTCTCATAAAATCTCGGGGTGTTACATTATACCCCCCATAAAATGAATTTCACCCTCGTAATTCGTTAGGGTTATAAATGGTTTACTACTTCAATGTTTCATTCATAGAAACCCACATCTTAAAAGGGAATTCTAAAACACAATTGTAAAAAATAATGTATGAAACGTAACAGTTACCCAAATTAACTCATCACTGGGATTCCACATGGAAGAACATTGGGGAAAATATGGATATGGAAGAGAAATATAACCATCATGATTGGATGAAAAGTGGTAGATATCATGGCTTTGAAAAATCCAACAATCACAAAACCATAATGTTGTGATGATCTAAGGTACCATCTAATTCATCTGATATGAGGGCACGAGGACAACATTTTTTGTGTTCAAGATCATTTCCCTAATGTTGAAGAATTAAAAGAAATACTTACATGATTTTGTTACAATCTCACTGTTGTTTGTGCCTTGAACAATTTCCACTTCATGTCTTAAAGAAATGAAGTTGAATGTTTCTTTCATGAAGTGTTAGCAGATCATGTGATAGAATGATAGGTCATTCAATCTGTCTCAAACATAAGGTTTGCAAAAGTTATATACATAAGTCCATCTTATGGTGAGATTAATCGTATATGGTTTCAAAAAATGGACTTATACTTCATCTATCATACCTATTAATAAAATAAAACTAATTTCTACAAACTAGGGACCTCCTGTAGGATAGTGGTAGGTGATAAAGTCCTGTCACACTTTAGTTGTGGGTTCGATTTCCACAACCTTGTCCGACACGACGGGTTGTCGCCCATCCTACAAGTTTTCCCATTTCTTAAACTATACTGTTATAACATTCCAGAAATAAAATCAAAAAAGATTCTATCCTTCAACAATACTATCTGATGTTCAACTTAATCCATTACATCCTTAAGTATTATCCAAAATACTTCTTTACAAACTCATAGTATAAAGAGAACGATTACTAAAAAGGTTATATAAGAATCACATGAATACCATCATTTAACCCTCATATATCACAAGATATATTTTGTTGGTCACATTCCAAACACGTGATTACCATAATCATGTATCTTTTGAAACATGTATTACCATAATACCATAATGAAAACATTAATTCTATCAAAAGTTATCCATTTCCATATAACAAAATACCAAAAATTTTGTATACTCAAACCATGATATCACTTTGTCCTTATATCAGTCATGAGCTCATGAATACTATCATACATATTATTTTCTTCTTATCCCTTCAATATACGCATACCATCTACTTTCCAAAAATATTTCAATCACCTTTCATGGTTACCGGAACCATACAATTATTGAAAACCAATACATAGATATTCCATATTTCCATGATACTATAAATGAGAGTCCATGATACTATTTTGAAATCCCATTACATAAACACTTAATCATTCCACAACATCATTGTCATACTCAACATAAAAAATAGTGATTTCATTTGGTTTCCCTTTGTACTTTACCTAAAGAGGTTTCTCACATCGATCATCACTATCCCATGGATTAGGGAATTGATTAGAATAATTCCCCATTTCCTTGAACTTGAAGCATTGAAGTGTTAGTGGAGTGTTCTTTGTAGTATTTTCTCTATTCATGTCATTAGAAACTTTTTTCCCATTACTTCGGCACTTAGATTCTCGATGACCTTATTTTCCACACATGAAACATTTTATAGTACCTTTTAGACAATCTCCACCATGCTTTTTTCTACACTTTGAGCTTAATGAAACATTCACCTTCTTTTCACCATTGTTCTGAGATTTTTCCTTGAACTCCATCTTTCATTTTTTGTCAAAACCATGAGATGGATATGTAACACCAACATCCAGTTCTACCTTGATAGAAAAACTCAAAATTTCTTTATAGCTATTGAAGTCTCTTATAGCTAATTCCCTTCAAAGACTTGGTTTTATGCCGCTAATGAATCGATCAATTTTACTTTCAGGTTGGATGTTAAATCCAGATGCATACCTTGAAAGTCTTGTAAAATTCTCCTTGTATATACTAAAAGATTCATCATCCTTTTACTTAAAATAATGGAACTCCTTTTCCATCTTCGTTCAAAGAATACGAGGAATGAACTTATTGAAAAACATGTTCTTGAACTCATCCCATTCCATGGATTAAATTTAATCTTGGGGCCTTGTATTTTTAAGTAGAGTCCACCACTCGTATGCTTCACCTTCTAACCAGTAAATATCAAAAATGAATTTTTCATTATCTGTAAAAGGATGTATTGAAAATATATTTTTAATGGTATTAATCCATTGTTTAGTAACAAGTGGGTCATAAGACCCACTGAAAGAATGTGGTCGTTGCCTCATGAAGGACTAAATAGAATATTGTTCCTTTCTCTGCTTTTTTGGAAGTCCAGAATGATTCAGAACATGTGTAAGTATAGAAATAAGATTTTTCACTCCATCTCCCATAACATTGGTTTGTTCAAGAGGATAATTATTGTATTTCCCTATGCATTGATCATTAAAACGGTTCCTTCAGGTTCCAGCAATTATCTAAAACCCAAAAAGAGTAGTGTGAGACGAAAAACTCATAATAGGAAGAAAAACATAATCAAGGGGAGTAGTTTCAATATCTAACATATTAGGTCTAATTATAATATCGTTACCAAAATTCTAGAATTGTAACATATACATATACATAACTTTAGAGACATCCCTAAACATACCTTAGAAATATCTCTAGGGATTTCACTAAAGTATTCACATCCTAGTTTCCAAAGGTTAACTAATAATTCGATATCGTACCAACCATAAACACCCAAACGTGACATACATAGGCATTACATTACTTTTGTGGAATAACTAATACATTACAAAAACAGACGCCCAATGACCGTATTAGTTTAGTGTCATTGGAAACTCGGAACATAATCTTCTAATCATGGATAAATATCTTCAATATCTCCCATAAAGATCTTTCCCTTTTGTTTTCTTACCTAAGACGTTTTTTATATCCTGGGGAAAAGAAAACATAAAAAAGGTTGAGCTAAAATGCTCAGTAAGGTTAAACATGGAGAACTTAAAACAATCCATAAATATTTGAACGTAAAAACATGAACCTAAAACATAAAAATCTTGAGCAATGACATAAATCTTGGCAGTTCGTAAGTCATAGATCATAAAAAAACATTAATCATGATAAATTAGCATGGGAATAAAACATGTAATTGTCGAAAACCATTAAGCACCTGATATGATTTCCATAGTATCCAAGGCATTACTTCCAAGACCATCATAGTGGACAAAGTCCCATATTGTATCTAGTTCACTCATAGTTCCAGTCCTGTATCAGTGAACCAGATTAACATTCCATTCCAGCCATGTCTATCTCATGAGATATAAATCTTTACCCAATGTATTGGAAGAAGATATAGGTCCCACCAATCTCATAATGAAACCATTCTTACTTGTTCCACAAAATGAACATAAATCATTCATCATAACCCAAAGAATAAAATTAGTTTCATAAACATCATCTCATCGTGACATAATCCATAAAAAAATGGGCATCATTTCATCATAATAAAAATAAAACCATATAAATAATAGATACATTATACTAGAAACATAAACATGCTAAATAATGTCATCTTTGATGAAAAATAGTTTTGATAAAACACATGAATTGAATTCCTGAGGAAAATATCGTTTCTTCTTCAAAATCAGCTTCTTTTCACAAAATGCCACACAATTTCAAAAGAAAATGATTTTATTGAAAATTACCATGAATAATTGTAGAGGAATCTTTATGAAAATTATGCATTATGAAACCATAAAAATCCTTTCATGCCGTATTTGTTAAGAAAATATTCTTCTCATACTTTTTCTGAAAAAGTAAAAAAGTACCTTATATGGTAACCAAAGGAAAGATTAATTCCATACAATGTGGTTAAAATTCAACAAAGGGTAAAAATGAATTTAGAAATACATGGAGGAATAGTAAAAATTTTATGAAAACAATTTTAGAAAACATGTACATGGATGATAAACATAACGCCAGTAAATACTTACGTATAAGAAATCTCGGATAAAAATGAGATTTACAAAATTATCCCTTAACTTATGTAAAATTTCTTCCATATGTGTTCGAGACTCCTGTATAGTGGGTTTAAAAATATTATTGACTTGTAATGTAACATCCCCAAATGATAAAGGGTTAAATGACTAGATGATATGACTCATGTCAACAAGGTGCACCTTCCTTTTCGGGAGCCTGTCTGATTAGAACTCCACAGTTAAGCGTGCTTGGCCTGGAGTAGTGATCAGGATGGGTGACCTCCTGGAAAGTGTCTCAGGGTGTGTGTGAGTGAGGACAAAGCACACTGGAAAGGACAAGTGTTGGCCTGTGGGGACTGTCATTAGTCAGATGACCCGTTCGGGAATGTGGGTGGACCCTGGGGTGGGCCCCACGTGTCTGCGGGGGCAACTGGGGGTGCCCGGTCGGCCAGGACCCGACGGCCATGTTAAGGCGGGGTGTATGTGCTGTCACCGGGACCTGGTTGTCACATTTGGTATCAGAGGAGGAACGCAGCCTTAAGTGCGCGGTGCACTGCCTGGGTTGAGATGTAGGGCCCACAACGAGGGCGTTGTGCTCTAAAGGGGGGGGGGTGATTGTAACATCCCCAAATGATAAAGGGTTAAATGACTAGATGATATGACTCATGTCAACAAGGTGCACCTTCCTTTTCGGGAGCCTGTCTGATTAGAACTCCACAGTTAAGCGTGCTTGGCCTGGAGTAGTGATCAGGATGGGTGACCTCCTGGGAAGTATCTCAGGGTGTGTGTGAGTGAGGACAAAGCACACTGGAAAGGACAAGTGTTGGCCTGTGGGGACTGTCATTAGTCAGATGACCCGTTCGGGCATGTGGGTGGACCCTGGGGTGGGCCCCACGTGTCTGCGGGGGCAACTGGGGGTGCCCGGTCGGCCAGGACCCGACGACCATGTTAAGGCGGGGTAGTTGTGCTGTCACTAGGACCCGGTTGTCACATGTAACATTACCATAATAATATTTATGATATCATATATGATTCACTTATGACTTTATATTACCTGTTCTTTTGTAAATTCAATGTTAAAGAAGCATTTTGGGTAAAATAGTTTCATTTATCGTACGTGTTTCGACTTGTTGTTCTTGATATTATCACTTATATCCTGATTTAATTAATTAGAAAATTTAAAACATGATTTATATATAATATTTATCCAGAATATAAATATATATAATAGATCAATAAATGGAATGAAATACACCATTCATGGAGACGGTAGGCCGTATGTACGCATGAACGATGTTTTTGTTTCCTTATTTAATTGAATGGAATTAAGTAAATGAAACATATATGTACATAAACACAGAATCATTATTATGTAATATATTTAATTATTATTTATTATATATACTTTATAATAATATTTGAATGGTTAGTCATGGAAAATGAATCTCATCACGTTCCTGGAGACGGTAGTCCGTACGTACGCACAAGCAGTTATATCATTCTTCAGATATTAAAATTTTATATAATTGGATGGTATATCATACATAAAAAATCATAATAATGTTATATTGATTATTTATATCATTATATAATCATTATTATACCCATCCAGATGATGAAATGTTTGAATAACAAACTACACCACGATGTGGAGACGGTAAGCCGTACGTACACAGGTGTGGTGACTTTTTCATTCATAGGATGGATAAAAAAACTAATATGTCTGTAAAATTTTTATATTAACATGAAAATATATGTAATATACTAGAGTTATTATTTTAGAATTGAAACAAAAAAGACGGAGAAAGTGGAAGAAGAAAGGAACATGAAATAGGTGGTGAGAGATTTACCTCTTCCTCGGGTTCTTCCTTTTAATTTGATCAAAAGGGATCGTTAGGCTGGATTTCTAACTAATGTAAGGCCTCTAGGATGAAGTTAGGACAGTTGATAGGGTATTTGGGCAGGGTTTGGACGAGACAAATTGCTTTGGAGGTGTGAATTAGAGAGAACGGGGAGTCCCCTTTTATAAGAGGGGTGAGGGGAACCTTAGAAAAAACAGAAAATATTATTTTATAATAAATTCATATTAAGTTTATAATGGATAAAAAGTGACTTATTTCAAGTATAGGGTGGGGATGAGTATAAATTCTCTCAACCAATAGGTTTTAGACATGTTTAGGTTACCATTTTAACCTTATCATTTAGATTTAACTATAAGTTAAATAATTTAACTTTTACCGCGTCTTCTTGTATTCTTAAACTATATGGTTAATAAACTTACTATAAACTACCAATCGAACCCCAGTTGGTTCATTAATGTCATATATATTATTATATATGACTTTTGGCCTAAAATTATATTTTTAGGACCATTATATCAATTAATAATATAATATTTGTTTTAAAAACTCTTTTCTATAAATTTTGAAACTATTTGGTATTTTGTTTTTCTAAATTTTTAACAGCATTATTACTTCGAAATAAATTCATCTAACCAACCCTAATATGTTATATTAACCTATAAAATTATTTTAATTCATAAAAAGTCTCAAATAACATTTATTTGGGTATTTATAATATCAATTATGTAATTATTTAACTAATAAGGTAATTACTGCAATATCATTTTGTCATAAATAAATTAAATTATTTAATTCTTAAAAATCATAAATAAAATACCATTATGTATTAAATCTATTAATTTTTATAATGAATATTTATTGTCGAATTTAAATTGTGTTCAACCCTATATTAAAAGTGTTTTAATTATTAAACTTTGATTTTAACTCTTTTAACTCTTCTTTGAATTAAATAATATTAAATGACCAAATCTTATCCGATTGGACCTAGAGGGTACTATTTTATTACTAAGGTTGTTTTTGGTCGAATTAAACTTATCCAATTGAATTATAACATGTTTTAGGGTAATAATAATATCATTTTTACCCTTGATTACCCTATTTAATTTTAACCGTGGTAAATAAAAGTAAAAAGTTACTATTCACCAAAAATTATTTTTGTCTTATTGAACCACATTTTACTTACTGATATCAACCATGTCTCTAGGAATTTTTAAATTCTACTCACAGAAGTGGTAAAATTATCTTTTATGTAAATTTAAAAATTCTCCTAGGAGGTGGGTAAAAGACGGTAAAAAGTTCAATAAAATTTTTATATATCTAAAATTTTTATTGAATGACTCTAATGAATTACATTGAACTTATATAGGAATTATGCATATATTTTTACCTAAATTAAATTTAAATAAAATTACTAATTATTTAAATAAAAATTTGGTTTTAAACTATAACTCAGTGTTTTTCACTATTCATCAACAATTGCATGTTTTCAGAAAAATACCAAAAATTCACCCTAGGCTAATTTCGATATTCTGAATCCAAAAATGAAGTCCATTTTGAAATACTAAATTTATTAAATTTCAAAAGGGGGGTATTACTATTCATAAAGGCTAGTTTATATAATATTTTAATAACATATCATTGTTTAGTGAAACTCAGTATTGCGTACAACGCCAGCTATCGAGTAAGGTTTCTCTTGAATGTAATGCAATCCAAGAATTGTGTTGCGTATACTACAAGTTAATATGGTGTTGTGTATAGAACAAGATATTATTGGTGTAGCGTACCACACAAGACATCAAAGAAATTAAAAATAATATTTCTTATAAAATCTTGGGGTGTTAGAGGACCTCCAGGTGCTAGTGTAAAAGGGATTTAACTTGATATGTCCGCCATCAATTTCTTTGAGTGATGCTTCAGAAGTGCTCTTGTTGAATCAATTGAGTAGGATATCTCTCGTAACATGAGATCATTCTTGGAGGAGATTAATTCTATATTGGATTGAGAGCTTTCCCAAGATCCGTTGTGCACAACCACAAAGAAAATTGACAAGCTTAATGAGAATAATGTAACAGGGATTTATAATACTTAGAATATTAAAATTAATTAATTACGCAATGGAATTTATGGATTTCATTTAATTCTTAGTAATTCCCCATGTCTAATAATTACATTTGACTACTATTATTATAACTTCACATGCTCCCAGCGAATTACACCTAGTATTATTTAATTAAATAAATAAAATTATTTCTCACAAACCCCTAAAAAACTACATGGCATGTATTTTTTATTATATACGGCATGTACTTTTGTTTTTTGTTTTTTCATTATTTACTCGACAACATTTATTAATCCTTTTATAATGACTATTTATTTCTTAAATAAATACAATTGTATTACTCACTAATAAATATATTATTTCTCCCACAATATATTCTATTAAATAACTAGAGTCAAAATAATAGAAATTAGGAGTCCTTGATAATTATTAAACAAAAATCGAGAATAATATTTATTTGGATATTTAAATAAATATTTAACTATGATACTTGGACACACGTAGTGTGAAACCCTCGAGACCTCTTTCTCAGTGGCATTAGGCGGAGCTTGTCACGACCCGCCCTCGGGGTCTGTGCCGTGACTACCCCAAGCCCGCCTTCCATAGGCCAGGGGTTGGCGACTAGCACCAAGGCGTAAATCCCGGTAAAAAGGGAAGGCATTGCCTTTTGAAAAGTAAACAAACACCACAGAGTAAGAAAGCGGAAAGTAAACACTAAACAAAAGCAGAGTACAAATGGAAGTGCGGAAAAGTAAATGGGCCAGAATACAAACCCAAACCGAAAGTAAAGTACAACTCGAAAGGGAAAACAACAACTGAAAAGTAAAAGCCGCTACTCCGAGCTGTCCACTGGAAATCCCACCTGATGGGTGGGTACAGATAGCTCCTCTGCTCCACGGGTCCCGCCGTCCGCTCCGAGCACGTCCCGCCCAGTGGTCCACCTCCGGGTACCGTCCCGCTCTGCAAGCCCCAGCTAAGGTCAACGTTGTCCGTCGTCTGCAACCAACACAACGTAGTGCGGGCAAAGCCCGTGCAGGGGTGAGTATAAGCTATTCAGTAGGGACCCCGAGACCCCTGAAGGTCTCTCAAATCCACTAAGGATAAACCAAGAAGAAAGGTACAATCACAAAGTAACAACCGACACTGCTTAGGTATATGCCCATACATATACCTAAGTCATCAATTCAAATACGCTCCAACCTCCGAGCCCAAGTACAACTCAGTCCACACAGTAAAGTAAACGTATTCCACACAGGAAAGTAAAACATAATCCACACAGGATTGCACAACACAATCCACACAGGAAAGCAACAGTATTCAGCTCACACAGGTATACTTCTTCAAAGGACGATAAAGATGATCAATGATCCATCTAAGTCGTCAGACCCACGAAGGATCAAGGTAACTAACCCCCGCAAAGACCCACACAGGATCGGGCCCACACAGGACCTGTAGGCGCTGGTTCACACAGGACCGCTGAGCGCAAGGACCCACACAGGATCGGACCCACACAGGATCGAGCCCACACAGGACCTGTAGCACTGATCCACGTAGGATCGCTGAGTGCTGAATTCGTCGTCGTCGAATCCACACAGGATCTATGTACTGTCGTCGTCGCTGTCACAGTAGCAGTAGTAGCAGTAGCAGTCACAGTAACAGTCGCAGCCAGCACTAGGGTTCCCGCACATAGCAAGCTCGTTCGGAGGGTCCACTCCACGAGCCGAGAGGCTGATACATCAACTGTCACGAAGACCAGAGTTGATGTATCCAAAAGTTCTGTATCGTCAACAGGAACTCAACGCAACAGACGGCGCGTCGATCGGACGCCCGGTCTGAGAGTTATTGGCATTTTCGTCTCCGGGGCCCGGTTGGTTTTTAAGGTAAAACCAACCCGACCGTACTCCACCTACGTCCAAACCTCGGGCGGAGTATTCCAAAAGATTAGTCTCACTAAGAGGAACACAACACGGCTGACGACACGTCAATCGGACGTCCGTAGCTCAAGATATGAGCGTTTCCGCTCCGAAGGCCCGGTTGGTTTCGTGAACGAACCAACCCGGACGAACTCAAAGTAATCCGAAACCTTGAGTGCGATATACCGAAACGACCGTCTCGATCCAAGGATCGTGTTACCATAGACGGTTCGTCGATCAGAGGTCTGAGGCTCAAGTTATGGCGAAAAGACCGTAACTGGTTCGAAACGGGGGGGGGGGGGGGGGGGGGGTCCGGGTCCGGGCCGACCCCGCGCGGCGGCGGCGCGGCGGCGCGGCGGCGCGGGGGCCGCGGCGGCCTGGCGCCGCACAGTGGCCGAACGCGGGGGGCAAAGCCCCCGCTGATTTGGAAGGCGATGCGGCCTTTGTGCCGCGCCCTTTGTAAGAAAACGGCCCCCACGTGGGGGCTGGCTTGGATTAAAACCGGGGGGGCTGCTGCCCCCCTCCCTTCATGGAAACCGCCCCCCTCATAATGAGGGGGGTTTTGAGCGTTGGCTGGGGAATTAATTTTCCCCGGTTTAACGCCTTCCGGCCGGCCAGCTGGCCGGCCGATTTTCTCCAACGGAACCGGAAAAATCCGGTCCCCTCTTCGGCTTCCAACGCCGGCGGCTCGGCCGCCGGTCTTCTCTTTCCGCCGCGGCCCGGAACCGGCCGCGGTGTTCGTCGTCCGGCGCGGTGCGACGGCACCGCGCCCCTCCGCCGTGCCTTGATTTCTTTCAATGCGGCGCGACGGCGTCACGTTCTTGATGATTCTTCCTCGGCGCGTGCGTGACGACGTCGCGCAAGATAAACATACAATTATTCGCGTGGTGTGACGGCATCGCGTTCTTGATGTTTCTTCCATGGCGCGGCGCGACGGCATCACGCAATAAGGATTGGGCGAATATCCGCGTGGTGCGACGACACCACGCCACCTTGATTCATCCACCCGCAAGCAATACAACAAGAACGATGGAGGGGGTTCAGCCGTGTTCATGCGGTCCGGCCCCCTCACGTTAAGCAATAACGCAACTTAAAATATTTCAAAACCACACGTTAGACTTGCTAAATTCATGATCAAGAAGAGAATAATTAAACAATAATCAACAACCCCTACCTCGGGTATAGGTTCGAATATTTGACAACGTCCGCGGAAGTCAACGTCGCGGAGATCGGGCGTCGCGGTCGTCGTTCGTCAATTCCGTTGACGAAGAGATGTGTCTGATGTGATACGTCGTTGGCGAAAACTATTATGTAGACGAAGGGAATCCGAGGAGGAAGCGGTGTTCCCTCTTGTTGACACGGAAGACGAGGAAGAGCGGAGCGGCGTTCTTCGTCGGAACTTGAGCGTTCTTCGTCAAGTTGAGCGTTCTTCGTGTTCTTCGTCAGAGTTGATGAAGAAGAAGAAAATCTCCCAAAAGCTCTCAAGGTGGACAAAGCTATTAACCAAAATAAAATAAGACACTATCTTATTTTATTAACACATCAACACAAAAGAATTTCCAAAGTTTGAAATTCAAAAGGATTAACTCCAAATTAAATAACTCATGTCATTTAATGAGGGGTTAAGTAAGTTGGGAGATGATGAAAGGTTTAGGGGTTCGTGTGGACCCCACCACACTTAATCCTCCCAAGGGAGGTTAAGTGGGTGTGGGTCCCACTTCCAACCCCCTTTGGTAGGTTTTATCAAGTTATAATAAAATTTGTTCTTCACAAATTTTATTTAACTCAAACTAAAAACCCCAAAATTAACTTTCAACCCGCAACAAATGCAACTTCCGAAAAGGTCTCTTTAAGCGAAAATCGGTGCTGCGAGTTCATCGGTGCCCTCGGATTTCAATTCCAAGCACCGAATCAAAATTTAGGAAAACCCGCTCGTTCGTTCACTGAACGTACCCGAGCCAAACTTCAGAAATTAATTCCGGGCACTCCGGGCCTCGGAATCAGGTGCCGTCTGAAACCGCGCTCTTGTAAAATTCTAAAGAAAATTAAGAAAATAATTTCCCTTGAATTTTACGGGTCTTTACATTACTCCCACCTCAGGGCTTTACGTCCCCGTAATGATACATCAAAAACTAGGGAAACAAATGAGGGTACTGAGCACGCATCTGAGCCTCCCGCTCCCATGTGCTCTACTGGAGATTCCCGTGCTGCCATCTGATGCGCACAAGAGGAATCGATCGCCCACGCAGGACCCGCTCCTGTCGATCCTCTATCTCCACCGGGACCTCCATAAAAGTTTCCCCATCGTCAACGTCAAGCTCCCCATGTTCAATGATGTGCGTCGGGTCGTGCACGTATCTCCTCAGCTGAGATACGTGGAAGACGTCGTGCACCCGGTGCAACTGAGGTGGTAGAGCCAGGCGATAAGCCACCTCGCCAACCCTGCTGAGGACCTGGAAGGGTCCGATGAAGCGCGGATATAACTTGCCGCCTCGGCCGAATCTCCGAATACCACGTCGAGGTGAGACCCGCAAGAAGACGTGGTCGCCATCCTCGAACTCTAGTGGCCTCCGCCTCCTGTCAGCATATGACTTCTGTCGGCTCTGAGCTGTCCTCATCCGCTCCTGGATGACCTGGACCTTCTCTGTCGTGGCCTGGACCATCTCCGGTCCCACCAGTGCTGACTCCCTAGGGTCTGTCCAGCACAAAGGAGATCTACATGGTCGGCCGTACAACGCCTCGTATGGTGTCATCCCGATGGTGGAGTGGTAGCTGTTGTTGTACGCAAACTCCACCAAGGGTAGGTGGTCCTCCCAGCTACGACCAAAGTCGAGGACACATGCGCGGAGCATGTCCTCGAGAGTCTGAATGGTCCTCTCCGTCTGACCATCCGTCTGAGGGTGAAAGGCTGTTCTCAGACGTAGCTGCGTCCCGAACGCCTCCTGTAACCCCTTCCAAAGTTGGGAAGTAAAGCGAGCATCTCGATCGGAGATGATAGATGATGGCACACCGTGGAGCCGCACAATCTCCTGAACGTAGAGACGTCCCAAGCTCTCTACTGAGCCATGCTCTCTGATTGGTAAGAAGTGTGCCGACTTGGTGAGTCGGTCAACAATCACCCAGATGGAGTCGTGACCTCTGGAAGTGCGTGGAAGTCCAGTCACGAAGTCCATAGATATGCCGTCCCACTTCCACTCCGGAACCTCCAAGGGATGTACCAAACCTGCTGGTACCTGATGCTCTGCCTTCACCTGCTGACAGGTGAGGCATCGAGAAACGAACTCTGCTACAACCTTCTTCATGCCCGACCACCAGTGTTGTCGTCTGAGGTCCTGGTACATCTTCGCCACTCCAGGATGTACTGCCAAAGGAGAAGTGTGAAACTCTCTCAGAACTTCCTCTCGCAAAGCTACTGGTACCATGGTACGTCCTCTAAAAAGGATATCGTGCTCTGCTCCAAGGGAGAAACCATCAGGTGCCTGTCCCGAGGATATCTGTGCACGCCGTGTCTCACAGTCAGCGTCCCCACGCTGTGCCTCCCTGACTCGCTGCAGTAGTGGAGGGGTGACTGTGAGAGACTGGAGGAAGGCTGCTCCATCTCTATCCACGAAGGATATCTGCAAAGAGGCTAGCTGCTCCGTCGCCTACTCAAGTAGCTGAATGCCCGTCCTCCTGCTGAGGGCATCAGCTACTACGTTCCCCTTCCCAGGAGTATAGACTATCTCAAAGTCATAGTCCTGGAGGAACTCTAGCCATCTCCACTGTCTCAGGTTCAGGTCCTTCTGAGAGAAGATATACCTGAGGCTCTGATGATCGGAAAAGACTGTAAAGCGCTCGCCCATCAGATAGTGTCGCCATGTCTTCAGAGCGAAGACCACTGCTGCTAGCTCCAGGTCATGGGTAGCGTAGTTCTGCTCATGCGGCCTCAACTGACGTGATTCATAGGCGATCACGGACCGCTCCTGCATCAGAACACATCCGAGTCCGGTCCCTGATGCATCGCAGTAGACTACGTACCCTACTCCCTCCTCATGCAACATCAAGATAGGTGCGCTAGTCAATCTCTGTCTCAGCTCCTGGAAGCTCTTCTGACATCTATCTGACCACATGAAGGGTTTCCCCTTCTTCGTCAAAGCTGTGAGTGGTGCCGCAACTCTAGAGAAGTCTGGCACGAACCTCCGATAGTATCCAGCTAGTCCCAAGAAACTCCGAACCTCAGTCACGCTCCTGGGTGGCTCCCATGCTAACACAGCCTCAATCTTTGCGGGATCCACTACAACTCCCGCCTCAGAGATAACGTGTCCCAAAAAGTGGACCTCACGTATCCAGAACTGGCACGTCGAGAGCTTACCATAAAGCTGGTGCTCTCGGAGTGTGTCAAGAACAACTCGCAAGCTCCCTTACACCTTCTTGGCGAACAAAATCGGGGAAGCCCAGGGTGAAACACTGGGTCAGATGAACCCCTTGCCCTGCATGTCCTCCAACTGTACCCGTAGCTCTCGAAGCTCGGCGGGGGCCATCCGATATGCTGGAGTAGATATCGGGGCTGTCCCGGGGTACAAGTCAATATAAAAGTCTACCTCTCTGCGAGGAGGTAGCCCAGGAACATCGTCGGGAAAAACGTCCGCAAACTGATCCACCACTGCAGGAAAAGCAGGACTCCGCACGTCAACTGCTCCAAGGATAAGGCTAGCCAACTGATGAGTGATGGGATGTCCTCTCCTCCGCGGAAGTCCATCCTGTGCTTCTAAGGCTCCCTTCTCGCCGGTTAAGGTGAACCTGCTCCCGTCGGTGCGTACACATCGCACCTTGCGCCTAAAACAGTCAATCTGTGCATGGACCGTAGATAGCCAATCCATGCCCAAGATGACGTCGTAAGGCCCTGCTACAAGAAGATCCCAGCCGAAGCTCTCGCCTCCTAGAGTAAGCTCACACTGCCGACACCAGTGCGTAATCGTCGAGTCTGATCCCGTAGGAGTCTCTAGCCGTAAGGATCGAGCCAACGGCTCTATCGGAATCTCCGAGCTCCGAACAAGGGCAGCGGCTATGAATGAGTGACTTGCTCCTGTGTCTATAAGAACTGCAGCAAGGGTGGAGTAGACACAGATAGTACCTCGAATCATCTCGGGTGCGCCGTGGTCGTAGGCCTCTGCTGCCTGGAGCTGTGCCTGTCGCTGCCCGCCAGCTCCCTGTGGTCGGGGTGGACCTCCTGGTGGTGGTGGTGGCAGAGCCTCAAAGCGTCGCCCACCACCGGCTGCTCTTCCAGCTCCTCTGCCTCGTCCACCTCCTCCCTGCGGACCGCCACGGTCGACCCTCTGCCTCTGCCTCGGTGGTCCATCAACTGACTGCTGCTCCTCGGCACAGCGGGTCGGGCAGTCGCGAGCCAGGTGGCCCTGCCCGCCGCATGAGTAGCACTGTCTAACTCTCGAATGACTGGCTACTCGCTGTGTGCCCCGCACTACCGAGACAGTGTCCTGAGGTCGTCTGCCCGAAGGTCTGGTCTGTCTGGACCCCTGAGTCATCCGTCGACTGCCTGCTGCCGATGACTCTGCCACGTGCCACCCTGCGGTGGGTCGCTGTGCTGGTGTAGACTCAGCAAGGAAGCTCTCGATCAGAAGGGCCCTCTCCAGTACTCCTGTCTGAGTCGGTATGCTGAGGGTGATCAGTGATGCCCTGATCTCATGTCTCAAACCCTACTCGAAGGTCCGGGCCCGGAAGAATGGGTCCCGTACCATGTCGGTCGAGTAGCGCGAGAGATCGGTAAATCTCGCCGAGTACTGAGCGACCGTCATGCTGCCCTGCCGCAGCTGTAGAAGCTCTTGGATACGCACCGCACGAAGGGTGGCCTGGACGAACTCTGAGCGGAAGAGGCTCTCAAAGTCCATCCAAAGAAGAGATGCCTCATCGTGCACCTGGAGCATCAGGCTCCACCATCGTCCTGCTGCTGCGTGAAGTAGGCTCGCAGCGAGGATCACCATGAGGTCTGCTGGTGTCCTCACTAGCCTAAACACTCGTACTACTGCCTCCAGCCAGTCCTCTGCAGCCTGGGGATCCGTCTCCCCGCGAAACTTGGGCGGTCGCTGGCGCTGAAACTCATGCAGTGCGCTGAGGCGACGTGCATCATCAGCGGCTGCTGCTGGAAGCATCGGGGGCTCGGCGGGTAAAGCTACCGCCGGTGCCACTACTGGCAAAGGGCCCTGCACCGAGGCCTCGTCGCTCGGTGGGCTGTCGTCACGCTCGACTCTCGGAACCCTAGCTGGCTGCCGTCGTGGGGCCATCCTGAAAAGGGAACAGGTGCGCCACGGTCAGAACAGTATACCTGGTGAGCTGATATAAGTAATCACAAAGAAAACTTTGAAACACACACGCAATCAATGTTTTCGTGCATTAAGTCGGAAATCAGAAGTCAAGGTCCTGGTGTACGGATACGTCGGCCGCCGCACCAACACTGGACTCCCTGGACTGATAACCACACTCAATACGGTAAACATTATTGCTTCACATAGAAAAGATCAGAGTTTGCGGTAGAACCGAACTCCTCTGATACCAATTTTTCACGACCCGCCCTCGGGGTCCGTGCCGTGACTACCCCAAGCCCGCCTTCCATAGGCCAGGGGTTGGCGACTAGCACCAAGGCGTAAATCCCGGTAAAAAGGGAAGGCATTGCTTTTTGAAAAGTAAACAAACACCACAGAGTAAGCAAGCGGAAAGTAAACACTAAACAAAAGCAGAGTATAACTGGAAGTGCGGAAAAGTAAATGGGCCAGAATACAAACCCAAACCGACAGTAAAGTACAACTCGAAAGGGAAAAAAGCAACTGAAAAGTAAAAGCCGCTACACCGAGCTGTCCACTGGAAATCCCACCTGAAGGGTGGGTACAGATAGCTCCTCTGCTCCACGGGTCCCGCCGTCCGCTCCGAGCACGTCCCGCCCAGTGGTCCACCTCCGGGTACCGTCCCGCTCTGCAAGCCCCAGCTAAGGTCAACGCTGTCCGTCGTCTGCAACCAACACAACGTAGTGCGGGCAAAGCCCGTGCAGGGGTGAGTATAAGCTACTCAGTAGGGACCCCGAGACCCCTGAAGGTCTCTCAAATCCACTAAGGATAAACCACGAAGAAAGGTACAATCACAAAGTAACAACCGACACTGCTTAGGTATATGCCCATACATATACCTAAGTCATCAATTCAAATACGCTCCAACCTCCGAGCCCAAGTACAACTCAGTCCACACAGGAAAGTAAACGTATTCCACACAGGAAAGTAAAACAAAATCCACACAGGATTGCACAACACAATCCACACAGGAAAGCAACAGGATTCAGCTCACACAGGTATACTTTTTCAAAGGACAATAAAGATGATCACTGATCCATCTAAGTCGTCAGACCCACGAAGGATCAAGGTAACTAACCCCCGCAAAGACCCACACAGGATCGGGCCCACACAGGACCTGTAGGCGCTGGTTCACACAGGACCGCTGAGCGCAAGGACCCACATAGGATCAGACCCACACAGGATCGGGCCCACACAGGACCTGTAGCACTGATCCATGTAGGATCGCTGAGTGCTGAAGTCGTCGTCGTCGAATCCACACAGGATCTCTGTACTGTCATCGTCGCTGTCACAGTAGCAGTAGTAGCAGTAGCAGTCACAGTAACAGTCACAGCCAGCACTAGGGTTCCCGCACACAACAAGCTCGTTCGAAGGGTCCGCTCCACGAGCCGAGAGGCTGATACATCAACTGTCACAAAGACTAGAGTTGATGTATCCAAAAGTTCCGTATCGTCAACAGGAACTCAACGCAACAGACGGCGCGTCGATCGGACGCCCGGTCTGAGAGTTATTGGCATTTTCGTCTCCGGGGCCCGGTTGGTTTTTAAGGTAAAACCAACCAGACCGTACTCCACCTACGTCCAAACCTTGGGAGGAGTATGCCAAAAGATTCGTCTCACTAAGAGGAACACAACACGGCTGACGGCACGTCAATCGGACGTCCGTAGCTCAAGATATGAGCGTTTCCGCTCCGAAGGCCCGGTTGGTTTCGTGAACGAACCAACCCGGCCGAACTCAAAGTAATCCGAAACCTTGAGTGCGATATACCGAAACGACCGTCTCGATCCAAGGATCGTGTTTCCGCAGACGGTTCGTCGATCGGAGGTCTGAGGCTCAATTTATGGCCAAAAGACCGGAACTAGTTCGAAACGGGGGGGTCTGGGTCCAGGCCGACCCGGCCCGACCCCCCCCCCCCCTGGGGCGGCGCGGCGGCGCGGGGGCCGCGACGGCCTGGCGCCACACAGTGGACGAACGCGGGGGGAAAAGCCCCCGCTGATTGGGAAGGCGGCGCGGCCTTTGTGCCGCGCCCTTTGCAAGAAAACGGCCCCACACGTGGGGGCCGGCTTGGATTAAAACCGGGGGGGCTGCTGCCCCCCTCCCTTCATGGTAATCGCCCCCCTCATAATGAGGGGGGTTTTGAGCGTTGGCCAGGGAATTAATTTTCCCCGATTTAACGCCTTCCGGCCGGCCAACTGGCAGGCCGGTTTTCTCCAACGGGACCGGAAAAATCCGGTCCCCTCTTCGGCTTCCAACGCCGGCGGCTCGGCCGCCGGTCTTCTCTTTCCGCCGCGGCCCGGAACCGGCCACGATGTTCGTCGTCCGGCGCGGTGCGACGGCACCGCACCCCTCCGCCGTACCTTGATTTCTTTCAACGCGGCGCGACGGCGTCGCGTTCTTGATGATTATTCCTCGGCGCGCGCGTGACGATGTCGCGCAAGATAAACATACAATTATTCGCGTGGTACGACGGCATCGCGTTCTTGATGTTTCTTCCATGGCGCGGCGCGACAGCATCGTGCAATAAGGATTGGGCGAATATCCGCGTGGTGCGACGGCACCACGCCACCTTGATTCATCCACCCGCAAGCAATACAACAAGAACGATGGAGGGGGTTCGGCCGTGTTCATGCGGTCCGGCCCCCTCACGTTAAGCAATAACGCAACTTAAAATATTTCAAAGCCACACGTTAGACTTTCTAAATTCATGATCAAGAATAGAATTATTAAACAATAATCAACAACCCCTACCTCGGGTATAGGTTCAAAGATTTGACAATGTCCGCGGAAGTCAATGTCGCGGAGATCGGGCGTCGCGGTCGTCGTTCGTCAATTCCGTTGACGAAGAGATGTGTCCGATGTGATACGTCGTTGGCGAAACCTCTTATGTCGACGAAGGGAATCTGAGGAGGAAGCGGTGTTCCCTCTCGTTGACACGGAAGACGAAGAAGAGCGGAGCGGTGTTCTTCGTCGAAACTTGAGCGTTCTTCGTCAAGTTGAGCGTTCTTCGTGTTCTTCGTCAGAGTTGAAGAAGAAGATGAAAATCTCCCAAAATCTCTCAAGGTGGCCAAAGCTATTAACCAAAATAAAATAAGACACTATCTTATTTTATTAACACATCAACACAAAATAATTTCCAAAGTTTGAAATTCAAAAGGATTAACTCCAAATTAAATAACTCATGTCATTTAATGAGGGGTTAAGTAAGTTGGGAGAAGATGAAAGGTTTAGGGGTTCGTGTGGGCCCCAGCACACTTAATCCTCCCAAGGGAGGTTAAGTGGGTGTGGGTCCCACTTCCAACCCCCTTTGGTAGGTTTTATCAAGTTATAATAAAATTTGTTCTTCACAAATTTTATTTAACTCAAACTAAAAACCCCAAAATTAACTTTCAACCCGCAACAAAAGCAACTTCCGAAAAGGTCTCTTTAAGAGAAAATCGGTGCTGCGAGTTCATCGGTGCCCTCAGATTTCAATTCCGAGCACCGAATCAAAAGTTAGGAAAACCCGCTCGTTCGTTCACTAAACGTACCCGAGCCAAACATCAGAAATTAATTCCGGGCACTCCGGGCCTCGGAATCAGGTGCCGTCTGAAACCGCGCTCTTGTAAAATTCTAAAGAAAATTAAGAAAAAAATTTCCCATGATTTTTACGGGTCTTTATAGAGCTAGCCTAAAGTCAAAGGTTAATGTCTAGTAACATGCCAAGGAACCCACAGCGAAAGAAGTTAACACCACAATGACGTGTCACCTCTTATGAATTCTTACCATTTACTGTAATCCATTTTTCTTGATATCTCTAATCAAGCGGGTTGTATGTTAGTGCCATCAACCCGTGTGGTTAGTTATTGTTTCTTTGAATTACCAGAATTGATCTTGCCCATTCCTTACCATGGAAATAAATTTATTTAGGCTATATCAATTCCATCAAAGGGCCTGAGATATCAACTTCTATTATGCCACAGAAGAAAAAAATACTTTCTCGCATTATCTATTAATGGAGTATAACTCATGATACACCCCAAAAATCCTACCTCTCCATGAACAGTGTGTCATCATAGTTTTTGTCAATACATCTAATTGTGTGGGTTGTAATACCTATTAATAATAATAAAAAAGTATAAGGGCCAGTACACATGTCTGCAGATAGGAACATCCATTAAAACTATGAAATGTGTATTTCTTACTGATGGGTCTCATTCTCATAATATCCACTTAGATATCACCATGGTTACACTCCATGAGAAGGTGCCTAAATGTTTTATGAGAACTCACCCATAATATATTGTATTATTTGTGTCCCTCAAATAACATCATCCATCTATAAAACATATGTTCAAGAGTTGTGTTGTGGAACTTCTGGGTTCTCATCATAGTAGGGATCCCCTATGGCCCTTTTGTGCAACATCTATCCTTAAGACATTATATCATGCATTGTCATGCAGAAGTACAATCAAGATATGATAAAGTATTTAATAACAAATAATGTACAAAGTATTTGTTTATAGGTTACCAACTCCAAAATCATTTTCCTAAATTATCAAAACAATATGACTTCATTTTCTCAGTTTTGAGTACGTCACTTGTCTTTTTTGCTAAAATTAATGTCAATTTTAATTAAAAAGGGACACTCAGAGTCATAATGGTCACACTATGCATCAGATAGAGGTTTTCCTGATTCTAATAAGTCACAAATGGCTTATGCATTGTTTTTATAAATTATAAAATTAATATGAATATGTTTTCTCAATTTGGAGTATATCATATGTATTTTTTTTATAAAATGTCATTTTAAAAAGGAAACATTTACTTTGAGCCATTTCAGTCACATTGTGTCTTGGTTTAATGTGAGACTGATTCCTAAACCCAAAAAAATGACTTATGAAGAATTTTACTATATTATCAAGACAATCCTATTATGATTCTTCCTTTTTAGAGAATGACAATCCTTTTGAACTAAAATGCTAATTTTAAACTGATAATATACACATTGAGTTATACTAGGAAGAAAATGTTTTAGATTTAGGTTCAACTGTTTCTTACTTGTCTAAAATTACTTCTAGATCATTTTCATAAAGTATGAAAACAATATGAATGTGTTTTCTTACTTTTTGTTATGTCACTTATCTTTTTTACTAAAATTAATTTCAATTTTAAATACAATGACACACATGGAGTCATACTGGGAACATAATTCATCATATTAATTTTTTTTCAATTTATTATGGATCACAAATGACATTTGGATAATTTTCTAGAAGTATTTGAAGAATCCAAATGTGTTTCCTTAGTTTTGAGTATGTCACTTGTCTTTTTTACTAAAATTAATTTCCATTTTAAATAAAAATACACACATAGAATCATAATGGTCACAAAATTTATTATATTGAGTGAGGTTAACTACTACACATAAAATATGACTTATGGACCCTTTTCCTAAATTATCAAAATAATAAGAATGCTTTTGCTCAGTTTTTTGTGTGTCACTTATCTATTTTACTAAAATTAATGTCAATTTTAAATATAAATACATACTTGGAGTCATACAAAGAACACTATATATTAGATTAATGTGTAAATGACTGTGTATGTGTTTCTTGTTTTGTATTAATCTATCTAATAAAATCTAGAAAAGATAGATGTTCCATTTGGATGGAAGTGGAAACCCCATGATGCCTGAAATTCCCCATCCAAAAGCAACACATTCTCAGTTTTTGTCTTATTGTAGATAGTTTAATGAAAAATACGACATCACAAAATATTTTTGATAAAAATAAATAATTATTAAATAATAAATGATAATTAAATTAACTAAAAATAGTAGATAAAATGGTGATAAGATAAATTACAATAGTAGTAGGATTTCACCTTTTCATGATGTCTGTATACATTCTTGACCCACTTTATTATTTCTATTAACTTAGTTGAAACATCAATGTCTAATCTCTCACAAGAATGAGAAACATTGAAAGATAACACCCCAAATCAATAAAAATAATTCAAATGTATAAGAAAATAATTATTATGTTTCTAATAATATAAAGAAATAAATTAAACATAAATATAAAACAATTCATTAATAAAATGTCAATTTTAATTTGAAACCACATAATTTGAGTCATATTGGGTACATTTTGTATCAGATTGATGTATAGAAGATTCCTATAGGGAAAAATGACCAACGGATTATTTTCCTATACTATCAAAAAATAAAAATGTGTTTTGTTGGTTTTGATTTTGTCACTTTTTTTTCTAAATTGTCTATTTTAAACTCAAACCACTAAACTTGTGTATCATCAGCAACACAATGATTCTTATTGATGTGAATTCAATTCTTACATGTTAAAAATGAATTATGGAACATTATTATAAAGTTTGAAAAAAAATCCAAGCTCATTTTCTCAGTTTTGGCTATTTTGACATGCATTTTAAACTAACATGGCACATTTCAATAAAAAACACGTACTTTAGGTATTAAAAGCCAAATTTTGTCTCATATTGATGTGAGGTAAACTTTTACACATGAAAAATGAATTATGGATCATTATCCTAATGTTTGAAAATAATCCTAGCACATTTACATAGTTTTGACTAATTGATGTATGTTTTAATAAAATTACACTTTATTATTTAAAACACACGCATCAAGTCATACCAACCACATTAGGTGTCGAATTATATTTTAGGTTAATTTCTTTAGGGGAAAAATAAATTATAGATTTATTTCCCAATGTCTAATAACAATCCTATCTCTTTTTCTATGTTTTGACTATTTTATGTATGTTTTGAACTAAAATGAAACTTTAATATTGAAAACATGTAATTAGAGTCATACCGACCACATAATGTGTCACATTGGTGTTCAATAAATTCTTGCATGTTAAAAACAAGTTATGGATCATATTACTAAGGATTGAAAACAATCCGAGTTTGTTTTCTCTATTTTCAACATGTGATGTCTGTTTTGAACCAATATGTAAATTTTAAAAAGAAATATCAGATAAAAATGATAAGTAAATGAAGGGAAAATTAACAAAAATAAATAGTAGGAATTCCCCTATTTATGAGGTTTGTATACATTATGACACCTTGTATTATGTTCATTCATTTCCAAACAAATTTATTTATTCCATTGTACGTCTCCTTTAGAAACATATTAAAAATAATATATTATTTTTTATACTAATTCTTCACACACCAAATATATTTCTATTTTCATATCCTATACTGGATCACAAACATAGAATGTAATCAACTAAATTTTATGATAATAAACAATCCAACACTATGTAAACTTCTCACTCATTTACAAACAAATTTACTTCTTATTTTGAGTACAAAAGATATCAGCAATCTTGTTAATGCAGATAAATATTGAAAAAAATGATTAAGATATATTTTTAATGAAATTTTTATTACCTAAAAAAGTTACCTATTTGGAGATGCTCGTAATTTCATGGTTTATGATCTCTATCATAAATTTGTAAATATAATATCCACAATCATTATTATTATCTTGTTTCAAGCACTACAAAAAATTCACCAAAACGAGTAAATTATTTTAAAATATGTTTTTTATAGTTAAATATTTATATATATTTTTTAATATATTTTCAGTTGAAGTAATCCATAGGATTATTATATCCATTCACTAACCTCATACTATTATTTAACCAAGATTTATCAATCACCCCATCATATAAAAATTCTTGTTAAAACACATACTGAAACATATAATTCCAATCCTTTATATAATATCTTGATTGTAACACATTAAATATTCACAATAAATATCATGTGTAGTCGGTGTGTTGGATATCCATGAATTGGATCCAAAAAACAAATATCTTTGATATCTAGAATGATAGTGATCAACATGAAATACTTCCCAAATTTACAAAAACAAATAAGTAATGAAAAAATAAAAAATATTTTGTTTGAATATATTACAAAGTTTTACCCTTTCATTGCAAGATTAAAAAAGAGTTTATTTATGATTATTTTCTTCTCAAATTCCTAATTAATATCATATTTTTTCTTATCCATTTCATCCTTACATAACAAAATTTATATCATAGAAATTATATAGGGACTAATGAAACCAAATCATACTTCACATGGTTTTCCTTTAATATATTAGTAACATAAACACCTATAGAAAATATGAATAGTTATTAACTTTTATAAATATATAATGTCATTTTTGGAGATATGTATTATGAAAATGTAATTTATGTATGTATTCACAATAGATATATCCATCCATTCAAACTGAATAATCTCATTTATATTCTCAAGACCAACAACATTTGTATTGATAGATACAACTATTTATTCTTCATATGGAAAGTATGATATATCCCCATTATTAAATATGATCTATGAATGAAGTTTTAATGTTATTAAATTTTGTATTATAACAGGTGGGGATAAGGTACTCTCATTATATCCGTTTGTTTTCTTGATCGATTTACTAGATTATCTTGGTATGACCTACAATTTTCCCATCACATTATCTGTCTATAACACCATACCACCGTTTAGAACTTTTTGTTATCAACTGTTATAGATTTTTCATTTGATTTTTTTTTTAAAATATATACCACTTGTGTCTTTATAATATTAGATTTCTATGCTACAAAAGTCCCATGAGCATCATTGGTAGTTGTTATATCTGGATCGTCAAGTCGAATAGCTAACTCTGTGGTCTGCTCTGGAGTTACCTCAATTGACACACTCATGTGATATTTTGGTAGTTCTTTATCATGTAGATTTTATACTGGGATATTATATATTGTACCCCTTATAATATGGTGGTGTATGTGTATTGAAATATATAAATCTCATAAAACATTACCATGCATAATTTTAGTAATATAATGTTATTGAATGTTTTTTGATACACATTTAGGAGAAAGAGTAATGAAAAAATTTATTACCTTGGGTAAAGTATTCAGTTAAGTTGAATGAATTTCCTCAAATACAGTGGTGTCATTTTCTTGTTCATCTGCTGATCTTTATTTCACCAATGCTTCACTTTGATACTTTTTCCTATATTCGTCTACCAAATCAGATTGAAAAATAATATCCTGTAAAGCATATATTTTTTCCTCAAATACTTTTATCATATTATACGTATCGTCATTTTCGTTTTTTCTTCTAAAAATATGTTTGAGGGGAAACTCCAAAACCAATACCTCAAACACAATACTATTATTCTAGGTGATTCAAATCCACTGAAAGTAGTTATTTTTCTAGTATTGTCACTGTTGATTATTGTTTCTAATTGTTTTTAAAAATTATAACATAAATAGATATTTTAATGTAGTATTATTATAAAACATATTGAATTACCATTGAGTCATACTTATACATTTTATCCATACTTATTTTGTTTTTATCAATTAGTTGACCCTCCTTATTTATGACTTACATTTTCCATATCACATGACATGACCAAAGTTACATAAAATGAAAACGATTATATATAAATATTTCAATAAAATACTCAAAACCATAATGAATAATAAATATAGGATCAGACCATGACCAATGAGTAAGGATCAGAGCATCTGAATTAAAACATTATTGGGAGATATAATAGTTAAAACAAATATATTTACATTTGAAAATAATTAATTATAAATGGGTACAAAAAATTATATTTGAAATTAATTTAGTGTTATAATTATAAATATTTTTTTTCATATAGATTTATAATGAATATAAATTATTTACACAAGTAGTGTGAGTGTGTCTAATTAAGATGAATTTTGATGTTAGTGTTTGTTGTTAAAAATTTGAATTCATTAATTAACGTTTCATTTTTTGAACAATATTTTGGTATTATTTTTATTTCATATCCCATGAATTTATTAAAAAATATCTCATGTAATTAATTGGATTTAAAAATTAAAATCATTTTATTTTTGTTCATGGATTTTTATTCATTTTTTATAAAATTGATAATAGTTCTCTGTATAAATTTTCATTGTTTGAGAATTATTTCATGTTTTGTACCAATTATATTTTATATTAACAATAAAATACGTAATTGAAATATTATATCATAAATAACCCCTTCATCACTGTGTTTATTTCTATATTTAATGTTATTTTTTAGGGATTTTGATTAAAAAAATTAGCAAAGCCTTAATCTTTTTCAATCCCAACTGGAGAATCAAATAAAGCATGATAAATTTTCAAATTTATTCCATTTAAATATGAGAAATCATATTTCCATTACATTTAGGGACCAAGAATAATTCACATTACTCTAGTTCATGGAAATTTGGGTAACTTTTATTCTATAGAACAAATATACAATCAAATAGGGATTAGTGAGAAAGACCACCCAACATCAACAATGAATGAGAATGGAATTGAAATTATCCTTGATAAATTTGAGATAATTTAATCCAATATGTCTTGAAATAAATACATAGTGTTGGACCTCATCCAAACAACTAAAGACAACATAAAAAACATAGAAATAATCTTCCCTAAAATGAATGAAAGTATAAGTGGATGACTTCAAAAAAATTAGGTATTGGGAAAGATATGAATTAATAAGAAAATAACAATATTATAAATATGAATTTAAATCTTGAACAATATTCTAAACATGACATTAAAGAAGGATTAAATATTAATAAAAATGGAAAAATATGTAAGAAAGATGTGAAAATAATCAGTAGAGTTGGAATGAATTGGGTAACTTTTCCATACAACTATATGGGAATTGATAATGAATAAATAGTTTTATATTAAACTTGATAACATCTCAAGAGGTTTCCCCAAAACTAGAAGATAATTTCTTTGTGAAAAGGGTACATTAGTTTTGATGTTGGTCCTTCCAAAAACTAATTTTCACAAGGGAAATATAATCCGGACACACCACCAATGAAAGTCACACCACCAAAAAATCACAAAACGATGCCAAATCACAAACCTCAACCAAAATATGGTCCATAAACATCAACACATCAAAATAAACCACCTTATATTAAACACATTTCAATTTCCCTTTTACTAAATCACTAATTATTTTAACACCAAACCCATTTTTTTAAAATATTTTTTCAAAATACATATTGAAACCAACTGCTTTACCAAACACATTACAAGAGACCAAATTTTTTTAGATTACCATATCATATTTTAAAATTTGAAATCTCATCTCAAAAACCACTTTCAAAATTTAAAATAATACTTTTTTAATTTTTAAAAACCCATATGATTTTTTTAAATTCCACATGAAAATTGATCAATTTTTTTCAAAACAGTTAATAGGATACGAACCCACTATTCTATAAAAACCATTAACATTAAGTATAAAATTCCAAAATAATATAAAAAACCACAAAAAATAAATAAAAAATTTTAAGCCATATACATGGATATATGTGCACTTTTAAATGTTTAAAATATTATAATTTCTCTTTGAAATCACTTGATAAGTTTCAAAACACCAAATCCATTTTACTTAATTTTAATGTAAAACCTTGTTTTTTTTTATTTCAAATCCAAATTTAATATTTAAAACCATTTTTCCCTTTTCAAAACTAAAATTTAAATAGTAATGAGAATAAAAATTATTTGTTGGAAACCACCCAATTTATAGAAAATCGTGATTATTAAAAATTTCATAAATATTTTATAAAGATGGTATGGATAATATGTTTTTCCTAAATATAAGAGTAAATTAATAATTTATTCCTAGAACCATGGTAAATTCTTCCTCAGGTATGCTAGGTAATGGCTGAAAGATCCTCACACTCTTAGTGTTCATGGCTACCTCGTGCACACATTACCCTTGTGGATGGGACTAAGGGGTAAGATCCCACTACTACAAATGTATACCCACCTCATCATTTTTTATTTAGTGTTTTTAGAATAGATTTCATTATTAGGTTGAGATAAACATGTGTAACATGATTATCCTATAATAACCTCTTGAATACCAAGGTTCCCAAGGGCTTTATAAAGAATTCAATAAGGGGACTATTCATTTATGAAAAAGAAGTTCAATCAAATGTCACACAAGAATCCACAAATCCAATATTTCTAATTCCATATAATTTATTTAGGAATAAACATCAAAAAGTTTTTAAAAATACTCATGGAATTGAAAACTATTTTCCAAAAGACTGTGAGTCCTTTTTTTAAAAAAAATTCAAAACATCATTTGAGAAAAAGAAAACATTCAAGATTCTCTTAGTAGGATATTTTTATAATCACATGAAATTTCTCATTAAAAAACATCATATTTTAATAACAATCATTAAATGTTCCAAACATACATCATGGTTACATTTCATAAAAGATTAAAGCCTTGATACTCCATTTCTTAATTTATCACCTTACCCAAATGGGGTCTAAAACTTAATTATCCAAAAAATTAACTTAAAATACATCGTGAAACATTTTCACAATGCTAGATATTTCAATTATTACTTCAAATTCCAATAGAAATCTTTATGAGAATACTTTGGAATCCTAATATATCATTTTAAATAAAAAATATCATTTTGAACGGCCAATCGGGAAATTTGAAAAGTGAGTAACTTGTAACCATGTTCAAACCATTCTATAAAGATAAGAAACCCCATTTAAATCTATGAAATGAAGTCAAAATCCATTTTTGTCTCTGGAAACTCAATGATTATAAATATTAATATTATTAAATAATTAAAACACTAATATAAGAATCATGTAATCAATGGTTCTAAAATTAATGTTTCTTGAATGGTGAAAAACAGTCTAGACAAAGTTAAAATGAAGAAACCCCCTACGAAAAAAGAGAGGAGGATATAAATATGATGGTCGATGAAGGCCTGAGTTGAGAATATGGTGGGATAAGGTGCTCACATGGGCCCATGGTGGGCCTATATAAGTGTGTAAAATGTATGCAGAAGACCATCCACATAATAGGATTTTGGGAATTGAATGCGGTGGAATGATATATAACAAAGCGGCCTCTCATGCACTGTTTTTATAGGGGACTCTCCAGACGATCATAACCTTTATCCTTGCTAAAAATTTTCTTATAAAGGGTACCCCCTATCTGTACTAAAAGTAAATCACTGATAAAGGGAACCTTTATTAGTTCTTTTTTCTAGTGGAGATATAGGCTAGTGCAATATATAACAAATTTTTTAGTAGTGCAACATGGTATTTGAGTTTATCCTAAGAAGGTGAAAACTATAATGAAGTGTTTGAAAACACATAATGTTTTTGAGATTTTGAGACTCATGGATCTTTTAGGATACTACTATAGATTCATATTAGATTTATCAAAGTTTCAATCTCGGATGTATACTCTCTATCAAAAAAAAGTTTAGTTCATATGGGATGATAAATGTTAAAGTTATTTTGTCGAGATGAAATGCATTTTAACTTATGTGCTTGTATTGAAACTTCTAGGGGCCATCCATGGCTATGTGGTATTCTTTGATTCATTAGGTTCAGGATTGGGTTGTGTCCTCATATAGTGTGTTGACGTTTATCCTATGGTTTTAGACATCTTAGGCCATGTGGGAATTATTATCCAGGCCATGATCTTGAAATCGTAGCTATGTTTCATTCTCTTAAGAGTTTGAAACATTACCTTTATAGTGATAGGTTACCGTTTATTATAACAACAAATTAATGAGTTATATATTCTCCCAGGAATACTTAAACCCTTTCCAGAGTCATTGGGTGGAGTACCTAGAGTCTTTTGATTTCAACATTTACTATAACCTTGGTAAGGGGAATGTCATTACTAGCTCTTTTAGGGGTAAACTTCTAACCCAAGCCATTAAAAATCATCAGAAGTTTGAAATATAATGGTTCTTTTTAGTCAATTTTATATTGGATTCTGTGAGAATGAGTCTGAGGATATTTTTTAATGTGTTTCATTGGCCTTCTCTATTCTAGAGACGATTCTCTAATAGAAGTAGTTTGATGATGAAATATAGGAATTAAGAACCATATTTATTGTAGAGAGACCATTGGTGAATGTTTGTTCGCTTATAAGGGAATACTATGCTTCCGAAATCAATTTGTTATACCTTTTGCTGTGAGAAAGGCCATGATGGGGGACCATCATAGTTCCAGGTGGGCAGTTCTCCCTGGTACCATGATGATGTTTAATTATATTTGGTGATGATTATGATGCCTATGTGTGAGACAATATAGAAATAACTTTCTTTCTCAATGTTATATCTACCAACATGTCTATTATGAGCATTAGATACCTTCATGTTTTCTTCAACTACTTCCATTACCGACATGGAAGTGGGATGATATTTTAATGGATTTCATGGTTGGGTTGTTGTGTACCACTGAAAAGAATAATGAAATGTAGTTTATGATTGATAAGATGACTAAATTGTATCACTTTATACCCATTCAAGATTTTACCAAAGTTAATGAATTGGTATGTCTCCATGTTCAATATATTGATAGATTTCATTGAGTTCCATCTGATATAGTCTCTAATAGGGATCCCCATTTCACATATCGGTTTAGGAGAGGCCACTAGAAGAATATGGAATCCCATGTTCATTTGAGCATGACATATCATCTATAGATAGATGACCAGCCAAAACTAAATATACCAATTATTGAGGACATGCTACATGCTTATTTTCTTGACATTGGTAGATATTGGGATGTCCATTTTGGATTTGTTGAGTTATCTTATAAGAACAGTTACGAGTTATCTTTTAGAATTTCTCTATTTGTGGCCTTGTTTGGATGAACATACAGATCTCCATTGTTTTGGTTGGCTATTGGTGAAGGTTCCTTGGTGGTAACAAGTTTGGTTAAATAGATGGTGATGAGGATTCAATTGATTTATTATAGGATTTTGATTACACAAATATAGTATAAATCCTATGGTTATTTTCATTGATGACCATTGGGATTTTCTGTTGGTGACTAGGTGCATTTGAGAGTTTCACTTTTTGTTTGGTCACCGAAGTCTAGGGAAATAGGGAAATCTTGAGAAAAGGTTTTTGGGTCCTTTTTAGATTGTTGATATAATGGGGAAAGCGGCCTACTGATAGGCTCTTCCACTATAGTTGACTTTGATCCACAACAATTTTCAGGTATCACAACTTCAAAAATATATTTTTAACCTTTATCATGTTCTGATTTGGGAAGATCTTGATATTGATCATGACTTATCCATGAATGAAAATCAAGTTAGGATTATTTATTATGAGAAAATGGTTATTTTTTTGAATTTTATACCTTTGGTTCATGAACTGTGTTAGCATGGTTCTGATTTATATAATACATTGGAGTGTGAGGCACTAATGAGAGGGAAGTGGCCCCATCTATTTGTAATGGAATGTTCTTGATAGGATTTCTGTGAATAAAAAGTGTTTATGGTGGGGAAGTTGTAACATCCATTTTTTTTGTATGTCATGAATCTTTTTTTGATTTCCCTTTTTTTGGGTGCATTTCTAGACTTTCAAGGATTGGAGAAATAGTTAACTAATAGCCAGGGATGTATGCTTGTTTGAATTAATGATGATTAAGTATAATTTTTTCAAAGGATAAAGAGGGAACTCGTTGGGTATGGGTTGAGTTAGAGTCTCTTCTATGTTTTTTCCACATGTAATGTATGTGTACAATTTTTAGGTATTTTTCACATCATTAACATACTAACTAATATGAATTCATCACTCTGAAGAATCAATGAATAATTTTCATGATATGAATAATTCTAACTTCATGAATTTAGTTCTTGTTGTGGAATTTCCAAGATTATGATTTTTAACATGAGGTGATTCATTTTTGAGTATATCCACTACTCAGTATATTCACATCCTGAATTGAATATTCATGCAATGAATTATTTGGGACCAGTGGGTTTTTTATGGTTAATAATGATTTTTTTTTAATTTTTCATGAATCCTCTTCTATTGATCCCTACATCAACTACATGTTATTTTGGGGATATTTCCTACCTTTTGGACATATCAGTTTGACTTTTTATCTCTGGTGATTTCTATTTATTTGGTTTTATCATTCTCTCCACTATCCATATTTGGAATTTTTATAAAATCGTTTTTTATGGAATCATAATTTGATCTTGATATTTCAAATCTAGGATTTCTTTGTTGGTCTCGTTTTCCTTCAATCTTTGTTAGTGTTTCCTGTTTTAGGTGTTTATTTGATTGATGATTAAATTTATGTGGTTTTATGTAATTTTTCCCTATAATTGAAAACCTAAATTGATTTATATAATTGAAATGAGTTTTTAAATGATTTAAAAATACTAATTTGATATGATTGATGGATGATTTTGAAAAAGGCTTTTAGATTGTGAAAACCTATGAATTTCAATGGAATTTAAATTATATAGAATATTTGAGAATAAATATTGGATTTCTTTGAAGAGTGATTTTGAGGTACATGGATTGAATTGAATGATGATTTTAAAATGCATGAATTTATGACAACCTATGTTTTGGGTTTGAAATGTGAATGGCATGTAGAAAACTAAAAGTATGAAATTGTATTTAGAAAATATTTTAAATTATATATTTTCCCATGATTGAGTGATTGATTGACTAAAACACATGTAAAGCTAGTTATTTAGTGTGTAAGTAGAACATGAATGCTTGGATCTTGGCCTCTAGCATTGGATTGATGATGAAAAAACTGACATGAAGATACTGTGGCATGATTTTTATCCAAATGGGGAGTCGAGTGCCAATGATTTGAGTCATGGGACATGAGTACAAATAGAGAGGATATCATTGATGACATTTTTGAGAATAATATTATTTGGAAGTATCATATAATAAGTCCTGATACACGGTGTTATGATATACATTATTTGATGAATACATTCCATTTATTTATAGAACATATTGATTCTTATTTATTTATTTATTTTAATTCTTTATATAAAATTCCTATTTAAGACTATTTTGATATATCCACTACTTTTTTATTATGAAATCATGTTTCATTGGAAAAATGTATATTCCATTCCATACATTTTATTATTTAAATTGAAATAATATTTTGTTTAACTATTTTGGATATAATTATGGAACTCTTGGTGATACCCTACTTGATTGTATAGCTCACAACCTAACTTTACCTCCAGGATTTTGTTGATTACCTTATGTAGGTCCATGCAAAATAATATTTCCCCTAATAGGTGGTTGATTTTTCGATCCTTGGGACCCAGAGTGATGGTGATGACTAGTGGATATGTGATCCAATTGTTGCATGGGACATGTTTGAGTTTTGAAATTGATATATTTTTTTTTCTTGTGATGATGTAATTTTTGGTTATTGTTTTACCTATTTGTTTCTATTATCTTATCCCTTTAGAGTTTTGAACATACTAACTTATATATTTTATCTCCTACAATTTTTTTGTCATGAATCATTCCCTCTTTATTCTTGTATGATTCTAGGTGCTTGTTGCCAACATGCTGTTAATGAGAATGCACTTTAGGCTATGATAGAGCCATATAGGGAATCAACATACTATGATATCGAGGATGGTCATGAAAAAGTCATTATAAATGTGGGATATGCATATTTCCTTTATATTAGTATACAATTTGGGTTTTTCTAGTAGATTGAAGGTAGGATTTTTGGGACATAAGAGGTAGTTGTGAGAGAGTTCCTAGAAAAATCTCATTGTAATGATCTTTAAGTCAAAATGGGTCTTAAGTAAATGTGTCATTATGGAATGGTTTGATATGTTTTATGGAATTTTTTTTTATTTGAGTGTGTTGAAATAAAAATATTTATTTCTTCTTGATGGAGTTACTATTATGGTATCTCTTGTTTGAGATGATGATTTGTGCATACATGATGATGTTTTCAGTGTCTCTTATTTTTTAGAGCATCAAGCCTCTAAGGATAAGTTTTAATAGGCTATAGGAGGAAGAAACAAGTGAACCACAAAATGATAATCCTTTAGTGGAACTGAATATTATCGAGACAGTGGTGCCTGCTATCCAAGATTTGGGAAAGGTATTTTAACTCCTTCCAATTCAGGATCGAGTTGTGTAACATCAAAGATATGATTATCAAAGTAAGGATCAAGAATTTATTCATTATAAACCACAAAATTTTAAGGATTTAATGAACCTCAAGAATAAGAGGATTAATTAAAAAAATATTTAACTTCTTATAGAGTTTTTTGAAGCACTGGATATTATTAAGGTGAAATGTGTTTCCTTTAATCTAGAGGGACCTAGATGGAGATGGGGGTTTTAGGGTGATAGTAATGAGGTATGGGGGTTTTTAGTGGATGGAATTTAGAGTTGTTTTCATTAATCATTTTTATCCAGAGTTGATGATCGGGGAGAAATCCATAGAGTTTTTCAACGTACAGTAGGGTTCCAAGACTGTCAAAAAGTCTGCAAACCATTTTGATGATTTTTTTCATTTTTTCCAAAGGTTGTATCCATTGATAAGAAGAGTGATTAATGGGTCGGTATGGGTCTATGTCTTGATATTCAATCACATGTTGTCTTCCAGATTCCAAGTTCTTAGGTTGATGTGCTTGATAGTGTCTTGATGGTTGAGCATTACCTTTCTAGTAAGTTAGTGTCTATGGGAGTTCTATTTTCTCCAACCAGTAGTTCTATGAGTTATTTTAATTTAAAGAGGAATAATGATGAGTTTTTGGTGGTTCTCGATAATATGTGTCTTTTAAACCTCATGTAGTTCTTGGAAGTGGCCCATTGACTTGTTTTTAGTGTGTAATTTTTGAGTATTCAAAAGGGGTTGGCACTAAGACACCCTAGATCTGTAGTTCATGCGATCACTTAGGACACCTAAAGAATTTATGACACTTATTTTATACTTCCATTGTGGAGAAAGATCATCAACACATAAAGTACTTCAATAAAATCATATTCTTCCATAACTAAGTGGTTATATCCACTATATTCTATAAAACATATTCTTCACGAAGTGGAATAGTCTCTAGAGGAAGCTGATGTTGTCCTGTAACTATGAGAGGTACCATAACTATAGATTTATCTTTAGTGAATTATTTTTTTGATACTGGTGAATCACACTTGTCTATATTGACCCATGATTTTAATTTTTTAAATCTTCCTATGAATCTTTTTTCATATATGATGGGTATTACTATTCCCGTCAAAATGAAGAGAGAGAAGGGACTTCAAAGTCCTTATGGTATTTTCTCCTTATTAGTGATTGAGATCACTTGGAGATTTTTGGTTCCCAACATTAAACCCCTTGACATCACTTTTGAAATGGATTTTATGATTTCTCATAAATCATGGACTTAATATTATCTTTAGTTGGTCCTATTTAACACTCCCAATGGGGTGTGTTGTGTTTTTTAGGGAGAATGGGATTAAAATTCAAGTATAGATGAACCAAATTATAAATAGTTGGGTTGGGATATATTTCTGTTTTTTGTCAAATTAGAGTGATAATATTTGAGTGATGATCTACCGTTAGTTGTCATTGGGTTTACTAATATTATTCGTTCTGATTTCTATGGCTTACCACATGTAAGAGATGTGGGAGTTTTTTATAGATCTAGTACTTGCTTCTCAATCAGTTTCTATTACCTCTAGCCATATGGATCCAATGGAGTTAAGGGAGATTAAATTTTAGATGGATTATCTACTAGAGATAGGTTTCATATACCGAAGAATCTCACCTTGGTTGGAACATATTTTATTTGTGAATAAATATAATGGGATACTTATACTTTCTATTGATTACTGAAAACTCAATTTACTTTTGGTGAATAAACAATATCTATTTCAATATATATTTTTTATCTATTTGACCATTTGAAAGTGGAAAAGTGGTTTTCAAAGATTTAACTTCTATTTGGTTACCACTAGTTGAGAATAAAATTATCTAATGTTCATAAGACAACATTCATGAGTATGTATGGCCTTTATGTTTATATTTATTTCTATTTAATATAGTAAATTATCCTATAGTTTTTTATAAATAGGAAATTTTATGAATACATTGATTTTTTCATAGTGTTATTTGTGGATGAATTCTTAGTTTACTCTCAGAATGAGGAGGACTATGTGTGTCATTTGATAGAAGTTATAGAAACCCTGATAAATCATTGAAATTACTTGATGCTTTTGAAATGTAATTTCTTGAATTAGGAAGTGAAGTTATTGGGTCATGCTATCTCAGAACATTGTATTCTAGTTGGTAATGAGAAGGTGAAAGATATTATGAAATGTAATAAACCACATAATGTTTTTGAAATTATGAGATTCTTGGATCTGACAGGATACTAGAGAAAATTTATCTGAGATTTATCAAAGCTCTCTTCCCCAATGATCTCTCTCACATGGAAAGTAGTGAAGTTTTTTTGGGATGAGAAATTTCCGAGTTTTTATGTCAATATGAAACATATTTTGATGTTTGTGTTGTTTTTGACTTTTCTAAATGATAGAAAAGACTAAGTGGTATTTTGGGATGCAGTAGGTTCATGTTTGGGTTCTGTCCTTATGTAGAGTGATCACATGGTGGAAAATAGTTCTAGACATCTTAGGCCAGATGAGATGATTTATCTAACCTATGATATTGAACTCATGGTTGTGATGCATGCTATCAAGAGTTTTATAAATTATCATTTTAGTGAATTATTAACCACTTATTCTAACCATAAAATCTTGATTCATATCTTCCCTAAAAAATATTTGAACCTTTAGTAGAGTCATTGGATGGACGACCTAAAATATTTTTAGTTTGAAATTTCTTACACCCCTAGTAAGAAGAATATTTTTGTTGATACATTGATCAGTAAACATTTAAACTAAGCCATGAAATAAAAATCAAAATAGTCGAATATAATGGGTGTCTCTTATTAGTTTCATTTTGGAGTTAGTGAGAATGTGTTAGAGGTTGTTATGGTAAGTGTGAAGTTGACCTCCTCCCTTCCCGAGATGATTATTTAGGAGTAGTAGTTTATTGACGAATTCTATGGAATTAGGTACCAAAATTATGATGGGGATACCTTTGTTTAGTGTTCATTCTCTCCCAATAAAATCCTATGCTTCAAGATCTGGTTTGTTATTTCTTTTCCGGAGGGAAAGGCTATGATAAGAGACTGTCATAGTTCCTAGTGGGTGGTGCCCCCTAGTACCATAACTATGTTCTATGATATGAAGTGATAATTATGGTAGCCATGTATCATATGAGACATCATTAACACTTTTTTCATTGTTATACCTTCCAATAGGTTAATGCGAGGAACTAGATTCCTTCATGTTTTTTTAGGAACATCCAGTTATGACTTGCAAGTGGGATGATATTTCTATGCATTTTGTGGTTCGGTTTTTGTATACCACTCAAAAGAAGAATTATATATGTGTTATAATAATTAAAATGACAAAATAATCTCACGTTATATCCATTTGACATACAACCAAATATAAGGACATGGGATTTATCTATGTGCATGAGGTTATCATATTTCATGGAGTTTCATATGCAATAGTCCCTAAATGGGATTCTCATTTCAATTATCACTTATTGAGAGTCCTATAAGAAGCCATGTGATCCTAGGTATGTTTGAGAATATCATATAATCCGTAAATTTATTTCTATAAATAATGATCTATTCAAATTCTTGAGTAAAGGATACATGATTGCGTTCTTGACTCTGGTGGATCTTGGGATAACCATTTCGGATTGTTTGAATTTGAATAAAATAAAAGTTATTAGTCCAATATCAAAATTGATAATTGTGATGAATTTATGGTAGGTTGTGTAGATATCTATTATGTTTGTAAGATATTTTTGAGGGTTCCCAGGTGGAATTGAGTTTGGTCCAAGATACGATGGTGAGGATTCAGTTGATTCATCAAAGGATATTGACAACATAAAGATGATATAAATCCTATAATGATCATCGTCGATGATCGTTTGGGTTTTGTATTAGTGATAAGGTATTTTTTATGGTTTCAAATTATTTTTTTCATCAATGTCTTGGGAAATGGACAAATCTATCACAATGGTTTGTGGGACATTTTTGGACTATAGAGTGAGTGGATAAAGTGGCCTACCAGTTGGAACTTCCACTGTAGTTGAGTTAGATCCACAACAAGATTCATGCATTAATGATTCTAAATTATATTTATGAAACATGTCTTTTTTTGAGTTGGGAAGATATTGATTTTTATCCAAATTTATCCATGACTAAGAATCCAATCAGAATTCTTGATTCTAAGATAAAGGATCTTTGTGGGAAGAAGATAACTTTGGTCTATATGCTATGGAATCATGGTTAGAATTCACATGAGATATGAGAGCACGAGGAAATGATGAGAGAGTAGGGTCTATATATCTTTGATATGTAATCTTATTTAAGGGATTTATGGATACATAATTTTTTTATGATGGGGAGGTTGTAAGATCATATTACCATCTTTCAAGAATGTCTGAATCTTGTTTTGATTTTTTCTTTTTGGGTTTCTTTGAGTCTTTCGAGGAATGGAGAGCATTTTTATGATAAAAATACTTGAATTTAATGGATATATGTTTGTTTAATTTAATTTAATTTTGGTATAATTTTTTTATAGGATAAAAGGGGTTTTATTTATGTCTAGACCAAGTTGGAGGATTTCCATGTATTTTAGAATGTTCTGTCTATATACTATCTATAGGGAAGTTTCACATCATGATCAAAATTCATGAAATGAATCCATAACTTGGTAGAATACATGAATAAATTTCATGATATGAATTATGTTCATGTTTTTAAAAAAGTTCACATTGTGAAATGTATTAGATTAATATTTTTACCTAGAGTTGACATATTTTTTAGTGTATTAACCAATTGGGATAATCTTGTGATGAATAGAGGCATCTAATAATAAATTACTTTGGACCAATGGGTTTTTGTATGGTGAAGTATGAAAAAAAATTGATTTTTAATGAAACCTCTTATCATGATACCTAGAGCGACTCCATGTGATTTTAGGGTGATTTTATCCATTCCGAACATCTCAGTATGGTTTTTCATGTTGGATGAGTTCCCTTGATTTTTTCTCCATCTCTCTACTATCCCTCTTTATAAGTGGTATGATCTCAATTGTTATTGGAATTGGATTATTACCTTTTTGGTCTTCTTTACCTTTTTTCATTGTTGGATTTTACCATTGTGGGTTTTCATTTGATCACTATATAGATGTAGGTGGTTCTATATGATATTGGCCTAAAATTAAAACCTTAAATTGATTAATTGAATTGAAATGAGTTGTTAAATGTTTTAAAAATGCTGATGTGAGATTATTGATGGAATATTTTTAAAATGACATGAAGATTGTTGGAAATTTCCAATTTCAAAGCAATTGTAATTATTGGTAGGATTTGAGAAAAATTGATTTAAGAAATTGAAAATTGATTTTGATGAGCGTGGATTAAATTGAAAGAAAATTTCAAAATCCAGGAATTAATGAAAACCAATTTTTTTTTGTTTTGAAAAGAGAAAGGAATGTTGAAAACTAAATTTTGGAAATTATATTTTTTAATTGGATTTAATTATTGATTTTCCCATGATTGATTGGTTGATTGAATGAAGAACATGTGATCCTAGGTAGTTATTGGATAATTCAGAAAAATACGCTAGGATATAAACCCAGAACACTAGATTGATGATGAAAACATTGACATAGACATACCAAAACATGATATTTTCCATGATGGGGAGTTGGGTCTTGATGGTTTGAGTAGTGGTACATGTAAAAACATTGAGTTGAGATCACCAATGAGTAGCATAAGGATCATATGAATAAGAACTAACATAACATAAGGTTTTATATATGGTGTTATGATATACATGATTTTATTATTACATGCCATTGATTTAAAGAACTCGTTTATTTTGACATAGTGGTTTATATAAATGTTTTATATAAAATATTTATTTAAGATTGTTTTGGTATATCTTCCAAATTTTTATTAGGAAAGAATTAATTTTTTAAAATTTGAAGAATCCATTTCATGGATTTATTTAGTTAAATTTAAAGAATATTTGTTTTAATTATTATTTAATTGGTTATGGGAAACATTTTGAGACCCTTCTGAGCTTTATTTCTCACATGTTACCTTTTCCTCCAAGCATTTTTAGGCCACCTTATTCTAGGTACAGGGTAAGGGAAATAACCAATTAGATGAGGGGGTGTTTATGTTAAATGGAACCCTATGTTATGGAGGTGACTACTGGATATGTGAACAAAATGATTCCTGGGATATGTATGAGTTTTTACCTTAGTAGATGTTGTGTCTTGGGATGATGTACTCTTTGGGTATTATATTAATTATTTTTTTCTAGTACCTTCTATACTTGGAGTGTATAGAATAATATCTTATATATTTTATATTCTACTATTATTTGTTAAAAATAATTCCCACTTTATTCTTTCATAATTCTCGGTGTTAGTCACTAATCCATAGGGATCAAAAATTCACTTCGGGCTATTTCAAGGGTATCATTATACCTTGATATCTAGTCCAGTTAATGAAAACAATTATATTATGGTTTATATATTTCCAGAAAAGTTTTTTTAAATTACAATAAAACTTAATTTTTAGGGTGAATTTATTTTTTATTTTTTTTAAATATGTTTCTAACTTATCTGCTTTTTCATTATGTTTTTTTTCAAAATCATAGGGTGGGGTGTGATTTGTGAAAAGAATCTACCGAGATTTAAATATTTTATATAGGGGAAGAGATTTGAAAAAATAATTTATAATATAAAGTTTGATAAAAACGTTATTCTGTTTTATATTGGGAATAATATTAATTTTCCATACAAAGGGGGAGATTTGTTAAGAATGGGGGAGTTTGTTCTAAATTGTTCTGAAGTGTCTTATGATTTTCTAGAAGGGGGAGATTATTGAGTCAATGAGTCCATATATTCCGTTTTTAAAAACAATACACCTAATGTAAATTTATTTTTAACTTGAGTTTTGTTTATTTCAAGTGTTTTTAATATGTAGGAAAGAATGATGGAAACCTTAATTCTAGATAATGAAAATAAAATGAACTGTGATTTAATTTTAGGTTAATATTATCAAATAATAAATCACTATAGTGGTGTGATATATACTTTATCATTAGATATGGAGCTTGTATGAGTTTATCGGAAGATAACAAAGGTTCTTCTAATGTAATTATAAATGTTCCTAAAGAATGAAAAACCTAACCATTGAAGGTTTTCTTATAAATTAAACCACAAATTAATAGGCAAAAATTATATTAATTCAATAGTAATCTCCGTGATCTTGTAGTTTGTTGTTTCCTACAACAACATACTATCATGGGATAACTTCCAATTGTATATTCATTCAATGTTTTTTGATCAATGTTCATTTATGAGTATTTCAATATAATGAATTTGTCTTTTCATTTTCTAATCACCATGTTCTTGATCCTTCATGATTGAGGGATATATTGGGGAAAATTGATCTATATACAATCTTATTAATTGTGATATTTAGGGATGTGGATTCATGTTGTTTCTGATTAGGTTGATTGAGTTAATCTGAGGTGGAAGGCAAAGTTTCTAGGGTTAGGACACTGATACCATTCTATAGTTATAAACTATAGGTATTACATGTGATAGGAAGATAAAACTTTCTAAATGTTTAAATTTAAGGATACATTGAATATAGTATATATAATATCCTTATGATTTGGGTAAAATTATAGTTTATAATATCATTTAAGGGTTACTTGGTATGTTAACTAGTTTCTTATGATTTTGTTATTTATACTATATTTAATCATTTTTTAATTGTTTATATCTATATTGTGAATTTTCTTTTTCCCCTAATTTCATTATTTTTTTAAAAGTTTAATTTCCAGCATTAATTTTATTTACTCTTATTTTTTTGGATTAATAGAAATATTAAATATTCCATTGGTATTAATACCTGAGGTGGTCAGTAAAATTATAGTTTGGTTTTTAAACAAAAATTGTTCCCCCTAGTATATTTTTTCAATATTGATTAATTGGGATAATAATTTTTGTTAATATTTTATTTATTAAATATTATTACAAAGTAACTATATGTTATTTCGTTTCAAAAAAGTGTTTATGTATAAGAAATATATTTCGGAGAGAATATAGTTTTTAGGAGGTTATTGGGAGTATATGTAGAATTAGAAAAGTTTAATGTGTAAGAAATAAATTATTATACAAGTTCAAGTAAAAGTGAATGAAACATAATATGTTAAAGGAGTTTAAGATTTTTATATAATGAAATATCTTAATGAAGAATGTTAGATTTAATTTTGTTGGAAAATAAACCAAAATAAAATTTTAATAGTAATTTTATATTTTTGATGATAAACATATAATGTGTTCATATTATATATATAAATAGAAGTAATTTACATCATAACATTAGTTTTTTTGAGGTAAAGAAGTTTAAATATTATGTTTAAAGAGTTTAACATAAGGATTATGAATACTAATATCACCATTAATCAAACAAATTTTTTTTATAGATGTCAAACAATTAAAGAAGTGTAGCTAGAGGTATTATTGGATGGTCATATAGAGATATGGTATAAGTTACATAGTGATTTAATGACTTATAAAACCCTTAAAAATTTTATAATCATAAGGCCACTCTAATGGTATATCTTATGGGATATGTTTTGACTGGTCCTTATGTATACTTTTGTTAGTATTAATAAAATATTTTAAGAATATGAAAATGTTTTATATTATGAAAAAATGTATCTTTTCATTATAATTATTTCATTTTGGTTACATTTTTTACATGAGTTGAAATAAAAATAAAACTCTTGAACTATGACTTTGAGTTATATCAAATCAATGGTCATCTAGAAATATTATATCCTCTGATGACATCTGAAAATCATCATAGGTTGGGTTTCTTATAGAGATATGAAATTTTCTCATGAGGTACACAAATAGTTTTCAGTACTAGATGACCTTCTAAGTATACCAAATAGAGTTTCATAAACTTTTGATATTTCACACTTTGGATGCATGTGCGGGTAGGAGATAGATGAAATTGAAAATTAATTGTGGGGGGTATTTCTTTTTAGATGAACTTAATGTGAAATAATATAATTTTTAAAACTTTTTTATATAATATTAAATAAATTAAATACTTTATGTAAATATAAAAATCAAAGTATTGACAATGAAAAAAATATAATAATATATAAAAGTAAAATTGAAATAAAAAACAAAAAGTGAATCGAGAATAAATAAATTATGTGTGTTATTTGAAGGGTTAATAAATTATGAAATAAATGATTTGAAATTGATAGATAAATGAAAATTCAGAATGTAAACAAGACTTGATATTTGATAATGATGGTCAAAAATAGTACCTGAAATTACTCCTAATTATTCCACCTCAATATCTTGAGGATTTAATACATTAGTCTCTATTATTTAATGGCATCCAAGGTACTAGAACTATACCTTGATTTTTAAGTTATAGAAGAAAATTGGATAAAATAAACACCAAATATTTAATGGTGATGCTAGAAACCACAAAAAATTCCCATTCCTTTTTAATGTAAAAGGAAAGAAAACCAATGTCTCTCACTTTAAAGGTATTGAGAACTAGTATTATAATAAATATTAAGAGGACATGATTTCTAGGAATCAATATATTTTAATATTTCTCAAAATTCTCCTAATGAATATGATGATTACTATGAGAGAATGAGAATAAATGAATATAGTGATTTGGATATTAAAATATTTTCACTCTCTAGAAAGAGAAAAGAAATCTATAAAAGAAATTACTTTGAGATAAATATACCACATTGTAAATTAGAGATTGATTTTTAAGTACTTTTTATATAGATTTAAAAGGCCTCCCAAGGTCTCTATATATTGGATTCTAATTCTTAAAAATAGTTTTGGAACTATTTGTGTCTTATATCATTGAAGTCCACATTTCATGAATCTTAGAAAAAATTATTTCAATGAATTCAACCAACCTTTTAATGAATAATAAATAAAAAAATAATTGACCATTAAAAAATTTAAATAACAACTATAATATATCTCTCGAATAATCTATGTGAGAGAAATATATTATCATTTAAAAATAAAAACAATTCAAATAATTCAAACTAAATGAAAATCACTCATTTAAAAAGTTCAAACCAACTCCATAATAATAGATATATAAAAAAATTTCAACTGTTATTTTAAAAAATTCCAAATTTTAATTTTAAATAACTTTCTATATTTTTACATGTGATAATATCAAAATTCAATGACACCTCATTAAAAACTAAAAAAAAGTTTGAATTACTTCATTAGACATAAACATGATTTTATGAATAATAAAAACAATCAAAAAATCTCAATAAAAAATTCAAATCATTTATGTTACATGCTATATATATATATATGAATGGAGAATAGCATTTATCATGAAATAATCATGTTTAAAAAAATGTAGAAAAAATGTAAATAGGTTTTATGTCAGTAATATGAATTTATAAAATCATTAACACAATTTAAACATTTTTTATACACATTAAAAAAAATCAATGTATCAAGTACGAAACATAGAAAACTAAAGATGTCTATATTTACATAAGGGTAATATACCATGTAGAGTAAGGGTATAATATAAGTTTGAAACATTATATAAAGGCAACACATATATTTCATGCGTTTTATAAGGTTATAAATCATAAATAAATGTAAGTATTAAAAAATATACCATGCATATGGGTAGATAACACTATATAAAAGTAATATAAAAGCTATTTAAGTGTAAATAATAAAACATATAACTTGCGTAATGGTAATTAAGAGTTATGTATGGGTAAAAAGATTTAGAAGAACTAATTTTCTCCAAAAATAATGAGAAATAATTATATAGAATGACAAGAATAAGAATAATAAAAATAATAATAAATGATTAATAACTAATAAACAAAAAATATTAATAAAAATAAATTAAATTATAAAATATAGTATATTGAAATATGAAAATATAAAATAATTATAGTGGCAAGGATACACTGTAATAATCTACCCCATTTTGATAATTTAAAAATCTAATATGAACTTCAAAATTTATCTAATTTTTTTGAATTAATAAAAATGATTAAAATAAATTTCAAAACACATTTTCACCCCATTTTTGAAATAAATAATGGAAAAAATAATATTTTAAAACAATTTTTTCAAAAAATATATATATATATATAATTTATCTCCCACTACATTAATGCTTCTCTATAAAAAATTAAAAGGAGACCAAAAAACAAATTATATGATATACAATGAATTGTAAAAATACATAAAAATTAAATATTTTTAAAAATTATTTTTATTTTGAAGGATTATATAATATTTTATTAATTAACTGTAGAAAATTTCCAACGAGTATCAAAATAGGTTTGTAGTAAGGGCCACTCACCGAACCTAGGATGGAGAAAATATTCAGAAAACTAATCAACACTTTTTAGGAAAAATACATAGAAGTATCTTCACCATAAGAACATCCACTTATTTCTATAAATTCATGAATGTTTTCTTTAGAATATCATAATCAATTCACTTTTCCAAAATTATGCAATGTTTGGGAAAAAAATTAAAATAATTTTAAATCCATTATTGATTATTTTTTTAGAATTAAATTTTTGAAAAAGTAAAACCTTCTCAAGATTTCCATGTTGAAGAAAATTTGAAAAACAATGAAAAATGAAATGAAAATAAAATTTTAAAAATACAACATAGAAATATATAATTGGAAAAGAAAAAAAAATTAAAAAGAACATTTGAAAAAAAATTGAAAAGAAAAATTAAAAATACTTTTTAATTTCCACAACTCCACAAATAATATAAATATTATATTGAGAAACTATAAAGTTAACATTAAAAATAAAACATGAAAAAACATAAAAATATAAAATTTGAGAATTGGATAAAATCAAAAATATAACCCCTCATATTTTGAGAATGAAAGAAAATATATGATAATATATTTTGAAAAATATATTCATGAGATAACATAAAATAAAAATAATGAAGAACCGTATTTCAATAATGATCAACGTTGGTATCCAAATCTTCCTTAGGAAGGGAAGATATTGGATCCAGCTTGTAGGGATTATAAAACATAATCATAAGGTGGGGAAATCTTGACCAATCAATTTAATAAGTGAACAACACATTTATTTAGACATCACTGTAGGATACAACATTGAGGAATAGTGGTAAATCCATCCCATAAATCATTTAAAGGGGCCTTTTGGTACCCAATTTTTGGGTCTGATAGTGTAATCTAATAAGGATTAATATGGAGAAACAATTTTGGGTCGCCAAGATTGGATAATAAAGATTTTACGACTGAAATTTATTTAGAAATTAAAATATTTTGTAAAATTGAGAAAAAAGATGAATTCTTTTTTTTACCATATCTATAATTTTTATAATTTTATTCAGAAACTACATAAAAAAATTATTACAATAATTATGGATTTTTTTAGAAATTCCCATTATAAAAGTAGTGGTTTATAAAGAAGTTGAACTATCTTCTGAAAATTTAAATCCATTGTTATTCTTTTTAATGAATTGAGATCTAAGAATCATATTAATTGATTTGTAAACATGGGAGAATTTTTAAAGAGTTATTTGGAGATCCTTGATTTCGTTTAAAAAATCTTCAATAATGTACTGTTTTTTAAATTTCAAAATGAAATTAACATTTTCCATTAAAATTTGTACTTTCTCAAAAGAGAGAAATTTTTTATTATTAATAATGTAACTCCCTGGTTCCAGAATCCACCCAAAGGCACCTCATACCCAGTTGGCCACATGGCCTCAAAAACATTTCACCAAATGGCAGAGGCTACCAACTAGTAGTGAGAGATTTAGGAGTGATAGTGGGGAAACTATTCCCTCATTGGCAGAGTAGCACAATGGTAGTAAAATAGATAGCAATAGAAGATGTAGTAAAATAATGAAATATGTAATCAACGGATGACTGAAGAAATAAAAAACTAGAGCACACATATTTAAATGAAGCATGATACATATTTCTAGAAAATAATCCAAATAAATCACAATGATGGACTATAGTACTAAATCAAATTACAAAGGAAAGGTAGTAAATATCTCCATAGCATCGCAATCCTCAACTTTGTCCCATACTCCTCGGCTCCGTTGGAATCATGTACCTGAAGTAGAAGGGAACTGTCCCTTATCTATAACTGTAATAATTTACTTTATTTGGGCACAAAAAAATGACCAAAAAAGGTTTTGAGACTCATCCCAGTAGGCAACGGCCCAAATATCAGTGCCTAACATTCATTGAATATATATGGTTGTCAATACACGAAGAGAAGAAGTAAAAAAGGAAGTACCCAAAAGTAAAAAATCACATAGTTTCATTTGAATTAAATTTCATACATCAATTAAGAAGATAATCTCAAACAGGTAACCCTCTTGTAAGTACTCACAACCTAACCCATATGGTTAAACCAAACAAGACAAGCAACCCTCTGGGAAGTACTCATTGTCTAACCCCTATGGTTCAGCTTTAGAATAGACAATCTGAGGAAGCACTCAACGTCCAATTCCCCCTATAGCCCATATCTAGGAAACTACAGACATTCTAAGGGAGCACAAGGTCCATCCACCTATGGTCTCACAACGTAAGAGTAAAAAAACACTCTGGAGAAGCCCCCAACATCCATTCTACATATGGTCTATAACACTAGGTTCTCACAGCCTAGTGTAAGTCAGTCCTGCACAATGATATGTGGAAGCCAAATTAATCCTGAATAACTACTTGACTAAACTATCTACATCATATCATAGCATATTAGTTAAAATCACTCTATCCTATAATACAAGTCATGGAAAGTAAAGAAGCAGCCTAACAGGAAAAGCTAGACTAAATGGTCAATAATAATCAAACTTGGTAAAAACATCCATATCATGGAAAAGTGAACCCTAGTCACAACAATTATCCTCTATCCACACAAACAAGGCATAACAGGTAATAACATGGATAAAACCATAAACACTCAATACCCCATTCTGGGGTATTTGTCATTTTTCACATAAATTTCAAAGACAATCTACATAATGGCACAAACCACCTACCTCGGAATCATGAGATCGATATACATTAACCTCAGGCCACGAATCACCCTATAATTCCATATATCTACAAAAACACTTTAAACATTAGACCATGGATAACTCGAAAGAGAGAAGAAATTAGGAGATGAAGATTTAAAAGAAGGAAGAACTCACCGTGGTGATTCCAACGCAATCAATGGAGCACAATTCAGAGAATGGACGGTGAGTTCGGGGATCGGTGAAGATCTGCGTTTGTACAGATTCTCCTGGATGAAATAGGTTGATAAGATGCGTGTTTTTTTTCATTACATGTGACCTCTGTCCATTTAATGAAAAAAATAAAGTACACGACATGTTATTTAAAAGTACACAATGTGTACTTGACTTTTCCAACCACTACTTTAGGCAGTCTCCATGTCACCACATACGACCATGTGCTTGACTATTACATATCTAGTACACGGTCATCAGAAACAACTGTGTACATGGAGTGTACTTAAAAGTACACGATGCGCACTCCTGAAATTTCTAGAAACTGATATTTTTCTCAAAAAGAGCTAGAAAAGTAAAATATACCTGAAAATAAGATCTGCGGTCTTACAAAATTCCCCACTTATATAAATTTGTCCAAAAATTTCTCTATCAAGGTGCCATAAAAGAAGAATCCTGAAATAGATACAGCCACTACGATCATACATTGGCCTCCCTCTCCCAGGTCTCGTCCTACACTCACCTATGATGCCATAACACTCATACCTAAGGAAGAGACTGGCCACAGAGAACCATCACATTTTGATTAACAATCCAGATAGGATGATCCTCGAACGAGGCTTCCACCTCAAGCTCAACCTCCTGGGGTTGGAAAACATGAGAAAGGTCTAAGAAGTAACTTCATAGATGAGAAATGTGGAAGAAATCATGCATAGTTTAATACCTCTACGGTAACTACAACTGATAGGAAACCACTACGACTCTCTCCAAAATCTCAAATAGCCCGACGTACCTCGGTGAAATGATACACTGTTTCCTAATCCTTTTGTGTCCCAACCATGGTGTGACATGTATAAAAACCTAATCTCCGACCTCGAAATCTATAGGTTGTCTCTGTCGATTAGCATAAGACTTCTATCGTGACTGTAGAGTTGCCATCCTTTACAAAATCCACTCTATCTACTCTATGGTCTCCTGTACAAGACGATGTCCTAGTATAGCATTATATCATACCTCTTTCCAATATAAGGGTGATCAGAATAACCTACCATAAAATTCCTTAAATTGTGTCATATGAATAGTTTCTTTAAAACTATTATTTTAGGAAAAATCCATAAGTGGTATGTGATTCTCCCATGAATCTCTAAAATCAAAGATGCAATCTCGAAGCATGTCCTCAAGTACCTGAATCATACACTCGGACTGGCCATCTGTCCGGGGATGGTAAGCTATAGTCAGAAGTAACTGTGTACCCAATCCCCTCTGAAGTCCCTGCTAGACCTGAGAATTAAAACATGCATCTCTATTTGAAACAATGGAGTGGGAAACCCCATGTAGACATACAATCTCTCAAATGTACAACCACCCTAGCTCATTAACACTGAAAGTCTCCTTGATCGGAAATAAGTGAGAAACCATCGTGAGTCTGTCAATGAAAACCCAAACTGCATCATTCCCTCATGGAGACCTTGGAAAACCTATCACGAAATCCATCGCGAAGTCATTCCATTTCCACTCAGGAATGAGTAACTACTACAAAATCCCTAATAGTCACTGATGATCCACCTTCACCTACTAACTGGTGGAACACCTCATGAAAAAACTAGAAACATCTCTCTTCATACCTGGCCGCCAATATTGATGGTGTAGATCTTGATACATAATCGTGACACCAGGATGAACTGCTCAAACTGAGGAATGAAAGTCCCACATCATCTCCTCACGTATTCCTGCTGACACCCGTACGTGCCCATGAAAATGCAAGATCTCACCCTTGCTTACTATCTATCCAGAAATAGGGTCCTCTCCTAACACACTATCCCATAGGACTAGGCCTTATGAATATGATATCATCCTCATTTTCACTTGATCAAGTAGAGTAGAGGTAACAACCACAGAAGAATGAAATGTTTTCCCCTGACTATCATGCACTCCCAAATGCATCTCAGAGAATTGAACCATAAGTTACCACTCATTGCTGGCCTCCTAAACTACGTGTTTCTTATTACTCATGCTCAACACATCACCCACTACATTTCCCTTACTATGCATGTAGGCAAGCTTGAAGTCAATCGATAGAAGGTACTCTACCCACCTTCACTGTGTCAAATTTCGGCCACATTGAGTAAAGCTATAACTGAGGATTTTGTGGTTGGTAAAATCAAGAAAACTATCTCCCAATTGGTAGAGTCTCAAATAGCATAAACCATGAACAACAAATTCCAACTCTACATCATGCGTCGGGTTGTTCCTCTCAAGTCACATCAACTGCCGAGACCCATACACAACAACTCCTTCTCCTTGCATAAGCACTGCTCCCATCTCAATAGCTGATGCATCATAGTAAAAAGTATAGCTCTTTTCCAACTTAATCAAAACAAGTATCGGTGCTAAATTCAACCTCCCTTTAATCTCTTGAAAGGTCAAATCCCAAGAATCTGACCACAAGTACTTCACAACCTTCTTTGTCAGGCCCTTATGTGGCACGACTAAGCATGATAAGTCCCATATAAAATTCCTCCAATAACCAGCCTGCTCTAGAAAACTACATTCCTCAAAGAAATTCTTCCACTGCTCCCAGGAAACTACTAATCTCACTTTCTATGGGTCTGATAATACTCCAGTCTCTAAGATATCATAACCCAAGAATTGAATCTGATCCATCCAAAAGTGGAATTTTGAGAGCTTATCATATAACTAATGCTCACTTAGTGTACTTAGAATGATCTCAAGATGGGTATCATGGTCATGTTGAGTGTGATATTACACCAAGATATCATACATTAAGAGTAGCGCGAAATAATCCAAGTATGGATGGATCACTCGATTCATCAGTTCCATGAAAACTTCAAGCGTGTTCATGAGATCAAACGACATAACCACATAATTTTTTATAGTATAGCTACTCTGAAATGCTTTAAGAGGAACATCTGATGGTCTAACGTGCAACTGATGATAACCAGATCTCAAGTCAATCTTCGAGAACACCTGAGATCCCAAAAGCTGATCAAAGGGATCATCAATACTCGGAAAGGGATATCAGTTCTTGGCCATCAAAAGGATCACCTTTCGATAATCCACAAAATTTCTAAGGGTACCATCCATCATATTTGTAAACAAGACAGGGAAACCCCAAGAAAAATTACTAGTCGGATGAAACCATTTTTCTACAACTCCTCCAACTACTTATTGAACTCCTACTACTCTAGTGTAGCCATTGAATAAGGATGAATAGACACCAGTGCCACTCCTAACACAAGAATAATAGAAAATTCCACCTCTCTCTCTGGAGGAAAACCTGAAAAGTCCTCTTGAAAGAAATCCCTAAAACGATACACCACTAGAGGAATGTACATATATGAAGTCCCCTTGTCATCCAGATATATACTAGCAATCTGAGCTGTAACTCCTCCCTACCCATGATGCTCGAATCTTTCTCTACTCCCCTGGACATCCCATTCACCCTTATGATGAAACGATATTCCCTCTAGTGATGTAAAACTCACCCTACGATGATAGAAATCGAGAACAACATGGAAGGAAACTAACTAGTCCATTCTGAGAAAGACATCATAACCCACAATCTCTAGGACATTGAGGTCCCAAAAGATGTGACACCCACCAACCTCTAGAGGGCACTCCTTGCACTGATGTACACTACCCATTCTAGTTCCCAACAGAGTGTCTAGCATCAAGATATCAATAGAAGAAAATATATAGATCCCAAGGATATCCACCACAATGAAAAATATAATGTTACAGGAATACCATTTATTGAAAAGAGAAAAATCTAAAACCGAGGTAGTTAAGATCGTACCTTGAACTGTAGAGGGTCTGGGATCCTGCTCCTACAGGGTCTTCTCCACTGTAAAAGTCTGACCTACACTGTAACCCTGTGACCCTACCTGACCACCATAAGCTGATCCATCGTATTTTCGCTGAATTTCCTGTGAATGAACACCACATTCGTGACCTCCACCTTAGCTTGAACGGCCAGCAGAACTCCATTTCCCTAACTGATGGGAAACCAGTGCTGCTTCTCCTGAACAAGGATTCATAAAAGAACCCATGTCACCTGCTGCTGGTGAGATGATCTGACTGCAGCATTTAAGATGACCCATAATGTTGCATGATCGGCACTCCACTGGGTCTCTTGGGAATTTTGGCTGTGTATGAATAGTCTTCCAAAAGTGGTAGCACACCACCTAGATACCAGAAGGTGTCTCTCGCCTACTACAATCTCCACTTTTAGAATCCCTGCAACACTTACTACTGTCAGTAGGAGGTATACCAACTCCGGATGTCGAACCCCCCTATCTCACCACTCCATAATCCTTTAGATTGGGCTTCGTGATCAACACGTAGTTTACTATAGAATTTATGGAAGTGAACTTAAAGATGTTCAACTATGATCGTATTTCGTTCTTGAGACCATATTCAAAAATCATTTCGAGAAATAACACATCACCTCCTGGGATAGGCGCGATGCACTACAGATCAGTGAAACGAGAAGAGTAATCCTTGAATGAGAGTGTACTCTGCTCCAGACTCATGAAATCTCAGGCTCGATCAGCCCTCAAAGTCTCGGGGTAAAAGTAGTTATAAAAGGCACCTTGAAACTTGTCTCATTCCATAACCTACTAGCGTCCCGACTGTGACATCACATCCCACCATCTCTTGACAGATTCTAAAAGCATATACATAGTGAGAATCACACTCTTCTCTGGAGGATTCTCCAGATGCTTGAAGATAGAAATCATGGATTCTAACCATAAATCTATAGCATTAGGTCCTCCTTCACCTGTGAAGGTGGGAGGGTGATGCTGTTGGAAAATCCACGTAAAAACATAAATAGAAGGGTTTGAATGCAGTACTCCTCAGAAGGTCTACATGATCCTCATAAATCTCTCTTAGAACTGTGCGTAAAAACCTGTGTCGAGAATGATGGATGGCGCCAAGACTGACACAACTTGGGGATCCACTAGTAGTCCTTGATCAAACATATCTTGTGTCTGATCACTACCCTATAACTGGTGGACAACCGGAGGAAATATACATGTCATGACTCTCCAACGGCCAAGTACACACCTTAGATCAAGATTAGTAGGGAATAAAACATGGAAGTGTAATAAGGGAACAAGATAAAGAAATCCTTTACGTTTTTTTTCAAAACATGGATACATGGCATGTATAATTCCTATACAGCGTGTTCCTTTAAGCCTTCACATGGGTGTGTACTTTTTCCAACCCAGGTCATGTAACACCCCATACAAATGACATGTTATCCTAACACACAACGTGAACTGGAATCCTCTTCCCCTTCTTGAGTTATTCTACATAGCTAGGACACACAGTTTCCCTAGAACAATACTACACTACATGTTAGTTCTAGACACAGTGTGTACCAGACAAACTTCACTGACCCATGTTGCTAGTTACACGACCGGTCACATGGCTGACGCTACACGATGTGTTTATTCCTGATAAGATGTGTACTAGAAATATTTCACTGACTTGTGTTGTTCACTACATGGACAGATTCAAGGGTCACACTACAAGGTGTGTTCAAGCTTAACATGGCGTGTATGACTTAAGTTTTCACCCATCCGTGTCACTAGTCACACGAGTGGAATCAAGGTCAACACAACATGAAGTATACATCAAGAACACGATGTGTTCCACCAAATGTGTTCCAACCCTGTGTCTTTTCCCACACAGCCAGTGACACTATTAAAACCCACATAGCGTGTACATATAGTACACAATGTTTACTTAAGAAATACAGTTCCTTCCCAAAATTAAGGACACATGGTTTTTCGCACAGTAATCCTCAGAAACTACTTTGAATCCCATAAAAACACTAAAATGAACATTAAAGTACCAAATTATGATCTGTGAGAACCCATACTCCCCGAAAATCAAATCTTGGCATCTTAGAGATGTCATACACATGGAATAACAATACAATGATCCACCAATTTACATACCCCGAGGGTCCATAACACCTAAAGAACGAATGTTTTAAGTCCATTCAAATAAAACATTACATGAACCAATACCTTATCAAAAAGTAGGTATTCTATCAAGGCATCTAACACAACAACATGCATATCTTACACAACATCTATCACAACAACATGAAATAACTAATTCACCCGAAATGGAATGGAAGGAATTCTTGACATGTGGTTTCTATCAAGTGCATATATGATGCATGAGATGACATAACCTCATCTCATTAGGTTTCAACATAATAAAACCTCAAATCAATTGTAAAATTAGAAAAATTTCAATAAATGAGGTATATTGGCTTTTTCCTGTACACAGGTTAGCTACTCCAAGGAATGACTTATTAAAAAGTACCTATTCCTTCATATCCCTGGCTATAGGCTCCAAAACGTATGTCAAGAAGAAAAGAATCCTCTGATACCACTTTGGAATGCCCTGGTTCTGGAAGTCGCCCAGAGGTGCCTCGTACCCGGTTGGTCACAAGGCCTCATGTGCATTTCCCTAAATGCTAGAGGCTGCCGACTAGTAGCGAGGGACTTGGGTGTGATAGTGGGGAATCTATGCCCTCATCACCAGAGGAAAAAATTTGAATTAAAATAAACAACAATAGCTAAAGAATAAAAATCATGTAATAAGTAAACAGAAGACTGCAGAAATAAAAAACTAGAGCACACATATATAAATGATGCATGATACATATTTCTCGGAATGCCGCCAAATAATTCACAATTCTAGAATACAGTACTAAACCAAAGTATATAATAAAAGAAGTAAACAACTCAACAGCATCTCAAGCCTTAGCTTGGCCCCATGCTCCCTAGCTCCCTAACAGTCATATACCTGAAGTAGAAGCGAGATTGACCTAATCTATACCTACAGCAATATAATATGTTTGGGCCCAGAATCATGAACCAAACAAGGTGTGAGACTAATCCCAGTAGGAAGCCACCCAAAGATATGTTCCTAATAGTTAGTGAATATATATGGTAGGTAATAAGAAAAGAGAAGCAATAAATAGGGAAGTACCCAAAAGTAAACATTCCTACAGTTTCAAATGCATTCAATTTCATACAACAAGTAATAAGATAATCACCAAGAGTTAACCCTCTGGGAAGTACTCACAACCTAACCCCTCTGGTTCAAGTAATAAAGATATGAAACCCTATGGGAAGTACGCATAGTCTAACCCCTCCGGTTCATCTTTAGCACAAACTCTCTAAGGAAGCACTCACCGTAAATTCCCCATGTTGTCTCGTATCGGTAACTAACAGGAACTCTGAGGAAGCACTCAATGTCCAATTCCCCCTGTGACCCATATCAAGGAAACTAAATACACTTTGAGGGAGAACAGGGTCCATCCCTATATGGTCTCTCAACATAACAATAAACATACACTCTGGAGAATCCATCAATGTCCATTCTCTCTATGGACTACTACACCAGGTTCTCACAGCTCTGTGGAAGTCTGTCATGCCCAATGGCATGTGGAAGACTAAGTAAACCTCAAGATCTGCATGGCTAAAAAAATGTAACACATATCATAGCATGTCAGATAAAATCACACTATCATACAATACTAGGTATGGAAATCAAAGAAGCAACCTAAAAGGAAAAGCTAGACCAAACGGTCAAAAACAAGAAAACATGGGAAAACATCCATAAAATTGAAAGGTTAACACTAGTCAGAATAATTAACCTATATCCAAACAAAAAAATCATATCAGGTAATAATAGGGCTAAAACCATAAGCACATAATACCAATTTCTTGGGTATTGGGAATTTTTGCACATAAAATTCAAAGAATATCTACCGAAAAGCACAAACCACCTACATTAGCGTCATGAGATCGATATACTTGAATATAAGGCCTAGAAACACCCTATAATTTCATATATCTTTAGAAACGATAAAGATGTTAGACTGAGGATAACTCGAGAGAGAGAACAAATTAGGAGATGAAGTTATAGAAGAAGGAAGAAATCACTGTTGCGATTCTAGCACAATCGAAAATAATCGATTTACAGAAAGGATGGTGATTCTGGGGCTTGGAAAAGGTTTTGGCTATACGGATGCTCTTGGATGAAATATTTCAAGAAGAACTATGTTCTATTCGTCAAATGTGACCCCATCCTGTTTAATGAAAGAAAATAAAGTACACTGTGTGTTCTTTAAAAGTACACAACATGTACTTGCCTTTCCCTTACTCCTCTTTAGGCGGTCTCCAGGTCACCACACACGACCTTGTGCTCTGCCGTTACACGAACAATATAAGGTCACCAATGGAAAGTGGGTACATGGTTTGTACATAAAATTACATGGCGTGTACTCATGAAATTTCCAAAAACTCCTCTTTTTCTCAAAAAACAACCAAAAAAGAAAAAAATACTTGAATAAAAGATCTAGGTTCTTAAAAATAACACATTTTTATTTATCTGAATGATTTTTTTATTTTGAAATAAGTTCCTGACAGTAATTTACATTTTCATTATTATAAGAAGAGGATCAAGAGTAATAGGATGAATGATAAGATGAATGTTGGTTTCGAGTGCAACAAAAGAATGTGATGGGTGTTTCCCAACTCTGATTTTTTCCCTGATAGATGATTAATCAGATATTTAACACAACGTTGAACATCGTTAAGAACATAATTAAATCAAATAATCAGACCATACAAATTACACCATAAATAGAGGGTGGATCATCTAACATTATTTTAATTTATTTATTTAATAATAGAATTAACATTTTTGGATTTCTATTGTTTTTGATGAATTGGATAATACATCTACATTACTACATCATTTCATTATAGTAATAAAGTAAAGATTCTTTTTATGGTGATCCACATGTGTTCAATAAATCTCTACAAATCGCAGAAGGAATCATTGGGAGCTATCATGGTAGATCCTTGCGCATGTGTTTTCCACATTTGATCTATTTGAGAATTGCTTCCAAAGCATTCTCCTTGCTCAGGTGGAAAAGTATTTCTCTCTATTATTTGTATAGTTCTTAGAGAAGTGGTGTCTCTTGGATTTGGATAATTCTTCAATTCTGATATTCACAACCTGAAAAAATGAATTATCTATTGATATAATAACAACACTGGGTTAATATATCACCATGGTTAAAATAAAATAATTTTCCAAGTGACCTTAATTAATTATTTAATCATAGAAAAAATCCATGTAAAATAATAATAAAAGCATTATTTCTCAAATTTCTCTTAACATACGAATTATAATTAAATATTATTTAATAAAATAATATTCAATATTTGTTATTTCTCACTGGACCAAAAATTGTCGTCCTCCATTCTTTTATAATATTTATCAGAATTTGAATAATGTCTAATTATTTATTGAATAGATATCACTGCATTATTCTCCAATAAATAATTAAATATTATATTTAATAAAATAGAAAATAATTATTTATATGGGATCAAGTATACATGAATAATTATTAAACCATGTACGGGAATAATATTTATTCAACCTCTTAAATAATAAATAATAATAGATTATTTAACTCCTATTTTAGATACACTTAATGTGTGACCCTCTAGGCCTCTTTCTCAGTGGCATTTGGCGGATCAGCCTAAAGTATTAGGTTAACATCTTGAAACACACTAATTCACCAATATAGAATGAAGTTTGAACCACGATCAAATAAAACCTCATTCAAATTCTTAATGTGTAATATAGACTCTTTATCATGATATCTCAAATCAAGCAGGTGGCATGTCGGTGCCATCAACCTATGTTCTCGTTGTCTTTCTCTTTGAATTTTTAGAAATATAACATTCTTATAGAACACCATTGCCATGGATTTATTTAGAATATATAATTTCCCTCAAAGGGAATGAGATATTAACCTCCATTAAAGAACATATGGGATAAATACTTTCCTTATTTATTCGTTAATACAATATTACTCGTGACACACCCAACACATCTTACCTCACCATGAATGTCAGTCGTCATGGTTATTTTAAATACATTAAAGTACATGAATCATAGTATTCTTTAATAATAATATTAATGTCTAAGGACCAATAAAAATTTATATTGACATGAACATCTAATGATTCATATAAATGTGGGTTTCTTACAGGAAGGGCCCATTGTTATATTATCATACTGGATATCACCGAGGGAGTACACCCTGAGTAGGTGCATCAAATTAATATGAATATACACCCCTGATAGCATGTATCATTTTTGTACCTCAAATTATATCATACAACTATAGAAAATATAATCAACAATAGTGTCGTAGCACATTTGGGTTCTCATTATAGTGGGGAACTACTATGACCTTTCAGAGCAATAGCTACTCGTTGGAAATTTTCCCATACTATGTCATGAATAATAACAATAATGATATGATAATTAGTTTATTAATATTCAAAACAATGAATTCATGTTTATCATAATGATCATAGAATTTGGTTCTTGGGAACCAACTGAAATAGACTACCAATTTCAGTAGATCCATATACTAACAACCTTCAGTCTGCTAGTTCGAACATGATACTCATGCTTCTGCTGAGAGAGGCCTTTAGTCAAGGGATTTACAAATTTTTATCCCATGGGTAATATTTTTTAATACAACATTATAACTCAGATAAAAATACCTCAAGAGGTGATACTTTCAGAGTACACACAATGTCCATTTTTGTGACCTTGTCTATTTTACAAGATCTAGAACAGCAGTATTATCACAATACAATGTTATAGGGTATTTACTGCTTGGTACCACATCAAGATCTGGGATAATTTTTTGAATCCAAATGGATTCCTTGGCTACATAAGAAGAAACTATATACTCAAACTCTGATATAGAATCGGTGACAACTGACTAGTTTGAACTTTTCCTGCTTACAACTCCTCCATTGCGATTGAAAACATATCCTAATTGATACTCTAGATTATTCTGATATTTCTAAAAACTATCATTAGTAAAAACTCGGATGTCCATCTTCTTTTCTTCTCCATACATTGGGAACATATCCTTAGTTCTTCTCAAATAATTAAGGATGGACTTAAAAGTAGTCCATAGCTGTTCTCTTGGATTTTATTGATATATTCATACCATGCTCAGTGCATAGGAAACATATAGCCTTGTATATAACATGGCATACATAATTGATCCTATCTCCGAAGCGTACGAGATATCACTCATTCTTTCTTTCACATGTTTTGTATGAGGATACATTGTATTATAAATATGTAAACCATGTGATACTATAACCAATCCACTATTGGATTGTTCTATACTAAATCTCTTTAGTATCCATTCAACATATTTACTTTGACACAGTGCATGTATCCTCTTTGATCTATCATGAATGATCCTGATCCCTATAATATAGATTGATTCTTCTAACTCCTTAATGAATAAATACTTATTTATCAAGTCCTTAACAGATTGTAAGACTAGTATGCAATTTTTAATAAGTAATATTCCATCAACATATACTACTAGGATAAATTTCGCATTCCCAATAAAACTATTATAAACACATGACTCACATTCATTCATAATGAAACCATACTCTTTTATGGATTAATCGATTCGAATGTTCTACGAACTAGATGCTTTCTTCAATCCATAAATGGAACTGTATATCTTGAAAATCCTTTTGGCATCACCTGGAGTCACAAACCCTTATGGTTATATCATATATATATCTTCCTAAGGGTTCCTATTAAATAATTTAGTTTTGAAATCCATCAACCAAATATCATAGTCTTGGTAATATACTTGTGAAAGTATAATTACGATGGATTTAAATATGTAAAATAGTGAAAAGGTTTCATCATAGTAAATTCCATGAAAATGTTTAAACTCTTTAGCCAATAGCCTTTATTTATAGTTACATACTTTAACTTGCATTTCCAGTTGCATATTGAATTCCCATTTGAATGCAACAGGTTTTACATCAACTGGTGAATCGAAGAGAACCCAAACTTGGTTCTGATACAAGGAATCCATTTCCGAATTCATGGCATATTTCCATCTTGCAGCTTCTGAGCTCTCCATTTCCACTTTGTAGGATTGAGGTTCATTAGTGTCAACCAATAATGATTCACCATTCTCAGTGACCAAAAAACCATTTCTCTCTAGTTCTCTTACCTCTCTTACGCTCCTATGTAGTACTCGGTTTTAGGAAATAATAATTTCATGGGGACCTATGGAATATGTTCTTATAAAAAATATTATGTATCATGAGAATATACTTTCTTTAAGTCAATATTTATCTCACTATCCTTTTCGATGATGTGAACCATCTCCAGAAAGATGACTTGTCTGGTGAAAATCACTTTCTTCTATGAGGGTTTGTGTTGGTAGAATCCCTTTCTTTAATTAGTATACCCAATAAATAAACACTTAGTGTCCTACTGTGCTAGTTTGTTACCGGGGAAGGCCTTAAAAACATTCCGGACAACCCCATACACATGTATGTAATAAAATTGGTTTTTCCCTCTTCAAATCTCAAAGAGAATTCCACTTTCCTATTTAGTTGGTATTTGTTTTAAGGTGTATGACACAATTTTAAATTCATATCCCCAAAAGTATAATGGAATATCTTCATGACTCATAAATGGCCTTACCATGTCTAACAAGGTGTGGTTCCTCCTTTATCTAACACCATTCCACTATGGTGTGTATAGTTTTGTGGGTTGATATATAATACCAAAACTCCTGTATAATGTTGATAAAATATTGGTAAAGATATTCACCAACTCAATCCAATCAATGAGTCTTTATCTTCTTACCAAGATGATTTCCTAATTTATTATTTAATCCATTGAATTTAAAAAAGGACTCAAAATTGTACCTCCTCAAGTAGACATAGCCATATCTATTCACACCATTAGTAATATTTATGAAGTAAGAATATCCACCTCTAGATTCTACTATAAACAGACTATACACATCATTGTGTACCAATCCTAGAAGAACTATGGCCCTTTCCCCCTGTTCACCAAATAGTGATTTGGTCATTTTTCCTTGTAATCAAGCATGTCAAATTTCATGTGGTTTTAGCTAAGAATAGTCTAAATAACTATCTTGATAGATCTTTGTCAAATGTCTCTTGTTTATATGACCAATAAAGTGATATCATAGGTAAGTGTTATATGATTTGTGCGAATAGGAATCATTATCAATTTCCAAAACATAGTTTTTATAATTTAATACATAAAGACCATAATTTAAATGAACCATACCATAACATATGTTTTCTTTATAAAATAAACATCTTTTATTTATTAATTTGAAAATAAACCAATCTGTATCTTGGCGTGATAAAAAATTTATGTTCTTGGTAACCATATGTACATAATAACCATTTTTTAAAACTAAAATCATTCTCATTAGAAATGAATGTTGGTAGTTACCGATGACTTGGGAATCCTGCCTCACTCTATTGTAAGCTCTCAAATCATCCTCTCCTCTAGAAACCATTTAGAATTTACTCGATTCTTACATTTGGATACATATGTGATCATCACAAGCTATATATGATACATAATGTGTTGTTATTGAAAGATTACACTCGATAATGAATAAACCTTTTTCTTCCCCTTACATTTGAGTGTAGTTCCTATTCTAGTGTCCTGACTTACCACATGAAAAACATACTACCTCATTTTCCTTACCCTTCTTCTGGATCTTTTTCTTCTTGGAAGGACAGTTCTCGAGAACTTTAGACTATTTACATGTCTTGGGACCCTTTACCATTTCCTTACCTTCCTTATTGACCACATGAACTATATGTTTATTGTGAACCATTTCCTTATCCACTTGGAAAATTAAAGTAAGAATATTCAAAAAAAAATCTCATTATTGCTCATATTGTAATTAAGAATAAAAATGGAGAAGTTCTTAGGTAGTAATGAAAGTATGAGATCTATATGAAAATCATATATGAATTTAATCCCTAAGATTTCTAGGTGTTCAATATAGAAAATAATCTTGAATAGATGAGGAGCAGTTGGTACGGACTCTCTAAGTTTAGTTTAATTCAATGAATTTCTAATCTAATACCTCTCTTGGATCACCTTATCTTGATAGGGATCCTATTGGTAAGACATCCTGCTATAGGAATTCATGTCCCCATGTCGATTCGAAAGCTTATTGGATATGGATGATAGCATAAAACATTAAACATCTATAGAATATGTTATATTTTTTACCATAGAGAGAAAACTCTTCATCACTTACCTCCTTAATAGGTGCAATTGTTAATGGTTCTTCCAAAACATACAATTTCCTTTCACGGTGAAGGTTGACATGTAGTCACATTTTCCATTATTGTAAATTTGTACCAGTGAGAAGGTTTTACTTATAAAGAATGCATCACAGTGATATGTTTGGTGTATTTTTGTTAATATTTCTACAAAATAAGATGTGTACGATTTTTGTACGTTGTCAGATAAATTTATATAAATAAATAAATATTATATTTTTTAGTCTCTTGCTATTTTATCAAAGCACAATATCCATTACCATTAGAATAAATATATCCTCTTTCTTGGACATATTAGAAACAAGGATAAATATTCCCCTTCTCATTACCCCAATTTTTATTTATTGAGAAAAGTGAATGGTTTTAGTTATGCATTCCAAATTATAACTACATTAAATCGTAGTTCCTTGATCTGTTGAGTGGACTCCCCAATACTGAAATCATTAATTTAGATTTCTTTAACCTTCACCTCTTAGGACATCATGTCCTACTTTGGAATTCAACCATTGATGTGAACCAAGTAAAGTCAACCCAAAAACTCATGTTATAATTCCCTAATAATTGAAAGCACCCCAAATTTGGTTGGTTAATCAATCTGAACTATGGTTTGACATTAACTGATGTGATAGAAGACTATAACGACTTTATATTTTATTGAGGGATTTTATCCTTTATGCATAAATTTCCAATTATTATCTTTATCACATGGTTCTTAATATTAATTGGATTTACTTAAGTGATTAACAATGTATTAGATAATATTTATGCATAATATTGTTTATTTTAATTCTATATTTCATTCTTGTTAATTTCATTAATTTATGTGATTGTGGAAAAAATACATAATAAAATTACCCTGAATTTCATAGAAATAATCTAATATAGTAGCATGATAATTAGAATATACTAATGGCTAGTTTAGGTAGTGGTTGATAAACTAACCCCCAACCAAGGGGAAAAAACCATGAACCAATTAAGGTTCGTGTTGGAGTTTTCAACCTATCCACCTATGTATCTCCTTGGATTGGATTCACCTTGGCTTCAAACTGGAACCACCACCACAAGATTGGGAGCTCCATCCATTATATATTCCTTTCCCTCACATGATGTTGAGAGTAAAAAAAGTTTACATAAAAGCAACCACGGGCATGCATGGTCTACATAATAAGAGGGGTGGAGGCACATAAGCCAAAACATTAATTTAATATTAAATTAAATGAAACAAAACACATAAAAAATGTATATTCTAGCTCATGATCATCCACATGCATGAAATAATTACATATTTAATAAAACTAGCATTCAATTATTAATCATTATTATTTAAGATAAATCAAACTCAAAATAATTAAATATTATGATTAATTAATCAATAATTTTATTTTTAACTCTCATATGAATTTTATTTGAGATTCTCATCCATTATAATTTTAAACAAATTAAATAAATTCATTTAAAAATAACTTCGTACATAAATTTACCTTTGAGTAAACACAGTGAATACCCATCCAAATATACCAAATCTTTATTATACTCATATACAGTTATTTATTTGTAACATATATCATACACAACATATCACATACATTCATGACATGTAGCATCAACATAATGATTACACAAATTACATGATTTTTCTGTAATGTGTCATGCTTTATTGAATGTAGAGTAAAAACTCTAATACAACTCATAGATGATATATAGGTCTTGAAAATTATGTATATATTGATTACCCATTTATATATATATATATAAATTTTAAAACTGATCACATAGAGTGTCCTATCAACATAATGACCATAAATCAGAACATGTCTAAAGGTTTACATAATATAATAAATAAATTTTAAATATGTGAAATTGGTATAAGTACATGACATATAGAAGCAAGTACATAGTGTGTATAGATATCACCGTATATATGAGACACATTCCTAGGGACTCTACGTGTAATATATGCCTCATCAAATTTGGAGTACATGGTGTGTTTTATGGGCCACACGACATGTTAACTTCGAGTTACATAGTCACTAGTCAAGTAGACCGTGTATGGAATACAAAACCCAACTATGACTCAAAGTTACTACACACTATATACATAGAATACACGATATTAACTCTAGCTAACCTTGAGTTTTTATATCATGGTCAACATGTGGTTTAGTAATTAACTACACTGCTTGTCATCAATGAACATGGTTTGAGTAAATACCAAATTAACTCCCTATGAAATGTCCATTAGTACACGACCTATAATTTAGATTAAATGGTCTGTACACTTGTGTTATCTAGATAGAATCCTTGGAACCTCCAGATGAGTTCATCAGTTTTATTTTAATCATAAAATTAATCTTTTTGATTAGATCTACTAGAAACAAATAAAAAATAAGCATGTATCACAATTAGAATTAAAAGAACGATTAAACTCGAATTGAAAAACTTAATTAAAATGTGTAAATCACTAATGTTATTTTTATAATTATAAATAATTGTGTGATCATTCTTATAACACTTCTAGGTTCTTAGTGTAGTGGAAGCGTGTGATGGGCAGTGCCCAACTTTGTTTTTTTCCATGATCGATGATTAATATAAGATTTAACACCACATTGATCATCGTGATCAACATAATTAAATTAAAGAATCATATAATATAAAATATGTCAGAAATATAGGTAGAATCATCACATATTATTAATAATTTATTTATTTTTGTAAATAATTATATTTGTTGTAATTGTTCCCTCATTTATAAATCAAGCAACAGATCTGAATTTCTGCGTCGTTACTTTGTAGGAACCAAATGCAGATTCCCTCTAGCCATGATCCACACGTGTTTCAAGAATCTCCAGACGTCACTGAAGGTATATTCGGGTGCTAGCATGATAGATCCATGCACTTGCATCATCCACTTTTGATATCTTCGATAATCGCTTCCAAATCATTCCCCTTGATCCAGTGGAGGAGGACTGCTCTTTATTGTTGTGAGAATTCTTGGATATGGGACATCTCTAGGCTTGAGATAATTATCTAATTCTATTGTGCACAAACAAAATGATTTGTATATTTTGAAAATAAAACAACTGGGTTTATATATCACCAGGGTTAAAATAAAACAATTTCACAAGTGCCCTTAATTATTTATTTATCCTAGGTAAACCCCATGTCAAATAATAAAAATAAAAATATCATTATTTCTCAACATGTGATTAACATGAGAACTGTAATTAATTATTTTTTAATAAAATAATATTCAATATTTATTATTTCTCACATGAAATAAAATTTAAATCCGCCATTCCTACATAATATTTATCAGACATTTAATAATTTCTATTTATTTATTAAATAAATATCACTACATTATTAACTAATAAATAAATAAATATTATATTTACTAAAATAAGAAATAAAAATTTATATGGGAGAAATTATACATGTATAATTATTAAATCATGTATGAGAATAATATTTATTAAACCTATTATATAAAAAATATTAATATATTATTTAACTGATATTCTGGATACACTTAGTGTGAGACCCTCTGGGCCTCTTTCTTAGTGGCATTAGCCAGAGGAGCCTAAAGTTCAAGGTTAACATCAAGAAAAATGAAAAGGAATCCATAGGGAAATAAGTTAATACTATAATGACATAATGCCTCATACAAATTCTTATTATGTAATCTAGTTACTTCATCACGATATCTCAAATCAAGTAGGTTTCATGATGGTGACATCAACCTATGTGCTCAATGTATCTTTCTTTGACTTTCTAGAAATAGAACATTACTATATAACACCATTACCATAAATTTATTTAGGCTATATCATTTCCATAAATAGTCTTGAGATATTAACATCCATTAAGAAACAAAAGGGATAAATCATTTCTCTAATTATTCATTAATTCAATATTACTCGTGATAGACCCAACGTATCCTACCCCACCATGAATATCTGTCATCACAGTTTTCATCAATACATCAAATTACGCAAATCATAATATTAATTAATAACAATATTAAATTCTAATGACAAATACACATGTTTATATATAAGAACATCCAATGATACCTATAAATGTGTATTTCCTATTGGTCGACCATATTCTCATAATATCTTACTAGATATTACCAAGGGAATAAACCATAAAAATGGGTCCCAAAGTTTTATGAGTTTACAAACCTGATATCCTATATCATTTGTGTCCCTCAAATGATATCATCCAACTATAGAACATTTATTCAAGAATAGTGTTGTAGCACTTTTGGGTTCTCATCATATTAGGGAACTGCTATGAACTTTTAGGGAGACAACTACTCTTATGATAGTATCACATACTATGTAACATGTAAGCACAATCATGATATAATAAGTAGTTTATTATTATTAACAACATTGAATACATGTTTATGATAAATTATATAGAAGTTAGTTATAGGGCACAAAGTCCAAATGGAATAAGAATTATAAGTAAAATGGAATCTATCCTCTCCACCTACCTCAATTTGAGCCATTAAAAATTTAGGATATGAGTTTTTAGTTTCATAATTCTACATTTAATATTCAATATCATTATATATTGATAATTTCATAGATTTCCTACCTTTATTATTTTATTTATTCTTTTTGTTCGAGGGATAGTTGGGATTTTGGCCCTTATTTTTGCATCCAAAGCATATCACTTAATCACCATCAATTTAAATTATCTTCTTTCAATATGATTTCTTATTTTAATTAATATTGATTAATTTTTACAATCTTCTCACAAAGATTTCTATTTCACTCTCATTTTCAGAGATACTTTGGATGAATTATGATTGTTTTCCTTGAATGAAGTTTTAATTTATGTTTCCATGATCTTCTTAGCATCCTTTTCAGTTTTTCTATTCATGGTTATCTTATATGTCATGGGATAAACTATATGTTCCTTGACTAGAATATTCTTAACACCTTTAAATTCTTGTATTGTGGTGACTTTTAGAGACCGACTAATTGGTAAAACACATATTATTTTCTTGACTAATGTTTCTTTATAAAGAGAGTCACCAATGATATTTTAATCCATTCCAAATGATAATAAATATATTAAACATAACATTTATAGACTTGTTAGGATTCATAGATAAGCTCTCAATTTTTTTTATAAACATTTCAAGACTTATATCACTAAATTTGTTTAGATCATTATTCATAACCTCTAATAATTTCCAGATCTGATATATGGTTTTTCATGAAGAAACTCTAGTAGAATAATTAACATATAAACCAAAATTTAATGAATTTATATCTTTACCAACTCATTCAAAAGTAGAAATATCATAAGGGGTCTAATTTATACTTTTTCAAATTAAAGAGAATAACCATGCATCGAAATATTATAAACAAGATAACCAATATATCTAAGAAATGTAGACATTCTAGATTTCCTATAAGAATAATGTATACTTTAATTAAAGGATCGCATCCTAGTTATTTTATTATGGGACTACCATGGGTGTTTGAAAAATCAATTTTAAAAGTATATATTTATTTGAAAAAAATATTTTATTGATTTTGAAAATAAATAAAATTAAATAATTTGAAATCAATGAAATTAAAAAAAAATAAAAACTCATTTTATACCAAATATTGGTTTGATATCGGTAAAATGGAAAGAGATTGTTTGGGTGGGGTGTGAATTTCCCTTGAAAAACTATAAAGGAAAACATTCCAACTTTAAAAGCATCTTTATAAAAGAAAAATGAAATAAAAAACTTTTTAAAATAAAATAAACAAAAAATTGGAATAGAAAAAATATAATAATATATAATATTAAAAAATAAATAATAAAATAGAGAGTTATTTGAGAATATATCGATTAATCATGTTATTTGACAGATTAAAAAAATTATTAAATGGATTATTGAAAGAGATAAATAAATGAAAATTTTGAAAGATTATGAGATAAGATATTTTTTAAAGAAATTTGGATATAGTACCCAAAGGTACCCCTATTTATTCCAAAATAATAACTTAAGGATTTAATTAGTCAGTTTTTTTTGGATTTAATGGTTTCAATAAAACAAAAAACAAACCTTGATTTTTAAGTTAAATCAAGAAATCATATACAATAAAAACTAGTTCCTTTACGTTGAAGTTAAAATACAAAAATAAATAATACATTTCCTTCTTAATAGAAATGGAAAGAAAATCTATGTAGAAAACGTTAGAGGTAGTTAGTAAAAATATTAACAGATAGAGGAAGATGAGAGGATTTTTAGGAAGTAAGATATTTTAAGCTAGGTCTAAATTATATTCATGAATGTGATGAACATTTGGAGAGAGTTAATATAAAAGAAGAGAGTTATTTGGATGTTAATTTTTTTCACACTCTATAAGGAGAATGACAATTTGGAAATGAAATCATTTATTGTGAAATTTAGAATGTTGTAAATTAGAGAATGATTTTCAAGGAATGTCAAAGTATATTTACAAGGCACCCAAAGCTCTCTATTTATAGGCTTCTCATCCTTTATAAATTTCTTTGAAATATTTGGTTCTTTAATATATTGAAGTACACATTCCATGAATCTTGACCAACATTATTTCTATGCATGCCTCGACCCTTTTAAAAAATAATAACACAAAACGTCTCAGTTATCGTTAAAAAATTAAAATAATAATACTAATAATAATAATAATAATGACGATGATGATGAAGATGATGATGATAATACTCTAGGATCATCGAGGAGAGAGAAACCAATTATCATTTCAAATATTACTATTATAACTATTAAAACTAAATTAAAATGAAATTTTTAAAGAGTTCCGATCAATTACATAATAATAGGTCAATAATTACACAAAAATATCCCAATAGTTGTTCTTTAAAATTAAAAATTATAATTTCGAATAACATTCCATATTTATAAATTTGATAATAGAAAACATTAAATCTACTTATTTAAAAACTAAAAATAAGGTTTTGATAATTTATTTACACATAAACATGATCTTTGAAATAGTAAAAATTAAAAAAACTGAAAGATAAAGAATTAGAATAATTTGATATTCATGCTATAAATATATGCCTGAATGAAGAGAAAAAATTAATCTTCAAATAATTATGTTTAAAAAAATGTTAAAACACTTATCATAGGTTATATATCCTTAATATTAATTTATAAAAAAATGAATAATATTTATAAATTTTTTTACACATGCAGCGCATCGATATATTAAGAAAAATGTGATTTTAAGAAAATGTGATATTTCTTGATTTACGTAAGGTTAAAATACCCTGTTTTGCAAGGAAATAATATAAAATTAATACATAGTGTAAAGAAAACATATACTTTACATTCATGGTGTAACGATATAAATATTGTGTAAATGTTAGAATTAAACTATACAACATGCACTAGGGTAGCCCGTGATGTGGAAAAGAATGAATCAAGCTACATAAGGGTAATGAATAAAACACATAATTGTATAACAGTAAATAAGAGTTATGTAAGAGTAAAAAAATAATTATAGTCCATGATCTCAATTATAATCATAGTATAATAATAAAAATAATGAGGGAAACATTTTATAATGTTTTGGAATATAGAAATGTACAAAAATGAAACATCAGGTCATTGTGTTCGAATACCACACATATTTGTGAATCAATCTAGCATCATGTTCCCACAAAAGATATGTTCATAATCATAAAATCATCATTGTGAAAAAACCTTAAATCATGTTTAAACATAATAAACATTATCTTATAAGGTACATTATATTACCCAATGCATTAGAGGGATATATAATTTTGATCCAACCTATCACATCATAATATTTACATAATCATGCATGTAATGTAGACTATATAACAATCATAGTAAAGAAATAACCAATGTAATGTAATAGGTTTCATAAATATTTTATAAATCATAATTTTTTAAATAAATTTGGTTTTTTCAAATGAATAATGGAAAACATATTTTTCATAAGAGTCATCATTATTGAGTTAAGAATAAATAGTTTAAGAGGAGTTAAGGATGTGTTTAAGAAAAAATCTATTTTTGGAAAATATATTTATTTTTATTATAAATAAATGTGGTTAAATGTATATACATAAAATAAATGGTAATAATAGTGAAAGGATATTTATGAAAAATTATTTGAATTTACATAATATAATTTTACATGAAAAAAGGATAACCCAAAGAAAGGTAGTTGAGTTCGCGAATTCCCTTTCCTTAAATCCTTCTTTATTTCATCGCTTTTACACCATAGGAATAATGAACATAGATTTTTTCTAAAAGATAAAAACATTAATTTATTTCACTATTTATCAATTATAATCGTGGTATTATATTTCATTATTCTTTTTGATGAAGTTGAAGCATTTGGATATCATGTTGTCCTTAAACATTTTCAGTTATTCTTTGATTTCACTATTTTTTTCAACGTAATTTATACATAATTAAAATAAATTGAAGAAGATTAAAATACATATTTTTATAAATTTATATATAATAAATAATTTATTATAAATACACGTTGTTTTGGTTATAAGGAAATAATTTGAAAAAGCGCTTGTTGGTTGTTAACCGACCATTAACTGGAACATTGTCCATATATGAAGAAAAAGATGTATAAAATATATATAAATAAATTTTTTTTATTTTTAAAGTACCTTAACATAAATAATAATATTTTAACATTAAAAATAATTAATTTTTATAAAATTTTATTTTAGGATAATTTGGGAAAAGATAGAGTAGAAAAAAAATTGTGCTGTTTGAAAAAAACATACTCTTTCCTTAGATAGCTTCTCCTGTACAACACTAGAATTCCTTGATGAATGAAGTTGGTTTGATACAACACATAATGAAGGTTTATAAGATATTTATAGATATTATTTGGATAGAAATTTAGTTTTGGAATGTGTGGGAGGATTGGCTTTCCCAGGGGAGGGATATGTGTTATTTATACTTTAAGAGAATGGTATTGTTTTAGAATAAAATGTTATACTAAATTTAAAACTTATAATAGTAAATTTTTTATAATATATATCATATATTAATATAATGAAATTTTTTTTAAAACTTTAAATGCATCTATAATTCGAATTCACTTAGTTATTAAAAATGAATGTGGAAAATAGGATGAATTATTATTTTAAGGGAACACTTTTGACTTTAGGTATTTTAAAATATTTTTTAGGCATGGATATTATGTTTATTATATTATAATGTAAAATTAATTAAATTAAGGTTTTTTCCAAAACTAATGTTATATAATTGATTAGTTCATTATTACCTACATAATTATGTAATTTAGGATACATCGATTAATTAGAGAACTGAAATTTTACTATTCACCTGAAAATTGAAGTATTTCTAAAATTTATCAAAAAAACAACAATTAAAAATATCAATTTTTTGATTTGAAAAATTGTATTCATTTTATCATAATAGTTTTCTAACATAGGTAATTTTATTTTTTAATATAAAAATTATTATTTTTATGAAATTTTTTAAAATATGGTTTATTAAAAAAAGTGCCTATATTTCCATTGAGTTTGTTAGTCATGTTTTTTATTTTTTTGGAATTATAATATTTATATTTATTTATACTAACCATGATAAATATTTTTCAAATCATAATTTATTATTTTTGGATTAAATTACAATTCCAACAGTCACATTACTATTCCTAATATTTAAGTTACTATTCCAATAGTCACATTACTATTTCAATGGTAACATTACTATTCTAAATGTCACATTACCTATTATAAATACCTATTTATTATTTCACTCAATATTCACTAAAATTCCTCCCATGGTTATACATTTTTATTTTCTACGATGATGATTGGTATTCAAATATTTTGTTTTATTTTTATAGTGTTTTCCATGGGGATGATGATTCTTACATATTGGGGTGATCCATATTTTCTGATTTAATATTTAATATTTTATATTTTTTCCAATTGTAATGTTTGTAATTTTCATTGGGTTTTTAGCTGGCTGATGTAATGATATTTACTAATGAGATATTTTTTGGGGTTTTTCTATATTTTTGACATGTATAATTTTATATAATATAATAATACACACATTAATTTAAGAGACAAATATTACTAATTAACACTGGGTCACTACATTCCTCCCCCCTTGAGACGTTTAATCGCCAAAATTTCAACTCATATGCTTGGTTGGGAATAGATCAGGGTACTTATGTTTCATTGTTTCCTATAGTTTCCATGTCACCAATTTGTATTTATTATTTTTCTAAAACACATTAAAAATGTGACTTGTATTATTGATAAGAAAATTGCCTCTACAATCCTAGATCTTAACTGACTACCCTTTATATGAGTGGTCATTCTCCACTTGTACCACCTATAGATTCAGTACATGTTAGAGGTTTTCTATGTACTTACTCAGGAGATATATGAAGAACATGTCATTAACATGAGCCATATTTTATAGAATCTCAAGTTGGTAAGCCACTAGTCTTATGATATTAACGATATCAAAGGGGATGATTTACCTAGGTATAATCTCCCCTTTATTTCCAAATTTCATGACCCTCTTCTCTGGTGATATTCAAGGGAAAACTATGTCTCCAACATTAACTCCAAGTCCATTAGTTTGTTTTTAACATAGGTATTTCTTCAATATGGAGCATATTTTATATGTTTTTGGTTGGATAGAACCTTCTCTATCATCTCATTCACAAGGTCATATCCATGTATCTACTATTCACAAAATTTATCCCAACAAGTCGGTGTTCTACATCACTTCCCATACAAAGCATTATATGGATCCATTTGAATACTTTAGTAGAATAAATTGGTTTATGAGAACTCAAATAATGATATATTTTGTCCTCATCCACCGTTATAATCCATTTTTTAGTCTCTCAACATGTCCTCATGTTTCTAAAAATTTCTTTTAGATTCTGCATCTGTTTTGGGATGATAGGTCAAGCTAAAATTCAACCTATTATTCAAATAATGACAAATTCTTCTCAAGAACATAGATGTAAACCTTGGATCATGATGAGAGATGGTCAAAATTATAACCACATACAACCTTAACACTTCCTTTATATATATCATGGAATTTTTTCCCTGGATAAATATTAATGAATTGAAATGAAGTGGAAAATCACGGTGAGTCGATCCACTACAACCCATATCACATTATTTCCTTTGGATTTCTTTGGGAGATTAGTGAGAAATTCCAAAGTAATGTTCCCCAATTTTTAGGTGGGTATAGGATGTTACGTTCACTATGTTAGATAACCTGGTTGAGGGGGGGGGGGTGAATCAGGGTATGATAGATTAAAAAACGGCCCATATTGTTCTTGTATCACTGTTATGAAAAACTCTCCTCTCTCGCTTTCCCATAGCAATGTAAAAACAGAATTTAGATCACACATAAGACTATTTTTTTACTTGGTTCACCCATAATGGGATACATCAATGGAGCATACACCAACAATGTGAGAATGTACCAAATTCAATAAAAGATTACAGTTATTTACAATGTTCGAAGCAGACTCACTGTCCCTTCTGGTTTACAACCACTCACAATACAAAAGCTCACTACCCTCTCAACTGATGTGTGATCTCTTCTTCTTTAGAAGATCCAATAAAAGTTTAAAGACATCTAGGTCCCTCCATTATCACAAATGAATGCATCTTCCTCTATATTAAGATACTCTGTTGATGTTCCACATTCATCCACCGATGAAAACAACTTTACCACAGATGTACCAGCAAATATTCCGACTTTTGCATAGCCCTAGAATACCAACTGTGCTTATATATTCTTGGTGCGATTCTCTATGCTTTGGCACACTTCTCCATACCTGGCTCATATGTGTCAAAAAACCACTTGCACGACACCCCCTCATTCAGCTTTGAACTTGGGTGACTCACACCCTTTTATGCCCAAACCAATATTGGCATGCAACTATCTACTAACACGCAACTTCTGAGAGTCTTTATACTTGTGCGACCAAACCTCCATTTGCACGACTAAATCACCTATGTGAATAGAGCTCTAATTTTATCTATGTTTTGAAATCATTATAAAATGAGTAGGGGTGGACCTCTATTTATAGGAATTTTGGACAGCCTGAGCGTCGACGCACAAGTCACCTCTCGGCGCACAAGTCCAGCTGCACTAGTCTCTGTCACCCTCATCACTTTCACGCCCAATCGAAAACTTGGGCGCCCATCTTTACATTTACATATTTTGATTTTATGATATTGAATAACATATAGAGCACAAGTTTCCAATATTCCAAGACACCGACACAGAAGACCCTTTTCCAAAAACACTTTTCTCCATTTGTCGATTTTGAGGCCCAAAAATTTGGTAATCACTGAAAGCAGCACCACCTTGTTTTTCCACTTTTTGTACCACCTCCAGATCATCCATTACATTTTCATGGTTATTTAATATATCATGGATTGTTAACAAAATACCATGAACTTGAAAACACACTATGAAAACCCCATTTGATAAAAAATTAAAATACCATATTCGACTTTGTGAACAAACACAACATGGAGGCCTGTTTTTCAGCAAACACAATCACCTCAAAAAATGATTCAATGATGCATCGTGGGATTTTTTACCAACCAGGTAAATGGTTCCATAATCCCTTAGGAGATCTATTGATATTCTTTAACTTGATAACATACCAATCACCTTGATATATACTCTACAATATCCTTCTTCTTATTTTCCAACTATAAGTTCCCTCATATATCACATTACAAATTGGTACTTCTAAGATTGATAGATAAATGTTAGTTATGTGACTTATCCAAAAAAATACTTCTTCATATCTAGTGGGGAAAGACTATAAATTCTTCTTCCAAATAAAATGACACCATTCTCATCGATGTGGAACTCATGTAGCTTCACTTCCATTTCTAATTTTAGCTAAATTTGAATCTCCAGATCATCCTTTTATACCTCTTGATCTTCTATATGATATATGGTTTGGTAATAATTTATTCTAGGTAAAATGTATTCCCTATTATTATGATTTCCTTATCCATCCTTTTCAAGTCCATCCTTTTTACGTCCATGAAGATAGAGTCATTCAAAATCTGCATCATAGATAAAGTAATGGGTTCTTTTCTGTTAAGAGCATCAACTAGATTTTTTTGGATTTCTCAGATGATATTAGATAATGAAATAATAGTCCCTGATTATCTCTATCCATTTTTTGATTCATGTTGACATCCTCATATGTGAATATATAATTTAGACTCTTGTGATCAGTACATATGCCACGCATCTGACTATAGAGGTAGTGTCTCTAGATTTTAAATGCAAATATCAAAGTTGCTAACACCAAATCATGATTTGGATATTTTTCTCATAAATTTCCATCTTTTGTGAGGCATAGTCTATTAGTTTATCATTTTTCATCAGTAAAAAACCTATTCCTTTCTTTTAAGAATCAATTTATATCACAAAACTGTTTCCACTTGTTGGTTGTATGAGAAAAGACGTATATATTAGCCTCTTCTTAATCTCCTTAAAGATTTCTTCACATTATTATATCCATAAATAATTTACCCCTTTTTATATTAACTTAGTTATTGTGATAGAAAATAATGAGTAATTTCTCAAAAAATGTTTGTCGTGCTCTACAATGCTAAGATAACTATGGATTTTTATAACACTAGTAGGTCTGACCCATTCCTCAGTTGCATTTGTATTTAAAGTGTCTATAGAAATTGTCTTACTTGTGATCATGTTCCCCAAAAAGGTTTTTTGATATATCCATTTTGGTAAAAAATCACTCAAGGCATCATTGAAGTATTTTTGAGGTGACTTTGTTTGTTGACAAAGTGGAAATCTGTATTGTGATTGTTGACAAAGAAAACCATGACATACAAATTTGTTGACAAAGGGGATTTATTTGTGGAATTCCAAGTTCAAGGGCTGTGGTTAAAAATCCATGATTGATTAAAGATCGTCAAAAAAGGAATGGATGATATGGAGGTGGTACAAAAATAGCAGATACACGGTGGCACTGATTTCCAGTGTTTGCCAAATTTTTGGGCCTGAAAATCGACAAATGGAGAAAAGTGGTTTTGGCAAAGGGATTTGCGTGCCATTGTCTTGAAGGAGAGGAAACATGAACACCATATGTTTTTCAAGATCATAACATAAAAATATGTCAATGGGAAAAGTGGTTCCCAAGTTTTAGGGTTGGTGGCGCAAGTGACTTGCACGACAGAGACTTGCGCGCTGAGACTTGCGCGTAGAGAGGAGACTTTTACGCCGTCACACTGGGTGTCCAAATGCCAATAAATAGAGTTTGACCCCTCATAATTTGGTACGTGTTGAACATTTAGAGAAAAGCAGTGCTCCCTTCATGCAGGTGTGGTGGTCACGCATGTGGTGTGTGGTCGCACAAGTAGAAGTTGCACACCAATTGATTGATGCATGATCAGAGTGGTTTGGGCGAGAAAGGAAGGGAGTCATACAAGATTTGAGTTCAAGAAGGATGTGTTGAGCAAGTGGTTTGGTGACACATACGTTCCTTATTTTGAAGAAGTGCGATAGTAGATGGTTGCATGCCAATATTGGTTTGGGCGTAAAAGGGTGTGAGGCACGCAAGTTTCGAGTTACAGAATCTTGTGTCACACAAGTGGTAGAGGTGGACTTGTGCGCTAGTTTTAACTTGCACACAGAGACATGCGCGCCAGCTTGGAGAAGGTTTCCAGGCATGGTTGAAGCATGACAGCGATTCAGGGCTGCGTGGAATATGGAAGATTTCCCGATACCTTTAATGCAATGTGAGATTCATCTACGGGTGAATGTTGGACTTCAACAGAGCATCTACATACAATAGCGGATGTATTCATTAGTGATTATGAAGAGACCTACAGGTCTATAAACTATGAGTGGATACTTTCTAGAGAAGAGAGAAAATGAAGAGGAAGAAGGTAATTCTCTCCACCGGTAGTGAGCCAGAGAGAGAGAGAAATAGGGAGTGACCCTTGGGAAAGCAGTGAGCTGGACCTTAACATTGTAAAGGTGGTGAGCCTAGGAATAGAAGTGATCTATCCCGAACCTTGTAAACATTAGTGTGCTTATAGTGGATTTGGTATATTTGTACATTGTTGGTGTATGCTCCTTGGACGTATCCCAATGAGGGTGAACCAAGTAAAATTTTTGTGCCTTGTGCATGATTTAATTTCTGTTTATATTGTGCAATGGGAAAGAGAGAGAAGATTTTTTTTCTTAATAGTGAAACAAGATCAGAAGGGGCTTTAATTTTAAATTTGGCATACCCTGATTCACCCCCCTATCTGGGTATTCAGCCTAGTAGACCTAACAATCCAAAAGTAACACTTTCAATAATTAGTATACATTTTTCCATTCCTTAATGTTTCCAGAACAATCCTTTTATATTCTTGATAATCCTCCTTACTCTTGGAATAAATGAGAATATCATCCATAAAAGCCATGAACAATTTTTTAAGGTAGTATATAAAGACCCTATTTATCAAATACATCTACATTTCATGGGAATTAGTAAGTCCTAAAGGAATAATTATGAACTCATAGTGCCCATAACATATAGGAAAGGCTATCTTCTGAATATATTACTACTTCACCTTTAGCTATTGATATCGATAATGAAGATCCACCTTTAAAAAGTACTAATCTCCTCATAGTTGATCAAACAATTTATAATTCCTTGGTGGGGGATAATTTTTCTTTACGGTGATATTTTTGGACTCCTAGTAATCGATACAAATCCACAATGATCCATCCTTTTTCTTTACAAAGACCACTAGTGCACATTAAGGTGACACATTAGGGTATATAAACCCTTTGTCCAAATACCCTTGTGGCAACCTCATTAACTCATCCATTATGATCAAGACATGCTATATGTTCATTTATAGATAGAAGTGACTCCATGTATGATATATATTGAGAAATATACCTCATTATCTGGGGATGTTTGGGTAACTATTTGGAAATACATTAGTATATTCCCTGATAATTGGAATTTTTTCTAGGTTAATACCTTCCATTGACTTGACCATTTGGGAAAGGTATGATTCTTTATAGGGTACCATCACTTGCACCATAAATGGATATTCCAAGGGAGACTCATGAACTTCTATTCATTTATATAGGTTCATTGGATGGTTCGGAATATAGAAGGATATTTCCTTTTCCCAATAGTTTATGTGTTATCTATATTATGAGAGCTAATTTGTGACCTTCATATCATTGAATTCCACCAAGGTAAGGATTATGATATTTTCTAGAAGAATATTCCCACTTATGATAAAAAGATAAGAGTTTAACACTTGGGTTTCAATGATTGTATCACTAGGTGTTTTTACAGATACATATACTTTAAGGAATTGGGGATTCGATTCAATTATTTTAGAAGACAAGGACGATATAAAGAAATGTGCAGAGCCAAAATCAAATAAATCCTATTACATTATTGAGTGAATATGAAGTGTACCCCTTTTGAATCCATTTTTAGGATCCAATTTTGTAAAATTGATAGAATAAAATTTCCCTTTATCCTTTGGATTTGGTTTTTGCTGATGGTGATTACATTCAAGGACCTCCGGTTTAGTGAACTAGCTTACATAACGTCCTTTCCTCCATATAGTTGAAGCGTAGAACCATGGGTGGTTAAATATGAGGTTACTTTATTTCTTCCATTATATTGGATAGATTATATATTTCTCTTCTATATTCATGATCTTGTTGTCCTTCTATCACACAATTAATGTATTTCTTTATCCTATTAAAGCAATTACCAAGTTTTTTCCTCCCACATTTTTGACATGTGGTTGGTTGGATAATATTTACTAATTTTTTATTGGACCCACACACTTGAAACTTAATTCTTATCATATTATCTCCATAACCATGGGACCATTATCTAAAATCTATCTTAATATTGAGGGAACATAAAACCTATTCTTCATAAATCCCAAAGTCTTGGAAACATAGAGTCTATCGAAGGTGCAATTTTAATCCACTAAATAATTTATCTATTTTTATATCAATGTTGATAACAAAACCCAATGTGTATCTTGGAATAATTAGGATGTTTTTCCTCATAATCCATAACAAATTCACCTTCATATTTATTCATCTCTATAAATTATCTCTCTATACCTTTTTGGAGAGTTTTAGGGAAATACTTGTTATGAAATATTTTCTTAAATTATTCCCACTCATATATATTATATTTAATTCTTTTTATTGGTGTTCTTAATCAACACAAAGCATCAGAAAGACCATACATCAAAATGATAGATATCTAGAGTTAAGTTCTCCTTCACATAACAATGGATCCTATAAAATATCATCTCCATCAGGTTAACCAATTGTTTCGTGATAAGTTGATCAGAATATAAAATAAATTATGGTGTCCATTATCGCATAAAAGACACAGTATCAAATTTATCTTTATTGGGTGAAGGAGGATCTTCCATGTGGTTTAGGTTATTATTCATATATTGATACAAATGTGTAAGCATCGCCATGATGTTTTGAAATCCACCACCCATGGAATATGGTATGTTGTTTAGGAAATCGTTGCATTTTCCCTCACACGAACCATTGGTCTAGTTTCTACTGGTTCCCACCATTATTTAAGATAGAAAAGATTTGAACAAAACATAATTCAAAAAAACATTAATAATTTATTCTTTTAAATAATTAACACTAAAGAAATATCTTATGTGATCCCTATGTTTATAATGTTTCTAAAATAGAGCTTATTGGGTGTTTATATTTACATAGACTTATCCTAAGGGTTGTCCCCAAGGTTTTCTAATCCTAATTACTAAATTTACTAAATTTTACAACTAATACCACGTACAGAGACCCTACTTTTTCTTTCATAACCATTAAATCATTTTTAAAAATTAACTACATAATAGTTATAAATTCAAGGTTCAAAAGTATTAGTACCTTGGAAAAATTAGGAACATAAATCCATTATAAATAATAAAAAATAAATACTATTATAACCCTTATTATTTATGAACTAAAATTATATCACGTTCTACATAGTTCATGTAGTCACTGATGGATATACAAAATATAAAATTTTGAGATAGAAGACCAGTAAGAGGATGAATAAGGGAGATGGATCAATATAAAAATGGTGTTCATAATCATCATCATCATTTCATAATCAAAGAATCATCAAAAACATCATGATTTAAACATTTGATAAGGGAATATAATGTGGAAATGTGTAAAAATTAAACATCATGTCATAGTGGTCAAATACCATACATAGCTGTGAACAATGCTAGTATCATGTTCATATATAATATATGTGAATAATCATAACATCATCATTGTGAAGAATTCTAGCATCATGTCCATGAATAATACATATTATTTTATGAGATAAATCACATTACCCAATACATTGGAGGGCTATATATTCTTGGGACCTCCCGTTACAACATAATATTTACATAATCCTTCATGCCACGTAGAATGTGTAACAATCATAGTCAAGAAATAACCCATGGAAATAAATTAGTTTTATAAATAATTCATCAATAATAATATAATGAAAAAAATGTTCCCAAATGAAAAAATGGAAAATATATTTGGAATAAACACAATCACCCTTGAGTTATGAGGGAAAAACTCAAGAGGAGTACAATATGTGTTGATTTTTTGGGAAATATTTTATTTGATTTATAAATCAATTTGGAAAGCTGTATATACCTAAATTAAAGGGAATTAATAGTGAAATGATATTTAAGAAACATTATATGGATATCATTACTGAACTTTTACATGAAATAGGGATAACCCCTAGAATGGTAGTTGGGTTTGAGAATACCCTTTCCTTAAATCCCTCTTTATTTCATTGCTTTTACATGTCTATAGTAATGAACATAGATTTAGTAAAACATTGAAAACAAATTTTATTATGTTATTTTATGTCACTATTTATTCATTATAATTATTATACCATATTTCTTATTTTCAATTGTTGAAGTTTACGTGTTTTGATATCATGTTTTCCTTAAAAATTTCTCTTTTCGATTTGATTTCTATGTTTTGTTCAAGGTAATTTATATATAATTATAATAAAATATAGAAGCATAAAATAAATATATTTATAATTTTATATATCAAAAAAATTTAATATAATCGTACCTTTGTTTGGTGATAATGATATATGAGGGAAACACCATCGTTGGCGGTTAACCGACCACTAATGGAAATATTGTCCAAATATAAAGAAAAAGAGGTTTAAAATATAAATACATCAAAAATATTATTTTTCATAGTGGTTTAAAAACATTAATATAATTATAAAATTCATATTAATTAAATCTCTGAATATTTTATTTTGAAATCCATTGGTGAAAAAGAGAGAAGAAAAAGAAAATGAGATAAGAGTTTGAAAACAAAATTTACGCTTTCCATAGTGTCGCTTCTATTGTACAACAATATACTTCCTTGATGAATCAAGATAGTTTACTCCATCATGTACATAAGGTTTATAAGGGATTAATTTATAGGATTTGAGTAAAAACTTTTCTTTGTAATGTGTGAGAGGAGAGGTTTGACAAGGGGATGGAGAGGTATTATTTAAATTTGAGGAGATTGGCATTTTTAGAATTATATTTTAAATAGAATATTATATCATAGGTAGAAATTATTATGGTGAAATTTTGAAAATAAAAATAATATATAATTATAATATAAATGTTTTAAGACTTTAAACCCATTTATAATTTTATTTTACTTAGTTTATTAAAAATGAATGAGGAAAAAATGAAGAATTCATATTTTAAGGGAACACCTTTGACTTTAGATTTTGCAAAATGGTTTTTAGGTTTTTGAAATTATGTTTATTGTATTTTAATGAATCGTTAATGAAATTAAATATGTTTCTGAAGATATTTAAAATCTAGAAATTATTAGTTCATTATTACATCATGAATGATATAATTTAAGATACATCAGTCACATGAAACATTATATTTTTATTATTCACCTGAAAAGTTATGTATTTCCGAAAATTACAAATAAATAACCCTATGAAAATTTTGAATTTATAATTTATAAAATATAATTATTTTAATAAAATAATGTTATAACATAGTTAATTTTAGTTTTTAATGTTTTTTTGATTTTTATGAAATACATGAAAATACAATTTATTAAAAATGTACCAATATTTTCTCTGAGTTTATTAATCATCAAATTTAGTTTTCAGAATTATAATATTTATATTTACATATAATACTCATGATAAAAATTAATTATATACCAATTTATTATTTTGATGTTAAATTACTATTCCAACTATCATTTTCAGATTCCCAATGGTAATGTTAATATTTCTAGCAGTCAGGATACTATTCAAATTGTCACATTACTATTCTAATGATCACATTACTCTTCCAATTGTAACATTTCTATTCAAATGGTCACATTACATCCTATAAATATATATTCTTTCATTCACTCAATAAATTAATTTAATTCATCCCAAATTTATTTATTTTCGTTTTCTAATATGTTGATTGGTTTACTAATATTTTGTTTCATTTCTATAGTGTTGGTCCTGGGGGTGATGATTCTAGATGATTAGGGTGATCATTATTTTCAAATTTTAGCTTTTATATTTTCTATTTTTTTCCAATTATTATGTTTTAAATTTTCATTGTTTTGTAGCAAACTAATGGAAGTAATTTTTTTAATGAGATAAGTTTTTGTTTAGTTTATCTATATTTTGTACATGTATAATATTATATAAAATAATACAACATGCATTTATTTAGGAAAAAAATATTACTAATAAAATCCACTTCATTACATTTTTTAATAATGTTTTTGTATAAAATTTTGAGATCGACTATAATAATGTTTTTTGAGAATATCCAAAATGAGTTTTGGATAGATTTTTACATGCCATTACATAACATATAGTGAAAAAAATGACAGATTCTCCAAAATTAGTTTTACAGGATATATAAAATGATTTTTTGATATGGTTTCACAAGTTGTCTCAGATGAATTGAGATATGGTGATAGTAAAGAAGGTATATTTCAAGTAGAATATTGATAGAATGTTTTTCAAAGACTAAAAACATATTTTGTCTTATTAAAAATATCATGGTTTGTGTTAAGGTAAACGACTTCATAGACACTATATCTTGATTCTATGCATGAAAGTACTTGAATTATATAATAATTCAAACTAAATTCAATTTCTACACATTAAATTATATCATTATTGGTAAAAAATTATGAGATAATTTTAAATTATTTTTCAATAAATTTTCTATGTTGAAGAATTATTTGATTAAAAATGGCCAAGGAGTTACAATATTTTTGTAACATTGTCCATTATTGGAAATGAATATGAAATATTTGGACCCTTGAGGAGTGTACTTAGTGATTAAAAATCTAGGTAAATTTCATTGATTTGTGTGTGAGAATTTTATGTTTAACATATCATATAGAAACATCTCAAATGAAAGATGTCATTCTCTCAATATCAATAACTAAATTTTTTACAGACTATGAGGAAGTGGGAATCCTTCCCAAGCACTAGGAGATTCATAAACATTTATGGATACCTCTTGTGGAAGTATTCCTTTGGTTTCTTCTTAGTTATCATTATATACCATAAGGAATAAGAATTCAAATCCAAGTTTCATCATAGAAAATGCATGTTGTTCATTTATATTTATTCAATTATAATGAATGGATGAATTTTACGGAAAAGGGACGTTAGTAGTCAATTTATACTATGTTTGGAGATGGATTGTCCCCAACAAATCCCAACTGAATAAATATATTATTTATAATGTTATATTGTGGGAATTATAAATTTATATAACTTAATCCATTATCATGAGCCTATGGAATCCATTTTTATCTGAGTGAGATTATAATCACCTAATGAACAACTTGACATTAATTTATATACTAAACCTAATAACCCATTCTATGATAAATGTAATGCTCATTATTGGGATAATTACCGAATCATTCAGAATAGGATATGTCTTGATTGAAATGACTCATAAGATATTTTCCCGATCAAGTAATCATGATCATATAATTCATTACGCAACATGAATTAAAGTTACATTTACTCATTTGTTATATTATTTCATGAAATATTCATAAATTATAAAATGTATTATTCATATTAAATGTGTTATTTTAGATATTTATCATAATAAATAAAAAATGATTTTTGTGGAATTGATCACCAGATTAAATAAATGAAAAATACTTTATTTTAAAATATAATAAATTATTTGTATTATTAATATAATGTGTTCATCTATTTATGAAGATTAAGAGTTCATATTTCTTATTAAAATCATATATTTTTATTATCAACGGAATTGACCTAACCAAATTGAAATAAATGGAAAAAGTCAATTTAAATCATTGAATTAATTAAATTTTATTAGTGAAAATTAAATAACTTATTCTTTCTAGTTCAACATAGTTTTGGAAGAAATAATTATTCTCAACATAAATTTACAATTAAATTAACAATAAAAACATTTATTTAAATTAGTAGTGATACTTATTTTACATTGATTGATATTAAACATAATAAAAATCTAAATTAATTTTTTATTTCAATGAAACATAATGGAATGATCATATATTTATGTGAAAAATGTTCATAAAGTTATATTATAAATTAAAAAAGACATTTTTTATTTGATTTTGTCTGTTTAAAATTTATATTTCAAATTTTTTATTAGATAGTAAAACTCTATGCTATTGGAAATTTTTTTTAAGATTAGAGAAGTTTTTCATATGCCATCCTTATTTATAATTTTTTTGTGTTTATTTATTTTTCAATGATCATTGATTACGTTTTATTTTACGGTCTATTACTTTTTATTTTTTGATTATTAGTCTTACTAATATGTATATTTGGGTATATTTGGTGTAATATGTTTTGAAATACTTTTTATTCGCTAGATGACTTAGTCTAGCTTTAATGCTTAAGTAATACTTATTTTATTAACTAAATTAAACTAACTAGGATTGATATAAATCCATTAGTTCAGTTTAACATAGTTTGGTTTTTATCATTTTATTGTTTCAGTTATAATAACTATGTAATCAGTTGATAAACAATCATTCAAATATATGTCGTTAAAAAGATAAAATTAATTGTACAAACCCCTAATATGATTTCATGTAAATTATTATATGTGAATCATTTATATGTTCTATAATATCAATAAAATATTATTTATATTATTTTCTGGTATTTTCTTTATTTATCAAATGTTCACAATTTTTTATATAATGTATAAATATTTGATTATAAATTAATTTATTTATTCCTTATTTATTATTCAAGAAAAAAAGTGCTTATATTATGAATATTTATGAATGGAATAAATTTAAAAAACTTCTTCTAAATTTCAAACCATGCATATAAGGAATTATATGGCAGGTATGATATAAAATTTAGTGTATTTTATCCAAAAAAATTATTTTTTGGGTTATAAATATAATAATTATAACACCTTAAGATTTTATGATATATTTATCTTTAAATAATTTTAATTTCTTTGATATTTTACTTACATTCAATACTGAGTATAAACGAACAATGATATACTATTAAATTATTATTTTTAAATGTGACAATTATCTTCTAAATATTGTATTTGAGGGTATGAATATAAATAAATAAATTATTAAAAATTATTTATTCCATTTTTTTAATATAAATTCATTGTTTATAATTTTTTTGAAATGAAAATAAAATCATCTGAAGGTAAACAATGAATAATTTTTCCTAGAGACAATTCTTATGCACAAAATGTGCTTTAATACTAATAAATTAAATTAATAATTATTTATGAATTATTTTTTATAATTTTTTATATTTTATTCAATAATATATTTTAACATTCATATAATGGTTTTTAATATGAATTTATTTTTATTAAATTTAATTTTATGTTTAAAAATACATTCCTCTAAAAATGGATTTTATAAATTTTGTTGCATGAATATTAGAATTAATTTTTACCACTTGTTGGGATTTAATATTGTAAAATTTATTATCTATTTTTTTAAAAATAGATAGTATTATTCTATATGGTCAGCTTAATTTTTTGTCATAATGAATAGTAAACATTGTAAAAATTGTTTTACTATGGAAAATGTTAAAAGGGATAATGGGAGGAGAAACTAAATATATAATGGAAAAATAACCTAAATATTTGTCTAAATACTATTTTTAAGAGTATTTATACCCCCATAGTATTATCCACCAATTTTTGTTTCTTTGAATCTACATTTCCAGGAGTATTAGTTTTTCATATTTTAATATTCATAATAATTAAATGTGTGTCACTCCCCTCACTTATAAAAGAGAACTTCATATCCACGGGAATCCAGACCACATGATCACTTTATCTTGGCCAATATCTACCCAAATACTATATAAATATCATTATACATGATTTTGAGGAGTTGGTATTCCTAAAAGACCCATCCATGGATCCTTATGGTGTTATTCAATAGAGGAATACTAAAAAAAATATATTTGTTCTTACTGATTGTTTTCATTTTTATTTATTCTTAAACCTCATAAAAATTTTCTATAAATATATTAATATTGTTAAATATGTATATTTAATATAGTTATATGTTTTATGATAATTTTATAGACATTTTAAACCTCCTTCCCTTCTGTTGCAACATGATAACATTGCTCGTGCGTACGTGTAGACTACCACCTCCACAAAATGAAGTGATTCATTACTCATTTAATATTTAAATGTCTAGTAATAAGGATATATTTAATTAATATTTATGAAATACTTATTATTATATAAATTTTAATTATTATTTACATTTCTTTCATTCCATCCTATGAAATGTGAAAACATCATCCGTGCTTATGTACAAACTATCGTCTCCACGATGTGGTGTTATTAATTTTTCACCTCTAATTTATAAGAATGGTTATAAAAGATTATATAGAAAATAAATTTGATACATAGGACATGATTAATATTATTTAAATGGAAAAACCATGAAAATGGTGTAGGGACTGAATCTATTGAACTGAAGTACGCATGGAAAATTAACAAATTTTTACATAAATGTATATTTTAATTAAAAATTGTCAATAAAAATACCAATAGAAATTTTATTGGGATTATTTATAGTACTATATATATATTAATATTGTTCTATAATATATTCATACTAAATATATATTTATTATATTGGATTTTTGAATGCGAATGTATCAAGACTGGACTAGAGGTAAGGGTTTATGTTATTATCTCATTTTTTCTCAGCTTGTGTATGCTAAATTTATATTGAGGAATACTATATAATTATTATCATATAAGAGCCATATATTTTATCAAAAATTGGTTATTTTTTTATTTTCATGTAATATTAAAACTTTCAACAATTTGGTACTTAAAATGATTGAGAAAGCATTTTTAAGAAAAAACAGAACTCATTTCCACATTTGTCAATAATATTTTTATTCCATGTCTTTGATAATCAAATTGTTTTACAGAAGTTTATATATATAACTATTTATTTTAAATGGTAATTTTCACTACCTTTGGATTTATTTACAATGGTTTAAAAGGAATCCTTTTAAATATATTTTCAAACAATCCATTTTTAAGTTTTTGTAAAAGTGTGAAAATAATGTTCCGTTTCAACTTATACAATATAGGTATTTACCCACCACCATTAGTTTTATTTTATTTTAATATTTCATTAAAATTTACCTTGGTTATTTTAAAATATAAATTATTTTTCTCAATATTCATATAATTTTTAGTTTTTAAACATACCGAAAAGAAAATGGTATTTTCTCCCTTTTTGAAATAAATGTTAAAATGATCTTATAATGGTGTATTTCATTTTTATCAACATCATTTAAGGTTTCTTATGATTAATTGGTGACATGATATTTTGATAACACCACTTTAATTTTTGGGATGCCTTATGACGATGATTATTTATGGATTATTCTATAAAAACTGTTTCTTTTCGATGGGTTAATTAAGTTATGATGAAGTGTTTATTTGACCTGATTCTTTTCCACGTGTTATACTATGATGAAATGATTGAATATTTATGAAACCATTTTCCATCCCATGGGTTATGATATGAAAAAAATTGATAATGTTTTATAATATTTTAGAGAACATATATATGGTTTTCATTATGTAATGGGTCAAACTAAAATTACATATCCTTACAATGCATTGGGTAAATATTGATATCTCATGAGATAAAATGGACTAGAATGGGTAGTTGACCCAGTTTAATGAGGTACTATATCCACTATAATAGTATTAGGAGTGAACCATGAATAAGGAAATGATATAATGAGGAGTGAACCCTGTAAATACCCTAAAAATAGTATCCTAGAGTTGGTAGTGACTTTTTTACATTGGTACAAGATACAATAAGTCTCATCCTAAAAGAGGGAATAGTTTTAATTTTTTAGGAAAACTATATATGTATTGGAATATTAAATTACATCATAAAAATAATAAAAAAATTTATTTTTTTTGTGTATACCATTATTACCATTATCATATCCATCCATATCAATCATAATATACTTTCTGTCATCCCAGAAAAAAATAAACCTAAGAAAGGGGGTGAGTTCTAATACATAGTAAGTGAATGAATAAAATGGAAGATAACTTTGATAAATAATTCATAAAAAAATATTTAAAGTTAAATATATAACAACACATTCTATTTATTAAACAATATAAGAATTTATAATAAAATGGAATGAATAAATGATGATAAAATAATGCAATATAAATATTCACATGATCTTTAAACATATACTTGGATATCTCATAACAAACCAAATAATCACATGGAAATGAAAAAAATGTCTCATAATGAGAAAATTAATAATTTCAGACACAATAAAAATACCTATGAGGCATTATGAAAAAGATATCTTACATAAATGGGTAAGGCCTAAACCAATACCCAAACTAGATTCTCTCATGAGACCTATCAATACATTGAGGGGAAATAGTATGGCCAGATAAACAGTAACTAAGACCAATAAATACCTAATATGATAGGGGTGAAACATAATAAACATAAATATTTTTATTGAAACTATAATATTAAATTTTAATAATTACCCTTATCAATAAACTTAATCGTAAACCATCCAGATTAATATGGAAAATGGTATCAAAATAGTTCATCCCTAATCAAAATGAGCATAAACCATCCAATAAAACATGGTATATGGTATCATAAGATAATAACCTTAGTAAAACAAATGATTCAACAAAGTATGCTGAAATATATTTGAGATAATTATAAAATATCATAAGAAAATTTGGGAGGAAAAACCATTTTCACTTTAAAATCATTTATTTTTATAGCATCAAAAATATGAAGGAAAAAAGTGTATTTTAAAAATACCTTTAAAAGTTTTAAATTAAGATTAAAATAAAATATTATTCATGATGGTGGGAGAATCCATTCATTATGTATAAGTTAAAAAATATTCCTTTCACACGTTTGTGAAAAGGTTAACAAATATCTCATTTGGGGAATGATAAGAAGATTCCTTTCAAGCCATTTTTTAAAAAGTATAAAATGGATGAAAATTTAATTAATATGTAATTTAAGAGTTATAGGAAATTTATTTAAAACATTTTAAATACAGTATGTATATGAAAGAAAAATATATCCCCAGTGGTGACTTAAACATAAAAAATCTTAAATAATGATGAGATTATGAAATATTCCCTTACCTCAGGTCTGATTTACTTTGTATGTGTTCAAATTTTTTTATAATAAATATTTATTTATCATTATATTTTTACATAATGATACTCATATATCATATTATTTTTTACTTTTTTATAATATTTTATCACTTATTTATTAATAATTCTTATCTAAAAAAATTGTTTGGGTAATAACTGGTTCATCTTTCATCTATGTTTTCTTACAATAGTTTCATAATTTATAATTTTATTCAGGATAAATAATATATATAATTTTAATAATGATATATATATATATAATATATTCATTATATATCTATTTAGTGTAATCTATAAAAGTGAGATACAAAAAATGAATTATACTATTCCTGGAGACGGTCGACCGTATGTACCCATGAAAACTATTTTCACTTTTAGATGGATGGAATGATATAAACATATAAAATAAGTCACATTTACTGAATAATTATTATTTCATATAAATTTTATATATTCATTAAATGCATCCCCAATACTATCTTAGTGAAATATAAATTAAAAACAAATTACATCACTTCGTAGAGGTGGTAGTCAACACGTACACACTAACAACATTATCATTTCACAAAAAAACAATTATGGTAAGAATATAGATATTATATTATCATTATATAGGTATAATAATGTCATATTTATCGTATATTAACTTTAAACCCATCATAATACCCATCATTAAAATATGGCGTAGAAAAATGAATTGTATATCTATGTGGAGATGATAAGACACACATACACACGAATGATACTTTCACTTCTTATTTGATGGGAAATGGGATGGGAAATGGTGGTTTCATAATAATGAGAAAATTTAAAATAATTTAGGATAATGAAATTATAATTTTATGATAAATTCATGAGATTTATAAGAGGTAGAAGAGGAAATAAATTGAAAGAGGTTGGCTAAGACAATTATCTCTTCTTCAAGAGACCATCTTTAGATCCTATATTAATGAACATAAGGTTTATATTTTAGGGATAAATAAACCTATAGAACTTGTATAAGTATTTTTATAAGATTAATGGGTATTTATTGGTCTAGATAGTTTTCACAAAGTGGTCTAAATAAGTGAAGGAACAAGTGTACTTTAATAATTGAAGTGAGGGGTAATTTTATAATTTCATCAAAGATTAAATTATAATAAAGTCATTATCTAAAACATTTCTCCAAATGGAATGATATTGGAAAGCAGGGTTGGATATGGTTAATATATCATCAAGAAATAAATTTTTATAGGGGTTTGTTGTGTTTTAAACCTTATCTTTTTTGTTATAACCCTTTGTTAATCCATTTTAACATTAATCAGGATAACATATTTCTCACTCTTAAAGGGATATAATTTTACATATAATGTAAATATTTAATCATAAATGGAAAATGGAAGATATTTTACTCCAAATATTAACACAATTTCATATTTCAAAATTTTAATGGGTTTTAAATAATACAATAAAATATTGTTTTGATAAATTATCATTAATTTCAATTTTGACACTAGTAATTTAATTTGAATCCAAATACATAAATAAAACGTTTTATTTAGAATACAATTCATTTAAACATCACTAATATGTCATAATACTCTAAAAAATTCATTTAACACTATAAATTAAAAAAATATTATCACTTATAATATTTTAATATCATATTTTAGTGTTCTATTAATTGAATACATACTGTATTAGCATTGTAAAAGAATTAAATGTAATTATATAATTACTGAGAATTATAAAAAATTTATCATCAGGAATATAATTTTATTTTTCATATATTTTTCATTTATATTAATTTATATTTATATTTTATCTCTATTGGGACAGATAATAGTTATTTAAAACTAAGAGATTGAGTTTTTGTAACATTCTTTGATTGAAATAATATATTTGTCATTTTCATGGAAAAGTATCCATTAAACATATAAATTTTGAGACTAATAAGATAAGGGTGATATTTACTTAAAAAAATTAATCTACAATATTAATGCCTTATCACATAGTTTTAACCATGATTAATGCAATTTATATTTTACAAAAGTGATAAATTTTACTACAATTACTATTAATATTGACAAAAAATAACAGTGAAGTATTTACCGAATTTGAACCCCAAGATTAAAAATTTGGAATCTCTTTTTAAAGATTAAATTTCTATAATTTCCAGAAATTAATTTTAAAATGAGTTCAAAAAATAAGATGAAAGTCACTTTTTAAAAAATACTATTTTAAAGCATAAAACTATATTTATTCACATCCTATTCCAAATAAAAAATATACATGAGTATTAAAAAATTTGATTGAATATATAATTTTCAAATTTCATTAAAATAACACATAAATTGCAAATAATTCAATTTATTATGATATAAATATATCATGCGTACAAAATAGGTCTTTGAAGAATCATTTTTGTTACCTTCAAATGTTTTTTATTTATAATGATAATTGATGAATTTATTTTATAAATTTATAAATCATATACTTATCATAATTTAGTTAGTAATGTAACATCTCGAGTAAGTAAAGAATAATATATTTTCATATCTATATCTATTTATTAATTATATAGTGTTTTAGAGGCATAAAATGAGAATAAATCCAATCTTAATCATATAATACTCTTATATTTTTAAAAGATTGTTTTACTACCTTTTGATGGAAAACGATTTTTAAATCTAAATTCTGAAAATTTTATAAGCTCTATTTGTAAAAGTAAACTTATTCTTTAGAATTGGGACATTTAAATTTACTTTGGATAAATTTTTGGTATTTTTCTGACAATGCTCATTTTTTAATAAATAGTGAAAAATACTGCATTTTTCTTCAAAACTGCTTTTTCATCAAATTTAATTATATTGTTAAATTACCATTTTAATTGGTTTTAAAGTGTAATTAGAATAAATTTTTACTATTTAATCCAATGGTGGTCATTATAATTAATATCACTATGAACGTGGACATAAACAATTATCAATCATTTGATAGATATTGTTTCTTAAAAACACACTATTTATTTTGACAAAGGGAATTATTTTTAAATTAATCCCAGAAATTTTTGTGTTTGGAATTTTTTAAAATTGATTCCATATATGGAATGAGAAGGTCCAAATTATTTAATTAAGGCTATTTTATTTTTTGAACATTAAGAATTGTAACGACGACAATTATCTTTAATCATCGTGATTAATTAGTAATTGGGTAGTTAAGGGTAATAAAATAATATCATAGTAATATATAATGACCCCAACATGTGTCCAAATCCTATTTTTTGAGTCATGGCCGACCATGGGATGTTTTTTTCCTAACTTTAAGGCCCATGGAGTCACATGGGTGTGATAGTGACATTTATGACATTATTTTTCAAAAGAAGAGAAATATAACAATGGTTTGTATATCATAAGTAAAAAAATTTAATTTTTTTTACAAAAATGATATCTTAGACTATAAAAAGTCATTGTAAATATAAAAATAATTCCTACAAAAATATATTTTTTTATAATTTTTAGACATTAAATAAATAAATTTATTTATGACACCATGATGATGTTGTGATTACCTCATTAATGAATGATATATATAAAATGAAAAGATAAGGTAAAATCTAAGACATAGACTTGTCCAAAACCTATTGTAAGGGTAGATTTAGAACCATTTTATCCTTATCCTCAAAATATATCATTTTGGGACCTTTAAAATTTCACAACCTGACCCTACCCGTGCTCGAGCCACAACTACCCCAAGCCCGCCTCCATAGGTTAGGGGCTGGAGACAAGCACCGAAGACTAAACAACTCGAGGAGGCCTTTTTCTTAAGTACCTGTACACACACACACGAAGCCCACTAAATGTAGAAGTGCTGAGTAAAGAGAAAGCTAAAGTACCAACTGGTACAAATAAACCACAAAGTGCATTGACCTCTAAACAGTATAAAGAAAGTGTTGAAGGTAAACTAAAAATAAGGGGGAAAACACGTGCCCAACCAGTAAAGTGACACAACCCGGAAACAGGTAAACAAAAAGGAAAATTGCTGGGAGAGTCCCACACTTGGAACCCTACTATGACCACTGCACGCGGTCCAATCTCACGAACTCCTATGCTCCGCTGAATTCACGACCAACATGTCTGTCGTCTGCAAGGGCATGCCATGTGAGGGAAATGACTAAGCAGGGGGGAGTATAAAAATACTCAATAGGATTCCCCGAAGGCTCGAGGGAGAAACGAAGCAGGTGATGAAGAGGTAAGAAGTAGATCGAATAGAGAAAAGTAAAGAAGTACAACAGAGAGTACAACAAATAGTACAATAGAGTAACAACTCAACCCGTCAAGAGAAAAGAATTAGACTCGTCCAAACACAAGGAGCTAGAAGCGGTGAGAAGATAAACTTCTCATCGAGTCTTTGCCTCTCCTGGAAGGAGAGTAACCAAAACCCAAGGACTGGGTACTGGAACAACGTATACATATATATATGCTCTGCCAAGAAACCCGAAGAAGATCGTAAGGGGATCTTCGTCCAGTAGCTCAGCCCAGAAATTGAGTATCCAACAGTCCCAGAAGTAAACATCATCGATGCCCAGCATCCCACACATCTGCCCTGAACTGCAAGTCAAGGGGCTCAAATAAATGCACCGTGATACTATCCGCTTTGGGGGGCACTGTCTCGCCCTCAGGTTTTAGGTTGTGTCACAAGGACACGTCTCGGTGGGGAAAGAGCCCCACATCCTTTAGAGTTCAAGGGTATGTCAAACCACAACACATCACTGCCAAAGTTGTCACATAACTGACCCGTACCACCAAGGGTTCTACTCTAGAAGTCACGAAGAAAAACCACAGACACCCTAGTAGAAATGACTGAGTTTTAAAGATGTTGTCGGGTGACCCACTGCCCAGTCTCTGCTGGAGGGTAGACACAAAGAGGTCGAAGGGAAACCCACTGCCCAGCCCTGCTAGAGGGTAGACCTAGAATAAGTCAAAAGATGACCCACTGCCCAGTCTTTGCTGGAGGGTAGACCTGGATGAAGTCTACAAGCGATCCAATGCGCAGTATCTGCTAGAGGGTAGACCTGAAATAATTCGATGAGCAACCCACTCCCCAGCCCCGCTGGAGGGTAAACCCGGAACTGCTATGGCCATCCCTACTGGATGGTACAACACTGGCCAATAGAACACTGAGGGGGTATCACGCAACCACCCAACTCTAGACAAAAACACCTAATAGTGTTTCAGTTCCCGTGCTATCATTGGGTGTCACTAGTACCACTACCGTGCGTAGGTTTAGAGTTCGTCAAAGGAACCTCCGACCAATTCCCTTTTATATTTCCACGTTTAACAAGATCATGTAAGTGGATCTGCTCGCTTGAATAGATCACACAGTTGTAATCATTGTGAAAAAACACACACAAGATAGACTACTTACTCACTGGAAATGGGCTCCCGATGAAAAAGTTTTCCATCACCACTTCATTCCCATATAACGTCTCGTCGGGCCCGCACCTCGGTCCCGAGAGAGGTCGGGTGAACTGCGCCACCGCAATGCTCTTGAAAAACACGTTGAATAGACTATTCATATGTCCCAAATGGATGCCTAATGAAAAAGGTTGCAAGACGCTGTTTACAGCTGAAAAGACGGCATGTGTGCCCCATGCCTCAACTCCGGTTTCAACGCCTGAAACCTCCCCTATTAATTTTTCCTCGATGCTAGGGTCACAATTCTACTAAAGGTGCCTAAGGCATACTATGGATGCAGAAGCTGCTATTCTCATGTTATATACAAACAAGACCCTGTGGGGCCCGCACCTCAGGCACAAATTTAAGTGGGTGGATTGCACCGTTGCAATCCCCTCGGAAAGACTCTCATAAATGAGTACTCAAACACCCCCAACTGATGATGGGTGAAAAAGTGGTGTTTCACTATAAAGCAAGCGAACTAGGAGTTTTGGGTCCCACACATTGTCATCAACCTGAACGTTTCATGAAGCATCTCAAAAAGTCGGCATGAGGACTGGGGTCACACTGCTGCTGACAGCGCGTCAATCGGACATCCAAAGCAGGAGTTAGGTCCTATGCACCAATTAATTCATTAATTTAATAATTAATTAATTATTCACATTGTGTTTCGTGCTGCTGAGCAATGAAACCAACCCACAAAGGTTCTGAACCAACCTGGAAGGGCCATCTCAGCTCCAGAGCAACAGCGCTTGTAGAGACCCGAAGCTTGACGTACATGGAAATTACATTACTTTTGCGGAATACTTAGTACATAACAAAAACACAGACACAAGGATCGTAATAGTTTAGTGTCTTTGGAAACTCGGAACGTAATCTTCTAATCGTGGTGAAAGATCTTCAATATCTCCCATAAAGATCTTCCTTTTTTTTACCTAAAACCTTTCTTTATATCCTGGGGAAAAGAAAACATAAAAGGGTGAGCTCAAATGCTCAGTAAGGGTATACAAAAGAAATAAAAATCATATCAAATCTTTTTGAAAATCATAACCAGCAAAAGAGATCATAATATCTTAACATGGAACAAATCATAGAAGTGAAAATGATATCCCCATAATCATAACATGAAACTCTATACTTTGTGGCATGCACACATAATCATGGAAATTCATTTCTTGTTAGTCATGACTCATTGCCAAGACTATCTTAGTGGACAATGTCCCTTTCTGAACCGAGTCACCCTCGTTCCAGTCCTGTTTCACTGAACCGGTATAACCTACCGTTCCATCCATGTCTATCTCATTAGATATAAAATCTTTACCCAATGCATTGGAGGGAGATATAGGTCCCACCCATCTTATAATGAATCCTTTCTTATGTGTGCCACATAATCATAAACCATACATCATAGCGTAACCCATGTAATAAAAATGGGATTCTTAAACAAAATGACATCATAAAACAATTCATATAAGATAAAGGAATTAATAAAAATGTTTCCATCACAAAATAATCAAATCCATTTAATAATAGGGATAAAAACAGAACCCTTTTATAATCTTAGATGGAAAATAATTTTGATAAAATACTTGAACTCCATTCTTAAGGAAAATATCCTTTCTACTTCAAAAACATTTTTCCTTTCATAACATGTCATACGAATTTAAATTAAAAGAAGTTGATTAAAAATAAACATGAAAACTTTTAAAGGAAGCTTCTTGGAAATAATGTTTTAAAAATCCATTCATGCCGTACAAGTTAAAAAAAACATTCTTCGTACTTTTGTCGGAAAAGTCAAAAAGTACCTCGTACGACAAAAGATTCCTTTCATACATATTACTAAAAACTCACCGAAGGGTGAAAATGGATTTAAACAATTGTAGGTCGATGGAAATAATATTACATTTTGATGAAACATGGATGTGGATGATAAAATACACCCCAGTAAATACTTACGAATAAAAAATCTCAGATAAAAATTAGATTGTGATATTTTCTCTTACCTTAGGTCCAATTTGCATTGTACATGTCCGAATCTCCTGTATAATGGTTTAAATAATGTTATTGACTTATTCCAGAATCATACATATTGATATGATATCATATATGGTAATATTCTTAGCTTCTTGATAGTAATATTTCATTGTTACTTGTTACTCGGGTCTTTATTGCCTTTTGTTCTTATGCGTGTTTTGCCGAATACATTCTTATTATTCTTTTAATGTTATAGATACCTTATATCCAGATTGGTATTAGTGTAACATATATCATATTTATTCATTCAATTCATTTATATAATTACTATGTAATGATGATCATGTAGAACGAGTCACATCACATCGTGGAGACGGTATTCCGTACGTATGCACGAGTGATGATATCGTTCCTATGATCGTGGAACTGTATTGGAGTATATATATATTATTTCATTATCAATATTACTTTATAATAATCATAAATAGTTACTCATTACACCATTATACCCATCCTTGTAAAGTGATGGTGGAAAATAGATTACCCCACGGCGTGGAGACGGTATTCCGTACGTACGCACGCGCGGTGATTTCATTTTTTCCGTGGGATGGATAGAAGGTGAATTAGGTTTTTTTAATATTTATAATAACATATCAGTATGTAAGTAATACTGATGTTATTACTTTATCATGAAACAACTAAAGAAGAAGAAGTTGAAGAAGAAAGAAATTGAAAAGATCGGTAATGGATATTACCTCTTCTTTGGAACGCCTCTTTGAATCCCCCACTTAGGGAACTAAGATTGGTCTTTGAAGAAGACCAGGACCACTAGGATTTTTCTAGGGAAGTGGATAGGAGAAAATGGCAGGGGTTGGCCGAGCTTGAGTGCTCAAATTGGTGTGAGGAGGAGGGGGAGGAGGTGCCCTTTTATAAGGGAGGAGAGGGGCACCTTAGGAATATCTCAAAATATTGTTTTATATTAAAGTCAAAAATCGGTTTATAATGGTTCCAAAGGGTCTTATTTCGAAGATAAGGTGGGGATGGGTCGAAATCCTATCAACCAATAGGATTTAGACAAGTTTAGGGTATTATTTTAAACTTATCAATTAGATTTAACTCTAAGTTAAATAATTTAACTTTTACCGTGTCTTTTTGTTTTCTTTCACTATATGGTTAATACACTTACTATAACATGCCAAAAGAACCCCAAATTGTTTATTATTAATATATATATCCTTATCTAAGTCATTCGGCCGAACCTAAGATTTTTATGAATACAATAACAATTAAAAATATAATATTTGATTTAAAAACTATTTTGTGTCATTTTTGACACTATTTGATATATGATTTTTGTGAAAGTCATAACAGAATTATATGTTCGAACCAAGTTGATTAAATCAACATTAATATATCATAGTAACCTATAAAATTAGTGGAATTCATAAAAAGTCTCAAATTAAATTTATTTTGGTGTTTATAACATCCATTATGTCAATATTGCATTAATAAGATAATTAGTGCATCATCGTTGTGTCATAACTAAATTAAATTATTTAATGTCCAAAAATTACAAATAAAATACCATTATGTAGGAAATCTTTTTAGCTTTCTAATGTATATTTATAGTCGAATTTATCTTATGTATAACCCCATATTTAAAATTATTTACTTATTAAACTTTGATTTTAACTATTTTAACCCTTCTTTAAATAAATTAATAATAAATGTCCTAATCTAATCCAAGTGGGCCTAAATGGTCATATTTTATTCCTAAGTTTGTTTTTGGTCGAATTACACTTGTCCAATAGAATTAGGACATGTTTTAGGGTAATATTAATATCATATTTAACCTTAGTTACCCTATTTACTATTAACCGCGGTAAAAAAAATAAAAAGTTACTATTCACCAAAAAATTATTTTTATCTCATTGAAACACATTTTACTTACTGATATCAACCGTGTCTGTCGGATTTTCGAAATTCCATTCACAGAAGCGGTAAAATTACGTTTTATGCAAAATTCAGTTTTTAACCTACCACTTAGTGGTTTCACTATTCATCAAAAATTGAAAGTTTTCAGAAAAATACCAAAATTTCACCCTAGGCTAATTTCGATATTCTGAGTCCAAAAATGAAGTCCATTTTGAAAAATAAAATTTATAAAATTTCAAAAAGTGGTTATTACTATTCATAACAGCTAGTTTTAATAGCATATTGTTGTTTAGTGAAACTCGGTATTGCGTACGACGCAAGCTATCGAGGAAGGTCGCAATTGCGTGTAAAGCAAGCCAAGCAAGTGTTGTGTAGAAAAAGATTACTTTGATGATTTATATAACATAAAAGTCTCGGGTGTTACATTCTACCCCCCTTAAAAAGAATTTCGCCCTCGAAATTCGTCACTTTGTAACAAACAGATTAGGATACTTCTCCCTCATCATATCCTCAAGCTCCCATGGAGCTTCTTCAAGTTGGTGGTTCCTCCATAAAACTTTCACCAATCGAGTGGTCTTGTTTCGTAGGACTTTTTCGCTACGATCCAGAATCTCTATCAGCTGTTCTTCATAAGAAAGATCTTGCTCCAGCGGTACAACTTCTGAGCTAAGTACATGTGAAGGATTTGGTATGTACTTTCTCAGGAGAGATACATGGAACACATCGTGAACTTGAAAGAGATTCGGCGGAAGCGCCAATCGGTAAGCTACCTTCCCAACATGATCCAGTATTTCGAAAAGACCGATATATCTAGGGCTCAACTTCCCATTCTTTCCAAATCTCATAACCCTCTTCCAGGGAGATATTCGTAAGAACACTTTATCACCCACTTCAAACTCTAGGTCTTTTCATCGGTTGTCGGCATAACTTTTCTATCGACTCTGAGCTTCTCTTATGTGTTGTTGAATAGATCTGACCTTTTCTGCCATTTCATCAACGAGATCAGGTCCTAATAGCTTTCTTTCCCCAACTTCATCCCAGCAAGTTGGAGTCCTGCATTTCTATCCATAGAGAGCTTCATAAGGAGCCATCTGAATACTGGAGTGAAAGCTATTATTATAAAGAAATTCCACCAAAGGTAGGTGTTGATCCCAACCTCCTTTGAAATCCATAAAGCAAGATCTCAACATATCTTCTAGGGTTTGAATTGTTCTCTCAGACTGACCGTCTGTCTAGGGAAGATAAGCAGTGCTGAAACTCAACTCTGTATCCAGAGTATACTGAAGACTTCGCCAGAACTTCGAGGTAAATCTCGGATCCCGATCAGATATAATAGAAAGTGGTACTGCATGCAATCTTACCACTTCCTTTACATATATCCTGGCAAGCTGATCTAGAGAGAAATCCTCTCTAATAGCAATGAAGTGTGCAGACTTTGTAAGACGATCAACTATGACCCAAAAAGCATTATTGCCTTTGGATGTTTTAGGAAGTCCTGTGACAAAGTCCATAGTGATGTTTTCCCATTTCCATTCGGGTATGGGTAATGGTTGTAACATCCCCTTAGACTTCTGTCTCTCAGCTTTAACTTGTTGACAAACCAATCATCGAGAGACATATTCAGCAACATCTCTTTTCATGCCATCCCACCAAAAGTACTCTTTCAGGTCCCTATACATATTCGTGCTTCCAGGATGAATAGACAATGAAGAACTATGAGCCTCATCCAGCAGCTCCTTCTTTAATTCGGGGATGGGAGGAACACAAAACTGATTCCTGAACATTATTATCCCATCACAATCAAGGTTGAATTCAGGAACATTTCTCACCTTCTTTTGTAACTCGACATCTTCTTTCTGTGCCTCCTTAATCTTCGCATGTATAGATGGTTGAACATTCATTTGAGAAAGATAAGATTTTTCCCCTTCCATTATAATTCCAAGATCCATCCTTTTTAAATCCATAAATATTGTATTTTTTGTGATCCTCATCATGGATAAACTAGCATGGCCTTGTCGACTTAATGCATCTGCCACCTTGTTTGCTTTCCCAGGGTGGTAATGGATTGAGCAGTCATAATCCTTAATCAGCTCCAACCATCTTCTTTGACGCATATTCAGCTCCTTTTGTGTGAAAATATACTTTAAACTTTTATGATCAGTATAAATATCACACCTTTCACCATAAAGGTAATGCCTCCAAATCTTTAATGCAATGATTACCGCAGCCAACTCCAAATCATGTGTTGGGTAATTTTTCTCATGGATTTTCAACTGTCGTGAGGCATAAGCTATCACCATATCATTTTGCATAAGAACATACCCCAATCCCTTCTTGGATGAATCACTGTAGATCACAAACCTTTCTCCACTACAAGGCAGTGTGATCACAGGTGCACTGGATAACCTTCTTTTCAAGTCCTTGAAATCCTCTTCACATTCTTCCGTCCAGACAAACTTAACTCCTTTCCGAGTCAACTTGGTGAGTGGATTAGTTAATCTTGAAAAATCTTTTACAAAACGTCGATAATATCCAGCCAAACCAAGAAAAATTCGAATCTCAGTTACTGTTGTTGGTCTCGACCATCTTTCGATAACCTCTGTTTTTGCTGGATCCATAGATATCCCCTCTTTTGAGATTATGTGACCCAAAAATGAAACTTTTTGAAGCCAAAATTCACACTTGGTAAATTTGGCATAAATCTCCTCCTTTCTCAGGGTCTTCAATATAATTCTCAAGTGATCTTCATGCTCTTCCTTGCTCTTTTAATAGACAAGAATATCATCTATAATGACTACCACAAATTGATCAAGATAGTCTCTAAAGACTCTATTCATTAGATCCATGAAGATAGCAGGGGCATTAGTAAGACCAAATGGCATCACTATAAATTCATAGTGTCCATACCTTGTACGGAAACCGTCTTTGGTATATCATCCCTTTTGACCCTTAATTGATGATACCCTGAACGAAGATCAATTTTGGAAAAGTATTGAGCTCCGCGTAGTTGGTCAAATAAGTCATCAATGCGTGGGAGAGGATATTTGTTCTTGATAGTGATCTTGTTAAGTTCTTAATAATCAATGCAGAGTCTCATTGATCCATCTTTCTTCTTAACAAATAGAACAGGTGCTCCCCAAGGTGACGCACTAGGGTGTATGAATCCCTTATCGAGATTCTCTTGGAGTTGCTTCTTCAATTCCTGCAACTCAGTTGGGGCCATTCTATATGGTGTCTCTGAAATAGGCAAAGCACCCGGTACGAGTTCTATTGAAAACTCAACTTCACGATTTGGTGGAAGACCCGGTAATTCCTCCAGAAAGACATCATCAAACTCCCGTACAATGGGTATATTTTTAATCGTGAGTTTCTCACCAACCATTTTTGATAAATAACCTTCATTTAGTGGAATCAATACCCATAAGATGGAAGAAATTTCCACTGGAAGGTTATGTTCATCCTTGCATTGATATACGATCGTAGATTGATCTGGAATATGAAATGTGACTTCCCTTCTTTGGCAATTGATATGAGCTCCATGTAGAGAAAGCCAATCCATGCCAAAAATCCCATCAAATTCCCCTAAAGAAAGGATCACAAGATTTGCAGGAAGCACTTTCCCACAAACTTCGATCGGAGAAGAATTATAAACTTTTGATGCGACTGTTGTGCCATTAGGTGTTGTCACAGCTAACTCAACATCTAATTGTTGAGGTAGTACGGTGATACCCTTAGAAAATTCTTTAGAAATAAAAGATTGGGTGGATCCAGAATCAAATAAAACATTTGCTACTTTAGAGTGGATGGTAAGTGTACCTTTCACCACTTCGTTATCATACACCACATCACTGATAGAAATTGCATGTGACTTTCCTTTGTCTTTAGCCTTAAGATTTTTTTGACGTCGACCATCATCATCAAACCTTGGATTTGGGCATTGATTGGAATAATGCCCCATCTCCTTGCACTTGAAACATTGAAGTGTAGTAGGTTCATTCTGTGTATCCCTTCCTTTGTTTGCATCATTAGACATCTTCTTCCCATTATCGTGGCATTCAAATGCTCGATGACCTTCCTTTCCACATTTAAAACATTTACTTGTCCCTTTAAGACAACTCCCTCCATGTTTCTTTCCACACTTTGAGCATAAGGAAAAGCTCATCTTCTTTTCCGTGTGCTCTTTAGATTTTTCTTTGAATTCCATCTTCCTCTTCTTATCAATCCCATGTGACTGATGGGTTATTCCAATCTCCATCTCGACTTTGAGAGCACATCGAACGATTTCCTCGTATCTATTGAAGTCCCTTAGGGATAACGCCCTTCGAAGACTTGGTTTTAAGCCACTAAAGAATCGATCGATCTTACTCTCAGGTTGGATAATAATACCAGAAGTGTACCTTGCAAGTCTTGTAAAATTTGCTTCATAGGTACCAACAGATTCATGACCCCTTTGCTTCAGTTCAAGAAACTCTTTCTCCATCTTTGTTCAGAGAATACAGGGGAAGTACTTATTGAAAAATAAGTTCTTGAACTCATCCCATTCAATAGACTCAATTTCATCCCTTTGCCTCGTATTCTTAATAAGATTCCACCATTGATCAGCATCTCCTTCCAAACGATACACTACTAGGATGCCTTTATCATGCTCAGAACATTGAAGAACTGAAAATATATTTTCAGTAGCACTAATCCATTGTTCAGCAACTAATGGATCAGTAGACCCGCTGAAAGAAGCTGGACGCTGCCTCATGAAGGATTCAACAGAATGTTGCTCCTTCCTTTGCTCGTTTGGAAGTCCTGCATGATTCATAGCTTGAGAATGTTGTGTGATCATGGCTACAAGATTTTGCATTCCAGCTCCCATATCGTTTGGTTGCTCAGGGGGACAATCATTGCATTACCCATCGCATTCCGCATTAACACAGTTCCTTCGGGATCCATCCATTGATTAAAACCAAGAAGAATAGTGTGAGCATCACTAATTATAATAGGAAAACCACATAATTCAAGAATAAAATTATCATGCTTAAGGTCTTATCCTAGGTTATTCAAAGCCATTTCTAAAACACTAAGATTGTGTTCTATGCTTAGACTTACCCTTAGGGTTCTTACTAAGTCTTTCACATCCTAGTTTCCAAAGGTTGACTATAACTTTCCTCTGATACCAACTGTAGAGACCCGAAGCTTGACGTACATGGACATTACATTACTTTTGCGGAATACTTAGTACATAACAAAAACACACACACAAGGATCGTAATAGTTTAGTGTCTTTGGAAACTCGGAACGTGATCTTCTATTCGTGGTGAAAGATCTTCAATATCTCCCATAAAGATCTTCCCTTTTTTTACCTAAAACCTTTCTTTATATCCTGGGGAAAAGAAAACATAAAAGGGTGAGCTCAAATGCTCAGTAAGGGTATACAAAAGATATAAAAATCATATCATATCTTTTTGAAAATCATAACCTGCAAAAGAGATCATAATATCTTAACATGGAACAAATCATAGAAGTGAAAATGAGATCCCCATAATCATAACATGAAACTTTAAACTTTGTGGCATGCACACATAATCATGGAAAATCATTTCTTGTTAGTCATGACTCATTGCCAAGACTATCTTAGTGGACAAAGTCCCTTTCTGAACTGAGTCACCCTCGTTCCAGTCCGGTTTCACTGAACTGGTATAACCTACCGTTCCAGCCATGTCTATCTCATGAGATATAAAATCTTTACCCAATGCATTGGAGGGATATATATGTCCCACCCATCTTATAATGAATCCTTTCTTATGTGTGCCACATAATCATAAACCATACATCATAGCGTAACCCATGTAATAAAAATGGGATTCTTAAACAACATGACATCATAAAACAATTCATATAAGATAAAGGAATTCATAAAAATGATTCCATCACAACATAATCAACTCCATGTAATAATAGGGATAAAAACAGATACCTTTTATTATCTTAGATGGGAAATAATTTTGATAAAATACTTGAACTCCATTCTTGACGAAAATATCCTTTCTAATTCAAAAACATTTTTCCTTTCATAACATGTCATACGACTTTAAAATAAAATAATTTGATTAAAAATAAACTTGAAAACTTGTAAAGGAAGCTTCTTGGAAATAATGTTTTAAAAATCCATTCATGCCTTATAAGTTAAAAAAACATTCTTCGTACTTTTGTCGGAAATGTCAAAAAGTACCTCGTACGACAAAAGATTCCTTTCATACATATTACTAAAAACTCACCGAAGGGTGAAAATGGATTTAAACAATTGTAGGTGGATGGAAGTAATATTACCTTTTGATTAAACATGGATGTGGATGATAAAATACACCCCAGTAAATAATTACGAATAAACAATCTCGAATAAAAATGAGATTGTGATATTTCCCTTACCTTAGGTCCAATTTTCTTTGTACGTGTCCGAAGCTCCTGTATAATGGTTTAAATAATGTTATTGACTTATTCCAGAATCATACATATTGATATGATATCATATATGGTCATATTCTTAGCTTCTTGATAGTAATATTTCATTGTTACTTGTTACTCGGGTCTTTATTGCCTTTTGTTCTTATGCGTGTTTTGCGGAATACATTCTTATTCTTCATTTAAAGTTATAGATACCTTATATCCAGAATGTTATTAGTGTAACATATATCATATTTATTCGTTCAATTCATTTATATAATTACTATGTAATGATGATCATGTAGAACGAGTCGCATCACATCGTGGAGACGGTATTCCGTACGTACGCACGAGTGATGATATCATTCCTATGATCGTGGAACTGTATTGGAGTATATATATATTATTTCAGTATCAATATTACTTTATAATAATCATAAATAGTTACTCATTACACCATTATACCCATCCTTGTAAAGTGATGGTGGAAAATAGATTACACCACAGCGTGGAGACGGTATTCCGTACGTACGCACGCGCGATGATTTCATTTTTTCCGTGGGATGGATAGAAGGTGAATTAGAGTTGTTTCATATTTATAATAACATATCAGTATGTAAGTAATACTTATTTTATTACTTTATCATGAAACAAATAAATAAGAAGAAGTTTAAGAAGAAAGAAATTGAAAAGATCGGTAATGGATATTACCTCTTCTTTGGAACGCCTCTTTGAATCCTCCACTTAGGGAACTAAGATTGGTCTTTGAAGAAGACCACGACCTCTAGGATTATTCTAGGGAAGTGGAGAGGAGAAAATGTCAGGGGTTGGCCGAGCTTGAGTGCTCATATTGGTGTGAGGAGGAGGGGGAGGAGGTGCCCTTTTATAAGGGAGGAGAGGGGCACCTTAGGAATATCTCAAAATATTGTTTTATATTAAAGTCAAAATCGGTTTATAATGGTTCCAAAGGGTCTTATTTCGAAGATAAGGTGGGGATGGGTCGAAATCCTATCATCCAATAGGATTTAGACAAGTTTATGGTATTATTTTAACCTTATCAATTAGATTTAACTCTAAGTTAAATAATTTAACTTCTACCGTGTCTTTTTTTTTTCTTTCACTATATGGTTAATACACTTACTATAACATGCCAAAAGAACCCCAAATTGTTTATTATTAATATATATATCCTTATCTAAGTCATTTTTCCGAGCCTTAGATTTTTAGGAATACAATAACAATTAATAATATAATATTTGATTTAAAAACTATTTTGTGTCAATTTTGACACTATTTGATATATGATTTTTGTGAAAGTCATAACAGAATTATATGTTCGAACCAAGTTGATTAAATCAACATTAATATATCATAGTAACCTATAAAATTAGTGGAATTCATAAAAAGTCTCAAATTACATTTATTTTGGTGTTTATAACATCCATTATGTCAATATTTCATTAATAAGATAATTAGTGCATCATCGTTGTGTCATAACTAAATTAAATTATTTAATATCCAAGAATTACAAATAAAATACCATTATGTAGGAAATCTTTTTAGCTTTCTAATGAATATTTATAGTCGAATTTATCTTATGTATAACCCCATATTTAAAATTTTTTACTTATTAAACTTTGATTTTAACTATTTTAACCCTTCTTTAAATAAATTAATAATAAATGTCCTAATCTAATCCAAGTGGGCCTAAATGGTCATATTTTATTCCTAAGTTTGTTTTTGGTCGAATTACACTTGTCCAATAGAATTAGGACATGTTTTAGGGTAATATTAATATCATATTTAACCTTAGTTACCCTATTTACTATTAACCGCGGTAAAAAAAATAAAAAGTTACTATTCACAAAAAAATTATTTTTATCTCATTGAAACACATTTTACTTACTGATATCAACCGTGTCTGTCGGATTTTCGAAATTCCATTCACAGAAGCGGAAAAATTATGTTTTATGCAAAATTCAGTTTTTAACCTACCACTTAGTGGTTTCACTATTCATCAAAAATTGAAAGTTTTCAGAAAAATACCAAAATTTCACCCTAGGCTAATTTCGATATTCTGAGTCCAAAAATGAAGTCCATTTTGAAAAATAAAATTTATAAAATTTCAAAAAGTGGTTATTACTATTCATAACGGCTAGTTTTAATAGCATATTGTTGTTTAGTTAAACTCGGTATTGCGTACGACGCAAGCTATCGAGGAAGGTCGCGATTGCGTGTAAAGCAAGCCAAGAAGGTGTTGTGTAGAAAAAGATTGCTTTGATGATTTATATAACATAAACGTCTCGGGTGTTACAGTGCCTCTAACGGCATGTTAGACAGGAATCCGGCGAGCGAACCAACTCCGACGGAACTTTAATAACAATTTATTATTATTAAATTAACGCATTTCGCATCACCCGCCTTCGGGAACCGAACCCAAAAACCATGGAACCTACTTCAAACAGTCCGACTCACCGATACGAACTCACATCCGTAGATGGTGCGTCAAATGGATGCACCGTTTAGGAGAACGACCCCCAGAATGCAAGGGGGCCCAACATGAGTCGGTCTGGACCGGCCGACCCGGTCCGTACCGCGGGTCTGGTCCAACCCACCGTGGCCCGCTGGCCATGGCCAATCTCAAACCATAGGACCCGCCTCAGGTCCTGTTCACCAAAGTAGACTGACCTTTTGGCCGGTCTTGGTCATGTCGCCCAGCCGGACCCGTGAACCGCAAGTTTCTTCTTCCTCCGCACCCTCGAGTCGCTGACCCCAGGGGTCTTCTCTGACCGCGACAGGGCCGCTGTTTCCCCTCTCCAGCATTGATCCTCTATGATGCCTCTGCGTCCTGCTATCTGCCTCTCCACCAGCTCCGCCTGATGCCAGCACCCTCCTCGGCTCCTCTGGACGCCACTGCTCGCCCGCACACCGCCGCACACCTCGGCCGCCCACAACGGTCACGTCCTGCTCGAAGCCCTACGCACCGGCCGCAAGCCTAAACCCACTCTGCGTGCCTCTCTACCATCCGCGTCGGCCACCCTTGTTTCCAGAACCTCCAAACCCTGGCTTAACTACCATGGATCCTCCTAGAATTAACCCGAACGCGCCGACGACACTCGACGCCAGTGACTCGTCCGAACCCACCTCCGGCCGCACCCGCTGCCTGATGCCCGACCTTCGGCCACCGCCCTTGCCGGAGATGGGGCTTTCGATGGCCGCCACCCCTGCTCCGGTGGCCCGATTCCATATCTTAAGGGGGTTTCGGAATCCTCAGGGTGATGCCTTGGCACCACCTGCCTCTGATCAAGAATCCGACCAGATTTGGCGCGTCCGAAAGTTTGGATGAAGAACTCCCAAGAACGTTAAAAAAAAGGGGCTCTCGCATTGTCCCTATTCATTCGGCCAATGTACCACATTCTAAAATTAATGAATTTAAATCGACAAAATTTAAAAATGGTGGAAAAACAAACAAAAATCCTACCTCGATCCGGCCGTTCGACATTGACAACACTCCCGCTCGATCCCACTCCGATCTGCGGGAGTTCGGTCCTCAATCTGGTGAAGAACAACAAAGAACACGGAATAACGACGAAGAATGCTCAAGAAAGGGAGAGAGAGAGAGAGAGAAATAAAGAGAGAGAAAGAGAGGGATATGTAGAGAGAAATAGAGAGAGAAAATGGGTTTCCCCCAATTCCACATTTTTCTATTTATAGAAAAACCACTTAGCGCGGGATCTGAAATCACCATGCCCTCTCATTTTATATCACTCATAGGAAAATCACCCCATTTTGAACTCCATAGAATTCTATGATTTCCATTCCGAGACTCTGTTTAAAATTTATTTGAAAAGAAATTAAGTGATAAAAATCACTAAGTGGTCATTTTGAAATGACCATTTTTCCCCTGGATGACATCTCTCACAGTAGGCCCACACCTGCAACTTTTACACCCCGCCTAGGGTAAAAATCATTCTCCGGACTCAACGGTTCCCTCAGTTGCTCAATCTAACCTACTGTTTAAGAGATACATGTGTTTAACCATTAAACAAATAAATTAATTATTTAATTTATCCATTTCACGTTATGATAGCGATCGAGGGGTCCAAACGCCCCACACTGACAAGTTTTATGTTGTTCCTAGTGTGAAAACCCCATTCCGGACCCATTCATACCCTTGGATTTCTAATCTGAAACACTGTATAAAAGTTATCCAATTTATTTGGCGTGTTCAGTGTGAACGCACTGAAAATTTAATTTGGGCCACACCAGGCCTCGAAATTGCAGGCCTTCTGAAGGTGCTGTTCTAGAATAAAATCAATAATATTCTAAAGTAATTTATAGAAAAAACTGGGTTCTTACATGAATTCCGAAAATCATTTTATAATAAAGTAAAATTTCAAGACTTTCCAAAAGGGACCCTCCTCTCTCATATAAAAGGACCCCACCTCTACCCCCTGACCCACACCTATAAATAACTTGGATCGTCCAACCTCTACTCATATTATCTCTCCAAATCCCTCTATTAATCCTAGACACCTCACTTTTGTTATAATTCATTCCAAGGAAGCCTTGGGCTCAAATAAAAAAGAGTTACCCGATTTAGAGGTAATGTCTTCTCTTGAGTTTTTTCCTTTTATTTTCCTTCTTCACTCACCACTATCATCTTATTATTTGATCCCATAGTAGCAACAGTATCCTCAATAAACTATGATATTGTTATGATAATTATTCTACCTATACTTACACACACCTCTGTCAATTGGTTAAAGAACATACTGTTTCTGTGGGTGGCGAATTACTGCCTCACGAAATGATGATTGTTCAATCTTCTTTTAAAAAGTTTCATGGTGGCCTTTGTGATGTAACTGTATTTATATATGATATAAATGGTATTTATTTTATCTATATGCTTCTGAATTTTATTTTTAAATCACATCGTTATGCTTTTCATGTTGTGGATCTACGATAATTTCATCTGAGGAAGTGTGGACTACCGCCCCCTCAAGTGATATGACTCGTTTATGCCAAACATGGAATTTATAAAGAATGTGATTAATGAAGTTATTTTACCTATATAAAATATATATTATACATGAATTATAATATATATATGTCTCATTTTGTATTAATTCCTTTAATATGACAATGAAATGAATGTAGCTTTCATGCGTACGTACGACCTACCATCTCCATGAACGGTGAATTTCGTTTTTTTATCTCCAAATGTTATGGAATAGTATAAAATGATTATGTACTAGATATATATGATATTTAAATCATTAATACCATTCTGGAGATGATTTACTTATAACTACATGGGCAATTATTTTCAAACAAGTTCATTTTTGGCCCATGTACCAAACATCGACAAAAAGTATGATATGAAATCACATAATTAACTAATTATTATAACATGATAATATCTGATATTAATTGAATAATAAACTTTAAAGGAAGTACTTAAGCACTTATAAATTGACCAAAGTTTATTATTTATAAATATAAATAACGAATAGGACAAGTCTGACTTGAGGTAAGGGACTTCGTCTCAATCTCCATTCGTTGATGCATACTTCAATTTATGTATGACCTTCTTTTATTAGTCATATAATAAACCATTTTTAATTTTAATCTCATTAAAAAGGAATATTTTTACATGAATCATTTTACTAATCCAAAAAAGGAATGTTTTTGTCTTACATATGTGGCGGCCACGACTTCTCTACCGTCGTGACCATTATTTGTGTTTTGACTTCCTCTACAAGCCATAACATTTTTAAACAAAAAAATACCATGTATTACTTTTATTTTATTTTATTATTGAAGGTGGTTTTGATAATTTTTTGATTATATCAATGTTTTGTATTGATATCTTGTGATTGAAATGTATAAATGTTATGTTTTTTATCCATGTTTTATGTGATACGATTATGTTGTGGTTCTTGGGCATTGTTTATGAAGTCGGGTGGTTCCATGATAAACTAAGGGCGGGTGAGCCCAAGAAATCTCTCCAATGCATTGGGTAACATGAAGGAGTTAAACACTATGGTTTCTCCGAAGATATTTAGGGAATATACTTTTATGGGTATTCCAAACGTAACCATGAGGGATACTCCCTATGTAAGAATGCTATGAATGCCTCAATTTATCTTTATGCCTTATGATTTCTATGAGTTATTCATATTTCTTATGATTTCATAAGGTAATTTATTGTGCTTATGTTTTATGAGTAAATTATGATTTCATTGATTCTTATGTATACATGGACTAATGTTTTCTTTCCATATTTTTATATCCCTTTCTGATATTTTTATGCTCATCCCATGTTTTTGAAATTTGTTTCACTAGTCAAGGGAAAGGAACCTGATGTGATGATAGTGTCGAGGATGTGTTAAGAATGAATCCATGTTTTGTTTTAAATATGTTTCCTTTGATGGAAAAAAATGAATATTGTTTTTGATGTAACCACCATGTTTAAATGTGCAATGAAATGCATGATTTATGATCTAATTCTATAAAACTATAAACCTGAAAAGATCCTCAATGTTAATTATTGAAATAACCCAATACTAAGTAATGTTTAAGGCTGGTGACTTATAGTTGGTATCAAATGTCGGTTTAGATAACTTTATGAGTTATAATCTATTAAATGATTATCCAAAAATATATTTTTACACATTTTGTTCAAATTGAAAGGATATAGAATTTGAATATTACCATGTTTCTTCATCTAAGTCATGTTGGTTCAGAATGGTTTTCCACAGAGGAAACAGGGAAGCAGTGCTAGGATAGCATACAAATGGAAATTACCTTCCAAATCAGCATCCTGATATGGTCAGAATTGGAACTGAACATTTTGTTGCAGTATTGGTGAAGTTGACTCAAGCGATAAATGGTGGTGGTATCCATGCCCGAGATCAGCCAAATCAATCACAGAGGAACATGTCATTGGTGGAACATTTCATGAGGCAACATACCCCATCATTCATAGGATCATTTGAACCTGTGCTAGCTGAAGGGGGGATTAAAGCACTGGAGAATATTTTTGATGTCATGGGGTGTTAAAATAATCAAAAGGTTAGTCTTTTTGTTTACCATTTGGAGGGTGAAGCAGATCAGTAGTGGTCGATGGTTAAAATTATCAAGGACACTGATGTGATTGATGCTCTTTATTGGAATGAATTTAAAGGTATGTTTCTTGAGAAATCCTTTCCTAAGGCTATTTGACTTAGGATGGAAAAACAGTTCTTGGAATTGAGGCAGGAGGACAACTCAGTGGCTTCTTTTGAAGAAAAGTTCACTCGATTGACAAGGTATGATCCAAATATTATCTGAGACCATGATAGTAAAATCAATCATTTTTACTCAGTATTAAAGCCAAAATATCGAAGGGCATTAGCTTCTCATGAGTTCAAAAGTTATGAAAAGCTTGTTTGATGTGCTGAGAAGGTGGAAATGTAGTTTTACAATGAACAAGTGTTCTATGACAACCAACAGAAGAAGATACCGAAGTGGCATGAGAAAGGGAATAATCCTTCAAAAACGTTTGATGGTATGAAAACTATGTTTTCAGTTTGTGATAAATGATGTAAAAAGCATGCTGGGGAATGTATTTTGAATTTTGGAAAGTGATTCTGATGTGGTAAGATGGGACATAAAGCTTGTGAATGCACTGGAAAAGATCAGGGTAATGGTAAGACAAAATTTGATTTATAGTTAGTGAAATGTTTCACGTGTAATGCGATGGGTCATTATGCAAATCAGTGTTCGACAAAGAGACTAAATGATAGAAAACAGTCAGAGTACGAGGCGAAAGGTGTGGTGAAATCCTTTGTAACTACATCAAAATATGATGGGCAATCAAATGAAGTGATATCAGGTACTTTGTATGTTTTTTCAGATTATGCCAATGTGTAGTTTGATTCGGGGTCAACACATTCTTTCATCACTGAAATATTTTCTCGTAAATTGGGAATTCCATATCAAGAAATGACCCCTGAACTTTTGGTAAAAACACCTGGGGGAAATGATGAGACAAAAAGAATTTATAAAAATCTTCCTATCCTTATACGTGGAATGAACCTACTTTCAAACCTTATTGTTTTACCTATAGTAGAGTTTGATGCTATCTTGGGTATGGATTGGCTCTCTATTTACCTTGCTAAGATTGACTATAGAGCTAAAGAAGTTTATTTTTAGAATGAATTTCAGTTTGTGTACAAGAATGAACCCTTACTGTTGATAACATATCAAGAGGCTGAGAAACTTGTAAAAGATGGAAATGAATGTTACCTTGCACATATTGTTGAAATCAAAGGAACCATTGAGATTAATGATGTGCCAGTGGTAAATGAGTACCCAGATGTTTTTCCTGATGAGTTTCCTGGAATAATACCAGATCGAGAAGATGAATTTACTATTGACATAGTTCCTAATTCAAAGACGATTTGAAAACCCATTTATCGAATGGATCAAATTGAACTTTTAGAGTTGAAGGAGAAATTGAAAGATTTATTAGAGAAAGGTCTCATTCGACCTAGCAAATCACCATGGGGTTCTCCTATCTTATCTATTAAAAAAAAGATTGTTCAATGAGACTTTGAATTGTTTATATAGCCTAGAATAACATGACTATTAAGAACAAATATCCTTTGCCTCATATCAAGGATTTATTTGATTAGCTATAGGGAGATCAGTATTTTACAAAGATTGACTTGAGATCAGGGTACCATCAGTTGAAGGTAAAGGAAGTATATATTCTGAAGACCACATTTCATACAAGATATGGCTATTAGGAATTTGTAGTTATGCCTTTTAGGTTAACCAATGCACCTGTTATATTCATGGACCTTATGAATAGAATTTTCCATTAGTTCTTGGATAATTTTGTGGCTGTTTTCATTGATGATATTTTGGTGTTTTCTAAAAGTAAAGAGGAACATAAAAGTCATTTAAGGGTTATTTTGAAATCCTTAAAAGAAAAGAAATTGTATGGGAAATTCAGCATGTGTGAATTTTGGTTGCAAAAAATTTCTTTCCTTGGACACATTGTTTCTAAATATGGAATAACTGTTGATCCTGCAATGAAATAGGTTGTTGATGAATAGACAAGACCCACAAATGTAACTGAGATTCGTATTTTTATTGGTTTGGTAGGCTATTACTAAAGGTTTGTTAAAAAATTTGCACGGTGGTCCATCCCATTGACTAAGATAACTCAAAAGGCTGTTAAGTGTATCTGGACACAACAATGTGATGATTGTTTTCATGAATTGAAATGAATATTGGTGAATGACTCAGTATTGGCACTAACTTCTAGTAATGGTGAGTTTTTTTTCTATAGTTATTCTTCATTGAAAGGACCTACTTGCGTCCTAATTCACAATGATCTGGTAATTGCTTATGCTTCATGACAGTTGAAAAATCATGAGATAAATTACCCTACACATGATTTGGAATTAGCTGATGTTGTTTACACTTTACAAATTTAGAGGCATCATATTTATGGTGAAAAGTGTGAAATATATACTGATCAAAAAATTTTAAATTATATATTCACTCAGAAAGAATTGAACATGAGATAGAGGATATGTCTAGAATTAATCAAGGATTATGATTGCATGATTCACTACCACCTAATAAAATAAAATAAATATGCTTTGAGTCAAAATAGTAATGCTTTATTAACCATGTTATATTTGGAACGTGATTATTTGGTTAAGGATTTGATGAATTTTGTCTTTGATGTTGTTCGTGCAGGAAATTATTCTGTTTTGTTTCAGGTATTGGTGAAATCTTCTCTATGAGACAGAATTAAGAATGCACAGAAGCAAGACAATGAGTTGCGGAAAAATGTAGAGCTGGTTCTGAAGGGTATGTTACCTGAATTCATCATTGATAATGATTGTGTTTTGAGATTTGGGACGAGATTGGGTGTGCCTTGTGATTCACAGTTGAAGAGAGAGTTTTTATGTGAAGCTCATAGTTCTCCATTTTCAGTTCATCCAGCCAGTACTAAGATGTACATAGATCTTCAGGAGTATTACTTGTGGGGTGTCATGAAAAGAGATATGGATGATTTTATTATGACGTGTTTTACTTGTCAATAGGTTAATGAATATTGGAAGTTACCAAATGGAATTCTTCAGTCAGTGCCAGAGTGGAAATGGGAGAATATATCCATGGAATTCATTGTAGGATTACCGAAGACACCTCGAGCTAATAATGCAGTCTGGGTTATTGTTGATCGCTTGACTAAATTTGCCCATTTCCTTACTATAAGAGATAATTTTAACCTAGATCAACTTTCTCGATTGTATCTTAAAGAGATAGTTAGGTTACACGGAGTTCATCTCTCCATTGTATCTGATCACGATCCCAGGTTCACTTCTTACTTTTGGAAAGGCCTTTAGAAGTCGTTGGGTAGTGAATCAAATTTTAGTAAAACTTTTCTTCCCCAATCAGATGGGAAATCAGAATAAATAATTCAGACCATGGAGGATATGCTACATGCTTGTCCTATAGATTATTAGAAAAGTTGGGACCAACATCATTTATTAGATTAGGTTTTTTATAATAACAGTTTTCATTCCAGTATACATATGCCACCATTTGAGACATTATATGGGAAGTAGTGTCAAACTCCAGCTTTTTTGGATAAAGTAGGTGAAAGGAAGTTGATGGGACTAGAATTGGTAGAAGAGATTGTAGAAAAAGTTCAGCTGATAATAAAAAACATGAGAACAGCTCAGAGCAGGCATAAAAGTTATGCGGACAACAGGAGGAAGGATCTCTCTTCTGAGGTAGGTGATCATGTCTTCCTCAAAGTTTCACCATGGAAAAGTGTGATGCGATTGGTAAGAAAGGAAAGTTGAGTCCAAGGTTCATTGGACTATATGAAACTCTGGAGAGCATTGGATCAATTGCATACCAAGTGGCTTTACTTCCGAGTTTATCTTAGGTATATAGAGTTTTCCATGTGTCAATGTTAAGGAAGTACATGCCAGATCCATCTCACGTTTTGAGTCCAGAGGTAGTTCAGATGGAAGAGAATCTATATAATGAGTAACAACCGGTCCAGATTCATGACCACATGTAGCATGTGTTGTGGAATAAGGTGATTCATCATGTAAAGGTTTTGTGAGAAAAAACCACATGATTGAACAGGCAACATGAGAATCTAAAAATGCAATGAGGGATAAATACCCCCACTTATGCGATAAGTAAATAAATTGCGGGGATGCAATTTCCTAAAGGGGGGAAGGATATACATTAACAATTAAATAAAGAATAATAGATTTTCATATCTATATCGATTTATGAATTATATAGTGCATTATAGGATTAAAAGGAGAATAAATCCAATCTTTAGCATAGAATACTCTAATATTTTTAAAAGATTATTTTACCGCCATTTGATGGAAAACCATTTTAAAATCAACATTTTGACAATTTTATAAGCTCTATTTTTCAAAATAAACTTATTATTTTGAATTGGGACATTGAAAATTACTTTGGATAAATTGTCAGGTATTTTTCTGACAATGTTCATTTTTAATGAATAGTGAAAAATACTGCATTTTATTTCAAAACATCCTTTTCATATAAATTAATTATATGGTTATATTATCATTTTAATTGGATTTAAAGTTTAATTAGAATATATTTTTACCATTTAATCCAATTGTGGTCATTATAATTAATTTCACTTTAAAATTGGATATAAACAATTTTCAATCTTTTGATAGATAATGTTTCTTAAGAACACGCTATTTGTTTTGACAACGAGAATTATTTTTAAATTAATTACTTCAATTTATGTGTCTGGAATTTGGTAAAATGGATTCATTATTTGGAATTAGAAGGTCCAAATTATGTAATTAAGACTCTTTTGGTTTTTGAAATTATGAATACTAACGACAACAATTATCTTTAATTATCGTGATTAATTAGTAATCAGGTAGATAAGGGTAATAAAATAATATCATAATAATATAATATGACCCCAACATGTGTCCAAATCCTCTTTTTTGAGTCATGGACGACCATGGAAAGATTTTTACCAAACTTGAGGGCCAATAGAGTCACATTGGTGTGATAGTGAAATTTATGACATTATTTTTAAAAAGAAGAGAAATATAACACAGGTCTGTATATCCTAAGTAAAACAATTTTATTTTTGTTTACATAAATGATCTCTTAGACTATAAATAGTCACTAGAAAGATAAAAAGATTTCCTACATCAGGGTATTTTTTTTGAAATTCTTAGACATTAAATAAATAAATTTATTTATGACACCATGATGATGCAGTGATTATCTCATTAATGAACGATTTAAATAAAATGAAAAGAGAAGGTAAAATATGTGAGTTAAACTTGTCTAAAACCTATTTTATGGGATGATTTTGAACCATAATCACCTTATCCTCAAAATATATCATTGTGGGTCCTTTAAAATCTGAAAACCATTTTATAATAAAGTAACATTTCAAGACTTTCCAAAAGTGACCCTCCTCCCTCTTATACAAGGCACCACCTCTAACCCCTTACCCACACCTATCAAGACCTTGGCTCATCCAACCTCTACTCATATTATCTCTCCACATCTCTCTATTACTCCTAGAAGACTCACTTTGGGTAGAAGTTGTCACGACCCATCATCGGGGCCCGTGCTGTGACTACCCCGAGCCCGACTTCCATAGGCCAGGGACTGGCGACTAGCACCAAAGGCGTAAATCCCAAAAGTATGGAAGGAATTGCATCTAAGAAGTAACATACGCAACAGAGTACACAAGTGTAGTAAAAACTATGAAAAACTAAGTACAAGTTATGTTCTGAAAGGAAATGGGCCAGTATACAAACTCAACTGAATGTAAAGTACAACTGAATGGGAAGTACAATAGCAGAAAGTAAAATAGCAACATCGAGTCATCCTTCAGAAATCCCACCTGAAGGGTGGGTACATATAGTCTCCTCAGCTCCACAGTCAGACCGTCAGCTGTGTGAACAACGTAGTGTAGGCATATCCTGTCCAGGGGTGAGTACACGATACTCAGTAGGCACCCCGAGACCCCTGGAGGTCTCTCAGAATCCACGAAGGATATACCAAAAAGGAAATATACAATCACGATGTATCAATAACACTATTTCGGTATATGCCAATACATATACCTAAGTCATCAGTTAAAGTTTTTCTCCTGCTCCCAGCCCAAGAACAACCCAGTCCACATAGGAGAGCACAACCCAATCCACATAGGAATGCACAACCCAATCCACATAGAAAAATAAAGTCAACCACATAAATGATAATGATTGAGAAACAAGACTCAACTCACACAAGTATACACATTGTATGGAGATATAGATGATCAGATGTAGCCACTGATTAATCTAAGCTATCAGACCCACATAGGATACAAGACCAGCTAAGCTGTCGGATCCACACATGATACAAGACCAGCTACACTGTCGGACCCACACAAGATACATGTACAGAGTCAAATACTGCTAGACCCACATAGGATGCAAGAACAGTATTCATCGTCGTCGAACCCACAAGGGATTCTAGTACGGTCGTCGTCGCTATTGAACCCACAGAGGATTCCAGTACAGAAGTCGATGTAGTCGCAGCCAGATCTAGTGTTCCCGCACACATCAGGCTCAATTCCGGGAGGGTCCGCTACTCGAGCAAAAGAGATCCGATACATCAACTGTCATGAACTCTAGAGTTGATGTATCCCAAAGTTCAGTCTCGTCAAAAGATACCCAACGCGATAGACGACGCGTCAATTGGATGCTCAGTCTGAGAGTTATTGGGGTTTCCGTCCGAGGGGCCCAGTTGGTTTTTAAGCTAAAACCAACCGGACCGTACTCCAGCTACGTCCAAACCTCATGAGGAGTAAACCAAAAGAACCGTCTCACTAAGAGGAATTCAAAAAAGTCGACGACACGTCAATCATACGTCCGAAGAACAAGTTATAAACATTTCCGCTCTGAGGGCCCAATTGGTTTTTTGTTCAAACCAACCCGGCTATACCCAGAGTTCCCCAAAATCATTAGTGTAATATGCCAAAACAACAGTCTTTATCCAAGGATCACATCGCAACTGAAGGTGCGTCGATCAGAGTTATGTATCCCAAGAGTGGGTGAAAGACAGAAAGCGGTCCGAAATGGGGGGTCTGAGCCGGGCCCGACCCGGCCCAACCCCCCTAGGTCGGCCTGAACAGGGACGACCCAACCCGGGTCCGGGTCCGGCCCGGTAGGGCATGTCCCGTCCCGTCGGGGCGCTGCCCGGCCCGGTCCGCCCGACCCACCCTGGCTCGGCTGGGTGGGGTTCGCTGGCTCAGCCAACGGACGAACAGGGGGGGACGCGGTCCCCCCACCCTTTGCGCTCCGCGGATGCGGCAGGCGCCGTGTCCACCTCCGGATCCCACGCGGCCACGGGATCCGGCCGCCTGCCACCCCAGCGGTTCCTGCCGGCGCCGCGCCTGGACGCCTCCACCGCGCCGGCAACCCACGTCGCTAGAGATGTCCACAGGCCACCAGAGTCATTCTAGTGGTCTGTTCTTCCTCACGTCTGCGCCTGTGGTCGTCTTGGGACACGCTCTTCACTACGACGGCCTTCAAACACCGTTGCAGTCTCGTTTCATCGTCGCCCAACATTCCACACATCAAGAACAGAATAACGGTGGGTTCAAACGTGTTCGTTGGTCCGCACCCATCACGTTAGAGGTTCAAACAACTCCCAAAAATTATACGTCATGCTGGGGGTATAATTCACGTAATGAAAAATAAACCAAAACCCCTACCTCGACAAGGAAGACGATCATCAGCGTCGCGGTACTCAGCGTCTTAGAGAAGAGGATTTGGAGGCGTGTCGTCAATCTCCAAGGAACCATCATTCTTCGTCGTTCTTCATCAGAGGCTGGCGTTCTTCATCGCACAACGAAGCTCTCTCCTTGATCACCAAAATAATAGGTCCCCCCTATTATTTTATTAAACTCAAAGAAACTCTCATACAATTATTTCATCACAATAATTAAAATGTGTTCAAATTTAATTAAAGGAGGGAGGGAGAAGGTTCACCCTTAATTAAACGCGTTGGAAGTATAAAATAAAAAGGGAAAATGGAAGGTTCCTCATTAAATTATGGGTTAACATAATTTAATGTGTTGAGGTGACAATTAATGGAGGTTTGTCAAAATTAATGGGGGTTCTAAAAGATATTTAGAGGGAATTAAATGGTGGGGCTCATTTGGGCCCCACCTCTCTTAAATCCACACCTGTGTAGTTAAGTGGCTGTGGGCCCCTCCCTTGACTACCCATGGGAGGAAAAACCTCCTCATGAAATAATAATTATTCCGATAATTTATATTTATTCCTTAAACAAACCCCCAAAAATTATCTTCTCCTCTTTAGCGAATGCATTTGTGGTAAGTGTCCCATTATCCAATTACTGGCACTGTGAGTTCATCGATGCCCTCAGATTTCAATTCCAAGAACCGGTTCAAAAGTTAGTTAAACCTCGCTCGTTCGTTCACTGAACGTACCCGAGCTAAACTTTGAAAATTGATTTCGGGCACACCGAGCCTCAGAATCAAGCACCGTTAGAATCCACATGCCCGTAAAATTCCAAATTATTTATAAAAAAAATTTCCTTGAAATTTCTGGGTCTTTACATATGTCTTTCCAAGGAATCCTTTGGCTCAAATAAAAAGGAGTTACCCGATTTAAAGGTAATGTCTTCTCTCGAGTTTCTTTCTTTTATTTTCCTTATTTACTCACCACTATATTCTTATTATTTGATCCCATAATAAAACTAGTATCATCAATTTACTAGGATGTGTTAATGATAAGGATTCTACCTACACTTACACACACCTCTGTCTAATGGTTAAAATATATACTATTTCTGTGGGTGGCGAATTACTATCTCATGAAACGATGATTGTTCAATCTTCTTTTAACACCTTTCATGCTGGCCATTATGATGTCACTATATTTATATATGATATATATGGTATTTATTTTTTCTATATGCTTCTGAATTTTATTTTTTAATCGCATCGTTTTGCTTTTCATGTTGTGGAACTGCGATAATTTCATCCGAGGAAGTGTGGACTACAGCCCCCTCAAGTGATGTGAGTCGTTCATACAAAACAAAAAATTTATAAAGAATGTAACTAATGAGATTATGTTACATATATAACATTTATTTTATACTATAATTATAATATATATATTTCTCATTTAGTTTTAATTCTTTTAATATGACAATGAAATGAAAGTAGTATTAATGTGTACATAAGGCCTACCGTCTCCATGAACGGTGCATTTCAATTTTTTATCTCAAAATGTTATGGAATAGTATAAAATGAATATATAATGGATATATATGATATTTAAATAATTAATACCATTCTGGAGATGATGTACTTGTAACTACATCAACAATTCTTTTCAAACAACTTCATTTTTGACTCATGTACCAAACATCGACAAAACGTATGATATGAACTCACATAATTAACTAATTATTATAACATGATAATATGAGATAATAATTGAATAATAAACTATAAAGGATTTCCTTAAGCAGTGAAAAATTTACCTATATTTATTATTCAAGAATATAAAGGACGAACATGACAAGTCGGACATGAGGTAAGTGACTTCATCTCAATCTCCTTTCGTTGAGGCATACTTCAATTTATGTACGCCCTTCTTTTATTAGTCATATAATAAACCCCTTTTAATTTTAATTTCATTCAAAAGGTATCTTTTTAAATGAAGCATTTTACAAAATGACAAAAGGAATGTTTTTGTCTTACGTATGCGGCGAAAATGACTTCTCCGCCGCCGTTACCATTATTTGAGTTTCGACTTCCTCTAAAAGCCGTAAATTTTTTAAATGAAAAATATATACCATGTTTTACTTTTATTTTTTTTTTGTATTGAAAATGGGTTTGATAATATTTTGATTATATCAATGTGTTGTATTGATATTTTGTGATTGAAATGTGGAAATGTTATGTTTTCTTTATGCATGTTTTATATGATACGATTATGTTATGGTTCTTGGGCATTGTGTATGAAGTCGGTTGGTTCCATGATAAACTAAGGGAAGGTGATCCCGAGATAGATCTCCAATGAATTGGGTAATGCGAAGGAGTTAAAATCTATTTTTCTCCAAAGAGATTTAGGGAATATACTGTGATGGGTATTCCAAACATAACCATGAGGGTATCTCCCTACGTAAGAATGTTATGAATGCCTCAAGTTACCTTTATGTCTTTTTATTTCTATGATTTAATCATAAAATCTATGATTCCATGAGGTATATTAATGTTCTTATGTTTTATGTGTAATGTATGATTTCATTGATTCTTATGTATAGATGGACTAATGTTTTCTTTCCGTATTTTTATATCCCATACTGATCTTTTTATGCTCATCCCAAGTTTTTGAAATGTTTTTCCCAGGATAAGGGAAAGGTAAATGATGTGATGATAGTGTTGAGAAAGTGTTAAGAAATAATTCATGTTTTGTTTTAAATATGTTTCCTTTGATGGAAAAAAATGAATACTATTTTTGATGTAACCACCTTGTTTAAATGTGGAATGAAATGCATGATTTATGATCTAATTCTCTAAAACTCTAAACCTAAAAACTCAATGTGAATTCTTGAAATAACCCAAGATTAAGTAATTTTTAATGTTGGGGCCTTATAATTATTATTCATACCCACCATTTTTAATGGCTTGGTTATAATAGTCACAGAATAATAGATCATGGTTCATTTGAAATAGTTTTTGGGCGGAATAGAAGTATCAAAGAGATTAAATTTATTTAAAAATAGACATAACATAAAATATTAGGGTGTTGCATTCTTACATTCTTTAAATAATTTCATCCTTGAAATTCATAGAGTGTTACCTCATGAATTTATTTGGGTAGTTCTTCATTATCCTCAGGTTCCCACATCAACCTTTTTATGTTATGATTTTCCGAAAGTACCTTTAATGGTTGTGTCATATGATTCTTAAACACTTATTCTATACTATCCATTATCAAGATAGCATCTTCATAGTATGATAAATCAGGTTCCTATTCTATTTATTTGTATGTGTTCACATGCGTTGGGTCTAAAAAGGACTTCCTTAATAAAGATATATGACACACCTAATGTACTTTAGAATAGATAGATGGAATTTCGAAATAATAATCCATATCTCAAATTCTTTCTAGGATTTAAAAATTTACTATATATGTGATTTTAATTATTCCTTTCTTACTGAATCTTATAACACCCTTCCATGGATATAACATCACGAAAAAATTATCTCCCACATAAAATTCAAGATCTTTCCTCTGGTTATCAACATAACCACTTTATTAATATTAGTTTCTTTGATATGGGTTTGAATAGTATTAACTGTTATCACTATCTCTTACACAGGTTCTTAGAATACATGATTCATTTCACCAAATTCATCCCAAAATGTTGGAGTATGACATCTTTTTCCATATAATTCTTTATACGACACCATCTTTAATACTTGAATGGAATCTATTTTTATAGTCAAAATAGTTTGAAGTTAAATAATGATCTCATATACATTTAAAGTCAAGTGATCATTACCTAAAAATGTATTCCAATGTTTGGATAGTTTTTTCTGACTACCCATTAGTTTGAGGATGATAAAAAATTCTCAAACAACCCTTGGTATCAAGAGAATTTTGAATAGTATTAAAAAAATTTGAAGTAAATTTTGGATAATGATTAGAAATAAATGAATGTGGTTCTACATAAAGACTTAAAACATCATGAATATAGAGTCTTTTAAGGTTATCTAGAGGAAAATATTCTTTCATAGTGAGGAAATGTGTAAATTTGGTATGTTTATCAAAATAATCCATATCACATCATTATTTCTACATTACTTTGGTAATCGAGGGAAAAAGTCCATAGTATTGTTATCCCATTTCCTTATTAAAATAGGAAAAGGTTTCATGACACCTTTAGGATTCTATCTCTCAACATTAAACTATTGAAAAACCAAAAATATTGACATATAATCAACAATTTTCCACTCTATATTATCCCTATAGAAATTATCTTATATATATATATATCTTGATGATTATACGGTGTATAGTAAAATTCAATCGATGATAATCATCCAAAAATTCCTTATTTAGCTCTGGTATAGATGGAAGACATTATATATTTCATATTTCCGAACACCATCTTCATATATGAAGTCTTAAAATTACCTTTCATTTTCAACATTAATTTTCTTTTGAAAATTATCATCATCAGGCTGAGAAATTTTCAAATTTTCAAATAACTATTATTTGGAAATCATTTGAAAAAGGAGTGATGTTTCCCATTATTTGATAATTAAAAAATCCATCCATGTCAAATCTATTAACATTGCATCCTTTTCAATCCTCATTTTGGTAAGAACACTATGACATTTCCTACTAAATCCATCCAATAACTTATATTCATTCCATGGATTATAGTGTATTGATTAATATTTTTCCTTGAATAATTCAAGACATCATCTTTTCCATATGTTATGATATTTATGGAAACAATATATTTAGGATCTTATGGTTGGTGTGTAAATCCCATATTTAAGTATACAGATAATTTCTCTATATATTTAATGTAAACATTAGGGCTATTAACTCAAGATCTTGAGTGGGATAGTTTTGTTCCTGATTCCTTAACTACCTCGATATATAAGAAACACATATATTGTTCAGTATGAATAAACAACCAATTCCATACTTCAAAACATCAATAGATATCACAAATCCATCATTTATTGATGCTAGAGTCAAAATAGAAGAATTCACCAATCTCCTATTAAATTCTTCAAAAAAATCACATCACTTTATCAATATAAAATTATCCCCTTTATAAGTAATCTTAGTTAAAAGGTTCATAAATTGGTAAAAAAAATTCCTTAATCACCAACTGTAATTTTAAAAACCAATTAAACTATATACCTCAATCATGATTATTAGTGTAGTCCATTATTGGGATACCTTTGTCTTTATAGGATCAATTGAGATTTCATCTTTGGAGACAATATATCCATGAAAAGAAAATTATTGAATCCCTAATTCACACTTTCATAATTTCTTAAAGAACTCAAATCTTATAAGAGTATAATGAATAAATTTTAAGGGATTCTCATGGTATAAATAGCTCTTAGAGTACACAAAATTATGATCTATAAATATGACAAAAAATCGTCAAGATATTCTTTGAATTCCTTTTTTGATTATTCCATTAAAATATATGGTGTATTTTTTATTCCCAATAAAATTTCTATAAACAAATATTGTTTATACCTCATTCGAAATTCCAACTTTGTAATATATTCATTCTTTACTAACAATTTATGATATCCAGAAAAAAGGTAAATATTTGAAAATATAGAACTCTATGAATGTGATCACATAATTCCACAATATAAGGTAACATATACTTGTTCATTATCATAATAACATTAATTCCCCTATAATTAACACATTGTTTAATATATCCATCTTTCTTTTTAGTGAAAATAATAGAGGATCTCTATGGAAACAAACCAAGGCATATAAATCCATTATTACACAAATTATCTAATTTTTATCCAATTCCCCAAATTCCAAAGTGGGCATTTTGTAGAGAGTCTTTGATATACGGCTTTTATGAAGGATTAAATCAATCGAAAAGTCAATCTCACGCTTTTGTGCATGGCCAAGTAATTCTTCATAGAATTCATTAATGTATTACTGCACAATAGAAAAATCCAAAATTTGAACATTACGTGTTCCATTTATAGAATGTGTTGTCTATTCATCCTTATTAATCTCATTGAGAAGAACTACTTGGGGTATATATATATATTACTTTGATGAGGTGTCCCCTATAAAGATAAATAATACAACAACTTCATCACGAATCATAATTTCCTTCTATTTTCATATGCTTTTGAATTATATTTTGAATGCTAGTCGATTAAATGATTTATATAAAAATATATGATAGGTATAAAAAAAATTCACTTAATTGGGCACCTTTATGAGCCATAATGTGAACCTACTGATAATTCCTTATTGCGGTGAGACTTCCATAGAGTCTTAACTCAAAAATATCTTCTTAAGGTGCTAGGGAAGTATCAAATTTTATTGGTAAAATTAGATAATATAAATGAATTCAATGATATATGATCAATACAACACTGAATAAACATGAGGATATGATTAAAGTTGAAAAAAATACATCATTAGTTATCTCAACCATAGTTGTTTTGATCACATAAGCTGGCCTTTACTCGCTTAGTCATTTTTGGGGAATGTTCCGTTCATACATGGAAAAATAATTTTCAAAGTCTCCCATCTCCTTAAAGTTGATGAATTGAACATTGGTAGATTTTATCTATCCCCTTAAATCATGATCCTAGTGGCCTTTATCTCCAAACCTATTGCAAACTCCCTTTCCTAGAAATTATATTCCATGATGTTTATTTCCACATTTATTATAATTTTGAAAATTCCATACTTCCCTTTTCAACATTTGTCTTATTTACTTTTTAGAGTGCTCAACCGCACTATTCTTATCTTACATTCCTTCAAAACTATAACACATGGAGAATTATTTCTCTATATTGATAGCACATGATACTAGATCCTCGTATAAAGAGACTGCTTGGGAGACTATTACCCTCTGATGGGATGGATTAATCCTATCAAATAAAGGGTCAATATTTATCTTTGGATTACGTATATAGTTTTCAACATGCCTTGATAACTAGGTAAAGATGGTTTAATTATTAGAAACATCATTTTCTTCTATTAGTCTTAGATTAAGAAATTGTCTCTCTTTATCTACTCATTATTCCTGAGGAAAATATTTTTCTAAGAAAAGTTAATTGAAATACTTCTATTAAATGGTCAATATTCCTCCTCATATATACTGTTTTGAATCAATGACCACTATTTGTCCACATCCATTTAGATATGATAAACTGCCACAATAACCTTCTCCATTTCATTACTTCCAAGAATAAGAAATATATTCTCTAAGGAACTCATACATTGTTTCGATACCAATGGATTTGTAGTAACATTTAATGATGGATTATATTGATTCCGAAAACTATATACCTTTGTTACCCCACACTGTGGATCAATATACTACTCCATATGGTAATGGTTATTATTCATAACCTGAGTCAGCTATCCCAACATAGTTATAATTTGTTCAACTCCAACTGAAACTCCAACCCCAACTTCATTATCTTTCCTAGGAGGGAAATAACTATATGGAATATGTGTATTAACATGGTTTACATTCCATCTTCTAGGAACCATTTTTAAAAAATTGAGAACACTGGATCATATTATGACTAATAATGTATAATTTTGGACTTAATGAAAGACAGAACATAAATTGAAAATTTATGTATAGCTAATCTCAAAATCATAAGATTGATTTCATTGGGAATATTATCAAAGTATTTCATAGGGTTACATTACCTAATATATGTTTTAATATATATAGTTCTAAATATTTATACTAATATTTATCTATACCCTCTTTAAAGATCCCTACCATAGTTTCCCAAAGTCGGTAGTTAATTTATTACACTCACACTACAACAAGGCGTTACATCCCAAAAGACCAAATATTTTAGTATTCTTGAGAAAATATATACATAATTTAATATCACATAAACTTTTAAAAGATAAAAAACCATAATATTTTCTTTGAGTACTCCATTATTCTCTTTATCTTATCCCTGCATATCAATCATAATATACTTCCTGAAATCATGAGGAAAGATAAACATAAGAAAGGGGTGATCTATGATGTTCAGTAAGGTTATCATGAGACTGGAATATAACATCAATAAATAAGGTATAAACAATATTTGAAGGTACATATCTAATAAAAAATTCCAATTAATCAATAACATAATCACGAAGAATAATATGGAAGGAATAAATCATAATAAAATAATTTCATACAAGTGATCAACTGAACTTGAAAATTATCCATGGATATCATAACTAATAAAATAATCACACGGAATTAAAATAAATAATCTCATAATTAGGGAATTAATAATTCTATATATCATTATCATATCATCAATTCCTCATGTAAAGACATCTAAAATAAATGGGTACGACCTTAACCAATACCCAAACTAGTTTGTCTCAAAAGACCTAGTGATGCATCAAGGGTCTATACTAGGACTAACCCATAACATAAAAATTCCAATTAATTATTCATATTAAAGGGGTGAAACATAATCAACATAAACATTCATATTGAAACTATCATGTAAAATACTATTAATTACCTCAATCAATTAACATAATCATAAACCATCCTTAGCAATATGGATAGTGGTATCAAAATAGTGCATCCCTAGTCAAATTGATAAAAAAAACATACAATATAATATTGTATATGGTATCAAAATATAAAAATCTCAAAAAAAACATAAGATTAGACAAATATTGTTGACATAGATGAAAATAATTTAAAACGATCGTTGGAAAATCCTTGGGGAAAAAAACATTTTAACTTAAAAATCACTTATTTCTAAAAACAAAAAAATATGAAGGAAAAAAATTTATTTTGAAAGAAACATTTGAAATTTTATGTTAAAATTTAAATAAGAAACTAGTAATGATTTATAGAAAATATATTCAAGTTGTGTAAGATAAAAAATCATTCATTTCACACTGTTGATAAAAGGTTAAAAAGTACCTCATTTGGAAAACGTCTAGAAAATTCCTTTAAACCATTTTTCAAAAATTAAGGCATGGGTAAAAAATCATTAATAAATTCATAAAGATTAATATAAATATTATTTAAAACATTTTAATGAAAATTTGGATATATAAGAAAAATATTTCCCCAACCATTACTTAAATATTAATAATCCTTAATAATAATGAGATGGTGAAAAAAGTCTTATCACATATCTGATTTTTTTCTACATGTTCAAACATCCTATATAATAAATATAAATTTATTATACATTAATTATTATTCCATAGTATTATTTATCATACCATTTATGACTTATTGATAATATTTTATCATCTCTTAATTAAAATTTCTTGGTTAAAAATCACTATTTTGGGTAATAATTGCTTTTTTCATGTTTGTTTTGGTTCAGTAGTTTATATAGTTATAATTTTATCAAGGTTAAATAACATAAATAATTTTAATAATTATATAAAAATAATATATATTCCTTATAGAAATATTTTTTGTAATAGATAAATTTAGAGATAGAAAATGAATTAAATCATTCATGGAGATGATATGTCGTATGTACGCGTAAACACAATTTTCACATTTAAATGGATAGAAAAAAAAGAAAATGTAATGATAATTAAACATTAAATAATAATTATTATAACATATTAATTATATATATTCATAAAGTCATTCCTTATTAACATGCAAGTAAAATATAAATGAAAAACTAATCACATCACTTTATGGAGGTGGTAGTCCAAAAGTACACATGAGTGACGTTATTGTTTCCAAACGAATTGGATGTTAAGAAGGTAAATATGATATTATCATTATAGAGATATAATAATGTAATAATTATCATATATAAGCATTAAACTGATCATAATACCCATCCATAAAATATGCTTATGAAAGATGAATTGTATCACTACATGGAGACGATAAGTCATACGTATGCCTGAATGATACATTCACTTCCAATTTATTCAAAATGGGTCGATAATGGTGAAATAATAATAATAATAAAATTTAAATATGTTTAGTATAATGAATTTATTATATTATAATAATATAAATAGATTTAGAAGAGGTATATGAAGAAATAAATTGAAAGAGGTTGGGGAAGACAATTTCCTCTTATTCGAGAGACCTTATTAATGTATTTTATTAAGGAAGTTGAGGTTAGTGTTATAGGGAGGATATGACCAAAAAAATTTAAAAAATTATATTTATTAGAGTAATGTTTAGCTATTGGTCAGGATAGGATGATCAATGTGTTGTAAATTAGTGATGAAAAGGGCGACCTTTTAAAATTGACTTGAGGTGAATTTTTGGAATTTCTTACAAGATTAAGTGATAATAATGTCATTATCTAGCCAAACTATATCCACCTGGATATAGATTTAATAATAGGTTTGGATATTGTTGAAATATTATTAGAAAATAAAATTTGGATTGGCCTCTTTGGTTTTTTAAGCCTTATCATTTTTGTTTAACCCCTAAGTAAATCTATTTTAACATTAACTACAGTAACACAATTTTCACGCTTAAAGGATTTTAATTATACATATAAGGTAAATATTGACTCATAATTGGAAAAGTGTTAGTCTCACTAGGCTAGATACCTTGAGAGGGGGGTGAATCATGGTATGATAGATTAAAACAACTACCCATTTTGATCTTGTTTTGCAATTAGACAAAAATTATTCTCTCTCCTTCCCGATGAAGAGTAAGAATATTCCTAAAATCATGCACATGACACAACGATTATTACATGGTTCACCCTAACTAGGCTACGTCCAAAGAGAATACACTGACAGTGTGCCGATGTACCAATTCCACTATAAGTACACTATTATTTAGAAGTTCGATGCAGACTCATTTTCCCTCCTAGTTTACAACCACTAACAATTTGAAAGCTCACCGGTATCTCAACTGAAGTGTTCTAACTACTTCTTCAAAAGTTCCAATCATAGTTTATAGACCTGTACGTCTCTTCATTATCACTAATGAAATCAACATCTTCAAATATTGGTAGATTCTCTGTTGATGTACAACTTTCACCTATAGATGAATCTCACTTAGCATTGGGTGTACTGAGTAACCCCAATTTTTACGTGCAGCCATTAATACACCTTGAACATAATTCCTTTTAATTGTATGAATTAAATTTTTTGCACAATAACTCTTTTACGTAGAACCACTTCTTTTTCACATAGCCTCTTCTTTTACGTGCATCCTCTTACCTACATTGCGCGTAATTTTCTTCTTTTGCGTGAAATCTAATTTTTGAGCAATAGACTTCTTTTCTTCCCACCCTTTGCTTTTCACGCAAATAGTTATTTTATGCGGAAAATTATTGTTTTCACGCAAATCTATTGTGCACTCCAATTTCACGTGCTAAATCTTAGATATTTTAAAAGTCTTGATAACTCCTAAATGATTGTGGTCACTTCATATTTATAGGAAAAATTGACCCCCATGTGAAAAACCTTTCTTCCACGCATATTCCTCTTCGACCGTGAAAAATACATCTTCCAAACAACATCATTTTTAATACACTACTCCAATATTTCGCGCACCTCATGCCTTTGCCAATTTTTGAGCTTCTGATATTGAAACCCCTCTTGCATGAAAAACAACAATCCTCTTATTTCACATACCACACCAATTTTTCACGCACCATGTTATTTTGCACGCTTCACTTAAATTTTACGTGCCTGTCCCTTTTACAAAAATGAAACTCTCCATTTTCTGATATTCAGGCCCAAAAATTTGGCAGACGCTGGAACTCGACACCACCTTATATCTGTTCTTTTGTACCTCCTCCAGATGTTCTATTCCTTTTTCAAGGTTCTTTAATCAAACATGGATAGACAAAAATATTTCTTCAATCCAATAAATAAATTTATAAAGCCCATTTGTCAGTAAACTATACATCATGGTTTGTTTAGTGTATAAACACAATAGGGAGGTCCACATTGTCAACAAACACAATACCCTAAAATATGCTTCAATGATACCTTGATGGATTTTTCCCAAAAAAAGGGATGAAAATTTAAATAATATATTACCCCATTTTTCTCTTTAAATATTTTAATTGGATTTGAATAATTTAATAACATATTATTTTTATTAATTATCATTAATTTTAATTTATACACCATTCAATTAATTTAACTTCAAATACATCAATAAAAGATTAATTTAGAATATTATTTATTTAAAAATCCCTAATATGTTATATTTATCTAATTATTCTTGTGAAACTATAAATCAGTCAAAATATATCACTTTTAAAAATATCATTTTTTTCTATTAGTTGGATAAATACTATATGAGTTTTTTCCATGAATTTAAGGAAATTATCTAATTAATAAAAATTATAAATAAATTATCATTTGGAATATAACCTCATTTTTCACAAAATTGATATTTATATAGATTCAAAACTTTATTTAACCCTATGTAGACATATAAATGATATTTAAAACTAATAAAGAGATATTTTATATCTTTCATTGATTTAAACATTATATTTTTCATTTTCATGGACTCGTTTCCATTAAACATATCGTTTTAGAGAATAATTTGATCATGTTCAAATTCTATTCATCAAAAAATAATTAATATGAAATATTATGACCCTATATCTTATTTTTAACCTAGAATAACTTGATTTTCTCTTTACTGATGTGAAAAATTTTACCACAATTACAATTTATATTGATAAAAAATCATAGGGACCAATTTACCAATTTTTAACATCATTATTATAAATTTGGAATCTGTTTTTAATATTAACCTTTTATGAGTTTATGAAATTAAATATTAATATGTTCACAAAACATGATGAATTTTTTTTTGAAAACCACAGCTTTCATGCATAAAACTTGATTTATCAATATCCTATTCATAGTAAAAACTATAGATGAATGTTAAAATATTGAATTATAAATATAATTTTTAAATTTTTCTAAAATCACTCACCAGTATTGGCTAATTCAACCTATTATGATATAAATATATTGCATGCACAAAAATAGTTTTTCAGAAATTTTTTTATTATTCATTCAAATGAATTGTATTTTTATTGATAACTGGTGAATTTATTTTATAAATGTGTAAACCGTATATTATTAATAATTTATTTAACCAATTTTATAACATATTTCCGAATGGATAGGTAATAATAATCACATAATAATAGATTAAGGTTCTTTTGAAATTGGTGTTGTGTGAAACACAAGCTATCAAAGAGAATAAATTTATTAAAAAAGAGACATACCATAAAATATTACGATGATATAAAACCATTTTATTAGGGGAAAATTTTCTCCATGATAGTCATTAAATTGAAACTTAATTAAATAAATTATTTCCTATTCATTTGTGTATATAGGATCTGGACGCAGCAGAATCATGATAGTTGGGAGGGACCATCATTGATTTTTCCTTAATCAATGACCAATCTAGGTTCAATATGACGATGATGGCATATATCCATGGATTAAAATAAAATATATTGGTAAAGAAAAGAATAGTTCTAGATCTGAGAAAGAAGATCTTGAACATCATGTTTATAATAAAATTCATAATTTCTAATGAAATTAAATACTTGTGCCTTCGGTAATTTCTTCGTTGTTGGTAATTGATTGTCTGGAATGACCCTTCTAGATATCATTCGTTGTGTTTTTGAGGATCCAATGTAGAATCCATATAGAAATTATCCAAACATTATCCAATGGTGTCCAATCAACGCCACTCATTTTCTAGGTGCTAGCACAGAGGAACAAATGTCTTGAGTCTATCATTCAAGATCCCTCATTCTTCAGTCATGAAGAAATTATATCGTTATTGAGAGGGAGATATGAGGTCAGTCAAGAGAGAAAATGTTTGGCTCAACAATTCTTAGTTCACTGTGGTTGAGCACAATAGATGTACCAACTTATTAATTGACACGGGGTACCAATTACAAAATTTAATTACTATACAATAATTAAATGCAATTTTCAACTATTAGAGAAAACCCATGCCACATAATAACAATAACAACACAATTATTTGTGGTGTGCCAACCTTCACAAAATGGAACCATAAATTAAATCCCATGCCACATAATGATAATAGTATTATTATTATTTCTTTCACATACTAGATAAACATTATTGACCGACTTATAAATAATTAATATATCTTCGGACACAGTCTTGGTCTGTTCGAACTACTCTTCGATTAATTAAGCACCCTAATAAAATATTTTATTTTCATAGATAAATATTTTTATTTAAATTCATGTAAATAAATATTTATTATATGTTCAATAATATAAATAAATTTATTTTATTCACAATCTAGTGAATAAATATTTACTAAATTCATGCGATCATTTTAACTTGAATAAAATTAGTCCCTAGTCTTGAGAATAATATTTATTCCATCAATTAAATTCAAATATAATTTAATTGAGACAACCATAAATACTTAGTGTGTGACCCTATAGGATTTTTCATGTTGGCATTAGGCAGGCTTTCAAAAGTCCAAGATTACTACCTAGGAACAGGTCAAGGAACCTAAGAGAAAAAACATAAAGTCTCAATAACGATATCCACATACGAATGCTCACTATATAATATAAAACCTTTGTCATAATATCTCATGAAGTAGGTCTCATGATAATTTCATCAACCTATATTCTTGATTTGTCATTCTTTGACTACCTGAAATAAACTCATTGTTACACCATGGCAATGGAATTTAGGTAGACAGTTCTATTTCAATCAATGGGATGAGATTTCAACTCCCATAAATGGATGGGACAAATCCTTCCCTGAATAATCCATTAATAACATGTTATTCATGATCCACCTAACAAACTGTAACATCCCAAGATTCCACAGTACATTTCCCTTTGAATAATGCAACAGCTTACGTTGTATGCATCTTCAAGATTCTAACACATCGCGACCAATCAAACTAGCCATTATGAATAGTAATACCCACTTTCTGAAAACTTTTAAATTTAATCGTTCAAAATGGACTTCATTTTTGGATTCTGAATATCGAAATTAGCATAGGGTGATTTTTTGGTATTTTTCTGAAAACTTTAAATTTTTGATGAATAGTGAAAAACATTGAGTTATTGTTTAAAAACGAATTTTTATTTAAATAATAATTTATTTTATTTAAATTTATATAGGGTCAAAATAGATAAATAATAACTATATATGTTCAATGTAATTCATTAGAGTCATTTTATAATAAATTTCGATATATATAAATTTTATTGAACTTTTTACCGTCTTTTACCCACCTCCTAGGAGCATTTGCAAATTTACATGAGACATAATTTTACCACTTCTGTGAGTTGAATTATAAAAATCTGAGTGACACGGTGGATATTAGTAAGTAAAATGTGGTTCAATGAGTTGAAAATAATTTTTGGTGAGTAGTAACTTTTGACTTTTATTTAACATGGTTAAAAGTTAGTAGGGTAATTAAAGGTAAAAATGATATTATTATTACCCCTACACATGTAATAATTATATTGGATAAGTTTAATTAGGTCAAAAGCAACCTTAGAGAAAAAAATATGATCCTTTAGGTCCACTTGGATTAAATTAAGACATTTATTATTATTTAATTCAAAGAAGGGTTAAAATTGTTAAATTCAAAGTTTAAAAACTAAACCATTTTTTAATATATGGTTAAGAATAAGAGAAATTAGACTATAAATATTCATTATAAAGATAAAATGATTTCATATATAATCGTATTTTATTTATATTTTTTATACATTATATAATTTAATTTATGTTTGACAAAATAATGATGTACTAATTACCTAATTAATGAAATATTAAAATTTTTGATATTATAAACATCCAAATAAATGTAATTTGAGAATTTTTATGAATTACACTAATTTTTGTGAATAATATGACATATTAGGGTTGGATAGATGAATTGTTTTAGAAGTAATAATGCTGTTATGAATTTAGCAAAAACAAAATACCAAATAGTGTCAACATTGACATAAAAGAGTTTTTAAATCAAATATTATATTATTAATTGATATTATATTATAAAAAATCTAATTTTCTGCCAAAAAACATATATAATTATAGGTGTATCATTATTTAACCACTTGGGGTCTTCTTGGAAGTATATAGTAAGTTTATTAACCATATAATATAAAAATACAAAGAGACACGGTAAATGTAAAACTATATAACTAAGAGTTAAATATAAAATATAAGGATAATATAGTGACCCAAACCTGTATAAAACCAATTCATTGAGTGGTTTTCAACCCATCCCCACCATATTATTTAAATAATTCATTTTGGAGCCATTATAAAGAAAATATTATTTTATTATAAAATTATATTTCTAGCTTTTCCTAAGGTGCCCCTCACCCCTCTTATAAAAGGGAACTTCCCCTTTTCTATAATTCATACCTTTAAATCCATTTGAATCAGCCAAAAAATACTTATATATACACTCCACTATCCTCCCTTCATCCTAGATTCCTTCATTTAGTCATAAATCTATTCTATGGAGCCCTTTTCATCAAATCAAAAGAAAGAACCCAAAGAAGAGTAAAATATTTCATCACATCTTTTAAGTTCCTTTCTTCTTCCACTTCCTCATTCTTTGTTGTTTACATTATACAATAATAACTCCGGTATTTTATATATACTTTTATATCATTATAAATATGGTACAACCATATTCATTATTCTATACATCCTTTGAATGACATGTCACCATAGTGCGTACGTGCGGCACACCGTGTCCGCGTCGTGGTGTAATTGTTATTCAATACATTAATATTTGGATGGGTATAATAATGATGTTTAATTTATTTAAATAATAAATATAAAATGATAATGATTCTGTATATATGATATACCATCAAATTATATATTATTTTCATATCAAAATAATGATATTTTCACTTGTGCGTACGTATAGATTACAGTCTCCATGAACATGATGAGATCCATTCCCCATTGTATCCATTCAAGACTAATTTTCATTAGATGATTAAAAATAATTTTTAAAGACATAATATTATTCTGAATATGAATAAGATACATCCTATCCATAAAAAACATTACTTATGTAACAAAGCATATAAAGGAAAATGAATCTGTTAATACCCAAAATGATGATAATACTAAGATATTAATAACAATGCAATGTTAAAAAATAAAATAGGATATCATATTAATGTATATGATTCTAGTATAATTTAATACCAATTATTTCACCATTATACAGGAGGTTACCCTACCCTTGACCAAGGAAAAGTACAAGGTAAGGGTTAATTTCAAAAACTCTTTATTATCCGAGGTTGTTTTTGTGTAAGTTTCTACTGGGACATCTTTATCATCCACATACATGTTTCTTAAAAAAGAATTTCAAAACATTTTTCTATTTATTAGACTATGGGAAGAAGTTATTTATTCCCTTGTTTAAATTTTTATAAGATTTTTATAAAGGAATCTTTCTGTCATTTTCCAAACAAGGTACTTTATGACATTTTTGACAACATTAAGGTAAGAATGATTTTTTAAATTATACGGTGGGTGCGGCTATTTTTCACTGTAATACAATCGTTGAATATTCCCATAAAATATTATAAGAATATGTTAAAAATAAATATTTTCTTTATAATTATTTGACTCTTTAATGATTTCAAAATAGAAAGCGATATTTCTCTCAAGTATTTTTGATTTCATCTATGTCGACATGATTTGATTAAATTTTTTCCTTGTTGGATGTTGATTTATTATGATACAAATATCTGATATTGTATTTATGTTTTTGTGATATGTTGGTCTATGGATAAGTTATTTTAATGCCATTGGTGGTTTATAGTTAAAGTGTTGAAATTTTGTATTCTAGTTTTAATAGGAATGCTTATGTTATATTTCAACCTTTTCTTAAGATGAATGTTTTGGACTAGTATGTTCTGGGTTGGGGACAAGTAAAAGTAAGCCATCTGGGTTGGGGTCCAGTTATAGTAGACTCTCCGGGTTGGCATTCAGTTATAAAGGCATTCTGGGTTGGAGTACATTTACAGAGGCTCTTCGGGTTAGAGTCTGGTTATAGAGGCTCTCTATGTTGGGGTCCGGTTACAATAGACTCTCTGGGTTGGAGTCTGGTTACAGAGGCTCTCCGTGTAGGAGTCCAGTTACAGAGGCTCTCCGGGTTAGAGTCTGGTTACAAAGGCTCTCCGAGTTGGAGTCCTGTTATAGAGGCTCTCTGGGTTGGGGTCCACTTACACTTAGCCCCTAGGTCCTTGCATGAGGCCTTGAGATAGAAATTAATGTCTGGTAATATACATTCCCTCATTATGAAATTAGTTATTACATGTGACTATTTGACTTATAGAATATCCATGTGCATGTTTATATGGTAATGTTTGATTTATTTTTTCCATATTATTTTCATGTTTATGTTTAAAAGGCTATTATTTTTATTACACATATTTCCTTAAACATTTATAGCTTCTGTTAATTATTTATCTTTACTGAGCATCTGATCTCACCCATTTCTTATGTTTTATTTTCCAAGTATCCCAAGAATTTTTTTATGTTTGAGATTCAGGATTAAGCTAATGGAACAATGGAATTCTCAAATTATTTTTTTTTGTATGTTGGAAAGTGTTATGTTACGTTCATGTATGTAATCTATTTTCCAAGAATGGTAAACTGATCAGTATTTCGGGACATGATTCTTTAATATCAGGCCAATGAATTAAAATAATGCACCAAAAGGTAACACCCCATTATTTCATAGTATGTTATTTCTTCAAAGTAATTCAATAATGTGCACTACATGCAACACTGAGTTCTAGCGCACCACAACTTACCAAACTAGCCATTCAAAAGCAGTTAAGAATAGTATTAACTGAATATTGAAATTTATCTAATCCTTATAATTTTAGAATCCATATTATGAGTTTCTTAGACATAATTTAAGAACAAATTCATATTTTTCAGATAAAAGAAGTATTTTTTAAAAAATGAAATTTTACCACCTTTTAATGGTGAACCCTTTTTAAAACCAATATTTTATACTTTTATATATTCAATTTAATAAAATAATATTATTATATAAAATCAGGACATAAAAATTTAGTTTGGATAAATTTTTTATGCTTTTTTGATAACATTCATATTTGGGTGAATAGTAAAAAAAACGAAATTTTAACTGAAAACAACTTTTTTAATCAAAATAATTTGTAGTGTTCAACTATACAGATGAATATTTTGGAAGTATAATTAGATTATATTTTTACCATTTAATACAATATTGGTCATTTGATGTAATTTCACTTTGAAATTGGACATAAACACGTGTAATATTTTTGTAGTTATTATTTCCTAAAAATACGCTTTTTGGTTTTGACAACAAGAATTAATTTGAAATTAATAAATTCAATTTATATGTTTTTAATTTGGTAAAATGGACTTCATTTTTGAATTTAGAATATCAAAATTAGCTTTGGGGTATTTTTTTCTGAAAACATTCAATTTTTGTTTAATAGTGAAAAAACAATACATTACTCGTAAAAACCAACTTTTTATTTAAATAATTAGTTATTTAATTTTAATTTATTTTATGTAAAAATAGATACATAATACATATATATTTTCAACTTAATTCATTGGAGTCATTTGATAATAATTTTAGATATATAAAATTTCCAGGAGCATTTGCAAATTTACAAAAAACATAATTTTACCGCTTCTGTGTGTTGAATTTCAAAAATTCAGGAGACACGGTTGATATCAAAAATTAAAATTTGGTTCAATAAGATGAAACTAATTTTTGGTGAATAGTAACTTTTTACTTTTCTTTACCACGGTTAAAAGTAAATAGGGTAAATAAGTGTAAAAATGATATTATTATTACCCTAACACATGCCCTAATTTTATTGTATAAGTGAAATTAGACAAAAAACAACCTTATAAATAATATATGATCTTTTAGGTCCACATTTATTATATTAGGACATTTATTATTATTTAATTCAAAGAAGAGTTAAAAGAGTTAAATCAATGTTTAACAATTAAAACATTTTTAATATAGTGTTATACATATTATAAATTCGACTATAAATATTCATTTCAAATATAAAAATATTTCCTACATAATGGTATTTTATTTTTAATTTTTAGACATTAAATAATTAAATTTATTTATGACACAATGTTGATGCAGTAATTACCTAATTAATGAAATATTAAAATAAATGATATTATAAATATCAAAATAAATGTAATTTGATACTTCTTATGAATTCCAATAATTTTCTATGTTAATATGACATGTTAGGGTTGGTTAGATGAATTTGTTTCTAAGTAATAATTCTTTTATAAATTTAGATAAAAGAAAATACTAAATAGTGTCAAAATTAACATAAAAGAGTTTTTTAAAAAATTATTATATTATTAATTGATATTATATTTCTAAAAAAATAAGGTCTAGAAAAAAGGTCTTCAATAATATTTTATATGTCATTAATGAACCACTTGAGGTTCTATTGACAGTTTATAGTAATTTTATTAACCATATAATATAAAAATACAGAGAGACATGGTAAATGTCACACTATTTAACGAAGAGTTAAATCTAAAAGATAAAGTTAATATAGTGGACCAAACCTATCTGAACCCTATTGGTTTAGTGGCGTTTGACTAGTACCCACCTTATCATTTACATAATTCATTTTGGAGCAATTGGAAACTGAAAATTATTTTATTATAAAATAATATTTCAATCTTTTCCTAAGGTGCCCCTCACCCCTCTTATAAAAGGGCACTTCCCCTTCTCACAAATTCACACCTTCAAAGGCATTTGTATCAGCCAAACCCTACCACAATAACCTCTCCAATTCCCTCCCTTAATTCTGGAGGCCTTCCTTAAGTTAGAAAGCAACCATAAACATCCCTTTTGATCAAATCAAAAGGAAGAACCCGAAGAAGAGGTAAATATTTCATCTCCACATTCAAATTCTTTTCTTCTTCCACTTCTCCTTTACTTGTTGTTTCCTTTATAAAATAATAACACTAGTATCTTCTATGTACTGTGATATTATTATAATTATGTTACAACCATATTCATTATTCTATCAAACCTTTGAATTACATGTCAACATATGTTCGTGCGTACAACTTACCGTCTCCAAGTCGTGGTGTAGTTGTTATTCAATACATTATTATTGAGATGGGTATAATAATATTGTAGAATTGATGTAAATAATAAATATAACATGATAATGATTATTTATATATGATATAACATCCAATTATATACTATTTTAATATCAAAAGAATGATATTTTCACTCGTGCGTACGTAAAGATTACCGTCTCCATGAACGCGATGAGATTCATTCCCCATCATAACCATTCAAGAATAATATAATGGAAAACGAATCAGTTAACACCCGAAATGACGATAATACTAAAATATCATTAACCAAGAATTATTAGAATATCATATATGATATCACAATTATGTATATGGTTATTCTATAATTTAATAACAATTATTTGACTATTATACATGAGTTTAATGTACCATTTACTAAGTACAGTTCATGATAAGGGTTAATTTCAGAATATATTTTTTATTAGAGGTTGTTTTTACGTAAGTATCTACTGTGACCTCTTTATCATTCACATACGTATTTTCATAAAAATGTATTTCAAAACATTTTTAATATTTAGTACACTATGGGATAAAGTCATTAATACCCTTGTTTGACTTTTTATAATATTTTTATAATGCAATATTTTAGTTATTTTCCAAACAAGGTACTTTGTGACCTTTTAAACAAAAATTATGGTAAGGATGTTTTTTTAACTTATACTGTGGGTGAGGATACTTTCCACCATTATAACATTGATGAATATTCCCTTACATTCTTATAAGAATATTTTCAAAATAATTTTTTTCTTTATAATTATGCGACTCTTAAATGATTTCAAAATAGAAAGCGATATTTCTCTCAAATAGTTTTGATTTCATCTATGTCATCATCATTTGATGAATTTTACACTTATTCGAAGTTTATTTAATATTTTACAAATATCCCCTATTGTATTTATGTTTTTGTTTTATTTTTGAATGTGGATGAGTTATTTTTATTCCATTCATGGTTTATGGTTAAAGTGTTGACATTTCGTATGCTTGTTTTAATATGAATTTTTATGTTATATTTCAAATTTTCTTAAGATGAATGTATTGGACAAGTATGTTCGGGGTTGGGGAGAAGTAAAAGTAAGCCCTCTAGGTTGGGGTCCAGTTACTCTAGACTCTCCGGGTTGGAGTCGGGATACAAAGGCTCTCCGAGTTGGAGTCTGGTTACAGAGGCTCTCCGGGTTGGAGTCTGGTTACAGAGTCTCTCCGGGTTAGGGTCCGGTTACAGTTATCCCCTAGGTCATGGCACGAGGCCTTGAAACAAAAATTAATGTCTGGTACAATACATTACCTCATTATAAAATTAGTTATTACATGTTATTATTCGACTATTAGAATATCCATGTGCATTTTTATATGGTAATGTTTGATTTATTTTTTCCATATTATGGTCAATATTATGTTTAAAAGGATGTCATTTTTACTACACATCTTGCCTTAAAACATTATAGCTTCTGCTAAATTAGTTACCCTTAATAAGCGTCTAAGATCACCCATTTCTTATGTTTTATATTCCCAAGATCCCAATAATTGTTTTATGTTTGAGATGTAGGGTTATGGTACGGAAAAAATGGCATTCTTAGAGAAAATAATTTGTTATATGTTGGAAAGTATAATGTAACATTAATATATGTAATCTATTTTCCAAGACTAATAAACATATCAGCCATTCAGGACTTGATTCCTTGTAATCATTCCAATGTATTAAAATAATGCACCGACTCTGGGAATCTAGGGTATAACACCCTCCAATACAGTCTTTCGTTGAATTTTTATTATTACATATCATTGGATATTGTACTAGTCTACTCTAGGAATCGAGGGTATAAACTTGATTCGTTGATTCCTTGTAAAGTTCATGTATCTGTTAAAATATCGATTCTGGGTATTATAGTTATCATGTTTTTCAATGATATCTCAATGGAAGGGTGTTATACATTTCGGTAAGAAGGGTAAATAGAGTCACTGGTACATCAGACCTTTCAAAATTCTAGAACAAATTCGGGTTGCAGATTACTGTTTGGAAATGCCGCCAAGTCTCCTTAAATTTCATGATGTGTTCCTCGTATCACTGTTGAGAAAATACATGCCTGGCCCGACGCATGTACCCACCTCTGAGGATTTAGAACTGGAACCCCGTTTTTCTTATTGCTAAGAGCCTATCAAATTTCTTGATACAAGAGAACATGTGTTGAGAAACCAGATGACTCGTCTAGTAAGAGTTATATGGAGAAACCATAAGATGGAAGAGGTTGTGGATGTTGAATGATACAATTGTAGAGAAAGGGGCATTGTGAGAATGAATGTTCTACACGTCAGGGGAACTTACCTCTGAAAAGGAAAAGCGATCAAGGCGAAGCATATGTTATCACTGCTACTGAGGTTAAAGCTCTGAATGACGTAGTGGCAGGTAATTTAATGGATTCCTCAAGTTTAGAAAATGATTTATTTGATTCTGGATCATCACATTGTTTCATATCTTCCTAGTTTTCTACGAAAATTAGATATTTCCAATTTGATTTAATAAGGGAGTTTTCAGTCAAAACTCCTAAGAGAAGTATCATTGCAATAATGGTTTGTGAATAAGTGCCCATTTGGGCATATAAATGTTCTTTATCAACTGATCTCATAATTATACTCATGATTAAATTTGATATAATCCTTGGTATGGATTGGCTTTTGGACCATGATGGAAAAATTTATTGTAAGAAGAATGAGTTTACAATTTTTTATGACAATGATAAATAACACATTATCTTTAGAGCATAATCATCACCACATAAATCTTCTATAGATCCACCCCTGAGTGCTCAACTAAATTCCATTATTGGGGAGAAATAGAATGATATAATTGTGGGAGAGTAAATGAACGTTCAAATAGATGATGTACCTATCGTGAAATAATATGTTGATGTGTTTCCAGAAGATTTACCTGGACATCCTCCAGAATGAGAAATTGAGTTTTCCATTGCTGTAATACCCGTATCAAGTCCCATATTGAAGACCCCTTTTAGAATGGACACATTGGAATTAGTGTAACTAAAGAAACAACTAGATGAATTGAGTAATAAGGGATTCATTCACCCTAGTGTTTCTCCACGGGGATCCCCTGTTCTTTTTGTAAAGAAGAAATATGGATCTATGAGGTTGTGCATTGACTACATAGAGATCAATGATATAACAATAAATAACAAGTATCCCCTACCTTGAATTGATGATTTATTTTACCAACATGATTGAGCTCATTACTTTTCAATGATTGTCCATAGATCTTGATATTATCAGTTGTGTGTGAAGAAGGAAGACATTCAAAAAACAGCATTTCCAACATGGTTCAGGCATTACGAGTTTACAATAATGCCTTTGGGATTGACTAAGGCACCCTATATCTTCATGGATTTAATTAATATTGTTTTCAAGTATTATATTGATGAATTTGTAGTGGTATTTATTGATGATATCTTGGTATACTACAAAATCGATGAAGATCATGAAAATCACTTGCACATTATCCTAAAGACTCTTAGATGAAATGAATTATATGGAAGTTTAGCAAGTGTGATTTCTGTCTTCAAGAGAATTCTTTTCTTGGCCATATCGTCTCTAAGGATGTAATCTTTGTTTATCCTTCTAAGACAAGAGCAATCCAAGAATGCCCAGCACTGCCAAGTATAACTAGGGTACACAATTTTATTGGTTTATCAGGTTATTATCGGCGTTTCGTCCAGAATTTTCCTTGATTGGATAATCCATTAACAAAAATGTAACTCCCCAAGCCTCCACAGTATGTTTCTCTTTTAGTAATACAATAGCGTGTGTTGTACGCAACTTCGAGTTCTAACACACCACAACCAATCAAACTAGCCGTTATGAATAGTAATACCCACTTTTTGAAATTTTATAAATTTTATCATTCATAATGGACTTCATTTTTGTATTCAGAATATCAAAATTATATTAGGGTGAATTTTTTGTATTTTTATGAAAACATTCAATTTTTTATGAATAGTGAAAAACACTGAGTTATTGTTTAAAACTGATTTTTTATTTAAATAATTATTTATTTTATTTAAATTTATTTTAGATCAAAATAGATACATAATACCAATATAAGTTCAATGTAATTAATTGGAGTCATTTTATAATAATTTTAGATATATATAGATTTTATTGAACTTTTTACCGTCTTTTACCCACCTTATATAGGCATTTGGAAATTTACATAAAACGCAATTTTACCACTTCTGTGAGTTGAATTTCAAAAATCCAAGAGAAACGGTTGATATCAGTAAGTAAAATGTGGTTCAATAAGATGAAAATAATATTTGGTGAATAGTACCTTTTTACTTTTATTTACCACGGTTAAAAGTAAATAGGATAATTAAGGGTAAAAATGAAAATATTATTACACTAACACGTGTCCTAATTCTATTGGATATGTGTAATTCGATGAAAAAGAACATTAGGAATAAAATATGATCCTTTAAGTCCACTTGGATTAGATTAGGACATTTATTATTATTTAATTCAAAGAAGAGTTAAAAGTCCTAAATTCAATGTTTAATAACTAAAACATTTTTAATATAGGTTTACACATAAGATAAATTCAACTATAAATATTAATTAGAAATATGAAAAGGTTTCCTACATAATGGAATTTTATTTATATTTTTTAGACATTAAGTAATTAAATTTATTTATGAAGAAATGATGACGCATGAATTACCTAATTAATGAAATAGTAAAATAATTTATATTATAAATCTCCAAATAAATGTAATTTGAGACATTTTGTGAATTAAAATATATTTTTAGCTTAATATGACATTTTTGAGTTGGTTAGATTAATCTTTTTCGAAGTAATAATGTTGTTATGAATTTAGCAAAAACAAAATACCAAATAGTGTCAAAATTGACATAAAAGAGTTTTTAAAACAAATATTATATTATGAATTGATATTCTATTTTTAAAAATATAAGTTTTTGCCAAAAGACTTATATAATTATATGTTCATCATTAATGATCTACTTTCTGTTCTCTTGGTAGTATATCGTACGTTTATTAACCATATAATATAAAAATACAAATAGACAAGGTAAATGTCAAACTATTAAACTAAGACATAAATCTAAAAGAAAAGGTTAATAGAGTGACCTAAACCAATATAAAACCTATTGTTGTGTTGTTTTCGACCCATAACCACCTTATCCTTTAAATAATTCATTTTGGAACCATTAGAAACTGAAAATGAATTTATTATAAAATAATATATCTTGTTTTTCCTAAGGATCCCGGCACCCCTCTTATAAAAGGTCACTCCCCTTTCTCTCTAATTCAAACCTTCAATGCCATTTGTCTCAGTAAAACCTTACCAAAATACCCTATAAACTATCCTCCCTTAATCTTAGTGGCCTTCCTTTTGTCAGAAAGCCAACCTAAGGAGCCATTTTGATCAAATCCATAGGAAGAACCCGAAGAAGAGAAAAATATTTCATCACCTATTTCAAGTTCCTTCTTTCTTCCACTTCCTCTTTATTTGTTGTTTGCATTATACAATAATAACTCTAGTATATTCTATATACTATGATTTTATTATAAATATGTTACAACAATATTCATTATTCTATCCATCCTTTGAATAACATGTCACCATATGTGCGTACGTACGGCTTACTGTCTCCACGTCGTGGTGTAATTGTTATTCAATACATTATTATTTGGATGGGTATAATAATGATGTGTAATTGATGTAAATAATAAATATAACATGATAATTATTGTTTATATATGATATAACATCCAATTATATATTATTTTAATATCAAAATAATGATATTGTCGGTCGTGCATACGTACGGATTACCGTCTCCACGAACGTGATGAGATAAATTTTCCATCGTATCCATTCAAGACTAATTTTCATTAGATGATTAAATATAATGTTTAAAGACATAATATAATTCTGAATATGAATAAGATACATCCTATACATAACAAACATTACTAATGTAACAAATCATATAAAGGAAAACGAATCATTTAACACCCGAAACGACGATAATACTAAAATTTTATTAACAAAGAAATATTAAAATGTCATATATAATATCATATTAATGTAAATGACTCTTGTATACTTTAATAACAATTATTTCACCATTATACAGGATTATAACCTACCCATGACCAAGTAAAAGTACAATTTAATGGTTTATTCTACAATCTCTTCATTATCTGAAGTTGTTTATACGTAATTATCTACATTGACCTCTTTATCATCCACATCCATGATTCTTAAAAATGTATTTCAGAACATTTTTACTATTTACTAGACTATGAGATAATGTCATTTATACAATTATTTGACTTGTTATAAAATGGTTTGAAAGGAATATTTCCATTGTTTTCCAAATAAGGTACATTATGACTTTTTTGACAAAATTAAGGTAAGAATGTTTTTTAACTTACACGAAGAGTGCAGCAATTTTCCGCCATTATTACAACATTTAATCTTTCCATACATTCTTATAGGAATATTTTCAAAATAAATGCTTTTGTTTATAATTATATTACTTTTAAATGATTTCCAAATTGTAAGAGATATTTCTATAAAAAGGTTTTTTATTTCATTAATGTCAACATCCTTTGATGGATTTTAAGCTTATTTAAAGTTGATTTATTATGATACAAAAATTCAATATTTAATTGAAGGTTTGGTGATATGTTTGAAAGTGGATGTTTTTTTTATACCATTCATGGTTTATGGATATAGTATTGACATTTCGTATGCTAGTTTTAATAAAAATGTTTATTATATGTTTAAAACTTTTCATTTGAGGAATGCATTGGACTTAGTTAGTGATGGGTGTGGCCTGCTATAGCTCCTTGATGTATCAGTATGTCTCATCAGACAAACTATTGTCTTGGCACAAGGCCTTGATAATAATATTATTTGTAGTCTTGGCACAATAACTAGACTATGTGGTTACAAAAGCCTGACATTATTCATTCCATCATTATGAAAGTGGTTATTGATATTGCATGTGATTATTCAACAAGTAGGATATCCATGTGAATAACTAAATGAAATTATTTGATTTTATTTTTTCCATATTATTCTGAAGTTCATTTTTAAAAGGCATTTGTATTATTCATATACATTAACATAAATGTTTAATCTTATTTATGAATGTTTCCGCTATATTGTTATCCTTAATGAGCATCTGAGCTCACCCCTTTCTATGTTTTATTTTTCCCAGGATGCGAAGAAGTATATTATGACTGACCAACAGGGATAGTCTATAGGATATCAGTTTTGTCTATGGAAACAATGATGTTGTAGTTTTAAATTTTATGATGTAATGTAAACCTTATAAATGTATCTAGTACTTCCAAGGATACTAAACTAACATGTATTTCACGACTTGATATGTTGTGATCATGAAAATGATACGTAATAATGCAATGACTCTAGGATTCTAAGGTCGGGGCGGTATAGTTGGTATTAGAAGAATATTATACAAACCTTGGAATATAGATTTATATAAACACTAATTAGATCACATTACCCTAAGATATAATTTGAGGATTAGTATAGAATAACATCCTAAAATTTTGGTATTGTAGAGATTTTTTAAGTTTTCCAAAAAACACATCCATGTATGGGTACAATCCGGTAGAGGTAGCTCTAGTATAGATGTAACTAGGGGTAAAACCCAAAACCACTACTTTGAGCTAGTCTTGAATAGGAACTGGTGCATGATAACTGGCCTGGCTGCACTCTTGGTTACTACACTCCCGAGGGATATTCTTAGGATAATTATCATTTGATTTATAATCCATTTTAAAGGGTTTATGAGTATATAATTTCTCAAAGAATACATTTTTTATTATGGATTATATCCATAAACTGTTCAGTTTATGTTATGTGTTATACAAGTTTTGAATTATGTATTTTGATTCATAAACTAATCTAGTTTATGCCATTGTTCAGAAATGGAACCTAGTTGATGTAATGGAAACTGAATCAATACACGCACTCCATGAAGGTATTTCCTTCCTTCTCAAGATAATTATAGTGGAGGTGGTGATACAACTAGTGCTGATCAGCTTATCCCCATACTGGGAAAACTCACTCAGGTTATGAATAATAACCTTACCCGTATGGAAAACCATGATCCACAATGTGGAGGATCAATGTTATATCACTTCATGAGGAAACAACAAAAAACATTCAATTGGTCTACTAATCCATTAATAGCTATGCAATGATAAATTTCTTAGAGAAAATATTCCATGCCTTGGGGAGTAGTGAAAGGGAAAAAGTTGCCATGGAAGTTTACCACCGTACTAGAGATGCTGATCCATGGTGGTTATTGATTCAAAGCAGAACAGAAGATGATGAAGTATAAAATATGGAATAGAGGGACTTTAAAGAGATTTTCTTAGAAAAATACTTTAACCATGACCATTGAGCAGATATAGAAAGGCAGTTTCTAAGTCTGAGGCAACAAGAGGATGATAATGTCGCAAAGTATGACGCTAACTTTATAAGGTTAGCGAGGCATGATGAAAATTATATAGGTAACCCAAAGAGTAATATTGATCATGTCTTTGATGGGTTAACCCATTTCTCCCTCGATCATTAGTCTCAAAATCATTCTTGTCATCTGAAGATATTGTCTCATGTGCTATCAAGACGGAAAAATAATTCTCTAAGTCTTACGGCTTTAAAGCAAAGAAAGAGAAAAAGAGATCTTCCGAACACTCTGGAAATGGAAATAAGGGGATGAAGAAAAAAGTTGAATATCAATCCTGCACTAAATGTGGGATGAAACACCTTGGTACTTTCTTGAAGGGAATGGGAGTCTGTTACAAGTGTGGTGTAGAAGGCCACCAAGATCATGATTGTAAGGGAAAGAAAGAGGCTATCACTGTTGAATGCTACAATTATATAGAAATTGGGCATTATCAAAATAAATGATCAAAAAGCCAAGGTAACTTAACTTAGAAAAGGCCAAGGGAACAAGGTACAGCTTATGCAATAACTACTATTGAGGTTGAAGCTCCGAAAGACATGGTGGCAGGTAATTTAATGGTTTCCTCAAGTTTAGGAAATGCTTTATTTGATTCTTGTTCATAACATTGTTTCTTATCTTCCCAGTTTTCTAAGAAAATTAGATATTTTCAAATTGATTTAACAACGTATTTGTCAGTCAAAACTCTTAAGGGAAGTATCATTACAACAATGTTTTGTGAATCAGTCCTCATTAGGGAATTTAAATGTTCTTTATCAGTTGATCACATCGTCATACCCATGATTGAATTTGATATAATTATTGGTATAGATTGGCTTTCAAACCAAGATGAAAAAATGTATTTTAAGATGAACGAGGTTATTATTTTTGATGATGATGATAAAGAACATCTTATCATTAGAGAAGAATCGTCACCACCTAATTTTTATCTAGATCCATCCCCAGTAGCTCTACTAAATTCAATTATTGGGGATAAAGAGAATGAAATAACTATGGGTGTGGAATGGAATGTTCAAATAGAGGATGTACCTATTGTGAAATAATGCATTGATGTGTTTCCTGAAGATTTACCTAGACATTCTCTTGAATTAGAAATCATGTTTTACATTGATTTAATTCCTGGATCAGGGCCCATATAGAAGACCCCTTATAGAATGGACACTGTGGAATTAGTGGAACTAAAGAAACAACTAGAGGAATTAAGTAATAAGGTATTTATTCACCCTAGTTTTTCTCTATGTGGAGCCTCTGTTCTTTTTGTTAAGAAGAACGATGGATCTATGAAGTTGTGCATTGACTACAGGGAGATCAATGCTATAAAAATAAAGAAAAAGTATCCCCTACCATGCATTGATGATTTATTCGACCAAATTCATGATGATCAAAACTTTTAAATGATTGAAATTTGATCCAGATATCACCAGTTGTGTTTGAATAAGGAAGACATTCCAAAGACAACATTCCAAACCAGGTATGGGCATTAAGAGTTTATAGTAATGCCTTTCGAATTGAGTAATGCACCCTCTTTCTTCATGGATCTAATGAATAGGGTTTTCAAGGAATATATTTATGACTTTGTAGTGGTATTTATTGATGATATCTTGGTATACTCCAAAAGCTATGAAGATCATGAAAATCACTTGCGCATTATCCTGAAGACACTTTGAGGAAATGAATTATATGGGATGTTTTTCAAGTGTGAATTATGGCATAAAGAGATTTATTTACTTTTCTATATTGTCTATAAGGATGGAATATCTATTTATCCTTCAAAAACAAGGCAATCCAAGAATGTCAAGCACCAACAAGTATAAATGAGGTACACAGTTTTATTGGTTTAGCAGGTTATTATTGACGTTTCGTCCAGAATTTGGCCTGATTGGATAACCCATTAACCAAGATCACACGTAAATTTGTTAAATTTTCATGGAAAAAAGATTATGAAGAATGTTTTGAAGATATTAAGAGATGATTAGTCAATTCTCCTATCTTGACTATACCATCGGGGAATGATGGGTTTGTTATTTATATTGATTCTTAAAAGAAAGGACTTGGTTGTGTCCTTATGCCGAATGATAGGGTTATTGCCTATGCATCACAACAGATAAAAACTCATGAACAAAACTACCCCACTCATGATCTTGAGTTATCATATGTAATATTTTCTTTGAAGATATAGATATATTATCTCTATGGTGAAAAATGTGAGATATATACCGATCACAAGAGTTTAAAGTATATTTTCTCACAAAAAGAACTCAACATGAGGCAATGTAGATGGCTTGAACTACTCATCGATTATGATTGCACTATACACTACCACCTGGGGAAGGAAATTAAGGTAGAATATGCTTTTAGTAGAAATGATCATGGTGTTTTGAACAAGATGAGAGTTGAGAATGATCCTATATACATGTATCTAGTAAAGATGGATATGGGAATCACCATGGAAGGTGAAACATCAATACTTTTTCAAATGGTTTTCAAGTAATCATTACTAGAAAGGATAAAGAGTTCTGAAACCAATGATGAACAATTTCAGAAGAATATTAAAGTTGTGAATGATGGGAGATTGAGTGAATTTGTGTATGAAAATGGAATTTTGAAATTTCGGAAAAGTCATTGTGTTCCAGACATAACTGATCTAAAAAGGAAATTGTTGGATGATTCTCATAGTTCCAATTTCTCTATAAACCCTGGTAGAACTAAGATGTATAGATATTTGAAGGAACATTTTTGGTTGGAGAACATAAAGAGGGAGATTGCTGATTTTGTGTCAAGATGCATAGTTTCTCAATAAGAGAAAGCTATAAGGCAACAGCATGGAGGTGTCATACAAATTATTCCCATACCTGATTGGAAATGGGATGATATCAAAATGGACTTTGTCATGGGGCTACCAAAGACTCCTAGAAGGAACCATGCTATATGGGTAATTTTTTATTGTCTTACCGATTCAAAACATTTTTTTCCTATAAGATAAGATTTAACACTTGAATTTTTATCTATACAATATATTAATGAAGTTGTAAGACTTCATGTAGTACCACTATCAATTATTTCTGATCTTGATCCCCATTTTACATCTAGATTATGGAAATGTTTTCAGAAATACCTAGATATAGAACTTTGTTTGACCACTACCTACCACCCTCAATGCGATGGACAATTAGAACAGAATATTAAAACCTTAGGAGACATGTTGAGATCATGATCACTTGACTTTCAAGGTATGTGGGATCAATATTTACCTCTGGTAGAATTTTCTTATAACAATAACTTCCATTCAAGTATTCAGATGGCACAATATGAAGCGGTATACAGAACGATATATCACACAGAAAACTGTTGGGATGATGTTGGTGAAAGAAAATGCATATGCCCAGAAATGGGGGAGGAAACAATAGAAATGGTAAAGTTAATCCAAAACCAAATCAAAGCAGCTCAAATTAGGCAGAATATATATGCCGATAACAGAAGGAAGGTTTTGGAATTTCAGGTAAGAGATCATGTTTTCTTGAAGGTATCTCTATAGAAGGGTGTTATACGTTTCGGTAAGATGGGTAAATTGAGTCCCAGGTATATCAGACCTTTCGAAATTCTAGAACAAATTGGGGCTGTAGCTTATCATTTGGTAATGACACCAAGTATCTCCAAAGTTCATGATGTGTTCCACATATCACTATTGAGAAAATACATGTTTGACCCAATGCATGTACTCATATATTAGGAATTAGATCTGGAACCCAATCTATCTTATTGCAAAGAGCCTGTCAAGGTTCATGATACAAGAGAACAAGTGTTGAGAAACTGTACGACTCGTCTGGTAAAAGTTATATGGAGAAACCATAAGATGGAAGAGGAAACGTGGGAACCCAAGGAACTTATGATGAAGAACCTCTAGAATCTTTTTTTCATAGTAATATTCTAGAAATTTTGAGAACGAAATTATTTGAATGGGGGGAGAATGTAACACCCCAACCCTCCATGGTATGCTTCTCTTTGAATAATACAATAGCGTGTGTTGTACACAACTTCGAGTTCTAACACACCTCAACCAATCAAACTAGCCGTTATGAATAGTAATACCCACTTGTTGAAATTTTATACATTTTATATTTAAAAATTGACTTCATTATTGGATTCGGAATATCGAAATTAGCTTAGAGAGAGTTTTTGGTATTTTTTTTGAAAACATTCAATTTTTGATGAATAGGGAAAAACACTGAGTTATTGTTTAAAACAAAGTTTTTGTTTAAATAATTCTTTATTTTATATATATTTATTTTCGTTCAAAATAGATACATTATACCTATATAAGTCAAATATAATTCATTGTATTCAGTTTATAATAATTTTATTAAAATTTTACCATCTTTTACCCACCTCCTAAGAGAATTTCCAAATTTACATAAAAATTAATTTTACTAATTCTGTGAGTTCAATTTTAAAAATTCAAGATAAACGGTTGACATTAGTAAGTAAAACATGGTTCAATAAGATGAAAATTATTTTTGGTGAATAGTAACTTTTTACTTTTATTTACCACGGTTAAAAGTAAATAGGGTAATTAAGGGTAAAAATTATATTATTATTACCCTAACACATGTATTAATTCAATTGGAAAAGTGTAATTAAACCAAAAACAACCTTATAAATAAAATATGATCCTTTAGGTCCACCTGGATTAGATTAGGACTCTTATTATTATTTAATTCAAAGAAGAGTTAAAGGTGTTAAATTCACAGTTTAATAACTAAACCATTTTTAAAATAGAGTTACACATGAGATAAATTAGACTATAAATATTAGTTGGAAATATAAAAATATTTACTACATAATGGTATTATATATATATTTTTTAGATGTTAAATATTTTAATTTATTTAGGACACAATGATGACGCAGTAATTACCTAATTAATGAAATATTAAAATAATTTATATTATAAATATCCAAATAAATGTAATGTGGGACTTTTTATGAATTAAAATATTTTTATAGGTTAATATGACATGTTAGGGTTGGTTATATGAATTTTTTTCGAAGTAAAAATGCTTTTATAAATTTAGAAAATACAAAATACCAAAGAGTGTCAAAATTGACATAAAAGACTTTTTAAAACATATATTTTAATATTAATTGATATTCTGTTCTTAAACATATATGGTTCATCCAAAAGACTTATATAATGTTAGGTGTATCATTAATGAACAACATGTGGTTCTCTTGGATGTATATATTATGTTTATTAATCATCTAACATAAAAATACAAGGAGACATGGTAAATGTCATACTATTTAACTAAGAGTTAAATATTAAAGATAAGGTTAATATAGTGACCCAAACCTGTCTAAAACCTAATGATTCAGTTGTTATATACCAATAACCTCCTTATACATTAAATAATTCATTTTGGATCCATTAGAAACCGAAAATTATTTTATTATAAAATAATATTTCTAACTTTTCCTAAGGTTCCCCTCACACCTCTTATAAAAGGACACTCACCCTTCTCTCTAAATCACAGCGTAAAATCCATTTTGATTGGCCAAAACCTACCCAAATACCCTCTCAACTGTCCTCCCTTCGTCGTAGAGGCCTTCCCTTAGTCAGAAAGCTTACCTAAGGAGCCCTTTTGATCAAATCAAATGAAATAACCTGAAGAAGAGGTAAATATTTCATCACCTCTTTCAAGTTCATGTCTTATTCCACTTTCTCTTTATTTATTGATTCCATTCTAAAATAATTACTCCAAAATCTACTATATAATTTGACGTTATTATAAATATGGTACAACCATATACTTTATTCTATCCATCCTTTGAGTGACATGTCACTAAACGTGCGTACGTACGACTTACCATCTCCACGTCGTGGTGTAATTGTTATTCAATACATTATTTTTTGGATGGGTATAATAATGATGTGTAATTGATGTAAATAATAAATATAACATGATAATGATTCTGTATATATGATATACCATACAATTATATATTATTTTAATATCAAAAAAATGATATTGTTGCTCGTGTGTATATACGGATTATCGTCTCCACGAATGTTATAAGATTCATTCCTCATCGTATCCATTCAAGAATAATTTTCATTAATGATTAAAAATAATGTTTAAATACTTAATATCATTCTGAATATGAATATGATACATCCTATTCATAACAAACATTACTTATGTAACAAATCATATAAAGGGAAACAAATCAGTTTACACCCGAAACAATGATAATACTAAACTATTATTAACCATGAAATATTAAAAGATCATATATGATAACATATTAATGTATATGATTCTTATATAATTAAATAAAAAATCTTTAACCATTATAAATGAGGTCAAACTACCATAGACCAAGGAAAATTACAAGGTAAGGGTTAATTCTACAATCTCTTCATTATCTGAGGTTGTTTATACCTAATTATCTACATTGACCTCTTTATCATCCACACCCATGTTTCTTAAAAATGTATTTTAAAACATTTTTAATATTTTCTGGACTATGGGTTAAAGTCATTTATACCCTTATTTGACTTTTTATAATTTGGTTTGAAAGGAATATTTCCTTCGTTTTCCAAACAAGGTACTTTATGACCTTTTGGACAAAATTAAGGTAAAAATGTTTTTTAACTTATACGGAGTGTACAACTATTGTCTGCCATTATAACAACACCGAATCTTCCCTTACAATATTGTAAGATTATTTTCAAAATAAATGTAACACCCCGAGATTTTATGAAAAATATTCTTTTAAATTTCATTAATGTCTTGTGTTGTACGCTACACCAAAAGGATCTTGCTTAACACGCATCCTTGACTTGCCTTGCATTACACACAATCACGACCTTCCTCGATAGCGTGTGTAGTACGCAATACCGAGTTTCATTAAACAATGATATGCTATTAAAATATTATTAAAACTAGTTGTTATGAATAGTAATAACCGCCTTTTAAAATTTTAGAAATTTTATCTCTCAAAATGGACTTCATTTTTGGATTCAGAGTATCGAATTTAGCCTAAAGTTAAATTTTTCTACTTTTCGGATAACTTTCATATTCTGATGAATAGTGAAAATTACTAAATTTTAATTAAAAACAACTTTTTTAATCAAAATAATTATTAGTGATAAATTATTAATTTGATTGGTTTTAAAGTATATTTAGAATATATTTTTACAATTTAATACAATGTTGGTCATTGGATGTAATTCTACTTTTAAACCAGACATAAACAAGTGTCAATCTTTTGATCGTTATTATCTCTTAAAAACACACTATTTGTTTTGACGACGGGAATTAATTTTTAAATTAATTAATGCAACTAATATGTTTTCAATTTGTTAAATAGAAATAATTTTTGAGTTCATAATATCAAATATAGCTTAGGACTAATTTTTGGTATTTTTCTGTAAACTTTCTTTTTTTGATGAATAGTGAAACCACTAAGTGGTAGTTTAAAAAAATGAATTTTTCATAAAACGTAATTTTACCGCTTCTGTGAGTGGAATTTCAAAAATCCAAGAGACACAGTTGATGTTAGTACGTAAAATGTTGTTCAGTGAGATGAAAATAATTTTTGGTGAATAGTAACTTTTTACTTTTTTTTACCACTGTTAAAAGTAAATAGGGTAATTAAGGGTAAACATGTTATTATTATTACCCTAAAACATGTCCTAATTCTATTGGATAAGTGTAATTCGAACAAAAACAACCTTAGGAATAAAATAAGATCATTTAGGCCCACTTGGATTAGATTAGGACATTTATTATTAATTTATTTAAAGAAGGGTTAAAATAGTTAAAATCAATGTTTAATAAGTAAATCATTTTTAATATGGGGATATACATAAGATAAATTTGTCTATAAATATTTATTAGAAAGATAATTAAATTTTCCACATAATGGTATTTTATTTATAATTTTTAGACATTAAATAAATTAATTTATTTATGACACAACGATGATGCAGTAATTATCTTTTTAATGAAATATTGACATAATTGATGTTATAAATAATCAAATAAATGTAATTTGAGACTTTTTATGAATTCCACTAACTTTCCAGGTTAATATGACATGTTAGTATTTATTTAATTAACTTGGTTAGAACTAAGCATTCTGTTATGATTTTCACAAAAATCAATTACTAAGTAGTGTCAAAATTGACATAAAATAGTTTTCAAAACAAATATTATATTATTAATTGTTATTTTCTTCCTAAAAATATAACGTTCAGACAAATGACTAGATAAGGTTATATATATTAATAATAAACAACTTGGGGTTCGTTTGGCTTTTTATAGTAAGTTTATTAACCTTATAGTATAAGAACACAAGAAGACATGGTAAAAGTAAACTTATTTAACTTAATGTTAAGTCTAAATGATAAGGTTAAAATAGGAACCTAAACTTGTCTAAATTATATTGGATGAGAGGCTTTCGACCCATCACCACCCTAGCTTCGAAATAAATCAATTTGGATCTATTTAAAAGCGAATATGACTTTATAATAAAATAATATTTTTAGTTTCCAAAGGAGCCTCTCTCATCCATTATAAAAGGGAACCTCCTCCCTCTCTTCCTCACACATCCTTGAGCCTTCAAGCTCGGATAACCCCTGCCAAATTCTCTTATCCACTTCCCTAGAAACATCCTAGAGGTTCTGGTCTTCCTCAAAGACCAATTTTAGTGCCCTAAGAGGAGGTCTCAAAGAGGTTCTTCAAAGAAGAGGTAATTTCCGTAACCGATTCTTTCACCTTTATTTCTTCTTCCACTTCTTCATCATAGGTAGTTTAATTATGAAGTAATAACATCCGTATCACTCATATAATGATATGTTATTATAAGTATGAAACAACCCTATTTCACCATCAATCCATCCTACGAAAAACGAAATCACCGCACGTGCGTATGTACGGAATACCGTCTCCACACCGTGGTGAAATCTATTTTCCACCACCACCTTACTTGGATGGGTATAATGGTGTAAATAATAACTATATATTATTATTTTAAAGTGATATTGATTCTGAAATAGTATACATACACTCCAATACAGTCCCACGATCATGAGAACGATATCATCGCTCGGGCGTACGTATGGACTACCGTCTCTACGACGCGATGAGATTCATTCTCCACGTTAACCATTCATGAATGATAATAAAGTATATATAATAAGTAATCCTGAAATATATGACATAATAATGATACTGGATTTATGTATATATATATGTATGTCATCTACTTAATTACATTCAACTCAATAAGGAAACAAAAACAACGTTCATGCGTACGTACGACCTACCGTCTCCATGAACGGTGTATTTATTTCCATTTACTGATTTATTATATATATGAATATTATGAATATATATTATATATAAATCATGTTTTATATTCTGGAATTAATTAATCATGATCTAAGTAATCATATGAATAATTACAAGTCAAAACACGGAGGACAAATGAAACAATTTTACCCAAAACGCTCTTTAACAAGGAATTTACAAAAGAACGTGTAATATAAAGTCATAAGTGAACCATATATGATATCATAACATTGAATATGATTCTGTAATAAGTCAATGACATTATTTATATCATTATACAGTAGTTTTGGACACTTACGAAGCAAATTGGACCTAAGCTAAGGGATAAATTTTCAATCTCATTTTTATCTGAGATTGCTTATACGTAAGTATTTACTGGGGTTACGTTTATCATCCATGACCATGATTTCTCAAAATGATTTCATAAAATGTTTACCATTCTTCCATGGGTGTTTAAAGGCATTTTTACCCTTTATTTACTTTTTACCACATTGTATGAATGGAATCATTCCTTTGGTTACCATATAAGGTACTTTTTTACTTTTCCGAAAAAAGTACGAGGAGAATGTTATTTTTAACTTATACGGCATGAACGGATTTTTACGGTTTCATAACGCCACATTTTCAAGAAGCCTCATCTACAAGATTGCATGATTATTTCCATTAAAACCCCTATCTTTTAAAATTGCATGTAACTTTGTGAAAAGAACATGATTTTAAAGAAGAAAGGATATTTTCCTCAAGAATTCATTTCAAGTGTTTTTTCAAAACTATTTACATCTAAGGTGACATTATTTCATATGTGTATGTTTCAAGTAAAATTTCTCTATGATTTAAATGGATTCAATTTTCTTATGATGAAATGATATCAATTGTTTATGGATTATGTTATGATGGCATGATGTTTAAGAATCCCATTTTATTTCATGGGTTATCCTATGATGTATGATTTATGATTTTGTGGCACACATAAGAATGGTATCATTATGAGATGAGTGGGACCTATATCTCCCTCCAATGCATTGGGTAAAGATTTTATATCTCATGAGATAGACATGGCTGGAGTGGTAGGTTATACCGGTTCAGTGAAACAGGACTGAAACGAGGAGTGAACTCGGTTCAGAACGGGACGTTGTCCACTAAGATAGTCTTGGAAATGAGTCTTGACTAATAAGAAATGATTCTTTATGATTATGTGTGTATGCCAAAAAGTTTCATGTTTTATGTTATGATTATTGGGATTTCATTTCACTACTATGATTTATCCCATGTTATGAAATTATGCTCTCTTTTGCAGGTTAAGATTTCTAAAATGTTATGTTCTTATGAATATGATGTGATTGATATTTCTTTTGTTTACCCTTACTGAACATTTGAGCTCGCCCTTTTATGTTTTCATTTCCCCATGATTTAATGAAAGGTTTTAGGTAAAAAAAAAGGGATGATCTTTATGGGAGATGTTGAAGATCTTTCACCACAATTAGAAGATTATATTCAGAGTTTCCAAATACACTAAACTATTACGATCCTTGTGTGTGTGTTTTGGTTATGTACTAAGTATTCCGCAAAAGTAATGTAATGTCCATGTACGTCAGGTTTCGGGTCTCTACAATAAATGTTTTCTTTAATAATTATATGACTTTTAAATGATTTCAAAATCGTAAGAGTAATTTCTCTAAAAAAATGTTTTGATTTCATCAATGTAAACATCCATTGATAGATTTTAAGCTTATTTGAAGTTGATTTATTATCATACAAATATTACATATTGTATTGAAGTTTTTGTGATATTTTTGACAGTGGGTTTGTTAATTTTATACAATTAATGTTTTTGGATAAATTATTGACATTTTATATGCTATTTTTAATATGAATGTTTATGATATGTTTAAACCTTTTCAAATGAGAAACGCATTGGAATTAGTAAGTGATGGGTGGAGTGCACTATATCTCATCGATGCATCGAGAGGTCTCATGAGACATACTAGTGTATTGGCATAAGGCCTTGAAAAAACTCTTATTTTAAGTCTTAGCACAAGGCCTTGACAATGTTGTTATAAAAGTTTGGCATTATGCATTCCATCATTATGAAACTGGCTATTGACATTGCATGTGATTATTCGACTAGTAGAATATCAATGTGAATAAGTAAATGGAATAATTTGATTTTTTTTCATATTATGCGGAAGTTCATGTTTAAAAGGCTTTTGTTTTAGTCTTATACATTACCTCAAATGTATATTATTATTTATGAAAGTTTCCTCTATATTGTTATCCTTACTAAGCATCTGAGCTCACCCCTTTCTATGTTTTAATTTTTCCAGTTTGTGAGAAAGTATATTATGACTGACCTGTAGGGATAGTCTATGGGATCCCATTGTTTTCTATGGAAACAATGTTGTTGTGGTTTTCCATTTTATGATGTAATGTAAAAATTATGAATGTATCTATCACTTCTAAGGATGCTAAACTAATCAGTCTTTCAAGACTTGATCTTTTGTGATCATGCCAATGATCCTGTAAACTCGTAATGCCCATACCTAGTTCGAAATTCTGTTTTCACAATGCCTTCCTTCTTCACACACAACTAATGATATCCAGATCAGATGTCAATCATTTAGAATTATTGTGCTCCATGAATTTGGTCGAATAAATCACCAATTTGAGGTAGGGGATACTTGTTCATTGTTGTTATAGCATTGATCTTCCAGTATTCAATGAACAACCTCATAGATCTATCTTTCTTCTAAACAAAACGAAGAGGGGCTCTCCATGGATTGACTAATGCACCCTCCATTTTAATGGATCTAATGAGTAGAGTTTTCAAGGATTATTTTGATAACATTGTAGTGGTATTTATTGATGACATATTGGTATACTACAAAAGTTATAAAGATAATGAAAATCACTTGGGCATTATCCTGAAGACTCTTAGAAGAAATGAATTATATGGGATGTTTAGAAAGTGTGAATTCTGGCATCAAGAGATTTATTTTATTAGTCGTATCATCTCTAAGGAAGGAATATCTATTGATCTTTCTAAGACAAGAGCAATCCAAGAATGTCAAGCACCAATGAGTATAACTGAGCTATGAAGTTTTATTGGTTTAGTAAGTTATTATCAGAATTTCATCTAGAATTTTCCCCGATTGACTAACCTATTAACAAAGCCCACATCAAAAGGGGTTAAATTTGTTTGGACAAAAGTGTGTGAATAATGTTTTCAAGAATTGGAGAGATGATTATTCAATGATCTTATAATGAATCTACCATCAGGGAATGATGGGTTTGTTATTTATAGTGATGCATCGAATAATGGACTTGGTTGTGTCCTTATACATAATGATAGAGTTATTTCCTATACATCACACCAGGTTAAAATTCATGAGGAAAACTATGCTACTCACGATCTTGAGTGTGTAGCTGTAATCTTTCATTTTAAGATTTGGAGACACGATCTCTATGGTGAAAAATGTGAGATTTATATTGATCAAAAGAGTTTGAAGTATATTTTCTCACAGAAAGAACTCAACATGAGGCAAAGGAGATGGCTTTAACTACTTAAGGATTATGATTGCATGATACATTACCACCTGAGGATGGAAAATAAGGTGGAAGATGCTTCGAGCAGAAAATATCATACAGTTTTGAACAAGATGAGAGTTGAAAGGGATCCTATTTTCATTGATCTAGTAAAGATGGATATGGGAGTAACCATGGAAGGTAAAACATTTATTATTTTTCATATGGTTGTCAAACCATCTTTACTAGATAGGATAAAAATTTCTCAGGTTGATAATGAGGAGATTCAAAAGAAGATTAAGGTTGTGAATGATGGGAAATTGAGTGACTTCATATATTAAGATTAAATTTTGAAATTTTGGAAGAGACTTTGTGTTCCCGATATACATGATCTAAAATGTGAATTTTTGGATGATGCTCATTGCTCTAATTTATCTATACACCCAGGGAGCACCAAAATGTATAGAGATTTGAAGGAACATTTTTGGTGGGACAACATGAAAATGAATATTGGTGATTTTGTGTCAAGATGTATGGTTTGTCAACAAGTGAAATCTATAATGCAACCGTCTGGAGGAGTCATGCAACCTCTTACCATACTTGAGTGTAAATGGGATGATATCACGATAGACTTTGTCATTGGGATACCAAATAATCCTAGAAGAAACAATGCAATATGGGTCATTGTGGACTGTCTTACCTAGTCAGCACATTTTCCTGCTATAAGAAAAGATTTACCACTTGAACGTCTAGAAAGACTATATATTAATAAATTTTTAAGACTTCATGGAGTACCCATAATGATTGTTTCTGATAGTGATCCCCATTTTACATCAAGATTTTGGAAAAGTCTTTAGAAAACCCTGGATACTGAACCTCATTTGAGCACTTCCAACAACCTCCAAACTGATGGAAAATCTGAACAAACTATTCAAACCATAGAAGACATGTTGAGATCATGCTCACTTGACTTTCAAGTTTTGTGGGATCAATATTTACCTCTGGTATAATTTTCATATAATAATAGCTTCCATTCATGTATTCAGATGGCACCATATGAAGTGTTATATGGAAAAAGATGCCGAACAACAACTTGTTGGGATTATGTTGGTGAAAGAAAACTCGTAGGCCAACAACATGTTAAGGAAATGATGGAAAATGTGAAGGTAATCCAAACCAACATCAAAGCAGCTCAAAGTAGGAAGAAGAGCTATACCAATTACCGAAAGAATGATTTGGAATTTCAGGTAGGAGATCATGCTCTCTTAAAGATACCTCCATGGAAGGGTGGTACATGTTTCGGTAAGAAAGGTAAATTGAGTCCAAGGTACATCGGACCTTTTGAAATTCTTGAACAAATTGGGGCTACAACTTACCGTTTGGAAATGCCTCCAAGTTTCTCCAAAGTTCATGACGTGTTCCACGTATCACTGTTGAGAAAATACACACCTGACCCAACACATGTACACACCTATGAGGAAATAGAACTGGAAATCGATCTGTCTTATTGCGAAGAGTATGTCAAGATTATTGATACAAGAGAACAATTGCTGAGAAACCAGAAAACTGATATTGAAAAAGTTTTATGGAGAAACCATAAGATGGAAGAGGCAATGTGGAAACCCAAGAAACTTATGATGAAGAACCACCAAAATCATTTTATTCAGTAATATTCTAGAAATTTCAAGGATGAAGTTATTTGAAGGAGGGGAGAATGTAACACCCCAATATTCCACGGTACGTTTACCTTTAAATAATGCTATAGCTTGCGTTGTACGCAAATTCGACATTCTAACACATTGCGACCAATCAATCTAGCTGTTATGAATAGTAATACTCACTTTTTGAAAATTAATAAATTTTATCTTTCAAAATGGACTTTATTTTTGGATTTGGGACAGTGAAATTAGTTTAGGGTGAATTTTGGGTATTTTTATGAAATCATTCATTTTTTGATGAATAGTTGAAAAACACCGAGTTATTGTTTAAAACCAAATTTTTATTTAAATAATTATTTATTATATTTAGATTTATTTTAGGTCGAAATAGACACATAATACCTATATAAGTTCAATGTAATTCATTGGAGTCAGTTTATAATAATTTTAGATATATAAAAATTTTGATGGACTTTTTACCGTCTCTTACCCACCTCATAGGAGCATTTGCAAATTTACATAAAACATAATTATACCGCTTCTGTGAGTTGAAATTCAAAATTCTGAGAGACACGGTTGCTATCGGTAAGTAAAATGTGGTTCAATAAGATGAAAATAATTTTTCGTGTATGGTAACTTTTTACTTTTATTTACCACGATAAAAAGTAAATAGGGTAATTAAGGGTAAAAATGATATTATTGTTACCATAACGCATGTACTAATTCTATTGGATACATTTAATTTGACCATAAACATCATTAGGAATAAAATATGATCCTTTAGGTCCATTTTGATTAGATTAGGATATTTATTATTAATTAATTCAAAGAAGAGTTAAAAGAGTTAAAATTAAAGTTTAATAAATAAATGTTTTTTGATATAGGGTTATACATAATATAAATTTGACTATAAATATTCATTATAAGGATAAAACGATGTCCTAGATAATGGTATTTTATTTATAATTCTTTGAAATTAAATAATTATATTTATTTATTACTCAATGATGATAAATTAATTATCTATTTAATGAAATATTAAAATGATTGATATTATAAATATCCAAATAAATGTAATTTGAGAATTTTTATGATTTACACTAATTTTAGTGGTTAATATTAAATGTTAAGGCTGTTTAGATGAATTTTTTTCGTAGTAGTAATTCTGTTATAAATTTAGCGAAAACAAAATACCAAATAGAGTCAAAATTGACATAAAAGAGTTTTTAATACAAATATTATATTATAAATTGATATTCTATTCCAAAAAATATACGGTTTAGAAAATGGTCTTAAATAATATAATATATATCATTAATAAACTACTTGAGGTTCGTTTAGAAGTTCATAGTAAGTTTGTTAACCATATAATATAAAAATATATGGAGACATGGTAAATGTCAAACTATTTAACTAAGAATTAAATCTAAAAGATAAAGTTAATATAGTGACAAAAACATATCTAATACCTATTGGTTGAGTGGTTTTCGACCCATAACCACCTTATATATTAAATAATTTATTTTGGAGCCATTATAAAGAGAAAATTATTTTATTATAAAATACTATTTCAATCTTTTCCTAAGGAACAACTCACCCCTCTTATAAAAGGGAACTTCCCCTTCTCTCAAATTCACACCTTCAAAGCCATTTGTCTTAGCCAAAACCTGGCCAAATATTTTCTCCACTATCCTCCCTTTATCCTAGAGGCATTACTTTAGTCATAAAGCCATCTTAAGGAGCCCTTTTGATCAAATCAAAAGGAAGTACCCGTAGAAGAGGTAAATATTTCATCACCTCTTTCAAGTTCCTTTATTCTTCCACTTCCTATTTCATTGTTGTTTCTATTCTAAAATAATAAATCTAGTATCTTATATATATTTTGTTGTTATTATAAATATGGTACAACCATATTAATAATTCTATTCATCCATGGAATGACATGTCACCATATGTGCGTACGTGCGTACGTACGACTTACCATCTCCACATCATGGTGTAATTGTCATTCAATACATTATTATTTGGATGGGTATAATAATGATGTGTAATTTATTTAAGTAATAAATATAAAATTATATTTATTCTTTATATATGATATACCATCCAATTATATATTATTTTAATATCAAAAGAATGATATTGTCGCTCGTGCGTAGGTACGGATTACCGTATCCACAAACGCGATGAGATTCATTCCCCATCATAAACATTCAAGACTAATTTTCATTTGATTATTAAAAATAATTTTTAAAGAATTAATATCATTCTGGATATGAATAATTAACATTCCATCCATAAAAATTATGACTCACGTAATAAATAATATAAAGGAAAACAAATCAGTTAACACCCGAAATGACGATAATACTAAAATATCATTAACAAAGCATTATTAGAAGATCATATATGAAATAATAATTATGTATCTGGTTCTTGTATAATTTAATAACAATTATTTAACTATTATACATATCATTAACGTACCCTCAACCAAGGAAAGTGCAAGGTAAGGGTTAATTTAACAATCTATTTATTATCAGAGGTTGTTTTACGTAAGTATCTACTGAGACCTCTTTATCATCTACATCCATGTTTATTAAAAATTTATTTCAAAATTTTTTTAGTATTTAATATAAAATATTTTAATGTAATTTATACACTTATTTGACCTTATATGTTTTGGAAGGAATCATTCATTAATTTTCCAAACAAGGTACTTTACGAAAGTTTTGACAAAATTAAGGTAATAATGTTTTTTAACTTTTACGGAGGGTGCGGTTATTCTCAGACACTATAACATCATCGAAGAATCCATTAAAATATTATGAGAATATTTGAAAAATAAATGTTATCTTTATAATTATGTGACTCTTAAATGATTTGAAAATAGAAAGTGATATTTCTCTCAAATAGTTTTGATTTCAACTTTGTCAACATCCTTTGATAAATTTTACACTTGTTTGAAGTTAATTTATTATCATACAAATCTTACATATTGTATTTAATGTTTTGTGATATGTTTGGATGTGGATGAGTTATTTTTATTCCATTCATGGTTTATGGTTAAAGTTTTGACATTTTGTATGCTAGTTTTAATACAAATTTTTATGTTATATTTGAACCTCTTCTTAAGATAAATGTGTTGGACTAGTATGTTTCAGGTTGGGGACTGGTAAAAGTAAGCCCTCCAGGTTTGAGTTCGGTAACAACAAAATATCTAGGTTGGAGTCCGGTTATAGAGGCTCTCCGGGTTGGAGTCCGGTTATAGAGGCTCTCCGGGTTGGGGTCTGGTTATAGTTAGCCCCTAGGTCATGGAACGAGGCATTGACACAAAAATTAATGTCTGGTACTACACATTACTTAATTATGAAATTAGTTATTACATGTGATTATTCAACTAGTATAATATCCAAGTGAATGTTTATTTGGTAATGTTTGATTTTTTTTCATATTATGTTCAAGTTTATGTTTAAAAGGATATTGTTTTTATTACACATATTTCCTTAAAAGTTTGTAGCTTACGCTAAATTATTTACCCTTACTAAGAATCTGATATCACCCCTTATGTTTTATTTTCCAAGGATCCCAAGAATTGTTTTATGTTTTAGATGCATGGTTATTCTAAGGGAACAATTTAATTCTCAAAGGATTTTTTTTTATGTTGGAAAGTATAATGTAACGTTTATGTATGTAATATATTTTCCAAGACTGCTATACAGATCGGTATTTAGGGACTTGATTCCTTGTAATAATGGCAATGAATTAAAATAATTCACCGACTCTGGGAATCTATGTTCGGGGAGTTATAGATGGTATTAGAGGGGTGAGATCAGTTGCTCAGTAAGGATAACAATATAGTGGAAATTTTCATAAATAAGAATGATCATTTAAGGCCATGTATAAGACTAAAAAAATCTTTTTAAACTTGAACTTCATCATAATATGGAAAATATAAAATCAAATAATTCCATTTAATTATTAACATTGATATTCTATTAGTTGAATAATCACATACAATATCAATAGCCACATTAATAATGATAGAATGCATAATGCCATAATTTCATAACAACATAGTAAAGGCCTTGTGCGAAGAGTACAAATAAGATTTTGTCAACAAATTGTACCAAGACACTAGTTTATCTCATGAGACATACCGATTCATTGAGGAGCTATATAGGGCTCCACCCACCACTTACTAATTCTAATTCATTCCTCATATGAAAAGGTTTAAACATAACATAAATATTTGTATTAAAACTAAAATACAAAATGTAAATACTTTATCAATAACCATTAATAGTGTAAAAATAACATATCCATAGTCTAACAGATCAAAAAACCATCAATACAATATGGAATTTTTGTATCATAACAATTCAACTTCAATTAAACTTAAAATCTGTCAAAGGATGTTGACATAGATGAAATCAAAACCTTTTTTTAGAGAAACATCTATTTCTATTTTGAAACATTTAAGAGTCACATAATTATAAATAAGGCATTTATTTTAAAAATATTTTTATAATCTTGTAAGGGAAGCTTTGAAGAAGTTATAACGGCAGAAAATAGCCACACCCACCGTAAAAGTTAAAATACATTCTTACTATAATTTTGTCAAAAAGGTCATAAAGTACCTTGTTTGGAAAACGACGAAATGATTCCATTGAAAACCTATAAGTTTAAATAAGTGTATAAATGACTTTACCCCATTTTCAAGTAAATAGTAAAAATGTTTTGAAATGCATTTTTATGAAACCTGGATGTAGATGAAAAAAAGGTCCCAGTAAATACTTACATAAAAAAAACCAAGAATAATAAAGAGATTGTGAAATTTACCCTTACCATGTATTTTTCATTGGTCGAGAATAGGTTAAACTATGGTATAATGGTGAAATAATTGTTATTAAATTATAATATAATCATATTCATTAATATGATATCATATATGATCTTTTAACATTGTTTTTTTAATAATATCTTAGTATTATCGTCGTTTCAGCTGTTAACTGATTCGTTTTCATTTATATTCATTGTTACATAAGTAATGTTTGTTATGTATAGGATGTATCTTATTCACATTCTGAATGATATTATGTCTTTAAATTAAATTTTTAATCATCTAATTAAAATTAGTCTTGAATGGAATATGATGGGGAATGAATCTCATCACGTTTGTGGAGACGGTAATCCGTATGTACGTACGAGCGAGAATATCAATCTTTTGATATTAAAATAATATATATGTAGATTTTATATCATATATATAGAATATTTATCATATTTAAGGCCTTTATCACAAAAGATCAAGTCTCTAAAGACTAATTAGTTTAGTATCCTTGGAAGTACTAGATACATTCAAAAGGTTTACATTACATCATAAAATGGAAAACTACAACAAAATTGTTTCCATAGACAACACTAAGATCTCATAGACTATCTATGTTGGTCAGTAATATTATACTTTTTCGCATCCTGGGAAAATTAAAACATAGAAAGGGGTGAGCTTAGATGCTCAGAAAGGATAACAATATTGCGGAAACTTTAATATATAAGCATATACATTTAAGGCCATATAAAAGACTAAAACAAAAGACTTTTAAACTTGAACATCAGCATAATATGGCATAGATAAAATTAATTAATTCCATTTACTTATTCAAATGAATATTCTACTATTAAAATAATCACATGCAATATCAATTGCCACTTTCATAATGATGGAATGCATAATGCCAGACATTAATAACCACATAGTCAAGGCATTGTACCAAGACTACAAATATGATTTTTTTCAAGGCCTTGTGATAAAAAAACTAGTTTGTCTCATGAGACATATGGATGCATCATCGATCTATAGCGGGCTCCACCTGTCACTTACTATGTTCAATGCATTCCTCATATGAAAAGGTTTAAACATATCATAACCATATGTATTAAAACTACCATACGAAATGTCAATACATTATCCCTAAACCATGAATGGTATAAAAATAACACATCAAATATAAAATATATCACAAAACCTTCAATATATTATGTAATTTTTGTGTCATAATAAATCAACTTCTAATAAGCTTAAAATCCATCAAATGATGTTGACATAGATGAAATCAAAAACCTTTTTTAAGAGAAATGACTCTTACTATTTTGAAGTCATTTAGATGTCATATAATTATAAAAGAAAACATTTATTTTTGAAAATATTATTATAATCTTATAAGGTATTCTTCTATGTTGTTATAATGGTAGAAAATAGCCACACCCGCCGTAAAAGTTAAAAAACATTCTTACCTTAATTTTGTCGAAATGGTCATAATGTACCTTGTTTGAAAAACAACAGAAAGATTTCCTCCAAATTTTTTTATAAAAAGTCAAATAAGGGAATAAATTACATTAAACCATAGTCTAATTAATATAAAAAATGTTTTGAAATACATTTTTAAGAAACATGGATGTGGATGATAAAGAGGTCCCAGTAGATAATTACGTACAAACAACCTCAGATAAGGAAGAGATTATAGAATTAACCCTTACCATGTACTTTTCATTGGTCGAGAGTAGGTTAACCTCCTGTATAATAGTGAAATAATTGTTATTAAATTTTACAAGATTCAAATACATTAATATTATATCATATATGATCTTTTAATATTGCTTTGTTAATAATATTTTAGTATTATCGTCGTTTTAGGTGTTAACCGATTCATTTTTCTTTATATGATTTGTTACGTAAGTAATGTTAATTATCGATAGGATGCATTTTATTCATATTAATAATGATATTAAGTATTAAAAAATTATTTTTATTCATCTAATGAAAATTAGTCTTGAATGGATATGATGGGGAATGAATCTCATCATGTTCGTGGAGACGGTAATCCGTACGTACGCACGAGAAACAATGTCATTTTTTTGATATTAAAATAATATATAATTTGATGGTATATCATATGTAAAGAATAGTTATCATGTTATATTTATTATTTACATCAATAAGACATAATTATTATACCCATCCAAATAATAATGTATTGAACAACAATTTCACGACGACGTTGAGACGGTATGTCGTACGTACGCACGTATGGCGACATGCCATTAAAAGGATGGATAGAGTAATGAATATGGTTGTAACATATTTATAATAAAATGACAGTATATAGAAGATACTAGAGTTATTATTTTATAATGGAAACAACAAAGAAAGTGGAAGTGGAAGAAGAAAGGAACTTGAAGGAGGTGATGAAATATTTACCTCTTCTTCAGGTTCTTCCTTTTGATTTGATCAAAAGGGATCCTTAGGTTGGCTTTATGAATAAATGAAGGCCACTATAATTGAGGTAGGACATTTTAGAGGGTATTTGGGTAGGGTTTGGCCGAGCCAAATGGCTTTGAAGGTGTGAATTAGAGAGAAGGGGGAGTACCCTTTTATAAGAGGGGTGAGGGACACCTTAGGAAAAGGTAGAAATTTTATTTTAAAATAAACTATTTTTAGTTTAAAGTAGCTCGAAAATGAATTATTTAAAGGCTATGGAGGGTATGGGTATAAAAACACTCAAAAAATAGGTTTTAGACAGGTTTGGGTCACTATAGTTACCTCATCTTTTAGATTTAACTATTAATTAAATTGTTTGACATTTACAATGTCTCTTTGTATTTTTATATTATATGGTCAATAATTTTATTATATACTTCCAATTGAACCCCAAGTAGAGAATTAATGATAAAACTATCATTATATAAGTCTTTTGGCTGAACTTATATTTTTAGGAAAAGAATATAAATTGATAATATAATATTTGTTTTAAAAACTCTTTATGGTCAATTTTGACACTATTTGGTATTTTGTTTTTGCTAAATTGATAACAGCATAATTACTTAGAAAATAATTCATCTAACAAACCCTAACATGTCATAGTAACCTATAAATTTATTAGAATTTATAAAAAGGTTCAAATTAGATTTATTTAAATTTTTTTAATATCAAATATTTTAATACTTCATTAATTAGGTAAATACTTCATCATCATTGTGTCAAAATTAAATTAAATTTTTTAACGTCTAAAAAATATAAATAAAATAAAATTATGTAGGATATATTTTTATATTTATCATAAATATTTATAGTATAATTTATCTTATGTGTAACACTATATTAAAAATGGTTTAGTTTTTAAACATTGAATTATATACTTTTAAATCTTATTTAAATTAAATATTAATAAATGTACTAATCTAATACATGGGGACCTAAAGGATCATATATTATTACCAAGGTTTGTTTTGGTATAATTACACTTATAAAATAGAATTAGGACATCTGTTAGGTTAATAATAATATCATTTTTACCGTTAATTCCCATATTTACATTTAACTGTGATAAATAAATGTCAAAAGTTACGATTCACCTAAATTTATTTTCATCTAATTGAACCACATTTTACTTACAAATATCAATCATGTCACTCAGATTTTGGAAATTCAACTCACAGAAGTAGTAAAACTAAGTTTTATGTAAATTTGCAAATGCTCCTAGGAGGTGGGTAAAAGACGGTAAAAAGATCAATAAGATTTTTTATATCTAAAATTATTATAAACTAACTCCAATGAATTATATTGAACTTATATAGGAATTATATAAATATTTTGATCTAAAATAAATTTAAATAAAATAAATAATTATTTAAATAAATAGTCGGTCTTAAACAATAACTCATGATTTTCACTATTCATCAAAAAATTGAATTTTTTCAGAAAAATACCAAAAATTCACTCAAAACTAATTTCGATATTTAGAATCCAAAAATGTAGTCCATTTTGAAAGATAAAATTTATAAAATTGTTAAAATTAGGTATTACTATTCATAATGGCTAGTTTGACTGGTTTTAGTATGTTTGAACTCGAAGTTGCGTACAACACACGCTGTTGTATTATTCAAAGAGAAGCGTACCCTGAAGGATTGGGGTGTAACATTATCCCCTACTTCAAATAATTTATTCCTCGAAATTTCTATAATATCACTGCATAAAAAGACTCGGGTGGTTCTTCATCATAAGTTCCTCAGGTTCCCACATTGTCTATTCCATCTTATAGTTTATCCATATAAATTTGACCAGACGAGTCATCCGGGTTTTCAACACTTGTTCTGTTGTATCAAGAACCATGACAGGATCTTCGATAGAAGACAGATTAGGTTCCAGTTCTAATTCCTCATAGGTGAGTACATGATTTGAGTTAGGCATGTATTTTCTAAACAGTGATACGTGGAACACATCATGAACTTTGGAGAGACTTGGTGGCATAGAAAAACGTTAAGCTACAACCCCAATTCGTTATAGAATTTCGAAAGGTCTGATGTACCTGGGACTCAATTTACCCTTCTTACCGAAGCGTATAATAGCCTTCCATGGATATAACCTGAAGAAAACCTAATATCCTACCTAAAATTACAAATCCTTCCTTCGGTTATCGACATATCTCTTCTACCTAATTTGAGCTGCTTTGATGCGGTTTTGGATTACCTTTACATTTACCATCGTTTCCTCCACCAGATCTGGGCCTACAAGTTTTCTTTCCCCAACATCATCCCAATATGTTGGTGTGCGACATATCCTTCCATAAGAAAATCAACAATGAACCATATATCATCATTCATTCTTAGTGTCTTTGGTATCAACATGACAAATTCTATTGGGAAAAAATCCCTCAAGGTATCGTTGAATCATTTTTGAGATGATTGTGTTTGTTAACAATACAGGACTCCATGTTGTGTTTATAAGGCCCCAGCCTTAAACATTACATAATATTGAATTAAATGAGTAATTCACATTGAGGATCTTTTCAGGTTTAGAGTTTTAGAGAATTAGTACATAACTATTACATCTCAAAAGATTACAAAGTAGACACATCTACTCAGCTTCCATTTTTTCACAAAATAAAAACTTTTGAACAAAAGAGTCATGTCCAGTTCTTTGTTTTTGGACAGCTTGACATTTCTTGATCCCATCCTTGACCCTATTCAACTTTTGGTCCTGTGAAAAACATTTCAAAAACATGGGTTGAGCATAAAAATCTCAGTAAGGGTTATAGAAATATGGAAAGGAAACATGAGTTCATATATACATAAGAATGAAATCATACTTTACCCATAAAACAAAGGCACTCTAACATACCTCATCAAACCATGAATAAATCATATAAATCATAAGACATAAATGTATCTTGAGGCATTCATAACATTCTTATGTAGGGAGTAACCCTCTTGGTTAGGTTTGGAATACCCATCACAGTATATTCCCTAAATCCCTTCGGAGAAACCTTAACGTTTCACTCCTTCACATTATCCAATGCATTGGAGAGCTATATCGGGCTCACCCCCCTTAGTTTATCACACAACCACCCATTTTCATAACAATGACCAAGAACCATAACATTAATGTGTCACATAAAACATGCATAAAGGAAACATAACATTTCCACATTTCAATCACAATATAACATTTTACTATATTGAAATATTGAATCCATTCAAAAAGAAACCATTTCCAAAACCATTTAAAACATTTAATAAAGAGATTTTTGAATCAAAGTGTCCCATACCACCTTGAAGCTTAAAATTTTAAACCATTAATATCCATATAAATAAATCCTTAAAACCATTTTGAAAACATGGATATTAATAAGAACAAATAATTAAAACATTTAAAACGATATTTTGGTTAAATGGGTTTTACCAAAGTTAGAGACACTTGAATACAATAATTGAGGAATAACATTTAGTCAGAACTTTATAATATCATGAGAATAAATGGATTCATGATATAATACTCCAAAGGACAGTATATACACCCTATAAGAGTGAATTGGTGCATAACAACAATGAACCCTCAATAGAAATGTCAAATGTGATGAAATCCCTTATAAAGAAGGTATCCTTAAATTAAGGACAAATCAGTCTCAAAAATATGTGTGAAAAATATAAATACACCCAATATAAGTGGATATTATGTTTAAAACAATAAAAGGTCATTCACACATATTCAATGGATGACATATTCAATGACTACATGTTGAACCCAAAGAAATCGAAATTGGGTTAAAAAGTTCCCTTGACAGCCTAACGGCATCACATCAAAATGAGTTGATGAGAGATAAAAAGAGTATCTCATCACTTGGACATAAAATTTACATCAATAAGGATATATGAGAACATATCCCATAATAAAAATATGTAAATTAAAAGACCCAACAAAAGAAGTCTTTAAAAAAAGGAGGGTGAAAGGTTCCCTTACCGACTTGGGTATCTTTCAAAACATACACCCCATGAAAGAAGGACAATGGATAATTGATGTAAATACTCATAAACGAACATATATTACAAAAATATTATAATAATGGACAGTACATACACCACACAATGTAATTTGTGGCAAATGTAGCTTAAATCTCATGGGAATAAAAGTGAGATGAAAAATTCCTTACGAAAACTCGGCAGCCTAACGGCGCCACATAAAACTTCCGAATATGGATTGCTGAGATCAAATAGGGTATCTCATCACATTAAAATAAAATTTACAGCAAGAGGAATATAAAATAACATCCCCCAACATTACAAAGAGGAGCTTAAAAGAAGTGACATAAAGGAGAGTTCTTAAAAAGAAAGAGAGAGGTTAGATCTCTTACGAAAGTTCGGCAGCCTAACGGTGCCACTCAAAACATCCAAAATGGATTGATGAGAGAGAATAGGGTCTCTCATCACATGAACATAAAAATTACAGTAAGTGTAATATAAAATATCATCCCAATAACAAGAAAGATGAGCTTTAAAAGGAATGACATAAAAGTGTGTACTTAAAAAGAAAGAGAGGAGTAGGATCCCTTACCTCGGGTCTGACTTGACTCGATCGTTCTTTAATCTCCTGAATAATAAACTTGAGTTAATTTATACTTCCTTAAGAACCTTTTTCAAGTAAATTATTCCTTTTATATCACTTATTACCATGTCATAAACATTATTTAATCATTTAAGTTAATAATATTTGTTTTGTCGATATTTGGTTCTTAAGTCGAAAGTGGACTTCTTACAATTACATGTTGTTTGTGTGGCCAAATGTTTATTATATCCAGAATTGTATTCATGATTAGATATAATATATTTCATATATATCCAGTACATGCATGCATTTATAACATGACATAATAATTTAGAGGTTAGAAATGAAATGCACCGTTCATGGAGACGGTAATCCGTACGTACGCATGAACGCTACTTTCATTTCTATTTCATATTTTATAGAATGGAATAATAATGATATAAAGGTATATTATAATTCAAGTATAATATCATATATAATATCATAGTTCCATCCTTTATACGTCCCACATATGGTATTTAACGAATCAAATCACTTTGAGGGGCCGGTAGTCCGCACTTCCTTAAATGAAGATATCGCGTATACCCATAATGGAAGCCATAAAGGTAAGACACAAATGAAAAATACAGAAGCATAAGTAAATCATACACATATTATATATCATATATAAAAATAGTGACATCATAATTTCCACCTTTGAAGGTGTTAAATGAGTATTGAACAATCATCGTTTCGGGAGGCAGAATTTCTCCATCCACGGAAACCGTATGTTCTTTAACCATTTGATGTAGTTGTGTGAGAGTGTAGCTCGAATAAATCTTATAACAACATCCTAGTATATTTAAGATACAGGTATTGTTACAAAATAAGTAAATAAAAAGATTTTAGGGGGTTGGAGAAGCAAAATAAAACAAACGAATATGAGAGAATGAATTGCCTTCAAAAGTGTAACTCCTTTTGATTTGAGCCTAAAGGCTTCCTTTGAAAGGATTCTTACCAAAGGGAATCCTCTAGGATGAGTAGAGGGATGTGGAGAGAGTAAATGGGCAGGGTTTGGCCGAGCCAAAGGCTTGACGAGTGTGTGAAATGAGGTAGAGGTGGGGGCCTTTTATAAGAGGAGAGGAGGGGCACTTTTGGAAAGTAAGAAATATTACTTTATATGAAAATGTGTTTCGGATTTAAAAGGTCCCACATTGATATAATTCGTACATAAGGTGTTATGGGTTCGAAATCCACCCATCCAATAAGTTTTGGACATGTGTAGTTCATAGATTTTACATTATCTTTCCATTTTATTTTAATCTTTAAATAATAAAGTCATCGCTGCATCATTGTGATGTCATAAATAATTTAATTTATTTAATGTCAAAAAATTATAAAAAAATTACTATGATGTAGGAAATCTGTTTAGCTTTCCAATGACTATTTATAATCCAAAATTGGATCTTTATAACCCCATTTAAAAATTGTTTTCGTAAAACATATGATGTTTTTGTCATTTTTTACTTTTACATTAAATAAGAAGTTATTTATGTCATTTCCCAACCAAAGTGGCTCCATGGGGTCCCCAAGTTGACCAATGGCTTTTCTTGGTCGGCCATTACACATCCAATGAGGTTAGGACATGTGTCAAGTTCATTTAATATTTTTAAAACATTATTTTTACCTTAAACTACACTAATTACCTCTAATCGCGATTAAAAACATAATAAGTTACTATTCACCAAAAAATTATTTTTATCCCATTGAACCACATTTTATATCTTAATGAAAACCATGTATGTCGGATTTTTGAAATTAAAAACACAAATATGGGAAAATTTCATTTAAACGGAAAAATTAGTTTTTATAAGTACCACTTAGTGATTTCACTATTCTTCAAAAATTGAAGTTTTTTAGAAAAATCAAAAAAATTCACCCTAAGCTATATTTGATATTACAAATTCAAAAATGAAGTCTATTTTTTAAAATTTAAAACATATATGTCACATTAATTAATTTAATAATTAATTCCCGCTGTCAGATCAAATAGCGTGTTTTTAAGAAACAATAAGTATCAAAAGATTGACACTGGTTTAAGTCTGATTTCAAATTAAAATTAATTCCAACGACCACTATTGGATTTAATAGTAAAATTATATTCTAATTTCACTTTAAAACCAATTCAAAAGATAATATAATCATATAAATAAATTAGATTAAAAAGAGGCTTTGAATTAAAATACAACATTTTATACTATTCATTAAAAAAATGAACTTTATCGGAAAGATACAAAAAATTTACACAAAGTAAATTTTAATGTCCCGATTCTTAATAAGAGTTTTATTTGGTCCAAAAGAATTTTTAAGAGTTAACAAAACTATATTTAATGTTGGTTCAACATCAAAAGGTGATAACTGAACCTTTAGTGAAAACTAGGGCATATACGCCTAAAATTGAATTCTTTCCGTATTTTTAGCCTTTATCTTTTATTGGATAAATTTAAAAACATTTAAAAACATATATAATCATATTTTAGTTATTTCTATCCATTCCCGCCAACACAACGGCTACATGTTAACTACCATTTAAAATAATATTATTTTATTATTAGAGTGCAACGTAATATTCCCAAGAAACTCGTTGTTGCGTGTTGGGTACGCCATCGAGTATAGCATCCCCTTTAAAGTCATATTAATATTTTACTCATAAATATGGATAAATATGAAAATGTCATATTATTTATTTACCTGGGGTGTTACATCCTTCCCCCCTTTTGGGAATTGCGTGCGAGCAATTTTAAAATTGCGCTTGGAAACATCCTTGAAAGTCCCACATTGGAACAAGAGTCGGTAAAACAATCACTTTAAAATAAAGAAAGATAAGTACAGAGGTCACCCGAGTTAACCCATACTAGGATTCCTTGTAGAAAAACATGGACATGGAAGAAAAAGAAAAGGTTCATGTTCTTGAGGGTGAGTGATAGTAAACATGTCTAGGAGAAAGTTAACAATGAGAAAATCACAAACTTGTGATGGGTTAAACGGTATTCGATTCCGCAGTAGGAAAAGTTAATAGACAACATTTTTGTTTTAAGTTACTTTTTATTGAGGAATTTATTCATAAAGAAACATAATCACTTATCATGTTGACTTTAAACTTTTACTAGATTCCTTAATCAAACTAATATTTTTTCCAAAAGACGAGTATTTAGGTAGGCTTGTTCGCATTAAGAGTACTATAATCAACTTCTAGAGAATCACCTAATCCACAAAAGAGAACTATATAAATCCCATGTCTTTAGGCTTTAACCAAAACTGAAACCAAAAAGGTTAGTACAAGGTCAGATAATCCAGAAAAGCATAACCCTTTAAAAAGAAAATATATTCTTAATCTCCAAAATTTGTCCAACAAAACCCAAAGATCAACGAGAACCATTCTATAATCAATTTGTCCATAAAATAATTCTATGTAAACCAATCTAAGATTGAAACCCAAATATTTGATGGATTTAGTCACATAGTCTTCCAAGTTAAATCGTAACATTTATCTCCAAACAACATCAGTTGCTCCTAAAGTCTCGTATTGAAAAATAATTAACCTAATCACATATCCTCCATGATAGGTTAATCATTTTCATAAATAACCCAAAATCAACTTACTCTTAATTAATAAAATCATATAACTAAAAAGAATCAGTCAAACTAACCAGGGACTTCACGTAGTCAAGTGGTAGGCGATAAATACCAGTCGCACATTGGTTGTGGGTTCGATTCCCGCAGCTTTGTCCGACGCGACAGGTAGTCACACGGTCTGCGTGTTGTCCTTTTTCCAAAACTATATAATTCTTAAAACACTCCCCAAAATGAGATAAAATACTCAAAAATAATCATAACATATTTTAACCTCAAGTTTATCTCATTCCTTTCATTTTCCATCATGTCATAGAGTAACCCATAATTACCTAAAAAGTAAGGATCATATAAACCCTAATGGTTACCTCTTTAATTATTACCTGAACTTCCACATCTATTGGTCATCTCGTACATGATGCATTATAGAACATACCAAGGTTCACGTGGTTGATCATGACTCCTTGATAGTTGGTTTAGAACAACCACGAGTTTCCTCATTGAGTACCCCATTTCATCGAGTCTCTTAATCAGAGAACCACCACAGTTTCCTTCAAACCAATTGTCACTTTGGTGCCTGCGAGATCTAGCCATTCACTAAAAACAGAAATGTCAGTGTGGGTATATCATCAAAACCATCATGTACTAATGAGGAAGGTAAACACTAAGATATACTTACTCATTCACTTTATCTAAAACTAGGACTCTTTCTGAAATCCTAACCATTATGGTAAAGTCACTTATGCTTAGAGAATACCCTATCCTCTAAAGTTATCTAAACCAACCTCTGATACCAACTATAAGGCCCCAACCTTAAACCTTACTTAATATTGAATTAAATGAGTAATTCAAATTGAGGATATTTTCAGGTTTAGAGTTTTAGAGAATTAGGACATAACTATTACATCTTAAAAGATTACAAAGTAGACACATCTACTCAGCTTCCATTTCTTCACAAAATAAAAACTCTTGAACAAAAGAGTCATGTCCAGTTCCTTGTTTTTGGACAGCTTGACATTTCTTGATCCCATCCTTGACCCTATTCAACTTTAGGTCCTGTGAAAAACATTTCAAAAACATGGGATGATCATAAAATGCTCAGTAAGGGTTATAGAAATATGGAAAGGAAACATGAGTTCATATATACATAAGAATGAAATCATACTTTACCCATAAAACAAAGGCACTTTAACATACCTCATCAAACCATGAATAAATCATAGAAATCATAAGACATAAAGGTAACATGAGGCATTCATAACATTCTTACGTAGGGAGTAACCCTCTTGGTTACATTTGGAATACCCATCTCAGTATATTCCCTAAATCCCTTCGGAGAAACCTTAAAGTTTCACTCCTTCGCGTTACCCAATGCATTGGAGAGCTATATCGGGCTCACCCACCCTTAGTTTATCACGGAACCACCCGTTTTCATAACAATGCCCAAGAACCATAACATAAATGTGTCACATAAAACATGCATAAAGGAAACATAACATTTCCACATTTCAATCACAATATAACATTTTACTATATTGAAATATTGAATCCATTCAAAAAGAAACCATTTCCAAAACCATTTAGAACATTTAATAAAAATATTTTTGAATCAAATTGTCCCATCCACCTTGAATCTTAAAATTTTAAACCATTAATATCCATATAAATAAATCCTTAAAACCATTTTGAAAACATGGATATTAATAAGAACAAATAATTAAAGCATTTAAAACGATATTTTGGTTAAAGGGGTTTTTACCAAAGATAGAGACACTTGAATACAATAATTGAGGAATAACATTTAGTCAGAACTTTATAATATCATTAGAATAAATGGATTCATGATATGATACTCCAAAGGATAGTATATACACCCTATAAGAGTGAATTGGTGCATAACAACAATGAACCCTCAATAGAAATGTCAAATGTGATGAAATCCCTTATAAAGAAGGTATCCTTAAATTAAGGACAAATCAATCTCAAAAATATGTGTGACAAATATAAATACACCCAATATAAGTGTATATTAAGTGTAAAACAATAAAAGTTCATTCACACATATACAATGGATGACATATTCAATGACTACATGTTGAACCCAAAGAAATCGAAATTGGGTTAAAAAGTTCCCTTGACAGCCTAACGGCATCACATCAAAATGAGTTGATGAGAGATAAAAAGTGTATCTCATCACTTGGACATAAAATTTACATCAATAAGGATATATGAGACCATATCCCATCATAAAAATATGTAAATTAAAAGACCCAACAAAAGAAGTCTTTAAAAAAAGGAGGGTGAAAGGTTCCCTTACCGACTTGGGTATCTTTCAAAACATACACACCATGAAAGAAGGAAAATAGATCATTGATGTAAATACTCATAAACGAACGTATAATACACAAAGAGTATAATAATGGATAGTACATACACCACTCAATGTAATTTGTGGCAAATGTAGCATAAATCTCACGGGAATAAAAGTGAGATGAAAAATCCCTTACGAAAACTCGGCAGCCTAACGGCGCCACATAAAACTTCCGAATATGGATTGATGAGATCAAATAGCGTATCTCATCACATTACAATAAAATGTACAGAAAGAGGAATATAAAAGAACATCCCCCAACATTACAAAGAGGAGCTTAAAATAAGTGACATAAAGGAGAGTACTTAAAAAGAAAGAGAGAGGTTAGATCTCTTACGAAAGTTCAGCAGCCTAACGGCGCCACTCAAAACTTCCAAAATGGAATGATGAGAGAGAATAGGGTCTCTAATCCCATGAACATAAAAATTAAAGTAAGTGTAATAAAAAATATCATCCCAATAACAAGAAATATGATCCTTAAAAGGAATGACATAAAAGTGTGTACTTAAAAAGAAAGAGAGGAGTAGGATCCCTTACCTCGGGTCCGACTTGACTCGATCGTTCTTTAATCTCCTGAATAATAAACTTGAGTTAATTTCTACTTCCATAAGAACCCTTTTCAAGTAAATTATTCGTTTTATATCACTTATTACCATGTCAGAAACATTATTTAATCATTTAAGTAAATAATATTTGTTTTGCCGATATTTGGTTCTTAAGTCGAAAGTGGACTTCTTACAATTACATGTTGTTTGTGTGGCCAAATGATTATTATATCCAGAATTGTATTAATTATTAGATATCATATATGTCTTATATATCCAGTACATGCATGCATTGATAACATTACATAATCATTTAGAGGTTAGAAATGAAATGCACCGTTCATGGAGACGGTAAGCCGTACGTACGCATGAACGCTACTTTCATTTCTATTTAGTATTTTATAGAATGGAATAATAATGATATAAAGGTATATTATAATTACAGTATAATATCATATATAATATCATAGTTCCATCCTTTATACGTCCCACATATGGTATTTAACGAATCAAATCACTTTGAGGGGGCGGTAGTCCGCACTTCCTTAAATGAAGATATCGCGTATACCCATAATGGAATCCATAAAGGTAAGACACAAATGAAAAATATAGAAGAATAAGTAAATCATAAACATATTATATATCATATATAAAAATAGTGACATCATAATTTCCACCTTTGAAGGTGTTAAATGAGTATTGAACAATCATCGTTTCGGGAGGCAGAATTTCTCCATCCACGGAAACCGTATGTTCTTTAACCATTTGATGTAGTTGTGTGAGAGTGTAGCTCGAATAAATCTTATAAATACATCATAGTATATTGAAGATACTGGTTTTGTTACAAAATAATTAAATAAAAAGAGTTTATGGGGTTGGATAAGCAAAATAAAACAAACGAACATGAGAGAATGAATTACCTTCAAAAGTGTAACTCCTTTTGATTTGAGCCTAAAGGATTCATTTGAAAGGATTCTTACCAAAGGGAATCCTCTAGGATGAGGGGAGGGATGTGGAGAGAGTAAATGGGCAGGGGTTGGCCGAGCCAAAGGCTTTATGAGTGTGTGAAATGAGGTAGAGGTGGGGGCCTTTTATAAGAGGAGAGGAGGGGCACTTTTTGAAAGTAAGAAATATTACTTTATATGAAAATGTGTTTCGGTTATAAAAGGTCCCACATTGATATAATTCGTAGATAAGGTGTTACGGGTTCAAAATCCACCCATCCAATAAGTTTTGGACATGTGTAGTTCATAGATTTTATATTATATTTCCATTTTATTTTAATCGTTAAATAATGATGTCATCGCTACATCATTATGGTGTCATAAATAATTTAATTTATATAATGTCAAAAAATAATAAAAAAATAACTATGATGTATGAAATCGTTTTAGCTTTCCAATGACAATTTATAATAAAAAATCGGATCTTTATAACCACATTTAAATATTGTTTTCGTAAAAAATATGATGTTTTTGTCATTTTTACTTTTACATTAAATAAAAAGTTATTTATGTTATTTCCCAACCGAAGTGGCTCCATGGGGTCCCCAAGTTGACCCATGGCTTGTCTTGGTCGTCCATTACACATACAATGAGGTTAGGACATGTTTCAAGTTCATTTCATATTTTTAAAACATTATTTTTACCTTAAACTACACTAATTACCTCTAATCGCGATTAAAAACTTAATAAGTTACTATTCATGAAAAAATTATTTTTATCCCATTGAACCACATTTTACTTCTTAATGACAACCATGTATGTCGGATTTTCGATATTCAAAACACAAAGATGGGAAAATTTCATTTAAACGGAAAAATCAGTTTTTATAAGTACCACTTAGTGGTTTCACTATTCTTCAAAAATTGAAGTTTTTTAGAAAAATCCCAAAAATTCACCCTAAGATATATTTGATATTCCGAATTCAAAAATGAAGTCTATTTTACAAAATTAAAAACATATAAGTCACATTAATTAATTTAATAATTAATCCCCGCTGTCAGATCAAATAGCGTGTTTTTATGAAACAATAAGTATCAAAAGATTGACACAGGTTTAAGTCTGATTTCAAATTGAAATTAATTCCAACGACCACTATTGGATTTAATAGTAAAAATATATTCTAATTTCACTTTAAAACCAATTCAAAAGATAATCTAATCATATAAATAAATTAGATTAAAAAGAGGTTTTGAATTAAAATACAACATTTTACACTATTCATTAAAAAAATGAACTTTATTGGAAAGATACCAAAAATTTACACAAAGTAAATTTTGATATCCCGATTCTTAATAATAGTTTTATTTGGTCCAAATGAATGTTTAAGAGTGAACAAAACTATATTTAATGTTGGTTCAACACCAAAAGATGATAACTGAACCTTTAGTGAAAACTAGGGCACATACGCCTAAAATTGAATTCTTTCCGTATTTTAAGCCTTTATCTTTTATTGGATAAATGTAAAAACATTTAAAAACATATATAATCATATATTAGTTATTTCTATCCATTCCCGCCAACACAACTGCTACATGTTAACTACTATTTAAAATAATATTATTTTATTATTATAGTGCAACGTAAGATTCCCAAGAAACTCGTTGTTGCGTGTTGGGTACACCATCGAGCATATCGTCCCCTTTAAATTCATATTAATATTTTACTCAAAAATATGGATAAATATGAAAATGTCATATTCTTTATTTACCTGGGGTGTTACAGTGTTTGTTGACAAAGCGATTCTTAATGACTCAAACTGTTTAAAAATGGGGTTTTCCTGGAGAATGAGGAAATGTATTTTTGGAAAAGAGAGTTTTGATATTCTGTTAAAAATGTTTCTAATGTTTTACGCCATAAATTGTTTGAATTCAGAACATACAAAATTTGGCAAAGGAAAAGTGGTGCACAAGTTCAAAAGTGGCACGCAATTCCAAAAGTGGCGCGCAAGTGTGGCGCGCAAGTCCTAATGTGGCTGGCAAGTACGACGCGCAAGTATGATGCTCAAGTGTAGAATGCATGTCATATTTCAAGATCATCATATCAAAACATGACAAAGGAAAGAAATAGGTGCACAAGTCCTGAAGTGGCGTGCAAGTGTGGTGCACAAGTGTGGTGCATAAGTGTGGTGCACAAGTGTGGTGTCCAAGGGTGGCACACAAGTTTGGCGTGCAAGTGTGGTACGCAAGTTGGTTTTTATGCAATGAAGGTAGAGGTTGTGCACTAGTTAAAGGGGAACACAGGTCACCATAGGGTTGTGTGAACATTAGAAATTTCCCATAACATCTGTGGTAAATCGGTATTCATCCATGGATGAAATTTGGACTGCAACAAAGCTTCTACATACAGTGGAGGACGCATCCATTAGTGATAATGAAGATACCTACAGGTCTATAAGTTGTGAGATGATTTTTTGAAGAAGTGTTCAGCTCACTTCAGTTGAGAGAGTAGTGTGTTCTCAAATGGTGAGTGGTTGTAAACTAGGAGGGACATTGATTCCACTTTGAACTTGTAAACAGCAGTGTGCTTATAGTGGAATTTGTACATCGGCACACTGCTAGTGTATGATCCATGGATGTAGCCCAGTGAGGTTGAACCAGGTAATATTTTCTGTGTCATGTGCATGCTTTAAGTTTTATTCATACTCTGCACCAAGAAGGAGAGAGAAGGGGGTTTTATCTAATAGCAAAACAAGATCAAAAGGGGTAGTTGTTTTAATCTGTCATTCCCTAATTCACCCCCTCTCAGGGTATCTATCCTAGTGGACATAAAAATTGTTATCAAAGGGAAAGGTTGATATCAGTGTTTCTCTCTCAAAAGGAGGTCACTAATCATAAAGGGATTCCGATCATCGATGGGAACAATTTTTATCTATGGAAGAATAAGATGCAACATTACTTCCGATATTTTGGAATGGATGTGTTTACAACAGCAATGCATGGAATCACAACTGATATTAATAGTGGTGAATTATTAGAAGCTGAGCGAAGAGAATTGGATTCTGAAGAAAAGCGAATCAATGATTTTGGAGGAGCCCTATCCAATGCTATATATACCAATGTTATGTCATGAAAAACATAACATGATTCGTGGGAAAAGTTGTTGAACATATATGAAGGAGATACAAAGTTCAAAGAAGCGATGCTGCAAGTATTATGGAACAAGCATGAAGATCTAAGAATGAACCTAATTGAGTCTGTTGATGTATTATTTGATAGGGTAAATGTTGTTGTGGAAGATATGTGTGGCCTGGGAGAAGTCATTGAAGACATAATGATCGTAAAGCGCATTTTGAGGAATCTTCTACCTTGGTTCAATCCGAAGGTTTCAGTACTAGAAGATAAAGATCCAAAAGAGATAACAGAAGAAAATTTTCACAGTACCTTGGTTGCATATGTAATGCGAAACGATTATAAAGAGGCTCTGAAAAGGGGAAATCTAAAGAAGTGGCATTCAAGGCCATGCAGAAGCTCACCATTGAAGATTCTCATAAAGAATAAGTGACAAATTAGGTGATTTCATTCCTCTCCTCAAATCTTCAAATTTGAAAAGGACTGTTTAAAGGGAAAATTCCACTGGCCTGTTTTCGATGTGGAAAGGTTGGCCATATTTCAACTAGGTGTCCCAAAAAAGTTCCATGAATATGATGATGTTGACGAAGTTGACATTTCTAAGAATAATTCATCAGCCTATGGGAAAGACAAGAAACAGTCCAAGAGAAATTTCTTTAAGAAGAAAAATATCCTTTCAAATGAATGTGATAGTTCAGATGAGTCTGAGGCCGAGGAGGTTGAAGAGATAGAGAACTGAAAAGATCGTGGAGAAAATTCTATGGTGGAAGTTGTCGGTAGTTCTTAAGAGAAGAATGAAACCAAAGTTGATGATAAAGAAGGAGTACTTGAAGGAAGTATAGATATGCAAGCTGAGTTAGAGGCTACTCTTGAAGAGATAGATGCTTGGAGAGCCAAAACAAAGAAATATAACAATATTGTTCGGGACACAAAACTCTATATGTAGAAGCAGGAATAAGAGAATTCTGAGTGGATGGAATAAATTGAGAGCCTCAAGTCATCAACACCACAGAATTTAGAATCAGTTTAGTGAGTAAAAAATCATGATTTAAGAACAGAAAAGGGAGATCAATGCCTTGAAAAACAAAAGGAAAGATCACGTCAAGCATATCGAAGAGCTTGGAGAGGAAGTTGTCAGTCCGTGGAGAAAAGTTAAAGACCCAGAAAAAGCTTTGATTCCCAACACATTCTTGGGAAATTAGGTCATTCCCATGACCCAAAAAGATGAAAGAGGAGCCTAGTAGTTCAGCAGAAAAGAAGCAACAATTGAGCTTAGATAAGGATGATTCAGGGCTTGAACAAAAACTAAAATCTATGAAAATTGAAGTCAGAATGCAAGCACCCATCTCGAGATCGATGGATTATTAGGGCACAAAGAAGAATCAAAATATTCAGATATCCCAAGTGGAAACTCGTAGTGCATAAGTAACACGAAGGAATGCACCATATAGAAGGTGTTATTGTTGTGGAAAGATGGGAAATTCACAATATGTGTGTCCCATAGCCAAGAGATATCGAAGTGAACAAGAACAATGGTGGAAGCCAAACAGAGGACAATTCTCCAGAATATATTTCTAAGGACACTGTTTTTGGTGTGAAGGATTAGGGCACATGGCTATGTAATGCACTTTGACCATATAGAGGAATGTGCCAAAGTAGAATCAAAATATTTGCAAGAAGCAGATCAATAAACCAACAGGTGAGTAAAAAATCCTTAATAGATTTTCAACTTTGATAGATAAATCTATTCCATCATACTCTGAGAAAGAACAGATGTCTCCATCCATGCCGAGTGTGAAGGAAAAAATATGGACCAAAATGAAGAATGATGAGAGGGCCATGGTGGTAGAAGTTGCCCTTAAAACATCAGATCGCCCTTGTGTGTAGATCATTGATAGTGGTTTCTCATGACACATGAAAAGTAATAAGGATCTCATTACAGGCATAAAATATGATAAATAAGGAGTTTTCATGTTTGGAATTAATGAAGGCCTGAAAATTATTGGCGCAGGAAAGGCCATGTTTGGGGGAAAATAGGTGAGACATGCTGATGTCTTAGTAGTAGAAGGTCTAAGTCACAATTTTCTCAGTGTTAGTCAACTATGTGGATCAGAACATTCTATAAGGTTTACTAAGAAGATGTGTGTCATCAAAGGAATAGATAGAGAAGTGGCACTACAGGGAAAAAGAACAAATGGAAATCTCTACCTAGAAAGTGGAGAAGAAGATTTGTGATTTCTGTCCAGAGAGGAAGAAAACAAGTTGTGGAATAAATGACTTGGTAATCTTTACCAACCATCCCTAGATGATCTGGTGAAGTGTGACGTAGAAAGAGACCCCCCTAAGCTATCACGTGATCATACTCAAATGTGCGATGCATTCCAACAAGGGAAGATTATCATAATGATGTACAAGGAAAATGAAAAGAAGTTAACAAGTGTTCTCAAATTGTTGCATGCTGATGTTTCTGGTCCTATCACACCATGAGAAAATGATAGAAATAGGTGCTATGTTCTTTTCAATGATGACTATAGTAGAATGGCATTTGTATTTTTTATTTCCCATAATTCAGATGTGTTTATTTTCCTAACACAGTACCGGAGGGAGTGTGAAAGGATGTTTGGACATAAAATATTGAAGATTCGTACTGACAATGGTACAGAATTCACAAATAGTCAAATGGAAGGCTATCTTGAGAAACATGGGATAAAGACTCATTTTTCCTTAGTAAGAACTCCCCAAACAAACTTAGTGGTAGAATTGAGAAATATTATTATCAATAACATGGCCACAATGATGCTCATTGAAAAAGACCTACCAGAGAAATTTTGGAAAGATGCATTTTTAACATCGGTCTATATTTCTAACAGGGATTTCTTATGTCCGAAGTAAGGAATGACTCCATACAATATGTGGTATGGAAAGTAGCCAATGATTAAATAAATTCGAATATTTGGAAGTAAGTGCTTTATCCTCAGTAAGGAAAAAAATAGGAAATATGAGTCCTTTGGAGATGAAGGGATATTCCTTGGATACTCATGAAAAATTAGGGCATATAAATGCTTTAAAAAAAGGCTGGGAAAAGTAGTTGAGAGCAATGATGTCACTATAGTAGAGAATGAGGAGATCATTAAATAGTGTAGTGATCAATTTCTTGATGAGTTTGATGAGGAAGAAAGCAACACAGGGGGATCAGAAGTGGATGATGCTGATTTAGAAGAACATACTCATGTTGAGCGTGAGGAAGTAAAATCTTTATCTTCACAAAAGACAAGGAGTCGAGCTGAAATTGACAAGAAGAATATCATTGGTGATCAATTATCTCCAGTTCAGACAAGAAGAATGAAAACACTACAACAGACATCTTTACAATCACAGTTTGAGTCTAAATGCTTTGCTGATGCAACTGAAGATGAAAACTAGATTCAGGTAATGAATGAAGAGATAGATTAGATTGGGAAGAATCAGACGTGGGAGATTGTTTTGAGGCAAACAGCTAAAATTGTCCTTGGGAATAACTGGTTCTATAGCAATAAGATGAATGAAAATGGCACAGTGATTCAGAACAAAGCATGACTAGTGTTCAAGGGGTACTCCAGATAGGGGGAAATGATATTGATGAGACATTAGCACCAGTTGCGAGACTAGAGACAACCTGATTATTTCTAGCCATTGTAGTGCAATGGAAGTTCAATGTTTTCTAGATGGACACCAAATATTCATTTATGAATGGGGTCCTAGAGGATGATGTGTATATTCAACAACCAGATGGTTTTATCATTAAAGAAGATGAGAACAGTGTTTGCAGACTGAAGAAGAGGATGGATGGTCTAAACAAGCACTAAGAGCATGGTTCTCAAGGCTTGATCAGTACTTGAAGAAGCTTTATTTCTAGCGTGGGGGTGTTTAATACAATCTCTATTTGAACAAAAATATTAATCAAATGATGATGGTCCTGGTTCATGATAATGACATAATATTTGTCTTATCAGATGAAGCTCAGTGCAGCCAATTTTCGGAATTCATAAAAAGTGAGTTCAAAATGCCAATGATTGGAGAGATAACATCATTCCTTGGTCTATAGGTGACACAAGGAAGGAATAGAACATTCATTACTCAATACAAAAAATCTAAGGATGTTTTGAAAATATTTGGAATGGAAAATTCCAAGGAGATAAAGACTATGGTTGTTACCCGAATGAAATTATCGAAATATGATAATGGAAAGGTAGTTAATATCATAGAATACATGCAGATTATTGAGTGTTTACAGTACCTAACAATGACAAGACCTGATATTGTTTTCAACACATTCCAAGTAGCTAAATATCAAAGAAATCCCATGGAAATCCACATGATTTAAGTTAAAAATAATACTTCGGTATATCGAGGGCGTGGTGGACTTCAGCTTGAGGTATAATGGAAAATGTCAGATAGAGATATTGCCATATACTGATTCAGATTGGGCCGGTTCAGTGAATGACAAGAAATCAATGTCAGGAGGTGCATTTTATATTAGTGGATAGTGTGTTTCTTGGCTAAGAAAGAAGCATGATTGAATTTCATAGAGCATTGCATAAACTGAATATGTTGTCACCACTCAAGCTTGCACACAATTATTTTGGATGAAGCAGCATCATGATGATAAGGTCATTTAAGTGAAGTCTCTGATCAGAATCCAGTGCGATAACTAAATTACTATAAACTCATCAAAAATCTTGTCCATCATACAAGGAAAATTCACATTGAGATAATGAATCATTTTATGAAGGAAAGGTTGATCAAGGAATTGTTAAGTAGTAGTATGTGCCTATAGAACTATAGGTTTTAGACATTCCGACAAAGGCCATACCCAAGGAAGTGTTTGAAAGGTAACAACTGGTTTTGGGAGTTTAGTTGACTACCCACACTTACAAGAGTGTGGATTATGAAATCCTTCTCCCTGATATATTGCATGTTTTTCTCTAATGCGCTAATATGTGTTCTTTCCAAAGTTGCGGACCGCAAAGGGGTGACCTTTGGGTTTGTTGAAAATGGGGGAGATGTAGTTACTCCTCATGGGGGAGAAACTATTGCTAAGGGAGAAAATTTCATAGTAAAAGACATGAGGAGAAGCTGACCGGTGGAATAGTGAGATAGGGGGAGAGAAATGTGATAGGTTGATCATTTTAAATCAGATGATACTAGATGTGATCGATCAAAAAATAGATATCACAACAGATATCACGATAGCTGAGGATCGTGAGAAAAGCATAAGTGTGGTTGGTATTAGGTTGGTTTGAAAATTTCAATTGGTATCTGGTTGGTATAAATAGTGGAGTCAGAAATGAAGTGACTCATAGATGAAATTTTCATGATACTCTTGTTTCTCATGTCGATCATTGCTCATGTGGGCTTAGAGTATGTGTTGAGTAAATCTTTGATAGCTATCTGTATCACAAGTGGCGAATGGTGGCGAAAGAGGAATGAAGCCTTAATGAGGTATCAAATAATGGAGAATTGTTTTGAGAAAAGTTTTCAACAATCCCAGAGTGGGAGATTGTTAGGAAAAAATCTCTCAATGTATCATTGAAGCATTTTTCAGATGATTGTGTTCGTTGAAAATACAGGACTCCATGTTGTGTTTGTTGATAAAGGGAGTATCAATGAATCAAACTGTTGACAAAGGGGGTTTTCTTGGAGAATGAGGGAAAGTGTTTTTGGAAAAGGGAGTTGTGATCTTATGATATGGATGTTTCTAATGTTGTACGCCCGGAATTTTTCACATTCAGAACATAAAAAATATGGAAAAGGAAAAGTGGAGCAGAAGTCCAAAAGTGGCGCGCATGTCCAAAAGTGGCCTGCAAGTGTGTCCCACAAGTACTAAAGTGGCGTGCACATATGACACACAAGTATGACGTGCATGTGTGGCATGCAAGTCATATTTCAAGATCATCATATCAAAATATTACAATGGAAAGAAATAGGTGTGCAAGTCCTAATGTGGTCCGAAAGTGTGGCACACAAGTGTGGCGTGAAAGTCCTCGAAATTCCTATAAATAGACGGATACTCTCCACATTTCATAACGATATCAACACTTGGAGAGAATCTGAGCTTTTATCACGCAAGTGTGTCGTGCAAACATTCAGGAGCGCAGGTTTGGCGCACTAGTGTGGCACACAAGTGTGGCACACAAGTTGATTTTTCTACAACAAAGGCAAAGGCTATGCACTTGTTAATGGGGAACACAAGTCACCCAAGTGTTTCGAAAAACTTATAAATTTACAAGAACATCTTTGGTAAACCGATATTCATCCGTGGATAAAATTTGGACATCAACAGAGCATCTACATATAGTGGAGGATGCATTTATTAGTGATAATGAAGAGACCTACAGTTCTATAAACTGTGAGTGGATCTTCTAAAGAATTAGTAAGCTCACTTCAGTTGAGAGAGAAGTGAGTTCTCAAATTGTGAGTGGTTGTAAACCAGGAGGGACATTAAGTCCACTTCTAACCTGTAAACAGTAGTGCGCTTATAGTGGAATTTGTACACTGGAACACTGCCGGTGTATGCTCCATGAACATAGCCCGGTGGGGGTGAAAAAATTGAAAATCATTGTGTCTAGTGCATGCTTTATGTTTTATTAATACTCTGCATCGGGAAGGATAGAGAAGAGGGTTTTTCTAACAACAAAACAATATCCAAAGGGGAAGTTGTTTTAATCTGTCATTCCCTGATTCACCGCCCTCTCGGGGTATCTAGCCTAGTGGACCTAATAAAGTCCATCGTGAAATCATCACATTTCCACTCAGGTATGGGAAGAGGTTGCATGACTCCTCAGGTTGTTTCCTTCCACCATTCACATGTTGAAAAACCATTCATCTTGACACAAAATCAGCAATATCCCTCTTCATGTTGTCCCACCAAAAAATTTCCTTCAATCTCTATACATCTTAGTTATACTAGGGTGTATATAAAAATTTTCACTATGATCATCGTCCAACAATTCCCTTTTTAGATAAGGTATATCGGGAACACAAAGTCTCTTCCCAAATTTCAAAATCCCATCTTCATACACTAAGTCACTCAATATCCCATCATTAATAGCTTTAATATTCTTTTCAAACTCTTAATCATTGGTCTAAGAACTCTTTATCCTTTCGAGTAATGATTATTTGGAAACCATTTGAAAAAGTATTGTTGTTTCCCCTTCCATGGTGATTCTCATATCCATCTTTATGAGATCCACGTATATAGGATCATTTTCAACTCTCATCTTGTTCAAAACTCCATGATCCTTTCTACTCAAAGCATCTACCATCTATTTTTCTTCCCTGGGTGGTAGTGTATAGTGAAATAATAGTCCATTAAAAGTTCAAGCTATCACCTTTTCTTCTTGTTCACTTCTATCTGTGAGAAAATATAATTCAAACTATTGTGATCAGTATAAATCCCACATTTTCACTATAGAGATAGTGTCTCCAAATCATAAAAGCAAAGATTACAACTGATAACTCAAGATCATGAGTAGGATAATTTTTCTCATGAATTTTCAACTATCTTGATGCATAGGAAATAACTCTATCATTCTGTATAAGGACAAAACCAAGTCCTTTCTTCGATGCATCACTATAAATAACAAACACATCATTCCCCGATGGTAGAGTAAACATAAGATCATTGACTAATTTTATCTTCATTTCATCAAAACATTCTTCAAACTCTTTTTTAAAAACAAATTTAACCCCTTTACGTGTGAGCATGGTTAATGGGTTAGCCAATTGGGCAAAATTCTGGACGAAATGCCTATAATAACCTGCTAAACCAATAAAACCACGTACCTCCGTTATAATTGTCGGTTCTAGGCATTGTTGGATTTCCTTGGTATTTGATGGATCAACAGATATTCCATCCTTAGAGACAATATGGCCAAGAAAATAAATCTCTTGAATCCAGAATTCACATTTTCTAAACTTCCCATTTAATTCATTTCATCTAAGAGTATTCAGGATAATGCACAAGTGATTTTCACGATCTTCGTAGATTTTGGAGTATAACATAATATCATCAATAAATACCACTACAAATTCCTCAAGATATTCCTTGAAAACCCTATTCATTAGATCCATGATGACAGAGGGTGAATTAGTCAATCTAAAAGGCATTACTGTAAACTCGTAATGCCCGTACCTGGATCAAAATGCTATCTTCGGAATGTCTTCCTACTTCATGAAAAACTGATGATATCCAGATCGAATGTCAATCTTTGAAAAGTATTGAGCTCCATGATGTTAGTCAAAAAAATTATCAATGCAAGGTAGGGGATACTTGTTCATTATTTTTATAGCATTGATCTCCCTATAGTCAATGCACAACCTCATAGATTCATCTTTTTTCATAACAAAAAGAACATGGGATCCCCATGGAGAAACACTAGGGTGAATAAATCCCTTATTACTCAATTACTCTAGTTGATTCTTTAGTTCCACTAATTCCATAGTAGACATTCTATAAGGGGTCTTCGATATGGGACTTGATCTAAGAATTAAATCAATGGAAAACTCAATTTCTTTTTCTAGAGGATGTCCAGGTAAATCTTCTGGAAACACATCAAAAAATTCTTTCAAAATATGCACATCCTCTATTTAAAAATTCCTTTCCTCACCAAAAGTTATATCAGTCTCTTCCACCACAATAATTGAATTTAGTTGAGCTACTGGGGGTGGATCTATATAAGAATCAAGTGGTGACGATTCTGCTCTAAAGATAAGGTGTTCATTATCATCGTTATCAAAAATCGTATCCTCCTTCTTAAATAATTTTTTTTCATCATGGTCTGAACCCCTATCCATAACTATAATTATATCAAATTAAATCTTGGGTATGATAATGAGATAAAAAATAGAGAACATATATATTCCCTGATGGGGACAGATTCACAAATATTTATTGCAATGATACTTCCCTTAGGTGTTTTGATTGACAAATCCCATGTTAAATCAAATTGGAAATATCTAATTTTCATATCAAACTAGGAAGATATGAAATAATGCGATGATCCAAAATCAAATAAAGCATTTTCTAAACTTAAAGAAACCATTAAATTACCTTCCACTATGTCTTTCAGAGCTTCAACCTCATCAATAGTGATAGAATAAGCTTGGCCTTGATCCCTTGGCCTTTTCTAAGGTAAGTTACCTTGGTGCGTGGGACATTCATTTTCATAATGTCCCCTTTCTCTACAATTCTATCATTCAACAATGACAGCCTCTTTCTTTCCCTTGCAATCATGAGATTTGTGGCCTTTTTCACCACACTTGTAAAAGACTCCCATTCCATTCAGGAAAGTACCAGGGTGTTTCTTCCCACATTTAATGTAGTATTAATACTAAACTTTTTCGTTCTTTCCCTTATTTCCATTTATAGAGTGTTCGTCAGATCTCTTCTTCTTTTGCTTGAATTTAAAGTCATAAGACTTAATGAATTCACTTTCTATCTTGATAGCACATAAGAAAATATCTTCATATGATGAGAAGGACTTTTAGACTAATGATCGATGGATAAATGGTTTTAACCCATCAAAAAATGATCAATAATACTTCATGGGATACATATATAATATCTAGCATGCCTCACTAACCTTATAATGTTAGCCTCATACTTTGTGACATTATCATCCTCCTTTTTCCTCAGACTGAGAAATTTCCTTTCTATATCTTCTTGATGGTCACGTGGAATTTATTTTTCTACGAAAATATCTTTAAACTCTCTCCTTTCTATATTTGATACTTCATCATCTTCCTTTGTGTTTTGAATCAATGACCACCATTGATAAACATCTCTAGTGAGGCGGTAAACTGTTATGATAACTTTTTTCCTTTCACTACTCCCCAAGGCATGGAATATTTTATCTAAGGAATTTATCCATTTCTCAGCTACTAATGGATTTTCACTCCCATTGAATGTTGGTGGGTTTTACCTCATGAAGCCATCAAACATTGATCCTCCACGATGTGGATCAGGGTGTTCCATACAGGTGAGGTTATTATTCATAAACTGATTGAGTTGTCCTAGTATTGTGATAAGCTGATCAACATTAGTTGTATCACCATCTCCACTATAATTATATTGAGTAGGGGGAAATCCCGAAATGGAGTGCGTGAATTTATACAGTTTCCATTTTGTCCACTAGGATCCATTTCTAAAAATGGCATAAACTAGATTAGTTTATGAATCAAAATACATAATTCCAAACTTGTAAAATACTTAACATAAACTGAATTGTCTATGGATATAATCCATAATCATGAAAATATTTTCTTTGAGGAGGTATATATTCATAAACCGTTCATAACGGTTTTTAAAGAAAATGATAATTATCCGAAGCATATCCCTCGTGAGTGTCGTAACCAAGAGTGAAGAATGGCCTGTTGTTGTGCACCATTTCCCATTTGTGTCTAGCTCAAAGCGGTGTTTTCAGGTTTTACTCCTTGGTACATCTATGCCAGAGCCACCTCTACCTACTCGTATCTAGACATGGATGTATTTCTTATAAAACTAACAAAATCTCTACAATACCAAAATTCTAGTCATTTCTTCTATACTAATCCTCAATTTCTATCTTAGGTTAATGTGCTGTAATCAGAGTTTATCTAAATCTAGATTCAATTTTTTTAACTAAACTTCCTCTTTTACCAACTGTAATGCCTCGACCCCAGAATCCCAGAGTTGGTGCATTATTACGTATCATTGGTGTGATCACAAAAGATCACGTCTCGAATATCCAATTAGTTTATTAGCCTTGGAAGTACTAGATACATTAATAAGGATTACATGACATCATAAAATGGAAAACTAAAACAACATTGTTTCCATAGATAACACTAAGATCCCATAGACAATCCCTACAAGTCATTCATAATATACCTCTTCGCATCCTAGGAAAAATAAAACATAGAAAGGGCTGAGCTCAGATGATCAGTAAGGATAACAATATTGCGGAATCTTTCATAAATAATCACAAACATTTAAGAAAATGTATAAGACTAAAACGATAGCCTTTTAAACTTGACCTTAAGCATAATATGGAAAAGATAAAATCAAATAATTTCATTTACTTATTCACATGGATATTCTACTAGTGGAATAATCACGTGCAATATATACAACCACTTTCATAATGATGGAATGCATAATGCTAGACTTTCATAACCACATAGTCAAGGCCTCGTGCCAAGACTACAAAAATTATTTTTGTCAAGGAGTTGTGCCGAGACACTAGTTTGTCTCATGAGACCTAGCGATGCATTGAGGAGCTATAACGGGCTCCACCCATCACTTACTACATTCAATGCATTCATCATATAAAGAGTTTTATACATATCATAAACATACGTATTAAAACTAGAATAAGAAATGTCAATACTCTATCCATAAACCATGAATGGTATAAAAACAACACATCCACTATCAAACATATCACAAAACCATCAATACAGTATAAAATTTTTGTTTCATAATAAATTAACTTCAAATAATCTTAAACCCCATTAAAGGATGTTGGCATAGATGAAATCAAAACCTTTTTTTAGAGAAATATATCTTACTATTTTGAAATCATTTAAAAGTTATATAATTATAAAAGAAAACATTTATTTTGAATATATTATTTTAAGCTTGTAAGGTAATCTTGGACTTTTATATAATGTCATAAAATAGCTTCACCCGCCATATAAGTTAAAAAAACATTCTTACACTAATTTTTTCGACAAGGTCATAAATTACCTTGTCTGGAAAACGAAGGAAATAATTCATTCAAACCATTTTATAAAAAGTCAAATAAGGGTAAAAATGAATTTCAACCATAGTCTAGTAAATAGTAAAAATGTTTTGAAATACATTTTTGAGATACATGTATGTGGTTGATAAAGAGGTCCCAATAGATAATTACGTATAAACAACCTCAAATAATGAAGAGATTAAAGAATTAACCCTTAACTTGTACTTTTCCTTGGTCGAGGGTAGATTAATATCGTTTATAATGGTGAAATAATTGTTATTAAATTATACATGAATGATATAAATTAATACGATATCATATATTAACTTTTAATATTTCTTTGTTAATAATATTTTAGTATTATTTTTATTTTGGGTGTTAACTGATACATTTTCCTTTATATTATTTGTTACGCAAGTAATGTTTGTTATGGATATGATGTATATTATTCATATTAAGAATGATATTAAGTCAGTAAACATTATTTTTAATCATCTAAAGAAAATTAGTCTTGAATGGATTTAATGGGGAATGAATCTCATCGTGTTTATGGATATGGTAATTCATACGTACGCATGAGAAAAAACATTGTTCTTTTTATATCAAAATAATATAAAATCGGATGGTATATCATATATACAGAATCATTATCATGTTATATTTATTATTTACATAAATTAAACATCATTATTATACACATCCAAAAAATAATTTATTGAATAACAATTACACCACGACGTGGAGACAGTAGGTCGTACGTACGCACTTTTGGTGACATGCAATAAAAGGATAGATTATATTAAATGAATTTTGAACCAAATGTAATTGGTTGAGTGACCCAAACCTATCTAAAACCAACTGTAACACCTTGACACTAGTTACCCAGTGTTGGTACATTATTACATAACATTGACATGATACAAGGAAATCATGTCCCAAAAGATTGATCAGTTTTGTAGCCTTGGAAATACTAGATACATTTATAAGGTTTACATTATATCATAAAATGGAAAACTTAAAAAACTTTGTTTCCATAGACAACACTGATATCCCATATACTATCCCTACAGGTCAGTTGTAATATACCTCTTCGCATACTGGAAAAAATAAAACATAGAAAGGGGTGAGCTCAGATGCATAGTAAGGATAACAATATAGTGGAAACTTTCATAAATAAGCATATAAAAGGAAATGTATAAGACTAAAACAAAAGTCTTTTAAATTGGAACTTTAACATAATATGGAAATGTTAAAATCATATAATTACATTTACTTATTCACATTGATATTCTATTAGTCGAATAATCACATGACATATCAGTAGCCACTTCCATAATGATGGAATGCATAATGTCAGACTTTGATAACCATATAGTCATGGAATTGTGCCAAGAATACAAATAAGATTTTTTCAAGGCCTTGTTCAAGACACTAGTTTGTATCATGAGGCCTACCAATCCTTCTAGGAGCTATAGAGGTCTCCACCCATCACTTACTGTGTCCAATGCATTTATCATATGAAAAGGATTAAACATAACAGAAACATTCATATTAAAACTAGAATACGAAATGTCAATACTTTGTCCATAAACAATGCATGGTACTAAAATAACACATCCATATTCAAGCATATGACAAAACCTTCAATACAATATGGAAGTTTTGTATAATAATAAATCAACTCCAAATAAGATTAAAATCCATTAAAGGATGTTGACATAGATGAAATCAAAACCTTTTTTTATAGAAATATATCTTACTATATTGAAATCAATTAAAAGTCATATAATTATAAAATAAAACAATTTTTTTGAAAATATTCTTATAATCATGTATGGGAATCTTCGATGTGGCTATAATGGTAGAAAATAGCTACACCCGCTGTATAAGTTAAAAAAGAATTCATACATTAATTATATAAAAAAGGTCATAAAGTACCTTGTTTGGAAAACGACGGAAAGATTCCTTTCAAACCATTTATAAAAATTCAAATATGGTTATAAATGACTTTAACCCATTTTATAGTAAATAGTAAAAATTATTTTAAATACGTTTTTAAGAAACATGGATGTGGATGATAAAGAGGTCCCATTAGATACTTACGAAAAAACAACTCGGATAATAAAGAGATTATGAAATTAAAACTTACTAATTTGGTAACTCATGAAAAATACACCCCATGAAAGAAGGATTATTCAATGATGTTTTAAATAACCATGGATTAAATTATATTACACAAGTAATACAATCATGGACAGTGCATTCACCACACAAAAGGAAATAGAGGCAATACCACATGAATCTCACGAGAATAAGAAGTGAGATGAAATTCTCTTACCATGTTGTAATCTATCAAGTCATATGACCAAAATTTAATGAACACCAAATCATTAATATAATAACATGAATATGATAATATATTTCAAATGGCACTACAAAATACAACACATGTAATGAGTGGTGAATAATGGAAATGTCACAGAGTTAAAAGTGAGATAAGAAACCCCTTACCATGTACTTTTCATTGGTAGAGGGTAGGGTAACCTCGTGTATAATGGTGAAATAGTTGTTATTAAATTATAATAGAATCATATAAATTAATATCATATCATATATGATATTTTAATATTTCTTTGTTAATAATATTTTATTATTATCGTCGTTTCGGGTGTTAATTGATTTGTTCTCCTTTATATTATTTGTTACGTAAGTAATGTTTGTTATCGATAAGATATATCTTATTCATATTCATAATGATATTATGTCTATAAAAAGTTTTTTTAACTATAAAATAAAAATTAATCTTGAATGAATATGATGGGTAATGAATCTCATCGCGTTGGTGGAGACGGTAATCCGTACGTACGCACGAGCGACAATATCATTCTTTTGATATTAAAATAATATATAATTGGATTTTATATCATATATACAGAATCATTATCATGTTATATTTATTATTTACTTCCATTACACATCGTTATTATAACAATCCAAAAAATAATGTATTGAATACCAATTAAACCACGACGTGGAGACGGTAAGCCGTACGTACACACGCATGGTGACATGTCATTTAAAGGATGGATAGAATAAGGAATATGGTTGTACCATATTTATAATAACATAAAATTATATATAATATAATAAATTTATTATTTTAGAATGGAAACAAAAATGAAATATGAAGTGGATGAACAATGGAACTTGAAAGAGGTGATAAAATATTTACCTCTTCTTCGGGTTCTTCCTTTTGATTTGATGAAAAGGGCTCCTTAGTTTGGCTTTTTGAATAAATGAAAGCATATAGGATGAAGGGATGATATATTATAGGGTATTTGGGTAGGTTTTGGATGAGAAAAATGTATTTTATGGTGTTGATTAAAGAGAAGGTAGAGTTCACATTTATAAGAGGGGTGAGGGGCACCTTAGGAAAAGCTAGAAATATTATTTTATAATAAAATCATTTTTGATTTCTAATGGCTCAAAAATGAATTATTTAATGGATAATGTGGGGATGGGTCTAAAACCACTCGACCAATATGTTTTAGATAGGTTTGGGTCACTATATTAAATAATTCATTCAATTACACCCTGACATGTCATTCAAAGTAATTCATAACTTGCACGACACACAACACTGAGTTCAAGTGCACCATGTCTTACCAAACTAGCCGTTCAAAAGAGTTTATGAATATTATTAACTGAATTTTGAACATTATTTGATCCTTATGATTTTATAACACATTTTGGAGTTTCATAGACATAATGTAAGAACAAATTCATATTTTTTTAGATAAAAGAAGTATTTTTTAAAAAATTCAATTTTACCACCTTTTAATGGGGAACCCTTTTTAAAACAAATATTTTACACTTTTATAAATTCAATTTAATAAAATTAAATTCTTATTTAGAATCGGGACACAAAAATTTTGTTTGTATAAATTTTTGTTGTTTTTCTGATAACATTCATATTTATGTGAATAGTGAAAAATACTAAATTTTAACTGAAAACAACTTTTTTAATCATAATAATTTATATTGTTAAACTAAACATATGAGAGGTTTGTAAGTATAATTAGATTACATTTTTACCATTTAATTCAATGTTGTTCATTGGAAGTAATTTCTCTTTGAAATTGGACATAAACAAGTGTCAATCTTTTGGTAGTTATTATTTCTTAAAAATATGCTTTTTGGTTTTGACAACGAAAAATATTTTTAAATTAATAAATTCAATTTATATGTTTTTATTTTGGTAAATTATACCTCATTTTTGAATTTGGAATAAGAAAAATTATCTTAGGGTGAATGTTTTGTTTTTTTTGAAAACATTCAATTTTTGATGAATTGTGAAAAAACACTACGTTATTGGTTAAACCCAAATTTTTATTTAAATAATTAGTTATTTTATTTTAATTTATATTTGGTAAAAATAGACACATAATACATATATATGTTCAACTTAATTCATTGGAGTCATTTTATAATAATTTTAGGTATATAAAATATTATCAAACTATTTACCGTCTTTTACCCACCTCTTAGGAGCATTTGCAAATTTACATAAAACATAATTTTACCGCTTCTCTGAGTTGAATTTCAAAAATCCAAGAGATATAGTTGATATCTATAATTAAAATCTTGTTCAATAACATGAAAATAATTTTTGGTGAATAGTAACGTTTGACTTTTATTTACCACGGTTATAAGTAAATAGGGTAATTAAGGGAAAAACTATATTATTATTACCCTAAAACATGTCCTAATTATATTGGATAAGTTAAATTCGACCAAAAACAGACTTAGAAATAAAATATGATCCTTCATGTCCCCTTGGATTATATTAAGACATTTATTATTATTTAATTCAAAGAAGAGTTAAAAGAGTTAAAATAAATGTTTAATAACCAAAATATTTTCAATATAAGGTTATACATAAGATATATTTGACTATAAATATTCATTTTAAGGATAAAAATATTTCCTACATAATGGTATTTTATTTATAATTTTTTAGGCATTAAATATTTAAATTTATTTATGTCACAATGGTGATGCAGTAACTACCTAATTAATGAAATATTAAAATAATTGATATTATAAATATCCAAATAAATTTAATTTTAGACTTTTTATGAATTACACTACTTTTATAGGTTAATATGACATGTTAGGGTTGGATATAAGTATTTTTTTCAAATAAATTACCCTGTTATAAATTTAGCAAAAACAAAATACCAAATAGTGTCAAAATTGACATAAAAGAGGTTTTAAAACAAATATTATATTATTAATTGATATTCAATTCCTAAAAATCTTTGGTTAGGCCAATGGTCTTGATTAATATTATATATGTCATTAATTAACCACTTTAGGTTCTCTTGGACGTTTATTGTAACTTTTTAACAATATAATATAAAAATACATAGAGACATGGTAAATGTCAAACTATTTAACTAGGAGTTAAATCTAAAAGATAAAGTTAATATAGTGACCCAAAATTATCTAAAACCTTTTGGTTAAGTGTTTTTAGACCCATACCCACCTTAGCCTTTAAATAATTCATTTTGGAGCTATTATAAATCGAAAAAAATTTTATTATAAAATAATATTTAAATCTTTTCCTAAGGTGCTCCTCACCCCTCTTATAAAAGGGAACTTCCCCTTCTCTCAAATTCACACATTCAATGCCATTTGTCTTAGAAAAACCCTGCCCAAATATCCTCTCCACTATCCTCCCTTAATTCTATAGGCCTTACATTATCCAGAAAGCCATCTTAAGGAGCCATTTTGATCAAATCAAAAGAATGAACCCGAAAAAAGGTAAATATTTCATCACCTCTTTCAAGTTCTTTTATTCTTCCACTTCGTCTTTCCTTTTTGTTTACATTATAAAATAATAACTCCAGTACCTTCTATATATTATGATTTTATTATAATTATGGTACAACCATATTCATTATTACATCCATCTTTTGAATGACATGTCACCATACGTGCGTACGTACGACTTACCGTCTCCACATTGTGGTGTAGTTGTTTTTCAATGCATTATTATTTGGATGGGTATAATAAGGAAGTATAGTTGCGGTAAATTATAAATATAACATGATAATTATTATGTATATATGATATAACATGCAATTATATATGATTTTTATATCAAAATAATGATATCGTCGCTCGTGCGTACGTACGGATTACCATCTCCATGAACGCGATGAGATTCATTCCCCATCATAACCATTCAAGACTAATATTCATTCGATGATTAAAAATAATGTTTAATGACTTGATATAATTCTATATATTAATAAGAAACATCAAATCCATAACAAACATGACTCACGTAACAAATAATATAAATGAAAACGAAGCAGTTAACACCCGAAATGAAGATAAAACTAAAATATCATTAACAAAGCATTACTAGAAGATCATATATGATATCATAATTATGTATATGGTTAATTTATAATTTAATAAAAATTATTTAACTATTATACAAGAGTTTAACATACCCTCATCCAAGGAAAGTTCTTGGTAATGGTTAATTTCACAATCTCTTTATTATTAGAGGTTGTTTTTACATAAGTATCTATTATGACCTCTTTACCATCCACATTCGTATTTTCTTAAAAATTTATTTCAAAACATTTTTAAAATTTACTCGAATATGGGATAAATTAAATTATAACCTTTTTTACTTTTTATAATATGTGTATAGAATAATTTCTCCATCGTTTTCCAAACAAGGTACATTATGGCAATTTTCAGAAAATTAATGTAAGATTGTTTTTTTATCTTATACAGTGGGTGCAGGAATTTTTCACCATTATAACATAGTATAATCTTCCCTTAACAAGATTATAAGAATATTTTTAAAATAAACGTTTTTTTTTTAATTTTTTGACTCTTAAATGATTTCAAAATAGAAAGAGATATTTCTCTCAAATAGTTTTGATTTCATCTATGTCAATATCCTTTGATAAATTTTACATTTGTTTGAAGTTGATTTATTATGATACAAATCTCCCATATTGTATTTATGTTTCTATGATATCATTGACTGTGTATGAGTTTTTTTTGTGTCATTAATGGTTTATGGTTAAAGTATTGACATTTCTTATGATATTTTTAATACAAATGTTTATGTTATATTTCAAACTTTTCTTAAGATGAATTAATTGGAAAAGTATGTTCCATGTTGGGGACTAGTAAAAGTAAGCCCTATGGGTTGGGTTGTCACATACATGACTTGTTTTTAAGTTAAATATCATTTAATTTCAATGTATGAATTTTTTGGGGGTTTTCCATGTTTTTATGGAGGAATGGGTGAGTTTTCTTTAATTGTGCCAAACCGTGAGCCCAATTCCAGATTAAAAAAAAATTGATTCCTTTATAAAACCTTCATTTTTCAGAAAGTTCCATCCATTCCAATTCTTACATGTCATCCACTGACCTATTAAAACCGCCAAATTAATTTGGACCATTTAGAAATCATTAATCATGGTGTGATTTAGTTTTTATTTAATGGATTGGGCCGACCCAAAATCACATTTCATACATTAATAATAATTTTTAAATACTTAATAACTCATTCTATTTTTATGTTTTTAGGTGATTTCAACTCCAAACTGAGCCCATGTAGCTAAGTCACGCCCCCATTCTCTCTTCCCCAAATTTGGATCTCAATATTATCGTGAAATTAGGCGAAACTTCTCTAGATATCTCAAATCGCCCTAATTTGAAGAGGTAAATTGATCCTTTAATAACTCTTTATATTTTTACTCATTTTCCCCCATTACAGTTTCTACATGATCAGCTAATCCTTGTTCGAACCTCCATTAAATTTTAGCTATTTTAAAATTTAGATACTGGTGTATTTTGTGTCGTTTTCTTCAAAATTGATTGGGGTAAGTGTTTCTCTCCTCAATTCATTCATTATTTTTAGGGTTTCCTCCCTATTTCATAAATATATTGAGTTCCTAGAAGTTATGGATCATAACTAGGGTTTTATTTTGGGTATGTTGGGTGAAATATTATGTTTTATGGTTCGTTTTCACTTCCTTGTGGTGCGGCAGAGGTGCAGTTGAGTTTTCGCACCAAGATTCAAGGTTTTTGACTCAAAAGGTAGGTTGTTCCATGTGTAAACAATCATCAATGAGTTAGCTTGTTGTATTTACTTATTTTTCATATTAATCATATGTTGGGTGTGGTGAAAAAATGTTTATGATTTATTTGGTTAAATGTTAATATTATAGATGTTTTTTAACTAGAAATTGGGTGTTTTCATGTGTAACTCATGGTTTATTTTAAAACTATTGGAATTGGTTTACTAAATATTTTTTGGCTAGAAAATTCTGTTTATGTAATTTATTAGTGTCACATGGGCCTAAAAAGAAGGTTCTTGAATAGGTTTGATGTGTAAAACATTGTTATACTTCTTGAGAGTATTTTATGAAAATTGTTGTTTTCATTTGTATCTTTCGTGGTATTATTCAATGTGATTTTATAACACTTTAATGTGGTTTGATAAATGTATCTAGGGCTTCAAATTTTGTTTTGGATAGAAATTTGTATGGTTTTTGTCTTAAATGGGGGTTTGGAAATGGGTTTTGTTTACAAGACATAGTTACACCCCTTCAGTTTGTTTTATGATAATTGTGAATGTTTTGTTTGGTTAAAAAAAGTTGGTAAAAGGGGGTATATGTACAGTTTGGGGTGTGTTTTCACCTAATATGGGTTTTTGAAAGGTAATTTGGATATTTAAGATGTCAAATATTTTTTAAAAAATGTTTTATAAAGTGATGAAATGTTTTAGAAAATGGAAAGAGAGCTGCAAAATATGGTTGTGGGCTGTTTTGTGTGAGTATGTGGTGAAAAATGAATTTTGTTGATGAAAGAGGTATTATATGAATTTTTAGTGGGCTTTTATGTGAGTTATAATGACTTGTAATTGTTTATAAATTTTTTTTAAAGGGTTTGAGGAAGTGTTAAAGAAATGTGAAAACTGTTGTAGGCTATTTTAGTGTTATTCAGAATTCAAAATCAATTTGGATGAAAAGTAGAATTTTGTGACTTTTGTGGTATAAATGTGAGTTATTTGGTGAATATGAGATATTTAAATGATACAGGCATGTGCGAAGTATATTTCTTATCTTGTTGAACTTGTTTGAGCACAAAGGGAAAACCCGGGTATCTAGGGGGTGGACGTGTACTAGTATGCTACTGAATCCATGGGGTTTGGCCTCAGTTTCACTTTGCAATATTGACACATACATCTCTAATTAAACTATGATTTTGATGATTTGGGACCACTAGGTTATGGGTATGTTCCCTACTAGTGGATCATGCACGAGAAGGAATATTTTTGATGGTTACTCTCACCGAGATACGAGGTACCTAGGACCCACAACGAGCTAGTGCCTAGGAGTTTTTTCCTATTACTTGTGCTCATTAGATCATTTATATATATCATTGGAATACGTTATATTTGAATGGAAAATTCATTCGATTTGGAATTTATTTTAAAAGTGTTGATTCTTTAAATTAGCCCACATGAAAACTGATTTTTTAAGTTGCAACTTTTAGAAATTGTAACTAGAAATTACAAGTTTTTGAAAAATTGCATGCTTTTCATCTTTGAATGTTTATCTCATGGAATCACTTAGATATGGAATCCTACATGTTGTTGGATCACACCCCAATTACACCCTTGGGTGTATGTAGACTTTGTTTTCTTTTGTTGTCGCAGGTTGGGTACAGTTTCTAGTGCCAGTGGTTCGGGTTTCTAGTAGGTCCTTGGTGGTGATGTCTTGTGGAGATGGCTTGAGGGTGGTACCCCTTGCCATGAGGGTTATTGGGCTATTTACTTTTGGTTTTTTACCTTTGTAAAAGTCTATTTGGGTTGTTTTAAAATATGTAATTCAGTTCTAAAATTTTGTAAAGGATTTTTTGGTTTGAAAAATCCAGATTCATTTTATTGGATTCATTTGTTGTTTTATGTTTATAAACATTGGTAAAATTTTCCCAATTATTATTTTATGATGCTCGGGAACTTATTCCAAACCGTGGGGATCGGGAACGCCCTTCGGGCCATGTCGCGGCCCGGGTTTGGTGCCAGTTTTGGCGGCGACCAGATTCAGTTTTTGACAAAATGGTATCAGAGGAGGTTCGCTCTCATTGGGTCATATACTTTGGGGAATAGTCGGGATAGACTAGAGTTAGGATTTTCGAGACTTGGCATTCTGGTTAGGAGTAGTGTGGTCGATCACTAAACCACATGATGGGATTCATGTCACCAGGGGAAGTAGAGACTTTTCTGAGTCCTTTGGTTTTCATGGTTTGATGATGATTAGTGGAAATGAAAAAAGAGTTGGGTTAATTGTCTCAGTGAACTCGCAGGGTTTGGAAAAACATGTGGATCCAGAGATATTTCTCTAGAGCACTCTCAATGATGTTGAAGTGATTTGAATATGGCCGCCAACAATATGTCTATGTCACCCACTGAAACTAGTTTCCTCTCGCATAGTTTTGTGTTTTTCAGTTTTGAAATCTGGGAACATTGGTTTTAAAGTGACTTAGTTTTAAGAGGAGTAATGTTTTTGTGGAATGATTATATAATAGAGTCAAGAATGTATAGATTTTTGAAAATAGAGAACTGAATTTTCAGAATTGTATTGGAATATAAAATGGCGTGTTTTCACCACTTTTGAAAGCATGCACTATGTCAAGGATGGTTTTGAAAAAATGTTTCCAATAGAGTTTTATGAAATATTAAAAGGTCTTTAAATAGGATGAGATGTTTTGAAATTGATTTTAATACCTTTAAAGTGAGTTATTATATAAATGGTTGTGGATTTCTGAAAAGTTTTGTAAGATGTGAATTGGATTTGGATCTTGTGGTTAGCAGTTTTGAGAAAAAGGACGTGTTGGGTGACCATTTTGGTTTTGAAAAGTGGAAAGATTTTTTGTTTTAAACTTTGGAGTTTCTGTGAGAAAACACGTGGATGGGGTTATATGGGATGATGGGTGGATGATGGAATGAATGGATGAGTGTCGGGATGGATACGAGGAGGGTTCCCGATGTGGCACAGAGACATGCATGTGTAAGGCCCATGGGGTACCATTGGTGAATACATTAACTGCTGAACTGTTTGTTTTTAAAAAGATGATTTTAAAGAAAAAACATGATGTATTGATGACTAGTTTAGGATTAAGTTCATTTTGTGTTTTTGAAAATGTTGATGTTGTGGGATGTATTGAGCCCAAGAACCCCTCCTGTTTTAACTGTATTTTGGGATTGTGTTTGGTCGGTAAGCTGTGTTGAAGGGCCGATTATTGGTATCTTTTGAGAAATGTTTTGGGATGCCTTTACAGTGGTTCCCTTCATGTGTTTAGATCTGGTTTGTGGTGTTTCTTGACTAATGGAACATCTTAGATGGGTCCTTAGGATCAATCATTGGTTAAGGTATGCCCCATTAAGGGTTAGTTCACGACTGAAGTGAAACCTGAATTGTTTTGCCATTGGAAAATCTTATTGTTGATCAATATAACGAATCTTTTTTTGAGCTCTATAGATTGAGTCTACACCATTTCCTTTATTGGTTTTTTCTAATAATTTTATAGAAGAAGAGTGTGCGTGGAAGGTTATAAGGGGCCTTAGTTTCACATTATCCTGAAGACTCTTAGAAGAAATGGATTATATTGGATGTTTAATAAGTATGAATTCTGGCTTCAAGAAATTTATTTTCATGGCCATATTGTCTCTAACGATAGAAACTATGTTGATCCTTCTAATACAAGAGCAATCCATGAATGGACAAAACCAACGAGTATAACTGAGGTATGTAGTTTTATTGGTTTTGCAGGTTATTATCGGCATTTCATCAATAATTTTGCCCGATTAGCTAACCCATTAACAAAGCTCACACAAAAAGGGGTTAAATTTGTTTGGTCAAAAGAGTGCGAAGAATTTTTTGAATAATTTAAGATAATATTATTCAATGCTCCTATATTGAATATACCATTAAGGAATGATGGGTTAGTAATTTATATTGCATCGAAGAAAAAAATTGGTTGTGTCCTTATGCAGAATGATAGAGTTATTACCTATGCATATCGATAGCTGAAAATTCATTAGAAAAACTATCCTAATCATGATGTTGAGTTTGCAGCTGTAATATTTGCTTTGAAGATATGGTGACACTATCTCTATGGTGAAATTTTTGAGATTTATACTCATCACAATAGATTGAAGTATATTATCTCACAAAAAGAACTCAACGTGAGGAAAATGATATGGCTTTAACTACTCATGGATTATGATTGCATGATCCACTACCTCCCGGTAAAGGAAACTAAGGTGGCATATGATTTGAGCAAAAAAGGTCATGGAGTTTTGAACAATATGAGAGTGGAAGGGGATATTGTTTTCATGGATCTAGTAAATATGGAAATGGGAGTAACCATGGAAGGTGAAACATTAATACTTTTTCAAATGGTTTCCAAACCATCTTTACAATAAAGGATAAAAAGTTCTCAGGTTGATAATGAAAAGTTTCAAAAGATGATTAAAGCTGTGAATGATGGGATATTTAGTGACGTCATATATGAGGATGAGATTTTTTAATTTGGGAATAGAGTTTCTGTTCCCGATATACTTGATCTAAAAAGAAACATATTTTATGGGGCATCATGAAAATAGAGATTGATCATTTTGTTTCAAGATGTATGGTTTGTCAACAAGTGAAAGATGGAAGGCAACAACCTGGAGGAGTCATGCAACCTCTTCCCATACCTGAGTGGAAATGGGATGATATCACGATGGACTTTGTCATGGGTCTAGCAAAGACTCTTTGAAGGAATGATGCAATATGGGTCATTGTTGATCATCTTACCAATTCAGTACATTTTCATGCTATAAGACAAGATTTACCACTTCAGCATCTATGAAGACTATATATTAATGAAGTTTTCAGACATCATGGAGTACTCCTATCGATTGTTTCTGATCATGATCCCCATTTTACATTAAGATTATGGAAATGTGTTCAGAAATCCCAAGATACTGAACTTTGTTTGAGAACTGCCTACCACCCCCAAACTGATAGACAATAATAATGGATTATTTGAACCTTAGAAGACATGATTAGATCATGATCACTTGACGTTCAAGGTATGTGGGATCAATATTTACCTCTGGTAGAATATTCATATAACAATAGCTTCCATTCAAGTATTCAGATGACACCATATGAAGAGTTATATAGAAAGTGATGTCACACACCAAACTATTGGGATGATGTTGGTGAAGGAAAACTCGTAGGCCCAGAACATGTTGAGGAAATGATGGAAAAGGTAATGGTAATCCAAACCCACAACAAAGCAGATCTGTGTAGGCAGAAGAGCTATGCCGATAACTGAAGGAAGGATTTTTAATTTCAGGTAGGAGATCATGTTTTCTTCAAGGTATCATCATTGAAGGGTGTTATACATTTCGGTAAGAAGGGTAAATTGAGTCTCAGGTACATCAGACCATTAGAAATTCTATAATGAATTGGGGATGTAGCTTACCGTTTGGCAATGCCGACTAGTCTCTCCACTGATCATGATGTTGTTCCACGCATCACAGTTGAGAAAATACAAGCCTGACCCAATGCATGTACTCACCTATGAGGAATTTGAACTGGAACCCGATCTGTCTTATTGCGAAAATCCTATCGTGATTCTTGATACTAGAGAACAAGTTCTGAGAAACCAGACGACTTTTCTGGTAAAAATTCTATGTATAAACTATAAGATGGAACAGGAAACGTGGGAACCCGATGAACTTATAATGAAGAATCACCCAAATCTATTTATGCAGTAATATTCTAGAAATTTCAAGGACAAAATTATTTTAAGGAGAGGATAATGTAAATCCCCAAGATTCCATGATACATTTCCTGTTGAATAGTGCAATATCATGCATTGTACGCAACCTTGAGATTATAACTTATCGCGACAAATCAAACTAGCTGTTATGAATAGTAATACCATATTTTTGAAAATTTATAAATTTAATCATTCAAAATGGACTTCATTTTTGGATTCATAATATCGAAATTAGCTTATGGTGAATTTTTGGAATTTTTCTGAAAACATTAAATTTTTGATGAATAGTGAAAAACACTGAGTTATTGTTTAAAAAAGAATTTTTTAAAGAATTTTTTATTTTATTTAAATTCATTTCAGGTCAAAATAGATACATAAAACCTATATATGTTCAATTTAATTCATTGGAGTCAGTTTATAATAATTTTAGATATATAAAAATTTTATTGAACTTTTTACAATCTTTTACCCACCTCCTCGGAGCATTTGAAAATTTTCATAAAACATAATTTGCAATCAGGTATGTTGTCCATTATGGTTGGAATAGATTATGGATAGATTCAGATTTGGCCCTTCCTATAAAGATTCTCAAAGAATGATCCCATAACGTTCCATGGAGGATTCTACCTTCATGGATTGCCTGCCTCAGACTTGCTGGAAGTTTGTGTATTGTTGTCTCTCATGTATACTGGGAGGCGAATCAAGTTACAGATGCTTTATCAAAGAGAGCGATTGAAGATGTGAGTTCTAATTGTTCCTTTATTTTTCCATATCTCTTTGAATAGTTGGTTTGTAATGATAGGAATGGCACTATTTACACAAGGTTGTGAAAAGTTCCCTGACTTTGATTTTCTTTGTACTGTTTACTCTTTTTCTTCTTTTTAATAAATGCTAAGAGTAGGTTTCTGCCTGCCTCCTGAATCTTCTGGCTAATTTTACCCCTTCTGTGAGTTGAATTTTGAAAATACAAGAGACACGGTTGATATCAGTAAGTAAAATGCGGTTCAATGAGATGAAAGTAATTTTTGGTGAATAGTAACTTTTGACTTTTATTTGCCACGGTTAAAAGAAAATAGGGTAATTAAAGGTCACAATGATGTCATTATTACCATACGGTAATGGCCCAGATTGTGGGAGGTAAATTACTTAGTAAAAATATGATGCTTGAGGTGTTCTGGGTGGTCTGGGAGGCCATCCCAACTTCTCTATGATGTTTGACCCACGGTAGGCCTACCGCTAGCCTTAGCCTACTGGTAGCAGGCCCACTAGTAGCTCGGTCTACCGGTAGCCACCGCCTACAGATAGCTCGACCTATCGGTAGATCGGTCTACTGGTAGCCACAGCCTATCGGTAGATCGGCCTACCGGTAGCTCAGTATACAAGTAGCCGCAGCCTACCGATAGCTCGGCCAACCGATAACACAGTCTACCAGTAGCTTCAGCCTACTAGTAGCTTGGTCTATTGGTAGCTGCAGTCTACCGGTAGCTCTGCTACGGGTAGCTGTCAGCCACCGGTAGCTCTCAGCTACTGGTAGCTCCAGCCTACCCCATGAGTTTTCCAGTAGCGCCTACTTTTTGCGAAAATTGGGGTTTTAACCCTATTTTGACCCCTTTAAACTTGTTTTAAAGACCAGTAACGCCCATAAATTTCATTTAATTAAATATATAATGAATTAGCCTGGTGTGTGCGTCCGTTTAAACTAACCGACCATTAATGACGTGTGGGGTGTCTCAACCGTGTGAACAACCCACGACCCCGCTCCTTACGCGGTTTCACGTACTTACTCAACTGTCCCCGACCTTTATAAACTAAATGGGTTCACCCTAGGTTTCATTTCTCGATCATCTTGTGCTCGGAGTAACCTTCGTTTAGACAAGTATCTTTTCGTTCGGACAATCCGCATCGCTATCCGTTAAGTTCCACGCCCGGGCTTAGCGTCATCATTGATAACAAGTAAGGAATTTCTCCTTCGTCTCTCCCTTTTGTGTATCATGCGGGGTGGGCATGCTCTTGATTCTGTAGAATTGGATAAACCGGAACCTTAATGAAGATAATGAAAAAACTCTAAAGAATGAAGGGGGCAACGATCGATGATGCTGCTTTGTTTTATGATCCTATTTTCTGAATTGTATGGGCTTACACCTACTAAAAATCACGGCCATTGGTGGTTCTTCTCTGCGCACTAAGAAACCCTTGCCCCTAGTGATGTTTAAATGAATTGTATTGTGGTTGTGAACCCCTGATGTGTAAAGGAAATCAGTTATTTACGTATATTAGGCTAAATAATTTGGAACCACCAGGATCAATCCTTTCATGTGATAACTCCGGTTAAAGTGCAGCAAAATTTGAATCATGGAGTGTGTTAAATCGTTAAAATCTGAAAATACAGGCGTGGACCGACTTTGCTTTGGTGGTAGTGGGTTGTTCTTTTCTTTTCATTCACTATCCGGTTTCTGGGTGATGTGGGTGGGGATGGGATCCCCTGTTTTTATACTCTCAGTGGTTTCTAAATTGAGGATGGGATCCTCTATTATATCACGAATTGGGGTGGAATCTTCTATTGTTGAGAAACCTTTTGCTCCATGGTATTGTACATGGGGATGTATCTTGGGGTTTTCTTTGGTTGTTGTGGATTTATAAGAAAACCGGGTCTGGATGATTAAAATGACGTTTGGCTGGATATTTTTCCGTTGGTATGTGCTTATGGTGTTAGTTTCCCAGTAGTGCAGAAACTTTTTTAAACCTTATTATTGAACATGTAATCCAGGATGTGACAAATGGGTTTTGGTTTGATGTGAGTTGTGACTTGGACATGGTACTGATTGTGTTATTCAGGCAGGCTAAAGAAAAACTAAAACTTTAGGTGAGTTCTTGTTACCTATAATTATACTTGTAGTTTTGTGTTTCTTTTTCACACCCCACCCAAGTTGAGCACTTAGTTCCGAACACCCCCATTTCATGGGGGAGGGTGTTTTTCCCAACAATTCCATTAGTGGCTGGTTATTAGAATTTTTTCTTCTCCCTTTCTCGTATAGCCCAAGTATCTTCGGGCTGGCTATGATGGCATGAAGAACATTATTAGCCCAAGATCCTTCGGGCCGGTTAGTGTGGTGGTTACGACCCAGGTGTGTGCGGGCAAGTGGTTTTCCCAAGTGACTTCGGGATAAGGCCCCGGTGTCTTCGGGCGCGGCAGTGGATCTTCTAGCCCAGGTGTCTTCGGGTGTGGTGGTGGTTGCTCTGGCCTAGGTGTTTGTAGGCGTGGTTACGTGTGACATTTGTGGCCTAGGTGTTTGCAGGTAGGGTTTGGCAGTGAGACTGCATGAGGATATGGCCCAGGTGTGTGCGTGCGGGGTGTGGAAGTGGGACTGCAGTGAGAATGGCGGGATTGGTTCAATGCGTAGGATGTCTTCAATAACCAGTGAGAAAGTCGAGCGGGGTACCCAAACATTGATGTGCTATAACTATATATTACTTGACTTGCGTTATTTGGGGAGTTTTCCTTGGTGAGGCTTGGGTGGATAGTTTACCTTGTTAGTTGTTTGGTTTACTCTTTTTTCCCACAAGACATTATTATGTTCCCCCACTTGTGCACGAGAGGCTTTGGTTTTTTCCTACTGAGTATACTTGTATGCTCACCCTACGTATATAAAAATGCTTTCAAGTTTCTAGGAGAACCTCGGGGATCGTGGGGGACCGTACTAGCGTTGGACCTTTGGGACAGTTGCAGTTGCTGTTTTTCTTTCATTGGTACTTTATCTTGTAGTCATTTTTTTGTACTTGTGTTATTAACTTTTGAAACATGTATATGGGAATGGTTTTTCTTGGAATTACTTTTCCTTTCCACTTTTGGTGTTGTTGGGATTTACCATCATATCTCCCAAACCAATTAAAAGAAACAGGGTAATTCCTTACATTTAGTAAGTGATTATATACCCTTGGCACTGGTCGCCACTCCGGGACCTATTGAAGGCGGGTTTTAGGGGTCATTATCTCTCCTTCAACTTGAAGAAGGAAGGGCCTGGCAATCTGCTGACCCTTCCCTCCTTTTGGTGAAGGTGGGTCGTGACAATAACACATGTCCTAATTCTATTGGATTAGTGTAATTATAAAAAAACAACCTTAGGAATAAAATAGGATCCTTTTGGTCCACTTGGATTAGATTAGGACCTTTATTATTATTTAATTCAAAGAAGAGTTAAAATTGTTTATTTAAAAGATTAATAACTAAACCATTTTTAATATTGGGATAAAAATAAGGTAAATTTGACTATAAATATTCATAAGAAAGATAAAATGATTTCCTAAATAATGGTATTTTAATTATATTTTTAGACATTAAATAATTTAATTTTTTTATGACACAATGATGATGGAGTAATTACCGAATTAATGAAATATTAAAATATTTGATATTATAAACATCCAAATAAATGCAATTTTACACTTTTTATGAATTCCACTAATTTTATAGGATAATATGAAATGTTTCGGTTAGTTAGATGGATTTTTTTCGAAGTAATAGTGATATTATCAATTTCGAAAAAACAAAATACAAAATAGTGTCAACCTTGACATAAAAGAGTTTTTAAAACAAAAATTATATTATTAATTGATATTCTATTCCTAAAAAGCTAAGGTTTGGCCTAAAGACATATATAATGATATCTGTATTATTAATGAACCTCTTGGTGTTCTTTTAGAAGTATATATTATGTTTATTAACCATATAATATAAAAATAAAAAGAGACACGGTAAATGTCAAATTATTTAACTAAGAGTTAAATCTAAAAGATAAGATTAATATAGTGACCAAACCTGTCTAAAACATATTTTTTGAGTAGTTTTTAAACCATCTCCACCTTAGCTTTTAAATAATTCATTTTTTATCCATTAGAAACCCAAAATGACTTTATTATAAAATAATATTTCTAGCTTTTCCTAAAGTTCCCCTCACCCCTCTTATAAAAGGGAACTCCCACTTCCCACAAATTCATATCTTCAAAGACTTTTTTCTTAGCCAACCTCTTCCCAAATACCCTCTCAACTTTCCTATATTCATTATAGAGGCCTTACATTAGACATAAATCCATCCTAATGATCCCTTTTGATCATATCAAAACGAAGAACCTGAAGAAGAGGTAAATATTTCATCACTTCTTTCAACTACCTTTCTTATTCCACTTCCTCTTTCATTATTGTTTCCATTCTAAAATAATAAATCTAGTATATTATATATAACGGGATTTAATTATAAATTTCGTACAACCATATTCATTATTCTATCCATCCTTTGAATGACATGTTACCATACGTGCGTACGTACGACTTACCGTGTCCACGTCATGGTGTAATTGTTTTTCAATACATTATTATTTGGATGGTTATAATAAAGATGTGTAATTTATGTAAATAATAAATATAACATGATAATTATTCTTTAGATATGATATAACATCCAATTATATATTATTTTAATATCAAAATAATGATATTGTCGCTCGTGCGTACGTACAGATTACCGGCTCGACGAACGCGATGAGATTCATTCCCCATCATTGTCCATTCAAGACTAATTTTATTTAGATGAATAAAATAAGGTTTAAAGACCTAATATCATTACTAATATGAATAAGATAAATCCTATCCATAACAAACATTACATATGTACCAATGTAAATAAATGAAAACAAATCAGTAAACACCCAAAAAACGATAATACTATGATATTATTAACAAATAAATGTTAAAAGATCATATATGATATCATATTATTGTAAATGATTATAGTATAATTTAATAACAATTAGTTAACCATTATACAGGAGGTCAACCTACCCTCGACCAAGGAATATTACAAGGTAAGGTTTAATTTCACAATCTCTTTATTATCTGAGGTTGTTTTTATGTATGTATCTACTAGGACCTCTTTATCATTAACATCCATGTTTCATAAAAATTTATTTCAAAACATTTAACTATTTACTAGAAAATGGGGTAAAATAATTTATACCCTTATTTGACCGTATATGTTTTTTAAAGGAATATTTCCATCATTTTATAAACAAGGTACTTTAGGACCTTATCGAAAAAATTAAGGTAAGAATGTTTTTTTATCTTATATGGCGGGTGAGGCTGTTTTCCACTGTTATAACATCGTTGAAGGTTCCCTAAAAATCATATAATATGGTTTTCAAAATAAATGTCTTCTTTATAATTATATCACTCTTATATGATTACATAATATGAAGAGATATTTTTCTAAAAAAAGGTTTTCATTTCATCTTTGTCAACATCCATTGATGGAATTTAAGCTTAATTGAAGTTGATTTATTATGATACAAAACATCAATATTGTATTCAAGGTTTTCTGATATTTTCGACTATGGATGTGTTATTTTTACAATATTCATGGTTATGGATAAAGTATTGAAATTTCATATACTAGTTTTAATACGAATGTTTATGTTATGTTTAAATCTTTTCATATGAGGAATACATTGGACTTAGTAAGTGACGGGTGGAGCCTACTATAGCTCCTCGATTTATCGGTAGTTCTCATGAGACAAACTAGTGTCTTGGCACAAGGGCTTGAAAAAATCTTATTTTTAGTCTTGGAATAGGGCCTTAACTAGGTGGCTTTGAAGGTCTGGCATTATATATTCCATCATTATAAAAGTGGCTATTGATATTGCATGTGATTATTCGACTAGTAGAATATCAATGTGAATAAGTAAATGGATTTCTTTGATTTTATCTTTTCCATATTATGCTAATGTTAATGTTAAAAAGTCTTTTGGTTTTGTCTTATACTTTTATTTAAATGTTAATTCTTATTAATGAAATTTTCTACTATATTGTTATCCTTAATGAGAATCTGAGGTCACCCCTTTTTGTGTTTGTTTTTTCCCAGGATGTGAAGAAGAATATTATGACTAGCCTGTAAGGATAGTCTATGGGATCTCAGTGTCGTATATGGAAACAATGTTTTTTTAGTTTTCAATTTTACGATGTAATGTAATCCTTATGAATAAATCTAGTACTTCCAAGGATATTAAACTAATCATTCTTTCGAGACATTATCTTTTGTAATAATTCCAATGATATATAATAATGCACCGACTCTGGGCTTCTGGGGTTGGGGTGTTACAGTTTGTATCCGAGGATTCAAGTCCAATGATATGTTTAACACCCCAAGCTTTCGCGTTACATTTCCCTTTGAATTATGCAAAGTTCAAGATGTGTTCCATGTATCACTATTGAGAAAATACATGCATGACCCAACTAAAGATGGGTATAACACCCTTCCATTATTGTTTGGAAATGTATCCTCGTCTCTCCAAAGTTCATGATGTGTTCCACATATCACCATTTAGAAAAGAAATTCCTGACACATCACATGTACACACCTATGAGGATTTAGAACTAGAACCCTATCTGTCTTATTGTGAAGAGCCTGTCAAGGTCCCGGATAAAAGAGAAAAAGTGTTGAGAAACTGGATGACTTTTCTAGTTAATGTTATATAGAGAAACCATAAGATGGAAGAGGCAACGTGGTATCCTGAGGAACTTATGATGAAGAACCACCTGAATCTTTTTATATAGTAATATTCTAGAAATTTTGAGGATGAAATTATTTACAGGAGGGGATAATGCAACACCCCAAACTTCCATGGTACGTTTCCCTTTAAATAATGCAATAGCTTGTGTTGTACTCAATTTTGAGATTATAACACATCGCAACCAATCAAACTAGCCATTATGAATAGTAATACACACTTTTTCAAAATTTATAAATTTTATCTTTCAAAATGGAATTCATTTTTGGATTCGGAATATCGAAATTATATTAGGGAGAATTTTTGGTATTTTTCAGAAAACCTTAAATTTTTTATGAATAGTGGAAAAACATAGTTATTGTTTAAAACTGACTTTTTATTTAAATAATTATTTATTTTATTTCAATTTATTTTAGGTCAAAATAGATACATAATACTTATATATGTTCAATTTAAATCATTGGAGTCAGTTTATGATAATTTTAGATATATAAAAGTTTTATTGAAATTTTTACCCTCTGTTACCCACCATCAAGGAGCATTTGCAAATTTACATAAAACATAATTTTACCGCTTCTGTTTGTTGAATTTTAAAAATATAAGAGACACAGTTGTTATTAGTAAATAAAATTTGGTTCAATGAGATTAAAATAATTTTTGGTGAATAGTAACTTTTGACTTATATTTACCACGATTAAAAGTAATTAGGGTAATTAAATGTAAAAATGATATTATTATTACCATAAAATATTTCATAATTCGAATGGATATGTTTAATTAGAAAAAAAACAACCTTATGAATAAAATATGATCCTTTAGGTCCACTTGGATTAGATTAGGAAGTTTATTATTATATAATTCAAAGAAGTGTTAAAAGTATTAAATTCAATGTTTAATAACTAAACAATTTTTAATATAGGGATATACAAAAGATAAATTTGACTATAAATATTAATTAGAAAGATAAAATCACGTCCTACGTAATAGTATTTTATTTATATTTATTATACATTAAATAATTAAATTTATTTATGACACAATGATGATGCAATAATTACCTAATTAATGAAATATTAAATTATTTGATATTATAAATATCCAAATAAATGTAATTTGAGACTTTTAATAAATTACACAAATTCAATAGGTTAATATGACATTTTAGGGTTGGTTATATGAATTTATCTTTATTTAGTAATGCTATTATGAATTTAGCAAAAAAAATACCAAATAGTGTCAAAATTGACATAAAAGAGTATTTAAAATAAATATTATATTATTAATTGATATTCGATTCCTAAAAATTTATGTTATGGACAGAAGAATTATATAATGATATTTGTATCATTAATTAACCACTTGGGGTCTGATTGGAAGTATATAGTAAGTTTATTAACCATATAATATAAAAAGATAAACAGACGTGGTAAATGTAAAACTATATAACTATGAGTTAAATCTAAAAGATAAGGATAATATAGTGACCCAAACCTATAGAAAACCTATTAGTTGAGTGATTTTCGACCCATCCCCACCATATTCTTTAAATAATTCATTTTGGAGCCATTAGAAACTGAAAATGAGTTTATTATAAAATAATATTTATATCTATTCATAAGGTGCCCCTCAACCCTCTTATAAAAGGGAACTTCCCCTTCTCTCAAATTCACACCTTCAAAGCCATGTGGATAATCCAAAACCTCCCAAAATATCCTTTAAAATGTAATACCTTCATCCTAGAGGACTTTTATTTTTCATAAATCCATCCTATGGCACCCTTTTGATCAAATCAAAATGAAGAACCAATAGAAGAGGTAAATATTTCCTCACATCTCTCATGTTCATTTCTTCTTCCACTTCCTCTTTTTTTTGTTTACATTCAAAAATAATTACTCCAGTATCTTATATATACTATGATGTAAATTTAAATATGGTACAACCATATTAATTATTCTATCCATCCTTTGAATGACATGTCACCATACGTGCGTATGTACGACTTACTCTCTCTACGTCGTGGTGTAATTGTTATTCAATACATTATTATTTGGATGGTTATAATAATGATTTGTAATTGATGTAAATAATAAATATAACATGATAATGATTATTTATATATGATATAACATCCAATTATATATTATTTTAATATCAAAAGTGTGATATTGTCGCTCGTGCATACGTACGGATTACCGTCTCCATGAACGCGATGAGATTCATTTCCTATCATATCCATTTAAGAGTAATTTTCATTAGAAGATTAAAAATAATATTTAAAGACTTAATATCATTCTTAATATGAATAATATACATCCTATACATAAAAAACATTACATACGTAACAAATCATATAAAGGGAAATAAATCAGTTAACACCCGAAATGACAATAATACTAATATATTATTAACAAAGAAATGTTAAAAGATCATATATGATATCATATTAATGTATATGATTCTAATATAATAGAATATCAATTATTTCATCATTATACAGGATGTTAACCTACCCGCGACCAAGTAAAAGTATATAGTAAGGGTTAATTTCACAATCTCTTTATTATCTGAGGTTGTTTTTACGTAAGTATCTACTAGGACCTCTTAGTCATCCACATCCATGTTTCTAAAAAAATGTATTTCAAAACATTTTTACTATTTACTAGAAAATTTGGTAAAGTCATTTATACCCTTATATGATCTTATATGTTTTGAAAGGAATCTTTCTGTCATTTTCTAAACAAGTTACTTTATGACCTTTTCGACAAAATTATGGAAATAATGTTTTTTAACATATACGGTGGGTTCGGATATTTTCCGCCATTATAACAACTTCAAAGCTTACCTTAATATATTTTGAGAATATTTTCAAAATAAATGTTTTCTTTAATAATTTTATGACTTTTAAATGATTTCAAAATAGTAAGAGATATTTCTCTTAAAAAAGGTTTTGATTTCATCTATGTCAACATCGTTTGATAGATTTTAAGATTATTTGAAGTTGACTTATTATGATACAGAAATTCCATATTGTATTGAAGGTTTTGTGATATGTTTGACAATGGATGTGTTATTTCTATACCATTCAAGGGTTATAGATAAAGTATTGACATTTCATGTGCTATTTTTAATACGAATGTTGGTGATATGTTTAAACCTTTTCATATGAGGAATGATTTGGACGTAGTAAGTGACGGGTGGAGCCCACTATAGCTCCTTTATGCATTGGTAGGTCTAATGAGTCAAACGTGTTTCTTGGCACAAGGCCTTGAAATAATCTTATTTTTAGTCTTGGCACAAGGCCATGATTATGTTGTTATGGAAGTATGGAATTATGAATTACATCATTATGAAAGTGGATATTGATATTTCATGTGATTATTCAACTAGTAGATTATCCATGTGAATATGAAAAAGACATTATTTGATTTTACCTTTTCCATAGTATACTGAAGTTCAAGTTAAAAAGGATTTTTTATTAGTCTTGTACATTTCCTTAAATGATTATTCTTATTTATGAATGTTTCCACTATATTGTAATCCTAACTAAAATCTGATCTCACACCTTTATATGTTTTATTTTTCCTAGGATGCGAAAAAGTATATTATGACTGACCTGTAGGGATAGTCTATGGGATCTCAGTGTTGTCTATGGAAACAATTTTTTTGTAGTTTTCCATTTTATGATGTAATGTAAACCTTATGAATGGATCTAGTACTTCCAAGGCTACTAAAAAAATCAGTCTTTCGAGACATGATCTTTTGTGATCATGCCAATGATACGTAATAATGCACTGACTCTAGTATTATGGGGTCGGGGCGTTACACATACCCTATTTCCTACCAACCTTTGATGTGACATGTTTCATCAGTAATTCAATGTGTGAGAGTCATGACACATATTAAAGATAATATTAATGTATAAGGGCCACTACACATGTTCATATATAATAATATCCAATGACATCCAAACATATAGAATTATTACTGGCGGAATTGTTTTCATAATCTCCCATCTTGGAGATTACAACGTGTGAACTTCATGAGAAGAAGTCTCATACGATTACAAGAATTTTCACCTGACGGTGTATATATTATGTGTCCCATCATATTATGTCATCCAACCACAAAAATATATTATATAATATTATCATAGCACATAAAGGTTATCAATATAGTGGGAAACTGCCATGACATTATTTATACGCCAAATACTCTAGGACATTTTTACCTTATAGTTATGGATTATAATGAACAATATGTTATAATACATTTAATATATAAATGCATTAAATTTTTATGTAATCAATGTAAAAATTGTTGGTTCAAGGTCACCAACTCCAAAAAACTCCCACTTCGACTGGAGCCAACTGCCTTCAACTTTCAGTCCGCTAGACCTCACATGATGATCATGTTTTTGCTGAGTTAAGGATTTAGTGAAGTGGTCCATCATGCAGTATTATGTGGAAATACTACTCACTATAACTTCACCTCTCCGAGAAAAATCCTTCAAGTGATTATAAATCTATAGTATGTGATTCCTCTGCTGATGTGGATTTGGCTCTTTTGCGAGAGCCTCCACTGCAAAATTATCACAATATAGCGTGATGAGATCTTTACTGCTCAGTACCACATCCAGCTCTTGGAAAAATATCTACATACAAATTTCTTCATTAGCTTCCTAAAAAGCTGCAATATACTCATACTCTTTGTAGAATTTTCAACCACACCTTGCATTGAGTTCTTCTAGCACACGGCACCTGCATTCAATGTGAAGATATGTCTTGTTTGAGACTTCATGTAACATTGAGGACTATGGAAACTCACATATGAATATCCTTTGATGACTATTTCATTATCTCCTCCATAAGCCAAAAACATATCCTTAGTACGTATTAGATAATTAAGGATAGTCTTAACTACCATCCAATTGTGGTCACTTGTATTAACTTGATATCTGCCTACCACACTCAAAGCATAGGTGATATCTAGCCTAGTACATATCATATCATACATGACTAACCCAATTGATGATACATATGGAATCATTTCCATTCTATTTATTTACTCATGCATTTGAGGACACATTTTCTTGGAAGTATAAATACCATGTGTTGCTGGCAATAATTCCCTCTTGGATTTTTATATATTGAATATCATCAGTATCTTGTCAATGTATATACTCTCAATTAGGCCCAAATATATCTTAGTTCTATCACAATAGGTATTGACCCAATGAATATATTATTCCTTTCCCAAGTCCTTCATAGAGAATCACTTATTCATCCTTTCCTGAATAGACTATAAGACTTGTATTTCATTTCCAATAAGTAATATGTAATCAAAATATACTATTAGGAAAATGAATACTCACCCAATAAACCATTTGTTGTAACAAGTCTCACATTCAATATTTATTAAACCAAATTCTATTATGGATTCATAAAAAAGAATCTTCTATGACCTGGATGTTTTTTTTAATCCATAAATTCATTTTTTTCAACATGAATATCTCATTGGAATCCTTTTGATTCACAAACACTTTAGGTTGTGTCATTTAGACATCTTCCAAAAGGTTCCTGTTTAGGAAGCATGTTTTGAAATCAATTTTTTAAATCTCTTAGTAATGGTAAGTGGTAGTGGAAAATATAATTCTAATGGATTTCAATATTGAAACTATTGAAAAGGTTTCATCATAGTCAATGCCTTGATGCTGTTTAAACAATTTTTAAACCAGTCATGCCTTATAGGTACTGAATTTTAATTATATGCCCAGTTCCTTCTTGAATACTCATTTGCAACCAACATGATTTACATCTACTGGGGGATCTACCAAAATACAAACTTGGTTTTGGTGCATGGAATACATTTTAGAATTCATGGCTTTTTCCCACTTGGAAACATCTCTAGCACTTACTTCTTACTTGTATGTTAGAGAATCATTATTATCAACTAATAATGAGTCACCATCCCTAGTAACTAGAAAACGATACCATTATTATTCTCTAACCTCTCTTGCACTCCTATGTATTACTTGTGTCTCTGGAACAAAAATTTCTTCTAGGGTATTTTTGGAATATGCTCTTGTACTAAATATTGTCTACCTTGAGCCTCAACTTCGTTGAAGTCTATCTCACTCCCAATATCCCTTTTATAGATGTGCACCCTCTCAAATAATATGGTCTGTCTTTCCACTATAATTTTTTTGGAGGGTTCGTATAGGTAATATCCCCTTATTTCTTTGTAGTATCCTATAAAGGTATACTTTGTTCCTCCGGGTGAGAGTTTGTTACTTGAAGAGGCCATAACAGATGCTTCGCTTCCCTAAACATGTAAATTTGATGTCATGGATTTTCTTCTACTACAAAGATCATATGGAATACATTTATCAATTTATTTAGTACATGGTTTAGTATGTGTAATGTAGTTTGTGACAAATATCCACCAAAAATTAATGGAAGACTTTCATGACTCATTGTTGATATCACCATGTCCAATAATCTGTGGTTCCTCCTTTATCTTACACCATTCCATTGGGATGTGTAAGGAAGAGTGAGTTGGGATAGGATCCCAAAATTCTGTAAGTAATCAAATGAGTATGGATTAAGATATTCTCTACCTCAGTTTGAGCGGAGTTTCGTATTTTTCATGCCAAGCTGGTTCTAAAATTCATTCTTATATTCCTTTAAATTATCAAACGAATTCGACTTATACCTCATTAAATAGATCTATCCATATTTACTAAAATCATTTGTAAATTTTATGAATTATGAGTACACACCCCCTTCTTCAACTAGAAATGGTACACACACATCAGTATGAACCAAATCAATAATATCATTGGATCTTTCACAATTCCCAATAAAAGGCCTTGGTTATTTCACCTTCTAATCATGTGTGACATACAACAAGTGGTTTTTCTTTGAAACAATTTAAATATAGAACTTGATGTAAATTTATCAAATAATTCTCATTAACATGACCTAGAAAGTGATTGAAAAGTTGGATGTGGTATGATTCATGTGAAGTAGTTTCGTTATCAATATCCATTACTTGGTTTGTGTAATCCAAAACTCAAAGACCGTTATATAAAGGTGCATTACCAAAACAAATGCTATATTTATATGTGAAGCAACAGTTATTTATGAAATTGAAAATAATTCCTTTAGTATATATATTGGATACATAAATATTATTTTTTGGTCATATAAGTCACATAATAACAACCTTTTAATACCACGATCATCTAAGTCGGCAAAGTGATGTGGTAGCCCCCGACAACTACAACTGAAAGTCTAGCTCTGTTGGTTGCTCGTAGATCTACCTACCCTCAGTCAATATTCTTGAATCTAATTGGTTCTTGTATTTGGATATATATGTTAGCACAACATGCTATATCTAATACCCTATTTGAGGAAATAGATAAATTCAACTTGATAAAAAATGCACCTGAATCTTTCCCTTGCTTCTTTAGCTGAGTGTAGTTTTTCTTCTAGTGACCCATCATGCCACATGTGAAACAAACTACTTACCACTAACTTACATCCCCCTTGACCTATCTTTTCCTGGAAGTGAAAGAAGAATCCATGGGTTTAAATATCTTCACCTTACCTTTCCTCTTATTCACCATAAGGATATAAGGCTTTCTTCTGTTCATGCCTTTGTCCACATGCCAACGGAGGAAAAGAAGACCTCATAGAGACTTCTCAATGTTGTTCATATTGAAATTCACAAAAAAATGGAAGACATATAAGAGAGTGATGTGAGAATGAGATTGGTACCTAGTTATTCAGGGATTTTAAACCCTAGAACATCTGGGCCCTCAGTGTAGCCAAAGATCTTGTCTACGTGAGGCCCAACTGGGGAACCCTCGCAAAGCATACTATGAAATAGTGAGTTGGAGATCCTAAACCATCCATATATTTCTCTCTCCTATTAAATACCACATAGGTGCTCAAAAATTATATATAAATCCATGTTTTTATGAGACGTTATGAGTTAACTAGATATTTATAATAACATCAGACATTGAACATCTACCACATCATTCATATGTTTTTTATAGAAGGAACTCTTAAAGGCTTGCCTCTTGGGTAGGTGGATCAGGTAATGAGGACTCCATCATGTAAGATTTCAGTTCACGGTATAGAATGACCTTAAAAAGTCTAAACCATTCCCGGAAGTTACTACCATTGATGGTGTTTTCTTTTTCCAGTATTGATTGTTGGGATAGTGTGGTTGAAAAGTTTATCATTTTTATTCTTCAGTTAAAAGAGAAGATAATTATTACTTTATTGATTATGTTTTTTGAGAGATATTAAATTAATTTTATTATGTCTTCCACTATTTTATCAACTCCCAATGGCCCTCACTGTTGATATTTTAATGTCTAGTTTCTTGGAAATTCTAGTGGAAATGATCCATATTCCTCTTCGCATAACCCCAACAAGGGTTAGTCAAGCTATTTCATGGTATTTAGGTAGGTAGGCCTTTTCCAACTATGGTATTGGTGCTCCTTAATCCATTGAGTGGACTCCCCAATCCTGAAATCATGACTTTGATTTCCTCAACACTTGCCTCCAATATTACACCAAGTCTTGAAAGGTCTACTCATCTTGATGTAATATGGATAGGTCAACCTGAAAATACCATAAGGTATTCGTGTATAAAAGTAAGTTTCCGAACAAGGGTTAGTCAAAGACATAGTTTTATGAAGTATTTCCCTCAATCAAGTAATGTAAGTATTAGTTGAAATAATATTTTATTGATGGTCTTTATCTATTATGTATTAATTGTTTAATATTTTTATCACATACTTGTTAACATTAAGTGGAACTTACATAATTGATTAACCATGTCTTGATAATATTTATGCATAATCCAGGTTTATTTTAGTTTTATAATGTATTCTAGTTTAATTTTTTAATTATGTTATTGAGAAAAACACCCATAATGATAAACCATGAAACTAATAGAAATAAGATAAAGTAATGACCATGATCATGATATTTTATAACGTTTAATTTAACTAGAAGTTGATAAACTAACCCTGAAATAGGGGAGAAACACCTTGATCCTTTTGGGTTCATGACCTGTCCACCTTTGTATCTCCTGGGATTAGTTTCACCTCAGCTCTATCTCAAATCACATCCACTATCTTGGGAGATTCATCCATTACATATACCTTTTAACTCACATTCAAGTGAGGGGTAAAAAAGGGGTCTTACATAAAAGAAACCATGGGGACTCATGCCCTATATATTAATGAGGTGATATTGAATGTGAAAAAACAATTTAATTTAAAATATATTAAAAGGAACACAATCACACATAAAGGTCTTGTCTAGATCATGCTTATCCACATATATGGAGAAAATTACACATTTGATAAAACTATCATTCAATTCTTTAATCATCTTTAATAAGATAAATGATGGTTGAATATATTAATTATTTTCTTTAATTAATCTATCCTTTTATCTTAATCCTTTTTTGAATATCCCTATGATTCTCTTATAGATCCTTGGAGGTAACACAATGAATATCTATTAGCATCTTTAATATATTGAATTCTAAACATTACATTAATGTTAATGTTTTATTTTTTTTGTAATTTGGTAAGGTACACATGTGTAGTTCTAACTAAACAAAATGTTCAACTTCTCTGTCTTATCCAAAGTACATGCATAGGGACTCGGCATGTGAGGCATACTTCCAAAATATTGGAGTACATGACATGTCCAGTGGTGCACATGCTTTGTTGTCTCAGGGTTACATAGATACCATTCAGATTAGCTGTGTTTGGGATACACGGTTTGGACCTTGACCCAAAGAGACTACACACCATGTCCAGTGGTCCATACAACATGTAATCCAGCAAACCATGCGCCATTATTTCATGGCCAACACGTGGTGTATTATTTAACTACCACATGTTTCATTAATGCACATGTGTTGAGTAATTGAAAAATTACTCTTTATGTACTGAACAAAACTACATGGTGTGTAATCTGGATTACATGATGTGTATGGTAGATTATATGGCATGTAACTCTAAATATGTGGCATGTACTATCATGTTACCTAGACAGAATTTTCGGTGCATCATGATGATATCCTCGATTTAATTTTAATCAAAAATTATTTTTTTGTAAGAGGGGAAATCCCCTAAAAATGAAATATAAAGAACTTCTTTTGAGTGATGGGAAAAGGAGGAACCCATTACAATGACAAATGGAAACATCTTAAACAACAAGGAAAATGTTAAAACAGTTATCCAAATGCCAGAAAAGAAACAAACATCATAACAAGAACAATCCAGAAATCTCTCCACCCCCTATTCTGAAAATGCAACTGCGAAATCAAACAAAGATGATGCGTCAACCCCTCAGTGAAGAAATGGGTCGTGCTGGAAACACAATCCAGGAAAAGCACTCCCCCTTCTCACACTAAAATATGAGAGGAGGACCAGACGATAGGTACCATCACACTTATCTCTCTTTCCAGCTGCCCACACGACGGTGCAAGCGAGAAACTCACTGCACAGTCTACCTGATGTGTTGCACCATCCACTAGAAAACACCGCGCAGAAATAAAATAGGTTACCCATCCATCCAAAATGAGAAAAGATCACTAAATGATGGGTGTAAGTACACCCATCCCTCATTCGAGGTCTCCCACCAGACGCAATCTGCTGGAAACAAAAACACGCTAACCAAATGCAGAGAGACAAAAGGCCAATTAATACCACAACATTTTCATATCATCGACAGTCCGATCCAGAAAATACAGATTATATGAAACACCATCATCCCAATCTACCTCAAATGCTGAAAAATTCTGTAAATCCACAAGACATAAGAGCAGCAAACGAAGCAGCAAAGCGCATCATGGAGAAAACAAGAGGAACCAATGACGCATCATGGAGAACCGGAGCAGCCAAACGGTGCATCACTGTTGAAAAGAATGACTATCGTGAATAAAAAATCAAAACACGGCAGCCACAAGGCACAGAAGCAGCAATGATGCAACGAAGTGCATCATGGAGAAAAGAAACCAGAGCAGCCAGAGACGCATCATGGAGCACCAGAGCAGCCAAACGGTGCATCACTGCGTCAAAAGGACGAGAGAAATAGCTCAACCACCAAGCATCTGCCACCACAGATGAAGCAAACATGAATCACTCGGCGAGGATATCAATTCAATGGACCAGATCTGAAGGGCGGGAGATTAAGGATCCACCACTAGTGGGCATCAAGAGAGTCATGAAACAAGCATCACAAAAGCCACCGACGTCGCCAAACCAGAGATGGAAAGATCCAAAGCAGGCTGCGAAAGAAGAGAAATTGGTCGGATCCATCAAAGCTGTAGAAAACACCTCAAATCCAAAAAGAATGACCAGATCCATTCCTCCTACCATCATCGTCGAGAAAGTGTGGCATCAAAGACAGCCGAACAGCCCCATCCATCATCCGAAACAAGGCCACACACCGCCGCTTTCCACCAAATGAATCTCTGTCGCCTGTGAGCTCAAATGGACATCGAACCAGGCTGAGGATGCTTATATCAAGACCAGATCTGGGAAAGCGAAGGAGTTCGACGTCAATACCAAGGATGAATATAGCAGAAAACTAATTTGAGAGAGGAAAAAAGGAAGAAATCTAACGTGAAGGATGCCCAGAATATCGTCACGGCAGAGCAGTGGAAAAAACGAGCTCAATCCAGATAGGCTCCATATCGATATCGGCAAAAGGCGCAGAGAAACCCTAGTTCGCCCAGAGCGAACGACTGGGAGAATGCGGCGCAATCCAAATAGTTTTCTAAGAATAATCAAAAAATTATTCTTTTCTATTTGATCTGTGAGAAATTATAAGAGGAAGAAAAAATCTCAAAATTATGATTACAAGTATAATTAAAAATGAATTGAAAAAATTAATTTTTTAAGAGTAAATACTCAATGAATTATTTAAATAATTATAAATGATGATGAGCCGACTTTGATACCACTTGTATGGTCTGGATGTAACTGAAGCATGGCGGTTGGGAGGCCCCAAATTTTCTTTTTTTCATAATCATTGACTAATCTAGGATCATTACGACGATGAATGTGAATATCCATAGATTGAAATTAATTATTTAGACCAAGATAAGAGCAAAACCGAATCTGAAAAAAAGGATCTTGCATATCATGTTTACAATTTATTTAATTATTTCTGATGATATTAAATACGGGGGTCTTTGGTACTTTCTTCATTGATGATTGTTGATCATCCAGAATGACCCTTCCGGATTACCTTTATTCCATTTTCAATGATTCAATGTAGAATCCATCTAGTGGTGATCCACCCGTGCTCCAATAGTCTTTGATCAACCCCACTCATTCCATGGGTGCTAGCACACCAGAATGAATGTCTTGCGTCAATAAATATTGCTCTCTCCTTCTCTGATGTTTATGAACTCATCTCATTACTAAAAGGGAGAGATGATAGGAGTTGAGATAGAGAATTTTTGGCTAAAAAATTCTCAATTCACTATGGTTTGGCAGAATAACAATACCTTCATAATAATAGATATGACATTTCAGTTACAATATTTAACTACGAAACCACAATTAAATGAAATTATAATTATTAGAGAAAACCCATGCTACATAATAACAATAACAACACCAATATTTTTAGTCTGCCAACTTTTGAAAAATGGAACCATAAATGAAATTCAATTCCATATATTCCTGATAGTATTATTATTATTTCTTTCAGTAGTTGAATAAACATTATTAAATGACTTGTAAGTAATTAATTTATCAATGTACATGGTCTTGGCCCGTTCGAACTCCTATTCCATTTACTAAACATCCAAATAAAATATTTTATTCTCATAAATAAATATTTTTATTTTCAAACAAGTAAATAAATATTTATTAAATGTTTAATAATATAAATAAATATATTTTACTCACAATCCAATGAATGAATATTTGTTTAATTTATGCAATTATTTTAACTTGAATAAAATCATTCCTCAGTATTGATAATAATATATATTCAATTAATTAAATTCAAATAGAATTTAATCAAGACCACCAAAAACACCTAGTGTGTGACCCTGTAGGATTTCTTCTCATTAGCATTAGGTGGGGTTGCCTAATGTAACACCCCGAGATTTTATGATATGTATTCTATTTAATTTATTTGATGTCATGTGTTTTATGCTACACCAAGATTATCTTGTGCTATACGCAACACCGTATTAGCGTGTAGTTTACGCAACACAATTCATGGATCGTGTTATACACAATTTCAAGTTCATTTGATAGAAGTTATTCTTCGCAACATTGAGTGTATATATATATATATTCAATGTATAAATTAAAAATTGTTAGATTTTGTTATACGCAGAAACAAAGGAGTCTTTCACTACACGCAACCCTGACTTGGATTTCATTACACGCAATCGCGACCTTCCTCGATAGCGTGTGTTGTACGCAATACCTGGTTTCACTAAACAACGATATATGGTTATAATATTATCACGAACTATCCATTATGAATATAATTAACCACATTTTTAATTTTATAACATTATTATTCATCTTATAAATTTTTTGAAACATTTTATGTGAACAAAATATAATTTTCGGGTAAAATAAGTATTTTTAAAAAAATGCAGTTTTGCCACCTTTTGATGGAGCACCCACATTAAATCTAGTTTTTGACATGTTTATATATTCAATTTTAAAAAATAAATATCTTATTTTGAATCAGGATATAAAAATTTACATTGGATAATGTTTTGATATTTTTCTGATAACTTTTATATTTTAATGAATAGTAAAAACATACTATATTTTAATTAAAAACAACTTTTTTCATCGTAATAATTTATATGGTTAAATTATAATATTGAATGGTTTTAAATTATAAATAGAATATATTTTTACCATTTAATATAATTTATGTCATTATCATTGGTTTTACCTTGAATTCGTAGGTTAAACCAATTCAATCTTTTGAAATGTTTTAAACAAAAACCCGTTTTCTTTCCACAACAGGATTAATTTTAATTTAATTTCTGCAAATTTTGTGTATATAATTTGGAAAAATGGATTCCATATTTGGAATAGTTGGGTCCAAATTATATTAATGGACTACTTTTTTATTTTTGGGCCTTATGAATAGTATCTACGCTAAATTTTATTTACCATAGTTTAAGGTAAATCATGAAATTTAGGGTAAAAATAATATTATAAAATTACCCTAACACTTGGAAAAATCCTATTGTATGACTAAAAGTCTACCCATATCACCTAAGGGTCGGATTAGAATCATTTAATGGACTTTTGGCCATGAAAATAACTTAATTATTATTAAAACCAAAGAAAGTGACAACATGTCACTCTCTTAAATCTATTAAGTATATTAATTTTAATTTAGTGATAAACTTAATGAAACATAGAACATGAATAGTCTCCAGAGAGATAAGGAAATTATATACATCATATGAATTTATTTATAATTTTTAGGGATTAAATAATTATCATTAATTACGACACAATAGTGATGCAGAAATTGATTATCAAGTGAAAAATCAAAAATATAGATTTTATTAAACTAATAGTGACCATAAAAGGCACAAAACCCTGACCAAAACATATTGGTCATGAAAATTTAAACCATAATCATCCAGTGGTCGAATATTTGACCATTTGGAGCTTTATAAATGTGATTATGAAACTTATATTATTTTATGCCAAAGTTGTCACATTCATAATTTAATAAATATAACAATTTAAATATTGGGATTTTAAGATGATAAATTCATGTAAAAGTATTATTATGAAATTTATTAGATTTAAATTCATTATAGTATTTTAATTTTAATTTTTATGCAAATAATATGTATATTAATCAATTATACAAAAACGGTGTAGTAATTATTTTATTAAGAGATAAACCAAATAAATGGTTTTAAAAATAATAAAATAAATATTATATGAACTATTAAATATGATCCACTAATTTTCTAGATACATATGACTTTTTATGAATATATTAAATCTTTTAGTTCGAAAATATCTTCAGTATATATTTTATTTAAATTCAAATAAATGAATAGTGTCAAAATTGACAGTATTGTTATTTTATAAAAATAACATATTATAAAATTGTTTAAAAATCAAAAAAATATATAAAAATTATAAATTTAAATTTATATGGTAGAAAATGTTACAAGGTATCAAATTATGGACAATTCACAACAAATATGTAATTATCTTTTATAATTTAAAATTTAGAATTTTATTACCACAAATAAAATTAAATTGATTAAATAAGGATAAATCATGTTTATAATGTTTAAAATAAATTCATAACCTATCTAAACATTATTGGTTGATGAGAATACAACCCTATATCATCTAATATTCGAATATGATTCATTTTTGGAGGTTTGTATGTGGGGTTAGATTTATTATAAATTAATATTTTTATGATTTCCAAAGGTGCCCCTCTCCTTTCTTATAAAAGGGAACCTCCTCCCTCTCTTCCTCACACCACTTTGAGCCTTCAAGCTCAGCCAAACCCTGGAAACTTCTCTTCTCCACTTCCCTAGAAACATCCTGGAGGACTTTTTCTACTTCAAAGACCAGTCATAGTGCCCTAAGAGGAGGTTTCAAAGAGGCGTATCGAAGAAGTGGAGGTTCAGATACATACGAAGCATATTGGACATAAGGTAAGGGATAATTTTGAAAATCTCATTTTTATCCGAGATTTCTTATTTGTAAGTATTTACTGGGTATTATTGTTATCATCCATGTCCATGTTTTCTAAAAGTGTTTTTATGTATGTTTAATGTTCTTTTTACCCATTTTGACTTTTACTACATGGTATGTAAGGAGTCTTTATTTTGTTTACGTTACGAGGTAATTTTTGACTTTTCCAAAAAAAGTACGAGAAGAATGTTTTTTTAACATATACAGCAAGAAATGATTTTTATGGTTTTATAAATCCTTATTTTCATGAAGCTTCCTCCAAAATATTTCATGACTATTTTCAACAAAATACTTTTCATTTAAAATTTCATGGAATTTTGTGAAACGAAAATGATTTTGAAGAATAAAGGATATTTTACTCAAGAATTCATTTTAAGTATTTTATCAAAACCATTTTTCCATCTAATATGACATTATTTCATATGTGTATGTTTCATGTATAATGTCTCTATGATTTATATGGTTTCACTTTTCTTATTATGAAATATCCATTTGTTTTATATGGATTATGTGATGATGTTTATGAAACCCATTTTATTATTTGGGTTATGATGAATGTTTTAAGTTTATTTTGTGGCACAAGTAAGAATGATTTCATTATGATATGGGTGGGACCTATATCTCCCTCCAATGCATTGGGTAAAGATTTATATCTGATGAGATAGACATGGCTGGAACGGTAAGTTAATCCGGTTCAGTGTTACAGGACAGAAATGAGGAGTGAACTCGATTCAGAAAGGGACTTTGTCCACTAAGATGGTCTTGGTAGCAATTCCTTGGCTACTATGGAAATCATAACAAGTTCTGAATGGTTTTCACAATTACATGTTTTATTCCTATGCTATTTTATCGTGATTGATGTTCCTTTATGATATATGCCTTACGTACTTCCAAGATTTATGTCCTTGCTCAAGGTTTTAATGTTTAGATTTCATGTTCACGTTTTTTCATTCAAATGTTTATGGATTGTTTTATGTTCTATATGTTTTCTCTTTCTGAGCATTTGAGCTCACCCTTTTTGTGTTTTATTTTCCCCATGAAATAAATAAAGGTTTTAGGTAAGGAAACAAAAAGGGGAAGATCGTTATGGGAGATGTTGAAGATCTTTCAACATGATTAAATGTTTATATTCCGAGTTTCCAAAGACACTAAACTATTACGGTCCTTGTGTGTCTGTTTTTTTATGTATTAAGTATTCCACAAAAGTAATGTAATGTCCGTGTACGTCAAGCTTCGGGTCTCTACAGTTGGTATCAGAGGGAAGGTTTAGTCAACCTTTGGAAATTAGGATGCGAAAACGTTAGTGAGATCCCTAGAGATATTTCTAATGTATGTCTAGGGATTTACCTAAGGATAAATATATGTATAGGATATAGTCCTAGAACTACAATAACAACCTTAAATTTTAACCTAAGATTTTTGATATTGAGGGTACTCCCCCTTTACTATGTCGTTTTCCCTAGCATGATTTTTCCCTCTCACAGAATTCTTTTTGTGTTTTAGTCAATGGAGGGAACCAGAAGGAATTCAGTTAACATTGAATCCAATGGACAAATTGGTGACTATGAGCACAAAAATTTTGTATTGTCTAGAGAGAAAGATATTGTGATTATGCTGAATCATTCATCGCGATATATGATTTACAAGGTGAAATTTCGTGATATGTCTAATTCATCAAATAAGAGGAAGATAGACTTTTATGCATGATCACATGTTGAGGAGCATAAAGAAAGGAAGATTGAGATTTCTAAAGAAGGGAAGAAGAACCTTGAGGAATACCTCAAATGGAGGGACAAATGTTATCTATGTGGAGAAAAGGGGCATAGAGTGACAGACTGTTATGGAGTTCAATGTATTATTTATGGAGAACATGGGAATTACCCAACTCAGTGCTCTGACCTAAAAAGTTACTTCTAAATCAAGGAAGGACTTATTATAGGACAATCATTGAAGAGGATGGATTGAAGTTTTTATTTATTGGTATTCATGAATAATGTTGTTGAGGTACTTTTATGGTGTAGTATATAATTTTTATATTAGTCTATTGTGGTTTTTCAATATTTTTATGGTACGGTATCTATTAAAAGTGATTCAAATATTTTGGAAATAAGATGATATGCACATAATGAACGGATAAGAAGATAATGAGATGTTTGATTGTATTCATGATCTCATGATTGTTATAAGGACTAAGTGATATCATGGATTGAGTGTACAAAATTTTGAGATTTTGGTATGTGGAAAGAGTTATCTTTCGACAACTCTCATGTTTTCACTATGATTCAATGGGTATTCATTTTTCAAGAGAATACATGATTAAGGCCTTCAAATGTTTGGAATGTGACAAACAAGACATATCTTAGGATATATAGGGATCAACGATGGTATTAACATGCTTTTTATATCAACTCTATTGTAATCGTTTTCACTATAATATGAGATTGGACAGGAGTATTTTGGATAATCCTAAAGATTGGAATGGATTATGTTGGTCATAAGATAGTATTGTTTAAGGCTAAAATTTTTTCAATATTATTGATGGAAAGTTATAATAATGTAGTTTTAGAAAAATGACAACCTGCAGGACGGGCGAGAACTCGTCGCGTCAGACAAGGTTGCGGGAATCAAACCCACGACCGAAGTGCGACGAGCCTTTATCGCCTACCACTGGCCTACAGGAAGTCCCCAGTTAGTATAAATGTGTTTTAATTTATTAATAGGTATGATATATGAAGTATACGTCCATTTTAGGAACCAAATATGATTAATCTCACTATAGATGGACTTATGTATATTTGATAACTTTTACTAACCTTTTTTTTTAGACTGATTGAGACAGATGGAATGACCTATCATTCTATCACATGATCTGCTAAAACATCGCGAAAGACAAATTCAACTTCATTTCTAAAAGAGATGAAGTGGAAATTGTTCAAGGCACGAACAACAGTGAGATTATACCAAAATAAAGTAAGTATTTATTCTAATTCAAATTCATCAACTTAAGGGAAATAATCTTGAAAACCAAAAATGTTGTCCTAATTCTCTTATATCCAATGAATCAGATGGTACCTTATATCATCAAAAATCTATGTCTTTGTGATTGTATTCTTTTTCATAGCCCTGTTCTCTACCACTCTCCATCAGAACTTGATGGTTAGATTTCTCCTCCATATCCATATTTTCACCTGTGATCTCCTATGTGGAAAACTAGTGTTGAGTTAAATTAGGAAACCATTATGTTTCATACTTCACATTTTAAAATTAAGTTTTATAATTCCTTTTTACGATGTGGGTTTCTATGAAAGAAATTCTCAAGTAACAAACCATTTATAACCCCGACGAATTTCAAGGGAGAAATTCATTTTAATTGGGGTAGAATATAACACCCCGAGATTTTATGATAATTATTCTTTTTAATTTATTTTATGTCATGTGTTTTATGCTACACCAAGATTATCTTGTGCTATACACAACACCGTATTAGCTTTCAGTTTACGCAACACAATTCTTGGATCGTGTTATACACAATTTCAAGTTCATTTGATAGAAGTTATTCTAAACAACATTGAGTGTATAACTATATATATTCAATTTATAAATACAAAATCATTGGATTTTGTTATATGCAACTACAAAGGAGTATTGAACTACACGAAACCCTGACTTGGCTTTCATTACACGCAATCACGACCTTCCTCGATAGCGTGTGTTGTACACAATACCGGGTTTCACTAAACAACGATATATGGTTATAATATTATCAAGAACTATCCATTATGAATAGAATTAACCGCATTTTTTATTTTATAAAATTATTATTCATCTTATAAATTTTCTAAAACATTTTATTTGAACAAAATAAAATTTTTGGGTAAAATAAGTATTTTTCAAAAAATGCAGTTTTGCAGCCTTTTGATGGAACACCCACATTAAATCTAATTTTGACATGTTTATAAGTTCAATTTTACAAAATAAACATCTCCTTTTAAATCAGGATATAAAAATTTACATTGGATAATGTTTTGATATTTTTCTGATAAATTTCATATTTTAATGAATAGTAAAAACACGCTATATTTTAATAAAAAAAACTTTTTTCATCGTAATAATTTATATGGATAAATTATAATATTGAATGGTTTAAAAGTATAAATAGAATATATTTTTACCATTTAATATAATTTATGTAATTAAAATTTATTTGACCTTGAATTCGTAGGTTAAACCAATTCAATCTTTTGCAATGTTTTAAACAAAAACCCGTTTTCTTTCGACAACGGGATTACTTTTAATTTAATTTCTGAAACTACTGTGTATTGAATTTCAAAAAATGTATTCCATATTTGGAATTAGTGGGTCCAAATTATATTAATAGACTACTTTTGTATTTTTTAGCATTATGAATAGTAACTACGGTAAATTTTATGTTAAAGGTAAATCAGGCAATTAAGGGTAAAAATAATATTATAAAATAACCCTAACACTTGGAAAAATCCTATTGGATGACTGAACATCGACCCATATCACTTAAGGGTTGGATTAGAATCATTTAATAGACTTTTGTAAATGAGAATAACCTAATTATTATTAAAACCGAAGAAAGTGACAACATGTCACTCTTTTAAATCTTAAAAATATATTAATTTTAATTTAGTGATAAACTTCATGAAACTTAAAAAATGAATATTATACAGAAATATAATGAAATTATATACATAATATGAATTTATTTATAATTTTTAGGGATTAAATAATTATCATTAATTGTGACACAATAGTGATGCAGAAATTGTTTATCTAGTGAAAAATCAATAATATAGTTTTTATTAAACTAATAGTGACCATAAAAGGCAAAAAACCCTTAAAAAAACTTATTGGTCATGAAAATGTAAACCTTAATAATCCAATGGTCGAATATTTGACCATTTGGATCTTTATAAAAGTGATTATGAAACTTATATTATTTTATGCCAAAGTTGTCACATTCATAATTTAATTAACATAATATTTTAAATATTGTGATTTTAAGATGATAAATTAAATTAAAAGTATTATTGTGAAAGGTAATAGATTTACCTTCATCATAGGATTTTTTTTTAATTTTTATGCCTCAAATAAGTATATTAAATAATTATTCAATAATGATGTAGTAATTATTTTATTAAGAGATAAACCAAATAAATGGTTTTAAAATTAATAAAATAAATATTATATGAACTATTAAATATTATCCACTAATTTTCTAGATACCTATGACTTTTTATTAATCTATTAAAGATTTTAGTTTGAACATATCTTCTGTATATATTTTATTTAAATTCAAATAAATGAATAGTGTCAAAATTGACACTGTTGTTATTTTATAAAAATAACATATTATAAAATTGTTTAAAAATCACAAAAATATATACAAATTATAAATTTAAATTTATATGGTATAAAATGTTATAATTTATCCAATTATGGACAATTCACAACAAATAAGTAATTATTTGTTATAATTTAAAATTTAGATTGTTATTACCACAAATAAAATTATATTGATTAAATAAGGATAAATCAAGTTGATAATGTTTAAAATAAATTCATAACATGTCTAAATTTTATTGGTTGATATGATTACAACCCTATATCATCTAATATTCAAATATGAATCATTTATTTAGGTTTTTTAGTGGGATTAGATTTATTATAAATTAATATTTTTAAGATTTCCAAAGGTGCCCCTCTCCTCCCTTATAAAAGGGAACCTCCTCACTCTCTTCCTCACACCACTTTGAGCCTTCATGCTCGGCCAACCCCTGAAAAATTCTCTTCTCCACTTACCTATAATCATCCTAGAGGTCCTGGTATACTTCAACAACCAATCTTAGTACCCTAAGAGGAGGTTTCAAAGAGGCTTATCGAAGAAGAGGAGGTTCAGATACATACGAAGCATATTGGACATATGGTAAGGGATAATTTTGAAAATCTCATTTTTATTCGAGATTTCTTATTCGTAAGTATTTACTGGGGGTTATTGTTATCATCCATGTCCATGTTTTATAAAAGTGTTTTTATGTATGCTTAATTTCCTTTTTACACATTTTGACTTTTACTATATGGTATGTAGGGAATCTTTATTTTGTTTACGTTACGAGGTACTTTTTGACTTTTTCGAAAAAAGTACAAGAAAAATGTTTTTTAACTTATATGGAATGAAAGGATTTTTACGGTTTTATAAATCCTTATTTTCATGAAGCTTCCTCCAAAATATTTCATGACTATTTTCAACAAAATACTTTTCATTTAAAATTTCATGGAATTTTGTGAAATGAAAATGATTTTGAAGAATAAAAGATATTTTACTCAAGAATTCTTTTCAAGTGTTTTATCAAAACCATTTTCCATCTAAGAGGACATTATTTCATATGTGTATGTTTCATTTATAATGTCTCTATGATTTTGACGGTTTCACTTTTCTTATGATGAAATATCCATTTGTTTTATATGGATTATGTGATGATGGGATGATGTTTATGAAACCCATTTTATTCATTGGGTTATGATGAATGTTTTAAGTTTATTTTGTGGAACAAGTAAGAATTATTTCATTATGATATGGGTGGGACCTATATCTCCCTCCAATGCATTGGGTAAAGATTTATATCTCATGATACAGACATGGCTGGAATGGTAAGTTAATCAGGTTCAGTGTTACAGGACTGAAACGAGGAGTGAACTCGCTTCAGAAAGGGTCTTCTTCCACTATGATGCTCTTGGCAGCAATGCCGTGGATACTATGGAAATCATAACAAGTGATGAATGGTTACCACAATTACATGTTTTATTCCCATGCTATTTTATCATGATTGATGTTTCTTTATGATATATGCCTTATGTACTTCCAGGATTTATGTCCTTACTCAAGGTTTTAATGTTTAGATTTCATGTTCAAGTTTTTGCTTTCAAATGTTTATAGATTGTTTTATGTTCTCTATGTTTTCCCTTACTGAGCATTTGATCTCACCCTTTTTGTGTTTTATTTTCCACAGGAAATAAATAAAGGTTTTATGTAAGGAACCAAAAAGGTGAAGACCGTTATGGGAGATGTTAAAGATCATTCAACATGATTAGATGTTTATATTCCGATTTTCCAAAGACACTAAACTATTACGGTCCTTGTGTGTCTATTTTGGTTATGTATTAAGTATTTCGCAAAAGTAATGTAATCTCCATGTATGTCAAGCTTCGGGTCTCTACACCTAAAGTCCATGATTTCTATCTAGAAATGAGTTAAGGAGCCCAAGAAAAAGAACAAAATGTCACAATGAAGACATCCACAAAAAAACTCTCACTGTGTAATATACTCCCTTTGTTACAATATCTAATCAAGCATGTTTCATGATAGTGCCATCAACCTATATTCTTGATACTCCATTCTTTGACTATTTGAAATAAACTCGTCGTTACACCATGACCATGGAATTTAAGGTGACAATTCCATTTCAATCAAAAGGTCAAGATATCAACATATATAAATGAATGGGACAAATCCATCATCAACTTATACATTAATAACATGTTATTCATGACATAGCCAACTTACCGTACTTCCCGCCAACATATGGCATGATAGTTGTTTTCAGTAAATCTAAGTACGTGAGTTATGACACATATTAAAGATAATCAAAAAAATATAATGACCATTTCACATTCTTGTATATAAGAATATGCAATGACATCAAAACATGCAAAATTCCTATTGGTGGGTCTATTCTCATAATCTCCCATCATGGAGACTATCATGTGCGAACTTAATGAAAAAAAGGCTCATATACATAGGAGTACTTGCACCTGATGGCCTATTTAATATGTGTCCCATCATATTATGTCATCCAACAATATAACTATATTTAAGAATATTTTCATATAACTTCAAGGTTCTCATCATAGTATGGAACTACTATGGCATTGTTTATGCAACGAATACTCTAGGAAAATATTTCATTATATTCATGAAAAAAAGGGATGAATATGTAATAAGATGTTTAATATTTAAATACATTAAATATTCATGTAATCAATGTATAAATAGTTTTTTATAGGACACCAACTCCAATAGTGTATGCCTAAAACATATTTCTTATTAATATGATATATTCTCATGGCCCAAGATTGATTATTGATGATTATACACTCTTATGAGTTATGAAATTTATATGAAAAATTCTTATGACACGATTCATGACTAAAGATATTTTTCTAATTAGGTATTTCTTTCATTAGTTATGATCATGTTATGATACCCTTTTGATTATGATATTATAATTTTTGATCATTTATTGATATATCCTATGTTTAAAATTTCTAAGTATTTGAGCACGCCCTTTAGTTGTTTCCCTTTCACAAGGATTTGAATAAATTTTATAAGGAATGTTTATTAATTGTAATTTTCGAGAAGAGATTTGTGGGACATGTTTAGTATCTTTCATGAAATAATATGATTTTTTATCTAGTCTCAAAAGAAAATAGAAAAAAATCAGTTTCAGGGATGTTATTTTTATGGGATGCATTGAATATTCATCTAAAATGATGTAATATTTATGTATATAATGTTTGGGTTTCCTCAGTTGTATCATAGTAGTGTTTAATTATTATTTTATACTAATATTAGAGATGTTTAGTGAAAACCTTGGAGATACATCTTAGTATATGATAACATCCTAATGATTTGGTAAATTAGAGATTATGCAGTTTCATACCAATGATATTCTTGTTTGGATAGAATTAATCAGATGTTACTATAGTTTTAATATCAAATCGATCTTGAATCAGTGAATGGTGAGTGGGAATAATACTACACACCTAGATAGAATCTCCTATGAAATGTAATTTGGTTTATTCAAATTCTATTTATGTACCAATATAATAAATAATTGGATAGAACCTATGATTACCTATGATAATCAATAGGGATATGAGATGAAATTTAAATGTCATGGGTTGAAAGATGGTGTAACAATTTAAGATATCATAAATTTATTTTCATAATAATATGACATATCACTCTAAATATTGATATTCGATGATATCATTATTCCATTTGGTTTTAGTACATAGATGATACCTATATAAACCATGTTACTAGTGGATATGAAGGAAAATGTGGTGGTTATTCCAATGAGAAACCAATCAACATAGAATATAGAGTGAAAATTTTCATGGTTTTTCTAAACTAGTTATGTTGATTTGGGATTAAAAACCTCTACCTATGTATGTTTCATGATACACATTTTAAGGTAAAATTGGAGTTTCTGGGAAGTTTAGTCGATAATGGTCATGGAGAAAGGAAGATTTATTTTTATACATACCAATAATATGGGAATAATCACCTAGCTAAATATCTCAATGGCATGAGATGATTTTTTATATATGGAAAAGTAGGGAATATGGAAACTAAATTACAAAGAAGGTAAGTAACATTTGATATTCCAAATCAACATATTATTTTCTTTCAGTGTAAGGATGAATATGAAATTATAATGGAATTTTTTATTGGTCTTACTACCTATTCATGATGGGTATTCAACATAAATGGTTGGTGAGAAACTCAAAATTGTTGATACACCCATTATTTAGGAAGTTTATGCATTTCCTTATTAATTTCCTATTTTCCACAGAAATTTGAAGTTGAGTTTTGAATATAACTCATATTTGGTACTATAACTATTTCAATGAATCTATATAGAATAACCTAAAATGAGTTGTAAGAATAGAAAAGCTTAATCTAGGAAACTTTTTATAAATACTAATACACCATAGTGCATCACCAAGGGGTGAACCTATTATTTTTGTTAATAAGAAATATGTTTCAATGTGTATTTTAATTTTTTATCAAGAAGATAATAAAATAACTTTTAAGAACAAGTATCCTCTTACCAGTATCGATGGTTTGTTTGATCAATTATGAGCTGTTCAATACTTTTCCATGATTGACCTTCATTCTGGATATCATCAATTAAAGGTAATGAAGTTAGATATACCTAATACAAATTTTCATATATGGTATGGTAACTATGAATTTTAAGGGATTCCATTAGGAATTACCATTGATAATTTTATCTCTATGGATCTAATAAATAATGACTTTATATATTACCTCAATTAGATTACAGTAGTATTTAGAGATGATATTCATATATATTAAAAGTGAAAGGAAGATCATAAAAAGAATAAGAGAAATATTTTGAAGAACCTGATTAAGAGTAATTTTATACCACATTTTTTTAAAATGAGTTTTGGATATATAGAGATTCATTCATGGGTCTTGAAATATCAATCAAGGTTATATCGGTGGATCCATCAAAGACCAAAGTTACTGAGAAATTGGCCCATACTAACCATGGTGACCTTGATCTGTAGTTTTCATGGGTTGGATAGATACTAACAATTATTTTTTTGATATATATCATGGATATAAAATCCAAAAACCAAGTTGAATTGCATGGGTTATACATCCCTTAGGACTATTGAATGTGATGAAAATTTCATGGAACTAAAGAGAAGGTAGGTCAGTGAACATATTCTCACAGTACCCTATAATAAAGATTTGTTTGTGATAAATAATGATACATTAAAGAATTGACTGGAATAAATAGTCATGAGGAATGATATTATGATAGATTATACATGCCACCAATTATAAATTCATAAGGAAAATTACATGAATCAAGATTTGGTGTTGGCAGTGGAAATTTTTATATTGACAATATGGGGGACTTTATGGTGAAATATTTGATATATATACTAATCATAAAATTTTTAAGCATACAATCACATATAAATATTTGAATATATTCCGAAGTAGATGGTTGAATTTGATTAACAATTATGACTTATCAATTCCTTACCACCTTAGGAAAGAAAACAAGGTGGAAGATACGCTCTGAGTTGGATATACCATGCCAGTTTACAAATTATGAGGATTGATATAGATCCAATAATTATATATTTTTATAATATGGATATTTAAATCATGAGTAAATTGGGAATATCTCATATTTCTGAGATAAATGTCCAACTATCTATCCATATGAGGATTAAAGACGTGCAAGAGGAATATATAGAACTATTGAATAATGTGTGGAATGTTCCCAAGATCAACAATGATTATGATGGTCTGATAAAATTTAGGAACCAAATATTTGACATTTAAATAAATTATTTGAAGAAGTACTTATTGTATGAAGATCATAGTTCATCACTATTTATTCAACAAAGAAGTATGAAGATGTATAGAGATCTGAAAGTGTATTTTTTATAGGAAAACATGGAAAGGGATCATCTGGAGTATATATCACATTATTTGGTATTTATATAATTTAAGGGAATATAATTATTATTGGATTCAATATCCATTACACATATTATTATGTAAATGGTAAAACATCACCATCGATTTCATTATTAGACTCCCTAAAACGTCTAAAGGCTATACTGTTATTTGAGTTTTAGTTGAAAGCCTTATGAAGTTATCAAATTAATTTTAAATGAAATTATATTTATATCTTGATATTTTTTATATTATATAAATTAAATAAATGTTAATTTTTCATGGAGTACCATATTCTATTATAACTGATCAGGATATTAGGTTTTCTCAAATTTCTAATGAATTATACATCTAGTATTGAATTTCTAGTTTTTAGCACCAAATATCATCCTTAGATATATGGACAGTATAATAGGACCATTAAAACCCTATAACATATTTTTAGATCATGGTATATGGATTTCAAAGGTGCTTGGGATCAATACCTTTATCTGGTCAAGTTTTCTTACAATAATAGCCTCCAATCGATCATTTAGATCGATAATTATGATTCCCTATATGGTATAATGTGACTAAATATAATGTGTTGGGATGAAATTATAGAAAAAATATATTGTAATATATTATAGTTTATTAAATTATATATAAGTTCATATACATTCAACAATATATTAGGGCATCTCAGAGTCGATTGAATGGTTAAGAATACAATTGTTAACAAGATCCAGAATTTGAAGTTGGCGATAAGGTATTACAATAAATATCTCCTTGGAATACGGTTATGAGATTTTTAAATAAGGGAAATATAATAACTATATATATTTTTTCCTTTAAAATTATTGTTCATATTTTTATGGTTTTTTATTTTTTGGAACTTTCACTAAATATCTCTCAAGTTCATGATGTGTTTCATTTATCTCTATCCGAGAAAGTACATTCCTAATCCTTTTGTTATAAAAAACTCATATTCCATACCATTGTATAATGATATATATTTTGATAAAAAATAAATGAATTTTATAAATCATATAAATAAAATTATGATAAGAAATATTACTCACCATGTCAATGTTTTTTAGAAAATCCATAAATTTGAGGAGCCTAATAGAGAACCATGAGAATGTGTTGAGTCAAACGTATCCTAAATTGTATGTATTGATGTGATGTAATTTAGGAGGAAAAATTATTATAAGGTATTATATTTTAAAACCTTAATATTTAAGGATATATTTCTATTTAAATATGTTTTGTGTATTTGATATATTTCATTACACCCAACACTGATTTTAAACGAACCGTGATATAATAAAAAATTATTATTATTAAATGTGATACATATCAACTAGAAATTGTAATTGAAGGTATAAATAAGGATATATAAATTATAAAAATTATTGTTTATACATGTATGAAATTAATTCATTGGTTATCAGTTGGTTATAACTTAAAATAAAAGCACACAATGGCAAAAAAGAATGTTTTTCTGAAATATTTTGTATGCCTGCAATAAGTTATTTAAATAATAAATTAAATTAGTAACTATTAATGAATTATTATACTTAAATGTTTAGATATTATTTTCAATAATATAGTTTCACATCCATATAATGGATTTTACTAGGTATGGAATTAGATTAAATGCAATTTTATACTAAAAATGATTTTCTATAAAAACTAGTTTTTCATGATTTATGATTGGATATTAGAATATAATTCCTTTAAATATAGAAATTTAATCTTCTAAAATGTAGTAAATATATTTAATTATAATAATAATAATATTATTTTTTAATTTCAACTTAAATTTTGCTCATAATGAATTGTAACCGTGTTAAAAATCTTGTTACCATAATAAAGGATAAACGGGTTAACAAGTGGTTAAACTAAAGAGATAAAGGATAAAATAACCTAAAAAATTATCTAAATTTCATTGGTTAAGTGTATTAAGACTCAAAATTACCTTATATTCTAATTTGGGTTTCATTGGGGCCACTTCCCCATGAGTGTGAGTTTATTATCATTTAATATTCATAATAATTACGAGCGTGTCGCTGCCCACATACATAAAAGGGAACCATAACTCCTCTATTATCCACATTAAATAATCCATTTATCTTGACCAATATATACCCAATTAATCGCCCAAAGTCCTTATACATTACTTTTAGGTACTTTTTAAAAAAAAATACTCATCCAAGAAGCCTTAATGTTCTTTTGAAAGGACGATACATGAAGAAGAGGTATATGATCTTCCCGATATTTTTTAGGTTTCCTTCTTATTAAAGCTCTTAAATATGTTCTATAACCCCATTGAGATGATTTAATTTGTATATTAACTATATTTATTAGTATTTATGTTAATTTTATTTCCATTTTCTATCTACTACCAATTTTTTGGAAAATGATATTGTTACACTTGTCTATGTATGGACTAACACCTCCATGAAGTGATATGATTTTTTTGTAATTTCATATTTTAATGGTTGGTCATAAGAATATATTGAGTAAATTTTTTATCAAATTTATGATATAATTTTGATTTTGGAATGGTGAAAAGTTATTTACCTATATTTGGTTTCCATCTATCAAAAAGTGAAAACATCACCTATGTGTAAGTACAAACTACTATCTCCAAGAAGTGATGTACCTCATTGTTCATATCATAATTATATAAATAGTCCTAAAAGTGTATAAAATTATTAAATATGATACATATAAATTTATTATGCAACTGGGGATTATTAATCTATGAAAAAGGTGAAATTAATAGAACCATAAAATAGAAACACGAATGGAAAATAGACTTGTCTTCATCCAAATGAACATTTTAATGAAAAAATATTAATTAAATGATAATTTGAAATTATAATGGATTGATATATATTAATATTAAAACAAATATGTTTCTATAATATATTTTAATAAATATTTATTTACATTATCATATGTTTGAACATGAATAATGCAATATAGGAATTGAGGTAAGGGTCTATGTTACAATCTCATTTCTTTTCAGGATTGCCTATGCTAAATTTATATTATGGGAAAATATATTGTTATTATCTTTTAAATATGATATATTTTATTATACACTAGTTAATCATGAAATGTTAATGTAATATTTCCATATTTCAATCTTTTCTACTTAAAATTATCAAGAATGTTTTTAAGAAATGCCGACATTACTTCCTCTTTAGTCAAGGAACTTTTTCTTCCTTATCTATACGCTTAATTTTTTTATAGAAGTATCTATATATACATGAAATTATTTTATAAAATTTTATTTTCACAAAAATTTACTATATTTATCAAGGTTTAAAATATATTTTTTTGAAATGTTTTCAAAAAATTTCATTTTTCACTTTTTACTATAAGTGTGAAAAGAATGTGCTCTTTTAACATATACATCATGAAATTTTTTTCTCAATATCATGCCATTTTTTTCATTGAATACGTATTTAAAATTTACCATAGTTAGTTTTAAAGAAAACATTATTCCAAATATTTTGTTAATCTTTATTTTTTAAGGAATCTAAAATAAAAGGGCACCCAATTCTCAAATATATGTTCAAATGAAATTTTATAAGTATTTTTCATCCATTTAAAAATCCATTAATTATTTTTATGCTTCATTGTGGAAATGATTTTATGATACAATCCAATTTATATCTGTTGATAAATTAATTTTTGATTATTTATTTATGGTTATACAAAAATGTTTTTTCCCAAAGGTTATTTAAGTTATGATAAATTCTTTATGAAACATATTTATTTTCCATTAGTTATGATACATGGAAACGATTGAATATTTATAAAACCCATATAACTTCTATGGTTATGATATAATGAATTGATTATTGTTTATGATATTAGGACACCCATACGTATGGTTTTCATTAAGTGATAGGTGGTCTTGAAATTATATATCCCTCCAATGAATTAGGTAAATAATGATATCTTATGAGATACTATGGATAAGAATTAGGATTGAGATGAGTTCAGTAAGGGACCATACACACTATGATAGTCTTGATAATGGTCCTCGACTAAGGAAATTATGTAATAAAGCGTAAAGCCAATACAATATGGCACTTTTTTAACTATTCTAATCTTGTAAGTGAAAAATGAGTAAATAAACGATTATCTGTGATTATGTGAATGGAAAAAACCTATGTATTATGATAATGATATGTTCTAATAGATCAAGAACGATTATTAATGATTATACTCTTTTATTATTTATCTATTTGGTTATTAATAAGCTTATTTCATGATTCATGATTAAATATCTTTGACTGATTGGGTGTGTATTTGGTCAGTTATGATCTTTTTATAAAAAAAATATTCTTATATTATTCTCATTTTTGATCATTGATCGATATATTCAATGTCTATCATTATTGAGAATCTTATCTCACCATTTTTTTTATTTTCATTCCCTAGGTTAGGAATAATTTTTTTATGTAGGTTATTCTTAACAATTGTACAATTTTAGAAGAACATTGTGGGATATTTTTAAGAGTATTCATGAAATTAGAAGAATATATATCTATTCTCGAAAGATTATAAACCTTTTTAGTTTTTGGTAATGTATTATTGTGAGATATATTGAATATTTATCTAAAAATATGTAATATTTATATATTTAATGTTTGATTAACCTAAAAAACAATGGATAAATATGATTTATTCATATTAGGTGTTAGCATTGGGTTGAAATTATGGTCTCTATTATGATTATATCTATAGATACATGATTTTTGGTTAAAAATTGTATTGGAATAAGATCATAGGCTATATTCAAGAATAATGCGGTTAGTTACTTATTATTCCATATATTCCCTTAATTAAATTTTAGTTTTATATAATTATAAACCTTTATATGAATTATTTTCATGAAACTTGTCAATGAGAGGTATTTAGATATTCATAGTTATAATTATATTTTATTTAAGGGAAAGTAACAAAAACAATTAGTTTTATAAAGTGGTAAACATTAAAATGTTTATAAAATAATAATTTATTCAAATGTAATGGATAAAAAACTAAATAATCAATTTTGGGAAATAATATTTCAATGAATCATGGGAGCATTTTTGAGGGGATTGTGTTTATTGACAAAGTAGACCTCCAAGTTGTGTGTTTTGACAAAGTAGACCACAATGTATAAATTTGTTGACAAAGGGGGTTTACATAGTGATTTTTTGAGTTCAAGGGATGTTTTTAACAATCCATGATTGATTGAATAACCTAGACAAAGAAATAGATGATCTGGAGGTGGTACAAAAAGAGAAGATACAAGGTCCCCCCATTTTCCAGTGTTTGCCAAATTTTTGGCCCTCAAAATCAACAAATGGAAAAAGTGCTTTTGGAAAAGGGACTTGTGCGACGGTGTCTTGGAAGCTCGGAAAAATTTGCACCATATGTTTTTCAAGATCCAAACATCAAAATATGGAAAAGGAACTATGGGCACCCATGTTTTGGTTTGGTCACCCAAGTGACTAGGGTGACAGAGAGTAGGGTGGTTGGACTTGCACGCTGAGAGGAGACTTGAGCCCCAGTGCTCATGGTGTCCAAAATGACAATAAATATAGGTCCACTACTCCTCATTTATGATATAGTTCAACATTTATATAAAATTAGAGCTCCAGTTGCGTAGGTGGTTCGCTCGCGCAAGTGGTGGTTTGGTCGTGCAAGTATAAAGATACTTAGAAGTTGCATGCTAGTTGATAATTGTGAACCAATAATGGTCTGTGAGTAAAAGGGTGTGAGTCTACCAAGCTCAGAGTTGGAGAAGGGAGTGATTCACAAGTGTTTTGGTGACATTTTCATGCATGGTTTTGAGAAGCTCTCCAAAGCATAAAGAAGCACACCAAGCATATAGAAGCACGCTGGTTATTCTAGGACTACGTGAAAAGTTGGAATATTGTCTGGTACATCCATGGTAACGTTGTATTCATCAGGGGATGAATGTGGAACTACATAGAGCATCTACATAAAAATTAATATGCATTTATTTGTGATAATAAAGGGACCTAGAAGTCTTTAAACTGTGAGTGGATTCCTTCTAGAGCAGTGAGGAAAGAAAGCGGAAGAAGATGATCCTTTCTAAAGCTAGAGTCATGTTCAAACATCATCTCAAATGAACTATTTTGATTTATTACCTTACCCAATTCCTTGGAGAACTATATAATTTTGGAATCACTTGTCACATTCAAACATTTATATTGCACTATATAATTCCGAGTGCACCCGTCACATCATAACATTTTCATTATCATGCATGCCACATAAAAAATATATCAAAAATGAAAATAAAAAACCCTTTTAATGGAATGGGATTCACCACATAATAACACATTCATAAACAATGGGTTCCCAAAATAATGAGGTAATGTCATACTTGATACAAGAACAATAAACTGTGAAAGGGAACTAAAAGGTGTTTTTTTAATGAAGTGTTATTTTGGAAAACATTTTCCTTAACCTAAACTATATTTGAAAACAAGTATATCCAAATAAAATTTAAGATAATTAGGAAAACATTATTATTAAGGTGTAACCATAATTAATATGGTGTGAAAGATGGACAACCTAAGGAGAGAAAGTTGGGTTCGCGAATTTCTCCTTACCTTGAATCTGAAATAATTTTTCACCTTAATATCCTTTATAACCACATAATATTAATTAATTAAAAAATAAAATGAATTTTATTCATTAATAATATTAATTATGGTTTTATTACATTTATTTATCGTATTATGGATGAGTTATAGAGTTTAAATTCATTTTTCGGGATCATTCATTTTCCTAATTTTCATAAACGGTTCGCTTGTGTTCGTGAATGGATGTTCATTTAAAACAAGGATAAAAAAATCATAATAGTTATAATATGTTATTTATTATGTCTCATTACTATAAATGATATTATAAATAATTTTTTTATATACCATGAGAATGAATCATTATTTAATAATTTAAAGATGATCATTTGGGTTAATTCGACCGGTTTTTTGACCATAAAGAAAATGTTTTGTTTAATAATTTAGTAATATCTACATAATTTAGTTAATAAAATGGAAAGGATATAATAAATATAACATAATATGTTTCAATCATAAAAATGGTTTCATGACCAGATCTTGAATCGATAATGGAATATGAAAACATGTATTTCATGATGGTGATAAATAAACCCCTCACAAACAACACTTTCTTTTCTAGAATAAAAATTAGAGGAGAAGGGGGTTGGATGATATATTCTCCCATTAGTATCATAAAATTTTATTATATTCATGATACTAGAGTTACCATACCATGTGTTTGAGGATATGTGGGGATAGATAAATAAAAGAACAAAAATTGAACGAAATTTATTGGAAAAGATATATAGGGGAATTACAACTTGATTCCTCCATAAGGAACCTTGGATTGGTATAATGATGAGACCATAAGCTCTTGAATGTGTTTTAGGGTCTTTTAAATATGGTTGGGAAGAGTTTGGACAAGGATTTGTTCTTCAGAGGTGTGACGAAAATAGGGTATTAGGGGTGATATTTATAGTGGAGGGGAGGGGTTTTTACCAAATATTTTATTCATTAGTTTATTAATTTTCTTCATGAAAATAAATATTGAGTATTATATGACTAAATATAGTAATTTAATCATGTGTATCCGAACCAAATGTGATTACATATTCATAAAAACATATATGACTCTATAATTCATGAATTTAACATATTTTGTAAATTATCGTATTTCAGTATTCATCAAAAATTTATATAATTCAGAAAAATCCCAAAATATCTCTCTATAATTTTATTGAAATATAATATCCAAATATAAACTCCATTTTTCAGAAAATAATATATAAATATGTTAAATTAAATTTTTAAATAAAATAATTGTTTATTCAAAATTGACCAATTTAAAATAAGTTATTTACTTATTCAATGATATAGATATATCATACGTTCAATTAAATCATTTATTTATACAATCATATGTATATTATATATTCATATTGGTAGGTTACTATTATTAAGTGTAGGTTACTATTTATAATGATAGGTTACTATTCACAAAAAAATATATATTTTTCCATCAGACACAAAAAAATTACCCTAGACGCAACCGTGTATGTCAGATTTTTGAAATTCATAACATTGAATTGGAAATGGTTAAATTTAATTATATCATTATATTTATTATCATTATATATCATTGGTTTTTTTAATGTGATTATACTATAAGGATTGATTATAAGAATTGATTTTCATTGATATAACTTTTGTTCATTACACAAATGCTAACATGAGATCCGACATTGGAAATATCAACTCATGTGGCCTCAACTGCCAAGACCCGTATGATATGAATCTTTCCCACATCAATATCATAACTCCATGTCCAAAACCTGATGCATCAAAATACATAGTGTATCTCCTTACCATATTTGATAGTATTAGGACTCGTGCTGAATTGAATCTTATATGTTGCTTCATAATGGATATCTCATATGTATCCACCCATACAATCTTCTCGTCCATCTTAGTCATACCCGTAAATGGAATAAATATTTCTGAGAAGTTATTTATGAAATTACTATAGTAACTGAATATAATAAATAAACTCAACTCCTCGATGATGTTCTTGGAATATTCCCATGAAACTACAACTATCACCTTCTCTTGGTCAACTGATACTCTCTTCCCTTAGATAATGTGACCTAGGAAGTGCACTTTCTCTATTTAGAAGTGGAATATATTATTTTTATCACATAACTGGGGCTCTCTCACTATATAAAAATTAATATCAAGATGTTGGGCGTAGTTTTGTTGGTTGTGAGAATACACAATGATATTCTCCATGAAAATTTCTAGAAATGATTCTAAATAAGCATAAAACACTCGGTTCATCAGCACCCTGAAAACAATTGGAGGGTTCGTGAGAACAAACAAAATCACTATATAATCAAATGACCATAACTGCTACAGAATTTTTTGTGAGGTATTTCTATATGTTTAAAATATACCTGGTGATATCCCAACATCAAATCAATTTTCAAGAACACCCAATTTCCACGAAGGTGATCAAACATGTCATATATCCTTGGAAATGAATTTCGATTCATTATTGTCAGCTTGTCAAATTTATGATAATCCATTCATAGTCTGAGGTTACCATCCGGATTTTTCGAAAAAAGGACTTAAGAACCCAAAAATATATGTATGAGGTAAGATAATCCCCATTTCCCCTAAATCCTCTAGATACCTCTTGATGTCTATCAACTCTATCGTACCCTTCCAATATGGACAAATGGATAATGGTGATTCTATAATAACTTACTCAATAGAGAACTTAACCTCTCAATCTAGAGGTAAACTACATAATTCATATAGTAAAATGTCTATGAAAAGATAAACTACTAGAGAATGTTCTTCCTGATTCACTCCTTAGTAATCTAGATATAAAATATCTATTTGGGATATCATCCAACCCACCCCATGATGTTGTGGTTCACCTCGGCCCGCTTGGACATATCATTAACCCTTGTGACTATAAACTGCACCCTTTAGATATATTAAATTCACCCTCCATGTACATCAGTCAACATTACCTTTGTAAGATACTAGTATGTTCAAATGGATAATGATGACAAACCCTTTCATCTAGAGGAAAATATATTCTACGTGACATGACACACACTAACGTCAAGAGGGATTTCTCTACAAAACGTACATCATCCTTTCAGATTCCCAATAGAGTTTATAGCATCATAATGCTCTTGGAAGATATTATAATGATCCTAAGGATTTTTAACACATGTAGTGATATGAGTCTTTGAAATGAACATATTTTAAAAATAGGGTATGCAATAGTAGAAGATACTAAGATCATACCTCTCATCATAGAAGTTCTGGTTCCTTACTCCATAGGGGTTGGTTGTAAAAAATATCTCTGGCTTTTGCCAATGTCTCGTGAAATCGACTCACTACTATGAGTAGGCCTGCTCTGATTTCGTGGTGTAACTGCTGGATGGATGCCTTAGCCAAGACCACCACTCCTTCATCCTGATTAGATGGTACTACTCAAACTCCCAGACTAATGCAGGGTTGAGGAATATGCTTCTAAACTTGTTGTTGGAGATGACCCCTACCACTCACTTATGTAGGTAATTTTCTACATAAACGTTGCACATGGAATTTCTTTCCATAAGTTTGACACTCAATTGGGTCACACTCACAATGATTCTTCATGTATCCCCATCCGCCACACAAATGATTGAAAAAAGTGCTAAAATTATTCAAATCCTAATTTGTTCTCATTTCACAAGATGCTTGAAAAATTTTATCTAGGTAACTATAAGTAAATCCAGTTGGTCGAGAGACGATACCACTCTTCTCTTTGCCACCAACATCCCACAGGTTTCACTCTATAATCAGCATCTAATTCACAATTTCTTTAATAGCGTTAAATATGAAAAAGTTGAACGAGGATCAGGCGGTAGGTTATAGACCATCCTCAATGAGTCACTTCATAAATAACACAATATCAAGGTATTTTAGTAAAAAACACTTTAACTCGGTAATGCTTTCTGAATACCCCATAACATTCATCGTGTTGTCCTCTATGTGAATGATCTCACAAGTCCGCTATTCCCATTGAGACTGGTGTTAAAAATAATTATAGAAAATGGATTGGGAATATAATCAAACAATGTTTCAAATCTTATTAGCATATTTTCAACCATCCAAATAGTTCTATTATACATGAAGAAGCATATATGTCATGAGAAACACTATCCTCTTAGGAGGTGTCCCTAGATGCATGAAGATCACAGTTATAGTCTCATGTGATAAATCAATATCCAATGGACTTCCATCAACCAAAATGGTGGGAGTATTCTTCTATTGGAACACAAGAATCAGCATATCAAATGATAATATTGGTTATGGTTCTCCCTAAAAATAATTCATGAAGTGGTAAAACACCTAGAAAAACTATTCCCTCGTACCTATTTCTAGAACAACAATTAGTTCTTTATATAAAACTAAAGGACGATCCACTGGTAGCCCATGTCCCAAAACCTCTAGATGGTGGCCATCCCCTCTATTTTGGTGTAAAATTGGAGTTCATCATGGTGTCAGGCCCTTACAAGTCCAAAAACTTGCATAAAAAATAATGACATCAATGCTCACAACTCAAAATCATATGACTGGTAAAACCCAATCTACAAACAAGTCACACTACACATCATTATCCTAATTCACGGTCTATTCATAAAATTATATCAAATTCCACAAGATACCCTCCTTCTATCCCACATACAATTCCATTCTATGTCAATTTATCCATCCACTTTCAATTTTACATTTCAATTTATTTTAATATTTATTTATGTTATATTAAAATTTAATTAAATGGTTTAATTTAATGATTTACCAAATTTTGATCCATAAGGTCCCATAATTCTCCTAAACCAAAGCATATAATCCAAATAATTAATACAAAGACACATTCTAGAAAATATATCACAATAATGGGTATATTTATCACAACTTCTATCATAACATCGTGGAATAATTATTGAATTCAAAATGGAATGGAATAATTCATGGAATATAACTTCATGCATGTTTCTAAATTGATTCATGAGATTACATACCTTCATTTTATCAAGGTGAAATATAATTTTAACCATATTAATATCAATAATAACGTCACAATTTATGTTCATCACTCAATGGTGGAGTCAAACCAAATGTAATAACCAAACATAGAAAACAAAAATTTCATTTGGGGCGATTTGGTTTTTTCCCATTGTTTGTTTATCAACACATAGGCACAAGTCATTAATGAATTCCATTAACTCCCTTAAAATTTCTATTATCACCAAATCATAATTAAAAACATAGTATAATCATTTTAATACCACATTGTAATGTCCCAGACTCAAATAAAACTCAATAGTTCCTCAAGCTCCGATGGGCACATGGCCTCCTGCACATCTCCAAAAACACCATAGGATTACAAATAGTATTGAGGGCCTTGGTGTGTTAGTGGTAAGACTATTCCCTAATATATATTGTGTAATAAGGTTTAATATCAATAAAAATCAATAATTAAATCAATATAACAGTCAAAAAATAGATAATTTCTAGAATAGATAATATTCTTAATAGGTAGCCAACCAAATAGGGTGTGAGATACAATCCCAGTAGGTAACTTCCCAAAGATCATGAAAATTCTATGTTGTGAAATAATAATATTAAAAAATCACATAAATTAGGTATGCTATAAATAAATATAATGTTCCCATTTCATATCCATTATTCAGAAAGGGATACTGTATAGCCTCAAGTGGATCTCTGCAAAGCATGTTTCAATCCACTATAACATAGAATATGTAACAAATATAAGTAACTTACATGGAATATTCATTCACCTACAAATATCATATAAACAATGTCCTTAAAATTTAACCAAAAGCTTTAGAACATTTATGGGCGAGCCATTTGACCAAGAATACCATATTACACACACCTTGACTTATAATCAATGTGTTAGACCATAGAGTTCTGGATCTAAGTTGTAGAATACCATGGCATACTCATCATGTCCTAGTAGAATCTTGATGAATGATCAATAATAGTCTTGATTATAGACCTAGGATATTATCGTCTAAACATATCCCATGCAAGTCCATGAATGACAGATCAAAGTGACTGTAAACCCCTTGGCATTCTACAGAATCAATATTTTGTCCAATACATCCACTACCGTTTTTGAGATTTCATGGACAAATATCCATGGTGTCTAACTGTAATCAAGACCGATTGTGTGCCATCAAAAGAATTCTACTAACATTTCAAATACATCACAATTACTTTCTAAAAAATTACATTTCCATTTCATTCTATGAGCATACCCAGTCATTATCCACATTTCAAATTCAAAGGCAACCAATTATTATACCACTGATTCCAAAATTTCATATTAATATATTTAGCCATTCATCATCAATATAGACATTCAATTCAATATCATCAACATTTAAGATATATAAAACATTTCCTTTCTATTAAATTCAATCCAATTTAAATACATATTATCTTCCTTCAACATGAAAATCCTAAATCACATCGCATGGGTGGTTCACCAAGCGGCATTGGAAAAGGTAACAACCCATGGGTGGTTGTTGTTGGGGAAAAACCACCATTATATCTCAAGGGTACCTAAGGTATTCCCTAATTGTCCCAATTCAAATTATTCAAGATTTAAATTTAAAAATTAGGTCCATGCCAAAAATTCCATCTACAGGCATAAGGATATCTAGCATAATAAAGCACCAAAAAATGGAAAAAGTATAAACCACATACTATAGCATGGAAGAAGAGTTCATGTCCTGTATTAGCTTCTATTTTGAATTATATCAGATGAAATTATAATAATGGATGATGAACCAAAAAAATATAGAAAATGATATAGCACCTAAATATCATAGCCAATACCAAGGAGAACTGAGAAAAACTAAAATGGAATTGAAAACACAATTATGTGGACCTATGGAGGTAGTGTCTCTCGAATCAGAGATCAAATGGAGGAGTTTATTAAAATCCAAGAATAGTCACTATGTGATATTTAGAAATGTGTTCTTGCAGTGTGGTAGAGATAATGTGATATTTATTTTCAGGATAAATTACATTTTAATGAAAAAAATCTAATTTCCCAATTAAATTTTTGGCCACAGAGTTTGGCCACAAAAGTTAGCAAAAATATGTACTAGCCATGCAAACATAGCTGTAGGGAAGGGGCACTAGAACGATTTGTATGTATTGTTGGACTAACTAGATTAAACCATACCTAGCCCATTAGAAAAATTAAATACATTTTTTCATGGTCATGTTGACCATTTCACATGGTTTGGTCTAACCGTGCGGCTCCTATCTCCTTATTTTCAAACCTCACAACAATTTTTCTAATACTATGGCCTAACTTGTATGGCTTATTATAACCACATTCCAGTCAAATTTATTCCCAAAAACTAGGTTTGAGGATCTAAACAAGCCCCGTACACCCCTAAAACACCAGTTATCAAATTGGGTGCCGACATTAGGTTGTAAACATAAAATTAAACCAAAATAAAAAGGATATGTACCTCATATGGAAACATAAGTGCCTACACCAGATGACCTGACATGTACCCAATGATAGCTCGACCTAAAACCAATATTTGAAGACACTCTCTCTTGATGTAACAGATCATATAGGTCATCTATTATATGAATAGATACCTATTATTTATTGTATGATGGTTTACATGATTGTAATCTATGAAAATCACAAGGGTAATTTTCACGTTCTCTTCTAAAATAATCAGTGAAACACAAGGATATGTGATAGTATGAATAAATAATTCAACTTAAAGATCATACAACTATTTATTCAGTTCCAAATTCTCTATAGGTTCTATCAGACATGAAGGAATGGATACTAGTGATTCTCCTAGTACTGGTTCAATGGTGAACTATACCTCTCAAACCAATGGTTGACCATATAATTCATTAGAAAATAAATATCCAAAACAATCTAATTTGTGAGTAACAATAGTATCATATAACCCCTAATCATCTAGGAAAACACTGGAGATCTTTTCTATAAAACTACTCATCCTCTACTACTTGGGTCCATCTCTAGTCTCGCTAATATCCTATTATATCTTCATCATTTGAATACAAACTCTTAGGTATGTAAAGGTAGACCTCAGATGATATTAATCAACATGGGCTTGATAAATAACTAAACAATTCTTCCAATGATTACACAAATTCCTATAATTTTTAGGATGTAGAGATTTTATACAAAGATGTATCGATATATCTCAAGGGGACAATACTTACCAAAGATAAGATACTCTGACCAGATACATAATGAGGTATCTAGCCTCATAACTACTTGATTGTTTTTATCTCAATCCTCAAACATCCTATCATGATATCAGATATAAATTGATGAGATTTTCCTATGTCAAATAATGTGGGCACTAAAGTAGAGGAAATAATAATAATACCTCATACAGTTTAAGGTTTGACACTCTGCTTTTCCAACCCAAGATGGACTGTATGTAACGAGCATATAATATAGCACTAAGTCACTATCTGACTATCCTAAGCATGTCAGCTATGTTGGAACTTAGAATCATGACTCTGATTTCCTCTACCACAATCACCAACTCAACCTGATCAAACAATGGTATTCATGAATCCAACCCATCATGATTCTACTAGCACTACTCCTGAACATCATGTACGTTTAGTTCCTTATTCAATAGGCACTGAAGGGAATGTCCAGTTAAAGTTGTTGAAATGGAACATAAATCTGCAACCCCAACACTCCATTAAATCATGAAATCATTGAGGCTGTTTGTGTCTCATATTCCCGCACTAGTGAAATTTAAAAAATCTTTCTTCATGAGGAACATGACTACTACTACCTCTGTGAGTAGCCTCAAAATGAAACATTCACCCATATAAAGAACCACTAGATGCTCTAGGTTCTGATCCACACAGGCGACCTACATCATATTCACTTATGTTTCAATATGTAATGTGGTCCAAATTTATAATTAATAAAATGGTATTCTATCGGAACACATTGGACGATGATCATGTGACAAACACCATCACATCCTTGATTGGCCTAGTGGGTATAAGATCATCCTCAACTAGAGTAGGATGAAACTGCTAATTGTTTATAATAAGTGAATAGTACTTGATAATTGGAATTCTCCCCTACTACAGGTTTAGGAAATTTCAAGCTCTATCTGCCACCAGGTTTTGTTAAAGATAAAGTCATAGAAGATGGTATGAAAATCTATACATAACATATCACGATGTCCATCCTCCTTATAGATAACATCACACCACCTCTTATCATAATCAAAAAGAATATATGTATGTAGATTTACCATCTTCTAAAGAGAAATCTCCGGATTCTCTAAAATAGATAGATTGGATACGAGAAAAGACACTATAGCATGTTTTCTACCATCGCAAGAATAGGACGGAGGATTATACTATTCAATCTCTTGGGTCCACCATACAATACAGAGGATAGGTCAAAGAACTCCTTACATATAATTATTTATATAGATAAACCCCTATAAAAATATTGAATTAGTGAAGATATCAATAATATAAAGAGAATGTGTATATGGCACATTAGGAGGAATCACTAGAGGATTAAGGTCTACCACCTTAATCACATCGTTGCCACTACCTCCAGGGATTGTGTCTAGATGATGTCATGGCATCATAATACTAAAATTACAATGTAAAGACCCGTAAAATTCAAGGGAAATTTTTTCTTAATTTTCTTTGGAATTTTACAAGAATGCAGTTTCTGAAGGGCACCTGATTCCGAGGCCCGGAGTGCCCGGAATCAATTTCTGAAGTTTGGATCTGGTACGTTCAGTGAACGAACGAGCAGTAATTTCTAACTTTTGATCCGGTGCTCGGAATTGAAATCTGAGGGCACCGATGAACTCGAAGCGCCGATATTCTCTTAAGGAGACCTTCTCCGAAGTTGCGTTTATTGCGGGATGAAAGTTAGATTTGGGAGAAATTATAAGAAGTTAAATAAAAATGTGGAAACACTTTTTATTTTTATTTTCTTGGTTAACTTGTCTCAAAGGAAGTTAGGGGTGGGACCCACACCCACTTAACCTCCCTTGAGTGGATTAAGTGTGGTTGGGCCCACACTAACCCTAACTTTTCATCTTCTCTCAAAACTCCCTTTAACCCCTCTTTAAATGACATGACAACTTGTTATTTATTTTGGAGTTATTTTATTTGAATTTCAAACCTTTGAAATTCAATTTGTTAAGTGTGTCAATAAAATAAGACTCTAACTTATTTTATTTGGTTAGATTTCTCTAGCCTTCTTGAGAGGATTTTGGGAGATCCTTCTTCTTCTTCAACTTTGACGAAGAACGCGAAGAACCTTCGAGCTCCGACGAAGAACGCCGCTCCTCTCTTCTTCGTAGCCGGTTGTTTCCGAAGATCGACGACGCCTTCCATGTCAACGAAGGGAACACATATTCCTCCTCGTACTACCTTCTTCGGCTTACGAAGATTCACCAACGACGTACCTCTTCGTCAACGGAATTGACGAACGTTTCCGCGACGCCCGACCTCGGCGACGTTGTCTTCCGCGGGTCGTTGACGATCATCGATCTTGAAACCAAGGTAGGGGTTGTTGTTGGTTATTTTCTTTCTCGTTCTTGGTTCTAGCATGATAGTCTTTTGGATAATTATTTAAGAGTTATCATCTAACGAGAGGGGGGTCGGACCGCACAAACACGGCCGAATTCCCCCTCCTTTGTTCGTGATGATTATTGTTTTTTCCTTGCGGATGAACAAGATGGCGTGGTGCCGTCGCACCACGCGGGAATCGCAAGACTATAATCGCGCCGTGCCACAGAAAGTTTAACATGAACACGACGCCGCCGCGCCGCGTCGAAGGGAATCGAAGGCGTTGCGGCCGGAGTGGGGCCACGACGGAGGGGCGCGGTGCCGTCTCACCACGCCGGATGACGAACACCACGGCCGGTTTCAGGCCGCGGAAGAACGAGAAGACCGGCGGCTCGCCGGGCCGCCGGTGTCGGAAGCCGGAAGGGGACCGGCCTTGCCGGTCCCTTTGAGGAAGGACCGGCCGGCCATGTCGGGCCGGCCGGAAGTGAGGTGTCGGGGGAATTAATTCCCCCTGCTGGCCACAAGAAGGCCCCCCACTTGAGGGGGGTACCGGTTACACAAAGGGGGGGGGGCAGCGCCCCCCCGTTTTCTCAAAAGTAGGCCCCCACATGGGGGGCCAGTTTCTTCAAAAGGCGCGGCTTAAGCCGCGCCGCCAGCCAGCAGAAGCGGAGCCTTGCCCCCCGCGCGCTGCACCCGTGCGGCGCCAGGCCGCACCGCCGCCGGCCGGGCCGCGCCGCCGCGCCGGACCGCGCCGCCGCGCCGGGACGGGTCGGACCCGGGTCGGGTCGACCCGGTTCGGGCTGACACCGGGGGGGGGGGGGGGGGTCGGGCTGGGTCGCCCTGGACCCAGACCCCCCCGTTTTCGAGACGATTTCGGTCTTTTGGCCATAACATGAGCGACGGACCTCCGATTGATGAACCGTCAGCGGCAATGCAATCCTTGGATCGAGACGGTCGATTCGGTATATCGCACTCAAAGTTTCGGACTACTTTGAGTTCGGCCGAGTTGGATCGTACACGAAACCAACCGGGCCCTCGGAGTGGAAACACTCATATCTTGAGCTACGGACGTTCGATTGACGTGCCGTCAACTTTGTTGTGTTCCACTTAGTGAGACGGATATTTTGGCATACTTCGCCCGAGATTTGGACGCAGGTGGAGTGTGGTCGGGTTGGTTTTGCCTTAAAAACCAACCGGGCCCCTGGGACGAAAAAGCCAATAACTCTCAGACCGAGCGTCCGAACGACGCGCCGTCTGTTGCGTTGAGTTCCTGTTGATGATACGGAACTTTTGGATACATCAACTCTGGACTTTGTGACAGTTGATGTATCAGCCTCTCGGATCGTGGAGCGGACCCTTCTGAACGAGCTTGCTGTGTGCGGGAACTCTAGTGCTGGCTGCGACTGTTACTGCGACTGCTACTGCTACTGCTACTGTGACTGCGACGACGACAGTACAGAGATCCTATGTGGATTCGACGACGACTACAGCACTCAGCGATCCTACGTGGATCAGTGCTACAGGTCCTGTGTGGGCCCGATCCTGTGTGGGTCTGATCCTGTGTGGGTCCTTGCGCTCAGCGGTCCTGTGTGAACCAGCGCCTACATGTCCTGTGTGGGGCCGATCCTGTGTGGGTCTTTTGCGGGGGTTAGTTACCTATCGATCCTTCGTGGGTCCGATGAATTAGATGGATCAGAGATCATCTTTATCGTCCTTTGAAGAATTATACCTGTGTGAGATGAATCCTGTTGCTATCCTGTGTGGATTGTGTTGTGTTATCCTGTGTGGATTTCGTTTTTCTTTCCTGTGTGGAATACGTATACTTTCCTGTGTGGACTGAGTTGTACTCGGGCTCGGAGGTTGGAGCGTATTGGAATTGATGACTTAGGTATATACATGGGAATATACCTATGCAGTGTCGGTTGTTACTTCGTGATTGTATCTTCCTTTGTGGTTTATCCTTTGTGGATTTTGGGAGTCCTTCAGGGGTCTCGGGGTCCCTACTGAGTAGCTTATACTCACCCCTGCACGGGCTATGCCCGCACTACGTTGTGTTGGTTGCAGATGACAGACAGCGTTGATCATGGGTGAGGCTTGCAGAGCCGGACGGTACCTGGAGGTGGAACATTGGGCGGGACGTACTCGGAGCGGACGGTGGGACCCGTGGAGTAGTGGAGCTATCTGTATCCACCCTTCAGGTGGAATCTCCAGTGGACAGCTCGGTGTAGTGGATTTTACTTACAGTTGCTGTTTTCCCCTTTCGAGTTGTACTTTACTTTCAGTTGGGTTTGTATACTGGCCCATTTACTTTTCCGCACTTTTAGTTGTACTCTGTTTTTACTTAGTGTTTACTTTCCGCTTGCTTACTCTGTGGTGTTTGTTTACTTTACAAAGGAAATGCCTTCCCTTTTTACTGGGATTTACGCCTTGGTGCTAGTCGCCAGCGCCAGGCCTATGGAAGGCGGGCTTGGGGTAGTCACGGCACGGACCCCGAGGGTGGGTCGTGACAAATTGGTATCAGAGGAGTTCGATTCTACCGTGAACTCTATTCTTTTCTATGTGAAACAATAATGTTTAGCTTATTGAGTGTGGTTATCAGTCCAGGGAGTCCAGTGTTGGTGCGGTAGCCGACGTATCGGTACACCAGGACCCTGACTCTGATTTCCGACTTAATGCACGAAAACATTGATTGCGTGTGTGTTTCAATGTTTTCTTTGTGATTACCATATATCAGCTCACCAGGTATATTGTTCTGACCGTGGCGCACCTGTTTCCTTTTCAGGATGGCCCCACGATGGCAGCCATCTAGGGTTCCGAGAGTCGAGTGTGACGACAGCCCACCGAGCGACGAGGCCTCGGTGCAGGGCCCTTTGTCAGTAGTGGCACCGGCGGTAGCTCTACCCGCCGAGCCACCGATGCTTCTAGTACCAGCTGCTGACGATGCACGTCGCCTCAGTGCACTGCATGAGTTTCAGCGCCAGCGACCACCCAGTTTTCACGGGGAGACGGATCCCCAGGCAGCCGAGGACTGGCTGGAGGCAGTGGTACGTGTGTTTAGGCTAGTGAGGACACCAGCAGACCTCATGGTGATCCTCGCTGCGATCCTACTACACGCAGAAGTAGGACGATGGTGGAGTTTGATGCTCCAGGTTCACGATGAGGCATATCTTCTATGGACGGACTTTGAGATCCTTTTCCGCTCAGAGTTCGTCCCACCCACCCTTCGTGTGGTGCGTATCCAGGAGCTTCTTCAGCTGCGGTAGGTCAGCATGACGGTCACTCAGTACTCGGCGAGATTTATTGATCTCTCGCGCTGCTCGACCGACATGGTACGGGAACCATTCTTCCGGGCCCGGACCTTCGAGCAGGGTTTGAGACACGAGATTAGGGCATCGCTGATCTCCCTCAGCATACCGACTCAGACAGGAGTACTGGAGCGGGCCCTTTTGATCGAGAGCTTCCTTGCTGAGTCTACACCAGCGCCGAGACCCACCGCAGGGCGGCACGTGGAAGAGTCATCTGCAGCAGGCAGTCGACGGATGACTCAGGGGTCCAGGCAGACCAGACCTTCGGGCAGACGACCTCAGGACACTGGCTCAGCAGTGCGGGGCACACAGCGAGGAGCCTGTCTTTCGAGAGGCAGGCAGTGTTACTCGTGCGGCGAGCAGGGCCACAAGGCTCGTGACTGCCCGACCCACAGTGCCGAGGAGTAGCAGACAATTGAGGGACCACCGAGGCAGAGGCAGAGGGTCGACCGTGGCGGTCCGCAGGGAGGAGGCGGACGAGGCAGAGGAGCTGGGTGAGAAGCCGGTGGTGGGCGACGCTTTGAGGCTCTACCACCACCACCACCTGGAGGTCCACCCCGACCACAAGGAGCTGGCGGGCAGAGACAGGCACAACACCAGGCAGTAGAGTCCTATGACCACGGCGCACCCGAGATGATTCGAGGTACTATCTTTGTCTATTCCACCTTTTCTGCAGTACTTATAGACACAGGAGCGAGTCACTCTTTCATAGCCGCTGCCCTTGTTCGGAGCTCGGAGATTCCGACAGAGCCGTTGGCTCGATCCTTACGGCTAGAGACCCCTACGGGAGCAGACTCGACGATTACGCACTGGTGCCGGCAGTGTGAGCTTACTCTAGGAGGCGAGAGCTTCGGCTGGGATCTTCTTATAGCAGCGTCGAGGCCTTACGACGTCATCTTGGGCATGGATTGGTTATCTACGGTCCATGCACAGATTGACTGTTTTAGGCGCAAGGTGCGATGTGTACGCACCGACAGGAGCAGGTTCACCTTCACCGGCGAGAAGGGAGCCTTTGCAGCACAGGATGGACTTACACGGAGGAGAGGACAGCCCATTACTCTTCAGATGGCTATCCTTATCCTTGGAGCAGTTGACGTGCGGAGTCCTGGTTTTCCTGCAGTGGTGGATCAGTTTGCGGACGTTTTTCCCGATGACGTTCCAGGGCTACCTACTCACAGAGAGGTAGACTTTTATATTGACTTGTACCCCGGGACAGCCCCGATATCCACTCCAGCATATCGGATGGCCCCCACCAAGCTTCGAGAGATACGAGTACAGTTGGAGGACTTGCAGGGCAAGGGGTTCATCCGACCCAGTGTTTCACCCTGGGCTTCCCCGATATTGTTTGCCAAGAAGGCGGACGGGAGCTTGCGAATTTGTGTTGACTATCGTCGCCTGAACCAGGTGACAGTGAGGAACAAATATCCGCTACTGAGGATTGATGACCTCTTTGATCAGCTCAAGGGAGCACGGTGGTTCTCGAAGATAGACCTCAGGTCAGGCTATCATCAGCTCAGAGTCAGAGACGAGGATGTGCAGAAGACGACCTTCAGATGTCGGTATGGCCACTATGAGTTCTTGGTTATGCCTTTCGGCCATCCGTGTTCATGGCCCTCATGAACAGGATCTTTCAGCCATACCTCGATCAATTTGTCGTAGTCTTCATCGACGACATTCTGATTTACTCTACGACTGGGGAGGAGCACGCCTATCACTTGCGAGTTGTACTAGACACACTCCGAGAGCACCAGCTTTATGGTAAACTCTCGAAGTGCCAGTTCTGGATACGTGAGGTCCACTTCTTGGGACACGTTATCTCTGAGGAGGGAGTTGTAGTGGATCCTGCGAAGATCGAGGCTGTGTTAGCATGTGAGCCACCCAGGAGCGTGACTGAGGTTCAGAGTTTCTTGGGACTAGATGGTTACTATCGGAGATTCGTGCCAGACTTCTCTAGAGATGCGGCACCACTCACAGCTTTGACGAAGAAGGGGAAACCCTTCGTGTGGTCAGACAGATGTCAGCAGAGCTTCCAGGAGCTGAGATAGAGATTGACTAGCGCACCTATCTTGAGGCTGCCTGAGGAGGAAGTAGGGTACGTAGTCTACTGCGATGCATCAGGGACTGGACTCGGATGTGTTCTAATGTAGGAGCGGGCAGTGATCGCCTATGGATCACGTCAGTTGAGGCCGCATGAGCAGAACTACGCTACCCATGACCTGGAGTTAGCAGCAGTGGTCTTCGCTCTGAAGACATGGAGACATTACCTGATGGGCGAGCGCTTTACAGTCTTTTCTGATCATCAGAGTCTCAGGTATATCTTCTTGCAGAAGGAACTGAATCTGAGACAGCGGCGATGGCTCGAGTTCCTCCAAGACTATGAATTTGAGATAGTGTATACTCCTGGGAAGGGGAACGTAGTAGCCGATGCCCTCAGCAAGAGGACGGGCATTCAGCTACTTGAGGAGGCGATAGAGCAGCTAGCCTCTTTGCAGATATCCTTCGTGGATAGAGATGGAGTAGCCATCCTTCAGTCTCTCACAGTCATCCCTCCTCTACTGCAGCGGGTCAGAGAGGCACAACGTGAGGTCGCTGACTGTGAGACACGGTGTGCACAGATATCCTCGGGACAGGACCTAATGGTTTCTCCCTTGGAGCAGAGCACGACATCCTTTTCAGAGGACGTACCATGTTACCAGTCGCTTTGCAAGAGGAAGTGCTGAGAGAGTTTCACACATCTCCTTTGGCGGTACATCCCGGAGTGGCGAAGATGTACCAGGACCTCAGACGACAGCACTGGTGGCCGGGCATGAAGAAGGCAGTAACAGAGTTTGTTTCTCGATCCCTCACCTGCCAGCAGGTGAAGGCAGAGCATCAGGTACCAGCAGGCTTGGTACAACCCTTGGAGGTCCCGGAGTGGAAGTGGGACGACATATCTATGGACTTCGTGACTGGACTTCCACGCACTTCCAAAGGTCACGACTCCATCTGGGTGATTGTTGACTGACTCACCATGTCGGCACACTTCTTACCCATCAGAGAGCAGGGCTCAGTGGATAGCTTGGGACGTCTCTACGTTCAGGAGATTGTGCGGCTCCACAGTGTCCCATCATCTATCGTCTCCGATCGAGATGCTCGCTTTACTTCCCAACTTTGGAAGGGGTTACAGGAGGCGTTCGGTACGTAGCTACGTCTGAGCACAGCATTTCACCCTTAGACGGATGGTCAGACGGAGAGGACCATTCAGACTATCGAGGACATGCTCTGCGCATGTGTCCTCGACTTTGGTCGTAGCTGGGAGGACCACCTACCCTTGGTGGAGTTTGAGTAAAACAACAGCTACCACTCCACCATCGGGATGGCACTGTACGAGGCGTTGTACGGCCGACCTTGTAGATCTCCATTGTGCTGGACAGACCCTGGGGAGTCAGCACTTGTGGGACCGGAGATGGTCCATGCCACGATAGAGAAGGTCCAGGTCATCCAGGAGCGGATGAGGACATCTCAGAGCCGGAAGAAGTCATACGCTGACAGGAGGAGGAGGCCACTAGAGTTCGAGGATGGCGACCATGTCTTCTTGCAGGTCTCACCTCGAGGTGGTATACGGAGATTTGGCCGTGGCAGCAAGTTATCTTCGCGCTTCATCAGACCCTTCCAGATCCTCAGCAGGATTGGCGAGGTGGCTTATCGCCTGGCTCTACCACCTCAGTTGCACCGGGTGCACGACGTCTTCCACGTATCTCAGCTGAGGAGGTACATGCACGACCCGACGCACATCGTTGACGATGGGGAGACTTTTACGGAGGTCCCAGTGGAGATAGAGGATCGAAATGAGCGGGTCCTACATGGGCGATCGATTCCTCTTGTGCGCATCAGATGGCAGCATGGGAACCTCCAGGAGAGCACATGGGATCGGGAGGCTCATATGCATGCTCAGTACCCTCATTTGTTTCCCTAGTTTTTTATGTATCTTTACAGGGACGTAAAGCCCTGAGATGGGAGTAATGTAAAGACCCGTAAAATTCAAGGGAAATATTTTCTTAATTTTCTATGAAATTTACAAGAACGCGGTTTCTGACGGCACCTGATTCCGAGGCCCGGAGTGCCCGGAATCAATTTCCGAAGTTTGTCTTGGGTACGTTCAGTGAACGAACGAGCGGGAATTTCTAACTTTTGATCCGGTGCTCGGAATTGAAATCCGAGGGCACCGATGAACTCGCAGCGCCGATATTCGCTTAACGAGACCTTTTCCGAAGTTGCGTTTATTGCGGGACGAATGTTAGATTTGGGAGAAATTATAAGAAGTTAAATAAAAATGTGGAAACACTTTTTATTTTTATTTTGTTGGTTAACCTCTCTCAAAGGAAGTTAGGGGTGGGACCCACACCCACTTAACCTCCCTTGAGAGGATTAAGTGTGGTGGGGCCCACACGAACCCTAACTTTTCCTCTTCTCTCAAAACTCTATTTAACCCCTCTATAAATGACATGACAACTTGTTATTTATTTTGGAGTTATTTTATTTGAATTTCAAACCTTTGAAATTCAATTTGTTATGTGTGTGAATAAAATAAGACTCTAACTTATTTTATTTGGTTAGATTTCTCTAGCCTTCTTGAGAGGATTTTAGGAGCTCCTTCTTCTTCTTCAACTTTGACGAAGAACGCGAAGAACCTTCGAGCTCCGACGAAGAACGCCACTCCTCTCTTCTTCGAAGCCGGTTGTTTCTGAAGATCGACGACGCCTTCCGTGTCAACGAAGGGAATGCCTCTTCCTCCTCGGACTTCCTTCGTTGGCTTATGATGATTCACCAATGACGTACCTCTTCGTCAACGGAATTGACGAACGTTACCGCGACGCCCGACCTCCGCGACGTTGTCTTCCGCGGGTCGTTGACGATCATCGATCTTGAAACAAAGGTATGGGTTGTTGTTGGTTATTTTCTTTCTCGTTCTTGATTCTAGCATGATAGTCTTGTGGATAATTATTTAAGAGTTATCATCTAACGAGAGGGGGGTCGGACCGCACAAACACGGACGAATTCCCCCTCCTTTTTTCGTGATGATTATTATTTTTTCCTTCCAGATGAACGAGATGGCGTGGTGCCGTCGCACCACGCGGGAATAGCAAGGCTATAATCGTACCGCGCCACGGAATGTTTAACATGAACGCGACACCATTGCGCCGCGTCGAAGGGAATCGAAGGCGTCGCGACCGGAGCGAGGCCGCGGCGGAGGGGCGCGGTGCCGTCGCACCGCGCCGGACGATGAACACCGCGGCCGGTTCCGGGCTGCGGCGGAACGAGAAGACCGGCGGCTCGCTGGGCCGCCGGTGTCGGAAGCCGAAAGGGGACCGGCCTTGCCGGTCCCGTTGAGGAAGGACCGGCCGACCATTTCGGGCCGGTCGGAAGTGAGGTTCCGGGGGAATTAATTCCCCTGACTGGCCACAAGAAGGCCCCCCCACGTGAGGGGGGACCGGTTACACAAAGGGGGGCAGCGCCCCCCCCCTGTTTTCTCAAAAGCAGGCCCCCACATGGGGGTCCGGTTTCTTAAAAAGGCGCGTCTTAAGCCGCGCCGCCAGCTAGCAGAAGCGGGGGCCTTGCCCCCCGCGCGCTGCACCCGTGCGGCGCCAGGCCGCAACGCCGCCGGCCGGGCCGCGCCGCCTCGCCGGACCGCGACACCACGCCGGGCCGCGCCGCCGCGCCGGACCGCCGCCAGCCGGGCCGGGTCGCCCTGGACCAGGACCCCCCGTTTTCGAGACGATTTCGGTCTTTTGGCCATAACATGAGCCACGGACCTCCGATTGATGAACCTTCAGCGGAAATGCGATCCTTGGATCGAGACGGTCGATTCGGTATATCGCACTCAATGTTTCGGAATACTTTGAGTTCGGCTGGGTTGGTTCGTACACGAAACCAACCAGGCCCTTGGAGCGGAAACGCTCATATCTTGAGCTACGGACATCCGATTGACGTGACGTCAGCTTTGTTGTGTTCCTCTTAGTGATACTAATCTTTTCGCATACTCCGTCCGAGATTTGGACGCAGGTGGAGTACAGTCGGGTTGGTTTTGCCTTAAAAACCATCCGGGCCCCTAGGACGAAAAAGCCAATAACTCTCAGACCGGGCATCCGAACGACGCGCCGTCTGTTGCGTTGAGTTCCTGTTGACGATACGGAACTTTTGGATACATCAACTCTGGACTTTGTGACAGTTGATGTATCAGCCTCTCGGCTCGTGGAGCGGACCCTCCTGAACGAGCTTGCTGTGTGCGGGAACTCTAGTGCTGGCTGCGACTGTTACTGCGACTGCTACTATTACTGCTACTGTGACTGCGACGACGACAGTACAGAGATCCTGTGTGGATTCGACGATGACTACAGCACTCAGAGATCCTACGTGGATCAGTGCTACAGGTCTTGTGTGGGCCCGATCCTGTGTGGGTCCGATCCTGTGTGGGTCCTTGCGCTCAGCAGTCCTGTGTGAACCAGCGCCTACAGGTCCTGTGTGGGCCCGATCCTGTGTGGGTCTTTTGCGGGGGTTAGTTACCTATCGATCCTTCGTGGGTCCGACGACTTATATGGATCAGAGATCATCTTTATCGTCCTTTGAAGAAGTATACCTATGTGAGCTGAATCCTGTTGCTATCCTATGTGGATTGTGTTGTGCTATCCTGTGTGGATTTCGTTTTGCTTTCCTGTGTGGAATACGTATACTTTCCTGTGTGGACTGAGTTGTACTAGGGCTCGGAGGTTGGAGCATATCGGAATTGATGACTTAGGTATATGCATGGGCATATACCTATGTAGTTTCGGTTGTTACTTCGTGATTGTATCTTCCTTTGTGGTTTATCCTTTGTGGATTTTGGGAGACCTTCAGGGGTCTCGGGGTCCCTACTGAGTACCTTATACTCACCCCTGCACGGGCTATGCCCGCACTACGTTGTGTTGGTTGCAGACGACGAACAACGTTGATCTTGGCTGAGGCTTGCAGAGCAGGACGGTACCTGGAGGTGGACCATTGGGCAGGACGTACTCGGAGCGGACGGTTGGACCCGTGGAGCAGTGGAGCTATCTGTATCCACCCTTCAGGTGGAGTCTCCAGTGGACAGCTCGGTGTAGCGGCTTTTACTTACAGTTGTTGTTTTCCCCTTTCGAGTTGTACTTTACTTTCAGTTGGGTTTGTATACTGGCCCATTTACTTTTCCGCACTTTCAGTTGTACTCTGTTTTTACTTAGTGTTTACTTTCTACTTGCTTACTCTGTGGTGTTTGTTTACTTTACAAAGGCAATGCCTTCCCTTTTTACTGGGATTTACGCCTTGGTGCTAGTCACCAGCCCCTGGCCTATGGAAGGCGGGCTTGGGGTAGTCACGGCACGGACCCCGTGGGCGGGTCGTGACATACAAATGAACAACTCGTAATTGATTTTAATAGTTGAATAGATCATACATAGAATACTAGGATCAGAATAAAGACTTTATATAGAAATAGCCATAAACCACTACCTGCTCAACAATTCCAGTTTAGGCGATATAAGAGATCATAATTGTTATATGATAATAATATATAGCCCACTATCCACAACAGAGACATGGTTTAGGTCCAAATATCATTAATTGATGTATATAAGATGAAATTTTAATTTATGGTCATTTTTCATAATAATCCTTTTGTAATTTAAATATATTATTATTTTTAAATGGTTTAAGTCAGTGGATTACAATTTTCGATTCATAAGGGACAATAATCTATATGAAACAAAATTTTCCATCCACCTTACATATTCCATAACATATTCCATCCCATGTGACTAATGTTACAAGGATCAATGTTCCATAATTGACTACTTAAGGTGCATACTTCAAACTATTCTGAAAAAAATGTTATGTTACATCAGGAACATTATATATAAATTAGGTTTTCCAAACCCTTCAATAAATTTCATACCAATTAAATACATATTCAAGGAATTGTCAATATACAACAGGAATGTTCATATTGAAAAAAAATGTGTCATCGAAAAATGGAAGGCATATTCATCCTACTCTATCCATAGTGATTATTTATCTAATTCGAAGACCTCAATTACTTGAGTCTTAGTAAAATAAATAATTATTTTAATAATACATAAATAAATAACCTTATTTGTCAAGTGAATCACCCAACAGTGATGTTGTTGAAACAATAAATGGTAAAATTAGAAATAAGAAATTCCCATCGAATGTAATATGGATTTCTCTTGTACATGGGTTAGCTACATCGAAGAACATTGGAAATTTAAAAATCAATTAACAAATAGTCTCATGTATAATACACAAATACTAAGAAAAATTTCATATAAGGATCTGATAGGCCATTTTATTGTACCGAAAAAGGATCCACTAATGTCATTCCCTTAGATGGTAGGTCACATGGACTCAAGTGAGCCTCCCTGTATGTGAGAAGCTGTCGTCTAGTAGTGAGTTCCTGAATGTGGTATGATGGTGAGACGATTATAGTGGAACATTAGATAAATATAGAGTTAAAAATTAAACAAATAAATCATGTTTTTTTTAAAAAAAATGAACAAATTAATAAGAATTAGAAGAATAAATTGAACAAAACAGCATAAAAAATATATATAAACACTATGGTAGTGTTAATAAATATATACATGGAATGATGTAATACAAAAAAGAGAAACCGTTAAAAAGAATAAAATAAATTTATATAAAGGTACAAATTTTGAAATAGGCTTCTCCACCAGTATATCATTCATATGATCTATTCTATGATCATAATATCCAATTATTGGTAACAATATCAACAACCTGTAGTAGGTCTACATAAAAAAACCAGACCCACGGAAAGATAATCTTCACGAGAACCAAATGCATCCTAAGTAGGGTGTGAGAAAAAATATTTTTAATCCACCAACAAGGTTTCTAAACGTAATCTGAGTAGTTCTCATAACTAAACATTGTGCATTCAAAAATAAATTATTAAAAAATTAGTAAATAAATAACTAGTTTTTCAGGTTCTTAAAAGTAACAAGGTGAGTCTACCTGCTTCTGCACATGAACAAGAGATTTTTTTTACCATACACTGTATATAATATATATATATATATATATATATATATATATATATTTTATAGTTACATATTTCATCTATCTATATGAACCATGTAATGGTGGACATATGATCCATATACCTATAATACCGGTTGATGGGTTGATTGTGGAATAACAAAGTCATCCATGACCATTCAAATGGTCAAATGATCTCATGAAATTAGTTTCATTCCTTACATCCCAATAATTGTGTCGGAATTAATTCAAGACACTCTAGATGGTGAGTGAACAATCATTTCATCAATCGAACAATGGAACATGGTTCCTGAATCCCACAATAATCTATTTTCAATTGTTTGATATGTAATGCCGAGCACCTGACTTAAGGGATCCTAATAATATCATGCTAAACTAAACCATTAACATCTAATCATATCCTCTATAAAGGATTAATTTGTATTTAGAAACAAAAAAATGGGGCATTACCTCCCACACACGTCCATTATACATCTCATTATAATAATGGATTCTCAATTCATTACATTTATTTAAAATTAAAAATCCATTATCATTCCACCATTGTAAGTCACACCATTTAATTCATCAAATTCATTTTAATAAGGGTGACCATCATGAATATTCAACTTAATATAATATTAATTCATATAATTTTCTAAATCATGTAAATTTTATTTATAAGGATCATCCGATCCTTTTTAAGGGGACATTGTCACCAAGTCAACTTCCTATGTGGGAAATTCTGATTATAGGTGAACCCAAAATTCATATTAGATGAATTCCATTATATATACATTCAAATGTAATTGGAAATTACTCTTGAAGTCTATGTTTAACGGTAAAATGGGTTTCAGTAAACATAACAATTAGCATAGAGGGATAATTCAAATTGAACACCCATGGGGTCATTAAAAGTGTGGCACCCCTCCACTAACATACCAATCAAGGATTAAAGGAACTTTTATCATGGTATAGTGATCAATATTTTATGATGAAACTAATCCAAATGGGGTTCTCGGAAAACTTTGTTGTATAGAGTAATGAAATTTCTATGAGATGAAAAAATTAATGAAAAACAATGACAAAAACTACCTCAATGATGTAGATGATTCATCACTCGATATTGGCCACAAATTCAATGTATGTTAGAAGATATCAAAAAAATTGTCCAAAATCTAGAGAATTGGGAAAATTAGCTTCATCTAAAATATAATGATGGATCAAATGATAAACATGAATATGATGGGAGATTATATTCTTACATAATAAAATAGATCCAATGATTTTGATGGATCTTGAATCACAGTTTAGATCGAGATGTTAACTCAATTCATAACTTGAGGGAATCTGTATCTAAAATTAAGAGGGTTCTCAATTCATCTGCTGGCCATGGGATGGTTGAAAAAGGAAGGATTAAATATTAAATGATGTATTAAAGGTAATTTCACCACAAAATACAAAGGCGCATGGTTTGGCCACATGGTTTGCCAAACATTGTGCCAACTATGGGTCATTCACTTATACTAAGGGGAATATCACTGGGTAAGGAATAATTTTATTTAAAAAAATAATAGACCATGTGAAAAGGATTTTTATTAAAACATAAAATTGTTCATAAAGTTGCAAAAAAATATTGCATCATATTCTTCTTTATTATATACATCTGAATAGTTTATGGTAAACAATGAGGGCTGGGTAGAAATGTCTCTTCAAATAGTGTCATCCATTCTTTTCATTCAACTTCTAGGATATGATTTATAAATGAGTCTTAGACACACCCTTGGCCCCCTTTACTTGATTATTCATCAATGATAGTATAATTTATGGAATTAAAATAGAAAAGGCGGAATCATAATGTCATAAAAATTATGTTAATTGAAATTAAATAATGGATATTTATTTAAATATAAATACTATAAAAAACCAAATGTATCATTGAAAATATTTTAAAAAATAGAATGATAAAATATAGTTCTATTAATATAATAAATCATCATTGAAATTCTTACAATTCAAAAATTGGATTCTAAATTCTACATAACAAAATTAAATAAGATTTCCCACCCTATTAATACTTATTTAGTTAAAAATGATTCCTTAAAAATTTAGAACATTTTTATATCATGATGATTTATTAAAAGTGATAGTACTTGTAAAATATGAATTTTTAACTATTGAACAAAAAATCAATCATTTCAAAAATATAAAGAAAATAATGCCAATGAAAATTTTGATCTCATAATATAAAAATTTATTTTCATTTCAAGAAAATTAAAATTATAAATTTTGGAATTTATATTTTAAATAAATCGATACAATATATGAAATTTTAATTATATAGTGTTGACCTTTTCCCATTATGTGTTCCTATAATTATTTTATATGAATAACCAATGGCTATTAATTTATTGTTTTATATATTTTATATTCTTAATTTCATAATATTTACCTTGAATTTTAAATATATATATATATATATATATATCATTTTGTAATTTTGGTGGTTCATGTGATACATGTTATTCAAATGGATACATATTTAATGAAATACAAAAAAATTAGGGACGTTATATACATTAAAAATGTGTTCAAATCATTCATATAGAACTGAGAGGTCCTTATAAATAGAATGTAGCCTTAAATCTTTCCCCTATCATTAAATTTTTCATGTCTTAAATATAATTTCTCCCTACAAATTTTTTGACTTTATACTTATAACCTTGAATGTGTGAATTATAAAAACATCCCTTTTCAATGAATTTTTTATGAAAATTGAAAATTTTAGTTTCTTTAATAGTTTACATTTTATGAAAAACATATCAAGTCTTAAAAAGCATATATCTCACTCAGTTGAGAACTTATATCCCATTATTCAACAAGGATTTTCTTTTGATCACGTTCTCATTAGATTTACAATTTTTAAATCATAATAGGATAATGGAAATCATCATTTCTAGAATAGTTATTCAAACATACTTATTTAAAACCTCCCTTCAGTGGATCTCCTTTCAAGAACATGAATCACCTTTAATTGCCAAATTTTAAAGAACATAAATATAAAAAACCATAAGGTAATAAGGTTTATCTACTTCCTCATCAGTATGTGTAGCTTGGTTATGAAATTCATCTCAATTATGTTTCTATTTTTACTTTCATTGTATATAAAGATGATCTCTTCATGCATGAATTTTTAGATCAATATTTAATATTATAAATCATTGATTTTTTTTTCTTATGTCGATTTATCATTATGTAGGGTTTCCATTTTCTTATTATCCATTAAGTCACACACATCAATTGATATAATAGTAATGATATTCAAGATTTAAAATTGTGATGGTTTGATCATTTCACAATCATTTTAATTATGCTAAAATATTTTTTACCTCCCATATAGAATAAATAAATCTCTAATATCCTAATTTTTTAAAAACATCTTATAAAATTTATATTCTTCCTATGGGATCAGTTCTATACATTTTGTAACATAATATTTCTATGTTTCATCCATTTTTATAGATGCTTACAATTGGATTGTCCAAATGGATAATCATTAATTGAAAATGTGATCAACATGAATATAAAATAAAAATAGATTATTAGAGGAACTATTAATAAAATTAATAATATTATTTATATATTTAACAAGTTTTCCAATTTTATTTAGTTATAATCCAAAAATATTAATTTATATTTGTATACAGAAATAAAACCATAGAGTTCCATATCTTCCAAAAATAGGTGAAATTATTTCTTTATAGTGATTCTCTATTAAATGAATTCTCTCCCTCTATCTGAATTGAAATTTTCTCAAATTTGTTACCAAAGTATGAATAACCATTTATTATTTAAAACTTCATAGCAATTTTTTTTATTTTTTTCTTATATTTTTTTCTTTCAAAGGATCATTTTTTATTATTATTAACATGATCATTCTTTGGAATTATTTTTAGCTATATTTGATACCTGAATTATGGATTTATATCAGTGTGAATCCTACCAATTACCACATTGGTTTTCCTTATAATATAGATCTAAAAAATATTTGTATTTTATGGTGAAAAATATTATTTCTCATCCTTCTGTAATCTCTAAGTTATTCTAGAATTCCTCACAAAGATATATGATCTTATTTAAACCTTTATGTAGATATATTATTACAAAATATTATTATTCATATTTCTAAACATGTTACAACAAAAATAAAGCCAGAAAAATCATTGTATGTTCCATTTCACAATACAATATTGAAATTCAAACAATTTCAATTTTTGTAAAATTTACTTAATTGAAGGATCACTATCAAGGAAGGATAATAGATATACTATCCATTAAACAACATGTATATAGTTATTGGATCCTCAAAACGTTTTCTTATCTCTATTTTTTCAAATTATTAATATAAAAATTCATTACAAATAAAAATAGTTAAATTATATAATGTATATTCAATGGTGTATAATACCTTTATGATTTAGGATTCTATTACTTCATCACTCAATGAAATAAGATAATTTTTTTACAATAGATTGAATATTTTTATTGAAGAAACTTACTTATAAATGAGCCTAATAGTAGGTTCTTTTCAATATATTGTAAATACCCATAATATAAAATATATAAATTTTCAAGATTAATTAAAAAAATGTTATATTAACAATGTTATTCTCATCCTCTAATATATTATTTATTCACACTCCTTTTATCCTTAGCAATATCAAAATTATTAATTTCTTCCAAAAAAATGATGTAGAACTATATAATTATCGTAAACATGAATACAAGTTATTTATTTTTAATAAAAATTTATCACATAAATTTATGGTTATTTTTTTCAAGCCATTTCACATATTCATGCAATTCATGGATTAGATTTACGAAATTAATCTCATGATTGGGGAATTTATCCTCAAGCTTCGAACCCTACCAATTTTTTTTTCAAATTCATGGTTGGTCAGTACATTTATGATATGGTTAGTTTTTTCAAGATACCTATTATTAAATTATAATGGTGTTTTACCTCTTACTTAAATTATTTACAGTATCTAATAATAAAATTAGCAACATATTTGGGCACATTTTTTGGGTGACATTAAACTAAGAACATGGATAATTTTTTAATAAAATGTCTCTTTTGAAATTTGATATTCAATAATAATTCTTATTAATTCAATGTAACTATATTGAAATTAATTATTAGTTACCAAATATTTATAATAGATAAGATATTTTTAGGTAGATGAATTATCCCCCTTATTTCCATTATTTCTCAACTGTGGGTTTAACACTTATAACAATTGGGATATTATAATGACAACAACATGTTGAAATTTTATATTATTATTATTTTCATAAGTGGGAATCCATATTAATAATAATAATATTTTATTTTTATTATTCAATAGTCTTTATTTAGGTAATAATGTAATAAGATTTTGATAAAACATGTAAGAAATTTCCCTGTATTTCGAATTTTGATAAGAAACAAAATATTTAAAAAACATATTATGTTTGAATATAATAAGAGCAATAACCTTCTAGGATTCCAATTTAGAGGGTCACAATGGGATTTTTTCAACATTAGGAGGGTGAATCACTATTGTTATACTTTTAAACCAATTTAAGCCATTTCCATTTTTCAACAATTCACCCGAAAAATGGATGGATACCTCACTTTATATTACTCCCATTTGGGATGTATTCATGTAAAAATGAAATCAACACATCAAATATGATCAATGATATTCTTAATGATGTTATCCTCAATATATAAAGAATACATACTCTGTGTTTTGTTGGTTTTAACCACTCATATAGAACGTAATTCGTTTTATCAATAGAATCATGTACAGGTGTATGAACATAGACATGTAATCCAAGCATAGAAAAAGAATAAATAATTAAATAAACATGATACCTCTATTTGAAAATATACAGGATTCATCCTTCAGCTTATGATGTGTGATCACCAACTTATATTTTATCATCTCTTGAAATAATATACTGATCTCAATCCCCAACATGAAATAATATTTTTTTGCTTCCTTAGATAAAATAATAATTTCTCAATCTCAATCATTTTTAAACATAAAAATTATGTGATCTGTATTAGGTGGATAGATCTATCAATCGATGTGAATATGATTATTAGGTGACAGTGAAGGGTAATAACAACCTACTTTTTCATCTTCAAGACACATAATTTTTTTTTCTATTTTACAATAAAACATATTATTTTCTATATGAATTTACAGGTTGTAATAATAAATACAATGTATTTTCATTCTTTCTATCTTCAATAAACATAATCTTTATGTGGTTCATATATATGTTAAAACATCCCTTTTTTTATTTCAACATGAATAATATTTATCAAGAATACATAGTAAATACCTCTCATTTTTCTTCAGTTTTTTAAATATGTAACACACATAGAGTTAGGTTGTACTTTTATTATTTTGTACACATAATCTATAAGTGTCCCATTATTAATTCTTCATTATTTTTCTAAAAAATATAAAAAATAGTTAACATGCATGACAAATAAATTTATCTCATTTTCATATGGATTTTAAAATATAAAAAAATATATAGAGTTTTATCTCCAACCATATTGGATTTCTCCTCAACTTTTATATTCAACAGATCCCTTAAATATCATTATAATTTTATTATACATGGAATCATAAAAGAATTTCATTTAAACGTCAAATATTTCTTGATGAAATCCTAAATACTGAACTTATATAAAATGGAATATTTATATTAACACCACATGTCATTCAATTTGTTCAGAATATTTCATGAAATTTTTAACCATTTATTTGTCATCCATTTTTTTCATGTGTTTGTGTTATAGATACCTCAATATAGTGTTGAATATCAAAACAGGTCAATCAATACATTTTTATAGGGTTGGTTGAGATATTCAGTATTTTAAGGATTGATATGCACTACAATGATTTCAAATATATCATCAAATCTTAATGTACCCTAATTTACTTATAGTAATACACTACCAAGTGAAATTAAGGAATCATTATAGTGTACCTTATAATATTCAAAATATCATCATTATAAAATCATAATGTATTATAATAAAATCTATTGGTATTCATTATAATCCATTTTGAACTATATGATGTTTAACATCATATACACTATATATCCTTTATGTTTTATGGTATTAACATTAAAAACCTATAGGTTTATTCCATTTTTATTCCTTGTAGACACCAAATCATGATCATCTAATTTCATTATCATCAAACCCGTGTTTTCTTATATCATGACTCAAACAAAGGAATCGTGACATATCATCATTGAAATATCAACACAATCATCATTATATTTAATTTTTCTTTAAAAATAACATCTCTTAGATATCATGATTCTCATTCCTCATATATGTATTCCAATATCTTTTGAGATGGAAACTTATCAACCTCTTCCTTTAATTAAAATGGATGACCAATAAATTAATTGGATATCTTCTTGATACAAGAGTGGTACTACATGATTTTCTCTAGTGTATGTATACCATAGTGGCCCTGGTTGAATCATATTTCATATAACAACATATTTTAAAAGGATTGGTTATTCCCTCCTTTTAATGTGTTGTTTTATAGTGTGTGTCATTTAACCCAATACAAACTTTACTATTCTAATTTTACTATTTTATTAATCAAGTCATGTTTTTGGATTCCATGAATATTTTATAGGGATAAGACCTGGGTGGGTTCTATCAGGTTATGACCATTGAAACACTAAAATGGTGTCTTGAGCTAGTTAGAGGCAAGGGCTCAAGCCTTCATCCCAATATTATAGAGGAATCTAAATAGCAGCAATATTTTAGTGATGGTATTGTGGCGATAGTGAACCCACATGATTAATATTAATTATAAAGGAAGCAAAAATCATTGATAAGCATTGGGTGAAAAATAATATAAAAAATATTAGTAAATAAGAATCTCGGACAATGATTATAAAACCATAAAAGCATGAATATGATATGCCAATGGAAATATAGGGAAAAAAATTTATATTAGGTAGTATATACATCTGGAAAAAATAGACAGAAGAGTATATTGAAAAAAACTCTACCATCTATAAGAAATCCTAAGTACATACTCAGCCACCTGCTCTCTTTTCTAGTCTAATCCCACAAATAGTAACTGAAGAGTGGAATAATACATGTTACTGACTAGCAGCCATGATATATTTCCATGTATGAAAAGATGGCCTAAACAGAGTCTGATTAAAACATAGTAGTCCTCCAGTGATGGGGTAAAATGAAAATCTAGTGTATTTGAATAATTATAATCAATGTACATATATAAAAAATGTAATATATAAATGTAATCATAATCCATTTCTGGATTTGGTTCCTCCTATTACACGAGGACAACAATAAAAGCTTCTGAATAATATAATGTGTATTGGAACATAAAAAATATAAGGAAGAAATAAGGACCATTAATATAAGACAACCCATCCCTATTTATCCCTGGTCATTCAATATTTTTTCCGAATCCAAGGAATCCAAATATAATGAAAATTTATGGTACTATATTTATGTATAGAAATCAATCTTTGTATCTAAAACTAGGACAATAGAAATTCAAGTCTATGAGTTTTAAATGAATCAAAGAACACCCGGTAAAATGATAACAATGATATAATAAGGATCTTCATGTATAATAATGATAATAAATAATATGGAAGACGAGGTCCAATTTTTATTTTAGTAAAACAAAGTTGAATGTTGTGTCCTATGACGAGGAACATCATGTAATGTACTTATAAGAAATAAATAGTTACGACCTTCATGTCCCTCGTCAGATACCCATTGGAAATCCATACTATCAAAGTTCCTTATGTTCCCTTCTAAGAAATTTCACCTCAAAATCAAATTATTTCACATGCATAAGATAATATTAAAGAACAACATATTTAATAATTTCATCATGGTCATGAGAAAAAATTTAGGTGAAACTTATATTAATCTTGATTTGGTTCATAACTCAATGTGTTATTTCATGTAATTATTAAAATAATTTATACATAATATAATGATACATGTCAATATAAATTATAATGTACAATTAAATCCATCATCGTAGGTATAACCTTTTAATAGTAAAGCATACAGTAAACATTCAAGAACCACGGAATTTTATATGACCCACCTAATAAATTAATTTACTATATTAATCAGTTCATATATGTATGGAAATGATTAAATAAATAAATTTTAGTACTTTTTATATGGCCAAGCCTAATTTCATACTTTTTTACCATTCAAGTATTCAAAACTATTCTTTCCCTTTATAAAAGTTAGTGAAAACACACCTAGTGGGGTTTTGTATAATTATGTACATTTTTATCAAGTTTATATTATATGAATCTCCCATGTGGAGGATCATATTCAGTAATAAACATCTAAAAATGCCAAAATATTTACAACATTAGGGTTTATTTTAGAATTTTTATAATATAGTGACTAAATTTAAGAGGAATCAACAAGAACTCTAAGATGAAACACGATCCTAAAATATTATAAAGACCCTAATATTTTAAATAAATGATATATAACACCATTCAGATGCATAAGAATCATCTCACATCAAATATTTTCCATTGATTCAATCCCAAAAAACAGAAACCAATGAAAGGTAAAAATTCTTCGAAAATAGGGAATGACTTATCTCTTAGAAATAGCACCCAATGTGGAAAAGTGAATTTTTATAATAATAAATAAGTTCAATCAATTAACAGACAATGATCCAATGTAGTGAGCAGTGATCGATTCCATGTAAAAACAAGGTATTTACACAAAATCCAAAGAGGAGAACCACTTTGGGAATGAGTAGTTGTTGGGCATGAGAATTTGTGGTGAGGTAAGATTATTTTTAGTTTAAGTGTGTAGAGGGAGAATTTAATTTCTAACAAAATTAATTAGTTTCCTGGTTTGGATGGATAGATTGGAAAACTATGTGCCACCCACCTTGTTCGACTACCTAAGAACCCACCATTTTTTTGGCTGTAAAAAATTATTTAACAATGTTGTACAAACTAGTTTCACCTATTTGAATGTTTATATAGTCATCCTAGATGGTCATGTGGCCCTAGGTGCAGTTTAGGAAAATACATATAACACTTCTATAGGTTGTCACATTTGAGGTGAATGGTTAGCATAAACCTTTCACAAATTGTACTCCTCTCTTTTTCCAAACACCAAACTAAAAATTCCAATTCCATTAGACTTTTTAACCCATATAAAACACAGGGTCCTAAAACCTCCCCACTATAAATATTCTCATAGATGAGAGAACCTAGGGATAAATTAAACATCAACTCATAAACATAGGCCATGAATTTATAGTTGAATGTTTGTATTGAATTTCCCAAAATCCATTACAACTCCAAAATATTCATGAACATGTGATACATAATCCATTAAAAATGATAAAAATTCTCATAAATACTCTTGATTCATCAAGATGTTTCTTACATGATATTTTGAAACCAAATATGTGATCATATCACTATCTCTTCCATCAAATGGACTACATCACATCCCACCAAATTCCATAGATTTATTTTTAGGACTTTGATTCAACGTACGACTGACATCATAATTTAATTTTGAACCACTCCCTCGTCATCTAATTGATTCTATAAAAACATTACTAACTCATATCACCTGATAAAACATTAGGATATTTCGTTATTTCCACAATTGATCAAAGTATTTCAACTCTAAACTAACAAGATATAATGATCACTCTGTTGGAACCAAATTTCCTGAAGAAGAAGAACAAACATGAAACCTCTAGGTACTGCCTCGCGAAGCTCATTCCCGGAGACCCACATCCCCATGCCAACACAAAGCTTTTCCTTCACAAAGTGGCCATGAAGAAAAGAGGTAGGATTCTCCATAGACCAATTTTATGTTTGAAAACCTTCCATGGAGTAAGGATGTAGGATTCTCTGCTAACTGATTTGACATTCTCTAACCCGCCATAGAGCTAGGGGCGGTGTGCACTGTGATCCGATTTTATGTTCGCAAAGCCACCGTGGAGGGAGGCTGTGGGAAGATCTATGAACAAATTTATGTTCATGAAGCCACCGCGAAGTGAGGAGGTAGGGTGCTCTGCGATCTAATTTGACATTCGTGAAGTCGTTGTATAGTTAAGAGGAGGGATGCTCCATGAACCCCATGGACATTCCTGAACCCACTGCCGAGTTAGCTCTGTCGTTGTACCAAGAGGGCTCTACTTCGTAGTGCCTCTTTCCTATTAATATAGGGCTCCCTGAATCCCAAAGGATGGATCCTTAGCCTTTAACCTTTTGAGATCGTACATAGTGAAGCAATTTCTTCTCTACGAACTATGAACTTTTCAGGGAACTTTTTCATCGTGAAGTGCCTTCCCCTATTCATTAATTCCACCCCTCTTCAAGGAGGGATCCCATCTGTTGATCCCACTTGCCTTTACGAAGGAAGGATAACCCCAAAGGGACTCGATTCTTTTTGAATCAATTCTGCTTCATGATGTAACCTTCATACACATGTGACCTGCATGCAAAGGAAGGATCACCGTGCTTCACGAGGCACATTGCTTTGCAATATTATGCTTCACGGGTCACTCTTGCTTCGCAGGGTATTGCTCCGTGAATGCCATTCCACATCATGAAGCACCTTTAATGTGAACCTATGCCCTATACCTAGGCTTGGACACTTCACTTCGCAATGCACACCCCTTCGCGAAGCCCCTCCACTACATGGAGCACATGAGCATCATATGGATTCTACCGATGGTCCCATTTGCTCTGCAACTCCTTTTCCTATGAGGCCCTTCATGTTTTGACGGAGAAATTTCAGGTTCCCTTGGGCGGTGCATCCCATTGTGTAGCTTCACCTCAGTCTTCTTCTCATAGGCACTCTAATAGCTATTTTTTCTTCAAATAGCCACGCTAATGTTGACCCCTAAATGGATTACTCTATAACACCCCCTCACTACGTCATTGCTAATGCCTTCCCTTCTCTAAGGGGTGGGATGTATCAGTTATGTATATACTAAGGGGTATGGAGTGAACCCACCAAGTCTGGGATGTATGAATTTAAACTGCCAAGAGACATCGTCCACAGAACTTGACGTCAAACTACAACCTCTCCATGTGCGTCATATGCGGGGTTCCCCCACCTTGGAAATTCTGTACGCAAGCTGGTCTCCAAGGGAGTGAAATCATTCATTACATGGAATGAGATCCCCTTTATTGGAATTAAATTTGTCTACAGGGACCGGGAAACAACCTTGGTATAATCCACTAGCTTTTCTAAGAGGAGGTAGCACCCATTATCTTCCCCTATTCCTCAGTTCCAAGGGCCAAAGAGGGGGGGGTGTGGGGGAATGGGAAATGGAACCTTTCATTCATCAGTACCATATCCCCCTCCCACTGTGCTTTGTCGCTACCTAGGCCTCCCCCATGGTGTAAGTCCCAATCACCATCTCCCTGGGCTACTAACCACACTTAAGACCCTATTTTCACTTTGAGCTTCTAACCACGTATACGCCCCATTCCACTTCCCCCAGACGCACCGTTCACGATGGGATCGTCAGGTATTTTCTTCCTCTTGTCTCTCACACCGAGAATGACTCACATGGGCTTAGATTAAGAATCAAACATGAAATCCTCTCTAGGAATCCTAGAGTGTGAGCCCCACACCCATACTTAAGTACGTGGACTATGATCCTTTACATGTCATGGAATGTCGGAAGCCTCTCAGAGGATCAAGCCCAACACCTATCGTTCCCGACCATCATCACGTCGGTTCACCAACACCCATTATGAAACATGTGCACTTTGAACATTTCCATGGAAAGGTATATAGGAAGCCTCCCATAGGTTCAACCCCAACACTTATGAATCATGGTCAACATAATGTCATCTCACCAAAATCCATACCAAACTATGTGGACTTTGATCCTTGCCTAGGCAAGGTACGTAAGAAGCTTCCCCAAGGTTCAAGACCATCACCTATTGGTCCTGACCATCTTCACATCGGTTCACCAACACCCATTCAGAACTACGTGGTCTTTGATCCCTGCCAAGGAAAGGTACGTAAAAAGCGTCTATGAAGTTCAAACCCCCTAACCATTGGTTCCAACTATCATCTTGTCGGTTCCCATGCCATTATAAACTATGTGTTATTTGATCTTTTCCAAGGCAAGGTATGTAGGAAGCATCTCTAATATTAAACCCCACCAAACATTGGATTCAAACCCCCTTCACGTCGGACCACATTCATCCTTCATGACATTAAACTACATACACCATTTTCATCATGTACGATGTTAAACGGCATCCACCATCCCGATCTACGTGGGATTTGATCATTGTCTCCTATACATGGTACATAGGATGCCTCTATGAGGTTCAACCCCATCTAGTGGTGTGTCATTGTGACCCCATCTAGCGGAATGTCGTTGTGACCCCATGAAGTGGTAATCTATTGTGACCCATCCAGCAGTAAGTCGTTGGAACCCCATTTAGCGATAAGCCATTGATTTCCCAAGTTGATAGTAAACCGTCTTTATATGGACTATGTGCACTTTGATTCCCTTCCATGGGGATATGTTAGAAGCATCCCTGAGGATCAAGACCATCACTCATGTATCATATTAATCTTTCCCTCGAGCCTATGTGTCTTTGGATGGTCATGCTCTAAACCGAAGGTTCTACTTCCTTTGGTTCCCAACAATGTGTCTATTTTCACGGGTCTCCTACTCAGATGTTCCATCATCTCACTGATCAATGCGGAATTTTATTCTCTGCTACGAGGATACAAAGGAAGTCTCTTCAATGCTCAATCCAAAATCACCACATTCCTGACGTTGGTTCCATTCCATTATCTCACAAATTATTTCAACTCTCCTCTATCCATCCTGATTCTTACCCGGGCTGCCACATTCTAATTAGATCATTCAATTTCATCTCCTAGCATATGTGTTACCTTCAGGGGTTGAACCATTCGAATCCACTGATGTTAGTGTTCTGATCTGTCTGATCAATCTGTGATAGATGTTAATCTTGTGGAACAACCTATGTTAAACATGGGAAGTTGAGGAAAACCTCAGGCACATTCCCATGGCATATAGTTACCCACATTTTACATGTGATTCCTCAGAAATCTAAGCCATCGAGAAGACCTATAATAAAGAGAAGGAACCTAGAGAGACCAGTGTTCTAGCATCCAGACAGACCAGTGATGCCCAATGTGACTAATCCCCCGACAGAAGGTTTCTGCTTAGACCGAAGCCCATGGAATGTCCTAACAGAAGCAGTGTCATTAACCGACTTCAATGAAGACATGGAACTGGGAAATGTTTAACAGACAATGTCTTAGTCTATAAGGGAGACCCAGACTAGGTGACGAGTTCCAAGGAGGAATCCATGGAAGGAAGAACAGACATCCCCTCATCACGTTTTGATCAAGGTGTAAACATCCCTAAATAAGTGATGGATTTATCCCCCCTTTGGAAATCGAGATTAAGGGGCAACCGCTACGCGTCCTCTATAGACGGATGTGTGTGCCTCAGCAAAAGCATCTAAAATAGAAATGGTGAAACCGATGTGAAATTATTCTCCACAATGTGAGGATTGGTAGAATTCGCGAAATTAGTGGATTAGCATGTCACCAGATCTTGTTATCCATTGTTGGGTCCCACCATGCAAATTGCGGTTCTGGCATGAAACTCACTAGAAGTTGAGGTAGTAAAAACATTGGGCATCTCGGTTTGCGATGTTGTCTGTGTGGATCCTTCTTACCAAATAGGGGATATAGAAAGGCATTGGGGCACTGGATGTCTATTTATTTATTTCAACACTAATGGTTTAATCTCCCGTATTTTCCATAACCACACTATTGCACTAGGTTTCCAATCTCCACCTGCACCCCAATGCAGGGGCAGGGGAAACAGCAGTGCAAAAATCACGCGTGGCTCATCTGCTTCTTCCATAGCTTCCATTCCCACATTTTTTGGGAACGCACACCCCATATCCCCTTATAAACACATACAATGAATGGTGATAAGAATGCTCGTATGCTAATATTAGGAGAATGTTATTATCCTGACATGAGATATGGCCCGACGGGATTTAGAGGCGTATGCGCCTTGTTTCCACCACCTCACCCAAGGTATGTGCAAGTATCCAATGCTCCCCACTTTAACATAAAATCATTTTCTGATCCGCTCCTAGTAACGTCTCGAAGAATCCCTCTCCTATGCCGACGAAGTAGGGGATGTCTGGTCCATCCTGGTTGGGAACCCATTTCGAGGGTCCCCAAGGAGGGCCCCCACTAGGATGCACCAGCGCTACCACCCAATCCCATGGTCTGAAGAGTTGGTAACCTATCTCCCTACTCCACCAGCACCGGTCAGGCTGACCCAATGCCATCGTTGGGTGCAGGCCGAGACGGACGACCACCAAGGGTTGTCAATGTCAGCAACTAATGTGACTCGGGCAATCACTGACATGTATTATCAGCCGCCTATGCCCACTAAGCAGGGGAAATTATATAACTGATCCTGATCAAGGCCCCAACTTCCCCACAGGTAGGATGGGATGACTCTCTCAGTCGTTGGCGTTGGGAGATCCCGCCATAGACCAACCCACGGTAGCCTCACCCAGTGCGGAGGTCTTCCCCGTACTGCCACCATGGAAGACACAGTTCCTCCTCACTTCCAAGCATAGCAAGGAGGTCCACCCCGTGTTAATTTGAATCTGAATAAGGGTCCTCCCCATGATAGGGAAACATTTTACGGAAGCCTCTCCCTCACTCATTACATTGGTTATAAGGTCATTCCTCATAGCACAGACTGCCAATATAGAGATGTTATGAATTCAGTCAATATCCTAAATGGGGGCTTCCCCATGTCCATGAAGAAGGTAGTGAATGTCCTCCTCACCTTTGTAAACAGAGGAGTAAAGGCCAGATTCACTCCACCATCACCCAACACAGATTTCCTCCTTGTTTTCATCTTGTCCAGTACAAGGACCCTCCTCGCACTGACGCTAGCAGGGGAGGCAAGCATGGTGGTCCTACCCGTGCTCCTATCAGCTCCATGAGAGGTCCTACTCACCCCATCATTTCCCATGGAGGTCCCCTCTACACATTATCTGGCATACATGGAGGTCCTCCCTATATTCCCTTTGATATGTATCCAGGTGCTCCTCGCACCCTAGATCACTCAGGAAGAAGTCCGTCCCACACCAACACTAGTACGATCTATTGTCCTCCTCATGCTTGAAATCTACCATGTCCCGAAGAACCATACTAGGGAAATATGGAGGGTCTTCGCTGACATAAAAAAATTCTGAGAAGATTCAAAATGAGATCAAACTAGTTTGATTCTCAGATTCTGAGGTGAAATAAGACTCATTGATGGATCACTCGCCTATATCCTCCTTGTCGAGGGTTAGGGTTAGAACAAGGATATTTAACCTCATACTTCTAGAATATGAGGTCCATCAGATTCTCACCTCCCTCTATAGGTATATTCAAGATGACAAAAATTTGTCATCCCCAAGGATCACGGCTGTGAAATCGTCACCGTCATTTCCAGAAGCACTCTCTAGATTGGCTAAAGATCACATAGTGCTATTTTTGGGACCAATGGAAGATGAGAAGTAGTGTAACTGATCGCCAGCAGTAGTAGTATCTATGCTAAAAAGTATGGTCTTCATCCCATATTACCACAATGTGGTGGCCAGGTCACTATACTCCTCGAAGGATATTCCAAGACATGGCGGCTTGTCAGCTAGCTCATCGTATTTTCTGCAGGCCAGCCTTCCATCTTAGCAGTCTAAATCAGTACCACTAACAGTTCCCCAGCTACCTCCGGTAGATGAGTGTGGAAATAAAAGGCTAGACCATACATCTATACCAAGGAGGTTATAGGATATCCTCACAGTTGACCATTTCCCTGAGATGGTCAGGCCAATTGCAGCTCGAAATTTTAGGGAACCTGAAATGCTCACCCAAGATGAGGTTGATGCCTTCTACAGACCCTCTAGGATACTAATTTCCTCATTTTTCATCAACGTGGTACCTACCCCAAGAGTCAGTCACACTTCGAAGATATCGACCAACAATACTGTTTGGTCGATTTGGCTGCACTTCCTGTGGCCCAGCGCCCTGAGTCACCAGGCCTCCCTAGGACCCTCCAACAATGATGCATCCAGTGATATAAATTTCTTTACATGGTAATAAAAGAGGCTACTCCAAATGTCATAATTCATGGATGGGGGAATTACATGACCTTCCATTTCAGTTCCATCCTATGCTGGCCCGATTTTCTAGGCGACATAGAGGATATGCCTCTAGGTTGTGTCACGGTAAACATTGATGACCTATTAGAGAGAGATAATGAACCAAATATCCTTGACAGGGACTTACCCCCCTCAGGGAGTTATGTAAATATTGGATCTTTTGGGATGCGTCACTTGCCAATAGAGAAATAAACCGGGTATTCCTGTTCCCACTAAGGCACTAGACATCATCCGGAATCCAAACAATGGAAAGGAACTTTTCGACGCTATCAAACCCTCTGACCCATCTTCCATAGTGCAGAAGGTGGAAGTATACCCCATAAAATCCACGTTGCATCAGTAATTTTCTGAATAGAATAAGGTGGTCTACGACCTCCTCGTTGAACGCGTTGCAGTGCGATGATTAGACTACGGTGATCCTCAGTCAGGGCAGTAGGGGTACGAAAAACATACCATTGGAAAACTGACCCCAGGTTACCCAAACCATCCTTCCCATGCTGACAGGGTTGAGGTTTGGACTTATGGTAAGATGATATGGTATATCTCACAATATCTTCCGAAATGGCATGAAAATCCTCGGGTCCAACCTCAGATTCCCCCAACTAATCCACAGGTCATTCCACTAGTCACTCCATGAGCCTCTGGGCCCATTTACCATATTGATGAATCTTCCAACACACTAATCATCAGCGATCCTTGTCAAGATAATAATCCATTCCCAGATGATCTAATGGCAGCACTCATCTCCGACCTTGATGACAAAGAGACTCAACATATGGAAATCTAACATGATGGAAAGCCATACCTGGCATGGTAGGATGATATGCCAGCACCCCCGAGTTTCAGGAATCCAAAATCGTCCAACTTCAATGGGATAGGGGAGCCACTACAACACCTGGCCCACATTATCTCATGGTGTGGCCCCATGTTGGGAACTCCAGTGCAGAAAGAAGTGACCAAGCTCTGGTGTTTCATACTGACATTGGAAGGACTGGCGTTTGTCTGGTACTGCCGGCTACCCATCATGTTAGTGGCCGGTTGGGAGGATTTCCATAGGCATATCTTATACTAGTTCTGTTCCACCACATGATAGATGAGTATCATTTAACTCATCAGGTGTAAGAAGATTTCAGATGAGTGCATTTTTGTCTTTGTCACTCAGTGGAAAGGAGTCACATAATCTCTTGACATTTCACTGACTCAAGAGAAATTGCTGAAGATGGGTGTAGGGAACAACAATATAGAATGGGGGGCCTCTTTGTTCACCCATAACAACCCTGTAGGATCCTAAGACATCTCTGATAAGGCCCAATGCCTAGGGGATACCTTAAAGTAGGATAAGAAGGCACGTCTATTGCCTCCTTAAATTACCGTTATTAGGGCCACCATGGCTGAGCCTACCATAGGGGCTCAAGTATAGGCCCCTCGGGTAACTAGAGTTTTTTCCCATGGAGCCGCCTCTATAGCATTGCAGAGGCCCTCCACCTAAGGCACAACCTCCGTCCCAACAACGCCCACCTCAGAATCAGTAGGTTCCCCCTCGCAATACGCTATCACCACCTAGACATGAAAACCAAGATCCACCACCTTGGTAGGCTTCTCCATCCCCTCATCAGGGTAAGGCTTCGAGGTCCCCCTTCTTTGACAGGAGGAACCAGACCTACCCATTCATTGAGGCATAGGCCCCACATTATTTTTGAAGTTCCCTAGAGCAGGGGATTGTACGTTTGCCCGATTGTTAGAGGCCAGAAGAGGCGAACCTCTCTAATCATCCTAATTAATGCACCTAACACTATATCATGGGTAATGCCCTCAAATAGTGATATGTGTTCAAAGACAAGATTAAAGACTAGTTCAATAACAAAATAGTCTAGTTAAGTCTAGATCTGGCATAGGTGGCATGCACCTTCATGAGGCCAGACAGTAGCAGTGAAAGCGAAGGCGAGTGGAATTTGGTTTCCGACCATGGGTCCTAGAAGTATGATGAAATGATAGCTCGTAAAATAGTCACCTACACCCATGGTGTTATCTTTGGATGCATGAATCAGCCAAATCCTTCATAAGATAAAACAGCTTCTTATTAATTGTCATCTTAGACATCCTCTTAACATAATAGAAAACACTAATAGCGTAAAGGAATGCAATGTCCCCCGCAAATGCCATCGTCATCACATACTCTCGGAAACTACATTCCCCTGAAGATGGTGATCTCTCCAGGAATCCATCTAGTAGTGGATGACTATTCGACTGACATTCAATGGTACACCTTGGTTAATACTCTTGATATTCTAAATCCCTACATGATTCTTGATGTAGTGGAGCATTGGGCCGATCCCCCAATGTCCACAGTCGTCGTCAGCATCGGTAGAGCCGCGAAAATATGAGTCATCAGAGTGCTTTAGTCATTACATCCAACCAGGATGTGTAAAAAACTGAAACCATGTAGTAGGCCCAGCGTAGAGCTCAGTATACACATCCTTCTCATCTGGTGACTTCAGGTCCACCTTCACCGCTATTTGTGTTGTTGAATCGGGAACAACCACCTCAACCGCACTGTAAACATCCATGATTTTCTACAGGATGCTCTCAGTCATCTGTCCCTCATTCGGTAGTCACTCTGCAGGCTTCATCTAGTGAGCAGCAGGAGATTCTTATGACCTGTCAGCTGTCGACCCAGTCACCATAGTCCATCAATCATGCTATCATTGTGCGTCCACATGTAAGTATAAGTTCTCTATTGGCATGTATGTATGATGTTCTCAAACATCTTTCCAGTATTCCAGAAATTCTATCTATCCAAGAGGCCCTTCAGTTGTCATCATATATGTGTGAGGCCCTCGACGAGGCTTTAAAAATCCCCAACCAATTCGAGATGGTGGTAGTAGCTGTAGAAGCCTTTCGTGATGAGGCAGTCGAGAATGCTAAATGTCAGGCCATCATATCATTCACTCTATATTATGAAGGCTCTCCTATATAGGGACACATTCACCCACTGTACATCACTATCTAGTTCAATGGAATGAAGTTTCATCTTTGTCTTGTCAACATGGGCTCTAGAATCAACGTAATCCCAACTTGGACGCTGTGAAAACCTGGATTGTCTGAAGATGATCTGAGTCCCTCTAACCTAATAATCCAAGGTTATGATAGGTCAGAGTAGAAACAGATCAACAATATATGTTTGAAGATCTAGTTTGGTGGTCTAATTTCTAGCATCGAGTTTATCATTGTCTCCCAGAACACTGTGTACAACGCGTTGATGGGTAGGCTGTTTCTCCACCTACATGCAGCGGTTTCTTCATTATATCACTAGTGCCTTATGTACTCCATTAATGGTCGATTGGGTGTGCTTCAAGGTGAAACATCCCCCTTTTCCTCTTGTGAATCCCAGTATCTTGAAGATGACTACTACAAGGGTAAGGATAAGAAGATTCAGACTAACGAGGTCGAGCATGCTGTTGTTGCGACAGACCCGTTGGAAAATCTGGATGATGCATACGTCATTCTAGTCCATCGATTTGAGGATACATCTCTATACATGGGACAATTCATTTTTCTAGAACGAGGGGGAGGACATTCCCATGTCTCTGTGACACTGTATGATTACCTCATACTTCTATAGAAACTAGGCTAAGGTGATCTCAGAGCCTACTACTCCCATAAGGCATCAGGATGTCCGCCCCATGGTGATAGAAATACGTCAGATCTACTTGTTTTTCTAGGAAAGAATTAATCAGCGCAATTTGACATTCCACTATTGATTTTATATCATCCATGATGGTCCCTTGGGCCAATGACCATATGGGATTGGATCAATATCCTTCATCGCTATGGTTGCGGCAGCACATGAGTTCCACGATGCAGTGTCCACTTCCACTCAGGCTGATACCACCCTCCAATCAAGAGCTTCCAATTCATAAGAAGCCCCTCCCACTGGTTACTCTCCATAAATTAGTGATGAAAAGGATTTAGAGGACTCTACCCCACCATTGAAGAGGGCATCTCCACCAAGGTTGACGAGTTTGTATAGGTGAACCTTAGTTGCAAGGCAGACTAAAAACCCACATTGATCTGTACTGCCATGCCACTTCAAGAGAAAAAATAGTAAATAGACTTCCATAAACAACACCTTTATATATTCTATGAGATTTATGATGATATTCTAGGACTAGATCCTCAATTTCTCATCTACTACCACAGTCTCCTGGAAAATCATTGTGGGTTCACGCAGCCACCAAGAAAGATGTGCCCTTCTCATGGTGCCAGGGTTGAGGCAGAAGTTGATAAGATCATGAGAGCCAATTTAATTAAGGGGGTCCATTATCCCATGTGGCTATCCAACATTGTTCTATTAAGGAAGAAGAACAGACATATCAAGGTCTACATCGTCTTCCTGGATCTCAATCATCATTTTTTAAAATATTATTTCCAGCTTCGTGTGACAGAATCATTGATCGACGCTACAGTTGGGTTACATGCCCTACCCTTCATGGAAGAGTAATCCAGGTATAACTAGATTCAAATGGCCCCTGAGGATGAGGATTATACATCATCAGGGATCCACAATGATCATTATGTTACCAAGTCATTCCCTTCGATTTAAAGAATGTGGGTGCCACCTATCCGCGGTCTATGTGTACCATATTTAAGACGATCCTCGAAACATTGGTGGAATGTTACATAGACGACCTGGTGGTCAAATCATGTGAGATGTAGGACCATATAAAAGCCCTTGATAGAGTGGTAGAGTTCCTCTGTTCCCGTCACCTAAAGATGATCCCATTTTTGTGTGCCATCGGGGTCACCATTGGAATGTTTCTTGGCTTCTTTGTCAGATACAGGGTCATTGAAATCAACATAGAGGAGATCAAGGCCATCATCCATATGTCTCCTCCAAGAAACATTCGGGAGATTCAAGGATTCCATGTCTACTTAGCAAACATATGCTGATTTATCACGAATTTGGCTAGAAAGTGTGAGCCCTATTCTCTGATCAGGAAGAATGGCACCGTCTTTGAGTGGGACAAAGAGTGTCGTACTGCGTTTGAGGAAATCAACAACTATATACTCCATTATTTTATCTTAATTCTTCATGACTCTAGAAAGATTCTGGTCTATTATGTGACTGCCCTGGAGCGATCTTTCAGTTCCCTTCTCTCCTAGAAGAACAATGAGGGAACAAACAATAGACTATACTACCTCACCTGCATGCTCCTCGATATGAAGACCAAATAGTATCCTAGAGAGAAGATATTCCTTGCACTCGTATTCAAATATCAAAAGATGCGACATAACATGCATCACCAAGAGGAATAATTGGTGTCTAATGTGGATCCGCTGAAGTACATCTTGAACTTCCCCATTTAGATAGACTGTCTAACTCGGTGGGAAGTGATTCTCTAGCAGTTTTGACATAAGGTTTGTCCCCCAGAAATCTATTAAGAGGCAAAAGATGGCAGTCTTCTTATCTTCCCGTCCAAATCCTTTGGACTAGCCCCTAGACCTTGATTTTTTTTAATGAGGATATCCTCCCAGTAGACAAAGATATCCCTTGCTGGAAAATTCACTTCGATCGTGATTACTGGAGCCCCACTGGTAGAATACACAATGACCCCAGGCCCAACAATGTAGGCCTGGGTATTGTCTTCATTACCACAACACTAGTTTTTCTACCATACTCATTCATGTTGTCAGAAGGCTGCACTAATTGTGAGGTAGAGTATCAGACTCTCATTAATGGCCTAGAGCTGGACCTCAAGATAGACGTTCACAATTAGCATGTTAAAGAGGACTCTGAACTGGTCATAATGTAGATCAAAAGTGACTATGTCATCAGAAATCCATAGCTCTTTCCATTGTTGGATCACACTCTCTATCTAATGGCTCAACTCCCATCTCGTCCAGAAGATACTCATGTACCTCGATCTCAGAACGGTCCAGCTGATGCCCTGGTCGGCCCAGGTATATCACTTACAGAGCCCAAATAGGATGACCTGATTATCCATGTGAAACAATGGAGAGTCATTGTTCCTGTTACTCTTGATGACGATGACAGCCTACAGATAAGCCACCTTACAGTCAGCGCAACCACTTCAGGACTCTCAGGTCCCCTAGATAAAGTGATTAAAGTGACACCAATCTAGAGAACATCCTTCTTCGAGTACCTCTAAAATGGAAATCTCATGATAGATCAGGGTGAGTGTAAGAGAATCTAATGCTGTGCGTTACAGTTCACCCTCCAGGACATCCCTGGTCATGAGAAGATCATCTAAATGTATGGTATTTATGGGGTCATCCTCCGTTATATTCAAGGAGATGAGATTTACCAGGCCATTTAGGAGGTTCATTCTGGTTATTACGGGGCTCATCAGACTGTGCCGATTCTATCTCACCAGATCTGGAGACTGGGGTATTTTTGTCCCTCCATGATCCATGACTGCATTGAGTTCACCAAAAGATTCCACCCATGACAGATTCATGCTAACATCATGCATCGGTTGGCATAGCCTCTCCACTCCACCATGTACTCTTGGCCATTTCTAGTATGCAGACTCAATGTCCTGGGACCATATCCACCGGTTATAGCTTTCCAGTGTAGTTTCATACTAACTGCTACAGATTTCTTCTCCATGTGGTCAGAGGAAGTTCCACTCAAAGAGGTTATGGCACATTCCATCGTTGAATTTGTGAGCTCTAACATCATCTATCGATTTTGAGTCCCTCAAGCCATACTCACTAATAAAATCACAACCATCTTAGAAGCTAAGCTAAAGAAATTATATGCTAAGTACAACATCAGTTCTAACCATACCGCCCACTATCATGTACATGAAAATAGATAGATCGAGGCGTTTAAAAATACACTCTATAACATTTTTCAGAAAATGGTTTTTTAGAATAAGACGAGTTTTCCAGACAAGCTCTCCAGTGCCCTCTAGGCTTATCGAGCGATGACTCTTAATTCCTCCCACGTGACCCTTTATTCCCTAGTGTACGGAATGGAGGTCGTCCTACCCATTGAGATCAATTTCCATCACTATGCACAACTATCTATGATCAGCAATCACTAGATAAAGTTGCTAAAATAAATATGGATGAGTTGGAAGCACTTAACGAGAATATGCTTTGTGACCTACACAATATAGAAAGGCATCAAGAACAAGATATCTAGATATTTCAACAAGAAGGTCCGCCTTCGCTCCTTCTTGAAATGTGACATGGTGTTGGCCTTGAGAAAATAATGATAACTGGTAGGAAACCATCCATGTTGGAACCCAAATGGGAAGGACCTTACATAATTTACAAGGTTTACTCCAATAAAGCATACTCAATAGTTACCTTGTATGGTGACTCTAAAACTCCTCCCAAAAATTCCATGTTCCTCAAGAAACACTTTTCATGAGTCCCCACGGTCCTGCATGACCTTAAACTGTATGGTCCAACACCACCCAAAAAAGTGTGATGGTCCTAGAAGACCCTAAACTTCATTTTGGTTCCTCCATTACCTTAAATTTTCTGGTCCTACATGAACAAAAACTATATAGTTATGCACGACCCCAAACTGAGCGATGGCCCCGCAGGACCACAAACTACTTTAGGATCTTACATGACCTTAAACTCTCTGGTCCTATAAGACCTTAAACTGTGAAATTTCCTACATGAAATTATAGTGTGTTTCATCCTGAAAGACTTTAAACTGCATTTCATGAACAATGTATTGCCTGACTACTATCCTCATGGGATACACAGAAATGCTCAGATGCCTCATCCTGAGTCCAACACCCCCCCAACTTTCCTCTATGACTATTCCCCTAGGGTATAGATCTTTTAGAAGACCCCTCTTGGTTTCTTGGTTACTTCTTTAGCTCTACTCATGTCAGTATTATGATGAATGAACCATAATACCTCCCTAATTATTATGTTAATCCCACATCCTTACCATCTGACGTTAAACTGTGTGGCCCTTTCAAAACTACATATAGTTTGATTCCAATACTCATGGGATAAGTAGGGCTGCACAAACATTTTTTCCATAGGTCTTGGCCCAAACATCAGGACCTCCCATTGGGATGAAAGACATCTTGTGGTGTAGGATTTTTCCCACATTCACGTCATGTTCATCATGATCATACCATGTTACTAGATCTGGATACGGTGGTTCGAATATGGTCAAAAACTATCCATTGTCGTTGGAACCACCCCCATATGTCCCAAACTGGGTGTGTAGTGGTTCATTCTACCCTGTTGTCTCTCCAAACCTCAGTATACCTCTATCTTGGGTTTCATTTTAGCTATATAAGCCGTATGTGATGGGGAGAGCCTAGAATCTCTCCTTGATTCCCACACCGAGCATTTATCACGTAGGCTTGGGAGATATTATGAGGAGATGCCTGCATGAGATGTCGTATGACTACAGTTGGTTGGGGCACCCAGCCTTAGGTCCCTCGACCCCTTCGACCCCCTATCATGAGTTTCCATTTGGGATGGTACGATGTGCTCTAGACTCACGTCCTTTTTCACATCGGGAAATATTTCCATGCCACACATCCCCCCTTTGATATATCCCTGTGATTATCATTCGTCCCGCGAGCACTGGCCCTACAATGCTTTGAGAGCCCCATCATCTTGGATTTAATACCCCTATATATCTAAAATGACCCTTGGATGGCATGGATTCTAGGCCTAAGGGATCTCCTACCATTGTGGGCTAACATCCCCAGGGATTGAGAGCAACAAATTGATACAAGTCTCGTGTTGTGAATATGATCATCAGTCAACACTCAATTGTTTTCCCCAAACTTCGGTCACACAAGAGTGGTTACTGTGTTGTGAACCTAGTCAACATTTGTCCTATATCATCATTGTCGTATTTTTTTCTTCCATATGAATGATGATTCACCCTCTCTATCACATGCATATGAAAATAAACTAGGCATCTTCGGTCCGAGCTTTATGACCTTAAACTAAGATAACCATTCTCCTTACCGCAAGACGTTCTATTGAAATATGGCTATGACATTCTTCCCATGGCCCATCCTCAGGTACCTCAACATTCTCAAGCCCCTTACATAAGTTCTCACTTAGGATTGTATGGTGTGGTGTGGGATTATGTCTTTATTCACATCAGGTTACTCGTCGTGCTGTACACACCCCTTGTTGGGGGTATCCTTCCCTTATTTGCACCTTCATTGCATGAAAATTAACTACACATTATCCTTCTCATGAACTATCTGTGGCATGATTACCATCGTTATGTGATATGTAGGACTTCCCGAACATCTAGTATTTGGGTCCATCCCCATTTCGTAGAATCCTCCCTATCATTCTGGCCTCTTATCCTGTGTCCTTCTAAGGGATGGGTACATGGTGTGGTACTGGATTATGTCCTCATTCATGTCGGGTCTATAATAACCATTCCTCATTTGTCTCTCTCTACTGAGTGGAATTATCTAACCTTTTTGAGTCGGTTACCCTTACATCGGGTCACTCGACCCTCTTTGGTGATTCACCAATATTCCCATCAGTACTCTAGTTTTGAGACTGGAGTGTTGTGTTCCACCTGGACATGCTTTCCCCCATTTTTCAGGCTTCGTGTTCCCCTTCATTTGGGATTCCATTATCTACTTCATATGAAGGGAACCCCTAATGGCATGGATGTTAGTCCTAATGGCTCCCCTACCATTACGGTCCAACTTCCTCAAGGGTCTTAGACAACAAATCGATACATGTACCACGTTGCAAATATGGTCAATGGCCATCGCTCATTTGTTGTTCCCATTGTAGGACACACTATATGGATACTGGGTTTTGAATAGGGTCAATTATTATCCTCCATCATCACGCCAGCCCCTTCAAGCCAAAAATGTCACTTATATGATCCTCAACATTGCCCACCCCATTATGTCCAAGTAGAATTTAAACACTCCTGGTACTATCCCTCAGTGTGCCTTTGCACGTTAGGAGGACAAAGCTGTGGTATGGTGTCATTCGGGGCTCCGCACAGACTTCCCCTTTGTGTGTATTCCATGTATTATAAAGTCATCTTCCACCCTTATTTCCCACACCATGTTTGACTCCTGTGGGTTTAGAGACTAGATTGGGGCCAATGCTAGCATGAAATAATTCAGCTTCCGCAGTGGTATGAGCTCTATGATCTTAAACTAAGATCCCCTTATAACTCATCTTCTAGAAATACACCAACCTTGATTTCCATTCTCATTGGATACATTGGAATTCCTAGACATCTCGTCTTTAGGTCCAGATTGAGTTCCACTAATTTATCTTTTCTATTATGATTTTTATCCCCCAGCTCTTATAGGACCGCGTGATGTAGAGTGTGTGTGGGATTATGCCTTTGTTCATGTTGGATTTATAGTTTTTTCATCATATTCTCCACTTCCAAGAGCTAGTCCCTCCTTCCTCCTATCCTTTGTCCTACATGAATTTAATCTACACTTTCTAGAACTACGTATTGCATGATTCCCATTATGATGGGATACATAGGAACACCCAGACATCTCGTCTTTGGGTCCTGCTCAACTATGAGATAGTCTCTCCTTCCCCATATTCATTATCATTTTCTGGCCACCTCGGTGCGAGGTTTTTTCTTGGAATTGTGTGCAACATGATATGGGATTATGTCATCATTCACGTTGATTATGATTTATCACGCTATGCACATTCCCTCTTGAACATCACCTCTCCCGTATGTCTCTGATCTATATGACTTTAAACTATTCGTCATTGTCCAAAATGGCATTAAATTTTTGTTTCTATACTGCATGATGTTAAAATTCAGGGATGGTCCTATCACATGACCCAAAACTATGACGTGACCGTCCTGACCACACGATGGAAAACAACATTGCATCATCATATCCTCACTCAAGGGTACATCATGTTTGGTATCGGTCACACACCATACCATTTGTTAACACCTCAAAACGGATTGATTATTATGTTGATACCGGGACATTAAATCCTAGATCCATCAAATCACAAAAAAAATACTCATTCATCCTAAAGAACAAACAAGATCTATCAAAAGCTACTTATTTTGGTGCTAGGGCCAGACCCACCCGAACTTATCATCCCTCGCACCAGTACCATACCATAAAACACCTAGAACTACAAGTTTCGTGATTCTTATTCTCCTGGGATACGTAGGAACGCCCGTGAACTTTTCCTTGGGCCCATCCTAACTTCCATTTTCAGTCCGTCAACCTTAAACCAGTCTAAGGAAAATATGGTGATATGGACTCCAGGTCCTCATTCACGTTAGGTTTCATAATCACCTCACCATGGGTCTCCCACATTCCCTACCATTTTTTGTCCGAGTTATATAGCCATAATCTACAATCTCTCGGGGTCCTTTCCGCAAGATGTTAAACAGTACGACATCTTCTAGACATATTGTCCTCGTGTCTAGCCCCAAGAATCTGAAATTCCATCCTCTCTCTTTCGGCCCCTAGGCCCAATATCTTTTGTGATATTGTGGTGTGGTGAGTACCTCTGGGGTCATAATCTTCATTGAGATTTGCAACAGTCTAACCATGTAACATTATGTCTTTTCCCAACATGGACTGAGTTTTATGACATTAAACTAAGATCTACCTATGGGAACTACACATTTTTTTGGCTACTTTGGAAACCTGTGCATAGTCCATTAAATAAATACACCCTTATTGGACCATAATATGACCATTAATTTGGAATAGTACATTCTCAGGACCCCTTTCCTTGAGGGGTAATCCACTACATCTATCTGACACATCTTTTTGTCGTAGTCATATGCGTAGTGGCAGCGCCTGAAGTGAAGATTTTTCATTGGTACATTCACTCATTTGTCAATGATTTATGACCTCATCATTTGGAAACTCATCCTCCTCCATGTTTGAATATACCCCCTTTATAGAATAATCTCATGACATACTGGCTTACCTACCATCTTGGGCTAACGTCCCTCAGGACCTCACACGACATTTTCAAAAGGTCCCCTGTTTCAAACATGGTCAACATTTGAACTTCATTTGTTTTTCCCCATTCCAGGCTATGCAGAACATATATTGCGTTTTGAACACTATCAGTAGTTATCCCCTATCTTCACCCCACCATCACTGTGGTCTAGATCTCGAGCCTCTGGATTCACATATTTCAACTTCATTATTTTCAAGTGGAGTTCCAACATACTCGACTTTACACCTTCATGCATCTAGGTGTGTTATATACACGGGTCATCATTATTTAGATGTCATTCACCTAGCGTCCCATGGCCCTTGACATGTGCCTTCATGTGCTTGGGAAGTACCATCACAACTCTATGTTTCCCACATAGATCATGGCTCATGCGGGGTTAGTAGTTCTGGTACGACGTGTACCAGAGAAATTATGAAACACATGCCTGTATTCATCTTTGAGGTTGTTATAAATTACCCCCAAACCAACGTGTTTCTTGATTCCTATCCTCATGGGATATGTAGGAATGCTCAGAAATGTTTCCTCGGTCACAACCTATCTTTCACTTTTGGTCTCATGACCTATTGAACTTCCTCCGGGGATGTACGGTGTGCTGAAGACTCTTAATGTCCTCATTCGCATCAGGTTTACAGCTACTGCACCAAATACTACCCTCCTAGGATCTTCCCTTTCACTCACTTTCTTATTGTAAGATGTTAAACTGCATGATTCCACATTCCCTTGATGCATGAAACTAAACTGCGGCTCTACCCTGAACAAGTTTAGCATGCCCCATGATAGTCATGGGATGCACCAAATCATTTTCCAGAGATTATTTCCTCTATAAGTGTTGTCCTCTAACCACGTTGTGATTAAGAACTACATATGGATTGATTCCCATCCACATAGGATATGTAGAGTCACCTTGGAATTTCTCCTTGGGCCCAACCATAGGGTCAATAACCCTTCTGGCCCCTCAGCCCTGATATTGGTCCAGGATTTATGACCTTTAAACTACATGAACTGTCCTCACGATATGATGTAAAACTACATGTTATTCTAGGTCCTTACTAGATAAGTCATGTTTGAAAGTAGGTATGATCTCTGATCATACTGATGCGCCCACCTAATGTGCCTTCTCCGTGGTGGCATAATTTGAAGAGTGTTGGAATCCATTCGAACAACCCATCACACCACACTCCATTCTTTTCATGCCTTTTTTAGTCCCTTGTTCTCTTTCACATCTAAAATAAACCCCTAATACTATGTATTCTCGGCCTTTGGCTTGCCTACTGTCTAGTGCGAACGTTCTGGAAGACTAATGGATGACATTTTGAGTCAAGCCCCATGTTTCGAACATGGTCAATGGTCGGACCTCATTTATTATCTACATTTTATGCTAACAAAATAATTATATTGTGTTTCTAACACAGTCAAAATTTTTACTTCATTTTCACGCCATTCCTACAGTGAATCGAACTTTGGGTATCGTGATTCACACTTTCAATTCCCCTATGTTCGGATTAGGTCAAACCACCCTGCCATTAGCACACTCATGCACTACATAACACTGGGAGGAATTTATGTCAATTGTTTTGAGGTCCCCATCCTCTAATTAGACCTCCCCTCCATTTCTGCCTGGAAATCCAGATTGGTTGTACAAACTCACAGATGCCCAAAGCTTGGTTTTCACTCTTCCATATGGATGGAATAACAATGTAGAAATCTCATTTTTCTCACATCCAGCCCGACCCACGGGATATTAGGGATTGATCATTGGACGCTCCATGAATATTATGAGAATGTAATAAACCAACACAAATAATAGAATTCATGCATGTATCTGGCATAAAATTATCATAGCATCAAATTATGTTTCATGGTCTGCATGTATTACAAAACCCAAGGATCGATCCCTCCCATGGACGGGTTGACCCCATAAAATGAAAGTTGCAGATCCACCACCCTATGGCTTGTGGCGTACATGACTCATTGTAACCTATTCAGTTATCGCTTTTCCTCAGTAGTGAGGGGGCACAATTCATCTTCCGTGACCTGGGCCCTCTCTTCATTGGTGAAATTAACGATCCCCTCCTTGGAGGCTTTCCTAATGCGCTATTCAGCCACCTCCAGATGAGCCCTCAATAGAAATATAATCTTTAATGTGCATTGAGGGAAGCATGATGTTCATCTTCCCAGATGTTCAGTCGTTTAATCTCATTTTCAGCCATCTGGATCCTCTTGAGGTTGACCACTTTTTTCCACATCCACCACACGACAATTCCACAGTCACACACCTGATTCTTCACCTCCATGAGATCTCAGACGATCATGTGAGGACGCTAGGCATCTGATCCCCCAACACACAGTTCGCACAGTCATGAACTAAGTCACTTCATCTGGTCTATCCATTCTACATGCGGGGTTTCATCGATAAGGTGCTTGATTAGCTTCCATGACCAGTGACAATCTATCTTGCTATCCTCTTCAACAGAGGCTGTTTCATCCTAGTACGTGGGGTTGGTAGGTTCTAACATAGGTAATTCCCCCAAGAACTCATCAAAAAGGTCCAAATATGTGTATGATAAGGTAGGGAGGGACCCGGGATGTCTGAATGATCTTCATCATTAGATCACAATTCAATAATCTCAGGCACAACCCTGCCGACCATCCCACGAATGATTTGGAGCGTCGTAGCATGGTCGTTTTGGATATCCACCTCTATGACCACCGACATTCCATTGGGATAATCACATCTATGAATTCTAACTGACCTATCCAGGGCAGTCCAGACCATTTGAAGAACAGTACATACCAAAAATGAAAGGATGTTAGTTAGTCTAGTCAATGGATGGAAGTCATGGGTTTTGTAAAGGATACATATAGAGAACGTATTCTTAGTGTTGTTTCTAGGTTGTTACTATGTGGACCCCAAGGCATGGCCCTCCATATATTTTCATAAGTTCTAGAAACTCTAAAGGAGACACCACATTTATCCGGGCCCCGCTGGAAGTGGTAATCACTGTAGCTGCGGGCATGTATCCCGAAGGCCCCGAATATGCACCCCCTGAAGGGAGAGAACAGGTTATGTGAATTAGGATCTCATGAAAATATAAAACATTGATGAGGGGTATAACGTAGTAGGGAAGAAGATATTACAAAAGGGGCTTAGAATTCTACCTCAAGGCACTTTGCATATTATTCATAATTTGAGCCCTGATCGCCAACTTTTCCCTCGTCAACAAGGCTCCCTCTACCGACCCCCTATCCCTAGGAGGATTCAACTGACTCTTCTGGCAGAGGTAAATGTTCCCTCAAATCAATAGCAGACAACAATGGGGTAGCTGTTCGGTCAAACAACACATTCAACTGATCCTTCATTTGACGTGGAACACCCTATGAGTGTAAGATTTCCTCTAACTCAGCTAGGTATTTCTCTTCTTCTACTTGGGATACCTCAATGACGGCCCTGATAGGGAATATCCCGGAAAATCCTTCCTGCGATGGTTCTGTTGTGGCAACATCTCAAACTGGCTGAGAAATGGCTTGTTGAGTTCCCAGATGTCTGAGGCCTATCGGAAGATATAATTCTCTAGAATGTCTACAAGGCACAGTCGCTTCCCCGGAGCCTGAGTAGATATTATACAGACTCCTTTTTGTGGCCTCCACTCTAGATAACTCTATTCTTTTAGGAAAACCGGGTCTACTAACGTTGCTGGATATTCTTCCACTATATCCCCCTCAACTGGTGTGGGCCTCATTGCCATGAAATCCCCGCTACTGCAGGATGTCCTTTCCGCCTTACGAATCTATCCTTGGGGTTCGGGAGGGACCCCATCACATGCCCGAATAGTTGGATGCATCAGCATCTCCCTTGGGTGAGCCGCCTCCCATCTTTTGGCATACTCCTTCACCAACCTGAAGATTGTGGTGGGTGGAGGAAACTCATTCCACAACCTCCCATCTTCCCAAGTGAACATGATCCACATCTGCCTTATCACATATGTATGTTCCTCGTGGTGCATCCCTAAATAGGATTGTGGGGTCAGTCTCTACATACACCGAAATATCCTGGCGAATCGGTGCGAGGTGTACAACCTATAGAGAGGTTCACAGTCCACTATTTCCACCAAGATCCCAACTCGAACTATCAGTAGATAGGGTCTGTGCTCTTCCATTCCATGACCATCATCAGTGAAATAACCCGTTGGATGAGAGAACATATGAATGTCGGTTGGATTCAACCGCTGATGAGAGTTGAAATGAATGCGGCCAACCTGACAACTGGTTTCTACTCGGTACTGATGCTGAATCCCCAGTTTTTTTAACTATCTTTCCTCCAAGAGCCGATATTATGAGTTCTCTTTGCCCCATTGACCCCCCTTCAGGAAATTTTGAGGCCTCACCATAAACCACCTACCTTCTAAAATGTTTAGGAACTGCTTAAACCATAGTATGAAGTGGATGTCTCTCACTACATCTTTGTCCTCGCATGGAACCATCTCTGTATACGCAATTGAAAATAGTGTCAATTTCTCCAGATACTCCTAAGTATCCATACATGGGATGAAATCATTATACATCACCCTCATAATTAGGACCCCCCGAGATATGATGCACATCCCAAATAATGATGTCATCCTCCCCATGGTGTAAGTGGAAGGTATTGTTTTTCGATTACCACCAGGTAAAAAACTATGGAATCAACTGCTTCGGTTGATAGATATGGAATTGGGAGGCCCAAGCCACCTTATACAGGACCATTGTCCTCAGCTCTGCCCCAAACTCTTTATACTAGGTACCTACCCAGTAGGCCTTGACCCAGTCATCTTTAATGTTGTAGTCCTAGCATAGATCCCACCCATAGGGACATCCCTTCCTTGGGATCTGTAGGGATACCTTTAGGATCGTCTGGTACAGAGGGGTGGTTGTCTCTTGGTGCAATTTCTTCCCATCAATATAGTTCAGATGATTGTATAGACAATCCAAAATAACAGGTTAGATTTCCTCATGAGCCTGGTCATCAGCTGTCTTGAACCACTGGCCCTGGCATGGCGTGCTTTGAACTAGTAACCTGGATTGTACCTACATGATTATGGGTTGAAGACATCATCCCTCAGCCAAAATCCATATAGTGTATGCCTCTTACATAGTGGATAATTTCATTGGCTTTCCTATAGCAGCTTCACCAACATATCATGGTTAGAGTGGCTCTGTACAAACACCCCTAGAACCAAAATATTATCTATCTCCTCCCTTCAGTAAGCATCCGCAAGGACGCCCTTACAGCCTCTTTGTGAGACATTCAATTTTTTGAATTTTGGCACTTTTTCGTTTTGGTATGTCATGCCCTTTTGAGAATCTCATTTGTAGAGATCGTTTGAGGAACTTGATCCTAGAAAAGGAATCATGAAGCCATAAACCATCCTTCGGATGCGAGACACAAAGAACACCACTGTGGAGTCAAAGACTCGCTGTGCGGCCTGATGAAGAGGGCCCAATTCACAGAGAGTAATTTCAGAGTCCGTTGAGATTTGCGAATCGAGAGTGATAAATTCCAATGATCTGGAGAATAGAAAGGAAAAAAGAGAGGTTATCTCCACTATTTATATGCGTGGTCCCCAAGTGAACACGGTGCATCTAACCATGGTGAGAATTACAGCGCACTCGACCGGACCATCGCATCTCAGCTTAGCCAGCCTCCTTCATGAGTTATCTTCACGATCATCCATGGTATTTGGGAAATTTCTTTCAGACATTGACCCTCAATTTCTACTTGTATCTGAGTCCGAGGGGGGTCATTTGTGGGAACCAAATTTGGGAAGAATAAGAACAAATAAAAAATCCATAGGTATTGCCTTCTGAATCTCGTTTGGGGAACCCCGCTACCCCGGTTGGCACAAGGCTCTTCATTCATGAAGATATCATGGAGCAAGGAGGTGGGATGCTCTGAAAACCAATTTGACATTTGCAAACCCGTTGTGGCGCAAGGAGGCACGATGCCCCGCGAACTAATTTGAAATTCATGAATCCACCACAGATCAAGGAGGTTGGATACTCCGTGAACTGATTTTATGTTCTTGAATCTGCCGCAAAGCGATGATGTAGGATTCCCCATGATCTGACTTAATGTTCACGAAGCCACTATGGATCCACAAGGTGGGATGCCTCATGAACCCTGTTATCATTCTCAAACCAACCGCGTATCGAACTCTATCTTTGTGCAGAGTGGGATCTGCTTCGCAGAGCCTCTTGTCTATAAATACTAGGCTCCCCTCATGCCCAAAAGACGGATCCTCTAAACTTTCTTATCCTAAGATTCCATATCGTGATGGAATTTATGCTCTATGAACCATGATCTTTTCACAATACTTTTTCATAGTGATGTCCCTTCCCCTTTCTATGAATTCCACCCCTCTTCAAGGAGGGATGCCCTTTCCAAAGCACTTATGCTTCCTGAAGAACCCTTTATACATATATGACCCACCTAATAAGGATGAGAAACTATGATTTTCGAGGCACATTATGTTACAATGTTATGCTTTGCGGGGCACTCTTTCTTCGTGATGCATTACTCCGCGAATGCATTTCCACTTCGTGAAGCACCTTATATATGCATCTTATCCCTATACCTAGGCTTGGCCACTTCACTTCTTGAAGAACATCCCTTCACAAAGCCCCTATACTGTATGGTGCAATAGAGAATCACAATGCTTCTACCTAAGAACCCCTTTTCTTTGAAACTCCTTGTCATATGTGGCCCTTCAGGTTTGCACGAAACAATTTCAAGGTCCCTTGGGAGGTGCTTCCCGTTGTCTTGCTTTGCCTCATGCTTCTTCGTATAGGCACTCTAATGACTATTTCTTCTTCACTTATCCACACAAACATGGACCCCTTAATGGATCCCTTCATAACATACCTCACCATGGCATAGCTGATGCCTTCCTTTCATCATGGGGTGAGAGGTATTAGTTATGTATGTCCGAATGGGTTCGGAGTGAACCCACCTCTTCCGAGCAGCAAGATGTTAAACTGCCAAGCGCCTTCATCCTCAGCACATGACATTAAACTGTTACCTCACCTCATGCATCGTACATAGGCTTCCCCCACAATGGACCTTCAGCACGCCTGCTAGTCTCCACAGGAGTGAAATCATTCCTCACATTGAATGAGATCCTCTTTAATGGAGTGTAATTTTTTCGCGAGGATAGGGATAACACCTTGGTGTAAGCCAATATCTTATCATACATGAGGTAAGATCCCTTCTACTCCTATATCCCTCAGTGTGAAGGGCCAGAGAGGGGGGAAGGGCACTGGAACCCTCCTTTATATAGTGCCAAATACCACTCCTACCTGGCTATGTCACCACCTGGGCCTCCACCATATAGTAAGTCTTAATATTCATCACCCTAAGCTGTTAACCACATGTAAGCCCCTATTTCTTATTTGGGTAGCTAACCATGTGTAAGAACCATTCCACTTCACACAGATGCACCATTCACGACGTGATCGTTAGGTATTTGATGTCTCTTGTTTCTCACACGGAGCATTACTCACATGAGCATAGAGTTAGCATCGACCATGACATCCTCTCTCGGCAGCCTAGAGTGTGAGCCGAAAAGCCATACCGAACTACATTGACTTTTATCCTTTCCAAGGAAAGGTATATAGGTAGCCTCCCCGAGGCTCATGCCAAACACCTATCAATCCCATCCATCTTCACGTTGGTTCACCAACACCCATATCGAACTACGTGGGGTATGATCCTTGCAAAGGAATGGTACGAAGGAATCCTCCCCAAGATTCAATCCTAACACATATTGTTCTCTACCATCTTCACTTCAATTCACCAACACCCATACAAAATTACATAGACTTTTATCCTTTACATGGCAAGGTACATTGGTAGCCTCCACGAGGTTCAAGCCTAACACCTATTGGTCCTAAACATCTGGATGTCGGTTCACCAACACCCATTCTGAACAATGTGGTCTTTGTTCCTTTCCAAGGAAAAGTATGTTGGAAGCCCCCCTGAGGTTCAATTCCAATAACCATTGTTTCTGACTATATTTATGTTGGTTCCCACGAAATTCTGAAGTAAATGGTATTTCATCCTTACTAAGGCAAGGTACATAAAAATCCTTCATTAGGTTCCATCCCACCATCCATTGGTTTCAACCCCCTTCATGTCCAACCACATTCATCCGCCATGATGTTAAATTGCATGCCCCCTTTTCTCCTATACGATGTTATAATACATCACCAATCCCAAACTACTTGGGATTTGATCCTTGTCTACTAGATAGGGTATGTAGGAAGCCTCTACGAGGTTCAACAACATCCAGCAGTAAGCTGTTGTAACCCCATTTAGTGGTAAGCTGTTGTCACCCCATCTAGTGCTAAGCCATTGCGATCCCATCCAGAAGTAAGATGTTGTGACCAAATTCATTAGTAAGCTGTTGAAATCCCCAATCGATGGTAATCCATATTCAGATGAACTACTTGGACTTTGATTCCCTACCACAAGGATACATTGGAAGCCTCCCCGAGGTTCAAGACCATCACCCATGTATCATCATGATCTCTCCCTCAAGCCTTTGTGTCTCATGAAGGTCATTCCCCAACCCAGAGATTATACATCCTCCAGGACCCATACATGCATCCATTTTCACGTATCGCCTCCTCCTTTGTCCCATCGTCTCACCAAACTACGTGGACATTGATTCCCGGCCACGGGGATATGTAGGAAGTCTCTTCAAGTCTCAATCCAAACATCACCTTCTTCCCCATGTCGGTTCCATCCAATTATCTCTCTATTTAATTAAACTCTCCACCATCCATCCTGATTCTTAATCAACCAACCTTATCCTAGTGAGATCATACAAGTTCATCTCATAGCATCAGTGTTCCCTCCAGGGGTTGAACCCATATGATCCACTCTAGTCAGAGTTCCGATCAATGCGATTTGTCTCCTCTTGACAATAAACTCACGGAATACCATGTGATAAACATGGAAAGATAAGGAAAATCTTATTTAAATGCCCATGGAATATAATTCCACTATTCGATGTGAGATTCCTTAGGCTTACTCAACCTCGAAAATCCCTATAATAAAGGGAATGAACCCATACACGCTAGTTTTCCAGCGTCCATTTATTCCACTGATGTCTAACTTGACTACTACCTCAATATAAGGATGTTTCCCTGAACAGACCCCATGGAATAGCCTGATAGAAGCAGTGTAATAAACCAAAGTCCATGAAGACATGGCACTTGGAAGAGTTTCATGAAAAACATCTTAGTTTATAAGGTTACCCGGACTAGCTGACCAGTTCCATGGAGGAATCCACAGAAGGAAGAACCTACATCCCATCATATGGTTTCGATCAAATAGAAAATGACCCTGAATAAGTGACGAATGTTTCCCTCCTTTAGAATGTTGGAATGTGGGTAAATAGATGCACGTCCTCCATAGAGGGATGCACACACCCTGGTGAAAGCGTCGAAAACACATGTAATATCTTCTAGAAATATATTCCACCAGTATTTATCCAATAAATGATGTGTATCTTAACATATCGCAAACAACCAAAAATATAACTCATGTAAAACCATATATTTAATAACATTTTTGAATTTTTTGACATAAATAGATAATTTATAACTAGAACTAGATTTTGAATTCTTTTACCAAAGGTGTACCAAAATTGTTATGAGTATGTACAATATATCCTATAACCAAAATTCGAGGATCTCTCACAATCAAAATAACTTTTATTTATTTATGATATCATTTTACTATAATAGTAATTGTGAATTACAGATACAATAGACTTTGATCATCTCATTCCATCTCAAGCATAACTATGACTCAAAAACTACATTGTTCCTGAAACCATCATATACCATTAATGTACTATGAAATTAAACAATTTATTGTAAAATTTATCTATTAGAATATGAAATCCAAAACAACCATCCAATGTCCAGTCTTAAGATACCAATAACCTTACCATGTGATGGTTTTATTTCTTTGACTGGAATCCTTCTCCACATCTTAGGATCATTCCAGTAATATTTTCAACAAATTAAACTATTAGGAAACCATAGAACATGGGCCGAAAATAATTTTATATAATGACTTTCATGTATAAGGACCCAATCATTCTATATCAATAACATAAACACCACTCGACACACATTAACACTTATTATGATTCATTCTACTTACCTTTCTCAATATTTAAAAAATTATGAGGCTTATTACTCTAAACTGAAGAAGGGTGTACTCCACAATTTTTGTCTTACCTTAACTACTACTTGAGTATAACTCCAAAGGAGTCCATCAATCATGTTGGAAATGGTATTTTAATATCTCAAGGGATAGTCAATATAATCTTATGATACTATATATGATTCCATGTATAGGGAATTATCACATCTAAACTAGGAGTATAGAAGGTTTTCCTCAAAAGGCCAGTATCATTCCCTTACACCATTCTCACAAAAAACATGAATATACTAGCCTTAGACAACCCCTAATACCATATCACTGGATGATATGTATTAGGACTGTTCCATGGGTTAACCCTATCCTAAAACCCCATTTATTTCCTAGATATCCCTCATCATGAGTACATAATTTAATTATCCCAAATCTATAAAACATTTTTCCTATACGTATTCCATTTTAAAACTATTGATCCTTGGGATAAACCAGGCATCTCACTATTGTTCGAAATTAATGATTTACCATTTGAATTTAGTGTGAACTAATCTTGTCATAAATCATGGTTGTAAATACTATATCTCTTGGTTTGAGACTTGGATCGTGCTCTCATGATCGATTCATCAATATGGCCATGATGACCATGTGTCATGAAATTTATATTTTAACACACCATGACCCCCTAGGGACTCTACCTAAAAATTGGGAACCTCACATGTTCAACGATTTATTGAATTAACGCCCATATGACAATAATTTTTCAGAGATTATTATGTTTACCACACAACCAATTTTCAAAAATTATAGGAACCTAAAAACTTAGTCCCACCCAACATATTCTCCAATACCAAACACTCAAAGGGATTTCCTAAAATCTACATGCATCACCATGATTTTAATACAAATCCAATGAACCAATAGAGAATCATCCTTTAAAAGAGAACAAAACCATTATGAAAATCTCTAAAATAATATATACTCCTAATAAAAACACTCTAATTTTATTCCATTGATAATTTCATTTACCAAACCCCCTATTTTCATAGTTAATGATATGTTTATTTAGGTCTCTCACCTTTCCCTCCCAATAAAATATAAAAACTGGTCCACTAGTTATATCAACATATACCATAAGTTCTCTAACACGAGAAGCATATCAAACATACGTTCTTATATTAGAAGGCATAAAATACAACTATAAACTGTCTCAAAAGATGTAAAACTAAAGGAAAGTAAAATATCATCAATCCATTAGGTCGGAACTAGTCAACATTTACATAAAAGAATCACCTTCCATGCATTGAGCTACCAAGCCATGATCCTCTCTAAGGATCCTCATAAGGGTCTAATCCATGGAGGGTCACAATTTCAACATTTTTTGATAAATAAATAACACATTCTGTGTATCCACATATAATAATACTGCCTTGATGTTCAACTTATCATATAATGACCTACCTACCTTCTTTGTAATTTCATCATGTAATAGTCATATCCGATGCAAATGATCAACAAACTACATTGAGAAAACATTGAAGTCAACTAAAATATCCTCTATTTTCATATTACCAAGGGAAATAAAAAACAATCTGATCCATGATTCACGTAATTAATCAACTACATAATCAATAATTATTCTTAAATAATTACCAGGCTCTATAACATATCATTTAATTTAAACTAAACATAATAACCCCCCAATAAATTATAAAAAAATGTATCACTTATAAAAATAAATTTTTGTCAATTTTTTAAAATTTAGATTCAGTTTATTATAATTTTAATACAATTGATATTTAAAATAGGACATTCCATGTCAGTTTTCTTAAAATTGACATTAAAAAACCCTTACAGATGGTGAATTTATAGGACCTTCCGTGTCAAAAATTTACTAAATATATGATTAAATTGTAAAAACCTATAATTATATCAACTATATTTCCCTTATTATAATTCTTTCATACAGTTCAAATCATAGAAAATAGTTTATATAATATAATAAAAAAATTATAAATGAATAATGAATGAAATAATAGTATTTTATAGAAATAAAGAATCCTATAACAATGGAATTGTAAATTGACTTTTTGGATAATAATTTTAACATTATGAAATGTAATATGACTCATAAAATAGAAAATTACCCTATTAAATTATAAATAATTTTTTTCTTATAAATGATAATATAACATATTTATATCATTATATAAGTAACTAAATGATTTAAAATAACAAATTATGTGTTTTTATTTTGGTAAGTGACAAATTTTTATAACAACATTTAATTTAATATAATGAGTTATATAAAATTTATAAAATAGATTCATAAAATAATAATTTTTTGTCTCATGATTATGTGAAAACTTTATAATTTATTAATTAATGTTTCAATCTGTTATAAATTTTGTTATAATTTTGAAATTTATATTTTTCAAATAAATAATGATTTTATTTAAAAATTAAATTTATCATTTTTAAAAAATTAAATTCATATATTGGATTCCATTTTTTGAATTATAAACATTGAAAACTAGTTTTGGTGAAATTTTGAGATTTTTCTAGAATAGTATAATTTTTATTGAATAGTGAAATGCGGTAATTAATGGTATTTAAAAAAACATGAATTATTAAGTCATTTATGATGCATTGAATATTTAAGCCCATAATCATGAAATATAGTTCTTTATTTTAATATTTTTTTGTGATAACATGTAATGTATTTTTATTCCTGAGACAAAATAATGAAAATTTTGAAAACAAATATTCAAAAAATACACCTCTCATTCACTATAAATCACACACCTCACCACCTCCTATACTCACACATTACAATTATTTATAATTGTCTAAATTTTTCCAAATTCACTTGAAATTTCCTCAACCATTTCAAGGTTCCATTACTATCAACAAAATACCTAAAATCATTCCCTTTAAGAAGGTAATCAAGGAGAGGACATCAAGTGGTAAAAATCAGCTTTCTTTTCTTTCATTTTATTTTTAATATATTTTCTATTATTATCCTTCCTCCACCCATACTATATAAAGTGACATGATAACTATATAAACATTTATATATTTTAAATTTTTTGTCAGTTTAGAATCAAACATCATGTCTCTTCTCCATTTCATTTTAATTTAATTATAGAAATATCATTTGAGAGGTGCTGATTTACAGCCTTCGTGGAAGACATGATTTGGTTTTTCAATCAAACATTAAAAGATAGTAATAAAACCATTTTATGGAAAATTATATTGTAATATATTCATTACAAATTATTTAATGTTTTGACACCATAATATAAACATAATGTTAATAAATAAAAAAACAAGTTAATAAGGACCAAAACCCCAGAAAATGAACAATACAGTGGTCATTAATGATATATATAAGGAATTATCTTAATATTATGAAAAAAATTAATATATAAGATCATTAAATATTATGGATATTCATTAATAACATATAATTTCTATTTTGGATCATTATTTCCATTTTAAATGGTCTTATCTATACTACTAAAAGAAAACCGATAATGAAAAGAAAAGAAAAGAACACTCCCAAATGACAATAATGAATGTCATAAATCATCAAAAGGAAATTAATGAACATAATAAAATTATACCAAATCAATGACTATATAATATGTTTTGAAATAATTTATTAATAAATCTAATTTCATTATCCAATACTTTATGAACAAGTGCTGAAAACATTCTGACATAAGGTAAATTTTTCCACCCGAACCAAAATTTTAATTCAGGTTATGATTACTCTGTATTTAAACAATGTAATTGTCATTTTTGAAATAATTATTTTAAATTATATTCTCATGTTATAATTTCATGTATAAATATTTTTTTATCGTTCATTTATGGGGAAATACATGTTTTATAGGGTTCCCTCCTCAATTCATCTCTAAATGCATTCCTACTAAAAGGGAAATTCTTGATTTCTTACACATTTCACGTACCTTAATTATTAAATTATAAGACACCATAAATTTTTTAAAATAACTTTTTTATCATTAAAATATTTATTTACTCATTTTTAGTTTTATACAGACAATTATGAAAAATAAATATTATTTTTCCATATGAACACTTTATTGCTATGTTAAAAAGGTATTTCTCTCATGAATTCCCCAATTATTTTATTTCGGTACTTTAATATATATCCTAACATCTATTTAAACTAATTTTTTAGAAATTTTTATCTCCTATCATTATCATCTACCATATTTTAGAATTTTTTTTAATCTAGACTATATATGTGCTATCTTAATACAATTCCCTATACAACTTAGAATAGTCAGTGTTCATGTTTATAGATTGGGGAATTTTATTTAAATTTTCATGTAAATGTTTTTTATGTTTAAACAATTTCATATGTGGAATTCATTGGGATATGTCTGTGATGTGTGGGGGCATTATTACAACTTGATGCAATGGTAGGTAGCATGAGGAAAAACAGAATTGGATTTGGCTGATGCCCAACAGATTTATTTTCAGATGCCATAGTTATGGCCTTGATGGTATGTTTATAATTTCTAGATTTATGAATTAAAAAAATATTATATTATTAAATAATATATAATATGATTATTCTTCTATTATAATATCAATGGTCAGGTTTTATGTGATTATTAATGTGGAATTATATATTCATCATTTATTCATGAAATATTATGCTCAAGAATATGTTTTATTGATTTGGGTTTTAGTTAATATGATTTTCTTATTATATATGATTTAGATAGAAATTTTTTCATTGTTTACCCGTATCTAAAATCTCACATCACTTCTTTATTATGTTATATTTTTTCCAAGAAGTAAATATATATATTGTTAATGTCTTGCAGAGATAATCTAGGTGTTTTGGATGTTACAAATTAAGCAGCTATGATGTTTTTTCATTAATTTTGTAATGTAAAACATATTTTTGAATATGGTTTTATAATACTAATAAACTCTTGGATACTTTTGGTTCTTAATAATTTTTCATATTACCAGTGTAATAATGTTTGTAGAAACATCATGCTACTGAAGTTTGGGTCAGTATAGTCAGTATCAGAGGATGTTTAGTAGAAAACATAAAAACTGGACTTAAAAAACATTGATTAGAAAATAAAACCTTAAGATAGATATTGAGTATAACCATGGAATAACATATAATAATTTTATTAAGGTATATATTATGAGGGTATTTCCAGCTATACATTCCGGTCTAGATATTATAAGAAAAGGTGATTTTGGAATAGACAAACCTAGTGGTAACAACTATGAAAAGATATATAGGGTCTGACTCGGGGTAAAAAAGTACATAACCATAGTACCTACTATTCACCTGCTTTAAAAACAATGGTGGTTATTCCTATGATAATTCGAATATTTATTACAAACCATAAAAAAGGATTTAACATAAAATATGTCCCCAAATATACATTGTTTATGATTATATGATTAACTATGAAAAAATTTGAAATTTAGTATAATGAGACATCTATTTTCAACTAATTAGTTGTGATTCATATCTTAATTTATTGTATTCCATTAATTATACATGGTTCATAGTGTATGGAATATTAATTGTATCAACGTGCGTATCTCATGTTTGGATTTCCCTCTTATGCATGATATTGATGTTGGTAATGTATCAAAGACTAGTATAAGAAACATATATCTATACTGGTATGGTTAAATTATTTTATGAATTATAATCATACCATAATACAATATCTTGATCTACAATGTGGATGACTAATGATAAGATGCATTATGAGAAAACAACCACTAGACATCAATGGGACAACAAACCCATTAGTATTTGAGCAGTGGATATGTTCCTTAGAGAATATATTTCTCACAATGGGATGTAATGAAAGAGAGATGGTTAACATGTAATTTTATATTCTCTCAGTATACTTGGATCAGATTTTGTCATTAATTCAAAAGAAAAATGTGGAGGATGAAATTGAAAATATAAAATGGAATGATTTTAAATAACTTTTCTTGAAAAAATAATTCCCTCATGAATAGAAAGTGGATATTGGGAGAAACTTTGTTAGTCTAATATAGATGTAGGATGAAAATGATTCCAGTATAAATGCAAAATTAAAAGGTTCACATGAAATTCTATAAAATACATACAAAATATATGGTGTAAATTTTTTTGATTATTTTATGAGATAAATCATTTCTTTTAAAGGGCACTGGTATCCCAAAAATTGTCATCATATAAAGATTTAATCTCATACCCTGTCAAAGAAGAGAAATAATTCACTAATTATTATGAATTTAACGGAGAACTAGTGAGTAAAAGGGTAGTGTAGGAAAGAATGTATAAATGGATCAATAAAAAACATAATTCTACAACATGTGATACTTGTCGTAGGAATCAATCTGGTTCCAACTGAAAAGAAAAAACAATATGTCACAAGTGTGGAGATAAAGGCCACGATGCCCCTGATTACAAGGGAAATAAATAACCTACCAATTTTCATTACTAACATTTTAGGGATATGTGACACTATAAAAATCATTTTCATAGACTCCAAGTAAACATTCCATATAAAAGGCCAAGGGAGAAATTCCAAGGTTATAAAATAATAACTACGGAGGATTAAGTTCCTAATGATGTGGTGGAAGTATATTTAATCATTTCCTCTAACTAATCTAATTATTGATTTTATTATTTATTTTTGAATTCATTCATATACTCAATGTTTTCCAGGAAAATAAAATATTTCCATTTTTAATAAAAAAATAGTAATTAGTTAAAACCCGAAAGGAAACTTTTATTATAATTAATATGTGTTAGTCAGTCCCCTTTATGGAACATAATCATGCTTTAGTTTCAATCCATATCATCATACCTATGGTTTAATTATATATAATCATTCCTATCAAATTGAATTGAAAAAAATATGTAAAAATGTATTTAAAAAGAAGGAAGTTGCAATTTGTGAGGAAGATGTAGAATACATAATCTTTAAAATTGGGAACATTGTCTACTAGTACTTTTTGAAATCCACCCCCCAAATCCCTACTAAATGAAATTCATGGGGAGAATGAGAAAAAATTATCTATGCATAAGTAATGAAATATTAAAATTAAAGATGTACCTGTTGTGAATGAATTAATTATTGTACTTGTAGAGGATTTACCAAGACATCCAATATCGTGGGAGGTTAAGTTTTCTATTAATTTAATCTATTATACAAGTACAACATAAAATAACCATTATAGAATAGAGAAAGTGTGATTAGTGGAGATGAAAAATAGTTAGATGTGTTGAGTAATATGGGATTTATTCACCATAATGATTCTCTATGGGATAAACATACCAATTTTTCATCAAGAATGATAGATCCATGAGGTTGTTTATTGACTATAGAAAAATAAATTCCATGACAATAAAGAACAAATATCATGTTCCACTAATTGATGAATTATTTGATCAAATTCAAAAAATATATATTTTTGAATATTAACCTTCATTCTAGATAACATCAATGTCATGTAATGTTGATCACTATTCCAAGGAAATCATTTCAAACAAGGTATTGTAATTATGATTTCGTAGTAATTCCATTCGGTTTAACGAATGAACGCTCTATATTAATGTTTATAATAAATAGATTTTTCAAAGAATATCTTGATGAATGTTTAGTTATATTTATTGATGATATATTGGTATATAATAAAATATATATAGACCATGTGATACACATGATGATTTTACTAATAACTCATAGAAGAAAAGAGTTATTTGTGATGTTTATAAACCTATAATTTTTCTCAAATCAGTTTATATTCTATTCCATATTGTCTCTTTGGATGGAATATCAGTTTATCCTATGAAAAAAAGGTGATTCCAGAATATACCACACAAAAGAACATAACCAAGGTACATAGTACACATTTTTAGATGGTTATGATTGGTGTTTCGTTTAGAATTATTCTTAATTAGCTTACCCATTATCCATACTTACTCATTAGGGTTTATGTTTGTAGAAAGAAAATAATGAGAGGAATGTTTTGAAAAATAAATGGGAGATTAGTGAATTCTTTGATCTTGACTCCACCATCCAGAAACGGTGTATTTATGGTTTTTAGTTATGCATAAATGAATGGAATTGGTTGTGTGTTTATGCATAATGATGGAGTCATTTCATATTCATCATGATAATTAGAAATGCATGAATATATCTATCCAAGTCCTAATATTGAGTCAACATTTCTAATATTTGATGTGTAGATATAGAGAAAATATCTCAATGGAGAAATATGTGAGACATATACTGATCATAAGAGCTCAAAATATATCATCTCTGGGAATGCACTAAATATGAGGTAATGGTGGTGGATCAATATACTCAAGGATAATCATTGTTCAATAAAATATCACATAGAGAAGGAAAATAATGTAGCTAATGCATTGAGTTGGAAGGATCATGGACCCGCCAAATCCATTTTTTTTATTTTTCATATCCACTTTAAGGTTAGTGGTAACCAAACATTCCAAAATCCAAAACAACACACAACAACAAATCATAATTAAACACGTAAGCAGCCAAAACCCCAAAATCAAAATTTGAAGAAATAACCAATCACTGCACCACCAAATCACCTTGATCCATGAATGCTGAACCACATGCCACATTGATTCACGCACCCTGAACCGCTGCCAACTTCATCACATCACATACATCCTCTTCACTAAACAGCACATGCTGACAGGACAAGGCCGCATTTCCACAAGAAAACACACAAAATGTAGACCTCAAAAACATCTTCTAAGAAACATAATCCAAATCCAATAGATTCACCTTAAATCATAATCCTCTTAAACCCAACCAAAAATTATAATGAATCATGATCTTAACTAATCGCCCCTGCCACCGCCATAGAACCACAGCCAGTCGGAAGCACGCTGCAAACCCACGCCAGAACGTCAAAATTGAAAATCCGAGAAAATCAGATTCAAACTGAAAATGACACACCAGAAGGATTCCGAAATCCAGAACGCTAGAAAGTAGTACCAACATCACGCAATGCAAATCATGGAGATCCCCAGAGTAGATTCATTGACAAAATTACAAAAAAACCAAAAACCAGAAGAAAACGCGAGGAACAACAAACAAATCTAAACACAACCAACACATAGATCTTGTCGCTTCCATCAGAAACTCAGAGACCACAACGGACCACCCAGAAAACACACCAACGACGAGGATGCAGCCGTCAATCGCGGAAACTTGAAACCAGAAACGATGCCTTCATCAAGCCACTGAAAGAATATTTATCCAGCGAAGGGGAGTGAGGCGAGAGGTAAGCCATCATCGATGAGGAATACCGATGAATATGGTTCCACGATCTCGCCCAACATCGTCGCGAGAGATAGAGATGTTGCAGGCCAGCCGATCATCGCCGAGGTGGTGAGCCGAGCCGATCTGGGGCGAGGGGCAGTGGCGACAGGGAGAGAGACCCATGGTTAGTGCCCCTTACGGGCTCATCCCTTGGAAGGATCATGGAGATCTAAACAAAATGTTGATTGAAAGGGGTCCTATGTTCATAGATATAGTAATGATAGAAATGATAATTATCATGGAAGGGGAAACATCATTATATTTTGAATTTGTTTCCAAACCATATTTATTGGAAAGTATTAAAATTTTTCAGTCCGAAGATGAGAATTTTCAAATAAATATTAAATATGTGAATTATGGGATGTTGAAAATCATTGAGTATGAAGATGAAATTCAGAAAGTTTGGAATAGAACATGTTTTCAATCTTCACCATATCTAAAAAGCGGGTTTATCGGCAGATTACCATAGCTCTAATTTCTCAATACACAAAGGTTTCAATAAGATGTATAGAGATTTGAATGAACATTTACATTGGAAAAATATGAAGTGATAAATAGATAATTATATATCATTATTTTTAGTTTTTCAATAGGAAGAAGGAAAACATAATAGATGATTCAAGAAAACCTATACCTATTATTTCATTGAAATGGGGTGATATTACAATGGATTGTTTCACTTGATTTCCTAAGAATCCCTAAAATAATGACAAAATAAGGGAGATTATTGAAGGAAATACCAAATATGTACATTTTCTAGATATATGTGATGGTTTTACCTTGGAGAACCATGGCTGACTATATATTAATGATTTTTAAAACATCATAGAGATCCCCTTATAATTGATTCTGATCTTGATCCATGATTAAATTGAAATTTTGGAAAATTCCTTAGAATGATAATGATATTGAGATTCATTTTATTACTTCTTATCACCATCGAAGTGAGGGGAAATCATGTAAAACCAAATCACTAGAAGTTAGGTTGATATCAGGCTCACCCAACATTCAATGTATGTGGGATCTATATTTTTATTTGGTAGAATTATCTTTCAAAAATAGTTTATATTCATGTATTCAAATAGAACCATAAAAAGAATTGTATGGAGATACATTTCATATTGAAACTTTTTGGGATGATGTTGGTGAATGGAAGTGTGTATGACCATAGATTTCAGAGGAAACAATGGAAAAGATAACGTCTATATAAACACATGTCAATGTAGCGCTATGTAGAAAAAAATATTATTCAAAAAAAGAGGATATATTTGGAGTTTCAAGAATGATATATTGTGTTTATTGAATTTATATCAAATGAAGGATGTAATACGGTTTGGTAAGAATGCAAAATTAATCCCCAGGTATAACAGACCTTTTGAAATTATAGAGATAATTGGGGTTTTGGATTATTGTTTGGAAATTAAAACTATAATTTCCAAATTTCATGAGGTGTTGCACATCTCTTTATTAAATAATTACATGCCATACCCCATTCATGTTCCCACTTCCAAAAAATTGAATTTTGAACAGATTTATCCTATTATGAAGAGATTAAATAGATTATATACAATATATTAAAGGTGTTTATGAATGAGATGACTCATCTGGAAAAGGTACTTTTGAAAAATCAAAAAATTAAATATGTTATATGAAAAATAGAGGATGTTATGATGAAGAACTATCCAAATATTTCTAAAAGGTGAAATTCATGAAATTTTATGGAGGTTTATTTTATATAGGGGGAATGAAACGACCTAAAATTATATCAATGAAATTTCCCTTCTTATAGTTATTTCATATAGTATAAATCACATAAAATCACTTGGAGAATACAATAAAAACATTATAATTGAAAAATTAATGAAAGAAGAGGTATTTCTAGAAGTTAAGCGACATATAACAGTGGAATAGTCACATGGCCATTAGAATAGTAATTTGAAAATTATTAATACTAATTTAAAAAATAGAATAGTAACTTTAGATATGAATTTATAAATAAAATCTTTGTATTTTATAAATGAATACACAATAGATTTCTATCATGAAATTAGAAAATAAATGTTTTATACATAATAAATTAAGTCTTTTTATTTTTGTATGTCTTATAAATTTAGTTATAATTTTGTAATTAATATGACAATTTAATAGAAAATTATAAAATAGATTCATAAATTAATTAATTTCTTCACATTATTATAATATAATTTTACAATACATTAATTTATTTTTCAATGTGTTATATAATCAGTTATTATTTTAAAATGGACATTTTTCAAATAAATGATAATTTTATATAATAATTTTCCTTTTCATATATAGGAAATTATTTTTAAAAAATTGATTCCAATTTTGAAATATTGACATAAAAAATGGTTAGAATAAAATTTATATATTGTTACAAAATTGTTAAATTTTTTGTTAATAGTGAAATATAAAAATTTATGATATTTAAAAAAATGAATTATTGAGTCATAGATGATGTATGGCTGATTTTATTTTCAAATAAGTGACAAGAATTCCTTATTTTAATATATTTGTGGATAATTCTCGATTTATTCATATTCTTGAGTGAAATAAAAAACAAAGTAATAAAATAATAAAAAACCACTATCCTCCACTACAAATAACACCCCTCACCACCTCCTCTCCTCACACCTTCCATTAATATATACTTATCCAATTTATACCCCATCATTTTTTCAAGACCCCCCCCCACGTCTAGAAACCTTAGGTATAAAAAAAAGTCAAAAAACAATCCCCTTAAGTAGGTTCTCATGTAGGAGAATTCAAGGGGTTATAATCCTCTTTCTTTTCTTTTATCTTTTAATTTTCTTTTATATTCATATCCTTCCCAATACTACCATTTAAAAAGTTAATTTATAAAAACAGTATAATTTATTTATATTAATATTATTTTGACAATTTAAAATCCACCATAATGTCTCTTTTCCTTCATCGTTTATTTCAATGATGAAATCCTAGTTCGAGTGGTGTTGTTTTTTCGCCATTGTGGATGACATGTTTTCATTTATCAATTACACCTTCAAGGATGGTTATAAAACAATATTATGTTAATAAAATATTATAATGCTTATATTACACTTTATTTTATGTTCTGTAAAGAATATAAATACATATTATTATTTAACAAAACCAGACTACTTTTTAGTAATTGAAAAACTGCCAAAATTATCTAAAATATCATCATTATAGTTTTATCTAATGAATTATCTTAATATATAGAAATAATATATAAAACTATTATATTATATGGATTTTAATTATTAACTTTTAATTTCAATTTTTGAGAACTATTTCCATTTTTCATGATCTTCCATATACATTTAAAAGTAAATAGATCATGAAAACCAACGAAATTAACGCTATCGAATGATGAAATTTTATTTGATAACACATCAAAAAGTCCATAAATGAAATTAATAAAATTATTATTAAAAAAATAAATATTTAATAGATTATTCATTACTTTATTAATAAATCTAATTTCATTATCCAGGACATTAAGAACATGTTTAGAATACTTTCAGACAAAATGTAAGGGTTTCTTTCACATCCCCTATTTTCATTTGGGTTATTATTTCTTCATCATTAGATCAATGTAATTATAAATAAATTTTATATAATTCTCCTAAATTATTTTCGTATGTTACATACACATGTATCCATTTCTTTTCAACTTTATTTTATGTAGATATAAATATTTTTAGAAGGTGACTTTCTCAATTCTAACCAATATGTAAGCTCGATTCAAGGGAACTTCATGATTTCTTACCCATTTTCATGTATACCAATTAATATTTTATATGAAACCATTATTTTTCTAAAATAACAAGTTTTTAATGAAAATTCATATTTTTTACCTTTTGGTTTTATAATATAAATTATGAATAAAAATGAATTTTGTTGAATAAATCTTCTTTTAAAAGTAAAAAAGTGTATTTATCTAAGGAATTCCTTGATGATTTTAATATAGTATGTTCTTTTATTTAAAATCCTTTGTCGAATAATTTTATTTATTAACATTAATATATTATTATTATAATCTACCATATTTTATTAAATGGTTTATGATTAGTTCGACTATGGATGTGCTATCCTGAAACCATTCACTATACTGCTTAGAATTATTAGTGATGATATTTACATATTGGGGAAAGTTATTTACATTTCGTATGTATATTATGATTATGTTTAACCTCAATTGTATGAGTAATTAATTGAACTTATTAGGTAATGTTGAAGCCTTTTATAGCCAATCGATGCATCGATAGGTCTCATGATACAAAATAGAAGATTATTTGGCTGCGGCCTGAACAATGTTTTTCAAAGTTCTTGGAAGAGGCTTCGACGTTATATTTAATATGTACGAAATTATGCATTCCCTCATTATTATAATATTAAATGAAAAATCATGTGAATATTATACTAGTATAATTTATAGTGTTACTTTTTTTAAGATTAATTATATAGAAGTATTTATTCTTATTTGATTCCTTCTATATTATTCTGAATATTATGCATTATTTCCATGAGTGTTTATTATTTATCTTTCATTATTCTTTAGGTTTATAATTTATTTAACATTATTTTTTCCCTTAATAAGCATTTAAGATCACCTATTTCGTAGGTTTTATTTTACTCTAGGCTGTGAATATATATATATATATATATATATATATCATGACTAACTTTCAGGGATAATATAGGATTTATGGATGTTAACAATGAAGATGATATATTGTTTTTCATTCTAATCATTAATGTAAAACTTAAGATTATATCCAGTTTTCCAAAACAAATAAAATCATCAATCCTTTAGGATGGGAAAAATTATTCAGAGTATCAATATAATAAAGTAAGGCACTAACTATGAGATACTAGGGTTGGGGTAAATACAAAAAGACATCAAGGAGGAATTTCGATGTCAGTTTAATTAAAAAACAGACGTCCAAATCACTCCGAAATAAAACAGTATTTCTCTATTGTATTTTTTTAAAAAAAACAAATGTATATATTATCTTTTTGACATAATGTTTACAAAGATAACATTCAAATCCATTTAGGGGGTTTTAAGAATAATTTTTATAACAAACGGGCGTTGAAAGTTAATATTTTCTTAAAAAAATTTAATTTTCAATATCACAGAACTAAAAGCAAAAAGATTAAAAAAATATAAAACATGAAAAATATACAACATTATTGTAATAGTTCTCATTCGTCCCTTTTATAAAAATTTTAACTAATATATAAAAATAGAACTAAATACCAAAATTAGTCCAACTTATAAAATATTGTGCACATAAATATTGAGGGTATATCAGGTTGTTGAATTTATATGATGAAACATCATCAAAATCCTAAAAAAAGAGTGTTATATATTTCAAAAAATAATTAATTATTATATTATATGTCCTATAATGAAACTACCATTTTCAAAATTTATTGTTGTTTTGGCCATGGTTATCACATATATTAATTTAGAAACGTAGTATCAAAATTAAATATACCCTTTTTGAAAATGATATAAAACATATTAAAATATCACAATATTAATATAAGAAGAACAATAACTCATTAAAATAAAATTTCACGACCCGTCCTCGGGGCCCGTGTCGTGACTACCCCAAGCCCGCCTTCCATAGGCCAGGAGATGGCGACTAGAACCAAAGGTGTAATTCCCGATAACTGGGAAGGAATTGCCTTTATAAACGTATACAAAACACCATAGATTACAAGAGCATGTAAAACACTAAGTACAAAGAGAAGTGTTGAATGGTAAATGGGCCAGAATACAAACCCAAATGAATGTACAACTACAACTGAACAAAGTACAATAGAAAAATACAACAGGTGGAAGAACAGAAGAGGCTCCTGGGTCATCCTCCTCAGATCCTACCTGAAGGGTAAGTACAGATAGCCTCCACAAGGCTCTCGCCCGTCGACCTCCTCCATGTGTCGTCTAGACTTGAATTCCACCTCCGGATACTGACTCGTCGTGTAGTCCACCTCCGGATACCGTCCAGTCCTCGAACAATCGGCCTCCTTCAGCACTGTCCGTCATCTGCAACCAACACAACGAGGTGCGGGCATATCCCGTGCAGGGGTTAGTATAACGATACTCAGTAGGGACCCCGAGATCCTCAAGGTCTCACTAAAACCAACATGGATAACCACAAAGAATATCTCAACAGATAACCTCTACTTAGGAATATGCTCATGCATATACCTAAGTTGTCATGTAACCCATCTCAATCATGAGGAAAGCACCAAGATCATGAAATCAATGGATAACCACTACCCAGGTATATTCCCATACATATACCTATGTTATCAAGTGACCCGTCTCAATCATGAGATAAAAACAAAGGTCATAGACTCAGTTCAAACCAGAATTTTCATTATCGAATCCGTAACTATTGAAGGGCCCCGTCTCTGGAGTGTACAGTGGTCTTGTCATGACTCTGAGGTACTGCTCACTAACATAAGACTGATGAGGTACTCCTCCTGTCGAGTACCGCAGGCCACCCACCAAAACACAGTAGTGCTTCCCGCCGGGGTATGCCACCCAAACACAGTAGTGCACACCCCCTAGAAGTCTGATGAGGTACTCTCCGGACGAGTACCGCGGATCTGCACTGTCACACAGGTAGTGCTCCATTCTCCATGGGTCTGCACCCAAACAAAGTAGTTCTCCATCCACTGAACTAGTCGACTCACTCCAAGTCGAGTCGGTCAAGCAGTCGTCAGGTCTCAGTCGGCTACACGGTCTCTGTACTCCGTACGCTCATCTCCAGGAGGGTCCGCACCACGAGCTATAGGTTGATACTCCAAGTATCTCAAAGACCCATGGAGAAGTATCTAAAAGGACCCCCTCGTCATAGGGGTCTCAACGCAACAGACGACATGTCAATCGGACTCCCGGTCTGTGTGTTACTATCTTTTTCGACCCCGGGGCCCGGTTGGTTTCGTGTGCGAACCAAACCGTTCATATCTCAACTATACCCCGAACTCTCATAGGGTATACTCATAGAGACCGTTTCTCAACGTGATCACCAACTCCGCTGACGGTTCGTCAAATGGACGTCTGGTATGAAAGATAAAGCGCTTTTCCGTTCCAACAGCCCGGTTGGATTTCGGGTACAATCCAACCTGGCCACTATCCAACAGAAACCGAAACTCGGGCGAAGTATTCCAAAAGGTCCGTCTCATCAAGAGGAATTCAACGAGACAGACTGTGCGTCAATTGGACGCCCGGTTTGTGAGTTATTGGCCTTTTCGTTCTAGGGGCCCGGTTGGATTCGTGAGCGAACCAACCCGACCTCACTCCGAAGACATCTAAACCTCGAGCGGAGTAAGCCAAAATATCTGTCTCACTTAGAGGAATCCATCAAAGTCGACGGACCGTCAATCAGACGTCCGGAGTTCAAGTTATGAGTGTTTCCGCTCCGAGGCCCGGTTGGTTCCGTGCACGAACCAACCCGGCCGAACCCAAAGTATTCCGAATCCTTGAGTGCGATATGTCAAAACGACTGTCTCGGTCATAGGATCACATCGCCGCTGACGGTGCATCGATCGGAGGTCAGTAGCCCATGTTATGGGTGTTCGATCGGAAACAAACCGAAATGGGGGATCTGGGCCTGGCCCGGCCTGGCCCAATCCCCCCTGGGTCGGCCCAAACCGGGTAGACCCGACCCGGGTCCGGGTCCGGCCCATCCGGATGCGGCCCGGCCCGACCGGTCAGCCACGGCTCGGCCAGCGTGGCCGCGCGGAAGCCGCGGAGCAGGGGGGTGCGCGGCCCCGCTCGCCGTTGATTGAAGCCGGCGGCGGTTTGTGCCGCCGCCAATCCTTCAGGATCCCGCGTAGCCGCGGGATCACCCGTGCCGCACCGCCGCGACATGCCGCGGCGGTTGATTCCTTCGGCGGTGCGCTCAGGCGCCGCCGCCTCCTGGCGGCTGGACGGCTCCGGCGGCCGCCCCCAGTCGCCGGCGGCGCCGCGCCGGCGACCCGCGCCTCCTGGTTTTTCGCGGGCCATCGGAGTTGCTCCGGTTGTCCATTTTCAAAACCGTCTGTCCCGGCGTTCATCTCGGGTCTCGAACGTTACTGCGGAAGCTTCAAAATAACCTTGCGGCCCCATTTTTCGTTACCCGTCAATTCGCATGTCAATCAACAAATCGTGTTGTCTCGTGGTTCTCCGGCGCGACGTGATGGCGCCACGCCCCTTTGTCGTGGCCCGACTCCATCCACTGATGTCGTCACGTTTCTCCGACGCAGTGCGATGGTGTCACGTCCTTGTTCGTTTTCAAGGCACGACACGATGACAATGCGCATTCCTTGCCGCACGATTCCGCGCACTGTGACGGCACCACGCTATTCCCGTTTCAATCCACAAAAGAAACCAACATGGATAAGGGGGAGGCTCGGCCGTGTTTGTGCGGTCCGGCCCCCTCTCATTAATTGATATCAATTGGAAATATTTAATGAAGAACGTCATGGTAATAATCACGAAAAAATTAAATAAATAAACCCCTACAGTTTTCCCGCAAACAAGAATTCCCAACCCGCAACATATTCTTCGCGGATCAACTTGATGTATAGTTGATCCGCGCTCTTTGATTTAGAAGGAAGTAACATGGGGTTTATTAATATTCACAAAACAATTCCCGATCTCGACGTTGCTTGAACGGAGTTTCGTTGAACGAGGATTCGTCGCGGAAAGAGACGTCGGGAAAGAAAACGCCGTCGGCGTCGCGGTAAGAGGCATTGCGGAAAGAGACGCCGCGGAAGGAGACATCCACCTCCGAGGAATCTGGCATTCTTCACGTTCTTCGTGTTCTGCGTGTTCTTCAATGAGGGAGATGAAGATACTCTTCAATCCTTAGCCATTTTCTCCCCAAGACTCCACCACAAGAAAAATAACCCCAAAATAAAATAATCTCACCTCTTATTTTATTAACATAACATATCTTTTGAATTTCAAGAGTTTGAAATTAAAAAAGCCACAGTTAACTCACTTAATTAATAACATAAGTTATTAATGTTTAAGTTATCAAGAGTTAATGGTGAGTTGAGGGGGGTTGAAGAATATGAAGGTGTTTGGTTCCTGTGGGCCCCACCACCCCCATAACCTCTCTTGAAAAGTTGGGTAGTTACCCAACATCCACCCAAATCCTTAAACCACTAATCGAAAATAAAAATTGTAGTTAATTTAAAAATTAAAATTCCACAATTTTGATCATCTTCTCTCATGAAAATGCAACTCCAGAAATGGCGTTCCTAAGCAATTACCGGCGCTATGGTTCCATCGTTGCCCTCGGAATTCGATTCCGAGCACCGGTTCAAAAGTTAGAAAAATCGGCTTGTTCGTTCAATTAACGTACCTGAGCCAAACTTTGGAAAATGATTCCAGGAACACTGGGCCTCGGAATCAGGCCCCGTCAGAAACTGAGTTCTTGTAAAATTTCAAAGAAAAATAAGAAAAAATTTCCCATGAGATTTCTGGGTTATTAAATTACTCCCACATAAGGGCTTTACATCCTCGTAAATCTTAAACACAAACTAGGGATACAAAAGCGGTACTGAGCACGCATCTGAGTCTCCTGCTCTCATGTGCTCACCTATAGACTCCTGTACTCCCAGTGAAAGCACACCCGAGGAATCGAGCATCCTCAAAGGATCGGCTACTGTCGATCCTTGATTCCCACTGGAACCTCCATGGAAGTAATCCCATCGCCATCGTCCTGCTCCCCATGGTCGAAGATATGCGAATGGTCGAGCACGTATATCCTCAGTTGAGATATATGGAAGATGTCATGCACCTGGTGCAACTGAGGTGGATGGGTCAAGCGGTAAACTATCCCGCCTACCCAGCTGAGGACCTAATAAGGTCTGATGAACCTCAGAGATAACTTGCCGCCTTGGCCACATCCCCACAAACCTCGTCGAGGTGACACCCGTATAAGGACGTGATCATAATCCTCGAACTCTAGAGGTCTCCAATTCCTGTTAGAACTGAAACTCAATGACTGCTTCCACGAGGGTATTGTTGACTGACTCAAGAGTGATCGGTCGCACCCTCCTGTGCGTGAGTTACCCTGTGCTGCCTGGGGTTTCCTTTTTCACCGACCAAGGAAAACCCATTCCGACGTCGTAGTTAAACCACAACCTTTTTGCCTAATACCTTCAATTTGTGTATGAACTGTGATTCTCAGTCCTTACTCAAACGAACGTCATAAGGCCTCGACGCTACCACCAAGAGATTTCAACTGAAACTCTCGCCTCGAGGGTCTGACCACACGGTCAGCGTAAGTGTGATTATCGAGTCTCCTCCCAAGGTATCTCTAGACATGAAGGTCAAGTCCATAGTTTCCAGAAAATCTAGGTCTGGAACAAGATTTGTGAAAGCAAGGAATGATTCATATTGACGTCTGTTACTACAGCATCTAGTAGTGGACAGAGACTGTCCCTTCAATCATTTCTAGAGCTATTGGGTCACACTCCTTTACCGCATGCAGCCGCACTCTTCCTCCACCCTTCAGCTCCCTGAGCCTGGCGGGGATAACTAAGGCTGTTGGTTGTAGCATGTTAAGATGTACACCACCTCATGAAACTCTTATTGCTCTGCCTCCATGTCTGCTGCTTCGCAGACTCATCTCTCCTTAAAGCCTCCTCTTCCTGAAACATTTATCAGGCTTGAGTCTCTAAGATTGGCGTCAGTATCATGTTTCTTACTACATTGTGCAGTCTTCATCCGCTCCGGGATGATCTGCACCTTCATTGCCTACGATCTGAAGAGCTTCTAAAATTTATCCTTTGCCGAAAAGAGAAACTCGGTCTCATCCCATGGATGAACCATGCCCATTACGTAATACAGTCATTCTTGACATGAATGATGCATTCATGCCATGGATGACGTCGTAAGGCCTCGACGTAACTACCAAGAGATCCAACTGTCACTCTTGCCTCCAAGGGTCGAGTCACACTGTCGGCATCAGTGTGAGGTCACTAGGTCTCCTCCAGTAGAAATCTCGAAAGTGAGGGTCAAGTCAACAGTTTTAACCGGGACCATTCAGTATCAACCAAGAAAAAGGACAGGAAAGCAAACAAAGATAAGTGTCTTCTTCTTATTATAACTCATAGTACAAAGACACGAATACAACAACAACATGGAACTAGAAGTACAAGGGACGTATCCACTAGTTCCGCTCCTGTCTACCTGCTCCCGGAGCTCTACTGCCTTGTCCACAGCTCGGCTGTTGCTCAAGCACCCGCCGCTGCTTCTGCCTTGGTAGATCCTCCAAAGCCAATGGATCAACTGTATGAGGAGTTGGACAGTCACGTGCTAGGTGACCCTTTCCGATGCATTCATAACACTTCTTGCTCCTCGTACGTCTGGCTCTAGTCCTCTTGGACCTCCACATCATCTGCCTACTGCCCACAGATGACTTGGATATTGATCGAAAAATACGCAGAAAAGGCAGAGGCTCTGGTACACGCTCGGGGTGTAGAGCTACTGGCACAAACTCCACCCTGAAGAAGGTCTCGAAGTCTTCCCATGCGAAGGTCATCCCGTCGCAAAACTGGAAGAAGTGGCTCCACTACCTGCCTGATGCTGCCTGAAGAAGGCTACCAGAAAAGATCACCATGATGTCTGTAGGCATCCCCACTAGCCTGAAGACTCTCACCACAGCCTCCATCCAAACCTCAGCCACCTGCGGGTCCGTCTCTCCCCGGAACCTGGGTGGCCTCTGGCGCAGGAACTCGTGCAGCGCACTCAAGTGGCGTGCATTGCCTACTACTGGGGATAGTGGCATCGGTGGCCCAACGTATGGTAGTACCGCTGGTGCCTCCGCTAGTGCCTCAACTTCAAGAGGCCCATGTACTGAAGCCTCGTCGCTCGACATGCTATCAGTACGCACATCCCTCTGGGCTCTAGCTGGACGTCTGAGAAAAGGCATCATGAATGAAAGAACGTGACACGGTCAAACAATTATACCTGGTGAGGTGACCTGGTTTGAGCTGATATTTAAATAAAACTTCTGAAAACACACATGCAATCAGTGTTTTCGTGCACAAAGTCAGAATTCAGTTGTCAGGGTCCTGGTTTATGGATACGTCGGCCGCCCGCACCAACACTGGACTCCCTAAACTGAAGACCACACTCGGTACCCTTAACACTATTGCTTCAAAGAAAGAAAATATCAGAGTTATAAGTTCTGAGGTAGAACCGACTCCTCTGATACCAATTTGTCACGACCCGTCCTCGCGGCCTGTGCTGTGACTACCCCAAGACCTCCTTCCATAGGCCAGGGGATGGCGACTAGCACCAAAGGTGTAATTCCTGATAACTGGGAAGGCATTGCCTTTATAAAATTAAAAAAAACACCACAGATTACAAGAAGAAGTAAAAAAATAATTACAAAGAGAAGTGCTGAAAGGTAAATGGGCCAGAATACAAAACCAAATGAAATTACAACTACAACTGAACAATGTACAACAGAAAAAGACAACAACTGGAAGAACAGAAGCGGCTCCTGGGTCATCCTCTTCGGATCCTACCTGAAGGGTAGGTACAGATAGCCTCCACAACGCTCTCGCCCATCAACCTCCTTCACGTGTCATCTAGTCGTGAAGTCCACCTCCAGATACTGACTCGTCGTGCAGTCCACCTCCCGGTACCATCCAGTCCTCGAACACTCGGCCTCCGTCAGCACTGTCCGTCGTCTGCAACCAACACAACGAGGTGCAGGCATAACCCGTGTAGGGGTGAGTATAACAATACTTAGTAGGGACCCCGAGACCCTCAAGGTCTCACTAAAACCAACATGGATAACCACAATGAAGATATCAACAGATAACCTCTACTTAGGTATATGCTCATGCATATACCTATGTTATCAAGTAACCCATCTCAATCATGAGGAAAACACCAAGATCATGAAATTAACTGATAACCACTACCCAGGTATATGCCCATACATATACCTATGTTATCAGGTGACCCATCTCAATCATGAGATAAACACAAAGGTCATAGACTCAGCTCAAACCAGGATATTCATTATCGAAACTGTAACTGCTGAAGAGCCCCGTCTCTGGAGTGTACAATGGTGCTGTCACGACTCCGTGGTACTTCTCACTAACCTAAGACTGCTGAGGTACTCCTCCTATCGAGTACCGCGGGCCAGTCACCCAAACACATTAGTGCTTCCCGCCGGGTTATGCCACCCAAACACAATAGTGCACACCCCCTAGTACCCTGCTGAGGTACTCTCCGGACGAGTACTGTAGGTCTGCACTGTCACACAGGTAGTGCTCCGTCCGCCATGGGTCTGCACGCAAACAATGTAGTGCTCCGTCCACTGGGCTAGTCGACTCACTCCAAGTTGAGTTGGTCAAGAAGTCGTCAGGTCTCAGTCGGCTACACAGTCTCCATACTCCGTACGCTCCTCTCTGGGAGGGTCCGCTCCACAAGCTATAGGTCTATATTCCAAGTATCTCAAAGTCCCACGAATAAGTATTTCAAAGGACCGCCTCATCATAGGGGTCTCAACGCAACATACGACGCGTCAATCGGACACCCGGTATGTGAGTTACTAGCCTTTTCGTCACCGGGGACCGGTTGGTTTCGTGTGCGAACCAAACTGGCCGTATCTCAACTGTACCCTGAAATCTCATAGGGTATACTCATAGGGACAGTTTCTCAACGTGATCACCAACGCAGCTGACGGTTTGTCAAACGGATGTCTGGTCTGAAAGATAACAGCTTTTCCGTTTGAAGGGCCCGGTTGGCTTTCAGATACAATCCAACCCGGCCACTATCTAAAAGCAACTGAAACTCGGGCGCAGTATGCCAAAAGATCTGTCACATCAAGAGGAATTAAACAATACAGATGGTGCGTCAATCGGATGCCCGGTCTGTGAGTTATTGGCTTTTTCGTTCTAGGGGCCCGGTTGGTTTCGTGAGCGAACCAACCCGACCGCACTCCGACAGCATCTGTACCACGAGCGATGTAAGCCAAAAGATCTGTCTCACTTATAGGAATCAATCAAAGAAGACGACGCGTCAATCAGACATCCGGAGTTCAATTATGAGTGTTTCCGCTCCGAGGGCTCGGTTGGTTCCGTGCACGAACCAACCTGGCCGAACCCAATGTATTCCGAAACCTTGAGTGCGATATGTCAAAACGACTGTCTCGGTCCAAAAATCGCATCGCCGGTGACGGTGCGTCGATCGGATGTGTGTAGCCCAAGTTATGGGTGTTCGATCGGAAACAAACCAAAATGGGGGATCTCGGCCCAACCCAATCCCCCCCTGGGACGGCCCGAACCGGGTCGACCGGGTCCGGGTCCGGGTCCGGCCCCTTCGGGCGCGGCCCGGCCCGGCCGGTGCGGCCCGAACTGGCTGGCTCGGTCCGGCCCGACCGGCCAGCCGCGGCTCAGCCAGCGTGGCCGAGCGGAAGCCGCGGAGCAGGGGGGTGCGTGGCCCCCCTCGCCGTTGATTGAAGCCGGCGGCGATTTGCGCCTCCGCCAATCCTCTGGGATCCCGCGCGGTCGCGAGATCCCCCATGCCGCACCACCGCGGCAAGTCGCGGGGGTTGATTCCTCTGGTGGCGCGCTCGGGCGCAGCCGCCTCCTGGCAGCCGGACGGCTCCGGCCGCCGCCCCCGGTCGCCGGCGGCGCCGCGCCTGCGACACGCTCCTCCTAGTTTTTCGCGGGCCAGCGGATTTGCTCCCGTGGTCCGTTTTCAAAACCGTATGAACCGACGTTCATCTCGGGTCTCGAAATTTACTGCGAAAGCTTCAAAATAACCTTGTGGCCTTATTTGTCGTCGCCCGTCAATCCGCACTTCAATCAACAAATCACGCCGTCCTCGTGGTTCTCCGGCGCGACGCGATGGCGTCGCGCCCCTTCGCCGTGGCCCGACTCCATCCTCGGATGTCTTTGGGTTTCTATAATGTGGAGTGACGGTGTCATGTCCTTGTTCTTTTTCACGGTGCGGCGCGAAGACGCCACACATTCCTTGCCGCACGTTTCTGCGCGCTGCGACAGCACCGCGCTATTCCCGTTTCAATCCACAAAAGAAACCAACATGGATAAGGAGGAGGGTCATTCGTGTTTGTGCGGTCCGGCCCCCTCTCGTTAATTGATAGCAATTGGCCATATTTCATGAAGAACGTCAAGGTAATAATCACGGACAAATTAAATAAATAAACCCCTATAGTTTCCCGCAAACAAGATTTCCAAACCCGCAACATATTCTTCATGGATTAAAATTATTTTTAGTTGATCCGCGTTCTTTGATTTAGAAGGAAGTAACATGGGGTTCATTAATATTCACAAAACACTTCCCTACCTCGACGTTTCTTGAACAGAGGTTCATTTAATGAGGATTCGTCGCGGAAAGAGACGTCGCGAAAGAAGATGTCGTTAGTGTCAGTGAAAGAGGCGTTGCGGAAGGAGACATGGCAGAAGGAGACGTCCACCTCTGAGGAATCTGGCGTTCTTCACGTTCTTCGTGTTCTTCGACGAAGGAGATGGAGAAACTCTTCAATCCTTATCCTTTTTCTCCCAGAGACTCCACCACAAGAAAACTAACCCCAAAATAAAATAAGCTCACCTCTTATTTTATCAACATAACATAACTTTTGAATTTCAAGAGTTTGACATTTAAAAAGCCACACTTAACTCACTTAATTGATAACATAAGTTATTAATGTTTAAGATATCAAGAGTTAATGGTGAGATGAGGGGGGTTGAAGAATATGAAGGGGTGGGGTTCGTGTGGGCCCCACTACCCTCATAACCTCTCTTGGGATGTTGGGTAGTTACCCAACTTCCATCCAAAGCCATAAACCACTAAAAGAAAAAAAAAATTGTAGTTAATTTATAAATTAAACTTCCAAAATTTTTATCATCTTCTCTCTTGAAAATGCAACCCCAGAAATGGCATTCCTAAGCAATTACCAGTGCTACGGTTCCATCGGTGCCCTTAGAATTCGATTCTGAGCACCAGATCAAAATTTAGAAAAACCCGCTCGTCCGTTCACTGAACGTACCCGAGCCAAACTTTGGAAAATGATTCTGGGCACACCGGGCCTCAGAATCAGGCGCCGTCAGAAACTACGTTCTTGTGAAATTTCAAAAAAAAATTAAGAAAAATTTTTCCTTGAATTTTCTGGGTCTTTACATGAAATTACTTATTCTAAACATTCCTATATTTAATATTTTATTATTTCACAACTATATTTTAAAATATAAGTTGTCAACGTTAATGTAAATTAAATAATATAATGCCAAAGAGCTAAAATCATTGATGAAAACATATTTCATTAACAATTTTTGTAATATTTTTTCAACATCCATAAGAAATTGTATAACTAATATATTCTATTTTATTTTGGAAAAAATACATATTTAATCTAATGTATACTAAAAATTAAAATATTAAGAATTAATTATAACATAATAAATTTGGATAATAATTATATATTTGATCTTACCTATCATGTAATGGAGAAAACTAATATGTGATCTCTATGTATTTTAATCATTCAGAATAATATTCTATTTGGATTTATTATTCGAAATATTTCTATTTTATTGAAATGTTTTAGGGTTCGATAAAACCATAAAAAGAAGTGAAATCATATTGTATTCTAAGACTATGGAAATACACATTTCAAAACTAAATTAATAATGTTAATCAAGAATATGTACACATAATGAAAATAAATTTATAATCCAAATTTACTAACATTAAAAAAATAATAACATAGCTATAATTTTTTAATTACCCATTAAAATAACCATGATTTTATTTTTAGAAAATTTTAATTCATAATATCTTCCCAAAAATAATTTCATGTTAGAAAATTATAATAAGTACATAATATAGTAATTTCTTGTGATAAATTGGTTACCAAATCATCTTTTAAAGAATAATTTAAGGTTTTTGAATATAAAAGTTTCCATTAATTTATAGAAACTCCTTCAATATATGATACTCATACAATATGTATGTGTATGGAAAATATTATATTTAATTTAGAATTTAAGGATAAATAAAAAATAAAACAAAACTCATGCCTTATATGTTTTTTGATAGAAACTACTATCTATCCCAATTAAAAAAATTGTAAAATACTCTATCCAACAATGGACACCTCCTTAGTAGCTATTAACCTTGAAGTATTTGTATTAGTAATATAATGTACTATTACTCTTACCTAGTATGTCTATAAAATATGATTATGTACGTAATCTACCATGTTTAGTACATTATGGAATTGTAGATATTGTACATGGGGATCCCCATTTAAGAACTCACAATACATGGTCAGGACCGAATGAGTTAGTGGAAGATATGTATAAGATGTTTTTTTGTGGATGCATATATAGCTTTGGCTACTCTGGTTGTTATTTATGTGTCTTCCTAATTTATTTTTGGAGAATATAAAATATATATTATTAAATACTATCCTACATTGACCCATTTTTGATCCATAGATTAGAAAAAAATAATAAATTTATACACTATATTTGTCACGAATCGATGTCGAACTTGGGGTACAATCAAAATCCTTTTCATATCTAAAACCCTCCTTATACACTCCAAAATTTCTATTTTGTTTCTGATTTAATAAATAAATGGTAGGTTTATCCTTCCAACCATTATGTTTAATGTTCTTTTATGTCATTTAATCTTTAAGGTAATCTGGAAATAATATTTTCCAAACTAACAAATATATGATAAATTTAAAAAAATTGTAATATGGATGAAAAGTAACAATTAATTACATACAATATTATCATCCACATCGATTTTTGGTTCATTAATACATTTTACAATTAATAAAATTCTCCATCATTTAATTATTCAGGAAAAGATGGAGGATATTGAGGTTTTTATGGAACCTCTTCGGTGATTCCACTTGACATGCCTCTTAATTAAAGATGTTATCTAGCGATCATTTATTCCTTCAATAAATTATACCTTCTTGTTGATAATGTATGTGGGTATAAATTATGATACTTTATATCATAGTTATTTTTACTAAAAATATATTATATATGAAAAATTAGATAATTTATAATGTAATGAAAATTAATTAAAAAAATTTTATTTTTTAAATTATAAAAACATACAATGAAAATATTCTCCTACTGACTGGAGACCAATATTTTCCATGATTCCCTATATATAAACTCATATATATAGCAGGGATCCATATCATTTTATACTACCAAAAATAAAATTTGAAGTGAAAATTATCATTTAATATATTCATATTGTTTTCAAAAAGGTGAAATAATTCTTGAAATTATTTTGTCCTTTGAAAGTAACATTTCATCTCTAATTGAATAAATAAAATATCTGGAAATGTGTCATATTTATGCCATTGGTAAAATTTATAAATATGTATAGGGATATTATCATTATGGAGTCGCATAACATTTTTTTAATGGATTCTATATTCTTCAACATGTTGCGTACAAAATAACAATTCTAAAAAAAAATATAAAATTTAATGTATGTACTAAAATATGTATCAATTGGTCATTTTTGGAAGTCATTCTGATTAATGTTTATTATCATCCTTTTATCTCTATGTGTGATTGAATTATATGGTAAATGTGTAACCACATGTTTGTTATATTTAGAAACAATCCTCATTATAGAATAAGAGAAGATGGAAATAATATTTGGAAGTATAAGTTTAATTTTATAATATAAATTAATTTATATATAAATATATATATTTAAATGAAACATTATGCATACCATTATACTCCTACCATAGTGTATGTCATTTTAATGGAGTATGATACCACAAAAAAGTATATATACCTATATTTGAGTAAAATTAAATAATTTTTACAATATATAATATATTTATTTTCAATAATAAGAAACTACAGTACATAATATGGATGTGATTAGATCTTGAATGCCATTGAACTAACACATATGTTGTGTAAAGAGAGATAACATATCATGATTGAAGAGTAAAATATAATAACATATAAAAATAGATACCATAATCGTGATGAAACATTGAAAAAATAATTTATATCTTAAATACATTAATAAACAAAATAAAATGTTACAAAAAATAATTATTTTAAAAAAAATTCATTATAATGTCAAAAAAATTATAATTGACAAAAAATTAATGAAGAAATAACACATAGAAGTTGAATGTTTATAATTCCAAATAGATTATAAATATTTACATGAATAGTTAGTATACTAATTTGGTGTTTTCCAATATTCATTCAACAAATAAATTTCATATATAATGGATTATGTCTTTATTATAGTCATTGCTATCATCCCGAATTCATGTAATAGATGTAGAAACCTTTCATAAATCCACAATATTATCATCATTCTCATCACTAAAATGAATTATTTTCCCATAAAAAATTATGTAAATCTGATCTTTTTATGGATAAATAACATAAAATAGCATATTTATGTCTGTCTCCATGAGAATTTATTCTTCTTTGTATCTCAATATTTTAAATCATGCAGTGTAAATCCATAATCATCATGTTTTAGAAAAATATTTACTATAAGTCCTATTATATTTAATCATTATTAATATATAATTAGAATAATCAATTTCCCATATATTCCTATGAACTCAAAAATATGTCATTTCTATAGAACAATGCTTTATCTTTTGAACTCAAAAAATATAGTGCTCTCATGAAAACCTTTAGCAGAAAATTTTGAATCACAATTTTAACATTGGGACATTATGTGTAAAATATGTTACCATTTATATTGAAACTATACTATGTGATCACATTAAGTGATGGCCCCCCTTCGGAAAATTCCTATGTCTAATGAAGATATATAAATGTTGACCTTCTATTTATTCCATGGATAATAAATTTTCTTTCTCAATCACCATCCAATTTTTATTCCTTTCAGATATTACACTTTATTCCAGAAATATTTGATTATATACATGGTTAAGCTTCATCGCTATTGATAAAAATATATATATGTGCCTACATAACTTAACCAATTGAAATAAAAATAACATTTAATCCATGGATCTATCTACCATCACTATTTTTTAAAACATCGATATATAGAGAGGACAATATGCTTCACATTATATAGATAATCAATACATAACTAAATCACTAATTTAAATAATTATTTGTAACAATAATGGAATCAATTATATAAGGTTTTTAACATGTACATTAAAAGTTTTCATATATATTTTAAATGGATACATAAAATATAAAAATTCATCCCACATTTGCTTTTTCCATAAACCAAATGAATGTCTACATTAATTGTTCAATATAAAAACAAAGGTGGGAAATAAAATACATATTCAAAAAGTATGCGTGTAGGTCCACTCTATGAAAAATCCAAATAATATTAATCAATGAAATTACATAAAATGGATTTTAAAACATAACCTGACATGGTTGTAATATTTCTGATATGTGTAAAATAAATAACATTTATTTTGATTGATAATAGTTATTTTATCCCAACATGACAGTCATTAGGCTTTATACATATTACTTTAAATCCTTTAATGAAACAAAATTTATGAAATTTTAATAATATCAAATATGTATATAAATACCATATAGAAAATTTGATAAAATCATCATCCCACACATTCATAATGTCTAAAATTTTGGATAAAAATATGTTCTATTTACATTCATTGTGGGATATTACTATTAAGGAATTCCTATTGATATCAAGTCCAATCTAGTATAAAATCCCCTATTTTTTGAATAAATATCTAACAATGTTCACATCAAACTATCACATATGATTTCACCAACATACATAATGTCATTAATATGTTTAATCTCTTAAAATATCAAATAAGGTGGAAAAAATTAGATTTAATATTCTTCTATCAAATTTGTGATGACCAAAACATCATTTTATTTAGATTCAAAAATAATATATATTTTCCTAATCATAATACACTTAGACCGATCGTGGGTGTGTGGTTAGATTATCTCAAAAAAAAATTAAATTCTTTTATAATTCCTATGATATGAAAAATAAATTTGTAAAAATATTCTATTCCCTATAAACAAAGTATTTTGTCAATTATAAAATTGATTATATGATATCACTTTGATACAAATTGGTTCTGAATTATGTTCATTGAAACTATATCTAAATAATAATCTTTATTTTAGATTTTTTTGACTGGTCATTATCACTTACTATAAAAGAAACATTTCTCTCTTGTATACATCAATAATTTTAAAACATGTCTCCTATAGAGTATTCAAATCATCAATCATTGTTTACAAATACAAAAAAAATATTTTTTCCAACATTTTTTGTCCATAAATGATTAATCTCAACATAACATATTTATATTTACAAAAATCTATGGGTAATAATTATAAAATAAATAAAAGTCATAAACTGTATTTTGAACTAAGGCATTAATGTAGTGTCATTCAATCTATCTACAATACCATTCTCGGATTTCAAACACCATTTCCAAAAATCAATAATCATTTTATGAAATATCTTTTATTATTTTAAATTATAAGTCTGATGTATCTTAGAATTAGATATTCGCACATTTTCAAGACATATTATACTTTTGATTCATTTGAATTTGAAAATTAATCCTTAAAATAAATATTTACTAGAAGGTAACAATTCTATTTAGCAGGTCGATTGATTCTTGTACTAGGGAGTGAATCAGAGTTGAATATTTCAACCATATTATATCATGATATCCCACATTACATTATATATATATATATATTCATAATAATTAGTATACAAAAAACATCTATTTCGGAAAGCCAACATTTTTATACCCCAATCCCATAGAGAACAACCTTTTCTATTCCTCATAACTAAAATGTAGAATCCATTTTCCATCTGGTAGTAGCTCTATTAAAATTTAAAGAAGATTATAGTAATATTTATCACTCCACTGATATCTTGAATTTAATTTAACTACTCTCAGAACTACTAATAACAATATCCAATTAGTATAACCTATGAATATTGGTTTCATAGAATCTTGATGTAATCATTCTTGAGTTTTTTTCTAGATAGTCTCAATTCATACATCATTAGTTATTTTTTCAATATGATTGTTTGTCCCATTATGGATATTTTTATAAACATTATATGTTCAATTTATAGTTTTTCAAAAATGATAGATCCAATGTGTATAATATTGTCTAAATCCATGGAAAATATATTATTCCTTGATTTATTTAAAAATTATATTTATTATCTTCCAAAACATCACACATGGATAGAAAATAAAATTATGGATTTCAGGATTTCATTTAGAAAATTATAAGAAATCATCATATCCTTTTCCAAATTCATTAGTGGTTCTTCATAAATATATTTATACGCAATCCATTAATTACCAAGGATCAAAATAAAAAAGATGAATATTTTAAAACATATAAACATTTAATAATATATATTTAATTTATATTCATTAAACATAGAAACATATATTCATTATAATCAATTATTAATAAAAGTTTGATCATAAAAAATTATAAATAATGAAACTATTCTTGAGTTATATACATACCCACCGAATAAGAACATATGTAACTTGAACTAAAATGAACAGTAACCCTAAAATTAGTTCTTTATACTATTAAATTATAATGAATGTGCCCCTATAACAGTACATACTCCCCACCCTAACCTGGATATTGTGTCATGGACCACCTGGTACTAGTAGATGTCTCACAGAGACATGTGCCCCATCCTAGGGCCCACCCACATTCTGGAATGGTCTATCTGACTAATGACTATACACAATAGCCAAAAAGTATTTCCAGTGTTCTTAATCCACACATGTAAAATCCTTGGAAAAATCCTATATGGTCACTATCTTGATCACCTCTCTATGCCAAACATACTTAACTATATAGTTATAATTAGGTAGGATCCAAAAAATAATGGTTCACCGTGTTTACATGAGTAATATAATTTAGTCTTACAACTCGTAATCATTCATCAGTGTTAAATTCATCCTCCATAGAGAAAAATGTCATCGTTGTGGACCCTACATATCTACCCTGTCAATGCACCACACATAAGGCTGGATTCTACCTCTGATAAAAAATGTAACAACTTGACCCCACTAATAGCTTAGAAACCCCTCCCTAACATGATCGTCGGGTCCTATACAACTATGTACCACCAATTACCCCTTATACAAGTTTCCCCCAACCTGGGGCCCACCCACATTCCCAAATGCTTATTCTATGTAATGATAATCCTTATATTCCAACACATATTCTTTCTAGTGTTATTTGTCCCCACTCACACATACCCTTGCAATGTTCCCTAAAGGTAACCCATCATGATCATTAAACAAATCTTGACATTATCAATTGTCGAGTTGTAATCAGATATCCTCCCAAAAAGAAATGATACCTTATGGTCATGAGTCATATAATTTGTCTATTTAAAACATTATCTTTTTTGGTGTTATATTCATATTTTTTATTATGATCATTTTTAGTATTTTTTTGGGATGAATGAACATACAAACTTGATTGATAACACAAAAGTTGAGATTGAATAAATGGATATAAAATTGAAATTGTTTTCCACTATCAAGATAAATTAAATTTATATAGTAATACTATTGTTACACCACACTAAAAAAATACTATTTGTAATTGGATAAAATGATGATACCACAACCTAAGTATCATTATAATACATAAATATATAACCGAATAAATCATAAAACATCAAACATAGCAATGTTTTGTTGAAAAATATCCAATTAAATTTGTGTAAAATATTTTAAATATAATAAAACCAAATATATAAAAACAAGAGTCATATATGGTCTTTTTTACTCTCAATACATAAATCATTTACAAATAAAAACACAATTATAATTTAATTAAAATATTATACTGACAAACCATTTGAAATATTAAGATACTGATATAATTAATCAAATATTTAAAAATTAATTGAAAATAATTTCCATTCAAAAAATGAATTAATGTATAAAATATATAAATATAAAATAATTAATTTAACTTCAAAAAAATAACTTACATAACTTTGATGTTGATAAGAAAATATATCTTTGGTATCCCAATAAACTCCATAATTTTCGTTGTAATAGGGATATGCTCAATGATAGAATAAAAATGGAGGACAAATGAATATAAAATTAGGACCAATAAAAACCATAATCCTTTATTCAGATTGATAAGAAAAGATTTATTTTCTCAAAATAACCATGAATTATGAATGACTAATGAGAAAAAATTTGAGAAGTGCATTATAATTTTCTACAATAAATGATTCAAGGTCATCGAGGGATATTGGGGGTCAGTGGGTTATGTCCTCAGTCGAGATAAAGGGTTTTCAGAGAATGAAAAATTAGGTTTTTAGGGTAAGGATATGATTCTATATGAAAATTAATGTTATTTTTTTGAACCGGTGTTAAAGTGTTTTGAAAATTAAATTTTAAAAAAACATTTATAAATGATTTTTTAAAAGTAATGTATAATAGATTTTAACATTAGTTTTATAAAAAAATATGCTAACATTTTATCTCCATTACATTCAATAACCACTTATAGAAATATAATGTTGAGACATTATTGTCGATGCCTATATTTCTACTATTTCATGTTCCCATTCATGGTAAAATCAAATGATAATTCTAGTACTGACCATTACCTGAGGTTTCATTATATAAATACCCTTTATGATTATATTTAACCCATCACATGATTTCAATTTCCTTATAATAATTAAATATTATCAAATTGATTTTATATCAAGCACCCATTATAATGTATTCTCTATAAAATTATTAATTGGTACATTATTTAGATAACACCTAACCGAATTCTATAGAATTTGTTGTATAATTTCATTTTCTAAGCATTTAATTCATCCAAAAGATCACATATCAATATATGTTAATGAAAATATCAATTCTAAGATACATAGGAATACATCATTTAGTATTTTATTAAAATATAATATAATAATGGAATAATATTAATAAAAATCAAAAATAGAAAAAATAATCTTTTTTCATTTATTTGGTATCAATTATGTATTATTACAACATAAATTTACATAAAACCATTATAAGTTTCTCTTAACTCTTAAATTAACAATCCCATTAAACATAAGAAACCCCAAGGGGATAAGACATGTTCTGAAAAGAGATAAGCGTTATTTGTGAGGGTACCTTCAATCCAATGAATGTTCTGTTATATGGAAAATCATTCCAAATTTCTAGACTCAATGATTTATGAATTACAATTAGAATCTCTATTAAATGCAACCAATTAATAATCGAATAATTATAATTTAAACACAACCATGAAAGGGTTATCTCCTATGAATATAATGTTAAAATTATCCTACGAGGGTTTTTTCAAGCATATAGATATTTGGTTATACCTATTTCCATTCAAAATTTATTAATGTAAAAAAAATTATAAGTTATAGTTGGAACACAATTTAAACAAAAACCATAATCAATTACATGAATTCAACATCCCGACCCAAAAGATTGTGTCCAAGATAGAATGCTACATAACCCCATGTGCACATTCTTGTATGAAAGAGGCTGCCGACAGATAGCGAGGGTCTCAAGTAGATCTATGGGGAGACAATACCCTCTGTATCAAGTCATATGATCAATAATCCACAAAAATAAAATAAATAATCATAGTAAATTGTGGAAATGTAAAGATCACATAAATACAATGTAAAAACTCCAAAAGTGGAATGAAAACCCAAGTACGTAGTAGAGAAAGCTAGAATGTATATAAAAAATCATTCTTAGAGTGCTCTATTGCCTCTCACAATCTTCTTCGGATCAATGATCCACCACTAAAACATCCTTAAAATGTCCCATTCCCTTAACAAATCTATGGTGATGAAATCTACAATCTGAATGAAATACCTAAGTAGGTTGTGAGTGCAAGTCTTAGTATGACACCACTAAGGCGTCCTCAACCGACTGTGCTCAAAATAAATTTTTATACCATAATAAATAGTGCATAATAAACACACAATCTATAATCATGCAGTTATTTTCTAACCATTCTACCCCAACCCTAGGCCATACCTACTTCCGATATATGCTAGAATAGATAACCACGGTGTTAGATGAAACAATGATTAGCCATTAGGAAAATTAATCCTTATTTTCAACATCGTAATCCCACAACATCTATTCTTGGAAAGAATTTTTTTTTCTATATATGAAATTGAAATGATAGTTAATCAACATTCCCTAATCATTGAGTAGACATACTGAGGAACGATATATAATCATGTCCCATAGTTATCGAAGAACTCATTCAAGAAGACATGTTAGGGACATAGAGATAGTCGGTCCCATAATCATTGAGTGCATACCAAGGAATCATTGTATTCCCTTATTTTTCATTAAACCCTCATCATAAGTCACAAACATCCCTCTTATAAAGGATAAAATGAGTCATAATGTTCTGGTACACAATACTCCAAGGCATCACTGTATCCCTACCCCATGCATTGGACACTCATCGTCAATCAGGTACATCCCTCTAAATGATAACAGAAGATGTAGCTCTACCTATATTGGTTTTATGAAACCACTAGGTATACATGTCATGGAATGAGATATATATATATATGTTCTTGAATATTCACATCATCATGAGTAATAATCACATAGTGTATACATAATAACACAACAATGTGAAAAAATATGAAAAGTTACTCATGGCATACCGACATACATTTACTATTTATGAAAGTCTATTCATAATCTTATTAATGAAAATAATTTATAAATAATCCTTAAAATATAACAAACATACTACCTGAGTGGTTGGAAAAAAACACTCATTGTTTTTCCTGATGTAAGAGATTCACATCAAAATCTCAAGCTATCGACATGTCATTGTGTGAGGTTTTGTAGAGGTTTTCCTCGAATAATAAAATTTATTTTATTAAAAATGAGAGAAAACATTACATGTGATAATTCTTTCAGGAATAATTCAATAACTACCCATAAATTTATTGTACACAATGATAAATATTAATTATTAGTTTACCCTTTAATTAGTCACATGAAATGATAATTCACGACATTTAATTTATCTTTAACACAAAACTAACCTAATTACTTGATTTTTTAAGTTTTATTACATGTTAATTATCTTTATAATTTAAATCCATTTCAATTCATTACTTTTTCCTCTTATGGTTAGATTGAATTCCATTATCAAAAAATTGGTAAATTATATTTTGGGTGATGTTGAAAATCTATTTAAGTATCCCCACATCAAAACCATATCAGAAAATAAATTACATAAAAATATATATATACAAGGGATGCAATAAAAAATTATGGTATAGAGGTAATCATTATAAATAATCCCAGATTCATGGCCTACAAATAATCATGACACATAATATCACATCAATGGTATACACATAGGCATTCTAATAACATATGAATCATACGACCTTGAAATGAATCATGAACACAAGTAATCACTTTCCTTATAAATAATTGATAAATATCTTATATACATAAACTTTAGATATATTACACTCGCTCAGGGAGAAATAATAATCAACTTTAATAATGAACAACATAAACAAAAAATATCATTCACGAAAACATGTCTTTTTACCCTGTGCATGGGTTTTCCATTCCCAAAAATGAGAAACTTACCAATTTACAACATATTATTAAGCTTCAAACAAGAATTCCAAATAATAATATAAGGGAATATAAGATTTTATACCGCATTCATTTTTCCCAAATTGGAATTTGAAAAAAATGGCGCCATGAGCTGGTTCGCGACAATGACTCATGTGTGCCTCCCCATAGAACAAAGGATGTCAACTTTTATCGAGAGTCTAATGATGGTACCGTAGAGAGAATATATTGTTTAGATCAGTACTAAATTTAATGCAATTATTAAAAAATTGATAATATGTAGATGAATAATAAATACTAATAACTAATAATAAAAATATAACCAACCATGATGCATGAAACCGATCCATGCATGAACTAGATTGGAAAAAGAAAAGGAATTCAACATAAATAATGTAGTATTTACATATTGAATCAGAAAAAGTTAAGAAAATGGAAGACATAAAATTATTAAATAATCATTTGTACATGCCCCTCCACCCGCTATGAGGTCTATTCCTTGTGAATAAATAGTGATAGTAGAGAGACAAAATCTATGATCTTATCATGCATCTAAGAGATATGTTCGAGTAGAAAATGGTTATCCAAATATGGTTTGACAAAAACTCATGTGGCCACCACCAAACATATTTAATGAATGAGTATGAAATGAATTATTCAATGGGTATAATAATTGTAAACCAGTCACATAATTATAAACCATGTTGATCTCATTTTTTCTACCAGGACACTTCAACAACTATAAATTAATAGATATAAATTGTAGTGTCTATGAGAATGGAAATAGATAAGTATAAATATTACATGTAGATATAATATCATGTTTATTTTTGCATATATGGTCATGTTGGATCCAAATAGAATTTTAGGAATCCAAATATTTAGGTAATTATGAGGCTCAATATTAAAATAAATGTATAAATATATGGATTTAAAATTAGGGGAATGTAGAATCAAGTCCAATAATCTCATGTGAATCTTAATGTAACACCCGAGACTTTTATGTTATATAAATCATCAAAGGAATCTTTTTCTACACAACACTTGCTTGGCTTGCTTTACACGCAATCGCGACCTTCCTCGATAGCTTGCGTCGTACGCAATACCGAGTTTCACTAAAAAACAATATGCTATTAAAACTAGCCGTTATGAATAGTAATAACCACTTTTTGAAATTTTATAAATTTTATTTTTCAAAATGGACTTCATTTTTGGACTCAGAATATCGAAATTAGCCTAGGGTGAAATTTTGGTATTTTTCTGAAAACTTTCAATTTTTGATAAATAGTGAAACCACTAAGTGGTAGGTTAAAAACTGAATTTTGCATAAAACATAATTTTACCGCTTCTGTGAATGGAATTTCGAAAATCCGACAGACACGGTTGATATCAGTAAGTAAAATTTGGTTCATTGAGATAAAAATAATTTTTGGTGAATAGTAACTTTTTACTTTTTTTGCCGCGGTTAATAGTAAATAGGGTAACTAAGGGTAAATATGATATTAATATTACCCTAACACATTTCCTAATTCTATTGGACAAGTGTAATTCGACCAAAAACAATCTTTGGAATAAAATATGACCATTTAGGCCCACGTGGATTAGATTAGGACATTTATTATTAATTTATTTAAAGAAGGGTTAAAATAGTTAAAATCAAAGTTTAATAAGTAAATCATTTTTAATATGGGGTTATACATAAGATAAATTCAATTGTAAATATTCATTAGAAATATAAAAAGATTTCCTACATGATGATATTTTATTTGTAATTTTTAGACATCAAATAATTTAATTTATTTATGAGACAAAGATGATGTAGTAATTATCTTATTAATGAAATATTGACATAATTGATAATATAAATACCAAAATAAATGTAATTTAAGACTTTTTATGAATTACAAAAATTTTCTAGGTTACTATGATATATTAGTGTTGATTTAATCAACTTGGTTTGAACATATAATTCTGTTATGACTTTCACAAAAATCATATATCAAATAGTGTCAAAATTGACACAAAATAGTTTTTAAATCAAATATTATATTATTAATTGTTATTTTATTCCTAAAAATCTAAGCTCGGCCAAATGAATTAGATAAGGATATATATATTAATAATAAACAATTTGGGGTTCGTTTGGCATGTTATAGTAAGTGTATTAACCATATAGTGAAAGAAAACAAAAAGACACGGTAAAAGTTAAATTAATTAACTTAGAGTTAAATCTAATTGATAAGGTTAAATTAATATCCTAAACTTGTCTAAATCCTATTGGTTGATAGGATTTCGACCCATCCCCACTTTAGCTTCGAAATAAGACCCTTTGGAACCATTATAAACCGATTTTGACTTTAATATAAAATAATATTTTGAGATATTCCTAAGGTGCCCCTCTCCTCCCTTATAAAAGGGCACCTCCTCCCCCTCCTCCTCACACCAATTTGAGCACTCAAGCTCGGCCAACCCCTGCCATTTTCTCCTCTCCACTTCCCTAGAATAATCCTGGAGGTCCTGGTCTTTTCCAAAGACCAATCTTAGTTCCTTAAGTGGAGGATTCAAAGAGGCGTTCCAAAGAAGAGGTAATATCCATTACCGATCTTTTCAATTTCTTTCTTCTTCAACTTCTTCTTCTTTAGTTCTTTCATGATAAAGTAATAACATCAGTATTACTTACATACTGATATGTTATTATAAATATGAAACAACCCTAATTCACCTTCTATCCATCCTACGGAAAAATGAAATCACCGCGCGTGCGTACGTACGGAATACCGTATCCACGCCGTGGTGTAATCTATTTTCCACCATCACCTTAAAAGGATGGGTATAATGGTATAATGAGTAACTATATATGATTATTATGAAGTAATATTGATACTGAAATAATATATATATACTTCAATACAATTCCACGATCATAGGAACGATATCATCACTCGTGCGTATGTACGGAATACCGTCTCCACGATGTGATGCGACTCGTTCTACATGATCTTCATTTTATAATGATTATATAAATGAATTGAATGAATGAATATGGTATATACTACACTAATACCATTCTGTAAAGGAATTATCTATAACCTAAAGATAAGAATAAGAATTTATTCGACAAAACACGCATAAGAACAAAAAGTTATAAAGACCCGAGTAACAAGTAACAATGAAATATTACTAACAAGAAGCTAATAATATGACCATATATGATATCATATCAATATGTATGATTCTGGAATAAGTCAATAACATTATTTAAACCATTATACAGGAGCTTCGGACACGAACAAAGCAAATCGGACCTAAGGTAAGGGAAATATCACAATCTCATTTTTATCCGAGATTGTTTATTCGTAAGTATTTACTGGGGTGTATTTTATCATCCACATCCATGTTTCATCAATATGTAATATTATTTCCATCCACCTACAATTGTTAAAATCCATTTTTACCCTTCGGTGAGTTTTTAGTAATATGTATGAAAGGAATCTTTTGTCGTACGAGGTACTTTTTGACTTTTCCGACAAAAGTATGAAGAATGTTTTTTTAACTTATACGGCATGAATGGATTCTTAGAACATTATTTCCAAGAAGCTTCCTTTACTTGTTTTCAAGTTTATTTTTAATCAACTTCTTTTATTTTAAAGTCGTATGAAATGTTATGAAAGGAAAAACTGTTTTTGAAGTAGAAAGGATATTTTCCTCAAGAATGGAGTTCAAGTATTTTATCAAAATTATTTTTCATCTAAGATAATAAAAGAGTTATGTTTTTATCCCTATTATTACATGGATTTGATTATGTTGTGATGGAAATATTTTTATGAATTCCTTTATCTTATATGAATTGTTTTATTATGTCATGTTGTTTAAGAATTCCATTTTTATTACATGGGTTACGCTATGATGTATGGTTTATGATTATGTGGCACACATAAGAAAGGATTCATTATAAGATGGGTGGGACCTATATCTCCCTCCAATGCATTGGGTAAAGATTTTATATCTCATGAGATAGACATGGCTGGAACGGAAGGTTATTTCGGTTCAGTGGTACAGGACTGAAACGAGGAGTGAACTCGGTTCAGAAAGGGACTTTGTCCACTAAGATAGTCTTGGAAATGAGTCATGACTAACAAGAAATGATTTTCCATGATTATGTGTGCATGCCACAAAGTTTCAAGTCTTATGTTATGATTATGGGGATCTCATTTTCACTTCTATGATTTATTCCATGATAAGATATTATGATCTCTTTTGCAGGTTTTGATTTTCAAAAAGATATGATATGATTTTTATTTCCTTTATTTGCCCTTGCTGAGCATTTGAGCTCACCCTTTTATGTTTTCTTTTCCCCAGGTCAGGAAGATGGATATTAAGTAGAATATGCTAAAAGGGACCCTAGATATGATGAAATAAATGGGAGACACTGTAGAAGATTTATGAACCAGTTGTTTATGTTTCCCAGTTTCTAAAGACACTATACCTATACGGTCCTTTGTGGTTTTGTCATATGTTGTAATAATTGTGCTTCAATTTCGAAGTATTAACAATGTATGTAAAGTATGGGTCGTTATAGTTGGTATCAGAGGAAAGGTATAGTCAACCTTTGGAAACTAGGATGAGAAAGCCTTAGTAAGAACCCTAAGGATAAGTCTAAGCATAGAACACAATCTTAGTGTTTTAGAAATGGCCTTGAATAACCTAGGATAAGACCTTAAGCATGAAAATTTTATTCTTGAATTATGTGGTTTCCTATTATAATTAGTGTTTCTCACACTATTCTTCTTGGTTTTAGTCAATGGTTGGAACCCGAAGGAACCATGTTAACGCGGAATGCGAAGGGCAATGCAATGATTGTCCCCCTGATCAACCAAACGATATGGGAGCTGGAATGCAAAATCTTGTAGCCATGCTCACACAACTTTCTCAAGCTATGAATCATGCAGGATTTCCAAACGAGCAAAGGAGGGAGCAACATTCTGTTGAATCCTTCATGAGGCAGCGTCCACCTTCTTTCAGCGGGTCTACTGATCCATTAGTTGCTGAACAATGGATTAGTACTACTAAAAAGATATTTTCAGTTCTTCAATGTTCTGAACATGATAAAGTCATCCTAGCAGTGTATCGTTTGGAAGGAGATGCTGATCAATGGTGGAATCTTGTTAAGAATACGAGGCAAAGGGATGAAATCGAGTCTATGGAATGGGACGAGTTCAAGAACATATTTTTCAATAAGTACTTCCCTCGTATTCTCCGAACAAAGATGGAGAAAGAGTTTCTTGAACTGAAGCAAAGGGATGATGAATCTGTTGGTACCTATGAAGCAAATTTTACATGACTTGCAAGGTACGCTTCTGGTATTATTATCCAACCTGAGAGTAAGATCGATCGATTCTTTAGTGGCTTAAAACCAAGTCTTCGAAGGGCGTTAGCCATAAGAGACTTCAATATCTATGAGGAAATCGTTCGATGTGCTCTCAAAGTCGAGATGGAGATTGGAGTAACCCATCAGTCACATGGGTTTGATAAGAAGAGGAAGATGGAATTCAAAGAAAAATCTAAAGAGCACACGGAAAAGAAGATGAGCTTTTCCTTATGCTCAAAGTGTGGAAAGAAACATGGAGGGAGTTGTCTTAAAGGGACAAGTAAATGTTTTAAATGTGGAAAATAAGGTCATCGGGCATTTGAATGCCGTGATAATGGGAAGAAGATGTCTAATGACGCAAACAAAGGAAGGGATACACAGAATGAACCTACTACACTTCAATGTTTCAAGTGCAAGGAGATGGGGCATTATGCCAATCAATGCCCAAATCCAAGGGTTGATGATGATGGTCGACGTCAACAAACTCTTAAGGCTAAATACAAAGGAAAGTCACATGCAATTTCTATCAGCGATGTGGAGTACGATAACGATGTGGTGAAAGGTACACTTACCATCCACTCTAAAGTAGCAAATGATTTATTTGATTCTGGATCCACCCACTCTTTTATTTCTGAAGACTTTTCTAAGGGTATCACCATATTACCTCAACAATTAGATGTTGAGTTAGCTGTGACAACACCTAATGGCACATCAATCGCATCAAAAGTTTATAATTATTCTCCGATCGAAGTTTGTGGGAAAGTGCTTCCTGCAAATCTTGTGATCCTTCCTTTAGTGGAATTGGATGTGATTCTTGGCATGGATTGGCTTTCTCTACATGGAGCTCATATCGATTGCCAAAGAAGGGAAGTCACATTTCATATTCCAGATCAATCTACGATCGTCTATCAATGCAAGGATGAACATAACCTTCCAGTGGAAATTTCTTCCATCTTATGGGTATTGATTCCACTAAATGAAGGTTATTTATCTCAAATGGTTGGTGAGAAACTCACGATTAAGAATATGCCCATTGTATGGGAGTTTGATGATGTCTTTCCGGAGGAATTGCCAGGTCTTCCACCAAATCGTGAAGTTGAGTTTTCAATAGAACTCGTACCGGGTGCTTTGCCTATTTCAAAGACACCTTATAGAATGGCCCCAAATGAGTTGCAGGAATTGAAGAAGAAACTCCAAGAGAATCTTGATAAGGGATTCATACGCCCTAGTGCGTCACCTTAGGGAGCACCTGTTCTATTTTTTAAGAAGAAAGATGGATCAATGAGACTTTGCATTGATTATCGAGAACTTAACAAGATCACTATCAAGAACAAATATCCTCTCCCACGCATTGATGACTTATTTGACCAACTACGCGGAGCTCAATACTTTTCCAAGATTGATCTTCGTTCAGGGTATCATCAATTAAGGGTCAAAAGGGAGGATATACCAAAGACGGCTTTCCGTACAATGTATGGACACTATGAATTTATAGTGATGCCATTTGGTCTTACTAATGCCCCTGCTATCTTCATGGATCTAATGAATAGAGTCTTTAGAGACTATCTTGATCAATTTGTGGTAGTCTTTATAGACGATATTCTTGTCTATTCAAAGAGCAAGGAAGAGCATGAAGATCACTTGAGAATTATATTGAAGACCCTGAGAAAGGAGAAGATTTTTGCCAAATTTACCAAGTGTGAATTTTGGCTTCAAAAAGTTGCATTTTTGGGTCATATAATCTCAAAAGAAAGGATATCTGTGGATCCAGCAAAAACAGAGGTTATCGAAAGATGGTCAAGACCAACAACAGTAACTGAGATCCGAAGTTTTCTTGGTTTGGCTGGATATTATCGACGTTTTGTAAAAGATTTTTCACGATTATCTAATCCACTCACCAAGTTGACCCCGAAAGGAGTTAAGTTTGTCTGGACGGAAGAATGTGAAGAGAATTTCAAGGAGTTGAAAAGAAGGTTATCCAGTGCACCTGTGCTCACACTGCCTTGTAGTGGAGAAAGGTTTGTGATCTACAGTGATTCATCCAAGAAGGGATTGGGGTGTGTTCTTATGCAAAATGATATGGTGATAGCTTATGCCTCACGACAGTTGAAAATCCATGAGCAAAATTACCCAACACATGATTTGGAGTTGGCTGCGGTAATCTTTGCATTAAAGATTTGGAGGCATTACCTTTATGGTGAAAGGTGTGATATTTATACTGATCATAAAAGTTTAAAGTATATTTTCACACAAAAGGAGTTGAATATGCGTCAAAGAAGATGGTTGGAGCTCATTAAGGATTATGACTGATCAATCCATTACCACCCTGGGAAAGCAAACAAGGTGGAAGATGCATTAAGTCGACAAGACCATGCTAGTTTATCCATGATGAGGATCACAAAAGATCCAATATTTATGGATTTACAAAGGATGGATCTTGGAATTATAATGGAAGGGGAAAAATCTTATCTTTCTCAAATGAATGTTCAACCATCTATACATGTGAAGATTAAAGAGGCACAAAAAGAAGATTTCGAGTTACAAAAGAAGGTGAGAAATGTTCCCGAATTCAACCTTGATTGTGATGGGATAATAAAGTTCAGGAATCGGGTTTGTGTTTCTTCCATCCCCGAATTAAAGAAGGAGCTGCTGGATGAGGCTCATAGTTCTTCATTCTCTATTCATCCTGGAAGCACGAAGATGTATAGGGACCTAAAAGAGTACTTCTGGTGGGATGGCATGAAAAGAGATGTTGCTGAATATGTCTCTCGATACTTGGTTTGTCAACAAGTTAAAGCTGAGAGACAGAAGTCTAAGGGGATGTTACAACTATTACCCATACCCGAATGAAATGGGAAAACATCACTATGGACTTTGTCACAGGACTTCCTAAAACATCCAAAGGCAATAATGCTATCTGGGTCATAGTTGATCGTCTTACTAAGTCTGCACACTTCATTGCTATAGAGAGGATTTCTCTCTAGATCAGCTTGCCAGGATATATGTAAAGGAAGTGGTAAGATTGCATGGAGTACCACTTTCTATTATATCTGATCGAGATCCGAGATTTACCTCGAAGTTCTGGCGAAGTCTTCAGCATACTCTGGATACAGAGTTGAGTTTCAGCACTGCTTATCATCCCCAGACAGACGGTCAGTCTGAGAGAAAAATTCAAACCCTAGAAGATATGTTGAGAGCTTGCTCTATGGATTTCAAAGGAGGTTGGGATCAACACCTACCTTTGGTGGAATTTTCTTATAATAATAGCTTTCACTCCAGTATTCAGATGGCTCCTTATGAAGCTCTCTATGGAATGAAATGCAGGACTCCAACTTGCTGGGATGAAGTTGGGGAAAGAAAGCTATTAGGACCTGATCTCGTTGATGAAATGGCAGAAAAGGTCAGATCTATTCAACAACACATAAGAGCAGCTCAGAGTCTACAGAAAAGTTATGCCGACAACCGAAGAAAAGACCTAGAGTTTGATGTGGGCGATAAAGTGTTCTTACGAATATCTCCCTGGAAGAGGGTTATGATATTTGGAAAGAAGGGGATGTTGAGCCCTAGATATATCGGTCCTTTCGAAATACTGGATCGTGTTGGGAAGGTAGCTTACCGATTGGCACTTCCACCGAATCTCTCTCAAGTTCACGATGTGTTCCATGTATCTCTCCTGAGAAAGTACATACCAGATCCTTCACATGTACTCAGCTCAGAAGTTGTACCGCTGGAGCAAGATCTTTCTTATGAAGAACATCCGATAGAGATTCTGGATCGTAGCGAAAAAGTCCTACGAAACAAGACCACTCGCTTGGTGAAAGTTTTATGGAGAAACCACCAACATGAAGAAGCTACATGGGAGCTTGAGGATATGATGAGGGAGAAGTATCCTCATCTGTTTGTTGAAAAGTGACGAATTTCGAGGGCGAAATTCTTTTTAAGGGGGGTAGAATGTAACACCCGAGACTTTTATGTTATATAAATCATCAAAGGAATCTTTTTCTACACAACACTTGCTTGGCTTGCTTTACACGCAATCGCGACCTTCCTCGATAGCTTGCGTCATACGCAATACCGAGTTTCACTAAACAACAATATGCTATTAAAACTAGCCGTTATGAATAGTAATAACCACTTTTTGAAATTTTATAAATTTTATTTTTCAAAATGGACTTCATTTTTGGACTCATAATATCGAAATTAGCTTAGGGTGAAATTTTGGTATTTTTCTGAAAACTTTCAATTTTTGATGAATAGTGAAACCACTAAGTGGTAGGTTAAAAACTGAATTTTGCATAAAACTTAATTTTACCGCTTCTGTGAATGGAATTTCGAAAATCCGACAGACACGGTTGATATCAGTAAGTAAAATGTGGTTCATTGAGATAAAAATAATTTTTGGTGAATAGTAACTTTTTACTTTTTTTTACCGCGGTTAATAGTAAATAGGGTAACTAAGGGTAAATATGATATTAATATTACCCTAACACATGTCCTAATTCTATTGGACAGTGTAATTCGACCAAAAACAATCTTAGGAATACAATATGACCATTTAGGCCCACTTGGATTAGATTAGGACATTTATTATTAATTTATTTAAAGAAGGGTTAAAATAGTTAAAATCAACGTTTAACAAGTAAATCATTTTTAATATGGGGTTATACATAAGATAAATTAAATTGTAAATATTCATTAGAAAGCTAAAAAGATTTCCTACATGATGATAGTTTATTTTTAATTTTTAGACATCAAATAATTTAATTTATTTATGAGACAAAGATGATGCAGTAATTATCTTATTAATGAAATATTGACATAATTGATAATATAAATACCAAAATAAATGTAATTTGAGACTTTTTATGAATTACACAAATTTTATAGGTTACTATGATATATTAGTGTTGATTTAATCAACTTGGTTCGAACATATAATTCTGTTATGACTTTCACAAAAATCATATATCAAATAGTGTCAAAATTGACACAAAATAGTTTTTAAATCAAATATTATATTATTAATTGTTATTTTATTCCTAAAAATCTAAGGTTCGGCCAAATGAATTAGATAAGTATATATATATTAATAATAAACAATTTGGGGTTCGTTTGGCATGTTATAGTAAGTGTATTAACCATATAGTGAAAGAAAACAAAAAGACACGGTAAAAGTTAAATTAATTAACTTAGAGTTAAATCTAATTGATAAGGTTAAAATAATACCCTAAACTTGTCTAAATCCTATTGGTTGATAGGATTTCGACCCATCCCCACTTTAGATTCGAAATAAGACCATTTGGAACCATTATAAACCGATTTTGACTTTAATGTAAAATAATATTTTGAGATATTCCTAAGGTGCCCCTCTCCTCCCTTATAAAAGGGCACCTCCTCCCCCTCCTCCTCACACCAATTTGAGCGCTCAAGCTCGGCCAACCCCTGCCATTTTCTCCTCTCCACTTCCCTAGAATAATCCTGGAGGTCCTGGTCTTTTCCAAAGACCAATCATAGTTCCTTAAGTGGAGGATTCAAAGAGGCGTTCCAAAGAAGAGGTAATATCCATTACCGATCTTTTCAATTTCTTTCTTCTTCAACTTCTTCTTCTTTAGTTGTTTCATGATAAAGTAATAACATCAGTATTACTTACATACTAATATGTTATTATAAATATGAAACAACCCTAATTCACCTTCTATCCATCCTACGGAAAAATGAAATCACCGCGCGTGCGTACGTACGGAATACCGTCTCCACGCCGTGGTGTAATCTATTTTCCACCATCACCTTAAAAGGATGGGTATAATGGTGTAATGAGTAACTATATATGATTATTATGAAGTAATATTGATACTGAAATAATATATATATACTTCAATACAATTCCACGATCATAGGAACGATATCATCACTCGTGCGTACGTACGGAATACCGTCTCCACGATGTGATGCGACTCGTTCTACATGATCTTCATTTTATAATGATTATATAAATGAATTGAATGAATGAATATGGTATATACTACACTAATACCATTCTGTAAATGAATTATCTATAACCTAAAGATAAGAATAAGAATTTATTCGACAAAACATGCATAAGAACAAAAAGTTATAAAGACCCGAGTAACAAGTAACAATGAAATATTACTAACAAGAAGCTAATAATATGACCATATATGATATCATATCAATATGTGTGATTCTGGAATAAGTCAATAACATTATTTAAACCATTATACAGGAGCTTCGGACACGAACAAAGCAAATCGGACCTAAGGTAAGGGAAATATCACAATCTCATTTTTATCCGAGATTGTTTATTCGTAAGTATTTACTGGGGTGTATTTTATCATCCACATCCATGTTTCATCAATATTTAATATTATTTCCATCCACCTACAATTGTTAAAATCCATTTTTACCCTTCGGTGAGTTTTTAGTAATATGTATGAAAAGAATCTTTTGTCGTACGAGGTACTTTTTGACTTTTCCGACAAAAGTATGAAGAATGTTTTTTTAACTTATACGGCATGAATGGATTCTTAGAACATTATTTCCAAGAAGCTTCCTTTACAAGTTTTCAAGTTTATTTTTAATCAACTTCTTTTATTTTAAAGTCGTATGACATGTTATGAAAGGAAAAATGTTTTTGAAGTAGAAAGGATATTTTCCTCAAGAATGGAGTTCAAGTATTTTATCAAAATTATTTTCCATATAAGATAATAAAAGGGTTATGTTTTTATCCCTATTATTACATGGATTTGATTATGTTGTGATGGAAATATTTTTATGAATTCCTTTATCTTATATGAATTGTTTTATGATGTCATGTTGTTTAAGAATTCCATTTTTATTACATGGGTTACGCTATGATGTATGGTTTATGATTATGTGGCACACATAAGAAAGGATTCATTATAAGATGGGTGGGACCTATATCTCCCTCCAATGCATTGGGTAAAGATTTTATATCTCATGAGATAGACATGTCTCGAACGGAAGGTTATTTCGGTTCAGTGGTACAGGACTGAAACGAGGAGTGAACTCGGTTCAGAAAGGGACTTTGTCCACTAAGATAGTCTTGGCAATGAGTCATGACTAACAAGAAATGATTTTCCATGATTATGTGTGCATGCCAAAAAGTTTCAAGTCTTATGTTATGATTATGTTGATCTCATTTTCACTTCTATGATTTATTCCATGATAAGATATTATGATCTCTTTTGCAGGTTTTGATTTTCAAAAAGATATGATATGATTTTTATTTCCTTTATTTGCCCTTGCTGAGCATTTGAGCTCACCCTTTTATGTTTTCTTTTCCCCAGGTCAGGAAGATGGATATTAAGTAGAATATGCTAAAAGGGACCCTAGATATGATGAAATAAATGGGAGACACTGTAGAAGATTTATGAACCAGTTGTTTATGTTTCCCAGTTTCTAAAGACACTATACCTATACGGTCCTTTGTGGTTTTGTCATATGTTGTAATAAGTGTGCTTCAATTTCGAAGTATTAACAATGTATGTAAAGTATGGGTCGTTATACTTAAGGAACAACATGTATTATGATAACAATTATATATTAAAGAGTTCAATGTATAGTATTGGAAATAAATAATATGTAACTACATATCCAAAAATGTTATTAGTTAAATAATCTGAAAGGTCAGGTCATATGATGTGAAACTCCATTTTCGATGAGTATTAATGTCATGTTAATTACATAAAATAAATAAATCATTTGGAGAACCATGTCCCACATCATATATCCATTTAAAATCTACAAATTCAATGTTCATTATGAGACCAACCAAATAATTCCACATTATAATCAAATTTGGTGTTTATCATATGATAACAAGTTGAAACCTCTCACATAATAATTGAACCCAGTTAATGTGAAAAAATTCATCACCAAAATATAATAATCATAATTCAACTAATCAATTTATTTAATTTTTCATTTAATTAATCAATTTACTTAATTATGATGTAATGGTCCAAGTAAATATATATGAAAAAATTTAATCCATTCATCAACTAAGGCCAGAACCTTATAAGAGTCAAACATAACGTATTATGTAAAGTAATGTGGATGATTAATTTGACCCACCAAATAATTCAATTTATTATTTTCATTAATTAAAAAATTTCTAAAAAATATTCATGAATTAAATTTTAATAATTTGGACATGGCCAAGTATAACTCATTTCAATTTAATAATTAATTTGGTCAAAATAATCTCTTCCCTTAATAATACCTATGCCAAACAATCCTAGTAGTGTACTGGAAAATTACATGAATTTTTAATCATGTGAATATTACATGACCCATCCAATGGGTAGTTCATATTGAGGTAACAACCTCAAATAACATCAATGAGTATAAGAACATAAGGGTTTATTTTAAAAAAGTTCCTAAAGGAGTAACATAATTTAGGAGAAACTCGGGTGATGTTATTCATGTGAAACAATAATAACATATTTTAAAAATAATATATTTTTATGTAAATGAAATAAAAATAATGCCTTCTTCTTATGAAGAATAACTTGTCCAATATCAGGCTTTAATTCGATCGGAATGAGAGAAATTGATTAAACATAATAAAATCCAAAAAAGGGAAATTTAACTTGTATAGAGATTAATTATAACATGGTAATGAGAAAAAGATAATAAGTAGTCTTCTCAACACAATAATCATAGTTGATATAACATAATTGATCATTATTTATTTTGATCCTGAATAATAGAGTTACACTAATTCGGATGAGGAGATTGAAAGGGGGCTCAAGCCACAGTTGGATGTTATAATACAAGGAGAAGGAAGGGTCTTTTAGATTTAATAAGGAAGAAATTTTTTTATTTTAATCCCCATAAATTAGTCTCATGGTATATACACGTGGCTTGGAAAACTAGCATCTAACAGTAATTTTCCACTTACTACGAATCCACCACATTACATGGATATCTCACACAATCTAATAATAATTCAACAACTACATGCACACAAATTTGAAATTTTATAGTCATTATTAAAATTTTTCTGGACTTGGTGGAATTTTTTATAAATCTTGTGAAAATCGTACAGGGTAATAAAAATGAGGTGAATGATTTGAAGTAACTATGTGCTAACCATTCACCCCTTTTTCATTTCTAAATACATGTTTTTGATGCCTAACCCTCCCAATACTCCACCAAACACATGGTACAAAAATATAGAATTATTAAATATCTAGAAACAATATTTTTATGTTTTAAAAGTTTCTTTATCTTATAATAACCATTAACATAGTAATTTTCCATTCAACCTAACAAAAAATTCAAATTCCATTTGAATTTCCAACCCGTCCAAAACATAGGATCATTCAGGTCTATGATTCATCCACCCATAGTTTTCCTCTCCCTCCAAATAACCTTTTATATATGATATTTTATCCCCTCAATATATATCCTATTTGTATTAATTTTATGTTTGTTTAACTCTCTCCCATATTAGTCTCTTTTGGTAGTCTCAACTTGGGGGTGGCACATTTTTCAAATTCCTTTTTCAATGACTCTAATGGAATTATTATAGCCACTAATATATAGTTACCAATAACTCATATTTTTATTAAATCCATTTTTAAATTTCCAACATGCATGGAATTAGAAATAGTTATCTCTATCTCATAACCAGTTATTGGAAACTGATATATTTTTCCATTTGATAAAATATTAGTAAAAAACACAATCAATTACCACTTCATCAAGATACTGAATATAGTTACATCAACACATTATGGAACATAACCATTCCAAAAAACATTTAAAATATATGAATTGGTATTTTGAAATCAAATTATAGAACTTTAGTTACAAAATAAATCCCTTATAAACAATAATGTATGAAACATTCTTCAATTCCAAGACTCAATGAATATCATCAGTACTCAAATTCATCAACCAAAATACTATATTTTATGGAATATTATGCTCTTCTAAATTAATATTTGGAACAATATATTTTTTCCAATTCATTCACTATTTATACATATTTATCTGATACAATCTACCTGTATATTTATTCATCCCTAGTGACAAAAAATATAACCGATTGTTGAACGAAAACACTATTATAACACTCATTGAGATGTAGGTAAACCTCTCTTTAAGTACATAGTGGCATATTTGTCAATTTGTTTCAAGTTTCTATACATTCAAATTTTACATTGACCCATCATTTACCTATATAACCACCAAAATATTAAAAAACAGTCTTATTTCCCTCTTTTATACTCAATAATCATCTAAAAATATAAATTATCAAAACATAGCTTAATCAATTATTAATTGATTCTTATTTTCCCTAATTATATAAACACATATGGGTATACGATGTTACATAACATAGAAGGTGATCCCACTAAACTCCATATTTCCTTGTACTTCATCTTTCATTATGTTTTTTGAATTAATCATTGATATGTGTGGGTAGCCTATAGTACAATTTACCTTAGAATGGTATGAAATTAATGGAATTAAATGTATATATTTCGCACTTTGATAATTCCACCACTATATGGTCCTTTGTCTCACAATGTTGTATAAAATTTAATATATTTTAATTTAAAAATATATGATTAAATGTATATGATTAATTTTTTTAAAATTGATCCGAAATTCAATTATCGGAATTAGAAAACATGGATAAAATAAATGAGATCATTTTATTATTTGTAATATATTACCTATAAAAATACCCAGAATCTAATTCAGTTATAAAGATCATGATCATGTTATATTTTTATGAATGTGATGAATTTTATTTATTATAAAACAATACCAGATAAATTGGTAAACATATAAGAAGGGAGTATCATAGAAGATGATTCCAATATTTATGTCTTACATAATATAATGTATAACCTATATATGAGACCAAATTAATACATTAATGGATTATTTAAACTAATCATCAACATAACCAAGTGAATACATAATTTTATTTAACCTTTGGCATGTTTTACAAATATTAATGATTTACAAAAACCAATAATGTGATCAATTTGAAGAAAATAATATATAGATTAGAGTGATTTATCATAAATAAGAAATATGTAATTCCCTATTAAAAATAATAATGGATAAATTTTATTTATGAAAAAAAAATCTCAATTAATTATATAATAAAATTTGATGTTGAAGATAGTTACATTCAAGATTAAAATGAACCAGAGTTCGTATATAATTTAGAAAATCAGATAATTAGAATGGTCTATAAAGAAATAAAAAATAAGGACATGGAAAAAATAATAGAATTGTTGGTCATAGACTATATATTGAAGATTAAATTAGTGATATGAAAATTCAATAAAATAAGAATAAGAGGATATTTATTTCATTGAGGGATCCATACAAATAATTTTAAGAGAATGAAGGTAAAATCCCTCTACTTGAAAAATTAGTTAAGATAATATATCCTGATAATAAAAATTTCAATAAAATGGAATATTTAATGAAAAATAATAATGATTATGAAATTTTAATTTATAACCTATAATTTAATTTTGAGGAATTAGGTAATATAATTCAATAAAATAATGAAAAATATTTCATTTTTAAGAAGAAAATATGTAATAAAATTACATCTATATGGAATTTGAGGTCTTGATGTTGTAGTTTGTAGATTGTTAATGAATAATACAAAAATACTCATGATATATTAAAGAAAAATTAATAAATTAAAGGTAGTTTAATATATGAATTAATTAATAGTGTAATAGGAGGAGCATTCATTAATCAAATATTGAATAATAGCAATACTGGTTCAATGGATATTGATAATAATGTAATATAGAAAAGATATATAATCTAAAAAACAATAAATTACCTTAATGGGTGTTTTTTATTATCAAAACAATAAAAAATGAATATTATTATATGAAAAAGTGATGATATATATTAATAAAGAAGAGGATTTTTATAATTAATGGGTAGTGACTAAATGTATTGAGACCAAAATAATTATATATATATCAAGGAATTTCTTAGAAGAAAAATAATATATAGAGGGAATGGAATTAATAGTTACAATAAGAATTATCACATGGATAAAAGACAATAACATGACTCCCAGATTTATTTTTTATTAAATAGAATGCTAACATTAATTAATGAAGAAGATGAATGTACATAGATCTATGTTTTGAGGATAAATATAAAAATTTATCTAGTGGATTTCAATTGAAATAATTGTTTAATAAATATTAAAGAAGAATGAAATTAATGAAATGTTTTGAATGATCATATAAATCAATATGAAGTATAGAATATATTTAAACCTAATTTAGAGTATAAAGAACCAATTATCAATAGAAATTATATAATTCAAGTGAATATTTAATGATAGGAAAAATGGTTATTAATCAATAAAAACCATAAAATTAGAGGCCTTTACACATTCTTATTTATTCGTATATCAAAAATTTTGATCCCAGGGGAAAAAAACCACTAGAAAAGGTATAAAATATTTTAGTTTAAGATTAATTTTTTTTGACCATTTTCATATTTATTCCAAAAAATAATTTGGATATTGGAAACATTAAGAGGTCTTATAGAATTGATGGAAACATATGAAATATAATTATTAAAATAAATAATCAAAAAATAGGGTTTGTTTTTATCAGTTGATAATGATTAAAAAAATAATTGATAAACATGACATAAAGAATATATTATTGTTATTTAAAACTATATATAAAATAGAGGTATGTGTTTGAGAAATCACAATGTTAACACTATAGAAATAATATTCATAATTTTGTTTATTTGTTCAAAGAACTCTTTAGAAAATATGATATAGGTTGGAGTGTATCATAAAATCATGGAATTTATTAATTTAATATAAAAGGCGACACTATATCTTATAGGGTCTGGAATAAAAAAACTCTTAAAAATTCACATTTTTTAAAATAATTGTTATTAAAAATAAATTATCCACTCAATAATGTAATTGAAATACAGTAGATAATGGAATATTCTTTGGTTTTTTAACCAAGAAAAGATTAAATTTATTTCAACAAGGGATTAATTAAATTATTTAATGTAATGATATGAATTCAAAAAGAAAAACTAATTTAGAATCACACCATGTTAGTAATTATAGGGGTAATTTATTTGGATGACTATGGAGATTATTATGTAATTAAATAAACAAATTATATTTCTTATGGGTGTTTATTTTGATGATGGATTAGAAGATGATGATATATCTTGGAAAAATCACTCACATGCTCATATTTAAAAAAAACATTTGGAGGTTTAATTTTTAGGAATCAATAATTCTAGGTACTGTTATATAATTATAAATAAACATGATAAATTTAATGATGTGATGTAGTTTTTATCTTAGATGGAGTCAATATATTATTACATCAGTTAGGGTAGGGTTAGAAAAAAGGAAAAAAATCTAATTTCATATGGGAAGGCCTAAAACCAAGAAATAGTTAAAAAATATTATAGGACACAACCACTAGGTTGAAACCCTGGGGAATAACAATGGATTCAATATAATTTGATGATCTATTAGAGGATAAATTTTTGGTAATGTACATGGATGAAAAGCATAATCGAATTAAAAATTAAAATACCATGAAAATTTTTAATTGGACATAAAAAAATTTATTCTTAGAATAGTTCATATGCTTAATAAATTGTTATATGAATATAGAAAAGTTATAGATTTTTTTTGGACTTTTATATAATGTAGAATCCCAATATAAGGAATTTTGGTGGATTATAATTTTTTGTTAGTGGAATTACATCAAACAATTCAATTATTCTTGTAAGAGACATTCTGAGGGACATTCAAGATATAAGAAATATATGAACAGAAGATAATATTGTTTGGGATGAATAAGGAGGAAAAATACATTTTATTATAGAATTATTTTCAACACTATGAATATTATAATATCATATATCATTTTAATATGTATTTTGATAAATAGAAAGAGGAAACATAAACATTGTATGATTGACAAGAAACATACTTATTGATGATATAATTCAATATATATAGTGTTAATAACATCCTATTTTTGAAGATATTAAAATGATAATAACTCATTACACAAGTATATCTTTTTTATAAAATATTTTGTTGAATAATTATTGAATTTTTTTTGAATTTTTTGTTTTTGATAATAGTAGACTTTTTTATATCAATGATTAGAAATAAATTACTCTTCTTCTTTCCATATAAACAATGTTGTTGAGTATTAATTTATCTATAATTTTATGTATGAAAACAATGTAGTGAAGATATATGTAACAAATGATTATAAGACAATTTCGACTTTGATTTTATTGGAATTGAACATAAAAAAATAACAATAAAAATGTTGTTGATGAAAATATTATTTAATTAATAATAATTTTTTTTACTTAATGGAAAATTGAATGGATATATTAAATAATAAATGATATGTGACTTGGTTTCAATGTAATTTAAATGAATAAAATCTCTTGGAAGTGACAAAAATAAAAAATTATATTTAATGTTCATTCTATAAAACCATTGAGTAAAAAAAATTTAGGTGTGGGAATTGACATGGTTGCACAGTATTTCACTTTAGATATCAATTTTTATTTTTCTTCCCCTATAATGTTTTTTCCAATGGGGTTTTATTTTTGGAACTAAAAACACCCAATACATCCCATATCCATGATATTTTATGGACGTTATTTCTAAAGGAATAAAGTAAATAATTTGTTTTTAAATGATGTTTTGGTTCTAAAATAGGTTGTTTGGATGGGAGGTCAGGCTTATCACATAATTTTGGGTGGAATTTCTGTATTTTCGGGGACATTATTATAGATTTAATTCATAATAATTATTCAAATATAGAGCATAAAATAAAATTGGACACCCATTTAATTATAAATCAATGACATATACATGAAAGAGAAATCATATGTATATATCATGTTTTATACATCATTTGAACTTTCAGCTTGTATGCGAGGTTATTCATTTATGGATATTCATGTATGTATCATAAAATAATCATCATGGTTCATTATTTACATGTTAATGATTTATTTAAATGACAGGGGTTTAACGGGTCATGATCGGGTCCTATAGAGTATATTTCTATCCAAGGGGTAGTCAGTGTTTTGATAGTGGGTTAGGCTCCTAAGAGCATAATTCAACATATCTTTGTCAAAGGAATTAGAACCCATGTAGAATAATGTCACTTAATGGGACACAAAGCACCATATATGCTTATTGATAAAGAAAATAGCATGTTATTTACTATCATGTAGTTAGCTGTTCTTTGAGGCATATTCCTAGTAATTTAGGGTTTAGAACCTATGCATGAGATGACCTTTCTCACTGAGGATGTTGGAAAATTTTCAATGAAATGATATGGCCTTAATTGGGAATATGGATTAATGATGATGAGGATATAACATACATCAATGGAATATATCCCCCATAGGAAGGGATCATGATATTACTGGGCTTGTGTATTGATAAGGATAATGATGTGTTAAATGTGTTGGGTTTGAACCGTTGGGAGGCATCCTGTATATCCCAAGAGAATACATTTAAAAACTCATAGTGGTTGGAAATATTTTTTATTAATCCTCTAAGGGGGGCCCAAATTGTTCCTCATTGTGAATATATCTCTCTGACAGTTTGTCTTGTCGGAAATATGACCCTTTCAGGGGGTGGTGACATGGTTTTGGGGATTATACCTTTTAAGAGTCCATTTATCTAGGAAACAGAGTAGAATCAACCCATGGTGATTGAATGATTATTTTGGGCATACACCAAGGAGAACTTTTAATTGAATATTTTACAATATATGTGACCTGATAAGAAGTAACCTCTATGACCACATCCGTCATTATTATTTTGATAAATAACATGTCATCTAGGACCTATTACATAAAATAATACCCCTTATCATCTAGTGGATTAAATATGGGTTATGAAAGGTGGGAGACTTTTTGCATGATGGAATATGTAATTACTCTAGAAGGGATCTAATATTCTAGTATTAGAGAAGAGGATAGAATTATATAGTATTATCCCTCATTAAATGGAATATAAATTGGTTCCCATATCTTTTTTAAATGGGGAGTTCCCTAGAAATGCCTCTGTGATTCGGGTCCTCATTAATGAGGGAATGAACAATAGAAAAAATAATGATGCCCAAACCTATTTTGAACAATAGAAAAAATAATGATGTCCAAACCTATTTGGTAAGTTGAGTGCATGACATCTATTACTGATGTAATAAACAGTTGAATGGAATTCATAATTGTGTGTCTTGTGATTTGATCATGATAATATATGCATCTTTCTAGAGTTTTTTAGTTTGTTTTTGTCAAATGGGAGTCCTAAAAAGTGTGCACTATCATTTATTATATGAGAGAGATCCTAGATTGTTCTTCACACATGTGATAAATGGGTTAGATGGAATGATCCTCCCCTGGTTATAACTGTGTGAGTTAGAGATGTGTTTCGTCTAGGTGAATAGTTTGAAAGACGGTTTGTAATTTCCACAGGTGATACTAAGAAAACATGGAGGTTTATTCTCACAAGTGATACAAAGGAAATATAGATATTGATTTTTATATGGGATAACTACATGAATTGGAGTGAAATTAAACTATGTGATACATGGGTGAGTTGGAGAGTGAATTCAAGAGGTGTTTATTAGGTCAACCTGTGATAATATATTTTTTGGAGAAAAACCTGGAATACAACACTTGGGAAATACCTTTCTCTGATATCTAAGGGTTTATTGAGGTTATTTTTTGAAGCTAATACTCAATTTTGGAGCCATGGAAAATATCGTATCCCTTGTATATTCGGGCTAGAGAAGTAGATACTCATTAACTTTATAGGTTATTAGGATAGAGGGGTACTCTAACCCCTTCACTCTTTCTAATACCATTTTATTTGGTTGATTTTGGAGACTTCCAGAGGGTTTTTAGTTCTTGATAAAATGACTAAAAATATAAGAGATTTGAGCTGAATCATCATGTTCTATTCAAAAAAATGGGCAGCTTAGGTATCATATTTTTGGGAAATACTTTGACCTTCTTTGTAGAAGAGAGTTCATGCAAGTCCCCTCAATGAGTGGACTACATAATTAGATCACACAGGCTAGATTTAATAGCTTCTTTATAAAGGGGATTGTGGAAGGGTTCCACATAGGTGGGTTGTGTAGGTTGGTGTATGGAAGTAGTTTTTTTTTCGAGTTGACTTATGTGATATATGGTCATGCATGTGGGGACTATATTAGGTGTTGGATACACATGAACTATATTGGAACACTGTATGAAAATTATTTTATTTACTTATTCTTTCGCTTAAAATTATGGTTATTTATGCTTCATTAAAAAATTATTTCCAAAAAGATCATTTGACACCTTCGTATTGGATCTGTCAGGAATAATGGGTATTTAATAATGAGATAGAGGGAGAAGCATGATGATTGATAAGTTATTAAATATTTTTCCTCCATGTATTTGTGTATATTCACATTCAGTTTTGGTAAACATTATTATTTTCATCAAATTCAAAGCGGGAGGAATTCAATTGTAATGTCAAAATAAACTACGTAGGTTAATCGTTTATGTGCATTAGGCTGGTTATTCACACATATCTACATTACATGTTGGCCAGACATATTTATTTCATAGTTATCTAATCCTTCATTTTCATGCTTATAAATATGGTCTCTCAAATTTAAGGACCCCACCTTCACCCTTTTCAACTTTTGGGCTCACCTATTTCTTTTATCATGATTGTATTAAATAAATATCTCTAGAAATATTATCATTAATAAATAACTTGAGCGAGTCATTTCCATGATGTGACATTCGTGATATGATTCCTCCAAATGTTTTCTGGGAGGCCTACATGTGTTCACCAATGTTATTTACCTATATGAGTCATTGGGGTTAGTGATCTACACGATGTCCCATAGCGGAGTGATCTGCATGAGGCTACATGGGTGAGCGACCTACGTGAGGTCCTTTGGGAATGTGACTAGTGCATGATTACCTGGGTGAATGACTTGCAAATATTTTGGTGGTTGAATGGCCTCTGTGAGGTCACATGGGTGAGGCAACTATGTGAGGTATTTCCATCAGAAAAATTATCCAACATTCATTAAATTTTATTTTATACCTAATGAAATCAATTATGTTTATTTTCTATATTTTCAACGGATTATCAAACAAATTGAATATCTGATGAACAAGATAGTGCACATATTTCAGTTATTCTAAATCTCATGTGGTTAGATAATTACGATGTTTGTGACTTCACCCGTTCATATTTTGTGCATCATCTATTTATGTACCATCATGAATATCCAAAAAGTGAACCTTTTCCAATATATTACCATAGACTCTAAAAAGAAATTTTTATTCTGAGGGTAAATAATTGTTGTCAGTATTCTTTTTTCAGGAGTACAAAAAATCATTTCCACATCCAACATCATGTCTAAAGTTGTGTTCAGCATATAGGTAACATCACCATATATACATCTTCCATTCACAAAATTACATGTTCTCTATATTTTACGCCACAAACTCCTATGTCAACACAACGCTGCAACTCATTTGTCTTTTATTCTTCTAGGATGAAGCAATCAAAGAGTTGGATGGAATACAAGGACTTCCACGCTAGATGTGGGGTTAAACCCCAATAAATGTGGGTGTACTGGGTTGAAAAAACCTATGTATTATTTTATATTGAGTTGAATTTGGATGGGATTTATGATTCTCTATGATTTTCCAGGACATATCAATAAAAACATCCAAATTTCATCCTTATGTTTCTCAACTATTAGATTTGATAGAAAACAATTCCACCTAATAAATGAAGAAGTAGAAATGAATTTATGGGATGTTTATGTGATCCCAATATCAAAAAATTTCTAAAATATGCATGATGTTTTCATCCCACAAAAATCAGTGAAGGAGAGTACTTAAAAAACACTTACTTTGGCTCATGAGTAACTAAAAATAACTTGAAATCTCATTGAAGGAGGAATATTACCTATGTGGACATGATCATTATGAGGCATAGGTGAATGTTTTCATGGATCTATAAGGACATGATCATGGTTTAAAATTTCAAAAAATAATTCTGTCATTGGAAAATCATGGAATACTTTGTAAATTTTGGTTTTTGTTTGAGAAATGACTATATAATTATCGGGGTTACGCTATTAAGTCAGAAATACATGCCTAAATCCACAATGACTACCTCTTAATTATGTGGTCCAGTATATACATGTTATCAACCCCTGAATCGAATGATTGTGTGATGTTGGGGATATTCATCGTGGAAGAGAAGTCGGCTGATTGGGAACATGTGGGATTTTCAAACAATATTTTGGGAATAATGCACCGGTTCTTGTTTCATTAGTGTATATGCACAGATGAGTTTCAGATTTCAATGATATTCCAAGTGTTGTGGGGGTGGAATATGGAAAATATTATCCTCTAAAATATGATGTGTGATGTTGATTTTCCTAGATGACATTTCGAATGATATTTTCAGGATACTTCTAGTATAAATACATTTTCCATGAGGTGTAGTGAAGAATTAAAGTGTTTAAAACTACTTAGAGAATTTAAATTATATCCAAATATGGATCCACACATATGAATACTCATGAAAAATAACCTTGGTGATGATGAATGTAAATCATTTTTTGATAGATTCTAGATATTGTACTATGGGGAAATGGATTGATGGAGAGATTAGTTGTTGAAAATATTATCCATAAATTTTTTCACACAAATTGAACATCATATTACAACTAGTAGAAATACTCCCATAAAAATATCATAATAGGAGCTCCCAATTGTGATCTAATAGATCTGGGTCTTCATAATATTTTAGTTATCTCAATTAGTAACCAAGCTACCTACCCTAGGTGTGTCTATTTTGTTGACAATATGGTATGTTAATTCCTCGATATCTTCCTATGAATAATGGGTGTTGATGAATAACCACCATTATGTTGAAGAAATTACAATTGATGCATGGGAAAAATTTTGAAATAATTATCAACCAAAATATGATGATTCAAGGAAACAATATCCCCAATTATATAAGATTTAGGTCACACAATAGGATAGAATTGAAATTACTAAACCTATTATGAAAAGATAATCATGTTTAATTTATTAACTGGAATCTATGACTCTGATTTTCAAACATCCTTTGTGTGAGGAGAGCCCCCTAAAACTAGTAAGGTTGATGGATTTTTTTTCATCTCCACAAAAGTAAATGAGATTATCATATTATGTGTGGCATGAGGCTGTAAAATTAATGGTATAATAGTATACCAATTCCTAATATTTATGGATATTTATTCTTGTCAGAGTGTATATTCTATAGAATATGGATATGTAGGAACCCCCTCAATTCAATTTCGATACCATCCTTTTTAATTTGTATATGTATATTTGTGATCTTGATATTTTCATATGTCACCCTGAGGACCATATTCCCACAAAAAAATGGGAATCTAATATGATGAGTCTAGGTACTATTGGGGAGTAGCTAATCAAACCTGTGAGGAATTTTATGAATTCGTCAATGCTGATGATGTATTTAAAATTTATATTCCCTTCTGTTTGTTATTTTTTTTTCATAAAATGGAATATTTATGAGGATATACAAAACATTAATTCATAGAGGGATTTTGAAGAAGAAATAGGGTTAGAATAGACAACATATGAACTGATGGGCACCCCTACCCGGGTGGTGGAATACCACCCTCAGTCAATGGAATTGTCCCTGGTCTAGAGAATCAGTGAGTTGGATATGGGTGGAAAATGATGTAAATATCTTTATTTGGTTCATATATTTGGGATGGTATGTTCTTGTCTTTCATTATATGAATTGATGGAATGGCAGAGAGTAATGACATTATTTAATGACCCATTTTTTCATGAAGGTATGAATCCTTTTTTAATGTTCCGTTTTATTTACTGTATTTTGTTACCCAATGGATTCATGTTTGTTACGAGGGTGTATGGGTCATTATCTGAACTAGAAAAATCCTAAATTTGAAAAATATATTGGGCCACATGGTAAGTAGAAACTATGCAGCCCAACCTGCGTGGTCTCTACTAATCGTGTGGGGTGTAAAAGAAGAGGGATTGGGGATGAATAGTTTTCCTACAACAAATTGAACCAAGGACCACACCCATGTTTAACATATTCAATTTTGGTAGAGTATCTTATCATGATGTTCCCATGGATTGTGATATTGTTCACCTTAACAGTGCAAGGACATCGCATGAACAATAAGGGGAACACCATTTTTTTATAGTTTGGCCAAACGGTGTGTCCAAATAGTGATCCCCATATTATGAGGTTGAAATATATTATTACAGTACTGAAATTATAATCCTAATTATCTATTTTTCTTCACTTCGTTCTGGAGGATGACTCCCTCCTCATTCTCTTGTTTCTCTTCTTATTTCTCAACCTAAGTATTTTGAATTTTCCCACTCACAGACTTTGAATCATGACTCATTGATGGAATTAGATAACTATATATATTCCCAATAGTTTTATACCTTCCATTTTTTATTATATTTATATAAATTTCACTATTTATGGGTATGTTCTTCTGTCCTATATTAAGGGAGATTAATTTTTTTCATCATTTTATTTCTATCTACATTAGATCTAGGACCACCATCAGTTGAGGAGTTAGAGAGAACCACAAGGTAGGTGGACCCATAATTTGACACAAAATTTTGGGTGATATGATAGTTTCTCCATTATGCTGCATGAAATCATTTGTCGCTCATCACCTTACAATGGACTTTTTCATTCTAAATTGATATGATTACCTTATTATACTATCTACAATTATTGTACTGTAAATAGATTATTCAAACCACAATCTAGGTTAACCCATAGGTGTTCCATTTTAAAATTATCATTTATAATTAATTGTTTAAATGCATGGAAAATCTATTAAGTGTCCATCAAGTGTAGAATTAAATTTGTCAACTTATATAATCATTAAATGAACTTAAGAACATCCTATGTTCTAGGATTTATTTAGAGATACAATTTATTTTGTATATAAATTCCTAATTGGGAAAAGAAACTTTTAAGTGCCTCTTGAATCATAAAATTATTGATCAATTTCATTTGTAAATTAATGTATGGATTATATTGCACCGATTATATTTAATATTGTTTTCTATTCCATAATAAATTACATGGAACATTGTGGAAAGGCCACACCACATATTTAATAATAATAAACTTGGATATATTGATTGTGATGCCTTGATTGTATATGGTCTTCTTGAATATAATTAATGAGACATAATGACTCATGGTTATTAATATAAACCTGATTTTTATTTTGTTTTAAGATGTGATTGATGATTAAGGGTTATGTTCCCGAATGGTGGTCCTCCTTGAACACTTGGTTGGGTGGTATTTTAGGACCACCTTACAATCATTTAAAAAAATGAAATTTTAGTCAGTTATATAATGCATCCACCTGTATGGTCTAACAACATAGATACATAAGTTTTCATATACCTCAAATACATGGTGTTGCCTATACTTCTACATAACTAAAACATTCATAGCCAATCTAAACAAGCTAATAAGATCATGAAAAAGAGTAAATGACCTATATATAATGATTAATGAGATATTTTTTACTCTTCACTCGAGTTAGTGGGTGACATGGATAAGGGAATGTGATCAACTATAGGAATTTTATGGCACACCCAACCTAGGTTGGATTTGGTAATCAATTAGATTTATTGCTGATAGATATGGATAGAGGAATGTGATCAACTATAGATATTTGATATTCATTACTTATAAATGGATCATAGGAGAAAAGGACCGAGCATATATGTTGTATCATAGTGGAGAAACCATTTATTATTATTATTTCAGCATGTTATATATTTATCTTCCATGTTCAACATGTATATCATAATACCATGAATACATGTACATGACACTTCCTAGTGGATATTTATATTATTATTCAATTTTTTTGATATATATTATTCCTCTATATAATTATTATATATTGTGTGAGTTCTTCCTCTTTGGAGGAGAACATGTCCATTGATTTAGGGTCTTCTGTATATCATGCTTCCTCTATTGAGTTCTTATGGTTTTTATCCACTGTGCCACTACGATTTGATGTAATATTCTCCACATCATACAACCTTTACACCCTCAAATCTAGTCAGTAGCATTTGGCTCATGTCAATGTGCTCTTGAGGTCATGCAACCTACCTTCTTGGGGACTTAGTTAAGTGCTTGTCTTTTCAGGATGTTACAAAGTGGTATCCACATTATCTAAATAGTGTTTAACTATAGAGTTCAATACATACACTCTATGGAGTTAGTTATGGAATGTTGAACCATGGAACATAGGTCACATTTGGTGGAACATGTTATTATGTGGGTTATGTGGATTCCATAGTTTGATTCATGAGGTGTATGGGAACATATTGATATGAAATGGTTATCAATATAATTCAACAATTTAATATGATATAAATATGTGTATAAGAACATATTTATAATGAATATGAATTTTAAATTAAAAATAACCAACATATACATGTGAATAAGGGACTATGTCCCAAACTCAACCATTATAGTGGGTATTTGGTGTGTCAATCATATTCTTATGGATTCCTATGGTGTTTATATATTACATTGTTCTTGATTTATGAGTATACAAAGGGTTCACATATATATATATATATATATGAATTATATAAACTTATAATTTTATTTTATCTGAAATATCATCAATTGATAAAATATATTCTAGTTATATCATTTAGTATGTAGCATCTTGCATCCTTGACGTCCTCTAGTCATACTCCCTGAAGGTGATGAGGACCATGCACTAGATGTGATGGATCTTGATCCACCATTAATTCCTAATATAGTTCCACACATTGATTATATTATTACTTGTGATATGGGTACTGATTTCCAGCTATGATGGGGCTTCTTTCATATGATTTAATCAAAACAAGGCATTTATCAACATACCTCGACAGTGGAGCAGTTGACTTGAATGTTCCAACTACAACATCCTCCCACTATTTTGAGGGATGGATGTGCACATATTAATGAGTATTTGATATAATCTATTATTTATATATTCAATCACCGAGACATGCCACAAGAGTAAAGGGTCAATAATGTTGTGTATATACAATGTGATTCTTATAACAAATTATGCTTTGTAATCACCTAGGAAGATTAATATCCAAATATGTCATGGGAATATTTCCAAATGATCGTATATGAGTATTTCATTACAAAAACTATTATTGATGAATAACCTATGATGTATATAAAACATTAGAAAGGTATTATGGATGTCTTGAATTATTCTTATCTCTTTAATGAGCTACATCTATTCTCACTAACCCTTGTGGGTGATAGAATTATGACCACGTGGAGACATGAGGAAGGGAATATATAAATCATCATATAACCAGTCAATGTATTCTTGTTTACTAAAATTTATGAAATCATTTAACCGACCCATATTATATAGAGGCACCTGAGGGAATATAATGGAGCTTGTCAGGGTAGTTCAGAACATAAATATTTCATTGGTTATTCCAATGGATTCAAGGTTCTTTTTATGGATTATCATTGGGTAAGAGGTGGTTTGGCTCCTTGTGTAGATATGTTCTTGATATATTACTAGTGAAAGAGGTTGGTAGATATGAAACCTAAGATTTTTTTGGATATAGTGTAATGAAGAGGCTAGTGGCGTATGAGTAATATCCAGTACTTCTATAGGAATTTTCCTTCAGTGCATAATGAGTGTCGATATACTCCTAACACATGTTCAAGAGTATGACATATAATATCTTAGAAGGCACGTAGCTGGAATACCACTGGCCACCCAAGGCAAGGTGGAACTCATGTAGGAGGTAGTCAAACTCATGATTATAAAAACCAGTACAGTGGGCATGCTCAGGGAAGTCAACCAGTGGCTCATTGCTATGGTACTTTCTATTTTTATGTAGTTCCTCCTATTATGGAAGAGAAAAGTTATAAATTTTCTACATTTCGAGGTCCTGTTCTAGTATCGTCTAATTTAGTTTCTTCTTTATTAGACAAAATCTCATGAAATTATTTTATATATGATACTGTTATAGAGAGTGTAGTCCTAGATATTGATATCTTTAATGGTGTTAAGATACATGATACCCAATTAAGTATCTGATAAGAGTGTCTTCATAATTGAAAATATTTATCCATTATGATAGGTGGATACCTCTTCATATGGAATCTTTTCATCCATTACATGATGAGATTCAATGAAATAGTTAGGATAAACTATATAATACTCAATTAGGACAAAATTGACTACTATTTTTAGATATTTATATTTACATCACTACAGGGAGTTAACCATGTGCATAAGGAAGAATATGATTTTCATGACACTCCATCAATGACAGAGTAGTAGAGAATGTGTTGTGTGATAGATCAGATTGTAGGTGTCTTCTTAAAGGATCAAGGATTATGACCAGTTTTTTTCCTCATGTAGTTTAACCATTCAAGGGAATATTCCCATAAAAACATATCTGGGATACCTCCTTTGTAATAGATAGAATTAAACATTGAGATAGTTCTAGGAGAAGCACTAGTGGCCATTGGTCTTATAGGATGGCACATATAGAGGTTATAGAACTCATGAATAAATAGTAGGATCTAGAAGATAAGGTATTTATGTTCCCCATCAATTATACTTGGCATTGACCAACTTTTTTTATAATAACGTGCATGGTACCTTCATGCTTTTCATTGATTACTGATGATTGAACCATCTCATAGTAAATAATCGATATTCATTTCATGAAATAGATGATATATTATATCATATATAAGTAGAATTTTTTTTCAAATATAGTTTGGATGTTATAGTACAATTTGATGCATGTCAGGTCACCATTCATACCTCACTAAACATTTAAAATATGGCATGGTCGATACAACTAACTATTTACCCTGTTTTGACTCACGAATGCACCTGGAGTTTTTATGTCCCTTAGGAATTGGGTTTCCATCAGCATGTAGATTCATTTGTGGTATTATTTATTGACTACATAATAATTTATTCACCATACATATACTACCATTCTGAATTTATTGATATGATGATGGATACAACGAGAGATCTTCTCCTTTATACTAAGGTAAAAAAATGCCAATTTTTAACTGTTGAACTCTAATTAATAAGTAATATCATCGCGAAATAAGGATTTTTAGTAGATCAATATGTAGTGATTGTTTTATCTTCATTGGAGTATCCAAATAATTACTTTAACATACTATGTTTTTTAAAGGAAAACCATTTATTACAACTTCCCCTCAGATTTCTCATGCCCTATAGCACCTCATATGGACTTAATAATGAAATATGTGAAATTTATATGGTATGAAGATTTTAAAGAAGCATAATAAGAGTGGAAGGGAATATTAAATTGAGGATCAGTTAATATTATTCCAGTGAATGGAATGACATATATAATATATTATGACACATCAAGCATCAGTCTGTAATATTTCTAATCAAGTATGAGGAAGTCATCAATTTTGGTTCTCATTAGTTGAGGAATCCTGAGTGGAATTACCTGAAACGTGAGATAATGATAGATAATTTAGTGCATGATCTATTTTGTTGGAGAATATATATTCTTGGATGTAATTCTGTGCAATAAACATATAAAAAAATCATCAAGTACATATTTACACAATGGGTACTTAATATTAGGAAGTGTGGGTTGTTTGAGTACCTAAATTAAATTGATTTTGAGCATGACTACATTCCTAGTAAATGAAAAGAAATATTTAATACTCTAATATTGACGACTCAAATACATTCATTTCAGGAGACTAGAGAAAAATAGAATCTCATGACCTTATTATCATATATTCATGTTATGGTTCAAGAGTATCATGGTCATAATATCCTCACAATCATAGAAATGACCATTACTCCTATATAATGGGTAATAATTAAACATATATCTAATTATTTGGGCCTTTTACATATTGAAATTATATCAGATTATGATACCAATTTTTCTTAAACCATGGATAGGGATGATACATTATGATTTCTTAGATGTTTTTGGGTCCCTACAATCATCTGAGAGAATGAAATGCACGAATTTCATGCCTCAACTTGGAAATTGAATCCCAGATCCCCCAAGATGTATTTAGACTTGTTGTTATAGTATGGGCTTCCTATTATGAAATATAATATAGTTAGAATCATCACTCATTATTCCACCAGTTAGAGGGTGAAAGAGTAACATTAGTGTTTAGTAAGGATTTTTCATTCATTTTAATTTCTCAAGTGGAAATGGGATGATGTTTCTAATGATTTTATTACTGGTTTACCAACATCACAAAATGGAATTAATTCAATTGTGGTTTTTCTGATCATTTTATGAAGATCCCAATGTTATTACATAGGTGTGAGACCTTCTTAGTAAATTATCTGAAGTGGTTGTTTGTCAAAGAGGCCATATATTTTTAGGGATCTCTTTATTCTATCATTTCTGATAGATACAATCTCTTTACGTCACAGTTTTAGAATTGGTTATAGATGGCCTTGGGTATATAGTTTCATATAAGAATGTCCTATCAACCACACACTGAAAGAGAAACCAAGATCATGAGTCTATTGATTGAGGACATGCTCTGTGCTTGGGTACATGACTTCAGGTCTCCTAAGAGAAAGTCATTCCCCTTTTTGAATTCACATATAAAAAAACTTTAATTATACGATTATGGTGGATCATAAGGAATCTGTATGTGGTAGGCCTTTCTATTCACCTCTGTGCGGGTTGGAGAACGGGTTGTCAGCTTTTCATGGACCTCATCTCATTTAGGAGACTACAAAGAAGGTCCAGATAATCATAAAGTACCTAATGAAGGCTTCATATAGACATTAGTCTTATGAAAACTAATAATGATGACCACTTGAATTAGAGGCTAGATTTTGGGGTTTCATACAATTATCTTCCATTTTGTTCTACAAAAATATTTGGAGTTAGTGTGAGATAGATCATTTGACACATTGAGTTAGTGAAATATATCAATCTAGTGTCCTACTTGGTAATACTTATTCAGATATACCATTCTATGGATGCCGTATTTCACATATCTCATCTTTAACCGTATTATTCAAACCTATCAAATTTTTTTCTATCTGATGCGGTTGAGTTGGATGTAGACTCTTCCATCAAGGAGTATCATGTGTGTACAATGGATTAAAGAATTAAGACACTGGGTGGAAGTTCAGTTCCCTTTTTATGGGTTATATGGAACCACTTCTAGGAGTATTATGAGAACTTATAATTTGTAGCTGATATTCGAGTTCAGTGGATGGAAAAATTCACTTGTGATTCCTCTTTACCCTTAAAAGGACATCTCATGGACGAGTTTCATTATGAAAGGGATGTTTAAATGACCAGTAATTTCATAAGGGTGTGACATTATTTTTTTGGGATTAAATTCATTTAAATAGAACTTATTATGTTACCTAATGAAGTATAGGAGGTTAAAGGGGTGTTATGGGAGTTTTCAGAGTCCATGACCCCATAAATTAGGAAAATAGACTAGGTCTCACTGTAATTAAGAACTGTGTAGCCTATACCACATGTTCTATACCAACCATGTAGGGTATTAAAGAGGATATAGGGACCAAACATCATTGAATGAAATCTTGTGACCTAAGGTGCATGCCCGTGCATTCCGTCTATGTATTTTGATAGAGTCTTTCTGAAAGGTTTGGGAATGGTTAGGGAAACTATGTGCATTAATCATGCATGGTCCACACATGGATAGTATGGGGTTCATAGTTTTTTCATGGTTTCCGCAAACCACGAGGCCAACCCATGCGACCACTATTTTTAAGATGAAATAATATATTTCCCCTTTTTGATATTATAATGCTAATTTTATCTTTTATCCTCTTCATTCCATCGAATGGCTTTTTCCTCCTTATCATGTACCTCATCTTCTTCTTTAGCCAAGGAATTTTGATTTCTTCATTGTCCTAACTTAAAATGATGATTATTAAAGGAATTGGATAGCTATAGCTATGATATAATTTAGTCCCCATTTTATTTTCATTTTATCATCACATCTGTTGTGGTATTTAACTATAGTATTTTTTACATAATTTTCTAGATGTTGGATAATTTCATCGATTTATCCAAATAAACATTGTATTTGAGGCTACCATCATGTGAGGTGTCATCAATGACCCTATGGTTGGTTGTCTATTAATTTGTCCAAAATATTATGGTGTTTTAATATCCATGTCATAGTGCACACCATGAACATTTTAACTCATCAGATTAAAATGGATTTATCCATTCCAAATTTATAGTAACACCTTATTATAATACAGATGATTGTTGTTAGGTAAATAGAGGATTAAAACCTCAATCCTGAACACCCATTGAATATTTAAGTTTGTATCTAACCATTATGGAAAAATTAAAATGTTTGGAATTCCTCCTAATTTTTCTTTTTTTTGTTACAAATGAAATTCTCCACTTATATATAAATTTTTAATGAAACTACTAACATCCAAATTTTGTGGATTTCATTGAAAATGTAATTTACCTTATAGTCAGTTTCCTAATTATGAATGGAATCTTCTCATTTCCTCGGGAACCTTGAAATTGAATTTCTATAATATTATTAATTTAAATGGAATGATTATATAGCACTGCTTAGCTACATAATGGTTTTAATTTTATTAATAAATTTAATAGAATATTGTGTCAAGGATAGGACTCATCATTAACAGTAATGATTATAGATATATGGATTTTGAGGGTTCCTTATATTTGTAAGTCATAAATAAAATGAATGAGAGGTACTACCTCATGGATATTATTATAAATATGATTACACCTTTGATATAAGCTATGGTAAATGATTAAGGGTTCTGTCGGGAATTATCTTCAATACTCACTTACCTCAAATGTTGAGAATACCTTCATACACCATTGAAACTATATGGATGATGGGAAAGACACACCACTTCCCTAGTTTGGGTGATGAAATGAAGATTCCCCAACCACATTGACTGATGCGAAAGATGTTGCAAATTCATCATGAGATATAGGGAATGTACCTTTTTTAATGATATATTAGAAATATATAGACATTTTATAGATGTTTGAGTTACACCCATGTCCATCCAACACCTTATATTCTAGTTTTATGGCCACAAAAACCATCACACACATGGTCCTTATAGGTGGATGAAATATATCACTAAACATTATATATAGTATTAATATATATGTGGTAACTGATTATACAATCTTCTCAGTAAGGATATGAATATATCAAATCTAGCATGTGTCCTTTAGAAACCTATGTGAGATAGAGTTTTGTTACTCAGTATTGTATTTGGACCATTTGTTATTGAAAAATGCTTCATAGCTATTTACACTACATGTATTACTTCTATGCACCATTAGTGGTGGCATACTTGGAATTTTTTCTCACACATTACTTGAGCCAGCTTTGGAAACTAATTAAATTAATTATCTATATGTATAGATACAGGAAATCCCCCTGATATAGATATGTGATATTCTTTACTTATAGATGAAAAATATGAGAAGAGTATCGATCAAATGCTTCATATTCTAATGGAGCAGGCTTTAGATAATTTTTTTTATAAAGAAGGTTTTATATTAATTTCCCATGTTCTGACTGTACCATAGAATGAAATTCATTAGTGTACCTGATACTACCTAGCGGATTTTAATAATGTTATTCAGTTTCTCAATTATTTATTCTTTATCATAATTATTATTATATCAATTATATGATCATATACTATAACGGGTTACTGTCATAATAATTTAATGTTTTCTTATACCATGCTTCATATATTTATGTATTATAATTATTATTTTATGTGAAACTCTAAAATAAAGGGATAATCTCCCCATTTTATAACATTTACAACCTCACATCTAGTCAGTAGCCTTTGGCATTTGGGGAGGTGCATGTGAGGCCAGGTGGCCCATCATATCTGGGCCCCAGTTAAGAGGATGTTGGTGCATGACATTAAAAATTTTCCATGTACATTAAAAGACATGATGTGGTTTCATGATGTCATTAATTATAAATTAATCCAGAATATGTATCCAATCATGATTTGGTATTAGATAATTTTCACCCCTATATTCTTTTAAGGGGATTTGAGATTAAACTTCTAGTGAGGTGAATATTATTGATGATGAGCTTTCACCTGCAGTGGGAGTGATGTCAAGAATCACAACCCCATTATATCTAGTTATTGTAGAGAGAGAATAGAACCCAGGTAATGAAGATTAGACATAACTAAATATAAAATATGAAATGATGACTCCCAATATAATATTTGAATAAAAAACATATATTGGATGACTATACTCCTATTAGGATAGAATAATATAATGATACCAAAGGTAGAGGGTGAATTTTGTATTTTTGATAATCATTACAGATTATGGTGTTTAATAATATTTTTGATATATGAAGATATATAACATTCTCTTTTTTGTGAAATATGATCTGTTGATAAATTTAAATAATGAAAACATTAATTATTATTGTGGTTCAGGGAAAAAATATTCCATATCCCACCCAACCAATTTCTTATTAGATATGTTTTCAAATTTACTAGAAAAGGTCATCTTATCGCTAGAACTTTAAATCCATAACAGAGTGCATGAATTTGAAATATTTAATAAAAGTCTAAAAATAGATTTATGGTTCATTAATAGGTAACTGATTATCTATAGTATATTACTTGAAGCTAACCCATAATCCACAACAGAGTTCAAGCACTCCGAATACTAATAAATCAAAAGGGTTTGATTTGATCAGGGTTTAGGTTGAACATCACTATTTTAGCAGATGAAACTAAAATTATATGGATCTTCTTTGGTTATAATAATCTTCAAGTAGAAATATCTTAGAACAAGTCCTTATTGGAAATGATCTTCATAAAAAATATGAATATACAAGTGGTAGTAAGAGGATGAAAATTATATCTCACAAGTGTATCTTCTTTTATAATATAATAGAGTTGATAATTCAATGTTGAGGATATATTTCAAGATACTCACATGAATATTGTAGTTTTTAATTGAAAAATGTATCTCTGTTTAATACCATATTTATCTATGTTATTTAGAGAAAATGATCTGATCATATCAGGAAAAAAATGATTTCTTTGGTTGAGGAGATCCAAAAATGTTTCCTACTAGATCAGAGATATTCAAATGTAAATCATCTAGAAGATTAATAAAATTACATAAATGTAGGACTCTATTAATATTCTGAATATGAGTATTTTAATAAATCATAATGATCCTTTGAATCAATCAAAATCATTCATTATTCGATCATTATTTATATCAAGATCATTTTAGAAATCATGGATAGAAACATATATTTAAAATTTCTATTGTTGAATAGTCAGATGTAATGTTCCTTTATAAAACAAACAAATACCAAACTTATGGTGGACAATGTAGATTTGATCATAAAAAAGTGTTGATGTACCGTATGTTTGTATAAGGCCCCAGCCTTAAACTTTACTTAAAATTGAATTAAATGAATAATTCACATTGAGGATCTTTTCAGGTTTAGAGTTTTAGAGAATTAGGACATAACTACTACATATCAAAAGATTACAAAGTAGTCTCTTCTACTAAATTTCCATAAAATAAAAACTCTTAAAAAGAAACATGTCTAGTTTCATGTTTTAGGTAGCATGACTTTCCCTTGATCCCATCCTTGACCCTATTCCTTGCTAAGTCCTTTGAAAAACATTTCAAAAATCTTGGGATGAGCATAAAAACTCAGTAAGGGATACACAAAGAATAAAAACTGTTAGTTTATCAAAACAAAAAGTAAACCATGTATACTTTATCAAAGTAATACTTTTAACCTTTATGAAGTTGTAAAAACTCTTCACTGAATAAAATATCATTACTTACCTTTTTGTAACCAAAGGATTTCCATAAAACCCATATAAAGAACACCTAACATATATAAAGGTATCTTGGGACATAAACATACTTAAGTGGAATAACCATACGGTCGACTCCCACACATACCACTTAATGGAATAGCCATACGCCCAATTTCCATACATACTTAATGGAATAGGCATACGGACGACTTCCATACCCAATGCATTGGAGGTTATAACGTAACCACCCGTCCTGGTATTCACGGCAGCACCCGTCATAATGTCCAAGTACCATTATAAAATCATAACATATAAAACCAACATAAAGGAATGATAACATTTCCACATTTCAATAACAATATATCATTTAAATATATTGACATAAAATATTCCTTTATCAAAAACATTTTCAATACCGAAATAAAAAAAAGTATATGGTATTTATTTTATTTTAAAAACATTTTGGCTTGTTGAGGGAGCCAAAGTCAAATAATACTCGCAGCGGTGGAAAAGGTCATTGTCGCCATGTAGGTTAAAAGAAACATACCTTTTTATCGTTTTGTAAAAAGCTTCGTAGAAAAAGATTCCTTTTGTATAAAAGTAAAGGTCAATGGGGTTTATACACCATATAAAAGAAAGTTGTGTATAAAATGAAATATGCCTCAATGAAAGGAGATTGAGACGAAGTCCCATACAAAGACGGTATCCTTGGTTTAAGGATAAATAAATTACATAATTATGTGTGACAAACAAATACACCCTATATTAGTGGATATTAAGTGTAAAACAATCAGAGGATATGCACACATATTCATAGAACAACATATTCAAGGAGTACAAGTTAATCCCAAAGAATCAAATTTGGGCTAAGAAGTTCCCTTGCAAAAATTTGATAGCCTAACGACGTCACTTCAAAAATTCAGAAAATGAGTTGATGAGAGATAAAAAGGGGATCTCATCAATTGGACATAAAATTTACATTAATCAGGATATATAAGAACATATCCCAACATAATAGTATGTGAATTAAAAGACATAACAAACGAAGTCTTTTAAAAATAGGTGGGTGAAAGGTTCCCTTACCGACTTGGGTAACTTTCGAAAAGTACACCCCATTGAAGAAGTGTCATACAATGAATATGTTAATACCCATAAATGGAATTATATTACAAAAGGAGTGTAATAGTGGGAAGTACGTAAACCACTCAAAGGAAATTGTGGCAAATGTAGCATAAATCTCACGAGAATAAAAGTGGGATGAAAAATCTCTTACGAAAACTCGGCAGCCTAACGGCGCCACTTAAAACATCCAAAATGGATTGATGAGAGGAAATAGGGTCTCTAATCACATAAACATAAAGTTTATAGAAAGAGGAATATAAAATAACATCCAAATAAAAATAAAGATGAGCTTTAGAAGGAATGACATAAAAGAGTGTACTTAAAAAAAGAGGGGAGTAAGATCCCTTACCTCGGGTCTGACTTGACTCGATCGTTCTTTAACATCTTGAATAATAAACATGAATTAATTTCTACTTGATTAAGAAACTTTTTAAAGTTCATTATTCCTTATATATCACTTATTTCCATGTTATAAACATTATGTAACCATTTAAGTTAATAATGTTTGTTTTGTCGATATTTGGTTCTTAAGTCAAAAATGGACTTCTTACAATTACATGTTGTTCGTGTGGTCAAAGGTTCTTTATATCCAGAATGACATTCCTGATTTGGATAGCATATATATCATATATATCCAGCATATACATGTATTTATAATATTACATAATCATTTAGAGGTAAGAAAATAAATGCACCGTTCATGGAGACGGTAAGCCTTACGTACGCATGAACGCTACTTTCATTTCTTTCTCATATTAATGGAATTAAAATTAAATGTGAGGTATGTATATTTTAATTCCAGAATTATATTCATCAATTATATGTATCATTCATTATATATATCCATTATATACATATACTCTTAATAGTACATTACATTTGGGGATAAGAAATGAAATGCACCGTTAATGGAGACGGTAAGCCGTATGTGCACATGAACGCTATTTTCATTTCTATCTAATACATTAATGGAAATAAATAATAATGATATAGAGGTATATTATAATTCCAGTATAACATCATATATAATAACTTTAAATCCATCCTTTATATGTCCCACACATGGCATTAACGAATCACATCACTTTGAGGGGGCGGTAGTCCGCACTTCCTTAAATGAAGATATCGCGTATACCCATAATGGAAGCCATAAAGGTAATCCACAAATGAAAAATAAAGAAGCTTAAGTAAAACATAAACATATTATATATCATATAGAAATATATTGATATCTTAATGGCCACCTTTGAAGGTGTTATATGAGTGTTGAACAATCATCGTTTCGTGAGGCAGAAATTCTCCATCCACGGAAACCGTATGTTCTTTAACCATTAGATGTAGGTGTGTGTAAATGTAGCTATAATCCTTCTTATAACAAAATACTAGTATATTGAAGATACTGGAGTTGTTACAAAAAAAATGAATAAAAAGAGTTTATGGGGTTGGAGAAGAAAAATAAAACAAATGAAAAAGAGAGAATGAATTACTTTAAAAGTGTAACTCCTTTTGATTTGAGCCTAAAGGCATCCTTTGAAAGGATTATTCCCAAATGGAATCCTCTAGGATGAGGAGACGGATGTGGAGAGAGTAAATGGGCAGGGGATGGCCGAGCCAATGTCTTGAGTAGTGTGTGAAATGAGGTAGAGGTGGGGGCCTTTTATAAGAGGAGAGGAGGGGCACTTTTGGAAATCATGAAACTATTATTTTATTTTCCAAAGTGTTTCGAATTTATAAGGTCCCACATTGAAATATTTATAATCTAAGATGATAACTCTTCGAAATATTCCATCCAATAGGTTTTGGACATGTGTAGGTTTTATATATTACATTATCTTTCCATTTTATTTAAATCGTTAAATAATGAAGTCATCGTTGCATCATCATGATGTCATAAATAATTTAATTTATTTAAAGTCTAAAAATTATAAAAAAATACAATGATGTAGAAAATCCTTTTAGCTTTCTAATTAATATTTATAATAAAAAATATGATTAGTATAACCCCTTCTAATAATTGTATTAGTAAAACAATTTATGTTAGTGTCATTTTAACCTTTATTTAAAAAAAGGCATTAAAGTCATTATCTCACCCAAGTGGCTCCATGGGGTCCCTTAAATCGACCCATGGGTTGTATTGGTCGGTCATGACACAACCAATAGGTTTAGGACATGTTTCAAGCTCATCTCATTTTATTTAAGATTTTTTTTACCTTAAACTACACTAATTACCACTAACCGCGATTGAAAACTTAATAAGATACTATTCACCAAAAAATTATTTTTATCCCATTGAAAAACATTTTACTTCTTAATGAAAAACATGTATGTCAGATTTTTGAAAATAAAAACACAATGATGGCAAAATTTCATTTAAACAGAAAATCAGTTTTTATAAGTAGCACTTAGGGGTTTCACTATTCATCAAAAATTGATGTTTTTCAGAAAATTACCAAAAAATCACCCTAAGATATATTTGATATTACGAATTCAAAAATGAAGTCTATTTTAGAAAATTAAAAACATATAAGTCACATTAATTAATTTAATAATTAATTCCCGCTGTCAGAGCAAATAGCGTGTTTTTATGAAACAATAAGTATCAAAAGATTGACACTAGTTTAAGTACGATTTCAAAGTGAAATTAATTCCAACGACCACTATTGGATTTAATGGTAAAAATATTTTCTAATTTCACTTTAAAAACATTTCAAATGATAATCTAATCATATAAATAAATTAGATTTAAAAGAGGTTTTTAATTAAAATACAACATTTTACACTATTCATAAAAAAATGAACTTTATCGAAAAAATACCAAAAATTTACACAAAGTAAAATTTGATGTCCCTATTCTAAAGAAAGGTTTTATTTGGTCCAAAATAATGTATAAGAGTGATAAAAACTATATTTAATGACAGTTCTCCAACAGAAGGTGATAAGTGAACCTTTAGTAAAAATTAGGGTATAAAAGCCTAAAATTGAATTCTTTCAGTATTTTAAGCCTTTGGATAAATGTAAAAACATTTAAAAACATATATTATCATATTTTAGTTATTTATCTCTATTCCCGCCAGTACAACGGCTACATGTTAACTGCCATTTAAAATAATATTATTTTATTATTAGAGTGCAACGTAAGATTCCCAAGAAACTCGTTGTTGCGTATTGGGTACGCCATCGAGCATAGACTCCCCTTTAAAGTCATATTAATATTTTATTCACAAATATGGATAAATATGAAAATGTCATATTCTGTATTTACCTGGGGTGTTACATCCTTCCCCCCTTTTGGGAATTGCGTCCTCGCAATTTTAAAATTGAGCTTGGTAACATCCTTGAAAGTCCCACATCGGAACAAGAGTCGGTAAAACAATCACCTTAAAATAAATGAAGATAAATACAAAGGTCACCCGAGTTAACCCATACTAGGATTCCATGTATGAAAATTTTGACATGGAGGAAAAAATAAAGGGTCATGTTCTGATGGAGAGTGATAGAAAACATGTTTAGGAGAAAGTTAACCACGAGGAAATCACAAACTTGTGATGGGTTAAACGGTATTCGATTCCGCAGTAGGAAAATTTAATCGACAAAATTTTTGTTTTAAGATACTTTTTATGGAGGAATTTATTCATAAGGAAACATAATCACTTATCATGTTTACTTTCAACTTTTATTAGATTCCTTACACGAACTCATATTTCTTTCCAAAAGACGAGTATTTAGGGACACTTGTTCACATTAAGAGTACTATAATCAACATTTATAAAATTAACTAACCCAAAAAAGAGAACTATAAAATTCCCATGTCTTTAGACTGTAACCAAAACCAAAACCCAAAAGATTAGTACAAGATCAGATAACCTAGAAAAGGATAACCCATTAGAAAGAAAATGTAGTCTTAATCTCCAAAATTTGTCCAACAAAACCCAAAGTTCAACGAGGACCATCCGATAAACAATTTGTCCATAAAATTCCTCAAAGTTAACCAATCTATGATTGAAAACCAAAAATTTGAAGGATTTAGACACATAGTCTTCCAAGTTAAATCGTAACATTTATCTCCAAACAACATCAGTTGCTCCTAAAGTCTCATATTGAAAAGTAATTAACCTAATCACATATCCTCCATGATAGGTCAATCATTTTCATAAATAACCCAAAATCAACTTACTCTTAATTCATAAATTCATATAACGAGAAAGAATCAGTCAAACTAACCAGGGACTTCACGTAGTCCAGTGGTAGGCGATAAATATCGGTCCCACTTTGGTTGTGGGATCGATTCCTGCGGCTTTGTCCGATGCGACGGGTTGTCACACGGTCTCCGTGTTGTCCTTCTTCCAAAACTATATAATTCTTAAATCATTCCCCAAAAAGGGATAAAATCATCAAAAATAACCATAATATAATTTAACCTTAATTTTATCTCATGCCTTTCTCTTCAATCATAACATATAGTAACCCATAATTACCTCAAAAGTAAGGATCATATAAACCCAAATGGTTCTTTATAACTATGTCCACAAAAGATAAGATAACTATTCCTTGAATAAAATTTTCATATATTAAACATCAGTGTTACACATACTATAAAAAGTTTTCTAGTGTACCCCATCATCAAAAGACACTTAATAATCTTATGAATTTCACCATAACTCTTGAAGCCCTTATATGTTGACATCTTACTCATTCAACATTCTTCATGATCCATCAACTATTCCTTTCCAACTTATTCTGAAATACCTCTTTCCTACAAACAAAATCATGAATCATATCCTAAGATCCCAAAATAGAAAACAAAAGTTAAGAAATAATCCATACCTTTGATTGGTCATTATCGGTTTCTTCATCCTCAATCGGAATGGCATTAGGTATTGGTAAACGAGTATTTGTGTGATCTTGGTGATCCCATTCACAAAACTTCTTCATGGGACATGTGTTTGCATAATGACCATGCACACCACATTTAAAACATTCAATTGAACCCTCAGAAAGAACTTCTTTCCCTTTCCTCGAGTCAACTGGATGCTTCCTTTTTCCACGGCAGGTTCTTGCTTTATGACCTTCATTTCCACATCTATAGCATATTTATGTCCCTTTGAAACATTTTCCTAGATGTTTCTTTCCACATCTTTGACACATGGGTTTTTGAACACACTTACCTTTATGATTATTAAATGTAGTTCCGTAGGTATTTGTTTCTCGCATATATGATGCCTTATAGAAATAACCAAGGTTTAGGTGGTCAATCATAACTCCAGATAGTTGGTTGAGGATAAACATAAGAGTTCTCATTACAGCTCCCATATCATTCAGTTGCTCACTCAGAAAACTGTCACAGTTTCCTTCACATCCACCGTTTCCTTGGTGCCTGCTAGATCCAGCCATTTACTAAAACCAAAAAGGGTCAGTGTGAGTATAACAACAAAACCATCATGTATTAATGAGGAAGATAAACACTAAGATATTCTTACTCATTCACTTTATCTAAAACTAGGACTCTGTCTAAAATATTAACCATTATGGTAATGTCACTTATGCTTAAAGAATACCCTAACCACTAAAGTTATCTAAACCGACCGCTGATGCCAACTATAAGGACACAACCTTAAACATTACTTAAAATTGAATTAAATGAATAATTCACATTGAGGATCATTTCAGGTTTAGAGTTTTAGAGAATTAGGACATAACTATTACATCTCAAAAGATTACAAAGTAGTCTATTCTACTAAATTTCTATGAAATAAAAACTCTTAAAAAGAAACATGTCTAGTTTCATGTTTTAGGTAGCATGACTTTCCCTTGATCCCACCCTTGACCCTATTCCATGCTAAGTCCTGTGAAAAACATTTCAAAAAACATGGGATGAGCATAAAAACTCAGTACGGGATACACAATGAATAAAAACTGGTAGTTTATCAAAACAAAAAGTAAACCATTTATACTTTATCAAAGTAATACTTTTAACCATTATGAAGTAGTTAAAACTATTCACTGAATAAAATATCATTACTTACCTTTTTGTAACCAAAGGATTACCATAAAACCCATATAAAGAACACCTAACATATATAAAGGTAACTTGGGACATAAACATACTTAAGTGGAATAACCTTACGGTCGAATCCCACACATATCACTTAATGGAATAGCCATACGGCCAATTTCCATACATACATAATGGAATATCCATATGTCCTACTTCCATACCCAATGCATTGGAGGTTATAACGTAACCACCCGTCCTGGTATTCACGGCACCACCCGTCATAATGTCCATGTTCCATTATAAAATCATAACACATAAAACTAACATAAAGGAATGATAACATACCCACATTTCAATCACAATATATAATTTAAATATATTGACATAATATAATCCTTTATCAAAAACCTTTTCAATACCGAAATACAAAAAAAGTATATGGTATTTATTTTATTTTAAAAACATTTTGGCTTGTTGAGGAAGCCAAAGTCAAATAATACTCGCGTCGGCGGAAAAGGTCGTTGTCACCGTGTACGTTAAAAGAAACATTCCTTTTTTCCGTTTGTAAAAAGCTTCGTAGAAAAAGATTCCTTTTGTATAAAAGTTAAAGTAAAAGGGTTTTATACACCGTATAAAAGAAAGGTGTGTATAAAACGAAATATGCCTCCATAAAAGGAGATTGAGACGAAGTCCCTTACAAAGACGGTATCCTTGGTTTAAGGATAAATAAATTACATAATTATGTGTGAAAAATGAATACACCAAATATAAGTGGATATTAGGTGTAAAACAATCAGAGGTTATTCACACATATTCATAGAACAACATATTCAAGGAGTACAAGTTTATCCCAAAGAATCAAATATGGGCTAAGAAGTTCCCATGAAAAAATTTGACAGCCTAACGGCGTCACTTCAAAAATTCATAAAATGAGTCGATGAGAGATAAAAAGGGGATCTCATCACTGGGACATAAAATTTACATTAATCAGGATATAGAATAACATATCCCAATATAATAGTATGTGAATTAAAATACATAACAAATGAAGTCTTTTAAAAAGAGGAGGGTGAAAGGTTCCCTTACCGACTTGGGTAACTTTCGAAAAGTACACCCCATTGAAGAAGTGTCATACAATGAATATGTAAATACCCATAAATGAAATTATATTATAAAAGGAGTGTAATAGTGGGAATTACATAAACCACTCAATGGAAATTGTGGAAAATGTAGCATAAATCTCACGGGAATAAAAGTGGGATGAAAAATCTCTTACGAAAACTCGGCAGCCTAACGCTGCCACTTAAAACTTCCAAAATGGATTGATGAGAGGAAATAGGGTCTCTCATCACATAAAATTAATGTTTACAGAAAGAGGAATATAAAATAACATCCCAATAACAAGAAATATGAGCTTTAGAAGGAATGACATAAAAGAGTGTACTTAAAAAAAGAGGGGAGTAAGATCCCTTACCTCGGGTCCGACTTGACTCGATCGTTCTTTAACGTCCTGAATAATAAACATGAGTTAATTTCTACATGATTAAGAACCTTTTTAAAGTTCATTATTCCTTCTATATCGCTTATTTCCATGTTATAAACATTATGTAACCATTTAAGTTAATAATGTTTGTTTTGTCGATATTTGGTTTTTAAGTCGAAAATGGACTTCTTACAATTACATGTTGTTCGTGTGGTCAAATGTTATTTATATCCAGAATGACATTCCTGATTTGGATAGCATATATATCATATATATCCAGAATATACATGTATTTATAATATTACTTAATCATTTAGAGGTAAGAAATGAAATGCACCGTTCATGGAGACGGTAAGCCGTACGTACGCAAGAACGCTACTTTCATTTCTTTCTCATATTAATGGAATTAAAATTAAATGAGAGGTATGTATATTTTAATTCCAGAATTATATTAATCATTTAGAAGTATCATTCATTATATATATCCATTATATACATATAATTTTAATAGTACATTACATTTGTGGATAAGAAATGAAATGCACCGTTCATGGAGACGGTAAGCCGTACGTACACATGAACGCTACTTTCATTTCTATCTCATATTTACTGGAAATAAATAATAATCATATAGAGGTATATTATAATTCCAGTATAACATCATATATAATAAATTTAAATCCATCCTTTATACGTCCCACATATGGCATTAACGAATCACATCACTTTGAGGGGGCGGTAGTCCGCACTTCCTTAAATGAAGATATCGCGTATACCCATAATGGAATCCATAAAGGTAAGCCACAAATGAAAAATACAGAAGCTTAAGTAAAACATAAACATATTATATATCATATATAAATATAGTGACATATTAATGGCCACCTTTGAAGGTGTTATATGAGTGTTTAACAATCATCGTTTCGTGAGGCATAAATTCGCCATCCACGGAAACCGTATGTTTTTTAACCATTAGATGTAGGTGTGTGTAAGTGTAGCTCGAATACTTCTTATAACAACATCCTAGTATATTTAAGATACTGTAGTTGTTACAAAAAAAATGAATAAAAATATTTTAGGGGGTTGGAGAAGCAAAATAAAACAAATGAACAAGAGAGAATGAATTACCTTAAAAAGTGTAACTCCTTTTGATTTGAGCCTAAAGGCTTCCTTTGAAAGGATTCTGCCCAAAGGGAATCCTATAGGATGAGTAGAGGTATGTGGAGAGATTAAATTGTCAGGGGATGGCCGATCCAAAGGCTTGAGTAGTGTGTGAAATGAGGTAGAGGTGGGGGCCTTTTATAAGAGGAGAGGAGGGGCACTTTTGGAATTCATGAAACTATTATTTTATTTTCAAAAGTGTTTCGAATTTCTAAGGTCCCACATTGATATATTTCTAAGATAAGATGATAAGTCTTATAAATATTCCATTCAATAGGTTTTGGACATGTCTAGGTTTTAGATATTACATTATCTATCCATTTTATTTAAATCGTTAAATAATGAAGTCATCGCGGCATTATCATGATGTCATAAATAATTTAATTTATTTAAAGTCTAAAAATTATAAAAAAACTATTATGATGTAGAAAGTCTTTTTATCTTTATAATTAATATTTATAATAAAAAATATTATTTGTATAACCCCTTCTAAAAATTGTTTTAGTAAAACAATTTATGTTAGTGTCATTTTCACCTTTATTTAAAAAAGGCATTAAAGTCATTATCTCACCCAAGTGGCTCCATGGGGTCCCCGAAATCGACCCATGGGTTGTCTTGGTCGGCCATGACACAAACAATAGGGTTAGGACATGTGTCAAGCTCATATCATTTTATTAAAGCATTATTTTTACCTTAAACTACACTAATTACCACTAATCGCGATTAAAAACTTAATAAATTACTATTCACAAAAAAAATTATTTTTATCCCATTGAACCACATTTTACTTCTTAATGAGAACCATGTATGTCGGATTTTTGAAAATCAAGACACAATGATGGGAAAATTTCACTTAAACGGAAAATCAGTTTTTATAAGTACCACTTAGTGGTTTCACTATTCATCAAAAATTGATGTTTTTCAGAAAATTACCAAAAATTCACCCTAAGATATATTTGATATTACGAATTCATAAATTAAGTCTATTTTACAAAATTAAAAACATATAAGTCACATTAATTAATTTAATAATTAATTCCAGCTGTCAGAGCAAATAACGTGTTTTTATGAAACAATAAGTATCAAAATATTGACACTAGTTTAAGTCCGATTTCTAAGTGAAATTAATTCCAACGACCACTATTGGATTTAATGGTAAAAATAATTTATAATTTCACTATAAAAAAAATTCAAATGATAATCTAATCATATAAATAAATTAGATTAAAAAGTGGTTTTGAATTAAAATACAACATTTTACACTATTCATTAAAAAAAACTTTATCGGAAAAATACCAAAAATTTACACAAAGTCAAATTTGATGTCCCAATTCTAAAGAAGAGTTTTATTTGGTCCAAAAGAATGTATAAGTTTGATCAAAACTATATTTAATGACAGTTCTCCATCAGAAGGCGATAAGTGAACCTTTAGTGAAAATTAGGGTATAAAAGCCTAAACTTGTATTCTTTCCGTATTTTAAGCCTTTGGATAAGTGTAAAAACATTTAAAAAACATATATAATCATATTTTAGTTATTTCTATACATTCCCGCCAATACAACGGCTACATGTTAACTTCCATTTAAAATAATATTATTTTATTATTAGAGTGCAACGTAAGATTCCCAAGAAACTCATTGTTGCGTATTGGGTACGCCATCGAGCATAGCGTCCCCTTTAAAGTCATATTAATATTTTATTCACAAATATGGATAATTATGAAAATGTTATATTCTTTATTTACCTGGGGTGTTACAGTTTGTTTCATAAATGTACAGTTCCATTCATATGTAGGGTTCTATAACCCTAAATTACCTTCTTCTATAGGTATGGTTCCTTGCATACTTATGGTTACTTAACCATTATTTCCTAAAAGTAAAGGGGTCATGATCTATACACACTTTTCTGCAATTTATGGTCCATTTATTTTGCTTTTCTTACCAACGTAAGGTGTGAACATAGATTACATAGAACACTAAAATGTGTTCTGAATGATTACATGAATATTCCTTATAGATTAATAAGTTTAAAATAAATAAATAATAAATATTTCAAATAAAATTAATTTCCGGACATTAAATTATGTAATAGCATAAAAAAATAATGAATCGAATTTTTGAGAATAAAAATAAATAATATATATAGATTATTCTTTGATAAAATACATTCCCAATAATATCCTCTTGTTTGATGATTAAAAAACCCATAAAATAATTAATTGAAAATATAAATTTTTTTCAACACAATGGAAATAATAAAAACATTTTTAATACATTATGGTTTGAATAATAATTATTTTGATACAATATTTCAATTATAATGTACAATTTTCATTAAAAATAGATACTATTAATTTTTTACTATCATGTTTACCAAATATTTTCACTATTTTTGTGATATAAAAAAAGAGTAACAAAAAGGATTAAAATGTGTTTTATTTTTCACATAACAGTATGTGAATGTTAAATTATACTGTATTGAAAAATGACCAAGTGTTCTGGAAGTGGAAATGAACAAATAATAAAACATAAAAATTTTATATGGAAAATGAATTATACTAAAAACAATTATAAATTTTTTCATATAAATACACAAGAAATTTTCGAGTTAAGAAAAATGTATGCACAACATTTCCGCTAGATGGAAAATGGTTTCGATTCATAGATATTTATGGGTTCTAGAAAATTTTGTGCATCCCAAAAACAGCTTTTAACTCTACCATAAATCTTTGTAAACATTCTAAAATATTTTCAGTTATATTCCTTATCAAAATTATTGAATCATGACTTTTTTTAATATTTTCAATCAGATTGACTTTCAGAATATGAGGCATAATTTCTACATTCTGTAGAAACTAATATATACTGTCACTGAACTTATTGAGAAGTAATCTGATTCCTGGATCACATGAAATAAATTTCTTGATAAGATATTTTTTTATTATCTTGTAGCACATCTAAGGGTGTGCTGTTACATTGAAGAGATTAAATCCTATCATTCTCGTCATCCATTACTAATGTAATTTATTAAAATCATTTGATCATGCATAGTGAACTAGTTATATGATATGTTCAATCTCTTAATTGAGTTATACTACACTTTATTGATTAAAACTATATTCACAAATACCATTTTAAATTTGGAAAATATATTTCAAAAATAGGTATTTATTTAGTGCTCTAAAATGATCAAACATATCTCTCTTCAAATCATCAATGTCTCTTTGTGAAATAGAATTGACATTATATTCTCATTACTGATTCTGTATATATTCTAATTACATTATTAAAGTAGGTGAATATCATAATTCATATATGTGTTTCCCTACAAATTCCATTTCTGGTCGAAGATTTGAGTTCTCCTCTAGTATCATGGTGAATTTGATAACCAATATTTCTATCTAATTTTTTAGAGAAAAATTTCTTCTTTATTGTATACTATATGATTGAGTATACACTACCACAATAGGTAAGGACTTACTCAAATTATTTTCACATGTAAATAAATATCATCCTGGATGTATGCCCTTCACCAAATATATAAACACTACTTACTAGTATTTTCCAATAGTAGAGACATCCTGAACCTAAAAAATTAATATAGTTTCAGTTAATGACTTCTAAAATTTCTCTCTATATTGAGAATTTTGTATTTATTGAACTGATTGATATGGAACAATTAATTCTGGAATTTTACTTTCAGCTGATTTTTCTTAGAAATTATCTATTTCCCCCAAATGCAGAAATGGAGTTTTATCATTAGGTCTAGGTGTTTCAACCTAGAGATCCCCATTTTTAGGATCTTCTCTAGTCCAAGATGTTTTAATGAGTTCCTCAATGGCTAATTTTTTTGATGTCCTTCAAGAATATCAGTATAATCATAACATATCATTATTTTTGTAGTCTTAGAAACACCTTACATTGTAGATTCTATAATTTTACCTTTTATCCAATGAATAGATTCTATAGAAATGATATTTTATTTTCCCAATGATAAATAAAGCCTGATACATGACGTTTAGTTTCAGTCACTAGCAGCATTTGATCTTTCACTATGCTACAAACAAAAACAATTTTTTAAAGGTACCATTAATTAGAACACTACTATAATGAAATCCACCTTGATAATAAATATATTGAATCTCAGTTCTTCTATATGTAAGAAGAGAAATGGGATATCCATTTGAATAGAATGACATTATAGAATCTATTTACAATTCGTAATTCAGATATCTGTTCACATATTTTGGATTTTTTAACATAATAACACAAAAAAAATAACACGATATACATATCTGGATGAAAAATATTTTCTAAAGTCATGATGTCTATTTATTTTTTATCCCGACTTCTAACTGATCAAAGAAAAAAATATATTACTCCTTTTTATGGAATTTAAATATCTAATCAATTTCAACTAAGGAGATAAAGAAATAATTGTTATATAATAACAACGACATTATATCCTATGTTTCACCCAAACAAAATTAAAAACTTCAAAAAATTGTTTCCAGTCCTTCCAATAAATTGAATCTATATTTTAATAATATAATAGAAATTAAAAACCATGAAATTAATGTTATTTCATGACTATAGGGTTTATATGACTCAAAAATTCAAAATAAAAGAAACTTATTTGAAGAATATTCATTAATGGGACACAGTGATTCTTCAGAAAACCTGAATCAAGGACATTTGTTCACCATTTCTTTATCATTTCTTGGAATATTATGGTTAGACGTATTCAGATTATAGGTTTTTGAATAATGACATAGGAAATATAAGTCAAAATGTTTTGAAATTGAGTGTAGTAAGATATGAAGAGATTTATAATGCATTGGTTATCAAATCTTTTTTTTCTTATACTAATTATGTTGGGTAATAATTAAATATTAATTTTGATACAATTCACTGAAAAAATTATACAAACAGACATTTAACCAAATAAACAAAAATTTACTAAATAAAAAAATAATGACTTGGAAATTAAAAATTAAAATTAATTTAATTATTAAACTTTTATTAAAAAATTAATATCCCTAGATTCCCAATAATAAAATAAAAACATACAGTGTGAAGTGGTTTAGTGAAACTATCAAGAGATTGATATTGACTATGTAATATTTCTAATGATATTTCTTTTTTAAGAACACGATCTCTTAGAAAATTATGCATTAAATCAATATGCTTAGTCTTATAGTGAATTAAAATATTTTTTGGAAATATTCATTGCACTAGTATTATTAGATAAAATATCTATATTATCAAAATACACCCCAAAATCTAGTATAGTGTGTTTCATCTACAAAACATCTATACCAAAACATCCAACATACACGTATTCTTCCTTGGTTATTGACAGAGAAATTGAATGTTGTTTTTTACTTGACCATGACACTATGGTTTTAACTAATAAGTGACAGGTTCATTGGGTTCCTTTTCTATCTAATCTACATCCTCAAAAATTAAAAATTAAAAATGTACTTTACATAAAAATATATGTTTTGGATAATGAATAAATCGAGAAATAGTACCTTTTTAATATCTAAAAACTACTTTGAATGTAATAATATAGTATTTTTTGAGTTTGGATTAAATCAATCACATAAAAATTCAGAAAATATTATGTCTTCATTATTATTAGTAAGATATATTAAACTACCAATCATACCTCTATAAAGCTTGTTGTCAACTAATTTTCTAGCATCATCCAAATCATGTTTTATATTATTAAAAATGGAATTTGTTTTTGTAAAAATAAATTTTAGTCAAAACATCCTTATAAATCAATAATATTATTAAATTGATTTAAATTATTTCAATAATAATTCTGAAAATTCAGTAATACTAAAAATAAATTAATTTCTCCTATAATAAAATTTCAATTGTTTTTTCATTATAATTGAGAGATCAATACAATGATTTTTATTTGTCCAACCAAAAATTATAATATCAATATAAATTTTAACTTTTACAATTCGAGAAAAAATATTGTTCCCAAAAAGATTCGGATATACTAATCCCATAAAAAAATCATTAAACGGAAAAGATCTTAATATTTCATACCAAGCTCTAGGTTCTTGTTTAAGACCTTAAATATATTTTTCATGTTTAAAAACATTACATGTTTTATGCGGTTTTTCATAACATGAGTTTTGTTCAACATAAACATCCTCTATTAAAAATAAATTTTAAAATGTAGATTTAACATCAATCTGATGTAATTTAAAATTCATGTTTGATGGATTGGATTAAAGTATTTTAATGGAATATAATCTTACTATAAGTGAAATTTTTTCATTATAATCTATTCACTCATCCTGATTATATCATTTTTCTACTAATTTGGATTTATTTCAAGTTGTTATCCATTTATCATCCTATTTATTTCAATAGATTTATTTAGTTCTAATTATTGGACGTTTTGATGGCCTTTATACCAATTATAACACTTAATTTCATGTGATTTAGTTTAGTTATTCTATTATGAAAAGCAAAAAAACTCACATATTATAAAGCATCTTCAATAGACCAATATTCTAACTCATATTGTTAGGAAGAAAATTAAGATATGTTTCCAACATATCTTCTAGTCCTAACTCTATTGTATAGGTTTCTTAAAACGGTTTCTAAAGGTTTGTCATTTAATGTTCTAGAATATCTAGGTAATACACTTTCATATTTATTTGTTTCATATTATTCAAGACTAGACTTAATTTTATTTATATGGTTCCCAATATCATCAGTATGAGTTTGAAGTCTCATGTTGTCTAAAGAGTAATCTTTTTCATCTATTTGATCATTCTCATTAATGAAAGGGTTGGTTTCATCAATCATTAAATTAACCTATTCTTCAACAATCTTGATATTTTTATTAAAATATTTATAGCTATTAGATGAAGAAAAATATCCCAGAATGGCTCCTTAATCAAATTTTTTATCTAATTTAACATTTTTGTCCTTATTATTCAAGATATATAACACTCATGAAAAAAATATTGAAGTAGTTTAATTTCAGTTTTATATTATCCTAAATATAATACATTGTCTTTTTAATAGTCGGTACTGTTGAAAATATATTCATGATATATGAATTTTTAATTATAGCTTATGGACATAATTAGGCTGTATGGTAATATTCATTTAGCATAGACCTTGCTATTTCGTAAAATGTTTTGTTTCTTCATTCAACAATTCCATTTTGTTGAGGTTTTCATAGTGCATTAGGGGTTTTTATAATACTGATGTTTGAGAAAAAGAATTAAATTTTTTTATTCTCATATATTCCACTATGATCACTTCCCAATAGTTTTTTTAAATCATTCATTTTGAACAATTTTACATAATATTTTAAAAATATTCAATACTTCACTTTTATGTTTTAAATTATAATCCTATGTAAATATTGAAAAATCATCCACTAAGTATAAATAAAATATATTTACAAGTAAAATTTCTAACCTGGATTTTCGATACTGGTCTATTTGAATATGTTATAATGGTTTAGATGTGGAAATATGGATAATAAATTTGAAAGATTACTTCTATTGTTTACCGATTTGGTAGGCATCACATAATATTTTGTTTAAAAAATTAAGAATAGGGAAATATAAAATTAATTGATTATTATTTTATTTATAGTAATCATATATATTTAAAATTCTATGTTTTCTTTTTTAGAGAAATTATTTAGCTTTTATAGTTGTAAAATAGTTCACATTTTGTTTACACAAGGAATTTAGTTCCAAAGTATCAAAATTTCCAGTTCTTTATGCTATAAAATTATCCAATTGATCATTAAACAGACAATATGAATTGTTATAGATATAAAAATAAAATCCATCATCATAATGTTTTAAAATATATATCATCTTTTTCCTTAACCCGCGTACATACAGTAATTTGTTAATTGATATTTTCTTTAGATCTTCATCAGATTCAACTCCAAATTTATTACCTTTTACATTTTCTCCAATAATGACTAAACGTCCATCCATTTGTTGTAGTGTATGTTTATTTGAAGAGTCTCCACTCATGCATTTGGATTAGCCACTATCTGGTTACAATATAATATTTTTGTTCATGTGGTGATTCTCTTATAAAATATTTTAATCATATTTTTTCATGGTACCCATATATTTGTAAGCCTAGTTGATTGAATAAGTAGTGTTTTGGGAATTTACATCTGCATTATTTTTTCATAATTTATATAACATAATTTAGTTATATTTTTTAAAATTGAATTATTTTTTTAATAACACTAATTGGAGGATTTCTAAAATAAAATTTGGTATTGTAATGACCTATTTTTCCATAGTAATATAATGGAGTAATTTTTGAATTGGGAAGAAATTTTATTTAAATAATTTTTATTTTTCAACATTTCATCGTATTCCCTAATTTATATTTTAATAGTAATATTTTCATGAATCTCATTCAGAGTATTTTACCTATTTTTAAAAAAAATAGAAGAACTTTTATTTGATTATAATTAAATCAGTAGCTCTTTTATTTTATTTTAATAAAAAATACATATTGATGAAAATGAATCAGAAAATTAAATTAATTGTTTATGTTCTTTGAGTATGGATTTTCTTTGACATAAAATATAATTTTGAATATTTATAAATAATTTATTCATTTTTTTTAAAGAATCATAATTATATATTAGAATTGAAAAATAATAAGCTAATTTATTCTCTATGTTAATATCAGAGTCAGAATCAGAAAAGTAATATGAATGTATAAATTTTTATTCTATATACATGATGAACATATTGGAATTTAGATACTATTTCCCATTCTTTGAATAATATTTTGAATAATTTTTGGAGTCTTCAGATACAATCCACAGAGCTTTAATGGCCCTTTTCCGGTTATGTTCATCATCATATTTCTTGTGATATTTCTTTTTAATCCTTCATCTCCCTTTTTAAATTAGGGGAAATCAAGTCTTAAGTGACCCATATGTTTGAATTTTGTAACATATTATTTATTTTGGATGAATTATATATTTATTAAAAGACTTCCAAAATAATATTTTCATTGTGAATAATTTTCTAAACATTCTGGCCAGTTTTTGTAGTTCCATTTCAGAGTCTGTATAGTCAAAATATTTTTCAATTTTTACCTCATCATATAATTTTATTTCACACTTATTATATGTGACTTTTAGATTAGTAATATCACTTTTCAATATAATATGAACTTCAGATACTTCTTAAATTTCTTCTTCTTACATCATCAATGTTCCAATTAATTTATTCATAGTCAATGTATTGATAGGTGATGATTTATGAATAGAAACATATATTTTATTTCATTTTGAGGGAAGTAATATAAGTATATTTAGTGAATGATCTAACTATGAAATTGGATATCCCATGGTGATAATATTGTTAAAAATTTCTATTTTCCATCCATTTATTTGAGTAATGATTTAACTGTTGAACATTTTAAAGTTGTGATGTTTTTCAGCAACATATCTCATTTATTGGATGTTGCATGTTCCTTTGTATGCAATAGAAATAGTGGGACACATATCATTGAAGTTAAACCATTTTGATACATGGTTATATTCATTAAGACCATGTAAAAAAGATGATAAAATTAATTTCCATTGAGTTGATTTCATTTTCATCTTCTTATGTAGCATTACAAGCTTTTGGTTTTTATGGAATCACAAGGAGTGATGATTATTGAATAGAAATTGAATCTAATATACTTTAATTAGAAGATCATTATTGTTTTCTAGCATCCATTGTTATCACCATTAAAATATGGAACATGAATCATAGACATACAATATTTCAAATCATCCATTTCAATCAACTTTATATCTATATTATTATTTTTTGATTTCACGATTGATTTCACAAAATTTCTCCTTTGATAAAAAAAATTTGGTCAGAATAATACAAGGATATATTAATGGGGTTTTAATTGTGTCTTTTTAATTATCTTCATATATTTTGGCATTTAACTATATTTTTGATTTATAGACATATATAACATTCTCATCTTTGTGAAATATGATCAATTGTTAAATAGAATGAATGAACACAAAAATTTTTAAACTAGTTCAAGGCACAAAGATACCCTAGTCCACTTCACCAAAGCACATTCAATGTCCATGGTAAATTTAACTAGAAAAGGTCCTCATATCACAATACCTTCAAGTACATATCTAATTGAAGGATGTTGACACCATTAAAAAAGGCCAACTAGATCCTTATATTTTTTAATAGGGAACTGGTTATCGACTACTTCATAGAAGAAGCTGACACATAATCTATGACTGATGTTAAGCAGTCAAAAAACCAATAAATAAAAAGGATTTTATATTTTTATTGAACGGGTTAAACATCTTAGATTTTTTTTGCAGAATATGACAGTAGATATATCTTCATCAATGATAATAATATTCAAGTAAGAATTACATAAAATAATACCCTGTTGAAAATGATCTCCATAAATAATAACAACAAACAATTATACGTACGAGGTTGAAAAGTATATATTCAAATTGTATCATCTTCCAAAAAATAATGATATTTCTATGAATAAGAATAAATAATATTTTTAGAGTATTTTTTTATAAAATACATGGAAAACAACCACAACCTCTACTAGACCTAGAACTATTCTAAAAGGAGATGATAGTGGTATCAGAATATCTGATAAAGTTTTTGATTCTACTCAAGATTCAATGGGGCTTGTAAATAGTGTACATATTGAAAAAGTTATAGAAAAGAGTTAAAATCATTGGAAATTTGGGACATGATCCATGTGTCTCGGATATCCCTACTGGTGAGGATTCTATGAGAAATGAAGAATCATATTTTGAAATGTCACCAAGATATGATTTTATTCAATAAAATAATTTTCCTAAATATTTGAATAGTTTCGAGAAATTAATATGTAGTTGTATAGGGGTGAATTTATTCATTATTTAGATGCAAAAAAAATATTCCGATTCTTGAAAAACTATTCATGAATCTTAACATGTGTAAATTTATGTATAGAAATCATTTCCAATGTGTGATAGGACCATGCACTGTGGTCCCTCATTCTTCTATTTATAGGGTATCACCAACTAATAGTCTTTAAGTGAGAGATTCTCATGATCCTTCCATCCTGAATTTTGATAAAATTCAAGAGAATTATTCTTTTCAAGATATCTCATTTTTAGGATACTAATATCGAGGACACTACAGATGACCCAAACTGAGTGGATGACAACATGTCTATAAGTTAGTGTCTTAAACATCATTAAGTATCCTTTTAACATTTGATTTTCCATCTATAGAATAGTAATAAAAAAATTTAATATTACAGTTATATTGGAATCATCATTGGAACATAAAGGTGAATCCTCAACCCTTAATCAACCATGGGTGCATGGTATGGTTAACATTCTTTGAAAGAGGAAAACCGAAGATCCATATGGTGACATACCTTTTTATTTTATAAACCTTTCATTAAATTTTAGAAAATTTTAAAATATAGTGGATATTTTGAGGTTTAGAGTCATGCAAATTGGAATATAATACCCGAATAAAAAAAATTATATTTACACTCAACTTTAATGACTTCTTCAATGATTCTTTCTATGTTTCTTTTAATTCACCTCATATTTTGGGAATATACATCTGTGAAAGGGGAGATCATAAAGCCCATCAAGGGAATAAACAATGGAGATAAATACAATATAACAAAGAGGAAAATGAATAAGTCAAGATCATATGAAAATGAATAATATCATAATATAATGGAAATGTTTCACAACATGGGGATTTTTATACTGATTTATATTGATACATTCATAATCATATCACCAATATTTTTTAGCAATATGTCCAAAATCATAATTACCACGATTATTCAACTATGTTTGACAAAACAAGTAATCTCTATATATTAATTAATAAATAAAAAAATTACAGTGTTATCAAGGTGCATAGTTTTTACGACTGAATTCACATGAGACACTTTGATCGTCATGTCACCAACAAACCAAATATATTAAATAACATGTTTTTTAATAAAATATCGAGAACATATATGCCTAAAGGCATGGAAATTGAAACATTTTAACGTAAAAAATGACATTTGAGGTTAATAAATATAAATACCGAAATAAGTATATTAATTTTACTTCTATTTTAATTCCCATTGGTAAAAAATGGTTTTGGTATTCACTATATAATAATATTTAATGTAAAAGCGAACAATTCATGAAATGATTTCAATAACATAACTACATACAACAATGATTAAAGGGAGGGTATATTAGGAGGTAAATTTGGCCTCCCATGTCAAAACACATTTTTTTTATTATAGGATATATCAATTTTCATTAAAATAAACAATTTTTACATTTATAATACTTATAAGAGAGGGGTACGTGAATAAAAAATGTAGTAGAGGAGAATACCCTAACCATTAATTTTTTTTTCCTAAAACTTTAGAGTGAAACTCTAAAAACAAGAGAGATATTTTGGGGGACTATTAATGAGTGAAAATGAGAATAAAATTAGGGATTATGAATCTAGACAGGTGAGTATTTGAAAATGATTAAAATGTAATGTTGGGGAGTGGTGGGTTTTAAAGGATTAAATATTGGTTATTTTGTCATATTAGACAACAACTAGTGGTAAAATTTAATTAAAAGCAATTAATGTATAATTAATAAGTTATTAATTGAATTTTTACATTCAAGTCCTTCAAAAAAAAACTCCATCATAACAAGAAAATAAAATCATAAAATCTAAAAAATGTATTTTTTTTCAAAAAACATATTTTTTTATTAAAAAATAATGTTTAAAATTAAAATGTATAATTTTTATTTTTAAATAAATTTTTATACTTATTGTACTCTATTTTTTATTAAAATTGTCCATATATTATTTATTCATTGTGACTTAATAATGATGTTACAAAATTAAAGTACTCATAATGTGATATTTTTGTATTTTTTACAAAAAAATCAACATTGTTAGAATATTTAAAAAAATAACCTTATTCATAATTTGAGATGTTGAATCCAAAAAATGAAATTTATTTCATAAAAATCATTATCAATGTATTTCAATTATATATTTTAAATAATATATTATTTTAATGGATTTTTTTATTTAATAGATAAATAATAATTTAAAGATTGTAAAAATAACTTAGGGATTCATTATAATATAATATAATTTATAAATAATGTTATAAAATTATATCATGAAAATATTTTTTTAAAAAAATGTTCACAAAAAACATATTTTAGTATAATATATTAATCACCTCTGAAAAAATAAAATTGTGGTTATACCATTATATAATCCAAATACACATTTAAATGAATCTATGTATACAAATACAATTAGTCCCAACTATTTAATTTACTATTTTTCTTAAAATTTATGAATTGTATTTGTTGAAAAACATAAATAATGATGATTATATTTTCCAATAAATACACCTACATTCTTCACCTTCATCATTCACTTCAAATGGAATCAAGGAACAATATCATTTCCAAATTGAATATTTTATTACTAACTCTCTATTCCTTTATTATAGTGATAATAATGGGTGAAATGATTCTAGAACATTGAAAAGTCCCATATTTTTATATTTATCATTATTTATCCTCTATTTTTCCCCATTGTAATATTCTGTTTTATATTGGGTGGTTTTTTAGATTGAATGCAACATTATTAATTAATGAAATAATTTGTTGTTGGATTCATGTATGTATTTTCATTCCATCAATTATTAATTGTTTTACTATTTCACATCAACAAATAATGTTAAATTATCTTGTAAAAAATAGTGTTTTTCTATGTTCTATTCTCATAAAAGATAATAATAATTTATTTGGAAGCAATAGAACAATTAATTAATTAATCAATTTTTAGGTTCATTAAAATTTTTCCCACTAAAAGAATTTAATCCTTGAGATTTCATACTTCATTCTAATGATAAAATATTTGAGGTTACTTCAGCTTCATGTCTTCCTCTATTTCCCTATGAGACTCTTCAATATTTTTATTTTTCCACAGGACCTTCACAATTCATGTTTTGATGTTCATCAACACTTGTTCTCCATTTTCATGGATTTTTATTTGTTCTTCATCATATGAAAATTATTCTTCTATATGTAAACTATTAATATCCAGTACATTTGAGGGGTTTCATATATACATTCTCAATAGGGATAAATGAGGTACATCATAGAAAATATGAATATTTACCCATATTGCTAATTTATATGAAGCCACTCCAACATAATTTAAAATCATAAATTGTCCATTGTAACGTGGAATAAATTTCCCCCTCTTTATTATTCCCATAAATTCATTACATAGTGATATATTTTTTATTACATGACCCCCAAAAAGAAAATCTATGTCATTTTTTAATTTCAATGCAATTCTTTTTCTACATTGAGAAAAATTGATGTTTTGATCCATCACATGAATATTTTATGTGGTTTCCCTCACATTTTTTGGTCCTAGTTGTTTCCGCCTTCCAAATTAAACCAGATATATTGGAGTTCTAAACCTTTTTCTATTGGTAGATTTAAAATGTGTCATTCTATAACATATGTGGAAATAGTTCTTATATGTTAATTTTACCACTAGAATATTCTCATCCCATCTCCTTGGAAAATAATATTAGATGGGCCATAAAATATATTCCAATGTATGAATAGTCATTTCAGAGAAGACATTAGTTTCACGATGGTAATATATACTCAAGAATATATATGTATTCATAGCCCTTTTAAGGATCCTCCAGAATCAAGAACTAAATCTTGGACCTTCATCAGAAAAAATTGATAGCAGGACTTCATGACGTATCAACACTTCTTCAATATAGAGGGGAGAAAGCTTCCCCTGGGAGAGTCACAGCCATATGTAAATGAAATTGGAATAAATTTTAAATCTATTGATAATTACTCATATATAATTTATTCTTTTCGGGGCCTTTGTGTGTCCAGTGAAAAAGTCTATAGAGATGTTATCCAACATCCATATAGGTATTGGTATTGGTTGTAATATCCCTTTATAATGTTGTGGATATTCCAGGATGACACTCCAAGTACTTTCTAGTACAATAAAACTTCACCTTATTAATTTTATCTAACATACAAGGGTCACGAATGTTCTTATACATTTTATTTCTTCTGACATTTTTAGAGAATATAGAGATATGAAATCCATCCATCATCTGCTTATTTATCTCAAGAATTTATTTTATTAGTGGAATTATAGAATAATTAAGTACACTATATTTATCAATATAGAATTCCATAATCTTTCCATTATTTATAGCCTCTTACTAAATTTTCTTCAAAGGATCATATACATTAGAATTCTTGATTATATCTTCGAATAATGTTATCCAATTATTTATGATTCTCATGTCTAAATATATTAGTTATTTGATCAATGTATGACGTTATAAAATAATATTTTCATGTAAAATAAGATCTTTCCTACTCAATGAATCTGAAATTTGGTTCTCTCTCACATGCTGATAATGAAATAAAGAAAACAGTCATTAAAAATCTCCAAACATGTCCTTTTTAACATTTTAATTTTTGTATATGTAAATATATACATAAAAAAAATTTCATGTATGAATATGTTAAAACATTCCACAAAAAGGTACATTCTCAATATCATTAGAGAAATGATAACTATAGTTGAATATAGATCATGCGTAGGATAATTAAGTTAATGAGTAATTAAGTATAATTATTTATTGTAAATAAAATTTTCCAATTTCATGTGTAAACATCCAAGTACATTTAAGGATGAATCACTACAAATGTAAAATCATTTTTCGTTAAAGAGTATAGTAACAATAGATTTGCTAAAAAACATACAATTTAGTGCATGGAAAAATTATTCACACTCCTATATCCATATAAACATATCTCACATTCATGTATACATCGCTTTTTATTAGAGATACATGAAATGTGTATAAGAAACATTTTATTACGTCATTATATACAACAAAAACTATAAGTAAAAATCCTTTTTGTTGGATGTGGACACTAATATTGGGAATTTTTCATTGTTGGATCCACTAAGACTCCTTCATTGGTCATGAAGAGTCTTAAGAATGTGACTATTAGTATATAGAATAATCATTTTATAAGTTTACCGAACAAATAATCCTTCCAAAAATTCTATAAGATCACCCTTATAATATATTCATTCTCCTTAAAACTTTTGGAATAAATAATAATATATTTAATAGACATTACCATGAAATTAACAAGGTATTCCATTAATACACTATTAAAAAAACATAGCTATAGAATTAATAAATATGGAGGGAATAAAAAATGTGTGCTTCCCATATCATGTTTGGAAGACAGTATTTTGGATATCCTCTTTATCCCGCCTCAATTAATGATACCCAACCCAAAGATTAAACCATGAAAATTATTGAGGTACCTGAAGATGTTTAAAGAAATCAAACATCCTTTAAAGTGGATATTATTTCTCCATAATGACACCATTATGTCTTCTATAGTCAATGTATTGTAAAATTATTTCATCATTCTTCCTTGAAAAGAGACTATTTTCTCCCAAAGTAGACACACCTCATCAAAAAAACCATCTCTAAATGATCTATATATTACGTCAATAATTCATCTAACTCAATATATTACATTCTACATAGGGTCATAGATATTATTAAAAGACAATTTATGAGTTAAATTTTGAATTATACCTCTAATTATGGGGAATTTATGACTAACACTTTTATAAATGCTTCAATTTATTCTCTAATAATTAGAACATCACATATATTTAAGAATTCCATTTACTCTTCTTTCTCCCAAATTATTTCCATTAATAAGGATGTAGTAGGTGGTTTTTCCCATGTTCTTATACGGGAAGTAATTTCATTGAATATATTCATGGGTTTTACCTTCAAGGATTATAATATATCATTTCCTATACACTTGATCTTGTCATTATACATTGACATCCAATTCAACCCAAGTATTATTTAAAACACCACCGGTGAAATTATAACCATGTTTACAGAGAGACTATAATCACAAAATTTAATATGGTATCCACAATATATCGTTAATGCATCGATAGTTCCTCAATAATTTTTACCAAAAAACTATGTGACTATAATTCCATTTTTAAACATGATGTTATTTGTAAATAATAATGAAATAAGACAATTCATAGGACTCGAATCAAGAATTTTAATTTCAACATTTGATTTTATAATTAGTGTACCTACCAAAATATCATTTGTATCCTTGACTTCCACCATTAGAATTGTTAATGTAAGACTATTATCCATTGATATTTATTGATTTTTGTGTTTATTACCATCCATTATTCTTTGTTTTTGAAATTGATTCGGGAAATTCCTATGATCCCCGCACTTGAATCATTGCATAACATGTTTTTCCTTCACATTCATCCATTTTTCTTTGGAATTTAGATGTTGAGGATTTACATATATATTAAAAATCAATATTTATTTCCAAATCCTCGAAAATTTTTTCTTATTAAAATTTATTTCAATAAATTTCGTAATCTCTATATATTTCATTCATACCGGATGTATTAATTTCATCTCATTCATATTCATCCAATGAATTTTTTCAATAATTTTTTTTATAATTATGTCCAATTGTAAACATGGAAACTATAAAATAAATTTAAACATTTGGAGTAAACCACACTATTTCTACTTTACTAGCAATGTATTAGATTTTCAATTATTTACATAGATTGTTTCATAGTATAGAAATAATTCTATCTATATTATAATAATAATAGATGAATAATCATGAATCATAATTCACCATTCTCATATAGTATGTAATTTCATTATAAAATCCTTACTTTTCACTTTTTTTAAACTCTAGAAAGTCTTAATCAATATTTTTCTAGGGGTAATGAAGAACATACACATTTTAAGAGATATTGAGGATGCACTCTGATCACATGGCCTCCTCCTCATCTATTTGATTCATTCTCCTAATCTATATTCAAAATTTATTAAATTACCACTATATTACATATACTACCAACATAACCATACATTCATCAAAAGAATGGAATATATAAAATAAATTTTCTATGGTATTGATTAATTGTCCCATTATTCATCAATCATGCTTTCTTATAAAATTAGGTTGTATTTGATGCATGAATGATTCGACTACGAGATATTCACTATATATTGAAGAATGATGCTCCAAATAATTTCAAATGTTATTTAGGACTTGAGTTAACTAATTATTTATTATTATAATGTTTTCAACTCCATACCCCCATTTTTTAGGGTCATCATCCCAATTTCAGTTTCATCCATTTTTTGAAAGATACCTTAAATTTCAATGGATTTTTCAAGATAGAAAAAACCAATTTTAGAAAACTGTTACTCATAAGATTTATATAAAAATAATTTTAATAAAAATCATAATTGTACAATTTTATAATAACAATATTACAAGAGGATATGATTTAATCTTAACAAATGTTTGACATCATATTTATATATTTCTTAATTTTTTTACAGAAATGTAATTAATGAAATGATATCCCCCAGGAGTAACATACCAGGTCCCTAGGAAGGTTTATTATCATGAATTATTTTCAAATTGAGTCTAGCTAAAAATGGTTTTTTTGGGATGTTATCCCAGTATACATATGTTCTGTATCCACATACATCTATTGTACTAGATATGGAATTATTTTCTTGGAAACCAAATAATATATACTTCACCAACATAAAACGATGTTATCATAAATGTAGACATATCCCTATGGATTTCTGTATTGTTTTGAATTAAAAATTTCGAAAATAACTAAACCATATTTGGTTATGGATACCTTATTTTTTATTTGATAACACGTTCATTACATTGTATAAAAATTAATAATATAGTTGATCTTTTGAGTTTTTTTTGTATTTTAAATTGGAAATTAATATAATTAAAACATAAAAATTCCAAAAATCCACATTAATTAGTTGTTAGACGGGATTATACTAAGTTACATTCACTTTTTCACATATCCTGTAATCATAAAAAAATTAAATTTGTGGACATTAAGCCCAGAAAGTGAATAATAAAAGGAGATACATAGCATAAAAGGGATATAAATATCAATGAGGCATGATCATATGATCATGAGGATCATAATACTGGAAATAACCGGAATAATAACATTGAAAACTGGCTAATACAAAAAAATGATAAATTATTAATAATACAACCATGGTTTATCTCTAAGGTTAGAGAAATCATAATTAGGATATTAATTCACACCGGGATCCTAAAACATGTCATATCTAGAGGATAATTCAATACCCAATGAATTATAGTTCTATCAGGGTACACCCTTAAAATGTATTAATTCATGTTACATACATTTATCATCATTTCATCAATATAAAAATGATAGTAAACAATATAGATCATATGAAAACATTGATTAGACAAGTTCTTAATGACGTGAAAATTACATCAATTTTAACCCAAAAAAATTGAATATGAGTATAATAAATGTAAATAACAAATAATATATATTATATTTATATTTAGATGAATTAGAATTGGTATGTAAGGGTCTTGGGTATTCTCTATATAATAATATTTCAAGAATATAAAAATATCCATGAATTGATTTTAGGAGCATAATTGTATCAAACAAAGAATAAACTGAGAAACTAATGAGAGGGAACATAGGTATCCAATTGGTTAAACAAAAATTGAAGTGTATATGTTTGATCAAAATTTAATGAAGTTAAATAATATTTGACATTTGGAAAACTCATAAAATAGGATTACATGTGTGGAAAATGGATGAGAGGATAATTCCATTACCTTGAAGATTTTATTCCAAATACAAGAGGTTGCAACCAAAATACCTTGAGGTAACCTTATAGGGAATCCTTTGGATAGAAAATCATTATATAATTATTTATTATGAAAATTTAGTGGGGGTGGATAATGGTTGGTATTTTTCTTTTAGATGGTGTGGGGTTTAATGTATTAAATATTAGTTTTTTTATCTTATAAGAAAACCAATTTTGATTAAATTGAACTGAATTTTTTTTTTGATATTTAAGGAGGGATAGAGTGTGGTTGGAAGTTGAAGGAATCCAAAAACTGAATCATCCATTACATCCAACCAAACCATTGTGTAAAAATAAAAAATGAATATTATTTAAAAAATTCATTTAAAAAAAAAAATTGTTTTTAATATCTAAATCAAAAAATACATAATAATTCATTTTTATACTTATTAAATTCAATTTTGATTCATAAAATAATTTCATAAATTTTTTAATAATTTTTACATTGTAATGATGTAATAAATCACAGTTCTCACAAAGAAATAAGTTTCACCTTTCTAATATAATAAATAATATTCAGAAAAATCCCAAAAAACTCTAATATGAAGCTGAAATGATAATTCCAAAATAGAAATACATTTAATAAAAATAATTTTCTTTTTTAATGAATAATAACTTTTAAATAAATAAACATCTTATAGAAAATTAATATTTTAATAAAAAAAATAAACATTATTACCATTATAAAAATAACATTAGGCTCCATTAAAATATGTTATCATTTAAAACTAATTCAATAGAATTATTTTGGGAAATATGTTTTTATTTAAAAACTCAATATAAATCATGTTTTTATAGAATATTTTTATAGTATATTGATATAGTAAAATTATTATTATATCAGTTGATAATCCCAATGATAATTTAAATGAATCTATGTAAATAATAATTATAATTCACAACTGTTTTATTTCATATTACTCATAATACATATCAAACATATTAGTTGAAAATCATAATGTCTAATGATCACATATCCCAATAAATAAACAATAATTTTTTCACTTAATTATTCACATCGATAATGTCATGGTTTATTAACATTTACCAAATAAATATTGTTTTAATAACTCTATGTTCCTCTCATAAAGTGATGTTCATGGGTGTAATAGTTATATGTGATAGAATTGGACCATAATTTTATAATTTATTTTACTATCCTCCATTTTATTTCCTATCATTAATTTGTTGTATAACATTGGGTGTTGTTTGGAAAATATTGTTTTATACATAATAAATGTATTAACATGTTTCTAGTTTCATGTATGCGATTTATTTCCCTATGATGTTCCGTGTCTTACTAGTTCATATCAGAACATTATGTACATGATCTTATAAATTTTAAAATTATTTATATATGATTCTATTATATAAATAAAAAAATTGAAGGTAGGAGAGACATTAATAAAAGAGGAACATTTTTCGGGTCATCACACCACCACTATAAAAAAAATTATAGAGTACACCACTCCTATTAAGACCTAATACACAGAACACAAGGAGTATCATGATTTATTTCATATATTTAACTAATTAATTAAGAATGATATCTTGGATATAGTCTCAAAGACATCTCTGGAAGATCTACCATCACATCTTCATTAGCTCAAGATCTTGTTAAATTTGTTGTTTTTGTGGTTCGTTCAACAACTATGTGGTCTATTATACATTAATGAAATTAGTTTTATGGAATAATAAATATAATAAGTATAATGAAAAAAATATAAAAGATTTATCTATGTTGAAAACTAATTATCTACATGATGCATTTTCCTGGGAGGAGCTCAATCACGTCATGGTGCTGGAGGAGTGTAAGAATGGATTTGATTAGAAATAACTTCAAATATTACATCTCTATAAAGATTTTTATACTACTATATGGGAGATAATTCAACAATAATAATAATTGAAAGTTTTATATTCTCATGGAAATACTAATATTGTTGATATGGAGATAGATATCCTCTTTCCTGGTGAGGCTGATACAACTAAGCTAACTGGTTTTCAAAATATGGTTTGTGAGCCTCATGTGGTCCTATTAAAGTTCAATGTTTTTACGGATTATTTTAATCATGGACTATAATGAAGGGTGTCCCTAGTTTCTAAATGATCCTTTTGTTTTTTATCGATAAATTAAATAATTTTTGTTCTCAATCGTCTATTTAATTTCAGAAATTCTTCCAACAATTATAAAATAATTTTTAAATTGGACTATTTTAATGAACACCCTTGTGTCAGTGTGCCTAAATAGAAATGATAGTAATAATAGTGATTTATAATTTTTTTCTCAGTTTATGAGTCCTTCATAGACTAATTTAACTTGTTCTAGAGTCAAATAATGGAACCCCCAAATTTCATTCCATCTATTTTACCACCCTAATGTTTTATACATATTATACAAATAATAATTATCTGGAAAGACAAGGGTTTTGCATTGTTCATTTTGGCCTATTTTCAACCTAACTTGTAGTTTTTATTTTCAATTATAATTACAATATTTCTATAAAATCATACATGATTGATTTCTAGTGAGTTATGACTCAAATTATTTCTAGAGGATCTTTTTTTTATTTTTCATATGAGAGAGTATTATATCTACTTCATAGATTGTTTAGTGCCATATATTATGGAATAATATTACTTATGTTTTTAGGAGAATATAGTTGACCATGAGTTTAAAAAATAATGACCAAAATAGTGTTTGTAGAAAAAATAATGCTCCAACATCTTCTTGATATGATGAGGGATGTTTTTTGTTATTATATTGGGGTTCCAATATACGAAAAGATGATATGAAAAATGTTTGTAAATGTTTAACCTAGAACAAATTTGATATGTTGATTCAATAATGATATTGAAAATGTTTTATAGATAAATATATTTTCTCTTGATGATGATGGAAACTCCGGTTTATTGGCCATATTGGGGCCTATTATGCATGGTTGTATTTTATCATATAGTACATAGTAAAAACAATGGGGTCTTTCAGAGTTTAATACCTCATCACTAAAATCTAAATAATGCTGATGGATATGTGAATTTCCTATGAACACGGTGTGCGGTTTTTTAAAGAATATGTTTGAATATGATGGAAAAAATTATACCAATATTGGTGATGAATGAGATACTACCTAAATAAATTATATTTGTAGGCAGGGATGATGAATTTTCATTCAATCAAAAGTTTCTCAATAAGGGACTCTGGCCTCCAACCATGAATGGGATTCTATATAAAAATATTGGAACAAAAAAAAAATTTTATTTTTTAAACTCATGAGTCAGGTATTAAGGAACCATGCATTGCTATTTATCCTATCAAAATGATAATCATTACAAATGTAGTTTTGGAGTAATGAATAGATAGTTTTGTAGAAAACCATCACTAATAATATTAATTATATTTAAAGATTTCCAAAGTTTCTCATAGTTTGGTATCAATTAATAAGGATGTGGAGAATTTATTTTTACATATTACAACTTGGATATAAGATTGCTATAATTTTGGGTTATACAGCTTTGAAAGAATGTATTATTGAGGAAGTCTACACAAGAAGGGAATGAAAATACCCAAATGAATAGTGAAAACAAATTTGCATATAGAATATACCATAGATATGTAAACATATTTCAAAGTCATAATTCTTAGATTTATAGATGAAAGGCCCAGAAAGTTTCATTTATTTTGTATCTGTCATTGCTGTATCAAAATTTATAAAACAAAAAATATGCTACTTGATTAAATAGAACGTATTATTAGAGAATTTTGAGGATGAACCTATAAAGATGGTTAATTAATGTATATTTGTATTTAAAATTATTTAATATTATTAATTTTTATAAATAGTTCATAAATGATTGATTTGATTGATTTTTAGAGAGAAAATGATGAAAGAAAAATAGATTTATTGGGTAGAAATAAAATTGAATGTGTGACTGTGTTTTATAATTTCAGAGTTTAGTTGCAAAATTGATCCAAAGAAATATTTTTATTAATTAAAGATGGGTTTCAAATTGGAGACAGTAAATACCCAATGTACATGGTATCTCCCCCTCAATAAGGTGATTACCCATTTCCCTTTGCCCGATAATTTGTGATTTTCTCAAATCATGTTTTTCGTGATATAGTATTTAAGCGAGATTTCCCCTAATATTTAAAATGTTCATTACTTCTACAGGGTTGTTAGTTTCTCAAAATGAAAGTTACTTTTTTATTCAATTATCAATGTACAAGATGGAGGAAAATAAAGGGCTTATAAGTTAATGAAATAATTTCACCAACAAATTACATGAATAATTAAAACAAATAAATTTAAAACACTTTATGAATTATTATAAATTACCCCATCATAAGGAGGGTATAAACTTTCATCATGGTTATTAAATGTTTAATGATAAAGAGAATACAAATAATTTGTATTATAAAATTATATGAACTTGGGGAAGCCCATTACCAAAAATTTATCACGTTCTAAGATTTGGTCTCCAGTGGATCTATATATCCCAATAGTAGCAGCATATCCCTCCATTTATAGGATCTATATGGTATATGTAAATAATTAATTTCATATAGGAATGTTCCAATAGTTTTCGGCAGAAGGTCCTATATCAATGATATTGTAAAAAAACAAGATATTATTAATATGGGTGTCAAAAGACCATCAATAAATTTCCACCATATGTAATATAATCAAACAATGATTAAATTTGAATGAAATTTTTAATTGAATCACATCATGTAATTCATTTCACCACATACCCTGGTAGACATCGTTTCATGATTAAAAAATGTGTAGTTCCATTTTTTTGGATTATAAAAATATGTTTTCCTATGTTATTTAGTATTATTCTTGACAATTGCTACATGATAATCCCAAATAATCCAGTTTCATCCAACTTTGCTCCACTAACGTTGTGATGGGAATTTTTTCCCATTTTTCAGTTATATTTTACAGTCTTTCAAAAAATAAAAAATATATTAAACTATTCACAAAATGGAAATAATAATAAAATAAATATAGATACCAATATATTAATCTATGATAAAATATATTCCAGAAATAAAGATATCAAATTACACCACACTTTAATTAATAGTTTTCCTCAAGGATGAAATCTCCACATGATACATAGGACGTTCACCTTACCATGCTTCAAATTGGATTTCAATGAAATAGATTGATCTAATGGAAGATAACATTTTTTAGCATCCCATTTAGAAATGTCATCAACTCATAACTTTTCAAAGAAACATGTCAACCATGTATTTTTAATTTCATCATTTTAAATAACCAAGCCTTTTCGATCATACTTTTTAATTTTTATATTCCATATTATTATTTATTCAATTGTTAATTTACCTCACTTTTAATTTTTCTACACATCATCAGGGTACGAATGAATATTTTAATGGACATACCTCATAAAAATGTAATATACCATATCTTTGAAGTTAATATAATGTCTCAACCACATAAGGAAAAAATTCACATCGAATCATGGGGGACTCACCACTTTTGATCAGATGAATCTAAGGCATAAGACAAGAAGGTAAGTGATGTAAAAAAAGTAAGGATAAAATGGAGGTTCAAATATAATGTACTGTGAATTATAATCCAAATAACTAAATGAAATTTTCCCTATCACCTAGTATGTTAGAGGAGGACCATAACAAGATGAAATACAATAAATTAATATACCCTCTATTATTTTTATTTTTATTTTCACTTCTTTTTTGAAAGTTGTATTGCGGAAAACTCTCATATCCACCACACAACCACTAATGATCTCTTTACTAAACTATTTGTAAAAGTTTGTTATAAGATCACCATTAAACTAAATGGTGATTTTTTAAATTTTCATAATCATAAACCATTTTTGTTTTTTGTTTTTTTAAAGATGTTGTTTAATGAATATAATGAATGTGCATTCCCTAAATTTCATGAAATCTCCAACACACTTATTCATTACAAAATTCAAATCCCATCCACCTGTTGTAGTTTCCCCCACTCTTATGATTTATAATAATGGAAAATATTTAGGCAATACTGGAATGCATAATATGGTCTTATAACGCGACACATTTTATAAAATTGTAATGCACGTATTCTATAATATTCAAAATTATTAATGAAATGTTGGTCTTAGGATAATGGATAACAAAAATATTTCCTCAATAATTGTAAAATAAAATCTTTTTATACATAGATTAAATAATATGAAAATCATGATCTAGAATAAAGAATTCCATAAGTTCCCAAGATATATATGAATGATAGAAAGGAAAATATTTTTTCGTAGAGTATTTCATGAGAATGATATTTTTTAATGGGTGAATCACTCATAGAAATGAATAATAATAGTTAAATAAATGAAATAAAATATCATAAATTCAAAACATGGACAAATCTCATAAAATTTTTATTTACAATGATCATCATGCTCCCCTAATTCATGATTTACAAAATCCCAATACACATTCATATATCTACTTATTAATTTTCTCATTTTTATAATTACAATTTATTTCATTAAAATTAAAATTTTTGGAATAATATATGAAAATAAATAATTGAAACCCTCAATCCCCATGTAATTAATGCTTCATCCATGGGTTTTATAGGTTATTCTTTGACCTTTTGACATTTTTTGAATTCCACTCATGATGTGTAATTGATCTGCAATGCCATATCAGGCCTTTTGTTGATTTTTGGTGCCTTTATCCTTTATATTCCTGCAAATTAAAAATAAATATATTAAATCATAGGCCATTATAAATTATTTCCGACATATTTTTAGTGAGAGAATGTGAGCATGAAAAAACATAAAATAAATAATTAAAAAAAATCATGATGCCTCTTGGGAGTTATTTTGTTTAACATAATTTAATCAACATTAAATCCTTCAGCTCCAGATCACATGATAGATTCATGAAAATATTGTGACCCTTTGGGGTCTATTAATGGAATAAATTGGGTCTTATCCATTTTGGCTAGTCCATGTCCTTCTTATCTAAAAAATTATTCTTCAAGATGGTAATACATGATTTATCTACATAGAACACACACACCATTTCATCATCAATATTGACAATGTTTAAAAAAACATGTACCATCCATACTTATTTTACATTTTTAAATATAGTATAATCTTTTATCCTATTGTTTCATCTGGCGTGATCTTTATCCTATCATCATTTTCTATATTATCATCTTCTTGAACAACCACATTTACTCATGTGCCTCATCAATTTCAGTGACACATCAAACATTAAGTTTATTTTCTTATCCAAACTCATTTTCCCCTTATACATCATAGGATTTTTTTATCATTCTATATTGAAACTTACATGATCATAACGGATGTTAAAAAGAGTTCCACACATTGAAAATAAATAAACATATTCCATGTGGCTAAAAATATACTTTCTAAAAGGAGTATATTTATTCATCTTCTATATCTAGCATTAATAGGTCGAATGGAATGATTAAATTGTCATATTTTATTAGGATATCATCAATCACATCTCTTGGGTATTTCACTATTGAATCAGATAACTGAAAATTTTCATTCATGGGATTCATTCCATCCAATCCCAAAACCTTGAATGTTATTTATGAAAAGATGTTGACACTCACACCTATGTCACACAAATATTTACAACATTTTTTAGCTTCAATAAATATTGGAATAAATGATTTAAATAGATCAATTTTCTTCTATGGAAGGACCATATATTCAACGACGGAAAACTACAATGTTTCTGGAAGGGTGCCAATATCTTCAATCATCTTCTTATTTGATACCGTCTCTTTCATAAATTTCATATATAATGGCATGTTATCAAAAGCCTATGAAAATGTTATATTAATATTTACATTTTAAAGTGTTATAAAAAATTCCATTTAACATATAGTTTTTAGTTGCATCATTTTTTGAGAAAATTATTCATAGCATGTACTGAGGTGGTTCTTCTTCATCATCATCATCAAGTATTTTCGTTATATCTTTAGCCTCCACTAAAATTTTACCCAAATACTATTTTCTAGAAAAATATACACCACTTATTTTGGTTTATTCCAAATTCTATTTTTTTATGCCTTTAAAATATTCTTTTGGTATTACGTCAGGGAATGATGTCAGTGTTCCTCTACATATCTATCAAATATGATCACTAATTTTGCAAAATATTTTTTTTTCATATTCCTTACTGAAACATTTTGGTATGATTATTCTTCTTTTATTTCATATATTATAGCCCTGAATGTAGTCATGAATGTTTCCAGTGTCTCTTCCAACATATAGTCATGAATTGTCAGTGTGGGCCCGTAGAGTTCTTATTTTTGGAAACCTTGTGATATTTGTTGATATCATTATCCAAGTTGTCATTGTGGAATCCAAACCAAAAATGGAATACAACAGTTGAGAACAGAACAATTTGTGTCATAAATATGTGTACCTTGTGTTTTTTTCCACTAGACCATCATGGGTTCCTTCTTATTTTTTAATGATTCATGTGGTTCTTTCATCCAATCATTAATTTTTTTACACAAATTTATTTTTTTTCCTTCTGTATGACAATGAGTAACATTTATCTTCATTTAATCTAACTGGTTGTATCATGCATCAAGATATTAATTAATAATATATTATTGAGCTACATCATCTATAATAAACTCATTTTTCAAACAACCCCATATAGAATGATTGGATTATCATCTATAGCCCTATTCTATAATGAGGTAAATTTTTATTCATATCATTAAGATGTGTCCATGAAAAATATATTGTATTATATTGAAAATGACAAATGTATAGAATTCTTAATCATATATACAATGATTTAGAAGGGGTAGAGATGTGTGGGAGGATGTTTCATGACATCTCATCCCATATAGAGATGGAATTTATTGACAATCATTGAATCCAATATCAATCTAACTCATGTAATGAAAATTGTAAAATTCAATGTCTTACAGAATCACATGAAACATTTTGGAATGGAAATGTGTTATAGATCTCTAGGAAGCTTCCCAAATGATTGATAAAATATTAATTTGGATGTCTAGTGTATTTCATATTGATCAATATCATCGAAATAATTGTAGTCGTAAATCTAGATGTGGTTTGCGGAAATGGTGGGTTAGAGGATGTCCTGTTTTAATCCTATGTTTGATGGATGATAGTAGTTTATGAGTGTACACATCCATGGACCACATTGAAGATCCCGAATATATTTGTTATGTTCCCCACTTTATATAGTCCTAAAATTTAATATTTGTGATTGGTTCATAATTTTTTGTCCAATCATTGGTGACTTTTCCCTTCACCCATGTATTGTAGTTATGAATTAAAAAATTAAAACATCTAAACCACAAATCATGATTACACATAATTTAAATACATAAAAATGAAATAAAATGATAATTAAAAAAAATTAAATCTTAAAAACTCAAAATCAATCATCCCTAGAAACGGTGCCAGCCTGATAGGCCAAATTGGCATTGTTAATTGCCTAAGGATCTTTGAGAAAAATAAATTTATAAAACACAATCTATGAATCTTGATTAATTAAAACATAGAAATAATAATGTTTGAAGTCAAACCTAATGATGGTGAGGTTAATTATATTATGTTTTAAAGAGATGTAATATTATTAATTTGGAGAAAAAGGGTATGAAAGGTCGGGTTTCATTGATTTTGAGAAAGAATAAAATGAAATAAAAGATGTTTTTCTCGTTTTATGAAAAATTTCAAAGCGCATGAGGGTAATTTAATTTCACGGTTCTGGTAAAATTGAATTTTTAAAAACATTTTGATTAATTCATGGTTGGTGTCTTAGTCGATAGAATGATCATATTTCCATGGTATCTTGTGCTCATCATGGCGATTCCCTATATCTCTATGTCTATTAATCCAGGGTTTGACCAAATCAATTTTTTCTCAATATTGTATTTAAATAGAAATTATCATAAATTTGATAATGGTATTTCTCGATGTAGTGGTTTTTGTTGCACAATATAAATGATTCATTTTTATTCAATTGTCATTGGACATGACAATAGAAGAATATTGGGATTGTATGTTGAGAAAAAAATTACACCATCCAAATACATTAATAAATAATATTAAAAAATCTAATGCTCCTTCCCCCATCTATTACATTAACGTAGAATAAGGCCGGGTTACCCCCTCATACACGGGATGAGATGATTAGAGGGAATATGATATGAAAAACAATGTATATGGTAAATAGATTTGAACTCGAGGACAAAATTTCACAATGAAGCATCTTTAACCAAGATTTAATATATTCTTGATCAGGATCTCCCTATAGCAGTAGCCTAGAACTCGTTTTATAGGCTCTATATGGACTCTAGAAAAAATTAATTCCATAAATGAATGGTCCAACCATGGTCCAGGGTGTGAAAAGCATCGATGATGTGTTAAAAAATGAATATTTTGTGAATCTAGGTGTTAAAATACCATCATGAAATTAAACGACATGTAATATAATTACACCACATGTAATTTTGAATGATTTTTAATTTCATCATGTTGCTTCCATGATTTCACCTAATTAATTTATAAACATCATATAATGATTATAATATGTGTAATTCCATTTTTTAGCTCTGGAAGCAACATTTTGTCTCAGTTATTCAGTTTTATGACATAGAATTACTCCATGATTATCTTAAAAATTATAGTTTCATGACTCATTTTCAATATTTTCAATTACATTTTGCAAACTACCATAAAAAAAAATAGGTTTAACTGGAAAAAATGATAGGAAAATTATTTAAATATATAAATAAAAACACTAATATAACATAAAATATATGATTGAAATTCATACATCACTAGGTGGATAGAGTTTATGGTCATGTAGTTTTGGCCCATGTTGTTCCTTTTGAGATTAATTATTCAGAACTATCTATTCCTTTTAATGTCATGTGAATAAAAATGGGGTATGAGTCTAGTTTTTGCATCATATATAAATGAAATATAGAATAATTTCCCAAAACATATAATCTCACGTGAGTTATTCTTGATTTTATTAACTATAGAATTCAGTGAATTACCCAAATTACCCGAAAACATTAATAAATGGTTACATAAATATGCTACCACAAGATATTACATTTCTAGGTAATATATTCAATAGTGGTATAACATTATCTATGCCTTAAGGGATGAAGTTATTAATCATGATATCATAGTTATCAAATTGGAGAAAATATAATGGGACATATATTTAATGAATAATCATGGATGAAATTAGAGATGTAATTTCCATTGTGTTTTCATAAAGAAACATAAAGATAAAAGGATCTTCTACTAATTATGAATGTTTCTCTAGTATGAATTCTATATTGGGTTGTATTATATAGTTCCAAATTTAGGAATTTTATCCATATTGAAAAATAAAGGCGTCCTTTAGAGTTGAATACATATGTCACTGATATCATGGGAATGATTATGGAGATTTTAACTTTCAAAAACACTAAGTGTTTTTTAAAAATGGAAGGTATCTGAGCTTGAAATTTTTATTAAATCTATAATTTAATGAGAATAGGTTGAGTGTTCCTTGCAAAAATATGACTACTATGTAAAGAAGGGTTTATTTTTCTTAACCAGAAGCTTCCATATAAGAAAAAACATGTCGGTATCACATGCTTGGTTTGAGGTAATATGCATGAGAAGGAATAAAAATTCCCACTCTATGTGGTTGTTCCTAGGATATGTGAATCGAGAGTCCATAAATATATTGTGGAAAATGAATCTAGCCCTAAAAATCTCTAGATAATATCCCCCGCATTGATCCAGATATTTTACGGGGAGAGGGAATTTTAATATTTTATAGCTGGAAAAAGATGTAGAACTCATGAATCACTATGTACATCATCAAAACAAGAATCAAGACACATGAACTTATTTATATAAGGTTCCCCGTATTTTTGTATCCTATATGTGAGGAGGGAGTATAATGCTTTTGGATAGACTTATATAAGGATATGAAAACTCATGTTGGTATCTCCAATAAATATATGGACCATATAGAAGGGATTGAAGAATAATTTATTTTGTTTTCACTAGGTAATAGGAAAAAGGATAAATTGGATGCATTGTATATCATCAATGAGACAATTAGGACTCACTTATATCTAAATTACTAATTTAAAAGAATACCATCATCCTGATTTTTTTTCATAGTTGGAGGCCATAATAATATGTAGTCATAACCTGAATGAATGTTGTGTCATCAATTTTGAATAAATAATTTTGGGATATTTTTTTGGTATTCATTTTAAGGTATTTCATTCAATAGCATCAGTGGTTGTGGAGTGGATTCTTCTTCTAGTAAGATGTAATTAGTTATAAATAAATGACATGGGGAAAGAACATGGGAAAACATGAAGACTTGGGCATAGAACCTATGAATGTGTCAATGATAGCAGATATAGTTACCACAAAGTAACATACTAAAATTTGAATCAAGACATTCGTAGTTCTAGGGAAATGTTCCCTTACAAATCTGTCTCGTATTCATAGAATGGTACATATTTTTTTTATTGATGTTGGGCCAATAATGATGTATCCATAAACCAAATTGTACAAGTTTGATGTGAGAATAAATAAACAATAATTTCTCAATAATAGTCATTTATCGAAGGAATTTTCACCTAATTGTACAAATATATAATAATGATATGTGTACTATAGATGGAGTGACAAAAAGTGATGGTGTGGGAGTTATGTATTGAATATTTCTAGGTTTTTGGGTAATCATCTCATGTGTGGTATGTCATGTTCATCTAATGACTCCTTTTAATCCTCCCACCCAGGGAATCTTATTCATTGTTAATAGGGTAAGTCTAAATTTCCACATGATGACACATGAAGTATTTCATATAGTTTAATGTCTTATAATTGGGATTGTGTGGGTTGTATATTTAATGGTTTGGTATAGAGAACCCTTATGAATATTTTAAATGATTAATATATAGAATAATTTCCAATGATAACATGAAATATTTATTAGGAAATATTGTATTGGTGAGGGGAATAACATTCCAACCTTACATAGAAATAAGTTAATTTGAAACAATAGTGCATTCATAATGGATGCTAAAAGGCACGTATCATTTCAATTCATGCTTCTATGGTTTTATTTGGGGATTTCTTCACGGTTATGAGGACCAATACCAATCCCCCTTAGAAGAACTATTGAAGGTAATCAATCTTGTTAGAATATCATGATATTAAATTTTTATGATCCACTAAATGATGTAGGGTATAAAATCATTTTTCATTGAATGATTCTATCTGGACTAATAAATTTTATTATATCTCATCATCGAGTAAGTGATCACAATGAGAAACATGAGGTGAAGGAAACTGGACTTCAATGTGATCTCGTCAAAATGAGATTTCTTGATAGTAGTAAAGGTTATAGAATGTAATGGCCTCATGGAATGTATAAGATCAATAGTTAATTTCTTCTTATAATTTTCCATCATTTTATAAACAATTCTTGATAGAGTTTTTTTAAATAATTATCCTTCCCATTTTCATATGAATTATAGTATTTTGAATTGTCAGAGATTATCTTATACTCTTGATATATACTATTCAATGTGTAATTAGGGAAGTTGGATCTATTTTTCATTAATATTTTCAATGCGATATTAAATATGCTTATGATGATAGACTTCAAATAAATTCATAATTTTCTTCATCATGACTTTTGGAGGGGTATTTTATCCACCCATATAGAGACGAAGTTATTCATAATTGTGATGTACTTGGATTTTTTGGAAATGGATGGAGGGTATAGAACAAAACATCCATTTCCCATAAAACTAATGGGCATGTGTTTATAGATGTATGCATTATCTATAGGGTATGATAGATGGAAGTTTAATTCAATTTATGTTAATGATAATTTTTTCTATGATTTATGCACAATCAATTATCATTAAGAGCCAGAAATAACCAAACATCCAAATTTTGTATGAAATAATGATTACCGACTAATTGGAGCCATATGTGATAACATGGAAATATTTTATAATAAAAGTAGTCCTCTCTATATAACTACAATTAATGAGAACTCTGTCAAATCATTATTTAGAGACGACCTTTGGTTGACCCAGGTTGTGAAAAAGTAAGAATTTAACTACCAACCATTATATTTTCCATATAATTTCTCAATATAATATACGTGACCCAAATTGGATGTATTCTATGATGGAATTCATCAAATAATTGGAAATACTATCTGTTTAAATGGTGTAATTGACTAATTGGATATATTTCATTCAACTCAAAAAATAATAATATCATTAAGAGAGTTTAAATGCATATTAATATTACATCTCTATCTATATTTTCTAAATATATATCTTCAAAGTCTTTTGCATCTTTATGATCCTTCTATGGATATGTGTAATATGTTTACATTTTATTCAATGGGAATATAACCACCAATCCAAAAAATTATTCAATCAAATCAATTAGTTTTTTTATTGCATAGTCACCACGAACATGTTTTATTACCAACCCTAATTCACATTTAAAATTTAGTTGGTCAATATTTATTTCTCACACTTGTTCTAGGTCTTCTATGAGGGTATATTATTCAGCCTCATTATTGGTGCATCCATACATGAATAGGAAGGAATAATGTAAGACATCCTTTATAGATGTTATAAGAGTGAATCCCAAGCTTACTCTATTCATCCTAGGTTATTCTATAATCTTTCTTGTTGTTATAAAAGGTACTCCATAAAACAATATCCTAGATGTATGAGAAGTGTTTTGTATTGATAAGGTTTCCTCATCTTGTATTATATAATTCACCATTTTTTCATATAAATATAGATAATCTATGAGAAAATATGCTAAATCACTCCCTTTTAATTCATATTGGGAAGTATATAAAACATCCAGTTTTTACATTATGAGGTCACACTATGTGATCATTCTAGTTAATATTTTGTATTTGAGGATATACTTGAGTGGATATCTTTGAAAAATAATATAGGTGTCCTGGTACAATAGGTAGTGACTCAATTTATAAAAAAATAAAAGATAATAAGTAGATAAATAATTTGGATATCTAAATAATAAAATTCAGTCTCAGTCCTGGTTTGAATATGGTAATATTGGATAGTGTCAGTCTTTTCATCATTAATTTGGGTGAGGGAATATCCCAATGACATCTTTAAATCCATCAGATATTAGATGATAAGATTTAATTTTATAGGTGGAATCAACCATGGTGAGAATAAAATAAATTTCTTTAGAAAATGAAATGAATCATGGGAGTTTTCATCCACAGATAGGTGGGCAATGTTATCACTATCATGGTGAAGGGGATACACTTTCTTACAACATTTTCTAAAAAAACATTGAATGTTGAAATGTGTTTCTTATAGACCACTTATTTTTATGAAAACATGATGTGGTCAAATGTTAATGATTTCAACATTCTTCTCCGGATCAACCTCAAATCCATGAAGGAATACTAAAAATCTAGGAATCATTCCCTAGGTAAAAAAACATTTCAAGTGGTTCATTTTAATAAAATACTATTTTAGTTTTTTAAATGATCTAATTGATGACAATATGGTCATAACATTGAAAAAATTTCACCACTATTTGATAAATGTAGCATTCAATGGCCTTATAGTGGATGGGTTTGAAGATACGATCCATGGTACATTTTTTTGTAGAACCAGTAATCTGTTTGATGAAAGGAATCACCTGGTAGTTATAAACCTTTTGAGGTTACCTGAAGGTAAAAGATTCTTCAGCAGTTGTAACCATTAAAATTAATTTATATCCTGAATACCTATAGATAATGTCTATGGAATGGTATCTAGATGTCATGTGAATTAAAGTTATTATAATCATAACTAATATGTTTTTTTCAATATTCCAAATAGCGAGCCTTTAAATTTTTGAAAGCTATTATATACCAAATATTCATCATCACCATGATAATATTGGAAATCCAATTTGGGTATTAATCGTCCTCAACGAGGTTATCTTAGATGAGTTCCTTAACATTAGATTTAACTTTTGTGTCATTAGTTGGACGTGTTATTTTGGATTACTTATTATAAGGATAATGATATTATGGAGGACCTATATGGTGGGTGTCCACATTAGGATCATGAACTAACATTTATATTCAATTCTATGTATACACATTGTGATATGTATTTAAGAAAGTGGAATATTACACTTTCTCTTTAGGAACATGTACTCACTGATTAGTGTTAGCCTAGCTCTTCCTTCATTTTGATATTTATCTATCATTAACAACAATTGGTAGTAGAGATTCCATCCTCAAATCTTGAAAGATAATATTTGCAGTCATCCTTCTCATAGATTCCCATTTCATCTTCCTTTTAATATTCCTCTTCATCTTCTTCTATTCCTATATCAAAATAGATGAGTGGTGAGTGGGAATTTATACTATTAGTGTTGTGATCAATATTATGAGATCTTGTGTCATGGGTTTTTTCATTTTCTATAACAGATAAAAATATTCCTTGAATTTCTTCTTATGATTTTGGGGTCTAAAAAATAGGGATAGATAATGTTAATTTTTTTCAAAATTGTTTCCATTAGTTAGAGGATAGGAAATGTTTTCAATGATTGGGGGTTTAGATGAAATAAATGAAATTATTAGGGTTGATAAGTTCATTACCAATTATACAATTTCATTTTTAGAATGTTTAATGGGAACCACATTTATAATCATATGATCTAAAAATATACTATACTGGGTAATTTTCAGACCACATAGGGATATAACCCAATCAATATAATTAGTAATGGGAAATTACCATCCCATAATGTAAATTCCTACATCAATGTATTGAGATTCACAAGATTAAAATGACTATTTATCACTATGTAATGTCCAAATTTTCCAATTTATGTAATAGTTGATATGATTAATTAATATGTGCATGTTGGTGAAAACAATGCCTTCCTAGCAGGATTGTGAAGGCCGAATACTTTGGGATGACTAAGAATTCAGAATCAGATACATGGTCCACAAATTGTGACCTGAGATTCACCCACCCAAGGTGTTTTTGTTCTCTATTATAACACCCATCGAGTATGAGAGGAGACGTGGACAAGACATCTTCTTTATAACCCAAATGATAATGTGTTCATATTGGAATGTGATTTCCACCACATCAATTACCAATGAAATCAAACTAAATTTAAATGTCATAGAATATTGCAAACACTTATAATGGTTTGATATATCATTATATAATATCATCCAAATCAGCCTTTGTGAGGGAGATAACTACATATAACTCTATAGGGTTAGTATCTATAGAATATACATCAACAGCAATGGGGTCATCTTCAGAATAATAATGTCATTGTTGGACATATACAACCAATTACTAAAAAACGTTGATAAATAAAGAGATTCCAAAACATAGAGCATGGATAGAACTTTAAACAAGTATTTTAGGATTTCATATTATTAGACTAAAGGCTGAAGTCTCCCTCTAAGGGGATTCTACCTAGTATAGACCTTGGTGGATGATGTTCCTAGAGTAGAAAAGTCAGGTTGTTGAAAAGATGATATGGTAAATTCTATTATTGATGGATTAAGATAACTTCTTCAAAATATCTATCCAAAATGAAAATCCTATTACACCCCATCGAGGTGATATTTTAAATTAATAATGATTTGAGGAATATTATTGAATTAAGGTCAATTTTCACATTATAATTTTAAATTTTGAGGTCTTTCCCATAATTTTCAGTGGTATAAATTAATATGGTGGGGGAATGTTATGATTATTGGTTCTTATCATGACAACATCTTCCCCTACACCCCTATTTAATGTGCCCTCATACCCATCTTCCCAAATTGTTTATAGGGAACTCATATTCATTATTAAACTTTTAATTAGAAATTTGGTCAAATTATTGTATGAAATTTATGGAAGATATTATTATTTATTCATCTAATGAGGAATTTAATAGGTGCGGTAATTCTTTTTGTTGAATTTGGTTGAAAATTTACCTTAATCTTGGAATAGGGGCATGAATGTTGAGAGTATTGACTGGATTCTGTATCTATATAAGTTCAACTTCCTATACTTAATATTTTCTTGTTTGGATATTTTATTTCCTAGAAGATGGGATCCTAAAATTCTTTGATCTAAATAAATATGTTTGTACTAATGTTGAATAATACATTTTCTTAGTTGGTTAATTTAGTTATTCCCTGACATTGGTATGAGTTTGATTGATTGTACTTGTGGTCATCAATTATTGAGAATCTATAAACTATTATTGGTAACTTCATTCCATTCACCTTTTTCCTCAAAATTTGTAGTGAAAATAAATTCTCTTAATGTTGATGGGTTTTTCAATGTTACATTTCTATAATAAAACATATTTGAAAGGGTATATTTGATGAAAAATAATTCATAAATGATGACACCCAGTGTTTGATGAAAAGAAAAATAATTATGGAAATAATTGAGAAGAACTTTATTTTTCCAGTTAGGTTTTGGTAAAATTTATAAGCCATTTTACATATCTATTAAGAAGTATCATCAAATATTCTCATCTAAGAAAGAGAACAAATTCTTTGTATGATCCTCAAATTTAGTATATGTCAGTTAATTTCTCTCATCACTATAGGGATTTTTCTGCTGATAATTTTTTTAAGAGATGATTCTTTTTAGAATATGTGGTTTTCTTGAGATGTGTTAAGTATGAGTTGGATTAGAGTTTATAGTTGAAACATCCACTCATTCTTTCATGGTTTAAAAATCTATTTTTTCAGGATAGACCGGTCTCTAGATATAAAAATAGATTATTCCAACATCTTTGCAACTGTAGAATGATCTGAAAATCCTCCAAGATATTTTATCAAGATAATCGTATTATCATCTCCTTAGGAAGGTTCTTAATGAAAAAAACAAACCAGACATCGTGGGGAAGCTAAATGTTCATGAACATGTCAATCCCTTCCATGATTTGATAAAATTTTATTTTGTCTCTATTTATAACTATCATCAATGTGAGAGATCGATTATTATTATCTGGTATATCATAAAGGTGAAGTGATAGAGAAAATATCAATGGTGATATTCCAAACCTCATATAAATATGTCTAGTAATCTGGTATACCAAAAAAAGGATAGTCCCTCAAGGATATTAATGAAATACATTAGTGTAGATTACATTGGCTTCTGAAGAATTCCCATCATGTGACATCATTAAGACATAAAGTGCATCAGATATTGATCTACATCCCTCAAGGGATAGAATTTCAGAAATATAGGATTCCCATAATTTATTGGGGGAAGAGTTTCTACCACCCATTGAGGGAATGGATTATCTTCCAATTATACTAGTGCATTGTGTTCCTATATTTCAATCATTTAGGATTCCAATAACTCAATGGTGTCAATGAGTTCAGGGGAAGATCAAGATGAGTATGATCTTCAACAAGGGGTGAAACTAGTTGATCCTACATTGATATTTCTTCCAATACTAATTGTTAGAAATATACATGGGTTGGCCTATGAGTATATACTTGAAAATGATCTAGTTACATCCCTAAATTTTGGAAATATTTATATCTCACTAATATGGGGCCTAAGTATATCAATTTAATAAATTCCATGATGGGTATCTATTGTATCTCTACAATCACTAGTATGAAGATCCCATATTATTATGTTTCAACAACTAGGAGTCTGAGATTATTCCCTATATTAAGAACATGTCTACTATGGATATTACATATTAGTAGTTTTTTCATTATTTTGTTTTACTCCATTCTTTCTATCAAATTTTGAATGAACCTATTTTATATTGTATTGGGATTGATTATTTTTGGATAATGATGTATTCTATCCATTCCTTTTTCATTTTCATTGGTTTAAGCTCACCAAGGGAGTCAATGTTGTGAAATTTTTCAAAACCACAAATAATTTGTAGGATTTTGATATGAAGTTTTCATGCCTTCTTCAAATACATATTTGTTGACTATTATTTGATTTGGAACATCCTCCTCATATTTTTCCAATTATGATTCTGGTTTTGTACCATCTAAATAGGTGGTTATAATGTTTTTTAATTAAACATAATGCTTTATAGGTGTCAATTTACTATAAAAAATTTTACATAGAAAAATTCCTTTGGAATATATTCTAAAAATATATATTATCTTTTAGAGAGGTTGTACCCCTGATATATCATTTTTTTGTGACCACTGATGGGCCTCACAAGTTCCGTTGTGGACTACTTTTTATATACATGATAATGATGGATATAATTTATTATCCTAATAGCTTCATTATTCATATGAGAATGATGAGTCCCAATATGGGTTGAACAATGATGTTTCAAACTATTTAACTCCTCCTACTGAAAAATAGTGGCTTTTATAGGGAACGTGGTTGACGTAAAACTTACCTTAGCTAAATAGGGTTGGTATTCCCTTGATCAATTTCTAGGTCACACATAATTGGATTTAGTGATCAGGATGTCATATTTTATTGTAAAAATACCCATAGCTATATAGTATATGGATTATCCTATATCAGGGAAGAGATAGCTGCTGTCTCTCCTCTCTTGATCATATGAAACACTATTCAAGAATGATTTTGGGGAATTTTATAATTGGTTATCGACCTACTTTTTATAATGGTAGCGGTTCCATCTTGTATTTTGTATACCATAAGAGAGATTTTATTGATAAGTTATAAATCTAGGTGTATCATTCACTTGATGGAATCGTCTCTTTAGGATCAATGCTTATGAGATTCAGTTAAATATGACTCATGTTGAGTGATTTATCTTCTATAAAAAATTCTCACTAATGAGATCCGTCTAAAGGAAATGAAATTGCATGATGTACCTTTGGACAAGCTCTACTGAGCATGATTAATTTGTACACAACATTCCTTGATATAGATGTTAGATAGAGTGTATATATCATCTAATATTTGTTACCCAAACCATTAATGAATCTTACTTGAATACACTACCTTTGTTCTCTTGATAGCAAGATTCATACTACTTTAAGGATAGAAAATTCAATTTGATGATGATGTTTTGAACATTCCATGAGTTGATTTTTATGTTCATCTTGTGGAGCAATTTGAATTTTTAAGTGATAATTATTTTTAGGGATATTCTACATAATTTAATGCATTCATAGTTTTGATAACATATCTGGAATACCATGTTGAGTGGTGTGTAATAGAAAAATCTTGAACCTTATACTATCATTATCCAATTTTCTATGCATCAGAAAAATATTCCCTTAATATCCTATGAGTGATTATTCTAGTTGATTCAAAAAAATATAAATTTACAAACTAGTTTATTATATAATCTATGATTTGATGTAAACTACTCAATTATGTTTGAAGGAAAATAACCCTAGATTTGATTGTCAGATGACCATTACTACAGGTTTTCATTTATTTTGGAATGAATATCTCTTTTCAAAGATAAATAATTTTGATTGAATGGAATTATCTACTCTTGATCCTCACAATATTATAAATTTCTCACAATTTATTTATTATGATGAGGAACATTTTTTCAAAGAAAAATATGACTAAAGGGAGGAACATTATAATAAATTCCATCATGGGGAGGAAATGTATAACTTCTTAATGATCATCTATAGGGAGAAATAATATTTTAGATACCATTAGGGGGACCTCTATGGTGTATAATGGTAAGAGGATGGAATTATTGTTGTTGGATTTTCTAGCCGTGAGGTGGTTTTCCATGATATTCATCATGATATGTGTTATCATTAACTATCACATTAATACCACTAAGGAGACCTTCGTATTAAATATTCTAGGGGGATCCTAAGAATTTTTGGTGGTAATGTTGTGAGGAGATGTCCACAATTATGACTGTTTCTTGCATACTTTGTTGTAAAATGTTTAGGATCATAGACATCCATTGATATATGTTTTATGTATTGAAATGACCTTTCCTGAGTAGATAATTGTTGTAAACATTATGTTTAATCTTCTATTTCATTTGGTGGGGATTTTTTTGATGTACATCTCTGGTTGGACTATATAACTTATTTTATAAAGTGATTTTCATGAAAGTAAGACACCTTGAGGGGTTCCAATGTAATTATAGAGATATATATAAATAATTATGGGGCTTTTATAGGGATGTATGAGTACCCTTGGGTGACTATCAGACAATACTGATGATATATGTTCAGAATGAGGGTATATGCATGATAATGTGGCTTATTTATGACAAAAAATTTCTAAAATCCCGCCATGATGGTTGAAGTAATATGTGTTTTCTAAAGAGTAATAATTTTACCATATTAATGGGCCATATTAAATTGAGAGGTAGGGTTGTGTGGCCTAACCCAAACCACTACTAATGTGGTCATTATTTCTTAAATGTTTTGTAGAATATTGTATGGGGTATATTTATATCCTTCCATCAAAGAGAAAATATATTAGTTGACATATGTAGCTGGGAGCTGATATATTCCCATGCAATATTTGTACCACATAAGTGCCCATACTCATATACTTTGATTCATGCAAGGATATACTAAAATATTTCATGTGATGGGAAAAGATATGGGTCTACCCTCTATTTATTTATGGATCATACCGGAGGGTTTCTATAGTTGATTCCATAATGTTATAAAATACTTGATGAACGAAGGCATGTTTATGTTCATACTAGAGCATTTCATCCATGTTTGGTTAGTATGATTATATATATGAAATGGGGGATGTTATCCTATTACTAAATGATTTTTTTCTACCTCTATGAGTTGTACAATGCATTAGGTTTTGATAGACGCAATCCATTTCACTTTGGATGGTATCATAATTATATTGATGAATTGATGTTTCACGACATTGGGTGTGGTGGTTGTTCGTAGAATTCATTCGCGAGGAGTCACATGGTGTCGATATGAGCCTTCTATATACCTATTGATTTTCCTCCAAATGGTAAGGGAGGAACCTATTCTTTTTTAGGTAATGTATCCTAAAATATACTGATACTATGAATGGAACTGTTTATTTATTTTGATAAGTTTTTTTTGGATGGATGGTGGGTGGGGATTCATACCATTGAAGTATTATCGTGTAGACATGATGGTCAAAAAACACATTATTAGTGGTGATATAGACCCAATGTGTTTGATACCCAGTGTTAGTGACTCTTGGTCGGTGATGTGATCCTCGGGCCATGAGGACCCAATTTTTTCAATAGCTATTATATATGTCTTTTTTATGTGGATAAATTGAAATTTTGATTAAATATATTTATTTTTTGAATTAATGAGTATTTTCATAGAAAAATAAAACAATGAATCCAAACAATGGATGATCATTATAAATTTACTGATAAAAAATTAATTTCCCTAAAATATACATGTTATTCTGATTACATTTCTTAATGTATGAAAGTGGGTGAATTTTTGAAAAACATATATCTTTTTTATGAATGGATTTACATCTGGTTCACTATTTGTTTCAAAAAAAATTACTTCTTGAATTTCGAGGGTGGGGGTAGATATATATTCAAACACCTTCACATAAGATCATTGATTACATTTCACACCCCATTTTAGTTGGTTTTAATAACAACCTATAAAATTTAAATGATATTGTACTCTTGGAACAAATTTTCGTTATATTATACTATATAATATCATAAACATAAGAAATATTGAGAAACTAACATAACTTTATCTCTTTAATAAATATCTTTACATTAAGAGGCTTTAAATCTAATTAATATTCAAACAATAATAATTTTAAATAATGATATTTAATAGAAAAGATAAAATGGGAAAATATAAATCACCCTGATCTACTAGAAACATCTACCCCATGAAATACCTAGAAAAATGACACAAAATATTAGTAATCCAATCAACATTATATAAAATGAAAAAATATAACATTTTGAGTAACTATTATGATTATATAGTGAATGAATTAATTGATACCTATTGGATAAAATGTGGCCATTTTATTAATAATGTTACTATTGGAGTAATAACATGTTCATTTGGAATTTTATCCTTAATATTTGGAATAATAACCAGCCCATTGGAAACAATTACCTGACCATTGGAATAGAAATTTAACCTGAAAATATTAAATTTAGCATTAAATGATATTTATAATGATTACTTTAGGTATATATTAATATTATAATTCATTTAAATAAATATCATTATTTAAAAATAAAAGAAAATATATGCACATTTTCAATAAACAGTATTTATAAGTATATTGTATAAATAATAATTTCAATATTAAAAATTAAAATTATCTATGTTAAGAATTTATGTTGATAAAATTCATATAATTTTTAAAATAATCATCTTTAAATTTTACAATGGTGATTTTTATTTCATTTCATGAAATACATCAAATTTCAGGTGAGTTATAAAAATAATGTTTTTTACATAACTAGTAAATCTTAAATAAAATCATTCATAAAGTAATAATTACCTAATATTTTATAGAGAATTAGTTTATTTGAATTCATATTTCATTTCATCAATGATTAATTAATATAAATTAATTTTAATTTTAGAACCTAAAAAAATTCAAAAAACCTAATGTCAAAATAGTTCCAATAAAATAAATTTTTTTCTGGTTTTTAAAATTTATTTTTAATAAACTAAGTGAATTAGAAATATAAAGTGGTTGGAATAACTAAAACCTCTTTATTTAATTTATATGTTATTCATATTCTAAACAATTCATTATTACTGGATTACTTTTGATGTAGTATTTTATTCAATGTTTTATTCAAAAAGACCCCTCTCATCATGTATAAATAACCCCTCTCCCTTACATTAGTAATTCAATCTTCTCACACATTCAAAAAGAAATTCCAAAATTATTCCAAATTAATCCTACTGTAATCCTTTGTGATTTTTTTAATAATCCAACTCCATTCATTAATGTATTATAGTGTCATCTAAGATAAGAAAAGCAAATAAGAGGGGTTTTTTCATCAACTCTTCTTTGTGTTATCTTTTTCTCATAAACTCTTTCACTAAATTTTTCAAAATGAATTTTTATATTATTAATTACAAAATATTTTATCATTATTTTAATACTTCTATCCTATTGTAAAAACTATATTTATGAATTAGTTATATATTAAAACTCTCTTTTTCCTCCTTTGGAAAAAATTCTTGATAATGGATGGTTAAACAAAAATGAGGACCTTTGTAACATATTTTTTTTCACCAAACATATGTACAAATTTTTTTTTATTATATAAATTTAAATATATATGTATTTAAATAATTTTAAGTTTATTTTATTAATGTATACATTTCCTTTATCAAAATGAGATAATTGAAACAAGATGGGAATATTTAATGAAATCATAATATAAAAAAATTCACATTTAATAGAGAGTTTTACAAATTATAATACATTACTAATAATATATAAATATAGATAATTGTTACCATATTATAATTCTAAATTAATTTTTTGATAAATTATTTTACACATGAGGTGAAAAATCAATGAAATAATGTCAGAATTACGGAAATTGGAATCCTGAACTCCACTCTAATATTCATCTATACCTCTTCAATGATATATTTGATATGGTTATTCATATAATATTTTTTAAATATCATGTCACTATTATTCTATTTTATTTTCAAGGATATGCATATTTTCCCATGTATTTTCAAACCAAATATAAATAACCTCAAAAAATCATTTCATTCCAAAACACATCTTTTACTACTATTGAGTTATATATTCTTCCCCATATAATTATTATGTTTATAAAAAATATGTTTCCCTTTTTATTTGGGAACACCTTATTTATTATTAAAACCTATATTTATGAAATTCTTCTGAAATCCATTTCGTTCCACAATTCATGTGATTATTATTATTATTATACATTTTAAGAGGAATTAATTATTATTTAAATATTATGATGTTACATTTTTTCTCAAGAGTAACCATTGTATAATGTTTATTAGACACATTAAAGAAGATGCAGTTTTGGTTTCCCAACACTAAAGTATTACTATTTTTGTTATTATTTACTAAAAAGGTTAGTAGAATGTTGGATGGGAATGATTCATGTCATTCCATCATAACCAATATACATTGGGTGACCTTTTTAGCTAGATGGTTATATATGAACATTGAATAGTTTTAAAATGTATGATTCCTAATACAATCCACCATTTCATCAAGAATATACTGAGTGTTTTTATATTTATGGAAATGATATGGTTCAAACTATATTTATTTTTTGGGCATATTGGAAGGTTTCTATGGTTGATTCCATACAATGTTAAAATATTTATGGATGGAAGAGCCTTTATGTTCCTACATGACATTTTCTTCCATGATTCGTTTTTATATATCCTTATCGAGAATGGGGATATTAGCCCATTCAGAAAGGATTGGTTATCACACTCTATAAACTTTTCTAATAATTCTCGTCAGAGCTGTCCAAATCAGATCCCTTCGGGTGAAATACAGAATATGATGATTAATTGATGTTTAACGATGTTGGTGGACATGGTTACTGGTAGGTTCATTTTTTGGTGACTCTCATAGTGTTGAGATGAGTAATATAAAGAACTCTTGATCTTCCTATATATGGTAAGTGAGGAAGATTTTGTTTTTTCAATGGAATGTATACTAAAATGGTTTGATATGGAGATAGGAAACATTTAGTTATATTCCACTAGTTTTTTGGGGGTTATGGTAATTGGAAAATCATATATTGGAGGGATTCTCATGTATACTTCATGGTAAGGATGATAGTATTGATTTCGTACACCAGAACATAGGAACATGATACCCGATGTTGTGGAATCTTGCATGGTAAGGAGATCCTTGTGATAGATGATGACCTAATTTTTTTATATTCAATATATATTCCTTTTTATGTTGATATATAGAAATTTGTATTCAAGATATTTCTATTGAGAATTATTATGTATTTAGAATGAAAAAATAAACATTGAAACACATCAAATGACTATCATAATAAAAAAAATTATGCATAATATATTGTCTTAGAAAATCCATACATGGATAGTTTAACTTTTTGAAAGTATTAATTGGGAAGAAATGTGTGAAAAAAATTCATTTGGATTAATGAATATATTCAGATCAGGTGTAGAATTGTTTTCAAAAAAAACTTCTTCTACTGATTCTCGATTTTGGGGGTTGAAATGGTTTCAAAATCATTCACATCGAGTCACTACATTTTTTTCATCCACTATTAGGTGGTTTTTGGTTACTACCTAGTGTTTTTAAATGATATTGGACACATTGAATAAATGTTTCTTATATTATACAATCTAATATCATACATATAAATATATAGAGATAAAAATAAAAAATTTCTCCCTTAACAGAATTGATTACATGATTCAAGTAAAAAAAATATAATTCCAAACACAACAATTGGTCAAATAATATATAAAAGGAAAGCTAAAATGTGAAAATATGTATTTCACCAATCTACTAGAATTACCATCAGCATGAAGAAAACAATAAAAATTAAATAATGTATTAGAAAACAAATTGACATTAGAATAAAAGAAAATATATAACATTTTGAGTAATTGTTGTAATTATCGAGTGAAAAAATGATGTGGTTTTTATATAAAGTATTATGTCTCTTTGAATATTAATAAGACTATTGTAATAGTAAAAAATTCACAGAGAATAGTATCCCAATTAATGGGAAAAGTAATATTCCTATTAGTAATAGTAATTATACCATTTCAAATATAATTTGACATGAAAAAAATAAATTGTGCTATAAATTATATTTAACAAATGTGTTTCCAAAAAATAATAATTTTAAAAAATTCCAGTTTACTTTTTAATAAAGTATATGAATTTAAAATATAATGGGGTTGAATGACCTAAAATAATTTACTTATATTTATATATGAAACATATTTTATAAAATAAATGATTACAATTTTTACATTTATAATAGTATTTAATGTAATATTTTATTCAAAAAATATTGTAATACTCATGTATAAATAAAAACTCTCCATCCCCTTAGGAATACAATCCTATTACTCATTCCAAATCCAAATTTTTTATAAAATAATATTCCCTTAAGATTATTTTAATACTTAGGGACGTAATATAGTAACCCAACACCATTCATCAGGGGAATCTAGTGTCATACAAGGGAAGAAAAACTAAGAAGAAGGTATGCCTTCATCAAGTCGTTATTGTGTTTTCCTCTTATATTCATCTTTTTACAAATCCCTTGAAAACCTAGGTATTATAATATTAATTCAGAAATATTTTAACATTAGTTTTATCGTTCTGACCTTTTTGAAAAAAAAAATTCGATGTAGTTATATATTTTTTTCTCTCCTTCTCCTCCTTTGGAAAACATTCACAATAATAGACAGTTAAATGACAATGGGGAAAATTCCACCTTATTTGTTGTCCAAAACCATATTTATTATTAAAATAATTTATTTATTTTTTAAATATTTATAAATTTTTTTATTTAAATCCTTTTATATTTATTCTACTTATGTATAAATTTCCATTGAAAACATTGAAAAACTTATACAATACTGGAAAATTTAATGAAAATTCATTATCAAAATAGTTGACATTTAAAAAATAGTGATATAAATTATAATCACATTATATTAATGGATAAATAGTGGAAAATATTACAAGAGTTAAATTTTGGATCAATGTTTTAGTAAATATTTTTTTATTATTTAAGAGCTCAAAAATGATGCAATAATTCAAGATTTAATGTAAGGGGATTCTCAAACCGAAATCCTTTTTTGGGGGATAACTCCTTAATGATATATTAGATATGGATATTTCTATAGTATTCATTAAATATCATTTAACATTTATTCCATTTTCCATTCTTTTATATAAATGTTTCAACACTGATTTTTAATCCAAATACAATGATCTTCTAAAATGTAATTTCATTCCGAAATAAATCTTCTACTACTCATTACTTATTATTTCTGCCATTTTTAATGATGAGGCTTATAAAAAATATGTTTTACATTATTAATTTAGAAACCCCACATTTAATCACGCAACCATTCATTATGAAATACTTATGAAAACCCCTCTGTTCCATGGTTCATTTTATTACAATGATTTCTATACATTCTATGTGGAATACAAGAATATTTTAATATTTTGACGTGATGGTTGTATGTGGATATTTATATCTCTACAATGGGTTGGGTAATTTCATGTAATCATGGTATTATGTGTTTGATGTGTGATCATGATTCTATATTTGTTTACAATGATGATGTTATGATTGTGAAAAAATGATATGCATTAAAATGAATTTACTTATGTTCAAAACAATTTATGGGTTTTCAACACTATGACAAGATGTTTTATATTTATGAATAACCACATTCAATTCTTTTATCATAAGTTTCCATTATTAATTTTATGATGATTCTGTTATAATTATATAATGATGAATATTATGTTCACTTAAGTTTTATTGATTAATTTTTTACCTCAACTTATGGGGTTTTAGTTTACCCCATTAATTGATATATATCCTCAAGTGAATACATGTACTAAAGAATTCAGTAGATGTTTTATATGGATAAAGAGTAAATATATTAATAATTTTTATGAATTATTATGTATATGTTGTGTCTGAACCCAATTATAAAACTATACAATTGTTTTTTAACATTGAATGTATATATATAATGTATTTTATTTTTAAAAAAGATGTAATAGTTATCTACAGAAAACTAGGGTATTTAAATTTTATTTCAGATATATGGTAAAGTAAATTTTTAAATATGGATTAAAAACATTAATGATACCTCTTCGGATAAACCTAACTGTATGTAAACACCCAAGAAGCATCGTTTTATAAAAAGGGTAAAAAAAGGTATCCCGTTAGATTTTACATTATATTTAATTGTTTAAAATAATAAATTATTCATCAGTGTTTTAAATAAAGTTTTTTTCAATCATTTTATTATTTATACAATAGTTTGAATTAGAAGAAACCAGGCCAACACCCCTTTTGGAGGAATGACAAAAATTCCCAAATGACTTCACCATTTACATGGGGTTGGAGTTAAAAATAAGCATGGTGGATCTTAAAAAATGATCTCAAGATATGCGAAATATCTGGAACCATGTTGAACAACATCATTCACCCACAAGGGGGAAAGTATAAATAATGAATTTTATGTGCCAAAGTCCACTTACATTTAACGGATCATTCGATCCACCTGTCATGGAACTAAGGTTTAAATAAATGGAGGTGATATTTTTCATTCTCCACTACCCTCAGTATGTTATTGTGAATCTATCCTTTTTTTAGAATAGATAATTCAATAAATGGTGTTAAAAACAATGAAAACAAATATGAAGGATTAAATAGAAGATATGGATAGGGAATCCTTTATGAAAATAATTATTTACAATTATTTCCCTCAAACTTTTAGTGTAATGACCAATATTTTTAAGGAAGGTATAGACCATTTATTTATAAAATTAAATGTTTTTTTAATTCATGGTAAAGTTTTAGTATTGCCTATGTAAGGTTTAAGGAGTTTCCATGGATTCATTGGATCTGGGAGTTCTATATTTGGGGATAAAGAATTGGGCTTCACTTATAGTTTAAACCATGCGACCCCGCTCTCATGATTTCACTAAAAATATGGGGTATAGACAGGGATAGATATAGGCCACATGATTTTTCCTAAAACATACATCACATGGTTAATGAATTTTTGGATTATCTATTTTTTGATAATGGGATTTCAAACGATTGTCTCCTGGTTTTAGAAACCATGCGGCCTAACTGTGTATGGTATTTTCTTAGGTCATGTTAGTAGTGTGATTTTTTCATTGTTTTCTCAATCCATGGGAACAAACCATGCACCATTTAGTTTTGGGGTGAAATTACAATTTCCCACAATTAAACCTTAACACTATTTCTCCTCTCCCTTGTTCTCTATTGTCTAAAACATGTGTCTCTCAACCAATTTGTTATCATGAACACCTAAAGAATGAAATTGAGCAAGATCATTTATTCAGTTTTTTTATTTGATCTGTATGAGCCATTGGACCCATATGAGTAAGATCACTTAGTCTCCAAACTCATATCATAGTTTTTCATTCAATTTTTCATTTTATTAAGGTGATATAACATTTTCTACATTACGACATTAGACTATTTCTCATATCTCTTCCAACCATATTCCAAAATGAGGTCGTTAATGAGTGGGGAACCATATATTTCCTTGGCATAGGAGGTCAAATCATATTACTATTTTGGTTTGGTTGATTTCTAATTATCCATTCATACCATATGTTGACCATTACTGATTATCTTGATTATATTGGTTCCTCCATGACTAAATGACCAGTCCAAATAGATAATTGTTTGAGTCTTATTTAGTGTGATAGAGGTTGCACATACCTTACCTAGCCACCCCATGGGTGTGCTACTAATGTTGTCCATTTTTGGAAAATTGGTTCGAAATTTCTAGAAATATTAATTAGCTAAAACATTGTTATTGAGTGGAAATTTACACTGAGACTTTTTTATTTACTGTAACTCGTGCCACCCATAGGTTCTTGGCCCTTTTATAGTTAGAATTTGAAAAGTGGGAAATTTCCATATGATACATGTTATCTTCTAAATTAACCTTGAGCCTTGTGAACTGTGTTTCTATGTCTAATTGAATTGATTTATTTGGATAGCTTGAACATATTCTAGGGTATTACATATTTTATATGGTGGTATCCATTAATTGAACTGACCATGGCACCTTTCAATAGAAACTTGATCCATACGACTTGTTTTACTTATTATTAATAAATGGTAAAGATTAAATAGAATTTAACATAGATAAATAAATAAATGAGGTATTTTTTCCTTCTGTATATAAATATATATCTTTGTGTGTGTGTGACCATTCCTTGGTATTGTTTAACTGAAATGAATTAGAGGTTATAACTAAAGTAATATGTTTTTTTGATTACACATCGTAAATATATACTATGTATATGTAAGATATGCATAGGAGGAAATACCCCATGATAGTTGTAATTATTTTTTTCCTTCATAGAGGATGTAATATAATGGTATGCAGCATTGAGATAGGAGGGAAATCACACTCCCTTCAATCTTGTGTTTAGAGCGTGGCATGTTGCACTAGTGATACTATAAGAGTGATGGAATATACATGACACGTCATTAAATTAGAGTTATTCTATAGAGGTTTACTCATTATCGCTAGTGTTATAGTATAAAATATCTCAATCTATTAGTATATATGTAATTTACCCTATTACATGAGCTTCTAGGATCATTAGACTACTCATGGATGTCGGAGTTATTCCCTAGTCCAACAAGAACTAGTAATCCATGTATATGTCCATTAGATATCCCCAGACACATGTATTATAGAGGTGGATGAAATATATAACTAGAAAATATATATATAATTAATTTTATATATAATGACAGGATCATATATTACTCTCTACTATGGGTCAAATCAGGTAGACTCACAAGATGTCCTATAGGATCTTGAGTGACATGGTAATTTACAACATCATTATTTTACTATTCAACAAATACATGCATAATGTTCAGTTACGAGAACTACTTGGATTACACATAGACACCATTGGTGGAGGCATGATGAGACTTTACCACATACCCTACTCAAGATAACTCTGGTTCTCAAGAATACTATCATTCTGTGGGTATTGATAAGGGAAAAATCCTTGATTTTGGTGGTTTGTTAGATTATTTTGGTAGCTTAGGAGAAGAGGATGAGGATTAAGATCAGGTTTCTTATGTGGTAGTTTTTTATATTTTTCTTATTATACCTTTTTATATCTTGCTTATACCATAATTTTTTATTAGAGCATTCTAGACATCTTATATTAGAAAATTCCTTTTAGGATTTTGGTAATTATAATTAGTTGTTATGTTTGGATTATTTATCTGGTGATTTTACAACCTGTATTTTTTTACCTTCTTCACAGATTATTGATTCTTATTATTTAAATTATTCTCCCTCTATTTATTTCATCTATTTGTGTCCAATATGACACTCTGACATGAGGGTATTGTCTCCACATTGTATAACTTTTACAACCTCGCTGGTAGTTGGTAGCCTATAGAAAATGTGGACATGCACATGAGACTATGTAACCCACCAGCTTGGGGAATGGGTTAAGTGGATTCTAGGAAGGGATATAAAAATGTGGTATTAGAGAAGCTACATTCTTTCATTAATATTTGGATATAATATACTGGTGATTGGTAAACTCATGGGACGTGATCATAAGCCAGGATTGAGTGTCTCAAACCCTTGATTAGGGTAATGTCCATGTTTCCAGAATTATAATTATTGTTCAGTATTTTCCTATTACTTTGGATATGACATCACTATTGTTTGAAACAGTTGATTTATGATTTTATCCATTTTAGAATGGTTAAAATTAATACATCATTATTTTACCAGATGAAATGAGGGAAATAGATTAGATTATGAATCATCCTAGGATCCTTTGGACAAATATGCCATGAATTTGTTCGTACCAAATAGTGTTTTAGAATTTAGTTGCACGATCTATATTTATTTTGGCTTGATGTTTCTTGAATTGTCATGAAACTTCTTGTGGGGTTCATAAAACATAATTGATACTTAATTTTTCCTCCTTAACCTAATAGTGTTTTCTAGAGAAATGTAATGTAGATACCATAGTTATTCAATTATTTCTGGTTGAGCAGTGAAACATTAGTGGTATGACCTGGAACATGTTACGGTATGGGTTAGGTGGATTCCATGTTTGGATTATAAGGTGTATAGAACCTTGTTGATCAAAAAATGATAGACCATCTAATTGATCCTTTTGAGAAATTTCAATGTTTAATAAGGATAATTTTATTTTATAATGATTAATAATGGAAAATAAGATCTTATATATATATATATATAACATAGACATTGAAAGAAACATGGCCTTACTAGTTGTAGTGGGGTATATTCTATAATTCTCATGGCATGTTGTGGTTCTTTCAACCTTCTGGACATGTGTTTTGAATCTAGATGAGAGGTGGAGTTGTTTCCAAAGTATGGACTTACTCCTTCCCTTGATTCATAAATGAAATAATCTATATTTATTAAATCCATCATGTGATGTGTCTTTAGAATTGTATTGTTATGCCATAATGACGTCCTCCAATCATACACTCTGAAGGTAGTGATAACCATGTCACTAAGGTTGTGTTCTATAAGCATACAGTAAATCCTCTTATAGATCTAGCAATAGATCCTCTTTGAGTTCCGAATATTTTAATTTATTCCCTACACTGAGAGGGATTTATGTGTATGCATAATGATTTGCAAGGAATAGTTTGACCTATCCCAATCATGGAAGAGTTGAATCACATGTGTTAGTAGTAGTTCCTCCCAACTTCTTGGGGGATAGAATACCACATTTTGCTGAGTCATTTATAAATGAAATCATTTATATATTTTATAATCCCTTAATGCATCCAGAATGGAGGGTCAAGACATCATCCTATATGCTGTGACATTCATCCAAGAGGTGGTGGGAGGACAACACATAAGTAGATCGTCATCATTAGATGGATTGGATATTTATTAGACAATATTCATTGAATACCTGTTTCTTTAAAATGTGAGGGCTGACAGATCTATAGAATCTAGTAATTTTCATTAGGGGAGCATGTCAATTATGGAATAATCTTCTTATATTACAAGTCTTGCCTATCCAAAACAAGGTTTTATCAATGCTAAAAAATCATTTATCAATGATAAATGCATTGATAATCGAGGCGCTATGAGAAGGGGGATCCCTTTTGTCAGCGCTAAAAAATAATAGAAAAAGAACCCTTTTATGAGCTCTATAGTAGCACTCAGAAAAGGGATCTTTTATCATTACTAAAAAATGTGCTGATAAATGTGTCTTTTATTTGTGATTATTTAGCCATTATACAATTTATAAATAAATTAAAAATATTATAATAAAATTAAAAATATATACAAATATGAATCTCTTTTAAAAGTACATTGACCCCTTTTCAGCATCATCTATATGCCCTGGACCCACCCACAAACCAACATGGCCCATCCGCACACACCCACCCTTTAATAATGTGATCAACCCCTCACCTCCTACACCCCTGCCTCCTTTCCATTTTGAATTAGAGATCTCTCCCCTTGCACTCATGCACCTTTAACAATCACCCATCTTGTTATTTTATCCTTTAAATGATATATATATAAATATATTCAAATATTATTATTTATTTATATTAATATATATTTATTTATATTAATATATATATATATATATATTATTAATATATACACAAATATATATTTATATATTTATATATTTATATATTTATATATTTATATATTTATATATTTATTCATATATGAATATATATTTATATTTATTTATATATATTTTGCAGTATTTTTCTAATATATTAATTCATATATTTATATATATTTATATTATTAGTTTTAAATACATTTATATAATAATTTTTTTCTGTATAAAAAATAAACACATATATACAACATACATGCACATATATATATATATAATGTGTATCTGTATGCATAATTACACATATTTAGATATATTTAAAAATATTATATATTAATATGTATATAAATATGTTAAAATATATAGATAATATAAATCAATTTGTTGATATAGATACACACAATTACACACAGACACACACACACACACAATATTTAGGTATATATATAAAAATAATTATATTTTAAAATAAATTGATATTTTTTATTTAGATATGGCATATATATTGAGAAATATATTTTATATGTATATATGGATAATTATTTATTTCTAAAAGTAATTTTTTTATGAGTGAATATATAAAAAATATTTATATATTGTTATATATTTGATTAAAAATAGAAATGCATTGTGAAAAATTATAAAATTACATATCCATAATATCAAAATTAATGTCATTCCTGGTAATAAATTCATTCCCCACTAATAAAGGTAAAAATACACCATTAAAAGATGCTGAAATTCCATTAAATGCTTAAAACGGTTGGAATCTTGATAAAAAGGTCTGCTTTGGAGGCCAATAGATTCTTTTTGGCACTAAAAAAGGGTTATAGGTCTACATATGTTATTATGGGTGTAGATATCATATCATTATTCAATTTAATATGTGGTAGAGCTCAAACAGACACCCATATCAAAATTAATGGTCATTTGAAGTTTGAGTTTTGTTTTCATCTTATTTTAAATAAGTTTTTATTTTTTTATTTCTTCTTTCATTAAATTGTTATTAAATGAAAGTTACTTGATAAAAATTAATAAATTACTATTTAATCTTATATATTTATTTATTTTATATACAATATTCACAAAATATTTTATATTCTATGTATAAATTTCTATGTATACTTCTCTAAAACATATTTAAAAAATATATGTTATATTTATATCAATATAAATATATTATTTTTAATTAAATTATTATTTTAAAAATTATACCCTTTAACAGTGCTAGTAAAAAATGTTGATAAAGACCCCACTTTATCAGTTCTCCTAAAAAAGAGCTAATAAATGGTTACAATTCAACAATGCAAAAAAAAGTGCTCTTAATGGGGTCCCTTTTATTAGCACTAAAAAGCGGTTATAAAAGGGTTAAGTTAATAGTCCTTTTTAGTGCCCTTAAAAGTACAATTTATCAAATATTTTTTTAGTATTGATAAAGGTGCCAACATTAATAGTGGGTTTTTAGTGTTGTTAAGTGGTGGCATTACATAAATTGTTTTTGTGGAATTATGTTGGGGTTCATGACCATTATAGATACTGATAATCTAAATAACACCAAGACATTCAAAATTGGGCTATTCTACACAATCTGATACAAGGTCTATGTGTTCAAATTTTCAACCATTTCTAAAATTGTATACCAATTCCTTATTATATAAAATAATTAGAGAGATTCTGAAGTTTTTATTTAGGGTGATTTGGCACCTAGGGTTTCCAATGGTTCTTCTTTTGGACTTGCACATTGTACATTTCCTCAATAATTTATTTGATTTCTAAAGAAGTTATATAATATTTAGTTATGAATTTAATTATTGGTAACCTATTTTTAATTCGTGTTTCCTACATTCAATTTCATTGTAGAAGGAAATATAGAATATTTAAGGACGGGTGCCTCTAGCAAAATTGTTTTTCTCGAGTCGAAAGGAAAAAGATGGAAGTGTAGTTAATAAACCGAATCAGGAGTAGATTTTATGTTTTAAATTGTTTATTTCAAATATTAATATCTATTTTCTATCTTAATAATAAATTTATATTTTTAGAATGCCACATTAGATGCCCTTGATGCCTAGGAACCTGACAATTTTGGGCAAAATGATCACTTACATCAGGTACTGGGAGATGAGCACATTGGAAGATTACACTGCTGAACTGGGAAGAGTATACTCCCAATGAGGTTTTGGACCTCCTCCGGTATGATTATATCACATCCTCTATAATGGAACAAAATATTTATCACAATTGTGGGAATCGAGAACACATGATGTCTCAGCGTCTACATGATCTGGTTGAGTGTAGAATCTATGGAAAGATAGACCATCTTGAATGTTTTATATTTCTTTCCCCTAGTGCCCAGTGATATGGGATCTAAGCCTTATATTCAATCCTGAGCATTCCCAATAGGATCACATCTCATATGAGGTTTACATACCATTATCCTATTTGGGAAAGGTGGTGGTTTAGGAAGTGGTAGTCATACTTATAATGTTCTGTGGCAATATAGAGGGATTGTTCATGGGAGTCAAGAAGTGACTCAGAGCCATGTTACATTCCATTTACATGATGTATATCCAACTTATCAAGAGAAAGTCACCATACCATTTACAATACGTGGTACTATTCATGTATTACCCACATTATTTTCTAATTTATTTTACATAACTATGTAACACTCATTTAAATATTAGACTATAATTTCAATTTAGAGCCTCGATATTGAACATTATCACATATTCATGACAACGAACACATTGTTAGTTATACATTCAGAGGTATTTCAGCATTGTAGGGATTTTTCCCTTGATATTGGTAGTTACATTTTTGTACCGACTCTTTGCATCCTCAACATTATAGGGTATGATGGAATCATTTTTATAGATAGGTTAATTACCTAAAGAGACCATATTTAATGTAGTTTTTAGATGGTGATATATACACCACCAGAGGGTAGTATGCACATGAATAAGTGATATTAGGAGGTGAAACCATTGTGATCAAGAACTGAGTACTAAAGGTTGGGTAGTGTGGTAGTGTAGATTTCCAGTCTTTCCCTCGATGACTAGGTGTTACATCCAATTTCCTTTCATTATATAGTAGAGAATTTATAATTTGTCTTTCCTAGTGAAATATTTGGTCTACCTACACTATGAAAAGCATATTTTACTATTGAGATTATGCTACGTGCAGCACCGGTGACCACTGTTGCTTAAGGTATAGTACCTAAGGATGTTATGGAACATAAGAATTTGTTAGAGGATTTGGAGGCTAATGGATTTATGAACCCCCTGACTTATCATTGGGGTTCACATGTAATTGTTTCAGGAAGGTGGACTGTAACTTTAATATCTATGTGGTTTATGATCATTCGAATGAGCTCAATATAATTAATCGGTATCTAATTCCTAGAATATATTACGTATGTTATTAGGTCTGAGTAGTGAAGATATTTTCAAAATTATATTTGAGGATGGGAAATCATTAGGTGTGTTTGAAGACATTAAACATTCCTTGCACAACCATTAAGAGTAGTTACAGTCTATAAATGTACCTATTTATTCCATTCAGACTCATGAATTCCCCTATTGTATTTATGGTACTAATGAATTCTGTATTCCACCCATATATGGTTTCATGTGTGGATGTATTTTTAGAAAATATGTTGGTGTATTATTTTTCTAGAAATGACCAAGAAACCCTTCTTCAGATCATATTGAATACACTAAGAGAGCCTCATATCTATGAAAATCTTCTTAAATTCTACATATGGATTAAAAAAGTCCACTTTTGTGTCATTTCATTTTAGTTTTAAGAGTTCATATAGGCATAGATAAATTTATATCTTCTTTTCATGGGAAAAACACAAGAAAATCATTAATATTCAAACTGTTATATGATTTTATTGATATTACGTACACTTTATTCAAGATTCCAAACACTTTGTACTGATCCACACAACCTTTACAAATAAGGCAGTGAGATACAAAAGGATAGAATCATTGGACGTAAACTTCCAGAATATGAAGGGTGGAATAACATTATTTCTTATATTAATTCATTCAGAGCTAGGAAGAAGATATATTGTATATTGTGATGCATCACGTGCTAGTAATTGAATGTTTATGATGTAGGAAGAGTGAGTCTTCATGTAATGGCTTTGTCAGTTGAGGCCTCATTAGTGGAATCAATAATTCCAAGATATTTTTCTCACTACAATAGTTCATTCCATACATTGTTGGAGTCATTATCTACTTTGTGAACATTTTTTGGTATTAAATGATCAAAAAACCACAAGTAAATATTTACACAGTGGGATCTCAACCTTAAGAGACACTGGTGGGTGGAGTACCTACAGTCAGTTGAATATCAGCTTTCCTATAATCATGGTAAAAATAATTCCATGGTCGATGCTCTAATCTTGAATACTGATATATGTGATGTTTAGGAATCCACTGGTGAATGAATGTTATAGCCTTATTCTCAATGATTCATGTGGAATTTTAGGTCAACCATGGTCTGATGGTGATGTGTAACATCATCGACCAGAAGGGCCACTACAACAGTTGTACATTCCTTAAAGGTAATGGGATGATGTCTCGATAGATTTGATGAGTGTTATACCTAGATAACCTCAAGGATATGATACATTGTAGGATTTCCTTGATCATTTTATGAAAGTCAAACACTTAATTCTAGTTTGAGAGTCCTTCTTGGTAGACGACTCTCATTCTATTGATTTAGACAATGATGTTCTAATCGTGTAACTATTATGGAAATGAATTTAGAAGGGCTTGTGTATGTAGGTAATTTTATTCATGCCCAATAACCCATAGACACAGGGATAGAGATAGACTACTATACATGCTCTAGAGGATATAATCTATTATTGGATAATGGACTTGGGGTTCAAAGTAGAAACACATTCCCCTAGTCATGTTTTCATATAATAAAATATTTCACGATTCAATTGATATTGAATCTTAAAAGTCCTTATATGGTAGGACATTCTACTCACTTTCGTTCTGGATAGAGGTAGGGGGAGAAGTTATGGTTAGACAATTTTCTCATTCATTACAATAAAAATAATTCCTAGGTGACATGAATGCTCATGTTGACAGAAAAGTCCATAAATCATTCATGTTCAAATATAATCTAGTGAGATCATGTTATTAAGGTTGAAGACGAGGTTTTCATAAAATTATCACCCTAGTTGGGCCATAGGAAAATTCAGAAGAATCATCATCTCTCACTGATGTTCTCTAGACCAATTATGGTTATGAAACATATTGAACCAATGGAGTTCAATTTAGCACATCATCGTACATATAGGTCCATTCATGATGTCTTTCATGAATCTCATATTCATCGACACTATCTAGACCCACATCATGTCTTTAAACCTGATGAGTTTGGGCTGGATATGGATTCTTCCATTTAAAAGTATCCCATTTTATTTTTGATCGGCATGTGAATATACTCTTAGGATGGTCTGTTCCGTTGGATTGGGTTCTATGGTAGGATGGTTGCATACATGATGTGACAAGGGAGAAGGAAGTTGATAATGAATCTCAGTCACCAAAACTTTTTCCTAACAATAACTATTTACCCTAAGTGGGGAAACTCAGTAATTAGTTTCTTAAAGATGAGAGTTTGTAATGATTTCTCAATTCAATGAATGTATTATTGTTTTCTCTTAAATTATAGGCCATTTCTAATCATGGTAAAGGAGTATTATTGCTTGAGTAAGGTATTAGGAGAATACAATAATTTATTGGAGCCTGGAGATCAATAACATAGGATAAATAACTACATCATAGTGATAATTTATACCATGTGACTTACCATGAATATATTCTATGAAACAATGCAGTTGCATAGATGGGAACCTGTTGGCCACACAGTTTGTTTGAAACCATTTCTGATAGAATGCATGTCTATACATATCATATGTGTTCTTGGAAAGTGGAATTTTCATGGTTTACGCATAGTTTGGTAATTTCTATGCCTTAACCATGTGTGAATTTTTTTATGTAGTGGTTGTAGCATAATTTGCACTTGGTTTATTCAAAATATGAAAAAAAACCATTCGACCCTAGTTTTGGGGTGAAATCTCCATTACCCCTTCCCACATAAACACTAACCTTATTTCCCTTCTCAGTTTTTCTCTAGCGGCTAAAACATTGGGTTCTCCACCTCTATGAGATCAATAACATCGATAGCTAGCATTGGGCTAGATACTCTCTCTTGTTTCCGTTCATCAATCTGTTCGAGGTATTGGATCTATCTTGGTAATCTCACATCGTATATCAACTCATATCAATGTTAATCATTCCATATATTTTGTTTCTCGATGTAGGAAAATTTTCCATATATTTGGGCATTGGGCAATTTCTTAGATCTCTTATAACCATCTTCAAATATGAGGTTGATATTCTATGAGACGTCGTCTACGACCTTGGGGTATGTGGTCATGTAATCTTTCTTCTTATATTGGTTGTTTTGTAATTAATTTATCACTCTCTAGGGTGTCCTTTTCTGAGCATCTGAATTATATTGGTTCCTTAATGTCAAAAAAACCATTTCACCAATATACTTATTTACTCAATCTTATCTGGTGGTTCATAGCTTGTGTATACCATATATTTTCCCCCCACGGGTGTTCCATAATGAATTGGCCATTTTGGAAAATTGGTTCAAAATGCTCAGAAGATGTAATTAGAAAAAATCTTGGATTTCTGTCGAAATTTTCATTGATTCATGTGTATTGAATGAAAAATGAGGTACCACATAGGTTATTGGCCATTTTATAGTTGGAATTTATCTTGTGTGAATTTCCCAAAAGGAAGAAGAATTCTTTGAAATAACCCTTGAGTGCCATGTATTATGTTTCTTTGTCTTAATGAATTAAATGAATTTGTTAAGGTGAATAGATTATTTGGGATGAAATATGTAATGTGGTGTTATCATTAAAATGAATTTACCATGATACCATCCAATTGAAAATTGAGCCATATTACTTTTTTTACCATGCTTTTAATGAATGATGATGATTAAATGGAATTGAACATAGAAAATGACATTCATGAGATATTGTTTTCCTCTTGTATGATATATATATATTATCATTCCATGGAATTTTTTAATTGAAATGACTAATTGGTTATTATTTATTTATTATTCTATAACAATTATGCATCTTATATATATATGGGCTACATATAAGCGATGGATGGGAGGTAATTCCCCATGCCGATAATAATTAGGATATTCATTTATAGAGGCCATGATACTATGGTCTGGGTGTTGATACGTGATCAAAACCAATGCTTATTAGATCTGTTGTTGTGTTCATGGTGTCTCATATTAGCGATAATATATGAGATATGGGCTTTTCGAACCATGTTCCCTGATTAGAGTGCTTCCATGGTGGGTTAATTTCCATCCTAAATGTTGTAGTATGAAATATATCACTCTATTAGGATTTAGGGAATGAACACATTTTCATGAGATTTTATTCTTTTAGATTGGTCGTGGATATATGATTTACGCCCCAGTCCAACCAGCATTTTTATTCCATGTATATTTACATAAGGAATTCACATGCACATGGTTCAAATAGTTTGATGTAATATAGAAATAAACATTATATATTATTATCAATTTTATGTGTGGTGAATTGATCAAATATTCCTCCCTTCCATGGGAAAATGTAGGTAGACTCATCGGGTGTCATATATGAACATGATTGAGCAGGTTGATTTACTATTCATCTTATACATGCACACTATTTAGTTACAATCATTGCTTGGATAACACATAGACATTGTTCGTGTTGGCATACAGATATTTTATCGCATGAAAAACATGGGATTCATTTGTTACCCTATAAGACAATCTTTCTATTAGTATTGATAAGGAAAAGGTACTCATTTAGGATGTTGTGTAGATTATGGTTGGATCATTGGATTTGAGGAACAAAGTTAGGCTTTGGATGCTTATGTAGATATTTTTCTCATTTTTGTACATTTAACTATTGTATAGAATGCATGTACCTATCTATTTCCTTCCACATTACATCATTGAATGCATTATGTATCTGAAACGTAATTTGAGGCTTTTTTATATTCAATTCTTCAGTAGTGATTATTCTTCCCCTACATATACATATATTATGTTTTTTAACTATCAACAGTTTATTAATTCTAATTGTTTATATTATGATTCCACTATTGATTTTATATATTTTTATCCACTTCTATGTTCTAACATGATGGTATTATCCGCCAATCCAGCAAAATATATAGACTCTATGCTACTCGACAACTACATGAAAACTAGGAAGTCGATATGAGGAAATGTGACCCATTGGAACATGGTACGTGTTATGTGGATCATGGTTCAGTATGTTACACTTTCAACCCATAGAGAAAGATAATTCAAATAGATGGAGGTAGAATGAAGTTTAATCCTTTAGATATTATGTGAAATACTTCATAAGGCTTTCAATATACACCTCTGGTTTTGATAATAATTAGGAGAGAAAATCGATTGATTTACTCAAGGTTTAAATTCAAATCATTAAAAGGATATAGCTATCCAATACATTGGGAGTTATGAAGAATTATTTTAAGAGCTCTATGAGTGGATATGGTTTTTGTGTAACAGTCCCTTAGAATAGATATAAGAAGAGATGAAAGGGGTTTCAAGCTAGAGGGTCAAAAGAAAAATAAGGAAAGTGCTTCGAAATACGCTCATATCAAAAATGTGTGATGAAACATCATGTTAATTTCCTCAAAGGGATGAATAAATGCCTAACATGTGTAAGATAAGTACACTACACTCATGAATATCAATGATACAAGAAGAAACTTGAAGAGATGTTATAGGAAAGGATTGGAACACATAATTCACCACCAATGTTTCAGTACTTCAATTGTAGGGAGAATGGATAGTATTCAACACATGGACTAAACCATGGATTCCTGAGGGAAATCTATTTAAGAAAACATTAAATCCATAAGATAATGGGAAAGCTTATACCACCATTACAACATATGTGGAGTGTTAAAATGAAGTCATACAAGGAGCACATAATATTTTCATAAGAATGATAAATTAATTATACGATTTGGGATCTATAATAATATTAATATCATTAAATCCTGATAGAACACTTTAATTGAAGACCTGATATTTTGAGGAAGATAAATTTTCAAAAAAAACAGAGTGGTGATGTCATTTTAACAAATAAATGCTGGAAAATTATCCTGTTAGAGATTGTGGGATTATTTTTTAACTGAATATCCTAATCCCTCAAATGGTAGAAATTTATTCTATAATGGGAATTAATTGGATCTCATTATATATAGAACAAATAAATAGTTAGAAAAAGTAAATCACCTTTCATATTCCGAAGAAACCCACATTCATCTCAAAATTTTAAAGAAGATAGTGAATCTAATTTGGAAAATCCTTCCATGGTGTGGGTAACGATACCCTTTGAATAAGCACACCATTATCAAATGGTTGATTCAAAGTAAGGTATAAAACTAGAGGAAATTACCAACTTCATGGAATATAGTGATATATTTTCTGATGAGATACTTTGTTGTCCCCCTGATCATTAGGTAGACATCTCAATCAATCTCATGTACAGATCCACTCATTTATATAAATTCCACTATTGGAAGTCCTTGGACTAACTATAGGATAGGAAAAAGTAGAGAAAATATAATTTTTTAGTGGCTTCGTACACCATTTTGCATCACTATAGGGTTATTTAAGGATCCTTTTAAAGAGGAAACATAGATCTATATGGCTATATATTAATAACCTTAAGCTCAATAAGATCATCATAAATAATAAGTTTCATTTTATAATGATATATGAAATTTTAATTCAACAACAAGGAGCTGAATACTTATCAATGGTGGATATTCTTCAAGATAACATCAAATGGCCGTGAGGAAATAAAAAAGTAAAAAAAAGAATACATTCCATAAAAGGTATGTAAACTATGAGCCCATTGTGATTCCCATCAGATTGACTTATTCAACTATAATCATCATGTATTTGATGAATATAGTCTTAGTGAAAACCTAATAAAGTATTTTTTTATTAATTATTGTTGATATTCTCATTTTCTTTAATTGTGAGTAGAAACACGTACTGATTCTATGTATTATAATGGAAGGGTTGGGGATGGAATATGTGTATGATAAGTTCAGTATCTGTACCTTTTCAAGATAGAATGTAACATTATTTAGGAACAAGATTTTAGGGGAGAAAATATATACAGCCCCTTCAAAAAGAAAATAAATTAATGAATGGAACAATCCCACCAGTGTCACAAAAATCTAATTTGTTTTATAGATTATATGGGTACCATCAATGTATATTGAGAAATGTATAATTATTTTGTATCCCACTAAATATATAAGCATGAAAATGGTTAAAGTATTTGTGTATTGATGAATGTGAGATAACATTCAAAGTGCTTAATAAGAGGATAATCAATGCACCTATACTCACACAACCAATAAGGGGATTTGATTTTTTTTATATTCCGCGATGATTTAAATAAAGGCATGGGGTTTTTACTCATTAAAAATGTCAAAGGGATGGAATATGCCTCATGATAGTTGAAGATACATGAGAAAAACTACTCAAAATAGTGATATGAATTCGGTAGATGTAATATTTCCCTCAAAGATATACCTACACTTCCTTTATGTTGAGTTGTATGACATATATACCAATAATGAGATTTTAAAGTATATATTAACAATGAAGGAGCTTGATATCCCTCAAAGAAGTTGGATATAGCTAATCAAGACTAACATTTCCAAATTAATTCACATTAATAATTGAAAAATGGTTACTAAATCTCTATATAGAGTGGAAAATGCTACATTATACGTAATAAGGATTTAGAAAGACCCAAAATTCATTGATATACAAAGGATGGATCATGATATGATAATGGAAGGTAATACATCCTAGGTTGTTTGAATTATTTCCCTTCCAACTATCCAATAGAAGATAAAGATGATAAAAGGGATGGTAGAGATATTAAAGAGATGGTGAATGTCATAAATGAAGGGAATATACTTTTTTTCCCAATGGATTGGGATTGTGTCATTCGATTTAGAACTAGTCTTTGTGTGCCTATGTGACATAAGTTTTAAATAACTGAAAATTCCATGTAATTTTTTTAAATTATTTAAGATTATTACGATCTATGAAATTTGAAGGCGTGTGATTTTGGGTCCTAGTGTCCCCAAAAGAAATTCTGAACTTTTTGTAGGTATGTTCACTAATCTTGTGGGTGAAATTTTATATCTTTTTATATGTGCTCTGATTAAAAATATAAGGGCACCGTTGAATCTGTAGTGTTTGGATTTCCATAACAGCGGCTTCACATCAACTGCATATGTTCAGGAGAAAAAATTTAAATTTTGTTCCTTACAGAAATATAATAAAATAACATAACAAGTTATTTTATTTATTATTCTCCAGCTGATGAGCGGTGGTTGTGGGGACTGGTGATTTTTCAAGCCTATTAATGGCTAGATGCTAATTTTTCATAAATGAACTATTCAGGAATTAAGAGGATCATGCATTAAATAAACCTCATTAATTCCTTGTTGTGTTAGTCATATTTCCACCTTTTTTATGTGAGGCTAAGGGTGGAGTTTTTATATGGACTCAACATGAAATGAACCTCTATCCAAGTGACACAATGTATTCTACCGAAGGAGGACAGAAGCTTGGGCAGCGGTGATCCAAGATCGACGAACACCAATGACCTCACTACGATGGGGACTCTCCTTCCACCAAAGACTGCAACATCCCCAATAAATCACGAGGTAGGTGTTGTTATTTAAATCCATAAATTAACTCGATTCTTTTCCGCATTCTTGAATTTGCGTGTTGATGTTGCTGCAGATTTGAACATGGTTTATTTATTATTGATGAATTGTGTGATATACTGCTTCTTATAATGTTAATGAAGAGGGAGAAGACCAAATGGACAAGGCTCAGTCCCTCCGCCACCTCAATCTTAATGCATTTTTCAGGCGACAATTCTTTAACTCATCAAAATATGGAAACTGAGAGGTGAAAAAAGACAAAGGCATCCAGAGAGGATCGTAGGCACATCCGGAAGAAAGAACATACCACTTGAGCTAACCTGATGACCCATGGAAGAAGAAACACCATGACATCACCGACAGATGAGAGCAGCTGCTGAAAACAACCAGTTGTGGTGTAAGAGCGGCACCACTCGGCGCCGTAGTGGTCACATGGGTGGCTAGAAACTATCGGCTTTAGAGGTGCATGCAGGTCATCATCGTTCACCCTACTGAAGGAATTTGTGGCTTCAAATCTGTGGGGAGCTGGAAAGGTACCTGCCTCCTGTTGGTCCCGTGGGCGACAAGCTGATGCCACCTTGCACAACCATTAATTAAAATGAACTTCTCTTTGAGCCCTTTGGGAGGCCAAATGAGCGACCCTTGCATGGGTCTCTCTAGCCAGTAGGCCTAGCAAGACAATAAATGGTCCTAGTGGGGTTAACCCAAACCAGGTCGGGTTTTCCCAGGATGGGTGGGTCCGACCTGGTCGGACTGAACATGGTCCTCTCTCAAGCCCATAAACTCTTATAGGGACATATCATGTGAATTAGACATTCGTTTGATGAAATTTTTGTGGAGTTGAGATCCTTGGATCAGGAATATACATTAGAAATACTCCACGATAGATTTTCATAATGATGGAGTATATCCAGTTTGGATTGACACCTAATCAAATCGGGCCATCAGCACTAAAACTCCAATAACATGGGGATCGGGTGTCCAGTTGGCACACAGTCTTTTGCATTCGGACCCTTATGAAACAATGTATAATTGGGTTACATCTCCAAGGGACTTAAGTCTTATTGAAATAAAACTAATGGATTGAGGAGCAGTTCTCCCAGAATAAAGCGTACTATGAGCAGGAATCCAGTGGTTGGAAATGAGGCAGAGGATGGATAAATTTTATACGGTGGTTAGTACCAAGAGATTTTGTGTGAGTCAGCACATAGAGATCCTATGTGGATCAGTAAAGAATGATCATGTGTGGATCAGAAGCGATCAGAGAAGGACTAGCCTTAGAGCGGCCATTCGTTGATCATCGATATACTAATACAATGTCGGTCTGATTCTGTATGTGTCAGTGCTCAGCGATCTTGTTTGGGTTATCACATTCTGATCCACTATTTGTCAGATCGTATGTGGGTCTTACAGGGGTTAGTACCTATCGACTCTTGGCTAGTCGGATCCAATGTGGGTCTTGTGGAGTTTAGTACCTACCAATCCTGTGTCTTTCAGACTCTATATGGTCAGCATCAATTCCTCTCGATAGAATAAGATGATCGAGCTTCTTGACTAATCATATGAAATTGTGTGCATTACTTATACCTAGTTTGAGCCGTGTCTATTGATTAATTCTTTGTGATTTTGATCATTCATTGTGGTTTTTTCTTTTGTGGAATTCTGTGTGACCTTCAGGGGTCTTAGGGTCCCTACTAGGTATTGTAATACTCACCCTTGCATGGGCTTTGCCTGCACCTTGATGTGTCTTGTGCAGATGATGCGTAGCTTGGATGAGCCTTGAGAGAGTCAGGACCAAGTGGTACATAGAGGAGATTGGCTAACGTGGATAGTGGTGGAGATGAATTGTAACTACCTTTCTGGTAGGATTCTCGATGGATGATTCCAGGAGATGTTTCCTATGTTTTGTATGTAGTTGTACCATTCAATAGAGCATGTATTCTAACCCATTTACTTTCATTACTCACCTATACTACTACATTTTATTTCATGGTTTAATTTATTTCTGTTCTTGGATTATGTGATTGAACAGGTTTAAAAGAAATGCGTTCCCATTTTTGGGATACATCTTTTTGGTTCTAGTCGCCAACCCTTGGCCTATTGAAGGTGGGATTGGGGTAGTAATGGCACGGACCCCAGGTGATGGGTCGTGACAAAGATCTATGAGAGGAGTCGGTTCTAACGAATAACAAGGGATCTTCTCTTTTTTAATGGAGCCATAGTGTTATGTGTTTTGAAAATGGTTTTCATTTTGTGGAGTCTAGAGTTGGTGCGGGGACCGACGTATCCATACAACAAGGACCTTGAATACTGATTTGACTCAGTGCATGAAAACACTAATTCCGTGTGTTTGGAATTTTTTTTAATTTGATCTCATTTAAGTCAGCTCATCAGGTATAACTTATTGACTATATAGAAACATTTTCATTTCAGACTATCACCGCATAGACAACTAGCCAGAAATCCTATGTGAGTACAAGATGACGGCCCACTGAGAAAAGAGTCATTTGTGTATGGACCTCTTACTTTGGTAGCACCATCGGGTGGTGAAATAGTAGTAGCCCCACCCGTTGGGCAGTAGATGCCACCAGTCCCACCAGCAGACCGTGCATGTGAACTGAGCACATTGCATGACTTTCCAAGACAAAGGCCTCTGAGTTTTCATGGTGAGACATATCTCTAAATAGATGAGGTCTGCATGGAGGCTATGGATTTTATTTGTTTTTGGGATGAGACACCAACAGAGCATATTCTTATCTTAGTTGCTAGCCTTTTCCAAGGCATAGTATGTTGATGGTGGATCCTGATGCTTCAGACACATGATGAGGCGACCCTCACCTGGATGGACATTTATAGCCTCCTCTAGGAAGAGTTTATTCCAACAACTCTATGTTTCTTTCATATTCTAGAGTTGATTCACTTATAGTAGTGTAGCTTGTTAGTGTCCAAGAACTCGATGAGATTCACAGACCTCTCAAGATGCTCCACTGAGATGGTAGAAGATCCATTCTTCATGGCCCGAAACATTGAGCAGTTTGTCCAGTGGTAGATAAGAGTGTTGATGATATCGTTGAATATCTAGAAGATGGATGGAGTTCCCGAGTGAGCGATTTTGGTGGAGATATTCATAGCTGAGTAGGCACCAATGGTGATAGAAACAACCATACAATAGGTAGTCGAGTCATCTTCAAGAGGTAGTAGATAGATGATGCAGGGGTCCAAGTTGGCCAGATCGACTGGTGGATGGCCCCGATATATAGGGTCGGTGGTGCGGAGCTCAAGAGGCAGAGAAGGTCAGTTCAGAGGAAGACTGTGATTCACATGCAGTATACAGGTCGACATGGCTTCCAACTTCCCGAACCTACATACCGATGATAAGCAGATGGTCAAGGGACCGCCAAGGTAGTGGTAGAGATTCATGTGAGGAGGTCTATAAGGTGGTGGATGAGGTAGATGAGTAGGCCATGCAGTAGGTTGTGGGTGGTGATTTGACGTTCTACTTCCACCACCACAATGTGGTTCACCCTGACCACATGGAGCAGGTGGACATGGGTGAGCACTACTATAGCCAGTATAGGCCTGTGATCACAACGCTCATGAAATGATTTGCTGTATGATCTATGTCTACTCAACCTTAGTTGCAGTACTTATTGACATAGTATCTAATCACTATTTCCTTTCCATGACACCCGTTCTGAACTCAATGATTCTTATGGAGCTGTTGGCTTGATCCTTACGATTAGAGACTCTTATGGGAAAGGATTCGATGATTTCACACTAGTTTCTAATGTGTGAGCATACCATAGGAGGCGAGATCTTCTGCTGAGAATTCGTTGTAGCAACATCGAGGCCCTAGGATTTCATATTGGGTACGATCTGGCTATCCATAATACATGCTTAGATCGACTATTTTAGACACAATGTGTGGTGTGTCCGTGGGGATAATATCAGATTATCCTTCACAGGTGAGGAGGAAACCTTTACAGCACAGGATGGGCTTTCTGGGAAGAGGGTGAAATAGATCACTAACTATTTTATAAGCCTTGCCCTCTGATCATTTTTCATGAGGAGTCAGAGTTATCCTGTAGTGGTGGACCAATATACTAATGCCTTTCCTAATGATGTTCTAGGACTACCTACCAGTAGCAAGGTAAAAATTTACATTTAACTGTACTCCGAGACAAAACCGATATATTCACTAGCATATTGGATGGCTCTCATGGAGCTTTGAGATTTTCGAATACAGCTTGAGGACTTGTAGGGATAGGGGTTCATAAGGCACAATGGTTCTCTAGGGGAATCCATGATATTGATCACAAAAAAGGTGGATGGGATGTTGAGGCATAGTGTGGACTATCGGTGCCTGAACCACGTGACCATGAAGAACAAGTATCCACTCCTGAGGATCGATGATCATTTTGACCAGTTGGAGGGAGATCATTCGTTTTTGAAGATTGTCCTCAGATCGGGCAATCATAAGCTCAGAGTACGGGATAAGGACATACTGAAGACAACCCTAAGATGTCGGTATGGCCATTACATGTTCTTCTTGGTTCCTATCGACATGAATAATGCTCTGATAGTGTTCATGTGGCTCAAAAAAATGATCTTTCAGCAATAACTCGATTACTTTGTGGTCGTCTTCATCGATGACATATTGATATACTCGGTTTCAGAGGAAGAACATTCCATAAACCTATAGATAGTCCTGGATACAATTCAATAGCACCAGATTTATAGAAAGCTCTCGATGATCCGGTTCTAGATACAAGAAGTCCCCTTTCTAGGGAACATTATGTTAGAGGCTAGAGTTGATGTTGATCTAGTAAAGATAGAGGTAGTGCTTTCATAGGATCCACCAAGGAGTGTGACTGAGGGGTGATGTTTTCAGGGATTGGATGGGTACTACTAGCGATTTGTAATTTAATTCTCCATGGTTGCGGCACCCATGTCAGTATTGATGAAAAAGGGGCATCCTTTCTTGTGGACAGAGAAGTGCCAGTAGTGTTTTCAGTTGCTGAGGTAGAGACTGACATGTGATTCCATATTGAGGCGACAGTAAGAGGGAGATGGGTATTTATTTTACTGTGACAGATCATGGACCAGGAATGCTTGTTTCATGATTCAATATTGAGCAGTGATCACCTATAACTCATGGAAGATGAGACAACATGAGAAGAACTACACTACCCATGACCTAGATTAAACAAAAGTGGTCTTTTCAATGAAGATGTGGTGACACTACATGATGGGTGAACAATTTATTGTTTTCAATGATCAAAAGAGTATCAGTTATATATTACCACAAAATGACATGAACCTGACACAACGACGATGGATAGAGTTCCCCTGGAATATGACATTGATATAGTATCTACTACTGGGAAGGGGAACATAATAGTATATGTACTCAGTAGAAGGTCTGGCCAACAGTTTTTGATTGAGGTAATAGTGAAACAAGATGCATTGTAGTTATTATTCAGGGATAGTAATAGATTATCTTATATCCAATCTATGACTGTCACACCCCAACTTCTTCGGCAAGTTCAAGTGGAAGGTCTTGGTGATGTTAACTGTGAGGCCAAACATGCTCAGATATTTTCAGAACAGTCTACTAAATGATTACTGTAAAGGTAAAGAGCTTGACCTTCTCTTCAGAGGACACACCAGGGTAACATTGATGATACATGAGGAGTTGTTGAGGGAGTTCCACACATCCCCTTTGAAAGTACAAACAAAAGTATCAAATATGTACAAGGACCTCCATCTTTAGTACTAGTGGACATGGATGGAGAAAGAAGTTGCAGAGTTTTTATATCAATGCCTCACTTGTAACCAAGTGATGACTGAGCATCAGGTACAAGAGGGCCTAGCTCATCCACTTGAGGTACCAGAGTGGAAGTTGGATTGTATCTCCATACACATCATTACATGTCTACCACGTACATCCTGGGGAAATGATTCCATCTGCATGATTATTGACAGACCCACCATGTCATCCCACCTCTTACCCATCTTACAGTAGAGGTCAGTAGAGGGCTTGAGACACCCCTAGGTGTTAGAGATAGTGCGACATCATGGAGTGACATGGATGATCGTCTCAGACTATGATGCATGTTTTACTTCCCACTTGTGGAAGGGATTGAAGGAGGTGTTCAGAATTTAGAAATGCACGAGCATTTCCTTTCACCTACAAAGAGATGATATGATGGAGATAACCATACAAACTCTCAAGGACACGATCTGTGCTTGTGTCCTCGATTTTGGACACTGTTGGGATGACCACCCGCCACTAGTGGAGTTTTCATAGAACAACAGTTATCACTCCACCACCAGCATGGAAACGTTTGAGGCCTTATGTGGATGATAATGTAGATCATGTATTTTCTAGACAAACCCAGGGTAATCAACACTTATGGGTCTATAGTTGTTAAAAGATTCCACAGAGAAGGTTCATGTCATCATGGAGTGGATGAAAATGCACAGAGCAAGCATAAGTCTTATGCAGACAGGATATGGAAACCCTTGTAGATCGAGGAGGGAGACCATGTCTTACTATGAGTCTCACCCCAAGAAGTATTATAGAGGTGTGGATGGGGTAGGAAGATCTCTATGAGGTTTAATGGACAATTACAGATCCCTAATTGAGTAGGGTAGGTGGTGTACTATCTAGTTCTTCCCCCACAAATGCATTGGGTGGGTAATGTTTTCCATGTGGCGCAAATGAGGAGATACATGCATGATCCATCGAACATTATCTACTGAGACTAGATTCCCATCAATGATGGGGAAATATTTAAGGAGTTCTTGGAAGAAATAGAGGATAGATAGAAGCGGGTACTTCGTGGGTGATCTATTCCCCTTATATGAGTTCATTGGAGGACATGGGAATCTCTAGGAGAGCACACAGGAGGGAGAAAATCTGATGCATGCTCACTACCCCCAATTGGACCTCTAGTATTGTTGTTTCTTTTGGGGATGAAAATCCCTATGGTGGGAAGAATGCCAAGACCGGAAAATTCAATGTAAATTTTTTAATTATTTGGGATTATTATGAGTTTGTGAAAATTTATGGTGCTTGATTCTAAGGCCCGGTGTGCCTGAATGAATTTCTAAACCTTTTTTAGGTATGTTGAGTATATTCTCTAGCAGTGTATCTTATATTTTGAAACAGTTCTTAGATTAAAAATCCAAGGGTACCATTGAATCCACAGTACCATTATTCAATTAAGGGAAGCTTTACATAAACTGTAGTAGGATGGGATAAAATGTTAAAATTTTAAAATTACATAAAAATAACAAAATAACATAACAATTAATTTTATTTCAAATTCTCCAGGAGATGAGTGGTGGTGGTGGGGACTAGTGACTTGTCAAGCCCATTTATGGCTTGACTCTCAAATTTTTTTATCATCGAACCATTGTGGAATTAAGAGGTTCAAGCATTAAATGAACCACATTAATTTCTCAGTGCATTACTCACATTTTAGCCACAATTTAAGTGAGGATCGAGGTGTTGATTTAACATTTCTTCACTAGGAAGGGAACCTCTGGCAATGTGACTTGACATCTTCCAATGAAAGAGGATAGAAACATGGGTGGAGACAATCTGGGATTGAAGGAACCTGACAACCTCACTCAAATGGGGACTCTATTTTCTCCAATGAATGTAACATCCCCAACAAATCATGAGGTAGTGGATGTAATTTAATTCATTAAATTCACTTAATTTTTTCATAATTATTGTATTTTCTTGTGGATTTTGTGGGGGACTTGTACGGGGTATATTTATTAATGATTAATTTAATCATCTCTCACTTGTTATAATTGTAATGCCGAGGATTCTGATCAAATGAATAAGGAAGTGACCATCTACTGCTTTGTTGTTTTTGCATTATTTGGGGGAAAATTCTTCAACTCATCGGATTGTTGAAACCAAGAGGCAAACAATGATGGTGGAACCCTGAGAGGATCGTAGGCTCATACTAAAGGAAGAAAGGACCAACAGATCTCACCATGTGTCCCCTAGAAAAGAACCGACATAGCGGTGTCAAAAACCGGCACTGATGAAATATAGTTGAATCTGAAAACCACCATATGTGGTCGAAGAGTAGAGCATGGAAACCTCGGGCTATGGTGGTCAGACGGGCAGCCGACAGTAGCCAGACGAGGAGGCAAAGGCAGAGCACCATTTCACGTTTCGTTAAAGGAAGCCGCGACTTCAATGCCATGGTGAGTTGGCAAGATACCTGCCTCTGAAGGGTCTTGTGGTTGACAAGGCAATGCCACAATTAAATGACCTCAATTAAAACGAATAGCTCTTTGATACATTCAATATGGCAGACAATGCAACCACTGCACTGGTCCTGCCAGCATGCGGGCAGGACCACCTGGCAGGCGGCACCCAGCTAGTGGGTTGGCCTAGTCTGTAGCCCATCCCAACCGTTTCAGCCTAGGTCGGGTCGGGCTGGGTCGGTCCAAATGGGGTTCATAGGACACGGACCCCTCTCGGGGATAGAAACACTTAATGAAATATATCCTTTGAACCGAACATCTATTTGACGAACAGTTTTTGGCACAAGAATCCTTGGATCCAAATAGTTCTTTTGTGATAATCTATCAGAGTTTTAGAGAAATTTGGAGTATGGTCGGGTTGGATCGACTCCAAATCCAACTGGGCCCTCGGTATTGAAATGCCCCGATCATACAGACCGGGAGTTCAGTTAACACATTGTCTATTATTTTGGGACACTTATGACATGGTCGATTATTGGGTTTATTCTACATGGGACTTCGTGCCGGTTGAAATACGACCAATGTATTGAGGAGCGGTTATCCCAAAATATAGAGTATAATGAGTGGGAATCTAGGGGATGGTAGTGAGGCATAGGTTGGAAACAGATCATACAGAGGTTAGTACCGAGCGATCCTGTGTGGGTCAACACATAGTGATCTAGTTTGGATCAGCACCAAGTGGTCCTATGTAGATCAGAAGTATGTGACCCGATGAGGACTAGCCATAGAGTGGCCCATCGTGGATCTGCTACATACCAATCCTATGTGGGTCAGATCCTATGTGGTTCAGTGATTCACGATCATGTGTGTGTCATCAAAAACCCATCTTGTCTGGTTCAAATCCTATGTGGGTCTTTCGGGGTTTAGTACCTATCAACTCCGGGTGGTTCGGATCCTGTGTGGGTCTTGTGGGGGTTAATACCTACTGATCGTGTGTTGTTCAGACTCTGTATGGTCAGCAATAGTGCCTCTCTACCAAGTAAGATGATCTAGATTCTCGACTAATCATCTTTACTTCTATTCATTACTTATTCCTAGATTAAGATGTGTCTATTGTTTTTTGATTTGTGATTGAGATCATGATTTTTGGTTTTTCCTTTTTGGAATTTGAAGAGACCTTAGGGGGGCTCAGGGTCCATACTGGGTATTGTTATACTCATTCCTGCAAGGGCTTCCCCGGGACCGTATTGTGTCTTTTGCAGATGACGAGTATCTTGGATTAGTCTTGGGGGGCCAGCACTATGCGATACGCGGAGGATATTGACTGACGTGGAGGGAAGTGGATATTAGATGTACCTACCCTTTAGGTAGGATCCCCAGTGGATGAATATAGGATCTGTTTTTAGTTTTTCAGTTGTTGTTTTATCTTTTAGTTGGGCTTTTATTTTGACCCTTTACTTTCAGTACACCCCTTTACTAATGCAGTTGTACTTCATAGTTACAAATTGTTGTGTTCTTGTACTGTGGGTTTGTATAGGTTTAAAGGAAATACCTTCCTGTTTTATGGATATGCCTTTTCGGTGCTAGTCACCAACCCCTAGCCTATGAAAGACGGTCTTGGGGTAGTTACAACATGGACCCTAAGGGACAGGTCATTAATTGAGTTAAGGGATGTGCTTTTGGATAATTAAAATGAACCATCAATTTATATCCTGCCTAGATGTTCCAAAATATTCTAGGATATTTGAGAGAAATTATGTTGGTACAACATGAAGGAAATTACAGATTGTATTTTAATGTTCTTGATATGTAAACATCTTAAAACATAGTGAACGAAGTCCAAATGGATGTGAAATTATTTCATATACCCACATAGAAATAAGAGGACATCACTATAGATATTATCAAAGGTATTAAAATGGTATCCCAAAACAATAATGTGACCAGGGTTGTTGTGGATCGAATCACCATAGCTACCTACTTCTTCTGCAATTAGGAATATTCCTCAATATAATTACATTTTATTATATAAATCAATAAAGTGGTGAGTCTACATTCGGTTACCATTTCAATCATCTACGATCAAGATCCAATTTTCACATATAAATTCCATAGATTTATATTGAATAATTTGTATACTGAATTAAATTTCATAATTACATATCATTCCCAAACTGATTGACAATATGTAATGACTTTTTAGACACTTGAAGACGTTACGATGTCCTTAAATATGGATTTCAATGGATAAAATGATCAAAATCACTCACTAGTTGACTTCCTATTCAAAATAGCCACTAAATATGTATTCAACTGTCTCAATATATAGTTTTTTAGGATGTGATGTAGAACTCTAAAATGTTGGGATGATTTTTGTGACCAAAAGGTACATTGAACTCGTCTTGTGTATGTTGTGATAGATAAGGTTCAATCCATACAAAAACATATAAAAGTTAATCAGAGATAGAAGTATAGGTTTGAAGAAAACAGTAAATGGGAACATGGAGACATATTTTCATTTAAATATCACCAGGGAAGGGATACATGTTCTTTTGAATGAATGAAATGCTTATCCCTTGGTTTATTTTACCTATGGAGATTATTTATTGGATAGGGTAAGTAGCCAGTATACATGAACTTCCACCACATGTGGATCACGTTCAGGATGTGTTCCAGTTATCTCTCCTTTGGAATTTCATACCTAATCCCTTACTTGAAATGAATCCAGTAGTGGTTTAATTTGAAAATGAACTCTCATAAAAATATCATCCAATGATGATCTTCGACTATAGAGACAATACAATACATAAAAAGGAAACTAAATTTTTTAGTTTAATGGGATGAACAATATATATGAATAAGTTACATGGGAACCAGAGAAAAAAATAAAACATAAGTACCCTTAAATATTCTCAGTCACAAATATGTGTTGAAATTTTGAGGATGAAATTTATAAAGGGGTGAGGAATGTAAAAACCCAGGTTTTGTAAGTTATATTTTTCTATCGAAATTAATTTGTGTAATATTATACTATAAAATAATATGCACATAAAAATTATAGAGAAACAAAAGAATGATATTCTAGAAAATAACGATAATTATATTTGTTATCTCCATAACCAATTAAAATGCTAAACTTTACAATTGGAAAAAATTTAAATGAAAAAATATATAATGTGAAAATATGGATCCCTACAATCTACTAAAATTGTCACCCATACTACTCACAATATATATATGATTCATATTTTTAGTATACCGATCAACATTATGGACAATGAAAATAGATTACTTTGGGAGTAACTATAGTGAATTTTTAGTGAATGAATTATGTTCTAGATATATAATTTAATGTTACTACATGAATATTAATCTGACTGTTGGAATAAAAACAAAACCATTGTGAATGATAACATGACCATTGAAAATATTAACATGGAAATTGGAATATCAAGTTTACATAACAATAATAAATTAGGATTTGAAAAATATTTTTAATGATTAATTTAATTAGTTAAAAAAATCATTATTCTAATATTTATATATAACATGAATATAAAACTCAAAAAAATATGAGATCCTTTTCAATTAACCAAATATTAATTTATTTCATCAAACTAACAATTTTTAAATAAAAAAAATTAACTATGTTAGAAATATATTTTGATACTATTATTTAAATTTTTTATTGTAGTACATCGAATATTTTTAAGGGATAATATTTAGGTTATTTTTTTGAAATACTAAAATTAGCAAGTTTATAGTAAAATTTGATTATTATCATAAAAAATGTATCATAAATTATATAATTTATGATGTTATAATGACATAATCATTTTAAGATTATGGGGTTCATTTAAAATATATCTAATTTCATAAATAAGTTATTAAAATACATAAATATATATTCCAAACCTATAAATCATTTTCCAAAATATAAAGACAAAGGTGTTCCATTAGAATAGTTATATATGACTTTTTGAACAATATTTTTTTAATAAACTATGTTAATATTAATTAAAAATGGGATAATAGTTTTAGAAAACATTCTTTTAAATTTATATATGATATATATTTTACAAAATTCCTGATTACATGGTTTACTCTTGAAATAATATTTCATTAAATAATTTACACTAAGAATAACCCTCCCAAAAGAATATTCAACCCTTCTCACACCCCATGGGAACCCACACCTATAACAACTTCCAAAGACAAATGTAATCCCAAAAATCTTTTGTTAATCACTAAATAATTCATAGGGATATTCTAGAGTAATCCACCTCAAATCATTGAGAGAATCTAGTGTCGTACTATAGAAGAAACTATTCTTTGTGTTTTCCAATTATCTTATTATATTTATCTACCCCATTCAATATGAAACCATATATTATTAGGTGATAATTATGATAACGTTTTATTAATTATTTTAAACTACTATAAAGGATATAATTTCTATGTTTTTGTGTTACATAAATATCCTTCTCATCATTTGGACAATGTTCTTGATAATGGTCTGTTAATCACAAATAATGAATTTTATAACTTCTTTAATTATCACAAAAAATATCGATGGATAACATAAATTATTTATTATATATAATTATTTAAATATTTATATAATATTTTGGATTTTATTCTACTTATAAATAAATTTAATTGTTCATAATAAGGAAATCTAAACCAACTGGGAAAATTTAATTAAAACATGATAGCTACAAAATTCACATTCAACATAGATTATTATAAATTAGAATCAATTAATTATAAGAATTAAATAGTGGTATACTTATAATAATTCTATTCTAGAAAACAGTTTTCAAAAATCATCTTTTATTATTCAATATGCATCAAGGGGAAAAAATAAAGTGGGATGTAACATAATTGCATTCTCAAACCCAACACATTTTAATTATGTTATCCCTATTTAATGATATATTCCGTATTTATATATTAATAATATCACATAAATAAAATTCAAATATTATTCTCATTTATTATATAGTTTATACAGGTTTCCACATGGATTTTTAAACCAAACATAAAGACCTTCCAGAAATACTTCTCACTCCAAAAAACATATTTTACCCTTGATTTTATTATTCATCATAAATAATGAGTATGCTTAAGAAAAATACATTTTCCATTATTTATTTAGTAAAAACATGTTTATTGATTAAATCATGAATTATGAAATACTAATGAAAATCATTCCATTCCATTGATTATTTCTTTTTTTCAATGAATACATTCTAAGTGTCTTGAATTATTATGTAAATATTATGATGTGTTGAGTTGGCAGATAATTATATTTATATCCAAAAACATTTGGAATTGTGATATATCTCGAGAGATTATATTTATTATCCAAGAATATTATGTTTAGGTTTTTTCTTAAATATTAATTTATTATTATAAAAATAGGATATGTATAATAATGATGATAGAACTATTCAAATATATGGTGTTATTTGACTTCTGTAACACGAGGTTTCATTTTAATGTTTCCCTAAATTCCATTAGATTATCAAATGATTCCCCCATGATGGGAATGATATTTCAATGATTATGATATGATCATTATGATTATGTTCAAACACGTTTTATGGATTCATTTCCTTATTCATCCTCTTACTTAGATTTTAGCTCACTGATTTCATTTATGTATATCCTTTGATGACTACATGTACAATGGAGAATATGATATATTCTAAGCAGGTTAAGAAGAATGTTTTTAATAATGTTAAAATTTTAGTATTTATAAGTTATATATGATCCTAATGTTTCCAATATAGTAATCCTTTTTATCCTAAATTGTTTAAATATTATGTTTCTAATAAATAAAATTGATTTATTAGTTATATTTGATAAATTGGGGACCATATAGTTTCTAATGTGGTTTAATTTGTGTAATTAGAAACACCTGATAGATCCCATATCCCTGATTCATTATGGTCCTATATTCTAATAGTAGATGATCATTGATGAATTTTTGAATAATGTTAGGGAACAAATATTGCTTTATATAATGGAAGGTTATGCTCATAAAACAATTTTGTGGGGAAATATTACCTACACTTAGGCTCTCTTTTATATTTATGTCACATTAATGAATCTTTTATATAACTTAATATAATACACAACAACCAATGAATTTGAAATAAATATAATATACAAGTATGAATAACCATACATTTCTATGATGGGTACTCTATACATGGATCCATCTTTGTGTATATGTGGTTCCTTATAGAGAGATCCAACTTTATTTATTAGCGGTTCCCTATCAATTTTTTTATTTCCATGGTAATGAAATATTTAATGGAACATAGATTAATTCCCAGTGATTTGGGCATTATGATATTATTTTTTCCAAGTGAGGTGGTTAGAGTTTTGATATCAATATTAGGTCCACAAGTGAGTCTTCTTATATAATTTTTTTAAAGGAATTTGAACCCACATAGTTTATTTCCAATTAACGGGACACATTGTACCTTTTAGGGTCATGTGGCATGGACCAGAACATGTTTTTTACTATCTAAGTGTGAGAAATGCTAGGCTGATACTTCCTCATAATCTATGGTGTTGGAATTATGAATTAGAAACCCTTTATAGTTGTTCTAAAACTGAATACGTCACTATAAGGTTATGACCTAGACTATAAATTAGGACTGATGAGGATGAGAATAAAAAGATCAGGGAAGTTATGTTGACTCCTAGGTATGGAGATCAATCATACTTAGAATATGGAACAAAAATGATGATTATGGGTTCAAGGTATTGGGTATAAAATATATGGAGGATTCATTTATAGTCTATAATTATATGAAGAAATATCAAATAGTTCATAAATGTTAGAACTTACAAATATAAGGTTGGTCAATATTTTTTCCTTAATAAGAATATTGACTTATGATGGTTTTTATCACATGTAATATGACACTTTGAGAGTATGGAAAAATGGTTTTTATAATTTAATCTAGTTGGATTCCGGTTTAATGAGATCCATGGGGAGTATCTAACCATGGAGATTACAATAATTATTGGGTCTTACAGCCTGGAGGATTCAAAATTTAAAATTTGATACTATTGTTGAAATGATCACCACTAAACTCTAAGACCACGTTACTAATGCACTATATGGTAGACAATAGGATGCGGAAGAAAGGAAACATCACATAATCCATGTTATCTTTTGGTGGAAAAGTCCATATTATAGAAGGTAATATATGAATTTCAAGAAACACTAGAGATTATTACTTTAGAAAGGATGAAAAATTCCTAGTTTCAAATAAGAGGAGAGTAGCATACAATAATAGCCCTTATTTATGTGAACAAAAGGTGGTTCCCCTCACAATTAGAAATAGAGAGTTCCCTAAAATTATCTACCAGGTTGGGTTTTTCATTACATACAAAATGAATTGTTTTAAAAATTATGTTGAATCTACAAATCAGTTCTATAGAGCATGGAAAATATTTTATTAATGGAATAAAAACTGTATGGAAGACTTGTTTGTTTGACTTGTGCTCTGATCTTGTAAATATAGGGGCCTCGATAATGGTTTTGATTTTTTTTCCATTTAGTGGGTGTATTTTATTGAGTTCCTTTCCATTAATGATATAAGGGAGGTACATAAGGGCGCATTACCCATGTGATACTTAGGAAAGATGGCGAGTGATTTACCTAGGTGATACGTGGGTTATTTTGAAATTACATCACCCGGGTGATACCTAGGCATGGTAGATAGTTATTTACAAATTTGATACATAGGATAGTATGATATTTCTTCACCAATAAGATACCATGGGGAGTTTTAGAGTGATTTTCCTAGTTGATAACCAATCATGTTGGAGAGTTCCATGATGAGGTGATGTCATTGGTGAGGTGGATATTTCATTTCCCTATGTTCACTAGGGAGAACATGAGATGATCTCTTGGGTAAAAAATCCTTTGAATGAAAACATGTTAGGGACCTTACTCTAATCTCCATGGGTTTCCTCAGGTTCCCCTAGGATATTGGAACTCCTGTTTTGATCCATGTAATTTACCTTTTCACTAGTATGTTTAGACTAGGGAGAGGGGATCCTCATATATGTTTTGGGTGTTTAAAAACTTGGGTACACTAATCCCTTCACTCTTAATATTTTAATATTTTGAGACTACATAATTATTTATAGGTATTGAGGGAATGACTTTGGAGAGGAGTAATTTATGACGACACTTGTTCTTCTAGTAGTCCGAATGCGGATCCTAATAGTCCTAATTATAGGCAATATTGATACCCTCAGTGATACAGTAAGGCCCTGAAATTCACCTATGTATGAGTATTATATATATAGTCAATTTAGGCCCATCATTACAGGTTCTCTATGTTGGTGGATCACACAGGGGTTCTTGCATTTCGATTATGCAAGCTGGTCATGCAAGTGGGCAACCATAGAATGGACAAGCCTGAAAATCTATCACATACGCGGGGCTTGCAAGATGTTTTGGTCATGCATCTGATTGTTGGGTTCCCACAATGAGGATAATCATATTTCATTCAATTTTCACTCATTTTAGGGTCTCGTATTGATTTAGTAAAATGGAAGTGACAAAAAAATTACATAGAAAATTTTAATTTTTTGTGAATGGGAATGAAAATATATTTTATGATATATATTTGTGTGTGAGTGTGTGTGTGGTTGTTACTATATATACCATTTGAATAAATGATATAAGCTGATGAATATGTTACGATTGAAAAAAATTCATCGAATGGTTGAGACAAAAGTAAGAGATTATTTCAATTAGAATACATGAAGCAGGGTATGATCTAGTGAAAAAAATAATTCACAATAGATTTGAGTAAAGAAAAGATTATAGGTTATTAGTAGATAATTATTTATTTATTTTGAGATATTTCTAGAAAAAAATTATTAATGATCATATGTAGAACCCGATATGATACTCACAAATTAAAAAATTTGAACTATAGTATCAATTATTTAATAAAAAGTGGATTATTATTTTTTCATCGAGTTCCAATGTATAATTTGAAAAGAAAAATAATTTTACTCAAAAACACTAGCTACATCAATATTTAAGATTCATTGATTGAATTTTGGATTTTAACATCCACCCAAATCATAACAAATATTCAATGTTTCGCTCTCCATGTTGGGTCTTGATAATTCTACATAAATGTATAAGGGAATTTGATCATTTTGTTAATGCGTAGAAAGAAACTCATATGAAAAATTTGATGAAGAAAACATTCAAAGGATTGATCTGTGAAGGATCTTTTGATTCTACAAATATCAAATTGCTTCATAGACCACTACTTCACATAGAATTTTTCCACATTGAAATGAACCTGTGAATGGAATAGTTCACCAGATTATGTTTTACTGCTAGCTCATGCACGTGATATGATTTTATTTTAAAGGGTGGATTATTATTTACTACCCCATGAACAACCATACCCATGATATATATCATTCATGGGATTGGGTGGTACCATTGACTCAAAAATAACAATGTATTTGGCAGAGTCGGGAAGTTATTGATGTCCCCAGAAACAACTGCTCCCCACTGAATAAGCCATTTGCAGGCCCGGTCAACTCCTTTGGCTCTTGAAAAAGAAACATCATATCCAACCAAAAATGACCAGTAATCTAGGTATTAATTCTTTACACTATTCTATATAAAGTTCCTGAGAGGGAAAAATGAAAGAACAATACGAAGTGAGCCAAAAGAGATAAATAAGAGTTTATGTAAAAAAGAGGATCCCCTAGATAAATCAATAGAGATATATGGATCCACATTAGGTAAAAATGAATTGTATATAAAAAAGGTGGAAATACTAAATCATCCAGCAGCCTAAAAGCTAAAACACTTTTTTTATATAATTCTGAGATTCCCAAAATGGATGGTCCATTTGATTACTACCACTCTTCATAGAAAATAAATATGCTGAAAATCCCTAGTAGTATACAAAAAGGATATGAAGGTGGAAATCACCCCACGCAACTGCACACTATAGGGACAAAACTTGTCCCCTCATTTAAACATGCCACACAAGTAGAACATATGTCTACATGGAACACTTCTACATGAACAACTCCCTCACCCATGTTGCAACCTACCCAGTAGAGTGAATCCCATCCCACATAAGAAAATGCGACCAAGAATGGGTCAACCAATGGTGTTTTACTCTCTTCTTCCCAAAGTTCCTTTTTATCAAATTAACTATTCTCACACTATCTCATCCATGAACCATTCTTGTAGAATTAAGCAAATTAATCTTCCAAATACACCAACATGAATGATTAGATCAATGAGAATATCATCCCATAACCCCATTTCTACATACCCATGGTAAGTGGAGACAATTTTTTAAACTTCATGATAAGGATGACCCTCAAAATGTCATCAGGTTAATTTTTTTTGGAAACCGGGTTCGTAATTTTGGTTGCTCACTTAAACCTCCTCATTACATGTGGTGAGGGAAAGGATCACACATTCCTTTCATATTGAAATGGATTGAGTTCCCCCACTAGAACAAAGTTTAGGGAATCCCTTCAAATGTAAGACCCTCATATTTTATTTAATATGTGTAACTTTTTCTCCTATTAAGCTCAACGAATGACATAGCTTAATAGATAACCAAATTTTACTATCCTTGTATAGAATATTAAAGGAGATGAGAACACTCAATTTACCTCTGCCTTTGGGAATCACCACATTGTCGAACAGAATACCAAATGGATCATGGGATATTTAAATAAATTTCAACCCATGATTTGTGACACTGAGCATTACTCATTTGGTCATTGAGGATAGTGATGATCATGACATCTGCATGATCCTAAACCTCATATTATAATCTTATATGGTATGTGACACTACCATATATAATTAAATGCGGCCCAAGTTCTATATGTGCCCCACTATACCCAAATCTAAACGGATATTCTCTATAGATCTATTCCCCAACCTCAACTAAAATGGGCCACCTATAAGTTATAAGCCCCAATCATATACACTCAAAAGGGCCTATCCACAAATTAAATCCCTATAAACTCTTTATGTGTGCCTCACGTATGGTTTAATCATAGAAACCACAGCTAAATATTTAATGAACCATATTTCCAATAAAATAGCACCAGATGTGAATCCTTTCAAGTATGATCTCTTGTAATGACCCTTTAAATGGGAATCTCCCATGGGTCAGCCCTAATATTACCAAACTATATGGGATTTTGTTCCAAAAATAAAATAGATATTTTGGAGGCATCTCTAAGATAAGAACCCGACACTCAAATTCATCACAACTTTCTCTATCCCACATTCTTGGTATGGTCATATGCACTGAGGAGACCTTATCATTATTAGGTCCCTAAGGCTTCGTCAGTATATTTCACACATAGTAAACATTAACCATGAACATTTTTCCTAGGCATCCATGCAGCACAATATTAAATTTAATGGTTGGGTCCTTGTCAACTGTCATTAAAAGGTGATGTGTCATGTTATGTGGCACCGATGTAGATGGGATATATTTATTTTGGAGGATATGTAGGAAGCCCATCTTATATGCTCAATCCCAATATCCTGAAAAATTCCATATCCATGGATGACCATAAAATCCAAGTTGCCTCACTACTTGGCTTACATCTAACTTATTCATAATAATTAACAATGGAATATCTAATCCATCCATAAAGGGTAACCAATTTTTAGAAACATATAATATATTCAAATATCCCTATCAATTAATAACCTCAGATACATACTGATGATTCTAGACATATGCTTACTCATAATGGATAATTAATTTATAGTTAATTGTGTATGCATACATGGGAATAAAAAAAGAATTCAACAGAATATCTTTAATCCATAAGAGAGTCCTAGAATATAAAATAGCCCCCCTTTAAATTTTTTTGGTGAGCCTGACTACTCATTCCCTCGACCAATAGGATTTTTTTTATTTTCATTAGACAAGTGACTTAATGAATTCGTACCTTTGGATTATAAGTCCATGATTAATGGATTTGAGGGCCGTTGGGTGTTTCTAGAACTATGAAAAAACCATTTGTAGAATGTGTGAAATAATTGTAATAGACAATATTGATTCCACACCATTCAACCCCATTAAGTCAACTAGATCGATAGAAAATTTGTTTCATTAGAAAAAAAAAGGTGAACTAGATGTGAATCTCTATCCAATTTGATCATGTTACCTCACATCTGGCCCTTTTACCATCAAAAGTGAAAGGGGTCCAGATGTGACCATAAATTATTCTTGTTCTCATGAGATGATTCTTTGATGATGTTTTCTTTCTGAATCTATCAAATGTATTACATTCCCATTTCACAAAATCTCTCTTTAATCCCTTGGAATATAACCAGATTTTACAGACAATAATTTCATCCATTGTACCATCTAGGTCCTCAAATAATCAAAGGTTTCCATAATCCACCCAACATCATCAAATAGGGGTTTCAAATGCACTGGATAGGGAGTTCCCATATAATGGTACTCTCCCCATATTGGATGAATCTCTAAAGGAATTATATTCCATGATGCCCCACCAATCCTCCACAAGGTGACGGTTGGAAGTTCAAAACCATATAGCTCCCTAATATTTATCCAAATATTGTGAGATCATATCCCTATAATAAAATATTGAGTTCCTAAATTATCTTTGGGAGGATGAAGAAGTCGTCACTAATTACTTTGTACTAGATGATTAAGTATCCCGCCCAAGGGCCCCTATCAAAAACCATTTCTTCGATACTATATAGATGAGTATCCTCATCATGTGGAGGATACTTACCAATGATCTAAAAATATATATATGGGTAATGAGGTCCCTAGGGATTCCCTCCAAGGGATAAGGAAAGAAAATCTGGAACATTTCATCATTCTCATTCTTGCTGAAGAAGTCCACCGCGTGAATACAAAGGCAACTCAAGAGAAATCATAAATTCGTTCTCATTCTCATGACTTCCACCAGTCAAATAAAAAAATTGTAGTAAAAAATACATATCTTCCAAGGTACATGATCCTTTATGTTCCAGTATGATGGATAACATGTAGACCCAATTCCATTCTCACAAAGATGAATCCCTCCAATAAAATATGATCGCAAACTACGAGTAAGCGCAAATTGTTGCTACTTCTCGTCAAAATATCCTTAAAAATAGAGTGGTCAATTAAAATTACATTAATATCCCTATAAATTCACATGAATTTCACTAGAATAATAAGGTGTAAATTAAATAAAAAATGATTAAAATTCATCTGGATGTGTATTAAGACCATCATTCATGTAAGATGTCAAAAAATGTGAAGATGGAAATTGATACACATTCATGTTAAACTCAACTTTCCAATAGAATTTAAATAAATGAAATCAATTGATATATACCGAATGTAAATCATGAGAAAACTTGTACATCATCCCCCACAAAGTGTTACTATTTGTATCCACATACAAGAAATGGGGGACAAAAGGAGGCACATATTCCGACTCCAACAAAGAAATGGTATTATATTCTTGTTCCATACAAGGAAATCTCTCAATACATCTTATCAATCATGTATGATCATGTATAAATCCTTGATTATATCCTACAATGTCATCAGTATGTATTCATGTTTGAAAAATTGGCATGGTTTCAGGCTCACATCCATCACACCCCATGCCGGGTGACTCATCCAAACAATGGGGTTGTTACTCAATATAATATATGATTCTATACCCCATTCTAAGATATAATTTGGAAATATACTATTATAAATGCACAAATGGATTGGGAACAAATACTCATTCCAACTAGGGGACCCCGGTCCACTTCGTTGGTCACTATAGGGAAGGCATATAGCCCTTATAAATTTCCACAAGCTTACGATTTTATCTCTACAACATCAAATGAGCCAATTTATCATAAACCCATATATGAAGTCTATAACCAACACAAGTAGCCATATTTTCCAACAAGAGAGAGACTAAAAAGAAATCACAGCAATGGTAGTTGGAAAATGAAGGGAGACTAATAACACTCTTCTATATAAAGATAGAGTTCAAGTGGTCATTCGACATTTATATATGGTGTTCCAAGATTGTGTAATCCATTAAAAATTTACAGAAGTTGTAGAATAATAAGTGATGATCCTCCCTAAATCAATTTTACTTGTAGCGCTGATGATCCTCCCAAGAGAACATTCAACAAATTCTTACTTCATGGGCATAAAACAATCATTTACCAAAGTCTATCTCTTAATGAGGATCATGGGAGACCTACATATTATAATAAATCAAATAGGAATAAGGGGAAACACTTGGTATATTATACACTATAGATCCTCCATAGGCTATATGTGGGGAAACTATCTCTACATTAATACATTAAGATATGATGGTTTCCCTCACAATAATGAAATACATTATGAAGGCCATCCTTGTAAGAAAAATTATTTTAGCAAGAAGTTCATCCAATTGTGGTCATAATTTCTAAAGGTCCTACATATGGTATACTCATTAAAAATTCTCCATGATGTCAGAAATCAATTTCTGGTGGTAGAACTCTCTATTACAACATTCACTACAAAGGTCTCCCCTAGTGAAATTTCATTATGAAAAATGGTCCTACCCTTCTCATGTTAACTTAATGAAATCTAAAATATGTTGAGGAGTCTTGAAAGATGGGTTAAGACACGTTAGATACCCTATTAATAACTAGATAGATCCTTTCTCAATTGGGAGATGTCTTGTAGAAATAATCATCCTCTGAGCAACCCATGGACAGTTCACATCCAAATGAGACCCCTACTACCACATTCGTGCAAAAAAATCATTAAGAAGTATTCATTATTGGTAGATGATTTATGCAATTATCTAGTATAAGAACAAAAGGATATATCATTTATTAGAAAACAATTGGATATGGACTACATTGTCATTATGTATTGGACCTCATCCACTTTATAGTTCAACATGAAATTTGTATTGTTAAAATAATTCATTATTATCATTCATTTCAATCTCAGGAAAACCCTTATACACCTAAACCAAAAATTATTGTCTTACAATGGGAATATAGACTCAAAATAAATTTTGGGAGTACTTCTTCATCAAATCTAATTGGAATCCCGTTCGTTTGAGAGGAAACCACAATCAGAGATGTGGAAGAATGATCTCCAACAAAACTACATCAATGAAATTCATAATTTTTGTCTTCTAATTGTTGACACCCCACCTTGGGTTCATATTAAGGGATGGGGGGAACATAGATCATTACATTTCACCGCAAGACCTTTTCAGTAGGAAAACATATAAATGACATCTTTTAGCATCATTATCTCCAAGAGTATATTAAGAAAATCCACGACTCAAAAAGGGAAACACACTCCACAAGTATAGACCATGAATAAGTATCAATTTTTTTAGGACTAAGAGGAGAAATCCATAATAATCTCATGAAATATGTAGTTGAGAAAATTGTGAAGGCTTTGTTATGAAGGGAATCCAATCATCATGAAATACTAATTTCCATAAAAGTAGGCAGTTCATGTTTAGAAGCAATATTTTATCTACCTCATGCTAGAAAAATGATACGTGATATTCAGATATTAGTGACAGCACCAGTGTTTTCCATAATAGGGGACAGTCCCCATCCCATAGGGTTGGAGATATTATTAACACAAAAATAAAATGTAAGTCGATAGAATTCTTACTGGGGCATGAAATATTCAGAATGGGGGAAACCCTTGCCCACAAGTTTGGTTCATTTTAACATCAACATCCCCATAAATGAAAATAAATCTTCTCCCATTTTAGGAGCATGATAAGATGTATGGTCTCCAAGATCACCCCATCCCAGGACCCATTTACCTCATAAGAGAGGTGTACAATTAGTAATTATTGAGGGTCCCTCTAAGTCACCCTTCACTAAGAATCATGAACAGAATCCTAAAAAGAAATTGAGAGATCCAGTGAAGGTTGAAAATATCTTACCTATAATTCAAAATCCATTATGGTTCCCAACATATGTTATGAATCAGTGAAATTCATGGATTCCATTCTTGCATTTGACACTGAAAATGTGTTAAATGATGAAGAATAATGAGAGGTTTGTTTCACCTGGAATGCAGTGAACATTTAGAATGAATGTGTTATTAGAAAAACTGAGAGAATAACCCTATATATGGGTTCTCCCTAAATTAATCCAACTTTTCTTCTTTAGTGAATCAATTATAGGGAGTAAAATAAAGTAATGTTCATATTGGACTGACCTTCTCCACTCATTGAGAAACATCCCCTTATGATCAAATAATGATTCACTCATCTGGAGGATGAATTGAATGATTTGAGGTGTATAAATGCTGATTAGCTTTGAGGTATAATTACTATTGTATATTATCTCTTGTAAGACACTTGATCTATAGTTTTAGTTCGTGTTCCTCATACATAGGCATTTATTCTAATAAATGTAGCAAGGATCGAAAACTATCTTAATTTGTTCTTGGACCATTTGTTCAATTGGACCTGATCATAGATTAATAACATGATTTTCCTCTTTTGATGAGAGAACGGAAATGGTTTTTGGATAATCCCTAATACATTTCCATGATTACATAACCACCTCAAATAATGTCAGAACATGGACATAAAATCCAACCCCATGCAACACCGTTTCAATAGACTATTTGAAATAACACTCATTATGGGACCATCAACTCAATAAAGATATGTATAAATCTATTAGAATCAATGGAGGATAAGTGTTCACTAGTATACCTGGAACAAAATCCTTTCCCCAACTGGGGGAGAGATGCCCCACTACCGCCAAATTTTGGGAGTCCTATGTTTTTGATATTCAATATCTCTGGGGACACAAAATGACATCTAATCCACTATGTTTCCTTTAGATATCCCATGATGGGATCTCTAGGGAAACAAGAGGTAGTAAATATCTGATTCTCATTATGATACCTAAAATGTCCAACAATTATATTGTATACTAGTTTTTATTTACAGTCGATCATAGTATGGGAAGACCTCTACCTATAGTTCCTCTTCCAGTACATATCATATCTATATATGAAAAAATATCTGACCTATCAAACTGCAAATAATAAGAAAATGATAGAGTCTCATACTTCATTTATAGTTGGAAAGTGATTAACTACTCCACGAACTGACCACGTACCAAAGATGATATACATTCCCTATACATTTCTAAGCTTCTTGATGAGATATTAACGCTTCTCATCAAAGTGAAATATATAACAGGGTTCTATGATATATCCTCTATTTCTCAAATAATGGAATACCACATAAAAAAATTCTGACATTAGGTCTTAGATAACTCCCCCAATAAAAGGTAAATGAGCAGAAAACGAAGAGGTGGAATCCATCACACATAATCTATCTTCCATAGAAACTCCAACTCTAAATATTTTATGTATCATGAATAACCCATAGATGTCAATGGAAACCCCACCTCAGTAGGAAAAGGGGTTTTTAATGCCCTAATACTAGTTACCAAGAGTCGGTTAATTAATATATAACATTGGAATGATCATAAGGGATCAAATACAAGAAATACAAATCAGGTTAGTAGCCTTAGACGTACTAGAAACATACATAATATATAAATTTAATTATAAAATGAAAAAAACAACATTTTCTTCTTTGAACGCATTCATATCATTTGGACTATCCCTGTAGGTTGGTCATAATATACTTCATCGCATCGTAAGAAAGAGAAAACATTGAAAGGGATGATCTCATGTGCTCAGTAAGGATAACAATATAGAAAAAAATTATAAATAAATGTAAACATTTTAGAAAATGTATAACACTAAAACACAAGACTTTTAAACATAAACATCAGCATAACATTGATAATATAACATAAATAATTTCTTTTTCTTTTTCACATTGATATTCTACTAGTCAAAAAAATCACATTTATTATCAATAGCCAATTTCATAATGATGGAATGCATAATGCCAGACATGATAACCACATAGTCAAGGCCTAATGCCATGACTACAAAATTGATTTGTTCCAGGTCTTGTGATAAGACAATTGTTTTATTCATGACATCCACTGATTCATCGGGGAACTATAGTGGGCTCTACCCATCACTTACTATGTTTAATGCGTTACTTATATGAAAATTTTAAAAATAAGATAGAAATTCGTTTTGAAACTAGATTATGTAATGTCAATACTTTTAACCATAAATAATGAATGATATAAAAAAATAACATCCAAAGACACGCATATCACAAAACATTCAATACAATATGGAAGATTGTATCATAATAAATCAAAAACAAACAAGCATAAAATCCAACAAAGGATATGGACATAGATGAAATAAAAAATTATAGAGAGAAATATCTCTTTCTATTTTAAAATAAATTAAAAGTAATGAAATTTTAAAAGAAAACATTTATTTGGAAAATATTATTATAACATTATAAGGTAATCTTTGATGGTGTAAAATAGCCACACCCTCAATATATGTTAAAAAATATTATTTCTATAATTTTTTCGAAAAGGGCGTAAATGATCTTGTTTGGAAAATGATGGAAAGATTCATGTATAAACATTTTATAAAAAGTCAGAAAATTGTATAAATAACGTTAACCCATAATCTAGGAAATAGTAAAAATGTTTTTAAATTCATTTTTAAGAAGCATGGTTGTTGATGATAAAGTGGTCACAATAGATACTCACATAAAAACAACCTCAGATAATGAAGATATTGAAGAATTTACCATTAATTTGTACTTTACATTGATAAGGGGTATATTAACCTCTTTTATAATAGTTAAGTAAATGTTATTATATTATAAAAGAACCAAATATAGAAATATGACATCATATATGATATTTTTATATTTCATTGTTAATAATATTTTAGTTGTATCATTGTTTCAGGTGTAAACTAATTCGTTTTCCTTTATATGGTTGGTTATGTAAGCTATATTTTTGAAGGATAAGATGTATTTGATTTATATTAATAATGATATTATTTAATTAAAAATTATTTTTAATCATAAAATAAAAATTATTCTTGATGGATTATTATGGGGACGGAATCTCATTGTTTTCATGAAGACGGTAATACGTACGTACGCACGAGGGACAATATCATTATATTGGTTGTGGAGTCATATGTAGTTGGATGGTGTATCAGAAATACTGAATCATTAACATGTCATATTTATTATTTACATCATTTATTCTCATTATTATATCCATCCAAATAATGATGTGTTTGAATAACAAAGTACACCACGAAGTGGAGAGGGTAAGCCGTACGTACACAAGTATGGTGGCATTCCAATCATAGGATGGATAGAATAATGAATATTTTTCGTAACACATTTATAATAACATCACACTATGTATAATGTAATGGAGTTGTTATTTTGGTAAGGAAACAACAAGGAAAGTGGATGTGGAATATGAAAAGAATTTTTAAAAAGGGTGGTGAAATTATTACCTCTTCATCAGGTGTTTCCTTTTGAGTTGATCAAAAGGGCTCCTTAAGATGGGTTTATGATCAAAGTAAGTCCTTTAGTTCTATGTTAAGGTATTTGGGAGGATACATGGAAAGGGGATCACCTAGACAAATGGCTTTGGATGTGTGATTTGGAGGGAAAAAGTAGTTACCTTTTATTATAAAGGTGAGAGTAATTTTAGGAAAAGCATCCAATATTATATTACTATACAATCATATTCAGTTTATAGTGGAACCAAAATTATTTAGTTCGAGGATATTGTGGGTATGGGTCGAAACATTATCAACCAAATGGTTTCATATAGTTTTAGGTCACCATATTAACTTTATCATTATGATTTAACTCTTAGTTAAATAGTTTTACTGTTAACATGTACTCTTGTATTTTTATAATAAATGGTTAAAAACATACTAAAAATTACCAAGAGAATCCAAATTCATTATTATTAACATATATGTATTTATAAATGTCCTCTGGGAAATAATTTTATTTTTAAAAATATTATATAAATTAATATGATAGTATTTGTTTCAAAGTATCATTTTTGTCAATTTGGACACTATTTGGTATTTTGTTTTTGTGAATGTTATAACAACTTTATAACATCGAATATTTTTTAATTAACTCTAAAATTTAATATAAACCAATAAAATTAGTGGAATTAATTAGAAGTCTTATTTTATAGTTATTTGGATATTTATATTATCAATTATTTTAATTGTTCATTAATAAGGTAATTATTTCATTATCATTGTGTCACAAATAAATATAATTATTTAATATCTAAAAATTATAAATAAAAAACCAATTTGTATGAAATATTTTTATATTTCTAATAAATATTTATGGTCAAATTTATCTTATGTATAACCCTATATTTAAAATGGTTTAGTTATTAATCTTTGAATTTAACACTTTTACCTCTTCTTGAAATAAAATAATAATAAATGTCCTAATATAATCCATGTGGACCTAAAGGATAATATTTTATTTCGAAGGTTGTTTCTCTTTTAAATATACTTATATAGTAAAATTAGGATATTTTTTAGTCTAAAAATATTATTATTTTTTCCATTAATTACTCAATTAAATTTTAACTCTTTTAATAAAAGTGAAAAGTTACTATTGACCAAAAATTATTTTCATCTTATTGAACCAAATTTTACTTAGTGATGTCAACAGTATCTCATGAATTTCTAAATTAAATTAATATAAGTGGTAGAATTACGTTTTATTCAAATTTTCAAATCTTCCTAGAAGTTGGGTAAAAGACGGTAAAACGTTCAATAAAATTTTACATGTCAAATATTATTATAAAATACCCCAATGAATTAAATTGATCTTATATATGTATTACGTAACTATTTTAACATAAAATTAATTTAAATAAAATAAATAATCATTTAATGAAATTGTTGGTTTTAAACAATAACGCATTATTTTTCACTGTTCATCAAAAATTTAAATTTTTCTGAAAAATACCAACAATTCACCCTAAGATAATTTGTATATTAAAAATCCAATAATGAAATAAATTTTGAAAAATAAAATTTCAAAAAGTTCGTATTACTATCCATAATGGATAGTTTTATTGGTCTAGGTGTGTTAAAACTTCATGTTGCATATAATGCAAACTATTTCATTTTTCAACGGGAAACATACCATGGATGCTTTGGGTGTTAAATTATCCCCTCCATCAAATAATTTCATCCTTGAAATATCTAGAATATTACTGCATAAAAAGATTAGGGTGGTTCTTCATTATATGTTTCTCAGGTTCCCACGTCGCATCTTCCATCTTATGATTTCTTAGTAGAACTTTTACATAACTATTCATCATGTTTCTCAACAATTGTTTTATGTTATCAAGAATTCTGATTGGCTCTACGCTATAAGATAGATCGGGTTCCAGTTCCATTAGTTAATAGGTGATTACATGTGTTGGGTCAGACATGTATTTTCTCAATAGTGATATGTGGAACACATCATTATCATTGAAGAGACATGGAGGCATTTCTAGATGATAAGCTACAACACCAATTCATTCAAGAATATTGAAAAGTCCATTGTACCAAGGACTCAATTTACCCTTCTTACTAATACGTATAACACCATTATATGGAGATACCTTCATGAAAACATGATCTCATACATGAAATTCCAAATCCTTCCTTCATTTATTGGCATATATATTTTGCCTACATTGAGATGCTTCGATGTGGGTTTGGATAATCATCACCTTTTTCATTGTTTCCTCAACGTGTTCCCACCGTACGAGTTTTCTTGCACCTACATCATCCCTTCATGTTGGTGTGAGAAATCTCATTCCATATTACAATTCATATGGTGCCATCAGAATACTTGGACGAAAGCTATTGTTATAGAAAAATTTTACATGAGGTAAATACTGATCTTGCATAACTTTAATGTCAATTGATCAAGATCTCAACATGTCTTGTAAGTTGTAAATAGACTTTTTAATTTTCCATCGGCTTGAGGGTTGTAGGATGTACACAAATGAAGTTCAGTATCCAAGTCCTTCTGATGAAATTTCTAGAATCTTGATTTAAAATGGGGATCACGATCAGAAACAATTGATATAGGTACTCCATGAATTCTATCAACTTTATTAATATATATTCTGGCTAAACTATCAATGGTTAATCTTCTCTTATAGAAAAAAAATGTCATGACTGGGTAAGACAATCAACAATGACCAATATTACGTTATTCCTTTTTGGAGTCTTTATTAGTCCCATGCAAAAGTCCATCGTAATATGATCCCATTTCCACTTAGGTGTGGGAATAGGTTGCATGGCTCCTCTTAGATGTTTTCTTCCAGCCATAACCTGTTGAAAAACTATATATCTTGACACATAATTAGCAATCTCCCTCTTCAGGATTTCCCACTAAAAATGTTCCTTCAAATCTCTATACATCATAGTGATAAAAGAGTGTATATGTAAATTAGAGGTATGATCATCATCCAACAATTCCCTTTTTAAATCAGGTATATCAGGAACACAAAGTCACTTCATAAATTACAAAATTCCATCTTCATATATGATGTTACTCAATCTCCCACCATTCATTACATTAACTTCTTTTGAAACTCTTCATCATCAGTCTGAGAACCCTTTATCTTTCTGGTAAAGATGGTTTGGCAAACATTTGAAAAAGTATTAATGTTTCACCTTCGATGGTTATTCCCTTATCCATCATTAATATATACATGAAAATAGGATCCATTTTAACTTTCATCTTGTTTAAAACTCCATTATCCTTTTTGTTCAAAGCATCTTCCACATTATTTTCCTTCCCCGAGTGGTAGTGTATAGTGAAATTAAAATCCTTAAGTAGTTAGTGCCATCTCCATTGCCTCATGTTGAGTTTTTTTGGTGAGAAAATATATTTCAGGCTCGTTTGATTGGTATATAACTCACATTTTTTCACCATAGAGATAGTGTCTCAATATCTTCAAAGCATCGATTATAGATTCTAACTCAAGCTCATGGGTGAGATAGTTTTGTTCATGAATTTTTTTCTATTTTGATTTATAGGGAATAATTCAATCATTATGTATAAGGACACACCCTAGTCCATTATTTGAAGCATCATTATAAATAACAAACCCGTCATTCCCAATTTGTAAAGTCAAGATAGGATCATTGACTAATCATCTCTTCAGAACTTCAAAAAATTATTCACACTCTTTTGTCCAAAAAAAATTATCCCCTTTATGTGTGAGCTTGGTTAATGGGTTTTCCAATCAGTATACATTTTGGAAAAAATGCCGATAATAACCTGCTAAACCAATAAAATTTCCTACCACAGTTATAATCATCGATGTTGATCATTCTTGGATTTTCTTGGTCATTCATGGATCGTTAGAGATTCAATCCTTAGAGACAATATGGCCAAGAAATGATATTTCATGAAGCTAGAATTCACACTTGCTTAACTTCCAATATAATTTATTTCTTATGAGGGTTCTCAGAATAGTTTCCATGTTATTTTCATTATCTTCATAGAATTTTTATTGTACCAAGATATCCTCAGTAAATACCACTACAAAGTAATCAATAAATTCCTTGAATAATTAATTCATTATATCCATGAAAACAGAGGGTGCATTGGTCTGTCCAATATGCATTACTATAAACTCGTAATGGTCATACCAAGTAAAAAAAATATCTTCAGAATGTCTTCCCTCTTCACACAAAACTGATGATATCTAGATCAAAGCTCAACCTTTGAATAATATTGATCTCCTAGAATTTGATCGAAAAAATCATCAATGAATGGTAGTGGAAACATGTTATTTATTGTTATAGCAGTGATGGAGAGGTATCCTTAAGTGCATCCATAAGACCCAGGTTCAAAACTAGGTAGCAGCATATTTCTGGGGGTACTGTAGTAGTGTTGTAGCATGCACTGTAGTAGGGACTATAGTAGTACTGTAAACTGTGTGAGTACTGTAGAAGAACTATACACTGTATAGGTACTATAGCAGACTATACACTGTGGGGGCACTTTGCAGGCACTATAGGAGTTACTGTTGTAGGTAATGTTAAGTACTATAGCAGCTAGAACTATTCACCTTGGGCCACCAGTTTGGGCTTGGAGTCCTTCTGGATTTCGGGCCACCCCGGCCTTTGGGTCAATAGGGCTTTTGGGACCCCTTTAAGGCCCTCGGGCCACCTCAAGGCCTTTGAGACACATGAAGTTGCCCCATACACACTACAAAAAAGGAGCAGCCCCAGAAGAGGATTCAGAGCTGGAGCACTCACCAGAGTAATGCCAAAAGGATTGTCATAACGAGAGGGTATGGATATGAAATCGCTACCATCATGTGCTTGCACGAGAAGCCTAGATAGATGGTCATGCAAAGGAGGAGAGCTACTATCGTAACGAAGTTTCTGGGGAGGGGCAGTACATTGTATATAGTCTGGTTGAATTCCCTAAGACCTTCAGGTCATGTAATCTACTAAACCTACAGTCCTTGTAATCATTTAGCCTACGGCCCTTGTAAGGGCCCCCCTCATCCCTTGAAAGGGGGGATATCAAAAATTAGTAAAAATGAAGGCCTTTGAGCCATTCGAGCATTGATATCCCTATAGTAAATTTCCAACCACATAGATCCATCATTCTTCATAACAAAAAGAACATGGCACCCCATGTTGAAACACTAGGGTGAATAAATCCTTTATTTCTCAATTACACAAATTTTTTATTTACTTCCACTAATTCTAGAATGGTTATTCTATAAGGGGTATTGGATATGAGACTTGAACCAAGAATTAAATCAATGGAAAACATAAGTTCTCATTCTGGGGGATATCCAGGTAAATCCTATGGGAACACATCAACATATTCTTGAAAAATAGGTTAATACTCTTTTTGAGCATTAATTTACTCACCCATATTTATTTCTCTATCATCTTCCCCAGTAATTTAATTTAGTAGAGATAATCGGGTTGGATCTAGATAAGAATCATATGGTAACATTTCAGCTCTAATGATAAGGTACTCATTATCATCATAAAGAATTGTAACCTCATTCTAACAAAAAAAATTTACATGATGGTCTGAAAACCAATCCATACAATGGATTGTATCAATTTCAATCATGGGTATGTCGATGATATTGGTAGATAAAAAATTTTTATATGCCTTAATCGGAACTAATTCACAAAATTTTGTTGTAATGATACTTCCTTTAAGAGTTTTTACTCATATCACCCTTGTTAAATAAAATTGTAAATATCAAATTTTCTTAGCAAACTATGATGATATGAAAGAATGAAATGATCCATAATAAAATAAATCATTGGTTAAACCTGAGGAAACCATTAAATTACCTTCCACCATATCTTTTGGACCTTCGACCTCAGTAGTAGAAACCTCATAAACTTGGCCTTTCTCCCATGGCCTTTTCTGAGTAATGTTTACTTGTATCTTAGGACATTAATTTTCATAATTCTATATTTCTCTATAATTCTAGTATTCAACATTGACATCCTCTTTCATTACCTTGCAATCATGAACTTGGTTATGTTTTTCACCGCACTTGTAACAATATATCATTCCCATTAGGATAGTATCGGGGTGTTCCAACCCACATTTACCATAGGATGAATATTCAACATTTCCATTCTTCCACTTATATTTATTTATAGAGTGTTCCAATGATCTCTTCTACTCCTACTTCTCTTTAAATTCATTAGACATAGAGAATTATTTCTTTTATTCTGATAGCACATGAGACAATGTATTCGAATGATGAGATATATTATGAGAGTAATGATTAAAGGAGAAATGGTTTTAACCCATTGAATAATCGATCAATCTTAATCATTTGGTTATGTATATAATCCACTACATGTCTTGATAACATTGTAAAGTTAGCCTCATACTTTGCGAAATTATCACCCCATTTTTCCTCACTCTTAGAAATTGCCTTTCCATATCCGCTTGATGGTCAAAAGGAAAGTATTTTTCTAGGAAAATATCATTAAACTCCCTCTATTCCATATTTGACACATCTTCATCTTCTTGTGTGTTTTGAATTAATGGCCATCATTGATCTGCATCTCCTGTGAGGCGATAAACTGCCATGATAAGTTTTTCTCTTTCGCTGCTTCCGAAAGCATGAAATATTTTTTCTATGGAACTTATCCATTTCTCAGATACAAATATATTTTTATTCCCATTTAATGTTGGTGGTTGTTTACTCATGACGCATTATAACATTGAACCTCTTCGTTGTGAATCAGGGTGCTTTATATAGGTATGGTTATTATTCATAACCTGATTGAGTTGTTCGAGTATGGTGATAAGATGATCAGTGCCAGTGGAATCACTATATCCACTATAATTATCTTGAGTATGATGAAATACCTATATATATTATGTGTGTTGATATAATTTTCATTCCTTCCAGTAGGCACCATTTTCAAATAATGGCATACACTAGTTTGTTATATGAATCACAAAACATAATTCCAATCATGTAAAACACATAACATAAATTGAAAATTTTATGAATATAATCTTTAATCATAAAACTATTTTTTTAGGAGTTATATGCTCATAAATCCTACATAATAGTTTATAATGAATATGTGAATTATTCTAAGCATATCCCTGGGGGTTTCGTAACCAAGATTGCAACAAGGCCCATTGTCGTGTACCAGGATACCCCGGGTGCTTCCCAAAACTCATATTCAGAGTTTCACACCTAGGTACATCTATGCCCCAGCCGCCTCTACCTACTCATATATATATATATGGATGTATTTCTTGAAAAATACCCAAAATATCTACATTACCAAAATTATAGGATGTTTTTATATATTATTCCTCAAAGTCTATCTTACGGTAATGTTATCAAGTCAAGTGTATTCCTAAATCTATCTTCCAAGGGTTTTACTAAAATTTCTCTGATAGTAACTGTAATGCCCTGATCCTAGTTAACCAGAGTTGTTTTTTTTATTACATAACATTGGAATGATCAAAAATTATAAAATCCCAAAATATCGATCACTAATGTAGCATTAGATGTAATTGATACATACATATGTTTTTAATTACATTATAAAATGAAAAACAACAACAACATTTTCACTTTTGAACACATTCATATATCTTAGATTATCCCTGCAAGTCAGTCAAAATATTATTTTTTGTATCCACGGAAAAATATAATCTAGAAAGGGGAGAGCTCAGGTTCTTAGTAAGGATAACAATATAGAGAAAACATTCATAAATAAGAAAAAATTGTTAAGGAAATGTGTAAGACAAAAACACATGCCTTTTAACCTTAAACGTCAGCATAACATGGCAACAATAAAAAATGACGTTGTTTCCTTATTCACATGTATATTATACTAGTCGAATAATCACATGTAATATCAATATCCAATTTCTTTATGATGGAATGCATAATACTGAAAATTATAACAACATATTCAAGGACTCGTTCTGAGTCTAAAAATATGATATTTTTTAAGGAATTATGCCAAGTCACTAGTTTGTCTCATGAGACCCGCTGATGAACTAAGGATCTATAGTGGTCTCCACATATCACTTACTTAGTAAAATGCATTTCTCATATGAAAAGTTTGAAACATAATATAAAAATTCATATTAAAACTAGCATAAAAAATGTCAACTATTTAACCATAAACCACGAATGGTATAAAAATATATAATCCATTTTCAAATATATCATAAAACCATCACTACAATATGGAAGATTTAATTATAATAAATCAACATTAAACTAGTGTAAAATCCAAAAAAAGGTGTTGAAATAGATGAAATCAAAAATATTTGAGAGAAATATATATTCTTATTATGAAATCATTTAAAAGTAATGTAATTTTGAAAAAAAATATTAATTTTGAGAATATTCTTATAATATTGTTTTGGAAGCATCGTTGGAAGAAAATAGCGACACCCACTATATATTATAAAAAACATTCGTTCCTAAATTTTGTCAAAAAGTTCTTGAAGGACCTTTTTTTGGAAAATGATTGAATGATTCCATTATAAATAACATATAAAAAGTAAAAAATGGAATAAATTACTTGAACCCATAGTTGAGAAAATATTAATAATGTTTTGAAATAATTTTTAAAAAAAAGATGTGGCTGATTAAGAGGTCCCATAAGATACTCACGTATAAACAACCTCAGATAATGAATAGATTGTGAAATTAGACCTGACATTGTACTTTTCCTTGATTGAGGGTATTTTAACCTCTTGTATAATAGTTAAATAATTTTTATTATATTATAAAAGAACTAAAATCATAAATATGGTATCTTATATAATCATCTAATATTTTTTTTGTTAATAATATTTCATTACTATCATTGTTTCATGTATTAACTGGTTTGTTTTCTTTTATATACATGGTTACATAAGCCATATTTTGTATGGATAGGATGTATTTGATTCATATTCAGAATGATATTATGTTCTTAAAAATTATTTTTAATCATAAAATGAAAATTATTCTTTAATTATTAAAATGGTGAATGAATCTCATCACGTTCATGGAGACTGTAATCCGTACGTACACATGAGTGATAATATCATTATATTGATGGTTAAATTGTTAGTAATTTGATGTTATATCATATATAAAGAATCATTAACATGTTATTTTTATTATTAACATATGTTATTCTCAATATTTTACCCATCCTAATAATGAAGTGTTTGAATTACAAACTACATCATGACGTGGAAACGGTAAGGCGTACGCACTATGTATGGTGACATGTCATTCATATGGTGGATATAATAATAAATATTTTTGTAAAATGTATATAATAACATCAAAATATGTATTATCTACTGGTGTTATTATTTTGGTAGGAAAAAAACAAAGAAACTGGAAGTGGAATAATAAAAGAATTTTGATAAAGGTTGGTGAAATTGTTACCTCTTATTCGAGTGTTTCCTTTTGAGTTGATCAAATGGGCTCCATAGGTAGGTTTTATGATAAAAGTAAGGCCTCTAGGTAAAATCTAGTATAGTTTTTTGGATATTCAAGTTGGTTTTGTCCGAGCCAAATGGGTTTGTAGGTGTGATTTTGAGAGAAGTTAAAGTAACCTTTTATAAGAGATGTGAGGATCACTTTTCGAAAAGATTGAAATATTATTTAATTATACAATTATATTCCATTTACAATGGTTCAAAAATGATTTATTGTAAGGATAACGTGTGTATGGGTATAAAACACTTCAACCAATAGGTTTTATACTTGTTTAGTTAACCATATAAACATTATCATTTAGATTTAACTCTTAGTGAAATTGTTTAACTTTGACCATGTATTCTTGTATTATTATAATAAATGGGTAATAAGCATCTTATAAAATTCCAAGTGAAACCCAAGTGGTTAATTATTATTATAAATATTATTATATAAGTCCACTGACCAATGATTATATTTTTAGGAATATTATATAAATTAATAATGTAGTATTTTTTTTTAAAAAGTCATCTATGTCAATTTTGACACTATTTTGTATTGTGTTTTTTTGAAACACGTAACAACATTATTACATTGAAAAATATTGATATAATAAACCCTAAAATGTTATATTATCCAAAATAATTAGTTTAATTTATCAAAAGTCTCAATTTAAATTTATTTTGATATTTAAAATATCATTTATTTTAATCTTTAATTAATAATGTAATTACTACATCATCATTGTATCATAAATAAATTTAATTATTTAATGTCTAAAAATTAAAAATAAAATATCATTATTGAAGAAATATTTTTATCTTTATAATGATATTTATAGTCTAATTTATCTTATGTATGAAAATTTATTTAAAATGGTTTGGTTATTAAACATTGAATTTTAAACATTTCACTCCTCTTGAAATAAAATATTAATAAATGTTCTCATATAATCCATGTGGACTTAAATGATAATATTTTATTCCTAAGGATAGTTTTGGTCGAAATACACCTTTCCAATAAAATTAGGGTATGTGTTAGGGTAATGATAATATCTGTCTTTTGCCATTAATTAGCATATTTACTTTTAACCGTGGTAAAAAAAGTCAAATATTATTATTCCCCAAATAATATTTTCATCTTATTGAAAAAAAATTAACTTAATAATTTCAACAGTGTCTCTCAAATTTTTGAAAATCAATACATACAAGCAGTAAAATTTCATTTTATGCTAATTTGAAAATGCTCTTAAAAGGTGGGAAAAAGACGGTAAAAAGTTCAATAAAATTTTATATATCTAATATTATTATACAATTACTCAAAGGAATTACATTGAACATATATAAGTATTAATTATATATTTTTAAATAAAATAAATATAAATAAAATAAATAAATATTTAAATAATATATAGGTTTTAAATAAAAATGTAGTGTTTTTCACTATTTATCAAATATTAAATGTTTTCAAAAAATACCAAAAATACACCCTGAGGTAATTTTGATATTCTAAATCAAAAAATAATGTCCATTTTGAAAAATAATATTTATAAAATTTCAAAAATTGGGTATTAATATTCATAATTACTAGTTTTATTGTTCGTGGTGTGGTAAAACTCCATGATGCGACAATGCAAATTATTGCATTATTCAAAGAGAAACATACCATGGAAAGATGTGGTGTTACACGGTGGGGGGATTTGGAATTAATTAGAGGATCCATGTAATAGTGTTTAATTGTAATAAGATGATTAACTCATTTTCTATTTTATATTCTCCACGGACAATGATTTAATTTTCCTACCAAACCCTAGAAGGCTTTATTATATCGATTTTGATAATCAACCGAATTATATCCCATTTCATTGGATACTATGACACACTATTTAGCAATGATTAATCTTTTAATACCTCATATAGAAAATGGTAGATCCCGGTATTGTAATCCTTAGAAGGCCTCCATCATATGTTTTCTGTGTTTCTGCCACCACCTTCATGGACGGAAGTGAGAGAAAATATGTTATTATTCGATTTTAGAGTAGTTTGACATAAGGATGTCCTAGAATAAAATAAACTCACATCATGTTATTATCCAGGAACATTTGAAATAACAAACTAATCCCCTAACTGCTTCTACTGCGACATAGCTTGTTTCATCGGTCCCGAAAACCTCCATAGGAAATCCTTTCAAAAAGAAGACTAACATAAAAGACTTAGAGGAAGTGTAAGAGTAATAACCCACATCAGGTTAAAAGTCATCTCTGATACTTTTATACCTTATTCACCCAAATATGAAACAATATGAATTTCCCTACTAAACAACACTACTAGAAATGGTCAGTTTGGAAGATTCGTCTTCATAAGAGTAGATAATATTTAGTTAAATTAATTTTCTTCACATAATGGGTCGCATATTATACAGTTAGTATAGATATGAACATGAGTTCCCTTCATATGATTTGTAAACTATAGTAAGAGGTCATAAGAACTGATGAAATTAGGGAAGGCACAACCACGATTGGAGTCGAACATATATCTGCACCCCTACTCAAATTGTCAATGTTACATAAAATCATAGAAGATCCCTTCAGTGAGATCACCATGAACATAAACATATTCCTTTATTGAAAAAAATCTACTATAAATCCATCACACTATATTATCAATCAGAAGATGATATGGTGTTAGATTCTCTTCAGTGGGTAGGCATACTTATCCCACCCATCCCACTAAGGACAAGAGAACATCCAACACCTATTTTGAGGTCCTAACTATCCACATGAAATACCAATGACCCTAAAGAACCTATAAAAGAGTATTCACATCCATGGAATAAAATTACTTTATACTAGATGTATAAAATCCTAAAATAATTAGCCTTGATACAATCTAGGATATAAATCTTGGATTCCATTTTCTTTTCAAAACAAGTCAAGGTGGCACTTATAAAGGATTTTCTTATCCCATTAGAGTTTAAATCCAGAAGCACCACTATGGAGGTATATCATACGGAGACTAATTTTGATGAATTCAACATAGTTATATCATTAAAATATCTATATGAAGATTTCATTATACAAAAACACATCATACCCTTATAGTTGTCTGAAAGGATTAATGGCATCATTACAAGAAAATTAAACACTGATAAAGGATGATGTGTTAAAATCATACTCATGTGAACACTTCACTTTTTGGGATACAACATGGATAGAATTTCACTTTACCCCATAATAATTTCAGGCCATGAATAATTTTAGAAGAAGCCATTCTTCTAAATAAAGCTCATGACATAGTTTGGTGACCACAAGTATGACTCATAATTATTATTTATTCGGTAGATCATGACCATAAACTTCTTTTATGGAAGTACTTAGTTGCATCATCACATGGTAACCCCTTAACCATTCAATTAATTTAATAAATATTATATTTATTGATAAATTGAATGTTTTCGCATTGATAATTCCCCATTTAAATCCCATGAATCACATTATATAAATATAGGTTTCTATCATGGTAAAGGGAAAAAAACTATAGTTGATTTTTTTAATTGGTTCACCATCCTGAGTGGTATATAAATTATACCGACTGGACCCTTAAAGCATATCAGAAATTAATATTTCTTACCTATAAATCTGGTATAGTATATAGGCCCAAAATATAGGATAATATTATAAGTCCTAATCACATACCCCACATGTACTCCATGATTTTTTAGAAGAATCAACCTTATAATTATCCTAAAATAATCAACTATATGGAATCAATAATTGTTATATTATCTTGATACATTAAACTATAGACATGTATGAATTATTATGATTGACATAATGATATCTCTTTTACAATTACTCCTCAAATAAAATTAATAAATGATTTTAATTGTTAATCCACCATTGAATTTAACCATATATTATTTATTGATATTGGGAACCTAATTATTCCAATGATAAATAAGCATCATGATCCACATTATATCTAATGATTAGTCTTGTACACATTGTACACTTTCTTATTTTTTTAAAACCAATTATATTCAAAGAACGTATTCCATCATATGTTTCACTAATTTAGAAATTTGAAATTAAAATAGCTGATGTTGTTAGTTATATTTTTAAAAGACTAGGCTTAAAAATTAAAAGATTAAATAGATTAATAAACTTTTAACAGACATTCATCATCTATCACACTTTTTATATAGTTAAAATGTTTTCCACATAGACTATCCAATCACATGTTTAGATGTTATAAAATATATTTCATAATAAATCATTAAACTTCATTGTTTTTTTCATAAGAGTGCTTAAAAGTTGTCATTTCGCCATGATATATGTAATTGTTTCACTTTAATCCATGGTCGGGCATGGATTCCAACGAAAGAATCACCACAAATGTTTTCTCCTATAATCTTCAATAATTGAAATATTTTATGGTGGACATAATTATCTATGGTAGAAATATAAATATTGTATTTTTGAAATATCCCTTGTATTACACATTATTCAATGAAGTGTAATGAATATTTCATTACGCCTTTTTAAAATTAAAACATTTTTTGAGTATAGGGAGGCTGGAAAAATACTTTAGTGGCTGTCCATTCAGTTTTAGTTCTTTATATCCTCATAATGAATACACTACTCCACTCCCACTTCCTTTTACCTCTCATCTTCTTTATTTTGTGAATTATCATCATCCGTATAATTTTTTAATACGGGTTTAACTTTTCCTGATTCAGAAATGTAATGACATATAATTATATCAATGAAATTTCACTTCTTATAATCATATCATAAAATATAAAAAACATAAATATCATAAGAAACCAAAAAAAACGTTATTATCTTATGCCAAGAATGAATTTTATGGTATTTATTAAAATTAAAGAATTTATATTATTGTAACTATATCATCCCCCTTGGAATAGTAATCTGGCCATTAAAAAAATCAATTTGTCCCTTATAATATTAACATCACCAATTAATGTATAAATAATATTTTCTGTATCATATATATGAAAATATGATATAATTATATCATGATATAAGTAAATAAATGTTTTACAAATGACCAATTAAGTGTTGGATTTTTTGTAAAATGTTAATATTTAATTAAAGTAATAAAACAAATACAACGATTTAGAATAATTTTTCCAATAAAATAGATTTATAAGTTATCATATTCTGTATTATAATTATAATATAATTTTAAAAGACCATTATTAAATTTTCTAGGGTTATAAAATCATTTATAAAATTAGAATCAATATAATTAGAATTAATGATTATTTTACATAAAAATTAAAATTATTATATTTGAATATTTATTTTCATTAAATGGATTCATTTTTAAAATATACACAAAGAATCATGATTATGGTAAATGGTTTGAATTTTTCTAAAAGTCTTGAATTTTTTGTGAATAGTGAAGTACAATAACATATGGATGAAGATAAATAAGTGATTTTTTGAGTCATGGTTGTAATATAGATAATATAATAACCATAATATAGAAATCATTATATTATTTAATGCATTTAGTTATAAGGATAAGTATTATTGATAGTATTGAAAAATAATAAAATAATAATTAATATAAAAATAAAAAATACCCCTCTCCCCGTATAAATACCACCCTTTAGCACAATATCTCCTCCCACCTTCCACGCCGTGTAGATTTAATAAATTCCAAAAAAAAAATTCTTCTCAAGAATCATCCCCACATCTATGATCCTCTGGTCTCAACAAAATTCCAAACCCACATTCCATAAGGACATTCTCTAGTAGAATACATCCAAGCGGTAAAATCATCCTTTGTTCTCTTTTAATTAACTATATTTTCTTATTCTATCCATATAATTAGATAAAAATAATCATGACAGCCCTATTATCATATATATAATTTAATATTATTGTGTTAATTGATTTTTCATCATGAATCCTCTTCTCCACTATTTTTACTCTAAAATGAAAACATTGTCTCTGATGTGTCGATTCACCGCATTCCTAGACAACGAGTTTTTGTTTTCCATTACCACCATAAAGGATGATAGATGAAAACATTAATATGGTTTAAAATGATTTATTAATCATTTAATAACTTTTTTTTATTCTAAAACAAATTTATAAACATAATCCTTATTAAAACAAAATTATTTTGTGAAGGGCAAAAAACCCATCAAAGTAGACAAAAAATTTATCACTCACATATTATCATACAGATCATACTCAAATAAAAAAATATAAATGAAGATTTATTCTTATATATGTTTTTGTAAAAAATAAAATTTTATTTCTAGAGTATTAATCTCATTTTACCAGAACGTCTTTACTTTTATACAAGTGAACCCATCATGAAAATCAAGAAAATGAACAATCCCAAAAGAAAGAAATTGAACTTTATAATGTTAGTTCTAGGCATAGAGGAATCATTTGAGGGGGATTCACATCTATTATTTTTTCTATTATCGATGATCAATTAGAGATCTATGATATGACGAACTCTGTGATCAATAGAATTGAATCAATGAAATATAAATTAGGTAATTACACGGGAACCAAGATAGACAATAATAAAATATTATTTATAATTATTTTAATTAAATAAAAAATAACCATTGATGAAATTATTTATTTGATGATGAATTTGGTAAATGATATGTGGTCCACCATCATTAGGCTGTAATAAAACATGTGTAAATTTCCTCTAGCGGTAATCTGAACTTGTTCCACAAATATCCCGACTTTAGTGATGGAATCTACATGTTCTAGAACAACAGATCCTTACACATGCATTGTATTCCTTTAATATCTATGACAACTTCTACCAACATTATTTCTATGATCCTCCACTGTAGGATTGATCTTAATTATTGTGAGTATTCATGGAGTAGTGATCCCTATAGTCTTGAGGGGATTATCCAACTCTGTTGTTCACAACCAAGACAAATGAATTTGATATCTAGAGAAAATAAAATAAATTTTTATTGATATTGTTCTTGTTAATATAAAATAATTGGACATGTTCCCTTAATTATTTAGTTAATCCTAGTAAACCATAATTTTAAATAATAATAGGAATATTATCACTACTCAACATGTGCTTAATATGAGAATTATGATTAAATATTATTCAATTATATAATATTCAAAATTTATTATATTTTACAAGACCATTAAACTCATTCTTCTAATATCCACTATAATGAATGGGTCTTGATTAATGTCAATGTATTTATAAAATAAATATAACTTCATTCTTCTCTAATAAATAAATAAATATTAGATTCACTAAATAGAAAATAAATATTTATATGAGATAAATAATACATAAACAATTATTAAATCATGCATGATAACAATATTCATTCAACCTGTAAAACAATAAAAAATAATATATAAATATAGACAATTCTTTTTTGGTTTAAAAAACATATTCAAAATAGTCTTGATATGTGAGAAATTTGGATAAATGAATAAGTTGCCCAATGTGATATCAAAGTGGAGATGTATTTTGATGAATAGTCACATACATATGGAGATAAGAAAAAAAGATTGCATTTCATGATGGGAGGGACTAATGAAATAGGTGTAAATGAATCATAACCAATCACATATCTAAAATTGTGGTAAGAAAAACCAGGATAAAATTCATAAAGGGGCAGTGTAATGTTATCTCAGGGGGAGAGAAGGCTACCAAACACATGAATATTTTAGATACATAAATAAGTTAAGTAATATGATGTAGGAAATGATGCTCCTTTCCTTGTTCCATCCATTTAATATAGGGTGAAAGGGTAATATAAAATACAATGCACTAAATATCGATTCCTTGAGGGAATTACCTTCAAGAGACACCAAATCCAATGGATCATGGAAAATCAGATGCCATCATTATATGTGAAGTGGAGAATGAAAATAAAGTAGAAAAGGGTAAAAGTATTATTTAATAAAGAATAGAAAAACTATTATTTGATTCATGTTATACATATTCTTTTTTATCATTAATGTTTTTCCATAACTTTTCAATCAAAACATTGATAAAATGTTGTTGTGAAATCCATAAAAAAACATATTGGTGAAATCAGTTGAAGCCAAATGTTGGACTCTTCAAATGTCATTCTATTTAGGATGATTCTTCCATTGAATCTCTTAATACATCCCTTGGTGTATTTTTTTCTATAATGGGCATGGATTGGCTCTGTTTATATATATCAGATATTAAGAATTGGAAAATAGAAATGTATCTTGTTTTAAATTACCACCCCAATATCCTCTATAATTACAAGGATGAACGTTAATATCTTTTGGAAAAACCATAAATGTTGTGGGTGGTAATTGCATGTGAATAATCATACATCTCTCAAGTGATTTAGACAAAATAAGGTAACAACAAGTGAGAAATTCCCATTTTTAGGGAACACGCTAATTTATTTCTAAATATGTCACATGGAATACCCCCAGAACGTGATGTATATTTCTCAATAGATCTCATACATGGAGACACTACAATCTTATAATGTTACTAAAGCATGGCCCTGATTAAACTATTCGAGTTAATGAAGCATCTATAATATTATTTGGAAAAAGGGATTATACACCCAAGTAAATAACCCTAGGGTGCACCAATGATCTATATAAAGATATAAATGGAATAATGAATATGTGTATTTATTTAAAGAAGATAAATAATATAAATTTAAAGATCAAGAACCATCTTCAATCGATTGATGACTACGTCGATCAACTATGAAAATATTAGTACATCTCAAATGTGGATCTTTATTTGGGATATCATCAATTGATGATGATGAAGGATGATATTTACAAAAAATAATTGAGAATAATTAGTTCTCAAATACGGCCTTTATACACTATAATTCCACACCAATATTCATGGATTGTATGAATAATTTATTTAGAATCATCCATCAATATTTTGTGGTAGTTTTTTTCAATGATTATCAAATATTCTCAAAGATTAAGGAGGAACGTGACGAATATTTAAGTGTTAACTTGGATAAAATATGGAAACTGTAATATTATGGAATTTTAAAAAATTGTGACTTTTAAATGATGGATGAAACATTCTTGGGGAATGTGATTACATGTGATGGAATATCTATAGATCCTTTAAAAATGTTGAAAAATGGCCTAGACCCACTACTGTCATGAAAATTAATTTTTTTTTATATTTGATGGGTACTAAAAAAATTTAAGAGTAATTTATCTCGATTGGATAACATGATAACTAAGATAACATGGAAATGATAAAGTATGTCTTGATGGAAAAATTTGAGAAAATATTCAAGGATCTCTTGAAGACGCTAATCACTACACATGGTATCACACTACCAATTAGTCAATAATGTTTTTTGGTATAAAGTGATGCTTTATATAATTTTTTTTTTGGTTTTTAATCATGAATAATTATAAATTAATAGCACATGACTCATGAAAATTGATGAGCTATTATTATAATTACACGAAACATGATCTAGAGATAACATATGTGATCTTTTCCATTCAAATTTGGGAGCACTACCTATCTGGTGAGAAGTGTGACCAATCTACCAAACATTAGAGTATAAAGAATATATTTATATAGAATCTTCTCAACATGAATCAAATGAGATGGTTAGATCAAATCAAAAACGTTAATTTTTCTATTCATTATCTTCTAGGAAATATGATCATGGTAGTTGATGCTCTTAACAGAAAAGAAACTGATACCTAATTCATTATGTGGATTGAGAAATACCACATATCTATGTATATGAAAAAGGATTTATTTGTAAATATAATGGTTGGGAATATATTATACCTATCCCAAATAATTTCCAAACCATCTATGTAATATAATATTATGTTCGGATAAAGGGATGATCTATATCTACAAATTATGGTGAACGTGATAAATGAATGGAAGATACAAGAGTTACAGATCGATAATGATTGTGTGATTCAATTTGGAACAAGAATTTGTGTTCCATAATCACATGAGATATATAACGAACTATTGGATAATGCAGATAGCTCATTTGTCTCTACCCATCGGAGAAGTGACCTTATATACATTGATATTCTAGAACAACTCTGGTGGGATAATAAGAAGAATAATATTGTGGATTATTTCTCAAAGTGTTTGGTATTTCTAGAAGATAAATTATATCAATGGTAGTATAAAGGTATGATGAAATCATTTATTATACCAACATCGAAATGGCAGAGTATCACTATAGAATTCATCAATGATCTCCTAGAGACATCTAAGGGAAATAATGATAAATTGGTTATGGTGGAAATATTCAACCAGAATTACCACTTAATTTCTATTTATAAGGATTTATATGTTGAAAATATTTCTATTATATATGTCGAGGAAGTTGAGAGGAATCATAGAGTTCATCTATTAATAGTTTCTATCCATAATCCAATGTTCTCATCTATATTCTTGAGATGTCATCAACACGTATAGAGAACGGAATTTAATTTTAGTATATCATGCCCGCTCTATACTGATGGAAGACTAAATGATCTATTTAGACACTTAGGGATATGATGATAGCCTTCTCAATGGAATAAAAATTTGGAACGGATCAATATTTCCCAGTAGTTTATTTCTCATATAAAATTAGTTTCCACTCAAGTATTCAAATGGCTTCATATGAATATATATGTGGGAAGTTTGATAAAACTCTAACTTGTTTGGGTTAAGCTGGATAATGAAATATTATTTTACCTGATCTGGTGAAATATATTAAAGGAATATTCAAGACATACAACAACATATAAAATATTATAAATGTCAAAAAAAAGATCTATGATAAAAAATAACAATGGTACATGGAGTTTGAAGTTGGAGACAATATGGTCATTTGATTATCACCATAGAAGAGAGTAATGAAGTTTAGAAAAAAAAAATTAGATTCAATTACCAAGGTACTTTGGACCCTTTGAGATAATTTATCACATCAGAGTCATGGCCTTTATGCTTTAAATTCCAATGAATATCATTTATGATCACGATGGGTTCCTGGAATCTCTCATGAGGATGTATATACCTAACAAACAACATGTACTGAATACATATGAGGAACAAATAGTGAATGAACACATAAATAAATATCATTCAGTGATGAACATGGAACAGAAATACAATTTCATATGGAACAAGATGACTTGTCTTGCCAAAGTGTTGTGGAGGAACCATATGTATAAAGAATAGGTATAATAAATAGAGGATAAATTAAAGAAGAAATACCCCCTCATCTTTTCAATTAATTTTGTAAAATAAATATTCAAGGTGATGTTCCAAAAGGGGGGATGTATTGGCAAATAATTTTTTCAATGAAATTAGAATTTTTATAATTATATTACATTATATTAAATACAAACATGTCATATAGAATCCAATAAAACAATATTCTAATAACAGATGAATGAAATAAGTAGTCTCTGTATAAATTAAGGAACCTATATTGACGGAACAATAATATGACCATTAGAATTGTAATATGACCATTAGGAACAATAATCCTCAAAATATATTACTAAAATAACCTATTAAATTATAAATAAAATTTTGGTATCTTAGAAATTAAAATATGATATAGTTATATACATCCATATGTATGTTAATGTTTTAGAAAGTATTAATTAATTTTTTGTATTTTTGTAAATCATAAATGTTTTTTTACCATTCTATAATTAATATATTTATATAAAAACATTATTTTTATAAAATAGATACATAAATTTATATTTTTCTTTTTTATAAATATATTATAATTTTATGGGACCTTAAGTAATTATGAAAAGGCTTATAAAATAGATAACAACATTAAAACCGATATTTTTTTTAAAATGTTTATTATATTTGGAAATTAAAATTATCATATTTATAAAATTATATTCCTAAAATGGTTTCTATTTTTCTAATAAAAATTTCAATAAATAGTTAGGCTTATGTTTTTAAATTTCATAAATTAGTTTAATTCTTGTGAATAGTTAAATAGGTTAATTTACATTATAAGATATATACATGAATTTTCGAGTCATTGCAGATGCATAGATGATGTAAGAATCAAAAACATTAACTATACATTATTATTTAATATATTTAGTGATAAATATCAACACTACTGATAGTATTGATCCATAAAAATAAAATAATGGATATAATAAAAAAAATCGCCCATGCCTCCAACTATAAATACCACTTCTCACAACCTCTTCTCCTAAAAAATTCTGAGCCTTGAAGATTGTCTAAATTCTTCACAATACCCATCACCAAACTATTTCACATGCGAATTTTCAGTTTTTGTCTGTAAAATAACAAAACCAAGTAATTTAAGGAGGTTCTCAAGGGTATGAGACTCAAAAGGTTATACCCTCCTTCATTCTAATTTAGTTTCATTCCTTTTCATACTATCTCCAACAAATCCCTATACAAATAAGTATTATAACTCTAGTATCATATATAGAAATTAATTTTGTTATGTTAATCGCATATTTATTACCAAATCTATTATCCTTTCATGTTATTCATAAAATGTAAACAACGTTCGTGATGTGTCAATTCACTAACATTATGGACGATATGTTTTCATTTTTCTTGTTTCCACATTCAAGGATTGTCATAAAACCTTTATAATAGTTAATAAATCCTATAATATTAATAATATATTTTTAAAAAGTTTCTATAAATAATTTATAATCATAGTATATTAGGAAAAAAATTATTTCATGTTAGATGGAAAACACCCAATACCAACAAAAAAATCATCATTAATGTTTTATCTAATGAATCATTCTCATATTAAATATATATATATATATATATATATATTATCGAATAATATAATTTATGTTCATTAATAATTCATTATTTCTATTCTATAAAATTATTCTCATTATATATGAACTTAGATAAATGAATACAACTGAACTGATAATTTAAACGAAGAAAACTAGAAATCCTAGATCGAAACAATTTGACTCTATAACTCATCAAAATGAATATAAATAAACATAATAAAATTCTAATAACATACTTAAATTTAGAATTAGTTTTCAAAATACTAAATAATTAATCTATTTTGATTATTATGGGTGTTATATTGAATAAATCATTCATATATATGTTAAGAGGATTCTCAAATCGAACTCCCTTTTTTTGGGTTATAACTCATTCATGCCAAATTTCAATATTGAAACTCTTTTAAATATCATCTCAATTTATAGGATATACATGTTTCAAAAATTGATTTCTGAAAAATATATAGTTATTCCAAAATAATTCTTCTTTCCAATCACATCAAAGATCTTATTCTAAAGGGTTCTTCCTCAATAATAATTTTTATTTCTTATACATAGTATATACTCCCCTTTTCATCTTGGAAACCCAATATTTATTTAGGAATGTATTAATTTTAAAATTCTTTTGTATCCCATTAATTTACATGGGTTATTTTATGACTATGATTATAATAATTTCTATGTGGGATACATGATTGTGTTAATGATATAATAAGATTAGTGGGAATGGAATTATATATTGTTTCAATTAATTAGGTAAAGAGATTTATCACTAGATATAATTAGAAATATTATTGAACATGATTCCATATTTTTTCAAAATTACTATGTTATAGTTATGATCATATCTAATGGATAAACTTGATGTTATCCTTCTTCACTATTATTTGTGGTATTTGACCACATAGACATGTTATTTAATTTTTATGCATTTCTACATTCCATGCCATTCTAGGTTGTTTCCTATCAAGATTCCGATATTTATACTATGATCAAGTTATGATTATTATTATTATGCTCAATCATGTTACATTGATTTATGTTCTTAATCATTTTCTTACTAGTATTTTAGCTCTCCCCTTTTATTAGGAATATCATCAAATTTCTACATGTACTAAGGAAATATCTTTCTTTAGAAGGATAAATAATATATTATTAAAGATATAATAATTTTTTATTACGTATATTATTTTTATTTTCCCAATTTACCCAAGATATTAATCCTTTGGTCTTATATTTGTGACACTATAAATTTTATTATCTTTAAAATGATCTAATAATGATGTAAGAATATATAGTGTCACTATAATGAATATATAAGATAAGTTGTACAAGATATCTTCCAACCGGATGAGAAATGATCTTATACTCATTATTATAAACTAAATCAAAAATTTGAGAAAAAATTATAGATATTTTTACTTTTATATTGTGAGTCCTCAATATCAATATAAACATCCAACCATACTTGTACCTCCTTAATTTTATTATTTTTCTCCATGATAAATTATTTATCATTTCTCCAAGATTAAATTTGGTTTTGTTATTCATGTGATTTATTCCTAAGTCACAGGTCATAAAAATAATAATATAAATTACAAAAACATTAATATTGTTTTAACATTTCTTCTACTGATCATCCATCATGAAGCCTTGCATTCCTGATGGGAGCCAAATATAATAGTGGGAAAAACAATTTTTACATAAAAAAATAATATGAATATAAAATTAAAAATGAAATAAAAAAATATAAATACATTTTTGATATATCATTTTTTGTATATCATTTTTCATATTTGTCTAGTTTTATTTTTCCTATAATTTTTGTTTCATTTTTCATCCAATACAATAACCAAAATAATAAAACTATTCCCATTATAAATTTAAATTTATTAATTGTGTTTACATTTATGTATACATTTTTTAATAAATTATTAGTAAATTCAAGAGATTTATGAAGGAAAAAACATCGAAATGTTTCAAAAAAATTTATTTGTTGGATGATATTAATATTAAATAGGTTATACGTACTGGTAATGTGAATTTGTAAGATAAGTCAATCCCATTCATTTGATTATTATGAAAGATTATATGAGTGTTATTGACATAATACTCAATCCCTAAAGAAATTACCTCTAATAAATAATATCTAATATATTGAAATAGAATTTATCAAAACCACACACACCTATCCATTACTCATGAAATTAAAAGGGATTCTCCATGTGATGTGTGGTTACCACAGTTACCTTAGTGATTCTCTGTAATACAACCCTAATCCTTATTAAAAAATGTTGTGGGTTCATGAAATGTTTTCAATGAGGTCTCAAATCGGTGATTGAAGTAATCAATCTCAGTGGTGTTGGATTTACTAAAAAGGTGCTAAGAATATGTTTGTTATGGGTTGTTGGGATATGCATATTCATTTTTTCTGGATATAATACAATTGGTCCAATAAATATTTTCACACAAATTTCTTAGTGTCATCTCCAATAATCACATCCAAAATCCAAAATTATGAATATCAACCCACTGGACCAATCAGAAAAGTAATACAAATGAGGTAGAAAATCAACAAAACCCTAATTTAATAATTTATAAAAAAAGTATATTCATTAAAAAAAATAGTCCCAGGATTTAATATTACATTAGTTCTATGAATAAATAATAATAAGTTATAGAAATTTAAAAATTTTGTTGATGAATGATTAATAGATATTATAAGAAGGACTATATAACACTATTTAATTACTAATTCACTTCTACAATGTACATTTTCTCAACAAAATATTATTTTACCATTTATAATGTCCAAAATATTACCCTTGTTCTCTTTTAGTTATAATAATTATTTTCCCTCCCACGTCATATTATTTCTTAAATAATAATCCATATAACCATCCATTCCAAAGGATGTATAGATCACTCCAATTGGTAGGGAATATGTATGTGATAATTTCACGTAGATAGTGAATTTGAAAAAACATTTCCATTTATAAAAGGTACTACTTTACATTCTGTCCATATGATCTCTTTTTTACATCCTTATTAAAGTATCGTTTTACATATTTCTTTTTTATTTTTTTCCCTTACTAATTTGGTTGTATTGTTATGATTCCGAATATTATATTTTTTGTGGGTGTTTGAATCTGGTAAATATGTATTGTCTTCATGATTAGTATCAATAGAAGTATTATAGTATATATATTCTTTCTAAAAAGGTATCCATTATACAATTAATAATGAGGATCTTGGAACATTATAGATTAATGTATGATTGGACATTTTTTTACTAAAATTAATATTTATTTATGATATTTGGATATAAAAATTATAATACGGATCATATATTATAACATAAAAGATGTAGTTATGTCATTAATGTTATAATAAGTTTATCTATTATTAAGGGTTGCAGTATGGGTTTATCACAAAATGTATTAATGTAAAAAATCATGATTTCATCCATCGATAGTAAACAATTCCATGACTGCTTTAGCTAAAACAAGTAGAAGACGTCATGTCATCATACTGAGAAGGAGTGATATGGACTAATATATGTAAATGGATTCTATAATTAAAAACCAACCAAAAATAATTTCATGGTTGTATCTCTATATCCCAATATCATAGGGTATGATGCAATTATTATTTCCAACTATAGGTTTCCATATGTAGTTGAACATCACTATCCATTATTATTTACATCATCAACGTGAATGATAATATAATGCCACATACAGTGATATGTAATATATGTAGAGCCATTTTGTTAAAATTTCCATTTTTATTGAAATAGGAAATGACTTTATATTTTCTGTTTACATGATATTATACATATTTATAACATTTGGAATCTGGTGGAATATACTATTTCAATGTCATTGAATACGATATATTAATAACATCAAAAACAAAATATATTTTTATCCTTCCACATTCTTGTTAATTTACCACTATAAAATTAGTTTTATAATAGTTTCATAAATCCAATAAACATTCAAAACCTATATCAGAATAAATAATTATGAATGTATACAATTATGTTGATATTAATATAAATCATTTAAAAAATTCTTAAATAATTATAAATATATTAATATTATATAAAATAATTATTTCAATAGAATATACAATACAAGGGATTAAAATATCATAAAAAATGAATTTGTGTATTTGTAATGATGTTCAACAATAATAAATCATTAAAATTCATAAATTATTAGAAATTAAAATTAATTTTTACATTTCTTAAAATTATATATCTATACCATAAATTAATGGAACCGATGATAAATGATAACATTAGGACCTCATATATTCATATCTAAATATCATCTATTTTTAGATGAATATTTTATAAAATTCATAAACACTTCAATGAGGTCTATATTAGATTAGATTCATTAGTTACTAGAAACACAACCTTCTTGTCTCATGATAGAGATTTAACACCACCCACAATGACCATCTCAAATAGTAATCCTCTTCGAAATACCATACCTAAACCCTTCTTTATAACCTTGTAAAGGAATAAAAAAATTGTTGAGATCAGATGATTAATAAGATTATATATTGAAGATATCAATATATGATAATATTAAAGCATAAGAAAATAATAAAAGAAATTAATAATGAAAATAAATTATGAAGTAAGAACCCGAATATTGATATATCAAATTAATGATTCTTTGTTTTAAAAAATATCATTAAAGAAAAAATATGGGCATAAGAGTGATACATTATCCTAAAAATAATGAACCACAACATCATGTCATAAAAGTGTGAAAAATAAGAAATATAATAAACAATATGATATTTCAATGTTAAATGACAATATCATCAACATAGTGGATTATAACTCATCACTTTTTTCCCATTATGGATCAGGACACACCTATTCCCTATAGAGGCTAAAGATTAACCTTATTTATAGATTTGATCAAGACCATTAAATTATTGACAATATTTATTTAATGAGATGTAATTCTTTAACCTATTCATTAAATAGTGAAATAGGATCCAACCATCTCGTAAGGAAATACACATACCTAAGTTGCAAAATATAATAAAACGTTCATCATATAACTCGTGTAAATAAAAAGTGTTTCATTTATATTTCATCATTTCAACATAGTATAACCCATAAAATATAAATTTTATTCATAAAAAATTTTATCTGAATAAACATTATCTTTATAGATAAATTATAAGAATTGAATCTTTAAATTTAATCCTCAATAAATCTTAAGCAACATCAAGATAAGTCATAATAGATGGAAAATAATTATAAAAGATCACTTGGTACAATTATTGTCGAAAATAGCCTTTCCACTTTGAATTTTTTTCAAATATGAAAAAATATCAAATTACATTACTTTGAAAATCAAAAATCAATCATATAAAGTAATATTTTAACTCCATTAACAAATATCATGGAGAAAATAAAAATTCCATGTGTTAAAACACTTTTTAAAAAAAATAAATTATTTTTGGAAATAAATGTATTTCAATATAATAGTAGAAAATTATAAAATAAAATTTAAAAATTGATTGTTCATGATGTGGTGAAATGCTATACATGTAAAATCAAATATTCCTTTCACATTTTGAATAAAATTCCTACATAACTTGTTTGTAAAATGAAATGTTGATTCATTTAATAAAAACTTATAAAAGACTAAAACATGGGTAAAATATTCTTAAATAATTTATTTTATAATTTTTAAATAAATTTTTGAAGACATTTGGGAAACAATTTTTAGAATACATGTTTTGGAAAGAATAATGTCTTTTTACCATTGATAAAAATAGAAACTATTTTTAATAAATGTATTAATTTAAACTCATGGTAAAATAAATTGGTTAAAATTAAGGGGAAAATGTATTCTCATTTAATAGCCCGATTATATGAAAATTTATGGATTTATTGAAAAATTGATCATATGATTTCATTATCGAAATTATAATCTTAAAAAATCCCAAAAATTAATGAGATTGTAACATCAAATCTTTACCACTTTGGTAATGTTGAATTGTATTAACCATGAATGAATAACTTTAAATAAAAAATTAAATGTCATGATAATATGTAAATTTATTATATCAAATATAAAAGGTTATGTATGTTCACCTCATTAAAAAAGATATTTGCATAACCATACTTATGTATCAGAGAATGAAAATTGAGACAGATTCCCTTACCACTTTGGTAAGTATTGAACCAAAAACCCATAATAAATTGATCTTAAAATATATATTTAAGTAAAAAATTATTTTTAAGATATAATTCATAGAATTCATTCATTAGAAGTAAATAAATAACATACAATGAAAAAGTGTTGAATATGTTATGTGTCTTGTGAAAGATAACAGTGAGACGGAAATCCCTTACTAAAATCTTGGACATCCCTCATTAGATTCTATCATATTTTATAATATGTGTATGTATATTGTATGTCTATTAAAGAATTGTAATAATATATATAATATCATATAATATTCACTTATTTCATTTAATTACCCGGTTATTAATATTTATATGTTAAAATCGTGTTTTTTAATAACTTATTTGTTTTTTGTGTATGTTTTAAGTTGTTTTTTATCAAAAACACTAATCATGGTTATATATTGAATATAATTATTACCATTATATAAATATGTTATATATAGAATATATATATTAATATGAACCCATATAAGTTAGATATGTAATATGAAGTACATCATCCATGGAGACAGTAGGCCATATGTACGCATGAACATTGTTTCCATTTTAACAAAAGATAAATAAAACTAATGGTATATAACATTTTAACTATTAATAATAAATTTTCTAATGATATATTTCATAAATATTCAATATTTTTTTATATTTCTCTCTATGAATATGTTTAATTGAAAAAGATTCACATCACTTCCAAAGAAGATACTTCGACATACTCCTGAATGAAGTTATTGCATCCCCCACAGAAATAAAAGTAAAAATGTATATGTGATATCACAATTAAAGAAGTATAATTCTGTTAAAAATATCCAATATATTTATCCAATTTTTACATATTACCTACCATGTCTCATATAATTGACAAAAACATCACATAAGTTTCGAGGCGGTAGTATTCTGTACATACGAGTGACAATATTGTTTTCAAAATATTTGGGAGGTAAGAAGGTAGATGTGTTATTAAAATTTAATAATTATAATAATATCATAGGTATAATATATAATCATAAAATTCATAATAATAACAGGCCATTATAGATGGGGATCTAAATTTAATAACATTGGTTCATGATGTGGTAGTTTCTAGTATACATGATCGACAGTTTCATTTCTCATTCAATGATTGAGGAAAAGGATATATGTTATGAATTAAATTAATAAAATATAAGAATATTTGAGATATTATTATTTTTATATAAACAAAATTTAATAATATTTCACTATGTTAAATTATGATATAAATTAAAAATTCTTGACTAAACCCGACACATCTTCTTCAGAAAACATCCTTAGGTGAGCAACAAAATACATCATATGATGTATTTTTTATAAATGAATGTGATATAGGTTAGATGGAAGTATTTTAGGAATAAATATTTTAATTTATTATCTGATAACAATGTAATTTAATGTTATAGGATAAGAGGGGTTTGGGTGGCCCTTTATAAGTGAGGTGAGTGGAACACATGCAATTATTTAAAAGATATATGTTTGCGGACATATTTTCAAAATCAATGTCTCTATAATATACCTGTATATAGACATATCATCCATGTGTTATATATATATATATCAATAATATGTGTTTTTGTCATGTTTCTATTTCATTTTAACACATTTATTTTTAGTTTAACGCATGATAATCACATTTTCACCTTAACCAAGGTAATTAGTTTTTATTTTATTTACTATTCATTATCATCAAAAACTAATATTAAATATATATAGAATATAAATTTTCTGATTATAAAAATGGGATACACACTTCCAATTTTAATTCATATAATTATAATAATTTAAATTAAAATTAATCTTGATGGTCTGAAGAAAAATCATTTGTCAAAAAAATATTTATAATAAACAAAAATTTATATGAAAATTCAATATGAAATTAATTATAATTACATATATTGGATATAAAGATATATTATTGAACTAATTTCACATTTTAAACAACATTAAATTAATATTTTTTAAAACCTTGGAATTAAAATGTAGTTTTATTAATAAAAACATGTGTATATTATTTTTAATTAATATTTTAATAAGTTCATAAAATTATAAATAACTCACTCAAAGATTATTTTTAAATTATTATTCCAAAACATTTGTTAAATTTTATAAATACATTTATTAAATGTAGAAAATATTAATATGAATATAAGTTCTTCGAAGGTGATACAAATGATTTTTAGTGAAATACTATTTTAAATCATAAAAATCAATTTATTATTATCTCATAATTTGAAATCACATATAATTAATATAAAAAAATCTTACGATTATTTAATATAAAAATATAATTAAAATCCTTCACCAATTTATAGTTATTTAATTCATTGAGATAAAAAATTCCTTCTGTATTAAAATAGATTTTCAAAAAAAAATTTAGTGAATTTTTAATGGTTTTAATTTTCATTTATAATTAGTTTATTACATAAGAACTCATTTTATATAAATTATTAGAACCTATATTATCATAAAATATGTAATTTTTTCCATCCCCTCTCTCCCATAGAAAAGGGGATAAAAATCATATTAAAAATCATATTTTAAATGTTGTTCAGGTTTCAATTAAACTTAATTTTTCCTATATATCAAGAAATGAAATAAATTAAAATAATTTCAATAAAATTATTCAATAAAATCACTAGGTATTACATTCTACCCCCCTTGATTAAACTTTTTCACTGTGATTTCAAATTGTGATCAATAATCATGGTTTTATGATTTTGAAATTCTTTTTTTGGGGAACCGACATCATAGAAGTGTAAAAAATTTCTTTCAAAAGATAACATGTGGTTTGAAAAGGTCAGATAGAATAACATTTAATTAGGATTTCATATAGTGAAAAATTGTTTTTAGTTGAATACAAGGAAGTAAAAGAGATGGATGATTCATAAATACCTATAGAGAGTGATAAATAACATAGTCATCAAAATGTTAACGATCATAAATCAATAAATATGTGATAGGTGAAAAGACCATTCATTCATCATTAAATAAGATAAATGTATGAAATTTCATTTGAATGTCATTTATCCAATGATAGAAAATTTTCATGGGAATATACAGTTTCGATATTTTATTCTATTCTATAAGATAAATCTCATCCTTTGGTTTTTCCTTCGTTAATTGTTTCCCCATACCTTTATACATGAGATAATTTTTCATTCATGAAAAACTAATGTATAATAATATCATAAATATAATAAATTAGTATTCAATATGTATATATTTATTGAATGAAAAATGGTGTTCACAGTTTATCCAAAATATATAAATAATCATAGGGTGAAATAATACATTAATTTCTTAAACCATATCAAATTTTCAACTTAAACCATTCTATAATTGTTTTAACCTTACCAACCTTCCAAAATTTAGAAACTTATAAATAATTTATCTTAATTTCAACTTCTCATAATACACAGAATGTCTTAAATTAGGTCTTAATTTTTACAAACAAAATCTATGAATACCATAGTCATACATTCTCTAGAAACAAGGTAATGTCTAGAATTTACCACAAAATATAAATGAAAACATACATGCTTCTTCATTAAATAAATAAAAAATATAGTATAGAATATATTAAAAAATTTCAAAAATAAGGTAAACACCATTAATGATTACCTAATCATCTTTTTCTTCGAATCATAAATCATTTCCAAGATATTAAATCCTATCATATTTAAATCATCTATATCATTCAACTTTTTTATCCCCAAATTATTATGTCAACATAAAAAAATATTATGGCCAATATTTTCATTAATCATTTGTAATCTATAAAAAATATCAATTTCCTTAAATCACATTTCAAGGTCATCAATACCAATAAAAAATCCTTTTAGATACATAATGAAAATATTCTATAGGATATTAATTATATATTTAATAATATTTAATTCCAATACATGAAATCTCCAGTCATGAAACATTACTCTTAATTAATTAAAAATGATTCATCATATTTTCAATTTGTAACTATATACTACAATATTAAATATAAATCCTACTTAATGATTAATCATCATCATTTTAATTTTTAATATTTTGTTTAACATATATAATACTATTAAATTATTCCATACCAATCATATTTAATTCATTGTTTCGTCGTCATCAATATTATAATCATTAATTATTCAATGATTATAATTACAACCTTGAATTTCCCCCCACTAGGATCTCTATTTTCATAATTCGTAAATTTTCCACATATAGAACATTCATCTGTTGATTATAATTTATGAAGAAAATTATTATTTTTCATTGTGTTAACTAAACTATTTATTTTTCCTGATTAATCACATACTTGGTTCACTTCTTCTCCATACAAAATACATACAATCAATAATTTAATATATTAACTTGAGTGATTCCCCCCATATATTTTTTTAGAAAACTAAATATTATTTTCATCACTGGTCTCCACCAACTATAATCTCAATGAACTCTATCCTTATATTAATTGGTGATTATGAGTTTTGGTTATGTTGAAATTTATTTATCATATATCATGGTTATTGATTATGAAAAATATTGATATCCTTCACTATTCTCATATTTCAATATATTTGAACATAAATTCATTCTTTTTCACATTAAATGTTAAACAAATTACATATAGATACTACAAATGAATAAAACTAGAAGTTATTATGTAAGAAATAATATTCACAGTGGATAAAAACATAATCATTAAAATTAATTGATAGGATAAACAAATCTAGAAACCTCCTTTTTGATCTATAATTATTCTAGTTTAATCAATTCCATACATAGAAATAATCAATTCATATCTTTTATAATGGGTTTTAATGAAAATTCATATCAAGAATAGAATATCCGGAGGGAGTTTCAAACATGGTGTGGAGTAAGACCCATTATCATGTACAAGGTAATGATCAAGTCAATCCTGACACACCTTTTTCATATTGTATACCCCAAATAACCACTATGGAATAACCATTCCCACATGTCATTTCTAGATCATCTTGTATTTATAGGAAAACTACATAATCTCACTATTATAATAAAATTTTGATTTATCCAATACATAAATATTTCATCAAGGTTTTCATTATTTTATTCTCTAATCATAATACTTATAGACTAGATAAGTATTTATCTCATACAAACTATATCAACCTCGTATTATCATTCATAAATTAAATAAATTCATAATTAAATATTCAATACATTTGGTAAACCCATTCCATATGAGAAAAATATTTTTGTTTTTTCGGGACTAGAAACACAACATTATTATATCATAAACTATTATAAAAATATTTCAAAAACATATTTTCACATAATACACCTTTTAAAAATGCCATACCTAATGATTTATTTATAATATAGTGAATGAAAAATGGGTGAGGTTTAGATCTGATGCTCAGTGAGACTAAACATAGGATAAATCGATCTTTGATTATATGAAACCATGGATTAATCAAATGTGTATTTCATAATGAACATTGATTAAAAAGTTCATACCCAACATGGAATATATCATAATGCATAAATTTTTATGAATTTATTTTTTTATAAAACATCCTTTTAATGTTAAAATAAATATTCAATTATAATAATGGTAATTAAAATGGGAAGTTATGATCATTCTCTATACATAAAATGGAACATTCATTTCACATTTTTGATAAAATATAAAGGTGAATTATTTGTGAAAAAATAATATTACATTTTAATTTTTATTTTGTCATAAAAAATAGAAAATATGACTTTTAATATTATATGGATAATAAAAAATATTGTCTTAATTTTGTTTAGAAATCATAGTATTTTGAGAAAATCAAACTCCTATAGAGTAGATAAATGAAGTAAAATTTTATTAAAAACATTTTTTCTCAAATTTTAGGCACAGAAGAGTGTAAACTGAGAATATAGCATAAAAATATCATATATAACAAGAGTAGGTGAAAATTCACATGTTTATTGAGTGGGAGATCCTATTAGTCATTCATTAGAAGGATAATCATAAAAAAATCTTGATAAATGATGAGATTATACAATAAAATCATTACTGGTTTGGTATCATCAAATTGTAACCCCTAGAATCAATAACATAAAATAGATAGTAAAATATCATATGGATATATAATTTCATCATATAATATTACAATGGTGATGTATATACCCCTGGAGAAAGAATATAGGTTCATAAGATAATGTAAGTATAAGAGAAGGAAAATTAGGAGAATATTACCTTACATTAAGTAATTAAATATGTTGTACATGATAAAAAGTTCTATATAATAAACATAACTTTATTATAAATTCATTATTGAATAATATTTATATATGAAATACAATATATTATTTTATTATGACTTTTTATTACCCATTAATGAACAATTCAGTTCTAATGTTACATTTTATGTAATAACCACTTTGTTTTTCATAAATATATTGATGTCTTATTTTTAGTCCTATAATATTGATCATTATTCCATAATAAGAGAAATTATTTGTGAGATAAATATGATATATATTCACAATTGTTTCATTTATTGAAATTTATAAAACATGGAGATAGAAAATTAATTATATTATTCATGGTGATGGTTAGCCAAATATATGCAAGAACGATGTTTCCATATTACAAATTTTTTGAAATAAATAATCATAAATTTTATAGAATCATTCAAATATAATTTTCATGTCATATATAACACATATTTTCATTATAATTATCCTTATTACCTTCTATGTAATGTGTGAATGAATCACATCCATTCACGAGGCTGTTGTACGCCACACACAAAATAAACATTACTATATTCCCATAAAATCAAAATTATGAAGGTATAAGAGATATAAAAATTATATAATCATAAATTTTTAATTAATAGCTAATATAATAAATAACTCCATATTTATATCAAATATGGGAATCTGGTGATTGAAAAATAAATAACATTGGTTTGCAAGACGATATTCCTCCATACACAAGAATGATTATTTCGTAACACATTTGATGGTAGTTAAGGTTTTTATTGGTCATTATCATAACATAACAACATCTATGTATGTTTAAGATATATATTTTATTATATCATCATGTTATATTTTTAATTTATATAGGTGGAGGATGAAATGAAACAATTATACTCTTTTAATTATGTTACAACTTCTTCAGGCACCCCCCTTGGTTTTTAACAAAAATCCTTCATTGGGGGACATTGTGTCAATAAAAATGGAATACATTATAATTAAAAATAATTTGGGAAGTTATTTGGTATGTAAATTGCCAAAAAAATATATATGAGAGTGTGAATAAGAGATGAGTGGGTGATTTCTTTTATAATAGAGTGGATTGGAACACCTGTAATAATTTCAAAAGGAACATTTCCACCCATGCTTAATTCTTTTGAAAAAGAAATAATATGGTAAATTATTGATCTAATAAGATATAGGGAATAAATATTTCCATCCAAAAATTATAGATAACTCAATAGCTCATTTAAATCATTGTTATTTTTGTTTAACACCCTTCTAATCCCATGTTTACCTTACCTACTGTAAATAATGTTCAATGTTTTTACTACAATTTTTTTACAATAAATAATTTGGTATTTTTAGATAATATAAATTATAATAATTATAAATATTGAATTAATTTACCTGAATTTTATTTACAAAAATGAAAAAATATTAATATAATATTAATACTGACAATGAAATGAGAAAGCATGTTGTTAAACAAAAAAGATTATATTGATTTAAATGATTTATATTGAAATTCAATTTGAAATTTATTCCAATGATGTAAATTTGATAAATGGATGGATAATTGATATATTTTTTCTTGAAAAAAAATTCCATATATAATTAAATGTTATTAATAAATTTAATGAAACTAATGTTTTTTTATTAAAAATATGTATTTTCACTATTAATCAAGAATATATTCTTTCTAGGTAACTATAAAATATTCAGCATATGATAATATTAATATTTTGATTTAAGATGTAATTTTTTTTTCATAAAAATCATTTTCCATATGTTTTAAAAAATAATTTCATTATTTTCCAAAAAATAAATAAAAAATTTCTTCTTATGAAATAATATTTTTAAAATATTTAATGAATTCAATGACAATTATGTTCATATTTATGAGTATGATTTATTTTGGTATATCAATGATAATTAATATATAAATGTCAGTTATTTTTTATTAAAATCGATTTGTATAATTGCTATTTTTAAAAGGCCCCATTTGAATAATTATATTATTAATATATATTAGTTTTCATAAAATGTAGTGTCATGTGTAATGATAACTTTCCTAGTGTTGCATGTACTATAAAAATCGAATTGTTTTTCATATAACACTACATTATCATTATTTTGTTTGTACCACAAACTATCAAGGAAAATTAATTTATTAGAAAATTATTTCACAAAAACTCATGGTATTTAAGAAAACATTAGGATATTCAAACTAAAACATATAATACCTTATGGATTGTATTATGTTATTGATTCATAGACTCAAATATTACTAGCATACCTATATATAGTTAAAATGTATCCATTCTTCCAAGGAAAATCATTCCTCATCCTTCTAATCACTTCCACTACCAATATAGATCCCTCTAAAGCATAGCTACATTCTTATGGAAGAACTTCTCCATCAACCAAAAACCATTCCCCTTTTATAGTATAAGAGATATCTTCTTGTTGTATCCTCTCTATTCATATTTAATTGACGAAAGAGGTTACAAAACAATATAAAAAATGAAAAACTCATTTTTTTCCTCGAATGAAATTGTCTTCTAATATCATCAACTCCAAGATGATTCAAAAGACCTTAACAATTGTGGATATATGAAGATAGTTCATTATTATCCCTATTATGAAACCTTCATTTCATTCCATCACCATTATATTCAGATAGATAAATCCACAATATGTCTTTTGTACAGAAAAGAAACCCTGTAATTATTCCATTAATAATATGTTCTTTGGTGTATCTATCATACCACTTTTCATCTACATCAAACTCATCTCATTCATTGTGGGACACTACAACAGAATTCTAGGACTACAGTATCGAAGTGTTTTTTTTCTTAGGCCTACCCATGCTCACTTTGGCTTACAAATGAGAAAAATTTTGTAGTGTTTATCATGTTTACATATCCTTCCAATATAGGTTCTTTGAGATACAATATAAATGAATAACCAAAAGAACAATATGTATACGTCCCTTTTCAACAATAGAGCCAAGATCAATACACAATATATCTATAGAAGTGGAATAATGATAATCAATGATCCATTGGTCCTCAATCTCCTAATATATCAAATGTGGAAGCTCTATGTTTTAGAAGGTACATTTTGTATATCAGTGAGTGTCTAGGGATGAATATGTGTATCCGTGTATTGAAATATTTTATTTAGGTCAATATTATTAGTACTCAAGGGAACAATTCTGAATATGGACATGAGTCAATTTCACTTCCCATAAAAATAAATAATGTATCATAACAAGAATGAATATCAGATGAGTAGTAGAGGACCACCAACATCATGGGTTCCACCCCACATCTACGAGACATTCCTCTCATCATCACACTAACCATATCATGAGGTGTTGTTTATCCCCACAACATTTATAACAATGTACATATTACTCCACTTGACTAAATTAATAAATAATTTATAAGGGATGTCTTAAATGTTTTCTCTTTAATGGGATTCCTTTTGTCTTTCTATAATTGGTTGGAGGATATCACCTATTTTAAAACAGATTTGACCTAAACATAGAAAAAAACATATAAATAAAAAATATAAAAATATAAAACCTATTTGAAACAACTATTAATTTCTTTTATAAAATTTTATTTAATATATAAGCACTTGAAAATTAATATTAGAAACCTATTAATGTATTTATTTTAAAAAAATTACAACTTATAAATAAAATTTAATGAATTTATGCATAAAATGGATTAAGTAGTGGGATATATTCCTTTAATATATAACATTTTTCTTTTGATAAACAGCAGCCTCCTTGGTGATCGTTACCCTTTCGAAAATGACTCTTAGCATAAAACATTTGACCCAATACTATCCACTTTACAAAGATACCACATTTTGGGAAAACAGGTTTCAATCACATCATTTAATTCACATAGATTACCCAAATAGCCTAAATCAATTGAAATTACCTTATTATAATAAATTCCCAAAGTCACTACTCTAATATCTTAACTCAAGAATGATATCCCAAAAGGTATAATACCCTACCATTTTCTCAATGACGATATCATTCACATTCATCCATAAATGATTCATTAAAATATTTAGCCTCATACTATGTGTTGGACTTTGATTTTATGCAGTACCATTATCACCTAGTTACCAAAAAAAGGATATTAAATTCCATATATAGTTTACCTAATATAGTAGATCCAAAATAAAATATACTTCTATTTTTTTATCCATAAACATGTTAATCAATAATTTATATCACCCATGAATAAGGCCCACACTAGGTCCATGTGTGGATATACTCTTCTTAGTGTTCCTAAATTTCTAGAGTTTGTTTGCTCTTCCAAATGAAACACCTAGATATTATTATTTAGTAAACTAACAAGGAGATACCAATGTAAAATACCATATAAATCCTCTATTTTGTGATATCAAATAGAATAATTGATCGTTTACTATCTCATCTATTTTACAAAAATCATGAATCATGTGGTCTCAGAGTCTTTAGTTAATAATTTCATTTGTTTGATTGAGAGATTTCATAGCTAAATGTTTGGATAAAATGGTATTCTTAGATTCTAGAAATGAAAATACATAGTATAGTTCAATTCCACATGTTTTCAAATTACATGGACTAATCATTTCACATGAAATAAAACTGTTAAATAATGAACTATGTTATCCATGAATCTTATTAACTTGTACTCATAGGAAACATATTTGTGTTTCTAATTGAATATCCATAATTCTTCGATACATTGTCTTCAGAAACCATATCACATGGTCATGTCTAAATAACATTAAAGTAAACCAACAAGGTATATTACATGTGAACAAAACATGCATTATACATCCAATTAGGTGTCAGTAAATTACATGGGTTATGTCTCCCTTCATTGGGATACATCTGATTACCATTATTAAAATGATCCAAAATAAAAACAATAATTCCCCATATAAGAAGATCACCATTCCTCCATAGATGGGTATTATGATTAGAGTTCCCTCTAGTATTTATTTAAACAATATATTAAACAAATATTCTATTAAAATTTATGATATTATAATTCTAACATGAAATTTTCATCAGAATTAATATTTAAAATGAATCATTTTATAATGGGAATCTAATAGTTTTCTAATGGTACATTTATGTGCTCCTAAACATGACATAAATATATAACACTTTTTCAGTGTAGGAAATAAGTCCCTAAAATTTTTGAGATAAGCCCAACCAATAGTTCACACTGATAATGCAAAAAAAATGTGCCACTAGAATTTTCCAGATTTCAATATTAATTTGGAATTAATGTCTACATTGAGTATTAAAAACAATACAACATGTGTGTTCCAAAACAAGGTGCAACCTGATAGAGATCCATAACATGAAAAAATTGGTTGCACATGCATTTTAAGGGTTATTCAACACTAAATGGGTTTTTTATCAATATGAGAACCATAATAGATTCCTTGAAAAATGACTCATGATATTTTTGGATCTTCAGCAATCCTGGGTGAAATACTATACTTGTAATGTGTTCCATATACTTATACATAAGGAATTATTTATCTTATCTTTCTTTTATTACATCATTTGAGAAAAATTGGTTCTTGTAACCCATTTTATCCCCAACCCAACACCTAAAATGTTTTTTCTTGAAAATCCTATAATAGTATTTCCATCTCAAAAGATACATACTGACATTGGGGAGAACATTCATAGTCTATATGAGAGGAATAAATAATTTACATCATATTAATGAATAGACAATGAAAAAAACTGGCCAATATTTCCATATTTTAAATAAATTAGTGTCCAATACCTGATGGGAATCAATAAATAAATTCATTAACATAATGAGGTCTAGGTGAAATGTAGAAACATATAGGATAACAACAAATATATTTCTAAGATGAAACATATCCACCGTGGTCATATTTATTACCATGTTTATCCAATTCCATATGAAGTGAAAGAGAATTTTTCATGAGCCCAAATCGTCCTAACTCATGAATAAAAAATAAGTGAACATTGGGGGTATCCATCAAATAAAACAAAGAATAATTTCCATAAAAGTTAATTTTTCTACCAATAAGTCCCATCTATGTGTCAATATAACAGATGATGTGCAATTCTAGATCATCATTCGAAATAAGAATAAGGATTCATCAGAAACAGTCATCACAACTGTAACATTCAATGGGTATCTCATTACAAAATATTTAGTCCATATTAACCCAAAAAACATCAATAGTAGAATTAATTATTTTGGTATAATACAACAATACCTATATACCCCCCTTCATGTTAATTTATTATTTTCATCATCTGTAATTAATCTATAAAATTATCTATGCTAAACCAAAAATACTTCATAACATAATTCAATCTTGATAGGGAAATATATGGCTAGAAGAATAGTTCATACGACAATTGATGATAGTGAGATGCCCCAGAATATGATATTATTTCTCTATTATAATCCTAGATAGTTGATAATGAGATAATTATGAAGGACACAACATAAAGAATAAATACTACCTATGGTAATCTGGTTGGTGCTACAATTCATTCATTAACAAACCATTTTCAATGGGAGGATATTTCCCTACCCAAAAACTTATCATTGAGACATGTCCTCAAAATATGATCACATTAATCATTTTAAATTTAAAAAATATAAATTAATACCATGGTGTTTATAGAACTAGGGCAATATCAACTACTAAGCAGTTAAGTCACATGAGGCTATCTCATGTAGTGGTGTCTATGAAATTAAGTGATTATCATAATTATTATATATATTATAAAAAATTACAAAACACAACATTACAACTAGATATAATGATATATCTCATGTTGGTTTGTTCGACTCCTTTTTAATTGATAGAAGGAATCAATGGTTCTAAAAATTTTATAGAATGATAGAAATGGAGCATCATATCATAAATTGTTATTAATGGTGTAGAACATTACTGAGAACTAGAGAAAAATAAGCTCTAGTTAGTATTAGATGCATTTTGTACACCATATATGGTTTGAAAGATTCATGGAATGGTAATATTATAACTGAGTTTATGAAAAGCATCAATGGTCTTTATTAATAATTCATCTTCAAATTCAACTATAATATAAGGTAGAGAACTGTTATATACCTATATAAAAAAGATATGTGACAAACGATTGGCACAAATATCATTACTAGATCGAAGGTTCAAGAATAGTATATTAATATGTATCTCCCCCAAAAAAATTATTTGATATCTCTATGGATCACATACAAGGGGAGTTATCTATCATGATCACCCCCTTAAGTATACTAATGGGTTCTAAAATATAATGTCGGTAGATAGATGTTGAGAATATTATATTCGATGAAATAATTATATTAATGATCAAACACCTCCCCCATCGATATTTTACTTTATGGGAGTAAAAGAATATTTTTACACCCTCAAATGTCAAAGGATGTGGTGATGTTACTTTAAACATATAATTTAAAATATTTACCCACTCCATAGAAATCATTTATTATGGAATTTTATCAATAGAATAAAAAACAAATTTTGTTTTCTTAAATAATGATGAAAAATATTTAATGGATGAATAATCCTAATAATTATTTCCATTACAATATTATTTTAGGTTATATAATCTAATAATGTTTTATGTTAAAAATATTCTACAAAATATTGTCATTTCAATTATTCAAGAATCAGATAAAAACATAGTGGATAATGATTTAATGTCATATATTTACCTAATTGTGGAGAATATTTGGATGAATCATTACATGGGAACTTGTAAAATATTTATTCCTTGATGATTCAGGATATAGTGTATCAACCATATTCCATGATCAGTACACAAATGAGTTAACAATATTAGATGCGAGATTCATATTAATCTATAATAGAAATATCTCCAATATTCCAGCCTCAAAAATATATAAACATATTAGATTATGTGAATACAATACATAATTATATTTCTAATTACTCTATAAGCTGCCAAAATTCATATGAATTATATACCCCCTTCATGGTAATTATGGGTTCCATCAAACCAAATAGCTATATCTAAATAGTCCCACTAAAAAGGGACTATTTATCACCCAGTAAAAAAAGACACTTATGTTGATGAGAAATAGTTGACACCATTATATATTATTTAACTGAAAAAATGATTTCTAATAAATAAAAGTATTACGAAATTCGATGATCTATTTCACTAATCATTTTCTCAAAAATTATTGTTAAACTTTCACATGGTTAGGATGAGTGAAACCATAATAGAGATGGAATAATCATTTATAGTCACAAGGTCCCTAATAGTGTTCCCCAAAAAATAATAATTGAATTTGTAATGAATATATTATAGATAACCCACCTATATCTTTTGAGTATATCTTCATTCATACAATGTATTTAGAACACGATTTTGATAGAGTGTGATCCCATGATCAACAACAGATCTAGTCATTAACTAGTTTTCAGTTATCAACCACCCATCATATAATTGGTAAAGGAAACTATTTCATCATGTCTTAAACATATTATATGTATGAACATGATAATTCTATATTTTCAAGAGAATAGATAATTCTAATATAGTGAGAAAGTGGATATCATAAAAACAATATAATAGTGTATTGTCCGGGATATTTTTCATTTTTTAAAATTGATGTGTCTAAATTATTGTGATGTACGCCAACCCGTATGGTTTGGTAAATCATCATGTTCTCCCCTCACAATATTGATATATAATAAACAATTTTCAATATCAATATCATCAAAAATCCCTTTTAAAGAATGATCTTTACAGTGTAGAGGTGGAAACATCGATATCACTATCATCAAAATCATGAACATCATATTTTAAATTGATCAATGTTATGTAATCTTCAAATTGATCTCAATTATTACTATATAGTCATATCAGTTAAGGCACACATGGAACCATTCATAATAAATGTTTTCATGTAGCAATTAATGATAGATAAAAAAGGTATATTTCTATTGAGTTTATATATATTTTGTTCATTTATTTTTTTGGCAAATAATTTGACTTCAATACCGTTTAGAAGAATAAAAGAAGTGAAATGTTTAAGATTGTAGACTAATAACTTCCTGAGGTTAGCCAAACATTACATTTATAGATATTATGTCTTTATATAACGATATTTAATATATCTCATAATATTATATTCCCCATAAACCTAAATATTTATTGTATTTCAAGAAAATATATATAATTTTATTATTCCGTTAATGACATCACATATCTCCAAAAAATATACTATCATATATTAATCTAATCATATATACCAAAATTTAAACTATTATTCATAGCCTAAGGAATGAGAACATAAGAAATGTTGACTTTAGAAGCTCAGTAATTGTAATCTTATGAGATATAAATCGTTCAACATAATTTATAATAATAAATTTCTAATAAGATGGTCATAACATAAAATTTTGATACCCAATCACTAAATGATCTTTAATCATAAATCATTGTATAATTTTTTTTTAAAAAAATAATTATTTTATAATTGTGAATAATAATTAATAATAAATCGTTGTCCTTGAAAACCAACCTTCACAATAAATCATAGGTTTTTTCTATACACATAAGAATAGAAAATAATTTACCTCATCATTGATAAAATCCAATATTATCATTTTCATTGAGCTCACTCCCCATTCCATCATTTCCATATTTACGTTTGACTCCCCAGACTATCATTGTGGTTAGATTCCCTTAATGAAATGGGTTTACTCTGCATTACATTCTATATAATGACATGAGGTATCAATATTTTTTCAATAACAAAAGGAATATAAAATTTATGGAACACTGATAAAATAAGTTAAATTATACACATAATTACCATAATATCAATGAAATATTCATCATAAAATCCTAATGTATCACATGGAATGAATGTTTGTTTTTTAAACAATTCATCATTACATAATTAAACTATGGTATTAGAACATGATTCATAAAATGATCCTTAAAATCATTATAATTATGAGATATATATAGGGACAAAGATGATGTGAACATAATATCGTATCCCTAGTGAATCATTAAAATTATTAAAGGATGTTAAAATAGATAGAAAATACCATTAAAATAGAATATGAATATTTTAAATATAATTAAAATAAAAAAAGTCCGAGTATAATGAGATGAAATATTTTTACAAAATAACGAGTGAAAATTATAATGGAATATTAAATTAATATAATAGTACTGATCATCGAAAAGTACATTCATGTGTTGAATGCCAAATAATTATTCTACTAATTTATTTTTAAATTGTAATAATAATATGTTAATTTCTTAAAAAAATTAATTTTTGTAATAATGACAGGAAATTCATATTTGATTGAAAAATATTTCAATAATCATTAAATCATATAGAAGAATAATCCGAAAATAATTATAATTAATATATATTTAGAAGAATATTTTCATCACATAAGAAGGAAATATGGTTAGATTTTCAAGAACATAATTCCACTATTTTATGTTCCAAATAGTGGAAAATTGTAACAATTTTTAAAAGTAATAAGAATTACTATTTGACTATCAAATATTATTTTCGAAGGGAAAAAATTATTATATTTTACCTTTTTGGAAATTTAATATATAAAATCCTTAAAAGAATTGAGATCATAACATAGTCCCTTACCCCGATTACCATATTTAATTAAATAGATTTAATCCAACTATTTAATAAATATTGGATTACTATAAATCTATTGGAATCTATTTCAATTATATACATTTTACCACACCTTTATAATGTCTAATTTTCCTTTTATTAAGAATTCCACATTAATATTAACATTAAAAAGAATATTTATTCATTTTCAATGATTAATTATGATCAATTGTTCTGGTTTGTTCACCTTGATAATGGATTAATCATATCTTAAATCGTAATCTTTTCATATGTATAATATTGTTTTCTATATGTGATTTTATAACCACACATACAATGTGTTGATGAAAAGTGTTTTTTATCGCCTTAGAGAGAAGATAGAATGTAATTATAAACGTGTAATGTTTACAATATTAAATCGATGAATCAAAATAAAGTCAAATAATAATTTACCTTTCACAAATCATAATAATATCCTAAATATCATATATATTCATCAAATATATCCTTATAATAGTCTTTCTATAGAAGAAATAGAAAAATATCACATTGTATTGTGGATATGGTAATAAAAATATACGAAAGAGTGACACTCTATGTTTATAATGTATATGAAGGAGATATAAATTTTTAGTACTTTAATATTCAAAATTTATAATATAAATACAATGTTCATTAACATACAAGACATGAAAATCTGAGCCAAATAGATCCATGAAATATTAATTTTTAAATATGAAAATTATAACATAGTATATAAAATGGTGCTAATGAATAGGATATAAAAAATGAATCATTTATTACAGTCCTAAAAAATATCATTTTATTCAAAGAATCATAGTAAATATTGACTCAATTTTTTGTAATGTCTTTTTATTCTTCAGAAAATATTTTTTTCATCAAAATTAGTTTACTAGATTATCATGAGAAAATATTTTAATTAATTTGTAAATATTTTACTGATTTTATTTTAGAAAAAACTACACATTTTTTTGAATTTTCATGTAAAAACCTGATTGGTTCGATATTTTGTGATTTTCCATAAAATATATTTTTTCAGTTAATAGTAAAAAAATACAAATTATAACAAAAAACTAGATTTTTAATTCAATAATTAGTCAATATCCATTCAGTTTTATATCTCCCACAATGTAAGCATAGTTATATTATAAAATTAATATTCAATTAATGTTTAGTTGAATCTATTTTAGGTTTTTATTAGGAAGACAATTATTTTTATAATTAAAAAGAAATTTTTTTAAGAAATACAATCTCATTTTACATTTTAATTTGAAAAAAAATTATTTTTTTAATTTAAATTAATAATGCAAAATTGATTCTATACATGTAATAAATAGAATTTTTTAAAATATACCTTACATTTTTTGTTACACTAAATAATAAAATCAGTATATATTTATCATTATGGTAAGGGTAAATAAGGTAACTACTTTTAAAATCAGTATGATCTGTACTAAAAAAATGCCCATATGACATTCCTTTATTTAATTGGAGGAATATACTTTCTACATAATAATCCAAGATTATTATGTGTGATATTATTTACTATTTTCAATAATTACTTATTTAATAATATTTTTGTATAACATAATTTTAAAAATGACATGATTTTACTTTTAATGTCAATAAACATTTATGAAATGGATAAAGACAACATATGTTATGTTTTAAATGGTAACAATAAATAAAAATCACTACTTTACCCTAATATTTTAATTATACTTTTTACTAATGATTTAGTAACATTTAATTCATTCAGAACTCCAAAAATGTATAAATTCAATTAATGAAAATTTAAAACAAATTGTATTTAAAAATATTTCATTTAAATTAATATGAATTAATTATATTGATTCCTATTTATATTATATAAATATTAATTATTGGGGATGTATTAATAGATTATATTAATAATATATTTTTTAGGTTGTTTTTAAAGTCATGTTAAATGTATATTTTCCAAAAACAAAAATTAAGGATATTTTATAAAAAATTATTTTAATAAATGTATAATGAATAAAATTAAATAATATATTTTAATAGTGATAAGTATTTGGTTTAAAATATAATTAATTTTCTATTCTTTAAATAATATTAATTCTTATTGTTTATCTTAACACCTAAATTGTATAAAATATTGTCATCACTATAATTGTCAAAATGATTAATTGTGGGTTAAAAAAGAAAATGGTAAAAAGAGTCTCTAAACAAGTACATATATTATTTGAAGAGATTATTTTGACCAAAAACTCACTAAATATTCAAAATATATCATTTTGGGTCCATTATTTCTTAAAATTTTAATTATACTCATTTAATACATTATGTTATTCCAAGAGAGCTCATCGACTCATTTATGAAAGGGATCATCCTATTATCTTTTCTTACCACTAAAAGGAAATTAATTTCCCCCAATAACATAAAAAGTTATCTCAATTAGTATTCCCAATATTTCAGGAGTTTATATTTTTGAAATAATACTATCTTTAATAGAAAAAATTTATAATAATGGACATTTTCTGAATAAGAGGTATAACTTTTACTTAATGTTTGAATTTTATTTATTCATCAACGTCCACAAAATATTATAAAACCATGTTGATATATCAACATATTTATATCACATATATTTATATTTTATTATCCTCAAAATATAATCTATATCCATCTCCTTCTTCCATCAAGTGGGACACGAATCTATGGATTGTGTCTACGTTGGACCACCACCTCACGAATTGATGAAATTTATTTTCCATCTCCTCCACTAGAGAATAGATTAAATAATTCACTGAAAGTATATATATGATAATTCAGGTAATATTTATCATTATTGAAATGTAATATATTTTCTATTTTCTTACTGTTCCATTCACTAGAGAATAGTAATGCCATTCATGCGTTTGTGTGGATGACAACCTCCATGAAGCGATGTGATTTGTCATTTATAACAAAATAATATGAATGATATATATAAGTATATTTAAAGTGAAAATATAATAATTTCTATACATATATAAATATAAAATCACATTTATATTATATCAATCATGATTGTGGAAAATGGAAGCATTACTCTTAAGAACATATAATTGACCATCAACATGATTTTCATGTATTTAATTTCCATAAACATCATTCCTAGTTTTTTTAATGGTATAACATTAATTAATAGATGATAATAAATTCATGATTATTAGTTTAAAGATGATAAAATAATTTCTTAATTTCTATAGTCAACCTACCTAATTCATTTGCAATATGTGAGCTGAAGTTCATAAAAACATCTTACATGAGGTTAACTAGTAAGCTAATTGAATATAAAATTTTACAAGTAATAAAAAAAATTAAATTTTTTTTAATGAAGTCAATAATTTAATTATGTATTTTATTTTGTAATATAATGAATGTTTGTAATGATTCTGAATTGAGGTAAGGAATGTTTTATTTTAAAAACCCTTATGTATAATGTAATTATTTATTTTCTAAATATTTTCCTTCCATTTATATATTCATGAAATTAAATTATTGTTATATTTAATTTGATATAAATTAATTATAATGGAATGATTATTTAATATTAAAAATAATTTCGATACATTTCACAAGGAATCATTTCTTATATTTTAAGTAGAACATTTCGACAAAATTCTGAAAGGAATGTTTTATTATCAATTATATAGCATAATTATTTTTGAAATATAATATATTATTTGATCGGTGACTTACATTACACGTTTGATTGTGTTTTATAATAAAAAATAATCCCTCATTTTATGTGTATTTTATTAAAGGATTTAAAAAAGAATTGTAAATTTAATAAAGGAATATTATATCTTCTTGGGGAGAAGAATAATTTTATGATTATGATGATTTTAAAAGAAACATTAATGTGTTAAATAATTTTTATGATTCATGTGAATTTATGATAATGATTATTATTTCTATTATAAACCATGTATGGTCATCTTTATTGTTTACCATGTATGGCTGGTACCATTATAAACCATGGAGGAATGATTTATGTTACAATCAAATAAATGGTGGGTCAATTATCACCCCCAAAATTTATTTGGAAATTATCATGAATGTAGGTCATATTTTAGGTTATACAATTAATAATATTGTTATTAAAATTATGTACAATGTTACCGATATTTATTTTTTTCATTAATAATGGTTTTTCATTGAAATCAATTTAATTAAAATTTTGTGTAAATGTTATTTTGTTTTAAAGTAATTATTATTTGACATTAATGTTTATTGTGAAAAAGTAAAAATCTTTTATTCCCTGATATTTTTCATATTCACTAACGAGTTTTATCCAACTTTTTCTATATCCCTAACTAATCTTTTTTCCTCCCACAAAATTTAAAATGTTTTTTAATTGTTTAAAGGGTCAATATTGGCCAGGATGAGGTTATGATGGATAGTAGAATGAATTTTCTTGAAATTAAGACATATAATATCTTAAGAGAGTTTCTTAGTAGGAATAATTGATACTAAGTAGTCATTCATACCTTGTGAAGTGATATATATATATTTAAGGGTGATATCAAAATAATCCCAAACACCAAACCATAAAGATCCTTAAATGTAAGATAATTAATTCCTAATTTATATGTCAACATTATGTAATGATGGAAGATGAATCCTTATTATTGGTATATTTTAAAAGTATTAGATTACATTTTAGAATAGTGTTTTTAATTAGGGTATATATTATGGGTTATGGATTCCGTGATTGTAGAATAATTCTATGTTTTCTCATAAAATTAAAGTTTGATATACATTTTTTGAGGTTTTAATAATGGTTTTTTAGGTGATTATCGGTATTTGAGATATTTTTTATTAGGATGTTTTATATGTGACACTTCATTTTAATATTTTATAGTATTTCATAATTATTATATTTCATTCTTTGGGATATACGATGAATGGTGTGAGATAACAATTGTAATTAATTTTTCTAATGTTGATGTATTAAGGATATTTTTGATTATATTAATGATATTTGTGGAATGTAATAGGAATAATATTATTGGATTATTACTAAAGATGAAAACCCTTATGTTGGGAAACAACTATTTGTAAATGGAATGGTTATGGATTGTGAATCATGATTTGATGGGCTATAAGGGTGTAGTTCATACCACAGACTAAAATGATTTCCCTATAAGTATAACAAAATATTCATTAAATAATTTTTTTTATTTGGTTTCTATTTGAATATATGTTTTATCATATAGATAAAAATTATACTTCATTTATATTTTTTTATTATGTTATTAATTTTATTTTGGAAAAAGATTATTAATTTGGGAAACATATAGAAAAATGGAATATGGAAAAATGATTTGGATAAGATTGGATTTTTTTTGAAGAATAATGTTTAAGTAATAATTTTTGAATATTATATTTTTTTGATGAGTCTTTATAAAGATTGAGGTTATTTATGGAAATTAATGTTATATCTTGATGATTATATGAATAATGTATATACATTTAATTATATAACATAATGTTGTATAATGTTGGTGCAAGATATTATCTAGGTTAATAAAAAATAATTTATGATCAAATGCAACATCACGTTATTGTTTCAGATATTCATAAACCTTATTGTGTTAATTTTTTATTTTGTTATTTGGGAAAAAATGGTTTATCAGTTAAAAGTGGTGTTTTTGTTAAAACTCATCACAAAAATGGTAAAAAATCCAATTAATGATCTAGAATATTCAATTAAATATTATCTAACTTAAACACTGTATAATTATGAGTTTTTGAAGACTGTAAAGTCTCGAAGAGGACGGAATAAAAAAATATTAAATTTAATATTTTAAAAATGATCAATTCATTCAAAATAATTCAATAACTCCAAATCATCTCATTTTATGAGAAATTTGAGACCACAGTTATGTCAGAAATATAGTGTTTACCTTAGGAGTGGTATAACATTCGAAGACACCAGATATTTAGATGTCTCACTCGTGAGATAAAGTTATTGAATAATAATTAATATGTAATTTATTAAATATAATTAAATATATTTCAAACAGTGTGACTTATGGGAAATTCGACACAACCAATGGGTCCATAATGGGGGGTTTACCCTAGACAAGGTATATCTTTTGTTCGCATCTATCGTTTGATATTATTTAATCATTATATTAAATAATTAATTTACATTAATAATTAAATCCATTTTTTAAATATTAAATGATTAATATCTCATAAACAGTGCGTCGTATTGAAAATCTAAGACCACCGTTGGGTCCAAAAGGGGGTGTTTTTCCTAGGAAAGGTATAATTTTTATTTGCAATTCATGTTTGTTGATTATTTAATTATTATATTAAATAATTACTTTTATTATTCTTAAAACATTAAATATTCCAGTTTTTACTATTCACCATCTTCCATCTTAGGCGTTTCTTCCTTTTTTCGACGTGGGGGTTTATTAAGAACATGTTTTTGAAGCGGTTTTGATTGGAATGTTATATAAACTCATTAAATGTCTGAAATTAATGACTCCTCAATCAAGATTCAAGTAAAACGGTGGATTAATTGGAAGTTTTGGGGTTTCTAAAGGATTACACGTTTTGGGGTTTTAAATCATCCAAAACAATCGGTCATTCCTGGTATATTTAGTCGTCGATTTCAGGAGACATTTCCATTCATTTTCCACGCGTTGGTGGGATCGATTCAAGCCATTTGCAGATCCTTGCGTTGCACGGTTGTTCCCATATTTTCTATGCACAACGCCTTTTCTGATTATTTTACCTGGTTTTTCTTTTATTTATATTTTTTCTCGTTTTAATTTATTCATTCATCCATTCTTATTTATTTCAAATGTATAAAATAAATGGTTGTTTTAAAAAAAAATTGATAAACCAAAGCTATCTGAGAATAATTGGTAATTCATAATATATATGTATATATATGTATATATATACACATGTATATTATCACAAATAATTGTATGGAATCGTCAAGTGATGGTCACATATTTTTATCAATTGATAATTTATATATATTATCATAGGATAATTTTCAATAGATAATTTGTTTGAAATTACAACAATGAAATTATTGAATGGATAATTGTTTAAAAATTATCTAAATTATAATTATTTGGATCATCAAAAGATAAATATTATAGAATCTGATAATTATCAAACATGTGATAATTTAAATGATAAGTTGAAAGTTTATCAATTAAAGATAAATATCATCCCATGTAATAATTATCTTTTCATGTGATAATTTAAAATGACAATCGAGAAATTATTCAAGAGAGAGAAAATGTAATCACGTGTAATATTTTACTTCCTTATGAAATATAAAAGATGTTTTGGTTCTAGGAACCATTGTCGAGCGTCGATCATTGGTGTGTTGATGCTTGCGATAAAAATGTCATGAGGAGGTTTGTTTGAGCCACTCTATGTAGATTATCATTGCCTTGGATATCAGTGACCTTGAGGTAGGTGGTTCCATTCTATTTATCCAAATTAATTATCCTTGTATTGAATGATTTATTTCAATTTATGATTTAAATTAAATTTCTCAAATTTTCATTCAATTAATTTGATAAAAACCCGATTCCAATGAATCAAGGTATTTAAAATGGTTTTGGCCTGGAAATTTGGAAGACGACCAATTCCATTGAATTGGATGTGTTTATGGAAATTGCCTAATTTAAATTGTTTTATTTAAATTTTGGATTTTATGGAAATGATTTTAATTAAATTGGTGAATTTAATTGTGAAAATAAATTGTGTAATGATTAATTGGTTTTGAATGGATTTCAAACTGGTAAAAAAGTCATAAAATGATTTGATGGAACCCCATTGGTTTTATCTTCTGAAAAAGGCATGTTTTTTTATTAAAACCTATTTTGGTTTTAAATGGAATGAAATTAGAACATTTATAATGGAATATTTGGATTGATCGTATTTTTAATCATTCTTCAAATAGTCCACCCATCATGTAAGAGCACATGCAATCCCTAGGTAGTTAGTGAGTTATTTGGATACACTCTACGCTACGACAATTTTCTAAAACATACTTGTTGCAGGTCACATCCCCGAAGGGTTGGTGATGAGTCTCCTTTGGCCAGTGTCACAGGGAAATGTGTATAAACATTTAGCTGAGTTCACATAGAGAGTGCATAATCCTCTAACCAGTTAATACAGTCGTACCTTTTGGTGGATGACCATGTTGCTCTCTTGTTTATTTATATTTGAGATATAAATGACTTCCAATGATTTTGAACTGATTTACATGCTTGTTAAATTTATATAAACAGTTTTATATAAATGTTTTCATTAAATCCACTGTTTTAGAAATATTCCATCATTTGTTAAATCATTACTTAAAATATTTATTTCCATCATTTGAAAATGTATAACATGTTTTGTTTAAATATGATTTTAAATTGCCAAACATTTTTATTATAAAATTGATAGCTTTTCTTTGGATAATCTATATTTGGCATCTGTTATGAATTCATTGGTGGTATCCTACTGGGCTTAGGCTCACACCATACTTTTTCCTTCAGATGTTTTTAGACATTATTCTTCTAGGTTTGAGCAAAGGGATGGGATCTCTTGGAGGTGAATCCAGCTGTTGAGTTTTGGTCTTGGTAAGTTGTTTCCTTTTGGACCTTAGGGTTGTTTTTCACTTTTTAGTACTTGGGTTGTATTACATTGAGTTTTCATGCCATGTTGTATTTTGGTACATCACTCCCATTGGAGTCTCTTTTGTTATGCATACTGCTTTGTTTCCTTTTGGTTGCACATTCATGTGGAAAAAGTAATTCCAACTTGTATGTTGTACGATGGCAGGTGCTTGTCGCCGACCCGTGGCGATCGGGAATGCCCTTCGGGCTATGTCAGGGCCGGCTCAGTTTTCGGGTTACCAGTGTACCCGAGACGGTTCATGACACCAGCCACCTGGAGGCGGTGGCACCCCGGTGTGCCACCGACAGTCGTGGAGGAAGGGATCCTATGCTGCGCACGATCTGGAAAATTAGGGTTGCGCTAGCACGCCATCGTTTCGGTGCACCCCCCCCCCCCCACTTAGCCAGCTAGGCTAAGGCACGGCAGACAGGCCGGGCCAGACCGCACCCTGCCAGGCCGGACCCAGACTCGGGTTGGGTCTTACCCGTTCGGGCCGATCCAGGGTGGTTTGGGCCGGGTCAGACCTATCCCAGACCCCCCTTTTTGGACCGTATTCGGTTAAACACCCAAAACATGAGCTACGAATCTATGATCGATGCACTGTAAGTTGCGTTGGAATCGTTGGATTGAGACGGTCGTTTTGAAATATATTTCATTCAAGGTTCCAGCAATGTTTGGTTATGGACAGGTTGGTTCGAACCCAAAACCAACCTGGCCCTCGGAGCAGAAACACTTATAACATAAGGACCGGACGTCCGATTGACATGTCATCGACTAGATTGGATTAATCTTGATGTGGCAGACCTATTTTCCAAATCCACATAGGATTCATATGTGGTTCGAGTATGGATGGGTTGGATTGTACCCTAAATCAAACCGGGCCCCTGGAACGAAAATGCTAATAACTCACAGACCGGGAGTCTGATTGGCATGCCATCTGTTGCATTGAGACCCCTATGACGAAGCATTCCTTTAAGATACTTCCATGTGAGATTACGTGATACTTGGAAGTATCTACTAGTAGCTCGTGGAGCAGACCCTCTTAGAGAAGAGCGTATGGAGTGTGGAGACCTAGTAGCTGTAGACCTGATGACTGCTTGACCGATTCGACTCGGAGTGATTCGCCTAGCCTAGTGGACGGAGTGCCCGGTTTGGCGGTAGACCCACGACGAAGTAAGTTCTTGGTTTGGTGGCAGACCTGTGGTACTTGATAGGAGGAGTACCTCTGTAGGCTATTTGGGGGAGCGCTACTATGTTGGGGCGGAAGACCCATGGCGGGGAGCGCTAATGTGTTGGGGCACCAGACCCATGGTACTCGACAGGAGGAGTACCTCAGCAGTCTAAGGTTAGTGAGTAGCACCTCAGAGTCATGATAGGTCCACTGTACTCGAAAGAGGAGGAGTTCTCCAGAAGTTGTGGTTTCGATAATGAAAATATTTGTTTGAGCTGAGTCCATGACCTCTGTGTTTTTCTCATGATTGAGATGGGTTACTCGATAACTTAGGTATATGTATGGGCATATACCTATGTAAAGGTTATCTGTTGAGATCCTTCTTTAGGGTTTATCCTTGTTGGATTTCATGAGACCATGAGGGTCTCGGGGTCCCTACTGAGTATAGTTATACGCACACCTGCATGGGCTATGCCCGCACCTCATTGTGTTGGATGCAGACGATGGACAATGCTTACCAAAGTAGAGTGTACTAGGACTGGATGGTACCCGGAGGTGGACACTCGGCGTGACAGCACATGGAGCGGACCGATAGAGGCAAGGTGATGAGGAGGACATTTGTACCTACCCTTCATGTAGGAACCCAGAGGACGATCCATGAGCTGCTTCAATCTTCTAGCAATTTGTCTTTTCAGTTGTACTTTCATTCAATTTTAGATGTACCTTTCTGTTGGGATTGTATTTCCAGCTTTTTTTTACTTTCAGCACACTTGCTATACTACATTAAATAGTTTTTTCTTCCTTTTGTACTCTGTTTCTTTGTGTTTACATTTCATATAGGTAATGCCTACCCTTTTTTTATCTGGATTTATACCTTTGGTGCTAGTCGCCAGTCCCTGGCCAATGGAAGGTGGGCATGGGGTAGTCACGTCACAAGCCCCCAAGATGGGTCGTGACAAATTGGTATCAGAGGTGGTACCCATCCTTAAGTGCGGTGCACGGCCTAGGTTGAGATATATTGCCCACAATGAGTACGTTGTGCTCTAAAGGGGGTGGGGGTGATTGTAACACCCCCAAATGATAAAGGGTTAAATTACTAAATGATATAAATATATCAACAAGGTGAACATTTCTTTTCGGGAGTCTGTCTGATTAGAACTCCACAGTTAAGCGTGCTTGGTTTGAGGTAGTGATCAGGATGGGTGACGTCCTGGGAAGTTTCTCAGGGTGTGTGTGAGTGAGGACAAAACACATTTAAAAGGACATTATATTGGCCGGTGGGGACTATCATTAGTCAGATAACTCATTCGGGCACGTGGGTGAGACTTAGAGTGGGGCCCATCTATCTGTGGGGCACTCCAATGTCAACGGAATCGATGCCGATCTGTTGCGACGCCTGACCACTGCGACGTTTGTCTTCCGTGGTTTGACGATGTGCAACTTCTTTTCAAGGAAGGGGGGTTGTTTTTGTTTAATTTTATATATGTGTATTGTACCCATAACAATCATAGATCTATGAAACCGAGATAAGAGGAGAAGTAGTTCAAAATAGATCTAATAAACCGATCAAGAACGATGAAGAATGATCATATACCTCAAGAATCCGACTTTGATTCACCAAGAAGAGCCTTTGGATCGCCTCCAGAATGATGGGAGAACCTTCTCTGACCTTAGGAGAAGACAAATACTGAGTTAGGGCTGCTTATGAGAAAAAACGAGGTAGTTAGAGGTAAAACCGATTGAGATCCACAATTAAAGATGTCATTTAAGTTTCCACACAGTTAGTTCGTACCGTTTGACAAACCGTACACTAGCCGTGTTTTAGCTACTGCCTTGGACACCCTTTACGCTCAGTTTGGGCCGCACGGTTAGAAAAACCGTGAGCTACCGGTGCAGAAGCTAATGCCTCGAAGACCAACTACGCACAGTTTGGCCGCATGGTTTAGACAACTCGTGCGCTGCCCGTGCGACTTCCCCTTTGCCCCAAATCAACATTTAACGTTCTCTCGTGCCGTGACTACCCTATTCCCACGGTCCATAGGCCAGGGGCTGGCGACTATCACCAAAGGCATAACTCCCTAAAAACTAGGAAGGCATTTCCTTTATTAAAAGTAAACACACACAATAAGAGTACAAGAGGAAGAAAACACTATGTAAAGTAGTGTAACAAGTGTACTAAAAGTATAAAGGGGATTGAAATACAAGACCAACAGAGTGGTACAACTACAAATTAATGAAAGTACAACTGAAAAGAGAAATAGCTGGAAGACGAAAGCAGCTCCGGGATCATCCTCCGGGTTCCTACCTAAAAGGTAGGTACATATGTCCTCCTCATCACTCCACATCTATCGGTCCCCTCTATGTGTTTTCATGCTAAGTGTCCACCTTCGGGTACCGTCTAGTACTCGCACACTCTGTCTCGGTCAGTGCGGTTCCTCAACTTCATCCAACACAACGAGGTGTGGGCATAGCCCGTGCATGGGTGAGTATAACGATACTCAGTAGGAACCCTGAGACCCTCAAGGTCTCGAAAAATCCAACAAGGATAAACCAAAAAGAAGTATCTCAACAGATAACCTTTACGTAGGTATATTCTCATACATATACCTATGTTTTCAAGTAACCCATCTCAATCATGAAGAAAACACAAAGGTCATTGACTCATTTGAAATGAGGATTATTATTCACAAAACCACGGCTGCTGGAGAACTCCTCCTCTATCGAACACAGTAGTCATGTGGTGACTCCGAGTTGCTACTCACTAACCATAGACTACTGAGGTACTCCTCCTATCGAGTACCGCGGTTCATCCACCTCACACAATAGTGCTCCCCCACCATGGGTCGGCCACCTCCCATAGTGGTTCTTCCCCTCAGAGCCTACAGTGGTACTTCTTTTGTTGAGTATCATGGTATTTCCACCTCACGTAGTAGTGCACCTCCACCATGGTTCTATAACCTCACACAGTAGTGCTCCCCACTGGGCTAGTCAAGTCACTCCGAAACGAATCGGACGATCATTCATTGGGTTTCATCTAGATACTAGGTCTACGTACTCTATATGATCATCTCCGGGAGGATCTGCTCCACGAGCTAATGTCCAATACTCCAAGTGTCACAATGTCCCACGAAGAAGTATCTAAAAGCTCTTCCACGTCATAGGGGTCTCAACGCAACAGACGACATGTCAATCAGATGCTCGATCTGTGAGTTATTAGCCATTTTATCCTGGGGGACCGGTTGGTTTCATGTACAAACCAACCCAACAGTACCTCAACTGTACCCCGAACCCCCATGGGGTATACACAAAGGAACCATTTCTCAACGAGATTACCAACTCCATTGATGGTTCATCAAATAGATTTCCGGTCTGAGATTTATTGGCTTTTCCATTCCAGGGGCCCGTTTAAAATATGCTCATTTCTAACTTGACCATTCCCCACAGTCATCCAAAACTCACATAAAGTTTCAAAAAAGGGTTGTCTCGTCTCAAAGGTCGCATTTCCGCAGATGGCGTATCGATAAAACACACAGTCTACGAGTTATTCACCTTTAAGTAAAATGGTGTCGGCCTGTTAAACAGAGTGGGCTCACGGGTCGGGTCATCTCGGTTTTGGCGGGTCCGACCCGGAAAAGGGTTGGACCGGCCCGATGAATAGCGCGGCCCAGCCCGGGGGGTGCAACGTGGTCTGGCGGGGTGTGACCGAGCTGGCCGCGGCTCGACCAGCAGGGCGAGCTGTCCGGGGGGGGGGGAGGGGGCGGCTGCCCGAACCGGCGATGCCAAGCAGCGCCGCCCTCTCAAACCGGCCGCCCAACGTCGGCCGCCCTTCTTGGCGTATGCGGCCTGCATGGGCGGGCCGTGATTCGTCCAGCACGGCGCCCTCCTGGCGCCGCTGTTCTTATCAGCCAGGCCGACCACCTTTCAGCTGGTTCGCCCACCAATGCGGCCCTCGGAATGCGGGCCGTGGTCCTCCACAGGGCAACGCCTCTTTTGGTGTCGTGGTCTCTTCGGTCCGGCCAGATATGGCCAGCAGTTCTTCCTCGGTCGAGCGGCCCGCAGTTGCGGTTGCGGTTCTTCCGCATGCGGCTGGTGCACAGCTGCCGCTTCTCCCATCGTCGCCTTTCCCAATGCGCCTTATTCGCAAACAAGGAGACTACGGAGGGTCGTCGGGTCGTGTGTGTTTGGTCCTCACCCTCCGAGTTAAGCGGTAGAAATTGGACAAGGATAAATATTGTTTCACGAAGAGCGAAGAATAATTTTATTCAAATAAAAATTGAAGAAATCCACCCTACCATGGAAAAGATTCATGGTAGTCGCGCGTCGTGGAAGATGGCATCGCGGGAAGAGGATTTTTTGACATTGTTGTTGTGCATCCGAGGAGGAAATGACTTCTCTTAACTTGTTGTGGAGATGAGGAAAAAGGCACATCGTTTTCGGCCTTCCATGTGGGTGGATTATTCTCCATTGTCTTGGCCTAAAATCGAAGGTGATGATTCATTCGTCGATGGTTCTTCGTTGGAAGGGGATGATGTTCTTCATTGAGAGAAGGAAACTATCTCTATTTCTCCAGAGAGCTTCCTCCAGTTCTCTCAACACAACAAAAGCCCAAAATAAAATAACAGCCAAGGCTAATATTTTATTAACCCATGTAATACAAATTTCAATACACTTTAATTAAATAATTGTGTTTCAATTCATTAATAAAATTTGTTGTCATAGAATTAAAGGGAGAGGGGAAGGTAGAGAGATCGAAATTAATTTTGGGGGAGTTGTCATAGAAATTAATGAAGGGGAGAGTTTTGGGAAGTTCAGGAGAGTTATGGGGAGTTCAAGGGTTTAGGCACGTGTGGGCCCCACCCCACAAATATTCTCTCATGGGAGGTTATGTGGGTGTGGACCCCACCTCTAACTCCCCTAGGAATGAAATAACCACCCTCCACAAATAAAAATATCTAACACATATTTTTATTTATTTTTTAAATAACAACCTGAAAATTAACTTCTCCTCCCATCAAAACGCAACTACGGTAATGGTCCCCTTAGGCGAATATTGGCACTGCGAGTTCATCGGTGTCATCAGATTTTAATTCTGAGAACCAGTTCAAAAGATAGAAAAACTGGCACGCAAATTTACTAAACGTACCAAAACAAGATTTTGGAAATTGATTCCGAGTACACCTGGCCTCTGAATCAGGTACCATCAGAAACCACATCCTTGTAAAATTAAAAAGAATTTAGAAATAAAGTTCCATGAAATTTCAAGGTCATTACATTACACCCACCTTAGGGATTTACATCCCCGTAATGCTATAACATATACTAGGAAAATAAATGGGGTACTAAGCATGCATCTCCTCAGCTAAGATATGTGGATGACATCATGCACCCAGTGCAACAGAGATGGAAGGGATAGGCGGTAAGCCACCTCACCTACTCTACTGATGAAGTGGAGGAGTGACTATAATAGATTGAAGTTATGACACACCATCTCTATCCATAAATGATATATGTAAGGCAGCCAGTTGCTCTGTTTCCTGTGCTAGCAGCTGAATACCAGTCCTCCTGCTGAGCGCGTCTACTATTATGTTCCCCTACACAGGACTATATACTATCGTGAAGTCATATGCCAATAGGTGGGTGACCTCAGGATACAGGTTCGGTTGTTCGCGACAACCGAAACAGATCCATCGATATGAGGATCAGGAAGTGCTATGCAAGCGGCGGACAAGGTCACTAGGCTCAAGACTGCCCGACCCGTCCAGCAGATGAGCATTAGGAAGTAGAGGAACCTACCATACCAAGGCCGAGGAGATGGCTATATAGCTGGTGGTGGATGACGCTTGGAGGTGTTGCCACCACCACCCCCAGGAGGTCCACCCCGACTGCAGGGAATGTGTGGATATGGGAGAGCACTACTTCAGACAACTGAAGTATATGACTATGGAGCTCCGGAAGCGGGTGGACAGGATCAGGACTAGTTCCAGGAATAGAGGCCTTTGTTCATGGTGCTTTTAGGTTCCATGTTGTTGTTGGTTGGGGTTGTTATGTGTCTTTGTACTTTGAGTTGTAGTAATAAAATACACTTCTCCTTGTGATGTTTTCTTTTCTTTTTTTTGTACTAAGTGGTTCCGGTAAAAATTGTTGACTTCACCCTCACATTTGAGTTTTCTATTGGAGGAGACCTAGTAACCACACACTGATGCCGGTAGTGTGACACGGCCCTTGGAGGAAAGAGTAACATTTGGATATTTAGGTAGTTGCGTTGAGGCCTTACGACGTCGTCCATGGAAAGAGTTAATATCATTCATATCAAGATTCATTGTATTAGGGAAAGGAGGTTGTTCATCCAGGGGATGAGATGGGATGTCCATTTTTGGAAATAGAGAAAATCTTAGCAGCTCTTGTAAAATGTAGATGAGGAATGGTGAATTTGAGTTCTTACAATTTGATAGTCTCACCCATAGTTCATTGAGATAACGATGTGCGGTTTACTCCAATATCAATATTCTCAGGTGTGTCTTCTTTTAGAAGAATCTAAAATTGAGACAGTAGCGATGGAATGAGATCCTCTAGGACTATGACTTCGAGATAGTCTATACTCCTGGGAAGGGGAATGTAATAATAGATGTGCTCAGAAGGAGAACTGGTATTCACCTGCTAAGAGAGGTGACAGAGCAGCTGGCTACCATACATATATCCTTTGTGGATAGAGATGGTGCAGCCTAAATTTAGTCTCTTACAGTCACTCCTCCACTTCATCAGCAATGTAGGTGAGGTGGCTTACTGCCTTTCCCTTCCTTCTTAGTAGCACCCGGCGCACAACGTCATCCACATATCTAAACTTAGAGGATGCATGCTCAGTACCCCTTTTGTTTTCTTAATGTATGTTGTAGCTTTACGGGGACATAAATCCCAGAGGTGGGAATAATTTAAAGACACATACATTTCAAGGAAATGTTTTATCTTAATTCATTGGAATTTTACGAGTCTGTTGTTTCTGACGGCACCTAATTCTGAGGGCCGGTGTTCTTGAAATCAATATCTGAACTTTTGTTCGGGTACGTTTAGTAAACGTACATAACTCTTTTTCTGTCTTTTGAATCGGTGCTTGGAATTGAAATCCGAGGACACCGACGAACTCACAACACCTGTAATAGCTTAAGGGGACCTTTACTGTTGTTGCGTTTTATGTGTGTTGAATTTTAATAATTGGGGTTTAATTAAGAAGTTAAATAAATTTGTTTAGAAAACATTTATATATCTATGGAAGTTATTTTCTCCCATGCGAAGCTATTGGTGGGGCCCACACCCACCTAACTTCCCATTTGTGGATATTTGTGAGGTGGGGTCCACACGAGCCCCAACCTTTCATCTCCCATAACTCTCCTCAAACTCCCTAATTCATACCCCTTTGTTTATTAAGACAACTTTCTTATTTATGAGTTCTCTTCACCTCCCCCCCCTCTCTTTAAATTTTTTCCATCACATGTTAATTAATGAGTTCAACCTTTTTAATTAATTAATTAAATTTTATGAATTTTTAATTTATTGTATGAATAAAATAATATATTAGCAATTATATTATTTTGGAACTTTTTTGTGTTGGATCTTTGTGGGAGCTTTGGAGAAAATGAGAAGGGTGTTCTTCTCTAAAAGAAATAACACCATCATTCCAACGAAGAACCGCCGAGGAACATCCTCATCACCTTCGATCTTCATCCAAATCAATGGAGAAGGAGCCATCCGCATGTAACGCTGACGACACACCATCCTTGACTCTTCTTACCTGACGTCAATGAGTTGACACCATCTTCCCGCAACACCATCTTCTGCGATGCTCGACAACCGCGAAGCTTTTCCAAGGTAGGGTGGATTGCATCAATTTTATTTAAATAAAATTTTTATTCGTTCTTCGTGAAACCAATTTTATCTTCGGCCACATGATACAGCCTAACGCGGAGGGCGAAGATCGAATGAACATGGCCCAACGACCCTCTATTTATCCTCTTTTTGTGTGGATGTCGACGTTTATTTAAAGAGTGATGGAGACTCGAAAAAAAGCGGCGGACTTATGCCGGCCATGTGGAGAGGAATTGCGGCCCGCAGCGGCGGGCCGCTCCACCGACGAAGAACCGGCCGGGCCGGAGGAAGACCACAACACCCCTTGTGGCGCCACGTTGTGGAGGACTGCGACCCGCAATCTGCAGGCCGCTTTGGCGGTGAATCTGTCGGCTTGCCGGATGACCAAAAGAAGAACCCGCGACACCCGAAGGTGTCGCGCAGCAAGACCGCGGGCCGCTTGCGTTGGGAAGGCCGGCCGACATCAGTCGGCCAGTTTGGGAGGGCGGCACCGCTTGGAACCGTCGGTTTGGGCTGCCAAGCGGTCATGCCCCTCGCCAATAATTTATCAATATTTTCATACCTAGTTAAGTGTACTTCCAGATGAACGTTTTAATTCTCATTCCCTATCTTTTAGAAGAATAATTATTAAAACTTTTTAACAATGATGGACTTCAAAAAATGTATTTTCAACATTCAAAACCTAATTTTCCAATCTAACATTTATGTTTCATGGTTAAATTTTTTTAAATGGGACGCAAAGAATGAAACATTCTAATATATGAAAAAATTCTATTTTCCATAGCATACAACAACTAGAATGATGATATTCAATAAAACTGAAATATTATAATCTAAATTTGAAAATAATAACAAACCCATTTAATTAGAGTTGATGGATAAGATTAACTATATAATAAAATATAGAATATATTCATAATTATTATCTTTTTATTGAAAAAAATTCTTTGTTGTTAATCACACAATTTATATTAAATTCATTTTATATTTCAAAATATATTTTTTTTAAATGATTTCTATTTTTCCTTTTTAGAAAATATTATAATTAATTCTTTGAAACAAATAGAATTTGTTTGATAAATACGAAATAATTTATGAGATAATTTGATAAAAAAATAATGGGTAAATTTATTTTTATTTTTTTGTGAAAGATTTATTTTTTATTAAATATTAAAAAATAACCATCTCTATTGAAAAATTAATTATTCATTCAAGAATTAACAATATTTGATTTTATAAAAATTGTTTTAAAAAAATATTTCTCTTATTTTATTAATAATCCAAATATTTTAAATAGAATCAATTATATTGTTAAATGTTTTATAATACAATTTTTATAATGGAAAGGAATTTTGTTACAACAGTTTTTACTTAATGTGTTTCATTATTAAATGAAATTATAAAATTATGTTAAATGATTCATTAATAATGGATTAAAACTAAGGAATCAAGATGTCCTAATTTTTAAACAAATCTCTTTTGAATTCTGTTAGTATGAATAGTAATTGGAGTAAATAATTATCCCCTTGTAAAATTTAGACCATGTAATTAAGGATAAAATAATCATATATGGGATAGAACATTTCTCTAATATATTCCTTAATTTCCTTGTAATAGAATCATTATTCAACACAAATCCTATATTTTGATATATGATATTATCTTTCAAATTTTAGGTGATTGTGATTTTCATAATATTATTAAAAATATAAAGTCAAAAATGTAACTCTCTGTCATTTAATATCTAACAAATATTAAAATCGTGATAAAAACAAAAATTTCTTTTTATATAAATGCTATTTTGATATTTTAGTGATTTATTTTTATTTTGGAAATTAATTTATTATTTTTAGGGATGAAATATTTAAAATAAATTCTAATACAATTTGAACACAATATATATTCAATAAATATGAAAATAAAATAATCGATTTATAAAATATAAAATCTAATATATTTTGATTGAAATATTATGATATAATATTTTTAGAAAAAAATTATCTTTTGTGGAGGATTTAATATATTACATACTAATTTAGTTGTTGTAATATAGTTTTCATATTAAAATTTAATTAATATTTACAAAAATAATATTATTTTTTTATTATAAAAATTGATATTTTATAATATTATTTAAAATTAATAAAAATAATATATTTATCCAATTTAATATAATATGTTGGAAAATATGACCAATGTAAAAAAATTATCAATTTTTATAATTTAGATATCATAACCCCAAATGTGTAACAAAAAATCATCACCATAAATTGTAAAAAGGATAATGGGAGTAGGTAGACAAATGATAAGGTTAAAAATAAAGTAAAAAAATTTCATCAAAAATCTGTGTGATGTATTTTTTACCCATTCTCATCCTATATTTAAAAAATACCATTTTTATCTATTTAATCATGAATGTTAACTTATATTAATTTAATACTTTAGATAACTCCAATTGTGTCCATCTCCTCTAATAAAAAAGGGAACCTACTCTCATATTTTATTCACACATAATATTTTATTTTGATCAATAGATATATATCTAAATTCATTAATATAATTGATTACATAGTTTTAAAGGTATTCAATTTATAATAATAGAATCCTCATATGGTTTAAGGTGTTTACTAATGGATAATATATGAAATAGAGGTATTTCTTTTAAAAAAATGTTTAATTCTTACCATTTTTAAATGTCTTTATAATATTGATCATCCTTTTTGAAGTAATAATTTAGGTATATTCAATTTATTTCTATGTTACTATTTTAAAACCTTTAATATATCAAACACACTTTTTAATCATGTGTGAAATGAAACTATCCATGGTCCATATGGAATAATACCTCCTCAACAACTGATGGAATTACATTTACATCACCAACACTCATGGATTGATATTATGATTTATTTAATGAATATATACGATATTCATAAAATATATATAATATTGGGTATATATAATATCAAAAACATTTATACCTTTTAATTCATTGAAAAATAGTTATGTCATTCATATATACTTGTGGACTATAACATCCATGATGTGATGTTATTTTATTTTCATAACCACATCAGATAAATGATATATTTCAATTTATATAATGAAATATTTAATATTAATGATACTTATGATATATAAAAATAACACATACCTTTTTTCATCATGATCATTGAGAAATGGAAGCACTAGACATGCGTATATTTGACCTACTACCTCCATTATTGAAATATAGTTCAATTCTCATAACCATAATTCATAATTAATTATTAAAAGTATAAATTATATTTAAAAATGATATTAATTTCATTATATATATTCGTGAGATTTTGGAATAGAGAACACTTTAAAATTGATTTACAACTAATGCCATTTTTAACATATGATTTTAATATCATCAAAATTTTAATTACAATGTTAATTAATAATTTTATTTTTTTGTAGAGTATAAAATATATATATATATGAAATTGTTTTATAAAAATATAATTAAATTTTCATAATTAATTATTTAGGAAAATATTGAATGTACATGATAATTCAGACTTGATGTAGGGGATACATTACTTTTAAAAATTCATATTTATTGATTTAGTTTTATAATCATTATCATCAATTATCTTATTCAAAAAATTATTTTACAGATGTATTTATATGGCCATAAATGAATTTTAATTTATGTTTTATGTCAACATTGGCTTTCTTTTTATCTTTTTCTAAAGGAACCGTTTACTATTTTGTATACAAAATGATATCACCAAAAGAAAAATCAATGTACTATTTACATATATAATACATAAATATCTTTTTATAAGATAATATTTTTATATTATACTGGTATTACATTACACTTTTTCATGTTTTCATAATAAAACCCTCCTCTCAAATATTTTGGATAATTTCAAAAAAAATTAAATTGAATGTATATTTAGATGATTAGAAATGTTTTCTGTGGGAAAAAAAATACTTTTATGTGTATGATTATGGTAAAAGATATTTCTATGAGGAAAGATAAAGTTATGGATGTAAAAATTAGTTAAAAATGAAAGATTCTTCCAATATAAACATAAGATGTATGGTTCCATTATAAACTTGAGATTGGTAGTTGCATTACCAAAAAAAGACAAGTGGTTAAATAATTAAATAAGGATGGGTGTGTACATTATTATACTCTAATGAAATGGGAAATGACCATGATTGAATTTGATAATATAATTTTTTCCATTTCAAGGAATGATGTGAAAATGATATCCAAAGTATCCTATATGAATTGTATTTTTAGTTTAATTATTTTTCATGGAAATAAATTGATATTAAATGTTATATTAAAGATATGATTTTTAATGAACGAATAATTATATTTTTATTAATTATTTTTTTTGATTATATGAAAAATATTTATGGGTGATCATTTATTCTATAAAACCCTTATTATTATCATTTTCCAATTATTTTTATATATAAAGTGTCTTATAAAAAATGTTTGCCACTAAATGTATAGTTTATTTTATGTGAACAATTATTTAGGATTATTGATTATTGTATTAAAATATTATTATTTGATCTCGTTGGTTTAAAATGAAATAATGAATTTTTTCTATCTTTTTTATGTCCCATTTAGAGATTTTTGGTAATGTACTTGTTTTCAAATGTTTTTCATATTGTATTAATAATTTGTACGATAATTGATGAGAACCTTATGAAAATATTGAATATGTGTCATAAAAATAAATCCTTTAATTACATAAATTTTATTTGTGGTGAAATTGGATAATTATTTGATTTTTCCACCTTACGATGTAAATTGTTTTGTATGGTTGGAGGCATAATCCTCTAAAATTTTAAATAATAATGATCAGATATTATATGAGAATTAATTGTATACTTAAATCACAATGTATTTTTTATGTATGGATATATAAATTTTACATTACCATTGAAACAAATCATTATAGGTGAGATATTGATTTGATAATTTTAAGATGGTTATAGATCATTTGAATGAGTTTTTAGAATAAATCAACATAAAAAAGATTATAAATAACACATAAATCTCCTTTTTAAATTCTCATTTTAAAATTAATGTACGTTAGGGGAGTGGTTCTCCTGGGAATATATAAATCATTAAAATAATATAACATCATTTTCTATTTAATATTTCTCCCTAGAAACAATAATTTGAATAAAAGAAACGGGTCATCCAAAATCAACTTATCCAATAAAATCTAGATGTGTGTTTTGGTTATTTTAATTGTTATCTCAAAGGTTTAACTATTCATATATATATTTTCGTTTAATTATAATAAGGAATTTTTACAGAAATTATTATTCATAATATGCAAAAAATAAATTGAACACCATACAAAATTAATAAACTCTAATTCCAGATTTTAATAAAATGTATCAAATTAAATTTCTCATAGTAGTAGAAATTCATTTTAAAATGTGTCTACAAAATACAACACATACCATATTTTGAAAAAATATTCTAATCACAAACCAATATTGTTATTACATGACTACAATAAACCATTATAAGAATGTTAAGATATTTTATAAAGTATATTATATACATATTTAATTAAAATTTTGCATTATTAGTGATATGTTTAATATATTATAATAAAAAAAATACTTGAAAAACATTTGTTAAAAATAACACATTTATATATTTAATACATTTTTATATAGATTTAAAAACATTTGATAACTATATAATTCATTTAATTCATTTCTAGTGAATAAAATTTCATTTATTAGTTTCTCATATTTATCCCAACTAATCCAATGTTTATGTGAAAACTATGACATCTATTAATAATAATTTAATAGTGTAATGCGGTTAAGTTAAGTTCATTATTAGGTGTAATGTAATATATCAAGAAAAAAACATATTTAAAGAGAAATATATATTAAAATATTAGATTTTACATTTTACACCCTCATAATATTTTCAAACTCAAAATACCATCACACTCATATAATCAACTAGGGATACTTCTTTCTAACAACATTGTCAGGTTCAAATGTAGTAGAAAAAAATATACGATATCCCCAAAAAAACATTGAATATGTTAGTGGTATTATTCCAATGTAAATTATATATTATATATAGAATATATACTTGGTGTTATTCATAAGAGAGATCATGTTCCAATGTTACGTACTCTGATTTAAGTATATGTTAAGGAACAATTATGAACATCTATAAGAGAGCTATATGGAATACATCATGAACATGAGAGATATTTGGATTATATTTAAATAGATAAAAATCAATCCCAATATAGTCAAAAATAATTAATGTACTAATATATCAATGTCTTATATTTCCTTTATTTTGAAATATGTTAAACATATTCTATGAAATTACTCATTTGAATATCGTGTTATTAAATTTAAATTATACATCTCATCGATGATTTTCGGTATAAATTACTTATCGACTTTGATATTCAATTATGGGATTTTATTTGAAAGTTATTAACTATGTAAACACTTTATTTTTCAATCTCAATTCATTGTGAAATTTTTTTATGTGGAAGGATATATTTGGGGAAAACATAAAAAATTATTTTATTCATACTCATCTCAGTCATTATTCTATATAAATTTATGTGGTTTAAATTTTTAATTTCATTTACTCGATAATTGAAAAATTAAACATCAAGAATGATGTTTCTATGTAATACCATTATTATATAATCTTTTATATATGAAATAATTATCTTACATTACAAAATTTTCTTGATAAGTTTTTAAATAATGTTTTAAATATTATTTAAATATAAAATATTGAAATTACGACCCCTATTTTAATTTTTTTACAATACTGTTTAGAATGAATCTTTCTATTGTATTTAGAACAAGGAACTTGTTTACCATTTTTAAATGTAGTTAGAAAGGAATATTATATTATATTTTATTTTATATGGAATGAAAATAATTTATTACGATCTTGAGCTATCATTGATTTACTTATTGCATTAATTTTTTTATTTTTTTAAGAAAAATGTTTCTAAAATATTTGGGAAATAATTATATATTTAATGAAGAAATTTGAAAGGGATAAGTGTTTTTCCTTACAAAAATACTCTATGTGATCTTCTAAATATATTTTCATTATCAATAAATGTATTTAAAATTAATATTTCCTAAAATTTCATATAAATTTATATAGAAAATATAACAAACTCACTATCCTTTCCATTGATGGGTTAATAAATTCCTCAATTTCATTTACCCTATTTATTATTTATGAAATATGCATTTTTTTGGGAAAATACTAATTACTATAAAAATTATATCCTTAAATCTACGGTTCATTACTTTATATTGGACACAAAATCAAGAACATGTAATGATATGTTCACCCAGATAGTGATGCACTGCATTGGGTAAATATATTGTACCATGAGACTGTATGTATTTGATTAGGAAGTAATCTAGAAACATTATGAGATTATGTCAACCATGTGATGTTGTATAGGAAATTAATATATATTAATGATTATGTCATGTTAATGTATCAACCACAATTTTTGTGATTCAATGACCATATTATACAATGTTCATGACATTATTATTCCATTTTATTACTCAGGATCCATCTATTTTATGATATAATGATATACCACGGAGTCACACATTATGTTTCCTTATAATATTTTTTCTCATAAAGTTATTTATAGGTCACCCCATTCATTTAAACATTTCCTAGGTTATCCTATGTTATTTTGGAATAATACTAAGGAATATAAGAAATAAATATATCATTTTTAGTTTCTCTTTCATGTTTTCAGTACTAATTATTCTAAATGAAAATAGCCACATGATATTTGGGTAATAAATAATGTGTAATAATTTTAAATTTTATCTAAAAGTATTTCTATAAGGTAATGGTTAATATATTAGAGAATACATAGTATGTTAGTCAAACCAAGGATGTGGGAAGGAAAATCCATCATGACCGTCAATCAAAAAAAGATTCCAATAATTCAACTCAAGAAAAGTGTTCATCTATGAAACAAAATACGGAACAAAACCCAAATTTTCATAAACATCCACATGAATGTGGTTAAAAATCCTTTTAAAAAATTAATGGCCTTTTGAGACACATATATAATGTCTCTATCGATATCTCAATCATACACGCCCCTAATCTCTAAAAAAATGCATATTCCCATATTGAATCGTATTTAATCCAATATGACATTGAAAATTATATCAAGGTGGATGATATATATCATGTGGAAATTGGTATAATGGATTGTCTCATTGTCACTTCATTAATCAAGTAGTATTAGGAAAATACCATATATAAAAACAAAATACCATTTTATGTATCTATACATTTTGATAAAATTGAAATTATCTAAAATTTGGTTGAATATTTTTATATTAACTGTGTTTGGATATAATTAGGATAACTTCTCTCTTTATTACATGAGTACCAGTATTATGATAAATATAAGCAATGAAATGGTGGATAAAAAAATGTTTCTATTTTTGGGAAATCAGGTATAAATCATAATTCATGGTCTTACACCATAACATTGATTTCAATATTATATTTTTAAGGTCACATATCCCTACACACAATGATGATGCCTATTAATATCATAAATCGGTGAAATTATCCATTGATTATAATGTTAGATTAATATTTGGTGAATGCAACCTTATAAATATTTATAATCTCAAAAAAAGGTGTCGAGATATTTCTAAATAGAAGAGAAATCACTATTAGTTAATGATGATATAAAAATTATACAAAATTTTGATTGAGTGTTTCTACATTCAATCAATGGGATGAACTCTTTAATAATTTCTTTTTTCTCATTGACATAATCATAGTAATATATCAATATCTAGTGAATCTTCATGAAATTTTTCTTATTGATATAGATCATTAAATTAACATTGTAACCTATGATGGGAAATATTTTTTTTATATTGATCCATATCCAACAATGATGGAATATATTATTCATATAATTTATGATTAGTAATCTTCTAAGTGATCATGTATTCTTGATTATGGGAATGAATGGTATTCGGTTTACAGATACAAAGATCTATGGAAAAAATGCATCATAATAGAATAATATTATATTATGACAACATTTATTCCCTACATATGATTTTTATTATTCCTGATGAAATTCCATACCCCACAAATGGTAGTAATCTATGTGGAATTGAATACATTCCCAATCTATCACCCAAATAAACAACTACTAGATCATAAGGTATTATTGTATCATCATTTCTTGATAAAGATGAAAGTTATATGATCTAGGATTGATCTATTGTGTTAAATGATAGTACATAAACAATAATTGATGAACTCGAAAAGGTGAATATTGTTAATTAAGAAGGAAAATAGATAACATTAATTAACGATTCATTGGGATTCGAAGAACAATATATTTATAAATTTTCTAAGAATTATTGGTATGGGTTCTCTAGGAATTACACATCAATAACATGGAATTATCCCTAGGTATAAACCAATCACCTCTATTGACTAGAAAAAGATTATGGTTGAAATGGTTTACATAGGAAATTTATATTGAGAATTCTTCCTCGTATTATTATAAAATTGTTATATTTGTTGAATGAATCATTTTTAAGGGATTAATAATTTTGATGGGATGATAAAATTTTCACTATTAAGAATTAGTATGTTCAAATTAGTATATATGTTGAGTTTTTGAATTTGAATAATTGTTATACCAAGGATAACATCCACATTATACCCCCAATCTATTTAACTAATTGCAGAAGGGGTAGTAAATCATTATCATTATTTGACAAATTCGTTTATTAAAACCATTTGATTCTGTTAATGTTGTCAATCATGTCATTGTTGTATCATAGGATAACTTGGATTTCATAAGTAATTATTGTGAGAAAAATTATACGTTATTTAGAAGTTTTCTCTTGATTGTCCTACTACTTTCCGTAATAGGATATTCTCTCTATTAATGGACACATAAAATATATTCAATAATTTTTAAAAAATTAGATTCCACTATTGCATAATGATTATATTGTCCACTATAATATTATAAAACAATTATAAAATGATATTCTAGTAATGAAGAACTTTCTACATTAGCTTATTTTACACTAATACTATTGATAATACTCTTTATCCAAGAACATATAGATATTAATGTATGAATTTGAATAATTATTCATGTATCTAATCCTTGGGACTATCTCGGGACACATACATCCATATTACATTGTACATTAACTCTCCACACAAACTATTTCTCCTCATCTCATGGAATTATTGAAAAAACAGCTTCATATTCCTTGAATGTCTCTATGATTAAAACTACTTATCAGTACAAGATTTAGTTCATATTACACTCTCATAATACACTTTCACCCCAATGATTATGAGTTTTCAAAAATTTATCTCACATCTACTTTTTTATATTCATATTTCAAATTCACATAGTGAAAACATTAATATTTTTTTATTTTTATTTTGATCCTACCTCAGTATTCAGTAGCCAGGATCTTCTCATTCAAAACATACTGATATTTATTAAAAATATTATTTTGGAAACCACATAATAATAATTGAATATTACTCAAATTAAAACACAATTAATAACCAATAAAATCTTGTTTATTTCAACTATCATGATAAAGTAAATTTTTTCATTCACATATCCTCAAAATCCACAAAATTGAATTATTTAGAAAACATAATGTTGAGGATATCACTTCTTTTCTCTTATTACATCAAGATAATCACCAATTCTTTTAAAAAAATGTATTTTATTAAAACCCCCCTTATAATTTTATAAATTTTTTTTGAACAATAAATTAACCAATATAAGAGAACCACACAACTATTCATAAGTGGATTATAAAAATATTCACAACCTTCAAAACACCATAATATAATTCACCGCGGAATATTCTTTACTCAATTCTCAATTATCTATGTTGTTATCTCCATTTAATCATTATGGATACTATTATATTATTTTTATAGCTAATTTAATATATGAATATTCTTTAATAATTTTAATGGATCATGATCAATGTGATTGATCATTGTATCTGATCACTAGATATAAACATAAACATTATATCCATTACCTAATTTTGATTAAAATTTAAAAAATTTCATTTCATCATAGTTATACTTATTTTTTTAAAAATATTTTATTATGACTATCTGAATGAATTAATCTTATCAGATTCTCTTTATTCATATTGCATCCATATGGGTCCTTTAGGATAATCATTAAATAGATGGTGTTTACATTTATATTGTATAAAATAACCCAAAAACATACCCTTGAATCCATTTACTGACTTTATTTAAATTATTGGCACGTTCTCATATGATGTTAGACTACATTTTAGGTCATTTATAAATGAATTTTAATTTTTAAATTATATTTAAAATGATTTAAGTAAATATTATCATAGAAATTTGAGTTCTAGATAACCATTATGTAGATTAATTTACCCTTATATAGATGTAGAAATGCTTATATTAACTTGACATTTCCTAGAATTTACATAACAGAACAATTGAAATTTCTCAAATAAAAATATTCCCTAGAATCATACCATAATATATGTTTTTACAACCCAGTTTTAATATATATAAACTTCATAAATCTTGAATTACCATTAGTGAAGCAGAAATTTACCTTTAAAAATATCTTTGATAATTTTATATTTCATATACTTCATATAAGATACTCTTAAAATAAATTAGGGCTTTCTAAATACATCCAGGAGAACATTCAGGTTTATTTAAATAGTCCACAGAGTATCTCCCATTAATTTAATTTATTATATAATACAAATACCAATACATTTGATACATATTGATATATCATCAAACCAGAGTGATCTCTCATACAAAAAGGCACATAATACCTCAAACCGGATAAAAAACTCATCAATTGTCAAAAAATAAGTTCACAATGGTGTGAGGAAATTTTAATAGGTGTTGGAAAATTGTTATATAGAGGAATACTTCCAAATGATTCTATACGTGTAATATTCTAATTTTAATGTTTAAGTATAATTTAATTAAATCATTGATGTATTCAGAAGGATATAATTGATTTAAAGTCATTATTATGGTAATGATATGAACAATTAATTATCATGTAGTTGGGTAAGGGTAAATTTGAGCATATGAAAGTATTATTCTATATTTATAAAGACCTAATAAAGTTAAGAAAGCCTAAGAATATGATTATAGGGGTATAACACCAACTTCATGATGGTAGAAAAGAATTTTATATAAATATTCTTGGGTATTTCAAGACATGTGTAAATGAGTGTGATTAGTTCATATAACCACATAAGGGTATCCAAAGATAAAAAATTGTTAATAGGTACAATAATGGATACATAAAGGTGTATTAAAATATATATAAAGGTAATTGAAAATTTCTTATATATGTATATTTGTCATAAATCATATTAAAAATTATTTATTTACAAAAACAAGAGTTTTTGTGATGGTAATACAATGATTCAAATGGTTCTAAAAATTTTCTTTGATGAGAATTAATGGTTAATTGTATGTACATACCTGTTATTTTCAAATTTTTTTAAGCATACACTAATTCACATGTGCCCTAAAAATTGGAACTTCCATGAGATATATAAAACTATATACTCTTAATACATAGGGGACAATGAAAAAAATATGATATTTATATTCTAATTAAAATGATTACATTCATAAAATTCTTATATCAATATTTAATATTCTAATAACATGATAGTTACATTTATAATGATCATAAAAATTATTCATGTTATTTTATAGGGAAAAAATATGAGACTAGAACTGATCAAGAAGGATCTAAAGATGAAAAATATATGGTAATTGAGCTATAAAATCCTAATAATGGATTATATATGCGTGTTTTGATTTTATTTATAATTTTTTAATTCATTTATGAGAATACAAGAAATACGACAACCTAGGTTATGTTGTAGTCCTTACAAAATTCACGCAAACATTGAGAACATTTTATTATACATAAGATTTTATGGAAATGAAAATGTGATGATTTTAATGTCTCAAAGAAAGAAAATGAATATTAAATTAGAAATATTACTGAATAATTAAAATCAATAGATTATATTTTTGAAAATATCATGATGTTATAATATCACATTAAATTATAAATAATCATTAGAATTTGGTGTATTATATGTATTTTGATGACAATATTATCACAAATTTATAGTCATGTTTCCGAAATTATTTGATGGAAAAATTATTAGTATACGAGTGAGAAGAATAGTTCGGTCGATGGTTGATGGTTTTTTATATTAAAATAGAAAAAAAATATTCACAATGATTCATTGTGAATATAATTTTCATGGTTTTTAATGTATAATATGTAAAAAAATTATGATAACTCAAAAACAATAATGTTTGAGAGTATTTTGAGTGCCCAATATACATCTATATAGTGTATATAGAAAGCGATTGAAGTTCAGGTCCCATCAAGATGGATGAATCATAATGTGCCTGACTATTCTATAAGATTATTATAACTATTTAATTAAATATTTTGGATTAATGATAATATTTTACACACATGCCCTAATGAAGAAAAGGGTGTTCATGATTAATAATTATACATCAAAAAACATGTTTATACTTCTACTTTCAGAGAACGACTATTGTTAATAGTTCTATATTATATAAATTTACGGTTTTTACTTGTTTATTTATTGATCATATTTTAATATTATCTTTAGTATCTTACATTTGTCTTTCGATTCTGTGGAAGCATACGAAACTCAATACGGTTGATATATTTATGATAGTGACAAAAAAATATTTATGGAGGATAAATAATAATATATTGGGGTATATTATTTTTGTGAAATCACAAAAAATAATGTGTGTAATCTCTATATTTTATCATATATATAAAAGAAATGATAATGTGATATACAATTCAGTAGATCGAGAACCATATTATATTAAGGAAGCTGAGTTATATTATTTTTAAAAGAATACATCTAGTTTTCACCCTCTGAATGGTTAACTAACAATGGGGAATAGAAATCTATTTAGTATATTCCATTTCCTATATAATTCTAAATATAAATAGTTTCTATGAAATGGTGAATCATAAATTTATGTACAATTAAAATGTTACAACTTTTAATGTCATGAATTAAATCATTTTGAGGAATAATATGCATCCATATTTCCATTCACCTATCATTGAAGTTAAAAATTATTGTAAAATGGGTATTAAACCCATTGCACATGGATCTATTATGACTCATCTTTATTTGAAATTTAATTAGTTACATGGAATGGATCAAAATCCGATCATGATTATTATGATAAAAGTACTGTAGAATAGAAATGATATTCTATATATAAAAGGATATATATAAAAAAGTGAAAATAAAATATTATGGTAATGTTAATGTTAATTAATTTAATTATCATATTTATAGAAGTAGGATTGAAGATATTTAAATAGATAATGAAAATATTATGGCTGTAAATTTCACAATAATAGATGAGATAGTTATAATCATTCAAGGATTTGGTCAAAAGGATAATGATTCTACCATTGTAAAAAATATCTTTTGAATCATCCTAAAAAAATTAGATCCAAATGTTTTTTATTTGGAAATTTTTTTATATTTTTATCTATATGAGATTCACAATATTCTCATGGTATATGATTCGAAAAAGGAACTATAATTAAATTAGAAAATGTAATCTTAGATAGGCTTTGTTTCAATTCAAAAAATAATTTCTAAATAATAAGATGATACAAAATCAATTTTTTTATGATAATGATAATGTAACCATCGAAAATACTGTTGATCTCCTATAAATTATATTTAATAAGATAAAATAGCAATACAATGGTCATAAATTTATCAGATTTTATAATAATTATATTATATTCTATATTCAAAATCATTTTCACATACTTGAGTAATATTAGTCATAATTATTAATGGTAGGTGAGCAAAAAAATAAATAATTAATGGTAAGAAAAATAAGAACATTTCCATCAAGAAATAATTGTGTATAATAATAAGATAGTGAAAGTTGATTCATGTAACTATTTATATTATGATTTAAATTTATTTCCTTGTGTTCTTAAAGGATATGAAACATCAAAAAGTGATATTAATGGAGTAGAAATGATAAAACATTATTAGGAACTAAATATGATGTTGGAATATTGGTTTGGTTAGAATAAATCTTTCAAGAAGGAAAAGTGGAAGCTACTGAAGGATAAATACATGGATAATAGTGAGAACCATGAGATAATAAAAAATGATAAATCCTATATTGATGATTATATGAAAAAATATTTTATGATATGTGAAAAGGAAATGTTATTGTGTGATATTATAGGAAAATTAAATGAGGAATAGGAAGCATTTTCAAAGAAAGAAAATATCATTCTAAAATTTCTAAATGATTAAAAAAATATTAATTGTGTATTTATCATGTATATTGAGTTAGAAATGGAATCATCTCCTGATATTGAGGTGAATATTAGGGGGAATAAGATAAATATTCACTGAATTATGTTAGAATTATTTTTGACATTTTAAATTGTATATGTGTGAGAGGAAAATCTAAGGAGGTTTGAGCCTCCAAAACAACTAATAATTATTATGTATCAAAGAAAAAATTAAATAGAAAAAATTACAACATAACCTTGGAAAAATTATAATTAAATAACATTATCACAATAGAAACATAATTATTTATATTTATATATTTAATTAGGGAGGTTAAAATTCTTTATTATTCTTTGTGTGGTTGGTGGAATAAACACAATTATTTCCTATTCAATTACAATATGTATTTTATATAGAGAATAAAATATGAAAATGTATGTTTTAGAGAACATTAATAAAGAATAAATTTAATTTAATTAAGGCATTTATGAAATATGGGAATTATTAAAAATCTAAACAAATATAATTATAGAAGGCCCATATGAGTGTGGAGGAAAAGGGAATGAAATTGGGAATAGATAAGAATTCATGAAATTATGGTGAATTGAAAAAACATATATGAAATTTTATATAAAATATAGGCATGGTACAAACATGTATATGATAAAAATACTATCTCATAAAGAATACATAAATTAGTTGATACAAGAATAAAATGAGGAAATGATCTTGGTTACTAAGGTATTGATGTTATCTTAGAAATAATATTATTTTCATTAGACATAAATATGTAAACAAAATAAGATTCACATACATAAAAACATGATAAATATATTTCATCATTTGGAATGAAATAGAATGAATTATAGAAGAAAATACACATAGTAAATGTTTCTTCTGATAGAAAAAATATGGCCACTATATTACCTATTCTTCATTTTTATTTTTGTTATCCAAAATAAATTAAACAATATTATTTTATTCAGTCTACTATATACATAAAATAATATATTCATAATCATATATATTAATTTATAAAAGATTATTTAGTTAATTTCATACAATTTTGTAGAGGAAAAATCAAGAGAGGAATGAAAAATATATGTCAATGTGAATTTGGAATTCCTATACTTCGTATAAAAATATTAATTTCTTAGTATATTAATCACCCTAAAAATATTTTTGGGAAAAATCACTCAAGTAATCCTCTAGTATTTTACAGGTGTGGTTGTGTTTGTTTTCAATAACCGATGAACATAAATGAGAATGATTGGTGTTTGCCGAAGATATGTTTTTTAGGTGGAAAAGTTTCCCTGTGTTTGCCAAATATTGGGGCCTCAAAATTGATAATTTGTGTAAATAATGGAAAATGAAATCAGAAAATGAAGAATAATGAGTAGATGAGGACATGGACAATGTACTATGTCCGAGAAGGGTATGCAGCCGTGTACTATGCAGTAGAAACGGTACATGGATGCGGTTCGCAGAACACAAAATGGCTCACAACTGAACAGTGATGCAGTATGCAAATGGTTTGGTTCCTACATTGGTGGTCGACCGCATATGATCAATGGAGGTACACATAGTGTGTAGAAAAATGGTTTACATATGGTTTGTGGTTCGAAGAGGATAAACAATTGTTACGTGGTGGAGGCTGGTTAAAATTAAGATTTAGTAAATCTTGATTATGTTGATTAAGCTCGTATCTTTTTATATATAAGAAATGTGTATCTCACCAATTACTATAAAGATGTAACATCATTATAATTCATATTTTTCTCCTGGAATTCGCAGAAGACCGATTGTAGTTTGCGAAGGGATGATCATGATGGTTGATATGGTTCACACATATGGAATTCCGCCGAAGGTGTTTGTGGGAGTTCTTAACCCGCAAAGGAATACTGGTAAGTGGAAGAGGAAGTAAAGTACGCAAAAGGAGTTGTATCGGTACACGGAGGATGAATCTTCATTAAGAGGGTGGAAAATTTTTGCACGTTTTATATAGAGGCGGAGCTCCTGTTCGCAGATTCAATGAATGTCTGCGAACAATAAATAGTTCACGGATAGAGGGTGATTTTATAAAAGAGGTTCATGGAGTTGGTACCAGGCAGTAGTATGTGATAGCAAAGGCAGAGATAGTCTGAGGATAGAGGAGGTTCATGGAAGTTGATGTAGTACATGGAGAAGGAAAATTTGATACCAAACATTGTACTCATTACACTAGAGAGACAAGGTGGATTGCAATATTCATAAGAAGCTCGTGAAATCTCCAAATTAAGTTTGTGAAAGTAATTTCTGGTATCTAACAGAACTCGATAAGGGGTAATTTATCTGTGGGTGAAAACAAAACAACAACATAGCATCTGCCTATTGTTGAGGATACAAAAATTTATGAAAATGAAGGGACCTACATGACCATAAACTATGTTTGACCTACATATCGACAAACTGTGAGTGGATTCCTTTCCAATAGTAGTGAGTGAAGGAAGGGGAAGACGATGACCCTTTCCACTGTAAGTGATCCAGATAAAGAGTCATAGGGAATGACCATTGGGAATGCATTGAGTAGAACCTAAACCTTGTAAATGTTGTGAGCCTGGGCATAAAAGTTCAAGCCTGAACATTGTACTCATTATCGGCAGTGAGCCTTAATAAATTTGTTACACCGTCACCTTGCCATTGTATGCTCATTGTACATAGCTCAGTGAGGGCGAACCAAGTAAAAATCGATGTGTCTTATGAATGATTTCATATCAATAGATAAATATATATGGAAATAAGAGAGAATTGATTTTTTTTCTGACAACAAAGGATGAGTTTTTTATGGTGAAAATAAGAGATAAAATGGTAGAATTACGACTTCCAATGAATTATATTGATATTTTTGTTGATATGTGTGAAGGTAATATATTTTACATAAAAATATTTTTTCTAACATCCCCTAATATGTGTTATTATAATTTTATCACATGTATGTAATTTATGAACTACATATATTTCATGGGAATATATCTATTATATTATATATTGTATTTCCCATGAAGACATGTGGTAGTTATTTAAAGGAATGATTTTGGGAGAAGCATGTAGTATCATATTCCTCTAATATAGATAAAGGAAATATTCCATATTAGAAAATGGATAACAATACATTTATTAGTAAATGTTTTACTATTGAAGTAAAAATATGTAGACATATATAACTTCATTGTTAATATTGAAAATAAATTTTAGGAAAAAGGGATTCATATATAATTACATTACATGGTTTGTTGTTGTATTAATAGTAAAATATAATATATATGGTGGGAATAAATTTTTAGATCTTGATAACATAATTATTGATAAATTATAAATATAGATTACATTTCATATTATTCATGTATAGGTATTCCAATTATAATTAGATTAATATTGATCACATTGATGTATAAGAAGCTGTAATAAAGGGACCATGTTGGGGTGCCTTCCAACCAGAAAATAGGCATGATTCATGGAATGGTTTGAGGGGAATTCCCAATACCCTTAGGATGGAAACAAAAACCTATATATAAAAAATTTTATTTGGGAATTATTTAAACCACATATAAAATCAGGAAAATACAAAATGATAAACACCACAATAGCTGATAACTATAAAAAAAGATGGTGAAACAATTTTCATAATCAATGTTTAAAACATTAACCAAAAATCAAGGGTACTAGAATTAATTGGGAAAAAAAGATATAAAAAATAATGCTCTATTAACCATGAGGGAAATCACAATCAATCCACCCCCACCAACACCTAAGATGTCACAACCTGAAATTTTTTAATAAATCTTGTTTCCTAATTTTATGTGTTATTTTATTTTTATACTCAATAAAAATGTTTCATCTGATAACATGAGTATAATTAAAATGATACTGTTGTTTTTTGACTATTTTATGACCATTGGTCAATATGACCACTGGAAAAAAAAACGTTTTGATTATTGTCTCTAAATACAAGTAATCTTGGTTAATTAATATAAAGAGAAGATTTGATGGCCTCACCCAGTAGTCTTGGACCAATCGAATCCCATCTAACAAACTTGGGAAGGAGGTAGCACCACTGGGCTTTTCTCTGGACCAAACCCAAGCTGAACTTCATCATATAAAGCTAGAACGGGATCGCCTTCACGAGAAGTTCAAACTGATTGAAATTACTACTCGTGCGATGTTGGCTGAGCCTCCCTCGGATTCTCTAACCTTAGCACACCTTACACTTAGGTCATATGCTGGTGTGATAAGTGGTTATGTAAGGAGACCGTACCTGCCTTGTGTAATCCTTCGTTTTAAATAAAAATTAGGATTTATTCTTATGATGAAGTTTATGAATTTTCAAATGACCGGATAAATATACTATGCATATTTTGATGAATTTTAGAAAAAGGATATTTTAAAAATGGTTGTGTAAACCTTAAATAATTAAAAATGTGTAATGATTTTCGAAAAATGGTCTTCTACAATTATGTTCAGTACGAAATTTAGAATCTAATAAGATCAACTTAATTTTTGATGAATAGTAAATTATGAATAGTGATTTTATGATTAGGATTAGTAATGTGTCCAAATGGATTAGTAATCTCACTTAAAAAAAGTATTAACATAATCTAGGCTCCTTGATTAAGTAATGTGATTCAATAAAATGGTTAGATAATGGTTTCATAAATTATTATTCAAGTATTAGTTTTTTCGTGTGAATAGTTTTTTTTAAATTAAAAATATAATTAAAAATATTTAGATAATTATTTTTATAAAAAGGATTTCATTTTTGAACTCAGAGCACCGATATTATGCTATGGTAATTTTTGGGGTTTTTTCTAAAAAAAATGAATTTTCGGTGAATAGTGTTTTTATTTAAAAATTAAATTAAAAATATTTAGAAAATTATTTTTATAAAATGGATTTCATATTTGTAATCAGAGCGTTGATAGTTGGTTAAGGTGAAATTTTGGGATTATTCTGAGAAAGTGGAATTTTCGATGAATAGTGAAAATATAGGTTTTAAGTTACGAGTGTTTAATGACATCATTAAATGATGTATTAAGATTGTAATCAATATGTTCGAATTATGAATAGTGAGATAAGTTATGAGGTGTTCCATGTGGCCAATACCATGGGAAAATACCATGGGCAAGCCCATGGTTTTGCCAAAACCACTAATAAGGTGTCCCTTTGCCATTAATGCCTTGTCCCCTCACTTTCCCTATAAATACCAAGCCATTATCTCATCCATTTCGACTCCCCACTCCCCCCCAACGAAGTTCTGGTCTCATCACCTCCCAAGGTGTCCTCCCATGGTGCCCCCAAGCCCTCAAGGTCCCAACCTTTGAGTTTTGAGAGTTATGTTTTAAGGTAAGGGATCTGACCTCTCTCTTTAATTTCAAGTAATCTCTTTTATGTCATTCCTTTTATGGTCCATGTTCTTATGTTGGAGGATGTTATTTTATAATCCTATTACTGCCCTTTTAATGTTCACATAATGAGAGATCCCCTCTTACTCTCATTATTTCGTTTTATGAGGTTTTATGTGGCGTCGTTAGGCTGCCGAAATGTTTGTAACGGATTCATTCTCCCTTCTCATTTTTCAAAATCTATTTTCATGTAAAATATTTCAAGTTCATTTTTATTATGTTGGGGTATGATATATAAATTTATCATACTGATATTTTATGATCATATGATGAGAGACCCCATTTGATCTCTTCAATTCAGTATTTTGATGTTTTAAGTGGCGCCGTTAGGCTGTCGAATTTTTTAGTGGTTCTTCACCCTTCTCGTTTTGATGTTCTACTTTCATGTCAATTCATTCAAGATACTTTTTGTTATGTTGGGGTATGATCTCTATATCTATCATACTGGACTCTTATTTTCATATGATGAGAGACACCATTTGATCTCTTCAATTCAGTATTTTGAAGTTTTAAGTGGCACCGTTAAGCTGCCGAATTTTTAAGTGGTTATTCACCCTTCTCGTTTTGAAGTTCTACTTTCATGTCAATTCATTCAAGTTTTTTTATGTTGGGGTATGATCTATATATCTATCATAATGCACTCTTATGTTCATATGATGAGAGACCCTATTTTATCTCTTCAATTCAGTATTTTGAAGTTTTAAGTGGCGCTGTTAGGCTGCCAAATTTTGAAGTGGTTCTTCACCCTTCTCGTTTTGAAGTTCTACTTTCATGTCAATTCTTGCAAGTTTCTTTTTGTTATTTTGGGGAATGATATCTATATCTATCATACTGGACTCTTATGTTCATATGATGAGAGACCCCATTTTACCTCTTCAATTCAGTATTTTGAAGTTTTAAGTAACGCCATTAGGCTGCCAAATTTTTAAGGGATTCGTTCGCCATTCTCATTTTTCAAAGATCTACTTTCATGTAAAGTATTTCAAGTTCCTTTTGTATTATGTTGGGGTATGATATCTATATATATCATACTTATCTTTTATGTTCATATGTTGAGAGACCCTATTTTATCTCGTCAATTCATTTTTGTTGAAGTTAAGTGACGCCGTTGGGCTACCGAATTTTCATAAGAGAAATATTATTTTTGTCTTCCTTTAATGTTCTTCATTTCGTATGGTATATCTTTTAAATTTCATTACAATGTTATAAAATCCTTTATATTCTGCCCCTCTACTGTGTTATGGGTCATTTATGAGTGTTTTACCCATGTCCCCTCTCTTTTCAATGTTTTCTAAAACCCCGAAACATAGTCGTTATGCTGCAGAATTTTCGTCTCAAAATGACTCTCTATTTTTCAAAAAATTATTTTATGTTATTAAGTGAATACTAAAAGCTCTTATTTCAATATGGGTATTCACATATATATCAAAATGTTCTATTTTAAATTCTGGGATTTACATACATGAAACCCGCCTTCCCTTTCCGTGGGTTTAAAGTGATATAAAGATCATGTCTATAAAGCAGTTTTTAAAATGTTATGATTATGAAATAAAACCCATTTCGTTTATGCTATATGGGTTATTTATGAAATGATTGATGATGATATATGTGGCTCAAATGATAATAAATGCAAATTTAGGGGTGCTCCATGATAGCGCTCCAATGCATTGGGTAATGATGTAACCACTAGAGATTACAATTTTCACGATACCTTGGTGAATAACCTTGGTAATTTTGAAATGACACCTTGGGGATGGACCTTGGTGATATGTTCATGATTGTCTATGTTAAATGATGTAGCCACATTTTCAAGTTATGAAAAATGTTATTTTTATTATGATATGCCTCCTTATTTCATTCTCATGCCATAAAGCTCTTTTTCATGACCTTATTGAAGTATCTCAAGTTCACATGTAAAATGTTTCTCTTGTTTTCCATACTGGGCTTTTGCTCACCCTTTCTGTTGATGTATGCTCCTAGGTTATGTGATGCAGTAATGAACCTAGGATGAACATGAGGAGAAGCCTTTCAAGTGTTTTAGAATAATGATTTTTTTTTTCATGTTTAAAGTTCCTGGTTTCCAAGACACTAAACCCTAAAGATCCTCGGTTTTGTAAAATGTAATGAAAGTTTATGTGATAAAGAGGTGGGATTCTATAGTTGGTATCAAAGGATGGTTTAGTTATTTGTGGAAATTATGATATGAAAAATCTAGGAAGAACCCTAAAGAAAATTTTAAATATAGGAAATCTTCCTGGTATTTTGGTGAGTATTGAGTAAGGGGTTTCCAAGCAAATACATCCCTGTCTGGATACGAGCAGGTAGAGGTGGCTCTGGCACAGATGTACATAGGGGTAAAACCCGAAAACACCGCTTTGAGCTAGACTCGAACGGGAACTGGTACATGAAAACGGGCCTTGCTGCACTCTTGGTTACGACACTCCCGGGGGATATGCTTTGGTAAATTCATAAGCTTAGTATGAACCATTAATAAAGGAAGAAGGATAAAACAAAATAAAGATTCACATAAGAATATATGATCAGGGATAACCTAGATTGGAACCTAGGGGATCACAAGTTAGGATATACTTTTATTCTACATGTTTATCCTTTTATGCTTAAAGTTTCCTTTTCATGATTATTAGCTAAGTAAATAAGCCCCTAATTATAGTTTATTTTCTTAGTTAATGGCGAGAAATGGAAGAACATGTCCCAAAAACCAATGTGATAGGAAATGCGACGATTGTCGTATTAATACGACATAGGTGATTAGGGGACTAAAAGATGATGATTATTTTGTAATGAGTTCACTATTTTAGGGACCCTATATGATCGAGGTAAATATATTACTACGGTATTTTCATTGAGGAGTAAGGTTGACTTATATTTTGAAGAATCGATACATTTATGGTGGACTAATAGTAATTTAGGTTACTTATGGGAATGATTAACCAATCTTGGGTAAAATATGTTTAGTTTAGATAATTTTTTTATAAGATGTTAGGAGTGGTTGATGTTGTTTGGAGATGAACAATGAAGTTTATTTTGGAAGACTATGTTATCAAATCCTTCTTGTATTTGGGTTTCAATCTTAGTTTGGTTTATTTTGAGGAATTTTAAGGACCGTTATTTATGGGATGGTCTATGATGAACTTTGGGTATTACCATGGAACATTGAAGATTTAAAATTACTTTCCATTCCTATGGGATTATTCCTTTTTGAAGAGTTGTCTAACCTTACCCTTTCTGTTTTTGGGATAATGTTTAAAGATAGAAGAAATAGATAGTTAATCTTCTGTGGATTATATGATTCTCTAGAAGATGATTCATGTGTTTTGATGAGACCAAGTAGTTTTGAATGCTCATCATTTGGGAGAAAAGATTAGTTTTGGTAGAAACGTATTAAAGGGTGAAACTCTACATGAAGGTAGATATATTTCCTTATGTTTTTGTTCTATGTTGTAAATGAATTCCTCAAAATTATGAAAAGGAACGTAAAACAAAAATGTTGTTGGTTTACGTTTCCTACTAAGTAATCAAAGATCATTTACACACATCATAAGTTTGGGATTTTCTTATGGTTAACTTTCTCCTAATCATGTTCTCTGTCACTCTCCCTCAGAACTTGACCCTTTGTTTTCTCCTCCAGGTCCATGTTTTCCTACATGGAATCCTAGGGTGGGCTAACTCGTGTGACCTTCGTACTTCCATTTCTTTCTTTTAAAGTAATAGTTTTGCTGACTCCTTTTCCGATGTGGGACTTTCAATAAAATTTCAAAACCTAATTTTAAAAAATTGCGAGGACGCAATTTCTTAAGGCGGGAAGATTGTAACAACCCGAAATTTTTGAATAAATCTTGTTTCCGAATTTTATGTGTTATTTTATTTTTATACTCAATAAAAATGTTTCATTTGATAACATGAGTATAATTAAAATGATACTGTTGGTTTTTGACTGTTTTATGACCATTGGTCAATATGACCACTGGAAACTAAACATTTTGATTATTGTCTCTAAATACAAGTAATCTTGGTTAATTAATATAGAGAGAAGATTCGATGGCCTCACCCAGTAGTCTTGGACCAATCGATGCCCATCTAACAAAACTTGGGAAGGAGGTAGCACCATTGGGCTTTGCTCTGGACCAAACCCAAGCTGAACTTCATCATATAAAGCTAGAACGGGATCGCCTTCGCGAGAAGTTCAAACTGATAGAAATTACTATTCGTGCGATGTTGGCTGAGCCTCCGTCGGGTTCTCTCACCTTATCACACCTTACACTTAGGTCCTATGCTGGTGTGATAAGGGGCTATGTAAGGAGACTGTAACAGCCTTGTGTAATCCTTTGTTTTAAATAAAAATTGGGATTTCTTCTTATGATGAAGTTTATGAATTTTCAAATGACCGGATAAATATAGTATGCATATTTTGATGAATTTTAGAAAAAGGATATTTTAAAAATGGTTGTGTAAACCTTAAATAATTAAAAATGTGTAATGATTTTCGAAAAATGGTCTTCTACAATTATGTTCAGTACGAAATTTAGAGTCTAATAAGATCAACTTATTTTTTGATGAATAGTAAATTATGATTAGTGATTTTATGATTAGGATTAGTAATGTGTCCATATGGATTATTAATCTCACTTAAACAAAGTATTAATATAATCTAGGCACCTTGATTAAGTAATGTGATTCAATAAAATGGTTAGATAATGGTTTCATAAATTATTATTCAAGTATTAGTTTTTTCGGGTGAATAGTGTTTTTTTAATTAAAAATTTAATTAAAAATATTTAGAAAATTATTTTTATAAAACGTATTTCATTTTTGAAATCAGAGCACTGATATTATGCTATGGTAATTTTTGGGGTTTTTTCTGAAAAAAATGAATTTTCGGTGAATAGTGTTTTTATTTAAAAATTAAATTAATATTATTTAGAAAATTATTTTTATAAAATGGAGTTCATATTTGTAATCATAGCGTTGATATTTGGTTAAGGTGAAATTTTGGGATTATTCTGAGACAGTTGAATTTTCGATGAATAGTGAAAATACAGTTTTTAAGTTATGGGTGTTTAATGACATCATTAAATGATGTATTAAGTTTGTAATCAATATGTTCGTATTATGATTAGTGATATAAGGTATGAGGTGTTCCAAGTGGCCAATACCATGGGCAAATACCATGGGCAAGCCCCTGGTTTTGCCAAAACCACTAATGAGGTGTCCCTTTGCCATTAATGCCTTGTCCTCTCACATTCCCTATAAATACCAAGCCATTCTCTCATCCATTTTGACTCCCCACTCTCCCCCAACGAAGTTCTGGTCTCATTACCTCCCAAGGAGTCCTCACATGGTTCCCCCAAGCCCTCAAGGTCCCATCCCTTGAGTTTTAAGAGTTATGTTTTAAGGTAAGGGATCTGACCTCTCTCTTTAATTTCAAGTAATCTCTTTTATGTCATTCCTTTTATGCTCCAGGTTCTTATGTTGGAGGATGTTATTTTATAGTCCTCTTACTTCCCTTTTCATGTTCAAATATTGATAGATCTCCTATTACTCTCATTATTTCGTTTTATGAAGTTTTATGTGGCGCCGTTAGGCTGCCGAAATTTTTGTAACAGATTCTTTCTCCCTTCTCATTTTTCAAGATCTATTTTCATGTAAAATATTTCAAGTTCATTTTTATTATGATGGGGTATGATATCTAAATTTATCATACTGATCTTTTATGATAATATGATGATAGGTCCCATTTGATCTCTTTAATTCAGTATTTTGAAGTTCTAAGTGGCGCCGTTAGGCTGCCGAATTTTTAAGTGGTTCTTCACCCTTCTCGTTTTGAAGTTCTACTTTCATGTCAATTCTTTCAAGTTCATTTTTTTATGTTGGGGTATGATCTCTATATCTATCATACTGGGCTCTTATTTTCATATGATGAGAGACCCCATTTGATCTCTTCAATTCAGTATTTTGAAGTTTTATGTGGCACCGTTAAGCTGCCGAATTTTTAAGTGATTCTTCACCCTTCTCGTTTTGACGTTCTACTTTAATGTCAATTCTTTTATGTTCCTTTTTGTTATGTTGGGGTATGATCTCTATATATATCATGCTGTACTATTATGTTCATATGATGAGAGACCCTATTTGATCTCTTCAATTCAGTATTTTGAAGTTTTAAGTGGCGCTGTTAGGCTGCCAAATTTTTAAGTGGCTCTTCACCCTTCTCGTTTTGAAGTTCTACTTTCATGTCAATTCTTTCAAGTTACTTTTTGTTATGTTGGGGTATGATATCTATATCTATCATACTGGACTCTTATGTTCATATTATGATAGACCCCATTTGATCTCTTCAATTCGGTATTTTGAAGTTTTAAGTAACGCCGTTAGGCTGCCAAATTTTTAAGGGATTCGTTCGCCATTCTCATTTTTCAACGATCTACTTTCATGTAAAGTATTTAAATTTCATTTTGCATTATGTTGGGGTATGATATCTATATCTATCATACCGATCTTTTATGTTCATTTTATGAGAGACCCTATTTGATCTCTTCAATTCATTTTTGTTGAAGTTAAGTGACGCCGTTGGGCTATCGTATTTTCATAAGAGAAATCTTATTTTTGTCTTCCTTTCATGTTCTTCATTTCATATAGTATATCTTTTAAATTTCATTACAATGTTCTAAAATCCATTATATTCTGTCCCTCTACTGTGTTATGGGTCATTTATGAGTGTTTGACCCATGTCCCCTCTCTTTTCAATGTTTTCTAAAACCGCGAAACATAGCCGTTATGCTGTAGAATTTTCGTCTCAAAATGACTATCTATTTTTCTAAAAAATATATTATTTTATTAAGTGAATACTAAAATCTCTTATTTCTATATGGGTATTCACATATATATCAAAATGTTCTATTTTAAATTCTGGGATTTACATACATGCAACCCACCTTCCCTTTCAGTGGGTTTAATGTGATATAAAGATCATCTCTATAAAGCAGTTTTTAAAATGTTATGATTATGAAATGAAACCCATTTCGTTTATGCTATATGGGTTATTTAAGATATGTTTGATGATGATATATGTGGCTAACATGATAATAAAGGAAAATTTAAGGGTGCGCCCTGATAGCGCTCCAATGCATTGGGTAATGATGTAACCACTAGAGATTACAATTTTCACGATACCTTGGTGAATAACCTTGTTAATTTTCAAATGACACCTTGGGGATGGACCTTGGTGATATGTTCATGATTGTATATGTTAAATGATGTAGCCACATTTTCAAGTTAGGAAAAATGTTATTTTTATTATGATATGCCTCCTTATTTCATTCTCATGCCATAAAGCTCTTTTTCATGACCTTTTTGAAGTATCTCAAGTTCACATGTAAAATGTTTCTCTTGTTTTCCTTACTGGGATTTTTGCTCACCCTTTCTTTTGATGTATGCTCCCAGGTTATGTGATGCAGTAATGAACCTAGGATGAACATGAGGAGAAGCCTTTCAAGTGTTTTAGAAGAATGTTTTATGTTTTCATGTTTAAAGTTCCTGGTTTCCAAGACACTAAACCCTAAAGATCCTCGGTTTTGTAAAATGAAATGGAAGTTTATGTGATAAAGAGGCGGGATGATATATAAGCGAAGTGAAACACTTACAACTAGATCCACCATCAACATGATACATCTTTCCTTCAACCATGTCATGCATAATAATGTCTACAAACACCCAATGGTTTATATAGTGTGCGAGACAAATCATAGTAGGATGCCACCCAAAAATGTAATATTCTGTTCTATACCAGTATACGAAAAATTACACACACATTTTAAAAATAACATTTGAATCATTTTTAGGAAATCATTTTAAAGAAGACATTTTCGTCAAAAACATTTCAAGGAAACCCTTTTTCCAAAATATGTTTTCATTAAATTAAAATAGACACAAGGTCTATTATATAATGAAGGATAAAGACATATAACACAATCATCCTTCCATAGTAAATCACCACAGGAAAATACATATAGGTAAATACACCATGTGGGAAATAATAAAAAACAATCCATGGTGATCAAAATCATCCAACTCAACTACTAAATGAATTATCATGAACGAGCCACTAGAGAAGATCCAATCCAATCTTCTTATTTTATAACCAAATTCCAATGAATTATCCACTAGATAAGATATCTCTCAATGTTCAATTTTCTCTCATCATATAATTTTTTTTTACTATTGAAATCGACAATTATACTAAATGAATTAGGCATTTTCCACCTCTGAATAGTATATCATACTAGATTTAATTCACTCACCATGATTCCCAGGATTCTATGTGTGATCAAATTATGTTTTCAAAAACACATAAATCAAACAATAAAAATAACCATTCAATGAATTAAAATAACATAAGAATATCACAACACTCAAATTTTTACATTGAAGCGACTATAAAACTCCCATAGAAACCACCCCTTTTTATAAAAACCCACCTTACATTTTCTACACAAACGAAAATCATTTGGAAATATATTTCACACAAAATGAAAAAATTATGAAACTAATTTAAAATAAACCCTAAAGAACACACAAACGGCCCAACCATTTTTATCGGAAAACCCATTTCAAATTCATACTCACAAAAAACAATTTTTTCACATGCTTGATAATTCAATGATGATTTTTAGGTGCAGAAAAAGATAAAAATATTCAAAAAAATCATTTTACTTGTAAAAAATATATAGCAGCCCGCCTCTTTATCACATAAACTTTCATTTCATTTTACAAAACCTAGGATCTTTAGGGTTTAGTGTCTTGGAAACCAGGAACTTTAAACATGAAAACATAAAACATTCTTCTAAAACACTTGAAAGGCTTCTCCTCATGTTTATCCTATGTTCATTACTACATCACATAACCTGGGAGCATACATCAAAAAAAAGGGTGAGCAGAAAGCCCAGTAAGGAAAACAAGAGAAACATTTTACATGTGAACTTGAGATACTTCAATAAGGTCATGAAAAAGAGCTTTAAGGCATGAGAATAAAATAAGGAGGCATATCCTAATAAAAATAACATTTTTCATAACTTGAAAATGTGGATACATAATTTAACATAGACAATCATGAACATATCACCAAGGTCCATCCCCAAGGTGTCATTTGAAAATTACCAAGGTTATTCACCAAGGTATCGTGAAAATTGTAATCTCTAGTGGTTACATCATTACCCAATGCATTGGAGCGCTATCAGGGCGCAACCTTAAAATTTCCTTTATTATAATTTGAGACACATATATAATCATCAAACATTTCATAAATAACTCATATAGCATAAACAAAATGGGTTTCATTTCATAATCATAACATTTTAAAAATTTCTTTATAGACATGATCTTTATATCACTTTAAACCCACGGAAAGGGAAGGCGGGTTTCATGTATGTAAATCCCAGAATTTAAAATAGAAAATTTTGATATATATGTGAATACCCATATAGAAATAATATCTTTTAGTATTCACTTAATATCATAAAATAATTTTTAGATAAATAGAGAGTCATTTTGAGACGAAAATTCTGCAGCATAACGGCTATGTTTCGGTGTTTTAGAAAACATTGAAAAGAGAGGGGACATGGGTCAAACACTCATAAATGACCCATAAAACAGTATAGGTACTGAATATAAAGGATTTTATAACATTGTAATGAAATTTAAAAGATATACCATATGAAATGAAGAACCTGAAAGGAAGAAAAAAATAATATTTATCTTATGAAAATTCGGTATCCCAACGGCGTCACTTAACTTCAACAAAAATGAATTGACGAGATCAAATAGGGTCTCTAATCATATGAGCATAAAATATAAGTATGATAGATATAGATATAATTCCCCAAAATAATACAAAAGGAACTTTAAATACTTTACATTAAAGTAGATCTTTGAAAAATGAAAATGGGGAACGAATCCCTTAAAAATTTGGCAGCCTAACGGCGTTACTTAAAACATCAAAATACTGAATTGAAGAGATCAAATGGGGTCTCTCATCATATGAACATATGATTTCAGTATTATAGATATAGATATCATACCCCAACATAACAAAAAGGAGCTTTCAAGAATTGACATGAAAGTAGAAGTTCAAAACGAGAAGGGTGAAGAACCACATAAAAATTTGGCAGCCTAACAGCGCCACATAAAACATCAAAATACTGAATTGAAGAGATCAAATGGGGTCTCTCATCATATGAAAATAAGAGTCCAATATGATAGATATATAGATCATACCCCAACATAACAAAAAAACTTGAAAGAATTGACATGAAAGTAGAACTTCAAAACGAGAAGGGTGAAGATCCACTTAAAAATTCGGCAGCTTAACGGAGCCACTTAAAACATCAAAATACTGAATTGAAGAGATAAAATGGGGTCTCTAATCATATGAAAATAATATTACAGTATGATAGATATAGATATCATACCCCAACATAACAAAAAGGAACATGAAATAATTGACATGAAAGTAGAACTTCAAAACGAGAAGGGTGAAGAACAACTTAAAAATTCGGCAGCTTAACGGTGCCACTTAAATCATCAAAATACTGAATTGAAGATATCAAATGGGGTCTCTCATAATATGAACATAAGAGTCCAGTGTGATAGATATAGAGATAATACCCCAACATAACAAAAAGGAACTTGAATGAATTGACATGAAAGTAGAACTTCAAAACGAGAAGGGTGAAGAACCATTTAAAAATTCGGCAGCCTAACGACGCCACTTAAAACTTCAAAATACTGAATTGATAGATCAAATGGCGTCTCTCATCATATGATCATAAAAGATCAGTATGATAAATTTAGAGATCATAACCCAACATAATAAAAATGAACTTGAAATACTTTACATGAAAATAGATCTTGAAAAATGAGAAGGGAGAAAGAATCTGTTACAAAAAATTTAGCAGCCTAGCGGCGCCACATAAAACTTCATAAAACGAAATAATGAGAGTAAGAGGAGATCTCTCATTATGTGAACATGAAAAGGGCAGTAAGAGGAGTATAAAATAACATCCTCCAACTTAAGAACATGGAGCATAAAAAGAATGACATAAAAGAGATTACTTGAAATTAAAGATAGAGGTCAGATCCCTTACCTTAAAACATAACTCTTAAAACTCAAAGGTTGGGACCTTGAGGGCTTGGGGGCACCATGGGAGGACTCCTTGGGAGGTAATGAGGCCATAACTTCGTTGGGGGAGAGTGGGGAGTCGAAATGGATGAGAAATGGCTTGGTATTTATAGGGAAAGTGAGGGGACAAGGCATTAATGGCAAAGGGACACCTCATTAGTGGTTTTGGAAAAACCATGGGCTTGCACATGGTATTTTCCCATGGTATTGGCCACTTGGAACACCTCATACCTTATCTCACTATTCATAATTTACTATTCATCAAAAATTAAGTTGATCTTATTAGACTCTAAATTTCATACTGAACATAATTGTAGAAGACCATTTTTCGAAAATCATTACAAATTTTTAATTATTTAACGTTTACACAACCATTTTTAAAATATCATTTTTCTAAAATTCATCAAAATATGCATACTATATTTATCCGGTCATTTGAAAATTCATAAACTTCATCATAAGAAGAAATCCCAATTTTTATTTAAAATAAAGGATTACACAAGGCAGTTACGATCTCTTTACATAGCCCCTTATCACACCAGCATAGGACCTAAGTTTAAGGTGTGCTAAGGTGAGAGAATCCGAGGGAGGCTCATCCAACATCGCAGGAGTAGTAATTTCTATTAGTTTGAACTTCTCGCGAAGGTGATCCCGTTCTAGCTTTATACGATGAAGTTCAGCTTGGGTTTGGTCCTGAGCAAAGCCCAGTGGTGCTACCTCCTTCCCAAGTTTAGTTAGATGGGCTTCGATTGGTCCAAGACTACTGGGTGAGGCCATCGAATCTTCTCTCTGTATTAATTAACCAAGATTACTTGTATTTAGAGACAATAATCAAAACGTTTCGTTTCTAGTGGTCATATTGACCAATGGTCATAAAACAGTCAAAAACCAACAGTATCATTTTAATTATACTCATGTTATCAAATGAAACATTTTTATTGACTATAAAAATAAAATAACACATAAAATTAGGAAACAAGATTTATTCAAAATTTCGGGTTGTTACAATAATCTCCCCTTAATAAATTGCGTCCTCGCAATTTTTTAAAATTAGGTTTTGAAATTTTATTGAATGTCCCACATCGGAAAAGGAGTCAGTAAAACTATTACTTTAAAAGAAAGAAAGTGAAGTACGAAGGACAACCGAGTTAGCCCACCCTAGGATTCCATGTAGGAAAACATGGACATGGAGGAGAAAACAAAGGGTCATGTTCTGAGAGAGAGTGATAGAGAACATGATTAGGAGAAAGTTAACCATAAGAAAATCCCAAACTTATGATGTGTGTCAACGATCTTTGATTACCTAGTAGGAAACATAAACCAACAATGTTTTTGTTTTACGTTCCTTTTCATAATTTTGAGGAATTCATTTACAACATAGAACAAAAACATAAGGAAATATATCTACCTTCATGTAGTGTTTCACCCTTTAATAAGTTTCTACCAAAACTAATCTTTTCTCCCAAATGATGACCATTAAAAACTACTTGGTCTCATCAAAACACAAGAATCATCTTCAAGAGAATCATATAATCCACAAAAGATTAACTATCTATTTCTTCTATCTTTAAACATTATCCCAAAAACACAAAGGGTAAGGTTAGACAACTCATCAAAAAGAAAGAATCCCATAGGAATGGAAAGTAATTTTAATTCTTCAATGTTCCATGGTAATACCCAAAGTTCATCATAGAACATCCCATAAATAACGGTCCTTAAAATTCCTCAAAATAAACCAAACTAAGATTGAAACACAAATACAAGAAGGATTTGATATCATAGTCTTCCAAAATAAATTTCATTGTTCATCTCCAAACAACATCAACCACTCCTAACATCTTATAACAAAATTATCTAAAGTAATCATATTTTACCCAAGATAGGTTAATCATTCCCATAAGTAACCTAAATTACTATTACTCCACAATAAATTCATCGATTCTTCTAAATATATGTCATCCTTACTCCTCAATGAAAATACCGTAGTAATCTATTTACCTCGATCATATAGGGTATTTAAAATAGTTAACGTATTCCAAAATAATCATCATCTTTTAATCCCCTAATCACCTCTGTCGTATTAATACGACAATCGTCGCATTTCCTATCACATTGGTTTTTGGGACATGTTCTTCCATTTCCCGCCATTAACTAAGAAAATAAACTATAATTAGGGGCTTATTTACTTAGCTAATAATCATGAAAAGGAATCTTTAATCATAAAAGGATAAACATGTAGAATAAAAGTATATCCTAACTTGTGATCCCCTAGGTTCCAATCTAGGTTATCCATGATCATATATTCTTATGTGAATCTTTATTTTGTTTTATCCTTGTTCCTTTAATAATGGTTCATACTATGCTTATGAATTTACAAAAGCATATCCCCCGGGAGTGTCGTAACCAAGAGTGCAGCAAGGCCCGTTGTCCTGTACCAGTTCCCGTTCGAGTCTAGCTCAAAGCGGTGTTTTCGGGTTTTACCCCTATGTACATCTATTCCAGATCCACCTCTACCTGCTCGTATCCAGACAGGGATGTATTTTCTTGGAAACCCCTTACTCAATACTCACCAAAATACCAGGAAGATTTCCTATATTTAAAATTTTCTATAGGGTTCTTCCTAGAGTTTTCATATCCTAATTTCCACAAATAACTAAACCATCCTTTGATACCAACTATAGCATCCCGCCTCTTTATCACATAAACATTCATTTCATTTTACAAACCCGAGGATCATTAGGGTTTAGTGTCTTGGAAACCAGGAACTTTAAACATGAAAACATAAAACATTCTTCTAAAACACTGGAAAGGCTTCTCCTCATGTTCATCCTAGGTTCATTACTGCATCACATAACCTAGGAGCATACATCAAATGAAAGGGTGAGCAAAAATCCCAGTAAGGAAAACATGAGAAACATTTTACATGTGAACTTGAGATACTTCAATAAGGTCATGAAAAAGAGCTTTAAGGCATGAGAATGAAATAAGGAGGCATATCATAATAAAAATAACATTTTTCATAACTTGAAAATTTGGATACATCATTTAACATAGACAATCAAGAACATATCACCAAGGTCCATCCCCAAGGTGTCAATTGAAAATTACCAAGGTTATTCACCAAGGTATCGTGAAAATTGTGATCTCTAGTGGTTACATCATTACCCAATGCATTGGAGCGCTATCAGGGTGCACCCTTAAATTTGCCTTTATTATCATGTGATCCACTTATATCATCATCAAACATTTCATAAATAACCCATATAGCATAAACGAAATGGGTTTCATTTCATAATCATAACATTTTAAAAACTGCTTTATAGACATAATCTTTATATCACTTTAAACCCACGGAAAGGGAAGGCGGGTTTCATGTATGTAAATCCCAGAATTTAAAATAGAACAGTTTGATATATATGTGAATACCCATATAGAAATAAGAGCTTTTAGTATTCACTTAATAACATAAAATAATTTTTAGAAAAATAGAGAGTCATTTTGAGATGAAAATTCTGCAGCATAACGGCTATGTTTCGGGGTTTTATAAAACATTGAAAAGAGAGGGGACATGGGTCAAACACTCATAAATGACCCATAACACAGTAGAGGGACAGAATATAAAGGATTTTAGAACATTGTAATGAAATTTAAAAGATATAACATATGAAATGAAGAACATGAAAGGAAGACAAAAATAAGATTTCTCTTATGAAAATTCGGTAGCCCAACGACGTCACTTAACTTCAACAAAAATGAATTGACGAGATCAAATAGGGTCTCTCATCATATGAACATAAAAGATCAGTATGATAGATATAGATATCATACCCTAACATAATACAAAAGGAACTTGAAATACTTTACATGAAAGTAGATCTTTGAAAAATGAGAACGGCGAACGAATCCCTTAAAAATTTGGCAGCCTAACTGCGTTACTTAAAACATCAAAATACTGAATGGAAGAGATCAAATGGGGGCTCTCATCATATGAAAATAAGATTCCAGTATGATAGATATAGATATCATACCCCAACATAACAAAAAGGAACTTGCAAGAATTGACATGAAAGTAGAACTTCAAAACGAGAAAGGTGAAGAACCACTTAAAAATTTGGCAGCCTAACAGCGCCACTTAAAACTTCAAAATACTGAATTGAAGAGATAAAATAGGGTCTCTCATCATATTAACATAAGATTCCAGTATGATATATATAGAGATCATACCCCAACATAACAAAAAGGAACTTGAAAGAATTGACATGAAAGTAGAACTTCAAAACGAGAAGGGTGAAAACCACATAAAAATTCGGCATCTTAACGGTGCCACTTAAAACTTCAAAATACTCAATTGAAGAGATAAAATGGGGTCTCTCATCATATGAACATAAGAGTCCAGTATTATAGATATAGAGATCATACCCCAACATAACAAAAAGGAACTTGAAAGAATTGACATGAAAGTAGAACTTCAAAACGAGAAGGGTGAAAAACCACTTAATAATTCGGCAGCTTAACGGTGCCACTTAAAACTTCAAAATACTGAATTGAAGAGATCAAATTGGTTCTCTCATCATATGAACATAAGAGTCCATTATGATAGATATAGAGATCATACCCCAGCATAAAAAAAGGAACTTGAAAGAATTGACATGAATGTAGAACTTCAAAACGAGAAGGGTGAAGAACCACTTAAAAATTCGACAGCCTAACGGTGCCACATAAAACTTCAAAATACTGAATTGAAGAGATCAAATGGGGTCTCTCATCATATGATCATATAAGATCAGTATGATAAATTTAGAGATCATACCCCAACATAATAAAGATGAACTTGAAATACTTTACATGAAAATAGATCTTGAAAAATGAGAAGGGAGAAATAATCCGTTACAAAAATTTCGGCAGCCTAACAGTGCCACATAAAACTTCATAAAACGAAATAATGAGACTAAGAGGGGATCTCTCATTATGTGAACATGAAAAGGTCAGTAAGAGGAGTATAAAATAACATCCTCCAACATAAGAACATGGAGCATAAAAGGAATGACATAAAAGAGATTACTTGAAATTAAAGAGAGAGGTCGGATCCCTTACCTTAAAACATAACACTTAAAACTCAAAAGTTGGGACCTTGAGGGCTTAGGGGCACCATGGGAGGACTCCTTGGGAGGTAATGAGACCAGAACTTCGTTGGGGGAGAGTGGGGAGTCGAAATGGATGAGATAATGGCTTGGCATTTATAGGGAAAGTGAGGGGACAAGGCATTAATGGAAAAGGGACACCTCATTAGTGGTTTTGGAAAAACCATGGGCTTGCCCATGGTATTTGCCCATGGAATTTTCCACTTGGAACACCTCATACCTTATCTCACTATTCATAATTTACTATTCATCAAAAATTAAGTTGATCTTATTAGACTCTAAATTTCGTACTGAACATAATTGTAGAAGACCATTTTTCGAAAATCATTACACATTTTTAATTATTTAAGGTTTACACAACCATTTTTAAAATATCATTTTTCTAAAATTCATCAAAATATGCATACTATATTTATCCGGTCATTTGAAAATTCATAAACTTCATCATAAGAATAAATCCCAATTTTTATTTTAAACAAAGGATTACACAAGGCAGTTACGGTTTCCTTACATAGCCCCTTATAACACCAGCATAAGACCTAAGTGTAAGGTGTGATAAGGTGAGAGAATCCGAGGGAGGCTCAGCCAACATCGCACGAGTAGTAATTTCTATCAGTTTGAACTTCTCGCGAAGCTGATCCCGTTCTAAATTTATACGATGAAGTTCAGCTTGGGTTTGGTCCAGAGAAAAGCCCAGTGGTGCTACCTCCTTCCCAAGTTTTGTTAGATGGGCTTCGATTGGTCCAAGACTACTGGGTGAGGCCATAGAATCTTCTCTCTATATTAATTAACCAAGATTACTTGTATTTAGAGACAATAATAAAAACGTTTAGTTTCCAGTGGTCATATTGACCAATGGTAATAAAACAGTCAAAAACCAACAGTACCATTTTAATTTTACTCATGTTATCAAATGAAAATTTTTTATTGAGTATAAAAATAAAATAACACATAAAATTAGGAAACAAGATTTATTCAAAATTTTGGGTTGTTACAAAATAGATTCATTAAATTTACACCATTAGATCTCCTTGGAAACTCATTTCAAAACATTCACAAAATGTATAAAATAAATTTAACAAACACAAAAATGCGACACACAAGAAGTAAAACAAATTTCATTTAAAAAAACTAACTTCCATCACATGTGCATTTTGAACAATATCAAATACCTATTTTTGACCCTAAAATTAATCCATATAACAAATTTAGGAAAAAAATAATGATTATAATAGCATAAAAAATGTTAAATAATGGAACCACTTAACTCATAGATGATGACATCCTAAAATCAGTTTAAAACCACCACTACACAACTACAAGATCCTATAAAGTCAGGATCAAACAATAAAAATTAATATTTTCAGAATTAAAAAAAGATCAAACATAATTTATTTCAAAATACCCATTAGAAAAAAGGAACTAGGGAAAGAGGGAAGAAGAGCTCCAAAAATATAGAGACACCAAGAGAAAATATCTTCCATGATGTTTCCTTGAATTATTGGGGTCAAAACCACACAAGGACAGAGGTAAAATGGCTTCATGATTACATTAAAGAGGCCACCATGGCTAAAAATATTAAATTTGGAGGATAATAGGAGATTTGCGATTAAATTTAAAGTGGTAAAAGGGGTAAAATCTAAATTTTAATAACCTAGAAAAGAGTTATGGGTTTTCTGCCTAGTTTTTCAAACCATAAAGAAACCATGCAGCCCTCACTATCCAAGAGAAACATGACTCATTGTTATCCAAGGTGGTTTTCCAAAATACGGACCAACTATACAGCTACCACTATTCAGACAAAATATATGTCCCATAATTTCCTGGTAATGGTCATATGATCAAAAATATAAAACTCTAATGACCAGTTTCTCTTATCATCATAATAAATTCGATGAATATGATCTATCATAACTACTGATTAATTATCATAACATTATCAATTTATTATATAGAAGGATTAGTCCCAATAATGAGGCCTCACCCACCTCGTAAAAATACAAATGGGACTAACACCGATGACAATGATATAACTCAAAATGATCTGTTCGAAGTGAGTAATGTTAATTGTTATTATATGTAAATTCAACCACCCTAAAAGGGTATCCTATGAACCCAAAAAATCCTAAACACATTCCCAATGAATGTCTTTGAAAATATAATTCACTCACCCCATTTGTCCATCCTTTTGAGGATGGTGTTCCTTTATCAACCAAACATGTGACCACATCACCTTCAAAATTTTATTCCACAACCAGGAGGTAAAACGAGGGTCCCTATCTGAAATATTTTCAAATGAGAAACCATGAATCCTTAAAACCACATGAATATAAAATAGTCCCAAATCATCCAATTAGGATTAATCTCTGATTGGAATGAAATGGGTTGATTTGGTCAGATGATCGATCACTGCCCAAAATTCAATCATTCCCAAGAGAGTACGAAGTAAGGAAATAAAAAAATACATTGTGAACTCAACCACATCAATGTATGAATAAGTAGAAAATGAAACAACTAGAGTCTCACTGGTGCTCTACTATAAATAGATAACACTTATAACATCATGATACCATTTTAGTGCCATATCACCTCATACATAGCCACAATATATAATGAAACATTTCATGGAATATATTTGTACCACTAAAACAAATGGACAACAAAGAGTGGTGCCTATAATGCATCACCACCTTTCCCAATGACAACAGAACCATGAAGAGATCCTTGAAGCAAAAAACAACCTCGAGAGATAGTGACCAATAACAAGTACTCTCCTTACAATGAGAGAGATTCATATATTTCTGGCACAACTCATCACCAGGCTTCTACAACCAAATCAATTCCATAAGGGATGGTTACACCTAATTAATATCCAAGGAGAAACCTCTATTGTGATCCTTAATTATGATATGCATCTGATCGAAAATAACCATCAATGTCCAATCATCACTAAACTCATTAAAATATTTTACTATCACATTCCCCCACAATGCATCATCCAAAAAAATTTACATTTTTAGGATTATAAACTATATGAAATTCGAACCACTAATGGTACTCTACCCAATGACGCAACCTCAAATTCATATCATTCTGAGAAAAATTGTAGGATAAAATATTATGATCCTAATAAAGAAAAACTTCTCCCAAAAAATATTATTGGGCCACATATTCAATGAATATGTCACTACTACTAAATCTATGTCATGGGTTGTGTAACTACTTTCTTGTTGTTAGGGTTAGTACAAACCTCAAGACACGACATGCTCATACTGTATCATCTCACACCCATTATCTTTACTAGACACATCAAAATAGACCACATAACCTTTTCTATATTCCTAAAAAAAATTAAATTAAGGTTTATGGTCAACCACCTCTTAAGCACCTCAATGGACTCCTGACACTATGCGATATATTCAAACATATACCATTTTTAGTTGTGTGTTTTCAAGGATGAATATAGCTGATTTTAATATCAAAAAATCACCTTTAAAATACTTATTTTTAAAAAATATCGTGATCTCAAAAGAATTATTAAACTATTTACAAGACGTTACTACATTGATCTTTTTAGGGTCCACTAAAACACCTTGTTCTGAGACCACATTTCTGAGAAGCATACCCCACAAAATCTATAATGTGATATTGGAAAACATCTCATAGAGACAATGATCCTAAAGGGTTCCAGGAAAACCATTAAGTGATAGTTAGTATTCACATCTATCCTAAAATAGATCAGGATTTCATCCAAAAATAGCATTAAAAATTTACTGAGATACAAATGGTACATCCAATTTATATGTTCTATAATGACCATTATAGAGTTTTTCAATTGAAAGACATGTACAAATACTCAAAATTTTCTAACCTGCTTTAGATGCCTATATTTTGACCATCTTTATCTTAAACACTGATTTTATAATACATGGAACTCAGAAAAATCTTGTAGAAACACAATTACAACATAATTTTATAAAAAATTATGACAATACGTTTAAAATTTTAATTTATATAGACTTTTCCAATATTAAGCTTCTGAATATCAATGATCAACTAGAAAGATCCACTATCCTTATCTGCAAACAGAATTGGGATGACCCAATGTGAGATGATTAGGTGAATGGATTTTTTTTATTCCAAATCATCCAACCACATTATTAATTCTCCGAACTCTATGGGGGATTATAGTGCGGGGAACAAGATATCTATCATTTTCCTAGTTCCATTTCAACAGTGACTACACATCATGGTTTAGAGGATACCTAAAAATCGTCCAAGAATAACTCTAAGAACATATCCAGTTCCGCTGGTAATCTACCTTAAGAAAATTTTTCAACATCATCAAATAAATGTGATGATACATGAACGATGTAATTTTGAATTCTATATTTAGATGTCCCACACAACCTAATCTAGTAACCCATTCTCTAGAAAAAATCTGGTTACTTCTTTCAGGTGACACAAAATTTTCTCCTCGTCAATAGAAATTGGCGTGAACCTGAAAACAAATTACCCAATCCATATTAGGGATGTCATAAAATAGGTCCATCTCTAAAACATGAAAATGAAAATCCAACTAGACCCCTAACATGATGAGTACACAAAATAGACTCATGAAACCCTACTCCCTATTCTTACCAAGAGGGGTTACCAAACCAATTGCATACAGAATAATCTTGTTTGGTAATTTTATCCCATTATAATGGAAAGAATGAATAAAATAAATAGAATCACCAGTATCAAACAAAATAAATAGATAATTATGATACAATAAAAAAGCTACATCTATCTATATTAGTCCATGAATCTGATTCCATTAGCACTTGATCCACTATAAGGAGTTTCCTGGTCACATATGGAACCAGAGAATGATCATTTTCGTGTGGAACATCCCTGATATAAATTTTCTTAATGATGATCCAACCCTACCATCACGACCTCCAAAAAAAGAACTCATTGTCCTGGGAGATTCTAACCAGGCTATCATCCTTTTATACATCACAGACACTACACCTCTCTGTTATGGGATCAACATTATGAAAAATCATTGTAATTTCCCCATAACTAAGAAACAATGATAAGGTATAGGTGGATATATACATACATGTCACTTGTTCCCTAACTTACAACACTAATTTCACATGATTGACTAAGCATCTAAGCCACATATGGAGACAGCTGGGAGGGATGGAAGGAACTACCACCTCCAATTATAAAATTTTAGCTTAATTTTTATCTTCATATATGAAATTACAATGCCCATTTCTAGTAAAAATCTAGAAAAACTGGCCAATTTTCTATTATAAATTTCTACAATCATTGAATGATCAACTAAATATGCATAATTTATCACATTAAATAGGAAAATATGAGATTTAAATTTTGTTGATGTCGTGATCTCAAATTTAGGATCCTTTATATTTTCATTATTAATGATCATAGGCATGTATCGAAATACCTCTATTATACGGATAGCATACTCCATCCCAGACCGGTATCCCTTACTATGCACTATAAACACATGAAATCTATAGATTGATAATACTTCAAGAAAATACATCTTGTTGAAAATGAACTTGGTTTTTTTCTAATAAATGTGCTCGTGCTCTCCAACAAGAACCATTGATTCAAGAAACATTCGACTGAGACCATCCAACATAAACCAAGAACTTTTTACTTTATCCACATTAGGTGTATCAAGAAAATAAAATATTCCATCTCATTTTTTATCCACTACTATGCTTCATGATTTTCCATGATACCTCTGAAATAAGGATGAATTTTCATGTGGATATCCTAATCATTGTCCATTAATGGAACTTGTTCGACTTCTCTAACCTGAGCAGGACCTGATCCCACTCCATGTCCCAAAGCATGGATAGTCTAAACCCTATCTTCAACGACCCTATGAATGATTTGTGGGGTAGAACTCTCTCCAACCTCTTATCATTGAATCACATGATTATTCCATGGTAGAATCATTCTACATCAATCAGCAACAACAATGAAAAACCCATCAGCACACCATTTTATAAATTTTCAGAAAGAAAATATCAAACTCTTACATATTTGAAATAATTATGAAATCCATCAAAATAAGAAGTAAAAAAATATAATCTACCCACACCCAGTGTCCATATATTTTCTAAATCATTTACGTTACACCTTGAGAATATGTAAACCAAAATAACAACATCCCAATGAGACATGAGTTATGCAATGAGCTGTATTTTCAATACACCCCATTCATAAAATGAATATCATGTCCAGAAAATCCAACCACTGGTCAATCCGGAATATTACCCAAATAAGATGAAACAGAATGAGTGTAACATTATCTGATGGGATTTTTTAGAGAACCAACATGGGTTTCCACCCAACCAGACAACTTTCCCAACTCATGTTAGGGTTGGAGTGGCGTTCCCAAAATCCATGGGATGGAAACTAGTGCCTAGGTATCAAAAAATATACAATGTGAATGATTTAAACCAGTTATATATAAAAAAAATAAGTATTAGTGATAAAAAAATCCATAGCAGATAACCATTACCAAACAAGGTTAATTTTTGGGATTCAATGTTTAATAATTTAATAAAAACACAATGGTACATCAAATGAATTGGGGAAAAAATATCTAGAAAATAATCATCTATTAAACAAGAGGTACATCTCTCTTAGGTCACCACCACAAATAATTTAATAATGAATAAAAATAGAATACAGATCCTCCATAAACATGATACATATTTAATTTAATTGGGTCATACATAATAATGTATACATATACCCAATTGTATTTTTAAGGTTTGAGAAAAAGCACAATAGGAGACCAACCAAAACAAATTATTCAATGATATAAAATTTTAATGAAAATTAACTTGAACATTTTCTATTGATAAATAGAATCATTTTGATGAAATAATTTTTAATGAAAACAATATCATGAAGGACTTTTAAACCAAAACCATTTTTCAAATATTTTTTTTGAAAAAAATACACACCGTCTACATCTATCGATCCCTATCACCAATGTTTCGTCCCATAAGAAAGAACCATTAGAGAATAATTATAGGTAACTATTACAAGTTTGACACTATGAACATCATACCATGGTGATCAAAATACAATCACATATCTACCAATAAAATATTCCTGAAAAAACCACTAGTGAGGATTTCATCCAACGTTCTAGTGGTCTCTAATAATATCACATGTTTAGTCAGTTTTGCAATCTTCAAACCATCTAGATGAATCTAGGCCCCACCTACTTTGAAATTAATTAGATTACTTGTTCTATTTCACTCAACTAGATACATTAGATTCCCTTTGTTCTCATATTACATTTCACAAATAACATAAATCAACACTTTCTCATTTGCATGATGAGCATCATAAGCACATAGGGAAATCACCACATTCACATATTCAAATTGATAAAACAAACAAATCTCACATATAATACACTAATTTTCTTAAGAAAACCCATTTTCCATTTTCCTCACAAAACAAATCCATTTTAAAATACAATTTCCACCACTTTTACAATTTGTGAAACTCATTTTAAAACCCAATACGAAATAAACATATAAAATTCATCCATTTCCATTGTAAATTACCCTTCAAAATTTATACTCTCATAAAATCCATTTTTATGACATTATTCCCAATTTAATGTCTCATTTAAGGCGCACAATGAAGAATCAAACATGAAACAAAACCGATTTCTCTGGTAAAATCCACTTTAATTAGAATTTAACCTTTAAATCTTCTTGAAAACACATTTATCACCTTTCATTAATCTCATAAAATATATTTATGAAACAACATAATGAAGCACAGATGAAGTAAAACAACTTTCATTTCAAAAACCATCTTCTATCAATTGTGAATGCCAAAACAGCACCATGACATGTTTCAAGCCACAGAAATAATCTAAAGAACACATTTTAGAAACTAAGAAATCATAAAAAAGTAATATAATACTAGACAATCTGTGAAACACTTACCTTACACTTGGAAACTTTTGGAAATCAGCATGAAACCACAAATGTGCCACCAAAAGTCCCAATAAAGGAATGATCAATCAATAAAAATAAATATTTTACTCAACAACACAATATCAACCCCTTTTTAGTCAAAAATAACATTGGAAAATAGGAACTCAATAAAGAAGGATTAAGAACCATAGAATGATGGTGAGATAAATTAAAAAGGGATTAATTGATGTTAAGATGAATAATTGGGGACAAAAACACATAACGATTGAAGTTAAAAAGATTAAATAAATATTTGAGGAGGCTCCCATGGCTATAAATACTGAATGTGGTGGATGTTAGTTGATTTAGGGTTAAAATTGAAGAAGAAAAAAAATAGTAAAATCCCGATTTTTAATGAAATGTACATGTCACAATGTTTTTCAATTGGTTATCCAAACCATGGGAAATCCAGGCATCCCTCACCATCTATGATGAGAACACCACATGGTTATCCCACACAGTTTTCCAAACCATGAGGTCACCAGAATAAAGACTTGAATTTGGACAGACTATTAATCATATCAATCTAATCATGTATATCTTTAGTAACCTTGTATTTGATGTGAAAATTAATCTAATGATTTGTCATGATACTGTTGTTTAATATATAATTTGTATCATAGATGGATATGAATGGACATTTGATTGATTTTTTGCATTAAATCATCCCATGGATGAAATTTGACTATTCAAAGATGTGATCAATAAATTTAATTACTACATAGTTCAAATAACGTGCTCACATTCACTGAATGACACCAAAAATTGTCTGATGTATCCCATAATGGATTATACATAAATATTATCCACTTAAAATATCAATATTTTAATCAACTTGTATGTATATTATCTACCAATTATATCCTCTATGATGACTCAAATTTCTATAAACTCCATAATAAACAAGGATATTATGGGTTCCCCCACAGTATTAATGAATGTGGGGATGTTACATAATGATATTTTAGAATATATTTATCATAATAAGAAATTTATTAAATATATTAATATGAAAACATCCATGAAAATATGTGAATAATATATATTAATTATAAAATGATGCCCAGTATATTGTATTTAAATAAAATATTGTTTTTAAAAATAATTTATTACTCATATAACATATATTAGTAATCAAAATGCACTTTTTGAAATTATTTTTAACATCCAATTCTTCTATAAGAAACATTTTTTTAATAATAGTACTAATTTTTTTTGAAGAAACCTTATATCGATGAATTTAATGAATTATATGGATATCAATTTGGTATAAATGATACTAAAATCATTTGATGGTAAACATATATATTTTTTGGAAAACATATTTTATGTACATAAGGTTCTTGTATAATAATAAGTAAAATTAATCATGATGGGTGATGAATATTTTTTAAATATATAGATAATATATTAAATTAAATAATTTCACATCAATTTATTCGTTTTTAATGATAATAGAATGTGAATAATGTCAGTGTTATGCTTAAGTATTCAATTTTTCAAAAACTATTTAATTATATTTTTGCACTTATTTTAAAATTAATTACCACCACTTAATGTAATATAATATGGTTATAAATTTTCCTTATTTGAAAAAATATATTCCATTTTTTAATGTAAAAAATATGATTTTAATCAAAAAAAATGAAAAGTAATTTTATTTAATGTTTGTTATCTTAGTTATCTTTTAAATTTGTTATTCAGAGGATTAAAGTAAAATACGATAATTAATATATAATAATTGTGTTTCTAAAATATATTTGATTAAGAAATTTAGAAAAAAATAATTAAAGCATACATTCTTCCATTTGGTTCCACTGTCATTTGAATTTTACATTATTCTAATTTTAATGCTTTCAGTATTTACATGTATTCCACCCATATCATTTATAAAAGGATGATATGTTGTAGTCAATATTTCACTAATTGTATCAATCTCATCCAATATGTGCCCTAAAAAAATCCTTAATCTCACCCAAACTTCTTAAGTATATATTTTCCAAAAGGATAACCATTAATGTTTTAATGTATTATCCGATATGTGTTTCCTAAACCTAAACAATGGTTTTTAAAAACACATTTTATCTATATTTATTACATAAAATCAACCAAATAATCTATAAAAATATTAAATCTTATATATATATTATAATTATATGTTTTTTTGTTAATGGTATATTTATTTCCATCCATCATTCCATCCCAAGATAACTGATAACATCATTCATGCATACATGTGGACTAAAAATATACAATGGTTTGTGATTGGTTTATCATGTAATATATAAATATATGTTCATATAGATGTTGATAATATATATACATATATGATATTACAATAATTTTATAATCGTATATTTTTATTTATTTTTTTATTTTTTATTGTCTAAAAAAATAAAACATTACATATGTATATGTTTGTACTATCGTCTCCATGTAGTCGTGTAATTCATTGATCATAAACACATAATATTAATGGTATACAAGTTTATATATTGAATATATATGATATTTAAATAATATTTTTAATTATTTTGATCATAAATCCTAGACAATTGCTCATAGACCAAAATCATCAAATAAAATCAAGCATGGAAAATAGACCAGTTGCATCCCAATATTTATATTTTTGAAATATTTTAATAAATTAGAAATTAAAAATTATAAAAAAAACATTATTCAATTATATTTGTTAATATTCATATTTTAGATATTTATAATATGATTAAATTTTTTATTTTGGAGATTCTAAATGCATAAATGTTATGAAATTTCCCACAGTAAGGGTTTATATTAAAATATCATTTCATTTTAGGATTTTATATATTCAATTTATATCATAAGAAATTAAATGATATTTATCTTCCATGAAATATGTAATATATTCTGCATTTTTTCTAAAATATTAAAATATTATTTTATTTTTATTATCATTAGTAAAAAAATTAGTGTGTTCTTAAAAGCATATATTATTTCCACCATTACCATAAGAATTTTTCTTCCAATTTAAGGCTTATTATAATTTTTTCATGAATATAATCTTTAATGATGAATTCTTTTAAAAAAATATATCTTTAATAATATTTTTCATTCATTCCAATGATTTAAATGGGTGTTGTTTTTCATTTTACAACTATATTACATTTTAAATTTTTACAATATGTGTGAAAGAAAATTATGTATTAATGTTTATTGCGTGAAATTATTTTCCAAATATCATAACTGTTTTTCTCATTAAATATTCATATATAATTTCCAATAATTATTATCAATGATATTATATTTCATGGTAATATTAAATTCTATTTTTTTCTGATACAAAATGGAAAAAATATTTTTTGAACGTCGCATTGAAATATCTAGGTGCTAGTTTAAAGGAATTTTTTATCTATGCCAATATCCATTGATGATTCTTATGTTTCACATGAGATTTTATGTAATAATTAAATCCACATTCTTTCCCTATATGGATTACGACAATGTGACAATGAAATGTTTCTGAGACATTTTTCTTTTCAAAGGGTAATGATATTTCCTATTAATAAATATTGTTATTAAAATGTTTAAGAGATATGTGTGATTTTCAATTTGTAATAAGTTGGTCAATAAAATAATTACAATTAATTATGCGATGGTTGATATCTTCTTAGATAATAAGTACATTAATAGGGAGTGACCCCAGTTATAAAATTGGTTATGTCCCATTTAATTTCCTTGGTAGTGAACCTTGACTAAAGACATGTTAGAATGGGTAGTATAGCCAATACACTATCGAACTCCATCCATTATGATATCATTGGATGTTAACCATTAATAATTAAATTATTATATATGATTAATATTATCGTAAAATTACCTTCACTTATTATTATGGTAATAACAGTCTCCTTTTGATAGTAATTAATTAATATAAATTACTCAATCTTATGACTAACGTATTTGGAATATGTCATTGTTTATTCCATGAATCCAGGTTTTTAATGACAGACTGATTATTATTTACCATTATATGTTTTGATTGTACTATCATGAAATTTTCATTATTTATTCATGTATATGATCATCAATTTTTATTTCCAATATTTACCCTTATGAAGAATACTGGCTCTTCCTTTCTTTACTTATAATTTACCCTTCTTATTAAGACATGTTCTATATTGAATAAGTATAATGAGGTAAATTTGACATAGAACCACTAAGGACGATGTCTAGTATTTTTCATGAATTAGATATATTTTTAATCTTATCTAAAAAGATGTGAATCCTTTCTTTTCTAGGTAAAGAAATATTGTGAAATTTGTAAACTGTTTATTTAAAATATTGAACAATATAATTATTTTATTTTTTTTTCACGTCAACAAGTTTTAGAGCATGGTATGTAATGACCCGAATCTGGAGACACTCAACTGGTGATATGTACACGGTTCTCCACATGACCTCAGGCACATTTCCCCAAACGCCAGAGGCTTCCGACTAGCAGTGAGGGCCTTGGTGAGTCATTGGGGAAACAATGCCCTCATTTGGTAAAGTATAAAAGGGAAAGAAAATAACAGTCAATAGAAAAAGTAGTAAACAACATATAATAAATGAAACTAAATAGGAGATTAAATGAATATATAATAATTATGATAATGATGCAGTAGGTACAAGTATCTGAGAAAAACAGTAAACACAACAACATGCAGAAATACAACTAAGATACAAATTACAAAAAGTAAACAGTAACTCTAGCAGCATCACAAGCCTAAGCTCGGTTTTATTCACTCCAGCTCCAACCAAAAATCATGTACCTAATGTAGAAGGGCCACAATCCCTATCCACACCCTCAACCATATAACCTTTTGGGCTAAAAAACAGGACCCAGACAGGGTGTGAGACTAATCCTAGTAGGAAACCACCACAAGATCTGTTCCCAACTGTCAGTGAGTAAAAATGTAGAAGTAATGAAAGAAAATGTAGTAATGAACTAGGAGTAAACAAGTAAAAATTAATACCAATTACCAATCACATTAATTTAACAATTAATTCATTCATTTAATTAAACAACCAAGTAATCTAGTAAAGCTCTCTATTATAAGGTAAATATGTAACACATTAGGCATAAAAAGACTACCTAAACAAACTAGCAGGCCAATAGATCCAAGATTATTCTTCGTCTTGGTAGACTCATCTAAACCAACTGAACAATCCACATTCACACTAACTCTCTGGGTGGCTCAAACTAGCAGACCCCTATAGTCTTGTAAACATACAAAGGCACAAACACTCTTGGAAGCACTCACATCAAATCCCATGTGGTCTTACAGTGATAACTACAGACTCTTTGAGGAAGCTATTACGTCTAATTCATCCTGTGGTCTCGATACATTCATAAAATAAGGACATTCTTCAGAATCACAAAGTCCATTTCCTATAGGTCCTGCATATCAAACTAATTCCAACAGACCCCCTAGGGAAGCACATAATCGTCTATTCCCTCTTTGGTCTCCCACACCAGGTTCTCATAGTCCTGAGCAGTCCAGTCATGCATAATCGACTTTCAGCTGTCCTAACTAAGTTTAGAAACTACTTGGATAAAATATACAATGCATCTAAAGCATTAAAATAGTAGGCAACTCATGCAATCAGTTATTACAATCAAACTAGCAATTGCAATTTTGATTTCCTTGTAGGCAAACTGTGCCAAACGACGATAACAACTAAATAGGGATAACACCCACGGGGTGATACTCAAAATGAAAAAAATCATATATTTTTTTCTATTAACCTTATGCTAAAATGTAATCTACGGAAATTAAACAGTAGGACCGAAATCCCAATCATAGGCTACCCGAAACATGGGAATCCAATACTTTTTCACAGATCGGCGATGTTTGATTCGGATAACTGGTGACGGATCGGTGGCTTAAGGAAGATTTGGAATCCTCAGACACTCTGGATGGAATTAGGTGATGAAAAAGATGGAAATAAGTATTAGACATGACCCTGATCCATTTAACAAAATAGAAAGAAAGTACACTGCAGGTAATTTCCTTTTCCGTACTCCAATTTAGGTGGCCTCCATGTTACCCTTACACGATCATGTGTGGCAATAACACAGCCATCACATGGCTTCTAGTGGCATCGAAGTACACGGCGTGTACTCATAAAGTACACGGCGTGTACTCTAAAAAATTCTAGATTATCCTTTTTTTCTCAAAAGCTACCAGAAAAGAAAAAATAGACCTGAAAAGAAGTTTCGGGTTCTTACAAACATCCCCCCTTAAAGAAATTCATCCCCAAATTTCCCTAACAAGGTGGTGAAGAAGAAACCTCAAAAAACTCTGATCACTGTGATGGCATATCGGACTCCCTCTCTCATGTCTCGTCCGGTACATGGCCGTGTTTCCATAGCACGCAAACCAGAGGAACAGACCGACCACAGAGTTCCTTTGTACTACGATCAACAATCCAAATAGGATTCTTCTCGAATGATGCATCTAGCTCCAGCTCAACCTCCTCAAGATGAAAAAAATGAGACAGGTCTGAGAAATAGCTTCAAAGATGAGAAACATGGAAGTTGTCGTGCATAGACTAGTACCTCTGAGGTAACAGCAACCTATAAGAAACCAGCCCGACTCTCTCCAAAACCAAAAACAACCCAACATATCTCAGTGAAAGCTTACCCTGTCTCCTGATCCTTTTGTGTCCCAACCTCAAGGAAACATGTAGGAAAACCTGATCTCCGACCATGAAATCCAATGGTCATCTCCGCTGATTGGCATAAGATTTCTGCCAGGATAGTGCAGTAGCCATCCTTTTCCGAATCAACTCCACCTGTTCTATGGTCTCCAAAACAGGACGAGGTCCCAGCATAGCTGCCTCTCCTGCTTCCAGCCAATGCAAAGGTGAACGACAAGACCTACCGTACAAAGCCTTGTAAGGTTCCATCTGAATTTTTTCTTGAAATATATTATTGTAGGAAAACTCCACTAGAGGAATATGTCTCTCTAAAGAACATCCAAAATCAAGGACGCATGCTCATAGCATGTCCTATTGCACCTGAATCGTGCGCTCTGACTTTCCATCTATCTAGGGATGTTAAGTTGTACTTAGAAGTACCTATGTTCCCAAATTCCTCTGTAGCCCTTTCCAGAAATGCGCTATAAAGCTGGCGTCCATATCTGAAATGATATTACATGGAACCCCATGCAAGTGTAAAATCTCACAGATGTACAACTGTCCAAGCTCATCAACACCGAAGGTATCCTTAATCGGCAAGAAGTGAGTAACCTTCGTGAGCGTGTCAATGACAACCCATACCGCGTCATTACTTCGAGGTGATATAGGTAACCCTATCACAAAGTCCATCTCTACATCATTCCACTTCCACTCATGAATGGGTAGCTGTTGTAAAATCCCTACGGGTTGCTGGTGCTCCGCCTTCACCTACTGATAGGTGGAACACCTCATGAAAAAACCATCAACATCTCTCTTAATACCTGGCCACCAATTCTGGCAGTGTAGATCACGATACATCTTTGTGATGCCAGGATGAACATCCCAAACTGAGGAATGAAAGTCCCACATCAGCTCCTCGTGTATATCTGCTGTCACCCATTCGCGTCCCCAGAAACAGAAGTTCTCACCATCATATGGTTCAACTAGGAATGTGGTCCTCTACTAACATGCTTTCCTGTAAGACTAGGCCTTTAGAATCTGATAGCTTCCTCATTTATACTCGGTCAAGAAGGGTAGAGGTAACTAATTTAGAAGAAATAAATGTTTGACCCTATCTATCGTGCACCTCCAAATGCATTTCAGAGAACATAGCGATAAGCTTCCACTCATTGTTGGCCTCATGAACTGTTTGTATCTGTGTCCTCCTACTCAGTGCGTCTACCACAGCGTTTCCCTTCCCAGGAGTATAAGTAAGCTTGAAATCGAAGGACTGTAGGTACTCAACCCACCTCCTTTGTCTCAGATTCAGGTCACGTTGCATGGAGATATACCTGAGTCTCTTGTGGTTAGTATATACCACAAAATGCTCTCCTAGAAGATAATGTCTCCAACAATGAAGAGCATGAACAACTATATCCAACTCTAGTTCATGCGTAGGATACATACTCTCATGTGGCCTCAACTGCCGATATCCATATGCAACAACACGATCCTCCTTCATAAGCACTTCTCCATGCCCGATGCTAGATGCATCACAGAAAACTGTATAACTCTTACCCAACTCCGGGAAAACTAGAATTGGGGTTGAAGGTAATCTCCCCTTCATCTTTGGAAAGGCTCAATCACATGATTCTGACAAACCATACTTCACCCCCTTCTTAGTCATGATCGTCAAAATCATTGTTAATCATGAGAAGTCTTATATATACCACATTTAGTAACCAGCTATCCCTAAGAAACATCGTACCTCAATGTCATTCTTCAGCAGCTCCCAGGTACCTACTGCTCTCACATTCTCTGGTTCTACTGATACTCATGTCTCTATGATGACATGACCCAGGAAGTGAATCTTGTCCATCCAAAAGTGTCACTTTGAGATATTAGAATATAACTGATGCTCCCTCACTGTACTCAAAACGATCTCAAGATGGGCAGCATGGTCATGTTGAGTGTGAGAGTACACTAAGATATCTTCCATGAAAACCACCACGAAATAATCAATGTAAGGATGGAAAACATTGTTCATCAGTGCCATGACAACTGTTGGCACATTCGTAAGACCGAATGACATAACAGAATACTCATAATGACCATACCTTTTTCATAAGGCTGTAAGAGGTATATCAGATGGTCTGACACACAAATGATGATAGATGGATCTCGGGTCTATCTATGAAAACACTCTGGCTCCTCGAATCTGATCAAAGAGAGCATATATCCATGGTAATGGATATCGGTTCATGACCTTCAACTGGTTTAGTGTCCGATAATGTAACACCCCAGGTAAATAAAGAAAATGAAATTTATATATTTATCTCTATTTGTGAAAAAAATATTAATATTACTTTAAAGGGAACTCTATGCTCGATGGTGTACCCAATACGCGACAACGAGTTCCTTTGAAATCTTACGTTGCACTATAATAATATTATTTTAAATAGTAGTTAACGCCTAGCCATTGTAATGGAGGGAATGAACATAACTAACTAAAAAATGATTATATATGTTTTTCAAATATTTTTTACTTTTTAAAATAAATTTTAGAGGATTAAAAATGTGAATGAAGTCAATTTTAAGCGTAAACATTCTAATATTCTTTAAAAGGATGATTAACCGAATTTTAATGGCGAACCTATTTTAAATCAACTTTTTGACAATTTTATGTGTTATATTTGTCAAAATAAGATTCTTCTTTAGAATCCAGACATCCAAATTTACTTTGTGTAAATTTTTGGTATCATTCCGATAAAGTTCATTTTTTAATGAATAGTGAAAATGTTGTATTTTAATTCAAAACCTATTTTTAATCTAATTTATTTATATGATTAGATTATCTTTTGAATTTTCTTTAAAGTAAAATTAGATTATATTATTACCATTTAATCCAATAGAGGTCATTGGAATTAATTTCACTTCGAAATCGGACTAAACTAGTGTCAATCTTTTGATACTTATTGTTTCATAAAAACATGCTATTTTCTATGATAGCGGGAATTAATTATTAAATTAATTAATGCAACTTATATGTTTTTAATTTTGTAAAATAGTCTTCATTTTTGAATTCGGAATATCAAATATATCTTAGGGTGAAGTTTTGCTATTTTTTAGAAAAACATCAATTTTTGATGAATAGTGAAACCACTAAGTGGTACTTATAAAAACTGATTTTCCGTTTAAATGAAATTTTACCACCTATGTGTTTTGAATTTAAAAAATCCGACATACATGGTTTTCATTAAGAAGTAAAATGTGGTTAAATGGAATTAAAATAATTTCTTGGTGAATAGTAACTTTTAAGTCTTTAATCGCGATTATAGGTAATTAATGTAGTTTAAGGTAAAAATAATGTTTTAATAATATTAAATGACCTAGACACATGTCCTAACCTTATGGGATGGGTCCTGGACGACCAAGAGAATCCATGGGTCAACTTGGGGACCCTATGGAGCCACTTTGGTATGAAAATGACATATATAACTTTATATTTAAAGTTAAAATAAAAATGTCACAAACATGAGTTGTTTTACTAAAACAATTTTTACATGGGGTTATAGAAGTCAGATTTTTTTCTATAAATAGTCATTGTAAATATAAAAAGATTTCATACATCATAGAAGTTTTTTTATAATTTTTATACATTATATAAATTAAATTATTTATGACATCATGATGATGAAGTGATTACCTCATTAATGAACGATTTAAATAAAGTGACAAGATAATGTAATATCTAAGACATAAACTTTTCAAAGAACAATTGGATGAGTATATTTCGTACCCTTATCACATTATCCTCTAATTATATCAATTTTTAACCTTTAAAATACGAAAATCATTTTATAATAAAGTAATCATTTATAACATTCCAAGAGTGCCCCTCCTCTCCTCTTATAAAAGGCCCCCACCTCTACCACCTTACACACACCTCTCAAGCCATTGGCTCGGCCAAACTATTCCCATTTTATATATCCACATCCCTATCTTTATAATGGAAGCCTCACTTTGGGCCTAATCCTTTTCATGGATGACATTGAGCTGAAATTAAAGAGAGTTACCTGATTTAAAGGTAGTGTCCTCTCTTGTGTTCTTATGTTTTATTTTGCTTCTCCAACCCTCTAAACTCTTTTTATTCATTTATTTTGTAAATCCTATAGTAAATTGAATATACTAGGATGTTATTATAATAATAATTAGAGCTAAACTTTCACACACCTACGTCTAATGATTAAAGGACATATTGTTTCTGTGGATGGCGAATTTCTGCCTCACGAAACGATGATTGTTCAACACTCATATAACACCTTCAAAGGTGGCCATTAAGATGTCACTATATTTATATATGATATATAGTATTTTTATGTTTTACTTAAGATTCTTTATTTTTCTTTTGTGGAATACCTTTATGGTTTCCATTGTGGGTAAACACGATAATTTCATTTTAGGAAGTGCGGACTACCGCCCCCTCAAAGTGAATTAATTCGTTAATGCCATATGTGGGATGTATAAAGGATGGATTTAAAGTTATTATTTATGATGTATGATACATATAAATGATGAATATAATTATGGAATTAAAATATACATAACTCTCATTTAGTTTTAATTTCATTAATATGACATAGAAATGAAAGTAGCGTTTATGCGTACATACGGCTTACCGTCTCCATGAACGGTGCATTTCATTTCTTAACTCTAAATGATAATTTAATATTATAAATATATGTATATTCTGGATATATATGATATATATTATATCCATGTCATGAATATCATTCTGGATTTAATGAACCTTTGACCACACAAACAACATGTAATTGTAAGAAGTCCACTTTCAACTTAAGAACCAAATATCGACAAAACAATCATTATTAACTTAAAAGATTAAATAATGTTTATAACATGGGAATAAGTTATATAAAAGGAATAATGAACTTGAAAATTTTTCTTAAGAAAGTAGAAATTAACTCAAGTTTATTATTCAGGACGTTAAAGAACGATCAAGTCATGTCGGACCTGAGGTAAGGGATCCTACCCCTCTCTTTCTTTTTAAGTACACTCTTTTATGTAATTCCTTTTAATCTCATCATTATTATGATTGGGATGTGCTTTTATATTAATCCTAATGTAATTTTTATGTTCATATGATGAGAGGCCCCATTTTCTCTCATCAATCTATTTTGGATGTTTTGAGTGGCGCTGTTTGGCTGCCAAATTTTCGTAAGAGATATAACCTCCCTCTTTCTTTTTGAGTACTCTCCTTTATGTCAATTATTTTAATCTATTATTTGTTATGATGGGGGATGTTATTTTATATTCCTCTTTCTGAAAATTTTATTTTAATATTATGAGAGACCCTATTTTATCTCATCAATCCATTTTTGGATGTTTTAAGTGGCACCGTTAGGCTGCCGAGTTTTCGTAAGGGATTTTTCATCTCAATTTTAGTCCCGTGAGATTTATGCTACATTTTCCACCATTTACTTTGAGTGGTGTATGTACTTCCCATTATTATAATCATTGTGTAATATAATTTAATTTATGGGTATTTACATATTCATTGTATGACCCTTCTTCAATGGGGTGTACGTTTCGAAAGTAACCCAAGTCGATAAGGGAACCTTTCACCCTCCTCTTTTTAAAAGACTTATTTTCTTATGTATTTTAATTCCCATAATATTATGTTGGTATATGTTCTTATACATCCTTATTAATGTAAATTTTATTCCCAAGTGATGAGATATCCTTTTTATCTCTCATCAACTCTTTTTCTAAATTTTGATGTGACACCGTTAGGCTGTCAAGGGAACTTCTTAACCCAATTTCGATTTCTTTGGGTTCAACATGTAGCTATTGAATATGTCATCCTTTGAATATGTGTGAATGAACTTTGATTATTTTACACATAATATCCACTTATATTGGGTGTAGTTATATTTTTCACACATAATTATTATATTGATTTATTCGTAATTTAAGTATTCCATCTTTATAATGGATTTCATCTAAATTTACATTTCCATTGAGACTTCATTGTTGTTATGCACCAATTCACTCTTATATGGTGTATAGGCTGTCCTTTGGAATATTATATCATGAATCCCTTTATTCTCGTGATATTATAATGTTTTGATTAAATGTTATTCCATAATTATTGTATTCAACTGTCTCTCATTTTGTTAAAAACCCTTTAACTAAAATATCGTTTTAAATGTTTTAATGATTTATTATTATAAATATTTCTCATTAATATCCTTTTTTTCAAAATGGTTTTAAAGATTTATTTATCTGGATATTAATGGTTTAAAATGTTAGAAGATTCAATGTGTTTTGTGACACTTTTATTTAAAAATATCTTTATTTAATGTTGTAAATGGTTTTTAAAATGATTTTTAGAATGGATTCAATATTTCAATATCTTAAAATGTTATATTGTTATTTCAATGTGGGAATGTTATCTTTCCTTTATGATCAAGTTATGTTCTATGATTATGTTATGGTTCTTGGGAATTGTTATGAAGACGGGTGGTTCCGTGATTAACTAAATGCGGGTGAGCCCGATATAGCTCTCCAATGTATTGGGTAACGCGAAGGGGTTAAACGTTATGGTTTCTCCGAAGAGATTTAGGGAATATACTGTGATGGGTATTCCAAACGTAACCAAGAGGGTTACTCCCTACGTAAGAATGTTATGAATGCCTCAAGTTACTTTTATGTCTTATGATTTCTATGATTTATTCATGATTTTATGAGGTATATTAAAGTGCATATGTTTTATGGGTAAAGTATGATTTATTCTTATGTATATATGTACTCATGTTTCCTTTCCATACTTTTTATAACCCTTAATGAGCATTTTATGCTCATCCCAAGTTTTTGAAATTTTTTTCACCGGTCAAGGGAATGGTACATGATATGATGATAGTGTCATGGAAGTGTCAAGAAAGAATCAATATTTTATTTTAAATATGTTTCCGTTGATGGAAAAAATGAATACTATCTTTTATGTAACAACTTTGTTTAGATGTGTAATGTAATGCAGGTTTTATGATCTAATTATCTAAAACTCTAAACCATGAAAAGATCCTCAATGCGAATTATACATTTAATTCAATATTAAGTAAGGTTTAAGGTTGTGGCCTTATAGTCGGTAACAATGGTCGATTTAGATAACTTTAGAGGTTAGAGTATTCTCTAAGCATAAGTGACATTATCATAATGGTAAGGATTTCAGAAAGAGTCCTAGTTTTAGATAAAGTGATTGAGTATGTATATCTTAGTGTTTACCTTCCTCATTAGTAAATGATGGTTTTTTTGATATACTCACACTGACATTTCTGTTTTTAGTGAAAGTATGGATCTAGCAGGCACCAAAGAGACAACAGGTTTGAAGGAAACTGTAATGGTTCTCTGATTAAGATACTAGATAAAATGGGGGATTCAATGAGGAAACTCGTGGTTGTTCTAAACCAACTATCAAGGAGTCATGATCAACCACATGAACCTTGGTATGATCTGTAATGCATCATGTACAAGATGACCAATCGAAGTGGAAGTTCAGGTAATAACTATAAAGGTAACCATTAGAGTTTATATGATCCTTACTTTTGAGGTAATTATTGGTTATTATATGATATGATGGAAAATAAAAGGCATGAGAAAAACTTGAGGTTAAAATATGTTATGATTATTTTTGAAGATTTTATCTCGTTTTGGGGAATGTTTTAAGAATTATATAGTTTTGGAGAAAGGACAACACACAGACCGTGTGACAACCCGTCATGTCGGACAAAGCTGCGGGAATCGAACCCACAACCAAAGTGCGACTGGTATTTATCGCCTACCACTGGACTACGTGACGTCCCTGCTTAGTTTGACTAATTCTTTTTAGTTATATGATTTTAGGAATCAAGAGTATGTTTATTTTGGGTTATCTATGGAAATGATTAACCTATCATCGAGGATATGTGATTAGGTTAATTACTTTCTAATATGGGAATTTAAGAGCAACTGATGTTATTTGGAGGTAAAAGTTAATTTGTACCTTGGAAGACTAAGTAACTAAATCCATCAAATATTTGGGTTTCAATCTTAGTTTGGTTTACTTTGAAGAATGTTATGGACAAATTTTTTATCGAATGGTCCTCATTGAACTTTGGGTTTTGTTGGAAAAATTTTGTCGATTAAGAATAGATTTTCTTTTTATAAAGGGTTATCCTTTTCTGGATTATCTGATCTTGTACTAAACATTTTGGTTTTGGTTTTGGTTAACTTCTAAAGACATGGGAATTATATATTTCTCTATTGTGGATTAGGTGATTCTCTAGAAGTTTATTATAGTGAACAAGTCTTCCTAAATACTCGTCTTTTGGAGAAAATATGAGTTTGTGTAAGAAATCTAATAAAAGTTGAAAGTCAACATGATAAGTAATTATGTTTCCTTATGAATAAATTCCTCAAAAAAAATTAACTTAAAACAAAAATGTTGTCTGTTAACTTTTAATGCTAGGGAATCGAATACCGTTTAACCCATCACAAGTTTGTGATTTTCTTATGGTTATCTTTCTCATAGACATATTTACTATCACTCTCCATCAAGAACATGACCCTTTGTTTATTCCTCCATGTCCATATTTTCATACATGGAATCCTAGTATGGGTTAACTCAGGTGACCTTTGTACTTCCCTTTATTTCTTTTAAAGTGATAGTTTAATTTACTCCTTTTTCGATGTGGGACTGTCAATGGAGTTTTCAAGCCGAATTTTGAAATTGCGAGGATGCAATTTCCAAAAGGGGGGAAGGATGTAACACCCTGGGTAAATAAAGAATATGATATTTTTATATTTATACCTATTTGTGAAAAAAATATTAATATTACTTTAAAGGGAACTCTATGCTCGATGGCGTACCCAATACGCGACAACGAGTTCCTTTGAAATCTTATGTTGCACTATAATAATGTAATTTTAAATGGTAGTTAACGCCTTGCTGTTGTAATGGAGGGAATGAACAGAACTAACTACAAAATGATTATATATGTTTGTCAAATATTTTTTACTTTTTAAAATAAATGTTAGAGGATTAAAAATGTGAATGAATTCAATTTTAAGTGTAAACATTCTAATATTCTTTAGAAGGTTGATTAACCTCCTTTTGATGATGAAACTCTTTTAAATCCACTTTTTGTCAATTTTATGTGTTATATTTTACAAAATAAAATTCTTCTTTAGAATCGAGACATCAAAATTTACTTTGTGTAAATTTTTGGTATCATTCCGATAAAGTTCATTTTTTAATGAATAGTGAAAAATGTTGTATTTTAATTCAAAACCTCTTTTTAATCTAATTTATTTATATGATTATATTATATTTTTAATTGTTTTTAAAGTTAAATTAGAATATATTTTTACCATTTAATCCAATAGTGTTCATTGGAATTAATTTCACTTTGAAATCGGACATAAACTAGTGTCAATCTTTTGATACTTATTGTTTCATAAAAACATGTTATTTGCTCTGACATCGGGAATTAACTATTAAATTAATTAATGCATCTTATATGTTTTGAATTTTTTAAAATATACTTCATTTTTGAATTCGGAATATCAAATATATCTTACGGTGAAGTTTTCGTATTTTTATGAAAAACATCAATTTTTGATGAATAGTGAAACCACTAAGTGGTATTTATAAAAACTGATTTTCCGTTTAAATGAAATTTTACCACCTCTGTGTTTTGAATTTCAAAAAACCGACATAAATGGTTTTCATTAAGAAGTAAAATGTGGTTCAATGGAATTAAAATAATTTTTTGGTGAATAGTAACTTTTAAGTTTTTAATCGCGATTAGAGGTAATTAATGTAGTTTAAGATAAAAATATGTTTTAATAATATGAAATGACCTAGACACATGTCCTAACCTTATTTGATGTTTCATGGATGACCATGGAAATCCATGGGTCATCTTGGGGATCCCATGGAGCCACTTTGGTAGGAAAATGACATAATCAACTTTATATTTAAAGTTAAAATAAAAATGTCACTAACATGAGTTGTTTTACTAAAACAATTTTTACATGGGGTTATAAAAGTAAGATGTTTTACTATAAATAGTCATTGGAAAGATAAAAATATTTCCTACATCATAGTAGTTTTTTTATAATTTTTAGACATTAAATAAATTAAATTATTTATGAAAGCATGATGATGAAGCGATTACCTCATTAATGAAGGATTTAAATAAAGTGAAAATATAATGTCAAATCTAAGACATAAACATGTCAAAGACCAATTTAATGAGTATATTTCGAACCCTTGTCACCTTAGCCTCTAATGATATCAATGTGGGACCTTTAAAATCCTAAAATAATTTTATAATAGAGTAAACATTTATAACTTTCCATGAGTGCCCCTCCTCTCCTATTATAAAAGGCCCCCACCTCTACCACCTTACACACACCTCTCAAGCCTTTGTCTCGGCCAAAACCTGACCAGTTCATCTCTACACATCCCTATATTCATCATTTAAGCCTCACATTAAGTAGAATACTTTCCAAGGAATCTTTTGAGCTCAAATCAAAGTGAGTTACCCGATTTAAAGGTAGTGTCTTCTCCTGTGTTCTTATGTTTAATTTTGATTCTTCAACCCTATAAACTATTTTTATTCATTTCTTTTGTAACAACACCGGTATCTTAAATATACTATTATTTTTTTATGAGAATAATTAGAGCTAAAAATGCACACACCAACATCTAATGGTTAAAGAACATATTGTTTCTGTGGATGGAGAATTTCTGCCTCACGAAACGATGATTGTTCAACACTCATGTAACAGTTTCAAAGGTGGAAATTAAGATTTCACTCTATTTATATATGATATATAATATGTTTATGTTTTAATTAAGATTCTGTATTTTTCTTTTTTGGAATCCCTTTATAGTTTCCATTGTGGGTAAACACGATAATTTCATTTTAGGAAGTGCAGACTACCACCCCCTCAAAGTGATTTGATTCGTTAATGCCATATGTGGGATGTATAAAGGATGGATTTAAAGTTATTATATAAGATTTATGTTTCATATAAATGATGAATATAATTCTAGATTTTAAATATACATACCTCTCATTTAGTTTTAATTCCATTAATATGACATAGAAATGAAAGTAGCGTTCATGCGTACGTACGGCTTACCCTCTCCATGAACGATGCATTTCATTTCTTACCTCTAAATGATTATTTAATATTATAAATAAATGTATATTATGGATATATATGATATATATGATATACAAATCATGAATATAATTCTGGATATAATGAACCATTGACCACACGAACAACATGTAATTGTAAGAAGTCCACTTTGGACTAAAGAACCAAATATCGACAAAACAAACATTATTAACATTAATGATTACATAATGTTTATAACATGGCAATAAGTGATGTAAAAGGAATAATGAACTTGAAAAAGGTTATTATGAAAGAATAAATTAACTCATGTTTATTATTCAGGATGTTAAAGAACGATCGAGTCAAGTCAGACCGGAGATAAGGGATCCTACCTCTCTCTTTCATTTTAAGTAGACTCTTTTATGTAATTCCTTTTAAGATCATATTTCTTATTATTGGGATGTTCTTTTATATTACTCCTAATGTATGTTTTAATTTCATATGATGATTGACCCCATTTTATCTCATCAATCCATTTTGGATGTTTTGAGTGGCGTTGTTATGCTGCTGAATTTTTGTAGGAGATCTAACCTCCCTCTTTCTTTTTAAGTACTCTCCTTTATGTCACTTCTTTTAAGCTCCACTTTTTTATGATGTGGGATGTTATTTTATATTCCTCTTGATGTTCAATTTATTTTAATAAGATGATAGACCCTATTTGATCACATCAATCCATTTTTGGAAGTATTAAGTGGCGTCGTTAGGCTGCCGAGTTTTCTTAAGGGATTTTTCATCTCACTTTTAGTACCGTGAGATTTATACTACATTTGCCACCATTTACTTTGAGGGGTGTATGTACATCCTATTATTATACTCTTTGTGTAATGTAATTTCATTTATGGGTATTTACATATTCATTGTATGACCCTTCTTCAATGGGGTGTACGTTTCGAAAGTAACCCAAGTCGGTAAGGGAACCTTTCACCTACCTCTTTTTAAAAGACTTATTTTGTTATGTCTTTTAATTCTCATAATATTATGTTGGTATATGTTCTTATACATACTTATTGATGTAAATTTTATTTCCATGTGATGAGATACCCTTTTTATCTCTCATCAAATCTTTTTCTGAATTTTGATGTGACACTGTTAGGCTGTCAAGGGAACTTCTTAACCCAATTTAGATTTCTTTGGGTTCAACATGTAGCTATTGAATATGTCATCATTTGAATATGTTTGAATGAAAATTGATTATTTTACACTTAAAATCAAATTATATTGGGTGTATTTATATTTTTCACACATAATTGTTAGATTGATTTATCCGTAATTTAAGGATACCATCTTTATAATGGATTTCATCTCAATTTACATTTCCATTGATACTTCATTGTTGTTATGCACCAGTTCACTCTTATATAGTGTATATACTGTCCTTTGGAATATTATATCATGAATCCCTTCATTTTCATGATATTATAAAGTTTTGATTAAATGTTATTCCTCAATTATTGTATTCAAGTGTCTCTCATTTTGTTAAAAACCCTTTAACTAAAATATCGTTTTAAATGTTTTAATGATTTATTATTATAATTATTTCTCATTAATATCCATGTTTTCAAATTGGTTTTATGGATTTATTTATATGGATATTAATGGTTTAAAATGTTAAAAGCTTCAACGTGGCATGGGACACTTTTATTTAAAAATATCATTATCAAATGTTTTATATGGTTTTGAAAATGGTTAATAGAATGGATTCATTATTTCAATATCTTAAAATGTTATATTGTTATTGCAATGTGGGAATTTTATCTTTCCATTATGCTTAAGTTATGATATATGATTATGTTATGGTTCTTGGGAATTTTTATGAAGACGGGTGGTTTGGTGATTAACTAAGGGCAGGGGAGCCCGATATATCTCTCCAATGCATTGGGTAACGCGAAGGGGTTATGTGTTAGGGTTTCTCTGAAGAGATTTAGGGAATATTCTGTGATGGGTATTCCAAATGTGACCAAGAGGGTTACTCCCTACGTAATAATGTTATGAATGCCTCAAGTTACCTTTATGTATTTTAATTTATATGATTTATTCATGATTTTATGAGGTATGTTAACGTGCATATGTTTTATGGGTAAAGAATGATTTCATTCTTATGTATATATGTACTCATGTTTCCTTTCAATACATTTTATAACCCTTATTGAGCTTTTTATGCTCATCCCATGTTTTTGTAATTTTTTTCACAGGTCAAGGGAATGGTACATGATATGATGATAGTGTCAAGGAAGTTTCATGATAGAATCCATGTTTTATTTTAAATATGTTTCCGTTGATATGAAAAATGAATACTCTCTTTTATGTAACCACTTTGTTTAAATTTGGAATGTAATGCAAGTTTTATGATCTAATTCTCTAAAACTCTAAACCATGAAAAGGTCATCAATGTGAATTATTCCTTTAATTCAATATTAATTAAGGTTTAAGTATGGGGCCTTATAGATAAACCACACAAAGCTAAAAGGTACCATTCGAATTCTTTGCAAAAAGAACGGGCAAACCCCAAGAAGAGTTACTGGGTTAGATAAAACTCTTTTCCTGGAACTCCTCCAACTGCTTCTTGAACACTCTAACTCAGGTGTATCAATCCTATAAGGAGGGATGGATACCTGCACTTCTACTAGAATAAGATCAATAGAGAATTATACCTCTCGCTTTATAGGAAAACCTAAAAAGTATTCTAGAAAGTCATCTGGAAAGCGATCAACCACTGGAGGAAAATATATCTGAGAATTACCCTGGTCATCCAGATAAAATCTAGAAATATGGGTTGTAACACCGCCCATCCCATGATGCTCTGGTCAAGCTCTGCTCTCCTAGACATCCAATTCGCCCTTGTGATGAAACGATCCACCCTTTGGTGATGTGAAACTCACACTACGGTGATACCAATCAACAAAGGCCGAGAAGGTAACTATCCATTCCATCTCAAGAATTACATCATAGCCTGTCATCCCCAATACATAGAGATTCCATGAAAAATGACACCCACCAACCTCATGGGGGAAGTCTAAGCACTAATGCATTCTAGAAGTTCTAATTCCCAAGGGAGTGTCTAGTTTCATCATATCCTCATAAGTATAAACTGTATGTCAAAGTATTTCCACAATATGAACAGAAATAAATCTATGAGAAGCTCCAGTATCCAAATGTTCAGAGGATATAACTGAGGCTACTAAAATCATACCTCGAACTGTAGATGGTCCATGATCCTGATCCTTATGAATCTTCTCTACCGCAAAAGTCTGGCCTGCACTACGGCCACGTGTAGTAGCCTGAGATCCCTAAGATGACCCTCCCTGATCCTGAACATTGCTTCCATAGCCTCTACACTGGCCTAAACAACCATAAGAACTCTATCCCCCATCTGGTTGCGGAACTGGTAATCCTTCTCCTATACGCGGAGTCAAAACTGATCCTCCCTCACCAACCGCTGCAAGGAAAACCCAGCAGAAATGTTGAAGATGACCCATCTTGCCGCAAGATTGGCACTCCACTAGGTCTCTCAATCACTAAGGCATATATGCCATATTTTTTCACACTGATAGAACACCACTTGGTTGCCAGAAGGAAGATCTCGTCTACCAGAAAGAATACCTCGCTTCCTCGAGTCGCCTCATGTAGACTCTCAGTGGATCTTCCTGCTATCTATCTGAAATGAATCAGCCCTGGATGTTAAACCGCCCTTGTCCACAACTCCAGTATCCCACTGATTTCTCTACATGATATGATCTTGGTTGAATATTAGAGTAATATATGTAAACTGAAAGACATTCACATGTGATATGATGTCTGGTTTGAGCCTTCCTCAAACTTCCTTGCTAAGAACTGTTTTTCATTCCCCAGAAGGGGAGAGAAACTCTGTAACTCTATGAAGTGAGAGGAATACTCCATAACTGTGAGAGTACACTACTGTAGGTTAATGAACTCTTTTGATCTGTCACCCCTCAGCACCGCTGGGTAGAAGTAGTTGTAGAACGTATGTTCAAACTTGTCCAAAGCCATAACATGTTGGCACCCTGCCTGTGAACCCAAATCCCACCATCACTTGGTGGAATATCATATCATATAAGTCATGAGCATCAATCTCTTATCCGGAGGCATATACAGGTGCTCAATGATGGGTAGCATGGCTTTTATCAATGACTCCACAGCCTATGGTCCTCCATCACCTGTGAAAGTGGGAGGATGTTGCTGCTGAAAACCCCATGTCAGCTCTGCCATAGACGGGGTATGATGCTGCGCTCCTTGGATGGTCTGCATGAATCTCGTGAAACCCACTCTGAAATGAGAATTGACACTAGTGTCTTGAATCAGTGTAGTTTCCATGTTCGTAACGATAGGCAGAAGTACTGATAGTCTGTGATCTGCCATATCAGGTGTATGGTCACTGCCTGGTTCCTGATGTGCAACGGGGTGACGTCTTGGAGGCATGAGTCTGCAAGGTCACAAGCATTCCTTCATTAATGATGAACACAGTTGCAACTTAAGAGAGTAAAATGGAGCAAAAGAGAAAAAATCTAAACTTTGGGGAAAATATGACTACACGGCGTGTAGGACCACTACACGGCGTGTTTCTTGAAAATTTACCCTGGGCGGGTACCTTGGTCATACATGGCTGTGTAATCCACCCAGTTACACGACGTGTTATCAAACTACATGGTGTGTTCTATCCCTTTTTCTGCCTCCCCAGTTACACCTACATGGCTAGGAACACAGACTGTCCCAACAGGAAACTACACGGCGTGTACTAACCCTTTTTCTCCATGCCCGGTTACTCTTACATGGCTAGGAACACGGACTGTCCCAGCATGAAACTACATGGAGTGTTCTAAAACTACACGATGTGTACTAAACAATTTTCTCCATGTCCGGTTACTTTTACATAGCTAGGAACACATACGGTCCCCGTCGGAAACTACACGACGTGTTTGTCTACTACACAGTGTATCCTTAAGATATTTTTCCCCATCTGTGTCGATAGTCATACAGAATGGTACACAAACCACCACTACCCAACATGTCAACATGGTACACAGAGTGTTGTCCTACGGATCTCCTAACCAATGTATTCAACAACACGACTAGGTCACACGGAAGGCAAGTACACGGCGTGTACATGAAAGTACACAGCGTGTAACCATGAAAAGTAGTTCTTCCCGAATAGAAGAACACAGGGCGTGTGTTCATAAGACCACATGCCATTTTGTCGGTGTTTTTGGGTAGTAAACATACATGAACCCCCAAAACCATTGATAAAACATCAAAAAACCCACCTATGTGCAAATTTCCGATCTGTGGGGTCCCATACTCCCTGTGAATCAGAGCATGGCATCATAAAAATGCATATGACAAGTAAACAATATAACAAACTAACTATCCACCAAATTCCAGTCCACAAGGGCCCATAACACCTTTGAGACCCTGATTGGCATCCATGATAATGAAGCTCTAAACAAATGATACCCTATCAACATATCAGGTAATCTATCACTACAGTTATCACAATAACATGGGTAGTCTATCACAAATTATATCACAACAACATGCATCTTCTAATGCAATTTAAATGGAATGAAAAAATGCATGACATGTGATCTTCAAAAAAGTGTCTATATGATGCATGAGTTGGATACCATACTTTCATCTGGTTGCAAAAAAATAGAACCACAATCATATAAACTATAATAGCACAACACAAGTGTCCCACCCAACGGTGAAGTCAATTAAACTATAACATTTTCAAAAATAAAAAATTGTAATATTTGAGGTAACCTAGATTTTTCCCTTTACACGGGTTCTAGAACTCTGAGGCACAACTATAGTCCATTTACCTATTCTGTCTTATACCTGTCTAATGTCGCTAAATAGTAAGTCCATAGAAAAGAAAAGAAACCCCTTTGATACCAATTTGTAAGGATCCAAATTCGGAGCCACTCAACTGGTGCCTCATGCCCGGTTCACCACATGACCTCAAGTGCATTTCCCCAATTGCTCAAGGCTACTGACTAGCAGTGAGGGCCTTGGTGAGTCATTGGGGAAACCATTCCCTCATTTGGTAAATTATACATGGTAAAGAAAATATTAGTCAATAGAGGAAGCAATAAACAACATAAAATAACTAAAACTAAATAGAAGAAGAAATTAATATATAATAATGATGATAATGATATAGCAGGATAAAGTATATGAGGTAAACAGCAAACACAACAACATTCTAAAATACAACTAAGAAACAAAGTATGAAAAGTAAACAGTAACTCCAGCAGCATCGCAAGCCTGATCTCGGTCTTATGCTATCCAGCTCCAACCAATAATAATGTACCTGATGTAGGAGGGCCAAAATCCCTATCCAAACCTGCAACCATATAACCTGTTTGGGATGAAAAGCAGTACCCAAACAAGGTGTGAGAATAATCCTAGTAGGTATCAACTACAAGATTTGTTCCCTACTGTTAGTGAGTAATATAGCAGAAGTAATGAAAGTAAATGTATTAATGAACTATGAGTACACAATTAAACAGTCCTACCAATTAACATTCACATTCATTTAACAATTAATTCATTCATTTAATTAAACAACGATGTAATATCGCAAAGCTCTCTATTCCATGGTAAACAGGTAACACAACAGGCATTAAAAGACTACCTAATCAAACGAGCATCCCAATACATCCAAGCTTTTTCATTGCCTTAGTAGACTCATCTAAGCCAAACAAAAAATCTACATTCACACTAAATATCTAGTCGGCTCAAACTAGGAGACCACTATATTCATGTAAACATAAAAAGGCACATACACTCTGGGAAGCAATCAGGTCGATTCCCCTGTGGTGTTGCAATGATATTTACAGACTCTCTGAGGAAGTTCTTACATCTAATTACACATGTGTTCTCGATATGTACGTAAAATATGGACACTATTCTGAAGCACAAAGTCCAATTCATATAGGTCATGCGTATGGAACTTATTCCAATAGACCCCCTAGGGAAGCACTTAATCATCTATTCCCTCTTTGGTCTCCTGCACTAGGTTCTTACAGCCCTACGTAGTCCAGTCATGTGTAATTGACTGTCAGCAGCCTTAAGTAAGTTTAGAAACTTCATGGATAAAAGCTACAATAAATCAAAAGCATTAAAACCTCAGGAAACTCTTGAAATCAGTTATAACAAGAAAACTAGCAATTGCAATAGGGTTTGCCTTGCAGGAAAACTATGCCAAACGGTGATAACAACCAAGCAGGGATAACACCCATGGGATGATCCTCAAACATGAAAAAAATAATATATTATTATCAATTAACCTTAATCTAACAACCAATCTATGAAAATTAAATAGTACGACCAAAATCCCAAACCTGTGATACCCGAAACATGGGAATCCTACACTTTTGCACAAAAACTCAAAGACATTCAATGTACGGCAACAAACCAACTACCTCGGTCATAGGAGATTGATATACATGAACTTTGGCTCATGAATCTTCCTAGAATGGAGTAGATCTACAAAAATTTATAAAATATTCAACCAAATATAACTCTCATAAGAGAAATAATCAAGAAACGTGGCCAAAGATGAACCAATAACTCACCGTTGTGATTCTATTGCAACCGATGGTGTTCGATTCAGATAACCGATGATGGATCACCGGATCAGATAAGATTCGGCCTCCTTAGACACTCTGTACAGAATTAGGTGATGAAGGAAATAGAAATAAAGATTAGACGTGACCCTTGTCTGTTTAATGAAATAAAAAAATGTACATGACATGTACTTCTGGTGTACACTACGTGTACTTTCCTTTTCCATACTCTGCTTTAGGCGGCGTCCATGTCACCATTACAAGTCCATGTGTGTGTCCATGACACGACTAGCACACTGCTTCTAGTGGCATCGATGTACATGGTGTGTACTCATAAAGTACTCAGCATGTACTCTGGAAATTTCCAGATTTTCCTCTTTTTCTCAAAAACTACCGTAAATGGAAAAACGTACCTGAAAAGAAGATTAGGGTTCTTACATGGTATGTTTTGTATAGAGATTATTTCATTATTTATATAATGATAGGACATTATACTTCCTATAACAATCAAAAAGAGAGATATATTGGACATATATGTGGCATAGGTTAATAATATGGTGTTATAATTTAGGATATATCTTGAATTAATTTCATGATTATATTATTTCTAAATATTATTATAGTAGATGGATTCCTACCCTAGGATTTATATTTATTTTAAATGTGTAGAAAAATGAAATTTTTTTATATCATTCAATATGATGGGGAATCTAAATATATTTCACTACTGAATCTCAACAACATAGTAGATAGAATGGAGAATATAATTTCTATAGTCATGAAACATTCTTGACCCATAAATCATATAGGTCTTCCAAATATATAAATAAATTAACAAATAAATGATTATTATTTCATGAAGAATATATTTTATTTATTTAGAGGTTACACAAATCCATTGGTGATAATGAAATTAATGAGTACTACAAAAAAAGTTATTTTTTCCTCTTGTACTCAAAGAATAAATTTATTCAATAGAATATTATCAATTAGAAGGTGATCTAGATCATTAGTGTATTCTTATTAACTATACATGTATTGTTGTTGAATTTTAATCTAATGAATTTGAAAATTTTAAGAGAGTATTTTTTAGTTTATTCTATCACTAAAATCCTAATATGAAATTGAAAAATTAATTACATGAGAATAAAAATATGGACAAAGAATATGTCAGTGATTAAGACGAAACATTTACAAGTCTTGTTCGAAAAAAAAATGATGTTTTCAACCAAAATATTTGAGAAATTTATCGATTAATCAATGGATAAAACCATGTCTTAGAAAAGTATTTTTCATAAATTATTTTTTATATATATTAATAAATAATAAAATGTGATCTCAAGGGTGACCTGAATTGAATAGTATCAAATCATTCTCATTTTTCTAACAAATAATAAAAATTATTAGATTTCTAAAAATTTTATAATGAAATAAGAGTGTGATATAAAATTAATATACCTCTATTCCAGAATTTAGTGGAGATGAATAGGGGAAACAACCTCTATATAATCATATTTCTGACACTTTCCACGGTTAGCACATGCATCGACCAGGTGATACACATCTTGCATCCCCATGTCCCCACATTACTAATGAGGGGACAAATCATCACTTCTTCAGTGATGTGTACTCCTTGACAAAAAATGATTATTAGACATCTGTTTTTCCTTCTGTGGATTCCTCATAATTCATATCCAAGTATGAGTAACCAACATTGATTCGAGACATTATTTTTAAATTCACTCTCAGATCAATATCATTTTGGATGCAGATTAATTTGGCTACTTCTTTCAGGACAGTCCAAAGGATAATTTAAGGGAACCAACATTGAAACAGAGTAAATGTAACATCAGGCATGTCCGGGAATCTCTGGAAGAAAAAACATTGGATCACATGTATTCATAGTCATAATATGGCATCTAAATGGTGTAGAATCCCAAACCATCTCATGTCAATCACAAGGTATCTTATTCCAAACGGATATCATAATGTTTTTCCTTCGAATCCTAGGTTTAACGTAGGGTATTCCATGATTTTTACATCTTTCAGTAATGGGTACTCCTGAGGCATTCTTTCTGCGGTTTTCCTTATTCATCTCAATTAAATCATGATGTAGGATGCTAGTTTAACATATTGCAGAGATGGAATATAATTTATTTTAAAATCCCATAGTTACATGTTAATTAAGTACATAACTATGCGATATCACATTGATGTTTTATCAGAAAATAGGTATAGAAAATCCAATGAGTGTGTACCCAATGTGGTGCGCCTAATAAAAAGAAGGGTTCCCACAAAAAAGTCTCATCTGAGCAACAATAATGGAGGATCAAGGATGTGGACCCCAAAGAGGGGGACACTTTATGGATGGATTAGAATTCCCATGGACAACAAACTCTAAGTGAAGCATCTCATAAATAGAAGGTTTCACACAGTGAAGGCTTACCTAAACACCACTAATGGAAGATCATGGAGGTGGGACTAAAAGATTGGGACACTAGATAGATGGATCAGAATGCCCAATGAGAGAAGACCTAGGGTGGTGCATCTCATGAATTGAAGTTTTCGAACCATTATTGCTGATTTGAATGCCATGACGGGTATATCAGGAAAAGTAAAACCCGTAAAGGGGGATACCAAGGATTTCTATTGGCTAGTATTGAACCTCGGGGAGGCTTTTTATGTACCATGTATTGAATATAGGGATTATAATCCCTGACGTTTGAAGAAATATTTTGGTGCATACACATGGATAATGGACCATCACAAGAGGATCACTCCTAGCAAGATGTGTGTGGATTCTATGGGACTAATGCATTGTTTGATTCCTATGTACTTATAAGATTAGAAATGATGTGGTCGGAATGATATAACTGAGATTTGGTGACTCTGTAAGAATGATTATGTGGATGGAGGAAGTGATAATGGAATGGATGGAGTATTGAAAGTGATGGGATTGAATCTCAGAGAGGCTTCCTACATACACATTACAAGAAGATTTGGAAAAAATTCCACATAGTTCAGGATGGAACACTGAATCTTGGTGTATATTTGGACATCGACCCAAAACATTACATCAGTGCCTTACTCTCTCAGATGAATAATAAAGGGATAGTGTACAGTTTGCAATATTTCAGTCACATGCTCTTTGACATAGAGTCCATATATTATCATATCAAGAAAAGATGCATCATGCTAGTAATCACAATGTAGATGTATCATCACTACCTATACCATCAAGAGACACATATGGTTTCCCTTGAATATTTTAAAAAAAAATTCAATACTATACCATATTGAATGGTTTTCTAGCATACTATGTTTACATTTTATATATGATCGACCTTAGATTCATTTCATAGATTTCTATCTGTGGTAATGAATTGAAAGATTTCCAGACCACTCACCCATCACCCCACATAGATTTATCTAGACATTGTTTTTTCTGATGAAACTATCCTCTTAGTTCATCAGGGTATGCGATGTTGGAAGATGGGCTTCGATGAACCCCCCTAGTTCCCAGCTGACAGAAGGATCAATGGTCCCATGCTCAATAATGTAGGTTTGGGGATTGTCTTAATTAGTCATACACCGAAAATATTTCCATATTCGTTCTTAATACCAGAGGGTTGCACGAAAAAATAGGCAGAGTATCAAGCTCTCATCAATAGTATCAAGTGGGATCTCAAGATTGATTCTCCTTACCTACAAGTGAAATCATTCTTTAAGATTTTCATCAAGAAGATTAAAATTGAATATATCATTATGGAGCTTGAGATCAATCCCTTGTCAAAGAACTCTTTGCATCTAATGGCCCAGATCCCTTCTCATGCAAAGATGAATCTTGTTCCTCTATCACTGAATGGTCACATTGATGCACTAGCTAGTCTAGAATCTTCTTTCATAGAGCCTAACATGGACTCTATTATCATTCATGATGGCCATTGAAGATTAATCGTCATTTTCAGTATAGAATATGATGAAATTTTTTGGGTAATCCACCTTACCACTAATGATTCAACATCCGGTCCTACTGATCTCCCTATAGTCGATGAAACCTATGATTGGACAACCCCTTTCACTGAGTATCTTCATCACAACCATATCCTATTGAAAATAACTGAATATTATTGAATACATAGTCTCTATGTTTTTTTGACCTTCTAGAGAAGTCCTAGCATAGAAAAGGCACTCTAAAATTTGGGTTTTGATTTAATTATCTTCCACTACATTGAAGGAGATGAGATTACTCATGTTATATAGGATGTCCATGATGGGTCTTGTAGTTCTCATCAAGAATGGATGAATATCAACCATAAGAATTTAAGGATGGGATAATTCTAGCCAACAATGGTCCATGACTGCATTGAGTTCTCTATGTGGTGATATGCATGTCAGATCCTTGAAAATTTTATGCATCAAAACCAGGATCCCCGCCACAAAACTAATTATATTTGGCCATTTTATATATGGGGAATCAATGTTCTAGGACCATATTTTTCATCAACAACACTCCAATTCATGTTCATTCTAACTGCAATTGATTTATATTCCATGTGGGTAGAATGTATTCTACTCAAGGAAGTCAAGTCCTTTTCTATTGTTTAATTTGGGTGCTCTAACATAATACATGGATTTGAAGTCCATATCACTATTCTCATGGATAATGGTACTAACTTCATATTAGTTGAGTTGAAGAAGTTATACCAGATGTAAAAAATAGGATCCATCAACACTTCAGGATATAATTCACATAAAAATGCATTGATTGAGGCGTTCAAAAACAACTTATCCATAATTTTACTAATGTTAGTTGGGTATAATATATAAGAACCCAGATCTTCATTTTAGGTATGTTTTTCCTTTTTCTATAGTTTTTATGAAAAATGAAATTTCTGGAAATTTTCGAAGTACACGCCCAGTACGGTTCTCTGACTCGATGTCCTGTGTTGGTCGTGCCCGGGCCACACATATGGTGTGTAGGGGTGACGTGGAGGCCGATTTTGGCGGAGTAAGGAAAAGACCCAGTACACGCCGTGTACTCTAAATGTACACACCGTGTACATTATTATTTTTACTAAATGTACCGGGGTCGTGCCTGACGCACAAAAACACCTCCTTCAAGGTCCCATTCGTCCGAGAGCGACCCGTACGACTGGATCTTCGACGAGCCCCCGTCTCTTCATCTGTTCTCTGATTCAAGCACGGTCGATTGAGTTGGAATCACAACGGTGATATCTTCTTTATTCTTGAGCTTCCTCTTCTGATTCCACTTCATTTTCATGTTATATTGGGTTGATCTTTTTGTTCATTTTCTCAGATCTACGACATTCTAAGGGGAATTAATCGTCGTGGTTCACGTATATCGATCCCCTAGGATCGAGGTAGGTGGTTTGTGACCTTTTGTTGAATGTTGATGAATATTTTGTGAAAATTCCTCAAATTCTCCTGGGCGGGTAATTGTGGGTTTCCGGTTTTGCCCGGCTGTTTACCTTCTTTTCTTGATTGTTGTAATAGAGGTTTATGCTTGTGAGTAGAGTAATTTGTTTTGTTCTCAGGTTTCCTTGCCATGCTTGTTTTACTTTTTGGCATTTTCCAGTTGCCATGCCTAGCTATAGCATAGTAGAACTGTTGCTTATTTATTGTTGTTGAGCCTTAGAATGATAGCCAAGTAGTTTTGGAGGTTTACTTGGGTGATGCACGCACACTGAGCATGTTTATTATCACTCAGGACAATGAGAACCTAGAGTAGTAGACCAAAGGGAGAATTGATGTAAGGGCTTCTCCAGAGTGTCTTTGAAATACGATGAGAGACCAGAGGGGGAATTGACCATGAGTTCTTCCTCAGAGAGTCTGTATTTCCTCGACGCGGGCCACATGTTGAATGAGATGTTGAGTTCTTCCCTAGAGAATCTTTAGTAAGATATGAGATTATAGGGAGAATTGATGGTGAGTGCTTCCTCAGAGAGTCTATTAATTTCATAGCTGAACCAGAGGGGTGAGACTATGGGTGCCACCTAGAGGGTTTCTATTACTTATAGGTTGAACCATAGGGGTTAGGCTGTGAGATCTACCTAGAGGGTTACCTTTTTTCCTTTGATGCTGGTTGTTTACTTGTGCACTTCATTTTTTATAACTGTAGATTGTAGCTGCTTGTGTTTCTGTTTACTACTTCCTGTTTTATTACTACCATGTATTTATTGACTGTTAGGCACATATCTTTGGGTGATTTCTTACTGGGGTTGTATCTCACACCCTGTTTGGACCATTCTTTTGGGCCCAAGAATACTATGTTCCTGCAGGTATAGATAAGGGCAAGCTCCATTCTACTTCAGGTTCTTGATTGCACTGGAGCTGGAGAGCATGGGACCGAGCCATGGCTCACGATGCTGAGGAGTTTATCTTGTTTTCCTTTGCACTTTGTTTTTCATTTGTACTTTAGAACATTGGTTTTTTTGTTGCTTTACATAGACATATGTAACAAGTTGCATCATCATTATTTTATGCATTGCTTTCACTGTTCAGTTCTGTTGTTGTATGCTGTTAATATTTTTGTTGTTGTGACTGGATGTTTTTCTACTATATACATTACAGAATGAGAGCATAGATTCCCCACTGACTCACCAAGGCCCTCACTACTAGTCGGAAGCCTCTGGAGTTTGGGGAAACGAGCTTGAGGTCATGTGGTGAACCAGGTATGGGGCACTAGTGGAGGGGCTCCAAATTCGGGTCCATACAAAGTGGTATTAGAGGAGTTATTTTCTCTTGATTTTCTATTTGGAGACTTTATTTTGGGATAGGACGGATTCAGAACTTGGTATTAAGCTGTGCTCGGGAGTAGCAAACCCATGTATAGGGAAAATCCATACTAGCTCATTAATTTCAGTTTGCTGATTTTGAGATTTTACGATTGATATGACTTCACCTAGAGTGATTCACAGGACATGTGCTATGATTGTTTTGATATTTTTCTACTATTTCTATCACAACCCGATGAGATGAGCGTATTCCATCTCATGCATCATATAGAACCTTTTATAATCACATGCCATGAATTCTTGCCATGCCATCTAGTGTGCATTAGCGATTGCATGCTGTTGTGATAGACTTTGTGTAGATTATTCATGATGTTGTGATAGATGCTTGATAGAATCCATGCTGTTATGTTAGAGAGCTGTTTGTTTTCCCTTTTATGTGACTATAGAAGAATCGAAGATTTGATTTGCGTGGAGTATGGGCCCTCACGAGTCGGAGTTTGGCACCTCTTTGCCTTGTTTTTAGTGTTTCTGGGGTTCTGTGCAATTTCTGAGCTACTGCCCAGAAAAACATAGAATACATGGTGTGTAATTTTTGGATACACACGGTATAGTTCTCATGCTATTTCACTGACCGTGTGATCAGAACATGGTGTTGTTAACGTAACATTAGGAGCACACCATGAATGGGAGGTACACGCGGTGTAGTAATGAGCCGTGTACCCGGCCATGTCTCTAACAACACGGGTCAGGGAAGCTCGAGTAGCACACATCGTGTTGTAACGGAACACGCCGTGTAGTACCTTCCAGGTACCCGTCCATGTCACTAACAACACGTGTCGGTGTATCCTTCTCTCAGACACACCATATTACTATTGGATCACGTCGTGTAGTCTCAGTTTATGAAAAACTGTGTGGGTTAGCTATGTAAGGGACACGGGCAGGGGAACAGTTTTCATGTTCACGCCGTGTGTGGGGTCAAAACTTCGTGTGGTTTGAGGTGTAAAATACTTGTAGGGTAGGAGTACATGCCCATGTCAGTGGCTTGAGAAGACATGTTGTGTAGTTTTTATACACGCCATGTAGTCGAGTTTTGTAAACTGGTGTGTTTTAATTCGCATGTTTCTATTTTGTACTCTTGTGTTCTCTGTCTTTGTTTTCCTGATCTAAGGTCTGCTTTTGAATTTCAGATTTATGCCTTTGAGACGTCCTCCGGTCGTACATCTGTCCTCAGGCAGTGATTAGATGCCAAACAGGGCAGATTAGGGACTTCCTGCTGCTCCTCCAGTCGGTCCATCCTTGGCACCAGCTGTTATACCAGTTGCAGGCGCAGATGTGCAGTTCAGGGAAGATTTCATTAGGATGATGAAGAGCTTCTAGGGAGCTCCACCTCCAACCACGACTATGGCAGACTTGATGTGGGTTTTCCAGCAACAGCATCCTCCTACGTTCTTGGGGGAAGGAGGACCTCAGGCTGCAGAGTCATGGCTAGAAGCGATGCTGACTATCTTCGAACATCTAGATAGGCCTCCAGAGAGGCGGGTTAAGCTTTCCACCTACATGCTCTGAGACTCTGCCATGAGGTGGTGGGAAGTGATCTCAAAGGCGGGTCATTAGCAGGTTATGGCTTGGGAGGAGTTCCAACACGTGTTCTACGACTACTTCTACCCGGAGACCCTGAGGGCCGACCGACCCTGGGAGTTCTTGAGCTTAGAGCAGGGGAAACTTTCTGTCATAGAGTATTCCTCTTGCTTCACCGAGCGGCAGCGTTTTACACCCCTCCGGGATGGGAGTGGGGTGTTCTTATCAAGGAAGTATGAGGATGGTCTCAGGAGGGAGATCCACTCGCAGGTGAACATCATCTAGGTGACTTCCATCAATTCCATTGTCAATCAGGCACTAATTGCAGAGCGCAATCTGAGAGACTCCAGAGCTGCGAGCCATGGAGGTTCTGCTTCCAGATCTAGTTTTCCTCTAGATGACAGCAAGAAGCGCTGTAGGGAGTCTACGCGCGGTGATCCGATGAAGCGAGATACATAATCAGGCAGCCGGGTGATGTGCTACCAGTGTGGTCGGTCATGGCACACGAGGCCATAGTGCTAGAGGGACCCCGCGGAGTGCCGATCTTGCAGCAAGATGGGTCACCTTCAATGTTTCTGTCAAGTTTTCCTACCAACATCTGGTGACCGAGGTTCTTCCATGACCCTTCGTTCAGGAGAAGCACCACCAGTTACTCACCAGTCGTGGAACTGGAGTTCTTCCAACAGTTCATGCCGAGGTGTAGGTCGAGAACGTGGTGGTCAGCCACTAGTCCCTCAGCACCAGTAGGGAGGTTCAACTCATAGTGGTTATTCAGGGGCCCAGGTCCACGGTGTAGGCTAGTATTTCACCATGAAGCAGACCTATCAGGAGCAGGATCCTTGCCCTTCTACAGTTCGAGGTACGATTTTAGTAGTGTCTGTTTTATCTTCAGCCCTTTTCTATACTGGTTCTATACATAGATTTATCTCTGTTGCTGTCGTGGAGAGCCTTGGGCTCTGCATCTTTTCTTATGCCGACTCGTTGACACTAGACACACCTTTTGGGAAGAGGACATCTAGTGTACGCCAGTGTAGAGAGTGCCCTCTCAAGGTTGCAGGGTATCATTTCTTATGGGAACTCTATGTCATTGAGATGATGGGGTATGATGTCATCCTCTGGATGGACTAGTTGGTTACCTTCCAGTCCATCGTCGACTATTATCGCCGTAGAGTGAGTTTCATTTCACTAGAGGGTGAATCGTTTCTTCATAGAGGCGAATGGGATGTTCAGGCGAGTCGGGTAGGACTCGCGAATCATGGGCTAAGAAGGGTGACAGACCAGATTTCTAGTCTTTATCTGGATGATCAGGGGACTCCACAGTTGGACTTTCCTCCAGTGGTGGATTGATTCAGGGATGTCTTTCCAGAGGACTTCTCAGGATTTCCTTTGAAGCATGAGGTAGACTTCTCTATTGAGCTCGTGCCAGGAGCGGCACCGGTGTCCATTACTCCCTATAGAATGGCCACACCTGAGTTGCATGAGCTCAAGAAGTAGTTGGAGGAGTTGCAGGAAAAAGTTTTTATCTGACCCAGTACTTCTCATTGGGGTTCGCCTGTCCTGTTTTCGAAGAAGGAAGATGGTACCCTTCGGCTTTGCATGGACTATTGGAAGTTGAACCAGTTGACGATCAATAAATGATATCCCATTCTGAGGATCGATGACCTCTTTGATCAGCTCCGAGGAGCCCGTGTGTTCTCAAAAATCGAATTGAGGTCCGATTATCATCAATTGCGCGTTAGACCATTAGATATACCTATTACCGCCTTCATGAGCAGGTATGGTCTATACGAGTATAGAGTCATGCCGTTCGGTCTCACGAATGTGCCTGCATTTTTCATGGCACTGATGAACCAAGTGATCCATCCTTATTTGGACTCTTTCATCGTGGTCTTCGTGGATGATATATTGGTGTACCCTCACACTTGACACTACCATGCCACCCAAATTGAGAACATTCTGAGTACACAGAGAGAACATCAACATTATGCTAAACTATCGAACTGCCACTTCTGGATGGATCAGATTCCCTTCTTGGGTCACGTCATCTCAGAGGCAGGAGTATTTATGGACCTAGATAAAATGAGAGCCATAATTTCCTGGGAGCAGCTGAATAACGTCTTTGAGGTATGGAGCTTCCTATGGTTGTGCAGATACTATAGACGCATCATTCAAGACTTTTCTCATCTAGAATCACCCTTCACAGGTCTGACCAATATGGTGTTGAAGTTTATATGTTATAATTCTTATGAGTCATCCTTTCAGGAGATGAAAGGGAGGCTGACATCAGCACCGATACTAGTCTTTCCTGAGCCAGGAAAGTGCTACACTGTTTATTGTGATGCTTCATGTATCAGGCTGGGAGATGTGCTTATGCAGAGAGATGGATTCAATGTGTGTTGGTCTCGGCAGTTCAGGCCACATGAGATGAACTACCCGACAAACGATCTGGAGTTGGCAGCTGTTGTCCATGCCCTACGTAGTTGGAGACACTACCTGCAGGGAGAGCACTTTATGGTCTTCACTAACCATAAGAGTCTCAAATATATCTTCACTCAGCATGATCTGAATCTGAGAAAAGGCAGGTGGGTCGAGTATCTTCAGACTTTTGACATTGAGCTTGCCTATACGCCAGGAAAGGGAAATGCAGTGGAAGATGCATTGAGCAGGAGAACTCAGGTTCAGGCGGTTCAGGAGGCCAGCATTGAGTGGTAGCTGATGGATCTATACTCTTAGATGCATCTGAACAAGAACAACAGACCGGGACAGACTTTCCTATCTTCTGTAGTTGTAACCTCTATACTTGTTGATCGAGTATGGATGAGGTAGCTATCGGACTCAGAAGGCTTAGTCCTGCGGGAGAGTGTGTCAGGAGAGGACCCTCTTCCTAGATGGACAATGGGTGAGGATGAGATCTTCCGTTTCCAGGGATGCGTATGGGTTCCAGAAGACATACATGAGGAGCTGATGCTGGATTTTCATTCCCCTGTATGGGCAGTTCACCCTAACGTCACCATGATGTATCAGGATCTTCATCACCTGTACTGGTGGCCAGGTATGAAGAAGGATGTTGTTGGTTTTGTCATGAGATGTTCTACTTGTCAACAGGTGAAAGTAGCGCATCAGGGAACAACAAGCCTTTTATAGTAAATACCCATTCCATAGTTGAAGTGGAAAAATGTTGTGATGGGATTCGTGACCAGGTTTCCGAGATTGCCTTGGGGAAATGATGATGTTTGGGTTGTCGTCAACAGGATCACGCAGGATGCCCACTTCTTGCTGATCAAGGAGGTGTTCATTATAGATGATCTGGGACAACTTTTCATCTGAGAGATCATTCGTCTGTAAGGAGTTCCAAACTCCATTTTTTAAGATAGGGATGCACGCATTACTTCTCGGTTCTGGCAGGGACTTCAGAAGGCCTTGGGTACACAGGTACATTTATGTACAACATACCATCCCCAGACTGATGGCATGTCCGAGCGCACGATCCAGGTGCTTTAGGATATGCTCCGAGCCGACATTCGAGAATTTTGAGGTTCTTGGGAGAAGCATATTCCTCTGGTGGAGTTCACCTACATCAACAGTTTCCAGGCGACCATCCAGATGGCACCATACGTGGCTTTGTACAATAGGTCATGCCGATCACCCTTATGCTGACTGGAGGTAGGAGAGGAATCTTTGCTGATACCTCGTCTCATTCAGGGGACCTCAGAGTAGATAGAGTAGATTCAGAAGCGGATGGCTATAGCACAGTCTCGACAGAAGTCTTATGCAGATCAACGGAGACGACCTCTAGAGTTTGAGGTCGGAGATTAGGTTTTCCTGCGTGTCATACCGAGGATGGGACACAAGAGGATTCAGAGATAGGGAAAGCTTTCACAGTGGTACATCGGGCCGTTTGAGGTCTTGGAGAGAGTGGGACTGGTCACCTATTGGTTGCAGATACCTCAGAGGTACTGGGCCATGCACAACATCTTCCACGTCTCTCACTTCCGATGTTACTTTTCAGAGTCGTCTCATGTCTTTCAACCTGAGGAAGTCAAGCTTGAAGCGGATGCATCGTTCGAGGAATGTCCTATCCGGATTTTTGATCACAGTACGATGGTTATTCGCGGATGGTCTATTCCTCTGGTACGGGTGTTATGGAAGCACATGTGAGTACATGATGAGACCTCGGAGAGGGAGGCCGACGTACGATCGCAGTGGCCGGAGCTATTTGGCGGATCTTCTTCTATTCCCCGCTAAGGAAATTCAGGGTCATATTTCGTTAAGGGGGGAAGTTTGTAAGAACCCGGATCTTTGTTTTAGGAATGTTTTTCCTTTTTCTGGAGTATTTAAGAAAAATTAAATTTCTAGATGTTTTTGAAGTACACACCGTGTACTTTATGAGTACACGCTGTGTTCGCTTCTCCGGCTCGAAGCCGTGTGATGGTCGTGCCCGGGCCACACACACAGTGTGTATGGGTGACATGGAGGCCGATTTTTCCAGATTACGGAAAAGACCCAGTACACACTCTGTACTCTAAATGTACATGCTGTGTACTTTATTTTTTTTACTAAATGAACCGGGGTCGCCCCTCATGCACAGAAACGCCTCCTTCTAGGTCCCGTTCGTCTGAGAGCGACCTGTACGGCCGAATTTTCGATGAGACCCCATCTCTTCATCCATTATCCAATTCGAGCACGGTCGATTGCGTTGGAATCATAGAGGTAATATATTCCTTCTACTTGAGCTTCATCTCCAGATTCCTCTTCATTTTCCAGTTATCATGGGTTGCACATTTTTTTGCATTTTCTTAGATCTAGGAGGTTCTAATGGGAATCAATCATTGTGGTTCATGTATATCGATCTACTAGGATCGAGGTAGGTGGTTTGTGCCTTTCAGTTGAATGTTAATGAGGATTTTGTGAAAATTCCACAAATTTTCTTGGGTGGGGAATTGTGGGTTTCCTGTTTTGCCCTGATGTTTACCTTCTTTGCTCAATTGTTGTATTAGAGGTTTATGCTTGTGATTAGAGTAATTTGTTTTGATCTCAGGATTACTTGCCATGATTTTTTTACTTTTTGGCTTTTACAGTTTCCATGTGTAGTTGTAGGATAGTGGAACTATTGCTTATTTATTACTATTGAGCCTTAGAATTATCGCCAAGTAGATCTGGAGGATTACATGGACGATGTATGCACGCTGAGCATGTTTAATATCACTCCAGACTGTGAGAACCTAGAGTATTAGACCAAAGGGAGAATTGACGTAAGGGCTTCTCCAGAATGTCTTTTAAATACGATGCAAGACCATAGGTGGAATTGAAGATGAGTGATTCTTCAGAGAGTCTGTAGTTCCTCGATGTAGGACACAAGGGGAATGAGACATTGAGTGCTTCCCCATTGAATCTTTAGTACGATACGAGACTATAGGGGGAATTGATGGTGAGTGCTTCCTCAGAGAGTCTATTTATTTCATAGCTGAACTAGAGGGGTGAGACTGTGGGTTCCACCGAGAGGGTTTCTATTACTTATAAGTTGAACCAAATGGGTTAGGTTGTGAGAGTTACCTAGAGGGTTAACTTTTTTCCTTTGTTGATGGTTGTTTACTTGTGAACTTATTTTTTTAGAGTTATAGATTGTAGTTGCTTGTGTTTCTGTTTACTGCTTATTTTTTTATTACTTCCTTGTGTTCATTGACTATTAGGCACAGATCTTTGGATGATTGCCCACTGAGATTGTTTTTCACACCCTGTTTGGGTCATTATTTTGGGCCCAAGAAGACTATGTTGATGTAGGTATAGATAAGGGAAATCGACCTTCTACTTCTGGTTCTTGATTGCACTAGAGCTGAAGAGCATGGGACCGAGTCGTGGCTCGCAATGCTGAGGAGTTTATCTTGTTTTGCTTTGCACTTTTTTTTCAGTTGTACTTCAGAACGTTGGTTTTTTTGCTTCTCTCCATAGACATATGTACCATGTTGCATCATCATTATTTTATGCATTGCTTCCGCTGTTCAGTTCAGTTGTTTCATGCTGTTTATTGATTCCGTTATTGGGACTGGTTGTTTTTTGGCTGTAAACTTTACCGAACGAGGGCATAGTTTCCCAACCAAATCACTAAGGCCCTCACTGATAGTAGGCAGCCTCTGGCATTCGGGGAAGCATGCTTGTGGTCATCTGGAGAACCAGGTACGGGGCACTAGTGGAGGGGTTTGGATTCGGGTCGTTACATAATAAGATAAGTTGTCCAGAAAATCTCCCCAGTGATCTTTGATATTATCAAATAAAACACATAATTCCACAATGGTGACTCCATCATCCCTAATATACAGAACATAAGAAGTTATTCCCAACAATATAGAATTTCCATCACATCATAGAGCTATCTATGATCAAAAGATGTTAGAAAGAGTTGGATAATTCCATATTTCAAAAACTATAACTTGTTGATGAGAACATGATTTGGGCATATAATTCTCCATAGGAACCCAATCAATATTACCAATGCTTTCAATAATAATTTTATCCTCCACCCATTCTTCAAGGGTCGCATGGTATTAGCTCTAAGGATGCCAATAATACTTGGTATGAATCCATTAATGTTTGAACCGAAATGGGAGGGGCCCTAAAACACGAATAAGGTCTATCCTAATGATTAAAACTCTTTGGTTACCATGGATGGTGAGAGAATCACACCTCCCCACAATAATAAGCTCCGCATGAAGTTCTTCCCCTGAGTTTGTTTATCCTCTCGAATGACTTTAAAATTTTTCATGGTCCAAAGTTTAAGACATTAAACTCAATGTTAGTATCTCGTGCATAATACATTGAACTGAGTTCCCAAGTCCAAGAATCACAAATATAAATTTTGTAAAAGATACCCTTTGGGATGTATTTTGTGTCATGGAGGCCTTTTCAGACTTCATTCATGTCATGTTACAATAACCTCACCATACACATACCTCTTGAATAAATTCCTCCATTTCGTCTAAAAACATGATATTAAACTATACTGCCTCATCCCATATAGTGGTAGATTCCTATTTCTTCCTTGTTGCGTGATGTTAAACTACGCATCAAGTAAAGTTCCCAATCACATGATAATAAATATGAAAAAACCACCATTTTCATAACTCTATGACTATAAACTGTAATGTATGTCATCCTACATGATGTTAAATAGCTGCATGGTCTAAGAAACATGAACTTAAACTATATAATGTAGTGTACTACATGGCGATAGAGAGTTTCATCCTATTTTCAGGACAATTAACAACACAATGGTGGTTGTTCCGTCTCTATTACCATAGAATTAATATACCATTTTACTACATGAAATTAAATATATTTGTCCTAGATGACATTAAACTGAGCCCCCTTTATTCTCCATGAAATTAAGCTTCCAATTTTTTTCAAGAACTACATATGGATTGATTCCCATCCTTATGGGATAAGTAGCGATTCTCAGACACTTCACCATTGGTCCCAGCCAAAAACTCTCCCAATCAATTTTCCCCACCCCAATGATATTAAATTTTGTGTGAGTTATTCATAGGAATGTGTGATGTTTTGTGAATCTCATGGGTTGTCATTCACATTGGGTTTCTTTATGTTGATGCATTATATATTTCCACTTCAAAAGCCTCATAATTGGTCTGATCTATATCACTTGAACTAATACCTCTAGTGTCCTCATTACATGATAATGAACTACATAATGTCTCTCTTACTTACTATTTGATACTAAAATATGTATTTTCCATCCTGGATTTACGACGAAAAACTAAACCACTTTAAAATGTATTCAACTGAGAGAAATTTCCCTTTGGCACTGACCAACATCCATGATATATTCATGTACTATGTATGGCCTAATTACTATACTCATGAGATATGTAGTGATACCAGTACATTTTTTTCAATTTCTATTCAAAGAACTAAAAACTCATCAATTAGTCCCTTTATCCTTAGTATCATTTAAGAGTATGTGGTGTGTTATGTGGGCCTCCTTGGCCCTCATTCACATAGGTATTACTCATGGCATTGTATCTCACCTCTCCCCATTAATTGGTACAAACTCTATGAACATAAAATAAAATTTTCAGTTTCCTTGACAAATGATAATAAATTTCCTGATATCCATGATATCATCATTTAAGAGATATCTCCCCCTATTTCACACTCTCCATTTACCAATCAATCACCAGGAACAACATGATTTTTGATTATCAATATTATTCGATATGTAGCGAAGCCTAGATCTTTTTCCCATAGGCCCAGCCATAAGATCACGAACCATTTTCCAAGATGTCATAGGTTGTATCCTTGAATGTTTGCGGTGTTGTGTAGATATCATTGGTCCTCATCAATATCATGTTATGGTAGTGATGCCACATGTGTTATTATCAAATAACACCTCCCTTATTTACAGTTTTGGTGTGTCTTTAAACTCTATAGATATCCAAAAATATGTATAGCATGATTCCCATACTTGTGGGATATGTAACAAGACCCTAACATTTTTTCCATGAGCCCAGCCGCAAAATCACATTCACATTTTTTTGGCATTTATCCACTGTTCCTATTCGTGAGTGTGTGGAATAGTGTGGTTTTCTTTGTACCTCATTCACGTCGAGTTATTTGTTCCTCCAAGAACTTGTAATTTTGGATGAATCACTTTCTCGCATACTTTCCACATCGCACAACAGTAAACAAAAAACATTTTCAACCTTACTTCATGACTTTAAAATACATGAATACATCCCAGGCACCAATCATTACACTGGGAACCTATGGTCCAATATCTATGACGTTAATCTAAAAGTTTGTGGTAAAATAATCATGACATTTTAACTGTGTGTAATATCCCATCGAGAACTCGATCATTAAAGAAAAATATAATAATTCGAATTGATTTTCTACACTAACATGTTAGAATGTGTGGTTGTAAGAGATCTAAAATGCTGAATTTCATAGCTACATTATCCCAATCAATATCCAATATTCACATGAACCATTTCCTAGTTCCTCATCCCCATTCATGTCCTATCAGACCCCCTAATGGCCAGTCTATGATAAATTTTTTCCCTACCATTCTGATCCAATTCCCCCGAATAATTTGGATTACATTTTGAGATAGGTTTTGTGTTTATAACATAGTCTATATTTAAACATCATTTTCTTGTACCCATCCCTAGTAACATGATATAAATATTATTTTTTGGAAAAGGCCATCAATTATAGTTCCATCATCATGCCACCATCATTGTGTTCTAGATATCAGGAATGTTTAATAAAACATTCCACCATATTATATCCTAGTATATCCCCAATAACCCTGGTTCCCCCCACGAAATCATGGATGCTGTGTGTGAATTGTATTATACTAAAAAGTTCCCGAATTTTTTCTTCAAATTTTATGCACTCCCGTGTGATGGGGAAAGATTAATAACACTCTTTGGTCCACACACTTATAATGGATCATATTAGATTATGTGTCTTGGTTGGGGTTGTAGATAAATATAGAAGTTTTAGAGCCTTATGAATCCAAATAAATGACATTAATGTTAGATCCTAGTCATGGTTCTCTTGGGAATATGTTGTGTAGAATTGGACCTCTATGGTCCTCATTCACATTATAATTATTAGTGCTCTACAATACATATGTCTAATAGAGATAGCTTCTCTACATCAGTTTAGATTCTATGACCCGAAACAATGAAATCTATTTTCAAAGATATATGCGTCAAATCTACACATAACTTTTTCTTTACTACATGATTTTAAACTACATGGATACATCCCATGAATATGATTTTAGATTGGGAACCTATGGTCCAAACCATATGACCTTTAGTCTATTATCCCTCTTTCTATATAATATGACATTAAAATTATTCCAATTGAATGGTTTTTAATCCAAGGTTCACATGGGTCCTTCCCCCAGCCTCCTAATGCACTAGGGAATGATACTGAAAGTCCATGATCCATTAGAATGTATTCATATCCCATATCCACAAATTGAGTCTTCCAATGTCTATATTTTTTCCATCATTCACATCCAGAAATACCACCTAACATTGTGGGTCTCATTCCACTTATTCTCACCTCCCATCCTAGGAAAGTTCCCAAATTAATTTTTAGCCAAAAACTTCAATTAATGTATTTTAAATATGGTCAATTGTATATTTTTATTTTTCATGAACCATCTTTGACTGGTGAATCTATGGATTTTTTATTGCAAATATGATCAGTAGTGATCCTACCCACCAGTCAACCCTTCCCTAATCCAGACCTCAAATGTTTTGATTTACATCTTTTCCACTTCTGTATATTCTGGTTGGACATTAACACCCCCGGTGTCTCCCATAATTTTATATGAAATCATAAATTGAAAATATCCCATGTTGTAAACTGCTACATGTGATAAGGAATGACTAACTTCACACCTTGTTTCCCACACCGATCATGGCTCACATGGACATTGGATTCATTCTAGGGTTTGTACCAACATATATAAGTCTTGGAACCTTATGAAATCAACACTATAACCATACACTAGGACCCTTATAGCCCTAATTATATGATGTCAAAATAGGATCCCTATGATCCATACTCTAGGACTATGAATGAAGAACCTTTTCATGGATTTCACAAAACTGTGTGGTGTTTTATGGACCTATTTGATACCTATTCATGCTATTTTTTCCTTTAGTCATGCCATGCAGATCCATTAGGAAAATCTACATCCTATTTACATATTAAATGATATTAAAATGCACTAGAAAAATCCTTTTATATGACATTAAACTACAAAATCATTGTCCTTTCAATGTGACATTGTACTACATAGAATTTCATTACAATGTATCACATAATACCCATGACTATGGAATATTTCAGGACAAACAAGAATTTCATCTTTGGGGACTAGCCACAAAATTATTCAATCCATTATCCCCTTAGTCGTGATAATACACAAAGATGTCTGAAAACAAAAAGTACAAACTTTTCCTTAATAATGAATTTGTGGTGCATGTGGTCCTTCTAGTCTTCACTCATGTTAGGATTGTTTTGAGGTCACAATATACATATTCCTCTTTGGGTACTGCACCCTTGCTCTAATATCTATTACCCTAAATAAGACACCCAAGTCTATATAGCATGAGATCAAAAAGTGTGCATGCCTTTTTTGGATATGTTGTGTGGCATGGACCTGTATAGTCCTCATTCATGTTAGGTCTGTCAGGATGCCATGTAATGTATACCCCATTGAAATTCCTCTATGATCCACACTATGGAATTAATATAAGAAACCATAATCCCCAATGAATTATTCTAAACTTTAACCATACCCTAAGAATGTTTTGGATGCCCCATGAAAATCACAGGATGTTTCACCTTCGTTTCCAGAGAGGATTTCTGCTAGTAGTGTTTGTCACCCAATATATTTTGTTTCATAAAATATGATTGGCATGGTTCCCATCCTCATGGGATACATAGTGACTCTTAAACAATATTTATTTGAGCCTATCCACATTATCATTATCACTTTTGGGTACATTAGCTTTATTAATGTTCCAAACATCATGACCCTAAACTAAGAGCCTCACAAAATAAGTTGAACCTCTCCATAAAACATGTGAGTCCTCCTGGTATGATCTCTAATAGTTATGTGGTGCACAAGCCCCATTTGGATAATACACGTCTGATTTCTTTCCTCAATTGGACACATATATTCTATGAATATACACTGGTTAAGGTAATATGGTTGTAATAAATATTTGATACCCCTATCATGTGATGTAAAACTATTAAATATCCTATCCCCTCAACAGATAGGTCCTTTCAGGATGGTGGGTTCAATGTTGGTTCATCACAATGAGCTTACAATGATTTTATTTAGTCATAATGGAATAATGTCATGATTTTTGGAATACATTTGATCATTGTACCACTCCATACCAATCTTTTCATTTCCATTTTATTTTTATCCTTATCCTCCTTCACATCTGATGGATCCCCCTAACGGCCTGGTCCGATGTCGCTTGGATCACTTACCATTATGGGTAGACGTTTTGAAAGATAGTCGATGAAAATTGCAGACATTTATAATGTTTCAAATATTTTCAATCATTGACCCTAGATTTATTTTTACCATTCCATGATCAATGATATAGATGATGTTTTTTAATTTGGTCATCAGGTTATCTCTATCATGATTCCAACTTCTTTGTGTTTCGATTTTTGGTTGTCATGATTCACACTTCTCATTTCCCTTTGTTCAGACGGATTCCAACACACATATATTTATTCTTCTCATACAGTAATTCATGATCGGTATGGTGAATGGGCTATCCCAAGATAACCGTTCCCTAGCTGTAGCCACTCCCATCCTGAGAACTTGGGTGTTCAGTTAACAATAGTTGATAATGAGTATTAGATAATTATCTAACAACCTCATAAAAAGTGAGATATTACGTGTTTATCCTTTGTTTTTGACGTAGGGTGTTTTGTAGATATGTTAGAGGGTAATATTTCATGTAAGCAATATTGTTTCAATACACACAGTTAAAAAACAAGAAAAAGTTATTATTTTATAAGATTAGAAGTTTGTGGACCTTATGGATATGTATCTTTGAGGGATCACTTGAACTCCTACGCCTTTTGGAGTGATGAAACTAAGTCCCCTTGATGCCTTTAGGATACATTCTTTCATAAATGGACATAGAATGAATCTCATCCACCCTGGTTTGTACCAGTTCCTTCTCAATCAAAGGATCAACCAATAAGCATGATTCTAACCTCATCTACTCCTATGTTTCTTCCAATAGATCACTTATTTTTGTGAACATCATTGTTTGAGTAGAAATGAAGGAGAATGTATCATTTGACCACCCCCCCTATGCACTAGATCTCATTTTCAACAACCTAATGCACTTGAGTGCTGATAAAAAACTCTTGATTATCAGAGACATCCTGATGGTGACTGCTTTAATATAATTTATCCGCAAGGTAGTCCCAAATGAGAATATGTATCCCTAATTCATCTGTCACTCAAAAACATAGATGGATCAACCAATGATCCTGAAATCCCATTTTTCTTATCCATAATGATTATAAGTTTTTTTAATAAAGAATTTGATTAACCTTGATGCTCAGTATCAGGTATCCTAACTATCCTTGACAGGATTGGAATCATACTCTTCCATCTCCACCATGTCTTCAGGTTCAAAATCAAGAAACCAGATAATGAGTTAAATAGTAGGATCATACTCTTTGATAATGAATGCTGGGTTAGGATACAAATCATCAGGTTGTTACTTATCACTTTATCCTATCTTGATATTTTTGTCAATTTTATTTATAGGTTCCACCCGACTAGTGACACCAGTGAAATCATGAGATATTTTTGACAATAAACCTTCCCTAGTTGGCATTGATAACTAGAACCACATATATTAGTTCCCCTATAGTGAGAAGGACCCATGATCATGCACTTAATCTTACTATAACAACATATGCTACTCTCAAATCTATTAAGAGGGAGTGGTCATATTAGTCATTATATTTAGATAAGAAACAAGTATGAATCTGTGAAACAGGAACCATACTAAGTATAATATATGATTTCTAATTCAATCATGTTTTCATCATTAGGATATTGAGGCATGGTCCCCCGTACATGATGGAAGGGTCTTGGGATTCTGATTCAGAAGTTCCAATTTATTCAGTTTCATCTAGCCAACTAGTTTATCCATGTTTTGGAGCAAATGTTACAAAATGTATCACTATATTGGTCACATCCACATCCCAATGATAGTGGGTCACTGGTACAAGATTCATCAATGCAGAAAACATTCATTTTTTAATCAACATGAAAAATCAGAGAGATGATAGCCCAGGGAGGCAAGTTAACACTAAAATCGAGGGCTTCAATAGAACCTTTCCAGGAAGTGTCATATGATTCTACTACATCACTTTTCATTGAGGATACTACCTAACCTTCATCCATAGATGATTCCTTAGAGGATAATACATCATTATCTTCCTAATGGGTTTCTTTGTTAAGACATACCCCAATGATCTATTTGAGTGGTCAGACAAGGGGAAGGGTTCAAACAGATGTGATTCTAACAGAATCAGTGGAGAAGTCTTCTTTAGTAGCACCAGCAATAAATTTTTCATTATAATACAAACACCTTTGGATTGTACCATGTCCTCTATGTTAGATATGAATTGATCCCCCTCTTCGTTGGATTCTTTGAATCCACATTTAGAAAAGTTGATCACTTCTATTTGAATACAAAACATGTTAAGATGATCTCATTGGTAATGGAGTTGAGGAACTTCCTTCAGCTATCCCGGGTCTTTCAATCCACAGGATATAAATCATCACGAGGAAGTTCCACGTGGTAAAATTGATTCTAAAGAGTCTCATTATACATTATAGAGAACTCCCTGGATACCTCCCCTTCATCCTGTGTCCACTAAACATGGACCACTAGATTTGGTAGTGCTACTCATATGCCTTCATATACAGTCTGTACAATTCCATGGACCTCCTCCCCTACTAATATTTCGTAAATACCTTGATATGTGTCAGCAACAACCTTATTATGCTCCCTTGCTGCAACTCAACATTTCCCTCTAATTTGAGGGGCCGCACCTTAATTGGCTTGGATCATCTGTTGCATCAATGTTTCTCATGTATAGGTAGCTTTCCCATCTCTATTAATTATCATGTACTAGTACAAATGTCATTGTGGATGGTAGCAGGTCATTTCAGATACCTCATTATTCACGTCTATACATGATCCAGAGCTACCTCATCATTCATTAGTTTTATTCATGACATACTCCTATTTAAACCCTCACGGTCATCCAATAAATACGACTACATTTCCACACTAATAAATATGTGGTGTAAATTTGACATATCTGATTGCATTATGCTTGTGTCACCAATACTCCACCTCAAAAGGCCATATTAAATGGCCACTTCTCTATATTTTATGTTCCTTTACTAGTGGTTTCACATACGAGAATATGAAATGAGTGAATGATGAACTAATTTTCTCACCCGAACACTATCACAACATTCATTGTGCCTCACTTTACTGGAGAACTCCTTGTAATGGTCAGAATCGATGGCTGAATGTTTTCATGGGGGAAATGGAACAGTTGTATTCATATCCTCCCATATTCACTAAAATCCAATTGTAAAAAAATGATATTTCCCACACTAATGCAATTATATGTTTCCCTCATTGATATGTCATAGTACTTTATTTAGCAACTCTCGTAATGGGATCCCCATATCAATGTGTTTCCCAGTGGCCAGCATCGCTATCCTGATAAATCTTCTTGTCTTTCTCCCTTATGAAAATATATCAGAAGTATAATCCATCAATATATGAGTTACTAAATGAATTTGGTCATCCAAACTATCAGTCACTCTTCATCCTTTCTATTGTACCCCAAATGTTCCACTATCTATCCTCTATAATCTTCTTGTATGAGCTATTATTTCAAAACTAAGGACCTCTCGAATAGTTAAATGGCCTTGTTGGAATATTCATTGGTTACTCCCCAACTTTTACGTTTAGAATGAACCTAAATTATTTCATAAATTGGACATACCTTGTCATCTACGTTCCACTGTTTGTTCCATGCACTACATCCAGCAAAACATTCACCAAATATGAAATTTGATCATCATCCTCTAAATTATTATCAATAGGGAGAAACTCTTAATATATTTCCCCTATAATTGGAAATCCAAAAATTTTATGGTGACCCTAAAGGTTGATTTCATCCTCCCCATCATGAAGGCCAAATGTGATGGTGTCCAGTGACCATCATCTTAACAGTTAATGTATAATGTCTCATATTAGAGAGAAATGTAATTGGTAATCACATTAATACTTATACAAAACCACTCAATTATGAACTGAATTGAACAATGTGATTGATTTGAACACCCAATTTTCCTAGTTCTACTCATTTTTTATGTTACTTCTATGGTGTAGATCCCAAAAATCGATCCATCCCATGTACGGGTACCCCAACAAAGTCTTGATGAGTTTATTATAAAAATGTAGGGATAATTATTTCTCCAATGGTTTTCTATAAACATTGTTGAGGTGATTTTATTGGTAATAAGTAGTGATTTCCATGTTGTTCTTCCTGATATGGCCATCAGTATCCCTATACCATTGATATTGCACCGATGTGCCCCTAAACATGTAGGCTAGATTATATCTTCATGCTTCATGGATTATGACAACATCCCTCAATCTGAATTCATATATTGGATGAATGTTTCACACCGGTTAGTCCCTTTGAGTATCCAAAAATAGCTCAAGAATAGATTCAGGGTCTTAATTGATCTGAACACAAACCCTAATCATGATATTTTTCACTATATATCCTCATCAGGTAGCATCTACAATGACCACCTGAAGAGCTTCAAGAGTATCCATCTAATCTGACACTTCGAAAATTTTCTAAAACATGTCATTGATTTCATTTTAGAGGATACTATTCTTTATTAAACCTCATGATCTATGTGATTCATTATGAAGAATATGATCGTGATGCCTCAGTTTGCTGAAAGATAATTCATGAGATAAAGGTCTGTGTAGCCCTGTCCATAAAGATGTGTGTTGAGGGGTGGATGGATTTTAAAAAATGGCTATTTTGGATAATTTTTTTTAATATCTGGAATGGAAAATTTGTCCCTCATTACATATTTATAGGTAGTGGTTGATAAAGCATCGTGTTGGCCCTAGAACCCTTGAGCTTCATGGTAAACTATAGTATGCATGCTCTATGCCCTATCAATGTGATCTAGCTCCGCATCTATCCATATGTTTTCAATGATTTCCCCAAAGAATATTACCCACCATTTTCCTATGAGCTCACATTCTGTAGGGGGAATTTTCTGGCCCCAAATTACATGATACTAGGGAAATGGAGAAGGTTTCAGACAGTTAAAAATTAATATTGGCTCAAATGACCAGAGAATTCATATTAGGATTATACCTCATAAAGCTCCATCTTGGAGGCCCCTCACCACCATGGGTGTGAAGGTGGATGATGGTATGTTTGTGAATCTGAGAAGCCATGAGAACACGTGAACATATTTGATGAATGAACCTGTGATTCTATTTGAGAACCTCCCCTTCGTGATTTTCCCTTCATGGAATTCCTTATGAGCATCACAATCCCTATTTCTTATAAAATGATGCTCTATACCACCTTGAAGTCATGGATACCCTAACATTTCTTTTTCCAGTCTTTCATTTCATGAAGCACCCAAGCACTATGAGCCTAACCCAAAAATCGATAACCCTAGTTACTTGAGCATCATGAACCATGAATTCCATTGTTACTCATAGAAACTACCTATGAAATAGATTTATTTCATGAAGGCCAAATCCATTCATGAAGGAGGGATCCCCTTTGTGTTCCTCAAGGATTTTTGAATCTGTAAGCCTTTATGAATCACTATTAATTTATGGAAGGACCATGTGCTAATATAGGGCCCCATGCTTCGTGAGGATGTTCCATTTGAAAAGAACCAAATCTTCATGATGCTCTTCATAGAGAGGATCCTTTATTTTCAATATCCACTTACATTAATACATCCATGCATGGTAGAGGGGATTTCCTAGTCCCTCATGTAGTGTCCCTTGTTTCAATGTTCTAACTTTTTATTTTTTTTCATAGGTACACAACTTGATAATTATTTTTGGCATAACACTGCTTACATAGACTCCATGAGTGACCACTCCTCCACTTCACTATTTTTGGGAATTTCTAATTCCTTCCCTACCAAAAGTTTTTATGGGTATCAGTTATGTATGTCCAAGGGGCGAGGAGTGAGTACTCCCTATTTGAGACGTAGGACATTAATCTTCCAATACCCATTGTCCTAATCACATGATGTTAAACTGTAGTCTCACCCCCATTAAATGAACTTGGGGTTCACCCCCAAGGAATTATCCATGACCAATCATCTCCGTGAGAGTGTGATCTTCCTCCCCCCTTGAAGGGAATGATTTACTTTATGAATCTAATGAGATCCTCTTCAGGAATCACTCCTGAATTAATCTCCAATCTCCTTATTTCTATGTAGCCTCACCACGTAAGCCCCCACATCACCTCTTGTGGAAACACCATTCACAAAATTGTTATCATGTATACTTATACATGTTAGTTTTCAAATTCAGCATGACTCACATTGGATTAGAGGTTAGTAGTGACCATGAAACCAATGCATCATGGTCACCTTAGTGTGAAATCCACCAGATCTTCAATACCAATCTACATGGGTTTTGATCCCTATATTCTATTCATTGTATGTAAAGAGACTTCATGAGGTTCAATCCCATTCAATGGTAAACAATTATTCTCCTTCATTGGGATTCGCGCTCAGGAGGTGATATATTTTCCTTATGGGACACATTTCTAGGATCCACCACACTGAGATCTCCTAATATATCCTCCATCAGTTCATCAATCACAGCAACCTTATCCCAGTGAGAGAACTTCAACCACCTATATCCATATGAGCTACTAACCATGCATAATCCCTATCAAGTAAATGATATTCTATCCATGAGAATGCCCTTGAATTCTGAACAATGTGTGTTTTTATCCCTACCTTCTAATCATGGTACGTAGGAAGCCACCTTGAGGTTCAATGATAACCAATGGTAAACACTGGTTCCATCTTTTTAGGGGGAAACTTCTATATTTAATAATCCCCCTTCATCCATTCTCATCAATGTCATTCCTTTGAGACACTATATCATTAGATGATTATGACCCACCTTGAGGTCACATGTCCATTGGGTCAACTTGGGAAGCATCATTGTGTAATCCCCATACCACATTATTGGGATTATAAACATGTGTAATCCCCAAAAAACCTTCCAATGTATATGGAAATTTATTCCAATACAATCTTAATATGTTGAAATCCTCCCTGAGGTTCAAGGTCGACATGGATATATTGATGTCATTTCACTCTCATCCTTTCAATATGATGTTAAATTGGATGGGATAATATAATTATGTGTACATTGATCCATATATGTAAAACATGGTGTGTTTTTCATCAGCGGGTTTCCCACACATCCGTTGGTAAACTTAGATCCCTCCCTCTTATGTACATATCACTTCATGGTGTTAAACCTTCACTTTATGGTAAACGCCATTATATGTTCCTTCATCACTGGTCATCATGATCCATCAAACATTAAATCCTTCCATGGGATCCTTTATATTGATGTATCTATTTGATCAGCAATAACATGTTTTTTTGAAGATATCATTATATCTCCATAAGACATTAAACTAACGACCCTCTATCTCTAGTAGATGTTAAAATCATTGGCTACATCATGTTAACCATGAGATTCATGAGGTTAATGTAAGAACACATTCCTATGAAAAAAGATACATCATGTATGACATGGTGTTACTTGAGTTTTTTCTGCCCTTGAGAATCCATCTTATGAGGAAGAATGTCGGTACTCCAATGTTCTAGTGTCCATACATTCCACTGATTCCTAATATGAAAACAATATTGACCAATGGTTTCTACCATGGTTAGACCACATGAAATATCTAGATATATATAGTGTAATTAACTAGAGACCACAATGATATGGCACCAAAAATGAGTTTCATGAAAAACATCTTAATCTATATGGGAGAATTGGACTAGGTGACAAATTCCAAGGAGGAATCCATGGAAGGTGGAACTGACATCTAATCATCATGTTTCAATTAAGGAAAATGAATCTTTGAAGAAGTGATGAATGCATCCAATCATCAAGAATACAGATCAAAATGAATAATGCACCTTTATCTAATGCGAACACAAGACGGTGGTGTGCCTCAATGAAAATGTCAAAATAAATATTGAAATTTAGAAATATCATACATTTTGTTAATTATAATTAATGAAAGAGATCAAATACTTCTGGTTTTTCTAAATATTTTACTTGAAATATTATGAAAATTTGATAAAACACAACATTATTAAAGTATGGTTTAGACATCCATACATGTGAAAATTATAAAGGCTTAAAATGGAGAAGTGGTGTGGAAAAAGTAGGTAAGGATATTTCCATCATTTAACTAGGATCTAGATTCAGTGATAGAATTTGAAAAAATTGTATATGTCGCACTAGTTATGTAATTAAAAATGGTGATGTTAGATGAATCTCATTTTTTCATCATTATCTATTTAATCTATATCTTTAATGACGTATAAAGACAATAAAGTGTATTTTTGGTAGGATAAAATGAAAAGATATATATTATAATATATATCATGGTTCATGGTATTCCATTATTTTAAGGATTAAATATATATGTCTAAGGGGATAATATATCAATTACCAATACCTTTGGGGATATGGGAAAACATCACCAATGATTGTGTTGTGAGCGTCCCTTAGACATCTAAAGGTATTAATGATTTTTTTGTACCTATTGCCCTTATGATATCCATTCATTGCAATTCCATTTGATAATATTTATCCTTTGATATTCTCATAGGGTTATACTTTTAATATGTTATAAGGTTTAATAGAGTACTAATCTACATGATATCAATACATGATTCGAGGTTTACCTCAATGTTACAGATAATGATCCAGATTGATATGATAATGAATAAAAGCATTATAATGTTATATCATCCTCTGAATGATGGTTAGTATGATATGATCATTCAAACCCTAAACTATATAATAAGATGTTTTTATTTTGATATCAAAGGAGGTTGGAAGTAACACCTTTTAATCATCAATTTTTTGTCTTGAAAATTTATTTCACTCTATTATTTTGATTTATCTTATTAAATTCCTCTTTCAAAAAATGTGTAAAACACTTCAATTTTTAATTAAGGTTTGAAAAACTATATTGGCACATAATAATGGCTTGGGAATGATGAAAAAGTATTAATACACTCTAGACAGAATCATAGAATCTAAAAATCATCAAAAAAATATATTCTAACAATATCGTATTAGATCTATAGTTTAATGGATATGATAATGGGTTCCTTAGAATATACAATCTAAATTATTTCAAGACATTTGAAATCATTAGAAACAAATTACATAGTTATTACAATGTATATGAGAATCATGATCATATTAGAGTAGTAAAATATCACATAGAACATACTCAATTCCTCACCCATTTTAATTATATTTTCCATAATTATATTTTGAGAAATTGCATCCCAGATACTCTATATTAATTTAACCAAATGGTAATACAATTAGAGATTTATATTACATATGATGAATAACTGATATAAATTTTTGACCATTGGGACACATATCTGTATAATAAGGCTACTCACCTAGTTAATATTACATAAAGCAATCCTAAATTTTACGAATCATCATCGGACTACAATAATTTTCTTAAATAGAGGTAGCCTCATTTATATTTATATGACTGACAAAATTTTGAGTGAAAAAATTATTTCAATGGGGGTAAAATGTAAACAAATAAAATATTTAGGAATATATTTCTCTAAAATAAATAAACGTGTTTAATATATTTTACACCAAAAAACCATCAAATTAGGTAAATTATTATTTTCAATTAGAAATTGAAACACATTATATAGTATTTAATAAAAAAAATTGGTCAAAATAATTTCTAATACATTTAAAAAATTATAACGATCCTAAAAAACCATTTTGAAATATTATATATTTTATAATTTATTATACCATTTATATTTTTTTTTCAAATTATGATAATTATAATTATTTCAAATTATTCTTTTAAAACAATTAAAATTAACTCACTAGTTCGAAATTTTAAAAAATGAAAATAAATACATATAATTGTAAAAAGGAGTTTTTTTATGAAAATGTTATTTTATCCATGAAATGAAATTCTATGTTAATAAGTTATATTAATATCAATTTATTTTAAAGATATTTTTTACAATCAATTTAATCAATTATTTCATCAATTTTTTTCATGTAATGAAATTTGATTAATTTTATTTATTATTCAATGTTCATTTTATTTCTAAAAACAGGCTCTATTGAGTCTTGTATGATTATTTTAATATTAATTTTTTCCACTCATATGAATTTAAATTTATAAAATGGTTTCTATAATTGGAGTCATTATTTTAAAATTTTTACTGAGAAATCACTAATTTTTTGTCATAATAAATATTAACTATCCTAAAAAATTACATTAGTAAATGATAAAAAGTGTTAACAACAATATTTATCTAATATTAATGGATTAAAATATCTCATAATCATATATAAATTAAATTAATTAATAATATTTCAAACATTATTATCATTTATCCATTTTCTATTTCTATGATCCTTCACATTATTATCACATTAGTATATGTTACTGTTTTAGGTTTTTTCACATTTTCAAACCACCACACTTATAAAAGATACTTATATCACCCCTAATGCATCTAAAATTTAGATCCATATAGCTACAAAATACATTCCCAAAATTGATATTATATCCTTTATCAATATTTGGGACATTTTTCTTGTAAAAAACCATTATTTGATTTCTTAATGTGTAATCCATGTTATTATTCCTAATGAAGAGTAAATTTTCACTACCGATATATATAATATTTTCACTCTATATCCTCTATAAAATATTATTATTATTCTTAACATAATAAAATAAGTACATATAATAAAAAATGTATCCATGTTAATTTTATGATCATTTTATACTATTGTTCCATCCTATGAGAATTTATAATGTAATTATTTCATACATGGGGAAAACAATCTCTACGAAAGAATATTATTTGTTTTTAATGACATATGTATATTTCAGGTGACATGGATTGTTTTAATGGATATTTATATTATAAATTATATTATATTATTTTTAGTATGTTATATTATTATTTAGTATTATTTAATTCCACTCATTGAAAAAATAAATCACTACTTGTTGGTATATATATATTATCATCTGTACTATGTAATGTAATAAATTTTTCATCATCACCATATATTAGTCATTATAATGGTGTATATATTTAACTAATATGATACAAAAAAATATTAAGATTCTATATATGTTGAATCCTTGACCAAGGTATAATGATCATAACCATTGAACCAAAACACGTATCGCAAACATACCATATTTATTTGAAATGTTGATTTAAATGATAAATTGATAATAAATGGTTCTATATAAATTATAAAGAAATGTTTTATTATGTTAAATTTATTATTTTGGTTCTCTTATAGATTTATAATAATTTTATTTTTATTATATAAAATATTTATAACTTTTGCCGTGAAAGATAGGACTCGCTGTAACGGTTTTTTGCAAGCACATTTCACTTCTAGATTATCAGTGTTGAAATTTAATTGAGGTAGGAAATAATACAAATATTCTTCAAATACCATATATTATATTCTCCTTGAATTATTTCATAAATATTAATGTACTAGTAATATTTTACACTAATTAGAAATTAAAATTAATGAGAAAATGTTTTCAGAAAACCAAACCTTATTTCAATTTTGGATCAAAAATATTTAATATTTATGATCATTAAAAGGTTCGAAAAATTGTTCTTCACAATCATCAAATTATTTTTCAATTTGAAATTGAAACATGTTTCTGAATTTATTTGAAATTTATAAAATTAATATTCAATTTTTTGAGTATGAAATTTTATGACTTTTTAACAAACATTTTAATGGATAATTATTTATCATTTACCACACCAATGGATTTTCCCACTATCCAGACTATTCATTAAGTTTAGAATAATTTTAAAATTTTCATTTTTTTATTTCAAATAAAATATATTTATTAATATTTTTCATATTTATAATTTTAATGACTCTGATGGAACAGCCTATTTTACCATTTTTTCAATAAAATATTCAAGTCCACAATTTTGGTTACTTCTAATATATATTAAATTCAATTGAATATTGTTAATCCTAAATGGAGATAAGATGTAATTTTACCATACATGTTCTTTCTCTTGATGTATTATGATCATGTGATTATGGTAAATTATGAATCTCTTTTCTTAAACATGGTTTATACTATTATGAATTATTGAGTGTTTTTTTGATATATGGGAAACATATGTATTGTTTTGTTAGTTTTAATAATAAAATAAGTTGGTTAATTATTAATATATTATTTTAAAATAAACAATTTAACAGTGAGAATTCATAGTCCATCAAGGGTCAATGTCTTATATTATTATAATGGGAGTGAAGATTGACTATGGAAATGATGTAATACGGAGTGATGTGAATCCACAAAGGGACTTGTTAATCTCTAAAAGCCTAGGAATTGAATCCTAAAAATGTATAATATTTTCTGTGAATAAATTTTTTCCAGAATTCGAAGGTCATATATTGTCATTATATATTATTTAATAACTCATTATTGATTAATATTTATTTCGTGCCATTATAACCCATTCTTTTTTAAATACTAATGACATATTCCATGGCTCATGATTTTTTATCTCTAAATGTTTGGGTATGTGATTTTTATGTTAAGATATCCCACTTATATGAATATTCTTATATAATTATTAATTGTTATCATTTTTTGATATCTCATATGTTTACCAATAAAGATCATTTGAGTTTACCCTTTCTTGTGTTTATATTTTTCTAAAAAAATGATGAATTATAAAATCCTTGAAAACAAAATTAGGGTGAATTTTAGAGGAACATTATAGGGGGTAATTAATATATTTCATGAAATATGAACATTATATAACTTAGCTTAAATGAATGTAATCCTTTTTAGTTATGAGGTTAATGTTATTTTTAAATATATTCAATATTCCCCCACATTGATGGAATATTTATGTATGTTATGTGTCAGACACCTTGTGGGGTGCCTTTTACATAGGTATCAAGTCCATTCTAGAATATACAATTCGTATAACAATAGATATAATATATTCAATAAAATTTAAATAAATATATATTTATGGCCATCATTGATTTAATATTTCATATAATTTTATGAAATTTTCATTATATGGTTAATACACAAAAACATCATCCATATATCCCTAATGTTGTTGAAAATGTAAAAAACGATCATACATTCATGGTACAAAGGATAGATAACAAGGGTACATACCCGAAATACACAATATAAAAATTAAATTTCAATATAATTATTATTGGGTTCTTTTACAAATTTGATGTAGTTAATCCACTAAATGATTGTAAGAAAAAGTATATCACAAACCAAGTGAAATTCAATATAACTTATTTGTATAATTTATCTCATACAATACTAATGGTTAATTACCTAAACTGTTATACATAAAAACAAATTAAAGAGTACATGGAGTATAAAATTTAATCTAATATCTCATATTTCTCTAATTAATAAGAAAATGGATTGATATAATCCTTCAATAAGACCATATCCAACATTTTTTATATGATGATGATAATATGTAAGATATCATTAATGGATGAATTATTTCATTAATTATTGTATTTTAAAAACATAATATTTATTATTTAATAGTATGTTTATTTTTTATATATTTTATGTTATAAAAATTATTACCCGGAAACGTTGTATTTCCATCACTCGAAATTTTCATCAGTGAACCCTGTTTGATGATAAAAAATCCAAAATTCAACTCTATTAGTTAGAGATACTTGATGAAGAAAGCTTACACACACTACATAACTTCATAGATTATTATAACCACATCATATATTCATACAAAAACAATTTATTCATATTATTTTTCATTTATGTGGAAATATTGTCGTACATAATAATTCCATTGATATGTTGAAACAATCAATCGATGATGAAATATAAAAGAGTGGGAAGCTCAATCACACAAATGGTGTAATAAAATATTGTAATATTCGAAAATAATAATTGAGGTAGAGTGTACATCACCTTCTAAAAATGTGATTTTTTATGGAGACCCACCTTTTTAATACACTACTATTATATAATTCCTTATCAATATATGACATTAGTGAACACGGAGGATCATTTGTGGTATAGTTTCATAAAAATTATGTATATATGACATAATTTACAAAATGATATCATAAACAAAAAATAAATTTTTTATAATAAAATTGATATAAGTATTTATAGGATATTCATAGGTTTCCCTTACTACATATCATATATTGACTGTATACATCAAGAAAGTGGTGATTATAAATCACGACATGGGAAAAAAACCCTTTGAAAGTGAGAAATTTTCACTTGAATAAGGATTGATAATATGAATATGAACCATACCATTTTATAAGGAACCTATATAAAAACATTGAAATGAGGCTAAAATATAAAAAAAATTAACAAGAATATCACAATGGATTATCAATAAGATTATACTATTCATAATTAATGAGGATATTCTCCAATGTATGACAGAAAATTCATATTTATATATTAATTATTTACCCAATGAATTGGATAGATATAAAAAACCCTTCATATGAATTAAATCATGTGATCTACATTGAGAATGAATAAAATGATTTCATCAATACCCCATGGAAATAAATAATGGATTTCATATAAAAATTAATGTTTATATAGTGCATAATAGTCTTGATGAAAAAATTATTTTTTACCCATGATGATGGAATATGGGTTCAATATATAAATTTAATATAATAAATAAAATAATTTTCATCTGTATGAATTCTTATGGAAATACAAGAGGGTTGGTTACACATCATTTAAAAATATTTCAAGAATAAGAGAAAATTTCATGATACAAAATCACCAGCAGAATGGTATGAAAAAATAATTTTGGTAGAGAACAAAGAGAGATATTATAGGTATACCATTACTAAAACAAAATAATTGATTTAGAGGGAGGAAAAACATAAGGAATAAATGTAATAAACATAGATACTTAGAGGAAACATAATAAGGATGTACTTGAATAACATATAAGAGGATGATGATTCCATTAATTTGGCATAATGACAACATATTTATATTTTATAATAAAGAGAGATAAATTATATAACAACTTTATAATTTAATTTTTATGATAAATGATCATTTATTCAGACATAAATAAATATCAAATTGATATTCAAATTTTAAAATCTAAATAACTATCTTTTTTTAATTGATTTGTCTGAGATCCATTACATGATTTCTACAACAAAAATATATATAACACTGACTAAGAAATGTCATAAGTGTAGGGAATTGAGGTTTAAAACTCATAAAAAACTACAGGGAAAGTATGGGAATTTTCATAATTGCCTGAAAATAATATTTGACATTATGTAAACTCAAAAAAGGGAGGTATAGTTCTGAAAAAAAAAGATGATGAGTGTGTCACATACCTTGAATAACTGATTACTAAATCCTAGAGGGGGAAACCCTATGACCTTGGAGGCAACTTCAGGTACCACAGAGGGACTATTCTAGAGGGTAGAACAGAATAACTCCATGAATTATTTATTTTTAATGAATATTTACTATGGGAAGGTGGTATATATACTAGATGAAAGGTGGAATTATGTTAATAAGAAATGATTATTGTTTATTTATGTCTAACAACTATTGATTGGAAATAAATCCAATGATATTGGGTGTAAAATAATGTGTTCGAAGATGGTATTACTTTTATAAAAACGTCATACACCCATTTAATTTTAATTTTTTTGTATTTTTTCTTTTACGATTTAAGATTAACCTGTGACATTAATTTAATTATTCCATGATAACTCTTTTCATGAAATGGTAAACATTTGATGTATAAAAATAAAATAAAATATATAATTTTCTACATTATTATTGAAAACATAAAATTAATTTTACTTAAATCAATTTATAAATTTTTTAAAAATCATTTCTAAATGGATAAACATAAAACTCATAATAATAGTGTTTTGAAAGACAAGAATTTTTTTCAAAAAGTCTAAGCATGTGTTTCTAAGTGTAACACATTCTATACCATGCAATTCCTTTCATAATTTTTTATTATGAAAATGTATTACAATATTATAATATTTCTCAAATACTGATTATATTGTATGATTAATCACATCTTGTAACAAAATTACATTCACTTTTTAACTAAAACATCTTGTATTCACATAATTACAATAAATTTGACAAACAATTGATGTTTTTATTGAAAAAACAATCATTATTTAAAAAAAATAACTATCTCTATAAGAGAATATAAATTTTTAAATTAATTATTATTTTCTTAAAAACTAAAAAGTTCCTGAGAATATCAACATTTAGACTCTTATAAAAAATAAGTTTGTATTAATATATATGATTATATGATTATTTAATTAAAAACAATAAATTAAATACATCAATAGAAAAAATATTTTATTATGATGTGTTTAGTAGTAATAAATTATAATAAATATTTAAATATCCCTTTGAATTATACAGATGATAAATTAAATGAATCTACATAACCAGCAATAATAATAACCAATTGTTTTATTGGAAAAATTATTTAAGGATGACCAAATGCATTAGTTAAAAATTATAAATGTTAATTATCAGATTTATAAACAAATAAACCACCACCATCAATTTTAAATTTTTACTAAGAATTGAATCATGGTTCAATATCATGTCAACAATAAATTAGGTATTACTAACTCTATTTTTCTTTTTAATAGCCACGTTCATGGGTAAGATGATTCAAGGGGGTCTGGGTGACAGAAAGTTTTATATTTTACCTTTTTTATAAACTATAATTCATCCCATTTTACTATTTAGATTAATAAACTAATATATTTGATAGATGAACTGTTACTTTTTTAATAAGAGAATAATGGGTTTCTTGTTTTCTAGTAATTTTGTTTATCCCTATACTATTATGGGTTGTAAAAGGTAATATCATACAATTTAATAAAAATTTATCATGAAATTTAAAGTAGTTATTTTTTAATTCAATGTAAACTTAAAAAAACATATTTCAAGGAATGATATCCCTCAATAAATGATATTGATTTTTCATGATGTAATATTCTACCACTTTGAAAAGATTTTATTTTTAGTTATTTCATGTCATATTCTTGTTGGATAATAGACAAGGGTTGTTTTGTATCATTCTTGTAACACCCCATGATTACACAGTATGTTTCTATTTTAACAATGCAATAGCTTGCGATGTATGCAACATCGAGTTTTAGAAAACCACAACCAATCAAACTAGCCGTTATGAATAGCAATACCCACTTTTTGAAATTTTATAATTTTTATTTCTCCAAATAGACTTCATTTTTGTATTTTGAATATCAAAAATAGCTTAGAGTTATATTTTGATATGTTTATTAAAACATTCAATTTTTCTGAATAGTTAAAAAAATGTTTGATTATTTAAAACTGACATTTTATTTATATAATTTAGTATTTTATTTAAATTTATTTTAAGTTAAAATATATATAATATCTATAGAATTTAAATATAATTAATTGGATTCATATTAAAATAAAATTAAATGTATAAAATATTATGTAACGTTTTAACATCTTTTTCCCACCTTCTAAGCACATTTGTTATAATTCCACTAATAGAGTTACATAAAGTCGGTGAATTATTACATAACACTAGAATGATACAAGGAATCATGTCCCGAAATACTGATCAGTTTAGTAGCCTTGGTTGTATCTGATACATACATATGTTTTACAATACATCATAAATTAAAAAAGAAACATTGTGTCTTCGTAGAATACTGTTATATACCTTAGCCTATCCTTGTAAGTCAGTTATAATATTTTTATTCACATCCATGGAAAAATAAAACATAAGAATGTAGTGAGCTCATATGATCAGTAAGGAAGGATAAAAATATATCGGAAACTTTCATAAATAATCATAAACATTTAAAATAATGTATAAGACTAAAACACAATCCTTTTTAACTTAATAATCAGTGTAAAATGGAAAATATAAATCAAATAATGTCATTTACATATTGACATGGATATTATACTAGTCCAATAATCTCATGAAATATCAATAACTAATTTCATAATGATGGAATGCATACAACTGAACATCATATCCACATATTCAGGGCCTCATTCCCAAACATCAAATATGATTTTGTCAAGGAATTATACCAAGACACAAGTTTGTCTCATGAGACCTACCGATACATTGAGAAGATATTTCCGGCTCCACCCATCACTTACTAAGTCCAATGTATTTCTCATATGATGTTGTTGAAACATAATATAAGAATTCGTATTAAAAATAGAATAAGAAATGTTAATACTATAACCATAAACCCTGAATGGTATAAAAATAATACATCAATAGTCAAAAATATAAAAAACCCTTCAACAAAATATGGAATATTGTATCATAATAAATCAACTTCAAAAAAGTGTAAAATCTATCAAAGGATGTCGACATAGATGAAATCAAAACTATTTGAGATAAATATCTTTTTCTATTTTGAAATCATGGAAAAGACACATAATTATAAAAGAAAATATTTTTTTAAATATTATTATATGATTGTAATGGAATTTTATAAGGTTTTATAATAGAAGAAATTTTTCACTCAATGTATAAGTTAAAAAAAATTCTTACCTTAATTTGTCGAAATGGTCATAAGGCACCTTTTTTTTGGAAAATGAGGGAAATATTCCTTTAAAACCAATTTTTATAAATTAATACAAGGGTATAAATTTCAGTAACCCCTATTCTAGGAAATTGTAAAATTTTTTAAAATACATTTGTGAAAAACACAGATGTGGATGATAAAGAAGTCCAAGTAGATACTAACGTATAATCAACCTCAAATAAGTAACGAGATTTTAAAATTGACCCTTAAATTGTATTTTTTTTGGTCAAGGGCACATTAACCTCCTGTATAATAGTTAAATCATTGTTATTTAATAATATAAGAACAATATATAGAAATTCGATATCATATATGATCTTCTAATATTGTTTTGTTTATAATATTTCAGTAGTATCATTTTTTTAGGTGTTAAATGATTTGTTTTAGTTTATATGTTTTGTTAAACAGTCGTGATATTTATGGGTAAGATGTATTTTATTCATATGCAGAATAATATTTATTTCTTAAAAATTATTTTTAATAATAATCGGAGAATTATTCCGAATGGTTACAATGGAGAAATGCATCTCATCGCGTTCATCAAGATGGTAATCTGTACATATGCATGAGAAACAATATCATTTTTTATATGGTAAAATAGTATGTAATTGGATGGTATATCCTATATAATGAATAATTAGAATGTTATATTTATTATTAACATGAATTATACTCATTATTATTCACATCCAAATAATGTGGTGTTGAATAACAAACTACACCACGTCGTGGAGATGGTATGTCGTATGTAATCACGAATGGTAAATTTTTTATATATTGGATGGATAGAAAAATGAATATGGATGAACCTTATATATAAATAAGTCACAGAATTTATAATGTACTAGGGTTATTATTTTGTTATGGAAACAACTAATAAATAAGAAGTGGAAGAAAAAAAGAACATTGAAATATGTGATGAAATTATTACCTCTTCTCCAGGTGATTTATTTTGATTTGATCAAATAGGCTCCTTAGGTTGTCTAATGACAAAATTAAGTCTTATAGGTTGATGGTCGGGTACTTGGGAGGTTATTTGTGTACGGTTCAGATGAGCTAAAAGGCTTTCGAGGTGTGAAATTAAGAGAAGGGTATGTACCCAATTATAAGAGAGGTGAAGGTCACATTAGGAAATGTTTGAAATATTAATTTATTATAAATTCATATTCAATTTATAGTGGCTCCAGAAGGATTTATATAAAATATATAATTACTTATATAATAATTTGGTTATAAACTATAACACAGTGTTTTTCACTATTCATCAAAGATTGATTGTTTTCCGAAAAATACGAAAAAATCACCCCAACATAATTTTGATATTCCAAATCCAAAAATGAAGTCTATTTAGAAAAATTAATTTTATAAAATTTTAAAAAGTGGATATTACTATTTATAATGAATATTTCGATAGGTCGTGGTGTGCCGGAACTCGAAGTTGCGTACAACGCAAGCTATTAGATTATTTAAAGAGAATCATATCATGGAAGATTCAGGTGTTACATTCCTCCCTCCATCAATTAATTTCCTCCCCGATATTTCTAGAATAATACTTCATAAAATGATTCAGGTCGTTATTTATCATAATTTCCTTAGGTTCCCACGTTGCCTTTTCCAATATTATAGTTTATCTATAGAACTTTTACCAGACGAGTTGTGCAGTTTCTCAACACATGTTCTCTTGTACCAAGAATCCTGATAGTCTCTTCATAATAAGGTAGATAAGTTTCATGTTCTATTTCGTCAGAGGTAAGTACATGTTCTGGGTCAGGCATGTATTTTCTCAGCAGCGATATGTGGAACACATCAAGAACATTGGAGAGACATGGATGAATTTTCAAATGTTAATCTACAACTCCAATTCGATCTAGTATTTCGAATGGTCCGATGTACATGGGTCTTAATTTACCCTTTCTACCAAATCGTATAACAACCTTCCATGGAGATACCTTCAATAAAACATAATATCCTAATAGAAATTCCAAATCCTCCCATTGGATATCGGCATACCTATTTGGCCTACATTGAAATCCTTTGATGTGGGTTTGGATAATCTTCACAATTTCTAGTGTTTTTTCATCAATATCTAGGCCTATGACATTTCGTTCACCAACATCATCCCCACAAGTTGGTGTGCGACATCACTTTCCAAATAATGCTTCGCATGGTTCCATTTGAATATTTTAATGGAATGTATTGTTATAGGAAAATTATAACTGATGTAAATATTGATACCACATACCTTAAAAGTCATGTGAGATAGATCTCAATGGGTCTGTTATGGTTTGAATAGTATGTTTTGATTGTCCATCAGTTTGAGGGTGGTAGGTAGTGCTGAAAAGATGTTTGTTATCTATGGCCTTCTGATGAATTTTCTATAATCGTGATGTAAAATGGGGATCACGATCAGAAAAATATAATATGGGTACTCCATAAAGTCTTAAAAATTCATTATTATACAGTCTTGTTAAATATTCAAGTGGTAAATCTTCTCTTAAATCAAAAAAGGGGCTCGCTTGGTATGATGATCAACAATGTCCAATATTAGATCTTTCCTTATAAGAGTCTTTGGTGGCCCCATAGAAAAGTCTATCATAATATTATTCCATTTCTACTCAGGTATGGGAATGGTATTCATGACTCCTCATGGATTTTCTCTTCCAGCTTTCACATATTCACAAACCATACATCTTGACACATAAATAGTAACCTCTATCTTCATTTTGTCCCACCAAAAAAGTTTCTTCCAAGATCTATACATCTTAGTGCTACCAGAGTTTATAGAGAAATTGACACAATGAGAATCATCCAAGTATTATTTTTTATATTAGGTATGTCAGGAACCCAAAGCCTCTTCCCAAATTTCAAAATTCCATCTTCATATACAAAAGCAGTCAATCCACCATCATTCAAAGCATTTATTTTCTTTTGAAACTCCTCATCATCAGTATCAAAACGTTTTATCCTTTCTAGTATAGATAGTTTGTTTAGAATTCGATAAAAAGTAGCGATGTTTGGTCCTTTCATGATTATTCCCATATCTATATTTAATAGATCCATGAACATATAATACCTTTCAACTATTATCTTCTTCAAAATCCACTGATTCTTTCTTCTCCAAGAATATTCCACCTTATTTTCCATCCCTGGGTGGTATTGTATAATGAAATAATAATCTTTGAGTAGTTCGTGCCATCATCATTTCCTCATGTTGAGTTATTTATGTGAGAAAATATACTTCAAACTCTTGTGATCGGTATATATCTCTATTTTTTCAACAAAGAGATAGTGTCTCTATATCACCAAAGTAGTGATTATAGTTTCTAACTCAATATAATGAGTGGAATAGTTTTGTTCAATAATTTATAGCTCTCATGATGCATAGTAAATTACTCCATTATTATACATAAGGATACAACCAAGTCCTTTCTTAGAAACATCCCCATAAATAACAACCCCATTATTCCATGATGGTAGAGTCAATATATTATAGATGAATAATATTTTCTTAAATTACTCAAAAAATTATTCACACTCTTTTGTTGAAAAATATTTTACCACTTTACATGTGATCTTGGTCAATGGGTTAGCCATTCGGGAAAATGTTTGGAAAAAACACAAATATTATCCTGCTAAACCAATAAAACTGTGTACCTCATTTATACTCATCGATGATGGAAATTGTTGTATTTCTCTTCTCTTACAAGGATCAACATAGATTCCAAATTTAGAGAACATATTTCCCAGAAAATAAATCTCATGAAGGTACAATTCAAACATGATAAACATCCCAAATAATTAATTTCTTCTAAGAGACTTTAGAATAGTGCGCATGTGATATTCCTGATTTTCATAGATTTTGGAGGATACTGGGGTGTCATCAATAAATACCAATACAATTTCATCAAAATATTCCTTGAAAACATTATTCATTGAATCCATGAAGACATATGGTACATTATCTAATCCAATAGCTATTATTGTAAACTCATAATGCCCATGCTTGGTGCAAAATGTTGTCTTCGGAATGTCCTCCTTCACTCGCAACTGATGATATCCAGATCAAAGGTCAATATTTGAAATATATTGATCTATATGATATTGATAAAATTTTTCATCAATGTCAGGTTTGGAATACTTGTTATTTATTGTTCTAGCATTGATCTCAATGTTGTCAATGCACATCCTCATATATACATCTTTCTTATTAACATAAAGAATAGGGGTTCCCCACAGAGAAACACTAGGGTGGATAAATAATTTATTACTCAATTACTCAAGTTTTTTTAGTTCCACTAATTACACAGTGGCCATTCTATACGGGTTATTCGATATGGACCTTGTATCAACAATTAAATCAATGAAAAACTAAATTTCTCATTCTGGACAATGTTTAGGTACATCCTCTAGAAACAAATCAACATATTCTTTCACAATAAGTATTCCATCTATTTGTTCCTTCCTTCCCTCACCTATCGTTATTTCACTATCTTCCTCCCCGATAATAGAATTTAGTTGAGCTACTGGGGGTTTATCATGATAAGAATCAAATGGTGATGTTTCTACTCAAAAGATAAGATATTCATTATCGTCATCAAAAAATGTAACCTCCTTCTTATTTTAATAAATTTTCACATCGTGGTTTAAAATCCAATCCATTCAAAGGATTAAAATATATTCAATCATGGTTATAACGATGAGATCATAAAATAAATAATTTTTATATGCCCTAATTGGAATTGATTCACAAACCATTATTGGAAAGATACTTCAATTATGAGTTTTGACTTACCACACTCTTGTTAAATAAAATTTCAAATAACTAATTTCTCTAGAAAACTAGGAATATATGAAACAATGTGATGATCCAGAATCAAATAAACCATTGGGTAAATTTAAAGAAAACCATTATATTATCTGCCACTATGTTATTCAGAGCTTCAATCCTCAGTATTAGTGATCACATAAGCATGTGCTTTATCTCTTAGATTTTTGTGGTTTATATTTATTTGTCTCTAAGTACATTCAATTTCATAATGCCCCATTTCATTAAAATTATAGAATTTAACATTGACGACCTATTTCTTTCCCTAAAAATCATTATCTTGGTGTCCTTTTTCTCTGCACATATAATAGACTCTCATTCCATTCAGTAAAGTAATGGGGCGTTTCATATCACATTTTCTATAGGATAGGATTTCAACATTGCCATTTTTCTATATATTTCAATTTCCCATGTGTTCAGTAGATGTCTTCTTCCCTTGTTTTATATTAATGTCGTAAGACTTAGAGAATTTTTTTTCTACCTTGATAGCACATGAGACAATATCGTTTTATGATTAGAATGACTATGAGACTAATTATTGTTGGCACAATGGTTTTTACTGATCAATGAATCAATAAGTCTTACTCCTTAGGTTACATATATAATTTTTTTTATGCCTTGGTAACCATGTAATGTTATCCTCACACGTTGCAACATTCTTATCCTCCTTTTCTCTAAGACTCAGAAATTGTCTTTCCATATCCACTTGAATGTTCAGAGGAATTTATTTTTATATTCATATCTCTTTAAACTCCCTCCATTCCATATTTGAAACCTATTCATCCTACATGTTATATGGAATTAATGAACACCATTGATCTGCGTCCCCTATGAGGTGAAAAAATGCCATGACAACTTTTTCTCTCTCACTACTCCCCAAAGCATGAAATATTTTATCTAAGGAACATATATAATTCTCAACTAAAAATGGAAATTTAGTCTCATGGATTGTTGGTTGTTGTTGTCTCATGAAGAGAAATAACATTGATCCTCTACGATGTAGATTAGGGGGATCCACAAAGGTATGTTTATTATTCATAACCTGAGTGAGTTGTCCCAGTATAGTAACTAGTTGAATCACCAACTCCACTATAATAATATTGAGTACGAGGTAAATCCCAAAATTGAATACATTTGTTGATAATATTTCCATTAATTCCAGCAGGAACAATTTTTAAACCATGGAATACACTAGATTAGTTTAGGAATTGATAAACATAATTCCAAAATAGTAAAATTACTAACATAAATTAAAATGTTTTTGTATATAATCCATATAAATAAAAACATTTGCGGAAGTATTTAATCATAAATCCTTAATAATTATTTGTAAATAAAATTTGAACCATTCTAAGAATATCATCTGGGAGTTTCATAACCAAGAGTGCAGCGAGGCCCGTTGTCATGTACTATGATAACCCAGGTAAAGCCAAAAACTACTTGTTAGAGTTTTCACATCTAGGTAAATCTATTCTAGAGCCGCCTCTACCTTCTCGTATCCATATATGGATTTATTTCAATGAAAATAACCAAAATCTTTACATTACACAAATTCTAGGATGTTCGTTAATACAAATCCTCAAAGTCGATCATAGGGTAATGTTCTCTAATAAGAGTTTTTCTAAATATAGATTCCAAGGATTGTATTAAATCTCCTTTGATACCAACTGTAATTCCCCATCCTTAGTTACCTAGAGTTAGTGACTTATTTTATAACACTGGAATGATATAATGAATCATGTCCTGAAAGACCGATCAGTTTAGTACATTGGATGTACATGATACATACAAAATTTTCACATTAAATGATGAATCGAAAAAAAATCATTGTGTATCTATGGAATAAAATCATATCCCATGTCATATCCTGTTAGGACAATTATAACATACTTATTCACATCTTGGAAAAAATAAAACATAAAAAAGGGGTGAACTCAAATGCTTAGAAATGATAATATATTGCAGAAACATTAATAAATAATCATAAACATTTTAGGCAACGTATAAGAATAAAACACAATCCTATTAAAAATAATATTCAGAATAATATGGCCAAGATAAATCAAATAATACCATTTTATTATTCAGATATATAATCTACTAGTGGAATAATCACATGTAATATCAACAGCTAATTTCATAATGATAGAATGCATAATGTCAGACATCATAACAACATAGTCATGTAATCATGACGAAACTACATATATGATTTTGTCATGGCCTTTTACTAAAACACTATTTTGTATCATGAGACTTACTGATTCATCGAAGAGAAATTTCGGGCTCCACTCGTCATGTACGATGTCCAATGCATTCATCATATGAAATGGTTGAAACATAATATAAACATTCGTATTAAAACTAGCATATGAAATGTCAATACATTAACCATTAACCAAGAATGGCATAAAAATAACACATACATAGTCAAACAAATCAAAAAACCTTCAATACAATATTTAAGATTGTATCATAACAGATCAACTTCAAACAAGTGTAAAATCCATCAAAGTACGTGGACATAGATGAAATCAAAACTATTTGAGATTAATATGTATTTATATTATGACATGATTAAAAATTGGCATAATTAAAAATGAAAACATTAATTATAAAAATAATCTTATAAGGTTTTAAGGGAAGCTTCAATGATGTTATAACAACGTAAAATAGCCGCACCTTCTGCATAAGTTAAAAAAACATTCTTACCTTAATTTTTTGAAAGGGTCATAATGTTCTTTGTTTGGAACACAATGGAATGATTCCATTCAAAAATATATATATAAAGTCAAAAAAGGATATAAATGAAATTAACATATATTCTAAGAAACAGTAAAAATGTATTGAAATACATTATTATGAAACATAGATGTGGATGATAAAGAAGTCTCATAAGATATTAACATATAAACAACCTCAGATAAGTAATGAGATTGTAAAATTATCCCTTACATTGTAATTATACTTAGTCGATGGTTCATTAACATCATGTATAATAGAGAAATCACTATTAATAAATTATTCAAGAACCACATACAGAAATATTATATAATATATGATCTTATAATATTGCTTTGTTAATAATATTTCTATAGTATCATTGTTTCGGGTGATAACTAATTTATTATCATTTATATGTTTTATTACATAAGTCAAGTTTGTTATGGATATGATGTATTTGATTTATATACAAAATTATATAATGTTCTTAAACCTTATTTTAATAATAAAATGAAAATTATTCTCGAATGGTTATGATGTGTAAAAGAATCTTATCGTGTTGGTGTATACGGTAATCTGTACGGACACACGAGAGACAATAAAATTATGTTGATGGTAAAATCATAGTTAATTGGATAGTATGTCATATATCAAAAATAATTAACATGTTATATTAATTATGAATATCAATTATAATTATTATTATACCCATCAAAATAATGAAATGTTGAATAACAAACTACACAACGACGTGGAGATAGTAAGCTGTACGTACACATGTATGGTGACTCTGTAATTTATATGATGGATAGATTATTGAATATGGTTTTACTATATTTAAAATTACATTAAAATATTTATAATTTAATTGATTTATTGTTTTGGTATGGAAGCAACAAAGAAAGAGGAAGTGAATGAAGAAAAGAACATTGAAAGCGGTGATGAAATTATTAACTCTTGTTCAGGTGCTTCCTTTTGATGCGTTCAAAAGGGATCCTTAGGTGGAATTATGATTAAAGTAAGGCATGTATATTGAATTGTGTATTGTTGGGAGGATAGTTTCTCAAGGTTTGGATGAGCCAAACGACATTGGAGGCGTGAAATTAAGTGAATGGGAATTACCCTTTCAAAAAAGAGTTGAGGTTCACTTTAGAAATAGCTTGAAATATTATTTTATTACAAAATCATATTCCGTTTATAATGGCTCCAAAAATATTTATTTAGAGGATAAGGTGGGTATTTGTGGAAAAACTCTCAACCAATATGATTTAGATATGTTTAGTATGTCATATAAACATTATATTTTAGATATAACTCTTAGTTAAAAAGTTTATCTTTTTCAATTTCCTCTTGTATTATTATATTTCCTGGTTAATAAATTTACTATAAAATGCCAATAGAACCCCAAATATTAAACTAATGACATATATATTATTATATATTTATTTTGTATGAAGCCTTTATTTTTAGGAATATTATATCATTTAATACTATATTATTTGTTTATAAAAACTCATTTATGTCAATTATGACACTATTTAGAATGTAGTTTTTTCCAAAGTAAAAAATCCTGATTTCTTTGAATTGAGTTAATTAAATCAATCCTAAAATGTCTTATTAAACTATAATTTTTTTTCATTGAATCACAAGTTCCAATTTACAATTATTTGGATATTTTTAATATCAATTATTTTAATCATTCATTAATAATGTAATTACCTTATCATTATTGTGTAATATATTAATTTAATTTTTTAATATCGAAGTATTATAAATTATATATGATTATGTAAGTATTATTTCTGGATTTCTAATTAATATTTATAGTCGAATTTATCTTCATTATAACCCTTTATTATCAATGTTTTAGTTGTGATAATGGGAATTTAAAACATTTAACTTTTATTAAATAAAATAATAATAAATGACTTAATCTAATCCAAGACGATAAAAGAGGATAATATTATATTTATAATATGTGGGTCTAAATACACTTATAAAATAGAATTAGGACATTTGTTAGTGTAATTATAATATCATTTTTACCTTCAATTAGCCTTTTTACTTTTAACTGTGGTAAATAAAATTCAAAAGTTGCTATTAACCAAAAATTATTTTCAACTTATTGTACCACATTTAACATACATATGTCAAATTAATCTCCAGTATTTGGTAAATTCAATTCACATAAGCATTAAAATTACATTTTATTCAAATTTGAAAATGTTCTTAGAAGGTTGGTAAAAGACGTTAAAATGTTCAATAAAATTTTATACATATAATTTAATTATATAAAGATTCCAATGATTTACATTGAACTTATATTGGTATTATGTATCTATTTTTAGTTAAAATAAATTTTAATTATTTAAATAAAAATTCGGTTTTGAACAATAACACAATGTTTTTCACTATTCCAAAAAATTTAAATTTATCAGAAAAATACCAAAAATTCACCCTAAGTTAATTTTGATATTTTGAATCCAAAAATTATGCCCATTTTGATAAATAAAATTTATAAAATATCAAAAAGTGAGTATTAAAATTCATATATCCTTGTTTTATTGGTCGTGGTGTGCCTGAACTCGAAGTTGCGTACATCGCAAGCTATTGCAATATTTTAAGAGAAACGTACCATGGAAGCTTGTGGAGTTACATTTTAAATTTTTCATAAAATGTAATTTTACCACTTATGTGAATGTATTTTCAATAATATGAGGGACACGGTTGACATCGGTCAATAAAATGTGGTTCATTAGGATGAAATTAATTTGTGGGGAATAATAAATCTTGAATTTTATTTACCACTTTTAAAAGAAAATATTGTAATTAACGTTAAAAAGAATATTATAATTACCCTATAACATGTATTAATTATATTGGATAAGTTTATTTCGACCCAAATAATCCATATTATGAATATATGAATCTTTTGAATACACGTGGATTAGTTTAAGACATTTATTATTATTTTATTTAAAGATCAGTTAAAAGAGTTAACTTCATATTTTCATAACTAAAACATTTTTAATATAGTATTATATAGAATAGAAATTATACCATAAATATTAATTAGGAAGATAAAATGATTTCTAACAATATTTTATTTTATTTTTAATTTTTAGAAGATAAATAATTAAAGTTATTTATGACACAATGATGATACATGAAAACCTTAATAATGGAAGATTAAAAAAATTTATATTATAAAAAACCAAATAAATATAAATTTAATATTTTGATGCATAAATATAAATTTATTGCATTATATGACATGTTAGTATTTAATTTATGTATTTTTTTCAATGTAATCATGTATTTTTGACTTTTAGAAAAACCAAATACTAAATAGTTTCAAAATTGACAAAAATGAGTTTTTGAAACAAATACTATATTATAATATTTCTAAAAATCTATGGTTCCACCAAATTACTTATATAATAATATGTATGTCATTAATGAACCAATTGGGTTTCTCTTGGATTTTTATAATATTTTTATTAACCATGTAATATATATGTAAAAGAAGACATTGTAAAAGATAAACTATTTTACTAAGAGTTAAATCTAAAAGATAAGTTTAATATGATAAACTAGACCTATATAAAACCTATTGGTTGAAACGTTCTCAACCCAAACCCACCTTATCCTTCAAATAATATTTTTTGGAGCCATTATAAACCATATATGATTGTATATTAAGTAAAGTTTTCGAATTTTTTGTAAAGTGACCTCACCTCTCTTATAAAAGGGTACATAACCTTCTCTTAATTTCACACCTCCAAATCCATTTCGCTCAGAAAAAACCTACCCAAATATTCTCCCAACTTCACTCACTTCATCCTTGTGGTATTACATTGATCATAAGACAAACTAAGGGGCCCTTTTGATCAAATAAATATGAAGCACCCAAGGAAGATGAAATAATTTCATCACCACTTTCAATGATCTTTTCTTCTTCCACTTTCAATTTACTTCCTATTTCCATACACAAAAAATAAATATAGTAACTTATAAATACTATGATGTAATTAAAAATATGGTACAACCATGTTCATTATTCTATCTATCTTATGAATGACAAAGTCACCATACATTTGAACATACGACATATCGTTTCCACGTCATGGTGTAGTTTGGTATTTAACACTTAATAATTAGGATGTGTTTAATAAAGAATATAATTGATGTTAATAATAAATATAACATGTTAATGACTCTATATATATTATATACCATAAAATTAAAAACGATTTTTCTATTAAAATAATGATATTTTCACTTGTGCGTATGTATGGATTACCGTCTCCAAGAACGGGATACGATTCATTTTCCCATCATAACCATTCAAGAATAATTTTCACTTTATGATTAAAAATAATGTTTAAGAACCTAATATAGTTATTCATATTAATAAAATACACCTTATCCATAACAAACATGACTTCCATAACAAAACATATAATAGAAAATATTTCAGTTCTCTCCCGAAACAATAGCACTACAAGAATATTATTAACAAATCCATATTATAAGATCATATATGATTTCATATTTATGTATGTTGTTCTTGTATATTTTATAACATTGATTTAATTATCATATTGGAGGTTAAAATACCCTTGAACAACGAAATGTACAAGGTAAGGGTAAATTTTACTATCTCTTTACTTATCTGAGGTTGTTTATACGTAAGTATCCACTGGGACTTCTTTATCATCCACATCTATATTTCATAAAAATGTATTTCAAAATATTTTGCCTATTTCCAAGAAAAATGTTATTTATACAATTTTTTTACTTTATATTAATTTTTTTGAATGTAATATTTCTATGTTTTTTCAAACAAGGTACATTATGACCTTTTCAACAAATTATGGTAATTTGTTTTTAACTTATATGGCAGGTGTGGCTATTTTATTCCGTTTTAACACCTTCGAAACATCCCTTAAAATATTATTATAATATTTTTAAAATAATTTTTTTATTTTATAATTATGTGACTTTTTAATGATTCTATAATATAAAGATATATTTATCTCAAAATGTTTGATTTCATATATATCAACATCCTTTGATCAATTTTACAGTTGATTGAAGTTGATTTTTTATGATACACTATTTCGTATTGTATTAAATGTTCTATGGTATATTTTAATGTGGATGATATATTTTTATAGCATTCATATTTTATGGTTAATGTATTGAAATTTTTTATTCTAGTTTTAATACAGATTTTTATATTATGTTTTAACCATTTCATATGAGGAATGCATTTGAATTAGTAAGTTACATGTGAATCCCTCTATAACTCCTTTATGCATCAGTAGGTCTCATGAGACAAACTAGTGTCTTGGAACAAGGCCTTGACAAAATCATATTTTTTGTCATGGAATGAGGCCTTTACTATGTGGTTATAATGTTCGTCATTATTCATTCCATCATTATGAAATTATTTTTTGATATTACATGTGATTATTCAACTAGTAAAATCTCCATGTGAATAAGTTAATGGAATTATTTGATTTATCTTTGCACATTACGATGAATTTCATGTTTAAAAGTCTTGTGTTTTTGTCTAATACGTTTCATTAAATGTTTATGCTAATTTATGAAAGAATCTGCTATATTGTTATTCTTATTGACAATCTGAGCATGCCACTTTTTTATGTTTTATTCTTCCCAAGATGTGAATAAGTATATTATGAATGACCTGCAGGGATAGGCTAAGGGATTTGAGTGTATTCTATGGAGACACAATGTATCTTTTTTTCATTTCATCATTTAATGTAAAACTTATGTATGTTTGAAGAACTTCTAAGGATACTAAACTGATCGGTATTTTGGGATATAAATCCTTGTATCATGCCAGTGTTATGTAATAATGAACCAAATCTTGGTAACTTGGGTCCGGACATTATAGTTGGTATCAAAGGATGTTTATTACAATCCATGGAAGATAGATTTATAAAAACTCTGATTAATGATTATTAACCTAAGATAGAATTTGATGATTAGTATAGAAGAACATCCAAGAATTTTGGTAATGTATATATTCTGGGTATTTTACAAGCAATACATTAGTGTATGGATAGAAGATGGTAGAGGCGGCTCTGGAAAATATGTACCAAGGAGTGAAAACTCCAACATTTAGTTCTGAGTTTTACCTGGGGTATCCTATTACATGACAATGTGCCTTGCTGGACTCTATGTTATGACACTCTTGGGGGATATGCTTAGGATGATTCACATTTTCTTTACACACCATTATAGTGGATTTATGAGTAAATATTTTCTCAATGAAAACATATTTTTATGGTTACATAATATATGCATAAAATGTTCAATCTATGTTAGGTATTTTACATGTTTGTAATTATGGATTGCAATTCATAAAATAATCTAGTGGATGCCATTTTTTAGAAATGGATCATAGTGGAGGGAATGGAAACCGTATCAACGCATGTAATTAATGTAAGGATTTACCTCCTAATTATGATAATTATAGTGGAGCTGGTTATAAAACCAATACTGAACAATTTATAATCATACTAAGACAACTCCCTAAGGTTATGAATAATAACCATAGCCGTATGGATCACCCTGATCCACAATAGAGTGGATAAATGTTAGACCACTTCATGAGGTAAAAACCACAATCATTAAATGGGATTAAAAATCCATTTGTAGATATGCAATGGATAGGATATATAGTTAAAATATTTCATGCTTTGGGGAGCAGTGAGAGGGGAAAACAAGTTATGTAAATTTATCTCCTCATTGGAGATGCAGATCAATGGTGGTCATTAATTGAAAACACAAAGGATGATGAAAAATTATAAATTCTATAATAGATGGAGTTTAAAGAGGTTTTCATTGAAAATTCTTCTCATCGTGACCATCAGGTGGATATGGAAAGAAAAATTTCGAGTCTAAGGGAAATAGAGTATGAGAATTTTTCAATGTTTAGGCTAACATTAAAAGGATAGTAAGACATGAAGTAGATATATATGTAACCCAAGGAGTAATATTGATCAATTATTTGATGGGTTAAATAAATTTATCTATCGAGCATTATCCTCAAAATATTTCTCACATTATGAAGATATTGCTTCAAGTGATATCAAGACATAAAAATTATTCCCACTGTCTTATGACTTTAAATCAAAGGAGGAGAACAGTAGATCTGTTGAACACTCTATAAATTGGAATAAGGGGAAGAAGGGAAATGTTAAATTTATATCATGAAGTAAATTCAGGATGAAACACTCTGGTACATTCGTAAAGGGAATGGGAGTATATTATATTTGTGGGGAAAAATGAAACCATGCTCTTGATTGCATGGGAATGAAATAGAATGTCATTGTTGAATGCTACTACTGAAGAGAAATGGGGAATTATGATAATTATTGTCCAAATCATGAAGGATTCTTACCTCATAAATGTCCATGGGAGAAAGTCCAAGCTTACGTGATCACTACTACAGAGGATGAAGCTCTGAATGATGTGGTAGAATGAAATTTAATGGTTTACTCAAATTTGTCCAATGATTTATTTGATTATGGATTATAAAATTTTTTTAAATCTTCACAGTTTTTTATGAAAATTATATATTTTCAATTTTATTTAACAAGGGATGTGTTAGTAGAATCTCTTATAAGAAGTATAATCACTACAATTTTTGATGATTTCGTTCCCATTAGGGTATATAAATGTGCTTTATTTGTTGATATCATCGATATACCCATGATTGAATTTGATATAATCCATGGAATAGATTGTCTTTCAGACCATGATGCAAAAATTTATTGTAATAAGGAGGAGGTTATAAGGAGTACATTATCTTTAGAGAAGAAACTTCACCATCGAATTCTTATCTAGATCTTCCGCCAGTACTACTATTAAACTCAATTATTTGGGAGGAACAGAATGAAATAACTATGGGTGAGTAAAAGAAAGAAAAAATAGAGGATTTACCTATTGTGAAAGAATATATTGATGTGTTTCCCAAGGATTTACCTAGATATCCTTCAGAATTAGAAACAGAGTTTTCCATTAATTTTATTCTTGGGTCAAGACACATTTCAAAGAACCATTATAGAATATACACTATAGAAATAGTGGAACTAATGAAACAAATATTGGAATTGAGTAATAAAGTATTTTTTCTCCCTAGTGATTCTCCGTGGGGAGCCTATGTTCATTTTGTTAAGAAGAAATATGGATCTATGAAGTTTTGCATTGACTATATGGAGATCAATGCTATAAAAATAAAGAACAAGTATCCACATACCTCACATTGATGATTTATTTGATCAAATTAATGGAGATCAATATTTTCCAAATATTATCCATCGATCTGGAAATCACTAGTTGGGTGTGAAGAAGGAAGACGTTCCTAAGACAAAATATTTTTCCCGGTATGGGCATTACGATGTTACTGTAATGCCTTTTGGACTGACTAATGCACACTATCTCTTCATAGACCTAATGAATAGGGTTCTCAAGAAATAACTTTATGAATTTTAGTGGTATTTATTGATGATATATTTCAATACTCCAAAACCATTGATGATCTTGAAAATCACTTGTGCATTATTCTAAAGACTCTTAGAGGAAATGAATTTTATGGGAAATTTTTCATGTGTGAATTATAGATTCAAAATATTTATTTTCTAGTCCATATCATCTCTAATGATGAAATCTCTATTATTCATTCTATGAAAAGAGAAATACAATAATGGAACACACCGATGAGTATAACTGAGGTACCCAGTTTTATTCTTTTAGTAGGTTATTATCATCATTTCAAACAAACTTTTCCCCAATTGGCTAACCCATTCAACAATATAACTTGTAAAGTGGTTAATTTTTTTTGAAAAAATATTGTGATAATTTCATGAATAATTGAAGAAAAGATTAGTCAATGCTCTTATCTTGAATCTACTATCATTGAATGAAGGGATTGTTATTTATAGTGATTCTTCAAGGAATGAACTTGGTTGTGTCCATATGGAGATTGATAGAATTATTGATTATGAATCATGATAACTAATCATTCATCAACAAAACTATCCCACTCACAATCTTTAGTTACCAACTATTATATTTACTTTTAATATATGGAGAAAATATCTCTATGGTGATAATTCTGAGATATATAGTGATCACAAGAGTTTGATGTATATTTTATCAAAGAAATAAATTATCAATAGGAAAAGAAGATGTCTTGAACTACTCAAGGATTAAGACTGCACTATACAACACCACCCAGGAAAGGAAAATATGGTGGTAGATTCTTTGAGCAGAAAGGATCTGATTGTATTGAACGAGATGAGAATTGAAAGGGATCATATGTTCATGGATCCTGTAATGATAGATATGGGAATAATCATGGTAGGTGAAACAACAATTCTTTCTCAAATGGTTTCTAACACATCATTACTAGAAAGGATAAAAAGTTCTCAAAGTGATGATGAAGAGTTTGAAAAGAAAATTAAAGATGTGAATGAGGGGAGATTGATTGAATTCATATATAAAGATGATATTTTGAAAATTGGGAAGATACTTTGTGTTCCTAACATACAAGATCTAAAAAGGGAATTTTTGGATGATGATCCTACCTCCAATTTCTCTATACACCCTGGTAGCACTATGCTGTATAGAGATATGATGGAAATTTTTTGGCGGGATAATATGAAGAGGGAGATTGGTGATTATGTGTCAAGATGTATGGTTTGTCAACAAGTGATTGCTGGATGGAAACATCCTATAGGATTCATGATAAATCATCCCATATCATAGTGGAAAAGGAATGATATTATGATGGACCTTATTATGGGGCTACCAAAGACCCTATTAAGGAATGTTGCAATATGGGTCATTGTTTATCGTCTTACCCAGCTAATACCTTTTCATGCTATAAGAGAAGATTTACCACTTGAACGTCTAGAAATACTATATATTAATGAGGTTGTAAGACTTAAGAGAGTAACCATATCTATTTTTTATGATCGTGATCCCCGTTTTATATAATGGTTATGGAAAAATCTTCAGAAGGCCATAGATAATTATCTACGTTTGAGCACTGCCTACCACCCTCAAACTGATAGAAAATCAGAACAACTATTCAATCCTTAGAATACATGTTGAAATATTACTCACATTAAATTCAAGGTATGTAGGATCAATATTTTTCTGTGGTATAATTTTCCTATAACAATAGCTTTCATTAAAATATTCATATGGCACCATATAAAGAATTATATAGAATGATATGTCATGCCCCGACTTGTTGGGATGATTTTTGCGAATGATAACTCATAGGCCCAGAACGTGTTCAGGAAAAAATGGAAAATTTTAAAATTATACAAACCCACATAAATGAATCTCAAATTAAGAAAAATAGATATTCCGAAAACTGAAGGAAGTATTTGGAATTTCAAGTATGAGATAGTGTTTTCTTGATGGTATCTCTATGGAAGGGTGTTATAAAATTTTGTAAGAAGGGTAAATAAAGTTCTGTGTACATCTGATCTTTCAAAATACTAGAACAAATTGGAGTTATAGTGTAACATTTTGTAATGCCTCAAAGTCTCTCCAATGTTCATGATGTGTTCCCCATATCATTGTTGAGAAAATAATTGCATGACCCAAAAAATACAGCCATCTATGATGAAATAGAACTGGAAAACGATTTGTTTTATTGTGAAGTACCTATCAGGATTTATGATAGCAGAGAATAAGTGTTGACAAATAGGACAAATTGTCTTGTAAAAGTTCAATGGAGAAAACATAAGATGGAAGAGGCAACGTGGGAACCTGGGGAACTTATGATGAAGAAACACCTGAATCTTTTTATGTAGTATTTTAATATAAATTTTAAGGATGAAATTATACGAAGGATTGAAGAATGTAACACCCCAATCTTCACTGGTATGTTTCTCTATTAATAATTCAACAGCTTTCTTTGTACATAACATCGAGTTCTATCACACCATGACCAATCAAACTAGTCGTTATGAATTGTAATATCCACTTATTGAAATTTTATAAATTTTATTTTTCAAAATAGACTTGATTTTTGGATTTGGAACATCAAAATTATCTTATGGTGAATTTTTGGTATTTTTCTGATAACAATCAATTTTTGATGAATAGTGAACAACACTGCATTATTGTTTAAAACTGACTTTTTAAATAATTAATTAATTTAATTTTTTAATTTAATTTTTGTCAAAATATATACATAATTCCAATATAATTTCAATGTAATTCATCTGAGTCATCTTATAATAAAATTAGATGTATAATTTTTTTTGAATCTTTTAACGTCTTTTACCTGCCTTCTTGGCACATTTGAAAATTTGCATAAAATGTAATTTTACCACTTTGTTGAACTGAATTTTAGAATATACAGAGAAATTTTGGCCATAATTATGTAAAATTTGGTTCAATAAGACGATAATAATTTTTTCTAAAGAGTAACTTTTGAGTTTAATTTATCATGGATAAAAGTAAATAACGTTATTAAAGGATAGAATGATATAATAATTACTCTAACACATGTCATAATTCTACTGAATAAGGTTATTTAGACTAAATTCAACCTTAGGAATAAAATATGATCCTTTTTTATCCCCTTGTATTAGATTTGAACATTTATGATTATTTTATTTAAAGAAAAGTTTAAAGTGTTAAATTCAAATTTTCATAACTAAAACATTTTTAATAAAGGGTTATATGTAAAAAAATTAAGCTATTAATATTCATTATAAAAAAATTATTTTCACGATAATTGTATTTTATTTATAATTTTTTAACAATAAATAAATAAATTTATTTTTGACACAATGATGATGATGAAATAATTACCTTATTAATGAAAGATTAAAGTAATTTATATTACAAATCTACAAAAAAATATAAATAATGACTTTTGATGGAATCCAATAATTTTATAGGTTAATATGTTATGTTAGTATTGATTAAATTTATTTTTTATATGTAATCATGTTTTTTTGACTTTCACAAAAACAAAATACAAAAAATTGTCAAAATTGATATAATTGTGTTTTTAAAACAAGCTCTATATTATCATATTATTAAAAATATATGGTTTGTCCAAAGGAATTATATAATAATATATATTTCATTAATTAACCATTTGGGGTTATATTTGGATTATATAGTATGTTTTTTAACCACGTAATATAAAAATACAAGAAGACATTATTAATGATAAACTTTTCAACTATGAGTTAAATCTAATAGATAATGTTAATATGAATACCTAAACAAATCTAAAACCTATTTTTTGATAACTTTTGGACCCATACCCACCTTATCCTCGATATAAATTCTTTTGGGGCCATTATAAACTGAATATGATTGTATAATAGATTAATATTTCTATATTTTCTTAAAGTGATCCTCACCTCTCTTATAAAAGGGTACTTACCCTTCTCCTAATTTCAGAGCACAAAATCCATTTGGATCAGCCAAACCCTTCTAAAATATCCTACCAACTATACTAAAATCATCTTAGAGGCCTTATTTTGATCATAATCCACCCTAATGAGCCATTTTTATCAAATCAAAAGGAATCACTTGAAGAAGTGGTAATAATATCATCACCTCTTTCAAAGTACTTTTATTCATCCACTTCCTTTTTCATTGTTGTGTCCATACCAAAATAATAAATCCAGTACCTTATACATATTGTGATTTTATTATAAATATTGTACAGCCATATTCATTTTTCTATTTATTCTATAAATGAAAAAGTCATCGTACGTTCGTACGTACGGCATACCGTCTCCACATCGTGGTCATGTTTGTTATTCAACACTTTATTACTTGTATGGGTGTAATAATGAGTATAAATGACATTAATAATTAATATAATATTTTAATGATTATGTATATTTGATATGACATTAATGTAGATACGATTTTTCCATCAAAAGAGTGATATTGTCACTCGTACGTACGTAGAGATTACAGTCTCCACAAACATGATAAGATTAATTTCCCATCATAACCATTAAAGAATAATATTCATTTCATGATTAAAATTAATGTTTTAAAACATAATATAATTATGGTTTTTAATCATATACATCATATCCATAACAAACATTACTTACATTACAAAACATATAATGTAAAAAACTAGTTAACACCTGAAACAAGGATACTATTGAAATATTATTAACAAATTAGTATTAGATGATCAAATATGATTTCATATTTATGTATGTGGTTCTTGTATAATATAATGACAATGAATTAACTAGTTTACCTGTGGTTAAAGTACTATTGACCAAGGAAACATACAAGGCAAGGGTTAATTTTACAGTCACATATCTTATCCGATGTTGTTTATACATAACTATCTACTCAGACTTTTTTATCATCCACATTCATGTATTTTTAAATGTAATTGAAAACATTTTTACTTTTTCTTAGATTATGTTGTAAATTCATTTATACCCTTGTTTGACTTTATGTAATTTTTTAAAGGAATCAATCTGTCTTTTTTTAAAGAAGGTACTTTATGACTTATTCAACAAATTTAGGTAAGAATGTTTTATTAACTTATATGGTGCACACGACTATTTTCTGCCATTATAACACCTTTTAAGCATCACATACAAGATTATAAGAATGTTTTCAAATTAGATGTTTTATTTATTAATTATTTTACTTTTCAATGATTTAATAATAGAAATAGATATTTCTCACAAAGACTTTGGATTTAATCTATGTCAATATCCTTTGATGGATTTTACACTTGTTTGAAGTTGATTTATTATGATACAATCATCCATATTATTTTAATGGTTCTGTAATATATTTTAATATGGATGTGTTATTTTTATATCATTGAAGGTTTACAGTAAATGCATTGACATTTCAAAAGCTAGTTTTAAAATAAATGTTTATATTATTGTAAACGTTTTCATATGAGGAATGCATTGGAATTAATAAGTGACGGGTGGAGCTTGTTATATCTCCTCAATACAACGATAGGTCTCATGAGAAAAACTAGTTTCTTATCACAAGGCCTTGATAGAATATATTTTTTTAATCATGGAACGAGAGATTGATTATGTAGGTATGATGTCCGACATTATTCATTCCATCATTATGAAATTATCTATTCATATTACATGTGATTATACGACTAGTTTAATATACTTGTGAATATGTAAATGAAATTATTTGATTTAGCTTTTCCATATTATTCTGATGTTTATATTTAAAATTTTTTTGTTTTAGTCTTAAAAATGTCTTAAATTAATATAAAAATTTATGAAATTTTCTACTATATTGTTATCTTTACTGAGCATCTGAACAAAACACTTTCTTATGTTTTATTTTTCCATGAATAGGATGAAGTATATTATGACTGACCTGTAGGGATCAGATAAGTGATTTTATTATATTCTATAGAGATAGAATATTTATTTTTCCATTTCATCATTTAATGTAAATCATATGTGTGTATCTAGTACTTCCATGTATACTATACTGATCGGTATTTTGGGACATGATTCCTTGTATAATTTGATTTTTATGTATTAATGCACTGACTCTGGGTAAAGACGGTTAGTGCGTTAAATTATTTCATCTAGTTTACATGTTTCTCTTCCTTATTATTTTTACTTATTAAGATCCTTATAAATACAATTTCAGATGAAATGTGTGTCTCTAAATTTTATACTATCATGCTTATAAGATGATATACTTCAATCGTAATAAATGTATTAAATTATCCATAAAGACTTCATAATGTTATTTAAAATCATGTGATACACCATATCCTAACCCATGGGTGTGTAAGAATATGATTTTAGAAATAACCATTGTTTTTTTCAATTACCCTATCTAGTCTATCTCAATATGGTTCTTTTGGGTGTTATAGCTATGTATATCTATGCCAAAGACACATCAACATGTTTGACTCCAAAAAATAATTTCATTTTTGGGAAAAAAAATTATATAATACATGAAAACATTAGATTTTATTTTCAAAAATATAGATTAATACTTTGTTTATTAATTTTTTTTTCAAATTTTTTTCCCAAAAATAACTGAACCTTCCTTTGTTAAAGTATTTGGAGAACCCTATTTTTATTACATGTCTTTTACATAAATCCATAACCAAATATAACAGTTAAGAAATTAAAAGTTCATTTTAGGTTTATTATCATTGAAATTTGGTACATATTTGATTAATTGAATAACGATAAAATAATTAGAAAAATTATTCTTTTCTACATGGTAGACATGTTAATAGGTTCTTCCTAGGTTATCTTACTACATCACATATCATAAGGGAATACACCATTAACGTGTTGAGTATAAAACATGGTAAGGTAACAAAAAAAGAAAGAAATTTCATATGATAATTTGTGATATGAATATGGAATAATCATATTAGTATGATAAATATCATAAAATAAATATCATGAATTATAATATTTAAGTGTGTTTAAAACATTATAATAAGATATTCAGAAGAATATCACCCAGATTTTTCACCATGGTGACATAAATCATAAATACTTAGGCCATTCACCATGGTATCATATTTATTTCATCTATAGAACCTAATTAATTATATAATTAATTGGAGTGATATAAGAATATACCCTTCTTATGTCATAAATCATGTGACCCACATTGAAAATAATAGAAATAATTTTTTCCATAACACATGTAAATAAATTAAGTACATCTTTTAAAAATCATTCGGTATAAAGTATTTCAAATTACTGATTAGAAAATAATTTTTCACATATTATAAGGTAACATGTGTTTAATATATATATATTTATATCATATATTATATAATTGTTTTAAACATATAGGTGAATTTCCATAGAAATTGACGAGGTTTGAGTATACAAAATATGAAAGTATTTCATGAATGAAGAAAAAAAATCATGAAATGAATTGTGTAGAATAATAGAATAAAATATGTATTATGAGAAAAGAATAATGAAATACATTATAGGCATCAATTTGGTAAAACACCATTTTTGATGTATTGGGATAAACAATAGTGAATTCCAAAAATAACATAATCTATAAAAATAAAGGACAATTAAAAAGTATGTACAGGAATGAAAAATAATTCTAAAATGATTCAATTACTTCTTCATTGTAATAAAATTATTATATATGATAATGGGAGGTGATAAATGATATCTCAAACATTAAAATTAAATTTTTATGTACTGTAGTATTTATAAAAACATAAAAATAGAAATTTTATTTTGAAGTGGATAAATAAAAAATAATATTGATTGTAAAATAAGGGAGAACGAGAAAAATTACAAAATGATAACGACATAAAAGTATATAACAATTACTAAGAAAAGGTATAATGGTAATGAATGGTGGTGTAACATTGCTAAAAACAACTCATGTAATAGAGTAAAGACTATATGATCATTTAAATAAATAATTTTAACATTATGTAAACAATAAAAAATGTGGCACTAGAATGACAATGAAGAACATGTGATTTTCCATTGCCTTGAAGAATTTCTCCCTAAATTATGAGGACGAAAATCCTAGGACATAGTCCACTGTAAGGGGAACCTTTGGGGACTATTTTTTAGTTTAAAAGAATATAAAATAAATTATTTTAAATATTAAGTCGATTGTGTGGGGTGGTAGGAATGGTGTATTTATACTTTATCTGGGATCACATTAAGAGAATAATAATGATTATTTTCTATTTAGGGATAAAAACTATTTGGTGAAATTAAATCCAATGATTTGTGGTTTTAAATAATTTTTTAATGGAATTTTTATGACATGAAAAAAGAATCCCCCAATTTAATTTTATTGTTTTATTTTATTTATGATTTTATATTTTAGCTTCAATAAGGTGTATTATTTTACCTTTATCGTGGAAACTCTTATTTTTTTACCAAAGTGACATTTTTTGTATAAAAATTAAATTTATGTTATTAACTATTTTTTAACATTAAATTCCAAATTTAAATCCATTTTAATTAATTCAATTTATAAAAGTGATAAAAATAAAATTTTATATGATACGTGTATGGCTCACAAAAATAGTTTTTTAAATGATAAAATCCACTTTTTTTCAAAAAAGCTCAGAATTTTTTTCGTCATTTCAAAAATTATTTACCCTTATGTTTCATAAATAATTTTAGAATATAAATAGGTATTAAATGTTTTAAAATTTATTTCACATGCTAATTATATTTTAATAGTTATCATATTTTGTACAAAATAGTACTTTTTCATTTTAACCAAAAAAATATGAGTTTTTAAATAATTACCATCAATTCACCATAAGTTAAGTTTTATGTGATGAGTCCAAAAATTATGTTTATTTTATTAAAATAATTATTTAAGTATGATAATATTATTTTTTAAATAAATAATTATTTTCATGAAAATTAACAATTTAAAAGTAATATCAACACTCAAACTATTATATTCATTAATTTTTTATTAATAAATATTAAAATATGACAATTTAATGAAATAATATTTTAATTAATACCTCACTATAATTAATATTTCAATATAATTTGATTTATAAACATCTAATATAATACAATTTATATTATATTTTTTAAATAATATCAAAGATAATTTTAATTCATTTACTTCACCAACAGTAATAATGTCCAACTGTTCTATTGAATAATGGTCATAATATTGATCAATATATTTAGTTGAGAAACAAAAACACTATTTATTATTATTCCCAATAGATATAATAACATTCTAAATCATCATTATTTACTTTTATTTGAACAAATTTTTAATATTGTTTAAACAATGAGTTTTCTATTACTGAATGTCTATTTTATTACTATAGTATTGTTGTTAGTAGGCCATCTCTAGGGAATCAAGGTGACCCATATTTTTAAATTTTAAATTATTTATTCTCTTTTATTCATCCCACTATAACATTTTTGTATTAATTTGAACTATTTTAGAATGGTTTTCTTATGTTTAAATAAACAAAGAATGTGGTTTTTCCCATTAAGTGTTTTTCTATATATTTTCTAATACTAGTTGTAAAATTTGATCTCAACCAAAGATCTAAATATTTCTCATGAATCAGAAGTTCTTTAATATTCATTTATTATATACATAAGAAAATATATTGGGAGGAATGAGATTTCTTAATATATGGTATTCATTTTTCAATTCATTGTTGTTTTTCTAATAAATACATATCATTACTTAAAAATAGATTATCATTAATGTTAAATAAAATAATTTAGATTAAATACAATACATTATTAATCATGTGATCTTACTCTATAATAAAAAAAAATTCTTCATAGTGTATCCTAATACTCTTCAAACCCATTTCTTTTCTACGTGGCTTCATACTACATAACATACAATATTATTCGAAATTGTTCAAACTGTAGAACATTATGCATATACCATATGAACCATAGAATTAATGAAGTTGTCTCCTTCACATCACTTGTTCCTCATACATATAAATTTTATCCATGTATAATTCCTAATGTATGATTTGACTTTTCCATATTCATTTAATAAATAAAAAATACCTAATATATATGACCTATATGTGACATTTTTCCAATTATTGTAAGTCAAATAGTTGGTCGTGGATTCCATGTCAAGATTCTTGCTAAAAAATTCATTCGATCAAACTACCCCATTCTATTATGGTTTTGAGACACTATTTATATTAGTTTTAATTACAGTTCAATAACTAGTACATCAATCCATTTCACCAATATCTCCCATATATGAGCAATGTTTACAGAGATGCATTCCAAGAACAATGTGTGTCTTCATACTTATTCCTAATTGATAAGGAATTAGGAATAATTTTTTTTTCATAGACCTAGTAGTTAGATTGCATATAGATTTATCCATAGCAACACCTTATCTATAATATATATTCAAATTAGGTATCCAAAAAATGACCTTATACTAGGATAAAAAATTTATCTAGAAACAAATAATGGCTTTATTACTATAATTTTAAGCTACATCTTGATATCGTGGTATCATGCACACAGAAATAAATTTATTTTTACATAAATCATCCATTCAACCGAGCTATTAGGTTTAAAATTTCACATCCAATTTCCCTTCATTGTTATGGTGTTTGGATGGAAATTTTACTATCATTTAAGAAAACTACATGGGTATTGATTCTAATTTTAGTAGGAAATGTAGTGATTCTAAAAATTGACATTATATGCCTACATATAAATTTTACACTCAGTAAAATCCCTCTTAGGGTAAATTATGGTCATTAATGATAGTATATTCAATACTTGGATATTAGTTTATACAATTTAAATTCATCCTATACCTACATGTTTCACCATTAATATTATTGAATGGTACGTTTAAATGAATGAAACATCTACCCAAGATACATTTTAACACTCTCACACACTTACTCTTCCAAATAATATTCTTCAATAGACCAATATAGTTGGGTTTCGATCCATGATATTTAAATTAATTTTTTTATTCTCTACTCATATACCCAGATTCCATGTTGAGTAAATAAATCAACAAAAGTCATTCATGGTTATAGGGAATGAGTACATCTGAATCCAAAAATAAATTATCTATTTAGTAAAGTTGAATATACTATGCATCTTACCAAATCAAAACTAATTATTCAAATGTTTTCATCATAAATAAGTTTCGATCCTACCACCTGATAATTCAAAATAATTTTATATGAACCTTTATAACATGGGATTGTCATAAACATTTTTGTTTAATAGTATTGTATTTTGATTATCACCCAAACAAAGTTATCAATTTCCCTATCATATTTGTTTATATTTCATTCTATAATAATTTATATTAATCAATTTTAAAATTATATAAATCTCATTCCATGATTAATGTTACTAAAATTATTCTATATCTCAAACCCCCTATTTGGGTTTTCACAAATCCCACTAATCTGAGAAACATGACTATAAATTGGGTCTGCCTTTCCTAAATCCATCTATACAAGTAATGGACCACCAATTTATTTAAAATTGTTATTTACCTGATATATATATATATATGGAAAACCTCATTTTGTGGTCAAATAAATATGACCTAGAACATTTCCCTAATGTTTTCCATAAATTTCAAATCTTAAATAAAATATTTATTTTAAACAATGTTTTTTGACCTAAAACATCAATCCCCTTCATTGTCGGATATAAATATCATAAAATTCGATTTATAAAATATATACGACTCCAAATGTTGGAATAACATTATGGAATCTAGAGTAAAATTAATTTAATTTCTTTAATTTAATATATATTATGTAGGCATGATAGTATTTGGAATATATAATCATTATAATGGTCTAAATGTTTTTTTGTGAGTAAATTATGTAACAGAATGTCTCATAACAATCTATTTTTTACTGACTAATGATTTCCCAAAAATATCAATGGATTTTTTTTGATAATGATTAAAAATTTATTAGTTATTATGTCTGAAACCATTCATCCATGAAAAATTTGAATAAATGCTTCTAGGTCAATAAATACCGATAATAGTTAGTTTATATTTCAATTACTATCATTACTACTTGTATAATAATTTTTTGGAATAAATCCCCAAGATCTAGTTTTTTTTATTTCAAATAATCATAAACATTTATTTTTTTTATTTAAATACAAATAATGATTTGAATAATTATATTTTATTTGTACTTTAGAATTAGAAGGAACAATCATTTAATTATTGTGATGTTATAAATATATTATGTACATGGCCAACCTATACCCCTCATAATGCACATATTTAGTAAGATATATTTATTTAATATATTTAATATAAAAAGATACCCTTAGAATATAATGATGGTATATAAACACAATGTATATAGATCACCTATATCAATCTTGTTTGACATGCATTCTACATGGCTGGTTAATCAACTGTGCATTATTTGAGTAAATTATTTTCAAATTATTGATTAAAAATTAAATTTCAATTTTATATGCAAAGGGATTAATTTAATATGATGACTACACCTTGATATTTTAAATATAATATCATGAATAAATAGTTAAGTATGAAATTCAAGAAATCAGATATCATTTTATGAATATATATTATTTCATTCGTTAGGGAAAATAGGTGGAACATAAATAATATGGATCATTGCAATTATTTGTTAATATAAAATAAATAAATAAATAATATATAATACTATTATAGGACCAAGATGGTGGAATTTAATAAATTTAATAATTTATTATAGGAGAAATCAGTTAATCATTAGAAATATAGATGTTGGGAAAATTATTCTTCATAAAATGCTTTTTGTTTCAAAAACTATATAGCCAATTAAAATATAGTTTTTTTAAATGCATGTACCAATCGTAATTTCTATATTTTTTTATAAAATAAAAATATATTATTGTAATATAAATCCAAAAATACGGTCTTGTTTAATCAATCAATCATAAATTCAACTATTGGATATTGAATTCCATTAATACCACATTATATCTTAATGTACTACATGTGTAAAATCCCCATTATTAAGATTAATTTTTTTGGATGAATAAATATATCCATATGAGAGAATGAAATACACATTACATGAAAACAAATTTTCCCAATCTCGATAAGAGCTATGAAATAATAAAAACGTTATTTCTATTGTTTTTTCATTGGGTCTTAGTAATATTGGCTTGGATTGCACACAACTCCAAATCGTTCATTCCACAATTTCAAAAAACAACCATATAATTTTACCATGAATCATCAATAGACACAAATATCAAGTCCGGAATAAAATATTTTATAAGGATTCATTGATTGACCAGATATGTTGATGACTAACTATCATTAATATACACCACTTAACTTTTTCAAGGATTTTCATACCCAAAGATTAAATTTTCACTGGGTCCCTTACATCTAGAATGATCATATTATCACTAGTGGTACATTTAACTATTTTTCTCATCGAAATAATTTTTAAACACTATATAATATAATTAGGAATTACTTTTAAATACTCCCCATGTTTTCATGGTTGTTTTTTGAGCCAATCGTTTTTCTTGAAATGGTTTCCTAAAATAATCTTTGTCTATGGGAATTAAGATATGAGAGCTCAATTGAACAGTAAAATTAATTATCACAGAACCTAATTTTAGTAAATCCAAATATAGGATCATGAATAATACCATTTTAGGTAAATTAATGGGACTATTTTTGCTATATTTAATCTCTTATTTATAACCTTGTGTGTTTGTATTCTCTATATATTTTCAATGATAGAATGTTTCATTTGATTCCAACATTAGCATAGGGTAGTGAGGATATTATTAATAGGAATTGAATTTATTTTTTAAACCAATATGAATTGAGTGTTTTAGAAATGACCCAAACATATTATTTTCCCCCAATGTTCCTTCCTAAAAATGAAATAATAAAGGAAAAATTATAATGAGTTCCAAAAGAATTGTTGAATTTTATCAAATATGAATCATACGAAGGGAGAATTTATTATATTATAATGAATCCTCAATTTTTCATTGAATTACTTGGGGAAGATATGCATCATATAGAAACCAATGATATTGGTTAGTTATTGTTGATATTTAAAACATGTAATTTTTGATGTGTTTTATAAAATATATTTATCAATATTTTATACCATCCAACATTGAATGAAATGGATTTTGAAACTAAATCTCTATGGAGAATTTGATATTGTACATAACCATATAAGATATAGATTTCAGTAGGAAATACTATGATTAGATTGAATTTTTTTCTTTTGTACATAATTGATCCATTACTTTGTTGAAGACACTAAAACATAATTGTGAATCACATATCAGGATGATCTATTCTATAAAAAAGGAATAAAATCCCTATAATATGGATTCTAAAGAAACTCATGGTTTGATATAGAATACATGTGACGTTTCTTTCTTAAATACTAAATTTCATTATATAAACGTCCACAATTACATGATGACAAATAATAAATGATTTTAGGATGCCATGATTTTAGAATTTACTCATATAAATAAAAAAATATGCCCACAATTTCCGTAGATGAGTTGATGGATCAAGGATGATGCTATTTCCCTTGACTTCTCATTACCTCAAATAGTAGTTCCCTCACTAAGGATGGTGTTTTAATTGAATCCACTAAGTAATTTATATTGGTTAAAAAAAATTTATTACCCAATGAAATGGGAAATCACCCAATTTTGATATTTCATAGGATTAAATTAAGAATTTACTATATATAAAGAACAATTTTTTTTCTATTAATTCAAAAAATGGATGGTTTACTTATGAAGAAGATCTCTTAGTAAATATATATTAAATACATAGCACTATTCCACTATATAAAATTATACGCTCTGTAATTTCATCCAAAACACTACAAATCATTCATGAACTAGAAATATTTAGGATCATTTATTAGAGAATATATCTCTTGGATGAATCTCCTTTGAAAGAAAATTCCACTATTATATATGTTCAAAGATATTAAAGTAATTCAGGGATAATAGTTTTTCTTATGATTGATGTTTTTGAATTAATCATCCATATTTGATTTATAGTGGTCCATGTTATAGGTAGACGTTGGATAATACTCTACCATATATTATAATTAATTATATATATTTTTTAAATATTTTAAAGGGAAGCCACAAACCTTGTCTAAAATAGTTTTAAACCATATGTCTCAAAATGAAATTATCATAATGTTTTAATCTATATAGGATTAGTATATTTAATAATGGAAATGATTAAATCTCAAGTTGGAGAATATTTTTTTAGCTTTTCATTCAATTATTTAATGAAATATGTGAGTTTCAAAGGATGTTTATAGAGATAAAAATCCTCATGTTGGATCCTTTCATTGATTTTTATAGGTTGTATAATGTAGAATAAGTTGTTCATAAATATATAAATAATTAAAAAAGTCATACATTTATAGAAAAAATAATATTTAACCATTTTAAAAATATTTAACATGTTATAGAAAATCATGGGTAAATAGATCATGTGGAAAGATGCATTATATATATTCTAATATGGTAACCCAATTGGTTCAATTATTGTATTAAAATTGAGAGAAATGTGGGGTTGTAAAAGAATGTATTATACATGAAAATATAATTTTGAAAATCCACATTTCCAATTATGATTTATGAAATAGAAGGCCTGTCATAGTATATATATGGGAAATGAATACCATAAATAATTAAATTTATATATATTGTGTTATTTTTATATAATGTAGAATATTATACATAGAATATGATCAAATTAATTTTGATCAGATCTAGTTCATTGTGTAGTGATATTTTTATGTTATAGAAAATTACAGTCACAATGGTATTGTGTTCATAAGGAAGAAGAGTAGAATATTCAATTTACCCTAAAAACATGGGATTCCCTATGATGAATATGCTAGAATTTATAATAATCATGTTACTATGTGTTTTGTTTTTTTCCCATAAAATGAGATTAATCTATGGATGAGAGAGTTTTAGAAGTCTAATAATCATTTTCAACAATTAAGTGGAAAATATCGTATTTTTTAAACATTCTTTTGTACATTACTTGTGTGTTTAGAAAAGATATCCTATTCTTTGTACCCAAATGTTACGTGGAACATTTTATTTCATAAACTATGGATGATTTTATAAGGTTCTAAATATTAATAGTACAATTCCATAAATTTTGAGATGAGTAGGTAATTCCCTATGTATTATAGTACATAAAACCCATTTTTTATACTAGTATTCTTATAAAAAAATTATTTAGTCCATAATTACATTATATAGTCAACACATTTGTGTCTAAAATTTGTGGAAGTCACTCACATTTTTTAATCGTGATCACACAACACTCAAATGGTATTCTTCTGTCAAAAGTTTCATAAATACATTAAGAGGTCCCCCATGATGTCACATATATGTTTTCTTCGTGGTTGATTGCATTATTACACGTTATACAACCACCGTAAATAACATCCTTTAACATTTACAGACCCCACTATTCCATTTATTTACTTAAAATTTAAAATGACTAAGGTATTCTCATAGTTTATGTTTCTCTCCATTATGAATACATCCTCTATATAGTATTTGACCAAATGTCACATATTTTTTAAAATATCCATCCATTTAGTAATATATATAATAAAATGCCCCATATTTTATCACTATAACTATTTCTCATAGTTCAAATCCTCAAATTTAGTACTCCTTCTAGGCCTCCTTAATGACCCCTTCATGTGCATGGTTGTGTTTTACACATTACCATGATCTATATGAATAATTTATTCAATGAGTAATTAGAATTATGTATTATTTATGAGAATATAACATGACTAATGATATCCTCAATATATTATTAAAAATGTATTCATTTGATAATGTGGATATTATCATTGAGATAACTAGTTGATAAATAATTTACTCAATAAATAACACTTGAATAGAAAATTTTTAATAGGTACCATGTCAAACAATTTCATGAATAATGCATTAATCATCCCCTTTGTACGAAAATTGGGAAACATGCATTAATATGCTTCCAAAATAAGGTATAACCATACATAAATTCATAATAACAGTTAATGATATCCAAATGATCGTGGTATGACTACGGTGAATATTATTTTTTTCACTTCTGTATTTACTTCAGGAATTAGCTCCAGAATTTTGGGTGGAGTCGATGTCAATGACGATGGTGGTGTGCCTTGGTAATGATGGCATATTACAATGACATGACACTAGCTTATGTGGTGACTATATGATCAACACCTTATTTGGTTTGGTGTTGGTTTTTAATTTCAAATTCAATTTATTCATTTTGTAACTTTGTATTTCTAGGTGGTGGATGTGGTTACCTCTTATCCTTAAAGGATATATCTTGAAAAACTTTTTTTAGTCAGAATAAAAATTAATGACTCCGTATTTGAAAGTGGATCTTATGGATAAGTCCAATAGAAACAAATTTTTTGTCAATATTACCCATAATACCATTCTCAACGTCATTAGGTTTTGTTTGGTATACATCCATGAAATATGAAGATAGACTATATAATGTATTTTTTCTAGTTTCATGAAGCCAAATTGAACATCACAAGTTACATCTAAATGATAATGAAATGCTACGTCATGGTTCTAGTTATGTAATTTCAAGGTAATGTGTTATATTATAGATGTATAACCTTAATTGGATCCAATGATTTATATTTTATATAAAATTAAAAAGATTAAATGTTTTGAATTTAATTTAAATATATTACATTGGTTTTTATTTCATACAAAATGATTCATGTCATGAATTAGGCCATATACCATGGTAACCCAAAAACCAAGTTAATGATGAAATAGCCTGAAGGGCATTCCTGATTCCCATGCGATGGTGACGAGCTCCTCACATCATAAAAAAAATTTGGGAATTATTTTTCTAAAAACAATTATGAATGTATTGAAAAAGGTTTAGTATATATATAAATAACAATATAGGGAGAAATGTATAGATGTCAAATTTGTATAAAAACCCAAATTACCACAATATATCCCAAGAGATATGGAAAGATAACCATGTACAAACAAATGTAACTCTCAAATTACTTTAATATTCATATAGAACCACATCTATGTGGTGCTTAATACCCGATCAGTTCTGGTAGGATATAATCTATAAATACCCAAAGGCACAGGTAGGGTGTGAGTCAAATACCAAGTATGTCTCAACAAGTATTTCAAAATAGATTCTATATATAAAAAATGTAATCACATTACAATAGATGGATTATTTCTAAACAAATGTTTTAATGAAAATTTTCATTAAAAATAGATTATTTTACATCTTAAGGAAAGTAAAACATTTTACAATAAAAGAATATATTCATTAAAACATTATTGAGGAACATGGTCACATGCATAAAAGGTATGATATTTCTAGGTTATAAGTCTCTAAAAACTCATGGTTACATAAAAATAGTTTACACAGTTTCCGCCTTTAACACAGGTAAAGTGGAATTCATTGTCATTCTATCAGGGATATGAGTTGTTGCATTTGTTTTTTGGATCATTGTAAATCATATAGTGTTGTCCAAATAACTCACTAACTACCTATGGATTATAATAACAAACTATGGTGATAAATTACTTTAATACTACCTAATATAAAATTTATTCCATTATCCATTTAAAACATTCCAATTTGTAATTTAAAGACAAAAATGATTTCATAATAAAAAACCTTTTAAATGATAAAAATCAAATGTTTCTATCAAACCTATCTTAATCCATTTTTTTCTCAAATAATAATTTAAAATTAGTTCTCAATACAATTTCATAATTCGAACTCACAATTAAAATTCAAAAATTTAAATTTCATAACAATTAATCAATTTTAATAATTTATATTCACAATTTGAATTCCATCAATTTCCGTGAATTTCACAATTACACCCAAATACAATGGAAATGTGGGGTTTTCCCCAATTTCATAACAAAATCCAATTTGAAAACCCAAATCCCACAATTCAATGAAATGGGGTTTCAAAAAAATCATTTCAAAATAATGAAATTCCATATATTAAATTGAAAGAAATTTAATAATATCAATAAATCTTGGATTAATTAAATATGATAATAAAAACCGAACCACCTACCTCAGGACCACTAGACCATGAATCACAAAGCCTTTATCAAGATTCTCTAACTAAGAATGATGGGAACAAAGGTCTAATTAATAAACCTAGGTTTAAAATAAAAAATATATTAGATATCCCCATAACAGGATAACCAATAAAACCATTGGGATGTTAATATAGAGAGTATGAGATTTATAGTAGGAAAAGGAAACCAACAAAGAAATATCAAACAACATTCATTTTTCTTTAAGTCCCTTCTGGAGGGATTTTTAAGAGACCAAAACAACTATTTAGAGCTCCTTGGGAAGAAAATTTCTTTATGATCTAGGTTGGGTTTTTCTAGAACATAAATGAATCCAATTTGGATATTTCAATAATAATTTTTTGGATGAGAACCCCCACACATAAGGATAACTCAGAGGAGTCACATGGTCTAAAAAACTGTTATCTATAGTCATGCACCCCATTTAAATGAGTTATATGGTTTCTCCAAATATGTATCAAGGTATTTCAAACAATATAACAACCGTGGAAAATCATGTTTCCTTTATTTCCATGGTTTTCTCTAGCTAGGCACATGGTTTGAAAAAACAATGGTCTGACTGTGGGCTAGCCCAAAAACGTTTAAAATATTAAAAATATAAAACAAATAAAACCCCAATACCCCATCCAAATCATAGTAATATGCATTTTATATGAATACCTAAAATGTTAAAATAATTTTATAGCCTCCCCACAATATATACATTTTTTTTCACATAATGCCTACTCATAATCTTCCATGTAAAAAAGAAGAGTTCAATGATCTCTCAATATTACCTACCTCTCTGACATCACACTAGAATTTGAATAGTGCTGATATAGAAAACAAACCAAAGGTATCATCCTCTCCAAAAGTATATTTGTCATAGAATCAACTACCCATCTTGAATATTCATTCATGGTTATATAAAGCTCAAAATCAATATCACTCCAGCTTAGAATATGAGATAGACTAGATAGATACATCCATAGTTGTGACCTATGGAATAGATTATGTATCGAAATATGCTAATATGGATGTCTTAATTAGTAATAAATATTTGATACCACCTCAACAAACTCAAAAGTTAAAAAATAAAGTATCTTACTTCTCTTTCATCTCAAGTCATCCATGACACAACTAAGGTGAAGCATTTAATAACACATAGTCACCAACTGATAAATCCAATTTTTTACAATGATGATCAACATAAGATTTATACTATATATGTTATTTCAACATTATTTGATGATTCAACTAAATAATTTCCTTCATATCTAGATCCAATCATTGTTCAGAGATAGAAAAATCACCAATATTTCACCAACACAATGAATATCTGCTAATCTTTCGATAAAATGCCACAAAATGAGTCATTCTAAACAAGAACTGAAAAATATTGTTATATGAAAACCCAACCCAACCCAATTGATCATCCCACATCCCACCAAATTCGAGAAAACAAGAAAATATAATTTCCTCATGAATTTGTATAGATATTTCTGTCTGTACATATAACTGTGGATGATATATTGTTCTTAAGTGGACATGAGATCTTAATACCTCTTAAAGTCCAATACAAAATATTATATGTGAAACATGTTTCCCTATCAGCATCTTTAGAATATCAAATTCCATGAATTTAAAAAATATCATTCACATAGTGATTTCAAAACTCCCCAACATTCATTATAATGTTAATGAGAATAATGTTATCTGATTTATTCATATGATGGATCAAAACCCATTTTTCATTATTCATACCCTAGGTACACAAAATCCCAACAAAAAAATTAATTAAGATCTCATCCCACATTCAAGCAGGTAAATGATGTGGATGTAGAAACCCCTATGTCTTATAGTTCTCATACTTAACATGTAGGCACATATAGAAATGAGAAAAAAACTCAGTAATGACACATCTCATACCTGGCCACCAAAATCATTGATACCTTTCATAGAATATCTTATTGCTTACACCATGTATATAACACTGGGAGTTATATAAATCCTCTATAATACATTTCATTACCACTAAAAGAAAAAAAAATATTTTATGATAACATAGAAACAGCTCTTTGAAGAATGACCACTCAATAGAAGCCTCCCCACAACAAAGAGATTCTATAATTATACAGAACATATCATCTGGGTACTTCTCTTTATAAATCAACTTTAGAAGTGTAGTTTTGAACTGAACTCTATGAATTTTTACCTTATCCCATGATTTATTGACTCTAATATGAATCCATATAAGGAGATACATCAAATTCTACTCTTATGATGATTCCTTCACTTCCTAGGTTGGAACATTCCTTATCACGAAATCTGTGATAAAACTCTCTTTCCCCAAGGTATATGTGATGTTGAAATCAGAATATTTCAGTTATTCCACCAACCACCACTATTTAAGATTCATATATTTTTTTGAAAATATATAACTTAATATTTTATTGTTAGAAGTCATGGTGAACATTTATACATAAATGAAATGACACCAAATCATATGTTCATGCATCATAGATGTGAGTTCAAGGTCAAGGTTTGGATAATTATTATAATTTGGATTAAACTGACATGATCCATAAGCAATAACTTGATCACATTTTATAAGAATGAAACCAAAACCTGATCCAAATGCATCATAGAAGATCACATAGCCTTTCCCGTACTTAGGAAGTGTTAGCAAGAGATCATTAGTCAATATATGTTTCAAATAAATGAAGAAATATGATATATTTAAACCTTATAAAACATTAACCTTTTAGATCTTGAGTAGTCATCATAGATACCATAATTCATTTTTTCTAAAAATACTGGTTGTAATACCCAGCTAAACCCAAGAGGTTCCAAATGTTGAAAAAATTATGTGATTGTTCCCATGTCATAAAAAACTTTTATCTTCAAAGGATCAATTAAAATACCATGATATGAAAAAAAAATCCCAAGGATATTAACTTCCTGAATATTGAAATTAATGTTTGGAATTGGGGAATAATGTTGTTGGTTTCTCAATAATTCAATAACTTCTATCATATGATGCACATGGTAATCCTCAGACTTAGAGTAAACAAGGATCCAATAAAAAAATACTACCATGATTGTATCTTGATACTCATGGAGAATCCTTTTTATCAAATATAAAAATATATTAGGAGAATTGTTTAGATAAAATGGCATGAAAATGTACTCATAATGGCCCTACATGCTTCGAAAGTGAATTTCTGAATATCAAATTATTTTATCCTCAACTAGTAGAGGCTAGACAAAATATCAATATTGAATAACAACATCACACCTTTCGATGGATGAAATAGATCGTCAATCCTTGGAAATAGAAATTGTTTTTATACTCTAACAATATTTAGTTTTCAATAGTCAACAAAAAGGAATAGTGAACCATAAATCTTTTTAGAAAATTGATTATGTGTTTCCCAAGGTAACATAATTGGGAATATAAATCATTTATGTAGTATATCATTCAAAAAATTATTCCATTGATTTATATCAACTGGTTCTGTGAAGTAAGAGAGTGTAGACATTGGTTGAGTAACATACACTAAGTGGACAAATAAATTGACATATCTTATGGGTGTAATGCAAGAAACATGAAAAGGGAATGAATTGGTAATCTTGATGAAAAATGGTTGGAGATCACCACTCGATGATTAAAACTCCATATAAAATGAAATCAAAAATATGATTTTCCCCAACTATAGATAAAAATTCTATCTCTAATCAACCATGCGTACTATTTTACATGGAATACATTACTCAAACACTCTGGTGTAGTAAAGGCGGCCCCTTGGAGATAAAATTCAATCTTGGATTTATTGGAAATGGTCAAATCCATCACAAATATTTTTTAAGAGATTTTATGTCGATAACTAGAACACTCCATGAATGATAAATATCTGATAGAGATTAAAATCAAGAGGTGGTATGGATAACCAATAAAATCATTTTTCAAACAGTTATATAAAATTCATTTACATTAGATAAACTCTATGTTTGATGATTAATAGATTACAAACTCAGGTCAAAATAAATGAATGGGATGCACTGGTATTAAATAAATTAGTCACTAATAATGATGTTGTAGTAATGGTGCCTCTGACATTTGATAGACCCATATCTCCTCTTTCTGGATACTCATCCACTGCATGAAGAATCTTCTTTATAGATGTATATGGATGGAAACCACTTAACATTTAAGCATCTAATTTCCACACAATTTTAAATGGTTCTGTTGATCTTATTCAACAACACGGAGTGTAATAAACATGAAATAACATCTGTAGATAACCCAATCAACTACAAGAGACTCATTTCATTGGTTCCTTAGTGAAAACACTCTTAGAATTTAAAAAATTCTATACTGGTAGTAAATAAATGGACCTCCACATGACACTATAGGAGTTTTAGATAAAAATTATTACTAATAGACATAATTAGAGTCATAAGATTTACTATTTTAACTATATGAAAAAAAAATCCAGTGGAAAAAGATGAAACTCTCACCATATTTGGACTTCCATCCATGACTATTCTGAATATTATTTCTCCGTTATACACATCATCCTAATAATGAAACTTAAATTTTAAAAACTGAGATTGAATATTTGGTACATGTCCCTACTCGTACCTTCCTACTTTCATATTCTAATTCAATAGTATCTTATGAGTAAAAATGAAAATTCATAGTATATATGTTTTATTGTTCTATCATAGTCCTGACAACCAGCTCTAGTATAGGTAAAATCAATAGCCTTGGCCAACATCATCGACTATTAATAGAATATATCGATGTAAATAAATTTTATGTCATTTTGTTTTATACCCTCATTAATTTTTTCCATCTCCATAATTTCCTACCATCTAATGATTTTTATTTCATGAGTGATGGTTTAAATCATGACCTCAATTTTTTGTGGTGTCTTTATGAAATAAAAAAACACTCAATCCTTCTCAACCATTTAACAACATTTTGATGATCATTGAAGCTTTTGAATACTGGAGGATTCTAGAAAAGAAACTATTAATAACGATTCCCAATATCATTCTATTGAGGTTATATAGCTAGAATATAAAATATAGATGGATTCGGTGTGCGTCACAGAGTGTGATTGATACACGTGATCACCTCAACCAGATTCGGGTCCACAAGAGGATTATCTTGATAAGGTTTAGTTGCAACATCTTCATAGATCTGATCTAAACTACTTCTAATAGGATTTATTCTACACAACATAAGAAGAAAATATAGTCAAATAGGGTAACAGGTGAAATTAATCCCAATATACAAAAAATTATAATTTTAATTTCACACTATTAATATCAAAAAAGGTAAATTACTACAACTAATCTTCAGTTTGTCATTCCCAAACCACCCTTGTTCACATAAGTTGTGTTATGGTGAGATTTGGAAATGAAATTATTCAAATCTCATTCTAAATTCCCTATAATATTAAACAACAAAATGACTTCTAGAAATGAATCTCAATCTATATATATGATACCACATTGTGATGAACCAGCATGGGTACCTAGGTAACCCGATAACCAAGTTGGCACTTACATTGGCTGAGGGGAATTCCCAATTCCCATGGGTTTGAGAATATCACCTAGAATTAAACAAAATTATATTATGAATTATTTTCCTGAAATTTTTTTGAAATTAAATCCAAACAAGTCAGTATACTTTTAAAATAACACCATAGAGAAAAGTGTACTATATTCAAAAAGAGTATTAATAACCCAAAGTAAAACAAAAATTAACTAGAAAAATATGAAATATAACCATATTCTAAATTAATGAAACCAACCATGAACACATAAAAATAGTTATAACAACATCCAAGTGGTACTTTATCCCTTCACAAACCTATAAGGTGACAATCTAAAAATACCTGAAGGCTTATGTATAGTGTGAGATAAAATCACAGAAGGGCCCCACCCCTGATTCCATAACATATTAAATAGATAATTAACCAAAAATTATAATTCAATATTAAATAAACATACATGATATTTATATATCATATTTAAACAAATAATTCTATACATTTCTAAATTATAGAAATAATTTAATAAAATGCTTCACATTTCAATTTGGGAGTTAATTTTTGAACCAATGGATTAATAAAATTTTTTACATGAAATTTTTTATATAAATTCAAATGGTATGTAAATCAGTTTACGACAATGGTATATATTCATTAAAAATATAAACACTAAAAAACATGGTAATATGCCAAAATGGTATGATAGTTATATGATATATTACTCCACACACTCTAGGGGACACAAAATATTTGTATACTCACACCCTATTCGACACTAGTCACGAGTATTTCATCCCCATCATATGCGGGATATGAATTTCTATATTTATGTATTGGAACATTGTAAATCGTAGAGTGTTGTCAAAGTTACTAACTATATACCTATTATTTTCATGTTCTATAATAAAAATCAATGATGAACAATTTACATTAAGACTACATAAAATAAAATTCATTCCATCATCCATTTCAAATATATGATTTTATATTAAAAACAAAAAAATATTCAAATTATTCTTTTTATATGTTAATACCCAATAAATTCTATCAATGCCATAGGAATACTTTTTTTCGAAAATAAAAATTTGAAATCAATTCCAAATTAAATTTCAAAATTCAATTCACAAATTTAAATTAAAAACATTAAATTTAAAAATCATTCAATCAGTTTCAAAAATTTGTATAAAAAAAATTAAATCCACCAATTGAGTCAATTTTAAAATTACTCATAAATTCATTTTAAATTGGGGAATTCAAAATTTCATGGAAATATCATATTCCAAAAAACAAATCCAAAAATTCAATGGGGTTGGGTTTTAAAAAAATCAATTTCATAAGAATAAAAATACATATATCCAATTGAAATATATTTAATAAAATTATTCAGTCTATGGTTAATTAAATTTTCCAATCAAAGTAGAACCACCAAACTCAAGACTGATATACCACAAATTAGTAAGATGTAACAGAGATTCACCAATGAAGAACAATGACATCAATGATCCAAAAATTAATCCCAGGTTTAAGATCCAAAACAATTAGTATAAGATATGACCAAAAAATGGTGTCCCAAAGAACCCTTGAGAGAGAAAGAGAGAGAGAGTTGGATATAAATATTGTGAAGAGGAAACCCACATGGATAAGATCTTACATAATTCTCCTAGCATTGATTCCATGATTATGGGTTACCATGTTTCCAAAATAGATCTCTTAGTAGATCTAAGTGATGAAGTAAATGTTATGGGGTGAGTTTGGTCTATATAGGTTATAAAATAATATATTTATGTTTTTTATAAATATTTTCTTGGATTATAAATCTTTAACACTTGGTTTTCATGGAAGAGTTGAACTATTCGGAAAAACCATGCACACTCGATATGTGCCCATTTTAAATGGGTTTCATGGTTTCTTCTAAGAGGTCACATGGATGTAAAAACCGGATCCATCCATATATAATCCCACTACCTAGGATTTCATTGATTTCACTAGTAGGGAATACAGTTTAGGAAATCCATATACCAACCATGCACTATCTGGAAAAATTTTAAAATTTTTAAACATTGTCCCAAAACAACCCAAATGGAACCCAACCAATGAAATGTAAAATGGCGGGATTTGGAATTCAGGAACACAATAATAGTTTGTTACAAATCATATATATCCCTTCTCATGGGTGTAATCATAACAAACCAACCCAACCCTCTCCGGGGAAGGAAATAAATTCTAGATTACACAAATATTTATTATTAGTGTATAATTTAAATAATCATATATGAAAAATTTTGATATTATAATAAGAATATATATAGAAAATCTATTACAAATAAAAATTTCAGCATTGGTGCATTGACTCGATTGGTCAGATGATAACACCAGTAAATTTAATTTTTTATTAGAAGTATTACATTAAATCATATTATATATATATTAGATTCTAATCATGAAAACAAGAAACTGTATGGGATGTATCATATCCCATCCTCTCATCATTGATATGAAATTTAGATCAATGTTTGTGAACATAAATTACCACCAACATTAGATAATAGGTGAAATAAAAATAATTTTTTTTTGGAAAACATGCATGGAATGATCTTTCCTATAGAACAAAAAATATGAATATTTATTTTATTAAGATGATTTGACCATGATCCTAGAGAATAATCTCTAAATCCTCAATTAGGTCCATTTTTAACAATGGTGTGAAAAAATATGGGAAGAGGTTGAAGGGAAGGGATGGGATATTTTTTCTTCAAAATGATGAGAAAACATTCATTAAACATACCATTAAAGTGGATTTAGGGAGAATAAATAGGGATAAATGGGAATGGGATTTCTAATTACACAATCTTGTGGAGAACATGGTTAAAAAAGAAGGAAGCCTCAATAAATAAAGCACCTACAACAAATAATAAATCATTCATGCACACTATAAGGTAGCCAATTACCCTATGTAGGTATCTGGTACACACCTATATAATTTCATAGATCCATAAATGTTTTGGTGGGAATCATAGATGTATTTACCCCCATTCAGTAGTAATAGTGTTCTTCGTAACCTAAAAAATGTACATGGTGGCCAGATTCAACATAAAATTTTTATCTTGGATCACCCTATCTAACTTCCAATTAACACCAATAACCAAAAATAAACAAACTCCTAGAAAAAAGGTCAACTAAAAATTCCACAAAAGTAAATATTTTTTTTTCAAAATACCACAAACTCAAAATTTAATAAAATTAAAAATTTCTAATTTTAATGTAAAAACACAAATAAATGATCATATATATATATAATAACAACAAAAAAACTCCATAAATTCTTTTTAATATACTAGAATTTTATGGTCTCAAATATTAATGTCGTTGAGTTACATTACATCAGAATGTATTTCTATCCTACCAAAAAGACGTTGTTTTCAATAAAATATATAATCAAATCATAATACATTTTTTTCATCTCACATTGAAATATCCCATGCCACAACCATATTCTTATAATAAATCATTTATAAAATGTTCCATTAGGGCCTCCATCAGAATGACTACCATAGTATTCTATGTATTATAAACCCTAGTGAAAAAACATCTTCATTTCCACCTCAATGATGACATCACCAAATAACCTACACCCACAACCCTTAGATAAACATAATAAAAAAGTCAAAATAGTGAATGAATCTATAATTACAAAATCTCAACATGGATTGTTACATTCTAACTATTTTTTACAACTAATGATTTCAAGATATTTTTTTCACATTAAATAAATGGTGTCATCAACTTCTATTCATGAAAACGCATGTTTAAATAAAAATACATATAATTAATATTGTTTATATGTAATTATTATAACCTTGTAAGGAAAATCATTTGTTATAATAGTTATATGAAAATTTAAAAATATCTATAAAGGTTTTAGAAAAATAATATATTTTCTTCAAATTCATGATATGCTTTAAAAAGACAACTATTCCTTAAATTTGTGTTTAATTTTTATGCTAATAATATAGAAATTTAATTAAAATTTATAAAAATTATTTAAAAAAATTAATTTTTTTAATTCGGTTTCTCTAAATTATCCTATATTTAATTTTATAACCTTTTACCAATGGATACATGGTTGGATGAATATTAAACACTAATATATATTTTTTCCAAAAATGATTCAAATTTTAAAAGCATTTAAAAAGGTAAATATTAGTTAACAAAATTTTAAAAAAAGAAAATATATAATTATTAATCCACTTCAGCTCATTATAAGAATTTTTTTTATTTTATAAAAAATATTATGCTTAGGAGAATATTTTCTATGGGTAACCCATTTCATCACGTTTAGGTTACTACTATTAAATTAAAATATCCCACTTTGATGAATTGTATTTTATAACTATATTCAACGATTTTAATAATCAGAATTAAATTTATATAACAAGGTTAACATAATTATTTTTAATAATGAATATTTTAAATAGTAAAAATGGATGATATGGTTATGGTTGAAACTGGCTCATAGGGGTTTAATCTAATGTATAACTATTAAAATGAAAAAAATACATGTCTAAATTTATTTTTTTAATAACATATAGGATTGTCCGCTCCTCCACTAATATATGAGAAACCCCTCTCCTCCCTTCCCTATAGATAAAGTGTCTTTAGGTTCTTCCAATCCCAACCCATACAACATAGATCCATCCCAATGATCTTGATTCTAAATGATGATCATAATATCATCATAGTAATTGTTGAGTTATAAACCAAAAGGGGTTTGTCTAATGAAGAGATGCAGTTCTAACCTATGGGGTTTCATATTATTCTTTATTCTATGTATAAAAATTTTTATTACACCAAGATGAAATAATAAAACTATTATATATCAAATAATTATATAATACTATATTATTTTTATATCCTTATATTCATTTCATCTTCCAATAAATTGGAAATTCAATTGTTATTCATATGTACAACAGAAAACCACATCATGAAATGATGCCATTAGATTTCAATTTACACCTCTCATGGATTGGGATTATGATGGATATAATCTTAATATATGATATTTATTAAATTATTATAGTTCTAAAAATATTATATATCATTTAGATTATTATATCCCAATCCTAATGAAAAACAATAACCTCCCCATTCATACGTGTGGACTACCACCTCCAAATGTATATATTGTTAAATTTACAGTTATACATTACTGATATTGTATTTATGATATATTAGATAATATATATTGTATAAATGATATAAAAGTTGTTATATAATGGTGAATTAATATTTTAATTTCATTAATTCGATCATTCAAGAAATGAAAACTACGTTCATGTGTTCAAATGAAATATCATCTTTATAAATGGTTTAACTATATTTCATATATATACTATTTATAAAAGAATCTAAATATATATATTTATATAATATATATGATATTTATATTATAAATAAATTAAATTAATTATGGTTCAATGATCAATGTAAAGGGACTAGAATTATCTATTAGAAAAACATATGATGAAACAACATATTTAAAGCCTGAAAACTATAATTTTATCAATTTATTACTGATAAATGGTTATTTGAATATTATAAGTGGATAATATATGAAATAATAAGTATCTAAATTATTATTTTATATAATGTTAATAAATAAATTTTTATTATATAGGTGGTCAGAGAACATTCAATGAAAAATTGAACTCTAGTTAAGGGTTTTTTGTTCCACTTTTACTTCTATGATACACATGATATATTGAAATAATTTTTAATTTTAATTGTGTATATTATAAACATGATATTATTATATATAGGTTCTCATGGGAATTTTTTGATGTAAATAGCCCTCTATTGTTCTATCTCTTAGGGGAGAATGTTTCAAAATTTACCAAACCTGTAAGGGTTTTATGTTACAAACTCATTGTCTATTGGGAATACATATGATTATGTTTATAATGATAAAATCATATTATATACAACTCAAAAATCTCATGGATATTATATCATCTTATAATTTCTTTAGAATAAATATTTTCCATAATATTTCTCATTAAGCGTTCTCATGACACTAGAAGAACATTTGTAAAGAAAAAAAATGTATTTCCCTCTTTGGATAAATTATCATTTTCTTCCATATCCATGTGAAAGGGAGTCTAATTTTCGCCCATTGACCGGTCAAGGTTATGGTGCTCTGCTAATGTGTACAGCAACACTCGGGTTGAATTATTTTTAGTTGATTGTAATCTGATTGGAGGGTTTGTTTGGAGAGATTATAAAATTATTGATAGATTTCTATTGATTTAAAAAATTAAATAATATAGGGGTGAGTTCCTTATAAGGGAGATAATATTGTGATATCCATGCTCTATTATTTATATTGCATTTAAATTAACACCCTAATCACAAGTTGACATTTATTATAATTCATAAGTGTTAAGGAATTAATCCAATCCCTAATATATATTAGGTTAACAAACTCAATCAGATATTATTGATGGTAGTGTATTTATGGTTCCAATAATACATGGAAAGCACTGGTTAAACAAAACAAGTCATTAATCCATTACATGTTAATTCCAACATAAACAATTTTCATTCAAAGAATACTCATCGAGTTAAAGCTCTCAATTTCTTAGCATCCCTAAATTATAACTCACCCTAATGAGATATCTACTCAGCCATTGAAATGATTAGTAATATGGTTATAATAATTACGCTGATAAATTAAGAAGATAATAAAAATAAAGGGATAAGAAATGATTGGTTCGATGAACACACACAAAAACGACGATGATAATTAAAAATGAACATTAGATTTATTGAGAAAGAAAAAGAAGATAAATCGATTCAACTACATTTTAACTATTTTAAGAAATTTAATATTAATCTAACGAATGTGGGTGAGAATAATATACACTTAATAAGAAAAACTCATTAAAATGGAATTACAAAGAAAAGAATTACAAGATTACAATAATGAAGAACACAAAATTAAAAGGAAACAAATAGAGGGGGGAGGATTTATCAAGTAAAAACATCAATATGGAAGGTCCATACAGGCCCTTTGAAAGGATTTGGTCGTTCCAATATGTGCTCCTATCTTCTAAAATTCCCTCCATTTTGAAGGAGAGGAGGGAGATATATTTATAGCCCACGGAAGTGGACTGTTTAAATTCCAAATATATACCTCCAATTTCATCGCTATTTCGATAATTCCAACAGGTGAATATCAGGATATATCCTTCTTCAAAGATTTTGATAATACTATTGGCCTATCGATCTAAAAATCTGGAGTCATTTGGAATAATGGATCATATGTTATGGGGGTTTTATTAAAAATGTTTAAACTATCCATTTCTATCCATTATTTTTCAATGACCGAAATGTGAATGGATTTTTGAATATAAAGATGCCTTAAAATCAGAATTATTTCTTCAAAAAAGTAGGCCACCTATATCTTTTATTTCATACTAAAAAAATGAAACATGATATGATGAAAGATCGAGAGACATGTCATGAATACTATACTGATTTTCATTCCCGACCAGAATGGTTGGATGAGTTTAAATGAATATGTTTCGACCCTTGTCTTTAGAATTGTTTTTTATAGTTTTATCCAAGAATCCTTACATTGTAACCCAAATATTTTAGGACAATAAATGAAATTAGAAATTCCGGATTGAGCCTAATAATTTAATCATCATAGTCGTTCGAGTTTCTTCATTGATTCTACAGGCCTTATTCTGTGGACCATATGGCCCTTCAATTGGCATAATCATCCCAAGATTCCATTTAATGAACTGTTTGATATCTAATTAGGAATCCTAAAAAACAAAAATCGCACAATTTGGATTAGTAGGGTGAGATTCATTATTAAAACAACAAATAGACATGAATATAGATGAATTCAAATAGTTCTCTAGAATTATATATAATATTTAAACATTAATATTACAGAAAAATTATGCACATTTCATATATAATCCGTAAATGGAGTATATAATAAATTATGAAAATATTGATAACAGCACCATGGTATCTAAAAAAATTTCAATATTATTTTTAATATTTCTAAAAATATGTTTGAAATTAAATTTTAGAAAGGATTTAATTTTTTAACAATGAAATTTTTTTATATTATAGACAAACATTTTGAATTTTATAGAAAATGGGAGTGGAATATTTTTTTATGATACTCTATATAAATTGATGTTATTATCATCCTAACCATTCATTGTTTTATGTATTCCTTTATATGTTAAATTATATATATTAAAAGATATTATTTATAATAATATTCCTGAGATTTTTATATTTTAACGATTCTAATTCAAAATGGAACTAGTATTTTATTCAAGAGAATTTTAATTATTTTTGTATCATATTACAATTCAATAACTTCAAGAACAATATATATTTTTTCTACTATACTGGAAATATAATATACCCATATCATCCTTCTTATATACCGAGATGTTTTACTCTAATGATGGTGTATTTTTTATGAAAGCCATTGATTCTCCATAAAAAAAATTATTACATTTTATAAGATAATAATATAAATATATGATTCCAATGTTGTTAAATTTATTGGAAAAAATGAACATAATTTTTTAATTCATTATGTTAAAAATATCTTGGATTGATTTTATGAAAATTTAACGAAAGTAATATTTTTTTGATGAAGAGTAAAAAAAATACTAATCGGTGATGGCACCGAAGCCACCGTTCATAAAGAGTAAAATTTCATTATGATTTTATGAAAGGATTATTTTACGAAATGATTATGTTAAAAATATCTTGCGGGAGGGACAATGACTGGTAATTTTCTCCTGACTGGTGATTCACTTCCACCCTCTGTGACAACGGTCGCTTCGGCGTCGTCCCCTCCCCACATCCCAGGGGAGGGGGAATCATTGATTCCTGAGGGTCCCAGGTTCTTTTGGCCTGTCTCTATTCCAGATTTCCTTCCACATTTTCCCAATGTGTTGATTTTCCCTATAGACCTGATGCTCCTCGATGGTTACCCTAACCTCCAGATTTCAAACTCAGAGTTCTTGGAGTCTTTGGCGCTTCTGAACCTCACTCTGGTTACTCGTTTCAAGCATATGAGACCATCAGTTAATGATTTTTACAGATTCTTTTTTGGTTCATGGGAGCTGCAAGAATGGGCGGAGGTTATTTTTCTTGATAGCCTCTAGATTATTACCTTCTTTGAATCGAAGGTGGACCTCATTCAGGCATGGTCCAGGTCACCACAATGTTTCAATGTGATGAGTTTCATCCTCCTTCGATGGAGTTTTAATCTTCATATGAAGAATGATTCTCCATCAAATGTGTTTTGGGCCAGTTTTCCTAAACATCCACTTCCTTTCCTGAATCCTACTATTCTTCGAATGATTGGTAATAAGGTAGGAACATTTAATTGTCCTGATAATCGTATTGTGGATGTGTGTCATCCAATTAACCCATAAATATGAGTTTTATTAGTGTGTCTAATCTGCCTTTCGATTTTATATGGATTACCATTGGTGAGGAGAACCGGTGAAAACAGAAGGTGGTATATGAGTACTAGATTGAATTCTGCAACGTTTGTAAGCTGTTGGGGCACCCTTTGTCAGTCTGTCGAAGGAGATCTCCTTCAGGGAAGTTGAAATCTAAAGATAATAGGGTTAAGGTTGATTTTCTAAAGAGCCCAGTTCAGGGGGATTTGGAGATGGTTATTGATAAAGACACTAATAACTCTTAATTACCTAGGGGTATGGTGTCCCTAGTGCATCCAGTGAAGGATGGAACTCGGTGTGGTGAGTATTCTGGTTCTGTGAGGATTGAAGATGATTCAAACAACATGACCTTTGGGCAGGAAATGGTGATAGATCATGGACAGGATGACCCGTGGTTGAAGGAAGGAGGGAAGGTTTCTCTGTTTTGCAACTCTATTGTTGAGACCCAATCTCTTAGCAACCAGGTGTCCTATGGAGTTTTCCTTGATTCAGAGGCGGCTGGAGGACCAAGTCTAAAGTTGAACCCATTGGTGTCTGATGTCTTCAATTGGATGAGTAATTATTTGTAGATCAAAGCTAGCACTAATTTTAGGAACGATACTAATCTGAACGATGAGGAGATATGTTCCAGCTTATCGGAGGAGGTCTTCCCTATCTATGCTAAGGGTTCTACTTGTTTGTATCCCTTGGACATACCCTTTATTACCCTTATCAACCAGTTTAAAGACCTCTCACAGGCATATTGGAGGATGGAACAGTTGAGGATGATGTTGCAGGGATGGATAGTGGTGTGAAAACACTGGAGGGTATTCAGCGAATGGGATAGGATATAGGGTCTATAGATGTGTAGGAAGTTATTACTGAGGAGAGGTGGATCTCTTTGATGGTGTGTAACATTCCAGACTAGAGGAATGAAATCAGCTATGTGTCCCCTACTGCTGGTTTGGGGGGGCGAACTGATATTGGAAGGGAGTGTTCGGGGAGAGGTAAAGAAAATGTAAGTGGTCTATTCGGCCGTTCTTTCAGTGATGTTGTTCAGAGTGGAAATAATGTGATAGCTATAACAGATGGCATGTTGTCTGCTTCTCCAAGAAGTACATGGAATACTCTTATCTTCTGCGGCCAATGTGAACAATATCGGCTTCTAAAAGGAACAGTGAGGTGATTGTGGCTTTAAAAAACTGTAGTGAGGTCAAGAAGTCTTCCCAAGGGCAACCTGGTCTTGATCTGCATAGGACTAGGGTTCTATGTGCAAGCTATTGGAGGTATCCAGATTGGAAATCAGCTACTGAAGAAGATGGATCTTACATGGGGTGTGGTGATGAATCTATTTACTATGATATGTAAGTTTCAGTTGCTTTTGGTTGGGTCGTATGTTGGGGTACCAGAAACCCATAAAACGGCTTTTCAAAATGAAATAAAAAATTATTTTTAGTAGCAGTAATATTTATAGTTAAGAAAAATGTTTCATTGGAATATCAATAAATTATAACATGTAATATAAATAAATAAATTTCTTTGTTATATAATAATGTAAATTTTAATTTTTTTTCCATAATTAGGGATTAAACATCAATTCTCCTGGATTGGGGTGTGGGTTAAACTTAAAGGATAATGGTAAGAGTAGCCCAAGTTGTATAAATTATATTATATTGAAACATATAAATCATGTTTACATAAATAATTATAAATGATAATTTTTTGAGATATTTGGTGTGAATACAACATTATTATATTTTACTCTTTTCTAAACATTCAATTATATATCCTCTCCCACTTATAAATGAACAACAGTTATCTTTACATTTACACACATCTATAGCCTTTTTGTTGAAGAAATGGTTAAAAAATCCATTAATTTCACCCCTCAAACCAAAGTGTCATGGTATTGTTCATTAATATATTATATGATGTATTTAGTTATAGAGCTAAATAGGTAGTCTGAATAAGAGGTATAATACTTAACCATATATTTCTATTTTATTTCTTCATTTTCCTCTATAAAACCATCTTCGAACATTATTAAATAAAATAACCATTATGTTTCATATAAATAAATTTTATAGGGTTATGAGATAACCCATATAAATAAAATCTTCTTTCGAATGGGGAGGAAAATTATTGTTTGTGATTATAATAGACTACCACTTTACGAACCATTTTAATTCATTTTCTATCGATAATTATCACGAATTGATATTTTGATGGTTATAACATATATATATATATATATATATATATTTATCAAATATCTGATCTTCATGATTTTAAAAATCAAATATACCTTCTTTCATTCTAATATATTGGAAAACAATTTCATTTCTCATTCATACGTGTTGATTACAGCCTCCACAAAGCTAAGCGATAAATTTTTCATTCCTAGTGTACATTGATAGTAATTAATATATTCTTATAGAATAGATATGATATATGTCATGTGATAATGAATTTTTAAATGTTAAATAATATTCTCATATCCTTATTTCCAAATTTTAATGTCTTACATTATCTATAATGTGTATGTCGTAATTACCATCTATATGAATGAGATAATTAATTTTTTATATCACAATATATTATGAAATAATATATATATATATATAATTAATATATTTGATATTTATATCATTATTAAAAAAATTTAATTATGAAACCCAAATCAATGTACATGAAATGAACTTCAAAACAAAATTCTTTTGTGAAAATAAATATATAATCCCAGAAAACTATGGTATAAATAAGTAATTATTAATAAATTCGTCTTAAAATATTATAATTGATTCCTATATGATATTATAATTATGTAAATAGTTTTTTATAGATTACAAAAATATATAAATAAATTATATCGGATGAAAGAGGAAATTCAAATCCTTTGGAAGAGGAGGTAACAGTGTTTAGCCTCACCTTGACATCAGTGGGACACAAGCCATATTCAAAACACTTTTCTTAAATGTGGTGTATAAACTTCCCAGGAATATATTTTAGGATGATTATCAAGGAAATTATTGGTTTTAAAAAACCATCTTTGTTTCCATCTTTAATAGTCCTTATTATTCATATTTTAACAATGTGTTATGTGGTTTAAGTTAGAATATATTATTTCAGAATATTTTTAATGATAAATGAAATCTGTTGATCCATATTTCAAAAGACTTTTGATTTATCTTCTCGTCTTATTATTTTTTATGAGTTGTATAAATTCCTTCACCTCACCTTAGGTAAAAAAGATATTAAATAAAAACTCCTATAGAAGAAAACATTATTTCACTCAGTTGAAAATACATTTTATTCAATATCCATGTTTTCCAAAATGTATTCCAAGAATGAATTTAATATTCTTATATGACTATTTAATTTAATTTTTATTCATAATTAATATTTTAGGAAATAAATGTGTTAGTTGTTTTTTGAATGCTCTACTTTTGATTTTTTACCGAAAATGTGAAATGAATCATTTTTAATGTATTCATCATTAATGAAATTACACACCATATGGAACTCTATATGTTTTGAATAATCCTTCACAAATTCAAATAGAAATTTTCAAATAAAATGATTCCCTTAAATTATTTAATTTTCATATTTTAAATAATTTATTCCATCATAGATAATCTATATTCCTTAATAATATTTTAATGATCATTTTATTTTAATTTTTTTATTAACAACAATAAACTTTTATATTACTATTGTTTTACTGGGGATATTACCTAATGATAGAATTCATATTATTTCTATAGATGGTTTATGATTCAGAACATAAGAATGTTAATTAATCACATTCATTTTCCATGAGATAGGATAATATAAATTTATTAAATAGTTATAAAACATGTTTCATTTTCATGGGTCGTGATATGGATAATTTTTAATGATATTTTGGAATACATATAAATTTGTTCCTTATGTTATGGGATGTATAATAATTAAATATATGTCCAATTCATTATGTACATACTAAAATGTAATGAGATGAATGGTTCTCGAATAGGGAGTGAACCATGTTTAGTAAGGGACTCATTCTACTATGATAGTCCTCTGAGTGATCATTAACTACTATGATGGTCAGGGAAATGAAATCAATCCACTATGATATACTCAAAATTAATCCTTGACTACAAAGGAAATGTTTTTATGTGATTATTTGTATTAAAGAAATATACGTATTTTTCTAATGTAATGTTATCATGGCTCATGTTCTTTGATACCATAATTATTAAATTATTTTATCTAAAATGATTTGTTAAATGAAATTTTTTTAATATATTTGTTTTGTAGTGTATTATTTTCAAATTTTATTATCATGTTTTCATACACTTATGCTCACATCAAGTTTATGTTATCATAGATATATCCTTTAATTACCTTAACTAAAAAAATTTGGTCACCCTCTCTTATTATTCCACAATATATATTATAAAGAAATATGATTTTAAGATGAGTCTAAGAATGGATCCATTTATTAATAAAATAGTGTTATAAGATGTAGTTCTATATCAAAAAACATTTTATGTATACATGTTTGCAAAGACACTACAACTATATGATTCTATCACAGAATATTAGGTTATATAATGAATATTCTACTTATAAGATGTAATATCTATATATAAAAATTATGGATTCCTATATTAATAGACCAAAAAAACTCCCATGTCCAACTCATTTCATTAACTAATTTCAATCTTCATCCATACACAGATAAAAATGAAATAAAAAATTAATCAATCCTATGTTTCAGTCAGGTAATATACTGTTGTGCTTGATTGAATTCACTTATAAACCTTGGTATCTTAAAAAAACCCATCACATAAACAAATCACCCACTAAGATTGGAAATAAACATGAGGTTGGGATAAAATAACATAATATTTACACACAAAATGACAAATAAGGTTTTTTCATGAATAATATATCCAACATTTCCATCTAACTAATATCATTTTTACTTATCACTTACATTATACAAGTATTTTCACACACATTCATCACCAATGAAAACTAACAATACTCATACCATGAGCCTTTTTGTGGGTTAAATAATTTTTGGAAACCTGAAATGTAACTACCAACTCTTATCAAACCCAGGCTTGTTATAGAGAGTTATAAACAAACTCTATACCCAGAGTAATATTTTAACATTTCCCAGAGAAGACCAAGTATTAATAAATTACCACCATCCATTATCATTATATTTAATGAGTATATGAAAAAAATACAAAACAAACCATGGTTACTTCAATAATGTACACAATTATATCATCATTCCCTATGTAAGAAATTCTATTTTTCCCTGCTAATTATTAGAATCACTTCACATTAATGTTTTAAAAACAATATAATATCAAACATTGTGGATTTTGGTCCTCACAAAAGTTCATATGCTCCACCATTGATCTAAATTATAATATATCATGGAAAATAAAAAATCATCCAAGAAATTCGATGGGTTGAAATTCCTTCCAAAATAATACAACCATAATCTCCCTTTGTAACTACCAAAAATTTCACTATTAATTTTTTACATCAATATTATATTAAGGTATTTTTATACACAAAACACTGAATTGATCACTGATGTAACATATATTAATATTATAATAAATAAAACTAATATGGTCTAAAAAAATATTGTAATCATTTATAAATTGATCTGAATCAGAATTAAGAATACATATTTTTTTAAAGTATCTTTATCAATAAAATTAATTTTCCATTATATTTTTTATTTTCACATAAATTTTAAATTAATATTTTTTTTAATTTTTAATTTATTTAAGGAAAATTAACTTATAAATTAATCCTTTCAATATTATATTTGTGAAAATATATGATATTTAACAAAAAAATATTTATTTAATTTAATAATGTAAGATGTAAGGATTTTTATAATACCATATTTTTTATTACATAAATGTTTTTAAAGTAAATAATTTTTTTAATATTATTTTTATATATTAAAATTACTCAATTAGTAAATAATATGTACTATATATAAAACCCATGTTTATCATTCTCAAAATATATGTTAGATTTTACAATATAAACAGATTTATTCTCTTATATTTGAAATAAATTATTATCACATGTAGAAATAAATTATCCAATAATCGATTTCCTATTTTAGATCAACCAGATTGTATTTTTTAATAACTTCAATTCCAATTTTGGGAATAAAATTATGAATACCATGAATAATGTTAATGAACATGATAATTTTAGAATAGTTATTTTCAAATAATTATTTTACTATTAATATGTAATTTTAATCTAATGAAATAAACAAATAACTTATAAATATAATTTTTAAAATAATTATTAGTTAATATATAAATATATTGTGGATAACTAATTTGGTAATCTATATATAATAATATTTTTAGAAATAAATGTTGAAAACTGCATTTCTTAACCAAATAGTTCTTCAAAATGTATCATTTTTTTAAAAAATTTATTTTTTTAGTCAAAATTAAAACTAAAGTAAACGTAGATTAAAATAATTTATGAACACTAAAATTATCTATGAGTTGATGTTTTATTTTTTTCACAAAATTTTCTCTTGTAAAAACATGTAAGCCTAATAAAAATAATAAATTAAAAAGAAAAAATAATTTGGTAAATGACATCCATAATGTTTATAAAATGAATGGAAATAAAATATAGAGAACCATAATGTAATATATAGAGATTAAATTATTTTAGATGAATATTCATTAAATTTCACAGGTACACACCTCTAGACCATAAAATTTTATTATCTTTACAAACATGGAATCATGAAAAATAGGTTCATAAGTGAATTAAATCATCTCATGATAAATTCATCATAAAAAACACCTTTATTAGTAAAATGATAAATGATATGTTTATTCATAACATGGGGGAGAGTAACATAAGAATGATTGAGCTCGGATACTCACTAAGGGTGTCTATGAAAGATAATAGTGTAATATCAACAAAACGGTATGAGAATATGATAATTATATATGAAAACAATACCCAATATGTCATTAATCATAAGCATGAGTCATAGAATATAATGTTATTCTCTTGAGGCCTACACTTGTTAGAATATAAATTAAAAATATTCTTTGGGAATCCAATGAACTGAATAAGAAGAAAAAAAGGGTGATTATATATTCTCAATAAATATATATGGGCTAATAAAATAATATTTTTACTAAGAAATGTACATAATATTTCATCATTAAATGTTTAATAAAAAAATCCCAACTATTAATGATATTTTATCTTCATACAGTTACCATAAATATATCTTTTTAATCATAATCTCTATGAATGATAGAAACATAGATGGATATATATGTTCCATAATTTACCTGAGAAGAATCGTATTGTACATTCCTCAGAATAATAATGAACCATAATTATATCAACAAAATTTACCTTCTTATGTTTATTTCATATAGGATGAATCATATAAAACTATATAGAGAATATTTTACAATCTTAATAAATAAGGAATAAAATAAATAAGAGTCATTAATAGACATTAAGTAACCAGTTATGTTGAAATAGTAACATTCTTTTAGGAATAGTAATAAGACACTTATGAATAGTAAATTGGCATAATAGATAGTAGACTCTCTCAAGAAAATATAAATAAAATTTTCGAATTTCATAAGTAAATATACGATGTAATCATAGTAAAAGTGAATATTTTAAAAATTAATATTTACGTGTTTGTATTTTTATAAGTCATAAATATATAATTAAAATTTTATAATTAATAAAAGTATTTTAAAAAATCATTTTCATAAAATGGTGTCATAAATAAATATTTTGTTGTATTTTTATTTATGTATTATTTAATGAGACTTATTTAATTTTTTATGAGTTATAAAATAAGTTTTAAATTCAAAATCATTATTTTTCATATAAATATTAATTTTATATAAAAATAAAATTTCCCATATTTAGAAAATTACATCGATAAAATGGAGTTCATTTTTTTTATTTTTCATATCTATAAATAATTTTGGGGAATTTTTATATTTTTCTAAAATACTTTAATTTTTATGAATTGTAAAACATGTCAACTTAAGGTATAAATACATTAGAATTTGAATGAAATATTCCATGTGTAATCACTAATGTAAGAAACATAATACCTATAATTAATTTACTATATTAATAAATTTGATTATAATTCTCAATCTATTCATATTATAGATCCAAAATTATAAACAAATGAATATGATATTCAAAAATCACCCTTCTGCTCCAATATAAAAACCCCCTCACCACCCACTTTTCATCACTCCTCTAAGACATGAATCTTGTCGATGTTCTACCCAAATACTCTTCCCTAGTATCTACCAATGTTTAGGAACTATTATTCTTTCCCAAACACCCAAACCCCATCCCATAAAAAGGTTATCAAAGAGGATAATTCAACAGGTAAATCCTCATCATATTTCAATTAATTTCAAATCAATTTATTTTCTTTTATTAGGATCTTCTCACCTCCTCTATCCATATGATAATGATAAATCCATTATCATATATATACTATAAATATATCATTTTTATTAAACATCCATTATCAATCTACATACTCTCTCAATTATATATTATAAAATGAAATTACCTTTCGGGCGGTGCAGATTTACAACCTTCATGGACGATGTACATTATTTCATTAATTTCTCTATCATGAACTTTCATGAAACCATTTTTATAATTGATACAGAATATAAAATATTTTTTATGTCTTATGTAATTTTCTATAACTAGTATATATATATATATATATAATAATTCATAAAACAAAACTAGATCGAGATGATCAAAATCCTGCAGTAATAATCTGAATGATTATCACTAAATTTTTATATAATGACTCATCTTCATACCATATAAAAAATTAATTGTATAAAAATTTAATCCCATTTATTTTTATTAGTATAATATAAATTCAATTTTGAATCACTATATCAAATCCATATGAACTTCCATAATCTTATAAAGTATACCGATCTTGAAAACCAAGGAAATGGGTGCTCCCAAGTGAAAAATTTTTATCTTATAAATCATAAAAAATGAAATAAATCAAATTATAATAAATAAAATTAATATATAAATATTTTTTAATTAATTAATTAATCTATTTAGTTATATTTTATTATCCCGAATATTAAGGTCAAATGGAGAATACATTCAGACTTAAGTTAAGGGTTTCTCCCCAAAAATCAATTTCAATATGAGATGTTCTTTCATTCGTAATACACTGTTTTAAATATTAATTTATATTATATGATTATTATAAAATCATATTATATGTTCCAAAATCACATATTCAGATAATTTCATCATTCATTTTTAGAAAATACATGTTTTACAAGCTCCCCATATGATTTCTTTGGGATACGCAAGCCCGAATAAAGAGAATATCTTAATTTATTATATATTTTCAAGTACCATAAATGACATTTTTTAAGAAACCATTAGTTTTATAAAAACAATAATATTTTCATGAAAAACTATCATTGTTAAATATTTGTTTTATACCAATATTTTTTTCAAAAATAACACTTATTTTCAAAGTAAAAGAGTGTTACTGATTGATTTTATAAGAGTTTTTTAATATATTTCAACACTCCTATTGATTCTCAAGATTAATTGAGATTAATATTTTATTATATATTTTAAAAAAATTTATATAATTTTTTATGATTAGTTTTAATGTGTTTGGGAAATCATGATATCATTAATTGTATTACTCTAAATCGTTAGTGTTTATGTTTAATGATTGGGGTATTCTATTTACCTTGCATATGATAGATTCAATATAAAGGTATATGTTGATTAGGATTCACCCCATTAATTTGATGAAGGAATTGGAATTATTAAGTATTATTTATGTAACACCCCAGGATTTTATAGTACGTTATTTATTCAATGTAATTCAATAACTTTTATTACACACAATACTGAGTTCAAGCGCACCATGACTTACCAAAAAATATGTTCAAAAGTATATATTAATATTATTAACTGAATTTTGAACTTTATATAATCCTTATAATTTTATAATCCATATAATGAGTTTCTTAGACATAATGTAAAAACAAATACTTTTTTTTTCAGATAAAATAAGTACTTTTCAAAAAATGAAATTTTACCGCCTTTAAATGGTGAAGCCTTTTTAAATCCAATATTTGAAACTTTTATATATCAAATTTGAAAATATATACTTCTTCTTTAGAATTGGTACATAATAATTTTGTTTCAATAATTTTTTTGTGTATTTCTGATAACTTTCATATTTGGATGAATAATGAAAAATACTATATTTTAACTGAAAACAACATTTTTTAATCAAAATAATTTATATTGTTAACTTATAAATTTTAATGGCTTGGATGTATACATTGGTTATATTTTTACCATTTAATCCAATTATATTCATTGTAAGTTATTTCTCTTTGAAATTGCAAATAGACAAGTGTCAATCTTTTGATAGCTATTATTTCTTAAAAATACACCTTTTGGTTTTACCAGCGGGAATTAATTTTAAATTAATAAATGAAACTTTTATGTGTTGAATTTGGTAAAATAGACTTAATTTTTGGATTTTGAATATCGAAATGAGATTAGGGTGAAATTTTGGCACTTTTCTGATAACTTTAATATTTTCAGGAATAATGAAAATTACTAAATTTTAATTAAACAGTTTTTTTTAATAAAAATAATTAATAGAGATAAAGTATTAATTTGAGTTATTTTAAAGTATAATTAGATTATTATTTGACCATTTAACCCAATTTTGGTCATTGGACATAATTCCATATTTAAACTGGACATAGTAAAGTGTCAATCTTTTGAGAGTTATTATTTGTTTAAAATACGCTTTTTGTTTCGACAACAGGAATTAGTTTTAAATTAATTTCTTCCACTTATGTGTTTTTAATTTAGAAAAATGTATTCCATATTTAGAATCAGGAGTTACAAATTGTTTAAATATGTCACATTTATTTTTATTCATTTTGAACAATTACTTCAGTAAATTTTTTATTTACCATGGTTAAAGGATAAATCCGGTAAATAAGGGTAAACAATAAAATTATAATAATACTAAATTACCATAAAATTCCTAATAACCCTATTGGTTAATACAAGTCCGTCCATGGGCATCCTTGGGTCTATTTTGGGCCCTCATGGAGCCACTTTTAAGTGATAATGACAATTTATATTAATTAAGTTAATGTAAATGCAAAAATGACATAAGCATATATCTTTTAGAAAACCCATTTTTAAATAGGGTTATTTTTGTTATATTTTAGACTATAAATATTCATTAGAAATATAAAAAGATTTACTACATCATTGTATTTTTTTAATTTTTTTAAATCTAATTAACTAAATTATTTATGTCATAATAATGATGTAGTGTTTATCTCATTAATAAATGATTTTAATAAATAAGATTATAAAGACTTAAATAATACCGAAAACCTGTCCAATTATTATTGAAAGATTTTATTTCGATCATGAGTCATCTTATATTAATCATTAATGAGTTTTTGACCTTTATAAACTGAGTATCATTATATAATAAAATAATATTTGGAATCCTTCCTAAAGTGCCCCTCCTCCCCCTTACAAAAGGATATAACTTCTAACCAATTCCTCACACCTCTCAAGCCTTATTTCTCGTCAAAAATCTTACCGATTAATCTCTCTACATCCCTATACTCCTTCTAGAATCCTTACCTTTGGCATAAGGAACATCAAGGGTTCTTTTTGGTTCAAACCACAGGGAGTTACCCAAATTAAATGTAACAGTTTTCTTGGCTTATTTTCTTTTATTTTACTTCTCCAGCCCCTAAACTCTTCTTATTCTTTTTTTTTGTAACATAAACAGTATACTAAATATACTAGGATATTGTTATGAGAATTATTCGAACTAAAATAACACACACCTCCATTTAATGGGTGAACAACATAATGTTTGTGTGGATGGAAACCAAACGCCTCACGAAATGATGATTGTTCATTTATCTCCTACCACCTCTCATGGTGTCGATTATTATGGAACTATAATTAAATAAGATATTAAGGATATTTATTTTATATAATCTTCTTTAATTACATTTTATATCATAACATTATTCGTTTTCTATTTTATATATATACGATAATTTCATTTGAGGAAGTACGGACTACCGCCCCCTCAAAGTGATATGACACGTTCATACCATACATGGAATGTGTAATGGATGTTGTTAATTATCTTAAGTAACATATATAAGATATTATATTATAATGGAATAAATATATACGTATGTATTATTTGGTTTTTATTCATTTTAAAATGAAAAATGAAATGGAAGTAGCGTTCATGCATACAGACAAATTACCGTCTCCAAGAACACGACGAGATTCATTTCCCCATCATATCCATTCAAGAATAATTCTCATTTGATGATTAAAAGTAATTTTTAAGGGAGTGATATCATTCTAGATTTGAATAAGATACAACATATCCATTACAAACACGGCTTACATAACAAAGCATATAATGGAAAATGATTCAGTTAACACCTGAAACGATGATAATAATAAAATATTATCAATAAAGAAATATTAAAAGATCATATATGATATCATATTTATAAAATTCTTTTATAATTTAATAACAATGATTTTACTATTATACAGGAGGTTAACCTATCCCTGACTAATGAAAATTACAAGGTAAGGGTTAATTTCACAATATCTTTATTATCCAAGGTTGCTTATACATAATTATCAACTGGGACCTCTTTATCATCCACATCCATGTTTCTTAAAAATTTATTTCAAATAATTCTTACTATTTTACATAATATGGGTTAAAGTCATTTATACCCTTTTTTGACTTTCTATATGATGTTTATAAAGGATTCATTCCATCATTTTCCAAACAAGGTTCTTATTATCCTTTTTGATGGAATTAAGGTAAGAATTTCTTTTTAACTTATAAGGTGTGTGTGGCTATTTTATGCCATTATAAAATAATTGAAGCTTCACATTAAATAATACAATAATGAATTAAAATAAAATGTTTTATTTTATAATGATGTGACTTTTATATGATTTCAAAAAAGATATATTTCTCTCAAATAGTTTTGATTTCATCTACGTCAACATTCTTTGATGGATTTTAAGCTTATTTGAAGTTGATTTATTATGATTCAAAACATTCATATTGTATTGAAGTTATTGTGATATGTTTCAATATGGATGTGTTATTTTATATACCATTCCTTGTTTATAGATGATGTATTGACATTTCGTATACTAGTTTTAATATGATTGCTTATGTTATGTTTAAACATGTTCATATAAGGAATACATTGGACTTAATAAGTGATTGGTGGAGCCCACTATAGCTCCTCGATGAATAGGTAGGTCTCATGAGACAAACTATTGTCTTGGAACAAGGCATTGACAAAATCTTATTTTTAGTCTTGGAACAAGGCCTTGACTATGAGGTTATGATAATCTGGCATTATGCATTCCATCATTATTAATGTGGTTATTGATATTGCATGTGATTATTGGACAAGTAGAATATTCATGTATATAAGTAAACTGCATTATTTAATTTTATTTCTGCCATATTATACTGATGATCAAGTTTAAAAGGCTTTTGTATTAATTATACCTTTCTTTAAATGTTTGTGATTATTTATAAATGTTTCGTCTATATTTTTATCTTTACTAGGCATTTGGGATCACCCCTTTCTATGTTGTATTTTTTCCAGGATGTGATGAAGTGTTTTATGAATAAAATGTATTGATAGAATAAGGGGATATGAGTGTGAGACAAGATTTTTTTGTAGTTTTAAATTTATGATGTAATGTAAGACTTATGAATGTATCTAGTGATTCCAAGTCTTCAAAACTAATCGTTCTTTCGAGACTTTAGCTTTTGTAATAATGTCAATGTTATATAATAATGCATCAACTCTGGGTAAATGGGGCCGAGGTGTTACAGATGCTATCAGAGGAAGTTTAGTACAATCCTTGGAAGCTATATTTAGATAAACACTAATTAGAGAACATAGACCTAAGATGGACTTTGAGGATTAGTATAGAAGAACTTCCTAGAATTTTGGTATTGTAATGATTTTTTGAGGTTTCTAAGAAATATATCCATGTATGAATACGAGTAGTTAGAGGTGGCTCTGGCACAGAGGTACCTAGGGGTAAAACCCAAAAACACCGCTTTGAGCTAGACTTGAACGTGAACTAGTGCAAGACAATGGGCCTTGCTGCACTCCTGGTTAAGACTCTCCCAGGAGATATGCTTAGTATAATTATCATTTTCTTTACAAACCATTAGGAAGGTCTTATGATTATATACGTTTTCAATGATTTTATTATTATTATTATGGATTATATCCATAAACTGTTCAATTTAGGTAAGTTATTTTACAAGTTTGGAATTATTCATAAACTGACATAGATTATGCTATTGTATAGAAATGGCACCCAATAGAAGGAATTTGAACTCCCATAATACATATGATCCAAAGATTAAGAAGGATAATATCATTCATGGTATTAATCCAACATTTATAAGGGAAATAGTCTCCCAAGTATTCTCAAAATATGAATAAATAGTATCATGTGTTAATAAGAAAAGTAAAGAATTATCCGAGTCCTATGGCATTGAAGGGAAATAAGAGAAGAAAAGGATGGAAGAGAGGAATATGGATAAAGGGAAGAGGTAAAAGAAGAATTTTCCTACATGTGATAACTGTGGGAAGAAACTGCATGGAACTTGGTTGAAAGGAATGGGAGTTTTTTATATGTGTGGAGAAAAATGACACCATGTACATGACTGAAAGGGTAAGAAAAAGGTTTTAAATGTACAATGCTTCATCTGCAATGAGTTGGGACACTAAGTGAACCCATGTCCAAATCATTAGATTATTCCCCAAATGATGTTATTAAATAATAATCATGTTATGATACTACCACAGATGAGGAGTAAAGATTAGTGTTCTTATGATGTTACTAGAGGATTATGTCATTTGAGTGATGTATCAACAATGTACTGGTTATAATAATTATGGAGTATATAAGGATTTTACTCCAGTACTGTTTCATTAAGGACATGAGATTGTGTGGAACAAAGAAAAGTGACTCAATATCAGGTTAAATTTTTGGAAAATATATGGTTGAGAGAAATATAAACCATAATATGGTTCTGATACCGAGGTAGTGATTTTGGAAGAATACATGATTGATTTGGATAAATTATATTGGATATTCTTGACTACCTTAAAACTGATTAATGATTTGCATATTCCATAATTGTTGGAGTTTACAACATTTTTGGATAGAAGGAGTATATCCAGTATTCTATAAGTAATAAGGGATCATGAATGTAATCAATAAGGTTTTATGGAATTTTGGGATGTTGTAGTGTTTAAAAGAATATATGATTGGGGTGTTCACATGCTATTACGTAGAAAAAAGGATCTTCATTATGTTTACCTACCTTTTAAATTTTGGACTATGAGTTTAGACAGATGTATTTTGGATAATTCTAGTTTGAGATTATTTTTGGATTTCCATAAAAAGGACAACCTGGAGGTCAGGCGACAATTTAAGGACTTCAATTTTACACTTGTTTGTGATTGATGGCCTCAATCACTACCTATATATAGTTACGTTTTTCCTCCATTTATATGACTCTAATTTATTCCAATGCTCCCCTAATCGAGATCATAATTTGGTGGTGACCCTTTCATTTCCCTTTCCTCTTATAAGAATAAATTTTATTAACCTAATTTCCGATGTCGGTTCTCCCAAATGTATTTTTTATTTGCAACCGTTTATTTTCGAAAAATAATTTAAAATTTAGAGCACGTAATTTATTGAAGGAGGGAGGAATGTAACACCCAAAGATTTAATAGTACATTATTTCTTCAAAGTAATTCAATAACTTTCACTATACGCAACAATGATTTCTACCACACCATGACTTACCAAACAAGTTCATCAAAATAAGTAATGAATAGTATTAACTGCATTTTGAACATTATATAATCCTTATAATTTTAGAATCCATATTTTGGGTTTCTTAGACATAATGTATGAACAAATACATTTTTTTCAGAAAAAAGAAGTATTTTTTAAAAAATGCAATTTTACTGCCTTTTAATGGTGAAGCCTTTTTAAATCCAATATTTGATACTTTTATATATTCTATTTGACAAAATAAACTTCTTCTTTAGAATTGGGACATAAGAATTTAGTTTCAATAATGTTTTGGTGTTTTCTGATAACTTTCATATTTGGGTGAATAGGGAGAAATACTATATTTTAACTGAAAAAATATTTTTTTATCAAAATAATTTGTATTGTTAAATTATACATTTTAATTGTATAGAAGTATAAATAGATTATATTTTAACCATTTAATCCAATTATTGGCGTTGTATTTAATTTCACTTTGAAATTGGACATAAACACATATCAAACTTTTGATAGTTATTATTTATTAAAAATACGCCTTTTGGTTTTAACCGCGGGAATTAATTTTAAATTAATAAAAGAAAATTTTATGATTTTATTTTGGTAAGATAGAATAAATTTTTTAATTTGTAATATTGAAATTTTCTTAGGAAGATATTTTGGTATTTTTCTGATAACCTTAATATTTTGATGAATAGTGAAAATTAATAAATTTTAATTAAAAACAACTTTTTAATCAAAATAATTAATAGTGATAAATTATAATTTTGAGTGATTTTAAAGTATAATTACATTATGATTTTAAAATTTAAACCAATTTTGGTCATTGGACATAATTTCATATTCAAACTGGATATAGGAAAATGTCATTCTTTTGATAGTTATTATTTGTTAAAAACACGCCTTTTGTTTCGACAACGTGACTTAATTTTAAATTAATTTCTTCCAGTTATGTATTTTAAATTTATAAAAATTGATTCCATATTTAGAATCATAAGTTACAAATTCTGCAAATAGATAACTTTTATTTTTAGTTATTTTGAATAATTACTTCAGTAAATATTTTATTTACCATGGTTAAAGGGTAAATCCAGTAAATAAGGGTAAAAATTAATATTATAATAATATTAAATTACCTTAAAAAGTGTCCTAACCCTATTGGTTGATACATGTATGACCATGGGCATCTTTGGGTCGATTTTGGGACCCCATGGAGCCACTTGTAAGTGATAATGATACTTTATATTAATTAAGTTAAAGTAAATGCAAAAATGACATAAGCATATATCTTTTAGAAAAACTATTTTTAAAAAGGGTTATTTTTGTTACATTTTTTACAATAAATAATCATTATAAATGCAAGAAGATTTCATACATCATGTAAATTTTTTTATAATTTTTAGAAATCTAATGAACTAAATTATTTATGACACAATAATGATGTAGTGTTTACCTCATTAATAAATGATTTAAATAAATAAGATTATAAAGAATAAAATAATACCCTAACCTGTCCAATTATTATTGGATGATTTCCTTTCGATCATGAGTCATCTTATCTTCAATTGTAATGAGTTTTTGACCTTTAGAACCCGAATATCATTATATAACAAAATAATATTTTCAATCCTTCCTAAAGAGCCCCCCCTCCCCCTTATAAAAGGAAATCACTTATAACCAATTCCTCACACCTCTCAAGCCTTTTGGATCATCCAAACTCTACCCAATTAATCTCCCTACATCTCTATAATCCTCTTAGAAGCCTTACCTTAGGCATAAGGAATTCATGATTCCTTTTTTGATCAAACTAATGGGAGTTACCCAAATTAAAGGATATGATTTCTCTTAGCTTCTTTTGTTTTATTTTACTTCTCCATCCCCTAAACTCTTCTTATTATTTTATTTTGTAAAACAACCAGTATCATAATTATACTAGGATATAGTTATGGGATGTATTAGAACTACACTTACACACACCTACACAAAATGGGTGAAAAATATATTGTTTCTGTGGATGGCAACCAAACGCCTCACGAAACTATGATTGTTCAATTATCTCCTACCACCTCTCATGGTGGCCATTATAATGGAAATAAAATTAAATATGATATTTGTGATATTTATTTTATATATAAGCTTCTTTAATTCTATTTTATATCATACCATTATTCGTTTCATCTTGTATATATATATATGATAATTTCATTTGAGGAAGTGCGGACTACCGCCCCCTCAAAGTGATAAGACTCGTTCATACCATACATGGAATGTATAAAGGATGGTGTTAATGTAATTAAGTAACATATATAAGATATTATATTATACGGGAAAAATAATATACCTATATATCATTTGGTTTTGATTCCTTTTAAAATGAAAAATGAAATGGAAGTAGCGTTCGTGCGTACGTACAAATTACCGTATCCACAAACACGATGAGATTAATTTCCCCATCATATCCATTCAAGAATAATTTGCATTTGATGATTAAAAGTAATGTTTAAGAACTTGATATAATTCTGGATATGAGTAAGATACAACCTATCCATAACAAACATGACTTACGTTACAAAGCATATAAAGGAAAACGAATCAGCTAACACCTGAAACGACGATAATAATAAAATATTATTAACAAAGAAATATTAAAATATCATATATGATATCATATTTATATAAGTCTTATATAATTTAATAACAACGATTTAACTATTATATAGGTGGTTAACCTACCCTCGACCGAGGAAATGTACAAGGTAAGGGTTAATTTCACAATCTATTTATTATTCGAGGTTGTCTATACGTAATTATCTACTAGGACCTCTTTATCATCCACATCCTTGTTTCTTAAAAATGTATTTCAAATCATTCTTACTATTTTAGAGACTATGGGTTAATTTCATGTATACCCTTTTTTGACTTTTTATACGATGTTTATAAAGGAATCTTTCCGCCCTTTTAGAAACAATGTTTTTTCTATCCTTTTCGACAGAATTAAGGTAATAATGTCTTTTTAACTTATATGGTGTGTGAGGATATTTTAAACCGTTATAAAATCATTGAAGCTTCCATTACAATCTTACAATAATATTTTGAAAGTAATTCTTTTATTTTATAATTATGTGACTTTTAAAGGATTTCAAAAAAGTGATATTTCTCTCAAATAGTTTTGATTTGATATATGTCAACATCCTTTGATGGATTTTATGCTTATTTGAAGTTGATTTATTATGATTCAAAACATTCATAATGTATTGAAGGTATTGTGATATGTTTGTTTGTGGATGTTTTATTTTATATACAATTCATTTTTTATGGAAGAATTATTGACATTTGTTATTCTAGTTTTAATATGAATGTTTATGTTATGTTTAAACATTTTCATATGAGGAATGCATTGGACTTAATACGTGATGGGTGGAGCCCGTTACAGTTCCAAGGTGCATCGGTAGGTCTCATGAGACAAACTAGTGTCTTGGCACAATGCCTTAACAAAATCTTATTTGTATTCTTGGCACAAGGACTTGACTATGTGGTTATGATAGTCTGACATTATGCATTCCATCCTTATTAAAGAGGTTATTGATATGGCATGTGAATTTTTGAACAGTAGAATATCCATGTGAATATGTAAATGGAATTATTTCATTTTATATCTTCCATATTATGCCGATTTTCATGTTTAAAAGGATTTTGTTTTAGTTATACATTGCATTAAATGTTTAGGCTTACTTATAAAAGTTTCTTCTATATTGTTATCCTTACTAGGCATTTGAGGTCACCCATTTCTATGTTTTGTCTTTCCTTGGATGTGACGAAGTATTATCTGAATGAACCGCAGGGATAGTATAAGGGGATATGAGTTTAGAGACAAGATGTTGTTGTAGTTTTCATTTTATGATGTAATGTAAGACATATGAATATATCTAGTGATTCTAATGATACTAATCTAATCGGTCTTTCTAGACCAGATCTTTTGTGATCATTCCAATGTTAGGTTATAATGCATCGACTCTAGGTAACTTGGGTCAGGGCGTTACAATGTAAGGCCCTCTATATCACCTCAATGTATCAGTAGGTCTCCTAAGACAAACTAATTTGGTGTTTTACTGATTTATATATTGTCATGGCATGAGGGCTTGAAAATATGATTATTATATCTAGAATTACACATTACCTCAATATGGAATTAATTATTGATATTCCATGTGACTATTTGACTTGTATAATATCTATGGTTATGTTTTATTATGGAAATATTTATTCATCATTTATTTTTATAATATTATGCTCATGATTATGTTATAATGAAATGTGTACTTTTATTTATTCATTAGGCCATATGAAATATGATATCAATATATTACATAACCTATAATGCCTAGACTATAGATACTCAGAGTCGGTGTGTTATTACATAAAATTAGAATGATCACATGAGATCAAGTCTCGAGAAGGATGATTAGTTTACTATACATGGAGGTACTATATACACATATATGTTTTAAATTACATTATGAAATTGAAAACCTATAACGTTGTGTCTCCTTTGAACACAATCATATACCATACCCTATTCCTATAGGTCAATCATAATATAGTTCTTCACATCCTTAGACAAATACAACATTCGAAAAGTCTGAGATCATATTCTCAGTAAGGATAAAAATATATCGAAAACTATCATAAAAAAATTAAACATTTAATTCAATGTATAAGACTAAAACACAATCCTTTTAAACATAAACATTAAAATAATATTGAAAAGATAAATATAATAATGCCATTTACTTATTCATAATGATATTTTACTAGTCTAATAATCACATGTAATAATAATAGAAAATTTCATAATTATGGAATGCATAATACTAGACATGATAACCATAATGTCAAGGCCTCGTTCCAGGGCTACAAATAAAGATTTTGTAAAGGCCTTCTTCCAAGACACTAATTTCTCTCATAAGACCTACCGATGAATCGAGGGGCTAAAGTGGGCTGCACCCATCACTTACTATATCCAATGTATTACTCATTTGGAAAGGTTAAAACATAATCTTAACATTCATATTAAAACTAGAGTATTAAATTTCAATAATTTAACCACAAACCAAGAATGATATAAAAAATAGGAAATCCACAGTCAAAAACAACTCATTCAATAAAATTTGATGGTTTTATTATAATAAATATACCTCCATAAAAAACATTAAAGTATATTGACATATATGAAAATAATCATTAAAACGATTTTAGTGAAATATCCCCTTCTTCTTGAAAAAATTTAAATGTTTCACTATTTATCAAGAAGTTGTTAAAAATATACTTTTGAATCAAAGTGTCCCATACCACGTTGAAACATTTTAATGGAATTTTAATTTTATAACATTCAAGTCCATATAAATAAATCTGTAAAACCACTTTTAAAAATAGACCTTAATTAGAAATATTTTCACGAATAAATATTAAAAATATTTAAAATGCTAATTTAGTTAGAGTTCCTAACAATATGTGAAACATTTGAATAAAAATAATAGGAGTTATTAAAAATTTATAATATTATGATAATAAATGGATTTATCATATACTATGTCAATATACAATATATACACTATATAAAAGTGAATTGGTGCATAAAAACAAGGACATCTCAATATAATGTAAATTGAGATGAAATACCTTATAAAGACTGTATCATTAGGTTCGGGATAAATCAATTACATAATTATATGTGGAAAATATAAATAAACATAATATGATTGTAAATTTAGTGTAAATCAATCAGAGAAAATCCACACATATTCTTGTTACAACAACACTAATGACTTGGATGTTTAACTCAATAAATGGAAATTGAGTTAAGATTACTCTTATCAAGTTCATATCGATGACTGTAGAATTTAACAATGGTTTGATTATGTGTAAAAATATTATATCCACACAATGGGGATTGTAAATATCTACATTATTAAATAAATACAGGATCCACCCATAATCCTGGAGTAAAATAACAAATGAAGTATGTGTAATACCCAAGGAGTGGAAATTGAAATTTGAAATTCCCTTACAAATTTGGTAACGCAAATAACATACACACTATGAAAGAAGGATAAAAAAATTTAGATTTACATACCCATTAATTAATTTATATTACACAAAGAATACAACAATGGGAATTAAATACACAATACAAAAGGAAAATAGTGGCAATATAGCATGAATCTCAGGGGAATAAGAAGTGGTATAAACACCCCTTACCGAGTACTTTTCCCTTGTTCATGGTACTTTAACATCCTTTATAATGGTAAAATAATTGTTATTAAATTATACATGAACCAAATATATAAATATTAATTCATATATGATCATTTAATATTTCTTTGGTAATGATATTTTAGGAGTATCATTGTTTTTGGTGTTAGAAGATTTGTTTTATTTTATATATTTTGTATTGTAAGTCTAGATTGTTATGGATGAAATGTATTTATTCTTCTCCAAAATGATATTAAGTTCATAAACATTTTATTTAATCATAAAATTATTATTAGTCTTCAATGGTTACGATGGGGAATGTATCTCCTCGCATTCATAGAGACTGTAATCCGTACGCACGCACGAGTGACCATACCGTTCTATTGATGGTGATATCATTTGTAATTTGATGGTTATAATATATATAAAGAATAATTAACATGTAATATTTATTATTTACATCATTTATACTCATTATTATACCCATCCAAATAATTAAGTGTTGAATATAAAACTACACCATGACGCGGAGACGTTAAGTCGTACGTACGCATGTATGGTGACTTTTTCATTTATAGGATGCATAGAATAATTAATATGGTTGTACCATATTAATAATAATATCACAGTATGTATAAGGTACATGATTCTTTATTTTGGTATGGAAACAAAAAATAAAGATGATGTGGAAGAAGAAATGAACATTGATAGAGGTGACGAAATTTTGATATCCTCTTTAGGTGCTTCCTTTTGATTTGATCAAAATGGCCCCGTAAGATGTATTTATAATAAAATTTAGGACTCTAGGTTGATGTAAGGGTAGTGGGGAGGATATTCGAGTAGGGTTTGGTCAATCCAAATGGTATTGGAGGTTTTATTTTGAGATAATGGGAAGTACTCTTTCATAAGATAGATGAGAGTAACTTTAGGAAAAGCTTGAAATATTAATTTATTATAACATCTTATATGTTTTATAATGGATAAAAAAGCCTTTATTTCAAGTATATGGTGTGTATTGGTCTAAAATATTTCAACGAAAAGGTTTTAGACAATTTTAGGTCACCATATTACCATAATCATTTATATTTATCTCTTAGTTAAATAGTTTCACTTTTAACATGTATTTTTTTTATAATAACAAATGGTTAATAAACATACAATAAGAATCCAATATAACCCCAAGTGGTTTATTATTGACATATCAATAATTATATGGTTCTTTTGGTTGGATCTTAATTTTGTAGGAATATTATATCAGTTAATTATATATTAATTTTTTTAAAAACTCATTTGTGTAAAGTTTTACACTATTTAATATTTGGGTTTTGAGGAAGTAAAAAAACGTGATTAATTTGATATAAATAAATTATATCCATCCTAAAATTTAATATTGACGTATATAATAGTGTAGTGAATCAAAATTCTCAATTTATATTTATTTGGATATTTATATTATCAATTATTTTAATCATTCATTAATAAGGCAATTACTCCATAATCATTATGTCATAAATAAATTTATTTATTTAATATCAAAAAATTAAAAATAATAGACCATTATGTTAGAAATATTTTTAGCTTTATAATGAAGATTTATAGACAAATTTAGCTTATATATAATATTATATTAATGATGTTTTAGTTATGAAAATTTGAATTTTACACTTTTAACTCTTCTTTAAATAAAATAATAATAAAAGTCCTAATCTATTACATGAGGGTCAAATAGGATCATGTATTATTACTATGATTTATATTTTTCCAATAACACTTATCCAATAGAATTAGAACATGTGTAAGGGTAATTATAATATCATTTTTACCATTAATTACCCAATTTACTTTAAAAATGTGTAAGTTAAATTCAAAAGTAATTATCCCCCAAAAATTATTTCAAACATATTTAATGACATTTTTCTAACTGATTTAAACCATGTATCTCGTATTTTTGAAATTAAATTCACAGAAGTGGTAACATTATGTTTTATGCAAATTTGTAAATGTGTCTAGAAGCTCAGTAAATGGCGTTAAAATGTTCAATAAAATTTTATGCATCTCATTTTATAATTAAATGACTCAAAATAATTACATTGAACATATATAGGTTTTATGTATATGTTATTAACTAAAATATATTTAAATAAAATACAAAATTATTTAAATAAAAAGTAGTTGTTAAATAATAACGCTGTGTTTTCACTATTTATAAAAATTAAATTTTTTCAGAATGATTCCAAAAATTCACCCTAATATAATTTTTATATTAAAAATTCTAAAATGATGTATATTTTATCAAATTCAAAACATATAAGTTGTGTTAATTAAATTAGAAAAATATTCATGTTGTCTAAACAAAAAAGCCGGTTTCTGAGAAGTAAAAACTATCAAATGATTGATATGTGTTTATGTCAAATTTAAAATTAAAATTACATACAATAACCATAATTGGATTAAATGATAAAAATATAATCTAATTATAATTAAAAACCATTCAAATTTATAATTTAACAATATAAATAAATTTTATTAAAAAATTTGTTTTCAATTACAATTTAAATTTTTTTCATTATTCATAAAAATATGAATGTTATTAGAAAAGAAGTGAAAATTCATCCAAACAAAATTTTTATGTGTCTATTCTAATGAAGAAGTATATTTTCTCAAATTTAATATATAAAAGTGTAAAATATTGGATTTAAAAAGGGTTCTTTATTAAAAGGAGATAAAATTTCATTTTTTGTAAAATACTTCATTTATAAGAAAAATTGAATTTGTTCTTATATTATGTAAAATGAATATATATAATATGGATGTTAATATTATATAAGGAATATAAAATTAAAAATATAGTTAATATTTTTCATAACCCTTTTTAATGTCTAGTTTTGTATGTTCTGGTGCACTCGAACTAGGTCTTTCATGTAGCGCAAGCTATTGAATTACATTAATGAAAATTTCATACTATGAAATATTTCGGTGTTACATTATTACCGCATTTTAGAAATTCTGTCCTCTCTTTTTTTAAAATTGGTCTTGGGAACTACATTGAATATCCCATATTAGAAAACGATTCAATAAAACTATCAATTTAAATGAATGAAAGATAAGTACAAAGGCACTCGAGATATCCCATACTAGGATTCCATGTTGGAAAACATGGATATGGAAGATAAAATACGAGTCATGATATAATGGAGAGTGACATAGACCATGATCAAAAGAAATTTAACAATAAGAAAACCACAAACTCATGATGGCCTAAACGATCATTAGTTTCCAAGTAGGAAAAGTAAACATATATTTTTTTTGTTTTATGTTCCATTTCATAAAGTTGAGGAATTTATTTATGTGATTGAATAAGGAAAAAAGAGATATACTTAATTTTATAGAGTTTCACCCATTAATAAATTTCTACCACTAACTCATCTTTTATCCAAACGATGAGTATTCCAGATGAATTGATCACACCTGAAGTACAAGAATAAACTTCTAGAGAATCACATAATCCACAAAGGATGAACTATATATTTTCCTTATCTTTAGTGATCAACCAAAACAAAATGGTTAATACAAGGTCATGTGATCTCTAAAATGGATAATCCATTATAGAAATAAATACTAATATTAATATCCAAAATTCAACAAATAATATATAAATTAAAGTAAATGAAATTCACTAAAAAATTGTCCTTAAAAACATTCAATATAATGAAAACTAATATTGAAACTAAAAACTCAGAAGAATGTAACCACATAATATTTCATATTAAATCTTAAAATTTATCTCCAAATAAAATCAACTACTATTATCGTCTCATATGGATGTTTAGTTTACAAAATCACATATTATCTATGATAGGTTAATCGTTTCCATTAATAACCTGAATCCCTATAAAAACACATATTTTCCCAAAATAAAAAAAATCCATATTTAATCCTCAAATGAAATCCCATAGTATTCTACTTTTTTTTGGCATAAAGTGTTCCCAACAGAGAGAATGATTTCCAAAATAAAAATTTTCACATAATAACCGAATCATTTTCTTATACAAAGGATATCCATTTGAAAAAATAAAATATCTAAAATAAACTTATTATTGATCAATAAAATCATTTAACTAAAAATAATTAGTCACACTAACCAGGGACCTCATGTAGTCCAGTTTCAGGTGATAAATCCTAGTCGCACATTGGTTGTGGGTTCGATTCCCACAACATTGTCTGATGTGAGGCATTGTCACCCGGTCTGAGTGTTTTCCTTTTTCAAAAACTATATTTTATAAAATTTCCAAAATTATATAAATATCACAAAATAACCATTACATAATTTAATAGAAAATTTATCTCATACCTCATATTTTCATCCCCAAAATTAATAACCAATAATTGTCTCAAATTCAAGGCACATATAAACTGAAATGGTTCATTATAACTATATCCAACAAAGAATAGATAATTCTGCCTCAAATATAATTTTCACATAACCAAACTGGAGTGTTACACAAATAGTAGAAATGTATTCCAATGTAATCCCATTAACAAAGGGAATTAATAATTTTAACCATTTCTCCATACATTTATTCCCACATAAGTTCTTCCTTAACATAGTGGTTATCGTACAGAATAGGGTATTCAATAAATACATTCCCATGTCCCATACATTTAAGAAAAATTACTATAAATAGATTATTAGGATCTTTTTTATTTTATTCCATAACACTCTTCATTTTTCCTCGAAAATTATTTACATTATGTCCTTTTTTCCCCAAGCATAATTAATTTCATTGTTCTATTAAGAAACTTTCCTAGGATTCTCCATCCACATTTCTAGTATGTTATAAATTGAGCTTTCGTTTTTCCATGGTCTCAACTGTTGGAGATCTTATCATTCTCCACCTTTATTTTCCTTATTGAGTTTGGGATTTGTTTAATATATATATTTTTCATCATATTTTTGTAAACCTACTTCGTCATGAACATGATATCTTTTACACCAATCCACATTCCATTTAGTTTCTCATTTCCACCATCGTTACCACATTTTACATCATGTTCAAAGTTACTATGAATTCCTTGGAATCCAACCATTGACTAAAACTAAAAATCATAGTGAGAGTACCAATTGTCATAAAATAATTTAGATAATATCATGACAACTTATTTTCAATATAAAACACCTTAAGATTAACCAAGGTTATTTATTATCATCTTATATTAAAATCCATCATATTGATTTTTTAGGAAAATATGAATTATCCTAAGAATACACCATGGGTGTGTCATAACCAAGAGTGAAGCAAGGCTCATTGTCATGCACCAGTTCCTGTTCGAGTCTAGATTAACGTGGTGGTTTTGGGTTTTACCCCTAGATACATCTGTACCGGAGCTACCTCTACTTACTCGTATGTAATTCCCTGACCCCATTTCCCCAGAGTCAGTGCATTATTATATTACATTGTCATGATCACAAAGAAAACATGTCCCGAAAGACAGATTAGTTTAGTATTATTTGAAACAAGATTCATAAATAAGTTCGACGTTACATCTTGAAAAGAAATACAACACTATGTTATTCCATTAGTAACAACCATGCCTCCAAGATTATTCCTGAATGTAACTCATTACTAACTTCTTAATATCCTGGTAAAATGAAACATAAGATTGGGGTGATCTAAAATTCTCAATAAGGGTATGTAGTATAGTGGAAGATAACATAAATATTACGCATGGTGAATAATTTAAAACACATGCCTTTACCAATAATTAACATGAACACTTTTATGGAAGGAATATGAGTTGAGTAAATAATCCCATAATAAAACATAATCATGGTCATTCTTTTAGTTGAATGACCACATGAACCATAAATATTATTTTCATAATGAGGGAATGTATAATTTCGTACATTCTGGAACATTTCTTCAAGCCCTCAGCCAAGACATCTAAAAATTATTAAGGTTTAGGCCAAAACCATATATCAAATTGGAATAGACCTTGGTCTATTCCATGTCTAGTTGACTCATGAGACCTACTGATGTATCGATGATCTATACATGGCTCCACCAACCACTTACTATTTCCAATACATTCCTCATATAGAATGGTTGAAATATAAAATAGACATTCGTATTAAAACAAGCATACGAAATGTAAATAATTTAACCATTAAGCATTAATGGTATAAAAATAACACATCCATAGTCAAAAATATCACAAATCCTTAAATACAATATGGAAGGTTTGTATCATAATGAATTGACTTCAAATTAGTACAAAATCCATCAATGGATGTTGACATAGATTAAATCAAAAATATTTCATAGAAATATCTCTTTCTTTTTTTAAATCATTTAATGTTACATAATAATTAAAGAAAAAATTTATTTTGAAAATATTCATATAATCTATTATGGGAAGATTTGACGATGTTATAATGGAAGAGAATAACCACATCCACCATATAATTTAAAAAATACATTCTTACCTTAATTTTGTAAAAAATGTCATAAAGTGCATTGTTTAGAAAATGACTGAAAGATTCCATTCAAAGAATAAAAGTTCAAATAATGGTATAAATGAAATTAAATCATTGTTTATTAAATAGTAAAAATGTTTTGAAATATTTTTTTAAGAAGCATTGATTTGGATGATAAATATTTCAGTAGATACTTACGTAAAAACAATCTCAGGTAATAATGAGACTGTAGAATTTAACCTTCCTTGTACTTTTCCATGGTAAAGGGTTGGATAAACTCCTGTATAATTCTGAAATAATTGCTATTAATTTATACAAGAACCATATACAATAATATGATATCATATATGATCTTTTAATATTTATTTGTTAACAATATTTTAGTATTATCGTCGTTTCAAGTGTTAACTGATTCGTTTTCCTTTATATGATTTGTTACCTAAGTAGTGTTTGATATGGATACGATGTATTTTACTAATATTCACAATGATATTATGTCTTTAAAATGTTTCTTTAAGCATAAAATGAAAATTAGTCCTGAATCGATATGATGGGGAATGAATCTCATCATGTTAGTGGAGACGGTAATCCGTATGTACGCACGAATGACAATATCATTATTTTGATATTAAAATCATATATAATTTATTGTTATAAAATATATACATAATCATTATCATGTTTTTTTATTATTTACTTAAAATATACATCATTATTATACCCATCAAAATAATAATGTATTGAATAACAATTACACCACGACATGAAGACGGTAAGACATACGTACGCACGGTTTAGGGGTTGTAGCTTATCGTTATATTATCACATTTCCACTCAGGTATGTGAATATGTTTCATGACACTTCCAAGATATTACCTTCCCACATTAACTTGTTGAAACAACATACATCTTGACATAAAATAAAAAATCTCCCTCTTTTTGTTTTCCTAGAAAAAATTTTCTTTAAAATCACTATACATCTTGGTGCTCTTAGGGTGTATAGAGAAATTGGAGCTATAGGCATCATCTAACAATTCTCTTTTTAGACCAGGAATATCGGGAACACAAATTATCTTCCCAAATCTCAAAATCCCATTTTCATATACAAAGTCAATCAATCTCCCGTCGTTCATAGATTTAATCTTCTTTCGAACTTCCTCATCATCATCCGGAGAACATTTTATCCTTCCTAGTAAAGATGGTTTGGAAAGATTTGAAAAATAATTGATGTTTCACCTTCCATGGTTATTCCCATGTCCATATTTACTGGATACATGAAAATAGGATCCCTTTAAACTCTCTCCTTGTCCAAAACTCCATGATCGTTTCAGCTCAAACCATCTTCTACCTTATTTTCCTTTCCCATGTGGTACTGTATCATGAAATCATAATCCTTGAGTAGTTCAAGACATCTCATTTTCCTCATGAGGAGTTCCTTCTGAGAGAAAATATACTTCAATCTCTTGTGATCAGTATAAATCTCACATTTTTCACCATAGAGATAGTGTCTCCAAATCTTCGAAGCAAAAATTACAGCTGCTAACTCAAGATCATGAGTATGATTGTTTTTCTCATGAATCTACTTCTATCATGATGCATAGGAAATAGTTATATCATTCTGCATATGGACACAACCAAGTCCATTCTGTGTGGAATCACTATAAATAAAAAACCCATCATTCCCTGATGGTAGAGTCAAGATAGGATCATTGACTAATATTCTCTTCAGTTCTTTGAAACATTCATCACACAATTTTTTCCAAACTAATTTAACCCCTTTACGTGTGAGATTCATTAATGGTTTATCCAATCGAGAAATATTATGGAAAAAACATTGATAATAACCTACTAAACAAATAAAACTATGTACCTCAATTATACTTATCGGTGCTGGAAATTCAGGGATTGCCTTTTTCGTAGAAGGGTCAACAAAGATCCCATCCTTAGAGACAATATATCGAAGAAAAGATATCTCTTGAATCCAAAATTCACACTTGGTAAACATCCCATATAATACATTTCTTCTTAGGGTTTTCAGAATGGTGTGAAAGTGATATTCATGATCTTCATAGATTTTGGAGTACACCAGGATACCAACAAAAAAACAGAAAAACAAAGTCATCAATATATTCCTTTAAAACTCTATTATTAGATCCATGAAAATAGAGGGTGCAATAGTCATCCCAAAAGGCATTACTATAAACTCGTAATGCCTGTACCTGGTTTGAAATGCTATTTTTGGAATGTCTTCTTTCTTCATACACAACTGATGGTATCCATATTATATGTCAGTCTTTTAAAAATATTGAGATCCTTGATGTTGGTCGATTAAATCGTCAATGCAAGGTAGGGGATACTTGTTCTTTATTGTTATAGCAGTTATCACCATGTAGTCAATGCACAACCTCATAGATCCATATTTCTTCATAACAAAAAGGAAAAGGGCTCCCCATGGAGAAAGACTAGTGTGAGTAAATCCCTTATTACACCATTCCTCTAGTTGTTTCTTTAGTTCCACTAATTCCACAGTGGCCTTTCTATAAGGGGTCTTCGATATGGGCCTTGAACTAGGAATTAAATCAATGGAAAACCCAATTTCTTATTCTGGAGTATGTGAAGGTAAATCCCATGGAAACACATCAACATATTTTTTCACAATAGGTACATCCTCTATTTGAACATTTTTTCATCACCCATTGTTATTTGATTCTCTTCCTCCACAATATTTGAATTTAGTTGATCTACTCGGGGTGTATCTAGTTAAGAATGAGGTGGTGAAGTTTTTTCTGTAAAGATAAGGTACTCATTATCATCATCGAAAATTGTAACCTCCATATTCTTAAAATAAATTTTCACATCATGGTCCAATAGCCAATCCATTTCGAGGATTATATCAAATTAAATCATGGGTATGACGATGTGATTAGCTGATAAAGAACATTTATATACCCAAATGGGAACTGATTCTTATAACATTATTGCAATGATAATTTCCTTAAGAGTTTTTAATGACAACTCCCTTGTTAAATCAAATTAGAAATATCTAATATCTTTAGAAAACTATGAAGATATGAAACAATGTTATGATCTTGAATCTAATAAACCATTGGCTAAACTTGAGGAAAACATAAAATTACCTACTACCATGTATTTTGGTGCTTCAACCTCAGAACTAGTGAACGCATAAGCTTGTCCTTGATTCCCGGACCTTTTTTGAGGTAAGATTCCCTTATGATTAGGAAATTCATTTTCATAATGTCCCATCTCCCTAAAATTGTATCAGTGAACATTGGTAGAATCTTTCATTCCCATACAATCACCAGTAAGATGGCCTTTCTGTCCACATTTGTAGGATACTCCTTTTCCTTTTAGGCAGGCACCAGGGTGCTTCCTTCCACAATTATCACAGGGTGGAAATTCAATTCTTCCATTCTTCCCTATTTTCATATTTCCTTTCCCAGAGTGTTCAATAGATCTCTTGGTCTCTTACATTTCTCCAAAGTCATAAGACTTATAGAATTCCTTTTCTGTATTGATAGCACACAAGATAGTATATTTATACGATGAGAAGGATTGTGATACTAATGATCGAAGGAGAAATGGTTTTAACCAATCAATGAATTGTTAAATATTTCTTCTTGGCTTACATATATAATCTATATCATGCCTTTCTAACATTGAAATTTTATTTTCATACATTGCGACATTCTCATCCTCTTTTTTCCTCATACTCAGAAATTGACTTCCCATATCCACTCAATGGATCCAAGGGAATTTTTTTTCAATGAAAATCCCATCAAACTCCCTCCATTCCATACTAGACACTTATTCATCTTCCTTTGTGTTCTGAATCAATGACCTTCACTGATCAGCATCTCTAGTGAGGTGATAAACTTCAATGAAAACGTGTTCCCTTTCGCTACTCCCCAAAGAGTGAAATATTTTTTCTAAAGAATTTAGCCATTTCTCAGCCACTAATGGATTTGTAATCCCATTGAATGTTGGTGGTTATTTGTCTAACATTGATCCTCCACATTGTGGATCAGGATGCTCTATATGGGTAAGGTTATTATTCATAACCTATGTGAGTTGTCCCAGTATGGTGATAAGCAGATCAACCCCAGTTGCATCACCAGCTTTTCTATAATTATATTGAGTAGGAGGTCAATCCATACAAGGATTAAGTGAATTTATATGGTTTCTATTCCTTCCAATAGGATCCATTTCTAAACAATGAAAAAATATAGATTAGTTTATGAATCTAAATATATAAATCAAAACATCTAAAACACTTAACATGAATTGAATAGTTTATGGATATAATCCATAATCCTAAAAAATGTTTTCTTTGAGTAGGTATGTACTCATAAACCATTCATAATGGGTTTTAAGGAAAATGAGAATTATCCTATGCATATCCCATGGGATTGTCGTAACCAAGAGTGGAATAAGGCCCATTGTCATGCACCAGTTCCCGTTCGAGTATAGTTCAAAGTGGTGTTTTCAAGTTTTACCCATAGGTACATCTTTACCAAAGCCACATCTACCTACTTGTATCCAGACAGAGATGTATTTCATGGAAAACTCATTAAATCTCTACAGTACCAAAAATCTAGGAAGTTATTATATACTAATTATCAATGTCTATCTTGGGGCTATGTGCTCTAATCAGAGTTTATCTAAATCTAGTTTCCAAGGTTTGTAATAAACTTCCTCTGATACCAACTGTAACACCCCAACAATAGTTACCCAGAGTTAGTGCATTATTACATAACATTGGCATGATAATAATGATATCATGTCCTGAAAGACCGATTTTTTAGTATTATTGGAAACAAGTTTGATAAATATGTTCAACTCTAACACTTGAAAAGAAATAAAACACTAATTTATTTCATTAAAAACATCCAAACCTCCTAGATTTTGCTTGTAACCAATAATATATAACTTATTCATATCCTGGGAAAAGGAAACATAAGAAATGGGTGAGGTAAAATGCTCAATTAGGGTAATCAGTATAGTGTAATATAACATAAATATTAATAATGGTGAATAATTGAAAACACATCCCTTTACCAATAATAAACACGAACACTTTTATGGATGGAATATGAGTTTAGTAAATAATACCATAATAAAACATAATCATGGGTAGTCTACTAGTCAAATGACCACATGAACCTTCATTGTTATTTTCATAATGAGAGAATTTATAATTCTGGACATTCAAAAAACATTTTTTCAAGGCCTCATCCAAGATGTCTAAAAATTATTAGGGCCTTAGCCAAAACCATATATCAAATTGAGAAAGGCCTCGACCAATTCCATGTATAGTTGTCTCATGAGACCCTCCGATGAATCGAGGAGCTATAGCGGGCTCCTCCCATCACTTACTAATTCCAATACATTCCTCATATGATAAGTTTGAAATCTAACATATACATTCGTAGTAAAACTAGCATAAGAAATGGAAATACTTTAACCATAAACCATTATTGTTATAATAATAGCTTATCCTTATTAAAACATATAAAAAACATTCAATACAATATTAAATATTTGAATCATAATGAATTGACTTAAAACATGTATAAAATCCATCAAAGGATATTGACATAGATGAATTCAAAACTATTTGAGTGAAATATCTCATTATTTTTTTAAAATAATTTAAATTTACATAATTATAAAATAAAACATTTATTTTGAAAATATTATTATAAGTTTTTAAGGGAAGCTTTGATGATGTTATAAAGGAGGATAATAACTGCAACCGTTGTATAAGTTAAAAAAGACATTTTTACCATAATTTTGTCGAAAAGGACATAAAGTACCTAGATTGGAAAATGAATGAATGATTCCATTCAAAACATATAAGTTAAAATACAGGTATAAATAAATTTATTCTATTGACAAGTAAGTATTAAAAATGTTTTGTAATGCATTTTTTTGAAACATGGATGTGGATGATAAAAAGGTCCGAGTAGATTCTTATATAAAAACAACCTCGGATAATAAAGAGATTGTAGAATTAACCATTACCTTGTACTTTTCCTTGGTAAAGGTTAAGTTATCCTCTTGTATAATGGTTAAATAAATGTTATTAAATTACAAAATATCCATATAAAATAATATGATATCATATATGATCTTTTAATATTTCTTTGTTAACAATATTTGGTATTATCGTCATTTTGGGTGTTAAATGATTCATTTTTATTTATATGAATATTTACATAAGTAATGTTTGTTATTGGAAGGATATATCTTATTCATATTCATAATGATATTAAGTCGTTAGCCAATAACTTTAATCATCAAATTAAAATTAGTCTTGAAAGGATACGATGGGGAATGAATCTCAATATGTTCGTGGAGACGGTAATCCGTACGTACACACGAGCGACAATATAATTATTTTGATATTAAAATCGTATATAATTGGATTTTATATCATATATAAAGAATCATTATCATGTTATATTTATTATTTACACCCATTATACATCATTATTATATCCATCCAAATAATAATGTATTGAATAACAAATAAACCTCGACGTGGAGACGTTAAGCCGTACGTACACACGTCTGGCTACATGTCATTAAAAGGATGGATAGAATAATTAATATGGATGTATAATATTTATAATAACATCAAAATATATAGGAGATATTGGATTTATTTTTTTATAATGGAAACAAAAATGAAATAATATGTGGGAAAAGAAAAAATTTTAATGGGGTGATGAAATATTTACCTCTTCTTCGGGTTCTTCTTTTTAATTTGATCAAAAGGGCTCCTTAGGTTGATTTTATGACTAACGGAATGCCTCTATGATGAATGGATGAAAATTTAGAGGATATTTGGGTAGTTTTTGGCTTGGCCAAATGGCTTTGAAGGTGTGAATTTGAGATAAGTGTTAGTGCCCTTTAATTAGTGGGGTGAGGGGCACCTTAGCAAAAGATTGAAATATTGTTTTATAATAAACACATTTTTGGTTTCTAATGGCTCAAAAATGATTTATTTCTAGGATATGGTTGGTATGGGTCAAAATCCTTTCAACAAATATGTTTTAGACAAGTTTAGGTCAACAATTTAACATTATCATTTAGATTTAACTCTTAGTTAAATAGTTTGACATTTACCAAGTCTCTTTGTAATTTTATATTATATGGCTAATAAACATACTATAAAATTCCAAGAAAACCCTGAGTGGTTCATTATTAATATATATAACCTTATATAAGTCATTTATTCGAGACTTATATTTTTTGGAATATTATATCAATTAAAAATAAAATATTTGTTTTAAAAACTCTTTTATGTCAATTTAGACACTATTTGGTTATTTTATTTTTTATATATTAATAATAGCATTAATAATTCAAAAAAATAAATTAATAAACCCTAACATGTCACATTGACCTATATAATTATTTTAATTCATAAAAATACTCAAATAACTTTTATTTGGGTATTTATAATATCATTTTTTAATGTTTAATTAATAAGGTAAATACTGCATCATCGTTGTGTCATAAAAATATTAAATTATATAAAGACTAAAAATTATAAATAAACAACCATTATGTAGAAATTAATTTTTTATTTCTAATGAATATTTATAGTATAATTTATCTTATGTATAATCCTATATTAAAAACAGTTTAGTTATTAAAAATCGATTTTAACACTTTTAACTCTTCTTTTAATTAAATAATAATAATTTTTTTAATATATACCATGTGGACCTTAAGGATCATATTTTCATCCTAAGGTTGTTTTTGGTCGAATTAATATTATCCAATAGAATTATGACATGTGTTAGGGTAATAATAATTCCATTTTTACCTTTAATTACTCTAATTACTTTTAACCGTGGTAAATGAAAGTCAAAAGTTATAATTCAAAAAAAATTATATTTATCTTATTGAACAACATTTTACTCACTGATATCAGTAGTGTCTCTCTGATTTTTGAAATTCAATTTGCAGAATTAGTAAAACAGAGTTTTATGCATATTTGAAAATTATCCTATGAGGTAGGTAAAAGGCGGTAAATTTTTTGATAACATTTTTATATATCTAAAATTATTATAAACTAACTCAAATTAATTACATTGAACTTATATAGGTATTATTTATGTATCATGACCTAAAATAAATTAAAATAAAAAAAATAATTATATAAATAAATGGTCAGTTTTAAAAAATAACTTAGTGTTTTTCACTATTCAGAAAAAATTGAATGTTTTCATGAAAATAGAAAAAATTCACCCTAATCTAATTTCAATAAACCAATTCCAAAATTGAAGTCCTTTTTTGAAAAATAATATTTATAAAATTTCAAAAAATGGGTATTACTATTCATAATGGCTAGTTAGATAGGTCGCGGCGTGTTAGAATCTCGAAGTTGCGTACAATGCAAGCTATTGCATTATTCAATGGGAAATATACCAAAGAATGTTGGGGTGTTACATCGTATCTGGTCATCGATGAATTTAATGGAAATCCCACATAATATTTACAATATCTAAATTTTTGGATGTTCTTCTATTCTAACCCTCATTTTCTATCTTAGGATAGTGTTTTCTAATCAGTGTTTTTCTAATTCTTGCTTCCAATGTTTATACTAAACTATCTCTAATACCAACTGTAATGCTCAGACCTTAGTTAACCAGATTCCGTGGAATATTAAATAACATTGGCATTATAACAATAGATCATGTATCAAAATAATGATTAGTTCAGTAGCCTTGGAGTACAAGATACATACATACATTTTACATTACAATATGAAATGGATAAACAACAAAATTGTGTATCCTTTGAAAAATCTAACATCCCATTTCCTATTCATGCAGGACAATATTAATATAATTCTTCACATCCTATGAAAAATAAAACATAAGAAAGGTGTGAGTTTAGATTCTCAGTAAGGATAGTAATATAGTAGAACTATCATAAAAAACATAAACATTTATAGCAATGCATGATACTAAAACACAAGCCTTTAAAACATAAACTTCAACATAATATGGACGAGATAAATCAAATAATTCCATTTAATTACTCAAATGGATATTATATTATTCAAATAATTACATGTAATATCAATAAATAATTTCAAAATGATGGAATGCATAATATCAGACATCATAACCACATAGTCGAGGCCTCGTGCCAAGACAACAAATAAAGGTTATGAAAAGGACTTGTGCCAAGACACTAGTTTTTCTAATGAGACCAACCAATGCATCGAAGAGCTATGGTGGGATTCACCCATCACTTACTATGTCCAATTCATTTCTCATATGAAAAGGTTGAAATATAATATGAACATTTGTATTAAAACTAACATATAATATAACAATATTTTAACAAGAACACATGAATGGTATAGAAAATAACACATCCACATTCAAGCATAACTCATTCAATACAATATGGAAGATTTTATTATAATAAATCTTCCTCAATCCTAAATAATGAAGGATATTAAAATAGATCTAAATAACCAGTAAAACTATTTGAGAAAAACATCCCATTATTCGTGAAAAGATTTAAAAGACTCACTATTTGTAAAGAAGCTATTAAAAATAGATTTTTGAATCTAATTGTCACATAAAACATTTATATTTTTAAAATGAATTTTAAATTTTAAAAATTCATTTCCATAAAAATAAATTATTAAAACAATTTATAAATCATTGACATTAATGAGAATGATTTTGAAGAATAGGTCTATAAAACATTTAGAATGATATTTTAGTTACAGTTCCTAACCAAATGAGAGTAATTTAAAAACAAATAACTGGGGAAATAAAATATTTATACTATAATTATAATTACGGGATTCATGGTGTACTATTTCAAAATACAATATATACGCAATATAAAAGTCATGTGGTACATAACAACAACGAAGTCTCAATAGAATGTAAATCGAGATGAAATCCCTTATAAAGATTATTTCCATAGGTTAATGATAAATAAATGAAATAATTACATGTGACAAATATAAATACACTCAATATGATTGAATATTCAGTGTAAATCATTCAAGGTCCCTTCACCTAAATTCTTGTAACAATAACACCAATGACATGGATGTTTTACTCAATGAATGGAAATTTAGTTAAGATTACCCTTATCAAGTTCATATTGATGACTTTAGTATTTAAAAATGGAGTGATTATTTGTATCAAAGTTACTTCCAATAAATTTGGAGTGTAATTTACTACATAAATATGTAAATAGTGATTCCAGACATAATCAGGGGGTAAAATAATAAATGACGTATGAGTAAAACCTAATGAGTAGAAATCAAAATTAAAAATACCCTTACCAATTTGGAAACTAATGATAAATACACCCCTTTAAAGAAGTATCATAAAAATTATATATAAATACCAGTAAATTAATTTATATTACACAACGAATAAAATCATGGGAATTATATACACCACACAAAATGAAAAAGTTGCAATATAGCATGATTCTCACGAGAAAAAGAATTGAGATGAAAACCCCTTACATTGTAATTCTCCTTAGTGTAGGGTAATTTAACCTCTTGTACAATGTTTAATCAATTTTTATTAAATTATACAATGACCACATACATAAATATGAGATCATATATGAGCTTCTAATATTTCATTATTAATGATATTTTAGTAGTATCATTGTTTTGGGTGTTAACTTATTTGTTTTCCTTTATATTTTTTGTTATATATGACATTTTTTCTATATATAGGATGTATTTGATTCATATCCAGAATAATATTAAGTTCATAAACATTATTATTAATCATAAAATGAAAAATATTCTTGAAACGTTACGATGGGAAATTAATCTCATCGCGTTCTTGGAGAGGGTAATCCGTACGTACTCATGAGAACCAATAACATTCTATTGATGGTGAAATAGTATGTCATTAGATGGTTATATTATATAAAAAAATCATTAACATGTTATATTTACTATTTATATAATTTATTCTCATTAATATACCCATCCAAAAAAGAAGTGTTTAATATCAAATTACACCACGACATGGAGACGGTAAGCCGTACATACCCACGTATGGTGACTTTTTCATTCATAAGATGGATAGAATAATGAATACAGTTGTAAAAAATTTATAATAACATCACAGAATTTATATGGTACTGGATATATTATTTTGTTATGGAAGCATCAAATATAGTGGAAGTGGAAGAAAAAAGAACATTGAAATAGGTGATGAAATTATTATCCCTTCATTGGGTGCATCCATTTTTATTTGAACAAACGGGCTCCATAGGATGGATTTATGATCAAATTAAGGCCCCTAGGTTGAATTAGGAGTAGTTGGGATGAAATTTGAGAAGGGGTTGGCTGAGCCAAATGGCTTTGTAGGTGTGCTTTCGAGAGAAGGGGAAGTACCCTTTTATAAGAGAGGTGAGGGTCACACTACTGGAAATCCCACATTACAAACACTTATATCCCAATAGTTTATATAAACTGTTTGGAATGAATATATATAAAAACGGTTTGTTTAAAACCATTGGAATAAAATATTTTGTAATGTTTTTAACCAACAATTTGAAAAACCATTGTTATAGGCCTTAGTTTAGGAACTTTTACCAATAGTTATCAATAACAGTTGGTATATGTTGGATTTTTACCAATGGTTTATGTAAACCATTGGTATAAGCCTCACATTTTCCCTCCATTTAACAATGATTTATTCAAACCGTTGGTATAGGCCTTACAATACATTCATTCCCAATGGTTTTTAAAAAGCGTTGGGAAATGTTTTCCCCCAAATGCATATCGGGCGTCATGTTCCCCCTCCGCTCAATTTGCAGGTCCCCCTCTGCTCAATTGGTGCCCTAAATAGAATCTTTCTCTTTCCCAGCCTACCCAACATCTTCCACTAATTGATCCATCTTCAATCAAGGAAATTTTTTCTTCTAAAATTCAAATCTGTAAGTGATACCTTGGTTTTGTGGTTCTACAACTATTTTTATACCTTGGTTTTTTTTATGCAACTTATTTTTCACTTTTGATCTGGTTGAAAAGAGAGCTCTGTGGACATTAATAATGGTTGTGGCTGTTCATTTAGGTTGTAAGATAGTATTCCTTCATTTTACCTGATATATCCAATAGTATTATTGATTTATGTTCAATTTGATTATCATTGACAAATTATGTTGTATAATAAGTTGTTTTTAATGGCTTTAATAATGACTATGTGGTATAACGGTTCACAAGGTATTTATAAGGGTTCACACGGTGTCTAAGACAATATAATGTCCTGAGAATGTACACAGAGTACATGAATTGGATAGCTAGGTAAATATACATGTCCAGTCCCTTATGGTGAAATGTATGTTTGGCCAAACGGGGTGCTGAAAACGTCCCATTTAATCATGCCATTGTTTCATGGGTATACCCATATGATGTGTGGCCATACTATAGAGTGGGTAGTAATTAGCTAACCCAAAACACTTTTATCCCTAAAATACAAGACTACATGGTTAAATGGAAGAAACCATGTTCTAATGACACGTCTAACCTGGTTTCTAACTCACCTCACATAAACATAGACTAGAACACTGGTTTAATGCAAGAAATCATCCTAAACATACACTATAACATTGGTTAAATGTAATAAACCATCCTTGTTACTGAACTCCATACACATGTGGAAAAAAAATCATCATTCATGAACATCCCTAAAATGCATAGGCTTTTTACGAAACACATATCCCTTAAATATCATGAAATTCTAGTAGGCACTGATATAAAGTTGTCATGTTTTCAGGTGGAAGACTCATAGATTTGGATAATATATTCTCAGAAACATAGAGTGGAACCCCATTTGGTGTTTTGAGGTCAACCCAACTCCACACATGAAAAAGTAGATCATTATCCCTCAACAAAACCAATGTAAATATATAAATAGTGATTCAAATCGGTATTATTAATATATTTCCTTAGGAATTATTAATCCATTAGGGTGTTCTCCAGATACCTCCCTTGTTGGATTTCAAATTCAATTATCATCATTTAACACCACTTTGAGGCATCTCTTCATTTACAATTATGTGTTGGTTATAAGATATTCTCAAAACATTATATTCTCTATGATTTGGAGATATTTAATTAGAAATTTCAAAACCCTCCAAAAAAATACTTCTTCTAACAAGTTAATCTTAATTTCTAAACCCACCTATTTAATTTCAGAACACTCCAAAGAGTATTTTTAAATAAGAAAACACGATTTTCTACATCCTTTAAGTTCGTGAATACCATTATAATTGCAAAAAATATTTCATTGTTTTTTGCATTTGGAGTGAGGAATAATATTTTCCTTTGTTTGAAGAAATAAAATAATATTTAAGGAATTTTTAATTTTAATTTAATGTTTTTAGGGTGGGGAGGGGGAGTGTGTGGGTGGGGTGGGGTATGGGGTTGGGTGGGGGGAAGTCCAGGTTGGGGGAGGGGGCTTGGATGTCCACATGGGATCATGGTTCACAGGATTTCTGACCATTCCTATCTTCTCCTCTCTTTGTCTCCAAGGCAGGAAACTCAAGAATGATTTAGGTTTATGATCAAACGGAGTGGTGTACTGAGTTATCATCAGATTGTGATAGAGATATCGGGGTACTCGATCCAAGAAAACTCTTGGGTGGCCATTCACAATAAGCCGGGGAGGTTAATGATGGGGTTGTGGCAGTGGGCCATGGATATCCCACATAGTGACCCGAATTTGGAGGAGCTCCAGAGGGATATGGAGCATTTGGAATCCAGACTGGAGGTGTATTAGGATGATTCAATTTTTTTTCCAAGCTCTATGTTAGGAATAGTGGAGTGGCTAACTTGATCCTTGCCCAGGAGCACAGCGCAAGGGAGAGAGAAAAGTTCAAGTTGCTTCGTGAAGGGGACAAAAATACCACAAAATTCCATGCTTGAATAAAGGAGAAGTGGAGGCCTATGAAACCAAAAAAGTTATCGAGGATGAATCATACACCGATGATGGGTATGTGTTTGGGGAGATGGTGCACAATTTCTTCAATGACCTATTGGAAGGCCTAAGCTCGACAATTCCAAATGGCTATCCAGAAAGGGTGAGGATTTTTGGGGAGAGGTTCCTACCCTCATCTCGGCCCATTTCAATGAAGCACTGGAATAGATACTAGGGTATGAGGAGATTCACAATTCCATGATGAGGCTTAATCCAAATGTATATCTAGGTTTCGATATCTTCCCCGACTCATTTTACAAGGAATCCTGGGATGATGAAAAATAGCATATCATCTCTACTATCCATGTCTTCTTTCTCGGTGTTGGCCTACCATGGGTGGCATGTGAAATGTCTCTGGTTCTCATCCCTAAGATCAATGATCCATCATCTCTTAGCCTCTACAGACCAGTAAGCTTATGAAATTTTCCTTACAATATACTGGCTATATTCCTAATGTAAGGTTGTATGAACTTTTGCCCCGGTGGATATCCCTTGAACAACATGGCTTTGTAAGAGGCCACACAATTCAACGGGCTATCTCAATATCACATGAGATGCTGAGGGACCTCACAATCCAAACCCATGGCTTGAACATAAAAATTTAACTGGACATGAATAAGGCATACAACCAAGAGGAATGGGGCTACATCAACAGGTTACTTGCCCACATGGGGTTCTCAGCTTGGGCATGCGATCTCCTCTTCTGTTGTTATAGCTTGTCATGGATGGATGTCTCCATCATGGGGAGAACCCGCGGATTCTGTAAGGTGGTCTTATGCCTTTGGCAAGGGGATCCTATCCCCCCAGCATATTCATCCTAGTTTAGGACCTGCTCAGCCACTTGATCAATAGAGGCATTACCAATTGGGCCATTCGACCCTACTGAAGGAAACCGAATCCCCCATCAGCTTCCCATGTGTTGTTTTTCTGATTACGAAATTATTTTCATGGATGGTGGGAATATGTTGATGTTGGGTATGAACAAAATTCCGTAGGATTACTATCATTGGAGTTTCCAAGTGATCAACAAAGAAACAAGATGACTCTATATCTCTAAAAATGTGATGATAGGAGGACGGAACAACTGAGTAATAGGTTGGGGTTGAATTGGTGGTCTTTCCAAATGGAATACCTTCGCACATTTTTATCCCCTGTCAGGTCATGAATACATGATTTTGATCGGGTGGTGAGTAGGATTGCAGGACGTGTCCGCAACTAGAGAAACTATTTTTTGGTCTTTCGAGGGGTCAGATTGACTTGGTCAAAAATGTCCTAACATTGATCCCAATTCATACAATGGCTTCCACTAATGTCCCAAAGGGGGTCATTATATCCATTGCAAAAATTTAATCGGGTTTTATTTGGGATTCTCAGTTGGAGGGGAGAAGACATTGGGTGTCGTGGGAGAGGATGGCGATGACAATTCATGACGGAGGGATCAATGTGAATAGTTTATAAGGAATTTTACTATGGATGCAGGTGAAACTGGTGTTGGAATTGATTGAAGAGAAGTATCCTTGGGGGAAGATCATGGCTCAATGTTTGGGTGGGAATGATCACAATGAGCCCATGCAAGGTTCGCCCCCCTGGTCCTCCATTTTCCGCCTTCTTTCGACTCTGAGACACAGTTTGAAATGGATCATAAGAGAGAGGAGTATCTAGTTTTGGCACCAAAAATGGGCTGGGGAAGTGATCGGATACCCAGGTTGTCTTGCTACCACAATCTTCTTTAAAGAGGCAAGCCTTCAACCTCAATACATCTGGTTAGTCCTGGATTGAAAGCAGTAAGAGATTTTTGATCTCATTACCACTAAATCCTAGGTAGATCAATTTCTCTTTACTTCATCATCTTTAGGGAGATTCAATTTGAGGGACTTCGGTTGTGTAGTAAATACCCGGGCTCACAGTGACAGTATGGAAAATGTTGTGTGGTGCAATGGAATTCCCAAGAAATAAAACATCTTAACTTGGAGAATCATAAATCACGCAATTCCTTTAAATTAATGTATCAAAAGGCTGGACATAAGTATGGCGTCATGCTTCCACTACAGTACGAGTAAAAGGGAGGACATCATGCATAATATATTCTCTGATGGTGAATGGGCACGTGAAGTGTGGGGATTCTTCGGTCTGCTAAATGTTTACCTCTCCTTGGACATCAATGATACATACTTCATGGATATAGGTTTAGAGGGAATTGATAATGCATGTCCTAAAATAATAGAGAGAGCAGAAATCTTCAATGCAGGGTGATGGACCCTAAGGCAAGCAAGAAATCTGTCCAGATTTGAGGGGATCCCTTCATTAGGGAGAACCATCATTACGAGAACCTGGAACCTACTTTCTGATTGGATGTCTTCCCTCAACAGTTAGAAATATTCCACCTCTCTTCAACTTCTTCATATTCTATTATCAGTAACTCTCACCCGCTTCACGACTTAGGAGAACTAGATGCAATGGATTCCTCCATCAAATGGGTTCTAGCTTAACACGGATGGGTCCTGCATCTCGAGTGGCATCTACAGCGTAGGACTGATTAGGGATTACAGCGGTAGTGTTGTTTTTAAATTTCATGGCTCATTATGAAAATGGAAACTCCATCTGGGCTGAGGCAAAGGCAGTGTTAATAGGTATCTCCCTTTTCATGCACAGGACCTCAAGATTTCCCAGGAGGAATCAAACACTAAAATGATTCATGACACCTAGAAAGGGAAAGGTCCTATTCCTTGGTCAATTACATACACCATCAGGAAGTTTCAGTCTCTCATCAACAACAATAAGAAGGTATCAAATTCTGGGTGGGAGGGGAAAAAATTAGTGGATCATATTGCTTCTTAGGAAGATCAAACATTCAATGTTACATGTCTCAAAAGCATCTATTTCCTAAAACCTGTGGGGGGAACCTGATACGAGGGTATTCCTTTGGACTACATTACTCTAGGCCTCCTTAGGCCCGAGTGGAATTTGGGTCTTGTACTCATAAATTAAATAAAAATAAAAATGATGACGATGATGAGACTCCTAAGAAAATAACTTTTCACCATATATTATAAAAAATACATGTTCAATTCCAAATGCATCACAAATCATTAGATACCCAAATCTAGGATTAGAAAAAAAAATTGGGATTTGATCCAATTTCAAACTCATATTAAACTCTAAAATGTATTTGTTAGACTATTCTATCTATTAGAATTTGATGGGGAGGTGGGGGACTGTTTTGGTTGGGTGGTTGCGCAAGGGTGATGTGAATTACTACTGGAAGAGTGGTTGTCATATGAAGATTGAAATGGGTGTAAATAATGTTTGAGTTATTGAAATTTTTTTTCAACTTTTCTGGATGATTGTTGTCTTATAAAGATTAAAATATGGAATTTTAGTACATGATGTGGTTGGAATAGTTTGATGGTTTTATGTGTTTTATGCAATATTTTAGGTGTTTTTATGTTGTTTTATGTTTTTTTTTGTATTTGTTGTGCAATTTTTTATACAGGTGTATACTGGAGGGGCTACTAGAGGGGCTACTGTACAACAGTTCTTGAAACACACAATACCAATGGTTTTAATCCATTGGTATACTTTGAACAAACACATTCAAATTGTGTTGATAATTTAGGAAAATGATACATGGGTCATTTTTGATGTGTACGAGTGATCCCCGCCGTAATTCGAGTCATGGTGTGGCCGGTACCAACTTATTTGAAAACAACAACTGGCATATGAACATCCAACCAAACACATTCATATTGTGTTGATACATTTGAAAAATGATCAATGAGTCATATGTGACATGTATGGGTCAACCCCTCCTAAATTCAAGGCATTTTGTGGCTAGTATCACTTAAAGTGTCTCTCTTTTGTTTAAAATGGACACCCTTTTACTTAAAAACAACTGACATATATAAAACTAACCAAAAGATTTTGGATTGTGTTGATACATTAGCATAAAAATCCATGGGACATTTGTGTCATGTATGAGTCAACCCCGCATCAATCTGAGGTGTGGTGTGAATGGTACCACACAATGTGTCTCACCATTATTTGAAATTAACTACATTTTAGTTGAAAAAAACAACTAGCATACGGAAAACTGACCAAACACTTTTGGATTGTGTTGATACTTTAGTAAAACGATCAATGGGACATTTGGGATGTGTACGAGTCAACCCATCATCAATATGAGGCACGGTGTGGATGGTACCACTCTAAATGTATATCTTTTGTTTAGAATAGACATAATTTTAAGTGAAAACAAAAACTTTCATATATAAAACTGGAAAAATGCATTTGAATTATGTTGATACATTAGGAAATTGATATATGAGTCATGTGTGATTTGTATGAGTCAACCTCGCCTCAATCCAAGGAATTGTGTGGTTAGTATCACCCTAAGTGTTTCCCTTTTGTTTATAACAGACATCATTTTAACTAAAAACAACTAGCACACAAAAAACTGACCAAATTTATTCGGATTCTATAGATACATTAGGACAATGACCCATGAGTCATTTGTGATGTGTACGTGTCCACCCTACTTCAGTCTGAGGGGTGGTGTGCCTGGTACAACTCAAGGTGTCACACCTTTATTTGAAATGATCAACATTTTAAATGAAAACAACAACTGGCATATAGGAAAATGACCCAACACATTCATATTCTTTTGATACATTAGAAAAAAAATGTATGGGTCATTTGTGACATGTACAAGTCAACCTCGTCTCAATCCGAGGCACGGTGTGCCCAGTACCACTCAAAGTATCTCACCGTTATTTGAAATGATGATCATTTTAAATGAAAACAACAACTGGAAAATGGAAAACCGACCAAATGCATTAGGATTGTGTTGATATATTATGAACACAATCCATGGGTCATTTTTTGATGTGTATGAGTTATCACCACCTCAATTCGAGGCACGGTGTGGCCGGTAGCACTCTATGTGTATCTCTTTTGTTTAAAATAGACACGGTTTTAAGTAAAAACTACTGACTTATTGAAAATAAAAAAAAAATATTCAGATTGTGTTCATACTTTAGAACAACGATCCATGGGTCATTTAGGATGTGTAGAAGTCAATAGAGCCTCAATCCAAGGCTCAGTGTGGCCGATACTACTCAAACTGTTTCACTTTTAGTTTAAATGGACAACATTTTATGTGAAAACAGCAACTCGCATACAGAAAACCAACTAAACGCATTTAGATTGTGTGGATACTTTTGGACAACGATCCATTGGTCGTATGCGATGTGTAAGATTCAACCCCGCCTCAATCTGAGGCCTGGTGTGGGTAATATAACTCTAATTGTATCTCTTTTGTTTAAAATGGACATCATTTTAAGTAAAAACAAACGGCATATGGAAAACCTACCAAACATATAGGATTGTTTTGATACATTAGCACAAAAATCCATGGTCCAGCCTCACACAATCCACTTCTCATATGAGGAACTCATACACATATTCTAAAACACATGACATTTAATACGCCATGGAAAACTCTATTCTCTAAGTCACACAAGCTCATTAATACACACCCATTATCATCAGCACTATGTTCAAAGACACCCGCCCCAAACCATGGGAGATTATATTTGTGTTTGGATGAATTCGTTTATTCATTTCCTTATTTATGGTTATTAGCTTCTAATTTATGAACTCAATCGTGTATGTGTTATACAAAATGCAATTTTCTATATATTTTTATTTCTGTATCACTTATAATTACATATTCATTTTTTAATGTAATGTATTCATAATTTATTATTTTATTGTATTCACAATAGATTATTAAATTATGTATCCATATTTTATTCATAATTTATTATATAATTTATTACTGTTCAATTCATATAGCAACACACAGAGCAGCAGGCTGCTGTGTGAATTGTAAAACTAAGCTTAAGCCTATAGTTTTAAACTATTGGTATAAGTTTGAATAGTTGAGACTTATACCAATGGTTTGTAGGAACCATTGGTAAAAGTCTAAGTAATGTTTATCCCAACAGCTATAAACCGTTGGGATATCTCATCTCTATACCAACTGTTTATATATAATCGTTGGTATAGTATAGATTTATTCACATATACCAACGGTTTCATTGAAACCTTTTGAATATGTCTATTGTCACTAATTACTTAGCTATAGTTTGTAAACCCATTTTTATAATTTATGCCAACGGTTTTACAGCCTATACCAATGATTTTCAACTGTTGGTATAAATTTCTTTTCCAATAGTGTCACATTAGGAAAATCTTGAAATATTAATTTATTATACAATAATAATCAGTTTATAATGGCTCAAAAAATATTTATTTCGAGGCTATGGTGTGGATGGGTCTCAAACCTCTCAACCAATAGGTTTTAGACAGGTTTAGGTCACCATATTATCCTTATTGTTTGGATTTAACTGTTAGTTAAGTAGTTTAACTTTTAAAATGTATTCTTGTTTTATTATAATAAATGGAAAATAGACTTACTATAAAAATAAAAGAGAACCTCAAGTGTTTCATTAATGGTATATCTATCATTATATGAGTCCTTTTTTTACCCTTATTTTTTTAGGAATATTATATCATTTAATAATATAGTATTTATTTTAAGAACTCATTTATGTCAATTTTGACACTATTTAGTATTTGGTTATTATAAAAGACGCAAAATGAGATTACTTCAAACCAAATAAAATAAATCAATCTGAACATGTCATATTAACCTATAAAATTATTTAATTCTATAAAAATCCCAAATTTTCATTATTTCGATATTTAAAATATTAATTAATTAAATATTTCATTAATATGCTAATTACTACATCATCATTGTGTCATGAATAAAATTAATAATTTTATTTCTATAAATTATAAATAAAATACCATTATGTAGAAAATATTTGTAGCTTTATAATTAATATTTATAGTTGGATTTATCATGTGAATAACCATATATTAATAATGTTTTATTTATAAAAAAATTTGAATTTAACACATTTAACTCTTCCTTAAATAAAATAATCATAAATGTCTTCATAGAGTCCAAGTGGGTCAAAGAGGATCATATTTTATTCTTATGGTTGATTTTGGCGAAAAATACTTATCCAATACAATTAGGACTTGTGTTAGGGTATGAAAAATATCATTTTTTCCTTTAATTACAATATTTACTTCTAACTTTGTTAAATAAAATTCAACAGTTACTATTCACCAATAATTATTTTAAACATGTTGACCACATTTTACATATTGATGTAAAAATTGTCTCCCAGATTTTTTAAATTCAATTCATAGAATCAATAAAATTGCGTTTTATGAAAATTTGAAAATGTGCCTCTAAGGTGGGTAAAATAAGTAAAAAATGTTCAAAAAAATTTTATACATCTAATATTAATATTAAATGACTCCAATGAATTAAATTGAACTTATATAAGAATTATTTTTCTATTTTGACCAAAAATAAATTTAAATGAAAGAAATAATTATTTAAATTAAATGAAGGTTTTAAACAATAATGTAGTTTTTTTCACTACTCATCCAAAATTGAATGTTTTCAGAAGAATACCAAAAATACTTCATAAGATACTTTTGATAGTTGAAAATAAAAAATTATTTCTATTTTATGAAATTCAAAACATAGAAGTTTTATTTATGAATTTAATAAAATATTTATGTTTTCAAAACCGAATGGTAGGATTTTGATAAATAAATACTATCACAAGGTTGATAAGTTTTTAGGTCCAATTTAAATGTAAAATTACCTACAATGAAAAAAATTGGATTAAATGAAAAAAAATAAAATATAATTATACATAAAAAACATTTATACATATAATATTACATTATAAATTATCTTTATTAGAAAAGTTGATTTCAATTAAATTTTAGTATTTTTCACTATTTTTCAAAATATGAAAGTTATCGGTAAAGCATGGAAAATTTATTCAAACTAAATTATTATCTCTCTATTCTAAATAAGAAGTTTCTTTTTTCAAATTGAATATATGAATGTGTGAAATATTGTATTTAAAATGGGTTCTCTACTAAAAGGCGATAAAATCACATTGTTTGAAAAATACTTCTTTAATCTAAAAAATTGAAATTGTTCTTATATTATGTCTAAGAAACACATAATATTGTTGTTAGAATAATATAGAGTATGTAAAATAAAAAATGCAGTATATACTATTCATTAGTGTTTTTTGAATTTCTATTTTGGTATGTCCTGGTGCACTAAATCTCGGTCTTACGTGTAGTGATAGCTATTGAATTACCTTAAAGAAAATAACATACAGTGAAACCTTGCACTTTTACATACCCTTAATGAGAATTTCAGATCACCCATTTCTTATTCTTTAATTTTCCACATAATGTGAAAAAATATATTATGAACAACTTCTGAGGATAATCTTGGTGTTATGGATCTTTATAATGGAATTTAAATATTTTATTTCCATTCAAGTTATAATGACGAAATCACATATGTGACTTTTTTTTGAGAGACTAAACTATTCAGTCATATAAGATGTGTCTTAATTATTTATATAATAATTTAATAAAATAATTCAATGGAATTGGGATTTTAGGGTTGGTGTTTTAATATTGGAATCATAGGAAGTTTATTAGATTCACTGGGAACTATATTTTGAAGACATAGATTCAAAAACATAATCTTAAGATAGTATTTGAGGACTAGAATTGATTAATATATTTTAATTTTTATAATTTATATATAATATGGAACTTCCTTGATTTATATTTCTTTATGGATACTACAAGTTGACATGGTTCTGACCCAGATACACCTATGGTTAACATCTCTAATAAGGTGTCTCGGGCCTGACATGGGGTAACCTGGTATTCGACAATGAGCCTTACTGCACACATAGTTTGAAACTCCGAAGGGGATTTGCTTAAGATAATTCACATTTAATTTAAAAACCATTATGAATAATTTTAATGTAAATATTTTCCTAGAGTAACCATTCATATGATTATGTGATTAAGCATGAATAAAAGTTCAACTTTTGTTAAGTGTTTTTATGTCTTTAACTTACACTTTAGGATTCATAACCTATTTTTGTGTATTAAATTCTCTAGAAATGTAACCTAGTGGAAGGAATGGAAACCCAATGAACATGAGTATCCCATATATGTATTTACATACTATGAATGAAAATGATGTTCGTCATATAGATACAACAGGTGATAAAATACAAATAACTATATTGGGGGATATGACTCTGGTTATGAATAGTAACCTTAACTATATATAACATCTGGATCCACAAAATGGAGGAGTAGAGTTAGACATCTTTTATATGGAAACAGCCACCATCATTCAAAATAACTACAAACACATTCATAACAGAGTAGTGGATAATTTCACTAGAGAATATATTTTTCATTTTGGGATCTAATGAATGTGAGAAGGTTTCTCTTAAAATTTATCACCTTTCATTAGATGTGTATCAATGGTGGTTATTGATTCAAAACCCAATGTAGGAGGAAGAAATATTATACAAGTAATATAGACAATTTATATTACTTTTAATAGAATATACTTACCCCGTGAACAAATAAAAGACATAGAAAGACATTTTATATGTCTGGGGTGAAAAGTGGATAAAAAAGTTATAATGAATAATGCTAGCTTTATGCGGTTAACAAGGCTTTCGGCAGACTACATAAATAAACCAAGTTGTAATATTGATCTCTTCATGGATGGTTTAAATCCATTCTTCGACTGGGCATTGGGAAACAAAAATTTCTCATTATATGACAACATAGTCTCATATACTATCAAGAATGAAAAAAATTATCCATGTCATATGACATCAATGTAAAGCACTAAAATAAGAGGGATATTGAACACATTGAAAAAAGAAATAAGTAAATGGGGAATAAGGGAAGAGTTTAGTTTACACAATGTAGTAATTGAGGGATGAAACACCATGGTACTTTCATAAAGGAATGGGTGTTTTTATAATTGCGGAGAAAAATTCCACCAATCTCATGATTAAAATTGAAAGAAAGAAGCTTCCAATGTTCAATGATGTAATTTTAAATTGATGGGAAAATTTTAATATGAATTTTCTAAGAGTAATGGAACAATTCCCCGAAGGAGACTAATAGATAAATACTATTCTTATGCAGTCACAACTATGGATGTTGATGTTCCTAACGATGTGGTGGAAGGTACTTTAATTATTTTTCTCAAATTTAACCAATGATTTATTTGATTATGGATCATCTCATTATTTAATTTCATCACATATTTTAATGAAAATTATACATTTGAAATCTAATTTATTTACATAGTTACGAGAAAAAACATCTTAGGGAAATATCATTACAACAATGATGTGTTGATCAGTACTCATTATGACATAAAATATTGACTTAGGTGATGACTGTATCATCATACCCATGATTGACTATGTAATAATTCTAGTTCTCATGTTCTTTCAAATTATTATTCAATGATATATTTCAAGTATAAGGAAGTAACAATTCTTGATAATGATGTAGAGTCCCTTATCTTTAGAGAAGAATCCTGACCATTTGATTCATAACTAGATCCACCCCATGTGGCTCAACAGAAGTCAATTGTTTAGGAGTAAGAGGATGAAATATATATAGTTGGGGAAATAAATGTTCAAATTTAGGAGGTAACAATTGTTCAAGAATACATTGATGTATTTCTAGAAGCATTTTCAGGACATCCCCCAAAGTAGGAAATTACTTTTTCTATTAATTTAGTTCCTGGTAAATGACCTATGTAAAAAACACTTTATAGAATTTCCATAGGGGAATTAGTGGTGATAATGAATCAATTTGAGTAGTTGGTTAGTATAATGACTATTTGACCTACTGTTTCTTTATAGGGAGTTCCTACTCTTTTTGTTAATATGAAAGATAGATCTGTGTGCTTGAACATTGACTATATGGGGGACAATGCTATTACTATAAATAACAAGTATCTTTATCCTCAGATTGATGAATTACTTGATCAGATTCACAAAGCCCAATATTTTTCAAATATTTAACTTTGGGGTGGATGTAATATTTGCATGCAAGGAAGGAAGATATTCCAAAGACAGCATATTGAACTAGATATGGGCATTATGAGTTAACACTAATACATGTTGGATAGACTAATGCAACCTTATTCATGGTTTTAATGAATAGAGTTTTCATGAAATATAATGATGAATTTTTTTGTGGTACATATTGACGATATCTTGGTATACTCCATAATCTACCATGATCATGATAATCACTTCCAAATTATTCTATAAATGAATTTATGAAACAAGTTATGTGGGATATCTATAAATTGTAAATTATGGATTAAAAAACTATCATTTCATTGATATATTGCCTCAAACGCTAGAATCATAGTTGATCCGGTGAATACAAATGTAGTTCATAAATGTGCTACACAAACGAACATAACTAAGATACAAGGATTCATTGGATTATCATGTTATTATAGGTGTTTCATTCAGAACATTTTCTGATCAACTATCCCATTATCCAAAATTACATGTAGAAGGGTAATGTTCATATGGAAAAAAGAATGTGATGAATGTTTTGTATAATTGAAGAATAATTTAGTGAATGATTCAATCATTACTCTACAATCGAGAGATGATGGATTTGTTTTTTATAGTAACACATCAAAGAAAGGTCTTGGTTATGTCCATATGTACAGTGATAGAGATATTTCCTACACATCAAGGTATTTGATAACCCATGAACAGAACTATCCAAATCAATATCATGAGTTATTAGTTGTAATCTTTACACTAATGATATAGAAACTTTATCTCTATAGTGAATTATGTAAGATATATACACATAACTAAAACATGATATGCATCTTCTCACAAAAATAACTTAATATGAAAGAAACAAGATGGCTCGAATTACTCAAGGTTTTTTATTTTTGAATATATTTTCACTGATGAAAGGAAAATAAGATACCTAATGCATTAAGTGGAATATATAATACTTTCATATAGAAATTAATGATTGAATGGGATCCTATGTACATGGATCTATAGAAGATAGATATAGAAATTTTTATTAAAGAATAAACATAATTAATTTTTCAATTGGTTTCCCAAGAATAATTGTAGAAAGTTTTTTAAATTTATCTGTGTAATGATAGTAATATTCAAAAAAAATAATGGTGTGAATGATGGGAAGTTGTATAACTTCATTTGTGAGGATGGAATTCTGAAATTTGGGAAGAGGTTTTGTGTTCCCTATATACCTGAGTTAAAAGGTAGTTATTGGATGATGTTAAAATCTCAATTTTCTCTATACAGAATCATAGGACTAATATGTATAGAGATATGATGGAAAAAATTTGGTCGGAAAAAAGCTGATGGAAATTTATAATTATGTATCAATACATTTAGTTGGTCAATAGGTGATGGCTGAATGATAACATCCTACAATATTCAAGAACGCTCTTCCAATTACTACCTTGAAATGGGAACAAATAACAATGGATTCTATCCATGTATTATACTAAATCTAGAATTAAAAATGATGCATTATGGGTGATTGTTGATCGACATACCAATTCTGCACATTTCCTAACTATAATAATGGATTTTACACTATTTAACCACACATAAATCTATATTAATGATGTTTTAAGACAAGATGGAGAACATAAATTATTTATGTCGGATCTTGATCTATGATTTAGATATAAATTATTGAAAAGTATCAAAAAAACATTGTATACCGAGCGTTATTTGAGTACTTCTTATCACAATCAAACTGATGGGTAGTAAGAAATAATGATCCAGAAATTAGAATACATTTGGATATTATACTCACATGATTTTTTAGGTATGTGGGATTAGTATTTACATTTTTTAGATTATTCCATAAATAATAGTTTCCATTCGTGTTTTCAAATGGTACCATATAATGAATTGTATGAAAAGATATGTCGTTGACAGACATGTTGGGATGATGTTGGTGGTAGAAATAATGTTGACCGAGATCTTGTGGAGGAGACCATAATGAAGAGAAAGACTATTAAAACACATACCAAATATTAAAAATATAGGAAAATATATAACTGATAATAGAAATATAGATTTGGAGTCTCATGTATGAGATCATGTTTTCATGAAATTATCTCCATGGTAGGGTTTTATAATATTTGGAATGAAAGGAAAACTCATCCCCATGTAGATTGATCCTTTTATAATATTGGGGAGATTTGGAGTTGTGGATTATTATTTGGTGATGCCACCTATCCTTTCTAATATACACAATGTGTTCCACTTCTAATTATTGAGAAAGTAAATGCCAGACCCCACACATGTACTCACATATGAAGGTATCAAATTGGAACCTGAATTATCATACCATGAAGAGCCTATCTAGATTTTGGACACAAAATAACATGTGTTGATGAATCGAACAAAGTGGATGGTAAAGCTTCTTATGAATAAAAAAATTAAGAGCATACATGGGAGTTTGAGGAGCATATGATAATGAACTTCACAAATCCATTTGTCAGGTGGAATTTTGTAAATTTTGAGGATGAAATTATTGAAAGAGTGGAGAATGTAAAGACCCAAAATTATATCAATGAGACTTTCATTCTTATGTTTATTTTATATATCATGAATCATATAAAACCAGATAAGGATCCAAATAAAATCCTTCTAAATGAGGAATAAAATAAATTAAAGGTATTTCTAGACATTGAAGAACATATACAGATTAAATTGTTATTTTCCCTAAAGAATACTAAAACGAACCTTATAAATAGTAAATTACACTAATCAATAGTAACCTCAACCATGAATGTATAAAAAATTTTATAAATCTCACAAGTGAATGTAAGATAAAGTCATACTAAAATTAAGAGAATATTTTATAAATTAAAATATAAGTGTTGGTTTTTTTATTAATTAAAAATATTTTATTACAATTTTATAATGAAAAAAATTAGTTAAAAAAAATTAATTTTTATAAAATGGATTCAAAAATCAATATTTTTTTCTTATGATTTTATGATAATTTATGAGACCTTAGTAATCTTTTGAAAGTGTTATGAAATCAGTTTTAAATTTAAAACATAAATTTTCCAAGTAAATAACGATTTTATTAAAAAATTAATTTTCAATATTATGAATTTCATATTGATAAAATGGAGTCCATTTTTGAATTCTACTCATTGAATAATGGTTATGGTGATTTATTGGTGTTATTCTAAAATACATGAATTTTTGGTGAATATTAAAATATGTTAATTTGTGGTATAAATACATTAGAAGATAAATAAATTATTCCATGATTCATCACTGATGCAAGAACCATAATATTGAACGTTCCTTTTTTAATATATTTTATTATTAAATTGAACCTATTGATAGTCTTGAGCCAAAATAATAAACTAATGAATATGATATTCAAAAATCACCCCTCCCCTCCACTATAAAAACCACCATCACCCCTTCTATATTTACTTCTATAGGCCTTGAAACATGTGAATTTTTATCCTCAATACACATCCCTAGTCACCCAAAATTGTATGATATATTTTTATTTCTAATTGAACTAAACCCCTTCCCTTAAGGAGGTTCTCGAGGAGGAAATTTCATGTAGAAAATCCTCTTCATATTTCATTTAATTTTATTTTAGTTTATTTTCATTTATTATTATTCCCAAACATCCTTTGTATATATGCTGGTGATAAATCCATTAAAATCTATATACTACAATTATATCAAGTTAATTGATCATTCATTATCAATCTATTTAATATTGCTATAATTTATTTTAAATAACGAAATCATCATCTGGGTGGTGTCAATTTAGAACCTTCATGGAAGATGAACTTTTTTTCTAACATAAACATCAAGGACAGTAATGTTACCATTTTTATTGTTTAAAAAGCCTAAATTTTTTATTATGTTTTATTTAACGCTATAGATCTTTTATATATACATTATACAAATTCATACGACAAAACTAGTTTGAGATGATCGAAATATCACCGTAATAATCTAAACGATTTTCAATAATGTTTTATCTAAAAACGCATCTTAATAGCATATAAAAAATTAATATATTTCCATTTAATCAATTGCATGTACATTAGTATCATATAAATTCAATTCTATAGAATTTTATCTATTCCCCATGAACTTCAATACTCATATACAAGTGTACCGATCATGAAAACATTGGACATGAATGTTATAGATCGAAAAATTTACGTCTTATAACTCATCCAAAGGCAGTAAACAAATATATTGAAATTATAATAAATAAAATAAATATGTAAAATTTCCTATATTAATTAATTAATAGTAATAATTATATTTAGTATGACATAAACTACAGAATACATTCACACATAGGGTAAGGGTTTCTCCATGAACCTACATTTTCAGTCAGGTTGTGGTTTCTTCCTATGTACCATAATTAAATTATTAATTTAAATTTTAAAATTAATCCAAATTAATAGTATAATTAACAAGCTCAGGTATTCAATTCATTTTTTCATTGCTTTTTAAAAATTACTTTTTTTACGTGGTCCACATCTCATTTCTTCTTGAAATGGATGCCACAACTAAAGGGAATGTCTCAATTTCTTACCCATTTCATGTACCATCTATTATATGATTTGAGAAACTATTATTTTTTCCAAATAAATACTTTTTTCATGAAGAAATTTATTAGTTTACTTCATATTTTTTACAAATACTTTTTTCCTAAAAAAATATTCCATGAAAAGTAAATGAGTATTACTCAATGATTTTATATGAGTATTTTTCATAAACTTCATCACTCTTGTTGATTATTATGTTTAATTGTGATTAATCCAAAAAGATATAATCTACCATATTTTATTGAATGGTATATTATTAGGATGAATGTGGATTATCTATCTTGGTACCATTCACCATATTGCATCAAATTGTTAGTTTATATGTTTAATTATTTGGTAATGTTATTTACATTTCATATGTTATTTTCAATATAAATTGATATATTGATTATGTTTTGGCCATTTTATAAGAGGAATTCATTGTACATAATAAGTTTCATTTGGGGCTCGCTATATCCCACAATGAATCAGTTTGTCTCATGAAAGAAAGTAGTTTCGGTTTTCACTCATTTATATATGGTCATGTCATGAGGTTTTGACAATACAGTTATGATGTAACACATTATTCATTTGATCATTATGAAACTAGAAATTGATATTCTATGAGTTTATTATACTAGTATAATATTCATGGTTATTTTTTATGGAATTAATTAATCATTTTTTATTCATTCCATATTATTTTCAATATTATTTTTAATGGCCTGTGTAATTTTACTGGTTTACCAAGCCTTTTTACTTATGCTTCCATAGTATAACATACCCTTATGATGCATTTGAGCTCACCCCTTTCTTTTGTTTTAATTTTCATCTTAATTTGAATAAATATATTATTAAATAATTGGATAGATAATCAAGGAGTTATGGAAGTTTGAAATGTAATTTATTTATTTTATTTTCATTTAATTATAATAATGAACTTATGTATATATATCTTGTTTTCTAAAGCTAATATATTCTTCGGTGCATTGGTATGTGTCTACCTTGTTTATATAACAATGTTGAAAAAGAATTCCCTAGCTCAGGGCTTCTGGATTTGAGGAATTGTAGGAATTATATAAATAAGAAAAAGGAATAAAATAGTGCATATGGATTATGTTTTACAGAAATAAAAGTGATTAGGAATCTCCTACAAAAACTATTGAAATTATTTGTCTTGTTTGATCGTCATTTTTAATCAAATTTTTTTTATTTTAAATATAATAAAAACCATAATTATATATATCATATAATATATTATTCATTAGAAACATTTAGTAATGTTTTAAAAACTTTCATATTGAAACCATATTTCTGGTAATTATGGCTTTGTTTTTCAAATATGACGTGGTTTGTTATTTTTGGTCCTTTTACATTGATTAGTGTTCATTAATAAATAACTAATATTTTTATCCTTTTATATTTATAATTGTTCAATAATTTACATAATCCGAAAAAGATAAAAAATGAAATATAATAACAATATATATATATTTAATGATATCTATTAATGTTATATATTGAAATTCATTTACATCATTCATGGACATGGTAGGTTTTACTTATTCTTGAAATTTGTATAATGTTTTTCAATGGATAGAATCAAAGAACCGTAACTAATAATTTTCCTATAAATAGTCATTATGATTTCATATATATCACATATAACCATTAAAAGTTTCATTATTTACATCCATGTAATGAATATGTGAAAAAATAATTACCTCTATTAGCAAGGTAGTAGTCCACTGTACATATAATTAATGTTATTATTGTCTCACTTAATTCAATATAAGAAGTTATTTGATATTATAATGAATAAGGTATAATAATATCATTTATATCATTTATAAATTTCAAATATATCATTAAATCCAACCAATAAAGGTTGCGAGGGAAATAGCCAAAAAGTCTGAGAGCAAGGTGAACACCAGCTCCCAATAACATAAAAATAAAGAAGAGTAAACAGTACAGGGCAGCTCAGAGAAGGGAGGCCTTAGAGAGCCTTGTGTACAAAGTGCCAATCCTATCACTATGAACGAGCTCCTTACAGTAATCAGGAAGTTGAAATGACCAACTTGAACTAGCCTCCATAATTTCCATTTTTGAGAGAACGTCTGCCACTTGATTTTCCTCTCTATACACATGAGACACCTCCAAAGAAATCGACTCAGCAAGATGCATAGCATTAACCCATACAGCAAGCATCTTCCATGGCACATTCCTGGATCGCTCCTTCAGAATCTGTGTTGCAACAGAGGAGTCTGATTCGATCCTCAGGCTCTGCCAACCATAATGATCCGCATATCCAATCGCCTTAATCATTGCCCATAGTTCAACATCAATTTCATTTCCATTGCATATGTAATGAAAGAAGAATCCTTTGACAAATCCTCGATACGTCTTGAACACACCACCACATCCAGCAGGTCCAGGAGCACCGGTGACTACCCCGTCCACATTCACCTTTAACCAATCAGTTATAGGTGGGATCCACCTGACATATGTCATCACTTTGGGCCTCTGCTCCCTGCCACTTACACCTAGGGATCTCAATAGAAGAAAATCAGAAATTTCATTATTCATTGAACCATATTGATTTACCGAGGAAGAGATAATATATCGGTGCATCATCATAATACCCTCCTAGAATGAGGGCCTTCCATTGTTGAAGCCAATACTATTGTTGTCCTTCCAAATGAATGAAATCAGAGAAACAGTAGCAGCAATGAGAAGGGACTTGACCTACTCACTATGGACAGCTTGCATGGTCGAGGTTAGCAGTGCACTAACTGAGTGAGAGACTAATTGGGATTGAAAAAATTCATTCAAATAACTCCATAACCACACAAAAAATGGGCAGAAAATGAACACATGGTTGATAGTCTCATCCACAGCCAAATAGAGGAAACATACCGGTGTAACAGTTAAACTGGTTCACTGCAAAGCAGATTGAAGAGGCACCCTTTGCTTCCAAATGCGTTAGATCAGAAGTGCATCAGCCAGAGCAGTGTAAGGGGTCCGCAATCCCTTCACCCAAGCAGGTACATCATTCTCATTGCCACATTGCAGCATATATGATTCAAGGCTGGAGAAGAACCCACTAGGGGTTGGTTTCCATATAAGGATTTCATAGTCAACATATTCATACTTGGAGATCTTTGTCCGTAGGTGATGAGAGATGATGGCATAAGCCTCTAGCTTCCCCTGAAAATCAGAAATGGAAAGACTCCTTAAAGACAAGGGAATGCTTTGGAGTTATTAATTGGGGAGGACAGCCACTGCGTGCTCCAGTAGTTCATTTGAGAATTAGCACAAACCATCCATTTAGCCTTGTCATAATGTAGATGCATGCATCTCTGATGGACGGCCAAACAGAGGATTTCAGATACAGATGTGAGTTCTTCTATAACCTGCCAACAAATCTGCTAGACAGAAATTCCAGAGAAGGGTTAGAGCCAGATAAAATTCTCCCAGTGAAGTTTTGAATCAATACATCATTGAAAATCCTAACATCTTTCACCCCCATCCCTCCCCATGCCACATGCCTTATTAAGTCCTTCCATGAAACAGTAATAAGTTTCCTCTGTTGTGTCGATCGAGTCCAAATGAAATTATAATCATACCAAAAAGCTCCCTGAGAAGAGAGACTGGCCATTTATAGAGTGAAAACGAGTAAACGAACATTGAAGTGAGGATAGAATTCACAAGACAAATCTTACCAGCTTGAGACATGTTCTTCCCTTTCCAACTAGTTAAATTATTTGTGATATTAAGTGAAATACCATCCAGGTAAACTCTTTTCACTCTCCCCCAAAATAAAGGCATCCCAAGGTAGATGAAAGGTAGTGCACCTCTCTTAACGCAAAGCCTTATAGCTATTATATTTTGCCTCTCTATTCGGATTCCTTCCCCAAAGACAACAAAAGATTTCGCCTAGCTTATAACCTGGCATGCGACTCCCTCATAGTGATTAAAGATAACCTTTATGCAAGATAGGGTTTTCCTATCATCTTTTGAGAAGAGAAAAATGTCATCAGCATAGAAGAGATGCGAAGGGGAAAAGCAACCCATCCCATATGTCATCCTCTGATAGATCCCATGATTGACAAGATCATGGAGGCATGTGCTCAGATAGTCTTCAGCCAAGGAGAACAACAACCCAGATAATGGGTCACCTTTCCTGAGACCCCGAGAGCATTGAAAAAATCCCCTGGGTGATCCATTGACCAGAATAGATAACCTAGAACTTTCCAGAATACATCGCACCATACCAATGAATTTACCTGAGAAGCCATGCATGCTCAAAACTTTGAAAATAAAGTCACATCTGATGGTGTCAAAGGCTTTTGATATGTCAACCATTAGGGCCATATTTCAAGCCTTCACTTTATTCCTCATAATTTTAACACACTCTGAAGCAGTGAATAGACAGTTTTGGATATTATGGCCAGGAACAGACCCAAACTAGTTAAACAAGATAAGAAATCTTGCTATCTCACCAAGCCAAATTGCCATGATTTTACTTATAAGTTTTGGAATAGTGTTTCCAATAATAATAGGCCTGAATTCCTTAATATCCAAAGCATTATCCCTCTTGGGAATCAGATCAATAAAGTTTGAGTTCATCCCAACTGGAATGTAATAATGAAGAAAGAATTCCCTTACTGCTTCAATCACTTGCTTATGAAGGATGTCCCAATAAGACATAATGAACTTGGTGGAAAATCCATCTGGGCCAGAGACACTGTCCATGTTCAAGGAGAAAAGAGCATCATGAATTTCTTTGGTGGAGGGGATATCAGTTAGTCTTTTGGTATGTGCATCATCCAAACTAGGCTCAAAGCATCAAATGATTTTATCTGAAATTTCCACCCCAGAATCAGAATAAAGCTGTTCAAAATAGCATGTCACAGCATTGGAAATGTCATTCTTAGAGTTAAACATACTATCTTCAATTTTTAAAACCTTAAGGTTCATTGTTACCTTCCTATCCCTGTGAAATCAATGGGAGAACCTAGAGTTCCGATCCCCTTCCTTCAGCCATCTCACATTGAACTGATTTCGAGCTAGGTTTTCTTTAAGAGACAAGAGACTGTCAAGCCTTGAGGTAGCATGTATATCCTCTTGGGATGGAAGGTCTTGAAGGGTATTACGTTGTTGGAACTCAGAAAAAAGTGAGTCATCCTCTTTAATATCCTGATCAAGGTTGGAGAAAGACTTCTTACTCCACACCCTTAGTCTGGCTTTTACAAGTTTCAATTTACAAGTGAGGGTATACAATGCACTTCCTTGAGCAAACTCTTTCCAGGATTCTGCAACATTCTCTCTTCACCCTGACACTACCAGCCATGCATTGTTGAATATAAAGGGTAGTAGAGCTGACCTCAGACTTCGAAAATAGATATCAATTAATATGTGATGATGATCAGAGTGTAGTCTAGAGAGGGTCATGCTAGACACTTCTATTTCCTCACTTTTCTCACCCAACTGTACCAGGAACCTGTCAATTTTACTCGCTTGCCTTCCATTAAGGGTGCATTGACTCCAGGTAAAAGCGGCACCTGAGATAGGCACTTCAGCCATTCTGCATTGGTCGATATATAAGGAAAATTCTATTGCAGATTCCCTACAGAAATAACGTCCAGTTTTTTCTTCAGGACTCATAACCGTGTTAAAATCACCAAGAACCATCCACCTCTTGTCATTGTGCTCAGCTCTTTCTGTGAAGTTCCTCCACAAGCTTCTTCTTCTTGGTTACTAATTGAAAGCATAAACAAAGGTAGCACAAAAGGTGTTAGATTGATAGTAGAAAATCATGGTGACTGACTGCTGATCACTTTGGAAGGACTCAACTGTTATAGTGTTATGCTTTAAATCCCATAAGGATTCCGAATCATTATCCATTTGATTGGCTACAATGAAAGAATACCCCAGCACAGAAAAATTAAAGGCCATTCACCTAGAAAATATCATACGGGGTTCAGAAATTCCAATTAATAGTGGCTTATTGTTCAAAATAATGTGCTTCAGGGCTTTGACCATGGGAGAATTCCCAATGACTTGGAAGTTCCAAAATAGGACTTTCATTGATGAGAGGACCACTGCATAGTACAAGGGCCAGCATATCCTCTTTCAATGCATTTCTCTGATTCTGCCAGGCTATCCCCTTCTGTATTATATGAAGATCCTCTAGTATATTCATGAGCATCATCATAAGTGGATAAGGAAATCAACCTGTTCTGCGAAAAGATTGGTCCTGTCAAAGTGGCAGGAAGAATCCTCGGTGCAGCCTTAGAAGCTTGTACCTGTGAAAAATCCCCATCCATCGCACCATCCTCCTTTACTGTCTTATCACTGATCATTGAAGTTTCTCCAGGAGTTTTTGGATCCTCTTTCCTTGGCTCTTGCAAACTGGGAAATACCTCATTGCCAACAAATAGCTCATTATCATTCTAACCTTCTGGTGGCCCTTGAGGAGTCTCATGTACCAGATTCTCACTTGCTGAGCCTTGTATCATAGCAGTATCCTTATTGGCTATTCCAGAGTCTTGTACAGTAGTAAGAGAATTACCCATATCATCTTTACCCTGATCTTCCTCATCCTTTGTATCACTGGGTGGATCCAACCCGTAATTTTCACCATGCTCGCCAACACCAGCAGCATTCACTGGGTTCTCCGGAGCCTCCGGCATGACATTCATTACCTGCTTCACAGGCACCTCGGGGGTAATTCCCTAATATTTTTCTTTCCTTTGACAGTGTAAGTCATCATGACCCTTAATGTTACAGATTGATCAAAATTTGTTCCTGTTACATTCTGCAAGGAGGTGCCCAAAAATGTGACAATTGCAACAAAATTTGGGTTTCCTCTCGTAACCAATCTCAAGGTTGATGCTATCATCTCTGGTGGTGAAGACAACTTCCTCAACTATAGTGTTAGCCATGTCAACCTCCATCAATATTCTAGAATAATGCCCAAAATTGGGATTGGCAGTCTTCTTATCCAATATAATATAATTTTCTATGGAAGAGGCAATATCCGATAGAATTTGAGGATGCCAATATAACCAAATCAGTTTATAGATACGTATCCATACCTGTGAAAAGGAGCTCCTCACAATGCTGGGGTCAAAGATCTGATCCCACTAATGAACCTGAAGGAATTCGGGATTAAGAGGGACAGACCCCAGACTCCACGCACGTCACTTTCATTCATCAGAGGGGAGGAAAATGTGACAGAACCCCTTCCACATGGCCATCATCTTCCAGTCACTAAATCCCCATATCTCTGCAATCCTGTTAGAAAGCTCATGAAATTTCCATGGTCGAACACCTTTTGGGATAATCACCCTGGAGATAATGGAGAATTTACAGAGCCTGACCCGCTCCTCAACTTTGGCCTGATTCGCAGCTATGTGTGCAATGTGCCCTTTCCTGATAATCCTCCCTGAATTTTCCACATAAAAATCCAAGAAGTAGAAGCGACCATTTTTCATGGCCACATCAGTGAAGATTTTCCCCTTAATAAAGTTTTCTTGAGTGGCCAATTTATCTGATTTCCGCTTCGCACAGAGGCTAAAGAGATCACGATGCCCTATCAGATCTTCATATTTTAACTCAATCTCATCCTTCCCTGCTGTATCAACATCACCCTGCTGGGTTCTAGGGGTTTCATCGGTCGGCTCTTCGGGAGTTTCCATCTCTTCTCTAGTGAGGGAAATAAATTACATCATTTTGCAAGTGAGTAGTCTATAGTACAAATGATCGATGATTTCATTTCACATTTGATTGATGTGATGTGGGTTATAGGTTACACCATTAAAAAAAATATAATTATATGAGAGAGAAAATTTTATAATATTAAAATTACTGAAACGTTTATAGATTTTTATGTGAAAAAACAGAGATCATTGAATAAAGTAACTTTTACTTAGAGGAACCTAATTTGGATCTCTTAATAAAGAATTTAATATTTGACATTTTGGAACATTGGATGTCATAGAAGGGGTGGATGTATTTTTTGAAGAGATTTTTTCGAGTATATGATAAGGAAAAATGTTATAGAAATTTTAGTTATTAAGCGGAGGCATTTTATAAATAAGGATGAGTGGATTTTTTCTAAATACCCAAAAATGTTCAATATTTTAATTAATTTTAACCAAAAGTGCCACAAATATAGATAAATAATTAATTGGAAAGAATATATGGTTTATACACACCTCAAAAAAAGAAATGTTTTAGCCATGTCATACCTTATACATTATGTTTATTTAATTTTACCATTTTACTTTCCACCACAGTAACGTGTTATTATATATTTATTTTCCTAGATGACTTATCAGTTAACATTAAATTTAATGAGAGAAAAATTTGATAATATAAAAAAATTATTATATATATTAATTATAATGTATCAAACAAAAATACAAGGTTTCTAGAATGTTAATTTTAACATTATAATGGGTAATTCCCAAAACTATATTTTAACATTAATATTGTAAATTATTATTTAATTTCATTAATATTAATTATTAGTAGAAATTTGGTTGACAGTGTTATATAATTTTATTTTTATTACACCAAATATTGAATATATTTTCTAAAAAAAATCACTGAGGTGAAATAATTTAATTTAAAACGAAAAATGTATAAGTGATAAATATGGGGTTCTCCTTGAGAATGGTTCTCGATGATCCTTGATCCCCTCTAGTGATGGTGGTATCTAACAATCCAGTCCCTCCTCCGACATCTAAAGATGGTCCTATGTCATAATTATTGGGATTTACATCGTCCTTTTCTCATTTATAAAACCCCAACTTTCTTCCCCCTTTCAAGCAGATGTCTCTTATCCCTAAGCTCTCGTATCTGCTTAATGTCCTTCTAAATTAGAGAATTAACGACCTCAGAGTTCAACAAGGCATCTGTTCCTCTAATTATATCCCAGATTTCTCATTTCAAGCACAATATTTTTTCATTTGATTCATTTTAAAGCTGCATAATTAGGTAAATGGGATTATAGGATAGTTCAATAGTTGGTTTTCATGATTCTTGAAAACTTTTTATTCACTTGATATAGAGGATGATCTAGTCATGGCATGGTCCAGTGCACTGCCTATATACAACAATATTCATTTATACCTCTTTCGATGGAATTAAAATTTTTAAATGAAACTCTTCTCCACTACAATTGTGATTTGGGCTAGTTTTTAAAACATCCTGTACAATTTCAAAATCCCTCAATTTTTTGAATGTTAGGGAACCCCGTTGTTATATTTTTGTGTATAGACTATAGAAATAAATCTTTATAACAATAGGAGTATCACTAAAACATTGTGGAAATTAATTTCTCTCATTATTGTGGGGAGGATTCCACCCAAAAACAAATGTAGGTTTAGGAGTCACTGATCAATTTTTTTTCATTCTGTAAATAATTGGGCCATCCAATGGAAAACTATATACAATGGAAGAGTTAACTCGATCGTCAAAAATATGCAAACTCAGAAGTAAGTGGATGGGATTTGGGTGTTGATGAATATTTTTTTTTTCAGAGCCAATTTGATGATCATAATGGTGTTAATGAGGTGAAATGTGGGTTATAGGGGGTAAAACCATTAGTGGAAGTTATTTAAAGCCACCTGTGAGAAGACCTGTTCGATCATATGGATTAGATATATGACACATCCTTTTATAAGGGATATTATGTGATGATGATAGGTGGTGTCGTGACTTCATTAGGTGGAAAAACATTGTATAGTCCACTAGGTGGAGATGTGTAACGTGATAGTAGAAAATAACTAGAAGTCGAGCTTATTTAAGAATTATATGTATGTACTAAGCCTTCCAATGCTTCTTCTTAAGAAGAGTCAATGTTCATTAGGAGTGAATCTATTGGAGGAGGTGTATTTTCTATGGCTAGAAGAGAGGGATATATTTTAGGAGGAGAGGGACAAGCGAAAGACATTACGGGTGGGTTTCTTGTCAGATCTAGTCCCAAGAGAGAGTTTCCAACTATTATGCTGAGAAACCACTATGAATGGATGGTGAATGATGATACAATTCATGAAATTTTTTCATCTCTGATGTATGAGAATACGGGGCCTAGTGATGAGCCTGATGATTTTTCATTTGGTGACACTTCTGATTATTTACAAGATAGAGGGCCACATATCCAAATGAGGATGAAAAGTATGAACGGTCATTGGAAAGAAGGAAAGGAATATTCATATTTACCACTTCTAATGTAATCAAGGTCCACCAATAATTTGAAGCACATTATGATTAAAGGTTTTACCAAGCCAATGTGACTTCCAATAAAGTGAAGAGTACATTGATTAATACACAAGACCTTATTAATATAAGGGGATTCAATTATGGGAAGATCAGTGAAGAGCAGTACATACAATCTTCAGACAAGCTGGAAATTTTTCAAGAACTCTTAACAGATGTTCTCATGACATGGGTATCCTCTATCCCATGGAATCTAGTTAAGGATAATTTTTCCTGTAGTACAGAGTTTGTTTTCAATTGCTCTTTAATTTATTTTTCCATTTAAACACTGTGGTTTCTATGTTTTTCTTTAATATTTTTTGAAAATTAAAAAGATTCTTTTCATCCAGTCAATATTATTCAATATTCATAAAAAATTAATGTTTCAATAAAATAAAATAAAAATTATCACAAAGATTTCTATCAAATTTTTATTTATAAAATGAACGTATATTTTCCATGTAAATATTTTTAGTTGTAATTTCTTTTAAAATTATGTTAATAGAATGGTACGAAGCGACATTTTAGAAATAAAATAATTCTTTTATAAAAATCGAACATGATATATTCTAAACACATTCTTAGAAAAAAATATATGATAAATTATAAAAACGTTATTGAATATATAATTTAAAAATATAGTTAATATAAACTCCCAAAATATACAAATTTTATGTATTTATATAAAAATACTTCAAGTGCATGAAATGATTTTCAAGAAAATAATTTGTTTCTAATTAATATGATTGTTATTTTCATTTATAATTAAGTGAACAAAATTATTATCATTTAATAATACTTGAACAAAATAATATATATAATTTATTTATTCATTTTTATACATAAAAATTTAATGTGTAGGTTTAAATGGTCTTGTTTAGAAATTAATATTAATAATATATTATAGTTATATTTATCTAGGTAGTGTCTATAATTAATTCAATTGTTAAATGATTATTTATTTGAAATAAAATTTAATAAAAATCAGTGATTATTTTTTTTATAATGATTTATCAAGCCATATCTTCCAAGAATCCATTATTCCTAACTCCTGTTGTCCTTAAAAAATATATTGTGTAATGATATATTTTGAAAATTAAAGGGTATGAAAAAGAGATCACTTTTCATCACTAATAATATGGGATTACAGACTCCTTTTATTTTATCCACATTCAGTTTTAAATATACTTTAATTCCTACATAATTTTATTCTATTATAATTCCATTACATTTTGAAAGTCCCATTAACACAAAATGTTATCGCATGTACCTTAATTCTATGGAGTTAATGGAGAATATGATCAAGGTCTCCACATAAGATTCACCTACCCCTTAGATTATCTTCTTAATCAGACCCTTCCAAAGATATACCAACAATTGTAATATAATAACTCATTGTCATTTTTTACAAATATCATAGTTTTTTAATGTTACAATAATTATTTATACCTTTACATACCCTTATAAAATTTAATGAATGGAGATCTTGTGTGGTACAGACTACAACATCCACAATGTTTTACCCTTCATTTGTCCTCATCACCTAAATTAACTAGTTATAAGTATGTAATTGAGGAATAAAAATGAATAATATAATCTAAATATGACAATTATGGGAAAAATTATAATTATTATTCATTTACTATCTTACATCATGAATAGTAGATGTTAACCTTCAATTTTGTGAACTAAATCCTCCATGATGTATCAAATATAATTTTCAATAATGATAATAATTATTTAACCATTGCACTAATAATATTAATAAAAATAATAAATATATTTATTTTATATCAATACAATTATATTATAATGATTTTAATTGACAATAAAATATTTCCTACTATAATCCTTCATCAAATTATGGTATCTCTGTGTTTCTATTAGTTTAACCACCTACATGACTAGTACTATAAAACTCTATCATAGATAAATAGGGTATCCAAAAAATGACATTATTATAATATATTGAAAAAATTATTTTTTCGATTTTTTAGTTTTTATCAAAAAATTAATGTGTAATTAAAATATCAACTTCAATATAAAAAATCACATAAATAAAATTTCACTAAATCAATATTAAAAAAAACAATGAAAAAAATGGAATGATATAAGATATTTTTAAATCAGAATAAGATTACTATATTATAACCATTTATTATATAATAATTATGGATATTAGGAGATTAATTAATAAAAAACCCTTAATTAGAAAACTACTTCAACATAATCAAGTTAACTAATAATTGATAATAAAAATAGATAATAAAAAATTAATAAAAATGATTGAAAAAATTATAAAAGATCTTTATAAAAGTATATAAATATATATAATCACAAGGAAAATGTATTAGTTTGTTATAAATTTATATTTTTAAATTCAAAATATTTATCTATTTTGGTTGATATTTGGAATTATGGTAAGGGGTTCATATATCAAATTTTACTTCATAAAAAAATTATTATTATAAATCATTTGTTCTTTGAAATGGAATATCTAACACATCTTATGTAGTTTTTATAATGAAAAACTCATTAATTATATTATTTTAATGTATAATTTGAACTAATATCCTTATAGGGATCTCTAAATTCTTTCAAAGTGGTGATTGTAGATGACATAATGTGGTTTTCAAAGTTATTCTTGTAGCTTTATAAACACCCGGAGGCCATATTGGGAACCTTTATGGATCATTGACTATATTCTAAACTATCAAAGTGCAAGTTTTTGGATATAATAGGTATGTTTCCAAGACCATGTAATCTCTAAAAAAGGATTTTATGTGGATGTATAAAATATAGAAGTTATTCTACCATGGATACTGTCATAGAATACATTTATTAGATATATTTTCTTTGGATTAGATGGTTATTATCAATGCATTTTTTATTATATTTCTATATTAGATTCAGTAATGACAGTTTCAATAAGGTATAATGTTCCATTTCAATAGAAAGAGTAATTTCTGATGTGTTTTAAAGTGATTAATGTTCTCATTACATTAGCACTGATACTGATCATTCAAAAATAATTATTAGGGTACATGGTAAATTTTTATGAATTAGTATCTGCGCTGGGGTGTGTTATCATTAAAAGAGACAATGTTGTTTCTTATGGCTCAAGGCGGTTATAGGTCTATGAGAATAATTATACAAAAAATGAATTGGAGTTACCATCCATATTCCATGCATTTAGGAAGAGGTGTCATTATATCATTGTTGAGATATTTACAGTGTTCATAGATCATAAGATTATTAAACATATTTTAGCCCCAAGGGACATAAACCTATAAAATTTATGATGATTGGAGTATCTCCAATTGTCTGATTTTGACTTTTAGTATACACTAGGTAATGTTAATTTTGGTGATGGATTCATTAAGAAGAATGCTGTATGATCAGTTGAAAAAATAAGCTTCATATGATTGGATGTTTATGTTCGTCCTAAATAAGAAGCACATGAAATGTGGAGACCTAGGTTATTTTTTGGTTGTCATTATAGTTTATATCATTCATGTTGTGGTTTCAATTGTTAAAGAGGAACATACATATGATTCAGAATATATATGTATAAGTGAGAAATGTAATAGTGGGGTTACTATTGGGGGTGAGAAGATGGATGATTGTATAGTTTTGTGGTTCAGAAATCTGATGGTCATACATATGACTTGTCAGTAACAAATCTTAATGAGTACTACCATTAAGTATGGTATGTTCATCCTAGAATATATATTATGTATAAGGAATTGAAAGAATAATTTTGGTGGGTTGGAATGAAAATAATGTTGTCTTAGTTTTTTTGGAGAAACATAACATTTTTGTACGATGGGTAAGAGAAACAGGGACCAAAATGTGTGTTAAAGTCTTTAAAAATTATTATTTGGAAATGGGTGAAGATATCCATGGATTTCGTGTTAGTTATCCAAATAACAGTTTGGAGATAGAATTCCATATGGGTAATATTATGTTAACACACAAATAATGACCTTTTCATTCATATTCATAAATCTCATATGGTGAAGGAGTTGTCAAAAATCTATAAACAATTAGTGTTAAAGTGGCATGGTGTACCATCATTGATAGTGTCAGTCATAGATATGATATTTAAGTATCATTTTTAGAAATCATTATTGAAATTATATGAAACTTAGTTGAAAATGATTATATAATATCATACCCATACAGGAAAAATAAAAATGTATCATACAAACAGTTGAAAACACATTTCATGTTTTATTATTTCATTTTGGTGGCTAATGAGAAGAGAATATAACATTAGTGTAGTTCTCATAAAATAAAAGTTATCAGGCATAAATACGTATGGATTTTTGAAGCATTATATTGGATATGTCATTGTCCACCACTTTTTAGGATGGAAATAGATGAGACATCACTTGTGGTAAACACACATGTCCAAGATTCAATAGAAAATATTTATTTGATCAGGAAATAGATAAAGATATCCTAGTGTTGTCACAAATATTATATTGACCATTTTCGACATTGTTTTCATTTGGGATGTGTGGTTATGGGTTTATAGGATCTCCAAGGCATGTACAATGTCTTGTTGGAAATAAGTGATAGTTATCTCCTCGATACATACCTACTTTTGAGATACATGATTTGGTTGGAGTGGTGGAAAATAAATGGTCTATTCAACCACTATTCAATACAGTGCATAATATTTTTCATGTTTCTTAGTTTGAAAATATCATCCTGAACATGAACATTTTATTTGATGGGATCATGTTAACGTAAATAAAGAAGCATTGCTGGTTCACATCCAAGAATAAATTATTGATAGAAAATATATATGCATGAACGGTTAAATCATCAACAGACTGCAGGCTTTTTGGAAACATTATTGGATTTCGGAAGAGGCATGGGAATGTGAGAACGAAATTGTCAACAAATGGTCAGAAATGTTTTTGTAAATCAGTGTTTTATATTATAAAATATTGGAAAATTAATTGGTGTAGAGAATTTAGAACCCCCAATTTTATGTTAGTAAACATTTATGTATTTTATTTAGGTATGTAATGTTTTCAGGTGATTTTTTCTAGGGTTTGGAAGATATTATCAACGTTCTTAAGGCTTTTATAATTGATCAGTATTTTATAATGGTTTCTGAAATCAGTGAAAATCTTGTTGGAAACCATGCATGGTGAAACATGTGATTATATTTTGGTGCATGATTTATCCAAATTTATGGCTACCCAAAATAAACCACATAAAAATTGATAAAATAAAAATTAATGGTTTGTAGATGGTTTTTACTAACTATACTGACCAACCGTGTGAGGTTCTTCTAAAGGTAATGAATGTCACTATTTTAGTGAATTTTATTCTAACCATAGAAACAATCAAACACAGTTTAAAAATATGATCTTAAAAAATATTATGTCACTCATTTTCACCTCTATGGACATGCCCCTCCATTTTGGCATTATCAAAATATTTATTCCTCCCAAATTATTTTTAAGATTTACCATAAGAACTAAATGTGATCCATAGACATTTCATAGTGCATTAATTCCTGATTCCCTTGTCATGTTTTCCACTACATTATTTTTTCATAGTGTTTCTTAGGTCTAATTTCCTTACCTCTCTCTAAATTCTAGATATTGTCTTGTGTGGATTGATATAGAGTTTTTCATGCTAATAATCATGAAATAAAGATGTGTTGATGTTAGGTAAATAGATCTAAGATAGGGTTTTCTACATTTAACCCAATTTTTATAATTTTAGTGTCATGCATAATTTTTCCCATAATTCCTTAGGTAGATGGATTCACTCTCGAATCCACATATTCAAACTTAAATGATTTGGTTGAAATTTAATTTTTTCTTGAAATGGATTTATAATTTTTTTTAATTGATTGATAGAAAAAAAAATTACAGTTTATGGAATATAGAATTCTCAGTGTTTTCGTAAAAATTTAATTTTATAACATGATATTAAAATGATTTTTTTTAAATAGTATTCTAGTTTTGTTTCATGGAAATATATTTTTAATAAATGTATTTATTTATTATAATGGGTTGGAAAATATATTTCTGCCATGTGGTTGGCATAAATTTTAAAGTGTTAGTTGAATGTGATAGACAATGGTTGTGAAGTAACAATACAAAAGGTACAGAGTATGGATGTGAAGTTACAAAATAAATGGAAACAAAATATTGTGAGGTTGAGTGTCTATGGGGGGGGGGGGTTGGTATGTAGATTTGATTATGTCAAAAATCGAAGGTGATAAATTATTAACTGACTTGATTGGTTTTTTAACATGAAAAATAGTTTTTGTGTTAAACTTCATGGAATGTATAAAAAATGAATCAATTTTTTATAGAATATTTTATATAATTGTGATAACATGTTCTATCCTAGTGGCGTGAGTAGGGATATCAATGGGAGAAATATATATGTGTGTCATTAATCACACATACCTTTTCAATATGGTACTTTTGTATATAATTTTATAAGACATGGGAAAAGGTAATCTTTTACACATATTTAGTGGGGCTTCATGATATGTGGTTTTTTTTTGGAATTGGATAATGGGGAATGTTTGGATCTATGAAGTTATGTACTTGGAGTTTTTTCCTTTTGTTTTTTCCCTCTTCATTGTACATTGATGTTTTTTATTCTATTGTGGAGTATAGTTATTGTACGACTTTGATATCAATGGTTTAACATTGTTTTGTCTTAAATTATTATCATGCTTTATATAGTTGTAATTTGGTTATGGTTTTTTTGGGTAATTTTATATTATTAAGGTAAAATCATCCCCCAATTGTATTGAACCCCTTTCATTTATTACCAGCCTTTAACACCTTGGGAATTTAATTTATTTCTATATAATATTCCATTTTATTCTAAATCCACTGATGAGGGGCATAATGTTACAAGTGTTATAATATTTTGTGGACTTTTAATTGGAAATGGTATCAGTTTACTTGATCCTTTGTGATCAGTTATGTCAGTCATTGATTTGAAAATAAATTTTGGTTTAGCCCTTGATTTTGGATGGTGGAAATTATTATAATTTTCATGACATGAAATTTAGTGTATCAAAAGGGGTAAATAATATTTTTATGTTATCTACATGTTACTAGGGATCTCAGTATATAATTGGTTTAGAGACACTTATTGGGTTTGAAATATAACTATAATGTGTTTATCTAATGATATGTTCATGAAATAAATTTAGAAATTACTTATATCTAGGATTTAATATTTTATTTTAAGTAATGAAATATGATTTTGTACAAAAAATGATGACTTTTTAAAATTATAGAATTTTTTTCAAATGTGAGGTTTTGAAAATGGCATGATTGTGGAATTTTCAAAATGGTTTCATTTTCAAAAGAATGGTGAAATTTTAATAAATGTTAGAACATGAAAAATGAAAAATTTTGTAATGTAATGTTATGAGACATGTGATGTGGTAGAATTTGAAATTGTTAAACCTACAGTTGCTAGAGATCAAGACATAATGTGTTTGTTGGGTTTATATAAAATAGATCACTATAGGAATTGTTGAAACCAATAAGAGGAGGCCACTAAGAACATGGTTTCACCTAAGACACAGGTGAACCGACGTCTTGTTCAGAGTATAGTCTATCCTTTTCAATCTTTTCAAATAGGGAATATACAGGATTAACTAATGAATGTGGATCATTCTTTATAGTTCCACAAGAAGAATCATTCAGTCAATTGGGGTTATTGTGATATAGTGAAGGTAGTGGTGTGCATTAATATTATGAATAATTTATTCTATTTTCTAGTCTCACCAAAATATTTGAATGTAAAATTGGTGATGTAAACATTGTAGGATCTTGCATGATAATGGTAGAATTTACCAGTTCACGTTAAATTAGACCAATGGATTTCATGGAAGGGTTTTGAATAATTATTAAAAAAAATGATTCTATTTTAATATGTTCTTGATTTCACTAATGAAATACTTCTTCAGGTTGAAGTAGGATAGCCTCATAGTGACAAATTATATTTCTAAATTAATAAATTTAGTCCACTTTTAGGCCAAAGTTGATGCTCTTGCATCCTTGAAGGCACACATCGTAGAACAAGGGATGAGGTTGGGGATTTTCAAAATGATTTTCATGATTTGTATAGAATATTATAAAATGATATTTAATAGATAGATGATAGAATACTTGGAAATCATAGGATATATGGGTGGAAGGACCATATTGAACCTACGTGAAATAGTGGGAACACTAATTCTGGGAGCAAGGGAATAAAGACACACATTTCAAAGATACAACAACAAATCAGAGTTAGATGGCAAGATTTGTAAATATTACTCAATTACCCAAGAAAAAAAATGATATTTAAAATTTCGTTAATTGGACCAATGTGACACCACCCAGAGTATTCCACAATTGCAATCAGATGGTCCATATTCAGAGCTATTATCACAAAGCTCCAAGGTCGGGTGTTCTAGACACTTATCATGTGTTGGATGATTTGTATGCTTTGATGAGAAGAGGGAAGAAAAATAATTTTAAATATAAAAATAGATAATTCCATGGGTTTTCTATATATAACAAGACTCCTCAGTAAGGGAAATCTCATTTGGAAAATAATTAACATAGTCCCAGGATAACGAAATTAAACAATGTTATGAATGTTATTGTGGATGATCATTTTGAGCCATAAACCATGAGAGGTATGAATCATTGTAATTCTTTTCTTATGCATGAATTGCCTGAGGTGTGGGCCTCCCAATAATTTATTTCATCATTTTTTCTTAATTTATTGGTTTCAAATGTTGAGATAATTAATTCTATGTTGAATCATCTAACTTCACATGGTTAAAGAGAATGGTGATCCTTCATGTGTAGAGCATGATCGATATCAGTTTATGGAGCTGAGATGATATGGTATTTATCAAATCTTGAGATGGATTTCTATGATAAAATTAGGGATATAGATTAGTTGTCAATGTTCTTGAACTCATTGATTATCATTCCTGATGATTATGTTTCAAAACTAATAATGGCCTTTAGATTCTCTTAAAGATATATCAGAAATTAAAGGTATGTGGAATGGAACAATTGGATCTGGTTGATGGAATGATTTCACAAAAAAATTAATTTTTTAATTTAGAATCGATGGAAGAGATTGATATAATGGTTGAAAAGATATTGGATGGTTTTTAGGTCAAAACAAAAATGGATTTATATGAATGGATTGTTGTGAGAATAATTAAATTTGATATCAACTCATAGTAGTGTGCTTGGATCTATATGAAAATCCACATTTTGGTGCGTGGATTAAATAAAAGGATGGTTGATGTTGAAGTATTTATTCATGTTTGGGACAACATGGCTGACTATTTTGATGAATTAGTCATGGATGACCAAGAAATTAAGGCCTTTTCTTTGCATTAGAATTTTTACAAAGGTAAGGATTCTATTAGATTAAATGTACATATTAATACATCTGTAATTTATTTTTATATCAGTTTATTGTATATATTGAACTAGAACAGTTTCCCACATTTCCATAAAAGTGATTTTATTAATAAAAATGTTAAATTTTAGGCAATACTTGTGGAAAACATAGGATGTTTTTCTTAGAAATATCCCAAGGTTTCCACAGATATGAGAAGTTAATTTTATGACTGATCTCCTTACATAGAGCATGCCTATTTCCCTTATGTATTATTTTATAAAACCACTATAATTAAGTGAGCATAATGTGTAGTTTCAAGAGTTAGAAAAATAAAGGTAAATCGGCATATCATATATATGTGGTATGAAGTAGTGTTGTTTCTCAAAAAGTTAGATAGAACACTTTGGTTTTGTATAGACTATTTTAAGCTTAACTATTCTTGGGTAATGAAATTTAATTAAAATCCATGAATTTATTATTATTTTAATAAATTTAGGGGAGCCTAATGGTTATAAAAAAAACTACTTCCAATTGTGGCTTTATAAGGAGGATATTTTAAAGAATAATTTCATGAGTATATTTTGACATTATGAGAATACAATAATTAATTTTAATATGAAGAATGCACCAGTAATCTTTATGTAATTGATAAAAGTGAATTTTAATAGGCATTTAGATTCTTTTGTTATGGTGTTTTTGGATGACGTGTTGGTGTATTTTAGGAAAAGGGATGCGTATGAAAAACAATTTTTGGTAGAGTTGGGAATCATGAGGGATCATTATCTTCATTTTAAAATATAAAACTGAGATTTTTGGAATCAAGTGGTCTGTTTTCATGGCCATGTAATATCTGAAATGGATGTTTTTGGGGATCTAGAAAATATAAAATATATTATGTCTTGAAACTGCTAATGAATTTATTTGAGATATACAGTTTCCTTAGATTGTCTTATTATTATCGACTCATATTTTGTGTCTTTTGAAAACTATATTTACCATTATTATCTTTTAAAATGGTAATTGTTCAATTCTAATGGAATGAGTAATGTTATAAGTATTTTCAAGAGATAAATTTTCTCTGTATATCATCCCCAATAATGATTTTTCTAGTGTCAAGACATGTGTATGTGGTGTGGTGTTATCGATCCGGATATGGATTAGGATTTTTTTCATCAAAATGGGACCGTGCTGTTTCTTATGGATAAATTCAGTTATATGTTAATGTGATGAATTTCCCAACACCCAATTGGAATTTATCTTTCATAGTCTGGGCATTTAATACAATAAGTCATTACCTCTATCGTGTGAAAGTTGTAGTTTTTATGGGTACAAATAGCTAGAAAATTATTTTCTCCTAAAGGGACATTATCTTAAGATAGATAATAAAGATGAAGTATCTTCAAATGGTTGATATTTATTCGATGTATATTCATCATAAGGGAAATTCGGTGGAGGATTAAATATACAAAAATTTGAATGCTAAATTGGTGAAAGAAGCCTCAGATGAGTTGTTGTTGAAATAGTTCCTTTCTAAAAGGCACATGGAATGTGATGAGTGAGGTGAACTTGAGGCTTCATTATTTTTTCTATTATTTCTTATTAGGATGAAATTGTTAAATAGGCACATACATCTAATTCAAAATGCGTTGCGATAATGTCAAAACTCAATGGTGGGCAGACCATTCGTTGATAGAATATTATTGAGAGTTTGGTGTTCTAGTTCAGAATTCGGATGGTCATACCTATGGAAATTTAGGGAATGACTCATCACAATAACCACTATTTGAGAACTGTTGTTCATCCTGAAATATAGAATTTGTATAAGTAATTAAAACAATAGTTTTGGTGGGTGGTCATGAAATAGATTTTGGATGAGTATGTTTCATGATGCATAACTCATTTGTAGTGTAATTCAAAGAATCAATGTTTAGAATGTATGTTTCATTATTTATGTATTAATATTTAGAAATTAGAGAATATATCCAGGAATTTAATGATTGGTCTCCCATGAAATGTTCAGAAACATGATTCCATATAAGAAACATTTTAATAGCTCACAATGTTGAACCATTTAATCAATATTCCGGAATATCATATGGTGGAGTACTTGTCAAAATACTATATCTGAGATGTTGAAAAATAGAATAGAGTACCACCATAATTTTTTTCAAAAAGGGATTTGATATTTTTATATTATTTTAAAAAATCAATATAGAATCCCTTAGGGACACATTGAAAATGTGTGTGGAAAATCATCACCATAAAGGTGGAAAATTTGTAAATATGATACAACCAATCAAAGGCGTGTTTCATATTTGTGTAACATATTTTGGTGTATCATGGGATGATAAAATACAATTTGTGGAGTTCTCATATAACAACAATCATCAGGACTGAATACAGATGTATTATTTTGAATTATTGTATGGAAAACCTTTTTTACACTTTGTGGGGTGGAAGTAGGTGTGACTTCATTGGTGGGACCAATCCATGTCCGTGAAACAATATATAAGATTTAATTGATTAGGAAATAAATGGAGACATGGTAGAGTGATCATAAATCATATATTGATTATCGTTGACAATGTTCGTCATTCGTAGTGAGTGATCATGTGTTTTTTAGGATCCCTCAAAGGATTATACATCAGCATTTTCAAAATATAGTAAAATTATCTCTTGGATGCATAGCCCCTTATGAGATATATGGAGGGTTTTCTGAGATGAAATATTGGATGTATTTTCCCCTTTATTCAGTGTAGTGTATAGCGTGTTTCATGTATCTTAGATGAAAATGTATTATCCTAATCCTAGAAATGCGATTTTATGGGATCACATCATCTTAGAGTAGGATGATTCATTGGTTAATATCTCTGTACATATTATGGACAGGAAAGAAAAATACTTTCATTGTAAAATAATTGGCATTGTGCTAGTTTTGTGGAAGCATGGTCAGATTATGTAGGAGTCCAGGGAACAAGAGTTGGAAATGGTTGAGAAATTAAAAGAACTCTTTCAAGAATGTATATGTTTCATACATTATGACTATGTAAAGGCTAATGGATGAGGGAATTTAGAACCACATATTTATGTTAGTATCCCTTTATTTATGATTTATAAGTATATAAAGAATTTGGATAATGTTTAGGACTATTTGGATGAATTTTGAATTTTTGTTTCAGATTTTCTCAAGGATCACATTTTGAGAATGGTTAGTGAACCCCATATGACTACTATATGAAACTATGTAAGGTGGAACATGGGATTCATGGTAGGTTCATGGTTTTTCCAAACAATGGGTCCACCCATAATAATATATGAAAAGTATGATACATGGCTTTGTCATGAGTGGTGAATAGTTTTTCTAATGGTGAAACCAACATTGTGAGGTTATTTTTTAAAAAGAGGCATGCATATGGTTAGCTCATGGTTTCCTAACTCTGTGACTGAGAGATCACAATTTATAAGATAGATCCTAAAAAATGTATATCAATCAATTTCACCTAAAATTCATTCATTTTTCCGACATTGCATCCATTACTCATTATTTCTTCAGCCAAAATGCTATGCAAGCTTTCATAATCACCCCATAAGAGATTAGAAGTAATTTTTTGGTGTGTTGAAGCCCGATGCTATTAGAAAGTATTCTTTTATGGTAGTTTTTTTAGTTTTTTTAGATATACCTCCCTTACCTCTCTAAAATTCCTATATCTAGTTCATTCTGGATATATCTATGGGTTTTATGATAATTATGATGAAATTATACTATGATTATTTAATAGAAATAGGTCCATGTTAGTTCATTTAGATTCAATATAGTTTTATATAAATTCTAATTCCTTTCTTCTATTTTGCCTTAATTCCCGAGGTATTTATATTCAATATCAACAACCATTATTAGTAATTGATGGATTAATTTGAAATAGATTTTTTATCTTCAAATTGATTGATACATTGTAATGAAATTGATTTATGGAACCATTCTTTGGTGTGGGTTTATTTGATTTTTTAAATTTGGTGTTTTGGTAAAAAGTGAATATGGTCACATGATTTTAAAATGATGATTTTATAATGGCTTTAAATATTTCAGGCATATATAATATATTTAAAAATTATGGTTTTATTATGATGGATTGGGGAAGATGTTTTTTGAATTTAGTTTTCAAATGGTTAATACTTAGTTTAATAGGATAGATAACAGTTGTGAAGTACCACATTTAAAGGGATAGAGTATAGATGTGACATTCCACCATCAGAGGTAACACCATGCTTATATGGTTGAGTTTTTGTCTTGGGGGTGGTATGGATTATTCTAGAAAGGAATTGAAGATACAATTACATTAATTGATTGGTTTATTTCCTTGGAAATATATTTTCGTGTTAAAATTCATGGATTTGATATAAATTGTTTTTAATTGTCTTATATAAATTGTCTTAAATAAATATGTCATCAATTTATATCATAGTGCCATGAGTGGGGAATTCATTTTAGGAAATCCAACTAAGATTAATTAATCTCCCATATTTTATGAATTTTGTGATTCTTTACATATTGTTTTTTGCGATATAGGAAAATGTAATTTGTCACACATAATTAGTGGGGATTCACTATAATTGGTCTATTTAGTGTTATTGGAGAATGAATCTTATTATTATATACAGTGTTATGTATTTGGAGTCTTTTAATTTTTTTATATTTTCTTCCACTTTTTACTTGTATGTTATTAGTCTCATGCTGTGGAGGATAGTATTGGTATGGTTTTGATATCATTGGTATTAATTTGAGTTGTCATGCATTTTTATCAAGCATTAGATTGTGGTTATTTTTTATGGTGGGTCTAGTTGGGTTGTTTTATTTCATTAAGGTAAAATACTTTCCTAATAACACTAAAGATATTGGTAATTATTTGAAGCATTGAAACATTAGGGATGTCTTTTATGTAAATTTAATGTTACATATCATTCTCAAGACAATGAGGAGGGGAAGTATATTATAATTTAGATGGGTTTATCTTGTTATGATTATTGATTGAATTATAAGTAATTTTCACTTGTGAATCCAATTAAAGAGGATATGAAACCTGTTTTATTTCCATTGGTTATATGTGATATGATGAATGAATCCCATTTTCCTCCCATGGGTTATTTATGATATGATAACGATTGAATTTATTTTGAAATCATATGTGGCGATGTATGTTTTTGGGGTCCTATATCCCCATCTAATTCATTAGTTATGGATTTTTATTTTTTAGATATTTGGGTATGGTCAAACTTGGAATTGTTAAAAAATTAAAGGGTGGACACATTTGGAGTTATTCACTTCTAAATGGGGGGGCCTACATGGATGTTTTAAATATAAAAATGATGGAAATTCTAGTATTTGTTCAAAATGAATTGGAATTATTTTTATGCCATATTTTAATGAAAATCCATATGATTATGTTGTAATCTGATGTATCATTTTTAATAAATAATGATTCCACACTCTCTAGATAAAATTATTATGTTAGAAAATGTCATATACCATGATTTATAATTTCTTTTCTAATATTTTTTATTTTTGTATTCTTTTTTATCTTGATTATACTCATGTAATCCACTTATGTAAAATAAATTTCATTACTAGGGGAGTCTTATATTTACTATTATTGAGACTTTATCCTCACCTGTATAATATGTTTCCAATTATACAAGTTATGACCATTATAAAATAATGAAATATCTATAATAATTTCTAAATATTAGATTTAGTGAGATATATTTTTGATTTTATATTGATTTATTTGATTCATATATTGTATATAAAATATTCATTACTTTAATAAGAAATGGGTCTTGTAGGTTAATTATTTTTCCTATTTCATTTCAATAATTATATTAATGAAAATTTTATTTGGAATGTACATTAATTAAATATTTTCATTAATTAATGTATTTTTTATGATAACATTTGTGGTGCTTCATAGTTAATATCATATTATAGTTGAGAGAGATTTTTTGTTAGTATAATATTTGAGTATAATTTAAGTGTTGATATGGTAAGGACAATAAGTATTTAAATATTATATATAACAGTTTAGAATTTTTCAGTTAATATTGGATATTTTTGGTGTTGGGAGAAGGGAATATTTATGATAACCCTAGGATTAAACTCATGGGATATTCATTGGTATTGATAATATTCTATGATTTTCATAATGTAGATATTGTTTAATATTCATACAAATAAAAACCATTTGTGGATAATACATGTGTATCAATGATCAGAAAAAATATTCCAAGGGATAATAATATTTAGAATTTTTTGTTATATATTTACTCAGTCATCACATAGTCTATGATATTTATTTCAAACAAAACACCATTTCTGACACCCAAAAGTGATATGCATTATTTAATAAAATTATCTTTACAATCCATTTTAATGTATTTATTATGTTATGTCATTTAGATAAGAAATTTTAGAGATCCTATTCAAAATAAAATAGTATTCAACCAAGAGTTATCTAGATTGAACTAAATGGTAATATAGTTATTTAAATAAGGAATAAATTTTTAGGGTGATTATTTCCTATAATTATCTTTTTAATTATTCACTTATAAAGTTCATTAGCCAATAATATTTTCTATATATATTTTTAGTAATCTTTAATTCGTGAAAAAGCAATGTTTACTATGAACTTCTTATAAAATTAAGATGTTTCCCCAATAATAATCCAAATGTGATAGGTCCAAGATTTAGAAAAATATAGATATACCAAAACTGAAATCAAGAATTCTGATAAATGATCTAACATTAATGGAATTTATATACATACTAATGATATGGATGAAATAGTGTCATTAATGTTTATGGAATAACAATGAAGTAGGAATGAAGCTTAAATTTACATTATGTCAAAAAATGATGGATGAAACCGTAAGGAAAATATCTTAATAGAAGTAAAATGTGTTTTTTCTATGGTGAAAAAAGATATAAAAAAATTAATTTCAGAGGAAAAGTGAATAGCTCATCAGAAACAGTGTCAAGAAAATATATTACATCATAATGTACGATTCATAATTCATAGTATAAAATGTTTTGAACATGGAAGTTATCACTAATAATTCCTATATACAAGTTCTAATGTGAATGAAATACACCTATAAAATTTAATGAAAGATAATTCATGTGAATAAAAACAACGTATGTGACATATGAATATTATTTTGATTGAGGAACAATTATCACCTAATAAATAACTGAGTATTGTATTCAAATATTTTTTAACCAACTCTCAAGTAACTAGTTTGTTTTCGAAGAACATCAAAGTCCCACTTCGATGACTACATTTTTAATTAATGAGAAAATATTGATGTTATATTATTATTTTACCATATTCATATAATACAAATTTAAAATGTGTTAATAGTATTGTGCTTCGATTAAATCATATATACATAATTGAGTGAGTTTTGATGACATATAAGGAATGGATTGGAACTTATGACAACGATCAATCCAAATTATCAAAATAACATCTAATAATAAACCCATAGGACCATATTATTAAAAAAATACTCTAAAATCCGTTTGAAATTTTACACCTATTTTATTTTGATTTTTAGCACAAATGGATTAAGAAAAACTCAATATTTTCAATACTCTTATTATGTTGGAAAATATTAAATCACTAGCCAAAACAATGATAATTATGATAAATACATATGAGAAATTATATTCATAGAGATATATATCTAACTCAAAATCCTAAACTATATTATTATTTCCAAAAATATTTGAATTCCAATGATTCAATTTATTTAAGGGGTGGACATTATGGACAGAAAATTTCAATAAATATTTTCCTTCAATATCTATTATTTTAATAGGTTGTTAGACATTAAAAAAATTAAATAATCTGTAAAATATTGGTTAATAAAATTATAAAAACAATAAAAATAATTTTTTGTAAAATGAATTTAAAAAATTATATATTCAGACAAAATATTTTTACAACACATTATGTTTTAAAAGGTTTTTTTAAAAAAATTAGTTTGTTAATATATATTCTGTTTAAATTTATATGATAAAATTATAATGTTCCTAATTTTAATTTTTTATAAATAAAACTATATTTAGAATAATCATTTTGAAAGTAAATTTATTGTTAATTTAATAATTTTCTGTAAAAAAAATTATTTTTAGGTTAATATTGAAAATATAAAAAAAAATTTCAATTAATATTTTTTTAGTAAAACATTGTTGAAACTATTGTTTCTATATATATATATATATATATTGAAAAATAAATGTTTTAAAAATTTCCTTGAATTAATTATAAAAGAATTGTATATAGTTTTTGAGTCATATGTTATATCTTATACTAAAAACTAATTTCTTACCTTATTAAATACAATGTTTCAAAAAAATAGAAATTAAATCAAACAATATTTGATTCATTTATAATATCATAATTCTCATTATAGGTATTATTTTTAATTTAATTTTTGTTTAAAATTTTTGATTATTAAGATTAATTTTAATATCCTTCATATTCGTACACTTTTTATTTTAAATTATTTTTTATTTTAATAATTTTCATTTTTCATTTAATAAAATAAATTAGTCACATATAATAATTGAAAATAATATATTGCTAGAAAACGTGTATAAATATATTATCCCTCATTATATTCATAATAAATTCTAAATAAGATAAACAACACCAAATGTTGACATAATCATTTTTATATAGAATAGTTTTATAATAAGTGAGCACTTATGGGGGGATTACCCAAGTGGTAAATACTCCTCGAAATATTCAAGTTACCCATGATTAATTGCCTGTATGATAAAATTAATAAATATTTTATCATTGTATCATTATGTTTTTTATCTCATAGAACTATATTCGTATTACTATACATAAAGAGTGATCATTACTGGCTCGCAAATAAGCTTTCAGTACATCATTGGCCTTCATGAAATAAAAACTATTTTAAAAAAATCAGCGATGATCCATATTAATATATCATCCATATAAGGATTCATCATAGAAAAATTAGTGACCAAGGTACTGCCAACTGATCCCAAAAATATATGGTGGTTGTACCATCAGTTCATGCAGCTCGACATATTGACATTGTAAGATAGTAGCAACATCTTGGTGGAGGAATTTATGAATACTAGATGAAAGAGTGGGGAGGTCCATTCCACTCTTGGAAGGAAATTAAAATAAACATATGGGGTTCTTTTTATAGGGATTTGAATGATATTATTTAGGTTATCTACTGTGGTTCCAATATATAATGTAACATTTACATATCAACCTAGTTAAATTTTGGGTTGTGTTTAAATAATAAAAAATATATACGGTCTTCCATCTATTCATACATATATAATTATTTTTAATTTATACATAAATGTTATATTAATATGAAAATGATTTTTAAATGAATATTAAATTTAGTTCCATCTCACCCATAAATGGTAAGATATGTTTTTTTATATATTTATAAAAACATACTGTACAAGGATAAATACTATTAAAAAGTGTAAAAAAAGTGAAATTGTTAATATAAGAGTAAATTTCTTCCAAATTTGTAAAAACAAGAGTTTAAATAAATATTTGAGGAATCTTGACCCATGTTCAATCCAAACATAATTATTTTTTACATTTGGAGATATGGACCCCAAAATATAGTTATTATATCATTGAAAATCAAATGGTAATAAAAAAGATCATTTTTCATTACTTATAAATACGAATCACTTCTACCCTTTAATGCACCACATTATATGTTAAATATTAATAACCACCCCCCCCCCACCAAAAAAATATACTCTACTTCAGGTTCCTTTAATTTTATCAATCCATGGTCACTGCAGGTTAATCAAATTCATTCCATTATAATGAGTTCATCAATAGAATGTTCAAGGACCTAACAGAAGTGTTATTTACTCCATGTATATTTTTATTAATCACTCTATTATAAACCTACCTTTACCATGGTAGTGTTATATCCTTAGTAAGAATATAATTATTAAGTTTAATTATATTAATAGAAAGCAAATATTTTTTCAAACCCTTAAAGAACTAAAAACTAATGAATATCAATCATGCATTGAACAAACTAAAACCCCCAATTAAGGTCAACTTTTGTTTTCACCACCAAATAAATTAACATGTTATTATCATTTAATTTAAGAATAAATGTAAAATATACTATATAATTTTCAATATCAATACAAATAATGAACATTAACAACACAAAACTAGAAAATTTTATTAATGTAGGGTAGAACAATAAAAGGCAAGAAGGGGGACTGAATTAGGGGGGAAAATAATGAAGTCCTAGGGGATCACCTAAAACTAGGTTCCCACACTCCGTGTGAAGTATCCCAATATGGAGAAGGAGAAAAAATCAAAATCGTGAGGAAATCAGGATGCAAGGAAGTCTGCCACTTTGTTTCCCTCATGACATGTATGAAGTAATCTAGTACTTCTATCCATGAGAAGCTTGCAGGGCCGTATATGGTATAAAATGCTCCATGGAGTAGAGTTGTGGTCCATCAGTGCGTAATATAGGATTTTGGAGTTACTTTTGGTCTCTGAGAGAGGCATATGTTTAAACAGACTGAACTAAATTCCTTTCAGAAGTGACCATGCCTTGACTTGCAGGGAGTCTCCACTACGGAAGTAGGACATGTACGCTGCTATCATGCTACCCCTTGAGTTACGGATCACACCGCCACCCCTCAGAATTCTTATAGCATAGTACCCATTATTATTGAGCTTCATACCTTCTAATGGTGGTCTCTATCATATCCATCGACCCACAGAGTCCCTATTGTGGATAACCTGTACCTAATTCCGAAGCAACTGCCTCAACGAAGGAGCTTCCTCCACGTTTTTTAGGAGGACCCCATTCCTGCTATCATCCATTTATATCAAGCGATCAATCCCACATTCAAGCACTCAACTCCTTAAAAATTTGATTTTTCCCTTCCTCCCAAATACACCTATAGCCGGTTGGAAAATAACATTTCCCTCACCTAATACTTCGTGTTATTAGAGCCTACCACATGTAACCACCACTTCCAAATGGTGTCACCCAAACAAATTGGAGATGACATGGTGGAGAACTCCCCAACTACTTCCTCTAATATAATGGCCCATTATCTCTCGAAAAGTAAATGTGAGGTGGTATCGACACTGGGGGTCAGGCAACAAGAACACTTTGACACAATTGAAACACCATTCAAATGGATCTCCTCATCTGTAGAGATTTTATTGAGTGGATTACACAAATTGATGAAATAATATTTGGAGAAATGTTAAACCTATATTGTGAAGGCCATGAACGGATATTGACATAAGATATTCCGAAGCTCACCTATTGAATAATTCACCTCACATGACATCATGAATTCATAATTTTTTGTATAATTTTGATGGAATTATGCTCTTTGTGGAGATGGTGATGTTAGATCAGCATCTCCCCAAGATTACTTAGCTACTATGTTGTTGTCCAATTCAATAGAACCTTTGTCTCCAGTTTCAGATCCCCCACTTCAGGTGTTGAGAAAATATGTCATACTCAACCCCTATTCTCTATCCTCGACCCCATATCATATCTATTTCAATGGTTTCATATTCCACTACCCTGGAAAATGGATTCCATGTGATATCTTTTTTGTTGAATTACAATGATGATGCCTAATTTATTCTCCAATAGACATTAGTGGATCAATTCGCATTTGAAATTACCAGTCTATTATTTTTCTATTACATAGTGAAATATGGGGCTTTAGAGTGTCCTATGTGTTTCTATAACTAGAATATAATAACATTATGCATAATTCTATCCCCTCATTATTATTTTACTAATTCTTAGTCATGAATCAAAAATTTGATCTACCATTAGATGTTTCACAATACGACTAGTCATTGGATGTACATGGAGTTTGATAATCCCCTTTATCAGTATAGTGGATCAATCTACCTTTGATTATATTAACTTTTAATAAACATGTATTTATAAAGGAAAAAAGTTATCTTACATGATGAATTTATTTGTGTAGATGATCGATATATGATTCTTCCATGCTCAATGATGTTTACGCAATGTAGGTTCATTGCGATCAAAAACAAAAAAAAAAGTAGAAAGAAAAATTGAATAATGCAAAAAATTTACGTGGTATAAATTTTTTTTTTCCTACAACCAAGGGAGAGTACATAGACTTTCAATTACATACTCTCTAGATGAATTAATTGGAGGATACATCATGATACAATGAGTTTTTCTAATTTAAAATCCATGGAATCTTAATCCCATTTTATATGTGCATTCATTTTCATTGGTGTCAAAGGTAGGAAATGGTTGGTTAATCAACCCTTTGAAAATGCCTCACTATTAGTTGCATTCCATGTTTGTTGTGTGCCAATCCAATAGACTGCCCACCAAAGGGGGTAGTTGTGGATTTATTACTGAAATGTTGTTTCAGATAGATTTAGCTTCATTTCCATTGATTCATATAAAAAATGTTAGTGGCCCCCATAAATCTCCCCCCCCATGACCAATTTGGTATAGATTAAAGACTCGTTGTCTCATTACAAGCATCCAGCTACTCATTTAGTAGAACCTTCATCATCACGTCTACCCCATTATCATTGGTGTGGGTTTTCTGAACATTCAAGATTATTTCATCCAAAACATTAGAGATCCTGTGATGTCGCATGTTGATGTGTTTGGATATAGAATTAAATGTTTGGTTCATGCTTAGATGAATTGAACTATGACTATCACAATATAGAATAAAATTCTCTTAACTCTGTCCCAACTCCTATAAAAATTTCATCTTCCACAACATCTCCTTGTTGCATTCAGTGACCACAATATATTCTGTATATGTGGTGTATAATGAAACACACTTCTCAAGTTGTGATTTCCATGAGACTTCTCCCTTTACGAATGATATGAGGAACTCATATATATTTTTCCTCGTGTCTATATCTACATCCATATCTATATATGTGTATCCTTCAAAAATAGTTTTGTCACTTACAAAACATGTAAAATGTATAGATATACCTTAGAGATACCTCAATATCGGTATGAATTTTATCTAATGCTCTTTTCCTGGAACTGGTAATAATCATATCACATGGCCAATAGCATGAGTGATGTCTAATATAGTGCAGACCATGGAATACATAACATTTCCAACTGTTAACTGATAAGGAACATTTTCCATATCAAATTTTTCCTCCCTAGTTAATTAACATTGACCTGTCACGATCATGAAATGACTCAAAAGGGGAATTATAACTAGTTTCACATTGATCACATTGAATCTTTCAAGAACCCTTTTAATGTACCACTCATATGATATCCGAATCTTTTAATTCCTCCTGTGATGAGTAATCATCATACAAATAATCTAAGTAGCATCTCATGTGTCCTTCATTTCAAATGACATGTTCCACTCCTTCTTCAACCTATCAGTCAATGTAATATTTAAACTAATAATTATCATATCATCAACATGATGCAAAAAATTAATGAAATCAATATTTGAGAACTTCTTAATGTATACATTGTGATCAGCAGTTGTCCTCCTATGCTCATTTCCCCCATGTATGAGTAAAATTTCTTGTACTATTTTCGTGGTTCTTATTTTATACCATATGATCATATCTTGAGCTTTCATTCAAGGTTTTCTTTTCCATTCACCTGAAATCATTTTGGATCCTCAATGTAAATATACTCATCAATATCACCACGTAAGAACGCTGCCATTAAATACAGTTGGTGAGTCTCTAGGTTCAAACTAGCCTTCAATACTAGGACAACTCTGATAGAAGATATCTTAACCAGAGGAGAAAATATATCATTAATTTCAATACCTTTTTATTCAAAATCCCATAACGACCATTTTGGATCTATTGTACAGTTTTGATCTTCCATATTTTCGATTAATTCTGTACAAGAACTAGTTATTGAGATCCTTCTTTACATGTGGTTATTCTACCAAATCAAATGTATGTTTCTTATGATTGGATTTCATCTCCACTTTCATGGCCTTCTTCCATTCCAACTTATGTCAAATATGGATCACATCATCATAATTGTGTCTCTCTCCCCATCACCGAGCATCACATAATAATGTGGTGTGTATCTACGGCTCTATTTTCATTCTTTGGTATATCTCCTCAGCTATGCTTCAGGGGAAATCCATTCTAGAATATAATATGATAAAAAAAATATATAGATGGAGACATATCACCTAGTAATTATGTGTCATTACTGTCACATATCTCTCTCGCACAAGATAGTAATGATGATGGTGGGACTAGTTCCAGACTAATTGGAATCTCCTCAGACTATGAATTCCCTTCACTTTATGGCTTCCAAAAATCATTAATCATCTAATCGTTAAGAAACACCACATCTCTACTTCTGATGATCCTCCTATTGATAGGATCCTAGAGTTTATATCTAACTCCTCACGAGGATATCCAAAAATGATACAATTATTCTCTTTTTCACCCAACTTCACCTGCTCTCCTTTCCGTATGTGAAAAAATTCTATGTATCCAAATACTCTCAAGTGTTAGTAAGAAACATAATTACTTGTACATACACATTTTGGAAGATCATAGTTCAATGGATGTAATGGAGGTGGTTGATATGATCAACTCCAGTCATCATTTCCTCCCCCCATACAGTGTTTGGAAGCTTCGAATTTGTGAAAATAAAATATTACTCTCTATGAAATTGTTATTTTCATCCATTAAAAAAGATTATTATGATAGGGAATCTTTAGTATTAACTCTTCCGGCATTATGTTAAAATTCCTATATTACTCCTCAAGCAGATCACAGTACTCTCCTACACTATCCACCCGCACTCACTTTAGTCACATGCATGTTTCTCTTTCAACCTTCATGTGAAACTTCTTGAAAACATCACGAACATGATTTATAGTTTTCAAAAAAAATGACCTAAAATTTCTAGAATGATCATCTATGGAATCAAAAAAATAAATAGAACCACCCATTTTCTAGGTGCTCATCCTGAACACAAAATTGTGAATCAGATCTAAAACATATTCTTTTCTATATGGTATATAACCCCAAAATGATACTCTGTGTTTTTTCCACTGATACAGTAAACAAAAGTATCCAAATTTGTACCTTTTATTCCTGGAAGAAGATATTTCATAGAGACCTTTAAAATTCCTCTCTCACTCATGTGACCAAGCTTCCTATTCCAAAAACATGTAGGAACATCATTGTTATCTGTACTGACTTCTACTTCATAGAGTGTAGCATATTTGACATTAAAAAAATTATATTTCTTTCCTTTATAAATTACCAAGATTCCTTTGGTATGATAACATTTCCCATCAATGAAGGAACTGAAATTTTCCTCATAGCTAATAATTCATTTGGATATCTGATTGAAGAGAATATCAGGAGCATGCCTCACATACTTCAATAATAATTTGTATCCAACATTGGTTTCGTAAAAAATATTACCAATACTAATGATTTTTGATACACAATCATTTCACATCTTTACATGTCTAAAACACCCGGAATAGTAATATGAGGAGATATCTCTTCTGGTGGTGACATGGTTGTAGGTGTCAGAATCGTTCACCTATGTCATGTCTTGGCAAGCAAGACTAACCGTATTGTATTCTTAAACAATAAAAATATCTTCATTGACAATTTAAGTGTCATTATTTTATGTCATACCATCCTAATTCCTATAATTCACCTTCAACATTATATGATCTCAAATAACGTGTTCAGGCTTTTTATAGTGGTAGAACATTATGTCATATCTTGATCAAGATTTTGATCTCTTACTCCTTTGAAGAATTTGTTCATGGGGTTCTTTTCCTCTCCATCATCCCTACCATTTCTTCTTCCCTACCATTTCTTATTCCCTAGTATTTCAGTGAAAAGATACCCCGATTCGGGTGTATGTCCCTCATCGTTAATTCCATACTCTTCATTCATCATTTTGTCTTTCACCATATTAATAGTGAAAGTTCCATCCGGAGTTTAATTGTTAACCAACACAACTAGTGTCTCCCATATCTATGATAATGAACTCAATGTTAACTAAGCTTGAACCTCAACAATAATCATCATTTTCATTGAATTTAATTGAACAATGGTACATTGGAACTCTCTCATGTGCTTTGATACACATTTCACATCTTTGTATACCATGTTGAGAAGATGACGTATCATGTTTTCTTAGGTTTTCATGAATTTACACACATAAATCTTGTCCGATTTTATCCAAATAATATAGGAATCATGTTCACTGGAAAAATTACGGATGATGCTCTTATCGATCCATTGTATTATTTGGGCTTCAAACATTCTGATGAGTATGTCCCACTCCATATCCACTCGTGGGATATTGGCTGATATCTTCTCATTAGGTTTAACACTTGATGACGTTTCCAACTCTTTCACTTCAATAAGAATTGTGGTTTATGCTATAGGCTTCCTCAAATAATCAATATATATATATATCCTCTACTTTCAGTTTCTAAATGTAATAATTAAATGTAGTTAGATTATTCATATTACCGGTATTATCATGTAATCATGGACAGAAAATATCAAATATATAACCATACATATATTTTTAGAATGGTCAGAATATCTGGAATCGACTCTTAGATCGCAGAAAATGGTCTCTAGTTGGATGAAGTAATGTCAAAATAGTTACAATGGTCTAGATTAACTGATGACATGGTGCTGACGTGGCATTAATGTGGTGTTCTAGAACAGTGGATGGAAATGTTGCAAGAACGTCACTAGCTACGTGAACATAAATTTATTTTCTCGAATGGGGGTATTGTAGCACTTGATGTTTTTCCAAACATTGACCAAGCCAATCTCCTTTAGTTCGGCAGCATTTTTGATGTCACATATGCTATTGGAATCATCTCTCCATTCTCTTCAAAGATCTATCCTCATAATTTTTTTCGAGCAACGTCATTTTTCTGGTCTCTGAAAAATTTTGTTTCCACTGTTGTCATGTTTTACCTGAACAATTTGATATCATATTGTTTGGCCATCGGATACTCATGGATATAAAAAACGAACAAAATAGAAAGTGAAAAATAAGAATGAAAATAATTTATATGGTTTGGAAATAGTGTTGCCTACATACACAAGAAAAGAGAGGGTCATTTCTGTTACTTCCTCTCCAGATGAATTCTTTGATGGATACACATTGATACAATGATTTTTTAAATTTAAAATCCATGATATCTTAATCATATTTCATTTTTTCTTTAATGTTCATCAGTTTAAAATCTATGCAAGGGTTGGATCATAATCCATTTAAATATGCCTAACCACTAGCTATGTTCCATGTTTCATACAATCCAATCTCACCAGCTGCCTGCCAAATGAAGAAACTATGGAGATGTTTCCAACATGATGTTGGAGATATATTCTTTTAATTTCTATTGATTTCTCCCACTAATGGGACTGGCCCCCACACATGACTTCTCAAATTTTTATTTCCCTAGACCACTCTTTCCCCCCTCAATGTCATATCATTATGTGGGTTAAAGATGTGAGGGAATAGATTCAATCTATTGTTTGGATGTTGGCTCCTTGACTTTGTAGTTCACTTCATATACATGGTCAGTCTCTATCAGATTTAAAAAAAAAATCATCACTTCAGCCAGATTCATAATAGTCACATCCATCTCCCATAGGTGTATCCCTGTCATAGGTTACTATTTTATCAGGGCCTTATGATAAAGAAATGTAGGGATAAAATATACCGAAATTTGCTTCCATGGATCATACATTTGAAGAATCCACTCTCTCCTAAACCTTGTCGAAGCATGTAATTGTTGAACATAGTTCTTACATAGCTCAGTTCCTCTACTTTGTGAAGAATTTATCAATATCTCTAGATTTCAATATTCTAAATCTTACTCCCTGATATGATAAGGCAGTCACTAATGGGAAAGAAATTTGGGATCAAAAACATCCCTCGTGTATCCATGAATCAAAGACTTGAATGCATTGGAAGTACCAATCATCCAATTTTTAACAGTTTCAATGAATTATTTCATGTACTTGAAATCTAAAATTTATTAACATTAATCATAAAAGATTATTTATAAAATCCTGAAGTGTTAATGGATGAATTATTGTCTATTGGTATCTCTTCTCCTCTTTTTAGTAGAGTGTTCACCAGGTCCTATTCTATAAAGATGTCCTCTTGTTCAAGTCCTCATACCAAATGGATTTTATGCTTGGGGATACATCCGAGAACAATATTTTTCAATGATCTTTCTTATGATATGGAAATAATATGTCATGTGGGTGAGGGTAAAGATATTAATCCAATATAATGAGGTATCCATGAATAATGTTTCATAGTTTATGGTTCTTGAATTGATAAAATTATTCTCAAAGATTAAGGTCATTCCTAAAAAGATATGTAGCCTTTATTTTAGGCATTGGGATCCCATAGATCACGACAATAAGATCTTTTCCAAATACTCAATCTCTATAAAAAATTATATATATATGATCATATTGGTACATTAAATTTTTCCTCTAGGAACATGGTTTTCATCATATCCTTCATTTATGAAATGACTGATCCAAGGATGATGATGTAAATTTGGTGGGATTTCAAATCATTAAACATTGAGGAATCATCATTTTTTATGGGTGGTGATTTTAATAATATCATGGATGTGTTAAGGAAGAATGTTTTTAGACCATTTCTATGGGTTACATGATGGAGTTATCACCCATCACTTCTCATAATGTACACCTTGATATAGGGTTTAAGGGTGAATGGTAAACATGGTGTAATAATCAGTTTGGTTATATGATATCATGGTAAAGGATTAATATTTTCCTTATAAACACCCCATAAATATTTAGCTTTCTAAATGATGAATTCAGACATCTGGTGCATTTAGTTTTAGATCATTATCCCCTTATTCTAAACGTAATGTTTACTGATTGATTTTGATGTTTTTTCTTCATATCCAATCAATAGGTCCCCCAAACCAGCTTCAACATAGTTATACATGAATCCTAGAATAATCCATTTACTAGAAGACTTTGTACTTGAATCAAAATATGTTGTTGTAATTACCCAAACCTATTTGTCCAGAGTTAGTGCATTATTACATAACATTATCATGATAATAATAGACAATTTATTGAAATAATGAATAGTTTAGTATTCATTGATGAACTAGATACATACATAAGTTTTACGTTACAGTATGAATTAAAAAACATCATTTTTCCTCCTTTGAACACACTCATATTCCATGTCCTATCCCTATAGGTCAATCATAATATACTTCTACCCATCATTGAAAAAAATAAAATATAAGAAATGGGTGATCTCATATGCTCAGTAAGGATAAAAATTTATTGGAAACATTCATAAATATGCATAGACCATGAAGGCAATGTATAAGACTAAAACAAAAGCCTTTTAAATTTTAACATCATCATAATATGGAAAAGTAAAATAAATAAATTTTATTTACATATTCACAGGGATATTATAATTGTCTAATAATCAAATGTCATATCAATAGGAAAATTTCATAATGATGGAATGCATAATGATGGACATTATAACCACATATTCAATGCCTCGTTCAAATATTGAAAATAAGATTTAGTCAAGGCCTTGTTCCAAGACACTAGTTTGTCTCATGATACCATTGGATGCATCGAGAAGTTATATCGGGCTCCACCTGTAACATACTAAGTCCAATTCATTCCTTATATGAAAACTTTGAAACATAACATATACATTTGTATTAAAACCAGCATAAGAAATGTTAATAATTTAGCCATAAAAATGTATGGTATAAAAATACCTCACACACAGTCAAACACGTCACAAAACCATAAATACAATTTGGAAGATAGTATCAAAATAAATCAACTTCAAACAAATATATAATCTATCAAAGGATGTTGACATAGATGAAATAAATACAATTTTAGAGAAATATCTCTTTTTATTTAGAAATTTTTTAAAAGTCACATAATTATAAAAGGAAACATTTATTTTGAAAATATTCTTATAAGATTGTAAGGGAATCATCTAACGTGTTATAATGGTGGAAAATAATTACACTCATTATATAAGTTAAAAAACATTCTTTCCTTAATTTTGTGGAAAAAGACATAAAGGACCTTGTTTGGAAAAGAAAGAAAGATTCCTTTACAAACATTTTATAAAAAGTCAAACAAATGTACAAATGAATTTATAACATAGTGTTGGAAATAGTAAAAATGTTTTGAAATATATTTTTAAGAAAGATAGATGTGGATGATAAAGAGGTCACAGTACATACTCACGTACAAACAAACTCGGATAATGAAGAGATTATAGAATTAACCGTTACCTTAAAATTTTTCTTTGGTAGAGGGTACGTTAACCACCTATATAATTGTTAAATAATTTTTAATAAATTATAAAAGAACCACATATATGAATATGAAACCATATATGATCTTCTAATATTTCATTGTTAATGATATTTCAGTAGTATCATCATTTCGTGTGTTAACTGATTCATTTTACATTATATGTTTTGTTTATAAGACATGTTTTTAATGGATAGGATGTATTTGATTCATATATATAATGATATTAAGTTCTTAAAAATTATTTTGATTCATAAAATGAAAATTATTCTTGAATGGTTATGATGGGGAAATAAATCTTATCGCGTTCGTGGAGACGATAATCTGTACGTATGCACGAGCACTGATATCATTAATTTAAGGGTAAAATAGTTTGTAATTGGATGGTATATCATATATACAGAATTATTAACATTTTATATTTAATATTAAAATCAATTATACTAATTATCACACCCATCAAAATAATAAATTGTTGAATTAACAAACTACACCATGACGTGGAGACGCTATGTCGTACTTACACACTTACAGTGACATTGTCGTTCATATGATGGATAGAATAATTAATATGTTTGTCCCATATTTTTAATAATATCACAGTATGTATAAAGTTATGGAGATATTATTTTGTTATAGAAACAACAATGAAAGATGTTGTGGAAGAAGAAAAGAACTTTGAAAGAGGTGATGAAATTATTGCCTCTTCTTCAGGTGATTCCTTTTGATTAGTTTAAAAGGGTCCAAAGGATTGATTTCATATAAAATTATGCCTCATAGATGATGTGAGGGTATCTGAGAGTATATTTTAGTAGGGGTTGGCTGAGCCAAATGGCTATGAATGTTTGATTTTGAGAAAAGGGAATGTACCCTTTCATAAGAGAGGTGAGGGTCACTTTATGAAAATCATGAAATATTAATTTATTATAAAAACATATTCAGTTTATAATGGCTCCAAAAGGATATATTTAGAGGCTAATGTGGGGATGGGATGCAAACCTCTCAACCAATATGTTTTAGATAGGGTTAGGTCACCATATTAACCTTATCTTTTAGAAATAACTCTTTGTTTAATAGTATACCTTTTACAATGAATTCTTGTATTATTATAATAAATGGTTAATAAACATAATATAAAAATAAAATTGGACCCCAAGTGGTTCAATTTTGACATATATAGCCTTATCAATGTCCTTTGGCAGAACCTTAGATTTTTTGGAATATTATGTCATTTAATAATATAGTATTTGTTTAAAAAAACTCATTTATGTCAATTTTTACACTATTTCGTATATTGTTTTAGTGAAAGTCATAAAAATTTTATCACTTCAAAGAAAAAATATTTCTATCAACCATAACATAAAATATTATCATATTATATAAGTGGAATTCATGAATAGTCTCAATTTACATATATTAGGATATTTATAATTTCAATTATTATAATCACTCATTAATATGGTAATTACTGCATCTTCATTGTGTTATAAATAAATTTAATTATTTAATTATATAAACTATAAATAAAATACCACTATGTAGAAAATAATTTTAATTTTATAAATAATATTTGTAGAAGAATTTAACTTATGTATAAAAATATATTAAAAACAATAGTTATGAAAATTTTAATTTAACACTTTTAACTATTATTTATATAAAATAATAATAAATTCCATAATCTAATCCAAATGCATAATAAAGGACAATATTTTATTTATAAATATTATTTTTTTATAGAAATACTTATCCAGAAAAATTATTACATGTGTTAAGGTAATTATAATATAATTTTAACATTTATTTACCCTATAAACTTTTAACTGGATTAAATAAAATTCCAATGTTAATATTCACCAAAATATATTTTCATCTTATTGAACCAAATTTTACTTATTGATGTAAAATGTGTCCCTTTGATTTTTGAAATTCACTTCATAGAAGTTTTAAATTTCATTTTAGGATAATTCTCCTACGTGCATAGAAGGTGGGTAAAAGACATTAAAAAATTCAATAAAATTTTATACATCTAATCATATTATAAAATGACTCCAATGAATTAAATTGAACTAATATAGTTATTGTGTTTCTATTTTTACTATAAAATAAATTTAAATAAAAATAAAAATTATTGAAACAAAATACAGTTTTAAACAATAATGCAGTGTTTTCCCTATTCGTCCAAAATTGAATGTTTTCATAAAAATACCAAAAGGTCAACCTAAGCTAATTTTGATATTTAGAATCCTAAAATGAGGTTTATATTCAAATATAAAATTTATAATATTTCAAAAAGTGGGTATTACAATTAATAACAACCAGTTTGATTGTTCATAGAGAGTTAGAACTCAATGATTCTTACAACACAAGCTATTATTTTAATCAAAGAGAAGTGTATTATGGATGCTTGATGTGTTACATTATTCATTCCTTCAAATAATTTCTTCCTTGAAATTTCATGAATATTAATGCATAAAAATATTGAGGTGGTTCTTCATCATAAGTTCTTCAAGTCCCCATGTTGCATGTTCCATATTATGGTTTCTCCGAAGAACTTTTAATAGACAGGTCGTCCAGTTTCTCAACACTTTCTCACTTGTGTCAATAATCTTGATAGGCTCCTCAAAATAAAAAATATCGGGTTAATGTTCTATTTCTTTATAGGTGTGTACATGCATTGGGTCGGGCATGTATTTTCTCAATATTGATATGTGTAACACATCATGAACCATGGAGAGACAAGGAGGGATTTCCAAATGGTAAGCTACAACTCCAATTCATTATAGAATTTCGAAATGTCTGATGTACATATGACTCAATTTACATTTCTTACTAAATTGTATAACATCCTTCAGTGGATATTTCTTAACTAAAACATGATCTCCTACTTGAAATTCATAATCCTTCCATAAGTAATCGGCATAGATCCTTTTCCAATTTTTAGCTGCTTTGAGGTGGTTTTGGAAAATCATCACTTATTCCATTGTTTACTCAAAATGTTCTATACCTACAAGTTTTCTTTCACAAAAATCATCCCATCAGGTTGGTGTGAGAAATCTATTTTAATATAACGCTTCATATGGAGCCATCTAAATACTTTAATGGAATCTATTATTATTGAAAAAAACTCATCCAAAGTTAAATATTGATCACACGTACCTTGAAAGTCTTGTGAGAAAGATCTCAACATGTCTTATGAGGTTTGAATAGTCTGTTCTGATTGTCCACCATATTGAGGGTGATAGGATGTGCTCAAATGAAGCTCGGTATCAAAACCCTTCTAAAGAATTTTCCAAAATCATGATGTAAAAAAGGGATGATGATAAGAAACAATCAATAGGGGTTCCCTTGGAAGTCTTACAACATCATTAATATATAGTTTCTCTAAACATTAAAGTTCTAAATCATCACCTATGGCATGAAAATGTGTTGACTTGGTAAGATGATCAAAAATGAACCATATTGAATCAATCCTTCAAGGAGTCTTTGGTATCTCCATGACAATGTCCATCATAATATCATTTAGTTTCCTCTCAGGTATGGGAAGAGGTTTCCTGACTCATCTAGGTTGTTGTCTTTTAGCCTCCACCTATTGATAAACCATACATATTTACACATAAAAAAAATCTCTCTCTTCATTTAGTCCCAAAAAAAATGTTCCTTCATATATCTATAAATCTTTGTGGTACCATTGTGAATAGGGAAATTGGATCTATGAGCATCATCCATCAATTCCCATTTTAGATTAGGTTTTTCAGGAACACAAATTCTCTTCCAAAATTTAAAATTCCATAATTATATATAAAGTCTATCAATCTCCCATCATTCACATCATTAATTTTCATTCAAAACTCTTCATCAACAGTCTAAGAACATTTTATCCATATTATTGAAGATGGTTTGGAAACCATTTGGAAAAGTATTAATATTTCACCATCCATGATTATTCCCATATCCATTATTATGAGATCCAGGAACAGAGGATTCCTTTCAACTCTCATCTTATCCAAAACAGCATGACCATTTAATATCAAAGCATCTTCAACCATATTTTCCTTCCCGAGGTGGTAGTGTATAGGTAAACAACAATCCTTGAGTAGTTCCAGCCATTGTCTCTACCACAAATTGAGTTCAATCTGTGATAATATATACTTTAATATCTTGTGATTGGTATATATCTCACATTTTTCACCATATAGATAGTTTCTCCATAAATTAAAAGAAATTATTATAGATTTTCACTCAATATAATTAGTGGGATAGTTTTGTTCATGAATTTCTCGCTATCGTGATACATAGGAAATAACTCTATTATTATGCATAAGGACACAACCAAGTCCTTTATTTAAATCTAGACTATAAAAAACAAACCCATTCTTCCCTGATGGTAGATTCAATATAGGATCATTGAATAATATTTTCTTCAGTTCTTCAAAACATTCTCCACACACTTTTTAACAAACTAATTAAACAAATTTACATGTGAGCTTGGATAATGGGTTAGCGAATTTAGAAACATTCATGGACGAAATGCAGATAATAACCCACTAAACTAGTATAACTGTGTACCGAAGTTATACTCATCGGTTCAGACCATTCTTGTATTTCACTTTTCATAGAAGTATCAACAGGGATTCCATCATTAAAGACAATATGGAAACGAAAAGAAATCTCTTGAATCCATAATTCAAACATGTTCAACATCCCATATAACTCATTTATTTTATAATTCATTAGAATAGAGTGGATGTGATTTTCATGATCTTCATAGATTTTGGAGTATAACAAGATATCATCATTAAATAACACTACAAAGACATAAAAATATTCCTTGAAAACACTATTAATTAGATCCAAGAAGATAGAGGGTACATTAGTCAGTCCATAAGGAATTACTGTAAACTCGTAATTCCCATACCAAGTAAAAAATTATATCTTTGGGATGTCTTCCTTCATTACACACAACTGATGATATCCAAATCAAAGGTCAACATTTTAAAAATACTAAGATACTTGATGTTGATCGAATAAATCTTCAATGCAAGGTAGGGGATAATTTTTTTTATCGTTATAGTATTGATCTCTCTATAGTCAATAAAACATCATAGACCCATCCTTTTTCTTAACAAAAATAATTTGGGCTCCCCAGATAGAAACACTAGTGAGAATGAATCCTTTATTACTAAATTCCTCTATTATTTTCACTACTTCCACTAATTCCACAACTTACATTCTATAATTGGACTTTGATGTTTTCCTTCAACCATGAATTAAATCAATGGAAAACTCAATTTCTTGTTCTAAAGGATGTCTTGTTAAATCCTATAGAAACATGTAACCATGTACTTGCAAAAAAGTTTTTTACTCTATTTGAACATTCCATTTGGCATCCATAGTTATTTTATAATCTTCTTCTCCAAGAATTAAACTTATTAGAGATACTAGGGGTGGATCTTGATGAGAATAATATGGTTATATTTCTGCTCTAATAATAAGGTACTCTTTATCATCTTCACAAATTGTATCTTCATTCTTCTTAAAATAAATTTTCATATCATGGTCTAAATGCCAATCCATAAAGAGGATTATATCAAATTAAATCATGGTTATGAAAATGAAATCATCAAATAAATAATGTTTATATTCTGCAGTGAGAACTTATTCGGAAAACAGTGTTGCAATGATGCTACCCTTCAGAGTTTTGACTGACAGGTACCTTGTGAAATCAAATTGTAAATGTCTAATTTTTATAGAAAACTAGGAAGAAAAGAAACAATACGATGGTCTAGAATAAAAAAATCATTGTCTATATTTGAGGAATCCATTACATTACATGGCATCATGTCATTCGGAGCATGAAACTCAATAGTAGTGATCATATAAGCTTGGCCTTTATCCCTTGTCCTTTTCAGCCTCTTTCTTTCTCTTGCAATCACGATCTTGGTGGCCTTTTTCACCACACTTATAATGGACAACCATTCCCTTCATGAATATACTTGGGTGTTTCTTCCCACATTTACTGTCGGATGGCCATTTAACATTTCCATTCTTCCCTTATTTTTATTTCTAGAGTGTTCATATAATATATTCTTCTCCTTCATAACATTATGTGATAAGACATAGAGAATTTATATTCTGTCATGATAGAATAAACTAATATTACTCCTTGGGTTACATATATAATTTGATTCATTCCTTGATACCTTTTTAATGATAACCCATAAAATAATATTACTCCTTGGGTTATATATATAATTTGTTTCATTCCTTGATACATTTTTAATGATAACCCCATACTTTGCAACATTCTCATTCTCCTTTTTCCTCAGACTCAGAAATTTACTTTCCATATCCTCTTGATGGTCACAATGAAAGTATTATTCTAATAAAATCTCTTTAAACTCCATATATTCCATATTTGATACTTCTTCATCCTCCTTTTTGTTTTTAAGTAATGACCACCATTTATCTTCATTGTCCATGAGGAAATAAACTACCATGAAAACTTTTTCCTTTTTGCTACTTCCCAAATCATGAAATATTTTCTCTAAGGAATATATCCATTTCTCAGCTAAAAATGGAATCTTAGTTCTATTGAATGTTTTTGGTTTTGCCTCATAAAGTGTTAGCACTGATCCTCCACATTTTGGGTCAGGGTGCTTCATATGGGTATGGTTATTATTCATAACCTGAGTGAGTTGTCCTAGTATGGTAATAAGTTGTTCAGACCCAATTGAATCCCCACATCCACTATAATAATCTTGAGTATGATGGAAATCCCTATATGAATTACATCCATTGATACGATTTCCATTCCTTCTAATAGGATCCACTTCTAAACTATGTCATACACTTGATTAGTTTATGAATCACAATATGTAATTTCAATCTACTAAAACAACTAACATTATTTTAAGTGCTTATAAATATAATCCATAATCATAAAAATCTATTCTTTGGGGAGTTATTTACACATAAATCCTTCATTATGGATTTTATATAAAATGTGAATTATTCTAAACATATACCTCGAGAGTGTCGTAACCAATAGTGCAATATGGCCCGTTGTTGAGTACCAAGATACCCTAGGTTATGCTCAAAACACCTTGTCAGTGTTTTCACTCCTAGGTATATTTGTGATACAGTTTCCTTGACCTGGTCGTATATAGACAAGGATGTATTACATGGAAAATGCACAAAATCACTAAATTTCCAAAAAAAACGTGGAAGTTCTTCTATACTAATCTTCAAACTCTATTTTAGGGTAATGTTATATAATCATAATTTTTCTAAATCGAGCTTCAAAGGATTGTGAAAAACATCCTATAACACCATCTGTAAAACCTTGACCCTAGTTACCCAGAGTCTGTGCATTATTTCATAACATTTTCAAGGTCACAAGAGATCATGTCTCAGAAGACTGATTAGTTTAGTATCCTTTGAAGTATTAGATTGATACATTAGTTTTACATTAAAATATGAAATAAAAAACATCATTGTGTCTCGTTTCAACACACTCATGTCTCATAGCCTATCCCTACATGTAAATCATAATATACTTCGTCATATCCTAGGAAAAATAAAACAAAATAAATGGGTGAGCATGGATTCTCAGTAATGATAAAAATATATAGGAAACTTTCACAAATGAGCCTAAACATTGAAGGAAATTTATAAGTATAAAACCCATGATTTTTAAACATAGACATATTTATAATATGGAAAATATAAATCAAATAAAGGCATTTACTTATTCACATGAATATTATACTTGTTGAATATTCACATGTCATATCAAAAGCTAAATTTCATAAGAAAGGAATGCATAATTCCGGACATCAGAACAACATAGTCAAGGTCTCATGACAAGACTACAAATAAGATTTTGTCAATAACTTGTAACAAGACACTAGTTTGTCTTATGTGACCTACCGATTCATCCGGGATCTATAATGGGCTCTACCCATCACTTAATAATTGGAATGCATTCCTCATATGAAAGGGTTGATACCTAACATAATCATTTGTTTTAAAACTCACATATGAAATGTTAATACCTTAACCATAAACCATAAATGGTTTCAGAATAACACATACATTGTCAAACATATCACAAAAACTTCAATAAAATATGAATTATTTTATCATATTAAATCAACTTTAGAAAGGAGTAAAATAAATCAAAGGATGTAGACATAGATGAAACTGAAACTATTTGAGAGAAATATGTCTTTCTATTTCGAAATAATTTTAAAGTCACATAATTATAAAAGAAAACATTTATTTAAAATATATTATTATATGATCGTAAGGGAAGATTCAAAGGTGTAACAATGGTATAAAATAGCTGCACTCTCTGTATAAGTTAAAAAAACATTCTTTCCTTAATTTTGCCAAAACGGTCATAATAGACCTTGTTTGGAAAATGGCAGAAAGATTCAATTATGGACATTTTATAAAAAGTTAAAGAAGGATAAAAAATACAATAACCCATAATCGTGGCAATTAAAAAAAGTATTTGAAATACATATTTAAGAAACATATATGTGGATGATAAATAGGTCCCAGTAAATACTCACATATAGACAACCTCAGATAAAAAAGAGTTTGTAGAATTAACCCTTACCTTTAACTTCTCCTTGGTAAGGGGTACATTAACCTCTCATATAATAGGTAAATAATTCTTATTAAATTATACATGAACCACACCCATAAATATGATAACATATATGATCATCTAATGTTGCTTTGTTAATGATATTTTAGTAGTATCATCATTTCGGGTGTTAACTGATTCATTTTCCTTTATAAGTTTTGTTACGTAGGTCATGTTTGTTATTTTTTAGATGTATTTGATTAATATCCAGAATGATTTTAAGTTCATAAAAATTATTTTTAATCATAAAAATAAAATTATTCTTCAATGTTTATAATGGAGAAATGTATCTTATCGCTTTCTTGGATACGGTAATTCTTTCGTACGCACGAGCGACAATATCATTCTTTTGATGGTAAAATAGTATGTAATTGGATGGTATATGATCTATAAAAATTAATTAACATGTAATATTTATTATTAAAATCAATTATACTCATTTTTATACCCATCCAAATAATAATGTGTTGAATTAACAAACTACACCATGACATGCAGACGGTAAGTCATACGTACACACTTATGATGGCTTTGTCATTAATAATGTGGATAGAATAATGAATATGGTAGTAAAATATATAAAATAACATAAATGTATGTATAAGGTATTGGTGGTTTTAATTTGGTATGGAAAAAACAAATAAAGAGCAAGAGGAAGAAGAAAATAACTTTGAATGAGGTGATGAAATTATTAACTTTTCTTCAGGTGCTTCCTTTTGATTTGATCAAAAGGGATCCTTAAGTGGGATTTATGATAATTGTAAGGAAACTAGGATAATTTGAGCGTACTTGGGAGGATATTTGACTATGGTTTGGCATAACCAAATGGCTTTGGAGGTGTGATTTTTAGAGAAGGGGAAGTACCCTTTTATAAGAGAGGTGAGGGTTACTTTAAGAAAATCATGAGATATTAATTTATTATACAATCATATTCGGTTTATAATGGATCCAAAAGGATTTATTTCATGGATAAGGTGGAACTTTGTCGAAATACTCAAAAAATATGGTTTATATAGCTTTAGGTCACCATATTGTCATTATATTTTACATTTAACTCCTAGTTAAATAATGTAACTTTTACAATATATTCTCATATAATTATAATAAATGGTTAACAAACATGCTAAGAAAATCCAAGAAAACCCCATGATGTTCATTATTGACATATATAACTTTATCTAAGTACTTTTTTTGATCATTATATTTTAATGAATATTATATCATTTAATAATAAGGTATTTGTTTTAAAAACACATTTATGTCAAAGTTGACACTATATTGTATATTGTTTTTCGGATGGTGATAATAACTTTATCACTTTAAAATAGATTTATGTAATTAACTTTATAATGTAACAGTAGTCTATAAAATTAGTGTAATGAATAAAAATTCTGAAATTAATTTTTTTTGGATATTTAAAATGTCAATTATTTTAATCATTCGTTGATACGGTAATTGCTGCATCAATATTGTGTCAGAAATAAATTTAATTATTTAATGTCTAAAAATAATAAATAAAATATGATTTGGTAGGAAATCTTATTATAATTATAATAAATATTTATAGTCTAAATAATCTTATGTATAAATATATATTTAAAAATATTTTGTTATGAAAATTTTATTTTATCACTTTGAAGTCTTCTTTAAATCAAATAATAATAAATGTCCAAATATAATCCATGTTTATCAAAGAATATCTTATTTTATTACTATGGTTTATATTGGCCAAAGAGAACTTATCCAATATAATTGAAACAATTTTTAATGTAATTATAATATCATTTTTAACTTTAATTACCTAATTTACTTTTAACTTAGGTTAATAAAATTTAAAAGTTACTATTCACCAAAAATTACATTCATGTTATTGAACAAAATTTTACTAATTGATGTCAACCATGTCTCTTAGATTTTTTAAATTCAATTCATGGAAGTGGTAAATTATATTTTAGGTAAATTTGATAATGTTCCATGAAGGTGGGTTAAAGATGTTAAGAAATTTTAAAAAATTTACACATATAATCTTATTATAAAATTACTCCAACGAATTGCATTGAAATAATATCTGTATTATGTATCTATTTTAATTTAATATAAATTTAAATAATAATTATTATTATTTAAATAAAAGTTGGTTTCAATCAATAACACTATGTTTTTGACAATTGTACAAAAATTGAATTTTTTCAGAAAAATAACAAAAAATCACCCTAAGATAATTTTGATATTATGATTCCAAAGATGAAGACCATATTGAAAATCAAAAATTAAAAAATTTAAAAACGTGGTAATTAATAATCATAATGCCTAATTTTATTGTTCATGGTGTGTTATAACACGATGTTGTGCCTGACAAAAAATATTATATTAATCAAAGAGAAGCATATTGTTGAAGTTGGGGGTGTTACTATTGTAGCGAATGAAGAAAGTCTTATCCTCTTGGTCTAGTTACATTCCTTCTGTTTCCTTAAATACGGCTATTATAAGAGATTTAATTGATCATGAATAAGTCATTATTAAAGACCAATGGTACAATGAATTGCTTTCCTCCCTTTCCATAAAATAGAAGCAGTTATACCATACGTTTCTAGAGCATCAGAGCAAACTACATCAAAGATCTATATTAAATTGAATTAGGTATGTGGGATAGAGTATTAATTTTTTCAATGAATTAATGAGTGAAAAACATTAGAGGAGTCTTCCAAATATCTTTATGACGGATAGAATAGTGACAAGTGTCCTAAACGTGAATATTGGTATGGTTATCTCTCATTTTGAATCTCTTATATTTAATACTAAATATTGTATATATAATGGGTACCCTAGAAGTTATGATGGAATTTTTTATTTTATCTCAAGTGTTGTTGTTCCCTCATAAAATGATCTATAAGATAATGATATAGATGAGAAAAAGGTTTTAAAAATTTTAAATTCTATCAAATAGGAATGTTTATCAGGGATGATTGGATTCCCATGTTTATTATATGTGAACTCACGGGATATCATCATTGAAAATCTTTTGCAAGAAATTTAGGACATATTTTATTGGATTTAATTTCCCCAGTATTCATTAGGAACTAATATTGTTCTAATTCCCAATTTTAAGGATCAATCATCCATTAATATATTTAGACCAATATACTTGAGCAATTTTATATATGAAGATCTATAATCAATCATCAATATGAGACTATCCCAATTCTTACATGAATAGTTTACAAAGGAATAACATGGTATAATCAATGTTCTATCCCAATTCTTTTTTTTTACATGAGTATCTCTCCAGAGATGGTTATAGATATTAATAGGAAGATGCGGGGAAACATATTCTTATTAATACTTTTATATAAAAATAGTAAAAATAGATAGAGTGGAAATTTTTTTCCTTGGAGTAAAGAATAATATAAACTTCATGAAATTTATTAATGATCCATTGTTTCCCTGTTATACGTTAATCATGTTCATAATTCATTTCATGGGAAGATAATGTAGTTTTCTTAAATCAATGAGGGGTAAAATACAAGGAGATCAAATATCTCATAACATCTTCTTCCATGTTTGGATTGATCTTAGTAGATACATTGCTTCCATTATGCAACATGGAATTATCCATCCAATTAAATGTAGAAATCACACCAATGGAGTATCACATGTTATTTTTTATAATTATATGGTCTTCATTAACAATGGTAGTCAATATTATATCTTGTAATTTTATAGCATCCTGGAAAAATATTCTAAATAAATGGGGAAAATTAATAATTCGGATAAATGATGTGGGGTTTTCCATCATTATGCATAGAGGAATCTGTAATAGAAACATTTATGGAATAGCTGACAAAATCCCCAGGAGATTCAAAAATTAGAAAAATATGATTCCTTCATTTTAGGGGAGTATCAAACTCTTTAATCACATCCTATCCTATATTTCCATGCATATTCTATCCCTTTTTAAGCATCCAAAGACTATTATCAATTCTATTTACAGTCTCTTATCAGATTTTATTTGGGATTCCCAAAAGAAGGGTAGGTTCCACTAAGCCTCCTATGAGTGGATTTGTAGACTAGTTAAAAATAGATGAATCAATATGAATAATATAATGGAGGAGATTCATTTTCATTATTGTAAAATTTCTTGTGAATTCATTTAAGGGAGATATTTTTTGATTTGTTTCTTAATGGTAAATACAACAACTCTTTGGGAGTAGCCAAGGATCCTCTATTCACTATATGTAATTACATTTAAATTCATATTCCAATGCTTGATTAATATTATAGTTGGATAATTGAACACTATGTTATTAATTTTATGGAACACGATTCGTTTAGTGAGGTATTGGGATATTTGGGGTGCCCCACACCAAATTTATCATTTATGTAGTCAACCCTTTATCCATTGTTCATCAATGAAATTTTAATCCCTGCTCAAACATAGTATTTTAAGGATATTATGATTGAGGATACAGTGGAGTTGTGTGACTTCACAGGTTCAATTTTGGGTATGTTTAATGCTATGTCTTAAAGAAAATCTATTCGTTTGGATTATGATAATGTTGTGTGAAGACCTAAACATTGGTGGATAATTATTCTAACGAGGTTCGGCTTTATGATTTGGATAAAACATAATAAGCATTAGATTACAATATATAGATAATATAGAAGAGTATATCTATAGCTTACATGTTCTTATGTTGTACATCATATAAAGAGGAATCTATATTGAATATTTTTTGAATTTTTTTTTGGGAGAATTAGGTGTTAGAAGGCTTTTGATATTTCATGGATTTATCTATATAGGTTAACTACATCAATGAGTTCCTTAAATAATGTTTTATGGGATTGTGAGGAAATATTCAAGAGTAGATAGATCGATACCTCATCCTTACGACATGGTGTTGTTGTTTTTGGGATGCTAGGAAAACATTTCGATATAATGTAACCATTCCAAATGATATGACGTCACTGGTTAAAGACAAATGTATCTTAGTGGATCAGGATCAGGTCATGAATCAATGGAAAGAGGGATCATCGTAATAATGTTGTATGGGAACTAGTTCTGAGTCACCTGTTCTCTGAACCTCACAAATGGGTCACTGGGTTCATTGGACTCCCCCAAGGAGCCACAAAAATAAATCTAGATCTTCCATTTAGTCATGGAGATATACTGGTCTAAGGGGGTGTTTTTTATTGTGATTCCATTGGATAAGTGAATTTCTCTTTCAGTTCATTCTATGGAATTGGGGATTCCCTCAACGTTGTAGTTAAATCCATTCTATAAGGTCTTGAATAAATCTCTAAAATAATATTTCAGTAATCAAAGGTGAAATAGATTAAAAGATAATTTAGTGATCCCTTAAAGGGCTCAATTTGACTCCATCACACATCAAGTACATAATTAAAAATAAAAAGGACCTCATCACCAATGGGATACATCTTCATTACATGTTTTTTGAAGGTAACATTATAGATTACTTTTTAGAATCTAATGAATCTCATGAGTTCCCTCCAAAGGTGTTCAACAATAATGTCTCCCTCCAATTATGTGGCACAAGCATAGTTATTGGGTAAACTCTCTATATCAACTTTTATAGTCCCCCTTGACTATTCTTCCTACATGATTTCCCATTGTTTTTGTTTCATTTGTTAATAAAAATTATATTTTGTGTATTAATTATGAAGACCACCATCTCCATGAATTACCAATTTTTATATTTCAAACGGTTTCTCATTATTTATCTAAACATTAGAATATTTTAAAACAAATAATGAAAAAATTATAATTAATAAAATTACCATTCAATTATATAATATTATTTCAATACTATTTTTTTTTCCATATCCCCTGCTCAATTTTTTTTTGTTCATGATTGGTTGGGTATAAAAACCTTATTTCTCAATCATAAAAAATAAATTATTATGGATTAATATAGGTTATTTCATAAAATTTTTATTATAATATTAATAAGAAAATCATGATATCATATATGGTTATAAAATGATTAAATTTCGTATTTATCATAATATAACATTTCATCAATGAATGCGCAAATTACAAAAATAAGCTGAACTGATTCCATTTTGATGAAATATAATTAAAAATTGAAAACGATATAATAAAATTATAAAAAACATAAATATTTTAAATTATAATAACCAATATTTTATCTGAATGATGATTTTTTATATAATAATATTGAACAACATTGATACTATAAATGTAGTTCAAATTAATCAAGAAACCTCACACATAATAATGAGAATGGATATTAAATTATTAGTATATGTATAGTGAATAATTTGAAATATAGTTTGTAAATTTTAATAGATAGGTTTATGTTTTGGAAATATGTTTTTATGAGAGTAATTTTTTATATTAATATTGTTTTTCTTTAGTGTCAGTCATGAATTTTTTCAGGAGATTCAAATATCAATTCTCATTCCTTGACACATATTTCAAATTATATATCATTCATTAGTTGTAATTATTTTATATTACCACTGTATCATTTTCTTAATTATACTTTAATTACTCATGATAATTTACTGGTCATATGAAATCATATTCATCAAGGTGTATTCAATTGAATTATTCAATTTTCAAAAGGAATTCATCAAATCAATTTATTATAAAATTAGTCTTAGTTTTTCTCATATTAATATAATTCTGATGAATTATATTGTCTTATAAATACAGTATTTTTTATGATATTTCCACATTATCTCTAGGGTAATAACATATCATCATCAATTGACACATCATTGAAAAAATGTTATCCAAAATAATAGTTTAATGTTGTAATTAATTAGTCAAAATCTTCATGTTAAACCATTTTTTCCGTGCACACATTTTTATTCCCACCAACATTTTCTTATACTTTTAGGAACTCAAATATGGATTAATTCATGGGATCATATTAAGTCTCATCACATATTTTAAAATTTTTGTTTTATTTCCCTATTTATGATGGGGTTTTTAGTAATGTTATTTCATAATATATAAATGTTGACTTAATATGGAAAATTTTCAAATCATTCACTTAATATTTTCTTTATAATAATATTATTTATATTTAAAACTTTATTTTTGGTTATTTAATAAAGTTAAATGTTTTTGTATAACTCAAAAGATATAAGAACCAGACCACAAACATTAAATAATCTAGACATTTCATCTAGATTTCACTAGTTTACATTCCCAAATATTATTTCAGTTTATTTATTTAGAATTCTAAGAAATAAATCATACATATCAACCCAAAATAATATAAAGTGGGTTCCCTTAAAACAATATCCATTTCGTCCAAAACATAAAATTTTAACCCAAAATGATAACATGATTTCATTGGAAAATCTTCATAACATTTAGCCAGACTTCCTTATTTCTTTTACACTTCCTTATAACTAGTGAGAAATATTTAAAAACACGAGATGAACCTAAAAAGATTAGTAAGGGATATAATAAAAATGGAAGAAATTATTAATCCATGAATACTTATAAACTTATAAAATCATTTTTATAAAGACATACTTCTCACACATATATACTTCTGTTATGAAACATGAGATTTCAATAAAACATTAATAAACATATATAAAACCATAAGTTATATTTTGCCATTACATACTTATATTTTAACCATCTCATATACCTTATGACTTGTAAACCACAAAGATACCTTACAATGTAACACTCACTGCTAACTTATTTTGTAACCATCATAGTTACACTAAGAGTAACCATATAACCGACCTCTAACTTACACATACCCAATGCAATGGTGGGAGATATAGGTCCCACTATTCTTAATAAAAAATTCCAATGAACATGATAAATATCACAAAACATGAATGATTACATAATATCATTTATTTTGAATTTCATAAGATATAATTTTAAAAGAATATTTTCATTAAAAAATCCCATAAAAATATTATATAATTGATGTTTTAATTAATATAATTAAATTGTTATGTGCATAAAACATAAATAAACATAATAAATAATAATATAAATGAAATTAATTACAAAATTAATTTTATTTGAACTTAATTAATGATGTAGAATGTTGATCCAAAGAATGGAAATTGGTTTATAAATTCTATTTCATGGATTAATTTACATAATACTTGATTAAAACTCTTATATAATGGTTAAAAAGGTGATATAAATATTATATAGAAACATATTTATGTTTATAACACCTTATATGATCATTTTTAACGACATTATAACCATTCATTAATAATATTTTGTTATTTACATTGTATCGAGTGCTTTCTTTGTAACGCCTCGACCCAATAAACCCAGAGTCGATGAATTATTTTAATACATTGTCATTATTTCAAGGAATAATTTCCCAAAATACTGATTAGTTTATCATTTATGGAAAATATATTACATGTATGAACGTTACATTACACATTTGAAAATAAAACACAACATAAATCATTTTTTGAGAATGCCATTAATCCCCAAGCTTAACCATTCTTATCAATCATAATACACTTCTTAGAATCCTGGGTAAATAAAACATAAGAAAGGGGTGATATAATATTCTCATTAAGGATATTTATATAATAGAAACTTTCATAAATAAGTATAAACATTTAAGGTATTGTATAAAACATAAACAAAATCCTTTTAAACATAAAATTACTTATAATATCACAAATAGAAATCAAAAAAATAAAATTTACTAATTCACATGGATATTTTACTAGTAGAATAATCACATTAAATATCCTTAGCCAATATCATGATGAAGGAATGCATAATGTCAAACATCATAACTACAGAGTCAAGGTCTTACGCGAAGACTAAAATAAAGATTTTGTCAAGGCCTTGTTCTAAGACACCAGTTTTTCTAATGAGACCTACCAACGCATCGAGGAGCTATAGCGGCCTCCACCCATCTCTTACTAATTTCAATTCATTACTCATATGGAAAGGATTAAACATAACATAAAAATTTATATTAAATCTATAATAACAAATGTCGATACATTATCCATAAACCATGAATGCTATAAAAATAATACATCCACAGTATAATATATCACAACACCATCAATACAATATTAAAGATTCGTATCATAAATAAATCAACATCAAACAGGTTTAAAATCTACCAATGAATGATGAAATATATGACATCAAAACTTTTTGAGAGAAATATCACTTTCTATTTTGAAATCATTCATAAGTCAAGTAAATATAATAGAAAAAAATTATTTTAAAAATATTATTATAAGATTCTAAGGGAGGATTTGAAGATATTTTAATAGAGGAAAATAGTTTCACCGACTATATAAGTTATTAAAATACATTCTTACCTTAATTTCGTCTAAATGGTCATAAAGTACTTTATTTTAAAAAAGACAGAATGATTCATTTCAAAATATATAAGGTCAAATAAGGGTTTGAATTACATTAACCCATTTTATAGTAAATAGTAAAAAAATTTGAAATACATTTTAAAAAAACATGGATGTGGATGATAAAGAAGTCCCAGTAGATACTTATGTTAAAACAACATTGGATAATAAAGAGATTGTGAAATTAATTCTTACCTTGCACTTTCCTTTGGTTGAGGGTACGTTTAACCTCCTATATAATGACCATTGTATGTTATTAAATTATACCATAACCATAATAATATTTATTATATCATACATAATGCGTTTATGACTTTATAATACACATTTAATAACGATTCTCAGGTTAAATTAACATTTCAGGCAATAATAGCTTTCTGTATCGTACCTATTTTATCTTGTTATTCTTGATCGTATCATTTAAATCATGATTTACATAAATCCCAAATATAACACATGATTTATATATCATATATATTTAGAATATAAATATTTATAATTTATAGATATATGAAATGGAAAACACATGTTTATGGATAAGGCATGTCGTAAGTACGCGTAAATGTTGTTTCCATTTTTATACCGTATTGAATGGAAGTAAGTTAATAAGAACTATGTAAGTACACACACACAAAAATATGTATATATATATATAAATATTATGCAGCATTATTAATTCATATATTATATACATAATAATAATATATATTTTTATAATCATCTTTGAATGGTGAAGGTGGAAATAAATCTCATCGTGCCATAGAGACCTTTATCTGTACATACACACAATCAATAATATCATTATATTGATTGTGAAATAGTATATATTTGGATGTTATATCATTTATACCGAATCATTAAAATGTTATATTTATTATTTAAATCATTTATACTCATTATTATACCCATCCAAATAATTAAGTGTTTGAATAACAAACTACACCACGACGTGGAGACGGTAAGCCGTACGTACGCACGTATAGGGATTTTGTCATTTATGGTTTTGATAGAATAATTAATATTATTGTACCATATTTATAATAACATCATAGTATGTAGGATGTTCAGGAGTTATTATTTAGCTAAGGAAACAACAATGAAAGAATAAGTGGAAGAAGAAAATAACTTTAAAGAGGGTTATGAAATTATTACCTCTTCTTCAGGTGTTTCCTTTTGAGTTGATCAAAAGTTAACCTTAAGATGTATTTATGATAAAATTAAGGACTCTAGGTTTATGTGAGGGAAGTTGGGAGGATATTTGGGTAGGGTATGGCCGATCTAAATGGATTTGGAGGTGTGATTTTTATAGAAGGGGAAGTACCCATTTATAAGAGAGATGAGGGTCACTTTATGAAAAGCTTGAAATATTATTTTATAATAAACTCATTTTCGGTTTCAAATGGCTCCTAAAAAATTTATTTCTAGTTTATGGTGGTGATGAGTCTAAAATGACTCAACCAATAGGTTTTAGATAGGCTTAGGTCACCATAGTATCCTCATCTTTTGGATTTAACTCTCAGTTTTATAGTTTTACTTTTATTGTGTCTTCTGGTATTATAACACTATATCGATAATAAACTAACTATAAAAATCTAAAATAACCTAAATTGGTTCATGAATTACATATATAATATTATTTATGTCCTTTGGTTGATACATAGATTTTTAGAAATATTATATAATTTAACAATATAATATTTATTTTAAAAACTCATTTATGTCAATTTTGACAGTATTTAGTATTTCATTTTTCGAAATTCATCACAACTAGATTAATTCGAAAAAATATAGTGAATAAATCCTAACATGTTATATTAACATATAAAATTCTTTAATCTCATAAAAACTTTGAAATTATTTTTATTTAAATATTTATAAAAGCATTTATTTGATCTATTATTTAATAAGTTAATTAATGGATCAATATTGTGTTATATATAAATTTATTTCTGTAATGTCTAAAATTTATAAATAAAACACCATTATGTAATAAATATTTCTATATTTCAAAAGAATATTTATTTTCGAATGTATAACATATATAACACCTTGTAAAAATTGATTTACTAAAACATATATGATTAGGTCATTTTTTCACTACATTATATTAATTAATATAAAGTGTCATTATCAATCTCATGTGGCCCATTGTAATCCCAAAATAGACCCATGGATGCCCATGGTCGGACATATATCATCCAATTGGAATAAGACACATGTTAGGTTAATTTAATATTATTATAATAATATTTTGTTACACTTATTTACTAAATTTACTCTTTAACCATGATAAATAAAATATTTTCTAAAGTAAATATTTTTAATGTATTAAAATAACATTTACCAATTTAAACATTTTGGACTTCCCTATTCTAATTATGGAATATTTTTTTTCAAATTCAAAACACAAAAGTGGCATAAATTAATTTACATTTAATTTCTATTGTCAAAAATTGTGTTTCTATGAAATAATAACTATCAAAAGATTGACACTAATTTATGTCATGTTTAAATGTGAAATTAAATAAGAAGACCTAAATTGTATTAAATGATAAAAATATAATCTAATGATACTTTAAATTCATTGAAATTCATAATTTAACACTATAAATTATTTTGATTAAAAAACATGTTTTTAATTAAAATTTAGTATTTTCCACTATTCATCAGAATATGAAAGTTATCAGAAAAACACAATAAAATAATCCAAAATAAATTTTAATGTCCTTATTATAACTAAGAAGATTTACTTTTCAAATTTAATATATAATAGTTTCAAATATTTTTTTTAAAAGGGTTCTCCATTAAAAGGAAATAAAATAACATTTTTTAAAAAATACTTATTTTATCTGAAAATTGTATTTGTTCTTATATTATGTGTAAAAATATAATAAGGATGTTAAAATTATATGGAGATTATAAATTTCAAAATTTAGGTAATATTATTCATAATCCCTTTTTGAACGACTAGATTGGTAAGTCACGGTGTGCCCGAACTCGGTGTTGCGTGTAACCGAAGTTGTTGAATTTATTTTAAGAGATAATGTACAATGAAATCTTAGGGTGTAGCATTATCCACTCAATTAAATTGTTCCCAAACAATTTTAAATTTTTATTTTAAATTAATATGTTAAAAATATAAAAATATCTTTGTGGAAAACAACATCATAAATTTGGTAAATAAAAGTTTGTCTTAATTAGTGGGATTGGGAAATGAAAATGTCACCACCAATTATTATCTTGATTAGGTGAACATTGGAGGAAATTAGAGACAGCTAATTGGAGGAAAAATAAAAATATTTATAGGTAGTGATTAAGGTCACCAATAACAAACAAGTTTAAAATTGAGGGCCTCAAAGACATCAATCTATGATGATTTAAAATAACGTCAATTCAACAAAACATAAGGTATTAAGATAAAACATTTTTGGTTTTAAGATACTTTCCCAAATGTTTAAAAATTAATTTATTCATATAATAAGTGTTATAAAATATACTTGACAAGTATATTTTCATCCTTTAACTAATTCCTACAAAAAACTCATATTTCACACCAATAGATAATAGAATTCTAAAATATTCTATTTATCCTAATCGTATAGGGTTCCAAAAATTGTGAATTTATAATTAATTTGTTAGATTATTAAAAAACTACATTATAAAAACCAGGGCATCATGTATTCTAGGGGTAGGTGATCCACCCTTTCCGCCCTTCGGTTGCGGGTTCAAGTCTCGCGGCCTTACCGGAAGCGACGGGATGTCGCCTGACCTCCGGGTTGTCCTTTTTATAAAAAACCAAAAATAATCTAATGAAAATGATTTAACCTTAACAATAGAATCCAATGTCAAACATAATTGATTCCTACCTTTAGAATTATCCAAAATACATTTGTCCAAACTCACAGTCCAATATTTATAATGAAGGTAAGGATAATGAATATCCTTTTTTCCATGTAATAACATATGAAAACAATCATCATGTATTATTATACAACAATGTAACACCCTGGATTACCATAAAACCTTATTGATTACATTCATTCTCCCTTATTCATTATAGAATACTGGATATACTCCTTCTTTCCAAAAATTCTTTAAATTACAACAATGATGGAATATACAAATAATTAATCATTTTCGAGGTAGTCTAGAATATCCAATATAATTTATCTAAATCAATCATATATTATTACAAAATAAATACCTCAATATCAAAACCATATTATGGTTTATCTTTCTCACAACCATAAATTCTCTAAATAAAATAACCTGCTATCAAGTCACATTTCATTGTTCCACAAAATCTCACGTCCTTTATGAAATAATACTCTAGTAAAATCTATATATACTTTATAATTCTTATAACATGTAAAACATTAATACAATACTCAAATGACACAACACATTAACATCTTAAGAACTATATCCAGTCCTCTTCTTCTTTGATAGTATCATAACTTGATTATCATCCAAAAGTAGCACTTAGAGAATACTCTGATTATTTGGACATCGATTCCCGTAGTGACCCAAATCATTACAGATAAATCATTGTTCATTTGAAACCTTTTTCTTACCCTTAATATCATGTACTTGGTGTCCTTTTTATCTGCACTTATAAAAAACTAACATTCTCTTCAAGCATTTACCAAGGTGATTCTTTCAACATTTATCACATATCGTAAAATCCTTCATTTTCCTTTTCCCTTTATCCATCATTTTATCAACCATCCTTTTCTTCTCTTGTTTCCCATCAATGCCATAGGATGCAGAATTTTTTTTTACTTATCTTATTAACACATGATAATATTTCTTCATATGAAGAGAATATGTGGGAGACTATTTCCCTTTTAAATGTTTGATTAATACCGTGAAAGATATGATCCTTCTTAATCTTTCAATCATGCGTATTGTAGAAATTCTCGTTCCTTCTACTAAGAGACATTTCTAAACAATGGAATACACTAGGTTAGTTTATGAATCACAATGCATAATTCCAAACATGTAAAATTCCTAAAATCAATTGATAATATTATGCATATAATCTATAATCATTAAATGTTTTCTTTGTGATGTATTTACTCTTAAATCCTTTATAATGGCTTGTAATGAAAATGTGAATTATCTTAAACATATACTCCAAGAATGTCGTAACCATGATTGCATAAAGGCCAATTGTCATGTACCAGGATACCCTGGGTTAAGCTGAAAATACCTTCTCAGAGTTTTCACTCCTAGGTACATCTGTACTGTAGCTGCCTATACCTGATCATGTCGAGACAGGGATGTATTTCTAGGAAAATACACATAATCTCTACATTATCAAAATTTTAGGAAGTTCTTCCATATTAATCCACAAAGTCTATATTAGGGTAATTTTCTCTAATCATAGTTTATCTAAATCTATTTCCAAGGTTACTAAAAAACATCCTATGATTCCAACTGTAATGCCCCGACCATAGAAACCATGATTCAGTGCATTATTTGAACACATCGGCATGATTAAAAGGAATCGGTCCCAAAATACCAATCATTTTAGTAGTCTTGAAAAATAGATTAGATACATGAATGTTGCATTATACATCAGAACATAAAACACAATATAAATGATCATGTGATAATTCCATTAATACCATATCTTAAAAATTCTTATCAATCATAATACACCTTTTGTAATCTTGTGAAAATAAAACATAAGAAAAGGGTGAGATCAGATGCTCCATAAGGATTAGAAAATTGTGGAGACATTCATAAATAAGCATAAACATTTAAGGAAATGTATAAAACTAAAAAAATCCTTTAAAACATAAACCTTATCATAATATGGAAAAATAAATCAAATAATTACATTTACTTATTCACATGGATATTCTACTTGTAAAACAATCAGATGCTATATCAATGGCCAATTTAATAATGATGGAATAAATAATGCCAGCCTTCATAACCCCATTGTCAAGGCCTTGTTCTAGGACTAAAAATTATATATTTTCAATGCCTTGGGCCAAGACACTAGTTTGCCTCATGAGACCTACTGACACATCGAAGAGCTATAGCGGGCTCCACCCGTTACTTACTATGTCTAATGCATTCCTCGTATGAAATGGTTTAAACATAACATAAACATTCATATTAATACTAGCATAAAAAATGTCAATAATTTAACTATAATCCATGAATGGTATAAAAATAACACATCAAAAATTTAATATATCACCAAAACATCAATACAATATTCATGATTTGTATCATAAATAAATCAACTTCAAAGAGGTTTAAAATCCATCAAATAATGTTGACATCGATGAAATCAAAACTTTTTGAGAGAAATATCTCTTTATATTCTTAAATCATTTAGAATTCATGAAATTATATAAGAAAAAAATTATTTTAAAAATATTATTATAAGAATGTAAGGGAGGGTTCAACGATGTTATAACAGTAGAAAATATATGCACCTACCTTATAAGTTAAAAAATGACATTCTTACCTTAATTTTGACAAATAGGTCATACATTACCTTGTTTGGAAAAATATGGAAGATTCATTTCAAAACATATAAGTTCAAATAATCGTATAAATGAATTCCAAAAATTATCTAGATAATAGTAAAAAATGAAATACATTTTTACGAAAACATAGATAAGGATGATAAAGTGGTCACAAAAGATACATTCGTAAAAACAACCTCGGATAATAAAGAGATTCTGTAATTAACCCTTAGCATGAACTTTCCTTTGGTAGAGGGTATGTTTAACCTCGGTATAATGACCATATTTTGTCATTAAGTAATACTAGAACCATTATCATATTTTTTATATCATGCATGATTCATTTATGAATTTATACTACCCATTTAATATTTATTTCCATGTTAAATTAACATTGCGGGTAATAATTGATTTCTTTATCGTACATGTTTTAACTTGTTATTTTTGATCATATTATTGAGATCATGATTTAAATTCTTCTAGAATATAAAACATGATTTATATATAAAATATATTTAGAATTTAAATATGTATATTTGATAGATATATGAAATGGAAAACACCGTTTATGGAGACGGAAGGCCGTACGTACACATAAACGATGTTTACATTTTCATATCGTATTTAATGGTAGTAAGTGAATAACATATATGTAAGTAAATATATATATATATATACAAAATGTATAATTATTATTTCATATAATACATAAATATTAATAATAAATATTTTTATAATCATCAATGAATGGTGAATGGGAAAATGAATCTCATCACTTCGTGGAGACGGTAATCCGTACGTACGGACGACCAACAATATCGTTATATTGATGGTGATATAATATGTAATTTGATGGTATATTATATATACAGAATTATTAAAATATTATAATTATTATTTACATCATTTATACTCATTATAATACCCATCCAAATAATGAAATGTTTGAATAACAAACTACACCACGACATGGAGATAGTAAGCGGTACGTACACACATATGGTGACTTTCTCATTCATAAGATGGATATAATAGTGAATATGGTTGTAAAAATTTTATAATAACATCACAGTATGTAGTATGTATTGGAGTTATTATTTTGGTATGGAAACAACAATAAAAGAGGAAGTGGAAGAAGAAAATAACTTGATAGAGGGTTGTGAAATTATTACCTCTTCTTCAACTGTTTTCTTTTGAGTTGATAAAAAGGTATACATAGGATGGAATTAGGATATATTAATTAATATATATTTATGTGAAGGAAGTTGGGAGGATATTTTGTAGGGTATGGCTGAGACAAATGGATTTAGAGGTGTGATTTTAAGAGAAGGGGAAGTACCCTTTTATAAGAGAGGTGAGGGTCACTTTAGGAAAATATTGAAATATTAATTTATAATAAAATCATCATCATTTTATAATGGCTCAAAAAAAATTTATTTTTGGGATATAGTTGGGATGGGTCGAAAACCACTCAACTAGTAGGTTTTCGATAGGGACCGGTCACCATATTAACCTTATCTTTTAGATTTAACTCTTAGTTAAATAGATTTGCTTTAACCATGGCTTCTTGTATTCCTACACTATATGGTTAATAAAAGTTCTATAAACTTCCAAAAAAACCTAAAGTGGTTAATTAATGACATATATATTATTATTTAAGCTATTTTTTAAAACCATATATGTTTTTGGAATATTATATAATTTAATAATATAATATTTCTTTTAAAAACATTTTTATGTCAATTTCAACACTATTTAGTATTTGGTTTTTGTGAAAGTCATCACAACTTTATTAATTCAAACAAGTTTCTTATAATCCATCCTAAAATTTCATATTCTTCTAAAAAATTAGTTAATGTCATAAAAACATTGATATTATTTTTATTTTAATAATTATAATACAATTTATTTTATTTTTTCATTAGTAAGGTAATTATTGTATCAACATTGGGTCATAAATAAATTGAATTATATAATGAATAAAAATTATAAATAAAATACCATTATGTATTAAATATTTTTATCTACCTAATTAATTTATTAGTTGAATATATAACTTATATAACACCTTGTGAAAATTGTTTTACTAAAAGATATATGTTTGTGTCATTTTTGTCATTACATTAAATTAATTAATATAAAGTGACATTATCTCTCTCAAGTGGCTCCAAGTGCTCCCAAAATCGACCCAGGGATGCCCATGGTCGGACATGTATCAACTAATTGAAATAGGACACATGTTAGGGTAATTTAATAATATTATAATAATACTTTGTTACCCTTATTTACCATATTTACCTTTTAACCATGGTAAATAAAATTTCTACTTTTGAAAATATTCATAATGACTAAAAATAATAGTTACCAATATACAAAATTTTTTTCTCATAATTAAAAAAATGGAATCCATTTTTATAAATTCAAAACACAGAAGTGGCATTAATTAATATAAAATTAATTCCCATTGTCAAAACAAAAAATCGTGCCTTTAATGAATAATAACTATCATAATATTAAAAAAAATTTATGTCCAGTTTATATGTGAAATTAAATACAATGACATAAATTGTATTAAATAATAAAAATGTAATCTAGTTATACATTAAAACCATTCAAATGTATAATTTAACACTATAAATTATTTTGATTATCAAATTTTTTTAATTAATATTTAGTATTATTTCACTATTCATCAAAATATGAAAGTTATCAGAAAAACACCAAAATTTTATCCAAATAGAAAAAAATTGTCCCAATTCTAAAGCAGAACTTTTTTTTCAAATGTAATATAGATGATTGTAAATTATTTTATTTAAAAAATGGTGATCCATTAAAAGGCGTTAAAATATCATTTTTTTTAAAACTACTTATTTTATATGAAAAAATGAATTTTTTCATATATTTTGTCTAAAAAAACATAATATGAATATTAAATTCATAAGATGTATATAAATTTCAAAATATAGTTAATTTTATTCATAACCACTTTTTTAACTACTTGTTTGGCAAGTCATTCTGTGCTCGAACTCAGTGTTGCGTGCCACGCAAGTAATTTAATTTCTTAGAAGGGATAACGTATATTAAAATATTGTGTATAACATTCTTTATATGGTTTCTATAGTCGGTCCTAAAAGAATTTTATTTAAAAATAGAATAAAATCACTAACAGTGTTACAAAATGGTGTTAATATGTTTTTAGATTGATAAATTATTCCATAAATCATTTTGGTTATATGGTATTAGTATTAGTCATTAAATAAATCATTAGTGATATTTTTAGATCGTTTTTGTGGTTCTTAAATAATCTTGAACTTTTATTATCATATACCCTTAATATAGTATATATATGTTAACTTCACAACCTCAAAGAGGTCATATCTTGGAATATAAAAACAGTTTCACCAATTAAAATTGGTTTTCAACCATCTTTTAATGATGAAAAAAATTGAAAACACCACATCCCTGATTTTGGTAAATTAGCACATTGTAGATAGTGATATTATTTTTAGAATAATATGTATGTGAGGGCAGTATTTATAGTTTGGTAGATGAAACTTTTTCATTTATATTAATCATTATTTTAATTTTTTGCCTCAAGACTATGAATATTATTGATTCATGTGATTAAAAACATTAATAAGTTCAAGTTAGTTTGAACTAATGGCCACTTACATCATCCATGACTCCAACATGATTCATAAATTCATTAATTTAGCAGTTTTGGGGAATTATAAAATTAAAATATTCAAAAAAATAATGTATTCTATAAATATCCCAAAAAATTCACGAAAACCATTTTTCAATTTGTAGAATCAAGAAAAAGAACTCTATTTTTTAAAATAATTTTCTAGTTATGATTATTTTTAATTTTAAAATAAAATCATAATTTATTAGAAAAAATTAAAATTTGATGACTATAAATCATTTTATATCACCTTGAAAATATAATCAAGATCTCATTATATTATAACATTAAAAAAATAAAATAATAATATGATTTATTATTCATAAGGGTAATATTACATTTCATATAACAATTCATAATGTATGTTACTATTCAACAAAAAAATTTGTTTCTATCAGAATCCATATTACTTACTGATCATTAACATAGCGGTCTGTTTTTCAAATTTCAAATCATAAAAGTAAAAAATTTATTTTTAGTGGATAGTTTATAAATATCTCATTATGAAAATGTGTCATTATGTATATAATAAATGTTTCATGCATTTCAATTTATTTTTAAAACTTTGGGGTGTAACATTCTTCCAAAATTATTGAAATTATTTCATAAAAATTTCATTCAGTTATTCATAAAATGAGAGTACCTTTCCCCTTTTGAATTTTCAAAGTATCATTTTACTTCTTCAAACATTTGGTTTCTCTATAAAACCTTTACCTCGTGGATTACCTTATTCCACAACAATTTTTCTCTTCCATCATAAATCTAAACAAGCTTCTCCTCATAAGAAATATTTTCTTCCAACTAAACTACTTCAGGGCACAAAATACGAGATAAATCTCGTATATACTTTCTCAACATCAAAACATGAAAACATTGTGTACCTGAGATAAACTCATAGACAAATATAATTTATAGGTGACAAGTCCATCTTTCTCCAGGATTTCATACACTATAATGATATGTTGAAATTGATTTGCATTCTTTCCCAAACTCATAAAACATCTACATGGTGGGATTATATGAAAAACATGATCACCTACCCTAAAATAAAAGTCTTTCCTCCTGTTATCTGCATAAAGATCTTGCCTTCTCTAAGTTGTACTCATGTTAGGATAGATCATCATCACTTTCTCAACCACATCCTCAACTAATTCTTATCCTATTATCTTCTTTTCCCCGAATTCATTTCAAAATGTTGGGGATCAACACCGCTTTACATATAATGCCTCAAATGTTAAAATATGTTTTCTGAAAGGGAAATTGATATTAGAAGAAAATTAAACTAAAGAATTATGATCATCCCAACATCTCAGGTAATCCATCGAACAATCTTGAGGATTATCCTCCAAAGTTTTAATCGTCTATTTTGACTACCCAAGTGACTGATAATAAAAATATGTAATGAAATTTTATTTTCATACAAATGAATTCTAATGGCCTTTCCAAAAATCTGAAGTGAAAATGGGATCACAGTTAGATATAATAGAAATAGGAACTCTAGTTAAGGGTAAAATATCTTTGAGGTATATTCAATAAATCTGATCCAAAGACATAGTATTTTGATTATGAAAGAAATTAGCTATTTTATTATGTTGACCAACAATAATCTAGATTCCATTGTTTCCTCGAGTTGTTTTTGGTAGTCCCATAACTACCTCCAGTGATATATTTTCCCATTTATAATATAGAACTTGTAAATGATAAATCATCACCTTTAGTAACATAAAATCTTTTATAACATATTGACATGTCAATCATTTCAATGTAAAATATACAATATCTCTATTCATTCCATTACAATAGTAATACTCTTGATATCCTCTATACCTTATAATACTATTATGATGAACTGAAATTTGAGAACTATGATCTTCACAGAACAAATATTTCTTCAATTGACAGTCAAAAGTCACATAAAATATTTATCCAAATCTCAAAACACAATCTTTATCAATGTTATATTATTAAACATACCATTTTAACAAATTATATCTTTTTCATTAACTCCACATTATCCTTATGTTCTTGCTTAATTCTCTCTAATGTAAATGAATGACTGAAATAAAATAGAGGAATTTTCAACACAAACAACTTCTATGAAAAAAAATTATTAAATCATTAATCCAAAGGTCTTGTTTCTAATGTAACATAGTTAGTGATGCACGATGATTTAAACTCAAGGAATCTACGACATTAATTTCTTTTATAGGATAGAATTTGATTATGAATTCATAATACATTATTAATTAATGACATCTTATCTATCTCAGGTTTAATTCCACTTGAGTTAATATATTATTCAAACTTTTATTCTAAGTATATATTTCAAATTTGTCTCCTTATAAATGATCCCTCCATATTTTCTAAGAAAAACCCACAACTAATAATTAAAAATCATGTGTGTGATAATTTAACTCATGTGGTTTTAGTTTTCTTGAATGTTAAGAAATTATATGGCCATTATTCAAAAGAACACAATAAATTCCCTTTAATGAATCATCAATGTCGATGAAAAACATGCCATTTCTGGATGTTAGGGTCAAAATTGGTGGATTCACCATTCTCATTTTCAATTCCTGAAAATAGTCATCACATTCTTTTGTACTGATGAATTTCACCTCTTTTCTAGTTAACATATTATGTGGATTATATTACCATGAATGGTTTTTGAAAAACCTCCAATAAAATCTTTCAAAACAAATTAAAATATGAATCTTTGTTATATTTATGGGTACTAGAAATTATTCCAAAACATTAATTTATGAAGGATAAATAGTTATTCCATAATTAGAAACAATGTTACCATAAAATAAAATTGTTTTTAACAAAATTTACACATGTTGAATTCTAAATAAAATTTCTTTTCTTTTATGGTTGGGAACACAAACATTAGATATTTTTCATAATCCTATTTACATCTCGACTATACTATAATTCCATCAATAAACACAACCACAAACTTATCCAGGAACTCATGAAATATTATATTCAAAATATCATTGAATACATTAGGTGAATTAGTTTACCCCAATTAAATAACTACAAATTCATAATGACCATATCTAGTTTGAAATTCTATTTTTGGAATTTCACCATCCTTTACCATCATATGATGGTTCCTAGATCTCAAGTAAATCTTGGAACAAAAATGAGTTCCCAATAACCAATCAAGAAATTCATCTATATAAGGAAAATTATAATTATTCATAACAGGAATGTTATTAAAATATCTCTACTCAATTAAAAGTATCAATGAACCATATTTATTTATCGAACATATTAGTATCTTCACATGGTGAAGTTATAGGATGTATGAATCCTTTGTTAACAATCATCTGCAACTTATTTTTCGATTCATGAAGTTCTATTTGAGACAATCAATAACAACGATTTCAAATTATATTATCATTAGGAACTATTTTAATTGTGAATTCATCTTCTTGATCAGGTATAACACTTGGTAACTCATCAGGGAAAAATCAATGTACCGATTTACAAATAGCACATCATCAATATAAATAGTTCCCTTATTTTAAAAAATATGAGAAAGATAAATTTCATTTCCATATCTCAACAATATATTAGTTTGTTGATATGTTATCTATTGTATGGTTTAGTTATGGTAAAAACTGAAAAACTTTTTGGAAAATAACATTTTTATCTTAACCATCAATCTTAGCATGAAAAACAGAAATCCAATCCATAACAAGAATACCACCAATCTCTACTATAGGGAAAAATAGTGTTTTATGGTAATTCGTTCCATAAATAATAACAAGAATATTTATATAATTCATTTAGCTGCAACATTTCACATTTATTTACAATAAGTCTTGGACTCATTTATTGAGGTGATATTTCCAAATTACATGAAACTTTCTCAGAAATAATGGAATGTGGAGACCCCATATAAAAAAATAGATATATTTGAGTAAATTTTCAAAGTACCTGATTCCACTTCATTGGATGAACCTACATATATTGACTTGGTCACAAAATATATGCCAAAAAAATTATACTTATAGTATGAATTCTTTCCATCACTCGGATCGTTCGTTTTCCCAAGCATTTTAATAATAACCCATATCAGCACAATTGAATCACAATGCATTTTTCTAATTAGAATTGATCATAAAATAACTTTTATTAAAATATGGAGCCATATATGAAAACTTAACAGATAAAAAACACTTTCTAGTTTTGGTAAGACATTTCATAGGTGTCTTTTACCAGACTTTTTAAAAACTGGAAACTGGACCTTCATACCATCAGATTTCGTTGATTGATTCTTAACCTTCGATTGTCATATAGACACCATATTTTATTTGTCATAAAATCACTTGTGATGGTAAGATAACTCCATTTCTTCACTCTTAGCACATCATAAAAGGTTTTCATAACTTCTTAATTCTCAAGAGTCGAATACCCTTCTGTATCATTGAATCAATCCTATGTAAAAGCTATTTATTTTTCTATGAAGATCTTGAATAAATTTTTGATCCTAACATTACAGTTTTTTGAAATATTCATCATAAAAATCCAGTGAATATTCATCTATATACCTCAATTCAAGGAATTTCTTCCCCATCATATGTCAAACCAAGTGAGGAAAAATATTTTTTAACGAAAAGAACATTAAATTCTTGGAAAAACAATGAACCTATCTTCTCTATATCCATGATATTATTGATCATTAACCACCACTGATCAACGTAACATTAAAATGATAAAAGGAAAGAATAAAATTTTAATTATCCAAACATCAAAATAAATTAAATATATTTTCAAGGGATTAAATCCATCCTTCAATTTCTGCTATATTAGTAGAACCCCTAAAATAATAATGGTGATACTTCATAAAATGTTCCACTATTGTAATGTTACTTAATGGTAGCTATGATTGTTTTCTTGAATCGATTACACCAACATTTATAACATATGTCACTTAATCCACTACCTTAAAAAACTACTCACTTCCAATTCCTACCATTCCCAATTGTGGATTCATAATGATGTCATCCTCTCAGTTCCTTCAAACATCATTTTCTCTATTTCTTCTATAGAAACCCATTCTGAACTAACATATCTTATATTAAGAAACATGATAATCACTAAATGATATATTATTTCGAAATAAAAATAAGTTAAATATCATTTATAATATTATTTTAACAACATACTAACTCCAAATTTTATCTATACCATGATCTAAAATGAACTACAAGGAACCAACCTTAAAAATTACATAATCTAGCTATATCAACCAAACATTACGCATTTTCTTAACCAAATATCATTTCAGTTTTGAGTTTCATAATGTTATGACATAAATCATGCATATCAAGCCACATTAATACAATGAGGTTCCCATTAATATAGTATCTATTTATTCTAAAACAAAAAAATTTAGTACAAAACAACAACATGATTTCTATGAAAAATCATTATAACATTTAACCTTTCTTCCATATTTATTTTATAGATCCTTATAACATATGGAGAACTTTTAAAAACATGATATGATAATAAAAATCTTATTAATCGATATAAAAAGAAGGAATGAATCCATTATTCAATGAATACATATAAGGATATGAAATATTTTTCCAAATACAAACTAATCACCCATATATACTTACATATTGAAACATGATGTTTCCCTAAAATATTAACGAACATATATAAAACCATAATAGTGTATATGGCAATTAATTTATTATGTTGTATCCCCTTTTATCTAACTTATGATTTATAACCCTCATGACTACCTTATGGTGATACCATAACAATTACAATTAGATTAACCGTATTGATAAACTCCAACATACAAATAAAATATTCATAGGAGGGAGATATAGGTCCCACTATTAATCATACAAAAATTCCCAAGAACGAGAACATAATGATACTTTAATAATTGCATAAAAACATTACTTTTAAATTTCATAAAATATAATTTTCAAATATGAATTTTTTAAAGGAAAATCCATTACAAATATTATATAATAGAAATGATAATTAATATAATGAAAAGATTATGTGCATACACTACAATTCCAAATCATACATCATAATATAAATGAAATTCATAACACACAAAATCTCAGTAGCACATAATTATTGATGTATAAGGTTAACCTAATGAATGAAAATTAAGTTATATATTCCCATACCCATGGTTCATCATACATCAAACTTGTTCAAAAAAACATGTATAATGGTTAAAAAGTGTTATTAATATTTTACAGAAATATATGAATGTTTATAACTCATTATTTGGAAATTTCATAACATAATTCCACCCAATAACTATTAATATTTTTTTTTCATTTACATTATTTTAGGTGTGTTATATACATGGTTTATATAGTCGGTTCATAAATGATTTTCATGTTATATAGAAGAATAACTTTAGAATTGAAATAAAATGGTGTTAATATGTTTCTAGAATAATAAATTATTCCATAAATCATTTTGGATATATTGTATAAGGATTAATAATTAGATAAATCATTTCTAATAGTTATTTAGATTATTTTGGTCATTCTTCGATAATCACAAACATTTTTCATCATATACCTTTACTATTATACATATATGTTAATTCAATAACATAATAGAGGTTGTATACTAGACATTTAAAACCATTTAAACCATTAAAATTGATTTACAATAAAAATTTATGGATATAAAGTAAAATTAAAATACATCATCCATGTTTTTTGAAAATTGGAACCTTATGGATGATGTTTTTATTTTTAGAATAAGAGGGGGTGAGGTTGTTATTTAGAGTGAAGGATAAGAGGGTTTTTCCATTATTTTAATAATTAGATTAATATTGTTTCTCATGTTTTTGAATAGTCTTGATTCATGTTACCCAAAATTGTTATAAGTCAATGTGAGTTCAAACTAATGACCATTTACATCATCCATGTCTCAAGAATGATGTAGAAATTCATTAATTTTTCAGTTTTTATAAATTATCGAATTTAATAATTCATAAAAAATTCATTTATTTAAAAAAAATCAAAAAACTTCACCATAACTATTTTTTTATGTGTATAATTTAATAATTTCCTCTATTTTCTAAAATAATTTCAAAATATGTTAAATTTAATATTTAAATACGATCATAAATTATTCAAAAAATAAAAATTTAAAAACTCTATGTCATTTTATATCACCATGAAAAATTAATAAGGATATCATTATATTATAAACCTAAAAAAATAATATAATAATATAATTTACTATTCATAAGGTTCATAAACAATTTTTATTTCTATTCATAATGGTATATTACTATTCACGAAAAAATAGTTTTGTTTTATCAGTGTCCATATAACTTTGATATCACCATAGTAGATGTCCTTTTTTAAAATTCAAATCATATGAGAAGAAAAATTATGTTTAGAAGATATTTTATGACTATATCCTTCAATTAATGTTTAATTATGTAGACAATTAGTGTTTCATGCATTTTAATTTAATTTTAAAATCATTTGGTGTTACAAAAGAACTGTCTCATCCATTCAGAAATATTATTTTTAAGATTAACTATTGAAGTTTTTCGTTTGGGATTCTATATAAAAATACAATAAAAACACATTTTTAAATCAATTTTAAATGAAAACAAATAAAGAAATTTTATTCATTACCATGAATCATGGTTTGATGAAGTATATTTATTTACTTTTGTTATATCCTTTCAATTATATATTTTTTAGGGAAAAAGATCATTTTCATTATAATTTTTAATGTAATATTTTATTGCCGTTATTAAATTATTACTCATATACTTGTTGATTGGTTATATAGGTCTACTAAAATAAAAACCATTAAATATTTATAAGAGAAATTATCCTTCACATTATTTTTCCTTCATAATTATAATTGTTGAGTAAATTTTATTTTTTATATAATTAATTTCTCACTTAAATTCCATATTCTTGATCCATTTTATTAAAGGAGTTTCAACTAGATTTCATACGTAGATTGATTGGGGATATTATCAATATAACAATATACCCTTTATTTATATTATGTAAATATCATTAGATTTTTACAATGATTCGTTAGTTTTCACAAGAAATGTAACTACTTATATTTGGATATTTATTTACTTTCCATAGTTTTATCTTTTAATGATTATTAGTTGATATATATATATATATAATTTACTTATACGAATCCCATTGGAAAGGAAATAAATCCAATTTATAGTCCATGGGTTATGCATGAGGAGAAGAATTAACCCAAATTTATTTTCTCAGTATCTTTATGATATATTGATTACTAAATTTATGTTAAACACTTATATATAGATAACGATGGGTGGGGTCATATACCACCCTCCAATAAATTTTTTATGGATTCGTACCTCATTAGATAATGATGAGTGGACATACTTGTATTGTTTCACTACTAAAATGGATGAAATAAATAGATATGATTTTAGATAAAATGGGTGATATAAATGGAATTTTTGACAACACAATGTTTATAAATACCTCTATTTTTATAATTTTTTATTATTATTTCTGTTTTGGGAAAATTGTATAGTTATTCTTTTTACTGTGTTATGCTTCCAAAGATCATGTTCAATGAATCATGTTTCAAAAAGAAAGGATGATAAAAAACTTATATTATTCCACGTCATATTACATGAATCATATTTAATAAGACTTTTTTGGTATGATTTTCTTATAGATTTTTAATATACCCATCTACTCATCTTATGATCACTCAAACTACCTGATAATTATAAAAGAGTAATTGTTATTAGATGGTGTATGTGACCTGAAACCTAAAACATAAAAGGAATATAAAATCTCAAGAAATTATGTAATATTAAATATTTTAAATAAATTTAATAAATTCTATATCATGAAATACACACAATACAAAGCTATCTAGTATTGTACATGACAAGAGTTTCATTGATATATTTTGTTACATGTAAGGCTGAGTTTTACTGAACAATATTATATTATTAAAGTATTATTATTAAATATATTAACATATAACCTTGTTTTTAAATTAGATTTTATGAATTCGGTGAACTATAATATGAATATATATTATTTATTTCATGGGATACCAAAAAGAATATAAAATTAATTGAATAAAAAAGAAATGTTTTCCCAAAATACTATTTTTAGGCTCCCATAGTAAATCTATATTAAAAAATTAAATTAATTACTATTACAAAATAAAATTAATGAAATATATATTTTCTACCTTGAATAATATATTTCTAACAATCATCTAATGGATTTGATAAACATTACATTAGATCAATCACATTTTAACGCAGAAATTTCTATTATTCTAAAAAAGAATTTTCTGTCTTTAATTAGTGAAACTTTTAAAAAAATAAATATTGAAACTTTTTAAAAAATTTAGGAAAATGTAATAATTAATATTTATATTATAATATTAAAAATAATATATTGTGAATTTTTTGTATTTGTATGAGATGTGGCTTTTTTTCTAGAATAATTAAAAATAATGATTTTAATTGAAATCATCATTTTCAGGTAAATAATTTATCTTCTTAAATTATATTTTAAATTTGTTATAAATTAAAATTATATAAATTATACATAAATTGACCAAAATTCATCCCTTTTAAAAAAATCACATTTAAATATGTAATAAATAAATTTCATACTTTTGAACATTTTTTACATTAAAAATGTGCTTTGTCATCCCATCTGCGAGATTAAACATAAATTAATTTCTACCACATCAGTAATTAGAATTTGGAAAAAATAAATTCAATATTTTTAGTAATAATAATTTCTAAATTTTGAAAATCTCAAAAAAAAATTTACCAAGACTGACAGTGAATGTAATTAAAAATAATTACAATGATTAAGTAAAAATTAAGCATAACATGGGCATAAAACCGAATCATAAATACCATAATAACCTATAATCATGTCTAAAAATAATTTTATGGATGCAATTCAACCATATAATCTCTTTTAACCAATTTTTTATTATTACTGGTGGAATATGATGTAAGGGATTCTTCTAAATTATGTTTTCCTTTTTTTATCATCTAGAATACCACTTCTCCACTACTATAAAAAGGGATTCACATATCCCTCCTATTAAAACTAATAATGACCATTTAATCATTAAAAATACGATATAATAGTATCCCAACATTCCTAACCTAATATTAGATTCCATGAATTGATATTAAATGAAACCAACAAATCATTCTCAAATAAATTGAAAGGAGTTACCAAAATAAGAGATAATATTCTTCAACGTTCAATTTTCACAAATTTTTAATCCCCATCCATTCAATTATTTTTATATAATTCATATATAATAACATATTTTTTGAGAATATATATGTATTTATATTATATTATTCTTTTCCTACACATTCACACATATCCTTCAAATGGGATATGCAATCGTCGTTATTGCATACGACAGACTACAGCCTCGCAAACTAATCTAATTCATTTTTCAATTTACAAAAAATATTTATTATAAAAACTTATTTAATTATAATTTATATATTATATATAGTATTAATAATTTATTTATAATTTTTAATTATTTTTATAACTCATAACATCATTATTACTATTTTGTGGGAATATGTGAACATCGTTTGTGGACATGTGGACTAACGACTGCTCAATGCGATTTGATTCATTCACACTATACATGGAATTTAAAAATGTTGATTTTATTTAATATATTTAATATAAATGATATAATTCATATAACGTAACTGTAAAAAATTATTTAATATTTAATTTTAATTCTATTAAAATTACAATGATACTAAAGTAGAATTTATGCATATGTATGCCCTACCATCTCTATGATAGATTCCTTGTAATTACTATATAAATATACTATGGATAATTATAAATAAATATATAATAAAAATATATGATATTTGAATAATAATTTAAATTTTGGAGATGTAGAAATATTAATTTATATAATAATAACTTAAATAATAAGTCAATACATACTAGAATCATTAAGCAATTAACACACAAAATAGTCAAAATAATGAACGATTATCAGAAATCATATAATAAGATATTAAAAAAAGATAATATAAGATGTTATAAATATGAGTATGGGTTAGTTATAAACTAATATATTTTTTTAAACCCTTATACAAGAAATTAAATAATGTTTACAAAAAAAGGAAATACAAGGAAACTTATTTCTTAATAATGTCTTTTCCTTATAGAATATGTTATCACTGTGAACCTAATTTCTTATATATGGTGTAAATAATTCCACTATGACATTTAATATTAGGAATAAGTAATTATTCACCTTATTTTGAATTTAAATTTCAATTACATCATCTAAGGTGATTTGAACTAAAAAATACCATGTGTTAATGAAATTTCATAACTCAATTCCATTTTCATTGGGTTATATTACTTCCTCATTATTAATAATATTTTTTGATTATGTGTATAAATAAATAAAATAGATATTTATTTATTTCAACTTCTAATATATATATATTTATAGTTTATACACATAATCAATTCATTAATAAATTTTCACTTAAAAAATGTGTTAATTTTAGGGGTTTATTTCACAATCACATTTTAATAAAGGTTTATTATTCATGAAATTAAATTAAATGAATATATATGATCATTAAAAAATAAACCCACTAATTATATTATACATTGTTTATTCATGCCACTTTTCTTGTAATAGTACTTTTTTCACACTCTTTAGTACTTATAATGTTTTACTGAATGTTTTTCTTAAAATATGATTAATTTATATCTTTAGTTAGAGAACATTTTCCTTTCTAAAAAATCAATTTTATAAAAAAATTAAAAAAAAATTTTTATCATAAAAAATGATTTATTAATTTAATATTTAAAATCTTTCCCTTGAACAATTGTTTTAGAAGGAAATTTATTGAATATTTCAAAACAACAAAATTTTATACACTTTTTACCCTGAAAAAAGAATTTTATTTTTTACATTTTATTGAATTTATAGAATTACCCACTGTAATTTCATTGAATATATCTTTTCAATATTAAATTGAATATTTTTTTATGAAAATGTTTTTAAATGATATTTTCATTGGATTTTTATTAAATTTATTTTCAAAATGAAATGTTTATTTTATATTTCTTTTACTGTATTTCAATTTATCCATGAGAAACCCTGTTTATTTTTACACCACATAGAACATGATGTAATGATACCATCATTACACTTCTTATGTATAGTTTCTCATGGATTTATCCTAGGACAATATTTATAGTCCCTTCCTTATTTCTTTTTATTTCATGTGAAATATTCAATTCTCTATGACCATTAGAAATTAAATTTCCCCGAAAAATCCATATTATTTATCATTGATATGTTTATTGATTAAAAATTATACCATTTTAACATTTTTAATTTACAATGATAGATATTTTATTATCAAATAAAATATTTCTAAATATATCTTATTTAGCCAATGTAGTTATTTTATAATACATAGTCAATTTTAATTAAATTAATTAATTGATATGAGAAATAATTTGGACTAGTAGCAATGGGTGGGGCCTAGAAATTATATATCCCTTCGACATGATAACATCATATCATGAGATAAATCCATTGAAAATTTTTAATGAGTGTCTACATTTAGTTTTAATCAATGTGAATGAAATTTATGATATAGGTTTCCATATTCCCCAAACACGACATCCAATAATTATTAACTCCATTTAAATTTAACTAATTTATTTTTATTTTTATTTATCTATTGGATTTTTTAAAAATTATGAATATATGAATTTGATTCTTATATTAGGGATTAAATGTTATTTGATTCAATTATATGCTTTACACATTTTTTACACACTCACAAACTATTTATTGATTACATAGAATGTCTATTTAATTATTTAAAAATACTTATTGATCATGTTCATTGATTCAATACTATTTCCACTCTACGTAACCATTACCGAAAATTTTAGATCACCCTTAATTTTATCCTTTCCAACGAGCTCGTACCCGAGTTGTAATGACTCCTGCTTGGCATCTAAGAGACCTAGGTTCAAAACCAGGTGGAGGTGAATTTCTGGGTTACTATAGAAATACTGTAGCAGGTACTATTTAGTATTGTAGTAGCCGGAACTATTCACCCGATTTGGTCCTTCGGGCCACTAGTTTGGGCCTACGAGTCTCCAGGGCCTTTGGGTCATCAAAAGGTCTTCGGACCTTAGGGCCTTCGGGCCACAAATACCATGGAATAGCCCAGTTCTCATAAAGTAGGAACCATAATATAATCAAAGATACAAGACTAGTAGTCACCAGAAGCATATCTGTCAAATTGGAAGAATGAGAGGGCATGGAAACTGCCATCGGGACCAGGCACCATGCAGCTTTGTGTGGGGTAATGCTAGCCAATCAGCAATGCAAGGAGGGGAGTTGTGTTATCAATGATGTAGAATCTAGGGAAAGGGGAATTCTTATGGGATGGGAATACGGGTCATGTATTAGGCATCGTATTCCTCTGGACCTTCTAGTAATGTATTTCTAGTCATTTCGGGCCTTGGGCCTTGGGCCTACAAGTCATGTACGTGTTCCCATCCTTCCTTAAAAGGGGGTTTATCTATAGTAAAATATAAATAAAGGCCTTCAGGACATTTTGGATTAATTTTTTTCTTTTCCTTAGTATTCCACCAAATATATTATGATATATAGGATAGAATATAGTATATTGAATGAATCTATCATCAAAATAATGAAAACAATTATGTTATAATTAGTGAATTGATTTGAAAAATAAGGATCATTTTTGTATCTAGATTACTAATAAAACTAAATCATTATTTAAAATATGATTTGATTTAATGTAATCAAGCCAGTTTAATGGTTATATACCCCAACATTAGCCTTCTAGGGTTGGGTCAATACAGTTGGTGTCAAATGAAGTTTAGTAGCTACCATTAGAACTATAATAAGAAAAGGTAAATTGATTAATATAAACCAAAGATATGATTTGAGGAATATCATTGAATCAAATATGTATTCATTTACATAAAATTAATTGATACCATCATGGGATTATGAGGTTATGAATGATAATATATTCTAATTGTTAAATATATCTTTTTAGAATTTATGTGATGGAAGAATACTATTAATAAGGGTAATTTTGAATAAATTTAGGGTAATAAAACTCAATAGTTTAGTAAATGATTTAGTGGAATAGTTATTTTAGGAATAATTATTGTACATGTTAGAGAGATGCGTATAAAGATATTGATATCTTTTATAGTTATTATTATCATTAATTAAAATATAATAATAGTCATGTTAGATATTTAGGATTTCAACAAAATATTTGTTATATTGAATACCATTCGGAGAAGTTTAATAAATGAATTTTTATTAGGGATATACATTATATTTATCATGGAAATTGAATTTATATTGTATTAGAAAAAGTAAGTCCTTTAAGGTGGTGTGTCTTGAACAAATGATTGAAGGATGATAACAATTTCATACTTACCACTATCCTCTTGATGTACTGGTTATTGTGTAATTCTTTTTAGTTAAAAACATGGATAAATAAATATTAATAATGCAAAAGTATTATTAATTTTTTTATTTATAGATTAAATTTTTACAATATTTCTATTCTATAATACATATAGGCCAATGGAAGTACATTCCTCTCTTTTCTGGGCCTTATTATCTATCATAATTGTAGTTTAGTTTTTCATGGAACAAATATAATGTTTTGGATATATATTGTTTAATGTAATGGATGAATTATAAACTTCATTAATCACATAAAATATAAAATGTTTTTTATGTAAACAAGTTAACTAAGTATATTTAATATATTTTTAGGAAGTAAAATAATTACCCAACATTGTGAAAATTACCTACATATTAAATGTTGTCCGGATACCTTAATTTTTTTGGAACCAGTGGTCATTAAAATCATGACATATTTTTAAAATTGAGGTCGCCAACATTCCATTTATAATTCACATGAGTTTGATAAATTATCTCAACAAATATCTATAAATATTTATTTTTTTCCTATATGTGTGTATCTCTATTTTCCACTAATGTGTTTGTACGAAGAAACCTATATATATATCTATGTATATATATATATATATATATATATTAAATCATGTTCCATTTACAGTTCTCATTGACTATTATTAATATGATATTTTATTAAACTCTCTCATTATTTGTGATTTGATCGATGTAATTATTAAATATAAAACCCCGAATTTTTTATATTGAGTTTAATAAGTACAAAATAGTAAAAAAGGTAACTAATACATGGATATATATTGCATAAATAGAAGATATGGTATATCCTTATGGTTATTGAAATACAGATCATTATATTTAATCAATGAATCAAAATCATTAACAAACTTGAAAGTGATGAGATTGATTAAATATAATATTATCATATGGAAACATGGGATCATAATCTCTATTTAGGAAAATTAAATTACAGTAAAATTTGTATATAATTAATTAAAGTACGTTAATAAATATGACATGTAAAATTTGTTGATATACACCTCGAAAGGGAGTATAGGTACATAACAAATCATGAGTCACAATGATGGAATGTTGAGACAAAACTATTTTACTGATTTGGTAACATTAAAACAAAAACCCCTAATGGAAAGATAATAAAATTTATATGTTAATACCAACAAATTTATGTATGTAAAACATATAATACAATCATCTGATTTAAATACACTACATTTAATGAATTTGTGGCAAACATACCATGTATCTCACTGAAATAAAATGTTAGATGAAATCCATATACCTTGTGCCCGGAATCTTGTCGTACTAGTTCAAACCAAAATTATAGTAAATATAATATTATTATACATATTTTATAGAAAACTATTTATATATATAAGGACTTATTTTGACATTATATTTCTTGGTTGTTAATAATCCTATGTTATGTTTTCACTTTGGGTAATATTTGCAATATTCTTCAAATGTCTATTATTTTGTCATATCTTTAGTAATTATTAATTATATAACTATTACTAGAATGTAAAACATGATATAAATATCATTTATATACATTATATGTCTATTATCAAAGTCTGTAGAATAAAAATTGTGAAATTTAATACAACGTTCATGGAGATGGTAGAACGTATGTACACATGAACATTATTTTCATTTAATTGTTGTGTTGAAAATACGACAGTAAAATGCATATATGTATATATATTTATATATATATATATATCATTATTATAGTATAATTATTATATCATATATGTATATATGTATATTATTCATTAAAACCATCCTTAATATAAACCTTGTAGTGTTTGAAGGAATCATATCCCTTTGAGGGGGTGGTAGTCGACATATCCTCAATTGAAATTATTTTATTAATAGCAAATGGATAGTAAAAAGATATTTGATTAAAAGTTAATAGATAAGATAAAGTAAAAAGTAAAGTGAATATATAAACATAGTGTCCTCAAAATTTCAACCATGAGAGGTTGTATCGAAAGATGAACAATCCTCGTTTAGTGCGGCTATAAATTGTTGTACACATAAAAAATATGATCATTACCAATTAGATGGAGGTGTGTGTAATTGTAGGAAAAACCATTAATAATAAAAATCATTTGATATTGAGGATAAATTTGTTTTTATAAAATTTTAGAAAAAATATTATGGATAGGGTCGATAATGTCATAAAATAAAGGACTTGAATGAATATGCTACCTCTTAATTGGGTAGTTCCTTTTGGTTTGTGGCTAACGGTTACCATGGATTTCATTCATACCATTAGATAGTTTATTGGAGTAATTTAGTGATTTATTATAAGGATCTGGCCTTAAAACTTACTTAATATTGAACTAAATGAATAATTCACAATGAGGATCTTTTCAGGTTTAGAGTTTTAGAGAATTAGGACATAACTGTTACATCTCAAAAGATTACAAGGTAGACATATCTACACATTTTCCATATTTTTCATAAAATAAAAACTCTTAAAAAAGAGTCATTTAGACAGCATGACTTTTCCTTCATCCCATACTTGACTTTATTCATCTTTATGTCCTGTGAAAACATTTCAAAACTTGGGATGAGCATAAAAAGCTCAGTAAGGGAGACATAATGATGTGAAACTGTTAGTTTTTCAAAACAACAAGTAAACCATTATTACTTTAACATAAGTAATACTTTTCACCTTTATGAAGTAGTAAATACTATTCACTAAATAAAGTATCATTACTTACCCTTTTGTAACCAAAATATTACCATAAACCCCATATAAAGAACACATGACATATAAAGGTAACTTGGGACATAAACATACATAAATGGAATAACCATACGGTCGACTTCCACACATATCACTAAATGAAATAGCTATACGACCGACATCCATACCCAATGTATTAGAATTTATAACGTAACCAACTGTCCTGGTATTCACGGCACTACCCGTCATATGGTTTATCACGTAACTACCCGTCAAATATCCCAGTACCAATATAAAATCATATCACATACAACAAAAATAAAGGAAAGGAAACATTTCAACATCACAATAATAATATATCACATAAATATATTGACATAACAAATCCATTTTCAAGACCATTTTCAATACCAAAAATACGTAAAAGAGTATATGGTATTTATTTTCTTTTAAAAACATTATGGCTTGTTGAGGAAGCCAAAGATCAAATAATACTCGCGGCAGCGGAAAGGTATTTCTCACCGCATACGTTTAAAAGAAACATTTTTTTATTTTGTAAAACAATTCGTAGAAAAACATTCCTTTTGAATAAAAGTAAAAGTCACAAGGGTTTATACTCCATATAAAAGAAAGTTGTGTAAAAATGAAAATATGCCTCAATGAAAGGAGATTGAGAAAAATTCCCTTACCTCGTGTCTGACTTGACCCGATCGTTCTTTAATATCCTGAATAATAAGCTAAATTTAATTTATACTTTCTTAAGATCCTTATTCGATTTTATTATTCCATTTATATCTCTTATTACCGTGTCATTAACATTATTTAATCATTTAAGTTAATAACTTTTGTTTTGTCGATATTTGTCACTTGAGTCAAAAATGAACACCTTATATTTACAAGTTGTCCATGTGGTCAAAGGTTATTTATATAAAAAATGATATTCATGATTAAGATATCATATATATCATATATATCCATTATATACATGTATTTATAATAGTACATAACATCTGTAGGAAAGAAAATAAATGCACTGTTCATGGAGACTGTAGGTCGTACGTACACATGAACACTACTTTCATTAATATTTTTTATTTTAATTAAATTAAAACATAATGATACATAGGTATTTTATAATTCCAGTATAATATCACATATAATATCATTAACTCCATCCTTTATACATCCCACATAAGTCATTAACGAATCACATAACTTTGAGGGGGCGGTAGTCAACACTTCCTCAAATGAGATTATCGTATTTACCCACTATGGAAACCATAAAGGTGTGATATAAATGGAAAATAAAGAAGCATAGTGAAAACATAAACATAATATATATCATTTATAAATACAGTTCCATCATAATGGCCACCATGAGAGGCGGTAAGATGTAATTGAACAATCATTGTTTCTTGGGGCCTTAGTTTTCCATCCTTCGAAACATTATGTTCTTCACCCATTAAATGGATGTTTGTGTATGTGTAGTTTGAATAATTCTAATAAAAACATCCTAGTATATTGAGGATAATATTTTTGTAACAAAATAAATGAATAAAAATATTTTAGGGGTTGGAGAAGTAAAATGAATGAAAACAATTTAAGAGAAATCGTTACCTTTAATTTAGGAAACTTCATTTGGATTGAACCAAAAGGATTTCTTAAAGTGCCTTCTGCCTAAGATAAGACTTCTAAGGGGATGAGAGGGTTGTTGGGGGATTAATTTGGTAGAGGTTGGAAGATCCAAATGTCTTTAGATGTGTGTGTAATTGGTTAGAAGTGGTCTCCTTTTATAAGGGGGTGGAGGGGCTCTTTAGGAATGTGTGAAACTATTATTTTATTATATAATGATATTCAGTTTCTAATGGTCCAAAAGTTAATAAAGATGATTATACGATTACTCTTGGTTTAAATAAAATCATCCAATCATAATTGGACATGTTTTGGATAATATTGTAGTCATAATAATTTTATTTATTTAAATTATTTATTAATGATGTAAATACTGTATCATTATTGTATCATAAATAATTTAATTTATTTGATGTCTAAAAATTATAAAAAAATTACAATGATATAGGAAATCGTATTAGATTTCCAAAGTATATTTATAGTCTAAAATAATACTTATATAATACCATATAAATATTAATTACAAAAAGATTTTTGTTAATGTAATTTTTCCTTTACTTGAAATTAACTAATCTAAATTGCCATTATCACTTCCAAGTGGATCAAAGGGGTCCCAAAATAAACCCATATATTCCCATGGTCGTTAATGACTCATCCAATAAGTTTTAGACAAGGGTTAAAGTAATTTTGAATTATTATAATATTCTTTTAACCTTTAATTGCCCTATTTACCTTTAACCGCGATAAATAAAAGTCAAAAGTTACTATTCACCAAAAATTATTTTCATCTTAATGAAAAAAAAATTACTTATTGATAACAACCATTTATTTTGGATTTTTGAAATTCAATTCACAGAAGTTGTAAAATTTCATTTAAATGAAAGGGTCAATTTTTTTAACTACCACAAAGTGGTGTCACTATTCATCAAAAATTGATGTTTTTCAGAAAAATACAAAAAATTCAGCCAAAGCATTATTTGATATTCTGAATTAAAAATGGTTTCTATTATGAATAATTCAAAACATATAAGTGGCATTAATTAATTTAAAAATTATTTCCCGTTGTTAAATCAAATAACGACTTTTTAAGAAAAAATAACTATCGAAAGACTGATAATTGTTTATGTCCAATTTCAAAGTTAAATTAATTCCATTGACCAACATTGGATTAAATGGTAAAAATATATTCTAATTACACTTTAAAATCAATTAAAAAGATAATCTTACCAATAAATAAATTATATTAAAACATAGTTTAATACAGTATTTTCACTATTCATTAAAAAAATGAACTTTATCGAAAAAATTCCAAAAATTTACAAAAAGTAAAGATTGATGTCCCAATTATAAAGAAGGATTTTATTTGGTCATATAGAATTTATTAATGTTACCAAACTAGATTTAAAAAGGGTTCTCCATTAAAAGGGGACAAATCGGTCTTTTAATGTAAATTATGCTTAAAATTAGATTCATTCACATTTTAAGCCTCTAAATTTTTATTGGATAATGTAAATACATTTAACAATCAAGTATAATCATATTGTACTTAGTTTCATTTATTCGTGCCAATACAACGGCTAGGAGTTAAATACCATTTAAAATAATAATATTATAGTATTAGTGTGCAACGTATGATTTCAATGAAACCTGTTGTTGCGTATCAGGTACGCTATCAAACATAGAATCCCCTTTAAAGTAAAATTAATATTTAATTCACAAATATTAATAATTATAAAATATATCTTATTCTTCATTTACCTGTGATGTTACATCCTTCCCCCCTTTTGGGAATTGCGTCCTCATAATTTTTATTCACTTATCAAAATAAGTGGGCGTATTTATCCCTCATAGTATTTTCATATTCCCACGTTGCCTCCTCAACCTTGTGGTTTTTCCAAAAAACCATTACCTAGTGAATTACCTTATTCCACAATACATGTTATCTATGGTCAAGAATCTGAACTGGTTGTTCTTCAGAAGAGATATTCTCTTCCAACTGAACTACCTCTGGGTTCAAAACGTGATATGGATATGGCATAAACTTTCTCAACATCAAAACATGAAAAATATTGGGTAACTGGGAAAAAATTGGAGGTAAATACACTCTATACGCAACTGATTCCACTTTCTCTAGAATTTCATAATGTCTAATTAAACATAGACTCTGCTTTCCCTTATTTACAAAATGCATCACACTTTTCCATGGAGAAACTTTCAGAAGGATATGATCATCTACCTCAAAGGAACGATCCTTCCTTAGTTTATCAGCATAACTTTTCTGTCTACCCTGAGCTGTTCTCATGTTTTTCTGAATCAACTGAACTTTCTCGGCCATCTCTTCTACCAATTCTGGTCCCATCAGCTTCCTTTCACCTAGTTCATCCCAAAAAGCTGGAGTTCGACAATGCTTCCATATAATTCCACAAATGGAGCCATCTGTATACTGGAATGAAAACTCTTATTATATTAAAATTCAACCAAAGAAAGAAGTTAGTCCCAAATTCCATGATAATCCATCGAGCAAGCTCGTAACATATATTATAATGTATGAAATGTTCGTTCTGACTTCCCATCTGATTGAGGATGAAAAGTTGTACTAAAATTTAATTCAATACCTAATGAATTTTGATGGCCTTTCCAAAAGTTAGAAGTAAACCTGGGATCACGATTAGATAAAATGGAGAGGGGAACACCTTGAAACCTGACTATCTCTTTAACATACAACTGAGAAAGTTGATCTAGAGACAAAGTAACAGGAATAGGAAGGAAATGAGCAGATTTAGTCAATCGATCAATAATAACCTAGATTGCATTATTACCTCGAGATGTCTTTGGTAATCCCACAACAATGCCAATGGATTTATTTTCCCACTTCCACTCTGGCACCGGTAAAGGTTGAAGCATCCATTTCATTAACAACCTCTCTGCATTAACCTACTAGAAAGTCAAACACATCACAGTAATATCTGCAATATCTCTTTTCATTCCATCCCACCAGTAATGCTCATGAAGATCTCTGTACATCTTAGTACTACCAAGATGAACTGAAAATGGGGAACTATGACCTTTACATAAAACCTCATTCTTGAACTGTGAATCACAATGTATACATAATCTCTTTCCAAATCTCAAATCACAATCATTATCAATGTTAAATTCAGTTAACTTACCCTTCTAAACCAACTCTACCTTTTTCTGCAACTCACTGTCTTCATTCTGTACTTGCATTATTCTATATGATAGAGATGATCTCACTAACACTGGATACAAAAGAGAGTAATTTCTTGCAACAACAACTTCTATGCCAAAGTTCATCAAATCAAAAACCAAACGATCTCATTCCAAACGTAACATGGTTAATGAAGCATTACATTTTCTACTCAAAGCATCAGCCCCTTTATTTGTTTTTCTCAGATTGTAATGGATCGTGAAATCATAATCCTTTATTAATTACAACCACCTCCTCTATATCATGTTATATTATTTCTGAGTGAATATATACTTCAAATTTTTTTGATCAGTATAAATTTCACACTTCACTCAATAAAAATGATTCCTCCAAATGTTTAAAGAAAAAACAACTGCAGCAAATTGGAAATCATGCGTAGGATAATTTAACTCGTGTGGTTTCAACTGATGTGAATCATAAGCAATTTCCTGATCATTTTTCACTAGAACACAACCATGTCCTTTCAATGAAGCATCACTTTAGATAACAAACTCACCAATTCTAGAAGGCAATTCCAAAACTGGAGCATTAACCAATCTTATTTTCAATTCCTGAAATCAATCATCACATTATTTTGTCCAGATTAACTTAACACCTTTTCGAGTTAACATAGTCATTGGACATGATAACCGTGCAAAATTTTCAAAAAAACTCTGGTAATAAACTTCCAAACCAAGAAAACAACGAATCTCGGTTATATTTGTTGGTCTTGGTCATTCTTCAACAACTTTTTTTTCACAGGATCAATAATTATTCCATTTTTTGAAACAATGTGACCAATGAAATATATTTTTTGTAAAAAAACTATCACTTTTGGAATTTCCCAAATAATTTCTTTTATTTTATGGTTTGCAAGACAAACCTGAAATGATTTTCGTGCTCCTATTTACTTTTATAATAAAACAAAATATCACCAATGAACAAATCCAAAAACATATCAAAGAACTCACACAAAATTCTATTCAAAAGATCCATGAATACAACCGGTGCATTGGTTAAACCAAAAGGCATAACTAAAAATTCATAATGGTCACATCTAGTACGAAGTGTGGTCTTTGGAACGTATTCTTTCATTACTTTAAACTGATGGTACCCTGACCACATGGCAATCTTCGAAAAATATGGAGCTCCCTGGAGGTGATCAAAGAAATCATCGATATAAGGGAATGGATACTTATTCTTAATAGTGATTTTATTCAATGCTCTATAATCAATAAAAAGTCTCATTGAACCATCTTTCATTTTAACAATAAAGGCAAGAGCACCCAATGGTGATTTGCTAGATCTAAATAAAGCTGTATATAATAACTCCTACAATTTCTTATTTAACTCTAAAAGTTCAATTTGATCCATTCGATAAGGGGGTTTTGATATGGCTTAGAATCAGGAACTAAGTCAATAGTAAATTAAAATACCTGATTATGTATAATACCAGGCAACTCATCAGAAAAAACATCAAAGTACTCATTTACAACTGGCATATCATTAATATCTAGACTTTCTTTATTTTAAAAAATACGAGCAAGGTAACATTCATTTCCTTCTTTTACTAGATTCTCAAATTCCTGACATGTTATCAAAATCATGTGTTCATTCTTGTACACAAACTATAAATCTTTCTGAAATGAATCCTCATTAGCACTACAGTCAATCTTAGCCTGATAAAGAGAAAGCCAATCTATGAGCAAAATAACATCAAACTCTACTAGAGGTAAAAAAAATAAGGTTTGCAGGTAGATTCTTTTCGCACACAAGGAAAAGAATTTTCTTATGTTTTCTTTTTGTCTCAAAATTTCTTCCAGGTGTTTTTACCATAAGTTTCATTTTCAAATATTGAGATGGAATTCCCAATTTACTAGAAAACTTATCAAAAATGAAAGAGTGTGTTGACCCTGAATCAAACAACACATTGGCATAATCTGAACAAAAAAACTGTGTACCTGATACTACTTCGTTTGATGGACCAACATCTGCTGAAGTAGTTGCAAAAGATTTCACGAACCCTTTCTTCTTGTAGTCTGGCTGCTTTTCCCCAGTTGAGTTTTTCTCAGGACACTCATTTGCATAATGACCCATTTCATTACACTTAAAACATCTTACCGATGGATTTTCATTCCCTACTTGATCATCTTCCTTACAATTACGAGCAATATGAACAGACTTACCACACTAGAAGGACTTTCTTAACTTTGATAAACATTCTCTGGGATGCTTTTTACCACACTTCTCCCAAAATGGATATTTAGTTTTCTTACCTCTAGTATTCTTTGATTAAATCTTCCCCTTTTCCTACCAACCGGACCTCTTATTCTATTGTTTTTCAAAGAACACATGATCATCTGAAAACTCCATTTCCCCCTTCTCCGCACATCAAACAAGTTTCTCATAACTTTTTAACTCACGAGATTCTAACAATATTCGATATCGTGGCTTCAGTCCTGAGTAAAATTGATTTATCTTACTATCAAGATCTCAGATGAAATTTGGTGCATACCTTGCTAGTTGAGTGAACTTTTCTTCATAAGCAGCCACTGAGTCATCGTCCCACCTCAATTCCACGAATTGTTTTTCCATCCTAAGACAAACCACCATAGGAAAATATTTCTCAAGAAACATACCTTTGAATTCATCCCAATTGAGAGCTTCAATATCTTCAATATCCCTTATATTTTTCAACATCGACCACAACAGATCAACTTCACCTTCAAAATAGTAAACCATAAGACAATCCTTTTGATGTTCTGAACAACCCATGACATGAAAAATCTTCTCCAATGATTTAATACACCCATCACTTAGAACATGGTCAAATGATCCTCTGAATGATTGGGGATGTTGCCTCATGAAATGCCTCACTACTGACATGTTCCTCTGCGGTTGATCTTGCTGATCTCGTGCATGAATATCACCACCATTTATAGGCCGAGTCAATTGTGCCATCACTGCAACAAACTGTTCAGTTCCAATTCCGACCATCTCTAGTTTCTGATTCAGAAGGACTTTCTCCTTTGTATGTCTTCCCATAAAAGTTTCTCTAATTCCTTTATGAAAAAGAATTCATAACACAGACATATCTTACATGTAGCAACATGGTAATTTGTAAATTCTATATGATTTCAATTTTTAACATAAATTACTTTATGTATATTAATTTAAAAATACCCTAACTCCTAAAGTTATCTAAACCGACCTCTAATAACAACTATAAGGACCTGGCCTTAAAACCATACATAATCTTGAATTAAATGAATAATTCACAATGAGGATATTTTCATGTTTAGAGTTTTATAGATTTAGGACATAACTATTACATTACAAAAGATTAAAAGGTAGACATATCTACACGGTTTCCATTTTTTCATAAAATAAAACTCTTAAAAAAAGTGTCATTTAGAAAGACTTTCTTTTCCTTGATCCCATCCATGACCTTATCCATCTTTTTGTCCTGGGAAAACATTTCAAAACTCTGGATGAGTATAAAATGCTCAGTAAGGGATACACAAAGAAGTAAAACTATTATTTTTTCAAAACAGTAAGTAAACCATTAATACATTAACATAATTAATACTTTTCACCTTTATGAAGTAGTAAATACTCTTCACTAAATAAAGGATAATTACATACCATTTTGTAACCAAAATATTACCATAAAACCCATATAAAGAACACATAACATATTAAGGTAACTTGGGAAATAAACTTATATAAATAGAATTACCATACGGTTGACTTACACACATATCACAAAATGGAATAGCAATACGGCCGACTTCCATACCCAATGCATTGAAAGTTATAACGTATCCACATGTCCTGGTATTCATGGCACCAACTGTCATATGGTTTATCATGTAACCACCCGTCAAATGTCCAAATACCAATATAAAATCATATCACATAAAAAAATACAGAGGAAAGGAAATATTTCTACATTTCAATCACAATATATCACTAAAATATATTCACATGACAATTCGATTTTCAAAACCATTTTCAATACCAAAAATACATAAACGAGTATATGGTATTTATTTTCTTTTAAACATTACAGCTCGTTGTCACCGCTTACGTTTAAAAGAAACATTATTTTATTGTAGATTAGGAAAACGATTTGTATAAAAGGATTCCTTCTGAATTAAAGTAAAAGTAAAAGGGGTTTATACATTTTATATAATAAAGTTTTGTATAAATTAAAATATGCCTCAATGAATGGAGATTGAGACGAAGTCCCTTACCTCGGGTCTGGCTTGAATCGATCGTTCTTTAATATCTTGAATAATAAATTAAAGTTAATTTCTAATTTCATAAGAACCTTTTTCAAGTTTATTATTCCTTTTATATCACTTATTACCATGTTATGAACATTATTTAATCATTTAAGTTAACAACTATCTCTTTTTCGATATTTAGCACTTGAGCCAAACATGAACAGCTTATATTTACAAGTTGTCAATGTGGTCAAAGGTTCATTATATCTAGAATGATATTCATTATTAAGATATCAAATATATCATATATATTCAGTATATACATGTATTTATGATAGTACATAACATTTGTAGTTAAGAAATGAAATGCACTGTTCATGGCGACGGTAGGTCGTACGTACGCATGAACGCTACTTTCACTCCTATTTCTTATTTTAATAGAATTAAAACATAATGATAAATATGTATATTATAATTCCACTATAATATAATATATAATGTCAATAAATCCATCCTTTATACATCCCAGATAAGGCATTAACGTATCACATCCCTTTGAGGGGGCAGTAGTCCGCACTTCCTCAAATGAGATTATCGTATTTACCCAATATGGATACCATAAAGGTGTGATATAAATGGAAAATAAAAAAGCATAGAGAAAACATAACCATATTATATATCATATATAAATACATTTCTATCATAATGGTCACCATGTGAGGCGGTAAGATGTAATTGAACAATCATCATTTCATGAGGCCTTAGTTTTCAATCCATAGAAACATTATGTTCTTCACCCATTAGATGGATGTGTGTGTATGTGTAGTTTGAATCCTTCTCGTAACAACATCCTACTATATTGAGGATAATAGTTTTGTTACAAAAAAAGGAATGAAAAGAGTTTAGGGGTTGGAAATGTAATATAAAAAAATAGTTTATGAGAAATCATTACCTTAAATTTAGGCAACTTCCTTTGGTTTGAACCAACAGGATTTCATGAAGTGCCTTATTACTATATAATTTAATTTATTTAATGTCTACAAATTATAAACAAACTACCATGATATAGGAAATATTTTTATCTTTCCAAATAATATTTATAGTCAAAAATAGGACTTATATAACACCATATAAAAATTAATTACTAAATGATTTTTGCTTATGTCATTTTGGCCTTTACTTTAAATTAATTAATCTAAATTGTCATTATCACTTCCAAGTGGATCACATGGGTCCCAAAATAGACCCAAATATGACCATGGTCATTAATGACTAATCCAATAAGGTTTGGAAAAGTGTTAAGGTAATTTTGAATTATTATACTATTCTTTTAACCTTGAATTACCCTATTTACCTTTAACCGCAGTAAATAAAAGTCAAAAGTTACTATTCACCAAAAATTATTTTCATCTTAATGAACCACATTTTACTTCTTCATAACAAACATGTATGTCGGATTTTTGAAATTCAATTCACAGAAGTGGTAAAATTTAATTTAAATGAAATAGTCCGTTTTTTAAACTACCACTAAGTGGTGTCACTATTCATCAAAAATTGAAGTTTTTCAGAAAAATACCCAAAATTCAGCCTAAGATTTATTTGACATTCTGAATTCAAAATTGATGTCTATATTTCCAAATTCAAAAAATAGAAGTGGAATTAATTAATTTAAAAATTAATTCCCATTGTTAAAACAAATAGCGTGTCTTTAAGAAACAACAACTATCAAAAGATTGATACTTGTTTATGTCCAATTTCTATGTGAAATTAATTACAATTACCAAAATTGGATAAAATGGAAAAAATATATTATAATTACACATTAAAACCAATTAAAAAGATAATCTGTCCATATAAATATATTATATTAAAACATAGTTTTGAATTAAAATACAATATTTTCACTATTCATTAAAAAATGATCTTTGTCGGAATAATTCCAAAAATTTACACAAAGTAAAGATTGATGTCCACATTATAAAGAAAGAATTTTTTTGGTCATTTAGAATGTATTAAAGTGACCAAAATTGGATTTAAAAAGGGTTCACCATTAAAAGGCGATAAATCTGCATTTTAATGTAAATTATGCTTAAAATTAGATTCATTCACATTTTAAGTCTCTATGTTTTTATTGGATAATGAAAATATACTTAACAATCACGTATAATCATAGTGTAGTTATTTTCATTCATTCCCACAAATACAACCGCTAGGGGTTGGCTATAATTTAAAATAATAATATTATACAATTAGTGTGCAACGTAAGATTTCAAAGAAACTCGTTGTTGCGTATTAGGTACGTTATCGAACATAGAAACCCCTTTAAATTAAAATTAATATTTAATTCACAAACATTAATACATATGAATTATATCTTATTTTTCATTTACCTGGGATGTTACATTTATGGAAGATTATTGGTATGAATTTTTCCAAAACATATAGTTCAAAGAGGTTTGAGGATTAGGGAAACATGGTGACCTTTTTTATGGAAGGAAAATAACTCACTTAGAATTTATGAAAATATATTTTTTGTTATAATGATATTAAAAAAAACAAATTCCTAAAAAAACCTAAACTTATAATGGAAGCTTTATACATGTATTATTTATAGGAATTTTTTTTGGACAAGTTGAATGGTCATTAGGGCTCCTAATATTAAAGTTTAGTCCCTAATTAAGCTTAATATGACCTTATTTGTTGTGATTAATTTAATCACTTGTACTAATATTTTGTGTCAAAAAATAAGTTCATATTATTATAAATTATCCATTTAAATGACTAAAATTGTGTATGTCAGTTTATTGGAATTGAATTCACATAAGTGGAAATACTTATATTAATATTAATCCTACAGACGGGATGAAATTACATGATTCTAATGTTGAAATAAGTTTAATAGTTTATTATGGTTTTGATTCCATTTCAAAATACAATTCATTACAATGTCCAAAATGTTGTTATTATATTTATAATTTATTTGATATATCATGAAACAAGTTTAAAATATAATTGAACAATAATAGTTATTTAAAAAAATTGTATTTTTTTATTTAAAAAGAAGTATTTTTCACTAATGATAAATAATAATGTTTCTCGTAAAAATCCCAATATCATTTCCCTAAGATAATATCAACATTAAAAATTCATAAATGATTTCTAACATAGAAAATCAAATTTCATGAATTTTTTATAATTAATTTTAATATCAAAATCAATTTTTTCGAGAAAACAGAATTTGTAAACATATAAAGGACATTACAAAAATATCTATGATTTGTTATCAAGATGTTTTATTTCTATAATTCAATTATAAAAAATATTTTAAAAGTAGATATTAATATTCAAATAACTATGTTTAATGGTTATGTTATACATATATCATTTTATATAATATAATAAAATGATGCTTCATAGAAAACCGGGGTTGCATATATTGTGCGCCGAGTTAGTATTGTGGTTAGCACAAGAAAAGTTGGAATTGTTTGTACCTCAAGACATGTTTGTATTGCTTTCATTACAATCCATGTTGATAACATGTGAAATAAATATTTAACATAGTTTTTTAATATATATATATATATATATATATATATATATAATTATTTCTAGTGTTATATGAAATGAAAAATATCAAAAAGATAAATTAATTTGAAATAAAATAATCCAAAAAATCTATGGTTGTCACATTCTACCCGCCTAAAAATGAATTTCTACCTCAAAATTCATTTTAGTTTTCAAAGGTAAAATATTTGAAAGTTCCATTCATAGAAACCCACATCACAAAAATGAATACTAAAACATCTCATAAAAGGGAAATATTAAACCATAATGGTTACCAAAAGGATCATGTAACTAGGATTCTACCTAGGAGAATATAGTATGGGGACTGAAAACATGGACATTGATGAAAAATATAATTATCATGTTATGATGGAGTTTGATAGAGATAATTGTCACGAGATAATTAACAACTAGAATGCCATAAATTTGCGATGAACTAAGGGACAATATTATTCATAGAAAATGGAGGTACTATTAGAAAATTTTTGATTTCAGGATCTATTTTACGAATGTTATTAAATTTTCTTTAAACGATATACTTGCATAATTTTAGGACTACTTCACAATTTTTGGTTCCTTGAACCAATTAAACCCTTTCATAAAAAAAATAAAGGTGATTTTTTCATTCCTCATGTAGTAAAAAATCATGATAACCCTAATATTCCATCCCTTATGTCATCAGTAATCATGAACAACATGTTTTTATAATAGGTTCTCCTATATTCTTAAAACCTTATGTGGTGAGATAATAAATTATTATGAAAAACATAATATGATGTATAACTTAATCCTTCCATAATGTGATAACCATATAACCCTTTTGAAATATGAAAATAAAAAATATTATAAAGAGATTCAGGAAAGTAGAATAACATTGATCCCCCCATATATCACAATGTATCTCTTGGTTGTCACATTCCAAACGTGTGGTACCGTCATGGTAATTTGTTTTGGAACATTGTAACCATCTCAATTACCATAAATACTTCCTGAAAACATTTTTCCCTTATTCCACGGGCTAATTTTTATATTCCATAAATCCATTATGATGTAAACTTCATCCATTATAGCATGAACTATTTGGCAGCATGTCCTTAATTAGTTCCTAGATAATCAGTACCTTTAAATTTACTTACTCATATCCCGCATATCTTTACCCAAACAACATTATCATTACATAAATAATATATTATGGGTTATCTTTCCCTTAATCATGTGTTTTAGATGGACATCAACTTTCTATTATTTCAATTTTTTATTCCATCAATTCCATTCAATGTGTTTCTGTATATCTGTAGAGGAAAAAAAACTGAAAAATAATTATATATTTCACTTTTAATATAACATACTACGTGAATCCAAAAAAATATAAAATTCATTATCCCAATTTATCTTTATTATATTATCATTTCTACCTCATCATATTACACAATATATCCTTCAATTCACATTTCATATGTTCTTTTTTCATCATCAGGAATGTAACCATTACCCATCTCACCATCTTGATCCTCTTTAGGAGAAATCCTACTGGGAAACTTAGTTTCATATTGATGGTTTAGTCCACAGTTAAAACACTTAAACATCGATGTTGTCTTAAGTAGGATCATATTCTCTTCTGTTTTGTTAATTGACCTCTTTATTTTTTTCCTTGTTGTAACAAGATTTGTTTTCTTTAACATAATCCAAACAAATTCTTATTCATGTAATACATTAACATAGGTGATATTTCCACACTAATGGAACATACACTTGTAGTATCTATATAGTGATATATTTCCTTGAATATCACCACTCTATCCATTACCTAAATTCTATAACATTTTTATAAATGTTAACTCATCCATATATATATCCTTAGTGATATACCTATAAATATCCTTATAAATATAAAAAGCTATATAACTAATTTATTATTATCATAGTTTCCAATTATTTATTAAATTTTTTCTTTGATACCAACTATAATAGATCAAGCATAATACACATGGATATTACACTATTTTAGTTGAATATTTTGTACATCACAATAATTCAGACACAAGGACCAAAATAGTTCAGTGACCATGGAAACATGGAAGAAAAATATTATATCCTAGTGAATTATATTTAATATCTCTAACAATGTCATCCAACTTTATAACATCTACATAAACCGATTCTTTCTAAGCTAGCGAATGGAAACACAAGAAATGGTTTAGTTTAAATGTTTTATAAGGGTAAATAATTTGGATATATAAGAATAATTATTAGTATAAAGGCATGAGAAAATGATATTGAATATATAAGATAATACGATGTATATAAAAGAACATATTCATGAATATTGGTATAACGAATGACAGTTCATTATACAATAATCATAAAGAAATAAAGAGCATAATACAAGAAACAAACATAGTAATAAAACATAGTATTGTGGAAGATACATTAGAAGATAATATTATTTCTGTAGTTGAAAATGAATCTAGGAAAAGGAAATATTAATAGATTGTGTTGAGTCCCCATATCACCTTGGTAGTCATTATTCACTCCCATAAAAGTCTTATTAGTCTGAGTTCAAACCTCATACCATTTTGGTAGTCAAGGTTCACTCCAATGGACATCTTAATAGTCACGGTTCATTGCCAAGACCATCTTAGTCTATCTCAAGGGGTATAAATATATACCCAATTCATTGGAAGGATATATAAGTCTCATCAATCTGGTAATAAAATAATATAGACACATGCCACAATGTCATAAATAATCATATCAGAACCCATGAAATGAAATGGATGTTATAAAAAATTATTCATGTCATAACTAATGGAAAAAGATAGGTTTCACAATTATTTAATCCAAATAATAAATCATGAATGAGAAACTGATTTCATAAACATATAACCCATGAATAATAAATTGGTTTGATAAATACAATAACATTAATCCTAACTCATTCATAGAAAGAATATGAGTGGGACATTTAGATCACATTCTAGAATGGAATTGGTAGAATTAACATATGTTATATTAGATGGAAATTATTTACAAATATCACTAAAAACTATTCATGAGTAAAATATCCATTCTTCTTTAAGAAAAGATATTTTAATACAGAAAACCATTTTAAAATTATTTTCATAAAATTATATGTGGAAACATATAAATAATAATTGAAATAAATTTAACAATATTTTTCTTTTAAAACATATAAAATACTCATTAAAATTATTTTGAATCATTATTAATTGAAAATACTTTTGAACCATACAATGAATTATTGAAAATTTCTTGAAAAACATTTTACTAGAAAAATAATAAAAGAACATTGAAAATGTTTTGAAAACCATTTTTTGAAAATATAATTAAATATTTTTAACAAATCTTGAAATAGTTTTGAAAATCACTTCCATGAAAAAAAATTTAAATCTAACAAATAAGGCTTGAAATATTTTTGAATGAATTTTTTCATTTAAAATTAAAAAATATTATTGAAAACATTTTGAATACAATTTTTCTTGATAACATATAAAAGATGCATCAATATAATTTAAAAACCTTATTAATTGAAAATAAATTTGAAAACATATAAAAAAATATTTTAAAATATTTAAAACATTAAATCCTTTTATATTTTAAATTATATTCATATATCATTTGAAATCATTTTTGAAAACATTTATGAATTTTTTTTTAATAAAATAGATTTTCGACTGAAGATAGAAACATCATTAGGGTTTCATATTTTTTTCTTAATTTCTAAAGAGTGGGAATATGGTAATGATACAGTGATTTTTCATTAATTAAAATAGAATAAGTAAACTAAAGAGTGTAATTGAGATATGGATAATAATATTTAATCAAATGACCATAATAATTAACAATCTCTAAAAGCGATGAGATTGTTTCAATAATCTCTTATCACATGGTAGCATTAGGTCATAATATCCAGGTAAGAAAATAAAATTACATTAAGCGTAAAATAACGTGAATGAAATGAAATTTATTATATAAATTTCAAATTTTATGTATGTACACCGCGAAATAGAATTTAGATGCATAATTAAACATGATTCTGAAAGTGGGAAAATTCCGTGAAAACTATTTTACCATTGGTAACTTTTTAAACCCAACCCTTTTGAAATAAAGATCATAAAATGAATATTTAAATACCCATAAATGTATTTATAATATAAATATAATATGATCATGTTTATTATATACACCACACACAAAAATAGTGCACAACAAAATATATAACTCACAGAAATATTGTGAGAGGAAATCCCATTAAATTATGTCTCGAATCTCATTGCACTCATTAAACACAACGATATAAAATATATAAATATATTAAACAACATTAAAAAACCATGTTATTATATATATGGTTTGATTACAACAATATATTTACCACTTATTAACAATCTTATGTTAATGTTTCATTTAATGTAATTTTCACTTTATTCTCTACATGTGTCTTAATTTGTTATATATTTTGTATTTATAATTTATGTTATTATTTCAATAATGTAAAACATGATATAAATATCATTTATTTACAGAATATTTGTATTATAATAATATATATAACATATATGTATGAAATATAATACACTATTTATAGAGACAGTAGGTTGTATGTAAACATGAGAACTATTTTTTTAATTGATGTGTTAAAATGAAAGATGTAAAGGAAATATATATATATATGTATATATATCAATATTAAATTATATTTATGATAACTTATATATCTTATATATTCACTAAAACTATTCTTAAAACAACCCATGTAGTGTATGAACGAATCATGTCGCATTGAGGGGGTGGTAGTCTGACTTCCCCAAATGAAATTGTCGTATTAACACCAAATGGATTGTAAATTTATATGTGTTGGAAATGGAATAAATAATATTAAATACATAATTAATATAATATATAACATATATAAATAAATTTCCTATTTTAATTTCCACCATGATAGGTGGTACAGAAAATTGACAAATCATCATTTAGCGAGGCGACGATTCACCATACACATAAATTATATGTTTGTTTCCTGTTCGAATGATGTGTGTGTTAATGTAGGTATAAAACATAACATAAAATATACTATTATATTAATTATACTTGTTTCATTAGAAAATAATTAAATAAATAGAGTTCAGGTGGTGGGGAAGAAATAGAAAATTGTACTTGAGGGAAGACGTGACCTCTTTATCGAGTAACTCCTTCTGTTTTTTGGTAAAAGGCTTTCTTGGATTTCCATCATAAAAAGGGAAGGAATATTTGAGGATGGGAAGGATTTTGGGAAGTTTATTTTTCAGATTTTGTTCGAGCTTAACATCTTTCAGTGGTGCATAGATGTGTGAGTGTTGGTTTCCTTTTATAGGGAATGAATATGATACACTCATAATTTTATAAAACAAGTTAGGTGTACACATGCTCTTACCTAAAAATGTCACTAAAACCAACATAAAACAAAATTGGGATATTTATGGGATAAATATGGATCTATAATGGGGTTTTCACAAGTGGAGATGTCATTTTGTCTCATAATATTAATTTTTAGTCTCTAAATTAGCTTAATTTGACTATAATCACTCTAATTAATTATAACAACTTTTACTAATGTTTTTGGTAAAAAAAATAATGCGGATAATATTTGAATAAAAATATTATAATATAAAAAATGGAATTTTTTAGTTTTTGAAAAATAAATTCATAGATGTAGAAAAATTAAAATTTATGTTAATCGCAAAGATGGGATGAAAATTCTGGGTTTTAATGTAAAAAAATGATTAAATGAATATTATATTTTAATACTCAATTTCTGAGTGAAATTGATTCTAATGAAAAAAATTTAATTAATAGATTGATAATTTATATCACATTACTTAAAAAAATTTAAAAAATAATTTATCATTAATTATTATTCGTAAAAAATGCAATTCTTAACTAAAAAGCAGTAATTGTGACTATTCATTAAAAAATTAATGTTTCCCTGCTAAATCCAAACAAATCACCCTAAGATAATTTAGACATTCTAAATTCAAAAATCGAAATTATTTTATAAAATTAAATTTTTAAATGTGTCTAAATATAATTTTATTATTAAAATTGGTTCATTTGAGAAAACATGATTTTTAAACATAAAAAATACATTACCAAAAATTTAAATTTTGTTGTCAATATGATTTATTTATATAAAACCATTAAAACCTTATTTGAAAAGTAGTTATTAATATTCATAACAATATTTGTAATGGGTATGTTATACATATATTAGTCAAATATAATAATAAAATGATGCTTAGTAGATTCTCAAGTTTGTGTGTAATGTACACCAAGTCGCTGATGCATGTTGCGCAAGAAGAGTTGGTGTTGCGTGTAGCGCAAGACGATTCGATCTTGGGTGTATCACAAGACAAGTTAGTATTTTTTATAGATAAATACAAGTCAGCGTTTTGTCAATGGAATTTCTGACATAGTGTATTAATAAATATATATATATATATATATATATATATTCAATGTCACGCGATATAAAAATTATCTAGAAGAAAAATTAATTCAAAACATAGCATTTCAAAAAAATCTAAGGGTATTGGAGTTTGATCCCTTGTATTCAATTTATTGTATTTGGAGTATAAAACGATTTGGGAAATATAGGATTGGTTCATTAAAATATCTTATAACGTTTCATTTTTAACATATATATATATATATATATTCTTACAGAGAATGTGAGACCATAACTCTTTACGTTTCATTTTTCACATTTTATTAGTATGAGAAATTTATGAAATATCTAAACAAATATCATATCTTGAAATTTAGTGGTAGATATTTATAATTTATTATGTAAAATGTGGTTTCTTTTTTATTAGTCAAAATATCCATTATTTATGAAAGGCATGGTTACTGATAGTTAATTATTTCTCCAATGTCTCAAAATCTCTTGTCCAAAAGGGAGTGGTAGTGTTTTTATTGAAATTTTTTCCTTATGAAATTTAATTGATAAATATGTGTATTTGGGGAGTCATATGATTCCATCTCAAACCTTCTATATTGAGTATTGATTATATATATCTTACACAGTTTAAGGATTTTTTATACAGGGAATTATAAATTAGAGAGATTCACTTTTCTATGGAATTGGGAACCACTCATTATTATATAATAAAACTAACTTTTGACCAGATATATATTTTAAATATAATCATGTATTAATTATTTATACACATTCTCAAGAATCTAAAAATATTTCTTTCCAAAAACACATTATAATTCATTTATTCCTTCTTGATCATGTATCATCATCACACTTATTAATCAACCATTTTTATATAGATTACATAATTATAAAACTTTTGATCAAATCCATTATAAAATAAAATATTGTGGTCCAAAATAAAATAATATGATATCTTTTATATTTTACTCTATCTGTAAATTTAATATAATATATAACCAAACACATGGAATTATTTAATTTCAAATATAACTAGGCGAATTCATTAAAAATCAATCCCATATATCTTGATACTAATTATAATATTCATAAAATCTATATATTATACAATAAAATAAAGAATACTTTCCCACACATCTCATATCATGCATAATACTTAAAAAATACTTGTACTAGTAGGATATACAATTAGAATCATTCCTCTAGGGATTGATATGATTAACAATCCCAGTGAATGTTTCCCTTTACTAGCATCCAAACCAATGTAAACTCAAATATTACTACTATACCAATCATGGTGCAAATATAATTCCTATTTATAAAATTCTAAATATAACAAATTCTTTCTATACACTATTATGTTTAAATATAAAACTCATCCAACTGATAATACTACATACCATATCTTCAAAAATATATATTTTTCAAATATAAGTTATCGATGAAAAATTACCCATTAGAGGGTAGTTATCTATAATAAACATGAATTTTAGATCCTTATATCAAGTAATAAAATATATAAAACAACCATAGTGATATAATTTTTTTAATTCAACACTAATATTTTATTTATTAAAACAATTAATTTAGTTTTATTGATATGTTATTTATTCAAACCCTCATTCTGGTTTTTTAAATAAGTACACTCGTTTTAGATAAAACTTTTATTTTTGAAAACTATTTAACACTAAAAATATGTAAAGAAAATTTTATGCTTCCTAATGTGTTTATTATAATTAATTATATAACTAATTGGTTTTTCCATAATGATAGATTAAAAAATAAACAAAACATTCAGTGAAAACCCTAATTTTTTATAAATCACATTCACACTAAAAAATGATATTAAATAAATCCAATTGATATGGTAGAATATGTTTCCATAATGAATGTTTTCTTGATGTAAAAGGACATAATATGTCCAAATTATTAATTACTCATATAAAATATTACTAGGTACATGAATTACAAGGAAACCAAAATAATGCCCTGGTATCTTATTTAAATAACCAAGAATTAATCAACCCAATACACTCGACATGGAGGAACTATAAGGCCCTAGCCCATACTATACAATAAAAAAACTGCCTTTATAGTGATTAAATATATTCCATGTATATAGAGACTATATTATTGATATCACAATAAAAAATAATAATTACATGACTATACCTTTATATAATGTTAGAGTTTGCAAAAGTTATTATCACTAGAGTCTAGCCATAATCAATATAAAACCATAAATTATGTAGTAAGAAAAATATTTCAGTGGGGAAAAATTATATATATATATATAAAGGACATCCAACATGGATCAACATAATCAAATGGATCGTGATCAAAACATATAATGAATCCAAAAAATTTAATTCACTCCCCAAAATTATCTCTAAACTCATCCAACTACCTGATATTGATCTCATTTAAAACATTTATCCTTAAACTCAAAAAAAATTGTTGCATGTGAACCATGGTTCAAATGATGGGTGAGGGAATAATATTCAATAGCTAACTATCAATGTGATCCCTTAAAAATAGCTCAATATTTGATTATTTATGTGAAATAATAGCTATTGATTGAAATATGTAATCAATCATGTTCAGAAAACATGTATAACAAATATACCATGATAATATACCCTTATTTTATCTAATTATTGAATATATAAAAAATAATCCAACCAAAAAATTGTGTGAGGAATTCGGAATCTAAAAAATTTAAGATCTATTTTTCAGAAACACGCATAAGATCCTAGATATAATATCAGCCTCATAACAAGTCTTCCCATTTATTATATTTCTGAAAATAAAAATATTATCTAAGACTCACCACTAATCTTACAATTATTAATACATAAAGATATTATATTTTTAATCAATATAATCAATAATATTTCAATTGATAGTACATAAAATATTCCTTTTTTCAATTGAGACTCATTACACATCATCATTTTAGTGGTACATAGAATATGATAGATAGTGTTTCTATATAACATTCATTTTTTCAACTGTGGTAAGTACTAAATTCACTATCGACTGGTGTATCATAGCCAAATGCATGTTTAAAAACATCTATGTTGTATAACATGAAATCCAAAACCTTAGTATTCCATATCACAATCTCCCAAATCATTAGCTTCTGATAATACATTATGTCAACATAGTATAGATAGTGAAAACAATCAGGGAAATCATATCCCCATATCCAATATCACATCTCACAAAATATATCATCCTAACACTATTCTGAATGAAATACAAATGCATAGCATTCCAAAAATCATAAATATAAAATCCTACAGTTATATATAAGATACACCTTTGATCATTATCCATGAAAACTCCAAATACCTAAATGATTAATCAAACTAACACATTGATCTACCTGTCATAGTCAGATATATTATTCAACTATAAAATTTATATATAGTGAAACACTATATTATACTAAAGGTAAATCATAATTCATTCTCTTTTATATCTTTACATAAAGAAATAACCCCATTGGAATTTTCACTCTTGAGCATGCTTATAGAATGTTATTAAATTCAACATAACCAATAAACTTATATACTCAATGGAAATACTATTATTCGTACATTTATGTCAAAAAATAAATTTTAATATACTTTCATTCCCAACATATCTCAATTCTTCATTAACGGAGATTATTACATCAATTGAAGCTCAATTTTCAATTTCCACTAATTTCCTCTAGGTATTATCACAATGAGTTGTTACATCATCAAGACAGACTAAATATACAAATAACCATAATACCGTAAGATTATTCATCTAATAATTTTCTATAAATACCGTTACTAAAATAATCACAACAATTTGAGTTTAAGGAATAAATTATCACACGTGTAGATATTCTTACACAACATATATTGTTTTACACAAAGGAATATTTCTTAACAAATGAAATCAATATTGTTTTACTATGTGTGGTTTTTTCTGTTAGGAAGGAGTGAATCTGTTAACTATGCTACTCTTCTTAATTTTTTTGATTTATTTAGAAATAATCCTCTATCACTTGTAAGAGTGGGTGATGTTACTGACTTAAAAATACATAAACTCTCACTTTGGAAATATTAAAAAAAATACACTCTATGTACAAGATTCACTACTTTAAAGGAGTATCCACAATACTAGCCTAATCATGACTCAACCAAAACCATAAAATCCACTAGTTTACCATAATATAAACAAATTAGTAGGTTTAAGTGTATAATTTTAATATAATAATGTTTTTTCAGGAAATATGAATATAATATTATTCATTGATAAAAAATTATATTGTTTTCATATATTGTTTTTTTAGAAATGAATTTTTTTCCTCCACTAATTATTATCTCCTAAATATAATTAATTTTCCATCTGATATAATCAATGTATAAAATGTCTCAAAAATTTTTCCTATAAATCATTGATATTTTAAATTACATATATATTTAAAAATTTATGTACTCAAAAAATTTAATCAAAATTAAAAAAAATGAATAAAGAGAATATTATAGCCCTTAAAATTTATTCATTTAACTGGAATATAAATATTGAGGGTTCTACATTATTAAAAACATTTAAAAATAAATCAATCTTCTTTCATGTATAAATAAATTCATTAGTTATATATATAAAATATACTATTAATATTGGTTTATTGTTAATATATATTTTAGTTTTATTCCAATTATTTTTATCTGAATGTTTAGGTAGAGACAAGAATGCTATTAAAAAATTTATTCAAAAATAAAACTACTAATGAGGCATTAAAGGGATAACTATAATAGATAGATTTCAAATCACCAAAAATATTTCATTTACCAAACTAAAATAATTTGGAGAAATAGAGGACCATATTGAGATGGTCTCCATGACCTCTCTCTTGGAGAGAGCACCAGCAAACATGATTACCTTTTCTGTAATCATGTGTGACATAAATAATAATATACTATATAAGATCAATAAAATCAATATAATTTTTAACCATTATCAATTTAACATTCCTAGAATTCCCATTGAGGATTTACAAAGCCAAACTAGAATTAGATTCTTCCCATATGCAATACCAACCAAACTAGATAAAATAACTGACCACTTTGATCATTGCTAAAAATTCAACTTCAATTGCATGACTATTACACATAAAAACATCCCTTAACAAAGCCCTGATAAGTAAATAATATTGTTCAACAAATTTGAATTATAGTTTCACCTAAGGCCTCCCCATATATATTATCTTTTCGTAATCTATTGATCGGAGTAATCTGTCTAATGGATTTAACAAACAATGGGTTTTTAGCAATACCATTGACACCATGAGATCTAAAAATAACCAAATAAGAGAAGTTATTATTCATTGATTCCATTTGAAATTTGGAGATAGTAATGATATCAATAATAATATCTTGAAACCCAGTGAGAAAAGAAATAACCATGTGATTAAAAGGAACCCCATTTCTTTCCTTCCACTCATACAATATAAGTTCATTTGAAGCTGAAAATAAAAGAGATTTAAACTTCTAAGTACAACTCACCATACTAATGGATATCATCAACATCTCAAAAATTACATAATCAAAAATGAATCCAAATTTTTACTGCACATACCGCCATTATTTTAATGCGAAGAAACAATGAATAAAGATATGGTTGAGGGACTCCTCATTCTAAAAATAGTGGCGACAAGTAAAAGCTACATGAACATTTCTGACTAAATAGATCCATGAAGAGAAATATTCTAGTTCCATATTTCGTAGGCCATAAGAAAATAATATATTTAGGAAAAAATGATTTTTAAATGATATAATTCATGACTACATGTTGAAAATTCTTGTATAGGAGGGCATGTAACATTCCCTTACAATGAAGATATCATTCGTGTTAATTATCCACACTAGTATATAACTAGCAGTGTATTGGTATCTTGAAAATTCCATTTTGGGTTGAGAAGAAGATATATACTAAATATTTATAATATTATAAATATAATAAATTGTTTCATTTATTAAATAAAGTGGAATATCAATCATTTTATTAATTTTCATTGATAGATATTATGCACATGAACAATTAAAAGAAGAATGTTTACAAACCATATATCGAGAACCTGACATGATGTCATTATATACCTTCTTAATTAAATTACAAATAATTAGGGGATATAAAAAGTATATCCATTCTATAAATGATAAAATAATCTATTGAAAATAAAAAATTAAGAGGAATCACTATTAGATAGAGGACTCAAAGTAAATTTTCAAATCATGGAGTCATTAAGAAGACAAGAATAATTAACACTTATTCCTTCCATAAAAATAGGATAAACCCTAAATTTATAGAAAACATTTAATAATTTATTTTCATTAATTGATGTGTTGAAATTAAAATTATGAACCATTATCTGATTCTCCTTATGAAGATACTGAGGAAATCTGTATAATGATAAATCATAGAAAAACATAGAAGTTATCAATAAATTAAAAAAAAATCTACCTACTTGTGACATAGCATTCCCTTTATGAGATTCCATTTGATTAATTATTTTGGATAAAATAAATTTGAGATAATATTTTTTAACCTTTCCCTAAATTGTTCCACCCTATGATATGTAAATTGGAGGGATCCTCTCATAACACCATGATCCCTAGAAACCAATTATTTTTAAGATTTACACTCCTTCCCCAAAGAACACAAATATTTTATGGTGACTAATAATGTTCCCAAAAAAGTCCCCACAATTTTCAATGATGCATTCGATGCATGAGATAATGTTTTATTTAGGATTCCCAAAGAGTAGAACTTATGAGTAGCCAGTGTACAAAAACTAATAAATGATGAAGATTATTGGAAGAGAACTCATAAGCAGCTGATGTACTAAAATTAAGTCCAATATTTTTTTAAATAAAAAACATATAATTAAATTTCCAATTAAGATCCAACAATGATTCATAATCTCATAAATAAATTCCATATTTTTTCAAATATATATTCATTTTGTGTAAAAATTGAAGGCATAATCAAAATTCATAGAAAAATCAGTACAATTCAGATCAGCCATAACAATAATGGATAGATGATCAAAAATCCATGAGATAATTATAATGTTCTTAGTCTTAGGGTCCCATAAAGATAGTGTAGCTCCATTAAATAGATATTGATAATCAAAAGAGTGGCCTAAGGAACTCCATTGAAAATCATTCTAATTATCAAAACCCATAATATGATCAGTAAGATGAATATGTAATGGTTTTTTGGTCTCATTAAGATTCTTAAGGGTTGTAATTGTATGTGAATTCCCAATACCTTTTCAATTCTAATAGAGTACCATCATTTTTCATGATTGATGAGACAGGTCATTGGCACATCATAATATTTAATCGAACATTGATAAAAAAAATTCATTTGATTCCCTTTTCATTTTTTTTAAATTTACATGTTTGAAAACCTAATTTACTATATAATTTCCAGTTATTGATGATTTATTAGAAACATTTGCCTGAGAATCCCCACCCAAAGGAGAAAACATAGTACATAATTGAACATGATTCATATTGATGATTTGAGGGAGAATCTTTCTTGAATATTTTATAAGTTAAATATGTTAAAATGAATCTCTAATATGAACATTAGATTAAGCATGATCATTATAGAATTTAAATTCCAAGACATTAGGCATAATCAGCTCGAGAAATCAAGGGGAGGAAGTGACATGAAGCTACTTATATGAGGTCACGTCATTAGTTACAGTATCCCCAAAATCTTGGATGACGACATGATTAGGGAGAGAATATTTCCTAGATGTGATAATAATATCATGTTCAACATTATCATCACTAGTAGAACAAAGACACAATGAATTCTTGGATGGAACATTCTTAGAATCCAAAGTAGTATCATTCATAGAAGGACCCGCCTCCACAGAACTAACACCAATCAATTAATATAAAGGTGGGTTAATTCGTCCATTAACAACATAATTATAATCCAAAACCATGGCTTTTTTGGAATGAACATTTTGATCCGAATCCAAAACATTAACATTAGCATAAGTATAACAATTCCATTTTTTAAACCATGTATCAATAAAATGTAAATATTTATAAAAAATAAAATCATTAAAAATACTATATTTTAATTCTGAAATACAATTGTATCATTTTGAAAAATCAATTAAAATTTAACTGAAAAAATATGTTACATTGTACTATGTAAAAAAATTATTTTCCTTATATATATAAAATAAATAAAGAGTATTTAGAATTTTATTTCATACTTTTCAAATTATATAATGATTTCACTTTTATTTTTTTGGAAAAAAACTAAAAAAAAGTTATATTAATGTTAATTATAATAATAATTGTGGAACTATTATGAGTTTATATAATTATGTTTTCTAAATTTTTAATTTTTTGTCTAATAAAATAAACTAATATATTTTTAAAAAAACAATCTAATATTATTATTAATAAAATATATCATAATATAACTAATAATGTTTTTATTAAATCTATTCTAAATAATTTTACGAATATATAATCCTTAAAATATCATTTTCCTATAAAAAATTGATTTACATATATAAAATGTCTTATGATTAAAAATAATTTCATCTAATTTAGAATTTGAAATAAATTCAATGAATATAAAAATTGGGATCATCTCACTCAAAATTTTTATGAGTGGTTATTTTATAATTTTCATGTTAATTGGTAAAAATTGTTACCGTTTTGAAAACAATTTAACATTATAAAAACAAATGACATCAAATATTTTGAAGACATGATATTAAATTAATGGAAAAATCATTCTAAATCTAATATAACTGTATTTTGATTTATTTTAGAAATTTTTTATCACTTTACACAAAATAGTGTAATGATATCAGTAAAATTAAATTTTTATACAATAATGTTATTTTTACTCACTTATAAAAGATTATCACGTCCAAAATCTCCAAGTTACACATCCCCATTGATTATTCCTTTAAGAAAATACATAATTTATACTTGAGTAATTATATTTAATATCAATAATACCGTATTCTATTGAATTTTTTTATAATTCCATCATTTCTAATAATATATTCATCAAAATGTTCAATTTATCCATGTAAAAAATTATTACTTGTTATTATATTATTATTAATGCTCATACAACCCAATAAATATTCCTTAACGATGAATCTATGATAACATAAATACTTTTAATATGATGAATGTTATTGTAACATGTTAAAAAAAATTATTTCCTTAAACAATTTTGCCAAATGAGTATGTTTTCTTATATTGTGTGGAATACTTCCACCATTAACAAAATGTTATTTTTTATTAAACACATTTCATTTATGAATGAAAAGTGTTATTTAATGAAAATTCATAATTTTTTCATATTTAAATTATTATACAAATATTGATTTTTTATTTTTATTAACCTATAATTCAATGGAAAATAAATGTGTCATCCTCTACATGTGTACTTTTACCTCCACTGATGATTTAGTTTATTATCCCATTATAGAAAAACATGGAAGAAATTAAATATCTATATAACAATTAATAATTAATTATTTATACGATTATTATTTAGATATGATAATATTTCCAAATATATATTTAAGGTTAATGATAATTTTTTACAATTAATTTAACAAGTTTAAATGAAAATCTATGGAATCCATTCATAGATTGAGTCAATTTTTGAAAACTATTAAATATTATTTGTTACATAAAAATGGAAAAATAAATAATATAAAATTATACATTTCAAAATATTAGGATTCTATTTTATTATACCTTTGAAAATTTCTACCATACCAAGAGTGTTACAATGAAATTGACCATAAAACCTAAATTAATCAATAGTAATGAAATATATATTGTATGTCACTAACATATGGGAAACGATATATTATATAATATTAATTATATTTGAAAATATTATAAATAATATTAATAATAAGCTTTATTTTATTATTATGGACATTATTCAAAAAAGTAATTAATTAATAACTATGTATGTAAGAACCTGGTTTTTTCTATAAGAGACTTCTTAATATTCTTGATGTTATTCTAGAGCATCACTTTCAGACGGCATGCGATTTCGAGCCCCGGTGTGGCCAGAATTAAATTTTCAGTGTGTTCACACTCGGAATGCCTAATAAATGGTATAACACCTAAATGGTGATTCAGATCCTAAATCTGATAGTACGGATGGGTCAGAAATGGGTTGTTTACCCTATGAACGACATAAAACATGTCGGCGCGGGATGTTTGGACCCCTCGCCCATTGACATAACATTAAATGTATAAATGAAATAATTAATTTATTTGATTAATGGTTAAACTCAAATATCTATCAAAGGGTTGCTCGGATCGGAAAACCGAGGGCACCATTGAGTCTGGAGCATTCCTCTTACCCTAGGAGGGGTGTAACTTTCACGGGTGCCGACCTTCTGGGAAAAATGCCTTCATGGACTTTTCGTAATTTAGCAGCCTTGGTCGTTAAATTTTAAAACATTCAAATGGATGCTCAGATTCAAATTATGAGACCTTCGTTGTTCTTGGGAAGAGTTGTTTACCATATGGGAGGCATAACCTCAACCCTTCTGAGGGTTCAGGTACGGGGCCGACGGGCGGGGGTTTAAGTGTTTTCTATATAAACACCACCCCCACCCTTCTCCTTCCCCCCTTCTTCCATGGCTCACTCTCCCAACGGTGAAGGTGGAACCCCTCTCCACTCCTCCATCCCTCCTCCAAGGTGGTAACATCTCCAATGGATCGTTGGTCAAGTGTCGGGCAACACCTATTGAGGTAGGATCGTGCGTTTTTCATTTTAAACTCATGCACCTTCTTTGAATCCATATATATATGCGTCGATTAGTTGTTGTTTTGTTGCGCGAAGCCCATAATCGCGTAGAACAAGTTCAGAGCAATGTGGAAAATATTTTGGAATTGAATTCTGATCTTTGTGGTATCCGCAATTGTCCGATGAATTTTCTGGTGGTTTTGGGGTTTTCCTGCGAGGCTCTGGCGGTCCAGCGCGGCGGTCCGACAAGTGGGCGCGATGGCGCGGCTGGGGGTCCAGGCGGAGGCGTGGGTGGCACGGGCATTCGGAAATAGGGCGAGGAAGCAGCGACTCCTGCACATGGATATGGTCTAGGCGGCGGGCTCCGACACTGACTTCGGGCAGCGGGGCCCTGGGCGGGCGAGGCCGTCGACGCCGGGCGTGACATGGTGGACCGGGGTTACGACGTGCGACCCTGCGGGGGAACAAGACCCGCCCTCAGTAGGTCTTCACGCCGAATGAAGACCAGCCCTATGAGGGATGGTCTTCGAGTGGACCACGGGTAAGTGCTGGGCCACGCGGAGGAGCCGCGGGCTTGCGCTCTCAGCTGGGCCAGAAAGCGCGGCTCGGACTAGGTCGGGCAGACAGGCCAATCTAGGCCGGTCTAGCCAAAGGGGTTTCGTCCCCTCTGATTTCAGACACCCATGTCTCCCACTACGGGTGTCCGTTTTTCATACCGTCTGAGCCAGTGTGAACTGCGGCTCTAGGTAGAGAATATGAGATGGTTTTGGTTGTTTTAACTCCTGAGATGGGGGCCTCAGTGGCACGACGCATACATTAAGTGGATTGATGCTTTTCCGGGGGTTTGTTTTTTGAGCGGGGCAGACACCTCTGATGTCCTTTTTGATCATCATCAGTGGCATTATGTCCCTGGCGTCAAGACAAATATTGCCAAAGGTTTTTTCGAGTGTCAAAGAAGGAGGTGAAATGTGGGCCCCATGGCCCATCTATTAAGCTGCGAGAAGCATATCACAAATATTTCATCGGACATCCATTAGGGGCATGAGAGCATTCGATTTTGGGTGTTTTTTTGAGGGCATTGCAATGGATCAATCTTCCTGCTTTAATTCCACACTGTGATGCATGCCCCACGAGGGCTGTTTTGGGAGTTGGCGATGATTTCTATCTTTATCACAAGGTGCCCATTTAGGACAAGTGGATTGTCAATCTTCTATAATTTTCTGAGATGATCGCAATGGTGTGATCCATTTTTTGTGTTGCAGGACAGTGATGCAGGTCCCACGTAGCACCACTTCTGTGCGGTGCGCCGAAATGCATCTTATTATATGGTAATATGTTCCACGCATGTGAATAGTAAATTTGATGTTTCTTTCCAAGGACATCGGAACGGTGCAATGCGCCCGACTATTTTTGGGGTCGAGGATCGGGACCACAGGACACCGTTCGGGCATAAAGCGGTGTTAGATGACTTTTACGTCGAAAATCTATTAGAGGCGAGTAGATAGTCTATCTCACATGTTTTTCCACAAGGGTTACAACGGTGTAATGTGTTCAGGTGAGCGAGAATCTTACATGATCTTATTAAATGTGGAAATATGAAAGATGTACTGGTGATGGTTCTTCTTGTAGTGTTTGTAGAGAACCCTTGGTGTGGGATCGCTTTCACTCCCATGTGAGTGAAGTTGATGTTTGAAGAGGTGTGGTTAGCCATGCTAGGGTCAGGGAGGAAGTAGGTTTGAAAAACTATGTTTACGCCTTTTTGCATTGACATTGGGTGGCGTGTGCAAGATAGCCTTTGGGCTGGGAATGTGGTATACTCTAGGAGTATTCGGGAATGCTTGGTGGTATATGTATTAGTACCTGAGAACGTTGTGTGCTTGGTTTGGAGACAGGGCCACACGTCGTGTGGGCCCCATGTTCATGTCGTGTTCTGCTTTATGCACCTTTGACCTCTCGTGGAACAGATGGTCCTTCTGTAGTGATGTTAAGACCGGTAGTGTTGAGTGGTTACCCCTGTTCCTATTCTCGATGATTTGATCGGCAGAGTTGTTTGGGTTTCCTTTTCCCATTATCCATTTGGGCTTTCAGTATCACGTCCCTTCGAGTTCCCTGGTAGGGTTTGGTGGATTCGGTGCGACCAATATTTTACACGGGCATCGATTCTCTACCCAGGAGGTTGTTTCCAGTTGGGATGGCTAGATCAGTTTTTGGTTTACCCTCATGTAGGGATGGGTCGTGGGTTTCCCATGGACTTCTTCGTGTTTAGCCTCTAGCATTGACTGGGCTGTGGGTTGATCATCGACTCCTTCGGGTTAACCCTCAACAGAGACTGGGCAGTGGGTTGCCCACCGACTTCTTCAAGTTTACCCTCCAGCGGAGACTGGGATGTGGGTCACCTGATAACCTAGTAGGGTTTACCCTTCTGCAGAGACTGGGCAGTGGGTTACCCGACGACTCAATTCTGACTCAGTCCTTTCTATTAGGCTAGTCTTTTTTTTCTCCGGGACTTCCGGAGCGGTACCCTTGGTTTTATGGGTCAGTGATGTGACATCTTTGGTAGTGGCGTTGTGTGGTTTGACTTACACTTGAACTCTCAAGGATGAGGGGCTCTTTCCCCACTGAGACGCGTCCTAGTGACGCGACCTAAAACCGTGAGGGTGAGTCAGTGTCGCCCAAATTGGATAGTATCAAGGGGCGGTTATTTGAGCTCCATGACATGAGGTTCTGGGCAGATGTGTGGGATGCTGGGCATCGATGGTGTTTACATCTTGGACTATTAGGTACTCGCATTCTTGGGCTGAGCTACGAGATGAAGATCCTAGTACAATCTTGTTCGGGCTTTATGATTGATCATATAGATATGTATATACCTTGTTCCAGTACCCACTCCTTGGGTTTTGGTTACTCTCATTCCAGGAGTGGTGAAGACGCACAGGGTACACCACGTTCCTTCCGTGTCTAGCTTCTCATGGTTTCATGAGTCTACTCTAATACTATAGGTTGTGAAGACTCGATGAGAAGTTCATATTCTCATCGTTTCATGCTCCTTGCATTTGGACGAGTCTACTTCCATCCTCTTTTTTGGGGTGAGTTGTACTCTTTACTGAACTCTATCTATTGTACTCCTTTACTTTTCCTTTTCGATCTACTGGTCACCTCTTCAGTGCATCCTTTGTTTCTCCCTCGAGCCTTCGGGGAATTATACTGAGTATTTTTATACTCACTGCTGCTTGGGCTTTGCCCGCACTTGGTGTGCCCTTGGAGATGATGGACATGTTGGTCATGACTTCAGTGGAGCATAAGAGTTCAGGATCTGGGACCACGTACGGTGTTAGTACTCGGGTTCTAGGTCTGGAACTCTCCCAGCTATTCTACTTTTGTTTACCTGTTGCCGGGTTGTGGCACTTTTCTGGTTGGGCACGTTTTTTCCCTTTTCATTTCAGTTTACTTTCAGCAATTGCTTTGTACTTTTTAGAGGTCGATGCACTTTGTGGTTTTTTTATAGATGTTGGTAATTTACTTTTCTTGTTACTCAGCACTTATGCATTAATTGGGTTGTGTGTATGTGTACAAGTAGTTAGGAAAAGGCCTCCCCGAGTTGTTGTGCCTTCGGCGCTGGTCGCTACCCCTGGCCTATGGAGGCGGGCTTGGGGTTGTTGCAGCTCGAGCCCGAGTAGGTTTGGGTCATGGAAAAGTGGTATCAAAGGTGTTTTGTTCCTTGGGACGTTGTTCGGACGTCCCTAAAAAAGAAATTGGTTGGTATTTAGGGCAACAATGTTAACATGTATCGAGAGCGGCTCTCAGGCCAGGGAGTCCAGTGATGGTGCAGCGGCCGACTTATCCATTCCGCAGGACCCTGATAACTATCTTGTCAAATCAATGTGCTGAGACACTCGTTGTAGTGAAAATTGGTTTGTGCATCACATAGGATTGAGTCCTTGACTATCCTTCTTGTGTCAACTCCCCATTTTCTAATAGTTATATACACATATGCTCATATGACCACGGCACTCCAAGATAATATTCAGGATGTTTCCGTGATAACTGCCTACCAAGATACCAGCTTTGGTTCATGACGATGACCCTGTGAGCTATGAGGCCTCAATCCATGACCCATTATCTGAGTCCCTTTCTCCAGGTGGGCCGGCAGCAGCACCCCCGCCTGGTGTGCATCAGAAAGAGATTTATCACATGTTGAGTGTGCTCCGTGAGTTCCAGCGATAGAGACCGCTGAGGTTTAGTGGTGAGTCAGACCCCCAGGCAGTAGAGGTTTCTCTCAATACAGTGGTTTGCCTCTTCTTTCTTGCGCAGACACCAGCTGATCTGATTGTGGATTTGGATGCCAGCCTATTCCATGGTGCAACTAGGCGATGGTGGAGTCTGGTGAGTCAGTTTCTTGATGATTCGTCACTTTCGTGGAATAACATTCAATTGCTATTTTGTGAGGAGTTTTACCCCTCCAGCTTATGCTCCGTCTGGATCCAGGTGCTCCTGCAGTTATAGCAGGGAGGGATTTCGGTGATTGAGTACGCGACTAGTTTCGCAGACCGTGCACATTTTTTACCGAAACATGGTCCACGACGGTAACTTCTGAGTGAGGAAGTTTAAGCAAGGTCTTCACAGAGGGATTTGTTCTGTCTTAGTAATATTGTGAATTTCCACATATTACAGGGTTCTAGAGCAGGCGCAGGTGACAAAGAGATTCCTGTCACGCTCTATTGTTTGTGGTGGTAGCATGCTCGACAGATCTGATACGTCTTCCGCAGCTAGTGAGAGTTGGGTAACAGAACATCAATGCATGTGGCTTTCCATTAACCGGACTCAGGGGTGTGGGTGTACACCATAGTGTCACTGGAGGGCCCCAGTGTAGCCCAAAGAGTGCTGTTGTTATGCTTATGATGGGAGAGGTCACATGGCACGTGACTGCCCGACCATGCATACAGAGAATATCGGGCACACATCAGGTGCACCACCATGGAAGTGGTCAGGTTGTGATCGGAGTGTGGCCTGAGAGGTGGTTCTAGAGGAGGAGCGGGAGGAGCTGGATGTGGAGGATGACCTTACGAGGTCCTCCCACCACCACCAGGCAGTCCACGCTAGTCTCCAGAAGTTGACAGTTGGGACTGCGGATAGCAGTGATCTTTGGATGTCTATGATCCTGTAGAGTATGAGGTGATAAGAGTTACACGTTGCGAGACTTCTACTTTTTGCAGTAGAATTGTTATACTCTGTGGGTGAAATGATTTTCCCCTTGTTCCTTGTTTGAGTTATTACTGGGGTGGCACAGGGCATTAGTGTAACCCTGTGTTGGTATGGTAGAAGGCGTGGGACCTTTTCTTTAGTTTATCGTGATGACTCCTTCACCATTCGAACGTGTAAGACAGTCTTGGTCATGGGACATCCACAATGGAACCTTGCGTGACTAGATATCATTGGGTGTTCCACCATATGGATATTCTGAAGGAGGGAATCACCGAGAATTGTCCCAGGTGCACACAGTGACTCTAGACGCAGCGTACCACGTAGGGGTTCGGTCGGGGAGGTGAGGTACCCCAGAGAGGGGCCATTTGAGACCATGTGAAGGGATGGCGAGTTTCCCTACCACCTTTACCTAACAACAAAGGCTTGTTTCGGTGAATAGAATCTACCACATGACTCACCTGAGAAGAAGTGTGTGTGCTCCAATCAACATCATCGGAAAGGGAAGACCTTGCGTGAACAGATCAAATAATTTGGCCTGTGTGCGGTGACGTAGGACTGTGCAAGAGTTATTCTGGGTACGTGAGATCCTGGTGTGGGTTTAGTACCCTAAGTTATTCCCTGGTTTTTCATTTCGGGGATGAAAATATTGAAGGAGGGAATGATTTAAGAACCCGGATTTTTTTCTATAAAAGAATTTTGAATATTCTTGATGTTATTCCAGAGAAGAGCCTTCAAACGGCGTGTGATTTCGAGCCCCGGTTTGGTCGGAATTAAATTTTCAGTGCATTCACACTGGGAACTCCAAATGAATGTGATAACTCCTAAACAGTGATTTGAATCCTATATCTGAGAGTACGGATGGTTCTGAAATGCAGTGTTTTCCCCAGGAATGACATAAAACCTGTCGGTTCGGGACGTTTGGACCCCTTTCCCGTTGACAGAACAATAAATGGACAAATGAAATAATTTATTTATTTTTTTAATGGTTTAACTAATGTATCTCTTAAATGGTTTATTGGACGGGAAAACATCGGGAATTGTTGATTCCAGAGCATGTCGTTTACCCTAGGCGGGGTGTAACTTTCACGGGCATGTGCCTTCTATGAAAAATGCCGCGAGAGATGTTTTAATAATTTAGCGGCCCTGGCCGTTAAATTTTATGACATACGAATGGAGTCTTGGATTAAATTTATGAGACTTCTATTGTGCTCGGGAGGAGGTGTTTACCCTTGGGGAGGCTTAAACTCTACCCTGCTGAGGGTTCGGGTATGGGACCGATGGGCGGGGGTTTAAGTGTTTTCTATATAAACAACACCCCCACACTCCTCCTTCCCCCTTCTTCCATGGCTCACTCTCCCAATGGAGAAGGTGGAACCCCTCTCCTCTCCTCCATCCCTCCATCAATTCGACGACCGCTCCGATGGAATGTCAGTGAAGTGTTGGGAAACGCCCATCAAGGTAGGATCATGCGTTTTTTGTTTTAAACTCCCACACCTTCTTTGAATCCATATATATATGCATCGATATACTGTTAGTTTGTTAATAGAAGCCCATAATTGTGTAACACTTGTTCTGAGATTTCCGACGAATATTTTGGATTTGAATTCTGAGCTCCAGGGCATCTGCAGCTGTCTGAAGAAGTTTCGTGTGGTTTAAGGTTTTCCGGTGAGGCTCTGGCGGTCCAGTGTGGTGGTCCGGTGAGCGGGCGTGGCGGCGCGGCAGGTGTCCAGGGGGAGGAGTAGGCCGCACGGGCGTTCGACAGTAGGGAGAGGCGGCCGCAACTCCTCCGTGCGGCTATGCTCTTGGCGGCAAGCTTTGACAGCGGCTTCAGGCGGTAGCTCCAAGCGCGGGCGAGGCTGTTGACGCCGGGCGTGATAGGCTGGACTGGGGTCGCAGCACGCGACCCCGTGGGGGAACAAGACCCACCATCTACGGGTCTTCACATGGTAATAATACCATCCCAATGAGGTCTATTTTGCGGGCAGACAGCGGGTCAGCGCGAGGTCGGCCGTTGCGGGCTGGCACAAGCCTGGCGGACCGGCCAGTCCAGGCCGGTCCATCCCATGGGGTGTCATCCTCTCTAATTTCGGACACACGTATCTCCCACTACGAGTGTCTGTTTTGCATTCCGTCTATGGGAGTGCGAACCTCGGTCTTGGAAAAAAATATAATATGGATTCTGGGGTTTTAACTACCGAGATGGGGGCCTCCGTGGCATGATGCGTACGCTATGTGGATTGATGTTTTTTCAGGGGATCATGTTTTAAGCGGAGCTGACACCTCCAATGTCCATTTTTGAGCACCGTCGGTGGTGTTGTGACCCTGGCGACATGACGAAGATTTCCAAGGGGTTTTTGGGCATTGATTTCGGAGTTGAGATGTGGGCCCCAAGGCCTTTCTTTTATGCTGTGAGCAGCGTATCACAACTTTTTCATCAGACGTCCGTTCGGGGCGTGTGAGCAGTCGTTTATGGGTGTTTTTCTGAGGGCATTGCAATGGTGCAATCCACCCTCTTTAATTCCACAGGGTGGTACAGACCCCATGAGGTCCGTTTTGGGAGTTAGCGGTGATTTCTATCATTATCATAGGGGTCCGTTTCAGACAAGTGGATAGTCAATCTTGTGTACTTTTCTGAGAAGATCGCAACGGTGCGATCCATTTGTTGCGTTTCTATACCGTGATGCGGGTCCCACATAGCACCGTTTGTGTGTAGTGCGCCAGAATGCATATTCTTTTCCGGGCATCCATTCCACGCATGTAAACAGTCAATGTAACATGTCTTTCCGAGGAGATCGCAATAGTGCGATGCACCCGACTGTTTTCGGTGCCAAGGATCGGGACCACGGGACGTCGTTTGGGCGTAAAGCGGTGTCAGATGACTTTTACATTGGATATCCATTGGAGGAAAGTCAATATTCTATCTCACGTGTTTTTTCGCAAGGATTACAATGGTGTAATCTGTTCAAGATAGAGGATCCTATTACATGATCTTATTAAATGTGGAAATATGAAAGGTGTACCAGTGGTGGTTCTTCATGCAGTGTCTGTATAGAAACCTTGGTGTGGGATCGCGTTTACTCTTATGTGAGTAATGTTGATGTTTTAAGAGATGTGGTTGGCCATGATAGGGTCTTGGATGAAGCAGGTTGGAGAAACTGTGGTTTATCCTTATTGTATTGACATTGGGTGTCAAGTGCACGATAGCCTTTGGTATGGATATGTGGTATGCTATGAGAGTATTTAGGAATGCTTGGAGGTACATGTTATAGTACCTGAGAACAGTGTGTGCTTGTTTTGGAGATAGGGCCACACATCATGTGGGACCCATGTGCGTGTCGTCTTCTGCTTTACGCACCTTTGACCTCTCATGATGCAAAGGGTTTGTTGGTAGTGATGTTTAGACCAGCAGGGTTGAGTGGTTACCACTAGTTCTGTTCTTGACAGTTTGATCAGCAGAGCATTTTGGGTTTCCTTTTCACTTTATCCATGTGTGCTTTCAGTATCACGTCCCTTCGAGTTCCCTGGTAGGGTTCGGTGGATTTGTTGTGACCAATAATTTACTCGGGCACCGATTCTCTACCCGGGAGGTTGTTTCCAGTTGGGATGGCCAGAGCAGTTTCGGGTTTACACTCCAGTGGGGCTGGGTAGTGGGTTGCTCATTGACTTCTACTGGTTTACCCTCCATCAGAAACTGGGAACTGGGTTTCTCATCGACTCTTTCAAGTTTACCCTCTAGCAGAGACTGGGCAGTGGGTTGCTCACCGACTTCTTCGGGTTTTCCCTCCAGTAGAGACTGGGCAGTGGGTCACCCGATGACCTCTTAGGGTTTACCCTCCAACAGATACTAGGCAGTGGGTTACCTAACGAATCCTTTCAGACTCATTCATTTCTACTAGTCTAGTCTGTTGTTTTTCTCCGTGACTTACGGAGAGGGACCCTTGGTTGTACGGGTCAGTGATGTGACATATTTGGGAGTGACGTGGTGTGGTTTGACTTACCCTTGAACTATCAAGGATGATGTGAACTTTTCCCACTGAGACGTGTCCTTGTGAATAGATCTAAAACAATGTGGGTGAGTTAGTGCATCCCAAAGCAGATAGTATCAAGATGCACTGATTTGATCCCCTTGACTTGTTGTTCAGGGCAGATGTCTGGGATGCTGGGCATTGATGGTGTTTACTTCTGGGACTGTTGGATACTCACTTTATTTGGCTGAGCTACATGATAGAGACCCCCTTACAGTCTTTTCTGGGCTTATTGATTGATCATATGGATATATATATATACCATTTTCCAGTACCCACTACTTGGTTTTTGGTTACTCTCCTTCCAAGATAGTCGAAGACGCGAGGGGTATGCCACGTTCTTTCTGTGACTAGCTTCTCATGGTTGGACAAGTCTACTCTCCTGCTATAGGTAGTGAAGACTCGATGTAAAGTTCATCTTCTAACCGTTTCAAGATCCTTGCATTTAGACGAGTCCACGTCCTTCATATTTTTGGGTTGATTTGTACTCTTTACTAAACTCTATCTTTTGTACTCATTTACTTTTCCCTGTTCGATATACTGCTCACCTCTTCAATACCTCCTTTCTTTAACCCTCGATCCTTCGAGGCAACCTACTGAGTATTTTTATACTCACCCCTTCTTGGGATTTTCCCACACTTGGTGTGCCCTTGCAGATGACGGACATGTTGGTCGTGAGTTCAGCAGAGCTTAGGAGTTCAGGAGCACGGACCGTGTACAGTGGTCATAGTCGGGTTCGAGGTGTGGGACTCTCCCAGATGTTCTACTTTTGATTACCTATTTCTAGGTTGTGGCACTTTTCTGGTTGGGCGCGAGTTTTGGACTTTTCTTTTCAATTTACTTTCAGCACATTCTTAGTTCTGTTTAGAGTTCTATGCACTTTGTAGATTAATTATAGCAGTTGGTAATTTACTTTTCTTGTTACTATTCACTTCTACATTGAGTGGGTTGTGTGCGTGTGTGTGTACAAGTACATAGGAAAAGTCCTCCCTGAGTTGTTGTTCCTTCGGTGCTGGTCTCCATCCCCTGGCCTATGGTGGCGAGCTTGGGGTAGTTGCGGCTCGAGCCCGGGTAGGGTCGGGTCGTGACAGTGTAAGGGTTTTCGGATATCAATATTCATTCATTGAGATTTGATTCATACTTACTAATAAATTATTTTTATGTTTCATTTATCATCAATGGATTTTATTTGTTTATAACATTCAGTGAATATATTTTATTTAAAAATCAATATCCACATCTATAATATGTAGAATTTCTATTCAAAATATTTTCCAGTAGTATGTGTTTGGTTAACTGAATCCTCTTCTACTTGTGTTATAATATTTCTTGTTAACCATACGATATCCTTCCATGTTTTTTCCACCCATATTTTTCATATTTAATTTTATATTTATAGATTATTGAAATAAAAATTGTGAATCAAATCTCCCTCCACTATAAACTTCATCCCATAATAGTATGAAATTGTTAAGAATAGTTGTCACTTTTTTAAACATTATTTTCCCCACATTGTGCATATTTTTATACTCCCATCATTTTTCTCTATTATTTTATTAATCCTAACTATTATTAATATCATTTTACATTCTTATATTTTTTATTTTATTTCAAAAATGTGGTTTTATTATTATTTTTAGGTTGTGGCATTTTAATAAAAAAAGTTAAAACACAACTAGTCATATTCCCATCCACCGAAGTTACTTTTGAGTAACATGTCCTCTTTATTTTTAACACATTTCATTTTAATTTTTATAAATATATTCATTCACAATATTTTTCAATATTCCTTAAATATATTCCGTCATTACTTTAATATTATTATATGGATAATACATGTTTCATGGTCACATTGAAATTCCCACTTTAATGTAATTTTGATATAAGGGAACACTCTAATTTCTTATTTTATTACAAGTTTCACATACATTAAATGTCTTTACCCTTGAAAAGAATTTTTAATTCATTTTTTTAGATAACCAAATAGTTATATTTCTCATTTAATAGATGATAATTATTTCCTTTCATCTTAAAGGAACATTTTTTTCTTTCAAAAAACATCTCCATTGATGTTTTTTATTCTTAATTCTCCTTAATCTATATTTTGGATTTTTCTATAGTGGAACTCAATTTTATTCAATATAATTTCATTACAAAAAAAACAACAACAATTATTTATTTCCTTATTCTCTTATAAGCTCTTATGATATATCCTTTGGATTTTGTATGAGACAATATTAAAATAGACTCATCTTCTTTCTTATGGGTTTTATCGTGCTTATACATTATGTATAGTTAATTTAATAGATGTGGATAATATATTCATTTACATGGTACTAAAATTAATGTTGATTTAATCATAAATCTAAATAATTGGGTTATTTTTATATATCATCAAATACCTTGTATCATGATTCAGCAATCAGCCAACCCAAATTATGTTATTTGTCTCTATTAAAATACTTGATTTATTATTATGGTATCATGCATTATATTATTACAAAGTATTTATGATTCTATGATTTTATGATATAATTTCTTTATTATATCTATCAATTCTTATCTCACACTCATATTTCATTTTATAAGTCTTTTCATTTGAGGTTAAGTATCATTATTTCATGATTTATGGGGAACTAATATTATTCTATTTTCATTAGAATAATAAATTTATACCTACTAATTATTTCTCATATTATTATGATATATCTGTTGATGATATATTGATAATTTTTCCCATACCAACATGTTGACCATTCCATGTACATATTCCTTCTATACCTTGTAAATAATGATAGATATAACATATGAGTACTCTAAAAAGGGGTATATAAGATTAAAATTATTGTAAAATGTTCACAGATTTTGTAAAATATGATTCTTATATAAATGGTCCTCCAATAAAAAAAATTTACTCTGATACGTGTGAAATTTTTTTTCTTTATTATGTAACATTTGGTAATTATATAAAATGAGTACATGTTTTTCATAGGTCATTATTATTGATATAAAATGACGGATTGTTTTTTTGTGTATTATTCATGTAATTCAGTTGATTAGTGTTAGATAACATTATAGGTAACCCAATGGACTAGTCAAAATTATATTTTAGGATGTATGATAATATTCCTAAATATTGGTAATCTATATAGTGTAGGGTTTTGTTAAAATGAAATCCATTTTTAGATAATATAATGTCGATGAATCATTAACATAGATCATAATAAGGGTAATCCCCTTTAAAAAATATGTTTCTGTATTATAATGATCTTCACTCAATGCACGATCAGTGGGACCATGACATTATACCCATTTAGACACACTAAAAGAATATTTATTTTTTATCCCAACTCTATTTATTATTCATTATGAGATATTTTATTATGTAAAGTATTTTGTATAAGAATTATGAGAGAACATACCCTAAAGAAACATATATGAAACCTATAGTAGTTTTGGTTGGAAAAAAATATATGATGATTGTTTACATGAGAAAGGTATTTTGAAGATAATCCTTTACAGAGATAATTCATAAAAATTCTATTATTATATTAATTACGCATCACTCACAAATACTACATATAGTTATAGTATTTAATAAAGAATTGATGAATTGAGTTAAAAAAGGTTGTTTGGGAAAATGAACATATTATCACAAAAATTATCCTAATGTGATTAGAGATCATGTGATAAACCATTTGATTATTACAAATAATGATGACCATTACGGGATTTTTTGAATTTGTAAATACAAAAAATATTATAAGGATATAGTCTCATGGATCTTTTGGTGATGAAGATAAAGAAGGAAAGTTAATTGAATTTAAATCATCAGAAAAAAATGTGGGAAGAGGAATCTGTGAGAATGTCACTAAGGAATTGGATTTTATTTTATATATAACAATGGATGTAATAAATCAACATTATATTGTTGAAAGATAAGTCTTTATTTAAAATAATAAGGGGAAATATTTTTCTTCATATGGATCCACTAGATATTTCATTTTCAAATATGAGTTATTTGGAATCATTGAATTCATTGGCCCTTATCTAAGGGATTATGATGAAAATTACAACTATGAACCTTCAATAATATTGATTCATAGAAAATAAAATTCAATGACTACTATTTAATTAGATAATGTTAAATAAGTTATAATACGTACAATTATTTTGTAATCTAGATTTTTATATGTCTTATGTCATATATGCTTTCAATAACTATTACCCATTAAAATAAAAATACAATGTGGTATTGTTATTGTATCCATGTTATGTGAATAATCTTCATAATTTATAGTATAATTATTTAAACAAGTATTATTATCCATCCATCATATAAATTCATTATGATTTTTGGAAATATTTTTCACTCTTTTATGAGGTATTTTTTTAAAATAAGTAAATCACATTTTATATAAAACATTGATAGTCTATCAATGCATGAATAATTAACTATACTCATGTAGATAAAATTTATGAATAAATAATAAATCATTGGTTTAATATGATTCAATGGAAAGAGATATGTTATCTATGTAATCATGTTCTTTATTTATCAAGAAATTACACATTGGTCCATTATAACGACTATTCAATTATATGCGATAATGAAAATTATGTGCATTATAGTTATTTAATTTGAGAAGAATGTATCACCATGATATTTAAAATTTAATATCTGTTTAAAACATAATGTGTTCAATATATTTCATTACATGAAAGTCCCAAAAAAAGAATAGTGGAAAATTAAATTACCATTAAATAGTAGTGGATTAATTTTTAGATAGAACTATAGGTATCTATATTTAGAAAAATAAAATAAAATAATAAAATGGTTACTTTTCATCATAATTATTTAATAATAATAATATGGCTAAATAACTAATTAGATAATTTTATTAATGAAATATATTTTATTTTTATAAAGACTATTATAAAGAAGTAAATTTATTATATCTATCATACTGTTGTTCTGAATAGTTCATTAATGAAAATTTTATTAGTAATTAATATGAAATATGAATAATAATAATTAATATCTAAAAATAGAGAATCTGATTAAAAATGGGTTTTCATTATATTTTTTATTTCTATTAATATGTTAATTTCTAAAATTATTAAATTTTAAATTGGAAATATAACATTCCATTGTTTATTAATAATTCTATTACTATCTTAAGAATGTTTTTTTCTAATTTTCAAAATTTGATTATGTGAATTGTAGAAAAACTCAATCTTTTCTAACACAATCACATTTGTGACATTATCATAATGTATGAGTGATTTGAAACTTACTGAAATGAAATGTTTATAATAGATATGTTATTATTAGTAAAATTAATAATTGAATAACAATATAAAATTTATCATAGTAGTTATTATCATTTTTGAATGGAAAAAAAATTAATCAAAAAATGTTTTATTAATCATTGATAAAAATTAATTTTTATCACTTATAGATGTTAAATACAAGATAATGGATTTAATATTTTAGAGGATTATTCTTACATTATAAAAAAAAATTCACTATGATTTTTATGATATTTTTACTGATATTTATCCTTATTATTATGATAATTGATTAACTATTAATCTTTTTAGAGAATTAAGTTATAAAAATTGTGTTATTTTATCCTAATAAATTGAATAAATAATTTTTAAATAATGGTAGTAATATTATTTTTTATAATATATATATAATTATATTAACAATAATATAACTAATAATAAATCCTAAAAAATATCACAAATAAATAATTCTTAAAACATCATTTATAAAAAAATAGTTTCTGAAATATAAAATTTAATAAGTTATATGATAACCTTTTATTATTTTGAATTTTAATTATATTAAATGGAGAATAACTTTTGGTATTTTTCATCAAAATTTGGAATAAATTTTACTTTTATATTCTTTAATTACATGGGAAACAACTATTTACTTTGGTAAAAATCTTAAAAGTATTAATATCGCAGTAAATTTCATAAAAAAAATTAAATCATCTCTGGGAATTAATGGAATCTAATTTCTCCTATGAATATCAATCATAAATATATTATTTATCATATTTTTAGTAATCTACCCATTAATAGTTTAATAGTATCTTTAAAAAGTAAATGGTACTAAAAAAAGTGACCCATTATATTATCCTAAAAGGGGACCAATTCAACCATATAAATGATAATCATCCAATTATACATTTCATTGAACAAATAATAATTTTCTACTTTTATAAAATAAACTCCAAATCTATAATCTTCTTGTATCGAGGAAAAATTATAATCACTTCATTACTAAGAAGAATTTAATCTAAATATTATTGATCTAGACCTGAGTAATTATTAAACCTTAGTATCTTATTCTAAATAATCATCTAGACATAAAAGCATTAGTGTTCATGAAATAATGAGTAAAATATATTAGTATTATTATTATTATTATATTAATTAATTATCACTTTTCTACCTCTTGATATATCCATTCGATTAAAGAAGTCTTTGTCAAGTGTTATGAAATCTACTTCCTCTATGAACAACAGGTTGATCTATTATAAACTATTTACATTATTGAATTAAATTATATCTTCAATAAAAAAATATTTTTTTTGTTAAATGATTCAGTGTATTTGATGATATATTATTTTATTTTCATACCCCATCTAATTATGTGGAAAAATAAAGTGTCCACTACCTATGTGAATACTTCCTACTCAACATTACAACGTATTTCATTTTCTCTTTACTGTGTAAAATGAATTACATAAATATTGTATTTAATTAATAAATTGGATATTTATTAAACTATCATCATTTTGTAATGATAATATTATATACTTTATATTTATTATTATTAATAGGAAATTATTTTTATTTTATGGGAATCAAACAAGCATTTAAAGGAACATTCCTAATTTGAGTCAATTTTTAAAACCAATGGTTATGTATATGTATTTTATAATAGAATTATAAGTAATATTATAATATGAAAATATTTTTTTTTAAATCTTCATTAATAAATATTTTATAATTTTTTACATACCCATAGAGTGACATAAACATTAACTTGATGACCTTAGGTAAATAACATGAATGAAAAGTATATACTTAGTTAACAATATATGGTCATAAATAGTAATTATATAATGAAATATAAATATGAACATGTATCTAAATTTAGTTAATAAACTTAACTATATTATTAATTATCATAATAACTCATGAAAAACGAGTTATGATAAGAGCAAGGTGATTTTTTCCAAGATTGATTCACTGATTAATGATTTGAATTCAACATTGATTTTTTTATAATATATGTATTATAAATTGTTTTGTTTTTAATATATTAATGAAAATTAGTTTATTTTAAAATTAATACAATGATCAAACATACATTTATTTTAAATTATATATATTATTGTTTTTATGGTTTTTTAACTGGAAAATCGATCCATTGAGTTATAATGTTTCATATAGACTATCTTACTAAAATGCAACGTTTTATAAAACCCAAGATTATATATTAAAATTTTACATAATTTAAACGTAAATTAACCATTTTAATTGAAATAAGTATCCTTGATGAACGTATTACCCACCAAATAATGACATTGTTGCAAATGATTCTTATTATCATTAAGGTTGATTTCCCCCTTCACGTCTAGTTTTCTATTCCTTCCAATGTTATCATTTAATTTTGGAAGAAAATTTAATTTTTATACTAATAATCTAATATATATTAAATTTATTATTTTTAATATAAGTTTGTATTACCATTTCTACAATCTCTGGCGTCTAAAAAGAATTTTTTTAAAAAAATTGTTCCTTTCAACCACAGTCATTGTTTTTTAGTTACATGTTCCAATTCCATTCTTTAATGTTCCTCGATATTATTCTCATGTATTTCGTAAATACTAATTATATATTACCATTTCTTATATAAAATGATTACATTAACCATACTTTTAGGATGAAACATGTTTTATGGTAGATTTGAAATTCTAACTTCTATATATCCACAACTAAATGGATCTTTCTTATTTCATATTTTGTGAAATGTGTCACCGCTATAAATTTTATTAAAAACTAATGTGTTCTAAAAATAAATTTTATTTAATATATAAACATCATAGTTAAATGATAGGTTATTATAGATAATTATACATATTATATGTTAAAGGGACCGTTTCTAATTTATAAAATAATCACCTTTTCAAATCATTTTTATTTATATATCTCTATGATAATTATCATGAATTTTTATATATTAAAAAAATGTTAATACCTATGAATCATTCATAAAATATGAACATAAAAAATAATATAAATCCATCTTTACATCGGATTCCTTACGATATATCATGTATTTTTATTTTAAAAAATATTCTCAAACCTAATTTTTATATGGGATTATTCAGTAATTTTGATTTATGTATGCTTCATTTTTCTCATATAGAAATAATATATATTTACATGTTATAAATATGATGTTTTCACCCTAATAGTTATTAAATTCTCCGTGTAATGTTTATATCTGATGATATACCACATATTGTTGATATGTAGGTAGAGTAATCACAATATGTTATGTTGTCATAGTTGGGATCATTAATTTATGCATATTGTTAATGCGTTGTTCTACTCTAAAAACTATATTACAGTGTCTCTAAATAGAGCTGTAATTTATGCCTATGATTTTATCATATATTTATATTTTAAATTTTTATAAATCTATGAAATTATGATGTCATTTTCATATAATAGGATTACATAATTATCTGACACTCATATTTCATGATACATTTTTCGAGATTTATTTTCCACTAATTAGTGTTTATGGAATAATATTTTTGTTAAAAGTTTTTTTTAATTATAAAATCAATAGTTTTAATGTTTTCTCATAATATCTTGATTTCTCCCATAATTATATATTGATATATTTTCCCTTTCCAAGTATTTCATCTATTACATTTATTATTTTACCATCCACAAGATAAGAATATATATATATATATATATATTATGATAAGTCTATATGTGTGTATATAAGAGTTCAATTCTTGAAAATGAGTTACCTATGAAACTGGTTCTCAAATACACTATACAAAAAGTTTGTCTAATAAGTCCTAGATTATTGTTATATGTAATGTATAACCAATGGTAATGATGTAAAATGAATCTCTCTTTATATTTGGTAGATATAATACACCCTTAAACACACAATAGAGTTTTTATAATAACATATAAACTAATGTTATCTTCGCATCATTCTTATTAAAAATTTACTATAAAATGTACACTTCCACTTATCCCTTATTCTTATGTGCCCTAAACAATACCCACTCTTTACCTATCTCCAAATTAAAATTTTAAATTATTTTATTTTTCTCTACAACACTATATTTTGTTTTTTATATCTCAGAGAACATGTTCATCATTCATACATGTTCTATGTTGATTTTATAACACACATATTATGAGTACATTCATTATCATATGAGTTTATTTGAAAATTCATATAAAAACCCACAACATTTCCAATTTTTATTCAACATCATTTCATATTTTAAAATTTTTGGATCCTTATAGGTGGAATCAGTAATAACTCATGGTGGGTATTAATGTATCAATATATAGAAAACTAGTTTTCTATAAATGATAAGACAATTCTTCAACACCTATAGTGAAATAATTAATCTTCATGATGAGAACCATTACACTCATATAAAATATCACAAAAAATAAATATTTATCTATCTTGTTATGTTTAATGAAACATATTATATTCTCCATGAAATTATGGTAATATTGATGTATAATTTTTATTTCTTGAAATATGTTACCTAGAATTTGAATCATGATTTTCCATTGTAATGTGATATTAATAAATACAAGATTCATCATATTTTAATTTTAAATACTAGTGATTTATCCTTTATCTCTTTTATATTATCCTTATTAAATTATATATTAATTTATAGAACTCCATATAAATATAATAAAGAATCGTGTTTGTGATAATTCATGATCTCCTAAAACGAAATAGAATATCCTTTAAAAAGATTTTTTTGTTACTGTTAATAAATTACTTTTAAATTCAAAATAATATTTTGATACTTAAAATAAAAATTATATAGTAAAAGATTTACTTTTGAGAAATTTATTTTGCTTATAGATAACTCTTGAAACCTCCTGAATTTATTAAATTTAAAATTTCCTGCTGAAATTTACCAATACACATAGCATTATAAATCTTATATATTTATGTGTTTTCCATTTCATAATACATTCACACAATGTTCCCTAATCATTTTAGTATGATCACATTTATAATTATAGAAATATTTTGAATATCAAATATTAATATAAATAATTACCTTTACACATATAGTCATATTCTATATCAATTATTTTTTTTTATTCGATCATGGAAAAACTCAAAATCATACTAATATAATAATTACTATAATAATTATACATACCTCCAATCATCATTGAATCAGCTCAAACCATTTTATCATCCTTCTCCTCACATGATAAATTGTATATTTATTGATATTGAATAGCTTCAATGTATTTATAAAAAAAGAATCATAATAAACATATCGACATACACTTCTGATATTATTATTTTATATATACATTATTAAATTTGAGATGAGGAATCATAAAATAGAAATATCTAAAACCTTTCTTTAGGACATAGAAATAAACAATATGTAAACATCCTCTTAATGGGATCCCAAATATATAATAATTTATGTGACAAAAAAACCACACCATTTGGATTTTATTTTTAACCATGGAATATAAATAACATTCAAAATCACTAATTTTTTAAATGAATAATAATGTAATAATTATAATCATATATGATAAATGATATTGTTTAAATCATGAAATATGAAAACACTGAACATGTTAAAAATTATTTTTAATTTCATATAACTTATTTATAGGTCCTGATTTCAATTTATATTAACTACGGATTACATATATTTAACTTCACAAATATATAATTTCATCATGTATATTATATGATCATAAGGCACACTCAAAAAAACATAATAAATATTTATGAATATTAAAAACACACACAAACACTTTTTGAAAACATTGATTATTGTGAACCAGGATTATCAAACATATATAAGACATAATTTTATATGAATATTCATTAAAATGAAAAATAATAATTCCTGAGGACTGTAATATTTTACTTCCTTTGTTATGTTGTAAATGTCAACACTGCTCTATAGGTGAGCTACATCATCTATAACAATATTTTTCAAAACTTGAACACTTCTTAATCAAATCATACACAATACATATCTTTATAACATGGGAAAATAAAATATAAGAAATGTAGATATTATATGCTTTGTAGGGGTATTCATGGAAGTCACGTGAGAAAAAATGAAAACTGTTATGAGAATTTCAACACCTCACTTGAATCCCATAAATTATTTAAAAAATCATAATCTTAAGTTACCGAATAATGATCGATAGTTCAAAACACATGAATCATAATTTAATCTAATAACTTGATCCATTAGATACTATCAATTGCATATGACTTAGAATTGTAGTCATATACATATGAATAGAAATCCATTTCCATATTAGTCTAGTAAAATTGACAAGACCATTATAACATACCAACTCCTTTAAAGAATCATGTTCACCACCATTCAATATGTATATTTCTAAATAATGTTAAATCCAAATTACAAACATTTATTATAGATTCTGGATATCTCATTGTTTTAGTCCGGTCTCTCAAATGACATATAAATAATGACCTAATTACTTGATGGGATATATTGGTCCCACCAATTAAATAATTAAAACCATATTAATGAGATCCATAAGATCATGAACATTCATTATATTATAACCCAATAAATTAACAGGGTATTATAATCATTTCATTATATTATAACCTATATATAAGAGGTAGTATTAATAAAACGTTCATCTAGGAATATCCCATGAGATAAAATAGGTTTCATGAGGATTATTTAGGTGTGAAACCCTTGGTAGAGAAATGGTTTCCATAAACAATAGGTAACAATAAAAATAAACCATTTAGAGAAATAATAAATATTAATTCATTGCATCATATACCTAGTAAGGAATAGTTAACATCAACATCATTTATCTTATATGGAGAATGATTTTGAACAACAATTGAAGAAATTTCGCGAGTAAAATATCATATTAATAATAAAAATTACAATTTTAATACAAAAAAATTATATAATTTTATTTGAAATAACATAATGTAATCATTGAAGAAATTACTGGTAATTACATTTAAAATATTCCTTCATAACATACATGTCAAAATGAATATTACTTTAACATTTTTGGTAAAAGATAAATGTGACTTATTTAGAAAATGTAATTAATATTACATTTAAGGAAATTAAAAATTAAATAAAGGAAAAATATATTCTTCCAAAAATAATAATAATTAAAAAAATACTTTATAAATCATTTTAGAAAACATGGATTTAGATTAAAGAATATTTTTGACCACAATGAGAATGAACATAATATTTTCTTAAAAATAATTTCTATATTTTTTATGTAGAAAATGGGTGGAGAAATGGTACCCTTATATTATGATATCATGGAAAAACAATGGATATGAAAATAAATTAGAATTATTGAAAGGTATAACATGGAGTTTTAACATTGGAGACTTCATTATGGCCAATCAGGATAAATAATGATATTGTAACGTAAAATCATTACCACATTGTTGACATGGAATACGTATTCTCATGAAGGAATAACATAAAATTCAACATAAAATATCACAAGGATAAATAAATTCATTATATTACATGTCAATGTGGGTTTATATACACCACATGAATGAATATTGGTGAAAACATTAATTGATTTCTCAATGTCAGAAAAATGTGAAACAATCCCTAAATTTAGTATTGATATCAGTTATACTCGTACAATACTCTTTTATAATAAATAATATTGTGAATATATTATAGAAACATATTAATATATATCATAAAATATATAATTTTATTATGACAATTTATTACACATTTAATAACTAGTCTGTGTTAATGTTTTTTTTCAGGTAATATCAACTTGGTTTTTCATATATGTTTTGTATTATTATTTTTAGTACTATTAATTTTATAATTATTTAATCATTTATAGAGTTATTTAAATCATATAAAGAATATATATTTCGTAATTTTTTTAAATCCTTCAAATTTCCCGATAAAAAAATAAACATTTCATAGACATGGTAGACACATGCAAGCATAAATTTTGTTTTTTCATTTTATTGTTAGTTTGATGAAAATAATATTTAATGATATAAATTATCACTCAATAAATATTTTTTTGTCTTACATATTTTATATATGTTTATACAAATCATCCTATATAAGTTCTATTCAAAGCTAGAATTAATCACATTGCTTCATGAGGTGACAACCTTTTGTTCACAAGAATGAAAATATCATAATTCCTCAAAATGGAAAGTTATAAGGTATGCGTGACCTAAAAATTAAAAAATCATAATAAAATAATATATTAAATATATATAATTTATAATTTATAAATACATCCTTACTACTATACTTTATTGGTTTTAATGGAAAAATAAATGACATTGGTTCGCGAGGCGGTAGTCCACTGTACACAAGAATGATGATTTCGTAACTCACTTGAGGGGTGTGGAGATTGTTATAGGTCCTTTCTATAACATAAACAATTATTGGTATATATTTTATAAATAAGGTGTTATATAATAATTATATAATATTAATTAATGCTTGTGGGGTAATAAATAAAATAAATTCACTCGTTGATGAATGTTACATCTTCTTCATGTATCCTTAATAGGTATTCACTAAACTCATTCCTAATATTAATTACATCATGAAGTATGTCTTAAAAGATGATGGGAGGGATTTCAGGAATTGATATGGGTAATTATTTTCCAAACTAATGATTTTTCATGGTAATATGAAGATAGTACATAGTGTTTCCTATTATTACTGTGGGAGAGGAAAAACATACCACTTTTTAAAGGAAATTAGTTCTCTCATGTTCTTCATAAGTCACAATGGTCCAGAATGGACCATTAGTTATACAAAGAGGTGGAATGATCGTAATATCCCCATATAAAAAGTTTTTGTACAACTGTGTACTTTATTTTTACTATTAAATTTTTTGTTTGACCAACCCGTAATCCAATTTTTACCTTAACCTTTTAAATTATTTTTTACTAAATTCTACATTCATTTTGGTCAATAATTATGATTTAAATATGATATATTATAAATTGTGCTGATTCAATAATACGAAATCCTTATGTAAATAATATATTGGTATAGGTGGATGAAATTTATTTAATAATAATCTCATAGACGTGACATGATATATGGCTTTTAAAGGGAAAATTGGTCAAATATTAAAAAACCCTTTTTATCTAATTTCCATAATAAATTATTTATGATGATATAAATTGTATTAATTTGTGTACAACTAATCTAATAATAAATTTACAAAAATTTAGAATAAAATTTATCTATATTAAATAATTAAAATTAAAAAGAAGTTTTCAATGAAAATTAAATATTTCTCACTATTCGAATAAAATGAATACTTTTAGAAAACAAATAATTCAGGATATTTTTTTCATTAAGAATTCATAAATGTTTCTTTTTCAAATATTTATTTTTTAAATGTTTAAAAAATTTATTAAATTTTTGTTAATAGAAGAAATAATTTCCTGAGAAGGTAACATTTTTTAAACATATACTGACTTAAAAATTATATATTTTATTATATATTTATATTATTTATATAAAAATAAATTAATTTATATTAAAAGTTAGATATTATTATTCATATTAATATGTTTATGGTCTAGGTTATGACTATTATATTAAAATAAAAATATGAATAATATATCGTAGTTTTGTTAAAACATAATGCTTATTTTAACACAGGGTAAGAAATTTTTTAATATAGTCCAAGATAAACTTGCATTTCATGTTATGAAAACCAGCAAATATATTTTTTTTAAAAATAATAAATTAATAATAAATATGGGTATCACATTCTGTCCCTAATAATGTAGATTCCTAGAGAAGTATTGCATATAGTCAAAGATAAACAAGGTTTTGGGTGTAATTGAAGCCACCATATTAATTAATTTTTTTGAAAAATGTAAATTATTAAATACTATGGGTGTAACATTCTATCCCTCTTAAGATGGATTTTTCCCTTGATATTCATCACTCTAGTACCAAAAAAAGAGAGTTATTCTACAGCATTATATCACCAAGATTCAGTGTAGATCCATAAACTAGAGGTTTCAACTCAAAATTGTGACTAGGTGAGTGGTATTTAGGACCCCAAACCACCATAAGAGGGGAGGGGGGATTAGTGTGTCATCGTTTTTTTAATGAAATGGATCTTTATCCAATATGAGTAGTATCTGGTTAATATTTTTTGTTGGAATAGTATAGTAACAAAAAATTCACATAAAAAGTGATAACACAACAGTTTTACATGGTATTCCTATAAGTGATATCCCAAAGAGCGTACACTGATAATATATCGATTGTACTTGAATGAAAAAATCATTAATAGTTGTGGAATAATGTTCTGAAACAATATTTTTACCTATATATAATGAGGCTCTTCAAGAACCATAGTCCTGAGTTGATTCCCATTTAAAACCTTATTCACCAAGAAAATTACATTCAAACCTTCCTTTTGTGAAGCTCTATCATAAAGCTCATAACCTTCTAGAACCTCATTGCCTTCATGGAACAAACTTCCTTGGGGAAGCGTAGTGACTTCACAGAACAAACTACGTTTAGAAATATCACTATTTTAATACAGAATACAATATCATCCCAAATAACTCATTAACCAAATGGTTGGAATCATTCTTGATTCAATAGGTTTTTTTTAAATTCTCAATCTCGCATGGAATGTCAGTTTCAAAGAGCTCTCCTAGCATTGAAAAATTATAGGGATTTCTGATTTTCCTTTATAAATTTCATGTAAAATGTAGATGGGTACCCTTACATTTATAGTATTGGTTGTTTTTTATGCTCTGCCACTTTTTATAGTATTGTATAGATCATTCAAACCCTCCATTAGGTATCACATCCATTCTCAATGCAATATTTTGATTTGACGTTTTCGTGAAGCTTCTCATCATGCCATAAAGCGATGTGATGCTCTATTTCTTGTAATCATGGAGTTTATCTTCATCGTTCATGATTTTACAATTCATTTTCATTCATGAATATTTTTATTTTCTCGTAGAACAATATCAATGTAGTTTGATCCTTTATGAAACACAATTCGTGAATCCTGTCTTCCCGAACCTCATGACTTTTCCATATTTTAATAAGTTCTTCAATACTATACTCAGCATGAACTCTAAGATCTAATTTTCTTGAAACGTTTCTGATCATCCATGTGAGGATTAGTAAAAAACACAAACCACAAGCCATTTTTTGAAAATAAAGGCCTTGGTTCCAACAATATCCCCATTTGGGTTTGTTGGATATCTATAGATAAATTCAATGAAGCACCATCCATAATCAAAACCATATATGTGATAAAAAAACTAAAACCATAAGTCTACATGAGAAAATATCAGTTTAGAAAATAAGTGGGGAAACATGAATTCAATTATCATGTTTTGGATTTCTTAAATTTGATCAAGCTAATCTCTGATCATGTCAATTAAGCATTGCATGGTTTTTCAAAAACCTGTAACTACATTCTCCATTCACCATTCTCCATTATTATTGGATTGGAAAATCATAAATTTTTCATTCTAATTTTTCAATCTAAACCTTTTTACAATTGTATAATTGAATTTATCCATTCTTCCCCAGTGGAAATAAACCCAAATAACCTATTATTGATCTTTGAGAACCCAAAGAACACACCCCATGGATCGTGTCTCCCCCTAAACATTCATCACTTCCATAAACATATTAAAATAGTTAATATGGATAGGGATAGGGGAATACTCATGACCTCATTATGTAGTTGTTTGTTTTTGAACACTGAAGTTCTACTGTTGTTTTTCAAAAACATCCTTTTCTAGTGACATGTTTATAATATCAACCAGTTTCATATCATTTCTAACTTGAACCATTTTTTTCATGCATTGTTACAGTATTTATTTTATGACTTTCTACCTAATTTCAATATGTTTTACACGATAATATTATACTGGATTCTTTTTAAGATCGATCTTGAACTTATTTTTATAGTGAATTACCATTGGTAGTTTCACCTGAGCACCATTATTAGTTAATTTTTTCTTCATCCACTGTAGTTGAGTATTATCATTTTTAGTAGAAAAATATTATGCTTCTACAATACTATGAAAGGTAAATTCATGTTTCTTACTCAATTTTCATAAATATTTCCTTTCAATAAATAATGATCCATAACTTTTGGATTTTCTATCTACCACATATCTAGACTCATCAGCATCAGAAAATGTTGATTGTTCAATACCTCTTCCTACAAAATAGTGTAAGCCAAACTTTGGAGTACCTTGAATGTACCTCCTGATTCATTTAACTACCACCATATATTCTTCCATTAGATTATATTGATAGTGGGACACTATGACTATTGAAAATACCATATTTGGCTCTATTTTAGTCATGTATAATAGGCTTCCAATTATTCTTTTAAACATGTTGGGGTCCATATAAGCCACATCCTCATGCTTTTCACATATTATTAAACCCAGTTGGAGTCGACATTAGTTTGGAATCAGGCTTTTTGAACTTCTTCTATAGAACTCTTGCATAATTTTACAGATAAATTAATGAGTAATCGTTATTATGTATCACTTGTAGCCCAAAGAAGTAATTGAGTTCACAATCATAGACATTTAAAATTATTATTTCATGTGTTTAAAAAATTATTCCATTAATATCTTCCTACTTCCACCAAATGTAATATCATATATGTATAGAAGCACTATAACTTGATATTCCATTTAATTTTTCACATAAGTATTATCATTGATACATCCTATAATAAATTCAACAATACTCAGATATGAGTCTATATGATAATACCATTGATTTTTTCTATATTTATAATATAGTGGGACATTTTCAATTTACAAAACATAATTAAATCATTTCCAATAAAAAACCCATTGGTTGTTCAATGTAGGAATCATATTCAATGACTTAATTAATGAATGTTGTGTTGAAATCCATTTGATAAAGGGTGTATCTTATTCTAATTTATAATTTTTAGGAAATCCTGATTGATTCCATTCTCATTACTAGTGAAAATGTTTCTTCAATATCAACTCCTTCAATCTATTCCTGACCTTTACACCATAATCACACCTCCTTTATAATCACATTCCCATGCTCTTCAAATGTTTTTAAAATCCATTTGGTTCTGATCAAATTTTGATTTTTCGGTCACTTAACAATATCCCATTTTTTATTCCTGTTAATATGGTCCAATTCATCATTCATGGATTGAACCTGTGATTCATCCTTCACGATTTATTCAAATTATATTGGTTCCACAATTTTTAAAAATGAATAATGCACTTCACTCATCATTCTAATTGTCTATATGTGACATTTCCATTCCCAAATGATGTTGGATTGAAAATTTTATTCTCTTATATTTCTTATTTTAGGTTTAGATGAATTTTCTTCAGATATTATCTCTTCATTTGTCTCCCCCTAAAGAGAAAATACTTTCTCTCATCTTCATAATGGTTGATCTAATCAAGAAAGGTTTTCATGAAATTTATGTATATAAGATACATTAGAATGGTTCATCATCTTGGGACTGTCCACATTGGAGAACATTCATATCATCACTATGGATAATCATCTTGAACTATTGTTCTATAGGATACCTTAAATATGATCAGGCCATGATGGTAACTTCATTACCCTAATTCCCCAGAATAGAACATCTTTATCTTCCTAAAAATAATTTCATCAATCATTTCATTATTTTAATATCAAATTGAGGAATCATTCAAAGATAGTGAATTCTTCATCATATCTAACATGAATTGATACTCTTATACATTTCTTATATTTCTGTTTGAGAACATGCTTCACCTTCAATTCCCCACAATATATGCACAAATACAATACACAAAATACTAGTGGAATAAGGTGGTTCCTTGTATTTAATCGATATGAACTGCATAGTATAGATGATCTTCTCAACCATGTTGCTCCTTTTGATATAATATTCATTTTTTCTCATTTGATCATATGTTATGATTAATGTTCTCATGGAATGGAACTCTTTACAATCTCTTATACTGAATGTGGAGAACTTTTCTTCTTAATAGCCATTATTGATGATGCTATATTACACCTCTTGATGACATATCTTTCTACGTTATTAATATTAATGATAATTTTTCAATGTTTTCGGATTTCAGGCATCTCTCTTCTTTAATTTCCTTTAGTTTGAAAATAGTCACGAACTTTTTTTCATCACATGGATTATTTTATTTCCCTTTTTCACCAGCCATGTCTGTGCATCTTCATGTTTCATCATCAATTTCAAATTTTCTATGAAAATAACTAACATTATATTAGGAACTGTTAAAGAATGTTTTGAACATCCTCATAGGTTCTTTTGAGTGTAATAAGAATTTGTAGTTTTCTTGGATGAACCACCATTAATCTTCTTGGATTTATAATGCATGGTATTCTCCCAATACTTCATTGATACATTCTTGGTAGAATACCTATTAATTTTAATCATTTATTCCCATTGTTTCTTCTACATTCCGAAATTGATTTTGTGATCTTCTATTATAATCCATTTCGGATACATGTTGACATGAGATTGTACCATCCTTCTAACCACTTCCATTTCATACCTCACATATGTTATCAATGTTTTTAAATATGTTTGTTAAAAAAATTTCTTTTGTACCTATGTATGTTTCTTCACCATATCTATCTTACTCCACCATGAGATTATCTTACTCTGTGATTTTATATTTTTGAGGATTATTCAAATAATTTAATGCAAAATTTCCATGTATGTTTCATTACCATCATTTACACAGGTACATTGATCTCCTTATATCATTTTTTAAATGTATTTAGAAATTCGTAATGACTTGTTGTGATCATTGTGGGTAAACATATTTTCTAATCTTTTTTATATTTGCTATATCTATGGAGGTAGGTTTATTATCACCTCTCATCACCTAATCTTGTTCGGTATTTTTGTTACAACCTAAAATTTTCAAAATTATTGGATTTGAATAATTAATTCAATTCATTATGGATGGTACCTATTTCTTATTGGTTGATTTAGATAGTCCATTAATTGAGGTCATGATATTACTATCACATGTGGGTGATATTTCATCTTTAGAATCACCTGGTGTACATTGAGTAGCTACATAAATTGATTCATTCATTTTTTTAATTCTCTATATGTATTCTTGTGATTGTAAAACTGATCTTCCAATTATACTCATTTCACAGTGATGATGATTTTGTGATCATTAATCAAAATTGTTTTTTCTTTAAAATCCTTATTTTTTCTAATAACATCATCATCATGTAGCTTAACATTATTCTAAATCATGGGGTCATGTTCCTTAATCATTTTGAACATTTATTCAAATTGTAAACCCTTTAAATCAATTATATTTTCCAATATTTCTTCAAACACATAGATATATTCTTCAAAATACATTTTGACTACAACATTATCTTTAACATTTTGAGGTATTTTTGTGATCATATTTCAAGATCCCCATTTTCATCTTTCAATGTTCCATCCTCTATAGAGTTATTTAACAATTGAAGAATTTTTCATTTCAATCCCTTTTCTAAAGAACTAATTTATCCTTTTAGTAGGGTGATATCTACCTAAATACATTGAATGATTCTATAAAAAACATATGCACTTTCATCATGATTAACATTTAGATAATTTATTAATATCTCAATTGAAAATTGATATGTGGTTTTAGATTAGTCAATATAACCACTTATGCTGGGAAAATTATTTTGAGTACAATATTCAATGGTTTTATCACAACCCCCTTGATCACATGAATATTTTTATTTACATGATGTAGCACATGAGCCTCAGCCCAGTTGGTGCGGTCTCTCTAATTGCATCCACGAGACCCATGTTCAAAACTAGGTAAAGGCATAATTTTGGGGGTATTGTAGAAGTACTGTAGTAGTACTATAGCAGGCACTGTAGTTTTTAGTGTAAAAGTTCATGTTCGGTATTGTATCAACCATAACAATTCACCTTGGGCAAACAGTTTGGGCATGGAGTCCTTAAGGGCTTCGGGCCACCCAAGGCCTTCGGGCCAATAAGGCTTTCAGGCCACCTCAAGGCCCTCAGGGCCACCTAATTTACATTTTCATAGACAGATTCTACAAAGATCCACTTCATAAGTGGAAAGAGTAGGGCACATCCACTAGAGTAGGGCTAAATGGACATTGGAAGATTGAGAGGGTATGGAATTTTCCATTGGTACAACGCCTGAGCACCCCTGCACATGTTCATGATTGCCGAATAGTCATGAAAAGGTGGAGAGGTGATCACGATGAAGTTGCTGGGGAGGAGTAGTTCCATGTAGTCATTGTCAGTATGTTTTCTTTAAGATCTATGTGTTATGTAATGTCTCCAAGCCTATGGGAAATGTAATTCCTAAAATCCTACAGTCCTTATAAGGGTTTCCCATCATCCCTTGAAAGGGGGTTATAAGAAAATCAATAAAAAAAGAAGGCATTCGGGCCATTTAGTAGCAGGATGTAGAAAGGTTGTCCCTCTCTTTGGTGAAAACCCGAGCCACCTTCTCCTTACATTCCAAGCACGATTTATCTGCATTATTATAAAGGAAAAAAGAAACATATAAAACATGTTCATTAGATACAAGGTACTTTATAAACATTCAATTATTTATTTTTTTCAGTGTTCATCACGGTCTTCATGAATATACACTTATACTCAGAGATTACAAAGCCTTCATCCAAACTGTACTTCACTCTTAACATAGGAATGAAACTCAAATCATTAAAAGAGAATAACTATGCTATATAAAATCTAACATAAGTAAATCATCCCTATAATACCACATATAGGACCCCAAATCACCTAGAGAGAGTAGGAGTAAAATAGGGGTCATATTTTTCATTTAAAGCAATGTATATTCTTCCCATATTGGTAGAACTTGTTAAACCTGTGTTTTGGAAGATTGTAGTAATAAAAATTCACATGAAAAAAGAAAAAACCTTATATTTAATTGGATAACCACTAAGTTATAGTTTAATAAGATAACTCTTATAGTTTTTTGGTCATACATGAATCCAATAATTCTAAATAGTTATGAAATACATAAGTTCCATGACAATCACATTGTTCTAGGTACACCACCATTAAATTATTTTAGGGATATCTCACTATATCCCTGGGAACAGTTCTATCAACTCCCCATAAATCACTAATTTAAGGGAAGTCTAACTCATTTTATCGACTTGAACTTCTCTTCAATGTATTTTCATTAAATTAATTGTCCCTATCTAGTATGAGACTCTTCTTCAACCATAGACATGAGTACATTCTCACTGAAAGCTATTTTAACTAAAAACTGATATTAAAAACACCCTTTTTTGATGCTCATTCACAAAGATCACTACATTCCTGATGATCACTACCATTAGGGAACAAACTTCCTTCATAAATCTCACTCCATTCACAAAAGAGGCATCCTTAAAGAAGCTCATCGACTCAATGTGGAATACCCTATCATCGCGAAGCACTCATTAATAAAAATCATTTGCATCAGTCATGTCTCAAATATTTCTTGTCACGATGGTAAAGCTCACATGCAATGTAATTTTTTTAATCTCCATAAGATTCCTAAATTTTGAAGGATTTTATATTTTCATTGAAGAAAAATCGTGTTAATGGAAAAGGGGAAGACTTATATTTATAGTCTCGGTCATTTTCAAATAACCCACCATATTGATGAATTTCTAGATTTATCAAACCACCTTCTCTTAGCTCTTCAGTTTTCTATGCTCTATTTTTGTTTTACATTTTCATGAAGTTATCCATCAATCAATCATGTGTTTCGATGCTACAATTTTTGTAATTGCGGTGGTCGTACTCATTGTTTATGATGCTCTAATTCTTCATTATTCTTGATGATCATCATTGTCATGTTGATTACCTTCAACATTCATTGATCCTTCACGAAACACGATTCTAGAAGCCATTATTTATGAAATTAATTTTGTTGACCATTTTTAATATGGTCTTCATGTAAAACATTTTTCATAATGATAGCTAAATTCCAATTTATAGACCCAAAAATTTTTCAAACATTAAGAAATTATGCCACCTTCAAATGTATTCTCAAAATGAACTGTAAGATCCATTTCTATTAATAATACATGAAATTTTGAGGATTGAAAATAAAAAAAAATTGATAATTCATTTTCATAAAATAACATCCTTGGTACCAATGTGGTATATCAGTGTAAGATTTTTTTAACGTTAAATAATTTCCACTAGTTATTCCCCATAAGAAATATCTTTCTCTACTGGTATGATCTATTAGATTAATTCATGTAAATTATCAAGGATATATATCCTTAAGAGTGATAAACAAAACCCATCAAAGAGCTAAGAATGGACCAGTGAATGTTACAATAAATATGATATCATCCCGATGTGATCAAAAATTTAAAATGGGCTGATATTTCTAGGGATTAGCTTCAATTTATTCCAAATCATACAGTCTTAGTCACTGGAGATATTATTAGAAACACCTTATCAACAACATGAAATTCAAGATCATGTTTATGATTATCTACATAACCATTATAATGAATATATGATTCGTTGATGTGTTGTTGAATGGAATTAAACTTCTCTTCCATTTCTTCAGCTATCTTAGGACGCGATAAAATTCATTCTCTAACTACATTATAGAATTTTGAATCTCTTAAAATCATTCCGTAGAGATATTCCATAGGATCCATATAAATATTAATGTTTAATATATTATTGTTTGAAAATATAACACGAGGAAGGAGTTGACCCCATTCACCTTTGAAATCCATAGATTAATGTTGGACATATCCTCTAGGTTTTGAATAGTAATTTTATAGTAAAAGCTAATCCAATGATGATACAATGTGAAAAAATGCAACATTGTATCAAGATCCTACTGAAGACATCCTAGGAACATTGAGGTAAACCATTTTTTCAAGAAGATACAATAGAATTCAGAACTCCATGATGTCATACCACATCGATTATGTACTTCATTAAAAGATGATCAAGATAAAAGTATATGTTTATAGTGATGATGTTTTATAACATAGTAAAATTATTGAATAGAACCCACATAGTATTATTCCATTGCACCATATGGGGAGTCAAAATACAAAATCTAATGTGATTTTTACCCAGCTTCATTATGGAATGGGAAATTGATGTAACATCTCCATATTTTGGTGTCCTTGATCCGTAGCTTGTTATTATATGAATACCTCAGATACAAACTCTTCAATATCTATCTACATGAAATCTAACCATAAGTATTCATTAAAAACATTAAAAATCATATATTATACAAGAAAAATATATAATAATGAACTATGAGATTGCTGTATAAAATAATTTTTAAAACATAGTACGTATAGAACCCAAACATAGTTTGGAGACCTTATCATTTCATCATGATCAATGTTAAAAAAATCAATCCTTCGTTTTCTACTCTACATCTTCCTTCAAAGTCACATTTATTTTCACTTGGATAGATGGTTGAACATTAAAAATAGAATGGTAATATTTTTCCCTTTCCATCTATATTTTATTATCCATATTAGGAAAATACATAAATATAGGACAATCTGTGATTATTTTCATCGATAATCTAGTAAAATCCGTTAAAATCCAAGAACCATCCCCCTTGTTCTCTATCCTATAGTGGTATCATGTTATGAAGTCAGGATATTTAATAATATAAAACCATATACATTGGATAATATTCAACAAATTATTTTTTATGTTATAATTTAATCATTTTTGATATATATGTTTTTCTCACTTTTCTCCATAAAGATATTTCTTTCATTTCATTAATGAAACAATTACCACAAATAACTCAAAAACTAGGGTTGGGTAATTTTTCTCATGAATTTTCATTTTTCACGATGCATAACATAAAAATGTCATTATAAATAAAAAACAACCCATACAATTTTTGGATTCTTCACTATATAATATAAACCCTTCTCCACTACATGGTAATATTAGCATAGGTTCACCAACTAAAAACCCAATTATTTCCTTGATATTTTCCTCACATTCATCATCTGAAAGGAATTTTTCTCCGTTTCAAGTTAACATAGTGAGTGGATTAGTTATTCATGAGAAACTATCCATAGACTGTCAAAATTATCTCTATAAACCAAGAAAACTATATATCTTAGTCATAGTGGTTAGTCTAAATAAATATTCAGTAGCCTCAATCTTTTATGGATCTAATGATATACCATATCATGATATTATATATCTAAAAATGAAATATTTTTATCCAAAATTAACCATTCTTAAAATATTCATATATTTTCTCCTTACATATGGTCATTAGTAAAATTATAATTTGGTATTCATGATCTTCCTTTATCATTGATTAAATAAGAATATAAACTATAAATACAACCAAAAAACTAATCATAGTAATATGTAGAAGTGCTATTCATTTAATCTGTGGTGATAGAATTGGGATTGGTAAGACTTAATGGAATCGCTATATATTCATAGTGTTGAAAACATTTATGAATTTTATTCTTTGGTATATCATCCATGTTTATCCTATACAGATTATATCTAGAATAGATTTCACTCTTGTGAATGTATTGAGATCTATAAATTTGATCAAATAAGTCATCAATATGATGGAGTTAATAATTTTTATTATTTACAATCTTTCACAAATTCTGATAGTCAATTGAAATTTTCAATGATACATTTTTCTTTTTATAAAAAGAACCGGTGAACCACACGGTGACACACAAGGCCTAATTAATCCCTTTACATGTTATTCCTTGAGTTTTACCAAAATTCTTATAACTCAATCTATTCTATTATATAGGGAGTCATTGAATATTTTCGTACCAAAATTTATGATATATATTGAAAAATCAACTTCATGTTTTGTAATATAGAGAGTAAAATATTGTAGATCAAAATAAAACCACTCAAGATCAATATGAATAACATAGTTTTTGAGTTTCTTCCCCGACATTTTAGATAAACCCTCATTGAAAATAAGAATTAAGGCCCATACCCAGGATGAAATATTTATCACATGCTCACACATATCATCACATTGTTTAAAAATCATGTTTTTTTAATATAAAAAATTACATCCATTCTATGATAATTGATATGGGATTTATGTATAGAATGGAAATACATTCTGAATATTACATTAGATTCAACAATAGTAAGAATGAAAAGATTTTTTGGAATTCCATTATTATAAATATAAAATATAGCGATATTGATAGACTGAGATGTAATCATGATACCAATAGAATATTTCACTACTAATTCTATATATAATTTTTGGGTTTGAATCTTTATACCCATATCCATTTCTATATATATGAATGAATTGGTAAATATAGTGTCAAATAAAACATTAGTAGTTCTAAATTGGATGGTATGTCAACCTTTACCACATTGTAATATCTCCCTTTATCAGAAACATTTCTTTCATGATATTTTCCATTTTTCCTCAGCTATAAGGATTTTTTAAATTGATCATCATCATCAACTATGTAGTTTGAGAAATGGTTATCATATTGACCATTCTACTTATACGTAATAAAATGATGTTTTGGAGCTACATATAATGTTTCATTCTTTTTATTCACATCTATATCTATCTTTTTCCCATCACTTTGGAAATAAATTTTACGATGACCTTACTTTACACACATAAAACATACCCAATTATCACTAAATAAATATTGTCCATGATTTTCCCAAAAAATTATAAATGAATTCACATATTATTCTCTCCATGGTTCATATATTTTATATTAAATTCAATCTTCAATTTCATTTGAAATCTATGATACTGATAAGTAACTATAACCTCATTTTACACCATCATAGAATAACGAACAATCTCTTCATAGCTATAGATGTTTCTTTTGGATAAAGACCTCTTGATACTTTAATTTATGCCTTTGAAGATTTTATTAAACATACTTTTAGGATTAATGATAATACTAAAAAAAATCCCATGCATTCCTTGTAAAATTTTAATAATAGGTATCCACACATTTATTTCACATGTTATTTAAATTAAGTAAATCATATTTACCATTTTATGATGATTAATATGAATTTACTAATTGTAAAATATGTTCTTGAATTCATCCAAATACATGGAATTAATCTCATCTAATTGTTTAAAATTATTCAAAATAGTCCACCATTGATACACTTCACCTTATAAATCAAATATAGAACTAATTTATTTCTCGTGTTCTGAACACTGGAGAGTTCATATATCATTTTAGTACTAATAATTCATTATTCAAACATTTGTGTCTCAAAAGAACCACTGAAAGAAGTGGTACATAGCCTCATTATGCATTGAATATAATGTTGCTCAAACATTTTTCATTTGGAATACATGAAGGACTCATTGTATAAAAATATGTGTGAGTATATCACTGAGAGTTTTCATTACATCTCCCATAATATTTAGATTATAACGAGGAAAAAACATGGTTTTTCTATTACAATCATCATTAACATGGTTCCTTCAAGATCCATTAATTTAAAAAACAAAAAATCATAGAGCTTGTAAAAACAATAATTATGGGAAATAACACTCTTGAAAAATCAATTATATGATTCCAAAATCATGAAACAGTATTATTTAGTCTATGAGACCCTAGCATTAACCAAGGATTCTCATATTGATATTCTATTTAAATCATTCCTTGCGTATTGTATAGAGTGTTTAAATTCGAAAATCATAACCCTCAAGAGTGTAAAACCATGTGTGTTGTATGGCCTGATGTTGTGCACTACTTCCAAGTCAAGTCTACCATAATAATTTTTTTGGGGTTGTAACCCCCAAGGTGAATCTATTCCAATAAAGCATCAAATTTTAATATCTATACATTAATGTATTTCTAGAAATATATTTACTCTATCCATTACCAAAATTCAAGTATTGTTTCATTATTCTTGAATCATCGTTACAATTATTCTTCGTCTTATCTGTAGAAATATCATTATTAATATTCCTTAGTTTATCTCATCGTAATTTCAAATGGCTAAAAAACCATTCATTTGATATCATTTATAAGGAATTAAGATTATCATACATATTTATGACATCATTGTATGTGAATAATCCTTAAATTATTTATATACACATTAGTACCATAATAGTTTAGTTTTTCTAAATAAGGAAATTGAAACACTAGACCATGTTTGAGCTACACAATCTCACATTATGTACTTATTAAATTTCACACTTCCTAGAAATAGAATACATAATAAACATAATCACAACATCGGTAAAATGATTATAATAATGGGTGAGTTCAGTTTCATAGTTCAGGTAAACATAAGACATTGGGTATAAAACCATTTAATAGAAGCATTAAAACAATTTCATCACATATGAAAATTGTACCAAGTAAATCATAGAAAATAATCTTGAATTGTGGAACGAATATTGGTAGTAAAAAAGTCATGGATCACTCGAAAATCAATGAACATGAGATATATGATAATAACATTAAAATAGGACATGGATTTTTTTGAATGCATATAAGCCTAAAAATCATTTCTATATCAGTCAAGGATCACTTCTAGTAACATCATAGTGGAAAATTTCCATTATTGAATTGCTTTCAGTCCAAATTATATCACTTCCTTAATAAAATAGGTTTTACTTGATGTGTGGATTTCAAGGGCATTTTCTAGAGTTTTGTAGAAAGGGGAATGCTAGGCACTGTAATTAGGGGTCTGGGCATGGCCATAGTAATCGTCTGGAGGAATATCTGTCAGATAAGGGCTGATCGTGTGGTAAGACATCATTACATGGAGTCACTAGCATGGAATCATCTGTATAGGTTAGACCGTCGTCTTCCATGGGTGGGGTGGAAAAAGTCAACGACAAAATGAAGTTTTTTAAATTTTATAATTCCATCGAATTCATTCCTGAAAAGTCTTGTACTTACGAGGAGGGGACCTAGGTGGGCAGCCAATTATCAGAGGATCATAAGTTATCTAATTTTTTATCAATGCATCCCAATGGATATGTGATGGAGTTTTTGGAAGCGGGCTTGATGGTTGCTACACTTTTCCCTGGAAGAAATGGTCACTCACTTTCTTGTGGGGTTGCGGGAATACCCAAGGGATTATCATCACCATTTATAGGTTCTCATGTCCCTTATTTTCTTTGTGTTTGAAGTATTAAATCATCCATTTTGGCCAAGGTGTGTCACTCCAGAGATGGAAACACCAATTATTTGTGGTGGACCTTACCTGATGGGGAGGAAAAGGAAATTGTCGCATCACGTACGTCACCTACACTATTGGTTTTGGATGGTTTCTAGGAGGTGGAGACAGATTCAGTATATCTTTGTTCCCCTATTAGGAATAGGATTTACTTACTGGAAGAAGCAGATATCCCATTTTAGAAGAAGATTCTTGTACCAAATAAAGGCTATGTTTCTACAGGATCTTTAAGGTCGGTTGCACTGTCGATGTCCAAGGATGAGTACTACAGAAAACTATTTATCCCCAGTCCAGGTAACAATGGCCAGAAAGAAAAAAAATCTTCATCTTCTAATAGTTTCCTTCATTAAACAGTGAATATTGGGTTCAATGGTACTGAAATATTTATCTCTATCATTTACGCTAGCATTGACATGCATAAAATAAGGAAACTATGGAAGTATCTAGAGGCTTTTGATCTAGTGTACATACCTTGGTTCATCGGTGGGGATTTCAATGTGATTGCTGATGTCTCCGAAAAGTAAGGTTGATCAGAGATCCCTACATGTCGTATGCTCGTATTCAAGAACTTCATGTTTAGTAAGGGATTATTGAAATTTGTCTTTAATGGGTGTAAATATACATGGTGTAATAATTTCCAAGGGACTAGGTGAATATGGAGTCAGATGGACAAAATCCATTCCAACATCCATAGGGTAGACACCTTTTCTCTTTCCTCTACATCGCACTTGTTCTGTGCTATTTCGGACCATGCCCTACTACTGTTTAAGCTCAAATGTGGGAGTTTGGTGTTCAAACCTTTCATGTATTCATCTAAATGGCATAGTGTGGATGGTTTTCTACAAATAATGAGGAGCGCATGGGAACATGAGATTGAAGGGAGGGATTGGGTGGGGTTTGCTGGCTGGTTGAAGCAGCTTATGTCAGATATTGCTCATTGGCTTTCTCGTAATCCAACTGAGGATAGTTTTTTGGTTTCAATTTAGATGTAAATTGATAATTGAGAGGACCAACTCTAGCAGATATGGGATGAGGGTACCTTCATTAGGATATTTGATAAACGTTGATTCCTGGCTAAGAGAATACTCAAGATTGAAAGAGATTATAGGCATCGTTGTTGGTTTAGATGGAATAAAGAGTGTGATCACAATAATGCATTCTTTCATTCTTTTTTGAAGGAGCGGTAGAATATGAAAATCAATATTAAATATGAGGATGGATCCTAAACTTCTAATGTTAATGTAGAAGGTCTGTTGGCCTTGGAACATTTTGAGACACTGCTTGCAGGTGATATCCAAGTCGACAGGTTGAGTGGTAGTTCATTAGAGGACCAGGAGTCTTTCATGGGGTCTATGCCTAACAGACATGAGGTTTAGGATAACAACATCATCATGGATACTTCAGAAGGAGATGATGTTTGAGTAACATCTTAAAAAATGTCCTTAGATAGTCCACCTAGTCCTAATGGTTTTCCCGGGAGTTTTTTGTAGTGACATGGGATTTTGTGGGGGTTCATGTGGCTGAGGTGATTCAAGATTTTTTTATGGGAGGATCTATTAACAGGAGTACGTGTTCTTCTAGAGTGGTTCTGTTACCAAAAATCAAGGATCCTTCATCTATTTATCACTTTAGACCAATTTTATTATTTAATGTTTCTTTAAATAGTTTCGCAAGTCTACTAGCTAGGAGACTGAACAAGATGATAGTGAAAGAGATCTCTCAAGAATAACATATTTCTATCAAGTAAAGGGTCATACAAGTGGTGATCAGAACTGCCAAAGAGTTGGTGAAAGACATTAATAGAAGGATGATTGGGTATAACTTCATCATTCAAGTGGATATAGAAAAGTCTAATGACAAAATGAATTGATGTTTTATTATTCTGGTCATGAGAGGAATGTGCTTTACCAAATGGGCGTGTGACTTATGCTTTCTTTATTATTCATCACCATGGATTTCCATCTTTCCTCTGGGTAATGGATTTGATTACATCAAAAGTGTGTAGGGAGTGAGATATGGGGATCCATTTTCACTCATAATGTATATCATTTTTCAGGAAGCCCTTTCACAAAATTTACATAGAGGCATGGTGGAATGAAGGATCCTTTCTTATCAAAACAAATTCTTAGATGGTTCCCTTTCACATCTTTTGTTTGCTGATGATATTCTGATTTTCATGAATGGAAATAGATATTCTATTTCAAATCATATAGATATTATGGAGGTCTATGATTTCCTAAGTTGACAGAATATCTATGTGATAAACATTAGTCTTGTCATTTTAGATAAATGCTCATGAAGAAGAGATCAAGACATTCAGAATATTCTTGGAATTCAGTGGAAATAATTTCCAATGATCTACCTCGGGGCACTTATTGCTAAGGGGCATGTTAAAAAATCATTCTTTGAGAATCTCATTAACAGAATGTTAGGGACGATACTAAGTTGGAATATCATATTTCCCGAATTTGGTGGATGAGTCTTATTGATAAATAGCGTTCTTTATTCAATTCCAATGCATGTAATGTCCATTATATCTCCTCCCAATGGTATGGAGAAAACTATGAATTGCATCCTATGGGATTCCAATTACATAGGCCTGGTGCATTAGGCTTCATGGAATCATCAGGAAAAACCAATTGAGGAGGGTAGAGTCAGTCATAGGGACATATCCTTAACAATACAGTCCATTTAGGCTTGTTTGGCATGGGATTTTATTGTTGGTGAATCCTTGGGGGCCAAATACCCCAAAAACAAATACGGACAACGCTGGGAGGAGGGGGAAAGCCAAATTTGTCCAGTCAGGCAACAACTGTGCTATATTATCTTGATATTCTCTATGGCTCCTCATGTAGGGTAGTGGGGAGAGGTGAGAACAATCTAAGGCATGATAATTGGGTCGGTGAGAAACTGTTTTTTCTACACTATCTTGTGCAAAATATCACATTTATGGAGGCTTCTCATTTTCCAAGACATATTTATTATATTCTAAGTGAAGAGAAGATGGTAATATTCCATGAGATTGTTTTTAATGTGGAGGATGACCGAGTTTGTTTACAGGTTCTTTTTCAGGTTATTTCTAGACTCACGATTATAGGACAATTCTTAATCATGGAGGTGCTCGTGATGATTTTGCTACTCGGATATGGTGCAAAGTGGCTCTAACAAAATTGAATTCATTGGTATGGAGGTCCCAGATTCATGCCTTTATAATTGAGGATAATGTTCAGAGGAGAGGGATCTCCATGGCCTTGTGTTTATATTGTTATACTAACCCATAGTCGGAGTTGACCGTCTATATTTTTCTCAAAACTAAATGTGCCCATTGTCTATGGTCCATCATGAGCAGCTAGGTTTATTTGAATTCTTCCTTCTCTACCATGCATTATTTCATTGTTAGCTATTTTTTGGGAGTCGAGAATTAGGAAATGGAATTTAGGAGCCATAACATCATTATATCCACTATTTCATGGACATTGTTAGAGGATTGAAATAAGGTAAGGAAGGAGGTGCGACCTTTGACTACATCTTTGCAGGTTAGAATGAAGGGGTTGGTTCACGAGCTGGGTTCTATGTGGAAAGGTAGACAGTAGTATCATATCATATATAGGTTACATAACTAGACACCAGACTTGAATAGATCACAGGGAAGATGGATTAGATGGAGCCCACCGCTGCTTGTATATAATTTTAATGTGTACGACACTTTTATTGAATGTCCAAATTCATGGGGGTGTTCTATTGTGGGATGAGTATGGTTTAGTGTTGTTCACCTTCAGTAATTTTTTGGGGTTGGGGAGTTCACTGGGTGCAGAGTTAAAAGCAACCCACATAGGTATCAGGCTTTGTAAGGGCCTCAAATTGATGTGTTCAAGGGTGGAGTAAGATTCTGAAACTGATATCTGATCAGTAAAATGGATAGGTGGATCCTCTTTGGAAGTTAACTTACTTTGTCTGTAGTTGATCCTTGGAGCACAGACTTGTTCACTCGGTTCGACATGTGAAAAGGGAGGCCAAATTCACGGCGGATGCACTTTCTCGAGGAAGTAGTTTGGAGGAATCGTGGATGGTTTTTTCTAGTTTGGGCTAATTGCCTCAAGAGTGTAATAATTTTGTGCAGGGGGATGCTCTTGGGTTGCATAATTTTCTGTTCTCCATGACAACCCTTGTCTAATGGATTGTTTTACATATCATTAATATTAAAAAAGTTTATTTTTCATCATATAAATGCAATTTCTTTACGAAAATATATTTTAAAATATGAATAATGATATTTCTAAAATAGAAAAAAAAATTGAATAAACATATAATTTAAAATAAAAATTAAAATACATAAATTAATTTTCAATGAAATGGTTGGTCATCATGTTTTAATATTCTACACATTCCATAAATGTTAAAATTAATATACTTTTCACATTTTCTGTAAATGACAAAAGGAAATGGTTTAAAAATGAAATGATTATTCTATTCAAAAATTTTAGTTGAAATTATATCATGTGTAGAATATTACATTAAAAATTAGAATGATATGAATAATATATTTTCGAAAACAGTTGATAAAACATGATTTTTGGTGAAAACATTTTTCTGAGCAAATAAGTTAATAAAGTAAAACATTAATAAAAAAAATTATATAATATTTTATGTACCTAAGAGTGAAACAAAATATACAATTATTTAAGGATATCATTAATATATAGATAAGAAGAAAATTATTGAGAATATTCTTGATGTAAAACAAGATATTTAAACATTTTGGACGTATATATACACAATGAAGATAAATGATTAGATTTTCACATAAAATCATTACCACTTTGTGAACAAGGAATCACAATCCCAATAACTGAAAAAATAAAAAGATATATAAAATAAAGTTAGGATTAATAAATTCATGATATTAAATTTCCAATTTGTTAAATATATATGTAATGAATAAAGGGTTTCAGGTATCGTACGGAGGAAGAAAATTGGAAGAAGGGGAGTTCACGCAACACGGCCTGAAGCAGGGTGTACAAGACTTATATAGCTGAGGTACACAACATGTACATCCAGACTATATGTTTTGTATCTATAAAAAATTAATAAATCATATATATATATAATTTTTATAGGAAACTATATAATAATTAATATTAATTAAAAATAATAATATTGGATATATATATATATATAATTTAAAAATAAAACTATACACGTAATGTAGTGTGAAAATACACAGCGTATGTTTAAAAAATGGAAAAAGAGACGTACAACCTTATTACTATTTCTTGGGCCGAGGTTCGAACCGAAGATCGGCCATTCTGAACAGAAAACCTCAACCACTAGAGCAAAGGGTGTATTGCTGCCCATATTTATCATATATATATTTAATGTGTATGGCCTTTACTACACTGGAAGAAAGAAATACACAACATGTGGTTTTTAATTATATAAGATGGGGATGATTTAGGGAGATTAGTCGAGGTCGAACTCAGGTCTTTTCAATCCAGGACCAAGAAATTTCCAATGTGCCAACTTCACCCGCATGAATTATTTTTTATGGAAAACTGTTAAATTTAGTAAGGGAAAACATGACACACATTTCATTTATCAAAAGACACACCGTGTGGTATTATTTAAAGGTAAAATTATGGGAATGTGGCTGTTGTCGGGATTCAAACCCGGGTCTTTTGGAACCAGGTCACGATTCTAGCCAACCAATGCATCTCCATCATGGGTTTTCTTATCAGTAAATATATAGATATATATATATGTGGAAAATAAATATCACACACACAATGTAAGAAAATATAAAAAGGAAGAACCATGTCCTGATGGTAGGCTGGGAGGATTCGAAACAGGGATAACTCAGATAAACTCTAGTGTCCTAACCATCTGCACCGACATCATCTCTATTTATTACTTTATTAATATATATATTCATAATAGCTAGAAAAATGAAAAGGGAAAAGTACATACTGTGTATATAGGTGGTACCGGGTGTGTAATCTCTAGGTTTCCTCCAAGGAAGTGACTTTGTTTTAGGTCATTAGCTCGACCTACATACCTTTTCTTACCTGAGCTAGATGTTGGAAAATGTTCCCAACATGTTGTCTATGTGATGGTAAGCCTTCAGCCACTGTCCGTTCACCTTGAATGGTTTACCATCCTTTCTATAAATTTCCACCGCTCTAGGAGGGGATACTCATATAACTTGGAATTTTCCTGACCATTGTGTCTTTATGTTCCCTGGGAATAAGAGAAGATGAGAGTTAAAGAGAAGTACTTGATCATCGGGTTGTAATGATTTTTGTGCAATCATCTGGTCATGAATATCTTTTGTCTTCTCCTTGTACAACTTGGCATTTTTGTACGCCTCTAATCTAATTTCATCAAGTTCCGACAGTCATAACATCCTCTTTTCTTAAGTTGAATTTTAATCAAAGTTCATCTCCTTGATGGCCTAGTAGGATTTCTGTTCCTATTCCACTGGCAGATGGAAGAGCTTTCCATAGATGATGAGGAATGGGGACATTCCAAGTGGTGTTTTGAAAGCAGTCTGATATTCCCACAAAGAATCATCTAACTTCTTGGACTAGTATTTCCTTGAAGTGTTCATTGTTTCCTATATGTTCTTCTTGAGCTCATGGTTGGATACCACCACTTGTCCACTAGACTGGGGATGATATGGTGTCCTCATCTAATGCTTTACTCCATACTTCGACAGTATTCCTCTCATCAGTGTATTGTCGAAATGGGTCCCTCTATTGCTGATCAGTACCCATGGAACTCCAAACCTGCTAAAAATATTTTTCTTTAAAAGACTCATGACTACCTTGGATGTATCGTGTGTTTTAGTAGCGGCTTCCACCCATTTGGAGACGTAGTCGACACAAACCAGTATGCAAGTGTTACCAAATGATGGGGGAAAGGGACCCATGAAATCTATGCCCCAGACATCAAATATCTTGACCTCCATGACTGGGTGCTGGGGCATCTCAGCTCTATTTACCACATTACCAGTCCTATGGAACCGATTAAAACAGGAAACAAAGGCTCAAGCAACTTTATGCATAGTGGGCCAGAAAATCCTAGATTGAAGGATCTTTTCTATCATACAGTCAACCCATGATCTCCTCCAACTGGTGAGGCATGAATGAAGTCGAAGACACCGTGAACATAATTCTTTAGGATGCAATGGTAGATCACCCCATCTTCAAAGGATCAGAATAGTAGAGGATCCTCCCATAAAAACTTCTTCACGTCAAAAAAAATCTCTTCATTTGCTGGAAGGAGAGGTCGGGGTGAACGACACCTATAACTAGAAAATTAGAAATATCATCATACTATAGTCTAGGTGTTTCGTTAAGTAAAAAAGAGGTGTGCATCAGGGAAATCCTCTGTAATCTCCTGATATTCTTCCTTCTCCAAATAAGACAGCTCTAAGCGGGAGAGATGGCCAGCAACAACATTTTTAATCCCCTTTATATATTAGATTTCCATATGAGATTATTATAAGGGGATTACCCAGCGGATCAGTCGGGTCTTCACATCTTTCTTGTTCAGTAGGTACTTTAGCGTTGTATGGTTAGTATAAACAATAACATTATACTACACAAAGTAAGAACAGAACCTCCCAAATGATAAAACCACTGCAAGAATCTCGTTTTCTTTGGTGGTTTAGTTGATCTGAGCCTCTTTGAGCATCCTAATGGCATAATATATTGGTCAGAAATTCCGATCAAGATGTTGTCCCAAGACTTCTCCCACTTCGTAGTCACTGTCATCACACATCACCTCAAATTATTCCTCCTAGTTGGGAGAAATACTTTCTGAAGCTACTACCAGGAACTGCATCAAATGATTAAAAGCTCTAGAGCATGTATCATTGAACTCAAATATGGCATCCTTGGTTAGAATAATGGTGAGGGGATGATCTATTTTGGAGAATTCACAGACAAACCACCTGTAAAATCAGGCATGCCCTAGGAAGCTGTGGATGGCTTTGATAGAAGTCATAATAGGTAGTAATGAAATGACTTCTATCTTCACTGGTTCCACCTCTAACCATTTTCCTGAGATTTTGAGGCTGAGGATGATTCCATTGTGCACCATGAAATGAAACTTTTAATAGTTCAAAACTATGTTAGAGTTATCATATCATTCCAATACTATCTCTAGGTGTCATAAACAAGTGGTGAATGATTTCCCATAAATGAAAAAATCATCCATGAAAACCTCTAGGATCTATTCTTCCATGTCAAGGAAGATGGGATGAATAGAGTGTCAGAAGGTGGCGGGGGAATTTCACATGCCAAAAGACATCCTTTGGTAGCCAAACGTACCATAGGGGAATGTGAATGTGCCCTTTTCCTGATCCTCGGGAAAAATGGATATCTGGTTAGAGCCTGAATAACCATTGATGAAGAAATAGAATTTGTGCCCAATTAGTCTTTCTAGCATTTGATCCACTAATGGAAGGAGGAAATGACCCTTCCTTGTGTCATCGTTTAGCTTCCGGTAATACACACAGACTCACTATCTTGTGATGGTGCATGTAGGGAAGAGCTCATTCTTTTCATTTGAAATCACAGTTATACCCCCCTTTCCGGGTAAACCGTGGAGGGAACTCACCCATGGACTATCCAAGATGGGATAGATGATTACTGCATCCATCAATTTAATCACCTCTTTTTTACATCTTCCATCATGGAAGGATTCAGGAACCACTGTGGTTGCTGATATTTCTTGGAACCATATTCAAGTAGCAACTTGTGGGTGAAAATGGTAGGTCTGACGCCCTTTAAATCAGCGGTTATCCACCCAATAGCATGATTCCGCTGTTTTGGAACATGAATAAGTGCATATTCTTGCTCTTGGGACAATTCTGCATTAATTATGATAGGAAATGTTTTATTAGATACCAAATACCCATACATCAGAGGAGATGGACGAGGATTTAGTTCGAGTTCATGTGCCTTTAAAATCGACGGTACAAGTGGTTTCACTTTTTCTCGTTCTAGACTATCGGGAACCACCGTACGTTGCCAATAGTGACCACCCTGGCCTTCTAGAAATTGTAAATCTACTGGAGCTTCTTCATCTAGAGTTTCTGAAATAATAATGTTATCTAAAGTAAAAGAACATACCATATCATCCACTTTGATGAAATGATCATCCATGGTGTTTATAGTGTACCAATCCTCATGTAAAAAATATGATTTGTGTTTGACACCCTTGAAGACATTGTAGGAGACAATTTCGTCTCCTACTCAGAAAATTAGCTCTCATTGGTGAATATCTATTAGTACCTTCCCAGTTTCCAAGAAAGGTCTTCCAAGTATGAGAGGTTCCTCCGGGTCTTCTTCCATGTTGTGGATGATGAAATCAGCGGAGATGATCGACCTACTCACTTTGATGAGAACATCCACTAGTAGTCCCTTCTGATTTTTGATGGATCGATCCACAAGTTGAAGGGCTACTCATGTAGGCTTCAATTCATTTATCCCGAGCTTCTTGAAAACTCCAAGGGGCATGAGGTTCACGATGGTCACTAAGTAATAGAGGGACATCCCAAACTCACACTGTCCAATGGTACAAGGAATAGTGAAACTACCTAGATCCTGGAGTTTAGGATGAATTGAATGCTGGAAGACTATTGAACACTCCTTGGTGAGGGAAATAGTCCCTAGATCCTCCATCATTATTCTGTTGGAGAGTATTTCTTTCATGAATTTGGCATAGGAGAGCATCTGTGTCAGTGCCTATGAAAAAGGAATATTTATGTACAGCTTCTTGAACACATCCATGAATTTGTTGAACTGGTGGTCCTTCTTTCTCTGCTTCAATCTCTCTGGGAAGGGTAAGTCAGGTTCAAAGGGTTTGAAAACATATTACCCTTTATTCTGCAAAGCCTCCTTCTATGTGATTTTGGATAAGGAGGGGTCAGTATTGGTAACTTCTTCATCAATAGGGGGTGTGGATACACCTGAATGTGCTGGTTGGTTCTGTTGGAGATCCTTTCAACTCCGGATCATGAAAGCATGGTATTCCTCCCTCGGGTTCGTCTCTTTATTGACTGGTAGTGTTCCGGGATGCCTTCCGGAATTTGGGTTTTCCAATTGTCCAAATTGGTTCTCCAAGCCTCGAATTAGAGCCTCCTGATTTTGGAACCTACTCTCAGTAGTAGGTATAAATTTTTTCATAAAATCCTCTAGCCTTGAGGTGTTCTCTTTCTGAGGTGGTTGTTGAGCTAGTACAGGTGGTGGCAGTCGTGGCTGCTATCAGCGAGGGTCCTAGTACCCTTGTTGCTGATAAAGGCCCTGTTGGGGCTATTCCTGCCTCTGATATTGGTTCTAATAAGGAGTCTGATTATAGATGGTCGGTCAGTAGGGCAGTGGATTCTGCTGTTGTTGGCGCCATATTGTATTTTGTTGATCACACCATGCAAGGTTCTAGTACTACTGGTACTACTGGTACACGTTTTTCCCTCACTTTTTTGCTACAAAACTCACCTTTCATGTTGATGGGCCTCCAGATGAACCTGGTCATTCTCCCATGATGTTGTTATCACCCCATTCCTTACACGCTATATGATTTCAAGAATGTACATAGGACGTGCCCTTTCGAATGAGTTTGTCGATCTTCTTGGACACAGCATCCAAATGGGTAGCTAGCATGGTAGTTTCATCAATGTTATGCATACCACATTTTTGTGTTCCCCGATCAGAAATCCACTGGAAGTTGTTGTCAGACATGTCTTCTAGTAGTTCGAAGAGATCTTCCAGGTATTTCCTCATTACCGTACCTCCCGCAGGAGCATCCACCACAGAATTGGTATTAGTTGTCAACCGTCCATAGAATGTTTGGTCCTGCATCCAATGTGGAAGTTTGTGGTGCGGGCAGTTGGGAAACATATCCTGGAATCACTCCCATGATTCGTACACGGATTCATAGTAATGTTACTGGAATTTGTGGATCTTGTTCTGCAGCATCACCGTCTTAGAGGGATGGAAGTATATGGATAGGAACGTCAGAGATAGCTCTTCCCAAGCAAGGGTGGGCCGTTGCTGAAGATTGATGGTGTCCGTGGACACTCTGTGGTAGCGGAACGTGTTGCTGACCTCAAGAAAATAAGAGATATGGGAATTGGGTTCCTCGCTGGGCAGGCTGCCAAATTGAGTGGTGTTCTAGATTAACTTCATGATAGAAAGATTGATCTCAAAGTGTTGGGCCTACACCAGTGGATAGAAGATGCTCTTTTATACTCCATGGATTGATGGAAGGTCGTACTCTATGAGAGAATGGCGTGGAGGTAGTTGCTGAGGAAGGGGAACTGGCATGAATTTTTGGTCCTGAGAGGCATAGAATGGCCCCTGACATTGGTTGAAATTTGTAATCCACTCTGGTTGGAATTGTTCAAGCTGCTACGGATGTTATTCTGGAGATTTTGGAGCTTGCTGGTTCCAGTTGTCATCCGGTCCTAAATTCTGTCGAGCTCAGTGGACAATAGCTGGATTGCCTTCCTCATTCTACACCACTGGAGTGGATTTATTGTTTTCGGACACTAGTGCTCGTTGGAACCTCAAAAATGTATGTTCGATCTATGGTTCAGTTGGGAAGAACCCTGATGTCTCAGTGTTCTTGAAATGTGTGTGGTTTCCATTCTTACACGTAACAGCCTGCACAAAACAAAACAAAACAGCAAGCGTAAACGAGTAAAAAGAAATATAAATAGAAATGAGATTAGAGAATAGAATTTTTTATTTTTTGATTTTTATTTACACTAAAATTGGATACAATCTTAATTAAAACAAGAATAAATTATCTATATATTCCCCGGCAATGATGCCAAAATTTGGCAGTCATTTCACGAAAGGTATATTATCATTGTCCCATATTATTTTTACCCTAACAAGTATATCACCAGAAAGGGGTCAATCCACATGGAAAATGAGTTATTTTTATCTTGTTTAACATAGTTTGTATTTTTGTTTTAGGGAAGGCTGTTGAATTTAGATTCGATGGTTGTTGTTTTTTTTACAAAAAGAACAATTGGTTTTATGTTTCTTTTAATAAATTTCTTAATAGAGTAAAAGTAAAATATAGGAAAATTTGTTTTGATGTTAATGAAGATAGAAGTGTGTCGTGGTTATGTATTTATGAGAAGTTTGATTATTAAATAAAATTTCTTATGAGGTTTTTTTCTTCATAATAACACGAAAATCTATGTTCAAATTGTAATAAAGTTTCCTTGGTCCAGTAAATTTAATATTATCAGACTTAAAAACTAAATCCTTGGTTTGGTAGTAAGTGTTTAACATAACTTTATTTGGATTAATCCATTTTGAGTTGATGAATACTTCCAATGGTCATGAAATTATGCTTTGGTATTCTTTTTTTGAATCCTTGAAAATTATGCCCTTTTTCTAGTATAGAATATTCAGGGATAAGATTAAGTGATTTAAGAAGAATAAGAAGAGATAATTAGAACAAAAACATTCATAGAAACATAATTCAAATTACAACTCATCATCTCCCATAACCCCAACCCACTGGGTTTTTAGTTACACATGGAGGTAATGATATTCACAAGACTCTTGATACCCGATGTGATCATGCTTGAATCATTGAGGTGGAAATGATTCGTCGATAGACGGTGAAATGATGGTAGTATGACGACAGAGCATCTCTCCTTTATAACATCAACCCTTTTCTCAACACAATACCAACACCACCCTCTCCCTATGTCGGAAGCCAAGGGATCCTTTTATAGAAAAAGAAGTACACGACATGTGGACAAAGTTCACGCCATGTACTTTTGTCAATGCATTTTTTCCTTCTTTTTCTCAACTGGTAAGCGGTCTAACATGCCATCATGGATATGGAACCTGACGTTGTATGGTTGGTGAATGTACATGGTGCCAAAATTTGGCGAGTCGTTTCACTGAAGATATATTATCGATGTCCCAAATTATGTTTACCCTAACAAGTATAGCACCAGTAAGGGGTCGATCCACATGAATAAATGAGTTATTTTTATCTTGTTTAACATAGTTTGTTTTAGTAAAGGATTATTAATTTTGAGTCGATTCTTGTTTTTTTGGGATACAAAAAGAACAATTGGTTTTATGTTTATTTTAATAAATTTCTTAACAGAATAAAAGTAAAATACAGGAAAATTGATTTTTAGGTAATGAAAAATAGAAATGTATTGGGGTAATGGATTGATGAGAAGTTTGATTATTAAATCAAATTTCTTATGAGGTTGTGATGTTCACAATAACCCAAAACTCTGGGTTCAATTTGTAATAGAGTTTCCATGGTCTGGAAAATTATATATTTAGAGACGTAGAAACTAAATCATTGGACTGGCAGTTAGTGTTTAATATATATTTATTAGGCTTAGTCCATATTGAGTAGACGAATACTTCCAATGGTCATGAAATTATTCATCAGTATTCTTCTTTTGAATCCTTGAAAATTATGCCCTTGGGATGATACAAAAGTTTCATTGATAAGATGAAGTGATTTAAGAATAATAAGAGTATATTATGAGAACAAACACATTCATAGGAACTTAATTCAAATTACAACTCATCATCTCCCACAAACCCAACACAAAGGGTGTTTAGTTACACATGGAGGTAAAGATAATCAAAAGACTCTTGATGCATGATGTGATGAAGCTTGAAACATTTAGGTGGAAATGATTCTTCGGTAGACAGTGGAATGAAGGTTGTATGGATACATAGCATCTCTCCTTTAGAACTTCAACCCTTTTCTCCACACAATACTAAAAACACCCTATACCTGGTCCGGATGCCAGGGGCTCTTTTTATAGGAAAAATAACTACGTAGTGTGTGGATAGAGAACACGCCCTTTAATTTTTTCAATGCATTTTGAATTAGTTTTCCCAACTTTTAGGTTGACTAACACGCAGTCATTGACTTCGAACATGACATTTCCTGGTACGTGAATATACACAGCGTGTAGCACCACTTTACATGGAGTGTAGTCTCATTTCTCGGTCTCCAAATACTTCTAGAAGTGTATACACAGCGTGTATTAGTGGAACACGACGTGTTCCGGCTTCTGGTTACTTGGGAATGTACTTTTCCTGGTCAACCCATGTCTGAGCATGTATTTACACAGCATGTATATATGTACACTCCATGTAGTTGTAAATATTGGCTTAGTTCTTCCCCGTTTTGTGTATTTGGCTATAAACCTCCTAAAAATGAACAAGATTACCAAAATCAAAGTATTTGTTCCCTATGTAGTACGTAATTTCTGAAAAAATGTTCTTAATTTTCAATAGAGTGTGTGAAAATGTATAAAAAAATCGGGCGCATCAATTATATCTAATTTTGGGAATGTTCTAATAAATATGTAGTTTTTTGAAAAGGAAAACACACATACTATGTGACAACCCATGGTTTCGGACAATTCCACAAGAATATAATCTGCAACCATTGTGTGATAAATATTTATCACCATCAACTAGAATACATGAAGTCCCTGGTTAGTGTGAATTTTTTCAATTTAGTTAATAAAATTTATGAAATAAGAATAAGTTTATTTCATGATCATTAATATTATCAAATGGAAATACTTGGTATTATAAAATAATTTGGTGATTAATTGATAAATATTATTTTAGAATACATTGACTATTTTGTAAAAAATATATGATTAAGGTAAATATATTACAACGGGATTTAATTGAGGAGTAGTGGTGAAATTTTATGTCAGAAGAATATGTGATTTTATTGTGGAGTTATAGAGATTCAAGTTATTTATTGAAGCACTTAGTGCATCATTATGATTATTAGGATAATGAATTTTTGTAATGGGACATTATGAGAGGTTGATTTTATATAGATTTATATGTTATAGCTTATCTTGAAAGATTATTTGATTATATCCTTATGATTTTTGGATTTAATGTTAGTTATAATATTTTGGAGGAATTTTATGGATAGTTATTTGTTGAAGGGTTTTTGTTGAAAATTTGAAATTAAAGTTGAATTTTTTAGATTAAAATTATCTTTTATTCATCCAAAGGTTTAATCATTTTATAGCATTATCTTATCATAACCGTATTTTTTTCGTTAATGTTTTGTGATAGCAGAAATAAATAGTTTTTATTTTGTGGATTAATAAGTTGATTCATCCTAAATATTAATTTTTTGGATAAAATGATGAGTTTTGGTAGATTCAGATTAAAGGATCAAATAAATACATTTCATGTAAGTATATCTCATTATTTTCCTAATATATGTAGTAAAAAATTTACTTAACACTATGAAAAGAATATTAAACCTATTTTTTTAATCCATCCAAGATACCCATGTAATCTAATAACCAAGTCGACCCTAACATTGCTCGAAGGGGGTTTCTGATCCCCACATGTTTGCAACTAGAACCTGGAATCATACAAAATAAAAGTTGGAACTAATTTTCCAAAACATATAGAGGATGAAAAATAAAAATGATAGTATTCATATCAAAAGAAAACTCCATTGGGAGTAATGTACGAGAATACAAAAAGTCATATAATCCCAAAGACATCGATGACACCACTTGTGTTAAACATTTAGGAAAACCAAATCACCAATTAAAAACACTAAATGTATACTATGTCGATCAGTGTAAGACTTATATCGGCTCTATGTTTTGAAAATACAATAAATAATCATCTGAATAGTTGCTATTATTTCTTACACCATGCTTGGTCCAACCATGTAATACTCACCCGCCTCTAACAATCACAATTGATATTTATAAGGGTTGTTATATAAGGCCTTTAAATTTTCCATTCTAATCATGCACTAGTAATTGATGTTATAAGAAAACTCAACCAGACCTAAGTGATCATACCATTCCCATCAATGTCAGGAACATAGGCTTGAAGAATACCCTCAAGAATATGTATACGAATTTCTATCAGGACATCCATCTGTAGATGGAAGGCTGTTCCCTAAAAGACATGAGATCCTTGTGACTCTTAAAGGCCTCTCCAAAATAGAAAAGTAAACTGAGGATCCCTATCATAGACTATTGCAGATGGATGTTCGAGAAAATGAAAAATCACTTTCATGTAGAGACTTCCCAAATCCTCAACAATTATTGTATTTTGATAGTGTATAATGTGAGAAAACTTGGTTAGACTTTCAATCACAACCCAAATTTCATTATTCTCTCTCAGTGTATGTGGAAAACCAACAATAACTCCTTAGAGATATCATCCCAATTACATGTAGCAACAATATGTGGTTCAATTAAACATGAATGTTTCTAATGCTGGTCCATATCCTACTAGAACATATAGTAATCATAGATAATCTCATCAAAGTCACATTTATTCCCGACCACCGGAACTGTTTTTGAACATCATCGTACATTTTTGGGGTTTATATTTACACAACTCATTGGGAGTTATTAAAATCTCAAATCAAATACTTCCATGCTAATAACGGCACTACAAATCGGTTCTAATAACATAAAATACCCTCTTTAGTGAGTGACCATAGGGAAACAATCTCCCCATTGTAAATGGATTCTCTAATGATATGGAAATAATCATAAAGATGTCTATTATAAAGAATCATCTTGAGAAGGGTACTAATAAAAACTGTATACATTTTATTTTATAGTTTTTAATTTCTCAGTTATGAACTTATTATATAAAACTCTAAACCGGAAAAGTTCACCAAATAAATCAGAATTAATTCTTAATATAAATCTCTATATTATATAATTTTTATTGATGTGTTTTTATAGTTTTTATCATTGGATGGTTTAAAATACAGTAATGGTTAGGATATTTTTAATATAATTCACTTGAAATTTTATTCCTTTTGGAAAATAATAAATGATATAGAATTTTATGATTACAATGATGATTCATTTAAATTATATAATTTAAGGCAATTATTCAATAGATTTGGGAAACATACCATAAAATTTATCTATACTAATTAGGATTGAACCATGATTATAGTTACAATTTTCCTCATAAGAATCAAGAAGGTTTTAGAAATTAATAGTTTTTTTAGAAAGATGAGATGTATTTGGTAGATAAATAGGTTTTAAAATATGAAAATAGTAATAAATGATCAAGGAGAAATAAAATGGATATAAAACCTCAAAATATTATTATTTTTAAGATCAAAACATGTTATATGTGTTCTAAAACAAATTATTGTGAATTTTTTTAGGATCTATAAATTTTTACCATTGTGTTCAGTTTGAACACATTTCTCATGAATGTAAATAAATGAGTGAAAAATATCCATATAAAGGGGTATTTAATATCCATACAATTGTAATGTTCTTGAGTTTCAATGAGTTTTTTAAATATTTAGTGGTTTTTTAAGATTCTTACTCTAGGATGAAATCACAATGAAAAAAATTGTTAGGTGTGGAATATAATTGGAAGCTACGATAATTAAAGTTGGGCCATATGATGAAGTGGTGTATTATATAGGGAGATCAATTTATTCAAAAATAAATCATATATTCTATGGTGTAGTCAATTATTTTGAGGATTTAAGTGAATAGATCTTAATTTCATTAATGATATTTAAGAAGACTTTTTATTGGTCAATATATATGAATTTATATGGTTTATCATGAAGTATTCCATTACATGTTATTATTAAAATGTGTTTTAATGAATTGATATCCTTCAGTGTTTATATTATATATGATGATTAAGGTTGATTTTAAGGTTGTTCATCAAAATTATTTTAATTTCCAAAGGTTAGTATTTTATAAAAAATATTAGCTTAACTGTTCTGAAAACAACCGAAGACATATTGTAAGACTGTGAGGTTTGAACCCAGATATGAAGGTCTATAGGGGTGCAATACCTACGACTTTCCTACGTGATGTATTGGTTAAGATTAAGTTATTTACAGTCAAAAAATTTTAAATATAAATATTAATAATGAAACAATTCTGTTACTTTTGAGATTTAGATATTAATTTATTACATTAGATAACTTGTTTTATCCTCATGGTTTTGTAATGTATTTAGAGCCATATAGAATCACCTTTTCCTCAATAAATGATATTAAGATATGTAAAAAGTATATTTTAGTGATTAAAAAAGAAGATACTCATTTTTGGATTTTCATTTCATGGAGTAATGGATCTATTAGGAATTGATCAATGAACTGGAAAAAGATTAAATTTTTCTTTTGAAAGAAAAATATTTACAATATATATATTCCCAAATATTCATATATAGGAATATAATTCCTTAACATTGGGAAACTATTTTTAAAAAAAAATTGATATCATATTAAATAAATTTCTGACTAATAGAATGGACTTTTAAATCATAACATATTTATGGTTTTTATTCTTTTATGTTTCCTTTAATCATTAAATTTATTGTTATCAATGGCCTTTATAAATGTTAATTATAGACTATAATTTTCTTTTATGTCTATATGTTACATTCCAAAATGTTATCTTACATAGAAGACAACTTATTTCTATTTCCATATGATCCTAGAAATTCCAATTATCCCATATTATGATGACGTTTTAATGATCTGTTATACAACATCGGTTCACTAAAAAAATATTAATAAATTTGATTCCATTGATTACTGATATAATGATCAAATTATGATGATGTATTTTATTAAAGGGAGATATAAAACCATGATATTTTAAGAGAATAAAATTATGATTGATAGTGTATGATGCTAAAAAACCAACATATAAAAATATATGATTCCCAAATTTAAAAATATATATTTTTATTTTTAAATACATTTAATCGCCACATTTTATATCAATACACACAAAACTATGTTTACAATATCTTGCACACAACGCCGAGTTTAAATATAAGATGGAATATTTTAAAAATATTATTATATAATAGTTATAAAATAGAAATTAAAATGGATTTTATGAATAGGATTAACAAAATAAGGAAAATTTATATTTTTTAAATGTATAATTTTTATTTCTTTATTATAGAAAAAATCATAAACATTTGGAATAAATAGAAATCTTTTCAGAGAAAACAATATTTTTTTAAAAATAAGGTGTAGTTATTATTCACAATCATAATTTAGATTTATTTCATATGAATTTTAGAAAATATTAATTTAAAAAATATAATAAATATTTAAAATAATAATATCAATGTTATCATATGGTGAATTTTTTAAGATTTTTCTAAAATTCTTTTGATTAATAATGAAAATAAATAATTTTAATGGAAAACATCATTTATCCAAATTTATTATAATAATATTTCATATTGTGAATTTATTTTCAAGTAAACTTTCATAAATTATACTGCCAATAACAAATTAAGGTGATTATAATATCTTTCATATAGAATTTTTTATATAAAATCACTATAATCTTAGAACAATTTCTCTTTGAAACCTAGATATGTAGTCATATCTGTGGGGATAATTTTAAAAGAAAATATTTCCAATTATGTGAAGTTATTTAGTAAATTTATATTAAATATTTATAATATGAAAAGTTTATATTTTCTAATATGGTTAAATTTTTTTGAAAAAAATTACTAATTAAACAGGTAAAAATAAATTAATATGGTTAATTTAAAATGGATTTATCGAGGGTTAAACTGTGAATATGTGGGTTAAAATTGAAAAATTAAAATTTATAGCATACATGTAATATCCATATTTATATATAATATCATATATTTTTGATAATGAAATATCATTTAGAAATTCTTTTATGATAATTACTTGGGTATGATTGAATCGTTTCATAAAATTACATGTATAACCTTCACCTCCCATGAAAAAATGATTCCACTCTTCACATTTCTTTACACATTGAAACACTTTTGTTCAGAAATGTCCTGCAATAATTTCTTACCAACATCCCTTTTATCATCCCTAAAGCCTTATTTTGGGAATAAATATTACTTATTATAGCTATTGGTGTCAAAATAAATGGGATAACTGAATAAGAGGTAGTGTTCATCAATGAGAATATTTGTTTCATTCCAAAATTGACCTCATTGAAATATTACTATACTTTGATAAATTAACAAAAATGTTATCTTACATACATTTTTTTATATTTTTTAAATTACCAAAAACCATCTCTAAAAACATCAAACGGTAAGCGAAATCACCATTCATGTTGTAACGCCCCGACCCTAGTTACCTAGAGTCGGTGCATTATTACATAACATTGGCATGATCACAAGAAAGATCAAATCTCGAAAGACCGATTGGTTTAGTAGCCTTGGAAACACTAGATATATTCATAAGTTTTAAATTACATCATAAAATGAAAAACTACTACAACAACATAATGTCTCCATAATCCACACTCATATCCCCACATAATATCCCTGCAGGTCATTTATAACTTACTTCTTCACTTCCTGGAAAAAATAAAACATAGAAAAGGGGTGAGCTCAAATGCCCAGTAAAGATAACAATATAGCAGAAACTTTCATAAATAAGAATAAACATTTAAGGCAATGTATAACTAAAACAAAATCCTTTCAAACATGAACTTTCAACATGGTATGGCATAAATAAAATGAAATAATGCCATTTTACTTATTCACATGGATATTCTACTAATCGAATAATCACATGCAAAAATCAATAACCACTTTCATAATGTTGGAATGCATAATTCTGAACTTTAATTTCTTTGTCAAGGCCTCGTCCCATGACCTTGGGGCTAACTATAACCGGAACCCAACCCGGAGTGCCTCTAATAACCGGACACCAACCCGGAGTGCCTCTAATAACCGGACACCAACCCGGAGTTCCTCTAATAACCGGAGACCAAACTGGAGTTCCTCTAATAACCGGAGACCAAACCGGAGGGCTTACTTTTACCGGTCCCCAACCCGGAACATACTTGTCAAACACATTCATCTGAATGAAAGGTTGAAATATAACATAAACATTTGGATTAAAAATAACTTATGAAATGTCAATACTTTAAACAAAAACCATGAGTGACATAAGAATAATGTATCCACTATGAAAAATATCACAAAACCTTCAATAAAATATGGATGTTTTGTATCATAACAAATCAACTACAAATAAGCTTAAAATCCATCAAAAGATGTTGACATAGATGAAATCAAAACTATTTTGGAGAAATATCACTTTTTTTAAATTCATTTTAAAAGTAACATAATTATAAAATAATACATTCAATTTGAAAATATTCTTATAAGCTTGTAAGGGAAGCTTTGACGATTTTATAACGGCGGTAAATAGCCGCACCCACCGTATAAGTTAAAAAAAACATTCTTACCTTAAATTTGTTGAAAAGGTTAAAAGTGCCTTATTTGGAAAACGACGGAAAGATTCCATTCGAAACACATAATGGTATAAATGACTTTAACCCATATTCTTGTAAATAGTAAAAATGTTTTGAAATACATTATTAAGAAACATGGATGTGGATGATAAAGAGATCCCAGTAGATTATTACGTATAAACAACCTCCAATAATGAAGAGATTGTGAAATAACCCTTAACAATTTGGTAACTTATGAAACATACAACCCATGAAAGAGGTATCATACAATGAATATGTAAATACACATAAATTAGAGTGTATTACACAACGAATATAATTATGGGCAGTACATACACCACACAAAAGGTGATGGTGACAATATGGCATGAATCTCACGGGAATAAGGAGTGAGATGAAAACCCCTTACCTTGTACTTTTCCTTGGAAGGGGTAGGTTAACCTCCTATATAATGGTGAAATAATTGTTATTAAATTATACAATAATCATATATATATATATATATGATATCATATATGATCTTTTAACATTGATTTGTTAATAATATCTTAGAATTATCGTCGTTTCGGGTGTTAACGTACTCGTTTTCTTTTATATGTTTTGTTATATAAGACATATTTGTAATGGATAGGTTGTATATTATTCATATCCAGAATGATAGCAAGTCCTTAAACATCATTTTTAAATCATCAAATGATAATTATACTTGAATGGATACGATGGAGAATGAATCTCATCGCGTTAGTGGAGACGGTAGTCCGTACGTACGCACGAGCGAAAATATCATTCTTTTGATATTAAAATAATATATAAATGGATGGTATATCATATATACAGAATCATTAACATGTTATATATATTATTTACATGAGTTACACATCATTATTATACCCATCCAAATAATAATATATTGAATAACAATTACACCACGACGTGGAGACGGTAAGCCGTACGTATGCACGTATGGTGACATGTTATTCAATGGGTGGATAGAATACTGAATATGGTTGTACCATATTTATAATAACATCACAGTATATGTAAGATACTGGAGTTATTATTTTAGAATGGTAAGAACAAAGAAAGAAGAAGTGGAAGAAGAAAGGAACTTGAAAAGGGGTGGTGAAAACATTACCTCTTCTTCGGGTTCTTCCTTTTGATTTGATCAAAAGGGCTCCTTAGGTTGGCTTTCTGATCAAAATATGGCCTCTAGGTTGTAGTGAGGGATGATGGGAGAGTATTTGGGCAGATTTTGGCCGAACCAAAAGGCTTTTAAGGTGTGAAGAAATGAGAAGGAGGAGTGCCCTTTTATAAGAGGGGTGAGGGGCACCTTTGGAAAAGCTAGAAATATTAATTTATAATAAATTCATATTCAGTTTCTAAGGGCTACAAAGTTGATTATTCAAAGGTTAAGGTGGGGATAGGTAGAAAACCACTCAACCAATAGAATTTAGACAGGTTTGGGTACTTATATTAACCTTATCTTTAAGTATTAACTCTAAGTTAATTAGTTTCACTTTTACAATGTCTCTTTGTATTTTTATATAATATGGTTAATAAACTTACTATATACATCCAAGAGACCCCCAAGTGGTCCACTAATGATGAACCTATCATGATATAAGTCTCTTGGCCGAACCTTAGATTTTTAGGAATTTAATATCAATTAATAATATTATATTTGTTTTAAGAACTCTTTTATGTAAATTTTGACACTATTCAATAGTTGATTTTTGTGAAACTCATAACAGATTGATTACTTCGAACAAAGTCAATTAAATCAATTCTAATATATCATATTATCCTATAAAATTAGTTTAATTCATTAAAAGTTTCATATTATATTTATTTGGGTATTTATAATATCAATTATTGTAATTTTTCACTATTATAGTAATTACTGCATCATCATTGTGTCATAAATAAAATAAATTATTTAATGTCTAAAAATTATAAATAAAATATCATTATGTAGGAAATCATTTTATATTTCTAATGAATATTTATAATGTAATGCCCCGACCCCAGCTACCCAGAGTCAGTGCATTACTTCGTAACATTGGCATGATCACAAAAGATCAAGTCTCGAAAGACCGATTAGTTTAGTAGCCTTGGAAACACTAGATACATTCATAAATGTTACATTACATCATAAAGTGAAAAACTAATAACAAAGTCTTCATAGTCCACACTCATATCCTCTTCTGACTATCCCTGCAGGTCATTCATTAAATACTTCTTCACATCCTGGAAAATATTAAAACATTGAAAGGGGTGAGCTCAGATGCTCAGTAAGGATAAAAATATTGCGGAAGCTTTCATAAATAAACATTAACATTTAAGGCAATTTATAACTAAAACAAAAGCCTTTTAAACATTAACTTCAACATAATATGGAAAAGTAAAATGAGATAATGCCATTTACTTATTCACAGGGATATTCTACTGGTCGAATAATCACATGCAATATCAATAACCCCTTTCATAATGATGGAATGCATAATGCCAGACTATCATAACCACGTAGCCAAGGCCTCGTGCCAAGACCACAAATAAGATTTTGTCAAGGCCTCGTGCCAAGACACTAGTTTGTCTCATGAGACATGTCGATGCATCGAGGAGTTATAGCGGGCTCCACCCATCACTTATTAAGTCCAATGCATTCCTCATATGAATAGGTTTAAACATATCATAAACCATAACATAATCATATCACATAAAACATGCGTAAAGGAAACATAACATTTCCACATTTCAATCACAAGATGTCAATACAACACATTGATATAATAAAAACGCTTTCAAAACCATTTTCAATACTAAAATAAAAGCATGTTAAAACTTTGTATTTATTTTTCATTAAAAAAGTGATGGCTTGTAGAGGAAGCCAAAACTCAAATAATGGTCACGGCGGTGGAGAAGTCATTGTCACCGCATAAGTACGGAAAGGAAAACATTAACTTTTTGTCATTTAGTAAAACACTTCGTATAAAAAAGATTCCTTTTGAATAAATGTAAATGTCAAAGGGGTTTATAAACCGTATAAAAGAAAGTTGTGTATAAAACCAAATATGCCTCAATGAAAGGAGATTGAGACAAAGTCCTTAAAAAAATCATTTTTAAAATAAAATATATCTATTATGTGTATTCAATATAAGTACACATAAAGAATGTACAAATACAAGATAGGACATAATAATATCATGACATAATTTGAAAGTAGGAGATTAACCCAAAGAATGGATGTTGGGTTAAGAAGTTCCCTTACCTTGTGTCTGACTTGACTCAACCGTTATTTAACCTCCTGAATAACAAACTAGAGTTGATATCTACCTTATTAAGAACCATTTTCAATTTCATTATCCTTTTTATATCACTTATTACAATGATATGAACATTATGTAATTATTTAAGTTAATAATGGTCGTTTTGTCGATCTTTGGTACTTGAGTCAACAATAAACTTCTTATAATTACAAGTTGTTCATGTGGTAGAATATCCATTATATCCAGAATTATATTCATGATTTATATGTCATATATATCTTATATATCCAGTATATACATTCATTTATAATATTACGTAACATTTAGAGGTAAGAAATGAAATGCACCGTTCATGGAGACGGTAAGCCGTACGTACGCATGAACGCTACTTTCATTCCAATTTCATATTTAATGGAACTAAATAATAATGATATAAATGTATAATATAATTCCAGTATAATATAGTGTATAATACCATTTACTCCATCCTTTATACATCCCACATATGGCATTAACGATTCAAATCACTTTGAGGGGGCGGTAGTCCGCACTTCCTAAAATGAAATTATCGCGTTTTACCCATAATTGAAATCATAAAGTATGCCATAAATGGGAAATACAGAAGCATAAGTAAAACATAAACACATTATATATCATATATAAATATAGTGACATCTTAATGGCCACCTTTGAAGGTGTTATATGAGTGTTGAACAATCATCGTTTCGTGTGGCAGAAATTCGCCATCCACAGAAACCGTATGTTCTTTAACCATTAGATGTAGGTGTGTGTAAGTGTAGCTCGAATAATTATTAAAACAAAATACTATTATATTGAGGATACCGGTATTGTTACAAAATAAATGAATAAAAAGAGTTTAGGGGGTTGGAGAAGAAAAATAAAACAAAACAACATTAGAGAAGACATTACCTCAAAATCGGGTAACTCTTTTTGATTTGAGCCAAAGGCTTCCTTGGGAAGAGTTCTGCCCAAAGTGAGGCTTCTAGGAGTAATAGGGGGAAGTTGGGAGAGTATTTGGGAAGAGTTTGGCCGAGCCAAATATCTTGAAGGTGTGAATAAGGTGGGAGAGGTGGGGCCCTTTTATAAGTGGAGAGGAGGGGCTCTTTTGGAAAGATTGAAATGTTACATTATTACACAATTCTTTTCGGATTCTAAAGGTCCCACACTTATATAATTCGAGGCTAAGGTTATAAGGGTATTAAATATCCTCATCCAGTTGCCTTTGGACAAGTGTAAGCCTTGGATTTTACATTATCTTTTCATTTTATTAAAATCGTTAAACAATGAGGTCATCGCTGCATCATAATGATGTCTTAAATAATTTAATTTATTTAATGTCTAAAAATTATAAAAAAAATACTATGATGTAGGAAATCTTTTTATCTTTCTAATGAATATTTATAATCAAAATATGGACTTTTATAACCCCACTTAAAAACTGTTTTAGTAAAACAACTCATGTTTGTGTCATTTTTTACTTTAACATTAAATAAAAGATATTTATGTCATTTTCCAACTAAAGTGGCTCCATGGGGTCCCCAAGTTGACCCATGGATTGTCTTGGTCGGCCATGACTCATCCAATAGTATTAGGACAAGTTTCATGCTCATGTCATATTATTAAAACATTATTTTTACCTTAAACTACACTAATTACCTCTAATCGCGATTAAGAACTTAAAAGTTACTATTCACCAAAAAATTATTTTAATCCCATTGAACCACATTTTACATCTTAATGACAACCATGTATGTCGGATTTTTGAAAATCAAATCATAGAAGTGGTAATATTTCATTTTAACGAAAAATTAGTTTTTAACAACCACTTAGGGGTTTCACTATTCATCAAAAATTGAAGTTTTTCAGAACAATGCCAAAATTTCACCCTAATCTATAATTGATATTCCGAATTCAAAAATGATGTCTATTTTACAAAATTCCAAACATATAAGTTTCATTAATTAATTTTATAATTAATTCCCGCTGTCACAACAAATAGCGTGTTTTTAAGAAACAATTTATATCAAAAGATTGGCAATTGTTTATGTCCAATTTCAATGTTAAATTAATTCTAATGACCACCATTGGATAAAATGGTAAAAATATATTCTAATTATACTTTAAAACCACTAAATAGTATAATTTTCAACTACATATTATTTTGATTAAAAAAGTTGTTTTTAAGTATTTTTCACTATTCATCAAAAATTAGAAGTTCTTAGAAAAATACCAAAAATTCAACATAGGCTAATTTCGATATTCCGAATCCAAAAATGAAGTCCATTTTGAAATATAAAATTTCTATAATTTTAAAAAGTGGTTATTACTATTCATAACGGCTACTTTTATTAGTCGCGGTGTTTTAGAACTCGAAGTTGCGTACAATGCATGTCATTGCATTATTGAATGAGAAGCGTATCATGGAAGCTCGGGGTGTTACATTCTCCCCTCCTTCAATAAATTGCGTCCTCGCAATTTGAAATTTTTCTTTGATAATAAAAGGTTGAAAAGAGAAAATACCTTTGAGGAAAACCCAAATCGGAAATAAGGTTAATAAAATTTAGTCTTAATAAGAGAGAAATGGAAATAAGAAAGTCACCGCCAAATTATGATCTCGATAAGGAGAACATTGGTGGAAATTAGAGACATATAATTTGATGAAAAACGTAAATATTTGTAGGGAGTGATTGAGGTCATCAGTCACAATCAACTGTCAAATTGAGGGCCTCAAAGCCTTCAATCTATGTTGATTTAAAATATCATCAGTTCAACAAGACATAAGGTATTAGGATAACAAATTTTTTTTTAATATCCCTTTACTAATGTTTAAGAATTAATTTATTCATTGAATAAGAGAGAGGTATATATATATTTATGCTTGACAATTAGTGTTTCAACCTTCAACTCATCTTTCACTCAAAATAATAATAGAACTCAAAAATATTATTCTTATACTAATTGTATAAGGTTCCAAATGTTAAAACATACCATTTAGATTAGTAAAATTATATTGTAATAACCAGGGACTTCCTGTAGGCTAGTGGTAGGAAATAAAGGCTTGTCGCACTATGGTTGTGGGTTCGATTCCTGCAGCTTTGTCCGACGCGTCAGGTTATGCCCCACCCTGTAGGTTGTCCTTTTCGTAAAACTATAGTATTATAATATTCCAAAAATAATCTTCATAATTTTTTTAACCATAAACAATACTATCCATGGTTCAACTTAATCCATTCCAACCTTAATAGTTATCCAAAATACTTCTGTCCAACTCACAGTCCAAATTTTATAAGGAAGGTAAACATAATGAAGATCCTTTATCCCACGTAACTACATGTGAACACCTTCATCATGTATTCTTTTTAAACATACTGAATTACCATGATCCCTTATTCCTTATAGAATACTAGATATACTCCTTCTATCCAAAAATGTATACAAAACATCAATCAGTTTCAAGGAAGTTAAGTATATCCAATATAATTTATCCAAATCAATCACGTCTTATTCCAAAATCACAATCTCAGTATCAGAACCATATTATGGTTTATCTTTCTCTCAACCATATATTTTCCAAAAATTTAACCTACTGTGGAGTCACTTTTCTTGGTTCCACACAATCTCAAGTCCTTGATGAAATAGTAATGCAGTACAATCCTTATATACTCCATAATTATTATAACCAGTACATCATTGATACAACACTCAAATTACAAAATTCATTAATAACAACATAAGAACTCTATTCATTACTCCTCATCTGTGGTAGTATCATAACTTGATTATTATCCAATAACATAATTTGGGGCATACTCTGATGATTTGGACATTGGTTTTCGTAGTGTCCCCAATCCTTGCAGAAGAAGCATTGTACATTTGAAACCATTTTCTTACCCTTGCAGTCACGCACTTTTTGTCCTTTTTCTCTACACTTATAACAAACTCCCATTCCCTTTAGGCAAGTTCCACGATGTTTCTTCCCACAATTACCACATATTGGAAAATTCTTCTTTCCCCTCATCCCTTTATCCATCATTCTCTCTTCCATCACTTTCATCTCTTGCTTCGCTTCAAATCCATAGGACTCAGAGAATTCTTTACTTATCTTATTAACACATGATACTATTTCTTCATATGTTGAGAACACATGGGAGACTATTTCCCTTCGAAATGTTGGTTTAATACCATGAAAGATACGATCCTTCTTACTCTTTGGATCATACGTACTGCTAGAGTTCACATTCCTTATACTGGGCGCCATTTCTATAAAATGGCATAAACTAGGTTAGTTTATGAATTACAATGAATAATTCCAAACTTTTAAAATACTTAATGTAAATTGAACGGTTTATGGATATAATCCATAATCATAAGAATGTTTTCTTTGAGGAAGTATATAATCATAAACCCCACATATTGGTTTCTAAAGAAAATGAGAATTATCCTAAGCAAATCCCTCGGGAGTGTCGTAACCAAGAGTGCAGCAAGGCCCATTGTCGTGCACCCGTTCCCGTTCGAGTCTAGCTCAAAGCGGTGTTTTCGGGTTTTCCCCCTAGGTACATCTGTGCCAGAGCCGCCTCTACCTGCTCGTATCCAGACAGGGATGTATTGCTCGGAAAACTCATAAAATCTCTACAATACCAAAATTTTAGGAAGTTATTCTATACTAATCCTCAAAGTCTATCTTTGGTCTATGTGCTCTAATCAGAGTTTATCTAAATCTAGCTTCCAAGGTTAGTACTAAACTGCCTCTGATACCAACTGTAACGCCCCGTCCCCAGCTACCCAGAGTCGGTCCATTACTTCGTAACATTGGCATGATCACAAAAGATCAAGTCTCGAAAGACCGATTAGTTTAGTATCCTTGGAAACACTAGATACATTCATAAATGTTACATTACATCATAAAGTGAAAAACTAATAACAAAGTCTTCATAGTCCACACTCATATCCTCTTCTGACTATCCCTGCAGGTCATTCATAAAATACTTCTTCACATCCTGGAAAATATTAAAACATTGAAAGGGGTGAGCTCAGATGCTCAGTAAGGATAACAATATTGCGGAAGCTTTCATAAATAAAAATTAACATTTAAGGCAATTTATAACTAAAACAAAAGCCTTTTAAACATGAACTTCAACATAATATGGCAAAGTAAAATGAGATAATGCCATTTACTTATTCACATGGATATTCTACTGGTCGAATAATCACATGAAATATCAATAACCCCTTTCATAATGATGGAATGCATAATGCCAGACTATCATAACCACGTAGCCAAGGCCTCGTGCCACGACCACAAATAAGATTTTGTCAAGGCCTCGTGCCAAGACACTAGTTTGTCTCATGAGACCTGTCGATGCATCGAGGAGCTATAGCGGGCTCCACCCGTCACTTATTAAGTCCAATGCATTCCTCATATGAATAGGTTTAAACATATCATAAACCATAACATAATCATATCACATAAAACATGCGTAAAGGAAACATAAAATTTCCACATTTCAATCACAAGATGTCAATACAACACATTGATATAATAAAAACGCTTTCAAAACCATTTTCAATAAAAAAATAAAAGCAGGTTAAAACTTTGTATTTATTTTTCATTAAAAAAAGTGATGTCTTGTAGAGGAAGCCAAAACTCAAATAATGGTCACGGCGGCGGAGAAGTCGTTGTCGCCGCATAAGTACGGAAAGGAAAACATTACCTTTTTTTTCATTTAGTAAAACACTTCATATAAAAAAGATTCCTTTTGAATAAATGTAAAATTCAAAGGGGTTTATACACCATATAAAAGAAAGTTGTGTATAAAACCAAATATGCCTCAATGAAAGGAGATTGAGACAAAGTCCTTAAAAAGATCATTTTTAAAATAAAATATATCTATTATGTGTATTCAATATAAGTACACATAAAGAAAGTACAAATACAATATAGGACATAATAATATCATGACATAATTTGAAAGTAGGAGATTAACCCAAAGAATGAATGTTGGGTTAAGAAGTTCCCTTACCTTGTGTCCGACTTGACTCAACCGTTCTTTAACCTCCTGAATAATAAACTAGAGTTAATATCTACCTTATTAAGAACCATTTTCAATTTCATTATCCTTTTTATATCACTTATTACAATGATATGAACATTATGTAATTATTTAAGTTAATAATGGTCATTTTGTCGATCTTTGGTACTTGAGTCAACAATAAACTTCTTATAATTACAAGTTGTTCATGTGGTAGAAAATCCATTATATCCAGAATTATATTCATGATTTAGATTTCATATATATCTTATATATCCAGTATATACATTCATTTATAATATTACGTAACATTTAGAGGTAAGAAATGAAATGCACCGTTCATGGAGACGGTATGCCGTACGTACGCATGAATGCTACTTTCAATCCAATTTCATATTTAATGGAACTAAATCATAATGATATAAATGTATAATATAATTCCAGTATAATATAGTGTATAATACCATTTACTCCATCCTTTATACATCCCACATATGGCATTAATGATTCAAATCACTTTGAGGGGGTGGTAGTCCGCACTTCCTAAAATGAAATTATCGCGTTTTACCCATAATGGAAATCATAATGTATGCCATAAATGAGAAATACAGAAGCATAATTAAAACATAAACATATTATATATCATATATAAATATAGTGACATCTTAATGGCCACCTTTGATGGTGTTATATGAGTGTTGAACAATCATCGTTTCGTGAGGCAGAAATTCGCCATCCACAGAAACCGTATGTTCTTTAACCATTAGATGTAGGTGTGTGTAAGTGTAGCTCGAATCATTATTATAACAACATCCTAGTATATTGAGGATACTGGTTTTGTTACAAAAGAAATGAATAAAAAGAGTTTAGGGGGTTGGAGAAGAAAAATAAAACAAAACAACATTAGAGAAGACATTACCTCAAAATCGGGTAACTCTTTTTGATTTGAGCCAAAGGCTTCCTTGGGAAGAGTTCTTCCCAACGTGAGGCTTCTAGGAGTAAGAGGGGGAAGTTGGGAGAGTATTTGCGCAGAGTTTGGTCGAGCCAAATGGCTTTAAGGTGTGAATAAGGTGGGAGAGGTGGGGGCCTTTTATAAGTGGAGAGGAGGGGCTCTTTTGGAAAGATTGAAATGTTACATTATTACACAATGCTTTTCGGATTCTAAAGGTCCCAAACTTATATAATTCGAGGCTAAGGTGATAAGGGTTCGAAATATCCTCATCCAATTGGCTTTCGACAAGTGTAAGCCTTGGATTGTACATTATCTTTTCATTTTATTAAAATCGTTAAATAATGAGGTCATCGTTGCATCATAATGATGTCATAAATAATTTAATTTATTTAATGTCTAAAAATTATAAAAAAATAATATGATGTAGGAAATCATTTTAGCTTTCTAATTAATATTTATAATCAAAATTTGGACTTGTGTAACCCCACTTAAAAACTGTTTTAGTAAAACAACTCATGTTTGTGTCATTTTTTACTTTAACATTAAATAAAAGGTATTTAAGTCATTTTCCAACTAAAGTGGCTCCATGGGGTCCCCAAGTTAACCCATGGATTGTCTTGGTCGGCCATGACTCATCCAATAGGAGTAGGACAAGTTTCATGCTCATATCATATTATTAAAACATTATTTTTACCTTAAACTACACTAATTACCTCTAATCGCGATTAAGAACTTAAAAGTTACTATTCACCAAAAAATTATTTTAATCTCATTGAACCACATTTTACTTCTTAATGACAACCATATATGTTGGATTTTTGAAAATCAAATCATATAAGTGGTAATATTTCATTTTAATGAAATATTAGTTTTTAACAACCACTTAGTGGTTTCACTATTCATCAAAAAATGAAGTTTTTCAGAACAATGCCAAAATTTCACCCTAATCTATAATTGATATTCCAAATTCAAAAAATATGTCTATTTTACAAAATTCCAAACATATAAGTTGCATTAATTAATTTTATAATTAATTCCCGTTGTCACAACAAATAGCGTGTTTTTAAGAAACAATTTATATCAAAAGATTGGGAATTGTTTATGTCCAATTTCAATGTTAAATTAATTCTAATGACCACCATTGGATAAAATGGTAAAAATATATTCTAATTATACTTTAAAACCACTAAATAGTATAATTTACCACTACATATTATTTTGATTAAAAAAGTTGTTTTTAAGTATTTTTCACTATTCATAAAAAATTAGAAGTTCTTAGAAAAATACCAAAAATTCAACATAGGCTAATTTCGATATTCCGAATCCAAAAATGAAGTCCATTTTGAAATATAAAATTTCTATAATTTTAAAAAGTGGTTATTACTATTCATAACGGCTACTTTTATTAGTCGCGGTGTTTTAGAACTCGAAGTTGCGTACAATGCAAGTCATTGCATTATTGAATGAGAAGCGTATCATGGAAGCTCGGGGTGTTACATATAATCTAAAAGCCAACATATATAACCCTATGTAACAATTGTTTTGCTAAAAGATATATGCTTGTGTCATTTTTGTATTCATTTTAACTTAATTAAAATAAAGTGTCATTATCACTTACAAGTGGATCCATGGGGTCCCAAAATCGACCCAAAGATGCCCATGGTCGACCATGTATCAACCAATAGGGTTAAGACACGTTTTAGGGTAATTTCGTATTATTATAATATTATTTTTTAACCCTTATTTACCGGATTTACCCTTAACCACGGTAAATAAAATATTTACCGAAGTAATTATTCAAAATGTCTAAAAATAAAAGTTACCTATTTACACAATTTGAAAATCCTGATTCCAAATATGGAATCCATTTTTCTAAATTCAGAACACAGAAGTGGCAGAAATTAATTTAAAATTAATTCCCGCTGTCAAAACAAAAAGCGTGTTTTTAAGAGATAATAACTATCAAAAGATTGACACTTGTTTATGTTCGGTTTAATTGTAAAATTATGTCCAATGACCAAAATTATATTAAATGGTAAAAATATATTCTAAATATACTTTAAAACCACTCAAATTCATAATTTATCACTATTAATTATTTTGATTAAAAAGGTTGTTTTTAATTAAAATTTAGTAATTTTCACTATTCATCAAAATAGGAAAGTTATCTGAAATGTACCAAAATTTCACCTTAGGCTAAATTCGATATTCCGAATCCAAAAATGAAGTCCATTTTGAAATATAAAATATATATAATTTCAAAAATTAGGTATTACTATTCATAACGGCTAGTTTGATTGGTTGTGGTGTGTGTTAAAACTCAAGGTTGCGTACAACACATGCTACTGTATTATTCGAAGAAAACGTACCGTGGAAACTTGGGATGTTTCACTTTAAATTTTTGATGTCCCCATTTAGTCAAAAAGTTTAAAATATTGTATTTAAAAAGGGTTCACTATTAAAAGTTGATAAAAGTGCAATACTGAAAATGAATTTGTTCTTGCATTATGTCTAAGATACTCATAATATGGAAAAATTATAAGGATTATATAAAGTTTAAAATTTATTTAATACTATTCATAACCTCTTTTGAATAGATTTTTGGTAAGTCATTGTGCAAGTGAACTCGGTGTTTCGTGTAGTGCAAGTTATTGAATTATTTTGAAGAAATAACACATTATGAATTCTTGGGGTGTTACATTCTCACCTCCTTCAATAAATTGCATCCTCGCAATTTGAAATTGTTCTTCGAAAATAAAAGGTTGAAAGTAGAAAATATATTTGTGGGAAACCCCACATTGGAAATTGGGTTACTAAAATTTAGTCTTAATATGAGGAAAAGATAAATCAAAGGGTCACCACCAAATTATGATCTCGATTAGGAGGACATTGGTGGCAATTAGAGACATATAATTGGAGGGAAAACGTAAATATTTATAGGTAGTGATTGAGGTCATCAATCACAAACAAGGTTAAAAATTGAGGTCCTTAAATTCATCAATCTATGATGATTTGAAATACCATCGGTTCATCAAAACATAGGGTATTAGGATAACACATTTTTGACGTTTCAAAATATCTTAGTTGAAATCCCACATCGAAAAATGAATTAATGAGGCCTCTATTTAAAATAAAGAGTCGAAAGTATGAAGATTACCAAAAATAACACATACTAGGGTTCCATGTAGGAAAATATGGATATGGAAGAAAAATATTACCATCAATTATCCGATGGAGAGTGGTAGAGAACAAGGCTATGAAAAGGCCAACAATCCCAAAGCCATAAATTAGTGATGATTTAAGGTACCATCTAGGAAAAAAAATTTGTTCTAAGTTTCTTTTCTTAATGTTGAGGAATTTATTTATGAGATTGGCTAAGATCATAAGGAGATATACTTACTTTATAATTAGAGTTTTATCCATTAATAAATTTCTACCACAAACTCATCTTTCACTCTAAAAGATAATAGAATGTAAAAAAATTCTATTTACACTATTCGTATAGGGTTCCAAAATAAACGAATTTATAATTCATCTACATGATATTTTAATAAAAACTACATTATTTAATCCAGGACATCTCATGGGCCAGTGGTAGGTGATACACCCTTGTCGCCCTTCGGTTGCGGGTTCAAGTCTCGCAGCCTTGCCGGACGCAACGGGTTGCCGCCCGACCTCTGGGTTGTCCTTTTATAGAAATCCAAAATAATCCAAACTAGAACTATCCAAAATACTTCTGTCCAAACTCATAGTCTAACATTTATAAGGAAGGTAAACATAATATAGATCCTTTTTACCTCGTAAAAGCATATGAATACCTTCATCATGTATTACCATATTCCTTATTGATTACATTCATGCTCCCTTATTCCATATAGAATGCTGGATATACTTCATTAATCCAAAAATGTTTTAAACTCCAACAATGATGGAATATACAAATCATTAATCAGTTCCAAGGTACTCAAGAATATCCAATATAATTTATCCAAAACAATCACATATTATTCCAAAATCACTACCTCGGTATCAGAACTATATTATGATTTATCATTCTCTCAACCATATATTTTCCAAAACTTTATCCTGCTATTGAGTCACTTTTCTTTGTTCCACACAATCTCAAGTCCTTAATGAAATAGTACTGCAGTACAATCCTTATATACTCCATAATTATTATAACAAGTAAATTGTTGATACAACACTCAATTGACATAATCAACATAAGAACTCTAATCATTCCTCTTCATCTGTGGTAGTATCATAACTTGATTATTATCCAATAACATCATTTGTAGCATAGTCTGATGACTGGGACATAGGTTCGCGTAGTGTCCAAACTCCTTGCAAATGAAGCATTGTACATTTGAAACCATTTTCTTACCCTTGCAGTCACGTACTTTGTGCCCTTTTCCTCCACACTTATAACAAACTCTCATTCCTTTCAGGCAAGTTCCAGGGTGTTTCTTTCCACAGTTACCACATATGGGAAAATTCTTCTTTTCCCTCTTCCCTTTATCCATCTTTCTCTCTTCCATACTTTTCTTCTCTTGCTTCCTTTCAAAGCCATAGGACTCAGTAAACTCTTTACTTATCTTATCAACACATGATATTATTTCTTTATATGATGATAATACATGCGAGACTATTTCTCTTGTAAATTCTTGATTAAGACCATAAAATATATGATCCTTCTTTCTCTTTGTAACATGTTCATTGCTAGAGTTCTCATTCCTTCTACTAGGCGCCATTTCTAAACAATGGCATACATTAGATTAGTTTATGAATAACAATACCTAATCCAAAACTTTTAAAACACATAACATAAATTATATAGTTTATGGATATAATCCATAATCATAAAAATGTCTCCTATGAGGAAGTATATACTCATAAACCCTTCATAATGATTTGTAAGGAAAATGAGAGTTATCCTAAGCATATCCCCCGGGAGTGTCGTAACCAAGAGTGCAGCAAGGCCCGTTGTCGTGCACCAGTTCCCGTTCGAGTCTAGCTCAAAGCGGTGTTTTCGGGTTTTACCCCTAGGTACATCTGTACCAGAGACGCCTCTACCTGCTCGTATCCAGACAGGGATGTATTGCTCGGAAAACTCACAAAATCGCTACAATACCAAAATTCTAGGAAGTTCTTCTATACTAATCCTCAAAGTTTATCTTAGGTTTATGTGATCTAATCAGAGTTTATCTAAATCTAGCTTCCAAGGTTTGTACTAAACTTCCTCTGATACCAACTGTAACGCCCCGACCCCAGTTACCTAGAGTCGGTGCATTATTACATAACATTGGCATGATCACAAGAAAGATCAAATCTCGAAAGACCGATTGGTTTAGTAGCCTTGGAAACACTAGATATATTCATAAATTTTACATTACATCATAAAATGAAAAACTACAACAACAACATAATGTCTCCATAATCCACACTCATATCCCCACATAATATCCCTACAGGTCATTCATAACTTACTTCTTCACTTCCTGGGAAAAATAAAACATAGAAAAGGGGTGAGCTCAAATGCCCAGTAAGGATAACAATATAGCGGAAACTTTCATAAATAAGAATAAACATTTAAGGCAATGTATAACTAAAACAAAATCCTTTCAAACATGAACTTTCAACATGGTATGACATAAATAAAATGAAATAATGCCATTTACTTATTCACATGGATATTCTACTAATCGAATAATCACATGAAAAAATCAATAACCACTTTCATAATGTTGGAATGCATAATGCTGAACTTTAATTTCTTTGTCAAGGCCTCGTCCCAAGACCTTGGGGCTAACTATAACTGGAACCCAACCCGGAGTGCCTCTAATAACCGGACACCAACCCGGAGTGCCTCTAATAACCGGACACCAACCCGGAGTTCCTCTAATAACCAGAGACCAAACTGGAGTTCCTCTAATAACCGGAGACCAAACCGGAGGGCTTACTTTTACCGGTCCCCAACCCGGAACATACTTGTCTAACACATTCTTCTGAATGAAAGGTTGAAATATAACATAAACATATGGATTAAAAGTAACTTATGAAATGTCAATACTTTAAACAAAAACCATGAGTGACATAAGAATAACGTATCCACTGTGAAAAATATCACAAAACCTTCAATAAAATATGGATGTTTTGTATCATAATAAATCAACTTCAAATAAGCTTAAAATCCATCAAAAGATGTTGACATAGATGAAATCAAAACTATTTTGGAGAAATATCACTTTTTTTTAAAAATAATTTTAAAAGTAACATAATTATAAAACAATACATTCAATTTGAAAATATTCTTATAAGCTTGTAAGGGAAGCTTTGATGATTTTATAACGGCGGTAAATAGCCGCACCCACCGTATAAGTTAAAAAAACATTCTTACCTTAAATTTGTCGAAAAGGTTAAAAGTGCCTTATTTGGAAAACGACAGAAAGATTCCTTTCGAAACAAATAATGGTATAAATGACTTTAACCCATATTCTTGTAAATAGTAAAAATGTTTTGAAATACATTATTAAGAAACACGGATGTGGATGATAAAAAGATTCCAGTAGATTATTACGTATAAAAAACCTCGAATAATGAATAGATTGTGAAATAACCCTTACCAATTTGGTAACTTATGAAACATACAACCCATGAAAGAGGTATCATACAATTAATATGTAAATAAAAATAAATTAGAGTGTATTACACAATGAATATAATTATGGGCAGTACATACACCACACAAAAGGTGATGGTGACAATATGGCATGAATCTCAAGGGAATAAGGAGTGAGATGAAAACCCCTTACCTTGTAATTTTCCTTGGATGGGGTAGGTTAACCTCCTGTATAATGGTGAAATGATTGTTATTAAATTATACAAGAATCATATATATATATATGATATCATATATGATCTTTTAACATTGATTTGTTCATAATATCTTAGAATTATCGTCGTTTCAGGTGTTAACGTACTCGTTTTCTTTTATATGTTTTGTTATATAAGACATGTTTGTAATGGATAGGTTGTATATTATTCATATCCAGAATGATATCAAGTCCTTAAACATCATTTTTAAATCATCAAATGATAATTATACTTGAATGGATACGATGGAGAATGAATCTCATCGCGTTCGTGGAAACCGTAGTCCGTACGTACGCACGAGCGACAATATCATTATTTTGATATTAAAATAATATATAAATGGATGGTATATCATATATACAGAATCATTAACATGTTATATTTATTATTTACATGAGTTACACATCATTATTATACCCACCCAAATAATAATATATTGAATAACAATTACACCACGACGTGGAGACGGTAAGCCGTACGTATGCATGTATGGTGACATGTTATTCAAAGGGTGGATAGAATACTGAATATGGTTGTACCATATTTATAATAACTTCACAGTATATGTAAGATACTGGAGTTATTATTTTAGAATGGTAAGAACAAAGAAAGAAGAATTGGAAGAAGAAAGGAACTTGAAAAGGGGTGGTGAAAACATTACCTCTTCTTCGGGTTCTTCCTTTTGATTTGATCAAAAGGGATCCTTAGGTTGGCTTTCTGATCCAAATAAGGCCTCTGGTTGTATTGAGGGATGTTGGGAGAGTATTTGGGCAGAGTTTGGCCGAACCAAAAGGCATTGAAGGTGTGAAGAAATGAGAAGGAGGAGTGCCCTTTTATAAGAGGGGTGAGGGGCACCTTTGGAAAAGCTAGAAATATTAATTTATAATAAATTCATATTCGGTTTCGTATGGCTCCAAAGTTGATTATTCAAAGGTTAAGGTGGGGATAGGTCGAAAAACACTCAACCAATAGAATTTAGACAGGTTTGGGTACTTATATTAACCTTATCTTTAAGTATTAACTCTAGGTTAATTAGTTTCACTTTTACAATGTCTCTTTGTATTTTTATATAATATGGTTAATAAACTTACTATATACATACAAGCGACCCCCAAGTGGTCCATTAATGATTAACCTATCATGATATAAGTCTCTTGGCCGAACCTTAGATTTTTAGGACTTTAATATCAATTAATAATATAATATTTGTTTTAAGAACTCTTTTATGTCAATTTTGACACTATTCAATAGTTGATTTTTGTGAAACTCATAACAGATTTATTACTTCGAAAAAAGTCAATTAAATCAATCCTAATATATCATATTATCCTAGAAAATTATTTTAATTCATTAAAAGGTTCATATTATATTTATTTGGGAATTTATAATATCAATTATTGTAGTTTTTCACTATTATAGTAATTATTGCATCATCATTGTGTCATAAATAAAATAAATTATTTAATGTCTAAAAATTATAAATAAAATATCATTATGTAGGAAATCTTTTTATCTTTATAATTAATATTTATAATCTAAAATACAACATATATAACCTTATGTAACAATTGTTTTGCTAAAAGATATATGCTTGTGTCATTTTTGTATTCATTTTAACTTAATTAAAATAAAGTGTCATTATCACTTACAAGTGGATCCATGGGGTCCCAAAATCGACCCAAAGATGCCCATGGTCGACCATGTATCAACCAATAGGGTTAAGACACGTTTTAGGGTAATTTAGTATTATTATAATATTATTTTTTAACCCTTATTTACCGGATTTACCCTTAACCATGGTAAATAAAATATTTACCGCAGTAATTATTCAAAAAGTCTAAAAATAAAAGTTACCTATTTACACAATTTGAACATCCTGATTCCAAATATGGAATCCATTTTTCTAAATTCAAAACAAAGAAGTGGCAGAAATTAATTTAAAATTAATTCCTGCTGTCAAAACAAAAAGCGTGTTTTTAAAAGATAATAACTATCAAAAGATTGACACTTATTTATGTTCGGTTTAATTGTAAAATTATGTCCAATGACCAAAATTATATTAAATGGTAAAAATATATTCTAAATAAACTTTAAAACCACTCAAATTCATAATTTATCACTATTAATTATTTTTATTAAAAAAGTTGTTTTTAATTAAAATTTAGTAATTTTCACTATTCATCAAAATAGGAAAGTTATCCGAAATGTACCAAAATTTCACCTTAGGCTAAATTCGATATTCCGAATCCAAAAATGAAGTCCATTTTGAAATATAAAATATATATAATTTCAAAAATTAGGTATTACTATTCATAACGGCTAGTTTGATTGGTTGTGGTGTGTGATAAAACTCAAGGTTGCGTACAACACACGCTACTCTATTATTCAAAGAAAACGTATCGTGGAAGCTTGGGATGTTTCAATTTAAATTTTTGATGTCCCCATTTAGTCAAAAAGTTTAAAATATTGTATTTAAAAAGGGTTCACTATTAAAAGTTGATAAAAGTGCAATACTGAAAATGAATTTGTTCTTGCATTATGTCTAAGATACTCATAATATGGAAAAATTATAAGGATTATATAAAGTTTAAAATTTATTTAATACTATTCATAACCTCTTTTGAATGGATTTTTGGTAAGTCATTGTGCAAGTGAACTCGGTGTTGCGTGTAGTGCAAGTTATTGAATTATTTTGAAGAAATAACACATTATGAATTCTTGGGGTGTTACACATGTGGAATGAAGACTACAAGATCATAAACAGATGTCATTCATTTTTTCAATTATAACCTATATTGTTTGGGTATGATTATGGAAATAAAGTATATATATGATATATATAACCTATTTCTGCATATGGGGTCATTATTTAGTATATATAAGATTTACATTCCATTCATTATTTGATACGATAACGTTACTCATGTATATAGAAGATTACTTTCTCATAAAGCGATGTAATTTATTTTTTTACTCAAGCATTACATAAAAGTTAATATGGGTAAATGAAATAGTTATATGTGATAAAAAATTATATAATAATTGTATTATTCAAATATTTATGATTTTCAAAAGATATTGTTTTTATTTTTCTTCCATAATAAATGATACTATATTTTTTAGATGTGTGGACTACTGCCTCCACGAAAGTGATTTTATTGATTTTTCATATGCATATCACATGAATGATATGTATAATTATATATAATTAAAAAATATTTTATTTATGATATAATAATCATTATATAATGATAAAATATTACTTACCTTTATTTCATAATAATCATTGGAAAATGAAAATGATAATCTTACGTACAAACAACTTGTAGCCACCATTGTTATAACATTGCATCATTTTTCATAATTGTATTTCATGATATGTTTTAAATTATTGATTTATATATAAATATTATAATTATTTTGGATCATTATTATTTATAATTATAAATTCTTACAACACTTACACTAGGAATCCTACCAAAGTCATTTGTTACATAAAAGTCTAATATTTTAAAAAAATCCAACATAAATTTAATTAACTATGTTATTGAATATGGCCTGGTAATAAGTGAAATAAGTAATAATAAACATCAATATAGTCAAAAATACTTTAAAAAATTAATATAATTTATAATTTAAGAATATAAAGTCGCATGTTGTAAGTCGGAATCAAGGTTAGTGACTTCCTCTCAATTTCCATTCATTGAAACATTTTTTGATGTTATGAACCAATATAATTTTATTAGAATTATATACATCCACATTGATAGGATTATCATTAAATATTAAATTATTATTGTATTTAATGTTTCCTGAATTTTATTTGTAAATGGGTATTATGATTCAAATATTTTAATGGGTATAAGTGAATTTAAATAAAATTACCTCTTAAATATTTCCTTCCAAATATTCCTACACTATGGAAATGTTTTCAAAATGATATCACAAATACCATTATTTGGAGAAAACATATTTTATAATTTACATTTTATGTTTATCTACATTAATTCAATAGTCTTAAAAATTGACTTTTTTATGTTCCTTAAACTAAAAAATTTAACAAATGAAAAAAGGAATATTTTATTCCTAATGTTCGTGGAGAAAATAAATTTTTTCCCTCTATGGCCATAATTTTATTATTATATTACATTATAAACATTCATTTTTGCATAAATGAGAAACTCTAATACTCTTTATTTTTTCATTTCATTATTGAATATTGGTTCAGAAAAAAAGAGTATATTTTTTACAAAACAATTATATCGGTTTCAAAGACATTTTAAAGTTATTATAATGAATATTTTTTTCCTGATTTGGAACTTGATATTATATGAAACTGGGGAGCATGATAAAATTTTTATGAAGTATTCGGCATAAATAAATATCATCACTGAGGGTAATATAATATTTAAAAAAAATTTATATCCTTTATATCATTTTAAACATAGATGTGAAATACATACCTTATACAAAGGTTGATCCCCATTATAGATATATAATGCATTGGGTAATTATTTTTTTGGATGATGATGATATAGTTATTCCAAATAAAATTTTATTGAATTTTTTTTATGAATATGATTCTTAAAGTAACCAAATAAGGGTTTATAACATCTCTCTATATTTTTAAAATCATCCATTGAGAAAAAAGTGTATGTATTTTCCATTTTATTTTTTTTATTTTATACGATTGAATAACATTGAATATAATAATATATGTTATATGAGATTTCATGTTTTTCACTGGAATAATTTTTTATTTCCTTCATTAATATTTCTTTTCTCATCCCACAATTTAAAAAAATCATAGGATTTATGTTTTTGTTGTGGAATTAAAAAATTCATGAAGAAATTTATGATTATTTTCATGAAAAAATAATTATTTTTTAAAAAGTTGCATATTATAGAGAAAATAGATACTAATATGAAGTAATAAATTTTTATTTTGTTTCTATGTTATGAATGATTTTTGGACTAAATTTTTAAAAATATAAACCAGAATGCATACTCAAATGTAAGAGAATAAATTATGGACACAAAACTCATGATAATGAAATGTTTATGGCTAGGCATTTATAATAATGAATACTAAAAATGAATTAATTATATAGTTTTCAACATTTAATTTCGAATATATATGCATCGATCTTGAATATGATTCTAAAAATAAAATAAATTTATAAGAATGATGGGTATAAGTACGTATGGGGAATATCCTATTATTTGATTCCCTATGAAACTAGTAAATATCATATGAAGAATGTGAGCACAAGTTGTTTTTCATATAACCAGTTATTGATTTGAATGGTTTTCCATAATACCATTATTAATTTTAGAAACCATGCTAGGTATCATACATTAAAATGTTTACACTTTAATAGATATAATAAACTAAAAATATCCATTAAAAGGGTTTTTAATAATTCATGAGAATAGAACATGAAAAACATGAATGAATGTAACAAATAATATTAAATTAAACTATATTGTTGGGATAAATCCCTCATGGTATCATTGTAGGTTTTTTTGTTTGATTGTGTTTATTGAAAAATCAGTGGTAAATGGATAGTTGTGTAGCTCCATCATGGTTATTGAGGTGGTATGATGTAAACGATCCAAGACATTGAAATGAATTTCTAAGAGGCGATAAATAAAATTGAGGATACATGTTGGTGCTATGTTTTAAAGATATGGATCACTGAGAAGTCATTCAATGTGGATAAGGAATATTTTCTAAAAGGTGTACAACATTGTGAATGAATGATAAAAAAACTAAACACCTCTACGAATACTAGAAGGTGTGCATCCCAAATGTGCGAAGGGTTCACGGTAATCTTTGATAATATAAGAAGCTTTAAAAATGTGAAATTTCCCTATTTCTTCCTAGATTAAGAATATTCACAAAATAGATGAAAGAGATTTACGAAATAGTTATGACGTGGATGGAAGGTTATATAATGGGAGGAATTTCCTATGAATAAACCGCTACACCTGTTAAAAAAGAGAGAAAAATATAAAAAAGATTATAAGGATCTGAATTTGTGAAGGTGATTTGTGATTGTTGTTCTGGAGAAATAGTTCTAAAATAATGGAATTACTTTAAGTCTGTGAATGTTTACCAAAAGTTTTATGAATCATGATTGAATTTTTGTTTTCAAATGATATAAAAATCCAATCAAATGGTGTGAGATTCATGAATCCAAATTGAACAATCAAAAATGTTTTCATATTAATAAAATTATGATTTTTAATGAATTATGGGTCCTCTTCAACAACTATGTTATCGTTGTAAATTCTTTGGGTTTTTTCAATGGTATTTTATACTTGTGAAGAATTTGGTAGCTTTAAGATGGTTGTGTGAGCTTTGTAAAGGTACTGAGCATCACAAAAGTGTTTAGAACATATTTCTGGGTAACTATATGGTACTATGGTATTCATCAAGTGGATGAATGTATAACATTAAGGGATTATCTAAATAAAGATGATAATTCAATCCTTATAACTAATTAGGGGACCAATATATCCATTAACTTTGTGTCGATCCTTTCAAGAGTATTGAGAAATGGAAGAGGAATAAAGTGTTCATTTCCAATGACTGTCGACTATCCATTTCCAGTTAGGGAGTGGCCCTTGGAAAGGTAGCATGATATCCCTCTACCATTTAATGGAAGTGATCCTGAGAATATAAGTTATCTATCATGAACTAATAATTGGAAGTGAGACTTTGTAAATTTTATACATCATCACATTACCATTTAATGATCATTGGATTTATCGTAGTAAGGGTAAACCAAGTAACAATAGATTTTTCTATTGGGTGATTCAATTTCTATTTACACATTTCTAAAAGAAATAGAGTGTCTATTTTGTAACGATGAAACATGATCTGAATGTGTAGTTTTTTCAATCTATCATAGCTTGATTCACCCCCTGAGAGAGTATTTAACCTAGTTGGGCTAAAAATACATATGTAAGATAAATATATTTTTATATATATAATATAGAATAATTATATGATAATAATCATGAGATAATGTGACATAGGTATGAGAATTCATACACCAAGGAAAAAAGTACGATGTTCAGGAGCTCCCATGTCACGACACATCTCAGTGGGGCCCGTGCCAAAACTCTCCATGCCCACCTACAATAGGCCAGGGCCACGAGACTTGAATTGAGTAGGAAATTCAATAACATTGGATTCTATAGCCACTGTACCCATACACATTCATAGATCTCCAAGACTATATAGTGCTGAAATGTAAAAACACTGAAACACCATGTATGAATATATCTAAATCACACCACTAAAGTACAATGAAATGATAGGTAAATTATAACTGGAAAAAAACAATCCCCCCAAAAACATTCTGAAATAAAAATTCCCTCATTAATGTTAATATGTGACTTCAATAAAGATACCAATGGAACACAAGTCAGGCATTCCTATCGATGTAATCATTTTCTACTCATTTTCCCTTGAGGATTGTCAAAATGGGGATCACCAGTATAGGACATGACACATTAGGGAAAAGACAGTGTATGGATGTGTATTATAATACTTATTAGAACTACATGATACTAAAAACCATATAATATATAAATAAAATTTATCTATAGATATATATAATACATTAGAACATATAATAATTACCTAGATATACGCAATAAAGAAGCCTAGAGTCACAGTAAATCCATAACTATATTTGTAGACTATGCTTCCAGCTCGATGGTCCTCAAAGATCATTCCTAGTAGAACACTTAGAAAATTTCATATAGAACTGATGAGGTATGTCTAAGTGTTATTTCTTGTTGAGTATCTCCATTAGAACATTATGTTGGAAGTATGAAGAGATATGTTATAAAATGAGGATCATTCAAAAAGAAAATGGGTATGCCAACAACTCATACCAGTTTAACCTACTATGTATAGGATATATGCTAACATAGTGTTGGTCATAGTGATAATAGGAAATACACCTAGGGAAGGAATATGATAGAGGATCTTAGTCCAGACATTCTAGAAGGATTCAAACAACTCCATCAAAGAATTCATTTTTATGGGATTATTATCCAATGTGTATGTGGTGATTATATAATAACTCTTATGTAATGGATATGGGTAATGAACAGGAATATAACCTATCCATGATAAATTCTATAGTCTATCAAATATAACATTTAGGGTCTACAAATCATGTATTAGGGGTTTGCATCATGTCCCTAAGACCGCATGTCATAAACATGTAAACAAACCATGTCAATTTAATAGTTTGTTGCATGAAGATTCCCATATATTTATTCCAGTGTACCAGTACATGACTCAACATTTTTTTCTTGACCTGGATAGTTTTAAATAGGATTACAAAACATTCTTGTGCCGATGTATGTCAATTTGTTTCCACATACCTTTTGTGGTACATGCCAAGCTAAAAATAGGGGAAAATAAGGCATGTCACAATGTCCAAAACCAAGTGATACTTAAATCCATCCAAAAACCCTATATGATTCTAAAATATTCCTTGAAGATGTGAAATCCAAAAATTAAATCTTAGGTGTAATGGTATTTTCTATTATCTGAGATATAGTTCCCTTGTCAACATCTTTTCATGTATCCCACTATCTAGTAATTTGTCTTACTACAATATCTAGATTCATTCCATAATGAGTAATATCATCACCAATCATCAACATTTAAACAATTGATTCTAATGAGAAATTTCATTAATGTTTTTTCTTCATTTCTTCTCAACGGACACCAAAATATGTTATCCACATAATCTAATAAGATTCCACTTCTGATGTTGCGCCACAATTGCATTGTGTTAATACCAGATCTACAATATCAAATTTTCTCATCAATAGCAGGGTGTGTGATAGTTGATTTCCATTCTATATCTGAATCCATATTATACTAAATAATTCTTGTGATGAACATAGAATCTGGGGATAAAATAATATAGAACTATTAATAGAAACAGACCTCGATTGATGTTTGTGTTGAACGAGATTAATTTTTTTGTTAGAAGGTTGAACAAAGAGATAACATATAATCCTAAATATAATCTCAAAATAATGGATAGAAACATACACATCCCACATTACTCATGATCTTCAAATCATTATTTTTGTTTATTGATGGATGTTCATCATATATATAGAGATTAGGGAAAGAAACAATTCAAAAAAATGAACTAGCTTGACTTGGATTGATCATTGATAATGAACAATGTTGTGCTATAATCATTGGTATGATCCTTTGATTTTGTCTTGTACCTGTCATCAATACTCATTTTGGTCACCTTCTTCAAATATAATCTAATTAAACATTCTCCAATGGCTCTCAAATTAGTTTCAAGGTCATGTGTCTAAGACATCAAATCTTCAATAAGATTTATTATAAATAAATTGAATTCAGTCAATGAATCAATGGTTTTAGTAAATGAATTTTATTTAATTGTTTTATTTATTTTATTCCCATGATGAATTTCCCCCAATAACCCAACATAGAAAAAATTCATGTCTCACCTACAGTAATACCAATTTTCTAAATACAATAATACCCTAAAAAATTTGTTTCAAGCCTCTATTTATGCATTATTGAAATTTTTCCAGAAAACCTCACACAAATGCTATTTAATATATTTCAATAATTTATTTTGGGCACATGATGCCTCAAAATATCTTATTATATCATGTCATAGTCTCAAGAATAATTTATAAAATATCAAAAAATAATTCATATAATGTCTAAGTAACTACCATCTCCCCACAAATCCACTTTAAAACATTAAAACTACAACTTTTGGATACATGAATTTGTAGGTCACCTAGGTAGAATACCCTAATAGGGGGTGGGGGTGAATCAAAGTATGATAGATTAAAACATCCTCTGGTTCATATCTTCTTTGATTGTTAGAAAAAAACATTTCTCTCTTCCTCTCATAGCAATGCATGAATTGATATGAAATTATGCACAAGACACAACTATTATTACTTGGTGAAACCCCACAAAGCTACGTCCAAGGAGAATATAATGATAGTGTGCCATTGTACCAAATTATCTAAGGATCATTGCCAATAATGTGTAAAATGCTTGAGCTAGATCTTCTATTCCCATTGTCATTGCCTTTATAATGTTTAGGGTTTAATCACTACATTCCAAAGGGCCACTCCCTATGCCTCTTTCTCTGACTCACTGCCAGTATAATGGGTCACCGACTTCCTCTTCCTTTGCTCACTGCTCTTGGAATGAAATCCACACACAGTTTATGGACTATTAGTTCAAACATAGTTTATGGACATGTAGGTCCCTTCATTTTCATGAAATATTGTATCCTCAACTATAGGTAGATGCTCTGCTGATGTTCCTTTTTCATCCACATATGAAATCCACATTCCCGGGTACTACTACATGTTAAAAAATACTATTGAAAACTAATTCAAAGCTTTTGCATGATTCTTTATGCAAATCGCAAACATCATTGCTCATCTTCGTACTATGTTCCAGGTTGTTTATGTGTTCACTTCCCTTGCATACTAAATTCACTGATGTGAACTGCCCTTCTCCCATAGACAACATCTACCTTCATGGTTGTGTATCACAACTTTGTACCTGTCCCACAAACCACTACTGTGAATCACCCTCTATCATTGAACTGTTCTCTGTTCCCAAACTGCCTTCACATTTTCATACTAGAGCACTCCCTCCATGTACCGCTTGCTGAAATCACCCTCTCATGTATCATAGATTCCTCCTCCCTATACTGAGTCTTACAGGGATACAACATTAAGGTTAAAACCTTCAGCAGAATTTCTTCTATGCGAACCAATTTAGACTTCATAGGATTATCCCTTATAAACAACCTTCAGACTTTTCCAAAATCCAGAAGCAATAATATGTTCTAATAATATTCCGTCACCAAATTAATCGGTGTGATTATATAATCTTATATAGGTAATGATATCCGAAAAAACTGTTAGTCCAAGATTTACTAAATCTTCAATTCATCCTTCACCACTTACCGATCCTTCTGCCACCACGAACTGTAGGCCATCCATGAATTGTTTTCCACCATGACTGCATACTGCCATTTCTCTTACGTGGTCGATTTCTTCCACCATCATCAAGCCATCCGCATTCTTCATCGCCACTCAGCTGAGAACTATTTTTGACTTCGAAAACTGCTCTAGCATAATGTTCCCAGTGCTACGTATACGGTTCATAGAACATGGTATGTGACCCATGATTTATGGCACGCAATTGTCATCCTTTTCCATTTTTCTTCAATTTTATTCATACAATTCACTCCTATGATGAAATATTTATTTTTACAACTTCAAACACCTGATTTTGATGTCATAGAATTTTTCAAACACTGGGAAACAATTCCACCTTAAAAACTTTTTTTTGGAAAAAACCAACCATTCTAATTCACAATAATCTTTCTTTTTCAATCAAAACAATCACACCCAAAAAATAATGACTGGATACCTTGAGGTTTTTTACCAACTATATCCCTCTTTGGGTATGTTGACAACTCTTCTCATAACAATGATACACATTTTGATACCCCATTAATTCTCCTTCCAACATCAACCACAATTAGTTTCATGAGATTATGATACAATCATGGATTTACTGAAAACGCACTATTTGGCCAAATGAGTCATGCTCGACATGATAAATAAGCGTATAATGAAAAATTCATCAATGAATTACATAATTTCTAATAATTAATAGATGATACCATACTGATACACTATGAATGAATTGTTTTTATCAAAAGCCTCAGCCTTCGTGATATCCAATCATTGATAGATCACTTCTAGAATCGTCATATTTAATACTCCCCCTATGTTAACGCTCTTCCAATAGCTTCATCTAATCTTCAAATCCACCTATCTCTCTTCTCCAATTAGAATCTACTCCCTATGACTTTTCACCCACGGAAATAGTAACTCATTCTCTCTATTTGGAAACAAATCAGAAGGTCACTTCAAGGTTTTATGAAAAATGTTAAAGAACACATATCAACATATTAGAGAATGAAACATCATACCTCAGGGATAGGAGGTCCCACATCCACACTTTTTCAAGTGTGGGATTTCAACTAGACTCCCAGATCCTATCGATTCCATTCAAATAGTTATTTGGGTAAGGCCTTTGTAAGAGCATCAACAAATTTTTATTTTTTAGGAACATAATTCAACTTCACAAGGCCTTGTTCCAATTTATCCTTGAAAAATGATATTTGATTACAATTTTCTTTTTCCTTGAATGACAGACTAGATTTTTTCATAGATTTTTGACACTTGAATTAGCATAATAGATTCAGATCGGAGATTTCACATTAATCATCATATCTTCAAGTTATAGCTTCATCCATAATAGTTACGACCATGCTTGAAAAGACACAATGTATTCGGCTTTTGGGATTATTAATTAAATAAAATCCTGTTTCTTACTTAATAAAGAAATAGACAACCCTCCAAGATAACAGTATCCTCTTGATGTAGATTTTTTATCATATGTTGAAGCAGACCAATCTGCACATGTAAATCCGAATAACTCTAGATAATATTTTTCATTATAAATTAGGCCAAAATCCACTGTTCCCTTTATATAAATAAGAATTATTTTTATTCCTATCATATGTATCTCTGTAGTATTTCTTTTATACGTTGTTGTTTGGTTTATGGAAATCACAATATCAGTCCTTGTCGTTGTCAGGTACAACAGGATACCAATTATTTTCTTATATTCTATGGTATTAATTGCCTTTCCCTCATCATCTAGTGATGGTTTCATTTTGGTAGAAACCAAAGTCTTCATCTCTTTGGAATTATCCATTCCAAAGCTTATCATAACATCCTTCACGTATTTAGATAGGGAAATAAAAGTTCCATTCTTTCCTTTTGTCACCTATAGGCCAAGGAAAAATTTTATATCACCAATCATCAACATTTCAAACTAGCTTTTCATGAATTCAAAAATCTCTCTACATTATGCTTCATCTAATACAAAAAATATTATGTCACAGACTAAAACCAATATAATCTTCCTTTTACTATTTCTATTGCGGAGATATAGATTTTAATGAACTCCACCACATTGGAAATCGAGTTTCCTTTAAAACTGATGAAGACTAGAATACCATGCTCTTGGTGCTTGTTTCAATCTATATAAATCCTTCTTCATCCAAAAAAAATATTTTCATCTTCATGAATTAGAAAACAATATGGTTGTTCAGTGTATACTTCTTCTTCTAGAACTACATTAAGAATGGACAACATGACATCCATCTGTAAAAACATTAACTTTCATTGCACTCCTATAACCAAGAATAATATGATTATATTCAGCATTGCAATAGGTTAAAATGTTTCATAAACATCAATACCCTCTATATGAGTGTACCCTTTTCACATGATTTGTTTATAATGACAACACCATATTCATTAATTTTGTTATAAAAGACCTACATTGTCCTAATAATGTTCTTATCTTCTAGTCTCGAAACAGTTTCCCACATTTGATTTTACTCAATTTGGTCATGATATTCATTCATTTTCCTTAACCTAATTCTCATCTCCTGCTGCATCATCAATGACTTTAGGTTCCACTTTTGATAAGTACAATTCTTGTTGTAGATGCTTCATCCTTCTCATCCAAACTGGTGTTTCCTGATCACCAATTATGTTTTGCCTATAAATTTCAGATCTTCGTGCTTGTCTCTAAGAAGACAATGATTTGTTCGCATCATCTAATTCTTCTTCTAAATCAAACTCATGAGCTAGTTCATCTCATGACCAACTCAACTTTCCATCGTTGTCCTCCTGTGTCTGGTCAGGCATTTTTTGAAGATTTTATTCATTATCCACTACAGTCACATCATGATATTCAACTATCTTTCATATCTTCATATTAAAGAATTCATATACTTTACTTTTATTTGAGTATCCCAGGAATATCCCTTAATCCCTATGAGATTCATATTTCATATTTTTTTATTGATAATGATAAAATTACTTCAGAATAATCAAAAGCACTTCACTGATGGCTTCTTTCCATACCATAACTCGTAATGAGTATTCACCTCTTTTAGAAAAAGTATTTATCTATTTAAGGTGTATACTACTACCACCACTTCTTCTTTCCCAGATTTCATTGGAAGGTCTTTCTCAATGAGCATTATTCTGGCCATATTGTTGACAATATGATTTCTCCTGTCAACTACACCATTCAATTGTGGTGTTATTACTACTGAAATGTGATACTTTATACCATGTTCCTCGAGATAATCCTCTGCATGGCTATTTATTAACTCAGATCCATTATCTATTCTAATCTTCTTGATTTTCTTCACCAAACATCTTTTCCCATTCCTGTAAATATCTTGAAATGAAAAAAACAAATTATATTTGTGGGTAATTATTGATACCCAAACCATTCTTCTATAGTCCAAAATGAATAGAACATAATATATCATTCTTTAAATACCCCTTGGTTAAATTGGCCTACACACATCAATAAGAACCAACTCAATCAATCTATTTGACCTTTTCTCCTTTTTATTATATGTATTTCAAATGATCTTCCCTTGTTGGCAGGAATCAGAAGTATGAGTACGATCATGTGATAATCGAGGGAGACATCTATTTTCATCACATTTCACTAGATCTTCCAAAGAAAATTGGGTTATATTTCCATGACTCTTATGTTGTAACTTGTTGTCTTCATCCTTGGATAGAAAGCATGTATCTTCTTATCCACTCATGATGTAAAGATTCCATTTTGTACACTTTACTTGTAATAAAACTGCATCATCCATATCCTTAATGAAACATAATTTCATGGAAAAACTAATGGAATTACCTGAGTCACATTATTGATAGACACTAATAAATTTGGGACTAATCCCCTCAACAACCAATACATATGCTCATCTCATGTATTTTCCTCCAAACATGGATTTTCATGAACCAATAATTTTCCATCCCTCATCGTTACAAAATCATACAATACCTTCTTTAGAATTCATATTTCCAGTAACTATGTCCTTTTTCCCATCATATGAGATGCTTATCCACTATCAATTATCCATATCCTAATGTGATCTGATTCTATGAACGAAATTTCTGCAACCACGGCCTACTCGACCCTTTATTTTTGACCCAAGTCTTTGACTTCACACATGTCATGGAATGATAATCTTGATCTTCCTCAGCATATGATGGAACATCATAAACTTTCAGGTCTAAAAATACACTTTTAATTTCCAGTTCTCTTGATGATACATTTGGCTACTTCTTATGATGAAATTTAGTCTTCATCATCACATTGCATTGCATTGTTGATGTGTAATAACGTTCAACACAGATGAGTCCTTTTCACCCAAAGCAACGACCAATAAATGACGACTTGGAATTTTGAGCTCTATACAACCACCTATATAGGTCTTGCTACCTTTGATACCTCTTTTCTATGGAACAAATATTTTGATAATGTCCCATTTTACAACAACAATATCATATTATGTGAGGTAAATTATTTTTTGGAAATGCATCACTAGTTGTGCCTTGGGTTCTTGGAATCATATGATTCTACTTCTTACCAAATAAAATCTTCATACTATGATTTGGTGTCTGTATTATGTATTGACCTATAATAACCTTTTGTTTTAGATCAATCCCCATACCAGCCTTATCATTTAGAATTGATTGTTTCTTCTATTCTGATCGACCATACTGCTCATAACTCATCTTATCTATTTCTTGTATGATCATCTTTCGTGATGTCCAACCAATAGTTAGAATATTCTAGTGATCATCAATTGTTCGTTGCATACTGTATACTTCCACTTCTAGTTGTTTGGTATGTGTGATTTGATATATTGTAGATTTTTTCAAACTATTAATTTCTATATTCTATTCATCAATTTTTTGTCAGTACTCAACCACCTTTTCTATGTTTTCTATCATTTAAGACCTCGGAATTTCAATTACGTCATTAAGATCTGAATTCTCTTCTAATTTTTTGTTGTATATGGAGTTTTTCTTTAGGAACAACATTCTTAGCTTTGTTTGTTTTGGCTCCCAAAATATCTACCTCTTCATGGGAAGCTTCTACTTCAGCCTGAATATCAAATGTTCCTACTTCATTGTCAATTTCATCGCTTATTAATGAGTTTCTAACATTTTCCACCAAATAAACTTTTTTTAATATTTGCAGTACTTGAACTCTTCTTCCTCGGATTATTTTGATCTTTCATCCTCTTTTGAAGGATGATTCGTCTTTTTGAAGAAATTTTTCTTGGTACTTCTCTTCCCTTTCTCATTTGATGAATACTTATTTAAGATAATATCATCACTTTCTTCATTTTCATCATCAAAATTATTAGGAAACTTTTCTAAAAATTCCCTATCTTTCCACATTGGATACAAGTAAATAGAAGTTTACCTTTGAACTTCCATTTTCCTCTTTGCATATTTGAGGAGATAAATGACATGAAATCATCCATATTGTCCTCCTCAAGACTATCTTCAACAGTGGGATTCTTCATGGACTTGAATGCCACTTCCTTACACTTCCTCTTTTCCACTAAATCATTATAATCATTTCATGTTTCATATGATACAAGGATACTGTGTAAGTTATCTAGTATCATAAATTTTGGGTCGTTGTCATCCAAAACCAAAAAATTATGATTAAATTATGATGGATGTTTCCTAAAAATTCATTTTACAATGTTTATATATTCAATGAATTCTCCAATCCCCAGCATGTCTTCCAAAATAATATTTTCCTATCAAAAAATGCGTCAACAGTCACATTGGGATTCATTCTGAGATCCTCATACTTCTTCAATAGAACCTAATGTTTTTCTTCTCATAATTGGGCATCACCCAAATAAATGTTCAATAATTTTTCCCATATTGCATGTGTTGTTCTTCATGACATCACCTTTGTATAAATTTCATTTGATAGGGCTGCCCCAAATTTATTGATCTGTTTAGAATCAGTATTTGATTCTCTTCTTGCAGCTTCAAATAAAATACCACTATTAATGTCAGTTGATATTATATTCATAGCTATTATGAAAGAATCCATTCCTACTAATTGGAAGTATTGCTGCGTTAGATTATTCCATAGATGAAAATTATTTCCATCAAATATCAGAATTTCTTTATGATAGAACACCCCCATTTCTTCTTCTTGAGAGAGAACCAAAAACATCCATCATTTCACTCTGATACCAATTTTTAGGTCCACTAGGTTGAATACCCTGAGAGGGGAGAATCAAGGTATGGTAGATTAAAACTTTCTCATGTTTAGGTCTTATTTTTTTTAGACAAAACTCAATTCTATTATCTTCTAGTAGAAATATATGAATAGATATGAAATCATGGAAACAAAACAATGATTTTTACTTGGTTTACCTCACAAGGCTATGTCCAGGGAGAACACAACAACAATACCCCGATGTACTAAACTCCCTAAGGTTCAATGCTAATAATCAGTACAATGTTCGTGATAGGTATTCTATTCACATACTCAATTAATTTACAATTTTTAGGTTCTTCTCAGTGTTTTTTAAAGGGTCACTCTCTAGCCTTTTCCTTTGGCTCATTTCCAATGGAAAGGGTCATTGTCTTCTCTTACATAACTCACTGCTCTTGGAAAGGAATCCACACACAGTTTATCGTCTTGTAGGTCAACCAATATTTATAGACATGTAGGTCCCTTCATTTGAATGAATTCCTACATCCTCAACTATAGTTATATGGTCTATTAATGTTCCTCTTTCACCCATAGATGAAATCCACCTTCTCGGGTAATGTTATTTATCGGAAAATTCATTCGCAATGTGATTTCAAGATTTTGAAAACTTCCTCATGAAAATCAAAAACCTCCATCATCCTCTGCGTATTGTTTACTAGTTTTGGTATGCAGTCACCTCCTCTGTGTACTACTTTCACTGATTCCAGCAACCCTTCATCTGTGGACATCCTCTGCCTTTGATATTGTGTATCACCACTACCTACTGATCCCATAAACCTCCGTTGTGAATCACCCTCTATCCAAAAACTATTATCTATTTTCATACTACCTTCGATTCATCATACTAGAGATCTCCCCCCACATACCACTTGCATAATTCACTCTCCCACGTACCGGAGAAATATCTTCCATGTATTGAGTCATAAGCAGATACAAATTTCCTCTTAATTCATTCAGCTTAATTACTTCTGCACAAACCACTTTAGCCTTCACAGGATTATCCCTCACGAACCACCTTTCTACTTTTCGTAAATCCTGAATAAAAAATATGTTATAATCATATTCGGTCTCCACAGTAATCGGTGAGATTAGATAATCATATATAGGCAATGATACCTACAAAACCGACTAATCTAATATTTACCAAATCTTTAATTCAGCCTTCACCGCATATTGATCCTTCTTCCATAGAGAACCACAAGTGACCCATGAACCGTTTTTCCATGCCATATGCATATTTCCTTTTATCCAATGTGGTCAACATCCACTTTCATCATCAGGCCATCCACATACTGCACCACCGATCTGTAGCAAAATGTTTTTAACTATTCATACCACTCCGGCACACCGTTCCCATCACTCCACGTACCATTCCCAAAACATGGTATGAGTCCCATGAATTACGGTATGTCGTTCTCATATTTTTATAGTTTTTATCAAGATTCATTATACTATTCACTCATTTGAAGAAATCATTCCTTTTCTAATGTCAAACTCTTGATTTTGGGGTCTAAAAATTTGCAAAACACTAGGAAACAACCCCACCTTAAAAACCTATCTTCAGAAAAAACCAACCATTCTCATTCACGATCAGCTGGCTTTGTCAACAAATATAATCACTCCCAACATATACTGAGTGGATACCAAGAGAGGTTTTTTTCCAACACAAATAAATCTTGGTACTGAGAACATGTCGAAGCCCCTTCTCCTAGGTGATCTTGTGAATATTCATATTCTGTCACCTAAAAATAACTAAATGAATCATTCACCCATGAAGGATCCTCTCATGCCTATTATTGACCTTCATTGTATACTCATAAAATGTAGATTCATTATCGATTTAAATCTCACCCAATTAAATAGTCTATGATGGGTCATGTACATAGCTCATTAGATGTGACACATGGTAGACTTCGTGCACCCAATATAACTAAAACAATAGAGCTAAGTGGTATTCCACCTCTCCAACTCTACACAGTGTTTTGAAATATCCAATTAAACTCATAAAAAAGCTTCCACCCTAGAAAAATCTTTATCATACACATCTAGGTAAACCACAATAAAACACATGGACTCCCTCCATGGATTCCAAAGTACTCCTTCATCAATCCACATAATACTTATTCTATCACTTTGTAAGCATAATATAATCTTATATGATATTCTCCATCTTATTAGTGGATGACACCATCTCTGGTCCCGTCAGTGTTGAGTCTCCATGGTCAGTCCATCAATGAGTTGACCCAAAGTGTCTCTCTTGAAATGTATAAAAGGGTGCCATATTATTTTTGGAATGGTAGATTTTCTTATTAAGACTATTAATGTGGGAGGTGATTCTCCAATATATGGACAAGATGTAAAATTCAATATTATAGAATGTAATACTAAACGTGAATGATCTGTTCAATCTTCCCGTCATTCGAGAGGTCAAACACTATGCTCAAGAGTAGATGATTCCAAAATACCTCCTTAAATTCCATTCATAACCAAGACATGAAGTGAGCACTATAGTCAAAAGTGATCACATATGGAACTCCATGTAGTTGGACTATCTTTTGTACATAGAGGCATCCCAATATCTCTATAGAAATCTTATATCAGATTTCTAAGGAAGTGGTCCCACATGGTGAGTCAATCTATAATCACCCAAATGGAATTTTATCACTATCACATACATGCTAGTCCCTCAATCAAGTCCATGGATATCTAATCCCCTTCCATTTTAGAACCATATGGGGTTGAGATAAACCTGCAAGAACATAGTTCTTATCCATCAATTTATGACAATTAATGAATAGATAGAAAAAATTTACAACAATCTTCTTCATTAATGGACACGAAAACTGAGATCAGAGGCCCTAGAAACTATTTTACACTGATGGATTGACATACATAGGAGATGTTTGAAACTCTGTCGGAACCAATTCTCTCAATCTCACTGGTAGCATCATGTATCCACTAAAAATAACAACATGCCCCCCAACTTTTTAAAATCTATTAGGAGCATTCACAATTGATATTTGAGTATTTAGGGTCTCAAAGTCATTATATGAAATATGTTACTCCCAAAACCATTAAAAACTTGGTGGAGTAACACCCATTGACAAGAGGTATGTTGCTCCATCTCAATCCATAAAGGATAAGTACAATAAGTACAACTACTATGATGCCTTATTTGGAAATTGTAAATAAGATCTCTCACTAAGAGTGTCTCCTATAGAGTTCCCCTTATAGTATAAAAAAATTCTATGTTGTAATCCTGTAAAAACTATAGCCATTCAATCTGACTCAAGATACTATATTTATGAGAGAATATATAACTATGAGTATTTTTGACAAAGTAGCAGATAAACCACAGGCCCATTAGGTCGTGTCTCCTCATCTTTAGTGAGAAGACTACCCCCGGTAACACAAAACTATGGGTCATGTGGTTTTAGTTATGTGAGGTTAAATGGAATTAACCACAAGAAATCACTACATTCCTCTACATCAGAACAAAATCAAGTCATGTTCCAAATTCAACACATAATAATATCGACTTGACACCCTCGTTTGGTAATCTCAATATGGGATCGCTCGCCAATATCTTCATAACTATTGAAATTTATTTTTGAACCTCTCAATTAACACAAAAGACATCCCCTTTAATGTCAATGTAGTCATAAGTGTTGATATTATAGATATGTCTAGTATCCATCCCCAGAAATAACCACCTAGCCCATAGAATCTCTACACCTCTATCACACTCTTGGGTGGCTACCAATATGATGATACCTCAACAATGGTTGGGTAAAAATCCACTCTATATACTAATATAATATATTTATAAAATAATACCTCCTATATTTATAACTATCACATCAATAGATTCTTGTAAGTATGGTTATCTCATGTTACATCTGGAACCATCCTCTACTATCTCATGTAGTCCCCCATTAATGTCGATTACACAATGATATTGTTGATGAATGCAACAATAAACTAGTATAAAAAGGGCTGAAAATTCTAGTTCATGACTCCCATGATCATTAATGGGGATTTTTTTCACTGTAAAGGGAATCACTAGGTAATAATAGTGATCATTTCAACATATGAATATTTTCTTCGATATATCCTCATCCCATACATGTAATAGGTGATATCCTAATCTGAGATCAACTCTTGAGATCATTCATCCCCTCTCCATTTATAAAAGAGGTCTTAGATCCTCAATAGTGGATATTGTTTCACTAATGTCCATTATTCATGCATTGGTAGTCCACCCATAACCTCAATATCATGTTTATGATCTTGGAAAAACAAACCAGGGTTTCTCAGAGTAAATCACTAGTTATAATAAAGTACTTCCTCTAAAATTCCTTCAACTACACCCTCACATTATCAAGCTCTATGGGAGATATATGATATGTTGGTGTAGATATTGATTCTTTATGTAGGTTTAGATCAATGTAGAATTATAACTCTCATAACAAATTTTTTATGAGAACATCATTTGGAAATACATCCTCATACTCCTCCACCTTTGTAGGGAACAGAAAATCATAATATCTACTTTAATAAGGGTCATTCTATCCATATAATGAGAAATTGGGTGTACCCTCATATTATTAAGTCCATTTTACACAACATGGTTTTCCTTCTCACCCACAATGGATAACATGGTTCCAATACTGTTAATACACAATATCCTCCACCAGAAAAAGAACCTCTTTTCATAAAATATAGATAAGTATTGCATACCTAAGATGATGTTGTAAGGCCTCATCAATGTTATAAATAAATAAAAATAGAAGATCTCCCCTTTGAGAGTCAGGTCGTACTATAAAGACAAGTGTCTGATCACTAAGATGTCTCAGATAGGGGTGACCAACTACAAGGGTCAAGCCAAGGTCACAACCGAAATATATATTTATCATGATAAATATCAAAAAAAATTGAATTAATAACACCTATTTCTATAATTATTTAATATAATGTAGTAAATAAATATATAATACCTCAAATCATTCCTAAACACTCATTGTTATAATCCTAGAATACCTTCATCTTCTACCACTCATGTCTTCCTGGTCCCTATGGATAGAGTCGAAAACCTAGGGGTGGTGGTGGTTACAAAAAAAAATACATACCATATCTAACTTCTCTCCATATTCCTCTTCCAAATCCACAACCTAGCTAACCTTTATTCTCCTTCTCCTATGTCTTCCTAGGATGCACAAAAACAGTCTCCCAATTATATGTGTTGTGGGTCAGAAAAATATCGAGGAAGATGTACCCGTCGATCATAACTGTATAACAACCTCTTCCTGAGCTATATGGGCTTATCTTGTGATCCCTAAACCACATATCATTTTTACTTGGACCCAATTCTAATGATTTTGTAAAATCTAAGTCCATGTGATGAACATCGTCTCCCTAAAACCATGTTATCTACTTTTGAATTCTTATTTCCATCAACCAATGTATATGGGTGCTCACCCAGAAAACATTCAACCACCAAATATAACATTATAATGACCTTATATTTAGGAATAAAAATAGTTAAAATATTATATTGGTTGTCACTAAACTATCCTATCTCGAAGGTCTGATATTGAAATAACTGATCCTGGACCATATCCATCAAGTACTTGGAGTGGTTGGAAGACCTCAATGAATACTCAGCAACTATATTTTCACCCTATTGTGGCTACAGAATCTCTGGGAAATGTATAAACATCAGGGTATATAGTGATAAATCATATCTAAAAAGTCATTCAAACTATGAACATTCTAGGGTTCCTCATTATATAATTGGGACACCAAACCAAACTATTACCCTGATGATCTATGTGGATGGATCACTGCAAGGACCACCATCATTCTTGTTGGTGTGCTGATCAGATAAAAACCTCATGTCACCACCTAATGACATTCCTCAACCACCTACGGGTTAGGCACTCCCTAGAACCTAAGGTGTCTCTATCTCTAAACTCTTTAAGTGAATTCATCATGCACAACTTATACATTGGTACTACAGGTACCATCTGATCTCTATTAAAGGTGGTATATTTAGTGCACCACCTAGTGTTAACACATCTAGAATGGATTCCCTCATCAATGACTCATAATAAAGGGGTTCATTCTCATGATCTTGATGTTAAATCATAGATCGAATACATCACAATGGTATCTTAAAAAAATGAATTTCATGGTCAATGATTATATCTTGACAACAAACTCAAGAAGGACATGAAAATCAAACCATGTTATTTTATGATGCATGTACCATTTTTTCCCCAAAACCAATGTTCCCATGTATTGATTCCAAAGTTAGGTTATTAGAGTCCTGGTGTATGGATACGTCAGATGTCATACAAACAATAGAGTCCCTAGAATAAAATACATATTCAAAATACAAAACAATATTTCCCCAATTGACTCTCATTAACTCTGATCCAAAAGTAGATCTGACTACTCTGATACCTTGATGTCATGAACCATCCAAATGGGGGTCGTTCCGCATCTCCCCAATCACTCCTTTAAATGGTTAGGGGATTGTGACTAGTAACATATAGGCATATCACTAACATTGGATACCTTATCCTATGTTAATGTACACACTGACACACAGACATATTTGCAATCCAATAATATGCTAAAATCTAAAAACTATTAATCAACCATGCATTAAAACATCTAAATCCCACATCTAGAGCATGAAAACACATAGTTGAAATTAAATAGTGAAATTTAAAATCCCAAAACATAGATTATGAAAACAATTGCAACCTGAATGTAATGATTTGGACTTCTTTGAAGATACAACATGAACACACCTCATTATATCCGGTCACACTATGAACCATCTACTCCTGGTCACTCATGAACATTATCAAAAAGTTAATCATCTCCAAATGACATGACACATGAACACAAAACCTATAAATGGGTGAGGATAACAATAAATAGTATGAAGCCACAAATATTGTAATATAATAATAACAGTTGGGACTACACATTAATATTTCTATAACACAAATAATAATATCAAAATATTGTAAAAAATACACACAGTCTCTAGGTAAAATCACAACTATTTTTCATTCCTATGATTAAACATAAATGTTCAACAAAGAACAGACCTATGAGAACACACTCCATGAGTCCTATAACACTAAACTTTTCATTAATAGAATAATTTCTCGTCGTTTCTCTCTATTTGATGTATACACTTGAAGTTTTAAAATATATGACACACATATGGGTATGACTCCCAAGGAAATGGGGAATAATAGAAACAAAATATTATTAACCTTCTAATTCAATGGTATGCACCTAATTTGTGTTTTTCACAATTGTACCAAGAACTCCACCAAGGTTAATAAGATGATTTTTGATCTCAATCCAGGCCTTATAGAAGGATTCAAATAACTTTAACCAAGAATTAATGCAGAAGGAATCACGTTCCTTTTTATAAGAGGTGATTAAATATTAAACCTTATGAAAAGGATATAGGGAACGCAACAAAATATAATATTTCCAACAAACAAAATACAATGTCCCCATGCCAACTATGAGGGAGTACAAAGTGTTTTCTAGGGTACACACTGGGTCCCTTCATCCCTGGTCCCTACCCATGTAATAATATCATTTTCATGTATGTGTATGTGTAATAGTACTTGGGGTGAATCTTCCCATTTATTTCATTCCATGTACAAGTGCCTAGATTATACAATGTGTACTCAAACTAGACCTATACATGTATGAGTACTCAGTGTACCCATGGCTATATACCTAATATTGTGTCTATATATCCTACAATGTATATGTCGATATAAAAATAGGGGACCACATTCTGTGTTAGAAGTTCACACATTTTATGATAAAAAACTCCCCCATTAAACACTAACTATAATTGACTGTGTCGAATGAATAATATATTCTTGAATTACACAGTGTCTCGTACATGATTTTTAAGAATCCTAGATCTTGGTCATGAATCTTCATGGTCTTTTCTTGCCCTTGATCTATAAATGTTCCTTGTTAGAAAATAGAAATTCATTACCTAATGTGTCATGTCATCATTGATCTATTAAATTATTCCATTATATTAAATTTGGAATATTCCTTGCATTCATATTCATCATCTCACACTGAATGAATTGGAAATAGGGTATTGACACCATCTAATCTCATGTCGTATCCATCATCACACCTACTTCACATCATGCCGATCATGGATCAACAATATTTAATCTTTGTGCCATTAAATGTGTGAGAAATGATATATTTCCTCACCTGATGTCAAACCACTAACCAATGGAAAATTCCCATGGGGAATGAAGATTTGGGGGAAGAACCATACAGGACAAGCATGAGGAACAAACCTTAGACATTGTTTGTTTCAACATAAATTTTTTGTTTTTTGAATAAATAATGAAGAAATAATAGATAATCTCAAATAAAATACCCTATTTCTAAAATAAAACAAATTCATCACAAATAAGTCACAATCTAGGGATCAATCCATCATTTGATTGAACCATTTTAGTTGTAGAAATTAAAAACAAGGAGAGATACCAATTAAAAAATGTCATACATTTATTTGGATCCATTACTAGAAAATAAAACAGAGTCGCATCATGATCATTGGAGACTCATATGTTTCCTTAATATATCATCAATCTATCTTCTTTTTGATCATCTTCCGCCAAGGGAATCTCATAAATTTCCTTCCAATGGCACACCATTTTTTTGTGGTTTTTTGTAGATTACACATAAAAACATATAAAATATTTATTATAATAAAGAATAATCTTGTCACTACATCAATGGTTTAAATAAAATATTTTCATTTAATTATTTTATTTATTTTATTACCCCAATGAATTTTCCACTAACTCCCCATGGTGAAAAATGTTATATCATACCTAGGGTAAAAACATAATTTTGAACACTATAGTGGCATCAAATTTTTAATGTGGTCATATATTTTAATGTAATTCTACGTTATCATGAAGACAATGTGATATTGATATTTAACATATTTAACATAATTAAAAAATGTATTCCATGAACACAATGTCATTGAATTATATGTCTTCTAAATGCCTATTCTTGATAATTATCCATTCAATATCCAATACAATATATGGAAAGTCAGAGTTACTAAATAACATTAATAATTTAATTAATATATTCATAAATGTTAATATTTTCTCAATTAATTTAAGGAAATTTCATAAATACATGATATAAAACCATTACCTATGTGTTTTTTTTGGTATTGTCATTTTATTTATTTTGGAATTTTAGTTATGATATTTTATAGATTTTAAAAATAATAATGGTTCCACGTATCAAATATTATTCAAATATAAATTTTTTATATATATTAAAACGTTTATAATATACTTTTACATTTAAAGCTTTTACTTTTACAAACCATGATGAACTATATTAATTTCATTTAATTAGTATATTAATTTACTAACTCATAAATAAGAAAATATAGAATGTATTTTCACCATCATATTTAACCATATAATGATTATATTAACATTCCAAAATAAGGATATAAAAATTGATATAAATTTTAATGTCCAATGTCTATATGTGTTGTTAACATTTAGATGGATTTTTAAAAATTATGTTCTTTTGGGAAAACTAAAATTCATAGTTCAAATTTGGGTGAGGATAAATTCTTAATTGGAGTCATTATGATGTTTTTAAGACATTATTGGTTTTATAGGTACAAATATAAGCACCCTAGAGTCGCCTGATGACCTATGGAGTAAAATACTATTTAACATTGATAATTACGCCATGAATACATGGGTTCATACTATAAATGGTATTATCCAAAGGGTGTGTACCTTTTCACAATTGATATCATAGAATAATCCGCGATACACTGTATGGGGTTAGTTTCACCAAGGGGTTCAAAATGATTCAAGGAATGGACTAGTGGTTCATGTTATGATAATTTTATGTTAATAACTTCAGTTTCATGAACTCTTATTTCATTTAGAAAATGATCGATTGTTGTATTTTATATATGTGACCAAATTATTCCACTAATTTATGTGACCATTGGGTTTTTGAGGATTGGGGACAAGGGTGAGGACTTTTTTTCACTCTTCCTACCATCACTCTCTCATTTAACCATGTTCAAAAATGTTTTTTATTTGATTTATTTCACTATAGAACTGTTTTTATCCTTTCGCTTCCCATTTAGAGTTTTACCATGATCATTGTTGATTTAATTAGGTTTATGTTTTAGTGTTTATGTTTTTATTCAACCGTTGTATATCGAGTGAACATATTTTTATGTTTATTTTTTATATCTTTTTTAGATTATTTCCCAATATGATATATTCACACCATTTCCCGCAAATTAAATTAAGAGGCATGACACTGTGAATATTAATAGGGTATTTCAATAAATTAAATAAAATTCTCCAATATAATGGTTTTATAAATTAGTGATTATTTGTGGATTCAGATTGAGTGTGTGTCTGATGGGGACTATCCTCATTTCTCAAGGTTTTAGTTAATGAATTTTTCTTAGTTTGTATTTAAATAGTCTTACTAATTGAAATAAATTGTTAATTAATTAAAATTTTTAATTTTTAGTTAATTATAATATGATAATAATTAAAAAATTCTAGATCTTGAGAATGAGTGATGGACTCATGATGATGGGAGGTATCAGATAAAAAATTGATGACAATTGGTGACAGTTTCCAAACCCCAATCAATGAATGATGCTTTGTTAATGTGGTAGGTCGTACATATAGATTTCTCTCAATTTTATTAATTATATATATATATATAATATGACATATTTATTCCAAAAAATTCATTTATCAACATTTATTATATTTTATATTGCTAAATTTAAATGAATTTCCCATGAATGATCTAATCAAATTAATAAGGGATTATATGAACCATTTTCGACATGGTTGATTATATTGACTCATTATGAATGCATAATTGATTATTAATACATGTATTATGATCGTTAGTGGAAAAAATGGTGAATTTTAAATGTTTTTGCGAACTCTTTTTTTCATTATAATATGTTACCTTATTAATCTCTCCATAGTAGTGAGTAATAATTTGAAATCATTGGCCTTATGATTGGACATGTGAGAACCATGAGATTTCATTAAACTATCATGATAGTTCAGATTAAGATTACTATAGAGATTCTTCCCCATTAATATGATAGTACCTTGAAGTGTATTCCGTGTATATTTTTTGGATAGGTTTGGTATGGGAGATGGATCCAGCACGACATTTTGATGGGAATGGGTGTTCTTCCATATCATGGGACATTGTCCTATAAATATTATTATGAATGAAAAGTGAATCTGGGATATTATTATAATGAGTATAATTGAATCTATAACCTATGACTGATAGAAATAGGATTTGTACTTAATTTTGTATAATGGTTCCCATTTTAGGTGTCCCGTCTATTGTGTGACCTAAGGCACCATAGTGGGTAGAATAGTGAGTAGCTACCCCCTGATAGGTTGGGAATGTGAAATGGTGGTGAGGAGTATTATCATCACTATAGGATCCAAATTAGTGAAGTGATCCCTTTATAGATGTTACGATGATAGGTCTTTAACCTATTAAGCTGATCTCAGGTTGGGGGAAATATTCCGATAGATGGTAAAACCTATAACGATATATTATATGTGATTTTTTGGGAGAAACAAATTATTCATTGAAATGTATTTATCTACATGTGATAAAAAAGATGTTCAATATGAATCCAACCATTTTCCAAGAAGTTATGGAACACACATGGGTACCTTATTGAGTTTGAAATCTATGCATGTTGACTATTGTATACATGGGATTAACTCATTGATATCCATTCTATTATTAATAAAAAAAATTATGGTATAAGTACCTCCTAAATCATAGTGATGATTCCAGATTACTACTGAGTCACAACACATTACAACATAGGAATCAATGGTGATTCTGGATGTATATGGATTTCCTTGTATTAACACGTCGATATTTCTGATGATGCTTAATGACTATTAGTCGACTAGTATTACCTATTATTGATCACCAGTGATTCTTAATGACTATTGATCACCACATATTACTTCATGTGGATCCACGATGTTCTTCATGTCGTTTAATTACCTATGAAATGAACTTATGAATCAACCATGGGATTTAATCTAATGGATTTTTTTGGTAATTCTCATAGGATTTTTTCATAGGCCTAATATTGGATGGGCTAGTTATGTGAGATTCTCCTAGTCACATTGAAACTCCAGCAAGATGGTTTTTCAAGATACTAGGATTCATGATAGAACACACGGATTGAATTATCTAACATGTTTACACTTGCATATTTTTTATTTTTGATCTTGTCACATTAACATGATTGATTAAATAGTTATGTGTGTATAAACCACAAGCCCAGTAGCATAGAGTTAGTGATTATTTTCATTAAATTTTAAATAATATAAATTACATCCCTCGGGACCCAATAGTTTATTAGTATTGGTAATCTAGATATATAATTGAATCTCCTATTATTATTTTTAAAAAAACACTTTTTATTTAATTATTTCACTATTTCCTCTAGTATAACTCTAAGTATCAATCATAATACACATCATGGTATCCTACGGAATTTAACATATGAAATTAGTTATATAAAATTCTCATTAATGGCGTGAATAATGAAATATATTTGAATTAAAGAAGCATAATAACTATGGTATGATACCTAAGTGAAACACATCCCACTTAATAAATAACATGAGATGAATATTAGAGAAATAAATAATGATAAATACTTTCCATATACATAATCACATGATCTAGATACTTTTCGATGGATAGTCTAAAATTTAGATAATCATATGAACATAAATAACTATACTCATTATGAGGAAATACAATACAACATAACCATAACATCAAGGCATCAATCCAATATATATTTTATAAATAGGTAATTCCTAGGAAAAAAACACAAGAGAGCTTTGGGCATGAGAGAAAAAAAATTCAATGAGGTTCTATAGAGGGACCCTCCTATATCTTATTAAGACAAATACATTCCATAAATGAATGTTTTAAATCCCAATAAATATAATCATTTTTATTGATAAAATAGAATATAAAATTTAAAAAATTACTCCAATAAACAATATAATAAAAATCATGTAGAGTAATAGGTATATTATCATATTGGAATATCCCTGATAAAACTAGAAGAAAAACATATGTAAAAATAATAAGGATAGTATCAATATAATAGTTACCAAGTGTATCATATTTAAATAAATTGTTTAATTCTTTCATGAATAGAAATACCATAATAATCATTAATAAATTCCTGAGGAAAATAATATTTTGACACTAAAAATATTGTTAAAAATAATGTTTTAAAAATATTATAAAAATAATTTTTGGTGATGATAACCACTGATATATATAAAAGTTATTATAATCATTGTGTGGTCCTGATTTCAGAAATTATGTGCATTACATATGATTTAAATGAAATAATTCTTCTGTATTTATTTGAAAATACAAAATAGTCCTTATTTGGAAGATGTCATTCAGATTAATATTAGAAAAATTTGAAAAAAAAATCAAACATGGGTAAATAGTTAGATAATAAATCATTTAAATATGGTGTGATGTATATTTTTATTTTGTAAAAACTTGTTTTTGGTATAAAAATGGATTTTCAACCAAGTGGGAAAATAAAGTAAGATTTTATAAAAAAGATTTTCTCTGTAATTTTATGTAATAAAGAGAAGGAAAATAAGAAAAGTATAATAAAATATAAATTAATAACTATAGGTGACGGAAATTGATTCGATTTAAGAAATATTTATCAAATAATTCCCCCATTTGATACTTGAATATAAACCATCCAAAATAATGATGAGATTGTTAAAGTAACACATTCCACTTTGGTAAATTTTGAATCACAGGCACCATAAAAAGAAAAAACATCAAAAGAAAAATTAAATATTGGGAAGGGAAATAGATTAATGATATAACATATCAAAATGGGTAGTATATACTCTACATAATGTAATAAATGGTTATTATGGCATATGTCTCATAGATGTGAAAGAGTGATGAGAAACATTAACCTCAGGTTCAATATCTATAGAATTTTTCAAAAACTAATTTATAATAACCATTGGTTTATTATATTCATATTAAATAACTGTATCCATATATTTCATAACATATATTAATTAATTATACACTTTTTGACCCATTTATCATCAATTATTTATAAAATCACATTTTGAAGTAATAATTTCATTATTTTTCATATACGTTTTAGTTATTTAATTTCTTACCTTTTACTTTTATAATGGTTCCATTATCCAATAAATTTACAAAAATTATATAAATATCATATATATATATATAATATATGTATTTATAATAACTTACAAAAGTAGGTGCTAGAAAATATATTACCCCATTCTTGGAGATGATATGAGGCATGTATACATGAACACCACATCCATTTTTCAACATGGATGGATAAAAAAGATATTAAATATAAATTTACATTTATAGAATAGTTATTATGTTATATATTGCTTGTATATTAGTTATTTCAATACTTTTTAACATCAATGTAAAAAATTGAATGAATTTAAAATCACTATGGGGATGTGGTACTCCACATGTATGAATGAGTGACGTTAATGTTCTCCAAACGAATTAGTGGTATGAAGTTACATGTTATATTATATTTTTAGCAGAATATTTAGGTTATAAATATAAAATAAATTCATTTATTTTAACCATACTACCTCCCATATTAATTTTAATTGATAAATGTATTGCATTTCAATGAGGAGTGATTGTCTACCATACACACTAGTGGAATTATATTACCCCCAACGTAATGGTGAGTGAGAAGGTTTATGAAATATAATAATTAAAAAATTATATTTATTTGATAGATATAAGAAATATATATTTAAAATAGCAGTACATGTGTCCTTTAATTTTGATGATGGAAACTATACTATATCGGTTCACGAGGTGATTGTTTGTCATACACATGATGTATAGTTTCCCTTCTTGTTCAATGCATGTAGAGATGGACACCTGTTATGCCAGTAACATATTAAAAAATTAGTATTTTGGGTATAATTTTTAATTATATTATTTTGTTTTAATATCATCAGAACACGGTGGAATAACAAATGAATCAACTATGTATGAATAAGAAATTTACCTATTCTTTAGATAACTTCTTTAGAGTTATACCTAAAGAATTTTTATAATTAATTAATAAGAAATATGAGTAATAAATTATTTTTTAAAGGAACTAAAAATTTAATTATGGTACATAATAGAAGATCAATTTTGGATTTAGAATTGTGAAGATGTCGTGGTCATTTATTAGTGGGGAGGGGACAAACATTGATATATATTAAAATACAATGTGATTCCACTTTAAAAATCATAAAAAAAATCATTATCAAACCATAATAGATATATATATAATCAATGCCCTTATAATGGATTTTTAAAATGTTTTAGATCATTTTTAACTCTTATCATTTAATTTAAATCCTTATGTATTCCCATTTTTACCTTAATCGAAAAAATTAATTCGTAATGTCTTAGATTTTAATTCTGGTAAAAACATTTCTTGAACATATTATATATTATAAATTTTAATGAATAAAATTATGGAATCCATTCTTTAAAATTCAATTCACATAATTCATAGAATTCAATTTCATATTAAATTCGATAACCCATTGTAAAAAATATGTTTTCAAAAGGAAAACATTCAAAATATTGGCATGTTTTTATATCAAAAATAAATATAAATTTTTTTAATGACCATATTTATTTAAATTTAAATATAATTTTACTATTTTTACTAAAAAATTAAAATATAATTTTTCTTTCAATATAAATTTATATAAAATAAATTTTTTTATAATTATCAGTACTTTGAAGATTTCATCAAAAAAATAATTCCATTCAGAAAAGTATCAAAACTTTTCCTAAAGTGTATTATGAAAATTTCGAGATAACAAAATTATGTATATTTTGAATAATAAATTTTATAAAATTGTAAAATATTAATTTTTAATTATGTATTCAATGTGAGATGAAACCACATTTTAGAAAAATACAGTTTTCCATAAAACATTTATTTTTTTCGAATGGATTTTATTTTCATTAAAAATTGAATGATATATTCTGTTTTTATTTTATATATTTATAAAAATTATAAAATTTACCATGTTATTATGAACTATTCATACTCACTAACTAAATTTATAGGTTGGAAGAGTTTTTTTAAATAATTATATCATCATTATTGTGACACCTGAGCTCCCGAATACCCAGAGCTGGTGCCATATAGTGGATCAAACTCAGTTTAGGCTCTGAGAAACCAGCTACTTTTGAAAAGTTTCATCTGTTAGAACTTGTTTCCTGAATTTTTTTATCAAAACGTATGTGAGCATACGAATGCCCAGTAAGGGGTTTAAAAAAATATTATACCCATAATATCTTCTGAAAAATTTTCATAACATTTACATAAAACATTTTCTTTAAAAATATGTAACACATTAAACATACCTTGACAATTCTCTATGGGATATAAGTGCACAATTTAATACATACTAACATTATCATGATTAAATTATGAGAATGTACAATCTGAATAGCAAGTAAAAGACATTTCATGTTAAAATTCAAGTTCAAAATTTATAACTATGTGTAATTCATGATCAGAGATGTTCTTAAAAATAATTACTTCATTTCCATAATTTAATATTGGCCTTTAAATCTCATAATATTTCATTAATAATAAATATGACATACTTAAACTTCTTATGATTCTCATAATCATAAGCTCTTTAACCAGGAATATTCTACTAGTCGGATAATCCTCTGGTTAATTAATTAAAATAGTCTTAATGAGGATAATGCATATGTCAGACCATGTCAATGCCTCCTGCCAAGACCTAGGGGCTAACTGTAATCGGACCCCAAACCGAAGAGCCTCTGTAACCAGACTCCACCCCATAGAGCCTCTAATAACCGGACTCCAACCTGGAGGGTCTGCTATAACAGGACCCCAACCCGGAGGGCTTACATTAACTGGTCCCCACCCCGGAACATACTAGGTCCAATGCATTCCTCATAACTCTAAATCAAAGTGCACATACCACTTTTATTTATTAAATCACTTATAATTCTCAGTACACATATTACTTTGTTTTTTAATTAATATTATTCAAAATGTCACATACCTCTTTGAATAATTAAATTCTTATATCATTAATTATTTTTAACAATAAATTGTTTGATTATCAGATAAAATAATAACTTTACAACTCTTCCATAGTAATAATATTTTAATGCATTAAAACACATGCTAATTATTCATGCTAAGATAAATGGAATTGGAAATGGACTAAAACATAATATGTCAGTTACTATTCAGACAACATGTTTCTCCACGACATGCATAAACTAGTATACAATCTTTGCGCATGTGATATTGAATTAAAATATACATGAATGTAATGGGAATGGTTACCACATGAAATGATAGTTCCTAAAACAATCATGACCAATTAGATAATTATATTTTATTTTGGGGTCATAATAAAAAAGGAGAACCCAACATTCTGTGTGGTGTGTTAATTTCTCATTTCTTCTTACATTTATTATAAAAGAGCTTTTGTTTAACACATTAGATATTACATATTGAAAGTATGAGACTCAACCATATCCTTTATCATTTAATCTAAATAGAGGATAGTAACTCATTCATTCGAATATGAAGTTTCAAGCATCCAATATTTATACACCCGGACTATGAACATCGTAAGAAAATAATTTTAAATAACTACTCTTAAGGTTTCATGTTGTTTAAGACATTCATTCAACGGGGTGTTCCTAAGAAGTAGTGTTTAGTAGAAGGAAAAAATAATTTGATAACAAAAGTTTTGTATCTTCCTTGCAAACCTTGGAAATTTATAAATTAAATTGGGGATCAAAGATGGCATATATACCCATGTACCCACATACATGATTGTACATAACAAGTATATGCACGGTTCTCATTATATGTTAATTTGACACATGTAAATATATTAAAAGCCTGGATTTAATTGTTAAGGAACAATTATAGAATTTTTTTTAAAAACCTCTTCCATATTATGTGTATTCATATATAAGAACATACTTGATTATATACAAAATGACTCCATGCATATTAGTCCTTCATTAACATAAGACTCAAATTTAGAAATCATGAAACTGGGCATATAAACTTTATTAAAATATGAGGTTTGTGTATATTATAATTATATATTTTCATATACATTTGTATATATGTAACTGATTATGTATTTAAGGCACAAAAATAAATCTGCATGGGGAGTCCATACTTAGGGTCCATTAATACCATGTAACACAAGATTTTTTGAATCTCTTAATCGTGAAAATTGAGGATTTACCTCAAACCATTTATGATGTATATTTATTACAAGTTTATATATATATACACATAACATAAAACCCAACCAGCAAGACATAGATTAATCTCATACCTTAGCTCGAGGAAGAGGAGGAGGAGGATCTCGGGAGGCACTGGATATCCCAGAGGAAACTTGATGGGGAATGCTGGAAGCAGAGAGTGAAGGACTGAGAGGTTTTTTGATGCCCCTGGTATGTTTTTTTATAACCCATACTGAATAATTTAAGTCATGTTCATGGAATATGAGGTCCAAGTGGCTTAAAAATATTAATAGTCAGCTCTTGTGAAAACCACGTGAAGGAGGGTCCAACAGCTATAAAAGGTGAAGAAAAAATGGTGGGATATAGGATATAGGTCACTAGTGCAATTCAAGCTGTGGGAAGAAGATGCCATTGCTACGGGTGGAAAACTGGTAGGTGTTTCAATGGCCACAATCAGATATGGTTTTGATTCAAGGGATGGGATGCGTTGGTGGTTTATTAAGGTAAAGGATGGCTCGGATTAAATCTGAGTGTGATCAGATGACATGAGATCAATGTGGATTTTTAAAAACCTTGAATGGCCAAGATTAGATCACGTCGGATCAAATGGCCCATGAAAAATTCGTTGATATCCTTGGTTGTTGAATGTCAAACGTGGTATTGGGATCAAAGGCCCAGATCGCGCGATACGTGATCCAGCAGCACAGATCTCGTTTTGCCTGAAAAAATGCATCCCACATCAAAATGGGGAGGCACGCACGACTTCATTATAATTCTAAGCCTCTGAATCCCCACTCAGAAATCACACAACACACACTTAGGGGGATTTACACACGGGGTTCTCCCTCCCCCGCATGCCTCGGGCTACCCATGCTCACCACGGCCTTATGCCCGCACTGCACACTAATGCGCTCCTGCACTCCCATACACTTGTGAGCCCCTTGAGAGACCTCTACCCGAGCTCGGGCTAGCCTAGGCCTGGGATGAGGGCTAGGCTCAGCTTCCTATTGTGAGATGACACCCTTGGCCCAGCCATAAATGGGTGGCCTTAGCGGGCCAAAATTTTTAATAAAAACAATCCTAAATAAAAAAATGAAGTCTTAAGGGAAAATATTACTATATAGAAATTTTATTTTTTTTTAAACATGGATTTTTTTAAACATTAAAAGGTTAATTTGTAAAAAATATACTTAAAAGAATTTTCTATGTGTGATTATAAACACAAAAAATTTAACATAAAATTTTATAAAATTGACTGATAATTCTTATACTCGTGTTATAGTGCTCAAAACATAGTTTAATTAAAAATATAATTCAATTAAAATTAATTAAACATAGTTTAAGACACTTAATGAAAATTATTACAGTACATTTGAATTAATTGCAACATGTTTTGAATTCCTTATTACATTTCCAAAACACCAATGTATAATTCAAAACATTTCACTGTGTCCTTTTAAATTTCATGCTTGGGAGTAGTTTTAATAATTTTTGAATTTATAACCTAATTACTTGTTGAACTAAAATATACTTATATGTTTTAAATTAATTATTCAACAAGGACAACAACTATATTTATATCAGTTAGAGTTCCATGGTTTTCCAAGGCAACGGTCACATTAGTTTCATATAAACCAAAGACTTAGGGTGTCCTAAAACTCAAGTCGATTGGAGAATATGGTTCAAGTCATACCATTGGTGCTTAGGGTGGCCATGTGGTATTAGGCCACACTAATTTTCAATATGACAAATTATAAGGACCCATATTTTTTCATTAGGGTTCTCATTGTTTTATGTTGTCTCCCTGTAATTTTGATAGGGTTCTTAATAGGTATTTTTGGTTAGCATGATTACTGTTTTGATCTCCGTGTATTGTAAACTCTACGGTGATTTTATTTAAATGGAAATTATTGTATCCACTTGTGTGTTTTAATTGGTTGCATTCAAATATAAATTAAAACCATATTATTACCTTCTCATGAGAAACATGTTTTCTTCAGTTATTAAAACAAAATAAAAAATTACTTATCAATACATGAGGTTCGAGTTTTGGGGTGTTACATCAATCCCCCTATGAGGAATTTCATCCTTGCAATTCATTCTACATAAGCATAAGAGAAGGACTCCTTTATCATCTTTACCACAACCTCCATCATGGAGGGTCCTCTTGTGTGGCTAGGTGAATTCCCAAGTTTATGTTCAAATTTTCAGTTTCTCTGGACCAGCTTCATTTTGAGCAGAAAGGGTTGAACCTATACATAGTGCATTCAGGTCTACCTTGATATGCTCTAGCAGTGGAAAGTTCAAAGATGTCCAAATGGACAATCTCTCGCATAATTCGGCAAACTGACTATTGATTGAGAGTATCTAAGGCATAGGCATTGTCGTATAAACTGAAACTGAGGAGTTCGTACATCTAAGCTGCAGAAAGGACTCCCTACAATGCAGCCGCTTGAAATCTCTCTTTGGCTGCAAAGTTCTAGCCCAGATTAAAGCATAGAAATAGTCCTTAGTGGTATTTCCCTCTTTACCTATACTCATCCAACTGTACGGTGGCTATTCTATGGTATATGTAGGAATTCTCCTGATAAGAACAGAGAATGTCCAGGATGTTTGACACATTGTAGAGCTTCTTGCATTTTTTTCTCAAATTTTTGATAGGTAGGTACTCCTCTTCATAGGTCTTAACCATGATGGTCTATAGTATTTCAGTAAGGAGTAATAGGATGGGAGACTTTATTTCCATTAGAAAATTAATTATGAAGGATCAATTGGTGAATCATATTTAGAAAAAAATGAAATAATGGATAAACATTTGAGCTCTCATATCACCACTTGTTCATAAAAATATACATGTTAATGGTTTCCCCAGTTTCAGAATACACGTATCCCGAAAACTAGTTCAAAAAATTTAATTTCCCTGTACCATATGCAACCCAAGAAATCTGGTTCGATATCGTGGGTGCACTTGTGCTGTCTCCAGACTATGGAATGTGGGATGTACAATTGTTATACATATTTATGTACTTTTGGTATTTATACTGAATGGGAGGCTTCGTAATCAAGGATTCCAAAGTCCATTAAATGACCTAAATGGCCATAGGACAGGACTTGACACATATATCTTGTGTGGAGGTCTTGTTCTGCTACAGCTTCTTGGAAGGCCATGAAGTATTGGATTCCTTATACTATAGTGAAGCATCTAAAAATCACCATGCAGTATTATCCCCATTATACGTAGGATGGGAATTGAGCTTGTATCATAAATATTTAATCTAGACCCACTCTTCAGTGGATTTGATGTACTTGGGGATAGTTGGATATGTCATAGAGTTTCTTACATGTCATTCAGATATGGTCATATATTATAAAATATTTATGGCTGGATATTGAAATTATGGTTTCTAGGGCCTCATTGGGAAGAGACATAAGATTAGTATCTTCATTTTCTATCCAAAAATCAAGAAAAAATAATTCTTTGTGATTCTTAAGTATGTTTTTCATTATTCAGTTCTGGTTTTCTAGAGTTATCCAAACCGACTCCTCTGATACCAATAGTGATGCCCCAGATCCTAAATACTCGGATCTGGTGCCACACCGAGGAACAAATTTGGCTCAGGCTCTAAGAAACCATCTACTTCTGAAATGTTTCCTCTGCTAAAAGTCATTACCTGAAAATGATTAATGAAAAAAGTATGGTTAGAATATGAATGCTTGGAAAGGGGTTTAAAAAACATATTATTCCTAAAATAACATTTCAAAACATTCTTTAAAATTTCCATAAAACATTTTTTTAAAAGATGTTACACATTAAACATTCCATGACAATTGTCTAAGGGATATAAGTGCACAATTTAACACTTACAAACACTATCATGATTCAATTATGATAATGTTCATTCTGAATAGAAAGTAAAAGACATTTCAGTTTAAAATGCAAGTACCAAATTAATAAATATGTGTAATGCTTGATCATAGTTGTGCATAAAAATAATAACTTCAATTTCATCATTTATTAATGGTTATTAAATCTTGTAATATTGCATAAATAATAAATATTCCATTCTTAAACTTCTTCTGATTCTCATAATCAAGATCTATTTAACTAGGAATATAAAACTAGACAAATAATCTTCTGGTTAATTAATTTTCATAGTTTTATTTGAGTAATGTGCATATATCGGACTGTGTCTTGGCCTCGTACCAAGAACTAAGGGCTAACTTTAACAGGACCCCAACCCGGAGAGCCTCTACAGCTGGAATCCACCCAAGAGATCCTCTAATAATAAGACTCCAACCTAGAGGTTCTTCTGTAATTGGACCCCAACCCAGAGGGCTTACATTTATCATTCCCCACCCCGAAAAATACTAGCCCCAATGCATTCTTCATAACTCTAAATCAATGTGCACATACCACTTTGATTTGTTAAATCACTTATCATTCCTAGTACACATGTTACATGGTTTCTTAATTTACATTATTCAATGTGTCCCACACCACTTTGATTAATTAAATTCATATCTCATAAATTATTATTAAAAATAAATTGTTTGATTATCACATAAAATAATAACTTTACAACTCTTCCATAATAATAAACTTTTAATGCATTAAAATACATGCCCATTATTCATTCTCAGATAAATAGAATTTGAAATGGACTAAAACATAATATGACACTTACTATTCAGGAAACATGTTTCTCCACGACATGAAAAAACTAGTATAAAATCTTTGCACATGTGATATTGATTTAAAACACATAAGAAAGGAGTGGGTGGGGTTACCACATGAAATGATAGTTCCTAAAACAATCTTGAACAATTACTTGATAAAATTTTCTTCTGGTACATAATAAAAAAAGAACCCAATATTCAATGTGGTGTGTTAATTTCACATTTTTTCTTACATTTATTATAAATAATCTTTTTATTAACACATTATATATTAAAACATTAAAGTATGAGAATCAACCTTATAATTTATCATTTAAATTAAATAGATGAGATTAAATCATACATGTGAATATGAAGGTGCAAGCTTATAATATTTATACTCATGATCTATGAAAATCCAAAGAAAATAATTTAAAATAACTAAACATAGGGTTTCATGTTGTAACAACCCGAATCTGGAGCCACACAACTAGTGACCGATAACAGGTTCGCCACATGACCCCAAGAGTGTTTCCCCAAACTCCAGAGGCTGCCGACAACCAGCGAGGGCCTTGGTGAGTCATTGGGGAAACTATGTCCTCATTTGGTAATGTATCCAGCAGAAGAATACCCATAAACAATAGCAAAAGCAGTAAATAGCATGCAACAACTAAACTGAAAGTAAAATAAATGTATGATATAATATTAATGATGTAGTACGGTACATGTATCTATGGAAAGCTGTAAAAAAACAACGTGTTGAAATACTACTGAAACCAAAATACTAAATGTAAACAGAAACTCCAGCAGCATCGCGAACCGAAGCCCGGTCCCATGCTCTTCATCTCCAACCAGCAATCAAGTACCTAAGGTATAAGGTCCACAATCCATACCTATACCTACAACCATATAATCTGTTTGGTCCAAAAAGCATGTCCCAAACAGGGTGTGAAACTAATCCCAGTAGGCGACCAACACAAGATTTGTGTCCTAATATCTGGCAGTGATATAGAAAAAGAAAAGGTAAATAATGCAGTAAACAATTCTACAAATTATCATTCACATTAATTTAATTACACAACTAGAGAAAACCAGAAATGTTTTCTAGTCCATGATAAGCAAGTGACATAGCAGGTATCTAAAAAGACTACCTAAACACAAGAAGTAAAAAACCCAAGCTTGTTCTTTGGCTTGGTGGACTTGTCACAACCAACCATCAAAATTCATACTAACTCTCTCGGTGGATTGAACTAGAATACCCCTATAGACCAGTAAACAAACAAGGCACAAACACTCTAGGAATCTCTTATGTCAATTCCCCTATGGTCTTGCAACAGTAGCTATAGACTCTCTGAGGAAGCACTTACGTCTAATTCCTCCTATGGTCTCCATGCGTGGTTAAAATAAGAACACTCTTGGGAAGCACAAAGTCTTATTCTCGTAGGTTCTGCATATGAAACTAAAACCAACAGATCCTCTAGGGAAACACTTAATCGTCTATTCCCTCTTTGATCTCCCGCAATAGGTTCCCATAGTCCTAAGCAGTCCAGTCGTGCGTAATCGACGGATGGAAGCCCTAAGAATTTTAACAACTACATGGCTAATAGCTACCATAAATGAAGAGCATTTAAAATGTAGGAAACGCATGCAATCAGTAATAACATGTAAACTAACAATTTCAATAGGGTTTCCTCACATGCAACGGTCCCAAACGCAGATAAATAGCCAAACAAAGGGAGAAACACTCGTGGGGTGATTCTCAAACCTGAAACCAAGCATAAATTAGCAGCAATTCATCATAATCTATCAAGAAATATGGGGTAGATAACAATAGGATCAAAATCCTAAACCTGGGTTACCGGATACATGGGTATCCGGCTTTTTTTCAACCAAAACTCAAAAAACATCAACGTAGGGCAACAAACCAACTACCTCGATCCTCGGAGATCGATATACTAGAACCTTGGCCTGTGAATCGTCCTAGAACAGATTATATCTGAAAAAACGTCAAAAATATTCTACCTCAGATAACATACATGAGAGGAGGAATCAGGAAACGAGGCTAAAGAAGAACCAAGAACTCACCGCTGCGATTCTTCTGCAACAGATGGAGTTTTATTCGGACAACCAGTGATGGATCGGTGTCTCGGAGAAGAAATAGGCTCCTCGGATGTTCTGGATGGAATTAGGTGGAGAAGAAGTTGTTTTTCGTCATTAGGCGCGACCCCGGGTCGATTAATGAAAAAAAAAGTACACTGCGTGTACTCTTAAAGTACACAGCGTGTACTCTTAAAGTACATAGTGTGTAGTAGGTTTTTCCGTACACCGCAAAATCAGCCTCCACGTTACCCCTACACACCATGTTTATGGCCCGGTCTCGGCCAACACATGAATTAAAGTGGCCAAGGAGTACATGACGTGTACGCATATGGTACACGGCGTGTACTTTGAAAATTTCCAGATTCTTTATTTTTCCTTAAAAATCCCATAAAAGAGATCTGTACCTGAAACTGAAGCTTCAGGTTCTTAAAAACATCCCCACTTAAAGAAATTCATCCCTGAATTTCACTAGAAAGGCTTAGAAGAAGAACCCTCGAACAACACTGGCCAATGTTATCGCATATCAGCCTCCCTCTCCCAAGTCACGTCTTGTATACGGTCGTGCTGCCATAGCACCCGTACCCGAGGAACAGACCAGCCACGGAGTACTTTGGCACTACGATCAAAAATCCTGATAGGATTCTCCTCAAAAGATGCATCTTGCTCCAACTCAACATCCTCGTGTTGAAAAACATGAGACGGGTCTGAGAAACCCCGTCGAAGTTGAGAAACATGAAAGATGTCGTGCATAGCCTGGTATCATTGAGGAAACTGCATCCTATAAGCAACCAGCCCGACACTCTCCAGAACCTCAAACGGCCCAACTTATCTCAGTGAAATCTTACCATGTCTCTGAATCCTCTTGTTTCCCAACCTCGGTGCGACATGCAGGAATACTTGATCCCAGACCTCAAACTCCAGAGGTCATCTCCGCTGATCCACATAAGACTTCTGCCGAGACTGTGCTGTCGCCATCCTCTAAAGAATCAACTGTATCTGTTCTAAGGTATCCTGAACAAGAAGAAGTCCCAGTAAAGATTCCTCCCCTTCCTCTAGCAAGCATAAAGGTGATCGGCATGGCCTACCAAACAAATCTTCGTAATGTGCCATCTGAATAGCCACCTGAAAACTGTTGTTGTAGGGGAATTGCTCCAGAGGAATATGCTTCTCCCAAGAACCGCCAAATTCTAGAATGAAAGCTTAGAGCATATCCTCAAGAACATGGATTGTACGCTCGGACTGACCATCAGTCTGGGGATGGTATGTTGTACTCAAAAGTACCTGTGTACCCAACACCCTCTGTAGCCCCTGCTAGAAGTGCAAAGTAAAATGTGCATCACTGTCTGAAACAATGGAGTGTGGAACTCCATGCAGACGTATAATCTATTAGATGTACAACCATCCCAGCTCATCAACACTAAAGTTATCCTTGATCGGTAAGAAGTGTGCAACCTTCATGAGCCTTTCCACTACAACCCAAACCATATCATTTCCTTGGGGAGATCTCGGTAAACCTGTCACGAAGTCCATCGCGACATCATTCCATTTCCACCCAAGAATGGGTAACTGCTATAAAATCCCTGATGTTCGATGATGCTATACCTTCACCTACTGATAGGTGGAACACCACATAACAAAACCATCCACATCCTTCTTCATACATGGCCCCCAATACTGGCGGTGAAAGTCTCGGTACATTTTGGTTACACCAGGATAAACTTCCCAAGCTGAAGTATAAAACTCCCCCATCATCTCCTCACGTATGTCCACTGAATCTCATATGAAGCCATGAAAATGTAGCACCTCTTCATCACCCACTATCCACCCCGGAGTAGGGTCTCCGTATGACACACCCTCCCGTAGGACTAGGCCTTCAGGGTCTGATAGCTGCCTCATTCAAATTCGATCAAAAAGGGTAGAGGTAACAGCTATAGAAGAATGAACCGTCTGACCTTGTCTGTCGTGCACCTCCAAATGAATCTCAGAGAACAGAGTCATGAGCTTCCCCTCACTACTGGCCTCCTGAACTTCCTACAACTGTGTCCTCCTACTCAGTGCGTCAGCCATAGCATTGCCTTTCCCAGGCATATAAGCAAGCTTGAATTCGAAAGATTGTAGGTTCTCGACCCACCTCCGCTGTCTCAGATTCAAGTCATGCTGTGTGCAGATATACTTGAGGCTCTTGTGGTTAGTATATACCACAAAATGATCTCCCATGGGATAGTTCCTCCAACAATGCAAAGCATGAACAACAAAATCCAACTCCAGGTCATGCGTAGGATAGTTCTTCTCATGTGGCCTCAACTGTCGGGATCCATACACGACAACACAATCTTCCTGCATAAGAACTGCTCCATGCCCGATGCCAGATGTATCATAGAAAATTGTATAACTCTTACCCTGCTCTGGTAGAACTAGAATCGGTACTGAAGTCAATCTCTCATTCAGCTCCTGGAAGGATGAGTCACAGGCTTCTGAACAAACAAACTTCACCCCCTTCTTATTCAAGATCCTCAACAATGCTGCTAAGCGTGGGAAGTCCTGTATAAACCGCATGTAGTAACCAGCTAGTCCCAAGAAACTACCTACCTCGAAGACGTTCTTCGGCTGCTCCCAAGTAACTACTGCTCTCACCTTCTCTGGGTCTACTGATACTCCTATCTCTGAGATGACATGATGACATGACCCAAAAAGTAAATCTCATTCATCCAAAAGTGGCACTTTGATAGTTTAGCATAAATCTGATTCCCCCTCAGGGTACTCAAAACGATCTCAAGATGGGTTTCATTGGCGTATCGAGTATGGTAGTACACCAAGATATCGCCCATTAAGACCATGATGAAAGAATCAAATTAATGATAAAACACTCAGTTCATTAGTTCCATGAAAACTGCTGGCACGTTCGTAAGGCCGAACGGCATAACCGTATACTCATACCGACAATACCTACTTCAGAAAGCTATGAGAGGTATGTCAGATGGTCTGACCCGCAACTGATGATATCCGGATCTGAAGTCGATCTTCGGGAACACCCTGGCTCCTCGAAGCTGATCAAAAAGATCATCAATCCTCGCAAGGGGTATCGGTTCTTGACCGTCAACTGGTTCAACTTCCGATAATCCATGCAAAGCCGTATGGTACCATCTGACTTCTTCGCAAACAACATAGGTGAACCCCAACGGGATGTACTAGGTCGGATGAAACCCATAGCCTACAACTCCTCCAATGGCTTCTTGATCTCTTGCAACTCAGGCGTAGCCATCCTATATGGAGGTATGGTTACCGGCGCAGCTCCTGGCACAAGCTCAATCGATAAGTCTACCTCACGCTCCAGAGGAAAACCCAAATGGTCTTCTGGAAGGACATCTGGAAAGAGATCAACCACTGGAGGAAAATCAATTTGAGAGGTCCCCTGATCATCCAGATATAAACTAGAAATCTAGGTCATAACTCTTCCCACCCCATGATGCTCTGTTTCATCTCTGCTTGCATGGACATCCCATTCACCCTTGTGAAGAAAAGACCCGCCCTTCGGTGACATGAAACTCACCCTGCGATGATAACAGTCGACAAAGGCCTGAAAAGGAACTAGCCAGTCCATTCCGATAATGAAATCATAACCTGTCATCTCCCGGACATAAAGATCCCACACGAAGTGACACCCACCAAACTCAAGGGGGAACTCCTTGCACTGACACATATTATAAGTTCTATGTCTCAAAAGAGTGTCTAGTGCCAAGGTATCTTCAGAAGTAAGGACTGTGAGTCTAATATTCTCCAAAGTGTGTACAGAAATAAAGCTATGAGAAGCTCCAGTAATGAAAAGTGTAGAATATTAAACTGAGGCTACTAGGATAGTACCTCGCACTGTGGAAGGTCCAGGATCCTACTCCCGATTAATCTTCTCTACTGCCAACGCCTGGCCAGTACCGCAACCTTATGTATTAGCCTGATATCCCTGAGCTGATCCCCCTTAAGCCTGAACACCGCTTCTGCGGCCTCTACCCTGGCCTGAACGACCTAAAGTACTCTACCCCCCAGTCTGCAGTGGAACTGAAATCCTGCTCCTGAATGAGGTGTAGAAACAGATCCCCCTTCACTAGCCTCTAGAAGAAGAACCCTTCAAAAACATTGTAGGTGACCCATCTTGCCGCAATATCGGCACTCCACTGGATCCCTCAGGAACTGAGGCTTCATATGCCCAATCTTTCTGCACTTATAGCACACCACATGGTTGACAGATGTAAGATCTTGTCTACCAGAAGATATACCTCGCTTCCTCGAGTCACCTCGAGTAGACTCTCGTTGGCGCTTCCTGCTCTCATTGTGAAATGAATCAGCGTTGGATGCTGAACCTCCCTGGTTAACAGCTCCAGTCTCCCACATATTTTTTTCAGTGATCAGCGCCTAGTTGACTATCAAAGTAATAGAAGTCAACTGGAAAACGTTCACATATGATCTGATCTCTGGTTTGAGGCCATCCTCAAACTTCCTCTCCAAAAATAGCTCGTCATTTCCCATAACGTGAGAGAAACGTTGTAACTCAGTGAAGCGGGAGGAATAATACTTAACGAAAAGAGTACCCTGCTGCAGGTTCATGAACTCCCTGGCCCTGTCGGCCCTCAGCGTCGCTGGATAGAAGTAGTAATAGAACGTACGCTGGAATTCGTCCCCAACCATAGTCCACTGGCGCCCTGCCAGTGAGACTACATCCCACCATCTCTTGGAATAATCTCGCAGCATGTAGGTTGCAGGCATCACCTTTATATCTGGGGGTGTCTCTAGATGCTAGAAGATGGGAAGCATGGTTTCATGCCCTGAATCTGCAACCTGAGGTCCTCCATCCCCTGTGAAAGTTGGAGGATGTTGCTGCTAGAAGACTTGTGTCAGCTCTGCCACAGACGGGGTAGGATATTGAGCTCCCTGGAAGGTCTGCATGAACCTCATGAAACCCTCTCTGAACTGAGGATCGGCACCAGTGTCTGGAATCACTGCGGGTGCCATGTCCGGAATGATCGGTGGAACTACCGGTAGTCCTTGGTCTGCCGTATCAGGTGTACGGTCACTGCCTGGTTCTTAGCGTGAAACGAGAGGACATCTTGGTACCATAACCCTGAAAGGTCAAAAGCACACTCCAGATTTATGATCAACAAGAATAGAAAACTCAAGATTACAAAACGGGAACATGAGAGAGAAACACATAAATTAGAAAAACAGAACTACATGATGTGTATTTAAACTACACGGTGTGTTTGTTAAATCCATTTACATGGGGTGCAATTCTGCAACCATTTTTCACGTAACACTCCAGACTACATGGAATGTTGTCCCAAAACATGACGTGTACTGGGACTCCACTCCCCTTCCCGAGTTTCATTGCATGACTAACCTACACAGTCCTCTTAATTCTAGACTACACGAGGTGTGCACTAAGGAGACGACATGCAAAAGCCAGGCTTCAGCGGCCCATGTAGCAGGTTACACGGTCGTCCACATGGCTAACCCCTTACACGGAGTGTTCCGAACAAACACAGCGTGTATCAAAGAAGATAACATCGACCCGTGTTGTTCGTGACATGGCTGGGTACCTAGAAGAAACTACACGTCGTGTTCTTATAACACACAGCGTGTACTAGACAGGCTCGGCGACCCGTATAGCAGGTTACACGGCCGACTACACGGCTAACCCCTACACGGCGTGTTCCAAACAAACACAGCATGTATAAGGAGGTATAAAACCGACCCGTGTTGTTTGTGACACGGCCGGGTACCCATAAGAAACCTACATGGCGTGATCTTATAACACACGGCGTGTACTACACGAGTTTCCCCGACCCGTGTTGTTAGTGACACGACCGGGTACATGGTTGACTACTACACAACGTGTACTTATAGTACACGAGGTGTCCCCAAAGACTCTCTGACACCCCGTGTTTCCATTTACATAGATAGTAACATGGTTTAAAAACTACACAGCATGTATGAAAAAAGTACACGCTGTGTGTTCTGTGGTTTTCTAGAAAGTAGCTCTGAAACTGCTCTGAATACCAGAAACACTGAAAACAACCTGCTATGTGCCAAATTTCGATCCGTGGGGACCCATACTCTCTGCGAATCAAAGCATGGCATCATAAAAATGCATACAACATGTAAATAGCATAACAACAAAGATTCTCCAAATTCCGATCCTCGAGGGCCCATAACACCTCCAAGACCAGAGCTTGGCACCCATGCTAAAAAGGCTGTAAAATAAGTAATACTCTATCAGCTCAACAAGTATTTCTATCATAGAAACTACCACAACTGCATGCATAATCTATCATGGCATCTATCACAACATCATTCAATTCTACTGCACCCAATATGGCATGGTAAAATTCATGATAAGTGATTTGCTACCCAATACCTATATGATGCATGAGATGGCACACCCTCATCTCATCGGGTTGCAACCAAATAGAACCATAATCATATAAACTGTAACAACACAATGCAAGTGCATCACCCAATGGTGAAATATAATAAATTGTAACATTTGAAAAAACAGAAAATTACAATCATGAGGTAGTGTAGCTTTTCCCTGTACACGGGTTAATTACTCCCGGGTACAATTACGTACTAACTACCAATTTCTTCCTATCCCTATCTATGGTTGCAAAATAGTAAGTAAATAGAAAGGAAGAAAACTACTATGATACCTCATTGTAACGACCCGAATCTGAAGCCACACAACTGGTGCCCTGTACCCAGTTCGCCACATGACCTCAAGCGTGTTTCCCCAAACACTAGAGGCTGCCGGCTAGCAGCGATGGCCTGGGTGAGTCAGTGGTGAAACTATGCCCTCATTTGGTAAAGTATGTAGTGGAAGAATAAGCATAAACAATACCAGAAGCAGTAAATAGAATGCAACAACTGAACTGAAAGTAAAAGAAATGTCTGATATAATATTAATGATGCAGTATGGAACATGTATCTATGGAAAGCAGTAAACAAAACAACATGCTGAAATACAACTGAAACCAAAATACTAAATGTAAACAGCAACTCCAACTGCATCACGGACCAAAGATCAGTCCCATGCTCTCCAGCTCCAACCAGCAATCAAGTACCTGAGGTAGAAGGGCCACAATCCCTACCTATACCTATAACCATATAATCTGTTTGGGCTGAAAAGCAGGACCCAAACAGGTTGTGAGACTAATCCCAGTAGGCAACCGCCAAAAAATTTGCGCCCTACTGTCTGTGAGTGATATAGAAAAAGTAAAGGTAAATAATCCAGTAAACAATTCTACCAATTATCATTCACATTCATTTAATTAAACAACCAGGGAAAACCAGAAAAGTTTTCTAGTCCATGATAAGCAAGTGACACAACAGGTATCTAAAAAGACTATCTAAACACAAGCAGTACAAAACCCAATATTGTTCTTTGGCTTGGTGGACTCGTCACAAGAAACCATCAAAATTCACACTAACTATATGGGTGGCTTAAACTAGCAGACCCCTATAGTCCAGTAAACAAACAAGGCACAGGCACTCTGGGAAGATCTTACGTCAATTCCCCTATGGTCTTACAACGATAGATACAAACTCTCTGAGGAAGCACTTATGTCTAATTCCTCATGTGGTTTCGATGAATGGGTAAACTAAGAACACTCTTTGGAAGCATAAAGTCATATTCCCGTAGGTCCTGCGTACGAATCTAAAACCAATAGACCCTCTAGGGAAGTAGTTAATCGTCTATTCCCTCTTTGATCTCCCACACCAGGTTCCCACATCCCTGAGCAGTCCAGTCGTGCATAATCGACTGATGGAAGCCCTAAGAGGTAGAACAACTACTTGGATAATAGCTACCATACATCAAGAGCATTTAAAAAGCAGGCAACACAAGCAATCAGTACTAAAAAGTAAACTATCAATTGCAATTGGGTTTCCTCACAGGCAACGGTTCCAGACGGTGATAAACAGACAAACAATGGGGGAAAAACCTGTGGAGTGATCCTCAAACATGAAACCAAGCATAAATTATTAGCAATTCTTCATAATCTAACAATAATTCTAGGGCAGATAACAATAGGATCAAAATGATAAACCCGGGATACCCGATACATGGGTATCCGGCACTTTTGCAACCAAAACTCAAAGAACATCAACGTAGGCAAACAAAACACCTACCTCGGTGCTCATAGATCAATATACTAGAACCTCATACCTTGAATCAGTATAGAATGGAGTAGATCAGAAAAAACATCTAAAAAGTTCAACCTCAGATAACTTACACGAGAGGAGGAATCAGGAAATGAGGCTAAAGAAGAACCAAGAACTCACCGCTGCGATTCTTCTACAACCAACAGAGTTTTATTCGGACAACCGGTGACAGATCAGTGACTCGGAGAAGAAACGGCCTCCTAGGACGTTCTGGACAGAATTAGGCGGAGAAGAATATTTTTTCGTCATTAGGCGCGACCCCAGGTCGATTAATGAAATAAAAATAGTACACGACGTGTACTCTTAAAGTACATGGCGTGTAGTGTTTTTTTCCGTACTCCTCCAAAATCGGCCTCCACGTCACCCCTACACACCGTGTGTATGGCCCGATCTCGGCCAACACATTTATTGGAGTGGTCGAGGAGTACACGGTGTGTACTTATAAGGAACATGGTGTGTACTCTGAAAATTTCCTGATTCTTTATTTCTCCTTAAAAATCCCGTAAAAGAGATTCGTACATGAAACCCAAGTTCCGGGTTCTTACACATGTTGTGTAAAACATTCATTCAACGAGGTGTTCTTTAGAAGTAGTTATTATTTAACTCCAAAAAAAATTTGAAAACAAAAGTTTTGTATCTTCTTCAAAAACCTCGGAAATTTATAAATTAAATTGGGGATCAATGATGGCATATATACCCACTGTAGAGACCCAAAGCTTGAAGTACATGAACATTACATTACTTTTGCGTAATAATTAATAAATAACAAAAACAGACACACAAGGAACGTAATAGTTTAGTGTCTTTGGAAACATGGAACGTAATCTTCTAATCGTGGTGAATGATTTTAAACATCTCCCATAAAGATCTTCCCATTTTTTTATTACCTAAAATCTTTCTTTATATCCTAGGGAAACGAAAACATAAAAAGGGTGAGCTCAAATGCTCAGTAAGGGTATGCATGGATAAAATAAAACATACCGTATACATTTGAACTTAAAAACATGATCATAATGTTTAAACATCAAAATCTTGAGCAATGACATAAAACATGGAATTAAATAAGGTATAGATCATAATGTAACATAAATCATGATAAAATAGAATGGGAATAAAAAATGTAATTTTGGAAACCATTAAGCACATGATATGATTTCCATATTATCCAATGCATTGCTTCCAAGACCATCTTAGTGGACAAAGTCCCTTTCTAAATTGAGTTCACTCCTCATTCCAGTCCTGTATTACAGAACCGGTATAACTTGTCGTTCCAGCCATGTCTATCTCATGAGAAATAATTCTTTACCCGATGCATTGGAGGGAGATATAGGTCCCACCCATCTCATAGTGAAATCATTCTTACTTGTGCCACAAAATAAACATAAAACATTCATTATAACCCAAAGAATAAAATGGGTTTCATAAACATCATCCCATCATCACATAATCCATATAAAACAAATGGATATTTCATAATAAGAAAATTGAAAACATGTAAATAATAGATACATTATACTTGAAACATACACATATGAAATAATGTCATCGTAGATTGAAAATTGTTTTGTTAAAACACCTGAAATGAATTCTTGAGGAAAATAACATTTCTTCTTCAAAATCAATTTCTTTTCACAGAACATCTTGCAATTTTAAAAGAAAATGATTTTTTTTGAAAATAGTCATGAAATATTTTGGAGGATGTTTCATGAAAATAAGGCTTTATAAAACCGTAAAAATCTTTTCACGCCGTATAAGTTAAAAATAACATTCTCCTCTTACTTTTGTCGGAAAAGTCAAAAAAGTACCTCGTAACGTAAATAAGAGAAAGATTCAAAACATACCATGTAGTAAAATTTAAAAATGGGTAAAAAGGAATTTATTCATATATGAAAAAACTTTTATAAAACATGTACATGATAGAAATAACCCTAGTAAATACTTACAAATAAGCAATCTCGGATAAAAATGAAATTTGCAAAATTATCCCTTACCTTAGGTCTGATATGCTTCGTTCGTATCCAAACCGCCTGTATAATGATTTAAATAATGTCATTGACTTATTACAGAATCATATTCATTGTTATTATATCATTTATGGTTCACTTATGACTTTATATTACCCGTTCTTTTGTAAATTCCATGTTAAAGAGTGTTTTGGGTAAAATCGTTTCATTTTTCGTCCGTGGTTTGACTTGTAATTATTCATATTATTACTTAGATCATGATTACTTAATTAGAGAATATAAAACATGATTTATATATAATATATATTCATAATATATATATATATAATAGATCGATAAATGGAAAGAAATACACCGTTCATGGAGACGGTGGGCCGTATGTATGCATGAACTATGTTTTCGTTTCCTTATTGAATTGAATGGAATTAAGTAGATGACATAAAAATATATATACATAAATCCAGTATCATTATTATTTCATGTATTTTATTATTACTTATTATATACACTTTATAATCATTCTTGAATGGTTATCATGGAGAGTGAATCTCATCGCGTCGTGAAGACGGTATTCCGTACGTACGCATGAGCGATGATATCATTCCCATAATCGTCGAATTTTATTAAAGTTTATGTATAATATTATAGAATCAATATCAATTTACAATAATCATATATATTCAATACTTTCACCATTATACCCATCCAATTAAGGTGGTGGTGGAAAATAGATTACACCATGGTGTGGAGACGGTATTCCGTACGTACGCACGCGCGGGGATTTCGTTTTCCGTAGGATGGATAAATGGTGAAATAGGGTTTTTTATTACTTATAATAACATATCCGTATATGAGTGATACTGATGTTATTACTTCATAATGAAACAAATAAAGAAGAAGAAGTGAAAGAAGAAATAAAGTTGAAAGAATCGGTAACGAACATTACCTCTTCTTTGAAGCGCCTCATTGAGACATCCTCTTAGGGCACTAAAATTGGCCTTTGAAGAAGACTAGGACCTCTATAATGTTTCTAGGGAAGTGGAGAAGATAATTTTTCAGGTTTTGTCAGATCATGAATGCTCAAATTGATGTGAGGAAGAGAGGGAGGAGGTTCCCTTTTATAAGGGAGGAGAGGGGCACCTTTGGAAATCATAAAAATATTAATTTATAATAAATATAACCCCACTTAAAAACCTCAAAAAATAACTAATATTCTAATATTAGATGAGATAGGGTTTTAATCTAATCAACCAATAAAATTTAGACATGTTAGGAAATTATTTTAAACATTATCATCTTGATTTATCCTTACTTAATGAATTTAATTTTATTTGTGGTAATAACATTCTAAATTTTAAATTATAACAAATAATTACTTATTTGTTGTGAATTATCTATAATTGGATACTTTATAACATTTTAGAACATATAAATTTAAATTTATAAATTTTATATATTTTTGTGATTTTTAAACAATTTTAAATATGTTATTTTTATAAAATAACAATAGTGTCATTTTTGACACTATTCATTTATTTGAATTTAAATAAAATATATACAGAATATATGTTCGAAATAAAAAGATTTAATATATTCATAAAAGGTCATATGTATCTAGAAAATTATTGTAGAACCATAAATAGTTGATATAATATTTATTTTATTATTTTTAAACCCATATATTTGGTTTATCTCTTAATAAAATAATTACTACAACATTTTTGTATAATTATTTAATATACTTATTTGTTGAATAAAAATTAAAACTAAAATCCTATGATAAGGATAAATTTATTAGAATTCACAATAATAATTTTACTCGAATTTATCTTCTTAAAATTACAATATTTAAATTGTTATATTTATTAAATTATGATGGTGACAACTTTGGCATCATTTAAAATAAAATAATATAAGTGTCATAATTGCCTTAATAAGGATCAAAATGGTCAAAAATTCGGCCATTGGATGATTAGGGTTTATATATACACTAATAATATGTTTATTTCAGATTTTCGGTCCTTTTTATATGTATTACTATTTCAATAAAAACTATATTATTGATTTTTCACTAAATAAAAAATTTCTGCATCATTAATGTATCAATATAAATGACAATTATTTAATCCCAAAAAATTATAAATAAATTCTCATGATGTAGATAATTTTATTATATTTCTGTAGACTATTCATGTTTGAAGTCTTATGATTTTTATCACTAAATTAAAATTATTATACTTATAAGATTTAAGAGAGTGACATGTTGTCACTTTCTTTGGTTTTATAATAATTAAATTATTTTCATGGTCAAAAGTCCATAAAATGAATCGAATCCGACCCTTAGGTGATATGGGTATACTTTTAGCCATCTAATAGAATTTTGGCATTTGTTAGGGTAATTTTATAATATTATATTTACCCTTAATTACCTGATTTACGTTTAACTATGGTAAATAAAATTTACCGTAGTTATTATTCATAATTCCCAAAAATAAGAAGTATCATATTAACATAATTTCGACCCACTGATTCCAAATATGGAATCAATTTTTTTAAATTAAATACACAGAATTGGCAAAAATTAAATTAAAATTAATCACGTTGTCGAATGAAAATTGGTTTTTGTTTAAAACATTGCAAAAGATTGAATTGATTTAACCTACGAATTCAATGTAAAATCAATGCTAATGACATAAATTATATTAAATGGTAAAAATATATTCTATTTATACTTTAAAACCACTCAATATTATAATTTAACCATATAAATTATTGCGATGAAAAAAGTTGTTTTTAATTAAAATATAGCGTGTTTTTACTATTCATTAAAATATGAAAGTTATCATAAAAATATCAAAACTTTAACCAATGTAAATTTTTATATCCTGATTGAAAAGAAGAATTTTATTTTTTCAAATTAAACTTATAAACATGTCAAAAACTAGATTTAAAGTGGATGTGCCATCAAAAGTTGGCAAAACTGCTTTTTTTGAAAAATATATATTTTACCCGAAAAATTTATTTTGTTCTTATACCATGTTATAGAAAATGTTTAAGATGAATAATAATGTTATAAAATTCAAAATTTAGTTAATACTATTCATAACAGCTCGTTCATAATAAGATTATAATAATATATCATTATTTAGTAAAACCCGGTATTGCGTACAACACACGCTATCGAGGAAGGTCGTGATTGCGTGTAAAGCAAGACAAGTCAGGGTTGCGTGTTTTGCAAGACTCCTTTATTATTTTGTATAACAGAATCCAACCATATTCCATTTTCATTTATACATTTAATATATATATATATATACACCCTCAATGTTGCGTAGAATAACTATTATAAAATGAACTTGAAATTATGTGTAACGCAATCTAAGAATAGTCTTGTGTATACTTCAAGCTAATACATTGTGGCCTATAGCACAAGATAATTTGTCATAGCATAAAACACATGACATCAAATAAATTAAATAGAATAATTATCACAAAATATTGGGTTTATTACATTCTACCACCCTCAAAATGAATTTCGCCCTCGAAATTCATTGGGTTTATAAATCATTTACTATTCATAGAATCCCACATCGTAAAAAGGAATACTAAAACTTAATTTATAAAACTAAAGTATGAAACATAATGATTACCCAAAGTAACTTATCACTAGGATTCCATATAGGAGAACATAGCTGAAAATATGGATATGGAAGAAAAATATAACCATCAAGTTCTAATGGAGAGTGGTAGAGAACATGGCTATGAAAAAGCCATCAATCACAAAGCCATAAATTTGTGATGATCTAAGGTACCATCTGATTCATCGGATATAAGATCACTAGGACAACATTTTTGTTTTTCAATATCATTTCCCTAAAGTTGAAAATTTTTAATTAGAAGAAATAATTTCATGATTTTGGTACAATCTCACTGTTCTTCATGCTTTGAACAATTTCCACTTCATCTCTTAAAGAAATGAAGTTGAATTTCTTATTCGTGAAGTGTTAACAGATCATGTGATTGAATGACGGGTCATTCCATCTGTCTCAAACAAAAGGTTAGCAAATTTTTATACATAAGTCGATCTATAGTCAGATTAATCATATATGGTTCCTAAAATGGGCTTATACTTCATATATCATACTACTTAGTATAATAAAACTAGTTTCTACTAAATAGGGACTTCCTGTAGGCCAGTGGTAGGCAATAATGGCCAGTCGCACTTCGGTTGTGGGTTTGATTCCCACATCCTTGTCCGACGCGATGGGCTGTCGCCAGTCCTACAGGTGTTCTTTTTTCAAAAACTATAGTACTATAACATCCCATTAATAATATCAAAAAAAGTTATATCCTTAACTAATACTAACTTATGTCCAACATAATCTATTCCAATATTTAGGCTTATCCAAAATACTTCTTTCCAAACTCATTGTATAAAGAGAACGATTACTAAAAATTCCATATTACAAGCATGTGAATGTCATCATTTATCCCTCATATATCTTGTTGGTCACATTCCAGTCATGTGAATACCATAATCATGTAATCTCTTGAAAAATGAATACCCATTGAATCTTAGTGAAAACATGAGTGCTGTCTAAAGTTCACTCTTTCCACATACCAAAATCCTCATAATTCTATATACTTAGTCCTTATATCAATCATGATCTCATGAATACTGTCAAACATTTCATTTTCTTCTTATCCCTTCATTATGAGCATATCATCTACTTTCAAAAATATTTGAATCACTTTTCATGGTTACCGGTACCATAAAATTATTGAAAACCACAATAGACTAATACGAAAATATTCTAATACACCATAAATGTACATCAACAACACTATTCTTGAATACCAATACATAAACACGTTAATCCATCCTCTTTAATTATTGTCCTGGAATAAGTCCTTCCTTGATTTAGAAGTATCTTTTTAAGTCAGGGCATTGAGTTTGGTAATGCCCATGTTCTCCACAAATAAGACATTGAACTCTATAACAGTCTATCACTCTATGACCCTTTTCTCCACAGAGATAACATTTGTCCCTCCATTTGATATATTCCTCATGGTTTTCTTCCCTTCTTTATAAATCTCAATCATCCTTTCTTTATGCTCCTCAACATGTGAACATGTATAAAAGTCTATCTTCCTCTTATTTGATTAATTAGGTATACCACTAAATTTCACCTTGTTAATCATATATCGCGATGACTGATTTGGCATAATCACAATATCTTTCTCTATAGGCATTACGCAATTTTGTTTCTCCTAGTCACCAATTTGTCCATTGGATTCAATGTTAACCGAATTCCTTTTGGTTCCCTCCATTGACCAAAACACAAAAAGAATTCTGTGAGAGGCAAAAATCATACAAGGAAAATAACATAATCAAGGGGGACTACCTTCGGCATCTAACATCATAGGTTTAATTCTAAGATAGTTAGCGTAGTTCTAGGACTATATCATATACGTATACTTATCTTTAGGGACATCCCTAGACATACCTTAGAAATATTCTAGGGATCTCAATAAAGTTCTCGCATCCTAGGTTCCAAAGGTTGACTAAACTGTTCCTCTGATACCAACTGTAGAGACCCAAAGCTTGATGTACTTGAACATTACATTACTTTTGCGGAATAATTAATATATAACAAAAACAGACAAACAAGGACCGTAATAGTTTAGTGTCTTTGGAAACTTGTAACTTAATCTTCTAATCATGGTGAAAGATTTTCAACATCTCCCATAAAGATCTGCCCCTTTTTTTCTTACCTAAAACATTTCTTTATATCCTGGGGAAAAGAAAACATAAAAAGGGTGATCAAAAATTCTCAGTAAGGGTAAGCATGGATAAAATAAAACATACCATATACATTTGAACTTAAAAACATGAACATAATGTTTAAACATCAAAATCTTGAGCAACGACATAATGCATGGAAGTAAATAAGGCATAGATCATAATGGAACATAAATCATGATAAAATAGAATGGTAATAAAACATTTAATTGTGGAAACCATTAAGCACATGATATGATTTCCATAATAGCCAAGGAATTGCTTCCAAGACCATCTTAGTGGACAAAGTCCCTTTCTGAATCGAGTTCACACCTCATTCCAGTACTGTATTACTGAACTGGTTTAACATTCCGTTCCATCCATGTATATCTCATGAGATATAAATCTTTACCCAATGCATTAAAGGGAGATATAGGTCCCACCCATCTCATAGTGAAATCATTCTTACTTGTGCCACAAAATAAACTTAAAACATTCATCATAACCCAAAGAATAAAATGGGTTTCATAAACATCATCCCATCATCACATAATCCATATAAAACAAATGGATATTTCATCATAAGAAAATTGAAACCATGTAAATCATAGAGACATTATACTTGAAACATAAACATATTAAATAATGACATCTTAGATAGAAAATGGTTTTGATAAAACACCTGAAATGAATTCTTGAAGAAAATATCCTTTCTTCTTGAAAATCAATTTCTTTTCACAAAACATCAGGCAATTTTAAAAGAAAAGGATTTTGTTGAAAATATTCATGAAATCTTTTGGAGGATTATTCATTAAAATAAGGATTTATAAAACCGTAAAAATCCGTTCACGCCGTATAAGTTAAAAATAACATTCTCCTCGTACTTTTGTCGGAAAAGTCAAAAAAGTAACTCGTAACGTAAATAAGATAAAGATTCCATACATACCATGTAGTAAAAGTCAAAAATGGGTAAAACGGAATTTATACATACATGAAAACACTTTTATAAAACATGTACATGATAGAAATAACCCCATTAAATACTTACGAATAAGCAATCTCAGATAAAAATGAGATTTGCAAAATTATCCCTTACCTTAGGTCCGATATGATTTGTACGTATCCAAACCTCCTGTATAATGATTTAAATAATGTCATTGACTTATTACAGAATCATATTCATTGTTATTATATCATATATGGTTCACTTATGACTTTATATTACCCGTTCTTTTGTAAATTCCATGTTAAAGAGTGTTTTGGGTAAAATTGTTTCATTTGTCGTCTGTCGTTTGGCTTGTAATTATTCATTTGATTACTTAGATAATGATTACTTAATTCGAGAATATAAAACATGATTTATATATAATATATATTTATAATATACATATATATAATAGATCGATAAATGGAAATAAATACACCGTTCATGGAGACGGTAGGCCGTACGTACGCATGAACGTTGTTTTTGTTTCCTTATTGAATTGAATGGAATTAAGTAGATGACATAAATATATATAAACATAAATCCAGTAGAATTATTATTTCATATATTTTATGATTAATTATTATATATACTTTATAATCATTCTTGAATGGTTATCATGGAGAGTGAATCTCATCGCGTCGTGGAGACGGTATTCCGTACGTACGCACGAGCGATGATATCATGCCCAAAATCGTCGAATTGTATTAATGTGTATGTATAATATTACATAATAAATATCAATTTACAATAATCATATATATTCATTACCTTCACCATTATACCCATCCAATTAAGGTGGTGGTGAAAAATATATTACACCACGGCTTGGAGACGGTATTCCGTATATACGCACGCGCGGTGATTTCGTTTTCCGTAGGATGTATAAATAGTGAAATAGGGTTGTTTCATACTTATAATAACATATCAATATATGATTTACACTGATGTTATTACTTAATAATGAAACAAATAATGAAGAAGAAGTGGAAGTAGAAATAAAGTTGAAAGAATCGGTAACGAATATTACCTCTTCTTTGAAGCGCCTCTTTGAGACCTCCTCTTAGGGCACTAAAATTGGTATTTTAAGAAGACCAGGAACTCTAGGATGTTTATAGGGAAGTGGAGAAGAGAATTTGGCAGGGCTTGGACGAGCTTGAATGCTCAAATTGGTGTGAGGAAGAGAGGGAGGATGTGCCCTTTTATAAGGGAGGAGAGGGGCACCTTTGGAAATCTTAAAAATATTAATTTATAATAAATCTATCCCCACATAAAAACCTCAAAAAATGACTCATATTAGAATATTAGAGGATATAGGGTTGTAATATCATCATAAAATAAAATTTAGACATGTTAGGAAATTATTTTAAACATTATCAACTTGATTTATCCTTACTTAATCAATTTAATTTTATTTGTGGTAATAATATTCTAAATTTTAAATTATAAAAAATAATTACTTATTTGTTGTGAATTATCTATAATTGGATACTTTATAACATTTTAGACTATATAAATTTAAAATTATAATTTTATAAATTTTTTGTGATTTTTAAACAATTTTATAATATGTTAATTTTATAAAATAACAATAGTGTCAATTTTGACACTATTTATTTATTTGACTTTAAATAAAATATATACAGAAGATATGTTCGAACTAAAAGCTTTAATATATTCATAAAAGGTCATATGTATCTATAAAATTAGTGGATAACATTAAATAGTTCATATAATATTTATTTTATTATTGTTAAAACCATATATTTGGTTTATCTCTTAATAAAATAATTACTACAACATTTTTGTATAAATATTTAATATAATTATTTGTTGCATAAAAATGAAAACCTAAATCCTATGATGAATATAAATCGATTAACTTTCACAATAATACTTTTACTCGAATTTATCATCTTAAAATTACAGTATTTTAATTGTTATAATAATTAAATTATGAAGGTGACAACTTTGGCATCATTTAAAATAAAATAATATAAGTGTCATAATTGGCTTAATAAGGATACAAATGGTCAAACATTCGGCCAGTGGAGGATTATGGATTATATATACACTAATATTCTGTTTTTTTGCAGATTTTTTGTCCTTTTGATATGTATTACTATTTCAATAAAAACTATATTATTGATTTTTCACTAAATAAATAATTTCTGCACCATTAATGTATCACTATAAATGACAATTATTTAATCCCTAAATAATTCTAAATAAATTCTCATGATGTAGATAATTTTATTAGCTTTATGGAGACTATTCATGTTCTATGTTTTATGATGTTTTTCACTAAATTGAAATTATTATACTTATAAGATTTAAGAGAGTGACATGTTGTCACTTTCTTTGGTTTTAATAATAATTAAATTATTTTCATGGTCAAAAGTCCATAAAATGAATCTAATCTGACCCTTCGGTGATATGGGTATACTTTTAGCCATCCAATCAAATTTTGGCATGTGTTAGGGTAATTTTATAATATTATATTTACTCTTAATTTCCCGATTTACCATTAACTATGGTAAATAAAATTTACCGTAGTTACTATTCATAACTCCCAAAAATAAAAAGTAGCATATTAACATAATTTGGACCCACTGATTACAAATATGGAATCCATTTTTTAAAATTCAATACACAGAAGTTGCAGAAATTAAATTAAAATTAATCTCGTTGTCGAATGAAAATAGGTTTTTGTTTAAAACATTGCAAAAGATTGAATTGATTTAACCTACGAATTCAATGTAAAATCAATGATAATGACATAAATTATATTAAATGGTAAAAATATATTCTATTTATACTTTAGAACCACTCAATATTATAATTTAACCATATAAATTATTGCGATGAAAAAAGTTGTTTTTAATTAAAATATAGAGTGTTTTTACTATTTATTAAAATATGAAAGTTATCTGAAAAATATCAAAACTTTATCCAATGTAAATTTTTATATCCTGATTCAAAAGAAGAATTTTATTTTGTCAAATTGAACTTATAAACATGGAAACAAATAGATTTAAGGTGGGTGCGCCATCAAAAGTCGGCAAAACTGCATTTATTGAAAAATACATATTTTAACCAAAACATTTATTTTGTTCTTATACCATGTTCTAGAAAATTTTTCAGATGAATAATAATGTTATAAAATTCAAAATTTAGTTAATACCATTGATAACGGCTAGTTCATAATAATATTATAATAATATATCATTGTTTAGTAAAACCTGGTATTGCGTACAACACACGCTATCGAGTAAGGTCGCGATTGCGTGTAAAGAAAGACAAGTCAGGGTTGCATGTTATGCAAGACTCCTTTATTATTTCATATAACAGAATCCAACCATATTTCATTTATACATTGAATATATATATATATATACCTTCAATGTTGCGTAGAATAACTATTATAAAACGAACATGAAATTATGTGTAACGCAATCTAAGAATAGTGTTGTGTATACTTCAAGCTAATACAGTGTGGTGTATAGAACAAGATAATATTGTCGTAGCATAAAACACATGACATCATATAAATTAATGAGAATACCTATCATAAAATATCGGTTTGTTACACCCACATACCCACATACACAGTTGTACATAAGAAGTACAAGAAAGGTTCTCATTCTAAGTTAATTTGACACTTGTAAATCTATAAAAGCATGATTTAATTAATAGGGTAAAATTATAGAATTATTTTAAAAACCGAATTTATATTATGTGTATTCATATATTAGAACATACTTTATTAGATATAAAATTTTCCAACACAAAGTGACTCCATGAATTTTAGTCCTTCAATAACATGAAACTCAAATTTAGAAATATTTAATATGGGCATATGAAATTTATGAAAATATGAGGGTTGTGTATATTATACTTATATATTTTCATATAAATATGTATATATGTAACTATTTATATATTTAAGGCATAAAAATAAATATGCATGGGGAATCCATATTTGGGTCCATTAATACCGTGTAACTCTAGATTTTTTGAAACTTTTTATCGGGAAAAAATGGTTTAACTTTAAACCGTTAATAATGTATATTTATTACAAGTGTATATATATAAACACACATACATCTTAAAACCCAACCAGAAATACAAATACTAATACCCTACCTTAGGTCAAGGAAGAGGAGGAGGAGGAGCTCGTGAAGGAACTGGAAATCCTAGAGGAAACTTGATGGGGTATGTTGGAAGCTGAGAGTGAAGGACCGAGAGGTTTTTGGATATCCCGGGTATATTTTCGTTATAACCCATACTGAATAATTTAATGCAAGTGTATGGAATCTGATGCCCATGTGGCCTTAAAAAATTAATATTCTTCTCATGTAGAAACTGCATTAATGAGGTTCCACCAGCTGTAAAAGGTAAAGAAAAAATGGTCGGATATAGGATATAAGGCACTGGTGTAGTGTACGTTGTGGGAAGAAGAATATGTCGTTGCGGGTGGAAAACTAGGAGGAGATTCCATGGCCACGATCAGAACTGGTTTGGATTCAAGGGCTGGGATACGTCCATGGTTTATAAAGGTAAAGGACGACTCCGATTATATTAGAGTCTGATTGGATGAAAAAAGATCAATGTGGAGTTTTAAAAACCTCGAACGGTCACGATTAGATCGCGCTAGATCAAACAGATCTTGAGAAACATGGTGAAATCCACGGTTGCTGAAGGTTGAATGCAGGATCAGGATCAATGGCCCAGATCATGCAATATGTGATCCAACGTCCCATATCTCTTTTCTCCTGAAAAAATGCATCCCACATCGAAACGGGGAGGCGGACATGGCTTCCTTATAAGACTAAGCCTCTTAAGCCTCACTTAGAAATCACACAACAAAGACTCAGGGGGTCTTAAACACGGGTTCCCACATCTCCCATAGGCCTTGACTTACCCATGCTCACCATGGACTTATGACCGCATTGCGCACTCATGTGCTCCTTCGTTCCCTTGCTCATGTGAACCCCTTGGGAGACCAATGTCAGTGCTTGGGCTGGCCCGGGCTTGGGATAAGGGCTAGGATCATCCTCCTAGCATGATCTGCCTCGCTTGGCCTAGCCATAATGGGTTGGCCCTTAGTGGGAACAAATTTTTAATAAAAGATAACCTAAATAAACAAAATGAATTCTAAAGGGAAAATAATACTATATAAATTTTTTATTTTTTCCAAAACCTAGATTTTATCAAGAATTAGAAGGTTAATTTGTACAAATTAGACTTAAAATTATTTTCTATGGTTATTTATAAACTTGAAACATTTAAACTAAAAAGTTGTAAAATTGAATGATAATTCTTATACTATTGTTGTAGTGGTGAAAACATAGTTTAATTAAAAGTATAATTCAATTAAAAGTTATTAAACATAGTTGAAGACATTGAATGAAAATAATTACAATAAATTTGAATTAATTGCAACATGTTTTTAATTCCTTATTAGATTTCAAAAACACTAATGTATAATTCAAAACATTTCACTATGTCCTTTTAAAGTTCATGGTTCAGAGTAGTTTTTATAATTTTTCAATTTATAACCAAATTACATGGTGAAATAAAATATACATATATGTTTTCAATTAATTATCCAACAAGTCCAATATCTATATTTATAGCCATTATATTTCCATGGTTTCCCAAGGAAACGGTCACATTAGTGTATTATAAACCCAAGCTTTAGGGTGTCCTGAAACTCAAGTTGATTGAAGAAGATGGTTTATCTAATACCATTGGTGCATATTGTGGCCGCAGTGGCTTTAGCCATTCATATGTTCATTATTACCAATTCTAAGGACCCATATTATTTCATTGGGGTTCTAGTTGTTTTAGTTTGTATCCCTGTAATTCTGATAGGGTTCTTAATAGGTATTTTTGGTTATCATGATTAATCTTTTGATCTCTGTGTATTTTAAATGATACAGTGTCTTTATTTAAATGAAAATTATTGTATCCACTTGTGTGGTTTACTCAGTAGCATTCCAATATAAATTAAAACCATATTATTAACTTCTCATGAGAAACATGTTTTGTTCAGTTATTCAAACTAAAGTAAACATAACATACCAATACATGAGATTTGAGTTTTGGGGTGTTACAATTATATCACATTTTTTTTTTGAAACATGGGGATTCATGTTTCACATGCTATAATTTATAAAAAAGAATATTGTAAAAATTCTATCTATTAAAATTTATTTTACTTTTTTTACTTTTTCCATATTTTTAATTATGAATGATTTTATACTTTTAAAATATTATGGCATTACATACCACCCTCTGTGAATAAATTTCATCCTCATAATTTAATCATAAATAAGAGAAAAATGATTTTAAAAGTGACTATTAATTTTTTCGATTCCCAAATATTAAAAAAGTATAGTAATAATCCTATTCATTTGATGGAATGGTATGTAAATGTTATCCTAGAATTACACATAACTAGGTTTCTGAGTTGGAAGACATAGTTGGGAAGTGAAAATTTGGATGAAATGATTAATAAAATATAAGGAGTGAAATGGATAATTGTTATTAGAAAAGTGAATGATCAATAGAAGATAAGGACACCATAAATATAAATTTATGTTGATATAGAATAACATTTTTTAACCATATATTAATTGAATTTGATAAAAAAAATTCCAAGATCAGTTTCCAAATGTAATGGCAATATTTTAATATATAAAAATATTAGGAGATATATTTAATTGATATATTTCTATTTCATATGAAAAATTTTATTGTTTGGTTCTGCTTTTGTGAATTTTTATTTCATCTCATACAATAAAAGACTAATATCTAAATATTAATATTTTATACCCAAATAACTAATATTTACATTTAATGAAATATAAGACCCATAAAAGAGTGATTAGTCCTTTTATATTCTTTGAAATACACTAAAAAACAATATTTTTAGAACATGTTTCCCAATAACATAAATAAATCTATAAACATCAATAGTAACAAAAAAATATTCAACATAATCAATTGAAAATTTATTTATCAGTCATATAATTAAATTAAAAACAATTATTTATTAACCAAAACATCAAGTAGGCCAGTGGTAGGCTCTCCCACATTATCACCCTACGCTTGTGGGTTCATTCATTTTGAATAGGCCAATTTTTATGGATTTCCACTTATCCTGTGGGATTTTATATTCCCCAAATAATATTAATATAAACTCAACATTGATAACAAACTATTATGCCCTATAATTATATCAACATGTACAACAACATAAACCTGAAATGATACTTATAACATCTTAATAACATTATTAACATTATTATATTTATATAGGGAACATATTAAGTTATATACCTCCAAAAATGTTGTGTTTTCTAGTAAATTTAATTTTCCACTAAATCATTATTCCTCGTCTTCAGAACCATTCAATATATTCTATAAAATCCGTAAAGAAAAGGTACTATAGTAAAATCCTTATAAATATCATAATTATTAAAACCAAAATATGATTTATAAAACTAACCAATTACATATTTCATGGATCTAAACACAATTAAACTAAATATTTCACTTCATATATTGTAATATTATAAGAATTACCTTGATCTGAGAGCTTCATTTTTGGTATATTCCATTATTTTTTTAGAATGCATTTTCATAGTGCTCCCACTATTTACTGCTGATTAATTTCACATTTTGAAACTATTTCCTTCCCACACAATAAAGATGATGGAGGACTTTGTCATTATAATTGTAGAAAAATCACACTCTGTTAAAATAAGTGATAGATTGTTTCTTTCAGTACTTATCACATGAGGGGAAATCCTTTTTCCCTTATTCCCTTTATGAGTCTTTTTATCTACCATCCTCTTCTACTCTTTTATCCTTTTAATTCCATAAGACATGAGTTATTATTTATATTTCTTCATACAAAAAGATAATATGTTATCATAAGATAATAATATTTTGGAGATTTTTCCCCTTAAAATAAATTTATTAATCCCATCAATGAAATAGTTAATCATTCTATACTGATTATGTAAATAGTTTGTAGAATTCCTTTTTTACTATTTAATGCTTGATTAATACATAGAAACCATTTCACCTTCATTTTTTAATTCATTCAGGAATTTTTCTCTCTATATCCTCTCATTTCCCATGGGTCAAAAACTTTTTAATGATGAGTACCTTAAATTATAACAATTTTATGTTTGATATTACAACTAAAACTTTAATTTTTTAAGATAAAACTATTATTGAACTTTATATCCTAAGAGATGATAAATGTAAATGATAAAATTATCCCATTAAATTAATACCAATGTGAGAAATATATTCTATAATGAACCCTTACATTACCTAGCTACAATTTTTTGTACTATATGGTAGAGATTTTTTACATATAAATTGGTCTAATATTGTTAATCTATGTGGTGGATCATCTTGTTGGTCCATAAAGTGAATCTGGTTTTCCATAAACCGAGCCAGTCTCCACAATACAATTATAATTTGATCATTTCTATGGGTATCACTAGATCAAGAATCATTATCTATACTTGTAGAAGAATTCCTACATGGGATAAGTTAATTGATATGGTTTCTATTTCATCATAATGGATCCTTTTATGAACCTTTTTATAAAATATATTTAATCATACCATTATGAAAAATAATGTAAAATCCAAAAACTATTGAAAAGATTAACCTAAATTGAGATGTTTTTATATGTATAGTCTCTTGACCAAAAACATTATTTCTTTAGGAATTCATTAAAAATCATAAAAATATTATCATATCATTCATTATGATTTATAAGAAAAATGTATATTTTCCTAATTATCTCTAACATGGTGTCAAAAAATGTGCATAGTATGAGTCGGTGTCTTATAATTAGTAATGCTCAGGTCACTCCTAATGTTCCTTCCTCAAAGTTATTACCCATAGTAATGTCATTATATGACTACTTTAATATGTATTATCCATGTATGGATTTCTTTCTAGGAAAACAACATTATCTCTACTATATTGAAACTTTTAGATCATATTTTTTATTTATATTCAATTATTTTTATTGGGTTATATTCAATAATCAATTTTTTCGAAAATATATATTCCAAGGATTATACTAGATTCAACTTATACCAACTCTTAAGATTCTAACCATGGTATCCCATAGTAGGAGGTAATTTTTATTACATTGGAAAAAGATTCAATGAATAATAATTGAATATAAATAAAAAACATCATTAAAAAGTGACCAAAAATAATTAGGAAAAATGGTAATATTAAATTAAAATATTTATTAATAACATTATTATAAAAAAAATATATTAATTTCATGATAGAGACCACAAATAATCCCCCTATTGAGAACTAAAATTAAATAATCCCTTATAATGATGAAATTGATAAATAAACACCTACCACTTTGGGGGCCTCTGAATAGTAAGCCCCATGAAAAAATAACATAAACTGAAATGATAAAATTTAATAATATAAATATATTCAAAATAAAAAATATTAAAATGGGTAGTATATACACACCACAGTTTTATAAGTAGAAATTATAGAATACTTCTTACGGAAAAAAATGTTATACGACAAACCCTTACCTTATGTTTAAATTCGTTCATATGTGTAAGAAACTATTGTCTAATTTTTAATTATTATTGTAAATATATTATATAAAAATTCTCAAATATTCCATATCATATATGATTTATTTATAGTCAATTATGACTACATTATTAATAATTCTTTGTAAAAATCACTATTTCATGTGACTATTGGTTAGTTTTTCCTTTATGTTTTGATTCAGAATTTTTAGTCCATTGAAATTTATCATGGAAAAATAATATATAGAATTATAACTAAGATTTAAATTATATAAATATTAATTTTATATTTATTTTGAGTATTTTATAAAAGATAAAGATATAAAATGGATTACATCGTTAATGGAAATGGTAGTCTGTACATACACAAGAATAGTGATTCTTATTTATCAAAGGTTCGAAGGAAATGAATATAAATATTAATTCACATACACATAATAATTATTATTCTATAAGTATAATTTTATAAATTAAAACAATTTTTATTAACATTCATTAAAATATATAATGTAAAAACTTTCACATAGCTATACGGAGGCGGTTGGCCACATGTTTACACGAGTGTCATTATTGATTTCCAATGGATTGGAAAGTAATACATTATATGTGATATTACAATTATATTTGTTATTTTATATAATAAATATCAATTATATTCATTAAAAATAACTTTACTACAATCCATGTAACTTGTATGTGAAAAATGAATAACTTTTATTTGCAAAGAGATAGTCCACCGTACACATGAGATATATTATCATATCCACAATGGAATATATGTTAATATTTTATATCATATATAATATTTCAACATGTATAATAATTTTAAAAATATTATATAGATATTTTAAATACATTGAAATATCAATCCTTAAAATGTGGTGGTGGAAAACAGATTATATCAGTTTTTAGGAAGTGGTTCGTTATACACACCATCGACAATTCTTTTCATATTTTGTTGGAAGTGGGGCGGATAAGGGTTATTAGATTATCATATTAAAATATAAATATATAAGGTATAATGGTCTTATTATATTATAATATATTTATATCATTCAAAAAAGGTGGAATAATTAATAAATCAAAAATTCATAGTATATAATTTTACATCTTCATCAAGGACCCTTTTTTTCATATGTATACAGCGTTATATGGAAGGATTAATGATTAAAATTAAGCCTATTGGGTGTGAGTTGGTTCTTATGTGAAATATTTATGTATTATGGGCCACACCAAATGGTTTTAGAGGTGTTAAAATGGGGAGAGTTGTGGCCTTTTAAGGAGAGAGGACATACATGGAATTTCTGAAAAGATGATGTGATACCCACATAATTATCATGAAAAAAGAATCAAAATACATCATGATAAAACCATATATGTCATAAAGTGTGATATATGTCCATAACATGTGTACGAAAAATGTTTTAGGTCCTTTTTAACATTTATCTTCTTAGTTTAACCCCACAGTAATTCCATTATTACCTTAACCGTATTAATAATGTTTTACTATTTTTAGTGTTCAACATATTAAAATTTTATACATTCCATTATCATATAATATATATTATTATTATTCAAAATATAGAGTCCATATTTCTGAATTCAATTTTTTGTAGTAAAATAAATCAATTTAAAATTAATCCCATTAAAAGTAAAAAATGGTTTTGAAATGAAAAACATTTAAAAGACAAAAATAATTATATCAAAATTTATTATAATTTTTATTCCAATGACCTAATTTATTTAAATTAAATTTTATTGAATTAATATTAATTTAAAATATATTTATGTTATTATTTTACTTTTTAAATTATTTAATGGAAATGAAAATTTCAATAAAAATAAGTATTTTCAACTATTCATAAAAAATAAAATTTTCATGCTATTATAAACTATTTATGAAAATATGACTATTAAATTTGGAAAAAATTTCTAATTTATTTTATAAAATAGAAAAAAAATTACATTATAATATTTATGAAAATCACGGTGATTCAACCTTTTAGAAAGATAATATTTTTTTGAAAACTTTTTTTATTTCATTAGAATGATTTTTATTTTTATTTTTAATAAATCCATAAAAAAATTATTTCATATATGTGTAAACTGTAGAATTTCTATAAATCATTTATTACTATTAATATCTAAAAAATTAACAGAAAGATTATAGTATAATGTTTTAAATTTCAATATGAATATAATGTTGTTGATTTTGAAAACCCATCACTATGTGTTATGCATGATATCTAAAAATGTGAATTTATAAATATAAATGTGTCATAATGTCTTACACTGTTACATTATCGTCTAATCATAGTGTTATATTCCATATAATATATTAATGATTTTTTTCCACTATTAATATCTCATGGAGTAAAAAATTATACAACCCTACTGGTGGTTCCCTTCTGATTTGAAATCACATCCTTATCTAGAAACCCAGATATTAGATTAAATTACAATCATTCAATTTTTAAAAGAATAGGTTCAGTATAGATATGATATATAATTATTCATCTTGTTATTTTTTATTAATTGAGTTAGTGGATGTTGAGATGATCATAGATAGTAGTAGAACATTCATGTTATAATATTCATTCTTTTAATTGAATATTTGGCTGAACCAATGGCAGAAAAATATTAATGAATGGGCATGATTTTCTATAGATAATTCATTAAAAAGTATATATTATTTTTGATAAATATTATTTAAAAACATTACATGAATTTATTTCATAATACAGATATTTCATGGTTATCTAGTTCATGGTTCACTATAATATGTGTTTATTATCCCCCCCCCCCACAGAAACACCATAGACCCCTATTTTTTTATGTATCACCTTGTATACAAGGAGGGTACATGTTTCTTGAGTAGCCTCAACGTTATTTAAATTTACATGTCTTCACTAGATTGCGGTGTTACAATGATTTATTAGAGAATTTATGTGACTTATGTGAATGAGTGTATCAATGATTAATTTCATTACACTATTTTGGAAGAAGGTATTCATGTGACATTAGATTTTAATCCTTGGTTTTCCAATTACTTTTAGATAGTAATCGTGTCTATGTTCTTAAGGTTATAAGGGTAGTGAACATGAGGAGATATTGTCTATGTTACATAACTGATGAAATTAATTTTCATTTTGAGATATATGTCCTTTACAGTTATTGGGTATCAAAATATTATTTCTGATGGGATGTTTTAGGTAGGATATATGACCTTGTAGATTTTTAATGTTCATTTAATGGACTAATGAATGTGCTGGTACATACTAGTGATTTTAAAATGACTGCAATTGGTGGGAAATAATGAGATAGATCATGGAGGAAGTAAAATTTATATTTTGGAAGTGGACTATCAATTAGGTTTTTTTCAATAATTATATTTGCATTCCAGTTATTAATTTTTGAACTCTAAACCTATGATTAATTATGTATGACTAATAGGAGCACGATATGGTTAATGTTACATTTGGTTGGTATGGTAGTGTACACCAATTGGAATTTTGTTACACCAAGGTGGTATATTCTTATTGAACACATTATTATTGAATTATGGATCAGTGGGAGGTCAACTTTTAGATGAGGAATGATTAAATTTATTGGATTATTGTTGTCATTACTGGTTATTTTCTAGTAAAAATAGATTATCCCTTTTCTAATTAAAGGAAACATAATAAACAAAAATATGTTCCATGTATTTTCATCCCGAGGTTTCAAAAGAACATTAATTATTAGGGAGGCCAAATGCTGGAACCAGTTGTGGATGTGTTTGAGGATATTTATATTCAAATACATATAGTGGGTAGAGAACCATTATATATTCAAGGGTGTCACCCTTGTTATAGATTACTTTTCATTGCAAGATGATGATTACAATCATTATTATTCTATAATATAACAACATATATACTTTCTATGTCTATAGGTTATGTATAATGATTCAATATATAGTCAATAAATGTATTATTGTATAGAGTTTGTGATGCAGAAGAATGAACCCATGCTGTTAGGGTAGAGGATTCTTAAGGTTGGTTAATGGATATTTTAGGATGAACATGGATATTGGAAAAGAGTGTATTTTATTTATCTATTGATGTGTGAAATATTAAATCATGTACACACATATTATGTTGAATGGAGTCATTGTGTTTTAATTAGGACCATGATGAAAATTATATGATATGATTTTTTGTTGGATCAATCGTGTGAAATTTTTTTGGGAGAGATCATGGATAAAATCATTTCCAGTTCGATAAAATAAATTGATTAAATAAAGATTCATTTTTTGAAATTGGCATATGTGTTTATAAGATATCATGATATTTTTATGTATCTAGGCATTATTATAATGAATTTATAGGTAATGTTGGAAACTAATATTATAACGACCCATACTTTACATACATGGTTATTACTTCAGAATTGAAGCATACTTATTACAACATATAACAAAACAATGATAAGACCATATAGGTATAGTGTCTTTAGAAAAAGGGAAACATAAACAACTGGTTCATAAATCCACTGAATTTTCTCTTGTTTATTTCACCATATCTAGAGTCTCTTTTGACATATCTTACATAATACCATTCTTCCTGGCCTAGGAAAAAGAATACATACAAAATGGTGAGCTAAAATGCTCAGTAAAGGTATAAAAAATAAATATCAATCATATCATATTCATAAGAACATAACATCTTGAAAATCCTAACCTGTAAAAGATATCATAATATCATAACATGGGATAAATCATTGTAGTGAAATGTAATACCAATAATCATAACATATAACATGAAACATTGTGGAATAGAAACATAATCATAAAAAATCATTTCATATTAGTAAAGGCTCATTTCCAAGACCATCATAGCGGACAAAGTCCATTACTGAACCAAGTTCACTCCTCGTTCCAGTCCTGTATCACTGAACTGGATTAACTTTACCTTCCAGCCGTGTATATCTCATGAGATATAAATCAATACCCAATGCATTGGAGGGAGATATAGGTCCCACCCATCTCATAATGAAACCATTCTTATGAGTTCCACAATATCATTAATCAAAGCATAACCCATGTAATAAAAATGGGATTCTTAATCCTCAGACCATCATAACATAATCCATATAAGATAAAAGGACATCATAAAATTAATTACATCATAAAATAATCAAATCAATGTAAAAATAGGGATAGAAACAGAATCCAATATTATCTTAGATGGAAAATAATTTTGATAAAACAGTTGAACTCCATTCTTGAGGAAAAATATCCTTTCTACTTCAAAAACATTTTTCCTTTATTAACATGTCATACAATTTTAAATGAAAATAAGTTGATTAAAAATAATCTTGAAAACTTTTAAAGGAATCTCCATGTAAATAATGTTCTATGAAATCGCAAAAATCCATTAATTCTTTATAAGTTAAAAAACATTCTTCTCGTACTTTGGCCGGAAAAGTCAAAAATTACCTCGTACTAAAAACGACAAAAGATTTTTTTAATATCTTTTACTAAAAACTCACCAATGGGTAAAATTGGATTTAAAAAACTTTAGGAGGATATAAATAATATCACATATTGAGGAAACATGGATGTGGATGATAAATATTCCCTAGTAAATTCTGAAGTATAAACAATCTCAGATAAAAATGATATTGTGAGATTTTCCCTTACCTTAGGTATGATTTGCTTCGTACATATCCGAACCTCATGTAAAATGATTTAAATAATGGCATTGACTTATTACAGAATCATATTCATTGTTATGATATCATATATGGTCGTATTCTTATCTATTTATTAGTAATATTTCATTGCCACTTGTTATTCGGGAGTTCATTTCTTTATGTTCTTATGCAAGTCTTGTCGAATAAATTCTTATTAATATTTTTAAGTTATAGATAAATTAATTATAGAATGGTATTAGTGTAATATATATCCTATTTATTCATTCAATTCATTTATATAATCACTATTCAATGAATATCATGTAAAATGAGTCACATCACATCGTGGAGACTGTAGGTCGTATGTATACATGAGTGATGATATCATTCCCATGATCATGGAACTATATTGAAGTGTATGTATACTATTTCAATATCACATTACAAGAATCTTATATAGTTATTCCTTACACCATTATAACAATCCATGTAAGGTGGTGGTGGAAAAGAGATTACACTATGTCGTGGAGACGGTATTCCGTACGTATGCACGAGCGGTGATTTTGTTTTCTGTAGGATATATAGAGGGTGAAATAGGGTTGTTTCATATTTATAATAACATATCATTATATGAGTGATACTGTTATTTTTACTTCATAATCAAACAACTAAACAAGAGGATGTAGAAGAAGAAATAAATTTGAATGAATCGATAACAGATATTACTTCTTCTTCGACAAGCCTCTTTGAAACCTCCTCTTAGGGCACTGATATTGGTCTCTGAAGAAGAAAAGGACCTCTATTATGTTTATAGGGATGTTGATAAGGGAAATGGTCAGGGTTTGGATGAGATTTAAGGCTCAAAATTGTGTGAGGAGGAGAGGGAGGAGGTTCCCTTTTATAAGGGAGGAGATTGGTGCCTTAGGAAAAACTTAAAATATTATTTTATAATAAAGACTTATTCGGTTTATAATAACTCCAAATTGATTTATTTAGAATCTAAAGTGGGGATGGGTCTAAATCCGCTCAACCAATAGTTTTTAGACAGGTTTAAATTAGTATTTTAACCTTATCATTTATATTTAACTCTAAGTTAAATAATTCAACTTTTACAGTGTCTTCTTGTTTTCTTACACTATATGGTTAATAAACATACTATAAAAAGCTAAAGGAACACCAAGTGGTTCATTATTAAATAATATTACCTTATAAAATTCATTTGGGCGAACATTAGGTTTTTAGGAATATAATAACAATTAATAATATAATATTTGTTTTCAAAACTATTTTATGTCAATTTTAAAACTATTTGGTAACTGATTTCTGTGAAAATTATAACAGCATGATTAGTTCGAAAAAAGTTTATTAAATAAATAATAATATGTCATATTAACCTTGAAAATTAGTTAAATTCATAAAAAGTTTCAAATTTTATTTATTTAGATATTTATAACATCAATTATGTTAATATTTCATTAATAAGGTAATTACTGCATCATCATTGTGTCATAAATAAATTAAATTATTTAATTTCTAAAAATAATAAATAAAACACCATTAGGTATGAAATCTTTTTATCATTCTAATAAATTTTTATAGTCGAATTTATCTTATGTATAACCATAAATTAATTTTTTTATTTATTAAACTTTGATTTTAACTATTTTAACACTTCTTTAAATAAAATTATAAAAAGTGTCGTAATCTAATCCAAGGGGACCTAAAGGGTAATATTTTATTCTTAAGGTTATTTTGGGTCGAATTAAAATTATCCAATAGAATTAGGACATGTGTTAGGGTAATAATAATATCTTTTTTACCCTTAATTACCCAATTTACTTTTAACCATGGGAAAAAAATACTATTCACCAAAAATTATTTGTATCTTATTGAACCACATTTTACTCCTTTATATTAACCGTGTCTCTCAATTTTTGAAATTCCACTCAAAGAAGCTGTAAAATTATGTTTTATGTAAATTTTCAAATTCTCCTAAGAGGTGGGTATAAGACAGGGAAAAGTTCAATAAAATTTTTATATATCTAAAATTATTATAAAATGACTCCAATAAATTTAATTGAACAAATATAAGTATTTTGTATCTATTTTGACCTACAATAAATTTACATAAAATAAATAATTATTCAAATAAAAAGTCGGTTTTTAAATAGTAGCCCAGTGTTTTCACTATTCATAAAAATTGAAATTGTTCAGAAAAATACTAAAATATCACCCTTGGCTAATTTTGATATTCTGAATCCAAAAATGAAGTCCATTTTTAATGATAAAATTTATAAAATTTCAAAAAGTGTGTCTTATTATTCAGAAAGGCTATTTTATATAATATTTTAATAGCATATCGTTGTTTAGTGAAAGTCGGTATTGCATAAAACACATGCAATTGTGGAAGGCCGCGATTGCATGTAAATTAATCCAAGCTAGTGTTGTGTGTAGTGAAAGATTCTTTTGATGTTGCGTATAACATAAGAAATAAAAAATAAATTTCTCATAAACTATATGGGTGATACATTCTACCACCCTTAAAATGAATTTCACCCCCGTAATTCATCACTTCGTAACAAACAGATGAGAATACATGTCCCTCATCATATCCTCAAGCTCCCATGTAGCTTCTTCTAATTGGTGGTTCCTCCATAAATCTTTCACCAAGCGAGTGGTCTTGTTTTGTAGATCTTTTTCGATACGATTCAGAATCTCTATCAGTTGTTCTTCATAAGAAAGATCTTTCTCTAGTGGTATAACATCTGAGCTTAGTACATGTGAAGGATTGGGTATGTACATTCTCATGAGAGATACATGGAACACATTATGAACTTGAGAGAGATTCGGTTGAAGGGCCAATTGGTAAGATACCTTCCCAACACAATCCAGTATTTCAAAATGACCGATATACCTAGGGCTCAGCTTTTCCTTCTTTCCAAATCTCATTACTCTCTTCCAAGGAGATATCCGTAAGAACACTTTATCACCCACTTTAAACTCTAATTCTATTCTTCGGTTGTAGGTATAACATTTTTGTCAACTCTGAGCTTCTATTATGTGTTGTTGAATAGATCTAACCTTTTCTTACAACTCATCATCAAGATCAGGTCCTAATTACTTTCTTTCCCCAACTTCATCCCAACAAGTTGGAGTCCTGCTTTTTTTTCCATATAGAGCATTATAAAGAGCCATCAGAATACTAGAGTAAAATATATAATTATAAGAAAATTCCAAAAAAGGTAGGTGTGGATCCCAACCACCTTTTAAATCCATAGAGCAAGCTCTTAACATATATTCTAGAGTTTGAATTTTCCTCTCAGACCGATCGTCTGTCTGAGGATGATAAGCAGTGCTGAAACTCAACTCTGTATCTAGAGTATGCTAAAGACTTAGCCAGAACATCGAAGTAAACCTCGGATCCTGATCAGATATAATAGAAAGTTGTACTCTATGCAATCTTACCACTTCCTTTACATATGTCCTGGCAAGATGATCTAGAGAGAAATCTTTTCTAATAGCAATGATGTGTGCCAAATTCGTAAGATGATCAACTACAACCCATATAGCATTATTACCTTTGGAGTTTTTACGATGTCCGGTGAAAAAATCCATAGTGATGGTTTTCTATTTCCATTCTGGTATTGGTAATGGTTGTATCATCACCTTAGAATTTTGTCTCTTAGCTTTAACTTGCTGACAATCCAAGAATCGAGAGACATATTTTACAACAACTCTTTTCATGTCATCCCACAAGAAGTAATCTTTCAGGTCCCTATACATCTTTGTGCTTCCAGGATGAATAGAGAATTAAGAACTACGAGCCTCATCCAGCATATCCTTCTTTATTTCTAGGATGGGAGGAACACAAACCCAATTCTCAAACCTTATTATCTCATCACAATCAAGGTTGAATTCTAGAACATTTCTCACCTTCTTTTGTAACTCTATATCTTCTTTTTGGGCCTCTTTAATCATCACATGTATAGATGGTTGATCATTCATTTGAGAAAGAAAATATTTATCCCCTTCCCTTATAATTCCATGATCCAAACTTTGTAAATCCATAAATATTGGATCTTTTTTTATCCTCATCATGGATAAGCTATCATGGTCTTGTCGACTTAATGCATCTGCCACCTTGTTTGTTTTCCCTGAGTGATAATGAATTGAGCACTCATAATCCTTAATCAGCTCCAACCATCTTCTTTAGCGCATATTCATCTCCTTTTGTGTGAAAATATACTTTATACTTTTATGATCAATATAAATATCACACTTTTCACCATAAAGATAATGCCTCCATATTTTTAATGCAAATATTACCACGGCTAACTCTAAATCATGAGTTGGGTAATTTTTCTCATATATTTTCAACTATCATGAGGCATAAGCTATGAGAATATCATTTTTCATGAGAACACACCCCAGTCCTTTCATGGATGCATCACTGTAGATCAAAAACCTTTCTCCACTACACGGCAGTGTGATAATAGGTGCACTAGATAACCTTCGTTTTAACTCATTGAAATTCTCTTCACACTCCTCCTTCCAGACAAACATAACTCCTTTTCGAGTCAATCTGGTGAGTATATTAGATAACATTGAAAAAACATTCACAAAACATCGATAATATCCATCCAGTCCAAGAAAACATCTGATCACAGTTACTTTCATTAGTCTCGACCATCGTTCAATAAACTCTTTTTTTACTAGATCCACATATATCCCCTTTTTTGAGATTATGTGACCCAAAATGAAACTTTTTGTAGCCAAAATTCACAATTGGTAAATTTGGCATAAAGCTTCTCCTTTATTAGGGTATTTAATTCAATTCTCAAGTGATCTTCATGTTTAACCTTGTTCTTTGAATAGACAAGAATATCATCTATAAAGACTACCAGAAACTGATCTAGTTAGTTTCCAAAGACTCTATTAATTAAATCCATAAAGATAGCAGGGGAATTAGTAAGACCAAATGGCATCAATATAACTTCATAGAGTCCATACCTTGTACGGAAAGTCATCTTTGGTATATCCTCCTTTTTGAACCTTAATTGATGATACCCTGAATGAAGATCAATCTTGGAAAAGTATTAAGCTCCGCGTAGTTGGTCAAATAAGTCATCAATGTGCGAGAGAGGATATTTGTTCTTGATAGTGATCTTGTTATGTTCTCGATAATCAATACAGAGTCTCATTGATCCATCTTTATTTTTAAAAAACAAAATAGGTTCTCCCCAAGGTGACGCACTAGGGCATATGAATCCTTTATCAAGATTCTCTTAGAGTTGCTTCTTCAATTCCTACAACTCAATTGGGGCCATTCTATAAGGTGTCTTTGAAATAGTCATAGCACCCGGTATGAGTTCTATTGAAAACACAACTTAAAGATTTGGTGGTAGACTAGGGAATTCCTTCGGAATGACATCATCAAACTCTCGTACAATGGGAATGTTCTTAATCATGATTTTCTCTCCAACCATTTGAGATAAATAACTTTCATTTATTGGAATCAAGAACCATAAGGTTGAAGAAATTTCCACTGGAAGGTTATATTCATCCTTGCATAGATAGATGATATTAGATTGATCTAGAATATTAAATGTGATTTCCATTCTTTGGAAATTGATATGAGATCCGTATAATGAAATCCAATCCATGCCATGAATCACAATTAATTCCACTATAGGAAGGATCACAAGATTTTCAAGAATCACTTTCCAACAAACTTCAATCGAAGAAGAATTATAACCTTCTAATGCAACTATTGTTCCATTTGGGGTTGTCACAGATAACTCAATATCTATCTACTGAGGTAATACTACGATAACCTTATAAAATTCTTTAAAAATAAAAGATTGGGTTGATCCAGAATCAAAAAAAAAATCATTTACTACTTTAGAGTGGATGGTAAGTGTACCTTTCACCACTTCGTTATCATACTCCACATCGCCGATAGAAATTGCATGTGACGTTCCTTTTTCTTTGGACTTAAGAGTTTGTTGATGTCGATCATCATCAAAAACCCATGGAATAGGGCATTGATTGGCATAATGCCACATTTCCTTGCACTTGAAACATTGAAGTGTAGGAGGTGCATTCTGTGTATCCCCTTCTTTGTTCGCATCATTAGACATCTTCTTCCCATTTTTTCGACATTCAACTGCCCAATGACCTTCTTTTCTACACGTAAAACATTTGTATGTCCCATTAAGACAATTCAACCCATGTTTCCTTCCAAAAATTGAGAATAAGGGAATAATCATCTTCTTTTCAGTGTGGTCTTTAGATTTTCCATTGAATTCCATTTTCCTCTTCTTATCAAACCCATATGATTGATGGGTTACTCCAATTTCCATTTCAACCTTGAGATCACATCGAACAATTGCCTTGTAGATATTGAAGTCCCTTATGGATAATTTCATTCCAAGACTTGGTTTTAAGCCACTAAATAATCGATCGATTTTACTCTCAGGTTGGATAATAATTCTAGAAGCATACCTTACAGGTCTTGTAAAATTTTCTTCGTAGGTACCAATAGATTCATCATCCTTTTTATTCAGTTCAAGAAACTACTTCTCCATATTTGTTTGAAGAATACGATGGAAGTACTTATTATAAATTATGTTCTTGAACTTTTCCCATTCCAAGGACTCAATTTCATCCCTTTGACTCGTATTCTTAATAAGATTCCACCATTTATCAGCTTCACCTTACAAACAATATACTGCAAAGATGAATTTATCATTTTTAGAACATTGCTGGACTGAAAATAACTTTGCAGTGGTACTGATCCATTGTTCATCCACTAATGGATCAGAAGACCCACTGAATGATGGTGTACGCTGCCTCGTGAAGGATTAAATTGAATGTTGCTCCTTCCATTTTTCGTTTGGAAGTCCAACATGAATCATTTATTGAGAAAGTTGTGTGAGCATGGCTACATGATTTTTCATTCTATCTCCAATAACGTGTGGTTGCTTAGGGGGGACAATCATTTCATTTCCCGTCGCATTTAGCATTAACACGGTTCCTTTGTGTTCCAGCCATTGACTAAAACAAAGAAGCATAGTGTGAGAAACACTAATCATTATAGGAAAACCACATAATCAATAATAAAATTTCACACTTTAGGTCTTATCATATGTTTTTCATGGCCATTTCTAAAACACTAATATTGTGTTCTATGTTTAAATATATAATTAGAGTTCTTACTAAGGCTTTCACATCCTAGTTTCCAAAGGTTGACTATACCTTTCCTCTAATGCCAACTATAACGACCCATACTTTACATACATGGTTATTTATTCATAATTTAAGCATACTTATTACAAAACATATAAAAACCCACGATAGGACCATATAGGAATTGTTTCATTTGAAATTGGGAAACATATCCATCTAGTTCAAAAATCATCTACATTGTCTCTTGTTTATTTCATCACATCTAGAGTCCCTTTTGGCATATCCTACTTAATACCCTTCTCCCTGACCTGGGAAAAATAAAACATACAAAAGGGTGATCTCAAATGCTCAGTAAGGGTATACAAAATAAATATCAATCATATCATATTCATAAGAATATAACATTTGGAAAATCTTAACCTGCAAAAGAGATCATAATATCATAACATGGGACAAATCATAGTGGTGAAATGTAATCCCAATAATCATAACTTAAAACATGAAACATTATGGAATACACGCATAATCATAGAAAATCATTTCATATTAGTCATGACTCATTGCCAAGACCATCATAGCGGACAAAGTCCATTACTGAACTGAGTTCACTCTTCATTCTAGTCATGTATCACTGAACCAGATTAACTTGCTGTTCCAGCCATGTCTATCTCATGAGATATAAATCCATACCCAATGCATTGGAGAGAGATATAGTTCTCTCCCATCTCATAATGAAACGATTCTTATGTGTTCCACAAAATTATAAATCATAGAATAACCCATGTATTAAAAATGGGATTCTTAAACATCATGCCATCATAACATAATCCATATAAGATTAAAGGTCATCAGAAAATTAATTCAATACTAACATAATAAAATCAATGTAAAAATAGGGATAGAAACAGAATCCTATATTATCTTAGATGGAAAATAATTTTGATAAAATACTTGAACTCCATTCATGAGTAAAATATCATTTCTACATCAAAAACAATTTTCCTTTCTTAATATGTCATACAGTTTTAATCTAAAATACGTTGATTAAAAATAAACTTGAAAATTTTTAAAGGAATCTCCATGTAAACAATGTTCTATGAAATCTTAAAAGTCCATTCATGTAATGTAAGATAAAAAAGAATTTTTCTCGTACTTTGGCCGGAAAAGTCCAAAAGAACCTCGTACTAAAAACGACAAAAGACTCCTTCCATATCTTTTACTAAAAACTCAACAATGGGTAAAATTGGTTTTAAAAAATTGTAGGAGGATATAAATAATATTACATATTGAGGAAATATGGATGTGGATGATAAATATTCCCCAGTAAATTCCAAAGTATAAACAATCTCGGGAAAAAATGAGATTGCGAGATTTTCCCTTACCTAAGGTCTAATTTTCTTCTAACGTATCCTAACATCCTGTATAATGATTTAAATAATTTCATTGACTTATTACCAAATCATATTCATTGTTATGATATCATATATGGTAATGTTCTTATCTATTTATTAGTAATATTTCATTTCTACTTGTAATTCGGGAGTTCATTTCTTTATGTTCTTATGCATGTCATGTCGAATAAATCCTTATTACGCTTTTTAGGTTATAGATACCTTATTTACAGAATTTTATTAGTGAAATATAAAGAATATTTATTCATTAAATGCATTTATATAATCTTTATTCAATGAATAACATGTATAATGAGTCGCATCACATCGTGGCGACGGTAGGATGTATGTACACACAAGCGATGATACTGTTCCCATGATTGTGGAATTGTATTGAAGTGTATGTATAGTATTTCAATATCACGTTACAATAATCATATATAGTTATTCTTTACACCATTATACCCATTCATGTATGGTGGTTGTGGAAAACAGATTACACCTCGGCGTCGAGACGGTATTCCGTACGTACGCATGCACGGTGATTTTTTTTCTGTAGGATATATAGAAAATGAAATAGGGTTGTTTCATATTTATAATAACATATCAGTATATTTGTGATTATAATTTTATACCTTCATAATGAAATAACTAAAGAAGAGGAAGTATAAGAAGAAATAAATTTGAAAAATCGGTAACAGATATTACCTCTTCTTCGACACACCTCTTTAAAACCTCCTCTTAGGGCACTAAAATTGGTCTTTGAAGAAGAAAAAGACCACTATTATGTTTATATGGAAGTTGAGAAGGGAAATTGGCAGGGGTTGTCCGAGATTTAAGGCTCAAAATTGTGTTAGGAGGAGAGGGAGGATGTTCCCTTTTATAAGGGAGGAGAGGGGCACCTTAGGGTAAACTTAAAATATTATTTTATAATAAAGTCTTATTCAGATAATAATAGCTCCAAATTGATTTATTTAGAATCTAAAGTGGTTATGGGTCAATATCCTTTAAAAAATAGGTATTATACAAGTTTAAGTTACTATTTTAAACTTATCATTTAGATTTACCTCTAAGGTAAATAATTTAACTTTTACCATTTCTTCTTGCTTTCTTACACTATATGGTTAATAAAAAAACTATAACAAGCCAAACGAACCCCAAGTGGTTTATTTTTAATATATATGACCGTATCTAGGTCATTTTTCCGAACCGTTGATTTTTAGGAATATAATAACAATAAATAATATAATATTTGTTTTAAAAACTATATTATGCCAATTTTGACACTATTTGGTAATTGATTTTTGTGAAAATCCTAAAAGCATGATTAGTTCGATAAAGTTTATTAAATAAATACTAACATGTCATATTAACATTTAAAATTAGTTTAATTTATAAAATGTCTCATATTACTTTAATTTGGTTATTTATAACATCAATTATGCTAATATTTCATTAATAAGGTAATTAGTGCATCATCATTGTGTCATAAATAAATTAAATTATTTAATGTCTAAAAATTATAAATAAAATACCATTAGTTAGGGAATATTTTTATATTTATAATTTAAAATTTATTGCCTAATTTATCTCATTTATAACCCAACATTAAAAATGTTTTTAGTTATTAATATTTGATTTTAACTATTTTAATAGTTCATTAAAGAAAATAATAATAAGTGTCCAAATCTAATCCAAGTGGACCTAAAGGGTAATATTTTATTCCTAAGTTTGTTTTTGGCCGATTTAAAATTATCAAATAGAATTAGGAAATGTGTTAGGGTAAAAATAATATCATTTTTATCCTTAATTAGCCTATTTACTTTTAATCGTGGTAAAAAAAAGAAAAAAGATACTATTCACCAAAAAATTTATTTATCCTATTGAACAACATTTTACTCCTTGATATTAACTGTGTCTTTCAGATTTTAGAAATTCCACTCACAGAAGTGGTAAAATTACGTTTTCTGTAAATTTTCAAATTCTCCTAAAAGGTGGGTAAAAGACGATGAAAGGTTCAATAAAATTTTTTTATATCTAAAATTATTATAAAATGACTCCAATGAATTACATTGAACATATAAAAGTAATATTTATCTATTTTGACCTAAAGTAATTTTAAATAAAATAAATAATTATTTAAATAAAAAGTATGTTTTTAAATAGAAACCCAATGTTTTCACTATTCATCAAAAAATGAAAGTTTTCAAAAAAATACCAAAATTTCACCCTAGGCTAATTTAGATATTCCAAATACAAAAATGATATCTGTTTTGAAAGATAAAATTTATAAAATTTTAGAAAGTGGGTATTACTATTCATAACAGCTATTTTATATAATATCTTAATAACATATCGTTGTTTAGTGAAACTCGTTTTTGCGTACAATGCACGCTACCGTGGAAGGTCACGATTGCATGTAAAGCAAACCAAGCTAGTGTTGTATGTAGTGAATGATTCCTTTGATGTTTTTTATAACATAAGACATTAAAAAATATAATTCTCATAAACTATCAGGGTGTTACAAAGATAGTAAATTTCCAAGAAAAGTCAATCATAGGATCGTTAATAGTTTCATTTTCAAATAATTGGATGCAAAAGAGTTGAAACAATATCTGGTACATTTTTATGAAATGGAATTTGTATTTCAAGATTTTATTGGTATCAATAGGCTAAAAAAATAACTTCTAGGATGTTTTTAGATACATTGGATGATAGTATGAACCACTTTGGGATTAGTGATGAAGATAAATACTAGGTTAAAATTAATATTTGGTTGAAATTTTTTATAGTGTGATAGATACATTACCAATAATGTAGTTCAACAATTATAGTAGCGTTTTTAGGTGACCTAGATGATGTGAAGCACCATAGATTAGATATACCCATCATGAAAATATTTTTATTGTGGTTACCACCATAATCAATAATATAATATTACTAATAAAAATATGATTTCATGGGATATATAGGTTCCAATTAGAATCATCTTGGTTTTTTATTGATGTTAGTATGATATGGTTTTTTTGAGGAATTTCCACTCTAATGGTTTTAGTTATACCCAAAAATATGTTTCTACATTATGGGATTGAATATGATGATTTTAGAATCGTTTAGTGAACATGATAGGTAATATTGTTTGGTTAATGTTACAATAATACTTAATTTTGGTTAGATTTTTTGTGGTTGTGATATTGTAATAATCAAGGTTAACATGGGTTTTAAAAATTCCAATGGAATCTGTTTTATTTTTTCATCAAGATACTAATTTTGGAAAATTATAATTTTGATTCAAATTATAATTGTTGGATAATCCAAAAAGGTCCAATTTGAATGTGTCTGGATACCTTGATAGTTGTATTAATTCATGGTCAAGTGTTATAGAGGTATCATGTGTCCCAAGGGTCGAATCATAGATGTTAAAAAAATCAACACTTTGATTTATAAGGATCATGTAGTAAATAGGGATAGGTAATTGTTATGTCTATTGGACATTAGGATTTTTTGTTATTAAGAACATTTCACATCCCAAAATTTGTTTTTTCATGGGTGTTATTTGGTAATTCATGGAGTGAATCAGGGGTTCACATTGTGAAATGTTTAGGGAAAGCCCTAAATTTCATGAACCCGATGTCATTTCATAAATGATTAGGTGGTTAATTTTATTAAGAAAACCATAATTTCATTCTTTCCTTATCAATACCATTGGGTTTTTGGATATTATAGGCTTAGGTGGAGAAAATTTTTAAAGTATATCCTCTTGTGCATCTCTCATTTCCCACTTGATGTTGTGTGTTTTCATGTATTTTTTATTTATTTTAATGTATATTTTTCTTTAATATTCTGCTCATTTAAACACCATTCATTGTTACCAGTTATATTTTTATTTTTTTGTTGTGTTTAAATATAAAGCCCAATAGATAAAGTTTGAATAAATTTATTTTGATGGGTAATTTTATAGATTTTATATAGTACATCTTGTGAGTATTGTTTCACATCATTCATAGTTGTTATGATTGATTTACATGGTTATGTGAATGTATTGTGGGATATATATTGAAACTAAAAGTTATATTATATTCAAACATGTATATAAAGTTCTACTTTTTCATCTATTATGTTCATCATCTTGTTTGTAGTCGAATACATCACATTCCACATGATTTTGGAAATTCGATTAGGCCTGGTGAATATTTAGTTGTCATACCTAATGGAATTAAATATTAAATTAAATATATAATTAAATTTACTTGTTAAATAAATTATAAATTGATTATATTTAATTAAATTGGATTATTTAGTGTATTTCATGACCCTAAAATGATGGTTTTTGGAAGTTTAGACTTGGGTATGATTAGGTTAGACTTATTAAGATATAATCAATATACCTGGAATCATCTATTAGTTTAGTGGTAGTTATACTTCTGTATGAGGATTATGAAATAAAATATAAGTAATATGATATGTATTGTATATTCAATTCAATGATAAAAAAATTTATTATATAATTTTATTTAATTTAATGAAATCATGATGAATGAATGAACCGTTTCCCAAGGACCATGATTGACCCTTATGAAATGAATTGATTTCCTCAACCCCATTGTAAAATTCCAAAAAAACAAATTATATGATTCTTATATCCAAATGAGGTTTCAATTTAAAAAATCAAATTTTTATCACCCCTGACCTGGGAGCCACTAAAATGGTACCCCGAACCACGTGGTTAACTGGCCTTAAGCACGAATCCCCATACGCCAAAGGTTTCTGACTAGCAGGGGGGTCAATATAATCAATTGGAGAGGCTATACCCACATTTATCAGTGTAAAACACAACATAAGATAAACAGAATTACAGAATAACAACAAATAATACCAGAGTATTCATAAACAACCATTCTATAAACGAATTACAACCATGCCCAATAGTAAATATACAATTACATGTAATAAGTACAAAATTGAACAAAACCCAAAATAAAGAAAAATTTCAAAAACCTTAAAAATGGTCCAACATCATGTTCGGGTCCTCATCCACATAAACGGGTGACAACCCAACATCCTATCAATATCCCTTTCCCTGGTACTGACCTGAAAACATAATGTCTTCACAGGTACCCCACTGCGGCCAGAGCAAGGTGTGAGTACATCTTAGTATGCCACAACCAATGGTGTCTACCAAATATCTGGTATAAGTAACTGTGCATGAAGAATGGAAATGAATAATAAATGACAACGAAAATAGTTAATACTCTTAGCCAGTTTATGTCAATTAAAAACATTATTACAATTTCTATATCTTATCATATGATCCCATTACCAATTATATACCATTTCCAACACATTTATCATTTGTTTATAAACACAACAAGTTTCACATTCTTAAAGTACACAATCACATATATGAATAAAAAACTATTTTTCTATATTGATGGGACCAACTTCCTTATGTAAACCATGTCGTCTCTTCGAAGCCTCAGCCCAGGTGGATGCAACCGATAGAGAAATAGAGCATCATTACTATCCCTACCCCATTCATTATGAGTGGAGTTTAGAGTCTTTTTCCTATTGGACCCATGGGCATAGAACCTGAGTCAATACCCCACACTACCAAGATATGTGAATATTCTATATTTATATGTTTCCATCCACCATGTACACCACATCACTACCATTTCACAAGGAAAACATAAACCATTACAACAACATGTGAGTTAACTCCATGCCATAACCCATTAACACATTTACCATAATTCACATAATATATCCATTTATCTCAATTCCCTATTATTAGGCTTATATCACAATAAATTTAGCCATTATGCATGTCTTAGTAGGCTTGGTTTGGTATGCCTAACTCACTAGGCTTCATTTCCATGCTCATAGTCCATTCTATTATGTTCTTTTTTCATTTCCACATTTTAACCCAATATAAATTAGGTTATTACAAAGATTAGGTGCACCACCTAGCTTCTAACCTAACAATTATAGTAACACCAACATGTTTATCAAGGGATCTACATGATTTTACAACAATATCACTTATTCTTTACAAATCCCTAGGTCCGGGTGAGTCGGCACACCCAATGGGTGTCCCTAGGTTGGTGTCATTACCCTCAATGCATCCCATGGGGATCATGAGGGCATCCATTTAACTTTTTAATAACCATTTTACCTAAATATGTCATGGGTGATCAAAACATACCAAGAGACACCCATGAACAAAACAACACAAGATCAAATCCTTAAATAACCCATGGGATATAATTTGTAGACCACTTACCTCGATTCTGTGGGTGAACACACTCTTGATTGAGCCCGTACATTTTTTTTCAACAAACCCATGAAGCATCAACTTATATATCACCAAAATATTAGGGTTTTAGAGAATTGAAAAGAGAGGTGAAGATGATACAAACCTTAAACTCAAAAGTGAATAAAGGATGATATTGTCCTTAATCGAAGCTTTTATTCATAACCAAAAACATCAAAAACAATTTATCAACGATGGAGATTGATCTGGTGCAGATCTTGAGAGATTTCATTCATCCCGAGGGTAAAGAGCGGTGAAATGAGTGGAAATACCAAGTTGACTATTAAAATCTTAGAGTTTAAAATTTTAATTTTTAAATCCTTTCTGGACAACACGGTTTACCTACACGGTTTTCCAAACTGTGCCCAAACCCTATGGATTCATCTATCCTAAAAGGCCCCCCTTGTATGGTTTACCCTCACACTTTTCCAAACCTTGTGCAAACTGTGAAGAAGCCACTGTCCAAAAACACACTTCTTTCACGGTATCTCAGGCTGTCCACATGGTTAACACAAACAATGCACAGACTGTGCGACTTACCCAGAAAACCCCATTTTCTCTACTCTTCGTGCCCTGAACCCTCAAAACACCACTGATCCTCCTCTATGACTTGGGTAATCACATAATTAAACTAAATAATAGATTCAAAACAAAATATAAATGAGAACATAACATTCTACTATCCATGTTCTTAAAACACCCCCTCCTTATAACTGATCATCTTAGAGTCAAGCTCCTAAGATCCATAACACTTCTAAGGAAAAGAGATCGGGCCACTGATCCCGTATATCTGATTCCCAATTACATTTGTCTTCTTGAATATTTTCATGCTTCCATAGTACTCACACCAATGGCATAACCTTTCCCTGCAAGATATTCTCACAATGATCCACAACATGAACTGGATGCTCCTCAAAGGATGCTTCAGCCTCAAGAAGAACATCCTCAGGATCCACCTCATGAGTCGGGTCAAGGTGATAACGCTGAAGCTACAACATATGAAAGACATCATGCATCCCGCTATACAAATAGGGAAGATCCAATCAGTACACCACCAGCCTGATCCTATCCATAATCTCTAACGGCCCCATGTACCTGGGCACCAATATTCCATGCTTCTGAATCGGTCGGTGACCCAACCATGGAGACACCCGAAGGAACACACTATCACCCACCTCAAACTCAAGAGGCTTACACCTACGATATGTAGATGACCACATCCAACTCTGATCCATTTCCATCAGTTTCTAAATCCACTCAAATTTCACTGATGTCACCCGCATGAGACTCGGTCCCAACATCTTGGATTCACCCTCCTCCAACCAACACAATGGAGATCTACATGGCCTCTTATAGAGAGCTTCAAACAGTTCCATATAAACCATAGCCTGGAAACTATTTTTGTAGGAACATTCGATAAGAAAAAGGTGCTTATCCCAGAAACCACCAAAATCCAACACACAATACCTACACTTGTCTTCCAACTCTTTTATTGTACGCTCCGAATTCCCGTCCATATAAGGATGGATATATGTACTCAAAAGCACCTGAGTACCAAACTCCCTCTCAACTCTTTCCAGAAGAATGATGTGAAATGTGGATCACAATATGAAACGATATCTTGTGGTACACCATGAAACCATATGATTTCCCAAACATATAACTAACCAAACTATTCAATGGTACAAGTCTCTTGAATTAGAAAGAAATGAGATACATTCATTAGTCAATCCATAACCACCATGATTGCATCATTCTTCTGTGGAATCCATGGAAGAACCACGACAAAATTCATCTTGACATCATCCAGCATCCATTGTTGAATGATAAATGGATATATCAGTCTACATAGGCATTGATTCGAATCCATCATCTTCTAATAGGTAGGGATCAAGGATGAAAATCCCGCAACGTCATTTCTCATTCTTGGTCACCGAAACTGTCTAGGATATCATAATACATTTTTTCCAAACTAGGATGCACTTCCCATTTTGATGCATGGAAATCATGCATCTACTCTTCAATCATGCATGCTGGCAGAACCAGACGACCATGAACACAAACAATCTCGTCCACACCGATGACCCAACTAGAAGGTGGATCCCCACCTTTAAGTCTTATCTCCATGGCCAAACATTCAGATTTGTCCAGGTGACTATACCTAACTTGACTCAAAAGAATCAACTCAATGGTAACTGAAGAAAGAGTCAGCTGAATTTTTTCCTCTCGCACCTCCAAGTGCGCCTCCGCGAAAAAATCCATCACCTTCCACTGGGTGTTTGATTTTTGAACAACCAGGTTCTGAGCCTTCTTCCTCAAAGAATCAAAAAAAATGATCCCTTTTCAGGGTGTGTATACCATCTCAATGTCGATAGACTAGAGATACTCAACCCATCTTCACTTCTAGAAGATTCAAATCCTGCATTGAAAAGACATACTTTAGACTCTTGTGATAGGTATACACCATGAACCGTTCCCCCCAAAAAGTAGTGCCTCCAACACATTAAGTCATACACTACTGAAGCCAAATCAATATCATGAGTGGGATAATTCCCCTCATGGGGTCTCAATTTCCTTGACCCATAACCCACCACTCTCTCATTTTGCATCATCACATCCCCAAGCTTGATATCGGACATGTCACAAAATATGACCTGATTCCTACCTATCTTGGGTAAGATCGAGATCGGTGTAGTCATCCATCGCTTCATCAATTTTTGAAAGGAATTTTCACAAGCCTTAGACCACTCAAACATAATTCCCTTATTGGTCATCCCCGACAATGGTGCTATCAAGTGAGAGACATACTGGACGAACCTCTAGTAATACCCAGACAATCATAGAAAACTCTAAACATCAGAAACAATCTTGGGCTATTCACCAGATACAGTAGCCTATACTTTCTATGGATCCACCAACACACTTTCCTCAGAGATGATGTGACCTAGAAAATTCACTTCTATAATCTTGGACTGACACTTGGAAAGCTTATCTTAATTCATAAATCTCTCTTAGTTTACTCAAGACGATGTCATGATATTGGGAATGATCATCATGATTTTTTGAGTACACCATGATTTCATTAAAAAAACAACCAAAAACTAATCTAGGTAAGGATGAAAGATTTAGTTCATCAACACCTTGTTCATCGCTGGTGCATTGGTCAAGACAAATGGGATCACTATAATATCAAACAACCCATACCGACTACTGATAGCTCTTAGAAGTTTTTCAGAAGGCCACACCATTAATTAGTGATAACCTAATCTCTGATCAATTTTAGAAAACCCTGATGAACCCCTCAACTTGAGAAATAGGTTATCACTTCATGGTATAGGGTACTGACTTTTCATGGACATATGATTTAAATTCTTATAATCAGAACACAACCTTAACGTCCCATCATACTTCTTTTCATGAAGCACTACAGATACCAAAGGTGATATACTAGGGAATATAAAAATCATACTCTCCAACTCCTCGAGGTGAAACTTTAACTCCTAGAGTTCTATTGCTGCCATTCTATGTGGCATAATAGAAATAAGCTTTGCTCCAAGTAGAAACTCAATTGTGAACTCAACATATATCCCTAGTGGAAGCCCAGAAAACTACTCATGAAAAAAATCCTGAAACAGATCAACTATTGTAGTTAATTATGACGGTTCCCCTCTTTCATCATCAATCCAAAGGCATGATACCTGAGCCCTGAGCCTGGACAACTACTAACAAAACAGTCCCGCATGAACTGCTCAAACATCCCACTCTCTGTGATGAACATAAGTGTCACCCACAAGTGACCTGAATGATTCCTTGCGATGGTAACAATCTATGTGCGCCCAAAAAAACACCAACCAGTCCATACAAAATATTAGGTCAAATACCGACATCTCGATAGTGAAAAAGTCCCATAGGAAACGATACACACCAACTTCTTGAGCACATCCCTTAAACTGCCTGATGTCTTCTTTTCTCACACCCATTTGAGCATCAATCGATATAATACTGCACACACTCTCCATAGGCAATCCCAACACTACCATAAACAGAGCCGAAATAAAAGAGTGTAGGGAACCAATATCAAAAAACACACCAGATAGTGTTGAAGATACAAGGATCGTAGCTCAAATAGTTGATGGCCCAGCTTCCCCATAAACTGGTTCAAATAGAACTACTGGAAGCTGACCAGCCCCGCTACACTAGGATCCAACCTGTGTCCCATGCACATCACTACCCAGCCCTTCTGATGTGGGAAATCCTTCCTTGAAGTTCCACATCCATTTCCCCTGCCAATAAGTCCCATGGAGCTCCTACTACCTTCCTGATATAGTGCTACTGATACGTTGCCTCCGCTTAGAATATGTCGGTCACCAACATTCATACTCTCATGTTGAGTGTTCTTGCATAACCATTGAACATGTCCCAATCGGCTGCACGACTGACACTCAATTGGAGGTCGAGGACAGTGGCCACACATGTGCCCGGCCTGCCACACAGATTTCAGAACAACCAATCACCACCTTGAGAGGTTGACCCTCTCTTTTGATCACCTTCCACAATTTTCCTTGCTAAAAACATCCAAAATGACGTTTCCATCCCTCAGTAGCTGCACCAATTTTTTTCCCAATAGGAAAAACAATCCCACTACCTGAATCTCACTTTAGGTTTTCTTTGGATATCAATGCTTGATCCACTACCATTGTAACCCTCTTTAAATGATATATATTAACCTAAGTAAAAATCTCGTGTCTCAACCCATCCTAGAATCTCCTTGTAACTATTGGCGCATCCCCTACAAATGATGGAACAAAGCATCATAGTTCAGTGAAGCGACCAGCATATTCTATCACTAACATCGATCCCTGTGTATGGATCATGTACTATGCAGCCCGCTCTTTCCACATATTCTCTAGATAAAAATGATCCCAAATCATTTCTAGAAAATCCTTCCTCAACATTCCCTCAGCCTACTCTATCTGAGCCCGGATTTTCCACCAACGCTTTTCCTGGCCCCACAACATATAAGTTTCCAACTTGACTTGCTTCCCCAAAGGAGTCTCCAGATGATCAAGTATCATCTAGACAGAATCTATCTAGAACTTTACTGCCTCTATCCCACACTCCCTAGTAATGGTCAGCGGGTGTTGTAGTTGAATCTATTTAGTCAACTCAAACCTACTCGATGATACTTTCTCTGGGTCTTGATCCATAATTTGTATAAAAGGATCCAAGTCCTCTCAGAACCTCTCTTCTACACTTTCTGGGATCACCGCATTCTCTTTCCCCTCCACTGGATGATTGTTATCAAAATAAACCTCTTGTTTTCCAACTGGATGTCGACTTCATGGTGGAATTTCTCTACATTTCCCAACACAAAGTATAGAACTCATTCCATAAACATTCACAACTTCATAACATAGAGGGTCTTAACTAGCCACAACAACCATTTACAATCTAAAAAACACAACCCCGACCATCCCTATTGTGGACCATGGTCCATAAGGGTAAACAACCACACACCAACACAAGGATCACACAACATTTAACAAAAAACATTTTAATTCATTCAAAACCATTTATTACACATATTTTATTAATCATAACTTATAGTTCTTTTATATCCACCCCATTGCATTGTTTAATTTAGAACATTTTCAATTTTTAGTTATTAAGATGCAAGGTGCATTATAGCCTTCATGCCTCACACACCCAAAATATGTGTGCCTTCCATGATGCATGCCACCTATCACTCTAGGTGCCTAAAATTCTACATGAATGCACAATCTCATTCCATTGAGTCCATGAGCCAACATCATAAAACTACCACATCACACAATATATGAATCACCAAATGGAGAAATATCATCAACTGTAACATCTCATAATAAAGAAAAAAATTCCATCCTTGGGTGCCAAGGGGTTTCCCTCATACATGGGTTAACTACTCCCAAGCACAAGCTTATTACCAAGTCTCGACACATCCTGACAAATGTCTACCATCTCAAATAACAACATTACAAAGAGGGGGATGAAAAAACTCATGAGATATCACTTTGAAACGTCCCCAACCTGGGAGCTACTAAACTGGTTCCCCAAGCCGGGTGGTTACATTACCTTAAGCACGCCTCCCTATGTGCCAAAGGTTTCCAACAAGCATCTGGGGTCCTAATAGTCAAGTAGTGATACTATACCCCCTTTAATCAGAGTAATAAACAACATAAGAGAAAAAATAGTGTAATAATATCTAAGAATACTAGAGTATGAGTAGACAACCATTTTTAAAATAGAGTACAACCATGACCAATAGTAAATATGCCATCCCATGTTACAAGTGTAAAATTGAACAAAACCCAAAATGGAGAAAATCTACAAAATTCCCAAAATGATCTTGACACCATTTCTGGGTCCTCCTCTATCTACACCCATGCCAACCCAACTACCTAGCAAGAGCCCTTGCCCTTTTCATGACTTGCAATCATGAAGACTTCTCAGGAACCTCACAGCAGCCTGAGCAGGGTGTGAGTATAACTGAGAAGGCCACCACCAACGGTGTCTACAAAATATCTGGTATAAGTAACTATGCATGGAAATGTTAAATTAATTTTAAATGAAAAGGAAAATTTTAAGTGATCTTTTCCAGTTTAGGTCCATTACAAACATTATTACCAATTCTATATCTTACCATTTCATCCCATTTCCCATTACATACCATTTCTAACACATTTATCTTTGGTTCATAAACACATCAATTTTAATGGTCTTAAATTACAAAATCACATACATTTGAAAAAAAAACAATTATCTTATCTCACTAGGACAGTCTTAATCATGTGAACCATATCCTCACCTCAAATACCTAGCCCAGGTGGATGAAATCGATAGGGAAACTAAGCATTATCCCTATCCCTATCCTATTCATTAGGGTGGAGTTTAAGGACATCCGACCAACTCGACTGGTGGGTGTAGAACCTCAATCCATACCCCACTCTACCAAGTTATGTGCACATGCTATACATATATGCATCTATCAACCATTCACACCACATCACAACCATTTTCCAAGGAAGACATAAACCATATCAATAACATGTGAGTTAGTTCCATGCCATAACCAATTCAAACATTTACCATATTTCACATCATTTTTCCATTTATCCCAATTCCATTTTATAACTCTTATATAACTAATAATTCATTCATTGTGCCTATCTCCCTATGCTTGGTTTGTTATTCTTAACTCACTATGCTTCATTACTATGCTCATATTCTATTTCACCATGGCCTTTAGTCATTTCCATGTTTTAACCCAATATACCTTAGGTTATTTCCATGATTAGGTGAACCACCTAGATTCTAACCCAAAACTAATAGTAACACCAATTTGTTTATCAAGGGATCTACTGGATTACAATACAATTACACTTATTCTTCACAAATCCATAGGAACGGGAGAGTCAGCACACCCCATGGGTGGCCCATGCTTAGATTCATTACCCTCGACAAATCCCATGGGGATCTTGAGGGTCTCCATTTACCTTTTTAATAATCATTTTACATAATCATGTCAATGGTGATCAAAACATACCAAGAGACACCCATGAACAAAACCACACATGCCCAAATCCGAAAATAAACCATTGGAAATAATACTTAGACCGCCTACCTCGAATCTATGGGTGAACTCACTCTTAACATATCCCTTAGATTATGCTTAAAATAACCCCTAAATCATCAAACTAGATCTCACATAAAGATTAGTGTTTTAGAGCGTCAGATTATAGGAGAAAAATATACAAATAATAAACTCAAAAGAGAAGCTAGCATGATTTAAACACTACCTTGAGTTTGGATCCACAACCAATGACACCACAAATGCCTTAGAAATGAGTGAAATTTTTCTATAGGATATCCTGGGATATTTGGTTCAACCTTAGGGTGAAGAGGGGTGAAATGATAGGAAATCCTGAGTGGGGTATTAAAAACACAGAGTGGAAATTTTTTAAATTTTAAATGGATTATGGTCTGTACAGTTTACCTACTCGATTCTCTAAACTGTGTGAAAATCATGCAGTTGCTTCTATCCAAAAAGTAACCCTCAAAAGGATTACCCACACAGTTTCACAAACTGTGCACAAATCATGCAGAAGAAACTATCCAAAAAAACACATCTTGCATGGTTTCTTGGGATGCCTACACGGTTAGCAATAATTGTGGGAAGACTGTGTGGCATTCCCATAAAACCCCATTTTCTCCACATTTTGTGTCTTGAACCCTCAAAACACCCCCAGCCTCCACTAGAACTTGGGTAATCACATAATTATCAAATAAAAGGGATTAAAAGAAAAACATAAATGAGAACATAACATTCCATGATCTAGGATCTTCCAAAATTCATGTTAATTTCCACAAGGTAGGTTTCCTTACTAAAACCTAGGTATTACATGGTTAGATATCTTGATAGATCAGGTACATAAAAAATACATAGGATTACCTCATGAAGGGAGACGTGAATGGTTTCATATCGTGGGACCAATATAGAAAAGGATAATTCTATGTGGATTGTGTGGTAATGATAAGACTACATTGATGATGATTTGTGTCTTTCTATGAGTTATAGTACCATATTGGGGGGGGGGTAATCTATAATGTATCCAATGAAGGTTTTCACAACTACATTTTTTCCTAGGTGACCCTGGTGGTTTCTCTAGTGATAATCTAGCCCAAAAAAGAGTGCATAATGAAAATAAAATTTGATGATTATAGTGTAACCATTGAAATAAAATCAATGATATGATCCTTTTATTCATGTTATTATGATATTCTAAAATAAAATGAGGCTAACATAAAATTTTGGGAGGGATTCAAGAAGTTCTTCAACCACATTGAGAGGTGTTATCAGATATGTTATAGGGGGAAGATACTACCATTATAGATTTATTTATATACATGGGATATCATATATGTTCTCTTTAGATTGAATATTAATTACTCTTTTAATTCAATTAAAAGGATATTTTCATGGTTTAAATAGTATATTCTAGATAACTATTGATCACATAGGATTACCTCTTATGGATTGAAAGCATGTATTATAATAGTCATTCGTGAAGGATGATGTACTCAATATCAATGGTGATTGTTTATTACTATAAAATCTATTTGGATTGATGCATATTTAACAGTGATAATGGTTTCTAATTTTGGATTATATAGGATTAAATTTGATGGATTAGTGACAAAAATTAATGGAACTTTTTCATCAAGGATGAAAAGACATCAAAAATTGATGATGTCCATTGAGTACTGGTCAATTAGGATTTTCTCTTCAGTAAAATTATATTTATTATTAAAATGGGATCACCTTGAAATATCCCACACGAATCATACATTGACTAAATTATGGTTATAAGAGTTATTTTATATTCATAGAGGAATCCTAAAAATGATCAAAACAAATTTGTGGTAATCTCGAGTTTCACATTAGAGCATGTTGATTAATTGTAAGATCCCGGTTTTTGGAATGGTATGTTTTGTCTTGTTTTGGGATTGAACCCTATGATTTTGGGACATTAAAATGTTTATTGAAAATGTGAGAGGCCCTGGGGGTGTTCCGGGGGCTCGGGGCACGGAAGAAGGGAAGTCTGGGCAAAGCAGACTAAGGCGCAGGGCTTGCGCATGGTCAGCCAAACCGTGCGGCCAACCCAGGCTATGCAGTGCAACCCTCCCTCCTCTGGACAGAAGAGAGCGCACGGTTTTCCAAACAGTGTGGCTAAATTGTATGACTCCCCTTCCTTCGGGAAGTGGCATGCGCACGGTTTGTGCACGGTTTTCCAAACTGTGAGGCTAAACCGTGCGACCACATAAAGTTGGAAAATTTAAAAAATTGAAACTCCGGGATTTAAAACCCAAACTCAGGATTTTTCTCTCTTCCTCCTCTCCTCACCTTAGGCATGAACCAAAGAACCCAAGGACTTCAAGAGATCAAACTACTTCGATTCTAAGGCATTTTTCGTGTCATTGGTTGTGGATTGAAGCTCTGGGTAAGTCTAATCACCTCCTTCGTTCTTTTTTTGGTTTAAGGTTTTTGCCTTCTATACCACTTGTTCCAAAACCCCAAAACCCTATCTTATGGGTGAGTTCTAGGTTGAATCTCCAATGGTTGGTTGAATCAGGGTCTACGGACTCGATTGAGGGTGTGTTCAACTGCGGATTCAAGGTAGGTGGTCTAGAAGTTATATCCGATGGTTATTTAGGGTTAATGTGCCTGTTAACTTGTGTTCTAGCTTTACCTTGGTTATGTTGTGAATAGACTTGGAATGTTTAAGGTTAATTATGTTTTAAATGGCTAATGGGAACCCTCACAATCCTGGTGGGATGTGTTGGGATGGACTTGACCTAGTTGGGGGCCATCCAGGGGATGTGCCGGCTTTTCCCCAGTTAGGGATGGTTAATTAAACCAGTGATATTATTGTGATAAATGGTAGATCCCTTAGTGAATATGTTGAAAAGTTTGTTTAATCATGGAATAGAAGTTAGGTGATGCTCCTAGACATGGTAATAATCAAAGGGTTATTTGATATGGAATGAATGGTTGATTCATGGAAAGGATGAACGGGTTAAATGGGTTAATGTGTAAATTGATTTAAGACCATAATGGGATAGATTATAGGTCTAGTGTTGAATTATTAGTGAGATAGGAATAACACATGAGAATTTATTAAATGGATAAATGATGATAAATGTGATGTGTTAATGGGTTAAGGCATGATGTGGATTCCCATGTGGGTGGTTCTGGATTGTGATGCCCAAGGGGAAATGGTTTGAATGGTTGATGGTTACATATATATATATAAGCATGTGAACATGGATTGGTAGTGTGGGGTATGACTTTAGGATATACGCCCACAGGTAGAGTGAAGACCGAGGCTCTAAACTCCACCCTAAATGCACGGGTTAGGAATGAGGACTGATGATCTATTCTCCTAACTGTTGCATCCACCCGGACAGAGGCTTCATGGTGAGTATATGGTTGCGATGAGGGACGTAGTCCTAGTGATATAGGACAATGATGTGTTTACCCTCGTGCTTGTGACTGTTGGCCTTAGACCCATGTAACATAATATATGTGATTAAACCATGAAAATTTGATGAAATGGTAAATGATGATAATTGTTGTGAAATGAATGGTATTAGATGTGGGAATGACTTTGGCTCTAAATTGGTTAACGGAACCTTAAATAAATACTTGGAATTTATCATTCATTTTCCATTTTCATGCACAACTGTTTATAATGGATATTTTGTAGACACCATTGGTGGTGGCCTATAGAGTTGTACTCACACCCTATTCGGGCCGCCGTTTTGTACCCGAGGAGACTTCATGTTTGCAGGTCAGGGCAAGGGAAAGGGTCCTGGATTGATAGCTAAGTGGACATGGGTAGCACGTGGTGGAGGATTCAGACTTGGAGTCAAGAACATTCCGGGGATTCTGTCAGTGTCTATTTCTGGGCTTCTGTTCACTCATGCACTTGTAGTATGACATGGAATATTTATTGATAGTTGGAATTGGTTCATATACATTTTCCTTGTTTTTGGTTTTTGTTTCCGCTATTTTTTGATTATGTTGTGGCTTACTCTGATAAAAATGGGGTATAGTCTCCCCACTGGACTACATAGACCCCAACTGCAAGTCGGCAGCCTTTGGGGTACGGGGAGGCGTGCTTAAGGTCATGATACCACTCGACTTGGAGCACAGGTTTAGTGGATTCCGGGTCGGGGACGTTACAAAGTCGTATCAGAGGAGGTCATTATTCTCTTTCTCTGATGTCTTGTTATTTGGGACTGATATCCAAGGGTTAGTATGTTTCGGGCCTTGGCAATGAGCTCGTGCTTGAGAGTAGCTAACCAAGGTACAAGGGAAAAATCCAAGTCACCCTGGGTGGGAAATATTGTTCTTGGTTATGTGTTGTTACAGTTGATGATATTTCACTGTTGAATGATGCACATGTAGATTGATGTGATTGTTTTATGATATTTGGCTCGTGGCCTTAATGGCACGAGGATTTGTACTCATGCATCATTTTAGGAACCTAGGGAGGTAGGTGACATACATTGTGTTAGGAACACGCACGGGGTGGGTGTGTGAGGTAGAAAAGTAGGGAGCATCATGCATTTCATGAAACCAAGAAATAATGAGAAGAATCAAATGAAACAAGTGGGTAAATGATGTTTAATGAAACCTAAGGGTTTGAAATGAATTAGAAAATATGTTGAAGAATGTTGTGTGAGTTGGTGGTAGTGTATGATTGTTACCCCATGTGGACCATGGCCTGTGGTAGGGATCATTGGGGCAGTGAGTTTGAGGTGTTAACGTTGTTAAATATGGGTTGTTGTAGCTAGTGAATAGTTTTGATGATGTCGTGAATGTTTTATGGTATGCGTTCTAAAACTCGTGATTGGCATGTAGAGAGATGCCACCACGACGTCGGGTACCAGTTGGGGAACGCGAGGATGTTACTGAGAACACTCCACCAGTATAGGGGTAAGAAAATGTGGTGATCAATGAAGGTGGAGAAGACCAGTTCCGGGGGAACGTGGCTCGCCTTATGAAAATGATGAATCGGGACCCAGGGCGGGGTGCACCGAGCATGTTTGAGCTAACCAGTGAGTTCCAGCTGCTGCACCCTCGGACCTTCACCAGAGAGGGTGGGCCAGAGGTACCGGAGTTATGGTTTCAATCTCTCCATACGATACTGGATCATCTGGAGACCCGTATTGATTAGAGAGTAAAGCATGATGTTTACATGTTGCGAGGCCAGGCTAGGCGCTAGTGGGACATCCACGCCCAGATCGAGCAGGATGAGGGAATGTCGTGGAAGGTTTTTCAGGAAATGTTTCTGGAGAATTTATACCCAGAGACGTTGACGAAGGAGAGGGATATGGAGTTTATGAGCCTAATGCAGGGATATTTATCGGTGAAGGACTATGCTAGTCACTTCACTGATTTGAGATGCTTTGTCCCAGTATCAGCTGGGGATGAAGCAGCGGTGGAAAGATGCTTCCAGGATGGGTTGAGACATGAGATCTGGTCTCAGGTTAATATCTTCCCCTTGAAGAGGTTTGTGGAGGTGTAAGATTAGGCACTTATCTCTGAAGGGAACCTGAAGGGAGCGTCGGGTGGTAGGCTTGTAGTGCCATCTTGGCAGACAAGTGATGCATCTTCCGAAGGTCGAAATCTCCGTTTGGAAAGTTTTCAAAATGGTGGTTAGAAGAGAGGATCAGCCTCTCAGAGTGGGAATCAGGTGTACTTCTATCAATGTGGTAGGCCAGGGCATGTGCGTGGTCAGTTTCCTCGAACTCATGTTGTGTGTCGTTCGCGCGATAGGATGGGGCATGTGTAGAGGTTCTGCAGGAACTCACGGAAGGTGGGTGAGTAAGACTGTGAGAAGCTGGTACCAGATACGTGAAGGGGATCGGTTTCCCCGTATCAGGCAGGCAATTAGAGCTCCACGAGCCGTACTGGCTGGGCCGGTGGATGTGGAACTCCCCGGAAAGATCGCTCATGAAAGAAGGGCAGTGCAGAGCAGGGCGTTCAGGCTAGAGCCCAGGGTAGAGAGGCGAGTCAGCTTCAGGAAGTTCAGTTTGCACCAGGTGACGGCGAGGCTATACCGTCGACTATTCGAGGTATGATCCTTGTAGCTTCTACATTTTCTAGTGCGTTGTTTGACACTACTGCCACACACTCTTTCGGCTCTGCTCAACTTGTGGTATTTCTAGGTTCACCTATGGAGAGGGAGTGTGGAGTTATGTCAATTGACACTCCGTTGGGGTTGCGAGTTGAGGATATCAAGTAGTGAAAGGGATGTTCCTTGGAAATTGGTTGGTATCATTTTCTATGGAACTTGTTCATTCTTGAGATGTCATGGATTGACCTAATCTTGGGAATGGATTGGTTGGTGTTGTATCAGGCGCACATAGACTATTATCGTCGCAGAGTATCGTTCAGGTCTCTTGAGGGCGATGTTTATGTCCACCCTGGCAAATGGGATGTCCGAGAAGGGAATGCAGGGCCATTTTGTCAACAGATGAGTGGAATCATGACTCACGTGGCATGTCTCATGCTTGATGATAGAGAGGGAGGGGAAGGGCCTAATTTTCCTCCCTTGGTGAATCGGTTTCAGGACTTGTTTCCTAATGATTTCTCAGGGTTACCACCCGAGAGGGATGTTGACTTCACGATTGAGTTACTACTGGGAGTGGAGCCAGTTTCTATTATGCCATACTGAATTGCACCGGTAGAACTCCATGATCTAAAGGCACAACATGAGGAGTTGGAGCATAAGGGGTTTATCCATCCTAGTACGTCTCCTTGGGGATCTCCTATGCTTTTTGCAAAGAAGGCCGATGGGTCGTTGAGGCTGTGCGTGGACTATCGAAAGTTGAATTAGATGAAATTGAAGAACCGGTACCCTATTCCAAGAATTGATGACTTGTTTGATCATTTGAGGGGTTCATCATTGTTTTTTTAAAATTGATCTAAGTTTTAGTTATCACCAGTTGAGGGTGATGTCTTTTGACGTACCGCAGACCGCTTTCCAGAGTCGGTACGGGTTGTTTGAGTTTATGGTAATGCCTTTCGGCTTGACCAATGCACCAGTAGTGTTTATGTCTTTGATGAACCGGATCTTTCATCCCTATCTAGATCAGTTTTTGGTTGTATTTGTTGATGATATCTTAGTGTACTCGAAAACTTATGACGGTCATGCCCATCACCTTGACATCGTCTTTGGTATGCTAAGAGAGCATCAGATATACGCCAAGATATCAAAGTGTCAATTTTGGATAGGTGAGGTGCATTTTCTGGGCCACATCATCTTTGAGGTAGGTGTGTCAGTGGATCCATAGAGTGTGCGAGTAGTTGTATCTTGGGAGCAGCCCATGAATGTTTTTGATGTTCGGTGTTTTCTAGGTTTGGCCGGGTATTACCGAAGGTTCATCCAGGATTTCTATTACTTGGCAGCACCACTCCCATGCTTGACCAAGAGGGGAATCAGGTTCGAGTGGTCTGAGGCTTGTGAGAATTCCTTCCAAGAGTTGAAGAAGCGGTTGACAAACACACCTAACATGGTCTTACCTAAGCCAGGTAATAAGTACATCATGTTTTGTGATTCTCCTGGAGTCAGACATGGGGTTGTGTTGATGCAGGATGAGAGGGTTGTGGCTTATGGGTCAAGGCAGTTGAGACCCCATGAGTGGAACTATCCCACTCATGACCTTGAGTTTGTTGTAGTACTGTACGCCTTGAATTGCTGGAGACACTATCTGTTGGGTGAACAGTTTACTGTGTTTATGGACCATAAGAGCATAAGGTACATATTCTCACAATGGGATCTTAATCCTCATCAGTGAAAATGGGTTGAATATCTCAAGTCTTCTGAATTTGTGTTTGTGTACACACTGGGAAAGGGGAACAATGTTGCTGATGTTCTGAGCAGGAAGGTTCAGAATCAGGCATTTCAGGAGTCCAACACTGAGTGGAAGGTGAAGGCTTTGTTTGCAGAGATGCACTAGGAGGTACAAGAGGGAAGTGGTCAAGTCACTCTTGCTTCCTAAATGATGGAGTTGATTATTTTGGGTCGAGTTAAGGAAGGTCATCTTGATGATCCTGAGTCTTTGAACATGAAGGGAAATCATAAATGTGTGGAGCTACCTTCGGGTTGGTCCGTTGACGCGGAATGTTTTCTCGTGTTTGTGATCGTGTGGTTCTGCCAATGTGTGTGCGGGAAGAGTTTATACGTGAGTTCCATGCATTAAAGTTAGAAGTGCATCTTGGTTTGACCAATATGTACAGTGATCTCTGATGGTAGTTTTGGTGGCCTGGAATGAAGAAGGAAGTTACAGGCTTTGTGGAAAAGTGTCTTACCTGTCAACAGGTGAAGTCCGAGCATCAACGCCCAGGTGGTTTGTTGTATCCATTTCCCATTCCAGAGTGGAAGTGTGATGATGTATTAATGGATTTTGTTGTGGGTCTTCCGAGGACACCGTGGAAGAACGATGAAATATGGGTGGTTCTGGACTGGTTAATGAAAGTTGCTGATTTCTTACCGATTCAGGAATCCTTTACAGCCGACCAGTTGGGTGAGCTGTATGTTTAGGAAATAGTGTTGTTACTTGGGGTGTTGTGGACCATAGTTTTGGAATGATATCTGTGTTTCACATCACGCTTCTGGCAAGGGTTTCAGAAGGCTCTTGGTACACATATGTTTTTGAGTACGGATTTCCACCTGCAGACGGACGGGCAGTCGGAACGTACGATCCAAGGGTGGAAAGACATGTTGAGAGCTTGTGTCTTGGACTTTGGTGGTTCTTGGGAAAGGCACCTAACATTGGTTTCATTTTCCAACAACATCAGTTTTTAGGCTACAATTCAAATGGCACCATTTGAGGCGCTTTATGGGAGACCATTTAGATCTCCTTTGTGTTGTCTAGAGCCCGGTGAATCTGAGTTGTTGGGACCAAGTATCGTGTAGGAGAGATCGAAGAGAGTCAAGTTAATCAGGAAGTGGATGGCTACGGCTCATATTAGGAAGAATAAATATGCATATCGAAGGCATAGACCTCTTGAGTTTGGGGTGGGTGATAAAGTATTCCTTTGGGTGTCGCCAAGGTTGGGACACCGTCAGATTTGGTAGCAGGGTAAGTTGGCGCCCAGGTATGTGGGACCTTTTGAGATTGTGGAGAGGATCGGACCACTGGAATACCGATTGGCTCTTCCACAATGGTATGAGGGGATGCATGATGTGTTTCATGTGTCACATCTTCGACGGTATCACCCTGACCCATCTCATGTTGTTGATGTTGAGGATGTGAAGCTTGAGGTTGATGCGTCCTTTGAGAAGCATCCGGTTCGTGTGGTGGATCGTAGTGAAAAGGTCTTGCAAGGCAAGGTTGTGCCATTAGTGAGAGTACTATTGCATCATGGGAATGTTCAAGAAGAAACATGGGAGTGGGAATCCGATATTTGGGCTCAATGGACCGAACTCTTCTCTTCGGTGGAGCAAAGAGGCTTGGAAGCTCGGCTCGAGGACGAGCCGTTATAAGGAGGGGAGGTTGTAAGATCCCGGTTTTTGGAAAGGTATATTTTTTCATGTTTTGGGATTGAACCCTTTACTTTTGGGACTTTAAAAGGTATCTTGAAAATGTGAGAGGTCATGGGGGTGTTCTGGGGGCTTTGGGCACGGAAGAAGGGAAGTCTGGGCAAAGCAGACCAAGGCGCATGGCCTGCGCACGGTCAGCCAAACCATGAGGCCTACCCAGGTTAAGTCGTGAAACCCTCCCTCCTCTAGACAGAAGCGAGCGCACGGTTTGCGCATGGTTTTCCAAACTGTACGGCTAAATCATGCGACTCCCCCACCCCCCTCCGGGCAGTGGCGTGCACACGGTTTGGGAATGGTTTTCCAAACCGTGCGGCTAAACCGTGCGGACAGTTAAAGTTGGAAAATTTACAAAATTTCCACTCCGTGCTTTATAACCCTAACTCATGATTTTTCTCTCTTCCTCCACTCCTCACCTTAGGCACGAACCAAATCTCCCAAGGACTTCAATAGATCAAACTCCTTTGATTTTAAGGCGTTTTTGGTGTCATTGGTTGCAGATTGAAGATCCGGGTAAGGCTAATCTCCTCCTTGGTTCATTTCATGGTTTAGGGTTTGTGTCTTCTCTCCCTCTTGTTCTGGAACTCTAAAACCCTATCTTTTGGGTGAGTTCAAGTTTGAAGATCCATGGGTTTGTTGAATCATGGTCTAAGGACTCTATTGAGGGTGCGTTCAACGACGGATTCAAGGTAGGTGGTCTAGAAGTTATATCCCATGGTTATTTAGGGTTTTTGTGCATGTTAATTTGTGTTCTAGATTTCCCTTGGTTATGTTGTGAATATCCTTGGCATGTTTGAGGATAATGATCTTTAAAATGGCTAATGGGAACCCTCAAGATCACGGTGGGATGTGTTGGGATGGACTTGACATAGTTGGGAGCCATCCATGGGATGTGTCGGCTTTTCCAGGGCTACGGATTGTTAATTAAACAAGTGATCTTGTTATGATAAATGGTGGAGCCCTTGTTGAATATGTTTACATATTTGGTTGAGTGTGGATTAGAAGTTAGGTGATGAACCTAGACTTGGTAATAATCAAATGGTTATTTGAAATGGAATGAATGGTTGATTCATGGAAATGATGAACTGGTTAAATAGTTCAATGTATAAATTGATTAAAGACCATAATGGGATACATTATGGGTCTAGTGTTGAATGCTTAGTGAGATAGTCACAACACATGATAATTGATTAAATGGATAAATGATGATAAATGTGATGTGTTAATGGGTTAAGGCATGATATGGATTCCCATGTGGGTTGTTGTGGATTGTGATGCACAAGGGGCAATGGCTAGAATGGTTGATGGTTACATAAATATATATATAAGCATGTGAATATAGCTTGGTTGTGTGGGGTATTTCTTGAGGATCTATGCCCATGGGTCGAGTGAATACTGAGGCTCTACACTCCACCCTAAATGCACGGGTTAGGAATGAGGACTGATGATCTATTCTCCTAACGGTTGCATCCACTCGGACTGAGGCTTTGAGGTGAGGACATGGTTGTGATGAGGGAGTTAGTTCTAGTGAGATAGGAAAACGATGTGTTTACCCTCATGCATGTGATTGTTGGCCTTAAACCCATGTAACATAATATATGTGATTAACCCATGGAAATGTGATGTAATGGTAAATGATGATAATTGGGCTGAAATGAATGGTATTGGATGTGGGAATGACTTTGGATCTAAATTGGTTAACGACACCTTAAATAACTAATTGGAATTTATCAGCCATTTTTATTTTTCATGCACAACTGTTTATAGTGGATATTTTGTAGACACCGTTGGTGGTGGCATACTGAGTTGTACTCATACACTGCTCGAGCCACCGTTGGGTACCCGGGCAGACTTCATGTTTTAAGGTCTGGACAAGGGCAAGGGTCCTTGCTAGATAGCTGAGTGGACATTGGTAGAATGTGGTGGAGGATCTGGACTTGGAGGCGGGGCCATTTTGGGGATTTTGGTCATGTCTTTATTTTTGGGCTTTTGTTCACTCATGCACTTGTAGTATGCCATGACATATTTATTGTTAGTTGGAATAGGTTTTTATACATGTTCCTTGTTGTTTTTTTTTGTTTCCACTATTTGGTTATTCTGTTGTGTATTACTCTTATAAAAAGGGGGTATAGTCTTCCCACTGGACTACATAGACCCCCGCTCCTAGTCGGCAGCCTTTAGCATACGGGGAGGCATGCTTAAGGTCATGTAACCACACGGCTCAGAGCACCAGTTTAGTGGCTTCCGGGTCGGGGATGTTACATTGATAGTGGTAAAATATTTACACTACCAAACATTTTTATTTATTAAGTAATAATATCCCATTTATATGAGAAATTTACTATGAATGTATTGGAATACATTTTTCATGCTCTATTGAGTTAGAAAAATACCATCCTCGACTGGCAATGTCACACGGGACCAGAGAATAATTCATTGTTCAATGATTTAGGTTTGGAAGATTCTTATGATTGGATTATTTATAAGGATAACTTTGAAAATGTTTAGATGTATTTTTGGTGAGTTTGAAGGGTTACAATAGAGTATTTTTGTCAAATAATTATTTTTATATATGATCTCCACAGTGGAAAAAAAATAGTTATGTATACCAATGATTATATATGATTATTTTTCTCCACATTAATTATTATGATTGAATATTCCAATTTATTTCATCCATATACTTTAATTTTTTGTTGGGGATATATCTTGAAAGTTATTATTTATTTTGGAATCTGATATAAGGAAATTGTTTCTACATTGTAACACTAAATACCCTTCTTTCTGGTTGATAACATTAGGAAGATAGTGGGGTGAACCTAAGGGCTCAGTATAGTCAATAATCAAGGCTCTTTGTAGTGTTCATTGCATGTGATGTTATATATATCATTCATAGAGGTAGTGATTGACCATAATATTGGATAAAATTTATTTATAGAATAGATTTGTTTAAGGTAGATAATTTTTATTCCCTAATCATGGTAACATTTCAATATACCAATTATATTAATGAAAATATTTTATTTAGAAATAAATATATTCGGATGAGTTTGAAGGATAAAATCTAACATAATATAAATGAGTTGTGAATTGGTCTTCCTACCATAATTTTTTAGATAACTTATTTTCTAATTACATAATTCCAATAGTGGGTTGTGTTTGGATATGAAAAGAACAAATATGTCATGTAACGGTAAATTGGGTATCAAATTAAAATATTGTTTTACAATAATATAAGATTATGTTATTAGAACAATTATTTTGTTAAAGGGTCGTATTTATAAGGGGGAGAGGTTTGTTTTAAAATAAATTGATAATATTTTTATAATTTAGGCCAATAAATATGAAAAATATTGATTCCAATGAAAATTAATGGTATAAGATTAAAAATTTACGGATATTTGAATTTTATCTAATATAAAATAAATATCAAATCTTCTTGAATACGTTATTAATGTTTATGTTCCAAAAATAATTAATATTTTATAATATTTTACACAGGTTTAAAAATTTTTAAATTTAATTTATTTATTTAAATGGAGTATCGTACTCATTAAATAAATATTTTTCCGATAAATGGTTTTTTATATTATTAATTCTTGATTCAATCATAGTGATTTATCAATGTTATGGTATTTGTAAAATTCCATATTTGATAATTCATTGAAAAAATTAATGATTTTCTAAAAATTCTTTTTTTAAAGAAATTGTGTCTTTTAAAATATGATTAAAAACAATCATTTTTAAAAAGAATTCAAAATAGGTGAAATTTAATTTTAAATAAAGAATTATTATTTATAAAAACAATTAAATCAAACTAAATTATCTAACATACATAATTGTATCATATGATAGGATAATGTTATATTCTGAAATATTTTTTATTTTATAATTTTATTTTATTATAATAAATTATAATTATTTTCTAAAAAATAATCATAATAATTACATTATATGAAAAAAAACATAAATATATAAAAATACACCACTATATTTAATTTGTGTAAAAAAAATAGTTCATCATCATTAAGAAATTTATATAGTGTTGTTGTGAAATAAATTTTACAATTATTTATAAAAGATATGAAAATATTATTATACAAATATATTAGTTGTGTTACTATAACAACATTCATGTTATTACTATAATGTATATGTTTCTAATATAATGTTCATACTTGTAATGGTCACATTAGTTTTCTGATTTTTATTAACACCACATACTTCCTTATATAATCATTTATTGTATTTCTAATATATATTTTATAATATTTATTTTCCAAATATTTTTTCATAGTAAATATTTTATTTTATGTATTGTGGTACATGGTTGTGATTATTATAGGTGTCCAAAGTGATAAAAAAAATTTATTCTTGTTAATTTTTTTTATTTTTTCCCCATCATACTAACTGAAATTATTTTATAAATTTCAATTTCATAAATTTAGTCTTTTATAATAATATAAAAAATATTTTTTATTACATGGTACATGTGTGTTATACTATACTATTTTTCTAAATATTATTAATGTTTATTTAGAATGAATATTTAATATATGAATGTACATGATGCTATTGTTTTTCTCCTGTATAAATCTAATTATAAAAATTCCATTTCATGAAAAATGAATAAAATAGATGATAATAATAACATATCATTTCATTCATTGTTTCCTATAACACCCCAATATTTCATAGTACGTTATTTCTTCAATGTAATGCAATAAATTACACTACACGCAACACTAAGTTCAAGCGCATCATGACTTACCCAACTAGCCGTTCAAAAGCGTTTATGAATAGTATTAACTGAATTTTGAACATTATATAATCCTTAGAATTTTAGAATCCATATTATGAGTTTATTAGACATAATGTAAGAACGAATTCATTTTTTTCAGATAAAAGAATTATTTTTTCAATAATGCTATTTTACCGCATTTTAATGGAGAACCCTTTTTAAATCCAATATTTTACACTTTTATATATTCTATTTGACAAAATAAACTTCTTATTTAGAATCGGGACATAATAATTTAGTTTCAATAAATATTTGGTGTTTTTATGATAAATTTCATATCTGTGTGAATAGTGAAAAATACTATATTTTAACTGAAAACAACGTCTTTAATCAAAATAATTTATAGTGTTGAATTATAAATTTTAATATTCTGGAAGTATAATTTGATTATATTTTTACACTTTAATCCTATTTTGGTCATTGTAATTAATTTCACTTTGAAATTATACATAAATAAGTGTCAATCTTTTGATAGTTATTGTTTTTTAAAAACACGCTATTTATTTTGACAATGAAAATTATTTTTAAATTAATTAATGAAACTTATATGTTTTGAATTTGGTAAAAGAGACATCATTTTTGGACTCATAATATCAAAATTATCTTAGGGTGAATTTTTTTTATTTTTCTAAAATCATTCAATTTATGATAAATAGTGCAAAACACTGAGTTATTGGTTAAAACCGACATTTTACATAATTAAAAATTTATTTTATTTAAATTTATTTTAGGTCAAAATAGATACATAAAACCTATAAAAGTACAATTTAATTCATTGGAGTCAGTTTATAATAATTTTAGATATATAAAATTTTTATTGAACTTTTCACAGTCTTTTACCCATCTCTTAGGAGAATTAGCAAATTCACCTAAAACATAATTTTACCGCTTCTGTGAGTTGAATTTTGAAAATCCAAGAGACATGATTAATATCAAAGGGTAAAATGTGGTTTAATAAGATAAAAATAATATTTGGTGAATAGTATATTTTTTCTTTTATTTACCACGGTTAAAAGTAAATATGGTAATTAAGGGTAAAATTGATATTAATATTACCCTAACACTTGTACTAATTCTATTAGACAAGTGTATCTAGACCCAAAACAAACTTAAGAATACATTATGGTCATTTAGGTCCACTTGGATTAGATTAGGACATTTATTATTATTTAATTCAACGAAGAGTTAAAGAGTTAAAATCAAAGATTCATAACTAAAACATTTTTAATATAGGGTTATACATAAGATAAATTCGACTATAAATATTCATTAGAAAGCTAAAACTATTTCCTATATAATGGTATTTTATTTATAATTTTTATATATTAAATAGTTAAATTTATTAATGACACAATGGTGATGTAGTAATTACCTTATTAATTAAAGAATCAAATAAATGGTATTATAAATTTCACGACCCGCCTTCACCAAAAGGAGGGAAGGGTCAGAAGATTGCTAGGAACTCCCTTCTTTAAGTTGAAGGAGAGATGATGACCCCCCGAAACCCACCTTCAATAGGTCCCGGGGTGGCGACCAACACCAAGGGTATAGAATCACACACTAAATGGAAGGCATTACCCTTTTTCTTTTAATATGATTGGGAGATAAGATTGGGAATCCCACAACACCAAAACTAAATGTGCAAGTACGGTTGAAAGTAAACCATTCCCATATGCATGTTCAAAGGTAATAGATACAATTCACAAATCTCCAACGGTGAAAAGATACCATGAAAAGGAATACAACAACAGCAACTACCCCAAAGGTCCAAACTAGTACGGCTCCTTACGATCCCCAAAATCCTCCTGGAAACCTGAAAGCAGTTTTATATATGTAGGGAGATCATACAAGTGCACTTATTAGGGAAAACCAATGACTATCGTGCACAAGTGAGGATACATTCTAATGCCCCGTGGAAAAAAGAGATAACCAAACACCTAACAAGGTAAACTATCCACTCAAGCCTCACCAAGGCACACTCCCCAAATAATGCAAGTCAAGTAAAGTGTAATAATAAAACATTGATGTTTGGGAACCCCACGCCACTTTTCCACTGGTTATTGAAGACATCCTACACATCGAACCAATCCCTCCATTCTCATCACAGTCCCACTGCCAACCCCGCCCGCACACACCTGGGCCACAACCTCACCGCAGTCCCACTGCCAATCCCAGCCCGCACACACCTGGGCCATAACCACTATCCTGCCCGTAGACACCTGGGCCATAACCACCACACATAACCATTCCCGCAAACACCTGGTTTAGAACAACTACTGTCACTCTTGAAGACACCTGGGCCTCATCCCGAAGATACTTGGGAAACAACATTCCTGTAAACAGATGGGCCAACCACCGCAACCACCCCGCCTAATGATTCTTGGGCTAATAATGGACTTCAGACTATCACAGCCTGCACAAAAATACTATGGATATCTGGGAAAGGGAGCATAAAGGAGAAAATAACCATCCACTAATAGAAGTGTTGGGAAAAACACCTTCCCCCATGAAATGGGGGTGTTCAGCACTAAGTGCCCAACTTGGGTGGGGTGTAAATAAGAAACATAAGAACAACAAAATATATGTATATGTAACAAACACTCAACCCAACCAAGGGTTTCCAAAGCCAATCCAATCACAAGAACACTCGTTCCTATTCATAGGAAGCACACTGTTCACAGTCGAGTCACAACTCACCCCCAAAACCAATTCCCATTTAAGCTATTCTTGCTTCCATGTTCAAGTAATAATTTTTGAATAAATATATGCACTAGCTGGAAACTAACAGAATAAGCGCACACCAAGAGAAAAATTTACAGCCAATGACAATTTAAGCACTCACACCTGGTTCTCTTGCAAAGTCACAAAAACGGAGGGATAAGTGAGATCTCTCGAAGTACTGTAACCAAAGAAAAACCCCAGACATAGCCCCATGTCCCCAAAATCCAGGATCCAATGGTTTCTCAATAAGAAAGGATTCCACCACAATTCGTTATAAAAGTAGAGTAGCCATACAGCCTCAAATTCACAACTAGTGAATGTATAACAACAGGGGATCCCATCCCCACCCATATCACCCCAACAATCTAAGCCCCCATCCAAGAAAACGATATGGTCACCTGCAAACATCCCGTGAAGGAAAAACAACTAAACCACTACCACCAACACAAGGCAGGCCCATGGAGGTATTTTCAGATTTAAAAGATTTAACACACTCCATGGTTTCAATTCAATTCCATTGTGCTTTAACCGGGGTTATCAATGAAAAGGGTTGATCCTGGTGATTTCAATTTATTTAACCGAGTATACGTAATTAACCAATTCCATGTTACATTTATTTAAATATCCAAAAACACCTAGGTTCATTAGTTCACATAGAAAGACCACTGAAGTCCATGATTTTTAGTGAGAATAGTCCCGTATAATTCAGAACATATATCAACAATAAAAGAGCACAACAGGTCATCGATCACACCCCCCTTTCATTCATTAATGGTCCATTTATTATCTTCATTAAGATAGGTTTCATCAATTTCCACATAGACAAAAGCATGCCCACCCCACATGATACTCAGAAGGAGAGACGAAGGATAAAGTCCCTAACTGACAGATCAAGGATCGACGTTAAGTCATCATGTAGAAACTAGAAAACAGGAGTGGGAGGAACTCCACAGAACGCGATCAAGGAAACTTCACAATAGGGTTACGGATCATCGGAAGGAAGGGTACTCCGAGCAGGTTGATCGAGAAAAGAAACCTATGGTGAAGCCTTTGGTTATAAAGGTTGAGATACATCATTCCTTGGACAGTTAAAATACGGAAAGAAAAACTCTAAACCGCATTAGAAGCAGGATCGTGGGTTGACCACGCGGTTGAGACACCCCACACGCTACTTAAAGGTCCTCGCCTTTCAAGGTTGTTTAAACAGATGCACACCTCGTGGTTTTTCATTTAAGGGGGTACCTCACCAATCATTTAATTTAAAATGGAATTAATGGGATTTAAAACAGGCTTAAAGGGGTCAAAACATGGTTTAAAAACCAATTTGCACAAAAAGGGGGTGCTACTGGAAAACTCGTGGGGGTAACCGGTAGCTCTCGGCTACCGGTAGGCGACAGCTACTGGTAGATGAGGGCCACCAGTTGGCAAGAGCTACCTGTAGCAGAGAGCGGCCGGTAGCCGAGAGCTTCTGGTGGCTCTCTGCTACCAGTAGCCAAGGGACATCGGTACCCCAAGGTCACCGGTAGGCTAGGTCTACCAATAGGCCGAGGCTCCCTCTAGGAGTCACCGAGAAGCTAGGATGGCCTTCCAGACCACCCAGAAAAACTCATCATCAAATTTTTCCCAAATAATGGACCCCAAAAACCCGATCTATTACATCAGATACTTATCAAACTATTCTCATCCGTGAGACGATAAGAACAACCCAGAAAGGAGAAAAGTGGGGTCCAAACAACCACCCCCTAAAGATACTTCTCAGGGGAAAACCCTGGAGTTGTTCGAAAGCTGGAACAGAAACCTCCCCCTATATATAGGATTACTCCCCCAAGAGTTATCATCCATAAAGATTTACAACAAGCACAAGGATCACATTGTCCAACACATGAGTTAGGGAGTCCCCTCCTGCATGTTAGGATATTATCCGCTTTGGGCGGCACTGACTCGCCTGCATGGGTTTAATCGCATCCACATTAATGCATCCTGATTAGCAATCTGGTTTTCCCATCATCACATATTCATACACACACACATAGAGAGATAGAACAGGGAACATATCATCTAATAGCTAAGAAAAACAAGAATTTCATATATTATAGAAGAAGGTACAATATCTCAAAGATCAGAACAAAACAACAAGGAAGTCAAAAAAGATCTGGGTACTGAACGCATAACTGGGCCTCCCTCTCCAATGTTCTATCTTCCAGGCCACCATTCCTCCACAACACACGAACCAAGGGGATGGTTCATCCACGAAGTACTTTATTTTTACGACCCTTGATATTGATTGGTCGTCCTGTGAAGGTCACATCATCTTCAACATCTAAATCTCACCAATAGATGACATGGGAGTCGTCGTGTAGATATCGACGAATCCGGGACACATGGAACACATCGTGTATCCTCAGTAGAGGCGGTGGTAGTGCTAGCTGATAAGCCACTTCACCGACCAGCTGCAACACTTCGAAGGCTCCGATAAACCTGGGAGAAAGCTTACTTCCCCTATCGAACCTCCGCTGTCCACGCCGAGGGAAGACATTCAAGAACATGTGGTCCCCGACCTCGAACGCCAAGGGTCTCCTCCTATCATCGACATATGACTTCTCCCGGTCTTGAGCCACCTTAATCCTTTCTCATATAAGCTAAACCTTCTCTATCGTGCTCTGCACCACCTCCAGACCAAGAACACCTGCTTCCCCAACCTCAGTCCTGCAAACAGGTGACCGACACGGCCTACCATATAGGGATTCAAATTGAGCCATGCCAATGGTAGAGTGATGGCTGTTATTGTACACGAACTCTACCAGAGTAAAGTGTAGCTCCCATGATCCCTCGAAGTCTAGAACGCATGCTTGTAGAACATCTTCAAATGTCTGGATCGTGCACTCTATTTGCCCATCTGTCTTGGTGTGGAAGGCAGTGCTAAGGCGCAACTGGGTGCCTAAAGCATACTGAAAACCCCTCCAGACTCGTGAGGTAAACCATTCATCCCTCTCCGAGACTATGGAACTCAAAACTCCATGAAACCACAATACCTCATCCACATACCTTTTTGCTAGATAGTCCACTTCACTCAACTCCTTAATCGCCAGAATGTGAGCCAACTTCATCAAGTGGTCCCCTACTTCCCAGATGGCGTCGTATCCCCCTTGCACCTTAGGTAGTCCAATGACGAAATACATCGAGATGTCGTCCCACTTGCACTCGGGGACATCCAAATGTGGAAACAACACACCTGGAACACAGTGTTTAGCATTTACCTGATGCAAAATAGGACTTTGGCCACAAACTCTTCCACTGCTCTCTTTACTCTGGGATACCAAAGATGTCTCCTCAAACCTAGATACATCTTGGAAACTCTTGGGTGTACTTCTAGGGGCGAGTTTTGGAACTCACTAAGAACTGTTCCACACATCGCCTCTGGAACAATCATCTTCCCAAGGAAGAGAATCCGATTTTGACCATCTTCCGTCCGCCCTTCCGGAGCATTGCCCTGGTCAACTCAATCATGCATCACTTCGCACTCTGGGACTCCCCACTAAGACTCCTCCAATTTCCACAATAGAGAATATTTCACTTTCATCTGATACAAGAAACCTCTACCACTATCCATCCTTGCATCCAGGTGCAAGGCAGCCAACTCCTCCATCGCCTCCAAGCGTCTGCCGACTCTAATACCACATCCTTTTGCGACCACCTCCTCAAAGCATTGGCCACTACATTCCATTTTCATGAAGTGTAGTAAATTGCAAAGTCATAATCTCGGAGGAACTCCATCCACCCTCACTGCCGTAAGTTTAGGTTCCGATGGGAGAAGATATACCTCAATATTTTGTGATCTATAAAGACCACAAAGTGTTCTCCAATGAGGTAATGCCGCCTCAAATTTAGTGCCAAAATGACCTATGCAAGATCCAGATCGTGGGTTGCACAATTACGCTCATGAGGGCATAGCTTCCTAGACCCATAAGAGATCACCCCTTGTTGCTGCATCAACACACATCCGAGCCCTTGCCCTGAAGCATCACAAAACACCTCATACACTGCCCCTTCTTCTGGTTGTCTCAGCACTGCGGCACTAACCAACATCTCTTTCAGATAGGTGAAGGCCGCCTCGCACTGCTCACTCTACTCAAAAACCTGGTCCTTCTTGGTCAAGGCCGTCAAAATTGCCGCAACTCGAGAAAAGTTGGGCACGAACCTCAGATAGTAACCTGCCAGCCCGAGGAAACTTCAAACCTCTCCCAAGTTCTTGGGTACTGTACAAGAAACAACCGCCTTGACCTTAGATGGTTCCACTGCTTCTCCATTCTCGGACACCGCGTGCCCAAGGAAGTGTACTTCTCGCGTCTAGAAATTACACTTAGACAACTTACCATAGAGTTAGTGTTTTCAGAGGACCACTAAAACTATCCTCAGGTGCTCATTGTGGTCTTCCTCTGATCTTGAGTAGATCAGGATTTCGTCAATGAACAAGACTACGACCCGATCCAGATACTCCCGGAAGATAGAGTTCGTAAGCCCCATGAACACAGCCAGAGCGTTAGTAATGCAGAAAAGCATGACTACAAACATAAAGTTCCCGTATCTGCACCTAAAGGACGTATTCGAGATGTCTCCCTTCTTTACCATCAACTGGTGATACCCAGACCACAGTTCGACCTTCAGGAACCATCAGGCACCTTTCAGCTGGTCAAAGAGATCGTCTATCCTTGGATGAGGGTAGAGATTCATGACTGTTACCTGATTCAGCCTACTGTAGTCTATGCATAGCCTAAGAATGACATCCGCCTTCTTCGCAAACAATATAAGAGCACACCACGGTGACACACTCGGTCGAAAAAAAACCTTCTTCATCAAACCGTCATTCTGAATCCGTAACTCCCGCAGATCCGAAGGCACCAACCGGTAGGGAGCCATCAAAATCGGACGAGCACCATGCTGCATGTCTATCCCAAACTCAATATCATGTCGAGGGGGTAGATTCATCACCTCCTCAGGGAAGATGCCCATAAACTCCCTGAAGATCCCTAGTACCTCCACAATCTCAGCATCTACTGACTCTACTAACAGCTCAACTAACAATGAGTGGAGGTGTTCCTCTCGCCTGCTGCCCTTCTGGCCACACCGCTCACCGGTGAAAGTAACACGTCAGCCACCCAAGTCTCAGAACAAAACCCTTCCTTGGAAGAAGTCAATGATGGAACACACAGAGAATAGTCCGGCGATGCCTAGGATGACATCTTATGGTTGTATCTGTAGCAGTAGTAGATCCATGGCCGATTGATGTGGCCATATCATCAATCTGCATCTTCTATAAACATATCACAAGTCGGTCTGACCTCTGACTGGTGTGCTCAGCACTAGGGGCACTGGAAGTCTCCCGGCATCTAGACCCAGAGAATGGGCTTGACCGGGTGCAACAAAGGAGTGTGAAACTCCGGTATCGAACAAGGCGTAAGCAACGGTACTGAACAAACGTATCGTACCTCAAACAACCTCTTGTCCCATTGGAACTGGTGCCTCTGTGGCATGAAACTATCCACGCCCAGCTCATCTTCCCCTCAGCTATCGGCCACCTCCCTAACCACACCCTGGTCGAGGTACCTGAGGTGTGCCCTGAGGTCAGCCTCCCCCTACAACATCTTCCCTCAGAAGATTGGGAGTTCGCTACCCCTACTGCAGCTGCTGGAAGGGCCTATGTGGAAGTTGCTGCTGATGCGGTTCATGGTCATGTCCGCCACCGTCGTACTGTACTCTCTTTGGGCACTGATTCCAGAGATTTACATGGATCCCATAGACGAGGAACCTCAGTCCTGGGCCCTAAGAGAAAGGGTGTGGATTGTGGGACTGGAACTCGAACTGTTGCGGCTTGCTCCCTATTGGTCGAAACCTAGAGGGTCCCAATGCTGGAGGTCTGGTGCTTACGGCATTTCCCTTTGATGGGCCTAGACGAATCTCATCTCGTGACATGCTGCCCAGTGTGAGCATCCTCTCCACCACCTCTACCTTTTTTCTGGACCTCCAAGTATGTTGGAAAGGTGAAGGAGGTAACAACGTAATGGAGGGGAGGTCAGAGCGCCTCCTCTAAACGTCTCTCCTGAGATTCCTCGTCCAGAAAGAGTTCTGGAGCAAAGCGGATGAGATCCTTGAACTTTATCTCAATCTCCCTTACTGACATACTCCCTTGCTGGAGGGAGAGTAGCTCCTGCCTCTTCTCAGCTTTCATGGTAGAAGAGAGGCATTGCGCCTGGAACTCCTTCTCAAAATCAGTGCATGCCACCTCGACCTCTCTCCTCTCCCCCATGTAGAGCATCCACCACTGACGTGCTACTCCCTTCATCTGGCTGATGGCCAGAGGAACCCAATATTCATTCGTATCCTGGATCAAGTTGAAGTCTATCACCAGCTCCTATATCCATCCCTCCATCTTCATGTTAGAGGTGCTACCCTCATACTTCACGAGGGTCTATCGCTGGAAGGATCAAAGCATCTTCTGGAAGTGGTCATCGTCCTCCTCTAGATAAGCCCTCTGGTGATCGGCCAAGTCAACATCATGGGCCCTGATCTCCCGTACAACTCATGGTCGTCTCCCAGGTTCCATAGCTGCAAGGTAATCAAATAATGCCTAATCCCATGTAGTGCAGAATATTGTTCTTAAAACTCCTTAAACTTCTTATTTATTTCAAATTCCCAAAACACCCCATAAAAAAGAGAACACAAGTCATTATGATGCATGTACCTTTCTTAGGGTCTCTACCCTGCAATCAGTGTGGCCTCACTTGGTCGTTTGGTAGGTCCAGAGTCCTTGCATTGGATCGCAGGGGATCCTAAAATCCCATGTCCTAGCCGGTCTTCCCTGGCATAATTCACGCACCAAGGTCTCCCATCACCGTTGCCCTACCATCCCATGAAATCCTCACTGTTCCTGACTACAGACTCCATACAATCTCTCAACCCACCTCTGATACCATTCTGTCATGACCCACCTTCACCAAAAGTATGGAAGGGTCAGTAGATTTCCAGGCCATTCCTTCTTTAAGTTGAAGGAGAGATAATGACCCCCAAAACTAGCCTTCAATAGGTCCTGGGGTGGCGACCAACACCAAGGGTATAGAATCACACACTAAATGGAAGGCATTACCCTTTTCAATTTAATATGATCAGGAGATAAGATAGTGAATCCCACAACACCAAAACTGAAAGTGAAAGTACGGCTGAAAGTAAACCATTACCATATGCATGTTCAAAGGTAAAAGATACAAGTCACAAAACTCCAAAGGTGAAAAGATACCAAGAAAAAGAAAACAATAAAAGCAGATGCCCCAAAGGTCCAAACTAGTACGGCTCCACACGATCCTCATAATCCTCCTGGATACCTGATAGAAGTTTTATATACGTAGGGTGAGCATAGAAGTACACTCAGTAGGGAAAACCAAACACTATCGTGCACAAGTGAGGAGGCATTATAATGCTCCTTGGAAAAAGAGATAGCCAAACACCTAACAAGGTAAACTATCCACCCAAGCCTCACCAAGGCACACTCCCCAAATAACACAAGTCATGTAAAGTATAATAATAGAACATCGATGTTTGGGTACCCCATGCTGCTTTCCCACTAGTTATTAAAGACATCCTATGCAACAAACCAATTGCGCCATTCTCTTCGTAGTACCACTGCCTAACCCCGCCCGCACACATCACCATACCCGCAAACACCTGGGCCAGAACAACTAATGCCATGCCCGAAGACACATGGGCCTCATCTCGAAGATAATTGGAAACAACCTGCCCATAAAAACCTGGGCCAACCACTGCAACCACCCCACCTGAAGATTATTGGGCTAATAATGGACTTCAGGCCATCACAGCTTTCCTGAAGATACTTGGGCTATTTGGGAAAGGGAGCAGAAAGGAGCTAATAACCAGCCACTAATAGAAGTGTTGGGAGAAACATCATCCCCCATGAAATGGGGGTGTTTGGCACTATGTTCTCAAATTGGGTGGGGTGTGAATAAGAAACATAAGAACTACAAAATATATGTATAAGTAACAAACACTCATCCCAACCTAGGGTTTCCAAAGCCAATCCAAGAACAAGAACAGTCATTCCTATTCACAAGAAGCACACTGTTCATAGAAGAGTCACAACTCACCCCCAGAACCAATTCCCATTTATGCTATTCTTGCTTCCATGTTCAAGTAATCTCATTTAAATAATGTTCTGCACTACTGGGCAACTAACAGCATAAACACAAACCAAGTGAAAAAGTTATAGCCAACGAAAATTTAAGCATTCACACCAGATTCTATTGAAAAGTCACAACATTAAAGGGATAAGTGAGATCTCTCGAAGTACTGGAACCAAAGAAAAACCCGAGACATAGCCCCATGTCCCAAAAATCTATGAGCCAATGGTTTCTCAACAATAGAGGATTTCACCCCAATTTGTGGTAAAAGCAGAGTAACCACACAACCTCAAATTCAAAACCAGTGAATGTATAACAACATGAGATCCCATACCCACCCATATCACCCCAAGAATATAAGCCCTCATCCAAGAAAACCATAAGTTCACCCGAAAACGTCCCGTGATGGAAAAAAAACCAAACCACTACCACCAACACAAAAAATTCCCATGCATGTTTTTTAGATTTAAAAGATTTAACAATGTCCAGGGTTTCAATTCAATTCAACTATGCTTTAAAAGGGGTTATCACAGAAAAGGGTTGATCCTGATGATTAAAATTTATTTAACTGAGTATACGTAATTAACCAATTCCATGATACAGTTATTTAAATATCTAAAAACATTGAGGTTCATTAGTGCATAAAGAGAGACCACCAACGTCCATGATTTACATTGATCATAGCCCCGCATAATTCACAACATATATCAACAATAAAAGAGCACACCAGGTCATCGATCACACCCCCTTTCATTCTTTAAAGGTCCGTTTATTGTCTTCATTAAGTTAGGTTTCATCAATTTCCACAGAGTCAAAAGCATGCCCACCCCGCTTGATACATAGAAAGAGAGATGAAGGATAATGTCCCTAGCTGATGGATCAAGGATCGACGTTATGTCCTCGCGTGGAAACTGGAAAACAGGAGTCGTAGGAACTCCACAGAACGTGATCAAGGAAAACTTCGCAATAGGGGTACGACTTGTCCAGATGAAGGGTACTCCGAGCAGGATGATCTAGAAAAGAAACCTAGGGAGAATCCTTTGGTTATAAAGGCTGAGATATAGCATTACTAAGATGGTTAAGATACAAAAATAAAAACTTAAAACTGCGTAAGAAGCGATATCGTGGGACGACCACGCGGTTGGGACACCCCATACTACTTAAAGGTCCCCACCTATTAGGGTGGTTTAAACTGACACACACTTCATGGTTTTTCATTTAAGGGGGTACCTCACCAATCATTTAATTGAAACAGGAATTAATGGGCTTTATAATAGGCTTAAAGGGGTCAAAACATGGTTTAAAAACCTATTTGTGCAAAAAGGATGTGCTACTAGAAAACCAATGGGGGTAGGCGAGAGCTTCCGGTCGCAGAGAGCTACCAGTTGGCGACAGCTACCGATAGTTGAGAGCTACCAGTTGGTGACAGCTACCGGTAGATGAGAACGACGAGTCGGAAAAAGCTACCAGTAGCTGAGAGCCACCTGTTGGCGATAGCTACCAGTAGCCGAGAGCTACCGATAAACCGAGGCTACCGCTAGTAGTCACCAAGAAGCTGGGATGGCCTCTAGACCACCCAGAACACCACAACATCAGATTTTTCTAAGTAATTGGCCCAAAAAACCTAGGCCATTACAATAAATATTAAACTAAATAAAATTTCAAAGGTTTTATGACATCCACGAATTTTATAGGTTAATATAACATGTTAAGATTGATTAAATGTATTTTTTTTGAAGTAATCATGTGGTTAATATTTTAACAAAAAAACAAATACCAAATAGTGTCAAAATTGATATTAAATAGTTTTTAAAACAAATATTATATTATTAATTGATATAATGGTCCTATAAATCTAAGGATAGGCCAAAAGACTTATATAATAATATATATGACATTAATGAACCAATTGGGGTTTGATTGGTAGTATATAATAAGTTTATTAACCATATAGTGTAAGAATACAAGAAGACATGGTAAAAGATAAATTATTTAACTTAGAGTTAAATCAAAATGCTATGGTTAAAATGTTAACCTAAACTTGTCAAAAACATATTGGTTGAGTATTTTGAGACCCATACCCACCTTAGACAATAAATAATACATTTGGGATCCATTATAAAATGAATATTAATTTATTATAAAATAATATTTTATATTTTTTCTAAGGTACCCCTCACACCTCTAATAAAAGAGACCTCCCCCTTGACTCTAATTCATACCTTCTATTCAATTTGGCTCAGCCAACCCCTATCGAAATACTCTCTCAACTATCCTCACTTCATCCTAGAGTCCCTCGTTTAGTCAGAAATCCATCTTAAGGATCCCTTTTGATCAAATCAAAAGGAAGAACCCGAAGAAGAGGTAATAATTTCACCACCCTCTTTCATGTTCTTTTCTTCTTCCACTTCTTCTTTCTTTGTTATTTCCATTATAAAATAATAACTCCAGTATCTTCTATATTCTGTGATGTTATTATAAATATGGAAGAACTTTATTCATTATTCTATCCATCTTATGAATGATAATGTCACCATCCGTTTGTACGTTCGGCTTACCGTCTCCACATCGTGGTGTAAATTGTTATTCAACACTATGTTATTTGGATGGATATAATGATGAGTAATATGTATATAAATAATGAAAATAACATGCTAATGTCTTTGTAAAATTAATATACCTTCCAATTCCACACCATTAAGGAAATGATATTTTTGCTCGTGCATACGTATGGATTACCGTCTCCATGACGTGATGAGATTAATTTCCACGTTCATCATTCATCGACAAATATAAAAAGAAATATAATACTAATAAGTATGTAATATATGACATAATAATTCTACTGGAGATATATATATATATATATATTTACTTACATATATCTTATTCACTTAGTTCTGTTCAACACGATATGAAAACGTAAACAACGTTTATGCGTACGTACGGACTATCGTCTCCATAAAAGGTGTTTTTCATTTCATATATATGTCTATTACACATACTTATATTCTAAATATATATGATATATAAACCATGGTTTATATTCTGGTGGTATTTAATTCTTGATCTAAGTGATACAATCAAGAGTATCAGGTTAAAAGACGTACGATAAAGAAAACGATTGTTACCCGAAATGTTAATTTCACATGGAAATTATTATTAAATGGGTAGTATAAAGTCATAAATGAATCATGTAAGAAATCATAAATATTAATATGGTTCTGGTATTATTTAATAACATACTAAGATCTTCTTACAAGAGTTTAAACGTACCCTCGACTAAAGGAAGGGCAAGGTAAGGGGTTTTCATCTCACTCCTTATTCTCGTGAGATTCATACCATATTGCCACTATTACCTGTTGTGTGGAGTATGTAATTCCCATAATTGTATTATTTGTGTAATACACTTTAAATTATGTGTATTTACTTATTCATTGTATGATACCTATTTTTTGGGGTGTATGTTTTGTAAGTTACCAAATAGTTAAGGGTTAATTTCACAATCTATTTATTATCCGAGATTGTTTTTATGTAAGTATCTACTGGGAAATATTTACTATCCATCTTCATTTTTAATAACATAGTTTTAAAAGGTAATATTTTAAGGTAATTTTTAATAAAACAACATTTTAAATGTTTTAATGATTTATTCTTGTAAACCATTCTCATTAATGTCCATGTTTTCAAAATGATTTAAAATATTTATTTAAATGGACATGAATGTTTTAAAATATTAATTACAATAAAAAGTTTCCATGTGGTATGGGGCAGTTTGATTCAAAAAAAAATTTAAATGTATTACTTTCTAAATTTTTTGACTTTTAAATTTTTTCATGAAAAAGGGATATTTCCGTCAAAGAGTTTTACAAATCATTTTCTTCTATGTCAAAATCCTTTAATGGATTTTAAACTTGTTTTGAAGTTGATTTATTATGATACAAATCTTCTATTTTGTATTGAAGTTTTTATGATTTGTTTGACTGTGGATGTGTTATTTTTATACCATTCATGGTTTATGGGTAAAGTATTGACATTTCGTATTCTAGTTTTAATAAGAATTTTTATGTTATGTTTAATCCTGTTCATATGAGGAATGCATTGGACTTAGTAAGTGACGAGTGGATCCCACTATAGCTCCTAGATGCATCGGTAGGTCACATGAGTCAAACTAGTGTCTTGTCACAAGGCCTTGATAACATCTTATTTGTAGTATTGGAAAAAGTCCTTGACTATGTGGTTATGATAGTATGAAATTATGTGTTCCATTATTGTGAAAGTGGTTATTGATATTGCATGTGATCATTCGACTAGTCGAATATCCATGTGAATAAGAAAATGGAATTATTTAATTTTATCTTTTCCATATTATGTTGAAGTTCATGTTTAAAATTATTTTGTTTTTGTTATACATTTCCTTAAATTTTTATTCTTATTTATGAAAGTCTCTACTGTATTGCTTACCCTTACTGAGAGTTTGAGCTCACCCCTTTCTATGTTTTATTTTTACCATGTTTCCATGAAGTGTATTGTGATTGATATGCAGGGTTAATCCAAGGGAATAATGGTGTTCTCGAGGAACTATTTATGCTATGTTTTATGATTGAAAGTGTAATTTAATGTTAATATATGCTATCTATTTTCCAAGACTAGTAAACTGATCAATCTTTTAGGACTTGATTCCATGTAATCATGCCAATGTATTAAAATAATTAACCGACTCTGGGAATCTCGGGTCTAGGCATTACAGTTGGTATCAGAGGGAGGTTTAGCAATAACCTTTGAAACTAGATTTAGATAAACTCTGATTAGAACACATAGCCCTAAGATAGACTTTGAAGACTAGTATAGAAGAACTTCTTAAAAATTTGGTAGTGTTTATATTTTGTGATTTTTAAAAGAAATACATCTCTGTCTGGATACGAGCAGGTAGAGGCGGCTCTAGCATAGATGTACCTAGGGGTAAAACCCAAAAACACCGCTTTGAGCTAGATCCGAACGGGAAGTGGTGCACGAAAACGGGCCTTGCTACACTCTTGGTTATGACATCCCAGGGGATAATCTTAGGATAATTCTCATTTTCTTTACAAACCATTATGAAAGGATTATGTGTATATACCTACTCAAAGAATACATTTTTATGATTATAGATTATATACATAAACTTAATAATGTATGTTAAGTGTTTTACATGTTTGGAATTGGGTATTTCTATTCATAAACTAATATAGTGTGTTACATTGTTTAGAAATGGTGCCCAGTAGAAGGAATTGGAACTCTAGAAATACGCATGATCCAAAGAGTATGAAGGATCATATCTTTTATGGTCTTAATCCAGAATTTAGAAGGGAAATAGTCTCCCACGTATTATCATCATATGAAGAAATAGTATCATGTGCTAAAAATATAAGTAAAGAATTCTACGAGTCCTATGGATTTGAAGGGAAGTAATAGAAGAAAAGTATAAAAGAGGGAATGATGGATAAAGGGAAGAGGGAAAAGAATAATATTCCCCTATGTGATAACTATGGAAGAAACACCCTGGAACTTGCCTGAAGGGAATGAGTGTTTCATATAAGTATGGAGAAAAATGGTCACAATGTACGTGAAATCAAGGGTACGAAAAAGGTTTCAAATGTACAATGATTCATCTACAAGGAGTGGGGACACTAAGTGAATCAATGTTCAAATAATCAGAGTATGCCCAAATATTGCTATTGGATAATAATAAAGTTATAATACTACCATAGATGAATAGGAATGACTGGTGTTATTATATTGTTATTAAATAATTATTTCATTTGAGTGTTGTATCAATGAAGTACTGGTTATATGAATTAAGGAGATAAATATGGATTTTACTGTAGTACTACTTCATTGAGGATTTGAGATTATATGGTACTATGAAAAGTGACTCAGTAGCAAGTTAAATATTTTTTTTGAAAATACATGGTTGAAGGAATGGTAATCCTTTATATGGTAGATTAATAATGTTGTTTTTTAAAGGGTCTGGTTGATGAATTATAATTTTTTTTGGAACCTTATACGAATAGGATAAATAGAATATATTTTTTATGTTCTATAGTCTTTTAGAGTGAAATATGTGTTTGTGGTTGGAATTAGTTTAAGGATGAAACTCTAATTATCAAGTATTTATACATATATATATATATATATTCCCTCTTATTTTATGGATAAATTAATTATTAAGCTTTAGAGATGGGATTTTAAAACCATAAATGTTTTATCATAATTCCTTACATTTGGTTGAACAGATTTTATTTTAAATCATCCTAGAATAGTGGCTTTGAGACCCAAAATTCTACAATTGCTGTGATTGATGACCTCAATCACTCCTTATAAATATTTATATTTTTCATCTAATTGTGTGTCTCTAATTTCCACCAATCTTCTCATAACCGGGATTATAATTTGGTTGGGACATTTTCATTACCCTTTTCCTCTTATTAAGAATAAATTTTATTAACCCATTTTCGGATGTGGGTTTTCCCACAACGGTATTTTCTATTTTCAACCGTTTATTTTCGACGAAAATTTTCAAATGGAAAGGATGCAATTTATTGAAGGATGGAATAATGTGACACCCCAATATTTCATAGTACGTTATTTCTTCAATGTAATGAAATAACTTTCACTATACACAACACTGAGTTCATGTGCATCACGACTTACCAAACTAGCCGTTCAAAAGCAGTTATGAATAGTATTAACTGAATTTTGAACATTATATAATCCTTATAATTTTAGAATCCATATTATGAGTTTCTTATACATAATGTAAGAACAAATTCATTTTTCATAAAAAAGAATTATTTTTCAAATAATGAAATTTTACCGCATTTTAATGGTGAACCCTTTCTAAATCCAATATTTGAAACTTTTATATATTAAATTTTACAAAATAAACTTCTTCTTTAGAATCGGGACATAAGAATTTAGTTTTAATAAATATTTGGTGTTTTTCTGATAACTTTCATATTTGGGTGAAGAGTGAAAATTACTATATTTTAACTGAAAACAACTTTTTTAATCAGAATAATTTATAGTGTTGAATTATACATTTTAATGTTTTGTAAGTATAATTAGATTATATATTTACCCTTTAATCCATTGTTGGTCATAGGAATTAATTTCAGTTAGAAATTATACATAAACAAGTGTCAATCTATTGATAGTTATTGTTTTCATAAAAACACGCTATTTATTTTGACAATGTGAATTATTTTTAAATAAGATAATGAAAAAGATATTTTTTTAATTTGGTAAAATCGACAGCATTTTTTGATTCAGAATATCAAAATTAGATTTGGGTGATTTTTTGGTATTTTTTCTGAAAACATTCATTTTTTGATTAATAGTGAAAACCACTGAGTTATTCGTTAAAACTGACTTTTTATTTAATTAATTATTTATTTAATATAAATATATATTAGGTAAAAATAGATACATAATACCTATATAAGACAATGTAATTCATTTGAGTCATTTTATAATAATTTTAGATATATAAAATGCTTATTGAACTTTTCACCCTCTTTTACCCATCTCCTTGGAGAATTTGCAAAATCACATAAAACATAATTTTACCACTTCTATGAGTAGAAATTCTAAAATTTGGAAGACACGGTTAATATAAATGAGTAAAATGTGGTTCAATAAGATAAAAATAATTTTTTTTTTAATAGTAACTTTTTACTTTTATTTACAACGGTTAAAAGTAAATATGGTAATTAAGGGTAAAAATGATATTAATATTACCCTAACAATTGTTTTAATTCTATTGGACAAGTTTATCCCATCCAAAAACAACCTTAGAGATAAAATATTATCATTTAGGTCAACTTGGATTAGATTAGGACATTTATTATTGTTTAATTCAAAGAATAGTTAAAAGAGTTAAAATCAATGTTTAATAACTAATTTTTTTTAATATAGGGTTATACATAAGATAAATTCTAGTATAAATATTAATTATAAATATAATTATTTCCAACATAATGGTATTTTATTTATAATTTTTGGAGATTAAATAATTAAATTTATTAATGACACAATGATGATGCAGTAATTACTTTATCAATGAAAGAATCAAATAAATGGTATTATAAATATTAAAATAAAAATAATTTCAACGTTTTTATGAAATACAAGAATATTATAGGTTAATATGACATGTTAGGATTGATTAACTGTATTTTTTTTTGAATTAATCATGCTGTTATTATTTTAACAAAAAACAAATACCAAATAGTGTCAAAATTGACATTAAGTAGTTTTTAAAACAAATATTATATTATTAATTGATATAATGGTCCTAAAAATCTAATATTAGGGAAAACGACATAAATAATAATATATATGACATTAATGAACCAATTGGGGTTCGACTGGAAGTATATAGTATGTTTATTAACCATAAAGATTAAGAATACCAGAAGACACGGTAAAAGTAAAATTATTTAACTTAGAGTTAAATATAAATGATAAGCTTAGAATGGTTACCTAAACATTAATAAAACCTATTGGTTGAGTTTTTATAGACCCATACCCACCTTAGACATTGAATAATACATTTTGGAACCATTATAAACCGAAAATGAATTTATTATAAAATAATATTTTAATTTTTCCCTAAGGTGCCCCTCACCCCTTTTATAAAAGGGAACTCCACCTTCACTCAAATTCACACCTTCTAATTCATTTGGCTCAGACAACCCCTTCCCAAAAACACTCTCAACTATCCTCACTTCATTCTAGAGGCACTAAATTTAATCATAAATTCAAATTAAGGAGTACTTTTGATCAAATCAAAAACAGAACCTGAAGAAGAGGTAATAATTTCACCACCCTCTTTCAAGTTCTTTTCATCTTCCACTTCATATTTATTTGTTATTTACATTATAAAATAATAACTTCATTATCTTCTATATACTTTGATGTTATTATAAATATTTCACAACTTTATTCATTATTCTATCTATCTTATTAATGATAATGTCACCATGCGTGCGTACGTAGGGCTTATTGTCTCTACGTCGTGGTGTAATTTGTTATTCAACACTATGTTATTTGGATGGATATAATGATGAGTAATATGTATATAATTAATTCAAATTACATTCTAATGTATCTGTAAAATTAATATACCATCCAATTCCACACCTTTAAGGAAATGATAACGTACAGATTACCATCTCCACGATGCGATGAGATTTATTTCCACATTCACCATTCATAGACAAATATAAAAATATTTATATTACTAATAAGTATGTAATATATGAAATATAAATTCTACTAGAGATATATATATTTATATATGTTTGTGTACTTACATATATCTTATTCACTTAGTTCCGTTCAACAAGATATGAAAACGGAAACAGCATTTATGCATACATACGGACTACCGTGTCCATAAACAGTGATTTTCATTTCATATATATGTCTATTATACATAATTATATTCTAAATATATATGATATATAAATCATGTTTTATATTTTGGAATTATTTAAATCATGGTATAAGTGATACAATCAAGAGTACCAAGTTAAAACACGTACGATAAAGAAAGTGATTATTACCCGAAATGTTAATTTAACCTGGAAATTATTATTAAATGTGTAGTATAATGTCATAAATGAATCATTTATGATATCATAAATATTAATATAGTTCTTGTATAATTTAATAACATACTACAATCTTCATACAGGAGGTTAAACATACCATCGACTAAAGGAATGTGCAAGGTAAGGGGTTTTCATCTCACTCCTTATTCCCATGAGATTCACACCACATTACCAATATTACCTTTTGTGTGGTGTATTTAATTCCCATAATTGTAATATTTGTGTAATAGAATTTAATTTAATTTTATTTACATATTCATTTTATGATACCTCTTTCATGGGGTGTATGTTTCGTAAGTTACCAAATTGGTAAGGGTTAATTTCACAATATCTTTATTAGCCGCGATTGTTTTTACATAAGTATCTACAGGGACATATTTACTATCCATGTAAATTTTTCATAAAATAGTTTTCAATGGGATTCTTTTAAGGGAATTTTTCATAAAAATATCATTTTTAATGTTTTAAATTTTTATTCTTGTAAACCATTCTCATTAATGTCCATGTTTTCAAAATGATTTTAAGGATTTATTTAAATGGACATGAATTTTTTAAAATTTTAATAAATTTAAAAAAATTCCAAGTATGGGACACATTGATTCAAAAATTTCTTTAAATTTCATCTTTCTAAATTGTGTGAATTTTAATTGTTTTCATGAAAAATGGATTTTTCTCTCAAAGAGTTTTAAAAATCATTTTCATCTATGTCAAAATCCATAAATGGATTTTAAACATGTTTTGGAGTTGATTTATTATGATACAAATATTCCATTTTGTATTGAAGATTTTATGATTTGTTTGACTATTGATGTGTTATTATTATACCATTCATGGTTTATGGGAAAAGTATTGACATTTCGTTTTCTAGTTTTAATATGAATGTTTCTGTTATGATTATTTCTATTCATATGAGGAATGCATTGGACTTAGTAAGTGATGGGTGGAGCCCGCTATAGCGCATCGATGCATCTCTAGGTCTTATGAGTCAAACTAGAGTCTTGGCACTAGGCCTTGAAAAACTATTATTTGTAGTCTTGGCACAAGGCCTTGACTATGTGGTTATGATAGTCTGACATTATGCATTCCATCATTACGAAAGTGGTTATTGATATTTTATGTCATTATTAGACTAATATAATATCCATGTGAATGAGTAAATAGCATTATTTCATTTTATTTTTTCTATATTCTGCTTAAGATCAAGTTTAAAATGCTTTTTTTTAGTTTTGCATTGTCTCAAATGTTTATGCTTATTTATGAATGTTTTCGCTGTATTGCTTACCCTTACTGAGCATTTGAGCTCACCCCTTTCTATGTTTTATTTTTCTCAGGATTCCAAGAAGTATATTTTTATTGATATGAAGGGTTAATCCAAGGGAATAATGGCATTCTCAAAGAACTATTTATGTTGTGTTTTATGATTGAAAGTTTAATGTAATGTTAATGTATGAAATAATTTTTCCAAGACAGCTAAACTGATCAGTCTTTCAGGACATGATTCCTTGTAATCATGCCAATGTAATAAAATAATAAACTGACTCTGGGAATCTCGGGCCGAGGCGTTACCTTTCCTATTTTAATTACTGGTTTCCTAATGTTCATTGAATGTGTTAGTTCTTCTATTGAGTAGAAATATAACCTTATAGTCTATGATATTTACTATATGATCATAAAACCATTCCACAATAGTACACAATATAGATTTCTAATAAGTTAGAATTATGTTATGTGCTTCATCACGAGGCACATGTGGGACTTGTGATGCACTTGATACAGTTTTTCTCAAATTAGTAGACAATAATCCATAACTCTGATGCAATCAAGTGTATCAAAGTAATCAATGTGTGTAGGACACAACTTCACATTATTATAAAAAATTAAGGCTGATATCTATAGTGATATATGAAGATATTATTTATCTTAGACACTATATTATATATATCTTTGATGTTATCAATCATAGATCTTTTTCAGAGTCTTTGAAGCTCGAATGTTTCTCTGAATGTTTGGACATTCTATTTACATTCTTAAAGTAGATTAAATGTCACTAACATATATTCTCCAACATCATCTGAACGTGTTGAAATTCTGAATATGAAAATATTTAAGGATTTATAATTATCTATCAAAATTATTTACGTATATGTATTATTATATGAGAAATTAATTGAATGGTGAAATTGATCCAAAACATGATATAGACCATCCGGGGTCAACCGGACGAGGAACCCAAGTCATCCCATCAATAGGTTGGGAAAAACAAATATAACAAAAATGGTCTCATATAAAAGAAAAAATTCATATAACCAGAGTATAAATCAGAATCAATTTTTGTTACAAATCAGATAAACATGTTAAAAAATAAACGACAAAACTAGTCTCCATTTGACCAAAAATCACTTCCAAAAAATCCCAAAACAAAATATCCACATAAAAAGAAGAATTCATGCTACAAAATTCTCATTCCTTTTATCTGAATACTAACAAACAAGGTCTAAAAAATACTATAGGAGGAAGTAGGGTGTGATAAATAGATCATAGTAGGTGGCCACCAAGGGATCAATACAATTTCTAATAATATGAATGCACAAGTACAAGAATTAGAACAAAACATTTTTAAAATAATTTTTATAAATAGAATGTTTGAGAACCTTTCCCAATCAATTCTTGATTTTTTATGAATATAATATCTTATTTTCAAAATTCAGAACAAAATTTAAAGTAACCAAAATTTAAATATACATGTCATATAACATCCATGAAATAAACTATAATGAAACAAACAACCAGAAAAAACCATCCACCTACCAGTCGATGAATATCCTATTAGAAAATGTGTATTAGACAATCATAAAACTAAAAATTCGTATAGTTAGATCCAACAATAATAGAGTAATACCATATACCGTCATCAAACAAGAGGATACCTCTTAGCAATGTCACACACAATAAGGCTACATGGGTCTCTATCTCGCCATACCCAAGGTTTCATTTTTCTGATGTCTGTAAATTGTTTTTTAAAATCATGCTAAAATATTTATGAAATAAATTAAATTAAAAACTAATATGATTCATTATTTGAATATCCATTCTCCATTTCAAATCAAGGAAATTCCATTTTCAAGGAATCCTCACCCCTAAAACTCAAACACCTGCCCTTTTCAATTCTAACACATGATATTGTATTAAAATATCAACTAACCTATAAGAACTATAATGAATCAATGAAATTATAACAATTGAAAAAATAAAACTACCAAAAAAGTGTAGAAAACCTAAACGCCTTTGAATAATGGGTTTTAAAACAACAAGATCGTCTTTTATAACATAGAGCATGAATAAATACTAAAAATGGTTGATAGATATACAATTAGATTACAAAATACCAACAAAAAATGTTGTGGCTACAAAAAATTAGAATGAAATCGAGAATAAGGATTAGCTATAGAGAGAAGTTCCTCTCCCAATTGAGAAATCACTAAATTAGTTGATCCAGAGAGAAGGAAGTAATCAAAAATCATATAGGATATGTGCTTCGTTAGAGAGGGTATGGCTATAAAATAAAATTAGGCCTCAAACACCTGTGAAACAGCCAAAAAACAATAACATAGAGAATTACATAGTGTTTGGGCTTTTAAACATTGTTAATTACATTTATTTTATGATTATTAGAAAATTGTATTTATTTTTACCTAAAATTAGGATTTTATAAACAAGACCTTTAACCCTTATAGGTAGTTTAAATTCTCACAGTTTGAATTAAAATCATGGGTTGAGTATGACCTTCATTAAACAATCTAGAACCCCATTACCCTTCTGGTAATTTCCTAGTGAATAACATAAAAGTTGATGTAAACGAAAAGAATTAAAAAAAATCCATGAATTCACTTTTAAATGTATCATCCCAATGCGTGGTTGAAAATACTAACCCAATGAACATGGGAGACAAAAAATAGAGATAAAAAATCATTTTAGAAAGTTAATGGTGTGTTACAAATTCCCAACCATAAAATATTTTTGTCACAATAATGATTTCATGATCCTTGATCCAAAAAAGAGTTGGTGACCACTACTTCGTCAAAAATAGCCACTTTCAAGTCTCATGGGGATCCTATCTACCCTTCCACAATACCCAAACTAAGGGGATTATTTTTACGCACTATAAAATATCTGGGAAAGCAATACTCTGAATTTTCCACTCAAACTAATAGGTATTGGGCTCAGGAATGAGATTCTCCCCTCCAATCAAATGGTAAGGATATTTTATACACATCCTCAACTGGGTTACATGAAATAGGTCTGGAATATAATTCCGGAAAGATTGTAACAGAAATCGATATAACATAATTCCTAGCCAATCAATTATCTCATTGGTTTTGACACACCTTTTATAAATCATACTCTACTATCCCAAATGAAGATGTCCCAATTATGGTGGAACTCTGAGAAAGGCTTGGAAACCATCCACATACTCTAGCGGCCGATGAGGATGGTACCTATATTTTTTTTGATGCCTTTTTGTCATGATCAACCACCTTTGGATCAACTACACCGACATTGTCATCTACTAAACAACAGTCGGCCCAACCATGTACCTCCATCCAAACTCCTCACAACATAAGGGATATTAACATGGCCACCCAAACAAATCTACATTGGGAACAATCCCGATCAAAGCCTGATATCTTTTTTTATATGAAAACTCAACCAATAGAATATTCTTGTATCAAGATCAACTAAAATCATGAACACAAGAATAAACCATATATTTCTTAAACTAGATAGCCATCATAGTATACCCATATATGTTTGGATGATATTCTATTTTCAATTTCAATTTTTTAAAATATTTCATCCAAAAAAAACTTCATGAAATTGTATTTGAACTTCGACTCCCTGTAAGAATATACTATAGAGTCAAACCATTTAATCATCCCAAAGTTTTTGGCATACAATTCCCAAATCCATTCCACTTTCATCATTTTCCGTTATTGGAATGGAATGCACTAATTTATTTATTCTATTAAAATCACTCAAAATACATCTTTCTCACAAGGAGTCCAAGTTAAAACAATGATGTAATCCATGAAAATGGAACTCCACTACCATTATAGAATAGGTAAAGGTTTCATGAATCTTGCAAGACTATAGAATTGTTACATAAATAATGGAAAATTTGGGGTTTGTGATACAAAATTTAAAAATGAATTCATAATTCCTAGAAACCAATATTGAGGTCTCATATCATGTTTCATATTTGTGGCCCCAAGGTGCATGGAACAACATGACTGATTTACAATTTCTTGAAACTCGTGTATCAAGTAAGACAGAATGAGATGTCTTTTTGAAATGTAAAAAAACCACTAAGAGATTGGGATAACTCACTGGAGTTCTCCCAACATTTTAGGATTCCACCTATCCATCATCTCTTATTGTCTGTAATCTAGTAAATTTGATATCTCTTAAAAAATGATGAGTCAGCATATATCAATGCCATAATAACCTTTCTAGAAACCTCAGCCACTCCCAAGCTCATTTCAGAATATAAACTCATAAAACACCACTATTTAACTAATTCCTTAATTGATTTTGTTGATGATGTTCTTATCCACCCATCTGCCACCACATTCCATTTCCCGTGATTTTATATGATTTCAAAAGAAATCGTATGAAGATAATCAAGAAAACAACTTTATCGTAACATCGTATCATTCTACATCAAAATATTCTTCAAGATATTGTAATTAGAATAATATGTATACCACACTCCAAATAGATATTGATTCCATGTTTTGAACTCATGTATAATAGCTAGCACGTCAAGATCATGTGTAGTATAGTTCTTCAAAGGATGTATTAGTAGGCATGATCCATTAGAGACTAACGTTTTTACCAGTATAAATTCATGTTCCAATTACATACTAAAATAATCAACAAAGATATGAAAACATGACCCTAGCTCTGAAAGAATCAAAACATGTGCTAAACTCAACATCATATTCAATTACCCAAAATATAAATTACACATACCATTCCATTGAAACATCACAACCTTATCAGTTAAATCATTCATCGAATATGAGAGATTTGAAAATTCCAAAATAAAACATCTATAGAGACTTCCCAGTCCATATAATCTTTGGATATAAAACACATTTATGGACTTCTTCGAAGAAAACACTGACTACACCATTTTCGGATAACTTTAAACTCCCCTATTAGATGTCACATGCCCCATAAATATAACATCCTAGATCCATAACTCACACTTTGAATAATGACCATACAAATGTTGGTAGCTGATGATTTGGAAAATGATGTTAAAATGGACTATCTTGTCCTCTTGTATCATTTTGTACACCAAGATATCATGAATTAAAAAAACTAGAATAGATTACAATAATAGATAGAGGATTTGTTTTATCAAATCAATTAATACTATAGGAGGGTTAGTGAGTATAAATGGAATAACCTGAAACTCAAGATGCCCTTATAACTCTGAAATGTTGTCTTCTATAAATCCACTTCTATGACTCTCAAATTATTGTACCTCAACTGATAGTATGTTGTCAGAAAACCAATGATCCCCCTCAACTATTCAAAGATATCTTCCATTCTGGGTAATGAATACTTGTTATTAATGATCACCAAATTAAACGTCAGATATTCAATACAATGTCTACAACATCCATCAAACTTCTTAGAAAAGGGTTTTTATGAAACCCATAGTGAAATTATAGGATTTTTAAATACTTTCACCTCCAGATCCTTAAAGATGGACATGAAATTCCACCAACAAATAATGGTTAATTTGATATGATGGATTAGGAATTGAAATCATTCTAGGTAAAATGAAAATATTTAACATGTCCTCTCTATGTAGTGGAAAATAAGAAAATGAATCCAGAAATAGATTAGGGTATGCAATGAAAAGAGAATTTTTAGACCACCTATACATGGGTCAACTACATCAAGAAACATTTTTGATAACTAGAATAATATTAAGATATCATAAAGAAGAACATGTCATGCCTTTCAAGATCTATAGTACTAATCACCATAGAAAACATGGAAAACCCTATTTGTAGATAAGAACTATACTTGGTGGTGATAACAGTCTATATGTGCCTTTATAATAAGCATCGAATTTATGTTGATGATCAGGACCAATATGCCATGATCTGGAAAAAATATGCACCAAACCACCTCAAAGTCAACGATCACGACCTGACTCATGGGAAAAGTTTGACCTTTCTCAAATCACATTTCCAATTGAGCAGAATGATCGAAAAAGAATAAAATAAACTCTGAAACAAAAACCAACATGTCCCCAAAATTAACGTTATAAAAGAGTGAGTATATATTAAACAAATATAGAGTAGAAAAGGAAAAATTAACCACATACCTCTTACAGTTGTTGGCCATACATTGGATTCCTCCAGAATAACAATATATTGTATAAATTCATTCATACATAGCTGCCAATACATCCCCCTTTTCATTAGGTTGATACCAACCACCCATTGATGCATAAATATCCACCTTCAACCCCTTGGTAATATTTAGTCCTCACATACTACCGTGGGTTATGGTATCACAAAAATGCATCAAATGTCTAGTCCTTAGACAAAGATAGAAATCTCTCTGGTCCTATGTACACAAAGGCATAGTGTGATCACACCTCCCACATTAGTAGAAAATAACCTAATTTTTACCTCATGAATCCCATAAATCTAGTATTATGTAAAACAAACTACTCTTTCACTTTAATTTCTATCCAAAATAAGAAATCTAGTTAACTGCACACCCATTGAAGATCCAGCATAGAATTTCCTCCACTCTATGTAATCCTCATAAAGTGTTGCTTTTATAATACCTATAGAAAGGTCAAAAGGAAAAAATGAAAAATAATATTGACCAAATGTTTACCCTCAAACCCATCTCGATCATACAATCCATTAATTAATCCTTGGTGACAATATACACTGAGTGTTTCAACAACTGAATAAAGTAGATGGAGTAACCAAAATGGTACACTCCCCTTGCTCAAATTTCAAAAACTCCCAGGTATATGAAACATGTAATGTCCTATGATAAAACCAATGATTAAATATCTTCTTGAAATAATCCCATGAAACACATTAATGCATCATCTATTTCACTATTGAGTCCCACCAACTTCCTCTAGGCCATTCAAGCATATATATAAAAAATGAACCTGAGAATCCTCAAGAGTATTCAAAAATTTCATGAAACTATCAATAAACTCAATTTGATCCTCATTCACTTGTGATATTTTGTCCCCATAGAAGAGTATTGGATGATTCTGGATAAACCCTAAACAATGATACACTACCCACCTCGAATTCTCTATGCCCCCTGATCCTAGATTCTAAATGGCACAGATCACTAATTCGACCAATGATGGGTCCACTAGAGGATCTTCCTTTGGGACCAGCCTCACATTTTCTCATCTTGTATTTTCAACATCTCAATTTGTGAGTATTTTCTATTAAATGGAAAACAATAACTAATCACCCACGATAAAATTCCCAAACCATTGAACCAAAACCCTGAATCAAAAACCATAATTTAAAATAAATTAATTTAAATTTGTTATGAATATCCTCAAAATTGAAATTGATTTTTAATGAATGAATTCCATCAATATTAACTCCCAGTAACGTTTATTCAAATTCCCATACACAAAATATGACCTAATGAAATTTAGTTATTTCAATTTATATAAACTTCCAATAAAATTTATTTTAATGAACTTATATAACAGCTCATGGATATTACAATGATTTTATAACCACCCATGGAAACTCAAATTTTGTAATGAGACAAATATGGTTAGGTTCCTTTTCTACAACTACGATTTGAATTGTGATAATATTTCTCCCATATACCACACACACTGAAACATATCAGGTAGTTCGGATAGACATCTGGTCGAGTATGGCTCTGATAACAAATTTTAATTGACCAAAAAAATAAACTAAACCATCCATCTATGTTATCCAAATATCATGGTGGAAAAATCAATGATAATAGAACTAGTATCATATATAAAAAATTCATAAAACAAGATTATAATGTTGAAATAATGGGATATGAAACAAATAGAAATATGCTAAATGATAAATAAATACGTGTCTTGAAAAAAGTCTCTATTTGACCAAGTTCACCTCCATAATATCAAAAATAGAAACAAAAACATAAATAAAAGTCTTTATACAATAGAATGATCATAGATTTACCTAAATCTAGAAAAATAGGGTCAATATATTCCCATAGGAAAAATTTGTGTGTGAGAAATTGTGCTCAGAAGGATACAACCATGATATATACAAAATTTATAATAATAAGAATTCATAAGTCCATTCAGTAATCAAATAGTTGTATGATAATTTTCATAAATAAGAGGTTTTAAAACCATTTCCATTGAATTAATGTGTTTCTATTAATTAAATATCATATTTTAAAAATCCATAATAAATAAGGTATATATACCGAAATATAAATATACATATAATACAAAAATAAATAAATAAAAATATCATGAAATAAAAAACCTGAAACAATAATGTGGTGACCATATGGGCTCTTTCTAATGATAGAATACATAAAATATACTCACAATACTAATAAGGAATAATATTTGATCCAACTAATATCCATGAACTATGTAGACTATCTACAGACAATATGTTATGTCCTAGAGGTATGCAACACACTAAGGCTACATGTGTCTCTATCTCAACATTCCCAAGGTTCCCACTATGATATTTTTATTCAATTTATATTTTTAAAACCATGCTAAAATAATTAAAAAACATTTTCAAAGTTAATAAAATCTATTTCAGGGGTAAAAATCCCAATTTCCATTACCAAACCTAGAAATTCAATTTTTAAGGGATAACCCCCTTTTAAACATGAACAGTTACACTTATCTCTTTAAATAGTTTAATATACATTTAAAATATCAATGAATCACTAAAAACTATAATAGATTCAAAATATTAGAATAATTTATCTTATCCACCTACCTTGCGAGTGTATAAAACCTAACATACATTGTGAATGGGGACTATAAACAACAAGATCATCATTCCAAATAATATGAATGACTAAAGACTACAGAGGAATGATATGAAAGAAATATTATTACCAATCCCTAAAATAAACAGTTCAAAAAAATGAGATGGAAACCTATAGTATATCTTATCCTGAGATATGAAGTACATCGACATACTAATCAATTGTTGAATGAATCGATACTTATGGAAGGAAGTCACAAAAAATCCCCTTGATTAAGAAATATTATCTAGAGGAGAAGGATAAAAAATAAAATTTAATCCTCAAAAACCTTCATGTCATCCTAAAAATTAAAAATCATGGAATGACATAGAGTGTAATAACTTAAAAAACATTAATCCCTTATTATTTAAGTTATGTTAAAATTGAATTAGTTATTTAATTAAAAACTAAATTTTAACATTACACGACATCTTACTCTTTCACAACATATAGATTCTCATGATTAGAATTCATCTCACTGGATGAGTTCGACTGACACTACACCTCATGAAACCCCATTACATGTGGTGGAATATCTGTGAGAATTGAAGAGTTGACAAGGGAATAGATAAAATTCCCACAAATCTATGACTTCACCATCTCATTTATCCAACCAATTAATTGTCAAAAAATTTAATCCAATGAACAATTTACACAAAAAATAGATGTTATGATATACCTGATATAAATGTAATGTGGTGTTACAAAAGTATATATATGTCCATATCTAAATCTCTCTTCCTACCATCTTTCCTTGGATTTTTTTATTATATTAGACATTAGTTCAAAAGAGATATGAGATAAAAATGTTTAAATCATTATTTATGTAATATTGAATTATTTTACAAAACACTAAAGTTAATCTCATATCCTAGTCAAATATACTCATTACCTCATCATCAATATATATATATTAATATTACAAATGTGAAATATCCTATTGAATATCTAAGAAATGGATAGTTGTGGTAATATGATATGATACAACCCATATACAAATATATAATTCAAATATCATCAATAGAAATATGGAACAAAACCATAGGCATGTTTTCCCATTTCCATATATATATGGGAAATATTTTCATCATTGCCTTGTACTTTTTCCTTTCCTCCTTATTTTTGTCATATCAATAACTTATTTTTATATTGAGAAACCTAATTACTCATATTATCACACCCATATTACTCTCAATGATCTCAATACATCATTATATGCCATTGAGAGAAATAAAGTGTTGTGATATAAGCATTATTCAACAATTATTCTTTATATTAGATTTGAATTATACAAATTGTCATTTACTAAATCTAAAAAACTATTTCCTTATTAATATTGAATTCAAAGAAATTCCCACTTATTATAGTATTCATATTATTCTGTATCTCAAAATCATCTTTTTGATATTTCCTAATAATATATAGATTAGATGGTTGACCAATTATTTCATAATGGAATAATTTTTTCCTGTTTTGTGATTCCATGACCATCCTTTACATTTTTTAGACGCCCAGATAACTCACAATTCTTAACATGGAAAGGGTTTAAGTATAGTTTATATTTAGAACATATGTAGATTTATTCTCTTTCCAGGAATGTTAATTTATAATGTAATCACAATCCAAGATCACATGTAATCAACTTTCTCTGATCATATTGTGGTATTTCTAGTTGGATATATATATCAAAAACTTTTTGTAATTATAAATGTCATTATTCTATCTGTATAGATAATTCCATTAAATCGTCAATTTTATTATTCTATCATAAATCTCAAAATCATTCATTAGATTTTTTTTCTATTGAATCATCAATTATCATGATGAATTGTCTATCACATTTTTAATTTTCATAAGGAAAAATCCCAATCAATTTATTTAAGAATACTTATAGCTTATAAATCATTTCTTCCATATTGGTAGTTTTAGTACACATTCAATGATTAATATCTTATGTAAGCCCTTACATCGCTCTTTGAATTTATTATTAAAAAAATTGTGATGAGTTATCATGATTAGTTTTATTGAGAATCATGATATATTAAATAATTCATTGATAAGAACTAGAAAGTACAATGAAACCATAAATGTTCATTCATGATGTTACTGTGTTCCCTTCAGAAGATTCCATTATCTGTTGAGGAACCATATAAATCCCCTAGTTATGAAAACATACCATATTAATATTAGATTTTCCATACCAAGAAAAATTTACTATACATTTTATATACCTATAATTATCAAAAAATTATTATCAAAACATTCATTCACTCCGTATGTTAGTCTATTTTTAGTGTATGAGAATGTTACCTACTAATAATTCATACAAATTTTCTAATGTTATAATTACATACTTGACACATTATGATTGATAAAATTACTCATTCATTTATCAGTTTGAATGAAATCAATGTGAAATCATATAGTCTATGCATTATATAGAAGGATATCATCATAATATCATATTATTTTATCACAACCCGTCCCCCAGGGCATGTGATGTGACTATCCCAAGCTCGCCATCCATAGGCCAGGGGCTGACGACTATCAATGAAGGCGTATTCCCAAAAATTGGGAAGGCATTGCCTTTATAACCTGAAAACTCACATAACCACACACCAAAATACGAACACAAGGAAACTGTATAACCAAAATATCGTTGAAAGTAAAAAGGGGACGGAATACATTCCTAATAGTAAAGGTACAAGTACAACTGAAATAAAATAAAACTAAACAAAGAGAAAATACATCTACAAGATCGTCCTCTGAGGTTCCTACCTAAAGGGTAGGTAAAGATCGCCTCCTCACCACATGACATTTGTATGTATCCTCTGTGTATCGACAGGTCATCTGTTCCACCTCCGGGCATCGTCCAGTCCCAGTACTCTCAGCCTCAGTCAGCACTACCTGTCGTCTACATCCAGAACAACAAGGTGTGGGAATATCTCGTACAGGGGTGAGTATAACAATACTCAGTAGGGACCCTGAGACCCTCAAGGTATAACAAAATCCACCAAGGATAAACTATAAAGTGTGAAATCAATAGACAACCATACTTTGGAATATGACCAAACATATACCTATGTTATCAAGTAATCCATCTCAATCACGAGGAAAACATAGAGGTACTGACTCAACTCACACTAGGATTTATTCTAGGTGTAGTAACAAGTAACATTCCCCGTGACAATGTTGAACACCTCGGATGCTGGAGAACGCCTCCTCTATTGGGTACAGTGGGCCTGCAGCATCACACAGAGGTGCCTCCCACTAGTCATTGACTGGTGAGGTCCTCCTCCTATCGAGTATCGTGGGTCCGCTGCGTCACACAGAGGCACTTCCCAACATGGGTTTGTCACATCACACTGATGCGCCCCCCTCGTGACCTGCTGAGGTACTCCTCCGGCCGAGTACCGTGGGTCTGCCGCATCACCAAGGCGCTCCCAACCTTAGTTCTGATAATTCATCGAGTAAATCTCTATTAGGCATGTCAAGTCACTCCGAGTCGAAACGGTAAGAAGTCTTCAAGTCTCATCCAGCCACTAGATCTCCTCACTATGCTCGCTTGTCTCTGGGATGATCCGATACACATGTTACTGGTAGATACTCCAACGTCCACGATTTCCCATGAAGAAGTTTCAAAATGGTCTGCCACATCATAGGGGTCTCAATGCAACAGATGGTGCGTCAATCGGATGCCCGGTCTGTGAGTTATTAGAATGTTAGTCTCAGTGGGCCAGTTGGATTCATGCTCGATCCAACATGACTATTCACTATCTTAATCCAAAACATAGTGGGAGTATCACTCAAAGGGACCATCTCTCTCCAAGATTTCCAACACCGATGACGGTTCATCAAACAGACATCCAAAGCCAATGATATATCCAAAATAATGTAAATGGGTCATAGTAGGCCCCTATCCTGTCCGACCCGGTCGGCCCGACCCGGTTCGGGTCACCCGTGCCTGTTGGGTCTGGCATGGCCCACGAGGGTCGCAAGGATAGCTCGGCAGAGGGGTACCATGAGGGTGCATACCGGTCGCGGGTACTGTGAGGGCGTGGACCGGCCGCGAGGTCGCGAACCAGCCGCGAGGGCGCCCACCAGCCACGTGGGCACACACCGTTCATGGGGTGTGGACCATCCATGGGGGCACGGACCGGCCGTGAGGGTGGAGGATTGGCCGTGAGGTGGCGGACTGGCCATGAGGGCGCAGACTGGCCGGGAAGGTGCGGACCGGCCATGGGTCGGCGGTCCGGCAGCGTGTAGGCGGACCAGCCCCGGGGCTGCGGTCTGACCACAGTATGGCCATCCGGTGGTGGCGGCTCGGTGGAGAGAAGCGACGGCGGCTCGGTAGATGGTGGTGGACGAGGGTGCTACGAGTGGTGGATCTACGGGGAGTGGTGGTCGCTAGGCGGCAGCGGCCACGGGGTAGTGTCATTGCGTCGTCAGCTTCATCGCGTTCAACTCCACAATTCATCAAAATATTTGCGGGGGTGGTTGGGCCATGTTTTTTTGGCCAGTACACTCCGTGTTAGGGTGGTAGGAAATAACTCAACATAAACAAGAATTGAGAACGTCAAAACCTACCGCAATGATTTTTCTCAACCCACAAAAGAAAATAATCCGCGTTCTATGATTTAAAAAGGGAAGAACATGGGAATATAATTACACAGACAATTAAACCCCTACTTCAGGTTGTTCATTGATGTTGGCATGAGAAGGATGTCTGGACGTCGATTTGTTTTAGATAAAGGCATCCCATGTTAGAAGAAGTCCCAAGGAGGAAGCTCTAAGTCAAGGTCAGCGTTTGTCATTAGTGGAGCATTGTTTGTTGGGGGATAATTCTTCGTGGAAGAACGTATACTTAATTAGAGAGATTTCTCCCACCAAGAGAACTCTCTCCTTTTCCAACGAATGTTCATAAAAGAAAAACCCCTGGGAAATAAAAAATGGTTCCCCAAATTTAATTGTTGGCACAATTTCAGGTTAGCTAAATTAATTAAATATGTTGGAAAAATATAATGTTGTTCATTGGCATAATTTAATGTGGAGGAACATCAATAGGTTCCTCCACATTAATGAGGGGGTTGAGAAGTTTCTCCCTCATTAAGAGGGTTTTTCATGAGGTTTAGGCCTCACGTGGTCCCCACCACCATAACCTCTCATGGTAGGTTAGGCTCAGGTGGTACCCACCACCATGACCTCTCATGGGAGGTTAAGGTTTGGTGATCCCTACATTGCAACTTCCACATGGAGTGTTTACAACAAATAAAATAAAACATGTTCTTATTTTATTGTATTATCTCCATGAAATACCCAAAAATCATATTTTGCCCTCGACCAACTATCGTCGAGGTGAATGTCTCCTTAGGTGAATAATGATGCTGTGATTTCAACTATGCCCTTAGATTTCAATTCTGAGCACCGGTTCAAAAGTTAGAAAAACTCACTCGCATGTTTAGTGAAAGAACCTATAAACAAGTTCATAAATTCATTCCAAGCACTCTGGGCCTCAGAATCACGCGCTGTCAATTTTCGCAGACTTTTTAAATTTCCATTTAATTAAAAAAAAATTACATGGAAATTTCATGTCTTTACATTCTCTCCAACTTAGTATTTACATCCCCATATTCTACAACTCAAACTTGGGGAAACATTGGGGGTATTGAGCATGCATATAAGCCTTCTGCTCCCATGTGATCTCCTGATGGTTCTCATGCTTCCAATAAACGCACACTAGAGGTATCAGCCGTCCATGAAGGACTCTCTTCGGAAGATCCTCAATCTCTACTAGAACCTCTGTAAATTTCTACCCATCATTGAAATCTAGCTCTCCATGCTCGATGATGTGAGAAGGGTCATGCACGTATCTCCTCAGCTGGGACACATGGAGGACATCATGCACACGGTGCAACTAAGGTGGAAGAGCTAAGTGGTATGCCACCACAAAAACTATGCTGATAGCCTGAAAAGGTTCGATGACCATCAGAGATAACTGGCCGCCTCAGCCAAATCTCCATTGACATTTCTGGGGTGATACTCATAGAAAGATGTGGTCTCCATCCTCGAACTCCATAGGCCTCCATCTCTTGTCAGCATATGACTTCTACTTGCTTTATGCAGTCTTCATCCACTCTTGGATGATCTTTACCTTCTCTGTTGTGGCCTGAACTATCTTTGGTTCCCCTAGTGTTGACTCCTGTAACACCCCAATCATCCACAGTATGTTTCCCTTTAAATAATGCAATATCTTGCATTGTATGCAATTTCGAGATTCTAACACACTGTGACCAATCAAACTAGCCATTATGAATAGTAATACCCACTTTTTGAAATTTTATAAATTTTATCTCTCATAATGGACTCAATTTTTGGAATCTAAATATCTAAATTATCCTTGGGTGAAATTTTGGTACTTTTCGGATAAATTTTATATTTTTATGAATAGTGAAAATTACTAAATTTTAATTACAAACAACTTTTTTTAATCAAAATATTTAATAGTGATAAATTATGAATTTGAATTGTTTTAAAGTATATATATAATATATTTTTACCATTTAATAAAATGTTGGTCATTGGACATAATTTCACAATTAAATCGAACGTAAACTAGTGTGAATCTTTTGATAGTTAATATTTCTTAAAAACACCCTTTTTGTTTTGACAGCGGGAATTAATTTTAAAATAATTTCTGCCACTTATGTGTTTTGAATTTTGAAAAATGTATTCCATATTAGGAATCAGGATGTCAAAATTGTGTAAAAAGGTAACTTTTATTTTTACACATTTTGAATAATTATTTCGATAAATATTTTATTTACCATGTTTAAAGGGTAAATCCAGTAAATAAGGGTAAACAATTATATTATAATAATAATATATTACCCTAAAACATTTTCTAACCTTATTGGTTGATACATGTCTGACCATGGGAATCTTTGAGTCGATTTTGGGACCTCATGGATCCACTTGTAGGTGATAAGGACACTTTATATTAATTAAGTTAAAGTAAATACAAAAATGACATAAGCATATATCTTTTAGAAAAACAATTTTTACATAGGATTATATATTTTATATTTTGAATTATAAATATTATTTAGAAATATAAATAGATTTCCTACATAATGGTATTTTATTTATAAATTTTATACTTTTAATAATTAAATTTATTTATTACACAATAATGATGCAGTATTTTCCTTATTAATGAAAGAATCAAATAATTGGTATTATAAAAGTTAAAATAAATATAATATGAACGTTTTGATGCCATCTACGAATTTTATTAGTTAATATGACATGTTAGGATTGATTAAAGTAATTTTTTTTCGAATTAATAATGTTGTTAAATCTTTAAAAAATCAATTATTAAATATTTTCAAAATTGACATAAATGTGTTTTGAAAACATGTATTATATTATTAAATGATATTATATTCTTAAAAATCTACGGATCGGCTAGAAGACATATATAATGATATGTGTATAATGAATTGACCACCTGGGTGTATCTTGGATGTATATAGTAAGTTAATTAACTATATAATATAAAAATACAATGTGACATGGTAAATGTCAATCTAATTAACTAGAGTTAAATCTACAAGATAAGGTTAATATAATGACCCAAACCTGTCTAAAATATATATTGTTGGAATGTTTCTATACCCATACCTACCTTATAATTTGAATAATCCACTATGGATCCATTATACACAGAATATTAATTTATTATAAATTAATACTTTATTTTTTTTCTAAAGAGCCCCTCCTCCCCCTTATAAAATGACACCACTTCTAACCAATTTTTCACACCATCAAAGCCTTTTGGTTTGTCCAAACACTGTCAAATACGCTCTCAACTTCCCTCACTTCAACCTAGAGGCCTTAGTTTGATCATAAATCCAACCATTAGAGCCCTTTTGATCAAATCAAAAGGAAGAACCTGAAGAAGAGGTAATGTTTTCACCACCCTTTTTTAAGTTCCTTTATTCTTCAACTTTTTCTTTATTTGTTATTTCCTTTCTAAAATAATAACTCCAGTATCTTCTATATACTGTCATGTTATTATGAATATGGTACAACCATATTCATTATTCTATCCATCCTTTGAATGACATGTCACCATATGTGCGTACGTACGACTTATCATCTCCACGTAGTGGTGTAATTGTTATTTAAAAACCTTATTATTTGAATGGTTATGATAATTATATGTAATTGATGTAAATAATAAATATAACATGATAATGATTTGGTATATATTATATACTATACAAGTATATAATATTTTAATATCATAAAATTGATATTGTCACTCGTGCGTACGTACGGACTACCCTCTCATGAATGTGATGGGATTCATTCCCCTTCGTATCCATGCAATTATAAATCTCATTTGATGATTAAAAATAATTTTTATGTACTTGATGTCATTATGGATATGAATAATATACAACCTATCCATAACAAATATTACTTATGTAAAAAAATATATAAAATAAAACGAGTAAGTTAACACCCAAAATGATAATAATACTAAGATATTATTAACAAATAAATATTAAAAGATCAAATATGATATCATATTAAGGTATATGATTCTAGTATAATTTAAGAACAATTATTTCACCATTATACTTGAGGTTAACCTACCCTCAACCAAGGAAAAGAACTAGGAAAGGGTTTATTTCATTATCTCTTCATTATCTGAGTTTGTTTATACGTAATTATCTACTGGTACCTCTTTATCATCCACATCCATGATTATTAAAAATGTATTTCAAATCATTCTTACAATTTTATAGACTATGGGTAAAACTCATTTATACCCTTGTTGACTTTTTATAAGATTTTTATAAAGGAATCATTCCGTTAAATTCCAAACAAGGTCTTTTTTATCCTTTTCGCCAAAATTAAGGTAAGAATGTTTTTTTAACATATACGGCGGGTGCGGCTATTTTCCGCCGTTATAAAATCATCGAAGATTCCCTTAAAAGCTTATAAAAATATTTTCGAAGTAAATGTTTTATTCTATAATTATGTGACTTTTAAATGATTTGAAAAAAAAATAGATATTTCTCCCAAATAGTTTTGATTTCATCTATGTCAACATCATTTGATGGATTTTAATCTTATTTGAAGTAGATTTATTATGATACAAAACTTCCATATTGTATTGAATGTTTTGTGATATGTTTGACTGTGGATGTGATAATTTTTATTCATGGTTTATGGATAATGTATTGAAATTTCGTGTGATAGTTTTAATACGAATGTTAATGTTATGTTTAAACCTGTTCATATGAGGAATGCATTGGACTTAATAAGTGATTGGTGGAGCCCGCTATAGCACCTCGATGCATCAGTATGTCTCATGAGACAAACTAGTATATTGGCATAAGGCTTTGACAAAATATTATTTGTAGTCCTGGCACGAGGCCTTGGCTAAATGGTTATGATAGTTTGGCATTATGAATTCCATCATTATGAAAGTGGATATTGATATTGCATGTGATTATTTGACTAGTATAATATCCACTTGAATAAGTAAATGGAATTATGCATTCCATCATTATGAAAGTGGTTATTGATATTTCATGTGATTATTCTACTAGTAGAATATCCATTTGAATATGTAAATGTAATTATTTTATTTTATTTTTTACATATTATGCTGAAGTTCACGATTAAATGGGTTTTTTTAATTATACATTGCCTTAAATTTTTATGTTAATTTATAAAATTTTTCACTATATTGTTATCCTTACTGGAAATTTGATCCCTTTCTTTGTTTTTTTCCCAGGATGTGAAGAAGTATTTTATGAATGACCTGTAGCGATAGTATAAGGGGATGTGAGTGTGGAGACAAGATGTTGTTTGAGTTTTCACTTTATTATGTAATGTAAACTTTATGAATGTATCTAGAGACTCCATAGATACTAAACTAATCTGTCTTTCAATACTTGATCTTTTGTGATCATTCTAATGTTATGTAATAATGCACTGACTCTGTGTTACTAGGGTTGGGGTGTTACAGTTGGTATCAGAGGAATTTTATTACAAAACTTGGAAGCTAGATTTAGATAAACTCTGATTCGAGAACATAGACGTAAGATGGACTTTGAGGATTAGTATAGAAGAACATCCTAGATTTTTTGTATCGTATGGATTTTGTGATTTTTCCAAGAAATACAACCCTCTTTGGATACGAGCAGGAGGTGGTGGCTGTGGCACAGATGTACCTAGGGGTAAAACCTGAAAACAACGATTTGAGCTAGACTCGAATGGGAACTGGGGCACGAGAACGGGTCTTTCTGTACTCTTGGTTATGACACTCTCGGGGGATATGCACAATATAATTCTCATTTTCATTGAAATAAATTATGAAGGGTTTATGAGTATATAATTCCTCAAATAATTAATTTTTCTTATGATTATGGATTATATCCATAAACAGTTCAATTTATGTTAAGTGTTTCACAAGTGTGGAATTTTGTATTTTGATTCATAAACTGATCTAGTTTATTCCATTGTTTAGAAATGGCACCTATTGGAATGAATGGAAACTATATCAATGCATACACTCCATGTAGGGATTTCGCTCTTGCTCATGATAATTATATTGGAGCTGGTGATGCAACTAGGGCTGATCAGCTAATCACCATTCTTGGACTACTCACTCAGGCAATGAATAATAACCTTACCCGTATGGAGCACCCTGATCCGTAGCGTAGAGGATCAGTATTAGATCAATTAATGAGGTAGAAACCACCAACATTCAATGGGATTATAAATCCATTAGTTGCTGAGAAATGGATAAGTCCCTAGAGAAAATATCGCTGGCTTTGGGAAGTTGTGAAAGGGAAAAAGATACCATGTCAGTTTATCGCCTCACTGTAGATGTTGATGAATGGTGTTCATTGAGACAAAGCATGATGGAAGATGATTAAGTATCAAATATTGAATGGAGGGAGCTCAAAGTGAATTTCATAGAAAAATAATTTCTTCGTGACCATCGAGTAGATATGGAAAGGCAAATTCTGAGTCTGAGGCAAAAGGAGGATGACGATGTCGCAATGTATGAGGATAACTTTATAAGGGTAGCGATGAATGCAGCTTATTATATATGTAACCGATGAAGTAAGATGGATCATTTCATTGATGGGTTAAAATCGTTTCTCCATCGATAATTAGTCTCACAATCTTTCTCGTCGTAGGAAGATATTGTCTCATGTGCTATAAAGACAAAAAGTAATTCTCTAAGTATTATGACTTTAATGCAAAGAAAGAGAATAAGAGATATGCTGCTCACTTTGGAAATGGAGATAAGGGGAAGAAGGGAAATGTTTAATATCCATCCTGTAGTAAATGTGGGAAGAAACACCCCGGTACTTTCTTGAAGGGAATGGGAGTTTGTTACACATGTGGTGAAAAAGGCCACCAAGCTCATTATTGAAAGGGAAAGAGAGTTGCTATCAACATGGAATGATATAATTTTATAGAGATGGGACATTATTCAAATGAATGTACTAAGAGTCAGGGGAACATACCTCAGAAAAGGCCAAGGGATCAAGCCCAAACTTATGCTATCACTACTGCTGAGGTAGATGCTCCGAACGACGTGGTGGCAGGTAATTTATTGGTTTCCTCGTGTTTAGAAAATGGTTTATTTGATCCCAGATCATCGCATTGTTTCATATCTTCCCAATTTTCTAAGAAAGTTAGATATTTCCAATTTAATTTAACAAGGTATTTGTCAGTTAAAACTCTTAAGGGAAGTATCATTGCAACAATATTTTGTGAATCAGCCCCCATTAGAGCACATAAATTTTATTTATCTGTACATCTCATCGTCATACCTATGATTGAGTTTGATATAATCCTCAGTATGGATTGTATTTCAGACTAATATATGAAAATTTATTGTAAGAATAAAGAGGATACAATTATTGATGATGATGATAAGTAACACCTTATCTTTAGAGAAGAATCATCATCACCTAATTCTTATCTAGATCCACCCCCAGTAGGTCAACTAAATTCAATTATTGGGGAGGAATAGAATGAAATGACTATTGGTGAGGAAAATAATGTTCAAATAGAGGATGTACATATTGTGAATGAATACGAAGATGTTTTTTTGAAAGATTTACCTGCACTTCCTCCAGAATGAGAAGATGAGTTTTCCATTGACTTAATTCCTGGATCAAGGCCTATATCGAAGACCACTTATAGAATGGCCACTGTGGAATTAGTTAAACTAAAGAAATAACTAGAGGAATTGAGTAATAAGGGATGTATTCACCCTAGTGTTTCTCCATGGGGAGACCTAATTCTTTTGTTAAGAAAAAAGATGGATCTATGTGGTTATGTATCGACTATAGGGAGATCACTGCTATAATAATAAAGAACAAGTATCAACTACCTCGCATTGATGATTTAGTTGACTAACTGCATGGATCTCAATACATTTCAATGATTTACCTTCGATCTGGATACCATCAATTGTGTGTGAAGAAGGAACACATTCCGAAGACAACATTTCAAACCAGGTTCAGGCATTACGAGTTTACAGTAATGCCTTTTGGGCTGACTAATGCACCCTCTTTTTTCATGGATCTAATGAATAGAGTTTTCAACGAATATCTTGATGATTTTGTAGTGGTATTTATTGATGATATCTTGGTATATTCCAAAATCTACAATGACCAGGAAAATCACATGCGCATTGTCCTGAAGATTTTCAAAGACATGAATTATATGGGAAGTTTAGCAAGTGTGAATTATGGCTTCAAGAGATTTCTTTTCAGGGCCATATTGTCTCCAAAGATGGAATCTCTATTGATCCTTCTATGCCCAACACTACCACAAAAATAGTTTTTCACATTGCCCCCCTTTATCAGTGCTAATGAAAAAGAGCTGATAATGGGGGGTGCCTTTATCAGTGCTGATAAAAGCACCCCTTTATCTGTGCTTTTTTAGTACTGATAAAGGGACCCCCTTTATCAGCGCTTGTTTAGTAGCACTGATAAAGGGGGGCCTTTACCAGTGCTTTTTTTAAAAGCACTGCTAAAGGGTTGACTTCAAAAAAATTTAAAAAAATTATATTATTATATTATTATATAAATATATTTATATTGATATAAATATAATATATAATTTTTAAATATATTTTAGATAAGTATAAATGTACATTTACACTTAATATACTTAATATATAAGATATTTAGTGAAAATGGGTTCATAAAAAATTTAAAAAAAAATTAAAAATTAATTTGCTAATTATTATGGGGTAATAGTCATTTAATAACAATTTGAACACTAAAAAATTAAAAAAAATTAAAAAAAGATCCAAAATATGTTGAAAACGCAACTCAAACATCAAACGACCATAACATTCGATTCAGGTGTCTGTTTGAGCTCCAACACATGTCAAATTGAAGCCTACGACGATCTCTACATCGCTATAACCATGGGGAACCTTGATCAAGGGATTTTCGAGGACAAAAAAGGCCCAGAAGGCCTCCAAAATTGAGTTTTTTGTTAGGGTACACCGATTTTTTAACATTTTGTGGATTTTTTGCCTCGTTTAGGGGGTATTATTGGATTTTTTTTGGTCAGGACTGAATTTATTCCAAGGTATTACATTCATATTGATATTATGTCTTTGAAATTTCATCCTTTTCTATAATTCACTACTATTTATAATCAAATATATAACAATATATACATATTTTTTAAATATTCACACATAAAAATTTAATTATAAATATAAATAATAAAAAATATTAACATATAAAATATATTAGCTTCATCAATATAATAACTAACATCCATTCTATTTAAAATACAAATATATGAATATTTATATACCTATATATTAATCGAACTATATATATATTAATCTAGCTATATATATATTAATCTAATAACTATATATATATTAATATAACTATATATATATAAGTGTTACTATAAATTTATATATTAATATCACTCTAAATATATATATTAATATCACTATAAATATATATATTAATATCACTATAAATATATTAATATTACTATATATATATTCATATAACTATATATATATATATCTTAATATAACTATATATATGTTAGTATAACTATATATATGTTAATATAACTATTTATATATATTAATATAAATATATAGTACTATGTGAATTAATATAACTATATATATATATTAAAATATAACAGTATATTTATTTTCATATAAATATATAGTACTATAAGAATATATATAACTATATATATATATTAATATAAGTATATACATATTTATATAACTATATATATATATATTAATATAATTATATATATATAGTAAAATATATGTATATATATATTAATATAAATATGTATTACTATACAAATTAATATAACTATATATATAGAGAGAGAGATATATCATGAATTGGAAGACAAATCAAAATAGAGTTGTGGTAAAGGCTTAGGCGCGCAGGGGGGGCGGTCTCGAGTTCAAGTCTTGGTGGAGGCAGGGGCGCGTACGCATGGGGGAATATGGGAGAAAGCGCTGTTAATGGGTGAAGGGGGTGCATGTGGCGCTGTACAGAGGCAGAAAAGCACAATAAAGGGGGGGGGGGTCAAGAACTATAAAATCCACCCAGATTGGAAGTATTTTTTAAAATTTTTTAAATTTTTTTAATTTTTTTTTTAATTTTTTAAATTTATTAAATTTTTTTACCTCATATCAGCGCTTTTAAAAAAGAATTGATAACAGTGGTCCTTTATCAGTGCTAAAACAAAAGCGATGATAAAGGAAGCACTCATATAGAGGTCATTTATCAGCGCTAAAACAAATTGCTGATAAAGGACCCTTTTATCAGCGCTTTGTTTTAGCACTGATAAAAGATCCCTTTTATAAGCGCTTTTTTTAGCACTGATAAAAGGGGTTTTATCAGCGCTTTTTGGAGCGCTGATAAAGGGGAACACCCCTTTATCTTCACTGGCATAATCATCACTTTTCTAGCACTGATAAAGTCCATTTTTAGCGCAGATAAAAGATGTGTTTGTAGTAGTGCATGGAAATCCAATAATGGCCACCACCGATGAGTATAACTGAGGTACACAGTTTTATTGGTTTAGTAGGTTATTATTGGCGTTTTGTCCAGAATTTTTCCTGATTGGCTAACTCATTAACGAAGCTCACACGTAAAGGGGTTAAATTTTTTTGGACAAAAGAGTTTGAAAAATGTATTGAAGAACTGAAGAGAATATTAGTCAATGCTCCTATATTGTCACCGCCATCGGGGAATGATGGGTTCATTATTTATAGTGATGCATCAAATAAAGGGCTTCATTGTGTCATTATGTAGAATGATAGGGTTATTGCTTATGCATCACGACAGCTAAAAATTCATGATCAAACTATCATTCTCATGATCTTGAGTTTGCAGCTGTAATATTGGCTTTGAAGATTTGGAGACTCTATCTCTATGGTGAAAAATGTGAGATTTATAATGATCAAAAGAGTTTGAAGTATATTTTTTCACAGAAAGTACTCAACATGAGGTAAATGAGAAGGATTGAACTACTCAAGGATTATGATTTCACGATACACTACCACCCGATGAAGGATAATGAAGTGGCAGATGCTTTGAGAAGAAAGGATCATGGAGTTTTGAATGTGATTATAATTGAAAGGGATAATATTTTCATGGATCTAGTGAAGATGGATATGGGAATTACCATAGAAGGTGAAATATCGATACTTTTTCAAATGGTTGTCAAACCATCTTTACTAGAAAGGATAAAGAGATCTCAGACTGATGATGAAGTATTTAAAAATAAGATTTAAGCTATGAAAGATGGGAGATTGAGTGACTTTGTGTATGAAGATTGAATTTTGAAATTTGGGAAGAGACTTTGTGTTCCATATATACTTGATCTAAAAAGGGAATTGTTGGATGATGCTCATAGTTATAATTTCTCTATACACTCTGGGAGCACCAAAATGTATTGAGATTTGAGAGAACATTTTTACTGAAACAACATAAAGAAGGAGATTGCTGATTTTGTGTCCAGATGTATGGTTTGTCAACAAGTGAAACCTGGATGGAAACAGCCTGGAGGAGTCTTGCAACCGCTTCTAATACCTGAGTGGAAATGGGATAATATCACTATGGACTTTTTTATGGGACTACTAAAGACTCCTAGAAGGAATAATGCAATATGGGTCATTGTTGATCGTCTTACCAAGTCAGCACATTTTCATGCTATAAGGGATTATTTACCACTTGAACGTCTAGAAAGTCTATATATTACTGACGTTTTGAGACTTCATGGAGTACCCCTATCGATTGTTTCTGATCGTGATCCCTATTTTATTTCATGATTTAGAAGAGTCTTCAGAAGTCTTTGGATACTGAACTTCATTTGAGCACTGCCTACCACCCTCAAACATATGGAAAATCAGGACTGACTATTTAAACTATTGAAGACATGTTGAGATCATGATCACATGACTTTCAGGGTATGTGGGACAATATATACCTCTGGTGGAACTTTCCTATAACAATATCTTCCATTCAAGTATTCAGATGCCACAATATGAAGAGTTATACGGAAAGAGATGTCTCACACCAACCTGTTGGGATGACTTTGGTGAGAGAAATCTTGTAGTCCCGGATCTGGTGGAGGAAATGATGGAAAAGGTAAAGTTAATCCAAAACCACATCAAAGCAGCTCAAAGTAGGCAAAAGAGCTATGTCAAAAACCGAAGGAAGGATTTGAAATTTCCGGTATGAGATCATGTTTTCGTTAAGGTATCTCCATGGAATGGAGTTATACATTTCGGTAAAAAGGTAAATTGAGTCCTAGGTACATCAGACCTTTTAAAATTAATGAACAAATTGGGGATGTAGCATACTTTTTGGAAATACCGCCAAATCTCTCCAAATTTCATGATGTGTTCAACGTATCACTATTGAGAAAATACATGCTTGACCCAACACATGTACTCACCTTTGAGGAATAAGAACTGGAACCTGATCTGTCATATTTTGAAGATCCCATCAGGATTCTTGATACAAGAGAACAAGTGCTGAGAAATTGGACGACTCATCTGGTAAAAATTTAATGGAGACACCATAAGATGGAAGAGGCAATGTGGGAACCCGAGGAACTTATGATGAAGAACCACCTGAGTCTTTTTAAGCAATAATACTCAAGAAATTTTGAGGGAAAAATTATTTGAAGGAGGGGAGAATGTAACACCCCAAACTTCCACAGTACGTTTCCCTTTAAATAATGTAATATCTTATTTTGTACGCAATTTCGAGATTCTAACACACCATGACCAATCAAACTGGCCGTTATGAATAGTAATACCCACTTTTTGAAATTTTCCAAATTTTACCTCTCAAAATGGAATTAATTTTTGGATTCGGAATATCTAAATTATATTGGGGTTAAATTTTGGTACTTTTCGTATAACTTTTATATTTTGATTATTAATGAATATTACTAAATTTTAATTAAAAACAACTTTTTTAATCCAAATAATTAATAGTGATAAATTATGAATTTGAGTGGTTTTAAAGTATATTTAGAATATATTTTTACCATTTAATACAATGTTGGTCATTGTATATAATTTCACAATTAAACTGGATATAAACAAGTGTCAATCTTTTGAAAGATATTATTTATTAAAAACACGCTTCTTGTTTTCGACAATGGAAATTAATTTAAAATTAATTTCTTCCTCTTTTGTGTTTTGAATTTGGAAAAGTGGATTCCATATTTGGAATCAGGATGTTCAAGTTTTTTAAATAGGTAACTTTTATTTTTAGAGATTTTGAGTAATTACTTCGGTAAATATTTTATTTACCATGGTTAAAGGGAAAATCCGGTAAATAAGGGTAAAAAATAATATTATAATAATAATAAATTATCCTAAAACGTGTCCTATCCTTATTGGTTGAAACATGTACGACCATGGGTAAATTTGGGTCAATTTTGGGACCCTATGGAGGCACTTTTCGGTGATAAGGACACTTTATATTAATTATGTTAAAGTAAATACATAAATGACACATGCATATATCTTTTAGAAAAACAATTTTTACATAGAGTTATATATGTTATAAATTCGATTATAAATATTGATTAGAAATCTAAAACTATTTCATACATAATTTTATTTTATTTAAATTTTTATACATTTAATAATTAAATTTATTTATTACACAATATTGATGCAGTATTTTCCATATTAATGAATATTCCAAATAATTGGTATTATAAAAGTTAAAATAAATATAATTTGAATGTTTTGATGTCATCCATAAATTTTAATGGTTAATATTACATGTTATAATTTCTTAAATGAGTTTTTTTAAAATAAATAAAGTTGTTAAAACTTTAACAAAAATCAATTATTAAATATTGTCAAAATTGACATAAATGAGTTTTTAAAACAAGTATTATATTAATAATTGACATTCTATTCATAAAAATCTAAGGATCGTCCAAAGGACATATATAATGATAGGTATATCATTAATGGACAACTTGGGGGTCTCTGGGATGTATATAGTATGTTTATTAACTATATAATATAAAAATAAAAAGTGACATGGTAAATGTCATTCTAATTAACTAAGAGTTAAAACTAAATGATATGGTTAATAAAAAGACCCAAACCCATCTAAAATCTATTTGTTGAATGATTTTCGACCGATAACCACCTTATACTTTTAATAATCCAAATTGGAGCCATTATAAACTGAATATGAATTTATTTTAAATTAATACTTTAAGTTTTTTCTAAAGAGCCCCTTCTCCCCCTTATAAAAGGACAACATTTATAACCAATTCTTCACACCTTAAAAGCCTTTTGGTACGTCCAAACCCTACCCAAATACTCTTTATAAATCTCTCAATTCAACCTAGAGGCCTTATTTAGATCATAAATCCAACCTAAGGAGCCCTTTTTATAAAATACAAAGGAAGAACCCGAAGAAGAGGTAATGTTTTTCAACACCCATTTTTAATTTCCTTTCTTCTTAAAATTATTCTTTCTTTGTTGTTTAATTTCTAAAATAATAACTACAGTATCTTCTATATACTTGGATTTTATTATAAATATGGTATAACCATATTTAGTATTCTATCCATCCTTGGAATGACATGTCACCATACATACGTACGTACGGATTACCGTCTCCACGTCATGGTGTAATTGTTATTCAAAAACATTATTATTTGATGGGTATGATAATGATATGTAGTTGATGTAAATAATAAATAAAAAATTATAATTATTCAATATATATGGTATACCATCCAATTATATATTATATTAATATCAAAAGAATTATATTGTCGCTCATGCGTACGTACGGACTACCGTCTCCATGAACATGATGAGATTAATTCTCCATCATATCCATGCAATTGTAATAATAATTTGCTGATAAAAAATAATGTTTAAGGAATTGATATAATTATGGATATGAATAAGATACAAACTTTCCATAATAAACACAACTTATGTAACAAAATATATAAACGAAAACAAGTAAGTTAACACCCAAAACTATTATAATACTGAGATATTATTAACAAATCAATGTTAAAAGATCATATATGATATCATATTATTGTATATGATTCTGGTATAATTTAATAAAATTTATTTAACCATTATACAGGATGTTAACCTACCCTCAACCAAGGAAAAGTACAAGGTAAGGGTATATTTCACAATCTCTTCATTATCTGAGGTTGTTTATAAGTAATTATCTACTGGGACCTCTTTATCATCCCAATCCATGTTTCTTCAAAATGGATTTCAAATAATTCTTACTATTTTAAAGAATATGGGTTAAATTAATTTATACACTTGTGTAATTTTTATAAGATGTTTATAATGGAATATTTTCGTCGCTTTCCAAACACGGTCCTTTTAACCTTTTTGACAAAATTAAGGTAAGAATGTTTTTTTAACTTATACGGCAGGTGTGGCTATTTTCCATTGTTATAATATCATAGAAGATTCCCTTACAAGATAATAAGAATATTTTCAAAGTAAATGTTTTATTCTATAATTATGTGAATTTTTAATGATTAAAAAAAGATATTTCTCTCAAATAGTTTTATTTCATAAATGTCAACATCCAATGATGGATTTTAAGCTTATTTGAAGTAGATTTATAATGATAAAAAACTTCAATATTTTATTGAAGGTATTGTGATTTGTTTGACTATGGATGTGTTATTTTTATTCATGTTTTATGGAGAAATTATTGACATTTCATATGCTAGTTTTAATACAAATGTTTATGAAATGTTTAAACTTCTTCATATGAGGAATTCCTTTGACTTAATAAGTGACGGGTGGATCCTGCTATAGCTCCTCGATGCATCGGTAGGTCTAATGAGAAAACCTAGTGTCTTGGAATGTGGCCTTGAAAAAATCTTATTTGAAGTCTTGGCAGAAGGCCTTGGCTACGTGGTTATGATAGTCGGGCATTTTGCATTCCATCATTATGAAAGTGGTTATTGATATTGCATGTGATTATTCGACTAGTAGAATTTCCATGTAATTATGTATATGGCATTATGCATTCCATCATTTTGAAATTGGTTATTGATATTACATGTGATTATTCTACTAGTAGAATATCCACGTGAATAAGTAAATGGAATTATTTCATTTTATTTTTTTCCATATTATGTTGAAGTTCAAGTTTAAAAGGATTTTGTTTTTGTTATACATTGACATAAATGTTTATGCTAATTTATGAAAGTTTCCCCTATATTGTTATCCTTACTGGGCATTTTAGCTCACCCCTTTATATGTTTTATTTTTCCCAGGATGTGAAGAATTATTTTATGAATGACCTGCAGGGATAGTATAAGGGGATTTGAGTGTGGAGACAAGATATTGTTGTAGTGTTCAATTTATTATGTAATTTAATCTTTATGAATGTATCTAGTGATTCGAAGGCTACTAAACTGATCATTCGTTCGAGACTTGATCTGTTGTGATCATGCCAATGTCATGTAATAATGCACCGACTCTGTGTAACTGGGGTCAGGGCATTACAACTCCCATGGGTCAGTCCAGCACAAAGGTGATCTACAAGTTCACCCATACAATGCCTCAAAATGTGCAATCCCTATGGTGGAGTGATAGCTATTATTGTCTGAAAACTCCACTAATGGTAAGTGATCCTCCTAGCTGAGACAGAAGTCGAGGACATAGGCATGCAGTATATCCTCTAGGGTCTGAATGGTCCACTGAGTCTGGACATCCGTCTGAGTATATAAGGTGGTGCTCAAATAATGATGCATCCCGAAAGCCTCATGCAAACCCTTCCTTATCCGGGATGTAAAATATGCATCACAATCACAGACAATCGTCGAAGGTACTTCATTTAGCCGCACAATCTCCTACACATAGAGGCATCCCATGCACTCTACTAAACCCTACTATCTAATCTCTAGGAAGTGGGACGACATGGTGAGTTGGTCGAAGATCACCCAAATCAATTCATGTCCCCTAGATGAACGTGGAGGTCTTATCATGGAGTCCATGGATATTCAATCACACTTCCACTATGGGACCTCTAAAGGTTTAACCAAGCCTACTAGTACCTGATGCTATTCTTTCACTTGCAGAAAAGTGAAGCACCGATAGACAAACTCTGCAACTAATTTCTTCATTCCCAGACACTAGTGTTGTTGTTGGATATCCTGGTACATATTCACCACTCCTGGATGTACCAGTAGAGTTCAAGTGCGGGACTCCCTCAACACTTCCTCCTGAAGTGACACTAGTACCATGGTACATCTTCCGAAGAAGATGACATGCTCCCCACCTTTAGAAAATCTATCAGGTGCCTATACTGTGTATATCTAAGCACATCGTGCCTCGATGTAAGCTTCCCCATGTTGTGCATCCCTGAATCACTTAAGAATTGGGGGAGTGACTGTAAGTGACTGTAGAAAAGTTGCTCTGTCTCTATCTGCAAATGATATCTATAAAGCAGCCAGCTGCTCCTTCGCCTCAAATAACAACTGTATACCATATCTTTTACTGAGTGCATCTGAAAAAACATTTCCATTCCCAGGAGTATAGACTATCATGAAGTTATAGTCCTGGAGGAACTCAAGCTATCATTGGTGTCTTAGGTTCAGGTCCTTTTGGGAGAAGATATACCCGAGACTTTTGCGATCTGAGTACACCATAAAAGGCTCTCCCAAAAGATAGTGCTGCCACATCTTCAAGGAGAAGACCACTACTACTAACTCCAGGTCATGGGTAGAATAGTTCTACTCATGTTGTCTCAACAGCCTAGAATCGTAAGTGATTACTGCTTTCTCCTTCATCAGAACACATCTGAGTTTGGTCCCTGATGCATCGCATTAGACTACATACCCTACACCCTTCATTGGAATCCTCAAGATGGGGTCACTATTCATCCTCTATCTCAACTCCCGAAAACTCTATTGTAATCTCTCTGAACACACAAAGGGTTTCCCCTTCTTCGACATGGCTAATATTGGTGATGAAATTCTATAGAAGTCGAGCATAGTACTCTGGTATTATCTAGCCTAACCCAGGAAACATCTTACCTCTATCACACTCCTGGGTGGCTCCCAAGATTGTACTGCCTCTATATTCACTAGATCTACTGCAACTCTAGCCTCTGATATGAAATGTCCTAGAAACTAAACCTCTTGGATTCAAAACTAGCACTTCGAGAGCTTACAATAAAGCAAGTGCACTAAGAGTGTATCCAGTACTACCTGTAAATGATAGTTATTCTCCTTCATAGTAGTTAAGTAGATCAGAATGTCGTCGATGAAGACCACTACAAAGAGAATAAGGTATGGCTAAAAGATCTTATTCATGAGTTCCATGAACACTGCTGGAGAATTTTTCGTCCCAAATGGCATAACCAAGAACTCGTAATGGTCGTACCAAAACCTGATGACTGTCTTCTACACATCCTCATCTTGTACTCTATGCTGGTGATAGCATGATCTGAGGTATATCTTCGAGAACCAATGTGATCCCTTCAACTGATCAAAGAGGTCATCAATCATCGACAATGGGTATTTTTTTCTTCACGGTCACCAGATTTAGGTGACGATAGTCAAGAAAAAGCCTCAAGCTCTCATCCACTATCTTAGCGAACAGAATCGGGGCTTCCCAAGGAGAAACACTGGGCCGAATGAAAATCTTCCCATGGGAGTCCTCTAACCCTACCCGTAGCTCACATAGCTCTATAAAGCCATCCAATATGCTGGTGTAGACATCAGTATCATCTTGGGGTACGAGTCAGTGTAAATCTCCACCTCTCTGTGGGGAGGTAGACCTAAAACATCATCAAGGAAAACAATCCACGTACTGTTCCACCACTACAGGATAGCTTGCACTCTACACATCATCAGCTCTGACGGTAAGGATAGCCAACTGATGAGTGATCGGCTGCACTCTCCTTCAGTTATGTCCATCCTGCACCGCAATGACTCCCTTCTTTCCAGTGAAGGAAAACCTTGTCCCATCTATGCGGACACACCGCACATGGTGCCTAATATTTTCTATCTGAGCATGGACTGTAGATAACCAGTCCATACACAAGATAACTTTATAAGGCCTTGACGATGCCACTAGGAGATACCATTAAAAGCTATCACCTCATAGAGTAAGCTCACACTTCTGGAACCAGTGCATAATCATTGAATCTGCTCTTGTAAAAGTCTCTAGCCATAAGGATCGAGCAAAAGATCTGTCGGAATCTCCTAGCTCTAAATGAGGGTAGTGGAAATAAAAGAATGACTGGAACCTGTGTCTATATGAACTGCAGTTATGGTGGAGTAGACATAGGTCATACCTCGTATCATCTACGGATTTCCTTGATCTTAAGCCTCAACTGCCTTGAGATGAGCTCTCCCTTATGCACATACTCCCTGTAGTAGGGGTGGACCTCCTAGTGGTGGTGGTGGTAACATCTAAAATCTTCACCCACCACCAGATGCATGGCCATCTCCCCTGCGACATTTACCTGCTCCCTATGGACCACCTCAGTCAAACCTCTATCTCTGCTTGGGTGGTCCCTCGACCGTCTGCTAATCATCCTTAGAATGGTTTGGACAGTCACGAGCCATGTGACCCTTTCCACCACATACGTAACACTGCCTGCTCCTAGTATGACATGCGCTGTCATGGGTGCCCCACACAACAGATTCTGAGTCATGCGGTCGTCCACTTGTAGGTATGGTCCACATGGACCTCTATGACGTATGTCAGCTTCCAACTACAGAACACTCCACTACGTGATGACTGGTAGTGGGTCTCGCTGCTGGTGAATGCTCAGCAAGGAAACTCTCCACTAAGAGGTATCTCTCTAACACCCACGACTACGTCGGGATGCGGAGTGATATCATCGAAGCCCTGATCTCCCACCTGAGCCCCTTCTCGAAGGTTTGGGCCCTGAAGAATGGGTCACGCACCATATTGGAGGAGTAACGTGAGAGGCCAGTGAACCTCGCTAGGTACTGAGCCACAGTCATGCTGCCTACCTGCTAATGAAGAAGCTCATGTATGCGCACTGTACGAAGAGTCATCGGGACAAACTCTACCTAAAATAGGCTCTCGATGTCTTCCCAGAGACGCGACACCTCATTGTGAACATAGAGAATCACGATCCACCATCTACATGCTACTGCCAATAGAAGGCTAGCGGCATAGATCACAAAGAGATCGGATGGTGTCCCTCCAACTCGGAAGACTCACGCCACAGCCTCCTACCAATCCTCAGCCACCTGTGGGTCTGTCTCTCACCTGATCAAAAGTGGCCTCTGGAGCTGAAACTCGTGCAGCGCGCTCAAGAGGTGTGGACTGTCTATTGTTGGGGCTAGTGGCATCAGTGGCCCAACGAGGAGTGGTACCGCTGGTTCCTCTGCTAGTGCCTCTACTGGAAAAGGGCCATGCACCGTGGCATCGTCGCTCGATGTGTTATCAGTGCATACAACCCTCAGAACTCTAGCTGGCTACCTTTGTGGTGGCATCGTGAAAAGAAACAGGTGTTCCATAGTCAAAAAGTAATACCTGGTGAGATGAAAATTATACCTGGTGATTTGTCTCAAAATATCACAAAGAAAAGTTTTTAACACACACACACAATTAGTTTTTTCATGCCCTAAGTCTGAAATCACATAATAGGGTCCTGGTGTATGGATATTTCGACTGTCTCACCAACCCTGGACTCCCATAAATGAAAACCGTACTCATTACCCTAAACCCTATTGCATCACAGAAAAGATCGGAGTCCTAGTTTTGCAGTAGAACTAAATCCTCTGATACCAATTTGTCTTCAACCGTCCAACATGTCATGTGTCGTGACTACCCCATGCCTACCATCCATAGGCCACGGGAAAGTGACTAGAACTGAAAGAGTATTCCCTAAAACTAGGAAGGAATTTCCTTTATAACATGAAAACTCCCATAACTGAGAACACGCCAAGATACGAACAAAAGAAAACTATATATCCAAAAGAGTGCTAAAAGTAAAAAGGGTCCAGAAAACAATCCCAATAGTAAAGGTATAAGTACAACTGAAACACAATACAAATAAAGAAAAAGACAAGACAGCTACTAGATCGTCCTATGAGGTTCCTAATTGATGGGTAGGTACAGATCACCTCCTTAGTACACCACGTACGTCTGTCCCCTCGGCGTATCGACACGTCATATGGTCCACCTCCGGGAACCGTCCAGTCCTAGTACTCTCAGCCTCAGTCAGCACTATTTTTCGTCTACATCCAACACAACAAGATGCAGACATAGCCAATGTAGGGGTGAGTATAACGATACTCAGTAGGGACCCTGAGAGCCTCAAGGTCTCACAAAATCCACCAAGGATAAAACACGGAGTATGAAATAAACAGATAACCTTACTTCGGTATATGCCCATACATATACCTATGTTGTCCAGTAATCCATCTCAATCATGATGAAAACACAAAGGTACTGACTCATCTAACACCAGGATTTATTCTAGGGGTAGTAACAAGTAGAATTCCCAGTCACAAAATCGAACACCTCGGATACTGGAGAACTCCTCCTCTGTCGAGTACACTGGGTAGGCTGTGTCACACATAGGTGCTTCCCACAAACCATGGACTGCTGAGGTACTCCTCCTATCGAGTAATATGGGTCTGCCGTCTCCCATAGAGTTACTCCCCACAGTGGGTCTTCCACGTCACACAAAGGCACTCCCCCTCATGGCCTGCTGAGGTACTCGTCCTGTCGAGTACCGTAGGTCTGCCACGTTACCAAGTTGCTCCCCACTAGGCCTATCAAGTCACTCTGAGTAAAAACGGTCAGTAGTCGTCAAGTATCAACTAGCCACTCAGTCTCCTCACTATGTTCTCTCATCTCTGGGAGGATCCAGTCCACATGCTACTGGTCAATACACTAACTACCATGAAGTACCATGAATAAGTGTCACAAAGGTCCACCACATCATAGGGATCTCAATTCAAAATACTTGGCATCAATCGGAGACCCGATCTTTGAGTTATTAGCATGTTAGTCCGGGGGGCCCCGTTGGATTCGTGCTCGGTCCAACCTGACCATTCATTATAAGAATCCAAAACACAGTGGGGTATCACTCAATGGGACCATCTCACTCCACGATTTCTAGCACCACTTACGGTTCTCCAAACTAACGTCTGGTGCCAAAGATATGGCCAAAATAAAGTAAATTAGTCGTTGTGGGCCTGAGTCCGGTTCGGGTCGACCTGACTCATTAGATCCGGCCTGGACCATGAGTGTGCCACGAGGGAGGCTCGATTTAGGGGTACAACAAGGGCGCATACCGGCAACGTGCACCGCGAGGGCGCAGACCGACCGCGAGGGTGCCGACCGGCCATGAGGACGACAACCAGCCGCGAGGGAGAAGATTGACCATGTGGCAAGGACCAGTTGTGAGGGCGGCGGACTGACCGTGAGGGCACGGACTAGCCGTGAGGGTGGCGGACCAGCCGTGAGGGTGCAGATCAGCTGTGAGGGTGAAGACTGGGCACGGTTCGGTGATCTGGATGCGGGTAGGTGGAACGGCCTTGGGGCAGAGGTCCATCCATGGAATGGTGGACCGGCGGCGGCGGCTCTATGGACGGCGGTGGTAGCCCAGAGGATGGAGGCAGAGGTTTCAGACGGTGGAGCTGCGAGGGGCGGAGCTATGGGGTGCGGAGGTTGGTAGGTGGCAGCGGCTACGGGGTGGTGTCGTTGCAACGTCGCCTTCATCATGTTCAAATCCACAAATCATCACAAGATTTGCTGAGAGATCGGGCACTATTTATTTGGAATGTACCCTCTTTGTTAGGGTGGTATAAAACGGATCAAAATAAACAAGAATGAAGAATTTAAAACAATGCCACAATGACTGTTCACAACCGATAAAATAAAATAATCCACATTATTTGTTTTAAAATGGGAGGAAAATGGGAATATAATTACACACAAAATTAAACCCCTACTTCAGGTTTTTCATTGACATTGGCATGAGATGGAAGTACGAACTTCGATTCATCATATATGGAGACATCCCATGTTAGAAGAAGTCCTGTGGAATAAGCTCGATGTCGAGGTTGGTGTTCTTCATTGGCGAAGAATTCTTCATTGGCGGAGTGTTCTTCTGGGAAGAATTCATTCTTCGTTGGAGAGCTTTCTACAACCCAGAGCTCTCTCTCCTTTGCCAACAAATCTTCTCAATAGAAAAACCCACCAATAACAAAAAAAAATTCCCCAAATTTAATTTTTGGAACAATTTCAAATTAGGAAAATTAATTAACTATGTTGGCACAATTTAATGTGATGCGTTTTCATAATTTAATTTGGAGGAAGATCAAGAGGGTCCTCTACATTAATGAGAGATTTGAGAAGTTTTTCCTTCATTTAGAGGGGTGTTCAAGAGGTTTAGGCCTCATGTGGTCACCATCACCATAACCTCTCATGGGAGGTTAGGCTCGGGTGGTCCCCACCACCATAACCTCTCATGGGAGGTTAAGGATTCTTGGTCCCCACTTCTCAACATTTCCATGGAGTGGTTATAATAAATAAATTAAATATGTGCTTATTTTATTTTATTATCTCCATGAAAAAACCAAACAATTATCTATCACCCTCGACTAACTATCGTTGATGTGAAAGTTTCCTTAAGCAGATATCAGAGCTGTGAGTTCAACGGTGCCCTCAGATTTCAATTTTGAGCCCCGGTTCAAATGTTATAAAAACCCTCTCGAATGTTTACTAAACCTACAAGAAAAAAAGTTCAGAAATTCATTGTGTGCACTCTGGGCCTCATAATCTCACGCTGTAAATTTTCACAGACTCGTAAAATTATCATTTAATTAAAAAAAATTACATGTAAATTCTAGGTCTTTAAAAATTCAATATTAGTTGTAGACATTATAACAATATTTCCAACCTAGAGAAGTGTGGGTTCATACATAGTTAATCAAACAAGTCATCAATCCATTTGTGGGGAAAATTTTCATTCTAATTATCTACTTACATTCATGAGAAACAATGTAGATATGCAATGACCTATCCTACATCATAAAAAATTGATCCTATGTACGTTATAATAAAAAAATATGGAATATTATTTCGTTATTAAAATTCTCTTCTATTATTACTATTTGTAAATTTTGATAAATATTGTAAATTATATAATAATTCATATTTGGTGGAAGAGATCTAGTTTTTTTTCAATTTAGAACTCAAAAACTCAATTTGTATAAATTTTAGGAAACTATTTGTGAAATATATTTATATACATCCGTAAAATATGTATAAATTCAATGATGAAAATATTATTTTTTCTTAATTATTTGAGATATTTATGATTTCTCATCAGGAAACAATATCCATGCATAGGGTGGATTTTTGAAAGAAAATTGGTATCCTTTTTATCTTTTATATGAACGTTGGATGATTTGAAATATTCAAAATAATTTACCTCACTAATCATTTGATGTGTTTTGAATGTATAATTATAAACTCCAATCCTAATATAACTTATAATTAAACTAAAAAAATTATTATAAGTTTTAACGGGAGATTCCTAACAAAAATTTAAAACATAGAAGAGTTGTCTACTTAATAGGATAAACTAATACACTTATTGTTTTGACATATATCCCAAACTTAATGTCTTGAGGTGCACTACTATAATTCAAGGTATTTGCGACCGGGCCCCGTCCCAAATAGCCTATTGTAGAAAACACCGTTGCAAATAATATTTTTCATAACGAGAATCTTTATCGTTGCAAATAAGTATCTGATTATATACTTATTTATATGTAAGTTCTTTTGCGACGGGCACATAATCTTGTCGCAAATGTTTTTTGAAAATATTTATTCAGATTATTTGAGATGGGCCCATCCCAAATACTATTTGCGACGGACCCCTAATCCCGTCTCAAATACCTTTTTTAAGAAAAAAATTATTTAGACTATTTTCGACGGGATCCCATCGCAATAGATCCTGTCGCAAATAATATATAAATTAAAAATAAATAAATTTTTAATAAAATAAATTTAATAGAATTATGACTATTGAAGCCAAGGCATGGGAATTTGTTATATCAAGTTATTAAAAAAATTAATTTCAAAAGAAATATTATTTATTTACGTATCGGCCAATGATTTTACATGTCGAGCTGTACATCAATGGGAATTTGTTCCCATGTGGTCCATAGCTAAGAAAAATAATTGTGTAAGATAACGCGCCCCTGTCCAAAAGCTATAGGCACAAAACTATGAAAAATAAATTAATAATCAATCAATTAGTATATATATAAATAAATTAATGAAATATAACTAAAATATACAGGTTACCATACCTCCATGTGCGTGGATCAAAGCCAAGGCATGGATGTCGCTTGGGGATAAGGTAAAAAATCATCAGTCACTCAAGACCGTGCCCCATCCACGTACCTCCTGAACCACTAGTAGGCTGAGGGTCAAATGATCCGACATCTCGATCATCCAAAGGTAGCTTAGCCTCCTCTAATTCACGCAATAGATTAGATTCCATCTGAAACACAAAATGATTGTTTTTAGCGCATAGTTGAAAATAACTATTATATATATATATATATTAGTTCTGATCATAACCAGCATTTAACTATGACAATGTTCACCTTCGTCATCATCTTCATATTTGATGACATCAATGTCTTCATATTCCTCTTGGGCATCAGCAATATCCATATGAGTTTCACTATCATCATCCCATGTCATCAAAATTCTATTTGTAACATCATTAACATCTTCATCACCATGGATCCTTAATTGTGGGGTATCCGCATCGATATTAACATTTCTTTGTGAAAAATATAGATTTTGAGTAGCCTCTTGAAAAATTTTAATTTCTTCCACTTTAGCGGAACCACATTTAGTTTGAGTAAATTTATTTTCCTGATATTTCATTTTATTATGCTCCACCAATCACCTATCTCTCTTGAAGTAGAATATTACTTTGCGTAATAATCTTGATGTGCTTGTCAAGCGAGTCAAAATGTTTCATTTACTACAAGAAGGCTTTTATATTTAATATCAACGATTCAATGAGTTGAATGAACATGCATGCCTCTTTCAGTATCCAACCACCGACATTTAAACATCATTATGTAATTTATTCCAAGATAACATAGCTCAATAATTTCATCTAGAATGTCGTAAAAGTCAACTTAAATTTATCTATGATGTGATCCTCTAAAACAAACTCCACTATTCATTGTTGTTTTTGATTCCCCATATGCACGTGTATGAAATCGAAAACCATTCACCACATATGCATTATAAGATTTAACCATTTTGGATGTTGGGATACTCAATATACAGAGTCACTTACCAATTTTATCAGCATGTTGAGACACCTAAAAATTTGTAAAACAATTATTAATATAAAAAATAGTAAAGTGAATTTATATTAAACTATTAATAATTTCTGTTACCAGCTTTTGAATCCATTGAGAAAATTTTTTTGACTACGTTCTTCAAGACCAGCTATTGTAATTTGTGGAACTTCTTTCTTGATATGATTATTATATAACCTAAAAATAAAATAAATTTACATACTATAACGAAAATTATAGAAGAAGTGATAGAAGCACTCACAGTACAAATGACGTGATTTCTTCACAATTGAGAAAAACATATGTATGAGCTCTGTGATGTTCATCGTCTGAAATCCATCATTCATGAATACCACCGAAGACAAGATTTGGTTGATTAAGAACTGAAAAATGATTTTCAATTTCATCATTAACATTTCCCTCATTCCATTCCATGTAGTTTTGTTTTGAAGGATACTCAGATTCAAAATAGTGTGAGTAGAAAAAAGATATTTCCTCTTGAAAATAATCTTTAGCAATTATGCCTTCAACTGATTCTTTATTACGTACATTTTTATTTAATTTCTACATGCATCTCTCGAATGGGTACATCCATCAAAACTGTAATGGTCCTCCACATTTATCTTCATGTGGAAAATGTAATATCAAATGTTCTATTGAGTCAAAGAAAGAAGGTGGAAAGATTTTTTTCAGTTTACAAATAATTACAGCAATATATTCTTCCAGTTTTTGTAGCCCATTGCCGTCAGTTGTCGCTGCACAAATGACTCAAAACAAATATGATATGTCTGTTATCGAATCCCAAATCATAGAATTCAACAATCCTCTTAATCCAATTAGCATAAGTCTTTCCATTATAACATGACAATCATGACTTTTTAATCCGGTAATATGACAGTTCTTAACACATCTTCCCAAATTGAAATTATAGCCATCTGTAAGTCTCAAATCTGCAATCCACAGACAAAATAATAAAATTCTCTCTTTAGATATTATAAAAGATGCTTTTGGCATCATTAACCTATGTGATCTGACATTTTCAAATAGTTAAAGTTCCGGTGGCCTGCAAATTTGGGCAAGATCTAATCGTGCATTTATAGTATCTTTGGTCTTTCTTGGTGTATCAAAAACTGTATTAAATAAATTATCAAAATAGTTATTCTCAATGTGCATGACATCCAACATGTGGAGGACCAACATATCAGACCAATATGGGAGATCCCAAAAAATTATTCATTTTATCCAATTTTGTTCTTTCTAAAATCCATGAATTTTATGTTGGTTTACTATTGGCCCAAATCTGATGGGAGGTAATGAAAATACAATTTATTTTAACTCTGTACCTGAGACCATTTTTGGAGGTTCATCCCTTTCAATTATGACTCTTCTGAAATGAGATTTGTTCCTTCGAAAAGAATGTTCGGTTGGAAGATATCTATGATGACAATCAAAATAGAATGTTTTGTTTCCATTGACAAGCATAAAATCTTTGTTATATTTCATATAGTATGTACATTATCTCAGACCATGTGTACTCCAGCCAGATAACATTACATATGCTGGAAAGTCACTAATTGTCCGCATCAATGCAGCTTTTAATGTGAAATTTTTTTTTTCACAACAACATCATATGTACTAATACCATTACTCCACAACGCATTTAACTCATCAATCAATGGTCTCAAATAAGCATCAATATTCTTTTTCGGATGTCCTTGGACTAATAATGACAAAACGATATAGGGCTCCTTTATCATCATTCATGTAGGTAGATTGTACGGAGTTATAAAGACATTCCAACATGAATACTTAATACCATAAGAACCAAACAGACCAAAACTGTTAGTAGAAAGACCCAATCACACGTTTCGGGCTTCTAAAGAAAAAGACAGATGTAGAAGATCATAATCATTCAATGAATCACCATCAGATGGATGATTCAAGCTTTTACCAGTTGAAATATTGGTTTTGTTCTATGACATCATTGACGCTGTTTTATGAGACATAAATAAATGTTGCATCTTGGGTGTAAGGGAGAAATATCTCAACTTTTTTATAGGATTTGATCCATACTTCCCCTATTGAGATTCATTATACCTCGATTTTCCACATGTCGGACAACTATCCAATGACTCATTTTCACCAGAATATAAGATGCAATCTTTTTCACATGCATGAATCTTCCAATAACTAAGTCCTAGATTACGAACTAACCTCTTCATCTCATAGTAATTTGCATGAAACACATTTCTTTCAGGTAACAGTGTTTTAACTAAATAAAATATCTGATCAAAACAGTTGTTTGACATTGAATTATATGATTTAATAGACATAAATTTTACAACCACTTCTATTTTTTTCATCTTTCAACAAAGGTATAATGCATCCTCACCAGACCTCAAAAACTCATAAAATTCAGAAGGTGCCAATTGAAGAGTTAAATCAATATCATCGTGAGTTTTAGTTTGTTGAACAGATGGACCTGCCACATCATGTACTAAATTTTAAAAGTGTGATGGACCCAGAATAAAGTTATTAGTATCTTCCTTGGAACTGCATTCACCATATTGATACCAAAAGACATAATCTGGTTGAAAACCAAACCGCAAGAGATGTACACCATCCTTGTCAAATGTGGCAAACGTTCCTAGAGCACATTTTTTACTAGGAAACTTAATTGGGCCATCTGAAACATATTCTGGTTTTGATGATGCAAATGCTATGAAATCTTCTACACCCTCAATATATACAGGATTTAAACCAGAACCATTTGGATTTCAGCACTGATTTATCCAGGAGCGATCATCTAATAATGACTGATGTCGTCTTCCTTGTTCCATATTTTTCTACAAAATATAAAATCATCACTATTTTTGAATAATTTGAAATTATAAAAATACTATCTAAAAAATAAGATAAATAATTACTACTACTTCTTAATAATTATCATTAATTGAAGGATTCAAGTAAATGAGTCGTCGGACAAAAGATCTCCCTTTTCTTCGACGAATCATCTTCTTTCAACTGTCGCCACCTGAAAACATTATAAAAAATATGATCCCACGAATGTATATCCAATCTCGTGTATACGAGATTGAATATGCCCATGTAGATGCACATTTTTTAGATTGTTTTGATTATGGGAGAGTTGAAAGGATAAAAGTCATCGAGCAAAAAGAGTGTTGTCAATCAATTAGAAATTCTTTCGGGTTCTTGGAATTTATAAAAATTTATTAAAATATCTTTCTAATTGATCCTAACTAATTATTACTATTTATTACTATTTGTTTCTATTTATTAATAATTTAGCAATACTTAACAATTCTTATCAAAATTTAAACTGCATGAATAATGAAATGAAATTTGGTCATCATCGCTATGGAGATAATTAAAAATTTTCCCATTATTATCCAAGCAGTTTTTATTTAATAATTATAATTATATCTAATTATTACTAATAAAAAAATTATATTATTAATATTTATGAAAAAACAATATTAACATTCTCAAAATAATAAAAAAAATTAATATATTAAAATTATCAATATTCACAAGAGACTTTTCACTATTCTTATGTTGTTCAAATCTCAATGGGTTGGCAATTTTCAAGTCATGCACAGTAAAAAGTTTGTGTTAGACATGTCCAAATTAACTCTATAATTGTCTTTTCATGGTTGATCACCTCAAAAGTAGTGTTGCAATTGGACGACCAAAGTAATGTCGTTCTCGTCTCTAATATTCATCTCATTCCCATTACATAGATCATTCTTCCTTAAAAATTTGACGGGACATCAGTATCATTTCCTTAAAGTTTCAAGAATGTATGGTCTATGTAAAGGGTCATGTGAGATAATTCTTATATATGAGAATGGCATGACTTGGGATGTTTTATTACAACGCTACTTTCATGGTGATCAACCATGCAAGGGTAAGTATAAAGTTTACATGGGACATGGCTGACACAAACTTTTTATTGTGCATGACCTGACAATTGGTGACCCTTTGAGAATTGAACAAGTTACGAATAGAGCAAAGCATGTTGCGAATATTGATAATTTTAATATTTTGTAATTTTTTTAATAATATTAATTTTTTTTCATAAATATCAATAATATAATTTTTTTATTATTATTAATAAGATATAATTATAATTACTATTTATTACAATTTACTACTAATTGTTACTAATAATTACAATTTATTACTAATTATTTCAATTTATTTTTATTTATTACTAATTATTCCTAATTATTGCTAATTATTCCTAATTATTGCTAATTATTCCTAATAATTGCTAATTATTAGTATTTATTAGTAATTATTATTAATTATTAGTATTTATTATTAATTATCACAAATTATAGCTAATTATTACTAATTATAACTAATAATTACGAATTATAGGTAATTATTACTAATTATTCTTAATTATTCCTAATTATTGCCAATTATTTCTATTTATTCCTAATTATTAGTAAATATTACTAATTATTAGTATTTATTCCAAATTATTAGAATTTATTCCTAATTATCAGTGTTTATTCCTAATTATTACTATTTAATCATATTTTTTACTAATTATTTATAATTATTACTAATTATTCATAATTATTACTAATTATTCTTATTTATTAATATTTATTGCTATTTATTACTAATTATTGCTAATTATTGCCAATTATTGCTAATTATTCCTAATTACTGCTAATTATTTCTAATTATTGCTAATTATTCTTAATTATTGCTATTTATTTCTAATTATTTTTATATATTACTAATTATTTCTAATTATTGATAATTATTCCAAATTATTCCTCTTTATTGCTAATAATTCCTATCAATTGCTAACTATTTCTAATTATTGCTAATTATTCCTAATTATTCCTATTTATTGCTAATTATTGAAAATTATTAGTATTGTTTTACTAATTATTAGTATTTTTTCCTAGTTATTACTAATTATTAGTTGTTATTACTAATTATTAAAATTTATTACTAATTATTACAATTTATTACTAATTATTACAATTTATTAATAATTATTTCATTTTATTACTAATTTTAAAAATTTTATTACTAATTATAAAAAATTATTTATAATAATTGCTAATTATAACTATTTATTGCTAATTATTCCTAATTATTAATAATTATTCCTCATTATTGCCAATATTTCTTAATTATTTCTAATAATTAGTAATCATTAGTAAGTATTACTAATTATTAGAAAGTATTACTAATTATAAGTATTTATTTGTAATTATTACAAATTATTCCTAATTATTACTAATTATTCCTAATTATTACTAATTATTCGAATTTATTACTAATTATTCCTATTTATTACTATTTATTTCTATTAATGCTAATTATTTCTAATTATTAATAATTATTTCTAATTATTAGTATTTATTATTAATATTAGTAATTATTAGCATTTATTACTAATTATTAAAATTTATTACTAAATATTACAATTTATTACTAACAATTACAATTTATTCCTAATTATGATTAATTATTCTTATTTATTACTAATTATTCCCATTTATTACTAATTATTCCTATTTATTACTAATTATTTCTATCCATTACTAATTATTGATATTTGTTACTAATTATTGATAATTATTCATAATTATTGCTAATTATTGCTAATTATTGCTATTTATTCCTAATTATTGCTAATTATTTCTAATTATTACTAATTATTACCAATTATTGCTATTTATTTCTTATTAATGAAAATTATTTCTAATTATTGCTAATTATTCTTAATTACTAGTATTTATTAGAAATTATTACTATTTATTACTTATTATTACAATTTATTACTTATTATTATAATTTATTACTAATTGTTAAAATTTATTATAATTTATTATTAATTATTGCTATTTATTGCTAATTATTACTAATTATGACTCATTATTCCTAATTATTGTTAATTATTGCTAATTATTGCTAATTATTCCACATTTTTGCTAATTATTACTAATCATTCCTAAATATAATTAATTATTCCTAATTATTAGTAATTATTACTAATTATTAGTAATTATTCCTATTCATTACGATTTATTGATATTTATTACCAATTATTATTAATTACAACAAATTAATTATATACATTACTAATTATAGTTAATAATTAATAATTACTACTAATTATTAAAAATTAAAACTAAAAATTTCAAATTATTAGTACAAATAAATACTAATGACAAAATAATTTAATTTTAATTTTATTACAACTAATCAACAATAAAAAAATTAACATAAAAAATGAAATAAATAATAAATTAAATAAACATAAATACCTTTAAGACCGATTTTCTATTAATGCAGACGACTTCAAAACTTCTTCGTGAACAAAAAAATAAACATAGAAAAATTCTCTCTCTAAAATCCGAGTTTAGAGAGAAACAAGATCTTAAATTTAAGAGGAATGAGAGAAGAAACGAATGGAGGTATATATAGGATAGATTAGTTGCGACATGATTATTTGCGACGGGATACCAGTTGCAAATAGTTTCTTTTGTGATGGGACCCGTCGCAAATACCTACACCCGCATTAATTACTATCGGTGATTAAAAAGTTATTTGTGATGGGTTCCATCGCAAATAGTCCCTACCGACACACCTTTTGCGACGAGATGACTACCCATCGCAAAAGGCTAGAAACCGCCACCGGTTATTTGGGATGGGGCCCGACGCAAAAGGTGTCTCGTCACAAAATGCTATAAACTGCCACAGGTTATTTGTGACGGTGGGATCCCACCATCGGAAATAACCTTCGAGCGGTTTGGTGCGCTATCCGCGCCAAACTATTTTGCGACTAGAGATGAAATCTCATCACAAATAGTGGGTTATTTGTGATGGCCATAATGTCTTGTCGCAAATAACCTCTTGGATGGACCTTTTGTGAAGAGATTTATTCCCGTTGCACAAGGCCCGTCGTAAAAAACCATTTTTCCCGTAGCGGTGGTGTTTGAAAATTCCAAATAAACAAGAATGATGTAAAAGAATTCATAAAAAATAATCATAAAAGAAATTTAATGTGGATGGATGAATATTAAGAAAAACATTCGATAATCCATTATTCTTCCAAATTTTTATGATAACGATAATTAGTTTATAGATTGGAATAGGAAAATTATAAATCATAGAAAAAGGAAAACTATAATCATTAAACAGATTGACTGAAAAAGTCTATGTATATCCTAGGTTATGAATTTATAATTTCTTGTCTATTTTATTTGTTATGTCATTCCTATTATGTTCTCTAAAATAATTCCAAAAATTATCTCAACCTATCCCTCATACAAAATATGTCATCATGAGTCTCATACGAATATTATTCAGTGATTATTAAATAAAAATCACACAAAACACAACATAGAAAAATAAAGATATAGATTCTTTGGGAGATTAGATATATAATACGTAAACATATAAACAATCTAATATAACATTATACGATCTAATTTATTATTCTATGTGCCCATTTTATTTTATTATAGAAAAAGAAAAATTTGAAATAATTACATTGTAAAGGGAAATCTATAAATCAATTAATGGAATAAATGATATGAAAAAATAATTTAAAATACAAGATACATAAGATGATATCATTAAATAGCTGCAAATTACTTTTTTCCATTTTCTCATGGCCGGTTTAAGGGTTGCCGGTACCCAATAAAAAACATCACCGCTTCCAAAGACCACATCACAACATCCAGTCAAATTCACATTTCAAATTTCAAACTCATGTAAAGCAGACAGCTGTCCTCGATCCGCATGCCATCAATCCGCACACCTTTCCATGCATCCTCAAGCCGCTCACGCCCTCGAGCATCGAACCCATCAACGTCACCACAAGACTTCATCGTTCATTGTTGGCAAGAACTACTCCGGCAACACCGCAAAACCAACAGATTGTCGGCGAACGCACCACCATTCTTCGTCGAGGACGCGAGAGAGAGTTCTGACCCTTCCATCGTCTTCAAAAACCATCATCAAGGATAGAAAACAGCCACATTCACAACCCAAAAACCCATCTGTTTCCATCGGGGAAATCAAATAAGCACTCGCATAGAAGATTGTGAGAGGAAGAATATCACCAGAAACCCATAAATCACCCAAAATAGAAAACCAAAACGAACAAACAGCACATAACATCACCAGTTTCAAGAAAATACCATCTTCAAACGATCACACACCGAACTCCAAGAACAAGAGTTTGTCCGAAAAACCCTCCCAACGTCATCCTCATCAGCTCAAAACAATCCAAGCTCCCAACGTCGCCATCCGAGAAAACCAGAGATGCAACGCCTGACCTCCAAACACCCAAAATGATGGCCAAAGTGATGATCTCGAACCTTCAGACCAAGGACTCAGGTGCATAATCAACACCGAGTCGCGAAGACCCCGATGCGTGCAAGATGAGCCGATACAAGGTTGCGGCAGTATAGAAAACACCACCTCAAACCACCGAGCCAGGGAAGAGGGAGCGCAGATCCAGGATGAGGGAGGCGGTGTGAGAGAATCCCTAGCCGAGCGCGGTGCCCCATATGGGTTATAGGATTGTAATAATGCCTAAACAATATAAATCAAGAAATTATATGCATTAGTAGTTGTATACTACCGATACACAATACCCTTATCTTATTGTCTTACATCATATGAATCATACATGGCATCTCATGGGTTGAATCATTACCTAATGATTTTTTTGGTAAATTTAATTCTATTAGCACCCATAATATGAGAATATGTTCATGAATATGTGTTCCGAATAAATAAATTTTACATAAGGTACAATAAATTAAAGACATGAAACATAAAATTTTATAAAATATTATCTAAAATCATAAGTAAAAAAATGGTAGGGATTACCATGGTAAGAAGTAATAAAATACTTTTATACAATTTTATTAGAATAATATGTCGTAGGATTTATATATAATTTTCAATACAATAAAAATATTATCGTCAATATGTTTAGAAATGATCATCTTAAGTGGCGTTTTATGAGATGTGTAATGAACAATTAATTTAGGAGAGAATAATTTATTTTCTATAAACCACTAATAATCCAAGATGTTTTTCCATTAAATATAAATTATATTTCGAAATCATGGAATGAATGAGACATTAAAATATTATCATATGAAATAAAATATTTAAAAATAAAGATAACATTACATAGGTCTATGTAAAATTGTGATTCCAAAAGGGACTTAAATACCAAATATACCCATATAATTGAAGGATAAAATAAATAAAGTATACATATATAAGAAAAAATAAATTTAATATATAATATATATTAAATACGAATAGATAATGAGTGTTATTCAAAGTGATAATGTGTATCCCACTAGAAACATTTGTGTGCTAGGAGTTCAAATACCAGAGGTCCTAACTCACTTCTTACCTATGTCTAACCTCACAAATTATTAATAAATGATTATTTAATACTTGATTGATAACCATTATAATATATATTTTATTTTTATTTTTATTTTAGTTATTTTCTAAAAGGTTTAATACGATTTTTATTATTTTCTCTATCTTAAGGATGTTTGTTTCAAAATTACAAGATCAAATTGGCTTAGAGGCAATAACATAAGTTTAGGTGTGTCCAAAATATTAATATTTTGTATTTTATCTACATTTATGATGATACATGTTAGTAAATAATAACTATTATTCATATAAAATAATTATTCATATAGTTTTAAAGTTATTATTTTATGGTTAATTAATTTTAGATGTTTTTCTAACATGATCATTATAATTATATTCATTTAATCCTCATTTATATTTATGTGTTCGGGATTATAGAAAAAAGTATTATATACTTACTATTAACGTATTTTACCATATAATTATCATTATAACCATCCATGAAGATGGAGATGAAAAACCAAATATGACATCGATGAATGTGATGTGTGGACCATATTATAAGAAAAATTACCATTGTTGAATGGTTGGGCGGATTATACATAATATTTTTTAAATTAATATCATAAAATTTCATTATTAGATTGATATATTCATGGTTATTAATGATTTTGAGTATAACGATGATGAAAATATAATTGAAAAAATATGAGAAGTTGGTTGGAAATATTCCATACATTTTGGTAAGAATCTGTTGATTATTGGATTATTCTCTTTTAGGTATCCTTTTGATGATATGTTTACCTCTATAATGTTTATATGAGTATTTGGGAGGGATATTTTAAAATATTTATCAAGAAATGAATCAGATGTTGTGAGGAGAGGTGAGGTGGTTAATTGTGTCATGAGTGTAGTGTTTTATAATAAAATCTTTTTTATTTTATCATTTTGGAAGAAAAATAAAAATATTCTTTATTCATAATAAATTTTTTATTTTCTGATTAAATAACTGATGGTTATATGACATTAAATTTAATATAAAACTAAATGTATTCTTGTGAATATTTAATTAATGAATAGTTAAAAATATATGATTATAATATAACATATATTCCAAAATATTTAGATTATGTTTCAAAATGAAATGAAATATATTTAAAAATAATTATTGTACTCATTAAATAAATATTATTGTGAGAAAATTGACTCATAGATTTGTGGTTATTCTTATTTATTGGTGATTTAAAAAACATTATGGTATTTTTCAAATATTTTATTTTTAATATTCACTAAAAATAATTTTCTGTAGAATAATCCAAATAAATTTACCCAAAGTTTACTATGATATGATGATACAGAAAATAATATTACATTAATGAAAATATGTATTTTTACAATCATTATATTTTAATTGAAATATAGTATTTTTATAATAAAATGAGAAATTTTTTAAGATGAAAAAACTTATTACCCTTAAAAAAATTTCATATAAATTCATTTATGTTATAATATCAAATTTATAGATCTTAATAATACATTGGAATAATATTTTTCTGATAAAATATTACTATTGATCATAGAAATTTATTATAACGATAAAAATAATATAATTATTAATAAAAATAGGAGAATGATATCTTTGTGTAAACCCATTATTTTATAAAATCTAACACATTTATTTACTTACATTAGTATAAAAATTTATACCATTTTTATTTCAAGATATATAAAAATATTGTTTTCATAATACATCAGATATGTTAATATTATATTTGGTAGGTTACTATTAAAATTTTTATTTTACTATTAATATGGTCATAGTTACAAAAGTTATAACTGTATTCAAATTATTATATATAAAAATCATTTTCTTTGTTCATGATTAAATTCGATTCCACTCATTTACCTATATTATTTATTTTCAAAATTCTAATTACATTAATATTATTTTATTTTATTTTATTCAGTGTAATCCATTTTTTGGATTACTCTAGGATAAAAATACCATTAAACTGTTATTCTTTTAATTTTAATTTTTTTTATTATCCTGTATTTATATTATTCATATTGGGAATACATTTTCAATAAATTTAATGTTAAAATTTCATATAACAATGTGTTTTTGGTATCCATTATGTGGTGAATGTTTTCTATAACATAGTATATTTCCTAAAAGAATACTAGTATATTTAAATGTAAATTTCCTTATAAAAAAGAATGTGTCAATGTTATAATCTCGTAAAGATTATACAATTTCATCATCATCACAACTATCAAAATCATAAATCATAGATAATAATTTATTATTATTATGCATGATGTAATTCTGAAATTTACATTTCAAAGTATAATTGTATTCCTTATTCACCAAGGGTATTCTTGGATTCCCATCATCAATTTAAATAATTTCATAATTTTCCAAATTTGGACAATATGTTGTGAAATTTACTATTCCCCCATGGTAGGTACAATTTAAAGGAAATTTTACATTGAAAATTACATTTAAATAATTGGAAAATTCATGATATGAGGGATAGGAGAGTATAAATAATAACATAGAAATCATCATCTTTATATGACATTAGAACTTCATCATTTTCATTATTAACATCCATAATTTTATATGATTATATAAAATTATTCAACGATTTTATAGAAATTTCTTTATCATCGTTATTAATTTTCATGAAAACTATTCTCGTTATTATTTTAAACTAAATAATTATGGAATAGAAACCAACTAGCCTAAGTGTATCTATATCATGTAATTTATAAATTGAGACCATTGCATCAAACCTATAAAGAAATATTCATCGTATATTCTTTACAAAAGTACAATATTTAAAATTTTCACAAAAAACATCCTATAGTTCTCAAAATTCCATTTACTCTATTCAATAGTTCATCAATTTTTTCATAATTCTTCTATGGATATTAGTATACCAATCTATAATAATTTATCATTCCTTTCATTACTTTTTCATTACCTTTTTAATATATTTTTATATCCCTTTTTATCATTTCTATAATAATAAAATTTAACCTGAAGATGTTTTTCTGCAATTGAATTGAAAATATTTCATAACAATCAGAGAAATAAATATATAAATTCATATAATCTACAAATTTCATACCAGTACCATTATAATGTAGAATAAATTTTATAGTGGTATCTTTTAATGCAGTAATACTAATAGAAAAAACCTATGGAACAATATGATTGTTATAAATATATATCAATTATTATCCTAAATAATGGGAATCCAATTTTTCAATGAATTAATGTTACCAATATTTTCAATTAAAATTCATATATAACACCAAAATAAATCAACCATAGAAACAGACCTTATTGAATTTACCAAAACAATTATGGTGTTAATAAAATTAAATAGTAGCAAACTCTTAATCTCTTTAACTTCTATAGAAACCTAGTTTTTATGATACATATTAAAGTGTCCATAGGTGTGGTATAATCAAATGGATTGGAAACCTAAAAAATAGTTTTCCATTTTTTGATTTATATGATTTCATCCAAAATTAACCTAAATTAATTTTTAATGTGATAAATATATATAGACACACACATACTGATGTTTGTAAAAATCAAAGAGTATTTGATTTAATATATTAGGTAATAATAACATTGAATGTTTAAATATCATATTAATATTTAGTAATTATATTTTATAAAATCAATCAATGAATTAAATGGATGCTTTCCATCTATGGGGAAACTGATTAATTTATAATCCAATTGGGTTTTCATGCATTATATAGTTTAATTTTATTTCCCTCCTTAAATACTAATTTATTTTAATTTGAAAATTTTATATTTATTTATAAATTTATCATGATAATATCTGTAATGTAATTATTTTTTTGATATTTTTTTTGGATGGTTTGATTTTTCAATGAATAGTGAAATATACCTATTTTTTTGAGGCTAAATTTTCATTTCCATAATTCATAATTTTATATTCAGTGATATAAATTTTTAAAAAAATTGAATACATTTAATTAAAAAAATACAATTATTATTTTTGGAATTAATTTTATACATCCATTCAGTATAAACATATCTTTTATTTAATTTTCATTTTTTTGAATAATAGTTTTTACTCACATTGTACATGGTTAATTATAAATTAAATTTTTCCTCTTTTAAAAATTGAATTTGTAAAATGGATTTAATATTTCTTATAAGGATGTCCAATTTTGGTAAATATATATATATACATATATCTTTTTATTTTTTCTAATTCTAAAATGATACCATTGATTTTTTTTAATAATAAATGTAATATGAATTAAATATATATAAAAAATATATTAAAGAAATAAATTTATTTAAAAAAGTTCTATTAATTTATTTTATGTTTCTCTGTCATATAATTTCATCCAAAATATGCCAATATGTCCTTTCATTCCTTTTAGATTTTATTTTTACCAAAAACGTTTTTAATAAAAAAATAATGAAAAACGTCACTCTATTACTTGTAATCTAATATTTTATGTTTATATAATGATAAAAAGAAGTTATGTAATAATTTCATATTTACTAATTATTATTGTGACATTGTTTTTCTGATATTTTTTTTAATATTAATGATTATATAATTATGTTTAAATTTTATACAGTGATTAGTAAATGTGTGTAGAAGTAGTTGAAAACGCATGTAAATAATGTTAAAAACACAATAACTGATATTTTTTGGATGACTTCTGGTGTACCGGTAATAGTTTAGAAAGATAAAACATATTATAGATATTTAAAAATTAAATATTCAAATTCATTACTTATATTGATAACATTACAATCAAATTAAATAAATAGTTACAAAAATGGTGTTAATTATATATCACAATAACAAATTAATTAAATGTATTCAAAACAATAATAATAATATATATTCATAATAAAATTTTCTATATCTTAAAATATAAACTATGGTCTATTTATAGGTAATTTTTCATTTTAATTTGTCTTTAATTACACGTAAATAGAAAAAATAAATGATATATCCATAATTATCAAAAGGATTAATAGGTGTTAAAATAAAGTGAATTAGTGACCAAAAATAAAACATAAATATATATAATTTATCATATGATATAATATTGATTCCTAAAATTCAATATTTTATTTTTATCAATTTTTATACATTTTACATGAAATTAATTTATATTAATTTAATACATTACATAATTATACAAGTGTCTCTCTCCTCACATATAAAGGGTACCTCCTCTTGTATATTCCCCTCACATTTTGAGAACATCATCTTTGCCATGAACCATATAGATACATTCATTAAATCTATGTCCATGTATTAGAGTCGATGTTTTGATAATAAAACCAACCATATAAGACTTTAGGTATAAACCTAATGTTTTTATTAGAAGAAGAGGTATAACTTATAAATGAGAATTTTCATTTTATGTATTCATATATGTAAATGAAATCTCCTTCATACCAGATAATAAAAAGCATGATATAAATAAAATATTTAATATTTTATTTATTAAATTTTATAACTTATATCCATGTGATTATTTTATAAAATGTGAAATAATACCATTGTTCGTGTGTACGATAAATTGCTACATATCAAACCAATGTAATTAATTCTCCATAACTGCCTCTTATAACTCATTATAATTATGGATTTAATTTATTTATATATATATATATATATTATATTGATGACGTATTAATTTTTTAAAATTATAATATATAATTTATTTTCAAACCTTTCATTTCCTTGAACAACAAAAACCCCTTTAGTGCATACATGGTAACTACCACCATCATACAGCGATTGAATTTTCTTTTCAAAACCACAGAACAATACTCTAATATATATTTATATTTAAATAATTAATATTATACATATGATATAATTAATACTTTTAGAATATAAAATAATATTTACCTTCTCTCCAATATGTTCATGGGAATAAAAAATGTTACGCATACAGATGTCTGACATACTACCTCAAGTATTGTTACATAATTCAATTTTTATAACCATATCTCATAGACATTTTAAAAAATATAATTTACATATATAATTTATAAATATCACATTATTATTGTTCTCTAGATGATTAAATATTGAACTCACTCAAAATATTCCCCTCAGTGAAGTGATTTTGTACATTTTAAGTGAATATCTTGAAAACATCTCATGTGAAGCTAATTATTTAATTATTTAATTATAACATAATAATAATAAAAATATAATTTATAATAAAATTAGAAAAGATTTATTTATAAAGAAAAGAATTAAAATAACATTATTTTTCATGAAGATAATGAAAGTATGTTATGATTTTGAATCGATGTAATAACTAAATATCCTTAAAACCTCAATATTATTATTATAAAAAAATAAAATTTTAATTTTGTTTCTTGAGATAATACATAATATTATTTTATGTACAATAATATATATATTTAATTGAAATATAGAGGACATTATCTAGCACATTATAGATTCATTCAACATTTTTAAAAAGAATATTTTATATATTTTATATGGAATGTTCTTTAGAAATATGCATAAAGGATTTTAAATTTAAGATATATGTAAAAAATAATTTTTACCACCTCCATATTTTTTATTTATTGTTCATATTATATTAAATGATTTCTTTTTTATCCAATTTAAAACCCTCATTCCATTTTTCTGTGGTAGTTTCAAAGTGGTAATTATATGGAATGAATATTTCAATATGAAAAAATGTTTTCATATCCATTAAATGAATATTTGTATGTGTATATTAATTAATATTTTTTAATCTCTTATTATTATTTCATTGAAATTGGTTATTGTTTATGAGTATTGGTGTCTTGATTATAAAACATATATGACTTCATTTTGTAAATCAAGGTTGGTTAGTTCCATATTATAACATGAATGGTCAGGTCCGATATATCACATCAATTAAATTGGTAATGGGTTAGAGTTAACCAATTAGGAATCTCCTAATTGATAATATTAATTTTTCTATGTTGGCTATTCCATTTGTAATACTGTTATGGAAATCATATCCCAATATTGCTAAATTATTTATCTGAAATTTCTATATGTTTTTATCAAGATATTATGAATTCAACATTTATTCTAATTATCTTACATTTAAATAAACTATATGATAAATTTTATGTAGTAAATGAATAACTTTTTCTGAATGTTTTTATAATATTTTTTGTGATTTAAAGGAACCTTTATGTGTTTTATTATCTTGAATATTATTTTATAAAAATATTTAGGCATATAATTATGTATCTTAGGTTATATAATGTGTATTTTCATCCAAAATATTATTTTGAAAAATTAAAATATTTATAAGTATTACTATGAAAACATGTATCTTTAATTCTTAATGTATATCAGTTACTGAGTATTTTTTCATCATCCAATTTTTTGTATTTATTTCAATGGTTTTTGGGGAAATATATGGACAATAATGAAGTGAAAATAAAAATTCTAAAGATATATCATTAAAATAAATACATGTTATTTTATGACATTTATGAATTGTAGGAAAATTGATATGGAGTGGATGTGGCTAATTTTTTTAATATTTATTTACATAAGAGATATGACCTAATTATCTAAAAATATAATCATTAATGGTCTTAATTTTGTAAAATATTATTATTTACTCAATATTAATGATGTTTTCATATTTAATGTCAGGTCCATTATGTTGGTATTAGTGGAGATGTTTATATAATTTAAATTTCATATAATTTATATAAATAATATTATAATATAATTAATTATGGTTGTTATGATATATAATTTTATTATAACTATGTTACTTAAGTAAAAAAATGACCAGTTACAAAGGTTCTATAAAGAACAAATAAGAATGCTAAAGTATAATAGCACCAAAGGGACAATATCTTTATAAATCAATAACCATGAATGCTTGGAATTGTAACTGATCAATTTTCTTTAATGATGGATTTTTTGACAGATCTTATAAAAGGTGGAGGAATATATTCAATATAGTAAGCATATATACCATAAGGGAACACCTAAAGAGTGAAGAATTTTATAAGAATACGCCCTCCCACATTCATTACATATTCTTAATCAATACTATCTATAATATGTATTAAATATCACGAAAATACATTCTGTTTCCCATTTCTTTTAAAACATATAAATAAAAATATTTATATATAGTTTTTTCAATGTGACGTTAATCATTGAAGATCAACTTTTAGGAATACTAGAGAAATTAAAGTGACTGATGTCATGGAAAGTGATAAATTTAAGAATATTTTCCTAATATTTCTTAATTTTTGATAGATAAGAATTTAATTTAATTGAGGATGAAAAAGGATGATTTAGTGGTTGTTTATGATGAAATGTTCATCGTATTAGAAAGGTACACACTAAATTGTATTATATATCATGATTGTAAAAAAATATTTTCATATCATAAACCAAATAATTAGAAGATAGATATCCCTTAAAAAATATAAAAGTTATAAAAAAATGCTCATTGTCCTGAGATTGTGGAAATGGAATTTATTGTTGATAATTTTTTCTATGAAGAGTATGTTAATTTTTGTTCTGTGTGGCTATAAATTGGAAGGAATACATTAATGAAATATGAATATAATACAATAATGTTTTTCTATTTTGATAAATTTTATAATAATATCCCTAGATAATGTCTCAAAAAATACACGATGTTCTTATAATGTGGTATGATTGGCAATACGTTTTTTGGGTTCTAAAGAAAATGATCTTGGTATTGAAATAAAATTGATTTACCTGAAGTAAGGCTTAAGTAATTTAATTAGATGTCTAAATATCATAATGGCTTTTTGAAAAAAAAATCATGGGAACTGTGAAAGAGCCCATATTTTCATATTTCTCTATATGTTTTTAAATGATTTAATCCATTATAATTAATCATTTTGATATTATTTGCATCATTTTATACTTTTGGTGAGTTTTGATCTTAAGTGTGAAAATTGGTTAATTCAGGACATATAATAATTTTCTATTGCATATGTATTTCATGAAAAACACCCATAATACTCATCCAATGCACGTGATTACTTTCTTTTAGGATGACTTGGTTCTTTTTCTACATATAAGGCTTCAAGACCCAAATCCAATTTGAACTCCAACAAGCCAAAACAAATCGGTCAATGTGAACACTTATTCTAGATGCATGAATGGGAATTACTTCATTCAATAATTCATATCATGGGCTACCGTTCACCAAATGATGTGTTCATAGCGGGGTCAGAAATCCAACTCGATGGGGAAGGTGAAAATTAAATTTCATGTATAAATTATTTCACATAGTTTTCCATTAAACAGGTCAGATTATGGTTGTTGGAATAGTGATTAGTGGCTAGACAAAACCAGGTATACTAAGTTGTCCATAACCCATTACACGCTGCTCAAAATGACTTGAAACTTTCTAGGAAGATGGACGACACCATTCCTCACCTCTTATAAGATGGCACCTCTTCTCGATTCAATGAGATCGTGGGAGAAAATAAACTTATCTTTGTGGTGGACAAATTCTAGAGGAGAAAAATTATGTTCTTTATTTTATTTTTTTCTTAGTTTTATAATGCATTCATCTTCCACATTATTCTCAATTACCTTTACCATGGTTGGGTAAACATTCGTTGTGATTGTGTAAGGTTACGTTTTCTTTTTTAATGTTTGAGTACTTCCATTTGATTGAATAAAAACTCTTTCTCTTCTGCGGAGTTGGATTCAAATGCTAACAAATGGTTTTATTTTCTTATGAGATTGTATTTGATTTAATATTGTGTTATTATTATTTTATTTGTAAATGTTAATAATTTCCATCCACTAGGTTCTAGTATATATAAAATTAAATAGATCGGTGCTTAGTGGTGAAGTACTTGGTGATCGTCAGTATGTGTGGCAAGGGTATTGAATATTCATAATTTTTTTACATAAACAAGGCCCGATCAGGAATTTCCTAACTAGATTAAAGGTATTCACTAAATCTATTTAAGATATAAGAAAGAGAGTATTCAGAGATGAGATATTGGTAAGGTTTACTCCCACCATCGCCATTTACTAAGGGATTTATAGGATGTGATCATGAAATATCACTTAAACCGACTTAGCAGAAAAGGATTGAATAAAATTGGAACTATGAAAACATTACAATTGAAAAACCAAATCCGACCTGATCACCCAATTATTATCACTATTTTAAATTTCATTATTTTTCAATGTTTTTAAAATATTTTACATTATTGTTTTTTCTAGTTTCATTTCTTTTTTCATAACAAACAATATAAAAAACAACCCCACTTCATTATCAAATTTAATGTGACATAAGTGACTGTTGAGAAATCATTTCTAGAGAAAACCTAGGTTAACCACATTAATATATTTTAACATAGTAAATAATTTTTTTCCACACCCAATGACAAGAACATGTCAAAATATATCATTGTTTTCAGGGAGGTAGTACCACAATCACATTATAAATATTTGACACTTTTCATAAAAATTTTAAAAAATAATTATCTAGAAATATTTTAAATGAAAATAACGTTATTTCATGGAAGCACTACACACATTTGGAACATATAGATTTGGTGGGTTATGATATAGTTCATATGAAAGAACTTGGAAATTACATAGAAAAAATAGAGAATAAAGTAGAACATACATTTGAATAGGTACTTAAATTGATGGAAAAACCATAACATATGAATGAACTGATGGGGGAGAAGAAATAAAAATTACCTATTGAGCTACATATGGGAGATCAAAAAGATATAGATGGATATTGGAATTAGTTTGAAGAACTACTTGATCCACATATTTCGTACAATGTAGAAGAACCAAACCCATTCATGGAAGACACCACTAAAGCGGTGGAATTTGAAGAAAAGATGGAGGAGCCTCACTACCTACCTATATATTTTGAAATTCAACTACAACAATATCCTCATACTAAATAATCAATTGAAATCAAGAAACATACGGGAGATAATATGCTTCATAACCCATTTTCATTATGATTATGTAGAATATGAATTTAATATTTCCACCCCTTGCACGAAATTTTCAGATTTAGCCAACACATATATTGACTTGATGGAAGAGGAAAAAGAAGATGATACTTCTGAAGAGGAACACCTACATCTCCCCAAACATGTTGATCATTTGTTATAAGGATTTCAATATGAGATACATGTGGAGTTTCTTGAGTAAAAAGTGACACAAGATGCTTTTTTTGAAAGAGAATAATTTTACTTTGATTCTTTGTGATTTAATATTATTCAAATTGAATTACATTATGATTATCCCATTGAATATTCTTTTGAAAAAACTTACCTTGAGTAAACACTGGATAATGAAGAAGAAGTTGTGAAATTGGAAACTAATAAATAAGAGTACTCATTCTTTGTCCTACCACCACCAGGAAAGTTTAATATCATTTACATATGGGTGGATTTTGTAATACTATATTCATGAAGATCTCAACAAAAAGGAAGATGTTCATGATGGAAGGAAGATTTTATAGTGGTTCATATTAATGAAACATCACTCACCATCAGATTGGGGATAACCAACTGAAACTGCCCATCTGGAGGCAGTCAAAACCTAGGGCCCACTATAGTGATTATCCCAAGATCGATCCTTCTATTCTTATTCTATTTCTATTTTCATTACATTCAATAAATTTATTATTTATTATTACCTACCATTGTTTTTAGGTTTTTATGTGCATGTCATTTTGGATCTTAACTCAACATTTCAGTACCAATAATTCATGTTGTACATTACCTTTAAAATTTTTTAATTTCTATGATTCATTTAAAAATATTCTTACATGTTAAATCAATTTGAATGCATTGCAGACAATGCATCACTTACGTGTAGGGGATGGGAAATTTATAGTTTATTATTTTCAATTGTGTATTTTTCAAAATTTTGTGTGTCTTTTTAAACATTTGAGCTAAAATGATTATCATCACAAATATTTAAACCCATTTCAATGTGTGAAACAATTTATCCAGGAAACTTAGTTTAAATGACTATTAAAATTGACATTGTTTCAAGTTAAAATCATTACGAATTTCATGAAAAGTACTCTAAATTTAAAATCTCATGCCACATCTCACTACCATTATATTTGAAATCACATTTTTGTGAGGCTAATGAATTTTTTTTTCATATTCATTTTATTCACCTCACTTCTTGAGAGAACCATACCACGATTTATTAAACCGGAATTTGATTAATTTCTATAAAAACATGAGGGTTTGAGGTACATGTGTTTTAAATGATTATGGAATTTATTTGGTATTAAAGACCATATTTCATATGAATATTTTTTATTATATCCCACCTTGTATATTTAATCTGTGTAACTCATAGAATCCATGAACAGTCCGTTAGGTTAGCCACATCATATGCCAATTTTCCCTATCCAACCTGCTCATGAAGTAAAATTGCATAATCTAGTAGACCTTAAGTGTGGGTGAAGTTGTCTTGTATTATGAAACTAAATTTGGTGATACTTTGGCTAGAAAATAAAATGTTGAAGATATGTTCCTGTTGCTGAAAAAAAATCATTCTGTTGGATGTTGTTCCTTATTTTTAGCTTTCATGTAAATGAAGTTATGCCTTTCGGGTGCTTCCAATGAAAAACATTAATTTGTGCCTATTTGGATCTTTCATTAAAAATCATGTTTGAGATGATTGATACTTTTGTTTCTGAAATGATGAATGGTGTTTAATGTCACTGATTTTTCATGCTGATGGAGCTGATTATCTACTAAGGGGAGTGAGGATGACACCGTAATTGAGTAAAAATTAGAATAATGCAATTTTCCTTCAAAAAGATCCAAGAACTACTCATTGCGCCTTAGAATTTATCACATCTAAATCCTACCAACATTGACCCAAATAATTATAATATAAAGTCCTCATGATAAAAATATTTCCTTGAATTTCATCGAGTGGAGATATATGAATTTATTAAACCTATGGTGTCCCTTATATGTGTATTGAATAAGAAATAAATTTTTTAAAATTGATATTTGCGTGATAAGAGAAAATGCTTGCTAGGAATGTGTTTTGTGTGCATGGGAGAATAAATGTTGCGGTCATTTATTTAATTAAATAAATTGATAGTTTGTAATAATGTTTGTTGATGAGGTATGATATCTTTTATTTCATCGAGTTAAATTGTTAGATCTCATGGATATGGGTTTTAAATTTTCAATGATTTGATATTGATGTTTACTTGTCCAGGAGTCCAAGTGCTATGTGTGGAGGAATTGACAGAGTTCATATTTATATATTTATACATATGTTTTTAAATGATTTAATTCCTTCCTGTTAAACAATTTGATATCATTTTCATCATTTTATAACTGTTGGTGAGTTTTGAGCTTATGTGTGAAAATTGGATAATTCTGTACATTTAATAGTTTTATGTCGCCTCTATATTTAGAGAATAACTCCCATAATATTCATCCAAATCACATGATTATTATTTTTAGTATTAAATGGTTCGTGTTCTACATATAATTCTTCAATACCCAAAGCCAATTCAAACTCCAACAATACAAGAATAATCAGTCAATGTGAACACTAATTCTGGCCACCAGAATGGACATTACTTCATTAAATGATCCATATCTTAGGATACCAACAACCAAAATGGGGTGCTATTAGTTGGGTCAGAAATACTCCTTGACTAGGAAGATGACAATTAAATTTCTTGGATAAAGGATTTCATATAGGATTCCCTTCAACATGTCAAAATATGGTTGGTGGAATAGTCATTGGCGGCTGGAAAAAGTCCGGTATACTTATTCTACCCTAACTCATTCCACACACCTGTAAATGACTTGAAACATAGTGGGTAGATGTAAGAATCCATTAATCACCTCATATAATAAGGGAACATGTCCAGATTCAATGAGATGGTGGGATAATTGAAGGTATCGTTATGGAGGATAGATTCTGGAGGAGAAAATTTATGTTCTTTGTTTTCATTATTTGGTTCTTCTTAGTTTTATAATTCCTTTCTATTCCCCAATTATTCTCAATTTCCCTTTCCATGGTGGGGTAAATATTCTAAGTGATCGGGTAAGGTAAGATTTTATCTTTTGTAATGTTTGAGTTCTTTTTTTTGATTGAATAAATACTCTTTCTCTTCTGGGGTGAAGAAACGATTTTATTATCTTATGTGATTGTATTTGATTTAATATTGTATTGTTATTACTGCTTTGGTAAATGTTCATAATCTCCATCCACTGGGATTTGGTATATAAACGATGGAAAAGATTTGGCTTAGTTTTGATGTACTCAGCGATCGTCAGTACGTGTGGTAGTGGTATTGAATATTCTTAATTATTAGGGATAAACAAGACCCGATTTTGAATTGCATAACTCAATTAAGGTTATTCGCTACATCTACTTAACATATAGGAAATAGAGTAGAACAAACAATGATATTGGTAAGGTTTTTTCTCACCGTAACCATTTACGAAGGGAGTGATAGGAAGTGATCTTGAAATATCACATAAACCGAATTACAAAAATATGATTCAATAAAATTAAAAATATGATAAAATTACAATGGAAAACCAACCTCAAACTGATCACCCAATTATTACCACTACATTTAATTACATTATTTTTCAATGTATATTAAATCATTTACGTTATTTCTTTCTTTAGTATCATTTCTTTTTTTCCTAACCAACTATATCAAAAACAACCCCAATTCATTATCCAATTTAAAGTGGCATAAATGATTGTTGAGTTCTTCTCTCTAGAGACAACCTTGATTAACCACTATACTATATTTTAACTTACTAGATAATTTTTTTCCACTCCCCACTATAGCCACATGTTGAACTAGTTAGAAAATATGAAAAATTTCATGGTGAAATCATGTACAACTACATTGGTAGGTTTTTGGTCATCAAATTATGTGGTACCAATTAAAATAATAATTTCATCAAATAATGCTAATTTCTTTTTTGATTCATTGTCTATTAATTATTAAATGTATGGTTAATTTATTTTCAAAATTAAAACATCACCTTGGGTATTGATTGATGATCTAAGAAAATGATTGATGCATTACGTGACCTGCAATGAAGGAAATGGAATATCAGGAAAGGTCCAAACAAGCCTCATAGTTTAACATCACTCAATGAGGATGATAGAAACATTATATGAATTCATAATACGAGAATATTTAAATAGAAATTCAATATCATGTGGTGAGAATGAAGTATCTAAAAAGTTAACATTTTTTGTCTGAGATGAGTGAGACAACATTAATTATACCTACTCAATCAGATTGGTGGAGTACGCCGGAGGGTAGCATAATGAGGGTACTCCATGGAGAGGCCTATATGTTAGAATACCCTTCATTAATGATAATATGGGTCTAGTCACCCAAAATTTTAGGTCATATTTCTCATACCATGTGATCTAATTTTAAGGACATATTGTTTGGTCCAATGGTGTGAATTCCCAAAATGGACACATATAGAATTCAAGAGTAAAAAATGATTTGGATTGAGGGAAACAAATCCATAACACCAGAAAATACCTTCCATTGGGTCCTCGAACACATTTAATAATTAGGATTCTTAGACCTGTCCTCAGTGTTATTTCTCACAGAGTTTTGAAAATGGAACATTAATATTTGGGTGTGACATAAATAAATAGTAATCCATCAAGAATGGAGATACATGGAGGTCCTCCTAATACATCCCAAAACATCCTAGAGACAACCTTCACATATTCTTGGGTTGTGATTCTTGGAAAATGGGTTTTATTTTAATATAATAATTCTTGTATATGGGGATTCATGTCTCAAAGGAAATGGGTGACATTGATGGAATGTAACACATATTGAATTGATAGGCCTAGAAGGCCACCTGATAACGCACATAACAGCTCTGATACACCAGTAATATAGTTTAAGGAAATGATCCAGTTACATAGTTGAGAATATAAAAACATTGTGTGTGTATTTTAGTGGAGTTACAACCCCAATATGAATTAAGGGACAAGGGGGACAAATTCCAAAAAACACATGTCCTGGATGACTTGCACACAATTTAGAGTCATGTTTCCATGACCTGGTCTCCATGATTAAGTTTAATGAGTTCTTTCCATAATGTGAACTTTTGTGTCTCATATATTCTTGATCGAAACACCCTCTTGACTCTTATTCTCATATGATCCCTTCTCAGTTTGAGAAATAAGGATAGGAATAATGATCCATTTTTTACACTAGAGAACTCAATGATGGGTCGATGTGTCTGAAAAATCCTATGATGGTGATCATGAGTTCTAGGAAAAGAATATAAAAGTATAGGATTAATTGAAATATGGGTAGAAACTAATGGATAAGTTTGAAAAAAGACTTTTATACCCCCGTTGGTAAATTATGTGGTGATAAAATGAAGGATCAACTATTGAATGTGTTGAAAACAAGGGATCTGAAGTTTGTTTATAAAGATACTTCAAGGCATGATATCTAGATGATAAGTGTACCATTTTTCGTGAGGCTATTCCATTTGGGAGACTTTTTAGACTATAAGTACGATGAATATATAAATTAGTGGAATTGAAAAAATGTAGAAGTTGATGGGGAAAATGAACTAGAGAAAAAAATAGTTGTCCTGGGAGGAAATCATTTATGTGATTGAATTTTTCCAATGAAGATGAAATTAAGAATCAAACATGAGATAAAAGGGTAGAAAAAATATTCATGTTAATAGAAGGGCTAGGGGTGAGATGAAAAACTTGTTCTTTATTATTAATCGAATGAGAATTTGAATCAAGGAATACAATGTTATGAAATATAGTGTGGAAGAAGACTGATTCTAGTAGGGTGGCATCCACATTAGCGAGGATATCATATCATCTCAAATTACGAGGATTACCAATATTATAAAGGGTAATGTGTGGTTCATCTCATACATATCATATGAGGAATATCTGTTATATAAAGTGAATTTCATGACAACCAATACTCATCACATGAGGAATTCAAGTTTTAGGTGCATTAAAAAAAAATTAGCACCCCATACTTTTCATATGAGGAATAATGATTTAAGAAAAGGTGAGGATTTAGTTGAATTTTTTTCTATAAGGAAATTTCCATTTGTAAAATATGTTTTACTAATCATACTATGGTTTCTACAATGTTAAATACATAGATCTTTTACAGTAGATATGTTTAATGGTATATGGCCACGTTGCATTAACCATGGGTGTAATGGGTGTTCCATGGTGGTTTTCTGATATTAAAGAGTGAGAAAATAATGTTCAAGGATATTTAAAGGACCATGAGTCACACAATACTCAGAAAACACCACACCCATTGAAATCATTAATATGTGGATTGAAAGGACATAGAATGAATTCATTAAGGGGGATTGGACCATGTTGAATATCTAAGAATTTCTATGTATCTCATGAGCATGGGAATCAAGATACATGTACTTATTGAAGATGGTGTGGGATGACTGTGATGTTAGATGGTGGAATTCCACTCTATTTATTATATATGATATCCTAAAATTCATATATGAGGAATCCAAAATCAATATTGGGTAAGGAAATATTTTTACATTGTGTGATGAGATAATCAGTGATTGATAATCCAATTTTTTTTATATATGGAATATCAACATAAGTCATTGTAAATAATTCCACATTAAGAGGAATACAATATACAAAACAAAGTAATATCATTTTTAAAGTTCATATGTTGGGTATTTTAGTGAATGAGGCTTATGTGTTAAGAATTACATTTTTTTCATCTACATATCTGGTTATGTGGAAATATTGACCCTCTATTGGGTAAAAGAATATTAATGTGGATTATATCTAAAATAGAATTTTGTGATGGTATTTTGGGATGATATACTCTTATTTAATATATGGTCTTATGTTGGATCTGTGGCTGGGTCTTGGGACAGAAATTATATGTTTCACTACACATACTATGAGGATATGATTCAAGCCACATTCAGTTCTGTAATGGGGTGGTGGAATGGCCTTGATGAAACACTAAGGATGAATCATATCATGATAAATACAGATGAATGCATATAGTTTAGGGTCTTAATGATTAGTCTATGGGTAAGGGGTCTTGAAGTTTATTTTTAAAGGGAAAAAGTAGTAAATCCTGAAATGAAATGAGGAATGTAGGTTATGCACCACATTAAAGGTTCCTAAATCTATTTGAGCATAGTTTAAGGAAATAAAACTTGGACCATTGAAAACATTTCAATGATATAATGCTTAGTTGATCAGATAAAATTTTCAAGTCATTATTCTTGAACTATCATCAATTTGTTTAATTTTACAATACTAGGACTATGAATGTGTTTATTTTGAGGGAATTTTTTTAATAATAATATGGTAATAACTGAATTGGGAAGAATTCCCAAGTGACCAAACACCACGAAAGTACCGATAAAAAAATGTCACATTTTTTTATGTCATAAATCATGGATCATGGTGAGGGTGGGAAATTGTATAAATTCATGATGCTTCATCTAATATGTTGTTTTTCTCAAGGGTGTATGTTTTTTAAAGAAGTTGAATGACCAAATTTCAAGAGAACCTAGGTGGAATGCATACCACATACAAACAATGATAATAACTACCTATAGTATAGTGTTATAATGCAAGGACTATAAATGGAGATAAGGGGAAGATGTGTTGATAGTTTATTTGGGAAAATAAGTAAGAGGTCTAGGAATTTCAATATATACCATGTATAAGTAAATAAAGCCACATGTAGTTCTAGAACATGTCCTGGTGGGAGACCAATGTTTAGACTAGGGGTAATAATCTCTAGTGAGGGAACATAGGAATACAATAGTTTTCTTGGGGAGTCATATGCTTATAATACGCAGTAAGGCTAATGATAAATGATGTGTACCGAGGATGTTTGTTTTTGATTCATATCACATCATATAAAGAACATGTTTTATGTTTTTTGACCATGTCACATTCACTATATGAGGTATCCCAGTTGTGTATAGATTATGAATTTTTGGATCATATCATATGAATAAAATGAGGAATATCAATTTTAAATAGGGTAAATCATGTATCATTAATAATATTTCATGTTTTATGTTGGGTAATATCATAGTATAATGAAATTCATGAAGAAGTTAAGATTACTTTTCAACTTATAACTCATATTATACTATCCAAAAATATATTATTATCCCAATTAAGAGTCTATATGATTAATTTTAATGCCATACTACATACAACACACAATTGTAGTTAATTTAAGGTCATAAATCTCATAACAATACAAATAGTTTTAGGTAGTTACTCATAATTAAATTTAAAATAACTTATAGTCATACTAATTTGATGTATTTCAAATACTTTAATATTTTATTTCTTAGACCATAAAAATAATTTTAAAGGAATATTGTATAGAAAATGATTATTTGTGTCTTGAACAGATGGTTACTCATCATACCAAGACATATAAGCCCACATGAGTCATTCATAGTGGGGGAAAAGGGGGTTGTTATGGGATTTACTAGACCCAAAGAAACACATAGCATGTATAAGTAAATAACAGGTTGAGAATTTACCAATATCACTAGGCTAATTACTCAACACACATTGATGCACGGATGGTTAACATCAAGGTTTAAATAACATCATTAAAACAATGGGAGGTATAAATGATGCATATAAGGATATTTTATAGGTGGGTGATGAATGAGGGAGAATTAATGGTAGAGAAAACTATTTAACATGTTTGAAATATAAGTTCCAAACCACATCAATTATGGGTGCAAGAAGTGAATGAATAATCAACCATTTACCTCGTTCGAAACACAAGAACTATCATTTATTGATAAAGATACATAATTATGTGTGTATAGGATTGGTGGCAAGCCATTTTGGCAAGTCCCCATCACCATTAGGTGGAAAATTCATATTTAATGTATGTTGATGATCTAAATTGATTAAGAATCTATGTGTAGAGATGAATTTTGAGAATTTTATATTAAAAATAAAAACAACAGGTTGCAAACCAATTTTATTTACATAATGTCCAAGGGACATATAAGAAAGAGTTTATTTTACTTGTTATCAAGTACGGTGTTCCTAAGGTAGGTCAATTACATGGTTAGATCATTGGATTACAACATTAGTGTCTCTATTTATCGCATATAACTTGGAATCAATCCATACATAGATCATGAATGTGTCGTGGTAGAAGAATAACAGAAAATATAGAGAACTCTATAATTTATAGCCTCAAAGAATCATGTTGTCCTAGGTCATGTGATAGGGATTTTGAGTCATATTATGCTCAATGTGTGAGGAATCATTTTTTACCATATAGGGTAAATCTATAGTTTAACATCATGTGATGAGGATGCTTGGATTTATAGTTTAATTTCATAAAACTCGGACTATATAGTTGCTTCTATTTTATTGTTATAGATCTCAGATCATATTGGCATAGTTCATTTATGGTTATAAATCATGGATCAATGAAAAAAGGGAAATGTAATGTTTCATCAACCATATGGATCCTATTAGATTATGTTCTTAAAGATCATACGACATATGTGACTTTTTATTTCCATGTTTATAAGAATGATGATTTGAAACAATTTAATGTATCATATTAAGGATGATGGGTGACTATTGATTAAGATTACCTAGATTTGATCATGGTTGAAACTATATTCAGTAACAAAATTGTGCCCATGATTTCTACATTTTATGGTCACACATCAGTGAACAAAATTGTGTATAGTTGAACTCCATTTGACTAAGACATTTCACTAAAATTTAACATCTTTCAATTGAGATGATTTTTCTTGTGTAGTTTAACGTCATGAAAATAAGAAGTTTCCGAAATATCTCCCCCCATATTCCACTAATTTTTTAAAATTCCACACGATAATGCCACATTTCTTTAGAAAATTACTATTCTGGATCATCTAGAATGAGTTCCCAAGAATTTTTGAGATATGTGACCTTGAGGATCATGATGGAAGAGGAAAGTTCCTTCCTATACACATCACATTGATTTTGGTTCCTTGAAGATCTGAGGAGGATCCAGCCCTAGTGTCACCCAAAATTGATTTCATTGTACACACATATGTTATCAAACCGTGATTGGTTTTTGAAGGAAAAACCATGAAGGGGGATTCAACATGACATGTATATTAGATGATTTGGGTTCTTGATCTTTTTCAGATGAAAATAATTTTCCCTTTTGTTATAAGGATAATATTTATTACCCTAAGAGTTGTAGGGTACACCTAATATATGATACTAAAGATGATAAGGGCATGTATAATAGTATTCTCCCAATATGCATTGAAACCTACCTCACTAAATGGATAGATAAATAGTACTCAAGATTCATGAAATCCAAAACTCATTGAATGGAAAGAGAGATGTATCCCAAGAGTATTGAAATCCAACATCATTAGTTTTAAGGGGTGATGGAAACTAAAGGCATGGAGGCCATGATTTTTAGATCAATGTGAAAATGGAACCTAAAAGGAATGGAATCATTGATTATGGGCTTGACGAGGTGATGGTGACCATCACATATGAAATCATAAACCATCAGTTCAAAAATTCAATGATCCTTGGGAGTGATGGAATCTTGGATTATTAAATCGATGGGGTTATAGAACATAGGATTAGTGGATGTATGGATTGTCAATATAATGGGTAGATTTCTACCAAGAGGCATGGATTCTTGGATAATTAGTTTGATGCGGTGAAGTCGTGCCATATTTTTAGAAGCCTGGATAACAAAGTCGATGGGAAAATGGTTCCTGCGAGGGTTGGATTTTTAGATGATTTCTAGGATATGATTTCCAAGAGACGTGATGAAATGTATGTTTTATTTTATTGTTTCATAGTTCCTATAAGGTGTGGGTGCGTGGATACTTAGTTCAATGAGGGGATAGTGCTCGTGTGTTATTTCTTTCTCGTCAATTTTTTTTGCAATGGAACCTAGATGATTTTGATACATATATTATTATAATTTAAGGGTTAGGGATTCTAGAATATATGGATACATATCTAATCATATTATTATGGTGAGGGTACACAAAATTTGTGGGTTCCTATTGGAGTGGAATATCACTAAGATGTCAAATCAGAGAAGTTATATGGTCGAGTGGTCCCCTATACTGGTAATTAAGATCCATTACTAGAGAAAATGAATCATGGATATGGTTTCCTCTCCCCTATTGGTAGTAGTAATGTTCCATGACTGTAGAAATGGGACAAGGTATATGATGGACATTCTAATAGTAATGGTTTTTAATATTTAGACCAGAACACCTAAAAATGAACATGATTGGCAAACCCTTACTGATAGAACAGAAGACTCTTGACCTAAAAACATATTAGATATATTATTGGAATTCACTAGATGATGGAAATTAAGTTCCCCAATAGGAGTGATGAAATAAAGGATATTATTGACATTCCACTAGTCGATATTATTGGTGTCTCTAGGTGTGTTCTCTCCAACCCTATGATGGTTATTCAAACAGAGGATTGTCTTTTGAATTGTTAGGACCTCCATGAATTTATTTTTAACTGTGTATAAGACCCCTACACTTATTTTAATTAGCACATGATATAATTCCTTGATGGATGAATATGGTTCAAGGAGGCCTTCCACACTAGTTGGTAGTAACACATGGGATAACCTTTGTTCTAGCTGATGATGGTGGAGTGAAGACCACTACACTGGTTGTTAGAAACACTAAGAGGACTTCCATACAAACTAATGTGGTGTAGGGAGGACCTATACACTATATGGTAGTGGCATGTGGATGAACTCTATGTTGGATGATGATGGTGTAGGGGTGACCTTTTCACTTCAAGGTAGTGGCATAGGAAGGACCAACATGATGAATAATAATGGAGAATGAAAGACCATTGTAATGGCTAGTAGTGTCACAGAGTGTACTAAATGGTATCTAATGATGCTGTAGGGAAGACCACTTCATTGGTTTGTAGTGCCATGAGGAGGACCTTAGTTATTGTTTTTGATTTTGCTTGGAGGACCTATACACTAGTTGGTAGTAGCATGAGGAAGAACTGTGCATTGATTAGTGAGGGTTCAAGAGGGATCTTTGCACTGGTTGGTTGTTGCATATGGAGGGCCAACGTGATTTAGGAAGAGGATGTAGGGAGGACATCCACACTTGTTGTTATTTGAATGCATATGAACTCCATGATAGATAAGTATGGAATGGGGTGTACCTACACTATTTTTATTAGTGTTATGGGGAGGAACTCTGTTTTTGATAATAAAGGTGTGGGGGATCTATGCACTAGATTGTAGGGGAATTGAGAGGACATATATGTTGTCTGATGATAGTGTTGTAAGGATGTCTTTATTAGAACATGGTTTAAAGGGGAGGACCTTCATGATGGTTGATGACGGTGAGGGGAGGATGTTTGTACTATTTGATATCATCACGGTGGGGAGCTTTGTGATAGATAATGATGGTGTGGGGAGGACATTTAAACTTGTTTCCATCATCACTGGGGGGGACCTCCTCACTTAATGATGATGGTGTGGGGAGGACCATTTATATTTTTGGTAGTGTAATGGAGTGTATCTCTATTCTTTATGATTATCATGTGGGGAGAACCTTCTCATTGGTTGTTAGTGGCTTAAAGTGGATATTAATGATCACTGATGACGGTGCGGGGAGGATCTTTACACTAGTAGGTATCAGTAAAGTTAAATCCTTCGTGCTAGATATTAATAGCATGGGGAGGAAATACATATTGGTTATTGATGGGAATTTTTTTGTAGAAGAAGGGGATACTAGAGCTACATATGATAACAATTTATGGGAAATGTTCTGGATATTCCCCTAGTGAGTACATCATGTATTTCAGACTAGGGATGGTAGAGAAGGTTGGGTTCAACCTACTATTTGATTTGTGGAATGAATGGAGTGAGTTTTCCGATTTATCTTAAGAGAGTATCCATAAAAGAGTCAATAAATTAGGGGAGGTTGGGGGTCCCTTACGTGGCCCTCGATGATGTTCGTGTTGTAAAGGCATTGATACCTCCTAGTTTTTATGCATCTAATGTTACAATTGTTATCATATATGAATGAAATGTGATTCAAAAGGTTTATTCCATTATTTCGACAAATCTAACCTTTTTTTTATAATTTATGAAGGAAATATATTCACATTTGGTTCATAATTTATTTCTGACTCTTTAACAGAAGGGACAAGCCAATACATTATACATGGGGTTTCTATTCCACACATTCCCAAATTCCGAAGGAATGAAAATTTAAACACATTAATAGTTGTTTTATATTACATTATTGAAATGGGATGATGGGATATTTTCCCATCCATATATGGATTCCTCCTTATATATCATTGCCTATTTTGAGTATCCCTCAATGAACAAGTTATATTTATGGAACTCATTCCCAGATCCATCACTATGTGGACACCAGTTAATTCCTCTAATTTTGTCTCGACTGGGAATCAACTTTTTTCTAGAATAGTAGTCACATTGGGCATCTCTGAGCAAGAATATACATTGGGAATATTGGGAATCTGAGTTTTTTAATTTTAATGGGAATATAGTCTGATATATCTTAGGTGTGGATCCCAGGGCATCTTGTGTCGATCAAGAGGTAATTAAAACTATGAAATTAAATATTCCAATGAATTTTTACCTCTGGAATCACATGTTTATTTTATAGTGTCGGTATTATGGTAATGGGAATGAGATTAACATCTTATGGGATATGAATACGATAAAAGTCATGTGGAAATAATCGGGGAACATATTCACCATCATCTGTGGAAAGAACGAGTGATGGTTTAACATATTATAGGGGACATTTGTCAATAATTTTTACAACATTAGAGGACATGATCAGTGCATGTGTACCATATTGTTGGTGATATATAAGTTCATTATTAACATCTTTCTTGGTAATGATGGTAGATTTCTTAAGGTCATCTAGGGAAAGGTGATTAGAAATACCAATTAGTGAATATCATGGAAGTTTTTCTAGTAGTATTGAAGATATCACACCTAGATGTAATGGTTTTTGGTATTGAATGACAAGGTGGAATCTCCCAATAATTTTTATTGATATATATATATTTATCATGTTGTTTTATGTCGCATTTTATGGTCATGTTATAGGACCAATACATGCGGTTTAACGTCATGTAGTAAGGAAACTCATGTCATGAATGGAATATCAACGTGGAATGGTGTGGGGATTATGTGTTGAATCTTCCTATGTGTTTCTATGAGGGGATAGGATGCGACATGGGATTTAAATGTAATATTACAATGTGTTCCTTGAAGTAGAGAGAATGTGATTGGATCTTTTCTGTAGAAGATTATTGAGTGCTACTAGTTGCAGTGATGGTGTTGATTGGGTTTACATGTGGAATTTGACCATGCCATCCTCCCCACATCTGGTCACAAGGGAATATCATTTCCATTTCCTGGGTTAATATTTTAGATTAAATAGTTATTAAAAGATGTGGTGTGTTAGGGATTATGAATTAAGCTTCCCATGGTCTTCTAGGATCAGTGAGGATGTGGTTGGGGCTTACCCATGGAAGATAATCATGTTATTGTAGGTGAGTTGATAATGTGATTGGGGTATAACATGGAATATTACCAAGCACATCATTTTGCAGTGATTCTGATGATGATTGTTACATAAGAAATCATCTGATCCATTCATCATCATGTATGATCAAGTAAGATTCCCAATTAAATTACATCATCTGAGATTATATTCTATAATCATGTGAAATGATGTTGTGCATGGGGTATTAATCATTCAGATTCATATCCCTTATTATTTTTATCATGCCAGGGGAAACCCATGTCGATTATATTGGGTAAAATTATAGTTTAACAACATATGGAAGCATGAAATGTACATGGATTATACACAGACGATGATTTCCCATTCAAAATCTTGTTAGGTAATTAGGGCATCTGATTTCAATTGCATGAAGAAATTTACAGTTCAAAATCATGTGTATGGATTTGGTGTGTAGGGATTTATCAGGGAAGCTTCACATCCTTTTATAGTAATTTAATTTCATGATGTCATCCCATGTAACGGCCCATCCTAGTGGGTCCCATGTCGTGAGTACCCCAAGCACACCTCCAATAAGAAAGGGGTAGTTTACTAGCACCGAGTATAAATATCCTAAAAATGGGAGGAATTGGCCTAATGTACCAATTCACATGCGCACACACACACACACATACAAGACACAAATGTTGAACTATAAAACACTAAGTAAATAATGCATTAATACCACTGTATCCAACAAAACAGAGTTCAACAGTGAAAGTACTGGATAATAGACAGGTCCAAAACAATCCCATCAGAAGAAAAGAGTTTTCAACAATAAGTATAACCTGAAAAGATAGAGGTAGTGGGACTGTCATCTGAAAATGTTTCTCGACACAACTTAGTTTGTATCATCTCACAAAGAACCTCCATGTATTGGTTTTCATGAAACACATTTGAATGGTTGATCATCTAGACAAGATACCACACATGTGAGAAAATCTCATGAAGGGGTGACTAAAACAATACTCTGTAGGACACCCCAAAACCTCAAAAGAAAATACTAGAAAGGAAATACCATAAAGGAAATACCATAGAGTAAAATAATAAAATATAAAGTATAACCATCTCCAAACATGTATATGACTACAATATATATAACATGAATTATCTAGATATAATCAACCCAAGACTCCACATCTAATGGTAATTCACAAACAACTACAACCCATGGGATTCTACTTGAAGCATGTTAATTTTGGGAGAAGTCACTCCTCAATCCTTTATATATTCAGAGTCACTCAATAAGAGGTAGAACTAATTTTTAACCTTCCCAAATGATAACACATAGGTCAAGGAAGAGTAAGATACCATATAGAGGTGATACGTCCCTAAGACATTGAAGTATACCCCTAACCCAATCTGAATTAAATTGAATCATACAAGATCATTACTAGTAACATTAGAGGATACCATGGACCCTACTAATTCAACCCTCTATGTGATGTATTCGATCCCTACTCAAGAAGGTTATGCGATTCCAAATTCTCTACTATAGGTGATAGAGGATCAAATTCTGGTCTGGGAAGGGATTCATGATTCTATTTCGGACTCCTCCTTTAGAGGGGATTACAATCAATTGATGTAGATGTAATACTATATAAAACCATCGAAAAAATGAAAAAGGGAAAAACTCTCATTATATCTTTCCCCAATATAAAAATTTATCACATTATGTAAAAAGTATTATCTCAATGATAGGGTCTTAATGATGAAGATGTCTTATTAAACTGATGCACCATTTGAATGTTATCATAGTTTTATGTCTCAAAGAATGGGGTCACTAGGCCATGGACCAGTCATACGGTTGGTCCACTGACCGAGGTATTCTACCTCCATAGTTGATGTCTCGGACCAACCTCCCCATAGCTAAAACGGTTTAATACCATAGTCAAATGAGTCCTAGGATGCTGTAGCTGTGCAGCAGCTCGATCGACTATGGATCATGGTCGACCACCATGTTCAACCGTAGCCTAGTCTGGCAGATACTGGTCTAACCTAGGTCCGGTATGACCTATTGGGTCTGACTTAGCCCACTATGTTCGGCCTTGCCCGATGGTCACGTTCTGTTTCTCGGCCCATCTCACTGGCATTTGGGTCATCTTTCCTATCCAGTATCCTCAAGTCTAGCACGCTGGTGAACGAGCCACCTGGACTACCACACATAGCCCATCTTGTCATGTCTGCTCCTGTGGTTTCCCTTGGAGACCACTAGAAGTTCATGTCATGAGGCATATCATTCACCTCCCATGACCTCCTTGCATCCTATGGCCCAATCACATCCCACATCCACTCTGCATCCCACGTGTCACTACCACCGGCATTAGTTTCCTTCACCTCCACCTTAGCATGTTTTTAATCTTCATCTGATGCCCAAATCATGAAACAACCATAGATCAAGGTTCCTCAGTTTCAGATATACACTAATCTGGCCTTTTTATTCAATTTTCCACTAATCCAGACATCTGATCGCGTTTGGAGGCTCTAGGATAGGTGATCCAAGACCAGGTGGATCCAATAGTGAATAATGCCATAAACTGGGGAGATAAAATAATAATTACACTGTAAAAAATGTTCCTTGTAATTGATCTTGACTACCTCAATCTTTTATCATTATAATTAGAGAATAAATACAAAATTTATGAACAATCATAAGAAATAATCCCCAAAATTATAACCATATTTTAAAGATCAAACCAGTGATCAATATATTCATGGATTGACCCATGTTCATCAAGAAAATAATGAATTGGAAAAGATAACAATTAAATAACTTCCCTACCTCAATTTGGATTAGTAGGTGATGAAGGATATTACATCATCAGTGGTTAAGGTGAGATTTTTTCAAAGCAGTTGCGCGTTGGTCATCAATACCTAAACCATTGTAATTTTCCAGGAGATTTATTCTCCACATATTAGAATAATTTTAGATGTATGTTGATAACCTTTATTTTTATGACAATGTCATATCAGAAGAATAGGTCACCACATTAGTTAAGATAAATTATATTAAAATTTTCAACCTTACACTACGAGAAAACCGCCGCTAAACGGCAAAAAAAGTTATTTTTTTAAAATTATTTTTTTTATTATTTTTTTAATTTTATTCAAGGATTAGCGGCGGTTTTTTAAAAAACCGCCGCGAAATAGCGGCGGTTTCGGTAAAACCGCCGGGAAATAAAATGAAAAAAATAAAAAAACGTGAGAAACCCCAAAAACACTAAAACGATCATAACTTTTGATCCGGGCGTCCGTTGAAGCGCCACGACCAGTCAAATCAAAGCTCATGAAGAGATATAGAGGCACATATAATCAAAAATATGAGACGTTCTAAGGTGTGGACGATATTAGAGTTATCAAAAAGTTGAAAAAAGTTCTCCAACTTCAAATGGCCATAACTTTCGCTCCGGGTGTCCGTTTGGGCTCTACCACATATCAAATCGAAGCCAGCGAAGAGAGCTACACACTGGTTCGACACAAGCTAGCTTCTGTTGGGTTTTTCGACCCCAAAAACCCCTCTGAAGGCCTCCAAAACCCCGTTTCTGTCAGTGGTGTCCCGTCGAACTTGTCTTCAAACGGACGTAACTTTCGATCCGCGTGTCAATTCAGCCTCCTCCACCTGCCAGATCACAGATCGTTCCATGAGCTTCAGTTTGACTGGTTGCGGCGCCCACATGCACTCATAGATCATATGTTATGGCCTTTTAGTGGGTATCGGGTTTGTTATGTTTTTCAATGCCTCGTTTCTAGCACCCGTTCCCCGTCAGCTTTTTTTTAAATGGTCGTAACTTCCGATCCGCCTGTCCATTCGGACTCTTTCAACTTTCAGCTTGAAGATCGTTTCGGGATCTTTGATTTGACAGGTCGCGGATCTAAAACGGACTCTCGGATCTTAAGTTATCTCCGTTAATGTGAGTCCAATGTTTTTGTCTCTTTATGACCGTTTTGACGAGTTTTAACGGTAGCTCCATTTATTACTGTTTATTTGGGTTTCCATGACTTGTTATCTTTATCAATGGTTTTTGGTGGGTTATTATGTTGATTATGTTGAATTATTAAGGAGTTTTCCAGAGTTGTCACGAGTTTTCATGCGTTCTCATTCTTTCTAATACCTCATTCTTCAAATGCTTCTCCATCCTTTTTCATGCATTTTCATGATTTTTCATCCCTTATCACGTCTTTTCATACTTTTTCATGTGTTTCCTTTATTATTTTTTATTTATTATTTATAATATACTTTAATTTATTTATTATATATTATTTGTAACTGGTTATTTATTATTTATTATTTATTATTTATTATTTATTATTTATTATTTATTATTTATATTTATTTATCATTTATATTTATTTATTTATTATTTATTATTTATTATTTATATTTATTTATCATTTATATTTATTTATTATTTATTATTTACTATTTATTATTTATTATTTATATTTATTTATTATTTGTTATTTATATTTATTTCTTATTTCTTATTTATTATTTCTTATTTATTATTTATTATTTATTATTTATTATTTATTATTTATATTTATTTATCATTTATATTTATTTATTATTTATTATTTATTATTTATTATTTATTTATTATTTATTATTTATTATTTATATTTATTTATTATTTATTATTTATATTTATATATTATTTGTTATTTATATTTATTTATTATTTATTATTTATTATTTATTATTTATTATTTATTATTTATTATTTATTATTTATTATTTATTATTTATTATTTATTATTTATTATTTATTATTTATATTTATATTTATTTATTATTTATATTTATTTATTATTTATTATTTATTATTTATTATTTCTATTTATTTATTATTTATAATTATTTATTATTTATTATTTATTATTTATAATTATTTATTATTTATTATTTATTATTTATTATTTATTATTTATTATTTATTATTTATTATTTATTATTTATTATTTATTCTTTATTCTTTATTTTTTATTCTTTATTTTTTATTTTTTATTTTTTATTTTTTATTATTTATTATTTATATTTATTTATTATTTATAATTTACAATTTATTATTTATTATTTATTATTTATTATTTATTATTTATTATTTATTATTTATTATTTATTATTTATGTTTATTTATTATTTATTCTTTATTCTTTATTCTTTATTCTTTATTATTTATTATTTATTATTTATTATTTATTATTTATTATTTATTATTTATTATTTATTATTTATTATTTATCTTTATTTATTATTTATTATTTATTATTTATTATTTATTATTTATTATTTATTATTTATTATTTATTATTTATTATTTATTATTTATTAGTTACTATTTATTAGTTACTATTTACTATTTATTATTTATTATTTATTATTTATTATTTATTATTTATTATTTATTATTTATTATTTATTATTTATTATTTATTATTTATTATTTATTATTTATTATTTATTATTTATTATTTATTATTTATTATTTATTATTTATTATTTACTATTTACTATTTAGTATTTAGTATTTATTATTTATTATTTATTATTTATTATTTATTATTTATTATTTATTATTTATTATTTATTATTTATTATTTATTGTTTATTGTTTATTGTTTATTGTTTATTGTTTATTGTTTATTATTTATTGTTTATTATTTATTATTTATTATTTATTATTTATTATTTATTATTTATTATTATCGAGATTATATCTATTATTTATGTATTATTTGTTTTTTCAATTAATATATATAAGTATATTAATTTCTGTTTATTAACCACATGGCGAGCTTACTGGAGTGGTAATATCTTTGGAAAATATGCAAGAGGTTAGGGGTTCAAATCTCACCAGACGTAGGATTTATTTATATTGCATGGGCATGCATGTGCATGGGCATGGGAGATGCATGCATGGATAAATAAATAAATAAATAAATAAATAAAATAAATAAATAAATACGAAATAAAATAAATAAATAAATACGAAATAAAATAAATAAATAAATACGAAATAAAATAAATAAAATAAATAAATAAAATAAATACGAAATAAATAAAATAAATAAATAAAATAAATAAAATAAATAAATAAATAAATAAATAAATAAATAAATATAAAATTAAAAAAAAATTTAAAAAATTTAAAAAAATTTAAAAAAATTTAAAAAAAAACCCCCACTGAATCATTTAGCGGCGGTTTTTGAAAACCGCCGCCAATCGATTTAGCGGTGGTTTAAACCGCTGCGAAACGAAAAAAAAACCGCTGCTAAATGCCTTTTTTGTCGTAGTGTCCCATGACTACTTTTTCATAGTTGACCATCCCCAACGAATGTTTTTTCACAACTATGGTAAAACTAACTTTCTAAGAATAATGATACTTCCAAATTTATGATTTTTCCTTCTGTTTAATATTTATCCCACTTTTTAGGTAAATCATTCAAACATGTTGTTAAATATATAATATTATTCAAAAAACTATGCTGGAAAAACCATGGCTCAAAATCTGATTCCTTTAAAGAACCTAGTATAAAAATCATTCCATAAAATTTCAAAACTAATACATGGGAAAATTAGATAGGTTATATTATCCACATCTTGGGGATTTACATCCACAAAAGCCAAAACATAGTTTATTCAAAAAGTGGAGGGTACTAAGAAAGAATAAAATCCTCTTGTGCCCATGTAATATATTAGAGATTCTCATAACTCTACTAGTCACACACTAAATAAATCAACCAACCATAAAGGATCCACTTCTATCAATCCAATATCTCCAATGGGTACTCAAAAAAATTATCTCCATCCTTGATTTCCTGCTTTCTTAAGTCAATGATGTGGGATGCATAATGAACATACCTCATTGACTATGACAAGGGGAATACATCTTATACCCGATCAAACTATAGTGATAGAGCCAAGTGGTGCGCCACCTTACAAAACTCTACACAAAATATATAATGGGGTGATGAACCATTGAGATACGTTTATTTCCTAGAAAAATATCTATAATCTCTTCTGAGGTGAGATCTAAAGAAATATGTGGTATCATTCCCCGATCCCAAAAATCCTCTTCTTTCTATCAGCATAAGAATTCAGATGGATCTATGTAGTCTCCATCCTCTACATAATATTCTTCACCTACTCCATAATAGATCACACTAATTTCTGGCCCATGAGTCCTAACACTCCAAGGATAGTCCAATAAATTAGCGACCTGCAGGTTTGACCATACAAGGAATCAAATGGTGCCATAATATTAGTGGATTGGTATATTTTTTTGTAAGAAAACTCCACCAGTATTATGTGATCCTCTCAAATATGGACAAGGTCTATTATGCATGTTGTCATTTTGTCCTCGTGAACCTGAATGGTCTGTTCGGTCTAGCCATTTTTCTGTGGGTGAAACGTTGTGCTCAAGAATAACTGTGTCCCAAATGAATTATGATGTCCCTTCCACAATCAGGATTTGAACCGAGCATCATGATCAGAAACTATCATCAATGTAACTCCATGGATTCAAACCATTCCTTTCATGTAGAGGCATCACACGATCTCTAAGGATATCTCGTTCAGATAGCTCGGAAGTGTGTCAACCTGGTGAGTAAGTTAATGATAACCAAAGTGGAATCATTTCCCATGTATGTGTATGGTAAAACCATATTTATTTCCATTGATAACCCAAAACACATCCATTATATCACCTCAATGGGTTGTCTCAAACCCACAAGAACCAGGTGAATTTACATTACTTCCCGACAAGTAAGGCATTAGGAAATGAACTCTTCAACTAAATTCTTCATCCATGGCCAGAAAACTAATATCAAAGATCATGATACATATTCTAAACATTTGAACGTACTGCCAAAGGAGATGTATGGAACTCCCTCAAAATCACCTCCCACAATTCCACTGAAAAAACATTGCAGCATCTAAAAACAAAAACATGCTCCCCGCCTTTTAATTATCCATAAAGAGAATTTCCTATAAAAACATAGTATATAGGATCTCACAGTTGATAGCTACATGTTCTTCCACCCTAACTCATTACAAGAGTGGATAGGTGACAACCTTATATTGGAGGTATGGTGGTCCATATCCATCCCTGAAGGATATTAAAATGAGTCCAACTACATATATGCCTCACTCAGCAATTGCAAAATAGATCTCCTATAGAGAGTATCTACCACCGAATCCCCATTCCCATGAGTGTAGAAAAATTCAATGTTATAGTCATGGTGGAATTAAATCAATTTTTGTAGTCTCAAGATTATATCATTTTGAGAGAAGATATTCTTGATTCACCTATGATCAGTTTAAATGATAAACTACTTGACCATCCGGTAGTTTCACCAATTATTCAATGAAAAGTCTATAACTATTATTTAAATATCATGGGTCTTGTAGTTTTTCTCATAGAGTCTCAAATGGAGTAAACCATAGGTATTCAATGTTTTCCCACCCTTCAATTCACAATTATTCTCGTTCCCCGATGTATCACATACCACCATGTACTCGATTCCTTACTCCAGTAACATTAGGATGATAGTTCTTGTCAACCTCTACCTTAGCTCCTGAAAGCAATTTTGGAATTTTTGTGTCCTCGTGAAAGGATCCCCTTTAATGGCAAAGTTTTCAAGGTAGAATTTGATATAGATAATTTGGGTTCAAATCTTAGATAGTACCATACTAATCTATGGAAACTCCATACCTCAGTAACACTCTTGGGTGGATCTTAAGAAATAATGACCACAACCTTTACTAGATTCATCGCAAATCCATCCTCCTAGATGACAAGTCCTAGAAAATGGAAATCTCTAATAAATAACTATTACATCAAGATATTCTCATGGAGTGGGTGATCATAGAGTTTTTTCTGGACCATCCTCGAATTTATTGCGTGGTCTTCCTCAAATTCATAGTAAACTAGGGTGTCATTGATGAATACCACCACAAACTAGTCCAAGTAAGAAATAATAGTCTGGTTCATTAGTCCACAGCTAGGGTATCCATCCCACCAAACAGAATCACCAACTATATGTAATGACTATAACAACACCTGAAAGATATATTCAATGTATACTCATCTTTTACTCATAACTGGTGATATCCTGATATGAATTCGATCATTGAGAACCATCACTCACATTTAAACTGATCGAAGAGTTCATATATCTAATGTAGTGCATACATGTTCTTCATGGTCACCTAGTTTAAGTGTCAATATTCCATGAATAACCACAATATCACATATCCCTTCTTGAAAAAAACATGGGCTTCCCAAGGTGAGATACTAGGTCTCACGAAGACCTTCCTCTATAAGTCCTCCAACTACATTCCTAGATGATGAAGATCTACAAGAGCCATATAAAATGAACTTGTGGATATCGATGTCATAATTGGGTGTAGATAAATGTATATTTCTTTCTCCCTGCATGGAGGTTAATCAGAAACATCTTTAGGTACCACATCGTCATACTTTTCAACAACTGTAGGGAACTTAGGGCTCATATCATCCAGTACACTGAGGGTGGGGCTATCCAACTAATGTGTAATCAGATGCACCCTCTTATTTGGGATTCCATAATACACTGTATGTGTTTACTTCTCCCCAAAAAAGAAATCATCGTTCTAAAAATACTTTCACACAACACTGTGTGCCTAAAAAAAGGAAATTTAAGTAGAAAAATTGGATAAATAGTCCATACTAAGAATGAAATCATAAGGCCTCGATGACAGTACCAAGAGATCCCAACTGAAACTCTAACCTCCAAGAGTATGGTCGCACTGTCAGGACCAATTTTTGATCACCAAATTTTTCATAGTATGGGTGTCTATGTGTAAAGGGCCAATAAAATAGTACAACCGGAATCTCAGTGTCTCTAACAAGGTTTGTGGAATAAAATAAATATATAGAACGTAGGATTATCAAAACTACATCTAACGTGTAATATACATAGCTTATACCTTGAATCATCCATGGAGTTTTGGGGTCATAAGACTCTATTTCCTACAACATGCCTCGTCCCTGACCACCAACTCCCTGATCATGGCATGGACCACCAGGGGGTCGTGGTGGTGGTATGTCAATCTTTCGACCACCTCTTACTACACTTCATTCTCTTCTACCAAATCTTCTACACTATGGACCACCCTATACCTATATAAACATCTGGTTGGGAGTAACCTTGACTATCCCCCAATTATCAGTATGATGGGTCAGGAAATCTCAGGTCAAATGTCCCTGACCATCATATGTGTGACCCTATATTTCCATGGGCTAGATCGAGCTTCCCTAACAATCCTGAAAAATAGACCCTATGTTCTGGGATCATCATTTGGAGTGCATGAACCGCTTGGATACATACACCATCCATCGGCTTCCTACTTCTAATGTATCAGCTACCCCATTCCCAATGATAACTCCCACTACCAGTGTCTTCTCCATTAGAAAACACTCCATTCATAGGGCTCAATCAAGTACCCCATCACTAGTAAGAATTCTAAGGGATAAAAATTATTCTCAAATGTACTAATGTAATAATTAATTGATTTTTTGAGCCTTGAATAACTGGTGTCACAATATATCAATGGAGATTCCCAAAATATTATTAAACCTCACAGATTACTCTACCACTATTATACCTACCTATAGTAGACGAATAATATCTTGAATGTCTACCGATCACAATGTGGCCATATATGACTCCTCCCTAAAGAGACTCTCGAAGTCCATCTAGGATAAAATTTCCTGGTTATGAGAATATGTCACCATGCTCCACCATTGCGCCACAATGATCTGAATAAGTCTCACGATGATGAATTCCATACAGTGAGGATGCATCCTCATAAAGAAGACAACACATGTGAATACTACTATACTATCCTCTCCAAACTAGGGTCTGGATCAACCCAAATCATAGGAAGTGGCTTCATCTAAAACTCATGCAATGCACTCAACCTACATGTATCATCATTAGAAAATCCTCATACTATTTTTTGCTCGATAGGTGGTGGTATAGATGGAAAACTAAAAAAAGGTCATATCTCTGGTACATTCCCCTTAAACAATGCCTCTTTACAAGTGGAACAACCTCATGATCTCGCAGTGGAATCCTAGAAGGCTATATTTTAGATGCATCCTGAAATAAAACCAGTTGCAAAATGATCAATAGATTAGATCTGGAATGATGACTCAAAAAGGACATGAAAAAACTATCATACCTATATGAATCGGGTACTATTATATTTACATGACACTACTGTTTTACTGTACCAAGTTGAAAAATAGTTCATCAGAGTCTTTTGGTTTTTATGCGTTGGCCACCACACCATCATTGGAGTCATTGTTCTGAAGACCAAACTGAAAACACATAACAATATTTCCCTAAACCAACCTCACAGAGTCGTGGAACTAAAGTAACACTAACCAACTCTGATACCACTCTATCATGACCCATCCCAGCGGGGCCCCTACCATGAAAATCCTAAGCCCGCCTCCAATAGGTCGTTGCCTAGTGACCAGCACCCTGTAAGCATAACCCACAAATGGTAGGAATTATCCTAAAATATTTCTATTCACACACACACACACAACTCAAAGACACAAATGTTTAAATGTAAAATACAAAGTAAAAAATAAGTAAACACCATTATATACCACAAAATAAAGTAAAAAGTGAAATTATTAGAAATTAGAGTGTATCAAAACAATCCCACTAAAAGAAATGAATTTTCAACCACTTATCCATCCATTAATGTATTTAGTACTAGAAATATCATCTGAAAAGCCTTTCAGAAACATCTCAGCCTATCCTATCTCACATAGAACTTCCTCGTCCTGGGCTGCATGTAACTCTGTCAAAAGTTCAATCATTTTCACAAGACATCACACATGTGGGAAAATCCAGTTCAATGGTGAGAAAAAACAATACATATTAAAACACCTTGACACCAAAAAAGTTATACTATGAGGGAAATACAACTATGGAAATACCATAAAGAAAAATAACATAAAAGAAAGTATAGATAGCTACAAAATGAGTATATTTCAATAGTACATATAAAAAAAATTATCCACGTATTATCAAAACCATGACTCAATGTCTGGAGTTAAGTCATAACAAATTACCTACAATAGGATTATGCTTGAAGCATGCTCATAATATTAGAACTCAATCCTCGAGCCATTATATCATTAGATACTCTCATGAACTGGTGGAGATCATTTGAGCCCTGCACAAATGAGAAATTATTATTCAAGGATGATTATGATACCAAAAATATTGAATCCAACCTAATGACATTGTGGAATACCAAAAACCCAATCTATATCATTTAAAAATTTAAGGGATCTCACCCAGTCTCATTGGGAGATACCACATACCCTACTAATGTGGTCCAATAGCTTGAGTATCAACACCCTCATCCTGGATGTTAAATAATTCCACAGACTCCACTAGGAGTGATATAGGATTAAACGTCAGATCTATGGAAGGATGCATTACACTATCTAGGAATCAACCTCTATGGGGAATTAAAAATCATTGATATGAAAATAATACCGCACTGAACCCTCAAGAAAATGACCAATGGAAACACTCTCAACCTATACCGATTGATGTTAAAAATCATCACATTATTTCAAATAGACCATTTATGCGCCATGGTCCCAACTCCATAGACAGAACATCAAAAGGCTGCACCATTTGAATGTTATCATAGTTTGATGTTTCAAAGTAGGGGGTCACTAGGTCGTGGACCGACCACACTTTCAACCATCATGTTCAACTACAGCAGTTGATCGTGCCCTACTCCAACCACCTCAGATTTGACAATGGTTCAACTCAGTTCCTACCCAATCTAATAGCTCTGACCAGACCCAATTGTCCTGGCCCAGCCTGATCAGCCAGACCTAAGACCGATAGTCCATGTCTGTTCCTCAGCCAGGCACACTTTCACATGAGTCATGTCTACTCACGTGGTTTTCTACGGTAATCTGTGCTACTCTGCTCAGCTAACCTACAATTGAACATGGTTTCCCACCACATCTTGTATCCTTGCTTCATCCCACAACATCACCTCATCCCTTGGTCTCACATGATCTTGAAGCCCAGTCTTCTCAATCAGTGCTGGTGTCGGTGGCTATCTTCGCCTCCTTAGTTTCCACAAGACACTACTATTCATCTGATTAGAAAATCTCAAAACAATCATATAATGGGGTTCCTCAGGTTCTGATCAACACTAGACTTGCCTCTACTTTCAATTTCCATTCAATTTGGGGGGCTGATCACATTCATTGCATTCCAGAAAGATGATCAGTGACCATGAGGATCCAATAGTAAAAAACGCAACGAACGAGGGAATGAAAATCACAAAAAACCCATGTGGAATGAACCTAGGACTTGTTCATGTTGGCCTAAATTAATTCTCATTATAATGGGATAGTGATGAACAAATTCAAAAAAAATACCTATAAATAATACTCATAAAAATAACCATCATGCAACGATTGAAATGGAAATAAATCTATTCAAGGATTCACTAACCTTCATCATGAAAATGATGAATGTGGAAACACCATAAAGAAATAACCACCCAACCTTGATTTAGATCATTCACTTATGAATGGTCATTTTTTTATCCGCATCGTTTGCAATATTTCTTCAAAATCGGTTGCGCGTCGATCATTGATCGACGATCCATCATATTTTTTCAAGAGAGTTATTCTACATTCCATATAGGAAAGCAAGGGTTATGGTGATATACCTAAATTTTTATTAGAATGGGTATTAAATTAAATTCTCATTGCTTTAATTAAAATATTTTTTATTAAAATATTTTGTCCTAGTTATATCCTACAACAATTTTTTCATAGTTGACCCAAAACGAATAAGTGAATTCATTCTTATCTTAAAACCACCATTTTGAGCTCAACATTCCCTTAGACTTATGATTTGAGAAATCTTTTAAAAGATATTCCCTTATTTAGGAAAAACAATTTCACATGCTTTTAAATTTTTAATATTTTTCCAAACATTGATTCAGAAAAATAAGGCTAAGGAATCACACGTCATCTCAGCGGCTAGTCTATAAATCATTCCATATAATTTCTAATATTAATAATTATAAAACTGTGATATTTTTATATCCCAATTCGATTTCATTGGGTAAAATTAAATGTTAACACCATGTTGATGGTTTTCTGGTGTGTGGTTTATATATTGAACCATCCCTTATTTCGTAATCATGTTTGGTCATTAGGGAATATCATCCTAATGATGGGTTGAGGGATATTATGGGATCTACACCTGAGGATATGGCCCATGGTATTTGTTTTTTTTCATATTATTAACATTATACGTGGTCTATTTTACAAAATTCAAAAGTAATATCATGTTTGTTACATGAGGACTATTATAATTTTTATATAGGGTGTTTTTTTAGATTCACATAGTGAGGAATGAGGGGGGTTATCTCCTGATGACAACATGGGGAATCATTCTCATAACACAAAATGAATCTTATGTGCTTCATATGAAGTGTCTAATGTTTTTCATATAGGGTATACTAATGATTAATTTCATGTATCATGGACTACTAAGAGTAAGAATACTATAAATGGAATTATGGTACATATTCAAAGGAGACATTCCCTATTTCAACTAGGCATATGACTCAGGTGATGGGGTTTCAGGAGATTCTTGTAAAGTGTATTGAAACAAGGTATGTGGGGAATAAAAGAGGGGAATATGTACTCCTATAAAAAGGAAGGGACCAAGTCACATAATTCCAGTCAAAGAATTTTTGGTAGGGTATATGAGTATCTCAAATCATGGTATTAAATCATGTTGACCATGGGGATATATAAGGTGCAACCAAAAATGACCTATACTATGACTAACATGGCCTTGGCTCTACATAGCATTTTTCAATGGGGTTAGTGATGGTAGTGAATGGATCATGCTAGTGGCTAGAGATAATAGATTGGGAGTTGTCCTGAATAGGGATATAGTAGTGCATCACATTTAGAATGTACTAGTTGGAGAGAATGTAGTGGTTTCACTAAAATAGGGGATTCAGAAGGATTCTCAACCTCCATTAAAGAATACTCTATAAACATATTGATCCAAATGTATATAGTAAATAATATTTCATTTAGATTTAGGTATTTGTGAAAATTGGATCATCACAACGAATACCAATCTCCATTAATCATGTTTTTCATTGATATATTATTCCCCTAGTATACTCAAATGGTAACACATATATATAATGGATTGTGTGAGGGAATTATTAAATGATTACACTTGGTTAATGAGTTTAGTGAATTTAAAATTCACTTGATCATCACAAACTGAGAGATCAATATTATAGCTCAGCATCCTCCTCTATAGATGATAACAAGATGGGGGTATATTAGTGGTTGGGTATATTGAATGATAGATTCTTTCTCAATGTTATTGGAGAATCATGGGTGAATGTAACTCCCCAAAGCCAATTGAAACTACATAAAGGATAATGTCAAACCTCAGTACGTTTGTGAAGGTAACTCCATGAATGTTAACATAAGTTGTGTAGAGGTCATCATGAATCCCATGTAAACCTTTAATATTCTAATAGGACCTCCATGATCATTCCACTATAAATGGGACCTTCTTGAACCATACCTCATAAAATATTATTTCTTTTATAGGTCCTCAGTGATCGTGACGACCAGGAACCGGTTTTTGGTATCCTGAATTCAAATGAACATAATATATGATATATACCTCTTTTAGGACCCATTAAATAGAAAAATAGAAGACTAGTAAATGATATACTATTTTGATATAGTGACCCAAGAATTTGGTTATTTATTGGACATGTTCTTCTAATGAAAATATCCATGATAATATAAATCCAAAAAATTGTCAACATTATAACCCTTACTCCCACAAAATATAAAGAAATAATTTACATTAAATTTATTATTTATAGACACATAACCGCAATATGTAGTCTTCACAAGTTTTATTAATCACATTAAGACCAGATTTCTTAGATCCTGAAATTGGTGTCTTAAATTTTGAAAAATTGACTATCCATAACATTAATGACATATAATGTTATCAATAATACTTATGATAAGTTCACAAGATTACATACTAATTTATAATGTTAAATAAAACAACCTATGATACCAACTATAACATCCACGGACTAACACTTCTGCATCCATGGATGAAATCATAAACATTACATATTCGTCATTGATATAGATAAATGTGGTCATTTTTTTCCATCCAAGCCTTACAATACCAAAAGGAAAAATTGATAACATAGAATCTCAATGACCTTTTTGAATTATATTTTTATTGAATTAGGATAAATTACTTCATAAATAATTCTTATTACCTTAAATGATCATTTCTCCCACTTAACACTTCTATTCTTATTTCACATTAAGTCATTATCATCATATATATGAGAACACTTCTAGACATAATTTGTTCATCCAAATTATTTATAAAAAATGTGAAAAGAAAACATACAAAGGGAGATTTAAAATTCTTAGTAAAGGTAATAATAATAATTAATAATTTAAATTCCTTGATGAAAATAATATGTGAATAAGGGAATGGGGACACAATTAGAGTTCACGAGTAAATCAAAACAGATCTCACACCCATCAATACAAGAATATTCAATCTTGAAACAACGAATATTGAAATAACATATAGAAGATTCATCTGAATCAATAATCAAGATCCATGCGATATTAATAATGATGAAATGAGTCATTATAATCCCTTATTAATCAAAGATAAAACAGGATGTTATAATGGAAAATTATAGTTTTATCACTCATAGAAAACATTTACAATTGTAATAACCATAGGATTAACTTCCAATATAGTAATAAGTAGTACATAGTCATTACATATTGTATTAGATCTCTATTTTAGAACTCCATGTAACACCACAAGGTTTTGTGCAATATTTTTTTGAATTAATTTAATCTTTTTGATATTTTTCATTTCACACAACATTAAAAATATTTTTTTATATTAATGAACTATATCTGAATTGCATTATTCACAACACTATATAACTAGACACTACATGAAACATAAATTTTTAATTTATTTAAACAGAACACCATAGTTAGCATATATTAATCACAATATTGACTTTCCATGATTGCATTCATAACACCCAAGATCGAGTGTTACCAAACAATAATATATTTTTAAAAAATTATAATATTTAATATAATATTATATTCCCTAAACATTATTTTTCTGGGTATAAATACGACTAAACTTACTTATGAAAATTCATGGTAAAAATATATTACTTACAAATTAATTATAAATTCATATAAAATCAATACGGTTTCAAAGATACTTTTTATGGAAAACTATTTTCACACTCAGCAAACTATTTGATTTTAATAAATTAAAATAATTAAATTTATTGAGTTACATTAATGTATTATATATATTATATATCTAGTAAAATATTTTTATATTAATATGATATATTTTATATGAATAATATTAGAACAAACCTAATTTCACACATAAAAACCTATATTTATAGTATGGAACTTTTACCATATTTCAAAGGAGAAACTTTTTTAAAAACACTTTATTTAATTTTTATAAATAATAAACGTCCAAATAAACATGGTATTTTAAATCGGAACATAAAAATTACAATATGGTTAATTTTTGGTATTTTTATGCGAGGTTTCATATTTTGGTGAATAATTAAAAATACAGAATCTCAATTCAAAACATATTATTCATCTAATTTATATATATAGTAAAATTATATTTTTATATGGTTTGAAAGATTAATTAGATTAAAAATTTTTCAAATAATTAAATGTTGGTAATTGGAATTATTTACACATTTAAATTGAATATATAAATAAAGAAAATGTTTTAACGTTTTTACTTAAAAAACCCACATTATGATCTCATCTACTAGATGTAGTTTATATTAAATTTTTACACATAAGTGTTTGAAATTTTATAAAACAGATTCCATATTTGGATAAATAATATTTTATAATGATTTATATGGGAAATTTTTTTTAATAAATATTAGTGAAAATAATTAAAATTAATCACAATGATTACGGAAAAATAAAACACAACAAGGGAATAAACAATAAAAATAAGGCCCATATGACTTATCCAATTAAAAACACCGTTTTTCTAGACATTAATTGGACATTAACCTTCTATTATTGAGTTTAGTTGGATTAGTATGAGTTTTGTTAGGTAAAAACATGGGTACACCATACTTATTTTAAAAATTTCCATGTGTGTAATTTTCATTCCCTATAAAAGTACACCACCTATCCTACATAACCACACCTCTAAAACCACTTATAATTGTAAAATATATGTACAATAAAATTATCGGCATCCATCTATTATTCTTTAAATCCCCCCTTTGATAATGATGAGTTCTAAGGAAGCCCTTTGGTGAAAACCAAAAGAAGTTTCCCAAGGAAGAGGTAACATCCTCCCTCAAGATCTTTTATCTATTTTCATTACCTTTCCCAACTCTCTCCTTATTTTAGGGATATAAAAAACACATGTATCCAAAATATACTTATATGTTATTATTTTTTGGTTAAAACCTATACTTACAAAAACTTGCATCTAACTGTTAGCGAGCATACTATTCATGTGAACCGTGAACAACCGAAATGACAATTGTTCATTTTTTATTTTACCACTGTTAATAGTTGGGAATTATGATGGAAATGATATTGATATAATATATATATATCATAATTATTATTAATTTAATCTTAATTTTTTTTTAAACACATGTCTTTATAATTTCCAATTTGTGTAACTGTGACAATTTCTTTTGAGGAAGTGTGGACTACCCCTCCCTCAAAGTGATGGGATTCGTTCAGTCACTATATTTAATGAATTAAATAATTTTTAAGTAAAATTATATGTTATATATGATATAATAATTATATATCAATAAATATACATATACATATATATAAATATAAATTTTATTTACTCTCTTTCATTTAATTCAACTATAAAATAAAAACAACGTTCTTACATATTTATAACCTACCGTCTCCATGAAAGGTGTATTTGATTTCATAATTATATATTCTATAATAAAAATATAGTTTATATAAATGATATATATATATATATCATTTGATACATTATTTTAATCATTATATAAGAATAAGGTATAATTAAACAAAAAATTATGACACATATACAAAAAGTGAATATTACCCAAAGTGAAACGTTAACGTAGAAATGTTTAGAACCAGGAAATGTAATACAATAATAAGATCACATTTTATATTAGATATAATAATATGGTTATTTTATATATTTATAATAAAATTATAATTATTATATAATATTTTTTTAAGTGTACTTTGACAGTCAAGACACATGTTAATTTAATTTCATCTCACTCTTTATTTTTTTGAGATACTTATCTAATTCACCACTCAACTATTTTGTGATATTAGTATTATACACATTTATTTTTTGTGTAATTATTATAATTATATTTATATTTATTTAAATATAAATTTTATACTCTTCATTCATGGTTTGTATGCTTCAAAAGTTACCAAATCAGTTTAATGATTTTCTCAATTTTACTTCTTTGAGGCACATTCAATGTCATACACATATATTTTTCATTAAGGTGTATATAAATCCACTAAAATAGTAAATTATTAATATAATTATTATCATTATATTTTATACTTCATTTAATTTTAATTTTTAAATGTTTAGTATAATTCAATGTTAACAAATGTTAAGAGTTTATTGAAACCATCTCACCATTTTTCAGGATTGTTTGAGATTATGCTTCATTGATCAAATCAAGTGATCCATCTCCCAAGTGGACCCTTGAAATTTATTATATTTTATATATTAATGAATTAATCATGGATTCATATAAATTTTACACATTTTTATGCAAAATATTATAGATGAAAACCTTTTTTTTTGAATGTCCCACTTTACCTCTCTCTTCAATTGAAAATATGTGTTCCTTCAAAACATAGTTTTCTAAAATGTGTTTTGAAAAGTTTTCAAGTATTATTTATACATTTTTAAATTGTTTTAAAAGAAATGGTTTTCAATAAAAAATCATGTTTCATTCATATTATTTCATTAAAAAAAATTTAAATAATTTTGAAGCTTCTACCATAGGATTTCACATAAAAAGGTTTTCAAAATGTTCTAAAGATTTCTTTATATGTTTTAAATGTATTTTCAATGAAATGGATTTAAGAAGGTTTTAATATTTTTTTATAAGTTTTCAATTTACCGTCTATAAAAGTGTTTTAAAACATTTTCATGATTTAACTACAAGTTTTCAAAGGAAATAGTTTTTCAAAATTTTATCACAGTTTCCTTTATAAGTTGACATGTTCATTTTTCAGAATATTTGATTCAAAACGTTTTATGTTTTAAAAATAAATTTCCAAGATGATAGAATTATTTTTTCATGAAATGTTTATAAAATATAATTCAAAATTATTTCCCATTTAATATGAAATATATTAATGTTAATCATTAAATTATGGTAAATGACCAAAATGTTCCATTAATATTTAATGTTGAATGATTTATGTTTTGATAGAATGATTCATACGAAACTCGTTACTCTTCCAAGGGTAATATTCCATTAAAACCCAATTTTTTTAATATGATACGATTTAATGAAATGAATAGGAAACATATATATTTTCTATAGATTATGATGTAATGAAATGTTAATTATACACATTTAATATAATGTGTTATAATTTGATAATTATAAAAACCATTCATTTTCTTGGATCATGAAATACTAAATGTCTTGTTTTATGGTTGAACATGAATGTGTAGTTTTATTATCTGATGGGTGGGATATATATATCCCTCCAATGCATTGGGTAATAGTATGATTTATATGAGCAAAAAGATTACACATGTTGTAGATTAATTCAAAAAACAAGATGGTATGAGGGTTGTATCCAAATCCTGAAAGTAAGACTGCCCACAGGTTATACTCCATGCCGGAAAATAATAGGGAGAAGGGTTATAGCCAAATCATGAAAGTAATATGGTATATTATTTTTATTCGACTAATAAAAACAATATGTTACATAGGTTTTTTTATCAATCCCCACATAGGTATAGTTGTCATATCCAGATCCTAACATGTTGTGAAAGTCTATGTAGGTACCCTTGATAGATTATTTTCTATCTTTATATGTATGTCAAAAATACCATTTCTTATTAATATGTTATTATTTAATGGATTATGTTATTTATTTACATATTATTCATTTATTATAAACATAGATGATTTATTATATGATTCGTTCTTATGATCACCAATATGTAGGATATGATCTTCTAATGTTATGATAATGTTCTCATATCCTTATTCTCGTGTTTATGATTACATGTCTCAAATGTTTACCCTTAATAAGATAATGAAATCCAACCTTTTTATGTTTCTTTTTCAAGGTTTTGATGATATTTATTATATATTATGTGTCTATGAATGGTCATAATCATGATGAACCTAGTGGGACATAACATATCTCGCTTGTGTACCAGTAGTTATGTTTCCAAGTTACCAACTTCAAAAAATTAATATAGTATTTGTGTTTTTTTTTGTATTATGTTTTCAGTATTCTGCAAATGAGATATAATGTCTATGAATGTTAATACTAGTTAGTCATAGATTTTATTGGATTTATGGCTTGTCCAATCATTGGAAAATATGATGATAAAACATTATTGACTTAGATTGGTTTCTTTCAAAGTATATTTATAGAGATGTATCTAAGGATATGTATAAGGATGAGTTAAAATTTAAGAAAATATCCTGAATTTTGACAAAGGATAGGGTTAGTGGTATCCTAGAAATACATCCTAGTTTGGATATTACATAGAGATGTGGTTCTGGCACATGTCAACCAAGGAATAACAATTTCGACAAGCTGTGTTTGACCATACTCAGCATAACCCGTTACATGAAAAAGAGACTTCTTTTGCACTTAGTATTGTAGTCCTGTGGGATATGATTAGTAAATTCAAAAACACTTCCTGAACCATTATTACTGATGTAAATGGAATGTGGATATTAAAAACCTAGGATAATCTAAAGGTTTCATCATTTATACATCATAAAAGTGGTTTTCATGATTATGTGATTCCTCACTATGATAATAATTTGTTACACATACATTCCTAGTTTTACTCAGCGGAGGGAACTAAAAAGAACTGGATTAACGTTGAATGTGAGGAACAATTTTCTGATAAATATACATATAGGATGATAAATAGAGGGAAATATATTCCATTTATTCTGAATCTTTTATCACGATATATCATTAAAAATTTGATATTTGGTGATATAACTAACACAGATAATAACATAACTATGGGATATTATGGTAAGAAACACATAGCAAAAAAATATTTGAGTTCGTGAATGTTAAGAAGAGGGAATGTAGAACATTGAGGAATACCTTAAACAGAGGGGAAGATATTATTTTTGTGGAAAAGAGGTGCATAGAGTTATAAATTGTCATCGAGTTCAATGTTTTATCTATGGAGAACACATGCATTACCCAACTCAATTCAATGACCTAAGAATTTACTTCAAAACCAAAGAAGGACCACTTTCATGCCAATCATTAAAGTGTAAGGATTTATGTATTCATGTATATGGATTGTAGAATTATGAATGATGGATTAAATAATGATTGATTAGTTTATGTTTCTCTCTATGGATTTACATGAATATGAGGAATGTTTTAGAATTATTAGAAAGGTTATTTAATGGAAAAGTGGTATTTTAAAATAATGTAATATAATCCTTAATGAGTTAAAGATGTTGAAACAACTGTGTCTAACGTGGATAAAGAGAAGATTGTTTTGGGTTGGATTGTATTTGTGACCTCATAACTTAAAATTTATTTTAAAAAAAAATTGCCTATGTAATCATGGATGAAGTTTTAAATATCTTGGATTTAAAGAATATATCCCTCAATATTTGGAATAAGGAATCATGTATTTTTTTAAAAAGGATTTATGGTAATTCAAGTGAATACTATGTCTCAAGAGAATATATGGTGAGGGTATTAACATGTTTGGAATGTGAAAAACAAGTTCCACATTATTATATATGGGGGATCAATTTTAAGATGCTTTCATGAAATTATTTCAAATGTTTAGGATTAACCTATTATGGAAGAGTTACAGGGAAAACCATTTGTGGAAGGGATTATGTTAAAATTTAGATGAAGTTTGTGAGAATAAATTATAATTTCACCATATGAGGACTTATGCATGTTGGATAAAATGACTTAACCAATTTTTTGTAGTTCCTTATCACAGATCTCATGATTTGTTAGTTTTTTAAGAATAAAAAAGACACCTTCATAAGTTGAGAAACTGTTGAATGTGAAATTGATCAAGACATGACCAATGTGGGTATTTTAATTATAAATGTTAATTAAACCAGGTTACTGTAATTTCTCATGAAAATTATTCAACTCTAGGGAATGAATCTTGAATCCAAAAAGGCTATTCTAGTATATTCTTTTCCCATGAATCAAATAGTGCCTTATTTGGTCACAATTTTTTTGATTTTTGATTAAGAACATTCTAATAACCTTATTCTATATAACTCCCCTAAAAAAAGACAGATTGATTTATATTTATTTTCCATATTACTAATTTATACTTATATTATCTTATGTGAAGACCCATATCTTTGTTACTCGAGGAAATATATATCATTAAATATTTCTTTTTTTTTAATATTTTTTGTTCATTCTTATGATATGGGTTTCTATTAAATATACATAATATTATTATAGCATTGATAACCATAATTAATTATATGTGATAAATTAAATTTACGGGGGTAGAATGTAACACCCTATGATTTTTTAAAATATTATTTTACAAATTAATTTAATCATTTTTATAATTTCCTTTTCACACGATACTGAAAATTGTTTTTTATTTTAAAGCACAATTTTTGTCTTCATTTATTTGAATCATCAATTTATAGTTCACTACATGATACATAATTTTTAATATTCTCTACAATGGACCCCAATTTTAGCATACATTACCGGAATGATTTACTTTCCATTATGGCATTTGCAACAAGTATGGTTGAGTGTTACCAAACTATACTATATTATTAAAACTATTATTATTTAATTTTATAAAATATAATCATGCCATTATTTTTATAATTATCAATATAATAAACTAACATATGAAATTATATGGTTTAATTAATTTTTTAAAAAATAATTAAAAATGAATATAAGAACCAACTGAATATAAAAGAAAAGTTTTAATAAATTTTTTTATCCTCATTAAGATAATTTATACTAATAAATTAAATTAATAAATATTAATGAGTGATATTAATATAATATATATATTATATATCCAATAAAAATTATTGACATTAATCCAATATATTTTATAAACATAATATAAGAACAAACTAAGTTTCACACAAAAAAAACATATATTTTTATTCAGGCACTTTCAAAACGTTTTAATAGAGATCCTATTTTATATCATATTTTTGGATGTTTTATAAAGGTTATATTTAAAATTAAACATAATAATTAAATTTGATCATAATAATTACATTAGAGTGAATATTTTGTAAAATTTGATGAATTTATATATTTTGGTGAATAATGGGAAGTACTAAATTTTAATTCAAAACTGTTTTTTCATCTAATTTATTTAAATGGATTAAATATATTTTTAATTTGTTATAAATTTTAATTATATTAAATTTTTACCAACTAATAAAACTTATTTCATTGATATAACTTTAAAATATAGATATATTAAAAAACAAACAAATAAAACTCTTTAATGTTTTTCCATTAAAAACATGTTTTGTTGTCTCATATGCAGGATTAAATTGAAATTAATTTGTACCTATTTTATATTTGAAATTTGGAAAATGGATTAAATATAATTAATTAGAATAAACTCTTTTTTACAATAATTTAAATATAGTTTTTAATGAAAATTTTTGGGGAATGTAATTAAAATTAATTATAATGATTTAGGAAAAACTATGCTTAATAATGGAATAAAAATTAAAAGGGCCCAGATGACCTATCCAATTGTAAAAAACACAATTGATAAAAATTATTCATACATTAACCTTCCATTACTTATTCTTATTTATCCTTGATTAGTTTTAGGTAAAAATTTGGGTACACATAACTTGTTTTCTAAAATACCATGTAAGTCATTTCCCATCCTTATAAAAGGAAACTGCCAATGCTACTTCCTAACACCTGTAATACCACATTGACTCAGATTAGATATAACCAATTAACATTCAAAAATACCTCCCTTACTCCTTGAATCCTCCCTTTAGTATTAATCCAATAAAAGGAAGTTCTTTGGGGAAAACCAAATGGAGTTAGGAAAATAAGAGGTAACATCTTCAATCAAGATCCTTTTTCTTATTTTCATTCTCCACCGATGTGAATCTCTTTATTTGATGATTATATAATAATATAAAGAATCCAAAATATACTAAAATTTTGGTATTCCAAGGTTTTGACCTAAACATACAAAAACACTTCCATCTAATGGGACACTAACATACTATTTACGTCAATGACGAACTACCACCTCATAAAATGATGATTGTTTGTTTTTCCTTTACCACCTCTCATAGCTGAGAATTGTGGTGTAAATTTTCTTTATATATTATATTTATATATGATACTTATTATTTACTTAATATTATTTATTATTTTAAAACATGTTTCTTAATAAATTCTATTGATTGTAAGTATAAAAATTCCATTTGAAAAAGCGTGGACTACCACTCTCTTAAGGCAAGGTGATTGGTTCACATAAAAAATAGAATGTGTCAAGGATGGTTTATGTAATATTTATGTAATACATGATATAATAATTTTAATAGAATAATTATATATTTAAATATATTTAAATATATAATTATATGTTATTTACTCTCTTTCTTTAAAAACGATCAGAAAACAGAAACAACGATCATGTGTAAGTACGACCTTCCATCTCTATGAACAGTGTATTTCATTTCATTATTATATATTATATAATACACATAAAAAGAATTAAAATTATATTTATTTCACTATTTTAATTCTTTTATTCCTTATATAATTATAATAACTAATGATATAAGTGATTAAAACAAATGTAAACAACAAAGAAAATATTACCTAAAGTGAAACATTTAAATAGAATTGCTAACATGCAGGTAATATGAAGTCATAAAATACAATATATGTTATGAGATATAAGAATATGATTTTTTTATAGTTGTATATTAAAAATATATTTGTTATATAAGAAGTTTTTCTGAGTATGGAGAGTGTTAAGATACATGGTAATGGGAATTCATCTCAGTTTTTTTTATGAGATACTTGTCTTATTCACCCCTCATTTTTTTGTGGTGTTTATATAGACATCTAATGAATTATATGATTATTATAGTTATATTTGTGGGTATTTACATATCCATTTTATGTTCTTAATTTAATGTGTTTAATTTTTCAAATGTAACAAATTTGATAAAGTAATGTTTATCTCAATTTTCTTTCGTTGAGAGACATTCCATGTTATACAGCTATATTTTTATGTTAGGTGTATATACGATGTTTTAAAAGTTAATTCATGAATCTACTTATTTTCATGATATTTTAATATTCAACTATTTTTATGTTCTTACCCTAGGAGTATAATTAAATGTTACAAATTGTTATAGTTTATTGAAACAATCTCATTTTTCTCTAGATCGTTTAATATTATGTTTCCATTAATGAAATATTATGATCCATATCTCAAGAGAACTATTTAACATTATTGTAATTTTTATTTAAATGATACATTCAAGTATTATTTCCATTTTTACACTCTTTGATACATTAGAAGATAGAGAAATTGTTTTCTTGAAAGTTTGACTTTAAGTATCTTTTCAGTTAGAAATTCAGGTTCAATTAAGACCCAATTTTCTAAAATGGTTTTAATGAAATATTTATTTGTTTTCAAACTATATTAAGAAGTATATTTTTAAAAAACATTTCCAATATTATTTCAGAAGATTTCATGGAAAACATTTTCCAGATCATTTTCAATATTTTTTATTTGTTTTCATGTTAAAAATGGTTTCAAACTATTTTTCATGATTTCTATATAATAATTTAAATAATTTTCAAGGAAATTGTTTTAACAACCATTTAAATATTTAATTATATTGTTTCAATGAATTCTCATGGAATTTTGTTTCAAAAAATCCATTCTTTAATCATAATTTTTCAAGAATCTTTTAGAGGAAAGTGTTTTCAATATGTTTTCAAAGATTCCATTATATGATTTCATATTTATTTCCTTGAAAAATTATTTTCAAATTTTTTTATGTATCAAAAATAGTTTTTGATGAATAAAATATAATTTCATGAATAATTTTTAATAATATATTTTTAAAACTTTTTTTCAATCTATGATGACATATGTGGATGTTACACATGCCCTTTTAAGAATTTATCCAATGGATACATTCATAAAAATTAATGAATGGTTTATGTTCACATGTAATGATTATTATGAAACTCATTGCACATCAATGTGTCATTTTCATTTTGATATTAGTTATTTTCAATGGCCACTATTAAATGACATAATTTTAAAACATTTCTATTTTACATAGTTTATGATGTGATTAAATTTTAATAACACCCATTTTCATTTCAGGGGTTATGATTTTATATTTATAATGCCCATCTATTTTCATTAGTTATGATATGATGAAGGAATTGTAATCTTTTTGAATATGTATTAATTATTTTATTATGTGATGGGTGGTACCAATATATCGCACAATTGGATTAGGGAATGATATGTTGATTTGAGATAAAAAGGTAAATGGGTTGTAGCATACATTAAAAAACAAGAAGGTGAATTAGTTGTAGACCATGCATGAAATTAAAAGAGAGAAAGGGTGGTATCCCAATCCTATAATTAATAGGGAACATATGTTGTATCCCAATCCAAAAACAATGTGGGTTCACAATTCATAACCCAATAATAAAAATTAGTGGGTGCATAGTTTATTAGCCCATGCCCAATGTAGTTACTTGGGAAGCATCCAAGACTAACATGTTGTGAAGGTCTTGGAAGGTAGCCTCAACATATTATTTTCTATGTTTATGTGTATTCCACAAATCTCATGCAATATTCCTATGTTATTATTTCTTGGATTATGTTATTTATTTCTATATGATTCATTTATAATTAATTTTCAATTTTTATTCCATGATTCAAGCTTATGATCTTCCATATATAGGGTACGATCATCTAATTTTATAATCATGTTATTATACCTTAATACTAATGAATATTCTTATATATCTCCCTTTTTACCCTTACTGTGATGTCACCCATTTTTGTGATTCCTTCCCTAGGTTATGAGGTTATGTATTATGTATGATGTGTCATAGAAGAGTTAAATTCAAGAAGAACCTAGTGGGAAATATCATATCTCTATTTTATACCAATGATTAGGTTTTTATGTTTTCAAATGATCTAACTAATATAGTATTTGAGTGTTTGTTCGTATTGTGTTTTATTTATACCACACATGTGATGTAATGTCAATGTATGTTAAAATCATGTCATTATACACCCATCGTATAATCTATAACATGATCACCCAATGATATCTTGTCAGCCCCATCATATAAGATGTAATAGTCTCATGATGTAAAATCTAAAAATTACCTCATATAATGTCTAACAAGTCCACTCGACACTATTTGGGATACCCCGTAATATAAAATTAATTGGACTACCCAATGATTTTTGGGTGTACCCATTGTATATAATGTCATAGAATCACAAATAAAGTACAAAGATTCTAGATATAACTGAAATGCTCATAAAAACCCAATATTCAATTCATAACATTATTATTCCATTGAATATAAATAGGCTCCACAAAAAAACTATATGTTATATGATTAACTCATAGAATATAAATGGGTTAGAAAAAAATATCTTTGAAACGTGATTATAAAGCTGAAAAAATGGGATCCATATAAATAAATTTCAGATAATATTAATACATCAAGGGAATGAATGGGTATTATATAAATAAAAATATCCCTATTTTAGAATAAGTAACAATAAGTGTTTTTGACATTGATTATATGATATTCCCCTAAAATATCATCACATAAATTTAGATGAAAATAACCTTTTATTTTGTGACAAAAAAACAATTTTTAAAAAAATATAAAGATTCACACAATATTTAAATATTCATACCTTTCATAAAAATCATTGTAAAAATCTAATGGATGATTTAGAAACTATCTAAAACATATTTAGAATAGAATAAAAATAAATTTTGAAAAAAATTAAAATATACTTAATATAATTTCTTAATAAAAATATCCTTAAAAAATATTTTATTCTTCAATGAAAATATTTCTATTGATAGAAAAAATACTCTTCATTTTATACATGTTAAAATAAAGAAACATTTCATATTTTTAATAAAATCCATATGACAATTGTTTTGAAAATGACTTGAAGATTCCTCAAAAAGAAGGTTTTTTAGAAAATATAAAATGTTGTAGAAGTTTAATCCATAAATAATTAAAAAAAAATTTGAAACCATTAATTTATTTTTTATTGAAAACATTATATTTGGAAGAAAAATTTATTCTATGAAAATAGATAAATATAAATGCCATTGAACTATTTAGTACTTATATATATGGAAATTTATTGGAAAAATTTATCATCATGACATAATCAAAGGATAAGTAAAATTTATAAGATTTGTTTATAGGTAGATCATAATATTTCTACATTGGTGACTTAATAGAAAATATTCCTTATAAATTATTATATTGTAACATCAAACTCATTCCACATTATTATCATTGAATAATATGCACAAAGAAAGGATTACATTAAATGAAACATAAAATACAATGAAAAAAATAAATTAGTGAATATAAATTTCAAATGTCTTTTATATACACATCAAAAAGTAAGATTAGATAATAAAATGACATAATCCTCAAAGAAGAAAATTATTATATTAATCCATTACCGCATTGTTAACTTTTGAAGACTAAACAACATGAAATAGATCTCCAAAAAGAGATTTTTAAATAAAATTAATTTTCAACTGAATAAAAATAAAATATATTCATACAAATTATACACATCACATAAAAGAAATATTTAGTGAATATTGAATGTATCCCACATATGTAAAATATTTAGATAAAATCACATACCTCACAATATGTTTTGGTTGAACATGATTATCCTATTATATAGTAGTTTTAATTATATAATTAAATTATTAAATAAAAAAATTAATACTGATATTATATTACATTATTGTTTTATACAAACATTCACATATTCTTTAAAAATATCATTTTTCATTGTTTCTGGTGTTAATCGTCTCATATTATCATTAGTGATTTGTTCTGAAGGTCCTAGTTCTTGTAATCATAATATTGATGTATCATCTTTATATTAATAATCATGAAGTAATTATTATATTTTACACTATTTATAATTTAAAAACTTATCATTGAATATTATTATGAAAGAATATGTATGTAACTGTCATGGAGATTGTAGGCTGGACATACGCTTGAGTAACTTTCCTATATTTTAGTTATCTATATAGAAATTTGGAATGTAATATTTGGTCATACTATAATAATAATTATATCATATATACCGTATTATTTATATAAATATAAATATATACACCTTCATGTGCTGTAGAGATGAAAAGGGAGTTACATCCCGTCGTAAAGGTGGTAGTCCACACATACCCAAACATTTTTATCATATTTATAGTTAAAATCAGTATTTTATCATTTAATAATAAAACATATTTTATTGTTATAATTATTTAGGGATTTATATCACATAAAACTATTTAAGTTATTCTTATTAACATCCATGTAAGATTCTAGTGTAAAAATTAATCACATTACTTTGTGTGGTGGTAGTCTACCATATTCACGAAGATGTTATCATATCCCATATAGAATGAAATGTAAAAAAAATACATATATGATATAATGACCCTTATATATAATTATGATATAAATATAATATATATAATACACATCCATAATCATTATCAATATTTAATGACGTTAAATGAATAATGAATGACATTGGTTCATATGGCGGTAATCCTTCATACACACGAAAGAGGATTTAATAATCCAATTGGGGGAAGGGGAGATGGTTGAATATCATGAAATTATTATTAAAAAATACAATTATATTGAATATATAATAGTTATTATATAATCATTGATTAATAATAATTTATGATGGTGTAGAAAGAAATATAATAAATATTCACGTTAAAGAACAATAACACTTCATTAAGCAACCTATGTATGTTTTCACAAAAGACATAATATGGTGTACATATAAAAATGAATTATTAGAGGATGGAGGAATAAAATATGGGGATTAATTTGGGTAGTTATAGGTTTACCCAAAGTGGATTTAATGTTTGAATAATATAGGGGAGTGGGTGGCCATTTATATGCGAAGTGAGTGGAACACTTGTAATGTTTTGGGAAGATCCAATTATACCAATGTTGTTGTCATTTCAAAATCCTCCAAAATGGGAATGTATCATAATATAATAGTTAAGGTCAAAATATGTTAATAAAATTTGTTTTGGACATGTTTTGTTTTGTTCATTTTAACCATTTTACTTTTAGATAAACCACAGGTAAGCCAATATTTACGTGAAATGCTGTAAAACATTTTTACTATTTATATTATTAATTTTGATAGAATATAAGTTGAAAAATATGGTAATTTGTATTTAACATTAATAATTTGTAATTAATTTTACCAAAATTCAATCGCATAAGTTGAATATGTTACTTTAACATTAACTTGACATATGAAATGAGAAAGTTGGTTTCTAAAAAAGAAGAATGTACAAAAGATTACATTTTTTTGCATCATACATCGATATGAAATTGATTCTAAGGAAAAAAAATTTATTTATGGATATTTAACTATACTAATTTTATAATAATATCAATTGAAAATTTAATTTAAATTTTTTAAAAAACTAATCAAAAATAATATTATTAATTAAAATTCAGTATTATTCACTATTCATCCTGAAATGATGGTTTTTAAAAAATTCTTAAAAATTCACCCTAGAATACATTTTACATGATGATTTCAAAATTAAAATATAATTTTTTTCAATAAATTTTTGAAAAATAGAAAACATTTTATTTAACAAAAAATCTACATACACGATGAATAAGTATGTTTTCGATAATAGTATTTTTTAAGAACAATATGATTTTTTTTTCAAATCTTTGTCCAATAATATTAATTTTATGAATATAAATTCTGATTTATTTACCGGTAATCAGTACATATAATATAATAAAATCAATATTAGGGATTATTTTATTTCATTAAATTTTTTAAACATTATGCATTTTAAAACAAGTTTATAAATGTTATAGTTTTTAAACCCAAATACATGGTTATTATAAAAACCTAAATAAAGTAGAATTAAATTTAATTATTAGTATTAAAATAATAAATATTGTAATATAAATTATATAAAATACATAATTTTATATTTAGATTATATATTTTATTTAAATGAATTATTTTATTAAAAACTATCAATAGTTTTTTCACTATTCATTAAAAATTAATATTTTATGAAAAATTGAAAATTTTTACAAAACATAAAGCATTATATTTCGATTTAAAAATTGAATATTTTTTATCGAATAAAATTTATAAATGTTCGAAATTTTTATTATAATATTTTATCATGAAATCAAATGACAAACATTTTTTAATAAAATGTCTTTTCGAAGAAAAACATTACTTTAATAAAAATTGATTGATTATTTTCTAAATATTTATCAATGATTATATTGAGTTTGAGAATTATATATATATCATAAAATATTTTATATTATTCATACAACAAAATTTAATAATTAGGTTATAATAGTTTTATATACCATGGGTCTTTTATGCTCGAGGTTGCATATTGAATACACTATTGAAGATAATAATATTGGTGATCTGTGTACTATAAGATGTTTAAGAGATAATATTTAAAAATATATCAAAAATAATTGGGATTTTAAATTCTATTATAATTTCATTTTTATTTCATTTACTCTATCAAACTTAATTTTATTATTTCACAATCTCAGATTGTTACAGATTCTCCCCTTAATAAAACGAATCCTCGCAATTTCAAATTTATGTCATCAATTGAAGGATGGAAGTTTGAAAATAATTTTTTTTCATAAAACCACATCATAAAAATAGTTAATAATAGGTACCATTAATAACATAAAAGGGGATGTTGAAAGGTCATATCAAATAAATCATAACATGGTTTTCAAATAAGAGGACATTGGTGGGAATTGAATAAAAGCATAAATAATTATATAGAGGGATTATGGTCATTGTTCACAAGAGTGTAAATGAAAAATAAAAAGGTATGGACCTTAAAACTATAAATCAATGTTGGTCTAAAAGACTATCAGAACCATTATATGTGAATCTATTATGATATATTTTTTTGTTTTAGGATAATTTTTCTAGAATTGAATAATTCGTTCAACATATAACTTAGAAAAATATTGATATATATTAACTTATGAAGGATAATTTCATCCATGAGCTAATTGCCTTTAGACTCTCATAAATTTCCCAAATTAGGAGTATTCATTGTGAAATTTTTATTCCTATAGAATTGCAGAAATAATATATGTATCATGTATCCTTAAAAGTGATAAAATTATATTCATCATATATTTAGACAATAACAAAAAAAAGTAATTATAATCACATAGTTATATATCTCAAAAGATTAGTAAACCTTCTTATGATATGTTTATCTTAATAATTTAACAGTAATACACAATGATTAACCTAAACCATTAATAAATAACCTTAAAATAAAATTATATCTTCTCCTAAAATGTTATCTCATAAAATTCATCTTCCAAGACAAATAATAACATGATATAACTTTATTTAATATATCATTAATCAATTCGCTACCAAATAACTTTTCAATCTCATGGTTATCAATTTGAAAAAACATACATTATATTTGTTACATCAATGTACTTGATCATGTAAATCATAATGGTTATTAATACATTAAAACATATTACCATAAAATGTAAACAAATACTTCACATTAAATCGCATATTTACAAACACTACAACATGATAAGTCATGTACTAAAGTGTTATTTCTCACCATAAAATATCATCAATTAAAATATCAATGGGGAATCTAATCTGTTAAAAATATAATTATCCCTATTCTTATAGAAAAAATAAGCTATTTATGAATCTAAAGATAACATCAAATGTTAACATCTTAAAATACAACATTATCTAAAAATTCCACTACTCTAAACTATAACATTATAGAATCATGTCCCTAGACCCAGTGCTAAAATCATAAAAATACATTTCTAGATTTTACATAGATAGTTGTGACCTAATTTTATCCCATATAAAACATAAAACATCAAATGGAAAAAATAGGAGACTATATATTCAAAAGTACATTTTAGGATTAGAGTTTTTAAGAATTAGGAAAAACTCATACATAAATGATACCAATGTTTTTAAATGATAATTTCTACCACTAAAGATATATTTTATTATTTCACGTGAAGCTATCATTATCAACCTTTATAAATCAATTAAATACATTGTTTTTTACACTATCATTAACTGAAACCATGGGGAAATAAATCATAATAATTGTTATCTCAAATGCTTAGTGAGGGTAAATACAAGAAATAACAATTAAATGTGTTCATTGATCATAATAAGTTTATATGGATATAAATAGATAATCATAGTTCATTGGATAATCATTAAAGAAATAATTCCCATAATTACTTGAATCTTAAATCATGAAATGTGGAAGAAGTCATTAATAATGGAATCTTTACCATAATCAATAATCATGATCCATGTTATATCAATTTTGAATAAAGAAAATTTTTTATATACATAGTAATAATAGAAAAAATGTGTTATTATATTTGAAAATTATCATAGTATCATTCATATAAACCAATAAAATTTGAATAACCATATGAATGATATCCAATATACTTATATATAGAATATAATAAATACTGAATGAATCGTAGTGCAATATGAGAGAACTTATAATAAAAGCATTAATGTTATCACATTGTTCTATCTAGGATTCCCCTTCTTATATAACTTAATGGTCTCACTCAGTGATATATGGGATTACCCATCGTATATGTTTTAATGATCTTTCCAGATGCTATCTAGGCCACCCCATCATATACACTCTAATGAGATATCTTTAAATTATTTTGGTGAAACATTCCTATATAATTCCCATGAACCATAATTAAATTACATAAAGATTATACAGCATCATGGAACACATAAACCCACCATTATTCATTTCATAAGTTGTTTTACCCATTGAAAAGAAATGGATCCCATAATAATCTCATTGAAACATGATTAACCCATGGAAGAGAAAGGGGTTCCATGAAAATATATTTGAAACAATATTAACACATTAAAAAGAAACAAGCGCCAAAAAAATATATTTATAATAATATTAATCCATATTTAGAAATAATGAGGATAATATCAATAGATAATGTCCTCATTGGATGAAAATTCACATCAGGGGTTATTGAAATAGATGAATGAAAATTCCATTAATATATTTTTAAAAAAATATTTAGGGAAAATCCATTATATTATAAAAAGAAATATCATTTTACAAAAACTGAAAATAAAAAACAAATTGAATACTTTTCTTTGAAAACAACCCTAGAATCATGTTAGGGATTATTTAAAAATAATTTAAAAAATTAATTAAGGAAAATATACATTCTATTTTGAAAGACACATTTTCAAATATTGATCAAAACATTTTCTTTTAAGATTACCACTAAAACATAAAATATAATATTCAATGGAAATAATGTTTCTAATAGTCATTTTTATTTCATTTCATAAATGTTAAAACAAATATTCCTTTCACATCTATGTTAAAATTCAAACATGCATTGTATGAAAATTGACATGAAAATTCTTTTTAAATAAAGTGTAAAAAATAAAACATGGGTAAAATTTTATTTTATAAATTATATTAATAAATTTTTTAACAAATAATTTAAATATATTTAGAAAACACATTTTTGAGAAGAAAATGGGTTTTCACCGAAGGAAGAAATAAATACTGTTTATTATAAAAAATATTATTATGAAAAATTAAGTACATAAATGATGGAAAATTAAGGGTTATAATTTATTCATTTAAAATAAATATAGAATAATAAATTTAATTAAATTATATTTTTCGGTATATCATAATATTACAAAATTGGATACTTAGTAGAAAAAAATATGGATTTACAATAAGATAGTAGCCTCAAACTCTAACCACTTCGGTTACATTGAATATTAACCCCCATAGAAGGATTAAATTAAATGATACCCAAAATACAGCAATTATAAATACATAATTTTATAATAATTCAAATGGAATGTTATACACGTTATAAAAGAGTACACGTGAATAATATGACATAAGTCTCAAAGGTGGGAAATTGTTAGAAAAACACATTATCGCTTTGAAAATTTTTGAACTGTAAAACCCATGAAAGTGAGATCCTAAGATAGATATTAATATAAAAATAATTTCAATTTTAACAATCATAAAGTATATTCATTTTATGAATATAAAAACATAAAATAAAAAGGTGGTGATCATGTAATGTATCTTACATAAGTAAAAAATGTTAGATGGAAATCCCATATCCAACACATCCATTGGATTGAACATACTTTATCCTAATATATAGTGGTTTAAAATATTTTATAAATTTAGTATATAACAACATAAATATTTTTATTATCATATATTATCATTTTGTAACATTTCATAACATGATATTTATTAATAATCATTCATTTTCATTTTATTGGGTTTTAATCACCATGTTTTCTCATTTTTTTCATTGTTATAAATGTCCTAATTATTGTGCATATTGGAAGGTTATTCCATATCCATAAATATAATCATTAAATAATTATAATATTTATAAATAAATTATACTTTTTAAACCTATGATGGACCAGGCCCTCCTGGTCCACCCCTTTGCCAAAATTTGGATCCTAAGGGTGGCATCACGGTGGGTGTGACCGATTGGTGTGATCGATCAGTGTGGGACCGATCGACATGCGACCGATTGGCATGCGACTGATCAGTGTGTGACCTGTGTGACCGATCGGCGTGCGACCGATCGGTGTCTGACCGATCGGCGTGCGACTGATCGGTGTGCACCCAACCGGTGTGACACGACCGCTGTGTCACCGATCGGTGTGTGACACAATTGGTGTGTCACCGATCTGTGCGACCGATCGGTGTGTGTGGAACGATCGGTGCCACCCAGCCTTATCGGGTTTTTCTTCTAAAATTTCTCATGTAATAGCTCTTTTAGACCTTTTAGCCTTTTGAAGTTGTTCGAGGGAATTTTCTTTAGCCCATAGTCAATGATTAAAATTCCTAAGAGGGGATACCCTCAAAGGACCCACCTGCGTGTCCATGTAACGTGCCCCTCTGTTTATATACAATATTTAAAGTAGCCGATGTTTCCACCTTTTCTGATGTGAATCATTAAATAACAATTAATTAAATCGTGTGTAACTACCCAACCACGTGGTGAAAACACTATCTGAATTTAAATCTATTTAAATCCCCATATCCCATAACAACAGGATCTTATCTGTATGTCGCATGGGAATTTCTTCTTCTTCATCCTTTTGGCCGGCCTCCAAATCTTCCCAGTACGTTTGGAGTCACCCTTCCCGAGGCAAGTGGTGCGCCTATGCCGATGCTTTTCTGCTCACCCTTGGAGTCCCTGACGTTCCTTCCCTACAAGTCGCACATCCCCCATTCTTGGGATGTGGAGAAAAACTTCGATCTTTGATAATCCAAGTAGGGGTTTTCCTTCAAATCCGTTTAACGTGTATCATGTGGGGTGGGTATCCTATTGTTACAGTGGGGATTGATGAAACCAAACATAATGAAGATAATGAACAGACCTTTAAAGAATTAAGGGGGTTTGATCGATGTTTTGATGTACTCTTTTATGTTGATATATTTTGTGAACTGTTTGGGCTCGTACTCACTGAAAATCATGGACGTTTGTGGTCTTTCCATGCATCCTAACAAATCCTTGTCTTTTGTGATGAAAATATAACTATAATATGGAATTGGTTAGTCACCTAAACTCAGTTAGGTTTAAATGGCTGTTCAGTGAAACAATAATCTATGTGTGATCACCCGGTTAGTAAACAAAAAGAAGAAACCAATGAATGATGTGAATGAGGATGGGATCCTTTGTTGTGGCACATTTATTGGCTGTGAATTTCTAGCTATGGGGGATTTATCTCAGGGATTTCTTGGGTTCCATTACTTCGAGGGATCTCACTGGTCCCTTTTGGTTGTTGTATGTGTGGGCTGTATCTTGAGGATTGTTTTGGTTCGAGTACATTGAGGGATCTCACTTATCCCTTTATTGTTGTGACTTCACAAGAGAAAAGGTTGTGAATACTTAAATTTCTGTTTGGATGTTTCTCTTTTTCTAGCTTGTGGTTATGCCTGTTAGTTTCACAGTGGTGTATAATTCACCAAATGGGATCACTTGAACGTGAAAACAAGAATGGTTAAAATGGGAAATTGGTTTTGGGAATAAATTGTGACTTAGCCATGAGGGTTGTGATGTTCTTTTATGAATGAATAATAACAAGGGTGTCTGTGCTCAGGTTGGCTTTAGAGACCCTATGTGGGGATGAGTTCCAATTACCTATACTTTTAATTGTAGTTCACATGATTCTTATTCATTCCTCACCCAAGTTGATCACTTAGTGCCGAACACCTCAATTTCATGGGGGTGGGTGTTTTTCCCAACACTCTTATGAGTGGCTGGTTATTAGCTCTTTTTCAGCTCCTTTTCAGCTCCTTTTCATGAATAGCCCAAGACTCTTTAGGCAGGCTGTGATGGACAGAGTTCCATTATATCCCAAGATTCTTTGGGCATGGTAGTTGTGGTAGTTGTCCCAGGTAGTTACCCTCAAGACACATTATGGTGGATGCGATTATACCCATGTGGGTGACTCAGTTCCGCCCGAAGCAGATAATATCTTGACATAGAGGAAGAAAATCCCTATCCCACATGACTGGACAACTAGATTCCTTAGTGTTTCATGGTTGGATGAGGGAGTGGTGTTTCTAGATGTCGATGAGGATCACTCATGAGAGGTATATTTCGAGGTTTTTGTTTGGACCTTATCTTTTCTTCCGGCTTGGTTTTAATTCTCTAGGGTGAGAATACTTTGAGAGGTATCTGATGTGATGTCCTAGGTCCTCATAGTCCACCCCTTTTCCAAAATCTGGATCCTTAGGGTGGCGTCCCCGAGGGTGTGACCGATCGGCGTGCGACTGATCGGTGTGCAATCGATCGGTGTGTGACCGATCGGCGTGTGACCGATCGGCAGATGACCGATCGACAGATGATCGATCGGCGTGCGACCAATCGGTGGGCACCCGACCGGTTTTTCACTAATCAGTGCATCACCGGTTGGTGTGACTGATTGGTGTGTGTGGCATGATCGGTTCCACCCGGCCTTGACGGGTTTTTATTCTGTAGTTTCTCCCATAACAACAATTTTATCCCTTTTATCCTTTTGATGTGATTCAAGGGTGTTTTCTTTAGACCATAGTCAATGATTCAAATTTATAAGAGGGGAGACCCTCAACGGACCCAGCTGTGTGTCTGCGTAACGTGCCCCTAGATTTATATAAAATCCTTAAAGTAACATTTGTTACTTCCTTTTCTGATGGGAATCATTAAATAACAATTAATTCAATCGTGTGTAACCACCCAACCACGTGGTGAAACCACGATCTAACTTTAAAGTCGTTCAAATCCCCATATCCTGTTATAACGGGATCATATCCATATATCGCACGAGAATTTATTCTTCCCCTTCCTTTTGGTTGACCTCCTTTTTTTCCCTGTACGTTTGTAGTCTCCCATCCTGAGGCAAGTGGTGCGCCTGTCCTGATGCTTTTTTTCTCACCCTTGGAGTCCCCGACGTTCCTCCCCTGCATGTCATGCATCCCCCTTTCTTGGCGTGTGGATAAGATCAATGATCTTTGATCTTCCATGTAGGTTTTTCCTTCATCTCTCTTTATCGTGTATCATGCGGGGTGGGAATGCTATTGTTACTATAAGGATTGATCAAACCAAACTTAATGAAGATAATGAACGAACCTTTAAAGAATGAAGAGGGTGTGATCGATGTTCTTTTGTACTTTTTTATGTTGATATATGTTGTGAACATTATGGGCTCATGCTCACTGGAAATAATGGTCGTCGGTGTTCGTTCCTTGCGTCCTAACAAACCATTGTCTTTTGTGATGACTATATAACTATAATATGAAATTGGTTAGCCACCTAAACTCAGTTTGGAATAAATGTATGTTCAGTAAAACAAGAATCCCGGTATGATCACCCGGTTAAGAAACAGAAAGAAGATCCTAATGAATGATGTTTTTGAACCTAGGAGAGTTCCCACTCTATTTTGGTAGTAGGTGTGTTGTTTTTCTTGGTTATTATTGGATGATGTGAATGGGGATGGTATCCTCTATTGTGGTAAGTTTTTTGGTTGTGAATTTGTAGATGTGTGGGATTTATCTCGGGGTTTTATTTGGTTCCATTACATCGAAGGATCTCACTGGTACCTTTTGGTTGTTGTATGTGTGGGTTTTATGTCAAGTCTTGGTTTGGTTCCAGTACTTTGGGGGATCTCACTTATCCCTTTGTTGTTGTGACATCACAAGAGAACCGGGTGTGAATGCTTAAATTGTTGTTTGGATGTTTCTCTTTTTCTAGATTGTGGTTATACTTGTTAGTTGCCCAATAGTGTATAATTCACCTAATGGGATCACTTGAACATGAAAATGAGAATGGTTAAAATGGGAAATTGGGTTTGGGAATGAATTGTGACTTGGCCATGAGTAATGTGTTGTTCATTTATGAATGAATAGTAACAAGGGTGTTTTTTCTTAGGTTGGATTTCGAGACCCTAGGTGGGGATGTGGTCCTGTTACCTATACTTATAATAGTTGTCATTATGTTTCTTATTCACACCCCACCTAAGTTGAGCAATTAGTTCCGAATACCCCCATTTCGTGTGGGATGTTTTACTAAACACTCCTATGAGTGGCTGGTTATTAGCTCTTTTTTTACTCCCTTTCCTAAATAGCCTAAGACTCTTCAGGCATGATTTGATGGCCTGAGGACCATTATAGCCCAAGATTCATCGGGCATGGTATTTGTGGTGGTTGGTCCAGGTGTGTGCGGGCAGGTTGTTTCCCAAGAATCTTCGGGATGAGGCCCATGGGTCTTCGGGTGTGGAAGTGGTTGTTCTAGACAAGGTGTTTGCAGGCGTGTTTATGCATGGTGGTAGTGGCCCACCTGTTTGTGGGCATGATGTGTGGTAGTGGCCCAAGTGTTTGTGGGCAGGATGTTTTGTAGTGGCGTAGGTGTCTACGGGCGGGAATGGTGGTTGTGGCCCAAGTGTGTGTGGGTGGGGTGAGGTAGTGGGATTGCGGTGAGAATGGTGGGATGGGTTCGATGCATAAGATGTCTTCAATAAGCAGTGGGAATGTGGTGTGGGGTACCTTAATATCGATGTTCTGTTGCTATAAATTACTTGACTTGCATTATTTGGGAAGTTTTCTTTGGTGAGGCTTGGGTGGATAGTATCCCTTTCTAGGTGCTTTGGTTATATCCTTTTTCACGGGGCATTAGAATTCCTCCCCACTTGTGCATGAGAGTATTTTTGTTTCCCTACTGAGTATACTAGTATGCTCAACCTACATATATAAAACTGCTTTCATGTTTCCAGGAGGACTTCAGGGATCGTGCGGGACTATACTAGCTCGGACATTGGGTCAGTTGCTGTTGTCGTTTTCCTTTTCATGGTACTTTACTTTTGGAGTTCTTGTGACTTGTATCTTTACTTTTGAACATTCATATGGGAATGATTTACCTTGGGCTTTACATTTACCTTCATATTTTGGTGTTGTTGGGATTCACTATATTATCTCCCGATACTATTAAGATAAAAAGGTTAATGCCTTCCATCTTGTGTGTGATTATATACCCTTGGTTCTAGTTGCCACTCCAAGAACAATCGAAGGGGGGTCTCAGGGGTAATTATCTCTCCTTCGAATTAAAGAAGGAAGGGTTTGGAAATCTGTAGTCCCTTCCCTCCTTTTGGTGAAGGAGGGTCTTGACAAAACCAATCATGAATTATTTTTTATGAAAAATGATGTACGTTACATCATTATGACTATAAGTCGTATGTATGTGTGATTAAAGTATCCACTTTTCAAAGATCATTTTTGGAAATTTGGAATGTAATATTTTATATTCCTAAAATGAAAATAATATCATATATACAATATAATTTATTTTCATATATGATTATACTTAATCTAATTGGTATAGAGATGAAAAGAGACTAACATCACATTGTGAATATAATAGTCCACACATACATGAACGATGTTATAATATTTTTATTGTGAAAATAAATATCATACATTCTATTTTAAAGAATGATAAAAAGGAATTATTATAATATTTATTTCATTTATATCACATATCTTCATTAAATTTATCTTTATTTCCCTCTATATAATGTTTTTTTTTTGAGAAAATGAATCACAGCGCTTCACAATGTAGTATTTTTCCATACACAAGAACAATGATATCAAATACCCTATATAATTATATATATATATATATATTATATTGAAAACATTGTTATATATATTAAAAATATTATATATATACTTTATATGCATAATCATATTCAACCATTAATGGTGGAAATGAAAAAATGAATGACATCGATTCATTAGGTGATAGTCTAACAAACAAAAAATAATGGTTTCATAACACATTTCATATAAGTGGATAGGGTTTTAGGTAGTTACTATATAATGAAAACATCTTATTATTTATAATACACTATTTTAATTATATAATTATTAAATAATATTAATTTAATGAGTTGGATAAATTAAAAAATATATTTACCCTTATTGAAAATCAGGATATCACCTTGTGGAATCAACCTTAGGGTTTCACTAAATCCTTTCTTGGAATGATTTATGACAAAAATAATTTTTATAATATCTATTTAGAGAATACGGGGAATGATTTTTTATGGTATGTTTCAGTCTAACAAACTTTTATAGTTTGAATAAGAGAGGAATTTTGGTGGTCTTTTATAAGTAAAGTGGGTGGAATACTAGTAATTTTTTGAAATAATTAATTTATTTCCACATTTTTATTGTGAATAAAGCATAAAAATAGTTCATTAACGAATTTAAAATCTTAATGGTTGATATGTTTCAATAAAATGATTTATGGATGTTTTTGGCTTATTTTTATCCGTTGTCTGTTTAGTATAACTAACAGCTAAAACTAGTTTTACCTCATTGGTGGTAAATAATATTTATTATTTATACTCTTTATTTTTATTAAAATTTATGTTGATTTTATTAAATAATATAAATTATTATGATTAAAAATATATAATCATTTTTCCAAAGTCCATTCACATTAGTTGTTAAATTTAATTTAAAAATAATTCCACAAACGTGATGCGAATGATGGTTTTTTTGAAAGGAATAATAATTAAATGTTTACAGTGATTTTATATCAAAATTCAATATTTAATTGATTAATAGTATTTGAATTGGTTTAATTTTTATATAATTTATTATATTTTACTTTAAATTAAATTTCTAACCTAATTAATTTTTATAAAAAAATGAAATGAAATTATAGTTTCTAATTACAATTCAGTATTCTTTCACTATTAACTGTAAAATTAAACATTTCAAAAAATTCTCTTAAATTCAGAATTATATAAATTTGAAATTAATATTTAAAAAATGATTATTATTATTTAAATTAATAATTTAAAAATAAAAAAATAATTTAAATATAACCCTCAAACATGATAAAAATCTGGGTTTTTAATAAGGGTGTTGTTTTAATAACTTAATGATTATATTTTAACTCTATGTATAATAATATTCATTTTATAATTCTAAATTAATATTTATTTATATATAATATATATTCTTCATTTAAAACATTATGAATTATGTATTATTTTAATTAATTTAAATTTAGAAACATTAAGCATTTTAAAATATTGTAAAAGATACCTAGATAAGAGATAGGGCTACCTTGATGGATTGAGGTGTGGTTCACTCCATATAGGAGTGAAAGAGGCTTCCTGAAAAGGTTAAGAGCAAGGCTCCCTCGTATATGTAGAGTAGTGAGGGTGGGCCTCTCTACATGGGTCACTATGGTCTTCTGTTGGGTGCAAAACAATGATGATTTAACCTATGTTGATATGAATTTGAGAAAAACCTAGTTGGATATTCCAAATAGGGCACTTTCTCTCAGATGTATCATTAATAATGGTAGAGTTTTATTAATGGAGTATACCTCTTTTATGGCTGCCATCTAGAATGGATGATATTGTGGAGTTTGATCTCCATGTTTTATGTGTTACCTTACAAACCTGCAAAAAGAATACTGTTATTAACTATGAGGTTGGAACCTCATGATTTATAGTTCTTGAAAAGAGTATATCTTGATGTTTTGTGTATGTGTATGGGAGTATAACAATGTAGATATAACTTTATTTTGTGTATTTTCCCTTGGGGTATTAGTTTATCTTTTCTGGGGTGTCCTACTAAGCATTGTTTTACTCACCTTAGCACGGGAATTACCACACATGTTGTGTCATATAATGTTGACCAATGATTTGGTGGATTCCTATGTGTAGTAGGACCTAGAAAAGGACTTGATGGGGCCTTGTGACATCAATATAGATGATGTGTTTTCATAAGCATTCAATAACAGCATCAGTAATCATGTTTAGATGTCAAATTTTTCAGTTTTTGTTACTTTCCTGGGATTGTATTCTATCATAGTTTTACATTACTGCATTACATTCTAATGCACTATATTGTTTGGTAGTAGTGGTATGCATGACTTCTCATTACATAGTGGTTTTTCTCTCCAGCAATTATGGCTTGGAGTTGGGATCACGTGGATAGGTTCTTAAGAAAATGCCTCCAATTTGTAAAATATTTCAACTTGGTGCTAGTAATTAGCCCCAGGAAAATTAGAGGCTTCTATGGGGTAGTAACAACACGGGCCTAGGGTACATATCTTGAAATATACCCTAGATTCCTTTAACAAATTCAATATATTCCAATATATGACTTTTGATTAATTAATGAGTAATTAATTGAAAAAAACATAATTCTTAAAGAAATATTGTAATAATATATTATATGTGAAAATGTCATATAATTGTGGATTTATGGTGTAAACATAGTAAACCTAGTAGTTAAAATATTGTTTTTACATTATTAAATTATTACACACTAGATGAAACCACATATCAATTGAAAATATTATATAGTAGTTACAGTAAACTGAATACAAAGTTGAATCCCAAATTATATTTTAAAACATAATATACAACTTGGTATTCCATTTTTTATCTTATTTAAAAACTCTATTTATATATAAATTATTTTAATAAAATATTTCTTTGAATAATTCGTAATGGAGGTGATCTCAGATGATGAATAATGGAATTCAAAAACACAGTGCAAAATATGGAATGAATAATTTGGAGGGAATAAATTATGATCAAATAATTACAAATAAATCAATAAATGATTTCTAAACATATCCATGTATAACAAATAAATTCATCTAAACTAATTTACATCAAAAAAATTATTTTATAATAATGTAATATATAAATCAGAACATTAGAAACGTATCACAAATGTATTGTTCAAAGACATAAAAAATTACATCAAGGCCTATTTTTAAGACATCAACATAAATGGGCATGGATTTGAAAATATAAAATATACCTCATCAAATAATACCTACTAATTCATATATGGTGTACATAGATATGTGCCCATCCATACATCCAATTCATTCATCATATGAATAAATGGAATTATTCAATGAACATGATATGAAAATCAATAACAGTCTATATTAAATGAACTAGAATATATAATACCATTTATTTCCATAGACAAGATGATCATAAACCATCAAGAAAAATATGATGGATTTAGTAATAAGTATATAATATCAAAAAACTATTATTTTGAAAAAATTATGTTGATATTGAGGAAAATAATTACAAAATTTGGTATGAAAATCTCATGAAAAAAATACTCCATCTACACGGTAATATTTATTTAAAATTTTATAAAAGTTTTTTATATTAGGGAAATTTTATATTTATATAATAATTTAAAATATTAATGGATGTTTCAATTAAATGGGAAATCATGACACTATGAAATTCCTTTTCTGATGTCTAGGTTAAAAACATTCCATTTAGGATTTTGTAAAATGGCTAAAAAAATTATATCATTTTGAAAATTAAGGAAATATTATTTTTTAATATTTATTAAAAAAATTAAAATATGGTAATAAATGAATTAAATAAATTATACTAGAATAGTAAAAATACTATTTAAATTATTTTGGGTGTAATATAGACATGGGAGAAAAATATTCCTTAACGAGTATAAAATTAATGACTGTTTTCTAAAAAACAATTTCTGTTTCATGAGTACATAAATATAGAATCATGATTGGAAAATAGGAAGAATGAAATATTTTTGAGATAAAAAAATCTCATGTTTAATATATAATTATAAAATAATTCCCCCATATGGACTTAAGTATAGAAATTATTGAATACTATAGATATATTGAAATTAACCCATATATCATATTTTAATTAAATTGTATGTGTTTCAACCACCTATTTATCAAATATAGATGGAATAAAACAATATAAAAAACTATAAAAATATATATATAACAATATATTATTTACCTAAGATTATTTATCACTAATTTATTATATAATAATTGTTATAATCATTATTTTTGGTAATAACTACATCATTTATCATGATTGTTTTTGTTGATTATTTTAGTCCCTTTTTCAAATTTCCATCATATTTAAAATGTATGTAATGATATAAAGATCATATTTATTCATTATATATTTATTCAGATAAATCCATAATATATAGTGATATAAAAGTGAATGACATGGTCAAAATAAAACGATAAGATATACTTTTACAAGAATTTTGTTTTCACATTTCTAATGATAGAAAAAAAAAAGACAAATACTTATTATTCTATATTTAATAATTACTATAATATATAATTAATATCACTTCAGTAAATTAGTCCTTATTACAATCCATATAAAGTGGAAACAAAATGAAAATCACACTGCTTCATAGAGGTAGTAGTCCACAGGTATGCAGAAGCAATGCTATCTTATTTAAATAGATTGGATGCTAAAAATATAGATATTATAGTACAAATATAAATGAATACTTATTTAACAAATATAATATTTAAACAATAAACCCATCATAATAATCATCTATAACATATTGTGATGAAAAATGAAATGTATCACTATGTGGAGATGGTAAGTTGTATGTACACAAAATGATACATTCACATTCCATTTTACTGAAATGTTATTGGATAATTGTGATTTATTATTCGTAATAATATTAATGTATATTTAGAATTCTAAAGTTATTATTTTTTTATAAATATAATGGATAATTATTAGGTAAAAGACCAAAAATATATATTATTTCATGTAAGATGATTACCTCTTCTATGGGAAACCTCATATTGATCCTTTCTTATAGAAAATGGGTTTGGAATTTTGTGGAAACTAATGACACAAGAGCATCCAAATAATTTCTAGAATATAAATTAGATGTTATTGTTCATTCTAGATTGATATTTTTAGTGTAAGTATATGAGACAAAGGGTTTCCCATTTATAAGGGAGGGAGAGTACACAAATGGAAATAATAGGAATGGAATAAAATTTAAGGGATATTATTCTCTCTTCCATCTATTAGGTTATATGGGAGTCTCGCAACCAGGCTCGATTGGGTACCCACCATTCACTTTCATTCCTTTTGATGGGGCTTAGGGTGATTATAGTGGAGTTGGGTTCTCTTCAGAAGGGGGGATGGTCTTCACCCACTAACTATAACCTTCTCAACAGACCTCTTGGTGTTGGTAGAGAAGTAAGACCGTGGATCAGTTGGAAACCTCCTATAATTGGATTAAAACATAACATCAATGAATCCTTAATATATGGGACGTTGATAGGTGGGGGTTCCTTCAAGATTATTAAGGATATGAATTCTTGTGATTCAATGCTTATTATGAAAAATGAAGTTCTTTTGGGGCGGAGACACTAGAACTTATCGCAGGTTTGATGATCTATATAAGGGAGAGTTTCCACAATTCATATGTTGAATCAGGTTTATAAATTCCAGTCAGGTCCATATTTGGTAATTTTTTGGTTCTATGGGAGTTAATATATTTGGTTTGAAGATGAATTGAAGAGACAAATCACGGTCAGATCGTTCATCATAGCTATAGAAAGGAGAACTTTGGGAATGACTCTATGGCCTGACATGGATGGCTAGGGTAGGATCTTGTTCATTTTGATAGTATGGGTTCAACTCATTTGGATGTTAATGTTTTTATTCAAGGGGATTCCCTTGGTCTCTATTATTTTTATCCACCAAGTGGGGACATTGTGTTCCAACAACAGCTATTTTTAGGGACATGTTCTTTAATAAAAAAATATATTTTCAGTTAGTATTACATAATCTAAATATAATAATACAATAAAATTTGGATGGTGTTAATTTATATTTTAATCTTTTTTTCTGTATTAACAATTTAGATATCTAATTTTATCCATAGTGGTAGTAAAATGTATTTTACTTTTATTATGTTTTAATTGAACTCATATTGTGAATGGAGTCTCATAAATTGAAGAGTGGTGACATTTTCATCCATATATTATTGACCATGGTTTATTATAATATATTAATGATTATTATATAATTCAAAAAAATATTATCTAATAAAATATTATTTGTCTAATTTTTTAAAATATTCATTTAATATTTCATTATATACATCAATAAAAACATTTAATTTGAATAAAAATCCTTACAAAATATATAATACGTTATAATTTTCTAAAAAAATCATGGATCATGGTAAATCACTCAAATTTTGTTACTTTTAATATCTATTATATTTTCCATTTTATCATTAATTGAATAACTACTATAATAACAATACAGAATAATTATAGTTTGTCATATAATATTTTGAAATTACTGATTAATTACCAACATAAAAAAGGTTTTAATTTTTTTTCCAAAAAATTATCACAATTATTTCACCACTTTATTTGTACCAATGTTATCACAAATTATATATTTATAACTATAGGAATAACATTTAATATTATTATTTTATTTGAATATTATATAGGTCATTTTCTTAGACAAATTTCTATACTACAATTAAATTTCAATCCAAATGAGATAAGGGTAAAATTACCTATATCCAATTAAAATTTGGATGAAAATGGTGAAATTAACACTTAGTTTTTTCCTAGATTAATCTAAAAAACACTTTTATGACATAATACATTTTAAAATGTTTACACATCAAAATGATTAAAAATAAAAGAATCCAATTTATCAACATCGATATTACTAATTATTAATATGAAATTAATTTTGTAAAATATTAACCTAAAATTGGCATATATTAAATAAAAAATATGTGTGAATTCTGATATGATAATCACCTTTTGAAGAAAGATTATTTTGAAGCATACAAATATATTTTTTCTATAACCCATTCATAGTAAAAATATCTGATAAATGTTTAAAAAAATTATCAAATACATAAAAAAATTATTATTATCATCCACCAACAGTTACAAAAAATATCATTTACAAAGAAAAAGTCATGTTTTTCACATAAAAACAATTATTATGAAAACAATTTATTTTACATTGAGTTTATTTTTATTTTCATTATTAATTTATTTCTATCAAATTAATTCATTATATACATGTAAAAAAATTATTTATATTCCAAGTCCTATTAATACTCATCAATTGAAATCTCTATGTTATAATTATAATATTATATTTCAGTTAAATATTATTTTTTTTACACGGTATTTCATGTAACAAAACCTATCAAAGAGATTAAATATATTTAAAATTAATTATATCATAATGTTAAAGGTTGTTACATTATAATTCACATATGATAAATTTATTGATATAAATTTTGTTTAATATATACAAAATATATATTATATTACATCCATGGATTTATATGAAGGACATTCAAATTATTTAATCCTCCCCAGAACAATAACCCAATGTGTTGACTTATTCTATTGTAAATTATCTATATTATAAAATAGTTATATTGGCTATTTATCATATTATATACCATTTTATAATGGTTCATAATTTGTATTTTTTACATGTTATGTAAGGGGAGTGGACATCATCTAAAAAGATATGTATATAAAATCATAATATTCATAAGGTTTGGTGAAAGATCCAAGCGATAATATATCATCATTCTATTGTCTTGTTTCTGGAAATGGGTAATATACCTAGGGAATCATTTCCCATATTTCCATATCTAATAACCTACTTCTATAGAAACCCACATTGAAATAAATTTTCACTTACATTAAATTGTTGATCACAAAAATGATTTTCTTCATAATATTTCAACAAAATCCAATGTGCATAGAAATATTTTTTAATTGATCTGTATTTCTCTTAGTTTATATTAGCTAACATATGTTCCAATTTCATAATTTCTCTAACTTCATACTAGAAGGCCATAGTTATAAACATCATTCAATATAGGTCTTCATAGTCTTCCCTATGAATTCTTGATTAAAAGCTAGTATTTCTTGAAAACAGTACTAAATGATGGTGGTAATCCAAACTACCTTTAAAATCCATTGATATTGCTCAAAAATGTGTTCAACACTTTTAATAGTACTCATAAACTTCCCATTCATATATATATATTATAAGTAATAATTAAACTCAAATATGTATCTATATATCAATGAATACATTTGGAGAATGTCCAAGAAATCCTCAAATCCCAAAAATATATAATAGCTAGTTATACTCCATTCAACATTACACCTCCTTAATATATATTCTATAAATATCACAAAAATATAAATAACCTTTGATATTAATAAATTATGATGAATTTTTAAGGTGGTCCACTACAACTCAACTAACAATTTTAAATATAGATTTTTCCCAGAGTTCTATGAAAAAATAAATTTTGATTCATTCCCATTTCAATTATTGTAGAGGTTAGGGTTATAACAACCCATCATAAGACCATCTCTCTGGCTTGACATACCAGGAATCCAGATAGAAAATATAAAATATATCTCATGATTTTTTCCCACCAAAAAAATGATATCTCTATACATCATAATATAAGTAGGATGAAAAGATAATCTTGATCAAGGTGTCTCATCCAACAACTCTTTCGTCAAGGCTAGTATTGATGGGATGAATACACGGTTTCAGAATCTTATAAATGAATCATGGTCATTGGTGAACTCAAGAACATTATTTTAGATTATTTATAATCCTTATGTGGATGGGTAGGTGAAAAATAATCTATGAAGTTAATATGTTTCCCATTACATAATGATTTTATGGTATAACTCTTGTAAATATATAAATAATTTATCTATTTAAATTATTAGCATAAATAAATTACATGGTCATTTTTACTAGTATTATCTACATTTTTCAAATTCAAATGTTGGTAATGTATTGAGAAACAATCATCTTTGATTATATTCAACTATTTTATTGGGTGAATATTAAACTCATTCTATGTAAATATATTCTTCACCTGTTTATTTTTAGTACATATATCATACCATTTAACATATAGATAATGACTCCATATTTTTAAGGTATCATTTTCCACCACTAATCCATGTCCTGACTCAGGTATTTCTCTTCATGAGCCTTCAATAGGCATTATCCATATGCTCTCAACATATAATTTATTATAAGGAGGGAGCGCAGACTAATTCATTGATGCATCACATTAGATAAAAAAACCATTATCCATTGTATGGTAGTGTATGAATATTCATACTGACCAAAATAATCTTTGCTTTCATTTAAAGTATCATCATATTTATCTATCGAAAAAAACTCTATATGAGTGAACATGGTGAGTGGATTATATAGTTATAATAAATCTATAACAATGTATGGGTAATATCCATCCATAATAAAAATCTATATATTTTAGTAACTGTATTTGGTATAGTCTATTTCTAAATAAAATTTTTTTGTTTATAATACACTAATATATCCAAATATTGTGTTATATGACCCATAAATGAAACATTATAAATCCAAAATTCATACTTAATAAATTTTGAATTATTATTTTACATACGGTATTTAGAACAATTAAAAATTGTTCTACACACTCTTATATTCCCTTTTAATATATATAATTATTATCAATATTGACTATCAAAAACTATTCAAGGTATTATATAGTGACTATATTCATTAAATACATGATGGATGTAGAATAATTGGAAAGTTCAAATGGAATTTCAATGAATTTAGAGTCAAAAAACAATATTAAGAACTTCTTCATGTGTATATCTTACTTGTAGATCTATATTTTATGATATATAGATCAAATATCAATCAAGTAAAAACATATATCTAATTTTAATAGACGAACCAGTCATAAATATTTGTTATATGAAAAAAAAAATTTCATAACATTTTTTATTTCCAAAAAATCTACACAAAAATGAATTGAACAATAATTAAACATAAAAAATCAATAGGAGGTCTTCATGGAGAAGTAATAGGATAAATAAATCCCTTAAAAGGATTCTCGTGGAATTTATTTATTAATAATTTCAATAAAATATTTTTATTATATTTTCATTATTTTAAAATGATATATCAGTTGTTATGTGTTCTACTAAAACTAAATTTCATGATTCATTTAGAGCCTAGGAAATTAAAAATAAAATACATCATGATATTTTACAACAAATAGTCCGTTTTTAATGATGACGCAAACAAGCTCAAGGCGATGAGGGAACCCTATAATTCTTGTCGATGGCTTTCCCCCCCTTCCTGGAGGCAGGATGGGGGGAGGAGGAGGACTTGGTTCAGTCATCTCTGAGATCATAGAAACCGTTAGTTCCCTTTTCAAACCCTAATTTTCTCTCTGATTTCCTGATGATTTCTATAAGTCCGATGGTTCCGGATTTACATCATGGTGGTCCACAGTTGCCGATTTTTATGTCAGAGTTCTTGGAAGCTTCGAATCATCTGGACCTAACTTTGGTCTCATGTTTCAATCTTTGAAGACACTCAGTTGACGAATTTGATCGTTTTGTCTTCAGTAAATGGGATTTGCAAGGCCGGGGGGTTGTTGGTCTTATGGATAGAAGACATTTCATGGTTCGCTTCACCTCGCAAGTTGATGTGTTTCAGGCCTGGTCTAATTCCCATCAGCAATGTAACAGCTTCATGTTGTCTCTCCTTAGATGGTCATTTGACCTTTGCATGAATCGAGATCCAAACTCCAGCACGATTTGGGCAAGCCTTCCTCAGCTACCTCTACCATTTTAGAATCCTTCAATTCTTCTTATGATTGGAAATATGGTGGGTTGTTACCTTTGTTCTGACTTTCATACTTCCACTGTAATTCATCCAAAAAACCCTCGCATCTGTGTTGAGGTAGATGTGTCAAAGCCTCCGGTGGAGTGGTTTTGGATTGCAGTGGGTTCGGAGTTTAGATGGAAACAAGAAGATGTGTTTGAATATTGGGTTAAATAATGTTCGAACTACTGCAGTTTGGGGAATTTGTTTTTTTAATGTCATGTAGGTTGTTTTAAGGAGAGTAACTTTGTTCCGAGGAGGCGGCCCGAGGAAGGAAAGAGTAGGAGGCACGATGGAGGACATAAGAGGGTGTGTGGAACTGATCCGGGAAAGGATTCTGGCGTGGGGAATATGGATGCACCGACAGTGGGCAAGGCTGATGAGGCCTCCTTAAATCCGTTGGTTTCTGCAGTTTTTAAGCGGTTGAAGACCAATCTGCAGGTTGGGGATGGTGGGATGCGGGTTGAGGATAATTGTGGCTCTTTTGCTAGAGGTGAGTGGGCTTCCAAAACAGGGTCGAGGGGGTGCAACCTGTGGCAGTGGACAAAATAGGGCACGCGGTGTATGATGGTCCTACTATGGAGACTTCGAAAGGACATAAATATGAGAAATAAGGTCATAATATTGCTACTGGAGGGATACTTATTACAATTCCTACAAAAAACTATTTTCTGGGTCTGGAACAAGAGGATGCAGAGGTGATTAACTCAGTTAATATTGATTCCAATGCAGAAAATGGTCCTCATGAGGCTTCTAATGGAAATGAAGAACGGAGGATAGTGATGTATGAAGATCATGAACTAGTTGAGCAACCTCAATGCTTATGTTTAATTGATATGAATCCTATTTTGTAGAACAATCGTTCAGCAACATATCCGAAGGAGGTTTTCCCTGGAAGGGGGTGGGGAGATTTCAGAGAGCGATAAATAAAATAGTGGTGGTTTGGCAAGGCTCTCATATAGAAACATTGTCAAGGGAGAGGCAATTCTAAATACGGGTAACAATGATTTAGTGCAAAGTGGGGATAGAAAGAGGACTCAGGATGGAGGAGTGGCATCTCATACTCCAAAAATAAGAGGCAGTAAGGATTATTCATAATTACCTCAAATTGTGTGCACCGGATCTTCCTTTAAGCGAGACCATGGGGTGACCCGGGCCTTTAAAAAAGGTAGCCTGGCCAAGTAAGATGGTCTTGGCTGAATCTCATTATATTATGTGTGGAGGGACAATAATGGAGATTTCATGAGGCATTTTAACCCGGCTTCTGAATGGGGAACGACCACCATGGAGGACTCCTGTGTTGATTGCGATGACGTGTATGGAGACTTTGGATTTTTGTTTTTGTTGGTATTTCTGGGTGTTTATTTTCTTGGCCTGTTTCGGATGTGTTCTGTGGGATTCTTTGTGACATTGAATTTCTCTCTTTTCCTAAAAGTGTTTGGAAAATAATAAAAAAGTGTTTCGGCTAGTTTTTATTGAATTATCATCTCCCAAATTGATTTACATAAATAAGACTCATAAATAGGTAGAAAACTCATATATGATTGAAATAATTTTCATGGAGTGTTCAAGTTCATAATCCTTTTGATAAATGATTAGAGAATGATTATGAATATGAAATTTAACTTATATTCATAAAAACATTGTTATTTGATCTATATTGGGTGATCCAATACATAAACTAAATTAGGCATAATTTAACTAGGAGATGAATAAAATATAAATTGGATAAATCATCCCAAAATCGTTTATCATATATGAGTTATATCCATGAGATATAGTAATCCAAATATTATTAATTTTCACAAACAACACATATATAATCATTGATGTGATGATACAATATCCATACAATTTATTCAGATAAAAATGATTTGGTTTATATAAATTCAAATAGAGAATTTTTAATTGCAGTTTGGATGACAAGTGCATCATTAAACACCTTAATTGGAAAATTCATGTTATCTATAGTAAATACATATTCTTGACCTTCATTCCTTAAAATTCTTTTTCGTAATACCTTTGATGATTGGGGAATTGGTTTCAATGGTACCCATTATCATTATACTTAATGAAATTCATATTTATTTATTCTCCATTACCCATGCATTCATCATCATGATGGGAATCGAGTCTGAACATGAAGATGACTCCTTTTTATTTTTGGAATATACTGGTTTGTTTCCTTCCACATGTATCACATTTTGGATAATTATTCATTCTCTAATACTAATTATCCATATTCTCTCACATATCATCTTCTTGTATTTATTTTCTCTATATCCTTAATACCTAATGCCATTACCAAAAATACAATACCCTATCAAACTAGTACCCAACCTAATCTGTGATATAGACAAAGGGCATTCCCAATCCTCATGGTCTGGTGGATAGCCTCCGGGCATCAACAAAAAGCATAGGGGATGATTTTTACCGACATGAAGTAGAATACATTATGTTTACATAAACATTATGAGAAGGAACTATGGAAGAGTAAATAATAATATATTTCATAGAAAAAGGGAAATATTCAAAATGAAACAATGAAAAGGTAGATAAAAAATCGTATATACATGTCCAATATTGTAGGAAAGCGAAAATAAAAATATTTTCTCAATGTAGCAGCATAGAAAAACTACAAATATCTTATTACTAGATACCTAGACATAGATGATGGAAACCTCACCGCCAAACTACAGTTAACTTTTATTCCCTACATCAAATGAAATAAATATTTTTATACCCCGCCAAAGGGTTTTGTATGGAGTGACCTAAACATGATCAGTAGGATCACACCCAATTAATCCATATAAATTTATGTAAATTTTTTGGAAAACAATCTTATTTATAGAAAACTGGGTATGTGAGTTACATAAATTATATTTCAAAATCATTGAAAAATATTTTATTCCCCATTTTTGACATAATAATAGTAAAATAGGTTACTATCATTTAAAATATATCAAGATAGAAAAATAAATTATTATATAAATTATCATATCAAATACAATAAAAAAACAAAATAACTGAAATCATTATGACAAGGAACATTATTGGTTAGGATTTCCAAAGAGATTTATACCCATACATAGAAAATCCAATGCAATGTGTCTTGAGATAAATTTGTAGAAGCTAGAGAGAAGAGGAACATCACCGAATGTGATCCTCCCAAAAGAGTAAAAATCAACCCTAAAAATAGGGGTCAATAAGGGAGAGGAACGCAGCCTCTGTGAAACTACTTACCATATCAATAGAAAAATACTACTAAAACAACATACACTAACTACACAAGGATTACCATGGGCTTTATTTTCTATGCCATTCTACTAAGATAATTCATTAAAACCCGTTTCATAAAACCATTTCACATTTCATTCAAAATTCACTATATTTAAGAGAAAATGTTGAAAACATTAATTTCTCAATCCCCCATTTCCACAAATACATTTCAATTAACCAATATTATTTATAAAACAATTTATAAATTCAAGTGAAATAATGTTAATCCAATATAGGCTTCATATGGAACTACCGACCTTAAAAAAATATCTCTTGCACCTATAATGGAATCCAAACCATCCAGAGGAAACAAAAACACAATGGAATAAATAGGCACCATATAATAAATCCACACTTATCAAAATTAATTGATCAAGGAAATCATTGGATGAAAAATATTGATTACCACATACCCTAATTAATGCTCACACCACACCCTAATCGACCAAAGGGTTTTCCTATAAAGTATAATCACACAAAAAAATCTAGACGTAATGAATATTATTATCATATTATATTAATTGATAAATAAAATAAGCACAAATGTGATAAAATTATAAACATTATTAAATAATAAAAATGATTTTTCACTTAGAGAAACACACAATTACCTCAAAGAAAGGAATTGTTAAATGAAATGATGAGGAATGAGTATAGATATCCAAAATATTCCTCATGACCTCCTAGGTCTAATAGTAAATGGATGATGTAAAGGATTAATAAACCATTTTAATTGTTACTAAAACCTGAATATAATGAGATTTACATTTCATTAATCTTGATGTCTTGACGTAAAATATTGAAAATCAGGGTATGATAAAAAACACATCTCCTCGCATTAAAATCATAATTTTTGGTCATTTGGTGATATAGACCTAAATAAAATTGTGTAAATGAATAATTCCATGAACTATTTCATGTCATATTATTGGACTCAACTACATGAAATTAAAACATCTCATGATGTTGAAACACTGAACATACAACAAGTAGACTTGATTCTACACTAAAATATAAACTATATATTATATTCTATATACTTTGGGAGAAACCCACAAATCCAGTTAATTCTTTAATAACTAGAATCCATTAATAAAAAAACATACATCCCCAAATAGTAGGATGTTTCCCAAAAAAAATTCTTAATCAATGGGAGTCCCATGATTTTCCAAAATCATGAGGGAAATGAAGAGGGAGAAGATAAATACCAAAAAAAGGTATAAAAATTTTATAAACTCCCATCACAAGATAATTCATCGCTGTGAATATATTAGGATGAATATATTTCGGAAATAGGTTATGCTACATGTCCCTCTTCAACAAATTGTTCTCTCATTTCTAGAGATTAATTATCTGTGTCCCCATAACAGTATAAACAATTGAATTGGCTCCCCAAAAATTTCTATCAATTGATATAAAATCACCTACACTAGTTACTGTATAAAATAAATGTACATATCTAACTCAATATCTTCCCAATTCAGGGATATGGAAGGATTTGGATGATATTTATAGAGATTTTATATTTTTAAAACATCATGAATACCCATAAAATTATGCATTAATGTCAACTAATAACAAGTAATCCAAATATTATAAGACACCTAAAATATTCCAAAATATCTTAAATCCCACATAATATTTTTTCCAAGTATATAGTCCCCCAACCACGAATCATATTTCAAGATAATCAAACCACTTAAAAAAACTCAATAGGGTGATTCCCCCGATATGCATACTATTTTTACAGAATCTATGTAATATCTAGATAATATGATATATCCTAAACCCTCATCGTGGTCCCCTAAATGATATTCAATCCTAAATTAGAGGAATCCCTCACCTCTATATAATTTTGAGCTAATTTTAGTGGGTGAATGTGAAATTCCATGAAGGGTTATATTTTTCTCAATGGATGATAACTATTGTCAAAAGAGAACTCAAAAAATATAATAAGGATATTACATGATAAACCAAAATCGAAGACATAAGCATATATCATATCAACTATGATCTTAAAAAAAATCCTTCTGGTCATCTGTCTATAGATTATAAGATATAATCTAATGAACTTGAGTCCCAAAAAACATTTGTAGGTTTCTCAATATTTTCAATGTAAATCGAGGCTCAATTTAGAAAATAATGATAGAGGGAACTCCATGTATCCTCATGATCTAACATTTTCAATACATACCCAGATCTCATACATGAGTAGTTTCCTTGAGTGGAATGAAATGATAAATTTTTTGCAACCAATCAATCACCACATCGATAACATTCCTCACATGAGGAGTACATGATAATCCAACAACAAAATTCATGAACATGCCATTCCAATTCCAAAAAAGAAACCAAATATCATATACAATCCCTGAATATTTCAAAAGCTCTTTAACTATTAGCTTGTAGTTGTGACAGTAGGAAACAAAATCATAAATGTTGCGCTTCATACTCAACCACTATAATATTTTTCTCGTGTAATATTACATAATCCTTATTTCAAAGTGAATGTCCCCTAAAGAAATAGGAAATTAAAAACACATATTATATCTTCAAAGATACTAGGGTGACAAACTAATCCCCTACCCTACGGATACCGTCTATCGAGAGTAGAAAAATAAAAATGGTCTCCCCACTATACATGGCCTCTTGAATTCCCCAAACACTTCATCTTGACACTAACCCTATAGAATAGAGTCATGGAGAGATTATGATAACTGTAATCTACTAAAAACATACATAAAACATCCTCCTAAGAATCCAGAAGCAATCAAGTTAATATCTCTATAAGGATCCACTCTTTTAATGATTGTAAAACAATATGTGATGGTAATTTACTCTTTAGATCATCTATATGTAATTATTTATCCTTGGGATTTAATTAATATTGAGGTAATATTTCTGAAGCTATTCCACCCAATAACGTTATCTAAAATTCCATTACTTTTTAGTGAAGATATAGATCAGACTATTATGTCTAGAAATGGCCATGAACATCTACACAAAATGATAATCTCACTAATTTGAAACTAAATAAATAAATAAGAGATTATGAAAACTAGTAGTGGGATAATTATTCTCAAACTTTTGAATATAGAGAGATCCATAATCCACCATATGACCATCCCGCATAATAATACAACCCAAATAAACACCAAAATCCCCAAAAAACCACATGACCTTTACCTGGAATAGGTAATATCATAGTAAGAGTTGATATAATAATTTAATTCATCTGATTGAAATAATAAAAAAACATTAAAACCCAAATTAATTTCACCACATTCATATTAATAACAATAAAATGTGATCATAACTTTTTGAATTATTTATATAACCAAAGGTAGTACATTGCAAGAAAATGGATTCTACAAATCTCAATGTTATTATGTGGATCTTCCTAATAAAAAGTATCCTTAAAATACTTTGTTTAAAATGATAAACGATTATAAGAAATCATGTGACATTATAATTTCACTACCGGAATCTAGAAAATTAATTTCAATAGATTTCCATCAAAACCAAGACTCATTAGGATTTCAAGAACTAAACTCAAATGGTGTATGTTCTTGATATCAGATCTTAATCAAAAAAAATTCCATTCATTAACACTACCAAAAAATTATTGATATACTAATAAAATATGAGGTTAATCAATTCTAATAAAATTATGTAGTGATAGTCAGGCCAAAAATCATCACTAGATTTATGCAATTTTCATACCTGCTTCTGAACACCATCATCGGTATATCTGACTCCCTAATAATTAAATAATAAAAATTCAATTAATGATAAATCATCAAAAACAATTTCCCCCATATATTGGTCAAAAAATCATCCCCATTGTGAAAAGGATGTATATTCATACCCGCAATTTGGTTCAAAAATCTTTATTCCACAAATATTCAGATTGAACCATATTCCATCTCGGTAAAGTGAACCAGGGATTCACAAGGTGAAAAACAATGGTGAAAAAAACATTTTCCAATTGGTCATCCAACCCAATCATGAAATAAATTAGCTATAATTATTCCCTATTATTTGAGTATATTATAAAAAAATCATACCTGAAACTGTATAAATAAGAAACACATCCTCCCTATTGTAAAGTATACTATAGAAAAATTTAAATAAATTATCAAGAAATTTACGACAATAGAAATGCCATCAAAAAAAGAAGAAACATTATCATGATCAATTATTATAATCAACCAATAAAATTTTGAGCTATGTATAATAAGGTCCAACATCAATTGACTTTGATTTCCACTATCTTTGAAAAACATGAGATCCTTCGTCAGCATCCAAAAACAAGAAACACCAATAATAATAGTCAACCTCAACATATATATAAATAAAAAAATCCAACTAAAAAATTATTTCATTAAAATGTGGATAAGGATATAGAAAATATAATACTCTCATCACATAATATATCAATGGAAAAGAAGACATACATGAAAACCTATACACATTTAGCTTCCCAAGGGTTCACTATAACTACATAAAAATGAAAATAGCTCCATAAAATGAATAATAATATAAAAAAGGCCACATATAAATGATTATGAATCATATATATTAAATAAAGCATTCACTTCTAATTATCAATTAATCATGATACCACTCGCTATCATTGAACCCACGTATGTCACCACCAAAAACTCATAAAGTATTTGAAAATTACATCACTCATGGTGATTATGGTTTAATCTATATAGTATTCAACAAAATTACTATGATAATATATCAGTTAGAGTTTCCAATTTTTAAGAAATACATTTTGTATACATATAAAAAACAAATAAAATAGACATACCATCCAAAACCATTAAAGATTATTTAGATACTGAAGAAGTGCATTGATTATTCCTATCCTTTCCACATTATTTGTAAATAATGGGAACAATATTATATCAAATAGAAGGTGTATAAGAGTCCAATTACATAAAACCACATAAAAAGTCCTATTATGATTTTAAAAATTCCAATTTTTCCCCTATGTTCCACAGAATCTATCATTGGGTGGAAGATAAGGGAAAAAATAACTAACATTACTTGTTATATTCATATTATCCAACATTTCCTAATCTATCGTATCTTAATTGGTCAAAAAATTGAGAATTAATACCTATAATTTGATATCCCATCAAAAAACCTCCATGTAATCAGATATATAAAATGGTAATTGACAACCACCAATGTAGAAATATGAACCAGATCTAAAAAAACATTTTTGAATAAAAATAGTAGATACTCTCCATTATGAATGGAGAGGAACTATGGATAATTATCCATTTAAAAAATATCTGGATCTATCTTCTAAATAATGTGATTTATAAAACCCTATCCAGTCTAAGCCAACATGTATATCCCCCTATACTGTGGAATCCCACCATGTCTTGACGGAATTACCAAGTCTGAACCTTGAAGAATTGAAGTTGATACTCTCATTTCTGCTTAGTAAGTCAATGATCTAATAAATATTATGAATAGAATAATCAATCACTTATGTTTCCATCAAAATATTATAAGATGGTGGATTCTCACATTATAACTCATGTGATCAGTCTTTGTATTGTCCAACTCATGGTTATACCTCAACAACTACATTCTACCCTTACAAAACGTTTTTTTCAACCAAACAAACTGATATCAGGATATTCTCGATAATATTATGATCTATAGGTTGAATATCTAGAGAATCATTTGTTTTATCATCTAGAGGGACCCATTGAAGACATATCATAGGCATACTGATGCACACTATAATATAATAAATGTTTTGAAAACAATACAATCACAATTGAATCCTAAAACCATAATAAAAATCTATGACTATGATAAAACAGTAAAAAAAAGAGACAAACCTTAAATCATCCCACGGAAACATGTTCCTCATCACAAAAATATTTTTTCTTACACACATCATAATCTACATCTCATGTCTTGAAAATTCTATCTTTAATCATCCTACTTCCCAAATTTTTAAACACCAGTACTACTGATAGAAAATTTTCATGAACTGACCTTCAACACCCCCTCAACATGGTAATTTTTAGATCAAAAGCATAATTAAATTTCATTCTTGATTTTCTAAGTATAGTGACTAGCACCCAGTCATCAACAACAACAATAGGGAATTATTTAATCCAAGATGATGTAGAAAACATGAAAAAGGTATACATGATGAGATTTAAAAATGTATCATTAAAAAATAATATGTTTCATATAAAAATGGAATCAACAAAAGCGAAATAACTAAAATGAACCTAAATAATATACAAGATAGAAGTTTTTGTAGTAAAGCTCAACTAAAACAAAAAACAACTACTATATGTGGATTATTGGCATAACTCTTATGATATCACCACCAGCTACCCTAACACAACTAAAATAAACCTCATGGCCTCAACATGGAACATTTTATTTCCTTTCATAGATTGGCATCTAGTGGTTTACACACCCCCAAAGGGATGCACATCGTGTGATCTAAATAGAGTTAGTAGAATCCCAACAATATCTTATTAAAATATCACTATATAATAATCTATACATTCTCAACTTTATAAAAAATTGGGAATAATGAATAATTAATCATTATTTATATCTATAGCATGGAATAAAATTTCATTCCCATTTTGGTACAGTTATATGGTAAAAAAGTTTAAATGGATTTTATATATATCAATGAAATAAATTCAAATCATGTATCACCTATCATATCAAATGAAATAAAACTAAAACAAAATAATATGTAGTATCTATCCAATGATCACTACTACTTATGAAATCTTGGACACTCAAACCTAGTATAGAGATTCACATTCATCACATCTCTATAAATTTGCAAATAATTTAGATAGTGTTGGACACCATCAAAATTGAACCTATTAAGAGTGTCTAACATGTCTCTAGAACCATAGGAATTGGGAGAAGTGTAATATTGCACAATTAAAGCCCTTATAGTATCAAAATACAAATGAAATTACTTCACCTTCCATATAAGTAATAAAGGATTCCCAAATGCTACATTTTCATAAACATTCCATAAAGACAATTGTTTTCAGAGAAAATCATAAACACATTTCAATTTACATTGACAATACATTTTTTTGATAACAATGTGTAGTATATATTTTCTAAAACACACATTTACAATGATAAAATTAAATCATGGTAGTTTATTTATAAACAAATTTTTAAAACCAAGAGTAATATAGTTCATTCAACATATGCCAGAGATAGAATCAATGAACTGAAACTCTTTTCGTACATGCTTGAATATTAATCCATGACCACATGGGGAATGAAATAATGAAAGGACAACAATAGGGACCCTTTAATAAATCCACACATCTCTGAATAAATTAAACAAGAATAATGTTTGATATAAAAGATATATCACTGCATACCTTAGTGAATTCTAATTCCACACCACAACAAACACTGTAGTTATCCTTTATAAGAAGATAACATAGTGTATCAAGAATTAATATGTAATATTATCATCATAGACCAATGTTTCAATAATGTTTTCACAATATTTCTATTACAATCAATGGAAATTAAGAAATAAATGTATTACACACCCATAAATATGCACTGCAAACTCGTATATGATCATTCATTGAATTTAATGATCTGAAATGAAATGAGGTCTCCAAAATAGTCTAGGGTTACACCTAGGTCTATGAGGATATGTATTCAATTTATTGAACACAAAATCATGTTTTCGCATCTAAAAACACATATAGTGTGAAAATTGCACATTCTAAATCCGTATTTCCAGATGTTAAATACATAAAAACCAAATAAAGAGATAAACATGTTACATTGGATTAAAATATTGATTTTTGGCCATTAGATGACATAAAACTGATTCATTGGGTGTAAAATATCCACACCTTGAACCAATTCATGGAATATTCATAGAAACCATTACATAATTTTTAAACCATTCATGATATGAAAAATTTTAAAAAAAATCAAACAATACAGAATCTGCGCAAAACCCAAAATGATATCTGGTTTACTTTAAACTCAGGGAGAAACCCGAAATCCCTTTTCATGGATATAAACCAAAATGGTAAATTCAACCAAACATACACCCCTAAACATTATTTATTTTCTTGAGGAGAGTATCCCCATCCTAGAGGGACACAATACACTAAAAAATTAAGATGGAAATGAATAGAATATAGAGAGAAACATGAAATATAGTAATGGGATGTTCCACGTGTAGAAAAATTTATATTTCATTATATCGCATTATTGAATATCCTCATATGATAAGAAATATTTTTTTACTTTTTCACTTTTAAGTATTATCTTTTTTTGAACAAATAACTGCTCAATCATTCTAATTATATCACGTAAATAGAATAAAAAATTTATTATAAAAATTTAAATTTATTTTCATATGTAGAAATACTTTTTTCTTAAATTCTTATTATACTCTTATATTTTCTACCCATATCAATTAATTATTCATGTGGAATAAAATTTTAGATGAAAATATTTATAAAATTCTTTCATTGAATACTCACTATTTACACATCATCGTAACTTTTTTGAATTAGCATCCACTAATGATTAACATCCCTATATTATGATTAATTTATATTAAAAAAGGTTCGCATTTATTTCCTCTTTAATCGATAAATATTTTATCTACGGAACCTATACATTTCTCAAATACAAATGAATAGTTATACTTGTTGAATGATAGTGGTTGTTGGTGCATGAAGAGGACTTATAATGCTACACCGCATTATAGATTAGAAGAATAATCTATACTTGAATGGTTATAGGTCATACACTAAGTTAGATTTTATAATTTTGTAATAAATTTTCAATATCCTTATTATGTTGCAAATACATAATAATTATCCTTTAAATTTAGAAAATCAGCATAATTACTACATGCATTTATGTAGTTTCCATTTTTTATACAAGAATCCATTTATAAACAATGGATCATGGTATATAGATCATATCATTATGAAAAAAATAATTTTAAAAAAATAGTTAAACACTTAAAAAATGGATATATGTCATCACCCATCCCTCGAGGTCCGTGTTGTGACTACCCCAAGCCTGCCTCCGGAATGCCAGGGCTGGTGACTAGCGCCGAAGGTGTCAACCTGGAAGTGGGATGGATTTTCCTGAGTACTTGTATGCACACAAAAGATCAACCACATCCCAACACAATGAAGGGGGAAAACCGAGTATAAAAAATCATGAATGAGTACAAGGTATAGGTAAAAGCTACTAGGAAAGAATACAATCCCAATAAAAAGAACTGAAACAGCAAATTACAGAAAGTAGCTCTGATGGAAACACATGAAAAAATCACTCTTGATCATAAGTATAATGAATTTACCAGAACCCAATGAAGTATGTACTGCCCACCTTGTCCTACTAGGACCCACCTCATCCTAGGCCACCATGTCCATAATTGTTGGGTCAATTGGTTTAGTCTCATTGACTTCCACAGGGTACTGGTCCACCATGGTCTCTATAGAAGTGTTGATCATCTGCACGGGTCATGACACACATGGGAGGCACCCATGAAAGGTTTAGTTACATGAAAATTAGTAGGTACCCTAATAAAAAAAGGAATGACCACACAAAAATCCTTAAGTAATGCAAGAAGAACAAGACAGATCACACCATGTATATTTTATGGTAGAGATAGTAGAATCAGCACTCATATCATCAAACTCATTAGCTTCTAGAGAACATATCCTCTATCAAGTATAGTGGGCCTTCCTAGTCCCATGGAACCACTTCCTAAAGACCTTGAACTACTGTCATACTCATCCCTGATGAGTACTATGGTTATGCTGGGTCACACAGATTCGGTCCCCACTGTGAGCATGTCGGGTCACACAGAGCCACTTCCCACCAATGATGAACTTATTTAATCATCCTATTGAGTTCCATGGGTATGTCGGGTCCCAAGGAGACACTCCCCACCATGTGCAGGTCAGGTCACAGAAATCCACTTCCCATTGGTCCTTCATCGAGAAATATTCAAGTCTCAACCAACCGTAGGGTTCTGTACATAGAGAACATGGTAAAACTACTCCTTAATCCATTCATTCAATCTCAACTTGCATGGATGTCACCAAAAATCTTCCCAAATTATATTCCTCATTATGAGGGATTAAAATTCCACTAATGACTCATTAATTAAATGTAGTGTTTGTAAGATACATCTGTTTCAGTAACCACAGGGCTGGTTTTGATGGGGCTCGGTCCGACCTAGTCAGACTGACCCGACCATCATGGCCATGGGGTCCCATAGACCCAGGTTCATTTCAATGGACCAAACCTAACCTTGTTTCAGGTAGGGTCGATTTGGTCTGGCCTGACCAGTGGTCCAGACCTAATGTGTCTCGTTGGGCCCGACCAGGTTTAGCTAGGGTTCCATCCCATCGGGTCGGCTAATGGGATGGTTTAGTCCGGCCCGAACAGAAGGGCCTAGGTATGGCCCCCATTTCCTGGGTCAACCCTGTTGGGGGCTCAGCCCGCCTTCTGAGAACCAGTCAGTGGTGTGTCGTCCCACCCATATGTGGTAGTCATACTCTGTCTAGTCCCATATGGCCCTATGGATGTGGGGCCCCTCCATCTGCAGTCGACAGACTGTGGCTTTCACCTCCTGGGAGGCATAGACGTGGGACATGCTCTCCACATAGTGCCCTCCAATCACCACGTCACCCATCCGTGATGTCCAACTGGTGGAAACATTGCCTCCACCACCTGCAGGTGCCTCTACGGGTTTTCGCCAGTGTCGGCGCGACGACCAGATGTTTTGTGGACCATTGGATGCACTTTGTTGGTATGTTCGTTGTGTTGTCTATTCCTACCATCCCTTTAGATCTTCCACTTCACCACTAAAGTCTTATTTCTATATTTCTATCACATTGAGGATATGGACACCAAGAACGCAGGATCAGAGGTGCTCGGGCCATGTTTGTGTTGGCCCGATCCCTTCGTGTTAGAAGTTTAGATTGAGGGATGGGTTTGGGGATTAAAGTTCAATCACTTCATGCATGTTTAAATCCTAGATAAAAAATCACCATTAAAATTCAACCTAATTTATATACACACGAATCATGGATCAACATGTTCGTGGGTTGATTTGTATTTTTCATTTCAAAGAAAAAAAATAACCGTGGGATGAACATTGAAATAAAAATAAAACCACTACCTCATTGATGTTTGATGACGAAGTATTCATCCTTGAGGATTAAAGATGTCATCCTCATCACTTTTAGCTTCATTCATCGAGTTGATTTGAAGATGATGAATATCTTTAGGCATTCTTCGTTCTTCATAGATGAGGAGATCCATGGGAGTTTTATCAGGGAATCTTCAATGTTTTAATTATCCATCAACCAACGCATTAGAAAATAAAAATCAAAATATGTCATACCATTTCAGTTATTCTATGATGTCACAGTGTTACGCAGTTTCATTGATGAAATAAGGTCATTGTTACTCTTCCTTTATAGCGTCATTACACTACTTGCTAAGGGATATTATTGATCCACATTTATTTTCCATGTATATGCCTCATCGCTACACCACATCATCATAGTGTCATCACTAATCAGATGATAAAATAAAATTAAATAACTTTTTAAATTTATTTTATTATTTTTGAAAATTCTAATAATAAGATTTTCTACACATCCCTTGTCGGCCGATGTTATGTCCATTATAGGAAAATCTGAGTGTTCTGAGTTCAATGGTGTCCTTGGATTTTCAATCCAAGAACCAGTTCAAAAGTTATAAAACCACACTCATGCAATTACTGAATATACCTTAAAAAAAGTCCAAAATTACGCTCCAAGATCTCAGGGCCTTGAAATTACTTTCCATTAGAGAGCGTGGTATTAGAATAATTTCATCTAATTTTAAAAAAAGAATTAAAAATAATTTCCAAGACATTACATTCTCCCCGCTGTTGAGATTTACAGCCCCAAAAGTTAGAATAAAAACAAATCAAATTGATGGGAGAACATCACATGAATTTGAACCTCCAACTCTTTTGTGCTCTCTTAGAGATTCATGTATATCCACTGAACTCACACCAATGGAATCAACCACCCATATATGACCTACTATTATTGATCCTCAATTTCCATAGGGAACTCCAAATGTGTCTCCGCATCATCATTGTCCATCTATCCCGATTCAATGACATGTTATGGATCATACACATATCAACCCAGCAGTGACACAAGGAAAAACATCATGCACCCAGTTAGTATGTGGGGGAAGATCTAGGTGGTACGCCACCACTCCAACTCTTCTCAGGATCTAAAAATGGTCCGATGAACCTTAAGGATAGCTTGTCGTCCCATCCAAATCTTTGTAACCCTCATCAGGGTGAGATTTGAAGGAACACATGATCTCCCTCCTCTAACTAAAATGGTCTCTATCTCTTATGGGTGTAATACTTGTACCAGATTTATTCTCTCCACATCTACTCTTGGATTTTCTACACCATATCGGTGGTATCCCATACCAACTCCGGAACAATGAGTATCGACTCCACTGGGTATTTCCAACATATAGTTGATCTAGAAGGCATCCCATACAAGGCCTTGAATGGTTCTCTACCAATTGTGGAGTGGTATCTTTTTTTGTTTGCAAACTCTACCCGTGTCATTTGGTCCTCCCAACTATGAACAATGCCAATTACATAATCATGAAGGATGTCCTTTAGGGTTTGTATGTTCTGATCCATTTGACCATCTATTAGGGGATGAAAAGTTCTTCTCAAATGTAGATATGTTCCAAACACCTCCTGTAATCCCTCACATAACCAGGATGTAAAGTGAGAATCATGATATGAGATGATTGTCAATTTCATCCTTTAAAGCCGCACTATCTCCTGGATGTAGAGGCACCCCATTATTTCTACCACTCCTTGCTATCAGATGGGTAAGAAGTGATCCCACTGGGTGAGTTGTTAAACAATCTCCCAAAATAAAATGATGGCCTATAGATGTATATATAAATCCAATCATGATTTCTATAGAGATTTCTTCCGACTTTCACATAGGTACCTCAATTGGATGGGTCAATCATGTTGTTACCTGATTCTTTGCCTTCATTTGTTGACAAGTGAGTCATTAAGAAACAAAGGTAGCAACTGCTCTCTTCATCCCTGACCACCAGTACTAACATCAGTGGTCCTGGTACATCTTCGCCACTTTGGGATGTACCACCAGAGGGTAATATGGAGCTCAATCAATACCTCCTCCCACTAAATTATTGTTACTACAGTGAACCCTATGAAAAATGATGATGGTCTCACCACATATTGAAAAAAGCATCAGGATCCCATCCTCAGGATAACATAGCATGCCGGTCCCCACAGTCAACATCCACCAGTAGTGTCTCCCTGATTCGTTGTAAGAGTGGGGGAGTAGTATTTTTCAACAAAAGGTAAGAGGATCCACCATCATCAATGAATTATATATGTATCACGGCTAACAGCTCTACATCCTCACTTAGTAGTTGCAAATGGTTCCTCCTGCTGAGTTTGGCTGCCACCACATTCCCCTTCCCATAAGTACAGACTACCTCAATTTCACACTCCTAGATGAACTCTAGTTATCTATGCTATCTCATGTTTAGTTCATTTTGAGAGAATATATACATGGAAATTTTTTGGTTGTTGTAAACATTAAACCGTTCACCCATCATATAGTGCCACCACATTTTTGTGGAAAATACCACTACTGGTAACCCAATGTGATTAGTCATGTAGTTCTGTTCATGCTTCCTCTGTTGACATGATCCACAGACGATCAATGATTTCCCCTATAATAGGACACAACCCAGTCTAGTCCCTTATGTGTTGCCGTAAACTATATACCCAATTCCATCCTATAGTAGTCTCAAGATGGGGTCACTAGTTAGTCTCCACATCAGCTCCTGGAAACTCTACTAGCATTTCTCCTTCTACACGAAGGGTTGTCTGTTCCGTTTCAAAGTCGATAAGGTTAATGATACAATGTAGATGTTAGGAATGAACCATAAATGGTAACCATCCAACCCCAAGATTCTTCACACCTTATTCATGCTCCTGAGCAACTCTTAAAGATGCACCACCTCTATATTCACTGGATCGATGACAACTCTATCCTCTAATATTACATGTTCTAGAAGGTGGACATCCCGAATCCAAAACTAACAGTTAGATATCGTTCCATTAAGATGGTGATCTCAGATGGTATCTATGACTATCTGTATGGGTTTATAATGCTCCTCATCGGACACTGAGTTCACCATGAGGTCATCGGTGAAGACCATAAAGAACTAGTCAAGGTAAGGCCAGAAGATCCTATTCATGAGGTCAATGAACACTAATGGGGCATTGATCATGATGAAAGAAATAACCAGGAACTCATAGTGGAAATACCGGCACCTGAAGTCTATCTTCTATACATCCTCATCCCATACCCAAAGCCTGTGATAGCCTGATATGATTTCTATATTTGAGAACCACTCTTCTCCATTCATCTATTTGAAGAGGTCATCAATTGTCAGTATTAGAAACATGTTCATCACGGTCACCTAGTTCGAGCACTAAATGTCAACACACAACCTCAAACTCCCATATTCCTTCTTAGAAAAATTCATTGGGGATCCCCATGGTGAAACATTGTTCTTTACGAACCCCTTCTCCTACAAGTACTCATGTTGTACCCTCATCTCGTGAAGATCTGCAAGAGCTATCTGATATACCAGTTTGGATATCAGTGTTGTCCCCGGTTACATGTTGATGAAAAATTTGACCTCTCTCTGTGGAGGTATTCCTGAAACACCCTCAGGAAAAACATACTCAAACTCATCCACCACTATAGGATGCTCAAAATCATCTCATCCACTGCAATGTGGGTGAGGCTTTCTAACTAGTGAGTGATCAGCTGCACCCTGGTCAGATAATGTATGTCAAGAACTACAATGGTGTCTTTCTCACAGGTGAAGGAAAACATGGTCCCATATCTACGTACACACATCACTGTATACCTAAACAGTCGATCTAAGCATAGACTATGAATAACTAGTCCATACCCATAATTACATTGTAAGGCATTGAAACCTCTACCAGGAGATCCCAACTGAAGCTATCGCCTCCTATAGTAAGACCACACTACCAACACTAGTGTGTAATAGTTGAATCATATCATTTTAGAGTCTCTAACCATAAGGATCAATCCAGCAAATCTATGAGAATCACTATCTCTGAATGAGATCCACAGAAATGAATAAATTATAAGCACATATATCTATAAGAACATCAACTAGGGTTATGAAAACACATATCATACCTCAGATAATCTCTAGAGTTCCTTGGTCATAAGACATTACTTTTTGGAGCTGATCCCTCCCTTGCATGCCTGCTCCCTAAGGTTGGGGTGGACCACCTGGGGGTGGTGGCAGTAACACCTCAAACCATCACCCAACACCTTCTGCACTGCCAGATATCTTTCCACATCTTCCGCCCTATGGACCTCCTCACTCAACCCACTACCTCTGCCTTGTCGATCCCTTAAACACCTTCTAGTCATCTGTACAGCAGGTTGGGTAGTCATATGCGACATGTCACTACCCACTACATGAGAAGCACTGCATGGCTCCCTAATCGATCTCCCTAGACTGGGAGCCCCGCCCTACCGACCATGATTCATGGTGTCAACCTCTGAAAGACATGGCCCACTTGGGACCACATGTATATTCTATTCTATCTACTGAATACTTCACTGGTTAGTGTTTGTTGGTGGCTATATCTATCAGCACCTGCTCCACCAAGAAGCTCTCCATAAGAAGGGCTCTCTCCAGCACCCCGGCTTGGGTAGGAATGTTGAGAGACTACACTGATGCCCTGATCTACCGCCTGACTCCCAGCTCAAAGGCTCAAGCCCTAAATAATTGGTCTCACACCATGTCTGTGGAGTCGATAGATAGACCAATGAACCTCTATGAGTTCTTAGCTATTATCATGATACCCTACTAAAGATGAAACAGCTCCCGAATGCGCACAGATCATAAGGTTTTTGGGAAAATCATCCTAGAAAGGGTGGTCAATATATATTTAGGCAAGTGTCACCTCATCATTTGTCTTGGTGGTCAAAATCCACCATGTCCATATCGATCCCTACAGTAGGATCGTTGTAAATATTTCCATTTGTCCATGTAGTGTCCTTTATATGTGGAAGGCCCACATCACAGCCTCCAGCTAGTCCTTAGTGACATGAGGATCCATCTCTCCCCTGAACCTGAGATGTCTCACTCATGAATGGAAAATAGACTACAAATGTCCTCTTAAGGAATAGCTGATAGTAGATTCTGACCATCTGGTGTTGATAGTACTGGTGAATCACCCAGTGGGGATATCTCAAGAACCGGTCCCTAAACGGACACCTCGTCACTAGGTGGGCTCTCCTCATGACATCGTATCAGGATCCTTACTGGTCTTCCATGTGGAGGCATCCTAAGAAAGTTCAAGATGTACCACGGTATGAAGGTTATACCCAATGAGCTATGAATTATTAAAAAACAATTGAGACCCTTATGAAACCAGTGTTTTAATGTATTGAACTGAAAAGAAAAATTAAAGGTCCTAGCTTATGGATATGTTGGATGCCACACCAACATAGGACTCCCTGGATCAGATAGTCAGACTTGCATTGCCTAACACCGTTACCCCAAAACAGAACACAGAATCACAGTCTTTGTGGTAGGACTGACCTACATTTGATACCACTTACTCACAACCTGTCCCCTAGGGCACATGCCCTGACTACCGCAAGACCCCCTCCAGATATCCAGGGGCTGGTGTCTAAGGTCAAATGCATCAACCTGAAAGTGGGAGGAATTTTCTAGAATACATGTACGCACACATAAAACCAACCACGTCCCAACACACAGATGGTGAAAAAACCAAGTATAATAAAACAATTCTGAGCACAATGTACATTTGAAAGCAAGTGGATCATAATATAAACCCAACAAAAATAACTGAAATAACAATGTACAAAAAGGGGATCAAATGACCATTTGTGGAAAACCCCACCTTATCGTAAGAGTAGTGAAGCTACTGGAAGACAAAGTAGTATTCCATTTCTGCCTGGTCCAAGTGGGGCCCACCTGGTCCTAGGCCACCAAGACCACCGTAGAAGCATATATTAGTCATATCTCACTGAGCTCCATTATGTCCCTATCCACTAAGGTCTCTATAGAATCGTCGATCATCCCCATGTGATACGACATGCATGGGTGGGGCACGTGTAGGGGTGAGTAACATGAAACTCAGTAGGAACACCAATTGATAAATTAAATACCATAGAGTAATACTTATTATAAATAATGAATCACAACTCAATTCACACATGGTATATTCTTTTGTAGTGATAGATGCACCATCAGTCATATCATAGAACTCATGAGCTGCTGAATAATACCTCATCTATCAAGTACAATGGGCCTAACATTTCACACAGAGTTGTTTTCCACTATCCTTGAACTAGTGTGGTACTCGTCCATTATGATTCTTATGGGTATGATGGGTTACATAGAGTCGATCCCCACCATGGGCTTACTAGATCACACAGATCTGCATCCCACGTTAGCAGAACTGAGGTACCCCTCCATTTGAGTATGGTTCGTATTTAAGATCTCACAGAGTTTCTACCCACTATGGGAATGTCATGTCACATAGAGTCTCTTCCCACTAGGTCTTAATTGAGTAGTCATCAGGGCTCAGCCTACGACAGGGTTCTGTGCATAGGGAATTTGGGAGAACAACTCCTCAAACCATTCCTTGATTCTCAACTTCCTTTAAAGTCACCAAAAATCATCACAAAATATCTACCTCATTCAGAAGGTCCAAAATATTAAATTGTATCATCAATCAGATGTTCGATTTTCATGATACAAGAATTTAAGAATCGAGGGATCTGGGTGCAATAGGGCTCGGTCCGACCCTTTCGGATAGACCTGACCAACCCATCTCGGGGTTCCACATACCCTGATTCTTTTACACAGACTCAACCAGACCTTGTTCATGTTGGGGTCAGTACGGTCTGGCATGGACTGTGGTTCAGGCCCAATAGGTCACATTGGGCCCTTCCAAGTGTAACCAGTGTCCAGCCCGTTAGGTCACCTGGAGACCCAGTCTAGTACAGCCCAGCCCGAATGACATGTGTCTGACCTATCGACGTGGGTTTGGCCCCCCGGGTCACCGGACCGGCCCACTGGGGGATCGTCCCAGCAGTAGAGGAGTAGCCAGTGGTATATTACCTTGCCCGGACATGGCAGTCGCTCCGCATATGGCCCTAGTTGGCCTCTCCAACGTGGGTCCCCTCTAGCCGTGGTCGATGGCCTATAGCCTGCACTGCATGGGTGTCCTTCATGCGATCCACACACTACATGTGGCTCTCACCTGGTTCTGAATCACACAGCCGCCACAGGCAGCCCGTCGTGTCATCTTAATGCTACCACGGGTGCCAATGCAATGGTAGTATGTTGGACAGACCAACGAACACACTCTGGTGGTCCGTTCTTTGTGTTTTTTGCTCCTATGGTCCTCATAGATAACCCTCTTCCCCGTGAAGGCCTCAATTATTTCCTGACATCATTTGAGGATATGACCACCAAGAATGCACAATTGGAGGTGATCAGGCCTTTTTCTGGTCTACCTTGTCCCTCAGCATATGTGGTTTAGATCAAGGGGGAGTTTAAGGATAGATGTCCAATCATTTAATGCCATGTTTAAATCCCGGATAATAAATACCAAGGAAAAGTCACCCTCCCATATAAATGGATGAATCACAGATCAACCTATTCAAGGGTTGATATTGGTTTATCATTTCTATAATAATATAAGAGAGGGGAAGAACACTAAATTAGAAATAAAATCTCTCCCTATTTGATGTTCGATTCCAAAGTGTTCATCCTCGAGGATTCAAGATGTCGACGTTGTCACTTGCAGATCCGTTCTTCGAGGTGCATCGATGATGACGAAGATCATCCGGAGTTTGTCATTCATCATAGAATGGAGATTCACTGGAGTTTTTCCAAATAATATTCCATATATTAAATCTTCTTCCACCAATGTAGTTGATGATAAAAAGGAAAACACTTCACAGCGTATCAGTTAAGCAATGACATTGTGTCGATACGCTGTTTCATTTATAAAATAGCATCATTGTTACAGTTCCATTATTTCATCATTACAATAAATTGTGCAGGCCATTAATGAGCCTCACTAAGGAGCCTTGTAACTACCTCATCGCTGCACCATAGCTTCTCCATTTCACTACTCATAAATTGACAAAAGAAGATAAAAATCGTTTTAAAATCGTTTTATTATATTCTGAAATGTTTGAAAATAAACATTTCTGTTTGGCCCTGTTGGCCGAAGTTAAATCTATTGTAAGTGAATCCCAGCATTCTGTGTTCAACAGTATCCTCAAATTTTCTATCCGAGAACTGTTTCATAAGTTAGAAGAACCTTCTTATACCTTTACTGAACATACACTACAAAATGGTCAAAATTCTGTTCTCGGATCTTCGGGCCTCTAAATCATGTGTCGTCAAAGAGAACAGTCTCAAAATAATTCCATATAATTTTAAAAAACATTACAAGAAATTTCAGAGATAGTAGAAGTATTATATATTTAAAACTAATCTCTAAATATTATTCTTTGTTTCCATGGAAATATTCTCAAAGCTCATCGTAGAGTTTCTAATCTGTTTTTTAGAAAATAATATTGAAATGAATTCTACATCATTTTATATAATAATATCTGTTATTAACCCAACCATTATAGCCCTGATATAGTGTTAACATTAATAAAATTTCAAAAAATATAATCATCCACATCCCAAAGTACTGATTAGTTTATTATTATTGGTCTTCTAGATAAATATTTGAATTCCACATTATAATTTATAAAATAAAATATAACATATTATTTTCTATAAGATCATATCTATTACCTCTATTATATCCAAACATATAAATCATAAAAAATTTCAAGTAAACCATGGGAAGAGAATAATGACCTATTGGTGAGCTCATATTCTTCACATGGCAATTAATACAATTGAATTAAAATAAAAAATAATAATATTATAGAAACTAAAAATGATGATAAACTAATTCTATATAAATAATCACATGATTTTGATACTAATACAGAGATATAAATAAATTAATGTAAATTCAATGAAATGAATAACTTACTACATAATTATTTATTAGATAATGATGGACAAATGAAACATAACATCAAGGCCTTGTTCCAATAAATCTAAATATTTATTTAACATCTCATTCTAATAGAAAAATATAAATTTGAATGGATTTATCCAAATACCCAATCTATATTGTATTATATGACAAAAAGATCCATATATGGTCTATATAATTATAATTCCCCCATCATGTAATATTTCCAATACATTTATCATATTAATAAATGACATAATATTTTCTATATGACATAAAAATATTTTATATTTTATATTGAAATAACTAGCAGATGGAATACCAATTATTTCTCTAATATAGATGATCGTATTCCATCTAAATAAATGTGGTGGTTGTAATAGTAAGAGTATAACCACATAAATTTAAAAGATACATCAATTTATCATAAAATATATGAATATAAAATCATAATATCACTTAGACTTTTATTAATTTGAATACTTGTTTTCATATTGAAAAATCATTTTGAAAAAAAACATGCAATATAATAAGGAAAAAAATTTCAAACACAACTTGATTACACGTAAATTAAGTCTCGAATTCATGAGATTTTGTAAAGGTGATAAATTATGTTCATACTATATATTTTATAATAACATTCTTTTTCTGGTTATTAAAAAAGATGAAAAATTGCCTCACTATAAAAATGATGAGGAAATTATATTAAATTATTTAATAAACATATATATTAGTTATAATTCTCTAAAGAATCAATGGGGAATTATAAAAAAATATTTTAAAGAAAATTATGGAATATTTTAACACGGAAAAAAATAATATTTATTTTAATATAGATATAACAATTACTGCCACTATTTGATATATCAACAAAAAAATACTAAATAATGTTAAGATTGTAAAATAAACCCTCACATTAGGTTTAATGTCCATATTATGTTTGAAAAAAATCGTATATAATAAATGTTGATTAAATATAAATACATTCGAAAAAAATAACCATTTATGTCATACATATATAATTTACTTATAATATATTATCTCTACATTACTAATAATTATTTTTAGAATCATTATTTTAGGTAAAAAAGTTAATCATTTTCCTTTTATGTATTGGGAATTTGATTTCGGACAACTTATTATATTGTAGATACGTCATATCTAGAAATATAAACATAATAAAAATATCAAACACATTCATTATTTGTGATTTTATAGTAATCAAATAAATTTTGATATTGAAAATTTAATTACACCATTCTTGGTTATGGTAGGATGTACATATGCATGAATGTTGTTTTTTTCTTTTTTATAGATAAAATAAGGTAAATAAAAATTAACAATTCCAAAATTATAATTATAACATTTATATATTCATTGAATCTCAAATTATTACCTTCTATATAAATTGGTTGTGAAAAAACATATTATATCACTTCTCTGATGTGCTAGTCCACTAGTATGCATGATCGACCATATCATTTTCAAATAGATTGGATGGTAAGAAGATATATATGATATTATAATTCTATAAAAATATTTATTTCAGAATATAATATATTAATTATATATCCATCACAATACCCATCCAAGCAATATAGTGATTAAAAATAATTTGTATCTCTATGTGGATATTCTACACAATACGTACACCCATGCAGTAATTTAAATCTAAATTTCAATGCAAATATACAAGATAATTGTAGTTTAATGATAATAATAACATTTTATAATATTGAGGATACATAAATAATTTTTTTTAATAAATAATAAAGACTTAGAAGTGTTTAAATAATAAATATGATGAAAGTCAGTTGAAAATATGATTCTGTATTCCTTATAAGACCTCCCATACATCATTTCTTTTGAAAAAGGGGGTAGAAATTTTTAGAGATAATAAACACTATAAATTGTTATTGATTTTGTGAATTTTTATTTGTAGGTATTGGTCAATATTCAGTTCACAATTTGGATTTTTGAATTGATATAATGGACTGTCATTGTATAATGAAGGGGGGAAATTGGAATACAAATAAATTAAATTATAAATAAAAATTATAAATAAAAATAAATCCAAATTGACAGAGAAAAATTATAAAGTAGGATATGGTTTAAATATATTGATCTAATAAAATTTTGTTAAGATTATGTTGAATATTAACCCTTCTCATTTTTTATCACCTAAGCCAATCTAATTTAACCTTAAGAATGATAATGACTAATCCACTCATATGTGGTCATAATTTTACATATATGGTAAAAATTGTCACATAAATGGAAGTGGGATGATATTTCTGGCCATATATTTTCCACCTTGAGCACATTAATTATATTAATTACATTAAAATGATGTAATAAAATATTTTTTACATTAAATATCATTATTTTCATCTCGACACTATTAATTTATTTAGTTTTCATCTACATGTAGACAAAATTAGAATCTGAATGTAAACCATTCACATATCCATAATGTTTTATATCTATCAAAAAAATTAATTGATCAAAATATATCAACTATATTGTAAAAATTCTCATATTTTAATAAAATATTTCATTTATTTTTTCTATTAATTTAATAAATAATTTTTATTCATTGTGTAAGGATATATTGTATTTATATTATTAACAAAAATTTGATATTAATTACCATCATTAAAAGAATTTCAATTTTCAAAAAATAAGAATATATATTCATTAGCCCCTTTATTTATTGTAAAGACCCAAAATTTCCATGTAATTTTTTTTAAATGAGAATTTTATGAGTCCAAAAAAATTTACAGTGCAGGATTCTGAGACCCGGAGTGCCCGAAATGAATTTCTAAACTTTTTTTCAGGTACGTTCAGTAATCGTGTGAGTGGGTTTTTCTAACATTGGAACTGGTGCTCGGAATTGAAATATGAGGACACTGTTGAACTCGTAGCGCCGATATTCACTTAAAGATACTTTCACCTCGACTTCATTTGGTAGTGGGTGGAAGTTAGTTTTTGTGTTTTTCATGAATGAATAGAATCAAAATAAAATTGTACAATAATTTATTTTGATTTTGTTTGTTAAAACCTCGTTGTTGAATTTGGGAAGTGGGGACCGCCAGAACATAACCTCCCATGAGAGGTTCTGTTTGTGCGGACCACCCAAGCCTAACCTCCCATGAATGGTTAAGGTGGTGGGAACAACCCAAGACCTAAACCTCTTCAACTCCCTCATTAATGTGGAGGATCCTCTTGAGCTTCCTCCACATTAATTATGCCAACCCTCATTAATTAATTGTGCCAACCCATCAAAAAATTAATTATGACAACCTATGTGTTTAATTCTCGCAATTTGAATTATGCCAACATATTCTATAATGATGGCTAATTCATTTTTGGTGGAATTGGGGGAAACTATTGGAACAAAGGGTGAGATCTTAGGAGAAATCTCTATATCAAAGAACGCGTTATTCCACGAAGAACGCTCTACCAACGAAGAACGCTGACCTCAACATCAACCTTCTTCCTAGGGACATCTATCGACGTGCAACGTCTTCATCTACGACGAATCAACATTCGTAATTCCTTCTCAAGATCTCCATCAACGAATAAACTGAGGTAGGGGTTTATTGTGAATGATTATATTTTTTTTACCCATGTTCGTCCCATCTAAAACAAGGAATGTGGATAATGATTCTCATTAGTTGACCCGAATATGTTTTATTTTGAGGGTATAAGGAATAATCATTGTGGGAGGGTTTGACGTTCTTCATTCATGTTTATGTTGAGTTGTTTTCAATAACCCTAACACAGAGGGTACAAGCCAAACAAACATGGCCCGACCCATCTTCCAAAATTGTGATGATTTGTGGAGTTGAATGCAATGAAGGTGGCGGTGCAATGCCACCACCCCATGGCCACCACTGCCTCGCGACCACCGCACCCCACGACTCCACTGTCTGCTGTCGCCGCCGCCGCTGGACCGCAATACCACGGCCAGACCGCCACCCTGCGACCGGTCCGCCCACCTGCGGACGGACCTCCAACCCGCAGCCGGTCTATAGCATTGCGGACGATTCCCCGCCCTCTTGGCCGATCCATGCCCTCGCGTCAGTTCTGCCTCCCTCACGACCAGTCCACTCCCTCGTGGCTGGTCCGCACCCTCGCATTACATACACCTGTTCTGCACCATCATAGTACCCCTCGGTCGAGCCACCCTCACGACACCCTCGCAGCCCTCGCGGGACAGGCCTGACCCAATGGGCCGAGCTGCAATGCGGGATGGGCCAGACCTATTGGGTCGGGCCGGGTCGACCCAAACCGGGTTAGCTCAGGTCAGGTAGGGCCGGACCCGAGCCCACTACGACCCAATTATATCTTTTCTTCCATAACATTGTCACCAGACGTCCATTTTATGAACCATTAATGGTGCTGGAAATATTGGAGGAAGACAGTTTCATTTATTGATACCCTGCTATGTTTTGGATTAAGATAGGGAACATTCAGGTTGGATTGGGCACAAATCCAACCGGGCCCCTGGGACTAAAAGACTAATAACTCACAGACCAGGCGTCTGATTGACGCATCGTCTGTTGTGTTGAGACCCCTATGACGTGGAAGATCATTGAGATACTTCTTTGTGCAACTTTGTGGCAGATGGAGTATTGAACATTAGCTTTTGAGGGTATCCTACTAGAGACGAGCGAGCATAGTGCAGAGACCTAGTGGCTGGCTGAAACTTGACGACTACTGACCGTTTCGACTCAGAGTGACTTGACTGGCACAGTGGGGAGCACCTTGGTTATGCAGAAGACCCATAGTGGGGAGAACCTTGGTGATGTATAAGACCCATGGTACTCGACAGGAGTAGTAACTCAATGGGCTACGAGGGGGAGCACCTCTGTGTGACGTGGCAGACCCACGGTACTTGAAAGGAGGAGTACCTCACCAGTCCAAGGTTTGTGTGAAGAGCCTCTGTGTGACGCGGCAGGACCGCTGTACTTGATAGAGGATGAGTTCTCCAGAAGCCGAGGTTTTCAACATCGTGACTGTGAATATTACTTGATACTACCCCACGAATAAATCCTGGTGTGAGTTGAGTCATAACCTCTGTGTTTTCCACATGATTGAGGTGGATTATCTGATAACTTTGGTATATGTATGGGAATATACCTATGTATGGTTATATGTTTTTTTTCATACTTTTTATTTTATCCCTATTGGATTTTGTGAGACCTAGAGGGTCTCGGGGTCCCTACTGAGTATTGTTATATTCACCCATGCACGGGTTATGCCTGCACCTTATTGTGTTGGATTCAAGGGACAAACAATGTTGAATGAGGCTGAGAGTTCCAGGACTGGACGGTACTTGGAGGTGGACCATACGGCATGTCGGTATGCAGAGGAGACTGGTGGATGTGGAGTGCTGAGGATGCAATTTGTTCCTACCCTTCAGGTTGGAACCTCAGAGGATGATCTATTAGTTGTATTTTCTATTTCCTTAATTGTATTGTATTTTAGTTGTACTTGCACCTTTACTGTTGGTCTTGTATTTTGGCTCCTTTTACATTCAGAACTCTTTTGGTCATATAGTTTTCATGTGTTCGTATCATAGTGTCTTCTTGGTTACGTGAGTTTGAAGGTTATAAAGGAAATGCCTTCCAAGTTTGAGAGAATATGCCTTCGGTGCTAGTCGCCAGCCCATGGCCAATGGAAGGTTGGTTGGGGTTGTCGCGGCACGAGCCCCGGGGGACGGGTCGTGACATTTATTCTTTATGTGAACACATATTAGTTATTTATAGGAATGGGAGTGATATTTTGCTTTATTTAATTATGTATTATTTAAGGAATTTTCACAATAATTTGACCCCTAAATAATTTAAAATATAACCTACTTTTATAATGGTCTAATAAAACTCATCAATTTAGAATTTGATGGATAATGATGAAATTAAAATTTTGTTTAGACAAAAAATAACCTGATTTACCCTTTATCAAGGTGATCAATTTTTTCATGGTTATTATTCATATTGAACAAAAATAAAAGGGGATTAAATTAATAATTCAATTCCAATGATTATAGATTGGGATCCAATTTTATCAAACTCAGTTCATATAACTGGAAGAATAAAATTTTAAAATTATTGAAAAATACAAGATAAAAAATACTTTTAGGAATAATAAAATTTTTAAACATAACAACGTTATTATTCTTATCCCACGAATGATAAAAATATTAAATGAATGAAAATGTATTATATTGAATATTTAAGATATTCATTTCATTTAAATGATTCACTAGTAAGGATTAATTTAATTTGTAATGATTAAAAATATTGTGTATATAATGTTTTTCATGATAAACATTTCCTTTTAGTTGGACATAACTTTTATTATCATTTTTAATAAATTCATAAAAAATAATTTATTTTAAAAATGAAAACCACTCATTTTTTAAAATTTATCTAGTCCCATTATTACCGGTGAATTTTAACTATGAGGTTATAATGATAACATAATATTTTATTACTAGGCCACAGTTCATTTAAACAATATATTTCAAGTAACAAAAGCTATCATATAAATTAAATTTATATAAAATTAAATATAGAATATATTTTTGTTGTGTTTTATATTTAATACAATTAAAAGAAGTTTGTTTATATATTATCTGATGATGATAAAAAAATTATGTGACACTCCCCATCACAATTCTGCAACACCTTGTGATCTTCATATTATGTCAAATAGTGGAATATAAAAATTTATAATAGCACATTTTCATTAATTTATTATAAAAAGTGATTTTTTGATTTTCACATATATATTGTTTATTATTTAATCTAGGTAATACATCACATGTTTTCATTATGTTAATCATATTCATTCAAATTTAATATTTTCCTATTCATATTATGTGTCACGAATAATGATTGGAGATTACATCTTGAGCTACTAAAGATTATTGCCAATAAAAATAGGTACAAGGATTATGTTTGAATGTTTTGGGTTTTTAATAATTTTCACTATACCATGATATTTCATGGGATACATGTGAAAAATTTATACATATCGTATGATGATTGGGCTAGCTTGGTACATAGTTAATCAAATCATACAACCTGAAGTTGGTGTCCATGTGGTGTCATAAATAAGATTCAATTATTTAATTAAAAATTTCTATAAAAACAATTTCAATTTGTAATATATTTACATATAAATAAATTTTAACTATTTAATAGATTTTTTACATGAAAAACCATGTTTAAATAAATTGTGATACATATATTATTATTATAATGTGACTATTGTAACATGGATGTTAAAATTTTCATTATGAATATGATTCCACACATTATGAAAAATAATTTAAAAAATTTATATATGATAAATTAATTGATAAATAGTTACTAAATTTACTGTGAAAGAATTGTTTTCATCAAAAATACATTTTATGTTAAAATCTTTTGTTTTTTTATAAAAAATATTATAAATTAAAAAATTTAATATATATGCATTATATTTTTAAAAAATTATATCAATGTTTGAAAAATAATATCTAAATTGTCTTATTGTGAAATTATGTATTTATTCAAGAGTGAATTATATTACATTGAAAAGAGAAAAATATTAATTATTGTATAAATGCCAATTTTTTGAAATCCAAAAATTATTTTAATTCTACCCAAAATGGATATTAGTTTAATTTATTTAGATAGAATAAAATTAATTACTGTGTAATCATGATTATATATATTTTTCTTTTAAGATAAATTATTTCTTAAATATAATTTTTCAGTGAACTCTTTTTATGTTCTTATTTTTTTCAATTTAAATTATTTAAAATAATACACAGTGTTTAATGATTTTGATGAAATTTATCTATTATATATATACTTATATAAATGAATTTAAATTAATATAATATTTATGAATTTTCATAGAGTAATTATAATTCCATTTTACATTTGAAAAAAAATCAAGAAAACTAGTGATGCATCACATTTTTCTGGTTTATTTTTAAATTAATGTAGGCCACTTATATAAATATAATTTCATAAAATAAATTCCATTTATTTATTACACATTTTTTAAAAATACCCTATTATATTTGTACATTATGAATACTAAATTGTGTAAAAATTTACCACATCACTAAAGGGTATAATCATGATAAAATAGTTGGGGTAAAACATCAAAATCTATATAACACATGTATTTTGCATATTTTAGGAGTGTTTTAGAAAAAATAAATACATTGAAAGATTAATTAAGTATTCAAAATTATTTTTTCCAGTTTTGGAACCCCATTAGTAATTTTGTAATGTTATATTACATTTTTGTAAAATTAAAATTATTTTTGGATCTTTACATTTAATTTAATAATAAGAACATTACATTAAGATTTTTTATTATATTTAAAAAATAATTATATTATTATTTGAAAAAAATATTTATTTCAAAACATAATATTACTATATTTCAAGGTCGTGTGATTTTAACTCTTAAATTCTTTATTTTACTATAAATAGTTTTTCTTTGGTTTTAAATTTTTAAATTCAATTTTATTTCTACCAACCAAAAATGTAATATATTAAAAGGGATTCCAAATTTTGAATCATAATGATAAAATTTCATTTGAGGGACCTTTATGGACCTTTATTATCTTTGTAACTGTTGAGATATCATTGTGATGATTAAAATGTGTTTAATGTGGTTTTAGAAGGAGATATTGAATAAAATATATCAAAAAAATATTAAATTTTTATTAGATGAGATTATATAGACCATTTGAAATATTATATAATAATATTAGTTGAATATAATTGAAATTTAAATATAATGATAGCTATGTATATATTTTATTATTTTAAGATATTTCAATTGTCCCCTCTCTCGGATTTATAAAATGGACACTCATCATTTCTCTTATTTACACCACATCAAGTCATCTAGATTGACAAACCCCATAACAAGTTTCTTCTGATCATAACTAACAATTATTTAATGGTTTTAGTTGTATTAAATGTAACTTCAAATTTTCTATAGGAAGGGATTTGAAGAGCCCTACTGAGAAATGGGTAATCATCACACCAAAAATCATTCAATTTATTTATTCTTATACCTCTTAAAAATATGTGTTATTCATCATAATATAATAAATTATGTATCCTAAGAATTATGAAATGATATTTTCAATGCGTAACAACCCTTATCCACCTTATCTCCATCCTATGGAAAATGAAAACAATTCTCATGTGTATATATGGCTTACTGTCTCCACACAGTGGTGTCATTCGTTTTTTAACACCACTATATCTAGAAGGATAATATTTTGGAATTAATATATATATATATATATATATATTATATTAATCAAATGATTTTGGAAAGGTAAATTTTTATTTAAATTTATTTTATTCCATCTATCATAAAATGGAAACAGAATTCAAGCATATGTATCAACTATTATCTCCATAAACTTTATAATTAATTTTTATAAGTCTATTATTTATGGAAACTATAAATATATTTATATTTAATGTATATATTATTTATATCAAGGATAAATTTTTTGAAATGATATACCCATCACCAAAGAATATGGAATTAAACTTCTAAACTAAAATATCAATTAAAAAATAAATAGTTATATCCACAAAAATTGATATTAATAATGAATTCATAATAATTAATTAATAAAAAGTTAAAAGTAAATGATATATAGATTGATATTTTAAAAAAATTTATCTAATATATATAATGTTGGATCTTAATCTACAGATTATACACAAGATGGGGGTGAATTGTGTCTTTTGCAATTTTTTGATAACTCTTTTCTTGAACGAGTTCTATCCTTTATACTTTATCAGATTTGATCGTGCATCAGAATATGTAAAATCATGAACACAAAGATGTATAGTAGTTCGGGGAACATAATGCCCCTAGTCCACTTCACCAACACTCAACTCCATGAGCTTGGTGATTTTCACTATCTGGTCCTCTTTTCCACAGACCGATTCACAACTGAGTACATGCAGTTGATACCTTTACAATCCAAGGAAAAACCAAGCCTTCTGGTTCAAACATGAACCTACACAGCTTAGAACGAGGAGCTGGTTACTCAATAATAAAAATAATTTCAGAAAGAAATTTCTAGTTTATCTTCACAATTACAACAGAATGCAATTGACTGAAGATGGATCGAAGTCTCTAAAAATATTGGTCTTCAAGACGAATCAGTTCTGAGTTGATCCAGTTGCAGTAGATATAGATATATAGTTCACAACATCAGCAGTAGTAGATCCACAATAGATATTTGATGTAGAACATGTGAATCTTCTATCGAGTTCCTTCTTCTTGAACAGACAGAGCTTTGACGCTCCTTTTGAATCAGAAGATCAATGTGAATAGTTTCAATCTCTTTTTTCCACCTTTTATAATAATAGTTCGATCACATAATCATGTGCCTGGTGTTTCCGATAGAACATATTTAATAAAGCATATCTCCTACACATTTAGATCCATAAAAGTCTCCTTCTGATTCACGATATTCAAAATTTTGAATTTACAGAGAATTCGTGACTTCACTTAAGACTCGGCATAAAAATATCCTTTTAATTCGATCTTAAATCCATTAATAAAATGGATTTAAATCAGTCAATGTTTTACTTTAAAAAAGACATTAAATCCGGCTTGAAATCTTCCCAGAAATCAGCTTACTGATTGTTGCACATAAATATCGTCTGTCAAAATTTTTGATGCCAAACGTAAGGTTGATGACGTGGCCTCCAAACGTATGGTTAATGACATAGTTTTCAAATGTATGGTTGAACACAAACGTAGGGTTGACAATGTAAGGTTGAACACAAACTTAGATTTGATCATCGATACAATTTCTTCAACACTCAAACATATGGTAAAATATCCATACTTTTACTTGATCCATACTTTTCCAAGAACGTATGGTTGTTTACAAAAGTAAGGATTATGAACCATACTTTTGAGAAACAAACATATCGCTTAGAATTTACGTACGGTTCTCCTTCCATACTTTGCTGATAACCAAAACATAAGGTTCCTTCCTAACGTAAGGTTCTCCTTCCATACATTGCTGAAAACGTATGGTTGTTTAACCATACTTTTATCTTATCTGAAAAAGTATATACGCTTTTCATCCTTACGCTATGTTTATCCACGTAGGTTATGAACAGTGATTCCAGAACGCGCTAAAGCAGATTCCGCGCTATATTTATCTACGTAAGATATGAAGAGTGATTCCAGAATGCGCATAAAGTAGATTCCGAATAAGTAATATATTCTCATTATTTCAAGAGTAAAATAAATTAATAAATTCTTGCAAAATACTAAATAAAATCATTAGAAAATAACTAAGGGTTTTTGTGACCATAAAAATTATCATAAAGAGACAGAGTATTATTTTCAATAACCTCCCCCTTTAAATCACATTAATATGTATTGTTGAAAACAATATATTGCTCAACAATCTCCCCCTTTTTTATGATCAAAAACCCATAAAATAATTAAAATTATTTAAACAAAAATTAAAATTCAAAATTAGTTATAAAGTTTTAAATAAAATATTATCTGACAAAAAGATAATTATATATCCAAATTTCTCATGTAATATTCTCCCTCAATAAAATTAATTATCCCCCTAAATAAAATTTTGAGCTTTTGATGTTGTGTTTATCCAAATTCTCCACCTTTTGGATATAAAAAAGGATTAAAAATCATGGATTTTAACACATTTAATATTGCACTGAACTATTAGTAAATGATATTATGAACTGTTTATTAATAATAAAATCTGGAGTACTGACATATCAAAAATAAATTTATTAAAACAAATAAGGAAAGAAACAAATAAACAATGGAGAGAATTTTCATTCAAAAACAGTAGTATATACATGACAATGATATACACATGAATCATGGTTTAGGTAATATAAGCAACAGGGTCTATCTCTTCTGGATTGAAAACTAGATTTCTGTAAACTGCTCCGGATGTCTCTTCATAATCCCATCTTCAAGCTTGATAATGAGCTCTCTGTTCTCTTGAGTCATATGAATATCTTCAACAAAATTGACTTTGAAAAACTCATGCATTTGTTCCTCTTTTTCAACAAATACTGACAGCTTCTCTAATAACTGATTTAATAGAATTCTGATCGATGGCTCACTAGATGTCAGTTGATCCACTAAGAACTTTTGATTTTCCAGAAACACTGACAAAGGATCATTGTTACATTGAAGAACTTGTATCCTTTAATTCATGTTGCTCATCGTAGCTGTGATAGACTAAAATCTTCTGATTAAATCTGGTGAATTTCCTGATCTACTTACAACATTATTTGCAACTGATGAAAATTGATTCTCCATAAACAACTCCATATCTGATAAATCTGACTTCATAACCATTTCAGATTTTAATTGTGTAACAGCAGTCAACATATCCTCTTTGAACATTTCAACTTCTTGCTTTGAAACTGTATAATCCTTCATCTTTTTATTCATTAAATGTTCTATATCTAAGGCATTTCTATGAGAAACTTTCTCAGATACCAACTGAGATAATTTTCTGTATAGTTCTTCAACATATTCTTTCCTTGAATCAGATGCATCCTGTGCTTGATTCACTGTCTCAGTTTGATGGAGAAGTACCAAAGGCAATGATTCATCATCAGATTTTTCTTTTTCTCTATCCTGAGAAGGTTTTTCCACATATTTTTCCTTAGATTTTTCAAACTCCTGCACAGAGAAATCCACTTGAAGTACCTCTATGTGAGCTTCAGAAGCATGCTCACCACAAACATCAGCATCTATGCCTTCCATTGGGTTCTCAAGAACAATATCTTTAATAGTTTTCAAAGGGCTGGCCACTTCTTCACAAGGTACTGCCTCCATCTCTTGTTCCTATTGAAGTGAAACTTCAACATTAGCTATAATCTGTTCCTGATTTTCCCTTTGAGATTCTTCTTGAGCTCTTGATTCCTCTACTGGAGCTATTATCTCAGTAACATCTTCCATGGTCTTATCAACAATAGCTTCTCTCAAAAAAGAATAAGAAAAAAAATATTTTATTGTAGTTTCCAAAATAGTGGAAGTGACATCCTCATTTACTGGCCTCTTTCTTTTGGATTGAATTCCCTCCTGACTTCTGTCTTCCTCGACATCTGCCACGTCAAAGAGAATCCTTCTTTCTACATTGCTGACTCTGGATTCAGCTTGTCCCTCCTTGGACTTATCAGGTTGAGCCTGAGCACTCTCTGAGTCTTCCTCATCTCCTACTAGAAAAAGTTTTCCTTTATTTTTTCTCCAGAAATATCCAACTTTCCTCAACGTTCCAGCATTAAACATATTACTGTGATGGAATTTAACTCTAGCATCCACTAATCTCACCATGACTTTCTTAAACAATAGTTTAGAAATAAATCTAACAAAATGGTATAAATTCATCCTTACCTCGCTTTGAGAGCAGTAACTGAGATACCTTATCATGTATCTTGGAAATATTAACTTAATATCGCTTAACAAAAAAAACATTATATACATATCTGAGTAAAAAATATTTTCCATTTCTGCAATCCGTGGAGCTATTCCAGTCTGAATAAATTTGACCTAAATCTTCTGATCAGGCTCTAAATCCTTGACAATCATTTTCTTCATTATCTTGGTACCAAAAATAAAAGACATGATGTCTTAGGATTTATGCACAGAATCTCCTATATTCTTCCAGTCAAAATGAAAAACTCCCTCATGAGGGTAGTTGAGAATCTGACTAATCTCAACTGAAGAGATTGAGAAATCCCTATCCCTTATCTTAGCCCACATACTGTCCTCTGTATCTCCCAGACTAAATTTTACAGATTTGAAGAAGTATCTATGTTCTAGTTTATATAGAAATTCCCATTTTCACTATTTAACATCTTTTCAGGATTCTGAAATGACAGCGCTTACTTCAATATCATATTTGTCTGAAATAACCAGTCGAGATCGATTACCTTACCCTGTATGATTTTTCTTCCATCGGTGCATTGTCTCTTGGCATTGATTGGCTCGACCTCACTGGCTCTTTTAGTCCATAAAATTTCCACAAGTGTCTTTGAAGGTTTAAAGGTTAGGGTTTCAGAAGTTCGAAGGTTAGGGTTTAGAAGACGAAGTGCGATTTTCGGATTTCAAAAGGGTTTCGATAGAAGTGAAAGGGTTTAGAAGTCGAAAAGGCTCTGACAGCCTTGATTCCCGTGTAATCACTAATCATTACATATATTTAAAAACAAATAAAATTTTCATATGATGAATGAAAGAAAAACTTACACTGTATTCAACAAAATTTACATAAATAAATACAAGTAAATAAACATTTAAATATTATTTAAAATTAAATAAACCTATCCCCCACTTAATAAAATCAAACCTTGCAGTGGGAAATGGTTTAGTAAAATTATCTGCTAATTGAATTTTAGTATTTATAAATTCTAAAAATATATTCTTTTTAATAACGTGATCTCTTAAAAATTATTTCCTTATATCAATGTGTTTAGTTCTAGAATGACTAATATGATTTTTTTTAAATATTAATTTCACTCGTTTTATCACATAAAATAGGTGTACTAATAAAATTCAATACAAAGTCCATATGAGTGTTTTTCATCCACAACACTTGTGCACAGCAACTGCCAGCAGAAACATATTCTGCCTCAGCTATTGACAAGGAAACTGAATGTTGTTTCTTACATGACCATGATACTAAGGACTCACCTGAAAAGTGACATGTACCTGATGTGATTTTTCTATATAACCTACAACTTCCAAAGTCAGTATCTGAATATGAAATAAAACTAAGATCAGAAATTTTAGGATAATGATGAGATTGAAAAACAGTTCCTTTTAAATATATAAAAATTCCTTTAACAGAAGTTAGATGAGATTCTTTAGGATTTGAGTGAAATCTAGCACAAATACATACTGAATACATTATATCTGGCCTACTAGCAGTAAGATGCAACAAACTACCAATCATACCACTATATAACTTGTTGTCAACAGATTTTCCAGTTTCTTCCAAATCATGTTTTATATTAGTACACATAGGAGTTGTAAATGACTTGCTATTTTCAAGTCCAAATTTATTAAGTAAATCAGTAATTTATTTTTTTGATTTAAAACATTTCCAAAATCATTTTGAAAAATTTGAAGACCCGAAAAGATATTCAATTCTCCCATCATACTCATTTCAAATTCTTCTTGCATTAATTTTGAAAATTCATGACAAAGAGTTTTATTAGTTGATCCAAATATTACATCATCAACATAAATTTGAACTAATAAAACATTATTTTTCACAGTTTTCTTAAATAGTGTTTGATCTTCCATACCAATAGTAAAATCATTTTTCAAAAGAAAAGAACATAATATTTCATACCAAGTTGTAGGTTCTTTTTTAAGGCCATAAAGAGCTTTAGTAAGTTTAAAAACGGAATCATGTTTTTGAGAGTTTTCAAAACCAGGAGGTTTCTCAACATAAACTTCCTCCATTAAATAACCATTTAAAATGGAAGATTAAACATCCATATGAAAGAATTTAAATTTCATATAAGATACATAGAATAAAAGGATTATAATGGATTCTAACCTAGCTACAGGTGAAAAAGTCTCATCATAATCTATTCCTTCTTCTTGATTATATCCTTTAGCTACTAATCTTGATTTATTTCTAGTTAGTGTGCCTTGGTCATCCTGTTTATTTCTAAAGACCCATTTGATTCCTATTACAGGATAATTCTTAGGTCTTTTCGCTAATTCCCACACTTCATTTCTTTTAATCTGGTTTAATTCATCTTGTATTGCTTTTACCCAGCTTTCATCATCTAAAGCTTCTTCTATAGTCTTGGGTTCTTGGTGAGATTGGAAGGTAGAGAATTCCACTAGGTTTCCTATGTTTCTTCTAGTTTGAACAAAAGTTTCTAGGTCATGTATTACAGTTTCTAAAGGGTGATTCTTTAGGGTTCTAGACAGTCTAGGTAATATATTTAAAGGATCTTCAGTATCATGTTCCTCAAAACTAGATTGAATTTCTTTAATATCATTTTAAAAATCATTCTTTAAATTCTCAAGTTTCATGTTATCATTAGAGTCAAGTTCATCCATTTGTTCTGTCCTTTTCTCAAAAGGATCAGATTCATTATATTTCACATGAAATGATTCTTCAACAATCCTCGACATCTTATTATAAACTCTATAAGCTTTGGAGGTAGCAGAATATCTTAAGAAAATACCTTCATCAGATTTTGGAACGAACTTACCAAGATTATCCTTGGTGTTTAAGATATTAACCTTGCATCCAAAAACTATAATGTAATTTACTTTAGGTTTTATCTTATTCCATAGTTCATAGGGTGTCTTTTTCAAAATAGGTCTAATTAAAATTATATTAATTATATAACAAGCTGTAATCACAGCTTCTACCCAGAAATGTATATGTAGGCTATATTCATTTAACAAAGTTTTAGCCATTTCATGAATTGTTCTATTTCTTCTTTCTACAATACCATTCTGTTGAGGTGTTTTGGGTGTAGAAAAGGTATGTTTAATACCCATATTTGATCAAATGGAATTAAATTCCAGATTCTCAAATTCTCTTCCATGATAACTTCTCAATGAGATAATATTGAAACCTTTTTCATTTTGAACAGATTTGCAAAAACTTCCAAATAAAGTAAAAGCTTAATTTTTAAATTTCAAAAAGAAAATCCATGTAAATATTGAATAGTCGTCAAATAAAAAACATACATATAATTTTCCATCTAAGCTTTCTACTCTTGAAGGTACAAACAAATCCATATGAATAAGTTCTAGAGGTTTAGATGTAGTAACCTTATTAACATATTTGAAGGATGATTTGTGTTACTTGCCAAGTTGACATGCATCACAGAATCTGTCACTTTCAAATTTGAGACATGGTAAATCAGAAACTAAATGTTCCTTAGATAACTAATGCAAAACATATATATTGCAATGACCAAGTCTCATATGCCAAGTCCATGATTCACTTACTTTAGTAGGCAAGAATTTTACTTGTTGTTTACACAAGGAATTTAAATCCAATGTATAGACATTTGCAGTTCTTGGTGCTTTAAATTTAAACAGTTTATCATTAGAAATAATACAGTAATTGTTAGTAAAATCAACAGTATATCCATCATCACAAAGTTGAGAGATACTTATCAGATTGTGTTTTAGTCCTCATACATAAAGTACTTTGTTGATTGAGACTGTTTTTGGATCTCCAACAGTTCCAATGCCAATGATTTTTCCTTTGGCATTGTCACCAAATGTGACAAGTCCTCCTCCCTTTTAAGTGAGTGAAGAAAAATTCAATGAGTTTCCACTCATATGTCTTGAGCAGCCACTTTCCATGTACCATATATCTTTTCTTCTCTGGTGGCCTACTCCCTCATCAGTTTCTGCCATGAAACACATATTTTCCTTTAGATTGACTTCTTCTTTCTCTGAGCTTGATTCAGAAGAGCTACTAGAGTCTGCAGATACACTCCAAGCAGCTTTCATTGCTTTCTTGTCTTTCTGCTCAAATTCATTTCTTTTTAAGAATTTCTTCTTTTTACATCATTCAATTGTGGGAAATCTGGTCCGATATCCCCCATCTTTTTACATTCATAACATCTTACTTCTTTATTATCTCCCCTAAAAGATTTTTTGAAGCCTCTTTTCTTGTTGTGGAACTTTCTAAATTTCTTGGCTAGCTGAGCCAGCTCTTCATCTGAGTTGGATGAGTCAGAGCTTTCTGATTCAGCTTTGGCTTCTCTTCTCTTCATCTTTCTGTTGTTTTTTGTGAAGTTACCTTCAATGAAGTATCTTCTATTTTGATAATCACTTTATGTTCATTAGCCTCATCTTTCATTTCAGCTTCATACATCATCAGTGTACCAATCATCTCTCTCATAGTTAGATCCTTGACAGGTGTTTATTGTCTGATTGCAGTAGAGACACCATTCCATTGAGTAGGAAGTACTCTCAGTACATTTAATGCTTGTTCAACCTACTTGGTAGGTTCTCCTAGAGCAGTTATGTTATTGACAATTTCTGTCAATCTGCCATTCATTTGGGTAATGCTCTCACCTTCAACCATTCTGAAGGTATCAAATTTCTGTTTTGCAGCATCATATCTCATTTTCCTCACATTGTATGTTCCTTCATATACCACAGCTATTGTTTGCCACATCTCATAAGTTGTCGGGCACTGAGATACTCTGTTAAATTCATCTGGTCCTAGACCGCAGATAATTACATTCATAGCCTTCGAGTTCATATCGTACTATGCCTCTATAGTATCACTCCATGTCTCAGGATTTTCAGGAATTTCATAACGAGTCAAAATCTTTGAATAGACTCTATATCTGAGGTTTTTCAGATATAGTATCATGCGCGATTTCCAGCAACCATATTTTTTTCCATTAAAATATGGTGCTCTGACCATCAATATCCCATCTCTTGTATCAGTCATGATGCTCTGTTATATAATATTTAAATTGCTTCTACCTTTCTAGGGCTCTATCTGAAGCTCCTCCTCTGATACCAAATTTTGGATCAGAATCAACAGATTATACACAAGGGGGTGGAATTGTGTCTTTTGAAATTTTTCGATAACTCTTTTCTTGAATGAGTTCTGTCTTTATACTTCATCAGATTTGATTGTGCAGTGGAATAAGTAAAATCAAGAAAACAATTATGTATAGTGGTTAGGGGAACAGAAGGCCCCTAGTCAACTCCACCAATGCTCAACTCCACGAGCTTGGTGATTTTCACTATATAGTCCTCTTTTCCACATACTGATTCACAACTGAGTACAGGAAGTTGATACCTTTACAATCCAAGGAAAAACAAAGCCTTATGGTTCAAACACGAAGCTACACAGCTTAGAACGAGAAGTTGGTTACTCAAGAATAAAAAAAATTTCAGAAAGAAATTTCTAGTTTATCTTCACAATTGCAACAGAATGCATTTGACAACAGATGGATCGAAGTCTCTAGAAATATTGATCTTCAAGATGAATCAGTTTTGAGTTGATCCAGTTGCAAAAGATATAGAGATATAGTTCACAACTTCATCAGTAGTCAATCCACAGTAGATATTCAATGTAGAACAGGTGAATCTTTTATCGAGTTCCTTCTTCTTGAACAAACAGAGCTTTGATGCTCCTTTTGAATCAGCAGATCAACATGAATAGTTGAAATCTATGTTTTCCACCTTTTTCAATAATAGATCGATCACATACTCATTTACCTGGTGTTTCAGAGAGAACATATATAATAAATCATATCTCTTGCACATTTAGATCCATAAAAGTTGCCTTCTGATTCGCAATATTCAAAAATTTGAATATACCGAGAAGTCGTAACTTCCCTTAAGATTTGACATAAAAATATCTTTTTAATTCAATCTTAAATCCATTAATAAAACGGCTTTGAATCATTCAAAGTCGTAGTTTAAAAACGACTTTTAATCTGGCATGAAATCTGCCCAGAAATCAGCTTACTAATCGTTGCACATAAATATCGCCTGTCAAAATTTCTGATGCCAAACGTAAGGTTGATGACGTGGCCTCCAAACATTGGGTTAATAACATAGTTTTCAAACGTAAGGTTAAAAATGTAAGGTTGAACACAAACATGGGGATGGCAACGTAAGGTTGAACACAAACTTAGGGTTGATCATCCATACTTTTTCTTCAACACTCAAACATACGGTAAAAGATCCATACTTTTAATTGATCCATACTTTTCCAAGAACGTATGGTTGTTTACAAAAGGAAGGTTGATGAACCATAATTTTGAGAACCAAATGTATCACTTAGAATTTACGTGTGGTTCTCCTTCCATACTTTGCTGATAACCAAAACATAAGGTTCCTTCCTAACATAAGGTTCTCCTTCTATACTTTTCTGAAAACATATGGTTGTTAAACCATACTTTTCTCTTATCTCAAAAAGTATACACACTTTTCATCATTACGCAACATTTATCCACATAGGGTATGAACAATGATTCCAGAATGCGCTAAAGCAGATTCCGCGCTATATTTATCTACGTAAGATATGAACAGTGACTTCAGAATGTGTTTGAAGCTGATTCCGATTAAGTAATAGACTCTCATTATTTCGAGAGTAAAACAAATTAATAAATTCTGGAAAAATACTAAATAAAATCATTAAAAAATAACTAAGGGTTTTTGTGAGAATCAAAATTCTCATAAAGTGACAGAGTATTATTTTTAATAACCTCCCCCATTAAAAAACATTAATATGTATTGTTGAAAACAATACTTTTCTCAACATATAATGTACATACCGATTTAATATACATGATATTCAAATTCATACAATAAAAGAAGATACACGAGGCAAGGGATTTATGACTCAATATGATTATAATCATTTTGATTATGCATGAATTTCCATATATGAAATTATAAAATACATGTCCAATAAAACCCAACATTTAATCAAATCCCTAGGAGATTTATTACATTCCGAATTTTTTTTACCATTCTATAATATTTTGATCACAATGTGTTTCATAAATTTATTTTATCAAAATATGGTCTTATTTCTCTTCATTTGGTTATGAATAATTTGTAACTAATAACAATGTTTTTTAAAAGGTTTTTCATTAATTTTTAGGATTATTGTTCTATATTTTTTAAAATTCATTTTTATAATTTTCTAATTCATAAAAATAATTTGAGAATGTATCTTCTTACCATATATTAAATAAGTTATTTTATAGAAGGTGTCAATTGAATCATTATTATAATGATTACAACACAAAACAAATTTATGAACCTCTTCAATGATCTATTTTAGGATATTATGTTTATATTATTTCATGGTTCCATTCAATAAAAATCCCTCCATGAATATTATGTGAATAGTTATTTAATACAGGATATCAAATATAAATATGTATTTTAATAAAAAAATATTCGAAATATATATTCAATATTATTTTCAACTATGATAAAATCGATGGAAATTAATTATTATTTATTGTATATAAAAAAAATGATAATACCCTTTCTATTTATATAGGTAGTATATGATTATGTTACTATGATTACTATAGAACATGTTTATCTTCTATGTTTTTTATGATGATATGATGAATGTTTTAAGATAATGTGATATTTATATGAATGAACTAATATAATGTGATGGTCGAGTCTGTTATGGACATTTAATGCATTGGTTAAAATGATATTGATATCTCATGATACTATCAAGATAAGAGTAAACATGAATTTAAATAAATATTTTCACATATTGATGCTTTTGTATAACTACATCATGTTATACTCATAATAATATGAAAGGAAATGACAGAAAATATCATTGTTCATATATTATTTAATAATTATGATTCATCATAGTAGTGATCATAATAATATTCTTGGAAATTATTAAAAATATACTTTTTCACATATTGATGTGTAAGTATTATATATATTAATATATTCTCATAGGAATAAGCAAGTTCATTATTTCATTATGATATGTTCATAAGATTATGAATTATTTTAATTTTGATACCACATTCATGTGTAATAATCTTTGATGCTTATTACTACATTGAAAGAGGTATTTATAAATTTCTAGATATGATTATATTTTTCTGTTTATTGGATATGAATTTATATTTATGAGTATGTATGATGAGATAATGAACATGATTATGGTATAATAACTATCTTATAATTTTATCATCAAATGATTGATATCACCCTTGTTTACACCTATAGACTATCTTAGCTCCCAATTCATTATGTTTTCCTTCACTAGGTTTTGATCAAATGTTCATGTGAAATAGTTATATGAGAAACTATTTGTTTAAAGATATATGTTTTAGACTTTGATTACTACACATAAATAATATTTTTATTCTCCTAGTCTCTAAGTAGACTAAACATTTACAATCATATATAGTGTATTATAGTGAAGTATATTGAATATTATTCTAAAATGATATAATATTAATGAAGATTATGTTTGGATCACTATCGTTGGTTTTAAAGTATATTTTAGTTGTTAATTAAATATTAAAGGTATAAAAAATTATTAAAATAAAAAAGTATGATTTTATTTATAGTATAATCATCATAAGTTTTTGGTATATAATAATCACTATGATATTTCTAGAAATAAATACATATTTGGATAAAAAAGAGGATGTGATTTTTTCTAACGATGAATATATATATTATTACCTTGGGAGGAGATTTTTCAGTATGTATTTACCATAATTTGGATACATGATGAGTGTTCCCAAACATCACACTAATTTTGACACTCATGTAGGATATTATTGTGTATATTAAAATTTCATTTTTACAGTCCATTATGAATGTATTTAACAGATGATAACGATGGATTACCATATAAAATACAATGTATTAATAGAACTAAAATAACATGAAAATATTTAGAAATTATATGAATGATTTTTCATAATTTATCACTATGATTATTGCTACACATGCTATTGTTTTTTTATAATCTGAATTAGGATTAAGGATAAATTGTGTTATCATTTAATGTGATAGAAAATTGAATGCTTTTATTATTTTACTGCCCTGTGAATTGGGAGATGTTATGAGATAGCATGACATTATTTCAAATCATCATTCTCATTTTATGATAACCACCCAAAACATGGGAGATTTTACTAACAGAACTGATAAAAGAAAAAATTTCTGTTATAGATGTTCATCTAGAAATGAACATGTTCTAATGTACTTTCTATTTTAGTTTATGTAAAAATATGTTAAGAAATACCCAATTGAGTATCTAAATGGAAGGATGTGATGTCTTATGTGTGGAAACGTTATGAATATTACAATGAATATATTTTGAATATAATGAACTCAATATTTTGAACATTTTCATTATCAAATATAATGGTTTAATCCATGGGTTAAATCAAAGACCATGGATGTTTATATGTTATTTCACTCATTTATTTTGAAGAATTGATGTGTTTATATATTGGGGACCTTAATTATATTATAGAATGTTTTTTCAATGATATTCTTATTATAAAAGTCATGAAACAAAAATGTTTCATTCAATAGAAAATTTGTATTATGGATTTGAAAAGGTTTTATGGAATGGTACTAAATACCTAGATGAGTGATTTAATAGTAGGTTAATATTTTATAAAATACTCATGATTGAAAGAAATATTTCAATTAATATGGGCCTAGAGATTAGATAATAATGTTTAGCTTAAATAAATTAATGATTGATAATTATAATTTAAATGGGAATGTGTTTGTAAACATTAAGAAATTAGTGATTTCAAGACAAAGTGGTTAATGATATTATTTATGGAGGTTACTACATTTTTGGATTTATCGAATGCATTAAATATTATTTTATTTAATTTAAAGATTATAGGTTGAGATTAATTTTGGACGGATATATTTTTTTCAATGAGGTTTTATGGTGATTTAGTCTATTTTCCTGATTAAAAATAATTAATGTATTCATGTATTTGGAATGTTACATAATGAGATAACTCATCTTTTATATGGAAAACTACTAGGTTTTAAATTGAAAATATATAATTGATTAGATTTTTTTAATTTTATTTCATTTTGAGTATGGGTAGAAATATTATGGAGGTGCCTCAAGTTTAACTATTTGTGAAATGAATTAAAGAGAATATTATGTTATAATGTTGAGTATTTGGACATTAATTTATCAATATTGGATAAATTTTTCTAAAAATATTTATTTAATATCCAAATATAAGAATATATAATATTCATTAATTTATATATATTATAATTTATTAAAATATAATTGTATTTCTTCATCATAAAAATAATCATATTGATTGTTCATTTTTTAGAGTAAGAGGTGAAGTAAAAAAATATCAAAGTAAAAACAAATGATTAAATTTTGCATATGAAATGGAAATAAATATAGTAACAATATTTTTTATTTATTTTAATATCGATAGGAATGGAATTCATTTACAATATGTATAGTATCATGGAATAATAAATTTCTTCATTTAAATTCATTTCAGTTGAAATGATGGTTTTTAATCTATCACCAATTTATGGTATTGTGGTCATTAACTACCGCATGACCGTGTTCTCTATCACTCACTATTATTCCCTTTATATTAATAACGTAATCGTTATTTTTAATTTAGCATCCTATAAATGTTCTCCTTATATATGAACCAAATTATCTTTTATCTAATGTAATCTTAGTGTTTCTTACGTTATTTTTCAATTGAATTTTTTATTGATAAGAATGATGTGGGCTTTCAACATCAATATTTGTATATATTAAACCTTTGAAGACTGTGACAAAATTTGAAATGATGAATTTAAATTTGGTGAGTATAATGTAGTAAAAAATGGTTTTATAATATATTTAATTATGAAAAAATATTACTTAATTGATAGAGTTCGCTACATAGAGACCCATGTTTATATGAATCCTACTATAAATATTATTACATAAATATAGTAATTGTGACATAGTTATTATATTTGGATATATGAATATAAATAATCATCGTATAATATTTTTTCAATGATATTATAAAATGTAAATGATTTGATAAATAAGAAATTTATTTTCAATAAAATAATATTATTCTTCAAGAATACATTTTCCTTATAAAGGTTTATAATTTATTTTTTGAGAAAATAATTTAATATTTTTTTAAATTTTTATATATTATTTGAAAAAATTATATTATTCTCAAATTCATATTCAAAAAATTATCATGACTTTCCATTTTGGGGTTTTTCTAAAATATATAATTTTGCACTGAATAGTAAAAAATAATGATTTTTATAAAACATTCATTCTATTGAAAACTATTTTAATTATTTGAATATCGTACGAAACTACATTAGTCCCCATTAATGAAAAATAATCTAATTAGTTCCATATTAATGAAAAAAATTTGTATAATATTACTTTTATTATTAAAATAGATATTACCTTAAACTATTTTTTTAGTGCATAAATTTTGTTCAATTTAATTAAAGAAAATAGTCCACAATTTTGAATGATTTCAATTATATTTATTTATTATTTATCCATATATATGAATTTGAATGTATATATGTTGTATAAATATTTACTGTAAAATCATTTAGGAATAAGAAATCCATTTTCCTAAAAACGGTTTTTCATCACATTTTATTATTTCTATTTAGATTACATTATTTCAATTTTAGAAAAAATAAAATTTTAAATTAGATAAATATTTGTAATAATTAGTTCCAAATTATTAAATTTTTTATCTTTTATTTTCTGTGTTATAAATATTTTCCATGGTAAATATTATCATATCAGTTAAGGGTATAATTTGATCAAAACCATAGGGTAAAACATTAAAATATTGATAAAATAATGAATTATCATATTATGAGTGGTTTTTAACAAAATTAGTGTTATTAATTTAGAATAATCTATATGAAATAATTATTTTTACTTCTTCCTAACTATATAAAATTTTGGGAAAAATTAACATTATATTTAAAATAAAAACAATTTATCATTTTTACATTTAATAACATGGTTTGAAGATTATATTCAGGTTTTCTCATAAACCCAATTTATAAAAAAATTCATCATTTTAAAATTTAATAAAATATTTGTGAGTACTAATTTATTTATATATTTTATGGTTTAATGTATTTTACTCATAAATCAGGTATTTTCCTAAAATAATTTTTCATGGATTTTTTATTTTCGTTTTAAATGTAATTTCATCCCATAATCGAAATTATATCAAAGAAAATGTATTCTGAATTTCAAATAATAATGTCCAATTTTTTCATAAGTTCAATTTTATTTTTGTACATTTAATTAAAAAGTTAAAAAGTCATGTTATCTCATTTGAGATTAAATTGTAATGAAAGTATGTTTACATATAGATAATGCTTAATGTGTATTAAAAAATTGTAAAAAAAATTCATGTGTTTATTTTTATCTATTCACATTATATATTAAAACATTTTTCCATGGTTCCACTTGAAATTTATATATATATAAATTATTTATTCTTTTATTAAAATCAAAATTTTTATTTTGTACCACATATAAAACAACATCCCACCATTCGTTAATATACACAATGTTGATTGATATTGTTCAACAAACCACTCCAAAATTACCTTATCAACATTCCTTTACACTAATTATATGTTATATTCTTATTATATTACTACTTCAAGGGACCATAATAATTAAGCTATATAAGTTATATAAAATAATATGTAACCACATTTCCCATCCAATTTCAATTTATTTTGTTTCTATGTCATATAAATCTATCTTGTTTATCATGAAAATAATAAAATATGTATCTAATATTTATTGAAATTTTAATTAGATTTTGAGACCAAAACTGTACACCTTTATTTTTTTATATGGAATGTGATGAAATATCTCACGAGTACACATGAATTACTCTCACTATATAACAATGAATTGTTTTTTAATATTTAATTTACATGCATAGTTATAGTGATATACCTAATAAATGTATATGTTATATATGATATTATTATTATTCTTATGAAAATTATAATTATTATTTACCTTTCATTCATTCAATACATTGATAAATATAGGCTTCATTCAACCCTATGTATGACCTTTCATCTCAATGAATAATGTAATTCATGTGTCCATGTATACTTTTAATGGATGAATATATATATATATATAATATATATATATATTATTCTTATATCATTATTATTTTCTTGATTATTAATGAGTTATAATCAAATAATTAAGACTGGAAATACAGAACACAATCATTCATGAAAAACGATATAGTAATCAACTGGAATATTTCTTTTAAAATAAAATTATAAATTAAAATCAAATAAGATGATATTTAAACATAATATATGGTATTATACACAAGAATATTGTTTAAAATATCATTATAACAAATCTATATTTATTATATCGGTCATTTAAATTTGGGTAATCCGTGATAATATTTGAGGAAATGAACTTATGTTTCAATAAAATTTTATTTGAGACTCTTTTTATATATATTTTAATGGAGGAAATTATAGGAGTTTTATAAAATAATCAAATTCATTAATCATAACATCAATTTATATATAAAATTTTGATGTTTTAGAACCATTTTCATCTTTATGTCACACAAAAATATTGTTAAAATGTTTTTATGAATACGTGACCTTATTTCTCCAATTTCAGTGAGAATTATTTGTTATAAATGTTTTATAATATATTATTAAATCAATTTTTGAATAATATTCAATGATTTATTAATTTCATTTTTTCTTTTTGGAATTTTTAAATTTTAGTTTTGAAATAATCCCCATTTCTTTTTCGAAACAACGTACTTTTTACCCATAGTGTAGAAAAATCATTATTTAATGATTATGACTTGAATATAATTTACCAAAATCGTTGGAAGAACATGTATTGATGTTAATGTTTTATAATGTGAAATTTTTTTCCAACATATATTTATAATAATTTAGATTTAAAGAAGTTATTTTGATATTAAATGTTATTTTTGTAATGATTTATTCCAAATATCATTTGAAAAATAATTTTATCTCTGATTACATTTTTTGATGATATATATCATATTATGGGGTTTTAATTAAATGTAAATTTCCACATTTATTCACGTGATGGTCTATGTTTATGATAATGTGATTATTATTTAACACTTTTATTTTCCTTAGGTTATTCATTTATGATATGATGAATCTTTCGATATCTTTTGTTATGTATATAAATGAAATATGATTATTTGATAATTACATCCATTAAAACTATACTATGATTTGGGTAAAATAATATTGATATCATGTTACATAATTATGATAAACATAGACATAACTACAAGTATTTATTAAAATATTGGCTTTTGATTGTAATTTCTACCGTATACGATCAAATGGATATGTGTGGATATGGATACAAATAGCTTTGTTCATATATTTCTGAAAGAGTATTATTTTATCTACATATGATCATATAAATATATGGGTACAATGTTATGAATATATGTTTCACATTTTGATTCATGTGTATGATTATTTTCTCTATATACTCATTATAGTATGCTTGGAAAATATTGTTTATAGTTGTGTTCACAAGAATATGATTTATTGGGATTATGATGTGACACATATATGTTCTTACATATAGATATTGATTAATACATTGACAACCTTATGGATCATGATTTTGGATATGATATGATTTTTTATTTTTAGAGTCTATTATTTTCTAGGTATGAGTATTTATTTTTAGAAAATGCACATAATTTTTTTATCATACACACATGACCATATTATCCTCTATGAATTTATATCTCCCATGTTTACCCTCACTATTAATCTGATATCATCATTTAATTTTGTTTACCTTCCCTATATTACGGTGTAAGCTCTTATTTGTGATGATTCCATAAGGGTAAATTATGAAATGATTTATTATTGATATAAAAAATATTATAATTAAATATTATTTTTATGTTGATCGGATTTAAATGTGCTCAGAAATTACGATCCATAATCATATATTATGGCGAGATATGTTTGGTTAGGTAGATGATAGAAAGAGGTATAAAGATGGTTAATAGACGAAATTATAATTTTAAATAGATAAAGTTAAATATTATCATAGTTAATTATCATTGTTAATTAAATATTTCTGGTATCAGCAAAATAAAAATATGAATAGAATGAATTTTTAAACCTATTAAGGCCATATTCGGTCTAGTCCAGTCTAATACCTCCCAATATAGTGATAGATACATTAAAGACCTAATTTAATTTTAAATCATAACCATAACTATATTATAAAATTCACATTCTAGTGTTAGAATAACTAGATATATGACTTTTTAGGGGAATTCAAAACCCAGTTACAACACTATAATCATACTACGGGTTTCATAACCCAAATAGTCCTAAAACTAGAATCCAATAGTCACAACCCCATGAAGATAAGAATAAATTATTTAATATATTAAATAATATTCATAAAAACAATTGTTATGTGATATATTTGATGAAGTTTATACAAAATAATATAGATGAAAATTTATAGAATAATTAAAAACCACAAGTAAATTTCTGGCCCTAAATGTTACATAATCATGGGTTTTATATCACACATTGATTCCCTAACATTTGAAAATATTTTTAGGGTTAGATATTTATAAAATAAAGAATAATTCTTATATGGTAAACCCATATATAACAATTGAACACATATACATAATATCATGTTTTATAATAAAATTAATGTCTATAAAATAGAACATGGTTTCTCTTTTTGAATATAATCATAAAAAGTTTCTCTTGATACCATCTCGTCCTAAAATCTTCCTTAAACCATTTAATTTTTTTAAAAATGGATGAGCATAAAATTAGTAGTAAGGCCGTAAATGAATGTTAACTATAATTCCAATGAAGACCCAAAAAAATATTTCTTAAAAATACATATTTGCTTAGAAAAATAATCATCCTTTCAAAAAAAATATCTGAACATTTTAAAATATAACATTATGTGATAACATATTAACAAGAATATAAAATTTATTTTTGTTCCATTGAAAATATTAATTAAAAAAAATTTCGAAAAATAAAAAGGTGACAACCCATATGGGTAACTTCCAATATAATTTTATTGGGAACAAAATCAGTACCTAATATATTGGAGATCTATAATGGGTATCACCCTTAATATAAACTATATATGGCCCAACAATGATCTATAATACAGATAAACCCTTTATATAAGCTATATAGAGATAAACCGTGATATATGATGGATATCAACACTTCTTATAATATATATCATGATAAAAAGGTTCATGTAATTCACATGTTCCATATCATAAATAAAACATTTTTCTGGTGGAACTTATCATCATTAAGACATTAAAAAACACCTTAAAATCATATTTAAAAAATATTATTATATAAAAATAAAATTTACTTTTTAAATACCATTCTAGATACCAAAATACTTAAATAATGTTTATGAGGGGTTTCGATTGACGAAAATATCATTAAAACATTTTTGCGAAAAATAATTGATTCCATTTTAAAAACATTTGTGCGTTGAAAACAGTTAATTTTTCATAATGTGGTGGGTTCTGAAATGACACACATGGAAAATTACATTATTGAAAAAACAAAATTATCTCAGTCAATATATGTTAAAAAAATTACTTTCATTTTCATAAAAGGAAATATTCAAAAAGGGTTTTAAAAGAATATCCCTTACGAATATCATTAGATTTAATTGAGTGTTCATAAAATGTAACTATTTTTTATAAGATTTAAATCCACATGATATGCTTAATTAAAATATAGTATAATATAATTCCATTTCACAAATAATCTTATCAACACATAACTAATGAAGTATAAGACTAACCCAAAGAATGGAAATTGGGTTATGAATTTCCATAAATAAAACCTAATTTTTTTTTTCTTAATAAATTTGAGAGATATTATAAAATTAAATTTTCTTAAAAAAAATTAATTACATATTACTATTTTATAAAAAATAATTTTACAAAACATGGTCATCAATGAAATATATTTATAAAATTAATCATTAAAATATTTAAAAGAATGTTTATTTAGTTAAAGAGTCTTATAACCTGAGTCGAATTCATTACATACATTCATTATCATCCAGAAGAAGAATATTAGGATAATTATTTACTTTCTTTAGAACATTATTCTTATTTATTATTCCTTTAAAATAAATTATTTCCATGTTATTACAATTACTTAATTATTTATGTTTACGTTGAACTCTTTGTCGATATTTGGTGCTTCTATAGAAAATGACTTTCGTCCGTTGAAGAAGTAAAAATGGTTCAGATATAAATAATCCCCATTTTTATATTTGTTACATAATAATTATTTTTATAAACTAACAACACTTTTATAATCATTAATTTAATAGATTTAATAAAAATTAACTACATTACAATCATAGAAATGATATTTTGTACGTACACATGAGTAGAGCTTCCATTATTCAATGATCATTATTTGAAGAATGTATGTATAATTTTAACATTAAATAACAATAATAATATCATAAATATTAATTTAATCATTCAAAAATATGTATATATATCATCCATGTGATGTGGGGATGAAAAATGAATCACATCACTTGATGGACATGATAATTCACACTAGAGAAAGAACGACATTCTCATTTTTCTGTGCATGTAATGGTAATATTTTGAAAAATATATTATGTTTTTGTAATGATAATTATTTCATTAATATAATATATTAACATTAATTACATAATTATAACTATTATTAATATATAGTGATAGAAAATGATTTATTTCGGTTCATGAGGCGTTAGTCCACCGTGCACATGAATGATAAATTCTTTTATCAATTGATGGAAGTGGAGCTGGATATGGGTAATTACACATACATAATACCATATAAAAATGTGGTTAGGTACTCTAAAAAGGGTAATGTTAATATTGTGTATTAACAAAAATATATATTTTATGTGTGAGATATTGAGAATTTAGAAGTCACTTGTATAAGTGAGGGGAGTGGCAGTCATGGAATTTATCAAAATATTAAAGTATATTAAAATAATTTTAAGGACAAGAACATCAAAATAGACTATAAATTAATAGGGAATTAATTTATAGACAATAAATTTTTTCCATATGGTTTATTTAATATTTTAATGATATTTAAATAATTTAATGAAAAAATAAATCCTTTAAATACGATTGTTGTAAAATTTAATATTATTCACTACTTTGACATTAAAAACATAATAAAAAAATCAAAATTAGAAAAATGTATTTTATTATGTCATAAAAGTTTCATTTTCAGATGTTAAAATCTTATAATACATAAATAATTTCATATTATATTTATTTTATTATTTTTATTATCATTTATTTCATTTTTTCCTCAACTACCTAACTATTCTCTCATTGTTGTGAAAGACTTTAATGTAATTATTTATTACCTAAAAACTATAAATAAATTACCATGATTAAGGAGATTATTTTTTATTCGAAAATATTATTTATCGTCAAACATCTATTCAACATGAAAACCTATTAAAAAGTTATACTTATTAAAAACCATATAGTGACAGGTATGACTTTTATTAATATAATATACTATATGGAACATAATGTCAACCATCTCGATCTGATGGTTCATAAATTTGACCCATTAATGATTTTAGTGAAATATTACCCATTTAATACATTTTTTACAAGTTTTTTTAATTTAATAATCCTTACTATATTATATATACCCTTAATTACCTAATTTTCCTGTAACCATGGTAAAAAATTACTAACCTTACAATTCATATTATCAAAAAATAAATTGTAATTATTTAATAAATTTTGAAATTATGAATCTAAATATGGATTCCACTTTTTAAAATTAAATTCACATTAGTAGTATAATTTAATTTAAATGTAAACCCTAATAAAGGAATGGAAATGAGTTTTTCATAAAAATGATCTGTTTAAATTAAATTTGTTTCTACAAAATTTAATTATAATATTTATTTAAAAATGATAGTTTGATTAATTAAAATTAGTATAGGAAATTTAATTTTAAAACTAGTAAAAATATTTTTTGACCATGTAAATAAAATACAGTTTTATGAATAATTTTTTTTATTCACTATTAAATGAAAAATTTAAATTTTTTTTAATTATATAAAATTCATCCTATGAGAATTTGGACATGATCAAAGCACAAATGAAATTAGTTTTTTCAAATAAATATTTTATAATATATAGAAATTAAATATAATATTCATTTACTAAATATAATATGACCTATTTTTTTAAGAAAATGTATTTATAAATATTTCTATTTATTTTTTATATAATTTTTTTCTAGTCATTTAAAAATGCTTAAATATTCTATTAGACCTTTATATTTATTTTATAAATATATTATTTATATTCATACTCTCCTATTAAATATCTATGTAATAATTTTGTTATATAATTATAATATTTTTGTTTATTTATCATAAATGTGGAGTATATTCTATGTTATCTAACATAGTGTTTCCTTTTTAAAAAGTGAAATTATTCTTTCAACACTCTAATTTATAAATTTAAACTACCCAATTTGTACTCTGTATAAAAATATACTAGATTGACCTTCCAAAAATCCATCATTTTTAAAATCCCACAACAAAAAAAGGTTTAATAGATATTTATCTTTAAAATATAATAACAGAATTAAGAAGTTCACATGAGATAACAAATAATTTGGTTACATATAGAAAAACATGGACATAGAAGTGAAAAAAATATCTCAATGACTGATATTATATGATAGAGTACATGGTCCTAGGAATGTTAAGCATCACCGAAATGGAATTTTGGGATATGCCAAAAGGCCATTGATTTCTAGGTGAGGAATATGTAGAGATAATGTTTCTTATTTTAAGATTACTCTACATCCTTTTTTAAGACCATATGTAAATATACTTATATGATAACAAGAAATTCATCCTTTAATTAATTTCCACAAAAATATTCCTTTTTATCAAAATAATGAGTATGAATTTTTAAATACCTAATGCACTAGAATAATTAAATATGTATAAAAAATAAATAAAAGTTAAAAAATCTATTCCAAAAATATTTATGATTTAACCAAAAAAATCAGATCTAGAAAATATAATTTCCACGAAGAATAAATTTTTATATGACAGAACTTATTTTTAATCCATAAATTCAACAGCAATTTCTAGTGTTCAACATAGATTATTTAAAAAATAACATTACATAACATTACTCAAAATTAAACATACTCATTATGAAACCTAAAAATAAATTTACTTGATCACATATGCTTCCAAGATAAATTTTAACATTTATCTCAAAATGAATTATATAAATCTTAAAGGATTATATGCGAATTTTACTTCCTTAATCATATAATATTTATGATATGATAATCGTTTATATATATATACTAAGACCCCATAAGAAAAAATCAAATCCTATATGATTCCAAAATTTCTCTCAACTAATATTTTACAAATAAAATCCCCCATAATTATATTTACTCTAATTATATATAGTTCCTAAAAAATTTAACATCTTCTGAAATAACATTAAATACTTAACCATAAAATGATTTTATAATCTCATGATTCTCACAATGAAAAAACAAGTATTCCAAAAATAAAAATATTATGCAATAATAATAACTTTTTACAAAAAATAAAAATTTAATACTAAACAGGAATTCATGTAGTTAGTGTTAGGTTACACACTCTTGTTTCCCTACAGTAGTGTGTTTAAAACTCACAGCCATACCGAATGTGATGAAATGCCACCCATTGTGTGAGATGACATTATTCGAAAACTATATCAATATTATTGTTAAAAATTTATTGAGACCTCCTGAAAAATAACAATAATATATTCATCATTGAATAAAATTGGAAACCTAAATGATTATATCATACTTTACATTTTTAATCCCATAATTGCATAAAAAATAAATTTCTCCCATAATAAAATTAGTCTTGTTAAAATTTCATAACAGAAATCCTCAAAAGGGGTTTATAAAGACTTTTTCTTATGATAAACCATAAAATTATAATGCCCAGTAAATATTTATTAATATTAAGTATACAACTTAATCTCTTAATTTACCTCAAACCTCATTGGAGAGAAACTGTGAGGACCTAGAAAAAAACATTATATAATCTTAACTTTTATGTCAATAATAAATTCTATTATGTTTGAGGATCTATTCATATTTATAGTTCAATAAATTTATCTCTAATTAATACATATTAAATGAATACATCATTAGTGATTACATATAATCATAATCTATGTTTTTTCCTAAAACAAAACTCTTTATAATGAGCATGGATAGTCTTTATGAAAAAAAGACTTATCAATGTTCTTTTAATATCATATTTCTAAAAAATTCTCCTTAAACCCTATGGAAATCAATTAGTAAAATGGGATAAGAACAAAAAGCTCTGAATTGGACATAAAAGAAAAGAAACGTGTACTCCATTGATACCATAAAAAGAATTTCTTAAATAATTTTTTTTACCACAAAAAAGAATCATCTTTTCAAAAGAATAATGATATAACCTTTTTATAATACGATGATTTCAATGAGAAATCCTTTGAATATATATACAGTTCATTTAGTTTCTTTGGGAAATAATCATCATAAAACCATTATGGAGCACTTATTAATTTGAAAAACAAAACTTCCTACATCAAATATAATTCTCCAAATTTCAATATCATAACTCAATGTATTGGAGAGCTACAATTAGGATCACCATTCGAATAAGATATATCAGGCTCACCTGTATGCTATAATGGGGAAAAATAATTCATATAAGCTATATCGTTCTCATCCATATAATGGGGATCAACCCTCTATATAAGTTATGTTGGCCTTACCTGATTCATATTATTCTCATGCACCGTATCATTAATTAAAAATTCATTATTTCACTTTTTCTCCCAAAACCATTGTGAAAATCCTTAAAACAATAATGTAAAATACCTTCTGATGACAAAATGATGTTTTATTTTAAAATACCATTGTTAATACCAAATTATTCAAAGAATTTTTATTATTTATTTTCAATGAGGATAATATTTTTTAAAATATATTTAGTGAATAGAAAATTTTAAAATATAAACACAATTAATTTATGAAAAAGTTATTCACTTGTATATGAAATAATTTCCATTGAAAAAATCATTTAATCTAGTAAAGGAAGCTTTAAATAATTAATAAATCTTGATATTAGGGAATTAAACTCATTAGGTTTTAGTTAAATAATATTTTATTTCTGCCAGAAAAAACATTAAAGGGGATATTTAAAAGAAACACCCTTAAAAATACATTATTATTAATGTGATCATAAATATAATTAATAAATTATGTGTATATGATTAATATTTACAAAAAATATATAGAACTAAAAAATAAAATAATCTTATATCATTTCTTAAATTATAATATAATTACATAATCAATGAAGTAGAAAGTTAACCTATTGAATTCGAATTTAGTTAAGAACTCCCTTAAATAAAATAATAAAAGACCACATTTTGAAAACATTTAATAAAAAATTATAATTAAATTTGTAAATCATTAATATCAATATAAATACATTCATGAAATAAATTTTAATGAAATTTAGACATTAAAGATAATGATTTAAATAAAATCCTTAAAGTAGTAAAAACAATGATTATTTCGCTAAAGAGTCCCTTACATTGCGGTGATTTGACATATATATTCTTCTGATGACTGAATATAAAATATAGGGCAATTTTTTTTCAATATATATTACTTTATGATGTTTATTATTCATATTATTTGACATATTACCATGATATAAAAATTAAATGGTTATTTTATTTCACTTCAGATGCTTTAATGATATTTTGTACTTATGTATAAAATGTCTTTGGCCTTTTGAAAAAGGTAAAATACTTCATTAGTGAATCGTCTCCAGAATAATAAATATAGAATAATAATTATTTTTAAATCATTGATACTTTAAAGTCATCAATTAAATATGTTTATAATATATTAAATTCATTACAATCATATAGAATATAGACCGTACGCATGTATGGGTAATGATTCCATTTTTTAATGACCATTATTGAACGTTATTAAGTATAATTTTATCTTTATATAATTTTAATTAAATATTTAATATCATATAAATCATTTAAATATAAATCTATATATCATCCATGTGATGATGTGTGGAATAATTAACCATATAATGTTGTGGAGGGGATAAATCACTTGTACACATTTATGACGTCGTTGTTGATATGTACCTAGAAAAATAAGATCATAAATGGAATATTATAATTAATAATGATAAATATTTCATTAAAACATATATAATCATTAATTAAATCATTACTATCATCCATTAATGATAGTGATGGAAGCTATATTATATCACGTTGTGAGGTAGTACTCCGCCATACAAATGAATGATATATTATTTTCTTGTTTGATGGAAGTGGAGATAGATATAGTTCATGTCACTAATATAATAAATTATTAGTAAATTTAGGATACTTGAGATAATATTTTTTCATGGTCAAATAATTTTTTAGGGATTATGAAGAATAAGAAAAACAAAAACACTTGATCAAAGAACGATACTTCTTCTTTAGAAAAACTTTTTTTCATAACACATTAGGACCCCTAAGTACAGTGTTCTACAAAAATAACTACTTTATAAAGAGGGGAGAAATTTTAGTAAGGAAATAATGTAGATAATTTTTTAACCGAAATGGGTTTGAATTTTGACATATGCAGAAGAATATGTTCCCTTCTGTACAATATGGGAGGGTCACTCTTGGAATTTTATAAAATATTAAAATATTTTTATACCATTCTAGATACAAATACTTAAAAATGGCCAATAAATGAATGGGGGATTAAAATTTCAACAATATATTATCCACATTTGATTATTTAATATTTTTTGGACATATAAATTATTATAAAAAATATCAATTAAATAAAATATCAAAATTTTTAAAATTGATTCAAATCCCTACTTTTACATTGTAGGCAACATGAAAATAATTAAATTTTGAGAAAAATATAATATTATATCCAAAAAATATAATTATCTAATATAAAATTATTTTATTAAATTAATTATATAAAATTAAATTCATTTTAATATTTATAATATCATTTATTTTATTTTTAATTAAATTATCGGTTATTTCCTCATTGTTATACAAGCTATTAAAAAACTATTTTTCACAAAAAAAATTATAAATAATATTACATAAGGTGATAGGATATTTTACGTATATAAATCTATTTAGGGTCGAACATAGGTTAAAAATGACCAAAAAATAAAATTTTATACAAATTAAAAACCATAGTATGATAGGTTCGACATTTCATAAAATCGAATAAGGGACTCATTGTCAACCATGTACAAAAAAAATTTCTTAAATTCGATACATGATTTATTTTGATCCAAAATTACTCATACAATAATATTTTTATATGTTGAAGGTATTTTACTATTCATTATTAGAATTATTTTTACCCATAATTAGCTGATTAAACCTTAATTGTGATAACAAATATTATATAGTTTACTATTCAAATTTCCCTAAAATAAAAGTGAAATATTTACTAAATTCAGAACATATGAATAAATATATATATTATCATTCAAAATTAAATATATTTAATGGAAATTATTTTATTTAATATTAAATAATAAAAATGAAATGAAAATAATTTTTTCAGAATACATCCATTTTTAAAAACTAAAGTGTTTATATAAAACATTTAAAAAACAAAAAATGAATTATTTTAAAATAAAATAAAATAAAATAATTTTAAAATTATTCCAAAAAATATTTGGTTCAATTTAAATAAAATAACATTTTTAAAATAAAACCATTATTTATCATATTCATTGAAAAATTAATATAATTAAGAAATTATAAATAAATATTTAAAAGTTAATTATGACATGTTGAAACCCAAAATGAAAATAAATTTATAAAATAAATTATATAAAACGTATATAAATTAATTATAATATTCAAACATGAAAATTAAGAAAAAACATTTTTGAAGAAAAGGTACTTTTGATGATTAAAATTAACTTATTGTATTATAAATTTCTAATAATTTATGAATAGATAAATTTTGATTTAGAAAATTAAATTTATATTATAAATAATTTATTCAAATTAATAACAACCAATTTAATGACATTTTTATAATGGTTACATTTAAATAATAATATTTTGTTTATTGTTTATGCTTGATGTGGAGAATCGAGTATTCTATCAAACATAGTGTTCCTTTTAAAAACGATGGATGTTACAACACTTGTACAATTCCACGATGCATAGTGATTCATCCTATGAAATAAATGATCCCATATGTTTCAGCTATCCCACTTGATGAACATGAATTTAAGGTTTGTGCATCTGATGGTTCAATAAAACTAGAGAAAGTCCTAGTGGCTCCCATAACATCAATAGACTATGTAATTGATAATCAAATATTAGAGGGGTTTTATAAAGTTTAAGATGTGATGTTCATTGAAAAAATATGATATGAAACCTCTAACAAGGAGACGTTTTTATACATATAACTCCCTCTATTCCTATTTGTATGATACCAGATAAATTGGACGACTTTGAACTCTGTAATCATCAGTTATTTTTACTGATTATTCTCTAAAACATTTCTAGCATCAACTTTTTTTAAACACTTAGGATTCAGGATGAATATCATTTTCATTATACATTTTCCTAAACTATTCCATTATCAAGGGACTAATGGAGGAGATATGTACCCATCCGAACTCACCAGAGAGGATGTTGATAGTTTCCCTTTTCCCTAAGGGGGTTCTAATGGTGTTTGTGATGAAAATGTTCTATTATTCTAATGGGTTTTCTGCGTTAGAGGTAGAAGAAGAATGTGTGATGGAACAAAAATCATCATGATTTTTTATGGTAAATGTTAGTATACATATCATTCATTATTTGTTGGACGATATATCACTCGGGCTAGAGTGATAGAGATTTTAGCCTCTATTTTAGCATCTATGTCAATCCCATTGTCTGGAAGACCATCACACCTATTTCTTATTGATTTCATTATTGATTCTCAATTATCAGGTTATTTGGGTACATGTGAAGATGACATATAATTTTCGGGTGTATTAATAGAAGTATTCTACCATCATCAATGTTTTGGAACTCAAAGAGGGTGATGATCACATTTCCCTCCTTTCTATGAGAACTTTTCTGGTGGGATGCATGCATGAAAACCCATGTAGAATTCATATATTTTATTTTTAGAATAAATCAACTTTAGTTGAGTAAATTTAATCTTGGACATAAAATATTACCACCAAAAAAGGATTGTAGATCTGAGCTATTCTTTTTCCATTTCAATAGAAATTTTTTGGTTTCGGATAGAACTATTTTACACCTATAAATAACTTTATTTTAGCCATGTGTTCATCCTTAGTTATTCGATGGTGACTTTAATAAATTATATAGGCCTTGTTAAAATAAGGACGAGAGGCTTTATCAAGAAAAGAAATTAATGATTTAAAATAGTTCATGGGTGATACGGGCCTTATGGATAAGGGATTCTCTTAGAGAAAATTCACATATTGCATGACCTAAAAAGTAAACAAGGGGATCTAGAGATGGCGTGATAGGTTCCTCTCAAACATTCAATGCATTGATTGATTTTTACAATCCAAATTGCCCAATATTACTATATAAATTATTTATTACTCTGTACTACTGGTTAGTTTAACTAACTTAGATTAGTCCTATAGTAATTCATATTATCCTTCCATCTACCAATTAATGGATGGTTTTGTGATGGTTAAATATTATTTAGTGAAATTTTAGCGGTTTATATCATGAGTGGTCTTCAATCAGTGGTTGAATCATATTCGAAGTGATATTTAGAAATGTTATTAGTTTAAAATGGATGGATAGTTCATCTCGGATTTTATCAGAGGTGATACAAATGTTCTTAACTAATTCCTCATCTTTGTTGTAATGATGAAATATTTTATGAATGGATGGTGAATAAAAGTTTCTTGAAAGAGAAAATATTGGAGATTGGGAGGGTGTGGAGGAAAAAATATAGATCTCTCTATGTCAAGGAAGGTGATTTAAATAATCCATAATTTCAGTATCTCTTAATGAGAGAATAGTTTACCAAATGATTAATTTTAAACATGAAGATAGAACCTCCATAGTGGATGTTGAAGGTTCATGGGCGATTGAATTGTAATTTGTTAAGGTTCTTCATGATTGAAAAAATATCTCCAATGAATATAACCAAAGAAACATAATTTTAGGAATAAATTTTAAAAGAAAAATCTCAGAACTTATACAGGATAGAGAAAACGGAGTCATAGAAGATATTTTGGGAGATGAGGATATAAAAGGGACTATGATTATTATGAAGCGGGAATGTATTTTTAACTATAATGGGTTTCCCAGTGCCTTCTTTTTGTAAAATTTTTATATTTTCATGGAACTTATTGGGAAGTAGTGTATGGATTTTTTATAATAGAAACATTGATTATAATTGTGTGTTTATCAAAAGTAGTTCATATTCCCATGGTGAATAATCATACTGTATATTATAATTATAGGAAAATTTTTATGTTCCACCTTAATTATAAAATCCTTGGTAATCTAATTAATATATGACTATTATATGTTATTCCAGGAATGTGGTTATGGGATTAGAAATTTTTTATCTACGGATAAATATCCTTGGGAATATTGATATTATGAATGAAATAGTGGATAATTTGAATAAAACGATGCAAGGATTCAATATTTTAATGAATGTTAACATAAATAAAGTGTATGATAGTATTGAATGGAATTTTAATGTTATGGTTTTGAGGAAATTCATATTTCATGAAGGGTTTTTTATCTTTCATATAGATGGGTTTCCACTCTATGGCTTACTAGTAGTCTAATGGGAATGGAATTTGGATTCATCACAGCAGTATGTGGTCCAATAAAAGGATATCATATGTCCCCACCATCATTATTCTTACTCAGGAAGTAATTACACTGAAAATACTATGTGGTTTATAGAATTTTAAAATCCGAACATTTAGGAATAGATTTCTTAGTGGAATTTATTCACATGTTATGTTTGGTGATGTCATGCAATTTTTTATTAATGAATTGCTAATATCAATTAATATCTTCATGAAAATAGTTATTATTAATGTTTTTTAAAAGTATATTGTGGGAAATGTACACACCAATAATGAAAAAGAACCCACAAGGGATTTTTATGTGATGTATTCAATGAAAATCCACCTGGGTAACAACATTTCACTCCAGAGGAAGAAAACCCAACTATCATAAATTGTTAGAGGCATGTCTAACCTACCAATGTAGGAAATCACATCCTCGATGATGTTATACTCTCTCCAAATATTGTGAGAAATATATCCATGGATTGTCTCTAAAGATCATCTCATGATCAGGTAACTCAAATCCCAAGGCTCTTTATATTCCCCCTGAACCATCTTCTCCAAAACAAGGATGTATGAATCCACCTCAGCCACATGAATCAAAATCCTCTTAAAGACTATAATACTAGTGTTAATTTATCTCTACTCTATACCCAATGAGTTTCCTGGTCTATAAAATGAACTGGCCCCCAAAACGACTGATCCACTCAAGTCAAGATGGAGCAACCATCCATTGATAACCCTATTCATGATAAAACCATCCACAATATAACCTATTTAATATTGATAACCCATTGTGTAAATAAATATAATATTAGTGTTTTAATCTCTAATAAATGTCTATGAAATCGCGTAATCACAATTCAGGATATATTATCCATGAAGAGGTATAAAATTACAATGGAATACTTTTGGAATCCTATTAATAATGTATGGGTCAAAAAGGGATCATTATAATGAATCAAAAAATAGATTTTAGAAATAATTTCCAACTAGGAATGCAACATTCTTTAATTATGAGTGTAGATTAGAATAAAAAATATTGTGAATTCTTATGTTCCACTGAATTTTTTATCTATCATTAAACTCTGAAATGGGATATTAAAAAGTTAGAGAACATAAATAATACAATTATACATTATGTGAATAAATAATTTTGATTACACTGGGTTTCAATAAAGTGAATGGTGATGTCGATTGATGAAGGTGGTATCATCTAATGTAGTGTCTACAAAGCCATGTGGTCCATCTAGGGGATATTGGCATGGGAAATCATCAATAGGAAATAAATATATGAGAAATTCTTAAAATTCTTGTGTGGGGAAGAATGGGAGGAATAGACAAGGTGTTCTAGGAAACATTCAAGAAAAAAAATGTATTTTTTATCATTTGGAGGCACTGAAAGACAAAACCCCATGGGTTATTTGCTATGGGGATATAAACCTTTATATTGTGAAATAAGATAGAGATAAGTTATATTTCATGGGGTGTATCGTATCAAACATCTTATTTAATGAGTATAACAAGTATCTATATTTCATTAGTAACATTATTCACCAGGATCCTAGGATCATTCACTAAGTATTCATATGGTATATGAGCCAAATTGATTTTTTTTTCAGGGATGAACTCATTGAAATTCAGTGGTCTATATTATAGAAACATGGTTCATTCATAAATAAAGACAGAATAATGGTAATGAAAACATTTAATCAAGGATATATGTCGTATGATGAACATTCTAGTTTTGATGATAATGAATTATCAACTCCCAATATAAGAAAATTTGAATAAGGGTGTCATCCTGGATTCTCATTGTCATTGTTAATCAAATATTCAACAAGAATCTACATGTCATGTATTTTTTAATAGAGATCTTGAAAAAGCGAACTATAATTATATTGGAAATGGTAAGTGTATACATAGAGTTACTGATTCAATGTAGGTATTTTTGGATGCCTAGTTTCTCAGAGTAGGGAATCATAGTGAGGATGAGAAGGCTTGTGGTATGGGTTTCATGACTTTATGTGTGGTTCATTGGGGGGCTATGAAAATCAATGAGAAGTAAAAATTTATTATTTCCTTTTCATTTAGGTTTTTTTTATGGTTCTTTTTGTGAATCATAGTGGATTGATAAATAATGGGGTGTCATCTTCTATATAAATAAATATTATACCAAGGAATTATAGAAATATCAATAGAGTTCAATATAATAATGTTAAATTTATAAGATGGAAACCACCCACTATAGAGATGAAAAATAATTTTGATGGATCCTATAATAATGGAGAGATGAGAGGGCATTTTCACGTGAGAGACAATAGATTATTGGTGATATTTGGGTTTCAGTTCCTTAAATGGGCTTGGTAACTCTATTAGTATAGAAGAAAGGGACATGGTTATTGATATAATAATTTATTAGCTATATAATATTAAATTGGATGAGGTATGATCTTATTCCACCTTTATGATTAGGTTCCTTAAGGGGATTCATAGATCCCCATTGGAGATAGCTTATCTGTTAAGTGACTATATAATCTTTACCTTCATGTGTTTCCATGATAGTCACACTTGGAGGAAAGGGTTCTTTGTGGATGATGCATTTTTTAGGAAATGAATACCAAGAGAGGTAATTATTATATACACCATTTTGGTATTATTAAATAAGCACTATAAGCTCATTGTAGTATCTGATTCCCTTAGCCTCTATTATTTATGACCCTAACGATTTGTGATATAATTTGTTTGGTATGATTACATTTATAATAAAATGAAAATTTTTATTCATTCAAGGAATTATATGTCAAAAAATTATTCAGTCAAGGAATTATATGTCAAATAAGTTTTTTGTTCAAACCTTAATAGATCATACACTGGTAGTGATAAAAAAATTTCTTATTCATAATGTATAAAAATTCATAAAATCACCACCACAACACACTTTGTATTATATCACATGAAAATATAATATCTCTCATCGAAGGTGTATTTTATCATAATTATTTCACTAGCACACTATTGCACAATAGAAAAACTAAATTCCAATTTAAAATTATAATCATTACCTAGACAAGAAAGGGTTTGAAAATATAAATTTAAAAAATAATAGAAATGGATTGTTGGGGTGAGAGAAAAAGCGATATTATAATTAGATAATAATAATTCAATTGACAAACAAAATTTAGAAAAATGAATAATAAATAAAAAACATAATCATCCGAAAAATAATTGAAATGGTCTGCATATTAATAGGTTAATGTTAAATCAGATTAAAATAGAAATATTTACATCGAATAATTTAATGTCAAAATACTCAATTTAATATGGGCACAAAAATACTAAGAAATTATCAACTCAATAACACAATATATAAAATATTAAATGATTTTAATATTAATTAATAATAATACTGAATCAATTGTATATTATTAATCAAAATAAATTTTAAATAAATTTTTTTAGGTTTCAAGGTGTACACCTCATGCATAAACATAAAACACACTTTGATCTTTAAAAACACTATTTACTATATTTGTAAACACATCAATTAAGTTATGAAAAAATAATATGAATTTATAATTTCATTAAAAAATAAATCATAATAATTATAATTAAATAGATTGATATATAAAACATTAGGTAAAATATGGAATTATTTATAATAATTTAAATGAGATACGTAGGCTTTCCCATTTTAGGGAATTTTATGTAGGAGAATCAATATATGAAATTAATATAATAAAATCTATGTTGGGGAATCAAAATTTGGTATTTAATTAATGGAATTTGATATAGGTGAATCAAGTAAGTGATTCCAATATTTCAATTCAATATTTGAGAAAAAATTATATGAATTCATGAAAAATGAAAATTTCGTTCATTTTCTAATTTAAGATGATATATTCTAACTAATTTATTTAACAATCATGATGCAGTAATTTTTTAATTAAAATAAATATAAATAAATGATATTGAAAATATTAAAATAATAATAATTTAACATTATTAATATCATCCATTAATTTTATATATAACTTCAACATATTTTCAAAATGTTAGAAGTGTTGTTCCGATGTTATCATTTTAATATGAAATTTTGTAAAAGACAAATAATGAATAATATCAAAATTGACATAAATGATACTTTAAAATAAATATTCTTTTATTATATGATATAAAATTAAAAATAAGATTGATTTTTTTCAACTAACTAGAATAACAATAAACAGGTCATCAATGATCAGTGTGTTATTCTTTTGAAATTTTATTGTTACTATATTAACCCTTATGCGTAAATATACAAGTTTCCATGGTAATAGTTAAAGGTTTTAACTAAGGGATAAAACCAATAAATAAGGTTAATATTGTTACATAATCATGTATAAAAATATTTCTATGTGATGATTGAGACCCATAATCATCTCAGCTTCTAAATAACTCACATTTGTGCTATTAAAGAAAAAATTCAATTTATATTAATATTATATTTTTAGAGTTCTTCAATGTGCCCCCCCCCATCTCTTATAAAAAGGACACTCCTCCCTCACTTATTCACATCGATTTTATTCATAAATTTATCACCACATGCTTCTATGGTATGTTTCTCTTTATATAATGCAATAACTTGTGTTGTGTGTAACTTTAAGTTCTAGCACACCACGAAAAATAAAACGGGGTGTTAAAAATATTAGTAACCACTCTTTTATATTTAATATATTTTATTTTTCAAAATGAACTTTATTTTTGGATTTGGAATATCAAAACTTTCTTAAGATTAATTTTTTGTATTTTTCTCAAAAACATTCAATTATTTATGAATAGTGAGAAACACTGTGTTATTGTTTTAAACAGTCATTTTATTTAAATAATTAAAAAATTTATTTAAATTTATTTTATGTCAAAATAGATATAAAACACTTATTTAAGTTCAATGTAATTATTTGGAGTCATTTAATAAAAATATTAGATGTATAAAATTTTATTAAACATTTTAATTTCATATACCCACCTTCTAGGCACTATGCAAATTTTCATAAAATTTAATTTTAACACTTCTGTGAATTGAATTTCAAAAATCCGAGAGACACAAATGACATAATTATGTAAAATTATGTTCAATAAAATGAAAATAATTTTTGGTAAATAGTATCTTTTGGATTTTATTTACCACGGTTAAAAGTAAATAGGGTGATTAAAGGTTAAAATTATATTATAATTACCTTACCACATAACCTAATTCTATTCCATAAGTGTAATTAGAATAAAATAAACCTTAGGAATAAAATATGGTCCTCTTTGGTCCACATGGATTAGGTTAGTACATTTATGATTAGTTTATTTAAAGAAGAGTTAAAAGTGTTATATTCAAATTTTCATAACTAAAACATTTTTAATATATGGATATACATAAGATAAATTCAAATATAAATATTTATTAAAAATATAAAAATATTTCCTACATAATAGTATTTTATTTAAATGTTTTATATATTAAATAATGAAATTTATTTATGACACAATGATGATGTGGTAAGTACCATATTAATGAATGTTTAAAATAATTGATATTATATATATCCAAATAAATTTAAATTGAGACTTTTTATATATTACACTAATTTTTTAGGTTAATATGACATGTTAAGGTTGATTAATTGTTTTTTCTATGTGATAAAGTTGTTATGACTTTCAGAAAAACACAATATCAAATAGTGTCATGATAGGCATAAATGAGTTTTTAAAACATATACTATATTATTAAATTATATAATATTATTAAAAATATAAGGTGATTCCAAGGAACTTAGATAAGGATATATATTTCAACAATGAACCTATTGGGTTACTCTTGTCTTTCTATAGTAATTATATTAACCATTTATTATAATAATACAAGAATACATAGTAAAAGTAAGTCTATTTAAGTAAGAGTTAAATCTAAAACATATGCATAATATGGTGACTTAAACCTATATAAAACCTATTTCTTGAAATGTTTTCGTCCCATATCCACCATATCCTCAAAATAAATCTTTTTTAGCCATTATAAACCGAATATGATTGTATAATAAATTAATATTTCATGCTTTTCATAAATTGACCCTCACCTCTCTTATAAAAGGGGTTTTCCCCTTCTCTCAAGCTGATAACTCCAAGGCTATTTGGATCATCCTACCGCTAGTCAAATATCCTTCCAACTACCCTAAATTCAACCAAGAGTCCATAATTTGATCAGAAATCTAACCTAATGATCCCTTTTGATTAAATCAAAAGGATGGACCCGAAGAAGAGGTAATAATATAATCACCACTTTCAATGTTCTTTTCTTATTCCACTTCCTCTCTCGTGGTTTTTTCCAGACCAAAATAATAACTAGAGTACCATATACATAATTTTATGTTATTATAACTTTGGTAAAACCATATTAATTATTCTATCCATCCTAGGATTGTATAATTCCCCAAACGTGCATATGTACGGCTTATCATCTCCACATCATGGTGTAGTTTGTTAATTCAATGATTCATTATTTGGATGGGTATAACAATGCGTATAATTGATATTAATAATAAATATAACATGATAATGTTTTTTTTAGATGATATAACATCCAATTAAATATTATTTTACCATCAGAAGAATGATATTGTCACTCGTGCGTACGTACGGATTACCGTCTCCATGAACGCGATAAGATTGTTTTCCCCATCGTAACCATTCAATACTAATTGTTTTAGGATTATAAATAATGTTTAAGAACTTAATTTTATTATTGATATGAATAAAATAAATTTTATCAATAAAAAACATGACTTATTTACCAAAACATTTAATGGAAAACGAATCATTTTAAACCCGAAACGATGATACAACTGAAATATCATTAACAATGAAATATTAGAATATCATATATTATATCATATTTATATATGTGTTTATTTTAAATTGAATAAATATAATTTAACTATTATACAGAAGGTTAACATACCCTCGAGCATGAAAAAGTACAAATTAAGGGTTAATTCTACAAAAGTTTCATTATCTGAGGTTGTTTATACGTTAATATCTACTAGGACATATTTTTTATCCACATCCGTGTTAATTAAAAATTTATTTCAAAACATTTTTAATATTTCATATACTATGTGTTAAATTCATTTAAAACCTTTTTTTAGTTTTTATAAAAAAATTATAAAGTAATATTTCCATCATTATCCAAAAAAGGTCTATTAGGACCTTTTCGACAAAAATAGGTAAAGAATGTTTTTTAACATATACGGAATGTGCAGCTATTTTACGCCATTATAACAACTTAAAAGAATTACATACAAGTTTAGAAGAATATTTCCAAAATAAATGTTTTTTTATAAATTATGTATCTTGTAAATGATTTTAAAATAGAAATAGATATCTCTCTCGAATAGTTTTGATTTCATCTATGTCAACATCCATTGTGGATTTTACACTCGTTTGAAGATGATTAATTATGAAACAATCTTTCCTATTATATTTTACGGTTTTGTTATATGTTTGACTATAGATATGTTATTTTTATAACATACAGGGTTTATGGTTAAAGTTTTAACATTTTCTATGTTAGCATTAATATGAATGTTTTTGTTATATTTCAAACTATTCATATGAGGAATTCATTGAAAATTGTAAGTGAGGGGTTGATCCCTCTATAGATCCTTGATGGATCGGTAGATCACATGAGATATACATGTTTTTTTGGAACAAGGCCTTCAAAACATATTATTTTTAGTCTTGGCTTGAGGCCTTGACTAGGTGGTAATGATGTATGACTTTATGTATTCTATCATTATGTAATTTAGCTATTGATATGACATGTGATTATTTTACTAGTTATAATATCCATTAAAATTAGTAAATGTAATTATTTGATTTATCTATTCCATATTATGGTGAAGATTATGTATGAAAATATTTTTTTTAGTCTTATACATTGCCTTTAATGTTTATACTTATTTGTGAATGTTTCTTCTATACTGTTATCCTTACTAAGAATCTGAGCCCATCTCTTTCAAATGTTTTATTTTTTTCAGGATGTGAAGAAGTATATTATGATTCACCTGCATTAATAGGTAATAGAATATGATTTTTTCCAAATGAGACAAAAGATTGTTTTTATTTCACAATGTAATGATAAAAAAATGTATATATCTAGTACTTCAAATTCTACTAAACTAATTGGTCTTTAGAGACTTGATCTTTTATATTCATGCCAATGTAATTTAATAACGCACTTACTCTGGGTAACTAGGGTTGGGGTGTTATAGTTGGTATCAGAGGAAGTTTAGTACAAACCGTAGAAGCTATATTTATAAAAACTATAATTAGAGAACATTACCCTAAGATAGACATTGAGGATTAGTATAGAAGAGTGGCCTTTAAATTTTTTTAATGTAATTATTTTCCATATTTTCCAAGAAACACATCCTAGTCTAGATATGAGCAGGTAGAGGCAGCTCTGGATCATATTAACCTAGTTGTGAAAACTCTGACAATGAGATCCAGGCATGACCTGTGGTATCCTAGTATATGACAACAGGTCTAGCAACACTCTTATTTATGACACTCCTAGGGGATATTCTTAAGATAATTCACAATTTCATTACAAACCATTATGAATGATTTATGAGTAAATACCTCCTCAAAAAAAATTATGATTATGGATTATATAAATAAACTGTTCAATTTATTTTTGGTATTTTACTAGTTTGTAATTGTGAATTGAGATTCCTAAACTAATCTATGGAATGCGATTGTTTAGAAAAGGTGCCTAGTTGAAATAATGTAAACTATATCAGTGAAAGTAATACATATATGGATTTCACTCTTACTCTAGATAATTATATTGGAGATTGTAATGAAACTGGTGTTGAACAACTTATAACCATACCTAGAAAACTCAATCAGGTTATGAATAATAACCTTACCCTTATGGAGCACCATGATCCACAACACAAAGGATCAATGATAGACCGCTTCCTGCGGTAACAAACACCAACATTCAATGGGACTACAAATCCATTTGTAGCTAAGCAATGCATAAGTTACATAGAGAATATATTTCATGTATTGGGAAGCAGAGAAAGGGAAAATGTATTCATAGAGGTTTGTCACCTCATTGGTGATGCAAATCAGTGGTAGTCATTAATTGAAAAAACAAATGGGGATGAAGAAGTATCAAATATGGAAGGTAGGGAGTTTAAAGATCATTTCATTGAAAAATACAATCCTTATGAATATCGAACGTATTTGGAAACACAATTTCTAATTTAGAGGAAATAGGAGGATAATAATGTACTAATGTATGAGGCTAAATTTACATGGATATAAATGCATGAAAAAGTTATATACTTACCCCAAGTATAAAGATTGATCGATTATTTGATTAGATAAAACCATTTCTCTATCAAGCATTAGTCTCAAAATCTGTTTTATCATAAGAATATATTGTCTCATGTGCTATCATGACATGAAATGAATTATCTAATTCTTACAACATTAAAGAAAAACATGAGAAGAAAAGATCTACTGAACACTCTTGAAATGGAAATAAGGCTAAGGAGGGAAAAGTCAAATTTCCATCCTGTAGTAAATGTAGAAAGAAACACCCTGGTAATTTCTTGAAGGGAATATGAGTCTGTTCGACGTGTGGGGAAAATGTTACAAAGCTCATGATTTCATGGGAAATAAAGAGGTTGTCAATGATTAATGCAACAATAATAGATAAATAGGAAATTATGCAAATGAATGTCCTATGCGCCAAGGAAACATACCTCAAAAAATGCCATGGGAGTAGGGTCAGGCTTATATATTGTTCTGCTTCAATGAAATGACTTTGTTGTGACCTTATGCAGAATTATAGAGTTCTTTACAATGAATCATGATGGAAAAAAATTCATGAACAAAACTATACAACTCATGATCTTGAGTTACCATCAATAAACATTTCTTTGAAGATATGGAGACACTATCTCTATGGTGAAAAATGTGAGATATATAGTGATCACAAGAGTTTGAAGTATATTTTCCCACAGAAAGAACTCAACGTGAGGCTAATATGATGGCTTGAACTACTCATGTATTAATATTTCACTATACACTACCACCCAGGTATGGAAAATAAGGTGGAAGATGCTTCTAGTAGAAACGATATTGGAATTCTTAACAAGATGAGTGTTGAAAGGGATGCTATGTTCATGGATCTAGTAAAGATGGATATAGAAATAATCATGCAAGGTGAAACATCAATACATTTCCAAATTTCTTCCAAACCATATTTACAAGAAAGGATAATAATTTCTCAGACTGATGTTGAGGAGTTTCAAAATAAAATTAAATGTGTGAATAATGGGAGGTTGATTGAGTTTGTATATGAAGATAGAATTTTGAAATTTGTGAAGAGGCTTTATGTTCCTGAAATACCTGATCTAAAAAGTTAATTGTTGGATGATGCTCATAAATCTAATTTCACTATACTCCATGGTATCACTAAGATGTATTGAGATTTGAAGAAACATTTTTGGTGGGTCATCATAAAGGGGGAAATTGTTGATTATTTGTCATGTTATATAATTTTTCAATAGGTGAAGGTAGAAGGACAACATCTAAAAGGGTTCATGCCACCTATAACCGTACCTGAGTGTAAATGGGATGCTAATATGTTGGTTTTTGTCATAGGTATACCAAATACTCCTTGAAGTAATGAATAAATATGGGACATTATTGATCATCTTACAATGTAAACACATTTTCTTACTATAAGAGAGTATTTACCACATGAACTTTTACCATGGGTATATATTAATGATGTTCTATGTCTTCAGGGAGTAACCATATCTATTGTTTCTTATCATGATCCCCATTTTACATCATGATTCTAGAAAAGTCTTCAGAAGGCCCAAGATACTGAACTTCGTTTGAGCACTACCTACCAACCTATAACTGACTGACAATTAGAACAGACTATTTAAACCTTAAAAGACATGATATGATATTTCTATCTTGATTTTCAAGAAATGTAGGATCAATATTTACCTTTGGTAGAATTTTCATATAAAAATAGCTTCCTTTCAAATATTCATATGGAACCATATGAATAATTATATGGAACGATATATCGCACACCAAATTTTTGGGATGATGTTAGTGAAAGAAAAATCATAGGCCCAGAACTTGTTAAGGAAATAATGGAAAAGGTGAAGATTTTTCAAAACCACTTCAATGCAGATCAAAGTCAGAAAAAGATATATGCCGATAAACCAAGGAAGGATTTGTAATTTCAAGTAGTAGATACAATATTCCTTAAGGTATATTCATGGAAGGGTGTTATACGATTCAGTAAGATGGGTAAATTATGTCCCAGGTACCTTGTACCTTTCTAAATTCAAGAACGAATTGATGTTTTAGCTTACTATTTGGTAATGCATGCATGTCTCTCTAAAGTTCATGATGTCTTCCACATATCACTATTGAGAAAATAATATCTCAACCCACACATGTACTCACCTTTGATGAAATAGAACTGGAACCTGATCTGTCTTATTTTTAGGATCCTAAAAGGATTCTTGATACCAGAGAACAAGTGTTGAGAAACCGAACAACAAATCTTCTAAATGTTCTAAGGAGATACCATAAGATGGAAGAGGGAACATGGGTACCTGAGGTACTTATGACGAAGAACCACCACAATATTTTTACACAGTAGTATTCTAGAAATTTCAAGGATGAAATTATTTGAAGAAGGGAAGAATGTAACACCACATGCATCCATGATTCGTTTCTCCTTGAATAATTCAATAACTTGCATTGTACGCAACATCGAGTTCTAGCACACCACGACCAATCATACTAGCCATTATGATTTGTCATTCCAACTTTTTAAAATTTCAGAGATTTAATTTTTCAAAATGGACATCATTTTTGTTTCGGAATATCAAAATTAGCTTAGGTTGAATTTTTTATATTTTCCTGAAAACATTCAATTTTTGATGAATAGTGAAAAAATAAAGTGTTATTGTTTAAAACGAACTTTTTAATAAATTAATTAATTATTTTATTTTAATATATTTTAAGTAAAAATAGATACATAATACCTATATTAGTTAAATTTAATTAATTGGATTCATTTTATAATAACATTACATGTATAAAATTTTATTTAACTTTTTAATGCCTTTCACCCACTTTCTAGGCACGTTAGCAAATTTAAATAAAACATAATTTTACCGCTTCTTTTAATTGAATTTTAAAAATTTGAGAGACATGGTCGACATCAGAAAGTAAAATTTGGTTCAATAGGATGAAAATAATTTTTGGTGAATAGTAACTTTCGGATATTATTTCCCGCAATTAAAAGTAAATAGGGTAATTAATGAAAAAAATGTAATTATAATTACCCTAACACATGTCCTAATTCTATTTTATAAGTGTATTTTGATCAAAATAAACCTTAGGAATAAAATATGATCCTCTTTGATCAACTTGGATAGGATTAGAACATTTATTATTATTTTATCTAAAAAGATTAAAAAGTGTTAAATTCACATTATCATAACTACAAACTTTTTAATATAGGGTTATACATAAAATAAATTCAAATATAAATATTCATTAGAAATATAAAAATATTTCCTAAAAAATGTTATTTTTTATAATTTTTATGCATTAAATAATTAAATATATTTGTGACACGATGATGATGTAGTTATTACCTTATTAATGAAAGACTAAAATAATTGATATTATAAATGTCCAAATAAATGAAAATTGAGACTTTTTATGCATTATAGTAATTTTATATGTTAATATAATAATTTAGGGTTGATTAAATATATTTTTATTGAATGATAAAGTTGTTATGACTTTCAAAAAATACCAAATAGTGTCAAAATTGAAATAAATGGGTTTTTTAAAACAAATACAATATTATTAAAGGATATAATATTCCCAAAAATATATGGTTCAGAAAAGCGACTTATATAAGGTTATATATATCAATTATGAACCACTTGGGGTTTTCATGGATATTTATAGTATGTATAATAACCATTTATTATAATGATACCAGAATACCAGGTAAAAGTTAAACTATCTAACTAAGTGTTAAATCAACATTATAAGTTTAATATGGTTACAAAACCCTATATAAACCCTATTGTTTTAGTGGTTTTAGACCCATCCAAACCTTATCCTCTAAATAAATCTTTTTGTAGGCATTATAAACCTAATATAATTGTATAATAAATTAATATTTGAAGCTTTTGCAAAAGTGACATTAACCTCTCTTATAAATGGGCACTTACCCTTCTCACAAATTCACACCTCCAAATCCATTTAACTCGGCCAACACCTAGTCATATATCCTCCAAACTACCCTCAAATCATCATAGAGGCAATAATTTGGTCATAAATTCAACCTATGGATCCATTTTGATCAAATCAAAAGGAAACACCTTAAAAAGAGGTAATAATTTCATCACCTATTTCAAAGTTCATTTATTTTTACCCTTTGTCTTTATTTGTTGTTTCCATTAAAAAATAGTAAATCCAGTACTTTATACATATTGTTATGATATTATAAATGTGGTACATCCATATTCCTTATTTTATCAATCCTATGAATGAAAAAGTTACCATACGTACGTATAAACGACTTATCCACTCCACCTCGTGGTGTAGTTTGATAATTCAACACAACATTATTTTTATGGGTATAATATTGAGTATAATTTCTGTTAATAATAAATATCACATGTTAATTATTATATATATATATATATGATATACTATCCTATTATATTTTATTTTACCAACAAAATAATGATATTATCGCTCATGTGTGTGTACGGATTACCGTCTCCACAAACGCGATAAGATTCATTTCCCCATAGTTACCATTCATGAAAAATTTTAATTTTATTATTTAAGATAATTTTTAAGTACCTATTATCATTATTGATATGAATCAAATACACCTTATCTATAAAAAAAAGAATTGCGTAAAAAGAAATATAATGGAAAACGAATCAGTTATCACCTAAAACGGTACTACTACTGGAATATTATAAACAACAGAAAATTAGAAGATCATATATGATATAATATTTATGTATGTGGTTCTTTTATAATTTTATAATAATTATTTAACTATTATACATGAGGTTAATGTACCCTCTACTAAGGAAAAGTACACGATAAGAGTTAATTCTATAATTTCTTCATTATCTGAGGTTGTTTATACGTGAGTATCTACAGGGACCACTTTATCATCATCATATGTGTTTCTTAATAATGTATTTCAATACATTTTTACTATTTACTAAAATATGTTCTAAATTCATTTATACTCTTTTTTTTATTTTTATAAAATGTATTTAAAAGAATCTTTCAATCATTTTCCAAATAAGGTATTTTATGACCATTTTGAAAAAAAATAAGGAAAGAATGTTTTTTAACATATACGCCGAGTGAAGTTATTTTCCACTGTTATTACACATATGAAGCTTATCATAATATATTATAAGAATATTTTAAAATAAATGTTTTATTTTATAATAATATGACTTTTATATTATTTCAAAATCAGAAAAGATATATTTCTCTCAAATAGTTTTGATTTCATCTATGTCAACATCCTTTGATGGATTTTACAATTGTTTGAAGTTGTTTTATTATGATACAATCTTCTATATTATATTGAAGGTTTTTTGATATTTTTTACTGTATATGTGTTATTTTTATACCATGCATGGGTTTTGGTTAATGTATAAACATTTCATTTTCTAGTTTTAATAAGAATGTTTATGTTATGTTTCAACCTTTTAATATAAGGAATGTATTGGACTTGGTAAGTGATGGGAGGAGACCACTATAGCTCCTCGATGCATCATTAGGTCTCATGAGAAAAAATATTGCCTTGAAACAAGGCCTTGAAAAAACCTTATTTCTATTCATAGAATGAGGCATTGACTATGGGTTTATGATGTCCGTCATTATGAATTCTCTCATTATGAAATTCATCTATTGATATGACATGGGATTATATGACTAGTTGAATATACATGAGAATATGTAAATGGAATTATTTTATTTATCTATTCCATATCATGATGATGTTTATGATTAAAAGTATTTTGTTTTAGTCTTATACATTTCCTTCAATGTTTATGATTATTTATAAAAGTTTCTACTATATTGTTACATTACTGAGCATCTGAGCTAACCCCTTTCTTATGTTTCGTTTTTTCCAGGTTGTGAAGAAGTATATTATGATTGACCTATAGAAATATTATATGGGATATGAGTGTGTTAAAAATACACAACATGATTTTTTTTCGTAATGTAATGCAAAATGTATGTATGTATCTGGTACATCAAAAATACTAAACTAATCGGTCTTTCAAGACTTGATCTCTTATTATCATGCCAATGTTATGTAATAATGCACATAATCTATGTAACTAGGTTTAGGGAGTTACAATCAATCTTGACAAAAACTATCCCATTTATCTTATAACTCTAGTATAATCTATATTTGATGATTTTATTTTGACCATTGAACTTGAATATTCATCTATTTATTAAACTTATGAAAAACAAAAGTACCATCCGTGTGTAGGTACGACTTACCATCTCCATGTCATAGTGTAATTTATTTTTTGTCACTACATAAATGGATGAGTATAGTGATGGATATAATTGAACATTATAACATTATATTGATTCTTTATAATTATTATACCATCTAATTTGTAATCATTTACCATTAAGAGAATTATATCGTTCCTTGTCTGTACATATGACCAACCGTCATCACGACACAATGATATTCATCTTGTAGACTAAAAATTTAGACAATTAATTAAAAAATTTATAAAATGAATAAATATAAACTATATTATATAATAATTTTAATTTATTAATATATATACCAATATTTCACATACTTTTTTTTCATTTTTAATGATAAGAAAACAAAAAAAATGATCATGCATTTGTACGGCTTACCATTTCCATGAACAGTGTCTTCCATTTCACATATATATATTTTATGTATATATATATAAATATATATATGATATAAAAATCATGTTTTAAATTTTTTAAGTAATTAAATCATTATCTATATAATAGAATCATGAATAATAAGAAAAAATTCTTCTATTAAACAAAGTGTCCATTACCCGAAACGTTTCTTTTATGTGGAATTATTAATAAATGGTTAATATAAAGTCATAAATTATTGATATATGATATCATAAATATAAATATGATTCTTTTATAAGTAAATAATGTGATTAAATCCACTATATATGAGTTTCCGACTCATCTAGAGAGAATCAGAACTAAGAAATGGGAATTTCATACCACTTTTTAATTTCATGTGATACATTCCATATTTGCAACTCACTTATCTTATGTGGCATATATACTTACTGATGAAATGAAATATCAATAATTTTATTTATCTAATGATGTTAAAATATTTAATTTATTTTATAATTTCATGGGAATCACGCTCCAAAAGTTACTCTAATACATAGGGATTTTTGTGTCACCTTTCCTTCTGTGAGATACATGCCTCATGCATTACTTGTTTCGTCTATAAGGATTATATAGTAATGATTAATTTATTCTATATGTCTTAACAATATTTTTATGGAATTTCCATATTCATATAATTTCATTTCTCTCATTGGGAATATTATTTTAATGATTTAGATGTAAGGGTTAATTTCATAATCTAAATATTTTCCAAGATTATTTATACATAAGTGATTACTAGGGTATATTTATGATCCATGTCAATGTTTTTTAAAAAAAATTTCCACAATATTATTAAAATTATTATAAAATTTATCAATTTCTTGTTTATGGATGTATGATTTTTTATTAAATGTTTTAAAAAGAAACTTATTTCATATTCATAATGAATTACTTTTTGACTTTTTTAGAAAATATATGAGAAAAAAATTTTGTTATGTTATATTAGATGAACAGATTTTTATGCTTGCATGATGACTTATTTCATTTATTATTATTTAAAATAATACAAGGTTATTTTAAAATAATACTTTCCCTTTTAAAATTCCGTAGAATTTCATGTAATGAAAATATTTTCACAGAATAAAGGATATTTCCCCCAAGAATTGTTTTCAAGAGTTATCCCAAAATTATTTTCCATCTATGATACCATTGTTCTAAGTTAATTAGGTTTTATAAGGGATATGATTCAGTGTTTCATTCTTATTATTTTTATAAATGGTTGTATTTAGATGGAATGGTATTCATTAAATCTTTTTCTTTTCTATGGGTTATGGTATGATTGTATAGTGTTTATGAAATCCATTTCATTTGATGGGTTCTAATATGATAAATAATTTACAATCTTATAGAACAGAAATTTGTGATTTAATTATTAAATGTCTGTGACCTTTATCTCTACCCAATGAATTGGTCAATGATTTATATCTCATGATTTGAACATAATGTACTATGTCCACTAATATGGTCATGGGAGCGATCCATGATTACAAAGATGGCCATCAAAGTGATTCCATAAAAATTATGAATATCATTATTATATAGTTATGTGTTTTCCAAGTTCCCTATTTTATTACATTATTATACTTTTATAGCTCAAGATATTTTATTCCATATGATTAATATAAAATTAAGTGCCAATAATGATTCATTGATTCCAATTTATGACCTTGGATATACAGGGTATAATCTTCTATTTTCATGATAATGTTCTCATACTCTTCTTTACATGATTAGGTTTTCATATATCCTTTATTTACACATAATGAGCATATAAGCTCATCGATTTTTATGTTTTCATTCACCTATGTAATGAACATATGAATTTTGTTTGATGTTCCTAATAATGGTGCTAGTAAAGAAAAACATAGTAATAGATTATGTAGATCAACTATATACCTGTTTTTATGTTTCCCTATTTCTAAATTCAATGGACTAATATAGAAAATTTTTGTTTTCTTGTGTAATGTATTAAGTATTCTTCAAATGTAATGTAATGTTAAGGTACATAAATTACGAGTAGTTATAATACCCTAACAATGTTTTATCAAGGAATATATTCCTATATATACCAGCACTGAATGATATGAGGTGGATGAAAGCAATATGCATCATCTTGGAACTATATATCAGTAATTAAAATTATATTTAGAGGAATAGGGTTATAAACAGAATCAGTGACTGACCTAGATGATTATAATGTAGTCAAATAGTTAAGAGTATACTACATATATGCAAGAAACATCACGCATTTCATGATATTGTGGTATAATTGATTAATATATTTCCAAAAATATGAGGCTATATAATAGGAGCTTACATTATTCATTTTTTGGAATAATTTTATATATAGTAACTCAAAATAGAAATAATTGGAAGTGATAAAATCATAAATATACTTTTTGAGGAGTGATTATTCCGTGGACTATAGATCGTCTGAATGGTTGTTCAAAAAATAATATTTAGAATGATAGTATAACTATCTATATAAATTAATTGATTTATTCTTGTTTATAAAATCATATAATTTGATATGAACTCAGTTCATAAAAAATCATGAACAATGGTGTTGTCGGATGAAAAATAGGTGTCTAGTAGATATTCCCTAGGCAATTCACGATGAGGAAGAGATATATTAATAATTGTTGAGGAAATGTTTTTCTACTAAAGTTCACATTAAAAACCATTATCTTTATAGAAAAACTTAAAACATAATTCACCTCAATATAATTTAATTTTTCTCTTTTTTGATGTACCAACTCATTTTTGGAATTTTTCGTTTCATCAAGGTAAAATTTGATAAATATTAACCATTTATAAACTCAAGAATTTAATGATATTTTAATTTGATATCCTTTAAAAGATGTACATTAACAATAAAAAATAAATTATTTTGAAGGATTATTGATACTACTGATTTGATAATCACATAAATATTCAACAAATTATATGGCACATGATATTGATTTTTCCAAAATTGATGATTATATTTATTTTTTTAATATCATGAAAAACATAAATAAAGGTAAGTCTATTGTAGATGAATATGTTTTATTATAGTAATATTTAAAATTATGATGAATAATCTCATTCATCTCTTGCTAGGATGATAATAAAAATGAAGATTTAAAATATGTTGAATGTTCAAGGGGAATTATTAGAAACTACTATTATATTGAGATCAACTTTGGATAATTAGTTTCTTCCTAAATATGAACCAGTATATTTTGAAATACTATTGAATAATTAAGAGTTATTTGATTCTAGGAATGATTAATTATTCTACATTGTGAAAAAATATACTCATTATTTGGAAATGATGGATAATGAGAAGTATCTTATAGTGATAAAGTAGATGTTTTAAAGAAATTTTAATAGAAGGTGTAATGTAGTAATGTATAATGAATTATTGGTGTATAAAAAAATAAAATGGTTGATGGAGTTGATGTTTTTGAGACCATTTAAATATTTTCATTGATATAAACCCTAACAAATATTTATTAGATTATATGAAAAAAGGTGTTACAAGATATTTCAAATGGATCTGAAGTCCACCTTCCTCAGTGGAGTGTAGAAAGTGGTGGTATACATTGAGTAACCATGTGGTTTCATTCTATAATAAGTGAAAAATATTTTCATCATGCTAAATATGGAATTATATATCATGAAAAAGACATCAATATAATCATATTCTATATTGTAAACCTTCTTAATGAAGTTTAATATCATAAATGGAAGAGTGTAATAATAACTATATAACAAAATATATAATGATACAAATCTCATTATAATAATTTATGTCCATGATATTACATTTTTTATAAATAATGATGATTTTTTTGATATAATTGCCTATTAGATGTATAAAATATTTCAAATATCTATAATTTGGTAAATGTGGTTCATTTACAGTCTATAAATTTATAATGAGAAACAAGAAAACCTTCTTTCTTAATAGTTTTATCCCGAGTAACTCTTTAATAGGATTTTCATAGAAGATTCAAATCATAATTAAATATCAATTTCTATTGTAAAACTAATTTAAAAATAAGAACTGGGTAAATAAGTTTATTTAATGGTGTTTATATGTATTATTATCAGTCTCTTCATATCTTCCATTTTCATTATTGAATTTGGTTTATGTTGTTAAATTTTTTTCTTGTATTAAAAATGATCTAAAAGAGTTCATTTTATATATTTAAAGGAAAACTATTATATACATATATGGTTTAAATATTATTGGATGGAATTACCACAGAAAATGCTAACTATAACAGTTTGGTTACAAAGATGCGTACTATGTTTTTTGTGGGTATACATGTGTGATGACTTCGTCCCACCCTCTATAGTCTATTAATCATAGATACATACTTTACATAAATGCTTTGATACCATATATAAATATTTGGATATTTCCATTCTTAATTAAAAAATAAAAAATTATTATTCATTATATTACAACTAATGATCATTATAGGATAATAATATTAAATAAATATTGTTAAAAAATTTAACAAATTCCATGTTCATTACATCAAGATGCTTTTTTATATTCTAAAGTACCAACCATAGAATTATTATTAAACATATCACATAAATTATTCCACTCTCAGTATCCTCGTATTCCTTTAATTTGTAACTTACTACATGCGTTATCAATACTAATAAGTCAAATGAAACTAAGAAAATTCTATATCAATGATAAACTGGGAAATTCAGAAGAACTGTTTGAGCTCAATCACTTTGTGAGAGAAAATGTATAAACGGTGAATAAAAGTAAAAAAATGTCACATCAATGGTTCATATGGAATGGTAAAATCACATTAAGCGATTAGCAACAAGAAACTGAGAACTTTTTATATCCATGATAATGAATGTTAACCTGGTTTTCAATAATATTGATATCCTTCTTAATGAATGAATAGTTATATAAATAAGAAAACAATTTTCAATGAATTTTTCTAGGGAATTTACATGTCTTAAAGACTGTATTAAAGACATATTACAAAATTGGGAATGCATACATGAAATACCAAAACATGGTTTTTATCATTAAAAATTTTTAGGAATAGAGGGTTACATTTCCATTACACAACTATTGCATAATTAATTCCATTGAATTCACCATAAGAATAATTAATAAAATTCGATCATTGAGTTTTTCTTATAATCATATATTGGCGTATCTAAATTAACAAAATATGTATTTTGACTCAACAGATGATACTAAGAATCCCAAGGGTGTTGCATGCAATATATGGTTCATATATAAATGGTCGAAGTTCGTGTGCAAGCCTCTTGTGTGCCCAGTGCAATGTAAAATTATGTTCTTTCCCTCAGATCTCAAAAACAGAAAAGTAAGATGCACGAAATAAATGTGGTTGGATAGCAATAGAGATGAACACACCAAAAGGCCTTCAGATGTGATGTAAAACAACCACTTCTATGTCGGTCTCCTTCTGCACTGTGCTAATAGGTTCACCTCCAAATAGAGGTGTACCCCCACCCACATGAATAATACTCTAGAAGTCGAATATTCACTCCCATTCACATAAGTCAACCTCTTCTATGACCAAATTAAATTCATGATGTTATGTTACTCAATCTGGCATGACAGGCCTCCCACAGGTCCCCCTTTGGGTGGGGTCATTATGGGTTCACCCACTCCCACTTTCATTTTTCTCATGTCATGTGTGTGAAAACGACCCCCTTATATTAAAGACATACCCATGTGTAGTACATCTTGCACTAGGTCCTCTTCCCTTTGTTCATCTGACTCCCTTGTTGAACTAAAGACCTAAATATTGTGCACACTCCTACGTACTCCATATGATATCCCAATTCCAAGGCAGCTTGATCTATCTTCTTTTCCACACATCATTTTTATCTCTTGTGCAATCCTCTATGCGGCCCTCCAGAAATTTTTATGGTGATTTCTTGGTCCCTTGAGTAGAGATCGTTGTTCTATTTCCATGCCTCATTCTTCTTCCCATATACATAGTAACATTTATATCTTCTTCGCATAGCCAAGTTGGCATGGACCCCTCAATTCTCTAGTCCTCCACCCCATCGCTTTCGGACATTTCTTGAGCCTTCCCTCTTTCAAGAATGGGTTGGTAAAAGTAATGTCTGTAAAAGGGACGAGGATTGAGTCCTCATCGTCGAAGATGTAGGGTGTTAAATATTCAAGAACCCTCATCTCCAAAACATGACGTTAAACGGTGGGTTGTCCCATGCATGGGGTTTGGGTAGGATAAAAGGATAATGAGAATATGTACACCCCCACTCATCTCTCTCTACACATTTTCACCATGTGAACCTCAGACAGTCTCCACATATACCACAACACAATCAGAGAGTGTGTTCCCTGTATAGAGTGCCATATCATTTTCATACATCTGGATACCCTCCATGGGAATCCCTCCTAGAGTATGTCCCAATATCCATATCCATGTTCTTTTAATCATGCGTAAGCCTAAATCCATCCTTCATGGACACACATTTGATGACATCTACATATGGACTACTTCTATATCTTGTTTCTTACTCGCCTCAAGACTCCCTTGGGTTTAGAGTTTAACAGTGGACATAAAATACTATATATGGTCTGCTAACCATGTAAAATTATCATACCCCTCATCCCATATGATGTTAAACTATGTTGACATGAACTATTTATAATTTGATCATTCCCTCCTAGACGTGGTATGTAGGAAGCCTATCTAATGTTCAATCCCCCCACTCACAAAAATTCAACAATTCCATGAATTTCATTTCTGTTCACCTTCATCATGATTGACACCAAATTTTATTCCCTTCTAAACTATGAATGTTTTGATCCCTTTTGGGTATGTATAAAGCCTCTATATGGTCCATCCCCATCCAATGGTAATCTATGATACTCCCTCTTTAGAGATGTACCCTCCTGATTCGATACTTTGCCTTTTTGGGATGCATCTCATGGATTTGCCAACATGAGGTGTTTTGATCCCCATGGGGTGATAACCATGGATAAGCCCTAAAACAACCCATAGTCCTTTAACCAATAGTGCCCCTATTGTGATGAGCTTCAAACCATACATATTCACAATCATTTATTCAGATCACATTCTTTTTTATGCCCTGATTTCATATCCCACCCTTTAACTACATAGACATTGATCCCTATCCATTGGGATATGTATGAATCCTCCTCATGGTTCAAGCGATGCACCCATTTCCAATCCTGATCCCTTCTTTGAGTCTTTGGGTCTAGAGAAAATCATTCAAAATCAAGGAGGATTCATTTGATTCAGGTACCTTGTCTAGGCACCCATTCTCATGAGACGCCTCATCAGATTACTCATCACCCAACTTGAACTATGTGGACTTTTATCCCTACCTTCAATGCAAGGTAGTAGGAAATATCCTTGAGGTTCAAGCCCAACACTATCATCTTCACATTGGATCCTTTTCATTCATCTCATACAATTAGTAAAATAATCTGTATTCTATCATAATTATACATGAGCCACCACATCTTGGATAATTCATCTCATCCACCTGAGAAGATAACCCTGCATAAGCTACATCCATCCAATTGCTTCTTCTACTGGCACCCCAGCTGCTCTCCATGTGAAACCCAGAGTCACCACATCAAACTACATGGGATTTGACCCATTTCATCTATGCTGGGTATATAGGAAACCTCTCTGACGATCAATCATATTCAACGGTACACCTTGGGTACCCATTTGATAGGACCCACCTTCACTGATCCTCCCTTTCAGGTATTCATCTCACCCTTGACAGTGTGATTTATTCCCTATTTGGGAAATGACATCCAGGGTCCATCATCATGGATGTTTTGACCCATCAACTTGGTAAACCTTCCAAGTGCTCCCTCCTAGGGTATTATCTATTTTATCCCCTCTTTTAAATGTTTTATTTAGTCTTATCCACCTATATTAGATGTTAAAATCGTTTCATACCCCATGTAATCATGGGAAGTCAAAAAAAACCTCAGATACGTTTCTATGGCATAAGTTTCCATACATTCGATGTGGGTGTCCATGGGCTTCAATTCTGTCATGAATCCCTCTAATATGTTATAATTTCGGAGTACCATGGATTCAATGTCCATATATTCCAGTGATATCCAATGTTTATACTTCTTAGACCAAATGTTACCGCCCTGACTTGAACCTTTCAAATTTTCTAACAGAACTAGTGTAATTAACCTTCGTCCACAAAGAGATGGCACTAAAAAGGGTTCCGTGAATAAATTATAATATTTAGGGATAACCAGGCTAGGAAATGAGTTCTGAGAAGTAATCCATGGAAGGAATAATCTGCATCCCATCATCTCATTTCAATCAAGGAGTAGACATTGCTGAAGAGGAGGTGAATGCCATGCACCTTTGGAAGGGTGAAATGTGGTGTACAATGTGTAGTCCAAGATAGTGAGAATCAGACACGTTGGGGTGGAATACCCTAATGGAATGCGTTATAAACAATAATTCATTCCATTTCCTAAATAATACCTTACTCTCTAAATCATTTTCATTTGTATAATAAGAATTTTTAAAATAAAACACATAATCAAGTAATGTTAGTTTTAAATAGGCGCGAGGGGCTTCGATACATTTTCTCTTTCAATAACATGAATAACATGATCATAAAATATCCAAATAAATTATTTATATGGAAATAAACAACCTATCCAACATATAAATAATCTTATATATGGGAATACTGATAAATGGAACACAGATATTTTTACCGAAATAAAAATTGGATAACATGGTCATAACAATTCAGAGGGGCATGTTGGGTTATTCTAAATACAAAGATAACATTCTCATAATAATCCATATTATAATACAAGCATATATTATGCTAATATATTTATCATGTCAACAACCAACATGAAATATGTAAAATAAGTTATTTACACATTATAAAGAAATTAGTATATGCATAAGTTACTACATGAATAAAATTATCATAATCCATTAATAGGATCATGTAGTATGGTTTCAATATAATATATCCATTGTCTAACAAAATAGTTATATAGTGATATTGAAGTACTCGAAAACCATCCATAAAATATAATTATGGAATGATAATACTCAATAATGGTTCATGAATTAGACTATTTTGTATCACAAGTTCAATACCCCAAATGATCTATATAATAGTACATATAGTGGAAATAATCCTATTATTTTAAAACCTTTTGAATATGAAAAGGAAAATCAAAGTGAAAAAAATAAATAGCTCAAATAATTTTTTTTAACATTGATGTAAAATATAATGTCATAGGTCATTTCCAAATGAAATCATTATAATGTGAAGTGAAAAATTATTGAATTCATTTATATTTCATTAATTTACAATATAGGATCCTTGAAAATTGAATAATTTTTATTATTGAAAATACATATCGAAAAAATTTCAATTGGAAATAAATATTTTTGATTATTTTATTTACTTTGGAAAAAAACTCACAATGTAATAAGAGTAAAAACCCTTCTCACTTTTAATAATCAATTTTTCTAGTAATTATTTGCGAATACCATATAATCAAATACAATAGTTGGAGAATCCAAAAATAGATTAAAAATTATCTTGATACCAAAATATAAATCAAAGAACCCTCAGGGTAAAGCTTAGTTTATAGTTTCCCCAGTGGGTCACGGTGAGGTATTGAGTTGGAGTCTTCCCAGTATCGTACATTAATTTCTAATTGCATTATATTTTTTTAATATATCCCCTTCACTGAATAAATGGAGGCTTCATCCTCAGATTTTCTGCATTATAATTAATATTTTGGGAAAAAGTAATCAAAAAATATTTATATTAGGTGAAACAACATTATTAATAAAAAAATGTATAATGTAAAATGATTTATCTAGAAAATGTAATAAAATAAAAATTATTTGTTGAAGTATAAATCCATGGGAAATTAATAAATCATATAAAATAAACCATATTCTCTACATGAAACATGTCTCAAAAAATTATAATTGAGACCATGAAAAATATTGTTCCTTGAGTAAAACATTAATGAAAATCATTGAAAGACTCAAAATGTAATCGAACATTAAATTACATCATGAAAAGATAATTTTAGAAATGATATAGAACATTAGAAGTTTATACAACACATAAATCAAATGTGGTATATAATATAAAGATTAATCTCAAAGAGATTAATTTTAGATGAGAAATGTTACCTTTATTCATTTCTAGGTTGACCACAATATGTCCTATTTTCAGCTAATATTAAATAACATAATATCTTACTGTATATAATTAATCATAAATATTTACATTTTATAATCCTAATAATAATTTTTTATGATTATTAAAATAATTACTTATAGAGGAAGATGATCAACAAGTGTATATATATTTACATTATTTAATATTAAATAATAATGATATCATTACCCATTATTTGATACAGAGTAAAATATTAATATATCATTAAATGTTTTATAATATATAATTTCTATTGATATATAATTCACTTATATCATTCAAAAATTATTATTTGTTACTCTATGAGAAATTTTAATCGGTGTTTTTGTACTTTATATTTTTTTTCAATGAAAAAATATACAATCATAATTATATAAATAATTGATATAATATTTATATAGTCTTATAAAAATGATGTTTTAATTATTTTATTATAGCACAATATCTATTTATATAAAAATATTCATACATTATAGAGTTATATCTCATTGTTCATGTTTTTGGTTGAACAGACCGAAACATGAACATGCATTAACGTGATGGATGAGTATGGGAAAGGACATGTTTCCCTTATCATAATACCATTATAGTAGATTAATAATGATATCATATATATTTTTTATGAGGTTAATACATATTTTAATATTATTTGATAAATATTTTGAAATTATAAGAAATAAAATGATTCTTCATTTAGGATGTAGTCAACACACACACTTTATTGGGGTTCCTTCAATTTTCTATGTCAATGTAAAAGAATAAATATGGTCTATACCATTAATATAATAACAAAATATTATATTAAAATCATTCAAGATATCATATCATCATAGTGAGATATATTTGGAACCATAATATTAATAATAAAACATAATAGGGAGATAATACATATGTTATAGTCTTGAAAATTCCTTCGAAATTTCAAATAAATAATAAGTATTATGATAACTATAACTGACCAGTGTCTTATGTTCCTCAAATAAATTTCTAGAAGAATAAAATTGTAGTTTTAATGGTTCCATTCATAGGATATTATATATCTGAATGGATTATGTGGTTTTTTTTATAACTGAATGTAATAGAAATTTTAGAAACACCATTCCATTTATTTTATAACATAATTTCATTCTCACACTAATAATGCTAAATAATAGGAAAACATGTTGGGAGAAAATTTTATTGGTCGGTCTAATGGAAATAAATCAATTCAATGAATAGTTTCAAATAATATATAATTTATAAAATAACTTAAACTTAATTTATTCTTTTTTACAGCAATTATTAATTTTCAATCTTAGTAAATTAATTTATAGATTAAATTTAAAACTGACTTTATTACCTAATTTTAATATTATTATACAGATTTTTAAAACACTTCTATAAAATAAAATTTATACTTGTATTACATTTTAATTAAAAATTATTAATGTGATACAACATTTTTTTCTTGAAAAATATCATTATTATGATTTTATATCTATATATATCATAAAATTATCATGGATTATAATTTTTAATCCATAATTGTTTTTAGTATAATGTGAAAAAAATAATTCATTGATGGAAATAAAATCCCAAAAGTGAAATTGAAAACACATTTCTTATATAAAATATCAAAATTATTTTTTATAGTAAAGTAATATTTAATAGTAGTTTTGAAAAGGATTTTCATATGTCTTCTATGAAAATATAATATTTAAATATTTAATGTTTTATTAATTAATTTCTTATCTCACAAAATAAATGGATTCTCAATCATCTAGGATATTAGTTTGGTTTGGTAAAGTAATGGAAATTATAATTTTCTTAACTCCCATAATATTCCAACAAAAAATATGTATTTTAATAATGTTCATGAATTTTATTAATAAATAAATTTTTAATATGATAAATTCAAAAAATTAATATTCTATCTAAATTGAATTTTAAAATTTTAAAATTTATCTTTTAATCTAAAATTAGTAAAATAAATATATCTACAGTTCCTGAAAAATATTTCATATAAACCATTTATCATCAAAAGGTAACTATACTTTATTGATTAACATATTACAATAATTACTTTTGGTGTTGAAAGATCTGGCATGTCTTGTAAAATATTTCTATTGTGAAATAAATGTCATCAAATAAATTGACTTATGTAATGGGATTTAGAATTTATTGGTGTTACATTCTCCCCACATTTGATATATTACATCATTATAATTTAGATTATATGATTTGTATGATTTATATAAAGAGAATAAATTAAGCATATACCATTATATTGTCATGTGTTTATATAGGATGGGAAATGCGCTTTATATATTAGAATTTTTTTAATTTCATTATAAAGACGGTTAACCCATGTTGAATTTTACACAAAATAATTTTAATGGAAGATAATATAAGTCAATAAAGAAGAAAATAGCATGAACCATGAAAATTATTCATATAACAATCATACATGTGGGGTTTTTTAGTCCTCAACATCCAATAGTAGGTGTAAAAATACATGCCTTAAAATAGTAAACAATATAGTGTGAAAACACATTATCAAATTAATTAGTAGAGGTTACCAAGGATATTTCTTGTCCTCGTGGTTGTTGGTAACTATTTCACTTATTTTCCATAGGTCGGTACATTAAGTCGCATAATACTAATCACTCAATAAATTGATGAAATGGATTTATTTAGTAACTATCTTTCCCTTAAACAAGTAATTTTTTTAACCTTAATCTCTATAGTTTTAAAATTTAGTCAAAAATTTATAAAAATTTCCCCATTCAACCACCAATATTCTTGATATAAAAGATAAAGAACATTATTTTCATTATCAAATTTGTCACTTTTTATTTCATTAGAGAGAATATAAATATAAATTTTTTATTTTAGGTATTAGAGTATGTTCACATTATTAATCATATTTCCTGAATGGTGTTTTGAAAAAATAATAATTTTCCCACTCCCACTCCCATTTTGAAGGGTTGTTCATCAATGTAATATTCAAATTATCCCTCACACCAATGGTTCATTCTAGTTATAGATTCTTCTAAAATAAAAATAGTAAAAGTTAGTGATGATCATTATAAGTTAACTATAATTAATTATTATAAGTAATACAACCCGAAATATGTCTCCTATTATAAAACAACCGTGATTTCATATATTTATGACAACTCCCCAAGCATCTTTCTTTTGTCAACCTCTATAAATCTCAATTTAGCCTATATCATTCTTGGTTGAATCTAAGAAACATTGAGATGGTTTCTCACATAATTATTAACCAAATCTATAAAATTTATATCCCAAATTTCTATGGTCATTCATTAAATATTTCGAATCACATAATCATTGTAATCTATTATCTCAAAATTTGAATTATTCTTCCTAAAACACCATTAGTAATTCCTATAATCATTTAAAATGTATTTATATATTCTATCATACACTATCCATAACATTCCATTCTTAATACCATTTGAATCTATAAAAAATTAAAATAAAAGATGATTTTATATTCTTCGAAAAATTAACTCTATCATTATCCCTAAAATGTATTAAGCATTTTCTCATAAGTTTTCATACTGGACCTTAAGTATCATGATCCAAAAAATGATATGATCCTCAATCAAATCATTAAAAAATTACCAAACCCAATGTCCCTAATTATTATATATTATAATTTATTTAAATCATATCACCAATTATTATCTCATCATAAAAAGCATATAAAACAAGTCAGTACAACAAAATGACTTATTGTGATTGGTTAATTGTGACAGGCATAGAGACAATCGTAAAAAATCCATAAAATAGAGGTATTTGTGATGATCAATCAAAAATACATTGGGCGGGCTAGCCAACGAGCCCATACCCGAGTGGTAAGGGCTCCTGCTTGGCATCCAAGAGACCCAGGTTCAAAAGCGGGTGGAGGTGAATTTTTGGGGTACTGTAGCAGTTACTGTTTGGTACTGTAGCAGCCAGAACTATTCACCTGATTTGGGTCTTCAGGCCACCGGTTTGGGCCTACGGGTCTCCAGGGCCTTCGGGTCATCAAAGACCTCCGGGCCACAGGGCCTTCGGGTTACGTAGACCATAGCGTAGCCCAGTTCACATAGAACAGACCCAAAAGAGAATCAGAGCAACCGAAGTAGCAGCCACGAGATGCAGAGCTAACTGGATTGGAAGAATGTGAGGGTATGACAGCCGCCATCAGGACTAGGCACTGTGCATCTTTGTATGTGGAAATTCTAGCCAATCAACAATGAAATGTTGGGAGCTAGGTGATCAATGTAGAAGAAATCTTGGGAGGGGCAGTTCAAGTGGGCCGAGCCTAGGAGTCATGTATTTTGAATGGTATACCTCTAGGTTTTCGGGGCATGTATTGCAGGTCTGTCGGGCCTCATGCCTTGGGCCTACGGGTCATGTACGTGTTCCCCTTCAACCCTTAAAAGGGGGATTATCCATAATAAAATATAAAAAGAAGGCCTTCGGGCTATTCGAGCATTGGGCGTGCTAACACATGGAAATCACGCCAAATATATTTGGGATGGATCGTCACAAATACTTCTCTCGAGATTCTATTATTTCTAATGGTGGTGGATCCCCATCAAACATAATATGTCGGCATGATATTATTTGAAATGGGCAGTCATAAATAAGTTGTCGAGATGATACTATTTTTGATGTGTCCCATCATAAATACTATTAATTTTCATTGGCTCAATTAATAATTTGTGACCAATTTTTGGCGAGTCCCATCACACAAAATAATATTTTCAACTGGCTGTAGCAAATAATAAGTTAGATGGAAACTATTTTCAATGGGACCTATCGTAAATACGTTTTTATTCACCACCCCTAACTAATAAGGGGATAGATTTGTGATGGGTCCTACCACAAATAGTATTATTTGTAATAGGAATCCCATCGCAAATACCATTATCGCATACAATCTAACTTATATATACCCACATTCAATTGTTTAATATTTTACAATTCTCTCAAATCCACTATCTTTCTCTACTCACATATTTCTCTATTCAGTTTTTCCAAACATTTAAATTTTATTGTGGACCAATTTTCAAGACTTGCATCGAATGAATGATTCAGTTTTATGTTTTTTATTTACTGCTTTTATTTTTAGTTAATCTATTCTAAATTATTTTATTAATAATTATTAATAAATATTTAAAATAAAATAACTTTGAATCGTATGGTTTTATTTTTTCATTATTTATTAGTAGAAATACATTGTTTCATTAAGATTTAATCTTTTTATTTAAAATTAAATAATATTTATTTGTAAAAATTCAGTTCAATTATCATTAATTAATAATAATTACATGTAAATAGTATTAATTAGTATTATTTATTATTAATTTGTATATAATAGTTTAAATTAGAATTACGTTTTATAAATTATTAATAATTAGAAATAAATAGTAGAAAATTGTAGAAAATTGTAATAAATTGTAATAGTTAGCGTTAATTAGTGGTAATTAACGCTTATAAATAATAATTAGTAATAAATATTTTATATAGAAATAAATATAAATAAATAGATGTAATTTTTAATATTTAGTAATAAATAGTAATAAATATTATTATATATTATTAAATAATAATAAATAGTAATAAAATTTAAGAAAAAAATAAGAATAATTAATTATTAGTAATAATCAGAAATAATTTTTAATAAATTGTAATAAATAGTGAAAATACTGAATTATAGTAATAATTAGTAGTATTTATTAATAAATAGTAATAATTTGTAAAAACTAGTAATATTTACTAATAATTAACTATAATTATATATAATTATATATAATTAGTAATAAATTATAATAAATTGTCATAGGTAGTATTAAATACCAATAAATACTAACAAAAAATTATACATAATATTAAATAGTAACAAATAGTAATAAATAGTAAAAAGTAGTAATAAGTAGTAAAAAACTGTAAACAATTAGTAATAATTTGTAATAATTAGTAATAATTTGTAATAATTTGTAATAATTAGTAATAATTAGAAATAATTAGTAATAATTGGAAATAATTAGTAATAATTAGTAATAATCAGTAATAATTAGCAATAATCAATAATAATAAAAAATAATCAACAACAAATATTAATAAACAGTAATAATAAATAATAATAAAAAGTAATAAATATTAAGAAATATTATTAATTAGAAATAATTACTAAAAATTAGTAATAGTGGAATTAAATAGTAATAAATATTCATAAATAGTAATTAATAGTCATAACTAATATTAATTAGTATTAATTAGAAATAAATAGTAATAAATAGTAATAATTATTAATAAATATAAAATAATTATAATAAATAGTAATAATTAGTAACAATTAATAATAATTATTAATAATTAGTACTACTTAGTTATAGTTAGTAATAATTTATAATAATTAGTAATAATTTGAAATAAATAGTAATAAATTGTAAAATAATTACAATAAATAGTAGTATATAGTAATAAATTATAATTATTAGTAATAATTATTAAAAAATCGTAATAATTTTTAATAATTAGTAAGAAATGGTAAAAAATAGTAATAAATAGAAAAAATAGTAAAAAATAGTAGAAATAGTAAAAAATAGTAAAAAATATAATTAGATTGTAATAAATAGTAATAAATAGTAGTAAGTGGTAATAATTATGGATTAATTATAATAAATAGTAATAAATAATAATAAAAACTAGTAAAAAAAGTAATAAATTTTAATAGGTTGCAATAAATAACAATAAATATAAATAAAAAGAGGTAATTAGCCCTAACTAGTGGTAGTTAGCTGTAATTCACAGTAATTAGTTTCAATTAGCAGTAATTAGTATTAATTAATAGTAATTCAATATAATTATCAAGAATTAGTAGTAATTAATAGAAAATTGTTATTAATTAAAAAAACTATAATACTAAGTTATAATTAGTACTAATTTGTAATTATCAGTGGAAATTAGTAATAATTAGTGGTAATTAGTATAAAATAGTCATAATTTTTAATAATTAGTAGTTGTTATTAAAAATAGAAAGAATTAGTAAAAAATCAATAGTAATTTGTATTAATTATTAGCGATTAGTAAAAATTTGCAATAAATCAATATAATTTATGAATATTTATAGTAATTTTTAAAATACTATTATTCACTAAAAAAATTTGTAATAATGAGTTTTAATAAGTAGTAATTAGTTATAAATAACGGTAATTAGTAATAATTAGTAGTAACTAGTTATAGTGAGTAAATATTAGTAAAAATTGGTTATAAGCAAAAAAAATAGTGATAGTAAGTAATGATTAATAATAATAATTATAAATGGGTAGTTTTAATTAGAAATCAGTATTATTAATTAAGATTATTTATCCTAAAATTACAAAACATAAATCTAATTAGTGTTTTTCGATTATAATTAGTGGTAATTTGTAATAATTAATTGAAATAAACATAAATAATTATAAATTACTCTAAATTATAATTAATGTTAAAAAAATTACTATGAATCAATATAAAATAATATAAATTGTTATAAATTAATAGAATGATTAAATTGAAATTGGTTTTCAATTTTCAGGCCATCAAAAATAAATAATTCATATACACACCTGAATGGCCCGAAGGCCAGCATTTTTATTGATTTTTAATAACCCCCCTTTCATGGGATGAGGGGGAACCCTTACAAGGCCCATAGGCCCCGAGATTACATGGCCCATAGGCTTTTTTAGATAATATGACCCGAAGGTCTTACGGAATTCAACCAGACTATCTACATGGAACTGCCCCTCCCCAGCATCTACATCTTGATAGTATCTCTCCACCTTTTCATGACCGTCTGGCTTGGATTCCCATGCAAGCATAGGATGGTACCGATGTCCTAAACCTTTTTAGTAATTTATAATATGTTTTATTACATGGTAGTTTTATATAGTTATTTTTATTAATTTATAAAAAATATATTTATAGTATCCGTAATTAGTATCAAAACATCGGTAAATATTTGAATTTTTTCATATTTACATGTCAATTATATTATTTTGATTTTATACTATCTTTTGGATCATATTTTTCTTATATTAAATTATTCATGAGAAAATATTAATTAATAAATATTAATAAGTAGTCAAAAATAGTAATAAATAGTAATAAATATTAATGCCAAATTTACACTTTGACATCTCGTCTTGGGTGCCACAATATGGTGCCCTGAGCTAGTTGGCCACATCCCATCAAGCACACCCCCCGTATGCCAGAGGATTCCAACTAGAAATTGGGGTCTGGAAAGTTGTTCTATGGGACACTATACATTCTGTTATTAGAATAAAACACAAATGGAAGAAAACACCAATAACCAAGTACGAAAGCATATAAATTACCAAAATATAACCATTTTATATGATTTTCAAAATTAAAAAATAAAATACTCAACTGAAAGGTAAAAAATTCTATGATAATGTGAATTTCAATTTTCTACAATAAAACTAATGGTAATGACACAATGACTCCCATGTGTTTCATAAACCACATTTAGTTCCATATCCAATGATCCAATCCCTAACATCAACTTATTCGAGGGCCCTTCCAATATCCTATCATACAACAACACAGTATTCTCATGTGGAAATCAGGTGGCCCAAATAGGGTGTGTTCACAACTCAGTAGGCCACCACTAATGGTTTTCAAATTAAGTCTATTCAAAAGATTGTGTGTGATGTTTTATGCAGAAATAAATATAATGAATAATTAAATAGTTATCACATTGTCTTTTAATCTTTAGTCATCATATTAATCCAAATTACAATTCATGTTTTCCATTTGATTCATCATTCATTATTTTAATTCATTTGGTCTTGAAAGTAATGTCAATAACTCCAAATCTTTTTCTGTGTAGGCCACCATTCCAAACACTCCAAATCTCATTTGGTGTAGGTTGTCATGCCTAGCACCCCAAAATTTCAAACTTGGAAAACTATGGTGGAGGAATTCTATATCAATGTGCCAACTTTTAATTGGTCTAGAATGCAATGTCTATCACCACAAAAATATCATATAATTTATCATTCTACATTTCATATGAATTAGACACATCATTCCATTACTAATGAAACAAATTTTTAATCATTTCAAATGTTGTTGATTAACTCATCTATTTACTAAGCACCCATCCCATTAATCAATTAATCAATTAATTAATAAATCAATATAATATTCATTCCATAATTAATTCTTTACAATTATTTATCCATATCAAATCTCAACATTTCATACATAATTCTCATAATTAATCATCTTTTATCAATATCATGGAACATAATTAATTCTAATAATTAATTATTTTTCATAGTCGATCATCAATATATAATTATTTCCCTCTAAATAATTATCTTAAAACAATCAATTCAATATATAAATTACAATATCACAAACCATATCCAATCTCCAAAACAAATACCAATTTGGGAAACCCCCCTTCGTTTGTTTTATGATTCAATTATCAATTAATCACCATGGAAATCAGAATGTAATTCCACATTCCAGATTACTATAATTAGGGAACTCATTTATTAATGGAAGCTAGAAAGTCTATACGCTCACATTCACATATCAAATCCATGTCTATTTGAGTTAGATTTAGACCATCTACCTCCGATTATTAATGGATGTTAGCCCAATAGAAATTCCCAAAAATTCTATGGACCCAATATTATTGATAAAGCTCCAGATTTAAATCCCTACACCAGAAATTATGATCAAATGCATCATGATCTTGAAAATATAGATCTATATCCGCAATTATAGATCTGGATCATAACTCATGGGTTTAGATCCCCATAAAATAGTGGAGATCATCCATAAAAGTATTAAAGAAAATAGAGGAAAGAATGAGAAATGAAATGGGATGAAATCTACTTTTTTGGAAGAGAGCGGATCATAAATCCAATCATTAGATCTTAATGAATGATGTTTGAATCATCATGTAATTCCATTGGTAGGTTATGAGATCACCTAAAATTTTCTAAGCCCAAACAGAGGTCAAAATATGGTAGTCTTGTGGGTTCTGGTGGTTTTAAAAATATATTTATGGATAATTAATCCCATGTGGAAAATTTTCATGGCAGGGGCACAAAGTTATGAAAAACTATGCACCAATAATGCAGAAATGTTTTTATATATTTTCATGGTTGGAATGATTAAGTCACACATTTTTCTAAACCGTGTTCAATCCATTCAAACCTCTCTACCCAAGTTTGGATGGTTGGTATGGTTTAGTCTTACTATTTTTCAAACTGTGGGAAATCCATGAAAACCCCATTGTATGTTAGTATTTCTTTAAAATTCACCAAAACACACCCCAAGAAACTAATCCAAAAAATGTACATAAAACCGCCAAATTTACCCAAGAACATGCCCAAAATGACTCCAAAAAAGGGATGAGATCTTAAAATCTTCCCACATAATAATAGATCATCCGCGAGCCGCACTACTAAACTTCTCAATGATTTCGAGCCCAAAATATTGATCCATTGATCCATCTTTTCTAGTTATAGATTCCATATTTACTCATTAACACTTCCATGTTTCCATAACACATGAAAAGGAAAAACATTCATTCTTCGTAACACTTTTTCACTATGACACATCACAAGTATTTGATGCACCTCAATTGATTCATCTATCATGAGGTCAACCTCTTCTATAGAAATCACATGAGAAGTGTTGGGGTGATACCTCCATAGTTATGGAACAGGTAAAAAATCATGCATAGCACAAAATTTCATTAGAAGGGATCATAGGTATGCCACTGACCTGACTCTCTCCATCACCACAAATAGTCAAATAAACCTGGGAGAACACTTACCTTACCTCTGTATCCTTTGGTGACCCAACCTAGATGACACTAGTTAGAAAAAAAGTTGACCCTCTGTAAACTCTAGGTGTCTTCTCCATCTATCAGCACAGGGATTCTTCCTACTCTGAGCTATATCCATATATTTTTGAATGAACTACACATGCTCTGAGGTCTCCTGAATGAGACTCTATCTCAACAACTCTGACTCACCTGCCTCTAACCAACATTACAGTGCTCTAAAAGGTCTATGATAAATTTCATCATATGGTTCGATCTATATAGTTTCTCATAACTATTGTTTTTGGAAAACAACACTAAATCCACATGAATCTCCCCATAACCACCAATGTTGGGCACAAATGCTCGCTACATATCATATAACACATGTATAGTATGCTCTTACTGTCCATTATTCTGTGAGTGGAAGGTTGTAAAAAACAAAACATAATTAGAAAGTGCCTTATGTAATCCATTCTAGAAGCTTGAAGTAAATAGAAAATAACAATATGAAACTATAGTCTGTTTCACCCCATGAAAATGAATTATCTCTTGTACATATAGTTCTCCCATATTTTATACTTTCATGGTTTCCCTAATAAGAAATAAATTTTCTACCTTTGTTAGTAAATCCACAATGACAAAAATAGCATCATCCTTTATAAGTGTCGTTGGAAGTCCTATCACTAAATCCATAGTCACGACATCCCACTTCCATTCCATAATATGTAACAGCTGCAATAGGTCTCCAAGTCGTTGATACTCTTCATTCACCCGCTTACATGTGAATCATCTTGTTACAAACCCTGATATATCCTTTTTAATTTCAAGATGCCAAATCTATCATCATAGGTCATGGTACATTTTTTCACCCCAGGATATACCACCCACTTTGAGGAATGAATTTATCCCATGAGTTTCCCTCGCATACATTTTAGAAAAACTACCAGAATTTTCACATAGATGATGTCATCCTCTTCTATTATCCAGTATGAAGGTGTGTCCTCACCATCAAGGCTTTCACTTAAGGATAAACACTCCGGATTCTCATACTTCATGTCCCTAATCCATCTCAAACGTGTAGACTCCACTACTACAAAAACCAGATCCATCCTCTATTATCTCTATTAATCTACCACATGCATTACCACCAGAAAATTCATCATCTTCTACTATGCAGTCGACTCATATACCAACTGGATCTGATTTTGACAACTCAAGTCATCATCCGCACTATTACCCTTTCTATGGGTATATTCAAGTTCAAAATAAAATGAAGGAAAATACAATACCCATCTTCGTTACCGATTATTCATGTCATGCTATGAAAAGGTATACTTAAAGCTTTTGTGATCCAAAAAAACTATAAACTTTTCACCAAAAGATATTGTCTTCGAAACATAAGATCATAAACCAATACTTCTAACATGAGGTTATGTGTTAGATAATTCTATTTATGTGGCCTCCATAACTGAGTCCTGTAAGAAATGACTCAATACTGTTGCATCAACAAAGCACCAAGTACCATCCCAGAAGCTTCACAATACACCTTGAAATCCTCACCTGACTTAGGTAAGATCAACATTGGTGTTGATTTCAACCACATATTCAACTCTGGGAAATAATTTTCATACAAATATATCCACTAAAACTATATCCCATTATTTTTAAATCTTGTATATGGTTCTACCAATTGAGAAATTTCATAGCTAAACCTCTAGTAATAAAAAACTAATCCCATAAAGATTTTTGTATCAAAAACATTCTTGGACTGCTCCCAAGAAATCACTAACTGCAATTTTTTTCGGTCAACCACCACACTTCTTCTGAGATGATATTACATAAAAAGTGTATAATATAAATAAAAAACTGACATTTAGATTTGTATTAATAAATCCAATTCTCTCTTAGTGTTTCCAAGACAATGTCAAGATGTTGGGAATGATATTTATGAGTCTTATAGTACACCAAGATATCATCCACAAACACCACCACAAACAAGTATAAGTAAAGAAGAAAGATATAGTTTATCAAGGCCATAAATAATTCTAGGGCATTTTTCAAACCGAACATCATTACAAAAAACTCATAAAGGTCATAAATGCTTCTAAAAGTAGTTCATGGTATATTAGAGGTCTAAACCTTCACCTGATGATACCCAGATATTAGATCAATATTTGAGAACACACAATCCTCCTTCAGCTGGACTAATAGATCATCAATATGTCGAATAGGATATCAGTTCTTCATGGAAATTTAATTCAATGTCTGGAAATCAACACACAAGAAGAAAACAAATGTCATCCATAATTGAAAACAAGACTGGTTATCCCCATGGAGATATACTTGGATGGATAATTTCTTTATCCTTCAACTGCTCTAAATGTGTTTTGATCTCTTAAATCTCAATCAGTGTCATTTTTCAAGGTGGAATATATACCGCCTTATACCCCAACATGCGATCAATTATGAATTCCACATCTCTCTTATGTGGAAACCCAAAAAAATTATTCAGGAAAAACATCTTGTAATAGTTATACTACTACTGTAAGGAATTATTTCCTACCACTCCAGTCATCTAGTAAAAGACTAGAAACATGAGATGTGATCCATCCTAGTTGTTATGTAATTGGACCATCTCATCCTAAAAGGATATACCATTCCCCACAATTAACATATTGGTAACCCTTAGAAGATATAATGGTCACTCTCTAATGGTAAAAATCTATGTGGGCTCGGTATGAGACAAGATAGTCCATACATATTTCTTCTATAGGTGGCGTGTTTAGGGTGATGACCAAATGGTCCAATGTGATTAAACAACTGTCTCTTTTTTATAGATATGGTTTCATGTCAAATTATCTCTTTATTTTTTTTATACCCATTCGACGTCATTATTCTTTGAAGGAGGTTTGGATTGACCCCATGTGGACTGGGCAGATTATCCTTTTTGTATTGTGAGGGATACGGCAACGTCAGATGGTCTCAATGGGTGATTGAATGGGATCGATTATGTGTGAAATCGGTCCCCCTAGGATATAACATCATCTTATGGTCTCCATTGGGTTTTTTCATAGAGTAAGAAACACCCAATATCCCGGGTATCTATGATTCATAGACCTTCTTTCCAATGGTAGGTGCTCATTGGTCCATGATTTGGCCAATGGCACTTAAGGACTCCATTGGTCGAGAGGATGGGAATTCGGGCACATCACGCCATTTTTGGGTGGAATCATTTGATATTCTAAGACTCTATTATATATTTATGTCATTTTTATATGGTTTGAATCCTTGTTTCATTACCGAAGACTATTCCCATGGGATCCCCGTGGTTTTAGGATTGTCGTAGGTATGCATGGATTTGATGCTATGGAGTAAATGCTGACATAATCCATACAGTATGGCACTCTAGAGTTTCACATCCTCTAAGGGGACAGAAGGTGACCATATGTCAGGATTGGACCCATGAAATGGGATTCCTACTTATAATCAGGAGGGGAATCCAAACCCATGTAGTTTGGGAAACATGGGGCTTACGTGTGGGAACTTCCCATTTGAAGGGACATGGTTGTGTGTACCCTTTCAGAAGGGCCATCCTTTTGAGGTAAGGCCGTAAAGCATGAGTTCTATGTATCTTATTCTAATCAAGAATTAGAGTTCCCATAATTCATTCTTTTGTGAATGTTGTAATCTCCACAAATCTCTAAGCTCACGCGAGTCATTCTTGGTGTGAGAAACAAGAGGAAGTGAGAGATCCAACCAACCACAGACCTCCTCTCCTGCTGATGGGAGAGTGAGGGCCTATGGTGTAAGATGCCAAGGAGACTAGGAAGAGGTATAGGAGAAAAAAACCCTTCAATGTGGTATGAAATTTGAGGTCATAAGTATTATCACTCATAATATTAGGGACATATATCAGTGGGAGTGCACCTTTGAATATAATTTGGGGTATACTACAGTTTAATATCTTATAACTTGAATAATGGAATCATAGTTTAATGTCATATTTCATGGACTTATACTTTATAGTTTCACATCATTTGGATAAAAATATTTGGGGTCTTATAGTTTAGGTTTATACAATGAATACCACCTGTTACATAAACAGTGATTAACTGGAGGAAAATCTTGTTTGGAAGATCTGACATGCCTCGACCATGAGAGGGATAGAATTTGTAAATCACGATTATAGTGTATCCCAGATTAGGAAAAATTATATGAGGAATGGAAGGAATTGAGGCATACATAGGTAGGATAGGTATCTTCGGAAGGATGAAATTATGTCTAGTTGATAGGACATTTTTTAGGCAATATGTGTAGGGTTGTAGGGTCATGATGTGCATAGTCAATAAGTGGTGCCCTCAGGACACAGATCGTCCATTTATAATGATTGGGGATGTTTATAAAGATCCAAAATCACCCAGTATACTATAGATTAAACTCATATATCTCTGACGAAGGAATCATAGTTTAATGTTGGTTTTCACGGACAAGTACCATATAGTTTATTTTTATGTGTATAGGATGATAACTCATAGTTTAAAGTCATATTGTCTGGACCAATTGTATTCGAACCCATGATTAGTTGTAGGATAATTTGGTTGGGATGTTCTTACATGGCTCAAACATGTGAGATAAGAATGTGTAAACCATGACTTTAGGGATTCTCATATCATGTGAAATGATATGGGATATGGAATCCCTTGAGGTGTACAGTGGAAGGAAATGACTTTCTGGAGGATGAATTTTACTTTGTTTGATGGTCATTTTGAAGGCATCATATATAGAGGCATCGTGGCATGATGTGAATAGTCAAGTAGTAGTGTCCACAAGACACTGTCCTTCCACATCTAATTGACATGGAGGTTTATGAGGATTCAGAATCACCAGGGACATATAGATTGATAGGTGGAAAGGATGTGTCTAGGAATTTAAGAAACATTCATGCTATTTCATTCCAATGAGTTCTGGGTCAACCTAGAATAGGAGGAAGGTGAAATGGTTTTCGAGAGGTGCATGAGTAATTTATCTTCTCATGTTATTTAAGGTATGGATGTTTGGGAGGCATAATGGAGCAATGGAAAATTTCATCGATCGAGCCCAAAAGGTTCTCGGAGCAACACTCCATTTTTCATGGGGGTTAGTGACGGTAGGATATATCTGCATAAGATGGTACAAAAACTATTTTTGGCATAGAGGATTTCGTGTACTATCTTCTGCATAGGTAGTTCATGTAGTGTCTTATGAAAAACATCATTCATGAATTCTACAATCTATATCTGCAAAAAAAATTATTATATTTTTTAATGGTTTCCTGGTTGGCTATATGGGGTCATTAAAATATTTTTTGCAATATGGTGTTTTATGAGGGGCCTCTTGCATATAGTTCCTATGATGGAATCTATGCACTACTTTGAATATAGGATATAGAACCGCGAACTACTTTGGGTGCAATAGAAATTTCCCCCACACCCTCTATGTTCATTATACCCTTTTTCCAATCCTAATGCACTCTCTCCATATTCATTTTACCTTTTTTAGTTCCCATGGATGTCCATTTATAGAGTGTTGGGGATGTTGTATCTTTAATTCATGTAGGACCCTTTGTGGAATCCCATCAAGGAAATTTATCCCTCGGATGACTCGATCAACCACTATTTGTGGAGGGTTGGGATTCCATCAGCTTATCCTCATTCGTGAACTACATCATTCATGTGGATGGTGTGTGGGGCGTACCACTATTATATTCTCTCTGGTAAAAATCGTTCAAAGTGGTTTCAGTTCATAGGTTGAAATTCACTGTGAATAGATTCATTTTCTAGAGAACGCCTCACAGACTACTACGTCATGGGCCATCTTTATACCAATGGTTTGCGTTTTAGGCCTTCCGTAAACCTTTCCCGGTGATGGTACACGGCCAACCCAGATTCCTTTGAAAAATTTTATTTCTTCAATTTTCTTCTCAAATTTTCAATACACCATTTATATCTTTTCATAGCCCAACTCGTTGGAGTATTTCTCATCCCTTTTTGAATTTTCGGGACCATACAATACCCATAATAAGGTCGAATCTCATTATGTCAAGTTCATAGATATCCCAATGAAAATGATAGTCAATTACCTAGAGCAAACATTCCTTGGTTAACCATATATCCCAAGACTATGTTCCCAATGGTTTATCTACACTCATCACCCCTCTTACATACTACACATCTAGACTCAAACCCTTAACATGATTTATAGATATAAAGTATGAGTGGCATCAGTATCAAACAAGTCAGTATCTAAAGTAGATGAAATAATAATAGTACCTCCAACTATTGATGGACCAGCTTCACTCTCCACAAGTGTAGGATGCACTGCATGTAACATCCCTTCTCCGATTCCATGTTTTATCTTCTGTCTCTCTTGAGTAGCACACCGTAATGATAAATGTGCTCATACCTTGAAGCACCACTTCCACTACCTCTACCACGTCTTCCAGTATAACTATAGCTTCCAGTACTACAAGGTGTAGAAGAACCCCTTACCACACTTTTACTTTGAGAAATTACTCCACCATCACCTTCTTTCTACTACTTCCTACAAAACATTTATAGGTTTCTCATATTGTGAAAGAAATCAACACTCCAATGGGGGTCAAGGAAAACTGGACTGATAGTTTCCCTGCCTACCTCACTGGTAGAAAAAAATTATGCGTATGATTTAGTGAAACTATTCCTCCTATGTATACCCCTTTTATTTGACTGTCCTATCTATGGTTCTCATAATGATACGTACATCTATCAGAAGGCATAGTCGATAATTGTCCAGTAATAGCTACCTGTCTATTACTAGAATCCTTCTTCATGATCCCCTATAAAATGAGTGAATGATTAACCACTTATGAGAATTTCTTCAGCCTAACGATATTTATCTGGAACTTAATTTCACAACTAAGTAAATCTGGAAATCATTTTGTTGAAAAATCCTCATCTACCTCTAAATCTAGAGAAAAATGCTATAGATCTATGAAATGTTCTGTATAATCCATTATAAACATGATTCCTTGTGACATATGCATATTCATAGAATCCTTCACATGTCTCAGTATCTTTGGATAGAAGTTCTCCAAGATATTCTCTAAAATTTCCTTCTATAACATATCCTTAGTTTATCCACATCATGGCTGAATTTCCCACCGGTGATTCACTAAAACACAAAGCATATAATCAGCCAACATGAGACTCCTCCTTGTGGGATTCTAAAAATGTTCAAGTGTCTTCTCTATGGAATCAATAAAAAAATACACTCCCTCAGGTCCACCCACTCTAGAAAAATTAGGAGGGTGCTACTGTTGAAATTCTATTTTCAAATCAGACATGCTTTTCATAACCCAACATAGGCCTCTGTCCATGAATTGCATGAAATGAGAAAGGTTCCCTCCAAACTGTTCCACTTCCTCCTCATCTTGCTCCAACAGTTCTTCCTATTTCCTATCTAGATGTTTGTTATAGGTCTTACAACGCTGTCTCCGTATCAACTATTGTCGTGGAGGCATAACTCTATAAATCCAAACACATCTTAGGTCTCATAACACAACCTTATAATATTTACAAAAGAGGATAAACTAACACAACATGTTTCAAAATGTCATTTCCCCCATTTCATGCAACACGGTCAAGCACAAGGCTTCATCACTACCATTAACAATCCTACTCCAAGTTCATTGTTAACAAGGGTACATACATTCTCATAAAATAATGAAACCATTAATTAATAAAATTATCTCAATTTAATTAATAAAAAAAATTAATTAATTAATCATACTAATTTCTTCAATACAGATTCACTTTAGACAGCAATTTATTCTCCTCTTTTATCATTATTTCAATCTATCAACAAGTAATAATTGATGAAGTTCAAAAACGTAACCACCACCCATTTTCAAGTGAGTTCCTAGAATGATGCTTTTCACAAAAACCATGAGTGGCATGAATGATGCATACACACTCATGTATCGTGCATCTTTAGTCCATGAATAAAAATTCAACAACTTGTAAAAAAAATATGACATCACATCACATATGAATCACCCAAGGTGAAATAATATCCATCTGTAACAGAAAACATCAATCACAACAATCCCACCCTGAGTACTCCAATTTTCCATGTACATGTGTTTTTATATCCCATGCATGAGCACATTACCAAGCCTTGAATATTCCTAGTATCCTATCTACATTTCCAAAAGTAGTATGATACAATAAGGATAAAGAAATGAAATCTCCTCACATACCTCTTTCTGATGTCCTAACCCGAGTGGAACTAAACGATACAATGATCTGGTTGGCCACATGCACTTAAGCATGTCTCCCCATACACAATAGAGTATTGAATATCAGCGAGGGTCGGGTACGTCAGTCATAGGAAAATAATAACCTCGTTTATTAGAATAAGACACTAGTATAAGCAAAGAAAATAACCAAGTGTAGAAGATTATAAATAACTAGAACAATACCATGTCATATTATATTCAACATAAGAAAATAAAATACTCAACTAAAAGGTAAAACATGATATAACAATGTGAATGTCAATTGTCTACAATACAACTAATAATAAAGACACAACAACACTCCAAAGGGTTCTGATCCACATCGATTTCCCTCTCCCATTATCTAATCCCAAACAATAAACTAACACATGGCCTTTCCCTTATCTTGTCCTATAATAACAAAGTCTACTCGAGGGTGCCAATCAAGAAGCTCGAAAAGGGTTTGATAATAACTTAATAGGCCACTAAAAACGGTTTCTAAAACAAATCTAGTCAAAAGACAATGTATGTGGTTTTATGAAGCAATAAATACAATGCATAACTAAATAGTTATCACATTGTCATTTCCTATTTAATCCCTACATTAAGACCAATTTCATATCAGTTTTTTTCATTTGAATCATCATTCATTATCATCATTCATTTGGAGATGAATGTCATGTCAAGAATCCCAAATCTCATTCTATGCAGGTGTCAATGCCTAATACTCTATATCTCATTCGGTGAATGTTGTAATGATTAACACCCCAAAACTCAATCATGTATACTATTGGGGGAGGTATGTCATATACATGCCCCATCTTATAGTCAATCTATAATTCCATGTTTAACACCATGAAAAATATTATCCATTTAATAATTTTTTAATTCATAAGAATTACCCCAATAATTCCACTACAAATACATTTATTAGTTAAACATTTAAAATGCCATTATTTTAATAAATAATTAACTAATCACATAACCCATTATTTAATTCATCAATAAATTATTCAATAAAAAAATATACTTCCATAATTAATTATTCAGAATTATTTATACATATCAAATATAATCTTAAAATAATTAAATCTCACAAATAATTATCTTTTATTAACATCATGTCACATAATTAATTCTCACAACTAATTATCATACATATCCAAACATTATTTAATAATTAATTTACCCCAATTAATACCCATAAAAAATTAAATTCAATATCTCAATTACAATATCTCAACCCATAACTAATATCAAAAATAAATATTTGTTTGGGAACCCCCTCCTCCCTATCGTTTTTTATGTGATTAAATTTTCAATTAATCACCAAGGCAATCACATGTCAATTTCACATTCCAAATTAATCCAATTTATGAAATCAATTATCAAGGGAAGATGGAAATTCCATAAAATCACATTCACATATCAAATCCATGACCATTGGAGTTTGATTTAGATCACAATCCTCGGTTTATTGATGGATGTTATCCCACTGGAAATTACCAAGATTCGTGTGGCACAACATCATCTATCAAGTGACAGATCTAAATACCTAAACCGAAATTTAGATCAATGGCATCAAGATCATGATAATATATATCTAGATATAAAATCCTAGATCTAGATATCAAATCATAGGTTTAGATCCACAGAAATGGTGACGATATTTTATAAAAGGATGATGGTATGATAGAGGAAAGAACATCAGATGCAACAGGATGAAATACACTTATCAGGAAGAGAAAATATCTTCAATCTGGGATATCAATCTCAAAGAACGATGTTCTAATCACCTTGAAATCCATATAGAAGGCTCTTGGATCAAAAATAATTTTTCAATCTCGATCCAAGGTCTAAATATGGGAGTCTGATAGTTTTTGGTGGTTTTAAGCATATAATTTAGGATAATTAATTACATGTGCACAGTTTCCTGGGAAGGTGTGAATAGTTAGGGAAAACAGTGTGCCTACCGTGTGGATCTCACTGTGCATGTTTTCATGGTATCCATGGTTTTGTCGTATAGGTTTTCAAACGATGCACAAATCGTGCAGAACTCTCTACCTAGGATAGCATGGTTGGTACATTTTAGTCGCACAGCTTATCAAACTGTGTGACATACATTCACACCCTATTATCCATTATCTTTTCTTAACAATTCACCCAAATACACCCCAAGACACTACTCAAAAACAAATGTACTTAAAAACCTCAAGAAGTACCTTGAAACTCACCCAAGATGGCTCTATAAAAGGTTTGGATCATACATACACCAACCATAAATTTTTATATATAGGGTTGATACGTATTAATAATTACCAATTTATGCCAATCATCTCGAAATATTTCACGAGGTCACTAGATTCAGTATAAATATGATGTGATGCATTGATAGTCGTGACAGCATCAATAAGACAAGATACATCTATGAAATGACATTATTGACAAAAATGATTGTATTGATAAATTTTTATATGGTTGGTGCTGATTAGTTTCAACCAATAGTGATTATTAAATCTATGATTTATACCTTTTAGTAAATCATATAATTTCTAATCATTAGGTGACAAGAAATGATCAATCTATGCTAACCATGTCCAAATCTGTCACTAGGTCAACAAAAATAGGACAAAAATGATGTGACATGTCAATGAAATTAGCAGGAGGATAAGGAGGAGATACGTTGATGATATGACATGGTGGAAATAAATTTGTTAAATGAAATTTTTTAACATGGTTGTAATAAATTGGCTTATAACATGAATATTGTAAAATATATGATTTATTTTTTTTAGTAAATCACAAAATATAAATCATCAAGTGATTAGAAATGACCAATTTGTGCCATCCATGTCCATATTTTTCATTTGGTCACTAGAACTATGGCAGGTCAGATGTGACACATCAATGACATCAATAGTATGAAGAGGAGGAGGACATTAAGATTTCCACAGTTAAATGTTGATTATAATCATGTGTAATATATGTATATATATATATATAATTAAAATTTTCAACTGTTTACTAACAGTAATGTGATGTTTTAGACAGAATTTGATCTATTTTGTGGGTTAGAGGTGGTTGATCTATCTATTGATGAGAATGATGTTTCATAATCTGACCATTAGAATTATGGTGGTTTGGCGATGACTCATATGGGTCATGGTCTTGAGAGATTTAGGATTCCCCACACTATCCTCAAGTAATGTCCACATTTGGACTTAAATACATACATTCAGAGGAATGTCCAATTGTGTATTATAGTTAGTTTTCATCAAATTTCATTATTTTATTTATAAAATACTTTTTTATTGTTTGTAATATATTTTATTATCTTTTGACATATAACAGATAGACAAGGAGCAGGAAAAGATCTGTTGACCGAAGTAATAGGATATGTGTCTATGGTAAAATAAACAACACTAGGAATTGATAGAGTACATGTTATGATTGAATCATTATATAGGTATGGAGTTCCATCCACCAACTCCTCTAGATCCTCTAAATGACCACCCCCTCAAGGATTTGTTTCATATAATCATTTGAATATAAAAGTTTTTGTAGTTCATTTATTAACAAATATATTTATATATTTATATAGTGTCTTTTACATATTGTTTGAATTTGGTGTTATTTATAATTTTATTATTATTATTAATTTTTCTTCCATTTTTTACTTAATTAATTATTAATTATTTTTATTATTTTATATTTTATTTTATATTTTATTAATATTAATTTTTATTATTATTGTCAATATTTTTTTTTATTTTAATTTTTGAATATTATTATTATTGTATTAATTTTTGTTGTTTTTAATTTATTTATTTATTTTTTTATGTTTGTTACAACGGACCCATCGCAAAAGGATTTCAAAAAAACCCAGCTAAACTATTTGTGATGCATATTTCTACAACGGGTTATTAATGACAGGACCCCAATCGGATTCATCAATTTACATTTTTGTATGAGTCGTCCATACCTCAATCATGTTTTCCCAATAATTATAAAAAAATATAAACTTTTCAAAGTATAACATTTCATGTATATAAATTAAATATAATATATTTTTAAATTACATTAATGTAAACATAATAGAGAAAATATCTTATTTTTTAGAAATAATCTATATAACATTTAGAATATACATGATTATACATCACAATTTTCATTCAATAATGATAATAGTTACGTGTTTCAATAATATTAAAATATTAATATTACTTTATTATGTAAGATTTAAAAAATTTCACATCTCCATCATAAGACTTAAGTAATAAGGATCACAATAATTTATTTTTGTTCATGTATTCTTTTTTAAGATGAACTATATTATGTTAACATAATTTTGTGAACATCATTTTCATGATCCAATTTCATCAAATTAAAAATACTAAAATTATGTCTATAATATCAAATACAAGAATATGAAAACATAAATCTAAATATCCCTTCTCTTAAGGTACCATTGATTTTAACACATGATACATTCAGATCATCTTATGACTCTCCTTTACCAATAATCAGATTTCCATATTCATTTTCATATTAGGTTTTACAACCCAAACATACTCAATCAATTGTAATGTTTCATAATAAGAAGGTGATAAATCCATTCATATACCATGAGAGTGTTTTGGTAAGTGTGAAATAATGTCTATTAGTTGTACACCTAGTCATAGTTGAGTTAATACGCAGTACAATAAATTTTGAGTTAATAGCTCTTTGTACATCAATTCCAAAAAGAGATTCACATTTTAGAATCCATAAAATGTAGTTGTTTCATTGAAAATCAAAAAAGTCCAGAAAAAGTAGAAAAATAATAATGGCATCCCATAAATAGGATAAAATTTTGAGTTTTACTAGGTTTTTCTAACTATAATCCACAAAAAAGATCATTATCTCAAAAAAAATTAATCATATACATTTCCAAAAGATTAATCAATAACAATGAAAATATACGCAATTAAAATTTATTAGACTGTAAATTATCCTACACTCAAAAAAACAAAAACAAAAATGATATCTAAGCCCTTTATTTTATAGTAAATGTAATGACCCATAACCTCAGTCTCATATCTGATGATCATAAACATATACCATACATACATTCATTGATACCAGATGTAAGATATTTAAAATAACATTCTTTAATTACCAATTAAATATCGATTATTTAATCTCTAATATTTGAGGATCATTTTAGGTTTAGATCATGAAGTAATTGTTACAAATAAATAATAGAAATATCCAATGTACTTTTTATCAAAAAAATTTAATATTGATATACATAATCCATTATGATTCTTCAAGAAATCATTGGAATTATTCCAAACATGATATCCTTTGAAACACGACACATCAATTACATTTCTTCAAAATCCAGGGAAGTTGAAAACATAGTAGGGGTGATCTAAAATTCTTATTAAAGAAAAATATATAACTGAAGAAAAACTGGACATAAAATTGAATTTAAAATATTAAATGAAAATTTAAAAAATATGAATCCATAATAAACATGAAACAAATATGATGATATCTACATGACAATAAATGAAAACAGGGATATCAATATGTCTGATCACATTCTAATCAATTTCATATAGCCAGATATAAAAACCAAACTATTAAGGCCTTATTCGAAGACATTTAATTACCGTCGAGACCACCAAAATTAAATCTTGAATTGGATACCATACACAAAATATTGGATCAAAAATTGTAACCGAACACCTATATATAAATGAAGGGGTCATATATTTATGGTTTTAATCTATCAACTAATTAAGTTCAATGCATTCAATATATGAGTAATTTTGACCCCTTATACCATTCCCAGAGAAATTTTTTAATAAAAAACATGAAATCATATATAATGGTCAAAATTGATATCAAATTAATAACCATGTTATATTAGCATTAAATAATCATCATGAATTTCAATACTTTTCTAATTTCACTAAAAGTGATAACATGATCATAACCTAATCATAAAATGATTCGTATAGTCAAATATTACATGGTCAACATTAAAATAATATTTTATATTCGAATAAAAATATATAAAATTTAAATAATATTAATCAAATGAAAAAATTGATAACATGTACATTAACCAAATAGATGAGTATGGTGGACGGTCAAACAATACATAATCAACATGCTAATAATCATCATTTTTTGAATAATAATATAAATTATGCAAATATTTTCCCCATGTCAATAGAAAAACATTTTCCCATGGTTAACACAATATAATATGAAATATGTAAAATTTTATGTTCAAAAAAAATAATGTAACAATTATATGGACAATTAAATACATAAATATATATATTATTTTTCAATAATACTAAGAAATAAGATTGTTTTAAAATAATAAATCACCATCCAATAGCTCGAAGACCTTCAATTTTTTATTTTATAGCCAATCAATGCCCCTTTTAAGGGAAGAAGGGGGAACCCGAAAGTTTAAAAATAAAAAATAACAAATGTAACAATAAAAACATAGATTTATGATTACGTAGAGGAAAAAAACATTCCAAATAGTACATGGACATACCACTCATGAATGAAACCTTTAAAATAATAACACAATACTTTAAAATAATCACTATTAATTGCATCTTTAAAAATTAAACAGCGTTTAATAATGTAAATATCAAAATATTACATTTTATTATGAAAGGGACTATTTTAATACTTGAAATTTTCCATTCTTAAAAATCGACTTTTAAAAAATATTTAAAAAATTCTATTTCATAAAAAAAATTAAAATTCAAAATAAGATTATAATAAAATATTATAGTGGTAGAAATCATGTATAGAGGATCAATGTTCAAGAAAAAACATTATAACTCAATTAATGGGGTATGAATTATCAAAAACCATTACTATTGGTGGGGGGAAAGTGTATCAATAGCCACTTAGATATTGGAACATGAGTTATCATGTGAAAACCATGAAATATATAGTGCATGATGGAAGAATGTACATGGGAAATTAATCTACCATATACATGAAACATGTTTCATAAGAAGTTACATATTATGAATAAGGACATGAAAAATATAGCTTCCTGAGTAACACATTAGAAAAATCCATTAAAAGATAGGGATTGTAATTGATCATGAAAGACCATGATTAAAGCATATTTCAAGATATGTATTAGACTCTTCATGTTTGATCATGTTTCAATGCTCACAAATCATGAAAATCATGATAATTATGCTAATAATCTTCTTGTGAAGAATATCACAAGTTATGCATAATATTGTTCTTTTATGTTTCATTATACAAAAAATTATGTTTAATACATTCTATGAATATTAAATATTAAAAATATTTACGAATATTTGTCTATGTTTTAGAAACCATATGTTTGACACCTGTTTTGTATTTTGGAAAATTTCCACACATTGTGACCTAGACACCGTGACCTAGAAACCGCGACCTAAAAATTGTGACCTGGACACCATGACCCATGCATTGTAACCCTACCACCATACTCACATATATCGTGACTCAAGCATTGTTCAGTGTTTTAACAAATGACTAGACACCACTACTAGAGACATAGTGATTCTTACACTACATTCGTTCTACCAGTTCCTGATCTAAACGCAGATGTGGCACTGTAAATGTCTCACCAGTCAAAGAAAAAGGAGAAGACAATGTTTCCCAGTGACATTTTTTCAATGGACACAGTTTCATTAAAAATCGTGACACTGTTATTCAGTCTTTTTTTTGTTTTCAATTTAATTTCTAACCATCATATTCAAGTTATTAAATTGAAAAAACATCATTAATGTTTTTTTGTATACATGTCACTGAAATTATGATGTATGAGGTGAAATATAAATGAATCCTATCGGAATAAACATGTACACCCTTGATTAAAAGAAAGATAAGCATGGATCCAAAATATATAAAAGAAAACAACAAAAAAGAAAACTCATATAAGGAATAAAAAACTACTGATGAAATACTAAAGCACTCTCAATCCTAGAAGGCTGAACAACCATATATTAACTCCTCAAACATCTTCACAGTATCAACTAAAAGTATAACATAAAAAATATTTTACAACATTGAAATGCATACCAGAGCATCAGAATTGCGATAAAATATTTCTCACAATAGGACTCGATACATTCTTCTACTTCATCCTATAATTCCAGAGCTTTATAGAATAACACTCAGAACACTTATAATTATTTCTCATCATATTTGATTTGTTTTGTACTATTTTTATCTTTCAATCAGTGTGGGTGTGTGTGTATTAAAACACATATTATCTCCTATATTAAAAAGAAGGGTACATGATATCCTTCTTCTCGCATCTTCTTCTACCTGTTTACTCACACATATATGTGTGGAATAGGTCCTTGTGTGACCTGATAGCTTATTCCCACAAATAAAAGTGGAAGAGGTTGTGTGACTTGGACAATCCTTTGTACAATTGTTTACACCAATTGAGGGTGTGGATGATGTTAATTACTATAAACTACGTGGTGTAATGTGATCAACAAGTGGAGTGGATTAAGTTTCGACTTGAGACTGAACCACATGTTTTATCTCTTATTTAAATTAATTTAGTTTTTCTCTATTTTACTATATGTTTAAGTAAAATAGATTTTATATAGATAGTTAATCATGGATATAAGTTATAACTATTTTGTGTTATTATAATAGCTTCAAATTTTATATCAATAACTCACATTGATATTATTGAGAATAAATCAATCTTCTGAGAAACTATTTGAACATTCAAACTATTATAACCATATTACCTTGATTAACTGGACTGTATTAAATTTTTCTTAGAAAATATTTTTATGTAAAGTTTTAATAGAAATTTTTTTTAGATACACATTTCAGCCCCTTCTTGAGTAATCTACTTCATCCAACATTTGGTATAAAATGAATTTTTTCATGTTAATTCATTGTTTTAAAGTTTTTTAAACATTTATTTTTATTTCACATTAACGATCTGTAAATTTATTTTAGTTATATTATTCTTGTTATTAAAAATTATTTCATTATTATGGAAAATAGACTATAAGGTTATGCAACAAACATAACTCCATTTACTAAAGGTACTAATTATTCCCAATGTAAAATTAAGATGAAAATGCATTTAGAATGTATGGGTTTCGAAATTTGGTCTTGAATTATATATTAGTATAAAATTCCTGCAATTCATAGAACTATTTGTGATAAACCAACTAATAAATGAATAAAGAATAATTTTAAAGTAATGAATGACCTATACTATTCCTTAGAAGATGAATAATTCTATAGAATTTATTCATGTAAAATAGCCTAATAAATTTGGGATACATTGTCTATTTTAGATGAGGGAACTGTTAATGTGAATGAAATCAGACTTAACACTTATTCTATTAAATTTGATAATTTTAAGATGATGCCTAATGAGCATATTTCTGATATGTTTCTTGAGTTCAACGAAATTGTTAACACTATGATCTTTATCGCAAGAAAGGATACAAACAAAGAGAAAATCCTGAGGATTTTCAGATGCTTGCTTGACATATAGAGAGGATCATCTGTCTCTATTAGAGAATCATCTCACATTAGAAAATTACCATTCAATGAATTCATTTGGAAACTAATGATATACTAAGAATAACTAAAAGTCAACAAGGAAGAGGGGTATGAACCCAAAATATGTTTTTTGGACTTTAACACCACTACCTCTAAACAAAATGAAATGTAGAAACTACAAGCCTCTGTATAATGTTTCTGTAGTGGACAATCATCACTCAAGAGTGATGAGGAGATGTCTTAATCAACCAGAAGGTCTATGAAATTTTACCAAAGGAAAAAATTATTTAGAAATCCTAACTTCAAAGGATGATATAATCAAAAAGTAAGTTGTATGAAGGAATAGAAAAGAGATGAAAAGTTTGATGAGTTAGTATGAAATGAATATATGTAAAAGTGACATGTAGGGGATGATTTTTTCATGCTCAAGTACAAAACTAAATATGAAGACAATTACAGAATGTATAAAAAGAAAATAAATGAAACATGGAGTGATTTTGAGGATAGATAAGTGAAACATTGTCTTCACATGATGAGTTGGCTAACAAAGAAAACATGTGTTTCATGACAATCACATCTGACGTAACATTGGATTCTTCTGTACAAAATTTCTTCTATTTTGGAGATGAAAGTGATTCTAAAAATATGTCTAAAAAATAATATTTTTATTATTGCAATATGATTGAATAGACATGTAATGAACTAAAAGATAAATACAACTCTTTAAATAGACATTATGCTCTTTCCTCAACAATTAAATATGAACTTGTTGTATTAAGAATGAAAAATTTTCAATTACTCAAAGAAAGAAATTAATTAAAGCTATCTAATGATATATTGAAAAAGGACCACGAAAGGTTTACTAATAGAGAAGATATATTAATATAAATTCTAGGTAAAATATTTTCCTTTAAATACAATACTGGTATTGGCTATCAACCTGGTGATTGAAGTTTTTTAGAAACCATTTTGGTTTCTAAATCTAGAACATACTACTTTATTACTAGTCCAGAAAAACATTCTGTGAGTTAAAACTATGATACATTCTATACTGTTTCTAGTTTTTCTATACCAAATAAATTAAATTTCACAATTACTTTACATTATAAATATTGGAAACCAATGTGGAAGATGTGGGTTCATAAAGCACTAGTAATTAATATCGCTGGACCCAAAAAAATATGGGTACCAAAGGCTGTTTTTTTATCAATTTTGTAGGAAAACAATTTAAAGAGATCCTATAAATGTATATTGTACATGTATATTGGGTGTTCAAGACACATGACATGAGTCTATTAGTGTTTCAAGAACATAATAATGATTTATGGTGGGTATGTCACCTTTGGGGACAATGATAAATGAATATTCATTTTCCTAGGAAAAATCAGAAACTGGAACTCTGTTTTAATTTATAAATTAGTTTTTTGATGGAATAAAATATAATCTACTCTGAATTTCAAAACTATGTGATGATGTATTTCATGTTAAAATTTGAAAATTATCCTTTCAATGTTTTTAATTAAAAAAATAAATTACTATTTTCTGCATTAAGAAATTAAAATGTATATTTTGTTAACATATATTCTTTAGTTTCTCAAAATGCATCATGTTTAACTGTATTTCACAAAGAGTATTTTCATTGGAAAAGAAGACCAGGACACTGCAATATTAACTCCAATATAAAGCTAAAAATAAAAATATTAGTTAAATATCTACCCAATCTTGAATTTCTAAATGATAAATGTATAATCCATGTCAAAAGGGAAAACAACACAAAATTTCCTTCAAACAAAAGAAATATGTTTCTAATTCTCAATATCTTGAGTTAGTTCACATGGATTTATTTAGACCATATAAATTTCCTTGATTGAATGGGATGCACTATGTATATGTTATTGTATATGAATTTTCTAGGTACACTTGTACCATATTCTGGGTTCACAAAAGTGAAGCCAGCTCTAATTTCACCAAGTATGCTAAAACTGTAAAAAAATATTAGTGTACATAAATTTAAATCTCAATGAAGTGACCATGGCTATGAGTTTAAAAATCAAGAGTTTCAATCATTTTTCTCACAAATTTCAATTGTCATAATTTCTCTTCCCCTATAACACCTAAACTAAATGGTTTCATACAATGAAGAAATAGGACCTCAAAATAAATTTATAGAACCATGATTAATGAATATGTCTTAACTAATTATTTTTGGGTTTAATCTATAAATATATAATTCAATATTATTAATAGTGTTATGATCATACCTATTCTTAAAATAACCCCATATGAGTTGTGGAACAATAGTAAAACCAAAGTGAACTACTTCAAACTCTTTGGTTGCAATTTTTATATCCTTAATACCAAGGAAAATCATGAAAACAATTCATTAATGTGTAATGAAGGAATCCTTCTAAAATATTCAATATCTAGTATATCATATAGAGTTTTTAACAAATGAACTAAATGTGTGGAGGAATTAGTCCATGTCATGTTCGGTGAGACAGATCCCTGTGAACCTATGACCTCTCTAGAGAATCATGAGGATGATATTTCAAATATGGACATCAAGTCTAAATCCTCTAACCATCCTATAATGGAATATGTAAAAACATACAGTTCTATAAATTCTCCAGATTCAAGATATAATGAACCAAAACAAAGTTATAAACCTGAAATAAGTAGTCCTACCTTTCCTATACCAACTAAAACCCTTAAGAACCATACCCTAGATGTTGTAGATGGAGATCTAGATAGAGAATCACAATCTATAGCTTCTTTGAGAAATCAGGTTGAACATCAAATGTTCTTATCACAAAATGATCCTAAAATCATTAATTACGCTATTAATGATGAGTTTTCGTTGATTTCTAGGAAAGAATAACATAATAAGTTTGAAGGGAACAAATATTAGAAACTTGTTGATAGACCAAAATACATTTTCACCATAGGCACTAAGTGGGTGTTTAGAATTAAATTAGATGAAGCTAGCAACATTGTTTGAAATAAGTCAAGATTGGTTGTAGAAGGATATAGTCAATAAGAATGAATTGACTATTAAGTGACCCTTTAACCAATATCTAGAATTGAAGACATTATAATCTTGCCTTCATATGATGCATATCAAAATGTTAAACTATATCAAATGGATATCAAGAGTGAATTCCTAAATGGGTATATATACAAGGATGTCTTGATTGAACAACCCCATGGTTTCACAAATCCTCACATTCCAAATAATGTTTTTCTATTATCAAATGACTAGTATGGGTTAAAAAAATCTCCAAGATCATGGTATGATAAGTTAAGCACTTTTTTTATTTCCAAAGGTTTTACAAAAGTTATTACTGATTCTACAGTTTTTGTAAAACTAACTTCCAATAATGTTATATTAGTTCATATTTATGTAAATGATATTATTTTTGGATCTCCAAAAAATTATTAATGTATTGAGTTTTCTGAAATGGTGAAAAATTAATTTTAAATTAGTTCTATGGGTGGACTAAAATTCTGTCATGGATTTAAAATCATTCAAAATAAATACGATATTATTTCAAATCAATGAAAATATACTAATGATCTTTTATAACATTCTGGATTGGACAATACTAAAAGTAGTGATAATACATTATGTTCTACTTGTTTGTTTGGTCTTGATGAAGATGGAAAAAATTTCGATAAAACCACTTATCGAATAATGATTCGAATCTTACTATACTTAACTGCTTTCCAACCTGATATATTGTTTAGTTTATTTATGTGTGATCACATTCATGGAAACCCTGAAGATTCTCATTTAAGTGCTTTTAAAAGGATTTTCAAATTCCTCAAACATAAACCCAATATAAAATTGTGTTATCCTAGAGAAAATCATTTGAGTTTTTTTATCTATAATGATGTTTATTTAGGTGGTTGTAAGTTAGATAGATAATTCACCTCTAGAATATTTCACATTTTAGGCTAGTATCTAGTGTCATGTTGTAGTAAGAAACAAAACCCTATTGCATTATCTAATTTTGAAGATGAATATGTGGCTACTGGTAGTTTTGTACACAATTTTTTTTGATAAAACACACATTACTAGAATAAGGGTATCAATTCAAACATGTACCTATAAATTGTGACAATACATGTGCTTTTAATATTTCAATAAAACCTATTTCACAGAATTGGACAATGAATATCGATGTAAGACATCACTTTTTGAGAGATTATTATCAAAAAGGTTATATCACTTTGGAATTCATTATAATGAATCAACATCTTGCTGATATATAAACAAAACCATTAAATTGTGAGAGGATAAATTACATCATACATGAATTAGGAATGATAAATCTTATGTACAAATCTTAATATTTCAAGGATTACTATTTCACATCTTACAGTTTCATGATTCAAAATTTCACAAGTCACTATCTAAGAATTACTTTCTCATGTTTAATGTATCACAGTTATTGTCTCTCTGTTACTAACTTTCACTTTCTATCTCAAATGATATTGTCACAGTATTTTCTATCACAACATAAGTATTGCACTGTGAAAACTTATTTTGGTCTCACTGTAATAAATCAGTTTTCTATGTTCATTAATTTAAATTCTTGTATCTCTTGGTTTATTATTTAATTGTTCTTTTTCTTTGGTTTTTCTACTATGTTTAGACATCCTAAATGATAAATCCCAATATTTTCACTTTTCACTTCACTCAAGTTTTCCTCTCTCGAAACTGAAGCCCTTTCCTTCCAAATATCCTATTATCCTTCAAATCATTCTCCTTCTTGAACCTATATTTTTATTCCTAGAATGAATCAACCATCTTAATCAATCATTAAAATTCAAGGTCTCATAAGAAATAAAGAGAAGCATGGTGAATAGAATATAAATAACATTATAATAATAGTCTTGTAAATATAATATATGGGCCTGAAATGGATGTATGATTGAAGTGACTAATTTCATGCAAGCTTCTCCCCTAGAAAGATCTCAAAAAACAAGGATGGTCAGATTGGTTTATTAAAGAAAAATGACACATTTATCCAAAACCTTTTCAAAATTTTATCAGTTTGTATAGTTTCCATTCATTGCTAAATATGAATTTGTTTTAATAATCTATAATAATGGAAGAAGGGGTACTTTTCCCTCAAGGTATTGGGATATCTACCTAGGGATACCTCATGAAGGAATATGTGATGATCATCTGTGAGAACCTCATACTCCCAGTGATATTTTCATCATGAAAGAGGCCTTGGAAAAAATAACTAGAAATATGAATAAAATAAGGGAATTAACTAGGGAGTTGGATGGTGAGACAGGGTTTTTATTAAATTTTTTCTAGAATCTTATTAGTCCAAGGAAAGGGTATTTTTATACTCTTATGTATCAAGATTTTTTCTTGATACGTCTTTTGAAAAATGGGCACAACATTAATCTATGTAAGTATATTATACTACACATTTGGGAATTGATGAAGGCATATTCAGTGTCTACCTCTCTGTTCTATTCACGATTAATCTTTGTAATGCTATCTTCAAAAGGAGTGGATGGTCCAAATAAATAATTCATCAATGATTATGAGTTCTGTATGTCAAATGATAAAATTATATGGATCATGAAAATCACGAATCCATGTAAAAAGTCTTTGGTATATGACAATGAAAGGATGTATTAAATGTTCAATCCCATTCAAAATCCCTCAATCCCTAGGGACAACTAGCACCCAGGCCTAGATTAAGATGAGTTGGTGGAATACTCATGTCAATAAGAAATGGTTGAAGAAGTTGCATTGATGGAATGAACTATATTTGAATAATAACATAGTGGAAAACCTGAACAAAAATTTTATGAATACCTATTTCATGAAGAAATAATTGATATAGGGTTTGTTAATAAAGAAGACTTACTGCTGGTCTAGATAAGAAAGATGATCTTGAGGAATATCTAGAAGAACATGTTGCTGAGAAAGGTCCTCCAGTTGTGGAATGGTTTGAAGAACAAATTGAGCTATAATTAATCCTTCCAGTTGAAGAATGAATGGACAAAGCCTTTTGGAAATCTAGAATAGTTATGGGTGAGCATGACATTTATTCATGTCTAAAAATAGGTAAAGAGACTCACTCTCTCACTCTTAGAGCTGATGCAAAAATTCAGTGGGAGAAAAACCACATTCTAGATGGTACTTAAGTACAAAGCTCTGTTTAGACAAGTCTTATGGACAATATGTATAAATTACCTAGCTATTTTGATGTCTCATAATCTCAAGTGACCTCAATGAGATGAATCGATCCCACAATAGCTTCTCAATTGAAATATTTTTCATTACCTACAATAATACTAGCTAAGGATCTCAAAGATATTGTCATTTTGGAACCAGAGGTTTCACAAGAAGCACCAAGCTTTGTAATCCTTGAGGACATAATATTGTTCTGTGAAAATATGTTGGCTGGATTTGAGAATATTTTAAAATAAAAAACACTTCCTATTACTTATCTTTGTGAACAGGATTCTAGTATGATTCTGGAGAAACTTAATTGGAATAATCAACCTTATGTGATGCATAAACATCAATAAGTAGGGGTAGAAAATCAATAGTTATGTGAGGAAGTAAAATTTCGAATATCATTACTGGAGTAACTGAATAAATAGTTTGAAACTGTTGAACTTCGTACTAATTGATTCTGCACAGAATATGAAGACAAGATAGAAAAAATTGTTACAACATAGATCCGACTAAATCGGGTCATTGTTCTTGAGAAAATAATATCCAACAATGACAAGTTGGGAGAAGAAATTTAAAAATTGGCATCATCAATGGATGCTTTACCTGGTATCTTCAAGGAAATTGTTGAAACTATTGTTACAAGTCTTCCTGTAAAATATGAAACCATATCTTCTTCTTCCCCCTGGACCAATCCTGCTCAGTCATCTCAATTTTCAGAATGTTCAGTTTAGAGAAAGGTTATTCGAGATGATCTTAAATCATTGAAAAGTCTATCTTTTCAATAAATCCTCTCCAAAATTGTTCAAAATAGTGAACATGTCTATGACATGGATTGAGTATACTCTAAGGAAGATTTTACGACCTATGATGAGATTAAAAATAAGGTGAATCTATAATATAATAGAATTTATACAAAGAATCAATTAACATGTTATTTCATGTATCTTACATAGATTTTGAAAATTTTCCTTGTGACTCAATCGTTTAAGGACCAAGTGAGGAAAATAAAAGAGTTATTAGCTACCTAGGTGATTTTTATTAAGAATAAATTTGATTCTGAGAAGGAAATTCAGTATGGTGGTGATTTCATCAATAATTTCATCAATTTTCTGATGAATAATCTTCATGTGCAAAGCACTACTACAATTTCTCCTACAGCTGCTCCCTTGAGGCCTATCTCCACATCTTCTTCATTATCTGCCTTTTCCCTTGCTACCATGTCTATCTCTCAGGCTTTGAGCTAGACCAAACCTATTATTCTTGAGGAATCCTTTCTTCTTTCTTCAACCAATCCCACTCTATCACCTTCTATTCTTGAAGGTGTGCCTCTTCCTTCCCTCACTATAGGATCACTCTCATCTACCACCTTCTCTTCTGCTCCTGTGGATCCTCCTCCTGATTTTTCAACTGAAAGATAAGTATAATTCCTCTAAAGAGAAGTGAATAATTTCTATATTATAATATTGTTCTTCATTTTGTCTTTTTATCCTTTGTCCCTACTGGATACTGTGTTATTTTTCAATGGAATATGCCTTATAGATTTTGAAGTTTAGTGTTACCCTTATTTTGTGCTTATTATTTTCTTTTTGATAATATAAAAGGGGAGAAATAATAATTAAATAATTTATTCACATTCTTTATTTCATGATTTGTGATCATTATAAAGGGGGAGAATGTTGTACTCCACCTGTTTGATCATGGTTTAATACTCAAAAATCATGAAAATCATGATAATAATGATAATAATATTGTTATTCCGAATATCAAGAGTTATCATTAATCTTGTTAAATTAGTTTTTATTATACCAAAAATTACATTTAATCCATTATATGAATATTACTAGTAAATATTGTTTTCACATATTTGGTTATGTATGAGAAACCCTAAGTCTAACACCGGTCCTGGATTTTGGCAATGTTGCAGACACCATGACCGAGACACCGTGACCCAGACACCATGACCTAGAAACCCTGACCCAAACATTGTGACCAAGACACCGTGACCCAGACACCGACACCTGAACACCATGATACCAGATACCATGATTCAAGAACCACTTAATGTTTTAAAAAATGACCACACACCACTACTAGAGACACCATAATGCTAACACTGCATATATGTTACCGGTTCCAAATCTCAATGCAGCTATGGCACCATAACTGTCTCACCAATCAAAGGAAAAGGCGAAGACATTGTTTTGTAGTGACATTATTTCCTTGTGAAACCATTTCAAGAAAAACATTGACACTATTCTTTAATATTTTTTTGTTTTCAATTTAATTTCTAACAGTCATATTAAACTTCTTTTATAGAAATGACATCATTCATTTTTATTTTTAGACATGTCACCTAGTACGAAATACGAGGTATAGAATACATGCATCCAGTCGCCTTCAACATGTGGACCCCTGATTAAAATAAAGACAAGTGGGGCTCTAAAATACGCATAATAGAATAGTGAAAAGGTGAAATCATGCATGAAAAAACATACCACTAACAAACACAAAAAACATTCTAGATCCCTGATTGATGAATTATTATATATCAAAGACTCAAAAATATTCACAGTATCAAATTAAAGGATAACATGAGTTATATAGTTCAAATCATCGAACAGGAAACTAGAGCACCAAACATGAGATACACTATTTTTTGACAAGAAGTCTCGATACTTGCATCTGCTTCCTCCTAAAAGTCTATAGCTACATCATATAACACTCAAAGCACTTCTAGTACTTTCTCATCATCATTACTCTACTATGTACTGTTTTTATCTTTCAATCAGTGTGTGTGTGTGTGGCTATATTAAAACAAACATTGTATCATGTATTAAGTTGAATTTTACCATATATACTTCCACTCACAACTTCTTACATATGTTTACTCCTATAGGTAAGTGTGGAAGAGTTCCTTGTGTGACCTAGTAACATATTCCCATGGAGAATGGTGGAAGTGGTATTGTGACCTGGACAATCCTAGGTACTATTGTTTACCCCAATCCAGGGTGTGAATCAAGTTTATTAATATTAACTTCTTAGTGAAAGGTGATCAACCAGTGGAGTAGATTAATTATCAGCTTGAGACTAAACCACTTGTTTTATCTGATATGTCTTTTAATTTAGTTTTTCTCGGCTTTACTATATGTTTTAGAAAACTAGATTATACTTTGATAGTTAGTATTGGATATAAGTTATTACTATTTTCCCTTTTTAGAATAGATCCAAAAGTAGATCAATAACTTGCATTGATATTACTGACAACTAATAAATATTCTTGAATTTATTTGAACAGTCAAACTATTATAACTGTATTACCTTTATTATTTGGCATGTATTTATTTTCATCGAGGAATATTTTTAAGTGATTTTTTATAGAAATTTTTATATATACTCAATTCAACCCTCACTTGAGTAGTCTACTCCAAAAAATAGTATTATATCTCATGTAGGTAGTATATTCTCCACATAAATGATATTCGGTATATAATATCAAAGGTGTCTCAATGAGAGTAATTTGAGAGAAAAAAAATTTCCTTGTTTCATTTCATTGTTAATCACCCTCAATCATTGATTTAATAATTAATAAAGAGAATATTATCTTATTTTATAAAATTAATCACTAATACTACCATTATATAATTTTTATTACAATTTTTTATCTTTCGTAGATTGATTATTTATAAATATAGATGACCATCAAGCGTTAATAACTTTATCATTATTATGAGGTTCAAAAATTTTGAAATCATTACACATCATTTGATAATATGTTCATTATTTATATATAATTAAATATTAATTTTAATATAACTTATATTGATTTATAATTCTCTTATAACAATCCAAAATTATTTTAATTACATATTATAAATGAAATCAGTGTTCAGTAAATTCATTGATTTTAGAGAAGAAAGATTATACATTAATACTAAGTTAAATAATTATTATAATACATATAAAATAAAAAATAATTTGGATATTTAATTATATTATAGTTATTTGATAATTTTTTTCCATATTCACCAATTAATGGGTTATATAGATTCATTTGTGTGGGAGGTTAAACCCACCCAAACATGAATATACTTTCATATGATGGATGAGTATGGATAAGTATTTTTTTAATTTGACATAATTTATTTATCAAATAATAATGACACTAATTTTTTCTATTTTTCTCGATTTTTTTGATTTCTTCATAAAATACTAAAAATATAAGGAAAAAATAAAAAATTATTCAATGTTAATGATGTAGTCTACAGACACACAATATTGACATTCATTTTTTTCAATGTTATTGGAAATAAATATATAATTATTGTACCATTAAGACAAAAATATCTTCAAATAGTAATTATTTTATAGTATTCATAACATTCATATGAGATGATGTGTTTATATATAGGATTAAGAAGAAAACAAAAGTGAGAGATAATACTTATGTGAACACTACATTATTCCTTTATAGTATCCGTGAAATTCAAGGGATTAGGATAACAATGAGTAACTGTGGGATTCTATTTATGGTATAGGGTTATATGGATAAAAAAATGGATATTTTTAAGGAGTAATTCATTGTTTCTAAGTATTTAAGAAGTGAATATTTTTTATGTTTTTTTGGTAAATGTATGGGATCCTTTGGAAACAAAATTATACTTTCTATAAATTCAATGTCCTCGTTTTTTCTGTTATAAAAAAAATAGAAAAAATAGTAAAGAAATATTATGGTCAATCCAAAGATAAACCATTCAATTGATGAAATATTTTAAAAAATATATAGATTATTAAACAATGATGAACTCAATATATATAGTTAATATTATTATATATTATTATTCTTTAACCATGGTAATTAATTAAAAAGAGAAAAATTATATATTTTTTATTACTTAATTTGAATATTAAAATTCAATTATTTTTAAAAAATAATTATCCAATAAAATTTATAAATGAATGAACATTAATTAAAATATAAAAACACCTAAACAGGTAATACCTTTTTTAATAACATTATTAAAATTATGAAATTTTAAATATTATATAATTTTCATGGATACTAATTTTGAATCCACAAATTGACTTATTATTAATTTATTAAAATGTATATCGATTACATGACATGTAAAATGTAAATATAACTTTGAAACCACTTGATTTAATGTGACAACCATATACAATATTTATAAAAAACTAAAAATTTAAATTAGTTAAAAATTATTTGACATATATAATGATTATTTAAAAATGAACACTGATATTCATTAATAAAATATTTTATTACATTAATGGTTTTAAATATTATACGTTATTCATAACTAGTGATAAATCCAAGAAAATTATTATTTATGTAAATCCTGTATTTTTCGATTGAAAATAAATATTTTAAGAAAATTATCAAAAATTAATAATAATGAAAATTTCAAAAAAAAATTAAATATAATGTCTACATTATCTAATTTAAATTATAAAAATTAAAAAAAAATTGTTTTATTTCTTAATGAAAACATTAAAAAATTATTACATTGAAAATTAACCCTCATTATCTATTTATCATCAAACGGAATAGATTTTTAAATTATTACAATATTAGATAATTGAAATTTTTATTGTAATGTGTAGTATAATTACTATGCGTGTGTGAAATATAGGTTTATAATAAAATCTTATTTAACTTTATATAAAATTTTAGAATGTCATATATTTAAATTCCACATGTGGGGGATTATTATTATATGGGTAAAGGTGTTTTTTATTCCAAAAAAGGAGAATCATAATTTGACCCTATGGATTGTTAAAGATAATTATGAGACTGTTAGAAAAGACACAATATATTAAATGCCAATGAGAAGACAATTTGATGTTCAGAAATTTAATTTAATGTTTTCATTACAACATTAGTGTTATATTTAAATATATATAAATTTCTCAAATAATCATATTCAACATTCAAGAATAAATGAATGTGATGTCAAATATAAAATTATCGAGGATCTTTTCTTGTGAAATTAATTGATTTTATAATTTATTATAATAATGGGTAAAAATTTTTATGGGTTCATAAACCCATAGTTAATATAAATATTTTAGACATTGATGTAGATATTTGGAGTTCATCTTTTAAATTTTCAATGATAATTTAAAGTTTTTTTCAAATCAATTTTCATATATTTTAATATTATTACAAATGGGGAGAATTATTGGTAAAATTAATCACGAATTATATGCACTTTTTGATTATTTTTAAAAGGATCATAAAATAAATGTTGGTTTATAAATTGATATGTGTTTGTATTTAGTAGAAATTTATTTTTATATTGATTTTCTAAAAGGGGTAGTCTATGAATTCATCATTGTACATGTGTGAAATATTTTAGTATATTTTTTTTACATACACATTTGTTTATTTATAGGTTCAATGGATTGATTTTTCTTGTTTAGAATAAATTTTTTGTACTGATATTTAATATTTTATAGATTTTTGGATTATTATAAGTGATGATGATTTATTTATTTAATATGTATCAACCCTTGGATTTTCATCCTATATGATATCACATCATTAAAGGGATATAAAGAGAATAAGGTTTGAAAAGTTCAATAATTTAGTACTAATTTTTATGGATAACACTAAATTGTTATCCAATATTAATTTTTCTCTCAATGTGATAGCTCTTGTAGGCTTATAATTTTCTGAATAACTATAAAATTATATGATTTTTGAGTGTCATAATTTCATTTTTCCTCAATGGCCAAAAACATTAATTTAGGAGATTGCTAAATCATACTTCTGAGTTGATAATGATTTAGATGAATATTTTTTTAGAATGTTAGGTGAATGTAGGATATAGAGATTTAATGACTTATTAATTTGGGAGTTCCTATAGAATATTTTTTTCACGAACCAACCCTGGTCGACCCTGAACCGTTCACCTAAGCTGGTCCGTGACATGGACCGAGAGGGGTTCCTGATCCACCTGGGCTGGCGACAAGTGCCATGGCATCAACAGAGTACAAATGGGAGCATTTTCTCCCAATGAAAATAAATAAAGTAGAAAAAGAGACAAAAGAAAACATCACAAAGTGAAAAAACACCACAAAAGGAAAAGAACGGCCAACAACAGATACTAACATGATCGTGACCAAAACCGCTTACAACTCTGAGCGTCGCTCACTAGTCCACAACCAACTTTCACCAAGGATGAGCAAGTTTGAGTCAAACCTGCAACAGAAACTAAAATCAGGACAACCCTATAGGCATGAGTAATAAAACTCAATAGGAGTGCCCATAAACTATTCCCAATGCACTACCTTAAAATAAAGAATTTACTAATTTCAGGTTTGAACTAAATTATATAAAATATGGTTTCCACACACTCTTTCATTTTTAAAACAAGTAATAGTTCATTGCCCTTATTAATTTAGAACAAGTTTAATGTTGAAAGAAACATGTGCAATTCATTTTAAAACATTTTTGCGAACAATTTAGAAATCCAAGATTTAGTTGTTAGTCAAAAGGAAATTCTCACACAAAACACAACACACACTAAGGGAAATAGAAAAAGTGGCACACAAGGGCTAGCAACCAAACTCGACCTCTCAATCATCCGCCACATTCAAATAAACAGTAAAAAAGAACATGGGTCGAACCTAGGAGATTGTGAAAAATCTGGAACATACCATACATGTGACTCATCATGAAAGCATGCTCTAACTCGATGACATCATAATTACCTAACGCCCGCTATAGCCCTGTATGGCCTAACTGAGGGTCCCAATCCCCATATCAGCAATAACTCTATATTCTCATACTATGGGGCCACTAGCCAGTGCGTAATCTAAACTAGTGCAACAATCGTTCTCAGAAGATTCACTCACTATTCTAGGTTCCCATGTCAACACGTACAATAAAAATGGGTGTGTTCACAATGTAAATCAATCAATCATGATGCAAAAACATCACACATAGCTCATTCAATCAGCGCACACCAAATATCACCCCTGAATGGGTTTTCCAAAATAATTTTTTTTATTAAAGTGCCAAACGGACCTTCAACAATTTTATTGCAAAACCTCTTTTCTCGAGAAAACCCAAAACACTTGTTCAGAAGAAATAATTTATCATTAAAACTAGAAGTACATTTGAAATTCTGTGAATTATGTTTAAAGGACAAATGAGCATTCTTTCAATACCGGGTGTCTGCTCGTCATGAAAATGTTTCAATTGTTCGGTATAAAATAAATGGCTATTTTCACACCAAATAATCATTTAAAATTTAATTATATTATATTATTTCTCATTCATTAAAATTAATAAAAATTCAATCAATTAAAAAATTCTAAATTTACAGGATAGTGCATTGGGGGACCTACCTCAACATGAAACTCAAACACGACAACGCGACACGCCTCACACAGACATACAAGCACGCGCAAGCCGATGACCGGGGTGTCACGGAGTCACCTCGCCAACACACTGCAATAGACACACAACAACTAAAAACACATAACCTGTAACACCCCGAGCTTCCACGATACGCTTCTCATTCAATAATGCAATAGCTTGCATTGTACGCAACTTCGAGTTCTAAAACACCGCGACTAATCGAAGTAGTCGTTATGAATAGTAATAACCACTTTTTAAAATTATAGAAATTTTATATTTCAAAATGGACTTCATTTTTGGATTCGGAATATTGAAATTAGCCTATGTTGAATTTTTGGTATTTTTCTGAGAACTTCTAATTTTTATGAATAGTGAAAAATACTTTAAAACAACTTTTTTAATCAAAATAATTTATTGTGATAAATTATTCTATTTAGTGGTTTTAAGGTATAATTAGAATATATTTTTACCATTTTATCCAATGGTGGTCATTAGAATTAATTTAACATTGAAATTGGACATAAACAATTGCCAATCTTTTGATATAAATTGTTTCTTAAAAACACGCTATTTGTCGTAACAGTGGGAATTAATTATAAAATTAATTAATGAAACTTATATGTTTGGAATTTTTTAAAATAGACATCATTTTTGAATTTGGAATATCAATTATAGCTTAGGGTGAAATTTTGGCCTTGTTCTGAAAAACTTCAATTTTTGATAAATAGTGAAACCACTAAGTGGTAGTTAAATAACTGATTTTTCGTTTAAATGAAATATTACCACTTCTGTGATTTGATTTTCAAAAATCCGACATACATGGTTTTCATTAAGAAGTAAAATGTGGTTCAATGAGATTAAAATAATTTTTTGGTGAATAGTAACTTTTAAGTTCTTAATCGCGATTAGAGGTAATTAGTGTAGTTTAAGGTACAAATAATGTTTTAATAATATGAGATGAGCATCACACTTGTCCTACTCCTATTGGATGATTAATGGCCGACCAAGGCAACCCATGGGTCAACTTGGGGACCCCATGGAGCCACTTTAGTTGGAAAATGACATTAATATATATTTATTTAATGTTAAAATTAAATTGACACAAACATGAGTTGTTTTACTAAAACATTTTTTAAGTGAGGTTACCCAAGTCCAAATTTTGACTATAAATATTCATTAGAAAGATAAAAAGATTTCATACATCATATTATTTGTTTTATAATTTTTAGACATTATATAAATTAAATTATTTATGACATCATGATGATGCAGCGATGACCTCATTATTTAAGGATTTAAATAAAATGGGAAGATAATGAAAAATCCAAGGCTTACACTTGTCCAAAGCCAATTGGATGAGGATATTTCGAACCCTTATCACCTTATCCTCGAATTATATAAGTGTGGGACCTTTAGAATCCGAAAAGCATTGTGTAATAATGTAACATTTCAATCTTTCCAAAAGAGCCCCTCCTCTCCACTTATAAAAGGCCCACACCTCTCCCACCTTATTCACACCATCAAGCCATTTGGCTCGGCCAACCTCTGCCCAAATACTCTCCCAACATCCCTCTATTACTCCTAGAAGCCTCACTTTGGGCAGAACTCTTCCCAAGGAAGCCTTTGGCTCAAATCAAAAAGAGTTACCCGATTTTGAGGTAATGTCTTCTCTAATGTTGTTTTGTTTTATTTTTCTTCTCCAACCCCCTAAACTCTTTTTATTCATTTCTTTTATAACAACACCAGTATCCTCAATATACTAGGATGTTGTTATAAGAAGTATTCTAGCTACACTTACACACACCTACATCTAATGGTTAAAGAACATACGGTTTCTGTGGATGGCGAATTTCTACCTCACGAAACGATGATTGTTCAACACTCATATAACACCTTCAAAGGTGGCCATTAAGATGTCACTATTTTTATATATTATATATATTATGTTTATGTTTTACTTATGCTTCTGTATTTCTCATTTATGGCATACTTTATGATTTCCATTATGGGAAAAACGCGATAATTTCATTTTAGGAAGTGCGGACTACCGCCCCCTCAAAGTGATGTGAATCGTTAATGCCATATGTGGGATGTATAAAGGATGGAGTAAATGATATTATATATGATATTATACTGGAACTATATTATACCTTTATATAATTATGATTTCATTACATTAAATATGAAATATAAATGAAAGTAGCGTTCATGCGAACGTACGGCTTACCGTCTCCATGAACGGTGCATTTCATTTCTTACCTCTAAATGTTACGTAATATTATAAATGAATGTATATAATGGATATATATGATATATATGACATCTAAACCATGAATATAATTCTGGAGATAATGGATATTCTACCACATAATCAACTTGTAATTATAAGAAGTTTATTGTTGACTCAAGTACCAAAGATCGACAAAACGACCGTTATTAACTTAAATAATTACATAATGTTCATAACATTGTAATAAGTTATATAAAAAGGATAATGAAATTGAAAATGGTTCTTAATAAGGTATATATTAACTCTAGTTTATTATTCAGGAGGTTAAAGAACGGTTGAGTCAAGTCAGACACGAGGTAAGGGAACTTCTTATCCCAACATCCATTCTTTGGGTTAATCTCCTACTTTCAAATTATGTCATGATATTATTATGTCCTATTTTGTATTTTTACATTCTTTATGTGTAACTATAGTGAATACACATAATAGATCTATTTTATTTTAAAAATGATCTTTTTAAGGACTTCGTCTCAATCCCCTTTCATTGAGGCATATTTGGTTTTATACACGACTTTCTTTTATACGGTTTATAAACCCCTTTGACTTTTACGTTTATTCAAAAGGAATCTTTTTATACAAAACGTTTTGCTAAATGACAAAAGGGAATGTTTTTATTTCTGTACTTATGCGGCAACAACGACTTCTCCGCCGCCTTGACCATTATTTGAGTTTCGGCTTCCTCTACAAGCCATCTTTTTTTAATGAAAAATAAATACAAAGTTTTAACTTTCTTTTATTTTGGTATTGAAAATGGTTTTGAAAGCATTTTTATTATATCAATGTGTTGTATTGATATCTTGTGATTGAAATGTGGAAATTTTATGTTTCCTTTATGCATGCTTTATGTGATACGATTATTTTATGGTTTATGATATGTTTAAACCTATTCATATGAGGAATGTATTGGACTTAATATGTGACGGGTGGAGCCCGCTATAGCTCCTCGATGCATCGGTAGGTCTCATGAGAAAACTAGACGTGGAATTGGCCGAGGCCCTTTCCCAATTTGATTTATGGTTTTGGCCGAGGCCTTAATCATTTTAGACGTCTTGGCCGAGGCCTTGACAAAATGTTTCAGAATGTCTGGAATTATACATTCCCTAATTATGAAAGTGGTTATTGATATTGCATGTGATTATTCGACCAGTAGAATATCCATGTGAGTAAGTAATGGCATTATATTATTTTATTTTTGCCATATTATGCTGAAGTTCAAGTTTAAAAAGGCTTTTGTTTTAGTTATACATTGCCTTAAATGTTTATGTTTATTTATGAAATCTTCCGCAATATTGTTATCCTTACTGAGCATCTGATCTCACCCCTTTCAATGTTTTAATATTTTCCAGGATGTGAAGAAGTATTTTATGAATGACCTAAAGGGGTAGTCAGAAAGGGATATGATTGTGGACTATGAAGACCATGTTATTGTAGTTTGTTTACTTTTTGATGTAATGAAAGACTTATGAATGTATCTAGTGTTTCCAAGGCTACTAAACTAATCGGTCTTTCGAGACTTGATCTTTTGTGATCATGCCAATGTTACGAACTGATGCACCGACTCTGGGTAGCTGGGGTCGGGGCGTTACAGTTGGTATTAGAGGCAGTTTAGTACTAACCTTTGAAGCTAGATTTAGATAAACTCTGATTAGAGAACATATCCCGAAGATAGACTTTGAGGATTAGTATAGAAGAACTTCCTAGAATTTTGGTATTGTAGAGATGTTGTGAGTTTTCCGAGCAATACATCCCTGTCTGGATACGAGCAGGTAGAGGTGGCTCTGGCACAGATGTACCTAGGGGTAAAACCCGAAAACACCGCTTTGAGCTAGACTCGAACGGGAACTGGTGCACGACAACGGGCCTTGCTGCACTCTTGGTTACGACACTCCCGGGGGATATGCTTAGGATAACTCTCATTTTCATTACAAATCATTATGAAGGGTTTATGAGTATATACTTTCTCAAAGAAAACATTTTTATGATTATGGATTATATCCATAAATAGCTCAATTTATGTAAAGTGTTTTAAAAGTATGGAATTATGTATTTTGATTCATAAACTAATCTAGTTTATGCCATTGTTTAGAAATGGCGCCTTGTGGAAGAAATGGAAACCGTATCAATGCACGCACTCCATGTAGTGATTTCCCTCCTGCTCAAGATAATTATAGTGGGGTTGGTGATGCAACTGGTGCCGATCAGCTAATCACCATACTGGGACAACTTACTCAGGTTATGAATAATAACCTTACTCGTATGGAGCACCCTGATCCGCAACGTGGAGGATCAATGTTAGACCGCTTCATGAGGCAACAACCACCAACCTTCAATGGGAGTACAAATCCTATAGTAGCTGAGCAATGGATAAATTCCTTAGAGAAAATATTCCATGCCTTGGGGAGTAGTGAAAGGGAGAAGGTTGTCATGGCAGTTTACCGCCTCACTGGAGATGTCGATCAGTGGTGGTCGCTGATTCAAAACACAAAGGAAGATGATGAAGTATCGAATATGGAATGGATGGAGTTCAAAAAGCTTTTCTTAGAAAAATACTTTCCTCGTGACCATCAAGCAGATATGGAAAGGAAATTTCTGAGTTTGAGGCAGAAGGAGGATGAGAATGTCGCAAAGTATGAGGCTAACTTTACAAGGTTAGCGAGGCATGCTGCCGATTATATACGTAACCCAAGGAGTAAGATTGATCGTTTCTTTGATGGGTTAAAACCATTTCTCCGTCGAGCTTTAGTATCAGAATCCTTCTCATCATACGAAGATATTGTCTCGTGTGCTATCAAGACAGAAAAGGAATTCTCTAAGTCTTATGAAAACAAAGTAAAGCAAGAGAAGAAGAGAACGGTGGAACAAGAGACAGATAAAGGGAAAAAGGGAAAGAAGGATTTTCCATTATGTGATAGTTGTGGGAAGAATCACCCTGGTACGTGCCTAAAAGGAATGGGAGTTTGTTATAAATGTGGAGAAAAGGGTCACCAGGCTCGTGATTGTAAGGGAAAGAAAGAGGCTATCAAAGTTGAATGCTACAATTGTAGAGAAATGGGTCATTATGCAAATGAATGTCCTAAGCGTCAAGGAAAATTACCTCAGAAAAGGCCAAGGTATCAAGTCCAATCTTATGCTGTGACTACAGTTGAAGCGGAATAATTAATGTATTGGTGCTTTTGGACTCAAGGATTATATTCTGGTTATAAGAATAATGTGATATATATATATGTATTGTACTGCAGTACTTGTTGATTTCAGTAAGGTTTTAATATGATTAAGGTAATCATATTTTTAGTATGTGACAATAAGAGAAACTTTTCTTTGTTTGGGGAATCTGATGTTACAATTGATTTTGGAATTTAGAGACCTTTTAGATAAAGTCTGGACGGAGGTATTTTGGATAACTATTAAGGTTAGAATGGATTAAGTTGAACCATGCATAGTATTGTTTAAGGTTAAAGAATTTCTGAAGATTATTTTTGGAATATATAATACTATAGTTTTAGGAAAAGGACAACCTGCAAGGTGGGGAATAACCCGTCGCGTCGGACAAAGCTACAGGAATCGAACCCACAACCATAGTGCAACAAGCCTTTATTTCCTACCACTAGCCTACAGGAAGTCCCTGGTTATTACAAAATAGTTTTACTAATCTAAATGGTATGTGTTAACATTTTGAACCTTATACAATTAGGATAAATAGAATATTTTTGAGTTTCGTTACCATTTGGAGTAAAAGTTGGGTTTGTGGTAAAAATTTATTAACGAATGAAAGTATACATAACAAGTATGTATATTCCCTTACGTTCTTAGTAAATCTCCTAAATAAATTCCTCAACATTATAAAAGGTAACTTAAAACAAAAATGTTGTCGGTTAACTTTTCTAACTGGGGATTCAATGACCGTTTAACCAATCACAAGTTTGTGATTTTCTTGTGGTTAAACATTCTCCTAATCCTGTTTTCTATAACTCTTCATCAGACCTTGATGGTTTGTTTCTCCTCCATATCCATATTTTCATATAATCCTAGAATGGGCTATATCAGGTGACCTTTGTACTTATCCAGCTTTCTTTTAATGTTATATATTTATTAACCTTATTTCCGATGTGGGTTTTCCTCAAAGGTATTTTCTCTTTTCAACCTTTTATTTTCAAAGAAAAATTCCAAATTGTGAGGACGCAATTTATTGAAGGAGGGGAGAATGTAACACCCCGAGCTTCCACGATACGCTTCTCATTCAATAATGCAATAGCTTGCATTGTACGCAACTTCGAGTTCTAAAACACCGCGACTAATCAAAGTAGTCATTATGAATAGTAATAACCACTTTTTAAAATTATAGAAATTTTATATTTCAAAATGGACTTCATTTTTGGATTCGGAATATCGAAATTAGCCTATGTTGAATTTTTGGTATTTTTCTGAGAACTTCTAGTTTTTATGAATAGTGAAAAATACTTTAAAACAACTTTTTTAATCAAAATAATTTATTGTGATAAATTATACTATTTAGTGGTTTTAGGGTATAATTAGAATATATTTTTACCATTTTATCCAATGGTGGTCATTAGAATTAATTTAACATTGAAATTGGACATAAACAATTGCCAATCTTTTGATATAAATTGTTTCTTAAAAACACGCTATTTGTCGTAACAGTGGGAATTAATTATAAAATTAATTAATGCAACTTATATGTTTGGAATTTTGTAAAATAGACATCATTTTGGAATTTGGAATATCAATTGTAGCTTAGGGTGAAATTTTGGCCTTGCTCTGAAAAACTTCAATTTTTGATGAATAGTGAAACCACTAAGTGGTAGTTAAATAACTGATTTTTCGTTTAAATGAAATATTACCACTTCTGTGATTTGATTTTCAAAAATCCGACATACATGGTTTTCATTAAGAAGTAAAATGTGGTTCAATGAGATTAAAATAATTTTTTGGTGAATAGTAACTTTTAAGTTCTTAATCGCGATTAGAGGTAATTAGTGTAGTTTAAGGTACAAATAATGTTTTAATAATATGAGATGAGCATGACACTTGTCCTACTTCTATTGTATGATTAATGGCCGACCAGGAAAACCCATGGGTCAACTTGGGGACCCCATGGAGCCACTTTAGTTGGAAAATGACATTAATATATATTTATTTAATGTTAAAATTAAATTGACACAAACATGAGTTGTTTTACTAAAACATTTTTTAAGTGGGGTTACCCAAGTCCAAATTTTGACTATAAATATTCATTAGAAAGATAAAAAGATTTCTTACATCATAGTATTTTATTTATAATTTTTAGAAATTATATAAATTAAATTATTTATGACATCATGATGATGGAGCGATGACCTCATTATTTAACGATTTAAATAAAATGGGAAGATAATGCAAAATACAAGGCTTACACTTGTCCAAAGCCAATTGGATGAGGAGATTTCGAACCCTTATCGCCTTAGCCTCGAATTATATAAGTTTGGGACCTTTAGAATCGGAATAGCATTGTGTAATAATGTAACATTTCAATCTTTCCAAAAGAGCCCCTCCTCTCCACTTATAAAAGGCCCCCACCTCTCCCACCTTATTCACACCATAAAGCCATTTGGCTCGGCCAACCTCTGCCCAAATACTCTCCCAACATCCCTCTCTTACTCCTAGAAGCCTCACTTTGGGCAGAACGCTTCCCAAGGAAGCCTTTGGCTCAAATCAAAAAGAGTTACCCGATTTTGAGGTAATGTCTTCTCTAATGTTGTTTTGTTTTATTTTTCTTCTCCAACCCCCTAAAATCTTTTTATTAATTTCTTTTATAACAACACCAGTATCCTCAATATACTAGGATGTTGTTATAAGAAGGATTCGAGCTGCACTTACACACACTTACATCTAATGGTTAAAGAACATACGGTTTCTGTGGATGGCGAATTTCTGCCTCACGAAACGATGATTGTTCAACACTCATATAACACCTTCAAAGGTGGCCATTAAGATGTCACTATTTTTATATATGATATATATTATGTTTATGTTTTACTTATGCTTCTTTATTTCTCATTTATGGCATAATTTATGATTTCCATTATGGGTAAAACGCGATAATTTCATTTTAGGAAGTGCGGACTACCGCCCCCTCAAAGTGATGTGAATCGTTAATACCATATGTGGGATGTATAAAGGATGGAGTAAATGATATTATATATGATAGTATACTGGAACTATATTATACCTTTATATAATTATGATTTCATTACATTAAATACGAAATAGAAATGAAAGTAGCATTCATGCGTACGTACGGCTTACCGTCTCCATGAACGGTGCATTTCATTTCTTACCTCTAAATGTTACGTAATATTATAAATGAATGTATATACTGGATATATATGATATATATGACATCTAAACCATGAATATAATTCTGTATATAATGGATATTCTACCACATAATCAACTTGTAATTATAAGAAGTTTATTGTTGACTCAAGTACCAAAGATCGACAAAACGACCGTTATTAACTTAAATAATTACATAATGTTCATAACATTGTAATAAGTGATATAAAAAGGATAATGAAATTGAAAATGGTTCTTAATAAGGTATATATTAACTCTAGTTTATTATTCAGGAGGTTAAAGAACGGTTGAGTCAAGTCAGACACGAGGTAAGGGAACTTCTTAACCCAACATCCATTCTTTGGGTTAATCTCCTACTTTCAAATTATGTCATGATATTATTATGTCCTATTTTGTATTTTTACATTCTTTATGTGTACCTATAGTGAATACACATAATAGATCTATTTTATTTTAAAAATGATCTTTTTAAGGACTTCGTCTCAATCCCCTTTCATTGAGGCATATTTGGTTTTATACACGACTTTCTTTTATACGGTGTATAAACCCCTTTGACTTTTACGTTTATTCAAAAGGAATCTTTTTATATGAAACGTTTTGCTAAACGACAAAAGGGAATGTTTTTATTTCCGTACTTATGCGGCGACAACGACTTCTCTGCCGCCGTGACCATTATTTGAGTTTCGGCTTCCTCTACAAGCCATCTTTTTTTAATGAAAAATAAATACAAAGTTTTAACTTTATTTTATTTTGGTATTGAAAATGGTTTTGAAAGAATTTTTATTATATCAATGTGTTGTATTGATATCTTGTGATTTAAATGTGGAAATTTTATGTTTCCTTTATGCATGCTTTATGTGATACGATTATGTTATGGTTTATGATATGTTTAAACCTATTCATATGAGGAATGTATTGGACTTAATATGTGACGGGTGGAGCCCGCTATAGCTCCTCGATGCATCGGTAGGTCTCATGAGACAACTAGACGTGGAATTGGCCGAGGCCCTTTCCCAATTTGATTTATGGTTTTGGCCGAGGCCTTAATCATTTTAGACGTCTTGGCCGAGGCCTTGACAAAATGTTTCAGAATGTCTGGCATTATACATTCCCTCATTATGAAAGTGGTTATTGATATTGCATGTGATTATTCGACCAGTGGAATATCCATGTGAGTAAGTAATGGCATTATATTATTTTATTTTTGCCATATTATGCTGAAGTTCAAGTTTAAAAAGGCTTTTGTTTTAGTTTTACATTGCCTTAAATGTTTATGTTTACTTATGAAAGCTTCCACAATATTCTTATCCTTACTGAGCATCTGAGCTCACCCCTTTCAATGTTTTAATATTTTCCAGGATGTGAAGAAGTATTTTATGAATGACCTAAAGGGGTAGTCAGAAAGGGATATGATTGTGGACTATGAAGACCATGTTATTGTAGTTTGTTTACTTTTTGATGTAATGAAAGACTTATGAATGTATCTAGTGTTTCCAAGGCTACTAAACTAATTGGTCTTTTGAGACTTGATCTTTTGTGATCATGCCAATTTTACGAACTAATGCACCGACTCTGGGTAGCTGGGGTCGGGGCGTTACATAACCACTGACTTAAAATAATTCAAACGATCAAAAAACCTGAAAGAACAACCTCAAAACGTTTTCAAATCACAACTCGCACCACTGACACTATTTACTAAACCACTTAAAAAATTATAAAAAAAATCAAAAGGTAACTCACAACTTTACTCACCCAAACAAAACCCCTTCGAAAAACTATTTTAAGATCAACCGCACATCCTCAACATTCTAGAGAAAAAAACGTACCACTTTCACTTTTAAATAAATTATTTTCATAATAAAATAAAAATACACCATAAGATAAAACCCATCTCGAAACCATTCACACACTGCTTTTAAAAATGTAATCCAAAAGTCTACTTTTGAAATCATACGAACCACAAATTATTCCCAAAACATTATGTGCACCACATATAATATTTAATTAACCAGTTAAAAGTTTACAAAAATATTAATAAAATCACATGCCACCAATTAATTATCACCAACAATGTGAAAAACACGAAACAAGTGAATATTAAATAAAGAAGATTTGTTAAAAGGGGGAAACTCACCTCAATTGATGAAGAACACCCCAAAAGTGGCGCGAAACACCATTCGCACCTCAACCGCACACTTCAGAATTTTAATTAAACCCAACGCAATAAAGATTGAACCCAAATTGAAGGATATCTCAACAAAACTAACCCCAACACATAGGGTTGCAGAAACAACTAATGCCTCAAAGAATCCACTAACCATAAAACCTTACCGGAAGGAAAATCCCTGGCCAGAGATGGGGGGTTTGCAGTTCATGTGGGTGCACCGAAAAGGTGGAGCATAAGCTGGGGTGTAGGCACCAATGGAAGAAAAACGTGCAGCAAGAAGGGAGGGTAGGAAAAATATGTCTACTGAACTCAAGGGGGAACCGGGCTGTGGAAGGAGGCGTGATGAAGTAGGGTCATGCCGGAGGCTGGTGCCATAGACATGCTAATAGGGAGGAGCGACGGCCCGTGTGGAGAAGGACAGTGGGGCTTTCTAGGAAGGAGGCTGGGAAGGAGGTGGATTATGCGGGAGATTGAAGGGGTGTCGCGGGGAGTGCCCAGGATAGGCGGGAGGTGCAGCTTATGCAGGAGGAGGCAGCAGCGTCAGACATGAAGGTTGGGCAGCCTGCTGGTAGAGTTGCGCGAGGAAGGAGGGGGCATGCAGTCTGCATGGGAGAAAAAGGGAGGCTGAGGACGTCGTTAAGGGAGTCGGCACATTGGGCAGCGAGGCTGGAGAGGTGCATGAGGAAAGGAAGAGCGGGATGGGTATCGTGCTGATGTTGCAACGGAAAAAGGAGGGGCTCCATGCTACTGGTGGATGCACAGCCGGACCAGGAGGAGTTCTGGGTGGCTTTTGTGCAAGAATAAGTGTTGTGCAAGGAGCATAAGAGAAGGAAGAGATGGGAGGGGGTGTAGTGGAGCATAGGGAGAGTGGAAGCCGAGGGCTACATTAGGGTTATTGTAAAAAAACAAAACAAATAAATAGAAAATAAATAATCCTTAACCCTTCATAAAAAAATACAGTTAAAAATAATAAATAATTGATAAAAATGATAATAATAATATTATTATTAATGATAAACTTAATAAAAAAATAAAAAAATAAAAGAATTCATATCATTTTAATAATAATAAAATTCATGAAAGGTCATGCAATTGCATGGGCGAAGCCACGCGGCATCACGCTCTGCCTGTGCATTGAACGAAGTCAAACCCAAACCACACAGTTATAATTGAAATCTAGAAGACTTCATCTGGGACTCACCTGAGACCCCAGGAAAAAATATTCAAAAGGATAAAAATAAATAAATAAATCACATGCATAGGTCAGGGTGTGACAATTCTCCCCACCATAATGCTTCCTACCCCCGGGAAGCCACAACAAGACCTAGACCAATGATGAAACTCCTTAAGTGTCACTGACCCCCAAATGATAAAGCGCCTCCAGTTAATCGATCCAAACATACTCTAAAAACCCATGTCACCCAACTCATCCTTAAAACAAGATCACCTTAATCGTCACCAAGTAGAACCGAAACCATCTATTTCAACCAAGGAATGAACCAACTTAAATATCCTCTGAGACGTATCCCTATAATCTTCGTCTAATGAAAATTTTGGGTGTACTCCAATCTCAACGTTTACTCGAGAGGATGAACTCAAGATTAGGTTGTTTTGCACGAGACCACCTACCCCCCAATAATACATGAAAAGAAACTCGGATACTGACACAGGGAGGACCAAATGAACTCCCCACCATAAGGATTGGGATAACTGTCAATTTCTTTAGGAGTAACTTTGAAAGACATGTTGTGGGTCTCCCCACCATAAGAACAGATGAGATTAACTGAACATGAAAACTTTCCGCACAGACCAAAACCCCCACCATAAGAAAGGGGGAGGGAAAGGAAGGACCTAACTTGTAGAGTATCAAAATTTCCACCATTACTATATAAATGACAGTGCACCCCTGGAAGAAAACAAACCACTACACATTAAGGAAAAAGGTTAAACTAAGGTCATTTATCACCGTTGGGAATCTCTTGACTACGCGCCATCTTCACTACGGGGTCTGTGGCTGGAGCACCAATTATTTAAGCATCTCCAGCCTCGTAGTCAGGCATCATAAATTCCCAAACATAACCCACAAATCATAATTTCACCCAACACACTTCCAATAAAATAGAAGATCCAAAGACATTCAACCACAACCATTCTTAAAAGTGAACGAAAAGGAACACTGCAAAATGCTACAATAGACGATTACTACACCCAAGAAATACTACACATAGAAAACCTCAAACTGATCCCCAAACTTCACCCTACTCATGCTGACGGGCTGAGGTGACCATCGACGAGCCAAGATTAGCATCAACACTCTTATTGGAAGCACCATGGCAGAATCGCTGCAAGTGACCTAGAAATCCACAGGTGTGGTAGGGTCTTGGAGCACACAGACATGTTGGCCTCTTGTGACCATGCCTACCACACTCGTGACATATCACAACATTTCTCTATAAAGAAGACGACTGAAGGTCTGAAGGTATCTTTATCCCTCGACTAGCACTACCAGTGCCAGGTTGCTTCTCATTCTTCTTATCATCATCGTCTGCACTACTTCCCAAAGCTGGAGGATTCACTACCTCAATTCCTCCTGTTAACCTAGCTTCTGCCAAAAAGTCATTCAGCACAACATCAGAGATGGTGGTGAGGATGAGCTCTTCCACATTAGATTGTAGCTCAGGTCGGAGTCCAGACTCAAATTTTCAAGCCTTTCCATGATCATTCGCAATGAACCACTGATCATACAGTACTATGTCTATGAAATGTCGATAGAATTCAAGTACCAATTGAGCGCCCTTCTGAAGACAACACAACTCCATCCTATTCCTTAGCTTCCTCAACTCAGAGAAGTGTTGTTGGATAAACGAGGACTTGAAAAACTCCTATTTTAGATCTTCCCGAGGATTATTCCGATACACAGACTTCCACCATTTCCAAGTTGGAAATTCAAGAATAAAGGTATCCAACTTCACCTTTAACGACTTAGGCATCCCAATGAAACTGAAATTCCTCTCAATCTTCTGCAACCACTCCTTTCCCTCAGGTGGATCAGCATGACCATAAAACAGGGGAGGGTTCAACTTCTGGAATTCTAGAACATAGACTATGGGCTGATCAACCAAAGGTTTCTCTAGGGGCACACCACCCAAAGCTTTACCTTGGGCATCCATCAAACCATCGTGGAGGAGAACACTAAGGAACAAGGAAACAAATAACATAATCAAAACATGGTCATTATCATTTCAATTTCAACTTTTCACAATTTCCAAAATAAAACATCGAAAATCAATTCTTAAAAGTAAAGAAGCCCTGTACAAACTGCAAGGAGAAAGTAGTGGTGATTGGTGACTCAGACATATGGTTGGCGGTCATACGCTAGTCACATCACCGTCATATGGAGCACTCTAGGGTAATGTCCCCAGCTCCCCATGGCTTTCCAGACAATGCGAGCTCACGGAGGTCACTTTCATGGCTCCCATTTCATTTCCCAATATCAAACAAACCATAAGAATCAAAAGACATCGACAACCCAAACATCTCATGATAACCCGAGGTTTGGAATGAGAAAGGGTTAATGAAGACCTTATCGTCCGTACGCCTCGAGTCCCGACAATTATACTCCTTCTACCATGACAACCCCAAATAACAATGGGTGTTCGAAATGAACTAGGTCTGCTTAGAAGTTGACCTATTCTGATACCATTTTTCCCCGAACCAACCCGGGTCGACCCTGAACCATTTACCCGAGCCGTTCCGCGACATGGCCCGAGAGGTGTTCACATTCCTCCCGGGCTGGAAACAAGCGCTAGGTCATCAACAGAGTACAAATGGGAATGATTTCACCCAATCAAAATAAATAAAGCAGGTGAAGAGACAAAAGATAACAACACAAAGTGAATAAACACCACGGAAGGAAAATAACACCCAACAACACATAATAACCTTACCATGAACAAAATTCATTGCGACGCCGAGAGTCACTCACTAGTCCACAACCAACTCTCTCCCACGACGAGAAAGCTCGAGTCAAACCTGTAATAGAAACTAAAAACAGGAAAACACTATAGGAGTGAGTATTAAAACTCAGTAGGCGTGGCTAACAAACTATTTCCAATGCACTACCATTAAATAAAGAATTTAATAGTTTTAGTTTTGAACTAAATTGTATAAAATATGGTTTCCACACACACTTTCATTTTTTAAACAAGTAACATTCCATTTCCATTTTTAATTTAGAACAAGTTTAATGTTAAAAGAAACATGTGCATTGCATTTTAAAACATTTTGCGAACAATTTAGAAATCCAAACTTTAGTTGTTAGTTAAAAGGAAAATCACACACAACACACAACAAACACTAAGGGAAATGGAAAAAGTGGAACACATGGGCCTGCAACCAAACTCGACCTCTCAATCGTCCTCCACATACCAATAAACACTGAAAAAAGAATATGGGTCGAACCTAAGAGATCGTGAACAATCCATAACATACCATACATGTGACTCATCCTGAAATCATTCTCTAACTCGATGACGTCATAACGCCCTAACGCTTGGTATAGCCCTGCTTGGCCTAATTGGGGGGCCCAATCTCCAGTGCAACAATAACTCAGTATTCCCCTGCTATGGGGCCACTAGCCAGTGCATAATCTAAAGTAGTGCAGCTATCATTCTCAAAAGATTCACTCACTATGCCAGGTTCTCATGTCAACACATATAATAAAAAGGGGTGTGTCCACAATGTAAATCGACCAGTCATGTTGCACAAACATCACATATAGCTCACACAATCAATGTACCCCAAAGATCATCCCTGAATGGGTTTTCCAAAATAATTTATTTTATTAAAGTGACAAACGGTCCTTCACCAATTTTTATGAAAAACATCATTTCTCGAGAAAACCCAAAACACTTGTTCAGAAGAAATCATTTATCTTTAAAACTAAAAGTACATTTGAAATTACGTGAATTATGTTTAAAGGCCAAATGGGAATTCTTTCAATACTGGGTGTTTGCTCGTCATGAAAATGTATCAATTGTTCGGTATAAAATGAATGACTCTTTTCACACCAAATAATCATTTAAAAATTAATTATCTTATATTATTTCTCATTCATTAAAATTTATAAAACAACAAGAAATTAATAAATTCTAAATTTAAAGGTGATTGTAGTGGGGGACCTACCTCAACTTGCAGATCGAACAGGACAATGCGACACGCCTCACACAGACGTACAAGCACGCGCAAGTCGATGAACGAGGTGTCGCGGAGTCACCTCGCCAACAGGCTGCAATAAATGCACAATAACTACAAACAAATAACCACTGATTTAAAACAATTCAAATGAGAAAACAACAAGAAATAACCACCTCAACATGTTTTCAAATCACAACTCGCACCACTGACACTATTTAATAAACCACTTTAAAATTTATAATACAATTTTCAAAAGGTTGCTCATAGCTTTACATACCCAATCAAAACCCCTTTGAAAACCTCTTTTAAGATCAACCACACATCCTCAACATTCTAGAGAAAAAACGCACAACATGCACCATTAAATAAATTAATTTCATAACAAAATAAAAATACACCACAAGATAAAACCCATTTCGAAACCATGCACACACCGCTTTTAAAACAGTAATCCAAAAGTCTTCTTTGGAAATCTTGTGAACCTCAAAATAATCCCAAAACATATTGTGCACCACATATAATATTTAATTTACCACTTAATAGTTTACAAAAATAATTTAATAACATCGTAAGCCACCGATTAATTATCACCAACAATGTGAAATACATGAAACATGTGAATATTAAATAAATAAGATTTGTGAAAAAGGGTAAAATAACCTCAATAGATGAAGAACACCCCAAAAGTGTCGTGAAACATCATTAACACCTCAACCGGACATTTTAGAATTTTAATTAAACCATACGCCACAAATATTGAACCCAAAGTGAAGGATATCTCAAGAAAACTAACCCCTATACACAGGGTTGCAGCAACAACTAATGCCACAAAGAATCCACTAACCACAATCCCTTACCTGAATGAAAAACCCTGGCCAGAGATGGGGGGTTTGCGGTTCATGTGGGTGTGCCAACAAGGTGGAGCGCGAGCTGGGGTGTGCTCACTGATGGAAAAAAAACGAGCAGCAAGAAGGGAGGGGAGGATAATGATTTGCGCCAAACTCAAGAGGGAACTGTGTTGTGGAAGGAGGTGTGATGTAGTAGGGCGGGTGCCGGAGGCTGGTGCTGCGGACATGTGAATAGGGAGGAGCGGCAGCCCGCGTGGAGAAGGATGTTGGGGCTTGCTAGGCAGGAGGGTGTGAATGAGGCGGCTTATGCGGGAGAGGGCAAGGGCGTCGTAGGGAGTGCACAGGAAAAGCGGGAGGCACAACTTATGCAGGACGAGGTCATGCTGTCAGACATGGAATTTGTGCAGCCTGCTGCTGGAGTCGAGCGAGGAAGGAGGAGGCCAGAGGTCTGCATGGGAGAAGAAGGGAGGCCGAGGGTGTCGTGCAGGGAGTCGGCACTCCGGGCAGTGAGGCTGGAGAGGCGCAGGAGGAAAGGTGGAGCGGTATGGGTATCACAATGATGCTGCAAAGGAAAAAAGAGGGTATCCATGCTACTGGTGGATGCGCAGTGGAAGCAGGAGTAGTTTCGTGTGGCTTCTTTCACAAGAAGAAGTGTTGTGCGAGGAGAAGAAGAAAAGGGAGAGATGGGAGGGGGTGTGGCAGCGTGTGGGAAGAGGGGAATCCGATGGCTGCATTAGGGTTATGGTAAAAAACAAAACTAATACATGGAAAATAAATAAACTTCAACCCTTCATAAAAATAATACACATAAAAATAATAAAAAAATTATAATAATGCTAATAATAATATTATTATTAATAACCATAATAATAAAATAAAAATAAAAATGAATTCATATCATTTTTAATAATAATAATGTACACAAAAGTCCAAGCAATTGCATGGGCGAAGCCGCGCGGTGTCACGCTCTGCCCGTGCGTCGAACGACGTCAAACCCTAAACACACCGTTTTTAAAGAAAACTCGAAGACTTCATCCGGGACTCACCCGAGACCCCAGGAAATAATATTCAAAACGATAAAAATAATTAAATAAATCAAATGCATAGGTCGGGGTGTGAAAATTATATTTATCTATATATTAGTGATTAGAATATGTTCTTATAGATGTCGTGGATGTTTTGGTGATTTTACCAATTCATAAATCATGTTCAAAATCACATGAAATAAATAATTATATTTGGTTTAATGATTATATATATGTTTTAATGACAATGGAATTAATATAGATAATTTTTTATGGATTTTATATGACATGAATATGTTTTTTTTATTATGAGTTTAGATTAAATGTAACAATTTACCGAAGAGCATAATGGTCATTGAGTCTCTTTGTGAAGGTGTGTAAACTACGTGAAAGGTTCATTAGGACTCTCAAAAGGGTTATCCATTCCTTTAAAGGGCCATTGATATCAGTGCACTAGGGATCATAACATAAGAAATGTCTTTTGATGCTCAAAATAAGGATCATAAAATATTGTCCAATGGTAATTCAAGTTTGAATTACTTTTATCTTAGCATGTGTTGGGGTTATCCAAATCATGCAACTATCAATTGATCTCTGTGTAAGGGTCATGATTAATTACCAAAATATAGAATTTTTTAAGGTTCATGAATAATTTTTTCACTAACAATAAGTATGTAATGTACTTTTGTGGGGTGATTAAATGTTTTATAGTGGTATATATAATATGATAATGATAAAATTTTTTGGAAACATAGGACTCTATTTGACAAATTATTAATTGAAATCAAATTTCCTGATCATTATTTCATAAATAATATTGGGATGTTTAAATTCATGATTGCATTGGGCCATGATATAGAATAATGTTTTATTGTTTTAATAAATTAATAAATGGATTTCCAAGAAATCATTCGGGATAAAAAGTGAAATTCTTTAATTATTTTTTTAATAATGATAATGGAAATAGTTCTTTTTATTAGCTCACAATTATATGCTATTATGAGAAGGAGACACATGTTCTTTCATGAATTTAGTTTCATCATAGAATTTAAATTTAATATATAATTTTTTTAACTATATAAGGATATTAAAAATTGACATGTAGAATCAATTTTATTATTCTATTAGTATATCATAAATAAATAATAATTAAATAAAAAGATAGTGTTTTGTATATGTAAAACACCTCTACCTTTCTACCAGTTATGTTTTTACCATTTCTGTTTCCTTTTCATGATGGTTGAGGTTGGCTGACCTTGGGATTGGGATTATACATGTAATGTTGAACTCGATAAAGTTTTTCTAATTTTCAACATAAATACTAGACATTATACTGTTTTCCAAGTATATATGTACCATATAAGTTGACAACATGTTGTATAACTATTTCATAGCATAATCCATGAACTAGGTACTGGATGAAATGGATTATATATCGTGTAATAATTACACAATTTTAGTGTATAAATTTAAATTTTTAAATAAAATTTCACATGTTTTTCACTGTATACATTCACCGATATTAAACAATGGTAAACTAGATTATACACCATGTAAAATTCACAGATTAGTTTTTTATGGTTTCATATGAATAATATGTTTCATTCTTTCCTTCAGTATCCCTCGCCTCTTGACATTGTGATATCCCTAGGTAATTTTTTGGTTAATTCTTTCAATATAGATTTATTTATTCATTGATTGATCTATATAGTAAGGTGCTTATTATCTATGGTTAATCCTATTGTGTGATTTTCTCACTCATTTATGGTTGCATGACCATCTGTTGTAGTTATTAGTATTAAAATTTTTCTTTCTGTTAAAAAAATATATTCTTTTGTCATTTATTTTATTTTTAAGGAAAATCATGTAGTTTTTAATCCCCATTGTCAATAGTGGTTTGTTTATCTACATCATTGAGTTAGATGGATTTTTTCAGTTGTTCTAGTATATTGCTTTTAATTTTTTCATAATCATCACCTGATATTTGAAATGGGATTTCATGTGTTTAAATTTAAATGGGAATTGGTTCATGTTTAAAATGGTAATTTCCATTAAAATGGAATTTCTATGATTTTGATGAGAAAATTTATTTTCAATCCTTAAAGCCTATTGTCTTGGATTTGAAATGGTTTTTATAATAATATGATCATGGTTTTTCAAAATATAAATTAAAAACCATTGAAAAATGGGAACCGTGATTATGTATTGAAAGAGACACATGTACCCTTATGGTGCGGGACACCACTAGGAGTAACCACTTTTATCAATACAAAAAAATCTTATTAGCAACAATTTTTTTTAATTAGAAATGATTTAAAAATTCACTAATTCATTTACCAAAATTTACCAAAAAATGTTGTCAAATGAGGTGTTTCTAAATTTGGAAAATTTATAAACGTCATGAATTTAGTTATACTTATAAACATTGTGAATTTAGTGACATTTATAATGGTAAAAAATTATCAACGTTTATAAATGTCTATATTTGGTGACACCTCATTAAAATTCATTTTTTTTCAAAAGATAGTAAATAACGGACACTGAATTATTGGTGTTTATAAACATCACTAAACTATAGAAGCATATAAAAATTTACAGTTAGTGACACCTCACTAACTGATGTTTATAGAAAACATCAGTAAATAAATGACGCTAAATTAGTGAAGTTTTTAAACATCATTTTTTAGAAACATCTCATTTACTGAAGTTTTTTATACAAATCAAGAAAGTTAAACCTAATTTAATAAATATTATAAAATACTTTTTTTTATGAATTTTTTTTGATTTTTTTTTATAATTAAAAAATAATATATCACCCATCCATCGACCACGTTGTCTATCCATTTTATTACACCCACACTATATGGGCCCACCATCACTCATCCCACTGATTCACCATTGCTCCATCAATTTATCTACCATTCCCCACCCTACCTCATTGCATTTATTACCCCCACACACCGTTCATTTATTCACAACATTTCTGGCACCCACCCTCCCATATCTCATTTTTAACAGTCACTATTTATTCATTCTACGCCTGATGGCATGCCAAGGAAAAAATAAATCTACTTCTTCAATATTTTGAACCAAAACTATTATACCTACTGATCTGACCAACTCAACAATGTTAATTATAAATATTATGTTGTATTATGTAATATTTATAATTAATAATAAGTATCAGTATTTAAAAATTAAATATTATATACTAATATACATATACTAATATATATATATATTTGTGACTATATTTTATATATTATATATATACCTATTTATATATTTATATATATATATATATTAAATATTTTTTTATATTTTATATTTTATATTTTATATTTATATACGTTTATATATTTGTGTGTGTGTGTGTAAAAATATGTATGTTAATTTATCCATATATAAAATTCCAATTATAATTATTTATAAATATATGTATATATATCATTATTTTAAAATAGCAATGTATTCTTAAAATCTTGACTCAATTTAAAATATTTATATATATGTTATATAATATATGTGTGTGTGTGTGTGTCTCTGTGTGTGTGTGTGTGTTTATATATGTGTCTCTGTTTATATTTATTAATATACATATATATATACATCTCCAAATATATTTTTATGTGTTTATATATGTTTATATATATGTGGGATAGTATTTAGAAAATTAATATATTTTACATATAACTATACATACTAATATATATATATATATTATATTGTATTTTGTATGTTACATTTATATGTGTGTGTTTATTATATAAATGTTTATATTATAAATTATAAAAATGTTTAAATTCTATGTTATATATAAATATATATGTTTATATTGTATGTTTATATATACAGACATATACAATTATATAATATATATATTATGTGTTTATATATATATATATATATGATGTTTATATTATATATATATGTTTATATATTTATGTTTATATGTATATGTGTGTGTATAAATATACAATTTATAAAAAAATATAAATATACTTATAATTATTTGTTCATATATAATTAGTCACTTTTTTAAAAATATATAAACAAGTAAATAAAATAGCCATTATTTCTTTTAAACATGTCTAAATTTAAAATATATATTTTCTCTAACATTTATATATATATATATATATATTTTTAAATATTCGTGCTTGTGTTTATATATATATATTTATATATATTTATATTTCATTATATATGTATGTGCTAGTGTAAATATATATATATATATATATATATTCATTGTTGCAGTGAAATAAGTGATAATTATATATATTCTTAGAAACAATTCATTAAAAATATTGTTAACTAGCGATGTTTTTTTCGAAAACAAAAATAATTTAGTGACATTAGTAGGAAATGTTGCTAAATTAGTGACACATTATGGTAACATTGCTAAATTATCATCACATTTAGGAAAAAAATTTTAAAATAGCATGCGTTTTCACAAAAAGTCGCTAAATTAGCAATGATTATATATAATGTTGCTAAATTGGTGACGTTTTTTGGAAACATCTCTAAATTAGTGGTGTTTGGTGTAAACATCACAAAAACCCCATATTGAAAGAAAAAATCACTAAATTAATATTGTTTTAAGCAACATTTATATGATATCAACAATATATAGAAATGTCTCTAAATTAGAGTTTTTAAAAACGTGTCTTTAGTTTGAATTTTGTGAAATTATTTAAATAATATCAAATAAAATGTCTCTAAATTAATGATATTTTTTATTTTATGTCAATAATCTACGGATGTCCTCAAAAGTAGATGGATTCAACCTTTTTCCTTTTCTGTCTCATGAGTGTTTAGAACATATTGTCCCATATTCAAGAGCATGTCTTGGTGGTTGATTTTTTTTTCTAGTTGTTTGATACATGATAAATTATTTTATGTTTGTTGGGTCAGTTGTATATTTATATTCATTATGGTTTCCTACATTATTTTGGATATGGAAAAAATGATATGAAAATTTTGAAAATTTCAAGGATTATTAGAGAAGGTATTTCAAATTTATTGATTTATTATGATTCATGTAAATCTATTTTTTTAAATCTTGGACATTTTAATTGTTGTATTTATAATTTTTATAGATTATTTGGGTATTTTTCTATTGGGATCTATTTATCAAACCCTGTTTCATTCTCTGGGATGGTAGTGATCCTGTTTTGTAGGACATAAGTACAGAAATGGTAATTTTTAATCATATTGTCTTTTTTATGCCACATTCTTAAGTTTCGGATTTTTTAAGAGGTTATGATTGGTCACATGGGGACTTTTTTTCTATAATTGTTGTACATTATGTTTTATCATGTGTGGATAAATTGTAAATCTATATTTTTTTTCTCTAAAATCTGTGTTTATGTATTGGTTTCCTTACATACAAGAAATATTTTGTAGTATTTTTTTACCTTAATCTCTTATGGTCTATCTTGGGTGGACCATCTTGTTAGACTGGGTGGGTCTATTACCATTTGATATTAGAGGCCTACTCTGCCTGAAGTGTGTCACCACTTCCTAATCTATTTCATTGTCTTGGGTAGACAAGAGTATGATCATGATAATTCAGATATTAGGTTCAGAAATTGGGCATGTTAATCTCACTCTCATTATTTAATGTTATCTTCCATGAGTTTTGAAATTTCTTATTACTATGTACATGACCTGGTACTTAGATTCATTTGAATGAATTGAATGTAAATATTATTTCAATTAATATATATAAAAATATGGTGAATTGTTTTCTATAATTTCATTTGAATAAACTAAGTTGTGAGTTTAATTTGTTTACTCCTTTTAAAATATATTTCTTTTTTGATAGAATCCATAACTTTTTTAAATTCAAATTATTTTAATTAAATCTAGTGTATTCTTGTTTTCAGCTCATTTTTTTTTGTAATTTCTCATGAAAAATTTTGTTATTGTTTTGTGTTTAGATGACAATTCCTCTAGGAAGATCTCTTCTAAATATGATAGCAGTAGATATGATGTAGGTTCAGCCAGTAGATCTTCCAAAAGATGAATCATTGGTTAAAAAATGATCCATACTATTTATAATCATGGGACAATGGGTGAAGTGATCTTCGGAAGAACAATGTATCATATGTTATAATTTACCAGTTTCATCCACCAATCATCTTTGGTGAAAAATTGACCCTAGATTCGGAGGAATATCTTGAATAGATTAAGAGGACATTAAAACCTTTTGATATCTCATGAATTTTCTCAGTTGTGTTTTTAAATGTTTATTCTTGATGATATAGGGATGAGAGGGTATGAATTTATACTACAATTTATGGTTCAAAATGTTAATTAGTGGTTTTATTTAAAAGTAAACAATCAACCAGATGTTTTACCCTAAGATTATACATGAAGAAAAAACCTTGTAATTTCTGACCTTGGAGTAAGGGGACTGTTCCATTCTAAAGTACTCAACACAATTTTCAATGTTGGTTCATCTAGAAGTAGATGTTATCATTAATTATTAAATAAAACCTAAGAGGTTTTAGATGGGTCAAAGGGCTGATATTCATACAATGATGGGTATTTTTGTCTCATGAAAACATTTTTGAGGTACTGGATAATACAGTTAGGGATGTATCTATCATAGATGAGAGAGATGTGTTGGTGGAGATTTAGTTGGTGCAACAGTAATCCATGGGTTTATTCTAGTCAGAAAATGGAATCATACTTGTGGAAAATTTACTATAATAGCATTTTTATGGGAATTATCGAGGAAACAATAAATTAGTTTATACCATTATGGGAGAAGTAGTCATACAAGACCTCATTATACAATGGTTCCAAGGAATTTTTATTTTTATGGGTGATCTGTCCTTTTGAAATGTCTCTTTAATAAGATATCACTTGGTAGTTAGGTGGTATCATCTCTCACCAAGGAATCCTATGTTTAGTATGATTGTTCCAATGGTTTTGGGTCTCATTAGCAGGACAAATGTTTAGATCTTATGTTTTTATAATAGATTAAATTCCATGGGAATTTGATTTTTTAGCTTTTACTAGATGGGATGTGTTGTGAAATAAGCATCAAAATATAATTTCAGTAGTTGTAACACTTCAATATTTTATATTTGGATATTGGCAGAGGCTTGAGGGGTTCCTTGGGGATCTCAAAAAAATTTAATAGCATCAATGTCTAGAAAATACATGTTTTGAGGGACTAAAAATTGATTATAGTTTGTTTAAAAATGTGAAACCCTAGAATCAAACCATGAAGACTATAGTTAGGTAAAAATATGAAGTGCACAATCTACGCATGATTTTTCAAAAAAACTATACATAGCCCTCAATATTATAGACACTTAGTTAGTAACAATGTAATTTATCTAGAATTCCGTGTGATTTTTTATGATATTGAATTATTTTGATGCGAGGTTCTGAGACGACGTGTGTTTTGAGGCCCAGAGTGCCCGAAATGATCCGTCATAAAAAGTAATGTGTTAAATATAGGATGAGAGATATTTTTAAGAAAAATTAGAATAATTCTTAAATAGGTTTCCAGATCAAAACTCTGAGTGAACCATTGTAGTTAGGATGGCAGGTTTACCCTAGGCATGACTTATGTTTAGTCGGCGTTGGCCTCTAGTGAGAAAACCCAAAAATTACATAACATTAAATAAAATTATCAATAAAATTATTTTATTTTTCAAATTCTTATAATTAACTAATTGTGACTTTATTTAAAATCAAAGACAACTTTCGTGCTCGTGAGGGTTTTTTTCCTTAGGAAGATCAAAACATTCGTCGGTGCATGCCAACAGTAGAAGATAGTTTTTTGTTATAAATAACTTAATGAAGCAACAATTATTTTATTTGTCAAATCTTATAACTCTTAAATGGTAACTAATATTGTTAATATGAGAGTATCATTGTGCTTTTGAGTGTGTGTTCTCCTTAGGAATAGCCTATCCTCCACCGGCACGGGTCGAGTGTGAAAGTTAATTTTTGAACTATTTTTATGGTTCATTTAAATAAATGGTCTCTTAGGTTTATCTATGTTTTGAACTAGTTCTGGGATAGAAAACTATAGAGAATAGTTAATTCAAAACATTTATATTCTCCTAGAAATGAACTAACATCAACCGAAAACGGTCTACCAGAAAATTTAATCTTCAATCTTTTTGAAAAATAATAAAATAACTAAAAATATTATTTTGTTTGTTTTCCCAACATTTGGGATGTGGCATGGAGGATCTGTAGTGTGGAGACAAATCAATGAAAATTCACATTAAATGAAGCTCATTAATGGCTCGTAGACATGTAGCATAATGATGTATTAAATGTAGTGTAATGATACGGCACAACAACGTAACAGAAAAAATATGACATGTTTTCTTTTAATGGGTTAGCATGTTGGTGAATGTTGGATCAATTGGTGGAACTAATCTAATGAAACTACATCAATAATTATTCCCAATTATGAATGATGAACGCTGGTGAATCACCAGCGACTTCAACGCACCTCAAATAATGGAACTAGAAAGTAATGAATTCCAACAGAACTTGAATACATGTGGACAGACCGCTTCAATGATGAAAACCTTTGATGTAGGGGTTTGTTTTTTATTTTATGTTACCCTATTATTTATTCTAAACAACCAATGTTGGTCTAACCAGTAATATGTTGATAAGAGGATCATTCATTCATCCAGGGGGTTCATTATTTGGAGTTTATCACCTGTATTAATTATTATTTTTGGATAGAACTTTAATCCCATGCCTACCATTTTTTAAACCTCTAATGTGTAGGGCATGGGTCGTCATGAACAAGGCCTGATCCACTTCTCCTTGTTCTCTTTTGTGCATTCTTTGTGGATTCATCTTCGAAATGGCGGTAAGGGGTATTTGAGGCCATTGTTGGGAAGTTAGTATCCCCCAGATGGAATAAACTTAAGCGGCATGAAGAATAGACCACAAGAGTAGACTCGATGGTCTAAAAAATAACCCACCAGCAGTGCCCCGCAACAGCAGTCAGGTGTGGGTGGAAGCATGCCATGATGGCATGCTAGAGTTAGATATTGTGGCTGGATCGGGCCACGATGAATCAGTTGGAGCCACTACCCTGGTGGATGGATGGCAGATGGATGTGACCTATTTGTCGCATCGGTGGAGAGGCCTGCAACCATAGTTCATGGCTTCCCATTTCATGCAATCCCATGATAGCATGTAGAACCTGAGTGACTGGTAGGCCCATGATGTGGAGCGGATTCTAAATGACCCGGTAGGCCCACAGTGGGGAGTGGCTTCTGTTTGACCTGAATGAACCACAATACTCGAATGTAATAGTACTTTAGAATGACCAGGTTGGGAATCAGATTTTGTGTCACATGGAATTCCCACGATGGAGAGAGGATTCTGTGTGACCCATCATACCCACAGTAATCATCAGGGATGAGTACCACAACAGTCCAAAGAGAGTGGGAGGTGGCTTTTATGTCACATGGAAGGCCTCTATTACTCATTTAGGAGGAGTTCTCCAACATCCCAAGGTGTTCGATGATATGACTGATAGAGTTAATTTCCTACTCTAGATTATACTTGGTGTGAGTTGTATTGCATCATGGTTTCCTTTATGGATTTATGTGTGGACTTTCCTTATTTGTTTGGCGTCCCTACTGAGTATTTTGTTACTCATCCCTACACAGGCTCCATCAGTACGTGTTGTGTCTGGTGCAGACGACTGACGACATGGTGGAGGACATGGTGGCCTAGGACCAGGTAGTTTCCAATTTGGCTAGGCAGGCGGGGCATACTTCTATGGATTCTGAAAGCTAGAATGGACTGTCCCATTAGTTGGGGTTTGTAGTGGACGAATTTCAATTTTTCCCTTTTTTCTATTTTCAGTTATACATTGATGTGTTTTTATTCTGGACCATTTGACATATAGTTTTTGCATTTACTCAGTGGTTGTTTAGTGTCATGCATGTTTAAATTTCTATCTTTTAGACGTGTTATTGTGTGTGTGGGTACAAGTAATCTTAAAAATTCATAACATTTATAGGTTTATTCCTTTGGTGATATTCACCAATCTGTGGCCTTTGGGAAGTGGGATTGGGTTATGTCACAACACGGGCCTCAGGGGACTGGTTGTGAAAAAGTTGTATCAAAGGTTGTTGGTTTTGTTGGAAGATCTATGAGTCTGTATATTTGGATGGGGCAACAGTTTTATGTGTTTGAAATTCGTCTTTTAGGCCTGGGAGTCCAGTGTTGGTGCATCGGTTGACAAATCCATACACCTAGGCATGTCATTCTATTTTCCTACCTGGAATAAGAAAACACAAGTTTCATGCATCTTTGAGTGTTTTACAAGGATATTTTTTTGTTAGAGTAATCCCACCAGGTATAATAAATTTAAAGTGTTTTATAATGATTCTATTTTAAGATTCCACCATGTAGATAGTCATCTAGGATTCCAGTTTGTGACCACAAGTATGGTCCACATATTGATGAGGCTTTTGTACATTAACATATACCTGAGATGGTACATTCGGCCAGTTTCCTAGTGATATCACTACCCATTGGTCAACAATTACTACTAGTGCTACTGGTAGTGGATTCATGTAGGCTTAGTTCATTACATGAGTTTCAATTATAGAGATCTCTCAGGATCTGAGTCAAGCCTGGCTCACATGTGTCTAAGGATAGGCTTGAGGTGGTGACTGCATTTCCCATCTATCTAGGTCACCATTAGATCAAATGGCGGTCTAGGTAATGAGTCTTCTTCATGGCTCAGTAGGGCGATGTCAGAGTTTAGATTACATGATCTTTCTTTAAGGTGACATTTCTATGGAGAGAGATTGAGAACCTTTCTCAATGAAACAGATATTTCCATAAAAGATATGGTGTATGAGTGCCTATGAAATTTTATAGGATGTCATTTTGGTAGTTGAGTATTCATTGAGGCATGCTGACTTTTCCAGTTACTCAATGAATATAATATGACTAGTGCTTCAGGGATCCAATCTCCAAGCAAGGTGTGTTTTGGGACATCTGAGACAGTGTTATTCGTCTATGCATTCCTACTTATGCCAGGGTTCTAGAGAGAATCATTATGGTTGGAAGCCCTTTGGAAGATGAGATAAAACCAATAGATGTCAGTAATGGGAAAACAATAATCTGGCATAAATCGTAGACAATTGGATGTGCGAGACATTCTATGAAGTGGTCATAAGTTATGGGATCTAAAGCATAGAGATCGTAGGTTTTGTTCAGTCGGCCTATGAAGAGGTAATGATTTTCAAAAGATGGTAGGGTACATCTCACTAAATATCGTCTAACCCATATTATAGATAGTGAAATGGTTGATGGTCCAATATATAAGATGATGTGATAGGAAAATATGAATATGTAGGGTAGAAGATGTGTAGGAGGATTTAGGAGTGAAGCATGAGGAAGTATACATTTCAACATGTTACGAACACCACCCCAACATGTTTCACACCAAGTTCAGGGTGCTTGAGATCAATGGATTGGAGTAGATACATGCGATCAAGAAATATTACCTGTGTGAACCAGGAATGAGTTGATGTACGAACGTTTTCTACTACTAGCTTCATTATTAATAGGCATAGGTTATAATCATTCCTTTTTCTCACAAATCTTGTTCAAGACCAATAGTTTTTGGATAAATTATTGAATTGTTCCTTATGTTAATATAAACCTATGGGAGGAGACTCGATAATCAAACTTATGTTTATGGTGTGATCTAACCCTTAAGGGGAGTGTTTCAGTTGAATCCTCTTGGTTGCAGCATCCAGAACTTTTGATGTTACATTGGGTATTGATCTTTCATTGAAATTCCATTCTTATATTGAAAATTTTAGGTAATAGGATGTCTTAAATATGAATCATTGGAATGGGGTTTTCCTTGGTCATTGAAAAAGGAAACCCGAGAAGCACGAGATAAACTCATGTATAGGAGGGTGCAGCCGATCAGTCCTGTGTCGCCCAACATTACCCACGTGGAAGTGGATGTTTTGAGTTTTTAGTTCCCATATGTAGAGGTGGATTATGTGAACTTCCATTCAATAGATGTTTTCAGGATCACCTCCCCACATGGAGAGGGACTTCTTCATTATTCTACACCTCGAGATGGAACCGATACCAGCATCATTATATTAGAGAGATTTCATAGAGATTCACGAGCAGGGGGCATAGGTGGTATAATTTCATATTAATCACATAGTAAGACACAATGTTTGAAGTTATGTGTAGATTACTTGAACTTTAATCAAGTGGACATGTATAATTAATAACCACTACCAATGGGTTGATGGGAACATTAATATGTTAAAAGTGGTAGCATTTCACATGGATAGAATGGTGCTCGTATTCTTTTCAGTAGTAGAGATAGAGACTATGGCTGAATTTCCTCCAAGACTACTCCATTAATGTATTATATACTCTCGGAATGTGAAACATGGTAGAGTATTCTCTTAGTAGAGGACCCAATTCATAGCTACTGAATAATCCCTCATAGAAGTTTTCTTTACTTTAAATATTCTTCATGGATATATAGGACACAACTTTTCTTCAGTCGATGGTGGTTTCCCCTCCACAATTACAGTGAGTTGGGGAGGCCCAACTCATAGATTCCAATTGTGAGGAACGACATGTTCAGTAATCCTCAGAACATGCACCTGATTGGTTTTGGATAGGTGGATATAATGTCTTTCGTTTCAAAGGGTGAACATTAGTACTAGTGGCATCACAAGAGGATATTTTGGGGGAGTTCTATACCACCCCTTGGTGGTGCACCATTGAGTGGTGAATATGTACCATGATTTATGACATTAGTACTAGTCGCTAGGTATGAAGAAATAAGTGGCTGATTTCATTTTACAATACCATCTGGGTGATCATAGACCGACTCACCAAGGTGGCCCACATCCTACACATTTTGGAGCAGAGTTCGGTATAGGGATTCCGTTTTCTCTACATTCAATAGATTTTTTGACACCATAGAGTCTCATCTACGATAGTCTTATATCGTGATTCATTCCTTATATCATGTTTGTGAAAGGGATTTAAAGAGGCATTTGGGACTCATCTATGCTTGAGCACAACCTTTCACCCATAGACTGATGGTCAGACGGAGCAGACCATATAGACATTGGAGGTAAAGATTCTTTCTTTCATCATTGATATTGTTCATAGTTAGAGGGATTGCATGCCACTAGTTGAGTTTTTATAAAATAATATCTATCACTCCAACATTGGCATGGCACTATTTGAGGCTTTTTTCGGGCAGCCTAGCAGATCAACACTATACTGGACAGACCTATGGGAGTTAGCACTCATGGTTCCAGAGTTGGTAGGGGCTACCGGAAAGAAGATTCAAATAATCCAGGAGTGGATGAGGACTACAATATATAAGACAAGAAATCGTATGCGGATATGATACAGAGGCCCTTGGAGTTTGAGGAGGGATTCAATGTTTTCCTCTAGATCTCACGCTAACCAGGATTGTAGAGATTTGACCAGGAAGGAGTGATATATCCAAGGTTAATATGAACATTTTAGATTCTATTTAAAGTTTTTGAGGTGGCTTACCACCTAGCTCTCCCCCCACAAATGCAACAGGTGCACAATGTTTTTTATGTGTCGTAGATGAGGGGCTTCGTGTATGATCTATCACATGTTATCGACTGGGCTGAGTAAGAAATTAACGATGGGGATGAATTTCTAGAATTCGCAGTGGAGACATATGATCAACAGAAGTGGGTATTTCATCGATGGTTGATTATTCTTGTTCACATTCGGTGGTAGCAAGAGAATTTCATAGATATCACATGGGAGAGGGAGGCTCAGATTAATTCTTAGTAAACCTATTTGTTTGCTTGGCTTTGTTTTGGATTACAGGGTTGTGATTCCATGAAAGGGGGAGTAATTTAATGTATTAGAAAATAAATGTAAATTTTTTATTGTATGGATTTATTTCAAGACCATATGTTGAGGCCAGGAGTGCCCAAAATGATCAGTTGAAAAATTTTATGATTTAAATAGCACGTGTGAGTGGTTTTCTTAAAAAAGTTGAATGACTATAAAACATGTGACCGAATCAAAAATCTGATGGCACCATTGCATTCATGATGGTGGGTTTAGCGTTGGTGTGACATAAGTTTAGTTGGCACATGCATCTAGTGAGAAAACACAAAAAATAGAATAACTGTAAATAAAATAAATAAATAAAATTATTTTATTTTTAAAATTCTTATAACTCACAAAAGGTGACTCAGATTGAAAATTTGGGACCACCGTTGTGCTAATGAGGGTATTCTTTATTTAGGAAGATCCTAACATCGACCATCATGGGCCGACAATGTAAGTTAGTTTTTTATTGTAAATAAAATAAATAAATAACATTTAATTATTTTAAAATCCATATAACTCTTAAACAGTAACTGATATTGGACATTTGATTGTAATGTTGACTATGTGAGGGTGTTTCCCCCTTTGGTGGAGCCTAAACTTGATCGACATGGGTGAAGGGTGCAATTTAATTATTAAACTATTTTTAAGATTCATTTAAATAAATGTTCTAGTGGGTTTTTTGATCTTTTAAACAATTAATTATATCAAAAATACTAGGTTACTGTTGAATTTAGAATATCATGATTCTCCTAGAATGGACCTAATATCTATGGTCTAGGGTTGACCAAAAAATTTAATCTTCTATCTTTTTGGGAAAAAAAATAAAATAACTGAAAATGATAATTTATTTGTTTTTTTTCAGATGTTGAGCAGTGGCCCGATGACACTACCATGTGGTGACAAAGCATCAATGATTTGTAGTAAATTTAGCTCATTAATGGATCATAAACATGAAATGCAATGACGCATTAAGTGTAGTGTAACAGATACGATGATTCATAAATTAAACAATGTAATGACGCGACATCACAGTATAATAGAAAAATGGTGACATGATTTCTTTTAATGGTTTAGAATATTGGTGAAAGGAGGATCAATTGGTGGAATTCATCTGATGAATCTACAGTGGGAATACTCTCCAACAACGAACGACAAATGAAACCGAATCTCCAGGGTTTTTATGCACCTCGAAGAATGAAACTGGAAGGCGATAAACACCATAAAAACATTAAAAACCATGGACATAACACTTAAATGGAGAACAAATTTATGGTAGAGGTTTTTTCTGTTCTAACATTCCCTTTTTTCTTATAAATTACCAACAAATATCAACCAACAAATAGGTTGATGCACAGATCTATCGTTCATGCGGGAGGGTGGTTTCTTTAGAGTTTTTAACTGGGATTAATTATTTTTTTTGGTAAATTTCATTCCCAAGCCCCCCATGATTTTTAAACTCCAAATCTAATGGTGTGGGATGGCACAAACATAGTGAGGGCCCCTCCTCCATGTTCATTTTTGCGTGTTTGTTGATATCATCTGGGGCCGCAACGAAGCAGAAGGAGCCACCAGCTAGGCCAATGACTGTTAGAAGGATGTGATCCCTCATCCGTGTTGGTGGAGTGGCCCACAACCAAAGGCTGTTGCTTCCCATAGCAAGTGGTCTACTGACCGCATGAAGAACCTCGGCATCCCGGTTTGACCGACTATGTTATAGCTCCCCGAACACGCTATGCATATGGGTTTAAGTGATTCAGTCCTCCAATCACAGACCTGGAAGGGCACAAACCATGCCATGTGTGCTAGAACTACCCCAAGAGGGACAGAAACACACCCTGTGGGCGAAACTTAAACCACTAGGTTGGGCCAGATATGATTGGGTTTCCGGGTAACCCAGTGGGCTGGATCTCCAACCGAACTGGGCTAGATCCATTATTGGCCAATGAACATGGACCACTGGCCAGGCTTAACCAGGATGACCTAGACCCGAAATGGGTCGGGTCGGGTCAGTTCAACTAAAACAAGGCATGTGGGGCCCCCGAGATGGGTTGGTCAGGCCAGTCTATTCATGTCCCACTATTTCCCGATGTAATCGACCCCCTATTTAGTAAAATTCCAATAAAATACATACTAGGCATTCAATTGATGAGATGTTTATGACATTGGAACACTCACGACGAGGATGATATTTTGGCATACTCTATCGAAGCGTTCACAGATTATGAATTTGACAAATGTCTTGAGGGGATGTTCTCCCAGAATTAAGAGCACAATATTCAGAAACGTTGTAGTTTGCAAATACCATAATACTGCTAACAAGCGCCTAGTTGTGGGTAAGCTATGATGGTCTAGTAGGAAGGGGATCTAGGTGACTCGACAACCCCAAAGTGGTGAGTGGATTCTATGTGACATGAAATTCCCACAATACTCAACGGGAGGAGTACTTTCGTATGACCAAAGTGGGAATTTGCTTCTGTGTGACCCGACATTCCCATTGTGGGGAGCTGGTTCTGTATGACCAAACATACCCAATGTACTCCTCAGGGATGAGTACAAAATAAGTCCAAGTATAGTGGAATGTGGATTCTATGTTACCTAGAAGGCCCACACTTCTCATTGTGGAGGAGTTCTCCAGCATCCCAAGGTGTTCGATGATATGGCTGATAGTCCTTCTTTCCTTCTCTATATTATACATAGTGTGAGATGTCTGATTCATGGTTATATTTGTGTATTTCATTGTGGTCATTTCATGTTTCTTTGGGTTATTTACTATGTATTTTGTTACTCACCCATACACAGGCTCCGACCGCACATGTTCTGTTTGGATCAGATGACCGACGACATGGCAGACGACATGGTGGGACAAGACCAAGTGGTGCCCAGTTAGACCTGGTAGGTGGGGATTATTTATATGGATTCTGGAATATACACTATACTTACCCATCAGGTGGGGTTTCCAATTGAAGAATTTAATATTTAACTTGATTTTTACTATATTTAGTTGGTCTTTGTTGGGTTTGTATTTTGGCCCATTTGACCTACAGTTTGTACTTTTACTCAGTGGTTGTTTAGTGGCATGCATGTTTACTTTTCTATATTTGAGGCATGGGTGGTTTTTCATTTGTAAATGTGGTTAGGAAAATGTCTCCCATTTACAGGTCGACGCATTCGGTGCTAGTCTACAACCTGTGGCCTTCGGGAGGCAGGCATGGGGTATGCCACAACACGAGCCCTAGGGGGATGGGTCATGATAACTAATTCGATATTCATCATATGGTTTGTGCATAGTTAGTCTATCAATGTGGTAGAAATCACATGATTTAGTTTCTTATTAAATGGGTGGTGCACAGTTGGCACACAGGTTGAGAAAACAGTGTAGCCAAAACCATGAAACCCAGATATTTTTGGGTAAAATTACCCTTTTTCCATAAAATTATTTATACCAAAATCTAGTATATCTCTCCATCATGCAAAAAAACCTCCCCTTATGGAATCTCAACATTGATCCTATTAATAGATTTATGAGATCATATCCATCTATAATATTATTCATGCACCTCAAATTTTGGTGGATTCGAATCATTTAGATCTAAATTCCTGTTTAAATGTTATTCATTTTATATATATCAGAGAACTATTTAGGTGATTTATAATATTCCATATTTTTGTGTTCTTCAACCATTTATCAATTTTTTCCCAAGATGATCTAAATTAGTATCTAAAACTATATGACATGCCAACTACAGAACCACAGTAGGTGGTCTCAATCATTTCTGTAAAAGTCGAGTTGAATATATATGCCATTGTATTGAACTCACAATTTTTGGTCATCTTGTAAATGAAACTGAATCCTAAAATTTCTAAGAATAGAATATGTGATTATGGAGTGTTGTTTATGTTTTTCTATAGTACGGAAACCCATTATTAAATGTAACTACCCATTGGTTGAGTTTGTTATATTAATAGACTAACATCAGTGTCTCTTGTGAATTTAAAAATGATTTGACTAATGGGATAGTATAGATGACCATGTCCCATTTCGCCTGCTATGTAAATGCTTGTGTAATCAATAATTTAATTATTTATTGTTATAGAAAGGTGATTTATGTGTACTACATGCCTTGTAAAAGTATTCTTATAAGAAAATGTTATTTAAAATTAATTTTACCAACTGGGGATTTTAGATGCAAGCGTTATAAGCTTGGCCCTTGTCTTTAGTCACTGTTGGAGGTGAGGTTTTAAAAAAATGTTGTCGTATTTTACCACGGAGTGTTAAATGAATTTTGATTCAATAATTTGATTCAATGATTTTGAATTATTTAAGTATAGTTGAAATGAGTCATAAATGGGGCTATTTTATAAATTTTGAATTGATTTGTAAACCAATTTGATGATTCTGAATTATAGATTGATTTTTGTTTTAAAATGCTATATAATTATTAAATGGAATTAATAAAAAAGAGGGTTTAGATTCCATTCACATATAAATAAACCTTTTAATGGATTATTGGGATTGGGATTCTTATTTAATTAAACTTCCAATATAAATTGATGAATAGAAAGAATTCTAAATTTAGGATAAGGCTGGAGTCACCATTGGAGGTGTATTTAAATTGAATTGGTTTGGGTGGATACGGTTGGTATAAATTAAATGATTATATGATATGAAATTGATTTAATGATTATTTTATAGGTTACACATGGATTCAAATGAGTAATTCCATGGTTGATGTCTTTTGACATTGATCATGCTTATGCCTTAGTGATAATTGGACTCCCGATATTGATTCTTAAGGGAAGATTCATGTGGCGTGAGACTATTATATTTCGAGTGACATATACATTCATATTAGAATGAAATGGATGGACTCAAAGGACATTTTAACATATAATCCATGGGGGATACTTGGGATCCATTTGTTTACTACCAAGGAAATTTTAAAATGGTAGGGATGTAATAACAGACATGGAGCGATACCATTGTTATTGATTTGTTCTCTATGTAAGGGATCATAGGGAGTTATTTTATATTAAACATGTAGTGACAACTCAATTACAACATCGAGGTGTTAAGGAAATTTATACTTTGTATATTTATTATTCACTAAAATTGAACATATAAAATGTCTTCAATGAAAAAGGACAATTTTGAATTTTGTCTGTGTATTGTACCTTATGTATAGTTTGGTTAGGAATACATTGATCAATTTATCATGAGGGACATTGAGATACGTGATGGGTCTGAAGACATAATGTTTAAATGAAACCGTATGGATAATTGAACATTATTAAAAATGAATCGTGCTTGACTGTTAAATTAGATACATGGATTCAAAAAAAACTGATAAAATGAATTGGTATTAAATGAGAACCATGACATAGAGATGATGTTTACATTTTAGTACTTCATTTATTTTTATATTTTTAGCTTCACATGATCATTTTATGCATTTATTAACTAATTGGTACATAACCTAGGGTGACTGCCTACTAGATTTATATAAAACACCCAATTAAGGCCACCTTTGGGTACCCAAACACACTATATGACTTCAAGTGTCGATAATGTAAAGAACCCTACAACAAGTTCATGATTATTTTTTCATATTAGGTGAGCATGGGATAGATTTGAGGCTTGTGATGTAGTTGTAAACTATTGATTATTTTGTAATTTTTATCATGTGTTGTACACTTCTTATGTATACATTTTTTTCTTCTATATTAGTGACACATGACATATATAATCATCATCACCATCATAATTATATATAATCTTCCATTGGTTTTGTTATCTATTCCAATTATTGATCTAATATTTATATGCATTAATACATATCATAGATATTTTTTATTGATATTACTCAATTTTACCCTCTAGTGATGAAGTAATAATATCATAATGGGATCACCTAGGAACTTCTTCTTGTCGACATCCTCTAGAATTCAAGGATATGCACTTGAGGCCATGTGGTCTACCAAGAATGGGGCACCGTTCTATGGAATTCAGGCCTATGATATTACAATAGGTTAACATGGATTACTTTTTCTTGTTTGATTTACTATTTGGAGACAATATAAAGGTTTATGAAGTTAATATAGAATGGTAATGTGTTTTTACTAGGATTTCCCACCCAATGTACTTGAAAAAGCCAAATTTCCTCAAATTAATTTATTATTATTTTATAAATTTTGATTATTACAGTTGAATTGTTTCCATCAATTGGTGATGAACATGAATTTTGATGTTATTTTATATATTATTATGGGTTATATTTCTGATTAAATTATATTATATGAGGGTATTACATATCAATAATAATTTTAGTCACTTTAAAGAAATCACATGCTATCACGACCCATCCTCGGGGCCCATGCCGTGACTAACCCAAGCCTGCCTTCCATAGGCCAGGGGCTGGTGACTAGCACCAAAGGCAAAAATCCCGACAAAAAGGGGAAGGCATTACCTTTGTAAAGTAAACAAACACCATAGAGTAAGCCAACAGAAGTAAAAACTAAGGGTGGGTACAGATAGCATCCTCAGCTCCTCGGGTCCTGTTGTCCGCCCCGTGTACATTCCGCTCAGTGGTCCACCTCCCGGTACCGACTCGTCGTGATATCCACCTCCGGGCACCGACTCGTCGTGAGTTCCACCTCCGGGAACCGCCCAGCTCTACAAGCCTCAACCTTGTTCAGTGATGTCTGTCGTCTGCAACCAACACAATGTAGTGCAGGCGAAGCCCGTGTAGGGGTGAGTATACGATACTCAGTAGGGACCCTGAGACCCCCGAAGGCCTCCCAGAATCCACAAAGGATAATCCACAAGGAAAGATACAATCACTATGTAACATCCAACACTACTTAGGTATATGCACATACATATTCCTAAGTCATCAATTATAGTACAGCTCCAACATCCGAGCCCAAGTTCGATCACGTCCACACAGGATAGTACAACCCAATCCACACAGGAAAGCACAACTCAATCCACATAGGAAAACAAGTCAATCATATCGAAGATAATGATTGACTGTCAAGACTCAGCTCACACAGGTATACTTCTCCGTAAGCTGATAGAGATGATCAGATGCAGTCACTGATTCATCTAAGAGGGGTCCCACGTAGGATACAAGTAGTGTAGTCATCACCGCCGAACCCACAAAGGATTCCAGTATGAAAGTCTTTACAGTCGAACCCACGGAGGATTCCAATACGAAAGTCTTCACCGTAGAACCCATAGCTGCTAGGGAACTCCTCCTCTATTGAGTACAGTGGGCCTGCCGCTACAACCATGCGCTTTCCACTAACCTTGGACTACTGTAGTACTCCACTTGTCGAGTATTGTGGGCCTACTGCTGCAACCAAGCGCTTCCCACCAGGGGTCTGCCGCTACAACCAAGCGCTCCCCCTTCAAGTACTGTGGGCCTGCAACTACAACCAAGCGCTTCCCACCATGGGTCTGCCACTACAACCAAGCGCTCCCCCTCATAGTATTATGGGCCTACAGCTACAACCATGTGCTTCCCACCATGGGTCTGCCGCTACAACCAAGCGCACCCCCTCATAGTACTGTGGGCCTGCTGCTACAACCAAGCGCTTCCCACCATGAGTCTGCCACTACAACCAAGCGCTCCCCCTCATAGCCTACAGAGATACTTCTTCTGTTGAGTACCACGGGTATGCCACTACAACCGAGCGCTCCTCCGCCGTGGGTCTTTATCTACAACCAAGCGCTCCCAACTGGGCTATCGAAACAATCCGAGTCGATCGATCAACAGTCATCAAGTCTCAGAAAGCTCTAGGGTTTCCGCACACAGCATGCTCGTTCGGGGAGGGTTCGCTCCATGAGCCAAGATGTCGATACATCAACTATCACGTAGTCTGGATTTGATGTATCCCAAAGTTCTGTCTTGATAAAGGGAACTCAACGTGACAGACGGCGCATCAATCAGATGCCCGGTCAGAGAGTTATTGGTTTTTTCGTTCTAGGGGCCTGGTTGGTTTTTAAGTCAAAAACAACCCAACCGCACTCCAACTGCGTCCAAACCTCGACTGGAGTAAGACAAAAGTTCTGTCTCACTAAGTGGAATCCAACAAAGTTGACGACATGTTAATCGGACGTCCGAAACTCATGTTATAAGCGTTTCTGCTCCGAGGGCCCAGTTGGTTTCGTGTTCGAACCAACCCGGCCGTACACAAATTTCTCAGAAACCTCAAGTGTAATATAACAAAACGTCTGTCTCGATCCAATAATCCCAATGCAAATTAAGTTGCCTCAATCGGAGGTCTTAAGCCCAAGATATGGGAAAATGACTGAAAACAGCCCGAAATGCCCGGCCCGGCCGGGGGGGGGGGGTGCGCTGGCTCGGCCAGTGGCCGCGCAGGGGGGACACGCTCCCCCCCCCCTTGCTCCCCACTGACGCGGTAGGTGCCGCATCCTCCTCCTCTGGATCCTGCGCGGCCGCGGGATCCTGTCGCCAGCTGTCGCGGCTTCAGTCGTGGCGGTTCTTTTTGGTGGCGCGCCGGACGCCGCCGCCTCTAGGAGGTCGGCCGGTGCCGGCCGCCGGCACTGCCGTGCTGGAGAGGCGCATCGGCCGTGTCTTCGGTGGACCACCGGACGTGCTGCAGTGGTCCGTTTTACCCGTCGTCTGTGCCTGCGGCTCTCCCGGGACCAGTAGATTACTGCAAATGTTTCAAAACACCTTTTCGGCCCGCTTCATCATCGCCCATCAATCCGCAGATCAATAAAAAAACTACGAAGGGTTTTAGGTCTATGTTTATAGCATCCCGCCATTTTATAACATAAACTTTCATTACATTACACAAAACTGAGGATCGTTAAGGTTTAGTGTCTTGGAAACAAGGATCATAATACATAAAAAAAACATAAAAACATTCTTCTTAAACACTTGAAAGGATTCTCCTTTAGTTCATCCTATGTTCATTATGCATCTCATAACCTGGGGACATACATCAAAAGAAAGGGTGAGCAGAAGGCCCAGTAAGGGAAACAAGAGAAACATTTTACAAGTGAACTTGAGATACTTCAATAAGGACATGAAAAGAACTTTAAGGCATGAGAAAGAAATCATGAGGTACATCATAATAAAAATAATCATTTTTCATAACTTGAAGATTTGGCTACAACATTTAATATTGACAATCGTTTCGTTTCACCAAGGTCCATCCCCAAGGTGTCGTTAAAAATTACCAAGGTTATTCACCAAGGCGTCGTTAAAATGGTCATCTCTAGAGATTAAGTCTTTACCCAATGCATTGGAGCGCTATCAGGGCGCACCCTTAAATTTGTCTTTATTTTCATGTGAGCCACATATATCATCATCAAAAATTTCATAAATAACCCATATAGCATAAAACAAATGGGTTTCATTTCATAATCATAACGTTTCAAAAACTGCTTTAAAGACATGATCTTTACGTTACTTTAAACCCACGGAAAGGGAAAGCGGGTATCATGTATGTAAATCCCAGAATTTAAAATAGATCATTTTTATATATATGTGAATACCCCTTTAGAAAAAGGAGCTTTGAGTATTCACTTTATAACATAAAATAATTTTGAGAAAAGAGAGGCATTTTGAGACGAAAATTCTGCAGCATAACGGCTATGTTACAAGGTTTTAGAAACTTTGAAAAGAGAGGGAACATGGGTTGAACAATCATAATTGACCCATGAAAAGGTAAAGGGACAGAATAAGAAGGATATATGGACATGGTGATGCAATTTCAAGGACATACCAATTGAAACGAAAAACATGGAAGGAAGACAAAAATTTGATTTCTCTTATGAAAATTCGGCAGCCTAACGGCGTCACTTAAACTTCAACAAAAATGAATTGGACAAATAAAATAGGGTCTCTCATCATATGATCATAAGAGATCAGTATGATAGATATAGAGATCATACCCCAACATAATAAAAAGGGACTTGAAAGATTTGACATGAAAATCGAACTTGAAAAAAATGAGAAGGGTGAAAGAATCACTTAAACATTCGGCAGCCTAACGGCGTCACTTAAGCTTTCATAAAACGAAATGATGAGAGTAAGAGGGGATCTCTCATCATATAAACATGAAAGGGTAGTAATAGGAATATAAAAGATCATCCTCTCACATAATCACGTGGAGCATAAAAGGAATGACATAAAAGAGATTACACGAAAAGAAAGAGAGGGGTCGGATCCCTTACCTTAAAATGTGACTCTTGAAACTCAAAGGATTGGACCTTGAGGGCTTGGGGGCACCTTGGGAGGACTCTTTGGAAGGTAAGAAGACCAGAAATTCGTTGGGGAAGAGTTGGGAGTGAAAACCAAGGGAGGAAAGGGTGGGTATTTATAGGGAAAGTGAGGGGACAAAGCATTAATGGCCAAAGGACACCTCACATGTGCTTTTCTCAAACCCATGTGCTCTCCCTTGGCATTTATCATGGAGTTAGGCCACATGGGGCCCCCAAAACAATAATTCATCACCCTTGGCCGGCCAACCCTCAAAAGATCTCATGACATCATCATGACATCATTATGATGTCATTAAACATACCGAAACCCTAAAACGGTATTTTTACTATTCACTGAAAATTCAACTTTCTCAGAATAATCCCAAAATTTCACCTTAACCAAATATCAATGCTCTGATTTCAAAAATGAAATCCATTTTATAAAAATATTTTTCTAAATATTTTTAATTTAATTTTTAAATAAAAACACTATTCATCGAAAATTCATTTTTTTCAGAAAAATCCCCAAAAATTACCTTAACAAAATATCGATGCTCTGAGTTCAAAAATAAAGTCATTTTTATAAAAATAATTTTCTAATTATTTTTAATTAAATTTTTAATTAAAAAACACTATTCATCCGAAAAAACTAATACTTGAATAATAATTTATGAAACCATTATTTACCCATTTTATTGAATCACATTACTTAACCAAGGTGTCTAAATTATATTAAAACTTTATTTGAGTGAAAATTACTAATCCATTTGATCACATTACTAATCCTAAGCGTAAAATCACTATTCATAATTTACTATTCATCAAAAATTAAGTTGATCTTATTAGACTCCAAATTCCTTAATGAACACTTTTGTAGAAGACCATTTTTTGAAAATCATTACACATCATTAGTTATTTAGGGTTTACATAAATATTTCAAAATATCCCGTTTTCAAAATTCATCAATAAAATACATTCTAAAATTATCTAGGCATTTGAAATTTCACAAACATCACTAAAGGAAGAAATCTCAATTTATTCACCCGAGAGGATTACACAAGGAAACTAGGGTCTCATCACATAGCCCCTTATAACACTGGCATAAGACCTAAGTGTAAGGTGTGCTATGGTGAGAGAATCTGAGGGAGTCTCAGATAACATTGCCCTAGCAGCAATCTCCACTATCTTGAACTTCTCCTGTAAGCGTTTTCGTTCAAGCTTGACACGCTGGAGATCGGCTTGGGCTTGGTCCAAAGCGAAGCCCACAGATGCTACCTCCTTCCCAAGCTCTGATAAGTGGGCTTCGTAAGGGTTGAGTCTACTGGATGAAGCCATCAAATCTTCTTTCTATAATAATTAACCAAGATTACTTAAATTTAGAGACAATAATCAAAACATTTTGTTCACGGTGGTCATATTGACCGATGGTCACATAACACTCGAAAACTAATGGTCTCATTTTATTTATAATCATGTTTATCAAATAAAACATTTTTTTTAGTATAAAAAATAACACATGAAATTAGGAAACAAGATTTATTCAAAATTTCGGGTCGTTACAATCTTCCCCCCTTAAGAAATTGCGTCCTCGCAATTTTTTTTAAATTGGGTTTTGAAATCTCATTGAAAGTCCCACATCGGAAAAAGAGTCAGTAACACCATTACTTTAAAAGAAAGAAAAGGAAGTACAAATGCCACCCGAGTTAACCCACACTCGGGTTCCATGTAGGAAAACATGGACATGGAGGAAAAAACAAAGGGTCAGTTCTGAGAGAGAGTGATAGAGAACATGATTAGGAGAAAGTTAACCATGAGAAAATCCCAAACTTATGATATGTGTAAACGGTCTTTGATTACCTAGTAGGAAACGTAAACCAACAACATTTTTGTTTTACGTTTCTTTTCATAATTTTGAGGATTTCATTTACTACATAGAACAAAAACATAAGAAAATATACCTACCTTCAAGTAGAGTTTCATCCTTTAACAAGTCCCTACCAACACTAATCTTTTCGCCAAAAGATGAGAATTCAAAAACACTTGGTCTCATAAAAGCACAAGAATCATCTTCTATAGAATCACATAATCTACAAAAGATTAACTATCTATTTCTTCTATCTTTAAACATTATCCCAAAAATAGAAAGGTTAAGGTAAAACAACTCTTCAAAAAGAAAGAATCCCATAGGAATAGAACCTACTTTTAAATCTTCAAAGTTCCATGGTACTACCCAACGTTCATCATAGACCACTCCATAAATAACGGTCCTTAAAATTCCTCAAAATAAACCAAACTAAGATTGAAACCCAAATAAAAGAAGGATTTGATAACATAGTCTTCCAAAACAACTTCATTGTTCATCTCGAGACAACATCAACCACTCCTAACATCTTATAACAAAAGTAGCTAACCTAAACATATTTTACCCAAGATAGGTTAATCATTCCCAAAAGTAACCTAAATTACTATAAGTCCACCTTAAATTCATCAATTCTTCAAAATATAATCCAACCTTACTCCTCAATGAAAATACTATAGTAATCTATTTACCTCGATCATATAGGGTCCCCAAAATAGTGAACGCCTTCCAAAATAATAATCATCTTTTAATCCCCTAATCATCTCAGACATATTAATACAGAAATTGTCGCATTTCCTATCACATTGGTTGTTGGGACACGTTATTCCATTTCCCACCATTAACTAAGAAGATAAAGTATAATTAGAGGCTTAAATACTTAACCAATAATCATGAAAAGGAACTTAAATCATATAAGGATAACTTGTAGAAGAAAAGTATACCCTAACTTGTGATACCCTAGGTTCCCATCTAGGTTATCCATGATCATATATTCTTATTTGAATCTTTATTTTATTTTGTCTTTGTTCCTTTAATAATGGTTCATACCAAGCTTATGAATTTACCAAAGCATATCCCCCGGGAGTGTCGTAACCAAGAGTGCAGCAAGGCCCGTTGTCGTGTACCAGTTCCCGTTCGAGTCTAGCTCAAAGCGGTGTTTTCGGGTTTTACCCCTATGTACATCTGTGCCAGAGCCACCTCTACCTGCTCGTATCCAGACAGGGATGTATTTGCTTGGCAACCCCTTACTCAATACTCACCAAAATACCAGGAAGATTTCCTATATTAAACTTTTCTATAGGGTTCCTCCTAGAGTTTTCATATCCTAATTTCCACAAATAACTAAACCATCCTTTGATACCAACTATAGCATCCCGCCATTTTATAACATAAACTTTCATTACATTACACAAAACTGAGGATCGTTAAGGTTTAGTGTCTTGGAAACAAGGATCATAATACATAAAAAAAACATAAAAACATTCTTCTTAAACACTTGAAAGGCTTCTCCTTTAGTTCATCCTATGTTCATTATGCATCTCATAACCTGGGGACATACATCAAAAGAAAGGGTGAGCAGAAGGCCCAGTAAGGGAAACAAGAGAAACATTTTACAAGTGAACTTGAGATACTTCAATAAGGACATGAAAAGAACTTTAAGGCATGAGAAAGAAATCATGAGGTACATCATAATAAAAATAATCATTTTTCATAACTTGAAGATGTGGCTACAACATTTAATATTGACAATCGTTTCGTTTCACCAAGGTCCATCCCCAAGGTGTCGTTAAAAATTACCAAGGTTATTCACCAAGGCGTCGTTAAAATGGTCATCTCTAGAGATTAAGTATTTACCCAATGCATTGGAGCGCTATCAGGGCGCACCCTTAAATTTGTCTTTATTTTCATGTGAGCCACATATATCATCATCAAAAATTTCATAAATAACCCATATAGCATAAAACAAATGGGTTTCATTTCATAATCATAACGTTTCAAAAACTGCTTTAAAGACATGATCTTTACGTTACTTTAAACCCACGGAAAGGGAAAGCGGGTATCATGTATGTAAATCCCAGAATTTAAAATAGATCATTTTTATATATATGTGAATACCCCTTTAGAAATAGGAGCTTTGAGTATTCACTTTATAACATAAAATAATTTTGAGAAAAGAGAGGCATTTTGAGACGAAAATTCTGCAGCATAACGGCTATGTTACAAGGTTTTAGAAACTTTGAAAAGAGAGGGAACATGGGTTGAACAATCATAATTGACCCATGAAAAGGTAAAGGGACAGAATAAGAAGGATATATGGACATGGTGATGAAATTTCAAGGACATACCAATTGAAACGAAAAACATGGAAGGAAGACAAAAATTTGATTTCTCTTATGAAAATTCGGCAGCCTAACGGCGTCACTTAAACTTCTACAAAAATGAATTGGACAAATAAAATAGGGTCTCTCATCATATGATCATAAGAGATCAGTATGATAGATATAGAGATCATACCCCAACATAATAAAAAGGGACTTGAAAGATTTGACATGAAAATCGAACTTGAAAAAAATGAGAAGGGTGAAAGAATCACTTAAACATTCGGCAGCCTAACGGCGTCACTTAAGCTTTCATAAAATGAAATGATGAGAGTAAGAGGGGATCTCTCATCATATAAACATGAAAGGGAAGTAATAGGAATATAAAAGATCATCCTCTCACATAATCACATGGAGCATAAAAGGAATGACATAAAAGAGATTACACGAAAAGAAAGAGAGGGGTCGGATCCCTTACCTTAAAATGTGACTCTTGAAACTCAAAGGATTGGACCTTGAGGGCTTGGGGGCACCTTGGGAGGACTCTTTGGAAGGTAAGAAGACCAGAACTTCGTTGGGGAAGAGTTGGGAGTGAAAACCAAGGGAGGAAAGGGTGGGTATTTATAGGGAAAGTGAGGGGACAAAGCATTAATGGCCAAAGGACACCTCACATGTGCTTTTCTCAAACCCATGTGCTCTCCCTTGGCATTTATCATGGAGTTAGGCCACATGGGGCCCCCAAAACAATAATTCATCACCCTTGGCCGGCCAACCCTCAAAAGATCTCATGACATCATCATGACATCATTATGATGTCATTAAACATACCGAAACCCTAAAACGGTATTTTTACTATTCACTGAAAATTCAACTTTCTCAGAATAATCCCAAAATTTCACCTTAACCAAATATCAATGCTCTGATTTCAAAAATGAAATCCATTTTATAAAAATATTTTTCTAAATATTTTTAATTTAATTTTTAAATAAAAACACTATTCATCGAAAATTCATTTTTTTCAGAAAAATCCCCAAAAATTACCTTAACATAATATCGATGCTCTGAGTTCAAAAATAAAGTCATTTTTATAAAAATAATTTTCTAATTATTTTTAATTAAATTTTTAATTAAAAAACACTATTCATCCGAAAAAACTAATACTTGAATAATAATTTATGAAACCGTTATTTACCCATTTTATTGAATCACATTACTTAACCAAGGTGTCTAAATTATATTAAAACTTTATTTGAGTGAAAATTACTAATCCATTTGATCACATTACTAATCCTAAGCGTAAAATCACTATTCATAATTTACTATTCATCAAAAATTAAGTTGATCTTATTAGACTCCAAATTCCTTAATGAACACTTTTGTAGAAGACCATTTTTTGAAAATCATTACACATCATTATTTATTTAGGGTTTACATAAATATTTCAAAATATCCCTTTTTCAAAATTCATCAATAAAATACATTTTAAAATTATCTAGGCATTTGAAATTTCACAAACATCACTAAAGGAAGAAATCTCAATTTATTCACCCAAGAGGATTACACAAGGAAACTAGGGTCTCATCACATAGCCCCTTATAACACTGGCATAAGACCTAAGTGTAAGGTGTGCTATGGTGAGAGAATCTGAGGGAGTCTCAAATAACATTGCCCTAGTAGCAATCTCCACTATCTTGAACTTCTCCTGTAAGCGTTTTCGTTCAAGCGTGACACGCTGGAGATCGGCTTGGGCTTGGTCCAAAGCGAAGCCCACAGATGCTACCTCCTTCCCAAGCTCGGATAAGTGGGCTTTGTAAGGGTTGAGTCTACTGGATGAAGCCATCAAATCTTCTTTCTATAATAATTAACCAAGATTACTTAAATTTAGAGACAATAATCAAAACATTTTGTTCACGGTGGTCATATTGACCGATGGTCATATAACACTCGAAAACTAATGGTCTCATTTTATTTATAATCATGTTTATCAAATAAAACATTTTTTTTAGTATAAAAAATAACACATGAAATTAGGAAACAAGATTTATTCAAAATTTCGGGTCGTTACAATGTTTGTTCGGCCCACACCCTCCGCGTTAGGTGTTATCAATTGACAATCATAAAAACACATGCTTTTAATCATTGACGAGGGTATAATTTATTTCAAATAAATTATACAAACACCTGCAATAATTAAAAAAAAACTCACGCATGAGGGGATAATTCACATATACACTATTCGAAACCCCCGTACCTCGTTGAGGTCGTCGAAAGAGGTTCGTCATGGGAAAAGGACGTCGCCGAAGATGGCATCACAGAAGATGGCGTCGCAGAAGATGACATCGCGGATCGAGGCTCTGTAAGCGTCGTTGGTGTTCGCCCGAAGAAGGATGTGGCGTGTCGTCTCTTTCTTCAACGCGGGAAGAAGGTGCAATGATGGTACAACGTTCTACGTCGAAGCTTCAACGTTCATTGCGAGGAAGAAGAAGTTATTCAGGACCGTGAGAGTTCACTCCTTGATTCTGCACAATGAATCCACCCCAAAAAAGACCTTATCTTATTTTATTCACACACATATGTGTCAAATTGAATTTGAAATTTAAAATGAATTCATAATATTAATTAACGTGCGTTTCCCAATTAATTAGGCATTTTATTGGCATGTATTTAATGTGAAAGAAAAACTTCTTGAGTTGACTTGACATTAAAACGGGGGAGCAGGTGAGTTAAGAAATTAAAAGTGATAGGGTGATTAATGGGGAGTTAAAGAATTAAAGTTGGGGGCTCATGTGGGCCCCACCCAACTACCTCACATGAATGTTATCCACAAGGTAGAGAGAAATTAAGTTGTGACATAACTTAATTTCACTTAAACTGCTTAGTAAAGAAATTAAAATAAAACAATTATATTTTTATTCCTCACTTTTTTTCCATCACCACCCGAGAAAACGCACCTTCAAAAAAGGTGTTCCTAAGACATTATCGGCCCAGTGGTTTCATCCGTGCCCTCAGATTTTGATTCTGAGCACCGGTTCAAAAGTTAAGAAAACCCGCTTGTTCGTTCACTGAACGTACCTGAGCTAAGCTTCAAAAATTGATTCCGGGCACACCTAGCCTCAGAATCAGGTGCCGTTAAAAACTGCGCACTCGTAAAATCCCAAAGAAAATGTTTAAAAAATTTCCCTTGTAATTTATGGGTCTTTACATTACTCCCACCTCAGGGATTTACGTCCCCGTAAAGCTATACCAAAATCTAGGGAAACAAAAGTGGGTACTGAGCACGCATCAGAGCCTCCCGCTCCCAAGTGCTCTCCTGGAGGTTCCCGTGCTGCCATCTGATGCGCACTAGAGGAATCGACCACCCACGTAGGACCTACTCCTATCGATCCTCGATCTCCACCAGGACCTCCGCAAAATTCACCCCATCGTCAAATTATAGCTCCCCATGGTTGATGAAATGCGTTAGGTCAAGCACGTTTCTCCTCAGTTGAGATACATGGAAGTCGTCGTGCACCTGGTGCAACTGAGGTGGATGGGTCAAGCAGTAAACCTCCTCGCCTACCCTGTTGAGGACCTAGAAGGGTCCAATGAAGCGCGCAGATAACTTGCCTCCCCTGCCAAACTCCGTAATCCACGTCGAGGTGAGACTCGTAAGAAGACATGGGCACCACCCTCAAACTCTAGTGGTCTCCACCTCCTGCCAGCATAAGCCTTTTGTTGGCTCTGAGATGTCCTCATCCACTCCTGGATGACTTGGACCTTTTCTGGTCCTACAAGAGCTGCTAATATTTCTTCTTTGCCGATAAGAGAAATCTGGTCTCATCCACTGGATGAACCACATTCTTCTCCTAATACAATCAATCCCGACATGGATGATACCAATCCATACCATGGATGACATCGTAATGCCTCGACGCTACTACCAAGAGATCCAACCGTTACTCTCGCCTCCAAGGGTTGAGTCACACTGTGGGCATCAGTGTGTGGTCACTGGGTCTCCTCCAGTAGGTATCTCAGAAGTGAGGGTATAGTCAACGGTTTTTAAACTGGAACCTCTTAGTAACAACATAAAGAGAGGATAGGAAAGTAAACCCCACAAATAAAGGTGTCTTTTATTACTGCAGATCAAAGTACAAGACACATAAAACCACATCATCAACAAGAAGAAATCTAGAAGCACCAACAACAAGGCCTCTATGCCTGGAACTAGTTTTGCTCCTGTCCGCCATCTTCCGGAACTCCATAGTCAAAAGCATCAGCTGCCTGAAGATGAGCTCTTCCATGTCCACTTGTTCCCTATGGTATGGTTGGACATCCTGGTGGTGGTGGTGGTGGAAACACCTCAAAGCATCATCCACCTCCAGCTGCATGGCCATCTCCCCTTCCTCGGTCTCCTGCTCCTTGCGATCTGCCCCGATCGAGCCTCTTCCTGGGAGGTCCTTCATTTATCTGATGGTCATCTGTATGGCGGGTCCGATAGTCACCTGCCATGTGAATAACCCCGGCATAGGAGTAACATTGTCCGGTCCTGGTAAGTCATTCTCCAACCCGGGTGCCTCACACACACGATCTTATGTCATACAGTCGATAACGTGTAGGTCTGGTCCTCTTGGACCCCTGCGTCATCTGTCTACTTCCCGGATGAATGGGTCTCGTACCATGTCCGTCTAATAGCGTGAGAGATCGGTAAATCTCGCCGAGTACTAGGCTACCGTCATGATGCCCTGCCGCAGCTGTAGTAGCTCCTGTACGTGCACCGCTCGAAGGGTGGATGATACAAACTCTACCCGAAACAGGCTCTCAAAGTCTACCCACATAAGGGTTGCCTCGTCGTGCACCTGGAGCATAATTCTCCACCATCTGCCTGCTGCCGCGTGCAGGAGGCTCGCTGTAGGAATTACCATGAGGTCAGCTGGTGTCCCCACTAACCTGAAAACTCGAACTACAGCCTCGAGCCAATCATTGGCTGCCTGAGGGTCTGTCTCCCCGTGGAACCTGGGTGGTCTATAACACTGAAACTTGTGCAGTGTGCTAAGGCGACATGCAATCTCAGTGGATGGGGCTAGTGGAATCAGTGGCTCGCGAGTAGAGGTACCGCCAGTGCCTCAGCTGAAAAAGGGCCCTGCACCGAGGCCTCATCGCTCGGTGGGCTGTCGTCTCGCACAAAGCTCTGAACCCTAGCTGGCTGCCATCATGGGGCAATCCTGAAAGGAAACAGGTGTGCCACGGTCAAAACAGTATACCTGGTGAGTTGACACAAAGTAATCACAATGAAAACATTGAAACACAAATACAATCAATGTTTTCATGAATTTGAGTCGGAAATCAGATGTTAGGGTTCTGGTGTATGGATACGTCGGCCGCCGCACCAACACTGGACTCCCTGGACTGATAACCACACTCAATACCTTTAACACTATTACATCACATAGAAGAATGATCAGAGTCCCGAGTTCTGCGGTAGAACCGAACTCCTTTGATACCAATTTGTCACGACCCATCCTCAGGGCCCGTGCCGTGACTAACCCAAGCCCGGCTTCCATAGGCCAAGGGATGACGACTAGCACCAAAGGAGAAAATACTGACAAAAAGGGGAAGGCATTGACTTTGTAAAGTAAACAAACACCATAGAGTAAGCCAGCAGAAGTAAACACTAAGTAAACTGAGTACATGTATGTGCGGAAAAGTAAACGGGCCAGAATACAAACCCAAACTGAAAGTAAAGTAGAGCTGGAAAGGAAATACATCAACTGAAAAGTAAAGCAGCAACGCCAATCTGTCTATTGGAAATCCCACCTGAAGGGTGGGTACAGATATCCTCCTCAGCTCCTCGGGTCTTTTCATCCGCCCCGTGTACGTTCCTCTAAGTGGTCCACCTCTAGGTACCAACTCGTCGTGAGATCCACCTCCGGGCACCAATCGTCGTGAGTTCCACCTTCGGGAACCGCCCAACTCCACAAGCCTCAACCTCGTTCAGTGATGTCCACCATCTGTAACCAACACAACGTAGTGCAGGAGAAACCATGTAGGGGTGAGTATACGATACTCTGTAGGGACCCCGAGACCCCTGAAGGTCTCCAAAAATCCACAAAGTATAATCCACAAGGAAAGAACAATCACGAAGTAACATCCAACACTGCTTAGGTATATTCTCATACATATGCCTAAGTCATCAATTCTAGTACAGCTCCAACATCCGAGCCCAAGTTCGATCACGTCCACACAGGATAGTACAACCCAATCCACACCGGAAAGCACAACTCAATCCACATAGAAAAACAAGTCAATCATATAGAAGATAATGATTGAAAGTCAAGACTCAGCTCACACAGGTATACTACTTCGTAAGGTGATAGAGTTGATCAGATGTAGCAACTGATTCATCTATGATGGGACCCACATAGGATACAAGTAGTGTAGTCGTCACCGCCGAACTCAAGGAGGATTCCAGTACGAAAGTCTTTACCGTCGAACCCACAGAGGATTCCAATACAAAAGTCTTCACCGTCGAACCCATATCTACTGGGGAACTCCTCCTCTATCGAGTACAGTGGGTCTGCCGCTACAACCAAGTGCTTCCCACTAACCTTGGAATGTTGTATGACTCCACCTATCGAGTACTGTGGGTCTGCTGCTACAACCAAGCGCTTCCCACCATGGGTCTGCCGCTACAACCAAGCGCTCCCCCTTCAAGAACTGTGGGCCTGCTACTATAACTAAGCGCTTCCCACCATGTGCTGCTAAAACCAAGAGCTCCCCCTTATAGTATTATGGGAATTCTACTACAACCAAGCGCTTCCCACCATGGGTCTGCCACTACAACCAAACGCTCCCACTCATAGTACTGTGGGCCTGCTGCTACAACCAAGCACTTCCCACCATGAGTCTGCCGCTACAACCAAGCACTCCCCCTCATAGCCTACAGAGATACTCCTTCTGTTTAGTACCACGGGTCTACTGCTACAACCAAGCGCTCCTCCACCGTGGGTCTTCCGCTACAACCAAGAGCTCCCCGCTGGGCTATCGAAACAATCCGAGTCGATCGATCAGCAGTCGTCAAGTCTCAGCCAGCTCTAGGGTTTCCGCACACAGCATGCTCGTTCTGGGAGGGATCGCTCCACGAGCCAAGAGGTCGATACATCAACTATCACATAGTCCGGAGTTGATGTATCCCAATGTTCTGTCTCGATAAAGGGAACTCAACATGACAGACGATGCATCAATCAGATGCTCGGTATGAGAGTTATTGGTTTTTTCGTTCCAGGGGCCCGGTTGGTTTTTTATTCAAAACCAACCCAACCTCACTCCAACTGCATCCAAACCTCGAGCGGAGTAAGACAGAAGGTCCTTCTCACTAAAAGGAATCCAACAAAGTCGATGGCACGTCAATCGGACGTCCGGAGCTCAAGTTATAAGTGTTTCCGCTCTGAGGGCCAAGTTAGTTTCGTGTTCGAACCAACCTGGCCATAAACAAAGTTCTCTGAAACCTCGTGTGTAATATACAGAAACGACCGTCTCGATCCAAAAATCCCAACGCAACTGACAGTTCATCGATCGGATGTCTGAATCCCCTGATATGGGCAAATGATTGAAAACAGTCCGAAATGGGGGTTTGGGCTCGGCCCGGCCCGGGGGGGGGGGGTGCGCTGGCTCGGCCAACGGCCGAGCAGGGGGGACGCGCTTCCCCCCCTTGCGCCCCACGGATGCGGCAGGTGCCGCATCCTCCTCCTCCGGATCCCGTGCAGCCGCGGGATCCAGTCGCCTGCTGCTGCATCTGAAGCCACAGTGGTTCCTTTTGGCGGTGCGCCGGATGCCGCCGCCTCCTGGAGGCCGGCCGGTGCCAGCCGCCGGTGCCACCGTGCAGGCATGGTGTACCCGGCCACGTCTTCCGCGAACCATCGGATGCGCTGCAGTGGTCCGTTTTACCCATCATCTGCGCCTGTGGCTCTCCTGGGACCAGTAGATTACTGCGAATGGTTCAAAATGCCTTTGCGGCCCGCTTCATCGTCGCTCGTCAATCCGCACATCAATAAACAAACTACGTAGGGTTTTCGGGCCGTGTTTGTTTGGCCCACGCCCTCCGTGTTAGGTGTTATCAATTGGAAATCATAAAAACACATGCTTTTAATCATTGACGAGGGTATAATTTATTTCAAATAAATTATACAAACACCCTGAAATAATAATAAAAACTCATGCATGAGGGGATAATTCACATATTCACTATTTGAAAACCCCCTACCTCGATGATGTCGTCGAAATAGGTTCGTCACGGGAAAAGGACGTCGCGGAAGACGGCGTCGTAGAAGACGGCGTCACGGAAGACGGCGTTGCAGATCGAGGCTCCGTAAGCGTCGTCGGCGTTCGCCCGAAGAAGGATGTGGCGCGTCGTCGCTTTCTTCAACGTGGGAAAAATGTGCAAAGATGGTACGGCATTCTTCGTCGAAGATTCGGTGTTCTTTGTGAGGAAGACGAAGTTCTTCAAGACCGCGAGAGTTATCTCCTTGATTCTGCACAACGAATCCACCCCAAAAAAAGACCTTGTCTTATTTTATTCACACACATATGTGTCAACTTTAATTTGAAATTTAAAATGAATTCATCAAATTAATTAACACGCGTTACCGAATTAATTAGGCGTTTTATTGGCATGTATTTAATGTGGATGAAAAACTTCTTGAGTTGACATGACATTAAAACGGGGGAGCGGGTGAGTAACAAAATTAAAAGTGATAGAGTGATTAATGGGGAGTTAGAGAATTGAAAGGTGGGGGATTTTGTGGGCCCCACCCAACTCCCTCACTTGGATGTTATCCACAAGGTAGAGAGAAATTAAGTTGTGACATAACTTAATTTCACTTAAACCGCTTAGTAAAGAAATAAAAATAAAACAATTATATTTTTTTCCTCACTTTTTTTTAACATCACCACCCGAGAAAACACACCTTCAGAAATGGTGTTCCTAAGCAATTATCGGCACTGCGGTTTCATTTGTGCCCTCATATTTTGATTCCAAGCACCGGTTCAAAAGTTAGTAAAACCCGCTCGTTCGTTCTCTGAACGTACCTGAGCTAAACTTCGGAAATTTATTCTGGGAAAACCTGGCATCAGAATCTGGTGCCTGTAGAAACTGCACACTCATAAAATCCCAATTAAAATTAAGAAAAAATTTCCCTTGAAATTTATGGGTATTTACACATGCCATTAATTATTTCATTATATATATGATGTATTGTCTATTTTCATGTTGTTTTGATAGGTGTTTCGATTGATGTTCATATTGTTGTGATATTTATGTACAGTGGATAGAGAATGTGATTCCATATTTCACTACTAAAGAGTATGGACCTTTATGGACTAGAATGTTACACACCTCTTATTAAATTTATTAAATTGAACGTGATGTGGTACAAATAATATGGAAACCAAATTTTAGTTCATGAGGTGTTATGGTACCTCATGGATTGAAACTTGGTGAAACATTGGATAAACCATTTTAATAAATATAATGATGTAAATTATAATGAAATAAATATTAAATGAATTTTAATGGGACTGTGGACTTGGAAATAGAGACTTGATGTAGACCTGGCCATTGAGTGGGAAAGAGGCAATGTGTCAAGTGGTTTTCAGTGACCATTCATATTTTTAAGAGAATGTCGTGGGTATGATCTGCTTTAAGGAAGTATTTTACCTATGTTATAATTTTGAGCAATTAAATTGGACGTTGTTCTATTCTGTGTCATTTGACAGGATTGAAAAATGCAAAACTGACCCAGGTAGGTCAATCGGGGGATGTTTATTATGTCATGACCCATTATGTGTGTTCATTACCTTCATAATTAAAAAATACTATTTGGATACTTTTTGATGGACCCTGGTGGTCTTGATGTGAACCTCATATGGCTTCTTGTACTTTTCGAGGAATTTCTGGGATAAATTGATTGATTGTGAAAGAATTTATATAAATAGTAATTGCTTAAAAATGAAATACTACAATGATTGCCTATTTTTATTGAACAATTTATTTAATTATGCTTAAATTCATTTTTCCTTAGGAATTGGTGTTTTATAGTTAATTTTAATGGAGTTAAATTTTTATAGATTAAATGAAAATCAATGGATGACTTTATGTGGAACCTGATGTGGTGTACTTTGTTTAATCCCATGTGTAATGGTAGGTTTAATATCTATTGAGTATCCCTTGACTAAAGACATGATAGTTTTCTCTATCACTTATTCTATTTTATAAATGGATTAAATTTTAGGCACTCGAGCCTATGAAAATTCTTATTGGACTAACCTAGTTATTTTTTAGTAATGCACTATTTTGAAGATGGGATGGGCCGAGGAAGGTACCACCCTTAGAACCTAAATGAAATGATAAATGTTATTAGTTTTAAAATGTTTTTTTTCATTTAGGTTATTTTCTCTATAGTATAAATTTTACTTTCAAATGACACACTTTATCTGATGGGTGATCATGGTATCATTGACCCTTTTATTGGAATGATCATTAGGTAATACATGATATTAATAGCTTTGACATGCCTCAGGCATGGTCGATAACTTAGTTGGTCTTTTGACCAAATTCTATTTCATTGTGAGACACAAGATGTTTTTACTTTTTACAAATCCATATAGGTTATAATAAATTTGACTAAGATCCTTGTATAAGACATGATATATAGAGATACAAATGGTATATAGCCTATGGATAATAGTCGGTAAGTGTCATTTTCCCTAGAAATAATAGGGTGGTTTTCATTTGTATACATGGTACCCATTGAGTTGTTAGGTGATGTAACAAACTAGTTTGGTTCAGGGGAATAATTATGACTTGGGCAGTTGAGTGTGTACTTGGGACATATTTGGAGTATAGTGGACTTGGTGTAATGTACTGATGTGATTCATGATGCTCGAAAAGTCATTTAGAGACTCAGTATTATTGACATGTTGGTAAATTTGGATTTGATTTCATTCCTAATGTTGTGACATGGTTATAATGACATGGTGGAGTGACACATTTATGTTAAAGATAAATATAATATAGCATTCATGTGATGGAATACACTTTCCCTATTTTCAACAACTAAAACACTCCTAAGGTGGGGATTGTCCTGTTGGTTCTAGTGTAGTGTTTTGGTTCATTATCAACAGAACGATGTTGATGCAGTTGGAAATGTGTGAGACCCTTGAGAAAAACCATCAGTCTTTGATGGACATAGGTGTTAAATCATGAATGATCATATAATTTCTCAGGTGGTGAAGGCATCATGGATCTTTTAATAATGTTTCAGAACTTGAAGTCGATCACCATTCAAGAAGTTTTCTAGAATATGATAAAATGAAATTCATGGTATACATTGAATCTTCTTAATGTACTCTTATTAGTCATAATAATTTCCTCTATAATGACATTATATTTGGTACACTAAGATATCATTAGTTAATATTCACTATATCATTTTGAAAAAAAATCATAGAAATGTCATTTTTATCAGTGCATCATGTTTGATGTGTGGTTATTATAAATTCACATTTATTACTGAGTGATACCTAGGGTCATGTGTAGGAAATCCTTGGTTGAACTCTTGGACACTATCTATTTTCCTCTCTTGAATGCCATGTGGAAGACACTCTAGCATTTTTTAATGTTTTTAAAGTTTTTTCATAACCATGTGTCATCATATAACTTGTAGAAATTGAGTGTAGAGTACCTAGTGTTTGTTCCCTAGACTCCAGTTTAAATAATTTGAGGATTCCCTAGACCTGTATTTGAGATCATAGGTAATTATTAAAAGGGAGATGAGTCCAACAAGCTTAAACTAGACTTCACCATTATTTATGCTATGGTAAAAATATTTAATTTATCACGTGGGTTTTTGGCTGAGGAACATCATCCAAATTCAGTTATGATCTTTAGTGAATGTGACTATTGTAAAAAATGTGTTTCCTGGGGATAAGGTATTTTGGTTCATCATGTAGTACATCATTTTTCTAGTCCATGAATTTTTAGATATGTTATCTAGAGTGGATTGATTTATTTTTCCTTATAGTACATATGTATTATTGAAAGGAACATATATAAAACATTTCGTCTGGTTAAGGAGGGTTGGGTGTAATGGTCAATAACTTATTTCCAGAAATATTTTCGACCAGTTTCAGTTTTGTCTATTGGGATATAACTATTACTTTATGGTATAGTCTCTCATATGACATCAGTTTTTTTCAAGATTTCCTTTCCAAAAGTCAAACTAAGAGCATTTCTAGAAATCTTAGATGAATGATTTGTAAGGACATTCCAATAGTAGTGGAACCATGAATAGGAATTGTCCATTTAAGGATAAGACCTATAGTGGGGCACACCATCAGTTAGATGATTAAAGAAACAACTACATAATATTTTCCCTAGTTAAGAATTATTGTGTGAGCACCATCTCAGTGTTTTTGTTGGAAATTGATCATTGAATCATCTCTTGATCTCTTAAGTTATAAATTTTCTAAAAATACATTGTGTTTTTTGTTGTTGATTGGAGACACAATGAGGAATTTGAGCGAGATTACACTGATATTTTTGGTTATTAAATGTTTTAATTATTTCCCTATGTATTATTTGGGATGATAAGTTCTATATTGGGGATTTTTTATTGTCTCATGTGTTTGACCGAATCAAATTCTAAGGGATTTTGAATTTTTGGTGACTACTGGACATTCCATTTTGGATACCAAGAATAAAAATGAAATTATGAGACTGATAAAACATTAAAAATATTTATTTTAAAGTTAGGTAAATTACCAAGCATTTTTTTGGGTCTTTTCATGTTTAGAGGGGATAATTTCTTAGAAATCACATTTTTGGAGTGTCTGCACAGGGCACCAGATTAGTCTGAAAACTTGTGGTGCTTAGTAGAAAACTTTATAGCCTATGGTGCGGTTAAGGTATAATGTTCATGGGATGAGTATGTTGTTACCAATCTATGAAGACATAACACATAATTATTTCCACATAGGCATTATCTAAGAAATATTCATTTCACTTGTTGTGAATGATTAAGATAATAATTTCGGACAAGCGATATGGTTACTTAAGAAATGGGTGGCATATGGTTGGAACATGGTTTTAACCAACCATATAGACCAGATATTTGGGTTAAATGACAATTTTTAACAAAAAAATCTGTTAAACCTAAAACTACTTTCAATATTTTTCCTGCCAAACAACCCCACATTTTGAAAGTTCATCTTTGAGCTTAACTCTGGAATCCAGAGATCATCACTTTATAGGTTATTATTCAAGAACCGTAATTATTATTGTATCTTGGTAATTTAGTTCTCAATTCCCCTTTAAATTTTATTCATCTTTCTATATATCAGTTTAACTATTTAGGTGCAAGATAATATTCCTTATTATTAGGTTCCTCATCCGTTATTCTATTTTATCCTGATCCAAGATGAATCAGGAGCTGATACTAGATGAACTATCAACTAAAAACCTCTAGTAGGAGTTCTCGTTCCATTTGATAAATGATGAGTTTATTGTATATGATTTTGTTTCACAAAAAAACTTTCTGGGAATCTTCTTAAATGAAAATGAATCCTTAAATTTATAGGCATGGATAGGGTGATTAAAGATTCATGTTTGATTTTCTTATAAATTTTGTGAACCATGAACTAAATGGAATAAACCATTGGGTGGGTTGGTTAAATTGGTAGACCTCCAAGGTCGGCTCATGGAAATGGATATCTTTGGGTGTTATCCTTAACACCTTGCATGAGAATGTGATCTTTAAATGGAATTGTAAAAAAAATTGTTGAATTGGTTTAGAAATAAAGTTTTGAACTAAATTGAAATAGGAATTTTGAATTTTATATGGAATTGATTAAATTGATGGGATGGATAACTACATCTCGTGGCCCCTGTAATGTAAATTCTTGAGTAATTATGAATTTCTCTTTTCATTGATATACACATATGAATTATATGGAGGTCATAGTATATAGTGGTTTGTTATGGATGAGAATTTATTTATAAAGAATTTTCACATGTTATTATTTGAGAGACAGTCCTTACAAGCTTGGATAATATTTTTATCCACCTATTGAGGTGACATATGAATCAAATGATATTGGTGTTGACCTTGGCATGTTAAATGATTTTTGAAAAACATATTTGATTCAATGTAATTGAATTGTTCAATTATGGTTGAAATAAATCATAAATTGGAATTTTTTTTATCATTTATTAATTGAGTTGATAAAAATGGGATGCTTATAAATATTGGATTGGTTTGTATATCGAAATGTGATATCATTCGTAAATGGAATTTATAGGGAAGAGATAATTTATTACATGCACCTAGACATATGATTTGTAATGGATAATTGGGATTCTGATTCTTATTTAATGGAAATTACCATATGAGTTGTTTAATTATAATACATTAATTCATGGATAATTACTTCTGTAACATTTGGATTTCTATTTAAATTAAAGGTGTTATAGTGATGACATTGGGAATAAAATTAATATATTATATGATATGAAATTTATTGAATACTTATTTCCTTTAGTGAAACATTGATTCAAATGATTAATTCCAAGGAAAGACAACTTTTTATTTTATCCTGCATAAGGCCATGTGATACATGGTCTCCAATTATAGACTACCAAAGTTAGACTCATGAGGGTATTGGCTTTTATATGATGAGTGATATATGGATTCATATGATAATTCCATGCATGGAATCAATTGGAATTTGATCTAATATTTAATTGGTGGATTGTGTGTGACCTTAGTGGGCTTACAAAGTCAAACATCAATGGAGGGGATGTTATAACATACCTAGAGAGATACCTTGGTTCTAGATACATTCTCCATGTATGGGCTCATTGGTTGTTGGTTTATTTTAATCCTATAGTGACACATGGATTCCAAAATTGGGATGAAAATGATGAGCTTAGGTTATAAATATATTATTAAATAAAATGGTCTATATGATGCTCCTTCCAAGACAAAACAAAATATTGGATTTGGTGTTTGTATAATACCTTACTGATGGAATGTTTAGAAATATATTGATAATGTTATCACAGGGGGGATGGCATGATACACACTGGAACTCAAGGCATAATGTTTTAATTATAATTCATTATTAATTAAATAGTATTATAAAAGAAAAAAAACTGAATTTAAAATTAGATACATTACATATAATGAGATTAAATAAATAAATAGGTATTAAATAAGATCTGGAACTTATACAATGGTAAATTTTTAGTGCATCCATTACATGCTATTTTTTCCTTCACACTGTCATTTATATATTCACTAACTGATGGGAACCTAACCATGGGTGGTTTCCTATAAGGATTATTTCTCAAAATCTATTTGGGACACCATTGGTTACACAACCAGAATATATGATTATAGGTGTGGTAAATGGAAGGTTCCCTACTATTGGTTCTTGGAAATTGATCATTGGATCATCTCTTGATCACTTAAGTTCCAAATTCTCCAGAAATACATCGTGTTTTTGTTATTGTTTGGAGACACAATGAGGAATTTGAGCGATATTACAATGAAATTTATGGTTATTTAATGTTTTAATTATTTCCCCATGTATTATTTAGGATGATAAGTTCTATATTGGGGATTTTTTATTGTCTCATGTTTTTGACCGAATCAAATTCTAAGGGAAATTGAATTTTTGGTGACTACTGGACATTACATTTTGGATACCGAGAATAAAAATGAAATTATGAGACTGTTAAAAAATTAAAAATGTTTCTTTTAATGTTGGGTAAAGTACCAAGAATTCGTTTTTGGGTCTAGTAATGTTTATAGGGAACAATTTCTTAGAAAACACATTTTTGGAGTGTCTGCACAGGGTTCCCGATTAGTCTGAAAACATGTGGTGCTTAGTAGAAAACTGTATAGACTATAGTGCAGTGAAGGTATAAAGTTCATGGAATGAGTATGTTGTTACCAATATATGTAGACATAACACATAATTATTTCGACATAGGCATTATCTATTCATTATTCATTTCACTTGTTGTGAAAGATTAAGATAACGATGTTGGACAAGCGATATAGTTACTTAAGAAATGGGTGGCATATGGTTGGAACATGGTTTTAACAAACCATATGGACCAAATATTTTGGGTTAAATGAACATTTTTAAAATAAAATTACGTTAAACCTAAAACTACTTTCAATATTTATCCTACCGAACAACCCCACATTTTGAAAGTTCATCATTGAGCCTGACTCTGGAAACCAGAGATCATCACTTTCTAGGTTATTATTCATGAACCGTAATTATTATTGTATCTTGGTAATTTAGTTCTCAATTCCCTTTTAAATGTTATTCATCTTTCTATATATCAGTTTCACTATTTATGTGCAAGATAATATTCCTTATTATTAGTTTCCGCATCCGTTATTCTATTTTATCCTGATCTAAGATGAATCGGGAGCCAATACTGAATGAACTATCAACTACAGACCTCTCGTAGGTATTCTCATTCAATTAGACAAATTATGAGTTTATTATATATGTTTTTGTTTCACAAAAAAACTTTCTGGGAATCGTCTTCAATGAAAATGAATCCTTAAATTTATAGGCATGGCTAGGGTGATTAAAGAATCATGTTTGATTTTCTTATAAATTTTTTGCACCATGAACTAAATGGAATAAACCATTGGGTGAGTTGGTTAAATTGGTAGACCACCAAGGATGGCTCATGGAAATGGATAGATTTGGGTGTTCTCCTTAACACCTTGCATGAGAATGTGATTTTTAAATGGAATTGTAAAAATAAATTGATGAATTGGTTTATAAATAAATTTTTGAACTAAATTGAAATATGAATTTTGAATTTCATATGGAATTGATTAAAGGGATGGGATGGATAACTACATCCCGTGGCCCATATAATGTAAATTCTTGAGTAATTATGAATTTCTCTTTTCATTGATATACACATATGAATTATATGGAGTTCATTTTATATAGTGGTTTGTTATGGATGAAAATTTTTTTATAATGAATTTTCACATGTTATTATTTGAGAGACAGTCCTTACAAGCTTGGATACTATTTTTATACACCTATTGACGTGACATATGAATCAAATGATATTGGTGTTGAACTTGGCATGTTAAATGATTTTTGAATAAAATATTTGATTCAATGCAATTGAATTGTTCAGTTATGGTTGAAATAAATCATAAATTGGAATTTTTTTTTATCATTTTTTAATTTAGTTGAAAAAAATTGGATACATATAAATATTGGATTGGTTTTTATATAGAAATGTGATATAATTCATAAATGGAATTTATAGAGAAGAGATAATTTATGACATGCACCTAGACATATGCTTTGTAATGGATAATTGGAATTCTGATTCATATTTAATGGAAATTACGATGTGAGTTGTGTAATTACAAGACATTTATTCATGGATAATGACTTATGTATCATTTGGATTTCTATTTAAATTTAATAAGTTATAGTGATGACATTGGGAATAAAATTAATAGATTATATGATATGAAATTGATTGAATACTTATTTCCTTTAGTGAAACATTTATTCAAATGATGAATTCCATGGAAAGACACTTTTTTATTTTATCATGCATAAGGCCATGTGATACATGGTATCCAAATATAGAATACCAAGGTTAGACTCGTGAGGGTATTGACTTTTATATAATGAGTGATATATGGATTCATATGATAATTCCATGCATGGACTCAATGGGAATTTTGATCTAATATTTCATTGGTGGATAGTTTATGACCATAGTGGGCTTCCAAAGTCAAACATCAATGGAAGGGATGTTATAACATACCTAGAGAGATACCTTGGTTCTAGATACATTCTCCATGTATGGGCTCATTGGTTGATGGTTTATTTTAATCCCATAGTGACACATGGATTCCAACATTGGGATGAAAAGGATGAGCTTAGGTTATAAATATATTATTAAATAAAATGGTCTATGTGATGCTCCTTCCATGAAAAAAAAATATATTGGATTTGGTGTTTGTATAATACCTTACTGATGGCATGTTTAGGAATACTTTGTTTATGTTATCACAGGGGGGATGGAATGCTACACACTGGACCTCAAGGAATTATTTTGTAATTATAATTCATTATTAATTAAATAGTATTATAAATGAAAAAACCCTGAATATTAAATTATATACCTTACATATAATGAGATTAAATAAATAAATAGGTATAAAATGATAACTGGAACTTAAATGATGGTAAATTTTGAGTGCATCCATTACATGCTATTTTTTCCTTCACACTGTCATTTATATATTCAATAACTGATTGGAACCTGACCATGGGTGGTTTCCTATTAGGATTATTTCTCAAAATGTATTTGGGACACCATTGGTTACCCAACCAGAACATATCATTATAGGTTTGGTAAATGGAATGTTCCCTACTATCGGTTCTTGATGATTTACTAGGAGTAGGAGATCATGAGAACGAGCTAAGGCTCACAATGTTATTTGGAAAATTGTGGTATTTTTTTCTATTATTCAATGAGTTATAATACTACCATGTTTACATGTTTTGGATTCTTTATTAGAGACATATGAATTATATTTTCATTATCATTATATATGAGCTTCATTTGGTTTTTTATCTATACCAGTTGTTGATCTAATGAATGTATGTATAACTTATTTCCCTATACACATGTTATTGATATTACACTATAATATACTCTATGTATGTGGGAATAATATCCCCATGGACACACGAGGACCCTCACTACTAGTTTGAAGTATCTGCTACTTGGGAAAATCCACCTTAGGATATGTGTCTAACTAGGATTGGGGTACTATTTATGGGCATCTATGTGTGGGAAATTATGAAATGTAATTTTCAAGTTACTATGTCTAGATGGCTTTATGAGATAGAGAGTGTGCTAGAAGAATCTGATGTAGGACCACATATTGATAGAGGTTTGTGGTTTATTTTTTCATCTATTGTGATATCAATTTTTTATAGGGGAAACTCGTACTTTTATATCCTCAATGTTGGTTTTCATTTTGGTAATTTCTAGTTTTTTGTTAGGCCATTTAGTCTCACAAATACTGAAACGGTGTTATGGATTTGACGAACCAAATCATCCATTGGTTCATGGAATATTTTTTTGTGTTCATTAATGATATCTTGGTGTACTCTTGGACAATGTAGCTGAATATTGTTTATTTGGGAATCATTCATTGAACAATGTAAGAACATCAAATGTTTGGAAGCAATCAATGTGTGATTTTTTTATCCATGATTTAATTTTTTGTCACATGTGATATATGAGAAGGGATTCTCATAAGACCCATATATGGTACTTGAATTTATTTATTAAGAAGAACCTATAAATTTTATTGTTATATAGTGATTAATTGGTTTGGTTGGTTACTATAGATGATTTCATGGAGACTTCTCCAACCACACATATTTGATGACAACTTTAAACCATAAGGGTGTAAAGTGTGAATGAAATGGTTTATGTAGATTTCATTTGAGTAACTAATGATGAGGTTTACTTCCACAATAATTTTAATTTTTATAAAACGAATTCTGGGTTATGATGTTTTATTTAAAGCTTCTAGTATGGGTTTTGGAAGTGTCTTGATATAGGGGAAATAGTTTGGGGCTTCTGGATCTCACTATTTATGACCCAATGAGAATAACTACCCATCCCATGAATTGGAGATAATAGATTTTATTTTTGAATTCAATATGTATCATCTCTCTATATATAGGGAATGATTTATTATATATTGTGGCCATAAAGGATTGAAAAGTGTTTTTACTCAGAAAGACCTAAAATTTCGATAGAGACATTGGGATGAGTATAATTAGAGATTTTATTTTGAAACTTTATATACCCCTAGGAATGGAAATGTGGTTTCTGATGCGTAGACAATAAAATTACTAGCACAATCCATGATGGAATAGATTTTGTTGTGGTCTATGATGATTTTGTTTGTAGTGATGATCTTGGGAGTGAAGGATTTCCATGGATATGTGTTATTGTATTTGATAAAGGATGATTTATATTTTTATGTGTGAGTTAAACTTTAAAAAGGAAATAAATCATGATTCAATGCTTATGAGAAATCCGAAATGGTGGGGAGACCTCTTATGAATTGTCTCCGTGTCCATGCATAAAATTATTCTTTTGATGTAGGTAGTTCATTATGTGTTCCTTAAGAATGGAGTTGTTCGAGAGAGGAAAGAAGTCAAGATGGTTAGTTCATACTATTTCTATAAATATTATTGAGGGGTTGGGAGATTGGTATTGGTGGTAGGGGATGTGTTGTTCTATTTCAGTTTTTCAATTGTGGTGTCTCACAATACAAAGAGTTATGGTGGAACATTAGAGACATTCCAGTTTTATGCAGCCTTTACCCATTATTGTATGGAAGTGGGATGAAATTTCTAATTATTTATTCATTTGATTACCGTGGAATCATAGTGGAATGGATGTGATTTGGATGATTATTGAAAGACTCACTAAATCATTATATTACATTCTAATAAAGGAAACGATGAATGTATATCATCATAGAGACTAATATATTTGATATATTATGATACATTATTGGGTTCCCTGTATGGTTTTATCTAATAGGGACCTAAATATAGAATCCATATTTTGGAATGTATTGTAGAAGATAACGGGTTCCCAGTTGAAATTGGGAATAACATAACATCTAATGTCAAATGGAAAGAAATAGAGGGATATTAGTGTTCTTAAAAATATGATTTATTCTTGTGTTATGGATTTCTCTATATATTCAGATGGGCATTTTAATATGGTTAGGATTTCATATAACAATACTTATATGGATTCAAACAGGATTTAACCAATTAATTCTTATTACAGGAGGCCATGTCGTTCTCCATTATGATGTGCAGTGTTATGAGAGATTTCCATGCTATGGTTAGGTGTTTTTTAAAATTTGTTAGAGACATGTAAATTTATCCAAAGTCACTTGATATTGAAGAGGAGTAATCAAAAATATGATGCTGACTATTGTTGTTGGCCACTGAAATGTATAGTTGGTGATCAGGTCATACTCAGAGTTTCACCATACTTTCGACCTCGTCATTTGGGGAAGAATTGTATGTTTTATAAAAGGTTTGGTGTACCCTTTACGATTATTGATATCCCATTAAGATATCCAATTAGATTGTTTTGTCATATTTATTGACTTATATTCACGACATTTTCCATTTTTTCATTTCAAGAGGTATATACCATATCCTTCCAAGGTGATTTGGTGGGCGGATATTGATGTTTAGAAATATACCACTTTGGTTGAGAAACAAGTTCAATCATTGGTTCTCTAGGATACAGTAATGCATGATAAAATGATCCCCGGTTTTGGGTACTTTGGCAGTGCGGAACAGATCACCCATAGAGTTTGTAGTGGAAGTTTTTGGTGAGGTAGTAGTAGAATTCCCTATTGGTATAACCATGATATTAATCTCTTTATGTGGACCTAAAGATTTAATAATGGGGAGATTATGCTTCCCCATTACATTTTTATCAGACATGTTTTTTTTCTTTTTTTTTGGTTTCCCTTTTTTTCTGGGTGAGTATAGACAAGACTAGAATTTGGAGGCTACCTATACTAGTGAAGTTACATATTTTATGGAATTGGAAACATATAACCGAGACTTTAGAATAATCACTGAGAAATTACATGTTGTATAGTTTATGTAAATTCCCTTTAAAGGCAGCCAGGTTGAATATGTGAATAGGGATCAAGGTGTGAATGCTTTACCTTCAATGTAATAGGTACCAACCAGGTATGTAAATAAAATATAGTTTTAAATAAAATGGTGATGGTTATTTTTATGTGTACATACCCCAAGGATTACATGATGTGAAAATAGAATACATTCTTTCTAAATGTCCTATGGTTTTCATTTTTCTGGTGTCATAAGAATTATATGATTCATTATTTTCTTTGAGAATCAATCATTTCTCTACTGAAAGAGATACATAGGAAATTGTAGGTAACTTCATTGCATAGAGATTGATTTGTTTAATGATTGATCATAATGGTTACAAGATTCCTCTCTTTCAATGATATTTGTTTCTCAGTTTCTCTCTTATTTGGGGTTGAGTAACATTTTTTTCTGGTATTGGTTATTAGATTGTGTTTTTAATCCTTTTTACTATTTGATCATGACCAGTCTTGTGAAGGAAAATAAAGTGTATTCTAATACTAGTGGTCATTTGCATTTAATTTTTCTACATCCTTAAGGTAGGTGGATCTATTCAATTTTTCTAGATTCTTTAATATATTTTTGTTCATATTGATTTCATGATATTTAAAATATTATTTATGATGATTAAATTGAAAAAGGGAAGGGTTGGTGTTTAAGAGGGGTATTTTCTATAAAAACATAGTGAACATGATTTGAATTGGAAAATATATTTTCATACCCTGAAGTTTATTGGATTAGATTTGTTACATTTTTTATATGAATTTGATAATGGGTTTTTGGAATATAAATTGAAAAAACTTCTATTACATGAACCTTGGGTCCATTGGTAATGACACATAAGCACCCTTAGTGTGTGTGACACCAATACGAGTTAACCTTTGGTATGTCTATGGTATATGGTAGTCGTTGATGATATTTGGATCCAACAACATCCCTTGATTGGATTTTTATAGTCTATTATGTATTTTCTCATCGACTAGAACCCGACCTGAATGTGCATTGATATTTCTTGTTGGTTCATGTATTTTAGTACATGTTAGAAGGTATCATGCATGTAAGATCACATGTATATTTATATTTTTTATCATTTTATATGTTTTTTCGAAAATAGGATATTAAATTTTTTAAATAACTCAATTATTTTCTAAAAATGTATAAAAAATTTATTTATTTACATATATTCATATAAAAATGTATTAGTTTGAAATCTTGTAAATTTTCATTGTTGTTATTAGATATTCTATTAATTCATTGGTTGGTTCATACTGGGTTCTTTTGATCACACCCTACTGTTGTTGTTGGGTGGTTAATGACTTATTTAACATGACATGGATAATGGAAATGGAATTATCAAGCATATTGGAATATCTTTTTTTCACTATTTTTGGTTTGGGATGTTTTTTTCAGTCAATCATTTTTCACAAGGAGACTTGTTTTCTTCAAATTGTCAAACATTCATGATTAATATGATAGTCTCAATTATATCTCAATTTTGATTCTATATTTTACATTTGTGTTATTTCCTAATATTTATACATAAAATAATTATTGTTTACCTTTTTTATCCCACAACATAATGGTATGATGTAGGTTATTGGTAGAGTTGGCACGAGGTTTTCTATTAGAGTATATTAGAAATGTTGTAAAATATTGGGCTATATAGTCTCGAATTTCCAATATATATATATATATATATATATATATATCTTTATTTTCATAAGGAAATGTTCTTTTTCTATGAAAATTGAAATAATTTCTCATGTTAAAGATATATGAAATTTTATTATTATATAGTGTTGCACATGTAAATTATCATTCTATATTTATTTTATTTCTTAATAATATTTTAAAGAAATATTAATCTCACTAAAATATATGATAGTGTTCTATAAAAATGAGACATATCATTTATTACAAAACTATTTTCTATTGTAAATTTTTTCATGCACATGTGTATTGAATGCATAAAGGCATAGTTTGGAGACATGGAAGTTAATTTTTCATGGTTATTTCATTCTATTTAAACACTCCTGATTATTCTACTTGGTATTGTTACCATGATATGTATATATAACAATAAGGACTGGCCTTCATACATTAAGATATTAACTATATAAATAAATTTTTCTCTCTTTGTGGGTGTCTGTTTTTTTGAGTTTTAATAAAAATCACTGTAATATAATGGGTGTGGAGTTTTTATCAATGAAATATTAAAACAAATATAGATTGAAAATTGAAATAATTTTGAGGGATATTAAATTTATCATTTATGTGGTTCCTCATAATAATACAAATGGGGAAAATAAGAGTAATATTTGGATAAAAATCTAATACATTATGAAAAAATTAACATCGATCATTATCGTATAATAATTTTTTTTAAAAGAAAATAAATATGATTTGATATTAAAAATTAGTATATAATTTATAATTTTTTGTTCCAACAAAATTCAATCAATATGTTTCATCTATTTACATCATTCCCTTAACATTTATAGATACACCATAGTGTTTTGAAAAAAAAAATGATCTCCTTCAAGAAAAACATTTATTATTTTTATTAAATATTCGATACAAAGTTAATAAATTTGGACCTATCAAATATTGAGTATAAAAATCAATATAAGAATATTCCATAATGAAGAGGTAAATAGTTAATAACTATTTCATTATTCAAATAAATTATTTAAAATCGTTATGACAAGTTCAATCATGTATTTTGAAATTTTTTATCAACTAAAGGAATCCATCTTAAACAAGCATATCCCATTGAGGGAATAATATAATATGAAAAAAATCACAATTATTATTTTTTAGAAATAAAAATGCTCAAGAAAAATAATCAACAGAAAATAAAGTTCGCCAGTAATACCAATATTTTATGTGCTTCAAATATATAATATGTTTGATTTAAACTAAAATCATCTACTCTAACCCAGTATGATTTTATCAATTATTAAAAAATTTCCACAGAAAAAAAACCACCTCACCTCAAAAACTATATTATCCAAATAATAATAACATGGGTGATCAACACACATACCATTAAAATTAATCTCATCAATATCATAACTCAAATTCATGAAATGTTAGTGCATTTTTATTTCTTGGATTTTTCATAATTTATAATAGTTTAGTGAAAATCATTTCTTCTAATGATGAATATACAAAGGTCACTATAGATTAAATGATCATACAATTTTTTCCTATAAAAATTGTTTACAATTGGTTAAAATACTATCATAGACAAACACATTAATTTATAATTTAAATGTTCCTTTTCAAACTTGTTAACACCAACTTTTTATATCTAAAAAAATGATTACACATTTCAATTCAAGTGAAATCCATGTTTTTTAATGAATCTTGTTAATTTAAAATCATCTAATTATATAATATACATTTAATTCATAGAAATATAATTCAGAAAAAAATATTTTTTTTCTCTGAATAATATTACACCATTGTTAATGATAGACTATTAGATGATTATAATTAAGGAATCAAACACCCATGTGTCATTGTGTATTAAAATTAATAATATATCAATATTTAAATATTTAATCATCAAAACTTCAAAATATGAGTGTCATTGATGTTGAAAAAAATATACCAATGTCTGTGAGAAAATAGCCCATGTCTCTAAAAATATATGATATTTTATGATGAGTTTATATAAACCATCATTAGGTCCCTTACCTCACCTTTATCAATAAGTCTTACCTCCAAAACCCTTTTATCATTTTCAAAATACCACCTCTAAGATGAGTGGGAAACTCTCAAAAATAGGATATTAGTTTCAAAAATCACCTAGATAAATCATTACTCAACAAAAATGATCCCAAAATCCACATTTAAAATTTAAAAATTAAATTCAATCATCAAAAAACACCATTACATGGGAAAGCGAGAAGCCCGAGAAACCCACCATCGAGGAGACACCTCAACACCATCATCTCCATACCATCTTATCATCTAAAAACTGTCACCAACATCATGTTGTAAAATCTCCTAAGACAACATCCCGCATTGGCTCATCACTACTGGCCTCTTATCTGATGACCACCACCTACACACCATCATCGTCTTCTTACATAGCATCCCTTGTCATGACTAATGGAAACCATGATCCTCCACCACCATCGTTGTCACCAATCAACACCACACCAAAACACAAAAAACCCCTCAATAGAATAAATTTTCCATCCACCATAACCAGAGAAAGTACCATATACAAAAGAAATAAACTGAATGAAAAATATGCCCCTTGTAACAAGAATAACATCTCGAATAACACCACCCAAATCACGCATGACAACCATCTCTCCCAACAGAAATAAGGAGGGGAGGTGATACCTGATGATAGATCAGATCTGGAGAGGCATGTAATCTTTATAGGGATTCACGATCTTCACTAACAATACCAAACCAAATGAGAACCCTACCATCGCCTAAACCCGGGCTAGGACACCTAAAACCCCCACCAAAATGCATTACAGAAACCAAAACCTGATAGGAACCATTATACATAATTGACCAGAAGTGGAGTAGTGGATTAAGATGCTAGAGAGGAGTATACAAAATAAGGACATCCAAATAATTTTGTGACCAAGGAAGTACAAAACTCAATATTAAAAAACATCCAAAAACCTTCCATAGAAAACCAGAGACAACTGATCCAACGGAACTCCTCAACATAAATATAATTGCAATGCATAACTACCATGGAACAAGGGAGAATAAAAAGGGATTAAAACCATAATAATAACATGTGGCTAAGACCTAAAGGAGAAAAATTAAATGGAAATCCAAAGAGGGGTTAGGGAGAAACCCTAACCAAAAGGGAAGAAAGATAGAAATAAGAACTAGAAAAGAACATCGGGAGATGAAACCCTATAAATAAAAAAGGATATCTCTCCATGGAACATGATTGATATATGGATGCCTAGGAGGACTCAACAGTGTCAGGGGAATGATACAGAGGAGGAGAAAGAGAAGTTCTCTCAGGAGAGAATTCAGGGGGAGAATGGGGAAATTATATTGTTGTTTTTTCGATAAGTATTGTCCCATTTAATATATCTAGTAGCCATTATATTATCCCTACACTAAAAATTATTTCAATATAATGATTAAGTATCTATAATATAAATAATCAACCATATTTGTCTATTAATTATCTACTCATGGTTTTACATTTGAGTTGTTAGATTATAATGACATTGTATCAATATTTAATGGATATCAAATCATGTATATTTGAGTACATAAAACATCATCGCATGAAATATTTAGAAAAAATAAAACACTTTAACCCAAAACATGATCTAAAAAAGTAAATTTAAATTATTGTGAATCACATGACACAAATAATATATTTATCATTAAAACCATGATCGCTGTTATTTATTCAATATGAATTCCCATATTCTGGCCAAGATACTCATCTCATGATCTAGAATGATGTTCACCCACCACATTCCCATATACTATGAATGAATATATTCATGAAAATGAAGTATAGAGATTTAAATATACACTTAAATGGGAATCATCTTCTAAATTTCATTCATCCATAGATCCTTCACTTGTATCAATATAACTTCCACACATGGTTATGATAATTCAATGAAACTAATAAACCATATTATAAAAATGATCTATATGCATAATAAATGATCTAAAAATTGATAATGATGTATGATTAGGCCCGTTACACACAATTACCATAATGAATATATAAACATCCTCTAAATTTTACTTTAGTGACTCATATATTTGATATGACCTTATATTTCTCATTATATGAATTAAAATAAATGTTTAATATTATGGTTTAACCCTTCCAAAAGAAATCTATATTTCTCTATGTGTTTTGAAAAAAAATAATGATAGTTATGAATAATTTATATTATTGGAATTTCCTTGATTTAAATGATGTGTCATATCTCTTAGAAAAAGATATCATCAAAAAATCAGGGCAATAAAAACATATTATTAATTTTTTATCATTAACCTATTAAAAAATAATATTACATGAAATAATGATTGTTAGTAAAAATTCTGTGTGCTTTTATTTTAATGTGGCAGAAACTGCACCCAATAACTAGTTTCTCCTACCTGATGGACTAAATAGAATACCAATAACTTTATTTACTATGTTTCCATATCCAAAACATAAAATTTTAAGGACTAAAATTCCCAAACATAAATATATTAACATAGATATGACTTTATCATCAGTTATACCTTTGAGACCCTGACTATATTAGTGAAATGTTCATATGTGGTTATATAATCCCACCCCGAATTAGATAATTATTAGTGACTAGTAAAAATAGGTGGTAAATGCATAGTGAAAGACATTATCCTAAAAAACATAAAATTAAATTTGATTCAAATCCACTAGATTATAATATGTGTAATAGATATCCATAAGGAAAATATGCAATGAGTGAATAAAAATATAATGTAAAATTCCTCTTGAAGTAAATATTTATAATATTTGTCATAAAATAGTTTCAAAACTATTTAATAGAACAAAAGAAATAAAATTTTACTAAATAAAAACAATAATAACCTCTCATATAATATATAAATATTTCATTACCAACGAACAAAAAAATAATTGATTGGTTAACCTCAAAGGATTAAATCCATTATCTATACACACTTTATATTCTCTAACAAAATATGAATTGTATTCAATGATACATGTATAGAAAACCAAAAGCACTAGTAAAGTGGTGAATATAATAACATTGGTAATAAACATAAATTATTATAACACCAAAATAAAATTCTAGGTCATGAGCATTGTATAACATAATATTAGGTTGTTTAAAACATGATTTTATTGTGGTAATAAACAATAATTCTGAGTGGTAACTATTGTATAAAATTATTACAAATAAAATTATTCTAATTAAAAATTGAAATTGTCCTCGATCTAAGAAGACTGTCTATTTTGATGTAAAATTTATAATTAATTTTAGTTAATTGGAGATATCTGTTGATTAATTTTTTTCATTATTATCAATGATCAAATAAATACGTCACATAATACTACAATTGAATATGTGGAATCAAGGATATATTCACTTAAACGGTGATGCACACATGCCCCACACAAATCTGATCAATTTATTATGAATCTTTTTAGTTTGTACTGAATATCCTATAACTTTTGACATAGGTCATTGATCACCGTGAGAATCACTTTGGTTGGAAGACTGTCATTGTTCTCTCAAGAATCAAAATTATGTAATTTAATAATAACTTTTAAATCATGAGAGTGTTATTTAATAAGATCTACCAATGATTTGAATGGATTATATTGATTTAATAGATTATAATGATTATATAAGATCATCTATGTCATAACTGTGGTTGAATAAATCGAAGGATAATGAATAATTTTTTTAAACTACCCATTATGATTCATTTAATCCACGATGAAGAACCTTTATAAATAAGGTAATTTTTTAATTATTTACATGAAATTAGAAAAACTCATGTATAGATTAATATTATTTCCTTGAGAATAAATATATACATATTTATGTCAAAAATATAGGAGCTGATATTTTTCATTAGACTATTAAACATGGTCTTCTAATCTTAACCAAAATTTATTAGTACTTTCTTAATTAGTATTTATTTAAATAAATAAAAATTTAATATTAAAAATAAAGTATATAAACATTAAACACACTAAAATAATGTATAAAAACAAATCAAATATTCAATAAACAAATATTCCCTCGAATAATTGATTAATAACATTTTCGAATAAGAAAAAAAATGAAAAATTCTTAAAAAAAAACATAAAAGAATAATATTTACACATTATGAAATCTTCATTTAAAATTTTCCCAAAGAAAATGATATAATTTGTTTATTAACCTCTATTTCACTTTCTTAGTATCATTTGGAATATATCCTAAATCCCTAGGTCAGTGTCTAGAATCATACTAAGGAACACATAATGAAATATTTCTAATCTAGAAATGAAATACAACATCATATAAATATTCATATTGCTATATAATCCATTTATCTTGATTAAAATAATAATTCAAGTGAAATAATGTTGTTATATTGATCTGTGATTGATGTACCTTTCAATGAAATTCTATAAATGATCATGATGAAAAAAAAATCATTGACATGGACATAATTCGGATGTTTTAATATCATAAAATTTACAATGATATCGACTTATAATATTTTATAGAAATGAAGAATCCTTTCTTTTATTGTTTATTAACTCCATGTCATTCATGATTCACCTAATTCACCTATATTTACTATTTACATTTTTAAAAATGGTTTATAAAATAATCAATGTATTTGACTCATTATTTGTATTTATAATAACCATAATTTATATATTCCATTACCCAAATTTAGAGATATAATCAATTAACAATCTATATATAAGTTGACTTCCTACAAATTGGTCATTTTAATATAATCTAATTTCTTAATATTACTAGTTATAAACATAATGGTAAAATGTATCAAATGGCTTATGATACTTCTACCCCTAATAGTCAATATTATTTTTTATAGAAAAATTATATCACCCAGCCATAAAAAAAATATATAATAATATTTACTTAAACATTTGGGTTCTCAAAATTGCGAGAAGCATTTATAGAAATTTAGTCTAACACATACTCATTTTACATTATCACATAATATGTGATATAGAAGAAAAATTAGTATGGATTAACAAAAAATTAATTATTTAAATTCCATGAATATAAGAAATCATAATGTATAATGAAAGGAATTATAGTGAAACAAATTCAATAGCTTATCTAATTCACTATATCAAACATTTACCATTTTTTTGTCTATTTTCTCTAACAAAATATTCCTAATTCTTCTGAGATAAGTATTTTTTTCTTGGGGTCTTCCAAATTTTACTCTATGGAAACTCTTCTCAATGCGACATCACCCCTATTAGAAATCTCTGTTGAGCCCTCTGGAATATTGTTGATTTCATGTCTATGATTGATGTTTTAATAATCACAAATCATCACATATGATTAATGCTTAATCTGGTTTGATTTCTCATAAACTTAATTACAATATGTTAATGAATCTGTTATCATGTTTTTGTCTATGCTTATTGACTTACATAGTATTTTGGAAGTCTTCTGGTTTCAAAAAACATCGGACGCACCGATCCAATATCAACAGACATCGGAAGCACCGATCCAATATCAACAGACATCGGAAGCACCGATCCAATTTCAACAAACATCGGAAGCACCGATCCAATATCAACAGACATCGGAAGCACCGATCCAATTTCAACAGACATCGGAAGCACCGATCCAATATCAACAGACATCGGAAGCACCGATCCAATATCAACAAACATCGGAGGCACCGATCCAATATCAAAGGACAACGGTCGCACCGATCCGATATCAAAATGAGCCACCGATCATCTGACTCACCGATCAGATGACAGACCGATGCTGATCAAACTGACTCACCGATCAGATGACAGACTGATGCTGATCAAACTGACTCACCGATCAGATGACAGACCGATGCTGATCAAACTAACTCACTGATCAGATGACAGACCAAGGCTGATCAAACTGACTCACCGATCAGATGACAGACTGACGCTGATCAAACTGACTCACCGATCATATGACAGACCGATGCTGATCAAAATGACTCACCGATGCAAAATGAGTCACCGGTGCAAAATGACTCACCGATGCAAAATGACTCACCGATGCAAATGACTCACCGATGCTGATCTATCTGAGTCACCGATCATTACTCACTAATGCTGATGAACTACCGATCACCTGATTCTTCAACAGTCATAAACAACTGTTTGAATTTCTTTATCTTTATCTTTATTTTATCTAACCAACGTTCATATTAGGTATATTTTAATGCTCTGTCAATTAATTAATAAAGGCTGTCGGATGTCAGGAAACCGTACCTCGTACCTGCGGAAAGGAAACTTTTTATGTCTTCCGAAGCACGTGACATAAATACAAGAAGACTCTGCTGAAGAAGAAAGTGGACAGAAGAACACAAGAAGAGTATAGAGGAAAGAAAGAAGAGGAAGAACCAAGAAAGACAGAACCTCATACACAATCAAGCCTACTCAAGAAGAGTTCTGTGCATACAAAAGAACAGTGAAGAACTTCATCATCTACATCTCACTGCCTTTGAACCTGAAGCATACGACACTCTTCTTCTCAAACAAAAACAAGAAGAGGACTCAGAATAAATTCTGACCAAATACAAAAGAGTCCAGAGCTACACTGAAATCACCAGAGCTGTTTCTAAACTCTACATCTCTACTCTGTGATACATTTGTTTTACATTTTGAGCAGTGTGTGTTATCTACTATATTAAACACACACACTGACTCATGTACTTTCACTGGAGGATCTGTAAAGCCTCAGAAAACCGTTTCACACTTCATTTCACACTGTGGATAGTGGTAGAGGTCGTGTGAGACCTAGACAGCTCTAAGCTGTTGTTTGTTTTCCCACGCAGAACTGTGGTAGAGGTCTTGTGACCTGGACAGTGTGTTCACTGTTGTTAACCCCGATCCAGAGTGTGGATCATTTTTATATAAAATTTTGAGTGGACTAAGTCTCGGCTTGATACTGAACCTCTTGGTTAATTCTCTGTGTTTGTAGTTACATACTATATCCATACAACATATTTATTTCATATTTCGCTGCTATTACTTTGAAATATAATTTGTCTTCAAAGCTACTTTGATAGTTAAACTCGCAAGTGTTTATATTTATTATAAACTAGTAAATTAGTTTCAAAAGTTAATGTAATCTTATGATTAAGTTAACTGTTAACTAATCAATCTTTGAGAAACAAATTGAACCTTTATAATCTATATAAATTCACTACAGTTTAATTTGTTTTTGAAATAAGGGGATTTTAATAAACATTGTTTTTAACAGAAAATTTTAATTGGAACTCAATTCACCCCCCTCTTGAGTATCCACTCTGACCAACATTTTGGTATCAAAGGTTGGAAAATATTTTCTAAAGTACCCTAGTTTTCAACTGTGATTTTAGTTGTATTTTAAAGTTCTTAAAATTTCTGTTATTTCTAAATTTTTATCTCTTTAAAATTCTTTTTGTGATATCATGGATAATAGACTTGAGGGCGCTGTTACTAACCGTCCACCTTTCTTTAATGGAAAAAACTATGCTCCGTGGAAGCTAAAAATGAAAATTCATCTAGAAAGCATGAGTTTTGATATTTGGACTGCTATTGAATCTGAATACAAAATTACCACTACTGATAGATCTACTTGGGATGAACCTACAAAGACTTCTTACAATAATAATTGTAAATCTATGAATGCCTTGTACTGTGCTCTAGGAGATGAGGAATTTAATAGAATTTCTGCATGTAAAACTGCATATGAAATTTGGATACCTTAGCTGTTTCTCATGAAGGAACAACTAATGTTAAGGATATGATATTGAATACCTATAATATTTAGTATGATAATTTTAAGATGAAGCCTGATGAACCCATTTATGATATGTATCTCAGGTTCAATGAAATTGTCAACACAATGACTTCTCTGAGAAAGGATGTTCCATCAAAGGAACAAATCATGAGAATTTTGAGATGTCTACCTGAAAGATGGAGAGGAACCTCTGTCTCCATTAGAGAATCATGTGACACTTGAGAAATGCATGTCAAGGAACTAATTGGTAAGTTGATGATGTATGAAGAATAACTCAAGGTAAAAAAAGAAGATGATGATGAACCTAAAAGGATGTCTATTGCCTTCAAGACTACAACCTCAAAGAATAAGGATAAGGAAAAGCCTCAAGCTATCAATGAAAGTTCAAGCAGTGAGGAAAGTGAGAATGATTCTGACAGTGATGCTGAGATGGCTCACATTGCTAGAAGATTTAAGAAATTCTATAGGAAGAAGAATTTTTTCAGAAAGTCAAACTACAAAGGCAAGTATGATAACAAAGGACACTGGAAAAAGGATTGGAAGAAGTCTGATAAATCAGATGAAGTTGTCTGTTATGAATGCAAAAGAAAATGACACATAAAAGCAGACTGTCCAAAGCTGAAATACAGAAAGAAGTATGAATACAAGGATAACATGTTCAAGAAAGCCATGAAGGCTACTTGGATTGCTTCAGAAGACAACACAAGTGAAGCTGAATCTTCAGACTCTGAAAGGAATCAAGCCAACATGTGTTTCATGACAAACACTTCTGAGGTAACATCAGAAACTCCTGCTTTAAATTCATATTATTCTGGAGATGATTCTGAATGTGATAACATGTCTAAATCTGAACTGTTTGAATATTGTGATATGCTTGAAGAAACCTGTAATGATCTTAAAGATAAATATAAAGGTTTAAAGAAACAGTATGCTTTAAGTGTTAAACATAAATCTGATCTGGATATAGAAGTAGAAAAGAATGCTCAGTTTCTTAAAGAGAATACTGAACTAAAATTGTCTAATGAGAAACTCTGAAAAGACTTAGAGAAGTTCAAAAATGGAAAGAATACTCTAACACAAATGCTAGGAAAGCAAGTTGCACCTAGATATAATACTGGTATAGGATACCAACCTGGACAAAGAAAAGTTTCCAAAACTAGATTCATTCCTAAATCTGGACAAAAGATAGTTAATTCTGGAACTTCATATGCCTCAACCAGTTATATTCATAGTTATGGATCTAGTAAGGTTTATCTTTCAAAGAATGTTAATTCTACAAATTATATAAGACTAATTAGACAAATATGGATACCTAAAGTATCATTGGCTAACATGTCTGGACCCAAGAAGATCTGGGTACCAAAATCATCTTGCATCTAAATCTATTTTGTAGGAGACCTGCTTGAAGAGCTGTCACAAGAAGATATGGTACTTAGACAGTGGATGATGAAGACATATGTCATGAGAATTTTCATGTTTCAAGAGCTTAGTAAATGTTGATGGAGGCTTTGTCACTTTTGGTGATAATTCAAAAGGAAAAATCATCGGCTTAGGCCAGATTGGTAACACTGATTCAATCTTGGTTTCTGAAGTTTTATTTGTAGATGGACTTAAATATAACTTGTTAAGCATTTCTCAGTTGTGTGATGATGGTTTTTATGTAAAATTTAAAAATGATTCTTGCAATGATTTTAACTCAAAAAATGTTTTAGTATTTTCTTCTTTAAGAAATGAAAATGTTTATGCTGTTGATTTAGATTCTTTAGCTAAGCAGAATATTCCTTGTTTAAATGCTTTTCATAAAGAGTCTTGGCTTTGGCACAGAAGATTAGGACACTATAATGTACACTCTCTTAGGAAACTTTTTAGGAAGAACTTAGTTAGAGACTTACCCAAACTTGAATTTCCAGCAGACAAAGTTTGTAATCCCTGTCAAAAAGGAAAGCAACATAAAATTTCTTTTAAATCAAATAAAGAAGTGTCAACTTATCAACCTCTCGAGTTGGTTCACATGGATTTATTTGGACCTTCTAGAGTTTCTAGTTTGAACGGGAAGCACTATGTCTATGTTCTTGTAGATTAATTTTCTAGATATACTTGGGTATATTTTCTAGCTCACAAAAGTGAAGCTTGTTCTTACATTGTTAAATACTCCAAGTCTGTAGAAAATCTTAGTGGACTCAAGAATAAGACCCTGAGAAGTGATCATGGTCGTGAGTTTGAAAATCATGAGTTTGATACTTACTGCTCACACAATGGCTATAGTCACAATTTCTCTACCCCTAGGACACCCCAACAAAATGGTGTAGTAGAGAGAAGGAATAGAACCATGCAAGAAATAGCTAGAACTATGCTCAAGGAATATGAACTGCCTATTTACTTTTGGGATGAAGCTGTAAATACAGCTTGTTATGTCATTAATAGAGTCTTGATCAGACCAGTTCTTATGAGGACCCCTTATGAGTTGTGGAACCATAGGAAACCTAAGGTTAACTACTTCAATGTTTTTGGCTGCAAAGTCTTCATTCTCAATACTAAAGACAATCTTGACAAATTTGCATCCAAGAGTGATGAAGGAATTTTCCTAGGTTACTCTATCTCTAGTAAATCCTATAGAGTTTTCAATAAAAGAACCAAATGTGTGGAAGAATCTGTTCACATCAAATTTGATGAAACTGATCCACATGAACCTAAAATCTCTTTTGAAGATGATCTCTCTGGTTTGAATCTCAATGATAAAGACAATGGACCTATAGTTAAAACATCCAGCTCTAGAAATTCTCCAAAACCTGCTTCTGTTGAACCTCAATCTGTAGATGAATCTGAAATCTCTATCCCTATATTTTCAAGACCATCTAGGACTCTAAAGAACCACCCTTTAGATGCTGTTGTAGGAAATCTAGATAGAGGAACACAGACTAGAGCTTCTCTAAGAAATCAGGTTGAACATCAAGCTTTTTTTTCACAGTTAGAACCAAAAAATATCAATGATGCTATCAATTATGAATTTTGGGTAATGGATATGCAAGAAGAACTAAATCAATTTGAAAGAAACAAAGTCTGGAAATTAGTAGAAAGATCTAAGGACATTTTGACCATAGGCACAAAATGGGTGTTTAGAAACAAAGTTGATGAATCTGGAAACATCATTAGAAATAAAGCTAGGCTAGTTGCACAAGGTTACAATCAAGAAGAAGGAATTGACTATGAGGAAACCTTTGCACCTGTAGCTAGATTAGAGGCTATTAGGATCTTACTTGCCTATGCATCACATCTGAATTTCAAGCTATATCAAATGGATGTCAAAAGTGCATTTCTAAATGGTTTTATTGTTGAAGATGTTTTTGTAGAACAACCACCTGGTTTTTTAAATCCTCATTTTCCTAATCATGTTTTTAAACTTTCTAAATCATTATATGGTTTAAAACAAGCTCCAAGAGCTTGGTATGAAAGGCTTTCAAACTTTCTTATCTCAAAAGGATTTACAAAAGGAGTAGCTGATCCCACTCTTTTTATAAAAAGGATTTCAAAAGATGTATTAGTAGTACAAATCTATGTTGATGATATTATTATTGGATCTTCTAAAAATTCCTTATGTACTGATTTTTCAAAGATTATGAAAAATGAATTTGAAATGAGCTTAATGGGAGAGCTTAAGTATTTTCTTGGTTTTCAAATTATTCAAACTAAAGATGGAATTATTTTAAATCAAAGTAATTATACAAAGGATCTTTTAAAACGTTTTGGATTGGATAGTATTAAGGAAAGTGATACACCTATGAGTACTACCTGTAAATTGGATACAGATGAAGCTGGGAAACCAGTGGATCAAACCAATTACAGAGGTATGATTGGGAGCTTACTTTATCTTACTGCTAGTCGACCAGAAATTATGTTCAGTGTATGTATGTGTGCTAGATTTCAAGCTAATCCAAAAGAATCACACTTACTGGCTGTTAAAAGGATTTTTAAGTATCTTAAGTATACTGTAAATTTAGGTTTGTTTTATCCAAAAGGACAATCATTTAACCTAACTAGATATTCAGATGCTGACTTTGTTGGATGTAAGTTAGATAGGAAGAGCACATCTGGAACATGTCATTTGCTTGGAAAATCCCTAGTATCATTGTGTAGTAAGAAACAGAACTCAGTTGCATTGTCTACTGCCGAGGCAGAATACATAGCTGCTGGTTGTTGCTGTGAACAAATTCTGTGGATGAAACACACTTTATTGGATTATGGATTTGATATTAAACATGTTTCAATTAACTATGACAATACTAGTGCAATCAATATATCTAAGAACCCTGTGTCTCACTCTAGAACTAAGCACATTGATGTCAGACATCACTTTCTAAGAGACCGTTATCAAAAAGGTGATATTTATTTAAAATTTATTAGTTCTGAACATCAATTAGCTGATATCTTCACAAAGCCTTTATGCTCTGAAAGAATGAAATTTATTAAACAAGAGTTGGGTATGATCGATCTGTGAAACCGAACTGTGAAACTGATCTGTGCAACCGATCTGTCATACCGATCTTTTTTTTATATTGTAATTAATTAGTAAATTTCTTTTATACTTTTTATGGGAACCCTAAATGATAAAATAAATGATACGTGGCTATTTATCTTCCCTAAACCTTTAACCTTTCATTTCCCGCCGAACCTTTCAACCTCTCTTCCCCTCTACTTCGAACCTTCGAACTCTTGCCTTCCCAAAATCCTCGAATGGCTAAGAAAAAGAGACCAAGCAAAGGACCAGATAGCCCTGTACCTTCAAAGCGTGTTCAAGGCGAGTAGAGTAGTACCTCTCAACGATCAGTAAATCCGAACCTGGAAACTCGGATTATTTCTGTAGAAAGAGAAGTCATCTCTGTGTGGCTTTTGTCAAGTAAGTCACTGTTGCTGCAAGTTCTTGAATCGCAAGGATGTATAGACTGGTTTTCTGACAACTCTCGAATAGACTACCCAAAGCTGGTACATGAGTTCTATATGAATCTGGAAATCACTTTAGATGGTGTGGAGGCTGCCAGGATGTCGTCTGTGGTAAAAGGAAAGAAAATATCCTTCTCATCTAAGAAGTGGGCTAAGTGCTTGAATGTACGTCATGAAGATCGGTATGAGGATTATGCTTGGAATATTCCTCCAACATTTGATTAATTCTCTTATGAATTATCTCTAGAGATTCTGACTGGAAACAGAGAGTCACGGAGAATCACAGCTTCAGAATTAGATGGTGAATGTAGACTTTTTTTCAAGTTTATTCAGCACCAACTTTTCCCTAGGAGAGGAGATTTTGCTACTGTAAAGTACCAGGATGTTTTCCTGTTGTTTCTTCTGAAAACTCATGAGAATATCAATTTGTATAGATATGTTATGGTGCACATAGATGGAATGGTAAAACCGTCCACGAAATCCACTGCCTTGATTTATTCAAAGATGATATCTACCATGCTCAAGAATCTAGAATGTATTGATAAAGATGATGAAGTTGATGAAACAGACCATACCTTCTGTCTCAACAAAGAGATCTGCAAGAGGATGAAAATCAATTGGAATCCATGGAAGAAGTGCTGGGTTGCAGATGAAGAAAAATTTTATGAAGCCTACAATCCCATAGATCATGGCAAGAGGCCAAAGTATTTGAGAGGCCCTGGATTGAAACCAGTTGTGGAACCAGTTTATTCTGATGATAATGAGCAAGAAGAAGGAAAGGATGAGGCCACCAAAGCCCAAGAGCAAGAAGAAACTACGACTGAGGAAGGAAGTATGTCATCTCCTGATGATAGGAGTGATCCTGACACTTCTAGTCCCAAGAGAAGAATAGAATTTGGACCTGCTAGTCCACCCTTAGCCCTACCAGAATCAGAACCCATTCTTGGTGATGAAGAAGATTCTGATACTGAAGAATATCACAGTGAAGCTTCTGAGAAGAGTGATGATGGACGTGCTGATGATGCTGAGGATGCTGTTGATGGTGATAACAGACCAGTGGATGGTCTTTCTGAAGATCAAATAGAATCACCTTAGTCAGAACAAGAAATACATATCAGTGGCAAGGTTGATTCACCAAAAATCAGTGGAACAACAAGCTATGAGAAACCAAAATACACCCTGTGTGCTGCTGTTTGGGATGACTACCCTGGTTATGCTGTGGTGGGCTTAGAATATTCTGAAGAAGAAGAAGCAATGCCAGAATCTGCTGCAGCTGTGAAGAGGAACCTCCCAAGAGAAGCAAGGTCTGTTCCTGTTGTTGATCCTACAAATGTTAATTTACCTGGTTTTGGAATCTCTCAAGATGATCTTAATAAGTTTAAGATTGAATTTCTAACCGCTGTGAGAGCCACAGTTAGAGAAGAAATTTCTAATGCTCTTACTCAAGTGTCTCTACAAGTTTCTGAAAATTCACTGGAAGCCTTCTCACAAAGAGTATCTAATGCTGTGAAGCCAGACCTGGCCAATACTGGTGAACTTATTGGCAGGCACATAGCCTTTTTGAATCAAACTATGAAAGATCTTCACACCGGCTTGGTATCTCTATCCAGCGAATTCTGATCAACCATCTCTGGTATGATGGAAGTTTTGAGAAATTTCATTGAACATCTCAACGGGTCTGACCTGAGGAAGTTGAAAGCTGAGTTAACTCACATAGTTGGACAAGCCAGTACAGGCAAGGTAACCAAGATCACTACCCGTGAGCTAGAAGCTCTAAGAGAAGTTGTGCATGATGAGTTAGCTGCTGTTAAAAAAATTCTTGATTTAGAATCATTGAGGAAGATGAAAGAGCTCTGTGATAACAGTCATAAGATGGCATTGGTGTATTCAGTAGATGCTAAGAAAGCTCTGCAAGAGATCAAAGAAAAAGTTGACAATTACTTTTCCAAGATTTATACAAAACATGAGATGGCTACAAACTTCAAGGTGTTGGCAGAGAATCTGAAATTAACTCCAGTCACTCAGGCCTTCAAAACTCAAGTTCATCAGTTGCAAGATTTTACCCCTTCCTTGGCCCAGTTCATGGAGAATAAAGATGATTTTGAAAAAGCTATGAAGTATGGGGCAGAAGTCATTCAGGACTTCATTCATCTTTTGAAGCCCTATTTGAATGCACCGGCCACTGCAATAGTAGTTCCTACTTCTGAACCTCTCAGTGACTCTAATGTGGCTCCAAATCAGCTATATGTTGCTCAAGCTCTATCTCAGTTAAGACCAGTCCCTCAGCAAGCTTCTCAACTAGCTCCTGTTTCTCAACAACAACTCTCTGTGGCACCTGCTCCTACACCTGCCCGAGTTGTCCTACCACCACTTCAGATTCGCCAAGTCCAGCCTGCCTCCAAGCCTTCAAAATTACCCACTATTGATCCCAAAGACAAAGGCAAAGCCCCTTTGTATCCCAACAAATAGTTGTGTATTGTTTTTGATAGGGTGAACAATGTGATGCTTGTAATATTCTGTACTTTATCAATTTTTTTCCTCTCTACTCTATGCTGACTGCTTTTACTTTCACTTTCACTTATATGTTTTCCCTCCTTTTTGATTATCCCAAAGGGGGAGAAGAAAACGAATGATATATGGGAGAAGAGAGATATATGGGGGAGAAAAGATGTATATCTCTAAGGTGAGGAGAAAGATCTATATATATATGAGAGATGTATCTATCTCAGGGGGAGAAATCTGTATAATATATATGAGAAATCTGTATAATATATAGGAGAAATCTACATAATATATATGAGAAATCTGTATAATATATATGAGAAATATGTATAATATATATGAGAACTCTGTATAATATATATGAGAAATCTGTATAATATATATGGGAAATTTAAATTAAGGGGGAGATTTATATATCTCTTTATATTTATTTTCTTTATGGTTTAATTCTCATTATGTTTTTATTTATGATAAAGATATGTGATTATCAAAAAGGGGGAGATTGTTGAGACCTTTGGAAGATTGTTGATTTCATGTCTATGATTGATGTTTTAATAATCAGAAATCATCACATATCATTAATGCTTAATCTGGTTTGATTTCTCATAAACTTAATTACAATATGTTAATGAATCTATTATCATGTTTTTGTCTATGCTTATTGAATTATAAAGTAATTTGGAAGTCTTCTGGTTTCAACAAACATCGGAAGCACCGATCCAATATCAACAGACATCGGAAGCACCGATCTAATATCAACAGACATCGGAAGCACCGATCCAATTTCAACAAACATCGGAAGCACCGATCCAATATCAAAAGACATCGGAAGCAACGATCCAATATCAACAGACATCGGAAGCACCGATCCAATATCAACAGACATCAGAAGCACCGATCCAATATCAAAAAACATCGGAAGAACCGATCCAATATCAAAGGACAACGGTCGCACCGATCCGATATCAAAATGAGCCACTGATCATCTGACTCACCGATCAGATGACAGACCGATGCTGATCAAACTGACTCACCGATCAGATGACAGACCGATGCTGATCAAACTGACTCACCGATTAGATGACAGACCGATGTTGATCAAACTAACTCACCGATAAGATGACAGACCGATGCTGATCAAACTGACTCACTGATCAGATGACAGACCGATGCTGATCAAACTAACTCACCGATCAGATGACAGACCGATGCTGATCAAACTGACTCACTGATCAGATGACAGACCGATGCTGATCAAACTGACTCACCGATCAGATGACAGACTGATTCTGATCAAAATGACTCACCGATGAAAAATGAATCACCGATGCAAAATGACTCACCGATGGAAAATGACTCACCGATGCAAATGACTCACCGATGCTGATCTATCTGAGTCACCGATCATTACTCACTAATGCTGATGACCTATCGATCACTTGATTATTCAATAGTCATAAACATCTGTTTGAATTTATTTATCTTTATCTTTATTTTATCTAACCAACGGTCATATTAGGTATATTTTAATGCTCTGTCAATTAATTAATAAAGGTTGTCGGATGTCAGGAAACCGTACCTCGTACCTGCGGAAAGGAAACTTTTTCTATCTTCCGAAGCACGTGACATAAATACAAGAAGACTCTGCTGAAGAATAAAGTGGACGGAATAACACAAGAAGAATATAGAGGAATGAAAGAAGAGGAAGAACCAAGCAAGACAGAACCTCGTACACAATCAAGCGTACTCAAGAAGAGTTCTGTGCATACAAAAGAACAGTGAAGAACTTCATCGACTACATCTCACTGCCTTTGAACCTGAAGCATAGGACACTCTTCTTCTCAAACAAAAACGAGAAGAGGACTCAGAATAAATTCTGACCAAATACAAAAGAGTCCAGAGCTATACTGAAATCACCAGAGCTATTTCTAAACTCTACATCTCTGCTCTGTGATACATTTGTTTTACATTTTGAGCAGTGTGTGTTATCTGCTGTATTAAACACACACACTGACTCCTGTACTTTCACTGGAGGATCTGTAAATCCTCAGCAAACCTTTTCACACTTCATTTCCCACTGTGGATAGTGGTAGAGGTCGTGTGAGACCTGGACACCTCTAAGCTGTTGTTTTTTTTCCCACGCAGAACTGTGGTAGAGGTCTTGTGACCTAGACAGTGTGTTCACTGTTGTTAACCCCGATCCAGGGTCTGGATCATTTTTATATAAACTTTTGAGAGGACTATGTCTCGGCTTGAGACTGAACCTCTTGGTTAATTCTCTATGTTTTTAGTTACATACTATATCCATACTACATATTTATTTCATATTCCGCTGCTATTACTTTGAAATATAATTTGTCTTCAAAGCTAATTTGATAGTTAAACTCGCAAGTGTTTATATTTATTATAAACCAATAAATTAGTTTCAAAAGTTAATGTAATCATATGATTAAGTTAACTGAGAACTAATAAATCTTTGAGAAACAAATTGAACCTTTATAATCTGTATAAATTCACTATAGTTTAATTTGTTCTTGAAATAAGGGGATTTTAATAAACATTGTTTTTAACAGAAAATTTTAATTGGAACTCAATTCACCCCCCTCTTGAGTATCCACTCCGACCAACAATCTCTATAGTGGTGATTCATATTAGGTATGTGTTATTCCCTTTGATGTGATATTGGATATTTTATTACATCTATCACAACAATATTAACAAAACACAACAATATGGTGTCCCCATTTTGGGGTACTACAAAACCATAATTTTTTATTATATTTTTGTGGGTCTATTTATGTTGTATGTGGACAAAACAATGATTTCTCAAGTGGAATCATATTATATATTATTTTCTATAATTTTTTTCATGGTGTGATTTCTGATAGTGTCATGGGGCTCTATAGAATAGTGAGAAATCATAATGTTTATAGGAATTTTAATATTGCTTTAGAATAGAGATTTAACAATTTTTGGAGGATGGAAGTTAAAACACACGTGGTCTTCAAAATTAATGGACATTTCTCTATGGACTTGTGGTTGTAGTGTTGTGTCTATATTGTAGCTCAAGGGAGTTATTTAGAAATAAACATAGTAAAATGATACTTTCCCACCTTTATTATGTCTCTATATTAAACATTTCATTGATTCAAGGAAATATTTTGACAAGACACCGTTACAGCATGGGGAAATCATTTTAGTTGGAGTCCATTATATTTTAGGACCATTATAGGGTATCCAAATGAGTTTTTATTAACAATTTTTTTTTCAATGATTTCAATACATTCCTGACTCCCCCTCATAGTTAACCTTCATTTAGTGTTTCCCCTTGTACCTTTGAAATCATCAATAAAAATTCTATTCCATGGGATCTTGTATTCATCTCCAATGGTGGTTGATCAACTCATGAAGATTGACTTTCTGTTCTTTTCTATTCTTATTTGTTCTCCAATTTCCTCTTATTATGGACAACATGACTATTTCATTGTCATTATCTTCTTGTAAAATCTTGATTTGGAATCTATTTGATGAAGAATTGATAATTATTTAAGGATTAATTATATTTTAGTTGTATCATATTGTTGAATGAGCATAATTTTTTTATAAAATCTTCATGAACCCTGATTTTGAACTCAATTACCATTAGTTTAGATATTTCATTTCATTGTGGGTTCTTACTATAATGGTTTCCAAGTACTATTATTATTCTTGTGTAGTTTGATAACTTCACTTTATTATGAATATATGTGATTGTGTTCGCCGCCTATTATACCAATTTATGATACTCATTTACATGAGAAGTATTATTTTTTTATATTTTCATATGTTGATCACACGTTTTTATGTCACTACAATTTTCTCATGCTGATATTTTAAACATTTAATTTAATTAATTATTATGTTATATGTGTTTCCATTTATTTGGTTGTATTTTTCATGGTGCTTGGAATAAGTGGGATATTAAGGAATGGTTATTCTATAGAGAGGGATTGTGTAAGACATGACATGAGGCAAATTATAGACCTCAATATTGGGTATGCTTATGATGAGGCCTCATGGATACAATGTGATTCACTCAAGGGATAGTGGAATCTACGTATAAAGGATACTTTATGCCATGTGGATTCCATGTAGCATGATCAATCGATGCCTAGTTAAGTTTGATTAGTATGAATCACTTAATTCATTGTGTACATTGACAAAAAATTTCACATTATGAATTGAGATCTTGATTATATTGTTTACTAGACATGTGGATGGTTCTTTGTTACATATGAAATATTAATATTATTCCATTCATGGAGGTGAAGATGGAATAATTGAGGCTCTTGGTGTCTTATTTATATCAGTGGTTCTCAAAACATTGTTGTTATCATGTTCTTGAAAATTTTCTTTTAATTTGGTTACACAAATTATAATGACCCATTTAATTGAGGCTCTTGTTGTCTTAAATGGTATGAAATTCAAATTAGTTCATTTTAATAATAAATAAATAAATTATGTTCATTTGAAATAATTTTATTCTTTATTTTGGAATAAATTTTTTTCTACATCAAATTATATATTTTCAATTTGGAAAGTTTTTATATTAAACTGAATTAAAAAATAAGATAATTAAATTATATAAAGAAAATTCCATATTTGGATATATAATAATTAATATTTGGTAATATGACCATCTTAATTAGTGGTCATAATTAATAGTAACTATGTTAAATAGCTACATCCACAAATAAATATCAAACCAATTTAATTAAAGATAAAACAAATGTTAAAAGTCCATAAAGATAATGTAAGACATTCCACTACACAAAATTATATATATTTTTCTACTATAAAAATATTTATTTCTCATTTTTGCAATATAGGTCTTTCTCATTTATAATGAACCATTTAATATTTTATATAATGAAGAATACAAAATATCAATCAGTTTTTTTAAATTTTATATTATGTATTAATATATAAATAAAATTAAGTTGGAAATGAATATAAAAAGTTGTATCATCATTTTTTTTCTGATGTTAAATTATTTATAAATTTTAGGGATATTATAATTACACTATACACTTATAAATTAATGAAAAATTTATTGTCCAAGTAGTAAAAATAAAAAAAATATTATTAAAAACATCAAACATTCATTTGGTCTTCTAAATTGTTATTTAAAACTAATTTTATAGATATTAATAATGTATTATTTAAGTTTAAATTTTTTATATTAAAATTATATACATATCATTATGTTTTTAATCTAAAAATATTTTAATACTTCTTAATAAGAATTCGATGATATTTTTTGTAATATAAAATACTTTAAATTGTTTAAAATCATAAAAATCATGAAATAAGATAGTTGGAATAGAAAAATATCTAAATTTTCACCCATGGACTCTTTATGAACTAATTTATTTCTATTATTTAAATTATTAGCCCTTAAGTATTGAAAAATGTTTTACTCATATGAAAGGTAAAAAGGAATAACCTGGAGGTAAACTTAAGTTATAACTGTTAAAATTACCTACAACTAAAATAAATTAAATTGATTGAGTTTATTTTGTTCCCATATAATATTTAAATATATATTCATATTGTTTAAAAACTCATTTATATGAATGCATATTTATAATATTTTAACAATTTGAAAAATTGAAAGAGTTCCCCTTTGATAACATATAAAAAGATACTTCAAAATCTATCTTCCATACCATATTTGAGGACACTATCATTACCAATACATACTCAAATTCCATCCAAAAATTCTTCCACACAACATATATTTCTTAATTTTGTAATAATTCCATATTTTGTGGTATTATTGTTTAAAAAAATGTAAATTGTTCGAAAAAGAGTAAGATAATTGTTTTGAATGCTTTAGCATTATTTCATATTAAAAATACATAAAAACTCTTCTAAAGATTGAGATATAAAAATATAATTATATATTATAAATTTAGATATTATATTTTTAATTTTTTACCCTTAATCCACTTCATGTTTTCTTCAAAATGAAATGAATCCATAATTTGGGTGTACAAAGGACTACGCCCTCACAAACTGATGTAAATTTTTTTCTATCAACCCCCCTTATGGATGGTTATGATTATTTATTTAAGGTATATGTATGATATTAATGATAAAATTATCATTATTTAAGATAATATATCATTTTTTTATTTTGATTCCATTAAAATTTTACAAGGCCATTCATGTGTACATGTGGATTACTACCACTACAGTGTGATGTGATTCATTTTTCATCAATTTATCACATAAAACGAATATAAAAATGTATTTAAATTAATAATATGATATTATTATATTATTATAGTTATATAATTAAAATATTGTATATATCATCATCTACACTTGATCTTCAATAATGATAAAGTTCTTCATTCATTTGTAATGTCATCCATCTTCAAGATTATATCCTAAATAATTTTACCTAACCATAGTTCAGGGATGGGTATAAAAAATTAATTAATATATAAACATGGAATTTATACATATATTTTTATTTTATATATGATGTAATAATGAACTATTTCACCATTTTCAACCTATTTAATCTATTTTGGGATTATAAACTATACTTCCTCAAAAAAATGATATAAAAATAAATAATGGAGTACCTAAATAGAATAAGAAAAAATAATTTTAAAAATATATTTAAATGATGTGAAAAAGAAACGTTGCTAAATTATTATATAACTAATATAATTTTATAATTTTAGAAAAAATGAACAGATGATGATATGTGGTTGATAAGAAAATGGATTTCAGTTGTCAATTCCATTTCTATGAGACTGAATTTATTTTTAACACATATTCCCATTTTTTTCTTAATAATATACTTTTCGAATTAATATTATCATTAATTTTCTATATTTATGTGATAAAAAATAAATCCCATATTCTTTCCATCAATTATTTATCAATTCTTGATGTTATCATGATACAAGTGACACATTTACTTAAAAACCACATTTAAATTTTTCAAATGAATATTTTTTATAAAAAAATTCATCATTTAGATATGAATTTTTTTTACGATTAATTATAATTATTTAAATGAATAATTATATAATTTTTAAGTCACATTTTTTCTTTTATGTAGTGTTTTCTAAATGGAATAAATTTATGTAATTAATATGGATCAGTTTTAATTTCATTATAAATGGTTAAAATAATTTTCTATTTTAACATATATGATATTAATTGATTTTCCCACCATTATATAAATTATTATATGTTTGAAGTCCATTATTAGAATCCAATTTTTTCATTATTAAAATTCAATCTTCTATTTTTTGTGGGAATTAAAGTTTTTAAAATTGTATTTTCATTGAAATTGATATAATCATATTGGATAAAAGAATTTTGTGCTCAAATGTATATATTTATGAGTTTATGATTGGAATGAAATAATATATTTTTTTAAATGTTTTATTTTTCAATTATTTTTTTATTGAACGATACATATATATCTCTTCAATTCATTGGGAAATGATTCTGATTTATCAAGGATTAAATAGAAAGTTAACCATATTTTTAATTCAACTTCAAAGTGTTATTTTATTAAGTTTGTGAAGTTGATGTCCTAAATAAAAATTATGGATTTTCTACAAGGAGAAATATTTTTCTAAAAATCATTTGATTTATAATCATAGGATAAAAATATTTCTGTAATTATTCTATTTAATGGTTGGGGTTGAAGCCTCATTTATACTTAAATTAAAGCATAGTCCTCTTTTAACTGTGTAGAGGGAGACCCATTACATAGCCCGAAGGCCCAGTGGGCACATAGCCCATTACATGGCCCGTACAACCATTTTTTTGGCCCAAAGCCCATTCTGTGAATAGTACAGCTTTAGTACCCACGTTGCTACAACACTGCACAGTACCCGCTGTTGCTACAGTATTATGCTTCCGCTATAGTGACCTGCCGCCGCTATAGTGCCTGCCATTGCTATAGTGCCACCACTGCTAATGTATGCTACAGTAAAATGTACCCAATGGGTTTTGAACCCCCATTTTTCATGTATATTTAATGGGTTCTTACCACTTATCCAAACCCCAACTACTTTCTTTAATAAAATGAACATTTCTTTTATGTGTATACTTTTTTGTTATTATGGTAATTGTTTTCATGGGTTATAATATTTTATTTTAAGCCCTCATAATTATTATATTTACATTATATTATCATAAAATTTGTTTTATGAAAAAACATTAGGAATTATATATTATTTAATGTCTATGTATATTAATATTTAAGTTCAATTATTATTATCTTTAAAAAAATATTTTATGTTATCACAGTTTCAAAATAGTGTAATGGGTTTCTTTTCTTCAGTGTCCCTAACTAATCTTTTTTTTTTCACATCCCAAATTCACAAATTATATTTTTTAGGGTTTAGGGATGATGTGGAACAATGTTGAAGACTTAATATGGAAATTCAAAATATGGAAACAGTCTAAAAAATTACCACCTAAAGACATGGGGTTTGTTGTGGAATTTTTTTAATCATTTTCATAATCATTAAACCTATATTTTCATTAGGTATAGAAATGATCTGTTATTTCCATTTGATATTAATTGTTTTTATGATATAAATTTGGTTAATTTTTTTGGTATTAATGATAGGTATGTAAATATTGTGTTTTAAGAACCAGATTACATTATTACAGGTTGTTGATTGTTAAATAAAAATTTTATAAGGGCCCATATTATTTTCTTAATTTCTATTGATATTCATTTTTAAATGAAAATATTATTATAATTAATTACATGAAATATTTATAATTTATGTATAATATAAGTATTGTTATTCCAAAATAATTAAATTTAAAATTTTCAAATAATATGTAATATGAAGTATCCCAACAGACCATTAAACTTCATTAACTTATCCTCCTAATTATTTTTTGGACGTCAAATAATGAATTTTTTAATTAAATTAATACAAATAAATAATTTGAAAATAAATATATTAATATTATATTGATTGAGATATTAATTAAATATATAATAAATAATTATGTAACTAAATAAATATTCTTTTGCCTTCTAAATAGATGACAAAATATAAATAACTTTTATTTAAGAAATTAAATTATTATTTTCTTTTTAAATAACTATTTATTAAATATTAAAAACACATATATGTTATCTTGAATCACCAGTGATATTATATGTGCGATCAAACCCACATGAATAATTTGTAAAACCCTTCTAGAATGATATTTTTTCAACCAGATAAATTCATAATGAGTTTACATATGAATTTGAATACACATTCTGTAATGGCCCGGACCTCTCCGGTCGATTACATTGTAAAAACGTTTTTTTTATGTGGTCAATGCGGCGAAAAACAAAAATAATAATTATTATTAATAATAAATGGTGACGTGTTAATAAATTTTATTTGGGGTTTTGTTATAAGTGTTATACTAAATAATTATAATAATAATGTTGGTTTTTTTGATAGATCTGGTAATAATGATTTAATGAGAATTATGTTTTGAATTAATTGCAATGAGATTTGAGATATAAGGATAAATAAGAGATGTTATTATTTTTGATAATTGTGTTTTAAAAAAATAAAATAATAATAATAATGATAAAGATTTAAAATAGGTGTGTGTCATGTGGGTTTTGATGGGAGGTGATCTTTCATGTTTTTTAGGGAGATTCAATCATTATTATTGAAAATAATTATGATAAAAAGAATGGAACTAATGGTGTAAAATCAAGGGAGGCACCACTTTGTTGGGGAGGAATGAGATTGAAGAGAGAAGATGAAAAAATATATTAATAATGGTATAAAATAAAAGATAAGATTAAATGAAAAAAAGAGAGATAAAGAATACAAGGTGGGGCGTTTTGGGCATGGAATGAGGAAGAGAGAGGCACCACTTTTTGTGGAAGAAGGTAAGAAGATTGGAGAGAGAAACATGATTAAAGGAAATAAAATTTATTGAAAAATAAATATAGGAGAGAGGCGCCAAGTGTAATCCACCTAAACAAATGACTTTGTGCGTGAATTTCAAGGAGATTGGAGAGAGAATGTGAGAATTTAAGAATTAAATTAAATAATATAATATAATAATGTAATTATTAATTTTGGATGGGAAAACTGAATTTTGACGGTATCTTCCTCATGCGACCTCGGTTTCATGAACCGTCAGCGGCAGTGTGACCCTGACTACGAGACGGAAATTATGAGTCCAATATTGGATGTATTTTTCAGGTTTTCAGATTGGGTACCCGAAACGCTCATGAATTAATTGAACATGAGGTTTTCCTTTTTTATAATAATAAAAATATTTGTATTATATATTTATTATGTTAATGAGGAGCATGTGGGTGAGGCGCTATACATGGACCTCCCCACGTATATTATAATAATAAATCATATGGATTAAATGAGATAATAAATTAAAGTAAATAAATGGGGAGAATAAAGGGGGTGTATGATGAGGTTAAAGGAGGCGTAAGGGGGGTTTTTTTTCTTCCCCTTAAATGAATAATATTCATAATAATATTATTATCATAATAGAATAAAAATAAAGGTGATTGATTGGTGGTGGAGATATTTGGGCGTGAAAGCAAAAGGGGACCCAATTTTTTGAGCGTATAAAACTCAAGGAAAATAAATAAATAATAATATTATAAAATTTTATTATTATTTTTTTGGGTTTTATAATCTTAATTCGACCGTAACTTCTTCATATGGTGTCGGAATGACGAACCGTCAGCGGCAGTGTAATCCTGTAATTAAGACGGACATTTTAAGACCAGTTATGGATACCTTTTTATGAGTTATGTCTCGGGTCAACGAAACACACATATTAATAAAATTAACGTTTTTTTATTAAAACGCGTGGAAACCGCGTGACGTGTTGTGTGTTAACCAATCAAAACATGTAACGTATGTACGGTCACATCGTGTATTCATTAATGCATGCTGAATACGGATTTACCTATTTGTTGCCTTTATAAGAACGAGGTCATGTTTTATCTTCCATATCGATCGCTTCCTTGTCGCACGACGACGCTCTTGGACGATCGAGAAGTATTCCTCCTCTAACTTCTTTGTCTGAGCTCCGAATTACGATCTGTCAGTGGCCACAGGATCGTAGAGACGAGACGAAGCTTCTAAGCCCGGACTTGTCACATTTCCTTCTGGCCTTCCTTCTCCAGCTTCCATCCTAGGAGGTGTTGGTCGGGATTGGCGAAAGCGGAGGACACCGAAGGACGTCGTCGGAAGCGACGTGATCGGGACCTTTTGAGGTAGGGGTTTACCTTCGTCTCTATATTTGGTGCAACATGCGGGGTGGGATATTTTTCTTCTGTTCCATGGGATGCAGTTGAACTTTAAATAAAGATAATAACCGGATAAAGAAGGGTTTGGGGTTTTGTGCTGTTTCTATTGCCTTCCAGTTTCTTTATCTTCTGATTGTGATTTTGGATTGAAAGGCCTTTGCCTACTGAAAATCAAGTCCATTGGTGGCCTTTGAGTGCGCAATTGATATCTGAATTGTTTGTGGTTGGTTTTTTTAAAACATGTAAAATGGATAAGCACGTAAAGACTGGCTGATTAAATGAGAATGAAAACCTTGTGTGATCACCCCGGTTGAACAAAATTGGAATAATGAACATGTTGGTGGTTTGGTTGTTTTGTGGGAAATGTTTTTGTAAACGATGGGGTTGAAATGGGAAGTGGTTGGTTGTGGAAAATGCCTTTATTTATGAAAAGTTTTTTGATTATGAAAAGTGTTTTGGAAGTAAAAGGTGTTTTCAAATGCGGAAATGTTTTGTGAGTGGAAAGGGTTTTATGTGTGGAACTTTGAAATAAATGAATGATGGAATGTTGTATGGTTGTGATAATCTTTTGTAAATGAAATGGCATGTGGTTGCTTGAGTTTTACCTAACCTTGGTTTTGGATGGCAGGGATATGTTTGTGAAAGGTTTTGTCTGGATGATAGTTGCCCAGTAGTAATAATTTGTTAAAACATTGCATGAAACATGAAAACCTAAATGGGGTTGGGGGATGATTGTTTGGTTGTTGATGCATGCTTCGTGGTAGCAGTGCCGAGGCACATGCTCAGTTCCTCTTTTTAAGAAGCCATAGGTTGGGATGTGTGTTTGGTATATGTATATATATAATTATATCTTTGTGTTTTGTCGCACCACACCCATGTAAAGAACCTAGTGCCAAACACTCCCATTTTATGGGATAGGGTGTTCCCCCTTAGTTACTAGCTCCTTCTTTCTCCTTCTTCCATAGGCTATGATGTCTTGAGGTGACCTTACACCCAAGACTCTTCGGGTAGGTCTCGGAGGCTGTGATGGCTTGAGGCGACCTTTAGCCCAAGACTCTTCGGGCAGGCTTACCATTCCCAAGAACCTTCAGGATGAGGCCCAGGTGTCTGCGGGCGGGTTAGTGGTTGTGGCCCAGGTGTGTGCGGGCTAGATGTGTGGTTGTGAGGCCCAGGTGTGTGCGGGCGGGATGCGTGGTTTGGCCCAGGTGTGTGCGGGCGGGAAGAGTGTGGTATCCTCAGGACGTTTGCCGTTAGGAAGAGCAGCATCTAATTAAGTGGGAAATTGTGCGGGGTACCCAATACTTTTGTTCTATATATATACTAAACTTGTTTGTGTTACTTGGTGAGTGTGACCAGTGAGGCTGGGTGGATAGTTTTTCCTTGTTAGTTTCTGGTTCTTCTGTTTTCTCACGGGACCTTAGGGTGTCTCCCCACTTGTGCATGAGAGCTTTAGGTTCTCTACTGAGTATACTTGTATGCTCACACTACGTTTACTTTCAGGTTTCCAGGAGGACTACCAGGGCAGTGCAGGACCCTACTAGTCGGGCAGTTGGAGTTGTTGAAGTTGTTGTTCTCTTGTTTTCTTTGGCATTGTACTTTGAGCTTCCTTGTACTTGTACCTTGTTATAAAAAATTGTTTAAACATGAATGTGGGCTTGGTTTGGGTTTATTTATATACACTTGTTCTTTTCCCTTTTTGGTGGTTGACTTGTCCTATTTCCCGATCCAAAATAATAAAAAGGGTAATGCCTCCCATATTTGTGAAAACTCATACCCTTGGTGCTAGTCGCCAACCCGGGGCCTACTGGAGGCGGGACTCGGGGGTCATTATCTCCCTTTCACCATTGCCAGCTCAGGAGGGGCATCTTTGGTGGGAGGGGGTCATGACACATTCTTTGGGACCCTCTTTTCTCAATTCATTGTGAAATTAGGATACACTACCTAATTTTTGAGGATAAAATTTCCCAAAATTCCATGATTCCATCATTTAAATGTGTTAATGTATAAATGAAATGTAACCTATTATCAATGTACAATATATAATCTGATCCCTTCATAAAAATACCCTTAATTTCGAATGAAGTATGTTATTTCATCAACATATATTCTTGATATCTCGTTTATTTTATATCTTGAAATGAATTTACCAATATCACTATGACATAAATACACATAATCATGATGCTCAATTACAATAAAATATCATGAGAAATAATCTTTCATTATCTATCTGAAAGGACAAATCATTTCGTGCATTATACATTAATACAACATCACTCATGATGCACACAATGTAACATAATTCATAGTGTGAATAGTGAACTCTATTTTTTTAATATATTAATGTAATTGACTCTTGATATGTATTAATAAACATACTATACTCTTCATATAATTAAAAATTTCATTATACCTCAATATCCAATGAACCATATAAATTTTTATTTCTAATTGGTGGTTCATGTTATCATAATCTCTTACACTAAACATTTCTAGGGGTGACTCCATGGAATTTTTTCCAAATTTCTAATGTGTCTGTACCATTGATAGTATGTATCATTTTTCTCTAATGGAGTGATATAATATAGTTATATGACATATATTAATGAATATTTTAATGGAATTTCATGATTATATATATAACTATGAAGTGATAATACTTATAATGTGTCATGTACCCTTATGTAATTATCACATACAATGCCTTACCGAGAAACAATAATGATTTAAAAAGATATGACATAAGTATTAAAATATATGAGTAAAAGTAATCATAATGTATAAAGAAGTTCTTTCTAAGGAACAAAAATCCAAAAAACACCTAGTTACACTATATCTAGCTGTTAACAACACATAATTCTCATTCTAAAACATGATATTTATGATTCTTATAGAATAATGTAGTGGTAAATTGTACAACTAGGATATCATCCACAAGAAATCTCCTCATAGATTCTATATACATTTTTGAAAAATCACTCAATATTTTATTTTTATTAATTGTTTCTTCTTTCATTTACACTACTGGAAATCTGACTTTTCCCAACGCTTCTATACCAACGGTTTGTAAAAACCATTGCTATAGGTCATTTTTTCCAACGGTTTGGATAAACCGTTTTGAAAGGGTATACCTATCCCAGCTGTTTTCCAAAACCATTGGGAAAGGTCCCCTAGAAATCAACCTTCAACCTAGAATAAATTCCAGAATCAAGAACTATACCAACGGTTGCCAAAACTGTTGGTATAGGTCCTAATAATTTTTATCATATCTTCTTACCGATAACATTATATAAATCAAAATTTAAAATAATTATGACAATAAATATATATATTTATGTAATTATGTTCATAAAAGTCATGTTAGGTTAGTGGTTAAGTCATTCAATGATAAACTAGGGGTCCTGGGATCAAATCCCAGCAAATGTTTTTTTTGAAATACATATACCAACGATTCTATAACCATTGTTATAGATTTTCATATTACTTAAACCAACAGTTTCCAAAACCATTGGTATAGGTCTATACCAACTGTTTTCGAAAAAATATTGGTATAGACCTATCACAACGGCTTACTTGGCAACGGTTCTCCAAACCGTTGGTATAGGCTATACCAACAGTTTGGAGGCCTATACCAACGGTTCCAACCCGTTGGTATATGTAAGTTTTCCAGTACTGTCTTATGATCACAACTCCTATGATAGATCCACCATTATAGTATTATCACTTTAAAATATTAGAGGATCTCTACTATTAATAATCACATCATAATCTTATATAATGTTATTAATATAAAAATATTCTTCGGATGAATTTGAAGGCACATTGTACTTGTTAACATGTATTTAATTGTAAAAAACTAACTTCTTCAATTAGTTCTTCTTCAAGTCTACTCTATTAATGCTGAAGAATTATTTGAACATCTATTATTATCAGTCAAATTTCTTTGGAAACAAGCTTTAATATATTTTTTAATGACCGATTCCTTTTTTCAATGCATTACCATGATCAAATACATAAAACAACATAAGTACATAAGGATCTCCATAAAATAAGAAAAATTGTTTTCTCCTAGATCAGCTTGATATATATATCTATATTGCATAAAGGGTAGGAATCATGAACCCTTGTGTATTTTATTTCATACACGATATATCAAATAAATTATGAGAATGGGTTTTAGTCATTCAACATATATCAAATATTTTCTTGGGACATATTTTCATAGACATATGTATACCATGTCACAATTAATATAATATCACCTTTGATTTTTCAATACCAAATATGATTTTTTATTCAGTGAATAAATATAATTTGACATAGAATAAGATTTATTTTGAAGCATTCATGATTGATAATTATTCCTAAAGTGTATGTTTCTATATAAAATATCTTCATAATTATGTGCTTGTTTAACTAGTCCTAAACATACGGTACAATAGGAATGTCATTTAAAACTATTAAAATTTCATTAACATATACTATATTAAATACTTCTACACTCACACTAAATAAATTTTAATCAGTTGTCTCTCATTTATTTATTTAAAACCCAAATTATTTTATGGATTCATTTAATTGAATTCTATATAACATAGATGTCTACATATATAGATAAATTGTCTTATAGAGCATTCATATAATATTTTAATTTCCTATTGTTATAAAACCATTTATGTGTCTAAAATAGAAATACAACTAATGGATTCAATTAATGAATAGTGTTTTGATATCTATCATCCAAATAACATTGTCACGTAATTATTCAATGAAATATTGTATTTGGGTGGATTTAAAAATGGAAAATAGAGAAATGGTTTTTTAATTTTCAACATCATGATTTTATTTAAAAAAAATTCCTAATTTCTAAGATTATTATGTTCTCAATATACCTTCCCTATCTAGATTACTATTGAAAACCCATTTTCAAATAATTGGATATACATAAAATAAAAAATCAACAAGAACATAGACATGGTTCTGTTTCTTGGGAAACATATAAGAATACATGGATTTATTCTATATTAAATCTTTAGAGGACTATTTTTCCTACATATAGCAAGGATTATCATTACTATTAACTAATAATGATTCACCATGGTTGATTATTAAAAACAATATATTTTTATTTTTTGTAATAAAAATCGTGCTCTTATATAGCACATCATTTATTAAAAACCTTACATTCTATTGGGAAATGTTAAAAACATTAATATACCAACCCTTTCGTATATTTATCATCAACTCAATCAAAGTCAATATTTCACACACTATTATTCTTAAGGTTTTTATACCTATCAATAAAAATATGTTTTCTTTATACAATCACATACATATATGAGGGGTTTTAAATATATTATTCCCTTACATAACTATAAAACCCTATAAAAAACATTATACCTCAGGATGTTAGTTTGATTCAATATGTTTCCTTAACAAACTCCTCATGGAACCATTCCTGAATATGTGTCAAAATATATTTATTTCCACTACATAACTCAAATGGAAAGATATTTTACACTTTAGATTCTATGAAACATATTTTTTATAATTTATTTTGTATTTTATATCTATAAATTGATAACCAAATATTATCATGGGAAATCATCATCCTCATTATGTTCGGGATGTTTTGGTTCACCATTTCATTATACCCATTCCAATGTGTTTGATAATGATGAGTGAATTGAGATAGAATCCCAAATACCCTTATAGTTTTTAGTAATTCATCTTTATGGTATTCTCCACCTCAATGGGATTTATGTTTCATTATCATCATACGAGGGTGATTCTTAACATAATTAAGAAATCATTTTTATTCATAAAAACATTCAAGCATATAAGTAATTAGGTAAACATATCCATATATACATAATTAATCAATTTATGTATTGAATAAGAATTCCTACATCTCACTTATATAGGATGTTTCCCTCACTCATTATTGTGTACAAGTTTTACAGATCGAAGGCCCATTAAACTTATCAACAGAAATGTGGATTTGTAATTTTATGCTAGAAAAAATATACCATTTGTAGGGTTGTTTTAGATAAAAAAAATTATAATTAACCATATTGGTAGAGATTAATCAATGAATTCATGTTTTCATGACCCTGAATGTGATGCCACAACTATGTGGTAACTGATTAATGCGATCATGGTTTATTTTCAGTTTCCAATACATTCTTTTCTTAATGAATTACACAAAAGGAGACATTTTAATTTTCTACACTATAATATATGTTTCATTAATAAAATATACATATTTTATTTCCAAAAAACAAAATATGACCATTTATATCTACAAAGTATTGTTAAATTATATTTTATGTAATAGTTGGTGAATAATAACAACCCTTTAAAATAAGATCATATTAGATGAAAATGGTAGTGGTTAGAATCCAATGGCTAGAGCATCCAACCCAGGCCATTAGAATCACTTTAATCCTCTTATACTCTATAAATATTTGTATGCCTACTTTGTTCAAGTATTTTAATACATATGTGTGAAAAAAAGTATTATTTATTACCAAATGTTATGATATAATAATATTACTATCGATAATTACTACAAATTAATTTTCCCCTTATATTATTTGGTTTACATAGTATTCTATTAGACGAACATTCCATGTAAAATACATACACTATCATATTACATTGAATGTATAGAGAAATTGTTTAGTAGGGATTATAGATCTCATGAAACATTCTAATGGAATGAATCTTGGGAACATTTTCCTTAAAATACCTTCTCTAATTCACCGTAATGATTGTATGATTTTCACATTTCACATATTTATAAACATATGGAATCTATGAATGGAGGTATGCGATAGGTTTACCACTATTTATCAAAATACAATTAATAATGAAATTAAATAATAACTTGTGAAGTGAGGATAATATGATATTTTTCATATCTAACTAGGTATCATAAAAATCAAGATGTACAGATGCTCAATATAGTTAGTCAAATTGATTACATGAGGCTCATCAGGTGCTGATCCTCCAATAATTCACAAGAATAATGATTTTAATTTATATTATATCTCTAGTATTACTATTTCATGAAAATGATCTTAATGGTAACACAAGACACTATATGGATCGATATCCTTCTGTTAATTTAAAATATCACTTCTCATGGAAGATTAAATGAAACATTAAACACCTTTTGAATAATTAAAATGTTTCCTATAGAATGAAAACCACTCATGTCATTATTATATGTCAAGAACCACAATAACAAGGGGTATCGTAGAATTTAATTACAATAAATGGAATTGAATGACTTATAAACCCCCAAAACATTCCTAGAATTATGATTTAGTTATAATGATATCATTCTATATAATGGATCTTAATGATAATATTAAATTTATGTAAATATAAATTTCTATAATAAATACTAGAAACTTTTTTATTATATTTTCTATTTTACAGATTATATAATAAGTTTAATTTAATTTTTTAATCCCCTGAAAATTTATGAAAAAAGAATATAACTAACTAAATAAATAAAAATATAACATGACATTGATTTATATTGGAATGGATCCATAATCTCCTTCTAATATCAAAAACATGGTAATGAATAGTTATTTTATTGGTTGTATGTAGGAATAAATTTCTAACTACATTTACTCATTGCTTTTAGGCCTATTGAGTATACTCCCATGTCTTGAAATCATGTATATGGATTTCTTCACCCCACCACCACTAGTTACACCAATTCATATTTTTTTATTCCAACATTTTTGTGAACACAGGTATGTTAATGAAAAAAATCATGTTATAATTCCCTAATAATTGAAATCCAAGATTATTTACAAAGTCAAGAACTTTGATATGTTGTTCAACTTTAACATAAATAATGATATTCTATTTTGACTTAATATTTATAATTGAGGTATTTTTTCATTATGTATAAACATCTCAATTATTCTTGTTCTATATTTGTTAATATAAAGTTGATTTTATTTTATTTAATAACAATGTGAATATAATGTTGAAAAATTTTATAACATTCATTTTACGTCCATATAGTATACTTTTAAATTAATATATTTAATTATTAATAAATATATATATAATTTTCCATAAAAATAATAAAATGAAAATAAATAAAGTAGAATTAGTATGAGATTATATAATTGTTGGATTATCTTGAGGATAACAAAATTGATCCCTAACCGTTGGTAATTAACTCTTAAAAAAATCATGGTTTGAGATGCATCCTACAGGTGATTCACATGTGAACCTCCTTGATTGATTTCTCCTAATCTCTAAAAATGATCATTCCCCACACTAGTTTTAGCTCCATCCATTAAATAACTTTACTAATATAAGGCCCCAGCCTTAAACCTTACTTAATCTTGAGTTATTACAAGATTACACATTGAATATCTTTTCAGCTTTAGAGTTTTAGAGAATTAGATCATAAAAATTGCATTACATTCCACATTTAAACAAAGTGGTTACATAAAAGATAGTATTCATTTTTCCCATCAACGGAAACATATTTAAAATAAAACATGGATTCTTTCTTGACACTTCCTTGACACTATAATCATATCATGTACCCTTCCCTTGACCTGTGAAAAACATTTCAAAAACATGGGATGAGCATAAAAAGCTCAGTAAGGGATATAAAAATATGCAAAGGAAACATGAGTACATGTATACATAATAATGAAATCATACTTTACCCATAAAACATAAGCACTTTAACATACCTCATAAAATCATGAATAAATCATAGAAATCATAAGACATAAAAGGTAACTTGAGGAATTCATAACATTCTTACGTAGGGAGTAACCCTCTTGGTTACGTTTGGAATACCCACCACAGTATATTCCCTAAATCTCACCGGAGAAACCTTAATGTTTCACTCCTTAGTGTTACCCAATGCATTGGAGAGCTATATCAGGCTCACCCGCCCTTAGTTTATCACGAAACCACCGGTTTCCATAACAATGCCCAAGAACCATAACATAAACGTATCACATAAAACATGCATAAAGTAAACATAACATTTCCACATTTCAATCACAATATAACATTTTATTATATTGAAATAATGAATCCATTCAAAAAGAAACCATTTCCAAAACCATTTAAAACATTTGATAAAAAGATTTTTGAATCAAAGTGTCCCATACCACCTTGATGATTTTAACATTTTAAGCCATTAATATCCATTTAAATAAATCCTTAAAACCATTTTGAAAACATGGATATTAATGGGAACCATTTATAAGAATAAATCATTAAAACATTTAAAACGATATTTTATTTAATGTTTTTTTAACAAAATGAGAGACACTTGAATACAATAATTGAGGAATAACATTTAATCAGAACTTTATAATATCATGAGAATAAATGAATTCATGATATAATATTCTAAAGGACAGTATATACACCATATAAGAGTGAATTGGTGCATAACAACAATGAAGTCTCAATAGAAATGTAAAATGAGATGAAATCCCCTGTAAAGAAGGTACCCTTAAATTAAGGATAAATCAATCTCATAATTATGTGTGAAAAATATAAATACACCCAATATAAGTGGATATTAAGTGTAAAACACTCAAAGGAAATTCACACATATTCAAAAACTACATGTTGAACCCAAAGAAATCGAAATTGGGTTAAAAAGTTCCCTTGGTAAAATTCGACAGCCTAACGACATCACTTCAAAATTCAGAAAATGAGTTGATGAGAGATAAAAAGGGTATCTCATCACTTGGAAATAAAATTTAAATCAATAAGGATATAGAAGAACATATCCCAACATAATATTATGTGAATTAAAAGACATAACAAAAGAAGTCTTTTAAAAAGAGGAGGGTGAATGGTTCCCTTACCGACATGGGTATCTTTCGAAACATACGCCCCGTGAAAGAAGGAAAATACAACATTGATATAAATACTCATAAACGAATGTATATTACAAAAAGAGTAGAATAACGGATATTAAATACACCACTCAAAGGAAATTGTGGAAAATGTAGCATAAATCTCACTGGAATAAAAGTGAGATGAAAAATCCCTTATGAAAACTCGGCAGCCTAACGGCGCCACATAAAACATCCAAAAATGGATTGATGAGATCAAATAGGGTCTCATATCATATTACAATAATGTGTACAGTAAGAGGAATATAAAATAACACCCCCCATAATAACAAATAGGAGATTAAAAGAAGTGACATAAAGGAGAGTACTTAAAAATAAAGAGAGAGGTTAGATCTCTTACGAAAATTCGACAGCCTAACGGCACCACTCAAAACATACAAAATGGATTGATGAGAGAGAATAGGGTCTCTCATCACATGAACATAAAAATTACAGTAATAGTAATAAAAAATAACATCCCAATAACAAGAAAGATGAGATTTAAAAGGAAATACATAAAAGAGTGTACTTAAAATGAAAGAGAGGAGTTATAAGGCCCCAGCCGAAAAACCTTACTTAATCTTGAGTTATTACAAGATTACACATTGAGGATCTTTTCAGGTTTATAGTTTTAGAGAATTAGATCACGAAACTTGCATTACATTCCACATTTAAACAAAGTGGTTACATAAATGACAGTATTCATTCTTCCCATCAACGGAAACATATTGAAAATAAAACATGGATTCTTTCTTGACACATCCTTGACACTATCATCACATCATGTACCTTTCCCTTGACCTGTGAAAAACATTTCAAAAACATGGGATGAGCATAAAAAGCTCAGTAAGGGTTATAAAAATATGGAAAGGTAACATGAGTTCATATATACATATGAATGAAATCATACTTTACCCATAAAACATAGGCACTTTAACATACCTCATCAAACCATGAATAAATCATAGAAAACACAAGACATAAAGGTAACTTGAGGCATTCATAACATTCTTACGTAGGGAGTAACCCTCTTGGTTACGTTTGGAATACCCATCACAGTATATTCCCTAAAATCTATTCGGAGAAACCTTAACGTTTCACTCCTTCGCGTTACCCAATGCATTGGAGAGCTATATCGGGCTCACCCGCCCTTAGTTTATCACGAAACCACCCGTCTTCATAATAATTCCCAAGAACCATAACATAAATGTATCACATAAAACATCCATAAAGGAAACATAACATTTCCACATTTCAATCACAATATAACATTTTAGTATATTGAAATAATTAATCCATTCAAAAAGAAACCATTTCCAAAACCATTTAAAACATTTAATAAAGAGATTTTTGAATCAAAGTGTCCCATACCACCTTGAAGCTTAAAATTTTAAACCATTAATATCCATATAAATAAATCCTTAAAACCATTTTGAAAACATGGATATTATTAAGAACAAATAATTAAAACATTTAAAACGATATTTTGGTTAAAGGGGTTTTACCAAAATTAGAGACACTTGAATACAATAATTAAGGAATAACATTTAGTCAGAACTTTATAATATCATGAGAATAAATGGATTCATGATATAATACTCCAAATGACAGTATATACACCATATAAGAGTCAATTGGTGCATAACAACAATCAACCCTCAATAGAAATGTCAAATGTGATGAAATCCCTTATAAAGAAGGTATCCTTAAATTAAGGACAAATCAACCTCAAAAATATGTGTGAAAAATATAAATACACCCAATATAAGTGGATATTAAGTGTAAAACAATAAAAGGTCATTCACACATATTCAATGGATGACATATACAATGACTACATGTTGAACCCAAAGAAATCGAAATTGGGTTAAAAAGTTCCATTGACAGCCTAACGGCATCACATCAAAATGAGTTGATGAGAGATAAAAAGTGTATCTCATCACTTGGACATAAAATTTATATCAATATGGATATATTAGAACATATCCCAACATAACAATATGTAAATTAAAAGACCGAACAAAAGAAGTCTTTTAAAAAAGAGGAGGGTGAAAGGTTCCCTTACCGACTTGGGTATCTTTCAAAACATACACCCCATGAAAGAAGGAAAATAGATCATTGATGTAAATACTCATAAAAAAAATTATATTACACAAATAGTATAATAATGGGAAGTACATACACCACTCAATGGAATTTTTGGCAAATGTAGCATAAATATCACGAGAATAAATGTGAGATGAAAAATCCCTTACGAAAACTCGGCAGCCTAACGGCGCCACATAAAACTTCCAAATATGGATTGATGAGATAAAATAGGGTATCTCATGACATTAAAATAAAATGTACATAAAAATGAATATAAAATAACACCACCCAACATTACAAAGAGGAGCTTAAAATAAGTGACATAAAGGAGAGTACTTAAAAAGAAAGAGAGAGGTTAGATCTCTTACGAAAGTTCGGCAGCCTAACGGCGCCACTCAGAACTTCCAAAATTGATTGATGAGAGAGAATAGGGTCTCACATCACATGAACATAAAAATTACTTTATGTGTAATATAAAATATCATCCCAATAACAAGAAATATGAGCTTTAAAAGGAATGACATAAAAGTGTGTACTTAAAAAGAAAGAGAGGAGTAGGATCCCTTACCTTGGGTCCGACTTGACACGATCATTCTTTAATCTCCTGAATAATAAACATGAGTTAATTTCTACTTCATTAAGAAACTTTTTCAAGTTCATTATTCCTTTTATATCACTTATTACCATGTCATAAACATTATGTAATCATTTAAGTTAATAATATTTGTTTTGCCGATATTTGGTTCTTAAGTCGAAAGTGGACTTCTTACAATTACATGTTGTTCGTGTGGCCAAATGTTTATTATATCCAGAATTGTATTAATGATTTAGATATCATATATGTCATATATATCCAGTACATGCATGCATTTATAACATTACATAATCATTTAGAGGTAAGAAATGAAATGCACCGTTCATGGAGACGGTAAGCCGTACGTACGCATGAACGCTACTTTAATTTCTATTTCGTATTTTATAGAATGGAATAATAATGATATAAAGGTATATTATAATTCCAGTACAATATCATCTATAATATCATAGTTACAACCTTTATATGTCCCACATATGGTATTTAACGAATCAAATCACTTTGAGGGGGCGGTAGTCCGCACTTCCTTAAATGAAGATATCGCGTATACCCATAATGGAAGCCATAAAGGTAAGCCACAAATGAAAAATACAGAAGCTAAAGTAAAACATAAACATATTATATTTCATATATAAATATAGTGACATCATAATGGCCACCTTTGAAGGTGTTAAATGAGTATTGAACAATCATCGTTTCGGGAGGCAGAATTTCGCCATCCACGGAAACCGTATGTTCTTTAACCATTTGATGTAGTTGTGTGAGAGTTTATCTTGAATAAATCTTATAAAAAAATCCTAGTATATTTAATATACTGGTTTTGTTACAATAGAAGTAAATAAGAGTTTAGGGGGTTGGAGAAGCAAAAAATAAAACAAATGAACATGAGAGAATGAATTACCTTTAAAAGTGTAACTCCTTTTGATTTGAGCCTAAAGGATTCCTTTGAAAGGATTATGCCCAAAGGGAATCCTCTAGGATGAGGAGAGGGATGTGGATAGAGTAAATGGGCAGGGTTTGGCCGAGCCAAAGGCTTGAGGAGTGTGTGAAATGAGGTAGAGGTGGGGGCCTTTTATAAGAGGAGAGGAGGGGCACTTTTGGAAAGTAAGAAATATTACTTTATTTGAAATTGTGTTTCGGTTTTAAAAAGTCCCAAATTGATATAATTCTTGGATAAGGTTATAAGGGTTAGAAATAAACACATCCAATAAGTTTTGGACATGTGTAGTTCATAGATTTTAAATTATCTTTCCATTTTATTTAAATAGTTAAATAATGTGGTCATCGGTGCATCATCCTGATGTCAAAATAATTTAATTTATATAGTGTCTAAAAATTATAAAAAAAATACTATGATGTAGGAAATCTTTTTATATTTCCAATGACTATTTATAATCAAAAATCTGAGCTTTATAACCCCATGTAAAAATTGGTTTCGTAAAACATATGATGTTTGTGTCATTTTTACTTTTACATTAAATAAAAAGTTATTTATGTCATTTCCCAACCAAAGTAGCTCCATGGGGTCCTCAAGTTGACCCATGGATTTTTTTTGTCGGCCATGACACAACCAATGAGGTTAGGACATTGTCAAGATCATCTTAGTTTATTAAAGAATTATTTTTACCATAAACTACACTAATTACCACTAATCACTATTAAAACTTAAGAAGTTACTATTCACCAAAAAATTATTTTTATCCCATTGAACTACATTTTACTTCCTAATGACAACCATGTATGTCGGATTTTTGAAATTCAAAACACAAATATGGAAAAATTTCATTTAAACGGAAAAATCAGTTTTTATAAGTACCACTTAGTGGTTTCACTATTCATCAAAAATTGAAGTTTTTCAGAAAAATCACAAAAATTCACCATAAGCTATATTTGATATTCCAAATTCAAAAATGAAGTCTATTTTATAAAATTCAAAACATATAAGTCAGATTAATTAATTTAATAATTAATTCCCGCTGTCAGAGCAAATGGCGTGTTTTTCTGAAAAAATAAGTATCAAAAGATTGACACTGGTTTAAGTCTCATTTCAAAGTGAAATTAATTCCAATGACCACTATTGGATTTAATGGTAAAAATATATTCTAATTTAACTTTAAAACCAATTCAAAAGATAATCTAATCATATAAATAAATTAGATTAAAAAGAGGTTTTGAATTAAAATACAACATTTTACACTATTCGTTAAAAAAAAGAACTTTATCGGAAAGATACCAAAAATTTACACAAAGTAAATTTTGATTTCCCGATTCTTAATAAGAGTTTTATTTGGTCCAAAAGAATGTTTAAGAGTGAAAAAAACTATATTTAACGATGGTTCAACATCAAAAGGTGATAAGTGAACCTTTAGTGAAAACTAGGGCATATGCGCCTAAAATTGAATTCTTTCCGTATTTTAAGCCTCTATCCTTTATTGGATAAATGTAAAAACATTTAAAAACATATATAATCATATTTTAGTTATTTCTATCCATTCCCGCCATTACAACGGCTACGTGTTAACTACCATTTAAAATAATATTATTTTATTATTAGAGTGCAATGTAAGATTCCCAAGAAACTCGTTGTTGCGTATTGGGTACGCCATCGAGCATAGCATCCCCTTCAAAGTAATATTAATGTTTGATTCAAAAATATGGGTAAATATAAAGATGTCATATTCTTTATTTACCAGGGGTGTTAAATCCTCCCACCCTTTTGGGAATTGCGTCCTCGCAATTTTAAAATTGGGCTTGGAAACATCCTTGAAAGTCCCACATCGGAACAAGAGTCAGTAAAACAATCACTTTAAAATAAAGAATGATAAGTACAAAGGTCACCCGAGTTAACCCATAATAGGATTCTGTGTAGGAAAACATGGACATGGAAGAAAAAGCAAAGGGTCATGTTCTGATAGAGAGTGATAGAAAACATGTTTAGGAGAAAGTTAACCATGAGAAAATCACAAACTTGTGATGGGTTAAACGGTATTCAATTCCCCAGTAGAAAAAGTTAATAGACAACGTTTTTGTTTTAAGCTAATTTTTATTGAGAAATTTATTCATAAGGAAACATGATCATTTATCATGTTGACTTTCAAATTTTACTAGATTCCTTAATCAAACTCATATTTTTTCCAAAAGACGAGTATTTAGGGAGACTTGTTCGCATTAAGAGTACTATAATCAACTTCTAGAGAATCACCTAATCCACAAAAGAGAACTATATACATCCCATGTCTTTAAGCTTTAACCAAAACCAAAACCATAAAGGCTAGTACAAGATCAGATAATCCAAAAAAGGATAACCCTTTATAAAAAAGAAAATCAATTCTTAACCTCCAAAATTTGTCCAACAAGACCCAAAGTTAAACGAGGACCATTAGATAAACAATTTGTCCATAAAATTCTTCAAAGTAAACCAATCTAAGATTGAAACCCAAATATTTGAAGGATTTAGTCACATAGTCTTCCAAGTTAAATCGTAACATTTATCTCCAAACAACATCAGTTGCTCCTAAAGTCTCGTATTGAAATGTAATTAACCTAATCACATATCCTCAATGATAGGTTAATCATTTTAAAAAATAACCCAAAATAAACTTACTCTTTATTCATAAAATCATATAACTAAAAATAATCGGTCAAACTAACCAGGGACTTCACGTAGTCCAGTGGTAGGCGATAAACACCAGTCGCACTTTGGTTGTGGGTTCGATTCCCGCAGCTTTGTCCGACGCGACGGGTAGTCACACGGTCTGCGTGTTGTCCTTTTTCCAAAACTATATAATTCTTAAAACATTCCCCAAAATGAGATAAAATCTTCAAAGATGATCATAATATATTTTAATCTCAATTTTATCTCATGCCTTTCATTTTCCATCATAATATATAATAACCCATAATTACCTCAAAAGTAAGGATCATATAAACCCTAATGGTTAATTTAATAATTATTACCTGAATTTCCACATCGAGTTGGCCATCTCGTACACGATGCATTAGAGAACTAACCACAGTTTCCTTCAAACCCATTGTCACTTTGGTGCCTGCTAGATCCATCCATTTACTAAAACCAAAAAGGCCAGTGTGAGTATATCAACATATAAATCATGTACTAATGAGTAAGATAAACACTAAGATATACTTAATCATTCACTTTATCTAAAACTAGTTTTCTTTCTGAAATCCTAACCATTATGGTAATGTCACTTATGCTTAAAGAATACCCTAACCTATAAAGTTATCTAAACCGACCTTTGATACCAACTATAAGGCCCCAGCCTTAAACCTTACTTAATCTTGAGTTATTACAAGATTACACATTGAGGATATTTTCAGGATTAGAGTTTTATAGAATTAGATCATGAAACTTGCATTACATTCCACATTTAAACAAAGTGGTTACATAAAAGACAGTATTCATTCTTCCCATCAACGGAAACATATTGAAAATAAAACAAGGATTCTTTCTTGACACATCCTTGACACAATCATCACATCATGTACCTTCCCCTTGACCTGTGAAAAACATTTCAAAAACTTGGGATGAGCATAAAAAGCTCAGTAGGGGTTATAAAAATATGGAAAGGTAACATGAGTTCATATATACATAAGAATGAAATCATACTTTACCCATAAAACATAGGCACTTTAACATACCTCATCAAACAATGAATAAATCATAGAAAACATAAGACATAAAGGTAACTTGAGGCATTCATAACATTCTTACGTAGGGAGTAACCCTCTTGGTTACGTTTGGAATACCCATCACAGTATATTCCCTAAAATCTCTTCAGAGAAACCTTAACGTTTCACTCCTTCGTGTTACCCAATGCATTGGAGAGCTATATCGGGCTCACCCACCCTTAGTTTATCACGGAACCACCTGTCTTCATAATAATGCCCAAGAACCAAAACATAAATGTATCACATAAAACATGAATAAAGGAAACATAACATTTCCACATTTCAATCACAATATAACATTTTAGTATATTGAAATAATGAATCCATTCAAAAAGAAACCATTTCCAAAACCATTTAAAACATTTAATAAATAGATTTTTGAATCAAAGTTTCCCATAGCACCTTGAAGCTTAAAATTTTAAACCATTAATATCCATATAGATAAATCCTTAAAACCATTTTGAAAACATGGATATTAATAAGAACAAATAATTAAAACATTTAAAACGATATTTTGGTTAAAGGGGTTTTACCAAAATTAGAGACACTTGAATACAATAATTAAGGAATTACATTTAGTAAGAACTTTATAATATCATGAGAATAAATGGATTCAGGATATAATACTCCAAAGGACTGTATATACACCATATAAGAGTGAATTGGTGCATAACAACAATGAACCCTCAATAGAAATGTCAAATGTGATAGAATCCCTTATAAAGAAGGTATCCTTAAATTAAGGACAAATCAACCTCAAAAATATGTGTGACAAATATAAATACACCCAATATAAGTGGATATTAATTGTAAAATAATAAAAGGTCATTCACACATATTCAATTGATGACATATTCAATGACTACATGTTGAACCCAAAGAAATCGAAATTGGGTTAAAAAGTTCCCTTGACAGCCTAGCGACATCACATCAAAATGAGTTGATGAGAGATACAAAGTGTATCTCATCACTTTGACATAAAATTTACATCAATATGGATATATGAGAACATGTCCCAACATAACAATATGTAAATTAAAAGACCCAAAAAAAGAAGTCTTTTAAAAAAGAGGAGGGTGAAAGGTTCCCTTACCGACTTGGGTATCATTCAAAACATACACCCCATGAAAGAAGGACAATAGATAATTGATGTAAATACTCATAAACGAAAGTATATTACACAAAGAGTATAATAATGGGCAGTACATACACCACTCAATGGAATTTGTCGCAAATGTAGCATAAATCTCACAGGAATAAAAGTGAGATGAAAAATCCCTCACGAAAACTCGGCAGCCTAACAGCGCCACATAAAACTTCCGAATATGGATTGATGAGATCAAATAGGGTATCTCATGAAATTACAATAAAATGTACAGAAAAAGGAATATAAAAGAACATCCCCCAACATTACAAAGAGGTGCTTAAAAGAAGTGACATAAAGGAGAGTACTTAAAAAGAAAGAGAGAGGTTAGATCTCTTACGAAAGTTCGGCAGCCTAACGGTGCCACTCAGAACTTCCAAAATGGATTGATGAGATAGAATAGGGTCTCACATCACATGAAAATAAAAATTACATTATGTGTAATATAAAATATCATCCCAATAACAAGAAATATGAGCTTTAAAAGGAATGACATAAAAGTGTGTACTTAAAAAGAAAGAGAGGAGTAGGATCCCTTACCTCAGGTCCGACTTGACTCGATCATTCTTTAATCTCATGAATAATAAACTTGAGTTAATTTCTACTTCCTTAAGAACCTTTTTCAAGTTCATTATTACTTTTATATCACTTATTACCATGTCATAAACATTATGTAATCATTTAAGTTAATAATATTTGTTTTGCCGATATTTGGTTCTTAAGTCGAAAGTGGACTTCTTACAATTACATGTTGTTCGTGTGGCCAAATGTTTATTATATACAGAATTGTATTCATTATTTAGATATCATATATGTCATATATATCCAGTACATGAATGCATTTATAACATTACATAATCATTTAGAGGTTAGAAATGAAATGCACCGTTCATGGAGACGGTAAGCCGTACGTACGCATGAACGCTACTTTAATTTCTATTTCGTATTTTATAGAATGGAATAATAATGATATAAAGGTATATTATAATTCCAGTACAATATCATATGTAATATCATAGTTCCAACATTTATACGTCCCACATATGGTATTTAACGAATCAAATCACTTTGAGGGGGCGGTAGTCCGCACTTCCTTAAATGAAGATATCACGTATACCCATAATGGAAGCCATAAAGGTAAGACAAAAATGAAAAATACAGAAGCTAAAGTAAAACATAAACATATTATATTTCATATATAAATATAGTGACATCATAATGGCCACCTTTGAAGGTGTTAAATGAGTATTGAACAATCATCGTTTCAGGAGGCAGAATTTCGCCATCCACGGAAACCTTATGTTCATTAACCATTTGATGTAGTTGTGTGAGAGTTTAGCTCGAATAAATCTTATAAAAACATCCTAGTATATTTAATATACTGGTTTAGTTACAAAATAAGTAAATAAAAAGAGTTTAGGGGGTTGGAGAAGCAAAAAATAAAACAAATGAACATGAGAGAATGAATTACCTTTAAAAGTGTAAATTCTTTTGATTTGAGCCTAAAGGCTTACTTTGAAAGGATTCTGCCCAAAGGGAATCCTCTAGGATTAGGATAGGTATGTGGAGAGAGTGAATGGGCAGGGGTTGGCCGAGCCAAAGGCTTGAGGAGTGTGTGAAATGAGGTAGAGGTGGGGGCCTTTTATAAGAGGAGAGGAGGGGCACTTTTGGAATTTAAGAAATATTACTTTATTTGAAATTGTGTTTCGATTTTAAAAGGTCCAAAATTGATATAATTCTTGGATAAGGTGATAAGGTTTCGAAATACACACATACAATAAGTTTTGGACATGTGTAGTTCATAGATTTTAAATTATCTTTCCATTTTATTTAAATCGTTAAATAATGAGGTCATCGCTGCATCATCATGATGTCATAAATAATTTAATTTATTTAGTGTCTAATAATTATAAAAAAATACTATGATGTAGTAAATCTTTTTATCTTTTCAATGACTATTTATAATAAAAAATCTGATCTTTATAACCCCATGTAAAAATTGTTTTCGTAAAACATACGATGTTTGTGTCATTTTTACTTTTACATTAAATAAAAAGTTATTTATGTCATTTCCAAACCAAAGTAGCTCCATGGGGTCCTCAAGTTGACCCATGGATTTTATTGGTCGGCCATGACACAAACAATGAGGTTAGTACATGTTTCAATCTCATCTTAATTTATTAAAGCATTATGTTTACCATAAACTACACTAATTACCACTAATCGCGATTAAAACTTAATAAGTTACTATTCAACAAAAAATTATTTTTATCCCATTGAACCACATTTTACTTCTTAATGACAACCATGTATGTCGGATTTTTGAAATTCAAAACACAAAGATGGCAAAATTTCATTTAAACGGAAAAATCGGTTTTTATAAGTACCACTTAGTGGTTTCACTATTCATCAAAAATTGAAGTTTTTCAGAAAAATCCCAAAAATTCACCATAAACTATATTTGATATTCCGAATTCAAAAATGAAGTCTATTTTACAAAATTCAAAACATATAAGTCAGATTAATTAATTTAATAATTAATTCCCGCTGTCAGAACAAATAGCGTGTTTTTGTGAAACAATAAGTATCAAAAGATTGACACTGGTTTAAGTCTCATTTCAAAGTGAAATTAATTCCAATGACCACTATTGGATTTAATGGTAAAAATATATTATAATTTCACTTTAAAACCAATTCAAAAGATAATCTAATCATATAAATAAATTAGATTAAAAAGAGGTTTTGAATTAAAATACAACATTTTACACTATTCATTAAAAAAAAGAACTTTATCGGAAAGATACCAAAAATTTACACAAAGTAAATTTTGATGTCCCGATTCTTAATAAGAGTTTTATTTGGTCCAAAAGAATGTTTAAGAGTGAACAAAACTATATTTAATGATGGTTCAACATTAAAAGGTGTTAAGTGAACCTTTAGTGAAAACTAGGGCATATGCGCCTAAAATTGAATTCTTTCCGTATTTTAAGCCTCTATCCTTTATTGGATAAATGTAAAAACATTAAAAAAACATATATAATCATATTTTAGTTATTTATATCCATTCCCGCCATTACAATGGCTACATGTTAACTACCATTTAAAATAATATTATTTTATTATTAGAGTGCAACGTAAGATTCTCAAGAAACTCGTTGTTGCGTATTTGGTATGCCATAGAGAATAGCATCCCCTTCAAAGTAATATTAATGTTTGATTCACAAATATGGGTAAATATAAAGATGTCATATTCTTTATTTACCTGGGGTGTTACAGGAGTAGGATCCCTTACCTCGGGTCTGACTTGACTCGATCGTTCTTTAATCTCCTGAATAATAAACTTGAGTTAATTTCTACTTCCTTAAGAAACTTTTTCAAGTTCATTATTCCTTTTATATCACTTATTACCATGTCATGAACACTATGTAATTATTTTAGTTAATAACGGTCGTTTAAACGAACATTGGTACTTGAGTCAAAATATGATCTTTATAATTACAAGTTGTTCATGTATCTATTATATACAAGGTTATAATCATGATTTATATATCATATATATCATATATATCGAGTAAATATTCATTTTATACTATTTCATATCATTTGGAGATAAAAAACGAAAAGCACCGTTCATGGAGACGGTAGGCCGTACGTACGCATGAACGCTACTTTCATTTTTTTCTTTTTCATATTAATGGAATTAAAACTAAATGATATATATATATTATAATTCCAGTATGATATATATGTTATATAGGCCACATATGTTCATTAATTTCATTCTTTATACATTCCATGTATTGCATGTACGAGTCACATCACTTGAGGGGGCGGTAGTCCGCACTTCCTCATATGAAATTATCGCATTTACACAACATGAAAAGAATAGTGTTATGGTTTAAATATAAAATACAGACGCATATAGTAAACATAAATACCATATATATCTTATATAAAATACAGTGACATCATAATGGCCACCTTTAAAGGTGTTAAAAGAATATTGAACAATTATCGTTTCATGAGGCAGAAAATCGACAACCACAGAAACAGTATGTTCTTTAACCATTAGACGATGGTGTGTGTAAGTGTAGCTATAATAATTCTTATAAAAAAATCCTAGTATATTGAAGATACTGTAGTTATTACAAATGAAATTAATAAAAATAGTTTAGGGGGTTGGAGAAGCAAAATAAAACAAAAGGACTAAAGTGAAGACATTACCTTAAAATCAGGTAACTCCCTTTGGTTTGAGCACAAAGGCTTCCTTGGGAAGACTTCTGCCCAAAGTGAGGCTTCAAGGAGTACGAGAGGGATTTTGAGAGACAAATGTGCAGGGGTTGGCCGAGCCAAAGGCTTTGGGAGTGTGGGTAAGGAGGTAGAGGTGGGGCCTTTTATAAGAGGAGAGGAGGGGCACTCTTGGAAAGTAAAGAAATGTTACTTTATTGGAAAATGATTTTCGGATTCAAAAGGTCCCACATTGATATAATTCTAGGGTAAGGTGATATGGGTTCTAAATCCACCCATAAAATAGGTTTTGGACAAGTGTAGGTCATATATTTTACATTATCATTTCATTTTATTTAAATCCATTACTAATGAGGTAATCGCTGCATCATCATGATGTCATAAATAATTTAATAAAGTTAATGTCTAAAAATTATAAAACAATTATCATGACGTAGGAAATATTTATATATTTATAATGAATATTTATATTCCAAAATATAATTTATGTAGACAAAATCAAAAATATTTTACTTAGGTGATACATTCTTTGTCACATTTAACATTCTTTAAAAATAAAAAGATAAAAAGTCACTTTCTCACAAAAGTAATTCCATGGGGCCCCCAAGTTTGGCACAAGGCATCCCATGGTCGGACATGAGACAACCAGTATCCTTAGGACACATTTTTTGGTCATTTTTTATTATTATGATATTATCTTATTATCTTTAACTACCAGATTACTCATTAATCAAGATAATTAATGATAATTACCGTCGTTACTATTAATAATGTCCAAAAACAAAAGAATATTAATTGCATAATTTGGACCTTCTGATTCCAAATATGTCATCCATTTTACCAAATTCAAAACACATAAATTGCAATAATTAATTTAAAAGAATACTTCCCGTTGTCAAAACAAATAGCGGGTTTTTTTAGAAACAATATTTATGAAAAGTTTGACACTTGTTTATGCCTAATTCTAAAGTGAAATTAATCCCAATGACCATAACTAAATTACATGGTAAAAATATATTCTAATTACACTTTATGACAAATTAAAAAGATAATATAACAATATAATTAAATTATATGAAAAAGCAGTTTTGATGTAAAATGCAATATTTTTCACTATTCATTAAAAAATGAACATTGTCAGAAAAATACCAAAAATTAACCCAATTTAAATTTCAATGTCCCAATAATAAATAATATTTTTATTTTGAAATATAGAGCTTATAAAATCGTCAAAAAGTGGATTTAAAAGAGGTTCGCCATTAAAAGGCGGTTAATCAACCTTTTAAAGAATATTGGAATGTTTACGCTTAAAAATTGGATTCATTTGCATTTTTAATCCCCTAAAATTTATTGAAAAAAAATAAAAATATTTGACAAACATATATAATAATTTTTTAGTTAGTTCTGTTCATTTCTGCCATTACAACGGCTAGGAATTAACTACCATTTAAAATAATATTATTTTACTATTAGAGTGCAACGTAAGATTTCAAAGAAACTTGTTGTTGCATATTGGGTACGCCATTGATCATAGCATTCCCTTTAAAGTACTATTAATATTTTGTTCACAAATATGGATAAATGTTAAAATGTCATACTCTTTATTTACCTGGGGTGTTACATCCTTCCCCCCTTTTGGGAATTTCATCCTCGCAATTTTAAAATTGGGCGTGAAAACTCCATTGAAAGTCCAACATCGGAAAAAGTGTAAATTAAACTATCACTTTAAAAGAACGAAAGAGAAGTACAAAGGTCACCCGAGTTAACCCATACTAGGATTCCATGTATGAAAATATAGACATGGAGGAAACAACAATGGGTCATGTTCTAATGGAGAGTGATAGTAAACATGTATAGGAGAAAGTTAACCATAAGAAAATCACAAACTTGTGATGGGTTAAACGGTATTCGATTCTCCAGTAGGAAAAGTTAACAGACAATATTTTTGTTTTAAGTTAATTTTTATTGAGGAATTTATTTTTGAGCTTAGCTAAATCATAATGAAACACACTTACTTGTCATGTAGACTTTCAACTTTTACTAGATTCCTTAATCAAACTCATGTTTTCTCCAAAAGATGAGTATTTAGGAAGACTTGTTCGCATTAAGATTACTATAATCAACTTCTTGAGAATCACCTAATCCACAAAAGAGAACTATATACGTCCCATGTCATTAGACTTTAAACTAAACCAAAACCAAAAAGGTTAGTACAAGATTAGATAATCCAGAAAATGATAACCCATTATAAAAAGAAAATCTATTCTTTATCTCCAAAATTTGTCCAACAAAACCCAAGGTTCAACGAGGACCATTCGATAAACAATTTGTCCATTAAATTCTTCAAAGTAAACCAAACTAAGATTGAAACCCAAATATTTGAAGGATTTAGTCACATAGTCTTCCAAGTTAAATCGTAACATTTATCTCCAAACAACATCAGTTTCTCCTAAAGTCTCGTATTGAAAAGTAATTAACCTAATCACATATCCTCCATGATAGGTTAATAAATTTACATAGATAACCCAAAATCATCATACTCTTAATTCATAAAATCATCTAACTAAAAGGAATCAGTAAAACTAACCAGGGACTTCACGTAGTCCAGTGGTAGGCAATAAATACCAGTCGCACATTGGTTGTGGGTTCGATTCCCACAGTTTTGTCTGACGCGACGGGTTGTCACACGGTCTGCGTGTTGTCCATTTTATAAAACTCCAAAAATAACCCTAACATGTTTTAACCTCAATTTTATCTCATGCCTTTCAATTCCATCGTAACATATAGTAACCCATAATTACCTCAAAAGTAAGGATCATATAAACCCAAATTGTTCTTTATAACTATGTCCACAAAAGAACATATAACTATTACTTGAATAATATTTTCATATATTAAACATCAGGGTTACACATAATATAAAAAGTCTTCAAATGTAACCCCATCATCAAAAGAGACTTAATACTCTTACGAATTTCACCATAACTCTTGAAGTACTTATATGTTGACATCTTACTCATTAAACATTCTTCATGATCCATTAACCATTCGTTTCCAACTTATTCTGAAATAATTCTTTCCTACAAACAAAATCATGAATCATATCATAAGATTACAAAATAGGAAAACAATAGTCATGAAATAATCCATACCATTGATTGGTCATTTTCAGTTTCTTCATCCTCAATCGGAATGGAATTAGGTATTGGTAAACGAACATTTGCATGATCTTGGTGATCCCATTCACGAAACTTCTTCATAGGACATGTGTTTGCATAATGACCATGCACAACACATTTAAAACATTCAATTGATCCCTCTGAAAGAACTTCATTCATTTTCCTCGAGTCAACATGATGGTTCCTTTTTCTATGGCAGGTTCTTGCTTTATGACCTTCATTTCCACATCTATAGCATATTTCTGTCCCTTTGAAACATTTTCCTATGTGTTTATTTCCACATTTTTGACACATAAGTTTTTGAACACACTTACCTTTATGATTATTACCTGTAGTTCCGTAGGGATTTTTTTCTCGCATATATGATGCCTTAGGGAAATCACTAAGGTTTAGGTTGTCAATCATGAATCCAGATTTTTGGTTGAGGATAATCACAAGAGTTCTCATTGCAGCTCTCATATCATTCAGTTGCTTGCTCAAAAAACTATCACAGTGTCCTTCAGATCCACTGTTACTTTGGTGCCTGCTAGATCCAGCCATTTACTAAAACTAAAAAGGTCAGTGTGAGTATATCAACAAAACCATCATGTACTAATTAGGAAGATAAACACTAAGATATACTTACTCATTCAATTTATCAAAAACTAGGACTCTTTCTGAAATCCTAACCATTATGGTAATGTCACTTATTCTAAAAGAATACCCTAACCCCTAAAGTTATCTAAACCGACCTCTGATACCAACTATAAGGCCCCAGACTTAAACCTTACTTAATCCTGAGTTATTATAAGATTAAACATTGAGGATCTTATCAGGTTTAGAGTTTTAGAGAATTAGATCATAAAACATGCATTACATTCCACCTTTAAACAAAGTGGTCACATAAAAGATAGTATTCATTTTTCCCATTAATGGAAACATATTTAAAATAAAACATGGATTCTTTCTTGACACTTCCTTGACACTATCATCATATCATGTACCCTTCCCTTGACCTGTGAAAAACATTTCAAAAACTTGGGATGAGCATAAAATGCTCAGTAAGGGATATAAAAATATGGAAAGGAACCATGAGTACATGTATACATAAGAATGAAATCATACTTTACCCATAAAACATAAGCACTTTAACATACCTCATAAAATCATGAATAAATCATATATATCATAAGACATAAAAGGTAACTTGAGGCATTCATAACATTCTTACGTAGGGAGTAACCCTCTAGGTTATGTTTGGAATACCCACCACAGTATATTCCTCAAATCTCTTCGGAGAAACCTTAACGTTTCACTCCTTCGCGTTACCCAATGCATTGGAGAGCTAAATCGGGCTCACCCTCCTTTAGTTTATGACGGAACCACCTGTTTCCATAACAATTCCGAAGAACCGTAACATAAAATTATCACATAAAACATGCATAAAGGAAACATAACATTTCCACATTTCAATAACAATATAACATTTTAGTTTATTGAAATAATGAATCCATTGAAAAAGAAACCATTTCCAAAACCATTTAAAACAATTAATAAAGAGATTTTTGAATCAAAGTGTCACATACCACCTTGAAGCTTTTAATATTTTAAACCATTAATATCCATATAAATAAATATTTAAAACAATTTTGAAAACATGGATATTAATGGGAACCATTTATAAGAATAAATCATTAAAACATTTAAAATGATATTTTATTTAAAGTGTTTTTAACAAAATGAGAGACACTTGAATACAATAATTGAGGAATAACATTTAATCAGAACTTTATAATATCATGAGAATAAAGGAATTCATGATATAATATTCCAAAGGACAGTATATACACCATATAAGAGTGAATTGGTGCATAACAATAGTGAAGTCTCAATAGAAATGTAAAATGAGATGAAATCCCCTGTAAAGAAGGTACCCTTAAATTAAGGATAAATCAATCTCATAATTATGTGTGAAAAATATAAATACACCCAATATAAGTTGATATTAAGTGTAAAACAATCAATGGTCATTCAAATATATTCAAATTAGGACATATTCAATAACTACATGTTGAACCCAAAGAAATCGAAATTGGGTTAAAAAGTTCCCTTGGTAAAATTCGACAGCCTAACGGCATCACTTCAAAATTCAGAAAATGAGTTGATGAGAGATAAAAAGGGTATCTCATCACTTGGAAATAAAATTTAAATCAATAAGGATATATAATAACATATCCCAAAGTAATATTATGTTAATTTAAAGACATAACAAAAGAAGTCTTTTAAAAAGAGGAGGGTGAAAGGTTCCCTTACCGACATGGGTATCTTTCGAAACATACGCCCCGTGAACGAAGGACAATACAAAATTACTGTAAATACTCATAAACGAAAGTATATTACAAAAAGAGTATAATAATGGATAGTAAATACACCACTCAAAGGAAATTATGGCAAATGTAGCACAAATCTCACGGGAATAAAAGTGAGATGAAAAATCCCTTACGAAAACTCGGCAGCCTAACGACGCCACTTAAAACGTCCAAAAATGGATTGATGAGATCAAATAGGGTCTCTCATCATATTAGAATAAAGTGTAAAACAATAGGATTATAAAAAAAATACCCCATCATAACAAAGAGGAGCTTAAAATAAGTGACATAAAGAAGAGTACTTAAAAAGAAAGAGAGAGGTTAGATCTCTTACGAAAATTCGGCAGCCTAACGGCGCCACTCAAAACTTCCAAAATTGATTGATGAGAGAGAATAGGGTCTCTCATCACAAGAACATAAAAAATAAAGTAATATTAATATAAAATAACATTACAATAACAAGAAAGATGATCTTTAAAAGGAATGACATAAAAGAGTGTACTTAAAAAGAAAGAGAGGAGTAGGATCCCTTACCTCAGGTCCGACTTGACACGATCGTTCTTTAATCTCCTGAATAATAAACCTGAGTTAATTTATACTTCCTTAAGAACCTTTTTCAAGTTCATTATTCCTTTTATATCACTTATTACCATGTCATGAACACTATGTAATTATTTTAGTTAATGTCGGTTGTTTAAACGATCATTGGTACTTGAGTCAAACTATGCTCTTTATAATTACAAGTTGTTCATGTATCTATTATATCCATAGTTATAATCATAATGTATATATCATATATATAATATATATCCAGTAAATACTCATTTTACACTATTCCATATCATTTGGAGAAAAAAATGAAAAGCATCGTTCATGGAGATGGTAGGCCGTACGTACGTATGAACGCTACTTTCATTTTTTTCTTTTTCATATTAATGGAATTAAGAATAAATAATATATATATATATATATATATTATAATTACAGTATAATGTATATGTTATATAGTTCATATATGTTCATTAATTTCATTCTTTATACATTCCATGTATTTCATGTACGAGTCACATCACTTGAGGGGGCGGTAGTCCGCACTTCCTCATATGAAATTATCGCATTTACGCAACATGAAAAGAATAATGTTATGGTTTAAATATAAAATACATAAGAATATAGTAAACATAAATACCATATATATCTTATATAAAATACAGTGACATCATAATGACCTCCTTTAAAGGTGTTAAAAGAATATTGAACAATCATCGTTTCATGAGGCAGGAAATCGCCAACCACAGAAACGGTGTGTTCTTTAACCGTTAGACAAATGTGTGTGTAAGTGTAGCTCAAATAAATATTATAACAACATCATAGTATATTGAAGATACTGTAGTGTTTACAAATTAAATTAATAAAAAGAGTTTAGGGGGTTGGAGTAGAAAAATAAAATAAAAGGACTCAAGTGAAGTCATTACCTTAAAATCGGGTAACTCCCTTTGGTTTGAGCTCAAAGGCTTCCTTGTGAAGACTTCTGCCCAAAGTGAGGCTTCAAAGAGTAAGATAGGGATGTAGAGAGACAAAATGGGAAGGGGTTGGCCGAGCCAACGGCTTTGGGAGTGTGGGTAAGGAGGTAGAGGTGGGGGCCTTTTATAAGAGGAGAGGAGGGGCACTCTTGGAATGTAAAGAAATGTTACTTTATTTGAAAATGATTTTCGGATTCAAAAGGTCCCACATTGATATAATTCGAGGGTAAGGTGATAAGGGTTCGAAATACACCAATACAATAGGTTTTGGACATATTTAGGTCATATATTTCACACTATCATTTCATTTTATTTAAATCCTTTATTAATGAGGTAATCACTGCATCATCATGATGTCATTAATAATTTAATAAATTTAATGTCTAAAAATTATAAAAAAAATATCATGATGTAAGAAATATTTTTATAGTTATAATGAATATTTATGGTCCAAAATATCATTTATTTATACAAAATTAAAAATATTTTACTTAGGTGATACATTCTTTGTCACATTTGACATTCTTTAGAAATAAAAAGATAAAAAGTCACTTTCTCACAAAAGTGATTCCATGGGGCCCCAAAGTATGGCACAAGGAATCCCATGGTAAGCCATGAGACAACCAGTAGCCTTAGGACACATTTTGTGGTCATGTTTTATTATTATGATATTATCTTATTATCTTTAACTACCCGATTACTCATTAATCAAGATAAATAAAGATAATTACCGTCATTACTATTCATAATGTACAAAAACAAAAGAGTCTTAATTGCATAAATTGGACCTTATTATTCCAAATATGTCATCCATTTTACCAAATTCCAAACACATAAATTGAAATAATTAATTTAAAAAAACTTCCCGTTGTCAAAACATATAGCGGGTTTTTTTTATAAACAATATTTATGAAAAGTTTGGCACTTGTTTATGCCTAATTCCAAAGTGAAATTAATCCCAATAACCATCATTGAATTACGTGGTTAAAATATATTCTAATTACACTTTAAAACAAATTAAAAAGATAATATAACCATATAATTAAATTATATGAAAAAGCAGTTTTGATGTAAAATGTAGTATTTTTCACTATTCATTGAAAAATGAACATTGGCAGAAAAATACCAAAAATTAACCCAAGGTAAATTTCCATTTCCCAATCATAAATAATATGTTTATTTTGAAAAATAGAGCTTATAAAATTGTCAAAAAGTAGATTTAAAATATGTTCACCATTAAAAGGTGGTTAATCGACCTTTTAAAGAATATTGGAATGTTTACGCTTAAAAACTGGATTCATTTTCATTTTTAATCCCCTAACATTTATTGAAAAATAAAATAAAAATATTTTACAAACATATATAATCATTTTGTAGTTAGTTCTCTTCATTTCTTCCATTACAATGGCTAGGCGTTAACTACCATTTAAAATAATATTATTTTACTATTAGACTGCAACGTAAGATTTCAAAGAAACTTGTTGTTGCATATTGGGTACTCCATTGAGCATAGAATTCCATTTAAAGTACTATTAATATTTTATTCACAAATGTGGATAAATGTGAAAATGTCATACTCTTTATTTACCTGGGGTGTTACAACTAACACTCAGGTTTACGGAACTAATGTGTTTTAAAGGGGGTTTAGATAAAAAGAAACATATTAACAAAAGGAAACAAATAATGATAAGTGAGGAATGCCTCACATTAATTTATTTATTATAACTAATATTTATAAAAATTAATACATTAATATATTACATAATAAAATCATAGACACAGGCAGCTGTATGCTCAGGGAAATCGACATGCATTCAAAAAATATGAAAATATACACTATCCAACATTAAAATTATTTTTTTTATTATTAAGATAAATGTTCTTTATTTAATTAAATTAATTTATTATAACTATTTTTAAATAATAAAAAACATCCTAGATATATCCATTGTAAATGAAATACATAAAATAAACATTGTGACCAGTAATTGAAGATAATTAAATAAAAAAAATTGATCATTTATTAATTCTACAACCATTATTTCACATAAAACACATAATATTTGAAATATTGAAATTTTTTAATGTTGGAATTTATTATTAATTATGTAAAAAAATTACGTTCATTAATCTAAGACTATATGGAATATACTAACAATTTACATTTCATGTTACTAAATATTCTTGTAACTATGATAAAAACACTAAGACTCAATATGCATCTCATCCAAATTACATTAAATGTTCTAATGAACATCATGTTATGTGTTTTGTATATCTAGTTTCTATGTAACCTGATGGTTAACTTGACTTGTTCTTCAGACCTTTGGATAAGTGATTCATATAATGTGTATACAAACTAAACACCCTGAACATCATTAATGCTATATTCCATCAATATCATTTATTGTTATGTCATGTATTAGAACATATACATAGTGATATTACTTTAGCACATAATTCATAAATATAACATCATATTAGATTAATATTCAATATAGTGCTCTTTTTTATATACGTTATTTTATTTATATTGATTGTTTAAAACTTTTCACTGGACACCTTATTATTATCATGTATTTAAATACATAATTGTATACAATTACATACTTTATTATTATTTTATTTCTTATATTTTTTTAATTTTATATTGATTAATGTTGTCTAAATCATGATCACATCATTTTAGTAAATAAATATAATGTATTTGGACTTCATGTTTAAATTTATATAACAAGTTATAGAAGATTTAATTTGAGTTTACAGGAGAATTAAGTCTTTGGAGACTTTAATATATAATTTAGTGATGATTTTTATTGATCTCATATAGAAAATTAATTTTTCAAATGTATCTATTTTGGAAATCATTTATATCAAATTAAATTCACATAGCTGATTTATAAACCATGTACACTACTTTTTAGAAATAGCATCCTTATGTATTTTTTACTATATTTTGATCTAATGAACTAAAAACTAATTGATTATTTTTTATATAAAAAATAATTATTACTCTTCATTAGAATACATCATATTTTGTATTGATCTCCATCATCTATTAAATTTTGATTGAAACCACTGTATATATATACATGAATATTTCTATTATTTTACAAAACTATGTTTCTACTATATATTGATGATTACATTATTTTTAGATGGTATATTAAGGTTACTAATGAATATCTAGAAATATAATGAAATTATATAAATTTCAGTCTAAATAAAAAGAATTTAATTATCCCATTTAGATGGCCCTTTTAGGTATAAAGATAGGAAATAAAATATGCTTTCAGTTTTTAAAAATTCAAATATGTGAATCCATATCATTATGAATTATCTTAAATGAGTCCGTAGGTTATTTTCCTACATTTATTTACAATATTGAAATGTACTATTTATAGTCTCATAGTTATATATTTTTATGAAAATCACTTCTGTCAATTCACCTATGTGAAATTCAACAATGTGGAAGTTCATATATTGTGTATTAAAATTCCTACAGGAAAAATGCTCTATTGTACATAATGTTTTATATATCAATTTATATCATGTATATTTATTTGGTTTTAATAATATAATGAAATTATTTTTTCATACTAATAATTTAAAACCTATTATATGTGTTCCCAACTGATTTAAATATGTTTTTATGAATATAAATATGTATTTTATGTCTATGTAAGAAAAATACATCTAAAACTCAAAAATAGTCTCATATTTTTTTATATTATTTTATTTGATTTTAGGATTCATGAATTAAAAATATATTATATAAAACTCAATCAAACTAGTTACATAGTTTTAATATTTTTCCATTGATTTTTATTTTCTCAATATATTTTCTACCCATTTTTAATGGATTTTTTTGAATTTTATATTTTAAAATTCAAACATAGTATTTTAATGGGATTTATACTATAACTTGTTTCACCCATGAATTTGACTTGGGGTTGGAATGGAATTTTCTGTTGTTGGTGAAATAACCTTCAAAACTAACACTCACTCGCACATCCCATTTAGGTGGTTTCCAACTAGTTTTATTCCTGGAATTGGCAATACAGAATGGTTCGTATATCTGTGATGACTCATGGACCCAATTTCTAATGGCGTACACTCATTGTGAATATTTTCCAACGATATATATGAACTCACATGGTTTGAGAGGTGGGAGGTAGAATATAATTCCCCATTTGGAGAGAATTTTTTCCTACTCCAAGAGTAACTTATAGATTTATGACTCAAAAAAATCCCATATTTCATCGCAAGTATATGGTAATCCATCCATGGATTAACAATTTAATATTAGAATTTTTGGATAGTAGAATATAATTTATTAATATTAGGATACTCATCAACAGATATATTAGTATGTTTATGAGGTTCACCATAAATGGTGCCATATTATGAATGGATAATAGATTCATTTTTCATTTAAAATTATGATTCCCATTTTAGGCCATGTAGTGGGGTACTTTAGAGGTTTTAATCATCCAAGGATATGTGATTTCATTTGATTTCATGATCATACACATGGTATGGGAATCTTAAATAACCATTCAAGTTGAATCAGAAACCATGTAGATCAATGCCACTTAATGGGACACACCATACCTTCTATGTTCATTTGATTATCACCAAATTATGGAGATTAACATCATGTGGAAAAAACATCAAGACAAATAGTTCCCGACCAATGATGGCGTGGGACATATGTCATGGCTGATCATGAGACCTAGAAACGATATATATTCTCTGGTTGAATATGATCCAATTGGGAATGTCTCCAAGATTGAATAGGGTGTCATTTAGTTTATTGTATTTGGTCCTTGTAGAGGCTTCCAATGTATCCCATTTAGACGGAAATCAAAGCCCATGAAATTTTATTAAGGGGAACCATGTCTATGGTGGCCCTATGAGGGTTTGTATCATACTGGAATATGGTCGTTTGAGAGTATTGAGTTGTGGATTACACTAAAGGAGGATTCCCTATATTAATTTGGAGTCATGGTTGGGGAATACATATTTGGATGATTCCCTTGACTATTTGGGGATTATATGTATAATTATTCCCATTTTTTGTTGGGTCATACACTTGTAATGATTCGCTAAATGGTTTTGGATCTGGCAGATTTATTCATCAAAGCTATCATCTAAACCCACATGAGTTGTGCTCAGTGTACAAAACAAGAGGACTAGAGATATATGAAAGGAAACATAATATACTTTTTCATAATTATGTATACGTGCACTTGAGGTCCCACTTTTATATAGTAAAATTTATGAAGAAAAATAGATAATCTATAAAAATATTATCAACCAAAACAAGCATGAAGATATACAGATCTTGAAATTGTATCTAACCACAGAGCCTATGTGAGTAATGTATGACTATGAAAATGATAATTAAGATGATCTAGAAACCCACACGATCCCCCATCCATAGGTGGAATATGTCAGGGTAATTGAATAAAAATAATTGTATTTGAGGTGCTCAATCCCACACATTGTTGTATCATGTATCATCATATATGACTACATGTGTGGATATATCCCAAGGTTATGGAGAAGGATGAAAGAATGATGTAGACGTTTTCATGTATGAAAGGCTGTGAGATTATTCTAGGAAGGATTCCCTAATGTTGCCACATGTGAAATAGAGTAATACCTTATACCATGTAAAAGGAAAGGAAACGTATGATCCACATCCTCCCAAAATAGAAACGGGGCCCTCGGGACATAGACATGACTAAATAAGGATAGGGTATAAACCTAGGTATCTGAGACTGGGAGTTCCCTAACACCACCCCCAAGGTTGGGTTCCTCATGACTGAAGTGATAGGTATTCACACGCACCATTAGGAACCTACCCATATGATATGATAAGTATGGGACAACTCTAAATGAATGAATGAATTTCAAAATGGGAGACATGTTGGTGTGTCTCTCCCCATGGGTTTTCATGTGGGGAGGTTTAGGTTGAGTTATTAATTATGTCCCCCTCACATGATGGAACCAATGAAATACGAACCCAACCATTGGTAGCTTGGAAGGGGGCTCAAAATAAGCATTGTACACATCTTGTCATGGTGAAAAAAATATTATATGAGCATTTCATGGGAGGATTTGGAAGGTCTCAACCTAGGTGGATTGTCCTTCATGAAATGGTGATAGATTGGGTAATGGGCCACCCTGAAAACAATACTTTTCCGATGCTAAATATTAGCACCATATGTCTCCATGGGTGTATCATGAAGGGTCTTGAACAGGTCCTTGATTTGGGAATTGACCTTTTTTCTAGTGGTTGTTAACTGGGGTTGGGGTCCTCATAATGGTGACATCATGTTTTAGACACTGGTTGGAATTTTATCTCCTTAACCCATTTATTTCACTCTTATCTTTGGTTTTGAAGAGATAACTTAAGGGTTTGGTGTGACATAGATTAATGTATTTCATGGTTATAGATTCATGTAATCTTCATATATTTTCAGTTATGAAAATGAAGATCCATTAGGTCCTATTTATAAAAATTATGATACCCTGGTCTTGATTTATTTAAAGTAGGTTCTCAGTGAAATTTATTTTTGTAGTTTATATTCACATGGGTGGTGGTACTTTAGAGATGTGTAAGGTTGGTATCAGAAGGGTCGCCTTGTAGGGTGGGGGCTGTGTAGGTTGGACCTACACCAGGCTCTTTCCGTGAATGGTGGGTAACAATAGGACCACATTGGGGAACACACTAGGTTAAATCAAAAGTCCATACCATGTTGGTAGCACCCATGAATCCATTCTTTGGATCACTACCCTCTTTCGGTCCTGAACTAGCAATCAAATCCTATTTATACCATCACTAACCCCCATAAAAAAATATGTGGTGCACCATGAACCTTTCCAATTGGGTGAAGTACATTTTGGGTCGTGACACATATAACCCAACCTATCAATCGTAATCGATGGACTACACTATGATGGGCTCTCTCACCATTGTTCTATTATATTTGGAAAACTCTATGAGGAATATAAATCCCTAAGTGTCATACAATTCTAATGGGAAAGGGAATTGAACATAATTCACATTGTCAAAAAAAGAACCCCTTATAATTATATTTATTTAGAATGAAACGAAATTAGTTATATGTAAAGTGTAAGGGATTATAGAACACTCCAATGTAACTTCATTGTAATTTTGAGCTATGTCCACAATGTTATATATTCCTAATGTTTTATAATACATTCATCTTAGAAAGCATCGATCGAATATTTCTAAGGTTCTATGAACATCCCTATCAAATTTGTTTCTTTTATGTCATATTTATAATTTTTCTTATGTCGACAAAGATAATAAGTTGTGTGTGAGGATTTTAATTTTATTTGGTGACGATTTTTGGGTATTCATCCTAATAATTTTTATGCCTTTTATGTTTTAATTTTATAATTACTTACTACACAATGAAGATCATATGGATACTGAGATAAGACTTGACTTTTTTATAGAGTTCCATTTTATAGTTTTCACTCTATCAATTAATGTGTCTCTTTGTGTTGGAAATTTAATGTTGTCAATGTTTCAATATAATGATTGCGGTTTTATGTTGAACAAAATTGGGGATGAGTTTTGGAATGATGATCCAGAAAATGTGAATTATCCCAACAGGTCCCAACAGTCTCTTGATATCCAAATGGGTATTTTGAGTCTTGGATTTATGATTGCAAAATCTAAATATTGATGTTATACATGTATTTGAGTGACGACCATATACCAGGTTCAGAAAGGTTTTTCAACTGCAATATTGTCAGGGATTATAGTAATAGAGGAGTTATCTCTTGAAGATTAATATATATATATATATATATAGATGATAAATTTTGTTTGTCAGTGAATTTATGCAAAGAAAACTACTGCTTGTTACATCATAGTCAAATATGAACATACTTTTGTTTAAAGGCCCATTAGTAGATGATTGTTTTTAAATATAACTCAGGAATGTTACAACATAGTTATGATATAGTTATCCTATGATCTTACGAAATAATATTACCAATTATGATGATGTTTTTTAAGATCTAGATTTTGTCAACACCAAAAATGGTGGTTTTCCTGGGTAGGGTGTATGAGAATGAAGAGATTGTCAATATTATAATACTATATGAATGGGAAATAGCCCCTTAATATTTTTTTCTTGTGAAAAGGAAGATAAATTCTATTAATTGACTAAAGTATATTGTAAGCTCCCATTTAGACAATTATTAAAGAATCATGTAGTTTATTTTCATGCGATCAAGAAAAATATTATACGGTTCAATGACTTCTGACTAGGACATTATATGTTTAATTTTAAAGTAATACTTCATGGGAATTAGAGGTAAAAATTTAATTTCCTTTTATTTTAGACTAGAATATTAGAATTTGGAAATTCATTATTGGATACATTGAGAATGTTCCATCGTTATTATGTGTAATGGGGTTAGAAGTTCTAAACAATAATATGAGGGCTTCTAAATCCAATAAATTATATGAGACATGTATGCAAGAGATTATAATCTATTGGGGGATTATTGATTTAAAAGAGGTTTCTCTAGAATTAAAATGTGCTTCTGATTTAAAGGGTAAATTTATGTGTGACTTTATAAAAATCGATATATTGTCTGTTAATGTATAGTAAAAAAATGTAATCCCATGGTTGAAGGATTGGGGAGAGTTATGAAAATCCAAATGGGATGTGATAAAACAAGGTCAAATAGATTTGTGCTATGGTATAAAAAATAAATTAATAATGCCAAAGAATAATTTTTGAGACCCATAATTCTTTAGGATATAGATTGTTTTTTATACAGAGATAGTTCCTAAGTACAAAAACTGTATTCCTTTCCAAAAATCACCTACAAATTGAGGGAAATGACTCCATATGAAGGCCTAGCCCATTAAAAATGAATATGGATCTCTGTTTTTTATATGGATGGGATTATGATGTAGGATTTCGGTTTACTATGTGCCTCAATTGAATTATAATCAATTCATGCATAGTTATTGAGAGATCATGCAATAAAATATCATGTAGTCAGGATGAATCAAGAATGTTAACATAATGAAATAAATTTAATATGGATTATTATAGTTTTGGGTATTATAACTAGGGCCATAATACATTTTAAATGATACGTAAAATGATTCTTTTTAGACCATGGTTATTCATGGGTATTTCAGACATCGGGGGATGAAATTGTAAACATTGATCTCAGGGTTCTCTGATTGGGATCAGTGTCACAAGAAAAACATATAAAGGATGAGCACAAATTTTAGTATAATAATGTGTTTTGGAATTAGGTCATTAGGGAATATATATAAATAATATGCATCTCCCAAGAAAGAACGTATCACTGGTCCACAAACCCATTTTAGGGCATCTTTATATAAAACCAATTGGGGAGTGTTTCAACATACTCAAACAAAAAAATCCTTTGGATGATGGTATAAGGACTCATCCTTAAACCTTACTTAATATTGAATTAAATGAATAATTTCCATTGAGGATCTTTTCAGGTTTAGAGTTTTATAGAATTAGGACATAACTATTACATCTCAAAAGATTACAAAGTAGTCACTTCTACTAAATTTTCATAAAATAAAAACTCTTAAAAAGAAACATGTCTAGTTCCATGTATTAGATAGCATGACTTTCCCTTGATCCCATCCTTGACCCTATTCCACATTAAGTCCTGTGAAAAACATTTCAAAAAAACTATGGGTGATCATAAAAAGCTCAGCAAGGGATAAACAAAGAATGAAAACTGTTAGTTTTTCAAAACAATAAGTAAACCACGTATACTTTATCAATGTAATACCTTTCACCTTTAGGAAGTAGTAAAAACTCTTCACTGAATAAAATATCATTACTTAACCTTTTGTAACCAAAATATTACCATAAATCCCATATAAAGAACACATAACATATAAAGGTAACTTGGGACATAAACATACGTAAATGGAATAACCATAAGGTCGACTTCCACACATATCACTTAATAGAATAGCCATACGGCTAACTTCCATACCCAATGCATTGATGGTTATAACGTAACCACCCATCCTTGTATTCATGGCACTACCCATCATATAGTTTATCATGTAACCTCCCGTCAAATTTCCATTTACCATTATAAAATCATAAGACATAAAACAAATATAATGGAATGAAAACATTCCCACACTTTGATCCCAATATATCACCTAAATATATTGACATAAAAAATCCATTATAAAAACCATTTTCAATACCAAAATACATAAAAGAGTATATGGTATTTATTTCATTCTAAAAACATTACGACTTGTTGGGGAAGCCAAAGACCAAATAAGACTCGCGGCGGCAGAAAAGGTCATTGTCACCGCGTACGTTAAAATAAACATTCCTTTTTGTCGTTTGTAAAATGCTTCATAGAAAAAGATTCCTTTTGTATAAAAGTAAAAGTCAAATGGGTTTATACACTGTATAAAAGAAAGCTCTGTATAAAATGAAATATGCCTCAATGAAAGGAGATTAAGACGAAGTCCCTTACCAAGATCATTTTTAAATAAAATAGATCTATTATGTGTATTCATCATAAGTACACATAAATTAAGTACAAATACAAGACAGTACATAATAATATCATGACATAATTTGAAAGTAGGAGATTAACCCAAAGAACGGAAATTGGGTTAAGAAGTTCCCTTGCAAAAATTTGACAGCCTAACGGCGTCACTTCAAAATTCAGAAAATGAGTTGATGAGAGATAAAAAGGGGTATATCATCACTTGGACATAGAATTTATTTCAATAAGGATATATAAGAACATATCCCATCATAATAAGATTAAAAGACCTAAAAAAGATGTCTTTTAAAATGAGGAGGGTGAAAGGTTCCCTTACCGAATTGGGTATCTTCCGAAAGGTACACCCCCAGAAAGAAGGACTATACAACAATGATGTAAATACCCATAAACGAAATTATATTACACCAAGAGTATAATAATAGGAATTACATACACCAATCAACGGAAAATGTTGGAAAAATGTATCATAAATCTAACAGGAATAAAAGTGATATGAAAATCCCTTACGAAAACTCGGCAGCCTAATGGTGCCACTTAAAACTTCCAAAAATGGATTTATGAGATAAAATAGGGTGTCTAATAATATGAAAAAAAAGCTACAGTATGATGAATATAAAATAACATCCCTAATCATAAGAATGATTAGATTATAAGAAATTACATAAAAGAGAGTACTTAAAAAGAAAGAGAGAGGTTGGATCCCTTATATCGGGTCCGACTAGACTCGATCATTCTTTAACGTCCTGAATAATAAACTTGAGTTAATTTTTACTTTCTTAAGAACCTTTTATAAGTTAATTATTCCTTTTATATCACTTATTTCGATTTTATAAACATTATGTAATCATTTTCGTTAATAATGTTTGTTTTGTTGATATTTGGATCTTAAGTCGAAAGTGGAATTCTTACAATTACATGTTGTTCGTGTGGTCAAAGGTTCATTATATCCAGAATGATATTCATGATTTTGATATCATATATATCATATGTATCCATAATATACATGTATTTATAATATTACATCATCATTTAGAGGTGAGAAATGAAATGCACCGTTCATGGAGACGGTAAGCCGTAAGTACGCATGAACGTTACTTTCATTTCTATGTCATATTAATGGAATTAAAAGTAAATGAGAGGTATTTATATTTTAATTCCAGAATTATATTCATCATTTATATGTAACATACATCATATGTAATAACTTTAAATCCATCCTTATACATCCCACATATGGAATTAACGAATCAAATCACTTTGAGGGGGCGGTAGTCCGCACTTCCTAAAATGAAATTATCGTGTTTACCTAGATTGGAAACCATAAAGTTATGCCACAAAAGAATAATACTGAAGATTAAGTAAAACATAAACATATGATATATCATATAAAAACATAGTGACATCTTAATGACCACCTTTTAAGGTGTTATATGAGTGTTGAACAATCATCGTTTCGTGAGGCAGAAATTCGCCATCCACAGAAATAGTATGTTCTTTAACAATTAGATGTAGGTGTGTGTAAGTGTAGCTCGAATGATTCTTATAAAAACATCCTAGTATATTGATGATATTGGAGTTGTTACAAAAGAAATTAATAAAATGAGTTTAGGGGGATGGAGAAGCAAAATAAAACAAAAGAACACAAGTGAAGACATTACCTTAAAATCGGGTGACTCTTTTTTATTTGAGCTCAAAGGCTTCCTTGGGAAGACTTCTGCCTAAGGTGAGACTTTTAGGAGTAATAGAGGTATGTGGACAGACAAAATGGCAGGGGATGGTCGAGCCAAAGGCTTGAGAGGTGTGGGTAAGGTGGTAGAGGTGGGGGCCTTTTATAAGAGGAGAGGAGAGGCACTTTTGGAAAGTTAAGAAAAGATACTTTATTATAAAATGATTTTCAGAGAAAAGGGTCCCAAAATTATATATTTAGAAGATAATGTGCTAAGGGTTCCAAATCCACCAATCCAATAAGTTTTTGACAAGTTTTGGTCTTAGATTTTACATTATCTTTTCATATTATTTAAATCGTTAAATAATGAGGTAATCGATGCATCATCATGGTGTCATAAATAATTTAATTTATCTGATAATTAATTTTTTTTAACAAAATATCATGATTTAGGAAAATATTTTATCTGTAAAATGAATATTTATAGTCAAAATTATTACTTTTATAACCCCATTTAAAAATTGTTTTAGTAAAACATCTCATGTTTGTGACATTTTTATTTTAACATTAAATAAAAAGTTATTAATGTCATTTTCCTACCAAATTGGCTCAATGGGGTCCCCAATTTGACCCATGGATTTTCTTTGTCGGCCATGACACATACAATAAAGTTATAAAATGTGTCTAGGTCATTTAATATTATTAAAAAATTATTTTTACCTTAAACTACATTAATTACCTCTAATCGCGATGAAGAACATAAAAGTTACTATTCACCAAAAAATTATTTTAATCCCATTGAACCACATTTTACATCCTAATTACAACCATGTATGTCGGATTTTTGAAATTCAAAACACAGAGGTGGAAAAGTTTCATTTAAACGAAAAATCAGTTTCTTTAACTACAACTTAGTGGTTTCAGTATTCATCAAAAATTGAAATTTTCAAGAAAAATACCAAAAATTCACCCTAAGATATATTTGATATTTCGAACTCAAATATGATGTCTATTTTAAAAAATTAAAAACATATAATTTTAATTAATAAATTTAATAATTAATTCCCACTGTCAAAACAAATAGCGTGTTTTTAAGAAACAATATCTATTAAAAGATTGACACTAGTTTAAGTCCAATTTCAAAGTGAAATTTCTTCCAATGACCACTATTGGATTAAATGGTAAAAATATATTCTAATTTTACTTTTAAAAACAATTCAAAAGATAATCTAATCATATAAATATATTAGATTAAAAAGTGGTTTTGAATTAAAATACAACATTTTTCACTATTCATTAAAAAATGAACTTAATCAGAAAGATACCAAAAATTTACACAAAGTAAATTTTGATGTCTCGATTCTAAAGAAGAATTTTATTTTGTCAAATATAACACATAAAATTGTCAAAAAGTGGATTTAAAAGAGTTTCACCATCAAAAGGCGGTTAATCGACCTTCTAAAGAATATTAGAATGTTTACGCTTAAAATTGAATTCATTCACATTTTTAATCCTCTAACATTTATTGTAAAAAGTAAAAACATTTTACAAACATATATAATAATTTTTTAGTTAGATCAGTTCATTCCCCCCATTACAACGGCTAGGCATTAACTACCATTTAAAATAATATTATTTTATTATTATAGTGCAACGTAAGATTTCAAAGGAAATCGTTGTTGCGTTTTGGGTAAGCCATCAAACATAGATTACCCCTTAAATTAATATTAACATTTTATTCACAAATAGGGATAAATATAAAAATTTCATATTTTTTATTTACCTGGGGTGTTACATCCTTCCCCCCTTTTGGGAATTGCGTCCTCGAAATTTTAAAATTTGGCTCGGAAACATCCTTTAATGTCCCACATCGGAAAAAGGGTCGGTAAAAAATCACATTAAAATAAAGAAAGAGAAGTACAGAGGTCACCCGAGTTAACCCATACTAGGATTCCATATAGGAAAACATGGACATGGAGGAGAAAACATAGGGTCATGTTCTGATGGAGAGTGATAGAAAACAAGTTTAGGATAAAGTTAACCACAAGAAAATCAAAAACTTGTGATGGGTTAAACGGTATTCGATTCCCCAGTAAGAAAAGATAATAGACTACATTTTTGTTTTAATTTACTTTTTATTGAGGAATTTATTCATAAGGAAACATAATTACTTATCATGTTGACTTTCAACTTTTATTAGATTTCTTACACAAACTCATATTTTCTCCAAAAGACGAGTATTTAGGAAGACTTGTTCACATTAAGAGTACTATAATCAACTTCTAGAGAATCACCTAATCCAAAAAAAGAGAAATATATACTTCTCATGTCTTTAGACTTTAACGAAAACCAAAACCAAAAAGGTTAGTACAAGATCAGATAATCCAGAAAAGGATAACCCTTTATAAAAAGAAAAACTATTTTGAATCTCCAAATTTTTTCCAACAAAACCCAAAGTTCAACGAGGACCATTCTATAATTTTTTTACATAAAATACATCAAAGTAAACCAAACTATGATTAAATCTCAAATATTTAAAGTATTTAGTCACATATTCATCCATGTTAAATCGTAACACTTTTCTCCAAACAACATTAGTTGCTCATAAAGTCTCGTATTGAATAGTAATTAACCTAATCACATATCCTCCATGATAGGTTAATAAATTTCCATAGATAACCCAAAATCAAATTACTCTTAATTCATAAAATCATCTAAAAAAAATCACTCAAACTAACTAGGGACTTCACGTAGTCCAGTGGTAGGCAATAAATACCAGTTGCACTTTGTTTGTGGGTTCGATTCCCGCAGCTTTATTCGACGCGACGGGTTGTCTCACGGTCTGTGTGTTGTCCTTTTTCCAAAACTATATAATTCTTAAAACATTCCCAAACAACGAGACAAAAACTTCAAAAATAACCATAACATAATTTAACCTCAATTTTATCCCATGCCTTTCACTTTCCATCATAACATATAGCAACCCATAATTACCTCAAATGTAAGGATCACATAAACCCAAATGATTCTTTATAACTATGTACACAAAAGTACATATATCTATTCCTTGAATAAAATTTTCATATATCAAACATCAGGGTTACACATACTATAAAAAGTATTCTAATGTAACCCCATCAAAAAAAGAGACTTAATACTCTTATGAATTTCACCATAACTCTTGAATCACGTATACGATGACTTCTTACTCATTCATCATTCTTCATGATCCATTAACCATTCCTTTCCAAATTATTCTTGAAATACATCTTTCCTACAAACAAAATCATGAATCATATCCTAATATTCCAAAATAGAAAAACAAAAGTTAAGATATAATCCATACCTTTGACTGGTCATTGTCAGTTTCTTCATCCTCAATCGGAATGGCATTAGGTATTGGTAAATGAATATTTGTACGATCTTGGTGATCCGATTCCTGAAACTTATTCATAGGACATGTGTTTGCATAATGACCATGCACACCACATTTAAAACATTCAATTGATCACTCAGAAAGAACTTCTTTCCCCTTCTATGAGTCAACTAGATGATTCCTTTTTCCATGGCAGGTTCTTGCTTTATAACCTCCATTTCCACATATATAGCATATTTCTATCCCTTTGAAACATTTTCCTAGGTGTTTCATTCCACATCTTTGACACATAGGTTTTTGAGCACACTTACCTTTATGATTATTACCTGTAGTTCTGTAGGGATTTGTTTCTCACATATATGATACCTTATAGAAATCACCAAGGTTTAGGTGGTCAATCATGACTCGAGATAGTTGGTTGAGGATAAACACAAGAGTTCTCATTGCAGCTCCCATATCATTCAGTTGCTCGCTCAAAAAACTGTCACAGTTTCCTTCACATCCACCATTACTTTGGTGCTTTCTAGATCCAGCCATTTACTAAAACCAACAAAGTCAGTGTGAGCATATCAACAAAACCATCGTGTAATAAAGAGGAAGATAAACACTAAGTTATACTTACTCATTCACTTTATCTAAAATTAGGACTCTTTCTAAAATCCTAACCATTATGGTAATGTCACTTATGGTTAGATAATACCCTAACCTCTACAGTTATCTAAACCAACCTTTGATACCAACTATAAGGCCCCGACCTTAAACCTTACTTAATATTGGATTAAATGAATAATTAACATTGAGGATCTTTTCAGGAATAGTGTTTTAGAGAACTAGAACATAACTATTACATCTCAAAAAATTACAAAGTAGTCACTTCTACTAAATCTCCATAAAATAAAAACTCTTAAAAAGAAACAAGTCTCGTTCCATGTATTAGATAGAATGACTTTCCCTTGATCCCATCCATGACCATATTCCAAATTAAGTCCTGTGAAAAACATTTCAAACAAACTTGGGGTGAGCATAAAAATCTCAGCAAGGGATACACAAAGAATGAAAACTGTCAGTTTTTCAAAACAACATTTAAACCATGTACACTTTATCAAAGTAATACCTTTCATCTTTATGAAGTAGAAAAAACTATTCACTGAATAAAATATCATTACATACCCTTTTGTAACCAAAATATTACCATAAAACCCATATAAAGAACACATAACATATAAAGGTAATTTGGGACAAAAACATACTTAAATGGAATAACCATAAAGTCGACTTCCACACATATCACTTAAGGGAATATCCATACGGCCGACTTCCATACCCAATGCATTGGAGGTTATAACGTAACAACTCGTCCTGGTATTTATGGCACCACCCGTCATATGGTTTATCACGTAACCACTCGTCAAATGTCCAAGTACCATTATAAAATCATAAGACATAAAACAAATATAAGGGAAAGAAAACATTCCCACACTTTGATCACAATATATCACTTAAATATATTGACATAACAAATCCATTATAAAAACCATTTTCAATACCAAAATACATAAAAGATTATATGGTATTTATTTCATTTTAAAAACATTACGGCTTGTTGAGGAAGCCAAAGACCAAATAACACTCATGGCGGTGGAAAGGTTCGTTGTCACCACGTACGTTAAAAGAAACATTCCTTTTTGTCATTTGTAAAACACTTCGTAGAAAAAGATTCCTTTTGTATAAAAGTAAAAGTCAAAGGGGTTTATACACCATATAAAAGAATGTTGTGTATAAAATGAAATATTCCTCAGTGAAAGGAGATTGATATGATGTCCCTTAAAAAGATCATTTTTTAAATAAAATAGATCTATTATGTGTATTCGTCATAAGTACACATTAAGAAAGTAAAAATACAAGACAAGACATAATAATATCATGACATAATTTGAATTTAGGTGATTAACCCAAAGAATGAAAATTGGGTTAAGAAGTTCCCTTGCAAAAATTTGACAGCCTAACGACGTCACTTCAAAATTAAAAAAATGAGTTGATGAGAGATAAAAAGGGGTATCTCATCACTTGGACATAAAATTTATATCAATAAAGATATATAAGAACATATCCCATTATAATAAGATTAAAAGACCTAAAAATATGTCTTTTAAAATGAGGAGGGTGAAAGGTTCCCTTACCGAATTGGGTAACATCCGAAACATACACCCCATGAAAGAAGGACTATACAAAAATGATGTAAATACCCATAAACAAAATTATATTACACCAATGGTAGAATAATGGGCAGTACATACACCACTCAAAGGAAAATGGTGGAAAAATGTAGCATAAATCTCACAGGAATAAAAGTGAGATGAATATCCCTTACGAAAACTCGACAGCCTAACGACGCCACTTAAAACATCCAAATATGGATTTATGAGATCAAATAGGGTATCTCATAATATGAACAAAATAAATTAAGGTATGATGAATATAGAATAAAATCCACAAACATAATAATGATGAGCTTATAAGAAATGACATAAAAGGGAGTACATAAAAAGAAAGAGAGAGGTTGGATCCCTTACCTCAGGTCCGATTTTAATCGATCGTTCTTTAACATCATGAATAATAAACTTGAGTTAATTTTGGCATTATTAAGAACATTTTTCATGTTCATTATTCATTTTATATCACTTATTTCAATTTTATAAACATTATCTAATCATTTAAGTTAATAATGTTTGTTTTGTCGATAGTTGGTTCTTAAGTCGAAAGTGGACTTCTTACAATTACATGCTGTTCGTGTGGTCAAAGGTTCATTATATCCAGAATGATATTCATGATTTTGATATCATATATATCATATATATCCAGAATATACATGTTTTTATAATATTACATAGTCATTTAGAGATAAGAAATGAAATGCACCGTTCATGGAGACGGTAAGCTGTACGTACGTATGAATGTTACTTTCATTTCTATGTCATATTAATGGAATTAAAACTAAATTAGAGGTATGTATATTTTAATTACATAATTATATTCATCATTTATATGTAAAATACATCATATATAATAACTGTAAATGCATCCTTTATACATCCCACATATGGCATTAACGAATTAAATCACATTGAGGGGGCGGTAGTCCGCACATCCTAAAATGAAATTATCGTGTTTACCCACAATGGAAACAATAAAGGTATGCCACAAAAGAAAAATACAGAATCTTAAGTAAAACATAAACATATTATATATCATATATAAATATAGTGACATCTTTATGGCATCCTTTGATAGTGTTATATGAATGTTGAACAATCATCGTTTCGTGAGGCAGAAATTCGCCATCCACAGAGACAATATGTTCTTTAACCATTAGATGTAGGTTTGTGTAAGTGTAGATCAAATTATTCTTATAAAAACACCTAGAATATTGAATATACTGGAGTTGTTACAAAAGAAATGAATAAAAAGAGTTTGGGGGGTTGGAGAAGAAAAATAAAACAAAATAACACAAGTGAAGACATTACCTTAAAACCGGGTAACTCTTTTTGATTTGAGCTCAAAGGGTTCCTTGGGAAGACTTATTCCCAAAGTGAGGCTTATAAGAGTAAGATAGGGATGTGGAGAGACAAAATGGGGAGGGTTTGGCCGAACCAAAGGCTTGAGAGTTGTGGGTAAGGTGGTAGATGTGGGGGCCTTTTATAAGAGGAGAGGAGGGGCACTCTTGTAAAGTTAAGAAAAGATACTTTATTATAAAATGATTTTCGGATAAAAAGGGTCCCAAAATTATATATTTAAGGGATAATGTGATATGGGTTCAAAATCCACCCATCCCATAGGTTTTTGACAATTGTAGGTCTTAGATTTTACATTATCTTTTCATTTTATTTAAATCGTTAAATAATGAGGTAATCGCTGCATCATCATGGTGTCATAAATACATTAATTTATTTAATGTCTTAAAATTTTAAAAAAATATCATGATGTACGAAATATTTTTATATTTATAATGAATATTTATAGTCAAAATTATGACTTGTATATCCCCATTAAAAAATTGTTTTAGTAAATCATCTCATGTTTGTGACATTTTTATTTTAACATTAAATAAAAAGTTATTAATGTAATTTTCCTACCAAAGTGGCTCCATGGGGTCCCCTAGTTGACCCATGGATTGTCTGGGTCGGCCATGAAACATCCAATAAGAGTAGGACAAGTTTCTAGGTCATTTCATATTATTAAAACATTATGTTTACCTTAAATCACATTAATTACCTCTAATCACGATTAAGAACATAAAAGTTACTATTCACCAAAAAATTATATTAATCCCATTGAACCACATTATACTTCCTAATGAAAAACATTTATGTCGGATTTTTGAAATTCAAAACACATAGGTGGAAAAGTATCATTTAAACGAAAAATCAGTTTCTTTAACTACCACTTAGTGGTTTCACTATTCATTAAAAATTGAAGTTTTTCAGAAAAATACCAAAAACTCACCCTAAGATATATTTGATATTATGAACTCAAAAATGATGTCTATTTTAAAAAATTCAAAACATATAAGTTGCATTAATTAATTTAATAATTAATTCCTGCTGTTAAAACAAATATTGTGTTTTTAAAAAACAATATCTATTAAAAGATTGACAATAGTTTAAGTCCAATTTCAAAGTAAAATTAATTCCAATGACCACTATTGGATTAAATGGTAAAAATATATTCTAATTTTACTTTAAAAACAATTCAAAATATAACTTAATCCTATAAATGAATTATATTAAAAAGATGATTTGAATTAAAATACAACATTTTTCACTATTCATTAAAAATGAACATTATCGGTAACATACCAAAAATTTACACAAAGTAAATTTTGATGTCTTGATTCTAAAGAAGAATTTTATTTTGTCAAATATAACACATAAAATTGTTAAAAAGTGGATTTAAAAGAGGTTCTCCATTAAAAGGCGATTAATCGACCTTCTAAAGAATATTAGAATGTTTACGCTTAAAATTGAATTCATTCACATTTTTAATACTCTAACATTTATTGTAGAAAGTAAAATTACTTGACAAACATATATAATCATTTTATAGTTAGTTTTGTTCATTCCCTCCATTACAACGGTTAGGCGTTAACTACCATTTAAAATAATATTATTTTATTTTTATAGTGAAACATAAGATTTCAAAGAAACTCGTTGTTGCGTATTGGGTAAGCCATTAAGCATAGTGTTCCCTTTAAATTAATATTAAAATTTTATTCACAAATAGGGATAAATATAAAAATTTCATATTCTTTATTTACCTGGGGTGTTACAGATGGGACCTGAATTTTTGTGGTCAATGTATTCAAATCCAACAATGCTCTATTAATAAAGATTTTTACAATGTAGTCCTTAGGTATCCAAATTTTTTCACCATTGGGTGAAGTAATATTATAAAGATCTAATATTTTCAAATATTAAGAGTATGATGTAGGGATGGAATTTTTACGGACATAACAAAAGACTTTGGACTGAAAAATTCCATGGTGTAAAGAGTAACTGGCTAATAAATGACTCAAAAGTATGAGGGGAAATCTCTACATCCTCAGTAGACCCTAGAATCAGAAGACCCAAATTAGGTATATAGAAGATGGGAAATTTTCTTTTCCTACTGTATGGGTCCAACAAAAGTGTCCAAGGATTCACTATTTATCATATTGAAATAATAACCAAGACCCATATAGTAATATAATTGATGTGTGGTATGGTATATAAAAATATTATAGTGGTCCTCTCAGGAATGGTCCACAATTATATATAGGTTTATGTCATGAATTAGAAAAAAACAATTCAGTTTAACACTTGTGGCAAGAAACCATGGTTTAAATTTTATGTTCCTTCATATAGGACCATAATAAATCATTCATACACTAACATGCCTTTTTGTGGGGGGGGGGGAACCTTACCAAAGATCTTATTTTCATGTGATCTATGCTTCGTGTGATAATAAAGAGTGGAAAATATTCTTCTTACCATGTTGATGAAATCAAGGTGACGAAATGTGAACATTGTATCATTCCATAACTAGGCCATGATCTGGGATCGAGGAATCCCTACATATCTCAGTTGAATAATAATCAAGCCATTCATAGTTACATTAACCCATCCATTTTATTTTCATGCAGTGAATACGAGTGTGACATTACATGAAATACATCGAACGTTGGGGTTGGGCCAATGATTAGAAATATAGGTGTCACTTCATATCATATGATGGTAGGTATCATGAAACACATAGTTCTGGAAAGATAGTTGCACACATCAATGATGTTTTTATGTTGGGAAATGTGAATTTCAATTTTCTAGAATGATAGATTGGACTAAGGTATAGGTTTTTAGAGTCACAACATATCTAATTTAAAATGGGAATCGACACCCACAATGTTCATGAAGGATTCCTGTGCATGTATGACCCATAAACAGGGCGGTGGCCATTCTATTTTATTGTTGATAGACCTATGATTAATGATCAGTGTGTCTCTTTATATCTCATCTGAATAAAATTCCAGAAATATGATATTATTGAATAATGGTTAGGTGGGGAACAAATACCAGGGTTTTTGATCCATTCAAACATGGATATAAATGAATTACATTTTTATCTGGTGAGTCAGGGATTTGAACAATGTTATTTCACATCCTGCTGTAAGGACACTGTCATATAATTTTACTTCTTTTGTATAAGATTTTGAGATATGTAATTTAATTTCCTATAACTCAGACTATGATGTGTAATTTTTTTGGGTCATACGATTAGGTCCATATAGTTTTATTTTTAAGGTCTATCATACATTTACATGGTTATATATAGTTTAATGTCATAAAAGATGTAAATACGTATTTTTATAATTATTATTTTGAAATATGAACAATATTCCAATCTTTTTATGGTCATATGACAAAGGAAAACTACTTAGTTTCACATTTGCAAGTGAGATGATTCATTATTTCATCACATGAAGTACTTTTTTGAAAAATAATGGTTTTTATGGGGAGAAAATTACGTATACATCCTTTGATATCAAGGAATAATCTACGATATAGTGGACCTTCTATATGAAATAAGGTCTCTCTCATTTTGTTCTATTTTTGGAGAATTCTTTCCTGGTATCATTAGTGTTCTGAGAACCAATACAAGTTATCCATGGAGGAATGAGTGGAGGGTGGCATTAATATTATAATATTATTCTATAATATTGGTATAATACTCCAAATGATGAAATGTTTGAAATATTCAATTATCAGGTATCTTCAGTTCATCCATTAATTTCTTGGATTTAACATCTCTGGATAGCCTATTAGAGATGCAAACATGGAGTGATGGAGATTGGATATTAATTGGAAAGACATATTATATCTCAAAAACATGTTAATACCGGGTTATATATGTGGTATTATGAGTTTTGGTTCATTAAACCTAAAATTAATTCAAGAGGATATCGATCTAAGACAATTTATCTTTATCCACCAATATCTGGATTGTGTTCGATAGGGTTTTCATGAAGGAATATATGTGTCTATTTTATGCCGCAATATATAATGATGAGTGGTTGTATTAGATATTAAATCCTTGGTAGGATTTATGTTTGTATTAGGAATTGAAATTGGGGCCCTTTTCCATCAATATTGTAGGAGGTACCCCAAAACTGGTAATGTTATTATTCATCAAAAGGATGATGATTCTTTTTTCCTTGAGTTATTATAGGGGTAATACCTCATCCCATTTGGAAAAAAATTGGTTGTTATAAGAACATACATATACTACATGGTCATGATAAGATGATATGGTCCTATGAAGTCTATTCCACTTATGGTGAATGGATATGAATATTTGTTTTTACGTTTCCATGCTTGAGGTTGATGGATGAAGTTGGCATGCACATGGAACAAGTGACCCATTTTGGTTTTGTTTATAAAATCTTGCATCATATTGAAATAGTATTAGATGATAATCTATATATGATTGGGAATATAACTCCCTTACTGGTGGGAACGATATTTTATTTGATTTACTTCATTCATGATAACTGTAATATCTTTCCCATTGGTACATTTGAGAAGTATTTCCTCGGACCCTGATTTATATAGAAATTTCTAGTGATATAGGTCATCGTATCATTTGTTGTTTCTTTCATGTCATCAAATTTACTACATTAATTAAATATTATATAAGTGTAATCCATTGGGATGGAAATCTATGATGTGAATCATCCACCCCATGGTTGGAAAATATTGTTTGGGAATATGATTTATTTCATCAATCTAAACTTTTCTTACATGTGCATAAGGTGAGACCATTCAATGATACATAATGATGATGACTATTTCAGTTTCATATATAATTCCTTGGAAATATATATTCAGTTTGAAATCTATTATCCATAGCCCTTTTCAATCGTTATACATGATTTGACATTATTACTTATGATAACTCTTTCATTAACCCCCGAACATAGTCAATCGTGGTGATTAACTCTTCATTTAGGATGGAATAATACTTTTGATATATTTTATTTCCAATAATAAATTTCTTTTTTAATCTATGTGTAAAACTAGTATTTGAATTTTTAGTTTTAGTCCCACAATAAAGGCCTAATATTCTACCACATTATTAGTTATACCTTTTAAGAAGTGTAAGGAGTATGGAAAAGTTTTCATTTCAAGAATTATAAGAATGAATCCTATCCCGACATTGTTCTTCTTAGGGTCTTCATTATCTCCCCTTTTATGATTCTTGAGGTGTAGTTGAAATACATTTCACATATTTGGGGTCCTTATTGAATAGAAATGACCTATTCATTTGGTGAATTTGTTATTTAATGATGTTGTTGCCACATATGGGTGTTCTACAAGAAAACGTACCAAGGCATGACATTTCACTACATAATGAGGAACCAAATGTTTATGAAACTACTATAGGATATCAATTCACATTTCAAAACATCTTATCAGCATAAAAAACAAAAGATATAGTTGAGTGGGTAATTTCAATAGGTAAAATTGACATATTGGTGTTTCAAGTGGTGCCTTAGTTTCTTAACATCGATGATTAAAACTAGGAATCTCTTCTCACGATTTAAATAATTAGTCTATGTACCAGTCAGGTTTCAATTGATGTAATGATGTATTTTTCATTTCATTAACGATATTTTGTTCTTGGAAATAACCTAGTGATCTATCAAAGGTCGTCACATATTGAATGACTAGCCTTCCCCTAATAGACAACATTAACACTGGTTGGTTCATGAGATATTTCATGATACTGTCAAATATTTCCTGACAGAATGTACTCTATTGTTATATTAACCCCTTATTCGACAATGTGATGATGGGAAAAACATTTTGTATTGACTTGAACCTAGATATCTCAGATTTGCTGTGTGAAACTAAATATATTGGTATCATTTAATGGAATATATCCCTGAAGGACCTACCAATTAAGTAATCTTGGTAAACAAGATACCTCAATGAGCATTGTATTACAAATGAATACACTAAATAAAACAAATTTTTTTATTTCTTATAAACAAATAAATCAAGGATAATACATATTCCATCTACTATAATCCTTCATATATTTCATCATACAATTCTTATATTTCTAGTGAACGAAACATACTAAGGGTGATATCAAATGCTCATTAAGGGTAAAATATAGTGGAAGAAGCAATGAGTCAATGGGAGTAACAACTATAGCATTGAAAATAACTGAACACACACACACCATGTAATCAAAAACTATCATGTATTTAGATAAAAAATATTGAAAGTTAATAACATTAAATACACACCATTAAAATAACTTCATAAGAAAAATAAATAGGATAGGATATGAAAATGAAGTGAAATCCATTAATTAACGATGTAAAATGAAATGTATCCATATATATAAAGATGTAAAATCTGTTTGATGAATAATAACTGAAACCCATAAAAGGTAAATTCTTATTTAATGAACATTATATCTAAGGAACATGCGGACATATTACCATCACGACCTTCCTAAAGGATGTTTAATACTAAGGTTAAAAAACCATTTGTAAAATTATTTCTCTCATGAGAACCTATCAATATATGAAGGAGATATATAAATTACCCAATATATAGAATCATTTACATTAAAAACAAATCCTAATATTTAATAATCAAAATAACTAATAATCCTTATCAAATAACCATAATGATTCAAGAATACATATTTACCAATAATTCCCCAATTAATAAAATAATTTCCAATGTAACAACCATGTGAATAATGGTATACAATTTAGGCAATATAAATATCATTTGTATGAGAGTATTGATATTTAATTAAAATTTAAATGAAAAATGTTTACAATAAATTGATTGTTTCTAGATAATGTTAACAATTACAAAATGTAGTGTGATTAAGAAAATTCTTGAGGAGAATAATCATTAAAAATTATAAAGAGTCCCATACCACATTGAAAAATTTGACTAATAAAATCCAAGAATGGTATGAAATTAAATGGATCTCTGAATATGATGAAAATAATAGGATTAATGATATAACACGAAAAATTATGTATATAAACCACCTAAAAGATATTTGGAACATAATGATAAATAAGACTCAGTTGAATATAAATTGAGACCAAATTACTTACATATGAATCAAAAGACCCAAATGTGATGATCATAAAATGAACCATCTACATACCATGATGAAAAAAAAATTCATCATATAATATATCAAAATGTGTAGTAGATTCCCCACACAAATGAATTATGTATTTAATATTACATTCATCTCACAAATGTAAAAAGTGAGATAGAAATACCTAAATTATGTATCATAAGTCTAAAAAGTGATAAATATAAATTAAACATCTAAATACCATTATGGTAAATTTATTCATTATATAATATTTTAAAATTGATAGCAGGTACACCATAGAAAATAAGTAAGATGTTTTTATGACATTTATCTCATGGATGTGAAAAAGTTAGATGGGAATCCTTACCCTGAGATTCCATTCAGGTGAATGTCCTTTAACTTCTTGTATAATAAACTTATTTTAATTTGAAACATTATTCAAAACCTTTTTCATGTTTATAATTACATTTAATTCAATTATTACCATATTTTTTCAGCTATATTATTAATTAATTTTAAGATGGGTGTTTCAACCAAATTTGGTTAATGTATAAAAAGTCAATATTGTTTGGTCAAATATGGTCAAATGATTCATTATAGAATATCTCTAGATTAATAATAATTATATTATTATACTTTATACTCATTTAATATGTATTTATAATATTCTATAATATATTGGATATTATAAATGAAGTGCACCATTCATCGAGATGGTAGGTCGTACGTACACATGAACACTACTTTCATTTCGTTATTTTATTAAAAGAATAAAAACTAATTGATACATAGATTTATTTTAATTAATGTATAATATAAATTTTATATATGTTATATATCATTATTAACATCATATTTTATACATTCCATGTATGGCATGAACGATCCATAACACATTGACTTACTGGTAGTCCAGAATTCCCCAAAAGAAATTATCCTATTTATAAAACATGGAAGCATTAAGGTATGTTCTATATAAAAATTATATAAGAATAGAGAGAATATAAATATTATATATAACATATATAAATATATTTTACTCATTCATTCCAATATGAGTGATGGTAGACAAAAATTTAATAATCATCATTTCATGAGCTAGAAGTTCGTCATACACAGAAACAATATGTTCTTTACTAATTAGATGGTGGTGTATATAATTGTAATTAAAAATATCATAACAAATACTATTATATTTATGATAATATTTTTGTTATTTAGTCATATAATAAGGATAGTACACTAAATTTAGAATTTAAATGAAACTAAAGACCATGGTACAATGCATTACCTCTTAATTAGGTAGCTTCTTTGGGTTTATACAAAATGGATTCCTGGGAGAATTTATGACATAAGAGAGGATTTTAGGATTAGTGAATGGGTTGTTTTTTATGTTTTTTGGTAAGATATTTTCCAAACCAAATGGTTTGTGATGTGGGAGTATTATAGAAGAATGTGTATCTTTTTATATTATAGGAGAGGTGTACCCTTGGAAACTCTTAAAATATTAAATTAATATAAATCATAGTTATGTCCCAAATGGTCACAAACAATTTTATTTCTATGTTAAGATGGTTTTGGGTCCAATTACCATTATAAATTTAAAAATTATACAATATTGGAATATTTTTTTCCATAATGTTTTGGTTTAAAAATTATTTTACACTTTTTAATCTTAATGTGATATCATGTTATTTAAACATTGTGTGTTAAAGTAATTACCATAAGATGTCAAACGACCCTAAAAAGTATCATTTATGACATATTTGGAATTATAATAACCACATGTATTAATATTAAATATTTATGAATTTTATTATAGTTAATAAAAAAATTATATTTTATGTTAGGAATTATGTTGATTTTTTACACTATTTATTCTTGACTTTTTAAAAAATTCATAAAAATTTGATTCATCCAAACAAAAATTAAATCATTTATTATATCACATAGTAATACATAAAATTCATGGATGACATCAAATATTTCATTTAATATTATTGAATTATTAATAATATCATTAATTTGATTCCATCTTTAATAAATCTATTATTACATCATTATTGTGTCAAAATTAAATTTAATTACTTAATGTTTACAAAATATAAATCAATTACCAAAATGTAGTTTATATTTTTATATTTATATGAAATATTTATATTTTAATAGATAAATTATGTATCATCTTATAAATATTGTTTTAGTAATAATAAACATGGCTATAATGCTTTTTCTTTTTCTTAAAATTAATTGTTTTAAGTTTATTTATCACATCTAAGTAGCTTCCAAAGGAAAATATATTGGACCATGGATTTTATATTTTGTCAAAAAATCCTCCAATAATGTTAGAACAAGTGTTTTCTTAATTGTATATTATTAAAATATTATTTTTTACTTTATTTACCCGATTTACCTTTTAACCATGGTAATAAAAATAATTACCATTGTTACTATTCTTAAATTTCAAAAATAAAATGGAAATATTTATAAAATTTAGACCATATGATTCCAAATATAGAATCCATTTTTCCTATTTCAAAACATAGAATATCTAGATATTAAATAAAAATTAATCACATTGACAAAATGAGAAAATGACTTTTTTATGTCAATGTTTCAAAAGTTCACATATTTATTATATTCAATTTCATTGTGAAATTAATTAAAATGAATAAAAATACATTGAATGATAAAAAAATAGTTATTTATACCTTAAAAAGAAATATAATGACACTAACAATTTCAAAAATCATATGAAAAGTCCATTTTTAATTAAAATTCACGGGTTTTCACTATTCATTAAAATATGAAATGTATTAGATAAATATCTAAACTTCAACAAAAGTAAAATTTCCTTCCCCAATTCCAAATAATTAATTTATTTTATCCAAAATAACATATAAAAGTATTAAAATTGGGACATAAAATATGTTCTCTATTAAAAGTTGGTAAAATTTCATTTATAAAAATGTAGTTTTTTATGTGCAAAATAGTGTTTGTTATTATAGTATGCATATAAAACCTAATTAATGAATATAAATAATATTTTTTTATTATATATCATATATATTTCATTAAAATCATTTACTAATTTAAATTTCTTATTTTTACTGAGATAATACTCCTTTAGAATCCTAAAAAAATTAATATTTATTTTTATATTTAATCGATTATTATTATCATTTATCATTAATTGTATTCCCATGAAATAATTATATATTTCTATAAACAATATATTTTTTCAGTTTCGTAATAATATTCTTTATAGATTTTTTATATGTCATTATATTAAATGATTATATTTAAATAATATGTCTTTGTCTGGTGATACTTGGTCTTGCATACTATGCAACCTATCAAGGATGGTTGCTCTAGAATTTAACACACTCTAACTTAGTGTTTCACGAATTAAATTACATAGAATATATTGTTGATATTAAATATATTATAATTTATACAGATATAATATTACATTATTCTCTTGATGTTGTGTGTTATACAAGCTATTGAATACATGCTTCTTCCTTTAATTATTGAGGTAATCACATTTCCCACACCTTAATTAAATTACATCCTCACAATTTAATATTGATCTAGGTAATAAATTTTTTGATACTTATTGAATTTAAATCCCACATCAGTATAAGTTTTAATAAATCATCCTCTAGAAAATAGAGTATGAAATGTGGAATGCACCCACAGACTTCCACCTAATTATTTCTCTATGTAGAACTACATTCATGATAAGTAAAGATACATACAAGGAGGAAAAGCATAAATATTTTTTAGAAGAGAATGAGGTCATCAATTAAAAAAAAGTGAATGATCAGTGGAATGTTGTGGGCATCAAAGCCATAAATCTCAGATGATATAGAATATCACTGGTTCAACCTAAATTAATGCATTAGGAGAACACAATTTTTTTATCATTTTATTAATTTTGAGTAATTATTTTACTGATCAAGAATATAATAAAATATTATTACATGATAGGATTCAATTTCATATTAAAAATGTGAACATTTAATTTTCCTCTTATCAAATTCCAAATCATCCTTTAAATTTAAACAATTAATTTATAATAGGATTTTTGATTTTTTATCCCAAAATCACTAAAACAAACATTTAAAGGAATATAAGAGTGACATGTCTTACAATTTATCTTTAACTATATTCAAAAAATAATATGATTTATTGGTTAAACACAAATCCTCCATTTTGATACTAGTGGATCATAATTAACTTTTATTCAAAAATTGTTTAACTAAAAAGAATGAACAAATAAAAAAGACACTACGTATGTAAGTGGTTGGTGTGAAATCCTTATCGTCCTTTGGTCTCAGAATCATGACCCTTGGCCATGCCAAATATGATTTGTTAACATCTAGATTACATGATTTACTATTCTAAAACAAAATTAATATAATTTCTAATGTAAATAAGATGGTCATTCATGAAATTTTTCATATGTATAAATAGACTTTTAACTAAAATTTGCAATAAAACCACAATAGTTCAACTCTTTTATTTCTACCTAGGTCCTTTATTGGTCTATGGATTGCCTATAATATCAATTGTATGATTTTTTATTCAGAAACCCTGTATTTAATCAAAAACACAATAGTTTAGCCTAGTATATTTGTTATAATTATTTATTCCAACCATTAATATTGTTTTATAAATAAAATATGGATTATCTAATACATATACCCCATGAGTGTCAATCCCAATGCGGGCTAAGTCCCATTATCATGTACCAAGTTACCCTGTGTCTGGTCCAGAACACCTTGTTAGAGTTTTTTCTTCTAGGTACATCTGTGTCAAAACCACATCCACTTGTAATAACCAAACAAAGATGTATTGAAAGGAAGTCCCACATAAACTATATAATTTCAAAATACTAAGGTGTTCTTCTCTACTTATCCTAAAAATTTTTCTTAGGGTTATGTTCTATAACCTATGTTTTCTTAAATCTAGTTCCCAGTGTTTCTACTGAACTTCCATTGATACCAATAGTATTAAACCGACCCGAGATTTCCCAAAGCTAATGTATGCTACTAAATACATTGCGATGATATAAATGAAGGAAGTCCCAAAGGGACGATCAATTTAGCAGGATTGGTAAACCAGATAAATAAATGTGTATTATTTTAAAAATGAATACACTGATTACAAAATAATGTTTTTATTTCTTATAAACAAAAACCATTGAGGATAGTCACAAATTCATTTAGTATATTCCTGAATATCATTAATAATAAGCATCTGAGATTCACAGGGAAAGAAAAATAATAATAGTGGCATCAAATGATCAATAAGGGTAAAATATAGTGGAACAAATAATGAATCAATGAGTGTAATAATTATGGAATAGTAAATTACTAAACACACATACCATGTAATCGAAAAAACGTCACGTATTTGGATAAAAAATATGTTAATGTAATAAATGGAAATACATGACATTAAAATAACTAGATAACAAAAAATAAATATAGGATGATATGAAATTAAAATACATAAAATCAATTAATGAGAAGAAATAAAATGTATCAATCAACATGTCAATGAAAAATCTCAAGGATGAATAATAATGTAAACCACTATGTGGGGAATAATTTCATAATATACCTGATGTACAAGGCACATGAGAAACTATTATCCTAAAAACCTTTCAAAGGATGACAGAAAACTATGTGTAGAAATCTATTTGTGGAATTATTTTTCTCTTGATAACCAGTCTATGCCTCAAGGAGATATATAGTGTCCTGGATACACCCATCATTGCTAATTCGAATGATTATTCATATTGAATACTAAAAAAACTAATACTCCTTATCAAAAAACTATATCAAATGAGAAATATGAATTTTTCAATAATTCCTCAATTAATCAAATAATTTTCAAATTATGCACATTATGGATAATGGAATATGGCTTAAGAAATTACAATATCCATTATATGAGATTATAGATATTAAATTTATTTTCCAATGAAATTGATTACAATAATGTGATTATTTCAAGTGAAAGTTAACAATCAGAAAAGGAAGTGATATTAAGACCATTATTGAGGAGAATAATCGTTAATCATTACAAAGTGTCCCATAACACAATGAAAAATTTGAATCCTAATATCCAAAAAGGTATGAAATTAAATGAATCTTATAATATCATGAAAATAATAGGATTCATGATATAACACGAAAATACAATATATAAACAAAATAAAAGTGAATTGGAAGATAATAACAAATAAGTCTCAATATAATGTAAATTGAGACGAAATTCTATAACATATTAATTTTAAAAAAATAATAATAATAAAATGAGAAATCTACATAACAGGATGATAAAATAATTCATGATATAATATATCAAAATGGGCAGTAGGTACACCATACAAATGAAGTAAATAGTGAATATGACATTTATCTCACGGATGTAAATATTGAGACAAAAATCCCATAAATAAGAATGGATATTAATAAAAAATATATAAATTATTTCATGTTATAATATATCAAATTAGGTAGTACTTTCACCACACAAAAGAAATATGTGTTGATTATGGAATTTATCTCACAGATGTAAAAAGTGAGATGAGAATACATATCCTGAGTTTCCATTAAGGTGAACATACGTTATCATTATGTATAAAACTTTTTGGTAATTGTATACCAGATTAATAACATTATTCATGTTTATAATTTCATTTATTACAATTATGACCCTATTTTTTACAACAACAAAACCAATAAATTTTACATCGGATGTTTCAACCAAATTCTATTAAAGGATCAAAATCAACTTTATTTGGTAAATTTAGGTAAAATATGTCATTATATAATATCTAATGAATAATAATAATTATATTATTATCATATATAATTATTAAATATTCATTTAGAATATTCAATAATATTTAAATAAAATAAATTAAGTGCATTATTCATGGAGATGTTAGACTATACGTATGGATAAATGATACTTTCATTTCTTTATTGTATTAAAAGAGAGAAAAATAAATCATAAATATTTATATTTTAATTCTAGTATAATATATATATGTAATATATGTTACATTGTTTTATTAACTCTATCCTTTTTACATTCCTTGTATGGCATGAATGAGTCATATCACTTTGAGGGGGTGGTACTCCATATTTCCCCAAACAAAATTATCATATTTACACAACATGGAAAGCAGACATAGGCCTTTCGTGGGGTGTGGAAAAACCAAATATAAACCAAGTTAAAATTTATTATATTGGTTTACTTAGGTTGTCTCTAGAGATGGTTGCTCAACAATAGTGGTTGTCACTTAAAATAAGAGAAATAATCGATGTTGTTTTTGAAATTGTATGATTTGGAAAATAAAAGAACAAAACTAAATAAAGTAAATCAATTAAGTGATAGTTTTAAAACAAAATGACAAATTTTGTGATTTATATCATGGATATGAAATGGTGATCAGGTTAGGGTCAGTTTTTCAATTGTAATTCTATCACAGTTCACATTACCCAATTCACTTTTTCTAAATTGTTAACAGTGAGAATCCACAATCATTTCTTCTCACTACCCTGGTAAAAACATATCTGAGAAAAAACCATAATATAACCTCAAATTGATCTACTCTCCTTATAATGTGTAATATATTTGTAGAAAATAACTCTAATTATCTTAGGCAATTCCCAATCTGGTCCTGTTTATCCCAATCAATCAAGAACATTCACTACTCCTCACACACATACCGGTGATCCCTGAGTACTTCACCACTAAGTCTTGGTCTATTCCATCATTTATAAACTAGAAACTAGTTTAGGGGTAAATGGATCATTGACCAAATATAAATAAACAACAGAATCTAAAATCAGATACAATCGTACATGATAATAAAAACTGTTATAAGAAATTAAAACGGATTCGCATAAGAGAAAAGAGGATTTTAAAAACATAATAGCAAGAACTCATAAAATAAAAAATGGAAAAAAATATCCTTCCCCAATCACATATAATTTTACCCTACCATGTTAACTGAAATTGTGAATAAGGGGAAATAAGAACACATTACAATACTAATAAGTGTAAAACATAGAAAAGAAAGAACAACAATTTGATCATCCAGAATTTGTCCTCCAGATGTTTTCCTCTGTTCCGCCCACCATCCGGCCAAAAAACACTTAGGTCCCTTCTTATATAATTTTTTTAATGATGTTTCATATCTACCCTCAATATTTTAGAGGATTTGGAAAGGTGTAAAGAATGATATGGCTGAATCCATGACAATTACTTTTTTGGCCTCCAAAAACTATTTCACCCACTCCACTTGGACGCGCCGAAAAGATTCCTTGATAAGCTTCATATTTTTGAAAATTTATTTTGAACCGTCATTTGAATAACCTATGTTGACACCGGCTGGAATAATATAATTTTAAGGTCATATATATGATATATTTTTGATTTAATTCGGTGGGGTCCATTCTACCAGGCAGACTGAGTTTTCTACTTGATTGATCTTTATGTACCATTGGGTTTTGAATTGGGTCTTGGTCCAGATGAAAAAATTGATTCCCACAAGCATATGAAGCCTAAAAAAAGTATTCACTTTAATAGGACCAATAATATAAAAGTTATTCTTGAAAAATAGAAGCTACATAAAACTATCAATTTTACACAATTACCCCATTTTCATTTTACGCCCAAAATACCCCAAAAAACACTTAAATGATGAAATATACTCAAATTGAATAATTTAGAAGGATTAAATATTTAAAAAACATATTAATAATAATGAAAATATTAAATCTTTAAATTTCCCCAAACATACCACTTGGACTCTTGGACAAGTTAGAATCAAAATAAAATCAGATAAAATTCAAAACACATATCCATGAGATCCACCAATTTGACAACAAGAAACAAAATATTTCATGCCTCTTGAAAAAATATTATTTCAAGTTCTTAATTTAATATTATTAAATATATTTACTCTTCATTTACCCTAAAATGTACACAAAACACTTACCTAACTTTTATTATCTCTCATCACACAAATTTCAATTTCTTTAGAAATGTTTTTCTCATCCAATCTCATATAAGTGTCACCATAGGCTTGATAAATTCATATATCTCCACCAAATGTGAGTCAAATACATATGTTTATCATGAATACTTTTAAAAGTTAGTCTATTTATTTTGTTTTGGTAGGATTTAGATGTCAAAATTCTTCGGCTGAATGAAGAGGGCTTGGATCTTTTTGATGCAAAATTGCATCACTCTTGTTTTCACACAAGTATGGTATCATCTTCACCCACCTTAGTAGAAAATAACCTCCATCATCATGTAATATCAAATAATTCTTAAACATATCATCATTTCAGTAGAAAAAACTTTAATATTCTCAAACAAAATATTTCTTGAAAGGTATAGAAAAGGCACAAATTTTTTTCTTTGTTAGAAGCTCCAGAAAGGCACAACTTCTCGCATCACGAGAGATCCAGAAAAGGCGCAGGTTTCAGAAGAATTATTTTTTTAGTAGCAATAACATATCTTCACCATGTTATTTTCACCCATTGTATCCCCAAATAATTTAGTACAATACAAGACATCTTCCCCCACACATAATTTCAAATATATCATGCAATTTTACTTCAAGAACAGGTTAGATAGGGAAAATTCGATTGTAATGTGGTTATAATAACAGATTGTTCATAGATTATAAAGGCTACATGAATAAAATTTTCATGGTATTCTATTATAAAAAGTATTTTAATGAAAAGGGGGATTTAAATCCCAAAAAATTCCTTAATCATTTAAAACACATGTACCTCAAACCCTCATGTTTTGAAAGGAATAAATCAAATTCATGTTAAATCCATAATTGGTTCGTTCTCTCGAAAAGTGAGGTTATTGTAAAAAATATGAAAACAATAGTTTCATAAGCCTCATGGGAATGTGATTTCAAATATAAATATAGTGATATGTGACATGGGATTCAAAAATCAGAGTAATTTTCATAAAATTGGAAAAGATTTGAACTTGAAACAACATCATTTTCAGCATTCATTTAAGATCAGTTTAATCGAACAAATTATTTCTCCCATGTACATGGGTTTCAAAAAAGTCAAAGACAATAATTTCAGCTCAAAATTTAAAAAAAACACACAAAAATTTAAAAATAAACACATAAAATTTGAAAAACAACCATTTTTTAAAAAAAATGAAAAAAAACAACAAATAAAAATCCAAAACTACAAAGGTTCTCTCGCCCATACATAAATTATGCAATGTCCACAATGCATTCAAATGGATTTAACACATAAGAATATTTGAAATTGAATAGTAGGAATCAATAAATTATAAAGGAGAGGTACGACCTTATGGAGTTCATTGATAAATAGGTTGGAGGAGTGTGATCTCCTCCAATGGCTCAGATGGCATGGTCCAAAGGAATTTATTCAACATATGTCCATTCATAGTGAATGGATCGTTCTCTCCATCCTTTACAATCTCAACATCACCAAAAGGATTTACATGAGTAACTATAAATGGACCTTCCCACCTGGAACTAAGTTTACCTGGCATCAGCTTGAGTCTTGAATTGAATAACAACACTTTTTCTCTAGGATGAATGTTTTTTGGTTGGAACAGTTTGTCATGAACCACTCTTGTTCTCTCTTTGTAAATCCTGGAATTTTCAAATGCTTCTATTATAATTTATTCCAACTCATATAGCTACAATCTTTTCTTTTTGTTCCAGCACATTCAAGATCTATATTCATCTTCCTCATAGCCCAGTATGCCATGTGTTCCAATTCCACTGGTAGGTGACAACTTTTCCTATAAATCAGCCTATATGGACTCATTCCAATCGGTGATTTTTAGGTTATCCTATAAGCCCATAATGGTTCTTCTATCATTTGGATCCAATCCATCCTATTTAGATTAACAGTATTTTAAAAAATTCATTGTATTTCCCTATTAGACAAGTTAGCTTACCCGTTAGTCTATGGATGATAGGGAGTTGATGTTTTATGATTCAACCCATATTTTTTCTAGAAAGACTCCATTATCCTAATGCAGAAGTGAGTCCCTTGATCATTATTGATGTCTCTGGAAGTCTAAACCTATAAAATATGTTAGACCTGACAAAATCACAAACAACTTTAGCATCGTCAGTCCTAGCGGCTTTTTGTTACACCCATTTAGAAACATAATCAACAACAAGTAGAATATAATAATTTCCAAATGAAAATGGAAAAGGGCCCATAAAATCTATCCCCAAAACATCAAAAATTTCACAAAAAATAAGTCTCTTTTGGGGAATTTATTTTCTCTTTGAAATATTTCCTATAAACTGACATTTTTCACACCGTTTGAAAAATTCATGAGAATAATTGAAAAGTGTTAGCAAATGAAGTCCAAGTTCTACAACCTTCCTTAGTGTCCTTTGTAGTCCAAAGTTTCTTCCAAAGGAAAATGAGTAAAAAAACAGAAAGACTTATTCAATTTCATTTTTAGGCAAGCATCTTATGATCATTTGGTCATTGAAAATCTTCAAAAGAAATAGATCAGCCCAAATGTAATATATAGATTCAGATTTTAATTTTTGAATTTGGTGAGAATATAAATGAGATGGGATATGAGATTTTACCAGATAATTTACCATGTAAGCATACCAAGGTACGTCCCCTTAAATCAAGTATAACTACAATCTTGTAAGGTGATCAATTAGTGGTTCATTGTTTGGAATTTCAACTTCAGCGGTGTTGGGTTGTCTACTTAAGTGATCAGCCTTTTGGTTCTGAAATCCTTTCTTATCTTTTCTTTGTTGAAATCTTGTGGTAGTAGGATCCATATCACTAGCCTTAGTTTTGTTTCAGCCTTATTCATCACGTACATAAGAGCTACAAGATTAAAAGACACAATATCTTTTGTTTCAAGCAGATAAGATCTAAATATTTATAAAGAAAAAACTGCTAAAAACTCTTTTTTTGTTGTATTGTAGTTGAATTGGGCCACATCTAAGTTTTTTGAGGCATATGAATTGACTTTTGGCATGCCATCAATTCTCTACGAATGGACTGCTCCAACTACTTGGTTTGAAGCATCACAAAGTAGCTCGAATGGTTCTTCCAAATTGGGTGGCTGCATTATTGATGGTGTAATAAATCTCATTTTCAACTCATCAAAGGCTTCCTTACATGATCCATTGAAATTTAAATTAACATCATTCAAATTTAATCTTGAGAGAGGGATAGAAATCTTTCTGAAATCTTTGATAAACCTCCTGTAGAATCCATCATGTCCTAAAAATGATTTAACATGTTTCACACAAGTTGGGTAAGGAATAGAATTTATCACTTTAATTTTTTATTTATCAAATTCAATGACATTCTGAGAAATTAAATTTCCAAGGACAATTCCTCTCTGAACCATAAAATGACACTTTTCAAAATTCAAAACAATTTTTTTTCAATTCATGTTTTCAAAACTTTATCCAGAATTTTCAAACAATTGACAAAAGATTTTCCAAAACTGTGAAATCATCCAAGAAAACCTCCATGAAATCTTCAATGTTATCAAGGAATATACTTACCATACACCTCATAAATGTACCTGGGGCATTACACAATCCAAATGGAATTATTTTATATGAAAATGTACAGAATGTACAAGTAAAGGTAGTCTTCTATTGATCCTTGGGAGAAATGGGTACTTGAAAATAACCTGAAAATACATCCAAAAATAAATAATGAGTTCTCCATGACAATATATATATCATCTAGTCAATGAAAGGGATAGGGAAATAATCTTCTCGAGTGACCTGATTCAACTTCCTAATGTTTATGCACACTCTCTAGCTATTCTGAATTCTCATAGGGATTAATTAATTCTTTTCATTCCCCACAATGGTTAAGCTAGTTTTATTTATAACTACATGGATGATGCTAACCCATTATTAATATGATATGGGATAGATGTTTCCAGCTTCTAATATATTCCCAATCTATTTTTTCACAACCTCCATCAGGTTGGGGTTTACCCTCCTTTGGATTTGTCTGACAGGTTTGGAATCTCCTACAAGAAAAAATCTATGTGAGCAATTTTTTGGGTTTATTCTAGGGATATCACATAAGATCCACCTTAATGAATGGAAATTCTCTCTCAAAAGATCAATTAATAATTTTTCTTGAGTTTCAGACAGATTATAAGAAATCATTACTAGTGATTTATCTCCCTCCAAAAGGTAAACATATTTTAAATCATTGGGGAGTGGTTTTAATTCTAGATAAGGGGGATGCTAAATTGGTGAAACTAAATTGAGGTTCCCCACTTCTAGTGGTTTTACATTCCGCACAAAATAAATCATATCATCTTCATTTTCATTTAAAAAATTATCAAAGAAATCATATTTTACCTCTTCTTCTAATAGGAAATAAGAATCTGTAGGAGTTTGGGCATCCATATGTTAAGAGATATTTTTAATAGAAAAATCATATCCTAATGATATAAATTCATGAACCATACCCGATTCTTCAGTTGGTTCTATACCATCGTCATGGGAGATTGTAAAGAGTGAATAATCATCTGATGGGTGCCACAAGGTTCAAAAATATTGAAGTGGAAAGTGTTGTCTTCAAACTCCATGGTAAGTGTCCCTTCATGGACATTGATGATGGTTTTGGAAATCATCAAGAAAGGTCTCCCCAAAATGATGGGTGAGTGGATGAGATACTATCATCATCCATATTCAACACATAGAAGTCAGAAGGGAATAAAAGATCTTTGACTTTTACTAGGACATTCTCCAGAACTCCTAATGGGAATACTTTGGATCTATTTGCATGATAGACGACCACTCTTGTGGGATTGAATTATCTCATCTGTAAAGAAGTATATATTTTTTGAGAAAATACATTAATGGATGCACATAAATGGCATAAATCATTAGATAAACTTAATGAAACAATGGTTTGTGGAATAGAAAACATCCCTGGATCTTGACATTTGGTTGGAAATTGTGTTTTGATAAGGGCTGAGACGCTTCTTCCCAAATTGATCCTATAATTCCCTTGAATTATCCTCTTTATGGTGAAAAGATCCTTCAAAATTTTTCATACTTTGGAATTTGTTTGAATGCTTCAAGCATATGTATGTTGATTTCGACTTTGTGAAAGGTGTCTAGAATTTCATTTTGCAGTGCTTCCTATTGCAACCTCTTTGATTCAATCATCCTTGACAGAAATTGTGGGGGTATATATTTCATCTCCCTTTGTTTCCTTTGAAATAGTGTTTATTATATCTTCTTCCTTGTCCTATCCTTATCCTCCTCCTCTTTCTTATCTTCTTCTAGTTGAATTTTCATAGAATTATCATAATTTCCAACATCATTCTCTCCCAGATCAGGTATTATTGTTTTCGGTTCAATGATGAACGGATGTGGGAGTTCATTTCCACTTTCTGTAGTTATAATACTATCATTCTCTTTTTGGATTTTTATTATTTAGGAAGGGAGTTTACCTTTATTTTTGTTCAGATAGTCAATGAGACTTTCAAATTCGTTGAACACATATTTAATAGTGCCTTTTAGTCCTTCAAACTCGGATTTATGTTATTGGTTTTGAATTGGAGGTTGTGCACTGGTGGATGGCTTCTCATAGGGTCATTGTAAAGTGGTTGGTATTTGGTAAGAAGGATGTTTATAAGATTATTTGTGTTGAAATAGTGGTGGGTGCTGGAATTGATTCTGGAATGGTGGTTGGTTTTGAAACTGGTTTTGGTATGGGAGTCTACCTTGTTTCTACTGATTTCCAAACCCATATTATACTTGGTTAGGATCTCTCCATCCTTGATTTTGTTTAAACTACCATGTCTATACGGTTTATTCACATGTTTCCATTCCCTTTATTCCAGAACATTGGTCAGTGACATTATCAGGTGATGAGCATAAACCACATACCTTAGCTGGCGCTTTTTGGTCACTAAATTTCTTCAAGGCCATCTGTCTCACCAAACTAGTAAGCTCTTCAATCCTATTTTCTAATAAGGGTGATTGATGAGAAGTGTGTACCTCATGAATACCTCTTATTCCAATACCTCTTGTTCCAAACTGCTGCATGTTCTAGGAAATCTTCTCAATCAAGCCCTTGGCTTCTTCTAGTGACTTTTCAATCAATGCACCTCCAGATGATGCATCAAAAAGGTTTCTATCATTGTCCATTATTACATGACATAAGAAGACAGGAAAGTGATGTTTTTCAATGGATTGATGTGGAAAACAGTCACATAGCTTCTGAAATATCTCCCAGTACTTATAATGGTTTCATCATATGATTGTCGAATGGGGTAGATTTAATTTCCAAATTGTTATGCTTCTAGATGTGGGGAAGAATATTTTCATAAAACATCATACCAGGTCATTCCAGCCATGAACCACTCCTAGTTGTAGGCTGTACAACCATTCTTTTGTAGCCCCTTCCAATGAAAATGGAAATGCCTTCCACATTACCTGCTCCTCAGTATCTCAACAGGGTTTGAATGTTGAGCACACATGTGTAAACTCTTTAATGTGTTTGTTTGGATCTTCACCTTCCAAACCATGAAACTTTGAAATAAAAGGAATAATGTTTGGTTTCATTTCAAAATCATTTTTTAATAATATCATGACATGTTTATTGTTTTGATTAAGGAATTGTGGTGCACAGAGTTCTCTATGTGTTTAGTTTTGATTTTCATCCATGCTGATAGGCTCAGAGTGAACAATTGAAGTTTCACTTGAGTCTAAAAGAGAAAATTCCTCAAAATCAGATTTAATGTTCAGTTTTCTAAGTCTATTCAACAAGGTTATTTCAATTTTAGGATCTATGGGTAAAGGATCATGTTTTGAGGTTCCAGTAATTCAATTTTGAAGAGAAAATATGAAAAGAGAAAGGAAAGAAAAGAAAAGAAATGTTGGCACTACCACCCCATCAACGATGCCAGGTTTTGACATGTGTCTATCATGAAGTTTAGAAAAAACAAATATAACATAAGCTTAAATTTATTATGGTGGGTTACCTAGGCTGTCTCCAGAGAGGAGTGCTCAACAATAGTGTTTGTCACATAAATTTAGAGAAATAAGTGATGTTGTTTTTTAAATTGTTTTGTTTTGAAAATAAAAGAAGGAAACTAAATAATGTATATAAATTAAGTAAAATTTTTAAAAAAAATTGACAATTGATGTGAGTAAAATTATTCATACAAATTGGTGATCAGTATAGGGTCGTTTTCTCAATTGTAATTCTATCATAGTTCACTTTACTCAATTCCCTTCTACTAAATCGTTAACAATGAGAATCCACAATCATTTCTTCTCACTCCCTTGGTCAAATAAAAATGTGAGAATATACATTTCAAAAACCTCATATTGGTATACAATCCTTCCAATGTGTAATATATTTGTAGCGAATACCCCTAATTATCTTAGGAAATTCTCAATCAGGTCTTGTTTATCCCAAGCAATCAAGAACATTCACTAATTATAACACATGTACCAGTGATCATCGAGTACTCCACCATTATGTTATGGTATATTCAATCATTTATAAACTATAAACTAGTGGAGGGAGATATTTATCATTGACCAAATATAAATAAACCACAGAATCTAAAATCAGATACAATCGTATATGATAATAAAAACTTCTATAAGAAATTGAAACTGATTCACAGAAGAGAAAAGAGGATTTAAAATCATTAATATAAAGAACTCATGAAATAAAAAATGGAAATCCTCTCCTAACCCAATCACATAAAAGTCTATCCCACCATGTTATGGGTAATTGTGAATAAGGGTCAAGAAAAAACCATTACAAGACTATGAAGTGTAAATCAAAGAAAAGAAAGAATAGAAATTTTGTCCTCCTGAATCTGTCCTCCTGATGTTTTTCTCCGTTCTTCCCACCAGCCGGCTGAAACACACTGAGGTACCTTCTTATATAATGTTTTAAATGAAGTTTTTTTTCTACCATAAAAATTGGAGAGTCTTTGGATGGTTTTAAAGAACGATATTGTTGAATCAATGACCATTAATTTCCTGGCGGCCAAAAACTGTTTCGTCCACTCCACTTAGACGTTCCCAAAATATGACCTAATGCACTTTATATTTTATAAAATTTATTTTGAATTGTCCTCTGAATTTCTTATATCGACACTAGCTTGAATCACCTTAATTTAAGTTTGGCTTAATAAGTAATTGTATATTTAATTCAGGGGGGTCCATTCCACTAGCCAAACTGAGTTCTCTACTTGATTAACCTTTTTGAACCATTGGATTTCGAAATATATTTTGGTCTAGAAGAAAAAATTGAATTCCACGATCATATTAAACCTAAAAAAGTATTCACTTAAAGTGTGACAAATATTATACATTTTATTCCCAAAAAATAGAATCTATATAAAACTTTCAATTTTACAGAATTACCCCATTTTCAAATTTAATCCCAAAATACACCAAAAACACATAATGATGAAAATATCTCAAATTGAATAATTGCGAGGGATTAAATCATATAAAAATATATTAATAATAATGAAAATATTGACTTTATCAAAATCATTATGGTATGTTATAAAAAAATATTATAGAAGCATAGATAAAATATACATATCAAATATATCATTTATAAATATGATATATATGATATTGGAAACCATGAGAGATGGTAGGGAAAAATTCAACTATAGTCATTTCATGTGGTAGTAGTTTTATGTATATAGAAATTGTACGTTTGTTGAACATTTGATCAAGGTGTATGTAAGTGTATATTTATAAAATAGAATATAATCATCATAATATATTTGGGATACTTTTTTTGTATTTATTAATATAATAATGAGAGTATAGGGAGTGTATAAATGTAATGGATCTAAAAATATGTATAGAAGGTGTTACATCTTAATAGGGTAGCTTCTATTGGTTTACACCAAAAGGATTTATTTGGAGGCTTTATACCCAGATGGAGGCTTCTATAATTATGGTGTGGATTTTAGGATGTGATTTGGGTATAGCACGGTTGAACCAAATTGTTTTTTATATGTGGGTATTAGAGAAAAGTGTGTACCTTTTCATAGGTCAGGGGAGGGGCACCCTAGGGAACTCTTAAAATGTAAAATTAATATAAACTAATTGTCAGTTAATAATGGTCCCAAAATCATTTATTTTAATTTAAATATTAACTTTTTTTATAATAATCATCATCTAATTAAAATTGGTCACATTTTTAATCATTATTGTTTTGTTTTAACAATTATTTTACACTTTTTAATCTTATCGTGATTTCTTGTTATTTAAACATTGTGTGTTAATATAATTACCATAACACATAAAAAGACGATAAAAAGAGTCATATATATGATATATTAGTACATATACTTAGATCAGGGTCAAATATTATATTTTTATGATTTTTTAATAGTTAATAATCTATTTTATGATTTCTGTTATAAATTATGTTAATTTTGGACACTATTCATACATGAATTTTTAAAAAATTCATAAAAACCTGATTCAATTTAAAAAAATAAATATACCCAATACTAAAATATAATATTCATCGATAAATATCTTTTTTGACATAAAATATATCCAATAATATTTATTTTAACATTTATAATATCATTTATTTGATTCTCTTATTAATAAATCTATTATTATATCATCATTGTGTCATATATAAATTTATCTTTTTAATGTTTAGAAAAGATAAATAAATAAAATTATGTGGTTAAACTTTTAATCATTATAATTTAAATTTATAGTCCAATCTATCCATTATAAATCCCTATATAAATATTTTTTTAGTTATAATAGACATGTTTAGGATATTTTTTCCTTTAATTGAAATTAAATGTTAAAATATCATTATCACACCGATGTTGCATAAAAATGAAAATATTTGGGACCAAGGATTTTATTTGTTTAACATTACTCATGAGATATGTTTAGTACAATTTTAGGGTAGTTTTATATTATTATAATGTAATTTTTACCTTTATTTTCCTAATTTGCCTTTTAATCGTGGAAATAAAAAAATTACCAAATTTATTATTCATAATTTCCAAAAATAAAAGTGGCATATTTAAAAAAAATTACATTATTATACTAAATATGTAATCTATTTTTGTAAATTAAATAACATTATATTGAAACAAAATAATGAAAAATTAATCCCGTTAACGGAATAAGAAAACTAGTTTTATGTAAAACGTTCAAAAGATCACATAGATTTTTTATTCAATTTCATTTTTAAATTTATTTCACTGACCAAAATTGTATTAAGTGATGAACATTTTATTTAATTATACTTTAAAACAATTAAATGTATAGTCTAACTATATAATAAATTGGGATAAAAGCCAGTTCAGAATTAAAATGTAGTATTTTTTATTAATCATTTAAATATTTAATTCATTATAAAAATTAAAAAAGTTCAAAAAATGTAAAATTTTGTGTCCCTATTCCCTATAAGAAGTTTATTTTTTCCAAAAAAACATGTAAAATTTTATAAATTGGGACTTAATATATGTTTTCCATTAAATGGAGGTAAAAATGTATTTATAAAACTATATGTTTTTATGTGTAAAATTGGGTTTATTCTTGTTGTATACATATAAAACATAATAAATGGATATATAAAATGTTTTGTTTAGTATATAACATATATATTTCATTAAAATAATTTACTAATTTATATAAATTAGTTTTATTAATATAAAACTCATTTAGAATCAAAAAAATAGAAATATTTCTTTTCATATCCATTTTAATTTTATTTTCATTCTTGATTAATTAGTTATTCATGAATTCATGTTATATTTATATAAACAATATATTTTCATAAGATAGTTACTATTATTCATAATTTCTAGTTTATATCTCATTATTTTAAATAATAATATTTTAATAATATATCCTTGTTTGGTGAAACTCGGTCTTGTGTACTATGAAAACTATTGAGGAAGGTCACTCTTGTGTGTAACAGATGATAACTCAGTGATGTGTGCATTAAATTTCATATTATATTTTTTAAATAATAAATATATTATAATGTAACTGGATATTATATTACCTTACACGCATGGTGTTGCATGTCATATAAGCTATCGAATACAAGGTTCTTCCATTAGTTTCTTGTTGTCTCACACTATCCTTCAAGGTTGTCTATGATGCATTAGATTTTGGAATATATTTTTTATTTAATAAATTTTTTTTGTTAGTGTGGAGGTGAAATGATAAGGATATCCTTTGTCCTATCAGGGTCAAAACGGATTTCATCGTGGTGTTCAATGAAGTGAAGAAACTTTATAGAGGCTACCTGGAAGGCCTATTTTAAGGGATTCCTTTTCAGGAAATGATTCCATAGTTTTCTGATGATAGTTTCATTACTGTTTTGGTGGTAAGAACAATATTGGGACATAAACATGATGTCATGATAATGAAATTTAACAAATCTCCCCAGGAAATGGTTGAATATGTGACGCATAGAATGTTGGTATGAGGAATTTTCATTAATCATAGCCGAATGGAATTACTCAGTAAACAAATATCCCTTGGGGTCCCTAAAGGTAGAGACTACCACTTATGCTTGGGGTATCTAAATCTGTTTTTACCTGGTATAGACTTCCATGAATGAGAGGGATTGATAAACTTTTATTTCATCAATATATAGTTTTTTGATTCGGATCAAAAAAATAATTTTTTGGAAAATGATTGGTAGGATCTATGAAGTATATGCAGACTGTGATTTTATCATTCTTCATCTTTGATAGAACGATACTGGAAAGCCATTTTAGATATTGAAATTCATGTATGAAGCCAGCGTTGAAAATATTATCTATATAAGAAACTATTTGGGAGGAATGGGTTAGGTGTGTCCTTTTGGATACCAATTTGTATCCCTAGAGGTCTTCAAGGAATCTCAAACGATGATTTGTAACATAGTGGGAAAGGCTTGGATATTAATTTTTATTTTAGGTGAACACATCTTGATGTTTCTTCAAAAAATGAAGAGTATACCACTGATTCTTCAGATTTCATGGCGTTAATGTTCAATGTGGGTTGTGGATCTTATGTTGTAACATGATTTATTTATCTAATATCATCTAAAATGTTATAGACACTATCCTAGAATGATATATGGACATCCCAGAGGTCATCCTCTTCTTTCTCTTCATCCTTTTTCTCTATTTCTACCTCATATTTTATCTTAGAGGATGTATATGATGAGAATAATTTTATGCTATAGCGACTTAGGTTTTGGCCTTGTGAGACTTTGGATTATTCCTACAAATATTTCCAGATCTAGGCGCGAAGTCGGCATGCGATTCCGAGGCCCAGTGTGCCCGGAATTAATATTATAAAAATATTAAGAATTTTTATACTATGCACATGGAGGGGGTGTGTTATCTCTTAAACGGTAGCTCAGAACGGGAATATGAGTGTATGTTTGAGTCCAGAGCGTGCCGTTTACCCTAGGCGGGGTATAAACTTTGCAGGCACAGGCCGGCGGTGAGAAAAGCCACCAGGGGTGTTTTAATTAATAAATGGAAAATTTTATTTATGAGTGTCAGAATAAATAACTACTATACGGAGACTCAGATCGCAATTATGAGTCTTCTATTGCATTCATAACGTCGTGTTTACCCTAGGCGCGACATAATTTTAGTCGGTGCTAGGTGTCGGGTCGGAGGCGTGTTGGCTGGGAGATAAAATGATTTTTGTAATAAAAAAATGAAAATCAATCAATCCACTCACCTCCCTTCTCCTGCACACCAGAAACCCCCCCCCCCCTGTCCGTTCTTCACTGAATCGAGCCCCGATCGCCCCTTTTCTGCGCCGATCGTCAGCGGATCGAGCTTCAGGGCGTCGCAGGCGTCTTTTTGCACCCGAAGCTTTAGCGATCCACCAACAGGTTGGCATTTTGAGTTTTGAAATCTTGGATCCTGTTTTTGTTCGGTTTTAACTATTTTGAGCCTAAATATGTGTATATCCAGAACAAGAGGGCATGCAGATGCTTTCGGATTTGCGTTTGGACCCCCGGGGTGCCCCCGATGGCCCATGGAAGGTCCGCCGGCGGCGGTCCGGCTTCAATTACCGGGGACCCCCATGGTGGGGGTCGGCCAGGCACACAAATGGGCTATACCATGCCGCGACGGAGTGAACTGCCGACCAGAGCGTGGGCCGACCCAGGCCGGTCGGGCCCTCTCTTGTACACAAGGGTTTTAAAACCCCCGTATCATTCTCCATGAGAATTAGAATCACACACCGTCTACGAAGACACAACCCTAGTTACAATTTGATCCCTTCGGTGTGGGTTTGAAAGTTTTATGTTTCGGGATTATGGACCGAGTTCTTGAAACATCAAATAAAATAATAATATTTTATTATTATTCGACTTCGGGTAATTGTATCTTCTGCCTGGAGTGTCCGATTGACGTATTGTTGGTGTCGTTGAGGCCCTGATGGTGCGGCAGATTTTTTTGTTCGTTTTCGTGTTGTGGGACCATGTTTAGGGTGTCGGCCCCATGGGGCCGGGTTTGAGTGTTTACGGAGAAACACAACTTTCTCACCATGAGTCCAATTTTGGAAGATGAATAGTTGATCATGTGTGTTTTTCTGAGAGGATCACAATGGTGAAATCCGTTTGACATGTATTGGGATTGAGGCATGGGCCCCACCCAAGATGGATTTAGTGAATAGTTCCTTTTTCACCGATGGTCTGTTTGGGACGAATGAGTAGTGGATCCCATGTGTTTTTTTGAGAAGATCGCAGTGGTATGATCCGCATGATGAGTTTTGGGATCGTTGTGTGGGCTCCGCATGTGCTAGCTATGGTGAATACTACCTTTTTCATCGGTTTTCCATTTCGGGTGAGTAATCTGCCTATCTAGTGTGTTTTTCTATGTGGATCGTGATTGTGGTCTCAGTATCTGCTTTGGAGGTGTGCGTGGTGGCGTTGTGTAAGGTCGTTCAGGTTAGAGACGTTTGACGAGCAGTGGTTGAGGGTACTCCCTTGGTTCGTTCCTCTCAGGGTTTGCACAAAATCACAACCCTAGTATAGGTTTGTGATCCTCTCGATGGGATGTTTAATCTGTTACAGTTGTGGCATCCCTCCGGTGGGCCCAGAGCGGGATCCTCTAGCATCGTTTCCGTAGATCAGGTTATTGGCATCATTGTGACCGTTTATCCATGGGTGGTGATCCCCTATCTAGCAGGTTAACCCCGTAGGGTTTGTGGCATCATCAGAAATATGATCCCCTACAAGTTAGGCCATGTATTGTAGGGTTGTGGAATCATCGGGTATACGATCCCCTATAGTACTCAACATGAGGATTTCAGTAGGGTTGCGGTATCGTTGGTTATACGATCCCCTACTCAGCCCATAGTTTCTGTAGGGTTGCGGCATCGTTAGTTCCATACCCTACAACGCAAGATGTACCAGATAGGGATTTTGGTATCATTATGACCTTCATGACATGGGTGATGATCCTCTATCTGAGTGATGTGTTTCTGTCGAGCACCAGATCAGGTTGTGGTATCCCCCATCAGATCGTGGGAGTGATCCCATATCTGTGAGATCTTTGAATACCATATCGGGTTGTGGAATCCCCCATCGGATCCTTGGAGAGATACCCTATCTAGGAGATCTTCGAATACTATTGTGGGTTCTAGTATCTCCTAGCAGACCCAAAGAGTGATCTCCTATTAGAGGAGTTTGGTGTTTATGTTTTTTCAGTGAGTATTCCTCAATGATGGTATCTGACAAGCGTGATCTCTTGGGTGAGCGTCTGAGATGTTTGTGTGGGACCCGATAGAGTGTATATCTCGGACAAATTTCATCTGGGATGACAGTGATGTGGAGTGTGCTCTCTTGGTTGTGAACTATCGTTTTTGATGAGGTCGGTACCTCTTGTGGCATGGTGTGTGAGCTGAGTATATCTGGATGTTCAAGGTGTATGTATGGTTACACCTAGTTTGAGCGGACTAGTTGTGTTTAGATGAGGATGGTCACGAGATGAATTTTCTCTCTCATCTAGGTTCCCTCTGGCTGGGATGAGCGGACTGTTGCCTTTCATTTGCTCTATTTTGTTTTGGGTTTTTGGGGTGCCTACTGAGTATTGTTATACTCACCCATACATGGGATCTTCCCACCCATGTTTGTGTGTTGTTCAGACCACATGCCTTTTGACGGAGTCCTCGGAGGACCCGGAGAAGGCAGAGCTATGTGAGTGAGACTAACCGGGGTGTTTACTGAAGCTGTGTCGAGGAGCTTACTGACATGTTCTTTTGACAGCAATCCCCTCCTTCTGAGCAGGTTGGATTCTTTTGCAGTTTTATTTTATTTGGAATTGTTTTTTATCTTTTGTTCTTTTGTTGCACTCTGGTTTGGGATAGATGTATGCATGAATTTACTATTCAGTTTTATATAGCTCTACAATGTTGTGTGGAGGTGTATGTGGGTGCATGTGTACAGGTACCTTAGGATAATTTTTCCCATGTGTTTGATAGCCTACTCGGTGCTAGTCGCCAGTCCCTGTCCTGTTGGAGGTGGGATTTGGGTGTCAATACTCGAGCCCCGTTGGGCCGGGTCGTGACAGAGTGGTATAAGGGGAGGTTCCACTTTTGGGATCTCAGAGCGTAGCTAATCTAGGTGTGAGTTTGGATTGGGTTACATAGCGGTAGTGTTAGGATGTTTTGAGTTCGGATTTCAGGCAAGGGACTCCAGTGTTGGTGCGGCGACTAATTTATTAATACACCACGAATCTGATAACCTACCTATCGAATTGGTATGTTTGAACACTAGTCGCTGGGACAAAACGGTACATGCATAATATAGTACTGGGTTTTTGGGTTTCCCTTATTCATTTTGATTCAGATCTCCCGATATACTCTTTGACTATGGGGCGTCTTGATTGTCTTTCAGGATGCCTCGACGATGAAAATTAGTGAGGGTTACATAGCGCGATCGTGGTGACGATCTGCCCCATGTAGAGGCTGTAGACCAGGGAGAAGGTTCTGAGGCTACACCTCCAGGTGGTATGCCAGTTGGGCCACCACCTGTCGAGCAGCTAGTTGTGCTGAGACAGCAGGATGAGGTTGCGTGCAAGCGAGTGCACTACATGAGTTCCAGAGGTAGCGAACTTTGAGGTTCCGTGGTGATCTAGACCCTCAGGAAGCTGATGATTTGATCGAAGCAGTCACCCATGTTTTCCACCTAGTGAGTACACCTCCATATCAGATGGGGGTCCTAGCAGCGAGGTTTCACCCTGGATCGTTCAGGGATGGTGGATCATAGTGATGCAGTCCCACGATGAGGAGACGCTGACGTGGGAAGAGTTTCAGTGGCTCTTTAGGGAAGAGTTCTATCCGCTGATGCTATGGTCGTATGGATTCAGGAGCTTCTGCAGCTTTGGCAGGAGGTCATGACTGTGTCTGAGTACTCAGTGAGTTTTACAGACCTTTCGCCCTACTCCCTAGATATGGTTCAAGACCCTTTATTTAGGGATCAGACATTCAAGCAGGGCTTATGTAGATGCATTTAGGTAGGTGTGGTTTCGTTGTGTTTTCCCACCGATGCTGGAGTGCTAGAGAGAGCGTTGGTGGGTGGAGAGATTTCTGGCTGAGCAGATTCCACCTATTAGTACTGGCCACACGAGAGCTGAGACTTTGTCTTTCGGATTGGCATCTGGTAGCCGGCGGCATACACAAGGGTCTGGACATGGCCAATGTTTCAGGATGCGACCCCAGGATGGAGGATCTGAGGCTCAGGGCTCACAGGGTTCGCAGGCTAGTTTTGGTCAGCCGTAGGAGAGGCGGTGTTATGCTTATGACGGACGGGGACATTGTACTAGAGATTATCTAACCCATCGTACTACTGAGAGGGATCCAATCGAATGGTTGCCTTGGCAGAGGCAACATATCAAGTATGGCGGTCCGCAGGGTGACAGACGTAGCGACAGAGTTGGTGTAGTAGCAGGATGTGGTAGGAGGTATCAGATACCACCACCACCACCCCCCAAGTGGTCCATGAAAAACATAGGGAGATGGGGGGTGAGGGAGAGGATAGATGAATTCCCAAGAGGCTGTTGACCCAGAGGCTCAATGGGTGAATAGAGGTATGCCTTGTGTCCTTTCTACTTTCTCTAGTAGATTGTTATACACTGTTTAGCAGTACTTTTTCATTTCCGTTGCTTGCTCGAGTTTTTTATAAGTCGTTGGTAAGACCATGTGTGGGTGTCTTCCATCGTGCTTCGAATGCATGAAGAAGAGGGATCCTTCCCCCACCGAGCCACATTTTTGTTACACGATCAAAACTGTGCAGGAAAGTCAGTGCCACACAAAGAGGATAGTGTTGAGGTTTTGTGAATGAGTCTCACTGACTTATGTGTTCGGGTATGGGTGATTTTTGGTGAACTCACTGGTGTGGGAGACCAAGTTGAGGGTCTATTTTATTTCCATGTGCTTATGGATTTTCAATGATGAAAAGATCTATAGTGGGGATGATGTAGCGACTCGGGTTTTGGCCCTCTCAGACTTTAGAATATTTCTACGAATATGTACAGAGCTAGGCGTGAAGACAGCGTGCGATTAAGAGGCCCGATGTTCCTGGAATTAATTTTATTAAAATATGAAGTATTTTTATACTATGCATGTGGATGGGGTGTGTTATATCCTAAATAGTATATTATAATGGTAATATGAGGGTACAGTTGCGTCTGGAGCATGCCGTTTACCCTAGGCAGGGTGTAAACTTTGTGGGCGCGGGTCTGTGGTAAGAAAAGCCACCATGGCGCGTTTTCATAAATAAATGGAAAATTTTATTTATGAGCGTCGGCTCGAATAACTCCTATAAAGAGTCCCATATCACAATTCTAATTCCACTATTTCTTTTAGAACGCCGTGTTTACAATAGGCGCGACATAATTTTAGTCGGCGTCGGGTGTTGGGTTGGAGGTGTATTGGCGGGGAGTTAAAATAAAGTTTTAAATTAAAAAAAATCAATCCCCTCACATCCCTATTACTTCATTCCGAATGAATCCCTCCCCCTCCCTCATTTTTTATTCACCGAATCGAGCCCTGGGAATCCATTTTCAGCACTGATCGTCAGCGGATCGAGCTTCAGTGCATCGTGGGGGTCGTTCTGCACCCAAAGCTTCCGAAATCCGCCAACATGTAGGTGTTTTGATTATTGAAATCCTAGAACCTGTTTTTGTCGGTTATTCTCTATTTTGAGACTGTAGATGCGTATATCTGGTCCCAGGGGGCATGATGATGACTTTGTATTTGCGTTTGGACCCCGGGGTGCCCCCGACAGACCGCGGTGGTGGGCTGCGAGAATTAATTGGGACTGCCACACCGTGGCGGTCTGACATCAACTATCGGCGACCCCCATGGTGGGGGTCGACCAAGCGTGTGACCGGGCTTCACCATTCCATGGAAGAGTATACTTCCAGCCAGAGCGGCCGACGGTGGCTGACGACGGCCAGGTCGTCTGGCCGGACCGGCCAGTTTTGGCCGGTCCGACCATCTCTTGGACACGGGGGGTTTAAAACCACTATATCATGCTCCCTGTAAATCCAAATCATCCGACTTCTATGGTGACATGTCCTTGGCGATGAGCCAAACCCTTAGGTGTGGGTTTTTATGTTTTACGTTTCGGGAACGTGGCCCAGGAGCTTGAAATGTCAAATAAAATAATTATATTTTATTATCATTCGACTTCGAGCCGTTGTATCTTCTACCCGGAGCGTCCGATTGACGTGTCGTCAGTGGCGTTGATTCCCTAATGGTGTGGAGAACTTTTCTTGTTTATTTATAGGTTTTGGGACCGAGTTTGGGGTGCGGGACCCATGAGGCTGGGTTTGAGCGTTTATGAAGAAACACAACTTTCTCACCATGAGTCCGATTTTTGCGGATGAATTTCCAATACTTTGTGTTTTCTTGAGACGATCACAATGGTGCAATACATTCGATGAGTTTCGGGATTGAGTCATGTGTCCCACCTGAGTTGGCTTCATTGAATAGTACCATTTTCACTGGGGGTGGGGGGTCCATTTGGGATGAATGAGTAGTGGATCCCGTGTGTTTCTCCGGGGATATCACAGTGGTATGATCCGCTAGATGAGTTTTGGGATCGTTGTGTGGGCTCCACATGGGCTAGCTACAGTAAAAAGTGCCTTTTTCACCAGTTGTCTATTTTGGGTGAGTAAACAGCCTGTCCTATGTGTTTTTCTATGTATATCGCGATGGTGGCCTCGGTATCGGCCTTGGAGGTGTGTGGGGCAGCGTTGTGGTGGGTCGCTCTGGTTAGAGACGTTTGGACTAGTAGTGGCTGAGGGTACTCCCTTGGTTCATTCCTACGAAGGTTCTCATGGAATCAAAACCCTTGTATAGTTTTTTGAACCTCTAGATGGGTTGTTTAATCTGTTAGAGTTGTGACTTCTCTCCGGTGGGCCTGGAGCGGGATCCTCTAGCATTGTTTCCCTAGACCGAGTTCTTGGTATCGCTGTGACCGCTTGTCCATGGGTGGTGATCCTTTATCTAGCAGATTAACCCCGTAGGGTTTGTGGCACCATCGAGAATATGATCCCCTACATGGTGGGTCATTCTCAGTAGGGTTGTGGCATCATCATGTATATGATCCCCTATTGTACTCAGCATGAGTATTTCAGTAGGGTTGCGGTATCGTTGGTTATATGATCCCCTACTAAGTGTGTGGTTTTTGTAGGGTTGTGGAATCATCAGTTAGATCCCCTACAACATGAGATCTACCAGATAAGTTTTTTGGTATCCTCGTGACCATTGTGACATGGGTGATTATCCTCTATCTGAGTGAAGCCTTTCTGTCGAGCGCCAGATCAGGTTGTGGTATCCCCCAGTGGATCTCGGGGGTGATCCCCTATCTGTGAGATCTTCGAATACCAGATCGGGTTGGGGAATCCACCAGTGGATCCTGAGAGTGATCTCTTATCTGGGAGATCTTCAAATACCAGTGTGGGTTCTGGTATTCCCTATAAAACCCTAGGAGTGATCCCCTATCTGATGAGTTTGGAGTTTATGTTGTTTCAGTGAGGATTCCTTAGTGACGGTATCTGACGATCCTGATCTCCCGGGTGAGCATCTGAGATATTTTTGTAGGACCTGGTGGACTATATCTCTCAGACGAGTGTCATCTGGGATGACAGTGATCATGGAGTGCGCTCTCCAGGTTGTGAACTATTTCTGTTGATGAGTTTGGTACCTCATGTGGCTTGGTGAGCAAGCTGAGTATATTTGGATGTTCAAGGTGTATGTATGGGAATACACCTGGTTTGAGCTAACTAGTTTTGTATAGCCGAGGATTTTTACGATATTGAGTTTCTCTCTTGTCTGGGTTCCCTTGGGCTGGGACGAGCGGACTTTTTCCTTTTAGTTTATCTATTTTGTTTTTTATTTTTGGATTTCCTACTGAGTATTGTTATACTCACCTCAGAACGGGGCATTTCCCACACATGTTTGTGTATTGTGCAGACCACATGCCTTTCGCCGGAGTCCTAGGAGGACCTGTAGCATGCAGAGCTGATTGAGCGAGACTGACCGGTGTGTTTACTGGAGTTGTGCCGAGAAGCTTATTGGCAGGTTCTTTTGATAGTGATCCCCTCCTTCTGAGCAGGTTGGACGCTTTTCATGTTTTATTTTGATGGGCCCTATTTTTTCCCTTTTATACGTCTATTGCACTATAGTTTGGGATAGATGTATGCATTTATTTACTATTCAGTTTTATATATCTCTGCACTGTTGCATGTAGGTGTATGTGGGTGCATGTGTATAGGTACCATAGGCTAATGCCTCTCATGTGTGTGATAGCCTACTCGGTGCTAGTCGCCTGCCCCTGGCCTATTGGAGGTGGGCCTGGGGAGTCACGGCTCGAGCCCCATTAGGTCTAGTCGTGACACAAGGAGTCTAAGGTAGAGTTTATAATTTGACATTAATAGTTAATTTAAACTAATTCTAACCTAATTGATGGGAATGGTAATTTTTGAAAGTCATGAGGTTGAATGGAGGCATTCACATTTTTGCTTCTATCATAGATTGGATTGTAAATAATATCTCTATCACTATTTGGTTATGTCTCCATGATTTATACAATATGATTCATCAAGCTTGTTACTAAAATTGAACACATCCCATCATTCTAATTAATGGATATCACATTATCTGCAATGTTATTTTGTTAAGGTGTTAGTTGAGGTTATCTCTGGACCATCAGGGGAATTTATTCTAGAAACATTATCAATCATGGTCTATTTCCATCCATTATGATAGAATCATTCATCATAATACTTAGATTTTATGGATTTAAACAAAACATTATCACCATGGAATTTAAAAATTTCCCATTATGAAAAAATTTGCAAAATTTGTGGTGTGATGAGTGAAAACATCATGATAATGTAACCAAGGACTTCCAAGAATAATGTTGAAATACAAATCATTCTAAAAAACTAGTAATACTGAGTCAGATAAAATATAAACATACTATGTTTTGATCCTAATTTTTCTAAGAGTCTATTGATCTCTCTTTTCACAACCCATCATCATTACAGAAAAGGGGACATGTGGGATTGACTATAACACATTTGATAAAGTGTTCGAGCTAGAATGAAGATGACACTATATCCATTATCAATGAAGGATCATCAAGTATCAATATATTTAATTCTAGAGGATACATTAAATGGTCAGATGTATCCTTGTATAATTTATGCTTTTTCATGTTCTATAAATGAGAGGATCATGTGGCATTTCATATGACTCTTCTTTATAAGGTATATTTGGGTAGAAGAAAATTCAGTTTGAAATTCACGAGGGCATGAAAAATATTCTTTGAGTTCTTCTTGAATGTCTATTTAAGATCCAATGTGAATAAGATTAACAACTTGGATAGAGTCAGGGATAAATATATTAAAATTTCATACATTAGTTCCAAAGGTATGTGCTTCCAAACATGGGCACACTCTTTTATATGAACTTTATGAACTAAAATACATTATATGGCTAGATCAGTTATTGGAACAAGATTTGAGGGAACCTCAATCCTTGGTATATTAGGTCAACTAAGACTACCTGCACATAGAGTTTGAATGGGTAGTGGCGTATCTTTTATACAATAATCTAGTAAGATGGAGTTATGGAAAATTATATCTTTTGTGGGGGAACAGTCCTTATCTAGATGATCCTGATGGAGGGATTTTCCAGGAGTTTCTGTTTCATAGACTATTCAAGTGGGGATGTTACAAGAATATTGAATCCAAGAACAAATACTTATTCCCAATATCATCATCTTTAGCAGCCTCTCCATCTAATTTCCCAGTCATGTGTTTGTAACTTGGATTCATTGTAACACTCATCATCCCAAACGAGACCAATTATGTGGTAAAATTTATGGAATTGAAAATAAACTCTTTAACTTATGAGGACTACGCTTGACAAACCTTCTCTTATGGTAATGTTTGGTGGGGTCGAAACCATGCTTTCAGTACTCAATGCATGAAGCTTGATAGAGTTAGATCCTACTTTTACCTTTCCATAGGAATATAATTCTATGATTGAATAATTTTATAATGGACATATTATTATTTAAATATTTGAACATTAAAGTACTAAGATATAATGAACCAATGTTTTATCAATGGAAATTCCCCTATTATAATTATTTCTTATAATTACATAGAATCACAACACAATGAACTGCTAAGTACTATATGACTTTTAAAGATAATATTGTCACTTATGTGATTTAAATTTTGAAAATATTATATACACATTTGTTACTAGTAAGATGTTTGGATTTCGATGGAATAAACATAATTATTGGTGAATAGAAACTTACCATTATGAATAATAGCATACCATTATGAATAGTAATATAGCCTTTATAAATATTAAATTGTCCAAAATAATAGTAATCTCTATCATGAAAGTATATATAAAATTTTGGTATCATATAAGTGATAATATGACCATAGTAAAATTAATGCTAGTTTTGTAAGTCATAAACAATTAAATAAAATTATGTAATTAATTTAAATGAAAATTTATTCCCCTAAAATTTATTCATTAATTATCAATTTTATTTCTTCTTGTTTTTTGATAATTTTATAAGACATTAGGTAATTTTTTAATGCATTAAAAAATGAGTTATAGTTTAAAATCTATATTTTTCATGTAAATTATGAATTTAATTAAAAATTAAATTTAGAATATTTAGAAAATTATTTTTGAGAAATGGAGTTAATTTATTGATTTTACATGTCAAGAAATTGTTACGGTGGATTTTTGGGATTTTTTTAAATTATTTGAATTTTTTAGGAATAATAAAACGTGATAATCATAATAAATGCTAAAAACTAAATTTTTGCATCATGTTTGAGTCATGGATGATTTAAATGTCCATTGGATAGAACTCAAATGAATCTATTGATATTTTTTGGTCATGGAATCATAACTATTTCTGGTCTTGATGGAAATTATTTAACAAAAGAATTAAATATGATTAAAAATCTCCTCTCGCCCACTATAAAAACAACCCACACTCCCATATTCTCTTCACTCCTCTCAATCCTTGTCGATTCCATAAATTCTTTCCAAATATCACCTCAAGATCCAACCCCATGTCCAACATCCCTTAGTCTCTTAAAAAGACAAAATCATCTCCCCTTAATAAGCTCTCAAGGAAGATTGATTCAAGAGGCCTAATCAAGGGGATAACACCATTGGACTTAAGGTAAGGGGTCCTATCTATTTCATTCTTAGTCAAGAATATCCTATATGATATTCCATTTTTGTATAATCCATACTGATGGGGTATGATTTATCACCTCCTCAATAATTCCCTCATGATGTATAAGTGATGAAAAACCCCTTCTTCTATCATTAAACCCTCTTAATTAGACCTGTTACCATATCTATAATCTGTAATATATTATACCCAGATATCATTTATTCCATTGGGATGATTCATTTATCTTATAACCAAAATTACATAATCTAATAATTTTATGTTAATATTCTATATTCCGTGTACATGTACTAAATTCATTTATCAAGAACCATGTTCATTCTCATTTTGGGTATATACGTGTTTTTAATTGATTCACTCCCCAATACTCCCTGATAAGAAATCTTGTTTTAAGGGAACATCCAATATTCTTTCCAAATTTTATGTTCACTATTTATTCTTTTTCATTCCTCCATTGTCATTAAAACTATTTCTATTTATTATGAAAGTATTCTTGGTTCACTATTGGTTTTATATAATATATTGTTCCATTTTCTATTTCAAAGACTCTATATTATATTCCTTCAAAATGCACAAAAATGTATTAATACTAATTTTTTTAATACTCTTATTTCATGTTGAAATTATAGTTGAAATCACATACCATGGTATATGCTTAATTTACATTATTAATGTTCATGTATGTTTTAATTCCTTTCTTTCATGGACTATTGTATGATACAACCATTCATTATGATTTATGACATGATTATGATACACATTTAATTCCATTATTACCATTATGTTTATTTATAATTGATTATCTATGTTTATTAAGGTGGACAACATATTCATAAAAATTTATGATGGGTTCTCATAGATAACACTCCAATTAATGGGTAAATTTGATTGTCAAGTGAAGTTATGTGTGACAGTCAAGGCAGTCAGCCTTGGCTTGTGCTTCCATGTGTGACGGTCTGGGTGGTTATCCTTAGCTTGTGCTACTATTTGAAATATTCTTAAAGATTATCCTTGACTCATCGTAAAGTCATGTTTTATGTCATTTCTACATTATTTTGACTCGATGTTTATATGTTATGATTCCATATGTAACATGCCTTTTTATGTCATCATGTTATACCCTCTAACCCATGTGCTAAAGCATGATTATTATGTTTATTCCCTTGCATTGATTTTATTTCTTCCCATTTTTTATGTTATCCCTAGGTTATCCTATGAATATATATATCAAAATGGAAGTTAGGGGCTATTTTAAATGATTAAATAAATATGTATTTTTTAGTCGCATGTTATTTGTTATATGTACCTATACTTTAAAGGACACTAGACTTCATGAGTCTTGGCATGTACTCTGATATATAATTATGCATAAAATCATGTAATGTTATGTTTAAAAGGATAAGGTAACTCTAGATGGTTTCAAAGGATGGTCTATTTATTTTTGGATGTAAGGAATAGAGCACTTTAATAAGAACCTTAAGGATGAGACTATGTATAAGAAAACATCCCTATATTGTGGTATGTATATAGTAAGTTGTTTCTCAAAAAAAATCCATGTTTGGATACAAATAGTTAATGGTGGCTCTGGAATAGATTAACCTAGTAATAAAACCTGAAATCACTGCATTGAGCTAGAAGTGAACAAGAACTTGTGCACGACAATGATCCATGATGAACTCCTTGTTTGACACTCATGGGGGGGATATGCTTGGATAAATTCATAATATTAGTGTAACACCCCTAGATTTTATGAAAAATATTCTTTTTAATTTCATTAATGTCTTGTGTTGTCTGATACACAAAAAGGAGCTTGCTCAACACACATCCTTGACTTCCCTTGCAATACACGCAATCACGACCTTCCTCGATAGCGTGTGTAGTACGCAACACCGAGTTTCATTAAACATTGATATGCTATTAAAATATTATTAAAACTAGCCGTTATGAATAGTGATAAACACCTTTTAAAATTTTATAGATTTTACCTCTCAAAATGGACTTCATTTTTGGATTCAGAGTATCGAATTTAGCCTAAGGTGAAATTTTAGTACTTTTCGGATAACTTTCATATTCTGATGAATAATGAAAATTACTAAATTTTAAACAAAAACAACTTTTTTAATAAAAATAAATAATTGTGATAAATTATTAATTTGATTGGTTTTAAATTATATTTAGAATATATTTTTACAATTTAATAAAATTTTGGTCATTGGATGTAATTCTACATTTAAACCAGACATAAACAAGTGTCAATCTTTTGATAGTTATTATCTCTTAAGAACACACTATTTGTTTTGACGACGGGAATTAATTTTTAAATTAATTAATGCAACTAATATGTTTTTAATTTGGTAAAATAGAAATCATTTTTGAGTTCATAAAATCAAATATACCTTAGGCCTAATTTTTGGTTTTTTTCTGGAAACTTTCATTTTTTGATGAATAGTGAGACCACTAAGTGGTAGTTAAAAAAAATGATTTTTTCATAAATCATAATTTTACCACTTCTGTGAGTGGAATTTGAAAAATCCGAGAGACACGGTTGCTGTTATTAAGTAAAATGTGGTTCAATGAGATAAAAATAATTTTTGGTGAATAGTAACTTTTTACTTTTTTTTACCACGGTTAAAAGTAAATAGGGTAATTAAGGGTAAAAATGTTATTATTATTACCCTAAAACATGTCCTAATTCTATTGGATAAATGTAATTCGAACAAAAACAACCTTAGGAATTAAATATGATCATTTAGGCCCAGTTGGATTAGATTAGGACATTTATTCTTAATTTATTTAAAGAAGGGTTAAAATAGTTAAAATCAAAGTTTAATAAGTAAATCATTTTTAATATGGGGATATACATAAGATAAATTAGACTATAAATATTAATTAGAAATATAAAGAAATTTTACACATAATGGTATTTTATTTGTAATTTTTAGACATTAAATAAATTAATTTATTTATGACACAACAATGATGCAGTAATTATCTTATTAATGTAATATTGACATAATTGATGTTATAAATACCTAAATAAATGTAATTTGAGACTTTTTAGGAATTAAACTAATTTTACAGGTTAATATGACATGTTAGTATTGATTTAATTAACTTTGTTCGAACTAAGAATTCTGTTATGATTTTCACAAAAATCAATTACTATGTAGTGTCAAAATTGACATAAAATGGTTTTTTTTAAATATTATATTATTAATTGTTATTTTATTTCTAAAAATCTAAGGTTCGGTCAAATTACTTAGATAATGTTATATATACTAATAATAAACAACTTGGGGTTCCTTTGGCTTGTTATAATAAGTTTACTAACCTTATAGTATAAGAACACAAGAAGACACGGTAAAAGTAAAATTATTTAACTTAATATTAAATCTAAATGATAAGGTTAAAATAGGAATCTAAACTTGTCTAAATTCTGTTGGATGAGAGTATTTAGACCCATCCCCACCCTAGCTTCTAAATAAATCAATTTAGAGATATTTAAAACCGAATATGACTTTATAATAAAATAATATTTTTAGTTTTCCAAAGGAGCCCCTCTCCTCCCTTATAAAAGGGCACCTCCTCCCTCTCTTAATCACACTAATTTGAGCCTTCAAGCTCGGCCACCCCTGCCAAATTCTCTTCTCCACTTCCCTAGAAACATCCTAGAGGTTCTGGTCTTCCTCAAAGACCACTTTTAGTGCCCTAAGAGGAGGTCTCAAAGAGGCGCTTCAAAGAAGAGGTAATTTCCGTTACCGATTCTTTCACCTTTATTTTTTCTTCCACTTCTTCATCTTAGGTTGTTTAATTATACAGTAATAACATCAGTATCACTCATATACTGATATGTTATTATAAGTATGAAACAACCCTATTTCACCATCTATCCATCCTACAGAAAACGAAATCACCGCGCGTGCGTACGTACGGAATACCGTCTCCACGCCGTGGTGAAATCTATTTTCCACCAACACCTTACTTGGATGGGTATAATTGTGTAAATAATAACTATATATGATTATTTTAATGTGATTTTGATTCTGAAATAGTATACATACACTCCAATACAGTCCCACGATCATGAGAACGATATCATCGCTCGTTCGTACGTACGGACTACCGTCTCCACGACGCGATGAGATTCATTCTCCACGTTAACCATTCATGAATGATTATAAAGTATATATAATAAGTAATCATGAAATATATGACATAATAATGATACTGTATTTATGTGTATATATATGTATGTCATCTACTTAATTCCATTCAACTCAATAAGGAAACGAAAACAACATTCATGCGTACGTACGGCCTACTGTCTCCATGAACGGTGCATTTCTTTCCATTTATTGATTTATTATATATATGTATATTCTGAATATATATTATATATAAATCATGTTTTATATTCTGGAATTAATTAATCATGATCTAAGTAATCATATGAATAATTACAAGTCAAAACACGGACGACAAATGAAACAATTTTACCCAAAACGCTCTTTAACATGGAATTCACAAAAGAACGTGTAATATAAAGTCATAAGTGAACCATATATGATATCATAACAATGAATATGATTATTTAATAAGTCAATGACATTATTTAAATCATTATACAGGAGGTTCGGACACTTACGAAGCAAATTGGACCTAAGGTAAGGGATAAATTTTCAATCTCAATTTTATCTGAGATTGCTTATAGGTAAGTATTTACTAGGGTTACGTTTATCATCCATGACCATGATTTCTAAAAATGATTTCATAAAATGTTTACCATTCTTCCACGGGTGTTTAAAGGATTTTTTATCCTTTATTTACTTTTTACCACATTGTATGAATGGAATCTTTCCTTTGGTTACCATATAAGTTACTTTTTGACTTTTCCAACAAAAGTACGAGGAGAATGTTATTTTTAACTTATACGGCGTGAACGGATTTTTACGGTTTCATAACGCCTCATTTTCAAGAAGATTACTCTATAAGATTGCATGATTATTTTCAATAAAACCCTTATCTTTTAAAATTTCATGGAACTTTGTGAAAAGAACATGATTTTAAAGAAGAAATGATATTTTCCTCAAGAATTCATTTCAAGTGTTTTGTCAAAACTATTTTACATCAAAGAAGACATTATTTCATTTGTGTATGTTTCAAGTAAAATTTATATATGATTTAAATGGATTCAATTTTCTTATGATGAAATGATATCAATTGTTTATGGATTATGTTATGATGGCTTGATGTTTAAGAATCCCATTTTATGTAATGGGTTATGCTATGATGTATGATTTATGATTTTGTGGCACACATAAGAATGGTATCATTATGAGATGGGTGGGACCTATATCTCCCTCCAATGCATTGGGTAAATATTTTTTATCTCATGAGATAGACATGGCTGGAACGGTAGGTTATACCGGTTCAGTGAAATAGGACTGAAACGAGGAGTGAACTCGGTTCAGAAAGGGACTTTTTCCACTAAGATAGTCTTGGCAATGAGTCTTGACTAATAAGAAATTATTCTCTATGATTATGTGTGTATGCCACAAAGTTTCATGTTTTATGTTATGATTATTGGGATTTCATTTCACTACTATGATTTATCCCATGTTATGAAATTATGGTCTCTTTTGCAGGTTAAGATTTCCAAAATGTTATGTTCTTATGAATATGATGTGATTGATATTTTTTTGTTTACCCTTACTGAGAATTTGAGCTCACCCTTTTATGTATTCTTTTCCCCGGGATATAAAGAAAGGTTATAGGTAAAAAAGGGAAGATCTTTATGGGAGATGGTGAAGATCTTTCACCATGATTAGAAGATTATATTCCGAGTTTCCAAAGACACTAAACTATTACGATCCTTGTGTGTGTGTTTTTGTTATATACTAAGTATTCCACAAAAGTAATGTAATGTCCATGTACGTTAGGCTTCGGGTCTCTACAGTTGGTATCAGAGGAAAGGTTTAGTCATCCTTTGGAAACTAGGATGCGAAAACGTTAGTGAGATCCCTAGAGATATTTCTATGGTATGTCTAGGGATGTCCCTATGGTTATGTATAAGTATAGGTTATAGTCCTAGAATTTCACTAACGATCTTAGAATTAAACCTAATATGTTAGATATTGATGTTACTCCCCCTTTATTATGATTTTTTCCTCCCACACTATTCTTTTTGGGTTTTAGAAAATGGCTGGAAACAAGATGATTCATGATAATGGAGGATATGATGTGCAACGGAATGATATTCTTCATGAGCAACCAAATGAAATGGGATTTGGAAGTCCAAATATCATTATTATGCCGAATCAGCAATCTCATAAGATGATCAATAAAGTAAAATTTGGTAAGTTTCCTGGCTCAGCTAATAAAAGAAAGATGGAGTTTCATGATGATCATAGAGGAAATAAAGTTCAATTTCCCTTATGTAAATCATGTGGGAAGAGGCATCAAGGATAATGTTTCAAAGGAACTGGAAGATGCTTTGGGTGTGGGAAAGAAGGAAACAAAGCCAGTAAGTGCAAAGGAAAAGGTTTAGTTAACACCAGGGATGCGGATAATGGTATTGCTACGACATCAACAATGGTTAAATGTTTTAAATGTGGAATGTATGGGAATTATGCAAACCAATGCCCTAAGGGAAAGTCTCATGAAGCGAATAAGTATAGTCATATGAGTAGTATTTATATTGATGATGATGAAGAGACTACAAATGATATGTGAGTTGAAAGAATTGCTGAAGCTCGGTCAATGGTTTAAGAAGGTAGTGGATTGATTACATATTTATCATGTGTAATGATGTATAAGTAATCTCATGGTACGATGGAATAAAGAGACATCTAAGGATTGTTACACTGTTGTCTTTCTTTGAGTTATGAAAGTGTATGATTAATGGTACCAGTATCCATGAAAGGTTATTCAGATATTTTTTGAATGTAGATGATATGTGCATAATGAAGGGATAAGGAGAAAATTAAAATTTTGATAGTATTCATGATCTCTTGACTGATATAAGGAGAAAGTTATATCATAGTTTGAGTATATAGAATTTTTGGATTTTGGTATGTGGAAAGAGTTAAATTTTTACCGCATTCATGTTTTCACTAAGGTTTAATGGGTATTCATTTTTCAAGAGAATACATGATTAAGGTATTCACATGATTGGAATGTGACCAACATGATATATGGGGGATAAATGATGGTATTCACATTCTTGGTTAACGATATTTCAAGTAATCGTTTTCTTTATACTATGATCTTGGAAAGAAGTATTTAAATAAACCTAATGATTGGAATGGATTATGTTAACCATAACTTAGTATTATTTAAGGGTAGATGTTTTTTTCGATATTATTAATGGGATGTTATAGTAATATAGTTTTAGAAAAAGGACAACCTGCAGGACGGGCGACAACCCATCGCGTCGGACAGGGCTGTGGGAATCGAACCCTCATCCGAAGTGCGACTGGCCTTTATCGCCTACCACTGGCTGACAGGAAGTCCCTGTTTAGTAGAAACTAGTTTTATTATAGTAATCAGTATAATATAAGAAGTATAAGTCCATTTTAGGAAGCATATATCATTAATCTCACTATAGATGGACTTATGTATTTTTTGATAACTTTTCTAACCTTTTGTTTGAGACAGATGGAATGACCCATCATTCTATCACATGATCTGCTAACACATCACGAATGCCAATTCAACTTCATTTCGTTAAGAGATGAAGTGGAAATTGTCCAAAGAATGACCAAATGTGAGACTATACCGAAATCACGAAAGTATTTCTTCTAATTTCAATTTCATCAACTTTTAGTAAATGATCTTGAAAACCAAAAATGTTGTCCTAGTGCTCTTATATCTGATGAATCAGATGGTACCTTAGATCGTCACAAATTTATGGCTTTGTGATTGGTGGCTTTTCCATATCCATGTTCTCTAACACTCTCCATCCGAACATGATGGTTAGATTTCTCTTCCATATCCATATTTTCACTTATGTGGAAACCTAGTGATTAGTTTATTTGGGTAACCATTACGTTTCAAACTTTTCTTTTTAGAGATTGGTTTTGGTATTCCTTTTTAAGAAACTTTTTAATATTAAACCATTTATAACCCCGACGAATTTTGAGGGAGAAAATCATTTTAAGGGGGGTAGAATGTAACACCCCGATATTTTATGAAAAATATTCTTTTTAATTTCATTAATGACTTGTGTTATACGCTACACAAAAAGGATCTTGCTCAACATGCATCCTTGTCTTGCCTTGCATTACACGCAATCACGACCTTCCTCGATAGCTTGTGTAGTACACAATACGGAGTTTCATTAAACAATGATATGATATTAAAATATTATTAAAACTAGTCGTTATGAATAGTAATAACAACCTTTTAAAATTTTAGAAATTTTATCTCTCAAAATGGACTTCATTTTTGGATTCAGAGTATTGAATTTAGACTAAGGTCAAATTTTGGTACTTTTCGGATCACTTTCATATTCTGATTAATAGTGAAAATTACTAAATTTTAATTAAAAACAAATTTTTTAATCAAAATAATTAATAGTGATAAATTATTAATTTGATTGGTTTTAAAGTATATTTAGAATAGATTTTTACAATTTAATACAATGTTGTTCATTGGATATAATTCTACATTTAAACCAGACATAAACAACTGTCAATCTTTTGATAGTTATTCTCTCTTAAGAACACGCTATTTGTTTTGACGACGGGAATTAATTTTTAAATTAATTAATGAAACTAATATGTTATGGATTTGGTAAAATAGAAATCATTTTTGAGTTCATAATATCAAATATAGCTTAGGCCTAATTTTTGGTATTTTTCTGGAAACTTTCATTTTTTGATGAATAGTGAAACCACTAAGTGGTAGTTAAAAAAATGAATTTTTCATAAATCTTAATTTTACCATTTCTGTGAGTGGAATTTCAAAAATCCGAGACACACGGTTGATGTTAGTAAGTAAAATGTGGTTTAATGAGATGAAAATAATTTTTGGTGAATAGTCACTTTTTACTTTTTTAACCACGGTTAAAAGTAAATAGGGTAATTAAGGGTAAATATGTTATTATTATTGCCCTAACACATGTCCTATTTCTATTGGATAAGTTTAATTCGAACAAAAACAACCTTAGGAATAAAATATGATCATTTAGGCCCACTTGGATTAGATTAGGAAATTTATTATTAATTTATTTAAAGAAGGGTTAAAATAGTTAAAATCAAAGTTTAATAAGTAAATAATTTTTAATATTGGGATATACATAAGATAAATTCGACTATAAATATTCATTAGAATGAAAATTAAATTTTCCACATAATGGTATTTTATTTGTAATTTTTAGACATTAAATAAATTAATTTATTTATGACACAACGATGATGCATTAATTGTCTTATTAATAAAATATTGACATAATTGATGTTATAATTACCCAAATAAATGAAATTTGGGACTTTTATGAATTCCCTTAATTTTCCAGGATAATATGACATGTTAGTATTAATTTAATTAACTTGGTTCGAACTAAGAATTCTGTTATGATTTTCACAAAAATAAATTACTAAGTAGTGTCAAAATTGATATAAAATTGTTTTTTAAAAAATATTATATTATTAATTGTAATTTTATTCCTAAAAATCTCAGGTTCGGCCAAATGACTTAGATAAGGTTATATATATTAATAATAAACAACTTGGGGTTCGTTTGGCTTGTTATAGTATGTTTATTAACCTTATAGAATAAGAACACAAGAAGACACGGTAAAAGTAAAATTATTTAGCTTAATGTTAAATCTAAATGATAAGGTTAAAATAGGAACCTAAACTTGTCTAAATTCTATTGTATGAGAGGATTTCGACCCAGTCCCACTCTAGCTTCGAAATAAATCAATTTGGAGCTATTTAAAACCTAATATGACTTTATAATAAAATAATATTTTTAGTTTTCCAAAGGAGCCCCTCTCCTCCCTTATAAAAGGGCACCTCCTCCCTCTCTTCCTCACACAACTTTGAGCCTTCAAACTCGGACAACCCCTGCCAAATTCTCTTCTAAAATTCCCTAGAAACATCCTAGAGGTTCTGGTCTTCCTCAAAGACAAATTTTAGTGCCCTAAGAGGAGGTCTCAAAGAGGCGCTTCAAAGAAGAGGTAATTTCCGTTACCGATTCATTCACCTTTATTTTTTCTTCCACTTATTCTTATTAGGTTGTTTAATTATGAAGTAATTACATCAGTATCACTCATATACTGATATGTTATTATAACTATGAAACAACCCTATTTCACCATCTATCCATCCTACGGAAAACGAAATCACCGCGCGTGCGTACGTACGGAATACCGTCTCCACGCCGTGGTGAAATCTATTTTCCACAACCATCTTACTTGGATGGGTATAATGGTGTAAATAATAACTATATATGATTATTTTAAAGTGATATTGATTCTGAAATAGTATACATACACTCCATTACAGTCCCACGATCATGAGAACGATATCATCGCTCGTGCGTACGTACGGACTACCGTCTCCATGACGCGATGAGATTCATTCTCCACGTTAACCATTCATGAATGATTATAAAGTATATATAATAAGTAATCATGAAATATATGAAATAATAATGATACTGTATTTATGTGTATATATATGTATGTCATCTACTTAATTCCATTCAACTCAATAAGGAAACGAAAACAGCATTCATGCGTACGTACGACCTACCGTCTCCATGAACGGTGTATTTCTTTCCATTTACTGATTTATTATATATATGTATATTATGAATATATATTATATATAAATCATGTTTTATATTATGGAATTAAGTAATCACGATCTATGTAATCATATGAATAATTACAAGTCAAAACACGGACGACAAATGAAACAATTTTACCCAAAACGCTCTTTAACATGGAATTTACAAAAGAACAGGTAATATAAAGTCATAAGTGAACCATATATGATATCATAACAATGGATATGATTCTGTAATAAGTCAATGACATTATTTAAATCATTATACAGGAGGTTCAGACACTTACGAAGCAAATCGGACTTAAGGTAAGGGATAAATTTTCAATCTCATTTTTATCTGAGATTGCTTATACGTAAGTATTTACTGGGGTTACGTTTATCATCCATGACCATGATTACTAAAAATGATTTCATATAATTTTTACCATTCTTACATTGGTTTTTAAAGTAATTTTTACCCTTTATTTACTTTTTACCACATTGTATTAATGGAATCTTTCCTTTAGTTACCATATAAGGTACTTTTTGACTTTTCTGACAAAAGTACGAGGAGAATGTTTTTTTAACTTATACGGCGTGAACATATTTTTACGGTTTCATAACTCCTCATTTTCAAGAAGCTTCTTCTACAAGATTGCATGATTATTTTCAATAAAACTCATATCTTTTAAATTGCATGGAACTTTGTGAAAAGAACATGATTTTAAAGAAGAAAGGATATTTTCCTCAAGAATTCATTTCAAGTGTTTTTTCAAAACTATTTTACATCTATGATGACATTATTTCATATGTGTATGTTTCAAGTAAAATTTCTCTATGATTTAAATGGATTCAATTTTCTTATGATGTAATGATATCAATTGTTTATGGATTATGTTATGATGGCATGATGTTTAAGAATCCCATTTTATTTCATGGGTTATGCTATGATGTATGATTTATGATTTTGTGGCACACATAAGAATGGTATCATTATGAGATGGGTGGGACCTATATCTCCCTCCAATGCATTGGGTAAAGATTTTATATCTCATGAGATAGACATGGCTGGAACGGTAGGTTATACCGGTTCAGTGAAACATGACTGAAACGAGGAGTGAACTCGGTTCAGAAAGGGACTTTGTCCACTAAGATGGTCTTGGCAATGAGTCTTGACTAATAAGAAATGATTCTCTATGATTATGTGTGTATGCCAAAAAGTTTCATGTTTTAAGTTATGATTATTGGGATTTCATTTCACTACTATGATTTATCCTATGTTATGAAATTATGCTCTCTTTTGCAGGTTAAGATTTCCAAAATGTTATGTTCTTATGAATATGATGTGATTGATATTTCTTTTGTTTACCCTTACTAAGCATTTGAGCTCACCCTTTTATGTTTTCTTTTCCCCAGGATATAATGAAAGGTTTTAGGTTATAAAAAAGGGAAGATCTTTATGGGAGATGTTGAAGATCTTTCACCATGATTAGAAGATTATATTCCGAGTTTCCAAAGACACTAGACTATTACGATCCTTGTGTGTGTGTTTTTGTTATGTACTAAGTATTCCGCAAAAGTAATGTAATGTCCATGTACGTCAGGCTTCGAGTCTCTCCAATTAGTATATGATTAAGGGATTCAAAAATCCCATGAAACTAATGTTATGAAATAGATTAAGGATATCTTAGATTTAAACATAGGGAATCACAAGATAGGATATAAATCACTTTTACAAGTGTATACTCTTATGTTAAATGTTTCCTTTTTATGATAAATTGCTATGTAATCAAGCCCTCTAATTATAAGTTCTTTTTCAGAGATAATGGTGTGAAATATAAGAACATGTTCCATCAATGAATTTAATAGGTAATGTCAATATTTCCTTAATGATATACCTAATATGATGGGAATGGTACATCAAAACAATATGAATGTACTTGGTCAGATTGGTAATGTTATGAATAATAAAATGAATCATGTGTAAAACCCTCCTCTTTTATGGAAAAATTACTTTACTAATGAATCCATCATGCAGAAAAGGTCTCCCATGTTTGTTGGAACTTCTGATCCCCTCCTCATGGAATAGTGTATTAATTCAATTGAAAATATATTCTATATCATCTAGTTCTCAAAATTAGAGAAATTTGTGCTGGTGGCCTATTATTTTGAAGGGTAAGCTGACTAATGGTGGACACTAATCAAGAATACAAAGTCCTGAGAGGAAATTGATTCCATGGATTATGAGTAATTAAAGGGAATTTAGTTCAATAGATTTTTCTCCCAAAACCACTATCTCATGATGGAAATAGAATTCATCAAACTAAGATAGAAGGAATATGTGCCCATAGAGGTGTGTGTAGAAAACATCACAACACATCGAAGGTATTCCTTGGGCTTTGTCACAAACAATGAAATCAATGTGTATCACTTATTTTGCAGACTAAAGCATAGTCAATGAAAATAATTATATATTTGATACTTTCACAGTTTTGAGGATAATTTTGGTTGTGCCCTCAAGGTTGAAATTTATATCAGAGACTCTTAGGGGTATTCTGGGCCTGAAGACAATAAGGGAAAAATGGAATCTAAAGTGGTTGGTCCCGTAAATAAATTCCATGATGGAAAAATCCCAATCAACATACGTATAAAAATTGTGGGAAAAAGCATCTTCGGAACTGTTTGAAGACAACCAAGAATTGGTTTAAATGTTGAATGTTGGGACATTTGGTGAAAATCTACAAATGCGATATGAATAATCCCACTAATGTAGAAGAAGAAATGAAGGTTTATATCAACAATCATCCTGTAATGTAGTGCTACAACTAGAAGGAGCACGGGAATTATGAAAACAATTTCTCTAAGGTGAGGGTTATCGGGGAAAATCAACAACAATCTCCAAAGAAATATGGAAGTAATTATGATATCAGTACTACTAAGGATGAGTCTAATAAATGTTTTGTGACATGTAATCTAGTTTATGATTCAATAATAGGGAATTTCCTATTTTATTCTTGTTCCACACATTATTTCATATCTTGCATGTTTAGAAGAACTATTTAAACACAACCACAAAATTTAGAGGATATGTTATCTGTGGGGACAAAAAATGGGGACATTATTACATACAAGGTTTAAAACACCTCCCTGGTAAACGATATTGGAATAAACCACACAAAAAATAATGTCATAATTCTTTTAGTGGAGTTTTATGTTATATTGGGCATGTATTGGATATCTTTATACAAAGATAACATCAAATGTTGGTAAAAGTAGATCACCCATCACATCCCGAAGCATCCTCCAATTATTTAAATCTGTAAAGAGGATGATAAATCTCCATTATAATCATAATAAAATGTTTGGATATTACTACATAATATGTAAGAATATCTAGATCAAATGATTTATAAAAATGAGTGAATCATTCTTGATGACATGCACATCATGAGGGATTGCACTAATGTATTTTCAATAGATTTTCCTAGTATCTGTCCTGACTGAGAGGTTGACTTCTCCATTTAATGTATTCTCATATCTATTCCTATATCAGTGACTACTTATAGAATGACCATGGTAGATCTGGAAGAGCTAAATAATCAGTTACAAGAGAATCTATATAAGGGTTTTATACTCCCAGGTGCTTCCCTTTTGGGAGAACCAATCCGATTTTTCCAATAATAATTATGGTTAAATTCACCCCTACATTAATTTTTGTGAACTCAATAAAAACATAATGATGAACAAGTATCCCATTACTCAAATATATTGTGTGTTTGAACACCATTTTTTGGACAATTATTTCACTAAGGTGTACCTTCAGTCAAGATATAACTAATTAATGGCAAGGAAGTAAGATATTTCCATGGTATCATTTCTAATAAAGTATGGACACTTTGAGGTAATATTGATGCCTTTTGAGTCACTAATGCTCCAACAATTTTCATGGATTTAATAAATAGATACTTTAGAGATTACCACAATAAATTTTTTGTAGTCTTTATCGATGATCTTCTAATATACTCCAAGAGCATGGAGGAACATGAGAAGTATTTGAATACTATGTTATAGACATTGTGTAGGGAGAAGTTGTATGAAAAGTAAAATAAATGTGATTTTTGGATGGTTGAAATATCATTCTTGGGGAATGTTATTTCAAGAAAAGGGATATCTATAAACTCTTACAATATTAAGGAAATCTAAGAGTGGCCCATGCCAACATTAGTAATAGAGATTCGTAACTTTCAAGGTCTAGCCATGTAATATCGATGATCTACGGAGAGTATATCATGATTGTTGAACCAAATGACCAAGCTGACATAGAAGGTAGCACAACTAGAAAGAAGGCATATTTTCAAGGTTCGAAACCATCAAAATAGACCCCAAAACAATAGTCGTATGCTACATCCTTATTTTTGGCCAACCATGGTTGTTATCATCATGGTTGTATGTCATGACCTAATGCCACAGTTTTAATCTTCGTAGTAGCTTCCTATTGCCACGTTTTTTAGAATGGTGGAAATAGGCCTCATAATTGTCCACTATGGCAGTTGACCTATAACCACGGTTTAAAACATGGCTATTGGAATCTCTTTCCTTGGATTTAATCATAGTTATATATTTGGAAAACCATGGCAATATCCTCAATAAAAAATGTGCCCACTGAGTTTTGATCCATGCACCTCTAGTTTTCCAACGTGCGAGGCTTACCACTACACCATTGAACGATTATCATATATATGTATATATTCTGATATATATATTCATAAAAACCATAGAAATATCCACACAACTATGGCATTAGGCCTTCATGTGGATGGGCGGGAACCCTATAGCAACAGTTTTGGAAAACCGTGGATATAGGTCTTCTAAAAAACATCCCTATATCCCCTAATTTGAAAACCACAGCTATTGGACATATAATCATGGGTATATCATTGGGATATAGCCACAATTATATGAACTATGTCTATAGGCAAGAGAAAACAGACCTATAGCCACAGTTTTAAAACTATGGCTATACGTCCATGGTAGTAGGTTCATTTTCTATTAGTATAGTAATGTTTTTCTAGACTACGGAATGTGAAGACTCTTTTAAGGATCTAAAAAAGAGGTTAATCAATATGAAAATACTCACACATCCAACAAGTGGAAAACTCTTTGTGGTTTACATTAATTCTTTAAAGAATTTATGTGGTTTTGTACCGATGGAAAATGATAAAGTGATATCGCTATCCCCAAGGTAGCTGAAATTCCATGGGAAAAACTATCATATGTCTGATTTGGAGTTGGTGACTATGATATTTGTGTTAAAAATGTTATGGTATTATCTCTATCGGTAGAAGTGTGAGATATATACTGATCACAGTAGTCTTGAATATATATTCACAAAGAAATACCATAATATAAACCAATGTAGATGGATAGATCTCATCAAGGACTATGACTTCTCAATCCACTTCCATCCTGATAAGGAGAATAAGCTGCCGGATGCTCTGTGTAGAGAGGATTCAACTTCTTTGTCAATGATGATTTTTAAATGGATTTTATCTACTTATATTTGTAGAGGATGGACATATGAATCATTAATGGAGGAAAAACATCAATCCTCTATCAAATAATTTATCAACCATCTCTCATGGTGAAGAAAAAGGATGCTCGAAGAAAAGGTGTGGAAATTCTGAAAATGTTGGAATCCATTAAAAATGGTAAATATTTTGAGTTAATTATTTATGTGGATGGATTAGTACGATTTGGGTCATGATTCAATGTACCATATGATCCCATTATAAATAAAGAGATTCTGAATGACCCACATATATCAACATTCTCTATCCATTATGGGAACACAAAGATGTATCGAGATCTCTGAGAGAAATTTTGTTGGGTCTATATGAAAAAATAGATTAATGAGTATACATCAATGTTTCTGGTATGTCCACAAGTGAATCCTGAAAGACAAAATTCTAAGGGGATGATGCAACAACTACCCTTACCAACATGGGAGTGGGAGAACATCACCATAGACTATGTCACTTGAAGTCCAAGCACATCTAGAAGAAAAACTAAAATATGAGTCATTGTTAATCATCTTACAATGACAAGTCACTTATCTTAATTCTATAGGGCTTATCATTAGATTAACATTCATAGATATATATAAATGAAGTGGTAATGCTGAATTATGTACCACTATCTGTTGTATCCGATCGAGATATGGGATTCAAACCGATGTTCAGGAAAAGTCTCCAACATACTCTATGCACTGAACTGAACTACAATATATCCTATCATCTTCAAACTATTGACTTATATGAGAGAACTATTCAGTCACTATGAGATATGATGATAGCATGTTCTATGGACTTCAAAGGAGGATGGGACAATCATCTTACATCAATGGAATTCTCATACAATAATAGTTTCCACTCGAGCTTCTGAAAGGCCCCATATAAATCCCTCTATGGGAAAAGGTGCAGAACACTGGTGTGCTTGGATGAAGTTAGTGATAATAAGCTATTAGGACATGAAAATGTCGAATACATGGTGGAGGAGGTGGAAATCATTCAACAACACATCATGGTCACTGAAATTCGATAGAAGAGTTATGCAGAAAATCGTCTACGAAAACTTGAGTTAAAAGATAGAGACATGGTATTTCTCTACATATCTCTATGGAATAAAGTCACGAGGATTGGGAATAAATGAATGTTAAGTTCTAGGTACATTGGACCCTTGAATATTCATGATCATTTTTCGGTTGTGTCCTATCGAATAGCACTTCCACCTACCATGGAAAAAGAAGACGATTTCTTTTGTGTATCCCTCTAAATAAATATATATGATCCTTCACATACACTCTCTTCAGAGGTGGTACATTTGAAGGATGTTCTTTTTTACGAGGAGTATCCAGTAAAGTTCATAGATAGTAGAGACAATGTTCTATGTAACAAGACTACTCGACTGGTCAATGTATTGTGGCGAAACAATAAGTATGAACAAGAAACATGGGAACTAGAGGAGGAAATGAAGGATAAGTACCCACATCTATTTGTGGCCTGTAATGTAAAACAAAATTTTGAGGGAAAAATTTCAGAAGGGGGAAATAATGTAATGATCCAATAATTTATCAATGAAAATTATATTCTAATAACTCTATCATATATTTGACTTAAGTCACTACACAATGAACTACTAAGTATTACATGACCTTTAAACATAATATTGTCACTTCTATTATTTGAATTTCAAAAATTTGACATACATTGTTGTGACAAGTAAGATGATTGGAGTCAGATGGAAGAAACATAATTTTTAGTCAATTGAAACCTACCCTTAAGAATAGTAACCCACCCTTATAAATAATAACCCACCCTTATGAATAGTAATATAACCCATATGACTAGTAAAATTTCCAAAAGAATTTTAACATCACCCATGAATATATAAATAATATTTTGGAATCTTCTAAGTGATAATTTGACCATAGTAAAATTAATGGAATTTTTTTATATCGTAAATAATTTATTAAAATTAGTTAACTAACCTAAAAGAAAAATCATTTTCATAAAATGTGTTCATAAAATAAAATTTTTATGTAATATGGTTTTAATATGATTTTATAAGACCTTCTGTAAATTTAGAAGCATTATAAAATCATTTATATTTTAAAAATATGTATTTTTCAGGTAAATTATGATTTTAATTAAAAATTAATTTAATCATATTTAGATAATTATTTTTGAAAAATGGAGTTCATTTTTAAATTATAGTCGTTGAAAAAAATGATAGGGTGATTTTTTGGTATTTTTCTATATAGTTGAATTTTTTATGAATAGAAAAATTTGATAATTCGCATTAAATGATAAAACCAGAATTTAAGCATCATGCTTAAGTCATGGATATTATAAATGGTCATTGGATAGAAATCAAATTCACATTTTATTATTTTAGTCATTGAATCATCAATATTTCTGGTCTTGAGGGAAATTAAAAACTAATGAATTAAATACTATGAAAACTCTCCTCCCCTCTATTATAAAAACAACCCACACTCCCCTCTTCTCTTCACTCTTCTAAAGCCTGGTTCCTTTACTAATTATTAATTAAATATCTTCTCATGATCCTACCCCACGTCCAACAACCCATGGTCTTCTCAAAATACCAAATCCTCTCCCATTACAAGGCTTTCACTGAAGAATGATTCACGCGGTCATTCCATGTGGAGAACACCATCGAACTAATGGTAAGTGATCCTCTATTTTTCACTCTTATTTAGGAATTTTGTTTATGTTATTTCCTTTATGTATAATCCGAAATGATGGGGTATGATTTCTCACCTCCCCCATAAATCCTTCATTATGTATAAGTGATGAGAACCCCATTTCTCCTTCATTAATCCCTCTTAAGTACGCCCGATACCATGCCGATAATTTTTATGGGATTCTACCTGAACCTCTTTTATTCCTTCGAGATGATTCATCATTATTATTACCAAAATTAAGTCTTCATATATTTTTATTTTCATATTCTAAATGTTGTATACAAGTACCCAATTCATTTATCAATAGATTCTTTATTCTCTTTTGGGGATATTCATGTTTTATGTGATTCTGTCCTCAATAATTCCCAATAAGCAAACATGTTTTAATGGAACATCCTGAATTCTTTCCCAATTTCATGTGTAGACTATCTTATGTTGTAAACCAAAATTTTCTTTATAAAATTAGTTTTTTATAATGAAAAAAATCATGGTTCACTTTTGGTTTTATTTAAAATATTTTTCCCTCTTCTACATTAAAGATTCTATAGTATTTTTCTTTAAACCGAATAACAATATTTTAATGCTAAAATTTATTAAATAGTCTTATTTCATGTTCTCAGTTATGTTAGACCTCACATTCCATGATATATTCTTATTTTAACATATTAATATCCATGTATTATTTAATTTCATTTTCTTTCATTGACACTTTTACGATACACCCATTCAGTATGATTTTTGACATGATTATGATACCCATTTCAATCCATGGGTAACATTATGTTTTTGTATGATTTATTATGTATGATTCATAATGTAGAAATACTATTCATGAAAATTTATGATGGGTGAACCCAAATAGTTTTCTAATGTATTGGATAAATTTGAGTCTCCTGAGACATTATGTGCAACGATCTTTGTGGTTTCCCTTGGCATGTGCTAACATGTGAAATAGTTATTGTGGTTAGTCATGGATTGTTCTACCATGTGAAATAGTATTGGATGTTAGCATATAATCATTCTGAATTCATATTTTATGTTTCTACAACATTAATATGAAACCATTTTTATATGGTTCATTGTTTATATTTTATTATTCTATAAGTTACATTCTTTTTTATTTCATCATGTTATTCCTTTTAAACCATATGCTATCAATTTATTATTATTTTTATTCCCTTGCTTGGATTTTTATTTCATCCCATTGTTCATGTTATCCCTAGGATATCCTATGAAGATGTATGATAACAATTTATGGTAGGGGCTGTTTTTAAAGATTTTGAAAAGAAGTGTTTTTTATTCCCACATTTCTAGTTTTATGTTCCTGGTCTTCAATGTACACTAGTATTCAGGATCCTTTACATGTAATATGATATATAATTATTCTTAAAATCATGTAATGATATGTGTAAAGGGATAGGGTCACTATATGATCTAGAAATGGATTTTTTTTCCATAGAGGAAGCGGTCGTGGGCAAACCTGGCTGTTTCAACTATGCTTAGAGGATAACATGGGTCTGAGTGGTAGTATTTATATATATCTAGTCTCTAAACATCTACTTATCATTCCTACTAACATTCTTCAATTCAAACTCTTCCACTAGATCACTGGAAAAAACACTTGATACCCGAGCGGGTAGGTTTCCCAACTTCACTTTCCCTAAGTCCACCATTTTCTAAAGTATTTACTTGAAAAAACATTCCTATATGTCATTCCCCAATGATTGAAGGAAGTGGAAATAGTTTAGGAGATCATCATCACCATCCTTATTGATATTGATGGGCATTGTTAACATTATCAAGTTGTTCTTCAATGCTAAGATGATGTAGCCAGCATCATTGTAACTTTGAAAAGAATACAGATTGTTCTTCATTCCCTCATATTTTTCTCCTCTTATCCATTTGTTCATCATGAACACCTGAGAGTTTTTTTTGGATTCTCCATAGGCATATCCTTGGGATATAGTGCAATCATTGGAGTTAACGTGGTTGTTTGGTCCAAATTTTGTGTAATAGTGGAAGCATATTATTTCCACATTCTCTCTTCTTGAGTAGATGGTATAACTCAAACATTATCCACGGTCAATTTAATAGGGTCATCCAATATTAGAAAATTATGGTTCATCACTGAAAACCTTTGGTGTATTTCATAGGGATGAGTTCTGTGTACAACTCGTCCAGATGATTCTATATATAGATTGGAAACAATTAATAACATGGAAGGTAAATTTTCATAAAATCTTTCAACCATTTCAACTAATAGATGAAATCTCATACCATCCCATTCTCCCAATTTTTATTGTTTTGTAGATTGAGGATAGATTCATTATTCAACATCATGCTTAACTGTAAGAAACAATTTATTCTATGGTCTTCCCACATTGTATTTACTGATCTAGAAAACAGGTGTAGGATAAAATGGGTGGTCCATGTAGTGATTGTAAAAATCACCTATATTTTACTACCTCCTATTGTTTGGGGGTCCCCATAATGGAATCAAAGTGATATTAGAAATGCATCAAATACTACTGAGGATCTCTCTATCCATTAATTATTTTCAATGTAGGGTTCCCAATTATCAACATGGGATGATTTGAATATACACACCCATGGTAAGGATTATTCCCAGATTATACAAATGTGAACTATTCCTCCTTGGATTATAATAGATCCATTTTCAAATGAATAATGTTATGGTTGGGTACCTAATATAATTAACTCTATATTGATTGAAATAAGATACAAGTATGTTAGTTTTTTATACCACATATTGAGTGTATGTTATAGATCCATTTCAGTTGCTAAAGAAAACCCTCATTATTGGGGTATGATAATCACAAGTGATAATTGGAAATTTATTTAGAGAATGTATCCATGAGGAATATTTCCATTAATTAGTTCTACACTGAGGCTTCTTAATTCCATCATCTCCACCTATTTTTGAAAAAAAACATTCGATAAATGTATGTGAACTATGATTTTTAGGGAGAAGGGGAGGTTAAAACATACCATATCTCTTTTAATGTTTGGTGATATTTGAGGAGTGAAAAGGGTGAGTAATTGAGTGAATGTACACATTTAGGGAATGTCCATATTTCTAGGTATGTGCACCTCATTCAATAGTTTCAGTATGTTCTATATTATGAACTGAAACATACTTATCCCACACATTAGTGCTATCCTCATCATATACAGGATTTGTAGGGGTGGTGTATATGAAATTCACCATTGTATAATGAATTGATGGTGCTTTACTATTCTTTTTGCAAGAGAGGCCATTTTTTCTCCATCCACAAGGCATTATTCCCACCATAAATAATTCTCTTTGATTAGTTTGACTAATGGTGATCTGAAGGGAATATTTAGACATTTATTGATGTGTGAGACTAATGAAAACACCTTTTTAATGTATAGTATGTAATTAGAGGATTGATTTTTCATCATTTCCCTAAGCAGGTGATGAATAACTCTATATAAAGAGTAGGTTTTTTAGGAAAAAAGTCACCCAACCCTATGGGTTGGCACTGGTCCTGCGCCATTTCCACAACCCTCCAGGCATTATTTGTGTACCATATGATTGAACTAATAAAATCCCCCATACCATCACATCTGGTATTCTCCATGAATTCCATGGGTATTATTACTATTGTTGACTTCTATATTTTATAGAGTTGTGTTCAGAAATTGGTTGGGTCCATCGCTTGGTTTTCACTAGAATCACCTTTTTCTAAAAACCTTAATGATATATCTAAAATTTCCACTATATGTTGATTGAATTCACGTATGGATGAAGCTTCATTTCTAATTTCAAATTCCTAATGAAAACTTCATTCAATGGGATTCCCTATTTATTAATGATGTTGATTATTTTAAGTCTAGGCATGTTTTTTTCAGAATATCATTTGATGTGGATAATGTTTTTTTGCTGAAGATGAAATGATTTTATGAAATCACATGATTCCATGTTTTCAGTTTTTTCTTATTAGGTAGTGTAGTGAAATGAAACACTATATGTTCAACCCATCCCCTAGTATTAAAAATGCACTTTTTATCTTTAATTATATGACTTATTTCATTTCACACACCGAGGAATGAATGTGTAAGGTCTCCTTATTGTTTCCTAAATTTTGAATATCATTCTTCTAAGACTGATACTAAGTAAATTTGACATTTCAGCCCATCTATTAACATTACATGATTCTAATACACGTCATAGTGTAAACCAGTCACTGTCGATTGATGAATAGGTGTATATATATTAATTTAGAAGTCATGAACATAATCCAATGATAAAAACTCTAGAATTCCAAATTGGAAAGTGGATAAAGGCAAGAACATTATTGTAACAACACCTTTAGCCAACTATCTTCTTATTTTCATTATGTCTTCACAGCCTCATCCAGAGGATCCTCAACCTGGTCCAAACAAAATAGACTCTTTTCTAACACCTTTACTTTATACAATGATATTTTTAGGGACATACTCTATAATAGTTGATTAAAGGAGGTCCATGGATAAATCAGAGAATGGTCGCCCCATGGGATATCTTCTATATAAGAAAGAATGTATCTTTTCAATGAAATGGTATCAGACATGGATATCAACATTTTCCCATGTGACACAATAATGGATATATTTATCATTACAAAAAAACCAAGTGGAGGACCCAATTGATAAATTGAAACCCTAATACAGTGAGAACTTCTCAATGAATTCCATGAGGCGAAGTACTACCATTGTGGCATAACATGTGACAAAAAACAGATTCCATGTAGAATGTATCCAAGGGAGTAACTTTTGGATGGAAGATAGTAAAGGGGATACCCTATCACTATTTCATCTTTGGGACACACGGAGGGATGACATGACTCTCATTAGGATATGTTCTCTCCAGATCAATCAGATTATGAACACGAAGTAATCTATCATGGTGAAGAGTCCTTTGATGACCATTATAATTAATGCTATTGTCCCAATGAAATTTTTATAATTGTGTAAGATGTTGATATTCCATTGATAAAATACATCAGGATCCCAGAACTCTAGATTCAATTATAAAGGGAAAATGTATAATCACTTCATTTTATTTCCAACTCCTCCAAAGATTACTTTTTGATTCCTACTTACGAGTGACTGGGGAATGTGGATGGGGAAAGTTATTTTCATGTATGGAATCTTTTTATACCATCTCATGTGTTGTTTTCATAATTTACAGAGGGGCTTCACGAATTTTAGTAGGGGTTTATGCCATCCATGGAGGGGACAATGGGATTAGTAGATCACATCCAGTTAGAACAATGTTATCATCATGATATAGTTGTCGGTATATCATTGGGATGTTCTCCCCATGACACTCTTATACGGGGAAAAAGATGTGTATTTTCTCTGTATTACATGCTAATGAATCACCCCAATTTAAAGAATAGTGTTTTGTGTCTTCCACTTTCCCATTGTGTTTTTCAATATTATGATATCCATATAGATTTGTAGGATTAGGAAAATAATATTTTTCTTCATCTTCATCAATTTGAAGATGTATTTAGTGACATCAATTCTAGGAATATTGATATATTACCATTCCATGATGTGAGTATGGTAATTTAAGTAATTCTATCATCCATTTCCTACTTGAAAATTATGATATTATTTAGGTGCCTGAGTAGAGATTTGGTTCTTCCCCTGTTCAGCATCGGGACTGTTCGACTAACTTCTATGGTTGTTTCCAGATGAGTCTATTTAAATTATTGATAAAATTTATCAAGTGTGTTCAACGACTTGTGGTTTTACATGAAACATAATTTGTTGGATTCATAGGACACTACTATATGAGGTAGATGGAAGGATTGAATGATGTGGGAAGGTGTCTGTTATTTCTCACATGTTTCTATTTAATTTGATGTGTATATACTATTTTAAAGGGTGAATGTTTGTTTCGGATTGTTTAGTGAATCATTATTTGGTTGGAAGACTTCTCTTGGTGTTTCTAGACGAGTCTAACTAAATAATTATTAGTGTAGGTAGGTGTATGTTTAGGTTCATTGTTTTTTTATAAGTGTGATTAGAAAACATCTACATAGGTGGAAGAGCTGCAGACCTTGTCCTTGTTGACTGGTTTCTATCCCTTGTAGATCATTATTTGTGTTTTGTTCAGGGTAACATGGTCAAGACTCCTGAGGAATTCTACCACATCATGTTGTGCGTTAACTACCAAGCATCATTGGTTGTGGTGGATATTGGAAGAAGCCCCTTGGAAGGACCCCTATGTCAGTAGAATGAATCCATATATAGAAATGTGTTACAAATCCATACCGTAAGGGAGATCTGATTTTTGCGTTCCTGGGATAGGAACCTAATATGGTTGGAGAAGATGATAGTTTTCATCTGCATTGGGACCCCCCCAATATTTACTGATTGGATGAATGGTGAGGATTATCAATTTTAAGGGCCTATCGTGCAACCTCCTTGGTCGAGATTGTATAATTTTGGTGATACTCCTAGAACATTGTATTTGTGACTCACCATTGAATATGCATGGATGGAATTGACTTCCTATGCTTGGGTGAGCACCCGACAGGAATGATATATGGGGAAAACCTCAGTGATATCTGATGTAAATCTATTTTGAAGGAAGGGATATATTTGTGGTATGTTCCTTAAACATTAGAGGAAAAAAGAAAAATGAAATCCACTTCAAACGAAAATGAAAATATATGAACACATAAAAGATTGTGTTTCTTTTTTGGATCTCTTTAATAATGAACAAAAAAGGAGCATGAGAAGTATGTAAAACCATAATATTTGTTATGGATTTACATTGGGTTCAAAATTTATTCTGGTTTCACTGAATTCCATGTGATTTTGGAATTGAATTTTAGGATTTTTATGAAATAACATTAACAATAGAAACATACACCCATGTCCAAATCCGTATGTCTCAAATGAATTTCTTCATGGAACTAGAAACACCGAACAATTATTGTATCCATTATGATACATAGACCTCCATTCGAAATTCATATAGTAATTTAGAATATTTACTAATAATACATAAGAACTCACATTTGTCATGATAATGGGTGGTCAGGCTTATCTCACCCTTTTGGGGTGAATTGTTTCATACTTCTTGGCACTATATTTTATTTAATACATTTTCAGATATCCTTTATTGATTATCATGTATAACATACACCACATTTGGAATACATCTCAATTAATATAATGTGTGGATATTAGAATAATCTATATTTATATGAGGTTCTCCATCAATCTCGATATGTATATATAAAAGGTTATCCATCAATTGTACCCATTGATGAATTGATTAGATATTATTTTGCCATTTACTTTCACAATTCTTGTTTTAGGCCTTGCATCAGGGAAATCTGGTGATAATCATCATCTTGGGAGACAATAGTTATTTTTATGTCAAGATTAGACCCGTGATATGGGCTTCCTACATATCCTTATAAGTGTAATTAGAACCCATGAAGTTTAGATCCACTTAATGGGACACATATTACATTTAATTGTTGAGTGATACATGCCAAACCATTCAGTTTTACTACATGCATCATGTTTGTATAAATGAATGGTGTTTGGCCATTGATGTTGTGGGACTTACGAAAAAATAGAAAAATTGACCTGGAAGGTACATAGACTCCCTTGTTGATTACAATCATATAGGGAATGTCTCCATGAGAGAATAGGTTTATTATTGGTGATTGAGTTTTGAACTCATTGAGGCATGATACATATCACATTTGGTTGGTCATCAAACCCCACATAGTTCATTTGAAATGACCCAAAATATGGAGGCCCTTTGAGGGTTCACATCATTTTGGTATTTGGTCCGTTGAGAGGATTGTGTTGGCGCTTACTACTAAAGAAGAATCTGTTATAGATTTGGGAGTTATGTTTGGGTCTTATTCCTAGAGAGGATTCCCTTTTTTATTTAGGGTTTATAATTAAAATTATTCCACGGGTTTTTTGGGTTCAAACACATGCATTGATTCACTAATAGGTTTTAGATCATGTGAATGTCATGATCGTATATAATGTCTAAGACAACATCTGTCGTTCTCAGGGTTGGAAACATGAATAAATTGTTGGTCCAAAAATTGAATAATTCTTCATTGATTAAATATTGGATTCATTTGATTGAGGATCCACATGTATGGATTTCCTCTAATTTATGGTGAGCGGAAGATCTAGGAAATTATTCTTAGCCAAAAAATTCATCATATTGTGGGGATGTTGTGTATGCATCAATCCTATTATCCCACTGATATGGCCCAGTTTCAACTCTTTTTTCCACATCATTTTAATATTTTTATTAACATTTTAATTTCAAAATGTTTTTTTTATTAAATAAATAGTTTATTGTGCAATCTTGTACAATAATTTGAAAAAAAATATTTTTTATGTATATCATATTTTTTGGGTGATTTATTGTGTTATATTCAAATTAAATAATCCTTATTATTTTATCTTTCATTTTTTATTTTTCATTTCTTTTTCATTATTTTATTATTCTTCTATCAGTCCTTTAAAATAATTAATTCATTGATATTAATTATAAATAAATGAATCATTTTATTTTTTAATATATTTAATAATTTAATGAGTTCTAACATTTTCATTATATTCAATTAACAATTTTATTCGTTAATTTAATGAGTTCTTTAATTTATTAATTTTTTAATTAACTGGTTTATAAATTTAAGAAGGTGGCCTTATTTATATTTGTTTGTTTTAAAATTAATATTTTTATAAATCTTAAAACAAATAAATTCATTCTTTTAAATAATGAATAATTAATTATATTATGTAACTATGTTTTAATTTTATTTAGTTTTTAATTATTTCAGTTAATTTAATTGATTAACTTATTAACATATTTTTAGTTTTATCAATGTTTTAATCATTTTAATTTTTTTATTCTATCTTCTTGTAGTTGTTACAGTCACTCCAAATCCCTCTTTTGTTGTGCCATTGTTTTCATGTTGTCACAGTGCCACAACAAACTAGTATCACACTTCATCCTAGATCCTTTTCTACTTACCGTGCCACCAGTTCTTTCATGTACTGTTTCCAATCATGGTGCCACCGTGTCCACACTGACTTTCCTAAACCTTAACATTTCAACAATTTGGCCCATTTCCACATCGATACCACCGTTTCACCAAAAAAATGTGCCAGCACTCCCCGGCAATGTTTCTTCACCACCAACCTACCTCAGCACCATTTTGAAACCAAAGGGTGGAACCATGTCCCTGCCACCATCCCAATTCCATCGACACAGCAATATATATAAAGCACACCGTGAAGCCACCAACATCAGCTGTCAGCCATCTCTTCCCTCGAAACCACACGCTGGAGCCGAGCTATGCCTCTTTTCTTCAGACCCCACCGTGAAGCCACTAGAATCGCCCTATACTCTACCCACCACTGGTCGAACCTCCAGGAGACACAATCCCCTTCCTTTCCCTACCTTGAACCTGCCTGATTAGCTGCCTCTTCCCCTTCAGAACCAGATCCCATTCCCTAATTCATCTTTCTTTTTTAGTTTTCATTTTTTTATTAAAAATTAATATATAATATATAATATATAATATCTAATATATAATATAATATATAATAACAATAATACATATATTAGTAATTGTATATAATATTTTACATATATATAATATTAATTTTTTATATATCATAATAATATATGTATTAATTAACTAAAATAATTATTAAATATATATTAATTATAATATTAGATATTATAATATATATATATATATATATATATATTATTAAGTATTTTTATTTATTTTATGTTGTGATATTAATATATAGTATATATATATTTAATTATATATAATTGTTTTATTTTTTTCCAATGATTCATGTCAGTTTTTTTTACATGAAGGGGGAGGGTTGTGCCTTGGCTAACATGACCCATTCATTCAGTTAATAGTAACTACTCCACTGACCAGCACAGAAGAAGCAAAACGTTGAATGCTCCACGTGGAGGCTGGAGAACACTTCAGGTGGGATTCCAGAGAGCTCTTTTCATCAAAAAAAGTAGGGGGAGCATGCCATATGAGAAGGTGAGGAATTATAGGTGGGGATCCAGCATTTCATAGGGGGTTCATCGGGGACTTCACCCCCTACACTTCTATCATCCCTGAAGAGACTTCCATCCACAGATCGAGAGTTTACTTCAGCATGCTGATTCCAAGCATCAGATAAGCAGGTAAACCATCCATATCTAGATTCCTAGGGGAGGGTATAAATCACACTCTAGCATGACATCCTCCATCAAGTAGTAGGAATCAGCACTTTCAGGAGATCAAGCAGGGAGACTAGCATATTTATTTTCCTTGTGATCTATTTTTCTGAAACTTATTTCAACATGAACTTCAATAATTTGAATTCGTTTTGTTCAATGAATCCAACCATTGTTTGAAGATAAACTCTTTGGGGGGGGGTGAATAATCTGGCTGGTTATATTTGTTTACACTGATTCACGTACTGCATCTTTTTTGGATCATCTCTCTATCACTATTGAGGGAAAATTTTATTTCCAAAACAACATGGTTGAGTGAAAATGATCTTGTTTGAATCTAAATGATAGTGTTTTAAATTTGAAGAATTCACTAACAATTTAATCATGTTAAAATGAGATAGACACGTTGAACTCAACTGATAGTTTGAGCCCAGTGACATCTGAATTTTATCACCATTTGATGGAATAAATTTTACAGTTGAAGGACGGTAACGGTTATTTCATCACATGCTAAACCAATGATAAATATATTCCATTACCTCAAGTATTATCCACATATCCTAAAATTAATTGAATTAATGAGGTTATGTAATAACGAAAATGGTTAGTGGACTTTCTCCCCTACTCATCTATTGGTTGTTTCCACAACAATCTTTCTTGATGTCTTGTCTACTTCCGTGCACTCACCAATTTCATATCACATCCTCACACACTATGTTTAAGTCACTTCACTCCATTACCACCATATGAATTTTTTTTTTGTTTTTGTGTGTGTTTTTGTGTGTGTTGTTTTTAGTACATCACCACGTATAACTTTAGCCCTCTTTCTAGTTTGACCCTGTCTTGACACTGATCTAAGTATTTAGTATGTTATAAATATTAGTTTTCACTCATGCCCAACGACACACGAGCATAGAAATTTTCTCCCCGTTTCCAGGGAGGTCACATGCGATTTAAAAACAAAACATAAAATAAAAAAAAACCACAAAAAAATCACAGACAAAACCAATAAAAAAATTCACTTAAAATCAAAAGAAAAATGAGAACCACTTCATACATGTTAACTAGGTCAAAATCATAAAATTAAGAGCATATGGACCCTGAAATTTAAAAGAACCACAAAAACATGAAAAAGAAGAAAGAAAACATTAAAAAGAATGATAAAAGAAATGAATACTTGTACAATACACTCCACGAAAATATAAACCAACCTGGAATGATGAACCCACCTAGAAATGAGAAACATGAGAGGCATAGTTTTAGAGAGATCTTTTTACCTTTAGTGTCTAGTAACACTTCATGCATTTCACTATCTTATAGATCCATGAATTATGAAATCAAGAGATCCATGCTTAGTCAGCTGCCTACCTTCATTATAATTCCAAGTGAAGTCTCTCATGACTTCATTAGAGCCTTGTATTGTAGTATATAAAAGATGCCACATAGAGGTCTCAATGAGGAAGAGCTTAAACTGAGAGTGTTCCCATTCTATCTCAAGGGAAATGCTAGGGCATGGTTTCAACAGCTAGAGGAAGAAATATTTGTCACCTGGGATCATGTTTATAATTATTTCACATTGAAATTCTATCCTAGGAGGTTGCCATCAGAAATTAGGCACAAAATCACTGGATTACATCAGGATGAAGGAGAACTATTCCATGAAGCCTGAGAAAGGTTTAGAGGGTTTCATAGGCACTATCCAAACTATAAATTCACACCCTAAATCCTCTATGAAACCCTTTACAATAGTCTAACACCTTACAACCAAACCATGGTAAATTAGTATTCTGGAGGATACATTAGTGATAATACTGTGGAGGATCTAAAAAAATAGTCTATACACTAGATCAATACTCTCAAAAAAAATGCTCTATGTGATGAACCATTGTAAGGAAAGAAACCACCCCAGCCCTGAAGCTAAAGGCCAAGCCGCCAGGTTCATTAATGAGAATCGACCTCACACACATAGGGAGAAGTGTCACCACTATAGAATGTATAGCCATTCTCAAACATATTTTCCAAATATTGATATTCCTATCCAGCCTCATGAGAGTTCCTCCATTGCGATATATGGACCTTGGATGAATCCTAGGGAAGATCCATTTTTTAACACCTACAGTTTATTGTATATGAATTATCCTAATTTTTCATGGAGGGATTAGGGAGTCCTTCAACATGGTGACTCCCTGGGATTTCAGTTGCCTCTAGGCAGTAATTCCAACCCCAACCCCAACCCATGGATGAGTCATCCAATTTGAAAGATGAGGTGAGGTACATGTTCGATCAGTGGTTAGGGAGGTTTGATGAACAAAAGACTAAAAATGATTATGATAAGGTTCAAATAAATTCATGAATGAGAAATTTGGAAATTCAAATGGGGAAGTTGGCTAGGGATGTAGGCAGTAGAGAAAATTGTATACTGCCCATCACGACTAAAGCCATCCCTAGGGAGATTACCATGGTTTTGACCACTAGTAGTGGTCTCCAAACACACTGAGAACATAGGAAATAACCCCAAACTGCTACAAATGAGAAACCGTATTATGTGGAAATCTCAAATTTGGAAAAACTGGAATTTTGGAAATCGAATAGAATCAACAGAAGCCCTCTAATTCCTAATGTTTCAGCTCAAAAACCAAAATAAAATTGCTTAAAATAAAAAGACAATGAATATAAGAACATATTTGAACAATAAGATTTAGGGTTCTCCCCAGTTGTGAGAAATCTTTCCTCTGTCATTCCATTTACTAAGAGAATAAAGAAACCAAATAATGATTTTGAACTGTTGATATTTCTAAATGTAGTAAAAGAGATGAGCATTGATGTACCATTCCATGAATCACTCATTCAGAGCCCAAAATATCTTAAATCAATATTGAAAATCTGTTCAAAACAATGAAATTTGACGTATTTTCCCCCTATAGCTTAATAAAGGGGTGTATTGTTGTCTTGCAGAATATAATGCCTCTAAATATTTAGGACCTATAAAGACTTTTAATTTGTTGGACCTTCAAGGATAGATGTGTTATGTTTAATTTTTTCTGTGATTTGGGTACTAGTATTAATTTGATTCCCCTATCACATTTTCAACACATGAGATTAGCAGTTACCAATCACACCACTGTTGTGTTACAGCTTACTGATATGTACATTACTCATCTACTGGGTAGGGTTGATGATCTATTAGTGAGAGTATGAAAACCCTTTCTTCCTAATGAATTTATCATCCTTGATATAGAGTGTAACCAAGAGGTCCTTATCATTCTTGGTAGTCCCTTCTTAACCATAGGGGGAGTTGTGATATATGTTTCTAAGGGGAAACTGATTTTCATTTTTAGTGAAATGAATGAATATTTCAATGTGTTTATGAAAATCCAAGAACCCACCCATGCTATTTACCCAATGATGAGATGTTAGTTGCTGAGATTAGTGTTGAAAATGATGAAGATGAGTTTTTGAGGATGATAGATTAAATCAATAGTAAATCCAAAATCCCTACTACCACATGCATGTGGATCAGATAAAGTAAGGAGGGAAAATATGTTGATGAGTATGAGGGAGATTTCTTGGTAGAACCTAGATGAGTTTGTTTTGGAACACAATCTTATACCTAGAGATGAGTCTATGTTTTAGGAGAATTTTGATGGGAGCTCAAGTGATAAGGATGAATCCCTCTGTATTTCCTTCTTCAAGAGGAAGCATGAAGACCTCGGGCCACCCAAGCCCAAATGTCTCCCCTCAAGTGAGTTTCCTCCCATCCATGAACTCAAACCCTTTCTTTACAATCTAAAATATTTCTTTTTAGGAGATATTTCTAACCATCCTGTGATCATTTCAACTATCCTAGAGGTATGTCAATAGAAAAACATGCTTAGTGTTTTGATGAAGTAAAAGTATGTCATAGGCTGGTCAATTATTGATATCAAGGGGATACGAACAAACTTATGCATGCATAAAATTCCCATGGAACATGAGTATAAGTTTATAGTAGAAGCCCAAATAATACTCAACCCAAACATGAATGAATTTTTTAGAGGATAAGTGATTGAGATATTTAATACTAGAATAATTTTTCCCATTTCTGATATCCCCTAGGTAGGTCATGTCCAGGTTGTGCCTAAAAAGAGCAGAGTGACAGTGGTAACTAATGAAAAGAATTAAAAAACCCAGATGAAGGAAGTGAATAAATGGAGAGTTTACATAGACAACACAAATTTGAATTCATCCACAAGAATGGACCTCTATCCCATTCCATTCATAGACCAAATCATAGAATGGTTGGAAGGAAATGAAATTTTCTATTTTATGGATAGTTAATCTGGTTAAAACCGAATTACCATTTCTTATTAGGATCAACAGAAAACCACCTTCACTTGTCCATTTGGGAAATTTTCCTAATAGAGGATGCCCTTTGGCTTGTGTGGTGAACCATCCACTTTTCAGAGGTGTATTATGGAAATATTTTCAAACATGATTTAGGAGATAATTGAAGTGTTCATGGATGATTTTTATATTGTGGGAACTAATTTTGAGATCTTCATAGTAAATCTAGATCTTGTGAGGGAGATATTCCCGGAGAAAAACTTTGACTTAAAATATGAATTGTGCCAGTTTATGGCCTCTGATGGAATAATTTGGGTCACAAGGTATCTAAGAGGGGATTGGAGGTTGATAATACCAATGTTGGGGTTATTAAAAAGTTTCTCCACCTGAAAATGTCAATGTAATTAGACGTTTTTTGGTTAATTCAGGGCTCTATTAGAGGATTATTAAGGACTTTTATAAGATTACTATACCATATTCCCCCTGATAGTTAAGGACACAAACTTTTTCTTTGATGATAAATATGTAGAGGATTTTAATTTTATTATGGAATAGTGGAATACTTCCCCCGTGATCACTGCTATGGATTGGCACTCCCCTTGGTGGTGATGTGTGATACTAGCGATTTTCGAGTAAGAGCTGTTTTGGGGAAGTGGAAGGTTAAAAATATGCATGTTATTTACTATTTCTGCAAGCTATTAGATGAATCCAAAAATAATTATTTACCATTGAAATGGAGTTGGATTATTTAATGTTTTATATGGAAATTCTTATGCATTACTTAAAAGGATCAAGAGTCATCTTATTTACAGATCATGGAGCCCTAATGTACTAGCTGGCTAAAAAGAATTAAAAACATAGACTCATGAGATAGAATTTTCCATTCCAGGAGATTGATGTAATGATTAAGGATAAGAAATGGGATGAGAATGTCATTGTAGATCATTTTTTCTAGGATTCCCAATACCACAAGCAAGGAACCAAGAGAGATCAACACTTCTTTCCCTAATGAAAAATTGTTTGCTACTTCAGCACACCAGTCTGCTTGGTTTTCCTGCTATGAAAACATTTTAGGAGTCATATTCATGCCCAATGATCTCTGACACAACCATAGTAAGAGTTTTATATTTGAGATGAAATATATTTTTTGGGTTGACCCTCTTATATTTAAGAGATGTGATGACAGGATTTTGAGATGATGTGTGGTTGAGGATGAGATGCTACCCATATTTTAGAGCAACCAGTCATAACCATGTGGTGGACACAATGGAGGAGAATGGAATTAATATAATGTGAAACATGCTGGTTTCTACTGGTCAACATTGATTAATTATTCTTGGTGTCTTGTTATTTGCTGTGAGAAATAAAAAATACTGGGAAATGTTGGAAAAAGGAAGGAGATGACTCAAAAATGAATTATATAAGCTGAATTATTTGACGTTTGGGGAATGGAGTTCATGGGAAATTTCTCATACACTTATGGGAATGATTACATCATGGTTTCTATGGAAAATGTGTCTACATGGGTTGAGGTAGAGGCTCTTCCAAATAATTCAACTGATAGTGTTTTAAAATTGATCAAGATAATCATCTTTTACAGGTTTGGTGTGCCTTGAGAAATCATCACTGATAATTGGAATCACTTAAATAATTATAATTTAAACTATTTGATGGAGAATTATAGGTTCTAACTTATGATAGACACCACATACCACCCACGGTCTAGTGGGTAATAATAAGTTTCAAACAGAGAGCTCAAAAATATTTTACAGAAAATAGTTTCCAACAATAGGAAAAACTAGTCAAGGATGTTGGATAAGTTCCATTGTTCATATAGAACTTCTTATAAGTCTCCAATATGAATGTTACTATACATTCCTCTCTTTGGGATAACATGTCATCTACTTGTTGAGTTATAAAATAAATAATATTGGGCAGTGATGACCTACAATTTTGATTTCAAGACTGCTTGTGAGAGGAGAATCTTAGAGCTGAGTGAGATGGATGATATTAGAAGAGTGTCTTATGATAATGATGATATTTACAATTAATAAAGAAATTATTTTCAAAACTCAATCAATAATAATAGTAATTTCTTGTATGGTGAGTGGGTCATGCTATTCTATTCTAGAATGAAATAGTTTCTTGGGAAATTAACGACCAATTTGTCAAGACCCTTTACTATTCTTTGAGTTTTGGTTAATGGAGATGTTGATATAGTTATAGAATATAATTGAACTTCCATAGTAAATGGTAAAAGATGGAATCACTTATTTAAGGGAATTCAGAGGGCTTGGCTGCCATATCTGTATTGGAAGAATAAGTTGTTTCATGTATAAATATGGACTATAAACTCAGGTTTTCATGAGAACTACCCCATTGTTTCTTAGTTGTTTTCTTTTTTACTCTTGTATTCATCAAAAAAATAAGTCTTCATGCTTGAATATCCAGTCTATTGTTTCAACTATCTGATTGTGCCACATGATATTTTTCAGCATTAAAGATAGAGAGAGTTGTTGCTACCAGAAACTCAGAAAAGGAAAAAATAAGGGAGCGTCCCAAATCATCATATGGGTATCATTCCTTGCAAATCTCTCCTTTGGTTTACTATAATTTAATATTAAATACTAAAATATTATTTTACTTATTTGATCATGAAGGTTAATGAAAAGGAGTACCACCCAGTACTGTTGAAGAGGATCTGTCTTGGGAAATCTGTGTAAAAAATCCATTGATTTAGGGAAAGTTTTTTCTGCCATTTGACATTTTTTTATTTGTATACTCATATTTTATAACCTACTACATGAACATATGTGAGGGGTAATTCAATTGATTTTTAAAAATTATGAATGGTTATCCAGCTGGAGTGTTAGAATGATGAAATATACCACGTTTAAAAATATTTTGAGCTACATTATGAAACCAGCTACACCAATTACTTATATTGATAGTGCACAATATTTCATATTATGATATTTCTTGAACTGAATTGTAAAATAATTTGTCGACTTATGATGATTCAAATAAAGAATTTTTTTGGAATGTAACTAAACTTGTTGTTGGTGATGGTTGGGGTTGTTGGGTTATTCTTTTGTTTTTGTTAGTTTGTGTTTTTCATTTTTGTATGGAGTTTATTTTTGAACCTTTTCTATACCCCCTACGTAACTTTTTTAAGTTTAACTGTCTATCTGATTTGAATATACACTGACTCCCACCTGGAGAGTCAACATTGGGGAAACTATTGGGTCTAAAGTGTGGGGGAGAGGGGTCATTCTAGTGTAATTTCAAATTTTCCCTTTCTGAACCTGAGTTTGTCTAAAAAATGGTCAAATATATTCATAAATTGTTCAAAATATTTAAAAATTCAAATTATTTCATCACATTAAGGTCATTCGAAGTTAACTATTACTTCAATTATGTTATTCTTAGTAGGCAAGTGCTTGCAAGATGTTGAGTGTTACACTTATTGAAAAACTGTTAAGCAAGAGTGATTGCTGAGTGAAATTATTCATTGTTTTATGATACTTTTCTATTTACGAACTGAGGAAGGGAGTGTGACAATATAGGTTTTGTGGAATAAGGATCATGACTTAGGGTAACTAGAAGTTCTCACTATAACCAAGGGGACCCATTATTTTTGAAAAAATCATAATATTCAATCACATTAGGAAGTCAACTCAATTTTTTTATTAATTTAGTCCTTTTTTATTAGAGTAAAATGGGAGAATGGGATCTCATGATGAAATTCTGAGGAAATGTGGGTTGGGTGAGTTTTAGTGAATACAAAATCCTAATTTCAATCTTAATATGTTCTAGGAATTGTGATTTGGTGATGGAATTTGGTAGGATAAAAGTAAAATAAAGTTCACTTGTCAAAAATAGACTCATAATGGTGAGGGGAATTTTCAACCCATATGAAGAAGGGAGAAATATACTAGGTTAAAATTAATTTTTTTTGAATGAATATAGTGATGAAATTAATGGACATAAACTTTTTAAACCTGGGGGGAGGTGAGAATGGAAGGTTCCCTTGATTATGATTTGAATTCCACTTCATTTATCCTATCAAAAACACCTTGAATAAGAAATTGAATTGGAAATTGATGTACGATGGTTAATGAGTACTGATTGGAGTCATGAAATACATGACATTATATGAAATTTTGAGGCTTTTGACCTCTAGTGTGTTTTTGAAGCTAGGAGGAACATTCTTTTTGAACACCATTGAATATCCTAAACCAATTCTTCAACCTTTTCCTTTGGGTGTTAATGATTAGTCATGCACATTATTAACTATAACTCACAAATTTGATATCTATTTTAATATCAAAGGCATGCAGTTTTTTGAGGAAAAACAAATTTTTATGTGTGGGGGAGTTTGATGTGGCCCAGTATTAAATCTTTTTTCCAAATTCTATTAATATTTTTTATTAAATTTTCAATTTCAAAATGTATTTTTATTAAATAATTTGTTTATTGTGATTTCTTGAACATTAATTTGTAGAACAATCATTTTTTGTAAATCATATTTTTTGGTGTCTTATTTTGTTATTACCCTATTAAATAATCCTTGATTTTTTAACATTCCTTTTTTGATTTTCATATTTTTCATTCATGTATTATTCATCTGTCAGTCCTTTAAATTAGATAATTATTTATTTTTACTTATAAATATATAACAAATACTTAGTATTTTATTTACTTTAGTAATTTAATTAGTTATAACATTTTAATTTTATTCGATAAAAAATTGTATTATTTAATTTAATTAGTTCATAAATTTATTATTGGTTAATTAACTGGTTCGTTAATTTAAGAAAGCATCCTAAATTATTTTAGGATATTTAAAATTAATTTGTTTAAAAAGATTAATACAAATTAATTCATTTTTTTAAATAATTCATAATTAATTTTATTTTATAACATAGATTTATTTTATTTTGCATTTAATTCTTTTTTTAATTAAATTTATTAATTTAGTAAGGTATTTTTAGATATATTTAAGTTTTAATAATTTTTTTTTTGTTTTTGGTTATATTTTTATATAGGTGGTACGGTTTCTCTACATCCCTCTATTTTTGTGCCACTGTTTTCAGGATTTCACGGTGCCACAACCACCCAGTAACATACATCATTCTCGAATCATTTATTCTTACAGTGGAATTAGTTTTTTCACCTATTATTTCTATTCACGGTACCACCGTGTCCACCCTAATTGTCCCACCACTTAACAGAGCATCAATTTGGACCGTTTTCCACACTTGTGCCACAGTTTGACAAAAAAACTATGGCATCCCTCCTTGGCACAACTTCTTCACCTTCTCCCATGTCTAGTTTCGCTAATGCGTCGTTCCTCTTACATTCCATCAACCGATACTACATCACTCTCCTGCTCCACCATCTATCCCTTCACCAAACATATCCCCTCCTCCATTCCACACCATCCAACTCACAACACCAACCTACCTCAACACCATTTTGCCACCAAATAGTGGCACCATCTCCCAGGCACCTTCCAAATTCCACCATCGCAACATGACACCAGCATACAAGAAACTGAAAATTATCATAACAAAAACAAAATCCTAGAACATCAAATTTACTAAGAAACTACTGGTTTAGTAAAATCAAGAACCCACAGGCACTCAACCAGATCTGAAGGAAAAAAAATAAAGAATAAGAAGAACCAATCTATATTTTTTTTCTTCGTGCTCCAACTTATCCACCTCCAGCCCCACAACTGCTCCTCCATACTCAATTTGAACTGACACACAACTTAACTAAACCATAACTCACATCACCACACCTGAACCTCAGACCCCACTAAAGCCTAATCTCATCATGCTGGGCTCCCCTCCACCGTCTCTGCCCTCGTAGCCACATGTTGTAGCCGAGCCATGCTACCTTTATTTACCCCCCATCACGATGACATTGACGTCACCCTACCCTCTCCCCAACACATGTCTAATCTCCCTGAGCCATGATGCCCAATCCTTTCCCTACCTCGAACCAGCCTCATTCGCCGCCTCTTCCCCATCATAACTGGACCCCCACCCCTAATTCATCTTTTCATTTTTTAGTAATCATTTTATTTTATTATTACAATATAATATATAATATATAATATATATTATATTATATATAATATACTATATAAAAACAATATTACATATAATAATAATTGTATATAATATTATACATATATATAACATTAAATTATTATATTTCATAATAATATGTTTACTAATTTAAAAAAAATACATATTAAATATATATTATTAATAATATTATGTATTATAATATATATATATATATAAATTAATAAGTATTTTTGTAAATTTTATCTAGTGATATTAATATATAGTATATATATTGAATTATATATAATTTTTTCATTACTTCTGATGATTCACATGTGTTTTTGTTCCATGTAGGGGGAGGGGTGTGGCTCATTCCAGATGACCCATTTATTCTATTAATAGTAACTGCCCTAGTTACCAGCGAGAAAGAAGAAGAACTGTGAAATCTCTACATGGAGGTTGGGGAACACTTCGGGCAAGATTTCGGAGGGTTATTTTCATTAAGTGGATGAGGGGGAGTACATAACATGAGGTTGTGAGGAATTTGAGGTAGGGATCCAGCATTCATTAGGGGGATTCAATGGGAAATTCATTTCCTACAATTCCATTATATATCAAGAGCATTCCATCCATAGAGAGAGAGTTCACGTCAGCAAGATGATTATAGGCATCAGAGTAGTAGATCAACACGCCATATCTCTATTCTTAGGGTGGGACATCGAGCACACTCCAACATCGTATCCACCATAGAGTAGTAGGAATCAGATATTTTGAAAGATCTTGCAGGGAGACAAACATGAATATTTTTCTTGTAATCTGTGTTATTATAACTTTTCTCAACATGAAATTCATTGTTCTTTATTCTGTTTTCTCAATGAAGCCAACCATTATGTCCAGCTAAACTCTTTTGGGGGGGAATTAGCTGGCTGGTTAAATTTGATTACTCAAATTCACTCACTGCATCTTCTTTTGGATCATCCCTCTCTCAATATTGTGAGACACGTTTATTTTCAAAACAAAAAATTTGAGTGAAAAAAGATATATTTTTAAGCTTAATTAAAACTATTTCATTATGAAGAATTCAAGGATAAAAATCATGTTGAAATGAGAGAGACACGCTAAACTCAACTGATGGTTTGATCCCACTGACATCTGACTATTATAACCATTTGATGGAATAAATTTTATAGATAATGGAATGTAAGGGTTATTTCATCACAAGCTTAAGAGATGAAATTTTTTCTAGTTACATTTAGTCAGATACACATTTCTTAAACATTAGTTCATGGATGAGGTTTTGTAATATCGAAACTGGTCAGTGTAATTTCCCCTACTAATCTACTGGTTATTTCCACCACAATATTTCTGGATGTTTTCTCTTATTCTATGCACTAACACATTCCCTATAACTTCCTCAAACAATGAGTTTTACGCACTTCTCCCCGTTATGAACTTCTTATTTTTTGTTGCGTTCTTGTGTGTTTTTGTTTGTTTTTTAGTAGATCACCAAGCACAAAATTCGGCCTCTCTGTGCTTCAACCTATATTGCCACTATTTTTTTGTAGTAAGTAGGTTATAATTTTTTGTTTTTCACCTGTTCCCAATGATGCATGAACGTCCACCCATGCGAGTCTTGAATGAATTTGTGAAAGAGGATGTGGAAGATTAGGAAAACCACATGACCCCGCCTTCCGATAGTGGATGAATATGGGCACCTAGGAGAATTATAATGGACATTGATGTTACCAGTCCCACCAGTTATTGAATCATGGATATTCATGTCTGACTACTCGTATGGATATATCCCTTGTGAAAGGATATGGTAGAATGAACGAAGCAAGAGAGGTACTGAAATAATATATATGGGCTTATTCGAGGAGGGATTTGAAAAAATTGGTTCCAAGGGAATATATGTATATATTATTACCTATAACAGAGGAAAATCATGCATGATCCTCAACCACCACTGATGAAACTAGAGGTCGAGGGTCTAATATTTGACAATGGAAGGACATGGTCCCAACCCTAGTATCAGAGACAGTTATTTCCCTGACACTTCCTCCTTTGATGGTGTTCATGTGATAGAATGGATGTATATTAACATGTGACCAGAGCACATATCCATCCAAAATGACATGTGAGGGACATATCTGGACAATGGAATGCATACACGTATTAGATGAACACTGATGTTCCCCATCATATTGGTTTACAAGCCTCGTGGATTTGTGTAGGTTTAAATTTGGCCTCCTTAGATGAGGGATCAAAATGATGTTGATCCCATCCAAAAGTGGATTAGAAGTGGTCCCAAAGTAGGATTATACTTTTCCAAGATTGGTTAGAAATTATGCTAATAGGCTCTGGGAGGATCAATATATTCATCTCATAGGATGCTTTGATTTCATGAGAATGATACTTCATTTGTGATGGACCATCTAGTTAAAAACCATTGGGTGACACCTAGTTGTGGGCACCCTGGGTCTCCCAAGAAATCCCTAGAAGGGTCTCGTGTTATCCAACATTATGGAAGGGACCATCAAAGTATTGGTTGTAAAATCTATTAGGGAGGGGGAGGACCTCACAAAATTGTCTTTGGGTTTTTGTCCGTAGAGGGACATTGATATCCCTATCCCCATTAAAAATATCCTCTCAAGTTTTGGTCATCTATTTGAGGGTATTTGGAGGATATGGGTATAAGGGATGTAAAACTAGAGATTCAAGTAATATTCTTATTTTTCAAGTTCACTAAATGTGGAGCCCTTAGGTACAATTTATAAGAAAATATGGGACCCCGATAAAAATATTTAATAATTATAGGTACTCAATGAAGGTTTCCCTTGTATATTAATTTTTCATGGGTGAATGTTCGTCAGATCCTTGCATGGTTAGTGTGTAAAGGTGCCCCCCAAAGGGTGTCTACACATAATATGTAGCACAAGATCCACCTATGGTAGCCTATTGGTGCATAGGGTGGGTTTGTGAAATGACGCTTGAGAAAACAAACTGTGTTGAACTCATTACTCTATACTGAATAACCTATTACCTCACACCCCTACTCATTATTAATGCTCATTTGTCCTCTTCGATCTTCAAGAATATCCTTCTCTACCATAACTAACCCCCATAGAAAATTGAGAGTTCCATCATGATTTTTTTTGGGATGGGAAACATAAAACGCTACCTCTCATCTGAAAACCATTACATACTCTTATACAGGGGTTCACACCACCATGCCATTTGATTGAGAAACATTTAAAAGGAATATCCATCCCCTGGTGTATGAAAATTACCAAAGAAAATTTCATGGAATTTATTTCATATTGTAAATTGAATAATTTTTATGGATAATATTTCATTAATTATATTATGATAACTAATTTTTTCTAATAAGTATACATTAGATTGAATTTCCATTTTGTGTTGAGAGATTATTATTAAAAAACAACATCTCTTTCAATATCCCTCTCTAATAATAAATCATTCTTGTGATTGAATTTTAAATTGTGTGAGGACTACTAATATATGTAAATATTATTTTTTTAAAGGGGGAAATTTATTTTCTACATTAGATAAGTGAACAAGTGAAATAATTATGAAATAATGTACCTTATATGAATTCTATAATATTTGTAAGATATATAGTGTGAAGAGTTTGGTGATGTTGATACTCTGATGTATTGTACATTCAACCTATCCTAAAAATTTCTCACCAATAATAGTTAATCTCTCAATGGATGAACAAAAATATCCTCGACTTATACATCCAACAAGAGGTGATCTATTCCATCACTCAGTATATACTTCCAATGTTTAATACATATTCACTATATTCAATCTGGTGGCTTAAGTTTTTAACACGTCTTCCCACATTTCAATGACACTATATTTATTTATTTTTTTTTTTTTAAAAAATATAAATTCTTATTGTATTCCACATGTTGTTACTATGGTATTATAATGTTACGTCCATTTAGGATTATAATATCACAGTCTAATGTATTTTTTCTAATTGGGTTATGTATCCCCCTAAAAAAGAAAGATATCTAGATATTATTCCACTGGAATAATAATTTTATAATCTGGTAATGATTCCCATTTAAAATAGATTAGTTCATAATATATATCTTACTTGGTTTAGACATATTTCACTAGAAAATATCGAATTAGGACTACATGATTATAATAAATTATTTGTGTAAATAATTTTATTCCATGTCTAATTAAAATTTTTAATGAAATATGATAAATAATTTTTATAATAGTTAGTCCATCTAATTGAAATTTTAATTTGGTATGTTCCCCTTATTAACCACCTCTTATCACTTATCTAAACTAAAAAATTTTAATATAGGGCATTACTTTTAGAATTAGTCCGATCATCTATAGATTCTATTCCATATATTTCGTAGTGATAACATGTTCTAATATGTAACAGTCTAAATGAAACATATTTATCATGGATTGAATGAATACATATGATTAGAGGACTCCATAAAATCCATATAACATTGATTGAAATTATTATGTATACAAGATATCTATAATGGAGGATTACCACAAGAATCTGACCATAAAACACTAGTCTATTAAGAAAAAATCATACATGTTACTATAATTTGTCCATTGAATAAAAATATTAAATGATACCCTTAAATCCGTTTTAAATAAAAAAGATGAATATTTTATATATTTAATTACCAAAAATTTGTTTATTCATGTTTTTTTAATTAAGAAATTTCTTGATAATTTGATTATTCAACAATTTAATCACTATAGATTTGAAAGAGTTATATAAACCATACATGGAATGCTTCGAACATCATAACATGACATAATAATGGGGGGAGAAAAATATATAGAATAAATGTTCCACTGATTCAAAATCATTTTGAGTGGGATGAATTACCATGAAAAATCAGTTGAAAACCTAGTACTTGATGAATGAATAAAATGAGAATTACCTATTACATGGCCTGTAAAGAAAGTCACAAATAGAATATGCAAGAAGATAAATGAATACAATCATAATGAGATGATTGGAACATTAAATTACTCTATACTTGAGTATAAGAACATATCTAATGTGGAAAATTATTCTTATTCCAATCTATAAGACATTGAAATGAGAGAGATATCTTATATTGTGGCAAGTGTTAACAAAAAAATTAAAAAGAATTTATTTAAGAATTTATTTATAAGAAATCATCCATATGAAAAAAATAGAAGGGAATATAATTATAGTATGAATTATAATTCTTTATTTTTTACATTTAATGAATATATGAATAAAGGAAATATAAATCTTGAATTCTGAAAAATAATGAATACTGGGAAAAAATACAACTACTTGGTGCAATACAGAAGAATGTAATTCTACAAAACAATCATGAAATGAGATAAAAACTTATAAATTATTCTACATGTCTTGTCTAGATATAGTTATAGATTCTGTGATTTATTAATGATGTTCGATTTCTGAATTCGATTATAAAATTATTATATTATTACTAATAGAATTAAGAAATTGAACTATTGGGAAAGTATGGTTTCAATGACACACATATATTTAATTTTCATAAGGAAAATATTGATAAATATTTTTCGAAAAAAAATTTTCTTTTATAATATAATGAATTTTTTTTTGAATAATTATTTATCTTCGATTACATCTTGTTTTTAATTTTAAGTCTTACCAAAATTTTAATGAATACTTGAATAGGGGTGTTGAGATTACTAAGTAGTTTTTTTCAACTATTATTCAAGGTCCTAAAAAAGATAATTAAAAGTTTTCATTGTATAAAATACATAAATATAAAAATATTAATTGATATGATATGATATTAAATCAAATGTGTATAAATAATTTTCCTAAAAGAAAAAATGGTTGTAATTATATTTTTACATGTGTTTTAATATTAAATGAATGGTCAATTTGATATTTATTTATTTTATAGATTGAAACAATGGTTGGGATTTCCAAAAAAATAATATTTTAAATATTTTTTATCTAATTTACAATATTATTCTTGTTTAATATTTTTTCATTTCATAAAATTCTATTACTAATATGATTGGATCGAACGTTTCTTGGGAACCAAAATTGTCATGTAATTGATTATTATAAGGAAAATACCTTGGATGTATCAAAATGACATATGGTATACATAATGTTGATTCTCTAAGAATACTAATATACTGTCAATATTTTTTCTATATACAACACATGTAATGGAGGAAATGATACATATATAGTTATTTCTAATAGAAAAGTCAGAGGTTTTGGTAATGTTTGTATTTTGAATTTCAAATTTATTTATATAAAATTACTGTCTGAAGGATTGTAATAAAATTTAATTAGAATATCTATACTATATTATGATGGAATGGATTTAAAATTTAAAAATGAAAAATATTTAGTTTTTAGGGAAGATTATTTCTTATTTTGTACTAATAAAATGTAAAAAAATTATATTTCTGATCTTTCTAAAATCAATAATCAAAATTTAATATGTTTGAATCCGACGAAGAATGATACAATTAATTTGCATCAATTATTAGGTCATGTAAATATTATAATGTTATATAAGATCTCCAAGTAAAAGAATGAGCCTTAGTTACGTAAAATGAAGAAAAACCATATTTCTGTTTTTGAAGATATCATTAAAATGGAACAACAAAATTTTTTAATTATAAATTTTTTATAGATAAGTACTACTAGAAATATATATTCAGTGCATCATCTTATATCCAGATCTACTAAAATTTATATCTTTATAGTAATGAAACATTATATAAATATTACTGATGATTATTATAGATTAAAATGGATTGATTTCATTCTTATTAAACTAGTATATTAAGAAATTATTGTTTTCTTTTGGTAATTTATATCAAAAAGAAATAAGGTTTTATGGTTGTTTATATTTATTTTGATAAAGGGGTTAATTTCATAATTTATAATTTATATTTTTTTTAAAAAAATAATTTTGTTTTCATAATTCCAATTCTCTTATTACAACATACAAAAATAGAATTCTAAAGCATAAAAATCGAACTCTTATTGAAATGGGAATACTAGTGTTATGTTTATATGATTTTCGAAGATATTTGTGGCATGAAACCATTTTTTAATTTAATTATCTTTAAAATATAATTCATCTTGTACCTATATATTAAAATACTCAATATAAATTATTTAAAAATTAAAATAATAATGACATTTATATTATAGTTTTTTGTTGTCATGTTCTTATATTAAATATAAATTATAAATTAGATGAATTTAATTAAAAAATTGATAAAAGAAAATTTTCAGGGTTTTGATAATAATATAAAATCTTTTATCTATTATACTAAAAGAACCACATATATTAGATAACTCGTTCTTGTTATTTTTTCTTAAAATAACGTCAAAATAAATTATGGTTCTAATTTGGTTGATTTTGGGTTTAAATATTTAAATTTTTATGATGAAAAATCTCATGATCTAGATGAATCAGTTTAAGGGGTGCGTACTCGTTATCGATTGTAACCAATATCATAGAAGCTTCATATAGATCATCTTATTGAATATTTATTTGTTATTATTTATTATATTATTATAACATGATTTTTTATATTTTTATTCCAATAATACTTTTATTTATTAATTTATTCATAATATTGTTAATTCTTTTTTATACGGTTCTAATTTGAATAATTATACTAAATATTAGATTAGTATGATTGATAGAAATAATATTTTGTATTTATTATAATTTTATGGTGATATGTATAAAATATTAACATAATGGATTATGAAAAATTATTTTGATGAGCCTTGAATAGTTATCAAATATAATAATATAATTGTTTCACAAGGATACTCTAATTAATAATGTATATGCACCAATAATTCATTTTTTACTTGTAGCGTGGTTTATGGATATTATAATCTTGTTATATTTTTCTTTTAGTTAGGTTTTAAATTATATTAAATGGATGTAAAATGTTCTAACATAAATTTTTTTATAACTATATTCGTTCAAGTTTCACATCCCCTTAGTTATAACAAAGTTAATTTTCGTAATCATTTTTAAATTAATCTAATGCATTGTATAGTATCAAGAATGAACCATGTGATTCGTAAGAAAATATTTCTTTATTTAAATAAAATAATGGTTTCATGAATTTTAATTTTGATCCTAGATAGTTTGTTAAATGAATTTATAATGATATTTTACATTTGAAAAATTATTTTATTGATATAGATTTTTGTTCTTAAAGTGAGTTTAATTGTAATTATATTTTTTCATCGATGTCATCTAAGTTTTAAATGTTTTCAATTTGTGATTAATTATATTCTATTGAAATAAAAATTCTCAATGGAATGTAGGGGTCATTCGTGATCAATATGAGTATAATAAAGAGTGTGAAATTGGTTTTGTCATTATTTCTCCAAATCTATGAAATCTACTCAGACTTCCAGTTGTAAATTAGATATTAATGCAATAGTAAAATGTATAAAAATTACTTTTATTGATTAATGATAGGTATACGAGTTAATTAAACTGTATCCCGATCTTATACCATGTTCAGTGTTTTTTATGTGATTGAATTGAAGATTATCTTAAAGAGAGTCATTTTAATGTTGTGAGAATAACAATTTGATAGGTTAATGAATATGTTATTTTTGGTTTGTTTTATTCTTTATATAAGGTTTATGATATAATATCATATTCATAATTTTATTTTGGATTACATAAAATTTATTGATAAATTATATCAACTATGTGTCATTTTTTTAAAAAGAAGTTACATTAATGGTAATGTAACATAAAATTATATGAAAATATATATAGTATAGAATTTAAATGTATATCTTCTACCCGTTACTGTGAAGAATATTTATAGATTAAGAAATAAAATTGTGATATTATTATTTATGATGAGAAATTTCCAATTTATTAAATATAGAACACATTTTATGAAATTAGTTTTTTTATATCAAAATGTGTGTTATATTTATGTGTGAAGCGTAAAACCTGAAACATAGAAATAATTTAAAAATATTTTATATTGAATTCACCAATATCTTATATTCAAAATTGAAAATAGATAATATTAATTTCTTGTAATATTTTTAATATGGTGTTATATATTTTATAGTTTTTTCAATTATTACTAGTCTTATTGAATAGATTATTTTGAATTAAAAATTTTTAAAGTCAATATTTCTATTTTAATATGAATTTTCATTGACCTGTTATTATGTTGACAATATCGATTATTTATCAATTAATTTTTTTGAATCTTTATTATTTTTTTTAAAATTTTTGTTTTGAGTTAAGGGATTATTTTTCAATGGTAATATATCTTTTTTCTCTCTTTCTCTCTAATAGTCCTTTTCTATTGTCTAATAATTTTAAATTGTCTAATGATATTTTGACTTGGAATATTATTTAATGTGGTATTGATTTTTACTTTTTTATAGTACTGTTCATGTAAAATAATTATGATAAAATACACTTTTTATTAGTACTTTAATATTTTCTGGTGATATAATATAATGATCATAACAGTGATGATACTAAAATTTTTTATATATTCCAAATATGATAATAATTCATCACTAAAAATGATTGATCACTAATGGGATGAACAGAAAATAACATTGAGTTTTACATCCTTGAATGAATGAAAAGTAACTTTTTTTATTATTGAAATAAACCGAAAAAAAGAATCTACTCCCAAATCATTGGGGGAATTTATGATGGAGTCCAAGGACATCACCTACTACAATGAACTTAAAGTCCTTAATTAATGACCCCAAAATAGTGTATAAAATAATTACCTCTCCTACTGCCCATTAATTGTAAAATGCATCATCCACAAAGTATCCTTCTCTACAAATGTTTCTATCATAGTATCTCATGAAGGAAAATTTTTGTAGTTGCAAAAAAGGTAATCTACTTCCAATGGTGGTCAATAAATCCCTTGATTGGACCAAATTAACAGTGTGGAATCATATTTTATTTAATAAATCTGAATATTATAAAGATAATAAATCATAATACATGTGACCACGTCACATGCCTCTAATACAATATAGATACATAGACCAATGAAAGAATAGGGACCCAAAATCACAAATACTTTATTGTCTCTCATCAAACTACACCATATCATCTCTTTATAATTACCCTATCCATCAATATTAATTTTAATACATATAGTGGGAGGTTTAGATATTATCCATTTACCCTTATTACACCAAAGTACTTCCATATTTTTTCAAATCATTTGTAGAAGCCTTTCCAAAATATAATAGGACACTCCATCAGTTATCAATGCATCAAGATTCTCCAAAAATAGCCATCAACCACACCTAATAGAAATTGAATTAATAAATTTTTCATTTTATTTCCATGTTTATAAACACTTAATGAACTCTGAATAAATTCATGAAAATAATAGCCTAAGCCTTCACCTCCTCCCCTTGCAGCTCTACTCCCCAGAACCGTGCCTCCAAAACTACAATCATTGAATCATTACCTCCATGTATGCAATTACCATTTACAATATAATTACAAATCCACTTATCAAACACTTTATTAAAAAATACATTCTGTGTTAATTGATGTTACAAAATTGAGTAACACTAACAATGAGAATCCATAAAAAATAAATTCTTCACATTTTCATCAGTTGGGAGTGAATAGTTCATTATTCTATAAACTAGAAACTTCACTAGACCTCATAGATCCTTTATCCAATTTTTTTGTTCCAATTAATCTATCCCACGTCATTAATGAGATATGTTTCTATAATATAAACTATTAATTCCCTTAAGTTCATCATGGAAAAAAAACAAGTGTTTGGTTCATCTACCCTATGTATACTCCCATAAATTATTATCTAATCATAGTAAATTATTGTACAGATGAAATCAATAAAGATGTTGTCCTATTAAATTATATTTTTTATCCTAGAAACCATATAAAATATTACTTATATGTGGCCTAGTTATCCTTCTAATGGTTTATATCCACATGGATAACTACCCAGTAGGTGTTGTCCTTCAGTTCATCCAAATGATCTAGAATACACTATTTATGGCTTCAAATATTCCTAAAACACCTCATCCATTTCTCCCAGTCTTACCCATACATGAATTTCATGAATTTCTCCCATAAGGAGTCCCAATCAATGACATTGCATTCCAATCTCATCATCATGGCCAACATCACTTTGGAGACACTACATAGGATGATACCACCATCTTCAATCATCCTCACCATTGGAATTATTAACACTATGTGGCATAAATTGTCTTGATTCACATCCTATATAATTGAATTTTTGATATTCTCAAACTTTTAATTATCCACATTGGTATTTGGATGATATATTAAAAATTCATTGGCATAGAATAAATAACATTGTTAATCAATGTGATCTTCCCTCTAAATAAAATAAATGAATCTTTCCAATTTAAAATTATTTCTACAATATGGTTGATTCTTCATTCTAATAATTCCTTTTTGACTCTTCTATTCCTAATAGTATTCCAAAGGCATTCCATTTTAATTTTCCTCATATTCATGTATAATTTACAATGAATTATATTGGTGTGATTTCATGGACATTTATTAAAGATAAAAACACTTATATTTTTAGTATTGGCATGTTTTCTTATTAAAATTATATAGGTTATGATTATTTTCATGAAACTTTTAATTTATTTTTGATTAACATTAATAATAAATAACACATCATCATCCATAATAACATGAGATTCAATTCAAGTACCATAAATATTCCTAAAAGTCATTATTGTCTAATCATATAAACCACATTGTATTTCCCTTATAAAAAAATCATGATTAAGATTAATGAGGTTGGGGGATATAAGGCATATTTTCCTTAATCCGAATATAGTTTTCTTGATTCCAAATTTCAAAACCATTAAATAAATAGTAAGACACAATGTTTCATAACATCATTGAAAAGATCACAATCTAATTCATGATTTTTTATTTTTCTTCATAACCATAATATTGAAACTCCATTGAGATCTTTCATACTCTTTATCTAGGTCAACATTCATTATAATATTGAATCCATGTTTCATTTTATTCAAATTCTCTGATACTTATTTTTTAATACAAATATTCCAATGGATTATTATCTATATATTAATATGTTCTACTCCTATGATCACATTATCAAAATAACATGACATTGTCATATATTGATTATATTACTAATGATTTTATGAGTGAATATTCGCATGAAATTTTTTGTATAATGAATCTATACAGTAAGATCATTCACTTTAAGAATAAGACAAAATTGTATTAATACCCCACTATAATCAATGTTCCTCCTATAATAAATTTCTACACCACTTCCCCCATAAGGATCCTGAAAATTTCAAAATCATCCACAAAAAAAGCAATATGAATACATTTGTGGACCGAATTATATTCATTCATCATACTAAAAATAGTCCCTTAGATCTTCTAATATGCAAGAATTTATTCTAACACACCATTTTCTCTATCCTCAACTAGTTTGAAGATGTAGATTATGAAAATGTATTCTTCAGTTATTATTCTTTGGAATTCGTTATTCGGGCTATTCTACCCAACATGATGATCCTCAAAAAAATCATATTCAATAATCCCTAAACCTCAAACATCCAATTTGAAGGATCCATCTTCATGTTTCATGTCAATCCATATGTAAACTATAATATCATTTAGGAGTGACTGAAAATATGTAGTATTACTATTACCCTCCTTGATCTAGGGATATATATATTTTCCCTCCTCACCCTCTCTATCTCCAATATTTTATGTACCAAGATACTTGGATTCAACGTCCAAGAGGAAAAAATGTCATCATTCCAAATAACATAAAAGATTTACTGAAGAACAATTTTATCCTCTCTCATCCCTTATAGGATGAACTATCCATATATTATATTCTAACACAACTCTTAAACACCTATTCGTAGATGATGCTAACACTGTATGAGCACCACCCCTAGAATTTCACACTCTAGTTTCACCAAATAATAGATAGATAGAAATAAAAACCCAGACAATCAATTCCAGATGTAATGATAATAAAAATAATAGTACCATTAATCCACATGCATTAAAACAACCAATCGTGGAGAGTATCAAATAACTGATCTGCTGATATTTTTGACATTGGATTTCATAATCATATCAAGCCTATGAAGGATAGAGGGGCACCTGTTCAGCCTTCTCTATGTCCACATTTTTATATTTCAGTTGTTGGTACATGTGAATTTTCTCTATGATAATCCAATATAAATAAAGCCCTTATCATTCATGAAATATATTAAATCGTGATTTTTTTTCTTGATAATCCCTCTTCTCCTTCTCACATATAAGGCTATCTCAGTAGCATGGGTTCATATCAAATAATATATTGGTAGTAGTGGTTCACTCCCTTGACCATCTTAGTGGAAGATGTAATTTTTTATATATCATGAGATATAAATCATTACCCAATTCATTGGAGGAATATATAAGTCCCAAAAGTATCATAATTAAACCATATATAGGTTTTTTATAGGAACATAAATAATTTATCATATCAAAACCCATGGAATGAAATTACTTTCGTATACATCATGAAATCAAAACAGAACCCATGGATAAAAAATGTGTTTCAAAAATTCCATTCCACCATAAAAAATACCAATTATAAAATTATTTAAAATATAAATATTAGAGAATATCCCCTATAATAAATATGTAACATAAAACAATGTTATCTAAGATTAATATAATTTTGAGTGAACTTTGGAAAAAAAATCATGAATAAAAGATTCATTCTACCTTTAAAAAATTTTAATTACATGAAACTCCATGAAATTTTATAACATTTTTTTTGAAAAAAATTCAATATTTTAAGGTAGTAGTCATGAAGATAATAAATCATGAAAGTATAAAAATACATTCATTATGTATAAGTTAAAAAAATTCTTTTCGTGCTTTTATTGGATGAGTAAAAATTTACCTCATTAATAAAATACAAAATATTCAACTAAAATTTTCTAATAAAAATTAATTCATGAGAAAATGAATTGAAATAATTTAGAATAATAATAAATATATTATTATTATAAGATGTTTTAAGAAATATGGGCATTGATGATATATATATCCCAATAAATACTTCTATATAAATAATCTTGAAAAATAATAAGATTGAGAAATTAACCCTTAAGACAATATAATCAGTAAAATAATTTGACCCATGAAAGAAAAAAATAGTTTGTATGTAAAAAAACAATAATATTATGGTTTAGAATCATAAAATAAATTCATGTGATTTATATACACCACATATAAGATACAATTACTGTATGAGGCATGTGTCTCACAAAAGTAAAGGTGGGAGACAAATCCTTTTCCACTATAATAAATTTTATATATTGATACCAATGAAATTATAACAAAAGTAAAATCATGGAATATAATTAAATATATAAAATTAATGATATATCATGTCACAGTTCAAGGAAAAAACAACATAAAAGAAGTGAGTGTCGAATAAGGCATGTATCTCAAGAAATCCAAAAGTGAGATGAAATTAATGTACCTTAGGTATGATTCCTTCAATAATTATCCATAACAAATGTATTGAGGTTTTATAAAAATTATTAACTTTTATTAGAATCATAATAATGATTATGATTTCATATATGGTTCATTGATTACTTAATATTACTCATTTATTAGAAATTCCATTTTAATGAAACATTTCTGGTAATAACCGCTTTATTTATCATACGTCTTTTTACTTGTTATTATTTATCCTATTACATAGATAATTACGAAAATACCTCAAGAATGTGAAAAATGATTTTATTATCACATATATTTAATATATAAATATAAATAAATTTTTTTTATATGAAATGGAAGACACCATTTAGGGAGATAGTTAGCCGTACCTACACAATAATAGTTTTTTTGTTTTCTTACCACATTGAATGTAAAAAGGTAAAAAATTATATATATATATATATATATATATATAAATAAATAAATAAATAAATATAATTCCATTGGAGTTATTATAGAATATATTTTATTTTTATTAATTATATTCATTTTTATAATAATAATTTAAAATTTTAGCATGGAAGATGAATCTCATTGCATTGTAGACATGGTGGGATGTGCGTACCACGATTAACGATATAATTCTATTAATGAAAATGGTTAATAATTAGATGTTATATTAATTATATGTAATCAATAACATGACATATTTATTATTTATATAAATTATATACATAATTCTATACATCCAAATAATGTTATTCTGAAAAATAGATTACACCACAACATGGATACGATAAGCCATACACATGTACGGGTGGTTATTTAATTTTTTAGTTTGATGAATTTTGTGTAATATTGTTATTACATAATAATAATAGCATATAATAATATATTTTATACTATTTTGTATACATTATATTGGAATCCACACATGAAGTTGAAGTAAAATAAGAAACATTTTTGAACGAGTCAATAAGGAGATTACTTCTTCTTCATTGTTCTCCCTATAGATAACCTATTAGAGAAAGAAGACATGAAATTTCAAGAATAAAAACACATATAGTGTGTTACTAGTGACATTATATGGTAAATGGGTAGCTTTTGGTCATTAATTATTTCTCAAATTGATGGTCATAATCGTGGGAGGCAGTTCCGTTTTATAAGAGAGGTGATGTGAAATTTAGCGAACACTCAATATAATAAATTAATATTTATTAATTTTAGATTTATTATAAATATAAATTAATTCTTTTAGAGTCTAGGTGGAGTATTGGTATAAATCCTTTCAACCAATATTTTTTAGAACTTTTTAGACCATTATGTTACCCATATCTCTTGGATTTAACCTTTAGTTAAACCTTATATCTTTTTACCATGAAAACATGGATTTTTAATTTATAGGAATAATATAGATACAATTACTTGTAAAATGAACCGGAAATCAATCATTGCTTATATTTTTATCCATATGATAGATATTTGAATGAATAATTTTTTTTTAATTTTCTACAATTTAATAAAATAATATTTATTTCCAATAATCATTTCTGTTAATTTTGATCCTATTCATTATTTTAATTTTATAAGATATCCTATTAACCTGATAAAATCTAAAAATAACTTCTAATATATCACTAATATGTCAATTTAATCTATAAAATTCTTTTATTTCTTTAATTTTGTCAAATTATATTTATTTTAATATTATTAGTATCATTTATTTGATATTTCCTTTAATAAAATAAATACTCTACCATCTTTGTACAAGACAATAATTAGATTATTTATTTTCTAAAAAATTAAAATAAATTATCCCAAGGAATATGAATTTATGTTTTTACATATGAATATTTATAGATGAATTTATATTTTTTATAACAATATATTAAAAATTATTTAGTAATTAAATTTTAGAGTATCACATTTTAAACTTATCTTTAAATTAAATATAAGAAATATCATACTCACAAAAATGTGCTTTGAAAATATTATACTTTTGGAATAAATGTTATATTGGTATAAACGATCTTTTAAAGTTATATAAGGAATAGTGTTAGGTTAATTTTATAACGTTACAATACAATTTTTACCTTCAATTATAGGACTTACATTAAAAAAGGGTAAATAAAAAATTATTAATGTTATTATTCATAATATCCAAAAAATTAATTTGAACATATTAGAACGTAAATATCAAAGTAATCAAAAATTTTCCCCCAGATTCAAATAATAAAACTGGATAATTAAGTTAAATGGTAATCTTATAGGTTTAGCAAGAAGGCTGGTAAAAATAACATTCAATAGTCCAATAATTTTTTTATATCTAATATCAATATATAATTAAGTATAATAACATGAATTGGTTTAATATATGAATCATTGATCTATTATGGAAATAAAAAAATATAATATAATATTTTCTTAAATGAAAATAAATATTATAAATAAAATGAAATATATTTTACTATTCATCAATAGATGTAACTTATCAAAAAATAAAAAATATTCACCCTTATTTAATTTTGACATTAAAAAATAAAAAATGATGTTTGTTTTATAATATTTAAATTCTATGCGTGTCTAATATTAATATTTTAATTTTTCACAAAAGGACCAAAAACGAGTTCTAATAAGAAAATATAAATTTTTAAAAACCTAAAAAGGCAATGTTAATATATCTTTAATTATTAATATCATTTATTAATATAAAACCATTAACAATAATATTTTAAAAATATTTATTATTATTTATATTAATATGTAAAATGGTTAGGTCATAACTATATTATTTAAATAATAAAAATACAAAAATAATGTTTCCTGGAAACTCGATGTAGTGTGTAACATAATCCATGTAAGTGATTAGTGTAGAGCAAGGATAAAATAATGTTGTGTATAACATAATCCAAGAATATCTCTTCTATATAATAACCAAAATATATATTCAAGGTTTCGTGAAGTTAAAATATCAAAAATATTAAATTAATTTAGAAATATAAAAATTCCCAAAATCTCGGGGTGTTAAAATCTAACCCTTATAAAATGAATTTCTCCCTTGAAATTTGAATGGGGTATAAATGGATTATTAACTGAAATTTTCATTAACAGAATCCCATATCATTAAAAAAACTAAATAATAATTTAAAGAGAGTTTAAAACAAAACATTTACCCAGAGTATCTAACAACTAGATTTGAATATAAGAGAACATAGGTTGAAAGTGAATGCATTAACATAGAATAGAAATATAGCCAACAATTTCTAATGGAGATTGATAGAGAACATGGACTAGAGAAACATAACAAAAAAAAGGAGATAAGTCAAATAGGATAGAAAAGGGTATCTAATATAATGAAAAATGATGATAATAATAAAACCCTTTAAACCACGATTTATTTCCTAATGTTGAATATTTTTTAATATACGGTATATGATCATTATTTTAGCATAATCTCAGATTTTGTAATGCTTTGATTAATTCCCACTTCATCTATTACTTCAATATTTTTTATATCTTCATTAATGAAATATTAATAGATAATAATCAAAATGATAGTCCATTATATGAATATTTATCCCAACAAATGGTTAACACAAGTTTTCAAATATTAATAAATACACCATAGTGAGATAATACCTTAGTCTAACCAACATATCTGAATTTTAACATAAACATTCCACAAATAGGTTAGCCTATAATCCATCCAAAATCTAAAAATATAGAACATTATAAATAAGTTCACTAAATTAGCTTAATATTTATGTCCCATATATCAAATGGTAATTCTGGGTTCTCACATTACAATCATGTAAATAACATTATCATGTATTATATTGAAACATGGTAATAACCTATTTTACCATTCATCCTTATTTAAATTAGTTGTGCATCCTTATTACAATGTTTATTTGATATATTTCTAAGTCCACAACGTTGTACACTTCATCCATGCTAGCAAAAAAACATTTCAACATATCCTCAAATAAAAAGAATATCCCAATTTATATATTCAAATACAATTCATGTTTATCCCAATTTCACTATATAAACATTTGTAACACATTAATGGTTGTGATACATTTGTAAAATTTCCACCATTACAAAAAATATATGATCATTTACCTGAGAAATATTCAACCTAAAATTGTTATTCTATAGTAAAAAAAAACTACAAAATACATTCATATTTCAACAGTCATATACCATAATTCGAAAATCCAAATACATTAAAACATCTATTATTCCTCGTCACCCATAATCCATAATACTAATATATAATCCTATTACTTAATACATTTTTTCCTTTAAAATTTCATTGGTAGGCTCATCATCATCAATAATATATCAATTACATCACCACCTTTCATATACAATTTGGGTGGTTTCTACCAAGGACAATGATGTGCATAATTACAATTCATTCTTCACATATAATATTTAATATTTTACATTATCTTAGGTGGATAATATTATGATCCATTTCATCAACATAACACTTCATTTTTCTTTTTTAGTTACATTTTTTGTGTCTGTTTCTAGATTCAAAAAATCAACTTGTTCTTCTAATATATTTACATTCCCAATTATTTTCACATTATTTACCCGATACAAAAAAATCGTATTTCCTATATTTTATACATTACCCAAACTCATAGAGAAATCTTATGTCTCTTATTTGGTCTATGTGGGAGATGTTAAAGGTATATGTTACTAATCAAGATCAATTGAAACTGATTAGGAATGATCACAACATCCATCAATCCATTAATAATCTCAATTGACTTCTCATTATCAAATTTTACATCGTATTAATTATTAATATAGTTCCTTATAGTTCCAAAAATTTATATAAACAAGAATACCTAATATAAAAACACTCATCATTGTGGAAACCCTCATATCTATGAAAAATTATTCATTGAATGCCTAAATTATGTCACCTTAATTAATCTATTAACCATAAGTTTTATCTTAATTTAATTATAGGAATCTTATATTTAAATCATTCATTATAGTTCATAGAGAGTATTCTAATTCCCAAAGCATTTCCCTCCATAGTGTCGAATCCTTTATCAAGCAATACCCATTACCGTGTACCAAGATATGCACAAGTTAGGCCCGCCACACCTTGTCAGAGTTTCTATTCCCAGGTAATTATGTTCCAGAGCCATATCTACTTTTTTTAATATATGGATTTATTTATGGGATAACACTCTCTATACTATACCAAAATTACATGAAATTTTCTTATACATTTTCTTTATCGCTAGATTTGTCCTTAGACATGCCATTTAGGTTCTCACATAGGTGTTCAGATTCTATTTTCCAATGGATAACTATACTCTTTCCCTAATACCGACTATAATGAACCATTATTGGAATTAATTATCATTAAATTACATAATTATAAGACATAATATGTTGCACAAAAAATTCCCAATAATTTTCTTATTCTATTTCTTTTGGAAGCATGGAAACATTAACACTCATACATAATAATGCTACACTATTTACCACTAGTTTCTTCATATCTATTATCTGTCTTATTTAAAAATAATAATTAATATATTCATAACATGTGTGAAATGAAACAAAATAATTGGGGTACTCAGATTCTTAGTAAGGATAAAAATGATAGAAATGATAACATGATCATGTGTATAAGGGTATATGAACACACTACTAGAAGTCCTACCATTACCAACACTTCTATACCAATAATTTATCAAAACTGTTGGTATAGGTCCCCTTTCTAAAGGATTTTTCCATAATCATTGGGAAAGGATACATTGACACCACTTTTCTTAATGGTTTGGAAATACCATTGAGAAAGGGTCCACTTTTCCGAATGGTTTTTTGAAAACCATTGGAAAATATTACATTAGGGCCACTTTTCCCAACAGTTTTCCCAAAATGTTGGGAAAGGTCCACTTTTCCAAATGGTTTTTCCAAAACTGTTGGGAAAAGGTACATTCAGGCCACTTTTTTGAAGGGTTTTCCAAGACCATTGGGAAAGGGTTCACTTTTCCCAAAAGTTTAGTAAAATGTTGGGAAAGGATAATTTGAGCCAAATTTTCCCAATGATTTAACCAAACCAATGGGAAAGGGTCCACATTTCCCAATGGTTTGGGAAACCCGTTAAGAATCGGTACTGTCATGACCCGTCCTCGGGGCCCGAGCCGTTACTACCCCAAGCCTTCCTTCCATATGCCAGGGGGTGGTGACTAGCACCAAAGGCATGAATCTCTAAGCTGGGAATGCATTGCCATTGTAAAATTAAAAACACAAAATAGAGTACACAACTAGAATCCAAACAATAAGTAGGAACTGTATATAAAAGATGTGTTGGAAAGTAAAAGGGGCCAGAAATAAAATCCCAATAGTAAAGTACAAGGAAAAGACAAATAGGTACATCTAAAAAGAAATACAACTGGAAGGTGTCTAGCAGCTCCTGGATCATCCAACACAGATCCTACCTGAAGGGTAGGTACATATACCCTCCTCAATACTCCATTTCTATCCATCTCATCTGGGTACTGACTCGTCGTGAGGTCCACCTTAGGGTACCATCCAGTCCTTATACACTCTGCCTCGGTTGTCATTGTCTTTCTTTTGCATCCAACTCAATGATGTATGGGCATAGTCCGTGAAGGGGTGAGTATAACAATAATAAGTAGGGACACCGAGAACCTTATGGTCTCAAAAAATTCAAACAAGGAAAAACAAAAAATTCTGAATCAACAGATAACCATTACTTAGGTATATGGCCATACATTTACCTAAGTTTTCTAGTAACTCATCTCAATCCTGAGGAAAACACAAAGTTCATTAACTCATCTCAAACAAGATTTTCATTATATAATCCACAGCTGCAGGAGAACTTCCCCTCTGTCTAGAACAGTGGTCCTGTCGCGACACCAAGGCGCTTCTCACTAACCATGGACTGCTGATGTACTCCTCTTATCGAGTACCACGTGTCTTCTACCAACTACCAGGTGCTGCTCCACTGTGGCTCTGCCGCCAAATACCAAGTGCTCTACCTAATAGCCTAAAGAGGTACTCCTCCGGTCGAGTACCGCAGGTCTGCCACCAACTACCTGGCTCTCCTCCACCATTGGTCTGCCGCCAACTACCAGGTGCTCCCCAATGGGAAATTCGAATCGGTCAAGAAGTATTTAAGTCTTCCAACTAATAGGTCTCCAAAATCTATCTTCTTTTCACTGGAAGTATCCACTTCCTGAGCTACTGGGAAAAACTCCAACTACCGCGAAGTGTCATATAAAATTTTCTCAAAAGTCCATCTTGTCAATGGGATCTCAACGCAATAGATGGCGTGTCATTTGGATGCCCAATCTATTATTTATTAGACTTTTAGTCTCGGGGCCCATTTGGATTTGTGAAAGAACCAACCCCACAACACCCCAATTGTATCCAATCCTCATTCAGGTTATGCCAAAAGAACCATCTCACTCTCAGCTTTCCGTCACCGCATACGTTTCATCGATCAGACATCCATAGCCCAAGATGTGGGCTAAAAGGTGTAAATGGGGCATTGCAGGTCTGGGTCCGGTCAGCAACATTAGGGCCGACCTGGCCAGACCCGATTCGGACCGGGGATTGACCCAGACTATGGGTCCGACCTGGCCCGAGTGGGCAGCTCGGCCCGAGGGGGTGGCACGACCCATGTGGACGACGCATCCCGAGGGCACGACCCGACCCGAATGCGCGACCCTGCCCGAGGCGCGGCCCGACCCGAAGGCATGGCCTGGCCCGAGGCGTGGCCCTGCCCAAAGGCACGGCCCGGCCCGAAGGCATGGCCTGGCCCGAGGTGTGGCCCTGCCCAAAGGTGCGGCCCGGACCGAGGCGTGGTCCAGCCCAAAGGTGCGGCCCAGCACGACGCGGCCTGGCACGAGGTGGCTCGAACCGTGGCAGCCCGGCCCGTGGCTTGGTTGGCCGGCTCGTGGAAACCCGGACTGTGGCCTGGTTGGCTGGCCCGTGGCCTGGTATGTTGGCCCATGTGTCCTGGCTGGTGAGCCCGCATGGCCTGGCTGGCCGACCCGCGTGGCTTTGCTGGCCACGCGTGGGAGGGGGTGGTGCGCCTCCCCCGTTTCTGATCCAAAAGAACCAGTTCTAGGCGTCGGTTTTGGTGAGACGCGGGTCCCGGGTGGTCACGCTTTGTCCAGCTGGCCGAGCAGCCAGCAGGTTTCATGTCACTGGTGGCCAGCCTGATGTCTTCTACTGCATGTTCCTACACCGCGGCCCGATGGCGCCAGGGTTCTACTCCACCCCCACGGCTCACCCTGGCCGTGACCCCCTCCTACACTGTGCGGTGTGACAACGCCACGCCGCTTTCTCCATGGCCCGACCTAGCCGCGACCTCCAGCTCTTCCGCGCTGCGTGACAATGCCGCACCCACTGTGTGACTGCCACATTCGATGTGACAACAGACCCTTCTTCTGACGTCATGTGGTGGAACCACGCCCCTCCGGCTCCACTGGGGCCAACCTTGGCCGTGACTCGGTTCTCTGCATGGCACGGGGGTGCCGCACCCTTGTGGGGACCCGACGGTCATGCGCCACCGGTTCCTTCACGCTCTGTCTCTGTCGTCATCAAATTTGAATAAAAAAGGGGAGGGTCAGGACGTGTTTGGGTGGTCTGAAACCTCCTTATGACAGTGATATCATTAGGTTCTCAAAACGTAATTTCAACAACGTAGAATGGGTATAAAAACTATTGAAATCCCCCTACCTCGATTGTCACTCGTTGGAAGTGGAAAGAGGTGACGTCTTCAATGGTGATGTTCATCATGGGCAGTGTCTTCTCCTTTGATGCAGATGAAGTTCGTTGGAGACTTTGTGGGCGTTCTTCGTGGGTGTCACTTCCCTTTCTTGCCCCAGTTGAAGAAGGAAGAAAATGGTGATGGTTCTTCATGTCCTTCATTGAGAAGATGTTCTCTCAATTCTTCCAAGGCTCCGCCAAAGAATTATGCAAACTAAAATAATGTAATAGCATAACCATTATTTTAAAAGGTTGGCTTGAATTCAAATTGATTCAAATAATTAATTAATGAACCATTAATTAATTTATGTGGAGTGGAAAACTTATGAGCGAAGGTGAAGTGTCTCTCCAATTAATTTTAAGTTCCAAGGGGTTAAAATGTGGTTTAAAGCTCGTGTGGTCCCCACATAAAAATATCATCCCAATGGAGGTTATGTGAGGGTGGGTCCCACCACTAACCTCCCTTGGGAGGTTAGGGTGTTGTGGTCCCCACCTCCAACCTCTCCTTTGAGGTTTCAACAACCAAAATAAAAATAAAGTTATTAGTTTTTTATTTATTTTAATTAAAACCCCCCAAAATGTAACATCCATTCTCTTTACAACACAACTACGGTGAAGGTCTCCCTAAGAAATCACTGACGCTGCGAGTTCATCGGTGCCCTCAGATTTCAATTACGAGCACCGATTCAAAAGATATAAAATCCCACTTGTACGTTTACTGAACGTTCCCGAAAAAAAATAAGAAATTGAATCCGGGCACACCGGGCCTTGGAATCAAGTGTTTTCAGAGGCCACAGACTCATAAAATTCCCATTTAATTAAGAAAAAAAAATCCCACAGATATTTTGGGTCTTTACATTCTCCCAACCTCAGGGATTTACATCCCCATAAGCTATAACTCACACTAAGGGAACAAATGGGGTTACTGAGCACGCATCTGAGCCACCCGCTCTCATGTGCTCTCCTGTAGGTTCCTGTGCTGCCAACGAATGTGCGCCGAAGGTATCGACCATCCACGTAGGACCCGCTATTGTCGATCCTCAATATCCCCTATAACATTCCTGAAAGTCCCCCCATCATCAATGTCCATCTCCATGGGGTCGATGATGTGGGATGGGTCGTGCACGTACCTCCTCAGCTTGGATATGTGGAAGTCTTCGTGCCCCTGGTGAAACTAAAGTGGAAGAGATAAGCGGTAAGACACCTCGCCTACTCATCTGGGGATCTAGAATGGTCCTATGAATCGTGGAGATAAATTGATGCCCCGACCAAATCTCCATAGACCTTGTTGAGGTGAGACCCGTAAGAAGACGTGGTCGCTATCCTCGAACTCTAAAGGTCTCTGTATCATGTCAACATTTGACTTATGTCTTCACTGTGCATTTTTCATATGCTTTTGGATGATATGCACCTTCTATGTGGCAGCGCATACCATATTTGGTACAACTAGTGATGAATCCCCAAGGACTGTCCAACATAGTGTTGATCTTCAATACCAACCATACAAGGCCTCAAAAGGTGGAATACATATGGTGGAGTGATATCTATTTTTGTAGGCAAATTCCACCAAAGGAATGTGATCCCCCCAGCTGCGACCAAAGTTGAGGACCCATGCATAGAGCATGTCCTCTAGGGTCTAAATGGTCCTCTTGGTCTGACCATCTGTCTGAGGATGGAAGGCGGTTCTATGACGTAGCTCCATCCCAAAGGCCTCCTGCAACCACTTCTATAGCTGGGAAGTAAATCATGTGTCTCATTCAGAGACAATCGAGGAAGGTACACCATGTAAACACACTATCTCATGCACGCAGAGGCATCCCAAGAACTTTACTGAAACTTTCTCTCTAATCATTATGAAGTGGGAAGACTTGGTGAGTCAGTCAACAATCAACCATATCAAGTCATGACTCTTAGATGTATGTGGATTACCCATCACGAATTCCATGGATATCCCATCCCACTTCCACTCTAGGACCTCTAAGGGTTGTACCCAGCCTACTGGTACCTGGTTCTCTGCCTTCACTTGCTGACAAGTGAGGCACCATGATACAAAATCTGCAACTTCCTTCTTCATACCTGGCCAACAATTCTATCATCGAAGGTCCAGATATAGCATCGCCACTCATGGATGTACCGATAGAGGGGAAGTGTGGAACTCCCTCAACAACTCCTCCTGAAGTGCAACTAGTACCATGGTACGTCCTCTAAAGAGGACGATGGGCTCCCCACCTTCAAAAAATCCATCAACTTATCTACCCGGGGGATATATGATCACGTCACGTCTCACAGTCTGCGTCTCCATTCTACGCCTCCCTGAATCATTGACGATGTGGAGGTTTGATTGTAAGAGACTGAAGATAGGATGCTCCATCCCTATCCACAAAGGATATCTGTTAGGAAACTAGCTACTCTGTCACCTCTCCTAGAAGATGAATGACTGATCTCCTACTGATAGAATCCGCAACAACGTTCCCTTTCACATGAGTATAGACTATCTCGAAGTCATAGTCTTGGAGGAACTCAAGACACCACCGATGTCTCAGGTTTAGGTCCTTCTAAGAGAAGATATACCTGAGACGCTTGTGATCAGAGTACACGGTAAAATTTTTTCCCATCAGATATTGCCGCCACATATTCAAGGCAAAGACAACTGCTCCAAATTCTAAGCCATGGGCACCGTAGCACTTCTTGTGATGTCTCAGCTATCGAGAACCATATACGATAACTGCTCGCTCCTGCATCAGTATACGCCTGAGTATGGTCCCTGATGTGTCCTAGTATACTACGTACCCTATGCCTTCATATGGAAGCCTTATGATGGGGGAACTAGTCAGCCTCTGCCTCAGCTCCTGAAAGCTCTATTGGCATCTCTCCGACCACAAGAAGGGTTTCCCCTTCTTATTCAAGGCTCAATGTGGTGATAGAACTCTAGAGAAATCTGGAATGAACCTATTATTGTATCCAGCCAAAACTATGAATGTTTGTACCTTCGTCACACTCCTGGGTGGCTCCCAAGACAGTACAACCTCAATCTCCACTGGATCCACTAAAAATCCATCCCCCAAGATGACGTTTCCCAAGAAGTGAACCTCTCAAATATAAAACTAGAAATTTGAGAGCCTAACATAAAGCTGGTGCTCTCGGAGTCTATCCAGTTTAACGTACAAATGGTAAGAATGCTCATCCTCAGTAGTCGAGTAGATCATAATGTTGTATATGAAGACTACGAAAAAGCAATCGAGGTAAGTCTGGAAGATCCTGTTCATGAGGCTCATGAAAAATGCTAGATCATTGGTTATGGAGAAGGGAATAATTAAGAACTCATAGTGGCCATACTGACACATTAAGGTCATCTTCTACACATCCTCTTCTCAAACTCTGAGCACGAGATAGCCTTATCTAAGGACTAACTTCGAGAACCATGGAGCTCCCTTTAGATGATCAAAGAGGTCTTCAATCCTCGGAAGTGGGTAATTGTTATTTACGGTCACCTGGTTCAGGCGACAGTAGTCGACACAGAGCCTCAAGCTCCCGTACACCTTCTTGGCGAATAGAATTGAGGCTGCCCAGGGAGAAACACTGGTCCAGATGAATCCCTTCCCTTGAAAGCCCTCCAGTTTTACCCTCATCTCGCGAAGATCAGCAGGAGACATCTAATATGCTGGAGTAGATATCAGTTTCGTCCTGGGGTACAGGTCAATATAGAAGTCCACCTCTCTACGCGGAGGTAGTCCTAGAACATCATCAGAAAAAACATCCGCATACTAGTGTACCACAACAGGATAAATCTAAATCTCCACATCTACTGCTCCAAGGGTGAGTCAAGCCAACTGGTGAGTGATCAGCTGCAACCTTATCCTGGTAATCCTTTCCTACGCTACAAAGGTTTTCCTCTCACCGATAAAGATTAAACTGGTACCATTTGTGTGGATAGACCATATATTGGGCGTAATAAAGTCAATCTGAGCATGGAATGTCGATAACCCGTATATACCCAAGATGACGTCGTAAGGCCTCGACGCCGTGATGAGGAGATCCCAGCCGAAGCTCTCTCCTCCTATAGTTAGATCAGACATCCTACACCAGTGCGTAATCATCGAGTCTTCTCCCCTAGGAGTCTCTAGCCTATGGATCGAGCCAACGACTCCGTCAGAATCATTGAGCTCCGAACGAGGGTAGTGGCAATGAAAGAATGACTGGAACCTGTGTCTATAAGAACTACAACTATGGTGGAATAGACACATATTGTACCTCGAATCATCTCCATATCTCCATGGTCGTATGCCTCAGCTACCTGAAGATGAGCTCTCCCCTGTCCACCCGCTCCCTGTGGTCAGGGTGGACCTCCTGGTGGTGGTGGCGATAACTCCTCGTACCATTGACCACTACCAGCAGCTCGACCATCTTCTATACCACGTCCTCGTACACCCTGTGGACCGCCTCGATCTAACCTCATCCTTTGTTTAGGTGGTCCCTCAACATTCTGCTGATCGTCAGAACGGCGGGTCGGATAGTCAGGAGCCATATGACCAAGCTTACCGCATGAGTAACACTGTCCTCTCCTAGCATGACCGGCTCTGTCTATACTCTGGGTTCCCAACACAACCGATCCTAAGTCATCCAGTCGCCCACTTGTAGGTCTGGTCCTCTTGTACCTACATATCATCTCTCTACTTCTAGCTGGAGAATACTTCACTGCAAGTCGACTAGTAGTAGGTCCTGCTGCTGTTGACTACTCAGCAAGGAAAATCTATACTATGAGGTCCCTCTCTAACACTATAGTCTGCGTCTAAATGATGAGGGAGATCATCAAGGCTCTACTCTCTCACCTGAGCTACAGCTCGAAGGTCCGGGCCCTGAAGAATGGGTCTTGTACCATAAAAGTAGAGTAGTGCGAGAGTTCAGTGAACCTCACTGAGTACTTTTCTACTATCATGTTTCCCTGCTATAGATGTAGTAGCTCCTGTATCCACCCCGCATGAAGGGTGGATGGAAAAAACTCCATCCAAAACAGGCTCCCGATGTATTTCCATAGAAGTGTCGCCTCGTCGTGGACCTGGAGCATTCGGCTCCATCATCTACCTGTTGTTTCCTGAAAGAGGATGGCAGAAAGGATCTCCATGAAGTCTGTTGGTGTCCCTACTAGCCTGAAGACTCTCACCACAGCCTCCATCAAATACTCATCCACCTGTGGGGCCGTCTCTCCCCTTTAAATGGTTGGCCTTTGGCGTTGGAACCCCTACAACGCACTCAAGTGGCATGCATCGTCTGCTACTGGGGCTGGTGGCATCAGTCTCCCAATGAGAAGTAGTACCACTGATACCTCCGTTGGTGCCTCAACTGGTAAGGGGCCCTAAGCTGAGTCCTTGTCGCTCGATAGGATGTTAGTGAATAAAACTCTCAGGGCTCTAACTTGTAGTCCATGGGGAGGAATCTTAAAAGAAACCAATAAGACATGGTCAAATGATCATGCCTAGTGAGGTGACCTAGTTGAGATGACTTAATGAATAACATTTGAAACACACACGCAATCAGTATTTTCATGCACTAAGTCATAAATCTGTAGTCAGGGTCATGGTGAATGGATATGTTGACCTCCACAACAACATTGGACTCCCTGAACTAAAAACCACACTCAGTACCCTAAAAACTATCGCTTCCTTGAAAATAAATATCAGAGTCCTATGTTTCAGTGGTAGAACCGACTCCTCTGATACCAATTTGTCAGTACCCATACTTGGGGACCGTGCCATGACTACCCCAAGCCCGCCATCCATAGGCCAAGGGATGAAGAATAGCACCAAAGCTATGAATACCTATGTTTGGAAGGCATTTTTTTATAAAAGTAAACACAAAAAACAGAGTACACAACTGGAAACAAAACACTAAGTATGAACTGTATACAAAATATGTGTTGGAAAGTAAAAGGGGCCTGAAATACAAGCTCAATAGTAAAGTACAAGGTAAAGACAAATAGGAACATCTAAAAAGTCAAATAGCTGGAAGGTGAATAATAGCTCTTGGATCATCCACCACGGATCCTACAAGAAGGGTATGTACAGATAGCCTCCTCAGCACTCCACGTCCGTCTGTCTCCTTTGGGTACCGACTCGTCGTGGGGTCCACCTCTGGGTACCGTCCAGTCCTCACACACTCCGCCTCGGTCAGTTCTGTCTATCGTCTGCGTCCAAAACAATGAGGTGCGAGCATAGCTTGTGCATGGGTGCGTATAACGATACTCAGTAGGGACCCCAAGATCCTCAAGGTCTCACAAAATTCCAATAAGGATAAACCCCGAAGTACGAATCTACGGATAACCATTACTTAGTAATATGACCATACATATAGCAAAGTTATCTAGTAACCCATCTCAATAATGAGGAAAATACAATGGTTAATGGCTCATCTCATACAATGATTTTCATTATAAAAAACATGGCTACTTGAGATCTCCTCCTCTATCGAGAACATTGGGCATGTCGTGACACCAAGGCGCTTCTCACTAGCCTTGGACTGCTGATGTACTTCTCATGTCGATTACCGCGGGTCTGCTGCCAACTACCAGGCGTTCCTCCACTATGGGTCTGCCACCAACATCCAGGAACTCCCCCTAATTGCTTGAATAAGTACACCTAATGTCGAGTACCGCAGGTCTTCCACCAACTACCAGGCTTTCCTCCGCTATGGGTCTACCACCAAATACCAGGCGCTCTCCACTAGTCTAGTCGAATCGGTCAAGCAGTCATCAGGTCTATTAGCTACTAGGTCTCTGCACTCTATCTTCTCATCACTAGAATGATATGCTTCCCGAGCTACTGGGAAAAACTACAACTATCTTTAAGTCTCACATATATGTATCTCAAAGGATCGTCCCTTCAATGAAATCTCAATACAATAGACGGCGCATTATTCAGACGCCCGTTCTGTTAGTTATTAGACTTTTAGTCATGGGGGCCTAGATGGATTTGTGTACGAACCAACCCAACCAATCCCCAACTATATCCAGTCCTCAGGTGGGGTATGCCAAAGGAACCATCTCGCTCTTAGATTTCCATCACCACAGAAGGTTCGTCAACTGGACACCTGGAATCCAAGTTGTGGGTTAAAAGGTTTAAACGGGCCATAGCGGATCCGGGTCCGGTCTGACTCAGTCGGACTAACTCGTTCCGACCCGATCCGTACATCGGTATGACCCAGAATTTGGAATCGACCCGACAAGAGTGGGAGGCCTAGCCTGAGGGGGTGGCCTGACCCATGTGGCGGACCAAGCCCAAGGGCGCGACCTGACTTGAATGTGCGATGAGACCCAACACGAAGGCGCAACCCGACCCAAAGGCGCGGCGCGACCCGACCCAATGTCGCAACCCATCTAGAAGTAACCGGACCCGTGGTGGGCCTTCTTGAGGTGGCCCGACCTGTGGTGGCCCAGCCTGTGGCCTGGTTTTCCAGCCCGCGTGGCCTTGCTAGATGGCCCGTGGGGCCTGACTTCCCAGCCCGCATGGCGTGGCTGGCCACACGTGGGAGGGGGGTGCCGTGCCCCCCATGTATGATATGAAGGAGCTAGTTCTAGGCTCCATATTTGGTGATCCATGGGACCCAGGTGGTCCCACTTTTTCAGACTGGATGAGAGGCCATCCGGTTTCGTGTCACCGATGGCCGGTCTGACGCCTGCCACTCCAGGTTCCTCCACCGCGGCGCGACGACCCCACACTTCTGCTCCACCACCATAGCCCGCCCTAGCAGCGGCCCCTTACTACTCTGCGTGGCCCAATGACGTTGCACCACTTCCATCGTGGCCTAGCCTAGCTGTGGCCTCCTTCTCCTCCGCGCGGCTGGGCAATGCCGCGACCACCATGCGATCGATGTGGCCAATGTGGGAGAAGCCTATTCTTCTAGTGTGGGGGGACGGAACCGCGCCCCTTCGGCTCCGCCATGGTCCACCTTGGCCGCAACTCATCTCTCTACGCGGCACGATGGTTCCGCACCCTTGTGGCGACCCAGTGGTCTTGCGTCACCGGTTCCTTCATACTCTGCCTCCATTGTCATCAAATGGGAATAACAAAAGGGGAGGGTCGGACCATGTTCATGCGGTCTGAACACACCTTGTTATGGTGATATAATTCGGTTCTCAAAATATAATTTCAACGATGTAGAAAATGTATAAAAACAATTCAAACTCCCCTACCTCGATTGTCCCTTGTTGGCAACAGAAGGAGGTGACGTCGACGTTGGCGACGTTCTTCACGGCCACCGTCTTCTCCTTTGACATGGATGAAGTTTGTTGGAGATGTCGTGGTCATTCTTCATCGGTGTCTCTACCCTTTTTTCCCCGGTTGAAGAATGAATAATACGGTGACGGTTCTTCTTGTCCATCATTGAGAGGATGTTCTCTCAATTCTTCCAAGGCTCCACCAACAAATTATGCCAACCAAAATAATGTAACAGCATAACATTTATTTTAAATGATTGGCATGAATTCAAATGGATTCATATAATTAATCAATGAACCATTAATTAATTTATGTGGAGTGGCACACTAATGAGGGAAGGTGAAGAGGATCCCGAATTAATTGGATGTTCCAAGGGGTTAAAGGGGGGTTTAATGATCATGGGGGCCACACCTAAAAATATCCTCCCAAGGGAGGTTATGTGTGGGTAGGTCCCACCACTATCCACTCATGGGAGGTTGGAGTGTGGTGGCCCCGACCTCCAACCACCCCTTGGTGGTTTCAACCACAAAAATAAAAATAAAGTTAACACTTTTTTTTATTTAATTTAATTAAAAACCCCTAAAATATAACTTCCTTTCTCATTTGAACACAACTGCGGTGAAGGTCTCACTGAGTAATCACGGACGCTACGTGTTCAATGGTTCCCCCGGGTTTCACTTACGAGCATTAGTTCAAAAGAAATAAAACCCCGCTCATACGTTTACTGAACGTAGCCATACAAAACTTCAAAAATTTATTTCGGGCACACCGGGCCTCAGAATCAAGCACCCTCAGAAACAACGGAGATGTAAAATTCCCATGTATTTAAGGAAAAACAATTTCCACAGAAATATCGGGTCATTACAGGTACATTGAGACCACTTTTCCTGACTGTTTGGGAAAAACATTGGGAATGTGTGTGTATCTATCCCAACGGCTCTCAAAATTGTTGGAAAGGCCTTTCCAAATTATTATGAGAACCATTGGGATATTTAAACATATTTTATATGAGCATATTTATCGAATATCATCAAATAAATCAATATATTGATTAAAAATAAACAAATATATATATATATATATATATATATATATCAAAATATATAAAAATGGAAGCTATAGGATAATGGTAAAGTCAATGATATATAATGTCAATGTTGTAGGTTCAAACCTCCGTAGGAACATTTTTTATATAACCTATACCAATAGTTTGGAAACACCATTTGGAAATACCAATACCGATAGTTTTCAAACCGTTCAGATAGGTATTTCCAAATAGTTTTCTCCAAACCATTGTGAAAGGTCTTTCCCCTCACCAAATCACCCAACGACTTCCAAAACCGTTTGTATAGGGTATACCAATAGTTTGAAAACCTATACCAATGGTTTCAAATTATCGATATATGTAATTTTTTCTTTAGTGGCATGTGATAGCTTACATATCAAAGATTATAAACATGAATCATATCATAAATATTTATAGTTCATAATACATGAATCATAAGGAAATAATGAACATGCTCCATGAATGCATAACCTAGAAATAAAATATAGAACTATGGAAGAAACATAAGAATATAAAAATGATTTCCATAGTATTCAAGGAATCTTGGTGATGTTATTCTTTGAATAATAGTTTATCTTCCCTTATCATCTTGGTAGTCATGGTTTACACCCATGACCTTCTTAGTGGAAAAATCCCTTTATGATTATCTAATAAAATATAAGTTATTACCTAATGAATTGGTGGGATATATAGGTCACACCCATATCATAATGAAATAATATATATAATTTCAATAACAATATAAACCATTTATCATATCACAAACCCTGTAATGAAATGGGTTTAATAAATATCATGCAAGCATAACATAAACCATGCAAAAAAGGGTTTCCTGAATACCATTCCATTATAGACATAACCATTCTTATAAATAATATGTTTTAAAAAATTAATGAATATCATATATAAAACATATGTAAAATTAAAAAATGTTATCATATATGAAATTTTTTTTTGTGAGAACCCTTTAAAACAATTGTTGAGGAAAATATCTTTCTTTCTTTGAAAATATTACCTTTACATGAAATTTCTTAAAATAATGTAAGAAAAAATCTTCATGGAATATTTGATTTTATGATTGTATGCAATTATGAAATAAAAAAATGAATAATGAAAGCGTAAAAATCAATTCACGATGTATAAGTTAGAAAACATTATTCTTTTAACTTTACTGGACATGTCATAAATTACCCCATTAGGAAAACGACAAAATATTTCATTCCAAATGTTTAAAAAAAGTAATGAATTGGTAAAAATGACTTTAAAATATTTTAAAAGAATCGTAAAAATATTTTATAAAATTAATTTACAAAACATAATCATTTATGATAAATATGTCTGGTAAATACTTTTTTATAAACAATCATAAGAAAACAAGGAGAATCTGAAATTAAGACCTAGAAAATTATAATTAGTAAAATATTATGAATAATGAAATAAATTATATCATATGTCGGTGAAATAAGTCGTGTATGATGCATGTGTCTCACAAAAGTAAAGGTGAGAAAAAAATCCATTACTACTATAGTAACTTTAGAATTTTTGTCCTATAAAATTATAACAATAATAAAATAAAAGGATTTAATTAAATAAAAAATATTAATGATATAACATTTCATTATTCCGTATATAAACCTCAAAAAATATGTGAGTGGTGAATATAACAGGTATCACATGAAATTATCATGATAGATAAAATTACATTACATTAGGTTTAATTCCATATGTACATGTCCAAAACTCTTCTATATTTGTTATAATTATATTATTAACTTATACCAAAATCATAATAATAATTATAAAGTCATACATTATACTTTTAAGACTTTATATTACCTATTTATTAATATTTCCTTGGTAAATAAATGTTAAAGGTAATAAATGTTTGGTTCATTGTATTTGTTTGGTCATTTTATTGTTGATAATATTCAATATATCGTGAATTATTTAAATAAATAATGTAAAAATTTATTTACATGTCATATATATGTAGTATATAAATATATTTAAAAATAGACATATGAAATGGAATACACCATTCATCGAGACTTTAACGGTACGCATGCATGAAAGATGTTTCTGTTTTCTTATCGTACTGAATGTAATATGGTAAATGATATATATTTGTATATATTATTTCATTAGATTTATTATGAAATAGGATTCATATTTATTCATTATAAAATATTTTATAATCATTATTTAAATTGTTAGTGTGGAAGTTGAATCTCATCGCGTTGTGGAGACAGTAAGTTTTACAAACGCATGAGTAATGATATCATTTGTTTAATGAATAATGGGTGGGGAATTAGATGGTATATTAGTTATAAAGAATAAATATACTGTAATATTGATTATTGATTTCAACTATATCATCCATTATACCCATACATATAAATTAGTGTTGAAAAATAGATTACACCACAATGTGGAGACGATAAGCTGTATGTATGCACAAGTGGTACAATCATTTTTTATAGGATGAATAAAAGGTAGAATATGGATGTTAAATAATAAAAATAGAATATTATAATATAATTATTATTGGATTTATTAATTAATAATGGAATAATAAAATTAAGTAGATGTAAACTAGGAAACAAATTTTTAAGAGTCGGTAAGGAGATTACATCTTCTTCGACGATCTCCCTATAGATCTCCTCTTGGGGATTGTAGAATTTTCATTTTTGAGAAAACCAGAAACCATAAAATGATACTAAGGGGGTTTAAAATATATATGGGTAGGATTTGGTTTATCATAACAGAAAAATGTTATGTGATGAAGTGAGGTAAGAGGTTCCCTTTTATAAGAGACAAGACAGAGAGTTTAGGTAAATCCCATAATTTTAAATTAATATAAATTGTTTTTTAATTTATTATAGATCCAAATTTCATTATTTATAATATAAGACAATGATGGATCTAAATACTCCCAACAATGGATTTTTTTAACATGTTTACTTCACAATAATAACCTTGTCTATTGGCATTAACTCTTAGTTAAACCCATAATCTTTAAAAATGTCAACACAGAATTTTACAATTAAGGTTTAATATAGTTACTATAAAATGATGAAAAAACCCTAAATGGTTTTCTAGTGGGAATTTTATCCTTATTATAGTTATTTGGATGAATTATTTATGTTTATCAAGATTATACCATTTTGTGAAATTTTATTTTTTTTAATGTATCCTTAATGTCAATTTTGATTGAATTCGTTATTGGTATTTTGTAATGTATCATACTATCATTATAAAGTATAAAACACACGTAGAATATCTCACTAATATGTTAAACGAATATATAAAATTCGTTCATGAAATAAATTATGTTTCGTTATATTTATATTAATATTTTTTAAATCATTTATTTGATAGTTTCTTTAATAAAACAATTACAACATCATCATTGTGCATGCAATTAATTAAATTGTTTCTTCTCTAAAATTAAAATTAAAAGTCTTAATAACAAATATATTATATTATATGTAATATGAATATTTATAATATAATTTATTTTGTATATAACCCTATAATAAAAATTATTTACTTATTAAATTTTTGAGTATGTTATTTTTAACTTAACTATAACTAGAAAACAGTAATTTTCGTATTCTCACCCATGTTTCTAAGAAAGTTCATAATTTTAGATTATAAATGATTATGGTTTCAAAATAATTATTATGAAAAATTATAACATGTTTTATGGAATTTTTTTAATATTTTAATATATTTTGTACCTTTAATTACTTGATTTTCCCATAACCATGGTAATCTTTATTGATGTTAATATTCATAATATCTGAAATAATTAAGTTGATCTTATTAGAATATAATAATAATAAATATTAAAAATATTTATGTCCATTTTTCTAAATTCGAACAAAATGAATTGTAAAATTAAATTTAATTTTAATCCCAAAGACGTGGTGAGATGGAGAGTAAAAAGAACATTCAAATGTTCAATAATTTTTTACAACTATTTTCAATATAAAATTTATTCCAATGAACTAAAATGTATTAATATATGTATTATGGAAATATTTTGAGTTTAAAAATAAATGTAATAATAATTATTCAAACAACATGACAAATTTTAACTACAATGCAGTATATTTCACCGTTCACCAAAAAAATCAAAAATCTCAGAAAAATAAAAAAAATCACTCTAAATTAATTTTTATATTCCTCATTCAAAAATAATTTAAATTTTTTAAAATTAAATTTTTAATATTTTCAAAAATGTATTTTATTATTTTTCAAATAAAGACAAAAAATAGTTCATTTTAGAACATTGTATTTTTTTATAGCATATTAAAACTTTGCTAAAACCAATTATGATTTTAATTATTACTATGTTTTATTTACATAAAACCATTATAAATAATATGTAAGAATAAATTATTAATATTCATATTACAATACTTAATGGATATTTCAAAACTCTCTAATTTAAATAATTATTACAACAAAATGATGTTTTGTGGAAATACAATGCTGATTGTAATGCCAAAAAAGCAAGTCATATGTATAGAGAAAGCATAAATTATTTTTGCATATAATGTAATCCAATCATAATGATTTTATATAATAAAAAAATATATATTCAGCATTGTGTAAACTAAAAATATCAAAACGATTAAAATAATTTGGAAAAATAATAATTGAGAAACTGTAGGGGTGTTATTAGTACCTTTACTGACTAGTCAGCTCACTTACATGGAAATATTTAAGAACAATAATTATGTATCTACCATAATTCCAAAGCATTGTACTATCCTTATAAATATATTAATTCTAGAATCATCCATTTTACTGATATGGAGAATATAGAGGCAAAATATACTAAAATATAGTTTGATTGAAAGAACAAGGTTACACCATACCCCAACCTATCACATAATTTTTAATGAAGAGAAATGATTCAAACACCAATTTTTATATCATAAAATTATATTTATTTTATAGAATTAAATCCATGATTAATTTGTAGTTGGAATTTTTAGGGTATCTTTAAAGAGATGATGAATTCTATCACCATGGTTGGTCGAATTGAATAAATCAATGGAAATGAAGATCACTGTTTCTGCTGCTATCATCACATACCTATGAAGATAAATAATTAGTATTTAGTTTAATAATAAATCCTTATTATTTTTTGTGGGGGTCAATTTAATACATTGGTATATAATGGTTTCATCCAAAATTCAAAAGGTCTAATGGAAAAAAATTTACTGAACTTTTTATGTATTGATGTTTTACTGTTACCAGAATGTTCAAGAAACCACTAGTGACAACGACCATTAAGATAATCATAGTAAATCTATGTTATTTAAAATTGAACATGGATATAGTAGTGTCAAGGGAACCTGATACCCCCATTTTTCTGGCGTTTCCACACCCATTGGTGATTTTTAAGTGGTTTTCATTCATTTAATTTAGAATTTATGTTCCATTAAATTTAAATTAAAGAAGATGATCTAGGATCTAAATATGTAGTTAATAATGGATTGAGGTCACTCTAGAGTGAATCTGGCCTAATTGTGGTGGTGATCATTTTTAATTTTTTCTTTTAGGAATGTCCCATAGAGAGTAAGGAAATCCTAGATCAATAACCTTATCCTCACCAATAATCTAATATTAGATGTTACACAGTTCTATAGAGAATCCAACCAGGTTACTAATTTGATCGTAGTTTGAGTAATTGTTAACTAATTCTATTGATGTTCCTTTGTGACCATATATATTTATGTCATTTTGATGAGGAATATGATTCTGATGAATTTCAGAATTTCCTTTTTTGACCCCGACATTATTTTAAAATAAATAAATTTTAATAAAAAAAATATGAATGGGATTCCCTATTTTCATAATTTTTTGTAATTATTTGAATTAATTTAATATTACAAAATAACCAAAATTTTTTCGTAAACATGACCAATATAATAATAGTAAAATTACTCATAAAATTAATGAATTACTTATCTCCATCATTTTATTTATTCCACATAGACCCACATACACCTATATTAATAATTTCTAATGTATGATTATAATGAATCTCTACCTTTTTTGTGATGAAGTAAAAAATATTGCCCTTATTTAATATTTATGAAATCTTCACACCCCCCCTTATTTTTTGAAATATATAGTTATGAAATAGATTACATTTTATTCATATCATCTGTTATATAGATAAAAATGTTTACAAAAACCTTGATATATTATTAATATATTATTATGTGACAATTAAAATCATGATATTAAATTACATTATATGAATAGGTTTAAACAAACTATTATATATACAAAACCATCTTACTTAATATAATTCTAATGATTAATTACTACAAAATATGCATTCAATTTTTATGAATGATATATTATACATAAAAAATAGATTTTGATAAAAATAAATTATATTCAATTATGTGATAAAATACTGAATTTATTTTTTTAATTTTTTTTATTTTATTTCAAAAATTTTACAAATTTTTTTAAATAATCATATATAAATTATCATAGGTTTATTTTTTATTATATTAATAGAGTGATTAATTTTATAGTGAACCATGGAAATTCTGAATTTTTATTTTAAAAAAGTATTTTTTCAAGCTTATACATAATTAATTTCTTCAGTTAAATGTAGAATTATTTTTCAAATATTTTAAATAAACTAATTGAGTGTATTGGAATAAATTTAATAATTTATTTTAGTAAAAAAATTGTTATATGTAAAAATTATTTTTATAAAAAATAGGTTTATGGATGATTTTTTACTCATAAATTTATTTGATCACTTTTAGTGAGTAATTTTAATTATATTTAAATATTTTATACTTAATAAAATTTTTTAACCTTAATAAATTGTTATTCATGGAATTAGATTATATTAAATCATCTTTAGTGTTGAATGGATTATTTTTATAAAATGTTGTCTCAGTCAGATTTTGTGCACTATTTTTAAAATTAATTTATTATATTTATAGTTATTGAAATTGATAAAATGGATTTTAAATTTAAATAAATCGTATAATTTTTTTTATATTACACTTCTATTTTTAAAAAATATGAATAGAAAATGCAGTAAAATTTATCACCTCTATAAAGGGTAAATATAATTCATATTTGGTAAAACTGTTTGATAATGATATTTTCTCATCCTAATTTTTTTTAATGATGGCAATTCAGTACATATAATCTGATTCTCAAAAATAATTTTTTTAATGGACTTATGATTAAAAATATTACTTTTATAATTTTTAATTTAAACATTGATACAAAATGTCAAACTATAAGTCTTAAATATCTCTTATGTTTTCAAATAAGTGAACTTTTTTTTAATGAATTAATGTTCCAATTATAAAATAATGAAATTAATTTATTGGTATATATTAATTTATATTTTTTATAAATTATATAATAAAAATATGATCCTATGGAATGAAAATACAATATTATTCAAACAATCAAAACATAAAATGAATGATTTAAAAAATATTAAAAGGTACATAATATGAATTGGTTACTTGTTTTCATTAAATTTCAATATCAAATTTCACTAATATGGGGGTTTGGAAACAATATATTTGTATTATCATTTTTTTATGTATTTGAAGACAATATAAATAAATAGTGTAAAAAATTAAATTAATGATATTTTATAATAATTAATAATTAATCTAATTATTTAAAATTTAAAATATATATATATATACATCCGACTAAATGAGATATGGTTTATAAATATTTCATTATCCATTCATGGATCATTTTTTATTTTAATGAAAAATATAAAACAATCATTGGTAGAAACCATTAATATTATGACAATTTTTAAAATAGATAACAAAGGGTTAAAACACAAGTATAAGAGAAAAATGTGAACCTAATTTGTTCAATTTTTAACAAATTATATGATTTACGCTCACAAAAATCATCATATCTAATAATACCATTTTTATTCCACTTAGAAATCAAAAATAGTTTCCAATAATTTAATATATTAAGAAATTCTAGGAGTTCCCCTCACATCAATTATAAAAGGGTACACCCAAATTTTATTTATCACAATAATTTTATCCTTCTAGATAGAAAAAAAATTCCAAAATAACTTAAAAACAACCATATCTATATTATATTAATTCATTTCTTCCCAAAATAATATCCCTAGTGTCGCCAAGAGGAAAAATTATTAATTTGTTTCAAGTAAGAGTGAATCTACATAACCGATCAGTTTCAATTTACTTCATATTTTACCTCATAACAATATATTATTATTTTTCTAAAAATAACAACCTCCATATCATAAAATTACATAAATATTATATTTATTTAAAACATGCTTTATCCAATATCTATCCATCAAATGGGATGTGAATTTAACGATTGTGCATTCATAATACTTACCATATCCATGTAACGATGTAATTCATTTATCTTCACCATAATTTATTGGTGGGTACTCTTATGTAATTAAAGTGTATATATGATAGATTTAAAATATTTCTAATTCATGAATGATAATATCATCTCTACCTTCTTCCTTCCTAATAGTTGTAAAATAATAATGTTACTTGTGTATATATATGAACCACCACCATGAATTGATTTGATTATTATTTAAATTTTGAATAATTGGATGGAAATATTATTATATTTAATAGGAATATAAAATATATTCGATATAATAATTATTCAATAAATGAAATCTATTATTTAATTCCATTCTACTCGTCTTTTGGAAAATGAAAACAATGTTATCTGCTCGCATGTCCAACCCTCTCTATAAATGGTGCAATTAATTTTCCTATATCAACGTTTATGGATGACTATAGAAATGTATATAATTAATATATAAGACTAATATTTCATGATTATTATTATGGAAAAGATGGAAACAATGACAAATATACAATAACCAAAACCACTGAACCAAAACATTTATGATAAATGGGCGGATATGTCCCCCCAAAATATTATTTTAATAATGAAATGTTAATAATAAAGTGATAAAATGTTAAAAGTGAATAATATATTTTATTATATAGGTTACTATGGGATTTTATAGATATATAACAAATAAATATTTATTATTCAAGGGGTTACGTCACATATGAACGAGTCATGTATGAGGAATGATATTTTCGCTTCACTTTAATTTTTATGGGACACATGAATTATACATCACATATACCATTATTATTATGTGTATACTGACCTTGAAATAATTTAATTATTCTAATAAAAAAATTTGGGTTATACAAATCAACATATTTGTCTCTATTTCATAGAGGTAAATATTTAAATGTTACTAAATTGGTAAAATATTTTAAATTAAAATCTCATTGTTTTTTTGGGATTGTTTACAATTATATACTAAAAAATTATAATCATCTAATAAAATAATTAATTTCACTATAAAATTTTTATTTATTTTAAATAAATTCTTTCGTCTCATTTTCTTAAAATTACGTACTTAATATATGGAATAGTTTTTTTAACGAAAATTGAATTTATTTCAATATTCGGTCTAACAGAATTATTTCCATATCCATTTATTATAAATTTATTTAAGCATGACAATCTGTATTCTCCTATGAATTAATAATATAATTTTTAAATTTTATTAATTTTTTATTAAATGGTTATAAAATGAATATGTTTTTCCTTCTTACAATAATTTAATTTTTTATTTTAAAATATGTTTGAAAGGAATGTTTATTTACATATGTGATAACAATTTAATTTCTAACCATGTTGGACACTAAATTCATTATAGATTCATTTATATGTTTCTATTTTTATTTACATGGAAATTTTTTATGTAATATATTATATATTATTATATTTTTAATAAATTATATTAAAATTCAATGGTTTCCTTATGATATGTTCCATGTGATATTTTGAAAAAATTTCCATCAACGATGACATCCGTTGGTATCACCAAAGATTTACTTGGTATATTTTCCAAAGAAACCATCCACATATTTTTTCTGGATTGTTTGTGGTTAGGATGAAATGATATTTGTGAAACCTGTTCAATTTTCCATGAGTTATAAAATGATGTAATGTGTATGTATTTTTTTAATTTTCATGAACTATGAGGTAATGAATATTTATGATCTTGTGGAAAAATATGTATTATTTTAATATAGTGATATGAGGGACCAACATCTCCCTCTAGTTAAATAGTAAATTCTAGATAACCATTGTCTTAAATATGTATGAATGAACCTTATTTCATGTACATTATTTGCATCATAGATGTAGTTTTAGTGACTATATGATTATTCATAGATGTGGCTATCATTTTTATAATATTATTGGCGGATTTTGTTTTTATGTCAATAATTTAATTCATCGACCTATCTATTATGTCCAAAATATTATTTGTAGACCATTATCATGTTTGGTTTAATTTATATCAAATAAGTCAATACATATTTGGGGTTGAATTGTCAACACATAGAGGATTATCATGGATTGTAAAATTCCACATGAAATTATTATGAATGATGAACAGACCACAAGGGTCATGTACTTTTTATAATAGTGAAACACTGATTTAGATATAGAAAATTATGGAAGTTCATGATATTTTTATTTTTCATGTATATTTTATTTGTAGTCCATGTTACATCACTTTATATTAAAGGATGTATTTACAATGGGGTGTCATGAAGACAACTTTTGTATGAAGTAAGGTTCCATGGGGGATCATCCAATGAATAATGGAATTTTGAAAATTATTTAAGTATGGTTTTCAATAAACTGTAAGAATAGTTTATGATATTTATTTTGAGATTTGGGATACCATGAAAATTTGGGTTTATAGTTTTCCAATGAAATGATAATGTCCATAAAGATTCAATCATTTTTACCAAAAATATAAATTATGACCAAATTTAATGTTATAATAATGTGAAATTTTTAAAAACGATTTATAATACTATATGAGGTACATTTAGTGGAAATGAAATGACTTTTCATTTAAAACGCGTTACAAGAATATTCCGTCCACATTATAATAAAAATCAACAAATGTTAGGACATATAATTATATTTGACATAAAAAAAATTATATATTCATTAAATATTCATATAAACAATTTGTAGTTATATTCCATATATATTCATTTTAAATGAAATTATGTTCATATGAATTAATTGAGAAACTAGTGCACATCACTCTAAATTTTAATATAATGTATCTACTGTATGATATTTGACATATAATATTTGATATATTTTTGTGGTTTTTTGGAACAATTATTTATAATATTATAAGAAAATTTATTGCAAAATAAAATCAGGTATAAAGAAACCAATTGAGAATCCCATCCATTATACAGTAAACATCAATATTATGTATCCACATTATTCTATTCAACATATATGGGATGATAAATTCATTGAATGTGAATTGAAAATGATTATCCTACTATATGATAAAGTTATACTATACATAATATGTGAATAATGTCAACATGTATCCTTATTCAATATAAAAAATCCATGCATAATTTTTAAGAAGTAATATGAAAATGTATTATAACTAAAAATAAGAATATAAAATAATTCCATCTACTGTATTATTTATAGGTGAATTCATTTATAGGTAGAGGAAATGTATTTTTTTTGGTGTCATAAATATTTGAATGGTTAACCATATTTTAGTGGTATCATGTAAAAAGATATTCATTATTTTATATAAATACATGGATAACTCTCTCAAATTCTAACAAAAAATCTGGTAGAAGTGTATATTCAGAGTGGAATATATTATTTTTATCCATAAATGTTTTATACATAATTTTGTTACTTTAGTTATGGATAAAATTCTATGATAATTTCAATGATACATGCTATGATAATTGTTATTATATATAATGGTATATTCTATGTTATAAGAATATTGATGTGATATTATATGTTCTATAGAGAAACAATTTCAATGCTAATTATTTTTTGAAGATAATTTATATACAATGTGATATTCTATGTGTTATGCTATGTGATGTACAATGATAATTTTTATTAAAAGATATTTTACCAATTACATGATATTCTAAAATAATTAATATGTAATGTGTTATGAAAAGAAAATTTATAATGTTAGTGAACCATTATGAGATTTAAAAAACTCTATAATTTCACAAATAAAGGTCAAAAAAATCAAAATATAATGAAATGAATTTTAAATAATTTTCATTATAAGTACAAAGTTTGTGGTCCTACATTATATTAGATATCATATATGTTATTCTATAATGATTTCATGAAAATAAAAAAAAAATTAGCAAACTATTTGAAAAATTCATAGTTGAATGAAAAATTGAATTGTTTAAAGTTGAATGCAAATTTTTTCTATGAATTTTTAATGTTTTCCAATAGTATTAAAAAAATAAAATAATCAATTATTTGATCATTTGATTAATGTAGTAAAAATTTAGTGTACTATATAATGAATTTATAATCGAAAAGGAATGTGAGTTGGTATATGATGTGAGCATTAGTATGTTATGAAACGATGATGTTAACCAGGAGTATGCGACATATCATATATTGTATGATATGATTAATTTATGGGTATAAGAATAATTTGGTATAATATTTGAATTAATAATAGTGAATATGAATATATGGTTCAATTATAACTTGTTGATACGTGAATGAAATACTAATGATTACATGAAATATTTTAATTTTGAGTTTAAATATATTTGATTCCATGTGAGGTATGTTTTTTCTTGGAAAAAAATATTGAATTTGTTTGATCATATTAAATAGATTAATTGAGGCCAGGACTTCATCATATAAAAATAGAACCTCCCAAAAAAAATTCACTAGGGACACTGATCAAATAAAGGTGGTAAGAGTTATTCTAAGAAAACCAAATTATTGTAGATGTTCCCATGTGTGTATGGGATATTGTAATATAACTAGATCATATTGGAAGACCAATATATAAATATATATTGGATAAATCATTAAAGAAACGAGGAAGTAAATCTAATATAAATGGGAGTAGAGGATTTCTATTGTGTTATTCCTGAGTCGATATATCCAGTGCATATTTTTTAGTAGGAAACTGATGATTGATGTACAACTATGGGATATAGTATAAATAGTCTAGTATATGGAATTTACAGAGATTCATTGTGAAATTTTATAAACTATTTTAATTTCTTACATAATTATAGGGGAAAATATTTGATTGGGAGAATAACCAACATGGTAAAACTATATATTTAAAATGTTCCATGAAAATACTCATGTTCCATGCCTTTTTATTTATAGAACGTTTCAACATATTCCTATATGAGATAGGAATATTTTTTCATTGATTTATCTAGACATTAATTTTTAATTGAATAGAAAAAATTTGAAAAAATGATATGGTATTTCAGATTAACACTTCTCCATCTTAGTGATCTCACACTAATTTGGGAACATAAATTTGTAATAGATTAATGGTCACCTCTAATGGATCTAACATAATTATTATTATGAAAACTATAAATTTAAAAAACAGTAGTGGCATTCAAATTTTCAATGGTGAGAACTATTATGGCTATAAAAATAGATAACATAGTGAATATAATCACTTGGGGGAAGAAATTAGTTATTACATTAAAGTGTGATATCCAAAACACATGGACAATGATCCATGTAATTTTGAGGATAATAGAAATTTGCAGATGGATGAAATGGATCAAAATTAATTCTTCATGTCTTTATCAAAAAAAGGAATACAATAAAGTGATGGGTCTCTAAACTACAATGGGATTATGGAATTTATTTGTAATCAATTATGAATGAAACTTTAATTCCAAATTATTTATGTAGTTAATCAATATAAGAAGATATGAATATAAAAAATGTGTCATGAGGAAATTATTTAATACTACGATAAAAGAGTATTTGAGATTGTTAGTAGGATTTTGGTTTTGTTGTAATTTGGGTCATTCAACCATTTTGAATAATTTGAAAATAAAAACTTCCTGGTACAATTGATTCAAAATATTATGTACTTCATGGTGAAAAATATATATCATTCTATGAACATCGTAACATTAACATAACATATAAATTTAGAAAAATGAAACCATTTAAGAAGAATAAAAAATTTTATATGAACATTAAGTCCATGATAAAAGGTAAAAGTGGAAATAATGTGAAACTCAAATGTTTTTATTTTATAGAATAGTAAGTTCAAGAGGGAAAAATCAATTGAGGGAAGTATTTAAAATGAGGTGTATCATAGAAATAATATTTCAATAAAATAATATTCTAAAGTCATTTAACTATCATGGTTTTAGAATTTTTGAATATGAATATCCAAATAATAAATTATATGTTAGAAAATCTGATGTTGAAGAATACTTTACAAAATATTTTATAAAAAACAACAAGGATAGATATGACAGGAAAAAATAATAATTAAAAAAATGAAAATAGAATTAGTAAGATTATCATGGAAATTGATTAGTCATCATCATCTAGTAGTGGGATATGATTTGAAAAACCTTCAATAAATTTTATATTTTTATGTGAAAACCCAAAATATCTAATGACACATTTGTAGTTGAAGAATAAAAATTAGAAATGAGTTATAATAGAACCTATAAAATTATTGAGAATCTACGCTAGGGTAAATCTTGAGTCTCAATAAGGATAAAAATGTAATAAATGAAAATGAAGAATGTGTTATGAAATAAGAGGAAAATATATATGAGATAAAGAAATTTGTTATATTGGTAGCTAAGCTAGAAACAAAATTGAATGATTTTAAAGAAAATTCACCTAGAATAAAATAATTATACATTGATAATTATAATTACATTGAATTGAAAATAGGAAAAAATTTAAACATAGATGAACATAATAATATGGTTTGTGATATTGAAAAAAACATACAAAAAATAGGTTGAACTATCTGAGACATCAACATTATATATTTTACCGTAAATATATTTTAAAAATATGAAAAAATATTTCACCAATTCTTTTAAGATGAAGGTTAAATACTCTAAATATTTTAATAATAAGTTTCCATAAAAAAGTTTTCCTATATTTCTAGTAAATCTCACTATATTATTTTCTGAAATGCATTCACAAGACACCATACTGAATCATGATGAGACAAAATAAATTATGTGAAAACATATTTCACAATGGAATATTACACTGATTCATCTAGAAGGATTCATCTAAAATGGTAACACACATAATAAGAGAAAAAAAACAAAAAACATCATAGAATAATTATGATCATTGTGGAAGATCATGTTTCAAAGGATACAATTGGTATTGCATATTTATTTCCATAATGATTATTTAGGCCTAAAAAAATTCATTACTAAGAATGTGTCATATATCAAGTGGGAGAATTTCACATAAAATAATATCACATTATCTGAAATAGAGGCATGTGACCATGACATCATTTAAACATTCAACGAGGAAAATAATTGAATTATTGAAGGATATTTTTGGTATTTGAATTTAAGAGAGTCATAAAGATGAGAAAGTCACAGTTAGATCAATATTTTATACATCACATGATGACAATACATAGAGGGGTCATATAGTTAATGATGAAACAATCACTAGTGTATTTATTTTGATAAAAAACACAAATATGAGAACATCACAAATAAATGTTTAGTTTCTTATATCAACCAATTAGATAAGGTATGAAAATATAAATCATTTTAAAAAATTATATGGAAATATGAAAGAAATTTTTAAATGATATATAAGTTAAAGATGAAAAATTTTTACCAATAAGTGTTGATATGATAATCATTCAGCATAAAATGTGTTAAAAAGTTGTGCAATACATCCAATATTGTATAATAATTATTCCATCCTAGTAAGAAATAATGTATAACTTGTGAAAATTTTAAATCAATACATCTGATAATAAAAAAGAATTTATATCCACCTCATAATTTAAAATTGATGATGAGATATTAAACAAAACATCAAAGAAATATAGGAAGAGGTAAAACATATCCAGACTAAGATGATGCTCTCAAAATTAATATTATTTTGAGAAACCTTGAGGTCCTTCCTTATTCCCTTATATAATAATAATAATTCATTAATACCATTCTAGAAATTGAAAGAGATAGATTCATCTCTTGTGGAAATAATTGAAGAGTTTAATCCATTAAATCATCTCTATATATTTAATGAGTATCTTCTAAAAATCTTTTTAAAATATGACTATGAGGAATTCCAATCACAAATTAATAACTCATTAATAGTTATATTTATCATTTCATGTAAATTGGTTCTACATTAATGTCAATATTTGTCAATGTGGAGGCTATATTGAATTTAATTTCACTTTTATGATGTGGTATATGAAATTTGTGAATGATATATAATTTTAATTATGAAAATATTTATTTCGAATCCCATTAATGAAAACTTTGAAATTATTATCATGATTTCATATTCCTGGTATTTTATGGACATCATAGACATCTATGGTTACATCTCTCTTCATTCCTAATCTAGGTTATCTGATATATACATAGATTTTATAAACAAAATGATTCATTCTAAGGGAACCATTTGAGATCATTCCTATTATAGAAGTGATCTTGGAATTACCATATATGTGTGCTGATCATGGTTTTGGGAAGAAATATGAATTTATATAATAACATTTACCATTTACATGTTGATTTACAATATAGTAGAAAGTAATAACCACATATTTATTCTTATATGTGCAGATAATGAATGAAAAATACAATTGGGCGGATATTATTGCACCTAGGTTTCATATGTGGTCATGAAGTAAATATGAGTTTGTGATTGAATTGGTGGTTCTTAGAGGGTTGACGAGACTTGGAAAATTCAGCAAGAATTTATGGTTATTTTTTAACTGGTTTTATATCTCAATAAATTATTTTAGTAGTGGAACAATGTTTGAGATATGTAATATTTTTTGTTGTCAAGAAAATAATCATTTTAAAGCATATTTTTTTAATCCATTTGATATCCCAATATATTTCACGAGGTATTGAAGATGTGTTTTCATATAGGTTGATTTTTTAGGATTTTTGGTTACATATGGGATCATTAATTATTTGATGTAATTATGAAAATTTTATATGTATGAATTTCAAAAAATTTCTATGAATAATTTGTGATGTTGAGTTTGTGAATAAGTATTTCATGAAAATGAGGGTTTTCATCATGTAGATAAAAATACTGAAATTAACAATAAATAATACCTTTGATACAAAAATGTTATTTAAAAATAATATAAGTTTATATGATCATTTGATCTGTAAAAATACAATTTATCATATTGATTAAGGTATATTTAGTAGAAAATAAAATAAGGTTCATAAACCACAATTGAGAAGCACATGCATTCCATAGTACATTAAACACCATGAAAGTGAAGTCACGACATCCTATTTGAAATATATGATAATCTATATTCATTTTATGTGAATATAAATAAATGCATCATACTGTTTTAGGTACATTAAATGGAACATAAAATCATGTTCATAGAACACAATTAATAATCCCATACATAATATTCTACACATCAATAACGTTATGCGAATGTATTCTATTGGTAAAATATTTTATTACATTCTCATGTGATTTAAAATAAATGAAATTAGAAAATTATTTTATGTATTACCAGTGGAAATGAAATTTTGGTTGATATAATACAATTGAGATGACCATTCATAGTATGCCAAATATCAATAATGTAATTCAATGATATGCTATTTGATATATAAGTTATTCTGTATTCAAGAAATTATCATTGGAAGAATTTAGAATAATAAATTTGGAAAATATAATTTAAAATAAATATATAATGGAATTATAAACTATATGTGCTATTGAAATAAAAGAAACATACAGTTTTCTTCCCAAAATAAATTCCATGAATATTATTGTGGATGTAGTACGCAAACATTCCAAAAATGTTAAGAAGAGTTTTCAAGAATTCAATTCCATATAATATACAAAGGTGAAATCATTTTTAGATAGAGGAAATGTATTTCTTAGTATCAAATATATTTTAATGACAACCATATATTTTTTTGGGTTATCATAAATTATCGACTTATAAACAGCCTATAAATAAAAAAGAAACTCTCATAATTTATTTCAACTAATTGGGGAGATGTTTTTTTCCATGTGTAAGCTATTATTTTTCATTATTTTGGTTCCATTAATAAATTTTTTCTTTTATAGAAGGATAAAAATATATGTGAATGACTATTGTTTGTTTTATTCTATGTTCTATGGTATGTGATGTTCTATGTTAAGTTTTATTCAAATAAATGTGCTTTGATTGGTGCTATTTCAAGTGATTTTATAAACTAAGTGCTATATTAAGAAGACATATATGATAAGTTGTATGCTACACTCATTGTTATGTCTTATTATATATGATGTTCTATGATACGAGATACAAAAAGATAAGTGATATTCTAATTTCATGGACTAGATAATTCCTATGATTTGTGATATGCTAATATTATTTATATTCATTGTTTTATAAAACGTGAAGTGTCTTACTAAATTCTATAAATGTGAAGTTCTATGTAGATTTCATTTTTATTATAATTACATTATGAAACTGTTGCGTACATGAATAAAATTAAGGAATTTTGAAGAATCAATTATCTATGCATCATGGTAGTGTTCCTATAGTATGTGGCCTATCATATATTGAATAAAATGATAATTTCATAAGAAACTGTAAATGTTTTCATTCTATTTGTATAATATAATGTTGAATGGAAAAGTAAAGTTTTTTAGAATGAATACATAAATTTTATAAGCCTCATGTATATTGTATAGTAGGAGAAAAGTTATTATATATTCTATTTTATGATCATTTAATCAGAATATGAAGCATATATCATATTATTTGAGTTATAAACCTCTAAAAAGTAATGTGAAGTCATATATGATCTGCAAATTAGGAACTAGTAATCAATGAAGATAAATTATATGATATAATGTATCTTAAATGATTTGATATGGTCATTTTATATGAATTGGAATATTTTGGAACTCTTTTTTATGTATACACAATTAATAAGAAAATAATGTACAAGGAGAACTTGTTGATAAGTCAAGGCAATACATAGAATTGTATAGAATATTTTAATTTAGAATTTCAAGATGGACAATTCTAAATTTTTCAATTTACTATTTCATGAAATAATATGGATTATTTTTCCTGAACAACATAGACAACATAATTGTATACGAGAATTCATTATACATAAGGTAGAATATCTCGAGAATCGTTTCACTAAGAAAACTTATCAAATACAAGTGATCAAATATCATTGAGAACGACCAGAAGTCAAAAAAATGTTCTTGAAGTGTACAACGACATGTGTGATCTAGAGATAACATTGAGAAAGATCAATAGCTCATCCTATATTGGATAAACCCTTAAATAATAGAGGAAGTATTTCATATTTATATTGGAATAAGAGTATTATCTTTTTGAATGGAAAAAAGATGTCTCTCATACAGTTTTTAGAGTAAGCTTGCGTGGATTATGGTAATAATTTGAAATTTAATATAAATAACATCCAATGTGGAATCAGAAAAGATACAATTTGAATCTTTATCGACCATTATACATGTTTAATAGTAAATAGTAATGAATATATATTTGGGAAATAACTAGTATGGAAATAAGAATGACATTTTGATGAACCTTAAAAATCGGTATGTTCTATGAATTTTTATTTATACCATTATTTGAGCAAAGGGAGAGTGACACATGAATGGTATATCAAGGATCCATCAAGAAAATGATCGTTAATTGAAAAGAAAAAATTTGTAAAAAGAAAAAGGGATCCTTTATTCACCACATCACCCACTAAGTGTTCTCACACTAATTTGGGTACATCAAAATTAGAACTATTTAAATACTTTTATTAAATTTATGGATTTTTTGTACATTAGATGATGAGTAAATATGTGTCAATTTATAAATATTCAAAATTTTATAAGATTATTTATATGATACAAACTCATATCTTGTTACAATTTCATTCAATCAAAGATAAATTTAATGGGTTCCATTATGATTGTTGTCTTTTAAAAACCCATGATTTATTCAACTAATCTTGTTTATGACCTATGATATACAAGGATATAATTTCAAATGTTATCATCTTTTTCCCATACTCTTATACAAATTTTTTAATCAATTGATCATTAATTTCTCTATAGTTTTCTCGTACTAATAATCTGAGCTCAACTAATCTCATATGAATTTTTAAAGAGATTAAACAGAATGGGTTGATGGATAATATGTCTAAGAAAGGTTATATTTGTACCTAAATTAATGTGATCGACTAACAAACTAGTTTCTTATGAGCATAAATTCACAAATTCACTAGGATAATATGATTTTGACTTGAAGAGTTATGTAATATAATGAATATTCATCATAGAAGATGGTACATCAATATATAAAATGAATGGGTTGTTATAATTAATATCAAAGAAATATCTAGCTAAAAAGTGGTAATATGGATGAGATAAATTTAATAACAATTCTTATTAAATTTATACTTATATGATAATAACCTAATGATTTATATATAATCATGGATCACCTAGGAAAAACATAATGTCTCAAAAATAGAAAATTAGGTGTCATAATTTAGACATTCAATGGATATTTTTTTAATAATTATGTAGTTTCCACTATGATTATTATTTATCATATTATTTTTTTGGTTTAATTAATTGGATATAATTAGAAGTAATCATGAGAAAATGATTTTTTTGTTCATGAAATTACAATTCTCAAGAGAAAACGAATGGATTTATAGCAATGATATATATTATGTGACAATTATGGATCAAATAATTCAATCTATAAATGGTAACATTGATCATGATTATCATTTTAATGGAAAAACGAATTATAAACATGATATTGTTGGTTTTATAAAGCAAATTATACACTTCTTATCTAGTTCATCAAATCCACTATTTGTTTGGTAATGGGTCAATGTGGGGGAAATGGTAGTTTTATTTATTTATATCATTGAAAATGAAAATGTTATCACAGATCATCATTTTTTGGAAGAATATTCATATAAACTGTGGATAATTATATGGTTATGATAAAATAGTATGAAATTAACTCCCAAGAATCGAATGAGATTAGGGGAATTTTTATCAGTGATTACATCCCTATTATTCTAATTCATTTTTTTGAATAATTACTTGATCTTAAGATGAAGGGTGATAAATCCATTGTTACATAAGAGTAAAATTTTAAATTAAATAAAATGTATCCATCATCATTAGTCATCAACATTGATATAAAAACTGATATATTTTTTAGTGGTGTGAAACACAGTCCATGAAAATAAAAACCCATATAAGAAATTAGAAGCTATGAAAAAATCATTCATTATACCCTGACCGAGGAAATGGATGTTTTAAAATACCATGTATCTAGTGATAATGAAATGAATATGGATAATTAAGTAATCTCTAATGGTTTTTCAAATGGAGGGAATAAAAAGATTCAAAAACCTATATTAAATAATGGGGGAAGAATGATTTATTTGAATAATTATAATATAAAATAATAATGTTATTGATTGGGAAGTCTAGACTCCAATATCAAGAATAATGAAGTGATTTGAAGATTATAGTCAATGAATTGAATGGACGGAGTGTTCAATGAAAAAAACCACTCATAGTTTACTGATATAAATGATTTTTTTGGGAATTAAGAGTATCAGTGTACCAATCCATTTTTTAATGATAATAATGATCATATACAACCTTTGATGCCAAAGGAAAAAAATATAAAGAGAGTGAATTTAAAAAAATGATGCTAATAGTTATTATTACGGAACATCTAACCACGAATCCAATATTTACTTTTATATGTTGGTGTTTATGGGAATTTTCCAGATAAAAACATTGTGTTCATCCCTTGGTGAAATTTTAACTAATTCTAAGAATTGAATTTCTCTAAATATATAAATTCATGAATTTAATGATCACATTTGATATTTTAAATAATTTTATGATCATATATTTGTGATAGGATAAACCATGTCATCTGATTGACATATTTTTTGTTATGAAAATATTTTATTCAGTGAACATATGTTAATAATATTTTGGAATATATAATATTTTTGAAATTTTTTTTTCAGAAATTATTACAGTATAAACACATTGGAATGATAATTTATAAGTGACTACTATTATTTCAACAATATCATTATATTTATCAAATAATGATATCATATCAAGTAATATATATAATTAGGGTTTTATATTTGTCAGAAATATTTTGAAGTATCTCTATGGATAATACGTTTTCGAATAGATTAAAATAACAATTGTATGATATCAGATGATATCATCTCAATATTTTGGGTTTGGTAAATAGTTATAAGAACAAAGAAATATTAATGATTTATTTTTTTGAAAATACTATTTTATTTCTTCATTGGAAAAAAAATTTAAATTCCTTTAGTAGAGTAAGTTATTAAGTGGAAATTGATAAAACAAAAACCAATTAGCGGGATTATAAAATGAATTATATTAGAATATTTTCTATCTAATGAAATGATTATGAAGTTTTGATACATTTCATAACACATTAAGATATCTCAGAGTCAATATAAATGTTATACTAGCAATAGGTTGTGTAAAAAGGATTATTAAGTGAGAGAGATGATTTTATGATAAATTTCTAAATGGATTATGGTTATTATTTTTGAAATAATATAAATATGGTTACTATGTATATTTTACCATTTCATATTATTGATCAAGTAGGTACAGTAACATATAGCTTAACACTTCTACCAAACCACTCGCATGTTCACAATGTGTTCCATGTATCTCTCTTGAAGAATTACATACCTTATCTATTTCATGTAAGGACATATATGTTCTTAAAAATAGAAAATAATTATTATTATAAGGAATGATAATTAGAAATTTTTGGTCATTTATATAAATTTCATTGAAAAAAATTCAGACATGATGAATGACACCTAGAGAGATTATTTATTCGACGAAGCTACATGGGAACCGGACTACGTATTGAAATTATGATCAAATTATTTTTTTATTATAGTGAAAAATTAGGAGGTTTAAATTCCTTTTTTCGGGTTGATTGAAAAAACCATGATTTTATGAAATATTTGTTTTTTAAATTTGTTTTCCTTTTTCAAAACATCATGTTACATGAAATACTGTGTTTAAAAGAACCATGATATATTATTAAAATATAATTATGTGACCATTATAACATATCCAACACATTATGAGACAAACATATTTCTAAAAAAGTGTGATATATATGAAAATATCCAACTTAATATAAATTATGTTTTTAATTAATTGGAAATCAAAACTAAATTATTAGAAATGTTTTTTATACATAAAAACATTATTCCTTCATAATGATTTTATTTAAATTTTTTTAAAAAATTTTATTTTTATTTTTTAGAAAATTTAATTATTTAATTTCATTAAACTTTAAAAAAATTTCAATTAGTCATATCAAAATTATAATATGGCTAACATCACATATTTTTCTAAAATATTTATTTTGTGATGATTATTAAAAAGTACAGAATTAAGTTAACACTATAATTTTTTTTCATTCATGTTCACAGTTCGATTATTTATTTAAAAATGATTCAAAATAAATTAAATTATCATAAATTTTAATTAATATAAATAATATAGGTAGAGTCAATTTCTTTTTTTAGTTTATTATAAAATCATTTTTAATATGTTAAAATGCATTTTCTAGATAAACTACCTTTTGGGAACAATATGTGTTCATCATAATAAATTTAATTGATAATTATTATTAACTTATTTCTATGAAATTTATATATTATCAAATCTATAAAATATTTTAACATTTATATAATATTTTTTGTTCACATGATAAGAATATGTTCGATTTTATGCTTTAAAACTGTACTGAAAAATAGGTGTATTCATATTTTTTGTAAATAAATTATAATTCACTAAGTCAAATATTTGTAATAAATTTGATAATATTGATATAATTGTTTAGTTTGGATGATAAAATATAGAAAATAGGAAAATTTAATTTTTAGTCAATATGAATAGTAACCATGGTAACAATTAAAAAATCGGTAATGCATAAATCATGTCAATATTATTTAAAAGTATGTGATAACTATATATTTTTATCATAATTATTTTTTTCATGAAATAAATTATACGTTTACCGCAATATTCTCAATATATAGTTTTTTATTTTAAACATATCCATCACTATAACATTATTATCATTTAGCGACAGTTTATTGAACCACTGATAATATTGTTTTCTTTTTAATAGCCACGGCCCTTCTCTACCATGAATCTACCAAATCCCTCTGACATGCCCAAACCCCTGACCGGTCAACCTCCGATACCCAATGAGACCCTAGGCCCGACCCCGACGACCCAGGCGACACCTAGGACCCCAGTGACCCCAGAATACTGGCGCGACCCCGGTGACCCTATGACCTTATCATTACCTCGACAACCCCCAATATCCCTATGAGCCCAAAACTATAGAAACACTAATGATCCTACAGACGCCCATGACCCAAGTGACCCCAGTGACCTCCTAAAGACCTTGACACATCTCACCGCCTCTCACTAGGCCTCACCACCCATCGATGTTGGTCGGTACCATCACGTCCCCTCTGCGCAGGTCTGCATACCTTTGTTGTGCAGTTGTCGTATGATTTTGGGTTTGTTTGGTTGAATATTAGATTAATTCCAATATGCATCATTAAATTGTAGTATCCATCACTATAAAATAGAGCATAAATATGATGGATCTCTAACTAGTGCCATATTTTATTCTAAATCATGAAAATTATATAGAGCATGAACATAGGTCTATCAAATATAGTGCATTACTGTGGTTTCAATTCAAAATAGCACTATCAATTTCACCTAGTTGGAGTAGAATCACTATGATATTTTAGAATTTTCATGCTAAAATGGTGTGGGTTGGATATGGTCTTCGTTATTTATTTCAAATATTGATGGTTGTGGTATTATCGTGAATTTATAGGTTCCCATTGTAGTGTGGTTGTGGTTTTCCACATGATTCTTATGTTTTCAAGATTGTGGTATGTAATTCCATAATTTAACATTATTCAATGAATTTAATATATATTATGTGCTCCTTAATTATTGTTTATGAATTTTTTCAATGGATTGTAATATTATTTAAAAAGGTTTTAAGGTGGATATGGGTTTAAAGATGATTTTGAAAAAGAAATTTGTTAGCTTTAATTTGTGCCTTCTATTATATGCTTTCTAAATGTGTTCCATGAATTTTTTAAATATGAGTAATTATTTTGGGATTCATGAGTATTGAATAAATTATTTTGGGTTATAACATGTTATTAGGTAATTATGTCTTCTCCACTATGTTACGAGAATAATGTGTTAATGCATACTTTACTATATTATGGGAAACATGTAGTGATATCTGATCCGTTATGTTACGATTTACTATTATTTTTTCTATGTAATATGTTTTTGTCACACTAATTAATTCCTACGTTATGATCAATGGATAATAATTATTATATTATGTTTTCGTATTTTTAAACAATTGTATATGTTTGGTCATTTGTGATTACATGTCCTTATATCATGACATGTGATCAACTCTCATAAATACATCAAATTTGTAATAAATTATTTAATCCATGATCATATTTTCTATATACTTATATCATCTAATAATTAATGGTATAATGATATGATTTTAGGATTGAATATTATTTTATTCCATAAAACTATGGTTTTAATAAATTATCCTACATTCCATAATTGAAACTAAATTAAATGTATATTGTAAAGGTATATTAAAAAAATAATTTTCATTGTTATTCTAGGATATATTTTGGGAAATGTAATATACTTGATTTAATTTATCTGAGGAATTTCATGTTTTTTTTAGTCTAGAAAAACTAATACCTTACTAAAAAGACTTGGATTCATATACCCTGGACGTTAATCCTTTCACCTAATGATTCCTGGCTGGTTTTGATTTTTGTTCCCCATGTACTTTCTAATGTAGTGAGTGATTTTTAAGGTGTGAGTTTGATTCAATTTTATATTCCTAACTTTGATTTAATTATTATACGATTTATGAATCCATTAACTTAGTGATATCCATGTTATGGTATCGTCATTTTGTCTCTATGTTTTTCTATAGCATGACATACAAAAAACTACAGGGATGGGATCCTTATTTTCTATTTATTTTATAGATCATATTAATCTTCATGCATTGGTTTTCTAGTGGATGGGTTCATTATTTACCATATTTATTTATATATGAAAACCTTATTTAACATATTAATATTTTTTTCAACTAGAATCTATTAATTTATCTCATTATTTAGAAATAATTACACATTTTTTTTAATATTGTGTAGGCACATTGTAATATACATGAATAAAAGATGGATCAAATTACTAAAAACCACGCCTTAGTATGCTAAGGGTTTAGTGTATTTTTTATGTTTTTCAATTACCAACTGGCTCATTGAGAGGATAATAAGATGTCCATGTCTTAATTGTAAATTTAGAATATGGTTCAAGATATATGAAGTTTATTAAAATTTAATATTGAAGAAATTACTTGCTTAATATTTGTGTTAGATTTTTCATGAAAAATATAACATTACAGAAATGTTGACCATTGATGTTAATCCATAGAAAGAGATCCCAACTTCATTAGAAATGGAAAATGAAATTCATAACCATATAAATGATACATTCAGAATTGCAAGACACCAACATCAACATAAAAATATATCAGATTTACCAGATAAGGGTGCTACAAATTCCAAAGTGACAAGTGATGTTTTTGAGACTGTAGGACAACCAGATCTAGATTTTAACATATCATTAGATATTCCTCTGGATTAATGTGGAGACTAATTTAAGAGATAAAATCACCATGGAAAATAATTTTCATGTTTTAGTTGATAAAAATCATGATTTTTATAATGTATATTTTAATTATTCAAAACATTATTATATGATGAAGTTATATCATATCAAAATCCTGTGTGGAATTAAAAATAAAGAAACTTCCATGATATTGGAATTGTTGGGTGATGCATTTCCAAAATAAAACCTTTCTGATCATTTTTATGATATAAACATTTTTTTTAATAGGATTGGTCTGAATTATAAAAAAATACATGTGCATCCCAATGATTGTATGCTTTATTGTCAAGAGGATTCAAGTAGATAGGATTTTAAAAAATGTTCTTCTTCTAGATGGCAGTATATGGGTGATATTGTATGTCTAAATCAATATACTAAAATGATGAAGAAGAAAAGGAACACACCTACAATGGATTTTCATTACATTACTTTAAATCCTCTATTGCAATTATTATTTATGTCATTGAAAACCGCCAAAGAAATGAAGTGGAATTATGTAAATAATCACAATGATGGGATAATGCGACATCTATGAAATTCACAATTATAGAAGATATTTGATTCATTACATCCATATTTCTCAGGTAATCTTATGAATGTTCAACTGGGATTGGCCGGTGATAGATTTAACCCATTTGGTACTCTGAGTACAAGTTGTAAAATTTGGCCAGTTTTTTTGACCCCTTACTATCTACCTCCTTTTATGTGTTTGAAACAAATGTCTTTAATAATTTAGATGATTATTTATTGATGTAAAATGTCTAAAAATGATATTTATGTATACTTACAACCTTTAATTAGTAAATTATAGGAAAAAAGGAGAAACGGTATTGAGACATATGATTCTTCTTCTAAAATAATGTTCAAAATGCATGTTGCTCTAATGTGGACCATTAGTGACTTCCATGGAATTTGGAATTTATCTGGTTAAAACACTTACACGAGTTTGGATAGTCTTGTTTTTAACTTTGATTTTGAGCCCAAATGGATACCTCACAGTATATAATGGTTTTTTTCAATCAATGATTTCTCGAGCATCTCATATATTTCAGTTGAACAGATGAAAATTAAATGGTTAAATTGATCATAGACCACCTCCAATTATGTTAACATGTTCTAAAATATTGGCACAAAATGGAACTGTTGAAAAGAAACTGGGATGGTTCATTATTTTATTGATAGTGGGAAAATGTTTTTGAAGTGCATCATCACATGAATTAGGAACGCAACTATGGATGAAAAAAGTATATTTTTTAATCTTCCATATTGGAAATTTAAATTTTTGCGGCATAATCATGATGTGATGAATTTTTTGAAGAATGATTTTTACAATTTGGTCTTTACATTGAATAATTATAAGGTAATGTATAAGGATCATCTCAATGCTCGGAAATACATACAGGTAATTAACATAAAATGTGATCTCTGGCAAGACGAGAATAAAATGAAGGATCCAGTAATTTCTTCAATGAAAAGTAGAGATAAAGATACATTCCTTCGATTTAAAAATCATACGAAGGTATCTGGTGGGGTTTCATGTTATATCTCAAGGTTTTTTGATTTATAACATCGTATGTTGAAATGATTGAAATGTCAAGATTCACATATTTTGTTACAGTAGTTGTAACACCCCAAGCTTTCATGATATGCTTCTCTTTCAATAATGCAATAGCTTGCATTGTACGCAAGTTTGAGATTCTAACACACCGCGACCAATAAAAATAGCAGTTATGAATAGTAATACCCACTTTTTGAAATTATATAAATTTTATATTTCAAAATGGACTTCATTTTTGTATTCGTAATATCAAAATTACCCTATGTTGAATTTTTTGTAATTTTCTGAGAACATCCAATTTTTTATGAATAGTGAAAAATACTTAAAAACAAATTTTATAATCAAAATAATTTATAGTGATAAATTAGACTATTTAGTGGTTTTAATGTGTAATTAGAATATTTTTTTTACCTTTTTATCGAATGTTGGCCATTAGAATTAATTTCACTTTGAAATTGGACATAAGCAATTGTGAATCTTTTAATATATATTGTTTCTTAAAAACACGCTATTTGTTGTGACAGTGGGAATTAATTATAAAATTAATTAATGCAACTTATGTGTTTGGAATTTTGTAAAATAGATATCATTTTTTAATTCGGAATATCAATTATATCTTAGGTTGAAAATTTTCCATTGTTCTGAAAAACTTCAATTTTTGATGAATAGTGAAACCACTAAGTGGTAGTTAAAAAACTGATTTTTCATTTAAATGAAACATTACCACTTCTGTGATTTGATTTAAAAAAATTATACATTCATGGTTGTCATTAGGAAGTAAAATATCGTTTAATGTGATTAAAATAATTTTTGTGAATAGTAACTTTTAAGTTTAATTAATTGCGATTAAAGGTAATTAGTGTAATTTAAGGTAAAGATAATGTTATAATAATATGAAATGACCTATGAACTTGTCCTACCTCTATTGGATGAGTCATGGACTACCAAGACAATCCATCGGTCAACTTGGGGACCCCATGGATCCACTTTGGTGGGAAAATGACATTAAAAACTTTTTATTTAATGTTAAAATAAAAATGTCACAAACATGAGTTGTTTTACCAAAACAATTTTTAATTGGGGTAATACAAGTCATATTTCTGACAATAAATATTAATTAGAAATAAAAAACGATTTCCTACATCATGATATATTTTTTATAAATTTTAGACATTATATAAATTAAATTATTTATGACACCATGATGATGCAGCGATTACCTCATTAATTAACAATTTTAAAAAAATGGAAGTATAAGGTAAAATATAAGAATAAAACTTTTCCAAAGCCTATTGGTTGAGTATATTTAGAACCCTTATCACCTTATTCTCTAAATATATAAGTGTCGGACCTTTAAAATTTGAAACTCATTATATAATAATGTAACATTTCATTACTTTCCAAGAGTGCCCCTCGTCTCCTCTTATAAAAGGCCCCCACCACCACCACCTTATTTACACCTTCCAAGACATTTGTCTAGGCCAAAGTCTTCCCAAATACTCTCTAAACCTTCCTATATTACTCCTAGAAGCCTCACATTGGGCAGAAGGTTTCCCAAGGAAGCCTTTGAGCTCAAATCAAAAAGTGTTACCCATTTTAAAGGTAGTGTTTTCTCTTGTGTTCTTATGTTTAATTTTGCTTCTCCAACCCCATAAACTATTTTTATTCATTTCTTTTGTAACAAAACCAGTATACTAAATATACTAGTATTTTTTTATAAGTAGTATTTGTGATACACTTACACACACCTACATCTAATGGTTAAAGAACAAACTGTTTCTGTGGATGGTGAATTTCGGCCTCACGAAACGATGATTGTTCAACACTCATATAACACCTTCAAAGGTTGCCATTAAGATGTCACTATATTTATATATGATATATAATATGTTTATGTTTTACTCAAGCATATTTATTTTTCATTTATGGCATAACTTTATGGTTTCCATTATGGGCAAACACGATAATTTCATTTTAGGAAGTGCGGACTACCGCCCCCTCAAAGTGATTTGAATCGTCAATGCCATATGTAGGCTGTATAAAGGATGGAGTAAATGATATTATACATTATATTGTACTAGAATTATATTATACCTTTATATAATTATAACTTCATTCCATTAAATACGAAATAGAATTGAAAGTAGCGTTCATGCGTACATACGGCTTACCGTCTCCATAAACGGTGCATTTCATTTATTACCTCTAAATGTTATGTAATGTTATAAATTCTTGTATATACTGGATATAAAGGATATATATGATATCTAAATCATGAATATAATTCAGGAGATAATGGATATTCTTCCACATAAACAACTTGCAATTATAAGAAGTTTATTGTTGACTCAGGTACCAAAGATCGACAAAACGACCGTTATTAACATAATGACTACATAATTTTCGTAAAATTGTTATAAGTGATATAAAAGGGATAATGAACATGAAAAAGGTTCTTCAGAAAGTATATATTAACTCCATTTTATTATTCAGGATATTAAAGAACGATCGAGTCATGTCGAACACGAGGTAAGGGAACTTTTAACCCAATTTCATTTCTTTGGGTTAATCACCTACTTTCAAATTGTGTCATGATATTATTTTTTCTTATCTTGTATTTTTACTTTCATTATGTGTACTTATAGTGAATACACCTAATAGATCTATTTTATTTAAAAAAATGATCTTTGAAAGCGACTTTGTCTCAATATCCTTTCATTGAGGCACACTTTGTTTTATACAAAACATACTTTTATACGGTGTATAAACCCCTTTAACTTTTACGTTTATTCAAAAGGTATATTTTTATACGAATCATTTTCACTAAATATCAAAATAAATGTTTTGTATTACGTATTGGGCGATAACGAATTCTTTGCCACCGTGACCATTATTTGAGTTTCGGCTTCCTCTACAAGCCATAGTTTTTTTAAATGAAAAATAAATACCATGTTTTACTATTCTTTTATTTTGGTATTAAAAATGGTTTTGAAAGTGTTTTTATTATATAATTGTGTTGTATTGATATCTTGTGATTGAAATGTGTAAATGTTATGTTTTTTATGCATGTTTTATGTGATATGATTATGCTATGGTTTATGATAATTTTAATCCTTTTCATATAAGGAATGAATTGGACATAATAAGTGACGGGTGGAGGCCGATATAGCTCCTAGATGCATCGGTAGGTCTCATGTGACAAACTAGTGTCTTGGAACGAGGCCTTGACAAAATCTTATTTGTAGTCTTAGCACGAGGCCGTGGCTACGTGGGTATGATAGTCTGGCATTATGCATTCCATCATTATGAAAGTGGTTATTGATATTGCATGTGATTATTCGACCAGTGGAATATCCATGTGAATAAGTAAATGGCATTATTTCATTTTACTTTTTCCATATTATGTTGAAGTTCATGTTTAAAAAGATTTTGTTTAGTTATACATTGCCTTAAATGTTTATGTTTATTTATGAAATCTTCCGCTATATTGTTATCCTTACATAGCATCTGAGCTCACCCCTTTCAATGTTTTAATATTTTCTAGGATGTGAAGAAGTACTTTATGAATGACCCGCAGGGATAGTCATAAGGGGATATGAGTGTGGAAAATGGAGACAATGTTATTTTAGTTTTTCACATTATGATGTAATGTAACATTTATGAATGTATCTAGTGTTTCCAGGGATACTAAACTAATCGGTATTTCGAGACTTGATCTTTTGTGATCATGCCAATGTTACACAATAATGCACCGACTCTGGGTAACTGGGGTCAGGGAATTACAGTTGGTATCAGAGGCAGTTTAGTACTAACCTTCGATGCTAGATTTGGATAAACTCTGATTAGAACACATAGCCCTAAGATAGACTTCGAGGATTAGTATAGAATCACTTCCTAGAATTTTGGTATTATAGATATTTTATGAGTTTTCTGAGAAATACATCCATGTCTGGATATGAGCAGGTAGAGGCAGATCTGGCATAGATGTACCTAGGCGTAAAACTCAAAAACACCGCTTTGATCTAGACTCGAACGGGAACTGGTGCACGAAAACGGGCCTTGCAACACTCTTGGTTACGACACTCCCGAGGGATATGCTTATCATAATTCTCGTTTTCTTTACAAACCACTATAAAGGGTTATGAGTATATATTTTATCAAATAAAACATTTTTATGATTATGGATTATATCCATAAATAGTTCAATTTATGTTAAGTGTTTTACAAGTATGGAATTATGTATTTTAATTCATAAACCGACCTAGTTTATTCCATTGTATAGAAATGCCGCCCAGTAGAAGGACTGTGAACTCCAGCAATACGTATAATCCAAAGAGTAAGAAGGATCATATCTTTCATGGTATTAAGTCAACATTTATAATGGAAATAGTCTTCAATATATTCTCAACATATGAAGAAATAATATCATGTGTTAATAAGAAAAGTAAAGAATCCTCTGAGTCCTATGGATTTGACGGGAAGCAAGAGAAAAAAAGGATGATGGATAAAGGGAAGAGGGAAAAGATGATTTTTTCAATATGTGATAACTGTGGGAAGAAACACCTTGGGACTTTCCGGAAGGGAATTGGAGTTTGTTATAAGTGTGTAGAAAAAGGACACCAAGTGCATGCCTGGAAGGGTAAGAAAATGTTTTCAAATGTACAATACTTCTTCTGCAAGGAGTGGGGACACTACGCAAACCAATGTCCAAATCATCATAGTATTCCAAAAATAATGTTATTGGATAATAATCATGTTATGATACTACCACAGATAAGGAGGAATGATTAGAGTTCTTATGTTTTTATTAAAGAATTTTGTCATCTGAGTTTTTTGTCTATGATGTACTGGTTATAATAATTATTGAGTATATAAGGATTGTACTGCAGTACTATTTCATCAAGGACTTGGGATTGTGTAGAACCAAAAAAAGTGACTCCACAGCAGGTTAATTTTTTTGAAAATATATGGATGAGAGAAAGATAAACCATAATATGGTTCTGATACTGAGATAGTGATTTTGGAATAATACATGATTGATTTGGATAAATTATATTGGATATTCTTGTCTTCCTTGAAACAGATTAATGATTTGTATACATTTTTGTATAGAAGGATTATATCCAGTATTATATAATGAGTAAGGGATCATGAATGTAATCAATAAGGATTAATGGTAATTCAGGATGTTGTAGTGTTTTAAAAGAATACATGATGAAGGTGTTCACATGTTGTTATGCGGAAAAAAGGATCTTCATTTTGTTTACCTTCCTTATAAAATTTTGACTGTGAGTTGGATAAAAGTATTTTGGATAACTATAAAGGTTGTAATGGATTAAGTTGAACCTAGGATAATATTGTTTAAGATTAAAACATTTCTGAATAATATTTTTGGAATATTATAATACTATAGTTTTAAAAAAGGGCAACATGTAGGTTGGGGGATAACCCGTCTCGTCGGACAAAGCTGTAGGAATTGAACCTACAACCATAGTGCAGAAATCCTTTATTACCTACCACTAGCCTATAGGAAGTCCATGGTTGTTAAAAAATAGTTTTCCTAATCTAAATGGTATTTGTTAATATTTTGAACCTTTTACGATTATGATAAATATAATATTTTTGAGTTTTATAATCTTTTTGAGTGAAAGATGAGTTTGTGGTAGAAATTAGTTGAAGGTTGAAACTCTACTTGTAAAGCATAAATATATATATACCTATCTCTTATTCTATGAATAAATTAATTATTAAACTTTATTAAAGGGATATTACAACAAAAAAATGTGTTATCCTAATACCGTATGACTTGTTCAACTAATAATAATTTAAATCAACATAGATTGAAGGCATTGAGGCCCTCAATTTTACACATTTTTGTGATTGATGACCTCAATCACTCCCAAAAAATATTTACATTTTTTCTCAAATTATATGTCTCTAATTGCCACCAATGTTCTCCTTATTGAGATCATAATTTGGTGGTGACTTTTTCAATTCACTTTCCCTCTTATTAAGGCTAAATTCTATTAACCTTATTTCCGATGTGGGTTTTCCACAAAGGTATTTACTATATTCAACATTTTATTTTCAAATAAAAATTTCAAATTGTGAGGATTAAATTTATTGAAGGAGTGGATAATGTAACACCCCATGCTTTCACAATACTCTTCTCTTTCAATAATGCAATAGCTTGCATTATACACAAGTTCGAGATTCTAACACACCGTGACCAATAAAAATAAATGTTATGAATAGTAATACCCACTTTTTAAAATTATATAAATTTTATATTTCAAAATGGACTTCATTTTTGTATTCTTAATATCAAAATTACCCTATGTTGAATTTTTTGTAATTTTCTGAGAACTTCGAATTTTTTATGAATAGTGAAAAATACTTAAAAACAACTTTTTTAATAAAAATAATTTATAGTGATAAATTACACTATTTAGTGGTTTTAAAGTGTAATTAGAATATATTTTTTACCATTTTATCCAATGTTGGTCATTAGAATTAATTTCACTTTGAAATTGGACATAAAAAACTGCCAATCTTTTGATATATATTGTTTCTTAAAAACACCCTATTTGTTGTGACAGCGGGAATTAACTATAAAATTAATTAATTCAACTTATGTGTTTGTAAGTTTTTAAAATAGACTTCATTTTTGAATTCGGAATATCAATTATAGCTTATGGAGAAATTTTGGCATTGTTCTGAAAAACTTCAATTTTTGATGAATAGTGAAACCACTAAGTGGTAGTTAAAAAACTGATTTTTCGTTTAAATGAAACATTACCACTTCTGTGATTTGATTTTCAAAAATCTGACATACATGTTTGTCAATAGGAAGTAAAATGTGGTTCAATGGTATTAAAATAATTTTTTGTGAATACTAACTTTTAAGTATAATTAATTGCGATTAAAGGTAATTAGTGTAATTTAAGGTAATGATAATGTTATAATAATACGAAACGACCATTACACTTGTACTACCCCAATTGGATGAGTCATGGTAGACCAAGACAATCCATGGGTCAACTTGGGGACCCCATGGTGCCACTTTGGTGGGAAAATGACATTAAAATCTTTTTATTTAATGTTAAAATAAAAATGTCACAAACATGAGTTGTTTTACTAAAAAAAATTTAAATGGGGTTATACAAGTCATCTTTTTTACTATAAATATTCATTAGAAAGATAAAACTATTTCCTACATCATGATATTTGTTTTATAATTTTTAGACATTATATAAATTAAATTATTTATGACACCATGATGATGCAGGGATTACCTCATTAATTAACGATTTTAATTAAATGGAAGATAAGGTAAAATATAAGAATTACACTTGTCCAAAGCCATTGGATGAGTATATTTCGAACAGTTATCACCTTAACCTCGAACTATATAAGTGTGGGACCTTTAAAATTCGAAACTAATTATATAATAATGTAACATTTCATTACATTCCAAGAGTGCCCCTCCTCTCCCCTTATAAAAGGCCCCCACCACTACCGCCTTATTTACACCTTCCAAGCCATTTGGCTTGGCCAAAGTCTACCGAAATACTCTCCAAACTTTCCTATATTACTCCTAGAAGCCTCACATAGGGCAGAAGGCTTTCCAAGAAAGCCATTGATGTAAAATCAAAAAGAGTTACCCATTTTAACAGTAGTGTTTTCTCTTATGTTCTTATGTTTTATTTTTCTTATACAACCCACTAAACTCTATTTATTTATTTAATTTGTAACAAAAACAGTATAATAAATATACTAGGATGTTTTTATAAGAAGTATTCGAGCTAAACTTACACACACCTACATCTAATGGTTAAAGAACATACTGTTTCTGTGGATGGCGAATTTCTGCCTCACGAAACGATGATTGTTCAACACTCATATAACACCTTGAAAGGTGGCCATTAAGATGTCACTAGATTTATATATGATATATAATATGTTTATGTTTTACTTAAGAGTCTTTATTTTTAATTTATGTCATACCTTTATGGATTCCATCATTGGTAAACGTGATAATTTCATTTTAGGAAGTGCGGACTACCGCCCCCTCAAAGTGATTTGAATCGTTAATGACATATGTAGGCTGTATAAAGGACTGATTAAATGATATTATACATTATATTATAATGGAATTATATTATACCTTTATATAATTATAACTTCATTACATAAAATATGAAATAGAATTGAAAGTAGCGTTCATGCGTACGTACGGCTTACCGTCTCCAGGAACGGTGCATTTCATTTCTTACCTATAAATGTTATGTAATATTATAAATGCATGTATATACTATATATATATATGATATATATGATATCTACGTCATTAATATTATTATGGAGATAATGTATATTCTACCACATAAACAACTTGTAATTATAAGAAGTTTATTGTTGACTCAAGTACCAAAGATCGACAAAACGACCGTTATTAACTTAAATGACTACATAATTTTAGTAAAATTGTAATAAGTGATATAAAAGGGATAATGAACCTGAAAAAGGTTCTTAAGAAAGTATATATTAACTCTAGTTTATTATTAAGGAGATTAAAGAATGATCGAGTCAAGTCAGACATGAGGTAAGGGAACTTCTAAACCCAATTTCCATTATTTGGGTTAATCTCCTACTTTCAAATTATGTCATGATATTATTTTTTATTATCTTGTATTTTTACTTTAATTATGTGTAAATATAGTGAATAAACCTAATAGATTTATTTTACTTAAAAAAATGATCTTTGTAAGGGACTTCGTCTCAATCGCCTTTCATTGAGGCATACTTTGTTTTATAAACAACTTACTTTTATACGGTGTATAAACCCCTTTGACTTTTACGTTTATTCAAAAGGTATATTTTTATACAAATCATTTTCACTAAATGAAAAAAGGAATGTTTTGTCTTACGTATGCAGCGACAATGACTTCTCCGCCGCTGTGACCATTATTTGAGTATCGGTTTCCTCTACAATCCATAGTTTTTTTAAAAGAAAAATAAATACCATGTTTTACTATACTTTTATTTTGGTATTAAAAATTGAGTTGAAAGTGTTTTTATTATATCAATGTGTTGTATTGATATCTTGTGATTGAAATGTGGAAATTTTATGTTTTTTTAAGCATATACTATGTGATATGATTATGTTATGGTTTCTGATAATTTTAAACCTTTTCATATAAGTAATTCATTGGACTTAATAAGTGACGAGTGGAGCCAGCTATAGATCCTTGATGCATCGGTAGGTATCATGAGACAATCTAGTGTCTTGGCATGTGGCCTTGACAAAATATTATTTGTAGTCTTGGCATGAGGCCTTGTCTACATGGTTATGATAGTCTGGCATTATGCATTCCATCATTATGAAAGTGGTTATTGATATTGAATGTGATAATTCGACCAGTAGAATATCCATGTGAATAAGTAAATGGAATTATTTCATTTTACTTCTGCCATATTACGTTGAAGTTCATATATAAAAGGATTTTTTTTGTTATATATTTCCTTAAATGTTTATGTTTATTTATAAAATCTTCTGCTATATTGTTATCCTTACTGAGCATCTGAGCTCACCCCTTTCAACGTTTTAATATTTTCCAGGATGTGGAGAAGTATTTTATGAATGACCCACATGGATAGTTAGAAGGGGATATGAGTGTGGAAAATGGAGACTATGTTATTGTAGTTTTTCACTTTATGATGTAATGTAACATTTATTAATGTATCTAGTGTTTCCATGGCTACTAAACTAATCGGTCTTTCAAGACTTGATCTTTTGTGATCATGCCAATGTTATGTAATAATGCACTGGCTCTGGGTAACTGGGGTCGGGGCGTTACAATAGTTACTACAATTGGCATCACGTACATTATTACTTGAAAAAGTTATCGCTGTTGTACTCCACTTTTTCACATTTTTAGACAACTATGTGAGAAATGTCTATATAATTTTGATCATTAAAAACTTTAGGAGAGGTTGCTATTAACACTTTGTGAAATGGAGATAATATTTCCTCCATCAATTTTTACTCTCATGATTCATTTAACTATGTATCTATTTGAGGATGATAAATTAGGAAGGCCCGTATATTATTGATGGATGTATCCAATTGAGAGGTACAATATTTATATATATATTTTTATATGAAAACAATTCTTGGCACTTAATTAAATGCATAATTATATTTTTCATTTTTATTACCCCTATATATTGGGCATTTGAAGTCATACATGAGAAATATAGCTCAATATGAAGGCTCTATTGCTGATTGCTATTTGGAAGAATAGTGTATTAATTTTTTTTCGAGAAACATCGATTATATTGGGAAAATATTTAATCAAGTTGGACATGTTGATGACACATTGACTAAATCTCAAATACATTGGAAATCAAAAATATTTCCTTCTATTGGCAGATCAGGTGGGAGGGCCTCAAATGTTACACTGATAGAAATAGAATTATTACAGGCACATAGATATGTGATTCTAAATAGTGAAATTTAAAATCCAATTATTGAAGAGTTGAAGATTAAAACAAAGAGACAAATGAGAGGCCGAACATGAAAAGAAAATGAAATAGAAAAAGTTGTTAATAAAGAGCTTGTATAATGGTTTGCATGACAAGAAAGTTCTTAAATATTTCAATAAATATGGATTTTACGTTGAAAATATATTTTTGAAATACAATAATGTTTTATTTTTGTAAATCATGAATATAGATACTATATTAGAGTTGTCAAAATATTTTAAGTTTCATTCTTCATGTCCTCAAAAAAAATTTTAATGTTTGACGCTTACAACGTGAATAACAATAGATTTCATACAGTTGATCGAGATGTGGGTTTGAAAACACATAATTGTTTAATATTTACATTTTATGAAGTGGAATGATATGGAAATATGACTAATATTATTAAATTAAACTTCCATGGGAATTTTTCAGTTATTTTATTCAAACACAATTGGGTTTATATTATCAGAGATGTTAAAAGAGATTCATTGTAATTTACTTCTCTGAAATTCTCTAGCTTGATGGATGTTAGTGATTATGAACTGCATGATCTATATATCTTATTATCACAAGATAAAATGGTATATTATGTAAATGATGTTTGGGATGAAGGGTGGAGTGTAGTTTATCACGTAAAAAAAGATATTTGCATTATTTGGGTGATGAAATGGATGATTTCACCTCTGACATTGAATCTCAACAACAACAAGAAGTTGACATATTTTTACATAATGATATTTAAAATATTACTTCGGAAAGGATGCATGAATTGGGTTAAGTAATGGAGTAGGAAATTGATATGATTGAAGGAGAAAATTATTTTATGTACATTTATGCATTCATTTTGCAACCTGTTATTTCATATGAGCTGTCATTTTTTCTCATTGTTATGTATATTTTTTTATTACTTTCCATCTATTATCACCTTTTATTTTATTTTTCTGCATATTTTTTTTGAAACATATAATCTGAACATAATTTTATTGGATTAAATTAAAGGAATAACATGGAGGAAGCATCATACTATTTCATCAAACGCACCGACAGATGACGATCCATCTGTCTCCCTAACTATATCATCTGATCCACCATCCACATTCCCCTCTACACTATATCCCACATCACCATCTATTACACACTCTTTTAGCATCACTTCTACATCTCAATCATTTCCTCCCCCTTTAAGAGCCTTAGTAGTGAGGGAGTAGCGTTCCACTTCTTGTAATTTTTGGGGATACTGGAGGGTGACTGTCATAGGTAAAATTTTTAATATGAATAAATTTATTTCCCTTTTTTATACTATATGCTTTTTTATTGAAGATAGAAACAATGAAACTATGGAGGAGAATATAAAAAGTTCAAATGTATGGAATTTGACCACAGAGAAGATCGATGCCCGATTTGATTCGTATAGGGTCCCTATGGATGACACTACAGGATTACATGGCCAGATTCTTGGTATGCTCGCCACGAATCCAATTTCCCTTCATATTTTGTATGATGATTTGAAGAATATTCCATTATATTGAAAAAATGATGTTTTTGAATCCCAAAATTATGTTAACAATAATACATTATGGTATAATTGAGTGCCATTATGTTATTAAATTATTATATTTTAAAATAAATTCATGTGTACAAATGTGTTTCAACTTTACAGTTACTGATGTGATATCATGAAAGTGGAAATTGAAAAATATAGGCAAGAAATGGAATGAAATAATGTGGAGATTGTGGAGTGATGTCAGCAATACATTCTTGACTACCCAACAAATGTATGACAATATACACAATGGGGTACCCAAAGAGCAATGCAATGATTTTATTAACAAATATCATGATGAGAAGCAGATGGTATTTAAATAAATATTATTATATTAATATCATTTTAAATTTAAAAATGTTTATGAAAAAAAATTAATATATTACCATTAAATGAAATTTTATTTATTTTAGGATCTTTCATGGAAGAACGCATCCTGTTGGGCTAACAAAGTCATCCCTCACACTAAGGGGTCAAATATTTTTTCTAGAAGCTGATCGACTCTGGTAAACATTTCATTAGTTTAAATATTTATAATAAAATATTATTTGTTTAATATATTAAATGGTTGATTTACATTTTTTAATCAACCCATAGAGTTTAGGAAACCCATTTTCCCAGAGAGAAGTGTGGTTAAATGTTCACAAAAAATTGATAAATGTTTTGTTAAAGAGGCTTCCAAAGATGCTAGGGTTTGAACTCATTTTTCATTATAATAAAATATTATATATTGTAACTATGTTAATATATATTTCTTCTAATATGAAATATATTTTATTTATAGGTAAAAAATAAAGAACTATGGGATGTTAATTATATGGATTACTATTCAGTCTCCTAGTATAACCCAATTTTTAATGTTCTTAGGAAGGATCACTCTGCTAGAGTCTGAGGGATGGGTCTGGGACCCGTACCATCTAAGGTCTTTGGCCGGACACTGGGGATTTCAGATGTATTCACTCCTGGTTTTAGTCAGTATAGATTTCTAGATACTCATAGAGTGATTGTTTCTCTACGAAACACAGTTTAGGAACATAGGACTCAGATATCCTCTTTGAAAAAATTACTGATTGATTTATATCAGAAGACGACTAGATCTGCCCCTTATGGCATTGCAATGAATGGTGGTGATCAGTTAAATCACAAAAACAGAAAATCATTTATTTATCAAACATTTAAATTTTTTTGAATAAATATAAATATACAAATGTATTTAATTTTAAATATAATCTTCTTACAGGTGGAAGTAAGAAGTAGATATGTATGTGGAGAGAGTGATGAGATTTGTGCATCATCAGATAGTGATTAGTGTTATTGAAGATATGTTAGAAAAATACTGTAAGAGTCTGTTTGTATAATTATCATCTGAAACATAATGTTGCCACTTAAGACTTTATTGGCCTAACATTTTCTTGATTTATCATGTTTCTATATATGTATTACAAACCAATTCGTCCAAAGACACTAGGAATTTATGATCTTACTGTTGTATTAATGAATATTTATATTTATGAATCATATATAGATTAAAAATGGATATTTATTGGAGACTTTAATACTGTTCCAAGACCAGATTAAATGATTTGTACAACTCTTCTAGATTTATGACAGATATGGGTTATGACCAACCTCTTCCGAATCAACTACAACATTTACATCATCTCTTAAATGATACTTATCCTAAATACGTACCACTCTCCCAACTCTACCTATCATAAGGGATATCTATTTAGATATATATATAATAATTCAAAGGGAAATATATTTATTGACACCTAATAACTATTATTATATGAATGTCTTACCAGTGGAAACTGATTTTCCCAAGATCCACTAAAATGAAAAACAAAAGCCCGAATCATATCATTAAGAACCTAAATAACTATCTCTTCCCATCCATCCATCTATGGATAATAATCTGTACTCAATAATATCTATGAACTAATAACCTCTAACAAACACATTCAAAACCTGGATGTGAACCTTGGGTACCTATTAAAAAAATCATAAACGGGAACCCTTGAAGTCTCACAATCTCTTAAAAATAAAATTCTATGAGGTTATTCACATGTATCATTTTCATTATAATTTACAAAAGAATTATATTTTAATTTTTTTCAATGATCACCGAAATTACATCCTCCCCACTAGTATTTGGTGGGAAAAAAGTGAATTCCATAGAAATATCACCAACATACATATTGGAATGGGTAACGGTTGAAACAAACTTGTGGGTATCTAGTGTTCTGCTTTAATTTTTTGAAAACTAAGATACCATGAGAGAAAATCAACAATTGGCTAGATCATAAATGCACACCAATGATTAAATATCATGTTGTTACAAAACTAGGTAGCTCCAGGGTGTATGAACCAACAAGATAAATGTCCATTTTCCATCATATCTCACCTAAAAGAAAATGGAACAACTAACCTATTATGGAAGCACAAAGATCTATTGGGATACCAACAAAACTCACCTGAGGCCTCCCCACCATAAAGTATTTTACTAAAGCATTTGAACATAGGGGTTTTCACCTATTATTGCTAAACCCACTCAACATAGGATGCTTAAGAATTCATCAAATCCAACAATGTCATTCCACTAATTTCTTCACTCCCAATATAATCTTAGCAAAAAAACTCACAATACACCACACCAAAAATTATTCCTTCACATATTGTGTTAGTAATTTTATGCTCAATGCATCGAACACCGCATTTCCATTACTAAGGGTCTATAAAATTTCAGAATAAAAATTACAAAGATACAAAACTCCACCTTTCTATCATAGGTTCACATCCCTCAAAGAGAAAATATAGTTTAGGTTCTTATGATCAGAATACACCAAGACATTAAGTGTAATTTGATAATATGGAATAGAAATGGACATCATACATGGGAGAAGATCACTAGTAAATTTGACCTCAATATGTGGTGGTATACCAGAAAAACAATCCTAAAAGAATTTTTGGTATGCACACACAATAGAATGAAGTTGACATCCCAAACAAGGTTCATTGACATCAAGAAAAATCTTTGACAACTATCATGATATTACCCAATTATAACGAACAACAAACCCCACCCTTCATGATCTAGCATCCCACTCACACTAAAAATCATGAGTGACCCCATTGGAAGATAAAAATTGTACCAATAATGATAAATGTCTCGGAGGGCCTTGATTAAAGTTGATCTTTTAATATATTCCAAGTATCAGTTTGAAGATGTCAACATAATGATCTAAAAAATCAAACACCACCATTAAGTGATTTATCATCACCTGACATGTGGAACAATTGAATCCATGTTCAGACCAGTTTTTCTAGGGTGTGGAAAGATAAAATAAGAATTAAATATATATTAAAATTAATTCCAACAAGACAACTAACTTTGACAATATATAGGAATGATTAGCACATGTATCAAAAAATCTAGGACCATAAAAGGATGAATAAAAAATGTACCTCTTACAGTAGTTAAACCATATTCAGGTTCAAATATTGCATAATATTCCATATAAATCCATCTAGTATTATCCAAATAACAATACCCCTTTTCCTAAGGATTAGACCCTCACCCATGTAATCATCGTTATGAACCTTTTAACCCATGCAGAAAGTGGATTCTTCCTTACGTACATGGGATTCCATTAAAAAAAACTTTAGATAAAAATAATTGTCCACAATGATGACATGTATTAGGATCCTTCACACAATTAGGATTTTTATGAACACACCTTCCACACAGTTATATGAAAACGTTTTGGTACACTGATGAGGCCCTTTAAACATATCCTAAAAAAACTAGCCCCCTTTTTTATTCTTTTTTTCCCAAAAAATACACCAAGGGTAACAACCCCTCAAACTAGAGCTCAACCAAAACCTTTCATTCTAGATATATGTTTCTAATCTAGACCTTTTTTTAGAATATTTTAAGGAAGGATAGAATACACATGATAAAATTTTTTATTAAATATCTTGACTCAATCTTAACTCAACCCCTTCAGCGTCTAGTTACTCATTGGTGACTAGCTCAGGTGCTAGAGGCACCAACTAAGACAAATGGGGGGAATAATACATAACGATTAACATCCCATTATCTATGGTTAGAAATAACTAATAATTCCAAAAATAATTCATCAGGGTAAAACTATTAGTAGAATATTTTCTTGAAATATTTCCAGGTAATTTCCTTGTGATACTTCACTTTCACAATGGAGTCCCACTATCTCCTGCCTTCCCTTTCAAGCATATACATGGTTAAACCCACATTTATGCCCTTACGAGTATTCATGAAATTAAGGATCCTCTCAATATGGTCAAGATATACCTTAGAATCCATGGTTTTCTTTGTCACCACTGAAGATGGGTGGATTAGTACATGTCCCTTATGACTTTATAATTGAAATGTCATGGTAACACCCTGCATAGAATGAGCTTTTTCTTTTAGAACTCTTATAGATTAATATTTAGACCACAATTTGGTATCCAATAAAATCATATTTATTCACCCTACCTTATTATTTATCTCTATTATGTGTTTCCAAATTGTATAAGTGTGTTAATTTAAAAGTGAATTTTCATAAGAAATTGTTGGTGTCCATATATTCATTTGGATGTAAGAAGTATATGCATGTGAAATTGGCACTTTTTTTCTTTAGTGCAATGGTATAAGTGATGAAGAATTATGTCATTTTTTTTATAAATATACCTTTTTCGGTGGTTTAAATAGTTTCTGTGTAAATTTTTTATATTTAGCAGCATGTTTAACTGCTGTTATAATATGGTGTCATACTACCCGTGGTGGTTAAAACATCATCTAAATACAATAATTTAGTGGTGATTAGAATAGATTAAAACTAGTTTTAATTTTTGGTAACCATTTCATAGTTCTAGGTCATGGGTTTAGTAGTGGTTTTCCCATAAAAAATGATTTTTTTTGTGACAGGGGTTTTAACTGCCTCAAAAAAATCCGTTTTGTCCCAGAAAACTATCGTTAAACCCATGACAAATGACAATGAAATATGATCTCTACAACATTTACAAAAAACCGCCACTAAATTGAAAAAACCACTGCGTATTATATGCTGAAAAAAAGTTTAGAAGAAGTTTTTGGAAACCAATGCACAAGAATATATTTGTGTTTTAACCCGCCTCCATCTCGAAAAATAACTGCTACTATACTATAATTTTTATTTAGTGCGTGAAAATAAAAAATATAATATTTTAATCAACGAATGATACTAAATATCACTCTCTTAATTTTAAAATTATCTTAAGTGTTTATATTTGAAAAAATGTTATAATTAACTTAAGTGTCTATTTTGTTATTAAATAATTTATTTTTTTCATATAAGTCTATTTATATTTTAGATAAAATTATACAATAACAATAATTACTTTATCTATGCCAAGATAATAAATATTCACTAAAAAATAAATTATATCAGAAATTGTGAAAGTGAATTAATCTAAATGAGTTGATATATCCCATTTTTTTAGTTCTATATGAAATCATATGTTCATTTGGAATTATTATATCATAATTCCCAATATTTCTGGATGTAGTTAATTATAAATGAATTTAATATTGTTAAACATGTCATTAATGAAATTTTGTAATAAATGAAATTTTATAAAATGAAATAATATTATAATAAATAATTTATTTGAGAAAAATAATGAAATATGGTTGTAAACATAATTCATTTCATATTTATGTGTGATTTAGAATTATATAGTATTATTAATAACAATGAAAATATTGGAAACTTTAGTATTATGGTAATTCCCCAGAGGGATACCGAATGGTTAAAATAATATGATAAGGTTAAAAATTTAGCTAAACATGTACGGATTTTATTATATGATGGGATTTATAGTTTTCCACATCACATTATTATATTTTATCAATTTGGTTCATTTTTTATTATCAAATTTATTTATATTAAGTTAATATTTTATTAAAATTGAAGTGTGCCCCACTCCTCAATTACTAAAAGTCACCAATCATTTCTCTACTTCACTCAACATTTAGAACCTATCTCAACCCAACCCATCAAAAATTACTTCTAAACATCCATATTTAAAATCTATAGGTTAATTTCATTCCAAACTACCAAAATGAGTTGTTTCAGATAAGAGGTAATCACTATAACTAGCCTCATTATTTTTTAATTGTATTTTTACCTTATTTAGTATTTTATATTATATTTAATATAACTAAATTTTTATCATAAATATTCTTAAATAGTTTTATTATTATTGATCCACTTTTATCCATTATCTTTACATCAAAATAAATTGAATTTATTGATTGTGTATACATACGACTTACCTTATCCACATAACAAAATAATTCATTTCTCTTCACAATATTTTATGGATTAATATTATTATTGGTTTAATGCATATTTATTATAATTATGAAATAATAATAATTAATTAATTATAATATATTCTCTTCTTTATTTCCTTCCAAATTGTCGGAAAACTATAATCTTGCATTTCTATACGTGTTGACTAACACTCCTATAAAAATATGTGATTATATTTTCATTCCCATTTTATATGGTTGGTAATGAGGATAAAATAAATGAATATATATGATATATATGATATAATAATGATTCAATGCATTTTTTATTTATTTGTCTTTATTTACTTCCATCTATCCTAAAATTTAAACAATTTTTCACTAATATGTTAAACATACTATCTCAATGAAGTGTTAAATTCATTTTTCTAGATTAAATTTTATTAAAGAATTTATAAATTTATATAATTCATATTTTAAAATCTTTATATTTATAATAAAACACAATGCTCAATCGCGTGTATGATACACCACATCAAGCCCAAACAAACAACCAAATATTTCAATTTAAATGTGACCATTATGCCATAGCTATTAAATTCGAGGGAATGAATTGGAAGAATTAATTTTTGAAATAAATATAAATTTTTCACACAATAGTAATGTTTCATTATATTATTTGTAACGAACCAAAATTTCCAGAAAATCCATTTTATTCTAAAAAATATATTTTCTTCAAAAAAATGATTTGTAATTATTTTTGTGTAAAAAAATATAATTTATTTATGGATATTTGATAAATTTTATTTTATATAATCATCATTATTTTTGAAATCATAAAATCAAAAATATCTAATTCTGGAATATTCATTATTCTCTAAAAAGGTTGATTTTTCAATTAATAGTGAAAAATATCATCTTTTCTTAAAAAAATAAATGTTTCATAGTATCTTTAGGGTTAATTATATTTTGATTTATATTTAAAATTTTAATTATTTAATTTTTATATAAAACGAAATAAATAATATTTTATAATGGATTTTACAATTTAAATTACAAAAAAAATCAGTTTAAATTTAATAATAACATTTGTTTTCGAAAATGTGTTTTTCATTGTGTTTTTTCCATTTAAATTTGAATTTAACTATGAAACATATTTTTTTTGAATTTTTAAAAATTATTCAATATTTTCATATAGAAGGTACACATTTTTTAAATAAGTCCCTTTATTATTATTCCCGATATTAATAATAAAAGTCCTAATTTTTTCCCATTTTAAAGTGTAAATCATGTAATTAAGTGTAAAAATATAATGATAAGTTTTTAGAATTACACTAACAAATGAACCAATTTTATTTTCTCAGTTATATATTACCATATTCAATCAGGTATCTAAATTATAACCTCTTCATGCCACGTCGATGACAGTATAACATTTATAATATTTTCTTCAATAAAATATTGAAGAGGTCATACTCATATATTTAATTTCCATATAATATTTCATATAGGTATTTATAAAATATATAATATACTATAATGATTACTTATAAAAAAATATTTATCTACATAATTAAATTTTATTTATTTTTTTATTAAATATTTAATTACATTGAATTCTTACACAACTCACATGGAGTAATTATTTTTATAAAGGATATATCAAATAAAGGTTGTAAAAAATATTATGATAAATAAAATATTGGATATTTAATATGATCAATGAGTATTTAAAATCGACATTAAATCATAGATAAATAATAAAATATTTTTTACATATGTTCTTTTATTGATTATTTACATTTAAATGTAACGAATAGTGTCAAAATTGTTATTAATGATATTTAAAAATAATTAATAATTTATTTAATGAAATAAAATACATATAAATCATAATTTCATACAACGTATTTGGATAAGGTGTTATATTTAATCAATAAATAAATTATTTTTATTTTTTCGTTCTATAATAATTATATTAACAAATAAATAACAAAAATATATGTTGTCATGGTAAGAGTTAAAGGTGTAAAATATGTGTTAAAGGTAAATTATAATATTAATAATGTCATAAAAAATTCGAAAAAATATATTTTATGACAATATTATAAAACATCATCATCGTATATTCTGAATAACTAATTTTTATCCATATGGAATTGGAAATAAATTTATATAAATTTAATATTTTTAAGAGTTCCATGAATTACAAACTCCTCTCTTATAAAAGGGTTATTCTTCCACTAATTTCAACATAATTAACAGAAATTTTAGATCATCCTATTCAAAAAATAATCACTTTATTCATTATAATAAATTATTATATAGTTTTTATATTTGTCATATCATCATCCATAGTTGACTTAAGTTGTTACGTAATATAGGAATGCTCAAGAAGAAGAATCATTTCTAATTTAGCATTTCAGTTTTATTTATCTGTTCACCTCTATATAATATTATCAAATCATGAAAAAATAATAAATCATCTATCGAACATATATTTATATTTTATTATTCATGTTTAATGGATTATATGAATTTCTATGAATTGGTGAACAAAATAATTTTTTGTGTGTATTTCAATCTACTGTCTCACAACCTGATGTAATTATTTTTCCATCTATGTCTATAAATATTTGTTATAATTAAGCTAATTTTTCTATCCAGGAAGGTTATGAATTTTAGTGGGGTTTTGAAATAAAGGTATGAGACCTTGAGTCATTATTAGTTCATTGCAGCATATATCAATATTATGAATGTATATTTTATTATCATGTTTATATAACTCCCCATTTACATTTTACATAAGGAAAATATTTAATTTCATGATAATTAATGTTTTATTACTTTTTACACTTTTATGTGGAATATGAATTAGCTTATTACAAATTAGTAAGGGATTTCATAACTGAATTTCAATTTATATGGGTTAAGTTTTACTTCGCTTATTATTCCATGATATGATTATGTGTAAAAAACATTTTATTATATTAAGTTGAATTTCCACTTATTTTATTTATATTCACAATGGATATATATTATTCATTAATTTTATTAACACTCATTTCATTGATATGATCTTAGTATGAGACTCATTAACTAGAACAAAAATTTAATTTTTTTAATGATTCATTACTCAAAATATTTAACTTTTATATCCATGATTATAAAATAGTTTTTAGGTATATATTTATATTGAAATTAGTTTTTTAAAATTTAAAATTTAAAATTTTTATATAATTTTTTCAATAAGGTTTATTTTCATGTTATATTTATGGGACATTCTATTAATAAATTTATTTTAAGGTTTCTCTTTAAAAAAATATATAATAGCTAAAACTAATGTCTTTTATAATATATGTAATGAATAGATTATCTGGATTTCATGATCCTATAATTTTTTATTCTTAAATTACATTTTTCTAATTTTATTTTCAACTAATATTTTTTCATATATGAGTGCATGTATTTTTTAAAAAGACAAATAATTTTAAAAATGGAACATTTATTTTACAGTTTTTTACTATTGATTTAAATCTTATTCTTTTGTCATAATTCATAATAATTGGTTATAATGATGGTTGGATTTTTTATAAACTTTGGAATTTTGATCCCATTATATCTCTCCAATGTACTAGGTAATTTGATACACTTAACCAATTAGTTTTCTCCATGTTGATTATAGGAATATACTAGGATCCTTATTCCAGATGTAACTATGATGGTTACTCCTGGTGTATCCAAGAATTCTATTGTATCTATAAAAGTGATATGGAAAATTACTTCCATTGTTACCCAATTATATAGTATTTTATATATTATGGGTAGTCAAGAAAATCATTTCATTTTTAAAATATATGGAATGATATTTTTTAATTAATGATATATTTTTTGGGGTAATAATTTAATTTCTTATGAATATTTTATTTTTTTTAGTGGATTAATGGTTTAATATTTTAAGTCATTTAATGAAATTTTTTTTCTATTTAACATATTTTTAATGTTTTCAAATGATTTTAAATTATAGTAAGTATAAGGATGTGGTCAAGTTGAAATTTGTGATAATATTTCATGAAAAGTAAAAATTGTTTATTTTAAATGTGGTTACTTTGGTGAAAATAATTGATACTCTATAAAAGTCTTCAATTTTAATGTTTTGGATTTATTTTAGAAATATTTATGGAAATAATATAATACTATAAAAGTAGAATTTATTTTTTAAAATTATGTTATTTCTAGTGTTAAAATTATAATAATATGTGTTATATAATCTTATGACTTTATAGTTGGTGTTAGAGCATGGATTAGAGAAAATTATAGATTAGAATGGTTTCTAAAAAGTTGTGGATATAATAATGGGTTTATAGTTTTCATTATTAGATTATAATAAATTACATAAAAATCCATTTTTATGTATTGTATTATGGTATTCTATGGTGAATAATGGTATTTTTGGATTTCTTCATTTTTAGGTTATTATTGGTTATAAAATTTTTGGTTGACAAAATGAATGATATAATATAATATTTGAGGATAAAATATTTTATGTTTTTCAAGGATTTTTCAATCATTTAAATAAATTTGTTATATTTATATTAATATATATGTCTAAAATGGAAAAACTGTAATCCATATGAAACCCAATCATGTCTGAAAAGGCCGCAAGAATTGAACAAAAAACTGATGGGAGACAAGGTTTCATATCCTACTACTGGATTACATGAATGCATGTCTAGTATAACATTATGTTTTTAGTGAAAAGGATTTAAGGATGATGAATAATTTTGTTTTGTGTATATATGCATAGAAAACCATGTGATTAACAAAATCAACGATTCAGTGATTAATGTTATTTTTATTGATTAAATATATAATTTTTTGATGAAATACAATAATAAGGTGAAAATAATTAAATTAAATTTTATTTTAGTAATAAATATTGAATTATTTATTATGTATTGATATTGAGTACATGATATGACTATAATCTTTTTATTGGGATACATGAAGAGTAATTTATTTTCTTTAGATATAACTTCTAAAATTTATCTTGGAATGCTATGTGGTCAAATATTAATAATATTTGGGTGTAAATCATAGTACTGAATATTTTTATTGAATTTTATGGTTTATTATTTATTTAATGATTTAAGATTCACATTGGGAAATAATTTGGAATTTTTGAGAATAATGTATTTTTTTTATAGAATGGTTTGTTCGTTTTGTGAATTATATTCTATTCTATTTTCCATTGTGGTTTCTAATAATTATAAAATATAGAAGGAATGAATTTTTTTTTGTAATTTTTATTATGTGTATAGGCTGATTATAATTATTTAAAAATTAATAAGAAAAATAATTTATTTGGAGAAAATTATTAGATAATGGTAGAAATTGATTAAAAGATGGAAATAAATTTTTCTAGTAAGTATATTTCATTATGTTCATAGTTTAGCCAGAAAAATACTTCATCATCTAAATGAATATAATCTCGATAAATTTTTTTTTCATACACATTTCTTACTAAAAAACTCAATTAACTTTGAACCCATTCATGATTTATTGATTTTGGATGGTAAACATCCTAATGGACATGTTCAACTACCAATATCCATTGAATCATGATAATAAATTTTCTCATCCATTTCCTTATTTTCCAACATGAAATTACATTAATTTTTATCTTGGGTAGCATTCATAATTTCATTTACCCTTTTTTAAATGGATGTTTTATTGTCCCTTGGTCCGATATGGGATCTTGAACAAGGTTTTATAGAAAGTCAAACCATAGTCACTGAGTTGAAATTTAAAATTTTGAGGAGAAAAATTACAATGGGGGAATTATTTATCTACATAGGATTTAATAAGAAACACTATGTTAGATATCTTGTAAAATATGCCACATCAAGCTTAAACTAACAGATAAATATTACTATTTATATGCAATAGTTATATCCAAGCCAATAATTTGGTGGGAACAAATATTAATAATTTTTTTAGAAACAATAAAAATATAAAACTATGTTTTAATGTTTTGGTCTGTTCTTATAAAATAATATCCCAATTTTTTTTAAATAACATTTTATTATTAGGAAACATTAGTTTTCTTTAAAAACCTATTATTTCTTTTTAAATACAAATAATATAGTGAATTTTTAGATGTTTTTAGAAATTTATTTTATAAAATTAACTTTTATTATTAATATATCATAAAATGATAAATCTGTTATGAATTTTTTATTATTGTTTGAGAAGATTGATTTTTTCATGAATAGTGAAATATACGGATTTTATTAAAAATAATTTTCAAAGAATATTAAAGGACTAATTAGGTTATTATTTGTTTAAGATTTTTAATTAGTACATTTTAATACAATATAATACAATTATGTTTTTTAAAAAGAATTTATTTTTGAATTTACTATAATAACATTATAAATTTTAAAATATAATTTTGCAAAATTAATATATTTTATTTTGTTTCATCAGTTTAAATTTAAAATAAATTATTCAACTTATTTGTTTCTAAATATGAAAAAAAAATATTACATTTTTTCGATTCAAGAGGTCCAAATGAATTATTTATTTTTCATTTTTGGCAATTATTAATATGAACCGTTGTAATTTTTATTACCATAGTAATGGGTAAAACTGATAATTATAAGTAAAAATAAAATGACAATGGCTCAAAAATGACAAAAATACATGACCAAATTTAATTTAATGATTTATGTTATACCAAAATAATTCATTTTTCTATAATATAACACTTTTATGCCACTTTTATTATATTGTATAATGTATAATTTTTTTAATGAAATCCCAATGATGTCATACTCATATTATTAATAAATATATAAATTTTTATAAAGGATAATATAGAAGATATATTCAACTATAAATATTAATTTTGACTATAAATTATCTTTATATATCATGATAATTTATTCATAATTACTAGTTAATTAAAAATTAGATTAATTTCATACAAAAAGATGATGTAGTAATTATTTTATTATGGTATTATGAAATAAATGTTATTATTAAAATTGAAATAAATATAATTTGATATAAATTATGTGGTAAAAGAATTCTATTTATTAAATTAACAACATAAGGATATAATTAAATATTTTTAAGATGTTTTCTTTTATTTCATGATATTTTCTAATGTTACACTAATTAATTATGTCAAATCGATATTATTGATATTAAAAAAAAATAATATTTTATTAAATGATATAAAATTCAAAAAATCTTTAACAATTGAATAATTTTCTCATATGTTTTAAACTATCATCTATTTCACATTTACGATATTTTTTTGGTTTTTTTAATCTCTATATTAACTTTTAATGGGTAAAAATCAAGGTTTTCATGGTAAAAGTTAAAGTTTATAAGAAGGGGTTAAAAATGATACGGGTAATAATGTAACATAACCATATTAAAAATGATTTTATGATATTATATTTACCCAAAATAATCTTATATTAGAGCTAAATAAATTTTTATCCATTTGGAATTGAAATTTAGTTTATATTTGTTTAATATTTTTTGAATTTCGATGAGTGCCCCTCTCCTCTTATAAAAGGGATCATATTATTGTAATTTCCAAAAACACCAAATAAATTTTTTATCATCCAATAGCTACCAAAATACCATTGTATAATACCCTCCAAAATTATTAAGATATTATCTTAGGCATAACATCACCATTTATGGTCTAAAGGTGTCAAGTAATAAAGGATATCTAAAGAAGAGGTTTCATTTTTACATAAGTAGGTATGAAGTTTTTTATTATTCCACATCCTTAAAATATTATTAAAAAATAATAAAATAATAAATATGGTATCATTCATGTAATTATATTTTATTATTTTTATGGAATGGCCTATATACACCTCTATTCTGACCGATTTTGAAAATAATTAATCGTTTGTGTGAAAGGATGACTAATACCTCACAAAACATTTTATTTCATTTTTCTACACCATCCCTTAAAATTATTATAATGAAAAAATTAATGTTAATATATAATATTTTTGACATATTTATCCTTCTATATAGATGATATATCATTTATATTCTTACATTTTAATGCATAAAAATGACAAAATCGTTTGTCTGTATGTGTGAATGATCACCTTCTTTGAGCGAGGTGATTCATAATTCATCACCACATCACAGAGATGATATATATATATATATATATGTTTTTTAAATAATTAATAATTAATATCTTATATTATTAAATTTTTTTTAGCGTAATAATTTATTTACTTATCCCCATAATGAAAAAAGAAAAATAAACGTGTTACTCTTGGGTAGGTACGAACTACCTTATCGAAGATTGTGACATAGTTCATTTCTAATAAATGTATTTAATAGTTGTATTTATTATTTGAATTGTTGTATAATAATTATTCGTCTATAAAGAATATTATTTTTAAATTATGGAATAATGACCACTTTCATTACTGTCATCCTACCAAATTCTATTTTGGATTCAAGTACTAAATATCATCAAAATGTCGGATGTGAACATAAATAATTTTGTAATTATCATATAAAGATTGAAATTGATATAAAATTAATATTAAACTAAAAAATGGTTTTATGAAATTAAATTATTGAGTTACTTTTATTATTCAGGAAGAAAAAAAATGTTTGTGACATTTTGGACTGAAGGTAAGGAACATTATCATAACATTATTTTAATGAGAAGTATCTCAATGTTATATACTAATATTATATTTTTCGGTCTATATAAATCCTAATTGACATGTTATATTATGAATTAATTTATTGTCATTAAATGTAATGTATTATTGTAACGACCCAAAGTTTTTCAATGGAAAATTCCCTTCTTATATCTATGTCATAAAAACACAAAATAATGAACTACTAAGTGATAAGTGACCTTTAAACATAATTTTGTCACACCTATGTTTGGAATTTTAAAAATCCAACATTCACAGTTGTGTTCAAGATAGTTTTTGGAGTCTAATGAAACAAAAATAATTTTTGGTGAATAGTAACCTACCCTTATGAATAGTAACATGCCCTTATGAATAGTAACCTACCCTTATGAATAGTAAATAAGAGTAACATTACCTATGAATAATAAAATAAAATTTAGACATCATAGAAAGTGATAATTTGACAATAGTAAACGTTTTTTGGTATTTTATAAGTCATAAATAATTAATTATAATTAATTAATTAATTTAAAAGAATATTTATTTTCCTGAAATATATTCATAAATTATTGAATCAATGTCTAGTAGTTTTTAGATAATTTTATAAGACCCAAAGTAATTTTTGAAAGAATTTCAAAATCAGTTTTAATTTTAAAAACTGTTTTTTAAAGTAAATTATAATTATAATTAAATATTAAATTAATATTATTTAGAAAATTATTTTTGAAAAATGGACTTCATTTATGGATTCTAGACGTCGAAAAATGGTTGGGGTAAAATTTTGGGATTTTTCTGAGATACTTGAATTTTCAATAAATATAGAATACAATTATTTATCATATAAATACATTTTAATTAAAACCCACTATTCCTGACATCACAAGTGATGTAAGCACCGAAATCCTGAATTCCCAAGTCAAATTTACTATTCTTAGTCATCCGAGACTCACTATTCCTTGTCTTAGGTGAAATTAATAAACTAATCAATTTTATATTAAGGAAACCCCTCCCCCCTCCACTATAAAAGCCCCCCTTCACTCCCTCTTTTCTTCAAAACTCTCAAGCTCCAAGCCTTCTCTAAATTCTGCCCAAACACCTTCCCTAGGTCATCCCCCACGTCCAAAAGCTTCTTCTCTCATCAAATTACCAGGCCCAGCTTTCTTAAAGAGGATCTCAAGAGAAGGATTCTAAAGGTAATTTCTCTCTCTTTTCTCCTTTAATTTCCTTTCAAGTTCAAGTTCCTTTCTTGATCTCTCTCTATATATATTCATCCAAATTGTTTTCTAAATCCAGTATCATATATATACTATAATATTATGATTCTAATTTTATATTATATCACCCCACACCCTTTCCATCTTCCATTTATTTTATTAAAGAGAACGTTGTTCATGTGGTGATAATTTATCACCTTCAAAAACAACATGCTCTCTTCTCCCATTTATACCTTCAATCTGGTCATGAAACCATTTTTATGGTGGAACCAGAATGTTTTATATGTATTATGTTCTATTTTATGTTCTGGAAATAACCTATGTCCATACAACTAAGTGAAAAGTTAAAATGAGTTGGTTGTGATCCAAAAACCGCTCAAATTAGCCAAAATAATCTTCATTTAATTATTATCTAATGATCCGGCCACATGGATCTAATATAACTCATTATAAAATCATTAAAGCTTCTGTAATATCATTAATTACATATAATATCATTTCTGGATGTTTACCCATGATCTACCCAAACATCAAATTAAGAATACAAGTGGACCGCTCAAGAAAACCATGAAAACGAACATCCCCGATCAATGTTTTTTAACTCTATAAGTCATCCAATGGAACATAATATGAAATAATGAAACCAGAATGAACCCTATTAATGTATAAAAGGTTCTGGAATTTCTAATTAATTAATATAATGTCATTATACAGGACATTAAAGAGAAGGAGGCATTCGAGTACAAGGTAAGGGGAAATCTCGAACCCAATTTTCTTCCTTCGAGTTCTCCCTCTTTCACTCCATTTTTGATATGGTTACTCCTCAAAGATCATTTGTTCATAATTTACTCTACGTTTCAGGGATATACATGTTTTTCACTGGTTTTTATGTCCATCAAAATTTTTTCCAAAAGAACTCTTCTTTCAAGATCTCACCTTTTACCTCTCATTCAAGATTGATGGTTCTTGTTTCAAATATATTGTTCCCTATTTCTTTTGGGAACCCAAAGCTTATGAATGTGTTATTATGAGATGAAACCCATTCCTTTCCATGGGTTATTTACGTACATGTTTGATATGTGTTCTATGTGGCAAGCATGATAATGATAATGTTATGATGTGACGGGTGCACCCGGAATTATATAGCGCAATATGAATGTTTAAATGTGACGGGTGCGCCCAAAATTATATAGCGCTCCAATGCATTAGGTAAAGTGATGAATCTCATGAGTAAATGTGAAATGATGAGTGAACATGATTCTAGCTTTGTTCACAAGTATGAGTGGTAGTTAACCACTAAGACATGATGTTTCATTTTTATGCTTTGCCACATTTCAAGTTTGTTGTTTATGCTCCTCTCATGTTCAAGATCTTCTTCCTATGTCATGATTATGCTAACCCCATGCTATATTGTTCTTATCTATCCTCTTACTGGGCTTTTAGCTCACCCCTTTTGTTGTATATCCTCACGTGGCTACATGTACTAAGGAGAGTACAAGTGCTACTAAGAAGCTATAGAAGAAGAATGTTTATGCTTGATGTTGTACTTGTTATGTGTAGTCCTAGTTGGCCCAAGACACTAAACCTCTGAATCCTCCATGTGTAATAATATTATGTTGTTTATCTTTGAAATGATGTAATAGTAATTTAAGAAAAGGCCGGGTCGCTATAGTTGGTATCAGAGGGCGGTTTAGTTAATTTGGGAATTAGGATTAGTAAACCCTAAAGAAAACCTCTAGCATGAGACTAACTACAAATATGCACACAAGGATATTTACCTAGGGATCCCATATGTTATGTTTTTGGTATAATTGTTTAAATGAATAAGTTATTCATGACTTGTTTACTTATGTTTTGTTCTAACCTTTTTTATTTTAGAAAATGGTGGGAACCAGGAGAAATCAGGCCAAAAACTCTTGCGAAGGCCAATGCAACGATTGCCCGAACGTCATCCCCAATGATTTTGGAGGTGGAGTTCAAAACTTCATGGCGATGCTTACCCAATTATCTCAAGTTATGAATAATAACCATAATAATGGGGAACGTCCTCCTTCACCAAAGAGGGAGCAACTAGCTATCGAATGTTTTATGCGGCAACGACCACCGAAGTTTTGTGGATCTTCTGATCCACTAGTTGCGGAACAGTGAGTCAACTCCATGGAGAAGATCTTTTCTATTCTTCACTGTTCCGAGATGGAGAAGGTGACTCTAGCTGTTTATCATCTAGATGGAGAAGCTGATCAATTGTGGGCTTTGATTAAGAACACCAAGCCAAGGGATGAAATTGAAGAGATGGAATGGGAAGACTTTAAGATAATGTTTCTTAATAAGTACTTCCCATGAACTCTTCGCACGAAGATGGAGAGAGAATTCATAGAGCTCAAGAAAAAAGAAGGAGAATCTGTCACAACCTGTGAAGAAAATTTCACAAGGCTCTCAAGGTATGCTTCGGGTTATGTTATCAACAATGATAGCAAAATTGATAGATTCTTTAGTGGATTAAAACCACATCTTCTAAAAGCTCTTGCAATTAGAGACTTTGGGAGTTATGAAGAAGTTGTTCGTTGTGCTCTCAAAGTGGAGATGGAGTTTGGAGAATGGTCCCATGGATATGGTGATAAGAAAAGAAAGATGGAGTTTCAAGATGGTGGATCTAGTGATAAAGATGGGAAGAAAACACAACGACCCAGTTGCCAAAAATGTGGGAAGTTGCACAATGGGAACTGCCTCAAAGGGATGGGGAAACGCTTCAAGTGTGGGAAAGAAGGACACCTAGCTCATGAGTGTCTAAGAGACATGAAAAGGAAGGATAATGTATCCAATGAAAGGAGAGAACCACGTGTAGTTCAATGCTACAATTGTAAGGAGCTAGGGCACTATTCAAACCAGTGCACTAAACCTCGAGCTTTCGAGGGTAATCAGCGGCAACAACCACCAAAGCCAAAGGAACAAGGGAGGGCTTATTCCATCACTACTGCGGAGGTGGAACATGATAATGAAGTCGTACAAGGTACACTTCCTATTCACTCAAGAATGGAAAAAGTTTTATTTGATTCTGGTTCTACGCATTCCTTTATATCTTGCAAGTTTGCTAGAACTATAGAATCGAAGCCCCGAAACCTTGAAGTAGAGATATCTGTAAAAACACCAAGTGGTGCAATCATCGCAACCCAAGTGTTTGATTCTTCTCCTATTGACGTATGTGGGAAGATTCTTCCAGAAAATCTCGTAATACTTCCCTTGGTGGAATTCGACGCTATAATGGGAATGGATTGGCTCTCGTTATATATAGCACATATCAATTTTCGGGAAAAGGAAATATATTTTCATATTACAAACCATCCCATGCTCCTCCACAAATGCATGGAAGATCATGAATCTCCTTTGAGAAATCCTTCAATGGTGTGGGTGATGATTCCCTATGAAGAATCATACCTCGCCCAAATGTTTGAGTCGAAGTATAGTTCCAACCTTGAGGAAATGCCCATCGTAAGGGAATACGGCGATGTATTTCCCGAAGAGTAACCTGGAATTCCCCCGGATCGTGAGGTAGAGTTCTCAATTGAACTCGTACCCGGAGCTACTCCTATCTCAAAGTTCCCCTATAGGATAGCTCCTATCGAACTGGAGGAGTTAAAGAAGCAGCTGCAAGAGCATCTGGACAAAGGGTTCATACGCCCTAGTGCATCACCTTGGGGTACACCAGTGCTCTTTGTGAAGAAGAAGGATGGTACTATGTGGCTGTGTATCGATTATCGGGAACTCAACAAGATCACCATAAAGAACAAGTATCCTCTACCAAGGATTGATGACTTGTTCGACCAGTTAAGAGGAGCTCAATACTTCTCAAAGGTGGATCTTTGTTCTGGATATCATCAAGTAAAGGTGAAGAAGGAAGATATTCAGAAGACTGCCTTCCGTACAAGGTATGGGCACTATGAGTTTTTGGTGATGCCCTTCAGACTTACTAATGCCTCTGAAATTTTCATGGATTTGATGAATAGAGTCTTTAGACATTACCTAAACAAATTTGTGGTAGTGTTTATCGATGATATTCTCATCTACTCCAAGAGCAAGGAGGAACATGAAGAACATCTAAGACTTGTGTTGGCGACATTGAGAAAGGAGAAGTTGTACGCCAAGTTCAGCAAGTGTGACTTTTGGATGAATCAAGTCTTGTTCTTGGGACATGTGATCACAAGTGAGGGAATTTTTGTGGACCCTTCGAAGACAAAGGCGATTGAGGAATGGCCCATGCCCTCTATTGTCACAGAAATCCGTAGTTTTCTTGGATTATCTGGGTACTATCGATGTTTTGTGAGAAAATTCTCACGATTTTCATGCCCGCTAACTATGTTAACAAGGAAAGGGGTAAAGTATGTCTGGATGGATGAATGTCAGGGAAGCTTCAAGGAGCTAAAGAGAAGGCTAATCACTGCACCTGTACTCACACTACCGAAAAGCGGAGAAAGTTTTGTGATATACAGTGATGCTTCAAAGAAAGGCTTGGGTTGTGTACTCATGCAAAATAATAATTTGACAGCCTACGCCTCACGATAGTTGAAGATCCATTATCAGAACTACCCGACACATGATCTAGAGATGGCAGCCGTGATTTTTTGCTTGAAAATCTGGCGGCACTACCTTTATGGTGAAAAGTGTGACATATACACCGACCACAAGAGCCTAAAGTATATATTCACACAAAATGAGATCAACATGCGTCAAAGGAGATAGTTAGAGCTAATCAAGGATTACGATTGCTATATTCACTATCATCCTGGAAAGGCGAGCAAGGTAGCTGATGCTCTAAGTAGGAAAGAACCTGCTACTCTATCCATGTTGAGGATTGAGAAAGACCCTATCTTCTTGGATATGCAAAGGATGGATTTGGGAATCGTAAGGGCAGGGGATACATCCTACCTTGACCAAATGATTGCACAACCATCCATCCAACAGAAGATTAAGGAAGACCAAAGGGATGATATGGAGATACAAAAGAGGGTAAATGCAGTAAAGGAAGAGATGCTGAAAGAGTTCCATATCGGCGATGATGGTGTGATTCGTTTTGGAACGCGGCTTTGTGTGCCTTCATCACCCGGAATAAAGAAGGAGCTATTGGATAATGCACATAGCTCAACTTTCTCTATTCATCCTGGAAGTACCAAGATGTATCGTGATCTCCGAGAACACTTCTGGTGGGATAACATGAAGAAGGAGATTGCAGAATATATATCAAGGTGCTTGGTATGTCAGCAAGTTCAAGCTGAGCGGAAAAAGTCCAAAGGTATGATGCAGCCATTGCCTATACCCATGTGGAAATGGGAAAATGTTACTATGGACTTTGTCATGGGTCTTCCGAAAACGTCAAGAGGAAATAATGCGATATGGGTTGTGGTTGACCGACTCACCAAGGCTGCCAATTTTATCGCTATTCGGGAAGACCTCTCACTTGAAAAACTTGCAAGGATATATGTGAAGGAAGTAGTGAGATTTCACGGTGTTCCGCTCTCGATTGTCTCTGACCGTGATCCAAGGTTCACTTCTAAATTCTGGAGGAGCCTTCAACATGCTTTGAGTACAGAATTAAATTTCAGCACGGCCTATCACCCCCAAACTGATGGCCAGTCTGAAAGGACTATTCAGACACTTGAAGATATGCTAAGATCCTGCTCCCTTGAATTCAAAGGTGGTTGGGATCAGCACCTTCCATTGGTTGAGTTCTCATACAACAATAGCTTCCACTCGAGTATTCATATGGATCCGTATGAAGCTCTTTATGGGAAGTGATGTAGAACTCCAACCTGTTGGGATGAAGTTGGAGAACGAAAACTACTTGGTCCCGATCTTGTTCAAGAGATGACAGAGAAGGTTCAAGTCATCCAGAAACATATCAAAGCTGCTCAAAGTCGGCAAAAGAGCTATGCTGACAATCGTTGAAGGGACTTGGAGTTCGACGTTGGAGATAAAGTCTTTCTTCGAATATCTCCATGGAAGAGAGTCATGCGATTCGGGAAGAAAGGGAAGCTAAGTCCAAGGTACATTGGCCCCTTTGAGATCCTTGATCGTATAAGAGCCGTGGCCTATCGACTAGAACTTCCACCGAATATTTTTCAAGTTCATGATGTGTTTCACGTATCACTACTGAGGAAGTACATTCCAGACCCCTCACATGTACAAAACTCACAGGTGGTACAGTTGGAAGATGATCTCTCATATGAGGAGCAGCCGGTAAAAATTCTGGACCAAAGTGATAAGGTTCTACCCAACAAGACAACCCGCCTTGTCAAAGTGTTGTGGAGGAACCAAATGTTTGAGGAAGCAACATGGGAACCGGAAGAGGCAATGAAGGAGAAGTACCCTCACCTGTTTGTGTAAAGTGAAATTTCGGGGGTGAAATTTCTTAAGGGGGGAAGAATGTAACGACCCAAAGTTTTTCAATGGAAAATCCCCTTCTTATATCTATGTCATAAAAACACAAAATAATGAACTACTAAGTGATAAGTGACCTTTAAACATAATTTTGTCACACCTATGTTTGGAATTTTAAAAATCCAACATTCACGGTTGTGTTCAAGATAGTTTTTGGAGTCTAATGAAACAAAAATAATTTTTAGTGAATAGTAACCTACCCTTATGAATAGTAACCTGCCGTTATGAATAGTAACCTACCCTTATGAATAGTAAATAAGAGTAACATTACCTATGAATAATAAAATAAAATTTAGACATCATAGAAAGTGATAATTTGACCTTAGTAAACGTTTTTTTGGTATTTTATAAGTCATAAATAAATAATTATAATTAATTAATTAATTTAAAATAATATTTATTTTCCTGAAATATATTCATAAATTATTGAATCAATGTCTAGTAGTTTTTAGATAATTTTATAAGACCCAAAGTAATTTTTCAAAGAATTGCAAAATCGGTTTTATTTTTAAAAACTATTTTTTAAAGTAAATTATAATTTTAAATAAATATTAAATTAATAATATTTAGAAAATTATTTCTGTAAAATGGACATCATTTATGGATTCTACATGTCGAAAAATGGTTGGGGTAAAATTTTGGGATTTTTCTGAGATACTTGAATTTTTGATGAATAGTAGAATACAATTATTTATCATATAAATACATTTTAATTAAAACCCACTATTCCTGACATCACAAGTGATGTAAGCACCCAAATCCCGAATTCACAAGTCAAATTTACTATTCTTAGTCATCCAAGACTCACTATTCCTTGTCTTAGGTGAAATTAATAAACTAATCAATTTTATATTAAGGAAACCCCTCTCCCCTCCACTATAAAAGCCCCCCTTCACTCCCTCTTTTCCTCACACCTCTCAAGCTCCAAGCCTTCTCTAAATTCTGCCAAAAAACCTTCCCTAGCTCATCCCCCACGTCCAAAAGCTTCTGGTCTCATCAAAAGACAAGGCATAGCTTCTTTAAAGAGGATCTCAAGAGAAGGATTCTAAAGATAATTTCTCTCTCTTTTCTCCTTTAATTTCCTTTCAAGTTCAAGTTCCTTTCTTGATCTCTCTCTATCTATATTCATCCAAATTGTTCTGTAAATCCATCATCATATATATAATGTAATATTATTATTCTAATGTTATATTATATCACCCCACACCCTTTCCATCTTCCTTTTATTTTATTAAAGAGAACGTTGTTCATGTGGTGATAATTTATCACCTTCAAAAACAACATGCTCTCTTCTTCCATTTATACCTTCAATCTGGTCATGAAACCATTTTTATGGTGGAAACAGAATGTTTATATGTATAATGTTCTATTTTAAGTTCTGGAAATAACCTATGGCCATACAACTAAGTGAAAAGTTAAAATGAGTTGGTTGTGATCCAAAAACCGCTCAAATTAGCCCAAATAATATTCATTTAATTCTTATCTAATGATTCAGCCACATGGATCTAATATAACTCATTATAAAATCATTCAAGCATCTGTAATATCATTAATTACATATAATATCAGTTCTGTATGTTTACCCATGATCTACCCAATCATCAAATTAAGAATACAAGTGGACCGCTCAAGAAAACCATGAAAACGAACATCCCTGATCAATGTTTTTAAACTCTATAAGTCATCCAAAGGAACATAATATGAAATAATGAAACCCGAATGAACCCTATTAATGTATAAAACGTTCTGGAATTTATAATTAATGAATATAATGTCATTATACAGGACATTAAAGAGAAGGAGGCATTCGAGTACAAGGTAAGGGGAAATCTCGAACCCAATTTTCTTCCTTCGGGTTCTCCCTCTTTCACTCCATTTTTGATATGGTTACTCCTCAAAGATCATTTGTTCATAATTTACTCTAATTTTCAGGGATATACATGTTTGTCACTTGTTTTTATGTCCATCAAAATGTTTTCCAAAAGAACTCTTCTTTCAAGATCTCACCTTTTACCTCTCATTCAAGATTGATGGTTCTTGTTTCAAATATGTTGTTCCCTCTTTCTTTTGGGAACCCAAAGCTTATGAATGTGTTATTATGAGATGAAACCCATTCCTTTTCATGGGTTATTTACGTACATGTTTGATATGTGTTCTATGTGGCAAGCATGATAATGATAATGTTATGATGTGACGGGTGCACCCGGAATTATATAGCGCAATATGAATGTTTAAATGTGACGGGTGCACCCGGAATTATATAGCGCTCCAATGCATTGGGTAAAGTGATGAATCTCATGAGTAAATGTGAACTGATGTGTGAACATGATACTAGATTTGTTCACAAGTATGAGTGGTAGTTAACCACTAAGACATGATGTTTCATTTTTATGCTTTGCCACATTTCAAGTTTATTGTTTATGCTCCTCTCATGTTCAAGATCTTCTTCCTATGTCATGATTATGCTCACCCCATGCTATATTGTTCTTATCTATCATCTTACTGGGATTTTAGATCACCCCTTTTGATGTATATCCTCAGGTGGCTACATGTACTAAGGAGAGGACAAGTGCTACTAAGAGGCTATAGAAGAAGAATTTTTATGCTTGATGTTGTACTTGTTATGTTTAGTCCTAGTTTGCCCAAGACACTAAACCTCTGGATCCTCCATGTGTAATACTATTATGTTGTTTATCTTTGAAATGATGTAATAGTAATGTAAGAAAAGGCCGGGTCGCTATAATTATATAGTGTTACACTTACATATAGAATATGTTTCTACCAATTATGATGTAGAAAGTGATTTCTACACTCAAATTCAACTTATTAGGTTCAACATATACTTCATTGGTTAGGTAATGATAATTTCATGCGTGAAAATATGATTGATCATCTTATATTGTATTTAAACTTGTTTTTTTATTTATAGAAGATTCACATAATCGATTCATTTTAATTAAATCAATTCAATGGTATGTTCTTTTAAAGGGTCTCCTTAACTAAAACATCATTTTAAATATTTTACTGATTTATTCTTCTATATATTTTTATTTCATGTCAATATCTTCAATATTATTTTAATAATTTATTTATATGAACATGAATTTTTTAAAATGGTAATATTAATATTTCTCTAAAACTTCATTAAAAGGTATCTTTTTTAGAATTTAAGTATGGGTTATTCTTTTAAAAAACACTATTTAATGTTACTCTATAAACTATTTATAAAAAGTTCAATGGAAATGTATTCAATATTATATGAGATAAATAGATTTTCCTTCTTTCAAGATGCTTTAATTACATGAATCATCGTTTATATGTTTAAAATTTAGTTTCCCTATAAAAATGTATTATTTATTAGTGCACATATTTTTTAAAAATTAAAAATTTTTTCAAATAGAAATGGTTATATTCCTCAAGAATGTATTTCTAAATATTTTTTGTGTTTTTAAAATTTTATGGTTCATAGATGAATTTTTAATGAGGTTGTGTGGTTTCAATATAAATTTATGGTCTTTGAGGATATTATATCTCTCCAATACATTGTGTAATGGGACATGGTGAACTGATTAGGTTTCTACTAGGATATTATAGGAATATAATAAAATAGTTATTCCATATAAAAATATGATGGTTACTCTCTATTTAGCTAAGACATCTACAATATTTTAGATAGTGATATGTAAAATTATATCCCATGTTACTTACCTATCTATTATATTCATACTAAAGAGTTTTGATGAATATATTTTAATTATAAAAATGTAGGATAATGAAATTTTAGAATTGACTGTTCATTTTTTGGGTATATATGTATGTTTTTAGAAAAAAAATGTTATGGGTTCTCACTAGACAAATTTTTCCCTTAATTTATATCCCATAGTGATATTTTTTTCTAATTAAAATTTTAATCTACTTTTCAATCGATTTTAAGGAAATGTAATGTAATGGTTGGGGTCATGAAATTTTTTTGGAATATGATTCAGTAAAATAAATCATGTTTTATTTTTAAAGGGATTTATTAGGTGAAAAATATATATAATTGATGTATTTACACACTTTTAATGTATTAATTTATTTTGTAATATTTTTTCATAATTATCCATAACACTTAAATGAAATGATCTTTGTGAAAAGAATGTTATTTCGATTGTTAAAATTACTATTAAATGTATTCTTTAATGCATGGTAATTACACATAAATATAATATTTATATCATTATTACCATTAATAAATTATTTAACTAAGATATGTGTATAATAAATAAAAAATAAAATTAAAACAAACCTGAAAAATGATTCAATGAACACCCCAAATGGTATTTTTTTTAAGAAATTATAAATAAATTTTTGATAAATTGACATAAATAAATAATATTTGGTATGATATATACTATTTTTTTGGAATATAATTATAGTATATTTATTTTATTATAAACTTTTTTCTAATGATTACAAAGGTGTTGGACCAAAGGTAAGGGATTTTCATCTCACTTTTATTTCATTGGGAAACCTCGATTATACACCACTTATTTCTTTGGAATGGTGTACATAATTTCGATTAATGTATTTTATAATACTTATCATGAAAATTATGGGATAGATATATTATAATATTTACTTAAATATTTCAATGTTGAAATGATTCAAATGTTTCCAAATAAAAAAAGTGTTTTATGTTATAATATCATTGTTCATTTGGATTTTTATGGTTAAGAAGCAAGTGGTTAATTATTGTTACCTAATATACTCATGAAAGTTATTCTCCACCAATTATATCAAGAATTAATATGTTTTTCATTCATCTGTTTCAACATATTTTAAAAATATATTATTAATATGTTTTTAGGGAAATCGATATCGATTATTTATTTGGTAAAAATCAATTTTCTTATATATACTTTTTTTCAAGAATTCATAAAAAATAGTAATTAATATTCTATTATATTTTTTAAATGTAATATTTTCCAATTTTTAAAATTATATCAAATGTTTTCCAACGGAATACCCTTTATTATTATGATCATGGTACTTTTTTCCTTTTTTAAAAAGTATGTAAAAATTTATTTACTTATATGACATGGATGAAAACACATGTCATAATGTCAACTCAATTCCTTCTAGATCCATATATATGTTCTTATTGATGTTTGTAATGAATATGTCTTCATATTTTTCGTAATATTTTTATATATTATATAGGTCATTTCAAAATGAACTAGTTATATTCCACAAGAAATCTTATACGTTCTTTTCCATGGCCATTATTCATCTAAGATAAAATCCATTAATGTAACTTAATATATACCAGATATATATTCTTGGCATACCATCCTTATTCGTTATCTGGATATTTTATGGTTATGATGAATTTTTTTATGAAACCCATTCCAATTTCCATTGGTTATACTACAAATAAATGTATAAGAAACCTTCCTTTTCCATGAGTTCTGATATGATTAATAATTTATAATAATGTTGTAAAAAATGTAATGAATCTCATTATTTTAGGGGTGGTACAAATATATTCCTCAAAAAACTTTATTAAATACGGATAAATAATTTATTAAATATGTTTTGTGTGAATCTCATTTCATGTTCAAAATATTAAAAATAGACTCATTTTTCATTAAAATAATAGTATTCTTAAACATGGTTTTAAAGTCCACAATTTTATGCATTGAACTATTATTTATGTCCCTAAATATTTCAATTGACTTGAATTTCATTCACATCATCTTCTTCATGGACCTTATTACATGTCCATAAATTTGGTAAAGACCGTGATATTATGTCAATAAATTGATTAGAGGAATTGTTTATATTAATAAGTACTCAAAAATTTATAATCTTTTATGTTAAAAAAGTATAAAGTCTTATATCAATGTTATGTTTTCATGGATGATGTTGATCGATATTATTTTGATTATTATCTTATTAATATCCTTAAATTTATCCATTATTGAATATTATGATCCATGATATTCATTGTGTGTATTTCAAATGTTATGATATGGATATCTTACTCTTATGATCATGTTATAATTAAGTGATTATTAATCTGTCCCTTGTGTACCATTAATTTCTATATAATATCTCACTTTGTTACGAAACATTATTTTTTACTTTAAAAATAACGGTTTTGGGGATGTAATTTCTATGAATTGTTCTAGTAATGAAGGACATAATAATAATGTCATATAAACTTATTTTTAGGTTTCCATGGTTCTAAATCCAATAAAACTATATGATTAAGGAATTGAGTGTTATTATATTCCATGAATGTTAAAAAATAATGAAACATATATATATATTAAAATTGTGGGTCATTATAATTCTAAAAACATTATATGTTATATAAAAAATCACAAACATTTTCTCCTAGAGTGACATTAATACTCTTCTTTTGTAAAATACCACTATGACATGAATGATATAATTCATTCACTTTGATTTTCCATAGATAAAATGAGTATTTAATATAATATACGAGAAAAAAATTTCATATTGTCTAATATACTCTACTAAATAATCTTTAACCGCCAATGTTTTTAACCAAGAACCCAACTTTCATCATATACTCAAGATTTCCTTAATCATAATTTTTGAAACTCTCAAATGATTGTGTTTTATCCATTATCCAACAATATGTTTCAGGAAGAAAACATTTCCATTAAACATATTATTAATCCAACACCTTTTAACTTGATTAGACCATCATTAAAAAAGTAATATATGACTCAATTTTCCCCTTCAACATATTTTTTTATTAAATCATATATTATGATAAAATCAAATTTATCCACGATCTATGGAATTTACACTATAGATGAATTGATTTCAATATATATGACATATTTATTATCTTTCCCATTTAACTTTTTTGTTTTTGTATTTTGTTAATTTAATTTAATATTTTTCAAACTAGTAGAGTGATGATGAATTCAATTTCTAGGTGACCAGATTTGTAACATATTTCACTTTAACTATAGGAGATACAAACCAATAATATTAATTATATAATAAAATTTTATATATATGTGTTAATTCCTCCCTTAAAGGGGCTACCGTCACTTCAAAAATTTTGTAACTTTTTTCCATTAACTGAAATTATAAATAAATTATTAAATGATATTTTATTAATAATGTTTTTTCATCTGTTCATGATTGATACTTCTTAGGACTCTTTTTTGCGAAAATTTCCAAATGAAATGTGTGTCAATGAATGTTAATAGTAGTTCCATGTAATGAAATTAACTTAAATGTTCTAAAATAATATTCATGAATATTTCTCTATATATGGTTGTTATTATTTGATGGGACACAAATGTTTTTGGAAGTTAAAGTTTGGAGGCTCAAAATACATTAAACCACCTCTAATGGTTATCACACTTAAAAATATACATTATATGATCTTATGATAATATAAATGTAAATAAAAAATCATCATTCACATGTGTCCTTGGATGTTTCTATTTTCAAACATATATACTGATCTATTGACATTAAAATTATCATTTATAGTTATCATGTATTACAAAATTTGAGATATTGAAGAAAAAGAGAGACAAAAATGTTTATAAAAACTATGATATGTTTGGTGCACAATGGAAAATTTTACATTAATGTTCAATGTATTAAAATATATATCCCTTCCGCCTAATTTTAAAATTTGATATATCAAACTCATTAATGGGAATGAATCTACATTTGTAGATATATGTCAATGGTGTTTGGTGGGATAGATCATTTCTAAAGAGAAATAAAGAGACATCAATCATATATGATGATGAAACCCAAATAAAACCTTCTTGATTTTCAATATCATGATAATGTGATTGTATTACATTATAACCATTCATAGGAAATTTATTTAATTATGAAATTAAATTATTTCCCAATGTGCACCATGGTGATTTTCAAAATGAAATAATTAATCTTATTTAGTTATTCCAAATTTCACTGATAAAAATTAGTAGAGGGTAACACAATATATTTTCTGTAATTATAATAAAATTCTATTAATGAAATTAATAAATTATAAATAAATAATATTTATTCAGGTTTGGATGATTTTTATAAAATAATAACATGCTTTTATAAAGAACAAGTGTATCTTATAATAATAATTAAAAATATTTATTTTCATTGTTTTTATAATATATTATTTTTTATATTTATTGAGGAAAAAATATAGAAATTTTATTATTATAAAAATACTCATTATCCAAGGATCTTTAAAAGTTTAGAGCAGAATGTTGATCGATCTTAATGGTTTGATTAGAAATGATATAAATGATATTTATTTATATTCTTAATTTTTTGTTTCAGGTCATGAAAATAATAATAATAATATTATTATTATTAAATATGTGCATGAGTTAAATAATGATTTATAATGTCAAAATGGGTATTTGGTACAATTTTATAACACTTAGCCTAACATAATAGGTATCTAATTTTATCACATCCATATTCACATTTTTTATACACAACATAAATTATTTTTTCAATCAATCCCTAGAGAGGGAAATATATATATAGAAACATCATCACCCATACTCTCTCTATACAGAACGATAACATCATTTTCTTCATCATCCTAAATGAGAATTCTATTACGATCAACCAAGAATGATGTTAGAAATCACGGTGTGTTGTCCTAGTGAATGAAAATACCAAGATGATATTCAGTGATTGTGGTCCACATATAGATCTATTCCAGATAGATTATACACATGGATCATATAAAAGATAGACAATATAATGAGATATTATCCACTAAATAATCAATGGAAGTAGAATTAATAATTTATATAATTATATACAACTCATAATTTATTTCTAAATTACATGTAAAGACATTACTATTCTATTTATGAAATTTTAATATAGTCTAGTAATCATTATTTTCATTGGACATGAAATGATAATCATGTGAATCAATTATTACATGGAAATTATGACTAAAAATATGTGTTGTTACAAAAATATAAAGTAATTATTCATTCCCTAGAACTATCTAGTGGTATTAGAGCAGGAAAATGTATAATTTATGACTACTAATTATTAATTTATATTTCTCATATGTCCTCACTTTCATTGGATTATATCAATTTTTTAATAATTTATATCACATTCATATCCCGCTTTCATTCTATTTAACACAAAATATAAACGATTAATATTAATCAAACAAGTAACCAAATAAAGAACACTATCAGGAGGTGGAAATGGATATTCCTATAGAAAATCTATGTACATAGATTGTATGTCGTTCATTCTCACTATATATTTTTTCCAATTGCATATAATGATAGATATTGTCAGATCTATTGAAATAGGATCTAAAATTTGATAAAAGGGGATCAACATGTAGATCGAGATAGACTAGCCCAAAAAATGATGAATCAAAAATCATGTATCCATTATAAAAGGAATGTGGTTCCACTTATCTTGTAACTATGGAAACAGGGTGTCCCTTTATTCTCAATATCATATACATGACATGGGGATATATAAGTCATGAATCATTGAGGTCATATGATGTATATTAATATTTAATTATGTGTACCTAAATCCAATCCCTATAAGGCATCACACTAGGTCCCATGTATTTTCTATGAATATTCAACAAGGATAATATATGATGTTTTCTGCAGTGATCACAATATAGTGTAAATAAAATAGGGGGTATAATATCTAGTGAAGAAATATTGAATATCTAATCAAACCAAATCATTAATGTTCCATTTTTCAATTATTTTAATATATGTTACATTTCATATGATATATATTTATGAATTAAATAAATTTCTATGTGAAAATGTTCTATAAGAAGAATAATTTTCTTCAAAGTTATCTTTTGTACTTGATTAATTTTAAATGAAATAAATTTTGTATAAAATTATTAATGATTCATAGATAAGTATGATTATACTGATTTAAGAAAAAATATATTAATTGGATTAATTCATAGTGAATTATATTAATTAAGGAATGAATCAATGTAATGGATAACAAGATTACAAATGTAGTTCTGTTTCACGATATGTTAATGATCATCATATTAGACCACAAACATTATAGATTATTAATTAATTTTAAATTATTATTATTTATCTAAAATTTATTGTCTTTGTTTCATAACCTCATCCTTTTTATGTAAGGGAATGTGTGCTCATTTTTTTAATGTAAAAAATATTTATCCAATCCGTAGTATCCTCTCAGCTAAAATTAAGTAAAAAAATGTGTATAGATGGAGATCCCATATGATAGTAGGGAATTTAAATATATAATTTGAATTGAAACTAATCTAGGATATACATAGGAGGAAATGGTTGAATGATATAACATGAAACATGTTAGAGTTCATGATGTTTTCCTCTAGATTTGAGTGTTATTTTATCATATTCTAGGAAAACTAAAAATCAGTCTATATAATGATCCTTAAACATAAAGACAATATATATAAGTTTCATTATTAATTTTATATGTTTTTAATAGTAAAAAATTACATAATAAATAAATTAACAAGATATCACGATGAAACAAAAAATTACTTTACTATGCATGATTATATTACTAAAATTGATTATTTACAGAAATAAAATCCACTTAATACAAAAAAGACCAGATGAAAGAGAAAATTTTATTTATAAACAATGATAAAAATAACATATCATAAAATAGTAATTCAGTTTAGTTTTCCACTACTTCTATAAGAATCAGTGTTCTAGATAAATTTGGATGAATAACCCTTGTTTGGGTACTTTCAATTATCATGTAACATATATGATAATTTTTTGGTTGACATAAACATGGTTTCCTTCAATGTGTGACTTTCCAAGAAGTACATGGTTTATTTAAGAGGCATCTCTTGATGAAATAATAAAAATATAATTTTCATATTGGGGTTTCCATTCATCAAATCATGTAATAGTGAGTTGATATGGTTACATAATACACCTACCTAATTCTCTTCAAATAACATCATTGTCTATTTATAGGTTACAAGAAGTAGAATATAAACTCTTTCCACTCAAATTTAAAAATAATGATATATTCCAAAACTAAGATTGAGGGATACCATTTTTCCAAAAAATGTTTCAATTAATGTATATTATATGATATGTAATTTATTTATCTATTTTTATAATAAAAAATTACTAATTATCTAATATGCATTTTTATAAAAGGAATATAAACAGACCACAAAAATATCACAATGATCTATACTAGATAAGGAAAAATTATCTCACCGGAATATATTTAAAAAAATTGTATAGATACTTATGTATTATATAATGTTATGTAAGGAAATTATATTGGTTGAAGCCCCCATTTCTTAAGTCACATTCCAAAAATGTATTTTTGTGATGAAATTTCACTCCATTTTTTGACATGTGGATGGTACTATATATATCCACTCCTTTATGATATCCTTCATGTATTATTATCATTGAATAAAATATGTGGTTTTGAATGTGTAAGGAATTGCTTCATTTCCTCAGGATCTCTATTAGGATAATCTATTGTCAAAAGGTATCATTTATATAATTTACATTTCACATAAAGTCATAGGGAGTCATATTTTACTGGACCACGTGTCACTAAGATGACCGGATTCATTGAGTACATATGTATACTAGGTTTTATGATCATTGGTGAACTTTGACCCACTCTCTTTCAATCCTCACAATCAGGAAGCATCACAATTGTTATAATTATATTTATATTGAGAAACAATAAGAAGATGATTTCATAACATCTTATTGTTATTATCCATAGTGAATAATTAATTCGGAATGACAAAGAGATGCTACTATTATAGAACAATATGTGTTGTAATATCAAAAATAGATTAAGGAAAAATTATATGTTGTAGTTTATGAATCACCGTCCATCCAAGAAGAAGAATATCGAGATGAAAGGAAATAAACATTATATAGTATTTTTTATGTGTAAAATAAAGGTCACCAAGTATATAAATTCCACAAACTCAATATAGAATGGGGGATCTTCTGTTATCTTAATTATTGAGTATAATCATTCAATATCTACAAGTTGAGTTTTACATACTACCTATGGTTTTAATAATATTATAAAAATATATGAACCAAGTAAATTTCAATAAATTTACATAGATAAAGAAGATCTATGAGCTGCCAATAGAGTGTTGGTGGCTACTACAACCATTAGAGACAAAAAATTCACATTACTATCATGATTGGTTTTATGTTTATTGAAATATTTATGTTCCTAAATTTTCTATGAACAACAATTATATTTATTTAACTTATATGGATGGATTTAATTTCAAATTTTAAATATGGTATATTAATAATATTAATATATAATAGGTTATGGTATAGAATTGTTAATTAATGATCATTCCATATAAATATATAAAAAATGTTTTAAATACATAAAGGAAAAAATAGTCATGACTCTTATTATACAAAATTATGGATTCCTCATGTTGGTAATGTAATAAAGAATCATTTACAAATTATTTATATTGTGGGTTACATTTACTATTTTATCATAAATGAAATGAAAAATATGATGATGTTTTAAAGGAATGATGACCAAAATACTATTCTGTTGTTAGATTGAAATGGTTATAGAGATTCTATAATAGTTACACACTTATTCAGGTTGAATATTTTACATATAACCTATTAGTGGAATCCAATAAATTATTACTTTTACAAATTACATGTGAAAGTATTGACATATCCACTTCATGAGGTATAAGTCCTAATCAATTGAGAAGTTCATAGAATTAATGTAAGAAGTTATTTGTTATCATGTTAAAAAGATAATTAAATTTCAGTTGGATCTAGTAGGTAAATATTTTATAATATATATTATAAATTTTTTATTACAGTGTGGAATTTTATCTCAACTCACTCCAACAAAAAAATCATAGTGCAATAGAGATAATAAAATATTGAATCATATACTTCTTGATAAGATATGTTTGATTCTGATTTATATAAAAATCCATTATCCTCTTAGAAATACACATTATATATGGAATCATGGATACTAAAATGAGTACCAAATAATGTGTAAAATGATCAGAATTCACCAACACATTAGGGGTTATTTGATAAGATGGAATAGAAATAGACATCAGACATGATAGAATATCACTAGTAAATGTGACCACTATATGTGGTGGTAGACCATAAATATCATCCTAAAAGTATTTGGGGGTATGTACACACCATATAAAGAAGTTAAAATCCCATACATGGTTCATTGACATCAGGAAAACTCTTTGACAACTAGCATGATATTACCCAATTACAATGAACAACAAGACCCACCTATCATTATTGAGCATACCAATCACACTAAATATCATGAGTGACCCCATTGTAAGACAAAAAATATACCAAATGAATAAAAAATACTATGAGGGCCTTAATTAATGTTGATCATTTAACATATTCCAAGTATCAGTTTGAAGATGTCAAGATCAAGAACTAAAATTTCAAACACCACCATTATGTGATCTATCATCACCTGACATGTGGAACAATTGAAACCCAGTTTGGACCTATTTTCCATTGGTGTGGAAGGATAAAATAAGAATTAAATAAGTATTAAAATTAATTCCAACACATCAACTATATTTGACAATATAAAGGAATGATTAGCGAATGTATCAAAAAAATCTAGACCCAAAAATGACTAAATAAACAATGTAGCTCTAACAGTACTTATACCTTATTCATATTTATATATTGCATATTTTTCTATGTAAATCCATATATTATTATAAAAATAAAAAAACCCCTTGTCCTAGGGATTATACACTGACTGTTAGAATCATCATTGTGAACCTTTTAACCCATTGTGAATGTGGATTCTTCCTTAATTCCCAGGGATACCCATTCACATAAACTCTTTAGAAGACCAAACTCTCCACATTGATGACAAGTATTTGGATCCTCCACAGAATTAGGATTTGTATGAACAAATCTTCCACATAGATATTAGAAAAAATTGTGCTCCACTAACTAATCCCCTAAATCAAATCCTAAATAAATATAATGCCCCTTATATATTATTTTTTGGAAATAAAAGACACCATGGGTAATAACCCCTCAAAATGAATCCCCGCTAAAACATTTCATTATACATATATCTTTCTAATCGAGACCTTTTTTAGACTAACTATATGACGGTCAGAATACACATTATAGTGAATATTTATTGAATATCTGGACTCAATCCTTACTCAACACCTTTATCCTTTAGCTACTCATTGGTGGCTAGCTCTAGTGCTTGATGCACCAACTCAGCAAAATGGGGTAAATTCTCTATAACGGTGAACCTCCCCTTCTATATGGTTAGAAACAACTAATAATTTCAAAATGTAATTCCTCATGGTAAAACTATTGGTTGAATTTTTTTCTTGAAATAAGTCAAGGTAATTTCCTCATGAAATATAGCTTTCACGATAGAGTTCCACCATCTCCAACTTGTCCCTTAAAGCATATACCCGGAGAAACCCACATTTATGTCCTTATGAGTATTCAAGAAATTAAGGATCCTCTCAATATGGTCAGGCTATACCTCTGATTCCATGGCTTCATTGTCACCATAGAAGATGGATGGATTAGTATATTTCCCTTATGACATTATAATTAAAATGGCACAATAAATCCCTCTATGGAATGAGCTTCTTCTTTTATAACTCTTATAGTTAAATATTTATACAATAATGTGGTATAAAAAAAATCATATTTCTTTACCCTACCTTATTATTTATCTCTATTACATTTTTCCAAATTGAATTATTTTGTGGATTTAAACGTTTTTTTTCTTATGAAATTGTTGGTTTCCTTGTATTATTTTGGATATAGGAAGTATATGAATGTGAAACTAGATAATTTTTCTTTAGGTCAATGGTATTGGGGATGAATAATCAGCACATTGTTTTTAAAAATATACTTTTTACGGAATTTTAAGACGCTTCTATTTAAATTGTTCATCTTTAGTGGAAGTTTTAACTGCTGTTATAATATGGTATCTTACTACCCATGGTGGTTAAAACATCCACTAAATACAATAATTTAGCATTGATTAAAACAACATAAAATAGTTTTCATTTTTTATTAAAATTTTGAGGTAGTTGGTTGTGGGTTTCGTGATGGATTTCCCATAAAAAAGGATTTTTTTGTCATCAGGGTTTTAACTACCACGAAAAAATCATTTTTCCCCAGAAAACCTCTGTAAAACCCACAACCAACCACCAAAAAATGAGATCTCTATGATAGTTACCATAAACCGCTTCCAAATTTATGAAACTGTTGTGTATTGTATGCCGACACACAATTTAGCATCATTTTTTGGAAACCACTGCAGAATCATATAAATGTGGTTTAAATCACTTCTATATCCAAAAATAATCGCCACTATGCAACATTTTACTTGTAGTGCATGAAATAAAATAAAATATTTAAATCAATGAATGTTATAAAATTTCACTCTAGGTTTTTTAAATTTCTCTTATATGATTATATTAGGAAAAACATGTTATGAATTAATTTAAGTGTCTATTTTGATATTAATGAATTTTTTTATCATATATGTTTATTTATATTACAGATAAAATTATACAATAACAATAATGACTTTTTAAACGTTTTGATAAAAAATATTCACAAAAAAATAAATTATGTCAGAAATTGAGAAAGTGAATTAATCTAAATTAGTTGATATATACCAAATATTTTTATGTCTATATGAAATAAAAGGTACATTTGGAATAATTATATTCCAATTCCTAGTTTTTTTGGATGTAGTAAATGCTAAATGAAATTAATATTGTAAAAATTTTATTAATGAAATTTTATAAAAGATGAAATTTTTTAAAAGATATAATATTCTTATAAATAATTTATTTATAAAAATAATGAAATATGGTTATAAACATTATTAATTCCAAATTTAGGTTTATTTTTGAATTATATATTATGGTTAGTAATCATGAAAATATTGGACACTTTTGTATTATGGTAATTGCACAAAGGGTTATAGAATGGTTAAAATAATGTTATATGGGTAAACAATTTATCCAAAAATGTCAGTATTTTATTACATGATGGGATTTAAAATTTTCCACATCTTATTATTAAATATTATCACCATGGGTCATTTTTTTTATCAAATTTATTCATGTTAATTTAATATTTTATGAAAATTGATGTGTGCCTTACCACTAAATTAATAAAAGTCACCCCTCCTTTCCCTATTTCTCCTCACATTGATCCCCTATCTCAACCAAACCCATCGAAAATATCTTCTGAAAATCCATATAGAAAATATATAGGGGATTTTCTTCACAAAATAACAAGCATTGAGTCATTATGAAGATATCTAAATGAGTTTTCCATATATTAGTTAATCCCCATAACTAGCCTAATTATTTTTTAATTCTATTTTAACCTTATTTAAATATTTTATATTATTTTTAATATTACTAAATATGAAACATAAATATTATTAAAATTTTTATTATTAGGAATCCATTGTTATTCGTTCTCTTTTCATCAAAAGGAATTGAATTTATATATTGTGCATACATACGACTTACCTTATCCACATAGCGAAATAATTCATTTCTAATCACAATATTTTATAGATTAATGTTATTTTGGGTTTAATGTAAAACTATTATACTTATTAAAAAATTATTATTATTTAATTATAGTTTATTCTCTTCCTTCTTGCCTTTATAATTATTGGAAAATGATAATCTTTCTTATCTGTATGTGTTGACTGATAGTCCTACAAATAGAGGGGATTATATTTTTATTCCCATTTTATATGGTTAGTAATGAGGATTAATTAAATTAATATACATAATATATATGATATAGTAATGATTCAATACATTTGGTGACTATTTATGTTTATTTTATTCTATCTATTCAAAAAATTAAAATAGTGTCCCTTAAAATGTTAAACCAGCTGTCTTGATGAAGAGTTAAATTCATTTTTCTATATAAAATTTTATAATTGAAATTTTAAATTTATATAATTTATATTTTAAAATCTTGAGATTTATAAGGAGACACTATGTTCAATAGCCTGTACGATACATCACATCAAGCCCAAATGACCAACTAAATATTTCTATTTTAATGTGACCATTATGACCTACATATTAAATTAGAGGGAATGAGTTAGAATAATTAATTTTTGAACTAAATATAAATTTATCACTAAATATTAATGTTTCATTATATTATTTTTAATGAAAAAAATTTTCTAGAAAATTAATTTTATTCTTCCAAAAAATAAATTTCCATCAAAAAATGTTTTGTATTTATTTTTGTGTAAAAAATAGAATTTATTTATGGATATTTGATAAAATTTATTTGATATAATCATCATTATTTTTGAAATAATCATATCAAAATTTTCCAATACTGGAATATTCATCATTCTCTAAAAAGGTTTATTTTTTGATTAGTAGTCAAAAATATCAGCTTTTCATAAAAATTATATGTTTCAATGTATCCTTAGGGTAAATTATATTCTGATTCATATTTAAAACATTAATTATATAATTTTTTATAAAATTAAATAATTTATTTTTTTATAATTTATTTTATAATTTATTTTATAATTTAAATTACTAAAAAATCATTTTAAATTTAAAAATAAGATTATTTTCGAAAAAGTGTTTATCATTTTGTTTTTTCCTATTTAAAATTGAATTAAATTATGATATCATTTTATTGGAATTTTTTAAATATTATGAAATATTTTCATATTGTAGGTCCAAATTATTTTAATAGGTACCTTTTATATTTTTTCCAATATTCATAATAACCATCATAATTTTTATTACTGTTGTAAAGTTCCAATCATGTAATTAAGGGTAAAATTACAATAATAAATACTTAGAATTACCCTAACACATGAATGAATTTTATTTTTTGAGTTATATATTACCATATTCAATTACGTATCGAAATTATAACCTCTTCATGCAACATTGATGATATTATAAAATTTATAACATTTGATTCAGTTAAATGTTGAAGATGTCATATTCATATTTTTAATTTTTAAATAATTTTTAATAAAGTCATTTCCAATATATATATAATATATTATAAAGATTAATTATATATAAAAAAGATTTATATATATAATAAATTTTGATTAACATTTTTTAGTTAATATATAATTACCTTAAATTCTTACACAACTCTCATGGAGTAATTATCTTTTAAATGGAAATATCAAATAATTGTTTTAAAAAATATTATGACAAATAGAATATTAGATATTTAATATGATCCAAGAATTTTAAAAATTGACATTAAATTCTAGATAAAAAATAAAATATTTTTTTAGATTTGTGCTTTTATTGATTTGTTTTAAAGATAATATTATTGAATACTGTCAAAATTGTCACTAATGATATTTAAAAATAATAAATAATATATTGAATGATATAAAGTAAATATAAATCATAATTTCATAAAAAATATTTGTATAAGGTGTTATATTTAATCGTTGATTAATTTATTTTTATTTTTTCATTCTATAGTAAATATTTTTTTAAAGGTGGGGGTCGAAGCCTCAATTTAGTATTTAAAGAAAAGCCCTCTTTAGAATGGTTAGAGGGAGACCCATTACATAGCCCGAAGGCCAGAGGCCAATAGGCATAAATACAAGGCTTGAAAGCCCATTTTTTGGCCCAAAGGACCCCTCGATGAATAGTACTGCAACAGTACCCACACTGCTGCAATACCTGCTATAGTACAGCTACTGCTACAGTACCTACTACATTCCCTCCGCTGCTAAAATATCTGCTACAGTCCCTCCACCTCTACAATTCTGCCACTACTACAGTACCACCACAACTATAGTACTACTATAGTGCCCTACTATAGTGCCGAAAAATTCGCCTCTGCCTGGATTTGATCCTGGGTCTTTTGGATGCCAAGCAGGAGCCTGTACCACTAAGGTACAAGCTCGTTGGATAATTCTATAGTAAATATAATAACAAATAAATAGTAAAAATCTATGTTGTCATGGTAAGAGTTGAAGGTGTAAAATATGGGTTAAGACGTAATTATATGTGCAATAATGTGACAAAAAAAATTCCAAAAAATATTTCATGGAAATATTATAACCCAAAATAATCTTATATTATAAATAAATAAATTATTATCTATTTGGAATTTAAAATAAATTTATAGAAATTTAATATTTTTAAGAATTCATAGAATTCCCCACTCTTATCTAATAAAAGGGTTGTTCGTACTCAAATTTCAACATGCATAAAAACATTTTAGAACATCTTATTCTTAACTTAATCCCTTAATTTATTCTAATAAATTATTATATAGTTCTTATATTAGTCATATCATTATCCTTAGTTGTCTTAAGGTGTTATGTAATAGAGGAATGCTCTAAAAGGGGAATCATTTCAAATTTATCATTTCAGTTTATTTATCCCTTCACCTCCATATAATATGATCAAATCATGAAAAAATAATACATCATGTATCCTCCATGTAATTATATTTCATTATTCATGTTCAATGACTAATATCAATTTCTATTTCATTGAAATGGGAAACAAAATAATTGTTCCTATGTTTTGTAGTCTACTGTCTCACAACCCGATGTAATTATTTTTACATCATTTTGTAAATATTTTTTTAATGATGGATTTAATGTTTATATATTATTTTGATGACATATTTATAATTATGGAAATAAAATATAAGGTTTAAATTCTAACCTTTACATGCACAAAAAAATGATAACATCATTCTGGCTTATATGTGAATTATCACCTACATGAAAAAATGTGATTTTAATTTCATCACCAATTCACATGTATAATATATATAAGTTTAATTATTTAATATATATATATATATTATGATAAATCTATAAATTGATAATAATTTTCAACTTCATCCTATAAGGATCAATAAAAAATGAATATGTTAGTAATGCATAGATAAAACCTACTATATCCAAGATTGTAACATTGTTAAGTTTTCATTAACATATTTATTATATGTATTTATAAGTATAATTTATATGAAAAAAATTTCATTATTTCATTAATATTATTATATAAATAATAAAATAATGAACTCTTTGACAATGTACATCACACCAAATTCATTTTTAGTATAAAGTGATGAATATCATCAATATATCAGATGTGAACATAAAAATTAATTAATCATTATCATAAGATAATAATTGATATAATTGTAATAATAAACATGAAAAATAATATAAATAATTGAAATAATTAATCTAAATTTTTTATTCAAGAAGGTAATGAGTTTTAGTGGTGTTTCTAATGGATGGTATGAGACCTCATGTCATTATTCTATCATTGAGATATATCTCGATATTATGAACTTATATTTTATTATCAGGATTATATCACTCCACGTTGTCTTTTTATATCATGAAAATATTAAATTTCATTAGAATTAATGTTTTATTAAATTTTTCAATTTTATGTGGAATATGAATAACAGATTTCAAAGTAGTAAGGGATTTCATAACTAAATTACAACCTATATGTCTTATTTTTCCATTATTTATTATTCCATTATAAGATTATTTGTAAAAATACATTTGATTATGTTATGTTGAATTTTAAATTATTTTATTTAGATTTACAGTGGATAGATATTATTTATTCATTTTACTAACACTCATTTTAATGATTTGATCTTTTTATGAGACTCATTAACGAAAATAACAATTTAAATTTTTTAATGATTCCTTATTCAAAAAATTTATTTTCCATTTCTAGGATTATGAAATATTTTTTAGGTACATATTTATATATAAATTAGTTTCTTAAAATTTTAAAATTTTAATTTCTATCAAAATATTTCATAAGGGTTCATTTTTTTGTTTTATGTATGGGAAATTCTATTAATATATTTCTTTTATGGTTAGACATTCAAAAAAATTTATAAGAGTTAAAAAGAATGTCTTTTATCATATATAGAATGAATCAATTTTTCGAATTTCATGATCCCATTATTTTTTATTCTTATATTACATGTTTATAATTTTATTTTCATATAAAATGTTTTCATATATTAGTTCATGTATTTTTTAAAAATACAAGTAATTTTAAAATGGAACATTTATTTTACAATTTTTTTTTAATGTTTTATATCTTATTCTTTTGTCATAATTTATAAGAATTGGATATGAAGATGGTTGGAGTTTTTATAAGTTATGGAATTTTGATCCCATTATATCTCTCCAATGCACTAGGTAATGTTATAAAGTTAAACAATTAGTTTTCTCCAAATAGATTATAAGAATGTGCTAGGATATTTATTCCAAATGTAGCTATGATGGTTACTCTGGGTGAATCCAAGAATTCTAGTGTTTCTATAAAAGGGATATGGAAAATGATTTCCCATGGTACCAAATTATATTGTATTTTCTAGATTAGGGTAGTTCAGGAAAATCATTTCATTTTTAAAATATATGGAATGATATTTTTTAATTAATGACAATTCTTTTGGGGTAATAATTTATGTTTTTATGAATATTTTATTGGTTTTTAGTGCAAGAATTGTTTCCTTTTTATGTCACTAAATGATATTAGTATTCTCAGTCATCATATATTAAATGTCTTTCACATGATTTTTCAAAAAAATTAGGAAAATGATGTGGTCAAGTTGAAATTATTGAAAATATTTCTTGAAAATTAAACATATTTTATTATAAAAGTGGTTCCTTAGGAGAAAATAGTAGATACTATGTAAATGATTTCACCTCTAATGTTTTGGGTTTATTTTGGAAATATTTTTATAAATTATCTAAAACTATATAAATAAAAAAATATTATTTTAACATATGTCATTTCTAGTGTTAAAATAATGATGATATGAATTATTTAATGTTAGGTCTTTTATAGTTGGTTTTAGAGATTAGATTAGAGAACATTATACATTAGGATGAATTCTTAAGAGTTATGGATATAATACTGTGTTTATAATTTTCAGGTTGAGATTATGTTCAGTTTCTTATAAATCACATTTTATGTATTGTGTAATATTATTTTATGGTGAATAATAGTATTTTTGGATTCATTCATTTTTAGGTAATTATTTGTTATAAAATTTTGTGTTGACAAAATGAATAATATAATAAAAAAATTTGAGGTTAAAACATATTACGTTTTTTAATGATGTTTCTACAATTTAAGGTTATTTATTATTTTTATATTAATATATATTTATAAAATGGAAAACCTGTAATCCATGGGATGAGCAATAATATCTGAAACGACCGCTTGAATTAAACGAAAAACTGATGGGAAACATTGTTACATCCTTTACTACTATACTACATGAGTCCCTAGGTAGTATAAACTTTGGTTTTTATTGAAATTGTTTTAAGGATGAATCATTATTTTGTTTTGTTAACACTTGTATAGAACATCGTGGGATTAAAAAATCTAGGATTAAGTGATTAATGTTATTTGTTATGAATAAAACCATAATTTTGTGATGAATTATAATAATAAGGTTAACATAATTATATGAAATTTTATTTCAGGAATAAAAGTTGAATTATTTATTATGTATTTACCTTGAGAACATGATATGATTATAAATTTTTTATTATGATACAAGAAGAGTAATTGATTTTATTTGGATATAGATTCTAAAATTTATATTTGAAGACTATGTGATCAAATATTAGTAATTTTTTGTTCTAAATCATAGTATTGAATATTTTTAATGAATTTTATGGATTATTATTTATTGAATGGTCTAACATGAACATTGTTAATTAATTAGGAATATTTTAGAATAATTTTTTAATATAATTGTTTGTTTATTTTTTGAATTATATTCTATTTTACTGGCCATTTTGGTTTTGATAATTCTTAAATTTAGAAGGAATAGATTTTTTCTTTTGTAATTTTTATTATCCATAGAGGATGATTATAATTAATCATAAATAGAAAAATATCATAAAAATAAATCATTTGGAGAAAATTATTATATAAGGTGGAAATTTATGGAAAGATGGAATTAAACGTTTCTAGTAAGTATATTTTATTAGGTTCATAGTTTTTCTAGAAAAATACTCATAATCTTAAAGAAATTAATATCCATACAAAAAAATTATTTATATACATTTCTTACCAAGAAATCAATTACATTTAAACCCATTATTTAAATATTGTTTTGTGATGGTGAACATCATAATGACCATGTTCAACAACCAATATCAATAAAAACATGATAGTACATTTTCTCATCCACTTACATATTTTTCTAAATGAAATTATATTAATTTTTATCTTAGTTAGTATTAATTCGTTCATTTATACCTTTTCAAATGGATATTTTATTGTCCGTTGTTCTAATGTGGGATCTTGACCAAAGTCTTATTTAAAGTCATACCCTAGTTACTAAGCATAAATTCAAACTTTTGAGGACCCTAATTAAAAAGGGGTAATAATTTAACAATAGAGGTTTTAATAGGAAACACTATGTTATATATCTTGTAAAATACAGAACAACATGCTTAAACTAACAAATAAATATTATTATTTAATTGTGATGGTTATATAGTAGCCAATAATATTGTAGGAATAAATATGAATATTTTTTTAGATATAGTAAAAATATCTAACTAAGTGTAAATGTTTTGATATGTTTTTATAAAATAAAAATATAATTTATTAAATGATATTTTCTTGTAAAATAAATTTAGTTTTCATTAAAATTGTATTATTTTTTACATACAAATTATAGAGAAAATTTTTAGATATTTTTAAGAATTTATTTTATAAAATTAAGGTTTTTATGAAAATATCATATTATAATATTTCTATTATAAATATTTTATTATTTTCTAAGAAGATTGGTTTTTTCATGAATAGTGAAATATAATGATTTTTATTAAAAATTAATTTTTCAATGTATTTTAAATGACCAATTAGGTTTTAATTTGTTTTAAATTTTGAATTATTTAATTTTAATATAATATAATAAAATTATTTTTTTAAATGATATTTATTTTTGAATTTACTGTAGGAACATTTTAAATTTAAAAATATTATTTTTCCAAATTACTATATTTTATTGTGTTTCGTCAGTTGAAATTTAAAATAAATTATTCAACTTATGTGTTTATAAATATGAAACACATTATACATATTTGGATTCATGAGGTACAAATACTATATTTATTTCCATTATTTCCATTATTAATATTAACCATTTTAACATTTATTTCCACGATAATGGGTTAATCCAATAATTATAAGTAAAAAAAATTATAATGAATAGAAAATGACCAAAATATAGGACGAAATTCAATTTAAAGATTTATATTAGACACAAATAATTCATGTCTCTATTATATATCACTTTTAATCCACTTTTATTATTTTGTAACATTTATAATATTTTATTTAATGAAAACCCAAAGATTCCATACTCATATTATTAATAAATATATTATTTTTTATAAAGGATTATATAGAAGTTATATTCAACTATAAATATTAGTTTTGTTTATAAATTATGTATATATATGAAGAAAATTTATTAATAATTACTAGTTAATTAATAATAAGATTAAACTCATGCACAAAAAAGATGTAGTAATTATTTTATTATGGTATTATGAAATAAATTTTATTATTAAAATTTAAATAAATATAATTTTCTATAAATAATTTGAGAAAATAATTATATAGATTAAATTAACATCATAGGGAAATAATTAAATAGGTTTTAGTTGTTTTTTTCATGATATTTCATAATGTTAGAGTAATTAATAGTAACAAAATCGACGTTATTCATATTTTAAATTAAATAATATTTTATTAAATGATATAAAATTTAAAAAAATGTTAATTATAAATTATTATTCTGATAAGTTTTTAACTATCATCTATGTCACATTTATAAATTATTTTGGATTTTTTAATCTGTATATTAACTTTTAATGTATATAAATCTATGTTTTCATCATAAAATTTAAAGTTGATAAGCAATGGTTAAAAATTTATACGGTTAATAATGTGATATAAAAATATAAAAAATGATTTTATGATATTATTTTTACCCATATTCATCATATATTAGAGATAAATTAATTTTTATATATTTGTAATTGAAATTAAATGTATAATTATTTAATAGTTTTTGAATTTTGAAGAGTTCCCCTGTCCTATTTTATAAAAGGGATCATATTATTATCATTTCCAAACACTCCAAATAAATTTTTTATCATCCAATAGCCACCAAAAACCCATTCTATAATACCCTACAAAATTATATATATGTTATCTTTGGTATAATATCACCCTTTATGGTCTTATTGTGTCAAGAAATAGAGGATATCTAAAAAAGATATATCATTTTTAATAAAGAATTTAAGCATTTTTTCTTCATCCACATAATTAAAATATTATTAAACAATGATCATTTAATAAATATAGTTTCATTCAAGTAATGATATTTTATTATTTCTATGGAATGACTTCTGTACATCTTCTTTTCGACCGATTTGGAAAATAATTAATCATTATTGTGAACAGATGACTACTACCTCACAAACCAATGTATTTCATTTTTCAACACTGTCCCTCGAGGATATTTATATTGAAGGAATTATTATTAATATATAATAATTTTGTTGTATTTATCCTTCTATATATATAATATATCAATTAAATCCAAATATTTTCATACATAAAAAAAATGAAAATATCGTTTGTGTATATGTGTGATTGATCACCTCCTTAGTGCGACGTGATTTGTCTTTCATCAAAACATCCCTCAGCAGATATATATATAAATATGTTTATAAATAATATATTATATTTTATTATTAAATTATTTTTTTGATAGTGTAATAAATTATTAAGTTATCTCTATAATGAAATATAAAAAATGAACGTGCCACTATTGGGTAGGTAAGAACTACCATATCCGTGATTGTAGAATAGTTCATTTCTAATAAATGTATTTAATTGATGGATTTAAAATTGTAATTGTTGTGTTATAATTATTCTTCTATCATGAAAATTATTTTTTCAATTATGGAATAATAACCACCTTTATTACTAGAATAATACCAATGTCTATTTTGGATTCAAGTACTAAATATCATCAAAATTTTGGATATGAACATAAATAATTAAGTAATTATCATACGAAGATAGAAATTGATATTAAATTAATGTTAAACTACAAAATGGTTTTATGAAATTAAATTAATGACAGGTTTTTTTATTTAGGATGAAAAACAATGTTTATGACATTTTGGACTCATGGTAAGGAACTTTATCCAAACATTATTTCATTGAAGAGTATATCTATGTTATGTACTGATATTATATTATTGGTATATATAAATATTAATTGACATGAAATATTATGAATTAATTTATTCTCATTATATGTAAAGTATTATAGAGTGTTATTCATATATATGTAATATGATTTTACAGATTGTGACATAGAAAGGAATTTCTAAAATCAATGTCAACTTATTAAGTCCAAATCTACTTCATTGATTATGTAATTATAATCTCATATGTGAAAATATGATTGATTTTCTTTTATTGTATTTTTACTTGTTTTTTTGATTTATAGTATTTTAACATAATCAATTCATATTAATAAAAATGATTCAATGATATGTTCTTTTATGGTTCTCCTTAAATAAAAAATCATTTTAAATATTTCACTAATTGATTCTTCAATATATTTTTATTTAATTTATATATTTTCAATATTATTTTAATAATTTATTTATATGTAAATTAATTTTTTAAAATGGAAATCTTACAGTTACTCTAAAATTTCATTAAAAGGTATCTTTTTTAGAATTTAATTAAGGATCATGCTTTTAAAAATCACCATTTAATGTTATGCTCTCAACTATTTATAAAAATTTCAAATGAAATGTATTCTATATTATTTGAGATCAATATATTTTCATCTTTTCAAGTTTCCTTAATTTTAAGAATCATCCTTTATATGTTTAACATTTAATTTCTATGTACCATTTTATTTTATATTAGTGAATAGATTATTAAAAAATGAAAATTTATTTCAAATTAGCATGGTTATATTCCTAAATAATGTATTTATAAATGTTTTATTTATTTTTAATATTTTATGGTTCATAGAAATTTCTAATGAGAATGATTTTTTATAATAAAAATTTAGGGTGTTTGATCCCGTTATAGCTGTCTAATACATTGTGTAATGGGGCATTGTGAACCAATTTGGTTTCTCCTACGACATTATAAGAATACACTACAGTAGTTATTACATGTAAAAATATGATGGTCTCTATCAATGTAGGAAAGAAAACTACAATATTTTTGATATTGATATGTAAAAATATGTCCCATGTAACTTACTTATCTATTATATTCATACATAGGATTTTTGATGAATATATTTTATTTTCAAAAAGGCTGGATAAAGAAATTTTTGAATTCATTATTCCTTTTTTTGGGTCGAAATGTTTGTTTGTATAAATTTTTATGGGTTCTCAATAGACTAATGTTACCATTTTTTATGTCCCCTACTGATATTTTTGTGATAATTCAATTTTTAAACTAATTTTCAATGGATCTTGAGGATGTGTAATGTAATAGATGGGGTTAAGATGATATTTTGCAATATTCTTCATCAAATTAAATCATATTTTATTTATAATGGGATTCATTAGGTGAAAAAATGTTTAATGGGTGTATTAAAGAACATATAATAGATACATTATTTTCTATAATAGTTTTTTCCTAATTATCCACAACACTAAAATGAAAGGATATTTGGGGAAAGAATGTTATTTCAAGTGTTAAAATTACTACTATATGTATTCTTTAATGCATGGTAATTACGAAAAAATATTATATTTATATCATTATTACCGTTTATAAATTATTTAACCAAGATATATTTATAAAAAATAAAACAATCAAATTAAAAGGAACATGAAAAATGAATCAAATATCACCCAAATTGGCGATTTTTATAAGGAATTATAAATAAATTCTAGATAAATTTACATAAATAAATAATATTTTTTATGATATATATTATTCTTTATTTGGACTATATTTATATTAAATTTATATTTTCATAAATGGATTTCTAATGTATACTTAGTTGTTGGACTAACAGTAAGGGATTTTCGTCTCACTTTTATTTCATTTGGAAACATGGATTATACATCACTTATTTCTTTTGTATGGTGTACGTAATCCCCATGAATGTATTTTATGATACTTATCAAGAAAATTATGGAATAGATATATTATAATATTTCATTCATTATTTAAATTTCAAAATGATTCAAATGTTACAAAACCAAAAATGTGTTTTTTGTTACAATCTCATTGTTTATTATTATTTGTTACATTTATGCATCAAGTGGTTAATTATTGTTAACTAATATACTCATAAAATATCTTATCCTCCACTTATTATAAGAATTAAAAAGTTTTTCATTCATCTGTTTCACCCTATGTAAAATAGATACTATTAATGTGTTTTTTATGACATTGACATAGATTATTTATTCGGTAAAAAAATAATTTTTTTATATATATTCTTTTTTTCCAAAATTCCAAAAAAAATAGATATTAAAATTCTATTAAAATTTTTCAAAGTCATATTTTCAATTTTATTATAATATATTAATGGTATTCTAATGAAATCATCTTTTTTTATTATGATTATGTTTCTTTTTGTGTTTTTTATAAAATAATGCATAAATTTATTTACTTATATGACATGTATGAAAACCTAGGTCATCATGACAACTCAATTCCTTTCAAATCCATTTAGATGTTCTTATTAATGATTATAATGAATAATTGTTCATATTTTTCTTACTATTTCTATATTTTATATAGGTGATTTCAAAATGAACTGGTTATTTTCAACAAAAAATGTTATAAGGAAATTTCCATGACCATTATTCATCTAAGATGAAATCCATTAATGTAACTTAAGACATACCTGGTTTATATTCTAGAAATTACAACATTATTCAATATATTTATATTTTATGGTTATGATGAAAAAATGTTTTTAATACACATTTTAATTGTCATAGGTTATACTATAATGAAATTTCTATGAAATATTAGTTTTTCATGTATTCAAATAAGATAAATGATTTATAACAATGTTGTAAAAATTTGTATGATTTTCATTATTTCATGGGTGGAACCAATATCTTCCTAAAATGAATTTCATTAATATGGATAAATCATTTTTTAAATATGTTATCTGTGAATCTCATTTCCTATTAAAAATATTAAAAATGGACTTAGTTTTAATGAAAATAAGATTATTATTATACGTGGTTTTAATGACTATATTTTTATGCATAGGGCAATTATTAATGTACAAAAATGTTTCAATGGACCTGACTTTCATTCCCATAATATTCCTCAGGGAAATTGTAAATTGTTTATAAATTTAGTAATGTTTGTGATACTAATCCCATAAATTGATGAGTGGAATTATTTATATTAATAACTATTCAATAATTTATAATCTTTTATATGAAAAAATCACAAGTCTTATATCAATGTTATGTTTTCATGGTTTATGTTCATCGATACAATTTTGATTCTTGTCTTATTAACATCCATTCATTAATACAAGACTGAATATTATGATCCATGATATTCATTGTATGTATTTTAAAGGTTATGATATTGATCTTATATCCTTATGATTTTGTTTTAATTTAGTGATCATTAATATTTCCCCCTTTTACCTTTAATTTCTATCTATTATCTCCCCTTATATTTAATAATTATTTCTTAGTTTAAAAAGAATGGTTTTGGGGATGGAATTTAATTGAATTGATCTTTTAATGAAAAACGTAATAATAATTTCATATAAACTGATTTTTTTTTGTTTATATGTTTCTAAATCTAATAGAACTATATGATTAAGGAATAGAGAGTTATTATATTACATGAATGTTAAAAAAAGATGAAACATATATGTATGAAAATTATGGTTCAATATAACTCTAAAATTATTCTATTTTATATAAAAAAATCACAAACATTTTCTCATAGAGTGACATTAATGCTCTTCTTTGTGAAATACTACTAACATATTAATGGTAGAATTCATTCTCTTTAATCATTCATAGATATCATTGGTATTTATAATCACCTACATGAAAATAATTCCATATTGTCTAATATACTCTCCTCAATAATCTCCCATCACCAATGTTTTTAACCAAGAACCCATCTTTCCTTATATACACAAAATTTCCATAATCATTATTTTTTATACACTCAAATTATTGTGTTTTATCCATTATCAGACAATATGTTTTAGGAAGTACACTTTTCATTTAAACTTATTATTAATCCAATTCTTTTTAATTTGATTACACAGTCATTAAAAAATTTATATATGACTCAAATTTCTCCTTCAACATATTTTTTTAGAATCATATCCAATTATAGAATAATATTTTTTTATGATCAATGGAATTTACACTATATATGAATTGATTAAAATATCCACAACATATTTATTATCTTTACTGTTTCACTTTTTCATTTATGGATGTTGTTAATTAGAAGTAATATTTTTCAAAATTTTATAGTGATGATGAATTCACTATCTAGGTGACCTTGTTAATAACAAATTTGAAATTTACATTAGGAGATACAAACAAATAATATTAATTATATTATAAAATTTTTCATATATGTGTTATTTCCTCCCTTTAAGGGTCTTCCTCCACCCAAAAAATGTTGTAATTTTTTTTCCATGGATTTAAATTATAAATACATTCTAAAATGATCATTTATTATTTTTTTATCTATTCATGATTGAAACTTTTTGGATGCTTTTCGGAAAATTTATAAATGAAATGCTTGTCATTGAATGTTCATAGCAGTTCCAAGTAATGATGAGAACTTCGAGGTTCCAAAATAATATTCATGAATATTTGTCTTTTTATTGTTGTTATTATTTTATGGGACACAAATCTGTTTACTAGATAGAGTTAGGAGGCTCAAAATACATTGAAACACCTCTAATGGTTATCACACATTGAAATATACATTATATGGTCTTATGATAATATAAATGTAAATAAAAATTCATCATTTACATTTGTCCTTGAATTTTTATATTTACAGACATATATACCAATCTATTAAAATTAAAATTATCATCTATTGTTATCATGTATCACAAAAATCGTGGTATTGAGGAAAAAAGGAAAAAAATCATAGAAAACTATGATTTGTTTGGTGCACCATGATGGATATTACATTAATGTTTAATGAAATAAAGGATTTATCTGGTTGGCCGCATTATAGAAGATGATATATCATACTCATTAATGGGAATGGATCTACATTTGTTGATATACGTCAATGGTGTTTGGTGCGATATATCATTTATAAGAGAAATAAAGAGACATCAATCATATAGGATGATGAAACCAAAACAAATCCTTCTTGATTTTTAATATCATGATAATGTGATTGTATTACATAATAACCATTCATTGGAAATTGGTTTAATTATGAAATTAAATTATTTCTCAATGTGCAGAATGGTGATTTTAAAAACAAAATAATTAATATTATTTGGTTATTCCAAATGTCATTGATAAAAATTACTAGAGGTTCACACAATATTTTTACCCTAATCATAATAAAATTATATTAATGAAATTAATAAATTGGAATAAATATTATTTATTCCGAATTGGATGATCTGTATAATATAATAATATGATTTTATAAAGAACAAGTGTATTGAATAATAATAATAAATATTTATTTTCATTGTTTTTATATTATAATATTAATTGTATTTATTGAGGAAAATAACAAAGATAATTTATTATTATAAAAATACTCATTATTCAAGGATCTGTAAAAGTTTATAGCAGAATGATGATCGATCTTAATGGTTTGATTAGAAATGATATAAATGATATTTATTTATATTCCTAACTTTTTGTTTCAGGTCATGAAAATAATAATAATAATATTATTATTATTAATTATGTGCCTGAGTTAAATAATGATTTATAATGTCGAAATGGGGATTTGGTACAATTTTATAACACTTACCCTAACATAATAGATATCTAATTTTATCACAATCCATATTCACATTTTTATACACAACAGAAATTATTTTATCAGTCAATCCCTAAAGAGGAAAAAATATATATAGAGATGTAATCTCCCATCCTCTCTCTATACATAACGAGAACATCATTTTATTCATCATCCTAAATGAGAATTCTATTATGGTCAACCAAGAGTGATGTAGGAAATCATAGTGAGTTGTCCTAGTGAAAAAAAATACTAAGACGATATTCAGTGATTATGGTCCATATATAGATCAATTCTAGATATATTATGCACAAGGATACTATAAATCATAGAAAATATGATGAGATATTATCCACTGAATAATCAATGGATGTAGAATTAATAATTGATATAATTGTACACAACTCAAAATTTAATTCTAAATTACATGTGAAGACATAACTATTCAATTTATGAAATTTTAATATAGTCTAGTAATCTATATATTTATTAGACATGAAATTATAATCATATTAATCAATTATTACATGTACATTATTACTAAAAATTTGAGTTATTACTACAATCTATAGTAATTATTCATTACCCAGAACTTTCTAGTGGTATTAGATCGGTCAAATGATTAATTTATGACTATTTATTATTCATTTATATTTTTCATATGTCTTCATTTTCATTGTATTATTTTAATTTTTTAATATCTTATATAACTTTCACTTCCCTATATTATTATCCTAAACACAACATACAAATGATTATGATTAATAAAAAAAGTAATCATATGAAGAACACTATCAGGATGTGGAAATGGCTATTCCTATACCAAATCAATATATATAGCATGTACTTTTTTCATTCAATTTATTTTTTTAATTACATATATTGATAGATATAGTCATATCTATTGAAAAAGGATCTGTGATATGACAATAGAGGATCAATATGTCGATCGAGATAGAAAAACACAAGACATAATGAATTAAAAATCATGTATCCATTATATATGGAATGTGGTTCCTCTTATCTTGTGACTGTGGAAACAGGGTGTCCCTTCATTCTCAATAACATATACATGACATGGGGATATATAATCAATGAATCATTGATGCCATATGATTTATATTTCTATTTAATTATATGTACCTAATTCTAATCCATAGAAGGCATCCCACCATGCCCTAAGTTATTTTCTATGAATATTCTATAAGTATAATTTATAATGGTTACTGTAGTGCTCACTAAATAGTATGAATCAAATAGTCGGTATAATATATAGTTAAGAAAAATAGAATATATAATAAAAACAAATCATAAATGTTCCATTTTTCAGTTATTTTAATGTAAGTTACATTTCATATGATGTATATTTATGAATAAAATAAATATCTATGTGAAAATATTTTATAAGAATAATACGTTTCCTCGAATTCATCTTATGTAATTCATTAATTTTAAATGAAATTAATTTTGTATAAAATTATTAATGATTTGTAGTTAAGTATGATTGGATTAATTTAAGACAAAATATATTAATTAAATTAATTCATAGTGAATTATATTAATTAAGGAATGAATCAATGCAATGGATAACTATATTACAAATGTAGTTCAGTTTCACGATGTGTTTTTGATCATCAGATTAGACCACATCCATTGTAGATTATTCATTCATTTAAATTTATTATTATTTATCTAAAATTTAAGGTTTTTATGTCATCCCCTCCTCTTTTTTATGTTAGGGAATGTGGGTTCATTGTTTTTTTATGTAAAAACTATTTATCCAATCCATTGTATCCTATTAGCTAAAATTTACTAAACAAATGTGTATGGATGGATATCCAATGTGAGAGTAGGAAATCCAAAAATAGGAGGTGATGTGAAACAGATTAAGGATATACTTATGAGTCCATGTTAGAATGATATAATGGGAAACATGTCAGATTTCATTATGTTATACTCTAGATATGAGTGTTAGTTTATCTTATGTTATTAAAAATAACAATTAGTGTATCTAATGATCCTTAAACTTAATCATTATTTCTATAAGTTTCATTGTTATTTTTATATGTTTTTAACTGTAAAAAATAACATAATAAATTAATTAAAAAGATATCAAGATGAAACAAAACCTTACTTTACTATGCATTATAATTTTACTATAATTTATTATTAACTTCTATAAAATCCACTTAATACCAAAAAGACATGATGAATGAGAAAATGGTATTTATAAAAAATAATAAAAAACCCACATCAATAAATAGTAATTCATTTTATCTTTCCACTACTTTTATAAGAATCATTGTTATAGTTAAATTTGGATGACTAACCCATGTTGGGGTACATTCAACTATCATGTTACATATACAAAAATTTTTGGGTTGACATAAACATGGTTTCCTTTAATTTTTTACTTTGCAAGAAGTAAATGGGTTATTTAAGAGGCATCTATTGACAAAATAATTACAACATGATTTCTAGATAGGGGAGTCCACCCAACAAATCATGTAATAGTGAGTTAATTTGGTGGCATGATACCCCTACCTAATTCTCTTCAAATAAAATCATTGTCCCATTTCATGGTTACATGATGTGAAATATGAACCCTTTCTACTCAAATATAAAATGAATTATATATTCCAAAACTAATAGTGAGGGATACCATATTTCCAAAAAATGTTGCGATTAATGTATCTTATTTTAAATGTCATTTATTTATCTATTATTAAAATAAAAATCACTAATTATCAATCATAAATTTTTATAAAAGGAATATAAACCAACCTCAAAAACATCATAATGATCTATACTAGATAAGGAAAAATTTCTCACTCGAACAGATTTCAAAAAATTCTATAGATACTTATGTATTTTATTAGTTTATATAAGTAAATTATTTTGTATGAAGCCCCAATTTCTTAAGTCACATTCCAAAATGGATTTTGGTGAAGAAATTTCTCTCCATTTTGGAAATGTGGAAGGTAGTATATATGAATACTCCTTTATGATTTCCTTCTTAACTTATAATCATTGAATAAAATATTTGGATTTGGATGTGTGGTGCATTGCTTTATTCCCTCAGGATCTCTATTAGAATAATCTAAATCCCAAAGGTATCATTTCTCAAATTCACATTTCACATTAAATCATAGGGAGTCAGTTATTAATAGACCACACTTCACTAAGATGACTGGAAACATTGAGTACTTGGATATATTGGGTATTATGATCATTGGTGATCTTTGAACCACTCTCATTCAATCCTCAAAATAAATAATCAACACTAGTATTATAATGATATATATATTTAGAAACAATAAGAAGATTATTTCATAACATCTTGTTTTTATTCTCCATAGTGAAAAATTAATCTAGAATGACAAATAAATGTTTCTATTATAGAATAATAAGTGCTGGAATATCAAAAATATCCTAAAGAAATATTATCTGTTCACGTTTATCAAGCACCATCCATCCAAGAAGAAGAAAATGCAGATGAAAGGAAATAAACATGATATAGTTTGTTTTATGTGTAAAATAATGGTCACCTGGGAAATGAATTCCACAAACTCAATGGGGAAAGGGGAATCTTTTAGTGTCTTAATTATTGAGTATAATCATTTCACATCTACAAGTTGAGTGTTACATACTACCTATGGTTATTATATTATTATAAAAATATATGTGCTAAGTTAATTTCTACCAATTTATATAGATAATGTCAATCTACGAGCTGCCAATAGAGTGTGGGTGGCTACTATAACCATTAGAGACTACAAACTCAAATTACTATCAATATTGATTTTATATTTATTGAAATATTTATTTCCCTAATTTTACTAAGAACAACAATTATATTTATTTATGCTATATAGTTGGATTTATTTTTAATATTTGTAGTAAGGTATATTACTAATATTAATATAGAATAGGTTATTGTATGGAATAGTTAATTAATGTTCATTCTTTATAAATTTAAAAAAAAAGTTGTTAATATATAAGGAAACTAATATTCATAAATCTTATAACACACAGTTATGGAATCATCATGTTGGTAATAAAATCAAGAATCATTTACAAATTCGTTATAAAGTGAGTTACATTTACTCATTTTTCCTAAATGAAATGAAAAATATGATAATTTATTAATGGAATGATGACCAAAATGGTATTTAGTTGTCAGAATGAAAGGTTTGTAGTGATTCAAGAATATGTACACATAGATGAATGTTGACCATTTTACATATAACCTATTAGTGGAGAGCAATACATTATTACTTTTAAAAATAACATGAGAAGGTATTAACATAGCCACTTTATGAGGTATAATTCATGATTTATTGAGAAGTTCATAGTATTTAGGTATGAAGTTTTGGATTATAATGGTAATAAGATTATGAAATTTCAATTGGATATAGTTGGTAAAATTTTATCCAAATATATTATAAATTTTTTAATACGGTGTGCAATTTTATCTCCAATCAATCCACCAAATAAATCATAGTGGAAGAGAGTAAATAAAAAATGGAATCATATAAATCTTGATATGGTATAGATGATTATGATTTAGGTAAACAATCCATTACACTCTTAGGGATACACATTTTATTTAGAATCATGAATACTAAAATGAGTACCGAATAATGTGTAAAATAATATTTCCTTCTATATATTGAGGGTAATGAAACCAATTTTCTCACATGTTATTAGAGAGGGTAGAAATTATTTTGTTACGGATAGATTATGAAGTGAAATAGAATCCCAAGGAATGATTTGTATCATTATTGGGTATCCCAAGGGAACAAGGTAATATGATATATGCAAACCATCAAACATAAATGTATCTATTGTTAGACAAGATGCCTTTTGTGTGTTATAACATCCTCGAGAAGGATAGTATGAGTGTAGAACCCCTGGTTTCTGGTATGTAACCCTTAATTGATGCTTTTCATGTTTTTAAAAGTTAAGGGCGATGTATGGGAGAGTTGGGAGATCCTGGATTTAAGTTTGAAGCAATGGGGAAGGTGAACAGGCGGTGCACGGTTTGTCTAAAATGTGTGGCCAAACCGTGTGTGGCTGACTGAGGAGCTAGTGGCATCCGCATGGTCGGTGCACGGTTAAGGGAAACCCTGCGATGAGGCCATGCGAGAAGGGTGGCTGAGGTAGTAGCTAACACATGGTTAGCACATGGTTTGTCAAACCATGCGGACTAACCGTGTGGTCACTTAAAATTAGATCCTTAAATTCTGGATGTCACTCATTTTGACTCTAACTGACTCATTAAAGCTCTTAATAGGCCCTAACTTGGGATTTTGGTTCTTCTAAGGTCAATGAGGGTCATACCATCATTCTAGAGGAAATCTTAAGGCTTCTCTAGGCTAATCGAAGCTGGATTCATGAGGTATGTGATCATTCTCCTTCATTCTTCATCATTTTCATAGATCTACTCAAATATACTTCTCGTGTTCTCTCAGTTTCATATATATACGGCTTTCATGGGTATATCTATGTGTTTTGATTCAAAGTATTATGAGATTTGGTCTTGGTTGTGTTAGGATAAGAGATCTATGGTGGGTTTTTGGAGATTTGACCTGGTGTTCTTGAGCGTTCTTCGTCCATTTCTTGGTTTCACATTTTTTTTGAGATAGGTGGCCTCACATTCGACTCCTCTTGTTAGAATTGGTTTTCTTAGTTTCAAATTGGTTATTTGAATGAAATTGATTGTGAAAATCATGGCATAAAGCTTATTTAGTGATTATTAATGGTTTGATGAAATTGTGGAATCTTGGTGAATTGTGTGCAAAGTGACTTGGCTATTTGAATTTAAAATGTAGATTTTGAATTATGAAATGTTTGAAATTTTTAATGGTTTGATAAGAAATGGGTTTTAAATAAAAAGAGTGTTTTATTGAAATGGTTTTGATGGATTTGGTTTTCTATAAAAAGGCATCTTTACTGATATGGTTTGAATTGTTTGAACACACTTGGTTTGGAAGGGAAATGGTTTTCAAAAAAAGTTGTTTTATTGAAAGGATGGTTTGGAATGGTTTTTGGGAATGTTTGGTGTGTGTTCATATTGCATGCACGAGGCTTGGTTGAAATAGAACCGTGTTTTTGGTGTCAAACGTTTAATGGAACGTGGTAACTATATGTACGAGGTATGGTTGAAATATGAGCTTCTGCTAGGTGCCAAAGGTGTAATGGAACATGGGAAGTAATTACCTTGTGACGACTTGGTAGATCAACGAGAAACCGCTCATGAGCATGGAACTGTCATAACGATGCATGAATGGTTGATTTCACGGGTTTGTGAAATGGTTGGGAATTCCAAAACGGGATGTTGGTGAAATGGTTTGGAAATTTTCATGGTTATTTTTCTGGGAAAATAACTTGTTGTAAAAGCTAGTTTAAATTGAACTTTGATGATTTTGAGCATGGATTGTTTTGGAAAACATTTTTATATTTAGTTATAAACTGCTTCGGTGAAAATGTTTTATATAAATGTAGCTAACTCTTATATCCTAGTGGCGTTAGTAGGGAAGTCATTAGGGAAAACCTGCTGAGTTTTATACTCACCCCTACTTTGGCACTTTGGTGCTTTTGTAGATGTTGTATTTCGAGACACAGTTAAAGGTAAAGAGTCTCATTTCTAATGGCACATGGTGATGGATGGGAGATACTGTGGAGTTTCGAGATTGTTGACCACAAAGTCGTGGTGTCTTTTGAGAGTCTCATGTTGTTCTTCTACTCTGTACCTTGATTTTTGGTTTGGACTTCCGCTGTTGTGTACTCTGATCTGGTTCAATATAAATGAATCTATTGGTTGGTCTTTCGTTTGTACATGCATCATATAGTGAATGGTTAATGGATGAGTTTATTTCAAAAAAGGGTAAATTTTCCCCCCCACTTATACTTGAGACCCTTATGCATTTATTTATAGCCTTTGGAGTCTTGGGAATGTCTCTTAAGGCATAATAATGACTCGTTGCACTCTCAAGAGAATGATAATTGGAGGGTCATTACAAATGGAATTAGCTTGATCGGTCCTTTCCTAACAAGTATTCATCTATGTTCTTGGCCTTGGAGTTGAAATTCATTCTTGTCTATTCCTTGGGTCGAAATCTTTGACAGGAGTATTATTTTCGGAACATTAAATGTATAGAATAGAAGGACATAGCTAACCCGTTAATGTTGAACATCAAGTTACAAGGATGTTGGGTACATATGTTTTTTGGATACACTTCTAGAATGTTATAAATCCCATTGTCATGGGTTTAGAAAATGAGATGTGCATGACATGCATTGTAGAGGAATGACTTCCTACTTGGATTTCATATCTCATTGTAAGGAATGAGTAAGAATTTTGTGAAAGGTGACAATTTTTGAAAAATGTGGAAACCGTTTTCAATTGAAAGACTTTGAAAACATGGTATTCGGTGTATTTTGAAAATGGATTGATTTTCAAAAATTATGTTTAATGTTTTCAAAAATGATTGAACATGGAAAAATGTTGTTTGAGAACAATGTTGTGATAGATGATGTGATTGAACTTGAAATGCTAATCCAATAGTTGCTAGATATTGAGATTGAAGAAGTTTGTTGTTGGTTTAGAAAATGGCACCCGGTAGGCATCGTCGAAACCAACCCGAAGAAGCTGCGGAGAATGTGGTAACACCTTTACAATGTGTGAACCAAGAGCTGGTTTAGAGTTTTTTCCATGCCTTTCAAGCTGTGGATACGGGGAACTGGAGGAATGATCCCCAACATGTGGATCATACCATCTAGTTCATGAAGCAGAGTCCACCGAACTGTAGGGGAGATGCAGAACCCAAGAAGGCAGAGGTGTGGCTAAGCAGGATGAATCGTATATTCAATTTCATTGGCACACCAGTGGAGTTGAAAGTAAAGCTGGTGACCTATATGCTTGAGGATCATTCACGTCAGTGGTGGGATTTAGCGGTGCATGCTAAATTGGATGAAGGCCTTACATGGGAGGATTTTGAAGAATTTTTTAGCAAACAATTCTATCCTCACACGTTCAAGAACCAAAAAATGACGGACTTCTTCAGCTTGAAACATGAGATCCTCTCTGCCACAAAGTATGCGGCTATATTCATGAATTTAGTCTGTTTTCACCAGAGGTTCCGACAAGTGCTTCATTAAAGGCACGAATCTTTGAATCGAGGCTAAGGAAGGAGATTTGATTGAAGATTGTTGTGCTTTGTATTACAGATTATACATAGATGGTGAACAGAGCAACAGTTGATGAACGTGATATCTCCGGATCTATTGGAGGAGGCATGATGATACCCATGGGAATGGGTGGGAACTCAAATTCTAGGAACAAGAGGAAGAAGGACACCTACTCCCAATGTGGGAGTGCATATCAGAACCAGATGGCGGGATCAGTCAACATTCCTCCACGACCCCAGAGCAAAGCAGGTTGCTTTCAATGTTGTTCGATTGATCAAATGAAAGGAGAATGTACAACACCACTAAGAGCATGCCACAATTACCACAAGATGGGGCATCTTTAGTGATATTGTTGTTTTGATCCACGATCGGGTGATCGGGACACTTCTCAAGCGTCGCAGGCATCATATGATTCAAAAGGGAAAGGACAAAAAAATCAGTCTTGTCAGCAAAACAGAGCTAGATATAGTGATTCCATGGATACCATTACTCCTCAGGAAGGGCAATCTCAAGAAGGAAATAAGGAGCAAAGTGCTACAATAAAGAAATTGTATGGAGCCAAACTGATGACAAGCGATGATCAGGCTAGAATATCTAAAGTGAGAGGTACAATTATTTTAAATTGTACCCTCATGTAAGTGTTGTTTGATACTTGTGCATCACATTTGTTTTTGCTAATCGTATTGATTATTTTCTTAACTTAAAGAACAAATGATTCCTTCTATGTTGAAACTGCAAACTCCTCTTGGGGAAAGAGAATATCAAGCCTTCGTGTGTAGAGAATGTGCTATAATTGTTCATGTAGCTGATCTGAAATGGGATTTCTCTATGTTGGATATAGATGTCTATGAAGTAATCTGGGGTATGGATTGGTTGACAACGTTTAAGGATCACATCAGCTGTTATGGGAGAATAGTTAGTTTCTCGATTGAGGATGACTTTGAGCATATCTTTAGAGGAGAAATGATAGTAATGAAATGAGAAAAGTTCTTTTTGACACCAATGGTGGGAATGATATCTTACTAATTGGTAGAGTTGACTTTTTCATCATTGGAAGAGAGTGAGGAAAATAGTTTTCGAGTTGTGGTGGATCAATTTCCAGATGATTTTCCTGAAAAATTATCAGGATTACCACATGTAAAAGATGCGGAGTTTATGATTGATCTCCTTTCGGGGACCAGTCCTATCTAAATTCCATCTTATATGATGGCACCAACGGAGATAAAGGAATTGAATGTTCAGTTAGAGGAGCTGGAAAGCTAGGGTTTCATTCTGCCAAGCGTGTCTTCGTGGGAAGCAGCCGTTTTTTTGTAAAGAAAGCAGATGGAACTCTTCGGCTGTGTGTTGATTATCAAAAACTAAACCATGTTACGATAATGAATAGATATCCACTTCCATGAATTGATGATATGTTCGATCAATTTAGGGGAGCTCAGTGGTTCTCCAAGATTAACTTGCGATCAGGATATCACCAATTGCGAGTTCGGGAGGAGGATATTCCAAAGAAAGATTTCAAAAGAAGATATTGCCACAATGAATATGTAGTCATGCTTTTCAGTCTAACAAATGCACCATTTGTCTTCATGGATTTGATGAATTGGATATTTCAGAAAAATCTGTATACTTTTGTTGTGGTGTTTGTGGATGATATATTGGTGTATTCAAGAACAAGGGATGAGCATGAGCAACACTTGGCGATAGGGTTAGAAATCTTATGAGACCATCAGCTGTATGAAAAATTATCAAAGTGTGCTTTTTGGATACAAGAAGTATGTTTTCTAGGCCATGTTGTTTCTGAGAAAGGTGTTTCGGTGGATCCTGAAAATATAAAAGTTGTTCTTTCTTGAAACTGTCGAAGAATGTCTTTAAAATATGATGTTTTCTTGGTCTAGATAGTTTTTACCGACACTTTTTCCGTGACTTCTCATGACTAGCTTCGCCTATGACATCATTTACAAAGAAGAACAATGCATTCAAATGGACTGAGGAATGTCATAGATCTTTTCAAGAGTTGAAAGTTCGCCTTACATCAGTACCTATCTTAATCTTTCCAGAATCATGGCAAGGATACGTGGATTATTGCGATGCATTGGGAAGAGGTTTTGGTTGTGTTCTCATACAAGGAGACCATATGGTTGCTTATGTCTCAAGGAAATTGTGGGTGCATGAGAAAAATTACCCAACACATGATTCTGAGTTGGATGTAGTCATCCATGCTTTGAAAACATGGAGACATTATCACTTTGGTGAGAAATTTATTGGGTTTACAGATCACAAATGCTTGAAACACATTTTCTCACAGCGAGATATGAATCTAAGTCAGAGTAGAAGGATGAAGTATCTTCAAATGTTCAACTTTGACATAATTTATAAACCGAGTAAGGGAAATTAAGTGGCCGATGCATTAAGCAGGAAGTTGTATACTTAGTTGCAAAAAGGAAGATTCAGACGAATGGAAATTGATGACGGTCTTAGCCAACAAGCATGTGCAATGTGACGACCGAGTTGATGTTGCTGTTTCGTTTTCAGCTACACTTGTTCCTGATTTGGTGGAGATATTAAAAGAGGCATAGGCATCCAATGTAGACTGTGTTACAATGAGTTGAAAACTCAAATGTGGGGAGACCATTGAGGAATTCAAGCTGTATGGGAGTTCAGTTTTGTGTTTTAGAGATCGGATGGTTGTACATATAGTTTGTCTGAAAAAACTCTTTAATGCTTACCACCATTCAAGATGGACCATACATCTGGGTAAATAGACGATGTATAAGGTGCTAAAGGCGCAGTTTTGGTGGAGCGACATGAAAAGGAAGGTGGTCGAGTTCGTCTCGAGATGCTTAACTTGTTAGCAAGTTAAAGAAGAGGATTAGAGACTATCTGGTATGTTACCGTCTTTACCTATCCCAGCATGGAAATGGGAGCAGATAATAATGGATTTTGTTACAATTCTTCCAATAATGGTCCGGAAATATAATGTCATTTGGGTGATAGTGGATCGTCTTACCAATTCATATCATTTCAACTCGATTCGTGAAGCACATACTACGGAAGATCTTTCAAAAATCTATATCTGAGAAGTGGTAAATAGACATGTTGTACCAGTGTATATATTATCAGATAGATATTTGAGTTTCACATCTCGTTTCTGGAAATCATTACATCAAGCCATGGGGACTCAGTTGACGATGAGTACGATGTATCATCCTCAGACAGATGGGCAATCTGAGCAGATGATACAAATGTTGGAAGACATGTTTTAGGCTTGTGTAATGGACTTTGTTGACTCATGGGAGGATCATATACCATTAGTGGAGTTCTCATAAAATAACAACTATCATGCCTCGATACTCATGGCTCCGTTTGAAGCATTTTATGGGTGTCCATGTCCTTCTCTGCTATGCTGAGTGGAAACTGGTGAATCTTAACTAGTCGAGCCGAGCCTAGTCCAAGAAACAATGGTGAAGATTTATTTGATTAGAATGAGGATAGAGATGGCTAAAAGTTTTCAGAAATATTGGGTAGATCACCGTTGAAGACCATGGTCGTTCGTAGTCGGTGATCATGTCTTTTTGAGAATCTCTCCAAGGCTTAGACATCGTCATTTTGGGAAGTAGGGAAAATCATCTCCTCGATATGGAGGCCCTTTTGAGATAATGGAACGAGTTGGAGAGGTGGAATATCGGTTGGCATTACAAACACGGTTCACTTCAGTGCAGAATGTGTTCCATGTATTTTAGTTGAAGAAGTAACAACTCGATCCTGACCATGTGATCATATGGGATCACTTTGACCTAGAGATGGATGCTTCCTTAGTACATATCCTGATGCAGATTGTGAATAGGTAGGATAAAGTCTTGCATGGGAAAATCATTATTCTAGTGCGGTTTTTGTGGCAACATGGTCAGATTCAATAAGAGACTTGGGAACATGAGAAATAAATGAGAGAGCAGTGTCCAGAAATATTTCAGACAAGCATTGGTTTTCTACTTTCCGAGGACGGAAAGGCCAATGGTGGGGAGAATTTAGTAACACTGGTTTCTTGTATATAACCCTTACTTGATGATTTTATTGGTTTAAAAAGTTAAGGGTGACGTATGAGAGAGTCGGGAGGTCATGGATTTATGTTTGAAGCAAATGGGAAGGTTCACGGGCGGCGCACGGTTTGTCTAAACCGTGCGGAAAATTTGTGCGTTGCTGACTGAGGAGGCAGTGGCTTCTGCACGGTCAGTGCACAATTATGGGAAACCATGCGATGAGGCCATCCAAGAAGGGTGTCTGAGGCAGTAGCTAATGCACGGTTAGTGCATAGTTTGTCAAACTGTGCGGACTAACCGTGCGGTCACTTAAAATTAGATCCTTAAATTGTGGATCTTACTCGTTTTGCCTCTAATTGCCTCATTAAAGCTCCTAAGCAGCCATAACTTGGGATTTTTTTCCTCTTAAGGTCAATGAGGGTTCTCCCATCATTCTGGAGGCAATATGAAGGCTTCTATTGGCAAATCGAAGCCAAATTCTTCAGGTATGTGATCGTTCTCCTTCGTTCTTGATCGTTTTCTTAGATATACTCATATCTACTTCTCTTCTTCTCTCAGTTTCTTATATCTACACCCGTTATGGGTAGATCTATGTGTGTGGATTCCAAATATTACAAGATTTTTGTCTTGGTTGTGTTAGGAGAAGAGCTCTATGTAGGGTTTTTGGTTATTTGACCCGGTATTCTTGAGCGTTCATCATCCGTTGCTTGGTTTCGCCTTTTTGTTGAGGTAGGTGGATTCACTCTTTAACCCTCTTGTTAGAATCGGTTGGCTTAGTATTAAAATTTTTATATGAATGTAATTTATTGTGAAAAGAATGTAAGAAATCTTCTTTAGTGATTATTTATGGTTTTGATGAAATTGTAAAATCTTGGTGAATTGTGTGCAAATTGACTTGGGTATTTGAATTTAAAATGTTGATATTAAAATTTGAAATTAGTGAAATTGTAAATGGTTTGATGAGAAATGTTTATTCAATAAAAAGGGTGTTTTATAGAAATAGTTTTTTATTTGGTTTTCAATAAAAATGAAGCTTTATTGATATGGTTTGAATTGGTCGAACACAATTGGTTTGGATGGAAATGGTTTTCAATAAAATTTGTTTTATTGAATGGATGGTTTGGCATGGTTATTGGGAATGTGTGGTGTGTGTTCATATTGCATGTATGGGGATTGGTTGAAAAATGACCTGGTGATCAGGGCCAAATGTTTAATGGAATGTGGTAACTATATGTACAAGGCTTGGTAGAAATATGACCTTGTTCTCGGTGACAATGGTGTAATGGAACATGGGAAGTAATTACCTTGTTAATACTTTGTAGATCGACGAGAAACCGCTCATGAGTATGGAACTGTCATAACGATGCATGAATGGTTGATTTCACGGGTTTGTGAAATGATTGGGAATGCCAAAATATGATGTTTTTGAAATGGTTTGGAAATATTTTTTTTTATTTTTCTGGAAAAATAACTTCTTGGGAAATCTGGTTTAAATTGAACTTTGATGCTTTTGAGCAGGGATGGTTTTGGAAAACCTTTTTATATTTAGTTATAAACTTCTTTGGTGAAAATGTTCTTATATAAATGTGTCTAACACAATTATCCTAGTGGCATGAGTAGGGATGTCGTTGGGGAAAACATAATAAGTTTTATACTCACCCCTAATTTGGAACTTTGGTTCTTTTGTAGATGTTATATTCTGAGACACATGTAAAGGTAAAGCATCTCATTTATAATGGCTTGTGCTGATGTTTGGGAGATGCTGTGGAGCATGGAGCAAGTGGACCACAGAGTTGGGGTGTCTTCGGAGAGTCTCGTGTTGTTCTTCTGCTTTATACCATGATGTTTGGTTTGGTCTTCCACTATTGTGTACTCTGATGTGGTTCAATATAAATGATGTTGTTGGTTAGTCTTTCATTTGTACATGCATCATATAGTGAAAGGATAATAGATGGGTTTATTTCATAAAGGGTAAATCATCCCCCACTTATACTTGAGACCCTTCGGCATTTATTTCCTACCTTTGGCATCTTGGGGATGTTGCTTAAGGCATAGTAATAAATCATTTCACTCTCAAGCCAATGAGAAATGGCGGGTCATTGCAAATGGTATTAGCTAGTTCGGTCCTTGCCTAACAAGTAGTCATCGATTTTCTTGGTCTTGGAGTTGAAATTCATTCTTGTCTATTCCATGGGTCAAAATCTTATACTGGAGTAGGATTTTTAGAACGTGATATGTATAACATAAAAGGACATAGCTAACCTGTTTATGATGATCTTCAAATTACCAGGGTGTTGGGTACATAAGTGTTTTGGATACGCATCTAGAATGTTGGAAATCTCATTGTCAGGGGTTTATCCCACAAGATGTGCATGGCATGCATTATAGATGATGAATTCCCACTAGGATTGCATATCTCATTGTGAGGAATGAGGACGAATCTCTTGAATGGTGACTATTTTAAAAAAATGAGAAAATTGTTTTCAATCGAAAGACTTTGAAAACATGGTATTTGGTGTATTTTGAAAATGGATTGATCTTAAAAACGTATGTTGAATGTTTTAAAAAATGGTTCAACATGGAAAAATGATATTTGAGAACATTGTTGTGATAGTTGTTGTGATAGAATTAGAAATGATTAGCTAACAGTTGCTAGAGGGTGAGATTGATGGAGTTTGTGTTGTTTTAGAAAATGGCACCGGATAGGCGTCGTCGAAACCAAGCTGAAGAAGTTGTGGATAATGTGGTTACACCTGAACCATGTGTGAACCACGAGATGGTTCAGAGTATTGTCCAAGCCTTTCAAGTTGTGGATATGGGGAACTAGAGGAATGATCCATGACTGGTGGATTATACCATCCAATTCATGAAGCAGAATCCACCGAACATTAGGGGTGCTGTTGAACCCGAGAAGACGGAGGTGTGGCTAAGCAGGATGAATCGTATATTCAATTTCATCAGCACACCAGTGGAGATCAAAGTATAGTCAGCGACATATATGCTCGAGGATCTTGCACGTCAGTGGTGGGATTTAGCGGTGCATGCTAAATTGGATGAAGGCCTTACATGGGAGGATTTTGAAGAACTATTTAACAAAAATTTCTATCCTCACACATTCAAGATCCAGAAAACGATGAACATATTCAGCATCAAACATGTGAGCCTATCTGTCACAGAGTATACAACTATGTTAATGAATTTTGTTCTATTTTTCACCAGAGGTTGTGGCAAGTGCTTCTTTGAAGGAAAGCATCTTTGAATCGGGGCTTAGGCAGGAGATTTGATCGAAGACTTCAGTGCTCCGTATTATGGATTATATAGAGATAGTGAACAGAAAAACGGTTTCTAAATGTGATATATCAGGATCAATAGGAGGATTCATGATGATTTCCATGGGAATGGGTGGGAACTACAATGATGGTAACAAGGAGAAGAGGGACACCTACTTCCACAGTTGGAGTGTGAATCAAAACCAGACGGTGGGATCAGTCAACCTTCCTCCATGAACCCAAAGTAAAGCAGGTTTCTTTCAATGTGGTTCAACTGATCACATGAATTTATAATGTACAACACCACCGAGAGCATGACACAATTTCAACAAGATGGGTCATCTTCAGTCATATTGTCGCAGTGCTCCACGATCAGGTGTTCGGGACACTTCTCAGGAATTGCAAGCATCGTATGCTTCGAAAAGGAAAGGGCATCATAATCAATCTCTCCAGCAGAATAGAGATAGTTATGGTGATTCCATGAATACCATGACTCCTCAGGCAGGGCAGTCTCAACAAGGAAATAAGTAGAAAAGTGAAGGAATAATGCAATTGTATGGAGATGAACAGATAATGGTCGATGATCAGGTTGAACCATCTACAGTGAGAGATACGATTCTTCTGAATTATACCCTCATTCAAGTGTTGTTCGATAATGGTTCATCTCATTCCTTTATTGCTTCATGTATTCCTGATTTTCTGAACTTAAAACTAGAAATGATGCATTCTGTATTGAAACCGCAAACTCCTCTTGGTGAAAGAGAATGTCAATCCTTCATGTGTATAGAATGTACAATAACTGTTGATGAAGCTGGGCTAAAATGATATTTCTCTATATTGGATATGGATTCCTATGATATAATCCTGGGTATGGATTGGATTATAATGTTTATGGCTCAAATCAACTGTTATGGAAAAATAGTTAGTTTCACGACAGAGGACGACTTTGAGCATCTCTTTAGAGGAGAAAGGATAGTAAAGAAAGGTGCAGAGATCTTTTTGTCACCAATGGTGGGAACAATCTCTTACCAATTGGCAACATTGACATTGACATCATTGGAAGAGAGCGAGGAAAATAGTTTTCCAGCGGTGGTGGACCAATTTCTTGATGTTTTCCTTAAAAATTTCTCAGGTTTCCCACTTCTAAGAGAAGTGAAGTTTATGATTGATCTCCTTCTAGGGAAAAGTCCTATCTCACTCCCATCTTATAGGATAGAACCAACGGAGTTAAATGAATTGAATGTGCATTTAAAGGAGCTGGAAGGAAAGGGTTTCATTTGGCCAAGTGTGTCTTCGTGGGCAACACCCGTTTTGATTGTAAAGAAAGCAGGTGGGACACTTCGGTTGTGTGTTGATTATCGTAAACATAAAAAAAATACAATAAATAATAGATATCAACTTCCATTCATTGATGACATATTCAATCAATTAAGGGGAGATCAGTGGTTCTCCAAGATTGACTTGCAATCAGGATATCACCAATTGCGAGTTCGGAAGGAGGATATTCCAAAGACAACTTTTAGAAGAAGATATGGCCACTAAGAATATGTAGTCATGACTTTATTTATAATGAATGCACCAGCGGTCTTCATTGCTTTGATGAATCAGATATTTTAGAAATTTCTGGATTCTTTTGTTGTGGTGTTTGTGGTTGATATATTGGTGTATTCGAGAACAAGGGCTAAGCATGAGAAACACTTAGCAATAGTGTTGGAAATCTTGTGAGACCATCAATTGTATGCCAATTTATCAATGTGTGATTTTTGGATAAAAGAAGTACTTTTTCTAGGACATGTTATTTCTGATAATGGTGTTTTAGTGGATCCAGAAAAGATAAAAGATTTTCTTTCATGGAAAATTCCGATGAATGTATTTGAAATATGAAAGTTTCTTGGTCTAGGTGGTTATTATCGATACATTGTCTAGGACTCATCACGACCTGCTTCACATATGACAGCATTGACAAAGAAGAACAATGCATTTCAATGGATTGAGGAATGTCAGAGATCTTTTCAAGAGTTGAATTTTCACATTACATCAGCACCTATCTTAATATTTCCAAAATCTGGGCAAGAATACGTGGTGTATTGTGATGCTTTAGGAACTAGGTTGGGTTGTGTTCTCATGCAAGGAGACCATGTGGGTTCTTATGGCTCAAGGAAATTGAGGGTGAATGGAAACATTACCCAACACATGATATGGAGTTTGCGGTAGTCTTCTATGCTTTGAAAACATGGAGACATTATCTATTTGGATGATAAATTTACTGTGTTTACGGATCACAAAATCATGAAACACATTTTCTCATAGAGAGATTTGTATCAGAGGTAGAGGTGGTGGATGGAGTATCTTAAAATGTTCTACTTTGACTTAATTTATACACTGGGTAAGGGAAATTCGGTGGACGAAGCATTAAACAGGTAGTCGTATGCTCAATTGGAAAAGGAAGCTTCAGACGAATGGCAATTAATGTCAGTCTTAGCCGACATGCATATAAAATGTGAAGACTAAGGTGATATTACTGTTTCCATTGAAACTCCACTTGTTCCTGATTTTGTGGAGATAGTAAAGGATGCACATGCATCTGATGTAGACTGTGTTGTAATGAGTTCAAAACTCAATGATGGGGAGACCATTGAGGGATGTAAGATGTATGGGAGTTCAGTTTTTTGTTTCAAAGATCAGATGGTTGTACCTATAGTTTTTTCGGAACAACTCCTTATTACTTACCACCATTCAAGATGGGTCATACATCTGGGTATACAGAAGATGTATAAAGCTCTAAAGGTGCAGTTCTGGTGGAGCGAAATGAAAATGAAGGTGGCTGAGCTCACCTCGTGATGCTTAACATGATAGCAGGTTAAAGCTCTGCATCAGAGACTAGCTGGTATGTTACAGTCTTTATCTATCCTAGAGTGGAAATGGGATCAGATAACAATGGATTTTTTACAGTACATCCAAGAATGGTTCGGAAACATGTTTTAATTTAGGTGATAGTGGATCTTCTAACCAAGTTCTCCCATTTCAACCTGATTCGTGAAACATATATAGTGGAAGATCTTTAAAAAATCTATATCTGAGAAGTGGTAAAAAGGAATGGTGTACCAGTGTCTAAATTCTCAGACAGAGATTTGAGGTTCACATCTCGTTTCTGGAAATCATTACAGCAATTCCTGGGGACTCAGTTGACGATGAGTATGGAATATCACCATCAGACAGATGGGTAATCTAAGAAGAAGATACAAATGATGGAAGACATGTTTCGGTCTTGTGTAATGGACTTTGCTGGCTCATTGGAGGAACATATACAATTAGTTGAGTTCTTATTCAATAAAAACTATCAAGACTCGATACACATGGCTCTGTTTGAAGCATTGTATGGGTTTCGTTTTCGTTCTCCAGTTTTCTTGGTGGAAACTGGTGAAACATCACTAGTCGGGCCGAGAGTCGTCCAAGAAACAATGAAGAAGATTCAGTTGATTAGAAAGAGGATAGAGATGGCTCAAGGTCATCAGAAATCTTATGCAGATCACCGTCGAAGACCATTTTCGTTCATAGTAGGTGATCATGTCTTTTTTAGAATCTCTCTAAGGATTGGACATAGTCATTTTTGGAAGTAGGGAAAATTATCTCCATGATATTTAGGCCCTTTTGAGAAACTGGAACGGGATGTAGAGGTGGCATATCGGTTTGAATTACCTTCACTGTTCCGTTCAGTGCACAATGTGTTACATGTATCTCAGTTGAAGAAGTATCAAACTGATCATGACCATGTGATCAGATGGGATCACATTGACCTAGAGATGGATTCTTCATTAATACATATTCTAGTGCGAATTGTGGATAGGCAAGATAAATCCTTTTGTCAGAAAAGCATCGGTGTAGTGCGTGTTTTATGGAAACAAGGTCATATTCAGGAAGAGCTTGGGAACGCGAGAAAGAAATGAGAGAGCAATGGCCAGAAATCATTCAGACATGCATTGGTTTTCTACTTTCTAGGGACAGAAAGGCCAATGCTGGTGAGAATGTAGTACCCTCAGTTTTGGTTATTTAACCCTTACTTGATGCTTTTCTTGGTTTTAATATTTAAGGGCGATGTATGGGAGAGTCGGGAGATCATGGGTTGAAGTTTGTAGCAAAGGGGAAGGTTCATGGGAGACACACACTTTGTATAAACCTTGCGGAAAAACCGTGCGTTGCTGACTAAGGATGTAGTGGATTCCACATGGTCGGTGCAGAGTTAAGGGAAAATGTCAGAAGAGGTCATGCAAGAAGGGTGGCCGTGGTAGTAGCTAACACAAGGTTAGCGCACGGTTTGTCAAACCGTGCGGACTAACCATGCGGTCACTTAAAATTAGATCCTTAAATTGTGGATCTAAACTATTTTGCCTCTAATTACCTCATTAAAGCTCATAAATGTCCCTAACATGATATTTTGGTTCTCTTAAGGTCATAGAGGGTTCTCCCATCGCTCCGGAGGCAATCCGAAAGCTTCTCTTGGCGAATCGAAGCCGCATTCTTCAGGTATGTGATCGTTCTTGATAGATTTCTTATATCTACTTAGATCTACTTCATTTCTTCTCTTGGTTTCATAGATCTATGCCCGTTATGGGTAGATCTAATTGTTTGGATGCCAAATATGACAAAATTTGGCCCTGGTTGTGTTAGAATAAGATCTCTAAGGTGGGTTTTTGGTGATTTGACCTAGTGTTCTTGAGTGTTCTTCGTCCGTTGTTTGGTTTCACCTTTTTTTAAGCTAGGTGGATTCACTCTCGACTCCTCTTGTTAAAATTTGTTGGCTTAGTTTCAAATTGTTTATTTTAATGGAATTGATAGTGAAAATAATGGAATAAATCTTCTTCAATGATTATTTATGGGTTTGATGAAATTGTGGAATCTTGGTGAATTGTGTGCAAAGTTACATGGCTATTTTAATTTAAAATGTTGATTTTAAATTATGAAATTACTGAAATTGTAAATGGTTTGACGAGAAATGGGTTTTAAATAAAAAGTTTCTTTTATTGAAATTGTTTTGATGGATTTTGTTTTCAATAAAAAGGAAGCTTTATTGATATGGTTTGAATTGGTCAAACACACTTGGTTTGGATGGAAAATGGTTTTCAATAAAAGGTTTTTTATTGAAAGGATGGTTTGGCATGGTTGTTTGGAATGTGTGGTGTGTGTTCTTATTGCATGTACGGGGCTTGGTTAAAATAGGACCTTGTTCTCGGTGCCAAATTTTTAATGGCACGTGGTAACTATATGTACGAGGCATGGTTGAAATTTAACCTTATGCTCGGTGCCAAATCTGTAATGGCACATGGGAAGTAATTACCTTGTGAAGACTCGGTAGATCGACCAGAAACCTTTCATGAGTATGGAACTGTCATAACGATGCATGCATGGTTGATTTCATGAGTTTGTGAAATTGTTGGGAATGCAAAAACGGGATGTTTGTGAAATGGTTTGGGAATTTTTTTGGTTATTTTTCCGGAAAAATAACTTGTTGGAAAAGTGGGTTTAAATTTCACTTTGATTCTTTGGTCATGGATGGTTTTGGAAAACATGATTATATTTAGTTATAAACTGCTTTGGTGTAATTTTTTTATATAAATGTGGCTAAATCTATTATACTAGTGGAATGAGTAGGGAAGTCATTGGGTTAAAACAAATGAGTTTTATACTCACCCCTACTTTGTCACTTTGGTGCTTTTGTAGATGATGTATTCTGAGACAGAGGTAATGGTAAAGCATCTCATTTCTAATGGCTCGTGGTGATGTTTCGGTGATGTTGTGGAGCTTGGAGCATGTGGACCACAGAGTTGTGGTGTCATTGGAGAGTCTCGTGTTGTTCTTCTACTATGTTCCATGATGTTTGGTTCGGTCTTCCGTTGTTTTGTACTCTGATGTGGTTCAATATAAATGAAGTTTTTTGTTGTTATATCATTTGTACATGCATCATATAGTGAATTGTTATTGGATGGGTTTATTTCATAAAAGCTAAATCATCCCCCACTTATACTTGAGACCCATTGGCATTTATTTCCAGCCTTTGGCATCTTGGGGATGTCTCTTAAGGCCTTGTAATGAATATTTGCACTCTCAAGCCAATGATAATTGGCGGGTCATTGCAAATGGTATCAGCTTGTTTGGTCCTTTCCTAACAAATAGTCATCAATGTTCTTAGTCATGGAGTTGAAATTCATTCTTGTCTATTCTTTGGGTCGAAATATTTTACTGGAGTAGATTTGAAGGAACTTGAAATATATAATATAAATAGACGTGGCTAACCCGTTTATGCTGAATTTCAAGTTACCAGGGTGTTGGGTACATAATTGTTTTGGATACACTTCTATAATGGTAAAAATCTCATTGCCATGGGTTTATCCCATGAGATGTGCATGACATGAATTGTAGAGGAATGAGTTCCCACAAGGATTTCATATCTCAATGTGAGGAATGAGTAAAAATTTTGTAAAAGGTGACAATTTTTGAAAAATGCGGAAATTGTTTTCAATCGAAAGATATTGAAAACAAGGTATTTGGTGTAGTCTGAAAATGGATTGATCTTCAAAAAGTATGTTGAATGTTATAAAAAATGGTTTAACATGGAAAAAGGTTATTTCAGAGCAATGATGTGATAGTTGATATGATAGTTGATGTGATAGAATTTGAAATGCTAAGCTAAAAGTCGCTAGAGAGTGAGATTGATGGAGTTTATTGTTGGTTTAGAAATTGTAACCCGGTAGGCATTGTCGAAACCAACCCGGAGAAGCTACGGAGAAAGTGGTTACACTTAAACCACATGTGAACCACTAGCTAGTTTAGAGTATTGTCCATGCCTTTCAAGCTGTGGATATGGGGAACCGGAGGAATGAGCCATGACTGGTGGATTATACCATCCAGTTCATTAAGTAGAATCCACCGAACTTTAGGGGTGATGCTGAACCCGAGAAGGCGGATGTGTGGCTAAGCAAGAGAATCGTATATTCGATTTCATCGGCACACCAGTGGAGCTGAAAGTAATGTTGGCGATGTATATGCTCAAGTATCTTGCACGTCAGTGGTGGGATTTAGCGATGCATACTAAATTGGATGATGGCCTTACTTGGGAGGATTTTGAAGAACTGTTTGACAAACAATTATATACTCACACGTTCGAGATCAAGAAAACGGAGAACATCTTTAGCATGAAATAGCAGAGCCTCTCTGTCACAGAGTATGTAGCTATGTTCATGAATTTAGTCTGTTTTTCACCAAAGGTTGCGGCATGTGCTTCTTTGAAGGAACACATCTTCGAATCGGGGCTACGGTAGGAGATTCAATTGAAGATTGCGGTGCTCTGTATTACGGATTATACAGAGATGGTGAACAGTGCAACGATTGCTGAATGTGATATCTCAGGATCGATAGGAGGAGGCATGATGATACCCATGGGAATGGGTGGGAACTCCAATGCTGGGAACAAGTGGAAGAGGGACACCTACTTCCAAGGTGGGAGTGAGAATCAGAACCAGACAGAAGGATCAGTAAAACTTCCTCCACAACCCCAGAGCAAAGAAGTTTGCTTTCAATGTGGTTCGACTGATCACATTAAAGGAGATTGTACAAAACCACCGAGAACATGCCACAATTTCAACATGATGGGGAATCTTCAGCGATATTGTCGCAGTGCTCCATGATCGGGTGTCCGAGACACTTCTCAGGAATCAAAAGCATTTTATGCTTCGACAGGGAGAAGATAGAAAAGTCAGTCTCGCCAGCATAATAGAGCTAGTTATGGTGATTCTAGGAATACCATGACTCCTTAGGCCGGGAAATCTCAACAAGGAAATAGGGAGAAAAGTGCAGTAATAATGCAATTTTATGGAGCCTAACAGATGATGGTCAATGATCAGGATGGACCATCTACGGTGAGAGGTATGATTCTTTTGAATTATACCCTCATTCATGTTTTGTTTGATACTGTTACATCATATACTTTTCTTACTTCTCGTATTGCTGATTTGCTGAACTTAAAACTAGAAATGATGCCTTCTAACTTGAAACTGTAAACTCCTCTTAGTGAAAGAGAATGTCAGGCCGTCGTGTGTAGAGAATGTGCTTTAACTATTGATGGAGTAGAGATGAAATGAGATTTCGTTATGTTGGATATGGATGTCTATGACATATTCCTGTGTATAGATTGGATGACAACGTTTAAGGCTCATATCAACTGTTATGGGAGAATAGTTAGTTTCATGACTGAGGACAGTTTTGAGCATCTATTTAATGGAGAAAGGATAGTAAAGAAAGGGTAAAAGATCTTGTTAGGACCAATGGTGGGAACGATATCTTACCAATTGCCAGCGTTGAATTTGACATCATTGGAAGAGAGTGAGGAAAATAGTTTTCCATCTATGGTGGATCAATTTCCTAATGTTTTTCCTTAATACTTCTCATGATTACCACATGTAAGAGAAGTGGAGTTTATGATTGATCTCTTTCTAGGGAACAGTCCTATCTCACTCCCATCTTATAGGATGGAACCAACGAAGTTAAATGAATTGAAAGTGTAGTTAGAGGAGCTGGAATGAAAGTGTTTCATTTGGCCAAGTGTGTCTTCGTGGGCAGCATCAGTTTTGTTTGTAATGAAATAAGATGGAACTCTTCGGCTGTGTGTTGATTATCGATATCTTTACCAAGTTACGATAAAGAAATGATATCCACTTACACGCATTGATTATCTATTTGATCAATTAAGGGGATCTCAGTGGTTCTACAAGATTTACTTGCGATCAGGATATCACCAATTGCGAGTTCTGAAGGAGGATAATCTATAGACAACATCCAGAAGAAGATATGGACACTACAAATATGTAGTCATGCCTTTTGGTCTAACGAATGCACCAACGGCCTTCATGGATTTCATGAATCAGATATTTCAGCAATATCTATATTCTTTTGTTGTGGTTTTTGTAGATGATATATTGGTGTATTCAAGAACAAGGTCTGAGCATGAGAAACACTTGGAGATAGTTTTTTAAATCATGCGAGACCATCAGTTGTATGCCAATTTATCAATGTGTGGTTTTTGGATAAAAGAAGTAAATTTTCTAGGAAATGTTGTTTCTAATAAAGGTGTTTTGTGGATATATAAATGATAGAAGCTGTTCTTTCTTGGTAATCACTGAATAATGTATTTGAAATAAAAATATTTCTTGGTCTAGCTGGTTATTACCGATGTTTTGTCTGTGACTTATCACAGCATGCTTCGCCTATGGCAGTATTGACAAAGAAGAACAACGCATTTCAATGGATTGCAGAATGTTAGAGATCTTTTCAAGAGTTAAATGTCCACCTTAAATAAAAACCTATATTAATATTTCCTGAATCAGGGCAAGGATACGTGGTGTATTGTGATTCTTCAGGAATAGGGTTGGGTTGTGATCTCATGCAAGGAGACCATGTGGTTTCATATGGATCAAAGCAATTGAGGGTGCAAGAAACAAATTACCCAACAGATGATTTAGAGTTGGCTGCAGTCGTCCATGCTTTGAAAACATGGAGACATTGTCTCTTTGGTGAGAAATTTACTATGTTTATGGATCACAAAAGCTTGAAACACATTTTCTCACAGCAAGATTTGAATATGAGGTAGAGGCGATGGATGGATTATCTTTATATGTTCGACATTGACTTAATGTATAAACTGGGTAAGGGAAATTCAGTGGTCGATGCATTAAACAGGAAGTTGTATGCTCAGTTAGCAAAGGAAGAATGAGACGAATGGAAATTAATGTTGGTCATAGCCGACATACATATGGAATGTGAAGATCAAGTTGATGTTGCTGTTTAATTTTCAGCTATACTTGTTCCCAATTTGGTGGAGATAGTAAATGAGGAACATGAATCCGATGTAGACTGTGTTGAAATGAGTTTAAAACTCAATGTTTGGGAGACCATTGAGGGATAGAAGACAGATGAGAATTCAGTTTTTTGTTTCAGAGATCGGATGGTTGTACCTATAGTTTTTCTGAAAAAAATCCTTAATGATTACCACCATTCAAGATGTTCCATACATCTAGGTACACATAAGATGTATAAGGCACTAAAGTTGATGTTTTGGTGCAGCGGAATGAAAAGGAATGTGGCCGAGTTCGTCTCGCGATGCATAACTTGTCAGCAGTTTAAAGTAGATCATCAGAGACCAGCTGGTATGTTACAGTCATTACCTATCCCAGTGTGGAAATGGGAGCATATAGCAATAGATTTTGTAACATGTCTTCTAAGAACAGTCCAGAAACATGATGCCACTTGGGTGATAGTGGATCGTCTAACCAAGTCTTCCCATTTCATCCCAATTCGTGAAACACATACGATGGAAGATATTTCAAAAATCTATATCCGAGAATTTGTAAAGATGCATGGGGTACCAGTGTCTATAGTCTCATACAAGATTCTAGGTTCCAATTTCATTTCTGGAAATCATTACAGCAAGACCTGGGGACTCAGTTGATGATGAGTATAGTGTATCATCCCCAGACAGATGGGAAATCTGAGTGGATGATACAAACGTTGGAAGACATGTTGAATGCTTGTGTAATGTACATTGGTGGCTCATGGGAGGAACATATACCCTTAGTGGAGTTCTCCTACAATAAGAGCTATCAAGACTCGATACACATGGCTCCGTTTGAAGCATTGTATGGGCGTCATTATCGTTCTCCACTATACTGGGTGGAAACTAGTGAAACTACACTAGTCGGGCCGTGCTTGCTCCATGAAACAATTGAGAAGATTCAGTTGATTATAAAGAGGATAGAGATGGCACAAATTTGTCATAAATCTTATATAGATCACTGTCGAAGACCGTTGTCGTTCGTAGTGTGTGATCATGTTTTATAGAGAATATCTCCCAGGATTGGACATCGTCGTTTTGGGAAGAAGGGAAAATTATCTCCTCCATATATAGGCCCTTTTGAGATACTGGAACGGGTTAGAGAGGTGGAATATCAGTTGGAATTACCACTACGATTCAGTTAAGTGCACAATGTGTTCCCTGTATCTCAATTGAAGAAGTGTCAACCCGATCCTGACAATGTGATCAGATGGGATCACGTTGCCCTAGATCTGGATGATTTGTTGGAACATATCCTAGTGCTGATTGTGGATAGGCAGGATAATGTCTTGTGTGGCAAAGGCATCGGTCTAGTTTGGGTTTTGTGTCAACATGGTGAGATTAAGGAAGAGACTTGGGAACTCGATAATGAAATGAGAGAGCAGTGGCCAGAAATCTTTCTGAAAAGCATTGGTCTTCTACATTCTAGGGAAGAAAAGGCCAATGGTGCAGAGAATGTAGTACCCCCATTTTCAGGTATGTAACCCTTAATTGATGATTTTATTGGTTTTAAAAGTTATGTGTGACGTATGGGAGAGTTGGGAGATCCTGGATTGAAGTTTGAAGCAAATGGGAAGGTGTATGGGCGGCACAATGTTTGTCTAAACCATGCAGCAATATCGTGCGTGGCTGACTGAGGAGGCAGTGGCTTCCACACATTCAGCACATGGTTGAGGGAAACTGTAAAATTAGGCCATGCAAGAATGGTGACCGAGGATGTAGCTAATGCACATTTAGTGCACGGTTTGTGAAATTGTGCAGTCACTTCAAATTAGAACCATACATTTTGGATCGAACTCATTTTTCCTCTAATTTCCTTATTAAAGCTCCTAAGTGGCCCTAACTCAAGATTTTGGTTCTATTAAGGTCAAAGAGGGTCCTCCCATTGTTCTGGATGTGATTCGAAGGATTCTCTTGGTGGATCAAAGCCGCATTCTTGATGTATGTGATCGTTATTCTTTGTTCTTGATCGTTTTCTTAGATCTAATCAGATCTACTTATCATCTTCTCATGGTTTCATTGATCTACACCTGTTATGGGTATATCTATGTCTGTGTATTCCATATATTATTAGATTAGGTATTGGTTGTGTTAGGAGAAGAGATCTAAGACGGGTTTTGTAGATTTCACCTGGTTTTCATAAGTTTTTTTCGTCAGTTACTTGGTTTCGACTTTTTTATGAGGTATGTGGCTTTACTCTTGACTCCTCTTGTTAGAATTTGTTGGCTTAGTTTCCAATTTGTTATTTGAATGGAATTGTTTGTGAAAATCATGGAACAAATCTTCATTAGTTATGATTTATGGTTTTGATGAAATTGTGGAATATTGGTGAATTTTTTTACAAGTGACTTGGCTATTTGAATTTAAACTTTTTATTTTAAATTATGAAATTGATGAAATTGTAAATGGTTTGATTAGAATTGGGTTTTCAATAAAAAGGGTGTTTATTGAAATGGTTTTGATGGATTTGGATTTGAATAGAAATGCTGCTTTATTGATATGGTTTGAATTGTTTGAACATGCATGGTTGGGATGGAAAATGGGTTTCAATAAAATTTGTTTTATTAAAAGGGTGGTATGGCATGGTTGTTGGGAATGTGTGGTGTGTGTTCATATTTCATGTACGAGGCTTGGTTGAAATAAGACCTTATGCTCAATGCCAAATGTTTAATGGCACGTGGTAACTATATGTATGAGGCTTGGTTGAAATATGACCATGTGCTCGGTGCTAAAGGTGTAATGGAAAATGGGAAGTAATTACATTGTGATGACTTGGTAGATCGACGAGAAACTACTCAAGAGTATTGAACTGTTATAACGATGCATGGTTGATTTCATGGGTTTGTGAAATGGTTGGGAATATCAAAACAGGATGTTTGTGAAATGGTTTGGAAATTTGTTTGGTTATTTTTTTTGGAAAAATAACTTATTGGGAAATCTGTTTTAAATTTCACTTTAGTGCTTTTGAGCATGGATGGTTTTGGAATTTTTTTTATATTTAGTTATTAACTTCTTTAGTGAAAATGTTTTTAAATAAATGTGGCTATCTCTTCTATCCTAGTGGCGTGAGTAGGGATGTCAATGGGGAAAACCTACTTAGTTTTATACTCACCCATACTTTTTCACTTTGGTTCTTTTGCAGATGCTGTATTCTGAGACACAGGTAAAGGTAAATCATCTCATTTCTAATGGCGTACGGTGATGTTTGGGAGATGTTGTGGAGCTTGGAGCTTGTGGACCACTGACTTGTGGTGTCTTTTGAGAGTCTCGTGTTGTTCTTCTGTTGTGTACCTTGATGTTTGGTTGGGTCTTTCGATGTTGTGTACTCTGATGTGGTTTAATATAAATAAAGTTTTTGGTTGGTCATTCATTTTTACATGCATAATATAGTGAATGGTTAATAGATGTATTTATTTCTTAAAGGGTAAATCATCCCCCACTTATACCTGAGACCCTTCTGCATTTATTCCCATCCTTTGGCATATTGGGGGTGTCGCTGAAGGACTAGTAATGACTCGTTGCACTCTCAAGACAATAAGAATTCACGATTCATTACAATTAGGATGTTTGGTATTGAAATAGCTAATTATCAAGATAAATAAGGGTTCTTATAGGAATAGATTACAGGAATCCATGGGTAAGATGTTGTTTTGGAAGCATAATTTTCTTTATGAATGAATGTCAGGTTGGTGAACCAGAGAGATTTGTTTTTACCATCACCGATGATGATGAATCAATTTATGTTGAAAATATGATACTCTATAAAAAATAGAATCAATATATAGATAATAATTTCAAATATGGAAGTGGATATTAATTCATAGATAGATTCAATGCAACAAAAACATTTTGGGATTTGATTGGTCTTACTATTCCCATTGGGCATAAATGTGTTAATCAAGAGAAAGATAGTCATAAAAGTTAATGTAAATAACTAAATGAACCATTAATGGCCAATGATATTATAAATCATCGATGAATTAAAAATAATGAAAAAATATCACTAGTTTCTATATCTATTTTTTTAATAATTTATATTTCAGTAGAATGTTTCTGTTACTATGAAATTCTAAAAATGTATATAAAAATGCATTCAATAATGGTAATGTTATTGAGTATGTATACAGGAAAAAGTGAAAATGGGTTGTGACTCCAGGAAATGAAATCATAGAATGAATTTCATAGAGATCCATATTTGTATTAAATCATGAATCTGTCTCATAAAGATTTAAAATATATAAATACTTACAGAAAATGGATTCCATTATGAATGATGTGACCCATGTGATTGCAAGTAGTTTAGTTGGAGTAATTTTTTTAGTATAATATATTTACTATATATTACTAATTATAAATAATATACAATCTTTATAGTTGTTTATGTCATGGTTGAGATAATTCTTCTTGATAGTGACCCAACCCTAGAGGACTTGGTGCAAGTTTCGTGTTATTATTACATTTGCATAACATAATACTAAATCATTTCCCAAAGGTCTGAAAAGTTTATTATTATCGGTTAATTAGATACAAACGTGGGTACTATGTTATTGGAGAATAGAATAATGATTTTTTATTATATATAGTATGTTAACTTTATTATATCTAGAGTTCCCATTTTGATTAGTCATAGTACACTTTAGGGAATCTGGGGGAAATGAAACATAAAAAGGGTGGTCTAAAATGATTAGTAAGGGTAATGTATATTGTAATAAATAATGAATCAATGAGAATAGTCAATATGGTATGGTAAATAACTAAAAAATGTTCCATTTAATCAAAAAATTGATATATAAGCATGTTAACAATATAGAAAGGTATATAATATAAAAGAATGGAAATTTATAATAATAGGATAAGGCCTAATAAAAATGTGATGGTAAATAAATGCAAACACCTAAAATTTATTTAATAATTTATTAATTTAATTAATCCATAGTTATGTAGAACAAAAATCTCATCGATAAATAATAATTTAATCTAAAGTAAGTAAATTATTAATTACTGGATATCAATTATCTTACACATGATCAACTACCATCAATACCTTTAAAATGTTATTTAATTATGTGGGTATAAAACTAACTATTAATCATTGAAAAAAACACTAAGGGTTTATTGAAAACTAATTTCTTCTCATTAGACTACTGATACACTGAAGGGAAAACATTAACTATTCCCTAATCCATGACTTGCATGTCCAAATAATTCATCATATTTTTAATAATAAAATCAGTTAATATAAATTATTCCATATCATTATATATTAGTATTGAATAAAAGATATGAATTTGATATTATTTCTCAGTGGAGGAAAAGTAAAACCACTAGTTTTTAACATTAATGAATGGAAATATAATTTAATTATCATTAATAAAATCTCTAGGAGAATAATTTTTACAACTTTAAATGTTTCCCAAACCACCTTGAATCATTTGAATCATAATTCACCATGAATTATATAAAAAATAGAATATCCTAAATATAAGAATATTCATGATATAATATTGAAAAGTAAACATCGTATGAAAAAATAATATAAGTATTAGGCACAAAACACATCTATGAGAAATTATAAGTAAAATTAGAAGAAATTTTTTGTCAAACGATCATTTGAAAATTGAATACTTCAAAGGGAACTAAAAATGGAATCAATGAAGTGAAATATAATAAAATCCATGAAAAAAATAAAGAATCAAACATATTGGGGATGAATAAGGATTGTATTAATAGAAAATATCACAAGTGGAGTAAAATAAATGGTTTTTGTCATTGATGAAATAAATGAAAAAACCTTACAAATTTATTATGGAAATTTTAATTTTTTTGTTGAATTCCTTTTTGAATACAAAATCATTGAAAAATAGTTTTAGAAACAATATATGTTTGTTATGTGTGGAAATTTTTTAAAAATAATTTAGTATTGTTTAAAAACATTTCTGAAAGCATCTTTATAAAATATGTTTTTTAAAAGGTAACTAGTTTTCTGATAAAATAGGAAATTAAAGCCTGGTTTTCAAAAAAACATTTTATAAAGAATATTGTACACCAAAGCATGGGAAAATGGGACTATTTATTGGAAATGATTGTAAATAAATAGAGGAAAAAATTATATAATTTAATAGAATGTTAAATATAGTTTTCTCTAATGAATATTTATGTGTAGATAACCCTAGAAAACTGATATTGTGAAGTAAACCAATTAAAAAGACATAATTTTGATGTGAGAAAAAAATAAATGAATATATTATGTTTCTAAAAGTATGTCCTTATAAAAATAGTTTAAATAAAACCACATATATTAAAAGTTTATGACATAAATCATCACATAATATCAACATCAATGAGTAAAAAATATAACCCAATGTAAATGTATCATGTTATGAATCTTTTACCACATGATAACTTTTAACTCAGATCCCCATAGATGAAAAATTTAAAATTTAATCACAAAATAACATAAATATAAAACAATTAATGATATAATATATAAATATTTTTAGTAGATTCACCACATAAAATAATTAAGTGGTGAATATGAAATTTAGGTGAAGAATGTAACAATTTAGATGAAAATATTTTACTTTGGTTTACTTTTGGTTGAACATCATTTAACATACTATATAAGGGGTTTTTACATGTAAATAGGTTATAATAGAACTATAATAATATTTTTAATATCATATATTAATTTCATATAAAATATCATTACCCATCTATTAATTATATTTCATTATTTCACTTTTTCAGTTGTTAATTCCCATGTTTGTCATGTATGTTTCTACTTGTTATATGGGTCCACTATTAAGTACATATGGGTTCCAACATATAAAAAATGTGAAAAATGATGTAAATATCAAATATATTCCTTATATATTTATTTAAAATAATCCATAATTTATGGAAATGGGAAATGAAATGCACCAATCATAGAGACGGTAGGTTGTATGATTTCATAAACAATACATTCATTTCTTTATCATAATAAAAGAATGAAAATTAAATTGAACATATGTGTATTATAAAATTGTTTTCATATATATATATATATATATAATATATATATATTATATTGTTCTTTAAATCATCCTTTATACATTCTATGTACAGTGTGAATGACCCGCGTCACTTCGAGGAGACAGTTGTCCAGACTTCCAAAAACGATATTACTCTACTTTTTGAAAAATGAAATCTAATGGTGGGTGTTATAAAAGAATTAGTGAAAAATAAATAAATTATAAATACCACACACATATATATATATATATCATATATAGACACAACTTTCTATCATAATTCACTACCATGAGATATGGTAATGGAAAAATGAACGACATCATTATGAAAGGTGATAGTTCTCCGTGGACATTAACAGTAAGTTCATTACCCATTAGATTGTTATGTGTAATGTTTCGGTAAAAGAATTATAATTAAAAAAAATGTTATTATATTGAGGATACTGGTGTTATTATATAATGATGGAATAACTAAATTTGAGGTGGTGGAGAACGGAAATAAAATAAACGAGCTTGAGAAAGAATGATACCTATTATTCAGGTAACTCCTTTTGGTTTGCACCAAATGGATTCCATAATTGACTTTATGAACATGGTGTGAATTATAGGATCATAAAAGTAATTTTAATGATCTTTTCAAATAATATAGTTTGATCCAAATGTTTTGAGAGGTTTGAATAAATTTGTGGGTTTAGTGGCTCCATATATTGGAGAAGGGGTGACAGTCTTGAACATTTTTTGACAGGGAATCCAACCTATGTTTCTAATTTTTCATATGGATTCAATATTAACCAGATTATAGAAAATTTAATATTGGGTATCAATATTTATTAAAATGTTATTTTGGAAATGTTTCATGTTTATTTTCACATATAATATTATGTTTTAGTCCCATTGTTATGTTAATATTTCCATTAATTTCTATATTTAATTTTTTCTAAATTAACTTATATTATTTGTAAAAAAATATAATTACCTTATTATAAAATAAAATTAATATTATGAAAATTATGGAATCAAATTTTCCATATTAATATCAGCGATGTATTAGAAATTAATATAAAATTAATCCAGTATATGGGACAACAAAGAAGGGTTTTAAAGTAAAATTTTCAAATGTTTTCATTGATTTCATATTCAAATTAAAAATAAACTTTATTAAAATAAACAAAAAATTATTAATTGATATAATAACTCTCTAAATAAAAATTATAACCATTCATAAATAAAATTTATCTATATAAATCAATTAGATGAATCACTATTTTTAAATAAAATTCATTATTTTTAACTATTATTTAAAAAATGAAACCTACAAAAAAATCACCATATACTGATTAATTTTGAACAAAAAAAAATTTAATTTATGTTCAAATATGAAATTTTTTAATGTTACATAAATTGAAATTAAAATAGGGGCTTTATTAAAAATTGTTTAAAGATCCTTTATAAAAATAAAGTTTTTGGTGTAATAATCAGTTTTTCTTATCTAATATCTAAAAAATATATTGAATGAATATAAACAATATTTTGTTGAATATATAATATATAAACACACATATGATAGTTAATATTATTCATAAATTCCAATTTAATAGCTAGTTTATATATTATTATATTAAATAATTATATTTTAATAATATATCTATATTTGGTAATAGGTGGCATTTCATGTAACAAAAGAATTTGAAGAAACTCGTTCTTATGTGTGATGAAAACATATATAGTGTTTTATGTAATATAATATATATAATATATTAAATTTCACTAAAATTGTAATTATGTTGTAAATTTTTTTTGATATTATTTTCCTTAACATGCATGGTGTAGCATGTCATACATGTGATCAAATAAAATTTTATTACGTAGAATATTGGGGTGTTACATTATCCCCACATTTAATAAATATTCATCCATTAAATTTAATATAATCCATCATAATATGTTGTTTTATATTACATATGTTGAAATCCCATGTCATGAGAAGGGTTTGTAAAAAATCATCTAGAAACGATAGAATAGGAAGTACAAAGGTCATGTGGACTAACATATTACTAGGTCTCCACGTGTTAGTACATTATTGGAAAGTGAATATAGAGACATAGGGTAAAATCATAAATAATTATAGGGAGTTATTGAGTTCATTAATCAAAAAAAAATTATTTGTAAATATAAATTTTGGGACCTTTGAGTAATAAATATTCTATGATTTAGAAAACCATCGATTCAAAAAAATAAGGTATTAGAACATCAATTTTTATAAATATTTTTAGAAATTTTGGTTAATTATTTTACAACCTATGAATATAAATGAATATACATACTCTATATTTTCTTATAAATACTATTTCATCATTTTCATGTTCTTTTTTTAATATTATAATTCATCAGTTACTTAGAAATATGGATATCTAAAAATTGACTTTTTAGGCTTGATAGACTCCAATAAAAATTTAATGTATCAAAAGGCCCATAAAACAAGTCTTTACATTTTTCTCTACCTATTTTTTAAAAAAAATTGTTTTATACATTAATATTTAAAAAAATATTACCACTACTAGTTCATCATTAATATTTAATCATCAAATCTTTTATCTAAAAATACTACATATTAAAGAAGAAATTTGGACAGTTAGTGGTTTTCATTGAATCAATGTATTTATTATATAATGGGTTCATGTCTTGGGGCCTTTCATGGCATTATGGGTTATCACCTATAATATATTTTGTACTTTTTTAATACCATATAAAAATAATTTCCTAATGAAATGTGATATACATCCTTGAAATAAGGTTAATCAAACAATTTCTTTTTAACTATGACTTTAAATACATCTTCAGTACATAAATACATAATCCATTTATTTCCACATTGGTCATTCCTTTGTCAAGGAATTATCCTTTTGAAGAGGGATTTTCCTAAAACCAAAATTTGTATTTTGAGAATCAATTATTATATTATAAAACAAATAGAATCATTTTTAAGATATCTAAATCATGATACATTATATTTTATGTTACACATGTTTTGTTTAAGATAGTTCAATCATTTTAATAACTTTTTAAATTCCTTAAAATTGGTTTCAATATATAATTTCAATTATCCAAATCATATCCCATAGGAGTGAAAAAACTAGGGATGATGTAAGGTGCGTGGTCATGTTGTAGGTTAAGGTCGAGTTAGGCCCAAAGAACATTGTCATTATTTTTACCCCTAGGTACATATATGCCAGAACCATGTCCTTTTTTAATATCCTTACAGGGTTTTATTTTAGGGAAGAACTAGATAATCATTACAATAATTAAATTTTAGGATGTTATTTTATACTAATCCTCAAATTCTAACACAGGGACGTGTTCACTAATCTATGTTTCCTTAAATATAGTTCCCATATTTTATAGTAAAATTTAATTGATACAAACTATTGTGACCTAAAAAGGCTAAGAGATTATGTCATTATACTAATACCTTAACATAAGATATAGGTAAATTGTGTCCCAAATGGGTGAACAATTTAGTAGTATTGGTGAATCAGATATATACAAGATTATTATATTATAAAAGAACATGGCAATTTAAAAAATTATTCACTCAAGGATAATAACATTGTTTCATCTAGAGTATCATTGAATATCTTTTTTATTACACTTTAGATAATCAAATGTAAAGGAAAAATAATAAGGGTGTGCTAAAATTCATTGTAAGGGTAATATACAGAATAAGAAATAATAAATCTATAATAATAGACTATATTTAAAAGAAAATAACTAAAAAGACATACAATTATTCAATAAACTAGGAATGAAATGTGTTAAAAATATACAATTTAAAATAACTGAAGACATATTCCATTCAAAATAACATTATAAATAATAATGAATATGGAAATTAATATAAATTAAAAGACATTTAATTTAATCAATAATATAAGAATTAAATTCATCTATATATATTTGGATTAAAAATATCCTTGGTAAATAATATCCAAATATTAATTAAAAAAAATATTAATTATATAATGTCATGTATCTAGCACATGAACCAAAAAAATCAAGACCATCTACAAGATGGTTTAAATAAATGTGTAAAAACACAACTATTCTTCTTAGAAACAGATCAGAATGTTTCTTCACCAACTATTTTCTTCTCATTAGACTAATAATTCATCGATGTAATCAATTTAAAAGGTCCCCAACCCGTGTCTTTCCTATCCAAAATAATCATCACATATATAATAAAATTATTAATTAATATTAAAGGATCATTATCTTCAAATATAGATATTTTAAAATGATATGTATTTTTCAAATTTTCATAGTGAAGGATAAGTAAAAAATAACTATCCATTATTATTTTGAAAATAAATACCCTTGAAATATCATTATAATCATTTTTGGAGACTAATCATTAAAAATTCCAAAGCATATTATACCATCTTGAAAAATTTGAATCTTAATTACATTAAAATTTAATGAATAATAGAATATTAGTATAATAACGAGATTTGTGATAAAATTTTCAATGTAAATAACATATTTAGAATTGATATAAATTTTAGGAAATTAACATATCCTTCTTATATGATATGGATAACTATTTGAAATTCATTTTCAAATGATTATTTTAAATTTAATATTTCAAAGGGGACTAACAAAATAATCAAGGAACTAAACATCAATAATATATTTGGACAAATGAATCATAACCCATATAGTAGCGGAATAAGGCTGGTATTAATAAAAAATATCTCAAGTGGAGTAAAATAATGGGTTTTGGCCCTCGTTGAAATAAAATATAAACAATGAAAAAACAATTTAATTTTGAAATCTATTAGAATAAAATTATATTTGAAAATAAAATTTAAAAACATAAACATTTTTGTAATGGGAGAATATTCATTTGCAAAATAATTTTTCAAATGTAAATAAACCATTTAGAATTTTTTTTAGAAAACATAGTTTTTAGAAGAAAACATGATCTCTCAGAAAAGTGGTAAATAAAGTTTGGTCTTCTTAAAAATATTTTAATAAAAAATTTACATAAATTTGATTAAAAAGTGGAACTAATAATTTCATAATTTTTTGCATAAAAAGCAGAGAATAAAATAATTTTTTTTATTTTTAAATGACCTATTAATTTCCCCATAATTTAATTTCATGTGCAAACAATTCTGAACAAAATGATATAGTGACGTAAAGCCTTTAAAAGGACATAATGTTGATGTGAGAATCAATCAATGAATAAAATATGAGCGGAAATTGAAACTAAAAATAAAAATTTTAAATAAGAAAATATATATTAAAAAACCATCACACAAATATTCATATAATATTAATGATAATGGTGTAGTAATATAACCAAATGAAAAGGAATCATGTTATGAGATATTTTACCCCATCGTAAAATTTAACATAATTCCTATTAATAAAAATAAATAAAATTTAAATTCCAAATACCATGAATATAGAAACATTTATGATATAATATTTCAAAATGGGTAGTAGATGCACCAAAAAAAATAAGTAAGTGGTGAATATTACATTTATGTCAAAGATGTAAAAAGTGAAAAGCAAATACCTTACCCACCATTTCATTTTGGGTGAACATAATTAAAAATCATGTATACTGGATTTAAAAATTTAACTATATTATACCAGATACATATTTAAATTAATGATTTCATACATTAACTTCTTATATTATCTTATTACATATTCATTAATAATCATTTATTATTACTACTATTTCAGGTGTAAATTAACTAGTTTTTCATGTGTGTTATAACTTCTTTATTGCTAATAATATTAATTTGATTAGGGTTTCATCATAATTAATTTAAAACATTATTTAAATACCCAATATATTTATTATATATTTATTTATAATAATCCATAATATTTGGAAATGAGAAATGAAATGCACTGTTAATGGAAACCGTAGGTCGTATGTATGTATGAACACACAATTAATTTATTTTCCATATTAAAAGAATGTAATGTAAATGATACCTATATCTATTATAATTATATATATATATATATATAATATTACATATATTATTTAAATATATCCATTATACATTCCATGTATAGTGTGAACAAGTTACATCTCTCAGAGGCGGTTGAGGTCTATACATAAAAACACGATGGTATCGTGTTTTCACAAAATAGAAGGAAAACAAGTATTTTATATATATATACATTAAAAAGTTCATATATATCATATAAAAATAGTTTTACCATCATAGTGGACAACAATTAGAGGTGGAAAATGAAAAACAAACAACATCATTTTGCGAGGTTGTAACACGTTGTACACATAAATTGTAAAATCGGTACCCATTAGAAGGATGTGTATAATGTTATAGGTAGAGACCATCTAAGAAACATATATGTATATTTATGGTAATTTTTTATTATATAATTATGTAATAATAATATTTTATTGGTTGGAAAATTAAAATAAAACAAAAGATCTTAAGTAAAGTTATTGCCTCTTATTTGGGTAACTTCTTTTGGTTTCCACCAAAAGGCTTCATTGGATGGATTGATGCCCAATTTTATAAATCTATGACAAAAGAACGGAATTTTAAGATCAATTTTATAAGATAAATGTCAATCCAAAAGGAATTATAGGTGTGATGAAGTGGGTGTGGTTAGTGACTTTTTATAGTGGAGGAGGAGTGACATAATTTTTAATTTTTTGATTGTGAATTACTCCCATGTATTTACTATTTAATGTTGCTCCAAAAATAGAAAATATTACATTAAATACAGTAATTTCTTAAAAATATGGTATTCCATGGGATTTTGGACGAGTTTCTTGGTCATTTTGGCTCTTAATATTAAGATTTAGTCCCTTGGTAAGCTAACTTTTCCCTTAACCATTATCATTAAATTAAATATAATTTAATAATATTATTGCTAGAAAATATATTCTGAAATTATTAAATTTATTAATGTGTCTTATTCCAAATATTGAATCAATTATTCTATATTTTATTATTATAATTTGTAGAAATTATTTTAAAATTTATCCCACAGATGGGATGATAATGAAAGGTTTCAGTATAAAATGTTAAAATGTTTTCAGTGTTTTTAAATTAAATTTCAATGTTAAATTTTTTATAATAACATATATTGGGTTACATGATACATATTTTATGTAATTAAACTTTAAAACCAATATAAAATTAATTTCACTATATAAATAAATTAGATAAAACAATATTTTTGAATTGAAATTCATTATATTTCACTGTTCATTAATAAATGTAACCTTATAGAAAAATACAAAAACATTCGCCCAAATAATTTTTTATATGTTTCTATATTAATAATTTTTTTATTTTTTAATAAGAAATTTATAGAGATTCCAAAATTTTAATTTAATATAGGTTATCCATTAAATAGTGGTAAAAGTTCCTTTATAAAAATATATATTTTAATGTGTAATACTTAGTTAGTTATTATCTTATTCCTACAAAATATATTAGATGAATATAAATAATTTTTCATTTGATATATAATATATAAATCCTCATAATATGATCAATAATATACATAAATTCCAATTAAACAACTACTTTGTATCTTATTGTATTAAAAAAATTAGATTTTGGTAATATATTATTCCTTGGGAAAACATGGTCACACCTATAACACAAGAAATTAATGAAACTCATTGTTGCATGTGAACAAATATTACTAAGTGACTACATTATTTAATGATATATAATATATTAAATATATTTAATAGGTTGATTAAATTGTAATGTCATTGGGTATTATATTCCCTTAGCTGATTAATATTGCATGTCATACACACTATTAAAAACAATTTTCTTACATTAGAATTTTTTATATTTACATTAACATTAATGTAAATATGTGAGAAATAATACATTATACAAATTATGTTCATTTGGGGAAGGACTAAGAGGGTTCATGTACTAATTGTATTTGTGTACATTGACCAAATATTGAATATGTTCAGTATGAAGAGATCCTGGAGGAGATTGGATCCAATGTCATTTGGTATAAATCATTATATGAAATCATTTACTCATAATTTTTAATTAGGAAGTATGAAAAAGATCTCATAAGCCACTATGATAGTATATTTCATGTATTATGTGATATATATATATTTAGATTGATGTTTCCAATGTTTTTTGCATGCTAGGAATATGTCAAGATGTTACAAATAAACACCATTATTCCATTTTTAATAATATTAAAAATTATATATAAATAAATAATATTATCATAGTGTATAAAGTATATTATGATATAGTTATTATTTGATATAATGATTCAACCATTCAAATAGATCATAATGATATCAAGTCATTTTACGGGAATATAATTCATCTCAAAAAATGAATTAAAAACAATATGAATTTAATTTATACAATTTTCGATGATTATATATATGTGTCCATGTATATTGAGGATTTTAATTTATACCATGATTTATTATGTATTTATAACACCTCTAATATATATATATATGTGATTCCTAGAAAAAAACATCTAGTCATTATTTATTATTGCAACACTATATAGATAACTCTCTCCAATGATCTGAGTTCAATCCAATTGAAAAAAATGATTCATCATAATTTCCAACTCTTTGGGGAATTTCCTCAATTAAGTGAAATTAGTATTAATAGAGTATCTATGTTTGATAATGTAGTGGACTATGTGACAAAGAATTTTTCCTAATCGAGGAATGAGTTCCTGTTAGAGTTAGCAGAATGAATGTTTTTTATGTTTCCATGAGTTAAATATTGATATTTTTTATAGTTCTTTACCTCAATCCAACATCTGTTGAACATGATTACATTATTTTTGTATTAATGAGTTTTCTTGTCAAATAATGATGAATCATTTTCATGAATTTTTTATGTGATAATTTCTTAAGAATTCATTTCACATGGAAAGGTTATTGAAGTTCAAAAATATTATTAAAACATATAGGTTCCATGATTTTATTCATGTATATTATTCTTTAGAATGATGATATTTCCCATGAGACCATTATGATACATTATACCATGATTATGAGGATCATACGATATTGTGATTCTTATAATTGAGTTCTCCCTTAGTATTCATTAATATATAATATTATATTAAAATAACCATTAATATGAAATCCATATTTTCATATCCCACTGTATATTTCTATTTGTAGATGTATTCACTGATATTTAGAAAATATAATAGTCATTAATGTATATCATTAGTCATGTATTATTTTTTACAAATCATGAAATAAGTTGTTTTTTTATCTACAAGATGTTGGGTTTGTTACAAGTGATATTTCATTAATGGATAATACGATAAAGCATCTATCCATTTGGTCCCTTGACGGAATTTGAAATCTTATCCCTTTGATGGGAATGAAACCATCTACACACATAATTTGGAATAGTTTTCAATGGGAGGTTTTTATTTATATAATGTAAAATAATGGTACAACAGGTTTATACATTGGCTATAACTACATGAAGCCAAATTGATTTTATATATCATGATAATGGGATTGCATTACATAGATAGTGTTCATTAGATATGGTACACCATTAGTATTCTAATTTCACCATGAATGATTATGTGGTGTATTCCTTGAAATAAACATTTGAAAGTATGTAGGTATTACCAATTCCACAAGTAAATAAGTTTATAATTTCTATAAATAAGTGTGTTACAACTTTTTTTAAATTCTATCATTGAATTTAATAAATTAGAAAAATATATAATTTATTCATGTTCTATTGAACATCATATTTTAATTACATGTTAGTAAAAATAATAGATGAGTTAAATTATAATAATCAATATTTAGTTCATGGTTTTCTGAATAAACTATTTACTATATTTATCAAAAAATATTTTAGGGGTTTTTATTTTCAAAATAAATAGTTATTATTCATAGATTGTTGAATATCATCATGAGAAAGTGGATCGGGCATAATGGTTTAGATTGTAAATATATATTTTATATTTATTTATATTCATAAATCATTTCATGGGTCAAGTGATTAATGATATTATTTTTATTATTGGACATGGGGTCTAATAAAAATTGTTATGTTGGAATGTGGATTGTTTGATTTTTGGAAACCCTAAACCTAACAAAATAAATATTTAATCATATAATATTCTATAGTAACATAGGTTGTAGACAACAAATATAGTAATACTCACTTAATCCCTAGAAAGAGATCATGGCATCTGTAGTGCACATCCTTTCTCTAATTTCATGATAATGAAAGAATATAAAAGAGTTATTCCTCCTAGAGGTGAATTATGTAGCTGTTAACCATGAAACATATGAGTCATAAAGTTTAACTGTTCTATTAATAGGTGACTATAGATTGATTTTCATTGATTTAGGTACACATGTAGATTGAATCTAGTGAGATTATATACTTGTATATTGTGGTGAAATTGTTTATGATTATATCTAGTCCAATAGGTTATTAGAAAATTTGAATTTTAAATTTAATAAATTCTATCTATACGAATAAAATAATAATAAATATTTATTTACTATATATAATGATACATTTTTATGTAAGCATGATTAATTATTTAAATAAAAATTATAGAATTTAAATTCATATATATATATATATATATATCAATCATTTAGAATGTTTTTAATTTTTTGTTGAATCAAATTCTCATTTATTAATGGTATTCCTTGTTCAACATTTTGATTCGTCACTTAATTTTATAGAATTTCACGAGATTCTCATTTATCTTATTCATTATAAAAAGCCCATATCATACTCGTATTCATCCTTATTGAAACTAGTTTATTACATGATAATGTTTTCTTCCTTTAAATTTAAAATTAATAGTTTTTTTCCAACTTCATCAGTTAATGCTTTATGTTATTCAAATTAATCACTTTATTTACTTTCATTTCACAAATGGGTTCTAATATTATATTTATACAACTTATTAAACATTTCATGGGATGAAACATTTGTTTAATTGGATTTTTTTGTATAAAATATAATAGGATTGACCTATTCCACCATATTAGGTCCTTTAGGATTGGATTTTTAAAAATTGGAAAAAAGGTTCTAAAAACACCAAATATTAAGCATTTTAATAGTTTATTTCACTTTTACCATCCTTTCCTTCTCCTAAATTTTAGGATGCTAAGAGGAATACATTTTTTTGAAAAAAAACTATATATCCTTATTAGAATTTTAGAAATATATTTTTTCTTTAATAACATACTTCATCAAAAATTGTTTAATCTCCATGTTCATGATTTCAATTATTTAATCACCCATTAATATTTTCTAGATATAATTTTATCTGAATATTCAATAAGATATAATAATATTGCGTACGTCACAAAGAGGTACATCCCTTAAAAATATTCTTCCATGGTATATATATTATCATTATTAATATTTGGTAATATTGGAGTGATATTTTATATAAAATATTATTTTCCATCTCCGTTTCATAAAATTTGATCAGAATCACAATATAATTAACCTTTATGATTATGTTTCTAGGTGACTCATTAGAATGATTTCAGATATCATTATAATATTTTCTAAAACTACATATATTAATTCTTCACTCTAGTGTTTCCTTCTGAGATATTCTCTAATTACTAGGAATTATATTTTTCCATTTTGATTCCTTTATCATTCAGAAATTCATTCTATAAATTATAAAAAAAATATTATTTCTTGTTATATACATAATTATTAATATTCTTCTTTTCATCCAATATTATTTATGATCTATTAATGGTTATAGATATCCATTATTTATTGCTTCCAAAAAATCATAACTAAAATATAAATGTTATAGACCCATTATTTTCTTCTTAACATGATAAAAATTCTCATTAAATGATTGAATAAACATGATATTTACAATATTTAAATTATAATTTATAGTTAGTAGAATTCAATATTAACTTTATTGTAATTGAGTCTTTTATCACTAATATTTATGAATTCAATCGCCAAAATTGAAATCCATTATCTGAAACCACATGTGGAGTAAAATCTACAATTTTTTAATGAACAATAAGATTATGAGTGTGTCTGTGGGGGGGGGGGGGGGGTTAATAATTCATCTATATTATTTTGAATATTCTAATAAAATAGCACTATGTACTTTTAAGAATCTTGTTATTTTGAAGATTTTCATAGAAAAAAACATCCCAACACATGGGAAAATAGAGGTTATAGGACGTGTATATTTTCATATGGGAAGAATAGTTCATGTTGTCATATAAAATCCCAAATAACCACACTTTGTAATATAATTGATATGTCAGAACACCGAGTAGGGTAAAATCATGAAACATACATTTTCAAAATTATCACCATTACTTATGTACATCATGTAGAAAACTATATCCTATAATTTTTAATGATCCACATATATGTTAATTTGTTTTTCTTCTTTTTATAGACTTCTATCATATTTTTTGGGTTTCAAAAAAATTTCATTAATTATTTCACATAACAAAATCACAACCTCAATTTTATTTGAAAACACTACATATAACAAAAACATTCTCAAACATCATCATAAGAATAATTATTTAACATATATGGATGATTAATATTTTGTTAAATTTATCTCCATATCTCTCTCTATGTTTATTTAAATTCATAACTAACTCACATAATCATATATTTGTTCTTTTATACTACCAAAACACTTTATTAATATTATATTAATATGTATTCTCAAGATACCTATTTAATTAAATTCTAGAATATTATCTATAATTTCATATAAAAATATTGTAAAAAAACTCTTATTGTGTATTAAAATATTAATATTAAATTCTATAACAACATAACATGTAAACATAATGAGACAATTAATGCTTATCACTACTCATAATTATAAGATGACATGTCGAATTATTGTTGCCTTCTTCCCTCACAAATCAGGACATTATTCCTTCTTTTTCTAATGACATAATCATCACCATCAACATATTCATCAATTAATGCATGAAATCATGTTTCCTTTTATATTATAAATGAATACATGAATTACATATTTCCATATGGAATAACGATTGATGGGTCGTAATAATTGTTTGAAATTAGCTATAAGTCACTTGAAATCATATGACATACTTCTGATATTCATTTGAATGATAAAGGAGAAAATATAAAAGAGACATCATTCACAATAGAGGTTCAATAAATATCTATATTGAAATTATAGATGAACCACAAATAATATAACATTTTTTAGAAAAAATCATTACTCTTATGTATATGTTTTATAACCATGTTTGAGAGATCAATGACCCTTAAAAATATCAAATTAACCATAAATAGATAATAAGTGTCCCCTAAATGTCTAGGATGAATTTTATTAATCTTTAATATATATTAATTATTATTTTATTATTCTTCTTAATTGAATGAAAGACCACTGCACAGGTCAGGATGAGCCATATTAAATATGGGATATGACATACATAGGGTCTATAAAACATTATTAATACTTATACAACACTCATGATGTGTTTTTTGGGATATTCATAGAGAAAAAATGTACTTATATCCATATATTCTTTTACATATTTTAGTTTTACTCAAAATTATAGAAAAAACTACAAATAAGTATAATCAATTTAAAAACATATCAAAATGAAATTAATATAATTTAAAACATTTACAATGCTTAAACCAAAAATAATATAAATTATTATGCTATATTTAACATGATTAATGAATTAAAAAAATCATTCAAATTAACCACATCAACACCAATATATTTTATATATTATTCTTGATATTAATATCACATCATTGATAAATTACTTCAATCTAAAATTCCTAAATAATTATTATGTAAATCATTTTTTTAGGAAAATAATATATAATTAATTAATAAAAAATATATTTACAATATTTTTTTTTGAAAATATCATTATTTATTAATAAAATTTTTCATAAAAATAAAAAGATAAATTTTTAAAAAATATAATAAATCCATAGTTTATATTTAAAAGTGTAACACAAATAAAAATGAAAATATCAGGAAAACAGATGAGTATTTTGGTAATTAATATAGATTTGATAAAATCTAACCATTATTATAATCAATTTCTAAGGTCATATATTTCTAGTTAGAATTTAAAATACAACATAAAATGTCACAATAATAACTGATTTGTTTTTTATTATTTGGTAATGGATTTTTAGTTGTAAAAACATTTTATTTTTTTTAAAAGACCAAAGTGGTTTCTCAAATTTTATTTCTACAATTAAAGGATATTAAATTGTTGATCATTAACAATATCTCATTAGTAATATTTACACATAAAATAGTTGATGTGGAAATATATATTTTATTTCTATGTTATTTTATTTCATTTGGGTTGTTTTATTTTAAATAATTGTTTATACGATAGCAATAATTTATTATTGTATTATTTATGATAGGGACATTGAATATATAAATATTTTATATTTATTTTTTTTAATATGATTTCATATATTATTATTTATTACATTTTTTTGGTGAATATTGATTAAGTGTTTTATATAAAAACAAAATCCTTTATTTTTGTGAATCCTATTAGTGGTAATATTTGAGCCCCTACAAAATAGTGGTTGTACTAGAAAGCAATATCATGCATATTTTTTAGTCAATGATGAATATCATGGATGTATGATTACTCATTGTGTTATTTGAATGGTTTTATCATTAGGATTGTGTTTGGAGTTTTTAAAATTTGTTATACTAGATTTTAAAACATGAGAACCTTTGTTATAGGAATTTGAGTTTATTCTATTAGGTAGTAACCCTTCCATAGGGTATTCTCGGTGATGTTTTCTAACTAATGGATTTTAATAATTTTTTAATTACCTTTGTAAATATAGAAATAATATTCTTATATATCAAATTTCATATTTTAATATTATCATGGTTAAATTATGATTTATGCAAAAAATAGCCATTCCTCTAAGTCTTAGTAATTTCATCAAAATTAAATTCTTCTGATTATATATACATTAAACCTATATAATCATTAAATTAGAAAACTCTCACAAAATTGATCATTTATTTTAATTATATTATGAAATTAATTGTATCTTATTAATGATTTCATGTAATAAAATTACATTTTTATTCACCAAAATGTGTCTAAATAGTGGTTAGTGATAAAGATACCACTAATTTTAATCCAATACTTGTGTAATTTTATTATAGACATAAAAAATAATATATGATTATTATTATTTTTGTAGAAGATATATATCACATTTATGTAGGAAAATATGGGTTTCATTGTAAATTTATACTTTTGATTACATGCATTGAATCTATGAAAATAAGTGTTTGGTAATATTTTTCAATGATTGTGAGATGATATAAGAAGATGATAGATCTAGACTATAAGATGAGAATTTTCAACCAATGTTGGACATTATATTTGATTAAAAAGAAGATAATTCTTGGTTTTGATGTAATAAAATCAGGAAGAGATATATGCTTCATAAAATGTCATCTAAATATTATAGATTATTTATATAGGTTCATGTATGCAATTACTTTTCATTATATCATAGAATTATGAGTATTAGTTATCAACGATACATTTGCATATTACTATAGAATGACAATTTCTGAAAAAATATGTGTGGTATTCTAATTATATGTGAACCATGAATAGAGCATGATAGAATGAGTAGAGTCAATTTTCATCATATTAGATTAATTTTATTTATACACCTTAGTTATTTAAAAATGTGAATCTTTATTTGGTATATTTTAGGATATCATTTTCTAGATGGTTATTTATTTCAAAATATCTATTATATATATGATTAATTTGGTGAATACCATGATACTGGTGAATATTAGAAACTATGATACATGTTTGATGATATGTGTGAAAGGATAATGATTCATGGAATATATATACTACTGAGGAAAAATGATGATTAATTAACATTTTCATAGAGATTGATTGTGTATTAGTATTCTTATTATGTATTCATTAGATGTTGAAATGTAGTCACTGGTTTTAGTTTTTATTAGATTATTATTACGTATCCTATATAAATCAATTTACTATACTAGAAAATTATAATTATATGCTTGTGAAAAAGACCATCAAAATACAAAAAAAAATATTTTCCATTGAAATAAAAAAATGAATTTTTTTTATATGTGGTTAGTGGTGAAAATATAATGATTATAAATATTTTGACCTAGAAAAAATATATTCAATGGAATTTGTAATCTCAGTAAGACCATTATATAAGACAAATCATATTTTATGAATAAATAACTTAGGTCATAATGTTAAATATATGAATACTGAATTGATTCTTATTGTATGATATTTTGTTGATTACCAACGTTTATAGTGATATTGAGATTATGGTTATTAAATTGACATTGTTGGTGTTTTTCCAGGTTCTATGTTGATAGAAATGTTGATATGATTTCCCTGAATAGTGATGGTGGATGAAGGTAGACATTGATGAATGCATTTTTTCATTTATTAAATGTGATATGAAGATAATATTAAACTAGAGTGACTCTTAAATTATATTCCACCATAAAAAAACATTAGTTGGAGAGTGATGTAATTTTCAATATGCATACAAATATTTTCATTCATTTAGTGAGATGGTCAGGTTACTAATGTTTCACTTCAAGTAATACAAATCCTTCAAGGTTATGGTTTACTTTTTTATGCTTCATTAATGAACATTATATAATAGATTGATATAGTTAAATTAAATCCACCCTGCCTTCATAAGAGATATACATATCAATTGTTTAAACATGATATTAGGGAATTTCATAGTTATACATATTGTATAGTGAATTTAATTTAAATAAATGAAATTTCTCATGAATTTAAAAGAATGTTTTTATATCGTGTGTAACTTTAAAGATTCTTATTATTGGGGGGAATAATATGTACTCTTTCAAAACTAAATAATGAATAAATATGGGAAACTACAAAATAGAAATATGAAATTTGAATATGAGAGAAATAAAATATCCACATAATGGTATTTCTAGTTTTTAGAGAAGATTTATTTAATGGTTGGTAAAATTATTTGATACATGGTTTTTTTAGAATTAATTAGCTTGGAGAAATTTTTTTTCTCACATTTAAATTCTATTAGATTCATTTGTTCCCTTTTTTTCATTGATAATGAATCATTAATAAAATTAAATTAAAATTTCTAAATTATAATATTCTCTCAAGAATCTTTTTTTATAATTCCACTATATGAAAAAATAAAATATCATAGAAATGATTTTTTATATTAAAATTCTTCCAACATAATATTTCTGTTGGTGTGATATTTTATATATTAATTTCATGATTTATAATAGGATATGTGCTTATCAAATTACAATTTATTCAATAAATAATATATTACACACTCTCAAACTATGATTTACCTCAAATAAAAAGTATTATAGCAGAAGATGATGTTTAGGGGGAAAATATTTTGTTTACCAGCCATTCAAGGCATAATTTATTAGGTTCCTCTGTTCGTCCAGTCAATTATTTTCTCATTTATTTATGTATTATAATACATAATTTTATGATAAATATTATATATTTTAAAAAAATTATAGGAATTATAATTTAATTGAAATAAAAAATTGAAATTAAACAAGAATCATTTAAATAATAAAATGAGGGGACTATCTTCCACCAAGAATTATAGTGATCAAATGTGGGTAGCGACCATCATATTGTCACAATTATGAACCATGAAGACACACTATTCTCTTAATAATTAATGAGAAAACATTAAATGGTTAATAATCATCTATAAAGTGTTATATATTGAATGAATATGGTGGGATTAGTGATTTTTTATATTTCAGTTTGGGTTAGATTCAGAAAAGTTTGGTGTAGCCATTAATTACTACTATTGATTGAAAATGCATGATGTACAATTATTGGGGGTCATGAAAGAATTTATCAACATAGAAAGAAACATGGGGGGGTCGATGTTAAGTTATCATGAGGATGACTATCATATAAGAAAATATTATTTTTTAAAAATATTTTACAATAGGGTAAATTAGCTATAGTTATATTTTATTTTTGTTGTTTTTACTGTTCATGATTTGGGTAACTAAAAAATCATCTTTTTCCATGGTTTGGGGAGATTATGTCCTTAGGTATTCCATACGACCATGATTACAATAAAATATGGCTCAGTGTGTCACTATATGTTTCTATTGAAATATAATAGAAATAATAATAATGCGAAAAATAAAAACTTTACAATTTATAATTAATAGTTATTAATTGATTAAAAAATAAAAAACAATAAGTAATTTTTAAAATTAGTAATATATAATTTAATATATATTATATTATTATATATAATTTTATATATGAAATTCAATTTTATTAAAATTTTGTAAATTCAAACAACTAATATATAAATAAATTATTATAAATTATTATTTAATTATTATTAATTAGGAAAAAATTATTTAATAAAATCATAAGAAATAAATTATTATAATTAATTATTAATTATTTTATAATTTTGTATAAAAAATTATAAAGTATTTTTTATTAAGTTAAATTATTAATTACATATAATTTTTTGTCTATATTCCAAAAAAATATTAAATATTTAATGATAAAAAATAAAAAATAAAAATTATATCATAAATTTTAAATTTTAAATAAAAATAATTAATAATCCACCAATTTTCATAACATGATAAAAACAAATTTATATAAATTTCAATAAACATAAATATAAAATATGATTACTATAATAATTCATTTAAAAATACTATACCACAAATACTATTATAGTACTATAACCCATAAAATTCAATAATATTTTAACAATAAAAATTAAAATATAGTAAAAATAATGGAGAATTCATCCCTTAATAATGACATAATACCCAATAAAAATCATTACTGATATATTTAATTACCATATCTAAACTCTATTGATATCCATAGACAGTTATGTGACCATTAGATAAATTATTGACATTACAATATATAATCAATTATAAGGAAGTTTACAACTAAACACAAGATGGGGAAAATGGGGACGTGAATTATTTTCATGGAGTGTCGCAAATAGAGAACATGATCCCATGATTGATGTAAATTAATTTTTTCATCAAATTTTAAAAAAAAAACAATATAGAAGATAACAAATCCCCCATATATGGTAATTTTACTATATTTTGGAAATGGGATTTTTTAGCACACACAAAATTATGTTGCAATGTAAGAAAAAATATTTAAATAATGGTTGAGTAATCAATTATTTTTAAATAGTTATCAATTAAACTCAAAGCTAACCACCACGGAATAACTATAATTTAACACTTATAGAAAAAGTTATAATGACATGTCCATGATCTCCAATTCGACCATACAAGAATTGAAAATGTGTTAAGAGGATACTATAATCACTTTAGTAGGAATCCTTCCAAAATATATATATATATATAAATATTATGGAATTAGTTTCCCTTTATTAGAAAATATATGGCTCCTTTTTAAATTTTATGAATGTATAGAGGATTAATGTAAAAATAAAAAATCAGTACAAAAAAACAAAAACAAATTACTAAAAAAGGCACGAGGATTAGATAAATTATGTTGGGTATATATTCTAGACACCCTCCCTATGAACATATGAAATTTTATAGAGATTTGTTAGGCTTGTTTACTGATTCCAAGACCTCTTAACAAACCATTATTCATGATGTAAAGAAATTATTGAAAATATTCACTTCATAGGTATATGTCTTCCCATTAAGATATATCTATATCTCTAGTTCTCCACTTTACATATAAAATAGTGATTTATTACATTCTATTGGCATGGGTGTAGATAGACATCTATGTTCTATTTATCTTGATCTCTATGATCTTATTTCTAGGTTTTCATTCATGATCTCGTTCATCTTGATGATAAGGGTTTCAGTTATAGATATCATTCTACACCGTCGATCCACACAAATTGGGGATTTATAAAGTTATAGTTCCTCAAAATTTATTAGGTAGGATATATATAATTCAAATACACATGTATTTATCTCAATTACATTTATGAAATTATAAAATTACTATTTGATGATTAAAAATAGAGTTTCCTATATTAAATTGATTAATTTTGTAAATTAATTAATTAAAGAATTGTGAAATTCAGAATATTGGGCTTGTGAGTTGAATAATTAATGGTCAAATTAATTATGTGATATTCACATTTTAAATTTAATAATTAATTATTGAATTAAGTGTGGTATTTTGATATTATGAATTGATTAATCAATTGTTGAATTAATTTTGGTATTTGGAGATTGTGATTTGAATAAACAATTTCTAAATTAATTTTGGGATATTGATATTTTGAATTGAATAATTACATTATGATTTAATTATGGGATATTGAGACAGTTAATAGAAAAATTATTTGTTTAATTAATTATATGATATTGAAAATTTTATTGGATTAATTAAATGTTCAATTAATTATAGGATATTGTAATTATGAGTTTATTAAGTAATTTCTGATTTACATAATGAAATTTATGTGACCAAATAATTAGTGAATTCGTTGATTCAATTTTTGTTATTTATTAATTGAATAATCAATTAATTGAATCATTTGAATATGAATTTGCGTAATTGGTTTGTATAATTGTGATTCATGAGATTTTTGTGAAATTAATGTGTGGGATACGTCATACGTTGTCAAAGACCCATAACGATAAAATGATATTTGTGTGTAGGGTATGGGAAAGTTTTCCGAAATACGATAGTGATAAATTGATATATTTGTTTGGGACATGACATGATGGGTCAAAATACCATATTTATAAATTAATTGAAGTGTGTGGGACATGGCCTGCTGTATAAAAATCCCACATCAAACTAGACTTGCCAAACTAGACCCAAAATGTTTTCATTGGATGGTTGTGCTAATTATCAATATTTAAAATTAAAATGAAATGGGTAATGAAATCCCATGTATTATGATGAATTGTGAATTACTTTTTGTATAAGTTTTAAACGTCAGTATATGAAGCTATTATTATCGATGGTTTGGGTATACTTTGGAAACCAAGTGTCATTTGGTTACATAAACATAAATTGTATAAATGAAGACTATTTAAATTATTTCCTTATTAACTATTTATACAGCAGCATTTACTATTTTGACTAGATATTGTTTTACACCATACTGGTGGTAGCCTAATTTGTTGAACTCCCACACTACTCTTGATTCCTGATTCTTACCTAAAAATATTTCATGGTAGTAGGCCCAGATAAGGGAAATGTGATCACTTTTGATTATTTTGTTTAGATGGATCATGGATAATGGAACCAATCGTTGTTTCGGAACTACATTGAAGTTATCAATGTCTTTACTTGGGAAGTTTTATTTAGAAACATGACTTGTACATTGGAATTTAATATCTTTTATATAGTTTTGTTATAGTATTTTCTTATTTTTTCATCATGTGAATTGTTGTCATTATATTTATGGTTATATGTTTTTTTATTGATAATTTATTTTCCATTTGTTTTCTACTATGATAAATAAGGAATTGTCTCCCCACGATTAATATTAGTCCCTCACTACTAATCATTAGCCTCTAGCATATGGGGAAGAATGCATGAGTTCATGTGGGGGTATGGGTTGTGGAATCATTGTATACCACCTGGGTCAGGATGTAAGAAAGTGGTATGAGAGAAAAATTTTCTTTTATTATCATTTGTATTATATTTTATAAAGGACGAAAATAGACTTATAATCATTAGTCATGGTTTACGATCTCATGCATGGATATAACTAACTAATTTATGGGGAAGAATATAAGTATTGAGGGTGGGATTATTTTTATTGGTAATTTCTATTATAGTTTAATGATATTTCCCCTTGGGTGATTCTCTTGTTTTGTGTTGTGATTATTGTTTCAGATATTTCTTGATCTTTGAAACGTGCACTACTTTTTGAGTATAGTAAATTATATATAAATTAATCTAGGTGATTTGGATTATTCTGTAGCATGCATCATTATTGTATGGAACATGAAAATGGGGTTTTAATAAGTTGTTAAAATTGATATATTTTACATTTCATGTGAAATTTTAATGAAAATGAGCCAAATATGGATTTTAAAGGTATAAATGATGGAAAATGTGGATAAGTTGTTTTCTAATAATAACTATGTGTAATGAGAATGTTTTTACCCTTTTTTAACTTGGATATATATGTCTGATAGTTAATGGTGGTGATTTCACCTCAATTATACTGTGTTTTTGTGTTTACAGAAAAATATGTGTTGTGACTTATTGTGATATTTCCACTTATCTAAACATGATAAAGTAGTTTTATGTTTCCTCACACAAGTGTTTAGAATTATATATTCATTACTCATTGAGAATGCTTATTGAATGGGTGAAAGGATGACATGGTACGGATGGTCATGTATTAGTGAAACCTACAATAATGGTAGTGTTGGGTGAGTTAGTGAGAAAGGATTTGTAAGAGAAAATGGCTCGGATTATGTATTTCTTGGAAAGAGACCCAAGGAGGGTAGTGAAAAGCACGTCCGATCTGATGAAGGAGTTCCAGTGGTAGTACCCTCTAACATTCACCAGAGATGGTGGTAATGAGGCTGTTGAATTCTGAATTGATCCTATACAGACTATTATTAAACACATAGAAAATAATACAAAAAATAGATTAAAATTGGTTGATTATATGATAAATGTTCAATTGAATAATTGGGGGGAAATCCAGTCTTAGGATGGACAACAGGAGAATATGGAGTGGAAGGAAATTCATGAGAAGTTAATGGAGAATGTTTATCCAAATATGTTGAGACTGGAGAGACCAGTTGAGTTTATGAGACTGACTCAAGGGATTACGTCTATGATAAACTATGTTTGACTCTTAAAATAGTTTCAATTATTTTTTATAACATTAGAAGGAGATGAGGCTACTTTGGTAAAGTGGGTTCACTATGAGATTAAATATGAAATTATATCCCAAATGAATATCATTAGGCTAAAAGTGTTTTCATAAGTGGTGAATTAGGCTGTCAAATCATTGTGGATCTAGGAGGAAGATTCTAGTGGTTTTCATGTTGTTTGAGTTGAACATTTATGGTGTAGGACATCATATAGAAGGAAGCGTCACTATGAAATCATTAGTAAGATTAGTGGTGTAATACCACTAGGAATTTAAATATTTTACTTTTAGAAAAAAAATATAATTTTTATGATATAATTATTTATATAAAACACAATGTAATGATTATGTTACATGCATAATAAATATTCTTTTCCCCTAGATGGAACTCCATGGTGAGTATTCAATACACACATGAATAACATTCCTCAATGTCTTTGGTATCATGAAATACCAATAAAATATTATTAAGAAAATTATTATTTAATAAAATAAGATATAAAATATCTATTAAATTTATTATATGGAAAATGATTAAATATATTATAAAAATATATAGTTTAATTCCTTGGTTACAATTTAATTAAAAATGAATATAGAAACCAAAAAAATATAAATGGAATGATTTTATAAAAAAATATTTTTAAGTGAAAAAAGGTGATTTATCATAATAAGATATATTAATTAATATTAGTGAAAGATAATAATTAAATATATATGTTATATATTAAATCAAATATTTTTTATATAAAACCTAAGGATTTTATAGGTATAAACATGAGAACAAACAAAATATTACACATAAAACTGTATATTATTATAAAAATTGCTTTCAATATTTTAATGGAGATCCAATTATATATATATATATTTGGATAATTTTATAAAATTTATATGCCCAAATAATCATTTTTTAATTTTAAGAATAAAAATTTTGTTAGGGTGAATTTTTTGTATTTTCCAGTGAACTTTCATTATTTTTATCAATAATGAAAAATACTGGATTTTAACTCAAAACTGGTTATTCAACTAATTTATTTATATGGATAAATTATATATGAAATTGGTTTTATAGAATAATTTTATAAATTATATATCAATTAATAAAATTTAGGATATTGGGATAAATTCCACTTTGAAATTCTATAAAAAAACATAGCGGACATTTGAACATTTTTATATTAAATTCTCCATTTGATGTCCTGTCCATGAGATTAATTTTTAAATTAATTTCATCATTTTAACTGATTGATATTTAAATAAAGGATTCGGTAATTATATTAGTAATTATTTATAGTATATAATCAATTAAACTCTGTTTTTTATAAAAAAAACATTTGAGAATGTTCTTGCAATTATTTACATGTATTAAGATTAAAATCACCTCCCCAAGGGATTAAACTTTAATCTTATGGTCCAAGAAGACTTGAAAACTTTTCCAAAAGTTATTTTATTTCCATATGTAGATTATATAATTACATTAATAGAGTTTTGAATTTTATTAGATCCATATTATATAGGAAAAATGTTGGTGGAATTTCCTTTCCAAAAAATTTATAGGAATGCCACCACTCTTATACTTTAAAAGAGCACTCACCTATACAACTTACTATACTGATGAAGTAATTTGGATTAGAAATATCTACCTAAATAGATTCCCAAAACCCCTACCCTAATCCAATAAGTGTATACTTGGGAAACAATCATTTCAATTATTCCATTTGGTGAAAACCAAAAATAGTTACCCAAGGAAGAGGTGAAATCCTCCTCAATATATTTAGTATTTATTTCATTATCCACCACCTCAACTAATATTATTACATTATTATATATTAACAAACCTATAAAAAATATATTTATATGTTTTTAATATATTTTTTATGTCTAAAAATACAAAAAACTTCCATCTAATTGGTAAAAAACATACCGGCCATCTACGGTGATCTACTACCTCATGAAACAATGACTATTAGTATTTTTTATACCAGCTTTCATGGTTGGAAATTGTGATGAAAAATTTGTTTTTATTTTATATACATTATTTCAGTTATATATTTCCTTTTATTTAATTATTATAAAACACATACCTTTAATTTTTGTATTTAGAATAAATATGATAACATCATTGGGAAAAGTGTGGAATCCATTCTCCTCAAAGAGATGTGATTCATTCAAACTACACATGGAACACAAAAAAGAATGGTTTTAGTTAACCATACGTAACAGAAATAAAATATAAAACATTTTAATGACATAATTAAATATCTGAAACATAATATATCAATTTATTTATTACCATTTTCACTCAGTAAAATGAGATAATGTCGGTCAAGGATGTGTGGACTACTACCTACCCAACATGATTTAATTCCTTTTAAATACCAACAATTATATGTATAATTCTATGTGGTTAAATAAAATTATATTAATGATACTAATATAATCATGTAATGAAATTTTGTTACTTAACAACAATCCATAATGATCACTAGAAAATGGGAACGTTACTAATGTGTACACACAACACACCATCTCAATGATTGTAGTGTTCGTTCATTTTTTATAACTGTATTTCATTAATTATATTAAAAAATTAATATATATATATATATATATATATTATTTTAACATGATTATAAATTCTTAGATGTCTATATCCTGACCCCATTGACCGTAGTCGACTTACCAAAGACGTTTTTGACACCTGAACCGAATTTGGTTAAAAATAGAAGACATAAACATAATTGTCTAAGTATTAGTACAAACATTTCTAATAATTTATGTAAATATAATAAAAATATTGAAAAAAATTATAAAATAAGTAAATAAATAACATATGTTTTTAATTTAAAATTATAAATATATACAGGACAAGTCAAACTCTTGTTAATGGATTTTGTCTCAATTTCATTTCATTGAGGCATATTGTAATGTTATACACCTAGTTTTTTTATATAGTGTATATTATTCCATTTGTCATGTTATATCCCAATTATCATTATTCTCTTGATATTATATATTTTTAATTAATTTAATTGGATTATTATTATTCAAATGTTTTATAATGCTATGAGACACTTTGGAGTGTTTAAATATTATTTTATTCAAGGATGTTTTTAATGATATTTCAATGTAATTACCATTCATCAAAATAAAAAACACTTATTTTCAATTATCCTACAATGGTAATAATTGATAATCATGCAATTTCTTCCATATAGATATTTTATTAAAATACACAATGTTTATTAAATTTATTCTTTAAGATATGTGGAATTATTTTGATAGGTATGACACAAGTGGTGCACTCTTACATATATCCCCACAATGCATCATTAGTCTCATGAGACAAACTAATAGGATAAATTAGATAGGGTTTACCCAACATTTTATAAACAATATTTTGTAATGTCTTGATGGTAAAGGCACCATGAACCTTGGAAACATGAAATCCAGTAACTAAAAATTTCCAACATTAATAAATAATAATTATTTATTAATGATATTTTCCCCTTTAAAATATCTATTATTTCATTATATGCTCTATTAATTTGTTATATAGAATTTTTTCAGTTTCATTCTTATTCTTATTGATATTTCATTATCTAGTTATTTTTGAAGAATTTATTATCGATTGTTTATCTTTTAATGTTGATTATTCTAATCAATTCATTATTTCATATTCGTTACACGCCCTTAATGAAAATTTGGTCTCACCATTTTGAGGATTCCTTTAAAATGATTTTAAGAATAATCCATTGAATGTGTTTCAAGGATACTGTTTATTTTTATTCTATTTTAAGTTTTTATTTTGTTTTATTAATGTATTACATGTATCATTTATATAATTTTATTTTCCAAATCTCCAACAATATTCAGCACCTTGGGATTCAAATATTATATCTATGGAAATGTAATAAAGTAAGGATCCAACCTAGGAATTTAGGGCCAGGGCATTAGTGTTGGTATCTGAATTGTTTTTTAATCAACATTGGAATAATGATTTAGGCAACTTAAATTATGGGACCCAACCCTAATATAGACATAGAAGAAAAGTATATATAAACATACTGGAATTTTTTAGGTTAGATATTTTATGTGTCCTGCTAGAAATAAATCCTTATATATATATATATACTACAACTATACATGGATATAGAACATATAACCCTATAGGAAATTTCCCGGAAAGGGTTATTATGTCTGAATCGATGTTACTTAGTACATGAGAATGGGTTTTACTAAAAACCTAGTTTGACACTCCTAGAGGATAAAAATAAGAAAATTTTTATTTTATTTAAAAACCATTATATAGGATTTGAAATTTATGAAATACTTAAAGAAACCATGTTTATAATAGGAGTTATGGAAAAGATAATAAATTTATTATTAGTGTTTCAAAATTTTTCGGTTTAGTCAGAATATTACAAAATTTAATGATCATACCCATTATATTCCATTATTAAGAAATACTATCTAGAAAGAAGAGTTGTATCAATTCTCATGTAACAACTAAATATTTCCCTACAAAGGAAACAAATACAACTAGTATTATAAAATATAATTTTATAGATGTATTATGGATGTTTAATAAGGTTATGACACATATCCATGTGTTGATAGATAAAACCATTCCACAGATAGATTCCCCGATGATGGATAACTTTACATGACATAGGGAACAATAATTTATAGGGACTATAAACCCAATGACGACTGAACATTAGATTAATTATTTGGATAATAAATTAATTGCAAGGAGATATTATTAAAAAGAAAATGATACACTTAAATTTTATTTTTTAATGGCGATATTGATCATTAGTGGTCATTGATCCAAAATACCAAGGTTTAAGGTGAAATATGAATCTTTGATTGGATAAAATTCATGGAGAAATTAGTTGATAAATATATCTCATGCAATCAACAAGCTGAGATGAAGTAAAAGTTACTGGGTGTAAGGAAAAATATGGATAAATTATTATGGAGTATGAAGAATCATTTTAAAGGTCATCACGATATCCTATGGATAAAATACACAACACAAAGTGTATGATTTACCACATATTTTTAAGCAAATAAGCTAAATCTCGTAAGGGAATTGGTCTCCCAAATGTTTTTTATCATATGATGAAATTTATTTATGAGTAATCAGGATGGATAATGAATTTTTAGAAATCAATATATTTAACAGGAAACCATGATATGAAGATCCCATATGATCCCCATGAAAAGTAGAATGAATCATAGAAGAAGAAGGGATAGAATTATTTTCTAATATGTTATGAATGAGGAAAGAGTTGCCCTTATAAATAATTTAAAGGATTTAGAGTTTTTTATACGTGTAGATAAAATACTCACAAGGACAATTAATGTAAATAAAATAAAGAACACACAACTATTTAGTTTTAAAACTATAAGAAGATGATAAATATGAAAATATATTCCCCACATGTCAAGAGAATATACCTATAATTAAGACAATGTATTAAGGTAATACATATGTAATTGACACAACTTATGTGTAATAATTAATGTATTTCTCTATTTGAATATAATAAATATGTTTTAAAATTATTTTATGATGTTCTCATTATATGATTTATGAAATATATAAGAATTTTAATTCATTAATTATTTGTTAATGAATTGACATAATATGATAAATGATTCTAAGAAAATTTATTCAGTAGAAAATGCTTTTTTGGAAAACACATGTTGAGGGAAATATAACCCTTAATATGTACCTAATGTTGGACAATTTATGTTTCAGTAAGGAAATAATTTGTTTGGATAACATAAATATAACAAGATCTGAATACCTTGAATATGGGTAATTATATATTTCCTATGTGTTTTATGATATCATTATATAGTTTACATTATTTTTGGATTTAAGGAATATATCTACTAATCTATGTTCTTTATAAGTAATATGAAGCATCAATTTTTTTAAAAATGTTTTGTTGAAATTAATGTTATGAAAATTTTCAAATATTTGGTTTGTTATCATTAAAATACAGCTCATGTTATTTGATTTGATAATTTTAGTAATTCAATTACATTTCCAATAACATATTGAATCATAAAATTCTTGAAAAGTTATATATTTATCAGAATTTCTATGTTTATCATTGGATGAGGTTTTATAGGTTAATTTATTACATTATTATACTATGAAATATTTGTCATGAAATGAAGAATAAATATCTAAAGTAATATTCAAAAGATTATATTTTTTTATTAAATAGTAATATATATTCCCTTATATTCTTATAGAGTGAAAAAATTCCTAAACAATAGAAAAAATGGGTTTGAAACAAAACTGTTGTCCAATAATCATCATTTTTTTCATATCATTAACTTTTTTTATTAAATTGATATTTGTATTTTTTTTATCATCTTCATTATTTTAAATAGTTTCTCTTTCACCCTCCATATAAACATGATTGTTAAAATTTTCATCCATATACATGCTTCCATTTTACACCCCTATTCTCCTACCATGGAGACTAATTACATGACCATGTTATTCAATTTATCTTTAATTAAGAATATGTGTTATTAACCCTATTTATTATGTTGGTTTTTAACAATAGTCAATTTTCAAATATCAATCCCTCAATTATTTATATCATGATCATGTTATGAGGATGAAATTTAATTAATGTGGGGAGAATTTAGCACCCAAATACATTCCAATATTTCATTTTTGGAATAAAATTATTTTTTTCTATAATTATTTATACTCAATTCATATTTACTATTATGTTACATGAAATATAAATTTTATCTTATATTACAAGGAATGTCAAAGTTATCTTTCATTACGTATAAGACTAACATTCCTCGAGGGCCTTCCGAGCTCGAAAGAATAAGAATATATTATTAAAAATTTATTATTTAATATAATAATATATAACATAGATATTAAATTAATAATTCGGATTTATATTTTCTAAATTTTAAAAATATATATTTTAATTATTTGGTTACCTATTAATTATAAATGAATATTGAAACCAATTGAAAAAAGGGGAGGATTTTAAAATAGTCTCTTTTTTATGTTCAAATATTTATTTATCATAATAAATATAATTAATTTTTATCAGTGAATGATATAAATTAAAATATTATTTTATATATTCAATAAATTTATTTTTTATTCATATGATTTATTTTATTGGAATAAGATGTGAATAGTTCAAATATGATACATAAAAAAACAAATAACTTTATAAATGCATTTTTACAATCTTTTAATGGGTAACCTATTTATAGTCTACGTTTAAATTTTTTTATAAATTTTATATGTCAAAATAAATTCATTTTTAATGGAAAAAACATAATAATTATGTCACAAAGATTTTTTTATTTCACTATGATGTTTCATTTTTTTGATATATAGTTAAAAATAAAGAATTTTAATTCAAAACATTTCATTTTATAAATTATTTAAAATAATAAATTATAATTATTGATGTTTTTAAATTCTAATTCAATAATCAATACATAATTAAATCCTATTTAGGACATTAGGATTAGTTTCACTTTGAAACTGGATATAATAACTTTGAAAAGTTTCCAACATTCTTACTTTAAAAACACATTTTATCATCACATGTGATGGATTAGTTTTAAAATAATTAATGCCAAATATGTGATTGGGATTTGGAAAATGGAATCCAAATTTGTTATTAGAATTATATATAATGTATATTATGTTCAAAATATTTTCTTACGCAAAAAAATTAGTGAATGTGGTTAAAATTATATACAATGATCTAGAGGAACATTATCTTAAGAAGGGAAAATACCATAATCATAAGGGTCTAAAAAAACTAGAAGTAAATAAAAAAGAAATTTCATGTCCATATATAGATTCTATACTCCCTTGAATCTACTCCGGATTGTTTTTGGATCCAATTCTCATAGGATAATGGTTTATGTGATTTTCATTCCCAAAATATACCGGAATGCAACTCCTCCTCCACTATAAAAAGGAACACAACCGTCCAACATCCTCACAAAAATAAAGTCTTTTGGATTGACCAATAAATTACCAAATATGTCCTTATAATAATTCCCATCAATATAGATGTCTCAATTTTCGAATAATTCCATCCATGGTAGCCCTTTGGTGAAAACCAAAAAAAGTTACCAAAAGATGAGGTAACAACCATCCTCAACCTGTTTAGTTTTATTTTCATTGTAATCCCCTTAAAATATTATTATTCCAATATTATAAAATAAATATAGTTTCCTCACTTTACTATGAATTGTTTACATGATGCATTAGAGATACTCTTATAGACACATCCATCAAATTGGTAACGAACATGTCACTCGTGTATGATGGACTAACACCTTGCGAAAAATAATGGTTTTTTTCATTTACCACCTTTAATTATATTTAATTATGATAGTGTCTATATTTATATACTGTATATATAATTTTTATAATTTAATTATTATTATAGAATTACATTATAATACATACCTTTATGTTTTTTTATTTCATTTAAATCTGATAACACCGTTTCTGGAAGTGTGGCCTAACGCCTTCTCAAACCGATGTGATTTGTTTACACAATACGTGGAACTTATAAAGGATAGTTTAATGAAGAATATGTAACATAAATTATATATATATACATGATATTCACGAAAAAATTATATTTTTCTAAAAATAATATATCATTTAATTTATTATCTGTATCACACACTAAAAAGTGATATTGTTGGTCAGGGACGTGTGGACTACCACATCCCCAACATTATGTGATTTATTTAACATCACAAGAATTTTATTTCAAAGTATATATGATTAGTTAAAATTTTATTTACTATTTATTTATAATTATTTATTTATATAGTGTTACAAACCTTCTTTCTATAATGATCATATAAAAATGGGAATATTACTCATGCGTACATACGGTATACCATCGCCATGATTGTTACATTTGTTTATTTTTTATTACCAAATTACATTATTTGAAATAAAAGCATAATTGGTGTATAAATATGATAATAATTTAATGATTATTATTATTGTGATGTCTATATAATTGTCCCTTTGACCATAGTGATCCTACAATATTCATTTGTGACACATGAACCAAATTTTCTCCAAAACACTAGTCATGAACATAATTGTTTATGTATTTTTATAAAACAAGTATTAATTGAATTAAAATTATAATTAGATGTAGAAAATATTTTTCGGAAATTATATAATTAACATAAAATATTATTCTAGAACACAAAGTCGCATGTCACATGTTGGACTCATGGTCAGAGATTCATCTCAATTTCATTTCATTGAGGTGTATTTTTAGGTTATGCACAAATATTCTATTATATAGTCAATATAAAACCCTTTGATATTTTATATAATTAATATAATTATTATTATGAAATTATATGGATCATTTAACAACAAAATTTGGATTATGATTCAATTGTTTCAATGTGTTAGGTGACACATTATAATGTTTAAATGTTTTTCCTCAACAATATTTTTAATGATCTTTCAATGGTATTTCCATTCATTAAAGTAAACAACACTTATTTTTAATTATCATCTACTATGTAATTATTTATATATATATATATTATTTATTAAATATTTGTATTTGATGATAATGTATAATTTCATTCTAAACAAGATTGTTTACTCATGAAATTAAATTAACTAAAATTATTTTATCATTATTTACTAACTCCATTAATTATATTATCCTTTTTTAATTCATGATCTTTTTAAAAGAGTGGTATCATTTTATAAATATTTTTTAAATAAAAAATTTGATATTTTTGTTAAGAAATACCCACTTCATTTATCTATATGATCACAATTGTTTTCTTTTTTCAAAAACCAGTTTTTAAGAAAATGATATCAATTTTTTTAATATTTCATAAATGATTTCAGAAATGTATTTAAAACCATTATTAATTTTTAAAATATTTTTTCAATGTAATATTATATCATTTAAAATAATAATTCTGTTTTTTCTCTTAATGAAAATTTGAATGTAATCAAATTATCATTTTCTAAACCTGGAACATTCCTATCATTTTTTTAAAAAATGATAATTTTTTTAAAATTTTACATCATATATAAAATTAACATCCATCATGACATTTATTTCATTGAAACATCATATCAAATTTTATGATGACATATTTAATGATATAGTTTTTGAAACTGATTTTCAATGAAAAGGTTTAAATTGTTTTTCAAAATATTAATGTATAATTTCAAATGAAATTTTTTAAAGATATTTATATTGTAATTAGGTTAATAAATGATAAAAATAAACTATTATTTTCATATTGGATAATATCCACTTTATCATCATGTTATTTATCAGGGAAATATTATTATAGCCAGCTCTTTTAAATAGATAAATCGAACATTATATTAGAACCCAAAATGTTAGGAATATTGATAAAGGGGATGCTCTAATGATACATTATATTAGAACCCAAAATTCATTTCTCTGATTTAATTACCTTATTTATGTTTAATATTGTTCATTATGCATTTTTTCTTTTTCCCTATTATTTGGGATCACACTCAACCCAATAAAGAGTTTTAAAATGATGATTTTTGTAAACAAAAACATGAAATGATCACATTGTTTTGTATATATATAGTTTATCATGACTAATAATCTATTATGCCTTTCAAGATGCGATTTATGTTCTCTTATACCGATGTAATAAACTAGGCCCATTCTCTGGGAGACTGGGGGTGTGGTCACAAAAATGATATATAGAAATTAAAAATTAATATATCATAATTATATCATAATTTATATACATATTTATTAGATCAAACATTATTAAAAACCATGTAACATTGAAATGAAAAACTAATAACAAAACATCAATGATGTGATTGTCCATGAGTATAAAAAACCTATGTAATCAGTCTTCCATGGTGGGAAAGAAGATATGAATTTTTAATTAAAATAAAATAAAACTATATAAGAATATTTAATAAAGATATTAATTCATTTTACTATCAGTATATAATATTTAGAGGTGTATTAATGGAAATGAAAATGAAAAATATTAGTATGAAAAATGCATATTTTTCACATATCCCCTAATGAAGAGAACCTTAAGGGATTTTTATAGATATTATGGGAATAAAAAATAAGTCTGTCGAAAATAATTGTGGAATATTATTGGGATATTATATGTTCAGATAATTGGATAATGTTATCTGGGGATAAGGGAAGAGGTGGTTCTATTTTATAAGTTAGGTAGGAAGAAAACTTTTAAATACTTCTATATTATTATATAATATATTTATTTTTGAAGTAAAGTTGATGAAAATTACAATGAATCAAGGATAAAAATAATAATATATATAAAAACTCAATTAATTATATAAATATATGTTTTTATGATTTAATAATTCTTTTTTCTAAGGTAAACACCACTTTAAAAACTTTTTTCCCATACTATTGAAACATAAAATTTACCATGGTAACATTTCATTATTGAAAATTATATGTAAATATTTTTATAAAAATAAAAGATTTCAAATGAAAATATAATATTTTTTTGACAGGATTAAATTTCTCTACATTGACTAAATTCATTTTAATATAAGTGTAGAAAACACATCAAAACCCATTTTTATAGAAATTAATTTTTATGTGGAAAACAAATTAATCTCATTCTATTCATAGTAAAACCCATTTAATGAATAATCAACATTTATAAAATTTTAAATATAAAAAATGCATTATAATATATAATTAATTTTAAGAAAGGTAATATAATATGATAATATCAATTTGGGTGCATATGTGCATATTTGTTTCCCAAACAAATAATTTTAATCAAAAAATTATTATTTTAAAAGTTATGTAATTGGTGAAAATATATATATTTTTTATACACGATAAATAGTAATTATCATATAATTTTAATCCCCAAAATTAACATTTAAATTGGAGAAAATAACCCTTAAATAAAAAATATATGAGAAAAATAATGTTATTTATGGAAACTATTCTGAAATCCCATCTTTAATATAAAATGTTTTCCTCATAAATAGTAAATTAATTTATATATATAAATTTAATATATAAACAATAATAAAATTTGTAATTTCATAATTTAAAAACAATATTTAATTAATTTTAATCATATATTTTTTTAAATATTTTATTGAAAAAAATTTATTTATAGAGAAATATCACCTCAAATATCATGGAATTATATGAAATGGTTTTAGGGCAGGGGCTTAAACGAATGATTATTGATGATAATTAGAAATTTTTACCATAGTTGGATCATATTTCCATAATTATTGATGATATATGTGAATGGTTTAGGGGAAAACATATCCCCTTGATGATTTATGAGATATAGTAAATGGTTCAATGGTAGGTGCATATTCATCTTGATGAATAATGATATATTGGAAATTATTTGGTTGAATAATCATTCTACAATGAAGTTAATTTCCAATCTTCATAGACCTCAACAAATGGTTAATGCATGTATTGATACACCTAGTTGACTAAGACAATATATATGGTCATGAAACTTATTTTATTATATTTTTTATTAAATTTTTTGGAGCATATGACATTGTGTATACATTGAATATACTAGTCATGTAAGGGATAGAATTTTTGTGTCATATTAAGTTATATAAACACCCTTCTCAAGTGACCTTGAAAAATTTTTACCTAATAATATCTCATGATCATATATACATGTAATAAATATCCTCATTATTATATTACCAGTCTTAATAGCTTAGTTAATGTATTGCTGAAGGACAATTTTGGGACTTGGGATCCAATTGTAATTATTTTAATTTTTTTCTGTTTTATTACATATTCCTTAATTTGATGTTATTTTTTTCCCATGAAACATGTGAAATTATATATAAATCATCTTTTAATAGTATGTGTATCACTATTTACTTCTAGATATCCTTGATTAAGATTATTCATTTGATTACATAGAATATTATGAAAATAACTATAATATTTTTATTATTTCTTATACTACAATATGATTATATAATCTCTCCATGATTTTATGTTAGTCCCTCACTTCTAGTAGAAAGCATCTATCATAAAATGTGTAACTTTTTAGATCTTATGGAAATTTGATCTAGATACTATATAGTGTTGAAGGTTGATACATTATACTTAATTAATCGAAAACAAATTATTTTTCAAAATATATATGATATATTTAATTTTAGAAACGACTAGAAAAAATATTGGATGTATACTATTTATAGTATAAAGTAATAACTTTTATAAAATTATTTAGATGTTGTTAGGGTGTTTAGATTGTTACACATGGGATTTATGGTAAAATATATATCATTTTTTGATAAATATGGATTTATAAAAATCACAATTAATGGTTCACAGTTTTACAAATTTATTGAGTTGGTAAAAGTTGGGTAATAATAAAATGTACCAGGAAAATAGGATCACAAGATATGTGAATTATTTTTATTGACTGTTATATTTTATCTAGATAAAGAAAAAATATTCTTATTGTTTTATGTGTTAATAGTAAATTGGTTTAGGGTTTCCCTACTATCATATTCATGAATATCTAATAACCTAACAATATGTGAATTGTTATTTTAATGAATATCATCATAGTGAAATTTAATTTATATGATAATGTATGTAATTCTATTCTTGTAGGGGGTAATTTTGTAAATTCATTGTTTTTTGGGGATTAGTGCAATATTGTTGTTGTATTAGAATTTGTATTTCATTGAGGAAAATGATGTGAGAACATGGTTCTTTTTCTATATTTCATGTCTTATGTAGGGTATAGTAATGGTCTAGGTATGAGAGCTTGTGAAACTATGAAGTGAATCATGATATTGGTTACACAATGTTATTAAATTATAGGTGGTATCTACATTATTATTTTAAAAATAATTATATAATGTACATGGGTTACCCCAAAGATGTTTTTATAGAGTATTTTGACTTCCATTTTATTTATGAATCATGTTTATATGACTTTTCATTTTCATTGCTACATTGTAGGTCGTATCTATAATTCATTATATGAATGGATATAACATTGGTATAATGATTGATAGATCATGGTTAGTGATTGTGCATTCATCTGTGTTACAATTACAGAATACATGGTAATATATTTAATAATTTAAGAAATACTATAAAAAGTAAGTTGAACACATGTGTTTTCTATTGATATTTAGTGGATTAGGTGTCCATTATTAAGATTATTTTGATATCAGTCAATATATATTGTAATAAATGGTAAGTTAGTGTATCACTAGGATTCCTACATCCTTTTTTGTCATTTATTTTGGTAAAAGAGTCAATTAACTATAATTTTTAGATTCATATGATAGACAATTTCTCACAATGGGCTATCAAAGTGAGTTATTGTTATACCTAAATGGTAGAGGGTTTAATGGAATATTTTAATAGTGTAACATATGTATTCATTATAACTGGTATTGTTTGTCAAATTATGATAAAATGTGTGTCATTTCAATTGAATGATTATAGGATAATCATAATAGTGGTTGACCGTGTTGTTTATCTTAAATTAATCCTGTTGAAGCGCTTTAATAATGAATGAAGGTGAATAATAATTTTTTTCCTTCAAGTCTATGAATATGAAATTTTAATATAGGTGTTCTATTTTTTGAATTTGAATCAATTGTATGTACATTAATGGTGTTAGTGTGTTGTAGTGAAGTCTAAGACTCTTTATTTCCCTGACTACATGATTTATTGTTATGGGTTTTCAGTGGGATTTGATGATGACCACAAATGGTTGGTGATTAGTTACATAGAAAAAGGGGAAATTTACATCATATTGTATTAAATGTGTGAAAAATGGGTATTGAACATTGCAAATAAAATTTTATTTAGTTAGAATAATGATTCATATGTAGTATTGTTCGAGGTGATTATATTGTTGGGAATTGTGTTTCATAATAATTATGAATGTAAGTTGAGTTTTAATCAATGTAAATGTGTAATGACCATGATATATTGGGGATTTTGATTGAGTGACATGATCAACAGATGAGGGTGGTAAGATATAACATTATGTGGAATGTGAAATGTTGTATAATGAAAACTGTGTATTTTGAATGGTCGAGTGGTTTCGTGATGGTAGAAATATGGTGATGAAATTGTTAATATTTTGAAATTTTTTGTAGAAAATAATTTTTATGAAATTTAGTTTTTGGTGTTGTATTTTCTTGATGAGAATTTTCTACTAAAAATTTTTATTTATATAAATCACAATACATTATTTATATTTTCAACAACAGTGATATGAAATTTTTCTATTGAGAATTTTTATTATACAATGTTGAGAAGTTCCATCATAAATATAGTTATATATGAAAATATATTGATTCTTTTTTGTTCATAAATTACTTATATCTTTATGAATATAAGATCTCATGTTCCTCTCTTAATATTAAGGAAGTATATGTTTTCTTTAGAATAAAGTGTTGTAAATTGTTTGTATAATCAAATTTCAATCAATGATGTTTATGTTCATAATTTTTTAATTATATTGATTATAATAATATTTCTAACTTCTAAGGGAATTACATATTATTATATAAAATCATATAAAATCCATCAGAAAAAGCCATTGAATACTGTCTTTGAAATTTCATTGTATAATGATGTGAAAGAATATTGTTTCAGTTTGACCAGAATTAATTTATTGGAGTCATAGAATCAATGGTTTTTGGTGAAAAAATAATATGTATATTTAAAAAATTAACAGATAACGAATTATTTATAAATATCGTCAGTCTATATATTCTTATGAAATAAATTTATTATGGAAATTTTTGAATGATGTTTATAAAAATTGTCTATATAGTTGTGAGGGATATCCAATTAAGTGTAAATGAACTGATAAATTGTTACAATGTTTTTATTATATATTTAAATTGTAAAATATTTCACTATTTCAAATTTATTTACGAAACTATCATAAGGATAATTATTTGATTAAGTAGTGCTTATCATTCAAAAATAATAAAACAATGATGGATGATCTGAGTTCATTCATAAATGTGATAAAATTCCAACAATGTATGTGGGAGATTGTTAATAAAAAATGATTGATGAATCATATATAAGATATTAGAAAACTATAATGTTTTTCAAGTTATTATGACAATGGAAATTAATTTTTTCATTGATATGGAAAATAAATATGGGTTCCCGAAAATTCATCCACGAGTGTAAAAATGTAAAGGCATGTGGGAACAATATCAACTGATGATCATTGTTCATATCTAATAAAGGATAGAAAGAGTGATAATGGATTAGAAATATTATTTCATTTTATTTATGAATAAGAATAATATTTTTATCTACTGTAAAAATATTTCCTATCAATTAGGATATGATAGATCATGCTAAGAAATGATTATAATGAGTGATTTTAGAAGGAGTAATAAATTAGTTGGAAGAAGCATCAGTTTGTCACCAGATAGTATTTTCTGTCCAATGTTATTTTATGGAAAATATATAGAGATAAGTTGTCACACAATGGTCTAGAGGGTTTAAATCTACAAAAAGGTAACAAAAATAGTTTTCTTGAAATACCCATGTGATTTATTTTTATTAATGATTACAATGGACAAAATATTCATACTAAATTTGAAGATGATGTTATTACCTACTTTTTTATAAGAATTGGATTTTTAGTTATTATAATAAAATAATCATGGGTATAGTAAAATAATAATAATAATAATAATAATCCGATTCTTTTTGGTGATGGATTTCAATAGTTTTAATTATAGTAATTTTTTTATCACTACATAATAAACATGCACTTTTGGTTGATTGTTTGGAAATGAAATAATAAAAAAATTATTTCTTATGGTTACCACATAAATGGATTAATTTATAGAGTATTGCTTGTTATTGGACTATCTATAATAAATTCCATATATTATCCATCCTAGTTTATTAGTAAATATTGTGAATATTTGTTCTCCCTAAGGTTTTTTAATTATTTTTTTATGTGATGTTGTATTAATTTAATAATATCATATTGTAGTTCCTAATGAAAGAAAAATTAAAAATAAATGGTAACTGATTCACCCCCAGAACACTTAGTGATCACATTGGTCCATTGAGGCAGTATTATATTGAAGGATTTCATCATAGACTCTTTGAAAAATATGTATAAAAGTAGAATATGTCAAACATTCTAATAATTCTATGAAAAATTATTGGATTCCAATTTTTAATGAAATGATTAATCATATCTAGAAATATTGAAAGTCCCATATCTTATTTTCCATAGTCATTATATTCCAGTGGATGTTATATATGGATTCCATTCACCTGTAGAGGATCTTTCCATTATAGATTTTATATAAAATTTAGATAATTATGGGTAAGAGTGAAATAAATTATTAACTCACCAACAAAAATTGAGTTTTTAGTGTTAATGGATTTTGAGTGGATATTGAATTCGGATAAATTTAAAACAAATTCTTATATATATATAAAAATGTATTAAATGTGATGTTATAAATCTTGAGGATGAAGCATGATGATATTAAGATGAACTATTATGAATTTTTTGGTGATTATATTACATTGTGGAGTGAAATTTTAGGAACTAAAATATTTCTTATACAGAATCTAGATGATTTAGAAAATACTAAAATGATGAAACAAATTATTTATGATAAATTTCCTAATATTAATTCATCATTAGATGATTGATTTGAATATCTATATATGGAAGACATTATTAAAACTCTAATACATTATAAAATTATAAGATAAATGATTATTAAAAAAAATGATGGGCTTGTAGAGAATTGTAATTCCAAGTTACCAAGAATAGAAACTATAAGAATGGTTTCAAGGATGAATTTACTAATAATATCATAAAAAAGTGGTTTGTAAAAAAATTCTGCAATTAATATTATTTTTTCTAAAACTATGATAATATTATTAAAATGTTAAAGTGAAATGTATATTAATAAATGTTTATATGTTTTCTAATAATTGTTATAAATTTTTTACCTTGAAATGAAGAAAATTAAGTGGAAAAATGATAAAATTACATTAATATTTCCCAATAAGAATGAGGAAAAATAAAAATTCATCTCTAAATGTAAACATAATAATTTTTATAATTATAAAAGAATATTAAATTATTCTATGTTTGAGGAAGATGATAATAATTAAGAATAAGATGATAAATTCAGTGATGGTGATATGGAAAATTATATATTGAAATGTTAATCATGAAAAATTGAATAATGGAAATCAAATTTTTAAGAAGAATATGAGACATATATATTTTTTTATCGAAATTTGAATTGGGATAATTTATTATAGATATTTTAATACATAATTGAGGAAAAAATATGTACAATAAAAGAAAATATTTTAGTGTGTAATAAATAATATGATTTTATAGATAAAACCATGTTGTTTAGTGGTATTGTTATCGAAATGAAGTCTCATAATGAGGAGAATAATATCAACATCAGGAATGTAGAAAATATTAAGGTGATGTAGGATGAGATATAACTTTTTCAAAAAAAATTATTAACGATTAGAATGTAATTTAATACACCAAATAATGATTATAGATATTGGTGACTACTATATAATTTTAATCATTAGAAAGGATTTTTTCCCTATATACTAAAAAAATAAATATTAATAGAATTAAACATGAATTAGGAGAACATTTTATGTATCTAAAACATATGGATTTGAAAAAAAAACAATTTATGAGGTTAAATTTTATCGAAAAAATGAATCTATTACCGGTGACATTGTTGAGGTATATTAGATTTCATTGTTCATAAATAAAATATTTGGATATAGTTAATAAATAGGTATATAAAAACATGAAAATATGGATGGTGTGTAGGCTAATGGGAACAATTTTTACAACTCTGGGCATTATGGAATGTTTAGAGGACAATATAATATATATGGTTACTCCTAGTATTGTTGAGTATTTTGGAAAATATCCAAGAAGGGTTTATTCATTAATTAATGTTATAACTAACCATATAGAAACTAAAAAAACTGATTGAGTTAGAGTAAACCCACACAATAGGGACAACATGAATATATATCCTAATGATTGAAAATAGATTATAACCCTTGAAATCTATATGCTAATGTTGTGGACAACTTGAATTTATTTGAATTGTTTGTCTTCTCTTGTTACATGTTAGAAATAACACTATGAACAATATCTCAAATTATTTTTGGAGGAAATAATAAAGAAATAAAAATGAATTATAAATTGAAAATACTCTTAATTATACAAAAGGATAATAACCCATTATTTTGGGTAGTGGTTTTTATTCCAAAAAGCAATGTGTGTTTGGAAATTTTAAATTTTTAAAGGATTCAAAAAAAGGTAAAATTAATTCTGGAAATTTTTATTAACATGGAATAAAACGAATTTGATCTACTACAATCATGGAAACAATATAAATTCTGAAACAATGTTGTATGATGATAAATAGTTGGTAAATTTTAAGGTGTTTAATAAAATTCAGATGAAGTTAGAAATTTTGTTTTCAAAAATGATGGTTTTGTTATTAAGAGGATAGTTTAAGGATAATTAACCAAGGGAAACATGTTCGATGATAGTGTTATAGAATGTTCAATCAATCTGAGATTATTATAGTAAAATAATCTATTGTATTATTTTTTCAGACACATGTGATAGATTAATTTTACAAAATATGACTAAGAGTTGATGTGTTCCTGATATTAGTGAAATGACACGAAGTGATTTGGGTTTTTCCATATACTAGAAATGTAATATTACAAACATAGTAAATAATGTTTTTGAGATATATTCAAATAATACCATAGAGATTATACATGTATATTGGTTTTGGGAATATTAGTAAATAATAATCTTATTGAGTGTACTAATTCTATTCATTTTCTATGTATTCAGTCACTTTATAAGGTTATATATTTTCTAATATAAATCAATTATTCTTATAATGTATAATATTTTGAAGAGATGTCATGAAAAAATAGAGTTGTACTATAATTAATATTATAGCTATAATGGTTTATAATATACAAGTAGATAGTTTAGATATTATCTTGATTTTTATGTAATTTCTTATTTTATTCATACAACATGCACAATATAGACAAATATTATTTCTAAAAGATGAAATACAATATTTGTGGAGATTGAATAAATAATTTTTATTGAACTTCATACTTTATTTTATTTTTTTCATAAATATATTTAATTATATGTTTTTTAAAGATTCTATGTTTGTAATTTAAAAAAATATGATATGAGATTTACTGCAAGTAATCACTATTTTTGATACATTTAATGATGCTTGGTGATCCTTTCATTGAAAATATGAAGAGTGAAATTCATTGAATGTTTGATCAGAGGCATGTTGATGAAATCATATTTGGATAAAAATCATATGGTAGAAGAAATATGGTATTTGATAATAAAATTAGAAAGAGCATCTATTTAAGATATATAAATTTTATTTTTGAAATTTGATAAGATATTATAAAAAATATTTTGGTGATATGGAGGAAGTGGAAGAAGATGTGGTTTTAGTTTGATAACATGAATATATTCTTAATTATAGTTATAATATTGATGCTACATGATACTAAGATTCTAACTCATCCATTTCATGTGATGCGTAATATATTAATTAGTCTCATCCATGGATATGAATGAGATTTTATATTCATAAAATCACTTTAGATAATGTTAAAGAGGTTAAAAAATAATATAATCAAATAAAATGTCAATTATAATTTTATATTCACATTTGTGAAAAAAAATATTAATGAATCTATGCCACATCATAAATGGACTAATTACATGATTTAGGAGTTGGATCTTATTAGAAAAAATGATAATTTGGAACTCATAACCAAAAAAACAATAATAATTTAATTATTTCAATGTAGGTTTCATGTAATAATTTGAATGATAATGTGATGAAATAATACATAATGTATGAATTATTTATAATGGTTATGTTAAAATTTATGGTATCAGCATTGATGAAAAAATATTCATAGTGTAAATATTAACAATATCTTAATCAACCTTACTATTTCTTGTAAAAAAAGAAATAAAATTTTCCTAATGAATATAATGTGATGTTTTTCTAACATATATCATGCTATTTTTGGGTATTCAAAATTGGATAAACTTTTAAATAATTATAACTTTTATAAATGATGGGGTGAAGTTAACCTATATATAAAATAAAATAAATAGGTTTCCAATATTAAGATTATTTGGTGTGATGATATCATCATTGTACTGAATGATAAAGAATAATGTTAAATGTTTAATTAAGAGATAAAAATTTTATTTTTGGTTTCCATATATGAATAAATGATATATTTTCGTGGAATTCAAATCATGAAAAACAAATAATATATGTTCATATATAAAAATAAGTATGGATAAACATAAATATATTTTTATGTATGATTTGATGTTTTTTTACTAGTTAATGTTGTAAAAAAGTTTTTCAAAAGGTTGAGATGGTATAGAGGATGATCCTAAAGTATTTATGATGTTGGTTATATATATGATTCATCTTAGTTATTTTAAGAAAATATTTCTTGTGATGTTTATGTGTGTGACAATTATCAATGTTTTATAAATGAATTAGATCTCAATGTATGAAATTTAATTACTCAATATATCAATTGTACAAAATATTTCAACATAATATGTGACCACATAACAATGTTTGATATATTTAATTATACAAATTTATTTTAGGTGGATTGTATTGATTATAAAAGATCAATATCTCATGTATTTTTCATTATTTGGGATTGTTTTGAGTGTTTTATTTAAATAAATGTTTTTTAACTATCATAATTGATGATGTAGTTTATATTTATTCATGTCAAGCATTAACACAACATATGAAGATAAAGAATTAAATGGAATATTGTTCTTAAATTTCAAATTTCCCCACATCATGGGATACCATATTCGATGTACTATAAATATAACTAAAAATACAATGCAGAAGTCATGTTATAGGAATATTGATAGAAAAAACAACATTAGTAAGTGTATGGAGAATAATGTAATTCTAATATATATTTTTTTATTGATGCAGAAAGATTCTTATATATTCACTAAACAATTCCTGAATGAATCATTTCATAAGTTAAGAATTAATATTAGTGAATAATGTCCCTATGATCAAGTTAAATGAATTTTAATCTGTCCCTTGTCTCATATATTTATGGGAACATTTTTTGGTGGCGATAACAAGTTATAATATGAATATGTCTATTTTATTTATGTTACCTTGTTGGGGGTGGAATAATATATTTAGGGGGTTCTCCTAAAATGGTTTCTCAATTCTTCCATTATCTATGAATTATGTTAGTTTTCTGTTGTAGTGATTATAAGGGACATTTTTCTTTTACAAAAATCTGTGAAAATATTATGAATTTTAAAAAGTGTGAGGAAATTTATTTTGAGGGTGTGTAAGAAAGATTTTCTTTAATCCCTAGTAATAGATTTCATGTTATTATCGTTCATTAGTTCTTTTTTATAACACATATTTAACTCTTGTTGTATTAAATTTTTTTATTAATGATCCATTGTCTAATATACTATGTTTCCATGATTTATGTTCATTGGTTTATAAGGAAATAAAAATGTGTTTGTGGTGGGGGTGGTGGGGGGTCTAGGAACAATATGGAGAATATATTTTGATGAAGAGAATTTTATTATGAATATACTAGTTATAATAATTGTTTTATGTGGTGGTGTATTTTTTTCAACAATTCATATTTCTAAAAACTATTATTTAAATAAATCACTACACACTAGATAGTTATTTATATGAGGTGATGAAATGATGAGTTGTAAATAAATATTGTTTTACCATGACTTTGAGTTTTATAATATAAATAGTTAGATAATAAAATATTTTGATTATTCTTCGTTACATGGTTCATAATATATTCATTAATGTAATAGTTCATTTTTTGATACATATGTTTAATTTGGGGAATTTTATTATGTTAAAAGTGTGAGAAAAGTGTTTGTATATAAAAATTCAATAATGTGAATTTTTCATTAATAAATTTTGATGTTTTTTAGGTTAATAATGTTTCTGAATTTCAATGGAGTGTGTTTAGGTGGTGTAAAGTGAGACAAAGTCAATTGGACAATCATTTTTCCACATGTCTTTAAAATTGGAATGGAAGATGACAAGAAAATAAGTTTGTAACTAATGACCAAATGAAGTGACTCTATGTCATCATAAATACAGTTTTGGTTGAAAACATAAGAAAATGTTTGTATAAAAACTTCATTTAAATTATGATTCTGTATGATGATAATTAGTAAATTTTTTATGATTGAAGACATTGGATAAATGAAATTTTTATAGTAGTTTTGATGATAAACTGATAAAAAAAATTTATATATATTTAATATAATATAAATACAAAGAAGAATATTAAAAATGGTTTAATAGGAAATTTTTTAAGTAAAATGTTTTTCTTGTTCAATGTTCTTTAAGTATAATTTGTAAAGTTATAAATGTTACAAAATAGATATTATCATTCAATATTGAATGAATCATGATAGAAAAATTTAGATCTCTATAATATTCATGAAATTTTAAATAATTATGTCGGGGGTGGTGAATTAATATGGAATCTTGAATTATATAGAATATTTAGAAACTGTTTATCATTTTTTAAGTGAGTATTAGGTTTTAAATTCAAGGTTTCATTGAGTGAGAATAATTTTTTTGGTTCCGGATGATTCTCACATGATAATATATATATTCATAAATTATCACACAATGTGTTATGAAAATCCATGTTCACATTACTAAATGTAGAGTATTAGTGATATAAAAAATATAAGGGTCATATAATGGTCGTTATAGAGAATAAACAGGAATTCATAAACCTAAAAGATATTTTATATTGGTTTTAATCAGTCATATTTTAAATAAAAAGATAAAATTAAAGGTTTTTGGATGTAGTATTTGAATAATTAGAAGAGAAATTGGATGTTCACTATATAAATGTTTCCTATTAAGTTGGATCATATGAACTGTATGCAGAATAAAGTAGTTGAATACTAGGTGAGAGGGTTTTTGTCAACCCAAATGAACTAGATTGGTTTTTCTAGAATAGAATATCAAATATATTTTTTATATGAATCCATCATATTTAGGCATTATATTTTAATCTAGGAAGGTTTTCGTAACATCTTTGAGGTATGAATGAGAAGGAGGTATTTCAAGATGTGAACATGAGAAAAAGTAAAATTAATATAGTGAAAATAAACTGATTCTTCATGATAAAGGATTTTAATAATTTTCATCAAAATGTTATTTATTTGTTAATTTACTCAAACACAATTTACATTATTGTTTGATTGTATTGAAATGCATCTATGTGTATATTCTATTATTTTTATAACCACATTAAATGATTATATTATAGTGTATTTCCTGTTATTTTATAATATTCAAATTATACTATGGAATAGATACTATTTCATAGTAGTTAAATTTATAAATAATTTTGATAATTTTTGTTTTGTTTTAATTATTGTTTTTAAATAAAATATATTGAACATGATTTAATGGTGTTTTTTTAAAAAAATTATAAAAATATTATATCACTGATTCACCCCACCCACTCACAGTGATCATATTGTTCATTGTATTTAGGGTGTTAGTGTGATTCATTATGAATCAAGATGGATCCATTACTATGATTATCATGTCCATGATAATATTATGTGTTTCTAGATGGACTTGGTAGGGTCATAGGGGTATGAAATTCACAACTTCCATGTTGTTGACCATATTTTGGATCATTGAGTTAACTATTTTTGGAATAAGGGTGTGGTAAAAAATTATAAAATATTTTGGAATGTGGTTTTATGGGTGAACAAATATATACTCATGAAAAATTGGGCTAGGAAAGTGGATATATTTTAATAAAATATATACAATAATCATTGGATCTTTTTTCAAGTTTATGGTGTTTGATGTGTATAATCATTATAATGAATTAATGAGGGTAAATTTCTAATAATTTGGATAACACAATATATTCTATTTCTATATATATCTTATCATTTGTAAATTTTGGTATATTGTATGAGAGACATCGTATATGAACCATCATAGTGGAGTTTTTTATTTTTTATGGATCATGTGTAAATACATAAAAGAAATGTGTGGAAGACAGAATATACAAAAATTTGAATTTATAAATGTGAATTAAGAAAAATTAAATTGATTTTTCATCTTAGAACAACTAAAGGTGCGATGATGTTTTAGTGTTATCAATACCCGAGTGTTTTAGGGAGCATTCTGATGAGATTACTGAGATAATGTAATGTATGTGCAAAAATAATAACCCCATTATGGTCAATGATTGTAAGACCTTATGATATTGATATATTCATTAGAATGATAGAGAGAATTTTGATGATAATTGACGAGTGATTCTATGTGAGATAGTAGTTGTAATGGATTATTTTTTCTCATGGACATAATTCTAACATGAGTATTATGGAATGTTCTATTATTTAAATATATTAATTGGAATGGGATAGCTAGTTATAATGGGAACTATTCAGTATTTTCTAAATTTGATCTTATTTGAGTTATGGAATGATATAGACCACTAAGGTCATGTAAGGGGAGAAAATTTGTAAATTTGAAATATCTAAATTCGTGAAGTAATATATAAGGATCAAGGACATATTTCATGAAATATTCTACTCCAAGATGCAAGATATAGAGTTTTTAATTAGTGGATAATGTTAATTTGTTCTGTCTTCGTAACTATAATGAGTGGATGACATAAAAATTTGAATTTCCATTATACCTTATGGACTAATATTATTATTTTTAAATCAATGGGTTTTTATTATTATTAGAGGTTTTATAATAAAGAATTTTTAAAGATACATGTTGTTATGGTTTGGTAATTTTTGGGGAAATTTGATTTCTTTAGTCCTGGATAAGTGAATATATATAAAATATTTAGATTTATTTAATGATATTATTGGTTGGATCATCATATATATTTGTTATTATATATTTAATGTGGCAGGTGATGTGTTTCATGTTCTAGTGTGAATATTAAATTATGCTCAATATAATGGGTCATGTACGAAGGAATTAATGTTGGTGATAGATATATAATAAACTATGTGTCATTGAACCTTGTCAATGGGCCATGGTTGTTCGTGTAGGAATGGAATCAAATCTCACAAATTGATCAAGGATTCATGATGAAAATATGTACATGGATTAAGGAGTTTTGGGAATGAATATTTATTGATCAGATATTTAGAATTATTTGTAGATGAAAATGACATTATTGAGAAATATAGGTTATATTGGCTATTTGTTTGTGTCTTATTAATAGTGTATATTATTTTCAATGATTAATTATGAAAGATGTGAAATATTTCCGTATTTTAGGAAAAATACAATGTTTAATGGTGATGAGGTTTGATAAAAGTGTTAGGCCTTCTGATTATATGTCTCTCTATATTGAACATTGTATCCCTACAATATTTCTAAAGATAACCTAAAATATATAACAATATGAATAAAATTTTCTAAATAAACCTTTCTATACAATGGTAAATTACTTGATTTAAATTGATTATCCATTAGATTTATTATATTTTAGTTAAGTGTAAAATATTTAATAGATCTTAATAGCCAGTTTTCGATGTAAACATTACTCCAGGAGATGCTACTATATTAATTTTATAGATGTTTCTATGTGTGATATGTGTATAGGATCCATAAATTTTTAAATTAATTGAATGAATAACGGTTTATATGTACATTCCATCATATTTTAAATCTATTCTTATGAATGATTTTCCTTCTTACATAAGATTCATTTTCTATTTTGATAGTTGAAATTTATTATAAGGCCATGTTACATAAAAGGATCATTCATGATGACATGTAACTATCAATTTATACATATGATTTAAAAAACTATTTAGTATCACAATACACAAGGATATATAAGGGTTTAATGGAATGTTTTGTATCTGTCAACCTATATGTATGTAACGACACAATATTTTTTAAAATTTAATAAACAATTCATTAGGTTGGGTGGTAAATTATGGTTAATAATGTTATAAGGTCTTTATGGAAGGACCTCGATGATTATCATGAATGTATTTTGATTAAAAATTTCTTAATATTAGTAAAAGGTAAAATAATTTATTTATTTTATATATTTAATTAGTTTTATACCATTTTTATCAAGAATATTGTGAACACACCAGACTAATATGCAGTTCTACTCATCTTCACAGAGGGAGAACATCACCAATTGTTTCCCATTCTTTTTCTCACTCATTATATAGTGTGTCATCCTTTATGGATAATAATATTTTGGAATTTATTTAATAATTATCTAAATATTTTACAATTTATAAATTATAATTCCCTAAATAAATATCTTTAATATTAATTAATTTATCTTTCTCATAGCTGGACTAAACAACATTACTCAGTGAGTAATATATTGTATATATTAAATGTTTTATATGGTTCCAAACCATCTCAATTATTTTTGATTAATTTCTTGTATCAAGTTTTATATATTCTCACTACTTTTTAGTGATATAAATTTATTTATAAATGGATCATTTCTCACAAATCACAATGATTAGAATATAAGTCTCTTTGTACATGATGTACCTGAAACACTAAAACTATTTTATTGATTTTCAAAAGTCATTGAAAAAACTATAAATATATGTGATTAGAAATATAAATACTATATGGGTATATTGGAATTGATTAAATATGTATTTATCATAAAATAGGTTCCAGTGATCCCATCTAATTTGGGAAGTGTGAAGGATTTGGAATAAATGGCTCAAGGGCCTACTATATAGAAAAACCTTTTAAATCACATCCTATCTATAATATGATTGGTATATAGATTAGATAATCCCTCCCCCATTTACATTTTTGTGTCATGTAAATCATTGAAATGATATACGTGCATGTTTTTTGAGATGATTGTCTTAATTAGTAATGGAATGTGAGATCAAAGTTACTCCACGCCCATGATTTAGGTTTATATGACTTTTCTTGTATAGTTACGTAGTCCATGGTGTCAGTGTTACTTTAATTATGTAATTGAATCTGATTAAGAATATACATATATCCTAAAAACTTGATAATGAGTTAATATAACATATAAGGGGTGAGTAATCATTGTTAACACATTTTGAACAAAAATAAGTCCCCTAACCACCTATTGATTTGAAGAGTGTTACAATAATAAATTAAAAAAATTGTATAATGTTTTTTGATATTTAATAGTTATTGGTAAAATGGTTGTGATTAAAACAAAGGAAACATATATATATTGTTTTATTGAATTTACATGCCTTATGAAACATATGTGACATATTTATTCATGATCTGTTTCATTGAGTATAAGTATAAATTAAGAAAAAATATATATTTTGTGAACATATATTTTATAAATATTTATATATGAGGTGGTAGTATATCACCTTGTCTATAAAATGATTATAGTGATAATGACAATGAAAATGATGACATATAGGAAATATATTTAGGATGGAAACTTACTTAACTGATTATTGTTAATATATAGAATTTTTTTATCATGGATTCTTATCCCCTTGATGAACTTTTATTAATGGGAAATGATTCTAGATGTAGGTTATTATACACCCTAATGATTAACGAATTATTGGAAATGATTCTAGTGTGGGTTTATTTTACCCTTGATTATAGATAATAAATGTGAAATAGTTATTGTATTGGATCTTTTTTCTCCGATGACTAATGATATGTCAGAAATGGTTACATTGAGGGGGATTATCCCTTTGATGGTTGGTGGGAAAAGAGAAATTATAATATGGTGGATGATCATCCCCCCAAATATTGATGTTATATAGATAATAGTTCAAGGGTTTAGAATATTCCGCCATAGATGGTGATGTATTATGTTTAGAGGAATCCAACTAGTACCAAAATAGGTATGGTCAAACATAGGATAAGTGAATAATTTTCATTATTAATATAGATAATTTTTTATTGGTTTCTATTTAATATTTCTACATATATTTTTTACATAATCTTTATATATTTATTATGTTAGTGGAACCATTTTTGGATTATTAATATGTACTATTCATAACCGTATTTTGTGGCCCAAGTATATTTATGTGTATAAAAATATACTAATATATTGTATATGTAAGTAAGTGGTTAAATATTAGATGATTAGGATGGGTAAGATGGATAGAATATGGTGATTAGAAAATATAGATACACATGAATAGATTGTGGTTATTTTATCTTTTATTTATCATTATTTGGGTCATATATGATCTATCAATGTGATATCTCATTGATTTTTACTTGATTCCTGGTACATTACAGATAGTTAAATATATAGAAGCATGTGGGGCACATTTTATTTAATGATGGAATTTGTCTTGGTATTTAATTTGAAGAAGTTTTATATAGTAATGATTAATTAAAGGATATTTATTCTTTTTTTACACTTTTATTATGGTATAATATCTCCCTAGTTTTATCACTGTATAATTCTAGAAATAGGTTGCCTCTCACAATTATGAAGGTTATCTAGAGGTAATTTAGCACATTGACCCCATTATTAAAGAGTATTTCAGAATGAGAAATTGATAAATAAATAAATAAGGAATTATTTTTATAAAAAACACATGTTGATAAACAACCCCAATCTTTCTCAAATGACCTATTATGTTCCAGTTAATTAGAAATTACCCAAATTCATAGAGTATTATTATATGTTTGACTACTATTTTTAATATATATCATTACCATGGATAACCATACATAATTAAATGTGAATTGAAATATTAATCCACTAAAATTAAATATTATATATCTAAAATTATATTTTTTTAAATATTTATGGACAAACCAATAAATATACATATTTTTTGTTCATAAATTTTACATATTTTTAGATTTATATTATATTTGTTTCTATAATACTTGTAGGAGACTTTAGAGATTTAGTTTATTTTTAGAATAGATAAATGGTCATTTTATTTCCTGAAATATCACTTATTTCCCTAATAAATAACTTCCCATATAGTACACATCATAGTCTTACTTGGCATTGAACATTATTCCTAACCTAGGGAGAGAAATAATATGAAATTATTAATTAAGATGCTCGATTAGGGTAATAATGGTTGATAGAAAGTAGGGATTATATGATAGACTAAGATATCCATACAATTTTGAGATCAAGAACATAATATAAAATATTCCTACAAAATATATCCTGGATTGTATGCCTGAGAAATAAAATGAACGATTATCATTTAAATTTACATGTATTATATGGTTTGAAAGTTTTTATAAATAAATTTTGAACCATATGTTCTTTTCATAAGATTATGGTACCATCATAGTTATAAAAACAATTATATTTTTGCAAGGATAATTACACACTAAATGAAATAATATTTGATTTGGAATAAAACAATGCCTATATTTTAATATATTAGGCATTAACACACATTATGAATTATGTTTCATGTACATTGATTTGTTCCCCATAGTTGGTCAACCACATCGACTTGTTTCATATGGTGGATCAAGAACATCAATTTGTTTCCTATAGTGAATCAATAACATCAACTTATTACAACAAATTATCTAATGAGATTTACAACATTACCAAATGAATTAGAGGGATATATAATTATTATCAAACCCATATAATAATAAAAATGGTATATTTTTGTTCAAAAAGATCATAAAACATTTATTATACCATTGTGTCATAACTCATTCAATGAAAAATGATAACAAAATGATTTCATACACTCACCTTAGAAATCCCCTTTGTAATTAAATTGGTTTAAAAAATATATAATGATCAAAATGCGAATAAAGATCATATCAACAAATAGTATATCCAATAAATCATAAGTAATATTGATAGATATTATCATATAAGAATTATTCCTTTAAAATATAACTATAATATTTCATGTGGAAAATATAATTTTAAACTTGAATTATCTTATATAAATATAAAAATTTCACAAAAATTATTAAAAATTATTAATATGAAAATTAACATTAGTAATTTATAAATGATGTTTTAATGAATTGGAAACTCTGTGATGCTGTATTCAGTGATGATGAATCTCTCAAGACCATTAATTATTATAATTGGCACTGAAATTTATGTGTCCATGCATATTACTTCTCAAATATGGATTTATAATTGTTTTTTTGATTCTATTAAGATGTATATTAGGAAAATATTACAGATTGTTGTAATTTTTTCCTTACTCTTGGACACACTATGAAGGAATGCGACTAAAATATTACACCCCGTAAGGAAATAATATACAATTTTGTTAAAAAGGGAAAGAATAAAATTATTTTTAATGGTATTAATGATTTTCATAAAGTTGATCCTGGCTTGACTGATGTTAGAGATCCTATTAGAGGAAAGTAAACTAATGAGAATAATGATATAATGTCAAATAATGACTAGAATTTACAACCTCTATACCATACATAAGAAACTAAGGGAATTCATGGTTTGGTTAATTCATTTCATATTTCCACAAGTACCATCATTGACCCTCCCACCCTTATTGAGGATCAAGAGAAACACATAAAAATGAATGATACATTAGATAATAATTAGTTTGATCACTCTTATTCTAGTGAACTTCTATAAGAGGATGATGATCAGACTAATAAAATTGTGGAATCCTTCATAAAATATTTTTTAATGATGTGATTAAATACAATGGTTGATGTTGATGGATTCATTACATAAAATAATAGGAAAATTGATAACTGTATGATATATTATAACCATAAAAGAATAACTTTTACAAGAACATTAGATACCCATATGAAAGAAAACATTGAATCCTCAAAAATGAAAATAGGGATTCATCACCTGATTGTGACCTTCGTGTTAGACGAGGAGGATTAATATGTAAAAAATAACAATGTCTATAACTATTTTTATTTGATTGAGGAATATTTAATAGATGAAATTGCTGCATAGATGAAGGGAAAAATACAATTACGTTCTAGATGTACTGTAATGGTGATATCACTGTAGAGTGATACCTTGAAATATTAAAATATATGTTCCATAGAATGGAGGAAGAGTATAAATGAAATCATGGAATTAAATTTTGATACATACCTTGGGAATTATTTTTTCTACCAATTCAAGATATTTTATAGATTTATATTTAATGATGGTGTTTGTTGTATAGATAGTTCTTTAATTCTACGCAATTCAGTGTTTTTGGAATTCCACCTTCCTTCAACCTAATGTGAGGCCAATTTTGGTTTTTTGAGTTTGGTTTTTTAGTTTTTTGTGGATATTTTTCTGGATTATCATGACTTGGTGGAGTGTTCTCTTGATATGTTTATTAGAATAATAAAATTTTTAGGGATTTAATGAAGGTTAATTTCCTTCTTGGAAATGGATGGAATCCAATAGGTTGTATTGAAATTTATTTTTCATGATGGTTATATGGATACTCATTTTTCTGAGCTTCCATGTAAATTTTCTGGTGTTCTTTTATTGACATTCTGTACATCTACATGATCTTGTTCCATGTGTTTTCTACATTCTTTTCTACCCTCAATCTGGGAAATTGTGGTGATATTTTCCTCAACCTTATTAATTCATGGATTAAATGGATGTGGTTTTGTTGATGATGATGTTTCTTTTATGCTACGAGTATCTATTCTATCACTATCTGTATAATTTTAACTTTGAATGGTCAAGATAAACATTCATCAGGGTGAATTTTTAATTTTCATTATGAACACATTAGTTTTGATACTGAATATGGCTGGTTAATCTATTCATATATCCTCATCTTCTAATGATATTAGGAATGTTGTGATGAGACAGTTCACAAAGTGTTTGATATCATATTTATGATCATGATCAATTTTTTCTAGTTTTCTATCAGCAATGTGTTGATTTAAAATTAAGAGTTTATTTATTAGGTGATAAATATAATTTAAAATAATGATCACACAAGATAAAGTAAAGACTATGATCATGATTCAGGATATCACATTAATTATACTATTAATGATTGAAAGAATTTTTACATTTTTTGTTCCTTTTTTCAGGTGTAAGGTCATTATTCAAAATGTATAAACTGTGCTTCTAATTTTTATTAATAAATTTTTGGATGTATGGCATAGTGACCAACCCATATATCATTATATTTAATAAACATGCTTGATGATCATAACTATTTAATATCTTAGGTTAAAATGATCAATATATTATAATTTGTTGAAATATATTCAATATACCCCTTATATATATTCTCATTTATTACTATTAACAATAATTCCCTACATAAAACTATTCATTATAACATATAATTAGCATTGTAAGAAAGGGAGACCTTATATGAAAAGTAATAATAAGAAAAGGAGATATATAAGCATATCATGAACATAAGGGTATTAAAACATTAAATAACATTTGGAAACCATACCATTCTTATAATATATCATAATATATAGTCATGCCCAAATTATTTAAGGATCATAAGATATTAATTATAATGGAATAAATGAATATTATTCATGATATAATAACATTGTCATAAGAGATAGAAATGGGGCATTGACATATGTATTAAAATCATTTCTATAGTAGTTAAGTATCACATCAAATGTTATCATAGTCAAATGGGTTCACTCCCCAAACCATTATAATAATTTAGGTTCAATACCTAGGGCATCATAGAGGAATGATTCTCATACTTAACCCAGTTCAATCCCCATTATAGTCTTATCTATGTCATGATATATAAATATTCACCCAATTTATTGGAGGGAGATATAGATCCCACGTATCACATAAAAAACCACACATATGTGTTCCATGAGAACATAACAAATCTATCATCTCATAACCCATGATATGAAATGGGATTCATAAAAATTTGATCATATCATAACCAATGGAAAATATACATTTTCATCATTTTTTATTATTTCAACGTAATTATAACACATGGAAAATATAATAGGTTACATATTAATTTTATCATGGAGAAACCAGTGGAGGAGAAGTGGTTTTAATAAAATTTTTGAAAAAATAGTCAATTGAGAGAAAAATAATTATGGTATCCATGGTTCATATCCATAGTAAATAAAATTTTATAACAAAGAAAGTCATTTTATTTTGAAATTATATTGAATGAAAAATCAATAGGAACATTTTATGGGGAAAATTAGTTTTCATTGAAAATATAATTAAAAAACTATTATTTTTTTAAATTTTTTTCATTGAAAGTAATAATTTAATCTTATAATTATTTTATTAAATATTTTCTAAAACAATTTTTTATAAAAATATCATTTCCTCTTTGATATCAATTTTTATAATAGGTACCATTTTTAATATCCTTTCTTTTTAAAAAACCCATGAAAACATATGAAGTATGATTTTAAAATTACATAAGGAATTTCACAAGGAAAATATCATTTCTATATTAGAAAACATGTAATGAAACACTAAAAAATTATTTTATTATTTAATTTGAATATAACCTTGATATGATAGAAATAAATCATCAATGAAAATATTTTTTATGATAGTGGAAAATGATGTATAATTTAAAACAATGAATCCATTCACATTTGTCATGACCCGCCTTCACCAAAAGGAGTGAAGGGTCAGCAGATTTCAAGGACCTTCTTTCTTTAAGTTAAAGGAGAGATAATGACCCCCGAAACCCGCCTTCAATAGGTCCCGGAGTGGCGACTAGCACCAAGGGTATGGAAATTTCACACAAATGGAAGGCATTGCCCTTTTTATTTTATAGGATCGAGAGATAAGAAGAATAAAACCCAACAACACCAAGGTAAAAAAGAAAAGTAAAGCCAATAGTAAACCATTCCCACATGCATGTTTCAAATGTAAAAGCCGCAAAGTGCAAAAGGTGTCTACAAGGGTAAGTACCAAAGAAAGAAAAACGACAACTGCAAGTGCTCCAAGGATCCGAGCTAGTATGGTCCCACACGATCCCTGAAGTTCTCCTGGAAACCTGAAAGCAATTTTATATACGTAGGGTGAGCATACAAGTACACTCAGTAGGGAAAACCAAAGACTCTCGTGCACAAATGGGGGAACATACTAAAGTCCCATGAGAAAAAGAGTAAACCAAACACCTAACAAGGTAAACTATCCACCGAAGCCTCACCAAGGTACACTCCCCAAATAACACAAGTCATGTAATATATATAATAAGATAACATCAATGTGTGGGTACCCCATTCCGCTTTCCCACTGGTTATTGAGACTTCTAACACATTAGACCAATCCCGCCATTCTCACCGCAGTCCCACTGCCACACATGCCCGCACACACCTGGGCCACAACCACACGCAGTCCCACTGCTGAAATCCCACCTGCACACACCTGGGCCTCAACCGCACGCAGTCCCACTGCTAAATCCCGCCATCACACACCTGTGCCACAACTGTCACGTGTAACCATGCCCTCAAACACCTAGGCCAGAACAACCACCACCACGCCCAAAGACACCTGGGCTAAAGGATCCACTGCCACACCCGAAGACACCTGGGCCTCATCCCGAAGACACATGGGAAACCACCTGCCGCACACACCTGGAAAACCACCACACTACCCCGCCCGAAGGTTCTTGGGCTAATAATGGACCTCAAGCCATCACAGCCTGGCCGAAGATACTTGGGATATCCGGGAAAGGGAGTAGAAAAGGATCTAATAACCAACCACTAAGAATAGTGTTGGGAAAAAAACCCTCCCCCATGAAATGGGGGTGTTCAGAACTAAGTTGTCAACTTGGGTGGGGAGCGAATAAGAAACACAAAGTTACAAGTATATATATATATATTTGTTACAAGCATTCACCCAAATCTAGGTTTTTCTTCAGACAGCCTACAGATCACAACAGCACTCAAGTCCGAGTCATGACTCTTGCCAACAAACCCATTTGTCCCATTCTTATTTCACGTTCATTGATAATGTTCAGATAAGTTCATTCACTACTGGGCATCTAACACTATAATCATAACCAAGGAAAAGAGTCCAGTCGATCATCAATTTAAACATTTTCTTCACCAATCGTGGATCCCACCTGAGTTTGTGATATAGACAAGTAATCATCGGGTCTTAAAACTCATGAACAACGAAGCCACATCAACAGGGGATCACATCCCCAGTTTCATAACCACCGAAAGCATAAAAGAATAGGGGATCACATCCCCTCCCACATCTCTAGCTATCGACTCGTAAGAGAAAACCACCAAAACACTGCCACCAACACTAAGCAAGCCCGGGCCTGTATTTTCAGATTTAAAATATTTTACACGTTTCATGATTTCAATTCCATTTCGACCAGGGTTAACACAAAAGGGATTGATCCTTGTGCTTTCAATTTATTCAGTCGGGTATGCGTGATTAACCAATTTACGTTTTCACAGCAGGAGTTTACAATGATAAAAATCCATTTAAAACATCAACATGGGTTCATTAGTGCACCAAAAAAACCACCAACGGCCTCAATTTTCTTAAGGCGTAAGCCGACACAACTCAGAGAGACGATCATAGAAGAAACAACATCATAATATAAGACAATATCAACTATCACAGCCCCCATCCTTTCTTTATATAATTCGTTAATTATCATTAATTAGGTCTGGTTTATCCAATTCTACATAATCAAAAGCACGCCCACCCCGCATGATACACAAAAGAGAGAGGAAAAGGAGAAATTCCCTACTTGTTGATATATGATCGGCATTTAGGTCGGGGGCGCGAAACATTACGGATAACGATGCGGTGCACCTGATGCACTAGAAGCTGTTTGTGAAAAGCCACTATCGAGGAAAGGGGAAACCACAGCTAACCCTTAGTTTATAAAATCCAGGGATGGTGGAGGTGAAAACGTGAAACCTTGTAAGGCGCGGGGGTCGTGGGTTGACCACACGGCTCCACTTGTCATTAAAGGGGGTCGGGTGGTTTAAGATGATTCCTGAATTGATTAAGTATTTAATTAAAACTCTTATGCACATTACGGGTCTTGAAAGCATGCTCAAACAGGTCAAAATAGGGTTTAAAACCCTATTTGCGCAAAAGGGAGCGCTACTGGAAACAACTCGACAAGGTCGGGTGACGCCGATCGGTCTCACCGATCGGTCTCGCCGATTGGTCTCACTGAGACGCCACCCCTTTAGGACCTGGATTTTTATCAAAGGGATGAACCAAGAGAGTCTGGTCATCACATCAGATACCTCTCAAACTATTCTCGCCCTCGAGAATTTAAACAACCCAGAAGGAAGGAGCGGGTCTGAACAACCACCCCAAAAGATACCTCTGAAGAGTGAACCTCATCGTTAACTAAGAACACCTTCCGGTCATGAACCAAGCAACATACCAGGCCAAACTGCCTGGGCATGTGGGTTGGGGAGTCTCCTTTTCCATGTCAAGATATTATCCGCTTTGGGCGGAACTGACTCGCCCACACGGGTTTAATCGCATCGACCTTAATGCGTCTTGATTAGGGGTCGGGTCCTCTCCTCTCGGGATTTTCACACACAAACAGAAGAAATAAAACCAGTACATTTCATAGCCAAAAGACAAAACGTTCTACCATAATAGGTACAACAAGGAACAAAACTCAAAACAACTTTGGGTACTGGGTACGCATCTATGCTTCCCTCTCCCACGTACTCTCCTCAAGCCCACCATGTCTCCACAACACACAAACCAAGGGGATGGTTCTCCCACGAAGCACCTTCTCCTTGCAATCCTCGATCACCACTAGTCTCTCCACAAAGGCCACGTCGTCCTCGATGTCCAGATCACCCCAATCAAGGACGTGTGAATCGTCATGCAGATACCGACAAAGTTGGGACACATGGAATACATCATGTATCCTTAGTAGCGGCGGTGGTAACGCTAGCTGATAAGCTACTTCACCGACCCGCCGCAACACTTCGAAGGGTCCGATGAACCTCGGAGAAAGCTTAATCCCCTTGCCGAACCTCCACTGCCCACGCCGAGGGGAGACCTTCAGGAACACATGGTCTCCAACTTCAAACTCTAAGGGCCTCCTCCTGGTATCAGCATATGACTTTAGTTGGTCCTGGGCCGCCTTCATCCTTTCCCGTATGAGTTGGACCTTCTCTGTCATGCTCTGCACCGCCTCCAGGCCGAGGATGCCTGCCTCTCCTACTTCGGTCCAACACACAGGCGAATGACATGGCCTCCCGTACAAAGCTTCAAACGGGGCCATGACAATGGTAGAGTGGTAGCTATTATTGTAGGAAAACTCTACCAGAGGAAAGTATTGCACCCATGATCCTCCTCAGTCTAGTACACATGCCCGTAGCATATCCTCCAAGGTCTGGATGGTGCACTCTGTTTGTTCATCTGTCTGGGGATGGAAAGCAGTGCTAAGGCGTAACTGGGTGCCAAACGCATGCTGCAATCCTCTCCAGACTCGCAAGGTAAACCGTGAATCTCTATATGAGACTATGGACCTCGGAATTCCATGAAACTGCACCACCTCATCCATGTACTTTCGTGCCAAAGAATCCACAACACTCGACTCCCTGATCGCCAGAAAGTGAGCCGATTTCGTCAACCTGTCCACTACCACCCAGATGGCGTCATACCTTCATTGGAACTTGGGTAGTCCCGTGACGAAATCCATCGAGATGTCATCCCACTTCCACTTGGGTAAATCTAGAGGCCGCAGTAGGCCGCCTGGAACTCGGTGTTCAGCCTTCACTTGCTAACACACTAAGCACTTGGCCACAAACTCTGCCACCGCTCGCTTAACTCTGGGCCACCAAAACTACCTCTTCAATCCCTAGTACATCTTAGAAACTCCTGGGTGTACCACCATGGGTGAGTTGTGGAACTCACTGAGAACCTTTCCGCACATCGCCTCCGGGATAAACAACCTTTTCTGGAAAAACATCTGGTTATGACCATCCTATGTCCATCCTTCCAGAGCATTGCCCTGGTCAACTTGGTCACGCATCACTTCGTACTCTAGGTCTCCCCACTGAGACTCCTCCACTTGCTAAAATAGAGATGACTACACTGTCATCTGATATAGGCAGCCTCTACCGCTATCCACCTTCGCGTCTAGGTGTAAGGCATCCAACTCCTCCATTTCCTTCCAGGCATCCGCCGACTCTCTGACCGCATCCTTCTGCGTCTTCCTACTCAAGGCATCGGCCACTACATTGCCCTTTCCCTCATTATAAGAGATCTAAAAGTCGTAATCCTGTAGGAAATCCACCCATCTCTACTATCGCAAGTTTATGTCCTGCTGGGAGAAGATATACCTCAAGATTTTGTGATCCGTGAAGACCACAAAGCATTCCCCGATGAGGTAGTGCCGCCATAACTTTAGAGCAAAAACGACCACTGCAAGCTCCAGGTCGTGGGTGGAGTAATTATGCTCATAGGAATGTAGCTTCCTAGACAAATAAGAGATCACCCCTTGTCGTTGCACCAACACGCATCCTAGGCCCTGTCCTGAAGCATCACCGAACACCTCATAATCTGCCCCTTCTTCTGGTAATCTCAGCACTGGGGAACTGACCAACTTCTCCTTCAGATAGCTTAAGGCTGACTGGCACTACTCACTCCACACAAAAACCAGGTCTTTCTTGGTTAGGGATGTCAAAGGGGTCGTAACTCGAAAGATGTTGGGTACGAACCTACGATAGTAACCTGCCAGCCCGAGGAAACTTCGGACTTCCAACACATTCTTGGGTGCTACCCAAGAAACAACCGCCTCAACTTTTGAGGGGTCCACTGCTACTCCCTGGTCGGACACCAGGTGCCCGAGGAAGTTCACTTCTCGTGTCCATAACTGTCATTTCGACAACTTCCCATAGAGCTGGTGCTGTCGGAGGACCTCCAAAACTGTCCTTAGGTGCTCGTCATGGTCCTCTTCTGACTTCAAATAGATCAGGATATTGTCGATGAACACAACCATGAACTGATCCATGTACTCCCGGATGATGGAGTTCATAAGCCCCATGAACACAGTCGGGGCGTTCGTAACACCGAAGGGCATGACTACGAACTCGAAGTGTCCATACATGCACCTGAACGCTGTCTTCGGGATGTCGCTCTCTTTCACCCTCAACTGGTGGTACCCAGACCGCAGGTCTATCTTTGAGAATCATCCTACCCCTTTCAGCTGGTCAAAAAGATCATCTATCCTCAGAAAAGGGTAGCGATTATTGATCGTCACCTGATTCAGCCTCCTGTAGTCTATGCACAACCTGAGACCAACATCTTCCTTCTTTTCGAATAACAATGGAGTACCCCATTGTGTCGCACTCGGTCGAACATAAACTCTCTTCATCAGATCGTCAATCTGGATCCGCAACTCCCGTAGCTCTGAAGGTCCCATCTGGTAAGGAGCCATTGAGATCGGATGAGCACCGGGATGTAGGTCTATCCTGAACTCGATATCACGCCGAGGGGGTAGAGTCGTCACCTCCTCAGAAAATATGTCCATAAACTCACGGACAATCTCTGGCACTTCCACCATCTCAGCATCTACTGACACTGCTGACAGCTCGGCTGTCAAGGAGAGGAGGGGTTCCTCTCGCCTATTTCCCTTCTGACTGCCCCGCTCACCAATGAAGGTAACACACTGGCCGTCCAAGTTCGATAACACCACCCTTATTTGGAAACAGTAGATGACGGAACACACCTAAAATATCCCGTTGATGCCTAGGAAGACATCGTATGGCTGAATCTGTAGCAGAAGAAGATCCCTAACCGACTGATGTGGCCCTATCATCAGTCTACATCCTTGAAAAATGAACAACAAGTCGGTCTGACCTCCGACTGGTGTGCTCAAAACCAGGGACACTGTAAGTATCTCGGCATCTAGACCCAAGTAATGGTCTAGACTGGGTGCAACAAAGGAGTGTGAAGCTCCGGTATCGAACAAAGCATAAGCAAGAGTGCTAAACAAACTGATCGTACCTTGAACAACCTCTGGCCCTACTGGAACTACTGCCTCTGTGACGTGTAACTGTCCACACCCATCTCCCCTGCCCCTCGGCTGTCAGCCACCTCCCCGACCATGCCCTGGTCGAGGTCCCTGTGGAGCACCCTGAGGTCGGCCTCCTCCTCCTACGTCTGCCCTCAGAGGAGCGGGAGCTCGCGTTCCCTGCTGCTGCTGCTGGAAAGGTCTAGCTGCAAGCTGCTGCTAGGGCGGGTGCTGGGGATGACTGCCATTGCTGTACTGCACCCAGTCAGGGCATTGACTCCAGAGATGCCCAGGGCTCCGACAAATGAAGCAACGTGGTCCCGGGCCCGAGGGAAAAGGGCGAGGACCGGGGGATCGAAACTGAAACTATTGTTGTCTACACCCTGCTGGTCGTAACATGGAGGGTCCTGATGCTGGAGTCCTGGTACTGACATCCTTCCCCTTCGATGGTCCCAGCTGGATCCCCTCTCGGGACACACCTCCTAGAGCATGAATCCTCTCCACCACTTCGGCCTTCTATTGGACCTCCAAATAGGTCGGAAGGGTAAAAGGGGTGACAACATACTAGAGGGAGGTTCAGAGAGCCTCCTCCAAACATCTTTCCCGAGACTCATCATTGGGAAAGAGGTCCGGAGCAAAACTTAGGAGGTCCTTGAACTTGATCCCTAGCTCCCTCACAGACATACCCCCCTGCTGGAGGGAGAGTAGTTCCTACCTATTTTCTGCCTTCATCGTCGAGGAGAGGAATTCCGCCCGGAACTCCCTCTCGAAATCCTCTCAAGCCACCTCAGACTCTCTCCTATCCCCAAGGCAAAGCATCCACCACTGACGTGCCACTCCCCGAATCTGGCTAATGGACAGAGGAACCCAGTACTCGGTCGGGGCCCGAATCAGGCCAAAGGCTATAACTAGGTCCTCTAGCCAGCCTTCCATCTTCATATCGGAGGTGCTGCCCTCATACTTCTCGAGGGTCTGTCGCTGGAAGGCCCGAAGAATATTCTGCCACTGGTTGTCCTCTTCATCTCGATCTGCTCTCTACCGATCGGCCAAAGTAGTCTGTGGGGCCTCGATCACCGGCACCACATGCGGTCGCCTTCCAGGTGCCATAGCTACAAGGAAAACAAGGAATGCCTAAGCCCAAGTAGTGTAGAATATCGTTCTTAAAACATCTTAAAATTTTAATTTATTCTTAATTCCCAAGACATCCCAAAAACACAAGAACACAAGTCATTATGATGCATGTACCTTTCTTCGGGTCTCTACCCTACAATCAGTGTGGCCTAGCTTTGTCGTTCGGTAGGTCCAGAGTCCTTGCATCGGATCACGGGGGGGGGGGGGGGGCTAAAATCTCGTGTCCTAGCCAGTCTTCCCTGTCCTAATTCATGCACCGAGGTCACCCAACACTGTTGCCTTACCATCCCATGCAATGCTCACTGTGCCTAACTTTAGACCACATCCTATCTCTCAACCATCAGCTCTGATAGCATTTTTCATGACCCTCCTTCACCAAAATGAGGGAAGGGTCAGCAGATTTCCAGGCCCTTCCTTCTTTATGTTGAAGCAAAGATAATGAACCCTGAAACCCACCATCAATAGGTCCCAGAGTGGCATCTAGCACCAAGGGTATCGAAATTTCACACAAATGGAAGGAATTACCCTTTTTATTTTATAGGATCAAGAGTTAAGAAGAAGAAAACCCAACAAAAGCAAGGTAAAAAGGAAGTTAAAGCCAACAGTAAACCATTCCCACATGCATGTTTCAAAAGTAAAAGCTGCAAAGTGCAAAAGGTGTCTACAAGGGTAAGTACCAAAGAAAGAAAAACGATAATTGCAACTGCTCCAAGGATCCGAGCTAGTATGGTCCTGCACGATCCCCGAAGTCCTCCTAGAAACCTGAAAGAAATTTTATATATGTAGGGTGAGAATACAAGTACACTCAGTAGGGAAAACCAAAGACTCTCGTGCACAAGTAGGAGAACGTACTAACATCCCATGAGAAATAGAGTAAACCAAACACCTAACAAGGTAAACTATCCACCCAAGCATCACCAAGGTACACTCCCCAATTAACGCAAGTCAACTAATATATATAATAAGAGCACATTGATGTTTGGGTACCCCGCGCCGCTTTACCACTGGTTATTGAGACACCCTATGCATCGGACAAATCCCACCATTCTCACCGTAGTCCCACTGCCACACCCGCCCGCACACACCTGGGCCACAACCACACGCAGTCCCACTGTCGAAATCCCGCCCGCACACACCTGGGCCTCAACCGCACACAGTCCCACTGCTGAACCCCACCCGCACACACCTTGACCACAACTGTCACGTGTAACCATGCCGCCAAAAACCTAGGACAGAACAACCACCACCATGCATGAAGACACCTGGGCTAAAGGATCCACTGCCACACCCGAAGACACCTGGGCCACATCCCGAAGACACTTGGGAAACCTCCTGCCGCACACACCTGGCCAACCACCACACCACCCCGCCCGAAGGTTCTTGGGATAATAATGGACCTCAGGCCATCACAGCCTGCCTGAAGATACTTGGGCTATCCGGGAAAGGGATCGGAAAAGGAGCTAATAACCAGCCACTAAGAATAGTGTTGGAAAAAACACCCTCCCCCATGAAATGGTGGTGTTCAGCACTAAGTGCTCAACATGGGTGCCGTGAGAATAAGAAACACAAAGCTACAAGTATATAAATATATAGGTAACAAGCACTCACCCAAAGCTAGGTTTTTCATCAGACAGCCTACAGATCACAACATCACTCATGTTCGAGTCACGAATCTCGCCAACAAACCCCTTTGTCCCATTCTTATTTCACGTTCAATGTTAATGTTCAGATAAGTTCATGCACTACTGGGAAACTAACACCATAAGCATAACCTAGGAATAGAGTCCAGTCAATCGTCAATTTAAACATTTTCTTCACCAATAGAGGATCCCACCCGAGTTTGTGATATAGACAAGTAACCATCGGGTCTTAAAACTCATGAACACCGAAGCCACATCAACAGGGGATCCCAACTCCATTTTAATAACCACCGAAATCATAAAAGAACAGGGTATACCATCCCCTCCCACATCTCTAGCAATCGACTCGTAAGAGAAAACCACCAAAACACTACCACCAACACTAAGCAAGGAAAAGCATGTATTTTCAGATTTAAAAGATGTTACACGTTCCATGATTTCAATTCCATTTCGACTGGGGTTAGCACAGAAGGGATTGATCCCGGTGCTTTCAATTTATTCATCCAGGTATGCGTGATTAACCAATTTACATTTTCACAGTAAGAGTTTACAACCACAACAATCCATTTAAAACATCAGCAGGGGTTCATTAGTGCACAAACAACGACCACCAACAGCCTCAATTTTCAGAAGGCGCAAGCCGACACAACTCAGAGAGATGATCATAGAAGAAACAACATCAAAATATAATATAGTGTCAACGATCACAGCCCCCCTCTTTTCTTTATAGAATTCGTTCATTATCTTTAATTAGGTCAGGTTTATCCAATTCTACAGAATCAAAAGCACGCCCACCCCGCATGATACACAAAAGAGAGAGGCAAAGGAGAAATTCCCTACTTGTTGATAGATTATCGGCGTTTAGGTCGGGGGTGCGGAACTTTACGGATAACGATGCGGCGCGCCTGATGCACCATAAACTGTTTGTGAAAAGCCACTATGGAGGAAAGGGGAAACCACGGCTAAACCTTAGTTTATAAGAGCCGGGGACGGTTGAGGGGAAAACGCGAAACCGCATAAGGGGCAGGGGTCGTGGGTTGACCACGCGGCTCCACTCGTCATTAAAGGGGGTCGGGTGGTTTAAGCCGACTCATGAATTCATTAAGTATTTAATTAACACTCTTATGCACGTTATGGGTCTTTAAAACCTGCACAAACAGGTCAAAATAGGGTTTAAAACCCTATTTGCGCAAAAGGGAGTGCTACTGGAAACAACTCGACAAGGCCAGGTGAAGCTGATCGGTCTCACCGATCGGTCGCGCCAATCGGTCTCACCGAGACGCCACCCCTTTAGGACTCGGTTTTTTGGCAAAGGGAAGAACCAAGAGAGTCTGGTCATCACAACATTTTTGGAAAAAACTAGGCCATCACTATTTGGAAAAAATTATGAAGAATCAATTAATACCATTTTATAAAAACTAAATTATGGGTAAATTTATTTTAATATATTTTTTTGGAATGTAATAATTATTTTTCAAAAGAGTATTATAAAAAAGTATTTTTGATGAAAATTTAGATTTCGGTTGAATAGATATATAAAGATGATTTTCCTTGAAAATATTATATTGAACTCTTCGGTATATTGATAGTATAAATTGAAGCGAAAAACATTTATTTTCCATATATTACCATATGAGAATAAATTTCATCAGTTTAATTGAAAATGGATCCTAATATTTTATCATCTGAAAAACAATCATAAATAATCCTCATAAATGATGATATTATAACATATAATATTTACCTCTGTGGAAACATTTATTTGTAAGAACAATGCTGGAATAAATTAATCATAAACTTATCTTATCAGTAGAATAGAAAATTTTATTATATTACATGAAAAAAATATTTTATATACACCTTATAAAAAAAGATAGGATTACAACGTAACTTCTATTTCATTGGAAAAATTTAAGATAATAAATCCCTTATCACTTGAGTATATTTTCAACTATATGCCCTATAAAATAAATATCTTCAATTTTTTTTAAAATACATATTGTATTTTTTATTAAAATAAATATAATATAAATTAATGGATATAATATAGAAAAAATAATATCAATTGGTGATGAATCCATGTCTCTCATAGATGTAATTTTTTATTTAAATCCCATACAACATAACTTCCTTAAAGTAAAACCATTAATATAGTTAAAATGACTAGGTTAATAAAATATCATTTAAATGATTAAGTATATTTACAATAAATAATTAATGATTTTAATGTTATAATGATCGCAAGAATAAAAGAGAAACAACAAATCCCTTACAGTGTGTCATGACATCCATTATACATGTTTTGAGAAACTATTTTAAAAATTATAATATTTTTTTAAATATATAAAATATATATATATATATATATATATATATCTTATCATATATGTTTTTATGTCCCTTTTTAACTATTTATTAATATTTCAATGTTAATTTCACTTTTTCTTTGATAACTACTTGGTTTTTCATATATGTGTTGATTTATTATTTTTAGTCATGTAACAATGATGAAAAATTATTCATATATAACATAATAATAATGAAATTTATATCATATTAATAAATATGATATTATATTAAGAAAAATCATGAATGGGGATTTTGATAAGTGAATTATGATACATTCAAAGTGATGATAGAACAGACATACACATGAGAAACATTTCAATTTTACAATGATCGCTATATTAAGAAAGTAATATAAAATAATTTCATTATTATAATAATATATTATGTAATTTATTATTTCATTATAAATACTTACACATGAAATCCAGCTGGTGTGGTGTTGAAAAGAGAGTATGATGACCTTGTAAAGGTGGTAGTACACACATACACGAATAAAGCTATCAAATTCTAGTGAGTCAAATGGTAATAAATAAGATACCATTTAATCTTTTCAGAATGAAAAATATATAATTAATATTATTATTGTGTAATGAATATAACATATATTTATCCTTATTGTATTCTATTTAAAGAGATAGTGAAAAATGAATCACATTGCTTCACTGGGATGTAGTCTACCATACACACACAATGATATTATCATATCCTCTATATAAAAAAATGATAAAAGTAATATATGATGTAATTACTTATGATGTATAATTTTGTTATAAATATCATATATATAGATTATATCCATATTCATACCCCATTGTGAAATATTGTAATGAAAAACGAATGACATCTGTTAGTGAGGAGATAATCATTCGTATACACAAACAATTATACCAGTAACCATTTGATCGAAATGGGATCGTTTTTGGCCATTAAAATAATATAAAATAGATAATATTATTTAATATACTATTTCTATTATATCATTATAGTTTAATTTTAATTTATGTAAGTGGAAGAATTAAAATAATAAAAGCGTTCATTTAAAAATGAATCCTCCAATTTAGGTAACCTCCTATAGTATATAAAAAAGTTGTTCCTAGGATTAATATTAGAAAAAAATTAGTTTACAATGATGAGATTAGGGAACATGATATTTTTTGAGTTCTTATGGAATAACTAATATTTTTTTATTGTGTGAAGAAGATAAGATAGGGGTGGTTTTTTTGGGAGTTATGTGACACACTTATAGTATTTTGAAAAGAATTAGTTCTTCACATGTTTTTATCATGAAAAAAGTCTACAAAAATGAATTATTATTTATATTTTGATATTATTTGTTCTAAATATGTTCATAAATGTTTTGTAGAAAAATTATTATTTTATTTTACCCATATTATTTTTAGATTATACCTCGCTAAATCTATTATTACCTTAACCATAATAATTAAATATTACAATTTACACATTTAATTTTGTAAATAAATAATGGTTTTTAGTTATAAAATATAATTGATTATAATTGATTTTTTTTAAAAAATTTCAATTTGTTTTTCATAAATTTGTAAGAATATAATTTAATGTAAAACATATAGACATGGTGAGAAAGTGGGTTTTTGAAGAGAAAAATTTCAAAAGTGGAAAAATATTTTATTTAAAAATATAATAATATATTTATTGAAATGAAAAATAATTATTAAATGAAAAATAATTTAACTATTCATTATTTAAAACAATTTTAAGATATAATTGATCGTAGTTGATAATTTAACTAAAATAGAAGTAATCACATATAATTCTATATTTGACACGAAAAAACTAAAAAAATTTCATTTTTTTAATTATTGAACTAATAAAAATTTTAAATGATAAAATAAAAAATTATGGTTATTTTATTAGATAAATATTCTGAAAGTGTTAAAAAAATTAAAATAAAACCCACATACGTGATGCAAATGAGGGTTTTCAAAAACTGTATGTTTACACTATAAGATGAATTTATAATTATCATATGTATAATAATTATCATTAAAATAATATAAATTAATATATATATATATATATAATATTAAAATTTAATGTAAATATTCCCCAATATGAAGTATTTTAATTAATTAAATGGGATTACCATTGTGCACATTAAAATAGTTTCTAGAAAACCCAATTTATAAACCCCCAAATAATTTTATAATAAATTCCAATATGAAGTTAATTTAAAATTATGTAAGTATGTTAAATATGACTAATTAATTTTTACGTTAGTATAGATTTTTTTTAATTTTACTAACATAATTTATTGAGATAAAATGATAGTTTTACAGAAATCATTATTTTTCACAATTCATTGAAAAATCAACATTTTCATAAAAATCCAAAAAATAACCATAATTTAATTTTGATATCATGATTTTAAAAATAATTCTAATTTTATCATATAAATATTCTAAATTAGCTATAATATTTTATCAGAAATATTATTTTCATGAATACATATTTATGATGAATATAATCACATAACTAAAAATTTAAATCTTATTTACTAATAAATATATATAAGTTGGAGATTTATAAATATATTTAAAGATGTATTAAATAAAAATCATACACTCCAATTTAACAGTAAGGTTATGATTTCCATACAATAATATTTCATGGTTCGTTGATTCTTAGTATCACATGTCATGTATGCTCATGAAAAATCTCATTGTTCAGTGTAACAAACTCTATCTAAAAATTAAAATTAATTTTAAAAAAATATTTCATAAAATTTCTTATTTTCAAATTCAATACCTACCTTATTATTAATTTATACAAAAAAATTCATCTTATTCAACAATGGTTTACCATTTGAAACTTTCAACAAAGAAACCCATATTATAAAAATTAATAAATAATACATTCATTGAAAAGGGATATTTGGAATCATAAATGGTTCCAAAATTTATTCATAACTAGGATAACATATAAGAGAAGATTAGTGGTCAGTGGATATTTATACCTGGTAGAGGAAAATAAATAATTTTAGTGAGTGATAGAATTTAATTAATATAATAAACATTGATACCCATAGAAGGATAACAACCATAGTGACATAAACCAAAGAGGAATGGAAAAGGTTATTGATATAATTAAAAATGATGATAATATGACAAAAATTTACTATTATATAAGTTTATTAATGTTTGGAAATTTCATTTCCATATATATTGAGAACATATGATATTATTCTTACATGAAATCATTCAATTTAATAGAAAAAGTCCAAATTTTGGTTATGCTTTGATCAATTTCAATATCATATCTAACTCAAAAAATTGAAGGAGAATTTTATATGTCTAATTATATTATGGATGATAATATCTATAAGAGAATAATAATTAATTCCATATTTCTATTATAATTATAAATAAAATTTTATCACAATGTTTTAATAAATCATCTTATGATGAAATAATATATTAATCTATAGAACCACATTTGATGTTCAATGTAAACAACTTCATAAACTGTTTACCATATGATTCTTCAAAAACATTAAAATAAAAAATATTTTTCACAATATTTTCAATGTGTGCATTCAGTTAATCCCTAAAATACAAAATGTAGCTCCAAATATTCAAATACCGAACATGTCAATACCATCATCATGTATTCTCTTGAAACATGGTAATAACCTAAACTAAAATAAAATATTTTATGAAAATAAAATCTTACTTATTCCTTGAATAAACCCACATACTATTGAATATATTACATAATACCAATAATTTTGTAAACTACATAAATTCTAACACATACCACATTATGAAAAAATTATTAATCATTTCTAAGGTCATGAATACCAACAAATTTAGATTATTTATATCAGTAATCTTTGTGTCATAAATAAATTACATTTTCTCAATATTAAGAACATATTTATGGTTATATTTTATAAAACAAAATATAATCAGGAATTTAGATAAAATTTCAAGGAAATAAGTATCATTTAACATATTATTTAACACTCTGAAATAAAAGTTTATATTTAACATTCCTTTTATTCATAATACTTGAATTAAAATAAATATACAATTGATTCATTTCAATTCCTTTACAAATAGTTATCTATGCTACATTATCTTTATTCTTTGATACTTCCTTCCACTCACATGTCAATTGTTTTCTCTCCATCATCATAAAATTATATATTACACATAAACAATTTTAAATCTATTCATGATATACCCCTATAAGTCATAAATTCTTATAATTCTTATAAGATACACTTATAACACATTCAACCATCTATAATATTATAGGGAGAAAACTATTTTTAACCATTACATTGACCTAAATTTACATTTCACCCCCTAATTGGTTTCCTTATTTAATTCATTTTCATAATAAATAACATATTCTCGTCCCCTTTTATATGACCCTAATTTATTCTTCACACATTAATTACATATTGGAAATTAAATGAACATTAATATATGGTATCTATTACATGAAATATTTATGAACAATATCTTTATACTCTTAGTTGAGATTGAGAGTTGGATAATGTGAGCATTGTTAATCAGAAATTTTGAAAACTAATAAGGAATAATCATAACACAATTTACTTTATTCACTATCCCATTAGGATACACATAATATGATTTTCTATCATAATAAAATTTAAAATAGTTCCATTTAGTTCCCTCAATTGATTAAAAACAAAAAGTATATAGAAAGTAATAAAGTTCAAATTAGGAAACCTCATAATCATGTAAAATAAATTATAGGATTTCTAAATCATGACATATTTTTTAATATATTACACATAATTTTAAGCATATTTCATTCATTGTAATCACTAATTTAAATCATTCATGACGGTTTATAAAGGGATTATGAATTTTCAATGAATATACCTAAGGGGCGTCAATCCATGTGTCCAGGAATGACTATTTTCCCGACCTAGGTTATTATCAAGGCCACCTCAATGTGTCATTTCATGATTTATTTTTCCTTGGTATGTCATTACTAAAAAAACATCTGATTCTAGAATCATGACACATATTTAGTTTCATTGAAACCACTCCCTCTATACCATAACAAAACTATATGATATTTTCCAACTCATTTAATCATCATTAAACATATCCTTTGATACATTCATAGACATATCCTTAGAAATATCTATAGAGATCTCAATAATGTTTTATTATATACAATTAAAGTTTCTAAATAAACCAATATTGTGATTCCAACTATAGTGACCTAGGATTATTATATATAGATATTAAATCTTTTTATACAAATATTCAATATGTAGAAAAAATCAAAACCAATGAACTATAATAGTTTAGAATCTTGAGATAATAGGATATTAATGTCCTAGGTTTGTGAAATAACATCAACATATACCAAAAATGTCATCCCATTTAGTAATCATCACCATCATACACTAATTAAAACAATTATTAAAAATCTATATAAAGGAATTCTAAGAGACAGTGAGATCATATGATAAATAAGGTATAATAAAGGATATATTTCTGTATAACACAGACATAGTAGAATGAGAACATAATCATACAATTTTAAAACCATAACAGTCATATCAAATATCATAATCCTGAGTCATGTAATAAATAAAAGTATTTCATAAGATATAAATCATAAGGAAATATTTTTACATGAGCCGTGAGAGTATATCATTATAATATTTAATATAATTGAGGAATATATATAATCATGGAAAATCATTTCCATAGTATACAAGGATAACATCGATGGATTTTATAGTGGAATGTGTTCACTCCACAATCCATGAATGTAATCGACATTCACTCCCAAGACTATCATAGAAAAATAGTTTCATACTAAATCAGGTTCAATCACCATTGTAGTTCAACATATCAAATGAGATGTAAATCTTTTCCACATTTATTGATGATATATAAAATCTTCACCAATCACATAATGAAATTCATATTTATGTGTTCCACAAGATCACAAAACAGTCATCATATCGTGACCAATTAAATGGAATGTGATTCATATATATTTCATCATATAATGACCATAGGAAAAGAGATTGGTTTCATAATAATTTTATCGTGTTATGATATTATAATTCCCAGAAAAAATGTGGTTCATAAGAATATTATAATGGTATAAACTATGAAAAATAATCATGTTTAATAAAAATTTTTAATCGTATATTATTTAGAGAATGAATAATAATGGAATGATTGGATAATATCCACATTAAAGAAAAAGGTACATCAAATGATTTTATCTTAGATGTATACTTATTTTAAAAGAAAAATCATACAAAGAATTTATTTGGGAAAATATATTTTCTTTGAAATACATTTAAAAAATAGAAATTAAGAAAATATTATCATAATTCTTTTCACTAAAATCATGTTAATATATTAAAAAAATTACTATAAAATAAATTATAAATTTTATTTCAAATGTATCGTTTCAAATTTGATAACAATTTTTAAAACATTATGTTTTTTTAAAAAAATTCCTTTAAATATAGAATATAGATTATGTAATCGAATATCTAAAAATCATTTCGAAAAATTATTTGGAAAAATAGCATCTCCAACAATAAAAAAAATTAAAAAAATAAATATGGAAAAAATTATTTGAAAATAACCATGTTAATTTATAATAGAAGCTTCAATTAATATAATGGTCATAACTCTATGAAATGTCGTATATGTTAAGTCAATGGTTTATTTATCAAATGTTTTAAAAAATTCCCATTTAAAAAGATGACTATTCCATTAAATTGTTTTGATAATATTTTCAAACATGGGTAATAATTTACTTGATAAATAATTTTAATACTTTAAAATAAATTTATTACTGTTTTTTAAAACATGTTTTTAGAAGAAATGCAATTTTTTGAACGAAGAGAGATATAAAGTTGACTGTTCTAGTAAACTTTATTTTGATCTATTGAGTATATAAAGAGTGTAAAATAATGGAAAAATGTATTCACCATAAATATATACTCTATATGAAAAGTGATAAGTTTCCTGAGAAATTCTGTTTCTGATGCTTTCTGTTAGGGTTCCAGCGCCCATGCGTACAGATGTTCACTAATAGTTTCATTGTACCCCATATTCACACTTTCCAAAGGCGAGAAACATTAGTTGATTATTTGGTAATGTGTGTTCCTTGATCAAAATAGGATGATCAGATTTCATTTTATCCCTCTATGGATTCCTTCTCGTAACTCGACGCCATGTTCAGGTCTCCCTAAAAGATTAAGGCGTTGTCCATGAATCCCATTCCAAGTTTTATATCTTTATTGATGCCGGTTAATTAAACTACTTGTATTAGGACATTATAATGGTCCAGTAAAAGAAGAATCATTCAGTTATTATAGTAGTCACGCTGAGGCATCTGTGGCATTTCATGACGCTAGAAAACTGTAAAACCTGAAATCTCCCACGTTAGATGGATTCAATAGGGTGAATATACCCATGGATTCCCACAACGATCACGTGGGTTTTTATACTAAAGGCATGTCTCTGGGATTTTCCTCATATTCCAATTTTTTCATGGGGTATGCAACATGGTTAATGTATAATATAGATTGATTAGACTAATCAGAACAATGATAAGAGTGGATCAGATGGGTACATTCCTAAGATGGATAACAAGTAAGGTTTACTGGTTGGATACATCATAACTCCCAAAAAGAGATTACCCAATGTGGTGTGTCCCAAATTATGAAGATATCATATAGTGATGGGGGTTTGGACACCATAATGGGAGGAACATTGGAGAGTGGACACCAATAAGTGGGGCACCAAGGTTCGTTATTGGCTGGGACTGAACCTTAGAGAGGCTTCCAACGCACCATGCATAGAGGACAGTGATCAAAACCCACAAGGTTAGAATATGTGGTTTGGGTCTTACACAGGGATAACTACCCAATTACTGCTATGACCAATAAAGAAGCTGGTTTCAGGACATTACATGGATGTGGCATCCAGGGTAAGAAACATGATGGATGATGGAGGAAGTGTCTAAGGATGAAAATGGGTGGTTTGGAGAAATTAGGAAAATGAAGGTGTTGGTATTTAACATCAGGGAGGTTTACTAGGCATACACATTATATGGAATTAATGTCCACATAATTGTGTTATGGGGTGATGATTCACTAGATGTGGTGGATTGTGAGAATTGACGCATGGATGGGACCTGATAGAAAATGAACCATGGTTTGATGTATGATTTTACTGAAACATAGGGGCTCAATAAAGAGACAATAACGTGACATAAATAATGGTAACTATCCTCATAAAGTCTTACTGTGCATCCCTGTTGAAGTTAATAAATGTCCAAGTAGTTTTGGAATTAGCATAGAATCGGGTTGTGCAGAGAGGACAATATCCCAGAGATATGATGGAAGCATTTATGTGGTTAGATTCCTAGAAACATCAGAAACCGTTATAGAGGCAGATCCAAGAGATGTGTCCCCAAAATGAAAGAAGTCACATCAAGAGGTTACATCTGTAATAGGGACCACCAATGTTTACTATTGGCTGGTATTGAACCTCTAGTAGGTGAGTTACGTACCCTATTTAAAATAAATTCATAAAATCTCACATAGTTAAATAATACAGTTTAACGTCTTCTGGGATGAACATAGAATCAGTGTTTTTGATAGGGATATATGGGTGGAGGGATTCGACCTTATAGAGGATTATTACATATCTTAATGATATGGAATCAAATTATGTGTAGTTCAGTGAAGAGGGGTGTGGGGCTTACACACTAAGGTGGTCCATAGAGAATGTCATCATCAATGCTTACTCTAATCCCATGTGAGTAATGATTGGTGTGAGAAACTAGAGGAAATGAATGACTGAATGATCATGTCATCAATGATGTGTCAACAAAGAGTGTAGTGGGTATTATGTATGGTCAGAGGCACATGGAAAGGAAATAGGGGCTTACACAGAGTTAGTAGCCTAGGGAAAGCTAACATGGCCTTACACATGGTGTGCGGCCAATGGAATAAATGATTGGGACTTAAACCATTATGGAATCCCAAGGAAGTATTAAGATATACATGGAAGATATGGTCATATTATATGTATCACCCTATCCGGGATTGTTGAGATTACGCAAGAGATGCCTGAAGAAAGAATGGTGGCAAATTATAGTGGGAGACAGACGGTAGTGTGAAATAGTGGGAAACAAGAGGTTCATGGTTCTGTCCTCGTAATGCTACCCTCAGGCCTGACACAAATGAAGAAACAATTAGATTAATGGAAATTGTTGGGGATGTGGATTTTAGGGAAATTTATTGTCTTGCAGCTCGGATGATGAGGAATCAATACTCATCCCAAAGACATACATAACTTGAACAGACCCACGGTTGGGGGAGGTAAGGCACAAGAAATTTCTGATGAGAGTGATGTGGAGAAGTGGTCACTTTGGGGAATAACTTTAGCATGGATATGTGATGACAAAATATATGTTTTCATGCCAATTTAAAAAAGAATTAGGAAGAGAAATGCAATATGAGGAACCACATAGGGAAAACTGAAGTCACTTCGCATGAGCTAGGGGGTCTGCATGAGAGAGGGGTTTATGAAGTAGAAGTCCTTACATAAAGGGGTTTCTTGAATCAATTGTTCTTTGAAAAGGTAAAGGATTTCAAAAAGAAAAATTCCTCATAAAATAGGATGAAAAGGACCACCAAAAGGGTGGTTATTCATGAAGCATGATGATATAACCAAGGAATTGATTCAAAATGTGTTTTTTGGGTGCTTCATGTTATTTTAAGGCCCTGTGAAAACCCAAGTTCCCAAAATGGACTCCTACTTTCACTATGGATCTACGGCTTCATGATGGGCATACCCCCTTGAGTCAGAGGAAAATGGGATGATAGGGATTATTGGTTCTCAGTGTTCAAGTACATTGGGTTATGCATTTTTCTCGATTGTTGAAAGGGGAAAAGGTTCTTCAGGAATTGAAAAATATGAATGATAAAGGACAGGGTTTCGATCCTTTTGAGGGGGGTAGGGTGGTGGAACTTATTTATAGGCACCTGGGACTGTGATGATCTGGTTGTATTCCATGAAGGAAAAGGTTATTCATGAATGGAGGCAGATCCATCATAATCACGAATGATTCTGTAACATTCCTTTGTGGCCATCGTGATGCTCACTGTACATTATAGAGGATTCCGTCATGGGGAACTACGATAGTCGTGAATGTATCTGTCGAATATTGGAGGCTTATATCACCATTCTCATCATAATTCATAGTGCTCATCATAATTCATAGAGGCTTCCATCCTTGGGCCATATATCAGTCGCGAACATATCTGTCAGATCGTAGAAGCCTCTATCATGTTTCTCTATAGTGATAGTAGAGAAGGATACCTACAAGATTTGCATTAGTTTTGGTGATAGAGATCATTGTAATGTGGCTTCACAAAATAGACCATTTGGCGATTCTTTCTATGATTCTGTATACACTTTTCATGGCATAGATTTTTTCCCCAAAAAAATTATGCCCCTCAACATTACAAATGGTGAGAAGATGAGGGATAGATTAGGAGTGTAAATCACAAAAAGCACGTAGAGCATGATGGTGATTATCGACAGCAGCATGCATAGTATGGGTTGAGATCTCCATGAAGCGTATGATGTATTAGCACCTCAATGGAGATCTATGACCCCTATTTTGTCTAAATCTATCCCTATAAACATGTACATGAGCACTCAAATCGTGAAGCTCCAATACTCCCGTGAATTCACTTTGCAAATTAGGTTCCACAAATTAGTGACCCATGAATTATTTTTATTGAACTGGTGTATCCATATCCCTTATTTCACTTTGATTCACAATGAGATGTTCAAGGTTTTGCGACCATGTGATCCATTATCTGTGATTTGTGAATGAGATTAATGAATGAGCTTTGTGAACGAGCATTGCGAACAGAGAATGAAATATATCAAAGCCTTGAAACCGAATGGACAACCCAGATGCTGATGAGGAGGTCCCTACAGATGTTTCTCATAGGGAATATATGTCAGAAAATCCAAAATTTAGAGAATATATATGGAGTCATTCTGACCGTGAGTCCCTGGTGGTTCTTCATTGAGAAGGTAAAATAAACTATCCCCTATATAAGATAATTCCACTATACAGTTTATTTCTAAAGAATGAAATTATCATCCCTGAAGCAATAAGGTAAGAACCAACTTACTAATTCAGGGACATGCCATGCCAGTACAAGTGGATGATGGATTTTGGTGACCATACTTGGAATGACGACACGCCTGTTTCACTGATATTCTAAACAACCCTGTTAATAATATTGAAGGGAAATCTCTGAAGATAGTGGTCTCCCCTCCCCAATACCACTCATTTCTGAAGGAAGATGTAGGGAACTTAGAGACAGGGTTGAGCGATAATTGGGACCTACACCAAGGCAACAAATTGACAGATGAGTCGGCCATGGCTTAATGGGTCTATGCCTCTCATGATGAGTTTGGGGAAGTTTTGAGGTAGTTAGGCCTATATGAAGAAATGTAGGATTCTAAATATCATATCTACCATCTAAAACATATTATGCTTGAGTTTCTTAGAGGGTTGTTGTCAAGGACCAAATCCTTCCATTTCTATCATGTGGATGTTTTCATTAGCCTCTAGGATCTCAACTAGATCATAGGGATTTAAATTTTAGGGGTGATGTACGTATATTTGCTTCTTTTTGAGAACATATGGGAATACTATAGTTATATTAAACTACTGGGAAAGGTGATGATGTTCTTAAAGCATGGAAATGATAAATAGTTTGTGACGGAAATCCATTTCATGATGTGTTTTGGATGCTTATAAATCTTCCCATCAATAAGTAACACTGAAGGGGGGAGGCCCCTCGAAGGATACCAGTCAGGAATCCCACTTGTCCAAAAAGAGATCAGCACATAAAAAAAATTCCTACAAGAGAATTATAGAGGACATACAACGGAATATATGGGGGTCTGTTGTTAACACTAAGTAGGAACCAGTGGTTAGGATGGATGAGTATATGACTACAATTATTTATAGCTAGATGCTTCCGGTCAGGGATATGAACATGGGTGTGTGACAAGGAACATTCATTATGGCATCCATGATAGCATTGAGGTAGTATTTACACATTGTAATCCTAGTCCTAGAAAATAAATACATGTTGTTATGGAACAATAGCAAGGGAAGGAAGCCACATTAGATATGCGGGCCACTCCACTTCATGTACGAATGGATATCATCAGTCATAAGGGTTTACAAGTATCTCAAACCTGTTCCCTCCGGTATCAAAATTCTAACAATCCATTCAGAATGTAGTGGACAGTTTCACAACCATGTTGAATTCACTAGAAGGTTTGATCAGATTCTGGAAGGTAGATGAATTAAATTTCAATTCATTCCTTCTTCCAATAAGATTATTTACTAAAGACTTATAGTGAACTGAGCAGCATCGATCATACCTCTCGGACATCTGAGGTAAATTTATATTAGAATGGGATTTTACTGATCATATATATAATCCTAGCACTATAAAACCATTTTTGAGGTAGTTCTGATGCTTGTAGAAGTTGACCCAAAATGTTTTCTTCGGAGTTCACTATGAGGGAAACCCATGTGGCCTGAGGAAGATGTGGATCATGTTCAAACAGTAAGATGAGAAAATGTGGAATCAGCTACCTCTACCTACCACCGTTTACAATCTGGTTGATTTGTATGGAAATGTCTTATATATATCCGACCAGGGGGAAATCCTAATGCAATTAAGTATTCATATTGATAATGGGGTGTTCCCTCATCCCTGCGTAGGGGTTGGAAAATATAAAAAGCAGGCCACTATACAACAGTAGTAAGGAAAGTGATTCAAATGCCAGCTTCAGGAAGAAGTGGACATGGAATGAATTCTGAACCAATAGATCCAACTAGAAAAAGACACGAGGGAAGGAGGCCTCCCATAGTTTTATGCATAATACCCACCCAGGCTCTTTGGAAGCAGCTACAACATGTATATATTCATGAGGATGCTATTTATCCCAAGTCTTAGGATACATGGAATTTCAACATATAATTTATTAATTATTAAGAGATATGGGTCCATCATAACCATCTGAGGATAGATCATTCATAGATAGGATATTCTAATGATGGATTTATGGTTTCCCAGGAGGAAGGGGAACAAGATGTTATTGAGCTGGAAGACATCATCCCTTTTAGGGGCACCCCGCATGCAATGAAGGATTAGGTGAATGTACTAATCGATCGAAAATCAGTAACACATCCATCCTATTCTATGATGAGGGAGAATTTAACTTTACAAAATGAATCATAGGGTTCCTCTAAGTGAGAAGAGGATGATAGGGGGATCCCTTTGTATGAAGCTGATGTTGTGGCCTCTGGGGTGGGAGAGTTCCCCAAAAATTGTTAGGTAATCACTAAAACAATTTATAGTGGAACATACTTAGATCATCTAGGGTTATCAACTGAAATATTTAATGTAAAATAGATCCTCATATACAAGGACCCTTATGGAATAACAATAATTGTATCTTCATGTTCGACATTAGGGATGATGAAAATTGATGAATCAAGCAAGTCTGCTACACCGAGGGTGACCATTACATAATATTCGATGTTCCTGACCATATATAGGGGGACACATTCCATTATACTAATAGTGACAACCCATGGATGGGATCATATATTTATCTTATATATTTCATTTCTCTAACTAAATCAAAACAGCTGTCTTCATGCCTGGACATCTGAAATTTTTCATTATTGTCTGAATAGTTCATTAAAAGGAACGTTCCATTATCATGAGTATGGATGAATATATATGAGAAATAATTTACTAAGGGGATCCTAAATCATCATGTAATTGGATGTTTGGGATAAATATACTAGGTAGATCAAGGTTATAGGTATGACCACATGCAGATAGAACCAGAACATATCTAGGTGTGACCTAGCAACAAAGATCTAGAAAATGACATGGATCCCAATACAATCATTGGGATTCCAATGTAGGGTACTTATTCTATAAATCTAGATGTTTTCCTATAATACAAACTTTCTATCTCTATGTATTTTTAAGATACGCACTCTGAGGAAGAATATTGGAAGCACATCTGTCGTCGGTCCTAGAAACAAATCAAGAACATTATTGATGACATCCCATGATCAGAGTGGATAATCCGTATAGAAAAACATCATAATAGAATTTCATATCATGATTACAGATCAAGCACATTTACTATGGCCTCAATGTTGATTGTCCACGGAGGAATTCTGTCAACACAATGAAGAATATAAATGATAATGTAGATATACATCACATTTAAACACCACTTAATAAGGTATCTTCCTTACCCACCACCTAATTGAATTTCATATCATGATTACAGATCAATCTATAAAAATTATAAGAGTATATGAAGATATCATCCCATAAATTGATCGATACAAAGGTCAAGGGGGATCACGTATGAATCTAGACTGATGAACATCTCCCTATATCCAACGAGGAAGGGAGGGAGATCTTGTGATGATCAAAAAATATTATCTTCCTCCAACCAAAGTGTGGAGGAGTTGAGACTATCCTTCAAATGGTCCAATCCATAGGGGCACAACTCTATCTAACTCACAAACACTTTGCATACTTTCCAATTTAATATGTGTGTATGGAAATATTTCTTCTTTCATTGAATACTAAACCTCAATAATATCCAAAAAATAACTAACTCTCAATACCAAGGATCATGTGGGTCATACTCGATGTGAGAAACAAGCTATGACATTGTAATTTTTCACTTGGGATATAAGAGATCCATTATATAATCAACAAACTATCATATAAAAGACCGCCTAAAATTTTCTAGATGAGAGAGGGACTTTGAGTAAAGAATAGGGTTCATTTGATAGACAAGTTTCCCTTTCCAAATGTGTTTTAGTGCATGAGTGAGATAACTCTTGGGCATTGGAATCAATCCGAACAAAGGGACATGATTAGTGATAATAACAACAACCACAATGTATAATAAAAAGAGGGATACATGATGATGAGTGATAGATGTGGTCCAAATTCGAAACATAGTATTACCATAATGATAGCCTAAAATTGGAAAAAATAAATGAGTTCCCCCCACTAACCTTATTTGAAAACATAGGGCCAAACATGATGTGTTGTTCGATGTCCTTCTGAACATTGATATAGCAAGGTAGTAGAGCTTTAAGGTCAATCATCCTAATTGTTATAGAGTTCCTTCCGATCGTCTAGGGAATGGGGATCTGAAATAGTGTGAATGAAAAGAATAGAGATGGAATGTTGGGTTTCTCAAATGGAGGCCAACACTCTTGATACTACAACACTCTGATAAATTAACATCAGGTGATCATATTGGTATGGTCAAAGATCGAACCTAATCCAGACATTACCTCTCTAGAGAGGCCCAAGAAGTCCTTTCTACTTTATATAATGCAATAAGGATGATATATACACAATTTAGTGTTGTATGGTGAGGAAGATATTGGTAATAGTTTAGCATCATATGTCTAGGACGTTGCGTACATTTTAAGGTAATAGTACATGGAGCCTAGCCATCTATTTAATATCATGATACATGGACTAGGGGATCATAGTTTAAAGACATAGAGCATGGACCATAGTTAAAGGAAAAGTGTCTGTATGGTTAATAAACCTATGATTGGACCCATTTACTAAATTTCTGGGCATCAATATGTGTCCCATAATAATGGTAATCAATCCATTCATAGTTTTTGAGATGACATACAATTTAATATCGTGCGATAAGGATGAAAAAGTTGCAATGAATTTTACTGTCATGTGGCTAATACATGATAATTCCTATGTTAAAATGTTTGGTGATACACATAATATTACATGAATTAAGACAATAGAAGTCCACACCACACCCAAAACATACAACTTGGAAAACAAATCAAAAAAGGGTGAATCACGCGGTTTAAAATTCCATGGATGAACCTAGGGTTGAGATGCCTTGTGGTCACTATGTATCTTGGTAGTGAAGAAATCAAGCTATATGTAATTTTAAAGATGTTTTTCCATGTGGTTTAGACCCACGTATGTAGAAAATATGTATTTTTATATATTTTTTGACCGTTATTCAGTATACTTTTTGGGGAGACAAGACCAAGATGAAAATTCAGGGGGGCATTATAAAAATCAATCTGCATAGGTCTTGAAAAAAGAAACGGTGAATAACTGGTTGACAGGGTGATGCCCTCTAGATTGAGAACACAAAAATGTTGTACAATTTTTCATCATGTGTCTAGGACATTTATTGTTTTAGTTTAAAGTCATACAAGAATACCATTACATGTATTTTCACATAATATGGTAAGGATGGGAGAAATCCCAGACTATGTTCCTAGAGCACAGACCGGGGGGCACAATGTTTATCTTATGGGTATTACACTTCAAAAACTCCAATGCTAATGTGAGATATCCTAAATTTATAAAATAAGGAGTGTTTTCGAGACTTCCCCCATAATATGAGTGTACAATAGTAGGATGAAAATGTTGAGAGAGAACAATTATAATGACACCAACATTCCTACAATATGTGTGAGAATTCAAGAAGTAAAAAACAACAGGGATGCCAAAGACCCACAAAGTGGAAAGGTTCATAACACCCTATATTTGGGATGCAATGAAAATTGGGTGATGATGAAGGATAACAGTTGACCATGTTCAAAACACAACATCCATTTCGTGTTATCCAAAAATGGGAATAAACACCTGAGGATCCCCCACTGCCCATATTTATAATGTTAGATTTGTATAAAGTTGTTGTATATTATCTACTAGGGTATTGTCCCAGAAAAATAGGTACACATTGAGGCCAATAATCAATACCATTATGGAGTCCCCATGGATGTGAAACACGGTAAAAACTCAAATAAATGAATTTTTTAAATGTGGATACTACTTGTTCAATTTAATTGTCTTGTAGTAAAGATGAGGTAAATGAGGGTAAATATCAAAGGAATTAAATGATAAAGCTATTATAAAATTGATGGCAATGAATAGAAAATAATTCCACACCACACCACGTACATCTAGGAGAACCTATGGTAAATGGGATGGGAAGAAGAAATAGGTATCATTTGGACCATATATAAGAATTCTAGGTGTCTCTATGTATCCCATAATGATAAGAATCAACCCACATAGAATTTATAAATGTATTAGAAGAATTAAAATAATAAAAGAGGCAAATATCCTCTAAATCATGAAAAATCATAGTTTTTACATACTTTAATTTCATATGATCTCAGATAGTAGGAATCATAGTTTATGGTCATAGAACATGGACCATAAGGTTCCCAGTTAAATTTCATGTGCACAGGACATGGCAGTTCTATTTAATCATCATGCGGTATGGATGAAAAAAATAAGGGATATTAAGGAATGTACATGTTTTGTTTCTACTAATCCAACGTAAATGAGGAAAAAGGGGGTCTCAAATCAAACCACATACTCCCAATATAATATTAGGATAATAAGGGGTGAAAGGTTGAAGATGGTGTTCATGGTCCTTGGGATAAAATTCCAGGGCATCATTATGCTTATCATGAGGGTGAAAATCAAGACACATATATTTCAAAAATGACATGGAAGGCAGACAATGATAAATGATCAATGCATCCTCAAATTATGTAATCATATTAAAGGTTAGTTTATCATAATACATATTGGATTCAGAAGGTGTAGTCTGTCATCATACGGTAAGAAAGAAAGTGATCTTATTTTATGGTCATAGATCTTGGACCATGAGTGGAATATTCTTGGGGAAAAAGTATATGATGTGATTCCATAAGGAAACCTCGACGTGAATTTGGGCCAAGGGAGTCCATACCACACCAAACACATCCAAAATAGTACACACATGTTAAAGTTGTGATGGCCATACATTAGGATTGGATCTCATCATTTAATGTAGTAGAGTTAAGACCTTGAGGTGTAAACCACTTCCATTTGGGAATGAATCTTATCAAAACCTCTAATCCTATGTGGGACATGCTTAGGGGAGAGGGAAAATGGGTGGAGAAGATCCAAAAATCAAGTGGAATAATATGGAGGGGGGATGGAGGTGTGGGCCAAAGAATAGCCTAAAAATGATTGATCTGTTCTCTGAACTAACAATGGTTTACTTAGGGATAACATCAAGTGTGTTGAGATTACACATGTACATAAGGATGTGGAATGGTATGTGAATCCTGAGCTTAATATTTTGGGATCAATGGGGTTGGTGATAATGATGTAGGAAATCTTATGACCGTGTTCCCAACATGGTATCCATATAGCAAGACATGGAATGGGAACATGCAACTGAGGATCAAACACTGTCCATATTCTCATTGTTGAAATTTTATCATATTTTTTTTCTAAATCTTCTGGGATAATGGCCCGAGACTTTAGGCAAGAACAGAGGTTGAGAATCCATATATTTATGGGTCCCTTTATACATCAACGATGATGGTGTCCCAAATAATGGAACATATGAAACATATAGATGGAATGAAAGCATGTCCATGAATAATCCAATACTCCAGGACTTATACCATAGTGCATATCATACCCATTTATGCATCAGGACAAATGTAGAGGGCCTCAACATAGGGAGAGATGACTTGTGATGATGACCTGAAGAAAGAGGTAAAAAGGGTTGATAAACATGAGGCTGGACCGTATTACTGAATACCCTAACATTTCCAACATATCGCATGAGGATGGGGATAAATCCATACATAGTTCATGAAACATCTCAGAGTTTAACATCATTAAGTAAGGATTTAGGGTGCTAAAATAGTTTATCGTCACACTTCTAGGAAAATAACAAAGGAACATCCCTAAAAAGGTATGTTCACAACATGGAAGAACAAACCCAACATGAATGAGTACAAAACGATTCTGCATTGCACAATTCACACCAAAGAATGGAATTAGGCTGATGGGAAAGAAAAGTTCAAGGGACCTGGTGTTGGACCCAAATTAAAATGCTCAGGCATTCAATATTATCCCACGGGGATGAAAATTAATGAAAATATAGTTCATAAATGATCTACATAATTTAACATCATGCAGTAATGATGAGCAGGATGAGGTTTACTCTTGACGGGGAGCACATAATGTGGCCATTATAAACCTGACATTAATGATGACTACTGAAGACCAAAACACACCACATGATCCCAGAAGTACCAATTCCAAATGGGTGAGAAAAAGGTAAGGTTTGTGGAACCAGGGTATAGACTGAATGAAAAATGACTGGGCATTCCAATATTTTTCAGGAGAATGGGAATCAAGACATATGTAGTGCTGGAAATGTTGTGAATTTTCACGTCATTCAATTAGTATATAATATAATTATGTACTGTAGAAGGGAGAGGGTGCATGGCATGACAAAGAATACCATATGTCAATGAAGACAATAGGGGAATCATACCACAACATGAAACCCCATGTTGGGAGTGAGGACAAGGGTCCTAAAAAATGCTACATTTTCTATGCCTAGGGATAGACCTGAACATAAAAATTCTAGGAATTATAACATATCCCATGTCGATGGGAATGAAGCCACACATAGTTCATGAAATTTCATGATGTATAATGTCATGTGGTAATGATTCAGATATTGGGAGGTGATTTTAGTCGGGTTCATGGCATGGAAATTGTAAACATAATTTGACTATTGACCAAAAAGAATCCCACACTACACCACATACTCATCGGGAATTCTTATGACAATAAACCAAACATGGAGGGACAAAGGGATACACCCAAAGATAATATGTCTAGTCATCCTAAAAAATCCTAAAAGGGTTGGAATGAATCCGTGTCTAATTGATTAAATTGCATGTTGTTTAAATCATTGCAGTATTAGCTGAAGATATCATAGTTTAAGATCATAGAGCTCAGACCATAGGTTATTTTTTCCGCATGGAGTTTATCATCATTCAATATGAATACTGGGTAGGTTTACATCATTTAGATTAGATAGATAACATATTTTACATCATGTGAAGAAGGTGATAGATTCATTAATAAGAGAAATACTCATTGAGGAATCTAGAATTATTTGGAAGAGTAATACGCTGACCATCCATAGTGACCAAATAGTATGAACGATTGGGGAAATCGTTGTAGATTAGATAGGACCCTACAATTTCATCCCCATCATTGGTGGATTTATTTTTGGTTTCATAGGCATTATTAGTGATAAAACCTTGTTACCCAAAATTAATGTGAGAAGAAGATGTTTCTTATTGAAATCCCTGGAGATACTATTTTGGTGACTCGCTAGATTAGCAAGGCATGATGTCGGTTCTCATCGAGGGATTACAATTCATCCAGATAGACAAATGCTAATTTTTTAGTTGTATATTGAGTATATATGGCCATACAGAGGGACATAATATTAATCTCTATAGATTTTGATACCTTGGATATATAGACCATGCAATTTGGGGTCAACTAGGAAGAATTGCGAGTTGTTTTCTAGTAATCCCAGTGATCTTTGGGCAGCTTGTTTGGACAACTACTATTGACATAACTGACCATCTTCAACATAATTTTTTATAGGGTCTTATTTAATGAAAATATTTTATTTTTTACTTTCACATGATTTTAGTAAGTATGGTTGGAATAGATAATATACATGGCATGTAATTTTTTCATTTTGTATGCCCGTAATTTTGTGGAATTATTGCTAAGAATGACATATAGTAATCCAAATCGATGGATGATGTTGGAGCTCAATAATTCATTTTTTGAACAAAACATGACTTTCATGACCAGGTTTTCATCTGCCTACATGGAAACGAAATTCATGGAAGTTACGATGATCCTAAATTGGAGAGATGTTGTTAGTATATACGGACCCAAAAAAATGACTCCCCGGACCACAAAGTATCAATATTTCATGGTATTATGAATATTATTTGGTGGATGATGAAAATAGTTGGAATGGATCTGGAACACATGAGACATCTTGGAAAACCAGATACCTTCCTGGATCAGGGTGGAACAGAAGTAGCCCATCCTTAGGATCTGATGCAAGAGCTTCAACCATTCCTGATGAGCTCTGTAGGAAACAGTATGGAATTAATTCATAACTTGGGGGATATAATATCTTTCAATGTTGTGGAGGAGGACATAATCATACCCACATTTTTAGAGGATCTCTTCAAGGATTGGGAACACTTTGATGGGGGAACTACACTGCCCACCAAAATATTCACTCTTATTCAGCTCCAACTACCGGGAGACTGTCATGTTGGAGGTGCTTAATAAAGGGAGCCATCCATCCAATAATCTCTTATGCGATGATAGAGGTACTGGATATCCCAATGTGGATTCACATTTGGTAAGATGGCTGACATGTTATAGTATTCCATCATATAGAGACAGCAGAGTGATTATTCTTCAATGCACCACATGGATAATAAAATCGTCTTATTCAGAATTTGGAACAGAAGCATAATGGATAGACATAGAATCATCTTGACAGTTTAGTGACAGTGGTACATGAGTAAGATATGGTTTAAGAATGAACTGGGACATTCATTAGTGAGTGTGCTATAATAAAGTATGAGTTTTGGCTTTATAATGACATAGTCACTATTGATCTACTTGATCACTAACTCAAAGTCCCCCTTTACATTAAAGTAAAGAATGTCAGCCTCGAAATCCAACTTGAGACCACTGTTATGGTCCTGATACTCTACCTCATTATTGGGGAATCATTCAAACAAAAAAATTAATAGGGAATGACAACCTATGTGGATGTGATGGAAACAATACCTAGGACTACTCTGTTTCTTCAGGTAAGAATAATACATTTACAAGTATGGATCTCGGAAGAATCATTTATTTGAATCTTCCTACACAAAATTTCATGATCCAATTAGATGATGGCCTCCTCTAAGAAATCATTATCCAAAGACTACACTATGGGGGTCAGATGGGTTCCTTGGAAGTCTGATAGTGCCTGAACCTTGACAAGATTATGTGGAAAGAACCTGATGTCAATCTTCATAAAGATTACATCCCACCGAGCTAGATGGCCTGTCAACATGGGACAATTCAGAATATATTGAAGTAGGTCTACATGGGTCTCTAATTATATCTCATGGTACAATAGATGGTGCCATAATGTAATCACTCTGAATACCATCCCAAGGTAACTCTTATCAATAGAGTTATATATAGTCCCTATATCTAGGAGCATGGGATTGAGATAATATAAAATATTCTATGTCCCTTCATTATTCTTCTAGATATGGAGGTAATTGAGGGATCATTCTATGCTGGTCACATAAATGACCAATGACTTTCCATATAAGGGTGGAATCAAAACCGGAGGATATAACATATATTAATTGATATCCTAAAAAGTGGTATGGAATTTGTAATCCCATTTATAGTCAACACCTCCTTTATTGATTCATGAAAATGACATACACATGCGATATAGATTCATAATGAATAAGAGTATATAGTATATGTGTCCTTGAATGACTCGGAGATCCTGAAGGTTACTCACTCGAGGAATCAGACTAATAACCATGATTTATTCCAAATTGATATTTCTTCTTCTGTAATTGATGAAAATGTCAGGATATTTTCTATTATTGAATTCTATGGCACACTTCATGGGGTTTATCATCATATTGTGGGAATGAAGGAATCCAAACACTTTCTCCAGATGTCTGAGATGGTTAGGATGCCTATGGGACATGAACACCAAGTCATCTACAAATAATTTAAAAAATGTACCTAAAATATGCATGAATTTGTTGTGTGTGGAATTCTGATTAGTCAATCCAAAATTTTTTATAATGAAATTAATTAACTAGTAATAGAAAGTACCTTTTGGTTCTCTGAAGGTGGTAGAATCTTCATATACGAGGGCCATTTGAATTGGGTTGTAACTAGAATGCACAAAAATGATGGAGGGATACAATAATCCACGAGAGACATCGATCAATAGTTCTATCACTAAAAGCAGAAAATCATTATTCAGGTATTAACAATAGAGATCGGGGAAGTCAATGTTGAATCTGATCTATCAATTCTTATTTTTGACATATAGAATTTTGTATAACCATCTGGGGTACTAGAAATCCTTGAAATTGTTTACTATAAAAAGTGTATCAACATTGCCCTCGACTATGGAGTTGTGAGAGGGGTCAGATTTCTGTGGAGGGTATTTTTACACACGATGAATTTCTGGGAGAGTAAGATAACGAACAAAAAATATAAGGGTCTATCGTCATCATCTCATTATAACTCCAAGAAAATACATCATGATGTTACTTCAAGAAATCCTTGTACTATTTTTTCTCTTTTGTAGGAATAGCTACATTTATTAGCATTTCCCTTGGATCATCCTTAATACAAAGGTTCACCTGTACCAAGTCATCAGTGGTGGTGGAGTCACCCGTTTCTATTAGGGTAAGATCATATTCTAAATCTTCTCTATCATCCATGTTGAGAGAGGAATAAACATGGGGAATTTCTACTTAGTTGACCGACATTGATGAAATGATATTACTGGCCTGAGTTGTAGTGTAATCATTATCAGGAGACTCTTGCACAACTAAAACCATTACAACCGAAGTTGTTGATCCAATCCCCGTAGGACATTGATTGAGGGTGAAACACATGATAATATCATAGATGTAGTAAAACATCATTTTAATTTGGTTCAAAATATAAAATATGAACTGGGAAGTGTGAAATATAGTTGTTTCCATTGGTCAAATATCAGAATATATTATAGGCGTAATGGGCTCCGAAATTACTCGAGCATAATTTTTGTTGGAGTATAAAGTGATATTAAATAATTCCTTGTATTTGGGAATGAGTTTCCCCCTTCTCGTAGATATTAAAAATAATCATTTCATATCTGGGGACATGGATACCAACTAATGGATTGCAAGGATGAAGTCATCATCCACGTCTATCCATGGATCATTTGTGGTGGTAGTGTGCCCTACCTTATTATCCTGAACATGAATATCATTAGTCTTTTAATATTAAACATCTACGTAGAGGTATTCACATGAGTAAAAGGGAGATGTGTCACCCTAGATTATTTCCACTCTACAATTAAGGGAATACATGAGGTAATGGTGAATAGCGGAATGATTTTCCACTTACAGGTGGATCTAGGGACCACCCATCAATGTGTTGAAGGTAGTTTCCTCCAAGACAACCATAAAAAAGGTGCTGGTGACCAGGACACCGAATTGGATCTTTAGATGGAATTTCAAACCACTGTCTACTCTGTCCTATGATAATCCTAAATCTTTATGTAGGAGGGATTCAAAATTTTTTCATATATTTTTATTTTGTAGAGCATCTGGTTCAGGATGAGATTGATCTTGAAACCTATATCGACTAGATAAAAATAGACTTTCAGGCCATTGAACTACAAAGTTATATACAGAGGGATGATGATCCCTGTACAAGATAACATTATATTCCCCAATGAATAAGATGATTTACTAACATTTATAATGATCTATTTCCTCAGTGTAGAAAGCATATGTAGTCACTACCTCTATTTCAAACTAGAGGCTGCTTGTCAAAGCCTCTGAGAGGGATTCACAAAGATCATCAAAAAGGAGGAGAGATATGAGAATTGATTGAATATTAGGAATGCTGTAGATATGCATAATTACATCATACATCTCTTCCAAGAAAATATTATTCTTATTTTGAGGTTTCATTTTGGAAGGAGGTATGATAGACATCACTCGATGAACCCGTGGATCATGACTGGTGCTTTGGAAATCCAGCTGCTCACAAGTATAGCCATGCAATGTTACTACCAGCTAATTGCTAGATGGCTGAGTCCTGTCCACTATGGTACATGTCTGATAATAATGCGGTCATGGATGCTCTGCCAAGTCGTGTAGTAAGAATAGTAGTGGGATCAAATATGATGGGATAGAATGAGAGGACTGTATGTGCGGAGCTCTAGGCTAATCTTTCTTTATAGTCTTGGTGGCATGATCATCCCAGTTCGAAGCTATGACCAAAGAATTATGACGTTTCACATATACATTGTTTTATAGACACTATAATCAACTAGGGATACTAGGAGTGTCTTCATGGAGCTCCACATTGTTAGGAACCATATAAAGATCCACTAACCCAAGGGTTTTTATCATTACTGTTTCCCTCGGAATTCGGGGATGACCTCCTGGATGGGAGATTCAAACATTCCGATCGGTTTCTAATGGGTTTGTTCGTAGAACCGAAAACATCCAATGATTCCACATCCATTTGGACCTACGTTCCAAAGGTAGGCGCTCATTATCTTGTGGACTGATGCGGCTTAAGAATTTTCATTGGTCGAAGGGATGGGAGGTCGGACTCATCACACCTTTTTGAGGGGAATTATTGCCTAATCCGGGACTCTCTTTATAGATTTAAGTTATGTTCATGAATCCTTATTACATTGCCAAGTATAAAATGAGTTTTCCTTCAGTTTTGACAATCAATGATTAAATATGTAAGAAATTTAGAGAATCTTTTATATCTATTCGAGGTTCTTCCTGAATAGAGAATCATCTATATCTATTTAGAGATTCTTGGTCAATGGTAACCTTTAAAACATTTATATAAATGTATCTTGGTCATTATGATGACCAGGCTGGTTTTAAAGCCACTCAGTGAAGAACTTGATGTTTATTGTCATTCAGAAGGACATGAATTATTTCAGAGTTGGGATCGAACCCATAGATGGGCTACCTACGTATCCTTTGTTTTGGAAAAGGAATCAGAACCCACGTAGTTCGAATAAGGGAGTATAATGTTTATGATTGATGGCTCAAAGAAGGATGTCATAATTACTTTTACTCTCTAAGCTCACGTGATTCATGCTCGGTGTGAGAAACAAGAGGTATTGGTAATAAAATAGACACATGGGCCATGAAAAATGTAATCATAAGAAATGGTTTGGGGCTTATGTATATATGACTTCCCAGATAAATAAAGGTTAGGATTTACTTTAGGGAGAAAATCCAGGAACATGGTCCATAAAGGTATATGTGCTTCATGGAGATTTGAATACTCTAACATGGGACTTATTCCTGAAAAGGAAACCCAAATTAGGAGAGGATTGATAACCGGGTTTTACTCCGGAGAAGGAATCCTAGATCAAACGTAAATTAGGACTAGTTAAAGAGAATTTAAGGGACATGGAGATTATTCCTGAAAAGGAAGCCCAAATTAGAGGATCTGGGGCTTACTCATAAGAAGGATGCCCAAAAATTAAGGGACTTGGGGCTTACTCCTAAAAAGGAAGCCCAAATTAGAGGATCTGGGGATTACTCCTAAGAAGGATGCCCAAAAATTAAGGGACTTGGGGCTTACTCCTAAAGAGGATGCCCATAATTATGACTGGGACTTATTCCTGAAAAGGAGGCCTAGGTTAGGGGACTTGGGGCTTACTCTTGAAAAGGAAGCCCAATATTATGACTGGGACCTATTTCTGAAAAGGAGACCCAAGTTTAAGGATTCTCTCATCTTAAAGGATGAGGTTGAATGAATGAACTCTCCATATTTGGTGACATAAATATATTTAAATCACTAGGTTTTGAGAGATATTCCACAGAATTCCTTTCAAACAAGGAAGTAAAATCAAGAAATCATGCCATAAATGGATTTGAAGAGTGTCTTGAAGACTGAATCATGAGAAGGAAATGTGTAATGGCTTAAGAGGGGTGAAATGGGAAAGAAAGGCACCCAAAAAGGAAGGGGCGTGCAAGTCTTGGAAGGCGCGCAGGTACTACGGTGGCGCGCAAGTATTGGTCGCGCAGGTATACCTGCGCGACATGGTGGGTACTTGCGCGATATTCAACCCGCATTTGAGATACTTGAGCGACTCTTCATTACAGCCTTTAAAATCCTCTTGAGGTTCTTCCAAAAAAGGGATGCGCAAGTTCTATCGAAGGAATATGGTGGCGCGCAAGTGTGACCACTTCCCTTAAGGGCTGACCACTCAGGCGCGCAAGTGTTGATGAGTTTCAACACTTAGGCCTTACTCCCTCTCTTTATATCTTCTGTTCTAGGTTAGAAATTACCTTAGAAGTGTTCTAAAAGCTTTGAAAAGAGACTTGGGCGTTGGGAGCTTCAATCCAAGTTTCTGAAAAAAAAGATCCTCTCGAATGGGGGCCCACAGGGTCTATTTATAGGCAGGATAAGACCCCGAGCGATTATCAATTAGGTCGCGCAAGTCACTTGCGTGCCAAGTTGCGTCGCGCAAGTCCACTTGCGCGGCCATGAAGGAACTTGCGCGGCCTATGGGCAAAGTTTTCCTTGTTCATCCCTTTGTCGATTTTTTATGTTTTCTTCAAAGGTTGAATTACTTTGTGGTCATATATTCCTCTTTTCCGATCTTTAGATTCTGTGACGAAAGGAGCGTCAACAAAAGTACCCCCTCAGAGTTGGATCCGAAAGAAATGAGGATTTGACTATGAGGAAATCGTAGATATCCAAAGGAAAGATAGCGCGCAAGTCTTGATGGCGCAAAGGGCGGCGCGCAAGTTCTCTCCGCGCAGGCCTTAAGCGCACTGGGTACGGCGCGCAGATAGGCTTCTTGGCCTATAAATACACAGCTTTTGGCCGTGTATAGCATCTGGTCCCGAATTTCTCGAGCTCTCGCCGTGCAAGCCATCTTCACCGCGCAAGTCTCTTTTTCCACTATTTCCTCGCTGCCGCTCTACTCTCAAGGTAATAGGATTTGCGTGGTGATACATGCCCGACAAAAACTTGCGCGGCACATGTAACACTTGCGCGACATCTCCATACTTGCGTGCCTTAATTACTTAGCCATTTTTTTAATTTCTTTCACAAAGTTTGTGAAAAATTAATTCATTTATAAATTAACTTATTCAACTCTTTGTGAAGAATTAATGGCTCTTAGACCCGGATTAATTGATGAACTGGCTAGCAAGAGGATAGATGATATGATGAACATCATTGGCCATGATTATTATACTGTCAAAGATAGTACTCTTCCAAATTTGGCTAAGTATCTGAAGAAATATCATCTCAACTTTCCTCAAAGAACTTATCTACCTTTGTATGGCTATGGTCATCTACAAGAAGTCATTAATCCAGAAGTAAAGAATTATATTTCATTTTCGTGGTTTCAGAATTATACCAACTTTGCATCAGCAAATATCTCAGGTGGAGGAGTATTTCTAACTGCCGGAACAGTGGAGAAGGCATCTATGATGCATCATAGCCCTTGCACACCAGATCTTGAAAAACATACACCTGTGCTTCAACCACATTGTCATCCTTCGATCATCCGAAATGATCAGATGGATCAATCCAAAGGCTGGAAGAAAAGTTGGGATTTTCGTCCTGGGGGAGGTGTGAAGCCAACTTGGATGTGGGCATACTGGGTGCGACAGACCTGCGTAGAGTTTATCGAGGATCTGAAGAGAGCTGCAATATATGAGGATGTCTGGGTTGTGCAAACATATGTTTACAGACATGATAACTTCGTGCCAGAGATACTCAGCCACTGGAGCCCAGTAACTAATTCTTTCCATTTGACTCATGGAGAAGTAGGTATCAGTTTGTGGGATGTACACAAGATCTCAGGGGCTCCAATTTTGGGCGATATGTATGATGAATTCATTCCTCCCATGGTGACTTGGAATGATTTAGAGAAGACTCCTGCTTTAGCTCGAGAATTATTTAAGATCTTCCACAGTCACAAGAGCTCAGAGACCTCATTAACTCATTTTAGAAAAGATATTCATCAGGAGGAATGGATGAATGTGTTTCTTATTGAGAAGAAAGGGATGGAGCCAAAAGAAAAAGGATACAAGAAAAAGAAATCCAAGGATACCAAGCCCAAACGTCCTACCACCTGTCCAAAACCTGAGAAGAGAGGAGCTCCTGGCACATTCTGGCTAACTCTAGAAGCAGGAGAGTTTGAAAAGTGGGTATATGAAGTGAATCAAAGAATTCCAATGAAAACTCGTCTGGTGGGTTTCGTGGAAATGTGGCTCAGTGTTTATCTCTTGCCGGTCAGGGATTCGAAGGGAGGCGTTAGGCCAGAGACCTTTGTCATTGCGGCAAAGTTGGCTGAGGGAAAAATGGTTGGGTTAGCTACCCCCATTTTAGAAAAGATTCACAGGAGTTTACTTCATGTCTTCCTTGGTAAATCTCCTTTAAGAATATTGGGGCCATTCCAGGTTTTGTGGGGATGGATCGCCACTCAATTCAGGACTTTCAATGTACAGAATGGATAACAAATTCCTGGAAGCTCTTTCAGACCGTCAGTGGAGGCATTCTCTGGAATTGCTCCATTAGATGTTAATGGTTATGACATGAAAGTGAGGATGAGCATGTTTAAGGAATTCAACTTCTTTCCCTATGGAAGTCCGCCATCCGGGAGGTTTGTTGATGATGGGGAAAACCATTTGGATTTGAGGGAATACATGCTAGCTTGCAAGGACAGTGTGTTAGTATCCATGATTGACGGAGAGATCATATGTGAGGCCTATGTTTCATATAGATTTGCACGCCAATTCAAATGTCTACAAAAGATTTTTGTATCCCCTCCGGTACATGTCAGGTTAGAGCAACATCTGATGGTTTCTCGACAACTATGGTTGCTGACATCAAGAGAGAAGACTGGGGCAGTATTTGATCTACCAGTTGAAAAAGCGGCACAAAATTTGACTACATATTATGTCGAACACTGGATAGCATCATACCCCAAAGGGATATTGAATCACCCAGTATATCAAGTGGGAAAGAGGAAGGGGACTGTAGAGAAAGAAACCCATCCTCGTGAAGGTGACGCTTCCCCACCTGAAATAGGTTCAACAGACTCCTCTTCTAGAACTGAGTCATCATATTATCATGATGGGGATGATGAGGCACAACCGGCAGCAAATCGGTTTTGTGCGTGATATAATCCTCCGGCCATAATTAAAAGACCCACTCCATCAACTCCTGGTGAGTTGTTTCATTGTAGTAATTTCAATCACTGGTACTTTATAAAGTAATAAGTCTTACTTTCTTATTCTATATCTATAAATGCAAGAGCTGGGAAGAAATTAAAATAAAAAATTATAGGACATTCCTCACAGCCTTCATATCTAAGACCAGAGGTTGTTAAGCTATGGCAGGGCTTATACTGTGGTACTGAGACTGCCTGGATGTATTTGTGTGAGGGCCTACAACTTCTTGGAATAGGAAATCTTATAGCTTCTAAAAATCTTCAATACGAAGATAACCCCAATGAAGTGCAAGCTTACATCAGAGAGCTGTAAATGATCATATATTCCACTGATGACTCTGTTCCTATCACCAGGCGAGTGAAGGAAATGATTGATCGTGGCGCCACAGAGGGGGCTGGTGGTTCTGGGGATGAGGAATGGAAAGAGTACGTGGCTACTGAAGATGTAAGTTTTCTTTCCTTATTTTCTTTGCAACTTGATTTCAGTTGAAGCTTTGTTACTTAAGGAATTTATTTTCTTCATCTCGCAGCTTGCAAAGAAAGGAACTGGGGTTCCTTCACCACAGTATAGCCCTGGTGGTACTACTATCAGGGCTGCTACTGATTCTCCTCGCGAACCAGGTGAGATATCTCCAGGCCAGGAGGCCATGAATGAGGCGCTGGACATAGCCTTCCATTCTCCAATCCAAGTGCCAATAAGAGAGACTACTGATACTCCGAAAAAACAAAAGAAGCAAAGGTAACGAAGGAGGAAATCCATAGCTAAATGCTTCATTAGTATCGGTAAGTCCTTCGAATAATCATGAGTTTATACTCATAATCACATGGTTACTCATATTTCTGAGGATTGGAGGGGCTTCTTCAATTTCCCCCATGAGGGAAGGGACTGACCCTCCTTCAAAGGCCGTGGAGGGTGCTGTAGAATGATCACATACCCTAGCTGACTTGGTTTCTCCTAGAGAAGAGCTAGAATCCATTCCCAGTATCCCTCCTACTGCTGAAGATGTTGTCCAGTGTCAGGGGTTGCAGGACATAAGTCGTCAAGAAGATGTAGAAAATGCTCCCACTGGTGAGACTAACCAGGATTCTGAAATATCATTGGATGAAATGATGAATCAAGGAATGACTTCCGAAGAATTTTATGATCATTCTAAGTTGTCATGTGATTTAGAAGACCTTGGGCATGAGTGCTACCCTTCGACCAATTTTTTTTAAAAAATTTACACTTCTAACCATTACTAAAAATAATATGCAGTTTCTTACGTAGAAGCTGTTGAACTGCCAATGCCTGAAGAGGGTGTGGACATTGATGTCAACCCTACCATTTCAGAAATATTAGCTCAAGTAGAGCTAAACCCAATAAACCTTCCTGAGAACCATCTTGAAAATCTTGTTGAGACCGGGAAAGATGGGGAGAAGTCTTCTCAGGTTGCTGGACCATCCTTAGGTAAGGGATAACAATATTTGTGATTGTACTTTATTCGCAAGACAATCTATTCTTTTGTTATCCTTTGAAGCTAACTAAATCTTTCAATTAATCATGCAGGATCATCAACTGCAATGACTAGATCCGGAGGTGAGGCCTCAGCCTCTGCCCCAACAGGAATTGAAAGTGAAGAAGCACAAATCAGGGGGGGGGGAAAGTAGGATAGGACACTTCTTTAAGTGCATTAATTCCAGATTACATGCCCCCCTCGGACCATGATGTTGAACCAGATCCAGAGATGCTTAAAGTGTTCAGCTTTTCACGACGTAAGGCATGGAAGAACATATGGAACATCATATCTGGGGTGCCTTTAGAAGAGCTACCATCTAAAATTCCTCTATTGTCATCCCAGTTTGTTATAATAGGACTTGGTGGTTTTGGATATGAAAAGATCCATGCCACGGTGAAACAGATCATTTTCAGGAGGGAGATGGCTCAAAAAAGTCGCGAAGATTTGATCAGAGTGAAACTATCAGTCAACATAGGCGAATTTGAGGCTGCGGTATCCCAAGCTGAAGTTGATTATGCTGCCAAGATGAAGGAGCTGAAGCATAAAATCCAAGAAAAATTTGTCCAGCAGGTGCAACTCCAGCAACATTTATATGTTGTTAGTGGGGAACTTGATCAGCTTAAAATATCATTGGATGAAACTCATATGAATGGAATGAAATCCATCGCAGATACTAAGAAGGAACTTCATCAAGCTGAAAAGAGTGAAGTTGGTCAAGTGCACGAGCTTCAAGTAACTGCTGATAAATCTCAAGATGTCGTAAATCAAATAAAGAGTTATGTTGAAAGACTCTTGTAATTCTTGAAAAAGAGAAGAGACTCCAGTCTGTGGATGTTCTTCTAACTCTTGTGTATCAATGAAAAACACTTTCATCTTCAATCATTTGTACCTGCATTCTTTCACTACCTGCTTCAAATTTACATAAACCAATGGGCTTAGTAAGCATAGTTTGATTTTTTACCAGGATTATTACAAATAACCCTAAAAACATTGAACCTTTTAATTGCTCAATATTACCTAAATCATACGAAGATGTATATTTAGTGAGTTGGAACTTGAATTTTATTCAGAGTTCCTTTGTCTTTTGTGGGTAGTTTAAAGTCATATGTGCCTGACAGAAAGGGACTAATGTTTAAGGTCGAAATAGCTTTGACCAAAATGGATTAAAATTGATTCAATTCCTTGAAAATTTATCTGAAAACATATTACCATACTCAAGTATGAGGGAAAATATTTAAGCTATGAATTAAGAATATTTGAATCTGAGGAATGATATGAAAAAGAGCTAAAAGTCATTAGAAGAAGTAGTTTCCAAGAATGAAGTTACCATTATTTAACAAACCCGTTAGGGGGTTGAATTATGCAAGGCCACCTAAGGGCATTGGATACATAGTTAAATAAAATAGTATCTTTTGGCTAAAAAGTCTGTTATGTAGACTGTTTATGCAAGGCCACCTATGGGCACGTGCTGCATAGTCAGGCAAAAAGAACTCTCAGAAATTTACTTTCCTAGTGCTAAAAGCCAGTGAAAGTTTATGGAGATTAAAATTTTCTAAAGTATAGTTTGATGTATGAAAAGAGGTACTTGAATATGGATAAGATATTTCCAGACAATATTATCGAAGAACTGGATGAATACCACTCCTACGAAGGTCTGACCAAAACGTAGGGAAGAAGAATAAACCATAGACTTGAATACTTTCAGATCATGAAAAAGGATATGGGACAAATATGTTAAGGATGGCTATTTTTTTGCGGATCCCTACATACTGTCGTTTTAGGAAAATAAGGACAAAAGAGGCATTCTTCCCAATAATGAATTTATAATCATTTAACAAACCCGTTAGGGGGTTGAATTATGCAGGGCCACCTAAGGGAATTGGCTACAAAGTTAAATAAAATAGTATCTTTTGGCTAACAAGTCTATTATGTGGACTATTTATGCAAGGCCACCTATGGGCACATACTGCATAGTCAGGAAAAAAGAATTATCAGAAGTTTTACATTTTTGTGACTAAAAGTCGTGAAAAGGGTTATGAAGATCTGAAAAATATTTAAGGTTATGATTATAACACATAAAGATGGGTATTTTCCAATGTATATAGAGATATATAGGTCAATAATAACCACAATCATATTTTGGATGGGTCATGAATTGAAATTTTGGACTTCACTATGTATCTCATAAGAATGAGAATCAAGCCATACGTAGTTCTTTAAATGAAGTTTAACGTCAGGTAGGACGAAAGTATGAGAGATCTTAGTTTAGGGTCATAGTGTTCGGACCATAATAATGAATACACAGTGTGTGTTTTCATGAGGACTTTTCAGCCAAGGGATTGAAAGTGAAATTTGGGGTTAGGCCCAAAAGACTTGGGGCTAGATTCGAGGGATACTCGAACATTCCTACATATCCCATATGGATGGGAATCAAGCCCACGTAGTTCTAGAACTACTCTTTGTACAAATTGGGTTCGTACATGTGAAGGGAGAAAGGGGACTTTAGTGCAATGATGGTTTAACCTGAGATAAAAAGTTTAGGCATTACCATGTATGCACGTAGTCTTTTGAAATGAAACATGATTGAAGAATCAATGTCAATAATAATTCTCTCTCAAATGAGGAAATCAAAGAGTATTGTAGTTTATTGTCGTACCAGACAAAAGTTTTGCATAGATTAACGTCATATAACAAGGACGCAAGTGAATCAATGTAATGATATTAATTCTAGGGGCGGTTTCAATAATCAACATCATATGGTGGTGAACCGATGTGAAGAGATTGTTTTTGGGCTTGAACCTTCGGAGGTTGCCTATGTACCCAGTCTGGAAGGCAAGGATCAAAGTCCTTGTAGTTCAATTAAAAAATGAATTAATGATCAAGTTGTTCTTGGGTACAACGATCTAATAAAAAAAATGTTGTTGGGACTTATACATGGATTGCGGCCAAAGATAGTGTTACGGTTGAGGTTTTCTATAAGCTCACGGAAGTCATACTCGGTGTGAGAAACAAGAGGTAACAACAACCTTAACGATGCATAGTTTAATGTCATGTAGGACATATAAAGGGACTATGCAATTTAAAGTATTGCAGTTAGGACTATTGGTGTTGTGCAGTTTAGTGTCATGTAGCAGGGAAAAAATACAGTTTAATGTCATGTAGGACGTATTATGAACTTTCTGTACAGTTTAACGTCATGTAGTTAGGACGATGGGAACAATATAATTTAACATCATGTTGGACGAAAGGGGGGAACTGTGTAGTTTAATGTCATGCAGTGAGGAAAAAAGAGTTCACCATTTTAACGTCATGTTGGACGAAATGGGGGAACTGTGTAGTTTAATGTCATGCAGTGAGGACAAAAGAGTGAACCATTTTAACGTCATGTTGGACGCATTGGGGATTTTTTTACAGATTATGTAGCTTAACGTATTTCCGGACGTAAGATACTTTTATACAGTTTAGCGTCATGTAGTTAGGACGTCACAGTTTAACGTCTTGCTGGATGTAAGGGACTTGCAAATAGTTTAGGGTCATATGCATGGACCGTTGATGATGCAGTTTAAGGTCATACAGGACCTAGTTGCAGTCTAAGGTCATACTAGACCATTTAGGGAACTTTTTCACAGTTTAACGTCGTGTGGGACGAAGTTTCAGTTTAAGGTCATACTGGACCATTGCTGTATAGTTTAACGTCATATAGCAAGGACGAACTGGTGCTTCACAGTTTAGTGTCATGTTGCGGGGACATCATGTGAATACTTTGTATTGTATACAAAATATTTCTTCAAAAATCTGGCATTAGTTGGAGTAGTAATGAGTTCTCCATCCATCGAGATTAATGAATAAGCTCCATTGGAGTAGACCATATGTATTGAATAAGGTCCTTCCCATTTTGGCTCAAGCTTGGGAGGTTTCTTTCCTGGTATCATTGGAGTTCTGAGAACTAATACAAATTCTCCCTGAATGAATGAACGAAGATGAACTTTTTTGTTAAAATCTCGTGCTATTCGATTCTGATAGATTTCCAAGTGGTGCAAAGTGCACAATCATTTCTCATATAACCGTTCCAATTCATTCAATCACTTTTGGGATTGCTCATCTGTAGATAACTGATCACAAATGGCTACTCTGATTGAGGGCAATTGAACATCAATTGGCAAGACTGCTTCTGTTCCATATACCAATGAATATGGAGTTGACCGCATCGCATTGCGGGTGGTAGTCCGATAAGCCCATAAAGCATGAAAGAGTTTATCCGGCCATGACCTGTTATCTTTATCCACTATCTTTTGCAGTATATTTGAAAGAGTCTTGTTAAAGGCTTCTATTTGGCCATTGGCTGCCGCATGATACCGTGATGAATGGTTGGATTTAATGTTGTATTCTTGATACAGTTTCTTCACCTCATAAGAATAGAAGTTGGTGCTGTTTTCCATCAATATGGTATGAGGGACACCAAATATACTAATGATGTTAGATTTGATGAAGCTAAAAATGCATTTAGAACTGACTTCTTTGAGAGGTACTACCTCTTCCCATTTGGAAAAGAAATCAGTAGCAGTAAGAATGTACTTAAACTTCTTGGACGTAGCTGAAGGGTAAGGTCCCACCACATCCATTCCCCATTTGGAAAATGGCCATGAGTATTTAGCTGTATGAAGCAAATTCGGAGGTTGATTAATGAAGTTGGCATGTACTTGACTTGAATGACATTTCTTTGAGAAATCAATACAATCTTGTATCATTGAAGGCCAAAAGTATCCAAGCCTTCGAATTTGATCAAACAATCTATGTCCAGACTGGTGGGCACCACAGACTCCGGCATGCACTTCTTTCATGACAGCCATTGTCTCTTCACCATCAATGCATCTGAAGAGAACTCCATAAAAACCACGATTGTAGAGAATTTTTTCTAGGTGTTTTGGGCCATCATAAAGAGTAAAATTGACCACACGTCACCAGATTTGTTCTTTCTCGGCTCTATCAGGTGGAAGTGTTCCATTTTGAAGGTATTCCCTGATTGGTGACATCCATCCTGCAGTATGACCATACAGTTCAGGAATGGGACTAATTTCATAAATTTCCTCTTTTCTGGCTTGAAAATAAGGTGAAATTGCACGACGGTGGGAAATAATGATGGTTTCCTCGTCCCAATTTGGATCTACTAGAGCTGTGGCTATATTAGCCAGTGCATCAGCTTGAGCATTTTGTGATCTTGGGACATAAGAAAATGTCGGTTCTGAAATGAATCCTGCCATTAACTTTCTGATGTAATCATAAAAAGGGATTAACTCTTCTTTTCTGATGGCATAATCCCCATTGAATTGTTTAATTACCATGTCTGAATCACCTTTCACCTTTAACTGATTCACTTGTTCTTGAAGCGCTAACTCCAAGCCTATGATAAGATCTTGGTATTCGGCTTCATTATTGGTACCACCTTCCCACAATAAAAAATGAATAAGGTAACAATGCCTTATCTGGAGAAATGAGTACAATTCCTATACCAACTTTGTTGAATTTAGGATTTTCTATTTTTATTCCTGTTGGACTTCTGGAAGCACCATCAAATAACATTTCCCATGTTTGAGGACACTCTTGAATAGAAAACACTTCCTCATCAGGGAGTTCAATATCTGAAGACGTGTCTTCCACTGAAGGATGTTCAGCTAGGAAATCAGCCAGAGCTTGGCCCTTTATTTCCTTTTGAGATACATACTGAATGTCGAACTGCTGCAAAATAACTGCCCACCTTGCTAGACGTCCTGTAAGCATTGGACGACTAAGGATGAATTTGAGCGGATTATTGCGAGATACCAATTGGACCTCGTGATGTTGTAGGTAGTGTCTCAGTTTCTGAACTGAAAAGATTAATGCCAGGAAGCACTTATCAATACTTGAATACCGAGTTTCTGCTTCAAACATAGTTCTACTGAGATAGTAGAGGCTATTTTCATTCCCATCATCATTCTTTTGAGCGAGAAAGGCACCCAATGATCGCTCTAGAGCTGTCACATAGAGGATAAGTGGTCTACCTTTAACAGGTGGCATGAGTACTGGTGGACTCAAGAGGTATTTCTTGAGAACATCAAACAATTCTTGACATTCTTCAGTCCGCTAGTAAGTGACTCCTTTTTTCAATAATTTGGTAAAGGGAAAACTTTTTCCTGCCAAATTGGCAATGAAACGCCGAATATAGGCTAAGTGTCCTTGAATTCCTCTTAATTATTTCAAATTATGAGGAGGTGACATACCAAGGATTGATTTGGTCTTCTCAGGATCGACAACAATACCACGATGGCGTACAACAATGCTGAGGAATTTTCCTGAGGTTACCCCAAAAGCACATTTTAAGGGGTTCATCTTCAAATTATGTTGTCGAAGCTTGTGGAATATGACTTCCAAATCACCCAAGTGATTAGAACGTTGTTTGTATTTAATCACCAAATCGTCTACATAGAATTCAACAAACTTCCCTAAGAAAGGTTTGAAGATACGATGCATGGCGCGTTGATATGTTGCACCTGCATTCTTTAAACCAAAGGGCATCACCCGGTAACAAAACACACCTTTAGGGGCTCTGAAGGATATAGACTCCTCATCTTCTAGGGCCATTTGGATCTGATTATATTCGGAATATACATCCATGAAGGAAAGTACTTCATAGCCAGCGGTTGCATCAATTAAGAGTTCTGTAATCGGAACTGGGAAATCATCTTTAGGACAATACCGATTAAGAACTCTGAAATCGATGAAAACCCTAATTTGTCTGTTCTTCTTCTTTACAGGGACAATATTAGCCAACCACTTGGGATACTGAACTTCTCTGATGAAGTTAGCTTTGATCATCTTATCCACTTCAGCTTCAATTTTGGAATCATAAGTTGGGTGTGTTCTTCTTGCGGCTTTCTTAAATCCTCGATGTTCTTTTGGTAAACCCAAATTATGAGTAGCAATATCAGGATCAAGCCTAGGCATTTCTGTATAGTTCCAAGAAAAAATATCTTTATTTTTCTTTAGAAAAGAAGTATACATTTCTTGCTCTTCAAGGGTCATGGCCGCACTAATTAAAGTGGGGCGTGGATATTTCTCTGTACCCAGATTTACTTCTCTGAGTTCATCCACAGTGGTAGAGATACCATCTTCAAATGATAGAGGAGCATCTCTAAGATCTTCCTCTTCCTCTTCATCATGTGCTATTTCTTCCATTTCTACTTGCATAGTAGATGAAAAAAATGAAATTTTCATGATCAGAAGAGATGTCAAAATGTGCACATTTTGAAGAAGAAGCTTCCATTTCCGACCCTATTGATGATAAAGGGCCTTCTTTGGGAAATAAAGAGGAGATAATGGATTGAGAATTGACATCATTATTCACCTCCGATGTTGCTATAACTTCTTCTGGCCTGATTGTCGAAGTATAGACCTATTGGATTTCAGCAGATGAAATGAAGACGTCACCAGTTTTGTTTTTATCACTGTTTGGTAGGTTAGCAATTTCTCCCATCTTGTCTGGCTCAATTACCGTAATTGACATTATGGATCATTCCATAAGAGTATTTTTATTTGGGACTATTTTGTTAATTTGACTGATAGGTAACACATAATCTGTACTCACTTGTGTAAAAGGATTTATTGGAATTTTCTCCAAACCATATGGAGCATTAACTTTGGTAATTTCCTTCATTTTAGATTTTTCTCATCCCTTCATGTGATAAAATTCTGCCTCAATGTATTGAGACTCACATGTCATTAATGAGGTCTTATCACCATACAATGTTCCAACTTGACCATTGAAACAGCATTTGAGAAATTGATGGTATGATGAAGGGATAGCTGCATGCTGATGTAGCCAGGGTCTTCCATGCAAGACGTTGAAAGATGAGTCTTGGTCAACAATCATGAAATCCGAATTGGATACAAGATTTCCAAACTGAGTTCTGAGTGTAACTTCGCCCAGTGGTTCTTGTTCATTTTTATCATATCCTTGTAACATCATGGTAGAAGGAGATAAATCATATTCTGTGAGGCCCAATCGACATAGTGTACGAATGGGCATGAGGTTCACTCCTGAACCATTGTCAATGAAAGCACTTCAGATATCTACACCACTGACTTTTCCAGATAAGTACCGAGGTTTTATGTGCCCATGCACAACATCATCTTCATCTTTATCAGTAAAAGATATCACTGCATGGCATTCTGCAGGATTATTCTCTATGTGATAGACTTCAGCTGCAGCAATTTCAGCTTCAAACTCCTGAGGACTTGACAAAGCTTCGATGAGTTCTTCCCGAAGATCTTTTGACAGATTCAAAGCATCCAAAATTGATAACTTGGTTGGTACTTGGGCCAATTGTTTCCATATATCATACTTTTGATCTAAAGGTCTACGATTCCCAACAGGAATATGCGGTTTAGCAGGTACCTTGGAAGCTGATGCTTTGGAGGCTGATGTATCTTGTATTGGGATAGAAGTTGGCAACATCCATGGTTTTGGAATATTAGACCAATTAGATCCATTTACTTGCTTAGATAAAGAATATGGAAGCTTCAATCGGTCTTCTAAAATAACTGTGCCAAGACTGAGTTGGCTATTAGCAAAAAAACCTGCTTGTTCTTTTTTTGCTCGCTGAAAGGCTCTATCACGAGTTTCTGCTGCGTACACAGTGCTAGCAGGGGTATAATTGGAGTAGTGTCTTCGGAAAGATCCACTTCTTCCCATGTATCCTGAACCTCAGGAACTTCCTCGGATTCCATTATTTGATACAAGGAATTCGGGCTCATCAAAATTGAAATTATGACTGGAATACGGATCTATTAATTGAATCATATTAATAGAACTGAAGATTAACTCTTCGTCTAATAAGGACTCTGCCTGACTAGCCTGTTTAGGCTGTGCCGTTTGATAGGGCGGTGCCCGTGGTTTTGAATTATATGGAATAAAATCTGCCAGAGTCAAATACAATTTAGGCTTTAACACATACTCATCTTCTACTGATACTTTTTTCTTCTTTGAATCAAATCGTTTCTTTGAGGACTTTCCCTCTGACGAAGAGGGTTTTACCGCAAAATTCATGGCATTAGACACAATTGGTTTCTTTAATTGTGTTCACAAAATGGCATGAGTCCGGTTGATTGTCTTTCTGACCATCCAATCATCATACTTCTGTGCATTTCTGCTTTTGACTTCTTTCCATTCATCTTCCTCCTCTGTAACTGTAGCAGTAACACATGCTACCTGAGTCGAAGAACCTTTCTACTTGACTTGTCCCAAGTCGACCATCTTTTGGAGGAGGTATTTAAAGACAAAACACTCTTTGATAGGATGCCCCAACATTTGATGAAAGGGACAATAATTGGGACGGTCTTCATCTCCTTCCTTGTTTGGCGTCTTGGGCACTGGTAATTGAACCAAATTATTTTCCAATGCTGAAATGAAGTAACCAGGAACTTGCTCATTTCGGAAAGAGTATGTTTTACTCTTAAAATCCTCAAATTGTTTTCTTCGTTGATCTTTTTGATCAATTGGACGAAACGACCATTTTTGTTGGCGTTCAGGAGGTGGAGCCCTTCGAGAAGATGAAGGTTTTGAAGTAGAAATAGGTACAGGCGCTTATTTAAGCATAACTGTAGCAGTTTCTGCATTACCCATTCTCCTTCCTGAAGATGATGGAATTACATGAGATTTAACCTTAGCCTGTATAAGGGAATCTTCAATCTGCTGTGCGATTGAAGTAAGGTCTCGAAACCCTCTTGTGTATTTCACAGGGATCAATGGCGTGCGTAATTCGTCACACAAATTTTCCACATAGATTGGCAACAGCTCTTCCTGAGGGAGTGCTAAACTCAGGCAATACGTTAATCCCTTCCAGCGAGCAATGAAATTAGAGACTCTTTCATTCTCCCTTTTCTTGCAGTTTGTAAGATCGAAAACTGTCGTTTTTGGAAAAGTTGAGCTGAACTGAAAAAGGAATTTTTGATGAAGATCCTCCCATCCGATGATTTACCGGGATTGCAAGCTTGTATACCAGACAAAAGCTGGTCCTTGCAATGTTCGCACGAAGTATCTGAGTTTCACTGCTTCTTGTTGCTCTGGAGTTCCCATCATAGGATCAAAACAAGACACGTAATGCGTCAAATTTTGTTCAGGGTCGCCTGATCCATTGAAAGTAGGGAAAACAGGGTTTCCAAAACTAGATGGAGGAGAAATTGAATCTACCCATTCAGGGTAAACTTTCTTTTCTGGTTGAACTTGTGCCCGTTTCCCTTCCATAGTTTCTAACCGAGCTGTTAATGACTCAATAGTAGTTATTAACTTTTGAGAAACATCAGGTTGAATTTGGTCTTGGGTAGGTGCAATGAATGGAGCTTAGACAGATGTGGTGATTGGTGCTGCAACTGATGGTAGCACTGCCAACCGTTGTTGTGTTTGACCCGTAGGATTAGACCTCTGAGGGTGTTCTGATAAAGGACCATATTCCTGATCCATCTCAGTAGTTACAAAAAATTCCTTCGTCTGTCGGACTTCAGCATTCTTAAGAAAAAGACTACTCTGAAGTAGTTCTACATTCAACCTTCATAATTCTTTCATTTCTTCCTCTTGTTGTGAAAACCTTTTCTCTAAGGAGAGCGATTGACCATCTCCAGAGGAAGGATATGTACCCTGATTCTTTCCCCTCCCTTTGTTGGATACTATTTGGAGAGGGAAGTGGATTACCTAGGTTCTAAGTAATCCATTGACTTCGTGTACGCACACCTTCTTCATTTGTATCGGCGCGTACATTTTCTTGAGCAGGACGCTCTTCATCTGAGTCCCCTGAGTGAGTCTCCTCTGGTGGATTAGCAACAAAAGAATTGATGACATTGATTGATGTATAATTCATCACATCCCCTCTATCAACATTTCTGTGATATTGTCTTCTTTCATGTCTTTGATGAGACATTGCCTTTTGTTGATTTAATCTTTTAGGAACTTCTTGATGAGCTATAACTTGGAGGGAATATCCTGATAATTTGGCTTTTCGTTCCTCTTGGGGCTTCTTCCCCAATCGAGAAAAGACTGATATTCTCTAAGAACGGGATTGATGATTTGAAATAGTCCCTAGTCTCGAGAACTGGGGATGTTCCAGCTGCTTCCGCTCAACTCCTCGAATCCCATTTGTTGACTCTGAGGGTTGGGTTAAAGGAGTCCCCAGTCTGACAAGCTGGGGTGTCTCTTGACATGCTATGTCTGAGACCTTCTTAAAAGCTCTTTTGATCTTGCAAATCTTAGTTCGGAAATTAGCTGGATGCATTAGCCTGTATCCACTTTTATCACCTGGTTTAACAGAACGTTGGATGATTTCCGACACATCTGTCATTTGATTATGTGTTTTCTCCATACGAGAGGCTTGTGCAATATTATTTCCTTCTTGATGTAGGAGCAATTCAACAACTTGTTCTCTATATGCTTGATTTTGAGAGGAACTAGTTGAAGCATGTTCATGAGAAAGATTTTGATTATGAACAAAGCCCATTGACTATGGTCAGCCATGGGCAATAACATTGCATGAGACCATTTTCGGTGGGCTTTGCTGACTGGAAAGCACTGTGAAATGTAGTGCTCCGTGAAAACCCCATCCTCTGATATGAACACCAGATGGAGCATTGGCAATTAACTGACGAAATTTTCATAGTGCGCCAAGGTATGAACGTTGAAGGTTTATCTGTTTCTTTTCAGCCTTCGGATACCGAGAGACTGATAGAGATTCCAAATCAATCTGACGTTGTAGCACTTCTATTATCATAAGATGATTTTCATATTCGTCACAAGATAATAGTTTCTTCTTCAATTGAAAATGAGTTTTCCATATGTTGAGACGAATATCATGGACTCCATCTTCCGTCAACATCTTTGGAATGTCATACTGGGAGTCAGCCAAAGGCCAAAACATGACTGGTACCTCAATTTTCGCCAGTTTTTTCCTCATGTTCAGCATTTCCTCTTTATCATTAAATGAAGATTCTTCTTCCTGTTTTGACCAGAGTTGGTGTTTCCTTGTTGCTTCATCAGATTCAACAAGATTGGTAGAGATATCATTGATCAAACTAGAAGATGGATGGCTTAGGGGTGGTTCGGAGAATTACCTACACCCTGGGCTATCTTCTGATTGAGAAAGTATTTCACTTGCTAGCGATAAAGCATCAGACATGACTGGTTTCGCATTTGAAAGTGCCTCAAGATAAGAGGGCTTTCTCGGCACTACATTGTCCACTGGAGTATTTTCCAGGCAATGTGAATCACTACTGCGGAGAGGACTTTTGCAGCGAAATTCATCATCATGGGGCGGACCACCATAATGGGTTACATCAAAATATGAGATCTCTTGATCCTTGGTCTTATGACCACACAGAGGGTTCCTGTGGCTCTCATCTGAAGAAGAAACTTCAAGATTGACCGATTTTTCATGAAGCAAGCCTTCATGAGGAAGTGTCTGTTGAAAACTTTTGGAATTAATGTTCCCGTTATTGGGAACTGAGGGAGTAAAATCTTGAATTCCAACAGATAAATTTCTGAGGGATTCAAGAACTCCAGCATCGAGCAAGGCCTTGTTACATATTGGCCTTTGATCTCCTGACTGTGCTGGGAAGATCTTTTTCCTAGATGCCTTCTTACTCAATTTGGAAACCACTTGTTGACGAAAGTGGTTACTCTGAGTAGGTGTATGTGCCTGATCAGGAAAGATGGTCAGGTTAGGCTGACGATCTCCACTCAAATCAGGTGTATGTTCTTGACTTGGCAGTCCGTATGATATGGGGGAGTATGCCCCATAACCCTCTTGGACTAGAACAGATGTGTGTGTCTGTTCTAGAGTGAATCGTTGATGTGTCACTCCTCTGCTAGGGATAGATTTATGTGTCTTTCCCTGAGATGATGCTGAAGCTGTTATGATATCCTGGCAAGCATCCAGAATATGAGCATGAATTTTCTTCTGCTCTTTCACCATTGACAAAATATGTTTGTTGACTTCAGCTGCCAGAATGGGGATATACGTCCATTTCAGGCTTGGAGTAGGCGTATGTGCCTGACTCTGTCCTCCTTTTCTTGTCAGTGAATCTTGACAGTACTAAAGTGTGGAGGCAGATACTTGAGTCTGCCTCCTGTTTGTCGTCGGAGCTTTCCGACTGACTTCACTGTGAGCTACCAAGAGAGACTGTTGGTAGGATTTATTAGTACTAGGAGGTGTATGTGCCTGCTGATTACACTTTGCCAAACGTGGTTGAAGAGATCCATCATATGTAGTCAGGTGAGCCTGCTGCCTAACTGATGATGTATAAGCAGGTGTATGTTCCTTCCTATAGTACTCCGCCGGAATTGCCTGGCGGGATTGGCTTGATGTTCCCAGACGAGTCTGCTGGACAGCAGAATTAAAATGGACAGGTGTGTGTGCTTGTTCCTTATTCGCCACCAAGTTAGGTTGGTGGACTTCTCCGGATATGGCAGGGATGAAAACCTGCCCATTGTTAACTAGATTCCGTCTCTGGCGGTTCGTCTTTCCTGCTCGGGTTCGAGGAACCTGAGTTGAATGCCTGGAGTCGGTACCCTCATCATGTTGATGGCACACTGTCACACGAGTCTGGCGGGGATTGTTGATGGGAGCCCTCGGGAAGGACTCCTGTCTTTTTGAATTAAGGCTCTGAGGGACCTGCTCATTCACTTCCTCAGAGTAAGGGAGCGAATAGAAATTGCGTTCTGGGGATAATGACCCGAAATGGTTGGAGACGGTAGTCAGCACCGCCTGCCTCTTGATCACTAGTCATCGTTGTCCGGATGACTTGTGTGAGTTGTTCACTTGGAGGGCCTATCGGGCAGCCTCCAGAGTTGGGATGGTACCGTGTTGACGATACTTTTTAACCAGCGCATTTGATACCCAGCATTGAAGACACTGAGTAGGTGATGTCATCCTCAGAGCAGATGACGATCCAGTAGGAATAGCAGCAGTGGTATTTGCAGCAGCAGTATTCACAGATGTGAATTTGAGAGCATCCATTATGGAAATATATAAGATCTTGGAAAAGAGTGCATGTTTGATATAACTGACGTAATCAAGATAAAATTCATCCACTTCATCCTTTGGATGATCACACATGTCAATGATTGTTTTTGTTGCCCTCTTATTGAGTTATAAATAGGGGCATAACAAATAGGTATAACATCATTTTAACTTGGTTACGGATTCACGTCGGGTTCACCATTTTTTCTTTCCCTCGGAATTTGGGGATGCCCTCCGGGATGGGAGATTCAAATGTTCTGATTGGTTTCTAATGGGTTTTTTCGTAGAACCGGAAGCATCCAAAGATTCCACATCCATTTGGACCTACTTTCCAAAGGTGGACGCTCATTAGCTTGTGGACTGATGAGGCTTAGGAATTTGCATTGGTCGAGAGGATGGGAGGTCGGACTCATCACACCTTTTTGAGGGGAATTATTGTCTATTCTGGGACTCTCTTTATAGATTTAAGTTATGTTCATGAATCCTTATTACATTACCAAGTATAAAATGAGCTTTTCCTTCAGTTTTGACAATCAATGATTAAAAATGTAAGAAATTTAGAGAATCTTTTATATGTATTCAAGGTTCTTCATCAATATAGAATCATCAATATCTATTTAGAGATTCTTGGTCAATGGTAACCTTAAAAACATTTATATAAAAGTATCTTGGTCATTATGATGGCCAGGCTGGTTTTAAAGCCACTCAGTGAGGCACTTGAAGTTTATTGTCATTCAGAAGGACATCAATTATTTCAGAGTAGGGATCAAACCCATAGATGGGCTACCTACGTATCCTTTGTTTTGGAAAAGGAATCAGAACCCACGTAGTTCGAATAAGGGAGTATAATGTTTATTATTGATGTCTCAAAAAAGGATGTCATAATTACTTTTACTCTCTAAGCTCACGTGATTCATGCTCGGTGTGAGAAACAAGAGGTATTGGTAATAAATTAGACAATTGGTCCATGAAAAATGTAATAATAAGAAATGGTTTGGGGCTTATGTATATATGACTTCCCAGATAAATGAAGGTAAGGATTTACTTTAGGGAGAAAATCCAGGAACAGTGTCCATAAAGGTATATGTGCCTCATGGAGATTTGAATACTCTAACTTGGGACTTATTCCTGAAAAGGAAACCCAAATTAGGAGAGGATTGATATCTGGGTTTTTCTCCTGAGAAGGAATCCCAGATCAAATGTAAATTAGGACTGGTTAAAGAGAATTTAAGGTACTTGGGGCTTATTCCTGAAAAGGAAGCCCAAATTAGAGGATCTGGGGCTTACTCCTAATAAGGATGCCCAAAAATTAAGGGAATTGGGGCTTACTCCTAAAAATGAAGCCCAAATTAGAGGATCTGGGGCTTACTCCTAAGAAGGATGCCCAAAAATTAAGGGACTTGGGGCTTACTCCTAAAGGGGATGCCCATAATTATGACTTGAACTTATTCCTGAAGAGGAGGCCTAGGTTAGGGGACTTGGGGCTTACTCCTGAAAAGGAAGCCCAAGATTATGACTGGGACTTATTCCTGAAAAGGAGACCCAGTTTTAAGGATTCTACCATCTTAAAGGATGAGGTTGAATGAATGAACTCTCCATATTTGGTGACATAAAGATATTTAAATCACTAGGTTTTGAGAGATATTCCACAGAATTCCTTTCAAATAAGGAATTCAAATCAAGAAATCTTGCCATAAATGGATTTTAAGAGTGTCTTGAAGACTGAATCTTGAAAAGGAAAGGTGTAATGGCTTAAGAGGGGTGAAATGGGCAAGAAAGGCACCCAAAAAAGGAAGGGGCACGCTAGTCATGGAAGGCGCGCAGGTACTGCGGCGGCGCGCAAGTATTGGTCGCGCAGGTATACCTGCACGACATGGTGGGTACTTGCGCGATATTCAACCATCATTTGAGATACTTGAGCGACTCTTCATTACAGCCTTTAAAATCCTCTTGAGGTTCTTCCAAAAAAAGGGACGCGCATGTTCTATCGAAGGAATAAGGCGGCGCGCAAGTGTGACCACTTCCCTTAAGGGATGACCACTCAGGCACGCAAGTGTTGATGAGTTTCAACACTTTGGCCTTACTCCCTCTCTTTAGATCTTCCGTTCTAGGAAAGAAATTACCTTAGAAGTGTTCCGGAAGCTTTGAAAAGAGACTTGGGCATCGAGAGCCTCAATCCGAGTTTCTGAAAAAAAAAATGATCCTCTCGAATGGCGGGACTACATGGTCTATTTATAGGCAGGAGAAGACCCCGAGTGGTTACCGGGAGGTTATCAATTAGGTCGCGCAAGTCACTTGCACGCCAAGTTGCGTCGCGCAAGTCCACTTGCGCGACCATGAAGGAACTTGCACGGCTTATGGGAAAAGTTTTCCTTGTTCATCCCTTTGTCGATTTTTGATGTTTTCTTCACAGGTTGAATCACTTTGTGCTCATATATTCCCCTTTTCCGATCTTTAGATTCTGTGACAAAAGGAGCGTCAACAGTTACATACTCTTGATCATCAATTGATGAATCATCCATTTCTTGGTAGACCATGGGAAAAATTCACATCTCTACAGGAATGATGTCATTGAGTGTATATGATGGCTTTAGATCTAGTGGGGGACTCTACTTTTCCTTGTGCTTCTAGCGTCTAACATTATGAGAAGATGAAGGTTGAGATGTGGATATAGTAGTGACAGTTGGGGGAATTTTTGTGACCTCATAAGGCACAAATTCATTCAACTGAAGAAGGATAATACTATGATCATGGGCGACCACATTGTGATCAATTCATTCATTCAACATATCAGAAACATGGTAAGAATCATGCTACCATCATCCCTCACTATCACTATCAGGATTTTTGGAGACACAATCAACATGTTTTGGGACAAAAACCAGTCTTCGTATGATGTTGTCAACTTTATCCATGACCCAGTACTTGAACACAAAAAATGCATGAGATTATGTCCAAAGAATAGATTTTAGGTAAAATAGTTGAGGAGATTAAAATGATTATCCTATTTGGGCCTCCATTTTTATAGAAACCATAGGATTCCTTGATCCAAGGATCTACATATGTAACTGGGTTCCTAAGCCTCTTAAAATAACTAGTTTTTGGTTCATCCTATCTAGAAAAGGGAATTTGGGAGCATGGCCCAGATGAGGGGATGAAGCCTTGTGAGGAGGTGTACCATAGTTGTCTTATATAGTCCCGGTGGTTGACAGGGTGGTAAATAGGGATTATAAGGATGTCTATGATATCCCTGACATTGAGGATGAGCTGATGCTCTTTATTGAGGTTGTGTAGGAGGTTCTACCGATAATAAATCCTGGGGATTGGGGCCTTTACCTATGCTATGATGAATGAATCAGCTTTAGCGTCCCTTCTTATATGAGTTACATGATGAAATAGACGTTCCTATTTGGGTTTTTTCAAGGATTCCTCTAGGAACAGATCCTTGATAATGAAATATATGAATCCACCTAAGATGTTCCGGGTGATGATAGTAGGGTCCAATTCAAAACATTACCCATGAACATGTTATAAACTAATCATGAGTTAGTGGCATATCGAGTTAATATGTGAGGCCCTTCCATCTAGAGACAATGTCTCCAACATGGCCATCCAACCATTCTTTTTTACATTAAGTGATTTGAAATAATTGTGTTGTGGGTGGTAGAATTGAACAGATATAAGAATTACCTACAGAGTTCTTCCAAATCTGATACGGTTCTAATGTTTTGTAGGATACTACCCCTAACCACAGATCTTCACATGTGGTAATGCATTGAAAATAATTTTGTGCTACATATTGAAGCTCTGGACACAACAATGTTATAGGATTTGATGATAACTCGATGATTCATGACATTGATCCACATGGAGCACATCTAATTCAACCAAGTGGTATTGCTAGACGAGTCTGTCATAGGGATCTTAGAAATGTGCGTAAACCAACTGATGATTGAGGAGGTAGAAATGCATCAACCAGAGCATAAGGAGGAAGCACATGATCTCCTCCTATGTGAGGGACTTCCGAATGATGATTTCTGGAGTCCCAGTCATCCAAAACATTTCAGGTAATTAATATACATTGTGAATGTCCCAAAGTCCCCTTTTCTCAGTAGCAAGATAAAGCACCTGATTTTCCCACTCATCAAATGAGGGTGGATGGTGGACCTGTAACAAGAAATATACAGATCACTATGGTAGTATACTAGTATATGGGGAGTATGGTGCATGAGTTGACAAACTTATGCATAGTAGGCAATCTCCCATGAATTATACTAACTTTATCATCACATAATTATAGGACACGGTGATGAATTCTACTTCCTATACAATGTTAAGGGTAATTGGTGCCAGTTAGAACTAGTGTTCATCATCTAAAAAAGCCTAGAATGACTCTATATGATCTCATTTCAAGGTATAGAGTGAGTCTGGTGATAATAGATAATCTTACATAACAAGAACCTATATTGGAGTCAAATTCTCTTCTTCGTGTATAAATATCCATAGGGATTTTTGGTTATGATGTATCTTGATATCTGGGACGACAACGATGATACACTAAGTTACAACCATTGACCATGATATAGTTGATCAGGGTGAGGGATTCATCATCAAATCATACTATTCTTCAGAATCTAAAATGTGGGTGGAAGGAACGAAAATTTTACACATCTTAGGGCTATTTATTTGGAGATAAATGTTTATCGTATATCCCTAGTATGGTTAATTTAGGAAAGGTTAATCTTTGAAACATGGAGTACCTATGTTCATTTTTTTTCTTTGGAGGGTAGGACCTCTTCCTGAACTGGATGGGATATTAAGGGGGCCTTCATATCAGTTGTCATTAGAGTGGAATAATCCTCTACTTTGCTGGTACATGGTGTGAGGAGCACCCATGAATATGTCTATTGGAACATATGGAGGACCTCTATTTCCATTTCTTAATATGAATTGAGGAACTCTGTGGTAGGGAGTGTTTTAGTGGGGAAGTCCTCCGCTTCTGGTGAGAAAAGGGGGAGGACCTTTATGTTGATAAGTGGTTGAGTGGAAATGAATTTTTCTATGATTGGTGCTACCATGGGTAGGGCCTCCACTTGAGTTTCTAATGATTAAAGGGGGAAACCCATGTTGATAAATTGAAATATTAGAGAATATTCTATATATGGGATCATGGGCATGGAAAGGACCATTGTTTTGGCCATTGATGAAGTGGGGAGGAATTCTACTTAGATCAGGGATGGTGGGATGAGGAGGACCTCCATGCTGAGTGAAGGATAGTGTAGGATCTCCACTCTATCGCATAAAAATATAGGGAGGGCTTCATACTGAATAATATCATCACAGGTCATCCCACAGTGTCTTCTTCTTGTTCTAGTAACCTGAAGTGTCAACCCATAATTTTCAAGTGGAGGTTAGGGCCTCAATACTTCCTGGGCATAATGTTTCCCCTCCTATGTTGTAATATGTGATATATATTGTTAATTGGTGGTTTAATGGGCCACTTTTGCTAAAGATTATGACGTTCCTTGAGTGCTGTCTTTCCAATGCTATGTGTGACGTTGATTCTAGGTCATTAGAACTAGTGTTAGCTGGGTAGGGGTGTGCACCAATTGATCCTCAGTCTGTTGCACTAGTTAGAAGCATTTGCATGCTCTGTAGGGAGCCCTGATTGGCGGCACCTGGGATGAAGTCAAATCTTGGATGACTCAAACATCACACACCTCATTTTCATAAGGGAGTGAATCATAAGAGTTTTCTGGGGAGAGACTTAAATAATGTTTGGTGATCAGGTTGAGGAGAAAAGGATCCCTACGTATCCCTTGGGAGCATTGGAAATGTTTAGGCATAGAAACATATAGATCTTGGAATGAAATTTCTCTAGCCTAGATGACCCCCTCTTGTTCATATTTTTAAAAAATATTTTTGATAAACCTCCTGTGAATAAAATATATGAGTGAGATTGGGTGTGGGTACTCAATAATCTTAGTCATGGAAGCTATCATATTGGAGATGGAGTCGTGCGAGAACTATGAAACATTGTTTCTCCTACCCCTATGTCAACGAGAATGTGTATATTGGTTCCCTCTAACTATATCATATCTCCTGCAAAATAGAGATATTCATCCATCAGTACAAATAAGTGGATGGAAATTCCTAGTTCTCTAGTGTTTTTCAGTCAACCATGGTAAGAGAGAATGATCAACACCAACAATGCCACATAAAAAAATTCCTAGAATTCAATAGCCCCAAATAATTGTGAGTTTGATTCCATTCCCACTATTGTTTTGTAGATACATGGCATTAGATATCTGAATATGGTTAGATGATCATCTAATGATGTCTCGAATGCTAATAATTCCCATGTTGAGGATATGAGTTCTTATAAGGTTAACCATTTCTATTTCTAACTCTTTACACTCGAGGCGAACCCACACATGCTAGAAACTCATTAAAGGTAGCATTGCACCCTGTATTCTCACATTCCAATGGAGAGAGGCATTCTTGCCTCTTTAGGGAACACTTCTCTTTGATATAAATAAGTTGATGAGATGTGAGTTTCTACTTCAGTGGATTCTTCCATTGACCTTGTCTCCTAATACGAGTCTCCCTTAATGATTAAGATGTTGTTCATGAAACCCATTCCCAGTGACATACATTTTTGGATTATAGTTAATTACACTACTACTATTAGGACCTTCCAAAGGGTCCATTCTGGGAAATAACATTTTTCTAGGAGAGTAGTCATGATGAGGAATCTGTGGCATGTACTTATGTCAGCACACTGTAAAACCAATATTCTTCCTCTTCAATGGGATTCTACAGGGCGTATAAACCTAAGTATTCCAACTTCAATCATTGGGTATATTATACTCAAGTCATATGTTAATTGTCTTCCCTGTATACCCATGATTAACATGGGGTATGATGCGTGTTTAACAGAATATGGAGATAGATCAGATGGATCAAAACACTCATAAGAGTGGATCAAATGTGTACATTCCTAAGTGAGATCACCTATAATTATTACTATTTGGATGGATCATAATGCCCAAAAATAGTGGACTTAGGGTCATGAGTCCCGAAAAGAGAAGATGTTGTATCATGATGGAGATATGGACACCATGAAGGGTGGATCATAAGAGAGTGGATCCCAATGAAGGGGAAACCAAGGTTCATCATGGGAAGGGATTGAAGATTCGAGATTTTTTTTACATTAAATTCATATATAATAGGGATCAAATCCTCAAAGTTCAAATGGGTGGTTTTGGGATTACATATGGTTAGATACCCATGGGCTTCTATGAACCATGATGAAATGGGTGACATAACCTCTCATAGATGTGGTGGTTTGGGTAAGAATCAGGACGGATGATAGAGGATGTTTATATGGATGAAAATTAATGGGATGGAACCATTTTAAAGATGACAGTGATGGTATTGAACCTCATGGAGGTTTCATATGGACCCACAATGTAGGGAATCGATGTCCATGTAGTTATGTTATGGGTTGATGAGTCACCTGGGGAGGTGGCTTGTGAGAATGGGTGCATGGGAGGGACCTGAAGGAAATGGAACCTTGGGAGGAGGCATGATCTTCTTGAAACATAGATGATCAAGGAGAGGGAAAAATCAGACACTAATGATTGTATTGAACCTTAGAATGTATTCATTTGAACATTGTGGTGTGGAATCAAACTTCACATTATTCTAGATGGGGCATAGAATCATGGTGTGCACAATAAAAATCAACCCAAAGATATGATGGGACTTACACTTGGTTAGAATCCCGGATGCATCAGAACACCTTATAAAGGCAGATCTAGGATATAGATCTCAAAAAGTGAAGAATTAACACCATGAGGATACATCCCTATGTTGGATCAGCTATGTTTACCTTTGGTCGGCCTTGATCCTCGAGGAGGCGTCCTATATAACTTATTTAGTCGAAAAGGAACAAATCCAATGTATTTTGATAATACAGCTTAACATCATGTGGGAGGAATAGTGAACCAATGTGAATGACTGGGAATAATGAGAGATGGGAGTGAACCTTATCGAGGAAATCTACGTATCCCCATATAAGGGAATCAAATTCAAAAACACTTAGTGAAGGGGTGTGTGGGGCTTATACACTATGGTGGCCCATAGAGGATGTCACAATCAATTCATAGACCAAGTGTGTCATGCTCGATGTAAGAAAAAAGAGTCAACAATAGAACTGATGATCGCATCATTACTAATGCATCATCGAGGAGTAGAGCAGGGCATACGCATAATTAGCAGACTCGAAAAAGGAAATAGGGGTTACGTGTGGTTATAATCCTTGGGAAAATAAAACAAGGTCATAAACAAGGTTAGCATCCTATGGTAATTAATACTTAATAATTTTACTTATGTAGTTCCCTTACATTTCACATAAATTCCCATATTTATAAGGAAGTTAACCTATCAGAAAAACCAAGGAAACTAAATCTCCCATATGAAACAAATGAATTTTATAACTCATCAAAAAGTTCATAAATTAACATAATAAATTTAAATTAATAGAAATTTTTTTTATGAGGTCATAAATTAAAAGATTAGAGAATCTAATTTCATTATCTAGAAAATTAATTTCCCGTTTAGAAAAATTTTATACATAAGGTTATGGTTTCTCTCTGAGCCCCAATTTTTCCTTCGGGTTTCGATTTATCACACTTTACACATATGTAATGCATTATTATTTATATGTAATCCTCTTAAATTTTGTTCATATACCCCAATCATATGTACCTAGCTCAATTATTCTTCATTTAATTTTTAAATACAGATTCCCATTGTATTTATTTCAAATTCTCATGTTACCAAATCTACATTAAATGGAACATCTATGTTTCTTACCCTTTTTTAGTGCACTCTATAAATAATTTTGTGCATGAAGTATTTTTCTAAAATCTCTCATCTTATCCTGAAAAACCTTATTGGGTTATTTATGGTTTTACACCAACAATAATGATTTTTTACTTTTAATGAATCTATAATATATTCTCTTAAACCTCATTTAAGATGTGCTTTTCTAATGTTTCTTAAATACACATTAAAAATGTTTTAACATTATATAGACAATAATTATCTTTATTTTCTAGATATTAATATCTAATTATTATTTAAATCCATTTTTTCATAGAAACTGTTTTTATTCACCCATTTTATTCCTTATTCAACACTTATGCCTTATGTGTGGTTTTTGTATACTTTTCATTCATGATCATCATTTTTTGATGATTTAATTAAATATCCCTATTTCATATATATTATGGATATTTTTATTATATGACCCATAAAAAGTTTATACATATGTATTTTTTATTTAATGATGATATCAAATTGAATATATTTTTGAATAATTATTTGGACTTGTAGTGACATATTGGAACTAATTATAGATAGCCCACAGATGCATCGATGGGTCTAATGATATAAAAAATTTGGTGAAAACCCATTCATTTTTCCTTCCAAAAAAAATCAGGTGGGTTTTTACCCATGGAATTAATCTGACTTTATGGGATAATGTTTCATGTTCCCGATATATGAGATCTAGTAAATAGAAATTTTCTACATTATTTATTCATTTATTACTTTCCCTATGTTTTTCATTATGAAAAAATATATTGTTGCATTTTCATTTGTAGTGTATTGATAGCATGAATTTTTAATATTATTTACATTTTCATAATGAAAATGAATTTCTTACTTTTATTCAATAATTATTTTTCATATAATATATACCAATCATTTGATATCAACCATTTAATTGGTTTCCTTTCATAGGTTGTGATAATGAAATCTTTGAAAAATTAATAGGAATAAGTTTTGTAAACAATTATTAATATCCATTGTACTAAAAGAAAAATATAAATATCTAGTTCAAAATTACTACTAATCTATTGGATCCCTAGTTATGTGATTTCATGTGTCTATGAGATTGTATTAAGATGACCATTAACTGTGGGCTACTGGGGACGGGGTTGTGGTAGTTGGTATTAGTGAATTTTATATAGAGACTCTGGAAAATAGATGTCAAATAACCATGAGAATTATAAAAACTCATTTTCATGTTTTTTTTCAATACTCTTAATTATTATGAGTCAAGATAGTGTGTTATATTATTCACTGATGGTACTTAATGAATGAAAACAGATCATTACCCACAAACAATCTCGAGATTTCCCAACTGAGAAAGCAAACAAAAATGGTGTTGGAGTGGAGAAGATCATGTACATATAATTAAAAATTAGATATGTTATTATGATTTATCCTAGTACAACTATGATTTATTGTTTCATCTGGATGAATCCCACATCTATTGGTGGTACCACAAATCCAGGGGTTGGTGATTAGTAGATCAAATACATTAAAAAGGTATTTCAATATGTGGGAAGCAAAAAAAAGAAAAGGTAGTGATGGAATTATATTTCCTCAAAGAAATGGTTATTAATGGTTATCTTTTATCTAGAAAAATGAAGTGGAATAATAAATATTAGACATGGAATAGATAATATTTAAACAAATGTTCATCGAAAAATACTTCCATCATGAGAAACAATTTAAAATGAAGAGATAATTTTTTAGCTTAATGTAATTGGAAGAAGAGAATGTTTGAGAACATGGGGCTAAAATAACAAGACTATCCATGTATGTTAATATTACACACATGACTCAAAATACGAGATTGATCATATATTTGAGTGTCTTAAAACAACTCTTCAATGGGAAGTATCTTATATTTTTTACCATATCATGAAATCCTTGTATGTTCCATAAAAAGGATAACATATATTCTGTATAGTATATGTTTAAGGAAAATAATGATAATAAGTGGTCTCATGAAAACCATATAAAAGGTTAAGATTAATTGATGAAGAGGGGAATGAATTAATTTCTATTATGAAAAAACTATGTAATGTAACATCCTGATAAATTCTTAAATGTAATGGGAGTCTGTTATATGTGCTGAGATAATAGTAATCAGTCAAATTAATTCAATGGGTAGAAAGAAATTAGTGATATTCAATGATTCAATTTTAATTTAATGTGATAGTATTCAAATAAATATCCCATGCATCAAGGGAATTTATCTTCGAAGAAGCCACAGTGTGATGATAATGATTATGCAATCACCATAGCTGATATAGATGTACATAATTATGTGGTGGAAATTTAAATAACACTATCTTGAAATTTAGACAATGTATAATTTTATTCTAGATGATCAAACACTTTTATATTTATCCATTTATTAAAAAAATAAGATATTTCCATTTTGATTCAATACGGGTGTTGCCTATAAAAATCATTAGAGATGTCTCGTTAAAATACAAATATGGCAGTCATTCTCTTTTATGAAAAACAAACGATCTTTAGTAGCAGAACATAGATCATTAAAAATATTCTTTACTTTGATATAATATTTTTTATAGAATGGTTTTCAAAATACTATCTTGATTAATTGTTTGATCAACATCATAGAGCTTTATATTTCTCATAGATTGACTATTTTTATGGGTATCATCAATTGTTAATAAAAATGAAGATATTTAGAAGACAAACCTTTATATTGAATATAGTGAAAAGTCCCGGAATTTCCATGTAATTATTTTTTTTAAAAATTCAAATTTTATGAGTCTATGAAAATTTATGGCACGTGATTCCGTGGACCGGATAGCCCGGAATGAATTTCTGAACTTTTGTTCGGGTACGTTTAGTAAGCGTGCGAGCATGTTTTTTTTATCATTTAAACCGGTGCTTGGAATTGAAATCCAAGGGCCCCATAGAACTCTCAATGCCGATATTCGGTTAAGGAGACATTCACCTCGACAATAGTTAGTCGAGGGTGGAAGTTTGTTTTTGGGTTTTTTCGTGAATGAATAAAATAAAAATACAGTTGTGTAGCTTTAAAATTTATTTTATTTGTTACAACCTCCATGTGGAAGTTGAGATGTGGGGACCACCATACCTTAACCTCCCATGAGAGGTTATGGTGGTGGGGACCACCTGAGCCTATCCCCCCATGAGAGGTTATGGTGGTGGGGACCACCCGATGCTTAAACCTCTCAACTGCCTCAATAAATGTGGGAGGGCCTCTTCAACACCTCTAATATTAATTATGCGAACCATCCTCCCAAATAATTATGCCAAAATACCACTTTAATTGTGCCACCCTATGAGATGAATAAATCTAATTTGAATTATATGCCAACAAACATAATAGATCACATAATCTTTTATTTTGGGGCTACAATTTCATTTTGGTGGATTTGGGAGCGGAGGAGAATTGCGAGAAAATCTCTACAATGAAGAATGCCGATGAAGAATACATATCCTTTTAAGATTTCTTCTCAAAACATTGTCAAAGGATATCTAATAATGGATGAACCGAAAATCGAGGAAAAATCTGAAGACACCGATGTCCATCTTTTCCCAACGATTCATCATCTTCCTTACGACCTTGTCAACGTCATCAAGAGAACAAGGTAGGGTTTTATTTCTATTCATTTATCACTTCCCATGCACACCCCTTATATTTTTTTGTGGATTGGGAAAAATCATTACAGGAGGCTAGGATGTGACATTAATGTTCATGTTCTAGAAGAGTCATATGATACCTCCCTAACACGAAGGGTACGAGCCAAACCAACATGGCCCCACCCTTCCACAAATCTTGTGGTGTTATTTGAAATGATGGAGGAAGGAAACCATAATTGGTTGAGGAATGAGAAAGGAAGTCAACACCATCACCGGCCGTGAAGAAGGCGACAGAGCCACCCTGCGCCGACCGTCGCCGCCCCGCGACCTATGTTCCTACCGTGGCCACCACCGCCCTTGGCATATCTACACCGCCTTGCAGCCGAGGCGCTGCCCTGCAACTGAGGCGCCGCCCCGTGGCTGGACTACCACCCTACGGCTAGACTACCGCCCTGTGACTGGACTACCACCCCATAGCCAGACCATCACCCCATGGCCATAATTTCCATGTAATTTAAAAAAATGAATGGGAATTTTAAGAGTCTGTGAAAATTGACGGCACGTGATTCTGAGGCCCGGAGTACCTAGAATGAATTTTTTAACATTTGTTTTGGTATGTTCAAAAAACGTGTGAGCAAGTTTTTCTAAATTTTGAACCGGTGCTTGGAATTGAAATCTGAGGCCACCATTGAACTCATAGCATCGGTATTTGATTAAAGAGACATTAAACTCAACGACAATTGGTCGAGGGTGGAAGTCAGCTTTTTGGATTTTTTGTGAATGAATAAAATAATAAAAATGATGTGTAGATTTTATTTTTATGTTATATATTAAAACCTCCATGTGGAAGTTGAGAAGTAGGGACCACCAGACCTTATACTCCCATGAAAGGTTATGATGGTGAGGACCACCCGATCCTAACCTCCCATGATAGGTTATGCTGGTGGGGACCACCCGAGCCCTAAACCTCTCAACTACTTCATTATATTTGTGAGAGCCTCTTCAACTCCTATAATATTAACTCTGCCAAACCTCCTCGATAATAATTAAGCCATCGCAAAACATTAATTGTGCCAACCTATGAGATTAATTTACCGAATTTGAATTATATGACAAGAAACAAAATAGATCACATAATGTATTATTTTGGGGCTACCATTTCATTTTGGTGGATTCAAGAGAGGAGGATCTTTGGGAGAAAAGCTCTCCAAAGAAGAACACAACTGAAGAATGCCTCTCCTTTGACATTTTCTTCTCCAAACTTCGTCAAAGGATCTATAACAATGTACGAACCGACAATCGAGGAAAACACCACCGACACCGACGTCCATCTTATCCCAATGTTTCTTCTTCTTCCTTGTGACCTCATCGATGTCATCGAGAGACGAAGGTTGGGGTTTATTTCTATTTTTTATCACTTCCAATGTATTCCTATTATATTTATTTTGTAGGTTGGGAACAATCATTGTGGGAGGATAGGATTTGACATTCATGTTCATGTTATTGATGAGCCATATGCTACCACCCTAACGCAGAGGGTACGTGCCGAACCAAGATGGCTCGAACCTTCCACAAATCATTTGGTGTTATTAGCGATATAGGAGGATGGCAACCATCTAGGTTGGGGGACAAGAACAATTTCCAGCACCACCACCATCCATGACGAAGGAGACGTCGTAACGATGTCGTGTTGTGGCCTCTACGCTGATAGTCGCCGTCCGAAGTTCCGTATCGCCCCACAGCTGAGGCACCGCCCCACGGATCTGCATCACCCCAAGGATGAGGCACTAACCCGTGGCTGTGGTGCCACCCTGAGTCCAATGTACTTTCCCACGAACGGATGGGTGCCCCGCGACCGGATAGCCGCCCAGTGGCCGGACCGGCACCCCGTAACCTTTTTGGCGCCCCACAGACGTACCGGTGCCCCACGGCTGAACCGCCCCCACTACAAAGACGGACCGCTGACTCGCGGCCTGACCGGAGCCACACAGCCGGACCACCCCCCTGTGCAGCCGGACCGCCGCCCCGCGGCCGGACCACCTACCTGCGGCCAGACCGCCGCCTCGTGGCTGCACCGCGGACCCACGGCCGAACCGCCATCCCCAGCAGAGCCGCCCTGCGGCCTCACACCCTCGCGGCACCCTCCGTAGACACATGCATCCCTCCACGGCCTACCGGGATGGACCCAGTAGTCCGGGCCACCCAGTGGGCAAGAACTAGGGGGTCAGGCCGAGTCTACCCGAACCGGGTCAGCCCAAGATGGGTTGTGCTGAGTCGGTTCAACCGGGTCAGACTGGACCCCGACCCACTATGACCCAATTAAATTCTTTTGGCCATAACTTTCGCACCTAAATTCCACTAGATGAACCATCATCAGCATTGGGAACCATGGAGCGAGTCAGTACCTTTGATTGATACCCGAATCTATTTTGGATTAGGATTGGGAACCGTCAGGTTGGATCGAGCATGAATCCAACCGGGCCCTCGGGACTAAAAGGCTAGTAACTCACCGACCGGGCATCTGATTGAATTGTTGTATATTATGTTGTGACCCCTATGACATGGTGGAACATTGAGATACTTATTCATTGGGCTTCATTGTAGTTGGAGTATCGACCATTAGATTGTGTAGCGGATCCTCCTGGAGACGAGAAAACATAGTGCGGGAACCCTGTGACTGGCTAAGACTTGACGACTGCTGACTGTTTCGACTCGGAGTGACTTGATAGGCCCAGTGGGGAGCGCCTTTCTGACGCGGTAGACCCATGGTGGGGAGTGCCTTGGTGACGCGGTAGACCCACAGTACTCGAAAAGAGGAGTACATCAGCAAGCCACATGGGGGAGCGCCTTGGTGATGCGGCAGTCCCACGGTGGGGAGTGCCTTGGTGACACGACCGGCCCACGGTACTCTGCCGGAGGAGTACCTAAACAGTCCAAGGATAGTGGGAAGTGCCTCTGTGTGATGCGGCAGGCCCACTATACTCGATAGAGGAGGATTTCTCTAGCAGCCAAGGTGTTTGACATTGTGACTAGGAATGTTAATTGATACTACATCTAGAATAAATCCTGGTGTGATCTGAGTCCGTACCTCTGTGTTTTCCGTATTATTGAGATAAATTACTTGATAACTTAGGTATATTTTTGGGCATAAACCTATGTATGTTTATCTGTTGATTTCATACTTTTTTATTTATCCTTGACTTATTTTGTGAGACCTAGAGGGTCTCGGGGTCCCTATTGAGTATCGTTATACACACCCCTGCACGAGCTATGGGTGTACAATATTGTGTTGGATGCAGACGACGGACAGCGCTGACTGAGGTAGAGAGTACCAGGACTGGGCAAAACATAGAGGTGGACCATACCAAGATCGGTACGCAGAGGAGATGGGTGGATGTGGATTACTGAGGAGGCGATCTGTACATACCCTTCAGGTAGGAACCTCGGAGGAAGACCCATCAACTAAATTTTCTTTTTCTTTATTTTTATTGTATCACAATTGTACTTGTACTTTCCAATTGTGCTAGTATTCTGGCCCCTTTTACATACTGCACTCACTCTATTTATAGTTCAGTTTACTTGTATTCCACACATGAGCCTTAGACCGGTTCACAAGGTCTTTATTGGTCCAGCCAAACGACCAGGGATCAAATCCAGGAGGAGGCATGATTTTTGGGTTACTATAGCAGTACTGTAGCAGGCACTGTAGCAGTATTGTGCTGGTACCGTAGCAAGAAATGTGAAGCACTGTAGAGGAAACTGTAGCATGCACTGTTTGGCACTGTAGAAGCCGGGGAATATGCCCTTGTTTGGTCTGTTGGGCCTCCGATTTGGTCCTCGAGTCCTTCATTGGCCTTCGGGCACCCAGGCCTTCAGGTCAGTTGGGCCTTTAGGCCACCTCAAGGCCTTCGGGCCACCTTTGTGCAGATGCAAACCAGACAAACCTACAAAGAAAAATCTCTCCAAGGAGGATGAGTAAGGATCTTTCACCACAGTAGAAGCTTAATGGATTGCAGGAATGAGAGGGTATGTCATCTACCATCGTGAAAAGCCTGTTCCTGCACAGGAATGCCTAGCCGAACAACCATGCAAAGGTGGAGAGATGATTTCACGATAAAGATGCTGGGGAGGAGCAGTTCCAAGTTGTTTATCTGGGTTGTATGTAATGTTTGTGCTTACGTGCAATGAATTCCTCTATAGACTACGGGCATGTAATCATTCACCTACGGGCATTGTAGGGTTCCACCTCATCACTTGAATGTGGGATTATCAAAAATCAATAAAAAATGAAGGCCTTTGAGCCATTGGAGGAGTTTAATTGTGTTCCAATCTTGCAGTGTTCTTGGTTCCGTGTGCTTACAGGTTATAAAGTCAATGCCTTCATTGTTTTAGGGAATACCTCTTCAGTGCTAGTCACCAGCCCTTGGCATATGGGGGTGGGTTTGGGGTTGTCGCAGCACGGGCCCTAGAATATGGGTCATGATAGATAGACATTATGAGTTTATAGTAATACCATATGTATTGACTAATTCAATATTTTTTTTATAAATATGATTAACATAATATTCTAGGAATATCTTGGTTATTTTTTTTATTTATTAATGACATTCTGTTATATTCTAAAACATACAAAAACCCTGATAATCATATATGGATTATTCATGAAACTCTTATAATGAACGAGTTTTGTAATAAATTTAAAAATTGTTAATTATAGCTTCAGTAAATTTATTTCCAGGGCCATATTATATGGATGGATAAAATATTTGATGATATTGTGAAGAAAAAGGAAATAAAAAATGGAATATTCCAATTATCATAACCTATGTACTTAGCTTTATTAGGTTTTGAGTTTATTTTCAGCATTTCATTCATAATTTATCGGAATTATAAACCATGTTAACCATGCTCACATGTAATGATGATACATTCATACGGAGAAAGAATATGAAGAATGTATTAATAGTTAAAGACTTGATTATACAACTATCTAATTTTGATGTTACCATCATGAAATTATGGGTTTTTTATACACATTGATGCATTTAAAAATGGATTGGGTTGTGTCTTGGTGATAAATGAAAATGTTATTACATATTCCTCAACCTACTTGATGAATAATGAACAAGACAATCTAACTCAAGATATTTAGATTACAGTTGTAATATATTTTTTTATAATAATAAGGATACACTATCAATATAGTTGAAGAAGTGAGATATATTTGGATGAAAATATTTTGAAATACATCATTACACATAATGATATCAATGTGAGGAAAACAATGGATTGAGTCATTTAAATAATTGGAAATTTCAATTCACTATCACTATAGAAATTAATGTAAGGTACAATTTTTAATTAGAATGATGTATCATGGAATTTTAATGAAATTTTTGGTTGAAAAATATATTAACTTATGGATTTAGTAAATATGGATATGTCATTTGTTGATGAAGGGTAATAATGAATAATTTTTCAAATTATACCTGAACCATATTTATTGGAGATGAAAAAATGCTCTCAATTGGATGATGAGAATTTATAAATGAAAATTAACTCCATGAAGGAAGGAAAATTGGAAGACACGATGTGTGAGGATGAAATTATAATATTTATTAATAGGTTATGTGTTCCACAAATATTTTAGATACAAATGGGTATATTAGATGATTATCAAAGATTAAAAATTTATAGAATCTCTCATAGAACAATGATGTATAGAGATCTAAATGGTCATTTTTTCTGGGATAATAAAAAGAACAAAATTGCTGAATTTCTATCAATATTCCCAGATTGAAAAAAACATAAGGATAAGAGACATCATCCTAGAGGATTCATTAAACCTTTTTCTATTCTTATGTGGATTCGAGATTAAATTATTCAGTTCTTTATCACTATATAACCATAGACTCCAAGAAATAATGATGTATTATGGGTAATTGTGGATTAATTGTCCAAATATGAAAATTTCTATACTATATGATAAGATATACAACTTCTTCAACTATAAAGAGTCTATATTAATGATGATTGATGATTTTTTGTTTCTCTTATATCGATTAAGTCGAATTGAGATCCCTGATTCACATAAAAATTCAAGAAGAGTCTTTAGAATGATTTAGATAATGAGAAACATATGAGACAAATTAATACCCTCAAACTGGTAGATAGTTTAAAAATACTATTCAAAAATTGGAATACATGTTGAGATCATGATCACATGACTTTCAAGTAATCCAGGATCATTATTCACTTTTGGTGGAATTTACTAATAATAATACATTTCATTATAGTATTCAAATGGTTCCATATGAATAATTAATTAGAAAGTGATTTTGAACACCAAATTGTTGTGATAAAGTTGGTGAGATAGAACTTATAAGCCCAATATTATTTAAGAGCCAACAACCTAGGTAATGACTTTTTTTATCATATTAAATAATATAGATGTCAGAAAAATTATTATTGTCAACATAAGAGAAGTAGTTTGGAATTTAATTTGGGTGTTCATGTATTTATGAAATTATATCATTGGAAGGGAGTGATATGGTCTGGTAAGAAAGAGAAAAAGATCCCCAGGTACATCAAACCATTTAAAATTCTAGAAATTACTGGAGCTATAGATTACTAATTTGAAATAAAACCCTTTCTCTCCAATGATCCGGATATGTTCCATATATCATTGTTAAATAAGTACATGCTGCACCACACACATGTACTAACCTATGATGAAATATAACCGAGACTTGACTTGTTATACTACAAAGAGCATATCGAGATTCCTGACAGAAGATGGAAAGTATTGAGAAATCAGAAGAATCGACATGTAAATGTTATTTGGAGGAACTTTAAAATAGATTAAGTAATTTGTGGACATTAGGTTGTTATAAATAAGAACCATCATCATCTGTTTAAAATTAAATATTCATGAAAAATATAAAGGATGGAATTTTTTATTGAGGTATTAATATAACAACCAAAGATTTTATGATATGAATCTTCATACACATATTCAATCAATATGATTGTTTATATTTGACAGTCAATCCTTGGTATAAAAATAAATTGCAACTTGGTTGATGAAAATGTAATGTGACTATTAGAAATAGTAATATGACCAAAAAAAATTGTATCCTTACCTACGAAATTGTAAAAAAATTGGGTATCCTATAAAAAATAATTTGATATATTTATATCCTTGAATAAGTTATTTAATTTATTAAAAATGTTAAATTAATTTTTATTATTTTAATTAAATATAAATGAATATTTATAATTTTAAAATTAATATTATAATATAAAATAATTATGATTTTTATGAAATAATTTTTTTAAATTATTACATTATTGTATTATGATTATAATATTATTTTGTGAGACATTAATAAATTTTTCAAAGTGATATAAAATTAGTAATAATTTTATATTTTATATTTTTCAAATTAAATATGTTTTTAATTCAAATAATATTTATCATATTAATAAATGTAATTTTGATAAATTTAGTACCATTTTTTGTTATACATATAAAAAATTATTACAATTTTTTTTTTGTGTTTTTTAAAAATTTGTTGATTTTTTTTGTGAATAAAAAAGTAAAATAATTTATGTTATATTAAAAATACAGAAATTATTGAGTCATTGATGATTTATGAATGATTTAAGAACCATTGATACGAAATCATTGGACCTAGTTACTGTATTTAGTCATAATAATCAAGATTATTCATAGTATTGATTAAAACTAATAAACTAATGAATAAAATAATCAAAAAACACCGCTATCATCTTCTATAAATACCACCAATTATCCACACACATTATAAGACATGAATGTTGTCTAATTTGTTCCCAATACCCTTAAAAGTTCTCTCATCCACATCCACAATCATTTTTTCTAAACAATAGTGTATTTCCAATACCCATAAGAAGCTTGTCATGGAGAATAATTCAATAGGTAAAATCTTATTTTGTTTTCCATTATTTTTATTTTATTTTATTTTATTTTATTATCCACTCAGAATATACTCTATCTAAAAAAATGATAATTAATGTATCTAATATATACTATAATGTTTATATGAATGTGAAAAATCCATCATCGAACCCCTTTTCCTCTCCATTTTATTCTATAAAATTAAAATTACAACAGTGTTGTATCGAATTATTGCCATTAGGGATGACACATTTTCATTTTCAAATATCATATTAATTGTTTTTCATAGAATAATTATAATACATGAAACAAAATATAAAAGTTTTACTAAAAATTATATAATTTTATTGAACTTATATATATATATATATTATTTATTTTTAAAACCAAACATTTTTTAATGATCAAAAAGAAAAGTGATAATCAGAACGATTATTATTAATGTATTAACTAGTGAATTGATTATGTTTGAGACCATTTGATAATGTAGAAGAAAAATATATTATATATTTTCACTTCTATATTTTTTTCTTCTATTTTACATTAATTTCAATAATTATATGCAAGGGAACCAGTCATGAAAACCAAGGAAGTGAACAATCACAAAAAACAAAAGGATTATTATAACTCATGAAAAAGGAAATAAATGAGCATAATAAAAATATACTAAATACATTTATTTTCAAGTGGTTATGAATTAAAATATTGATGAATCTAATTTAATCCTATCAAACATTAATTGAAAGTGTTGAACACATTTAAATATAAGGTAATGGTTTCTCCATGAACCCCCACATTCCCATAAAGATTCAATTTCAATATCATTACCCAAATTTAATTTTTACTTATTAATATTTATTCCACCTAAAATCTATTTTTATAATTTAAAATTATTTATTAATCCCATGTATTTTTTCTTTAACGGGGAAATACGTGTTTTTATTTTTTCCTATTCAATTATGGCAGATAAGAAAACCAAATTTAAGAGAACATCCCAATTTTTTAACAATTTTCAAGTACACACCATATTAATTTTAAAGACTCCACAATTTCCCTAAATAACTTATATAGTCATTAGAATCTATCTTGGTTCATTTATAGTTTAAAAAAAATCTTTTATTCATTTTAAAAACTCCATAACATTTTCCCCTAAACCACACTAGAGAGTATCTTTTATATAGTTTTAAAAAAACATTTTACATGTTTTACCATCCTTTGGACATCATTTATTATGACATATAACATTAAATGTGAAATTATTTTTTAAATCCATTTTTTCATAGACACCATTATGATATTATTTTTGGTTATACCTTATTCACCAGTTATTCCTTATATGTGTTTTATACATACTTACCTTTTATGATCATCATTAATTGATGATTTCATTAATTATACATATTGTGTATATATATCCCCTCAATTAGTCAACATGTATCATGAGATAGTATAGTTGGAGAAAAAACCTTCGTTTTTGTTTCCACGAAGACTGTGATATTTTTTAAACACAAATATAAAATATATTAATGGTATATTTGTTCATGTTCCAAATAAATGTAATGTAACTAAAAATAATTTTATTTACACTGTATTCAGTTATTACATTCTATGAGATTTTCATTAGGACAAATATATGGTTTTATTTTCATTCACAATGTATTGATGGAATGTTTTTTCATATTATTTACCTTCTCATATTGAATATTCCTTATTTAATTTTCTTCACATATTATTATCGAATATATTCCTTAATATGAATTTGACCTGAACCATTTATTTGTTTTCTCTCCCCACGTTTTGAAGATGGAATCATTGAAAACATAAAAACAATTTGTTTACTTTATTTTGTTGTGTTATATGTTTAAATTCAAATTTTACAAGGTAATAATCAATGAATCTAGTTATTCAAGACTACAAAACTAATAGATCCATGGTAAAGTAATATATTATATCTATACCATTTTAATAAAATTACCATAAACTATATTTTAATAGGATTGTGGTTGTTACAACCCCTCTGACATATAGAAGTAACACTTCACCACACCATTTCACAACAAAACAAAGTCATCATAGTTCGTCCAAAACCATTTTAAATACCTTCAAAACACTCAAATCCACATATAAATTGTTCTGATACCCTATTTAGTCTACCACAAAGATTATTATTCTAAATTTTCAAGGATTTAATTTTAAATTTATGGAATATATGGCCAATTACTCCATTACATTTATGTTTCATTAAGTATTATCTACATACCTCTGTGACTATTATAATATAAAAAAACAATTTCATCATTAGGATTTTATACTAATTATTTTGTTATATTTAAATAAAAATTATTATCTATGATCAAATTATCTCCATTAAAAATTGAAAATGTCATTAATATAGACATGTAATCTGAAAACTATATGATTTATGTGTCTTATTTTTTTGTAGTAACATCCATGTACCAAGATTAAAAAACTGGTTCCCTAATCCTGGTCGTCACATGAACTCATCTGCGCCTCCCGATATGCTAGAGGTTTTTGACGTGTTGTGACAGTATAAAAGTATCATAGGTCAACTATACACTCTTTAGCATAAGGATACACAACACGAAAACATATAAAATAGTAAAAACATGGAAAACCAAAAGGAGATTTCATAAATAGCCATCAACTGAACTGGGTAAAAACCACAACAAATATTAAATATAGCATGTCATGCTATAATATCTAAGTGAAAAAAATTAAAAATAATGAAAACTTTGAAATTCCCAATATGGTATGAACTCCAGGACTAGACACTCATCCATTCATCTCATGTCCATATCAGCTTCATAGAACATGGAATTTTACCTTATCCAAATCAAAAACCATGAAATATTCTTAGGTATAAAATGATAGACCAAGAAGGGTGTGAGAACAACTCAGTAGTCCACCACCATCAATGTCTACCAAACATCATGTATAAATAGTTAGTTTATGACATAACTACATTATTACAAGTAAATAATAGAAAACGCATGTAGCCATTTTAAAGAAGGTTCCCCTTTATTGACCCACCACTAGATCCATATAAAATACTTATAATATATAGTCCTTAATTAAATACTTATATCATGTGTTTATTGGATAATGCGTTGTCAAAAAACCCAATGTATATAGTACTGAATCAATTCATATATAAATAGGGATGCATATCACATCATAAATAATATCCTTACCTAAAAGACTTAGTCCTGGTGGAATTAAACTGTTAGGGGTATATAACGTTTTCCCCTTACCTAACCTTTTCATTGAGTGGTGGATTTTAGTGCATCTTTCCGATGAGATATATGGGCATAGAACCTCAACTCTATACCCCACTATACAAAAAATGTGCACAAGATTATTATTTATTCCCCACACATAACCAAATTAATACCAACCATTAAAAATATCATTATCCACATCACAATAATAAAAACTAAAATGGGAATCAATATTATTTCACAATAAGAAAACCCATTTATCATTTAAATCACATAAAAAAATTATGCCAATTTCCATTCCTCGTGCCTAGTCACTAAGTGTATTCAAGTACAAAACATTACTCATTGACATATTCCCAATGATCCCTTTCATCCCATTTTCCGGCGAAAACCCAAAAACCTAGTAATTACCCACAAGTAAAAACTATTTACCCATAATCTTTTATTAATCAACACATTAACCAATTTTCATATATTTCAAGGGTTCTATATAATAAAAAATCACATTCACACTTTACATTTATGTTAACTCTATTTGGGAGGTTCATCCCACCCTCGGGTGGTCTTACATTGGTCACGTTATTCTCTATGCATCTCATGGGGATCATGAGTAGTTCAATCAGATATATAGGTACCAATAAAATGAAATCTTGTAATTGACACCAAGAATAAATTAATGAGAGAACATGAATATAACCCCATGTGCAAAAATCGTTAGAAAATAAATGGGATGTGACATATAGACTACCTAACTCAAATTCATTGTGAAATTATCTTCTAATAAAAGCCTTATGCCTTAATTAGAGCACATTTTTAAGCCACAACCTTGATCTAAATCTAAAAGAGGGTATTTAGAGTTTCAGTTTTATATAAGAGAAGGTCCCAAACCCTAAAAAAGATATGTTATAGAGGGATTAGAAATACCTAGAGCGTCGATCTATAACTGAAGACAATCCTAAATACATAGAGATGTAGAAGAATCCCCCATGTATTCCCTTGTAAGTTATTTTACATCACTAGGGATAAAAGGACGAAATTAGTGGTGAACATCATTTGAGGGATTAAAATCTGATAATTATTGTTTCTTATATTTTTCCAACATTACTAGGATGCACGGTTTACCTGCACAGTTTTCCAAACCGTGTACAAACCATGAAAAATACACTACATAAGAGAGTTTAGGTCTCACAGCTACATAGGGAGCTTTACATGGTTTGAATAAAAGATCTCTAACCATGTTGAATTCCACTACATTATGCCATATAGTTTTTCCTTCCCCAAGAATGGTTATCACTAACAGTGCCCAAGCCATACAACCAACCCATAATGATCCGATTTACTTTTCTTTACTAACCTAAACCCTCAAAACCACCCCAAGTCCCCTAAAACCATATTAAACGTTACAATAATCCCAAAAAAATATCCTTAAAACAAAAAATTATCTAGAACATACCTCCACAATTCCGAGATCTTACATTTTTTACTTTATAACAGTCATTTTTAATAATGATTAAATTATTGATACATTATATAATTATATATTGAATAATAACCATAAAATTTAAACAATTTTATACTTATTTGTAGTTCTCTTAAGTATGAAAATGATTTATATGTGTACATGAAGACCAAATCATCGTTGGAGGGAGCTATTTTATTTTTCATCATTGACAAAATTGGATGATTCTATGAGTTTATATATTAATATAAAATTAATTTTATAACATTATTAATGTTTTTAATATAACATATAAACATTAAAATAATCATTATAATACCAACATCTACGTGTCAAAAAATTAAAAAAATAATACAACAATTGATTCTAACATCAGGAATACTAAATAAAACTAATTTGGAATGATTTTATAAAATTAATAATAATTTTAAATCAACTCTTATAGTACCATGGATAGTATAGTTATAATTAAATTTGTATAAAAATGGATTTCCTCAATTATTTTAAGAATCATATGCCACTGAATCAAAATTACTAATTTTTAACTATACATTTTAATAATAACTAGCTAATGAATGAATAATAATTAATTATAATTAATGTTTAGAAAAGAAAACAAATAAAAATAAATTATAAAATTGGATATTAGGATGGTTATGTATAATATAATATAATTTAATGTTATTTATGTGTATTCATGACTAAATTTAGTGGGTTTTTATCATAATTTCTTTTATTGAGGCATGATTAATATTTCTCACTTATTGTTCTGTTACATGTTTTATTTTGTGAATAATTAAATTATATCATTAAAAATTTTGATCAATAATATGATTTACTATTCTATTTCGTAATTAATTTTCCATGTTCGATCAATATAATACATTTTTTAAGTGTCTTTCTCAACATGATATTTTTTTTGAGTTATATTACATTTTCAGAATTATATTTATTTATTGTGGTGTATATAGATCCCTATAGATGATTTTTCCATTAAATTATGGAAAATCATGGGATTTAAAAATACCTAAATTTTCAAATTTTGCAATGGATTTTTGATTAATGTGTCATTAAAGGCGTAAGAGATTTGGATAATTTAAACACACTTTCATTGATTTGAAATATTTATTCATGAACTTATTTCTTATATATATGGTATATTTTACCCATTGACTTTATTTTATGATAAATTCCATTTTTTCTACTCAAGAGATAATTTATTATTCAATGATACTTCAGTGAAGTGTTTCTTTATGAATATAATATAACATTGTTTATAATAAATAAAATACAATATATATATAAGCTCTCTATAATACAAATTAATAATCATTCCAACAACTAATGTTCTCTATGTCATTTGAGACATAATATATATAACATAACTTGTTTTTAAATACAAAATACTATGTTCGATAGCATATGTGATATGACACATCAAACGTAAACTAACAAATAAATTTTATTATATAAATGTCACCAATAAAATAGTCGTTAGAATAGTTGGAATGACTAGTACTAACAAAATTATAATGATATAGTTTAAGAATATATATAATAAATATTTTTGTGAAAAATTAATTAAAAATTAATGTAAATTTTTTTTCGAAATAATAAAAATTTTATCTGAAAAACTACTTAAATGTTTACAAATGTGTTTTATACCAATAAATACTAAAATCACAACTATTGTATTATATTAATTTAATAGACACACACACACACATATATATATATATATATAATATTGAATAATTTTTTTAAAATTCATATTTTTTTCTTCTATAAATTATATATGAATGAATCAAATTTTAAGAAAAAAATAATTATTTTTCAAAAAGAATGTTTTTTCACCTTTTAATGGAACATTAATTTTAAATCAATTTTTTGAAATTTTTATAAGATATATTTGGAAAAAATAAAATTATATTGTGATATTACTACTTAAAATTTTAATTTGGACAAAATTTTGTTACTTTATGGGAAGATTCATTTTTTGGTGAATATTGAAAAATTATTCTTTTTAATTGAAAACAGTTTATTCATTGAATTAATTTTTATAGATAAATTATATTTTTACTTGGATTTAAATAACATTTTTTTCAAATATATGTCAATAAATACTCTTAAGGTTATTGGAATCAATTACACATTTTAATTATATAAAAAAATTCAAACATTTTAACATTTTAGTTTAAAAATACACTTATTGGTTTTATTTTCTGGATTTGTTTTAAATATACTTATAAAAATTATGTGAATTAAATTAGGTAAAATAAATTCAATTATTAGAAATATATGCTTCAAATATTTTTTCCGAGGCCAATTTATTTTTTAGGAATAAAAAATATTTACCAGGGTAAAAAATTACTTCCAATAGTATAGTTTAATAATTAAACATGTCACTGTTAAAAAGGTAAAGTATGAAAATAGTTAGCCACTACAAAATTTAATGGTTTTTTTAATAGATTTTCAACCATAAAAAACCTACAAAATATTAATTTCTATCGAAATTATTTTAATTTAATTCCATCTCAAAATAGTTAGCTTCAAATATATAATTTTCATTATTTATTCACTAAAACTAATCACTCCTCATATATATATACCACCTCTCACCACCCCATTCCGTCTCAAAAATACAAATAGATCGTAAAATATCTTCCAAATCATCCCCTAGTCAGTATCCCCACATCCATGATCTTATGGTCTCACGAGAGTACCAAATCCATGTTTATCAATGGTCTCCTAAGGAGGTTATATAAAAGAGATGATTTTCCTATAGAACCACTCTTAATTTATTTTCATTTTATAATTTTTCATCATATCTATAATACATAAATATTTAAGAACTACAGAACTATTTATAAACGGTAGTTTTTTTAAACGTAATAAATCATATCCTTTTAATTTCTTGTCTCCTCTTATTAAAGGACAAAAATAGTCCAATTAATGTCGGTTAATCGCCTCTATGAATAATGATTATTTCCTTTTATTCATTTCCACCTTCATGGATGGTCATAAGAAAATTTTTTTAGTTTTATAAGATATAATTTTGTATATTATAACCTAATTAATATTTAATAACTAATATATACTCATAAAAGATAATAAAATGAATTTATTTTATGTTTTTAGAAAACACCATCCAAAATAAACAAAACATTTATCATTAATTGTTTATCTAATTTATCATTATCATGTAAGAAATAAAAATGAGATATGGTAAGATTTAGAGATTCATAATTAAATTATTACTATTTATTCTACTTCAAAAGTTATAATACCATTTTATAATAACATCTATAATTTTACACAAATGAATCGACCATTAATCAATAAAACAAACAAACCTGATCCCCTGAAAATAACAAACATTATTAATGAATGGGTAATAATATTGTATAAAATCATAGTATATGGTACTATAATTATGAATATAGTTTTGGAATGAAATATAAACCTCATTTAGACAATTATACAAAAGTTATCAATACATTTTAAGGAATTCAAACTTGAGGTAAGGAAATTTATTAACCCACTTTTCATTTTTTAGGTTAGACTTATACTTATTGATTATGTCATTCTAATATTATTTTTGAAATTATTCTTGAATATATTCTATTTTATTTAATATTATCTTTATTTTTTTATAAAATAGATATACATATTCAGTTAATATTATTATTCTCTACTTCAATAATATGCTATTTTTAAGGGATTTCATCTCAATCTCCTTTCGTTGAGGTATTTCATGATGCTTTAGAAATTTATTTTTTACAATGTTTATATATAGGTAAAATGATATTTAATATACATATTTTATATATACTAATTTTATTTAATTTTTTGGAAAATATATTTAGGACACACTGAATTATTAAATATTTACCAATCAAATCCTTTTATCTGTGTCAATATTATTATAATTATTTTACATAAATATATATATGGATATAAATGGATTATAATGGCTTTTATATGTTTATTTTGAATTTAATTTTAAAAATTGAAACATTTTAAGTGTTTTTAGGTGGAAAGTTTATTGACAAATGACAATAAATGTTTTATTCCTAATGTATATAACAACCATGAATTTACTGCCACCATTTCCATTATTTTATCATCAGCGATTTTATGTATGATTTCATTTTTACTTAAATGAAAATAAATATTTACCCCTTTGGTTATTTTGGTATTGAAAATGGGTTTTCAATGGATTGGTTGTTTTTGTATTGAAAATAGGTTCTTGATTAAAAATGGTGTTTTTATCTAGGAGTGTTTTTATATGGGATTAAAAGTGAATTTAAAACATTTTTAAGAGGAATCAGTTTTATTAATGATGTGGAACATGAGAATTTTTTTAATGGGTGGGACATGTACAACATATATGAATTTTGAGCCCCGCTATTAATTAGGGTTGGCCCGATACATCTTATACGAATGGTTGAGCCCTATTATAGCTAAGAGGTGACTAATGTTACATATTATAAAAGGGGATGGACACATTACAGATCATGAGTAATCATGGTATATATCATACTAACGGTGATATTTTTTGAGACAAAATATTCCTTAAGACATTTTTATTTCATTATGTTTTGAAAATCACAAATTCTTTTCATTTAATCTTAATTCCTTTCTATAATTTATATATAAGGAACATTATATATGGTCGAATATAATTAGACATATGATCCATAATGTTTTTTGCTGCTAAATTTTAACTAAGCCTAACATAGATTATATTTAGACCGATTAGATTGTATAATAAATTAAAATGGGTTCCAATCTTATAAAATTGGATACAGAATTTCATAGAATGTAATTATCACGTTTCATTGAATCTAATTCACCATATTTCTTAATTCTAAATCTATCTATTTTTTGATTCAGGTTCATTGCATTTCTCAATTTGGATTCTTTGAAAATAGTGAATCCAATTATCACTATTCCTTAATTCTGAATCACATATAAAATTGAATCTGATTCACTCAGAATCTAGAAACTGATGCTCACAGTTCTGTGAATCTCATTCACACACTTTCTAAATTATGATTTATAATTTTTTAGAGACATATTCTTTGTTTTACTAGAATTCAATTTTCCATTATCCTAATAGTATAATTTATTATATATCATATTCTTGTCTCTATTTTCTTTAAACATTTAATCATATTCGTACATATTATTTCAATGCTATGTATTTTCATATTTTTTTCCTTATACAAAATGGTTTCATCTAATTAGTTATTTTATGATCTTTTTAAGTCACATTTGTACAATTTCTTCTAAAATATCAGGGAAAATATGGCCATTAGTTGAAAATTTTACTATTAAAGATATCATATATAAATACTCAACATTTTGGAGGAGATCAATACACAAACATACTTTTTGATTTTAAGGACATGAGATTTTCTTCTAGAATTTCACTATGTAAAAACATTGAAGCGATTATGTTGTGAAAAATATGTTTTTCATAATTGAAGTCTTCAATGGTCATTGTTTTTTATTTTGTGATATAGAAAATTTGTTTTTTTGATTGATGGATTCCATGATGAAAGAAGATATAGGTGTTGATTACCTGATTAATAGAGGGAATCCAGCTGAAGGTTGGAAAAGGTTCTGATTACCTACATAATTGAGGACTTACATGGATTACAAGATAGAAGATATATCTTATATTTTAGGGATCGAGGGCTTACCCTAGTGTGGGTATGATAGAATTACTTAAAATTATACACCCGGGGACATTTTTCCATGGTGTGTGGATACCAAACTATTTGGGTTAAAATATTTTTACCCTTTTATATGTACTGTAGATTAATGATGCATCTCATTACAAATAGAAAGTGTTTATTTTAAATTCAATTTTTTCATAACAATGATATAATATTCTATACAAATTAAGGTATAATATTGTTTATGTACACTTGTATGATTATTAAATTAAAAATATTTATCAATCCTAAGTTGTTTTTCATTTACATTACAAAAGAGGGTTTAGTGAATCTCGATTATTTATCATTGTTAAACAATGATTTTCATAAGGTTAAAAAATATTATATTTGAACTTAATATTCACAACTCTCTTGTATTTGTGTATCTATATACATATTCATATTATATAATCGGTATTATATAAGTCTTATTTAATACTTATACCTACACATTTTATCAAATTTTTATTTTCACTACCTAGTTTTCTTACCCTTTCTTTACATCTTCACATTGTTTATAATTTACTTTACAAACTTCATATCTATAAATAATTACTAAACTAACTATTATTCTAGGAAAATATTATTTGTATTAATGTAAACATGAAAGGAATGAATGTTGGATCCATAAATAGTATGAACCCTAAAAGACCAACAATATTTGATTGGAATGATTATGAATAATATAGAGATAGAATGAAGAATTTTGTAATTAATGGAAGTGTGTAGAATGTTTTCATTTTTACTAGAGATTATAAAATTCCTTACAATGAAGATCGAAATTTCACAAATAATTAGAAGATATAATTTCAAATAAACTATATGGTAAGCAATAATTTTCTTTATTCTATGAACATTAATATATATAGCCGCATATCTTCTTGTGACACAACTAAAATAAAATAGATGAATCAGCAAATTAAACATTTTTTCAACATTTAAAGTCATTGAGACTATAAGATACATGCTCATATTAGATTAACATTTTTATGTTTTTTCCAATAGATAACCTATAGTTAAAGTTCAACTAAAATTTATGAAAATTTTAATTAGTTAATATTAAATGGAAGAAAAGGTCTTAGATGATGGGATACTTGTATATAAGATTATATAAATCATACGTAATGAATCTGAATAAAATATAAATGTTATGTATAAGTCAATGAAAGTGAAAACTATTACTCTTGATGAATTATTTGGAACTCCATTACAACATGATATAATTTTAAGGTGAGATACTAAGAATGTAATGAAGAATATTGTGAGCGTTTCCTTTACTATTACATAAAATATTATTAAATACAAAACTCCCAATAATGTTTTTATGTTAAAAAACTAAGTTGTAGTTAAGTGATGTTCAAGTTATACTGATCACTCATAGAATTAATTAACTAATAATGATGGAAGGATGAACAATATTATTGGAAAAAAGGATTCCCAATACAGGTATAATGATAACAATAAGAACTATAATATTGATTCTTAATTCTAAAGCAATGAATTTAATAAATATAGACATATCATACCTGATTGTATAAAGATGAAAAGAAAGCACTGAAAATATATATATTATCAAAGGAATCAGAGAAGATATTACTATTATAAATGAATAATATTTCTAAAATCAAATGAGTTGTATATGGAAGGTGTTGGAGATTTATAACAACCCTTCTCTTTATTTATTATTTATTCATGATTTTTACATAATTTTGAACTTAAAAAACATAAAAGATCAAGATTTATAGTTTCTTTGGGTCTTAGAAACATTTCCTGACAACATAAAACATAAAATACAAAATATTTATTGAAAAATGCTTTTACATGGCTGCAATATTCTTTCGTACTTAGCATTTCATGGGATAACCTCAGGATATACATAAGAAATGGGTGATCTATAAATCCCAATATGTTAGTATACAAGGTATAACATGAAGAATAAAATTATTTTTAGTCAATGATAATAACAATGAAGCCCAATAAAAACATGAAAATAAAGGCATTATATAACTTGACTATCATAACATGGAAATGTGGATATAACTTAAAATGATGCATCATTAACATAACAGAATCCGTAAAAACATTGTCGTAAAATGGGTGAATCATTTTTGAAATGGAATCAGGTAAAACCCTATATGAACATGATGCATCATGATACAAAGAATTACCCAATGCATTGGAGCAGTATTTGGGTGCACCCTTCCTATTCATTTCAATATCATGTTTTTGTGTGCCACATAGATTATATAATATGGACCCATTCAACGTCATCATTTTTTTCAGTGATCAAATAATGTGGAATAAATTCATGTAAGAATTATTAAATAAATATTCATTCACAAAGGTGAATACATTTGATAGAGAAATGGTATGGTATTTACTACAGGATGATTTTGGATTGGAAAATCGTAGTACAATTTAGTTAACATAACAGTGTTATAAGGAGATCGAAAAATTCGAATGTTGAGAGAGAACGGGGTCCCACATAAATTATAAATGAAATAGATAGTAATAGAGTAATGTAAAATAATATCCTACCATATGAAATTGTATTTAGATATATAATATTGAATAAATTCTTATGTGGAAATAAGAAAAGAGAAAACTGTTACGGAATTTTGGCATGGTAATGGGTGTACATTGAAAGAATTAATGAGAAAGAAAGGGGTATCTAATACGTCAAACATAAGGAGGGAAGTATGGGGGATGTTTGAAATAATACCTCCCACATTTTTAATTTAAAATACAAGGGTATAACTATATAAGTAAACTTTGACAAAAATGAGGAAGGAAGGAATTTATTACTTGGATGTCTGATACAAAATGATTGGGAGAAGCTTGAGAAAGGCTTCCTGGGATCTTGGGGTGCCTTAGGGAGATTCTAGAGAGAATGGGATTGAGTTTAGTCAATATGGAAATGGTTTTAGTGAAGAGGAATTAGATATTGGGTGTGTTTATATAGGAAATTAAAGGGGAATTCTGTAATATTTCATGATCATTGTCTTTGGAACCTATATAATTTAATAATCAGAACCACAAACCATGGAATGATTTTTCCCATGATTTTTTCTAAATAGGATAGGAAAACATTACTTTATTAGTACATGTACCGAACATATTATAATTTTATACTTTCTTATATCGAGGTGAATCACATTACTAAAAATGAATTTAAACTCATAAAATATATTATAAGTCTTTGAGGGTATACTAAGACATTATGAAATTGATAAAAAAATATTTGAAACCACATTATTTTAATGGTTAAATATATATTTTATGAATATAACTTTTATAGTATTTCATTATATCATAATTTGGTCATTGCGATGTCATAAAACACATTCTATATTTATAAAATATTTAATTTTTACCTAAAACATCAATTACTAAAGAAATTATGAAAAAATAACCATTAAATAATTTTTAAATCTTGATTCCAAAAATAATATTAATTTTATCCAAATAAGTTTCATTATATGTGAATATTATCTTTTAAAAAGAAAGATGACATTTATTAAAAATTCCCAGGTTTTGATAACAAATGTTTTCAAACCATAATAAAAATTAAATTTTACTTCATAAAAATATTATACTAATTTATTTTTCATAAATTTAATTTGATAAAAAAATAGGATTAGAATATTAATTTATTCCAAAATACATCAATTAATTAAAATAAATTCTTTAATACACTTAATTTTTATCATATTAAAAAATATAATTCTTATCAAATTGATTACATAATAATTTATTGATAAAAACCCTTTATAATAATAATTTATAATAATTATTTAAATAATATTATTAATAAAAACCAAAGTTTAATATAATAATGTATATATTTCTCTAAATTACCATTTTTTCCCTAAGAATCAACTTATCAAATTCTTCATTTTGTTTTAAGAAAAACTATTCTCATAAAATAATTGATAGAATAAGACTTATATTTATATAAAGGGTTTGCATAATAAGTAACTAATTTAATTATACACAACCCCTTATAACACCTCCATAAGATATTAGTGTAAGGAGTGTATTGGTGATAAAATCTTGGGGTGGGTTGAATAAGATCACCCATGTGGTAATCACTTTTAATTTGAATATCTCCCACTATTGATTCCATTGAAGATTAACAAGTTGATGATCTGCTTGGGATTGGTCAAGAGGGAAGCCCTACATTGCTAACTAATTCCCAAGATCCAAAAAATGAGTTTCATACATCCTGAGTCTACTAGATGAGTACATCATATACCTTATATGTGTTGAAGTATTTTTTGAAACCATATATTTATTTATGAAATGTGATCACTATTCAATGGATATATTATCAATGGTAATATTAATTAATGGTAATTTAAACCCAAAATTAATAAGAATTAAAAGGGTTCATGGGTTTTCTCTATCCATAAGACATTTAAAGAAAACGAATTTTTTTATAAATTTTCATTTCATTACAACATTACCCTCTTAAGAAAACTTTCCTTAATAATTTCATTTTTCCCTACTAAAATAGATAAGGGAAAGTATTCCTCATTACTTCCTTTAGTTCCAGTATTGCATCTTATAACTTTTTGTTTCTCTAAATAACTTTGATGAGGGGTAATGTCTTCTTCTGTCAATCATTTTCCCTTTGATCTATGATCATTAATATCTTCTCCTAATTTGAGATTTCATTCTATAATGGTGACATCTCTGTATTGAGTACATGAGATTTTTCAGGTATATACTTCATCAAAATAGATATATGGAAAACAACATGTACTTGAGATTGATACAGTGGAATCCTAGTAGATAGGCTACTGCTCTGGGGCAATCAAGGATCTCAAAAGGGCAGATTTACATTGTAATAATCTTCCCCTACTTCCCAAATCTCATCACTCTATTCCATGGAGTTAATTGTATAAAAACTATATCTCTATCATCAAAATCTATGTCTCATCAATGGTTTCCATCATAACATGTTTTTTAAATATGAGTAGATATGATGAGTTAATTGATAATTTTAACCATATCTTCCATTTATTCTATCATTTCTAGACCTATAGGTTTTCACTATCCATATTCATCCCCAAATGTCAATGTTCTTCAACTCACCACAAAAGGGGATTTATAAGGAGCCATTTGGATGTTGGAGTGGAAATTGATGTTGTAAGAGAAGTCAAACAGAGGAAGATGTTGATATCATCCTCCATTAATGACCATTGGGAATTATATGAACATTTCATCCTGTTTTTGGATAGGCCACTCAGATTAGACATCAGTTTGAGGATCATAAGCTATAATGATGTTCAACTAAGTATTCATAGCATGTTAGAGACTCTTCCAAAACATAGAGGTGAATATTGGATGTTGATTAGATAAAATCTATAGTGTTACAACATATTTCCTTACCACTTATCTTGTCTATATTTGTGGTAGTTGATCCAATGAGAAATCCCCTAGAATCACAATAATGTGTGCAGACTTTGTATGATGATCCATAACATCCTAGATAACAGATTTTACTTTGGATGTCATTAGAAGTTTGGTGACAAAGTCCATGGTTATTTTCGTTTATTCCCATGTTTGTGTTGGTAATGGTAGCCTCATCCCCATATACATATGCCTCTCATCTGTCACTTATAGACAAACCAAGAACATTAACGTATATTCACCAATCTCATTCTCCATGTTATCCCACCAATAATTCTCTTAAAGATCCCAATACATCTTTGTGTTTCTTGGGTGGATAGGGAAAATTGAACTATATGAATAATCCAAAAGTTTTTTTATTTAACTCCAGAATTGATGGAACACATTGCCTTGACCAAAATCTCATAATTCATTATTCATTAAAATAATAAACCTAGGATTTTTATTTTTTGATAGATTCCACTATCTTTTGAATTTCCAGATAATTTTTTTGAATCATTTACCCTCTCCAAGAGTGATGGTTGAGAAATAATTTTTAAAGGATTTATGATGTTCTATTTTTTAAAATTATCTTGTTAATCGCCACTATATTTTAGAATATTAGATCCTTTTCAATTCTCATAAATGATAGAATTGATGGGTCTGTTCTACATTGAGCACCCACCAACTTTTTTTGCGTTCCATGGGTGGTAATGACTTGAGAATTTGTAATCAGTTATGAGCACTGATAATTTTTGTTGGTACATGTTCTTCTCTTTTTATGTGAATAAATATTTGATACTTTTTTTATCCTTATATAATTCATCATTCCCCAATAATGATAATGTCAGAATATTTTCAATGAAAAGATCACAACCTCCAACACCAAATAATGCATGGGATAGTGTTTATTGTGAATTTTAAAATGTCTTGATGTATAGACAATGACATTTTCATTTTTCATCGACACACAGACCATGACCATCTTTGAAGCATCACTGATGATTAAAAAAATATACCCACTTGTCGGTAGTGTGAGAACATGTATAGTGATAAGCCTCTACTTCTCCTCCATGATGCTTTTTTCACATTCTTCATTCCATGAAAAACATGACTCCTTTAATGTTAGCATTGTAAGAGGGTTATAAAATTGTGAGAAACTTCTTACAAATCAGAGATAATATATTGATAACACCAAGAAACTATAGATTTATGTTACAGATGTAATCCTTATCCATCCCTCAATTGCATTTGTTATGGTATGATCCACAGATATCCATTTCTGGTGATGATATTGCCCAATAATTAGACTTCCTTCGACCATAACTCACACATTCAATTCATTGTACAAACATATCTTATCAAAAGGTCGCTATTAAAATGCTCAGATTCACCTCATGACCCCCATGGTCTTGGAGTATATTAGAATATCATAAATAATGAACACAGATTTTTTTTTCAGGTAATGTATAAAGACTCTATTCATCAATTCCATGATGATTCTTGGAGAATTGGTGAGACAAAAAGGAGTCACTATGGATTCATAGTGCCTGTACCTTATATGAAAAGCAGTCATGGTGATATCCTCTTTCTTGACCCGTAGTTGGTAATATCTCAACCGTAGAACCACATTGGCATTGTACTGTGATCCCCGAAGTAGATCAAGGAATTCATCAATTTATAGAAAATGATACTTATTCATTATTGGTATTTATTAGAGCTCATTATAATTAATTCAATGGTGCAATGACCTATCCTACGTATTGATTAAGATGATCGGTGATCCCCATGGTGAAGCTCTTAGGCGTATAAACCATTTATCTAGATTATCTTATAGTTTTTTATTTAGCACCTCAAGATCAACAAAAACCATTCTATATAGAGTTTTGGATAATGGAAATTCCCCAGGAATAAGTTCAATAAAGTATTTACATCTCTACTAGGAGGAAGACCATGCAATTCCTCAGGAAAAACATCAGTGAATTCAGTTACAACAGGAACAGCTTCGTTGATGGTCACTTACATAGAATCAATAATCTACGAAATATACATAATCTCATCGGTAAGTAATATCCATAATTGATATGATGGTTCTAAATAGGATTCATCCCTCACCTTTCACTCATACAGAATTGGTGGATGATTCACTATATGGAGAGTTATTTCCCTCTCACAACAGTTTATGTTGGATCAATGTAGGTAAATCATATCAATGCTAATAATTGCACCGAATTCCACAGGGGTATTATAGGGAGGTTCACCGGGAATATAAATTTACAAATTCTGACAAGATGTGAGTTATATTATAGTGATTAAGTAATTTCACCATTTTCCGTTCTCACCAATATGTATACTCCCACGATTAGTGGGGCTGTTTGGATGGATCTACTAATCTTTTGGGATATAAATGAATGTGTCAAACCAAAATGAAATAGTATGTTTTATATTCATGAATAAATATGTATCCTACCTATCACCACAATATTGTCAAAATTTTCTTATATCTTAGTAATGGAAAATATCACCATTGATGCCTTGAAAGTTATTGGTTTCCCCCAACTACCCTTGGAATATGGCTCTTGTTTGAAAAGTGCCCTAGTTCCTAGTAGTGGTAAGAATGAACTATGCACTCCTGTAAAACCAGATAATTCATTTCCTCTTATTCAATAGTCATTTTATCCCCTCAGAAATTATTTTCCAGGTGCCATTATTTTCCACACCAAAACAATTTCTTCGTCATATTCAGCAAATTTTTAGGGTGCATCATCCCTCACCTTTGGTATGTGGGATGCTAGAATTTCTTATAACCATTTTTTTTATCCATTAGACAACTAGAAGTAATTTCCACCTTCCACTTCTTATCCCTATGATACCCTTGCGATTATCCGATCTCTATCTAAACATTAATGGGAAAATCAGACAATCAACTCACAGATTTCCATGTTGTGGATCACTATGGATTTTTTTAGAATATGATTTAGCCCACCAAAGAAGTAGACATACTTTTATATTGGAGTAATGAAAAAACTAGAGGTGTATCATGGAATTCTGGTAATTTTTTCCTCTTACACCCCAAGAAATGATTTATCCTTTTTCATGAGTGTAAGGAATTATATTTCCATCTTTAGACATAGTGTGTGGGGAAAATAGTTATTGAAAAATATATTCCAGAAATACTTTCATTCGAATTCCTTGATATATTCCTCATGATTCGTATTTTTTTATCATTGTCAACCATTGACCATCTTCACCCTGCATTAGATAAGCAGCATGGTGAACCTACTCTTGTTCAGAATATTGAAGGATGAAGAAGTTATTCTCAATGGGGTTGATCTATTGCTCGACGATTGAGGGATATGATGATCCATTTAATGTATGAGGCCTTTGTGTCGTGAATCTCTTGATTGAAAATTATTCATTATTATGGGGGTTGGACATTCCTCCTAACCCATGGTTCTATTTATAACTTGAGTTAAATTAGAGAGTATCATAGAAAATATGTGATTCCAGCTCCCATTGGATGGGGAATCTCATTAGAGCAATCATAAAATTGATCTTTGAATTGGTTTCTAGCCCGAGTCCTATTATTTCCATTTATTGAAAAAAATAAATGGAATATTAGGGGTTTCCATTCTAAATTATCAAACAAATAAAGGAGTATCCAATGAAATAATTCATAACATATAAATTAAATTTATCTCATTAACTTTTAAATGTCAATTCTTCTATCTATGTTAACTATGATCTATTTCCTCATATATATTGTAATAGTGTTCCCTCCCCCCTTTATAATGGTTCATACTATGATTATTAACTTACCAATTCGTACCCCCTGGGAGTGTTGAATCATGAGTGTAGATTGACCCATTTCCATGCACGAGTTCCCATTCGTGTGAAGCTCAATGCGGGGTTTTGGAGTTTTACCCCTAGATATAAATGTTCTAAATCCACATCTATTTGTTTGTATCCAAAGAGGGATGTATCTTCCCAATAATCCACATACTATATAACCACAAAAATTTAGGGATTATATTCTTAAACTCAGTCTTATTACTAAGGCTTTCAGTAGAGTTTTATAAACATAATCCAAAAAATAAAAAAATATTTCCTTTGATACCAATAATAGAAACAATACTTTTTATTTTATATCTAATAATTCTTTATTACATAAAGTTTCACTTAATACAATAAAGAAGATTGAGTGGTCTAGTGTCTTTGGGGATTTGGAACATTAAATGACAACTTAATAAATAAAATAAAACATCTTTATTGAAATCATCTTTTACATGACCACAACATTCCTTCATACACATAATTTCATTGTATAACTTGAGGACATACATATGAAAAGGGGAATCTATAAAGCCCAGTAATGGAGTAAAAACATTATTACATGAAGAATAAAATACATCTTAGGATATGGTAATATCAATGTAGAACAAGAGAAACATGAAGATAAAGGATTGTTAGAGCATGATTATAAAAACAAGGAAATGTGGCAACAACATAAAACAATGCATCATTAACATACCGAAATCTAGAAAACCATTGTTGAAACATGGGAGAAATTTTCATAAAAGTATTTAGGTAAAACGATTCCCCATCATGATGCATCATGATAAAAAAACATCACAAAATGCATTGTAGTGCTATCAGGGCGCACCCATCATATTCCTTTCAATCTCTTTATCATGTGTACTTCATAGATCATATAATATTAATTCATTCAATACTATAATTTTTTCCGTGAAAATAAAATGTGTAATAAATAAATTTCAAAATAATTAATCAAATATTTTCATAATCATGAATACCCTTGATAGATAAATGGGTACGGTATTCACTACACAATGATTTTTAAATAGAAAATTATGGAGCAATTTTGGCAGTATAATGACGTTATATGGATATTCAAAAATTTTGTTAATGAGATTGAAAGGTGTAACTGATCATTTATACATGTAATATATATTAATGGAATCATGGATAATAATATCACACCATTTGAAATAGAATTTAGATGTATAATACAGAAGAAATGCTACAATGGAAATACGAAGAGTAAAATCCCTTACATAATTTTGTCATGGTAATAGGAGTACATGGAAAGAATTAATGAGAGATAAAGGGGTATATCATCATTAAAACGTAATTATGAAAGTATGGAATAGGTGATAAGTCATAACCCAAACATTCATAATTGTAAATTAAATTTTATAACAACATAAGTAAACTAGGACAAAAATTAGAAATGAAGGAATACCTTACATGGACGTATGATCCCAATGGATTGGGAGAGGCTTGAGAGAGGCTTGTTGGGAGCTTGAACACTTTTTTGGGAGAATCTATATATTATTTGGTAGAGATTGGTCATGCTCCAAATGGTTTGAGTGAAGTGGAATGGGATAATGGGTGGGTTTATATTGTAAATGATAGTGGAATTATTTATTATTTCACAAACATATGTGTTGGATCCTATATATTAAAAAATAAATAATAAAAACCATACCATGGTTTTTCCCATAGGGTTTTCCAAATAATATTTGGAAAAAAATATTTTATACGGCCCTGAGATGAAAATATTAGAATATTATCCTTGCTTATGTGTAGGTGAGTCACATTACAATAGAAATCAATTTAAAATCATAAAATTTATTTTATGTATTATAAGGTCCATTAATGCATTATAAAATTATTACGAAAAATCTAAAATCACATTATTTTAAAGGTAAAACATATACTGGCCGAATATCCAAATTATAGTATTTTATTACATCACTATTAGGTCATTATGATGTCATAAAACCCATTATATATTTATACACTATTTAAGTATTTTCCATTAATTCTCTTATCTCATAAAATTATGAAAACATCACCATTGAAAAATTTTAATATCCATATTCAAAAAATAATAATAATTTTATCTAAATAATTATCATAATATGAGTATTTTCAATTTCAAAATAAAAACCAGCATTTGTTGAAAATTCAAGGGTTTTGACAGAAACAATATTCAAACCTAAATAAAAATTAAAATTTACTTCTTCAATATTATACACTCATTTAATGTTTATATAAGTAGTTTGGTAAAAATATTTTATGTAAAAAATCATTAATTATTTAAAATAAATTCATTAATACACATTCTAATTTATCGTATGGAAGTTATCAGTCTTATGAAATAGATTACTTAATCATTTAAAAATAAAAAAATAATATAATCAACATTTATAATAATTATTTTTAAAATATTATAATTAAAAACCATACAATAATATAATAATATATATGTTTCTCAAAAATACCATTTTTTATAATGAATCAGTTAATCAAATTCATCATTTTGTTTGAAGAACGACTCTTCTAATAAACAAATTAATATAAAAATACTTTTATTTATAATAAGGGATTACACAATAAATAATAAATTCAGTATTACATAACCCCATTTAACACCCCCAAAATACCTAATGGTAATGTGTTTGATGGTGATAGACTATTGGGGTGTCTCGGATAACATTTCATGTGTGGTAATCTCAATTAACATGAACTTTTTCTATAGGCGATTCCGTTTAAGCTTAACATGTTACAACTCTGCTTGGGAATAGTCAAGAGAAAAGCCATGAGAAACTATATCCTTCCCAAGATCAAATAAATGATATTCATATAGCCCAATTATTTTGAAAAAGGCCATCCTCTATTTTGTCTCTACTGAAATAATTTTTTTAACCTTATATTTTAATCAATTGTATGATCTCTATTCAAAAAATATATAATCATGTGTAATGATACTATACGGTAATTTAATCCAAAAAATAAAAAATATAAATAAATTTACTGTGTTTTATATATCCATAATACATAAAAACAATATGAATTTTGTTCACAAATGTTATGGTTATTACAAGATTCATCTGAAGAATGCATAAAAATTGAAACATCTATACACAATAATATTGGTCTTATTACCAGAATGATTATTTAAAATAAATGACTAATAGAAAAGGTATATAGTACTAAATCCTATAACAATATATCTTTATGTACTAATTATACTCATAAATAAAATTATATATCCTCAGACAAAGAATCAACCTCCATAGGAGACAAATATTTATATTTTTTGAAGACGTATCTAGATTTTCCAAATTGCTCAAAACTTTCTATTGAAAAATGAAAAAAACACTTTAAATAGAATATTATAGAATATATATTTTCAAAAAATATTTATAATAACATTTTAATGATATTGATGTAAAATAGTTTAAAATTTTTTCTATTTATAAAAATTATTCGGATGTTAATTCTAAAAACAATAAAATTTATAAGGATTTTGAAAATGTTATTTATATGAATAATGTTTTTGAGGCTAAACTAAATTCTAGAAAACATTAATATGAGGATAAGAATTTAGTAATTAGATTAAAATATAATATATTTTCCTTAATGAAACTTTTCTCAAATTTTACATCAGGTTAAAAAATTAGAAAATATATTTAATTATTCCTCCTGTAAGGAATAGTTCTAGAATGTGGTTTACTAACTCTAAACAAGTCATGGGTCACAACTATTCTATTCCTAGTAATTATCCTTTTTACAAAAGGTTTCTATGTGGTGGAAACTATGAGAAATATTATTCTTTAAATAAAATTCAATCCATAGGATTTTATAATGCTAACATTTCTAAGCAAATGTTGATTCCATTGATTTTACATTATATCATTTATGGATCAAAGAATGTTTGGATTCTTGAAACCCAATAATTTTATTTTTTATAAGTAATGGTAGTACCAACAATAATACATAGTACATGGATATTAGATATTCTTAACACATGACTAGTAATAAAATTTTATTTAAATATATTATTATAATTAATGGTCGAAGAGTCCCACTCTAAGATAATGCTCATGGAGATATTTTTGGTATAGGTAAAATAATTATTATTATAAAATCCTTAATTTAAAATTTTCATTTCATAACATTCATAAGAACAACCTTATATGAATAATTCAATTATGGGATAAAGGATACCTTGTGAATTTTCGATATGATAAATTCATAGAACATAATTCCAAGGATGAATTAATTATTAATCCCATCGACGTGAGAATTTATATACCATTAAAATATAAGACCTTAGGATCCAAGGAATAAGTTTCAATAGACTAATGGAAGTCCAATCTTGGTTATGGAATAGAGGGAAACAAAACTATAACCTTGGGAACTTAAGTAAACTATATATAAATGGACATGTTGAGGATCTACGAAATCATAGATTTTATTCTTCAAAACTATGTAACCCTTATCAATTTGGGAAGAAAAATAAGTATAGATTTTCATTTATAAGTTATGTTTCATCATCTTTTGCATTACAGTTGGTTCACATGTACTTTTTTTTTCCTACACAAACCAGAAGTATTGGAGGAAAATAGTATGTATTTTTTTAGTGAAGGAATAATGTCAATTTTCATGGGTTTGTTTTCTAGAAAATAAATCTTAAGACTTCCCTTATTTTAAATACTTTTTATCCAAAGTTAAAATTGACAAAAAAAACTTTCATTGATATCTATTTATAGTGATCATGGGGGAGAAATAGAAAAATCCAATTATAAAATTTTTTTATTAATAAAGGAAATACTCTTAACATCATTTCTGCATGAAATCCTCATAAAAATGGTGCCTTCAAAAGAAGAAATTGAAATATTTGGGATGTTTGAAGAACCATGTTGGGTGAATACTCAATTGCTAAACATTTTTAGGATAATGATGTTAGTACTACTTGTTATACTATAATTCAAGTTTTAATAAATCTATTACATAATAAAACAACCTATCAGTTATGAACATATCAAAAATAAAGTGTTACATACAATTGAGTATTTGGATGAAAATTATTAATTTTGAATAAAAAAGATAACTTTTTTAAATTTTAACCCAAATCCAATGATAGAATATTTTTAGGCCTTGAAACTTCTTCTATGTATTATAGATTTTCTCCAAAAAAAATTATACTGTTTAGTAAACAATACATGTTATGTTTGAGGAAACTGATCATTTTATTTATTGAAAACCTCATACTACATCTTCAAATGTGTTTTTAATACTGATTATCAACCATTTATTGAATAATATTATAATAAGGAGAATTCAAGAGAAATTTTTTCTGATGTTTTCACTCAAGAATATTTTATACCCAATTTTAATGAATAGGATTTACAAAATCCATATCATTTGTTTCACAGCAATAATCCTAGTGATAGTATCATTAGTGTTGAAAATCAACCCATATGTACAATATTGTTTTAATAAATTATGTATAGAGTCTATAATTTATTTCATAAATAGAACAAAAAATACCTTATGAGGATTTAGGTGATGATGATTGGATTAAATATATTCAAGATGAGATAAATGAATTCAAAAGGAAAAAATTCTAGACCTTGGAAAAAATACCTAATGAAACATATATAATAAGAGTAAAATGGGTCTTCAGAAAAAATTGATGAAAATGGAGTCATTATTAGAAATTAACCATGAATAGATGATAAATGATATAATCCACAAGAAGGAATAGAATTTGAAGAAACCAATTCTCGAGTAACAATACTTGAGTCTAATAAACTCAATTATCCTTTGCAGAAGTCCTTAACATAAAACTTTTTCAAATATATGTGAAGTGTTATTTCTTTAACATATATGTTCAAAAGAAATTGTCTGTTGAACAAACGTCTTTTTTTGAAGACAAAAAACATCGAAAAAACATTTTTAGACATTCCAAAGAATTGTAATTCCTTAAACAATCCATTTGAACCTGGTATGATTGAATTATGAGATTTTTTTGCAAATAAATTATATTAAGGGAAGTTCTTATCCAACCATTTTTCAAAATAACGAAAAAATGATTTGGCTTTGTAAATTTATATTGATGAAATTATATTATGATCAACTCACCAATCCATAATTGATTCATTTGTGAATATTATAAAATATGTGTCCAAAATGAGTATGATGTGTTAGTTTACATTTTTCCATAGATTTAAAACTACATAAAAAAATATAAGAAACCTATATTTATAAACATAAGAATATTAAATATCTTTTTAAAAATCATGGATATGATAAAACTAAAAGTATAAGTACTCTAATCAGGATATTGAATATACTAGATCTTCATTATGTTATGAAACCAGTAGATCAATCATCGTATAGAGGAATAATATAAATTTCACTATAATTAACAACTGGTATTCTAGACATAATGTTCCCAATATTCTTATGTGAAAGATATCAAGAAAATCCAAAATAATCCAATTTAAAATATGTGATTTTTTTTTGTTATTTATGGGGAAATATGGATTTGATGATTTTTTATTGTTCCAGAAATGATTTTGAAAAAATAATTTTCAGATGTTTTTTGGTTATTGTTGAATTGATATAATGATATTATCTGGTACTTTTCATTTATTAGGAGATTTTTTTTTGAAACATGGCTATGTAAGATAGAAAATTCTATATAACATTCCACTACTAAAACTGATTTTATAGCAGGGGAAATTATTTTCCAAAAGTGTTGTGGATACGACCCACAATCATAGATTATGGCTTGAGTTTCACTAAAAATAAAATACCATGTGATAACACTAGTTCTATATCATTAATTATAACCCCTAAACAACACTCTCTTGAAAATTTCAAAGATATTAGGCATCACATTCTTAAGGATTACATACATAATAGGGATATTTTTACAATTTATCAGAATGCAAGAAAAACATGGTGATATTTTAACAAAATTATAACCCTATGATAGATTTGAATACATTAATCAAATAATTGGTTTAACGAATATAATGTAATCATTCACATCTGAATTTTGGTTAAAACTATCCCTTAATATTATGATACTTCTTTTTATGGGGGAAGTACAATTTATTTCTTAAATAATTTTTTCCTCATAACAAACCAAATGTTTTTGGAAAGAATACAAATATTTGAAGACTCTAATAAAAAATTTTGAAATATAATTTTTTAAGATGAATATTATAAAATACTAGAAAACCATCATAGAACTACGAAAAATACTTTTTCATACTGATTACTTATTAACATTCAATTCGGTATGACGGTATTTTCAAACATTTTTTAAAAAAATTATCATATTCAACATTCTTTAAATAAAATTTGATATCTTAAAACCCTAAAATACTAGAACATATAAAACCTTATTTGGTCTAATATCTAAAGTTAGAAAAATTACTTATTTTTAACAATTTAATTAACCATGGATGATGAACTTCCACTATGAAGTCTATATAAAGGAGGGGCATCCCAGTTTCTCAATCAAATTCCATATTTTTATACCTGAGTTGCTACCACCCTTCAAAATATCTTTTCTTATTTCCATTCCTCTTCATCAATTTTTTTAATGTCTCTATCAATCTCTTCTCATAATTCAATTCCTTGGCACATAGAGCATAATGATCGTTCTATTTTTAGAGAAAGGATAGTTGATACAAATATATTCTTTATGTATGAATAATTTTTATTAAATATCTTGATATTTCAAGGATGGAAAAAGGTTTTCATTGTGAGAACAATTGATATCACAATTCGGTGAATTCTGATATGATAAGTGAATTCTATAAATCAATCTAGTATTTCATTTATGATGAAAAGGAAAAAAATTGGTTTAAGTGTTAGGTAAAATCCTAGTATATGTCTTATAACAAAGAATAAAATATCATAACAATTCCCTATGATGGAGAATCTTATTATCCCTCTCATAATATTCAATATTACATAGGTTATTTTAAAAATACATTGATATTGATTTCTTAGGAATTCATGGAGTATATAATCCCATGCCTTCCCACCTTTTTTCTAACTCTAGTATCATGGTATTACAGATTCAAGGTATACTAATACCTAGAAAATAGGGAAATGACACCTTTAATATAGAATAAATCAAAATGATTGATTTTCTAGATACTCTATGGAAAATTTAGATGGTAAAATATATATTTATAAAAATCATTATGATAAAGGATTAGTTGATCATGTAACATAATCTTATATTACAGATATCTTAACTCAGTTGTTGGTAAAATAGTTGAAATATTTTAGTATTCCATGAAAGAAAATGCCAATGATGTTCTGAATTATTCATTTAATTGATGTCACACATAAAATAATGAAATAATCATTTAATGAAAAGACATACCATTGTATTGATTTAGTAGTCAAGACATGTCAACTCGGAGAGAGTTCAATTTTGGAAATAAAGAAAATAAAATATCAAATCTGAAAACTGTATAAAAAACTCAAACATCTAAAGCATCGATGATGATGAAAAAAAGTCTTACCCATATGAAATAGTAACAATGTGGAAAAATACTAAGATCATATAAAGGAAACATATCAAGTGTTTGGATTTTATCCTCAAGAAGCCAAAGCATTAAAAATTCAACCAGAATAAGATCTTCAAAAATTATCAAATAGAAAAAACATAAGAATAAGATAACAAAAACATTGATGATTCAATCCCTATTTAAAGATACCAAAAAACCTCAAAAAAATGTGGTTATGGAATATTTTCACCAAGAAACCGAACATCCTCAATAATCACAACCTGTGGAAGTAGAGAATATCCCAATAGAAAAGGGAAAGGATGTCGTTTTGGGATTAGTTCTGACTTTTCATGAACAATGCCAAAAAGAATAGAATAATAAAATATGTGATAAAAAAAATTATTACAAGATACAAGGGATCGATCATATATATATATATATATAGAGGGAATTTAACATGATTTCAAAAAGAACATCTCAAGCCCTATCTTCTAAACTTTCCTCCAAAGAGAAGCAAGTTGAAAAATATGATATTTAGAATGAAAATGTTTTTTATACAGAAGTGCATAAATTTTTATCTAATGATGATGTTGATGTTTGTATCTATGGTAAAGTAAGTGATGATAGTAATTATTGAGTTTATATTGATAAAAATAATGATGATAATGACGAAATCATTCAAAATTATGATGAAAATCCAATAATTTAGAGGTCAGAGAAATCTGATTTTAGGACTGAAAAAGTTAATTAGGTAGATGTTGTAATGTGTAAGAATAATTAATTAGAATTAGAAAAGTTTTACTCCTTCTTATGATATTTTTTTTCAATCCATAAAAAAACTGGTTAACTTCAATTTATATTTCCCAAAACATTGATTGACGATATAAATTTTTTCAAGAAAATGTAAATCTAAAATCATACTCACTAAAAATTCTAATATATATATTAATAATGCTTGCAACCAAATTAAGGACCATTGTTCTAAATTATGATTCTCGTAAGGAAGCCAACCAAATGATGACTAAGTGCTTAAAACTAGTCAATACTGATTGTATGGTTTTTCATGATATGTTTGAATCATTTAAGAATTTATTATTATAATTTGAAGACACCCCCAACGAACATTCATTTAGTTTTTCAAAAAAAATATGACGGATGAAAAACACATTCAATTATTAAGATAAATACATGAATTAGAAACATTATTCTCTTGTATATAAGGATAAAAGGGTGAATGATTATAAAGATTAGGTGGATAAAAAATTAATTACCATGATGAAGTGATTAAGAGTAAGGAAGAAAATATTAAGAATCATGAGATCAAGAATCTTAATCTTTAAGATCTACTAGTAACATTTCAAGATGACTATAAATATTAGTTGAAATTGTAGGATATGGTCAATTAATTAATGTTATATATGAATTTGTTTCATATATTTATGATATTTTGTTGTAAAAATTTTTTCAATATCAATTTAATATTATTATTTTTCCTAAAGTAAGTTTTATCATTTCATAGGTACATTACATTTCCCCCATTTCATTCTGTAAATAAAAATGGTGGAGAATATTAAAAAAAGAATATTATTCTAAGGAGGATTATATATAATTAAGGGGGATAATAATTAAAGAATAAATCATTATGTATGGGTTAAATATTTAATTAATGAATATACAAATACTTAATGATTATAATATGATCCTTAGGGGGTTTTAAAACTTAAGGGGGAGTTATTCATATTCATTTTGAATCATATACCCAAGGGTAGATAAATGTTTCTTCTGTAGTATAAACTTGAAATATTATAGTATTAATATTACATTCATAAAATGTTGTTTGTGCTTTCCAGAATGTTGGAGATTTTGGAATCAAAAGATTTTTTATCACTTTTTTATTCCAGTATTTTTTGGAAGTTAGAATAACATTCCCTCCCATAATAATTTCATTCTATAAGTATCATACAAGGAACATTATTTAAGCTCAAATATAATTATAATTTTAATCCTTAATGTATTTTCTAAAACATTCTATTTAATTATAATATTTTAAATCATATAAACAATTAGATTCTTAATTAATAAAAATCATTTTCGTACTCATAAAATCAAATAAACTATTTTATAGAATCTGTTTCTCACATTTCATTGTATCTGATTCACTATTTTTATCCATTTTGAATCGCTCATATTTTTTAAAAAAAATTCACCACATTTCATAAATCTTATTATCTCAGAAATATGAATCTTATTATTGATTTAATTTAATTAAGATTTGGTTAAAATTTTAATCCAATTTTCTCAAAATCATGAATTTGATAATCAGAGTTCTGTGAATCTGCTTTATATGGCTTCTCAATTATGATTCTAAATATTTATAGAATACGAATATCATTTTTACAAGAACACTTTTTTCATGATCCTCTAAAATGATTTATTATATAGAAAATTACTTCCTCTATTATAATTATTCACTTAATGGTATTCATATATATTATTAAAAATATAATGCTTTTAATAATTTTCCCTATAAAAAATAATGTGGTCTAATTAGTTATTTTATGACCTTTTTAGTGACAGCTTTACATATCCCTCAAAATTTCATGAAAAATATGACCGTTTTGTAAAATTCCACTGTTATAGATATCTCCCATAAATATCTATTCATTTTTATGATCTCACTGTAAAAACACAATTTTGAATTTTTGAGACATGAGAGAGCTAAGCCAAAATTGATTTCGATAGAGACCTGAAATTATTGAGTTGTAAACCACATGTTCAATATAAATGAAATTATAAATGAGATTTGTTTTTAATTTTGTGACACAGATCATGTCGGTTTTCAATCTAGGGATTCTAAGATGAAGGTAGACAGTGGTGTCGATTACCTGGTTAATCAATGAATTCCAACTAAATTAAGATAATGGTTCTAAGCACCTACTTGATTGAGGTCATGTAGTGATAAAAAGATAAAATCTATAACGGACCTTTCATAGAGACCGAGATTACCCTATTGTGCGTATGAAATACATAAATTGAAGAATAAATCATCATAATTTTATCCAAGGTGTTTGTATACCCTACTATTTGGGTTAAAATATTTTTACTCTTTTATAGGCTCTTTACATTTCCACTACATCTCAAAACAAATAGAATGTGTTTCTTATTCATTCACTTTTGTAATAACTCTTATATAAGATTCTATATTATGTAACAAAGAATATTGTTTACGTATAACTGTTTTATTATTTCATTACACATATTTATCAATCCTAAGTTATTTTTCATTAACCTTACAATAGTGGTTTTAGTGGATATTTCTTTTTTAACATTATTAAACAGTCATTTTATTAATGTTAAAAATAAATTTTTTTAAATAAATAATTCACCAACAATTGTTATTGAGTATCTACATTTATATTATGATCCTACAATCTCCATTATAGATCTTTAATTCATTAGGTAAAAATAATATTCGAAGTTAGTTTGGTGGTTATTTCAATTTAATGGGTTTTGAAATGGTTTTATGTAAATTACACTCTAAGTCTCATATACTTATTTAAATTCTTTTCTATTGGTTAAAAGTATTTTTTCAGAGAAATAAATATGTTTGTTTCTCATGTGAAAATGTTCCATTTCATTCACTCAAAAAAATTATTCTGGATTCCATGTTTTTTAATAAACTAAATACTTTTTTCTATTTATGTTTATTATTGTGATTTAATTTCTAATTCAATGTTTTGCTATTTTTTCATAGGTTTAAAGGCTATGTAGAGACAATGATGAGGAAAATATAAAAATATTTATGTTTTAGAAAGAATCATTCGTTTATTTGGGAAATTATATTTGGTTAAAATATGGATACTGAGTAAAAGTGTCAACATGTAAATTATAGATTTACATTGAAAGTGGTTGTCCTAATAATATAAAACACTATACAAAAAAGAATCTACAGTGTAAATTATATTTAAAAAACGCTTGAATATGTTTTTTAATAAAAGGTTCTTATTGTTAGTATCAAATGATGGTTTAGAAAATGTTAGTGGTTATTATTGAGACAATACCATTCCATTAGAATATTTTACATTATAGTTATGTTGAAAGGATGTGTCATTTTAATATTAACATTTAGATTCATCTAAACATTGTATCATTAGAATGGTTTCCTACATAGCATATAAGGATGCTATAATTGGAGGGAATGTAGAGTGAAAACATTTAAAAATCAATATCACAAGGATATTTGAATAAAAACAGAAATATTTGTTGTTGTGATGGATTAGTTTATAGAGGAAGATAATGGTGGTGAAATCCACTTACCAGATCATCAAGATTAATAGTATCATAAAATTTCAAGAGTATACAATTTTACAAGGCCACATATCCCGTTATTAAATAGATTATCTAACCCAGGGTATAGGAAGGAACGATCAATGCCCTGGAGAGGATATTTAAAATAATGTGATGTTCATAACATAAAAGTAACTCCTTCCATCTGCAATTTTGATGAATAAGCTAACAGATGGCTTTCAGTCTTTAGGAATACTAGAGAGAAAAATAATTTTGAGTTTGTTGTCAATGATTCGTTGAGGTTGAATTACTTTAGACCTCTATGATGCTCTTCCTTTTTTGTGTATGGAGATCTCCCAAAAGAAATACAAATGTTAACTTTCAGTCAGTCAAATAATTTAAGTACATGTTCCATGATAATTATTTCCCAAAGGGCTTTCAGATAAGGATAGAGATATAATTATTTGATATAAATCAAAAGTATTAAGATTCAATTACTGCATATGAAAAAAACATCTCAAGATTGGAAAATCAGGTTTTATATTTTATTCGACACATTGATAAAAAAATTAATAGATTTTACCCAAGTCTGAAACCATGATTATAGAGATATTTATCCTCTATAAAATTAAAATGTTATAAAAAACTAGTTCTTTGTGCTATGATAGTTGAAATAGTGTTTTTTGAAACATACATTCCAATTGATAATAAGATTAATAAATGGTCAAGTTTGTAGGAAATGGAGAAGATAAGAATTATAATTTTTGGAGGTATTCCAAAAACTTGTTCCCCGAATGAAAAAATACATTTAGGGGAATGTGTTTCCAGATCTGAAATGTGTTAAAAATGTTGTATATTTGGTTATAAGGTTTTTGTATGCATGTAAAATAGTGTTGAATAATAAAACGATGAGATAAAAGATATCAGGAAAATATAAAGATGATTTATCTATAAGGAGTTCAAGCATTATGTGAATCTGATTCCAAATAACGTTACATGGGTTGAACGTCATCATGATCTGAAAAATAGTGTTTTGAAAATTAATTGCTAATATTTCAGTTCATGTTGATATATTTGGTGATGAGAGGGATGCTCTAGTGAGTATAGTAGTTTTCTAAGGATAATTAAAAGTTCGAAATTTCAAAAAATCATTATAATGTTTTATTTATTGTGATAATTCATTATTATGGAAAATTCTATAATATGTTTGTATAGAATTTTATTAAATTAAATGTATGAATTTTCCATTATATATAATTATTTTGAGGTGTTGATAACATTTTTGGTTTTTGTTATCTTTGATGGGTATGGTTATTCTTAGAGATGGGCATCATCATTTTTCACTATTAAGATGATGAAACTTTTCATATATAATAGAAATATATTATGTAATTATACACCCTTAGGTTTATCAATATTATAGGAAAACCCCAACTCAAGGAAGAGTATATTTTAATGAAAAACACTACCATTTAAATTTATTATTATGAAATCAAGGAAATTTTCATCAATCACATATTTATAGTTTTTTTATTTTTAACATTCTATTGAGCATGATTTCTATTATAATTCATCAAAACATTATGTTTAGTTTTCCATTTCATATCCATGTTTTATTATATGGAACATGAGTATCTATTATCTCTAGTGATGTCTATCATTACCTTAATTTCTCTTAAAGATTATATTTTATTAATGATTTTTTGGATATTTGTTTCAATAAAGATATTTTAAAAAGTAAAGACCCTAGATTTCAATCCTGAATTTAAAATTGAGAGGATAAATTTTCCAAAATAAGGGGATAATGTAACATTCAATGTTCTTAGAAAGGAAATACAATCTCAGATATCATAACTGATATGCCACATCAAGCTTTATCAAACAAATAAATTTTATAATCTAAATTTCAAATTTATACTAGTTATTAGAATTTTGGGAATTGATAGTATGAACTATATTATGATTTTATGCTTTACAAAAGTATATATAGTTAATGAAATGGAGACCAATTTATTACTAATGAATGTGAAGCCCTTTTTAAAAAATGAGGAAATGTTTTTTTGAATGATTATTAAAATATCTTGAAATGTGTTTTATAAAAATAAATAATAAAATCCCAATTTTTTGAACATAAGAATATAATATATATATATATATATATACTCTAACCAATTCTTAAAAAAATTTATAATGAGTTTTTGAAAAATAAGATATAAATAAATATAGTTTTAGATATAAAAGAAGTATATTTAAAAAAATAATGGTTTGTCGCATTTTGATGGGGAATATATTTTAAATATAATATTATAACAGTTTATATGTTCAATTGGAAAAAATTATTTTATTTCAAATAAGAAAATCATAATTTACATTGGTTAACCTTTTTGTATTTTTTCTGTAAGAGTTATTATTTTGTGAGTAGTGAAAAATAATGTGTTTTGTTTGAGAACAACATATTCTTATAATTTATTTATATTGTTAAATTATATTTTAATTTGAGTTTAATGTATAATTAGTCCAATTATAAAACAATAATGTAAATTTATGTCATTTTAATCAATTTCACTTTGAAAATATATATAAATAAATTTCAATATTATTAACATTTCACATTAAAACAATACTTTTAAAATTTTTTTGGGATTAATTTTAAATATAATTTTTAAAAGTTTGTAAATTGAGTTTGGTAAAATCGATACAAAATTTGGAATACAATTTTTGAAATTCGGTTTTAGTGTTCCTTTTATATTGTTTTATAAAAAATTTACCATGGTTTAAAATTATTTACATTATTATGGGTAAACATTGAAACATGTTAATGTTAAAAGGGGTAAATGCATAAAATAAATAAAAACCAAAACATTAAAATGTTTTTTGATGTGTGTATAGATCCTACATATCCCAGAAAATATTAATATTCGTCAAATGAATTTTAATTTAATTCATCCTTAAAATGATTGCAATTTAATATAAAACATTTGTTATTTAATCACATAAACCACGCTCTCTTAAAATACAAATACCACCCCTCACCACCCCATTATGACATAAAATGAATTTTAACACGTAATATATAATTCAAAACCATTCCTCATCACTCTACCAATGTTAATGTTCTATTGTTCTAACAAAAAATCCTAAAATAATGTCCTTAAGTGTCTCTCAAGGAGTTTACATTTAAAATTTAGTTTTCCCAAAGTACCTCAATTAATTTTTTCCCATTTATACATTCTCATCACCCATTTCATCCATAAATTAATGATAAATCCATAATAATGTATATAATAGAGTGTTCTGATTCTAATTTAATATATCAAATCCTTTTAATTTTTCATATCCCCTAAACTCATTCCATAACTGTATTAGTATTTATAGTACCTTATATAGTGATTTTATAACATCTTATGACCCATTCATTAATAATATTTCATTATCATCATTATTTCAAGTGAATTTGTTTCATAGTTTCATGAATGATTCAAATGTGTAAAATTAATAATGTTTTTTTAAAATGAGATTAAAACTAAATAGGTGTGATTAAATAGAAATATTATACATAAATAATTATAAATTGTACCATATCTCAGTTTTTCATAAGTGGAGATGATTCATTGGATAAAACATTAATGATAAATGTTTAGTTTACTTTGGTAGGCATTTCTGAACACTGCGAACTAAATTCATTTTATTTACATTATTTTTGTTAAACCTATACATAATGATTATGTCTTTCAAATAATACGCATTAAATGAGTTATGAATATATTGTTTTGTATTTCAACTTATTTTATGTGGTTTCATAATATATACAAATGCTTTATTCATTTAATTTAGTTCTACTAGCATGACATGATATTTTTAAGGGTTTTCATCTCAACCTCATTTCATTGAGACATATATTGATTATATGAACATTTATTCTTTTATAAGTTTTATATACATCCAAAATGATATTTCATATCCATGTTTAATCAATAATAATTTCATTTAACATCTTGATAATTTTATTATTGAATGGAGATTATTATTTAAATGTTCAATGTGGTATGTGACACTTTGAATGTTTAATGGTTTAACTATCAAATCATTTCCTACATGTCAATATTATTGATATTATTTTACATATTTATTTTTATGGATATAAAATGATTATAAATATTTTTTTATTTATATTTTTTATTTCATTTAAAAAATGATTATTTGTACATATTTTTTTATTAATAATTTTTCCTAAATAACAAAAAGAATGTTATATTCGTAACATATATGATGGTAATGACTTTTCGACCCTCATGTGAAATATTTTAATTTTTCATAAATTTATATATTTAATGATTCATTAAATGAAAAAACTATCTTTATCTTTTTGGGTGTTTTTTATTGAAAATGTTTTTTTAAATAAAGAGTATATTGTTATTGAAAATGGTTTTTTTGAAAGAAAACAATAATTTTACCTAGAAGTGTCTTCATATGATCTTAAAAGAATTTTACCAAGGGTTTTCGGATTAACTTGTTTTATTAATGATATTTTAAACGAGAATTATATGAGATTAGTGATAATGATACAACTTATACGAAGGACTAATGCCTATAATAGCTCACGAGTGAGCCCAATAGAGATTATAAGAAGGGTTGAGGCCCATTATAGTTCACAGGTGTGCCCATTATAGATTATATGAAGTGATGATCCCAATTAGAGCTCACATGTGACCCTAATATAGATTATACAAATAGTGATCTCGAATATAAATATGTAATTAATTAGGTTATAATAATTCTTGATATTGTATGTGTAGTAATTCAAATTGAATGGTTTTTGAAAGTGTTATATATATATATCATCCTCTAAGTCAGCTAAAAGAGTTTTAATTTCATTACTCTTTTTAATTATTTTCCTTAAGAAAAACACATATGTGTTATTCATTTGAATTTTTTTCCATTTAATCAAATAAAATTAAACCAGATTTAATGTTTTTCACAAGATTAATGGTTATATTTATTTCTATGTCCATTACCGAGTTTTATGTTCTCATCCCATGATTTAAATTTTTTTTGATAGGTTGAAATTATGATCATTGAAAATGACTTGGACAAGATTAAAAAATTGATGTTATAGAAATAAATGGTGTTTAATTATAAATTTTTTTCTTTGGTGATTAAAATGGATAACAAGTGTAAGTGTCTACCTTTAATGTCTGTATTTACTTTTTAAGAGATTATCATAATTCCCTAAAATAATAAAATGAAATGATTGTTGAATTTGAATTTTATTTTAGAGAAATATAATATTTAATTTTTAAGGAAGGTTCCTTACAAAGTATTTTTCACACTATTTATCTTTTAAATAACAATATCCCCCTATTATCATAATTATGGTTTATTGACCCTTTTTATGATATGTGATTCCAAGAAGGGGGTTAAAAATATCTAAAAGGGTTTTTACATTATCATATGAATTATCATCTACGAAATATTTCATTTAGATAACCATCTAATATTTTTCAATCATTAGTTTATAATGATTCAATCAAAATTTAAAAAAATTAAAATGTTTTCAGTTCACATTTTCAAAAAAATTGAAAATTACCTATAACATAATTTTTAAAAACAACATTAAAAATAATATAATGATTGTTTTAATGTTTCATATCTAATTTTTAACATTTTCTCAAAATTATTTAATTTCATATAAATATAATTTCATGAAATATATAAAAAATTACATCCTAGATTTTCTCTTAGGGAATTAATATCACAAAATCAGGTCGTCCATTTCCTGACAAGAAAACTAATGTTACCATTCAATTTGTTCTCCTTAAAATGATTTTTTCGTAGATCTATGACCATTTAAAATTTTATAATATTTTTGGGGTACATGTTATGATTATATCATTAATATTCATTATATTAATGTACTATGTCTATTTTTTTGGAATGTTTTTTATTCTAGTCTATATTATGTGAGATAATTCAGTTATTTTATAAAAATTATCAATTTCATGTTCTGATTGAAGACCCATAAATTTTTTTCTTTATTTTATGTGTTGATACAGAATTATATATCCCACAAATTAATTTGTAATTGTTTTATATTTTTTTATATTTTTAGGGGAAAATAATATTAATTACCAAACAGTTATGGGAACTGAAATGTGATGCTTTCTACACTATGTTTTAGAAAGAAATTAGTGATGCCTTTTACACAATGTTAGATGAATCATGTAGTAATTACTTTTACAATAATTTATGGGAATTATTTAATGATTCATACTATATAATTTTATGGGGTTTTTCTAGTGAGTAATTATTTAATATTTTATGGAAATAATTCGGTGATTCTTGTTATATTATTATATAATCTCATATTTTTTATCCTATGTTACATTTCATTGTTGTAAATTTATCTTATAATACCATTAATCATAATTATTATCTATTTTTTCTAATAAATTTTCTATATTATTTTTATGGTTATTTTTGGTTATGTGAAATATTATAATGTCTTGTAGATAATGATACATGTTTCAATTTAATTTAAAATATCAATTTCATCTATCTCACATTTCCTCATATGATTATGATATAGAAATTGATGAAATGTTGAAAAGTTCATCAATTTAAGGTAATTTGAGTTCAATCCATTCCTTTATTCCATTCCCCATGTGATGAATATTACTATAATATATGATATGTTTATAAAGAAGTTCAATATATTGATATTATAGAGAAATTTTCACACTTATAGGAATTTATTTCATATAATAATAAAATAACATTAATGCGTTGGTTTCAATGGTTCTGTGAGTATCTATGAGATGTAATTTTTAAATATATCACTTATTTAAAAATTGATTTATTTTTTATCTGGTCAACTCAGTTGGAATCAATGGTTGTATGAAATGTATTTTTCTTGGAACCAAATATGGGAGTGTTTGTTTCGGAATCCTCGATGTGACATAGTCAAGGATATGCACAAACCATGATGATGACTAAAACCATTCCACGTAAAAAAATAACATTTAAAACTAATGATTGGGTATTTGGATCATATTATCGTATTTATATTCCATTAAACTCTAAAATTTAGAATGGTCAAGATATACATATTGAAACATATATGAAAGTTTGGGATCACCCAATAATGATAAAATCACCATACATATGATAAAAGACCCCGTGAAATCCTAATGTTGAATTTTGGACCAATTAACATACATATAAAATATATGATATATGAAATTGTGTTATATGAGGGTCTCATACAATACTAAAATGAAAAATATCATGTTTCTTCTCTTTTACGTTCATGAAAATGTAAAATACAACTATTTAGGAATACTTTTTAAATGATTATTTTACTGATTTCAAAATAATTCCTCAATATATTAATAATTTTTTTAGCCAAATGACATATTAAATCTCAAAATGTTCCTTGTAGACATACCTATGTCACAAAATTTTATTTTTTCGAACTACACCTTCTTACCATAATTACAATTCCACATGATTTAATTATTGATTTTTTTTCAAAAATAATGAATAATTTTTTTTCATTCACATGAAAAATTGAAATAAATTAACACAATACATTAAATTAAAATTATTTTATCCTACAATTATTATACATATGTTAAATTAGTATGTAAATAATGATGTAAAATTATTTAGAAATATATAATGTAAATCAATGGAAATTGTATCATTAACAGAAGTATTACTAATGATGGACATTTTTCCATGATTGAAAAGAATGTAGAGAAACTAGATATTTTTTTATCATATCTTCTAAAATAATAATATAAATAATAATATTAATTTATTAATATAATTATAAATTATTAGGCAACTTTTACATAAAAATGTAAAAAAATTAAATCAAAAAGGATTTTTTGTATTATATGGTATAATATTAGTTTTTTTCAAAAAGTAATAGAATTATAATATTATGGAATAAAATTTAATTGAAATTTCATAATGATAAAATTATCATTCGATGAAAACCTCTTTGACAATATTCTACTTACTGAAGTAATAATATATATATAAACTAAATATCATCAAAAAATATTATATGAACATAATTATACAATTAATTGTCTTAACATTGTAATTAGCATGAAAATAGAAATAATAAATATGATATATTATATTAATAATCATATAATTAACAAATTTTTATTATTCAGCAAAAAAATCTGCATATATGAAGCCACATAGTCAATGTAAGGGACTCCCATTTTAAAAAAATAACCTCAAATACTTCTTTTCATAATATATATTTAATCCATATTCATATATTTAAAATAATTATTTAGATTTATTTATAGTTAAGTATGTTAATTACAAATGAAACATTATGATTTTTTTTTATTTCAATCAAATTATTTCAGAAGGATTCTCTTTAAAAAATGTTTTGAATTTCATTCTAAAAGAATGAAAGAATTTTCAAATTTTATATATATGCAGTCAATGATTTTTATTGTAACTATAAACATTATATGAAATCATATATACATTATAATAATTCTTGTTAAATTCATTTAAAAATAAACATTTCCATTCCTTTGGAATTTTATTTTTAAAAAATACATTTTTAATGAAATTGATATATCAGTATCTAATGATGAATTTGTATCGGTGAAAAGAAAATTATATGAAACAATATTTTATGTACTATATTGTTGATAATGATGTTTTTTTTAAGATGGTTGTTCTATTATATGGAAAGGTCATGTGAATATATTATAGATCATTAATTCATCGGCAAAAGGGAGTGAGTAAAATAAATAAGCTTCTCCCCAGTGAATACAGGAATATGCTATAATGGATATTCCAAATTCCTGATCGAGTTAATTGAATTTTTTTATCCTATGTGATTATAGAAATATGTTGCAATAGTTAGTCGATCTATAACTATGATAATAATTCCATTTGTACCCTTATGGGTTACTCCAATGGTAAGAGTGATATGAACATTATTCCTAATGTTCCAACCTATTTTTATATTAGCCTTCTATTCCATATAAATGTTTCCCTAAATTGTTTGTCTTTTATAATAAAATGACTTATTTGATAAGATCAAGTAATAAGGAGGTAATGTTAATTATTTTCTTAGATTTAATGTTGTTTTTGGATTAACATCCATTTTTATTATAACTATTACTATGATTTTTTTGTCTCATCTCTCATATTAAATATTCAAACTAGGTTTATACATGGGTAATAGAAACAAAAAAATGAAATTGAATGGGGTGAATATTTTAAATTCAAAGAAATCATATTTCTTATTGAAATTGTGGTATGGTTCGAAAAAATATAATTAATAGAAGTATAAAATTTAAAATATATGGGTTAGTTATGTTAGATCTATTACCTAACTTTTTAGATTTATAAAACTGAAAGATATTTTTGAATGAATGAAATTAATTCTTGTCTAAATACAATATTTTATTTAATGATTATAGATGGATCCTTATATTTTTAATTATGAAATGTCTTATATTAAACCAGATAATAAGAGAATGTTAATAATGTTCCATTTAAATAATTTATATAATGCTAATATTATATGACATATAATTGGATTACTACCATGTTTCCTCATATAAAATATTTTCCATAATAATGGTTCACTAAATATGGATCACGATAATAGACATAGGAAGGAACAAAGGGGGCTATATCATTTCAAATTATTATCCTATAATGGATGGATTTGTATGTGAGAATTTTGTTAAAATGATAAATCATTTGAATTAGGCAACACATAGTTGTGGTATCGATGAAATAGAGTGTCCAAATCATCCAAAAGAGAACATTATGATAGTTGAGAATTTTATGAGCCAAAATCCTCTATAATTAGGTGGACCATCTTACCCAGAAGTAGCTAAAGGATGGGTTAAAAGAATATAAATGATATTTAAGGTCTATGTATTATCATTTTTTAATGTTAAATTTTTTCTACTGATTTGAAGGTTAATATCTCTAGTGGTGGAAATTATTCATTAATATAATAGGAGGATAGAAAATTGATTCCATTTGGTGGGTTTATTTTAAGAATATAACACTTTGTAAAATATTTTTCCAATGTGGGTCGATAGAGTATAGAAAATAAATTATTCATATTGAAAATGTTTGAAGATTCAAAGTCCATGATTAAAGAAAATTTTACTCAAATGGTTTTTTACACATGATATTTCATATAGGATCCTAAGAGAGAAATTATTCAAGAATACATTTGATAGAATATAAAATATTGAGATCAATTGGCTTACTATGAATTAAAATGATTTGACATAGAACTAAGATGTTTTGAGAAAGTATAAATAGTGTCTTATTATGATCTATTGTACATTTAAAGCTAGGACCATGTTATAGAAAAAATGGAATAATTGATCTTATGAATATAGTTTTATGAAAAATATGTTTTCATTTTAAGAGTGTCTTGGTAATAATAACACTATGGATTTCCTTATTAAGTATGTTTTGTTATTAAATTGTTGTCTATTTGGGAATAAAGAATGTAATTACAATGAAAAATATCTAGTTTCTAGTTTTCCCAATTCTAATAGAAAATCATCAATATGTTTTAAATGTATCAAGATGGATTATAAAGTAGAACATATATGGGAAAGAAGCTAAATAGTAGGATGTAGATAGAAAATCATAATAAATTCATTGTGAAATAATTTATAACTACTTTAGAAGATATTGGGCCATCAAATAATGTGTTATTAGATGAATTTTTATTTTATTTATAATATAATAATGAATTTTTTTATTCAGGGTCTACAAATTCATTATTTTCTGAAAATATATCATCTCAATTTGAAATTACACCTTAATAATGAAATCCATTGGTTATGCTAAATACAAAAGTAGGGGATGTATTAAGGAAAAATTAATTATAATAGTCTTATTGTAATTTTTTGTGGATTTATTATAGTAGAAAACCATATTTCTTTTCCCCTATAATATTTTTTTATTATTCATATTAATTGGATCTCTATATTATGTGCAATTATTACTTAGGGTGAAAATTATATTTTTTCATAAATTGTATAATTTTATATTCAAGAATAAATCTATACTGTTTATAAAATATAAATAATTAGAATTTCTTTTACATATATAAATGAATTGAATCTTGAAAATAATTTGAAAATGGGTGTTTTTTCAGAAAAATGATGTTGTTTTAGTAAAAGTATACTATGATTTTTTATCAGAAGACTTTGATGATGATTATATATTTGAGGAGTAGAATTTAAAAAGTAATTAATCCTCAATTAAATATAATGCCTCATTTTTATCAAATGTAATTGGAAAATAAGTATTTGGAGAATGGTTATAAGGGTTTCAATAAACATATAACAACATTGTGGATTGTCTTAAATATAAAAAAATAAATATGGATCCAAAATTATTTTCACTAATTATATATATATTCTAATAGAAATAAAATTATTAAATACTATTTTTTACCTCATTTCAATGAATTATTTAGATCAATTCAAGAGTCATAGATGTTTTCAATGGTGAAGTGTAGGGCTTGGTATTATAATCTTTAGGTAATGGTGTATGAAATTATGAAAAAAATAACTTAGTATAAATATGATTATTATTATTTTATTTTTATTCCCTTTTGTATGAAAAATTTCCAATTTGTATTTATAGATCTTATAAATAGTATATATTATGAACATTTTGATATATTTTTGGTTTTTTTATATGTGATATCTTGAATTGTCCAAAAATTGTGTGAGGTTAACTGAATGAATCTAAGGGTTTTTACAAAAACATGGAAAAAGAATCCATATAAAATTTATCAAATGATATTTTTAGAGAGAGAAAATTTCATTCTGAGGAAACATCATAAATAATGATGATATAATAATTGATCCTATTATAAAAATTTTTTGTTGAGTGGTCAAGACACAAAATGATAATAAGATTCATATATTCCCTGGATTAGTAGTTTATTATAAATAGTTTATTGAACAAATTTCATGGTTATATTGATGAATAACAATGTTAAGATAAAATGTATTTTGGTTTATCTAGGGAAAATAAGGATAACATTCATTCCCAGAATAGAAATATGGCTTGTGAATTCTCTAATTTTTGATATTCCCAAAAAAATGGTAAATTTTTTTATATAGTGGCTCTTCATTAAGATTCCAGAGTATTTTCTTGATCCAAAATTAATAGGTAATGTCTTATTTTTCACATAAATTTAAACCACATTATCACAATTATACAACACAAGTCCTAAAAATTGTAACTGATGTGTTTTGTTTAATTTGTTTTTTAAAAAAATCATACAGATCCATGTTTAAAATGTATTGTGATTATAAATTATTCAATTATATATTCACGTATAAATATTGTAAAATGAGGAAATAGAGATGGATGAAATTGAAAAAAGATAATTACTTCATAATTAATTATCACCAAGGAAAATCAACCATCATTGATGGTGATTTTAGTTATAAAAATGATGATGTACTAAAAAAGTTTTGTTTTTTAAATTAAAATTAAATTCAAGATTTTGTAAATTTTGTCATAACCATTATAGATAATGAAACATACTTAAATTTGACTATGGTTTTAGTGTAGTCAACCTTGTCAGACAGAATTATACCAGATTTTTAGGAAGAACGTTACTTATAAGAAATAGTAGAATTGGTCCTGAATGGTATGTTTTATCAATTAAACATTGAAAAATATCTGTTTTGGAGATATTGAAAGAGATTATGTGTGCTATGTGAATAAAAGTTTAATAGATAATTTTTTAATTAAAGTTAAAAGTTCCCCATTTTTTTCATCCCATTACTAAAAAGACTTATAAATACCATTAGAAGTATTATTGGTAATATGGAATGTAAAAATACACTATTTATATTATCATGAATTCTAGGAATTATCAAAATTTCATATATAAAAATAATTTATATAACATGATTCTTAGATGTTTTCATGTGATAGATAGAAAATGGAATTATTTATCAATATATTTGATAGTTGGATCTCTAACTATATCTCAATGTAATTTTGTTATTTTGGTTACTATTAATATATTAAATATTTATATACATTTCAATTTTATTTGATATGAATAATTTTTAAATAAGATTTCCCAACTATATCATAATGTCATTAAGGATATATTGAAGTTATATATCTGTTGTTTTCGACCATGATCACATGTTAACATAATATTATTTGATATAGATATCAAAATTCATTGGGAACAGAATTAATTTTCTGTTAGATCATTCACCCTTAGAATAATGTATATTTAAAATGAAAAATTCATACATTGGAAGAAATTACTTGTTCTTGTTCATTGGATTATCATGGATCTTATTATAAATATTATTATTATGTTCAGTTTTATTATACTAAAAACTTTCATGATTGAATATATATTGAACCTTTTAAGGAATTTTATGGAAATAGATTTCAAACTATATGATTTTTGGGATGAATTATAAGAAGTGAGATTGATTGGAAGATATTTATTAGTGTAAATTGATTATATGATAAGGATGATTCAACAAAATTTAAGTACATCAAGGAGAAAATAGATGATATATATTGATAACTTAGGAAATGATCATTCATTTAAGGAAGTTGATCATTTTTCTCATAAATGATCTCCATTTAATAATGATATGTATTTTTTAAAAAGGGAATGTAAATATTATAGTTCATGAGACCATATAAAATCATGTGTTAGATTAATATCATATATTTATCTTATAATAAATTTATGAGGAAGATAATTTTTCTTATAAACAACAACCAAACAATGTTATTGACTATATAGAACACTCATATTTTATAAAGGTAAATCACCAAGTTATGGTTTTGATGAAAACCCATATTATAAATGAAAAAACATTGGATTATGAAAATTATAATGGGAATGGTATCCCTAGTAGTTTAGTAATTGAATCAAATTATATACCAAACATTCTAAAAATTGTGGATAATTTAATTTCATAGGTAATTTTTATAAAAAAAATAAAATATTCATTAATTAAATATAATGTATTAGATAATTTAGTTGTCAAAATGAAAAATGTTTCACTTCAAACTAAATCAAAAAATTTAGGTATTATATTTTTAATTTAATTTATTGATTTCTTATTTATATAATGCTATTTTGAGGAAAATAACTTCATTTTTTAATTTATCATGTCCAAATTATTTTGACAGAAATTTTTGATATTTTTTAAAAAACTATTGTTTTTCAATGAATATAGAAAAAATTATTTTTTATGTAAAATTTTATATTATTTGAAACTAATAGTTAAAAAAATTTGTATTTTACATTTTTTTGTAAAATTTAATTTCTTTATATTGATTTAAAATAATAAAATTAGTTTTTTTACTTTTATTATTATTTGGAATTTTGTATAAATACATTTTATTAAAAATATCATTTTTAGAGAAGATTTGTTCATTACTTTCTTCCAATATAATTTTAAAATAAATTACACAAAATATTTTTTTTGAATTTTTAATAACAGACTCAATATTTTTAATTAGTGGGAGCATATTTGAAATGTATTTTACTTTTACAATTTTCCAATTAGAGTAGTTTCCATTGTAAACATTGTCCCCACATTTCGGATAAAATTGAGTAAACATGCTGAAAAATAAAGTAATGACATTTAAAGATTGAACATAACACCTGAATTATTTTTTTAAACTATTTTATCACATACATAATCATAAAAAGGTATAAAATTAGGCATTTTCTATTTTTATTTTATTATATTCAATATAATATTTTATGAAAAAAATAAAATTCCACTCACTTTTTTAATTTACTACAACAGTTTAAAAAATGGATACAACCAGAGGATATGTTTATATATATATATATATTTTAATTTTATATTTAAATTATTTATCATAATAATGGTAATTTATTTTTATTTTTCCTTGAAGAAATATAATTATAGTTACCTATACAATTCTAATTGAGTAATTATACAATTAATGAAAAAATATAAAAAATGATATTATAAATATGAAAAGTAATATAATTTGGAAACATTAATGAGACCCGATAATTTTCCATCTTAAAAAAATATTTCATAGAGGATTGTTTATATATTATTATAATTCATTTTTTGATCACTGTGTAAATGGAAATATAAATTAAATGTTTGAAAACTGATATTAATGATACATTATAATAAATATTATTTTATCATGTTATTTAAAATACATAAATTTTTTATTCAACCAAATGAATGGGTTGTGGTAATTTCCATAATTAGTTGAAAAAATATTGGTCATTTTTAATTTTATCATAATATTTTTATCACTTAAAGGGAAGAAATTATTGATTATAGGAGAGTAATTAAATGAGTTAACAATGGTTAAAAATAGAAAGAAATTAATAGTAAAAGATTAATCCTTAAATGCCAAAAAATTATTATAGGTATTAATTTTATCCTATTATCTTCCAATATTTATATATAATATATTTTTAATCCATTTTTTCCTGAAAATTAATTTCAACTAAATTAATATTTTTTATAAATTAAAAAAATGCCCATATATTATCTTATAAATGTAAACCACTTCATCTCATTCTTTCAGACATAATACATATTTATTTAGCATAACCAAATCCATATACCTTGTTAAAATGCATTACAACATTGTAGAGGTATATTTTTTAAAAATTACAATCTATGAGGTCTTAAGTTATTATGAAAAGGAGACTTTCCTAGGAAGAGGTGTAGTGTTTAATGGAAATTTTTAGTTTTATATAATCTTATGAATCATTGAAATAATATTAAAATTATAAAATAATAAAAATAATTTACTATATATATTAATATATTATAATGTTAATGGAATATCAAACGTCCATCTCTAACATCTGTCAAGTGGGAATGAAATTCATCATTTATGTGTATGGTAGACCACTACCTCCCAAACTAATGGAATTCGTTTTCTAACACCACCTCTTATAGATGGTTTTAATAACATAATTGTTGTTAATATAAGATAATAATGACATATTTATCTTTATAAAATGATAATACTATAGTTTCATTCATAAAATTCTATTTACTAAAAAATTATAATCTCATATGGTCTTATTTTCTAACTATCATCTCCAAGAAAGATATCTGATTCATTTTTAATCACTACATTATATGGGTGATATATATATAAGTGAAATAAAAAAATATGATATATATGTTATTATTATAATTTTATATTTCTAAAATGATAAATAACTTATATCTATAATGAACATTGGAATATGGAAATATTACTCATGCGTACATATGTCCAAATGTCTCTATGATGGAAACACGGTTCATTTTTCATAAATATCATTCATTGTTGGTTTTTAAATATTAATTGATATATTAAAATGTTAAATATGTAGTTATAATTATTCAAGGGTTGAAATATTTATTACATCATTAACAATACTAATCTTACGAAGGACATTATGGACTTACAAACTAAATATCATTAGAACATCAAATGTGAACATAAATGATAAAATAATTATTATAACATGATAATAATTGATATAAAAGGAATTAAAAAATTCAAAAAGTATATCATGAATGTAAATAATTACAAAATTTTTCTTCTTTAGGGAGATAAATAAAAAATGTGATGAGTCATACACAATGTAAAAGAATTTCATTGTAAGAAAATTTTTTCTATAGATTCCCTTTATTCATAATTTTTAATTGATATTATTATTTTTTAAATTACATTTTTTGTGCATATATATATTTATATATATATTTAAAAAAATTCTTTTTTTTGAATTTTGTTCATTGTTGTTGATATTGAATATCCTTATCGATGACTTAAAATATATAATAAAATGTTATAGTTCTCATTTAACTTATATGGTGACAAATATTTTTCCCAAAAATATAAATGTTTTTAAGTATTTTCATCAATTATAAAAGTTCCTGTTTTATTCAATTAAAAATATTATATATAATTTTTCTCTAAATTTATGTTTATTTAAAATGGGTTTTATTGTAAAGTAATATTTCAATATCAAAAATGTGTTTTCATATGTGTCTAATAAAGGTATGATAATAACTCTTTTACATACTATATTATATTTTTTGGTAATTTTTAATGAATATGGGTGTTTATATTATAATTAATGGGTGGGTGATCCCATAATATCAGTCTAATGAATTTCGTAATGCAGTTGAGTTAACTATTTTGGTTTCTCCTAAAAGAATTATAGAATATTCTATGATGATTTTTCTAACAATAGAAGGTAGTTAACCAACTATGTTTATCTTACGATATATCGTTAATAAATTATGATTTATAACCATTGAATGAAAGCGTGGGATATTAAATGATTCACCGTGAGGATTACCACAAATGTATGACTGAAATGAAAATTATTCACATGTTTTCAACCTATTGTATCAGTGGTCTATATGAAATTTGAAGGCATCCATCAAGAAAAAAGTGTTTTTATGTGGAAATTATTTATTTCATAAGATCAAGGAATAATTTGATAAAGGTAAATATTTTCTGGGAAATCTATTTTATCAGTCGAGTAAAATATTTAAGTTTTTAATTCTTTTACAATGATATTTGTATCATCAAATAATTTGATGTTGTTTTTAGATCGTTCAATGATGGGTAGGGAAAAGAGTAAGTAAAGTCAATTTTCGAGATGATATTTAATTAAAATATAATAAGTTTATTGTTAATATAAATTTTTATTAAAATTGATAATAAATATAATTTCCTACCTTTTCAAATATTGGGATTCTATGTTTTATTTTTTAACTAACCCTATATAACTCTAAACATAAATGAACTTTGGGTATGAAAAAAAAGAATTATATAATAAATACATTAGATAGTGTAATGTTTTAGGCTTGGTCCTTAAATTTCACTAAATCAAGAGTATGATACCCTCCAACAATTATTGTATTTTTAAAATCATAGATTATAGAAGTCTAAACTCTATGAAATTTAAATGAGACCCATTCTCTCATATTCACCACCAACCACAATTGCTATAACTTATATTATATTGATATAATTCATGAAGATCATAAAGGGAAATATTACTATATTTTTTTTATGACATAATAATTTAACTATTTATGTAATACATTATTGATCACATGTATTTTTAATATTTCATATTATATAATGTAAATCAATAGAATGTATATTTAGTAAATATTTTATAAAATTAAAACTATAATATTACTCATAATATTTTTTATAAAAATTAATTTTTCCTAATATATTTTATGAAAAAAATATATTATATATATTTATGATATTAATTATATAAAAACTATCAGATAAGTATTTAATTATAAATATTAATAAAAATTTTAAAAATTAACATATTTATTTTTTGAAGAAATCTGTTGCCATTATATTTTCATTATTAATATTTAAATGTTTAATTTTAAAATTTTTGAATTTATATATAAAAAAAATTACATAAAGATTATGTTATAATAAAAACATTTTTATAGGATAGTTGTTTAGATGATTAATTTTAGGAGGATAGTGAGAAATAATATTTTTTCAACATTTTTGATTTTTATGAAAATATTTTAATATTAAAATGGCCAAAATATTTATAAAAACATTTAATATATATATATATAACATTTATTTATTAAAAAATTATAATCTTTTTAAAAAATATATTTAATTTATAAATATTATGTTTAATGTGTTGGGAAAAATATTTTACTCTACAAAGGTTTTTAGTCACTTACATTAACAATTAATTTTCATACAAATTAGAAATTAGATCTTACAAATTGGATTTACCAATTTATATCAATATGATCATATTGTTTAATAATATAAATTTTATTTTTAAACATAATTTTTTTAGTATTAATATTACTTTATTGTGATAATAGAAAAACTATTTTTAATGGATTGTTTTATTACGACTATATATATTCTCTAAAATAAAATATATTAATGTATTCTAAAATGTAATTGAAATGTGTTTTTTTTTAAATATTTAAATTTATTACCAATCATCTATTAATTAATAAATGATAGTTAATTTTAAATACAACTAGTGTTATAAATAATAGATTCCTTCAAAATAAATCTTTCCAAAAAAATAAATGTTTTTATTTAAATTTAACTCTATTTTATTTAAAAATGTAATTATATTTTTATTGATATAATTTTTAAGGATAACACAATTAAATATAGAAATCGGTGTTTTCATACATTTTTTTGAAATAGAAATTATTTTTATAAAAACATGTTACCAAAGGAACCTAAACGATTAACATTAAATGCCTAATAGTAACAAAAGAAATAATTAAATATAAAAATGAATAAATTTATGATATATATATTAATGTATTTACCTCATCCACTTCTCATTTATTTTTTTAATAATTTAACTTATTTGTAGTGTTGTGGAATCACTGTAAATGTAATGGGTATTAAAAATGTATAATTATCTATACTTACAAAAGAAGCCCATGTCCACCACATTTCACTACCCATTCCTTATAATTTCCTCTAAAAAATACTCTATAATTGTTCCAAATTTCATTTTAATAATATAATAAAACCTCTACCACCCTCTAATACCAATGATTAAAATGAATACATCATCATGAGTATTTTCTAACTAATAACTCCCTAAACAACATATTCCATTTTTAAAAACCACCATCAATGTATAGTTCAATATAGTTATTTAATGAAATATTATAATATCTATTACTTGATTATGATTCAAAAATTATAATGAATTTATTTTTCTATTCCCCATCCCTTTATATTGAAAATTAATTTTTTATGTTTGTTGACGAAAACAGAATCTTCTAGGGAAAAACATATTTTCTACATTAATTATCACCCAGCATGAATAATTTTGAAAAAAATATATATTAAAATTTATAATTTTATGATGTAATTATTATTTTAGAAAGATAATATTTTACATTCTAAAAGTTATCAAAATAATAAATGGTTACGGTAATGTCAACCCCCACTGATGAACATATCAACAAAAAATTCTTAATTTTTGTAGATTTTGGTATATGATATTAAACTATATAAATTATATTCTAATATAATATTTAAATAAATAAATATTTATTGTTATTGATAATATTATTCAGTTTTTAAAAAAATATAATCACCTAAAAATACTGATAATTGTTTAGACAAATTAACCAAACCACATTAGGTATCCAATATCAACGAAGATTATTTATTAAATAAATGAATTGACGTAATAAATAATGCATATAAAATCACATATAAATTAAAATTTCATAAATTTTTTTTAATAAAATATATCATGCTATTCATGATTTTAGGAACCCTTGATAAAAACCCCAGGATATATTGCACTAGTTCTTTGACCTCAATTTTATTTTATCAAGATATGATTAATATTCACAACTTATTATTTAGTGGTTTATTTATATCAAATGTATTTTTATTTTTTCATATAGTTATTTAAATAAAGGATACTTGAAAATTTATCTCTCATTCTATGTTTAATTTATTTTTTATTATAAACATTAAGACACTATAATGGTTTTAACTCAATCCTCTTTTATTAATATATGATGTATTGTATCGATATTATTTCTTCTAGGATTGGTTTAATTATAACATTAATTTTTATTTATTTTAAAATTAGAATCCACTTTAGGTAAGAATAGTTTTTAAATTAATTTGTTTCAAATTGATAAATTTATTCCCAAAATGTACAATATTTTTTAATTGTTAAATTTTTGAAGAGGTGATTTCCCATCCATACCCATGTTTCTTTATTGTATAAAATATTATACATTGCATTTTTAATCCTGATTATGTGTTGTCACATGTGACCCTGAAATTTACCGTAGCGAAATTTTGAAATTTCATTTTAGTATCCCTTTTTAGGAAGATGGATTTTTAAAAAGCTAATATAAAATAAAAAAAGGATTTGATGATCCACCCTCAATAAGTTTTGTTTACATGTTATATTTATTTTTTTATTCAATTAACCCTATATTATTTAAATTTATTTATTAAATATTATTTTTATATGGTATATACATATATATCATATATATTATTCCATTACTTGTTAGGGGATAATAATTGATTTATGATCGCTTCAAAAGTCTCTCCATTAAGTTATCCACATTTCATGTAACATCCACAATTCAAATTTTATTTCAATTACAGCATGTATAATTATTTTATCCATGATGAGTATATGAATATAAAATAAATTATATTTACATATATCCTTATTATATTCTTATTTATAATTAAAGAATAATCAATTTATTTAATTAAATGAACCACTATTCATTTCATAATGTGTCACATAGTGGTATATTTTTTCCTAATATTACAAAAAATGAATATACAAACTTATTTAATTCATTATTATCATGTGAATCATAAAGATGAAAACTTTTAGTAATAATTTTTGATAATATTAGTTAACCCGCTTCTTTATAATTTTTTTAATGTGATCATTCTTTTCCTCATGTGGATCATATGTTTATTTACATGTTATGAATTTAAAGGACCAACAATAGTATATCTAACGAATTTGGTAATTGTTTTTCTCTTTATATAAGATGTTTGTTGCATGGAAATTTTTCCAATATACATAATGTTTTTTCACTATGTTGAGACTTGAATTATGATTATGGTGTCATGTTTTATGTTTTTTCAACAATTTTATGATTCCAAAAAGAATTATATCATTAGCATATGCTAGGTTTTAATGTTTATCTCACACTATTATTTAATAATATATGTTTTTTTGAAAATATGTGTTCTATAATAATAACATAAGGACAACACTTATTTCTAATCTTCTTATTGATATGAAAATTTTCACCCAAACCATATTTATTCATATTGTTATAATATAAACCATTAAGAAATGTAAATGTGTTTTAAAATTACCAATAGTTTCAGAATACCCCTTCCTATGATTATAATTATCGAGTTATGAATTGGGGTTCAAATTATTTAAAGTGTAAAATGGATTCTATAGTTTCACACCATTAAATAAAATGAAAATTTTATTATAAAAAAGTGCATTTGTGGCCATCCATTATGATATGACTGAATCCTTTCATTAGATTAAGATGTTAAAGTGACACAAATTGTTTAATTAATAGAATTTATAATAAATATATGAATGTTTATCTTGGTTATTCTCACCTTTCATCATGTTCGATGTTTAATGTCAGTGATCGTATCACCTAACCTTGGAATATGGGTCTATAGCCATATAGTTGGTATCAAATTTGGGGAAATTATTTTTGAGGATTATATTAGTTATTGATGAGGGATCTAGATAAATAACATTTATGTGGGTGTGGAATAGATTCTACTAGGGAATCAACTCCAAAAAATAACATTTCAGTATCAACTTGATTATCAATCAATAAATTATCAATTGGCATGAGAATACAAACTTGACAACATGCTTAGTGGGGATTGGGAATGTTCAATCTCATTATCATTATGTATCACTCAGAAGGATTTATTCTTTTTAGAAATTATGTTATGGAGAGTGACCGAACCCAACCTGAAAAATAATGATTAGAAAAAGAGTGATTTTATTTGATCTAATATTTAATCAGATATCCTAAATTATTAAAAAAATTTAGGAATAGTTTTTAATAATATAACATTTGATAAACCATATATGATGATAATTATTCATCATTAATGTTAATCATGTTTTTTACTAGTAATGAATGAATCTAGACTGAACCAGGTTAACAATTGAAGCCATAGACCACAGTGAAATTTCTATAAGGAACGAATTTACATAATTATAGAAGGGTGTATAAACTATTGATTATGCACAACATATTATCATAAATTATAAGAAGAAATTAGAAAATAGTTTAATCTAAAAAAATACCAAATATGAGAAGGATATTGACTAATGGATGTTCATGTGAAAACTATGATGTAGGAAATATTATTTAATTTCCATTAGGTTAAAAATGTGGTGAGATAAACCTATATGATGTTCTCAAATGAACTAGAAGATCATTTTTAGGTAAGTATGTTATTTAAAAACAAATTTATTAGGAAGAATATATAATTAGGTGGAATTTTTGTAAAAAATAATAGTTAGTTGTATGGTTCCTCTAAGATATTAATTTCTTAAATCTTGGAAATATATTTATAAGAAAAATCATTAGCATAATATAATTGTTAAATAATTTGATAATCATTAAAAATATACATGACCATGAGAATAGGGGAATGACATTGCAATCTCAAATATTGATGTGGTTTCCAAAAATTATTTGTTGTGAGGAACATTATTCATCTAGTCACGAATAATTAGTTATATATTTTTATATTGTTATACTGACATAATTAACTATAATATCATTTCAGTAGAAATAAAATATTTACCTTGATGAATAAATATTTAATTATCAAAAAAAATAATGTGGCGTGATTATATAAGAATATTATGTTTTTTGGAAACATAATTATTTATATTGTATTATTATTATGTTATATAAATTTAAGTTGATTTTTAAAATGAATTAGTTATCCCCCCATAATGGAAAATTAATTTTTGAAGATTGAGATAAAATTTTACTTCAAAATATGGTAGTATATCATTTAATTGATGATAATGGACAACTTTTATAATAAATTTATATAATTTTGGCCATTCTACTTAATAACCAAAGAGACATGGCTCAAATGGTAATATAAAATCTAATCCATACATTTAATATAGTTATGATGAAAATGATATGTTTATAACATTTTAATGTTGAAATATCTCTAGAAGTTTTATCTGGGCTCTTGTCTATCAATTTTACAACACTTTCATTTTTCTATTATTAACAAAAAATTAAAAATTTTAGACGAAATTTATTTATGGTGGGGAATCTAAAACATCGTTATTTTATTATATATTTTATTTAAAAATATAAGTGGTTAATAAAAATTTTTATATTCCATAAAAATACCAAAAAATGTATTTGATTCATTAAATAAATATTATCAGATTTTACCATATTTACAAACACAATAAATTCGTATTGATAATTGGAAGCTACCATATTATGGAATTTATAAGAAAATAAATAAAAGTAATTGGGTTGTTGGTGCCCTATTATGAAGCTCATTTATCCAAAATTGTATATGATTTAGATTCAATGGGGATTCCCTACGAAAAATCTCAAGCGAAACTCCAAAAATTATAGAATTATAGAAATCATTGTGAGGAATATTCAAACTGATGAAAATTTCGTCAAGAAAGATGATAGTAGATTCAACGACATCTCATTCTATTAGATTGTAACTTATTTATATATCTTATACAGGGATCATGAGTCACATTTTAAAAAATATTATCATAATATAATCATGAACTATTAATGTAATAATTTATTAGTCTATTATACCTTTTTTACAAAGATATGAACAATTTATTTTTTGATACAATTAATTCAAAAGGACCCAATAAATATGAATAAAGTGTTTAAGGAGATCATGGGTTTATTTAGGGATTTATCTAATCCCAAATCCTTGAAAAGGGAATAAGTAGACTAGGCTGCAATTTTTCCATACTCTATGTTGTTTCAGACAATGGGATCCTGGGGTCAGTAGAATATTTCTACAATCGTGCAACCCATTGTGCATGGACATTCTACCATCTACAAGTCCTAGAGAGAGAGGTTTTTCACCGTTTTCATAGGGTAAATTAAAATGAGAACCTAATTATGTCATTCAACCCTTTGATGTTAAATCATACAAATAATTGGTGAACAGTTTGGCCAACTGTGTAGAGAAACCCTATTTATTGTGATTGTGGATGAAATTTCCAAAATAACTTTATTTATTATTTTAGTAATATGTTTCATTTATCCCCTCTTCCTTCCACAATTTTATACCCCCCAAATTTTGTGTATATCCTCCTCCCTGTATTCATGGATCATTATCTCTTTCTCCATTTGTTTAAAAATTGTTTGCTGTCAGAAGTGTGTTATTTATCTCGGTATTATCCACCATCTACACCTTTCTATTTTATTGTTCCAATTTCATCCACTTCACTATTTTGGTATGATGAAGTTTTACATAATTTTTATAAATCGAATAATCCTTCCATTTCATGCATTTTAGGTCAAATCAATCCTCAATAACAGACAAGTGGAGCTCTAATACGTTAAGACATGTTTTATAGTATTTTTTCCATCATTTTTTTTCTATTTTGAAATATTTTTTCATTATTACACGCAATTGAAAATTCCTCCTATTTTAAATTTTTTTAATAAATTATTTAAAATAATTTTTCATGTCTGTTGTGGCCTTTTTTATTATGATATCCATTCATGGGGTGTTGTATTTATCATAGGCAACCCCTTTGGGTGTTCAAATTTTAATGGATGATTTCCCCTTCCATAAATAGTAAAATTTACAAGTTAGAGTTTCTTCTTGATTAAATGGCCTAGATTATTATTCTAATTAAAATAAATGGTTGGCCATTAGATTTACCCGTGAGCTTCATACCTTGAACATTATATTTAATTTATTATGTTTGCTTTCTCACATTGAATAATATATGTATTACTTTTTAATAATTATTCAAGTTGGACGAATACCCTTTTATCATGTAACATTTAATTAAATTAAATTAATATAATTACAATGTCTTGTTACTATAATTTTACTACATTTTTATGCTTATTTATTGTTTCCATGTTATGAGGCCTTTGATCCATGAACTCATGTTTGTGCTTAATGAATTATGCCTTTCTTAATGGATTGAATTTTATCGTTTTAGTAACTTGTTCTCAGGAGTTATGTCTATGGATTATTGATGAAATTTTATTGTTTATGTTATTACTTGTGATTTTTTAGTTAGGTTCAGCTACTGTAGACTGGGAGAGAACATGTGTTCTATTGTGAGGACGCTAGGGATGGACTCACGTAGTTCGGTAGGAACTACTCGATATTCTGAGTGCGATACTTTGACTTTCTAGGAATTATATCTCTATAAAGTATTACATATAATAATTTTTTAAACTATTTCCATGTGAGGGAAATTGTGGATGGTCTATTTGGAAATATGGATACACTATCCCTTTTGTGATAATCAATCACCTATGTGAGATTCTTTGTATGTAATTAGAGGCACTGTTCCTTGAGTGATACAAGGTATGTCCTATGGGTATCCATTATATAGAATTTGTGGAAGTGGTTATATTGGAGAAACACTTCGAGACCCTTTGGATTCTGTTTAGATCTCATTGGTTGATCTCAGGATGCCACCATATATTGGACAGATTTTTTTCTTGTTCTACATGAGGAATTTCCATGTTATATTGGAGCATACAATTATGATGATTGTCGAAATGAGACACCTAGCTTATGAATGAGTCCAGAGGATTTCTATCTTTATATTCTTATTATCAATGGACTCTAGATTGCTTATTGTGACTTTCACAGGAACATCTATTCATATATCTTTCTTAGGTCGACTCAGAGGTATTTGTTGGGTGTCTATTTAGGAAATCTTAACAAGGAGTTTGTTATTTAATTATTTATTTCCATGAATGTATTTATTTTGGATAACTGTCATTTATTTATACCATCAAATGGATCGGCCTAGAAAAAATGGGTGCCAAAATTTGGATATTATTATTTTCAAAAATGGACGGAAAAGATATTTGAATGTCCTCATAGAAATATTGTATACATATGGGATCTTATGCGGACAGGGGATCAACTCTTTGAAAAGTTTCAATTTTATTTACAACCAGTGTCCAGGTGGGCGCAATCAGAGAAATGGGGACATTTGGAGTTTCCATAGAAGATTGATGACTATGCTTTATTTAGGTGTCCTGATTTCTTATGGTTGCATCATGAAGTAAAACTCTGATGGAATTACCTATTGTATGATGGGAATGATTCATATCTAGAAAAATATATATCTGTCTTTTGGTGGGAGGGTGATGCTGGAGAATAGCGTATTAACATCCATACAAAGGCATGTTTTTTCTCTGGTCAAAACTCTTAAAGGGGTCTTCTAGAGGATTGAAATGATTTTAGCCACTTTTTTATTGGATACTAACCAAATAGGACGTAGCCATTGTGGTTCCTAGGTTCGTATGACCATACCTATTTTTATAACGTTTTTTCTGCTAGATAGATTATCTTCAAAATGGATATCAGATTCTAAAAGGGTAATTGGGAGGGTAAGAGGATACATTTACTAGGATTTCCACATCCATATATATCTATTATGGAGTCTGGTGATCAACCTAGGTTGGTGCAACCTTTAAATAGCTTTGAACAGCTGGACTCTTATGATGGTATTATTATTTATAATGAAACTGGTCGGTGTTGCTTCACGGGGAAGGCATCAAGAAGGTTTGGTACTCTGTACAACAAGAGGATAGTTCACTCGGAGGGTTTTCATGATGATACCAAAGTTTTTGGAATTTCCAAAAAAATCCACGAGTCAAAACTGCCTATATTGTTTCCTATGCCTTCATTTATTACTAGCACATTTTTTTCCTTCCTTGGGTCCACATCCGTTTATTCTCTTTGAATGAATTTAATGTTCCGTATTTAATATATTGGTATTATTTGTACCTTCAAATATGCTCTGCATTTTATGTTTTGGTCCTTCCTTGTACTATAATAAATGCTCTGCATTTAATGTTTTTGGTCGTTCTTTGTACCAACATAAATTCTCTTCAATTAATGATGCGGGTCTATAAATTGATATAATTGTAGTCTGGAAATATTGTTAAATAAAAAGCATGAAATATCCTTTTTGTTGTGTTCCAATTCTATTCATCTTATATTTCTCAGCCTGTATAGCCAACAAACTCGTTTCAGAGCTAGGTTACCAATATTCTCCAATTTTTTTAAAGATGGACACAACCTAGCCACAAGTTCCATAGATGTCCAAGGAAAACTACAAAAGATGGTGAATCCAAATGAAGGCGTTATTCGAGTCGCAAGAATTATGGGAGATTGTTAATGATGGGTATGTTGTACCCGCTATGGAGGAAGAAGGTTCTTTCACAAATGAAGAAAAGACGGGCCATAAAAATCAATGAAAGAAATATGACTAGGCGTTTTCCCTACTCTATCATGGGCTGGATGAATAAACGTTCAAAAAGATTGCCGAATCAACATCAAGGAAGTATGCTTGGGATACCCTTGACACTATCATCAAAGGTGTTGATCGAGTAAAGTGGGTACATCTTCAAACATTTAGAGTGGAATTTGAAGCACCGAACATGAAGGAAGGTGAGAGTATCTCTGATTATTTCTCAAGATTAATTTTTATTGTTAACAATTTGAAAAGGAATGGTGATAAAGTGGAGGACATTTTTGTAATCTAAAAATCACTTCGATCTCTCACAACAATGTTTGAGCATCTGGTTGTGGCAATCGAAGAATCAATGGATTTGGAGAAATAGTCCATTGAAGAACTGATGGGGTCATTCCAAGTGCATGAGAAACAGATGAAAAAGAATTTCGGTTCAATAATAGAGCATGACTCAGAGTCCAAGGTGACTCTACATGAACAGAAGAATGGCCACACGCAATGTGGATATCATCGTGGAAGAGGAAGAGGGAGTGTATATTATCCAAGCCATCAAAAAAAGCAACAAAATCTGACCAGATTTCATGGAAGAGGGAATGGTGTACGTCGTTTCATGCATGTTCATGGAAACCCAAAGAACATTCATTTCCACAACTATAAGAAAATTGGCCAATATGCTTCTAATTGTTGGAGAAAAGTGGATCACGATGAATGATCCAACTATGCTGAAACATATCATCATGAATAAGAAGATACCACACTCCTCCTCACACAAGAAATGGCATGTGAATGCCTCGATGTGTGGTATCTCAACACGAGTGCAAGAAACCACATGAGTGGTAAAAACGAACTGTTCGAGGAACTCACAGAAGAATTTCATGGTGACATGAGATTTGGTGACTCGTCAAAGGTACCCGTGATTGAAAATGGTAAAATAAAAAACAATTAGAGGAATGGTGAGACAAATTACATCTCTAATGTGTATTATATACCAAACATGAAAAAAAATATCATTAGTCTCGACCAACTCCTTGAGATGGGGTATGCTAAACACATGGAGAATTATTATTTTCCAATTATGGATTCTCATAGGAGACTTATTTCTCATGTACAAATGGTGAAGAATCACATTTTTTCACTACGAATCAACACAAAGGAAAATGAGTGTCTCTTGGGACACATGAAGAATGTATCATGGAGATGGAATCTATGATTTGAACAACTTCATTTTAGCAGGCCTAAACTTCTATCCTAATCATGCATGGTGCATGGATTGTTAGCAATTGAAGTTCTAAATCATGTGTGTGAGGTGTGTACACTTGGCAAGAAACAAAGAAAATCCTTACCAAGTGGAGTGTCTAAAATAGAAAATTAACCACTTCAATTAGTTCACACTGATATCTGCAAACCACATGAAAGACCCTCACATGGAGGTAATAGGTATTTTATTACCTTCATTGATGATTTTATTAGGAAACTATGGGTGTATTGTATCATAGAAAAATATTCTACATTTATTATCATTAAAATGTGCAACTCTCGTGTTGAAGTTGAAAGTGTTTTTTGAATCAAAGTTCTCAGATCTGACAGAGGTGGAGAATACACATCAAGTGCATTTCAAGATTTTTGCAGGGAAGAAGGCATCAAGAAACAATATACTGCTGCCAAAACGCCACAACAGAATGGCATTACAGAAAGTAAGAACCACACCATCCTCGACATGACGAGGACCATACTAAAGGACAAAGTCTTGCCAAAGAACTTCTGGGCAGAAGCAGTGGCATGTACTAACTAGCTGCTCAATCGATGTCCAGCCAAGAGCGTCATAAACTTGACTCCACAAGAGGTATGCAGTGGCTAAAAACCGAGTGTAGCACACCTAAGAATCTTTGGGTGTGTTGCCTGAACTCATGTTCTAGAAGCGAGAAGAAGCAATTTTGATGATATTGGTGAAAAGTGCGTCTCCATCGGCTACAATGAAGAGTCTAAATCCTATGATATCTGCAATACATTAACTAATAAATTAGTGGTGAGTGTATATGTGGTATTTAGTGAGGAAGAAGCTTGGAAATGGAATTATTAAGAACCAAACAAAGAGATTCCAGTCGAAACCGAAGATCTAGAAGAAAGTAATGATCATTAGGAGCAAACTCTAGCAACAGCTTCCCCAGGAACATTTTCAGTACACAGAAGTATAGGAGGAAATTCCATCACTCATGAAAGGACTGCATCATGTCAAAATTTTGCGAGCTCATCCTCACCCATGGCACCCATAAAAATGAAAATCTTAAGTGACATTTATGAACAAATGGAAGAGGTGATTCTTTTTTCCTATATGCAGATCATGAGCCACTGAATTTTCAGGAATCCACAAGGTAAGAATGTTGGATAATGTCTATGGGAGAAGAAATTTGTTCCACAATAAAAAATGACACATGCGATCTGACCACAATTCCTAATTTCTATAAAAACATTGGTGTCAAATGGGTGTACAAGATCAAGAGAAATGCTAATGGTGAATTTATCTCTACATGACAAGGCTTGTAGAAAAGCTGTACAGATAGAAGTATGTGGTGGACTATGAATAAGTCTTCGCTCTAGTTGCTTTCCTTGACACTATGAGGGTGATTATCTCCCTTTTTGTTCATCACAGTTGGATGATCTACCAATTGTATGTAAATTCTGCATTCCTAAATGTAAATCTAGAGGAAGAGGTCTATGTAGACCAGCCTGAAGGCTTTGTTATGAAATGGGAGGAAGAGATAGTGTTTCAACTGAATAAAAGGTCTTTATGGGTTGAAGTAGGCTCCTCGTTCATGGAATGCATACATAGACAGCTATCTTCGAGAGAATGTCTTCACCAAATGTTCATATGAGCATGTAGTTTACATCAAGAAGAATGATCGTGGTGATATACTCATTGCATGCTTGTATGTTGATGATTTCAAGAAGGCTATGTTCCAGGAGTACGATATGACTGACAGAGGTCTCATGACCTTTTTTCTGGGCATAGAAGTTAAGTAAAAACATGGAGGCATCTATATTTCTCATAAGAGGTATGCTAAGGAGTTGATTGAAAAATTCAAGATAGCTAAATGAAATGCTGTAAACACACCTGTGGAAATGAGCTTAAAACTGACAAAAGATAGAGAAGTATGAATTGTTGACTTGACTCTATTAAAAATTCTAATTGGATGCCTGAGGTATCTCACAATCAGAAGGCCTGATATTTTCTATAGTGTTGGGCTTCTAAGAAGGTACATGGAAGCCTCAAAAGAGTCACATTGGCTAGCGGGAAAAGGCATCCTTAGTTACATTAAAGGAACAATGAATTTTGGTCTTTTGTATACATACAATGAAGTTGCAAATCATCATGGATACTCAGAAAGTGACAAGGGAGGCGACCAAGATGAAAGAAAAAGCACCACTGGGTATGTATTTTTTCTTAGATCAACTGCTTTCATGTGGAATTCAAGGAAGTAAAGTGTGGATGCCTCGTCTACATGTAAAGAAGATTATATGGTGGCATTATCCACTATTTATGAAGGAATTTGGTTGGGAAATCTGCTGAAGGAATTGAAGAATCTGCAGGATGGATCCACAGTGATATATGTGGATAACAAATCGGCAATTGAAATTGCCAAAAATATGGTACAACATGAACGAAGCAAAAATATTGATACCTGATTCCATTTTCTAAGAGATCATGTGAAGAAGAAAAAAATAAAATTGGATTATTTTCATACTATGAAATAGGTGGCGGATATTTTCAAAAATTCATTACAGAAAAATGTTTTAAAAAAACTCAGAACGATGCTTGGAATAAAGCTGGTTTTGGTTTGAAGGGGATTGTTTGAATTGCAAATAAAAACCACGAGTCAAAGCTGCCCGCATTGTTTCCTCTTGCATCATTTATTACTTGCACATTTTTTTCGTTCCATCGGTCCACCTCAATTTCCTTTCATTTAATGAATTTAATGTTTCTTATTTAATATTTTGGTATTTTTTGTACAGTCATTAATGCCCTGCATTTAATGTTTTGGTCTTTCCTTGTACCTTGATAAATGCTCTGCATTTAATTTTTTTGGTATTTATTTGTACAAACATAAATGCTCTGCATTTAATGTTGTGGGTCTATAAATTGATATAATTGTAGTCTTAAAATATTGTGAAATACAAATCATGAAAGCTCCTTTGTGTTTTGTCCAAATTGTATTCCTCTTGTATTTCATGGCTTGTATATCCAAAAAAAGCATGGTGCAAGAAGATGAAATCCAAAATGAACTTTCTCATATGATGAATCAAAATTACTTCCTTACTGACAGATGAGATCATTAAAAGAAAGGAGATCTCATTGGATTATAGGGGCCACTATTCTGAGATCATGTAGGTGGAGATAAATATCCATCTATTCTTCTATAGGATATGGGAACAACACCTCTGGGATCAATTCTCCCCCAACCCTATCGAAGAAATGATCAACACTAACTTCATGGGTTTATGAAGTCCTAGTTTCATGGTATGGAAGGAAGTGAATTTGAATGCAGGAATGGGATGTCATCCTTTTTCAATATGCAGGACCATTTTGGAGGCTCACAAATGTGTGGTGTTGGGGTCCAAGAGGTCCCCAAATTTTCTCCAAATGTGGTTAAATATGTTGCTCTTCAAGATGGGTTCATTGTTGTAGGGGAGAAAACATTGGCTCTCATTAGGTCATCTTCTCAACCGAACTCACATGATGAATAGGTAGGAGTATACATGGATTAGGTGGATGCCTCATATTGGAGGTCTCGATGTTGAATGTGGACATGTCATGCATGGGGGGTTGACGTGAGGAAGTGGGGTTCTTCAGGACTCCCTTGCATTAGTTCTCATGGGGATTAGTGCAATTTATGGTATTCATACCTCACTGTGCATGGAGGTGCAGACTTCGTTATCTAGTATAATAGTTTGTAGGAGGCATGGTCTTCTGGTTATAGTGAATTAGTATGACTCTGATGTTCTAGTGAGGGCTATTCAATGGCGCCATGATTTACCACGGAATTTGATATGCTTAATTCATAGGGGCACTATAGAGACTAATCGTAGATGGAATATCCATCATATTTTCAGGGAGGATATCATTGGGGCATACTTGATTGCCCGTTTGGGGAACCTGGTGGAGGAACTAGTTATTTTTGAAAGCTTGGGGTCACATGCTATTGAGTGTATGGTGATAGTCAAAAGGGATTACCTGTGACTTCATAACTTCCTCCCCCTTGAGGGAATTCACATGTTTTGTGTTCCATGGTTAATTTATGATCAATAAAAAAATAATCTTCACTCAATCATACATATGATCCATCATGAGTACGATTTCTTGATCAAAATTAGGCTGTGAAGAGTATTCCAAAAGTTGTATCCCATTAAGTGGTGTTCAACCAAGTTGACCTAAAAGAGGCTAATTATTTTAATGAATCTCTCTCATATAGGATGACCTTACATCACTACCCTTACAAGTTTAGATTGAAATAAATGTATCATCCACTTAATTAATTTAATATTAATTCTAGCATCATTATAAGGTCTGGATTACCAGGAAATTCTCTTGCAAGGACGATTTACCTCCGTAGAATCCCAAAATAAGCTATTATAAATGAAATATATTATTCTAATAGCAGAATTTGGACCCAAAATGACTGTAATGATGTTGATTATAATGGAAGAAGAAATATTTTTATGAGTTTTTTCATGCCTTCATAAGAGAAATTTTTTTCTGATTTCTGATTCATTATGAAATTATATTATTATTTCATTAAAAAAATATTTGAACACTTTTTTAAGGTATATAATATGTAATACAATATTATATAGATTCTCATTATTCAAATCATATAACTGAAGGCCCTTATATTTCATCTTGTTAATATTTTATCGATATAAACACTAATAATATTAATATTAATTCATTGGAAACTATTTCTATAATATCTCAAGTAGATCTATTTTATCCATTGAATCCAATTTATTCTACCATTAATGATGAAAATCATAAAAACGTCAAATTACATGGATTGTTCATTGAATAAATATCATCCATTAAAACCATGAACACACCCACTTGACATTTTAGAGTTCAGATTCCAACAAAGAAAAACATTAGAATATACTACTGAAAAAATACCATATACCAACGATTTGGAGAACTGTTTCAGGGTAAGCTATGAGAATAGGACTATACCAATGATTTTGTGAAAATTGTTGGTATTGAACTATACCAACGGTTTTGAAAACCATTCGTATAAGTAATATGAAAATCTATACCAACGGTTCCATAAACCATGGGTATATGTAATTCAAAAAATAATCATCTGGTTGGTTTTGATCCAAGCAACTCTCATTTGTGATTGAACAGCCTAACCACTAACCAAACATTCTTTTGTGAACATGATTTAAAATATATATATATATGAATTATCGTAAGTATTTTAAATTTTGATTTATTTAATTTTTGATGTAAGAAGATTCCATTAAAAATTCATGTACCTATACCAACGGTTCTCAAAACCATTTGTATAGACCTATACCAACAGTTTAGAGAACCATTGGAATTTTTTATTTTCTTTTGGGACCTACACCAACGGTTTTGGACAAACAATTGGAATAGGGTCTCTATAATGGACCTATACCAATATTTTTGTCTAAACCATTGGTATAGGTCTAAATTATTGAACTATACCAATAGTTTGCCCAAAACTGTTGGTCTAGGTCCCCCCTATAATAGCATTTTCTCCAAAACCATTTGTATAGGTCCATATAAGTGGCCTATACCAATGGTTTTGGCCAAACCATTGATATATATCCAAATTAGTGAACTATACCAATGGTTTTCCCCAAACCATTGCTATAGATCATATTTCCAGTTGTGATATTTAATGAGATATATTGATAAAGGGTCTCCTTGAGGTATTCCATACTCGAACTTGATAAACACTACTCTCATCCCCATATGAAATATTATAATCAAGTAGAATATAATTTTTGGAATAAGAGGTTGCATACAAATTCAGAAAATAAACACTACCTATGAACATTGAGGGTAAAATTAAATTATGTTATATCATAAGATATTTCCATATTAATCATGAATATGATATTTCATCTGACCACATTCCTATCAAAAAATAAAATCATTTTCCAAGAAAATAAAATTTCCCAGTTAATGCAATTAGCATGGTAAAACAAGGAAATTAATCGGAAATTTTTGGACGAAAAAATAGATAGTCTCTTTTTTAGAATAATTTTTTTAACATAGTAGAAATATTTCAATAATCATATGTATTTGGACACACTAATACTAATGGTATATTTTATATTTTGTATAATTATATGAATAGTTGTATTAGTGACCGTATTGAAGCGATAACACATGTAACAATCACGATCAAAAGAAATAATTTATTTCTTATTATACTCCCAAGAACTAAATTATTGTCATCCTAGAAATATAATAGTTCCAAATATATGAAATATTTTAAATGAGAAGCCTTTATTAATGCCAATGTACTCAAAATTACAACTAAAAAAGTATTCTTCATGTTGTTTATTGTGTTATGAAAATATTTATTTTCTCAAACACATGTGTGGAAATATTTTTTCTTCTGATAACATTCAGCCAATATTCTGATGTAGAAATGTTAATTAGACTCCCACTTGTATGTGATCTATATTTAATCAAATATTTTGTTGTTTTTAGTAAACAAAATAAATAAATCATCATCCCAATGTTCCTAAATAGTATTATATGTTAAACTAATCTATGCATTCCCCTTTTAATTGGTATGAGTAATATATACCATATAATTTTTGATATATAATATATACTTCAATTTTATTTAATCAAACTATAATATTACATATTTTTTTAAAAATTATTTTATACTATTATGTAAGACTAAATTAATTTTGAACTATAAATGTCAAAATATGTTTTTTAGATAGAGAATCACATTCACATCCTTAATCATTCTTATTTTTGAGGATACATGCAAGATATTTATAATATGAAAAAACAAGTATAAAAAAATATTATGTCAAATGTGATTGAGGAACAATTTCTAGATCATTCCATTTAATATGGAAATTTAAAAAATATTTTATTGAATTTTTTTCAACAATATAGAAAATTAAAGGTACTTTTAATGATTAATTCAATAAGTAACATAGAGTATTTTCTTCTAATGTCCAAATCTACTAGAATAAATATTCAATTGAGGTGGATGAATTAAAATTTTCAATTTTTAATTGTAATCATGAATAAATTTCACAGGTGGAAGGATAAAATGATATCTATAATGATATATCATGAAGAGGATGAGAAGTTACAAGAATCTTATAAATAATGTGAATATTAAAAAGAACACATATGTTTATTTTAATAATAGAATTTATCATGAACAAAAATACCAATGATATCAATTTTTATGTTATGTATTTAGTTGTAATTAAACGGATTACATGGTTCTTTTAAAAAAATCATATCATATTACATTGGATGTCAAATTTTTTGAAATAGAATTCATGGAAAACATGGAGACTATGATTGAAAATAGTTTCAATTTTTTAGTAGAGAAAATTAGGAATATTTATAGAATCAGAATAGAGATTGTGAAGAAAGGGTTAATGTACTAGAAAAATAAAAATAAACTCCTGAAATAATGTAACTATAAATATTAGCAATTATAATAAATATGGTCACCATCCATTGTTGAACATCAAATTCACTAGTAAAAATTTTATCTTAAAAAAAAACTTCACAAGAATGTCTTATATAGAGGATTAATAAAAATGGTTTATCAAATATCAGTAAATAATGTTGGGAAACATCTATCTCATTATCACAATATAATGAATCCCCTAATAGTTTGAATATTAGTGTAGAAAATATATATGAGTTTCATATGAATATATCCCATGAAAAATCTTAAATTTTATATAAGGAGATGAATTATAGAAAACTAAAAAAATAATAATGTGTGTGAAAGATTAGTTATATGAAATGAATATCACAAAAATAAACCCAAAATTACAGTGTGCTATCAAATATTAACCTTTTGTGAAATAAAGAAAAAAAAGAGATTTAAGAAAGATATAAATGTATATAGATTGTTGTAAAATCATTTTTCTAGTTTATATTTGCGAATTGGAAGAATATTTACATATAAACATGTTAGTATGCACCACTCATATAATCCATAAATGGAGAAATAGACAATATGGTGGACATAAATAAATTTCATAGAGAAGAAGTAATATAACCTAAATAATAGATTTTGATTAATTTAATGATTCATGGATTTTCAAAACACATTTTTAACATAATTATATGGATTTTGAATATTCAATATCTCATTAAAATTATTAGGATCAAAATAATAAAAACCATGAATATAGAATAAATATGTTAAATAAGATAGAGGAATAGTCCATGGAATGTAATTTTATATTAAAAACTAAAAAGTAATATCTATTTAAGAAGTTAGTCTAAAAAGAGAAGAAATATATTAAACCAACATATGGATAGTTTATATATTATGGAAATAGGTCAAATGCCTTTTTCTATTAAAAAATATCCTTAAAATGTTAGGGAAAATTAATAATGATTTTTTTTAATATAATGAATATAGGAATAACATATTATATTATAAGGTTACCATCCTGGATAAGAATCTACTAATATGATGTGAATCACATATTTTATGATAGTTTCTATGGGGGGTGAAATATGGATTTCCACATGACTTCCCAATGCATGAAATGGATTCAGAAATAAGTTATGTTTCTATAAAATAGTTTAAAATCCCAAATACATACTAATATCATAATTCATCATAAAAAATGTTAAAATACATAATAACAACTGGGAATATAAACAAATTGTTTTATCATATATCAAGATGTTGTTGGTCAAAGTAATAATGTTGGTGACTAATAATAAGAATGAAACTAATTTTCATTCTGAATTTGAGTATCATACATTAACTTAGGTGAATGATAAAATCCTAAGGAATTATATTATTTCAAAATAATGTCATATTATGAAACATAATGAAAATGCATCTACGAATAAATTTATGTATTTGAATAAATTTATAAAGAGATTCACTTGGGTAAGAAATAACTCTCAACCATATAGCTCACATTTTAGTGCTGATGAAATCCACCATATTTTAAAAAATTATTGACAAAGTATAATGGAAGATTGAATTAAATGTGAAAATTTTATAATAAAATAAAATTTCAATGTTTTAAATTTAATGAATAGTTATGTTATTATCCACCACTGAGTATCTCAATTATTATTCAGTACTCAATTTGTATCAGACATTAAATTGGCGTAAAAAATATTTGTAATAACCCACGGTGTTGATGAACAAATGAATATCTCTATGGGGGTCTTATATGACCATTATATAAGAAATTATTCATTCCACAAGAACATATAATTCAATATATACTATATGATATTAATGATTAAGGGGTGACATTCATTCTCAAATTTTTATTTTAACACATACATATTAGGTTCATATATGTGTAATGATTTTCTAATCATATGGAGAATAAATATAATTATTGTAATTGATATTGATTTATGTTTTGATGTTAGTGAATTTGAATTAAATTTTTTAAAAATCTTTTTTTAACATATCATTCTGAACGAATTCATTTTTATATCACATTTTATCGTCTCATAGAAAATTTTATTGTCAACACTTATAAAAATATTTTTTACAATCATTTTTCTAGTATAGACATAGATTTAGCTACTTAATGGAACATTAATAAGAATAATTTGTTACCCCCATCCACCAAAAAATATTATTAATAAAATGTAATGAGAATGAACAAAATAAAAGAATACGAATTTCATAAAATTAAAATAGCCATTTTTATAATTGAAAACATATTCCTATAAGGTTATATATGTGGATAACAATTTTATGTCCATTTAATTTATTTACAATAAACTATAGAAAATATTAAATGAGTTTTTATGAAAGTGTGGATTTAAATCTAATCCAAAATGGGAGATTCATGTTTTATTTAATCTAGGAAGAAGCTAAAAATATATATTTTTCCAATTAGTAATCTATAATATGTAATGTAAATGTGTGTTGAATATGAAAGGATTTGATGAATCTACAAATTTAATTATATATATGTTAATTTTTTGAATGTGTGAATACATATCATGAATGTTTGATAATGAGTTTCCATCAATTACATGACTATAATGATTCATAGGGAATCATAGAAAAATATTCTTTGAGTGGTGATCTCCTTTTATAAGAAAGGTGTTGATGAGTTTGAATTCAATATATATTTATGATAAATTGGATGATAATAGATGATCAGTTACATGGATACTGAGCATATTCTGAATAACATTAATATGTTAATCCTAATAAGTGTTGAATATAATACCTGTATTTGGGATACATATTCAATGTTGAGAAAATATCATTGTTGGTCCACATATATAAAATGATTGATGAGTTTTTCATATACTCATTGATGAAATGATTAGATTGATGAAGTTTAATTTCAATATCGATGAATTTATTTGAAGAAATAATCAAAAATGGATAACTAACCAGACTGTGTAAGATACATTTCCATGTTTAATGAAATCATAATCTGACCTAGAGATATTGGAAAAATGGAAAATTATTTTCAACATAACCATCAACCTTGAGAAATATAACCATCAATCATCCACTATTTAATAAAAGTTTGATGTTTCTATTACATGAAATATACCTCTATTGGAACATCACCAATTATCCTCTTGGAACTATCCAATGTAATATAGTGAAAATGGTAATGTATGTCTCAAGATAAACATCATCCAATTACATTGTAAGCTTGATATATGTATATTGTATCATATGTTCATTCTTTATAATATTTATGGATGAACCCGGATCATCATTTCATGAATGGATCATGATTTCAGGTGTTCTGGAGGAAAAAGGAAGAATTCAGATATTTTCTAGGTACTCACTATGTACTCTTAAGTACACACCGTGTACTCCTAAGTACACACCGTGTTCCCAGTTGCTGTTGGGAGCTGGGTACTGGCCATGTAATGGCTGGGTACATGGCGTGTGGATAGCTTAAAGTGGGGTTTGTTTGAGGCTATTACATGGTGTGTAAATTAAATAAACATGGTGTCTACTTTTTAAATTTTTCAATTAATCATATTGGGGTCTCATATTTTCATCAGAACTCTTTTCTTCTACTTATGTCTCATACTAGAGAGCAATGTACATCCTATTATCTTCAACCACCTCCCGTTCCTCTATCTGATATCTAATTGAAGTGTTGTTGAGTGCGTTGGATTCGCACCTGTGATTTCACCAATTCTCTATAGTATTTCATCCTGATTTCTCCCCTCTCTCTCAATGTCTCAATTTATCTATGGTTGAATGTTTTTTTACAATTTTGTAGATCTACGATGCTATTGGATGACTCAATGGATGATGTTTAAGAGTGATCCTCGTAATACATCATGGTAGTTGTTTTGTTGCCTTTTGAAGTATTCCAATGTGTTATATATGCCTAAGTGTCGATTACCCATGATTCGAGTATTTCAGGTTAAGGAATTGAAACTGGTTACCATCTACCTTAGATTGAATAATAGATTATATTTTTTATTAGATCCAAAATGCAAAATATCATGTTTAAGGGATACCTCGTGGTTATGTTTCATTGGTTTAAAGTTTTTGGACATTTGGTCCAGGTTTCTGATGAGGCATACCATGTTTCCATTTCTATCTTGTTAGGTTGGAATAGATTTCTTATTGATGTCTATTAAATGCATGTGTGATGCATTGTAAATGGTTATCCAAGTCTTAGTTGTGATTACTTTGGGCTACAAGATATCGTTTTTGTATGATTGTATTACAGATGGATGTGAGATCCTGGTGTAGTTAGACCATATTGGAATTGATTTTGAGGGCTTCCCCAGAGTGTCTGTTATTTTTTTTACGTTGCGAGACCACATGGGGGATTGATAGTGAGTGCTCCCTCAGAGAATCTATAGTATATCGTTATGAGACCACATGGGGAATGGATGTTATGTTCTTCCTCATATAGTCAGTAGTTATTAGATAAAATATCACACCGATAATTCATAGTGAGTGATTCCTCATAAAGTTTTTTTTGGACCAATTTATCATAGGGGTTCAACTATGTGATCCATCTAGAAGGTCAATGTGATAATTTGAATGTTGATTGCGATGAGTATTCCAAGCCAAAGCACAATCATGGACTCAGACATACATGGTTGTTCAATGGTCTTCCGAGACATCTATTTTTCTTTTACATAGGGGACACAAACCATAGGATATATCCCATGATATCATTAATCATTGTTTGGAATAATTAAAATATTTAAATGAATGTAAATATAATTTGTAGGATTGTTTACTTTTGAGTATGTCCTTGTTTATTACTTTAATACGCATATTTCCTACTATATATATATATATATTCACACATATATAGGCACATATATTTTGGTGGTTTCCTACTAGGATTCGCTTAACACCATATTTGGCTCATGATTTTGGTCCCAAATAGATTAAATTGTCTCAGGTATAGATTGGAGCAGGTGACCTTCTTCCACTAGATCATTATTATTTTTGGTGTTGGAGAGCATGAGACCTAGATGAGGCTTATGATACTGTTGGAGTTTAATATTTTCTATACATGGGTTTCGATATTTTATTTCCAATATTGTGAATTGTTTACCTACTTTTCTATTTACGTGTAACATGAATCATTTATTTATATATGTTGTAGTTGTTTTATACTATGAGTCTTTCACGGTTTACTTATGTTGTATGGTTTTACTACTTCCACTATGGTTATTATTATTATTTTTCTTCATTTATCTACAAATGAGGTCATGGTTTCCCTACTATCACATCCAAAGAACCCACTTCTAGATGGAAACCTCTGGTATTTGGGGAAATTCACATGAGTCCATGTGACCAAATAGGTCTAGGGAACCATTGGGCAACACTCGGAACAAGGATGATACAAAGTGGTATCTATTTATGACACTTTCTCCGGGGTGCGCGCATCTGTCTGTGAGGATGCACAACTATTACTTCGCATTTCCGCTTTCCAAAGGTGGGCGACATCCACTCCTTATTTAGGCATGTCTGCTCCTGGATCGAAGTGGGATGATGGGATGTCAGTTCTACCTTCCATGGATTCCTTCTTGGAGCTCATCACCTAGTCTGAGTCTCCCTTATATACTTAAGTCGTTGTTCCTTAAACACTTACCAATGCCATATATTCATGGACACTATTTAATAACACTGCATTTTTTAGGACATTCAAGGGGTCCGGTCAGGGTAGAAACCTTTGGTTAAGGGAGTAGTCACGTTGGGCATCACTGGCGTGTCTGGATGCTGTGGGATTGGCTTGTCGGTCTTCTATACCTTATTATTGGGATTCAGTAGGGCACGGAAACCCGAGGCATCCAACATCGAACATGGTGATTCATAAGAAATGTGCATGTATTTGAGGTTTTCCTCAACCTCCCATGTTTAGCACATGGTATGCTTCAAGTTTAATGTTCAGTGGAGATGGATCAGACGAATCAGAACAGTGAGTAGAGTGGATCAGATGAGTGTAACACCGGGAGGACACACTAATGTAGGTGTATTGACACGACCTCACAAGGATGTGGTGGCCCAAGTAAGAATCATGATGGATTATGGGTGTCTTATGTGAAGTGAATGGAGGATGTGACAAGGATAACCCTAGGGAGATGCTGGTGTTGGGCTTGAGCCTTGAAGAGGCTTCCTACATACCATTACATGACATGGATCAAAGTCCTCATAGTTCAGGATGTGGGTTGGAGTCGATGAACCTACGTCAATAGGGACATGGGGTCTAGGTGGATGGTGGGCTTGAACCTTGTAGAGGCTTCATATGTACCATGTCGTGACATGGATCAAAGTCATCATAGTTCGAATGGGATGGGGCTTGGCACACCGACATGGAGATGGTCAGAGACAATGGTTTTTGGTCTTGAACCTCAAGGAGGCTTCCTACGTACCTTTCCTTGGAAAGATCAAAGTCCTCGTAGTTCCTTAAAGGTGGGTGATGACTTGTCATTGATGAAGAACTCCAACAACTTACTGTTGAAATGGGTTGGAAATGGATTACTGTTGAATAGGGCTGAACCTAGGGGAGGCTTCCTACGTACCATTCCTTGGCATGGATCAAGGCCCATGGAGTTCGGGAATGGTGGGTGGTGAACCGATATGAAGATGGTCAGATAGATATGGTGGTGGTATTGAACCTCGGGGAGGCATCCTACATACCATGCCTTGACATGGATCAACTTCATCGTAATTAGAGGGAAGGGGTCGTCAACTGACATGAAGATGGTCGGCTCAATAGGTTGGTGGGATTGAACCTTGGGGAGGCTTCCTACGTACCATGCCTTAACATGGATCAAAGTCCTCATAGTTCAAGAGAGTTTGGTGTCATGGTCGATGCTTACTATAAGCCAATGTGAGTCGACCACGGTGTGAGAAACAAGAGGCTGCATGGACTTCATGATCACGTCGTTAAATGTGCGTCTGTGGGAAGTGGGTTGGGGCATAGGCGTGAAGCGGACCACAGAGGAAACAGGGGCTTACGTGTGGTCCACAACCCAAAGGGGTTGGGAATTACTCCAGGATGTAGGCTCGGGTGACGAAGCGTAGCGGGAGAGGGATTTGGGACCGATGAAAGGAGGGGCCTGGTTTTCATCCTGCCCTTTTCTGGCCTTGGGGACTGAAAATGAAAGGAGGTGTGGGGTTGTTGCCTCCTACAAGTAATGCTTTGGGATTACACCAAGGTTGCTACCCTTTCCCTGCGGGTAAATGCCACTCCGAGAAAAAGGATATCATCCCCTATGAGGGGTGATCCCATCCTCATGGAGACAAGTGGGCATGGATAATGTACATGGTGGGGGTACCCCTACGTGCGGGTCGTGGAGAGAGGTCATAGTATAACATCGTGTGCTGAGGATTAAGGTGCTTGGCAGTTTAACGTCTTGTAGCTCGGATGAGGTGTGTTCACTATGCACCCGTAGGACTTACATAACTAGTAACTTATGGTCCTTGGTGCAAATAGGGGACCTACAAATTCATAGAGAGGGGGTTTCATAGAGCGAACCATTGAGGGTACCACATTAGCATGGCTCTGTTAAGAATCAATAGCCGTTAGTGTTCCTATGAGAAGACGAATGAGGCGAAGCAAGGCAACGAGAAGAACCATTCAAGGGACATTGATGTTTATTTGTACAACCCTAGAAGGTTGTATGAGAAAACTGTGTATAATGTGGATGTCCGGGGTATAAGGCTCCGACCTTAAACCTTACTTAATATTGAAGTAAATGAATAATTCTCATTGAGTATCTTCTTAGGTTTAGAGTTATAGAGAATTAGATCATAACTATTACATCTCAAAAGATTACAATGTAGACACTTCTACTAAGTTTCCATAAAATAAAACTCTTAAAAAGAAACATGTCTAGTTCCATGTTTTTGATAGCATGACATTCCCTTGATCCCATCCTTGACACTATTACACATTATGTCATGTGAAAAACATTTCAAAAAAACTTGGGGTGAGCATAAAAAAGCTCAGTAAGGGATACACAAAGAATGAAAACTATTATTTTATCAAAACAAAAATTAAACCATTTATACTTTATCAATGTAATTCTTTTCAATTTTATGAAGTAGTAAAAACTCTTCACTGAATAAAGGATCAATACTTACCCTTTTTGTAACCAAAATATTACCATAAAACCCATATAAATAACACATAGCATATAAAGGTAGCGTGGGACATAAACATACTTAAATGTAATAACCATACGGCCGACTTCCACACATATCACTTAATGGAATAGCCATACGGCCGACTTCCATGCCCAATGCATTGGCGGTTATAACGTAACCACCCATCCTGGTATTCACGGCACCACCCGTCATATGGTTTATCACGTAACCACCCGTTAAATGTCCAAGTACCATTATAAAATCATAAGACATAAAACAAATATAATGGAAAGAAAACATTTCCACACTTTGATCACAATATATCATATAAATATATTGACATAACAATCTATTATAAAAACCATTTTCAATACCAAATTACATAAAAGAGTATATGGTATTTATTTCATTTTAAAAACATTACGGCTTGTTGAGGAAGCCAAAGACCAAATAATACTCATGGCGGCGGAAAAGGTCGTTGTCACCGCGTACGTTATAAGAAACATTCCTTTTTTCCGTTTAGTAAAATGCTTCATAGAAAAATACTCCTTTTGTATAAAAGTAAATGTCAAAGGGGTTTATACACCATATAAAAGAAATTTTTGTATAAAACAAAATATGCCTCAATGAAAAGAGATTGAGACGAAGTCCCTTACCTCGGGTCTGACTTGACTCGATCATTCTTTAACATACAGAATAATAAAATTGAGTTAATTTCTACTTTCTTAAGAACATTTTTCAAGTTAATTATTACTTTTATATCACTTATTACCATGTTATAAACATTATGTTATCATTTAAATTAATAATTTTTGTTTTGTCGATATTTGGTTCTTATGTCGAAAGTGGACTTCTTACAATTACATGTTGTTCGTGTGGTCAAAAGTTCATTATATCCAGAATGATATTCATGATTTGGATATCATATATATCATATATATCCAGAATATACATGTATTTATAATATTACATAATCATTTAGAGGTAAGAAATGAAATGCACCGTTCATGGAGACGGTAAGCCGTACGTACGCATGAACGATACTTTCATTTCTATGTCATATTAATGGAATTAAAACTAAATGAGAGGTATGTATATTTTAATTACAGAATTATATTCATCTCTTAGATGTAACATACATCATATATATCCATTATATATATGTACTTATAATAGTACATTACATTTGGGCATAAGAAATGAAATGCACCGTTCATGGAGACGGTAAGCCATACGTATGCATGAATGCTACTTTCATTTCAATCTCATACTTTAATGGAAAGAAATAATAATGATATAAAGGTATAATATAATTCCATTATAACATCATATATAATAACTTTAAATCCATCCTTTATACGTCCCACATATGGCATTAACGAATCAAATCACTTTGAGGGGGCGGTAGTCCGCACTTCCTAAAATGAAGACATCGCATATACCCATAATGGAATCCATAAAGTTATACCAAAAATGAAAAATACAGAAGAATAAGTAAAACATAAACATAATACGTATCATATATAAATAGATTTACATCTTAATGGCCACCATTAAAAGTGTTAAAATAAGATTGAACAATCATCGTTTCGTGAGGCAAAAATTCGCCAACCACAGAAACAGTATGTTCTTTAATCATTAGATGGAGGTGTGTGTAGGTGTAGCTCGAATCCTTCTAATAAAAACATCCTAGTATATTTAAGATAATGGAATTGTTACAAGATATGTGAATAAAAAGAGTTTACGGGGTTGTAGAAGAAAACTAAAACAAAAGAACACAAGATAAAACACTACCTTTAAAACGGGTAACTCTTTTTGATTTGAGCTCAAAGGCTTCCTTGGGGAGAATTATACCCAAAATGAGGCTTCTAAGAGTTACATAGAAAAGTAGAGAGACAAATTGGATAGGTTTTGGCTGATCCAAAGGCTTTGGAAGTGTGGGTAAGGTGGTAGAGGTGGGGCCTTTTATAAGAGGAGAGGAGAGGCACTCTTGGAATGTTATAAAAGGTTACTTTATCATAAAATGATTTTCGGATAAAAAATGTCCCAAAATTATAATTGTAAAGTATAAGGTGATATGGGTTCGAAATATACTCATCCAATAGGTCTTTGACAAGTGTAAGTGTTATATTTTACATTATCTTTTCATTTTATTTAAATCGTTCATTAATGAGGTAATCGCTGCATCATCATGATGTCATAAATAATTTAATTTATTTAATGTCTAAAAATTATAAAAAAATTATCATGATGTAGGGAATGTTTTTAGATTTCTAATGAATATTTATAGTCAAAATTCTGACTTGTATAACACCATTTAAGAATTGTTTTAGTAAAACAACTCATGTTTGTGACATTTTTATTTTAACATTAAATAAAAAGATATTAATGTCATTTTACATCCAAAGTGGCTCCATGGGGTCTCCAAGTTGACCCATGGATTTTCTTGGTCGGCCATGACAAATCCAATAAGGTAAGGACATGTGTCTAGGTCATTTCCTATTATTAAAACATTATTTTTACCTTAAACTACATTAATTACCTGTAATCGTGATTCAGAACATAAAAGTTACTATTCACCAAAAAATTATTTTAATCCCATTGTACCACATTTTACATCCTAATGAAAACCATATATGTCGGATTTTTAATATTTAAAACACAGAGGTGGCAAAGTTTCATTTAAATGAAAAATCAGTTTTTTAAGTACCACTTAGTGGTTTCACTATTCACCAAAAATTGAAGTTTTTCAGAAAAATACCAAAAATTCACCCTAAGCTATATTTGATATTCTGAATTCAAAAATGAAGTCTATTTTACAAAATTCAAAACATATAAGTTTCATTAATTAATTTAATCAATAATTCCCGTTGTCAGAGAAAATAGCGTGTTTTTATAAAACAATAAGTATCAAAAGATTGACACTAGTTTAAGTCCGATTTCAAAGTGAAATTAATTCCAACGACCACTATTGGATTAAATAGTAAAAATATATTCTAATTTCACTTTAAAACCAATTCAAACGATAATCTAATCATATAAATAAATTATATTAAAAAGAGGTTTTGAATTAAAATACAACATTTTTCACTATTCATTAAAAAATGAACTTTATCAGAAAAATATCAAAAATTTACACAAATTAAATTTTGATGTCCCGATTCTAAAAAAGAGATTTATTTGGATCAATATAATGTATAAGAGTTACCAAAACTATATTTAATGACAGTTCACCATAAAAAGGCGATAAGTAAACCTTTAGTGAAAATTAGGGTATAAATGCATAAAATTGAATTCTATTCGTATTTTAAGACTTTATCTTTAATTGGATAAATGTAAAAACATTTAAAAAAACATATATAATCATATTTTACTTATTTCTATCCATTCCCACCAATAAAACTACGACATGTTAACTACCATTTAAAATAATATTATTTTATTACTAGTGTGCAACGTAAGATTTCAAAGATACTCTTTGTTGCGTATCGGGTATGCTATCGAACATAGAAACCCCTTTAAAGTAAAATTAATATTTAATTCACAAATATTAATAAATATGAAAAAAAGTTATTCATTATTTACTTGGGATGTTACATCCTTCCCCCCTATTGGGAATTGCGTCCTCACAATTTTATTCACTTATCAAAAGAAGTGGGGTATTTATCCCTCGTAGCATTTTCAGATTCGCATGTTGCCTCTTCAACCATATGGTTTTTCCACAAAACCATTACCTGGTGAATTATTTTATTTGGTGACACTTTCTCTCTTCGGTAAAAAATATGGACTGGTTGTTCTTCATAAGAGAGATTCTCTTCCAACTGAACTACCTTCGGGCTCAAAACATGAGATGAATCTGGCATATACTTTCTCAACATCGAAACATGAAAATCATTGTGTACCTGAGATAGACTCGGAGGTAATACCACTCTGTATGCAAATGATCCAACTCTCTCCAGAATTTCATATGGTCTAATGAACCTTGGAATCAGCTTTCCTTTCTTACCAAATCCATCACACTTTTCCATGGAGAAACCTTGAGAAAAACATGATCACCTACCTCGAACTATAGATCCTTCCTCTGGTTATCTGCATAAATTTTCTGTCTGCTCTGTGCTGTTCTCATGTGTTTCTTAATCAACTGAACTTTTTCTGCCATATCATTAACCAATTCTAGTCCCATTAGCTTCCTTTCACCCACATCATCCCAAAAAAGCTGGAGTTTGACACCGCTTCCCATATAATGCTTCAAACGGAGCCATCAGTATACTGGAATGAAAAATGTTATTATAAGAAAACTCATCCAATGAAAGATGTTGGTCCCAAATTCCCTGATAATCCATCGAACAAGAACGTAGCATATCCTCCAAAGTCTGAATTGTTCATTCTGACTGCCCATCTGATTGAGGATGAAAATTTGTACTAAAATTTAATTCAGTACCCAATGACTTCTGAAGGCCTTCCAAAAGTTAGAAGTAAACCTGGGATCACGATCAGATAAAATGGAGAGGGGAACTCCATGCAACCAAACTATATCTTTAAGATACAACCGAGCAAGTGGATCTATAGACAAATTATCTCGAATAGGAACGAAATGAGCAGATTTATTCAATCGATCAACAATAACCCAGATTGCATTATAACCTTGAGATGTCCTCAGTAATACCACAACAAAGTCCATGGATATATTTTCCCATTTCACCTATGGCACTGGTAAAGGCTGAAGCATCCTTTTTGGTAACTTCCGCTCTACTTTAACCTACTGAAAAGTCAAACACTTTATAGTAAAATCAGTAATATCCCTTTTCATTTCGTCCCACTAGTAATACTCACGAAGATCTCTATACATCTTAGTACTTCCTGGATGAACTAAAAACGGAGAACTATGAGCTTCGCATAACAACTCTATCTTCAACTGTGAATCACAAGGCCCGCACAATCTCTTCCCAAATCTCAAAACACAATCACTATCAATGTTGAATTCAGGCAACTTACCCTTCTAAACCAGCTCTACCTTTTTCTGCAACTCGTTGTCTTGCTTCTGTGCTTGCTTAATTCTGTCTGATAGGGATGATCTCACTATTACCTGAAACAAAACAGAAGAACTTCCTGCACCAACAACATCTATTCCATAGTTCATCAAATCACAAACCACAGGATCTCGTTCCAAACATAGTATGGTTAATGAAGCATTACTTTTTTGACTCAAAGCATCAGCCACTTTATTTGCTTTTCTCAGATGGTAATGAATTGTATAATCATAATCCTTGATTTATTCTAGCCATCTCCTCTGTCTCATGTTCAATTCTTTCTGAGTGAATATATACTTTAAACTTTTGTGATCATTATATATTTCACACTTTACTCCATACAAATGATGCCACCAAACTTTTAAAGCGCAAACAACAACAGCTAATTAAGAATCATGTGGAGGGTAATTTGCCACATGATTTTTCAACTGACGTGAAGCATAATCAATTACCTGATCATTCTGCATAAGGACATAGCCAAGTCCCTTCAACGAAGCATCACTATATATAACAAACTCACCATTCCTGGAATGAGGTTCCAAAACTGGAGCATTCACTAATCTTCTTTTCAACTCCTGAAAACAATCATCACATTATTTTGTCCAGATATACTTAACACCCTTCCGAGTTAGCTTAGTCATTGGACTAGATAACCGTGAAAAATTTTCAAAAGACCTTTGGTAGTAACCTGCCAAACCAAGGAAACTACGGATCTCGGTTACATTTGTGGGTCTTGGCCATTCATCAACAACTTTTGTTTTAGCAGGATCAACAGTTATGCCATCTTTTGAAACAATGTGACCAAGGAAATAAATTTGTTGCAACCAAAACTCACACTTGCTGAAATTCCCATAAAATTTCTTTTCTTTCAAGGTTTTAAAAATAACCCCTAAATATTTCTCATGCTCCTATTTACTTTTAGAAAATACCACAATATCATCAATAAAAACAACCAACAATTTTCACCTGATTCAACTGAGCCATCACTATAGCAAACTGTTTAGTTCTGATTCTGACCATATCAAGATACAGATTTGAAAGGTCATTTCCCTCTGTATGCCTTCCCCGAAAAGTTGTTCTGTTTCCTCTATGAAAAACCATTCTTGACAAACATGTCTCAGATGAAGCAACATATTAATCTTAAAATACTATATCATTTAATAAAATTTGTATATTCATTTAATAGAATTCTAACTCCTAAAGTTATCTAAACCGACCTCTAATACCAACTATAAGGCCCCGACCATAAACCTTACTTAATATTCAATTAAATGAATAATTCCTATTGAGGATCTTTTTAGGTTTAGTGTTTTAGAGAATTAGATCATAACTATTACATCTCAAAAAATTACCAAGTAGACACTTCTACTAAGTTTCCATAAAATAAAACTATTAAAAAGAAACATGTCTAGTTCCATGTTTTAGATAGCATGACTTTCCCTTGATCCCATCCTTGAACCTATTCCACATTAAGTTTTGTGAAAAATATTTGAAAAAAACTTGGGGTGAGCATAAAAAGCTCAGTAAGGGATACAGAAAGAATGAAAATTATTAGTTTATCAAAACAACAAGTAAACCATGTATACATTATCAAAGTAATACTTTTCACCTTTATGAGGTAGTAAAAACTCCTTAATGAATAAAAGATCAATACTTACCCTTTTTGTAACCAATAGATTACCATAAAACCCATATAAAGAACACATAACATATAAAGGTAACTTGTGACATAAACATACTTAAATGGAATTACCATATGGTCGAATTCCACACATATCACTTAATGGAATAGCCATACGACCGACATCCATACACAATTCATTGGAGGGTATAACGTAACCACCCATCCTAGTATTCACGGCACCACCCGTCATATGGTTTATCACGTAACCACCCGTCAAATTTCCAAGTACCATTATAAAATCATAAGACATAAAACAAATATAATGGAAAGAAAACATTTACACACTTTGATCACAATATATCACATAAATATATTGACATAACAAATCCATTATAAAAACTATTTTCATACCAAAATACATAAAATCTTATATGGTATTTATTTCATTTTAAAAACATTACAGCTTGTTGAGGAAGCCAAAGACCAAATAATACTCGTGGCGGCGAAAAAGGTCGTTGTCACCGCGTAGATTAAAAGAAACATTCCTTTTTGTCATTTAGTAAAACGCTTTGTAGAAAAAGATTCCTTTTGTATAAAAGTAAAATTCAAAGGGGTTTATACACTGTATAAAGGAAAGTTTTGTATAAAACAAAATATGCCTCAATGAAAGTAGATTGAGATGAAGTCCCTTACCTCAGGTCCGAATTTACTCGATCGTTCTTTAACGTCCTGAATAATAAACTTGAGTTAATTTTTACTTTCTTAAGAACCTTTATCAATTTCACTATTACTTTTATATCACTTATTACAATGTTATAAACATTATGTAATCATTTATGTTAATAATGTTTGTTTTGTCTATATTTGGTTCTTAAGTCGAAAGTGGACTTCATACAATTACATGTTGTTTGTGTGGTCAAAGTTTCATTATATCCAGAATGATATTCATGATTTGGATATCATATATATCACATATATCCATCATATACATGTATTTATAATATTAAATAATCATTTAGAGGTAAGAAATTAAATGCACCGTTCATGGAGACGGTAAGTCGTACATGCGCATGAACGCTACATTCATTTCTATGTCATATTAATAGAATTTAAACTAAATGAGAGGTATGTATATTTTAATTCCAGAATTATAATCATAACATAGATGTATCATATATCATATATATCCATTATAAATATGTACTTATAATAGTACATTACATTTGGGGATAAGAAATGAAATTCATCGTTCAGGGAGACGGTAAGCCGTACGTACGCATGAACGCTACTTTCATTTCTATCTCATACTTTAATGGAATGAAATAATAATGATATAAAGGTATATTATAATTCCAGTATAACATAATATATGATAACTTTAAATCCATCCTTTATATATCCCACATATGGCATTAACAAATCAAATCATTTTGAGGGGGCGGTAGTCCGCACTTCGTAAAATAGAGATATCGCGTATACCCATAATGGAATCCATAAAGGTATACCACAAATGAAAAATAAAGAAGCATAAGTAAAACATAAACATAATATATATCATATATAAATAGAGTTACATCTTAATGGCCACCATTAAGGGTGCTAAAAGAAGATTGAACAATCATCATTTCGTGAGGTAGGAATTCACCAACCATAGAAACAGTATGTTCTTTACCCATTAGACGGAGGTGTGTTTAGGTGTAGCTCGAATAATTCTTATAAAAACATCCTAGTATATTGAATATACTGGATTTGTTACAAAATAAATTAATAAAAGGAGTTTAGGTGGTTGGAGAAGAAAAATAAAACAAAAGAACACAAGAGAAAACACTACCTTTAAAACGGGTAACTCTTTTTGATTTGATCTCAAAGGATTCCATGGGAAGACTTATACCCAAAGTGAGGCTTCTAATAGTTAAGGAGGGATGTGTAGAGACAAAATGGCTAGGGTTTGTCCGAGCCAAAGGCTTTTTAAGTGTGGTTAAGGTGGTAGAGGTGGGGGCCTTTTATAAGAGGAGATGAGGGGCACTCTTCGAAAGTTATAAAAGGTTACTTTATCATAACATGATTTTCGGATAAAAAAGGTTTCATAATTATAATTTTAGAGGATAATGTGATAAGGGTTAGAAATATACTCATCCAATAGGTCTTTTACAATTTTATGTCTTAGATTTTACATTGTCATTTCATTTTATTTAAATCGTTCATTAATGAGGTAATCGATACACCATCATGATGTCATTAAAAATTTAATTTATTTAATGTCTAAAAATTATAAAAAAATATTATGATGTATGAAATATTTTTATCTTTCTAATGAATATTTATAGTCAAAAATTGGACTTGTATAACCCCATATAATAATTGTTTTAGTAAAACCACTCATGTTTGTGACATTTTTATTTTATCATTAAATAAAAAGATATTAATGTCATTTTCCTTCCAAAGTGGCTCCATGGGGTCCCCAAGTTGACCCATGGATTTTCGGGGTTGGACATGACTCATCCAATAAGGGTAAAACATGTGTCTAGGTCATTTCATATTATTAAAACATTATTTTTACCTTAAACTACATTAATTACCTCTAATCGCGATTAAGAACAAAAAAGTTACTATTCACCAAAAAAAATTATTTTAATCCCTTTGCACCACATTTTACTACCTACTAACAACCATGTATGTCAGATTTTTGAAATTCAAAACACAGAGGTGGCAAATATTCATTTAAACGAAAAATCAGTTTTTCAATTACCACTTAGTGGTTTCACTATTCATCAAAAAATTGATGTTTTTCAGAAAATTGCCAAAAATTCACCCTAAGGTATATTTGATATTCAGAATTCAAAAATGAATTTTATTTTACAAAATTCCAAACATATAAGTTTCATTAATTAATTTAATAATTAATTCCCGCTGTCAGAGCAAATAGTGTGTTTTTATGGAACTATAAGTATCAAAAGATTGACACTAGTTTATCTCCGATTTCAAAGTGAAATTAATTTCAACGACCAGTATTGGATTAAATGGTATAAATATTTTCTAATTTCACTTTAAAACCAATTCAAATGATTATATAACCATATAAATAATATATATTAAAAATAGGTTTTGAATTAAAATACAACATTTTTCACTATTCATTAAAAAATAAACTTTATCGAAAAAATACCAAAAAATTACACAATGTAAATTTTGATATCCTGATTCTAAAAAAGAGTTTTATTTGGTCCAATAAAATGTATAAGAGTGACCAAAACTATATTTAATGACAGTTCACCATCAAAAGGTGATAAGTGAACCTTTAGTGAAAATTAGGGTATAAATGCCTAAAATTGAATTCTTTTCGTATTTTAAGCCATTATATTTAATTGGATAAATGTAAAAACATTTAAAAAAACATATATATTCATTTTTTATTTATTTCTATCCATTCCCACAAATATAACGGCTATGTGTTAACTACCATTTAAAATAATATTATTTTATTATTAGTGTGCAATGTAAGATTTCAAAGAAACTCGCTGTTGCATATCGGGTACGCTATCGAACATAGAAACCCCGTTAAAGTAAAATTAATATTTAATTCACAAATATTAATAAATATGAAAATGTTTTATTCATTATTTACCTTGGATGTTACACTGGGGGTGAGAGAAACCAACTAATGGCATCCATAAGAAGAGAATCAGACACTTGCACAAAAATACACCTATGTAGTATGGGGAACGTGAGTAAAGATATTGTTGGGAAGAACTGGGTGAGGGGTCTCAGAGAGTTTTGTGCAACCTTTGAGGATTGCATGAAAAATAAGTGGACCTACGTGAAAAACCACAGGATGGTGAGAAATTAGTGTGGATTGGGGCGTAAGTGGAGTTGAGGCATTGCCTCCAAGGAGTAAGAATTGCGTGAAATCGGCAGAGGCTACACGCAATGACTGGGGGCGTGGAATGGAAGGGTATTACACACAATTGTCTAGCCTGTGCGCAATTGGAAGGGATTTGGTGTAGTGGAAGACCTCAAAGGGATTGGAATTCAATCTAAACCAAGGGGATCTCATGTGAAGGAGGACCCCAGGGCGACTTGGCATGAAAATAACTGTACATAAAATCCATCTTTTTGCGCACGAAAAGTAAATTTCATGCATGAAATCCGGTTCAAATTCTACAGACTGGAAGTTGAAGGGGTGGCCTTCAATTTATAGGTGTTTGGGGGCGCATAAAATAGGGTGGCACTAAATAATTGTGTTCCTATGTCAGCGGCATGAAATGTCGACCTCGTGGTGCGGGGCGCGTAATATTCAACCCCCTGTCAAAGAACTCTCGCGATTCTTGAAGCTTTCTGCACATGGCGTATTTTTTTCACACACTTATGAATTTTTTTTTGCGTGATTCCTCTAGTCCCAATGGACTGGGTCCCTGGGTCCTAATATAACTTCTCTTTGTTGTGTTGAAACCTTCTTCATCCCATGAGCGTTTTTTGTCGTCTACAAATCCCCCCCTCTGAATCTGATCTGAGAGGGGCCGCAATGGTCGAATTCCGAGGGAAACGTCAAAATGAAGAACTCCATGGGGTACATGTGCACTAAAACCCAGGTGTGGCATGCAAAACCCAAGGGAGTGCAGAATATGCATTTTGCGCGTGTGTGTAAACCAAGATCTGCTTATAAATTGCCGCTGCAGGTTCCATGTTCCATACGAATTTCCTCGCGTGACATGATCCAAGCTCTCGTGTGAAACCTTTCTATGTCCCTGTGGAAAAAACTGCTCTGAATGCGCACAATCCCACTGAGAAGAGGTATCATTTTACGTGAAATCCATGGGTTTTTGATGCCACATTCTGATATTTCACGATGGTCACTGATTTTTCGCACCACCCTCTCATATTGCGTGCCAGCTACTCAAACACTTCTCAGAAGATGATGGCTGCAAACTAGGATGATGACGAAGAATCCACTTCTCTAAGGGAAGAAATGGTCACCAACCTTATGAATTATGGTTCCCAAAGGATTGTATCCAATAACCAGACCCTTTTCAATATGCTAACCCCCACAGAAAAAGAGTATTCCATGTTCAACAATCTACTACTATGGGAGTTCGGTATTTTGGAGGAGGTCCTTTTGCTGGGTTTGGAAGTTGATACCCCGCGGTCATGGGTGACACGTGAGGATGACCTCCCCCAATACAACATCACCAAAAATTGTCATCCTACCAGAGAAACCAAACATATGGATGTTTACATCCTGATTCCCATGACTAGGACCATTTCCGGGGGTGACCCTATTTCGGAGAGTTCCTTGAACCTGTATAAAAGTACCTTCCATCAGAGCATCACTGATGAGGCTAAAGACTGGCTGCAGTATTGGGACCTACGGTCTTGAGGAAACTTCACCATTGAATAGGCTTGGGAATAATGGGTTCACCCTAAATGTGACTAATTTGGGTCCAAACTACAACATCATTGGCTTGTTCGTGGTGGTGTGGACTTCACAATTTCACTTCAACCGCCAGCACGAGCTCGGGCTAGATCTGTTCACTCTGTGGTCCCCCGATATGAATACCTTCCATCTTCATCATGGTTAAGTTGATATCATTCTTTTTGAAATTCACTACATTGGGGGTATCCCTTTGGAGGACCACTAATATGATGAATTCCTTCCGCCAATGAGCACCTGGGGAGACAGGTCAAGAACCCTCATGCTGACATGGCACTTATTGGAGCTAGTTAAGGAGAGACATGGGGTCAAGGATTTCCTGAAGGACATTGCTTACAAGGACTGGTTTAACCTACTCCTGGAAATGGATCTGGAAGTCAAGATTTTAGGGCGAGGGAGATGGTGTCCAACTGCGGCACAAAGAAGAAAGGGCGGAACATACTAGAGGATCATGGAGGCAGGGAACTATTAGTAATGGAGCTACAACATAAATGAGATTCAGGACCCGAATGTTCAGTACACTGGATTCCTCCCCACATTCCTGAGTAGGTGGCTCTTACCGGCAAGGGATTCAAGGATGGGAGTCCATCCAGTGACCCTGGTGATGGCTCGCATCATGGATGCTAATAAAAGATTCAATATGGGGGTCCCTGTGCTAGCTCCTTTTTACACCATTTTGGGATGCATCTCGAGAGGGGGTCACCTAAGATAATCTGTGGCCCCTTCTAGATCTTCTATGGATGGGTTTTGGCACTTCGCGTTAGATATACGTTCTAGAATTCCATTCGTCCTCCAGGTAATGGCCTGCGACCTTCCCTACTGAACATTGTCAGGGTCATGCTGCTGACTCTCAATGAGGAGGGAGTAAGGATCAAAATTGGTAATCATGCCGACTTCACATTCAAACCATTCCCCACCCTAACTATCCTGATGATATAAAATGGGAATGGCTCACTGGATAAGAGGGAGTACTTCCAAATCATCAGAGGCATGGTTCTTATTGCCCGGATTGATCTGAAGATCTTCAGTGAGCCTTATGTGTCTCCCTCGTATGCCAAGTAGTTGTGGTGCCTCCAGTGGATGCCAAAAAAACTATACAAAGATGTCCAGGAAGAAAGGAATCACTTTGTTCTTCGTAAAATGTGGTTGATGTCCATGACCTATGGCTTTGGCGACGTCATCATCTTTCCTCCCATGAGAGTTGATGTTGTCCTCTCCACCGAGTATGCTGAACATTGGGTCGTAGCATACCATGAGGGGTTTTGCGGAAGTGAGTTTGGAAACTCAAGGTCGCCAGTGTGGAACATGGCTGGCGCGAGAACAGAAAGAGTATTGTAAGAGAGGGAAGACTGGAAGCACATCAGACAACAGGGCCCATAAAGGCCGGGACTTCAGAAACGGGGACATCACATGGCGTGTCCATTCCCTCGTCGCCTAGAGGAGGAGGGTCCCATGGAGGGACCAGAGAACTTCTTGAGAAGAAAATAAGATATATGATTCATCCCTCTCATGATAAAATCTTCCCGAAACTATGGTCGTCTTGGATAACCCTGTTGCAGTCGGTGAGTACTGAAGCCCTCTGGCAGAAGATAGTGTGAGACGGGATCCAACTGCCAGAAGACGAGCTTGTTCGTATTTTCGACAGAGTGAACTTTCATCGTCATCATGCGTATCTGACGGTTATGGACATGTACGCACGCCAACAAGATCAGCGCGAGGAGATATCTTTCTTGATGAAAGTGATGCTCAGCTAGGAGCATGATCCAGAATAGATGTCATCAGAGGATTACGATAGTGATGATGATATAGAGGCCGACGAGACATAAGAGGCGGAGGAAGAAGGAGAAGTTAAAGGAGAAGAGGAGCCCAAATGTGAAGGGTATAAAGGGGAGACCCAAAAATTGAGTCTCTAAGAGAGTGGCGATATCATCGGCTCTGATATAGATGTGAATGAGCTACATGAGGTGTGCTTCAACCCTTATCTATCCTCCTCCTTTTATTCGCTCCCCTTTGTAATCCTTAATCCACCCACCTAATCTTACTCAAGAGCATATTGGTGTTGCTCAAGAGTCTCCAGTTGAAGGAGGGGGGGATCACCAATGGAAAAACGTGGGCCACCAATGACCATTATTGAACTAACGAGCACTGAGGGATCCCCACCTATGACATCTCCTATAGCAGCCAGAACACTGGAGTCTGGTGACTTGGGTTCCTGTTTGTTCCTTGCTTCTATACTGGTACATACCATCAGAGGAATAAATTTTTAGGGTTATCCTTGTCTGTACAGTGATCACGGCATTAGATGGTTGTCAGACTGCTGAGCCCAGACCATCCGTGAGTGAGTCAATGGAAATCGTACCGCCCTATCCAGGACATGCCTCCCAAACCGAGTAGGCCCCGACACTTTGTGAGTAGAGAGTAGTGGACATCAGTGGCACTGCTGTCAGGGCAGGGTTGGAAGTTGATGAAGGTTCCACCAGGGTTGAGGCGAGAGAGGAAGGTCGCTCAGTTGAAGAAGAGCCCAACCCGTGGGAGGAATATCCGTGGAAGACCATGTTGTTAGCCTGTTGTCTGTTTTCACTGTCTACCTGGCTGCATTTTCTATGTGATGGAGGGGCATATTCTCAACGTATTCACATGATGGTTCATGACTACATGGATGAAAAGATGCGTGAGAGCAGCTAGTGCTCTGACGTCACTCAGTGTCGGGAGGAGTCGGGGAGTAACTGAGCATTTTTAAAGGCAGAGCAGGAGGTCTGACGCCTCGTAGAACTTGAAAATGAATATGAGGTATTCATTGCTAACTGTTCTAAGCTTGTGGAGTAGTTAAGGTCCCAGCTAAAAGATGCCTAGGAACAACTAGTGGAATAACGTGACCCGATGACTGAACTTGAAACAGAATAGGCACGAGCATGAGATTGTGTCAGTGAACTGCGCTTCACATCCGCTGATGAACATAGGGTCCTTAGGGGGTGGGAAGCAGTCCTAGAGGCCACCATCAAAAAGGTTGTGGCCTTGGAACGATCCATCCAGAAAGATGACCCTTAAGAGCCCTATTTTAGCCGAACTCATAAACTTATTTCACTTTGATACTTATTATTTTTAACTGAATATAAAAAATTATTTACTTGTATCCTTGGTTTAACGCTCTCAACCATAATCCTAAAATAAATAGCAATCCATTCCTAAGCTCACATGGGATGTACCTAATGAGAGAAACAGGGGATTCTTGTACTATCAATTCGTCTGATCGTAGGAGCATCAACCAATCTTCGGGCATTTGAGATTCGAATATATATATCCAAGGAGAATAGGGTGGCCCAATCAATGGAAGAGGACCTCAGACCAATCAATGAATGGTCTTTTCTATGTGCTTTAGTTCACGAGTGGGGTAATGTCAGGGGCATTGGAATCAGTTCGAAAAATGGGGAATGAAAAATGTGGATCATGTTACCCCAAATTCAGAACACCATTGGAGGGGGTGTGGAAATAAAGGATAGTTGTTGACTGTTTTAGAAACACATTATCCCAATTGCTTTATCCTAAAATGGTGACAAAAAATGAGGGATGGCCACTGACCATGTTCGAAACATGGGACTAGACTCAAAATATCATCCATCATTCATTCAGAATGTTGGACCAGGATAGTAGGTTGACCATAATACGAGAATCCATACCGTTAGGGGGTCCCTTTTTATGTGAAAGAGGATGAGGGTCCGAATAAAGGGTATGCAAAACGTGGGAGGTGAAGTGGTGGTTTGTTCGAATAGAATCCAACACTCTTAAAATTACGTCAACGTGGAAGATGCACATTATGCGAGCACGTTAATCTGATCACGGATCATTCCTAAATTTAGACAGGACCTCTATGGTTAGGGAGAATTCGATTCATAATGTCATTATGGGGAATCCCGAACTTGTTCATGGAAAAATATCCAGTTACACAACCCCCCGAGGGGTCAGCCCAAGGGGGCGACAGTGAGAAAGTATGGGATTTGTGATTCCTGAGGCTATACCGAAGAAAAAATGTCTTTGCATCCCTACGTATCCCATAAGTATGGGAATCAATCCATACGTATTTATGGAAATGGTTTTAGTTTAAGGTCTTAGAACTCGGACCACAGATAGTAGGAAATCCGGGAGACTCATGGGGATGTATCTCACATAATCCATTGTGAATGAGGAGGAGGTCCACATCATCATGTGTTCCCTAGGGAGTTTTTAGGTTGAGGGACCAAAAATGAATGCTAGGCTGGGCCCGAGAGCAGGGTGCATGGGCGTTCCAATGTATCCCATAAGGATGGGAATCAAGCCATAAGTTGTTCTTGAAATGATCTTAGTTTAAGGTATTAGAACTCGGATCATGGACAGTAGGCAATCCGAGAGTCTCATGGAGATGTAACTCATACAACCCGACTTGAATGAGGATGAGGTCCACATCATCATGTGTTCCCTTGGGAAGTTTTAGGTTGAGGGACAGAAAAAAAATGTTAGTATGGGCCCTAGAGTAGGACCAACAAGCATTCATACATATCACATAAGGATGGGAATCAAGACATACAGTTTTCTAAGGGGTGGCATGGTAAGGTACCGGTGCAAAGGATGAAATGAGAGTGTGGGTCTGAACCTCATACTAAAACAATCAATGGAATTTGAAAGATCTTGTGTATCCTTTAGGGTAGATGTGTTGTTTTTTTTGTAACGACTAACCAAGCACCTTGGGATCCCGATATCACTAAGGGATTCCAGCAATATGCTGGCATTGAAAAATGGTACGGTTCATGACTGATACCAAACTTGATTTCCCAAATTATGAGGTCAAGATAATGGAGTTTCTATTTGCGTCGTCTAGCTGGGAAAATATTATCACAGTTTACGGTAATTTGATAGGACTAGATAGCATAGTTTAAAGTCATATGGATTGAAAATGAAGGAATGCGCACAACGTGATAAATAATATCTGATGTGAATGAGGACGAGGTCCACATCCTCACTATGCACAACTCTGGGAAAGGAGCCTCATGCCAAGAGGCCAGTGAGGGTTAGATGATAAGGGGTAGGAGAAGACAGCTCCCAGTTTAGCTGGACCCGGAAACACGATTTCCGGGTGATCCAATATATCCCATGAAGATGAGAATGAAGTCGCACATAGTTCTTAGAGATCTTATTTTATGTTCATAGAGCTCAGACTGCAGGAGCCCCGAAGAATGCCGCATTGCAACATTTCCCCCTTTACGTGTGGAGGTACACTGAGGGATAGTGCCTGGAGTGTCGAAATTCTACCTGGACATGATGTGGTGTAACTTAATGTGAATCATGTAACCAACATTTAAGTCCTATAAGGGCCGGTGTGGTGATAGAGGATTACTACTGACCATGTTCGCTACACATCATCCACATCGCATTAGCCTGAAATAGAGACAAATGAGCATCGACCACTGACCATATTCGCAACATGGGACTTTTATCAATCTGTTGTCTAAAACCCTCGGGGACGCTGACTCGTAATGGTAGGAGATACCTTAGGCCTAGAATATATTCCATTATATGGTTCCCTTTGGTTTTGAAAGGTAATGGATTCCCATATGAAGGGGAACACGAATCCAAATAAGTCAATAGAAACTTTCCCATGTTGAATATGACTCTGTAGGTCCTAGACCAGAGTACTCTTGGACACATCAGTGAACAACTGTAAAGGGTTGAGGGGCTCAACTTGAGAGGGACCAATTTGCACAGATGAGTATACAAAAAAGATATGGTGAACCCTCATGATAAAGGTGTGGAGGCATGGCACGGTTTTCACAAACCCAACGTGAAGGAGTGCATAACCCTGTACCACACCTATATATCCCTTTCATGGAAAGGAACATACCAAGGGGCCTAGGTGACCAGGATATCTCTAAGATATGGGGCTGGACCTGAAATCTCTGTTCATGTGGTTTTATGTATCCCATGAGGATGGGAACAAGCCACATGGAGTTCTCGAAGAATCTGTTTAACGTCATGCAAGATGATGTGCAGATTAATATCGTGTAGGACTGTGCAGTTTAAAGTAATGTTGGACTGAGCTGTTTAAGGTCATGCTGGACCAAAGAGTTTAGGGTAATGCTAGACATGCAGGCTCATGAAAAGTATTGCTTGAGGAACTTGGTGTTAGTGTCAGGTGTTATAATCCCACCATCCATGGTCACTAGTGAGTACGCACCATTGGGGTAAACCATATGAATAATGAATTGTCCATCCCATTTGGGCTCTAACTTGGGTTGTTTCCTACAATGTATCACGGTGTTCTCAGATCCATCACCAACTCACCTTGTAGGAAAGAGCGGAGGTGAACCTTCTTGTTGAAGGCTTGAGCCATCCTGATCTGGTTCCTTTCTAGATTGTGCAGGGCACGAAGAATATTCTCTTCAAGTGCATCCAATTCAGCTAGATGGATCTCAGTTAATCTATCCGGCACATGCTGGTCGTAGACCCCTGTGCACAATGAGGTAACCTGAATCTCGATAGGCAGGATGGCCTCTACTCCGTTCACAAGGGAATATGGGGTCACCTGGATGGAATTACGAGTCATCGTCTGATAATCCTATAGGGAATTGGGGAGCTTATCCAGACAACTCTTCTTTTTATGACCAACCATTTTCTGCATGATGTTAGAAAGGGTTTTATTTAACGCCTCAATCTACCCATTCTCTTGCACGTGATTGCTGGAGGTATGGTTAGAGCATATGTTGTACTTGGCGTACAACTTTTTTAACTTGACTCTCGGAAGTTTGTGCCATTATCGGTGAGGATTGCATGAGGAACCCCAAATAGATGAATTATATTGGAACTCATGAAGTCAATGATAGTGTGAGCATTGAATTCCTTGAGCGAAACTGCCTTTTCCCACTTGGAAAAGAAATATGTAGCGGTCAGAATGGATAGACATTTGAAAGCCGTTGCAAGTGGATATGGTCCTATGACATCTAATACCTTGAATGCAATGGGCCAAGAGTATGTGCTTGTGTGGAGAGGCTCTGGTGGTTGATGTAAAAAGTTAGCATGAACTTTTCATGCATGGAACCACTCAGTAAACTTGATGCAGTCATGGATCGTGGATGGCCAAAAATACCCTAATCTCGAGATCTGGTGAGATAGTATTAGCCTATCCTGATGGGCTCCAATGAAACCGGCATGAACCTCGTGGATGACATGAGAAATCACACCCCCCTGAATGCATTGGAGGAGAACACCATCAAACTCATTCTTGTAGAGGATCTTCCCAATACTAGGACCACTCTCGAGGGTAAACTGCATTTAACGACATAGGATTCACTCGTTCTCAGCCCATTCTAATGGGAGATTACCATATTAGAAGTATTAGACCATGGGTATCCTTCAATCGGAAATCATTTCGATCACTGAATTCGGATGACATGGGGCTCCTGACACAGAGTCACCGATGGTAAGATGGCTTACCTGTGGAACATCGCTTCCATACGGGGTAATAGGTGCTATTACTCTCCGATGCTCCATGTGTATAATCAGATCATCCTATTCAGGCTTTATAAGTGATGCAGCAAAGCTGTCCAAAGCATCCACTTAACTGTTCTGTGACAGAGGGACATGGGTAACCTCTGGTCGAGAAGGGAACCAGGATATTAGCTGGAGAGTGCATTCCAACAATGGTACAAGCTCTGGCTTCTTGACAACATATTCATTGTTGATCTTCTAAATGACTATCTCGGAGTCCCCATTATTATGAAAAGGGGAACATCGATATAGAGGGCCAGCTCGAGGCCAATAATGAGGGCCTCATACTCTGCCTCATTGTTGGTGAAGCCTTACAATAGCAAGAATGAATATGTTATAAAGGCTTGAACCAGGGTAATAAAAACGATACTCAGTCCTACTCTATTGAGTCTAGGATCATTGAGCCTCCTACCAATGGGGCTTCCGGAGGCACCATCAAAGTGCATCTGGCAACCCGGGATAGTACGATCTACCAAGAGGATTGCCTCATCGGGAAAATCCAGGTCCAGGTACTGGTCCATGATGGTTGGATGGGAAGATAGAATGTCTTCCAATGCCTGTTCCTTAATATCATTCTGAGGTACATATCTGATGTCGAAATGCTGGTGGATTACCGCTGACTATGATAGATGTCCGGTCAACATTGGAAAACATAGTATATAATTCAATGGGTCTACTCGGGACACCAGCTGTACCTCGTGGTGTTGCAGGTAATGTCCCAATTTTTGTATGGTGAACACGAGTGCAAGGTAGCTCTTCTCGATGGGGGAGTATCTGGTCACCATATTGAAGAGCATGAGGCTGAGATAGTTGAGAATGTTCTCATTCCCCTCATTGTTCTTTTTGGCATGAAGGGCGTAGAGGTACCGTTCCAGGGTGGTGACATAGAAGACCAGCGACTTCCCGGAGATGGGGAGAATCATGAATAGAGGCTGGAGAAAATACTGCTTGATTTCTCCAACGGCGGTCTGGCACTCCTCGTGCCACTCATAAGCAGTGACTTTCTTCATGTGTCGGGATAAGGGAATACACATACCAGCCAAATTCACAATGAATCGACATATGGAGGAGAAGTGGCCTTGCAAACCTCAATGCTCCCGAATATTACGTGGGGAAGGCATCTGGATAATGGACTTGATCTTCTCCTGGTCTATCTCAATTCATCGATACCTGACAACAAAGCCAAGGAACTTTCCAGATGTGAACCCGAAATCACGCTTCAATGGATTCATCATGAGGTGGAAGGAATAGAGGAATCTGAACACTTCTTCACGATCTTTGAGATGTTCATGGCGCCGGTGAGATTTGACCACCAGATCATCCCCATAGAATTCCACCAATGTCCCAAGGATTGGCTTGAATATGCAGTTCATAGACCACTGATAGGGGCACAATAATTCTTCAGGATGAAGGGCATAACCTTGTAACAGAAATTACCTTGGGGCACCTTAAAAGTGGTGAACTCTTCATCCTCGGGATCCATCTAGATATGATTATATCTGAATTAACCATCCATGAAGGAGAGTGCTTGGAACCCAACCATAGCATCGATCAACAATTTTTTCATTGGAAGGGTAAAACCATCCTTCGGACAATGGCGGTTGAGATCGCAGAAGTTGATAGAGACTCTGATCTGTTTGTTCTTCTTCATAACTGGTACAATGTTGGCCATCAATTTGGTGTACTGGACCTCCATAAAGAAGTTTTCCCTGATGAGTTTTTCAACTTCAGCCTCAACCATGGAACCATGAAACAGCTGCATCTTTCTAGAAGGTTATTTGAACCCATGGTGATTTTCTAGAAGACCAAGGTGGTGGACGGATACCTGAGGATCTAGTCTTGGTATCTCATCATAACTCCTGGAAAAAATCTCATGATACTGTTTAAGGAAGTATACGTACTTCTGCTTCTCCTCGGGGGGAATGGCAGTGCTGATCAATTTGGGTATCGGGTCTACCTCACTTCCAAGGTTCACCAGTACCAACTCATCGGTCGTGGAAGAGATTCATTCTTTAATTTTAGGGGGATACTCTATATACTCTTCTCTACTTATGGTGGGATCATCCACGGGGGGAGTTTCTATTGAGTTACCAGACCCTGATGAGAGGTTTGTACCAGGTTGACCAACTGTGGTTATTGCATTGGGGAATTCTGGTGCTGCCGAGACCATAACAATGAAGGTTTTCGACCCAATCCCAACTGGTCTCCAGCTCAGGGGGGTACCCTTGATAATATTAATGAATTAGTCTCACATCAGCCGACGCCAGCTTATTCCAACCCAGCAAAATAGACACCTATGGCATACTATCATTTCCATGAGATGGACACCCCGATACCTGATGAGAGTGGGAGGCTCCAGGATCACTGAGGCCTGATTCGTATAAAAATACGAAGTGATCTTCTGATTCCGCATGTAATTGGTAGAATTGTTACCCATTGTCTTGGAAATGACAAAACATTTCCCAATATTGAGGGTTGTCGACTCCAACCGATAGATCAGGAAGACGTAGGCATCATTCAGGCCAGCCCAAGGGTCGGTCGTAGCAGTGACGGGCTAAACACCACTTTCCTGGTCATGTTTATCATTGACATGGTAATAGTCAGCATCTAGGTAGCGGTAATTAAAATAGGAGAAAAGAGATACATCACCTTGGAGTACACCCACTTGACCATTAATGGAGTACTTGAGGCATTGGTGGTACGATATAGGGACAACCGCGTGCAGGTGGATCCATCGCCTACACATCAATGCATTATATGTGGTATCCTGGTAGACAACCATAAACTCAGTGATGGAAACTAGGCCGCCGAACTAGGTCTTCAATCAGACCTTGCCAACTGGGGTTCACTCTGTCCTGTCGTGTCCCACGATACTTAAATCAGAGGGAGTCAGGTTTCAGATAACCCATGCTTCCACAGTGTCCGTGTCAGGATAAGGTTAATCCCAGAACTGGTGTCAATGAGACAGTGGTGAACCTCCCCTCCGTTAAATTGTATAGTGATGTACAATGGGTGAATGTGCCCCTATATGTGGGAGCCCTCATCTTCTCCTCATAATGAAATGATGGCCTAACATTCAGCATTCTCAAACACTTCAGCGTGGAAATCCTTTGGAGCTACTACCTCTATCTCAAATTGGAGGGGGATTCTTAAAGCCTCGACGAGTGGTTTCCGCATATCTGGAGATAGAAGAAGGGATTCATGGAGGGGAAGCCTTGCTGGGATGCCGACGAGGTGCTTGAGAACATCATACCTCCGCGTCAGGTGTGACATTCTAATTGCTTGAATCCGATCTGTGATATGAGGCATGGCAGGCCCTACCGGCCAGACCAAAAGCTGACTAGTACTGGGTATATCTCGCTGCTCACTAGTCTAAGCATGAAAAGTAGCTATAAAATGGGGAACGAATGGGTGAGATCAGCCTGTAGTGGGGAGAAGCTGGTCGTGGCGTGTCCGAAGTGGTTCTTCCTGAACTAGTAGCACAAACGGTGGTGTATGAGGGCCTGTCGACACTAGATTAAGAGGTTGTGCATGCTGAGTTCTGCGCTGGTCCTGTTGTCTGATCTCAATGGAATTCACGACATAGCTAGAGGTTCCAACTAACATGCCTCGACAAACCATATAGTTGCGGCTTCGCTGACATTGGCGTCGACTGGGGAAGTTGAGGAGGTTCGTCTGGACCTCCCCTTCATGGGGAGTCATCAAGGGGTTTACATACTCCATGGTATTAACCGAAGAATACCCTTGATTTTCACTTAAAAAATCATCCATCATTGGATGGATATTTGGAGGTATCCCCATCTTTGGGAGAATAAAGTCGCTGAGAGTGTGGGACAAAAATGAAATCTGTGAGGCGCGTTGTTTTTTCTTCCGCTACCGGTGCTTGTTCTTATGGGAAGAGGCCTGCTGAGATGATGATTCCAAAGTGGTGTCCACAACATCTGATGGATCTAGATGATTTAGGCATGTACGAATGATGTCATGGGAGTGAGTAACCATCTTGAAAGACATACAGTCAATGTACTTCTTGGACCCGCAGTTAGAAACCTGCTGCCACTCGCCTTCGCAGTCACTACTAATGTCTGACCTTAAAAAGACACCCGCCACTTGTTCTGAGGCCAGGCCCAGCCAGAAGTTGTTGTTATCGATCTTGTCTTGTATCCAGTCATTAAATACATAGCACCTCTTAAGGGAGTGCCCCAGAATCTCATGATAGAGGCATTAGTTGGGGAAATCAGTGAGATTCGTCTCCTCTGGCCTTCTGCATTCAGGAAAGTGTACAATCCCATGTTCCTAGGAACTTCTTAAATACCAATGAAACTGATTCTCATTTAATTATTAGGTATGGTTTCTTTTTTATGGAAAGGGGTCCCTTGGATCCTGACCCTAACGAGGGGTCAGATGGGCCTATCAAGGAGGTGGACCCTGATTTCCTGCCTCGGTGGAGGCAGTGCATTCCGTGGGGGCGCTTGCCAATTCTGAGGACACTGCTGAGTAAGAGGATATTCCTATGGTGGAGGGAATCTGTGAAGCTATGGGTACGGTGCTACTGGTATAAATTCTATTTTATTTGGGGCTTTTATTTGGGCCACTGCGGTGGGCTCTGCTCTGGCATCCCTCCTTGCTGGGATTACAGGGGGCAACGAACGTGCGTGGTTGGCCTACTGTAGGGCTTCTTCAAGGCGGTGGGACTTATCTAAGAAGTATTGGAAACCATTGGGATATATCTAAGTGATTATGGAGGGAACCAGCTCCGTCTTGATGTTCCCAACGCAAATCGTCATTAATTTCTCCTGAGTCAGTGGCATGTCAAGAGAATATGTGAGTCCCTTCCACCAGGTGATAAAGTCTGCGACTCGCTCATCGGGCCTTTGTTTTCACATTAAAAGGTTTGAAATGCTTGTTTTCTTGTTGTAGGAACTAAACTGGTAAAGTAATTTCATGCGAAGGTCCTCCCAGCTGGTCACAGATCCGACGGGGAACTGGCTGTACCAGACGAATGTCTTCCCCTCTAGTGTCTGAACCAAATAACTGATCATGGCGGCCTCCTTCGGCACTGGAGTCCCTAAAATTTTCCCACGCCTTGATTAGATGTGGTCCAGGTGATTTGGTGGGTCCCCCGTCCCATTAAATGGGGATAAGGTGGGATTTCCGAAAACTGGAGGTGCCAGCATATCATCCACCCAAGCCGGGAATGGCTTGCCATCAGGTGGGAATGCCACCTTTTCCGTTTCAAATGACTATTGGTGGTAGATGAGTGCCGCCATTGGATCATATGAATGGGGATCCCTATCTTTATGGGGTCACTAACCACAAGCGCGTTGCTGGGTTCTTCAATGCGGTAGACAAGATCAGCGGCTCATGGAGCGGCTGGTGGAGCGACACATGGGGTGGTTGGGGGAGCCCGAGTGGGGTTACATGGATTTTTGCACCATTCTGGAGGGTTTTTATAGACATAACGCACCCTCTTTCCATGATCTTTGGCTTCCACCCTGTCCGTGGGAGTGGAATGATCTAGGTTTCCTGGGGGCAGCTCGCCAAGGGGAAGCTGTTGCTACTCATGCTGTCCCCGCCTAGGAGCTCCATATTCGGGCCGTCGCTCTGCATGAAATTCGTCCAGGAGTTCGTCGACCAACATATTTTGATCATCAAGTATCTGGCACAATGTGGCCTTCTCAGGGTCCTCCTCCATCTTCTTCACTGAAGTGGACAGGTTGGAGTGCTTGAGAGCTTTGACGCCCATTTTTTCCTTACCGCAATTCCGGATGAGTACCAATGCATCGGTGGGCACATGGAGACCTAGGAGGTTCCGCTTCTGATGAGTAATTCTCCCCGATGGGTTCAGTAGTGGTGGAACATCCTCAGGGAGTATTTTCCCATCAAGAAGTTCCATCTGATTTTCCCCTCCCGATAGATCGGTCAAATTGACCGCAACTCTTCTTGGGGGCATGTCCTCAATGTTGCTTAGCGAGTTTGGCTGCTGACAAATAGCATTGAAGAGGAAGGAAACATACATCCCCAAGCCAAGAACATGAACGTGAGGGGTAGACTTATTAATGACCTTGTATAGTACTTGCAAAATCTGAACACATCGCTGTTGGAGGGCCCTGTGGTGACCAGGTGACTCACGGTGCAGGACCACGGGGAGCGTGGCCAGGTCAACCAAATGACACTATTCGCTGTTGACTTCAAAGTGAACTTGGATCTTCGGATAAGTCACTCAATAATGCTGGAGGTGAAATTTCATCGCCCAGAGGGTTCTACAGAGACACACAACATCCTCTATGGTGAGAGATTCTGATGCACAAAAATATGGTCCTGTGACTGGTCAAAACTTCTCAGGGAAGTGGTACACTGCGAGGATACTCCATAAGCGCCTTAGCTTAGATTTATGGTTTGTGCCTTTGTTTCCCCACTTTTTGACTGAGTGTGGCTGAGGAACTGGTAGCGGTACTAAAGTAGACCACCAGAACGACGTACTGGCCAACAGAAAATATGATGAGTGGGCTGACTAACCGTTGAACCTTGGGTTGTCCACTAAGGATTGTAGTGACCTGGCTGCTATATCACGATGGGATAGACTAGAAACCAAAGCACCTGAAACAACATCATTTTTTGATGAGGGTGGTATATAACGCGGCTCTTCTACTATTGACCCCCAAAATATCTCTCCGTAGTCTCTAGCCGGGCCAGAGGGCGCTTCCGGAGATGATGGTGGAAGCTACGTGGTCTGTCCTTGGGGACATGCCAGGTTCTCGTCCTCATGGATATACCTTTAGTGGGAGACATGGATCAGATGTACCTTGCATTTCGGGAGTATGAGGTTGATGGGCCTCATTCCTACCCCATCCTTTGACTCAGAGGATCGAGGGGAGGGCTCCAGGGCTGAGTCATACTCCTCCTTAGAGTCTACGATGCGGACTGGTCTGATTCCTATCCGGAAATCGCCAAACATCCTCTTGCGGCGGCGACCTCCTATTCTCCTGACCCTGGGTGGCTCTATGGGGTAAGTCCCACCTCTGGCCTAAAGAGGTCCTTCGGCTATACTAGTTCTGGGGAGAGAGAGATCCAGCTAGGGTGGGCTGCGGTGCGAGGATCACTGGGGAAAATGACGAAAGGGACACGACGAGGACCTCTGTGGGAAGTCCTGGAGTGGGTAGGACCTCCGCTAGAGCAGACAAATGCATAAGTAGGAGCTGTAGGAGCATGGGTAGGGCATTCATGCTCAATTCACTTGACTACATCAGTGCACAGATGGTCCTCACACCGGTAAAGCTGAGCTCGGGTAGGACCTTCGTGTTGGGCATTGGTGGAGTGAAGTTGGAAACCACCCCTCTGATCATTGGGGTGAGGATGACCTTCACTGGATGGTATGAGGACATGGGAATGACTTCTATGTTGGTGAGTGACCGGACAAGCAATGCCTCCATTCCTGCAGTCTGTGGTAGGGGGAGTGACCCCGTACCTAGTGTAGTGAGCACGTGAGAGAACCCCATACAGAGTGTTGTTGTCCTGGGGAAGACCCTCGCTTGGGTTGATGGTGGCACGGGGCAGACCTCCAAGCCGAGGTCGAATGAAGGGAGGACCCACACCTTCCATAGTGGTGGTACAGATTGGGCCTCCACCCTAGATATCATTGTTGCGGATATTTCCATGGTGGCCATCGCCTATGCCAGTGATCGAGAGAGTCGACCTAGCCTTCCCGTGTGGCGGTTGGGGCCTCGATCCATGTTGTGGGTATAACTATCACTTCTCAACGTATGCAGGGAGTTGGGGATTTGAGTCTGTGATGGCTTGGGCCACAGTAGTCACTAATTTTTATGCCACACAGCCGGTGTCCTCTTACTTTTGTGCCCGAAATTGGCGCCGAGTCACATGAACCAAAGTCGGTGGTGCAAGAGCGTGTCTTACCTGCTCCTCAGCTCAGGGAATGGGGCAGCGGTGTTAATGCATCCTGGTGGGTGCCCTCACCAGGAGCACTTGGAGTGTGACTCCGATCGGGGAAACCCAGACATCCCCTTCATCGTCGGCGTAGTGCAAGGAGTTTTCAAGGCATTATGGGGACAAGATCCAGAAATAATTGAATGTTAGGGTGGGGAGAAGTGACTCCCTACGCGGACCTCGGGGGCCTCATTGACGGTGAGGCGCATCTACCTCAAGATCTAGGCGGGCTATATCCCTAGTTGGGATGATCCCCTCCTCCTTGTACCTTCATACAAGGTCATTAATTACCCTTCACTGGATAATTTCCTATAGGGAGAGGGGGCATGAAATACCAGCCATCATGGAGTTTGAGGCTATCATGGAAGAGGCAAAACCGTGCGGGGTGGCCACATCAACATTACCCATGCCCCTACACCGGTGGGCTGGTAGTGATCGAGTTCTGGATGCGACAACTTGGTTTCTAAAAGCAGGGAGATCAACTCATTAATACTGATAGGAATATAAATCAATGATCAGTGCCCCATCGCCATTCTGTCTTCTGTGGCTTGTAAGAGGGATCCACACTGGCAACGTCACAAAATGGGATGCTCAATGTCCTGACTACCCCAACATCTTGCAAGTTCCATGTCAGGCACACTATTTTCTGGGTGGGACCTGGTGCGGGATGATAGGGTCTGATGACATGCTAATCCACCAATACCTTGAACGCCATTAGTCTCCATACTAAGGTGAAGAATTTCATGTTAGGTTCACCATTTCTATTTCCGATTCTTTTTTCGAGGCGAATGCATTTGTCTGTGAGGACACAAAGCTATTACACTGCATTCCTACTTTCCAATGGAGGACTGCATACGATCCTTATTTAGGTATGTCTGCTCCTTGATTGAAACAAGTTGATGGGATGTTAGTTCTTCCTTCCATGGATTCCTCCTCAGAGCTCGTCAACTAGTTTGGGTCTCCCTTATTGACTTAAGACGTTGTTAATGAAACTCTTCTCGGGGCCATATATTCATGGAAACTAGTTAATTACACTACTTTTGTCAGGAAAATCAATGGGGTCTAGTCATGGAAGAAACCTTCGGTTAGGGGAGTAGTCTTCTTGGGCATCACTGGTGTGTCTGGACACTGGGGAATTGGCGTGTCTATCTTATGTCCCTTATTATAGGGATTCTCAAAGGCATGGAAGCCCGATTCATCAGACATCAAACACAGGAAATCATATTCCATGGGCATGTATCTGAGGTTTTTCTCAACTTCCAATGTTTGAAAAAGTGTAAGCTCTAAGTTTAACATCCAGTGGAAATGGATTGGACTGATCAGAGCACTGACTAGAGTGGATCAGAAGAGTGTGACCCCTTGAGGACACACTGATGTAGGTGGATTGACATGACCACACTGAGATTTGGTGGCCCGGGTAAGAATCAAGATGGATGATGGGTGGCTTAAGTAAAGTGATGGAGGATGGGATGAGGATGACCCTAGGGCGACGCTGGTGTTGGTCTTGAGCCTTGAAGAGGCTTCCTACGAACCTTGCCTTGACATGGATCAATGTCCTTGTAGTTTGGGATGTGGGTTGGTGTTGGTGAAATGACATGAATAGGGACATGGGGTCCAGGTGGATGGTGGGCATGAACCTTGTGGAGGCTTCCTATGTACCTTTTGTAGGGAATGATCAAAGTCCTCGTAGTTTGGGAACGGTCAGTGACGACTTGTCGTAGATGGGGAACTCCAACGACTTACCATTGAAATGGGTTGAAAACGACTTACCGCTGAATAGGGATAAACCTCAGGGAGGCTTCTTACATACCATTCCTTGGCATGGATCAAGGCCCACGTAGCTTTAGAATGGTGGGTGGTGGACCAACGTGAATATGGTCAGATTGATAGGGTGGTGGGCTTGAACTTTCGGGAGGCTTCCTACACACCATGTCTTGACATGGATCAAAGTCCCCGTAGTTCGAGAGAGTTGGTTGGTGAACTAATGTGAAAATGGTTGGATTGATAGGGTGGTGGGCATGAACATCGGGAATGCTTCCTACATCCCATGCCCTAACATGGATCAAATTCCTTTTAGTTATGGAGATGTGGGTGTCATGGCCGATGATTACTCTATGCCAACATGAGTCGTGCTCGGTGTGAGAAACAAGTGGCAGCAAGGACCTGATTATCCCATCGCGAATGGTGTGTCTGTGGGATGTGCGGTGGGGCTTAGGTATGGAGCATCCCAAAGAAGAAGCAGGGGATTACGCATGGTCCGAGACCGAAAGGGGATAAAACTTACTCCCATATGGAGGCCCGAGGTGAAGAAGCATAGCAGGTGAGGGATTTGCGATAGAAGAAAGGAGGGGAACGGTTTCCATCCCGCCCTTTGCTGGCCCTATGGACCTAATATTAAAAGAGGAGTAGGGATGCTTCTTCCTGTATGAAAATCATGGGGTTTACACCATGGTGGCTGCCCTTTCCACACAGACAAATGCCACTCAGAGACGGATGATATCATCCCATGTGAGGGGTGATACCATCCCCGTGGAGATGAGTGGTCATAGAGAATGTACAAGGTGGGGGTACCCCACATGCGAGGCACGGGGTGATGCCACATTTTAATGTCACATGATGAGGACGAATGTGCTTGGAAGTATAACGTCCTGCATCTCAGATGAGGCGGGTTCACTCCACACCCCTAGGACATAAATAAATGGTACCCTTCTCTCGATGGTGTAAAGAGGGGATAGGAAAATAAGTGGTGAGGGGGTTTCATAGAGCACACCATCTAGGGGGTCCATGTTAGTGTGGATATGCGATGATGAAATATCTGTTAGCATGCCTATGAGAAGAAGCATGAGGCGAAGAAATGCAACATGAAGAACCATACATGGGATATTAACGTTACTTCGTACAGGCATAGAAGGTTATACCGGAAAAAGGTGTATGATAGGGATGACAGAGGGGTGAGTGACACCCGTGAATGGAATCCATAATAAGTGCATCAGGAACTCATGAAAAGGTATTCCCAAGGAGTACGGGGAACACAAGTGAAGAGGTAGCGATGAAGCACCGGGGTGAGGGGTCCCAGAGAGTTGCGCGCAACATTTGAGGCTTGCGTGCGAAATAAGTGGACCTGTGCAAAAAACACCGGGCTGGCACGAAATCAGCATTGATTGGTGTGTAAGTGGAGCAGAGGCTTTGCAAACAAGGAGTAAGAATTGTGTGCAATCAGGAGAGCCTGTGCTCAATGACTGTGATGCGCACAATTAAAGGGGATTGCACGCAATTAGCCGGACTGTGTGCATGTGGAAGGGATTTCACATAGTGGAAGACCTTGAAGGGATTGGAATTCAGTCTAAACCAAGGGGATCTCGTGCGAAGGAGGACCCTTGGGAGAAATTGAATGAAATGAACTGTACCTGAAAGCCATCATTGTGTGTATGAAAGGAAAATTTCATGCTCGAGAGTCGATTCAAATTCTTCAGCCAAGAAGTCGAAGGGGTCTCCTTTTATTTATTGGAATTCGGAGGTACGAAAAATAGGTCGGTGCAAAATAATTGTGTGCCTATGACGGCGGTGCAAAATGTAGACCATGCGGGGCGGGGGCACAAAATATTCCATACCACTATTGAAAACTCTGACGAATCCTGGAGAATTCCACCCAGGGAATATTTTTTCATGCACTCGTGAATTTTTTTTACACGACTCCTCTGCCCCCCCCCCCTGGACGGGGTCCTTGAGTCTGAATATGACTTCACTTTGTCATGTTGAAACCTTCTTCCACCCTTAAGCATTTCCCGGCATCTATAGTATCATTGGATGTTTTTTTCTACAATGTCATACTGTTTGGAGCCTAGAAATTGGGATAGTAAGGAATGGGTAGTTATTAAAAAGTTTAGCCTTGGAGTAACTAATCTGTGTACAACGAAAAGCCATGATACCTCGAATATTGAAATTTCCAGCTTTCACAATTGTTACTGTTTATCTGTTTTCATTGTTGGGTGATTTACATGTATTGTGCTATTATCGTTGATATTATTAAAGTTATATTTCTACTTCAACCCGATGAGATGAGGGTATTCAATATCATGCATCATATAGGTACATGCAAGAGATCACATTTCATGCATTATTTTATTCCATTTATGGTCTAGTAATGATTTAATGTTGTTGTGATAGATTTTGTGCTAGATATGCATGTTGTTGTGATATATTCCCTGATATAATACCTTCTATTTTTATAGGGTATCCAGATATGTGAATTTAATTTTTGATGGATTCCATACATTGGTCCATGAGATGTTATGGGCCCTATTGGAATAGAACATGGTGGATCATGTTTGACCATTAAATTAATTTTGTCTACTTATGAAAAAAATAAGTATTCCAAACATTGATTTAAGAGATTATGGGATCACACGAGACAAATTATTTGAATCATTGGAAAAAATATTATGTTTTCATGTTTCAAAATGAGATTTAAAGGCCTAGTATTTGGAAACCCAGACAACATAGCATGTGGTGTTTTGAACACAACTATGTGTTCTTCTATTCTGGGAGAAACATCTTTTCACAAGTACATGAATTGTACTTTATGAGCATGTCATGTACTATTTTAGTGTGTGACTGACTATGTGATAAGAGACACGATGATGGGAAATCATGGGTAGAATACGTTGTGTACTATGAGTACACTCTGTGATAAATGGGCCATGTATTTGGATAAGTGATTAATGACACAGGTTGATAAAACAAAGGTTGTACACACCATGTCCTATTATTACACATCTTGTAATTCCGGTCATGTCTCTGACCATGTGACTAAAGACACAGGTTGTTTGAACATAATAGGTACACATCATGTCTAGGGAGAACATTCTGTGTAGTGTTACAAAGGAGAGAACCATGTGGTTTAGTTGTGTAGAAGAACTCAGGAAGGAAGGAAAAATCAATTACATGTCGTGTCATGAGAGGAACATGCCATGTGTATGGGGTGATACATGACCGGGATTGGAAAAGGTACATTCCCATTTTTAAAAATAAGGGAACACACTGTGTGGAGGGAATACACACTATGTATCCTTATTTTCAAAAAAAATGAATTTTTTATTCTTCCATAACTTTCTTATCTTTCTATGTTCTAGTCTTATATAATAATAAGACTGAGGTGTGCAATTGACCTTGCAGATTCATTCCATAGAAAGATCCTCCGATTGTACGCCAGGTTTAGGGCAATGATCAGACACCAGGAAGGATAAATTAGGGACTACCGACAGATCCTCCCATTATTCCAATCACAAAACTGGCTAATATACCAGACATAAGTGATGATGTGTAGTTTTGTTAATGCTTCAGGATGTTTTTTCAGCCCTACTAGGGAGCACCACATCATTCCTTTTCCATGGAAGAGTTCACGTGGGGTTTTCAGTAGCATCATCCTCCATCTTTCTCAGGGTTCGGAGGACCTTAGGCAGTAGTGTCATGGTTTGAAGCCATTTTGTTTATCTTATAGCATCTTGAGACACCTCTTGGGAAGAGGGTGAAGCTTTCAACCTATATTCTTCAATATTCCACCAAGAGATGATGGGATGTGATATCATAGGTAGGACACCAACAAGTTATCAGTTGGGATGAGTTCAAGCATACCATCTATGACTATTTCTTTGTGGATACCTTGAGGGCCGACTAATCCCATGAGTTTATGGGTATGGAAAAATGTGCTCTTTTTTTCAATGACTATTCTTTTATTTTCACAGAGTTGCAGTGCTTCACTGCCATTTTAGGGGTGATGAGATATTTCTGTCAAGGAAGATTGAGGATGGTCTCAGACATGAAATCGGATCCCAGGTGAATAAATTTATGATGACCACTATATCAAATATAGTCAACCAAGCACTAATCACTGTACAGAATCTAATGAATTCTTCAGCTGTGATTTAGGGAGGTTTGGAATCTAGATTTGTTACTCCTCCAACTATTAGTAGTAAGCACCGCAGAGAGTATATGCATGGAGATCTGAGTAGATGATACACTCCTTCAAGTAGCTAGGTGGTATTATACCAGTGTGGGAAGAGTGTTCATATGATTATTTAGTGCCCGAGAGACCACATTGAGTACCGATCATATGGAATGATGGCCTATCTTCACTATTTTTCTTGTTTTTCTCACCAATATCTAGTTATAGGTGTTCTGCTACGACTCCATGTTCAAGAGTGTGACCACCGGTTTTTCATCAAACAGGGTTCTGGAGATTTTCAATCCATTCAAGCCAAGGAAGAGTTCATTGATGTCATAACTATACAGAATGATTCCAACGAAAATAGTGTGGATTAGCTCAGGGCTGTTAAGAATGGTCACAGGTCCATAGTACATGTCAAACATTTGCAGTGGAGTAGACCCTGGATGATTAGGATACTGGAAACTCTATACATAGAGGTAGGATTCTCGCTCCCTATGCTTTAGCATCTACACTTTTCAATATAGGGGAATCCTATAGTTTTATATCTGTTGATTTTTTCTAGAGACTTGGGCTCTGTATATTTACTTCTGAGGATGTTATGTTGTTAGAAACTCCATTGGGGATTCGAATGGTATGTGTATGTAACTGCAACGAGTTCCCTATTGTGGTTTGTGGGTGTCACATCATATGTGACCTCTATATCTTGGAGATGATGAGCTTAAATATCATTCTTGGAATGAATTGTTTAGTATATTTCAAAGAATTTGTGGGTTCTATCGCATTAGTGTGAGTTTAAAATCACCCGAGGGAATGTCGTTTCTACACAATGGTGAATGAGATATCAAGTTGAGTAGAGCTGGACCCATGAATCTTGGGATGGAAGGTATTACTTCCCGGATTACTAATTTATATCTAGATGACCATGAGACATCATAGCTATAATTTCCACCAATGGTTGATCATTTGAGAGATGACATTACAGAAGAATTTTCCTCTAGTGTGAGAGGGATATTTATCTTCTGATCATGTTCCAGGGGAAAAAACAATGTCTATTCCTTCTAATAGTATGTCCATACCAAAATTACAGTAGCTTAAGAAGTATTTGGAGATTTATAGGAAAATGGTTTCATCTGACCATGTACTTCACCTTGAGGTTCACGTGTCCTTTTCGCAAAGAAGGCTGATGATACCCTTAGAATTTGTGTGGATTGTTATAGGCTATACTAGTTGATAGTCAAGAACTGATATCCGTTTTTGAGGATTGATAATCTCATTGATCCTCTTAGAGGAGCCTCAGAGTTCTCAAATATTTAATTGATATCTGGTTATCATCAGTTGCACGTTAGACCATAAGATATACCTATTATATCGTTTCTGAAAAGGTATGGTCTATATGATTATATGGTAATGTCTTTCGATCTCACGAACACTCCATATATAAGAGTTGTATAAGACCCATTGAATGGAGATCCATAGTTTTCAAGGAGAATATAAAGAATGTATTTGAGGTATGGAGTTTTCTAGGGCTGGAAGGTTACTACATGCACCTATATAATACTTTTAACACTTAGAAACACCATAGAAATGCCTAAATAAGAAGGTTGAGAAGCACTTATGGACAGAACCATGTGATTAAGCAATTTAATAGATGCATGGGAGGTTGACTTCAGAACTGATAATTATTTTTCTAGAGCTCGGAAGAGTTACACCATTTACTGTGATGCATTAAGTATCAGACTGAGTTTAGTGCCTATGCAGGAGGAAGGAGTTGTTGCAAATTTGTCTTGACACTTGACGCCACATGAGTGTAATTACCTGATGAAAAATCTATAGTTAGTTTCAGTTGTGCATGATTTTATCTTTTGGAGACATTAACTTTTTGGGGATCATTTTCTGGTTTTCACTAACCACAAAACACTGAATTATATATTTACTTAGCATGATCTAAATTTGAGAGAGTGAAGGTGGGTTGAGTACCTTCTGCCTTTTAAGATTGAGATTTCCCACATGACTTGGAAACGCAACACAATGCCTATTTCATTGAGAAGGAGGACTCATATACAAGAATTTCAGGAGGACTGTAGTGAGTGGAATCATATGGATGTGTTCTCTAAGATGCATTTGTAGCTTCCTGATAGGCAGGGTCAGATGTTTCATTCTTTTATAGATATTACCTCTACTCTTCAGGATCAAGTGAGAAAGAGGAAACTATTAGATTTGGAAGTCCTAGTCCAATAGGAGTGTGGGTTAGAAGAGTACCCTACATTGGGGTGGACCATAGGTGAAGATAAGTAATTGTGTATTAATGAATTTGTATGGGTGTCATAAGACTTACGCGAGGATATTTTCTGGGATTTTAATTCCTTAGTTTGGGAAGTTCATCTTTGTGTCACCAAGATGTACCGATATCTACATCGTCATCATTGGGGGATACGTATGAAGAGATAAGTTGTTGGTTTAGTGATGAGGGGTTCCACTTGTCTGCGTGTTATGGCAGAGCATCAGATATTGGTAGGGATATTACAATCGTTACCCATTTCTCTGTTCAAGTGGGATGATTTCACGATGGATATTTTGATGGTGGTTTTGATGTCACCTCATGGGAATGATTATGTTTTGGTTTTCATTGAAAGAATCACAAATATTTCACACATCTTACCGATCAAGGAAACCTTTATTGTTGATGATCATTGAGGGTTGAACATCTGAGAGGTTGTACATTTTAATGGGGTTCCACACTCTATCGTTTCAGATAGGGATGCTTATTTTACTTATCATGTCTAGCAAGGAATACAGATGGCTTTGGGTAAACAAGTACTTCTGTGTACAAATTACCATCCCTAGACAGACGACTTGTTTCAGCACACAATTCAGTTGTTGGAGGACATGATTTGAACATGGATCCTAGATTTTGGGGCCTCTTGGAAGAGACACAGACCCTAGTGAATTTTTCCTACAATAAAAATTTTCACGCAATGAGTCAGATGACACATTATGAGGCTTTGTATGGTAGGTCTTGCCTATCACCCCTATGTTGGTTAGAGGCAGGAGAGGCAGTTATTTTGGGGCCTCATCTTATCCAGGGGACCATTGATATGGTGGATATGATTTGGGGGAGGATGGCTACTACACAGTCTAGACATAAATCTTTTTCTGATTGACGAAGACAACCTCTAATGTTTTAAGTTTGAGATATGGTTTTCTTTCTTGTCACACCGAGGTTGGGGCCCATGAGGATTAAGAGATAGGGAATGATTTCACAGAGATACATTGGGACTTATCAGAGTTTAGAGAGAGTTGGGATGGTTTCCTATCGGTTACAGTTACCTCAGAGGTACCAAGATATGCACAATGTATTCCATGATTCTAAACATTGATGTTACTTTTTAAATCGGACTCACATTTTTCAACTAGAGGAGGTAGAGTTGGAGGTGGATACATCCTTCAAGGAGCACCCTATACAGATTATGGATCACATTATGAAGGTTCTCCATCGATGGTCTATTTCTTTGGCATGGGTTCTATGGAAGCATGAGAGAGTATAAGATGATACATTGGAGAGGGAGGCCGAGGTGCGATCATAGTGGCTACAAATGTTTGAAGATTCATCTTCAGCACCCTCATAAGGGAAAATCAGGGAAAAATTATTTATCATTGGAAGCTTTTTTTAAAAGAGATCGTTATTTTAGGTATGGATCTTGATTTCAGGTGCTTCAGGGGAAAAAGGAATAATTTTGAAATTTTTTGGTACACGTTGTGTACTCCTGAGAGCACGCCGTGTACCAGGTTTATGTGGGTTTCCATGTACTGGCCCTGAACTGGCCGAGTACATGGACATATTGACCACATAATATTGGGGCCGGTTGAGGCTAGTACAAGGTGTGTACTTAAATGAACGTTCCATTTACATTAATTATTATTTTATTAATCGGGCTGAGGTCATGTCTGATCTCCATAACACCTTCCTTATTCTCAATTCTTCATACAAAAAAGTGACATACAACCGATTATATTCGAGCGCCTCCCGTTCCCCTATCTGAGATTTCATTGGGGGCCATCCGAGTGCATTTGATTCCCATAAGTGAGTTATCTCTTTCCCTAGATACTCTCTTCATGATTTCTCTTATCTACCTCATGTTATATGTGTTTGAACATTTTTTACCTTATTGTAGATCTACAATGTTCTAGGATAATTCAAGGTCTCACACTCTAGAGTGTTCCTTGTACGAAATCGAGGTTGGTGGTTTTTTTACTTTCATAGATTGTATATGAGATATATATGCCTAAGTGTCGATTAACAATGATTCAGGTATTTCATGTTAAAAAATTGAACCCTATATTCTTCGGCCTTAGATTGATTGATAAATTAAGGGTTATTTTTAATATATTATATTAAATTTTATGTTTAGGGGACACCCCATGGGTGTATTTACCTGTTTGAATTTTTGTGGATGAATGGTCCATGTTTCATATGAGAGAGACCAATTTTTCTTTCCTTGCATGTTAGGTAGGAATTGATTTCTTATTTCTGCTTGTTAATTACATGGGTTATGAATTGTAGTTGCTTAACCGTGTTGTAGTTGAGAATACATTGGGATAAAATATATCATTTTTGTACGATTTTATTACACAGGCCTATGAGTACCTAGTGTAGTTAGTCCATTGATGGAATTGATTTTGAGGTCTTCCCCAAAGTGTCTTCTTCTTACATTGGGAGACCATAGGGGGGATTGAAAATGAGTTATCCCTTAGAGTTTCTATAGTATACCTTTACAATTCCACAAGGGTAAATGACGTTGAGTTCTTCCTCAGAGTGTATGTAGTTATTCATTAAAATACCACATGGGAAATTAAGGATGAGTGCTTCCTCAGAAATTCTTTGTTTTATTTGGAACACCTGATCAAAGTGGGTAGACTATGTGGGCCACCCATAGGGTCAATGTGATATTTTTAATTTTGATTGAGAGAAGTCAGCAAAGCCAATGCACAAGATTGGACATGGTCTTACATGACTGTTATATGGTTTTTTAGACATATGTTTTTATATTACACATGGTATAAATAGCTTATTCTATATACTATGATTTAATTATTCAACTATTTTAATAATTATTAAATGCAAATGAATGTAATTGGAAACCATAGTATTGTTTACATTTGATTACTTCCTTGTTTATTGATTAATTTTTCATATTTCCTGCAATATCAATATTCACTAATAGTTAGGCATTAATATTTTGGTGGTCTCCTTCCAGTATTTGACTCACGCCCTGTTTGGGTCATGGTTTGGGGCCCAAAAATATTATATGGTAGCAAGTATAGATAAGGCAAATCTCACTTCTTCATTTGGTACTTGATTGTTGTCGGAGATTGAGAGCATTGGACCAATATTATGCATGTGATGCTATTGGAGTTTACTATTTTCTGTAATATGGTTTCAATATTGTATTTATATCATTGTTACATGTTTGGATGATTTCACAGTTATATGTGACATGAATCATTTTTTATATATTATGCAGTTTTTTATACTATCTTTCATCCGCTGTTTACTTATATTGTATGGTTTTACTACTTTTTATTTTATTATTAATGTTATTTCAATGTTTTTCTCTACCCATGAAGGAATGGTTTCCCCACTATCATAGCAATGAACCTTGATGCTAGTTGGAAGCCTATATTTTTCATGGAAATTTTCTTGACCACATGTGAGAAAACAGGTATAGGGCACCTTCAGGCAGAACCCCAAACCAGGACATTACAATTAAATTTCTTATTTTTTAGAGCCCCCAAATAAATCCTGATCCACATAAGAATAATTTTACGATATATGTATAAATGAATAAATAGTATCAAAACCATAATTTCGCATTTTGTATACATCTTCAATTATGGACATCATTAACGACGTTGTTAAATTTTTGGATTTTGTAGACAAAATCATGAGGAATCTAGTTTTTATAATTTAAGGATGTATCAAAATAAGTCTATTTTAATGTGATTCATTCTTGTTTTTAAGAATCCCAAACACATAAAAAGTATGATGGTATAGGAATTTACTTAATGATGAGTTCATTTCAGTGGGGAATTTCTCAATTAGTCTAATTATTATGAATTCATGTTCAATCTATGATGCAATATGTTTTATAAATAATTCTAATATAGTGAAATTATTGAGTATGAGACTATGTTTTTACTAATAATAATGGAAATATGCATTGAATCCTGAAAATGAAATGGTTCGTGAAATAATAATAATTTTAGAGATTATTGACTAAGAGGATGACTTTGATATCGAGATCCTTAATGAATAGTACCTGGAAATCTAAAAGATCAGTCAAGATTAAAAAAGGATGCTTCACAAAATACAATGTCAATTTAATATATATTATATAGTATATATGATTAGTTTGAAGAATATTTTTGGATTGAGATATTTCATTAGAGCGTGTAAAAAAATATTATATTAATTCATATATGTGTGTGGATTTTATAATGCTTATATTCGTAATATCCATTGAGTTGTATTAGATCACATTAAATATTATGGGAAATAATTTTGTGTTTATGATTATTTCATTTCAGTAGGAATTGAAATGTTATAATATAGATATTATTTATATAAATTTAAATTAGAGGATAAATATGATACAAAAACTAATGTATGTGAGAATATAATAATTTGGAAGGGTTGGTAAAGTTAAAAATAAATTTTAGATATTGATATTGTTTTTTAGTGTATGTGACATTACATAGAGAATCATTATTCAAGTTCAAAAAATATCCAAGTGACCCGAGTGTGTACATAGTACTATATTAGAGAATAATAAAATTATTTAGATATACAATACACATAAAATATTAGTGAAGAAGAATATGGTAACATAAATAGTTTCGAGGATAAAATTATAATGGGTTTCATTGAAGAAGATGAATCTATATATGTAAAGTGGTGAAGACCTTTTTTTAATGAATATATAGAAAAATAAAAAACAATTTTCCCATAGTATATTAATATCTTTGAAATATTATATTATTATAATATTTATTGGTTATTCTCAATGAATTTTAACTGATATTTTTTCTTACAGAATACGTTTGATAATCTAGAATGAAGTTTTCTATAATGAATCATAGAGAGATGTAGTTAATCGAGGATAAGTTGTGTATTATTTTAATGAATATTTAATTATTTTTAATGAATCTCAGTTTTGATGAAGATGATAATAATTCATATGTTTTTTAATATTCATTAAAAACACATTACATATACCAAAAAAGTGTAAATAATTCAAGATTCGATAACTTTTATGCTACTTTAAATATTTTATAAGATAATAAATATATCAGTTCACATTTTTAGAATTGTGTAGGATTTATATACATTCATAATATCACGATGTAACCTATTTAATAAGGTGACCATGGTTTCATGGTAATATATTTCTTACCAAATGATATTTATAAAAATATTATTAATGGATAATTACATCCTCGCTAGGATTTGAATACGGTAAGGTGTAGGTTTTCCACAGTAGTCCCAAACTTTTACAAACCTAATCCTACATTACATTCATAATATTAATTTAATATCTATATATGTTTTGTTAAAATAAAATGTTTCCATTTATATTTAAACTAGTCTCATACTTTTAGAAAACCTTCAGAATTCAGAAATTTAAAAAAGATAATTATTTTTGTAAAATATTTCCACACATGATTCACCACCAATATTATGTGTGTGTACATGATCTGACTAGGACACTGATTTGTAAATACTAAAATTCTGTGATCATTATGAAAGTTATATATGAGTGTATTGAATAAAATTGATCAGATACATCATTATGATTATTGATATGGTTTTTTTGGGTTTTCTATTCATTGCTTAATATTTAGGCACATATAAACTAGTTGGTCATTGAGTCTTCCCACTAATTGGTAATACCATAATGATTCTTATTGGCCTCATATTTACAAACACCATTTTTTCAAAATTCTTTTTCCTGGGGATGTGTAAAAGGTTGATAATTTCTTAGGATAGAGATAGATGAGAGATAGTCTATTTTATGTAATGATGTTTTCATTATGATGATCACAAATGAGAGTCATTACACTTATATAAATATAACTTTACGTGACAAAAATTGGAATAATAACACTTATAAATCCATTATATATATATATTAACTACCAATCGAATTTGTGACATAAAATAGAACAAAAATCTAAAATAAAATAAAAAATTTGAAATATGATAAAGATTTGATGACAAAAAATATAAACAAAAAATCAATGTCATGGGGAGAAACTGCATAACCAATCCAAAGATATATTCTACTATTATCAAACACTATAACTAAATTGCTCTTGGAAATATGTAAAATATATTGATGAACATATGGTGAGCATAAGAAGTATTATTAAGAGGATCCTTATTATCACATCTATTAACAATGTTGGCGAAACATACTAATGCTCTAGTAATAAAATAGAATAACTAATTTCCACCAACCTGGTCTAATGTCACACATAGTCACTAATAATGACCCATATAATAAAACAACCTAATATATTTTGAACTTATTATTGTAATATATCAAACTTTATAACCCACATTGATTCTAAAATGACTTTTCAATGTAATTTCCAAACAAACAAACACCATGGTGTTTCCATCCCTTTAATATCTTTGAAAATTTAGATAATGAAAATATCCTAACACTTCCATGGATCATTAAATACCTCCAAGAGTAAATTATTTATATTATACTTTTCCTTTTAATTATTATTCCCTGCATTATTAAATTTTGTGTGTGATTATCCCATATTTGGACAACATGAGTATATTGGGATAAAATTTGATAATGTCTTAAATTATGAATTCGAATTTTCTTGTTTATCCATCAAATTACTAGATGAAATACTACCTTTAATATTTGATGTTAAAAAAATAATTTAGGTGGATAAATCCAAATATGTATGAATGTGAATTAAAGTAGAATAATTCTGAAAAATATTATTTTAATTACCTTATATATATTGGAATTATAATACATTGACAAAAATATTAATCATTTTCACCAAATAAAAAATATTCCATCGTGATATGAATTTTCTTCATGATTAATAGGGGGATTATATAAAGATTCATTCAATTAAAAATCTTCAGTACTGATCATTTGAATATTTCACAATCATAGGATATTCCTAGGGTAACTGTAAGTGCCCAACATATATAGTAATAATTATCAAATATATAATATTGAATCCCAATGGAAAATAAATTTGAAAAGGGTATACATATCCTATTATATTATGTATATTTAGTATAAAAAAAATTTGAAATACATTATCACATCATGAAAACAACGTTATTTTATTAAATAGGATATTATGTGTAAAATATTTTCATAAATATAAATTATGGATGATATATATTTTCTAAAGAATTATATCATAAAGGATATTTGAAACACATGAGTTAGAAGGCATAAAATGATGAAAATGGGAATATATTCATGATTTGAATGTACAATAATCTCATGGTCTTGAAAAAAATAAAAGAGGATGAAGTGATACCTATTCAAAATAGAATGGGAGGCCTAGAATAAGATGATCTTGATAAAAAACATGAATACATTACTGTTATTTATATACATTTTCTAATTTTATTATTTTGGAATTCCCATCTCCCCCATATAATATATATTTCCCATCAAATGGTTGGGTTGTATTATGAGTGATCATGGAAGGGATGTGGATCATTTTGAAATAAATGAGTTCTGTTTTAATTCATTAAAACTCCCATTTAAAATATTATTTGATTTTTTATTTTGGGTTGGATGCGTATAATTTTCTTTTATTTTATATTAAAGACGTGTTCATTATTATCTACTGATGTTGAATACTTTTCATCTCCCATCACCTTGTGTGACATGTCACTAGTGAACAATTTATAATAGGTAGTGAGTGTAGAATTAATTAATACCTATGTTTATATGTAGTATGTTATATAGAAATGAATCATTAACACTAATAAATGATTGGGTATTGACTAGGGAGCTTGTGAATGGTTTACTAAATTTTTTCTCCAATAAGAAGGGATAATTAATTGGGAAGTAATACATCTATTAAATCTACCATCATATGTTTAAAATATGGTTGATGGGGGAATCTATATGGGATTATTTAATTTATTAATTCTTAAAAAGAGATGTAAAATGTATTTTCACAATTTGAATAAATTGAAAATGAAAACAAAAAAACTAAACTCATCTCATTCATCATATTATATATTTGAATTTTATTACTACAATGATTTGAAAAGATTACATAAAAACCTATATAGTTCATTTAAAATTGAAAAATTATTTTTTTAATCTTCCCATATGGAAGAGAACTTATTTTACCATTGTAATTAAACATATCAAAAGGGAAAAAATTTAATTCAAAAAAAACCTATATAGGTTCGTGAAAAATAATATCAGCATTTATATGGATTCTATTAAAAAATGTGAAACTATTATTTAGTTTTTTTAATAATTCATGAATTGATATATTAGTAAAAAAAATTCATGATTTTGGACTTGAAATATTATAAAAATTACTAATTAAATTTATTGATTTAATTTGCACTCATATATTTTTTAAACATTCTTATAAATGTTTGAGGGGTGAATAATATATTATTTATATTGAAGTCAAGAAAGGAAATACCACAGAAAACATTAGTTTCATATGTTCCAGAATGTCCAATATCTAAAAAAATCATGTCATCATACTATCATTAAGGAATTATTATTAAGTAAAAACTTATTATATCTAAATTAAATTATCAATTTCATGGGTTGATAGATGATTATACAAAAACAGTATCTAGGATTTTCCTCTATCATGATTAATACTAAAGAAAATATTATTGATTGATAAAAAAGTAAAATGATGTGAATTTATCATTTAAGATGATTGAGGTGACATGGAATTATTGTACAACATATAACCCAGTGATGTAAATGTATAGGAAAACCTTCAACCATAATTCTTGAAATGTTATTTCTCACTTATGTAATTAAATTCATTAAAATGAATTTGAAATCCTTCATAAATACTTTCAATGATTCTTTTAATGATTACATTGACATGTCTAATAAGCTATATGCCTACTGCAAAAATCATTCAACTAAAGTGAATGTTTTTCTTATTTTCCATTATTAATTTTTATTGGAATATGATTCAATCATTCTAGATTTATTCTATCAAGTATCCCTGATTGATAATTTTAAAGAACATTTTTTTGTAATTATTATAATATATATATAAATAAAGAACAATTTTATTGAGAAAAATATTATACACAAAAACATTAAAACAAAAAAGACCTGTGATGGTATGTGTTTTATGCTCATTACTTAATAATTAAAATAATAATTCCATAGATGTATAGAGAATATAGAACTATTTAGTGGATTTGTATCTAAGGAAATTCATTCAAAATGGTGGATAGATTGTAACTAATCAATTATGATTCATATATTCATATTAATAATATAAGGCCCCACCCCTATCAGAACTAATACCCATCAAATCCAATTTTATGTGAAACAAAAAATCCAACACATTCTACTATTAAAAATGAAATTTAATATCATCATACCCGAACCCTATACTAACTGAAACTCATTTTTAATAAATGATACTCTTTAAATATTGATATTTATGTATTTCATTATGTCTGATTCTTTAATTGAAAGAAGAAAATGATAATATGAAGAATTAATTGGGAAATTATAAATTCCAGATTGGAATTATGTAATAGGATTTATAAATAAAATGAAAATTTTCATTATTGAAGGACCCTGAACCAAATTTTAATTCTATCATTTTAAACACTTAAAGTGGTAAGTATATTTTACAAATTACCACACATGAGCATAATAAATATTTTTTTTATTAAAAATGTATGAGCTAAACTATCTCCCTATGAATTATAAGGTTCCATCCATGAGGAAAATGAAAATAATGAAGAAGAGAAAATCCAAACTAAAAACATTTCTAAATGTTCTGATAATTGGAACTAGAGTTAATAAATAAGTTAATAAAATACAGATAAACCATTATGGATGGAAACAAAAAATACATTATTTAATATATAGATAAAAATATAGAATGCACATCCCCTACAATTATTCTCTGGGAAGATTTCGTAAAATAGTATTTAAGATGAAATGAATTTAAAATAAATACTAAATAGCGACAAAAAAGTTTTGACTATAATACCATTTCTATAAGAACTAAATTTTTTTATATATGTGGTTAATCATATATAATTTAAAAAATAATAGGCTATATCATGATAATGATATCACTATTTTAGGATCAAATTTGTTAGCTTTGATGAAACTACATATTACACGAAAATTTGTGTATGGAAATTTTTAATTACTTTAACTATTTGGTTTATTAGTTTTTTAGACACAATATGATATTTTTCACATAGATAATTTTTTTCCCTCCCCATTTTTTCATATGAAAATATTAATTATTTGAGAGTGGATAGAGTATAGGTTATTTTCTAAAAGATCTAATATTTTTCATGAAATGATTTGGTAAGGCTTTCTCAAGTCAATAATGGATAATTATATATGATTTATATTTGATTAATATGAAATATTATAGGAACCCATCACACTCACTATTAGTTTTTTGAGACAATTCTGAATGAAATTTAAAAAATCATCATTTTTCATAAAGACATCCCTATTAGGTATATAGAAATAATAAATAATTTAATTATTATTTAATCCATGAGGAGGAATTTAGTTAACAATTCTAGTCATTTAAGTTTTCATATTTCAAATGATGTGACTATTTATGGTTTATGTATGTTTTTTGAATTCATGATATTATGGAAATACATAATTATTGAAAAATCCATTTTTGAGGAACCAATATAAAATTTTGTAGAACTTAGCATATTTTAAGATAACGATGAAACCAAAAATAAAGTTGATGTTTATTGGGTATTATTTAAAGATCATATTAAATATAGGTCCTAATATTTGTATATTTTTCAAAAAAAAAAGATTTCTTAGAATGAAATTTAATTTCATCTTTATAAGAACCACCAAATATCGAATTAAAAATGTGTCCAATTAATTGAAATATGTGTATCTAAAATAATGTGAATGATTATTGTAATAATTTTTAAATACATAAAACATTACCAATAACCCATATTAATTGAAATTTTGAATTGGAATGTTTATGATATTGGTTTTGGTTTAAAGGGCATTCAATATATTCAACTAATTTCATTGTAAATGCATATTATTCTGTAGGGAGATTTAGAACCTATTATATAAAACCTAAAAAGGAATAATCCCATAATAATGGATGTATATAAGAAATAAATAGAGGATTTATTGGAAGAAGACATCATTTATATAATCTCTGACTGATAGTGGATCAGACCTATTTATATTATTCTTTTAAAAACCAGATTAAATGTTATGCTGATATTCGTAATTGACGTGATCACTTTGATAATTAAAGATATTTGGATTGTGTAAAAATATCATAGAGAGATTAATCAAGTCACTATGAAGGATTATTTCTCCACACCATTCATTCAATAGATGTTACAAAGATATTATTGAAAATCCTAACATCGTTCTTTTGATGGATTTATTATCTTGTTTCCAAGTAATTGATTCCCCAATGGATCCAGATAATTCCACCATTATATTAAAAATTACTCTACTTTCTTATAATGAGAGTCCATATATATTATGTGATGATTTAGGTAAATTTAATATGTTTATAGTATGAATATTTTCTTCTCATATTTTGGGATTATTGGATGTATTGTATGATTATTTCATAGATTATTGAAATCCTTTTGAGAGTTATTTGAAGGATCTTGGAGTATATTTTTTAAAAGAATTAACATGAATATTTATTTTAAAATTTAAATAATTATATTTAATTATTTATAGATAATTTCTTTAGGTCATATCATTTATCATAAATTCAATAGTGTGGATAGAAAATTATATTGTTAATTCATTTTCATAAAAAACTACTGTAAAATTTGATTATTATTATTTTTTATTTTTATGGTTCTAATGAATAATAAATAAATAATGTTATTATGACTTCTTTCCATATATTAAGATTAAATTAGACATATTATACATTATATTTTAATCATTACATTAGGGCTGTCCTGGATGTGATTAAGAGGGGATTTATCATAGCAATGGAAATGATAAAACAACATTTAGTAAAAAAACATTCCAGATATATTGTGATTCTTCCAAAAATGTAGATTGAGTTTTCCATTAACAATGATTTATAGTAACACAAATTTTTTTTTCATGAAAATATTTAGATTTTACAAATTTGAAATACATATTAAGGAAAAAATAATTTCTAGGAAATTTTCATTTCTTTTGATTGATTTCTATCATATTATAATATAGTTATAATTTATGATTTAAGAGGCCATGTAGATCAATAATATATTATATTGAATATATATATTACAATAAAATACTTCTGATATGGTTGCGAAAACATTATCAGTTCAATTGGGAAATCCCTGATAGAAAGGGTGTTGAGAACCAGTTGCCTAATCACTTGAGAAGAGTATTGAACACCATGAAAGTGCATATTCCATCCTAATAACTGTTAGTGGGACACATTTTAGTGATATATATATACATTATTAAAGATGAAATTCAATTATTTTCTATCATGTAAAATTTTTCAGTATCTTTTACTTTTCAAACTAACATAAATCCCACCAAATTCAGAAATTAAAACCCCAGTCATGTTTTTTCATTTGGTTACACTCCTACCATTCGAGAATATACACTAATTTTGTAATAATAATATGTTTTGTTCAATTGAGATTGAACTTGTTTTTTTTCATCGAGTAACTTATAGAGGCCCCATTGTGACTTAATTATATATAAGTATTATTTTGGGATCTAATTATTTATTGGCCTTATAAATTAAAATTTATTATTGAGTTTTAAAAAAACCTGAGATTGTAAAATTTTATTGAATACTCTCATAATGTCATGATATTCCTTTGACACCCATCATCATTTTTGGAACCATTTTTGTATGGAGAATAAAATTTCTGTTAATTTTTTTATTCCCTTATAATTGTTTCATCACATTCATCTATTTTAATATGATTCAATATGGTTATATGGAAATGTGAAGAAACCTAATGATGTTATTATTTTGCATAATATCTTAAGAACTGAAATAATTTATGTTATTGTACTGATTTTTTAGTTATCATTGAAAAATAATAAAATTTTTATTATGATGGATTTTATAATATTATATAATGAAAAAATATAAATACATAAGTTACCATCTATAAACAAATAGGCATGATGATGTGTCATGATGATAAACAAAGAATGTTTGGAAATAATATTGAAACCAATCATAAAATAATGCAGATAATTGATTGAAATTAACATATATTAATAGCAGATATCTTATTAGAAATTAATATGAATTATATCATATATGATAATTTATTGTAATATTATTCACCAAAATATGGAATTTGTAAACATGATATATAATGAAATTACATTGATTAATCCATAGATTGATAGATATGGAAAATGACATAGACTATATATGGAATATTGTGTTAAAATATGTTGTGAATAATTTTTAATTTATAAATTTTTTAAATATGAAACAAATTTTACTTATGAAAATAATATATACATGAATGAATTCAATACAAAAGAAAAAATTTTGTTATATAACTCAAGGCCCTTATGAATTCAACAAAAAATTCTTTTGGTAATGTAAATTTATTGTTACTCATGCGTGTAATTATTTTCATGTGCAGGTTGTGAAAGAACTAATGTAGAACCTAGGAATATTTAATGGAAAAAGGTGATTAATTTCTTTTGGAATTAACAAGATGAACCAATGGAGGAGACTACACTCCTCCAACATACATATCATTAAAATAATTCCATTGTTGTTACCATTAATTGTTTTTTTCTATGATTCAATATATAATTATCTGTCATGTTAAATATGATTGAAATCATTGTGAAAATAATAATAGTTATTTATAGTGGAGGAAAACATTATAGGTTAAAACATTCTATTTTTTTCTTTTTCAAACATTTTTCTCCGTTAATTTAATCGTTTTTGTGATTTTGAAATAAATGTTTATTAAATTGAATGTTTTAAATATTTTTTATATATATGATAATGACTAGAAACCATGTAAAACAATTAACTAAAATTATATTAATACATAAATAAAACACTTTTAAAATTGTATTTATCATATATTCATTCAATAAACACTATATATTAAATCTTATGTCATAATATATTATTTAATATTTTTAATCAAATAACTATGAGGATTCTGAACCAATCATAATTTAATATTTATAATTAAATAAATAATTAGATAACCCATATATTTTGGAACAACTATTACTCTCTAAGTAATCTAGTTAAAACATTATAGAATTCCTGAGCATAATGATATAATGATTGAGCATCATTTTTAAATTTATTTTTTTAAATAACTCGATTTATTATCATAAATTTAACTTTTTAACATGTAGCCCTTAGTTTCAATGGAATATGTTTTTTTGGTAGTGATGTTAAAAAAAATAAATGTATCATTTTTTATAGATTATAATAAATGATCTTGGATGAATTTATGTGTGTGGTGGGGGAAGTGAGCGTCGATTAAATTTATTCTATAATCTATCCGAGATAACAAGATATGGGATAAAATGATAATTTATGTGATGTGATAAATAAATCATGGTTATTTGAATGGTACAATGACTTTTATACCATCTAATAATTGAAATTTATTTTTCCACCACTATTTTATGATAAATTTTCTTCAAAATCCCTCTTAAAATTCAATTATATTAATTAATCCAAATATAAATTCAAGATGAAAATTCATTATGAAAGGATATAGATTGATGAAACATATCATTTTAGTTGACACCATTCATGGTATATTAATCAAAAATCATCAAAGAAGTCTTTATAATAATAGTATATTAAATATTCTATTAATTGTTTTAATTTTTTCACCTATGTAAGTTCTTTTTGAATGATATAAATCAGATGATATACTAATGATATGGATGAAATGTTTAACACCCTGACCCCAGTTATAGGAGTCAGGGAATTTTTTTAATACATTGGCATTATTACAAGAAATAAAGTCCCGAATGACCAATCAGTTTAGCAGTCTTGAAAAATAGATTACATACATGAACATTACCTTACACATTTGGTAATAAAACACAACATAAATTACCCTTTGAAAACGCCATTAATCCCTTAGATTAACCCTTCTTATCAATCATAATATACCTCATCACATCCTATGAAATATAAAACATAGAAAGGGGTGAGCTCAGATGCTCAGTAAGGATCACAATATAGCATAATTTTTCATAAATAAGAATAATAATTTATGGAAATATAATAGAAAACAAAAAAAGCCTTTTTTACTAAAACATCAACATCATATGGAAAAGATTAAATCAAATGATTCCATTTAATTATTCTCATGGATATTCTACTAGTCGAATAATCAAATGCAATATCAATAACCACTTTTATAATGATGGAATGCATAATTCCAAACTTCATAACCATATATTCAAGGCCTTATTCCAAGACTACAAATAATATTTTTTCAAGGCCTAGTTCCAAGACACCAGTTTGTCTAATGAGACCTACCGATGCATCGATGATCTATTGCAGGCTCCACCTGTTACTTACTAATTTCAATGCATTCCAGATATAAAAATGTTTAAACATAACATAAATATTTGTATTAAAACTAGCATAAAAATTGTCAATACTTTTTCCATAAACCATGAATGGTATAAAAATAACACAGCCACAGTCAATCATATCACAAGACCTTCAATACAGTATGGATGATTTGTATCACAATAAATCAACTTGAAACATTTTTAAAATCAATCAAGGGATTTTTATATAGATTAAAATTATTTGTAAAAAAAATTCCGAGAAATATCAGTTTTTTATATAAACACAATTTAGAAAGGAATAAATTTAGAGAAATTGTTTAATCAAAGTTTCTCATACAACTTTAAAACTTTTTAAAGGAATTAACATTTTAAAAACATTTATTCCCATATAAATAAATCATTAAAACCATTTCGAAAACAAGGACATTAATGAGAATGATTTATAAGAATAAATATTTAAACATTTAAAATAATGTTTTAATAAAAACATCCCTTAAAAAGAACCCCTTTGAAAACTCATTTATTAAACATAGACATGGATAATAAATATGTCCCATTATATACTTACGTAAATATAACCTCGGATAATAAAGAGATTGTGAAATTAACCCTTACCTTGTACTGTCGTTTAGTCGAGGGTACATATAACCTCTTATATAAAGATCGTAGTATGTTATTAAATTATAGAAGAAATAATATTAATATTTATGATATCATACATGATTCAATTATGACTTCATACTACCTATTTAATAATAATTTCTTTGTTAAATTAACATTTCAAGTAATAATTAATTTCTTTATCGTACATGTTTTAACTTGTTATTCTTGATTATATAACTTAGATCATGATTTAAATTCCTCCATAATTTAAATCACGATTTATATATCATATATATTTAGAATATAAATATGTATAATCTACATATATTTGAAATGGAAAACACCATTTATGGAGATGATAGGTCGTACGTACGCATAAATTCTGTTTCTGTTTTTATATCGTATTGAACAAAAATAAGTGAATAAGTTATATGTAAGTACAAACACACATACACACAGATATATATATATCTCCCTTAGAATTATTATTTCATATATTATATACTTATTAATGATATATACTTTAAAATCATGGTTGAATGGTGAACGTGGACATGAATCTCATCGCATCGCGGAGACGGTAATCTGTACGTACACACGAGCAGTAATATAATAATATTGATCGAAAAATTGTATTAAATTGAATGGTATGAAATATATAAACAATAATTAAAAAGTTATAATTATTAGTTACATAATTTATACTCATTATTACACCCATCAAAATAATGAAGTGTTTGAGTAAAAAACCACACCACGATGTGGAGACTGTAATCGGTATGTACGCACATATGGTGAATTTGTTATTTATAGGATGGATAGAATAATGAATGTGGTTGTACCATTTTTTTAATAGCATCACAGTATATAGATGATACTGGAGTTATTATTTTAGAATTTAAACAACAAAGAAAGATGATGTACAAGAAGAAATGAACTTTAAATAGGTGAAGAAATATTTACCTCTTCTTCGGGATCTTCCTTTTGATTTGATCCAAATGGATCTTTAGCATGGCTTTCTAGCTAAAGTAAGGACTCTAGGTTTAAGGTAGGAATGTTGGGAGGATATTTGGGTAGGTTTTTGCCGAGCCAAAATGCTTTGGAGCTGTGAAATTAAGATAAGGCGAAGTTCCCTTTTATAAGAGAGGTGAGGGTAACTTTAGGAAAAGCTTGAATTATTATTTTATAATATTTTTTTTCAGTTTATACTGTCTCAAAAAACGTTTTTTTAGATTATATGGTGGGTATGGATCGAAAAAATATCAACCAATAGGTTTTATACATGTTTAGGTTACCTTTTTAACTTTATCTTTTAGATTTAACCCTTAGTTTTATAGTTTAACTTTTACCGTGTCTTCTTATATTATTACAATCCATCGCTAATAAAATTACTCAAAACTTCCAAGAGAACACCAATAGGTTCCATAATGACATATATAATATTATTAAGGAACTTTGGATGAACCTTAGGTTTTTTAAAATAATATATCTACCAATAATATAGTATTTATTTTAAAAACTCAATTGTGTCAATTTAGACATTATTAAATAAATGATTTTTTGTTAAAGTATAAACATCTTTATTAGCTATAAATAAATTCATATTTTCAATAATATAATGTCATATTAACCTAGAAAATTATTTTAATTCATCAAAAGTCTCAGATTACATTTATTTGAATATTTATAATATCAATTATTTTAATATTTAATTATTAATGTAGTTACAGTTTTATCATTATGTCAAATCTAAATTAAATTATTTAATGTATAAATATTATAAATAAAATATCATTATGTTGGAAATATTTTTAGCTATTTAATTAATATTTATAGTAAAATTTATATTATGTATAACACAATATTAAAAAATGGTTTAGTTATTAACCTTTGAATTTAACTCTTTTAACTCATCTTTAAATAAAATAATAATAAATTTCCAAATCTAATCCAATTAGAGAGAAGAGGATCATATTTTATTAATAAGGTTGTTTTTGGTCGAATTATACTTATCCAATAAAATTAGAACATGTTTTAGGGTAATTATAAATTCATTTTATCCTTAATTACCTTATTTACCTATAACCGTGGTAAATAAAAGTCAAAAGTTACTATTCATAAAATATTATTTTCATCTTATTTAACCAAATTTTAAATAATTAATTTAACTGTGTCCCTCATATTTCTGAAATTCAACTCACAAAAGCAGTAAAATTATGTTTTATGCAACTTTACAAATGCTCATAGGAGGTGGTTAAAATAGGTAAAAAAGTTTAATAGAATTTTATTCATCTAATTTTATTATAAAATGACTCCAATGAATTACATTGAAAATATATGTGTATTATATATCTACGTTAACTTAAAATAAATTTATATAAAATAAATAATTATTTAAAAAAAATTCGGTTTTAAATAATAATGTAGTGTTTTTTCAATATTCATCAAAAATTGAAAGTTTTCAGAAATATTCCAAAAATTCACACTAAGATAATATTAATATTAATAATTATAGAATGAAGTGTATTTTAATAAATTCAATATATATATGTTTCATTTATTAATTTGAAATCAATTCCCGTAGAAAAACCAGAAAGCGGGTTTTTTTTAAAGTAAAAACTATCAAAAGATTGACATATGTTTATGTCAAATTTAAATGTGAAATTACATATAATGACCTAAATTGTATTAAATGAGAAAATATAACCTAATTCTACGTCAAAACCATTCAAATTCATTATTTAACACTATAAATTATTCCAATTAAAAACGTTATTTTCAATTAAAACGTAGTATTTTTCACTATTCATCAAAATATGAAAGTTACCAGAAAATTACCAAAAATTTATCCAAACTAAACTTTTATATACCACTTGTAAAGAAGATTTTTTTCCATTAAATTGAATATATAAATGTGTAAAATATTGGTTTTAAAAACGGTTCTCCATTAAAAGGTAGTAAAATTAAATTTTTTAAAGAATACTTATTTTTTCTAAAAAAATTAATTTGTTATTATATAATGCTTAAGAAACACATAATATGAATGTTAAAATTATAAATAGTATATTAGATTCCAAAATGTAGTTAATACTATTCATAACCATTTTTTGAACGGTTAGTGTGGTAAGTTGTGGTGCACTCGAACTCGGTGTTGCGTGTAGCACAAGTTATTGGATTACCTTAATGAGATAGTATACTATTAAATCATGGGGTGTTACATTCTAACATACTTCAATAAATTGCATCCTCGCAATTATAATTTTTTTTTCAAAAAAAATTGATAAAAATAGAAAATTACCTTTGTTGAAAACCGACATTGGAAATTGGGATAATAAAATATATTCTTAATAAGTGAAAAAAGGAATGAAAATGATACCACCAAATTATGATCTCAGTTAATAAAATATTGGTTGAAATTAGAGACACATAATTGGAGAAAAAAGATAAATATTTATATAGAGTGATTGAGGTCAACAATCACAAACAATTATACAATTGAGACCCTTAAAGCCGTCAATCTATGATGATTTTATATATCAACTGTTCAACAAAACATAATGTATTAGGATATAACATTTTTTATTTTAAAATCCCTTCCCAAATGTTTATGAATTAATTTATTCATAGAATAATATGAAAAAAATATACTTGACAAGTAGAGTATCATGCTTCAACTAATTCATACCACAACTCATCTTTCGCTTCAAAAGATATTATAATTCAAATATATTCTATTTATCCTAAGTATATGGGGTCCCATAAATAAGGAATTTATAACTCATTTGTTATACTATTTAAAAAAACAACATTATAATAACCAAGACATCACATTGGCTAGTGGTAGGTGATGCACCCTTGTCACCCTTCGGTTGCGGGTTCAAGTATCGTGACCTTGTTGGACGGGACGGGATGGCGTAAGACATTTGGTTTTTCCTTTTTATGAAAATCCATAAATAATCTGAAGAAATGATTTAAACATAACAATAGTATCCAATTTCATACTTAGTAGATTCTAGACTTTAGGCTTATCCCAAATACTTTTTTCTGTACTCATAGTCCAAAATTTATAAGGAAGGTAAACACAATGAAGAACCTTTTTCCACATAATAACATTTGAATACCATCATCATGTATTCTTTTAAAACCTGAAAACACCCTGAATTATCATATAACCATATTGATTACATTAATGCTCACTTATTCCTTATATATTATTGTACATACTCCTTATATCAAAAAATTATTTAAACTCCAACAATTACTGAATAGACAAATAATTTACCAGATTTATGTATATCAATAATATCTAATATAATTTATCCAAATCAATCATCTCTTATCTAAAATCAAAACCCCAGTATCAAGATGATATTAAAGTGTTGTATTTCCTTCAACCATGTATTTTTGAAGATGTTTAACTTTCCATTGAGTCACTTTTCTTGGTTCTACTAATATCATGTCCTTAATAAAATAGTACTACAGTACAATACTTATTGGGTATATAGTTCTTATAACATGTACAACATTAAAAAAATACTCAAATGACACAATACTTTAATAACAACATAAGAACTCTTAAGCATTCCACTTCACCTTAGGTAGTATCATAACTTGATTTATTATCCAATACCAGCATTTAGGGTATACACGGATGATTTGGACATTGATTCGCGTTGTGTCCCAACCCATTGTATATGAAGCATTGTACGTTTGAAACCTTTTTCTCAACCTTGCAATCATGTACTCGATGACCTTTTTCTCCACACATATAACTAACTCCCCTAAACATTAATAATTTAACAAGGTGATTCTCTTCATAGTTATCACATATTGGAAAATATTTATTTCCCTTATTCTGTTTATCCATCTTTCTGTCTACCATATTTTTCTTCTCTGGCTTCCATTCAAATCCATAGGACTCAGAAAATTCTTTACGTATATTATTAACACACAATAATATTTCACCATATGATGATAATATGTGGGAGACTATTTTCTTTCTAAATGTTGGCTTAACACCATGAATGATATGATCCTTCTTACTCATTGGATCATGCATATTGTTGGAGGTATCATTCCATCTATTGGGCTCCATTTTTAAACAATGGCATACACTAGGTTGGGTTATGAACCGTAGTGCATAATTAAAAAATTGTAAAATAGTTAAAATAATTGGAATAGTTCATGGATATACTCCATAATCAATAAATTTATTATTTGAAAAGGTATATACTCATAACCCCTTCGCAGTGGTTTGTAAAGAAAACAACAATTATCCTAAGAATATCCCCCAGGAGTGTCGTAACCAAGAGTGTATCAAGGCATGTTTTCATGCACCTATTCTCGTTCAATTCTATCTCAAAGCAGTGTTTTCAGATTTTTCCCCTAGGTACATCTGTGCCAGAGCCGCCCCTACCAGCTCGTATCCAGACAGAGATGTATTGCTTAGAAAACTCAAAAAATATCTACAGTACCAAAATTCTAAGAATATTTTCTATATTAATCCTCAAAGTCTATCTTAAGGTAGTGTTATTTAATCAGAGTTTTTATAAATCTAGTTTCAATGGTTATTGCAAATATTCATCAGATACCAATTGTAACGCCCAAACCCATGGTATGGGAGTTGGTGCATTATTTTATTACATTAGCATGATTACAAGGAATCAATTCCTAATAGACCTATAAGTTTAGCGGTTTTGGAAAATATATTACATACATGAACATTACATTAAATATTATAATATAAAACACAACCTAAATGATCCTTTGAGAATGACATTACTCCCTTAGATTAACCCTTCTTATCAATCATTAAATACTTCTTCACATCCTAGGAAAAATAAAACATAGAAAGGGGTGAGATCAAATGATCATTAAGGATACCAATATAGCAGAAACATTCCTAAATAAGAATAAAAATTTAAAGGGAATATATTAGACTAAAAATAGAGACTTTTGAACATAAACTTCATAATATTATGGAAAAGATAAAATCAAATAATTCTATTTACTTATTCACATGGATATTCTAATAGTCGAATAATCACTTGTAATATCAATATCCACTTTCATAATGATGGAATGCATAATGCTAGACTTTATAACCACATAGTCAAGTACTTGTACCATGAATATTAATATGATTTTGTCAAGGCTTTGTTCCAAGACACTATTTTGTCTCTTGAGACCTACCGATGCATCGAAGAGCAATAGTGGGATCCACTCTCCACTTACTATGTCCAATACATTTCTCATATAAAACGGTTTAAACATAACTTACACATTCATATTAAAACTAGCATATGAAATTTCAACACATTATCCTTAAACCATGAATGGTATAAAAATAAAACATCCATAGTAAAAAATATCACAAAATCATCAATAAAATATAGAATATTTGTTTCATAATAAATGAACTCAAACATGTTTAAAATCCATAAAGGGATGTTGATATAGATGAAAATAATTTATAAAAATCATTGAGAGAAATATCCCTTTTTCATAAAAATAGAATATTGAAATGAATACATTTAAATACATTTTAGAATCAATCTATCCCACGCCAATTTGAAACTTATGGAAGGAATAACCATTTTAAAAACATTTATGTCCATATAAATAAATACTTAAAACCCGTTTTGAATACATGGACATTAAGGAGAATGATTGAAAAGAATAAATATTTAAAATATTTAAAATGATGTTTTAGTAAAAAAATTCCATTAAAAAGAATACATTTGAAAACTCTTTTATGAAACATGGACATGGATAATAAATATGTCCCAGTAGATACCTACTTAAAGACAACCTCGTATAATAATGTGATTGTGAAATAAACCCTTACCTTGTACATTACATTAGTCAAGGGTAAATTTAACCTCCTGTATGAAGACCATAGTATGTTATTAAATTATACCAAAACAATAATAATATTTATATTATCATACATGTTTTATTTATGAATTTATACTACCCATTTAATAAAAATTTCAATGTTAAATTAACATTTTGAGTAATAATAGCTTTCTTTATCATATGTGTTTTAACTTGTTACACATTATTGTATTGGTTATAACATGATTGAAATACTTATAGAATATAAAACATGATATATATTTCATATATATTTATAATATAAATATGTATAATTGACATATATATGAAATGGAAAACACTGTTTACGGAGACGGTAGGTTGTACGTACGCATAATGTCGGTTTCCATTTTCATATCGTATTGAATAGAACTAAGTGAATAATATATATGTAAGTAAATATATATACATATATCTCTAATATAATTATAAGTTCATATATTACATACTTATTAATGATATATATTTTATAATCATCATTGAATGGTGAACGTGGAAATTAATCTCATCGCGTTATGGAGATGGTAATCCGTTCGTACGCACGAGAGACAATATCATTATATTGATGGTGAAATCGTATGTAATTTGATGGTATATCATATATATAAAATAATTATCAGGTTATATTAATTATTTACATTATTTATACTCATTGTTATACCCATCCAAATAATGAAGTGTTTGAATAACAAACCACACCACGACGTGGAGATGGTAATCTGTACGCACGCATGTATGGTGACTTTTTCCTTTTTAGGATGGATTGAAAAATGAATATAGTTGTACCATTTTTATAATTACATCACATTATATAGAAGATACTAGAGTTTTTATTTTATAATAAACACAATGCAGAAACAGGAAGTAGAAGATGAAAAGAACTTGAAATATGTGATGAAATATTTCCCTCTTCTTTCAGGTTCTTCCTTTTGATTTGATTAAAAGGGATCTTAAGATGGATTTATGACCAAAGTAAGTCCTATAAGAATTAAGTGAGGAATTATGGGAGGATATTTGGGAAGGTTTTGGGCAATCCAATTGGCTTTGGAGGTGTGAAATTAGGATAAGGGGAAGTTATTATTTATAAGAGGGGTTTGGGTCACTTTAGGAAAAGCTTGAAATATTGTTTTATTATAAAATCATTTTCAGAGTCTAGTGGATCCAAAATAATTTATTTATATTCTATGTTGTGTCTGGATCGAAAAACATTCAACCAATAGGTTTTATAAAACATTAGTTTACCATTTTATCCTTATCTTTTAGATTTAACTCTTAGTTAAATAATTTAACTTTTACCGTGTCTTCTTGAATTCTTACAAAATATGGTTAATAAACATACTATAAACATCCCAAAAAACCCCAATAGATTCATTAATGACATATATAATATTATTAAGGATCTTTGGCCGAATATTAGGTTTTTAAGAATAATATATCAGCCAAAAATATAGTATTTGTTTTAAAAACTAAATTATTTCAAATTTGATATTATTTTATAAATGTTTTTTGTTAAAGTCCATAAAATGTTATTACATCGAAATAAATTCATATGATCAATATTAATATGTCATATTAACTTATAAAATTAGTTTAATTCATCAAATGTCTCAAATTACATTTATTGGGATATTTATAATTACAATTATTTTAATATTTCATTATTAAGGTAATTATTATGTCATCATTGTGTCATAAATAAATTTAATTAGTTAATATCTAAATATTATAAATAAAATATAATTATATTTTAAATATTTTTATCTTTATAATTAATATTTATAGTCATATTTATATTATGTATAGACCTATATTAAAAAAGTATTAGTTATTAAACATTGAATTTAACTCTTTTAACTCTTTTTTAAATAAAATAATAATAAATGCCTTAATCTAATCCAAGTGGACCAAAGAGGATAATATTTCATTAATAAGGTAGTTTTTGTTCTAATTATACTTATCCAATAAAATTAGGACATGTATTAGGGTAATTATGATATTATTTTTACACTTAATAACCCTATTTACTTCTAACCGTGGTAAAGGAAAGTAAAAAAGTTACTATTCACCAAAAAAATATTTTCAACTTATTGAACGACATATTACTTACTAATATTAAATATGCCTCTATGATTTTTAAAATTCAACTCATTGGAGTGGGAAAATTATATTTTATGAAAATTTGCAAATGCCCCTAGGAGATGGGTAAAATAGGTTAAAAAGTTCAATAACATTTTTAACATCAAATTTTATTATAAGATGAATCCAATGAATTAAATTGAACTTATATAGGTATTATATATCTAATTTTACTTAAAATAAATTTAAATAAAATAAAAAATTATTTAAATAAAAAGTCAGTTTTAAATAATAACTTAGTGTTTTTCACTATTCATAAAAAATTAAAAAATTTGCAGAAAAATAATAAAAAATCAACCTAAGATAATTTTGATATTTATAATTAAAAAATTAAGTCTATTTTACTTAATTAAAAATATTTATGTTACTTTTATTAATTGAAAATCAATTCTCGTTGTCAGAACCAATAACCGGTTTTTTTTTAATGTAAAAACAATCAAAAGATTGAAATGTGATTATGTCAAATTTAAATGTGTAATTACTTATAATGAAATAAATTGTATTAAATTATTAAAATATAACCTAATTATAATTAAAAACCATTAAAATTAATAATTTAACACTATAAATTATTTCGTTCAAACAAGTTGTTTTCAATTAAAACATAGTATTTTTCACTATTAATCAAAATATAAAAGTTATTAGAAAAGTACCAAAAATTTATCCAAAGTAAATTTTTTTGTCCCTATTCTAAATAATAAATTAATTTCATTAAATTGAATTTATAAAAGGGTCAAATATTGGTTTTAAAAAAGGATCACCATTAAAAGGTGGTGAAATTTCATGTTTTGAAAATTACTTGTTTTATCTGAAAAAATAAAATTGTCATTATATTATGTTGAAGTGAAACAAAATATGAATGTTAAAATTATATTGAGTATATAATATTCAAAATGAAGTTAATACTATTCATAACCGCTTTTTGAATGGTTAGTGTGGAATGTTGTAGTGCGCTCGAACTCGGCGTTGCCTGTAGCACAAGCAATAGAATAACATTAATTGGATAATTTACTTTGAAATATAGGGGTTTCACATTCTCCTATTCATAAATAAATTTCATCCTCTCAACTTGAAATTGTTCTTCAACAAATAAATGGTTAAATATAGAAAATTACCTTTCTGTAAAACCCACATCAGAAATTTGGAAAATAAAATTTATTCTTAATAAGAGGGAAAATGAATGAGACGTTTACCATGAAATTTTGATCTCGATTAAGAGAACATTGGTGGAAATTAGAGACACTTAATTGGAGGAAAAATGTAAATATTTATAGTGAGTGAATGAGGTCATCTATCCATAACAATTGTACAATTGAGAGCCTCAATGCTGTAAATATATGATGATTTAAAATATCATCTGTTCAAAAAAACATAAGATACTAGGATAACAACTTTTTTATTTTAATTTCCCTTCCCTAAAGATTGAGAATTAATTTATTCACAGAATATGAGGGAAAAATATACTCGACTGATAGATTTTGATGCTACAATTAATTCCCACCAGAACTCATCTTTCCCTCAAAAAGATAATAGAATTCAAATATATTATATTTATCCTAATCATATAGGGTTTCAAAAATAATTAATTTACAACTAATTTTCTAGACTATTTAAAAAAAACTAAATTATACAAACCAAGACATCACATAGACTAGTGGTAGGTGATGCACCCTTGTTACCCTTCGTTTGTGGGTTCAAGTCTCGCGGCCTTACCGGAAGCGACAAGTTGTCATCCGACCTCCAGGTTGTCCTTTTTATGACAATCCAAAAATAATATCAAAAAATGATATAAACATAGCAATAGTTTCCAATTTCAAACAATATCGATTCCACCCTTTATTAATATCCAAAATACTTCTTCCCAAAGTCACAGTATGAAATTTATAAGGAAGGTAAAGACAATTTAGATCTTTTTGGCCACGTAATATCATGAGAATACATTCATCGTGTATTCTATTAAAACACGGTAACAACGTGAATTATCATATAATCGTATTGAATATATTCATGCTCCCTTATTCCTTATATAATACTTAATATAATCATTATATCCAAAAAAATTGTAAACTCTAATAATGATGGGATAAAAAACCATTAACCACTTCCATGGTTTTCAATAATATCCAATATAATTTATCTAAATCAAGAATCTCTTATTCAAAAATAAATACCTCAGTATTAAGACCATATTAATGTTTTGTATTTCCTTAAACCATATATTTTCCAAGACAATTAACTTCCATTGAGTCACTTTTCTTGGTTCTAATAATATCATTTCCATAATGAAATAGTACTGCAGTATAATCCTTATATACTCTATAATCATTATAACATGTACATCATTAATACAATACTCAAATGGCACAATTAATTAATAACAACATAAGAACTCTTAATAATAATACTTCATCTTTAGTAGTATCATAACATGATTTATTATCCAATAGCATCATTTGAGGTATACTCTGATGATTTGAACATTGATTCACATTGTGTCCCATTTCCTTGCAGATGAAGCATTGTACATTTGAAACCTTTTTATGACGCTTGAAATAACATACATGGTGTCCTTTTTCTCTAAACTTATATAAAACTCGCATTCCCTTCAAAAATTTACCAATGTTATTCTTTCCCCATTTATCACATATGGGAAAAACCTTCTTTCTCATATTCCCTTTATCCATTTATCTCTCTACCATATTTTTCTTCTTTGGCTTCCCATCAAAACCATATGACATAGAAAACTCTTTACATATCTTATTAACACATGATAATATTTCTACATATGATGATAATATGTTGGAGATTATTTCCTTTATAAAAGATAGCTTTACACCATGAAATATATTATCTTTCGTACTCTTTGGATCATGCATATTGTTGGAGGTCTCATTCCATCTACTCGGTGCCATATATAAATAATGGCATACACTAGGTTAGTTTCTTGAATAGAAATGAATAACTACAAACTTTTAAAATAATTAACATAATTTGAAAAGTTCATGGATATAATCCACAATCATAAAAAAGTTTTCATTGAGGATGTATATACTCATATACCCTTCTTATTTATCTTTATAGAAAATTATAATTATCTTAAGAATATCCCATGGGACTATCGTAGCCGATAGTGCAGCAAGGCGCATTGTCTTGCACCATTTCACGTTCATGTCTAGCTCAAAGTTATGTTTTAATGTTTTAACCCTAGGTACATCTGGGCCAAAGCCGCCTCTACCTTCTCATATCCAGACATGGATGTATTGCATGGAAAACTCACAAAATATCTATAGTACCAAAATTCTAGGAGGTTCTTCTATAATAATCCTCAAATTCTATCTTAGGGTAGTGTTTTCTAATCAAATTTTTCTCAATCTATTTTCGATGGATATTGCTAAAATTTCTCTGATAGCAACTGTAATTCACCAACCCCAGTTATGGGAGTCGGTGCATTATTTTAAAACATTGGCATGATTATAAAGAATCATGTCCCGAAAGACCGATCATTTTAGCAGTACTGAAAAATAGATTACATACATAAATATTACATTACACATTAGAAAATAAAAATGAACATAAATGATACTTTGATAATTTCATTAATCATTTAGCATAACATTGTTTACCAATCATAAAATACTTCTTCACATCCTAGAAAAAATAAAACATAGAAAGGGGTGAGCTCAGATGCTCTGTAAGGATAACAACATAGTGGAATCCTACATATATAAGAATAAAATTTTAAGGCAGTATATTAGACTAAAACAAAATCCTTTTAAACATAAACTTCTGCATATTATGACTAAGATAAAATCAAATAATTCCATTTACTTATTTACATTGATATTCTACTAGTCGAATAATCACATGCAATATAAATAGCTACTTTCACAATGATATAATGCATAGTGCCATACTTAATAACTATATAGTCAAGGCCTTGTGCCAAGACTACAAATAAGATATTTTCAAGTCCTTGTGCCGAGACACTAGTTTGTCTCATGAGACCTACCGATGCATCGAGGAGCTATAGTGGGCTCCTCCTATCATTTACTATGTCATATGCATTCCTCATATGAAAAGGTTTAAACATAACATAAACATTCGTATTAAAAATGTCAAAGGAAATATCAATACCTTATTCATAAACCATGAATGGTATAAAAATAAAAAATCCATTGTTAAACATATCATAAAACCTTCAATAAAATATGGAAGATTCTTATTATAATAAATCAACTTCTAACAATTATAAAATCCATCAAGGGATGTTGGAATAAATGAAAATGATTTGTAAAAATCACTGAGAGAAATATAAAATTTTCATAAAAACAGAATTTGGAAAGGGAGACATTTAAAGACATATTTGAATCAAAGTGTGTCATACCATATTGAAACTTTTTAAAGGAATTAAAATTTAAAATGTTCAAGTCTATATAAAAAGTTTTTTAAACGCCATTTTGAAAACATGGACATTAACGGGAATTATTTAGTAGAATAAATATTTAAAACATTTAAAATGATTTTTTTGTAAAAAAATTACCTTAAAAACACCTTTTAAAATAGTTTTATGAATCATGGACATGTTTAAAAAATATTTCATTGTAGATACATACGTAGAAACAAACTCGGATAATAAATAAATTGCAAAATTAACCCTTACCTTGTACTTTCCTTTAGTCAAGGGTACATTTAACATCCTGTATAAATGTTGTAGTATGTTATTAAATTATACCATAACCATATTAATTTTTATTATATCATAAATGATTCATTTATGACTTTATACTACCCATTTAATAATAATTTCCATGTTAAATTAACATTTTGAGTAATAATCGGTTTCATTATTGTACGTGTTTTAGCGGTTACTCTTGATTATATCACTTTGATCATGATTTAAATACATCCAAAATATAAACCATGATTTATATATCATATATATTTTGGATATAAATATTTATAATATACATATATATGAAATGGAAAACACCATTTATGGAGATGGTAGGTCGTACGTACACATAAACGTTGAACCGTTTTTAATATATTATTGAACAGAACTAAGTGAATAAGATATATGTAAGTACATACATATATATATATATCTAATGAATAATTATTGTGTAATATATTACATATTTATTAATGATATATATTTTATAATAATTGTTGAATGATGAACATGGAAATGAATCTCATCATGTTGTGGAGACAGTAATCCGTGCATACGTACTGGTGAAAATGTGTTTATATTGATGGTGAAATATTATGTAATTGGATGTTATATAATATATAAATAATAATTAACATGTTATATTTATTATTTACATCATTAATAATCATTATTATAATAATCCAAATAATTAAGTGTTTGAATAGAAAACCACACCACAACGTGGAGACAATAATTCATACATACACACGTATAGTGACTTTGTCATTTATAGGATAGCTAGAAAAATGAATATAGTTGTAAAATTTTTATAATAAAATTATAGTATATATAAGATATTGGAGTTATTATTTTATTATGGAAACTACAAAGAAAGATTAAGTATAATAAGAAAAGATCTTGAAAAGAGGCGATGCAATATTTACCTCTTCTTTGGGTTCTTCCATTTGATTTGATCAAAAGGGCTCATTAGGTTGCCTATATAACCAAAGTAAGTCATCTAGGATTAATGGAGGAATGTTGGGAGGGTATTGGGGGTAGGTTTGGCCGATTCAAAAGGCTATGGAGGTGTGAAATTAAGTGAAGAGGAAGTTCCTTTTTATAAGAGAGGTTAGGGTAACTTTAGGAAATGCTTGAAATATTATTTTATAATAAAATCATTTTCATTGTCTAATAGCACCAGAAAGATTATTTAGAGTCTATGGTGGGGATGAGTCGAAAAAAATTCAATTAATAGGTTTTATACAAGAATGGGGTACCATTTTATCCATATATTTTATATTTAACTCTTAAATAAACAGTTTAACTTTTACTTTGTCTTCTTGTATTCTTACAATATATTATTAATAAACATACTCTAAACATAAAGGAGAACCCAAATAGATTCATTAATGAAATATATAATATTATTATCAGCCTTTGGATGAGTATTAGGTTTTTAGGAATATTATATCAACCAAAAATATATTATTTGTTTTAAAAACTCAATTATCTCAATTTTGACGTTATTTAATAAATGATTTTTGTTAAAGTTCTAAAAAATTTATTACATAAAAATAAATTGATATGATCAATCATAAGTTTTCATATGATCCTAGTAAATTATTATAATTCATCATAAGTCTCAAATTAAATTTATTTGGATATTTATTATATCAATTCTTTTAAAATTTAATTATTAATGTAATTATTGTGTCATCATTGTGCCATAAAATAATTAAATTATATAATGTCTAAAAATTGTAAATAAAATATCATAAGGTTGGAAATATTTTTCAGTTTCTAGTTAATATTTATTGTAGAATTCATATTATGTATAACCCTATATTAATAATGGTTAAGTTATTAAACATTGAATTGAACTCTTTTAACTTTTATTTAAATAAAATAACAATAAATGTCCTAATCTAATATAAGTGGACCAAACAGGATCATATTTTATTCCTAAGGTTGTTTTTGGTAAAATTACACTTATCTAATATAATTAAGACTTATGTTAGGGAAATTATGATAACTTTTTTTCCCTTAATTACCCTATTTAGTTTTAACTGTGGTAAATAAAAGTCAAATGATACTATTCACTAAAAATTATTTTCATCTTATTGAACCAAATTATATATACTAATATTAACTGTGTATCTCAGATTTTTTAAATTCAACTCACAGAAGTGGTAAAATTATGTTTTATGGAAATTAGCAAATGCTCCTAGGAGGTGAGTAAAATAGGTTAATAAGTTCAATAAAATTTTATACAACTAATATTATTATAAAATGAATCCAATGAATTAAATTTAACTTTTAGAGGTATTTTATATCACTTTTTAATTAAAAAATTGAAATAAAATAAATAATTATTTAAATAAAAGTCAGTTTTAAATAATAATGTAGTGTTTTTCATTATTCATAAAAAAATTGAATGATTTCAGAAAAATTCCAAATATTCACCCTAATATAATTTAGATATTCATAATTAGAAAATGATTTCAATTTTAGTAAATTAAAAATAAATAAGTTCCATTTATTAATTTAAAATCAATTCCCATTGTCAAAAGCAAAAAAGTGTTTTTTTAAAAAGTGAATACTATAAAAAGATTGACATGTGTTTAAGTAAAATTTAAATTTGAAATTACTTATAATGACCTAAATTGTATTAAATGTTAAAAATATAACCTAATTATACTTAAAAACCAATCTAATTAATAATTTAACAATATAAATTCTTTCAATTAAAAATGTTGTTTTCAGTTAAAACATAGTATTTTTCAATGTACATCAAAATATGAATGTTATCAGAAAAGTACCAAAAAATTATCCAAAGTAAATTTTTATGTCCCACTTATAAATAATAATTTATTTTCATTAAATTGAATAAATAAAATTGTCAAATATTTTGTTGAAAAAATGATCTCCATTAAAAGGTTGTAAAATTGCATTATTTAAAAAATAATTTTTTAATCTGTAAAAATGAATTTGTTATTATATTATGTCTAAGAAAAAAATAATATTATTTTTAAAATTATATAGACCATATAAGATTCAATATTCATTTTATACTATTCATAACCACATTATGAGTGGTTTGTGTGGTAAGTTGTGGTGTGCTCGAACTCGGTGTTGCGTGTAGCACAAGCTATTTAATTACATTAATGAGATAACATACTATGAAATAATAGGGTGTTATAAAAGGGACCAAAAAATTTTAATTTGAAAGATATATTTTATAATAATACTCCAAATATACCTTACACCTACTTGAATTGATCAGTTTTCCATGTCATCATTCAAGAGAAGAATTACAAAAACTATAACATTTTATAGTAAAGATATAAAGGGGATGTTTCTATAATGTAAATAATGATGTTTTTGAGTTATAATTCATATTATCGAAATTTTGTAACAAAATTAATGGAATACGATGTGGGGGAGGATTTGTTTCTAAATAGAAACTCAAAATCACACAATAGTCTATAACATATATATGTTCCACATAAAAAATACATTATAATTTTTTTCAATAGAGACCGCTAATCATACGATGTTAAACGACATTAAATAAATCAACTAGAATATTTAAAAAATTTCTATTCATTTAAATTTTTTTAACAAAATTCATAAATTTTATGTTGAATCATACCTGATAATAAAACTAGGAAAACATATCTTGAAAATATTAAATGATTTAAGAGTAATATATATCAAAATGGGTAGGTATATATGACAACCCTGATATTTTATTTCACAATTAAAAATACTTTATTACATAAAATTCACTTGATACAACAATGAAGATCGAGAGGTATATTTTCTTTGGGGCTTAGGATCATTACATAACCACTTCAAACATGAGAATCAACATCTACATTGAAATCTTCCTTTACATGAACACTACATTCCCTCGTACTTAGCATTGCATGGCATAACCTGAGGACATGCATAAAAAAGGGGTGAGCTATAAAGCCCGGTAATGGAATAATAATTGAATAACATGAAGAATACAATACATTTTATACAATAGGCATATCAATAGAGCACAAGAGAAGCATAAACATAAAGGCATGATAAATCAAGATAATCATAACATGGAAATGTGGCAACAACACTTAACATTGAATTAGCATGAGCCAAGGCTCATTGCACATAGATCATGAGTAAATCCTCATTGCACATGAAACATAAGTAAAACCTCATTGAACTTGAATTATCATGATTTAACACCAATTTCACATGACGTATCATTATACCATACTTTACCCAATGCATTTGATCTCTATAAGGGATCACCCTTCTTAAACATTTTATTTCATTCATAAGGGTGACACAAGGATCATATAACATGGATTCATAAAACATCATCATTTATTCCATGATAAAAGAATGTGTAATTCATGCATTAAACTTTATAATCAATAAGTAAATGTGCATAAATTTGAATACCCTTGATAGAGAAATGGGAATGGTATTCACTACACAATGACATTGGCTTGGGAAATCAGTGCAATTTCGATGACGTAATGACATGGAGTAAGAATTCATTAAAATGGTTGATGAGGGAGAACGCGGTGTCTCATCATATTTTCATGACATCGAAACTAAGGGGGTCATATTAATACATGTTCCAACAAATGTAATGGAATTTATATTCATGATTCAAAATAATTTCTTGAATATAAATGAAGAGAGAGAAAATCCTTCCGGGATTTCAACCTAGTAACATGTGAACATGGGAGTAATTTAATGAGAGAGAAAAGGGTATCCCATCATCAAAAAATAAAGAGGGCAGGTTGGGGGGGGGGGTTTGAAACCATACCCCAACATTTATTATTGAAATTAAAAGGGCATAACAACCTTAAGAAAATTGGACAAAAAATAAGAAAGGAAGAAAAAAAGCCTTACGTGGATGTGTGCTTACAAAGTCTTGAGAGAGGCTTATTGGGAGCTTTGGGAACCTGGGGAGGATTATAGAGTGAGTAGGGAAGAGGTTGGAAAAACTCCAAAGGCTTTGGGTGAGGTGGAAAAGGGGGCTTGGATGGATTTATATAGGAATGGTGAGGAAATTCTTTATTATTTATGTTTGGGACACCTCTCATTAAAGTAATCCAAATCACAAACTAGACCATGGTTTTTTTCAAAGTGAAGTGGAAAACAATATTTTATAAGGCCAAAGTCCGAACTTCTTAAAATAATGGGGTTACTTATGTGGAGATGAGTCACACTCCCAAGGAAAAAAATTTAAAAAGACAAGATGTTTAATCCCTCTTGAAGGGTCCATTAATGCTTTGTAAAATAATTCAAAAAAACCGAAAATCAAATTATTTTAATGGTAAAATATATTTTGGTGGAACATAAATCTTATATTATTTTGTTACATCACTATTGGGACAATTATGATGTCATAAAACACATTATATATTTAAATGATATTTAATTTTTTCCCAAAATTTTTTATGTCGTAAAAAATTATGATAAATTAACCATTGGATAATTTTGATGTCATGATTCCTAAAATAATATTTATTTTATCTAAATAATTTTCTAAATATGTTAATTTTCACTTTTAAAATAAAAATGGACATTTAAAAAAAATTCACGTGTTTTGAAAAAAAAATGATTTTGAACAATAATAAAAATTACAATTAAATACATAAAATTATATGATAATTTATATTTAACAATAATTAATTTAATAATAATAATATTTTATTAAAATAATATTTAATTAAAAAATCTATTAATTCATCCAAATATATTTCTTAGTTGAATATTAAGTACAAACACTCTTTTTGGTTTAAAAACTATTTACAAGGTAGCAATAATAAAATTAAAGTATATTCATTATTATATACAAAAATAATGTACATAATCACAATGATATGGTCTTTTTACATAACCCTAATAACAACTACATATGACCGAAGAGTAAGGTGTGCTATGGTGACAGACTATTGGAGTGGCTCAGATAACATTTTCTTGGGTGGTAATCTCTATCAACATCCATTTATCTCATAGGCGGTCCCTCTTGAGCTTAAAATATTCAATCTCAGCTTGGGATTGGTCCAAAGAGAAGCCCAATGATGACACCTTCTTCCCAAGATCTGACAAATAGGCTTAATATGAGTCACGTCTACTAGATGAGGCCATCACTTCTGTTGTCCGAGTAAATTGTATTTGTTAAAAGACTATATTTATACTAATCATGTGACCATTGTACAATGGCTATATTAGCAATAATCATGATTACTAACTTAAAACAAATGTAGTTGAAATTTTATATAAACATTTTACATATAGAGACATTTAATTAGATCAAGAGGTATTTCCATTAATGAATGTTTGGGTCATTATAATCTTCCCCCCATAAACAATTTCACTCTCGAAATATTCTTTTACTAAAATAAAACATATGTGGGTAACTCTGATTCATTATTTCCTCTTATTCCCATGTAGCTTCATCAAACTTGTGGTTTCACCACAACACCTTGACGAGGGGCATTGTCTTATTTCGTAGAACATATTCCCTACGATCTAAGATCTTCGCTGGTTGATCCTCATAAGAAAGATCATCCTATAACTGTACCACCTCTAAAGAGAGTACATATGAAGGGTCTGTTATGTACATCCATAAGAGGGATACAAGAAAGACATCATGTACATTGGCCATTGTATGTGAGAGTGCTAGTTGATAATCCATAGCCCTGACACGATAAAGAATCTCTAAGGGGCCGATGTACCTTAGACTTAACATCCCTTTCTTTCCAAATTTCATGCCCTTCATTCATGGAGATATGCATAAAAAGATTATGTCTCGAACTTTAATCTCAAGGTCTAATCGGTGGTTATCTATATAACTCTTCTATCGACTCTAGGATTCCTTGATATGCTGTTGAAAGTTTTTCACCTTCTCCACCATTTCTTCGAACATTTCAGGTCCAATTAGCTTACTCTCACTAACCTCATCCCAACACGCCGGAGTTCTATACCTTTTCCCATAAAGGGCATCATATGGTTCCAAAATCTATAAATTCCTTCTTCATTAACATTAATCTCTGAGTATTTCCCTTTTCTAAAAGCTTCCACTATTTTCTAAATTCACATATCATCTTTCTGAGCATCCTTTAACAATTCCAAATGTGACAGTTGAGAAATCATTTGTGAAAGAATTGATGAAGGTCCCTTTTTTATGAATCCTATGTCCATATTCATGAAATCTAAGTACATTGGATCCTTTTCAATTCTCATCAATGATGGAATCACTGGGTCCTTTCTAGTTAGGGAATCCTCCACCTTGTTCACATCCCAGGTTGGTGTGTACTGAGCAGTTATAGTCCTTGATCAACTCCAACCATCTTTATTGGTGCATGTTTAACTATTTTTGTGCGAATATATACTTGAGGATTTTGTGGTTAGTATATATATCACACTTCTCCCCAAAGATATAATGATGCCAATTTTTCAATGTGATGATTAGTACAACCAACTTGAGGTCATGTGTTGGATTGTTCTATTCATGAACATTCAATTTCCTTGAAGCCTAGGCAAGGAATTTTTCATTTTTCATCAACACACATCTGAGTCCCTTTTTCGAAGCATCATTGAATACCACAAAAAGTTATCCACTTGTAGGTAAAGTTAGCATAGGCACAGTGATAAGCCTCCATTTCAACTCCTTGAATCTTTTTTCACATTCATCACTCCAAAAAAACTTTACTCCCTTCTTAGTTATCTTGGTAAGAGGGTTGGACAATAATGAGAAATTTCTCACAAATTGTCTATAATATCTTGCTAACCAATAGAAGTTACAGATATCTGTTACTGATGATGGCCTCGACCATCCCATAATTGCATATGTATTTGAGGTATCCACAAATATCCCATTGATTGTGATGATATGGCCCAAGAATGAGACAACCTTCAACTAGAACTCACACTCGGTGTACTTTTCATAGAACTTTTCCTTCCACAAGGTCTCTGGTATAGTTTTTAGATGCTCCTCATGATCCTCCTTAGTTTTGGAGTATATCAGAATATCATCAATATTGACTACCACAAATTTGTCATGGTAATCTCTGATGACTCTATTCATCATGTACATTATTATTACTATATAATTAGTGAGTTCTAAAGGCATTACGATGAATTCATAGTGCACATATCTTGTATGAAAATCAGTCCTGGGGATATCTTCCTTCTTCACCCATACTTGATAATATCCCGACTGCAAATACACCTTAGAGAATTATTGTGCTCCTCAAAGCTGATCGAACAAGTCATAAAATCGTGGGAGAATATACTTTTACATTATCATGATTTTTATGAGCTCATGATAATTGATGGAAAGGTGCATTGACCCATCCTTCTTCTTGAAAAATAGGACCAGTGCACCCGATGGTGAACCACATAGGCATATAAATCCTTTATCCAGATTCTCCTGTAGTTTTTTTCATTTCATCAAGCTCCACAACAGCCATTATATATAGATTCTTGGGTATTAGCAATGCCCCAGGAATAAGATCTATTGAGAATTCAAAATCTCTTCTAGGAGGATGACTGGGAAATTCTTCAGGAAACACTTCAGTGAATTAACTCATAGTAGGAACGTCTTCTAGGATGATTGCCTCCTTAGACTCTATCATTTAATCCTGATAGGCATGATCATAGGGAAGTAATATCCATTCTTGATGTGATAGAGCTAAAGATTCATCTTTTTCCTTGCACTTGTAAAGAATTGGGGGTCGATTCTCCACTTGGAAAGTGATTTCGCTCTCATGACAATTTATGTTGGCCCTATATAAGGAAATCCAATCCATGCTAAGAATTGCATCAAATTCCACCAGAGGGAGTATGAAAATGTTTCCCAGGAAGTTTAATCCACATATTATGATATTGGAGAAGTTATATTCATTTGATGAAATGATTACCCCATTTGTCATACTCACAGACATCTTCAATTCCATGATTTTTTGTGGTTCTGAGATTGTTCTACTAAACTATCGAGATATAAAAGAATGCGTAGAACCTAAATCAAAATGTACATTCACTATTATTCAATGAATAACTAGAATAACTATCACCACTTCATTTTCATGGTTCACTTTAGTATTAGTGATTACAAAAGCTCACCCTTGTTGCCTTGGAGGTTGTTGGTTGCCTCCAGAAACCCTTGTTTTAGGGAAATAATTTGCATGATTCCCTAGTTCATTGTAGTTGTAGCAATGGACCATGTTTTGAGGTTTGAACAGATATTTCCTCTTCTCTGTTGCATCTGTGGGTTTTTCTTTTCGGTAGTTAACAGCTTTGTTCCCTTATCTTACACACCTAAATACTTTCTTCATCCCCTTCAGGCAATTTCCATGGTGCTTCTTTCCGCACCTTTGGCAAGTGGGGTGTGGAATCATTTTAGTTCCATTGGATTTATCGATTAGGATGCTAGCATTGAAGTCCACCTTACACTTTGTATCCCCATGATAACCCTGAGATTTTCCAATCTCCATTTCAATCTTGAGGGAACATTAGACAATTTTCTCATAGTTGTCGAAGTCACGGATCACCAGCTCTTTCCTTAGGTGAGGTATCAGCCAACCAAAGAAGCCGTCAACCTTGCATTCGGGGGTACTGACAAATCGGGAAGTGTATCGTGAAAGCCTTGTGATGATTTCCTCATACGCTCCAACCGATCCATTTTCATTTTTTGATTTAGGGAAAGGAAGTCCCTTTCAATATTAAGTAAGAGGGTACACGGAATATATTTATCAGAAAACATATTCTGGAAATCCTTCCATTCTAATGCCTCGATCTCCTCTTCATGATTCGTATTTTTTATCAACGTCCACCATTGATCAGCTTCAACCACCATATGAAAAGAATCGAGGAGAAACTTTTCTTCATTAGAACATTGAACGATTGAGATGATATTTTCAATGGAGTTCATCCATTATTCAATAATTGAGGGATAATATGATTCACTAAAAATAGGAGGCCTGTGTCTAATGAAGCTATCAATAGGGACATGTTCTTTCTTGGGGGGGTGAATGTTCCTCTTGACCAATGATTCTATTCAAATGTTGAGTAAGCTAAGAGTGAATCATGAACACGTGTGTGATTCCTACTCCCATTACATTGGGCATCTCATTAGTACAGTCATCACATTGATCTTCACATCGATTGTTAGACCAAGTCCTCCTATTACCATCCATTGGCTGGAATAAAAAGAAATTTAGGTGTAACAATAAAAGGGTAATCCACGGACAAAATTAATGACTTATAAACTTTTTTTATTTCCGTAACATATGAATCTATTGGCTTTTGTCTATGTTATCCATGATCTACTTTCTATCATTTATTCTTAGGGAATATTTTTTATCTCTTGATAATGGTTCATACTAAGCTTGTGAATGTAACAAAGAATATCTCTCAAGAGTGTCATAACCCAAAGTGAAGTCAAGTATATTTTTGTTAACATGTTCCCATTTGAGTCTAGCTCAATGTAGTGTTTTCATGTTTTACCCCTAGGATACCTCTGTGTCAGAGCTGCCTCTATCTGCTCGTATCTAGACAAGGATGTATTTTATTGATAAAACACTTACTCAATACTCACCAAAACTAAGGAGTGTTTTTATTATTCATAGTCTTGTATCAATGGATTTACTATGGTTTTGTAATCCTAATCCCAAAAATATCTAAACCTATCCTCTGATACCAACTATGAAAACTGTGATCTTTTATTTCACAATTAAACATAATTTATTACATAAAATTCACTTAGTACAACATAGAAGATCAAGAGGACCAATGAATTTGGGGCTTAGGACCATTAAATAACCACTTAAAACATTAGAAACAACATCTTTTTTGAAATCATCCATTGAATAAACAATACATTCCCTCGTAATTATCATTGTATAAGATAACATGAGGCCATTCATAAAAAGGGTGTGAGCCATAAACCCTGGTAAGGGAATAATCATGGAATAACACGAGGAATACAATACATGTTAGAAAATAATCATATCAATAGATCATAATAGATTCATATACATAAAGGTATGATAAATCATGATAATCATAACATGGAAATGTGGCAACAACACTTAACATGAAATTAGCATGTGCCAAGGCTCATTTCACATGGAGCATGAGTAAATCTTCATTGCACATGAAGTATGATTAAAAACTCATTTCACATGAATTAGAATGATTCAACAACCATTTTACATGATTAATCGTTACACTATACTTTACCCAATGCATTGGAGTGCTTTAAGGGCACATCGTTCTTAAACATTTCATTTCATGCATTAGTGTGCCACATAGATAATATAATATGGATTCACAAAACATCATAATTTATTCTATGATAATGAAATGTGGAATTAATTCATGATAATTTATTATCAATAATTAAATGTTCTTACTGTTTAATACCCTTGATAGAGAAATGGGGATGGTATTCACTACAAAATGACATTATCTTGGAAAATACATGCAATTTCGGCAGCCTAACGGTGTTACGTAACAATTCATAAAAATGGATGATTTGAGAGAAAGGGTATGTATCATAATATTTTCATGAAATGGATAGTAAGGGGGTCATATAGATAATTTTTCCATCAAATGTTATTTAATTTAGATTCATGATACCAAATAATTGTTTGAATCTAAATGAATAGGGAGAAATTCCATTCAGAATTTCTCCATAGTAATGGGTGCACATGTGAGGAATTTAATGAAAGATAAAGTGGTCTCTCATCATTCAAACATAAATAGGGTAGTATAGGTGGAGGTTAGAAACCATACCACAACATATATAATTTAAATTAAAAGGTCATAACAATATTATGAAAATTGGAAAAAATGAGAAAGGATGGAAAAACCCTTACTTGGAAGTGTGCTTCCAAAGACATCAGAGAGGCTTCAGAGAGGCCTCTTGGGAGCTTGGGGCACCTTGGGAGGATTATAGAGAGAGTAGGGAATAGTTTGATTGAACTCAAAAGGCATTGAGTGAGACAGATGTGGGAGATTGGGTGGGTTTATATAGGAAAGGTGAGGGAATTCATTATTATTTAGGTTTGGGACACCTCACATTAAACTAATCCAAACCACAAACCAGCCCATGGTTTTTGACAATGTTTTTTAGAAAAGAAAAGTGGAAAACAATATTTTACTGGGGAAAATTCCTTACTTCTTAATATAATGGTGTTTCTTATATTGAGGCGAGTCACACTCTCAAGGAAAATAATTTAAAAATACAAGATGATTAATAAGTAATGAAGGGTCCAATAATGCTTTGTAAAATAAATCAAACAAACCCAAAATCACATTATTATAATGGTAAAACATATTTTGTCCGAACATAAATCTTATTGTATTTTATTACATCACTATTGGGTCATTATGATGTCGTAAAAACATTATATATTTAAACGGTATTTAATTTTTTACCAAAAAATTTGACTATCTCAGAAATTATAGAAAAATTCACTATTGGATAATTTTGATGTCCTGGTTCTATAAATAATATTTATTTTATCTAAATAATTTTCTAAATATGTTAATTTTATCTTTTAAAATAAAAACCGACATTCATAGAAAATTCACGGTTTTTGACAAAAAAATGATTTTGAACCTAAATAAAAATTACAATTGCATTCATAAAATTATAAGAACTTTTTTATTTCATAAAAATTAATTTAACATTAATTATAATATTTTATTATAATTTAATTTAATTAAAATATCCATTGATTCATCAAAAATGGATTTCTTTATTGAATATTAACTAAAAATAGTTTTTGTCCTTTAAAAACAATTTATAAGGTAAAAATAATAAAATGAAAGTATATTAATTATTATATACAATAATAATGTATATAACCATAGTGTTATGGCCTTGTTTCATAACCGCTTATTACACCTTCATAAGTCCAAAGAGTAAGGTGTACGATGGTGACATACTCTTGGGGTGGCTCGGATAACATTGCTCGGGAGGTAATCTCTATCAACTTCAATTTAACTCTTAGGTAGTCCTGCTCGAGCTTAACATATTCAAAATCATCTCAATATTGGTCAAGAGTGAATCCCAATGACACCACCTCCTTTCCGAGCTCTGAAAAATGGGCTTCATATGGGGCACGTCTACTATATGAGGCCATCGCTTCCTTTGTCTGAGTAAATTGGAATTTTTAAAGCACTGTATTTATGTTAATCATGTGATCACTATTCAACAACTATATTAGCAACAGTCACAATTATTAACATAAAATAAATGAAGTTGAAATTTTATATAAACATTTTAGAGAAAGAAACATTTTATTAGATCAATAGGGATTTCCATTAATGAAACTTTCACTTGTTACAGTATAAGTGTACATGAGATGGAAAAATAATTGGGAATTAATTGAATTTGCAAGTGGAGGTAAATGGAAAAAGAAAATGAGTTGGGATGATAACCTGGGGTCTATAGTGTTTTAAAATATATAAAATTAAAAATTAATTTTAGTTTTTCTTTTATAATATTTTTAATATTTACATATTTATGAGGCCAATGATTATGTGTGGGAGAATATATAGTGGAATTTTTTTGTATACATTATATTATTTATTTTAATGATTTTTATCTTACAATAATCAAATTTAATTAGTTATTGACACATTCCTTTATTACATGTTTATTTCATATTTAACTATTATATAGGATTAAATATTAATTTTTATCATTTCATTTATTATTAAAAATATTAAAATAAAATCACAAATTAATCATGGAATTTTGATAATTATTTTTGGTGGAAACATAACAATTTGATTAACATTGAATGTAAATTATAATTTTTGATTTCTAAATGATTTAAAATTCCTGATCATATTAATTTTCTGACATATCATTCTGTTAACCCTGAATGTAAGAATTTTATACCAAATGTATGTATTTACCCTATTTGTATTACTTCTCATCATAGGACATTAGGGGTCATATGATGTTTTTAAATATCATAATACTATAGTATAGATCATGTTACGATATTATATGAATTTGATGTGATCATATGATATTTCTAGAATGATCTTATGTCCTCAACATGAATGATAATACATTTCAAATATTTATGATAACTTCCAAAAGGTTGTAATTTTATTTAATATTTGAATACTCTTTGGACATTATAAATATTTACCAGAGTGCTTTGGGACCCCACATAATCACTTCACACATTCTATTAGAGAATCTCACATTGATTCTTATGTGAATAATATTTTTAGTAAAATTACGGACGTATTTTAATATTTCTATGACAATCATATGATGAGGAAGATTTTTGAACTGTTAGATTTGTTGAAGGTCATGACTAAAAAGAGAAACAAATTCAATTTAAAAAGGTGTAAAAAAAGGGGTGTCTAATATGGGAGAAATGTAATTAATGAATCATTAAAAATAAACTAGTGGTTGGGTATTGGATGATCCAAAACCATCAGTAAGATACTATTATAGGTAATTTCATTCTAATTATTTTATATTACTTTTTTATTATTTCCCATTATATACATAGTCGTTGATTCCATATAAAGGCATGGAAAAAAATCTATATTATCCATGATGGAAAGGATATCATTTTCCATAACAATTTAGTCTTTATTTTAAAAAAATTAAAAAATAAATTTTGATGAATGATTAAATATTCCAAATTTTTACTTGGTATATTTAATGAAATTTTATTTTAGTTTAGGAACATATTAATTTTAAACTATCAAGTTTGAAAATATATCATCTAAATACATCATTTTCTACTTATCTAATATGAATGGTGTATTATAATATGTGTGTGTAAATAAATTTTGGTTCTCATTATGAATCAGTTAATTTCAAATAATTTACATCAAACACAAATACTTTATTGTGTATTTCATGGTTAGGATTGTAGTTGATGATTAAATTTTATATTACAAGGAATTATATATTGAATTAGTTTTAGTAAAATATGGATATTATACATCATTACATTTAGCAATGGATAATGTATGGATCGTTCATGGAGTATTTATTTTATCATTTAATAAAAAGTGAAGTAAAATATACTACAATGACATGATAAGACTGAATACTGAAATACATAAATAAGTATACCATATTCTTATTAATAATTTATATAATATCATTATAGAAATATATTTTCTATTTTTAACAAAAAAAATGCCATTCAAAACTCTTTATTTACAAAATAATTGAAATCTAATATTTTTTCACTTCTCCATAAAATATAAACATTTTAAACATAATAAATACATTTAAATAATATAAAAAAATGTTCTTAACTCACCCAAAAACAATTGTGATCCCAAGGAAAAACACCACCCTCACAAATCCTCCACAATATACAACATCGCAACCACAAATAACAATTTAATTATTATTGTTTATTGAGATCATAAATCACATCAACATTGTGCCATAATTCCACCATGCTCCCACAGAACCATATCTAATTATTAAAATACACCAAAAGACCTTCTAGTATGTAACAAAAAATATATGTATGATTATACCAATAAGCTCATTTTCACATCAAATAGTATTCCATGACACCATAAACTAGTCTGGTGTGTTCATAAGTATATTAATCTACCACCAACTATTCATCACAATGATGGGAGATCTAGTATGACTGATTAGAAAACCATCCATTTCCTCATGATTGTAGACATTAGGGAAACCACCATGTATCAAAAAAATGATACACTAGTTATGACTTTGGTGAACTTTGTAATGAAATCATAAAAATATTAAACATTAATAAACCAACATAGTATATCCACATAACATCATGATAAAAATCAATATGAAATCCCATATGAACTACCATACATCCACTATTAAAAGATCAAAAACTCTACCATTCCTACTTCAATAAAAATTCAACATTCACATAATCAATTGTTATAGTCACAATTCCCATATAATAAAACCAATTACATATTTCCCAAATTTCCATTTTGGAATAAATTTTAATCTATTTTGTTGATTAGTTTTATATTTAATGAAAATCTATTCCAAACCATGCTACATATTCAAAATATTTGATAATTAATCAACATATTCATAATTAATTCATTTTTAACATATACGAATTTAAATATATCCTCATGTTTTACTAGATAAAAAGATCCAACTCCATTATATTTTTTAGTGAATCTATAACCATAATAACTTTCTTAAATTTATATATCCCATCATTCCATATATGCTATAGTATTTTCTTTAACATTAAAAAATTTAAACCGATATACCATATTGAACCATAGGTCTACCAAAGAATTTACAATAAATTACCATACATATATAGGCAGATCGATGGGAATTATAACATCACAAAGAATCATATTTAACCATTATGAACCTAAATAATGAAAAAATTCATTTGAAATCAATTAATAAACTCAATAAAATGTGGTAATTCTAATGTTTATGATGTTAAACGTTCATTAATAAAATTTAGATCATTTTATAAAAATAATGATTTATAAATCATAGTAGAAAAAATATTCAACTTATAGTATAAAAAAATTATTAATCACAATGAATTATAGGGAAAAATTCACAAAATATTTCTCACACCATTCACTTTATTTTTATTAAGAAAAATTAATTTTATTCAATATTTGAATCCATAATATCCATTTAATGGAATAAAGAACATGAATCCTCGATAATTTAAATAGAAATAAATATAGTTCTCAAGTTATCTAACTCAATCATTACATTATAAACTAATTGTCTAGAAATATTGGATGGTATTAATATAGAAATAAAATCATATAATAAAAATAATTTACAAACCATGATCCAAAAATCCATTAAAATATTCTTCCTTGATAATAAAAACAAGAACTTTAACCCTTATTCAATGCCTAATTTTTTAAAATAGAGTAGATAAAATTTGATAAATCTTGATGGACCAATTAGTTTACTAGTATTGGATAACCAGGTACATACATAATCCCTTTTTACAAAAGAAAGATAAATAAATAACATTATAATGAAAAACAATTGGCATCCTTGAGTTCATTCAAGTAATTTTTTTATATTCTCGTTAATGGAAATGGAATAAAGGTGATCCAAAATGATATTTATTTGTTACAGTCGATGGGATATTTTATTTAAAAGAAATAATAATCTATATGGTAAGTTATTTGACAAAAAAACCATTTAATGAAAAATTTGAATCTTATAATTGTGTATGGAATAATTTATATGGAATAAAAAATAGACAAACTCACATAACATTTGATCAATAAACATAGAATGAAATAAATACAGTGATAAAATAATTTGGAAAATCTGAGGGATATTAGTAATAACTATATTTTAGATGATGTAAATTCATAATTATTTGAATTCATGATCTCATGAAATATGAATACTTGTACTTTGGATGGAATTCTAATGAATGTTTAAAACTATTTTGTAACAACCCATTTTATCTGGGAAACATATTTGTCTCATGCGATGAATATATTAATTTAAGGTCCATCAATAATTTGGCCTCACCATTAAATGAATTTCTAAAACCTTTCTCAAATATGAAATAATTAATATGATTAATGAAAAACAAACAATATAATTAAATATCATTATTCAATTATGATACACTTTAATCAATATCTCATAGTTAATAAATTAACATTCAATGTAAACACCAAATATAATATTTTTATCATGTTTATGAAAAAATAATATAAGAATTAAACTATATGGATAATTAAGATAAATTAGTTTACAATGAAAAAGATATGAATAATGATATAATTTCACATGAATATATACAATCACAACATAAAATAAGATTGTACAATTATTTCCTTACCAATTTGGGAAATTTTAAATTGTAATCACATAGAGAGTAAACATAAAATAAAAAATTATTAATCTCTAATAAATATATATTAGAGTTAAATATATCAAAGGATTGGTATTTACACCACATAAAAATTGAAATTTAGTATAATAATAATTATTTTTCAATGAAATGGAAATCAAGTCAAATTATATTTGAACATGGTAAATATATATTCAAATACCCTTGGATGAAATAAATTATATGGAAAAAAATTAAGATTAAATTACATAGATTCATTTCATTACATATAAATGTGTTAGTATGTAAACCATGAAAAATGAATTACGTGGATCATAATAACACATTTCACAATGAATTGGAAATTTTTATTGGACCCATACCAATCGACAGCATTCAAGTAAAATAACATTGTATTAAATAATTAAAATTTAATTGAAACATAAAAGGATGTTTTATTTATTATTTATTTACAATAAAAGTGTCTCATTACATACATCATGAAAAGGAATGTAGGTGTAGAACATTAAAATATTCCCAAATGATGAAAAATTAATATTATATTCTCTACCACATGATTAACATTATGTGAAAATATTGTAAAATAGTTTATAATGGTTTTAATAATCATAATAATCTATAGAAGAACCATAATATTATTTATAATATCATATATTATCAACTTATAAAATTTTACCGTCTACCTGTTAATAATATTTCATTATTTCAATTGTTTGTTTATTCATTTGCTTATTTTATAATGGATATTTTATTTCATGAATGATTGTTTATTCTACATAGTATATAAATACATCATTTCAATAATTAGTATAATTTTTTAAATATCTCATTCTCCCATTATATACATTATTACATGATTCACTAATATTTAGAATGGATAATATGTTGTATCACATCTTGGAGATGATAGGTAATATGTACGGACGAGCGCAAATATCATTCTCTTAATAGGTTAAAGGGTAAGGGAGTGTAGGATGAATTATTTTTAATGAATAGATATTATTTTGTATATATATATATATTTATATAAACTATTCTTTTAAATTTATAATTATTGCAACACATAAATAATTTGAGAATTGTTTTTTTAAAATAATTTAATTTTTCAATATTCTTCTTTTTTTCACACAACACTTCATATAGATTTTTTATATGAGATAACTATGTTATTATTTATTTTTATAAATAAAAATAGTTTATTTATCACTAATTTATCAAAAACTTATTCATATTTTGGTACATGAAACACCATATTTAGCATCTGTTACATACAATTTTGAGTTCCTTCAATAGCAAGTGTTTCATGCAAGACCTAGTTTTTTGAGAATTCAAATTACTATTAATATTATTGACAAAATATTGTAATATTTTCTATCTAGCCGTTATAATATAATATATGAATTATATTAACTATAATTTTAAATTATTAATTAAAATAATTTATAAAATTAATGCTTTGTTTATCAATTAGCAATAAATTAATTTAAGAACTATTTGAAAATAAAATAAAATTATTTTTCTAAGAAATGTAATTCTATAAAAAAACCATATAATCTCCTTTAATTAAAAACTGACTACTAATTTATTTGTTTAATAAAAATTATATATTATATATACAATTAATTTTTTGACACTCATATAATACCTTTGATATGCATAAGATAAGAATAAATTGAATTTTATGAATTAAATATGGATTTTATTTCATGTAATTTTACTTCATTTTAGTGGAGAATAAATTTAAAATTATTTTTTTAAAATTTAATAATTTTTATTTTAAAAAATAATATTCATTTTTTAAAGTGGCATATATTAAATTAATATGGGAGAATTTTTTTATCTTCTCGAGTTATTTCATCTAATGACGAGTATGAAAAAACCCTAAAAATTAATTTGGAAACTACATTTTAGTGTAATTAATTTATATATTTAAATAAAATTTTTAATTTTTTTAAAGTCTATTTTAATAAAATATATATTACTTAATCTAATTTAAGCCATTAGATCCAATTTCACACTAAAATTGGATATAAAAATATAGGTCCATTTTCCCTCTTTCTCCTTAAAAACTTGTATTCTCATATCGTATGCAAGATTAATTTTATAATAATTCATACCTTTTATATTATTATACTATATAAAAATTGACACAATTTATATAACAAAATCGATGAATTTTTTTTACCTAAATGATAACTAAAATTAGTTAAAATCATTTACATTGAAAAAGGAAATAACTTACTTAATTAATGATAAATCGTTGAAATTAAGGTGAAACATTTACAATAAAATTGTCTTGAAATTATTATATAGATGGTTTTATACCAAAACTCCATTTAAAATCTATTATGTTGATTTTTCCAATTTTGGGATAAGTTAATCATGGGGATGACTCATGTATGTCTAACAACAACAAATTTTTCATTTTCACCACTTATAAAGGGCATCCTCTTCTACCCAATATCTTCACACATATATTTCCTTTAATCTCAAAGAAACCCTAAACACAAATCCTCCCAACATCCCTCAATTAAATCTATAAGGCACTCTTTTGTAAGTAATCCAACCAAGGAATCCCTTTGATGAAATGCAGATGGTGTTACCCTATAAAGAGGCTATATCCTTCAACAACCGCTTTGTTGTTATTTCTTTCTCCACCACCTCTACTATAATTATTTACTTATTACATAATAAAAAAAGTATCCTAAATATAATAATATGATCATATGTTATGTTTAAGACCTACACACATACACACTTCCATCAAATGCTTTACACAGTCATTGTTCGTGTGTAGGATAAACTACCTCCTTGCAAACCAATGTTGTTCATTCTTCCATTTCCACCTTTTATGTTTTTGAAGAATGATTTTATTTATATTTCATTACTATATGTGATATTTATGATTTTTTAAAGTTTATTTAAATATTATATAACACATATATTCATGTTTTTTATTTTGTGTAAATTTGATAACTTTGTTTGGGGATGTGAGAACAACCACCTCCTTAAAGCTGTGTGATTCATTCATGCATTACATCGAATGAATTAACGATAATATTGATGAAAATATAATATAAATATGAAGTAATTATTATAATATAATGATATTACATATATATATATATATATATATATTATTTAATTTCATTCCTTCAATATTCCATGAAAATGGATACACTGTTCACATGTACGTGCGGTCTACCGTCTCCATGAGCTATGCATTTCATTTAATATATATCTAATATACATATTATTTTTTAAAAATATATAATTAATATATATTTTTTTTATTAGGATTTATATTCCATAAATAATTAAATCATAATCAATGTAGTATTGTCAATAATAACAAGTCAAAACAAGTATGAATAATAAAATATTTATTACACAACAGAAAAACATAAAATGGTATTGTTAATAAACAGTAATATATGGTCATAAAAATAATTTATGGTATGAAATATAATTATTTTTTAATATGTAATATTTTTTATAAAGGCATATTTATTATCCAAGAGTTTGAAATTATATGAAGTCATTCACGACATATTGTAAGGGAATTTCAGCTCACTCTCTTATACATGCGACATACATGCCATATTCACGTCCCATTTTTATGGTTTATTTACTCCACTAAGATATATAAAATTATGGTTATATTTATTTAATGATACTAAATGTTTCATATTATGTAATTATTTCACGGTAATCTTGATTACTAATTTAATCAAGAAGTTAGCGTTTTCTTGTCTCACATTATTTTCTATGAGATATAATATAGATTCCCCCTTTATTAATGTTGTGTGGTGTTTATACAACCATATTACATGTTATATAATGCATATAGTTTATTTAATTATATGAAATGTTTCAACTGATGTTATTATTTATTGCATCTCATGATTAAAAAGTCACTCAAGTAATGAGGGGATTTCTATTCTCAGTTATCTTTCTGCATGACCTATACAACATTACCACATATTTCCTTTGTGTGCTTTATATACTATATATAAATTTATATTATGATTCCTATACATAAATTTATGGGTTTTTATATATACATCTTATTATCACACTTTCACGTGCTTTATGACTCAAAATTTACTAAAGAGGTAATGTAATTTTGTTACAACTTCTCATATACAAGACACATGTATTCTTGTACGCTTATATTATTTTATCTGATGTATATAATATAACATTTAAATATTAAATCAGGAATATTATAAATTTCATGATATTATAATCTACATGATATTTTATTATCTATTTGTGATTATGATTTAAAATTACCAATGTGGTAAGAGTTTATTTCAATAATCTTATCATTTATCAGGATTGTTTACTATTATTCTTCTATTTATGAAAATAATATAATCAATATCTCAATAAATCTTATTACTATTATTCTAATATTATTATTCACGATACACTCATGTTGTGGTACAATTTTACCACTCTTTTGTAAATGATATTATGAAAAAAATGCTGTTAAAAATACCTAACATTATTCTTATCTTCAGTGGGAAATTTTTTTATTAAAAAAAATTATTTAGAAAAAAATAATTTTTTTTCATTCAAACATATTTTTACATAAAAATATTTTAATATATTCATATTTTTCAATATTAGTGTTCCCATATATGTTCAATGTATTGTTTTTCAAAATGTTTTTATGATTAGTTAATATGTTTTCATTTTTATTTTTAATGAAAATTGTTTTCAAATGGTTTTATGTTTGGAAAATAATATTTTCAAATAGTAAATGATATTTTTCTAAATTCACGTTTTTAATAGAAATTTTAAAATTATTTACCAATATAAATTACTTCTATTCGTTTTACTCATGTATTTTTGTAGATATGATCCTAGGGTTCCATTCATAATATTTTTATGAATGGTTTATGATTTAATGTCATTATGTTTTTCAAAATAATTTATAAATAATGGGTTTTATATTTGTCAAACTAATTTTTCATTCATAAGTTTTATTCATTTGAAAACTGCTTTTTTTTAATAGGATATTCTTTGATTAAATGATTATGAAACATGTATCACATCTACATATTTTAAATAATGGTATGTTTGTGGAACTCATTTCATTTCATGATATATGATATAATGTTTAGTAAAACTATATATTTTTATGGGTCATGATATGATGAGTATTTTATGATGATGTGTCCCATGTATGTATGATTTCATTATGTTATGGTATGGGTCAATATGTCCCTATAATGAATTGTGTAAATATTTATATCTCATTAGATAATGATGGTAAAAAATTTCATAGGTTTGAATCACTATATAAATAAGGGGAAACCTGATACACTATGGCATGTAGGGTAAAATCAATCCACTATATGAAGAAGAGGAAACATGAATCCTTAAAAATAAATGACTATGACTGAAGATATTGGTGTTTCCCACCTGTAGGGGTAGTCCCCATAAAAATACCTTATATGTTTTTGAAATTCCTATTGACTTATAGGGAATTATGTTACATGTAATTATGTCTCCAAGAAAAATATTTCATTTACCTATATTATTCTCTCATGGAATATTCTATTCATTAACATAATATTAATATCTTATGATCTTTCAATATTTATCCCATGAAACATGTATGAAAAAATAGATATGAAATGAATTAGGTTATAATATTATGATTTGGTTATCATTCCCTTATATTCAGGACAATGCTTACATATCTCTTAGTGTTCCCCCTTAATAAGCATATGAGATCACCCTTTATTATTGATCCTTCAGTTGGTTATTCAGAATTTATTATGTAGAAGTGATAAAAGAGAATATAATTATAGGAATAATTTATGATCTTTCACAATGTTTAAATATGATTTTTATTGGTTTAAATACACTAATATTTTATGATGCTTATGCATATACCTTTATAATGAGAATAATATTTATCTTTGTTGATTTATCATCAATTTATTTCAAGATTATTTTGATAATGTCAACATCAATGTAATTATTTGTTAAGCCATTAGAAACTAGGATGAGAAAACATTAATAAGATCACTATGGATATTTCTAAGGATAATCTAGGGATGATTATAAGTATAAGACTACGTTTTATCGATTTTTAAAAAGTTGTCATAATTTATAAATCCAATAAATTTTTATTATTATTACATGATTTTTTACTATGATTATTCTTTCTCACATTATGATTTATATTCTTACTTAAATTGAGGCACTCATAAGGAAATATGTTCAAGATAAATATAAAAAAAATTATTCAAATGTTCTGTCAATTTGGATGATAATTGAAGCGAAGGGAATTGTATGCATGCAGAATAAGTTATAATAGAAAATGATTGACATAATATACAATAATCAACTCCAAAACACACCATATAACATAAGTAAACTATTCATGGGAAATTAGGCTAGTGGAGACCCTAGGAAAAATAAGAATTGGCATTCATTGTGTTGATTATGTGGGAAGAAACGCCCAACAAAAGGTCTGAGAGGAAAAGAAATATGTTTAACAATGTAAAATAAAGGGAAAAAATTACATAACTATAAAGGAAAAATGGAATGTTGAGTTTACATAATATATTGAAATATAGGACTCTCTAAATAATTATCAATAGTTTATTTTTTTTCATGTGTGGAAAGTTATGGGAATATAAAATCATTGTCCTAAAGGGAAATCTGATGATGTTACTCAACAATGTTTAATGACTAACAGATTTTTTGTTGATGATAAAGCAACCACAAGAAAAATTTTATAGGTATCATTTTGGGAAAAAATCACTCAAGGCATCATTGAAGCATTTTTGAGGTGATTGTGTTTGTTGACAAAGTGGACATCTGAGTGGTGATTGTTGACAAAGAAAAACAATGACATAAAAATTTGTTGAAAAAGAGGATTTCATGATGGAATGTTGAGTTCATGATCTGAGGTCAACGATCCATGTTTGATTCAAGAACATAGACAAAAGGAATGGATGATCTGGAGGCGGTATAAAAGAACAGATACAAGGTGGCGTCGTTTTCCAGTGTTTACGAAATTTTTGGTCCTGAAAACCAACAAATGAAGAAGAGTTGTTTTTGGAAAAGGGACTTGCATGCCGTTTACATGAAGGCTTGTAAACTTGCATGCCATATGTTTTTCAAGATCAGATCAACTAAATATGGAAAAGGGATAGGGTTCGTGGAAGTTTTCGTGAGGTCACGTAGGTGACTTGCGTGCCGGTAAAGATACTTGTGCGACGATGCCTTAAAGTTTGAGAACATGAATGCCTATGGTTCTTCAAGATCAGAAGATCAAAATATTGAAGTGGAAAGAGGATCGTGCAAGTTTGGAAGTAGGTCGCGCAAGTGACTTGCAGGGGAAGAGACCTGCACGTCGAGACTTGCGCGTCGAGGGTTGACTTGCATGCCGTCGCGCAGGGTGGTCAGATTGCCTATAAATACTGGACCACATCTCTTCATTATCAACTAGAGTTCAACACTTTGAGAAATAAGAGCTCCTGTCGTGTTGGTGTGGTGGTCGCAGAAGTGGTGTGTGGGTCGTGCAAGTGAAGTTGCGTGCCGGTGGTTGAAGTTGCGCGCCACTGTGAGAAGTTGTGCGGCAGTTGGCAATTATGCACCACTATTGGTTTGGGTGTAAAAGGAAGAGAGTCATTCAAGTTTGGAGTTAGGGAAGCTTGTGTCGCGCAAGTGTCTGAGGAGGACTTGCATGCCCATTGTGACTTGTGCGCTGATACTTGCACGCCGAGATTGACTTCCGCACCAAGTAAGTTTTATTTCCAGTAGTGATTTTCGTGCTGCATGGAAGCTGGAATTTTTTCTGATACCTTCGGTGCAAAGTGAGATTCATCTACAGGTGAAAACTGGGCTTCAACAGAGAATCTACTTATAGAGGATGATACATTCTTTCATGCAAATGAATATACCTACAGGTCTATAAACTGTGAGTGGATCCTTACCGGAGTAGTGAGCAAAGGAAGAGGAAGAAGGTGATCTTCTCCACAAGTAGTTAGACATAGAGAGAGAAACAGGGAGTTACCCTTAGGAATGCACTGAGCTGACCTTAAACATTGTAAAGTTAGGTAGACTAGGTAGAGAAGTGATCAAGCCCAAACTTTGTATCCACATTTAGTGAAGGTTAGTGAAATTTGGTACGACCGGCAACTTGACTGCGTATGCTCCTTGGACATAGCCCAGTGAGGGTGAACCAAGTAAAAATTTCTGCATCCTCCTACTTATTTGTCTGCATTGCATTTAAAGCATCATCATCAAATAAAGAAGAAAGTAAGTGATCATAACATACCCACAAGTGCAAACAAAGTTTCCCTTGTAACAAAGAGGTCAAGATACAGTTTGGCAGGAATAATTTTAAAAAAGAATATCCATACCCTGATTCACCCCCCCCCCATATCAGGGTATATATTCCCCTCTTGGTCCTAACATATCTATTGTTATAATAGAATAATTTATAATCATATTTAATTCTATTTGGATGATTATAAATATATGGTTTGAATTTCATATTCTAGGATCATGCAATTTGGAATAATATATTGAAACCTTGTTAATGGAGTAAGGATGAAGTTTAATAATCAATGTGTTTATGTATTTTGATTAATAAATTAGGTTATATTAATTGTTAAATATGTAAGGATTGTTTTGTTTAGGTATTTAGCTATGGATTTAACAAGATATGATGTATGGTTTTGAGATAATTGAAAAGAGACTTAATGTAAAATTATAATATTCATAGGAAACACATAAATAAAGAAATTATAACCCTTAATAGGTTCTTCATTTGATGATAATAATGTTTGGATGAAGTAAATTAAATGATACAGATTACATTGTCACTAATAATGGATTTATCGATAATGTGATTTGTGGTACCTTTGATAGAGATTGTGGAATTTTCAGATTAAAATAATATATAGTGTGATATATTTAATAAAAATAGGAAAAAAAATTTTATAAGGATTTATGATAAATACTTAATTTGAAGAGAATATATGATGATGTCATTCAAATTTTTATAATGTGACTTCCAAGAACCACTTTTTGATATCTAGGGGATCACCTTTATGATGATTTTGAGATATTTATTTCACCATAATTAATTTTTTTTGGATATTCATCCTTCAATGCATTACATGGTAAAATATTTATGGAATGATTTATATTAAACTTCAGATAGTGTTTTAAAGAATATTGTATTATCTCACTGTATGATAATTTATGAATGTTGAATAACATATACAAACCGTTTATCTATGATAATAAACAATGATTGATGGAATTACATAAAATAAAACCTATTGAACTCATTTTGTGTTAGAACACTGGTAATGGAAAATTCTCATTCATTTATTGGAGTAAGAGATTATAGAAAAATTGATTAAGGAAAATCCAAAGGGTGAGATATTTCTTATGAATGGGAATAAAACAAAGTATATGTTATTGTAAAAAAATTATCAACTTTAAGAAAACGGTAACGAAATAATATGTCTTCATATTAAGATCCATTTTTATGATATTAATGACATATTTAATGCTTCATCAGTTTATAGTTTTGTTATTTTTATTTTCTCTGGATCATCCCAGTTCAATTGATTAGTTATCACAATCAATATCTCTTATTATTTATGGTTTACATAAATGTCAATTTTTTCTAATTCCAACTATGTTCTCTTATGTGTAAATCTAGTTATGTGTTAATTTGGGTAACTATTATGTTTCCAACCATCCATTTTTAAAAGATGTTTTTGTGTTTATTTTTTCAATTTGTCTTTCTAAAAATGGATCTTTCATTTATTATACATTTTATACAAAAAAATTGAGGTTAAAACTCATTTTAAATGGAGAATATTGTTACTCCCTTTTTTTCTGAAATGGTTTTTATAATTAATTTAATCTTTTTAATATTAAACATTTCATTCAACCTGGAATATGACTTATGTTATATTAATGCAACAAGTTATTCATTCCTTGTACACAAAACAATGACGAGTTTATGCTAGGTGAAACACTTAAATTGTCTTTCAGTACACACAAAACAATTTTTTCCTTTTTTATACACAATATTATGTTCCTTCGATAGCTTACATTATAAGGGAGACTTAGTTATACAAATCATTAATGTACTATTAATATAATTGTTAAAACATTATTACATTTTTCGCCAATAAGTTGTAATGGATTTTATAACGAATATTAACTAAATTTTGTAAACATTACTTAAATATATATAATAAATGAATCATTTTGATTTAAATTTTATATAAATGATAGTATAATCTGTTGAGAAAATGAATACAATCCTTTTCTAGGAAAAATATTTTTTAATGGAAAACACAACATTTTACCAATATAAATTGAAAAACACTATTTATTATTTTTTTTATAATTTATTTATTAAATATTAAATATAATTTCGAAACCCATCCAATAAACTTGACTTGCATATGAAAATAATAAATCTAGTTTTATAAATAAATAAATGTATTTTTCTCAAAAGAAAAATTACGACCTATTAATGGAGAACACATTTCTAATAAATTTTCTGATACCTTATTATTATATTTTAAAATAAAAATAACTTTTTAAATATATATATCAAGATTTAGTTAGGGTAAATTGTTTGAATTTTACAGATATGCTTAATTTTTTGATGAATACTAAAAAACAAATAATTTTAATTGAAACCTCTTTTTTCTTCCAAATTTTCTATATATTTTATTATATTTTCAAATATTTTAAATTTAATTCATAAAAATTATTATTTATTAATTAAATAATGTTTCTTATTAAAAAAGTAACATTGAAATTAGAAACAAACCTATTTAATACTTTTGTACCTTTTCATTTCAAAAACCTATCGTCTCATTCTATCTATGCGATTATTTTTAAATTTATTTCATCCCCTTATGTTGTTGTAATTTTTAAAAATTTAATCCATATTTTTAATAATAATAATTTTTTTATTTATAATGAAGAAACCATAGGTTTTGATGAAAATTATTAATGAATGTAACCAAAATTAATTACAGTGACTAAGGAAAAATGGGTGTAATTAATGAGTAAACATGGAAAATAATGGATAAAAGTTAGTCCAATATATTATCTTTATTTTCATGTCAAAATTTTAACCATTAAACCTCTATGGATCTGTTATCTTATATTTTAACCAGTTAGGGACAATTAAAACGTGGGGACCAGTCAATCCTTTTTAAGAATATTCTATGTTTTCCCCCTATTATAAAAGGCAACCTCCACTCCCCATCTCTTCACACTCCTCATGAACTTTTTCATGACAAACCGTAATCCAAATATCCAAAAAAAACATCACTATTTTCATCCTATAATAATAAATTTGGGAATTAATCCAACTAATGAATCCAGATGGTGAAAACCACTAGGTGTTACCCAAAGAATAGGTAACATCTTTCAATAAGGTATTTCTTTTTATTTATTTCTATACTAAAATAATATTATTATATAATGATTAAATAATAACATTACAATCTCAAAAATACTAATATATATACAAATTAAGTTTTATACTCACACTAACACACACATCCATCAACAGGGATACACAAGAATTGATTCTGTGTACACTAAACTACAGTCTCACAAACTTGTGTTGTTCATTCTTTCATTGCAACCACTCAAGGTATGGAATAAAGATGTGATATTTTTTATTTGATATTTATGATATTTATGATGTATATATTCTTCTTTAATAACTATAAAACACACTAATTCGGGCATTCCATTTTGTGAAAATATGATAACTTCATTTTTGGATGTGTGGACTACCCCCCCCCCCATCAAAGAGTTGTGATTCATTAGAAAATAACATGGACTGTATTAAGAATGGGTTTACGTAACATATATTATATATATAATAAATATTTATGATACATTAATGATAATATAAATATGTATACATATATTTAATTTAAATTATTTCTTTCATAAACCATGAAAATGGAAGCAACGTGTATGCGTACATATAACCTACTATCTCCATTAACGGTATATTTTGTTTCCTAATTCTATATTTTATTTAATATAATAAATATATATCTTTAATGAATGTATATAATATGTATATAATTTATTAAATTCTTGAACTAACTATATCACAATCATCATAAGGGGACTTATAATATAAAGTGAAAACACATTGTAAAAACAAATCGTTTATTACCCAAAACAAAACCTTAACATGGAATTATTAATAAATGGATAATATAATGTCTTAATAAAATGACATTTTTTATGATAAATAAGAATATAAATTTTTTATGATTTTTAATAAACTTATATTTATTACATAAGAGTTTTTAATGGGTATTAAGATAGTCACGACCAACAGAAAGGGACTTGAATATCACATTTTTATATACATGAGATACATTCCATATTCACCACAAAAATATTTTATATGATTTATATAATTATTGAAGACCATTAATATCTTGAATAACCTTAATTAAATGATATTAAATGTTTCAATTTATGTTATTATTTAATAGGGATGATGATTCGAGTTTTAATCAAGTTGTGTGGGTTTTCTTATCTCACTTTTATTTTATTGAGATATATGTTATATTCACAACTAATTATAGTTATATAATGTATATAATATGTTTTTCTATAAATTATGTTTTCTAACAAGTTCTTATTTATTGATTTATTTTAAGATTTAGACAATATAAATTTTAATTTAACATTAAACATAAATTTTTTCCTTCATAATTTTTTTGTTAAAAAATTACGATAAAATATTAATGGTGAATATAAATTTATCAAATTAATGTGAAATATTGTTATCAGGGTAAATAATATTAAAGAATATATATATTGAATTATATATATTTATATGATGAGTGGAGAATTATATGAGATGAATATTACATAATAATATAAGGATGAATAAATATATTAAATATTATTGTGATACATGAAATAATATTTGGGAATTAACATAGCTGTGAAAATTTAAATGAGAAAATAAGAGGATATGAAATATTATGATACAAACATAAAATGTTTTAAGAAGGATAATGGTTTCAAATTATAAAAATATGGCTAACCGATCATGGTAATAAAAATAATAATAATGATAAAAATAAAATTTAATTGTATAAAAATAAAATAAATTATTTTAGGATAGTGAAATAATAAGTATGTAATTTATTAAAATTATAATTTATAATTTAACAAAGTTAATTTAAATCTATTATGTTTTTTATACAATCATACCATTAATATTTTCTTAAATGTTTAAGGAATAATGTTATTTAACATTATATTTTTATACGAGAAATTAAAAATATTTAATTGATTAAATAAATATTAATTATAAATTGATTATAGATGATAAACAAATACATGTGATACATATTTAGGTAAAATTTCATTTGGTATAGAATAATACATATAAATAAACCATTAAAAAATTACAAGTGTTATATATTAATATTATATATATATATCTAAAACAAAATTCATATATATATATATTGATAAATTAATATATATATATATATATATTAAAAATGAAAATGAATGAATGATAAAAAAGAGAGAAAAAAACAAAAAAGAAGAAGGAAACATCGGTTGTCTTCCTCCTTAGGTACATCTTGACTACTGATCAAACCACAACCTCTCCACTGACACCTCTAAGGAAAATATCAATCGCCAATAAAACCCACCATGTCCTCATTTCTCACTATAAAAAAAATCTCCCTATAGGTGAGTCATTCTATTATCTTTAAATAAGTTTTGAGGAATCCCTAACACCTCGACCCGCCAATTGAATTTGATTGTAACCTCACAACCATTGTCGAGGTATACTAAAAATATCCATCCAAACCATTTACTATTCATCTCCCTTACACAAAAAAATTATGTTGAAGATGAACACCCCATCTGATGTCTTCGTCTACTCATTATTATGCAAGTAAGGCGAAGCACAATACCATTTTAGTAAATTCATTTTTACTCTTATTCTCCTATAAGATAAATGGGAACCTGTATATATGTATCATTTTTTATGGAGAAACCATGGTTGGAAATCTAATGTTCAATCTACCTCGCTCTGTTTTCCTTCATTCAAATTTTTTTGGTTTATGTTCTCTCAAGTAGGCAGAAGCTATTGTCTTTAGTTCATGTAGCCATATAAATCACAGAAGGTCATTGCCTTATTCTGGTTCAAGCGCCCGATGAAAGAATAGTCCTACCCCTTCAACTTCTATTCAAAATAGTGTATGGGTAAATTATATATTTATTATATTCATAAATACAAGTATAAGTAAAATATTCATTTTCATGAAATATAAAAATTCATATATGTATTTATTTTATATTTAAAAATACTATTTTTCTAATTATAAATGATAATATTCTTTTTTACTATAATTTATTTAATTTTATACTATGTTATTATTCATAATTTCAATTTTTAAGGTTATAATTACACACACACACACAAATTGTTTATAATATCTTATTTCCAAACACATATTTATGTATATATTATTTGTATGAATTATAATATCTTAAATTTTATTTTTAAAAATTTAAATCATTGGTATATATATTAATATCATTAAATAGTTACCAACAAAATATACATAATTACTCAAGATTATTTACTTCATGTGATATAAGTATATTTAATACTCATGTTTTACCAACCAAGATGTGCATGTGATACATTATTTTTAAAATCATTATTTTTTATAATCATAATGTGTTTATATGTATAAATATGTGTATATATTTATATTCATGTCTATATATATATGAATACTAATTCAAAATTTCATGTTTTTATCGGTATTACATATTATAACAAATATTATAATGACGAGTGAAAGGTATTTCAATTTATGTAAATAGTTTCTTTCATTGTATATATATATACACACACATATAAATATTTATCATTGCATGGTATAAAATGAATATTTAATTCATTTTAAAAACATCTAATAATCCAACATAATATTTTTAAATTAATAAGTGCTTAATTTTTTATTATTAAAATATTACATTTATATTTCTTATATGTGTTTTACAGTTTCTATTTTAATATTATAAGTTAATGATATATATTTTTACCTCAAATTGATCCCGAAAATAAATTTCCATACATGGATATATTAATAATGGAATTATTTTTTAGAAACTATAATATTATAGTTACTAATATGTACCAAATTTTCCTCCATTCATATAATTTTATTTGTGGTCAATAATTTTTTGTTTTTTATGATTGTTGATGTATATATCGTTTTATGTGAATAAGAATTCACAATAGATATTATTTCATGTGAATAGATTATTCAGGCATGACATATTTTTGTTCATAAAACCAATTATGTGTAATGCCCTCACCATAGATGCCTAGAACCCTTGCCTTATTTAAATACATTTTCATGATTATACGGAATCAAAACCCGATGCACTGACCAGTTTAACAACCTTTGAAAATAAATTACATACATGAAATTTACATTACAATTAAAAAAATTCATCATTGATAATCCTTTGAAAACTCCATTATTTTCCAAGTGTAACCCTTTATATATATAATAATATATTTCTTGGAATCCTTCGGAAATAAAACATACGAATGAGGTGAGCTCAGATACTCAGTGAGGTTAATAAAAACAATATAAGCATTCAAAAATATGCATAATCTATTCACATCATGGTTTAAAATTAAGACATAATCCTTTTAAACATTACCTTAGACATAATATAGAATGAATAAATAAATAATGCTATTTAAACATTCACATGGCACTACTGGAAAATCAGCTTATACCCATAGTTCAAAACCGTGGGTATAGCCCCCAAAACAGTGGCTATAGGCTATACCCATGGTTCTGGGAACCGTGGGCTGGAAAGGCGTCGGTATAGGTCCCCAAACTATACCCACGGTATTCCAAAACCGTGGGTATAGGTGTTCTGCCACCGTGTCAACTAAACATACAGAATTGCCACGGTGTCAAAGGCTTTTCCCCACGGTTTCAAAACCGTGGGTATATGTCCTAAAATAATGTGGTCGGCGGGTTTCGAACCGTAGCCTCTTCGCTGCAGACGAAGCACCTAACCAATACCCCAACACTGCTTTTATGTATACATATTTATAAATAGTTAAATATATTTATATAAACTGTGGGTATAGAGGGATGAACCGTGTGTATATTACTCCCGCCAAAAAAAATTGCCTTCTCGCTGAAAAAAAATTTCCCGCGCACACACGGGAAACCTATACCCATGGTTCTTCATAACCCTAGGTATATGTATTTTATCCCAGACCTATCCCCAATGTTTCCCCCAAAACCGTGGGGATAGGAAACCCTATACCCACGGTTTTGGAAAACTGTGGTTATAGGTGAATTTTTAGTACCCATCCCAATGGTTTTGGAAAACCGCGGGGATAGACCCCACTATACCCACGGTTTTCCACAACTGTGGGTTTAGGGGTACCTATCCCCACGGTTTTGGGGAAACCTGTGGGGATAGATCCAATTTCCAGTAGTGTTGATATTATACTAGTTGAATAATAACATGTAATATCAATAAATAATATCCTAATGGGGTACTTCACAATGATAGATATCATAACTGTGTCACTTAAGCCTTATGCTAAGTCCATACATAACCATACCATCAAGGCATTGTTCAAAGACAATATTTTTTTTGAGACCTATCAATGTATCAAGGGTATATTTCAGGCCATGCCTATCACATACTAGGTCCAATTAATTCCTCTTATAAAAGTGGAAAACATATAAAAAATAAAAATCCAGTAACTTACCAACCTGAAATCAACTAAAATTTTTCTCTAATAAGGTTCTACATAAGGCCTCATACACTTATCCCCATACACTAGAGGCTTCCAAGTTGTAGTGATGGATAATGAGTTGAAAGTGGGGAGACTATACCCTCATACCATATACAAAAAATCCAAACAATTGCTATGTATCATACATAGTAGTAATTAAATAGAGTGTGAAGCAATAAACAACTAAAATAGAACAATTTTTAATAATAAAATGTTTAAAGTATTGAAAAACTATGCAATACAATATAGAATTTGTCACCCATTGGTCCTATTATACAGATACCAGTACAAAATAAATTGAATGTAAAAGTGCATGGCTATACTACTAACTCCAAGACAACTCATTAATCTGATATCCTGTCATTGGAGAACAACAGCAGTTTGATTAGTAGAACAACTTGAGTAGCTCTTCTCGATCATGAAACACTGGGCCTCTACCATATCCATCGTGCCACTAATGCTCAACTTGAATATCGTACATATGGTCTACACATACTCTATTTTGAATGTGCAGGGGTGAGAAATAATCTCAATATTCCACCCCAACATACAACCTATAATAGTTCTTCTAAATGTTTATGAAAAAACAATGCGCTCATCCCTCCTGATAACAACTAAATAGTAGAAAAACACCAATGTGAAACCATAGTCAAACCCATGTTTCGTAATATTTGTCAACAAGAAAGTTCAAAAATGGATGTCCCTATATATAAAAATTCACATGTATAGTCCCATACTAATACATATAATCATATATATGAATAATCTTTAGTATTTATATCAAAATACATGAAACCACAAAAACATTCGATCCTATGGTCCATAATCCTATTCTCCTAGATATCATGTTCATGGGAATTTATCTGGGCATCATGCCACTCTTTCCTTGTATAGTTAAGTCACTGTCTATGTTTTTAATCCCATGGAAATGTACATTCTCCAGGAAAAAAAAGAATTATATATATGAGAAATCTATTTCACCATAGGGGAGAATCTAATCCTACACCGAAGTTCACACCTACTCTCCTCCAATCAGTTACAAGGATACCATATACTGATGGTCAATTATATAAAGAAGTATATTGTATACTAACATTCAATCCATACAAAACTCAATGTTCGGTAAACATGGAGCAATAGTCGAGGAATCAAACTAAGACTTTGAAAACCTCTCATAGTTTTTAATTTTTTTACACTCACCTGTAGGCATAGAATGAAATCACCCATAACCATAGAAAAACCACAACTATAGGGGTATAAAATCCTCACCCATGCACATACACATCCTCACACGTAGGCATATAAAAACCATGCCTATAAGTTTAGAAAATATTCATCGATAGCAATTAAGAAATCCAAGTCAGACCACTAAGTATATCCACAGAAATTCCTATGATGGGAATCCATGTTTTTCATAGGGTATATATAAAAAATTACCACTGAAAAAGTTCAATGAATTCCTACAATTGGAATCCAAGTGTCACTCAGGGCATGAAAATCAACACATATGGCTCAATAGCCGGTACCAAGAATGACCTATGGACATCCCAACAAAATATAGATCACTAATATATACACATTTAGGCTCACCAACCAAGTCTCATGTAGTACCACTGAGTATAGTAAATAGCCTAAATAACATGCTTCAAAAGTGGGATAATAAGTAATCACATCTGGTCATTCAAATATTCAACACAGATCCCGGAGAGAATGTTTAGGTATCCAAAATAATAGAAAGTCAACTTGACATAGTATTGACATCAAAAAACAAGGAAGAACCTCTACTTAACATCATTTTGGTAGTAATAAACTAGTGGAAACAACGTGGAGTGTGGGTGTCACTAATACCATACCAAACACTACATCCACAGCCTCATGGTCTTTCTAGTTTTCCACGGGTTCTAGTGACACCCTAACACCACCTCTACTGAAAACTGACATAAAACTCTTGGTTGGTCAATCCACATAAACCAGATGGGTCCCTCAAGTCTTCCACAAAGAGGAATCCTACTTATGATCATCTGGTTAAATTGTAGTTAAGACATCCTACATGGGATTCATCGAGTATAGAAAGGGTGGAATCCTACATGAGATCCTTAAATGAAGAAAAATATATTAATGATACAACATGGATTCACTTAATAGAAAATAAGATAGTGATACTATAAGGGAATCCCTAGGATATCAAAAATTAAAGGCATCCCACAGCTTATCTTTGGAAGCATACAATCTGATGGCCATGAAGGACAAAAGGGAACATCTAACAAGTGGAACATCATCAATATCATAGGTCACATGAGGTAGCTATAAAATCATATAATATCAACTATCTCAAATGGGTTTTTCTAAACACCCATCCAATCATTCATGTCATGTATCACTCTTAGGTGATAACTGAACTAAATTACTGGAGGAAAACCCACTCTATTTATGTTTAAATCTCAAAACATCATACCTATGTACTCTAAATATCATGAGGATTCCACCATTTGGATCTACGCTGAAAAACGCTCAGAATGGACTACTCACACAATGAATTAGGACTTAAAGGGAACAAAATTCTTCAAACCTCCAGGCTAGAAAAGTGCATGGACTGTACACCTATCCCTTCCCCTAAATGTGTACACATTAATTGAAAGAAAAAATGGGTTCTTCTTGTGTAATAGTACATGAAATGAACATCAATGTACATGAGATGTACTATAAATAAACAAAAAACCCAAAATCATTTTCATGTGGTCGAATAAAAGAACATTTACTATAACACAATGTGAACTCATTTTACAGGGCACATAATTATGGAATCTTCTTCTCCCTTTAACATGAAGAACACCAGACCTATTCCTGTAGAGCACAACCTGTGTAAGCCAGGATTCTCAATGGGAAAACCATCTGTTTACATGAAACCCCTGTTTACACCCCCAAAACAATAAATCTAGACTTATGAGCCCACAAGAAAACATAAACAACATTTATGAATATAAAAAACTCATTTAAAATGGATATATGGTAGAAAGGTAAACAATAATACATTTTTGAGGAAACTGCAGAACCTTCTTTAGATTTCACCATCCTCAATCGCCATATTCCGATTAAGTGCATTGAGGGCTTAAAATTGGTACATCTCTTCCCTTCCCTCTCTACCTCTCTTTATCCCTTCCCCATTAATATCGTAGCACATGAGAAATAATGATCTCACAGGAGGTGTGGACAAGAAGGAGGATGAAATAAGTAGAAGTGAAAGAAAATAATAAAAAATGGAAAAGAAAATAAAAAGAGGCTCAAATTTTCCCCAATGACTAATTGGAGTTTATGCCTCGCTAAGGATAGGATCCCAGTTTTAGGACTCAATAGTGGAGATAGTTTCTCTCTCAAACACTCCAGTGAATATTTTTCTTTGATCAAACATGAGTGAATAATTTAACGCCTAATTTAATAATATGAAATATTAATTATTCCAAAAAAACTTTTATAGCTCAGATTTCCTCCAAACTGTTGCCCAAAGGCTAAAACCTAACTCTAGTCCCAATAGAGTGGTGAGGAAAATTAAACAAGATCATCTTATCTGGAGAAAAATACCATTTTAAACTATTACAACCATGTGATCGAAAAAATTTGAATTTCTGCTCAAAACTACAGTATGGAAAAACAAGAATCCCAAAAAAAATCCCCACTATAAACCCTCTCATCTCTGAGAATCCTGGTTGAAGGACAAGTATCCCAGCTCCCAACCTGAGCATTTGTAAAACAAAGCTATATGTACTATCAAATGACTCAGCTCATAGTGTTAACAACTACCTTCATTACGGAAGGAATTTAACTACGATCGATCTCATACTCTCTAATATAGGAATACCTTTATCATCATCTCAAAATAAAAAATTTGTGTTCATAATCCCACTGGAATAATCAACGTTCCACAGAAAATGAGGGTTACCAACCTCAAATGGAAAAAGGGGAACTTCCCAACATATGTCTTACCTTACACCACTTCTCAAGTGCAACATGAATTGGGTTTCTTCTTCCTCAGTAGGGATGAATTTGAAATGAAAAGGACAAGGAGAATGTTGTAGGGACGATGATCACTAAATATACACAAGATGAGTCATGATTGTGAAATACTATCTCTAAACAATAGTATGCTAAGATTATACAAAAAGGAAAGTATAGAGCCCCCTTCCTGCTACACTCACATCTTTTTAACATGACCATGATTTCACCACATGTTAACCATCTCACGATAACTGATTCATTCCATGATTCTGACTATACTCTAGAGGGACATCCCAACTCAACTTCCAGGGTCCAAAAACATAGAATGTCTTCCAACATTTATTCGCAAATCAAACACAACCAATCACAGATTTAGATTCATATAATACCATGTGAAACCCCCATGGATCAATACCTCCAAAAATGTACACACAACGTCATTCTAGTGGCTAGCATCAACACATGCTTTGAAAATATTAGAAATAGTGGAAACACTAGTCCACCAGGCCAAGAACCTGTAAAATCCTACCAATCGAAGCCACTCTCAAAAATAATTCACTTGAGGTTCCACAATCTGAGTTTAATGCAACAACATGTTTATAATGAAAAAATACATCACCATACATGCCTTGTTCATAAAACAAGCACAAACCAAGATCACCACCAATAAGGAATCTGAAAACCAAGGGAATTAACTAATGATGGTTTCCCTTGTACGAAAGAGAAGTTGCCATAAAAGGGTTTGCATCTAAATGAAGGATCTATAGGTCTCCCACAAATCCCAATAGATCCATCCTTCCAACATATTTAATGTTAACAATGACCCACAAAGTTCAAAATGGAATAGACAACATACAAGGTCCTTGATCCTCTCTAAGAATCATTAGATGGAATAACTCCATGTATGTAACAATCCAAATTGAAGAGAAATTGAACTGACACTCATCGAGTATCCATATTCGACAATACTCCCTAAAAGTCAAGTTCTCAAGGACATTCTTAATACATATCATCACCGTACACAGTGATCCCTCTAGATAACCAAAGACCACAGAAAGAAAACTCCAAAAATATTCACATCAAAAGGGTATCACACCATATCGACCAAATTGGTCACTACATAGGGGGTGCATGAGGATTGGGTCCTCAACCTGACAATAAATATGCGTCAATATATATCCACATATCCTACCATATGAATGAAATGTATGTGTAAGAAGAACCAATTGAATTGGTTTTTTCATTAGAAAATTCACACACTATCAAGCCTACATATTGTAAATCCTATATTCTATATACAATGAATGAGATGCCTCTTTTGTTTGCTGGCTAAGAGTCAAAATCTATATTTGGCCTCTTACCAACATTTTCCATAGATCCACTATAATATTAGAAATCCCAAAACAAACATGTGCATTACTCATGGTGAAAATCAGATACAACTTTGACATCATAATATCATAACATCAATCCCAACCCATGAAAACTAGGACTTCTTACCAGAACTAGTGTTCTTGGTGCAACAAAATAATATCCATCATAAATTCCAATACATTCATAATACTAATGTCTCCCGAATTCAAAATAGTAAAGAAAAGGAAATGAAAATCCTTTGATACCACTTTGTAACTTCCCAACCCCGATGCGACTAAACTGGTGCTTCATGCCAGTTCACCAAAAGACCTCAAGTGTGCGTCCCCATATCCTAGAGGCCTCGGACTAGCTGCAACGTCCTAGAAGGTGACAGTGATGAGACTATAACATTATATCAGAGTAAAATAATAATAGAAATATCAAATTATCATACAAAACGAAATTAAATAGAGCATATAAGCAATAAAAAACAGAAATAGAACAGGATATAAAAGTAAAATATTATAAATCCTAAACTTCTATGCAATACAATACAAAATTGGTCACCCATAGGGAAAACCATATATGTTCAAGTAAAAACTAAATTGAATTTAAAATTATTGGTCCATGCTACTAACTCCAAGACAAATCTTGTACCATATCTCTAAAAACATCCAAACTGCCCCAACCCAATCAGTAGAACCACTCGAGAAGCACTGCTCGATAATTAAACACTAGGCCATATCCACGTCCATCATGTAATTCGTGCTGAAACTGAAAATCATACATATATTCTATATGTAATATGAAGTCCATGTGAAGAGGTGGGAAATAATATCAGTACACCACATCTACAAGCAACCTATAACTGTGATGCTTAATGTGTATGCAATATAAATATGCTCAGCCTAGCCGATGCAAAACAAAATCGGAGGAAAACCTATCGAGAAACCATATTCAATCAAAGGGTATGAAATACCATTAAATTGGAAAGTTTCACCATGGATGTCCATAACTATATATATGTACACATGTATAGTACCATAAATATAAATGTATTCTTATATATGAATATTCATTAGTATGTGTTTCAATCAACATGTAACAACAATAAATGATGATACTCGGGTCCATAAGCTCAATTTCATATATATCATGTGTAAGATATTTTATATGTACATCATACCACTCAATCCATTTATCGTTAAGTCGATATCTAGGTTTGTAATCATATTGACATGTACCTTCTTTAGCCGACATAACAATTATATCTATGTGAATGCTATATCAGCACAGGGTGATGCTCACCCTACACCTGGGTTATCATGTACTAACCTCTAATCACTAATAAGGATATCTTATACCGACATTTAATCATGTCAAGAAGGATACAATATACTGACGATCAATACTTTAAAAGGTCATTGGTTGGAAGACACATAACAATAGTCCATGAATCCATCTGAGAATCATAAAACCCCACCCAGTTGTCACATTGTTAATACTCAACTATAGGAATAGAAACAAATTTCCTATAGTCATAGATAATCATCACCCACATGTATAGAAAAACCACTTTTTCATGAAAAACACAAACTCACCTGCAAGAATATCATATCCTCGCCTACATGATTAACAAATACTAACTTGTAGGAATAAAACATTCTTTATCAGACCACTAAGACCATCCAAATTCATTCATATAACGGGTATCTAGATATTTCTCATGGTATATAAAAAAATATCCCACTAAGAATATCTAAGGCATCACTATAATTTGAATCCAAGTATTTCTTAGGGCATGAATGTCAACACATAATTCTCAATATCCAGATACCAGGTATCGCCAATGAAAATCCAAAAAAATTATTTACCATAAATATATGTACATTCACAAACAATACCCAAGTCCTAATTAGTTTCTCTAGGTATAGTAAATATTATGAATAAAATGATTCAGAAGTTGGATACAAGGTAAGAACATTTGGTTATCGCAATATGTAACACATACCCCCAGGAGAATTTTTGGGCATCTCATAAAAAAGAATGATTCCTCGCATCTGGTTCAATAGCCATTAACAAAGAAGCCCCTCTGGTGAACATCAATGCATCAGTAATAACTATGTGAACAAAACAATGTGTGAGGGTGACAAAAATGCTTTACCCAACACTACATGCATAACCTCATGGGTATAAAAGTTTGACAAAGGTTCTATGTGATACCCAAACACAATCTGTACCAGAACCCAACATATCACTTAGGGTCTGTCAAATGATTGGCACTGACTGGGTCCCTCAAGTCACATATATAGAGGCATCATACTCAGGATCCTTCAGGTAAATAATAGAAAAGGAATCCTACATGGTATTCTTATAGAAAATATTGAGTGTTATCCTACATGTAATCCTAGAATGATGAAAAACAATGAAATCAAATAATACGGATCATCTCAAAGGAAAACAAGAGTGAGATCCTATAAATGATTCCTTAGGTCAGCACATAAACAATACGTCCCTCAGCGCATCATTTGAAGCATCTAGTCTCATTGCATCGTAAACCAGAAGGGCACATTTCACAAAGGGAATTTTATCACAATCATTATTAACATAAAAAATCTCACAACTCTTCTCAAATAAAATGTCTCAAATGGGTAGGTCTGATCACCCAACATATCATTCACCCCATGTATCTTTCACATGTGGAAACTAAACTCGATAACTGGAGGTTGAACCTCTCCATTTTTGCAAAATCATTAAAAATACCATTTAAATGACAACTAAATGTAAATATTATTCCACCATTATGATCTACAGAGGCAAATGCTCAAAATGGGATACTCACACACTCAATTCTGACTTCTAAGGAAAAAGATACCCAAAAACTCTATATTGGAAATGTATGTGGAGTGCACATTAGATTAAATTGTGTATACTTTTATCCCCTAAAATGTGTACCCATACAAGTCCGTAACAACATGGGGTCTTCCTGTGTTAATGTACATGACATGTACTTCAATGTACATGGAATGTACCCTCTAAAAACCAAAAACTCATGTTATTTTTCAGACAGCCGGATACAAGGTCATGTACACTACATGGTGTGTACTCAAAGTACACAAATTTTACTTATGAAAACTTATTACTCCACAAATGTGAAGAAAATATAGTGATTTTATTTAGAACACAGGCTTCGTAACAAGGATTTCCCGACCAAAAAACCCTTGGATCTTTAGAATTTAGTTTTTTATACTGTGAAATAATAGATCGTCCCTTAAGAGGCCACAACACAACATAAATTTGATTTAATTAAATAAAAAAATATTTTTAAATGGGATCTATGTTAAAGATGTAAATGAGTTTACCTTTGGGTATAAATTGCTGATGCTTCACTTGATTCCACATCCATGATCACCATATGCTGTCTCAACTTGTCGAGGGCTTCACAACACTACTTGTATTACCTTCCTTCATTATCTATTTCTCTCTTACCCATTTCAATCATAGGTCATGACCAAGGGGGAGAACACATAATGCATACAAAATAATGTATAAGAAATAAGAGTATGGAAAAAAAAGAAGAATAAAAGAAAAGAAATAAAAAAGGGGCATGAACAGGCCCTAACACCCTACTCGAGTTTATTTACCACCTGGGATAAAAAATATTAATTTATTAAAAATTTATTTTATCATTAAAATAGCTCTAATGTGAATTATTAGTATTATAATACCAGTATGGGTAAAAACATTCTCTAACAATGAATTGTAGACATGTTTAAGTCATAAAATGAACCTTGTCTTTTGGATTTATCCCTTAGATAAACTGTTTAACTTCTACTGTGTCTTCCGATTTTTTTATACTATGGGGTTAATATTGTAAAAATTAAATTAGAAAAAAAAAATAGATTATTTATGATTCATATAATGTATTTGGTTGAACTATATATTTTTAGGGCTTTTATAGCATTTTATAAAATACTATTACGTTTAAAATATCATTTTTGTCAATTTTAAAACTATTCAATATTTTTATTGTTTAAAATATGAAATCCCCATGATGAATTTGAGAAAATACATCTCAAATGTCTTTATATTTTATAATTTTTCTATAAAATTCGTGTATGTCATTAATTAAGTCAAATTACATTTTTTTAATATTTATAATATCATTAATTTGATATGCCAATTAATTAAACAATTTATACATCATTATTCTGTTACTATTTAATTTTTTAATTAATATATAAAAATTTAAAATTAATTTTCATGATTTATATAAATATTTTATGTTTCAATGGAATATTTATAGTCAACTGAATAACTTTTATTACTACATATTAAAAATAAAATAGTTATTAAAATTGGAATATAGCATTTTTAACTCTTCCTTAAATAAATTATTAATAATGTCTTAATAAAACACATGTGTCATAAAAAGGATAATATTTTATAAATAAGGGTTATTTTTGATGAAAATACTTATCAAATGAAATTATGACATGTGTTACAGTAATATTATTTTATTTTTTTATTTTTTTATCTTTAATTACCATATTTACATTTAACTATAGAAAATATAATTTAAAAGTTAATATTCGCCAAAACATATTTTGATCATATTATAAAAATTTTTTATAATTATTACAACCATGAATTTGGGATACTTTAAATTCTATTCATATATCTTGTAACATTGCGTTTAATACTAATATGAAACTGTAGTTAGATGGCGGGAAAAATGTTTAAATTGTTTAGTGATTTATTATAACTATTTATATTATAAATATTATTCCATTACTGTAAATTGGTTTAATTGATTAATTATTTATTTATTAAGAATTTAAAATCATTTTAATGTAAAATAATTATTTAAATGAAGAATAATGTTTTTATCTTTAACATAGTGTTTTAAACTATTTATAAAAAAATTATATTTAATGAAAAATACCATTAATTAATCATAATTTAATTTTGATATTCCATATTCAAAAATTAATTATATTTTACAAAATAAAATTTCTACAAGTATCTAAAATAATTTTTATTATTGTTCACAAAATGAAAAAAATGTAGGTATTTTAAGAAGAATTTAATTTCTAAACATATAATTATTTACTGAATCCTTTACATATCATTATGAATATCTTTTATTTATATGAAAAAATTTATATTGAATTTGTTTATAAATATTTATATTACTATATTAAATATATATTTCTTGAATATATCATTTAAATAATTTTTACACTAATGTGTTATTTTATAGAGATTCAATATTGTGTGTTACTCATGCTAAAATGATGTTGAATGAAACACATGTTATTAAAGATAAATTACCATAAAATAATGGGGTATTACATTTTCTGATACTTTAATAAATTGTTTCCTCACAATTTAATCATAGAATCAAAAAAATGTGTTGGAATTTTCAAAATATCATTATTGAAATCTAACATTTCAAAATTGATTAATGAGACCACCATTTTAAAACAATGAAGTTGAAGTACGAAAGTTACCATAGATAACACATTATAGGGTTCCATATTTGAAAAAATAGACATGAATGAAAACACTAACTACTATGTTCTTTTAGAGGGTGATATAAACCATTATTATTAAAATGTTATCAATCACAATGCTAAAAGTTAGTGACAATCTAAGACACCATTTGATTCATTAGAAATAGTACTAGGATGACTATTTCATATTTTAAGTTCCTTTCCCTAATGTTTAATAATTAAATTAATTAATAAAATGATAATTAATATAATAATACTTAAATGATATGTAGAGTTCCATCCTTTTGTTTTTTTATTCCACAAACTCATATTTCTCTCCAAATGTTAAACAATTTAAATAATTTATATATATCTTAATCATTTAGGGTTCTAAAAATAAACTATTAATTCAACCTTCATACCATTTAGTAAATTATTTTATACATTCCATGATATAGAAGAGTCTAGTGGTAGGTGATTCACTCTTTTCGTGCATCAGCTACGTGTTTAAGTCTCATGGCATTGTCGAACATGACGGGTCATTGCCCAAACTTCATGTTTTTCTTTTCTTAAAATGATATTTTCATAACATTAAAAGAATAAGAAAATTTTTGGCCATAAATAATACAATTCAATTTTCCAATTAAAATATTTCAACCTTTATACTTATCCAAAATACTTGTATCCAAAAAATGGTCCAAAAATTTACAAGGAATGTCACATAACATAATTTATATCATTATTGGTCACATACAAATGTTTTGAATACATTCATCCTGTAAAACATGGTAATACCATAAAATATCATAAAATCTTATTTAATAATTTTATTATTCCTTATTCCTTACCAAAAACATAGAATATTGGATAAAATAAATAAATACAAAAATGATTTACACTCCTACAATGATGGAATAATTTATCAAATTATCATTTCCAATGTAGTAAATAATATCGTATATAATTTATCCAAATCAATCATATCATTATTAAAACATAATTATCTCAGTATAAAAAATGTATTAAGGGTTATATTTCCCTCAACCATATATTTTAAAAAAATATTAAGTTGCAACTATTTCACGTTTATTAGTACAATACAATATCACATCATTAATGATATAATACTATTGTAAAATACTTATATACTTCATAATCATTCTAACTAGTAAATTGCTAATAATATATTCAAATGACCTAATTCATGAACATGAATATTAATCATTCCTATTTAACTGTGGGAATATCATAACTTGATCATTATCTAATAACATCATATGGGTTATATTCATTTGGAAATTCGGAGATTTATTATTATGATGTCCCATTTCTTTGTAGATGAAGCATTAATCACTAAAAATATTTTTATTACCCTTATAATCATGAACATGGTATCTGTTTTCTCTAAAATATATAAAACTCTCATTCCCTTGAACAATTTACCAGGGTTATTCTTTCCACAATTATCACTTGTGGGAAATCCTTCATTCCTTTCTTCCCTTTTCAATCATAATATCTGGAAACCACTTCTTATCATTATTCCTTTTGAAGACATATGGCAGATATAATTATTTTCATATAAAATTAATACATATATTATTTCTTCAAATAATGTAAATACATGGGTGTCTTTTTCCCTTATAAATGTGAGCATAAGACCATAAATGATATGATCCTTATTACTTCGTGGATCATGTGCATTGGTGGGGTTATCATTCTTTCTATTAGGTGTCATTTCTATAATATATCATATAATAGATTTGGTTATAATGTTATGAACCTTGTACAAATATAAATATGGTATATCACATAACATAAATTTATGCATCATAAATCATAAAATCATAAACATTGGTTACTTTGGGGGGTATCCTTAATTTTTAATACTTAAAATTAATTGCTATATAAAATGAGAAATTTCTTAAACATATCCACTGGGAGATTCAAACCAGATGAGAACTATGTCCCATGGTCATGTCTAGGTTACCATGAGTCCAGCCCATAATACTTTGACTGATTTTTTTGTAGGTACATCTATTCTAGAAATACATCCCCTTGTAGTATCCAAACAAGGTTATATTTCTTCTAATACACATATAATATCAACCAAATCAGAAATATAGAACAATATTCTATACTAATCCAAAAGGGCAATCTTATGGTTATGTTCCTTAATGTATGTGTTCTAAATCTTATTTCCATGGATGTTTCTAAACATCATTTTATACCAACTTTAATTACCTAATCCTAATGCCCATAGTCGACACATTATTTAAATACATTGTCATGTTTACAATGAATCAGATACCGAAGGACCAATAAGTATATCAACCTTGGATAAAAGATTACAAATATGATGTTTATTAAAAAATGAATCATAAAATACAACATTAATAATCCACTGAGAATTTCAGTATCCCCTTAGATAAACCCAGCATATAAATCATAATACACTTCCTGGAATCCTGGGAAAAATAAAACATAATAATGGGGTCATCTAAAATGCTCAGTAAGGTTATACAATAAAACATAAGCATTCATGAATAAGTATAATGCTTTTTCAACAAGGTATAAAAGTAAGCCACAGTCCTTTTAAACATTACAATCATCATAATATGGAAATAATAAATCAAATAAGGCTATTACAACATTAACATAAATATTATAATAGTTGAATAATCACATGTAATATAAATATCTAATCTCATAATGAGAGAATTCATAATGGCAGACATCATACCCATAACATCAATGCCTTGTGATGTGACCATACATAAACATACTATCAAGGGCTTGTGATAATACACTATTTTGTCTAGTAAGACCTATCGATGAATCAATGGGCTATTGATGGCCCCACCCATCACTTATTAATTCCAATGCATTTCACTTAAAAAAACATTAAATAATAATCAATGTAAACATTATTTTCAAAACTATCATATGAAATGTTAAAACATTAACCATAAACCAAGAATGGTGTCAAAATACCCATCCACAGTAAAACATTCCATAAACTATTTAATATAACATTGTGGAATTTTTCATAACCAGTCAACATTAGTTAAGAATAAAATCAAACCAAGGATGTTTACAATGATAAAAATAATCATGTGAAATCATTAAAACTTATGGTGAGAAATATATATTTTTTACATTGAAACCATTAAAAATAAACGAAATTTATAAAAGAAGAATTTTAAAATGTGATTTTTAATCAATGTTTCCCATAACACATTAAAACTATTAAATGGAAATAAAATTTTAAACATGCGTGTTCATATAAATTAATTGTTAAAACTATTTTGAAAACATGTATATTAATGTGAAATATTTTGATGAATAAATCTTTCAAAAAAATAACAGATGATTTAGTTAATGAGTCACTCACATAACACCCAAAAAGATAAATTTTTTTAAAAATTTATTGGAACATAAAAATAGATGTAAAATTTTCTTTATAATTATTTTATATACGTATAAAAAGTTTTTTTAAAATAATATTAAGAATATTGAAATGGATAAATAATTAATTCATTAAACATTCAAAGCGTCTCATAACACATTATTCATTTATATAATAAGACCTATATAATCAAATGAATATTAAAATACCGTGAAGATTAATTTATTCATGATATCAAATATTATTGGGTCATCACATACACCACACATAAGAAATAGGTGGAGAACAGGGATTATATCTCATTAATAATAAAAGTGAGACTAAATTCCATTACCTTGGGTCTGATACTATTTCCACGCGTCTAAAACTCCAATATAATGTTTTAAAACATATTATTAACATATTTATGAATAATAATAATAATATATATTATATCATATATGATTTATTATAACTTTATATTAAAAATTTATTAACAATTCCAAGTTATAGAAACATTTTCAGTAATAATTGATTATTTTATCTTACATTTTTTGACTTATTATACTTCATCAAGTTACAAAGACGATGATATAATTAATAAAATATTGTATGACATGATTTTTATATCATATAAATTTAGTATATATAAAATATAGATAAATTAAATAAAATAAACTATTCATATAGATGGTAGGATACAAATACACATGAACGATGTTTCCGTTTTCTTATTGTGTTGAATGGACGCAAGTAAAAAACTTATCTATATATAAATTTATATATATATATATATATTATTCCTGCAGAATTATTGTGTTATTTATATATTACTTATTCACTGTATATATTATTATAATAATTCTTGAATGGTTAATGTGGAAAATGAATTTCACCACGTTGTGGAGAATGTAAATTGTGCTTACGAACGAGCGAATATATAATTACCTTAATGTTTAAATAGTATGGAGTCAGAGGAAAGAAAAATTTTATAGAAACATTATGATTTTAAATTTCTTATTTACATCATTTATATTATTCCATATACTAATATAAATAAAGTGTACATGGAAAAAAGTTTACACCATGGTGTGGATATGACAAGTTTTATGTACATACACATGGTAATATTATTTTTAGTAGGATGGATAAAAGGAGGAATAAGGTTGATCCCATAATAAGGAAAACATCTAAAAATATTATTTATTTTGGATTAATTTATTTAGTATTGAAACAATATAAAGAAAAATGAAGCATAATAAGAAACTAAATTTGAAAGAGTTGATAAAACAATTACCTCCTTTTTGGGAATCTCCTTTCTATTTTCCAAAAAAAGACTCTATAGATTGGCATTATGCCCAATATATTGACCCAATGATGTAGTGAGGGAAGATTTTAGTGGAAATGGGAGCTTTTTTGGTGAGACATAAAGCTTTGTAGGTGTGTATTAATTATAATGATAAGTTTCATTTTATAATAGAGGTTAGGGGAACTTTTAGAAGATATTAAATTATTAATTTATTATAAATTTATTTTCAATTTCGAAATCCTCCGAAGGTATTTATTTAAAGAAAATTATGAGGATAAGTCTAAATCCTCTCAAAAAATGAAATTCAATCTTGTTTTGGTCACAAACGTATCCTTACCTTTTTTATTTAACCCTTAGATAATCAGTTTAACTCCTATCATTTCTTTTTGAATTTTTACATTATAGGGTTAATATTGTTAAAATAAAATGACTAACGAACTACTAATGGAAACATTAGTATGTTCCTGAAATTAAACATGTTAGTTGTATGAAATATATATTTTTATGACTTTTATATCATTTAATAAAATATTATTTAGTCTAAAATTTCATTTAGGTCAACTTTAATAATATAAAATACATCCATTTTTACAAATATGAAAGAAACTTGATAAATTCAAGAAATTACATCCAATATATCACTAATATGTCTAAAGAATATATAAAATGATTTTATGTCGTTGATTAAGCAAAATTTTATTTATTTTAATAATTTTAATATCATTAATTTGATATATTAATTTATTTATCAATTAGTGAATGGTCATTATGTCACGATTTAATTTTATTAGTTAATGTTTACTAAATATCATATAAATTATCATGATGAATATTAATTTCTTAAATTTATATTTCTGATTTATAGTGGACCATATCACTTATATAACCTAATATTAAAAAATAATAATTATTAATATTTGAATATGAAATTTCTATGTGTTCTTTATATAAAATATAATAAATGTCCAAATAAAAAAAGTGGATTAAAAAGAAAATATTTTAAAAAAAGGTTTATTTGGGTATACAAAACATATCCATTGAAATTTGGACTAGTGTTCGGGTAAATTCATGTTGTTATAATTATATTTTTTTCTATTTAATCACATTATTTACCCGAAAATATTGTTAATAAAATTGAAAATATAATTTTCACCCAAAAATATTTTGATTCTATTATACAGGTTTTTTAATTATTAATCCAAACATGTATATTTTATTTTTGAAATTCTATTCACATAAGTGGTAACAACACATTTAATGCTAATCATCAAATGTGGCTAGAAGGTTGGTAAAAATGATTAAAATTTTCAATAATTTATTATATCTAGTTCTGTTATAAAAACAATTACATTGAACTAAATTGGGTTGATATATTAATTACTTATCTATTATAAATTTAAAATAAATTTCATTTAAAATAAATATTTCAATGAGTTTTTTTTTGTTTTTATCTTTAAAATAAATTTTACAAACTTTATAAAAAATATAATTTTTTTAAAAAATATACACAAAATACACCCTAAGCTAATTTTGATAAACTGAATAAAAAATAAACTCAATTTTGACAAATTAAATTTCCTTGTATGTCTGTAGTTAATTTTTTAATTATTCACAAAAAGACATAAAAATTAGTTCCATTAAGAATATAGAATGATCTAAAATATAAAACTTTAACCAAAACATATATATTTCTTTATAATTTTGTTATATTTTTGTGAATCATTATAAAAAATTATTTATTAATATTTATATTATTATATTTAATTGAAAAGTTATGAATATACCATTTAAATAAAATCAACACTAAAATGTTTATTTAAAAAGACTCAATCATTCATATTTTTTCAATCCTAGTTAGTGATTCACACAACATATGTTATTGAAGAAAACATAACATGAAATATTGGGGTGTTATATTATCCCCTCCATTAATGGATTCCATCCTCGCAATTTAAACTTGGAATAAGTAACTATGGGGTCAACTTTTCAAAATATCTCAATTTAAATCCCCCACAGGTCAATGGATTAATGAGACCGCCATTTTATAATAATGAAAGGGAAGTAAGAAAGATAACATTGATAACCCTAGAAAACCATCCATGTAGTTAAAAATGGACAAGAGAGAAAAATATAACCATTATTTTCTGATGGATAATGATAGAGAACAAGATTAAGATAATATTAACACATACAAATCAAGAAGTCAGTGACGAAATAAGGGACCATTTCATTTATTAAAAAACGTATTGCGATATAATTTTTTGGTTTTAAAATCAACTCCCTATAGTTTAAGAATTAATTTGATTCATAGAATAATAACTCAAGATGGTATACTTTCTTGACATATAGAGTCCTATCCTTTCACTAATTTCTACCCCAAACACATCTTTATCACCAAAAGGAAATAAAACTAAACAAACTTATTTTTACATAATTGTATGGGATTACAAAAAATTAACATATCATACATTTTTCATACCATTTTAAAATTATATTTTATACAAATAAGTAAATCACATAGGACAATGGTTGGTTATTAACCCTTTTCTCTCTTCGATTGTCGGTTAAAGTCTTGTGGCCTTCCCAGACGTGACAGGTTGTTACCCGACCAGCGAGATGTTAGTTTCTTAAGACTATATTTTTATATAATTCTAAATGTAATCTTATGAAATTTATTAACCATAAGCAATAATATATATTGTTCAACATAATCCATTTCAACCATTAGACTTGTCCAAAATATTTCTATCCAAACACAGAGTCTAATAATTTATATGCAAGGTCACATACCATGATAAAGATATTTCTTGTCACATACCATACATATGTATACCATCATCATGTACAACATGGTAATGCCCTTAAATACTATAAGCAATTATTGAATCCGTTAATTCTACCTTATTCTTTACCTAAAACATATAATATTGGATATACTACTTAAATCCATAAATAATGTATGCTCCAATAATGATGGAATTAAAAAACAATTAATCACTACCAAGGAAGTAAATATTATCCAATAGACATTATAAAAATGAATAATCTCTTTATTCCAACATTATAATATCAGTATTAGGAACATATTAAGTGTTATCTTTCCCTCATCCATATATTTTCCAAAAAATATTAACATGCAACAATGTCACACTAAATAGTACCATATAATCTCAAAGCCTTAAAGAAATAGTACTATAGTAAAATACTTATATACTCCATAATTTTTATAATCAATAAATTTATATTAACATATTCAAATGAAATAATTGTTTAATATGAATATTAATCATTCCTCTTCATCTATGGTAGTATCATAACACGATCATTAACTAATAGCATCATCTCAGGTATACTTCTTTGATTATTGATATATTGATTTTTATGGTGTCTCAAATCCTTGTAGTTGAAGAATTTCCCATTTTGGAAAATTTACTTACCCTTAAAATCATGTAATTGGTTCCCTTTTCTCTACTCATATAAAAACAGCCATTCCATTTGTGCATTTACCATGGTGACTCTTTTAATAGTTATCATTTGTGGGAAAATACATCATTTTTTTCATACCTTAATCCATCATTTTCTCATCAATCGTTTTATTTTATTTCATCCCTATAGAGATATATGAATCACATAATTCTATTATAATCTTATTAACACATGAAACTATTTTCATATATGAATAGAATACATGGGAGACTATTTCTTTTCTAAATGTTTTCATAACAACATGGAATATATGTTCCTCATTACTCTTTGTATCATGTCCATTAGTAGAGTTCGCATTCCTCGTATTAGGCACCATTCCTATAAGCTTTCATATACTAGATTATCTTATAACGTTATGAAAATTGTATAACTCTAAATATGGTATAACTCATAAAATAAATTTGTGCATCATAAATCCAAAAATCATAAAATTTTGTTACATTGGGTGGAATAATTACCTCTCAATCCTACATAATCATAGGTATATAAAATGGGAATTATCTAATGAATATCGCATGAGAGTTTCAAACTAGATATGTAGTAAGGACCATTGTCGTGTACTAGGTTACTCCGAGTCATGCCTGGAACAACTTATCTTTGTTATTACTCTTAGGTACATATGTGCCAGAATGACGCACACTTATAGTATCCAAACAAGGATATATTTCTAGGAATACACACATAATCTCTACCTTACCAAAAATCATGGATGTTATTCTATACTTATCTTCATGATAAATCTTTGGGTTATGTTCCTTTATCAATTTTTTCTAAATCAAAATTCTAAGGATTTTTCTAAACTTTCTTTGATAACAATTGTAACGCCCTAAACCTAGATACACAATGTTGGTATATTATGTTAATAAATTGGTATGGTTATAAGGAATCAAATTCTGAAGTACTGATTAGCGTAGTATCCTTGGAAAAAATAATTCATATATGATCATTTCATTACAACTAAAAACATAAAATACTGATTGAAAATTATTTTTTTTACTCATAATATCCTCCTTTTAAGGGATGAGGAGGAACCCATCATGGCATCAAGACTTAGACAGGGAAAAAGGCCCCAATAGACCAACATCTCAAGACTGCAACCAACCCGCACTACAATAATAAAGCACCACCCAGCAACAAAAAAATTATGTCCAAATTCCACTATCTCAGAGCTGAACGGCTAGCTATCCCGTGAAAAAGCGCATGGGCCTGGAACTGATGGCCGAAACAATACCCTCTCAAACGTGTGATTCTTAATACCCTTTTAAAATTCGAGGAAGAAAATGAACATGAAAGCCTTTTAAACATTTTCTTCAACATAATATAGAAGTAATAAACCAAATAATACTATTTAAAAACACACTTGGATATTATATTAGTTGAATAATCAAATTTAATGTCAATAACTAATCTCATAATGAGGGATCTTTTAATACTAGAAATCATTATCCTAATGTCCAGGCCTTATACCAAAATCATACATAATCATATAATTAAGGTCTTATACCAAAACACTAGATTGTCTCATGAGGTCTACACATGTATCAAGGGTCTATTTTGGGCCCCGCCCATCACATTCTATGTCCAATTCATTTCTCTTAAGAATGTGGTATAACAAAACCAACATAAACATCCATATTAAAACTAGAATATGAAATGTTAATACATTAACCATAAAGTATGAATGATATCAAAATAGTTCATCCATATTCAAACATAACATAAACCCATCAATACAATATTATAGATTTTATCAAAACAAATCAACTACAATTAATAATAAAATCCAAAAAAATATAATTACATAGATGAAAATAATCTAATAAAAGCATTAATATCTTTGAGATAAATATCCCATTTTGAAATCATAAAAATGTAGTGGATTTTTCAAGAAGAAGACATTTTAAAAGATATTTTTGAATCAAAGTGTCCCATACAACATTTAAAATATTGAACAGAATTAGCATTTTAAAACATTAATGTCTACATAAATAAAACCTTAATACCATTTTGAAAAAATGGACATTAATGAGAATTATTTAGAATAATAAATCATTAAAACATATAAAAAATTTTATAATGAGGAGTCCCTGACATAACACCTTAAAGATATAATTTTTTTAAAAAAATTAATGAAAAAATAGAAATAAAATGACCTTTTTAATCCTTTTATATCCATATAAATAGTTATATAAAATATTATCCAGGATATTGAAATGGAGAAATGATTAAAATGTTAAAACATTCACTATGTCCCATAGAACATTGATCATTTAAATAATAATACCAATATCTTCAAATTATTATTTAAATACCATGAATATAAATTTATTCTTGATTTCAAATATTATTGGGATAGTACATACACCACACAAAAAAATAGGTGGTGAACATGGCTTATATCTCGTGAAAATTCAGCGCGAGAAGGAATTCCATTAACATAGGTCTGATACTCTCAATACGTGTCCGAAACTATTGTATAATATTTTGAACATATTGTTAACTTATACCAGAATCATAATAACATTTATGATATCATATTTTTTTTTATGACATTATATTATGCATATATTAACAGTTCAAGGTTAAATCAACGTTTCGGGTTAAAATCAATTTGTTTATCGTATATGATTAGACACGCTATTCTTGATAATTTTACATAGAGAACGATTTACATAATTCCATAATGTATAAAATGATTTATATATAATATATATTCAATATATATATATATATAAGATAGATATATGAAATGGAATATATTGTTCAATGAGATGGTAGGTCATACGTACGCATGAACGATGTTTCCATTTTTTATCGTATTCAATGGTTGAAAGTAAATAACATATATATATATATATTATTCAATTAGAATTACTAAATCTTTTCTATAATAATTATTCATTTTATATATATTTTTAATCATTCTTTAATGGTTGATGTGGATAATGAATCTCACCGAATCATGGAGAATGTAAGCTATGCATACACATGAGTGATGATATCATTAACTTATTGATTAAATGGTTTAAAATTGGATGGAATAATAATTATAAAGATACATTATCATGTTATATTTATTATTTATATTATTTATATTCATTTTATACCCATAAAAATAAATTATACATGAAAAAATATTTTACACAGCTGCGTGGAGATAGTAGGACATAGGTACCCACACATGGTAATATTGGTTTTCCTAGGATGGGTAAAAAGTGAAATATTGTTATAGAATTATAATAACAACCCATAATAATATACTCTATAGTGGAGTTATTACTTTAATATCAAAAAAACATCGTATGAGGAAGTAGGCAATGATAATAATTTTGAATGAGGTGATAAAACAATTACCTCTTTATTAGGTATCTTCTTTTGATTCGCACAAAAGAACTCCATAGACTAGATTAATGCCAAAATTATGGGCACTAAGATTTAGTTAATGAACACGAGATACTAAATGGGTTGGAGTTTTTGAAGAAAATGGGATTTTGAGGAGTGAATTGAAGAGAATGAGAATTGACAGTTTATAAGGGAGGTTAGGGGAACCTTTCGAATATCGTAAAATTTTAATTTACTATAAATTTCATTTTTGATTACATTAGATATAAAGTGATTTATTTCGAGTCTAAGTCAATTATAGGTCCAAATTAATCAAAAAAAATTAATTTTATAAATGAATATGTCATAAAATTAACCATTTATTTTGGATTAAACCATATGTGGAACTGTTCAAATCATACCATGTCTTCTTGTTTTTTTAAAATATACAGTGAATATAGATACTATAATAATCTAAAATAACCCCAATTAGGTATTTAATGACCAATTTGAAATTATTAATGTTATTTGGAATATCATTTTATTTCAATGACTATTATATCATTCATAAAGTAGTATTTACATTAAGAAATCAGTTATGTCAATTATAATACTGTTGAATATTTTCATTTTTTAAAATATTAATCCCCCATTATGACTTCAAGAAAACACTTCAAATATTTCACTAAAATTTCTATGTAATCTATAAAAATAATTTATGTCATTAATAATGTAAAATGATATTTATTTTCATAAATATAATGTCAATAATTTGGTATATCGATTAATTGATCATTTACTGCAGCATCATCATGTCACCTTTTAATTTATTAATATAATTTCTAAAAATAATAAATAAATTATCATGATGTAGATATATTTATTATATTAATAAATATGATTCAAAATATATCATAGTACTTATATATCCTTGTATGAAAAATAAAATGGTTAATAAAATTTGAATATGACATTTTGAACTCTTATTTTAATAATATCTAATAAATTTCATAATGAAACACAATTAGATTAAAAAGGATAATATTTTTGACCTAAGATTGAATTTTGTCTAAAAATACTTATTCAATGAAATTAGAAAAAGTTTTAGGGTCATTTTATATTACTATAATGTTACTTTTACCATTTGTTACACAATTTACCTTTAATTGTGGTAAATAAAATTCAATAGTTAATATTCACTGAACAATATTTTTATCATATTATAAAACAAATTTCAAACTTATTAGAACAATGTATGTTATATTTTGGAAATTCTATTCATAGAAGTGTAAAAAAAACTTTTAATGCTAATTTGTAAATGTGACTAAAAGGCATGTAAAAATGTTAAAAAGATCAATTAATTATTAATTCTTATTATATTTTAAAAATGATTCCAATGACATAATTTGTGTTAATATTTTCATTATTTATCTATTATTACATGAAAATAAATTCAATGTAACATAATTATTTAAATGAAAAGGATGGTTTTTTAACAACAATGGAGTGTTTTCACTATTCATCAAAAATGAAAGGTTTTTTTTGAATAATATCAAAAAATCACAATAGGATAATTTTGATATTAAAAATAAAAAAAATAAGTCTATTTTGTTAAATAAATCATTTATGTGTGTATATAATTAATTTTATTATTCATCACCAAAGGAAATAAAAAGTAGTTCTTTTAAGAAGGTAGTAATTTATAAACATAGAACTATTTTAACCAATATTAGACATTTAATTATAAATATGATTTATTTATGTGAAAAAAAATTAAATAAAATTTATTTATTACGGTTAATATTAATATATTTAATGGAAAAATTATGAATATATCATTTAAATAATTTTAACAATAAAGTGTTATTTCACAGATAGTCAATCTTGTGTGTAACGTAAGAGAAGTTGATGTTGTGTGCAACACATGTTATTGAATAAAAAACTCCATGAAATACTAGTGTGCTATATTAAATAAATTATTTTTTTAATATTTCTTTAGTATGAGTTTTTTATTTAAAAATAATTACTTTTTATATAAAATTAATTTATAAGAAATTTAAATTCATAGATATTTATTATTTTATTGACATAACATGAAATAGAAAACTCACATGAGGTTTCATAGTAACAAATATAATAATTGTTTTTCATTTGAATGTTATTATTTATATATATATATAAATTTTCATGTGTATTAAAATAATTTTTATGTTTTTAAAATAAAAAACCCAAGTAAAAATGTATTTATGTAAAGGAAGCTTATAATTATATATTTATAAAAAATTGAACTTTTATATCATAAAGAAGAAGGGAATGACTATTTAAATCATTCTTAAAGAGATTTTTGTTCACAATAAAACATTAATTGTTTAATTGGCTACATTGTTTTTTCAAAATCATTCTTAGTATTTTCTAAAATACCCATGGATTATTTAAAGTGTTTTCATTGTGTTAGAAATTTAAAAATAAATATAATGTTTCCAATATAATAATTACCGTTATAGGCTCTATATCTCTCCCAAAATCATAATTATTTTCAAAAGAGTATATATATTTTTGTTTTTAATGGATTTTAAAAATTGTGTTAAATATGTTATCATATTTTTGGAAATTGTTTTGAAAAATTATTTCTTCAAAATAATAAGTATTTTTAGAATTATTTTTATATTTTTTTTTTAAATCAAATTATTAAAGGTATTTTAAAAATATTTTTTTAGTTTTTTTTACGAAAGGATTCTTTTAATTATTTATTAATTTCATTTTAAGAATATTATTTCAAAAGTATTTTTAAATGTATTTTTCCTAATGAATTTGTATTTTTTAAATAGTTTTTTCATTATCTATTTAGAAACCCCTTATTTATAAATGTTTCTCAGCCTTTGTATTTATTAATTTTTTTCATTTTCATATAGAGGGTTCATGGAGTTTATCTAGATAAGAATATAGTGAGAGAAATGTTTCTTCTATGTCTTTTATTTACAATTTTTGCTTTTATATTAATGCAATAGTGATAATCTTACTCCAAAGACTAAGCCATAAAATATATTCTATTGTAAATTTATGTATATTTTCATTACTCTTTTCAAAAAAAATATACAAATTTTTTTATCATATCAAAAAACATGGTTTTGAGGCTCTACGGCTCATATCAAAAGATCTGTTTAGACAATGTTTTATATTAGTGTGATTGGTTAAAAATAACTATAGTGTTTATTTATACATTTCATGTAAGAAATTGGTTTTTTAACCATTTATATTGAGGAAAATATAATATTTAGATACCAAATTTTTAACTTCTTGGATGTAATTGAACACTTATAAATATATAGATCTAGTCGTCATAGTTTTCCAAATTTTGGAAAATGGAATTTCAGAGCATTCATAATATATGACACATAAATATGGAGTATGAAATTTTATTTAAGGGTGGTAGAATGTACATACCCAAAAATTTAATCAACTAATAATTTTTTATTTAACAAATCCATTAATAATTTAAATAAAATAAAGTGTAATTTTTTATGAAACATAAAATATTTCCTGAATAAAATTTTCGTTTCTGTATAAATTTTGATAAAATATTAATTTTGAATATAAATTTGTTGACATAAAGTGAAAGAAATTCCCTTGTCATGTGAAATTAAATAAATAATTATGGTATTATATATATATATATATATATATATATATATTGATATAAAAATTTTATATCTTTAATTAATTATATTCATGTGTATTTATATTGATAGAATATTTATATATGTTTAACAGTATATAATAATAGAAGGATGATTAAATATAAGAAATATGATAACGATATATGAAAAATAAATTTGGAATTAACATAACTCTTAAAATCTAAAATTGATACAACAAGAAATGAAATATTAAGATACACAAAAAAGTGCTAAAAACCATGATGGTTTAAATTTCTCAAAATATGGCTAACTAATCTTGGTAAATAATAATAATAATAATAATACTAATAATAATAATAACAATAAGAATAAAATTATCTTTTCTTAATTAATAATAAATTAAACTATTTTGGATATGGAAATAAATTAATGAAATTTCATAAAATTATAATATATTATTTATCAAATATAATGCAAATATATTATAATTTTGGGATATTATCAAACAATTAATAATTTATTACTTATTTCATGAATATATACATTTTCATATAAATTGTCATTTTAAACCCAAAAATATTTGACTACATATAAAAATATTTTTGATGAATTTATCACATGTGATATAAAATACATGTGCTAAATATTAATGTGAACTTACAACAAGTATAGATGGATACATATGAATAAACCATTAAAAATATATAAAGTTATTTTGTAATATATATATATATATATGTCTAAAATAAAATTTTCAAATATATATATATATATCAATATATATATAAATCCATAAAAGATAACAACAAATTATACAAGATAAACTTTTAAAAAAGATAAAAAAATAAGGAAACATCAATTGCATACTCCCTCAGGTACAACATAACCACCGACGTAACCACAAGGTCACCAATAAAGCCAATAGGGAATTCCTCAACCATTGATCAACCTTAATGTTTCCCCCTTCCTTAATGTCGACTAGAATCCTATCCAAAGGCCGGTCACACCATCCTCTCCAATTCTGACATGTTGAAGCCCTAACTCCAAAACCGTTCGATTTACTTTGATCATGAACCCATGGCCCTTATCGGATACCGATACCAAAATCTTGAAAAATCCTTCATTATTCATCATCCTCGTTTACATGTTATAGTGAATCCAATAACTTGAACATTATCCTTCCTCTAATCCTTCTGTGTGTAACATGATGAAAAACACTATTTCTGTTTAATAATTTCCCCCATCATCTAATGTAATCTAAATGGGTACCTTTAGATAAGATGTATTCTATTTAGGAAAAAACCCAAGTTTAAAATCCAAATGAATCAATTCCTACCTATTTTTCCTTCCATCTAAATTTATTCTAATTACAATTCCCTTAATAAGGGAGAATCTACTTCCATTTGTTCTGGTACCCACACACTGGAACAAATTCCATTATCTCCATTTAGTTTATATATCAGAAGGCAGAATAATTGTCTCCCTACAGTTTATATTCATAGTAATGTAATAAGAACTATTATTTTTGTATATATGTATATACATGAATATATAATATAATCCTTTTCATAATTTATACATATTAATACATGTATTAATTTAAAAATTTAAAATACATGTCTTCTATTTATAAAAGGAAGTATTATTTTTAGTATATTTTATATAAAAGTAAATTATGATATCTTAAAATTGACATTTTATCTTGTATATAGTTATATATATATATTAATTATAATTTCTTATTTTGAAACATATATATATATATTATGTGATATTTTCAATTTCATCAATTTCATATTTTAGAATATAAATTTATGATATATATATTTTCTAGTTATATATATTCTATCTACCAAATATATGTAAATACTTATGATTATATACATCACGTGACATAATTATTTTTAGTACTCACGTTTTATGAAACCTAGGTGTTCATGTGATACATTTTTTGAATAAATCTTCTTGTTTATACTCATTATATTTTTATTCATGTGTAAATATATATGTAAATGTAGAGTAATTCTAAATTTCATGTTTATATATATTTATATATAATATCTTCCTGAAATATTCTAATTAGGGGTTAAAGGTTTTGAAATTTATGTTAATGGATTATTTCATAATATATGTATTTATATATATACACATATTTCTTGATGTCATTGTGTGATATGATATGAATATGTAATTCAATACAAAACGTATAATAATCCAACTTAATTTTAATAAATTATGAATTGAGGATTTATTTTAATTATTACTTTCATATATTTTTATATGTGTTATATATTTATTATTTTAATGTTATATGTTAAGGGTATATTTAATTTTTCTTGTTATTTTTCAGTAATGTAAATTATATACATGCATATAATAATTGGTGAATTTATTGTAAAAATATTATTTTTATAGCTACTAATATGTACACAATTATATTGAGTTCTTATAAATTTATGTATGATACATAATTGATTATAATTTACGATTATTGATGTATATATCATATAATGTGAATAACAATTCACTATTTATATTATTTCATGTGAATGTTTTTTTCCATGAATGTCATTATTTTATCCATAAAACCAATTATTAAAATGATTTATAATTTTTTTCATTTAATTAAGAGTTATTAAGAAATAACGATTAACATTTTAATGAAAATTAATTTATAAAAAAAATTAATTACATATATATTTTGTATATTGGTGACAGACCATGAAACTGAAAAAATACATGAAGTTTTGTAGTGCCAAATCTAGTAATATACATTACTATGAAAATATATTCTTACATATTTATAAATTTTTTTTTCATTAAATGTATTTTTATGATTTTTACATAAAAATTACATGTGTATAATTTATATATTTATTGCATGATAAAAATGTTTTCATAAAAATATGGCACCTTGACATTATAAATAATTAAGGGATGTGGAGTGAACTTATTACCAATGAGTGTGTAGGCCCAAGACAACATTCAATGTTTATGTGGTCCCATTTTTTCATTAGAAAATGTTGGTTAGTATTTTATGAAATACCACTTTATTTTTTTAATGTGTTTTCATATATTATGTATTTCCGAAAGAAATATAATGATTTCAAAATATAAAGTATTTTCATAGTCTCGACAACACTTATGAATTCATAATTATCTTCAAATGAGTATATTTATATGTCATCAATTGCCTATGTATTTTCAAAGGCATTTTCACAATCATTTTTTTAATGGATTCTTAAAATATTTTTCAAAAATATATTATATTTTTGAATGTGTTTTCAAAATTATGTTTCTAAAATTATAATTATTTTCAAATGAGTTTTTAATGTGTTTTCTAAATCTACATATTTAAGGTATTTTAAAAATATATTTTTTAAACCAATTTATGAATGATATTGTGAAAATATATTTTTAAATATATTTATTGAAGGTATTTTCAATATATATTTCCTAAAATATCTCCAAAATTATATACTAGAAGGAATAATTATTTTCAGAAAAAATGAATTTTATTTATAAAAACACCATACTATCCAATTTTTCTAACACTATTGAATTTATAAAATATGACTTGTTCATATAGAGATTTCATGGAGTTTATATTGATAAAAAGTTGGCATGAGAAAAAGTATCATTTATACCTTTTATTTACTATTTTAAATGGGATAATATGTAATATTGGTTCATTTCTTCTAGATAAAAAACAAGAAAAGTTCCTTAGTTTTAAATGTGTTTATATTTTTGATTTATTTTTTTTAAATATATATTATTTTTTGTATCGGATCTAGTTATGTGGATCTTGGGCTCTAAATATACTGAATTAAAATTTTTATAAAAATAATCTAATTATTTAATGGTATCAGTTCCATAAATTGATATTATTTTTCACGGATATCATTATTCTATAGTATCTTTTTTAATAAGGGGACTTCTATTCTCAATTTTATATCTTCAAGACGTATACCATATTCACCACTCATTTCTATTATATGGAGTCTATATTTCCCATGAAATTAATATATGGTTTATATCTATATCATTATGGTGACTTCCATATCTATTTTATGATATATCAATCATGGAGTTTATATTTAAAAATTTACAATATCAGTAATGAAATATTATCTCCATTTTCTTTCTTTTGAGAGACATGTTTTTCTATACACCAATATTCTTTTATCATGTGTATATAATATCCCTTTAACATGATATATCATGAATATTATTTTTTCCATTATATTATTAACTTAATGTAAGCTTATTTTCACTTATGGATTATGATATAATTTAACCCCACTTGAAATATATTATTGATAAAATGTCATCAATTATCGAATTTGATTATGAATATGCATCCATTCATGTAATTATATGATCCATATCTCATGAAAATTCAAGTATTTTATTCTCATATTGGTTATTCATAATATAATATTATAATGGTAAAATTTTCCAACTATTTTATACTTATTATGATTAAAAAAGATTCATTAATAAAACCCGACATTATTTCTCTCCTCATTTGAAATTCATTTTGATTAAAAAACATTATTTTCAAAAAATATTTTTGAAATTTTTCCTAGGAGATCTTTTAATATTATTCACAATGAAAATTAAATCAATGTTTTAAAACATTTCATTCAAATTTTTTAAAAACTAATTATAATGAATTTTTTTTCAAAGGTTTTAAATATCCCTTTATACGTTATCACGGTTATATTTAATGAAAATTTGATTCTAAGATGTTAAATAAATAAAAAATTTATTATTCAATGTAAAAAGGTTATTTTTATGAAAATTTTTCGAAAAGATATATCTAAATTTTATACCATCTAATATGATAACTAGTTTTTCATTCATTAATTTTTTTGATATATAATACAACGGTTCCATTGTTATTATTTCTATGAAAAATTTATGTTTTGATGGAATGATGGTTATGAAACATGTTTCTTATTCATATTTTATATGTTTTTGAAACCCAGTTCTCTTTTAAGGGTTATTGGATTTTGAATCCAACATTTTTCATGGACTTTGATTTAATTAAATGATTATGAAACCTCAATAATACCAATAGAATTTGAAATGATTTCAAGTTTATGATACCCAATTATTTTTATTAGTTATGATATGATGTTAATAAAACCCACCTATTATTATTAGTCATGATATGATGGATATTTCATTAATTTACAGAAAACATATGAATTATTTTATTATATTATTGATGGGAGCTATATATCCCTCTAATGCATGGGTTATATATTTTTATCTCAAGACATAATGATGGAAAAAAAGTTGACTGGCTTCAACGACTATATGATGAAGGGGAAACATAATATAACATGAGAAGAATGGGAATTACGATTTAATATAGGATAAGGGGAAACCTAATATATTATAACTAGAGGACAATGACTGGGGTGGTGTTATTTCCCACAAAGTAGGTATGTTACCCATTAATTTCCACAAAATGATCCATAAATAATCCTTGACTAATATGGAATGATATTTATTCTTCATGTGTCTACAAAAAATACTGTGTATTATTCTAATTCTATGATCTTGATCTTTATTCCCCTAAGATTTATACCTTATGAAATTCCATTATTTATTCCATTGATCATGTATATGATCTTTAATATGAAGGGTATGACGTCCTCATGATATTCTCATTTCCTCATACCCATATATTCTTGTTCATGCCTACTAATATCCTTTGATCACCTTTAATGAGATGTTTATATCATCAATTTTAATCATTAATTTCCTCAAATAATGAAAAAATGTTTCATTTTTATGAATTAATGTGTAAGATAGTTATGGGAAACATTCCTGAATTTTCACTATGTTATAAGATTTTGTTCTAGGTTTCCAAAGACACTAAACTGTTATTGTCCTCGATAATGTAAACATGTAATGTTAAAAATATTTATCTAAATATACATAATATATATATATATATATGTTAATCATTTAATGTTATAATTATTACCTTTTATGTAAATATTTAGTGAATAAATATTCAAATTTCTTCACGAGGGAGTAGTCTGTTGAATACACAAGATATATTGTAATGTATTATTTGGATAAGAATATTAGAAGTTCTATGTGGTATAAAAAATAATTATTCTTATTTATATCATCAATATTAGATATAAATTTAAAATTATTAATTATATAAATCCATATGAGTTTTTTATGTAAAATAAGTTACATTGATTTAAGATCCAATAGTCCATCGTGCACATAATCAATTAACACATTTCACATTTGATTAATGTAGAGATGGATATATTTTACTAATTAACATAATTGATTATAAGTACAGAAGATATTATATTTTCATTATATTATAAATATTTAATATTATTTTAAGGGGTGGACTAATAAATAAAATGAAAATGATTATGTAAAAAGGATTCCTCTTCATCGGGGAACTTTGTATATGTTTTACCAAAAATTGATCATAAGATAGATTTTTGATCAAACTAATGGGTTAAGGGTTTTTTAGATTAATATTTAATTGATTATGGTAGTTCATGACTGATCCAATTTCATTGGATGTGTGAATAAGGGATGTGATGAGGAATCTTTTCAAAAGTGGGGGAGAAGGCACACATTGAATTTTCTAAATGATTCAATTACAGCAACGTTTTCAACCTGATACAAGCCACAAAAATTGTCCATTATCAACCCATAAAGATTATTGGGTGAAAATATTCCTTCCAATAGATCTTGAATATGTTTTCTTCATTTATACTTTATCTGAATAGTTTAACTGTCCTGACCCCCTCCCCACAAAGTGTACCCTTCCAGGGCTGGCTATGTGAGAAGGGAGATAATGACCCCTGAGTCCCACCTCTAGTAGGCCTTGGGTTGGTGACTAGCATCGAGGGTATAGTAACACACAAATGGGAGGAATTACCCTATAATAGAACACATGAAGAAGAGAGAGATAATATAGACACCATCCAACTAAAACTCAGAACTGGAGTATAAATAAAAATCCAAGTGCACAAATGTAACATCATGAAAAAGAACTACAACTGAAAGGGGAAAACTACAAGTACCCAAAAGAAAGAAAAAACAGCAGCAACCACAATCCCGAACACCTCCTCCAACCACAAGCTAGTAGTAACTAGCTTGATCTACAACTTGCTCCAAGTGACCTGAAAACCCGTTTATATATAAATAGGGTGAGTATAACAGTATACTTAGTAAGATCCTCCTTGAAGCCTCTCGAGGAAAAGTACAGAAAGCACGCTAAAGCCTAGTGAATAACATGTGAAACTAACTCGTCACCTAAATAGGTATACTATGTTCCCAACCTCACCCTGGATACTCTCACCAAGTAACACATACAAGAATATCGCATATAGTAATGAATATCAAGGGTACCCCACTACTACTTCCCCACTGGTTTGCTGCTTTTCCCCAATGACAAATGTCCTCCACATCTCTCTCCAAAGGCTTTCCCGTATACACCTGGGCTAAGCTGCATAATATGCACCACATGCACCACAAAGGCTTTCCCGCAGACACCTAGGCTAATCACCACACCATCCTGACAACCAAAAGTAACAAGGTTGTTTCCAGGATCCACCACAACTCACATAACAGGTATCATACGTCGGGTATTATACCTCAAGCCATCACAGCCCATACACCGAGTAAGGATCCTCAAGACATCACAACCTATACACGTTACACCTATATTAGTCCATTGGATACTATATCTAGAATATATTTGTGTGAAATAACCACAAGCCATTACAGCCCTCTACACATCATATATGTGGAAAATTGACCGATGTGCCAAAGGCACTCGTATCTACCAAGAGAAGAGAGTGGGGATAAAGGGGGTATTCAACCATTCAACCTCCCATCCAAATGTTGGGGAAAACACCCCCCATGGCTTAGAATCCCCAGGGTGTCAGTTTCCCTTACCGATTGGGTGGAGTATCATATAGAAACATAAAAGTATAGAATATATTATCTCTCAAAACCACACAATGGGCAGTACCTAGTCTTAGACACAACTGCAGCTAACATCTCCTAGACTATGGGCTGCTACTTCTAATACTAGGTATCCTATAAGCACACAACCATTTGAAGAGATTTATTAGATTACTTTATTCCCTTTTTATCTGTTCCACTATATGTTAATTAATTCTTTAAACATTAATTAATCATGAACACAACCTCATTAAACTGAATTGGCATCACATTCAAAATCAAATACTCCTTTTATGATTCAACATCACCTTTAAATTCCAGCATCTCCATCCCCGTGGATTATCACAATTTGATCAATCTTTTATTACAGAATTTTTGTCCCATATTCCCAGACATTCTAGAAATGCATCATATGATACTAAACACAAGGGGGATCATCACGGGGAGTAGATATACTACTCGTCGAGTGTTTACCTCCTATAGAAAGAGGGTAGACCCATTCTTTATTTAGAAGCTAGACATGGAAAGCACGTGGCATACTCTGCACGTCTTCACCTCCTTTGGACGAAGGGTAAGCAAGACCAGCTGCCTTGAGCAGTTGGGAAAAGTAAAGAAGATAAACATTCAAACAAAACCACCAACATCATGCCATCACATCTATCCCATACCATCATCCTTAGTGTCCTCCCCAACACCCACACGCATAAACGGATGCATCTCGACTATCTAGGCATCATCTGTTGCCACAACCACAAGGCCTCCCTACCTCCACATATCACAACACCCCTCCAGGGTCACATCACAACACAAGCATCAGGAAAACAAACTTCAAATGGGCTATTGTCCCATTAAAAAGGCATTCATCCTTCATACAAAATTAGCACTCATGGCTCTAAAGAATAAGGAACTCTGCATTACAAACAAGAGGGCAACTAAGAACCATACCATGAATTAAATTTTATCAACCAACCAGTTATTTCAACCCTCTTGAATTAATATATTCAACTTGTAGGTTCCAATTCCAGGAAACCTATTCAGTAAACTATCACAAAATATTTAACATGCTTACTATGCCAATTTGATTAAAATAAAATTAGAACAACTACAATAACAGAATCAACTAGATTCATTTACGTCCCTCTTTATATTTAGAAAATTAATTGTCAATTAATTCAAGATTTATGTTCTTTATCAATTTACATCAAGAACAATCATCTAAGGAAACCAAGCATAAAAATCACACTATCTTGAAAAACACGAGGTAATAACATATGAGAGAGAACAATTTCTTTATCCATTTCAAATATTTAATTAGGTAAATGTCATTGTTATCCAAAGGGATAAATCATGCTAACTCTATGATTTTACATAAACAATTAGAGAAGCAACGAATCCCCTACCTTGAAGAGTTCTCGACGTTCTTTTTCCACACAACGGATCACAATCCTCCTCTCGCGACAACTGCATCCACCCGAGGATGCCACGGTACATCCGAACCAACCGAACCTCAAGAAAAAACCCATTAGAATCCTAAAGATTACATGCTATAATATGGAAAGGATGACATGAGAAGATGAACCCCAAAATAACAATGATACAACATACGTTATATTGAAGATTGATCGATACAGCTTGGTTGCATCAAAACAGAGAAGAACCAATCCTAGGAGTAATGTTTGATTGTGAAACTCCTACGGGAAGGATTGAAAGGTTCTTTTGTCTCATAACTGATAACAAAGAGTTGGAACAATGGAGAATGATATCTATTTCCTTTTTGAAGATTTAATGAGGCGACAGTTTATGATCCGGTTAATTCTCCATTAAAAACAGATCGCATTAACCCACACGGTTTGACCGAGTAAAAACATCCCAACCTTAGGAATAATTAATATAGGATTTATGGCCTTCGAATTGGCCATAAGAGTCTTTAAAATATGACTTTAAATTTATTTTACGTCAAATGAAATGTAAAATGGGGCAAAACTGTAGGAATCTGGAAACATTGTTCGTCTACCGTTATTGTACACCTACCGATCTGTGAAACCGATCCGTGATACAGATCTGTGAAATCGATCTGTGAAACTGATCTGTGAAACTGATCTATGAAACCGATCTGTGATTCCGATCTGTGATACCGATCTGTGAATCTGATCTGTGAAACCGATCTCTGAACCCGATTTGTGAACCCTATCTGTGAAACCGATCTGTGAAACCGATCTGTGAAGCCGATCTGTGAAACCGATCTGTGAAACAGATCTGTGAAACTGATCTATGAGAAAGATCTGTGAGACTGATCAGTGACACCGATCTGTGAAACTAATCTGTGAAACCGATCTGTGAAACTGATCTATGAAACCGATCTATGACAACGATTGGTGAGACCGATCTGTGAGACTGATCTGTTGCTGTTCATAAAACTAGAAACACTATTCATTGAACTGTAAAATTGGAAAAGTGTTGGGGATAAGTCATCTTGACCTCCTGGAACACCTCCAACACCACATTTCCACAAAGTAAAGGACCGGAGATTTCTAGGCCATTAAATCAGATACCTCTCAAAACATTCTCGTCCTTGAGAATTTAAAACCAAACTAAGGAAAAGAGGTGTCTGAACAACCACCCCGTATGATACCTCTCAGGGGAAAACCACCATGAGTTGTTCTAAAGCAGGGAAAATCCATGACTTTCGAGAGCAAGGAAACAAACAATGAATATCCAGAAAAATTCGAGCATAAAATCACTTCCATGGTTCATAAAATAAATGATCAAATAAAACTCATCACAACAACTTAAAACAGCTCAAGATACTGGATACGCATATGTGACTCACGTTCCCAGGTACTCTCCTCCATGCCACCGTGTCGCCACAAGATACAAACCAAGGGAATATAATGCCAATGAAACACCTTCTCTTTACAGTCTTGGATATCTACAGGTCGCTCCTCAAAGGTTGCATCATCATCAACATCGATATCTCCCCAATTGATGATGTGAGAGTCGTCATGAAGATAACGACAGAGCTGTGATACATGGAAAACATCAGGTATCCGAATCATCTATGGGGGGAGTGCTACTCGACACGCCATAGCTCCAACACGAGCTAACACCCCGAAAGGCCCAACAAACAGGGTGGAAAGCTTACTTCCATGACCAATCCTTCGCTGCCCATGACGAGGATTCGCCTTCAAAAACACATGATCCCCAACATTAATCTCCAAGGGTCTCCTCCTTTGACCAGCATATGATTTCTGACGATCTGGCAATGTCTTTATCCTCTAACGAATCACTTGAACCATCTCTGTTGTATTCTACACTAGTTCCAGTCTGAGAATTGCTTACTCTCCGACACCAATCCAGCACAACGGAGAACGACAAGGCCGGCTATACAAGGCTTCAAACGGCGCCGGACCGATGATGGAGTGAAAACTATTATTGTATGCGAATTCCACCAAGGGTAAGTGGCTCATCCATGAACCTCCAAAATCAAGAGCAGAAGATCGTAACATTTCTTAGAGAGTTTGGATGGTTCGCTTAGTTTGACCATCTGTTTGAGGAAGAAAAGTAGTGCTAAGGCATATTTGAGAACCAAAGCCATGTTGGAGACCTCTCCACTACCTATAGGTAAAATGAGGATCTCGATCAGAAATTATAGTCCTAGGTACTCCATGAAATATCACCACGTCTTCTAGATACTTCCTCGACAAAACATCCACTGAGCAGGAATCCTTGATTGCTATGAAGTGAGCCGATTTTGTTAGAAGATACACTACCACCAATATAGCATCATGTCCTCCTGGAGCTTGAGGTAAACCTGTAAAAATTTCCATTGATATTTCCTCCCATTTCCACTGAGGAATCTTTAATGGCTGGAGAAGACCACCAGGAACACGGTGTTTGACCTTCACCTTCTGGCAGAATAACCATCGAGACACAAACTTCGCAACTGCACACTTCAGTCTAGGCCACCAAAACTGACTCCTCAAGGATCAGTACATCTTTTTCACACTAGGATGTAATGCTAAGGGGGAACTATGGAACTCTCAAATAACCATCTTGTGCATCGGCAAGGGAAAAAAATCCTACTATGATATAACACTCGGTGTTGTTCATCCTCTGACCAACCATCAGGGGCATCACCACAAACTACTCTGTCTCTCCAAACTTCCACCTATAGATCACCGAACTGGGACTCTTCCACCTTTTGCATTAGTGATGACTGCACCATCATCTGGAAAAGGCAACCTCTACCTTTAACCACTTCCATATCAAGATGCAAAGCTAATAGTTTCTCCAATACTCTCCAGGAATCACAAGAATCACGAACAGTCTCACTACGTGACTTTCCACTCAGTGCATCATCTACAACATTCCCTTTTCCAAGTGTATACGATATTTTGAATTAGTATTCCTGTAATAACTCCATCCATTGACGCTATCGTAATTTCATGTCACGCTAGGAGAAAACATACCTCAAACTCTTATGATCGGTGAAAACCACAAAGCACTCACCAATGAGGTAATGTCTCCACAACTTCAGAGAAAACACCACATCTTCCAACTCAAGATCATGAGTGTCATAGTTGCATTCATGGTGATGCAACTATCGAGACCCATAAGAAAGAACTGACCTTTGCTGCATGAGAACACAACCAAGCCCCAGGTGTGAAGCATCGTAGAAAACATCATACTAGACTCCCTCAGAAGGAAGACAAAGAATAAGATCACTTACTAACCTCTCCTTTAGATACACGAAGGCTACCTCGCACTGTTAATTCCATTCAAAGGACTAATCCTTCCTTTTTAGAGCTGTTAGAGGAGTCGAAACCCATGAGAAATTGGCTACGATCCTCCTGTAATAGCCTACGAGACCAAGGACACTTCTCACATCTTACACTGTCTTGGGGGATCCTGAAGACACCGCTGCTTTTATCTTCGATGGATCCACAGATACTCCCTATTGAGACACAACATGCCCCATGAAATAAACTTCTCGAGCCCAAAAATCACACTTCTAAAACATCCCAAACAGCTTATGTAGGTGAAGAACTCCCAAAATGGCTCATAGATTCTCTTTATGCTCATCTTCAGATGTGGAGTACACAAGGATGTCATCGATGAAAACCACCACAAACTTTTTCGGGAATTCATGGAACACAGAATTCATCATTTCCATGAATACAACTGGAGCATTTTTCATGCCAAATGGCATTAAAACGAACTCATAATGCCCATGATGACAACAGAATGCAGTCTGCAGAATATCTTCATCCTTCACATGCATTTGATGATATCTTGACCACAAGTCGATATTTCAGAACCAACATGCACCCTTCAGTTGATCGAATAAATCATCAATCCACGAAAGAGGATGGTGGTTCATTTTTGTCACTTTTTTTATGTGATGATAATCGACACACAACTGCAAACTGTTGTCGGCCATCATCACAAACAAGATTGGTGCACCCCATGGTAACACACTTGGCTGAACGAAACCACATTGCAACAGACCCTCAAGATGTATATGTAGCTCTCGTAACTCATTAGGGTCCATCCTATATGGAGACATAGAGATAAGAGACACTCCTGGCTATATCATGATCCCAAAATCGATCTCTTGTCACAGGGGGTAATGCTACGACATCTTCTAGAAAGACACCAAGGTACTCCTCCATAACTATAGGAAATGCCAACTGTTGAACCTCTGAAGAACTCAGTATCAACTCATCCATCAAGGATGATAAGGATTGAACTCACCTATGACCCATCCTAGGATATCTCTCACCAAAAAACACTAATTTCTCTCTATCTTCATCAAAGAAAACGACCTTCTTCTTGTAGAAATCCACGATATCTTGCACCGAATACAACCAATCCATGACGAGGATGACATCATATGGTTGTATTCGTAAACATAGGAACCCCCCCCCCCACCCCCAAGAGTTGTGTTGACCCAAAACTAGATCAAAATCTCTACATACCTCAAACAAGTCAGCTCGACCTCCAACTAGCGTAGTCAACGCCAAGGGCACTGGAAGCCTCTCTACCTCAAGTCACAAGACATGGACAAGGGTAGGTTATATAAAGGAGTGTGTCACTCCGGAATCAAACAAGGCATACACCATGGTAGAAAACAAGAATATGTCACCTCAAACGATATCTGGCTTGCCTGGGGCTGGTAACGCTAGAGCATGAAGCTGACCACGACCTCCTCCACGACCTCTCTGGCCCTAATGTCGACCACCACCATAGCCGCACTCTTCTCTTTGAGGACAGGGAGCGTCATGGGGCTGTCCTCTACCTGCTCCATCTACCCTTGGAAAAGTCAGGCACTCCCGCTGCTGATGACCACAACCATCACAAGAAAAACAAGCACCTGATCCCTTAACATAGGCCTGAGAGTTACATCCTCTATAGAAACGAGATGGGAAGGGCTGGGACCTACCCCCAGGTGAACAGAAACTCTTTTGCCCTAAAAACTGGGAACCCCATACCAGAGCTATACTTCATGAGGAATCATGACGATTCCCCTCTCGTGATGATCTAGTCTAGGCCCAAGTCCTCTCAACAACCTCTTCACTCACCAGCACCTCAAGATATGTCTTCAGCATAAATGGGGTGACCAGGTGCTGGATCTCTGGACGCAAAGCCTCCATTAAATCCCTCACCCTGGCCTCCTCATCTGGCAGTAGGTCTGAAGCATATCATAGAAGGTTCCTGAAATAGATTCCAAGCTCTTGAACACTGGAGCTCCCCTGTCGAAGGGTAAGAAGATCCTCATGACTAGACGCCTTCGCGGTCGGGGAAAGGAACTAAACTCTAAACTTGGCTTGAAACTCCTCCCATGAGATCGGTAACTCCTCACAATCCCCGAGGAACAAGAGCCACCACTACCTTGCTACTCCATGTAGCATCATCACAACCAAGGACACCCAGTGCTCTTTCCGAGCACGAATCGAACATAAGACGATCTCGACCTCCTATAACGAGTCTTCCGTGACTATATCTGAAACGGAGCCCTCGTACTTCTGTAGACACCAGGGCAGAAACTCTCTAAGTGTCTTCCTCCAAGTGACGTCTTAATTGACCTCTACCCTATGGCATTCTGCAGAAATATCCTGGTAGTCATCTTCCATATGTTCATAACGAGGATGTCGACCTAGAGCCATTCATGAAAAATAACCAAAACTTAGAGCTCCTGGTATTGGAATATGGAAGAATCAATATTAATTAATTTATTGTATTATTTTGTTCATTTTATGTTATTCTATCCCAAGGTCTACCCATTCAAACACAGGTGCAAAGAATAATGATGCATGATCCTTTCCTAGGTCTCTACCCTGCAACCATTATCACCTTGTTTAGTAGCCATTGTGAACATAAAGGTCCATGCAAGAGATCATAGGGGGCCCTACACGCCTATATCTCTACAGTTTTCCAGTGTTTACCCCACTTGTTAAACACGAATGACACCATTTCCCTACCAACCCATTCAACCTCACTTGTGCCTAACTCCAATCTCCATCCCATCCCTTAACCAGACCTCTGATACCACTCTGTCATGACCCCCTCCCCACAAAGTGTACCCCTCTTGGGCCAACAATGTGAGAAGGGAGATAATGACCCCTGAGTCCCGCCTCTTGTAGTCCCCGGGTTGGCGACTAGAACCGAGGGTATAGTAACACACAAATGAGAGGCATTACCCTCTAAGAGAACACATGCAGAAAAGAGAGATAATATAGACACCAACCAACTCCAACTCAGAACTACTGTTTAAAATAAAACCCAAGTGCACATATTTAATGTCATGCAAAATTAATACAACTGAAATGGTGAAAATACAAGTACCCAAAAGAAAGGAAAAAAAGCCGCAACTACAAGCCCAAACAGTTTCTCCAACAACATTCTAGTAGTAACCAGCTTGATGTCCAACCTTCTCCAAGTGACCTGAGAAACAGTTTATATATACATAGGGTGAGTATAATAGTATATTCAGTTGGATCCTCCCCGAAGCCTCTCGTGAAAATGTAATGAAAAAATGCTAAAGCTCAGTGAACAACAAGTGAGTCTAACTTGTCACCTAAACAGGTATACTAAGTTCCCAACCTCACCATGGCTACTCTCACCATGTAATTCCTACAAGAATATATCATATAGTAAAGAATATCAGGGGTACCCTGCTACTACTTCCCCACTGGTTTGCCACTTTTCCCCAATGACATACGTCATGTGCATCTCTCTCCAGAGGCTTGCCCATATACACCTGGGCTAAGCTCCACAATCTGAACCACGTGCACCATAAAGGATTACCCGCAGACACCAGTTCTAAGCACCACACCATCCTCACAACCAAAAGATACCAGTTAATTTCTGGGAGCCACCATAGCTCGCATAACTTGTATCATACATCAAGTATTATACCTGAATCCATCACATCCCATATGCTGAGTATGGATCCTCAAGTCATCACAGCCTATACACATTACACATATAGTAGTCATAGGATACATTATCCAGAATATATGTGTGTGAAATAACCACAATCCATTACAGCCCTCTACACAAATATATGGGGAAAACAAACTGTTATGCCAAAGGCACTCATATCTAATCAGAGAAGAGAGTGGGGATTAATGGGGTATTCAACCATTCAACCTCCCATCATAATGTTGGGCAAAACACACCCCCCCCCCCCAGGGCTCAGAATCCCCAGGGTGTAACTTTCCCTTACTAACTGGGTGGAGTAGCATATAGAAACATAAAAGTATAGAATATATTATCTCTCACAACCACACAATGGGCATTACCTAGTTTTAGACACAACTGCAGCTAATGTCTCTCAGACTACGGGCTACTAATTCTAAGACTAGGTATCCTATAAGCACACAACCATTTTAATAGCTTTTTTAGATTACTTCATTCCTTTTTTATCAGTTCCACTGTATGCTAATTAATTCTTTAAACATTAATTAACCATGAAGACAACCTCATTATTCTAAATTGACATCACATTCAAAATCAAATGGTCCTTTTATGAATCAACATCACCTTTAAGTTATAGCATCTCCATCCCCGTGGATTATCACCATTTGATCAATTTTTCATTATAGAATTAGTTTCCCATATTCCCAGGCATTCTAGAAAAGCATCCTATGCTACTAAACATAAGGGTGATCAACACCATTAGTAGTTATACTACACGTTGATTATTTTTCGGATATAGAAAGAGCATAGACATATTATCCTTTGAGAAGATAGACACATAAATCACATGGCATACCCCACGCGTCTTCACCACCTTTAGAAGAAGGGTAAGCAAGACCTGCTGCCTTGAGCGGTGGGGAAAAGTAAATCAGATAAACATTTAAACAAAACCACTAACATCCGGCAATCACATCCATCCCATACCGTCATCCTTGGTGTCCTCCTTGACACCCACATGCATAAACTGATGCATCTCACCACTCTAGGAATCATCCGCTGCCACAACCACAAGGCCTCCCTACCTCCACATATCACAACACCCCTCTAGGGTCATATCATAGAACAAGCAGTAGGAAAAAAACATCACATCAAATGGGATCTTGGCCCTTTAACAAGGCATCCATCCTTCATATAAAATGTGCACTCATCGCTCTAAATCACCAGGCCCTCGGCCTTACAAACAAAACGGTAACTAAGAGACCTACCAGACATTATCTTTTATCAACCAACCAGCTCTGTAATCCCTCTTGGATTAGCAGATTCAATTCATAGGTTCGAATTCTAGGAAACTTATTCAGTAAGCTATCACAAAAGATTTAACATGCTTACTATGACAATTTGATTAACAAAAAATTACAACAACTACAACAATGGAAACGACATGATTCATTTACATGCCTCTTTATAATTAGACAATTAATTATCAATTAATTCCGGATTTACATTCTTTATCAATTTCCATCAAGAACAACCAGCTAAGCAAATCTTGAATATATATCACACTATCTCGAAAAACACGAGGCAATAACATACGAGCGATAACAATTTCCTTATCTGGTTCAAATATTTAATTAGGTCAATTTCATTGTGATCCAATGGGCTAAATCATGGTAACTCTACTATTGCACATAAATAATTAGAGAATCCAATAATCCCCTACCTTGAAGATTTCTCGGCATTCTTTATCCACACAACGGGTAATGATCCTCCTCTCGCGACAACTGCATCCACCTGAGGATGCCACGGTATGTTCGCACCAACCAAACCCCGAGAAAAACCCATTAGAAGCCTAATGATTACATGATTTAATATGGAAAGGAGGACATAAGAAGATGAACCCCAAAATAATGATGATACAATATACCTTATATTGAAGATTGATCGATACAACGTAGTTGCATCAAAAAATAGCAGAACCAATCCTAGGAGTAAAGTTTGATTGTAAAACTCTTATGAGAAGGATTAAAAGGTTCTTGCGTCTCATAACTGATAACAAAGAGGAAGAACAAGGGAGATTGATATCTTGTTCCTTTTTGAAGATTTAATGAGGTGACATTTTAGGTTATGATTAATTCTCCAATAAAAATGGATCGCATTAACCCACGCGGTTTGACCAAGTAAAAACATCCTGACCTTAGGAATAATTAATATAGGATTTATAGACTTTGAATCGGCCATAAGAGTCATTAAAAGAAGGCTTTAAATGTATTTTACGTCAAAGGAAACATCAAAAGTGGCAATACTGTATGAATCTGGAAACACTGTTAACCTACCGTTAATGTACACCTACAGATCTGTGAAACCAATCTGTTAAACCGATATGTGAAACTGATCGGTGAAACCGGTCTCTAAAACCGATCTATGAAACCGATATGTGAAACTGATATGTGAAGCCGATCTGTGAAACCAATCTGTGAAACCGATCTATGAAGCCGATATGTGAAGCTGATATGTGAAGCTGATCTGATAAACCAATCTGTGAACCTGATCTGTGAAACCAATATGTGAAACTAATATGTTAAATCGATATGTGAAACCAATATGTGGAACTGAGCTATGAAACCAATCTCTGAAACCAATCGGTGAGACCGATCTATGAGACTGATCTGTGAGACCGATATGTGAGACCGATCTGTGAAACTGATTTGTGAAACTGATCTATGACACCGATCTATGACACCTATCTATGAAACTAATCCATGACACCGATCTCTGATACCAATCTGTGAGACCGATCTGGTACTGTTCATAAATCTGGAAACACAATTCACAGAATTGGAAAATTGGAAAATTCTTAGGGATAAGTCATCTTGACATCCCAGAACACATCCAACACGACATTTCCACAATGTAATGGACTGGAGAGGTCTGGGCCATTACATTAACGCCCATTAAACATATTTTACTTTCACAATCGTAAGTAAATTTTACTAATTTTACAATAAATAAGGGTTAAATGCTAACATGAACATATTTGAGAATATATAGTATTCATTTTCAAAATAGAGAATCAATTTTTTAAATTCAATAAAAACGATTTGAACGATCCTTACAAAATTTATACACAAGGAGGTAATAAAAAGAGAGTTATCAAATTCAACATTCACATAATTATAGAATGTTTTATGCAAAAAATTCAATATATAATTGATTAAAATAAAATAAATTTAAGATATTTTATCATTATTAAATATATTTTACTTCAAAACCAATTTATCATATAACATATTATTGTAAACAATTTAAATCAAAATGCACTTTTCATTCAAAAGCATTATTTTTCAATTTTAATTAAAAATTAGTCATTATAAAATTATAGAAAAAAATCACCCTACGATAATTTATATATAACAATTAAAAGACTATTCATTTTACCATATAAATGTTAAGAAATTTAAAAAGTAATTTTATCATATGTTAAAAAGATGAGACAAACCAATTCTCTTTGAAAAAATAATGTTTTATAGAAAAATGTATTTTATATTAAAATTCTGCTAGTTTTTATTTCTAAATAAAAGGTGCCTAATAAATTTGATCAAAATATATAATTTTCATATATAGATATTAATATTCATTCCCCCTAAATAATGTTATTAGTAAAAAATTTCATGTAAAAAATATTTTGATGAAGTATTGTGTTATCTATAATTGTGAGGTTGTGTGAATCATAAGATATCAAAGATATTAAATTTTAATAAAATTAAATATACAATAACATTTCTAGGTTTAAAATTCATCTAACCTACTCAAATTTAAACATCCAAATATCATGGATATACCATATCAATAGATTATTGTAGTTATTATTTATTTTATCCTCTAGTTCTCACATTTATTATTTCACTTTTTGAGTTCTACAATGTACCATTACCATTCTAATGATTTCATTTCTCAATAAATTATCTATAAAATCAATAATGTGGTCGGTTTCTTCACAAAATGATAGATTAGGATTCAATTTTAATTCACCATAGGTGAGACCATGCATTAGTTCTTTCATGTACTTCCTTCAAAATAATATATGGAACACATCATGTAATTTTGACAGATCGAAATAAAATTACAAAATGATATGGAAAATAAAATTATTTCAGTGATTTAAATTGTTCTAATAATCCTATGGGAATATTTCACTTTATTTCATGTCTTTATAACACCGTTCAATAGCGAGTCTTTCATAAAAATGTGATTTCCCATTTTTAATTCCAAATTCATCCTCTGATTATGATCATAAAAACTTTTCATGTGTTGATATTATTGAATATGACACCAAATATTATTTATCATTAATTTTAACTCTTTCAAAATATATCGGCCTCTAGTTTTCAATTTAACTACTTCATCCCAACTAGTTGAAGAATTACATCTACTTAAGTATAATTCATCAAATATTACCATTACAATACAAGAATATAATGTAATATTTTAGAAAAATATAATATTATTAAATAAAGATCCCACATAACTCGAAATTCAACTAATCATGAAAAACAATTTTCTTCCATTGTTTAAATAATCATTTGAATTCTTCCATCAGTTTGAGGATGGTAATATGTTTTGAAATGAATGACAGTTTGAGATCTTTTTGATTAATCCTCATGAATAATGACGTAAAATTATGATCGTGATCAAACATAATTTATTTATTTATTTAATGAGGTTATAAAATATCATTAATACAAACCCTTGAAAAGTCTCAAGAGTAAATAATACCTTTATGTGAAGAAATGATGAAATTTTTTTGTTGTTTAATGTTTACCGTTATTTAATCATTCCTCCATGATTTCAGTGGATATTCCATGAAACATTACATAGTATTGGGATCCAATTTACATATATTAATATAAAGAAGATGCTTCAATATTTTAGGAAGCTATCTTAGTACATTTTCTAGTTGAGAAACCAATCATATGGAATCGTAATATGATGTTTCACACTCCATGTTATCCCAAAAAAATATTCTTCTGAGGCCTTATACATCATTTTATAAAAAAGGATTATAGACATGTTTGATCTCTAGAGACAATAGAAATTTAACCTTTTTATGGTACATATATATGGAACACATATTCTCATTACCAATTTTAGAGCATCATCTTCAAAAATAATGTTTTCTAATTTACTATAATTATTCAATAGGAATTTCTTATAATTCCAATGGAACATCAATGATGGATTATCATCACAAATGATTTTTGGCGATGAGTTACCTTCGCAAATATCCCATCGTGGAAGAAGTCATAAAAAATGTAATTATTTTCAATGACCCAACACAAAAAACCATTTTTTCAACAGATATACAGTCCATCGCAAAAAAGGAAAATATTATTTATTACCCTTTTACCATGATCTTTCGCAAAACCCTTTTGCGATGGATAAATTATTCTTCAAAAATAACCTTTTCTAAAAATGAAATATTTTACCTATTTATAAATAAGTAACATTACAAATATTTGAAAAACCTGAAAAATGATTTAAAAACATTAAAACAAACATAAAAATAATACATCATTCAAAATATAATACGTCTACCGCACTAAATTAGAACACAATCATGAAAATATTCCGAAATCGTCAATTGGAATCATGTGGTGTAGGATAACTCAATAGATCAGGGGAGGAAAATCTATAGGAGCACCACATGTAGGTCTCTGCATATACTCACTCATCTTCTCATCTCTCAGATACTACTACTCATGCTCCGCCACACTCTTCTCTTGTACCTACTATATCATCTCATCCTGGGATCTCAACCTCTCTTCATAATGTGATGTGGATGACAGTGTAGATGAAGACATTCAACGAGCCCCTTTGTTTCTCACTATTTGAATCACAGATATACCATAATAACTCATCAGTTTCAGTCGAGAACTGGTATCAATCACTCGATCATTCTTAACCTCGGGTGAAGCAGCCATTATCCAAGCCCTCCAACTGAAAAACCAAATTGACAGTGACATATTGTTCTGCCTAATAATGAATATCCCAAGAATGAGAAGTCGTAGCCTCATATGTTCCCATTAAATATAATTAATTTTTTTAAAAAGAAATAAAATTAATATTGATGACATGGTTCAACAAAATAATAAACCCCAATATGACAATGTCGTTCCCCTCCATCTTCTCCAATACAAGGATCATAATATATCTTCTTATAAAAATCACACCCTATAATAGATGGTTCATTAGTGGACTATATAATATAATAAACATGTTTTAGTTAATATAAATATATATTAAGAAATAATATCACATACCAAATGTCATTGATATCTTCTAAATGTACGAATCCCAGCCCAATGGGTGACCTCATACCTTCCCAAGATTTTACATCCAACTGTTGACCTCTTTCTAAAAGTCTATACCATCAAGAAGGAGCACAATAAATAACATACATGAACTGATATATTGTCAGGATGATGGGAGACAAAATACAGATTGCAGATGATAACACAAGCTTTATCCATATCTCACTTTTTGATGTTGTATAAAAACTAATTAAAGTGATTGCCTATACAAGTATCCCTTGCCTTTCATATATGACCTCTCTGACTATCAAAAATTAGATGAAGTAAATTCTACATGATAATTAAAAAATATGATAATAATTAAATGAAATTTGAAAAATTATTTATTTCTAATAACATAAAATCTAGTGGTTGATTGTCTGGTCACACATGGTGATAAATACTAGGTCCCATAACACCCATGGCTCAGAAAAATAATTTCATAGAATTGAACCATCCTATACAATGGATAAATGTGAAAAAAATTGAAAATTGAATAAAATGTATAATCATATATTTATTATCAAAATTATTACACATAGATAATAATTAAAAATTTATTATTAAATATATAATCATATATATGTAAATACATATCAAAATAAATAGATTGTTGGCTATATAGAATAGGCTTCAGAATCAGTAATCGAGTAAGAACACACCCTCTCCTTGTAGGCACACTAGACTAAGGAGGAGCAGCTAAATCAGGGTCATCATTCGGAAGTCTGACATCAATGATACAATGTAATAAATTGTCTTGAGGATCATCTACAACCATATGATACAAATATTATCCCCACCGATAAATTGTTAAAATAGATATGATATAAAAAAACTAATTAATGTCTAAATTTATTAATGTTAACTATAACATAAAGTTAAAACAAATTTAAATTTTAAAAATCTAATAAATATCATATTATGATATTAACTTTTAACTATATAAATGAATATAATACATCAATCATCATCTTCATCAACATTTTCCCTAATATCAATATATCCATCCTCATCGTAGTCATTTTCAACCTCGATATGACTTTCAGTTTCATCATCCATTATGAATTCATCATCATTATCTATATCATTGGACCTTAACTAAGGGGTTTCATAATAGATATTTATATTCATTATTGAAAGAGATTTATATAGGGATTTTTCTAGAAAAACATTAATATGTTTCAGTTCCACAGAACAATTTTCATTTTCAGTAAACTCATTGCCACGTGATTTCATTTTTACCACACTCCACCAGTATTTCAAAACTCTCTTAACATCATTGTAGATTGAATATTAAACATGTTGCGCTTTCTGTGCCAACATAAATTGTTTATTTGATGCAAGAAGACTATTATACTTAATTTCAATAACTCCATGTCATGGATGAACTCACAACCCCTGATTAAAAACAATCCATTTATATTTAAAAATTGTAACATAATTTTCTCCCAGATAACATATGTCAATTATTTCATCTAGTATACAATAAAATACATCTTCACATTATTTATTAAGGTATCCTTTAAAAAACCATTATTCATTTATTTCTTTCAGTCACCATATATGCATGTTTTGAGTTGAAATCCATTAACCACGTACGGATTACATGATTTTAACAGTTTCAATGAAGGGTATCAGATCACACATAATCAAATATCAATATTATTTTCATGTTTTGAAAGCTTTAAACAATAAAAAATTTTAACATCATATATCATTGAATAATTTATTTATTATACCATCGAAAGAAACATTACTTACTAGTCTATGAAACCAATAATAATTTTTTCCTTACCGACATTCCTCAAGAGCAGTAGATTTAATTTTTAAAAATTGATTTTTAAAAGGGTCAATGTATATTCTACAAAAAAATATAATATAAATAATTATATCATTTATAAAAATTTAACAAAATAATAAAAAATAAGTACCAACTACAAAAATCATTCCATTTCTTCACAATTTAACAAAATATATGTATGGTATCTATGTAGTTCGTTATCTATAAACCATCGCTCATGATAACGACCAAAACCAAGCTCAGACTGATTAAAAACTGACAATAGATGTTAAATGACATCATCAACATTGGTCTTATTATAACCCATCCAATTATTTTTTAAAGGATATTCTAACACAATTTTATAAGAGTGGATATCTAAAATTTCATCTTAAAGGTATTCTTCTATAATCGTCCATTCAACTGATGATTTTCTACATAAATTGTAATTTAAATTTTTCATAAATATCTCAATCAGATACATCTACTAGAATTGTACCATACCACCACATTTTTCTTCATATAGAAAATGAAATATTAAATATTTCATCCAATCAATGAATATCAATGGGAGTATTTTATCCAACTTACATAGTGTAAAAACAAAATTTGTTTCCAAAGAATTCAAAGTATAATAATACAATGATTCCACAAAAATTTCTCAAGAAAAAATAATATCTTGGTCAATACATCCCATATTGAAGAATTCAACATCACTCTCAGACCAAAATGAAATAATCATTCAATTAAGACATGATAATCAGGTCTTTTAAACTCGATAATATACCCCTTTCTAATGAGACAATAAAAACAAGAAACATAACCATCTAGGAACCTGAAATATATAATCCATTGGTAGTATAAAAAAGTTATTCTTTATTAATTCTATAAGTTTATTTTAGATTCATTAATTTGTGAGATATTTCATCTCCAAATAATTCTTGTTAGAGAAACCTAAATATATGTGAAAGATCTATACATGCCTTTATATTATCATAGGTCTTTCTAGGTTTTTCCAACATGGCATAAAACATGTTATAAAAAACATTATTTTAAACATTCATTACATCTAACATGTGACTAACCAACAAATCAGACCAATATGTAAGGTCCCAAAATATACTCTGATTTATCCAATTATGATCTATCCCAAAACCATTTACCTTTTTCTCATTTTTGTATTATATAAATGGAATATGAAGAAATATATAGGCAATATATTTTACTTCTTAACAAGAGAGAACGATTGTTGGTGCGTCTGTTTCAATTTGATCTTTTTCAAAATTAATTCTGTTTTTTAGGGTAACCTACAGGAAAAAACCTCATATGACAATAAAAATACCTAGACATAATCCCATTATAAATCATAAATTCTTTGTTCTTAACCATGAATTATGGACATGATTTTAGACTATGTGTGCTCCAACTAGATAATATTTGATTCACCTACAAGTCACTGATCATCCATATTAATGCAACATTCAATATAAAATTATGATATGTAGTTATATCGAATTTATTCACACCATTGTTCCATATGAAAATTTACTGATCAATTAGTTGTTTCAAATAAACATAAATATTTATCTTAGTATATCCTGAAATTAGTAGTATAATATATATATATATATATATATATATATATATATATATGGTTCTTTCATTATAATACCAGGAGGAAAGTTGTAAGGACTAAAGAAAATATTCCAACATGAATGTTGACTATAATAATCAGAAAATAGAAAAAACCATCACTAGAAAGGCTTATCCATATGCTATAATGTTCTATAGGAAAAGAAGGATGTATTTGTACAAAATGATTACTTGTTTCATCATCACATGGAGATTTATGTTTTTTGTTATGGAAATATTTGATTTATGACATTTCATAATCCTAGCTATTCTACAAGACGTAAATAATCATTGTGAAAAAGGTGTAATTAGAAAATATCTAAACTATTTCAAGGGAACTCTGGACTTTCCTTCTTGAACCTCTTTATTCCTAGATTTTCCACATGATGTAAAATTAACCATAGAATCATATTAATTATAATATATAATGTAGTCATTTGACCTTGAATGGATCTTTTGATAATTAGACACAAATTATGGACCAACATTTTCTATTTTTCGAAAAATGAATGTAATGTATTTCTATCTGGAACCAATTACATAAAAAATAATAAAACCTGATCGAATCAACAATTATGTATTACAACATATTATTTAACATCCATAAATCTTTTAAAAGCCTTATGTTTTCTCATATGGCTTCTTTGATAGAAGGGATTCTCAGCAGATTGCAACAAATTTTAAAACTGAGGAGTATTAGTTTTAGGATTCATATTGTAATTCAATTTATTTTAGAAATAGATGGACTAGATACCTCTATATTAAATTCCAAAAGGATGGATCTAGAACCAAAACATTTGTATTTGATACTGAACTATATCAACCATGTTGATAGTAGAAAATCTAATCTTTTTGAAAACTATAACGGAATAAATGATGTCTATCATTGTCAAATGTCTTGATTGTACTAAGACAAAATTTATAACCTAGCCATTTAACTGTTCTTTTAGAAACAAAATTTGAATTTTATGATGGAAAAGATATAATGGAATCAAAACCTTCATTGTTGATATGATTAAAACTATATCAGTTTTGATTTCTGTGATTATTTATCCAATCACGAGCATATAATAGATATTTTTATCTACTTACCGATTCCATATTTATATAAAAAATAACAATAATAAGAATAATTATTAATTATAATTTATACATTTGGAAAATTATTATTATATTTTTCCAACATGACTCGTTCTATGAAATATGAGCAGATTGAGGCACTGGGTTTGCACCAATTTATGGGGCCCGATGAGGCCTATTGTAGATAAAAATAAAAATTAAATATATATTATATAAGTTACAAGATATTTTTGTGAAAAAAATATAACATATCAAGAATAGTTTCACATAAGATACATTAGAGATCACCACTGGGTATGGGATGTGTTTTTTTTCTAGACAGGACATTAGATTTGTGATTTTCAGGTAGTTATATTACATGCGAGCATAATTAATTTAATATTTATATTATATGTTGTTATAAATAATAAATATATCTTTCAAACTATGTATCTCTTGATAAATTAGAGATCAATTTTGGGTCCGAGATGTGGGGTTTATCCTAGGCACGACATAACATTTGATATCGTCAAATTTTTCTTTACATCACACATGAGGGTATCATTTTTAGTCATTTATTAATATTACTTACATAAATGTTTATTTTCAATTACAAATATATGTTAAAATATTAATAAAAAATATTAATATGAATTAATTTATTTATTTGAAAATATATATAAAATGATTATAAATTAATTAATAATCAATATATATGTATCATAATTAATTGTAAGTTATGTAATGAAAATTATTAATTGTGTAATTATTATTAATAAAAAATATGTAATGATTATTATAAATTATTATAAATTATTATAAATTATTAAATTAATTTTATTTCATAATTATTATTCATTATTATAAATTATGCAATGATTATACATATAAATACTTTATAAATTATAATAACCATTTTATTACTATAATTTTGTTATGTAATGATGATAATTAATATAGTTTGATATAATATCTAAATTATAATAAATTATGTAATTATTATTATATTTTATTTAAATTATTATAACATTTTTCACAATTACTATATATATATATATCACAATTTCTTATTCAATATAAATACATCAAATATATTCTAACTCATTTTTTAAAAACTATATAGACATGAAATATATATATATATATATTATATAATATGATTACCATGAATATATAATTAATATAAATAATTTATAAATTAAATTGAGTTCATTTTTTTTGAAATTAATAATTAATTTGAATTCATATTTATATAGAATTAATAATTTTTGAATTAATAAATTTTACCCTAGATGTATTTTAATAGTTGTGCGAGTCAGGTGTTTTTACAACATTTAAATGAAATATTTATAAAAAAATATTTTAATTAATACAGCATTTTATATGAATTATTAAGAATTTCTAAATGCTTTAATATTTAATTATAATTTTTAAAAATGTTATTATAATATTATAACTACCACTAATATTTACAATTTATTATGAATAAATATTTAATAATTATTACATATTATAAATTATTTAATTATTTTTACTAATTATTTCAATGAATACTACATATTTCATAATTAATAATTTTTATGAATTTATACTAATTAGTTATATTTTGTATATTTTTTGTCAAATTATTAAGAAAATTCTTATTTGTTTTTAAAAACCTTTTATTAAATATAACATATTTTATATTGTCATTGTTTTTCAATATTAAAATTTTTTATGTTTTTTTATAAAACAAAATTTATATATTTAACGTTTTATTAAATTGATTTAATTAAATTAATTTCATCATCATTTTTTAAAATAAATCAATTATATTTAGATATAAAAATACTTTGACACACTTACATACATGCACGTGTCCTAAAACAATAATTGTAAAAAATATTATTATAAAAAAATATTTTTTTAATCAAATATTATGTGCGCATAAATTGAATTATAAAAAAATATTATTTTTGCAGAATTATTTTTATTATTATGTGCATTCACAAATGTAATTTACATAAAAAATATTTAGAAATACATTTATTTTGATGTACATACATGCCATCTCAATAAAATCTTTGCAACCAAGAAAAAAATGAAAGGAATAATAAAACCGATAAACCAATAAGAAACAATGAACAAGTAAAATTATATTTAATTTCCAAATACCCAAATAAACAATGTGAAAATTAAAAAAAAAATATGTGTTTAGGAACTCGGTATATTTTCCAAAAAATAAAAACAATGAGGATAATTTAATAATAATCTTATCTGAGATAATATAAAATAATAATGTTTCAACAACCCTAAAACCAAAAAACAAAATTACAGTTTAAAGATCAAACATTATCAATGATACTATAAATCATGTTAATAAAAATTTCTGAAATCATTATACTCAAATGTTCAATAATAAATTTAGACTAGCCCTGCATATTAAATAAATCTTCAAAATATCATAAACTTTTAATCAGTTTTTTTTCAATTAATCAATATAATTAAAATATGAAAAAGTAAATGGATGAAGGTCATATGAAGAGACTATAACATAGATATTTTGTGTGAAATCACCCAAAAATGGAATAAACAGAGATTTTTAGGGTTGTATTAAGCGGGGTAACTGGAAGGGTTTCACTACATTGGGGATAGGTAAGAAAAGGGGAAAACAGTAAGAAAAAGAAATGAGAAGGGAGGCCTATTAAAACATGATACTTTTTGAGAAGGTATAATAGGGACTGAATTAATTCTGTCAAAACAATAGTTTTCATTAAAATTTAATTGTGATGAAATTCAATTCCTTGTTAAAATATTATCATCTCAAAGACCATTTGGAATGAATTATTCATTTCATCGGAAATTCCCATCAATAAAGATTTTCACACATGGTATAGGGACATATAGCCAAAAATAATAGTGGTAGATTTTTAAGTCAATCGAAATTAGATACTATTCATAACAAAATTATACCTCAATGGAAGATATGTCTTGTCCATGGACTATTTACGATGGGAATGTTGTCTGTAAAAAATGTCCCATCGTGACTACATAAAATTCAAGTAGTGTTCATAGAATTAATATTCTTCAGAATGTTCTCATCATTAGATGGATTAATTTTTTCATATTTTAGTAATTATGGTTTCAAAATCATTTGATATAGTGGTGGTGAGTCACCTTCATTAACAATTACTTTATCAATATTTACAAGATCTATGAACATAAGATAATACTCAAATTAAAATGGGTGAAAATTCCACAATAATTTCTTTGTAGTGTATGTTGTATAGTATTTGATACCTCTAAGTGGTAGTGTATCAATAAATGTTAATCCATGATTATCTTGAGTGATAAACTATATTTTGTGTTGATATATTTTATCAAAAAATTTATTTTAGGATATTATGATCTGTGTATATGTCATATTAGTCATTATAAATATAATGTATCAATATCTTCAAAGATAGTATTACAAATTTTAACACAAGCTAATGTTATGGATTTTCCTACTCACAGAACATAAATTTTTATGATGTATATATAATAAATTTATCACTTTTTCATTTGAAATAACCCATGTCCCTTTTACTATGAATCACTATATATCACAAAACCCATCATTTCAACATGGTAGGTAAAAATCAAAGCATTGAGAAATATAATTTTCTATCAAAAAATTTATAATAATTTGTTATAAGAAATAAAATTAACCTCAATACATTAAATTTTGGTTAATGAGTTAGAAAATCAGAAAAAATTATGGCTAAATCATTAATAGTAAAAAACCAATACAATGAACCTATATACATCAGTTATGTTCAATGGTGTATGAAATTATATAAATACCCTTTTCTTCATAGGATCAACTGATTTTACACCATTGGATAAAAAAATACATTAAAATAATCATTCGATATATAAAAATCGCATTCACCAAATTTCTCATATAACTCATTTATTATACTAATATTATGAATGATATGAATTGTAATCTCTTGGTACTCAATTTTTTATAATATAGATTGATTTAATAAAATAATACCACAAAAAATAATCATGAAATTCATTTATTACTCTATTCAATAGATTCAAAAAAAATATTGGGTCAATTATTCAATCCAAATTACATTATTAAAAATGTGTAATGTATAGGCCTCATTCTAAATGATTTATTTGGAATTTATTCCTTCTTTTCTCACAATTATTGATAAACATAATGATGTTAAATATTATAAAATTATGTTTCTACATGAATTTGATTGATTATATAATTAATGTGAGGAATATTAATCATTTTACTTATACTAATAAAATTTCTTTCCTTAAAATGATTCCAAATCCTCATGGATATAAATTTTTTCTCAAAAAAAAATATTGGCCACTCAACTTGAAACAATAGGTAGAATAAATACTTTATCAGAAAAATAATCATTTTTTTAATTAAATCACACTAATTAAATAGTGGCCATTCTAGTGGGTCTTTGATATTAGCCTTTACTCAAGGATGAAATCAATTGAAAACTCAAAATAATGTTATGTAGGATTTGAATGTAATTACACAAGAAATAGATCAATGTATTCTTATACAATATTTGAATCCTCATATTGAATATTTCCAAAACCATCTATATTTTTTTTACTCTTCTTTCCCATGAATCTCATTCAGTCAATATTAGATCTAGAGATTTATTATATGATGATTTCTCCACAATAATGATATGGAACTCTACATATTCCTCAATAATCATAATCTCATTATTCATCATGGTACAATCACGCTTATCCTCTTTGGACTATGATCAATCCCCTTGTTTATAACCTCAGATCTCATACTCAATGGATCATTAGGTCAAAACTTGTTTCTTTCAGGCATGAAAACAGACATGGGGAGGACACCAGATACCTTGGATTCCCAACCACAAAAATATTATTTAGGGAGGCCAACCTCTTGATAACATTCATCCATGTTGTTCTGCATAGGGACCCTCTGGAAAACTTCCATATCACTGAGATTGGTTTGTCACTATATAGACGTGTGTTTACCCAATCTCCTTCATGTTCTTTCACAACCAATTTCAGTTGTATGGTATTTAACAAGAAATCCCCCAGCGATGAATGGAATGATGTCCAGTGGGCTGGGTGTATCCCCGTGAAATACCACATTAGTTCATATAGACCCTACAAAAAGTAAACTCCATCGAAGATAAAATATAGTAGTGTAGTGTGAGTATATATTCAAGGATCAATAGTTGTAGAAGGCATAAGGAAGAATGAATAGGCCACGTGTTCTCTGAGACTTAATGGGTGAAGCATGTTTGGAAGTTCTTTTGTGAGTTTACATACTACATTTGGTTAGCAATGCATGAACAATCCTTTCTTGAATGATGTTTCCATTAATCTGGCAAGGAGGGCCTAAAAATAAGGGAATGCACCTTAGTGTTATATACAGGTTCTCAGTGTTTGTGGGAGGTTCAGAATAGGTGGATTTATAAAGGGAAGTCTTCAAGGCACTTGATCATCATTAAAATGAAAATTTTCTGATTGATATGGTCAGGATTCTTAGCATCTTAAGGGAGGCTCAATCACTACAGTGGCTTAAACCATCCATTCATGATCCCCTTATGACATACATACAACTATCGATAAATCCATCAACTGGAATCCTCCACCTAGGGTCTTGAATATCAAAAATGACAATTCTTCTCTTTTAGGTGTTATGTGTGGCGGGGGATTTCTTTGTGATAGATATGGTTCGGTTATCCTAGAATTTTTAATCTAGATGGGAAAGAGAACTTATATCCTGGTAGAGGACATGTCCTTGCTTGTAGTTCATTATATGTGTAAGAAGTGTAATTTGGTTCTTATGTAATGTCAAATAGATTCAATGAAATTACACAATTCATTTTAATTACTCAATGTTATCCCCTGGTCGATTGAATATATAATCATAAAATTATGTTGTATCCTCTACAAGAACACCAAAGTGACCCACACCTTACTGGAGGGTAATAATGAATAAGACACTATGGATTCGTATAACACTCCAGGCTTACTGTAATTATTTCTTCAAAAATTCCATTTCCTAAATCTGATGGGGATTAACACCATTATTGGGGATTCCATCAGTGTTCATTATTTTAGACCGCGATAGTATTTTTTTCTCATCTTGCCTTTTGTGGGTTATTCTTGTACCATTTACATTCTCTTTGAAAGAGGATTACATGACGATAATATCCATATTCAAGGAATAATATATTGCACAATATTTTGAAAACTAGTCCACATCATGTATTATATGGATGTAAACCATATGTTTTATATTGATCTTAGCAATTAATGAATTTTTATATACCATTATAGTGACTAATTGACACAACCTTATTGTAGAAATAGTTCCACTATTATTTTTGACTAACAACACTTTTTGTATATTGATTGGGAAATATTTAAATTTTTTGGAGAACCTACATGATATAAAAAAGTAAGAGGATCCAAAATAAATTAATTAATTAACTAAAAATTATGTTATTATTGAAGTATATATCACTAAAAACATTAGGTAATTCCACCTCAATATTTATGATCAAATAATCTTATACTTCTCCAATTGTTCTATTCTATAGTATATTTCCATGATGATTGGTGAATTTTATTGTAATGTTACCTATCTCCCTATTGGTAAAACACTGGATACCTGTGTTTTATTTCTACCCATTGCTTTTGTTATTATATTTATCATTAACATCATATGAATTTTGATACATTTCCAATGATGATTAATTTTATATTTCATAAATTTTGGTAATTAATGCATTTTCATTATAATAATTGATGCATCCCCATTTTTATTGGTTCTAATTATACATCTAATTTTCATTATTTTCCATGATCATTTAGGATATTTAGAATTACATATCTATTTTTATGGAATATAAAAAAATTTAATCATATGTCAAAAATGATTGAGAATCCAACACCCTTTGAGGAAATGGATTAACCCCTTTAACTATATGGTTAATCATGAACACTTTTTTTGGGTGTAAAATCTTTATAATACCTATAAATCCATGTCATGGTTCATTCATGCTAAAAAAATTCTTCATCCATTTTCATGAGGTTTGGGAACAGTATCATTATTTTACATAATTTATCATGGTGGATATATTTGGGGAATTGTTTTAACTTATAATATTTCCCTTATGTGTGTTCTATTTTTCAGTTAGTCACAAATATTATGTATCCAAAACCATCATTGATCATCATCTCCTTATATCCAATACATTAAAAGTGTAAGCATTTCTTTTTCATCACATTACATTACCTTAAAAATCATATCTGCATACATAATTCAATTCCCATCCACTATATGATTATTAGTCATACCAATTGATGGGGTATTTTTAGTATCAAGCAATCAAAAAATTGAAAAATAAGTTACAGAATATGATTATCAATATATGAAAGGGAATTTTTTTACTGTATTATGATTCCATCATATAACTATGATTTTATATATTCCATTAATGTATGTATTTTATTTCATAGAAGGAATATCTATACAGTTTCCATGAGTATTGATACACTTTTTACATCAAAGTTCCATTTCCAAAAAATTGTATATACTAGATTAACATAGAATTTTTTGAATGTAACATTCATAATGTAGGTTCCACGAATACAGAAATCATGTGGGGGATAGTTCCAAACAATTTTTTCCATTTTCAATGATGATTATGGGGTTAATACGATGATGAATTCCATTCACCATTTAATTGAATAAAGGATTTAGGATATAGAATATAAACCCAAAACCAAGATAGAAAAAAAATATTTTGTTTATAAATAATAGAGAAAAATTAATAAATTATCTAGAATGTGATTCTATGTTGGTTTATGTGTTCGACCAAAGATCTATAGTGTGTCTTTGTTTCATTTTTGGTATAAGGGTAGATCTCCCCTAATAGTGATCCACATGAGTTCCACCTATATCTGGACATTGTTGAAGGAGTCTCCAGGTGCTAGAATGGAAAATCCATGTGCTTTATATGGGCTCCATTGATTACCTTGAGAGCCACATAAAAAGTTTTCTTCTTGATCCAGTGGAGGAGGATCTCTCTCTTTCTTAAGAGACTTCATGGAGAGAGTTGATATCTAAAGGATTGATAGCTTTTCTCTGATTTTTTATGAAAAAATAACCATATCTTAACTAGATAATGGATTATTAGAGAATAATATTACTAGAAATTTAATTCACTAGGGTACAAATATATAATTTTCACAAGTGCCTTAATGTAATTTATTAATCCCTAAGAAACCCTCATGTCAAATAATAACAAAAACATTATTATTTCCTCATATGCTCTAAACATACAAGTTATAATTAATTATCATTTAATAAAATATTAGTGAATATTAATATGTATCAACAGACCATTAAAATGGTTAACTAATCCTATAACATCTTTATTGATACCTGATTAAAAACTATTTATTAATTAGATAAATATTAATAGATTATTCAGGAATAAATATTCACTAAACAACAAATAAAAATTCATTATTTATTCAACCCACATTCTATTCTCTCCAATGACTAGTTTTGAAATAATTGTGATCTAGCCTAAATAAAAAATTATTAAACCCCAAAGGGGAATAATCATTATTCAACTAGTTAAGTAATAAAAAATATGTTGATTAACTTAGATATTCAAAAGACATAGTGTATGACCCTTTAGGCCCATTTCTCACTGTCATTAGGTGTAGTATCCTTAAGACCATGGTTAGTGTCTAGAAACACCGAACGACCCAATATAGAAAGTAGTTAATGACCCATTGACATGTCAATACATATGAATGCTTATAGTATAAATTTGTTTCTTAATATCTCCAATCCAATGGGTTGCATGCAAGTTCCATCAACCCATGTGATCGATTACTCGTTCTTTGACTTCCTAAAATTTGATTCTTCATATAGAACCCCACGTCCATGTATTCATTTAGTCTATCTCATTTTCATCATAAGGAATATGATATCAACATCCATTATGGAACAGAAGAGGTAAATCTTTTTCCCAAATGATTTATTAACAAAATATTACTCATGATTCCACCAACACATCCTAACTCACTATGAATATATGTCATCATGGTATTCAACAATACATCAATGTCTGGGACTCATAATACCCATTAATAATAATATTAATGTTTATGGATCAATACACATGTATACGGATAGAAACATCCAATGACATTTATAAATGTGAATTTTCCACTGTAGGTTCTCATTCTCGTAATATCTTACTAGACATTCCCAAAGGAGTAAACCATAAGAAGCTTCCTCAAAATCCTACGAGTCTCCTCCCATGACTGCATATATATTTCGTGTCCCAAAAATGATATAATCCAGATATAGATTATATGTTCATGAATAGTGTCATGGAACTTATGGGTTCCCATCATCGCAAGGATTCACTAAGACTTTATAGTGCATCGAAAACTCTTAGGTAATTATGACATAAAATGTCATTTATAAAAACAATCAAGATTTGATAAAGAGTTTATTAATATCCATCTAATGAATATATGTTGAACTTGCAGAAAATAATGATGTTGGTTATAGGGAACCATCTCAAATAGACTCCCACTTGAACTAGATCCAAATTCTAATGACCTTTAGTCTTCGAGTTTTCACATGATACTCATACTTTTGCTGAGATAAGGCTTTAGTCAATGGGTCCACCACATTCTCTTCCATGGAAACTATGCTCATTGTAACTTCTCCCCACTAATAAAAATACATCTAAAGGATATCCTAGTGGATTATGTGTCTTTTCCATTAATGTGAACATTCATTTTTTTCTAGAACCACTATTGTAGTATTATTATAATATAATGTGAAAGGGTCATTATTGCTAGGTACCACATCATGTTCATGGACAATGTTATGAATCTAGATGGCTTAATTGGAATTTTAGAAGACATTTTATACTTGGAAACTTCTGTAGAATCTACAAAAACTGGCTGTTTTAAACTGTTCAATCTCATAACTCATCCATAAAGACAAAAAACATAATAATATTACGAATTTAATTCATTTTAATCAATGTAAAAAATCAGAATTATTGTGTCCTATGATGAAAATCTCCTCATATCCTCTATAAAACAAGAAAATATCATTACATATTCTCATATACCTATGGATAGTATTAATAGAAGTCCAATGTTGTTCTCAAATATATTATTGTTATCTTCCTACCATGCTCAATCCATGGGAATCATGAAGTCCAGTACATATCATGGCATACAAGATAGATCTTATTGATGAATCTTATGTGATATTTAACATTTTATCTTTTAGTTATTGTGGATGGTGACGTGTTTTATTATAAATATATAAACCCTGGGACATTAGAACCAATCACCCATTGGATTGTTCAATGCATAATCTCTTTAGAATCTAGTCAATATATGTACATTTTCTTAGACCATGAAGCCTCTTAGTACTATCACGGATGATATTGATCTCTTGAATGTTGGCTTCTTCACTTTAATCCAAAATCAAGAAGCACTTTTTCAACCCTTCATTAATTTAACTAGTACTTACCCATGAGTTCAGATGGTAATAATTTCAATTCTTAATTTCAAAAAGACAACACAATATTTCATAGTTAACAAATAACATGAATATTGAGTTTATTAAAAAAATATCGATCCGTAATATTGAACTATAATTGGACAAAATATAAGTAATTAGAAATATTGAAAAATAAGAAATAGAAAATAACATAGGAGAATATCGAGGATAATATTGAAAAAATATTAGAGAATATTTGATAACATATAAAGAAAACATAATTATACTATCACTATAGAAAATAAACCGTACAAATGACGGATGGAGAATATAAGGATAATATATTGTAGAATATAGAAGGGAAAAAATTATTTGAAAACATAAAAAACATATAGGAGAATATACAAGGATAATAAAACATGAATTGAAATTGATATTTGAATATAGTAGATAACATTCAATTGAAAAGAAAAATATCATTTTTAATAAAAAAAATGAAATGAACATGAATGAAAACATAAATGAATAATGAAAAGAAAATAGGTCACGATCTAAAACAAAACATAAGTATCCAACTTCAAATACATGAATAAAAATAAAAAACAGACATTAATTAGAATAGTACATTCAAAAAATGAACATCAATGAAATAGCATAAGTATTAATGTCACTAAGATATTATGATAATAACATGAAATAATTATTATAAAACATTAGTATAAAAAACATAACATTCCACTAGACATGAATGAAAATAACATTCAAATGGACATTTAAAGTTTAAAAAAAATACAACATAATTATTAATGTCACCGATCATTTCTGTCACTATAAAAATATCTACCGTCAAATGCCAGGAATATTTTTCTACATAGAAAAAAATGTTTAAAATAAGAATACATGAATTTAATGAATCAAAAAAATGAATTTTAACATAAAATAATTAATTAGAAACCAAAATAAAAGATGTTGAAATACACCTATTGAATCCTGCAATGAAAACCGAAGACCACAGGCAGCACAACACCCATTTGAAGATGACTATTTTTGATAGGAAAATATTCAATAAAAATGAATGGTCTAAAGTATTGATAAAATAAATGAGTCATTTTCCCAACCAACACCCCATAAAAAATTGAAGATTCAATATATTATGATAACAATACATGTGATATTATTTCACCATTATGTAATTTAAAGGGGATAAAAACTTGACTTAAAATATAACATCATATAATGTGGAAAATGAGTCACCATATGACTAAGAATACAAAGAAAACTCCATAAAAAAATTAACTTTGCAACATCAACTTATTCTAGTCTTCCATTAATTGCAGTTCTTCTCTTCATTAACAACAAGACGTCATAATCTTCTCGGGGCAACCTAATAGTCAAATAAATAAGCATTGTCTAACCCATTTTCAAAGTTAATCAAATTTATATTCAACTAAGAATTATTTTATGAAACAAAAATTTAAATCATTCTATCTGATACACATTAATAGTCAGGCTTACATTAGAATTTCCTTAAAAAAATACGCATGGTCCGAAAAGGATGATTAAAAGGAATAATGAAAATGATCACTATTTTAGAGATATATGTGGAAGTGAGCTGGAAAGTTTGGTTTGAGCTGACCCCTTCATAAATGGATCTGGTTTACCATATTTATTAAAATAATAGTGTTAGATTAAATGGATTCACTGGACATACAACCTAATAAGAACCCAACCTATGATCCCAAATTTTACCTTCCAAGAAGTTCTTGTGAGAAAGGGTCAAAAAAAAATTTATTTAACGTACATTTCTGCAGCTAATTCTAGAATATATGTACAAATGTTATTTCATGAACATAACAATATCCACTTATTTTTTCAACATTTTTATCATAAAGGATGATTAATTTAATTAGTTTCTATTCAGCAGTATAAAAAACCTTACATTCCTAAATAAATCCATTCAATATTAAAAGAATATCACTTCTAATATGAAATTAGAAAAAGTTTAATGAAGGATAAACCATTTATATAAACTATTTAATATGAGTAGCAGCATCGCATAAAATATTAGGTTATGGTTAACTATATATATTATACAGAGTACCACATGAAACTTCTATTGCGACATTCTTCTTAATCCAGTCATGATTTTCCAGGTGCACCATCTGAGTCTGTTGCAATGTGGCTACTTTTCCCATTCCAATAGCCCATACCGGTTCATATGAAATGACTATATATGTCTTTCTGGTGATATGGGGCTGGGTAAATTTTCCATTTGAAACAAATGATAATAAATAATCCAATAATATATAATAAATGTGAATAAATTAGTGATTGTTGAATAATTTACACTATTACAGTTCATATCATCTGAATAATTCTGTCAATTTGGTTTGATATAAACTAGACTGTTGCATTAATTATATGTTTGATATAATCAAGACTGCTATATTTACACTTTAATTTTTATAAATGATGATCTTATAAATATAAATAGATACAAAATTCTAAATGTAGATAAAGAGAACAAAATTTGAAACATAAAAAGAATGGGGAAATCCATAGGTCTCTCCATTGAAGGGAAACTAGAAGTTGTCCACCCTGCCATGTTGGGATAGTACGGTGTCTTAGGAAATATGCATGTCCAATATCTAGGGGATACACATAATAGAATAGTAAAAGCACATGATCAAGAAATGTAACACTTGTCGAGCATAACCCTATTGAAAAACACACCATGAACCTGCATCAAAGAACAAAAAGAACATTGCAGCACCACTACAGTGGATAACCAGATGAACCAAAATAATGAATCCACAATCAAAGATACACCACTTATTCCAACCATTTACCCACCATAAAATTGTATCTACCCCCGGTACACTATTTCCATGTTAGAGACTATATATGTACCACATTAAACCATTGATTAACCCTAACTCAAAATTTTCATATAAGACCAGAAACCCAAAATAGGTCAAACTGTAAAGGGGGAACTATGGAAAATATGTGAGGAAAACTAAAAGCATTGAGATACCATGGATAAGATCTAGGAGAAATCCATATAAATCATTGCAATGGATGTACCACATAACCGTAACATGAAAACCAAATGTAATAAATAAATATAATGAAACTATAAAGCATAACCCCCTTATCCAACTACCTGAAAGGATGTAATTTCATATTTTCAAAATGGATGGCATTTACAGAATAGTCAAGTTTATAAAATACCTAATGATTGGTGTGTTAGATATTAAAAAGGATGGAATTTCCTATGTTTAAAATAGCAGCATTCTCATATATCCTGCAAAAAAATATTTATATTAATATATATACCAAACATTATGCATACCAATCGTTATGTAAAAATCATATGTATATATATATATGTTGTTGTTCATGCCATCCCTAGGGTTCATGTTTACAGAATCATCATATTTCATAGGGTGGATGATTATAGAATAATCAAAAATCATGAAAATTAATATGAACACATAAAGAGGTAGGAAGTCAGTAATGTATTTTAATACATATAGAGGATATAAGAAAGGGTGAAACTCAAAACTACTTCACAACATCCAGATCCCTGTATTAAAAGAGGCAAGAATATAGTAATGCTTTTTGAAAAAATATATATGTACTAGAGAAAACCATTGACTAACCCGACCTCAATGTTTTCATATAAGATCAGAAAATATGTGAGGGAAACCATCAACATGGAGAGTCCATCGAGAGGAAATAGTAGAGACCCACATAAAGCATTGTAGTATATGGAACACATAACTGTAACATGAAGACCCAAATAAATCCATAAATATAATAAAACTGTAAAGCATAACCCCCTTACCCCACTACCTGAAAGGATAGAATTTCATTTATTCAAAAAGAATGGAATTTCCGAATAATAGATTTTACAGAATACATGAAGATTAGTGTGTGTTTTTATATAAAAAATATAGAATTTCTTCTTTTCAAAACAGCAATGTCCCCAAATTTCTTGCAAAAGAAAATATATTAATATATATGTAATGATTAGGCATACCAATAATTATGTAAAACTCATATGTCTTTATATATGTTGCTACTCATTCCATCCCCAGGTTAATGTTTATAGAATCGTTATATTTCATATGGGGGATGTTTACACTATCATCAAAATCTATAAAATTCAGCTAAACACTTAAAGAGGTAGGAAGACAGTATTGTATTTGAACACATATATAGGTTGTAAGAAATGGAGAAACTAACATCTACATCAAAACATCCTGATCCCATCATTAAGAGGCATGAAGATTTTAATGCTTCTTGAACACATATAGAACATGTATTTCCCTATAGTAAAATCACAAACCAAGATATTTCAGTTGAGAAGATGATCACCCCAATATGATCATTTAATAGATTGAGGTAACAAAGGGGATGAACTGTTACCTCTAACTCTCAAATAAATGATACAGTAAGAAAGGTATGGCTCAAAAAGATATTTATATATATAATTTATAAAATAAACAATACACATATCATTCCTCACATTATCAGCACCACCGGATTCCCTACAAAACGAAAAATATATATTAATATATAAAAAATCATTGGTCATACCAATCATTAATTGAAAAAACTATGTCCATATATATGTTTTTGCTCATTCCATCCCCAAGGAGCATGTCTAAAAAATCATCATATTTTTATATTTCTGTTAAATATATGATAAACACAATATTTCTAGAATTCTGATAAATATATGATAGAAATACCTAATGACTTTCTTCAATTGTTTGAGATTTCATCAATTATAAACTGAACTTCAACATCAATATCATTTTCCCTCCTAATAAATACCAAAACATCATACATGGGATCCTAAATAAGAATATGAGAAACAAATATGAAATATTTCATTTTTTTGAAAAATTATTTATATTTGATATGAAACTATTTGATACACCAAAACAAAAAAACGTGTGAATTAAAATCACTGAATATTATTCCATAATTGAAAATGAAAACCTTTTGAAGAATTAATAATTTATAATAATATTAAATAGGCACTAAAAAACGTATTGAACATTTAGAAAATGTGTCCATGAACTTATCATCACATAAAAATGTTACTCAAAAACAAAAAATTCCTGCTCATGGATTGACATAATAGTTCAAACCTAAACTTGAAGATAATCTATGACTAGATGTTCAATATATTATATTTTGTCAACAAACCCCTTCCATGACTGGTCCAATTAAATTGGCATAACATCACCCAAAAAGACAATAGACAATGTGTTTAAGGGTTGTTTGTTTTTGTTGTGTCTCAAAAATTACCACATCTACAAGACAAATTTTTTGTTTAATGTTGATTTATTGAGTTTGTAAAATAAATGATAGAGAATGATAAAATACCAAACAGTGCACATTTATATGAGTTGAGGAAAAATTGTCAAAAAAATAAATACAGCATACCTCAATGTATAAGATAGTAGGTTTTTATTTTTATCCAAGGTCAACAACATCCACCCCCTGATGTTTTTTACCAATTTTAGATAATTAAAATAGTTGTTTGATAAACATTATTTTATGGAAACACACATCCCACAAAAAAATATAATATTCATTGCATATTTTTCCTTAAAGACAAAGATCCTAAAAAAGACATTTATTTTTCTTCAATTGTACCTGATGTGATAATGAGGCATCGTTTAGTCAATATTGGTGGATTTGGATTTATGATGATAAGTGAAAATATTATACATACGAACTGTTCAATATCAAGAACAATTTCACAGAGGTTGATCATATAAAAATATTACCTTTTTTCAAAACTGCCAATAATATATCATTTGAAATGGATCTTTCCTGGGCCTCATCCACCATAATTACACTAACAGGATCATGTCCAAAAATAATAATTTAATGACACATATAATATGGATGTCAATGAAATCTTGTATAATAAAATAGAATTCATAAAAAAGGATGATATAACACCTGTAGTTGCTCAAAAAAGGATCATCCATCATATCTCTCAGTAATACCTCATATGTGAGAAATTTTATCTTGGTCAAATCCTGTGTTTATAGACACAAAATATTCGGGTATAAATAATAATAAAAATGAGAACAAATACAAACTCATGAATATAAACACACATATATACTGGTGAGTGAATACTAAAAATTAAACCTAACACACACACATGATGAGATATATATATATATATATAACAATATGGGAAATAAATATGTTACTAAATAATCAATATCACACATCCCTATAATAGTTATCATATGTATCGTTAAAAATTAGTGAAACATACCTTCGGGAAAATATCGTGGTTGATACAAATTATGAAAGGATGATCCCACAAAAATAAAAAAAAATATTATTAAAATACAAGGCTCAGTTAAACATAACCCATGAAAAAAATAAACCAAAAGTCATTTATCGTAGTAAAATGGGTCCCAAGATATTTAAATTAGTGAAGCATAACTTTCGGAAAGAAAATATCATTGGAATCCCATTCCTATAACCCGAATGGAAATAACGTTGTTTAGTCATGATAGAAAACACATTCAAAACATCAATCATACATGATCTTGAAAAATTTCAATGAACACATAGTTAAATATCCAAAAAAAGGAAAAAAGAAAAGAAAACCCAGGGTGTATAACAAGAAATAACACCAATACTTTTTTTCCTCTGATGCTCAGTTTTCCATCATGAACAATATGCTTCTGGTCACTTTCAAGCTCAAATTAACTATTACAACAGTTCTAATTTTCTGAAAAATTAGTGCATTTGTTGAATAAATGATAAAAAAACAATTTCCATTAAAAAGTGCATATAAAATCTGAAAACATATATAAGTGCATGAATTTTCCAAAAACCAAAAATTTACTTACTATATCATCACCATCATCAACACTTTTGTCTAATGGGTGATCTTTATTACAGAACCCAGGTGTGTGAATAGTGCAATTAAATATTTAATCGATCATGGTTCTTTAATGAGAGGAAACATTATCTTGCTTAATGAATGATAAATAATGAAGCGAAAACATATAATCTTCCAATGACCATATGTTCTGTACTTAATAATAATAGGATTATTATAATTAAATTTTAATTATTTAGCATATTTCAAATAGAAAATAAAATATCATATATTCTTATGATACTAATATTTCTTATGATAGAAAGAGTTGTCGTGATTTTAATTTCATACCAATTTGGGATACCAAGTCATTCTTCATGACCATGGTGGGTCAAGTAAGTCATCGAATGAAGCCACATAAAAAAAATTTGTCATGCAAAAAATGACCCACTTATCTAAAATAACGATACATCATCAACATAGTAGAAATTACTAAGTATGGAGATATAAAAATTCAGGTTGGAAAAAGTAAAAAAATTAAGTAAAACATGATCCAGTTCTCCAAAAGAAACTAATAACTAAAATAAAAGAAACAAAATGATCCACTAATCCAAAAACATTCCATGTGATATATAGATCAACTAATATAATTAACCCTTACTCTATTTCCTGATCTGATGCTCTTAAATACATGATATGTTTCACTAAAATACTTGACCCTCTCCTTTTAAAAATAAGCATTTGATATAATTAAACCCATGATCCACTAATCTAATAAAACACATGGTCCACTGCTCTAATAAATTACATGATCCACTACCCAAACAAAATTCATTCCCCACATGCTCAACGGAAAAACTTTTTCCACTACCCTAAAAATGGATCATTACCAAAATATTATACATGATCCACTAATAAATGAAAATATAGGATCAGTTACTGCTATGTTTGGTTATTAAGTTTTTTGTTTACTACAATCAGAAGAAGGTAAATGCTGAAGAAAAATTATAATTGGACTATTGTAATAGGATAACGTATTATGAACGATTCATTACCTTGTGTGAACCTAAAAATAATATAAAGAAGAATATAGGGGATAATTATTACATCATATAGGATAATATACATGTTGAAGAAGGGATTTTGAGAGCTGAACCAAGCAGAACCCGATATAACCGGTTGAGTAGAATAATACAGATTTCATAGAAAAATCGACAATAAGATTTTCATGGATGATTTCAGAGTTACCGTATCATAGGTACATGAAAGAATTGAAGGTTTTCGACAAATATGAAGCCCTGGTAGATGAGTACAAAAAACATTTAACCATATATTTCATAGACCGGAGGGATTATATTACCATCCCTAGATTGCAAATATCCTAATAGGTGACAAGGGAGTGCCGAAAAGAACTGATGACCTTAGATTTTGGAGAATGATCTTAGTGAAATATTTGGAAAAAGAAATAGGTGGTGGAGGACTCATCATATGAAGAATGATGTGGCAGAGGGGTTTCAATAGGTTGAAGAGTGGAGGTAAATCATGATTTGGGTGAATGGAAATTTGGTCGTGGGAATGAAGTTGGGTAATCGGGTGAAGAGCAATGCGCTATGGGAGTGACATGTGTCAAAAAAACCATCTTTAGTAAATAAAAAGATATAGATATATGTAAGACTAGAATGAATTTTCCAATAATTAATATTTCATCAATATATAAAACAATGATAATGACAACATTCCCATTAATGGTTCTGTAAAAACACCACTCAAATTCTTTTATATTGAATCCAAATTTCCTTATTGATTCATAAAATAGAATATTCCTTAACCAAGACTATTGATTCAATCTACAAATTGATCTCTACAACATGAAATTCCATTTGTCATCACCTATAGTCAGCAGCCCTTCTAGTTGTTTCATATATGGATATTCCTGATGGTTCACGGAGTGGAATGCAGTTTTTAAATCCATCTACCAAATTTCATAGTCATGTAAAGATGAAATGGAAAATATGATTCTGATGGATTTAAACATGGAAACATGATAAAAGTATTCATCTTATTCAATTATATGGTTTTTTTAAACCATTAGCCACAATCCATGCTTTATATGTACAAATATTACATTACATGTCCAATTTTCTCTTAATTACCCATTTACACCCAACATGTATTACATCAGCCAAAGCATCAAATATATCAAACACATCATTTTTATAAATGGTATCCATCTCATTTTTCCTACATTCATTCCATCATACTAATTTTGAGATATATATGGCCTCTTAAAAGGATATAGGATCATCAGTTCCTAAAAATAATGAGTCTCCATCCACGGTGACTAAAAAACCATAGTCTTTGGTCAAATTAACTATCTTTATCCCCTTTTTATTACTTGTGTTTAAGGAACTACTTATTCCATAGGGACCAATGGATCTTGTTCTTGTACCAAATAATGTGTTTCTTGAGCATCAACTTAATCTAAGTCATTATTTCTCCCACTATCCTTTTTTAGGATGTTATACTTATTAATATAGATGAATTTCACGGTGACTGGTACTTTCTTTTTTATGGGGTTTTATAATAAGTTTTTGTTTTCTCCTTGGGATACCCTATAAAGATACACCTCGTTCCCCAAAGTGCTAGATTTTTTCTTCATAAATCCTTAAAAATCCCTTGCATCTCGTACATGTGTAGGGGACAAAAGGTGTTTCTATTAAATCAATATCCTGAAGGTAATTCCATTTTCAACATTAATTGGTAATCTATTTAATGTTTTGCCATAGTTTTAATACATATACCAAAAAGGATAATGGAAGATCTACAAGACTCATCATCGAATTTTCCGTGTCCAACATGGTATAGTTCATACATTATCAAACACCATTCCATTTTGTTGTTTAAGGTAGAGTGTGTTGACAGAGAATCCCAAATTCTAGAAAAGGATAAGGAACACATGGTTTCAATATTATCCCACTTGATTTGATTAAATATTCTTTATCATCTTCCCATTCTACTTATCTACTTCATTCATGAATTCTATAAATTTCTCAAAGGACTGCGTATAAGGACCTGAAATTAAACATTACTTAATCATGAGATAATTCATGAATTCAAATTGGAGATATTTTCATGTTTATATTCTTAGATAATTATTCCATAACTCATACATAACAATAATATATAAACACAAAGTGGAAACATCTTATAGTATACATTTCTTCCATAAGACAATAATATTTAATAACAAATGTGGTTTCATTTCATGTTAAATCATAATGTTTTCTTAATACCGTCCTCGAATAAATTATTCATTAAAACCAATAAATAACTTTTCAAAAATTTTGATTAGCATAAAAATCTATGTAAGGGATACATAATAAAGGAATACTATTTCTCTTGTTAAAACATGTAAACCATGAATACTTTATCCTAATTTATTATTTTTCACCTTTAAGAACTTGTAAATATACTTCACTATATATAAAACAATTTCAAACCATTTTTTAAACCCAAATATTTCCATAAATCCCATAGAATGCAACATTAACATATAAAGGAAAATTTTGAAATAAACAAGCTTAAATTGAATATCCATACGATCGACTTACACGCATATCACTAATGTAATAGACGTAAGGTGGAATTCCATACCAAATGAATTTTAGGTTATAATATAACCAATAATTCATGGATTATCATGCAACCACCCATATTTAGTTTATCACATTACCAATCATCTTTGTTTTATAACATAACCACATGTAAAACATCCAAGTACAATTAAATAATTACAACACATAAAAATTATCAATTTTAAACATTTCAATCATAAAATTACATTTTCAATCAATTGAAATCATTTAATGATATTGAAATCGTAAATACACTTTCAAAATAATTTTCAATACCAATACTCCCAAATAAATAATAAGATATATTTTCCTTTTAAAAGCATTATAGCTTATAGAGGAACAAAAATATCAAAAAAGGTTACAACAGTAGAGGATTCATTATTTCCACATATGTTAAAAACATTTTTTTTCATTTAGTAAAAATATTTATTGAGAAAGGATTCCCTTTGAATGAAATAAAATATCAAAGGGGTTTACTATACACCATATAAAATAAGTTGGTGTATAACATCAAAATTAATCCTCAATTAAAGGATATTGAGATGAAGTCCCTTACAATGTTCTTATCATTATAACCTGGATAAATAAATGAAATAATTTTTTTGTGAAAAAAAGGAACCCAATATATGTGGATATTGATTGTAAAAAAACCATAGGTCATTGATATATATTCTTGGAAAAAAACTAATCACATGAAAATTTAACTTAATGAATGGAAGATGAGTTAAGATTTCCCATACAAAGATCATTTTGTTAATATAATAGGTTGATTATGTGTATTCAAAATAAATAAAAATATAGAATGTATACATAAATGATATTATATAAAAGTTATTTCAAATATAATAATAGCACGACATAACCAATAGGTATAAGATTAACCCAAATAGTTTGAGTAGGGTTAAGAAGTTCTCGTACCTTGATTCTGACTCATCATAGATATTCTTCATGTTCCTAAATAATAAATATGTGTTAACTTTTACTAGCTTAAAAAAATTCATGTTTTTTTATTTCTTTTATACCACATATTATCATGTTATAAAAAGAATATCTATTTATGTTCATAATAGATGTTTTGTCGATATTAGGTACATGAGTCAAAAAAATAACTTATTTTGATACAAATAGTCCATGTGGTCCAAATTCAATCATCTCTAGAATATTATTTATGATTTATATATCATATATATCAAGGGTATATGTATTTATAACAATCCATAGTATTTTGAGATAAGAAATCAAAATCTCATATATCTTCTTTGTATAGTAGAAATTATTCTTATTGCATTGATGGGGCGATAGTCCACATTTCCTCAAATGAATGTATCTTATTTAAGAAACATGGAAAACATAAATTTTTGTTGTAAATAAAAGTTTTAGAAGCATATAGACAATATAAATTTAATATATATAATATATAAATATATTTTCCATCATAATGGCCACCATCCGAGGTTATTGGGTAAAATTGAACAATAATTGTTTTGTAAGGTTATAGTTCTCTAAACACGGAATCAATATGTGTATTACCCATTAAATGGAGGTGTGTGTAAGTATTTGTTAAAACCATATCATAAAAAATTCAATTATATTTTTTATACTTTTTATTTTACGTAAAAAAATTAATAATATTATAAGTAGTGGGTAATGTAAATGAAACAGAAAATTGATAAAGAAGGTGTTACAACTTAATTCGGTAGCTTCATTTTCTTTATAACAGAAGAAGCCTTGGGAAGATTTCTGTCCTAAAATATGAATCTATGAAGACTGAAGGGATTATTAGAATAATTTTGGGTATATATTGGTTGATCCAAAAGTTATGGAATTTGTGAGTAATAAAGAGAAATGGGTTATTTTTTATAGGTGAGGAGAGGGGATCCTTTGGAATAATTAATTTTTTTTAAATTAATATAAAATAAATTTCAATTAAAAATGGTCTAAAACTTATTTCTATCAAAAATAACATCATTATTATTCTAAACAATCATATTAAATAATCTTTATACTTGTATTTATTTTATTTTAAACCTTATCTCTTCAGTTTACCTTTAATTAAGCTCATTTAATTTGAATTGAGGTAACACCATTTTAATAACTAGGACCCTATTAATTTTATTTTTATATATAAAAATTTCACAAAATTGGACACTTAATATAAATTTATTCCATAAAATATATACATATAAAATTAATTTTTTTATGGTTTTTAAATGATTTAATATAATATTATTTTAATAAAATACTAACAGTGTCAATTTGCAAGCATTCTATTTCATTGAAATTAAATAAAATAAAAAATTTGATATAAGTTCTAAAAAGTATTTAATAGTATTATATCATTTATTATACACCTATAAAAATCGTGTATGACATAAATAATTTCATATAATATATATTTTACTATTTATAATATCATTTATTTGATATTTATCTTGATAAAATAATTATTTAATCACTGTTAGGTCAATATAATTGGTAATTATTTAATCTCTAAAAATTAAATATAAAGTCACATAATGTAAATATTTTTATTATATTTATTGAGATTATTTATTTTGGATGTTTCACCCTCTTTATCACCACATTTAAATTATTATACTTATAATAAATAATAGAGTGACCGGTTGTCACATTCTTTTTGTTAAATAATAATTACATCATTTTCATGAAAAAAAAGCGTATTAAATGATTCCATTATGACCCATAGGTTATATTGGACAACTTGAATTCATAAAGTAGTTTTTTTTGTAGTTTTTATGGTAGTTTTATTGTCCTTATCAAAATATTTTTCACTCAAATTTACAAGATTAACCTTCAATTGTGGAAAAACAAATTACCAAAGTTACTATTATTAATATAAAAAAATAATATTAAACTAATAACATAATTTAGGAAAAAAGATTTCAAATATTGAATTCATTTTTCAAAATTCAAAACCTATATGTTTTTGTATTTATATTAAAATTAATTATCATTCTCAATGTGATAACACAAGTTTCTTAAAATAACAAATCATCAAAATATTGATGTGTGTTTATAACTAATTTAAATGTAAAATTACATCTAATGAAAAAATGGATTAAACTGAAAAAATAATATAATAATACTTTATAACCAATTGAAAGGATAAACATTATATATAAATAAATCAGATGAAAAGAAATTTTTACATTAAAATCCATCATTATACATTATTCCTTAAAAATTAATCTTATCATAAAATACCAAAAATTCAAACAAAATAAATTTTGATATCCTGATTACAAATAATAAGTTAATTTTTTTCAAAATAACTTATAAAATCCTAAAAAATTATATTTAAAATGGGTTCTCCATCAAAAGGCGTTAAAACAACTTTTTTAGAAAAATGTTCATTATTTTTTCTAAATTGAAATTTTCTTATATCATATATAGATAATACATAAAATGAAATTAATATATTATATTGAATATATAATATGAATATATAATTAATAAAATCTATAATGAGTGATTTTATTATTTTATAAACTCACTAATTTACATTTAATTAAATTTTTAGAAAAAAATATTTCTTTTCAATAAAAAAGGGTTTTATTGTCATTCATAAATAATTGTTCACAAAATAATTAACTAAATGAATGTTTAAACAAAAGTTTCCTAAATAAACTAATATATTTCATTACATCCATTTTAAGATCTAGGTTATAAGGTAAAATAATAATTCTTATGTTTGATGAGTAGTATTTTGTATATTATCGAACATATTTTCCCCTTTTAAAAACTCGAGATGTTACATTCTCCACCCTTATAAAAATTGAATCCTTGAAATTTGATGTTGGGTTTAGTAACTAAGGTATGATTCATTAAAATATATTTATTTCATTTCCACATCAGAAAACTTATGAATAAAACTACCACTTTAAATGAATGATAGTTATGTATAATGGTCACCTGAGAGAATACATGTTAGGATTCCATGTTGGGAAACACATATATGGGAGAAAAAAATATACATCTAATTCTGGTGGAGAGTGATAGAAAAAATGATCAAGAGATAGATAATAATCTAAAAGACCAGAAAATTGTGATGGGATAAAAGATCTTTGATTTCAATGCAAGAAAAGAAAACATAAAATGTTTTTGTTCAAAGATAATTTTTATAAATTTGATGTTTTTATTTAATAGAATAACAAAAAACATATGTAAACATACATAATTTTCAATTAGTGTTTCATCATATAATAAAATTCCACCACAAACTCATATTTTCTCCAAATGATGAGTATTCATGATAGTATGGTTACACCTAAAACAGTAGAATCAGAAACTAGAGAATAATTTAATCCACAAAATATTAAATATATATTAATCTGGTTTTGAAACATTAATAAAAAAATTGGTCAGGAAAAAATCAATTAATTTCCTAAAAATAATAAACCATTTTATTATGAAAAACATGTTTTATTCTACAACATTCAATTTTAATACCTAAAGTCCATCATATACCATTCAACAAATATCATTACAAAAAATTCTTAAAAATAATCCTACATTAGATTTAAACACATAATTGACAAGGATTTTATCACATCATCATTATAGATATATTTTAACATTTATCTCCAAATAACATCAACTACTCTTAATTACTCTTACAAAAAATTAATTAATCTAATCACATTTTATCCACAATAGGTTCATTACATCAACATATAACATGAATCACTTGAATCATCTATAACACATAGATTCAACAAAAATATAATTCATCCATTACTCCTCATATAAGAAACCATAGTATTATAATTTCCATTGGAATATAGGGTTCCCAAAAAATCAAATTTATTCAAAAATAACGTGTATCACTCAATCCCTGTATCATTTTCCAATACCAATGTATATCTATGTGATAGAATGTATGTTCCAAAAATCATCTTCATCTTATTTCATAAGAAGTATTAACTGAAAATAATCATTCCTAATAACCTGGGACATCATATAGGGTAGTGGTAGGCGATGCGCCCCTATTAACATCTGGTTGTGGGTTCAATTCTCACGACCTTGCAGAACGCAGAATGTTGTCACCCATCCAACCAGTTTTCCTTTTTCTAAAACAATTTATTTTTTATTATATTCAAAAATTATTATAATGACTTAAAAATAACCATGACATTTTTTAACCTCATAGGATATTTCATTCCTTGAATTTCTCCTCCCAAAAACAAATTACACATAATTTCCTAGAAGGTGAGTTTCTTCAAAAATAAAACTATTCACCTAAATATTTTAGATCATAAAGCCTAAAAGGGGTTTATAATAGAGTTGATGTATAAATAACCTTAAAATAATAATCCCATGATGAAATCCCTAACTCTTAAGAAAATATCATAATCTCAAACATTGTCTAATTCATCCTCTTATACCAACTGTTATGACTCGGCCTTCAAAATTACTTAATTTTTAGATAAGTCAATAATTCACATTGAGGATATTTTCATGTGTAGGGTTTTAGATAATTATCACCTAACTTGTACAAAAAAACCATATAAATACAATGTGGATACTGTCAAGAGTATTTATTTCTTCCATAAAACAAAAATGTTTAAACACAAATATTGATATATTTCATGTTAAATCATAACTCTTCATTGATACCATATTTTACTATATTCTTCATAAGAACATTTGAAAAACATTTCAAGACATGGGATGAGCATAAAAAGAAATGTAAAGATCCACAGAGAAGGAAAACTATTAATCTTGTGATGACATGATAACCATGAGTACAAATTCATAAAGTAATACTATTCACATTTAATCAATATTAAATATAAATATCTAAATATAAGCTCATTTATTTCACTTTTTATAACCAAATGATTACCAGCAATCCCATATATGGTATCATATAACATATATAGTTATCATAGAATATAAAAATATTTAAATGAAATTACCAAAAATTCTAATTTCACACATATCACTAAATAAAATAGCAATATGAACACCTTCTATACCCAATGCCCTGGAGGTTATAACATAATTGCACAACAATGGATTATCACATAACCACCCATTTTGGTATTATCACATAACCACTCAACATTGGTTTATCATGTAACCACTAATCAAATGTCCAAGTACAGTTATATAATCATAACACATAAATTATGTCAATTATCATCATTTTACTCATAAAAATTCATTTTCAATCACAAGAAATAATTTCAAGATATTGAAATAGTAAACCCATTATTAAAAAAAATTCCATAAAAAACACAAAAAAAAAAGAAATAAGAAATTTATTTCCCTTTTAAAAACCTTAAGGGTTATAGATAATTCCAAATATCAAATACAGTTATTGTGGTGGAGTAGTCATTTTCACTGCATAGGTTAAAAATATAACTTTTCCATTTAGTAAAATTTCATTATATAAATAAGATTCCATTTTAGTAAAATTAAATGTAATGACCCACCAATTCTCATTGGCATGAGAGTACAGCGAGTCATTACTAGGGATTAAGTGACATCCCTAAGACGCCAAAGGCTAGCAATAAATTCCAAAGGGATTCAAATACAAGTTGGTGATGATTTACCCTTTATGAAATAAACCAATAAACAAACCAACCAACATTCACTATATGATGTATGAACAAAAGAAAGACAACTAAATAACTTCATTTATGTGAAACCACATCAATGTGCACAATAGCAGAATACCAAACCAAATATCAAAGTACGTAGTAGATAAACAACTCAAGACTGTCAAAAGACACCAAGAATCCTTGCTCCGAAGTCTCCAAGCTCTATAATAACGAAAAAACCCCCATCATCATGTGGTAGTACTAAAAACATGGAAAACATTACCTTTTCCCTTGTCCCGAAAAATAGCATCTACAAAATCACCAAAGGGATAAAGCAGGGGTGAGTATAAAACATAGTAGGTTTTCCCCAATGACTTCCCTACTCACGCAACTAGGATTGAAATTTTAGACACAATTATATAAAACAGTTTATATAAAACAATTTCTCAAAAATAGTTTATAACTAAAAATAATCATGTTTGTAAACCATTCATACCTAAAGCATTCAAATAAAATTGAAACTAATTTTTCTAACAAGTTATCTTTCTAGAAAAGTAATAAACAACCTTTATAACCATTTCACACTATCCCCTTTTTGGCATACCCAAAAATTCCACAAACCCATGCAACAAACCATGCATGGAACGTTATGACAGTTCCATAATCATGAGTGGTCTCTTATCGATCTACCATGTAATCAAAAGGTAAGTATTTCCCATGTTCTATAACTCATTTGGCACCGATCACAAGGTCATATTTTAACCAAGCCTCATACATGAAACATGAACACAGACCACATATTCCCAAAACTCATGAAAAATCAACCCTTTCAATAAAACACTTTTTTTTAAAACCATTTCATTCAAAACCATTTAAATGCCAAACCATTTCCATTCCAAACCAAATAAATAAAAATCTATTTTTATTGAAAACAAATTCCATCATTGAAATTTCAATACCGAACCATTTCAATAAACACCCAATTTATTGAAAACCTATTTTTAATCAAACCATTTACAATTCCAGAAAATTTGAAATTTAAAATCATCATTTTAAATTCAAGAATCCAAATCACATTACACAACAAATCACCAAAATTTCAAAATTTCATTAAAACCATAAAGAATCACTAAATAATATTTATTCCAAGAATTTCATAATGAATTCCCTTCAAATAAAACAATTTTAATCTAATCCATTCATTTCTATCAAGTGGAGTCAAGAGTGAAGCCTCTTACATCAATGGTTTGGATGAAAACCACAATGAGGGAAGAAAGTTCAAGAAAACTGGGTCGATTCTCCAAAAACCTTCCTTAGATCTCTTCTCCTACCAAGACCAAGACCAAATCTCAACATATTTCACATCCACACACCATGATCTTCCTATAAAAGCTATATATATATGAAACTGATGGATGAGGAGAAGTAGATCTAAGTAGATCTATGAAACCAAACCAGAACAACAAAGAACATATACAAAACTTAAGAATTTGGCTACGATTCGCCAAGAGAAGCCTTCAGAACACCTTTGGAAGAATGGGAGAACCTTCAATAACCTCAGAAGAAGATAATTAATGAGATAGTTCTACATAGGAGGGAAAATGATCCACATAGAGGAAAAAATGCACGAGATCCACCTTTATAGGATCTCATTTAATTGGTTGCATGGTTTTCCCGCACGGTTAGACAAACCGTGTGCTAACCGTGTAATCTCCAAAACCTCCGCTGACCCTCCATGCATGGCTTGGATGCACAGTTAGGAAAACTGTGTGCCGATAGTTAGGATGCTACTACATCCAAGACCAACTACGCATGGTATTGCCGCACAGTTTTGACAAATCGTGTGTCGTTCGTGCGACTTCCCCTTTTCCTCAAAACTTTATTCAGTGTTCTCTGAACTCTCCCATTCATCACCCTTTACCTTTATAACAATTAAAAGAATTAAGTGAGGGTAACGTACTTGAAACTAAGGGTTATAAAGTCTCCCCACATTTGGGTTTTCCATCCTCAGAAATTAGAAAACCTTCTTCTGACTGAAAGAGTTTCATCCATTGATCTTTCATTTCCTTTTAATTTTCACATCTCTCTTCGTGAATCTAACCTTGCTTCCATAAAACCCACACTAGACCGAACCTTTTTCCATTAAAGACTTTCTCTTTCTTATATAGAATCTATTACATGATATGTATCAACGAAGCATCCGGATCTAGGTCAATGTGATCCCATCTGATCACATGGTTAGGATCAGGTTGATACATTTACAACTGAGATATATGGAAAGCATTGTGCACAAAACTGATCCATGGTTGAAATGCCAACTGATATGCCACCTCTCCAATGCATTCCAGTATCTCAAAAGGGTCAATGTATCTAGGAGATACCTATACATAATTCTTGAAATATCGGTTTCCATGCCTTGGAGAGATTCTAAAGAAGACATGATCACCCAAAACAAAAGACAACGGTCTTTGATGGTGATCTGCATAAGATTTCTGATGACTCCAAGCTGTATCGATCCTCTTTCTAATCAACCAGCTCTTCTGTATTTTTTATTTAACAAGGCTTGTCCTGAAAAGTGAAGTTTGACCCTTTTCCACCCAACATAGTGGAGAACGACCAGGACGCCCATAAAATGCTTCAAATAGAGCCATGCGTATCGAGGCTTGATAGATATTATTGTATGATAACTCTACTAAGGGTATATGATCTCCACATGAGACACTAAAACCCAATACACAAACCCACAATATGTATTCCAATGTTTGGATCATCCTCTCGGATTGTCCATCCTTTTGAGGGTGATACTCTGTGCTCATATTCAACTGAGTTCCATGGGCTTGTTGTAATTATTTCTACAAACATGATGTGAACCTCAGATCTCTATCTAGGACTATAGACACTGGTACACCATGCCACTTTACCACCTATTGGATATAGATTTTTGAAAGATCATCCACCCAATGAGTTTCACGAATAGGGACAAAATGGACCGACATGGTTAGATGATCCACTATCACCGAAATGGGATCGTGTTTCTGGACTGTTCTTGGAAGACTTGTAACAAAATCCTTTTCTATCTGATCCCATTTCCACATTGGGATGGACAAAGATTTTAACATAAAAGCTGGTCTCTAATACTCTTCTCTAACCTGCAGACAATTTAAGCACTACGAGATAAACTCAGCCACCATCCTTTTCATGCTGCTGCACCAAAACTATGAATTCAATACCTAATAAATCTTATGGGTACCTGGATGTAAAAAAAATCTTGAATGACGGTAAAAATGAAAGAGATGTTCCTGAAAAGCAATAGATACAACCATCCAAACTCTAAAATGCAAAATTGAACCCCCGTCAAGTTTCCAGCCATCAATGGTCTCCCCACCATTCAGTTTTTGAACTTTCAACCAAAAATTCTACATCATATGTTTCTGCTTCATTGAAAATTATTAGTAAATAAGAAACAAGAATAACTGAAAAGAAAACTAAAACATCACCTTGGTCTTCACATTCCACATGCATGTTGGCTAAAACCGACATCAACTTCCATTCATATAAAGCTTCTTTCACCAACTGAGCATATAACTTTCTACATAATGCATCCACCATCGAATTTCATTTCCCTGATGTGTAAATCAAGTCATAGTCAAACATTTGGAGATAATCCATCCATATTCTTTTCCTCATATTCAAATATCACTTTTAGAAAATGTGTTTCAGGGTTTTTTGAACTGTAAACACATTAAATTTCTCCCCAAAGAGATAATGTCACCATGTTTTCATTACATGGACGACTGCAACTAATTCTAAATCATGTGTTGGGTAATTCATCTCATTAACCCTCAACTACCTTGAAACATAAGCAACCACATGGTATCCTTACATGAGAACACATCCAAACCCTGAACCCGAACCATCACAATACACCACATACCCATGTCCTGATTCTAATAAAATCATGATAGGGGCTGATGTAAGCCGAACTGTCAGTTCCTTAAAAGACCTCTAACATTCTTCCTTATATAGGAATGGAGCATTTTTCTCTATCAAAGCAATCATTGGTGAAGCTATTTGTAAGAAATCACACACAAAGTGTCAGTAGTAACCAGCTAGATCAAGAAAAATTCGTATCTCGAACACATTCATCAGTGGTTTCCAAGAGATAAAGACTTCTATCTTTTTAGGATCAATTGAAATGCCTTTCTCATAAATGACATGGCCAAGGAAACGTACTTCCTGTATCCAAAAATCACACTTTGATAATTTGGAAAACAAGAGAAGATCTCTCAAGATATGTAACATTTTTTCAATGTGCACCTCATCATCAACCCTTGTCTATGAATATAACAAAATGTCATCCACAAACACCACAACAAATAAATATAGTTATTGTTGAAATATCCGATTCATCAATTCCCTAAAGACTACAGGTTCATTCATTAGACCAAAAGGCATGACTACAAATTCATAATGGCCATATCTACTTCTGTATGTTGTCTTTGGAATATTCTCCTTCCGAACACGAAAATAGTGATACCCTGATCGCAAGTCAATCTTGGAGAACCACTGAGATCCCCTTAATTGATCAAATAAATCATTAATGCATGGAAGTGGATATATATTATTTATCATAACATGTTTAAGTTTACAATAATCAACAGACAGATGAAGAGTTCCATATTCCTTCTTCACGAACAAAATCAGTGATGCCCATAGAGATGTACTTGGCTGAATAAAACCTTTCATTTCCAGTTCCTATAACTGTACTTTCAATTCATGCATCTTTTTTGGTGCCATCCTATAAGATTGAAGGGATATAAGACTGGTCCTCATAATGAGATTAATCGTAACCTCCACTTCCCTTCGATGTGGAAGCCATGAGAAGTTCTTGGGAAATACAACAAGAAATCGATCCACAACAGCTGGAAAACTATGTTCCTTGATCTCTTCCATTGATTCTAGTGTAAAAGTTTCTAATTGTTAAGAGATCGTTCTGACCATTGGTGCCAACAGGCTCTTTGCACCGTTGCATATAATCCTTTCTCCTATAAAGAGATTCTTAATGTCGTCCTCTGTCATGAAACTCACTATTCTCCTATAATATTTTATTTGAGCATTGAACATTTTCGGCCAATCCATACCAAGGATTACATCATAGACATCCATATCCCACATTGAAAAGTCCCATTTTAACTCATCTCCGTCAATAGTTATAACACATAATCTACACACAAAGGCTTGAAATTATATTTCACAATATAGAGTTTTTAGTTTCAAGATAGAACACATCACTTCCTGTTTTAAACATAGAAAATCAATAGTACAAGAATCAATGAAAGAATGTGATGCACCAGAATCGAAGAGCACTAGCTGAAGGGTAGAATTCAAAAGAATCATACCTCTCACCATAGATGGTCCATCTTGATCATCGACCCTCATATGCTCAGCTCCGTAAAATTGCTTCATCACTACAGTATTATGCTACTTGCCATGCTGAGATTGCCCTGGTTGAGGAGTCATGGTATTTCGAGAATCACCATGGCTAGCTCTGTTATGATGATGAGACTAACTCTGTTGTCCTCGTCCTGTAGAAGAAGACGATTCTTGCAACTCCATGGAAGTGTCACGCGCACCCAACCATAGAGAATTCCTACAATAGTGCTATAGATGCACTATTTTCTTGCAGTTGTGACATGCTCGAGGTTGTGCCGGATAGTCCCGCATTATGTGGTCTTCCGAACCACATTGAAAACAAATTTCTTTGCTCTAGGGTCATGGAGGAAGCTTCATTAATCCCACCGTCTGGTTCTGATTTTAACTTACACCGTGGAAATAGGTGTCCCTTTTCCTCTTATTCCCAGCGGTTGAGTTTCCAACATTTCCTGTTGGTGTCATAATTCCTCCTCCTATGGATCCCGAGATATCACATTCAACCACAATCACTCTATTCACTATATCCATATAGTCTGTAATACAGAGCACCGCAATCTTTGATCAAATCTCCTGCCTTAGCCCCGATTCGAAGATGCATTCCTTTAAAGATGCAGTTACCACAACCTCTTGTGAAATATGGACTTAATTCATGAACATAGAGGCATAATCTGTGACGGTGAGTCTCTCATGTTTCAGGCTTAAGAATTCCATCATTTTCTTGATTTTGATCGTGTGGGGATAGAATTATTTGTTGAACAATTTTTCAAAATCCTCCCATTTAAGGCCTTCATCCAATATAGCATGCACCTCTAAATCCCACCACTAACTTGCAAGATCTTTCAGATTATATATCGCCAGATTGACCTTGAGATATAATGGTGTGATGATCAAATAGAATATATGATTCATCCTACAAAGCCACACCTCCACCTTATCAGGTTCAGAATAACCCCGAATGATTGGTGGATTCTGTTTCATGTACTAGATGGTATGATCCACATACCTTGGGCCATTTCTATAGGTTCTCGTATCCATAACATGAAAAGCCTGGAAAATAATCTGAACCAGCTATTGGTTCACCCGTTGTTTAGGTGAAACCACATTCTCCGCAGCTTCTTCAAGTTGGTTTCGACAATGCCTACCAGGTGTCATTTTCTAAACCAACAACAACTCTGTCAATCTCACTCTCCAGCAACTAATGTCTTAACATTTAAAATTCTATCACATCAACTATCACAACATTGTATTCCAAACCATCCTTTTTCTATATTCAACCTTTTTTTGTAAAAATTCAACATTCTTTTTGAAAATCAAACCATTTTCAAAATACACTAAATATTCTATTTTCAAAATCTTCCAAGTAAAAACAATTTTTTTATTATTTTTTTCAAAAATTCACACCTTGAAGAAAATAATAAGTCATTCTTCACAGTGAAATATGCAATCCTAGTGGGAATTCATTCCTCTAAAATCCATGTCATGCTCATCTCATTGGTTAAACTTATGACAATGATATTTCTAACATTATAGAAGTGTGTCCAAAACACATATGTACCCAACACACTGGTAACTTGAAGTTTATCATAAATGGGTTAGCTACGTCCTTTTATGCTATACATTTCAAGTTCCGACAGTCCTACTCCTGTCTAAGATTTCATCCTAAGGAATAGACAAGAAGTAATTTCAACTCCAATACTAAGAACATCGATGACTACTTGTTAGGTAGAGACCGAACAAGCTGATATAATTTGAAATGACCCACCAATTCTCATTGGCTTGAGAGTACAATGAGTCATTACAAGTCCTTAAGTGACATCCCCAAGACACCAAAGGATGGAAATAAATGCTGAAGGGTTTCAAATACATACGGTGGATGATTTCCCCATTAATAAATAATCCAATAAACTAACCAACAAACATTCACTTTATGATACATGAACAAAAAAAGGAAAGCTAAGAAACATCATTTCTGTCAAACCACACCAAATTTCACAATAACGGAAGACGAAACCAAATATCAAAGTACACCGTGGATAAACAACTAAAGACTCTCAAACGGCATGAAGACTCCATGCTCCACAAGCTCCAAGCATCACAATCACCTAACAACCCCAATCATCACGAGGTAGTTCTAAAATCATGGGAAATGTTACATTTTCCCCTGTCCTAGAAAATAGAATCTGCAAAAGAACCAAAGTGCCAAAGCAGGGGTGAGTATAAAACATAGTAGGTCTTCCCCAATGACTTCCCTACTCATTCCACTTGGATAGAAAAGATAGCCACAATTATATAAAATAGTTTATATAAAATAATATCTCAAAAATAGTTTATAACTAAATATAAACAACTTTCCAAACCATTTATACAAAAATCATACAAGTGAAATTGAAACCAATTTTTCCAACAAGTTATCTTTCCAGAAAAATATGAATCAAGATTTAGAACTATTTCGCAATATCCCCTTTTTAGCATACCCAACCATTTCACAAACCCATGAAACCTACCATGCATGGTATGTTATGATAGTTCTATACTCATGAGTGGTTTCTCATCGATCTACCAAGTCATCACAAGGTAATTGTTTTCCATGTGACATTACTCTGTTGGCACCGAGTGAAAGGTTATATTTCATCCAAGCCTCTAACATAAAATTTACATGTTCCATTAATAATTTTTCACTGAGCACAAGGTCATATTTCAACTAATCCTCGTACATGAAACATGATCACACACCACATATTCCCAAAACACATTAAAAACAATCCTTCTAATAAAACACCTTTTTATTGAAAACCATTTCAATCAAAACCATTTAAATTCAAAACTGTTTCCATTCCAAACCACTTCAATAAAACTCTATTTTTATTGAAAACCAATTCCACCATAGTCATTTCAATACCAAAGCATTTCAATAAAATACCCCTTTTATTGAAACCCTATTTTTCATCAGGCCATTTAGAAATCCAGAAATCAGAAATTTAAAATAATCCTTTTAAATTAAATATACCAAATCACTTTGCACAACAAATCACCATGATTTGACAATTTCATTAAAACCATAAATCATCACTAAAGAATATTTATTCCAAGATTTTAAAAATAAATTCCATTAAAATAAACCAATTTTAATCGAATACAATCAATTCTAACAAGTGGTGTCAATAGTGAAGCCTCTTACCTCAATGGTTTTGATGAAAACCACAACGAGTGAAGAACATTCAATTAAACCGGGTCGATTATCCAAAAACCCGCCATGGATATCTTCTCCATGAAAGACCATGACTAAATCTCATCATATTTGGCACCCACACACCTAAATCTACCCATAACAGGTGTAGATCTATGAAACCGAGGGAAGGGGAGAAGTAGATCTAAGAAGATCTATGAAACCAAACAAGAACAATGAAGGTCGTCTACATACCTGAAGAATCCAGATTTAATTTTCCAAGAGAAGCCTTCTAATCACCTATGAAATGATGGGAGAACCTTCTCTAACCATGGGAGAAGAAACATCTCGAGTTAGGGCCACTTAAGAGGAAAAAAGATCAACTTTAACGCAAAAAAAATGTGAGATCCAACATTATAGAATCTTATTTAAGTGGCTACATAGTTTACCCACACAGTTAGACAAATTCTGTGCTAACCGTGTTTTAGCCACTACCTCCACATACCATCCAAACATAGCTTGGACACATGTTTAGAAAAACTGTGTTCCACCCATGTGGAAGCTACTTCCTCCAAGACCAACTACAGAAGGTTTTTTCGCATCGTTTAGACATACCGTGTGACATCCTTGAGACTTCCCCTTTGCCTCAAAACATCAATCAATGTTCTCCAGACTCTCACATTCACCACCTTTAACCTTTATAACCATTAAAAGCATTAATTAAGGGTTACATTCCTGAAACCAGGTGTACTAAATTATATTTTAAAGGGGATTAATATACACAATCAAAAATAAGGTGTTGTATAACATCAAAATACTCCTCATTGAAAAGAGATTGAGAAGAATTCACTTACAATGATCATATCATTATATCAATGACAAATCAATTAAATAATTATGTGTGAGAAATATAAAAACCCCCAATAAATTGGTTATGTAGTGTAAACCATTCATAGGTGATTCATACATCTTTATGGAAAACAGAAAACCAATGACATGGATATTTACCAATATTAAAGGAAATTGAGTTATGATTTCCCTTCAAAGATCAATTTGTAAATAAAATATACCTATTATGTGTATTAAACATAAATAAAAAAAACATTATAATTAAAAAATCGGATATCAAATGTAATTTATCACAAAATCATAGAGTGACAAAAACATTAAGAAGATTATTAACTCAAAGAATGGAAATTGTTTTATGAAGTTCTCTTAATTTGAGCCTAACACATCACGTAAAATAGATATATTCCAGAATAATAAAATTAGGTAAATTTATACATGACTTACAATCATTTTATAGTTTTTTATATCTTTTATATCAATTATTTCCATGATTCAAAAATTACATAACTATTTAAGTTCATATTATACGTTTTTTCAAAATTGGGTAGTTGAGACAAAAAAGTAAATGTTTTGATGTAAACTGTCCATGTGGTAAAAATTACATATTCTCTAGAATATTAATAATGATTTAAATATATTATATATCCATTATATATTTATTCATAATAACCCATAATAATTTGGTGATATGATATGAAACAAACTGTTAATGGAGATAGTAGGTCGTATGTATGCATGAACACTGCAATAATTTAAAATTCACAACAGATGAATAATAATTCAATGATATAAATGTATATTACCATAAAAGTGTTATATTAATTTCATATATGTCTCATAGGATTTATAAAACAATATTTTATACAAACCATGTATAGCGGGATCGAGTCATATCGTTTCGAGGGGACAATATTTCACACTTTCTCAAACAAATTTATCGTATTTTCAATACATGGAAATAAATAAAACATGTTATATTTAAAAATAACATAATAATAGAGAAGATATTAATATAATATTTATCATATAGAAATATTGTTTCCATCATAATGGTTATCATGAAAGGTTGTAGTGGAAAATTTAACAATCATCATTTCATAAGATGGCAGTTTGCTATACAAAAAAATTTTATGTTCAACACCCATTACATGAAGGTGTGTGTAACTATTGTTTAAAAACATATTATAAAAACATCATAGTATATTAGGGGTATAGTTTTTGTTATTTAATCATAATATAATATGAGTATTGTCATTGGATAATGGAAAATAATCTAAAAGGGATGAAATAAGGAATTGCCTTTTAATGTGGTCCCTTTTTTGGATTATTATTAAGGATTCCATGGAAGATTTATACTCTAGAAAAAGCTTATAAGTTGAGAGGAAGGATTAAATAAATATTTTTTAGAATATCTTGTAAGAGAAAAAAGTCTATGGATGTGAGACTACTAGAGAGGAGTGTGTACTTTTTTATAGGATAGGGGAGGGGAACCCATTGATTTATTAAATGTATTAAATTAATATAAATACAATTTGGATTTAAACAATTTAAAACACATTTACATAAAATATATGATGATTATAGATCTAAATGATCTCATACAATAATTTTTAGACATTTATTCATTTTATTTTAAACATTATATTTTCAGTTTACCCTAAATTACTCACTTTTATTTTTAATTGATGTAACCACAATTTAATAATTAAGTGAATAAAAATTTAACTTATATTGTGTAAACTACTCATATTTGGACACATAATTATACTATTTTACTTTTCATGTAACCTTTTTAATTTTAAACGATATTTAAGATTTATAAATAATTTAATAAATTATTAATTTAATAAAATATCAATTGTGTACATTATTTCACTCTCTATTTTATTGAATATAAATAAAATAAAAAAAGGGATACAGATTAAAAAAAATTAATAGTCTTATATAATGTCTCATTAACCTAAAAAAATCATGTATGATATAAATTCCTTCAAATAATTTTTATTTTTCTATTTATAATATCATTTATTTGATATTTCTCTTAATAGAATAGTTATTGTAACCCTATTATGTCGATATTTATAGTAATTACTTAATCTCTAATAATACTAATGAAATTAACATGATCTAGATAATTTCATTATATTTATTGACACTATTTATTTTCTATTTTCCTCCATGTTTATCACTATATTAAATTTATTATACATATAAGATATTAGAGAGTGACATGTTTTCACATTCTATTGTTTTAATTATAATTACATAACATTAATTGAAAAAAATACGATTATATAAATTAATTATGGCCCTCAGGTGATATAGGTAGATTTTCATTTATTTGATATGATTTTTAAATTTGTTGGGAAAATTTTAATATCCATATCATATTGTTTGTTATCATAATTTACCAGATATTTCGTTAACTTTGGTAACTAAAAATTACCAATGTTAAAATTCTTAATACCCAAAAAAATTAAAGCAACCTATTAACATAATCTAGAACCAATGATTCCAAATATTTAATCTATTTTTCAAAACCCAAATCATAAAACATTCAGTAATTAAATTTAATTTAATTCTCGTTGTCAAAGTGAGAAAATGAGGGTTTTAAAAGTAAAAATCATCAAATTTTTTATGTATGTTTATATGAAATATCAATGTTAAATTTCATAAAATTACCAATATTGGATTAAATTATATAAACATAATATAATTATACTATAAAACCAATTAAAATTATAACATTTTTATTTAAAAAAATCAGAAGAAAAAATATTTGTAAATTTAAATGTAGATTTTCTCATTATTCATTATAAAATGATTATTATTAGACAAATACAAAAAATATATAATTATTATAATTATATGTCTTGAATCCAAATAAGAGGATTACTATTTCAAAAAGAACTTATAAAATTGTAAACAAATAGATTTAAAATTGATTCTCCATCAAAAGGTGGTAAAACATTATTTTTATAAAAACACATATTTTATCTATAAAATTGAATTCATTATTATATCATGTATATAAAACATATAAGAACAGTTTTAAACATTTCATTGAATATATAACATATATATTTCATTAATAAAATCCATAATGAACTATTTTATTATTTTATATACTCACTTATATTCATTTAAATATTTTTTTAGAAAAATAATTTTCCTTTAAATCAAGAAGGGTTTAATTTTCATTTAAAAATAATAGTTCAAAAAATAAATAATTAATTTCACGTGTAAAAAAATTTATCATAAATCAATTATTATTATTATTCATTACCTCTATTTTAGCAGCTACGTTATAAGGTAACATATAAATCATTATGTTCGATGTGGAATATTATGTATACTATTGAATATACTGTCTCTTAAAAAACTCATGATGTTACACTCAGACATATACCTCATCAAGTAAATATAACCATATCTACTCAAGTCATGAGTAAATTTTATGATGTATTAAAATCCACATCTATCATAGATAAGAAATGGTCCAAAAACATGAGTGTGTACCAATCCTGGAAGCTCTAAGGCCTTTTAACCATATCCACCAAATAATGGTTTGGTCATTTTCCCTTGTAAACAATCATGACATATATCAAGTACTTTTAGATAAAATGTGTCTAAATAATAATCTTCTTAGATGGTTTTCAATAAATTTTCATTTACATCACTCAAAAAATGATGCCACAACTGGGTGTTATATGATTTGTGTGATCTTTATTAATTTTAAATTACCAACACTTGGTTTTTGTAATTAAATAAATAAAGATAATTATTTAAATGTGCCATATCAAAAAATATATTTTCCTTATAAAAGAAAAAACATTTATTTATAAATTTTGAAAAAAACCCATATGTATCTAAATTTTATATATATATTATGTTCTAGATTACACTTGATACAAAATAAAAGCCATATAAAACCAAAATCATCCAAGTCGCCCAAAAAAGGTGCTTGTTACTAATGGCAGGACCAGCCAACCTTGAATCATTGGGATGTCACATATTCATCTTTCCTCTAGAAATTATATGAAATATCTTTTATTTCAACATTTGGATACATATGCAAGCACCAAAAGAATTATCTAATACCCAATGTGTAGAAATGGAATTATTTCTCTCAACAAGGAATGCACATTTGGCTTCCCCTTTTTTATGAGTGTCACTCCTATTCCAATGGCATAACTTACCACATTAAAAATGCACTTTCTCTATTTACATTCCATTTCATTGGATCATATTCTTCTTGTTCAAATAGTGCTTATGGGATTTTAAATATTTATAAATCGTAGGCCCTTTTGACATGTCAATCCCGTTTATATTCAGCATAAGAAATATAGGTAAATCATTCCCAATATCCATATAAACTAGGAAAATTCATGTCATATGTTCAGTTAAGATATCTCATTATTTCACATATTCTAATTCACAATAAAATTAGAGATGGCCATAGGTAGTGATGGCAATATGATACTTCTATGCAACTCATCGTGGAATTTAATCCATAAGATGCCCAAATTCTTAATCTAGATAATATTATTGACTACATGTATCCTAGCTAGTGCATACCCTCTATACTTTGTGGTGAACAAATCGCTAGAGATCTCCTAACTCTTTTTTCTCACCTTTTGTAATTTGAGATCCTGATGTTCAAACTTCTTGCTATAATCTTCCATTTTATTAGGTTTCTTCAATAGATCATAGGTTATAGATGAAATAATTATGCACTAAACATTTGTATCATTGTTAAATTTTTCTCATACATAGAGAGCTCAACTTCACTCACCACATTTATAGGGATAACCATTAAAGGTTCTTCCATCCCATATAGCTTAATTTGATTATGAAGGATTACCCAAATGCTCCTTTTCCACTCCTAGGAATTAGTGCTTGTTAGATGGTTTTATTTTTCAAGTATGGATCAGAATGATATGTTTTATATCATTTTTAATTAAATTTCTAATAATATGTTCAATAATGTTTTTAGTACATTATCGTATAAAATTAAGAAAAATAAATAAATAAATAATCATTAGTCTCATACTATTTTAACAAAACCCAATAGCAATAATCATTGCCTTCATAATATCTTGTTTTTCTGAAATTTTAGCAGTAATGATACATTTTTCCCTTCGCATTACCACAACATTTTTTGGTCAATTAAATTGAATGAGGTTATGTAGGCATTCAAAATACCAAATGAATTAACTCATAGATCCTTGATCCGTTGAGTGGACTCCCCAATCCTAAAATACTTAATTTTTTATTTTGACAACCTTTTCCTCTTAGTTACACTATGTCCTACTTTGGAAGTGAAACCCTAATGAGAACTAAGATAATTGAACCAAAAACCTCAAATTATAATACCATAAAAATTTAATGTACCCCATCTTTGGCGGGCCAAGCATTTGGACTATATTTTGATTCTAACTGTAGTAATTTAAGGCTACATTGACTTAATATCTTATTAATAGATGTTAGACTTTATGGATAAATTTCCATTTATTATCATTTCTTATGCATGTTAATATTTAGTTGTATATTCTTAACATATTAACCATATATTAGAAAATATTTACACACAATCTAGACAATTTTAATTCAATCATCCATTCTTGTCATTTCATTAATTATGTGATTTTGACAAAATACCAATAATGAATAACCATTATAATTTATAGAAATAAAATAAATTGTACCATCACAAGATTTTTATAATGGTTATTATTTTTAGTGGTTGAATAACTAATTGATGTCCTAGGGGTGAAACACCTCGAACCAACATGTTTCATGTTTATATCTTTCCACATGTCAACCTTTGTATGTACATGGATTAGTTTAATCTCATTTCATTGCATGAAAAGCCTCCACTAGCTTGGGAGCTCCATCCATTACATATGTATTTACACACACATGGGTGAGGTTAAATGGGAGATTATATAAATGAATACATGGGAATGTATTCCCTATATATTAATGAAAGGAGAAGGATTTGAGGCCAATAATTTAATTGAATAAATAAATTAAAAGGAAACCTATCACATATAATGGTTTTTTCAAGCTCAGGATCATCCATAAACAGGAAATGAATTATACATTTAATAAAACTATAATTTAATTCATTTATCACTCTTATTAATATAAATTTTTCATTAATCGATTAATTATTTTCATTAAATAATCAATACATTAATCTTAATCCTTCCATAAATTGCTTGATAATATCATTTCCAATAATTTTAAATAAATGAATTTATAAAAAATTAACCTTGTACATAAATGTACTATGGAGGGAACATGGTTAATATGCATTCAAAAAACCAATCATGTATTATCATTTTAAACACTTTTTTCATTGTTACATGTGGCATGGAAAAATATTTATAATTGTAATATAACTCACACAAGATCTTTAGTTATTCATTCATTATAAAAATGTAAATTAAAAATTTATATATATATATAACACCTATCAGATGTTGTGTCCCAGATTTATGTACACAAGAAGGTAGATATATCAAGGTTTACATAATATACCATTAAATTTTAAATATGAATAATCATGAAAAAAAAGATGTGTAAATTTGACTACACATAGTGTACACTCCTCACCATCAATCTGAAGTAAATGCTTGGCTTAATTATGTGTGAGGTGTAATCAAGAAATCATCATTGTACATGGCATGAGCAGTGGGCCACATACCATGTAGACTCTACATTACATGGTCACCCGTTGGGAAATCCTTTTATGTTATACATAACAATACCCGGACGTGAATGAAATATACACCGTGTCTAGTGTACCACACTATGTATAGTTTGAATGACCATGAACCTGTCTATACTAGTCAAAACACAGTGTAATAATTAACTACATCACATTTAATTGATGCACACAACTTAGGTAATTTCCTAATTTCTACCAAGGCATTAAATACAACTACTTGATGTGTAATCAATATTACTTATCATGTAAGGATGATTAAAAGACTTCTAACACTATATACACAAAGTTTATTATTATGTTACATAGATAAAATCATTGGTAACTCCAAATTAGATCCTCAGTTTAATTTTAATCATAAAAGTATTTGTCTCAGATAGATCTGTGAGAAATGATAAAGGAGGAATATATGTAGAAATTATTATTATATATAATGATTAAACATTAATATACCAACTATATTATTAAATATTAGATTATGAACTATTTATTTAAATAATTATAAACAAAAATGGTATTTTATGATACCACTTATAGGTTCAGGGTGTATGCGGTAGCGTAGGAGGTACAATGCCGAACATTAATTTTGGACATATTCAATGAACTATATAGGTTGAACATGATGATGAATTCTAGTATCAATGGAATTGGATAAATTAATTACGCAAATGAATAGAAACCAAGAACAAAGAGACATTATCATCATAATTTTTTATAATTAATTTAATGAAATTAAATAATTATATCCAGTGTGATTTTTTCTTCGTTAATGTATTAAACAACATATATATAGTCTGCCTTCATAGTGTTGTAGAGATAATGGGTATATCTCCTCTAGTGGTGATCCACATGTGATCCACATAGCTATGGACATCACTGAAGGAGTGTCTTGGTGGTAGAATAGAAGATCCTTGCATTTTCATTTTCCACCTTCGATCACCTTGAGATCCACTTCTAATGCGTTCTCCGGGATCTGGTGGAGGAGGACCTCTCTTATTCTTGAGATTGTTCTTAGAGAGTGATGAAATCTCTAGGATTGAGAATTTTTCTTCAATTGATTGTTCACAATAATAACCATCACTTGGTAGGTTCTTGGACAATAAAAGAATAGTATAACTAGTCATTAAATACGCCAGGGTAATAATAATTAATTCCCATAAGTGATTTAATTTATTTCATTAATCCTAGAAACAACCAAAACGTCAAATAATAACCTCAACAGAATTATTTTTGAACATGTGCACAAAATAATAATTATAATTAAACATTATTTAATAAATTAATATTCAATATTATTATTTCTCTGTGATCCATTTTTTCAGTCTGCCAATCCTCCACCATATTTATTGATCATTGAATAATGGGTATATTTATTAAATAAATATCACTACATTATTCTCCAATAAATATATAAATATTATATTCACGAAATAGAAAATAAATAAATATTAATTATTTAGACCAAATTATACTCTCTAGAATTTCTAGTCTCAAAATAAATATTATCAGGCCTCAATCAATAATTATTAAACCACAAATAGGAATAATCTTCATTAAACATGATAAATAATAAATAATATATTATTCAATTGAGATAATAAATTCACATAGTGTGTGACCCTCAAGGCCTCTTTCTTAATGGCACTAGGCAATATTGACTGATGCCTAAGGATAACATTATGCTACATGACAAGGAATCCATAGATAATGATGTTAATACCACAATGAAATGTCACTTCATACAAATTCTTACCATATAATATAATTTATTTATATCGATATCTCCAATCATGTGGGTCGCATGAATGTGCCATTAACCCATGTGCTCAATTTCAAATTCTTTGACTTCCCAGAATTGGAACATGAACATAGAACACCATGGAAATTTATTTCTTTAGGCTTTATAATTTCATAAAATGGTATAGAGATATTAGATTCTGTTATGGAATAGATGGTACAATTCATTTTCTCGTATTATTCATTAATACATTATAACTCTTGACAGACCCAACATTTCATACCTTACCACGAACTTATATCACCACTGTTTTCATCAATACTTCTAATTACATGTGACACAATAGGAATTAATACTATTATTAATGTATTATGACCAATAAATATGTCCACATATATGAACATACAATAAAAATTATTAATGAGGATTTCCTACGGACGAATCACGTTCTCAAAATATCCTCATTAACATTACCAATGGTTCACACTCGGAGAAGGTGACTCAATGTTATATGTGTCTCCACACTTGATATCATGTATCATTTGTTACCATTAAAATGATATCATATGGATATTGAAGATATGTTCATGAATAGTGTCATGGAACATCTGGGATCTCATTATCGTAGGGATCCATGCTAGCCTTTTTGTTTGATAGCTACTCATAGGGAATTATCACATACAATATCATGTAGAAGAAAAATGAGGATATGATAAGAAGTTTATTAATATCTATCCAATGAAATGTTTTTTATCATTCTTTAAAACAAATGTAGGATATAGGGAACCAAAATGAATTTTTAATCTCATACTAAGGAATATAGTTTCTTTGGATATGTATCTGTTTCCAAATGCTTCATAATTGTTTTCTATGAAATTATCGATTTTACTGATAATGTACAATGGGAGTGTAAAAATAGGTTCAAAATAATGCATGTTGTTCAACAAAAGGTAAGGATTAGGTTAATATTAATGAAGTATTTTTAGATCTATTACCCCTAGGTATAGCTTCACCAGAATGACATCCAATTATAGTATTCCAATTGGTATGTTGTTATATAAATGGAAAAATAATCTATATCATAACAAATAATTATGATCTTCTTCTATACTTATGATTAATTTATTTTAAAATGATATTTTCCATAATCAATGTTTTCCTTCATCAAGTTCCCATGAATTTCCACAATCATTCCACACTACCAACTAAGATGAAACAAAATCCAATAACCCATATATGGTGCCCACATTATTTTTTTGGCATAGAGTTAAGGGGTCAAATCCCAATAGACCGGTCTGTTTAGATTTTTTTTAGAAGCAGATAAATACATAAAAATACATTTTATATAGGGAAATATTATTCTAAGAATATTAATAGAACTAATTTTTCATCCTTGAAGACATTCTTATAATTTGTCTTCATATCCCTTATAATGGGGGAAAAGGGTGATATCAAATGATCATTAAGGTTTTAACACTATAGAAGGTATCATGAACAAATAAATCATAATCAATATTGAATTGAAAATAACTAATAACATATTCCATTTAATATATGATTTTATTGTCATAATATTATAATGAATAATAAATATAGAATAATAAATAAACAATCACACATGCCATTTAGTTTATAATAAGAAAATATAATGCATCTTGTGGCAATATAATTACATGCATCTCATAAAATATCATAATAAAAAATTCTCAATATTGTTGATTATTAATTATTGGATATTTTGATTTCAATAGTAATGAGTACCACTACTACCAGAACATTATAAAAGTGTGTTCAGAACTACTATGTAAAATCTCATCTAATATAGCCAATGTATTTTTCTCATGATACATTTTAATTAATTTTGGGGATGTATATATGCATTCCCCCCAAATAAATTAATTTAAAATTTATTAATCATATATATATCAACTGATTATACTATAGAAAAATATATACTATCATCAAATATGTATAATGTTTTAGGACACTGATTTTTTAATATTTCACCAAATTAAAAAATAACCTTAAATGTAAGCACTATAAATTAAAATGATATATTATTTATGAAACAAATAATATCCCCCAAAAATAAATATGATTGTTTAAGATATATGTACCTTCCAATTGAAATTTTTCATGAGAACTACCTTGTTCCAAGTGAAATTAAATAATCAAAAAATGAAGATGAGATTATACAATAAATTCATTACCTCATAGGTAAATTTTAAATCCAAACCTCCTCTAAGTGCTCACATGAAGAGAAAAATTTATAATAATTAATAAATAGTTAGTCATGTTAAATTTATCAATTATTTAGTATATACACGTCACAAATTTGAATAGGTGTGTATTAACAAATACGTCTCAATGAAACAAAAAGTATGATAAAATCACATACAAATTGGTAAATTTCACATCAAAACCCATTCGACAAATTAATTAACATGAACATATACAATGCTATGAAATATTAACTATTCACATCATTACATGTAAATGGAGATGTAATAACACCTTATAAAATAATATGGTATAGAATATTAAATAATATCTCAATGAATGAAAAATGAGATGCAGTATCTTACCGCACACATTACATTAGATGAGCTTTATTTACTATCTTTTATATAATTTTAAATATTGTTATTGATTTATTCCCAAACTAGTATCGTATTTAGAATATCTCATATGATCCTCTTGTAACATTTTGTTTCTCCTTTGTTAATTATATTTCATTATTTTTGGTTAATAAGTTGTAATTTTCTTTTTGTCATGAGTTTATTTAATGAATGTTCTAGTTCATGTATATATGATATTAATAAATAATATAAAGAATTATAATAATGTTATTAATATCATACTTTCTCATTTTATACATTATTATAGCCAGTGATTAAATTTGGTAGTTGAAATTGAGTTTTGTCCCTTAGGGTGATAATACACCTTATGTTTGAATGAGAGACAATATCTGTACCTTAAGAGGTGATTTTGTATTTGAGAGTATGATGAAATAGTATAAAAATATATATATAATTACTTGTATATATTATCTAGTTTCTAAATTTATCTATATTAAATTCATGTAAAGATTACGAGAAAATGTATCACATCAGTTCATGAATCGGTGGTCTACTATACACATGAGTCATGATTACATATTTAAAATGGAATGGAATATAAGAATATTAAAGATCCACAATAATTCAAGATTCATAATAATATAACACATATTATATGTTTAAATTTAATTCCTCATTATAAAAAATCATGATAGGTATTGATGGAAGATGAGTTGCATAGGTTCACAAGGCAGTTGTCCTCAATAAAAATGATCAATGATTTCATTATGTATTTGAGGAAATGTAAATGGATATATTTTCAAATATTAACATAATTACATATATGTATATGGTATACTATGTATTTATTATATTATCATAATTTAATAATATTTTTTGTAGTTTTTAGATGAAATAAAATTAAGATCCATATATATGAATGTTACCACTTCTTTGGGGGACATGTTTAGGTTTACTCAAATTTACTACCTAGGAATGATTAATAATTTAAAAAAAACAATCTAATCTTTTTGAAGAATTATATAATGTGTTTGGGGAGGTCTAAAATGAAATAATGTGATTTGGATTTCTATTGATGGGAGGAGAGGTGTTGGACTTTTAAAAGTGTGGAAGAGGATACACATTGAATGTTTTAAATGTTTAAATTACACCTACCATTCTAACATCAAAAAATAATAATAAATGGTCCATTTGTTACCATTCTATATGATACATACTAAATATATCTATATAATTTCTTTCATACTCGTTTTCAGTTATTATTAACCCTTATCATTTTATTTTTCCCATTAGTAAATTTATTTTTACCTCAATAATTATAATAAGTATTTACTGTATGTACATGTAATAATGGAGAAAAATTATGTTTAAATTAAAATAATATATTCTTTATTTTTATTAATAACATTTAACCCATTTTCCCAAATTCAATTCATAATTATGGATGAATCTAATCTAAAATTTTACACGAAAGATGATGAAAAGTGGGTTTCTAAAGAAACAAATTTCATAAGTTTTACAGGATTTAATATCAAAATTCAATATAAAGTAGATTAAAAATATATAAAAATTAATTATGGGATATGTGTATAGTAATTTTACTTTAAAATAAATTTTAAGTGGAAAATAATTTAATAGAAAATAAGTTTTAAATAAAAATTTGTACTTTTCAGTATTCATAAAAAAGTAAACATAACAAAAAATTTAAAAAACTCATCCTATGATGTTTTAAATATTTATACCTAAAAAATTTACTTTATTTTAGAAATTAAATACTCCGAAATTTTCAGAAATTTATTTTATCATAAGTATTCATGAAACAACAAAGCCGTTATCTTTGAAATGATATAATTTTTTAAATATATTTCTTTTACATTATAATTTTTCAATTTTGTTTTCAAATAAACATATAACCAATGAATTATATATATATATATTATAATCTTGTTAGTCTTGTAAATACAATCCAATTTTCATTTAGGTTTTAGTGGTCATAATTAAATAATATTTTAATGAAGTATCATGTTTTATTTACCATATAATCACATGCATTGTTTGATTTTGACTAAATTTAATTTATTTCAATGGAAATAACTCTTAATATTTCTGTGTGTCACATCCCAAAAAATTCAATAAATAATGTTTCATCAAACCTCCCAATAATAAAATATGTTTTAAACTCTAGTAAATGAAGGTTTGACTCATCTCTGATCAACATCAATCAATCAACAGTTGCTCAGGGATAAATCCAATCAATTGGATCTTAATGTATTAAATGGATGTACAACTAAAACTAATGTTCATGGAGAAATATATGAAAAATTAAATTTTGGATGGAAAAAAAATTATATTAGGATTTAAAACTACCACATCTCCACTCGGAAGGCTATGGTAGCTCAATGAGTAGTTAAAAACCCTTTTACCCTATAAATAAAATTTTAAATCATTTAATATCATTTAATTTATTAATCTATCAAAATTATATATTTTATATAACTGAATTATGGTTGTCCAGTTACCTCATTCACTACTTTTAGGTTTCCAAAAATAATGTTTAAAATTCTTTGCTTCCTCGCCATCATGTGATGATATCCAATGTGAAAATGATAATTTATTTCATAAAAAATATGAAAATATCCACACACAAAAACATTGAATATGAAATTAGAGATAAATCAATAACAAAAAACCTTAATGCTGTCATTATATAGAAAAATAATGGATTATTATAATCTCTTCATGTTGTGAAACACATATTAATGTATGGAAAAATCACCCATAAAAAACGTTTCAATAATCCCATGAAACCTGTCTATGGTAACTAATTCATGTAGTTCACCTCAAAAACATTAATATAGAATAAGTTATGTTATACATGTCATGATGAAAACCAAATATCTATCATATGTACCCATGTCCCCCCTGATGTTGAAGAAAAAATAGTTCCCCTCTTTCATTAAAATTTTATCAATACATCAATCATTGATACAAATCAAAATAATGGGATTCAATGATATAGGATGTAACATTAGATACCAATCAAAAAATTATGATCCTTATGAAGAAAAATTCAAAATGACAAATCATACACCACCAGTCAATCACCCATTGTAGATTCCCAAAAAACTGATACTAGTAGTAATGAGAAAAAAATACAAAGTGGAATAAATCAGAAAAATATCCAATAACACCCTTTTTATTCAATTATCTATAAAATCAAATATCCCCTTAATATGTATAATTAATTATTAAAATCCATTTTTATACTCAACATTAATATATTTTTTTATTATACCAAGTACATTAATTTAGGCAAGCATGACTCCAGATGACCTGAAATAGAGAAATAATGTACCAACTAAAAACATTCTAAAGATGGTGATAAATATTTAATTGTTACTCTATGAATGTCACAACACCCTTAACATCAAAATATATCAAATCAATGATAAATTAATAATCATGATGATATAGATGATATATGAAATATATTATATATGTTATAAATGATGTCCATCTAGGGAATATGAAACTTGAAAATATTCCACCCCACCAATATTTTTGAAACATCACAAAAGGGATGAAAATTTTGATTGAGTAATGTATCATATCAATATAAATAATCAACACAAAATTTGTGGAAATTCATATGAACAAATGGTACCCAATATCAATTATAGAGGTATTATATACTAATCAGAAAAATAAATCTAATGATATTCCCCCTTCTATAGAAAATATGATATCATATTAAAACTTTTCACCATACTATTAACTTCATTCACTAAATCCAAAGTCTCACCATAAAATCAATCTAGTACAATGATAGTAATTAATGAAACACACATAACACATGAAATGGGTCAATTCCATTTGATAAATGTTACTTAATATTATATGAATACACAACTAAAGGAATGGTGATCACCCATGATCCACCAAAATACAAAATGTAATGCAGAAACATATCCTCTGATGTGAATGTTGTTTACTTTGTCTCAATATCAATCTTATATGGTATGTAGTATTGAAATATATATATTAAATTAAATATCATTATATACTTCCATGAACATTACATGTAAGATTGTGATCCCATTATAAGTGACACTCTTCCTTAAACAATGTAGTAGAACTACCTTATCCACATACAACATTTCTAAGGCCACAAAACACCAAAATCACTTATTTATATAAATTAAATTAACATCATCAACCAATCACAAATCATTTAATAAACGTTTATATATCATTTTTATAAAGGTAAAATGTTAATAAAATACATTGATACATCTTCAAATTTCATCTTGCGAACATATAGTTCTCATAAATGACATGTCAAACATGATTCCTATCTTTCTGATACAAGAATATCAAAAACATATTTAGAAAAACTTTCTCAAACTACTTAATTTTGATACACCAATACTAGAGTCATTTTATATGTATCACAATGTATAAAAACTATAGAGATATTGAAAATGTTGATAAATTCCATTCACATAATATATAATGAAAAAAGAATCCCCTTAAACATCATCCATTACATGTCATCCAAAAACCACTACTAAGGAGCATCATCACAGATGATAAAATCAAACATCGAATTTATATCATTGTATACCCACTAAGACCCCACCATTTTCCACATCATTGATGATTTAATTAATAACTGGAATTTAAATCTACTATAACTTCACAAATCCTCATCAAAATTCATCACTATTAGTTTTTCCCTAACCCTTTATGAATTACCAAAAGATTATAAATAATATCCCAATTAAGCTATATATAGTTTATCAATAAATATGTTATTGATGCCTGAGGTGTGGGAGAACAGAAAATAGTATTCATATAATATGTTCATGTTCAATGACTATCGTAAATTCATATCTATCTGATTTAAAACATACCTCAATATCCTATGATCAATGATAACAAACCATGTCTCTCAAATATGATATTGTATCTATATAATTAAATTTTATTATACCATCACAAAATCATGATTATGTGGGGTATAGTTATGATCATGGTGATGTAATAACTAGGACCCAAATGATATCAAAACCCTATTAAACATTAGTCAATAACTAAAACTCAGATGAATGAACTTTATAATTCCTAAAACATCATTCCTCTTTAGGCCAATGAAGTAAATTAGAATATATCAAACTATCATTTTTTAATTCAAAATCTTCCTTCCAATGATCAATCCACATAATGAATTTGGTGTTCATGTTTTCAGAAATTAGAAGGACTATAATACATGATAAATAAATCATGAACCTTATATGACATTTGAATATAAAAATGAATCTATGAACTTATATTACATTTTATAAATTTTCCCAAGAAATTTCTATTTTAATAATACACTCCCTAATGAGACACCACATATCAGAGGATATAATGATATATTATAATGAAAACTACACATTGATATATTTCTATAATGAGGATGTTGTTGAATTTCATTTAATGTATCCCTAATATTCTCAAAATTATCCTACTTCAACCTAGAGTATACAACTCTATCATTTAGGAACAATAAATTGGATGATTTTAGTAACTTATGAAATATAAAGTATATGAAGGGCATAAAATTTTATTCATAATTCATTAAACTAAACTAAGATAAATTTATACAAGATGTTTTTATAATGAAATCTGTATGAAATATTCCATATATCTCCCTCCTTCCACACCATCTTGTGATTTAAAACAAAAAAATTAATCCTTAAAATAAAACGTGATCCTTTAAAATGGTAAAAAACTCCATCAGTTATAATAATGTTCTATTGTTTAATGATTATTTTCTAATATTTCCATATTTATTATATAGATCTAGAGATTAATTCTATTGTAGCTCAATATAATACAATTTTTTGGATGAAACCCTACTATATAAATTTATAAACATCAATAAAATTATCCTTTTTCTATGAATGTTATATCAAATTTTGATCCATTAATATTTAATTTTCACCATGCTATAACACTATCTCGAACCCAAATACACATTTTATTGGTTGGGGAAAACTTATATGGTTAAAATAGACTAGAAACTCCCCCATGAATATATTTAATTAAACTAACAGATCAACTAAAATTTATGATAATACATATCCCAATTGATGAAATAGTTTCTTGAATCATTTATAACCCTTCTGATGATCTCACTAATCAAAAATACTATATTTAGACCATAGACCTCATTAAACAAAAATCCAATTAAATTCAACAAATAAATATTTAAACAAAATATGAATATTTATTTCAATTAGTTAAATCATATGGATATATTTTATATTGACTTAAATATAGAAATGACTAATTATTCTCTAAAATTATATTATAACCTCATAAATAATCAAAAATACTCATCATACATCTTAATAACATTGTCAATAGCAAAGGAGTTGGAATCCCCTAAACATTGATTACCAATAAAAAACACTAGATGATCAAATATTGTATTTTCACTCTGTAAATTAAAACCATTAAGAAAATTATTAAGATGCTAAATGGATGGTTACTGAGAAGATCCATATCCCATCTAGTTATAAAACATATGTAGTATTAAATTATCTATGTGTAGTTCTACGACTTCAATCATTACGACAAGAACACACACCATGACCTAAAAAAAGACACTACCTACATAGGATATCATGGGAGTATCCTATAATAAATCCACCAATATATGATAGAAAAAAACATATGATTATTCTTCCAATATTTACAAAAACAACCTGATTGTGTTATTTGAATTAGAATTTAACACCCAAAACATTCTAATCCTCCATCATGATCATTAAATAAAATAAACTAATAATATTTTTTCCCAAAAGAAAAACAGGCTAGCCAAATACAAAATGTAGGTTAATATAATATAATTTCCACATAGAGATTATAATCGAATTACTATGAATGACACAACATTGAATGAAATATTTATGGTATAAATAATTATGATAATATACCAAAAACTCACCTCCATGCGTATATCTAATAGATCCCCACTCATGACCACTCTATTGTAGTATACAAAATTTCAATGAAATTATATTTTTCAATCACCTCCATGTAATTTGGAAATGTAAATGAGATTTCAATATATCAAAAAGGATGGAATGTTGAACTTCCCATAAGAAACATGATCACAAATCTAAAAAAAATCTCATGAATAAAATTAAATAATATCCAAAATATGATCCATATCTATCATACACATAGTATCCCATAATGAAGAGAATTTAACTAACATAGCCTCTACACGTCAACATCAGAGGAGTAATATTGATTTCTAATGGTTTTAATAAGTCATACTAAGAGACATATTCTTATTTCATCTCCAAAATATATACGATCCACCAATACCTTGATACACCCCTAGTCTAAATAATTACCATCTTAACTAGATACATTAAACTATAATGAAATTGACTAAATGAAATTTAATTTTATTCTAGTATACACTTTTTCACTATACTAGATGAACTCTAGTCATATATAGAATGCCTATTACATGGATACCCTCATAATGTTCTTATTTAAATGGAAATTTTCTCATCTATACCAATTCCATAATCAAAATTAGATTTTCTAGATGAAACAAACCTAACTGATCTGCACATGGGTGGATTATAATTGTAAAATTAAAAAACAAAACAAAACAAGTACACATGATAGAATGAAATTTATTTATTTATATTTATTTTGTTCAATTTAATAAATTTTCTATTATCATCCAAATTAAAAAAAATTGAGAATATTTATGATACATGTATTTAAACTATATCTATTTCCAAAAAGTATCATAATATATTTTGGTCGTTTGATAAAATTAGTTTTACTTTTTACATCATGGGGACCCTAATATCATGTTTCATATTTGGTCTATCTAGCATACCTTATGAAACAAGATCAATTATAACCATTTCTTTTCCAATAAATGAAATTACAACAAGTTCATATCTCTAGTAAAAACCCTCAAATTCTACCATGTATCTGGTAACATGATTCCCTGAATAATTTCTACCATGATAGGATATGGTGTAGAGGATTTAATTATTAGTATAAGTTAAAAAGGGTGGAATATCCTAGATATATTCCCTGGATATATATGAAAAAATAACTAATCAACATTATGAAATAATATAAATCATATACCCCAAAAAAATATGAATTCTAAAATATTATAAAATATAAAATGTCTCAAAATTGATATATACAATTAAGGTTCCTAGTTAGTTAATACATATCTAACCCAATATCTAGAGTAGCACTATCAAACATGAACATATTTACCATCTTAGAACCTCAAAACACAAAAACAATGCACACACACACATGCATTGAGATATATTTTTATATATGGTATCAGTAACATCAAAATGCATTTTAATACTCCTCTAAAACTCATAAATTTTTTCGGTAGAATCATACAAATTCTATAATGATTAATTAGTAGAACACATAAGTACCCACATGGATCGCAATATTTTATCTTTCCATGGATTTTTCACCCAAGAATATAACAATTTAAATTAAATAACTTCAAAAAAATATCTAAATGGGATCAGTTACTATATCTCTATTGATTTTTTACTATTGTGGCCTGAAAAAATGTCTATAAACTCCAATCCCCTCAGTAGTCACCCTTCGATTAACCAAAAATATAAAATTGTATTTCCACCAAAGATATCAAACCTAAATAATCATATTTATCTATATATTCAACAACACATATGATATCCCAAACTTATATTATATTTACAATATAGTAGGTTATCAATAAAATGAAGGAAATAGACCCAGTATCCTCTTTCTACCATGAATGGACCCCATAACATCAAATTATACCAATTCAACATATGGTTTTCTAGTGGGTCATTTACTCTATCTATATGATCATATTTATCATGACACTAGTACACGTTAAGGAAATCTAGTACATTTAATAATGTGTTTTTATTATCATACCTACATGAATTCATCATAGCTCATACCACACAAAAAAAATGTTACCAATTAAAGAGTATTAATATATATTACTTTTCTATCCTAGATGATTGGGAAGACATAGAGAAACCTAAAATCTCAAATATTTTAATTTTTTTCTACTCATTATTTGTTTATTAATTAAATCAAAGGAACCAAATATTTAATAACTATATATAGAACACATACAATGAATTTTGTAACACCCCGACCCTAGTTACCCAGTGTAAGTGCATTATTATATAACAATGACATGATCAGAAGATATAAAATCCTGATGGACTGTTCAATTTAGTAGCCTCAAGAAGTACAAGATAGATACATATGTATTATATTACAATATGAATAAAGAAAACACTGACTCTCATTGGAAAAAATTTAAAATCCATAGCCTATCGCTATAGGTCAACCATAATATACTTATTCACATCCTTGTAAAAATAAAATATAAGAAATGGGTGAGCTCATATTCTTAGTATGGATACCAATATAGTGGAAACATTTATAAATAAGCACAAACATTGAAAGAAATATATAATATTAAAACACAAGGATTTTAAAATTTAACTTCAGCATAATATGGAAAATATAATTCAAATAATTTCATTTACTTATTCACATAGATATTATACTAGTCAAATAATCATATGTAATACCAATTGCTAATTTCAAAATTATGGAATGCATAATGTTGGATATCCTATCCACATATTCAAGGACTCGTCGAAGACTTCAAAAAAATATTTTGTTAGGGCCTTCTGTCAAGACACTAGTTTGTCTCATGATACATACCGATGTATTGAGAAGAAATAGTTGGCTCTATTCGTCACTTACTAAGTCCAATGCATTCCATATATAAAAAGGATGAATCATAACATAAACATTCGTATTAATACTATCATATGAAATTTCAATAATTTAACCATAATATATGAATGGTATAAAAAACATATCCATAGTCAAACATATCACAAAACTTTCAATAAAATATGGTTGATTGTATCATAATAAATAAACATCAAACAACTGTAAAATCCATCAAAGGATGTTGACATAGATATAATCTAAATTATTTGAAAGAAATATCTCTTTCCTATTTTGAAATCATTGAAATGTCACATAATTAAAAAAGAAACTTTTATTTTCAAAATATTCTCATAATATTGTAAGAGAATCCTTTAAGGTGTTATAATGATGGAAAATAGACACTCCCTCCGTATAAGTTAAAAAACATTATCACCTTAATTTTTAGAAAAATTTCAGAATGTACCTTGACTGGAAAATTATGTAGTGATTACTTTAAACAAATTCATATAAATTCAAAAAAGGGTATAAATTACTCTAAACAATATTATATAATATAGTATAAATGTTTTGAATACATTTTCAAGAAACATGAATGAGGATGATAAATAATTCCCCGTAAATGCTTATGTATAAACAACCTTGAATAATAAAGACATTGTAAAATTAACCCTTACCTTGTACATTTGCTTGGTCAAGGGTATGTTAACCTAATATATAGTAGTTAAATAATTTTTATTAAATTATAAATGAACTGTAATCATAGATATGATATTATATATATCCTTATAATATTTCTTTTTTAATAATATTTTAGATGTATCAAGGTTTTGGGTGTTAATTGATTCGTTTTCATTTATATGTTTTGATATGTAATTAATTTTTATTATGAATATGATGTATTTGATAAATATATATAATTATTTTAAGTTCTTAGACATTATTTTTATTCATATAACAAAAAATATTCTTGAATGGTTATGATGGGGGATGAATCTCCTCGCGTTCATGGAGACGGTAACCAGTACGTACACATGAGTGACAGTGTCAATTTATTGGTGGTGAAATAGTATATAATTGGACAATATATCATATATACAGAATAACTAACATGTTATATTTCTTATTTACATCAATTATATTCATTATTATACCCATCCAAATAATGAAGTGTTTAATAAAAATCTACACCACAACGAGTAGACGTTAAGTCGTACATACGCACATATGGTTACTTTGTAATTCATAAGATGGATATAAAAATGAATATGGTTGTACAATATTTTTAATAACATCATATTATATAGAATATACTGGTGTTATTTCATTGGTATGGATACAACAAATAAGAAGTGGAAGAAGAAATGAACTTTGAAAGAGGTGATAAAATTATTATCTCTTCATTGGGAGCCCCCTTTTGATTTGATCAAAAAGGCACCAAAGGTTGGATTTCTAAACAACGTATGTCCTCTTGGATGATGATAGGGTAGTTGGGATGATATTTTAGCCAGGGTTTGATGAGCAATATGGCTTTAGAGGGGTTATTTTTAGAGAATGTGAAATACCCTTTCATAAGAGAGGTGAGGGTCACTTTAGGAAAATCTAGAAATATTAATATATTATAAAATTGTATTCGATTTATAATGGATGAAAAAAGATTTATTTATAATATTAGGTGATTATGGGTATATACAATATCAACAAATAGGTTTTAGACTATTTTTGGTCACTATATTAACCTTATCATTTATATTTAACTCTTAGATAAATAGTATAATTTTCACTATATATTCTTATATTTTTATAGAAAATGGTTAATAAACGTACTTTAAAAATATAAGAGACCCTTATTGGTTCATTATTGATATATCTAATCTTATAGATTTCCTTTGGTCGATCCTTATATTTTTTGGAATAATATATCATTTAATAATATAGTATTTGTTTTAAAAATCTTTTATGTCAAATTTTACACTATATGGAATTTTGTTTTTGTGAAAGTCAGAAAAACGTCATCACATAGAAGAAATTTTATCCAATATACCCTAACATGTCATATAAACCTATAAAATTAGTGTAATGAATCAAAAGTATCATTTCACCTTTATTTGGATATTTATAATATCAATTATTTTAATCATTCATCAAAAAGGTAATTACTGCATCATCATTTGTTCATAAATAATTTTTATTATTTTATGTCTAAAAATTATGAATAAAATACAATTATATTGGAAATATTTTTATCATTCTAAATAATATTTATAGTTGGATTTATATTATATATTATGTTATATTAAAAATGTTTTATTTATAAAAATTTGAATTTATCGCTTTTAACTATTCTTAAAATTAAATAGTTATAAATATCCTAATCTAATCCATGTGGAACAAAAGACTAATATTTTATTCCAAAATTTTATTATGGTATAAATACACTTATACCATAGAATTAGACATTTGTTACGGTAATTAGAACAACATTTTTAATTTTAATTACTCTATTTACATTTAACCGTGGTAAATAAAATTAAAAACTTATTATTCACCAAAAAATGTTTTCAGGATATTGAACCAAATTTTACTTAATAACACCAACCTTGTCTCTGAGATTTTTGAAATTCAATTTTGATAAGAGGTAAAATTATGTTTTATTGAAATTTGTAAATGTTCCCAGAAGGTGGGTAAAAACATTAAAAGGTTCAATAAAATTTTAAAGATCTAATCGTATTATAAAGTGAATCCGATGAATCACATTTAACTAATATAGGTATTTTTATAAATTTTGAATTAAAGTAAATTTAAATAAAATAAATAATTATTTAAATAAAAGTTCAGTTTGAAATAATAAAGCAATGGTTTTCCTATTCACCAAAAAATAAATGTTTTTATAAAAATACCAAAAATTCATCCTAAGATAATTTTGATATACGAATAAAAAAATGAAGTCTATTTTTGTAATATAAAATTTATTAAATTTAAAAAATTGATTATTAATAACGAATAGTTAGATTTTTCGTGGTGTTCTAAAACTCAAAGTTGCATACAACACAAGAAATTCTATTATTCAAAGATAAACATACGATGGCTTCTTGTGGTGTTACATTCTTCCCCCATTAAAAAAATTCATCCTCAAAATTTTTAGATTACAACTTATTAAAAATCGTCATGTGGTTATTCATCAAAAGTTCCTCGAGTTCCCACGTTGCCTCTTCAATCTTATAGTTTCTCTATAGAACATATACCAGACGAGTCATCCAGTTTCTCAACACATGTTCCCTGGTATCTAGAATACTGATAGGCTCCTCACAATAAGAAAGATCTGGTTTTGGTTCTATTTCTTCATAGGCGAGTACATGCATTGAACCAGGTATGTATTTTCTCAACAGTGATGCATGGAAAATGTCATGAACATTGGAGAGATTTGGAGGCATTGCCAAATGGTAATATACAACTCCAATTCATTCTAGAATTTCAAAAGGTCTAATGTACTTGGGACTTAATTTACCCTTCTTACTAAATCGTATAACACCCTTCCATTGAGATACCTTTATGAAAACATGATCTCCTACTTGAAATTACAAATCCTTCCTCCAGTTATCGGCATCACTATATTACCTAATTTGAGTTGCTTGGATTTGGGTTAGGAAAATATTCACATTCTCATTTGCTTCCTCAACACGTTATGGGCCTACGTGTTTTCATTCAGCAACATCATCCCAACATGTTGTTGTACGGAATTTTGTTACATATAATTCTTCATATTATTCCATTTGAATACTTGAATGGAAGTTAATTTTCTTTTAGAATTATACCATATGTAAAAATATATCCCACATACCTTGAAAGTCGAGTGAGAAATATCTCAACATGTCATCTAGGGTTTCAATAGTCAATTATGATTTTCCATCAGTTTGAGGGTGGTAGGAAGTCCTCAAATGATGTTCAGTATCCACGACCTTCAAATAAATTTTCTAGAATATTGATGTAAAATTGGGATCAGGATCAGAAACAATCAATATGGTTACTACAAGAAGTCTAACAAGATCATTAATATATAGTATTTCTAAACTTTCAAGTGGTAAATCTTCCCTTATAGAAAGAAAAAGTGCTGACTTGGTATGAAGATCAACAATGGCCCATATTGCATCATTCATTCTAGGAGTCTTTGGTATCCCCATGACAAAGTCTATGGTAATATATTCCCATTTCCACTCAGGTATGAGTTGATTTTTCATGACTCCTCTAAGATGTTTTCATCCAAACATCACCTATTGAAAAACCATACATCTTGACACATAATCAGAAATCTACCTCTTCATGTTGTCTAACAAAAAAGGATCGTTCAAATATCTATACATATTAGTGATACCATGATTTTTTTGAAAAATTTGAGATTTGAGAATCATCCAAACTTTCCCTTTTAGATCATGTATATCAGGAACACAGTGTCTCTCCATAAATTCCAAAATTCCATATTCACATACGAAGTTAATCAATCTCCAATCATTCATAGAATTAATTTTCTTTTGAGACACTTTATCATGAATTTTAAACGTTTTATATTTTCTAGTAAAGATGGTTTGGAAACCATTTGAAATGTATTTATGTTTCAACTTCCATTATTTTTCTTATATACATACTTACTAGATCCATAAACATATTATCCCTTTCAACACTAATCTGGTTCAAAACTCCCTAATCCTTTCTACTCAAATCATCTACATCTTTTTTTCCTTCCCTGGGTGGGAGTTTATAGTGAAATCATAATCCTTGAATAGTTCAATACATCTCAAATGCCTTGTGTTATGTTATTTCTGTGAGAAAAAATTCCTTAAACTCTTGTGATCGGTATATATCTCACATTTATTTGATATAGAGAGTGACTTTGTATATTCAGGGATAAAATTATAGCTGCCAACTCAAGATCATGAGTGGAATAGTTTTGTTCGAGAATTGTTTGCTGTTGTGATGCATAGTAAATAACTCTACCATTATGCACAAGGACAAAACCATGTCCATTATTTGAAGCATAAAAATAAAAAACAAACCTGTCATTCCCCGATGGTATATTGAAGACAATATAATTAACTAATATTATCTTCAGTTATTCAAAACATTCTTCACACTCTTTCTTGAAAAAAAATTTAAACCCATTACGTGTGAGCTTGGTTAATGGGTTAGCCAATCGGGAAAAATTCATGATGAAACACTGATGACAACCTTCTAAAACAATAAAACTATGTACCTCAGTTATACTCATCGGGGATGACCATTCTTGTATTTTTAATTTCGTAGAAGGATCAATAGATATTCTATCATTACAGAAAATATATCCAAGAAAATAAATCTCCTGAATCCATAATTCACACATGCTAAACTTCTCATATAATTAATTTCATCTAAGAGTCATTAGAATAGTGATAAATTTATTTTCATGATCATTATATAATTTTGAATAGACATTTATATCATCATTATATACCTATAAAAAATAATAAACATATTCCTTGGAAAATCTATTCATTAGATCCATGAATATAGAGAGTTCATTAGTCAGTCCAAAAGGCATTACTGTAAACACATAATGCCCATACCTAGTACGAAATGTCGTCTTACGAATTTCTTCCTTCCTTACACACAACTGATGATATCCAGATCGAAGGTCAATATTTGAAAAATATTTACCATCATGAAGTTGATCAAATAAATCATCAATGCGAGGTTGTGTATACCTTTTCTTTATTGTTATAGAATTGATCTCCCTTTAGTCAATGAATGACCACATAGATCCATCCTTTTTCTTAACAAAAAGAATAGGGGAACCCACTGTAGAAACATTAGGGAGAATAAATCCTTTATTAATCAACTCCTATAGTTTTATATTTTGGTCAACTAATTCCATAGTATCCATTCTATAATGTATCATCAATATGGGCTTATAACTAAGAATTAAATAAATGTAAAACTCAATTTATCATTTCGGAAGATGTCCAGGGTAAATACTCAGGAAACACATCATCATATTATTTAACAATAGGCATGTACCCTATTTAACCATTCCTTCCCACACCCATAGTTATTTCACTTTCGTTAACCCCAATAATTTAATATATTTGAGCTACATGGGGTGGATATATATGAGACTTTGATAGTGATGATTATGCTTTAAGGATAGGGTATTCCTTATCATCATCAAAAATTGTAACCTCTTTCTTCTTACAATAATTTCTTACATCATATTCTGAATGCCATTCCATAAAAAGGATAATATCAAATTCAATCATGGGTATGATGAGGAGATAAACAGATAAATCATGTTTATATGCCCTAATGGGAACTTATTCACAAGCCTTTGTGGCAATTATACATTCCTTATGACTATTTACTGACAACTCCCTTGTTAAATCAAATTGAAAATATATAATTTTTTTAGAAAACTGGGAAGATATGGAACAATGCAATGATATGGAATAAAACAAAGCATTGGGTAAAGTTTAGGAAACCATTAAATTAACTTACACCCTAGAATATCGAGTTTCAACCTCATTAGTAGAGGTCACATAAGCATTTACATTCCCCCTTGGAGTTTTCTAATGTTTGTATCCTTAGTGCTTATGACATTCATTTTTATAATTACCCATTTCTCTACAATTGTAGCATTCAACATTGACAACCTCTTTCATTCAATTTCAATCATGATCTTGGTGGTCTTTTTCGATGCACTTGTAACAGACTCACATTCCCTTCAAGAAAGTACTAGGGTGTTTCTTCCTATATTTACTATAGGATGGAAATTCATCATTTCCCTTATTCCCCATATTTCTATTTCCAGAGTGTTCATTAGATATCTTATTCTCTTTATTTTCATTAATGTTGTATGACTTAGTGAATTCCTTTTTGATCATGATAGCACATGAGACAATGTCTTTGTAAGATGAGAAGGATTATGAGACTAATTCTTGAAAGGGAAAAGATTTTAACCCATCAATTAATTAATCAATATTACTACATTGATTACATTTATAATCAGATGTATGCCTTGCTAACATTCTAAGGATAGCCTCATAATTTGTGACATTCTCATCCTCTTTTTACCCCATGTTTAGAAATTGTCTTTCCAAATCCACTCGATTTTAATTTAGAAAATAATTTTCTATGAAAATATCTTTTAACTCCCTCCATTACAAGTTTGATACTTCTTAACCCTAATTTGTGTTTTATGTAATGGCAACCATTTATCTGCATCTCCTATGAGGTGATAAAATACCATGACAAATTTTTCCCTTTCGATACTTCCCAATGAATGAAATATTTTATATAAGAAACATATCCATTTCTCAACTACAAATGGATTTTTTTGTCCCATTTAATTTTAGTGGCTGTTTCCTCATGTATCAGTCTAACATTGATCATCCACATTGTGGATCAGGGGGATCCATATAGATATGTTTATTATTCATAACCATAGTGAGTTGTCCTGCTATGGTTATAAGTTGTTCAACACCAGTTGAATCACCAGCTCCATTATAATTATCTTGAGTATGAGGGAAATCCCAACATGGATTACATAAAATGATATGATTTCTATTCCTTCCACTGGGCGCCATTTCTAAACAATGGTATAAATTTGATTAGTTTAAAAATTGAAATACATAATTCCATAGTATTAAAATACCTGACATAAATGAATCATTTTATGCATATAATCTATAGTCATAAAAAATGTTTTCTTTGAAGAGGTATTTACTCATAAATCCTTCATTATGATTTCCAGATAAAATTTGGATTATCTTATGCATATCCCCTAGATGGTCATAACCAAGAGTGAGGAAAATCCCATTATTGTGTACCATGATACCTTGGGTTAAGGCCGAAACTCCTTTTCATAGTTTTCACTCCTAGGTACATCTGCTATAGAGCCACCTCTACATAATCATATCCATAAATGAATTTATTCATTTGAAAATATATCTAATCTATAAAATACCAAAATTCAAGTAAGTTCTTCTATACTAATCTTCAAAGTCTATATTAGGGTATTGTTCTCAAATCAGAGTTTTTCTAAATCTAGATTTTATGGTTTGTACTAAAATTCCTTTGATAAAAATTGTAACTCTAGGACCCTATTTATCCAAAGTCGATGCATTATTCCATAACATTGGTATGATCACAAGGAATAAAATCCTGAAAGGAAAATCAATTTAGTAGCCAAAGAAGTAGTAGATATATACATAAGTTTTACATTACATTATGAATAAAAAACAACATTGTGTCGTATTTCAACACACTCATATCCCATTTCCTATTCATACATGTCAACAATAATATACATTCTTCACATATTGGGAAAAATAATACATAAGAAAGGTGTTGGGTCATATGATCAGTAAGTATAACAATATAGTGGAAACATTCAAAAATAAGCATAAACATTGAAGGCAATATATATGATTAGAACACCAACCTTTTAAAATTAAAAAATAGCATAATATGAAAAAGATAAATCAAATAATTAAATTTACATATTCAGATGCATATTCTAATGGATGAATAATCACATGTAATGTCAATAGATAATTTCATAATGATGGAATGAATAATGTCGGACATCATAACCATATAGTTAAGGCCTCATACTATGAATTCAAATAAGATTTTTTTGAGGCATTGTGCGAAGACACTAGTTTGTCTCATGAGACCTATTGATGTATAAAGGAGCTATTATGGGCTACACCCATCACATACTATATCCAATGCATTCATCGCATGAAAAAGTTGAATCATAACATAAATATTTGTATTAAAACTTGCTAATGAAATGTCAATAATTTAACCATACGCCACGAATGGAATAAAAATAAAATATATACACTCAAACATATCAAAAAACCGTCAATAAAATATAGAAGATTGTATCATAATAAATCAACATCAATCAAGTTTAATATCCATCAAATGATGTTGACATAGATGAAATGAAAACTATTTGAGATAAATATCTCTTTATATTTTGAAATCATTAAAAAGTCACATATTTATAAATGAAAACATTTATTTAGAAAATATTCTTATAATATTGTAAGGTAATCTTCATAGGTGATATAATGGTGGAAAATAGTCTCACCCATCATATAAGTTAAAAAAATTATACCTTAATTTGTCGAAAATGTAATAAAGTACCTTGTTTTGAAAATGATGAAAAGATTCCATTAAAAAATTAAATTTATTCAAACAAGGGTATAAATTAAATTAACCCATATTATAGGAAATAGTAAAAATGTTTTGAAATACATTTTTAGAAACATGGATGAGGTTTATAAAGAATCCCCAATAAATACTTACATATAAAAAACCTAGGATAATAACGATATTGTAAAATTAATCATTACCTGGTACTTTTTCCAATTCGGAGGTACGTTAACCTATTTTATAATAGATAAATAATTATTATTAAACTATAAAAGAACCATATACATAGATATTGTACTATATAAAATTTTTTAATAGTGCTTTGTAAATAATATTTCAGTAGTATCATTGTTTTGGGTGTTAACTGATTCATTTTACATTATTTGTTTTGGTATGTATGTCATGTTTATTATGGATAGGATGTATTTTATATATATACATAATGATATTGAGTTCATAAACATTATATTTATTCATAAAATGAATATTATTCTCAAATGGTTACGATTGGAGATGAATCTCATCGTGTCTATGGAGACAGTAATCTGTACGTACACATGAGCGACAATATCATTCTATTGATGGTAAAATTGTATATAATTGGATGGTATATAATATATAAAAAATAATTAACATGTATTATTTATTATTTAATTCAAGTATATTATTTATTATACCCATCCAAATAATGAAGTGTTGAATAACAAACTACATAACAACGTGTAGACGGTAAGTTGTATGTACGCACGTATGGTGACTTTGTCATTCATAGGATAGATAGAATAATAAATATGGTTGTATCATATTTATAACAAAATGACGGAATGTAAAAGGTTCTAGTGTTATTAAATTGGAAAGGAAACAACAATGAATGATGATGTGGAAGAATAAAAGTACTTTTAATGAGGTGATGAAATCATTACCTCTTCTTCAGGTTCTTCCTTTTGATTTGATAAAAAGGGTTCCATAGGTTAGCTTTTTGATACAATTAAGGACTCTAGGTTGATGTGAGAGTAGTTTAGAGTATATTTGATTAAGGGTTGGCTGAGCCAAATGACTTTGGATGTGTGATTTGGAAATAATGTGAAGTACCCTTTTAAATAAGAGGTGAGGATCACTTAACGAATATTGTTAAATATTAATTTATTATATCATCATATTATATTTATAATGGATAAAAAATAATTTATTTCTAGGATAAGGTGGTTTTGGGTTGCCGACCACTCATCTATTACGTTTAATACATGTTTAGTTCCTCATATTAACCTTATCATTTAGATCTAAATCTCAGTTAAATACTTTAATTTTTCCATGTATTCATGTATTATTATAACAAATGGTAAGTAAATATACTATAAAAAGCCTAGAGAACCACAAGTGGTTCATTATTTATATATATAAATTTATTTATGACCTTTGGCCAAATCGTATATTTTTAGGAATATTATATCATTTAATTATATAGTATTTCTTATAAAAACTCATTTATGTATATTTTGAAGTTAGTTGGTATTTTGTTTTTGGGAAAGTCATAAAAACATTATCACTTAGAAAAAAAAAATTATTTAATAAATCATAACAAGTAATATTAACCTATAAAATTAGATTAATTAATCAAAAGTATAAATTTCAAATTATATGGATATTTATAATATCAATTATTTTAATCTTTCTTAAATTATGTAATTACCACATCATCATTGTGTCACAAATAAATTTAATTATTTAGTGTCTTAATTTTATAAATAAAATACTATTACATAGTAAATATATTTATCTTTAAAATGAGTCTTTATAGTAAAATATATCTTATGTATGACCCTATATTAAAAATGTATTAGTTATGAATATTTGAATTTAACACTTTTAACTGTTATTTAAATAAAATAATGATAAATTTTCTAATCTAATCCAAGATGACCAAAAGGATCCTTTTTTATTCCTATGGTTGATTTTAGATAAAATTAAATTATAAAATAGAATTAGAACATGTGTTATTGTAATTATAATATCATTTTTACCTTCAATTACCCTATTTACTTTTAACCGGGTTAAATAAAATTCAAAAGTTACTATTCATCAAAAACTATTTTCATCCTATTAAACCACATTTGACATATTGATTTTAATTATGTCTCTAGAATTTATGAAATTAAATTTATATAAGTGTAAATATTATGTTTTATGCAAATTTTTAAATTTTCATAAGAGGAGGGTAAAAGATGTTAAAATTTTCATTAAAATTTCATATATCAAGTCTTTTTATAAAATGACTCCAATGAATTACATTGAACTAATATATGTATTATGTATCTATTTTGAATTAACATAATTTTAAATAAAATTAATAATTATTTATATAGAATGTATGTTTTAAACAATAACACATTGTTTGTAACTATTAATCCGAAATGGAAGGTTTTCAGAAAAATAAAAAATATTATTTCTAAGATAATTTTGATATTTCAAATCAAAAAATGAAGTGAATTTTCGAAAAATAAATTTTATTAAATTCCAAAAGGTTTGTATTAATATTCATAATGTCTAGTTAGATTGGTCATGGTGTGATATAACATCATGTCACGTAAAACACAAGCTATTGTATTATTCAAAGAGAAGTGTACTGTGAAAGATTGGGGTGTTACAAATTATCACCAAACAATATGAAAATTACACCTCAGATGCATTATTATACCTCCACCACATTCCACATTAAACTTTTTATAATCATACCTCAGAAAACATGACATTAAACCCTCACACAAACAATAAAAAAGCAATAAAAACACCAATTTAATAAAATCAGTCATCCATTTCCATATTTATTATTTATTAACCATTTTAGATCTATTATTTTTTTAATATTAATATATTTATTAAAAAACCGTTGTCATACATCCCCCAAATTTAAAATAAAAAATAATCAATCAATTTATAATTATAAAAATCATTTTTTGTCTATAGTCATCCAGTGTTGGTCATACCCATTAGAAGTATTACATTTCTTGCTACATTCTTTTGAAACCAAAAACTATGAACACCATCACCACATTAATGGATTGCAACAAACAATTCTGGAAATTTGAATGATTATACATCATTTACACACATTTTATCTTAACATCCCATAATAAACCACAACTAAAACTCATAATATCTTTTAAATCCCCATAAAAATATAGATAATTACAAGTATTTTAATAGAACAACCTAAAATATTTTATCATCAAAAATATTTCCCTTAAAAATATGTTATCTTATCACATCATTTTTACATGTAAATTATTTTTTACTATCATAATGAAGATAAAAATATTAACTAATTATTGTGTCTTTAATAATAGTAATTTTTAGTTAATCGTGTCAAAAAACCCATCTCCAATTAATAGAAAATGACAAGAATCATTCTCAAGGTAGTACCCTAAGAAACATATAATAATAAATAATTCACCAAATTCAATTTAAATTTTTTAATAACTCATTATAAATATTTTTAAAATTAATGTTTTCATCCAAATCAATGTTTGTTGAAGATTCATCCATAATTTAAAAATAATGTTAGAGAGTTTAGGAATCAAATAGATCAACTACTACATCCGGCATGGAAGGGAAATAAACAATAGAAGAAATGATCATAGGATAAACCCCACAAAATAAAAATTATAAATATATTTATATCACACCAATTACTTTGAAAATATATTTCACAATTTTGACAAATACCACTACCTAATCATTCGCAATTGGTGTGTATGAATAACACACAGTAGTAAAAAGGGAAAACGCACCTTGTATCACCATCAGATATCCTATTAAATAATTGTGATAATGATAGTAAATGGGGGGGAATTAATCATAAATTACCCATGTAATCATTCATGGTTCATAAAAATTTGATTTAAATAAAAGTAATTTTATAGAGTAATATTTTATATATGGTCAAGTGACTTACTCATTATGGTGCGATATACTAAGGAAACATATAAATGATTCAAATTCGATTTTACCTTAAGAATCCCCAAGTGAATTATCATATATCTTATGATGTATGACTCTATTTGCATTTTAGTAGAAAATTAACCAATGGAATGTTAATCTAATACCCAATCAGTATATTATGACATCACCAAAAAAATTTCCCCTTAATTAGTAACCACATCCTTTACAATTTAATAACCAATGTTTCCTTATAACTTACATTAATTTAAATTACTATGGACACACAGGGAACTCAATTATACAAAAAAACATATCCACCGGATTATTCTATGTAATCAGAGATGACAATACATTATTGTTAAAAATAAAATATTTTTAACACAATCTCCTAGTCCCAATGCTAAAAATGAAATCTCTATATTTTTTGTACTAATACGGATATATGTGGGCCAATTATTTTTTATAAAAAAATATAACATAAATCTAATAACATTATATATATTAAATAAAATAGTGTATTTTTGGATAAAAATTGTAGATAATTAGGAACAATTCATCCATAAACAATACCCATGTCATTGAGTGAGGTTTTTTCCCAATATACCCATCTCATTAATTTAAAACTTTTGAATTCAGCAACTACATTAATATTTACCAAGAATGTGACCTCTATAAGACACAATTCATTCCATATCATTATTCATAATCTAGAGAGAATAACATATAAGATGTGTGAGTGAAAATTATTGATATCAGTAATCATTTGCATTAAAAATTTAATGATTATTTTTAATACTACTACAATAACCTAAACTAAGTGTGTGAGCAACACTTAAGAAAAATCATACCCATCATTACATGGATAATTTTTCATGAAACATGGGATGAAAAATTATAATTATAAAAGTGTGATAAGAATCAACAATAGTGGCTCAAGTGATGTTAATATCAATCAAGGAGACATTAAAAAAATTGAAATAATAAAGAAAATGTGTTAGTCTCATGTAACATTATCTCCATAGAACCTGAAAAATATTAAAATTTGATTAACCAAATGGTGGAAATAAAATATAATCAATACCCAATGCATTATAAAGATATCATATACCAAACTAGATTTAGTTTATAATGATTCCTCATTTCTTCATAAATAATTTACAGTAACCATAACAGAAAAAATTATAAATGACAAGAATATCCTCATAAAACTCACTAAATCATTAATTATTTCATTAATAACATGATGATGTCATTGGAAAATAATTGTTCCATAAACATTTTTTAAACAATAATAATACACCAAGATAATGAATAAGAAGTAAATCAGGAAAAACATATCATTAGCGGATAATGTATAATATTTGAAGTTTTGTTTGAAATATATAAAAACATTAATATATTACTGAGAAATTACTTTGTGATAATACATTATCCACATTGAAAATCACCATTCAAAAATAGTAAATTTAGAAAGTATTGCTAAAAATCCTTTTAATGAAATTACATATACAACCATATATATTATTCTTCAATGAAAATGATGATCAATGCAGAGTGTAAATATTTTCAGTTCATAAATGTTAAAAAAAACAATTATTTAAAAAAAATTAAATATATTTATAAGTGTCACACGAGGAAATATTTATGAAATTATCTTTTATAAAAATTTAAAATTAAGTAAATGGTAATATAAAATAAATTTAGGGAATATAATGTTTTTATTAAATAACATACATAAATCTATTTTCTTTTAAAAAGTATATATAATAGAAAAAATCCCAATATATGTAAGAATCATGATCGGTGTCATATCAATTAAAATTTCATGATGATTTAGAATGTAATTTTGATGGAAATTTCATTTAAATATATATAATGAATTAATAACATTTTAAGATATAAAAAAATGTGATTTAGAAAAATAAGATCATTTTATTTCCACTGTAATATTATTTTCAAATAAAAAATGTCAAATGGAATCTAGACTTTGACATAAACCCATTAACACATTTATATCATTATAATCAAAATTCACTAAAAACTGGGAAATGCATCTATAATTTAAATTCATTTTATGAATTGATATGGCTAAATTCAATCATGAGAAATTAATTAGAATATTGTAATATTTCTTGGAGCATGGAATGTAAAATTCTCTAGAAAATGATTTTATGGCAAGGAAAAATTATCTGAGGATCATATCATTTGAAGTTAAATACATTCAATGAAGTGATTATGTGAATATATCTAAATAGAAATAAAAATATTGAAATTTTAAATTTAAAAAATAAATATCAATTCACACATAATTATCGTATCATAATGTAAATGATGTGTATGTATAAGCCTATAAATTGAAATTCAGTCCAGAAATCGTTTTACACTTTCTGATATTCTAATCAATTATATTACGATAAAATAAATTGAATCAAAGAATACATTACAATGAACTATAAATTATTGATGATAAAATATGTATATGGAGAAATATATTCATTATAGAAACTATGATCATCACATAACATTAAAATATAGCTTAATGTAAAAAATTAATATGAATTCCCATAACTCAAGTAGAAACATCCCATGAATGTCTTTTAATAGAGGTAATATAAAAATATATCAATTATTTTTTTCATGATAGAAAATTTCCTATCATTATCAATTATACATAATAAATTTATTTTATTTATTTTATTTAAATATTTAATTACTTAATCAATTAAGTCCCTATTAGGTCTTTTGGGGATGTTCTGTTCATAATCTCAAAATGTCTTCTGTGTGTCAAACATAGTAAAACTCTCAATGTACCATGATATAAAGAATAATCGTAATTATATTACCTTAATTTCTATACTTAATTCATTATTTAATATGAATCATGGAATAATTTAATGAAATATGATCTATTTTATAATCATGGGGAGTGTAATTTATACATATATGAGAGTAACCTCCCTATTTTTCAATGAATTTAATGTAACATAATTGATGTATTATTTAAACATTAAATAATGTTAATTTTATAATATATACCATATTATATATTTAAATAATCTTATATATATATTCCATGTGACATGTTGAGGAAAAAGTAGTCACATTACATCATTGAAGAGGTAATGGGAAGGTACACATGAACGACATTATCAACATTCTATGAATGAAAATATAAGAAAATTTAGGAAATATTAATTTAAAATAATAACTAAAATTTCATTGATATCACACACACACATACAGATATGTATATATATATATATATTATATATAATTAAAAACATCTATCAGAGGTTATGATGGGAATAAAATTCATTAATTCACAAGGCAATAATCTTCTCCAAAAATAAACCATCGTTTTGTTTCACATTTGATTGAAATGAAGATGGTTGTTGGTTATTAAATTAAAAAATAAAATACATTAATTTTCATTTTACTTATTTTTTTATATTTAATTTTTTAATAAGATTTGAGTGGGGTGTATGAGGAAATGAAACAATAACTATTGGGTAAGAATTATACCACTTACTCGAATGGCCTGTATAAGATTTTACCTAAAGCCTTCCATATTGTTTTTTATGATTAAAAAACTGATATTTGGATGTCGATACATATGTATAGAATGTAATTTTTTATTGCTAGTATTAACCAATTGTTTAATGAGGTGTGAATAAATTATAAAAATAATTTTTGTTCATATAAAAGGGTAGGAACACTCTTCTAATTTCTTCAAATATTAAATCAATATATATATATATATATAATATTCTAAGGGAACTAAATCAATAAAATTATACTATAATATTATTTTGAGTCAAAATAATCACATCAAATAATAATTGTACAAGTTTAGGGTATCTTCTCACCCATTTCATTTTTAATCCCATTTAATCCATTTTGGAAAATTACAATGATATTAATTTTTTTTATCAATATATGATTTGAAAGTCAATAAAAAAGGAATAATGGCTTATAAATGGGTAATGGTTGATATTGTTAAACAAATTTTATTAAATTCGTGAAATATAATATATTTTTTCGAATTTTATATAATTTAATAATACATTATTTATTATTAAAAATCAATAATATTAATTTTGATACGATTCGTTAGTTTTGACTTGAAAACATCTTGAAAAATGTAATTAATAAATAAACACTGAAAAATAACTATTTTTCTTTAACATAATTTTGCGAACAAAATAAATTATTCAAATTAAAATAATTTTTTTTATTTATAGAATATTTTATATTGATTTACATTTAATTAAATAATTATTTGTTAGTTTTTTTAAAAATTGTAGGTCATATTTTTATCAAAAAATTAAACACAAATTTCCACGATAAAAATAACTTACTCATCCTTCCAAAAACCATATATATATATATATATAACTTTTTACACTATGTAAAAATTTTTAAGATAACAAATTAATTAAAAATATATTTTTTTATATTTCATTACATAATGAATTATAATATTCAAAATCACAGACATATATAATCAAATTTAATTGTATTCAAGTACATGATAAATATTTATAACCCATACTCATCATGAAAAATTAAAGAAAGTGTAAGGGTTTTTTTCAGTCCTTATAATATTATTTTTACACATATGTAACCTATTTTAACATTAACATGGTAAAAATATTTACTAAAATTACAATTTATAATGGAAAAAATTTATAATATTTTAGAAAATTTGATAAAAATAATTCCACAAATGGAATCCCCTTTTAATGATTTAAGATAAATATGTGTCTTTATTTAGCAAAAAATAAAATCGGAAAAAGAATGGTGAAAACGTTTTTTAAGAAAAATATGTTTTTAATTTTTAAAATATAATTATTCCAAATTATGTATTGATATTCTTTTAAAATAATATAATATTTTTAATTTTAAATAAATTCAAACAATTTAAATTTTAATTCTAATCTAAAGTATGATATTTCTTTTAAAATCATGGAAAGAAAATACACATTCCGAAGGAAAAAATATTTATTACTATTCATTGAGAAAATAAATATTTTAAGATAACTGTCAACATTACAACATTTGTTAATTTTATTATGCTTTTTTAAAAAATGATATAATTTTTATAAAAAATTAGAAATTTTCTAGAAATTAATTCTTAATACATTCTCATAATAAACAATAGAATAGCAATTTCATAAGAAAATATATTATTATGAATAAAAATTCCTTACTAAAAATTTAAATAATGTTTCAAAATATTTAATCAATAAATTTTCAACTATTCAAACCTTTATATATATATTTATCCAAAACTAGTTAATGTTATCTATTCCAACAAATTTAATTACCTGGTTTTAACTATAATATTTAAATAATTATATTTTTTCATCTCTTTTTTTTGAAAACATTTCATTAATAATTCCAAATATTTAAAATATTAGGGTGATACATTCACACCCCCCCACACACACACATTAATAACTTACGATTTCAAAATTTAAATATGAACTAGGAAATAATAGATTTTGCATTGAAAATAGTTTTTTTACAAATCCCATATGGTAACAATGGTTTATAAAAACCTTCCTTGATAAAAGTGAATGGTAAATATGATGGTCTTCAAGAATAACATATAACTAGGTTTCATAATAAGATAATATTTGTGGGAAGTAAAAATTTGGACATTGATAAAATAATTATTTCATATTAATGATGGAATCTGACATATTTTATTTATCTGAAGAAATATAATGATGAATATAAATATATTGACCAAAAAACCAAAAAATAAAAACGTGTTAAAAGATTATCGATTCATAAAAAATGAATGTAACATGATAATTTTTTTTGTTTCAACTTCATTTTCCATGATTTGATGAATTCATTTGACATGAAGACTATAAACATAAATAAATGTACACACATGAAATCCATATCATCATCCTTTAATAAATTTCCACTATAATGTTATATTTTGGTCACAATACAGAGTATTCATAATGTATTTGATATTATTGAATAACTGAAATACACATATGATGGTACACATAGTCCTTGATCTATGACAAGATCATTCACTTGTCATTAAAAATTATCTAAAAACAAAATTTTTTTGAATATGATATTTATAATAATTAATAAACTATTTTATCAATTAACACAATATTAATTTTATGATACTCAAAAATTACACCCAACATTCAACATATATTATTTGAAAAATAATAAAAAATAATACTCATTAAAAATATTCCAAACTATGAATAAAAACCAAATATTATTTTGATTTTATCAAATATTATTCAATAATATGTTTACCATCAATAACCAAAAAAAATCAAATATATTTAATGTCTCGTATAAAAAAAATATATTCCTTAAGTATATAATTTTAATTATATGATAATAATGTCCATAAATACCATTAATCAAAATAATTCTTCTTTATAATAATATATGCTTCCAAATTATTTACCAACATTTATTACATATACAAAATTATATCAATTAAATTAACACAATTGGTGGTTAAGTCAATGATAATACACATTTACTTTGACTCATAAACCCATTATTTTCTGTATAAATCTTATTTTGTCCTAAATTTTAACATACTAATCAAAAATGTTATCCAAATCAATACCCTGATACTAATTATCACATCCTCTAATGCGAACTCCAATATTTGGTGCTATAAATACAATTTTTATATTTTTTAAATTTATATTGATAAATTTTTCCCAATTTACCCATCTATACCATATAATATAACACTAAAAATATTAAATAAATTACATATCTGGTTGAAAAGGTTCTTTCTCCTGCTCCTAAGGAGAAGGAAACAAAAGGGGAAGGTATGGAGGATCAACATCTAGTGGGGGCTGGACAGTTGGTAGAGGTCAGTATGGTGTTGGAGGAGGATGGTCAAGGTGTGAAGGCTTATGATGATAGGGTGATTGCTGGAGTGGGGTTTGATTTGGTTCAGGCAGTGGGGGATTCAAGAAATAGGGCCTCTTTGAAGGTGTCCTTTACAGGGGAGGTTGAATGATTTGATCCAGTAGCCATACCTTTTGTATCTTTATCCAATAGGTTTGAATTCCTTGGTAATGATAGTTTTGAACCCATTTTAAGTTTTGTTTTAAGATATGGGGAGGAAGGTGTGGGGGAATCTAGGGAAGAGATTTTTGTTGTGAATCATGGACAAGAGGAGGTCTCCAAGGATGCGGATAATCCTAGCAAGGAGGTTAGGCCTTCTTGCACGACTGAAAGTAATACTTCAGCCCAAGGAAGGAGGGGTAAGATCAAGTGTAATGATAATAATGGGAAGGATACCTTGTCCATGGTTGTGGAAGAAGCTCCGACTAAAGATATGCATCTCCCTTTATTGGAGGTCAGCACTCCAGATCAGAGGCTAGGTAATATCACAGAATGCCCGGTTTCTTTTTGGAGGGAACAACATGGTAAAGGATGGGAGAATTCAGGGGGAGGAAAAGACATTGTGAGTGGCCCTACTGGCCTTTATTTCAGTGATATTGTTAAGAGTGGGAATCAAAGTATGGTTGTACGTGAAGGGCCTATGTATGGATCAATACGAAAAGGATCAAGGAAGGATTAATCTCACCTTCTGCGGTCGATGCGGACTAGATCCACCTCTAAGCAGAGTTTAGAGGTGGTTCTTTCATTGGAAAAGGGCAGAGTGGTCAAAGATGCTTCATTTGAGCTTCCTACACTGGTGCAGCTTAGAAGTCGGGTTTAAAGGGAAAATATTTGGGGGCATCCAGAGTGGAAATCGACTACGTGAGAAGAAGAATCATGCATGGGTTTTGGAGATGATTATGGCTAATATGATGTGTAATGATGTGATGTTCTGTGTCGCTTAAGGTTCGTCTTTCTTGTTTGTTGTTGTGGTTGTATGTTGGTGTACCAGTCCCATTTAAACCGGCTTTTAAAAATGAAAAAAAATGACTTTCAGGTTATCTTTCATGTATTGAATTTTATTTAAATAGTAAAAGAATAATTTAAAAATTCATATGATTTCATGTAATTATTTTCCCCACAATGCATGATCTTTTATATTCCTTTCAATTACTTATACATATCCAAAAATATTTCAACCTAGGAACCTTTCAAAACACAAGTCATTTAGCATCATTATTCATAAAATTTTGATAATGAATCATTAGTATTGTGATCTATAACACTTATAGAGGGTAAACATAATTATAAAAAATTGAATTCCACTAATGTGGATAATATAAGAATAAGGGAATGATGTCATAAAAAATATCATAATCCTTAGAAAAGAGAATTCATACCAATAGAATCATCGATCATCAATTTTAAAACACGGTACGATGCAAAAAATAATAAAATAGTACAAAATATTAAATATATACAAGCCTTGGTGTGTTAATCATGATAATGGGGACATATGAATCCCGTAATAAGAATATAAGAAATGTTTTGGTATCATGGAACATTATCTTCATAAAACCATTCATATAACCTTTAATATTGGAATAACTATACTTATGAATTCAAATATAATAATTTCACAATGCATTGGAGGGGTATAATAGACCCAGAAATCTGTGAATTATAATTAATCCCTATATCCTTGGTTTTTACTGGATCATCCTGTCATAATAAAATATCTCCATGAAATATAACATTTAAAATTATAAAGAACCTATATATTATAAAATAAATCAAATTAAAATTTATTATTCATTTGAAAAAATTATTACTACATGAAAATGACACAAGTTTCATGATAATGTTCATAAAATCATCATAAACTAATTGGATAAATAATAAATATTGAATAAATAAATCATATGATCAGTAGTTCATAGGTAAAATCCATTACTTTTATCATAGATGAATTAAAAATACATCAAAAATTATTAAAAACATTCATTAAGAAAATTGTTTTTCAATATTGAAAATCTATTTTTCAAAATGAAAAATTCAGAAAATATTGGGAAAATATTCTTATTGAAAATATCAATCAAAATTTATAACTGATGATTAAATATATAAAATGGTTGTGAAGGAGGGATAATTGGTTCATGTCGTAAGTGTTACAAATATTCATTACTTTTATAAAAATTTAAAGAGTTTCAAAAGTAACTAATCATGAAAAATTAATAAACTTCCTTTAAAACCCATTGAAAATAAATTATAATAAAAATAAAAATAAATTTAGTAAATCATTTATATTTAGAAAATATAATTCATTATTTTTAATAACTAAATATGGATTATGAAGTTAAATATTCCCGGTATAGAAGAATATACAAGATCAATATCACTTAAAAAAATTCATTATTGTAAGAACTCAGATCTTTTTTTCAGGTTTTTTTTTCCTTTTTGGAGTTTTTGAGAAAAGAGGAGTTTTTGGAAATTTTTGAATTACATGCCTTGTAATTTATGAGTACACACTGTGTACATCCTTTCTGCACGAGGCCGTGTGCTATCCATGTCCTATCCACAAACAGGATCATGTGGGATGACGTGGAGACCACCTAAAGCAGAGTATAAAAATAGTAGTTATTTGTCATGTACTTCAAAAGTACACACCGTGTAATTTATGTTTTTCATTAAACTCACCGGGTTCGTGTCTAATATACAGAAATGACTCCTTCTAGGTTTCGTTCATCCTAGAGAACTGAGTATCTGTGGATCTTCGATGATCCCCTAATCATATGTCTATCCTCTGATTCGAGAACTGTTGATTGTGTTCGAATTGCACCGGTGAGTTCTCTCTTCTAGTTGATCCTAGTTTTCCAATTCCTCTTTTTTTTCATGTTTTTGTGGGCTGAAATTTTTGGAGGTTTTCTTATATCTACGAAATTCCAAGGAGATTCAAGCTTCGTGGTTCATGTATATTGATCTCTTAACACCATGGTAGGTGGTTTGTGCCTTTTCCTTTGATGTCTTTGAGTATTATGTGAAAATTCCACCAATACCCTTAAACGGGGTATTGCCTGTTTACCGTTTCACCCCTGTTGTTTTCCTTCCATGATTGTATGCATGTGTAGAGGAAATTTGGATATGAATTATTTTGATTTCTATGCCTTTTATGTTCTTCTCTTGCTTTGTCCTGTTTATGACCATTGGGTCCTCTTTAGCCTATTGGTCGTTTACCTAATTTCCATGTCTTGTGGTCAAATGATGGAGTGTTGTTTTCAGAAAAGCTTCAGATAATGTAGACTGGTTTGAAAAGTAGTTATGTAGGTTTACATTTTCCTTATAGAATTAATATTTGTTGACTTACACGTGGTCGTGAGAACCTGGTGTTATATACTAAAAGTGGATAGACTGAGTGAGCTTCCTCCGAGAGTCTGTGGACAGTATAGACTATAAGAGGATAGACCGAGTGAGCTTTCTCAGAGAATATTTGGACATTATAGACTATAGAGGGACTGACCAAGTGAGCTTCCTCAGAGAGTTTTTGAGAATTATAGACTATAAAGGGATAGACTGAGTGATCATCCTCATAGAGTCTTTGTTTTACATGAATTACCTTGAACCACTCTAGGCTATAAAGGGAATTGAACGGTCGAGCTTCCTCAGAGAGTCTGTGAACGACTTGGGGATATAAGAGGAATTGACTGAGTGAGCTTCCTCAGAGAGTATCCTGACCTTGGGGATATAAGGGGAATTGACCATGTGTTCTTCCTTAGAGATTCACTGACTACCTTATAATATAATGGTCATTTATCGAGTGTGCTTCCTCATAGATTATTATGTTTTTCGTATGACCAAAAAAGAGTTGTTATGCTGAGTGTACTGCCGAGGGGGTTGTTGGTACTTGTTAGGTAAGACTAGAGGGGATAGATATGAGTAATTCTAAAGGGTTACCTATTTTTGCATAACTTCTTGTTAGTTGTTGTTTTCTTTTGTAACTGTGGATTGTTTACAGTCTAGCATGTTCGTTTTTTCTGCTTCTGTACTTTTACCTTCAATATATTCACTAATTGTTAGGCACAAATCGTAGGGGGGATTCCTATTGGGATTTATTCTCACACCCTATTTGGCCCATTCTTTTGGGCCCAAACAGATTATATTCCAGTAGGTATAGATAAGGGCAATGGCCCTTTGACTTCAGGTACTTGACATGCAGTAGAGCTAGAGAGCATGGGACCAAGATTTGGCTTGTGATGCTGAGGATCTTTTTAACCATATCTTTTGTACTTGGGTTTAGTATGGTTTTTTATTCCATCATTTTGATCTGTTTGGATGCATTCATAGACATATTTATCATGCATCATTTATATATATATGTGTTCTCCAGTTGTTTATACTTATAGTTTTCTGCTAATTGAATTTGAATGGATTTTTACTCATTCCACTATTTTATATTGTTTCTCAAATGCTTTGTTCTATGTAAATGAGGGCATAGTTTCCCCACTATCACACCCAAGGCCCTCGTTGTTAGTTGGAAACCATTTGAATTTGTGGAAATGTGCTTGAGGCCACGTGACCAATCAGGTACAGGGCGCCTTAGGGTGGCATCCAGAACTAGTACGTTACAAAGTTGTATTAGAGGAATTCTTTTCACTTGACTTACTATTTGGATCCTATAGCCAGTGATAGGATAGAATCAGTACTTGGTAATAAGAAGTGGTTGGGAGTAGAAAACCTCTATATAGGGAAAATCCAATCTACCTAGTTTTTTGCAATTTCTTCCAGTTTTTCAAGTTTATGGTTGATCTGATTTTCACTGATGGGTGACTCACATGTTTTGTATTGTTATTGTTGATATTATTTGGGTTCTATTTCCACTGCATCCCATTGAGATGAGGGTATTCCATCTCAGGCATCATATAGGAACTTGCAAGAAATCACATGTCAGGCATTTTTTCCATGCCATTTAGGGTGCATTAGTGATTTCATGTTTTTGTGTAGATGTTGTGTAGATATGCATGCTGTTGTGACTGATGCTTGATAGAATACCTTCTTTCAAAATGTATTTCTATATATAAGGTCTCATTTTTATGAACACAAGGTTTTGATTCTTGAGGTGTTGTGGGCCCTCATGAATCAGAACATGGTGAATCATTGACTTGTTTCCCTTGTATATGACATGTATAAGATGCCATGCTTTGATTCGCAGGGAGTAGGGGCCCTCACAGATCGGAAACTGGAACCTTAATGCTTATTTTCTGTGTTTTCTTGGCTCCAGAGCAGTTTCTGAGGATACAGTCTGGAAAAATATGGAATACACGGCATGTAATTTATGAATACACATCGTGTAGTATATAAACCGTGTCACTGATTGTGTGGGAAGGGACATAGGGTTGTGAAAAATCTTGAAGAAACATGCCGTGTACGGTACGTACATGCCGTGTTGTAATGACTGTGTGTATACCCATGTTACTAACAACACAGATGGATGAAACATCGACTATACATGATGGGTCCTGATTTCACATGTCGTATAGTGTAACCTAGGTACCCATCAGTGTCATAAACAACACGGGTCGTGGAAATACTTCAAGCACGTGTTGTGTCCACATGGATCACCCCATGTAGAGTTAAACATGTATCCGACCGTGTAACTAACAACACGAGTTGTTGGAACTTTTCTAGTGCAGGTTGTGTCCTTTGTGAACATGTCGTGTAGTCCTGGATTATGAGGACCATGTGGGTTTTCCATGTAAGGAGACTCAGGTAGGGTAATAGAGTTTATGTATAATTCATGTGAGGGGAGAACATACCATGTGTTTGGGGTGTAGCACGACCAGTTGTGGCAGAAGTACATTCCCATTTGAATGAATTAAAATAACACTCCATGTATTGTTTATACACACCGTGTAGTCATTTTTTTGAAAAACATGAATGTTTCTTTTTCATGTTCCCTTTATTTACTCTAATGTTTTTGGTCCTTGATAATCCTAATCTAAGGTTTGTGTTTGACCATTCAGAATTATGCCACCGAGACGTCCTATGGTTGTACGCCAGTTGTCAGACGATGATATGATAATGGATATGGTTGATCAGGGACTTCTAGCAGATCCTCTTATTGTGGTAGCCTTGGCACTAGCTGTTATACGTGTCATAGGTGTTGATGCACAGTTCAGGGAATGCTTTTTGAGGATGGTGCAGGCTTTTGAGGGAGTGTCATCTCCTACCCTGTCGATGGCAGAATTGATGTGGGGGTTTCAGAAACATCATCATCCTACTTTATCAGGGGATGGAGATCCTCAGGTTTTAGAATCGTGGCAAGAGGCCATGTTGACAATATTGTATCATCTGGAGATACCTCTAGAGAAGAGGATGAGGCTCGCTACCTATATGCTCCGAGACTCCACCAAGAGGTGGTGAGAGGTGATCTCACTGTCAGGATGCCAGCAGAGTATGTTTTGGGAAGAGTTATGGCACATCTTCTATGATTACTTCTACCCGGAGACCTTGTGGGCTGATCGATCCCAGAAGTTTATGAGTCTGGACCAGGGTACTCTTTCTGTTTTGGAGTACTCATCTCCCTTTACTGAGCTCCAGTGTTTCACGCTGATTCCAGGAGGTGATTAGATGTTCCATGAATGGATGTTCTAGGATGGTATGAGTCACGACATCCATTCACAGGTGAACATCTTCATTTTGACTTCTATATCTTCCATAGTTAAATAGGTGCAAATCAATTAGTGCAATCTGAGGGATTCTGGAGTAGTGATCCAAGGTTGTTGGACATCCAGAGTTAGTGTTCCTCCTACTGATAGCAGTAAGTGCCACATGGAGTCTGTTCAAGGAGATCAGAGTAGGTTTGATTTATCTTCAGACAGCTAGGTAGTATTCTACCAATGCGGTTGGATCATGCAGACTAGGCCTTAGTGCCAAAGAGACCCGATGGAGTGCGGATCTTGCAGCAAGATGGGCCATCTTCAGCATTTCTGTCTGATCTTCTCACCTCCAGCTCGTGGCATGGGTTCTTCTATATCCCCACGTTCAGGATAAGCCTTTCCAGTTTCTCACCATTCTGGTAACATGAGTTCTTTCGGTCATTTGAGCTGAGGTGGAGGTCGCGGATGTGGTGGTCAGTCACCAGGCTACTAGCGACAACAGAGTGGATCAACTCATATTGGTCAGGCAGGGTCATAGGGCCATGGAGAAGGCCAAAAATTTACAGTGGAGAAGACCCATTAAGAACAGGATCGCGAACCCACTATTGTTCATGGTACGATATTAGTAGACTCAGTTTTATCTTCAACTCTTTTTGATATAGGGGCTTTCCATAGCTTTATATATGTCGCTATTGTGGAGATTCTTGGTCTCAACATCTTTTCTTCTGTAGAAATCGTTACACAAGACACATCGTTGGAGACTAGGATGACTATTGCACATCAGAGGAATGAATGGCTTCTAGAGGTTGGTGGGTGTCTTCTTCTATGGGACATGTATGTCCAAGAGATGAGAGGTTATGATTTCATTCGCTGGATGGATTGGTTAGTTCCCTTATAGGAAGTTGTCGATTTCTATCATCGCAGGGTGAGTTTCATATCACTAGAGGGTGGATCTTTTCATATCAAGGGTGAGTTGGATGTCTAGGCGAGTAGAGTAGGTTTATACCTTATTGGTTTAGGAGGAGTTACAACCCAGATTGCAAGTCTATATCTAGACGACTAGGGGAATTCACAATTGGACTTTCATCCAGGGGTGCATCGTTTCAGGGACATATTTCTTAAATACTTTTCAGGTTTGCCTCTTGAGCATGAGGTAGAATATTTTATTGAGCTTGTTCCAGGGGCGGCACCAATTTCCATTCCTCCTTATAGGATGGATACACCAGAGTTGCAGGAGCTCATGAAACAATTGGAGGAGTTATAGTCCCTGGGTTTCATCAGACCCAACACTTATCCTTGGTGTTTACCGATCATATTTGCGAAGAAGGAAGATGGTACCCTCAGGATTTTTGTGGATTATTGGAAGCTGAACCAGTTGACAGTCAAGAACTGATATCCCTTTCCTAGGATTGATGATCTCTTTGATCATCTTTGAGGATCCCGGGTATTTTCAAAGATTGACTTGAGGTCCGGTTATCATCAGTTGCACGTTAGACTATCTGATATACCTCTCACAACCTTCTAGAGTAGGTATGGTCTATACGAGTATATGGTTATGTCGTTTGGTCTCATGAACGTGCCTAGAGTTTTCATGGCTCTGATGAATCAGGTGTTTCATCCATACTGGGATTCCCTCGTGGTGGTTTTCATGGATGATATCATGGTGTACTCTCACACTTGACATGACCATCCTACCCATCTTGTTTACATTTTGAGTACACTGAGGGAGCATCAATTATATGTTATTCTCTCGAAGTGAAACTTTTGGATGGACTTAATTCACTTCATAGGGCATGTTATCTCTGAGATAGGAGTATCAGTAAACCCAGAGAATGTGAGGGAAGTAGTTTCTTGGGAGAAGCTAAAGAACGACTGTGAGGTGCAGAGTTTTCTAGGGCTGGATGGATACTACAGATGTTTTATTCATGACTTTTAACGCTTAGCATCACCGCTGATGGGTCATACTAATAAGGGTTTAAAGTTCTTATGGTTATATTCTTGTGATTCAGTCTTTAAGGAGCTGAAAGGGAGGTTGACTTCAGCACCGATAATAGTCTTTCCAGAGCCAGGAAATGTATATACTATTTATTGTGATGCTTCATGTATCAGGCAGGGAGTTGTGCATATGCAGGGAGATGGAGTCATTACATATGGGTCTCGGCAGTTGAGACCACACGAGATGAACTACACAGTGCATGATCTAGAGTTGGCAGCTGTTATTCATGCCATATGTTGTTGGAGGCATTATTTGTTAGGAGAGAATTTTGTGGTTTTCTCTGACCAAAAAAGTCTAAAGTACATTTTCAATCAGCGTGACTTGAATTTGAGGTAGAGAAGGTGGGTTGAGTACCTTTAGTCCTTTGAATTTGAGCTTTCCGACATGCCTGGGAAAGGCAATGTTGTTGAAGATGCACTAAGCAGGAGGACACAGATAGAGGCAGTTCAGGAGGCCAGAAGTGAGTGGTAGCTTATGGCTCTGTTCTCTGAGATTCATTTGGAGGTACATGATAGACAGGACAAGAATTTTTCTATCTTCTGTAGCTGTTACCTCTAGACTTCTTGATCGAGTAAGAATGAGGCAACTATCAGATTCTGAAGGCCAAGTCCTACAAGAATGTGTGTCAGGAGAGGACCCTATTTTTGGATAGACCATAAGTGAGGATGAGATCTTGAATTTCTAGGGGCGCATATGGGTGCCATGAGATATACTTGAGGAACTAATGTGGTACATTAATTCCTCTGTTTGGGAAGTTCATCCTGGCATCCCCAAGATGTATAGTGGTCTACATCGTCAGTATTGGTGTCCACGTATAAAGAGGGATGTTTATGGGTTCGTAATGAGGTGTTCCACTTGTCAATAAGTGAAGGCGGAGAATCGGTGTCCAATAGGGCTTCTGCAATAGTTACCCATTCCCGAGTGGAAGTGGAACGACGTCACGATGGATTTAATGATAGGGTTGTTGAGGTCTCCTCAAGGGAACAACACAGTACGGGTTTTCATTGACAGGCTTACGAAGGTTGCCCACTACTTTCCAATCAAGGATACCTTTAGTGTTGAATTTCTAGGATGGTTGTACATCATATAGATTGTACATCTGCATGAAGTTCCATACTTATTTGTATCAGATAGGGATGCATGTTTTACTTCTCGGGTCTGGTAGGGTCTTTATAAGGCTTTGGGTACACATGAACTTTTGAGTACATCATACAATCCCTAAACAGATGGCCAAACATAACATACGATTCAAGTGCTTGAGGACATGTTCCGATTTTGAATACTGGATTTGTGAGGTTCATGGGAGAAGCATATACCTCTTGTGGAGTTTTCCTAAAAAAATAGTTTTCAAGAAACTATTCAGATGGCAACTTATGAGGCTTTGTACGGTAGGCCATGCCGATCACCCTTATGTTGGATGGAGGCAGGAGAGGAAACTACGATGGGACCTCGTATATTCCAGGAGACCATAGTGCAGATAGAGTTCATTTTCAAATGGTTGGCTACTGCACAGTCTCTTTAGAAGTCATATGCTGAGCAGCAGAGATGACCTCTGGAGTTTGAGGTCAGGGATCATGTATTCCTTCGTCTCGCACCGAGGCTGGGACACAAGAGGATTAAGAGACATGGTAAGCTTTTGTCAAGGAATGTCGGGCCATTTGAGGTTCTAGAGAGAGTGGGGTTGTTTTCCTATTGGTTTTAGTTACCTCAGAGGTATCGGGCTATGCACAACGCCTTCCATGATTCTCAGCTCCGACGTTACTTTCCGGACCCGTCTCATGTCTTTCAACTTGAAGAGGTTGAGCTGGAAGTGGATGCATCATTTGAAGAGCGTCATATCTGTATTGTTGATCGCAGTAAGAAGGTTCTATATGGCCGGTCTGTTGCTCTGGTATGAGTGCTATGGCAGCACGGGCGGGTGCAAGATGAGAATTGGGAGATGGAGGTTGACGTACGATCACAGTGATCAGAGTTGTTCGAGGTTTCTTCTTCTACGTCATCATAGGGAAATTCAGGGATGATTTTCATTAAGGGGAGAAGTTTGTAAGAACTAAGATCTTCTTTTCAGGTATTTTTTTCCATTTTCTGGAGTTTTTGAGAAAAGTGTAGTTTTTAGAAATTTTTGAAGTACACACGGTGTACTTTATGAGTACACTCTGTGTACTTTGTTGCCGCTTGAGGTCGTGTGCTGGCTGTGTCCTGGCCACACACACGGTCACATGGGGTGGTGTGGAGGCCTACTAAATCGGAGTATCGAAACAGTAAGTACACACCTTGTACACCAAAAGTTCACGCTGTTTACTTTCTTTTTTTTCATTAAACACAACGGGGTCTCATCTAAAGGATAGAAACCATTTCTTTTATGTTTCGTTCGTATGAGAGTGTCGATCATCCACAGATATTTGATGAGCCCACGATCCTCTAGACATCCTCTGATTCGAGCACCGTTGATTGTGTTGGAATCACGTCATCATGTTCTCTCTTCTACTTGAGCCTTGTTTTCCAATTACTCTTCTTTTCAAAGTTATCACGGGTTGAATGATTTGGTAGTTTTATTAGATCTACGACGTTCCAAAGATATTCAAGATTCATGGTTCAAGTATATTGATCTCATGACCCCAAGGTAGGTTATTTTTGCCTTTCTGTTTGATGTATTTGTGTATTATGTGAAAATTCCACCAATATCCTTGGAATGAGTATTGTGTGATTTCAATTTTACCCATGTTGTTTTCCTACCATACTTGTATACTTGTGTAGAGGAAATTCAGATATGAATTTGGTTGACTGATATGCCTTGGATGATCTGCTCATGCTTTTTTCTTTTTATGACCATTTGGTCCTGTTTAGCCTATTTTCTGTTTACCTGTTTTCCATGCCTTGTGGTCATAGGTTGGAGTGTTGATTTCTGACAATCCTGAGATGTTGTAGACTAGTTAGACAAGTACTTTTGTAGGTTTAATTTGGCCTTATAGAATTACTATGCATTGAATTACACAAGGCAATTAGAACCTGGTGTTATAGAATAAAAGGGGATAGACCGAGTGAGGATCCTCAGAGAGACTTTGGACAGTATAGACTATAAAAGGATATACCGAGTGAACTTTCACAGACAATCATTGGACATTATAGACAGTAGAGGGATAGAACGAGTGAGATTCTTATAAGATTATTTGATCTTTATAGAGTATAATTGTATCGACTGAGTGAGCTTCTTCATAGAATCTTTGTTTTACTTGAAATACCTTGAACCACTCCTGGCTATAAGATGAATTGACCAGATGAGCTTCCTCAGAGAGTCTGTGAACGACCAAAGGCAATAATAGGAATTGGCCAAGTGAGCTTCCTTATAGAGTCTCTTGAACTTGGGGCTATAAGGGCAATTGACATTGTGTTCTTCTTTAGAGAGTCCCTGACTACCTTAGAATACAAGGCGAATTGATCGAGTGAGCTTCAGCATAGATTCTTATATTTTTAGTATGACCAAACTAGAGGGGTTAGGCTAAGTGTACTATCCAGAGGGATATTGGTACTTGTTATATAGGACTAGAGGAGATGGATGTGAGTACTTCCATAGGGTTACCTATTTGTGCATATCTTCTTGTTATCCATTGTTTTCTTTTGTAACTGTGGATTTTTTAATGTTCATCATTTTCCTCTTTACTACTTCCTTACTATTACATGCCATATATTTAATGACTGTTAGGTACAGAGCTTCAGGTGGTTGCCTACTGGGATTTAGTCTCACATCCTATTTGGGCCATACATTTGGGCCCAAACAGATTATATTGCTATAGGTATAGATAAGGGGAAGTTACCTTCAACTTCATGTACTTGACTTGTTGTGGATATGGAGAGCATGAGACCAAGGTTTAGCTTTCAATGCTAAAGAGTTGTTTAGATATTTCTTTTGTACTTGGGATTAGTACTATTTTTCATTCCATAATTTTGATCTGTTTGGATGCATTCCTAGAAATATATATCATGCATCATTTATTTATATATGTTCGCTAGTTGTTTCTTAATTTTAGTCTTCCGCTGATAGCTTTTGTATGGATTTTCACTGCTTCCACTATTGTATATTGTTTCTCATCTACCGTGTACTCTACCAATGACGGTATATTTTACCCACTATCACACCCAAGGCCCTCGCTACTAGTCGGCAGCCTCTAGAGTTTGGGGAAATGCACATGAGGCCATGTGACTAACCGAGTACAGGGCACCTCTAGGTGGCTTCTGTAACCGGGAAATTACACTGATGTTTCATTAATATATAACTATATAAATTGAATAGAAACATGTAATCAAAATTCAAAAATAAATTTTGAGAAAAGTGATATGGTTCATGGAGATAATATAATATGATATCCCCTAAAACAATCTCTAATATAAAAAATCTTGAAAATAAATGATTTTTAATATAATTACTTAACAACTTTATCAATATATGAATAAAAAATAAAAAATATTATATGATCTTGATTTTTAATTTGTATTTATTTAAATAATTAATATGATCAATTTAATTAATTATCTATTTAGTATAATACAAAAAAATCATGGTGCTTGATTCCTTCCTCAATATAATAATAACAATAATATTATTTTTATTTTTATTAATTAATTATAATTTGAAAACAACAAATGAATGATGGTTTTGATAAATTGACCTTTTTATAATCGTGGAGATGATAAGTTGTATGTACGTATTAATAATGCCTCAATTTTTCAAAAATCACGATGAAAAGTATCAAAATATTATTTTTTTCATTAAAACTAATACATATAGCATTAATAACATATTTTATATTTAAATAAACTATTATTTATCATCTATGTGATTTTGTTATTAAAATCAAGTCACATCGCATCGTAGAGGTCGTAATCCACACATTCGCAAAAAAAATGTTCTCACATTTAAATGAATTGATTTTTTTAAAAAGTAATGATATATTAGTTTTCTATATGGAATAGACATTAACTTATTAAAATATTCATAAACTCAATACAAAATCATGAACAGATATGAAATTTGGTGATAGTAAATGAACTACGTCAATTCATAAGGTGGTAATCTACAATAAAAACAAATGACAAGTTTCATTCCCATTTTATTGGAGTAAGCATAGTTGCAATTTATTCAACATTAAAATGAATACATTATAATATGGGATGTAGTGATTTTAATTTATCATCATGGTTTAAGAATATTTTTTAGTGCTGTAATAATAAATAAAACAATAATGATATCTTAATATTTATAAAATGTGTTAAAAACTTCTTTATTATTTTACCGAAAACCTTCCAAGATTTTATATTTTACGATAACTTTTCCTCTAAGATATTAGGAGGTATATGATTAATGGATTTTGGAATGGAGTGGTTGAACAATAAGTTTCATTAATTTTAAAGTAATAAAACATTCTATTTTATAAGATATATAATGGAACTCATGAAATTTATTAACATGATAAAATAATTAATTTGTAATTCTTATTAATTTGACATTTTTATTATGATATAAACCTCTGAAACTTTACTAAAATTCACTATTTATCTACATAAATTTTCTATATCATTAATAAATTCACATTATATTTCTTTTAATATTTTATAATTCAATAATTTTATTTGAATTTTTTTAAATAATTAATGTGTTGGTATTATGTAATCCATTAACTTTATTATTTCATAACTAAAAATTAGAAAATATATTAAACTGTTGAAAAAATATTTATATTTCAAATAATCATTTTGAACAAAACAAACCCATTTTTTATCCATATGTCAATGATTTAAAGATAAAATAATAATAAAAATTAATGTTTTTTCTTTTATTTAAATAAGCTGTTATAAATGAGATAATCATGGTCACCTTTAAATGAATGGTAATATATTTGAAATTTTTATTATTATAGAAAAATCAAACAAATAAAATAATATTATTTCACGCATAAGTGTCACTTTTTAGTCCTTATTGGATTATTTTCACCCTTTCTTATCCCATTATACAATTATCATGAAAATAAATTTTTTTCTACATTAATTATTCATATAAACTATAAATGGGATTTATTTAGAAAATATAGAACTCCGGGTAAAAAATATTGAATAAATTTTTAATGATATAAAATCCATAAGTGTAAAATGCTAGTTTTCAAACAAACCACAAAATCTTAATGAAAACTAGATTTTATATCGTTTTAAGCATAAGAAAATTTTAATATGAAATTCAAGAAGAAATGAAATTTGAAAATACATACTTGTATTATTTAAAAAAAAGAAAACTAATTAAAATTTTAATACTAATCCCAAATAGAATATAAAATTATAAATTGTTATAAATAATATATAGTTTGTAATAAAATTTATTTCTTTCATTATACATTGAAAAAAGGATTCAAAAAAATCCAAAAGATTTTTTATTTATTGTTTTAAAAATCTTTATCTATTTTATAATATAATGTTTCCAAATATTCTAGAAAATTTATATAATATTTTCTCACAGAAAATAATAAATATCAATTTTGATGGAAACATATTCTTGAATAAAATGATATTACAAAAAATTACATTCTTTTTTTAATGAATAATTAATCAAATAATTTTATTTTTTTAGGAAAATTACATGTATATATATATATTAAATACTATAATACTATTTATTCCCAATGAGTTGACTCATATGTTATAACTATCATATTTAAATATAAATATTTTTTGGTTCATGAAATCTCATTGATTCACGTTTTAAAAAATCATGAACAATTTTGACCCTTTTAAAATATATAGCTGTTAAATAATAAGACAAATTATGGTTGATTGAAACTTTATTCACCTAAATCATGCCATAAAAAAACTTTTGCAGCAAAATTTTTTTTTAGTTTTCAACACATCATTTCCACAACATCTCCTCAATTTCAGGTCACCATAACGACAATCATTGAATCCTAAAGCATCCATCACTCTCTCCATGACCCAAATATCAATATCATGACATCATATTATAGGATAATAATTGAACTCTAATATCACCTATCCTCCTATAACTCCAACTAAAAATGCCACCATCTAAACAAAAAAATGAATAGGCTAGAAATGTTTTAACCATTATATAAAATAAATATATAAACAAATACTTCTGTTTTGAAATTCAATATATATTGTGGTAAAAAATAAACTCTATAAAATACATTAAGAAATGGGAAAATTATTAACAATGAAAATTCACTCATTATCATAATGTATATAAGTATCCTACAATTTTTTCATATCAAAATAGATGTTTATTTATGTTTACCTACATGATATAATTGTTGAAAATAATATCATTTAAACCAAATGATTCATTTAAAATAAAAAATAGTGAAATTACAGTATACCTATCATTTTTTCTATTTTAAATTGATATTATCATTTATTTCATTTTTATAAAATGATTAGTTTTAAAGATACCAAGTCCTACAATATCTCATATCAAATCCATGTTTCAAATAATTTTTTAAATCAATTAGAAAAATCCTAACATATATATTAATGACATATAATATTATATTTGTTACCATGATTGATGGATAGTGAATCATTTATTTCTACTATATAGATTTCAGAGACATGGATAATGATATATCAATAAATATTATAATATTTTTTTGGAATAATTATAATATTTAAAATATATAATACATATTCTATATGTAAAGGATTTGGATCAAGTATAACTTATGGGTTTTGATGGACATGTAAATTTCATATAAAATTATAAAAAATAAATAAAATAATTTCCCTCAAATAAATATTTCTTTATAAAAAAATAATAAAATAATGGTTTGACACACATCACATTAGTATAAAATATTTTTAATGAAGATCCCTTAACAATAAACTATAAGAAAATATAACCATTTGTATCTTATGTGAATCTAAAAAATCACTAGGATGAATTTTCATTTCACACATTTTACTAGTTCCTCCTCTCAAATGATATGGAAATAATTAAAACCAGTATTTCATTGAGAAATTAATACACTCATTTAATCAAAGTAGATTCATAAAAATTATTAATATTAATTTTATCATATATATATATATGATACAATTTATTCTTCATAGAATGATGGAATTAACAATTTCTCAATCATTAAATAGATTAAAAATTATTCTCATAAATTATGTCATTACTCATACAGTAACAAAGAGTGGATATTTTAGTGAATAAAATTCACACTAATATAATTAAAATCACAAAAATATAATAAATGGATAATTATTAGAATATTTTATATATTAATATATTATAAATGAAATAGAATTTTATAATATCCCATATAATATGTATATTACTATTGGATACATGGTTAAATACCAACACACTAATATTTTGTGATTTAATTCACCTAAAATTAATTTAATTTCTTTAATAACATGTTATAAATGTAACCCCATTTATAATTGAAATGAAATGTATTACACTTTTGTAACCAAACCTTAAATTTCGAAATGAAAAGGAATAGTTTTTTAAAAAATTATTTATTAACATTTTAGAGAATTCAAATGAATTGAAACATAATTATCTAAATTTTGTTAATGTTAATATATGCTTAAAAATTTGTTCACCAATTATGGTTATTATTTATTTTTTGGAGAAAATAATATAAATAAATTATTCAACATTTATAAATATATTTTAAAATTTGAATATAATTTTTGAACTAATAAAGATGAAATTATAGGATATTTAATGTTAATAATTTTACAAAACATTTCTATCAGAAAATATTTATAAATATAATTATAACATTAAATTTTCATTTAATTAATATATAAATATGTATTTATTATTATTTTTTTTTAAATTAATATTATTTCATTTTTATTATGAATAAAAAAATTATGCTCTTTGGAATTAATTTTATGATTTATTTTAATATAAAAAGTTATTCTATTTTTGATATATGTTTTCAAGAAAAATATATTTTTTATCCATTTTTGTTTAAATTTAAATTTAATTCAATCACATATGTTTATTGAGTATGCTAAAATAGAATTAATTTAAAATCTCAATAATCAATATTTGTTAATTGGGTAATCTTATTTTTTTGTTATAATGAATTGTTATAATATTAAAAATCTATTATTATTTTTTTGGTTAAAATAGGGTTAATTTTGATTATACTAATGGGGAAAGGGTTAAAATGACCTAATAACTTATCTAGATCATATTTTATGGTGATATAAACCCCATATCATATATTATAAGGAATTGGGAAATTTTGGGGTCATTTTTCTTGGATATATAATTAATATTTTGTAATATTTCAAAAAACATCAATTGTGTCCTCTCACCAAAAAAATGGAAATCCATAACCCCACCTCACAATAAATAAAGAGAATGTTATCTCATGTATTACATAAAAACTACTATCCCAAAATACATCCCAACATTTATGATGTCTTATTATGGTAGAGATCATAACTATAGAAGGATTATGGTGTAAGAGAACTATGTTTTTCTGAATAGGAGGTTTAATTTTGAATGAAAATGGTAGTTGTATTTTTTCTACAACCTCCACCATATCATTGGTATTTATTATAATTTTATAACTCTAGTTTACTAAATATAATTATATAATTTTGTATTTATGGAATAATTGAGACCCTAATTTTTATTACATAACTATTACACTATTTTAAACATAAATATCATAATATAGTTACATATCCATTATCAAACACTTTACTATAATGGAAAAATTATATTTTATACATAAAAAATTCATAATAAATGTATAAATTTTACAATTCTTTATTCACTAACTTATTTGTTCCACACTCATTCTACTTAGTAAATTTAATCACCTAGTGACATAAATCAATGAAAGGGGAGAGCTAAAATTCTAGAAAGGGGATACATAATAACATGAATCAATATAACATGGGTAACCATAATAATCATTAAATTTAAAATATCATGGTATTATAATCAGAATAATGAGGTCAAACATTTGAAAAAGGCATGGAAAATGGAAAATCATAAAAATGAGACATCATATGTAACAACCCATGGTTTTTAAAATAGATATAGAATGCAATTTTATAATATATCCTTTAAAAACATTTTTTCCTCTTCTATGCCTTGACTTTCAATAAATGGTCATCTAGAGTTTTGTTCAGTAAGTCATTTGGAGTCTAATAGAACAAACATGACTTTTTGTGAATAGTAAGATACCCATATGAATAGTAGTATGAATAGTAATATGACCCATATGAATAGTAAATAATGTTATTATTTTATTTTCATAAGGTAATATGACAATGAGATCTTAATTAATTTTTCAATGTGACATAAAACTAATTATACTTCTAAGATTTTAATTTTTCGAATTAACTATGAATTTATTTAAAAATTAAATTAATAATATTTATAAAATTATTTTTAAAAATTATTGTTCACTATTTATTTCTACACGTTGAAAAAAGATAGGGGTGAATTTGTTGGTTTTTCAGAAAATCTTGAATTTTTTATGTATAGTGAAATATGATAAAATATTGTATATACAAATTATCAGCTAAATAAACTATTTATGACATCATAAGTGATGTAAGGCCACTTGGTTCGAACTCACATGCACTTATTAGTTTTAGGGGTCACATGAAACAACAGTATTGGTTGTCTAGAGGGATATAATAAAATAATGAATTAAATATTCAAAATTAACTCATCTCCTCCACTTTAAAAACCCCTCACCACTCCCTCCTCTCTTAAATTTTCTAAGACTTGAATCTCCTCAATGTTATCACCGTTTACCATTACCTAGTCTCCCCCCACGTCCGAGAAGCTTCTGGTATTTCCAAAAGACCAAAACCCATTTCTTTAATGTGATTCTCAAGGAAGTTATTTCAAGAGGTATAGCACCCTTCTTTTTCATTTGTTTTCATTTCAATTTATCTTATTTTTCTATCTTCACCTATCCTCATCTGTAAAAATGATCATGTAAACTCCATTATCATATATATACTGGAATTATATCGTGTTACTGGATGAAACATCATAAATATTATTACTCCCCCCTTTTATTTTTATAAAAGAAATCGACGTCCATGAGGTTCCAATTTATATCATTCATGGATGACGAAGTTTCGTTCCTCTTTTTATACTTCATTATTGGTCATTTAATAATATTTATGGTTGAAAATGTTTATAATATACATATTATAATATAATTAATATTAATGAGCAAGAATATGTGCATATAATTAAGTTATATGACAAAAATAGTTCATAATAATCGAAATATCGTTGAATAATCGAAGTGGTTGTCATCTAATATTTCATCCACATTACACATAACCAAAAGATAAAAATTACCATTATAAATTATTAATTTTCATAAATAATATATAATACCAATCCTAGATATTTATAACTATTCCACATGAACTCCAGTTTTTAAAAACAAGTGAACCGATTATGAAAATAATGAAAATGAACACCCCAGAACAATGAAATTCCATATAAGAACGTAGAAATAAGGGTATAAATGAGCTATAAATAATTATTATAAACTATATAAATATAAAATACATTCATAAATATGTTATTAATAAGTATAATTTCATATTCTAGGATCTTAAGTTCAAGAGCGGAACACGTTTGGAGATAAGGTAAGGGTTTTTTCACCCGAACTTCCATTTTCATTCGGGAAGCATTCGTTGTCTAATTAACTAAATGAAATTATAATTTATTGTAATTTAATCATCATATATTACACGATAGTATCATTTATAAGTTTAAAAACTTTTACCCTTCCTTATTTTTTGGATAGTTTCACATTTAAAAGGATATTTCAAAATTGTTTCAAAAATACAGGACCGATTCAAGGGAATTTTTCAAATTCATACCTATTATCAAGGGAACTCTACAATATTTTGTTGAAACCCATTATATTTATAAAATTAATCAATTTATATTCAAAATACTATCTTACTTCACTTCTGGTTTTATACAAATATTTTTATAAAAGAAATCTTCTTTTCAAAATAAAAGAGTATTTATCTCCAGAACTGCTTAATGGTTTTATAAGAGTGTGTTCATATAGTTGAAAACACTTGTTGATTCCATGATATTATTGGGTTTAATAATTTATGAGTTCATATACCATATTTTATTTGTTGGTTAATGACTAAATCTATTGTGGATGATCTATCTTAATAACTATTCACCATCTTACTCTGAATGGTTAGAGTTTTATGTTTAATGATTGGGGAAAGATAGTTACATTTCATTTTATAGCTTAAAAATGATTGTATATGTTGTTTATTTTTATCCCCGCTCATATGATAAATGAATTGGACTTATTATGTGATGGGTGGGGCCCACTATATCCCCTCGATTCATCGGTAGATATCATGAGACCAATAGATGTGGAATTGGTCAAGGCCTTTCCCAATGTGTTATATGGATTTTGTTAGAGGCCTTAATCATTAGATGTCTTGGTTGATGCCTTGAGAAAAGGCTTCAGAATGTCCATCATACTCAATTCACTCATTATGAAGCATGCAATTGAATGTTCCTATGGTTATTCGGCTAGTAGAATACCCATGAGTATGTTTTATTATGGAATTATTTTTTCAGCTCATATTCCTGTCATAATGAGTTCAAGATTACTGTTAAGGGAATGTGTTTTCAATAATTCACCATGTCTTATGTTTATTATATCTTCCACTGTATTTCTTACTCTTACTGAGAATTTTAGATCACCCCATTCTTATGTTTCAATTTTCCATGATATGAATAGGTAAATTATGAATGACTTGCAAGCATAATCTAGGAGGCATGGATGTTTCTAATGGAAAAAATCAATGTTGTATTTATGTTCTTGAAATATTTTTAAACTTATTTATGTATCTTTTTTCAAATTATACTAAACTACATGGTACTTTCGGATTCTTATTCCTTGTATGTATTCCAATGTAATCAAATAAGCCACCAGCTCCAAGCAACTGGGTTAGGGTCCTTATATCATATCCTATTAGTCAAATTCTTCACGTAGTTGTAAATAATGATAGAATCATGTCCACCCATAACATATGTCTATAATCATAACCTAATAATTTAGAACAATTATAGAATCACATTTATTAATATTTTTCATTATCTTGTGAGATACATCACATTAAATGATGAATTAGTGCATTGTACAAGTTCCAGTTGATGGGTCACATTATAACATTTACATAATCATTTATGACACTTAGACCATTAATTAATCATATACACATAATTGAAAATAGAAAGTAATGTGTTTCATTTCAAAAAATATAAATTCATGAATAATCTTTGGGGTTCCAAAATGATAGAGTAAAAATGATATTTTGAAGAAGATTCATCATTCTTGTGCAAGGAAGGCACCGCTCAAGTGGAGTCAGAATGTAGTTTGGAAGGATGAGTTATTTTTGAAAAACATTTTTTTTGTTCTGTAATTATATTTGAAAAAATAATATCCCAGAATATAAAATAAAATAACAATGTAATTATATATAAAGAACACAGAAGGAAAAATCCACATATTAATTTTGAATGAATTTGTGACAAACCAAAGAAATAGAGTTAGGTTTATTGAATTTATTTACCGTATGTTTGAACACAGTATTCAATTTTATGTCCTAGGTAATAAAATTAGATTCATTAATTACCGATTCCATAAAAAATCTACATTTATGATATTAAATATAATTTTTCTATGATCTTTTAGGGTCATTTTGTTGGGTTAATGTTTTCAAATTCTTCATTTAGGACTGTTCATTTTCTTGGTTTTCAGGGTCGGTTCACTTATATATTTGTAAGAAAAATCATGTAATACGAGAATAATTATCCAAAATTAAAAATATATTATTTAATAAAATTAACAAAAATTAAATGTTCTTATTCTTTTTTCATTTTTCATATATGAGGTTGATTCATTAAATATAATGTTACTGTTAATCGTTTAGATTTATTTGGATGATTTTTGATACAAAGAAGTTCTATTTTATTATTTAATATTATAATATATGTTACTTCTATGACAAAAAAAACGGTTATAAAATAAATTTTACAATATGTTTCAATCATCATTATTATTTTATGATATGTTTTGAAGGTTGTAAAGGGTAATGAAAACATACAATACTTGAAGGAATAAATCAACACCTCAATGGTTCTATAATCATTTTTAGAATAGAAGTTATAGACCATTATTTTTAATAACAGAATATTCAATTAAAAAATTATAATTATAGTATAAAACATGTAGTTGAGTTATCAAAGATCTTGGAGTAGATAATGTAAAGAGAGAATAACAAAAAATAATAAATTGAAAACAAATTAAATGAAAAATAAAGAGGATATTCCCTCTTGAATTCCTCACATTGAGAACCTATTTAGGGAAATTAGGTTTGGTCATTTTTTTAGATTAAATGCTCATGTACTTGAGTAATAGTCTCTATATGATTATTGGATATAATTTAGAAAAGATTCAACATGTTGATGGTATACGAAGAATGGTTGGTGGGTTGGTATTTATAGGAGAGCAAATAGTGGTTATTAGATTATTTTATTCATTATTTTATTATTTTGGATCATGACTATAAGTAGTTTAAATATTATATTTAATATACTAAATAATTAATTAATATTTGTGATTATGAACATATATCACATATACATTAGCTGTGACTCTATAAATCGAGTAGTTGTTAAAAACTGTTAATTACCGTATTTCACAATTCATCATAAAATAAAATATTTTAGAAAAATCATGATAATTCAAGATAACAATTATGGGACATAAAAAATAAAAAAATTTACCAAATTTTATAAAAATAATTGTATATATATGATAGATTTAAAATTTTAAAAAAATCCTCAATCATTTCGAAAATACTTTTTTTGAAATTATAACTGATTTTGTTAGACATTGAAAAAATAATTTTCCATCATAAAATTATCTTCAAATAATAAGATAAGAAAATATTAATTTATAAAAATATTTAATTTAATCAATTTTTTAAAAAAATCATTGAATTAATTACAAATTTATAAGTAAGCATTAATTTTTAACAAAAATCATACATTTAACTTGTCATTTCAAAAACATTTATTTACATATAATATGATATCATTATATAATATAATCATTTATAAGATACATAAATATTATTTTTAATTTAAAACTTTAACTTTTAATTCAATCATCTAGATTACTATTCCAAATAGTCATGTTATTATTCCAATGATCAAGTTACTCTTATATTGGAATTTGTTCCTTAATTTCATTAGATCATATTTATTTCATTAATAATTATATAAACTAATATTTTAATTTAAATATCAAAGATTTTTCTATTTTTTATATCAAATAAATTATTTTTAAGAAGGGAAATTCTATTGATTAATGTTTGGGTTGTTACATTCATCCCTCCATTTGAATATTTGCACATGAAATTTCATTTTGTTTAGAAACAAATGTGGGTATTTATCAATCATTACATTAAATGGTGCCCAGTAACTTCATCACACTTATTATTAATCAAAAAAAATCTTAAAAGGTGGGTTTCCTTGGTTAATTTAACCTTACATATGATGTGTTGAATCTTTATTGGCAGCTCTTCATATGGGAGATCATCATTCAATTGTACCACCACTGAGTTTAGTACATGTGAGGGATCTGGTATATGCTTCCTTAGGATGATACATGGAACACATCATAAATTTGGTACATATGTGTTTTATATAATAGTCGATAGTCCACTTGTCCTATACAGTCAAGGGTCACAAAGTGGCCATTGTACCTTGTGATTAGCATCCCTTTCTTTTCAAACCGCATTACTCTCTTCAATCGTCATATTCAAAGGCTTACATTATCTCAAACATTGAACACTATGTCCCTTTAATGGATACATGAATAAAAAAAATTAATCTAAGAAGCTTTTATATGTTTTGGATGGATAGAATCTTTGGTATCATCTCTTTCACAACATCTGGTATGTGTTTCTTTCGTTATCCATAATCATCAGTATAAGTTGGAGTTTTGTTTTTTGTTCAATAAATTCCTTCTTCTGGTTCCATCTAAATACTCAAGTGGAAGATTTTTTTATTAGAATTAAAACAGTGTGCTATATAAATCCCATCCACCATTTAATTCCATTGATAATGAATATAACATGTCTTAATGCACTTAAATAGTTCTTTTATATTTTCCATCTATTTGGTGGTTATAGGCCATACTAAAATTCAATTCATTAGTCAATGCATGTTTAATAATTATCCAAAATATAGATTTGATCATTTGATCATGAATAAAGACATTTGAAAGTGGATCGCATGTATCCTCACCACATAATTCACATATATCATGGATTTTTTATTACTCAATAAATCATCCCAAATTGCGATATTGTGGGATACATTAGTGAGTTGATCAATCAAAACATAGATATGATTCATTCACATGGTTTTCATTTAGAGACTGGTGATGAAGTCTAATGTGAAATTATTCCATTTCCTTATGGGTATATGAAATGATTTAGTTTTACCTTTGTATTTTTGTCTTTCCTCCCTAAATTTTTTATATAGCAATCACCATGAGATATATTCGACAATCTACTTATTCATTTTTTCCCACCAGAAGTGTTCTCAAAGACCATGATACATCATGGTACTTCTAAGATAGCTATAAAATGTTGGGAAATATTTAATATCAAATATTTTTTTTTATCATGTGATTAAGTCACATGAATCCTTGTTCAAATCCAAATTTCACCACTATAGTCGATATGGAACACTTTTGGCTTCCATTCATTTATTACAATCTGCCTATTTTGAAACTAAAAATCATCTTATTTTTTTATTTAGTCTTCTCTTTGATAAGTGGTTGGGAAATATTTTTTTATGGTTGTATATATTCCCTACAGTTATGATTTCCAAATCCATCTTTTTCATATCAAAAAAGATATGGGTTTTCTCAATCCACATCATTGGTAGTGTAGGGGGTTCTTTTAATCTAAGATCATAACCCACCATGTTTTCCATTCAATGATGATATTGAACACAATATTTTTAATCAGTTACTATATATAATAATATACTTTGATGCATGTTGAGTGTTTTTTGTGTCAATAAATATATTATAATCTTATAATCTGTATATATGTCACAATTTTAACCATAGAGGTAATACCACCATATTTTTAGTGAAAAATATTATCGATACTATCAATGATTCATGTTTCAAATATTATTTCTCAGGGATATTCAACTACCTTGAGGAGTATGTTATCACTTCATCATTATGAATGAGCACACAACGAAAAACAGCCTTTTATGAATCATTATATATCATCAAACATTATACACTTATTGGAAATGTGATTATAAGTGTTGTGATAATCATTTTATTTATCTCCTTGAATCAATACTCAAAATATTCCATCATAAAATACAATACACCATTATTTGTTAAAATATTTAGCGTTAAAGAAAATGAAGATAAATTTTTCACAAAAAAATTTCCCAAACAAAGCTGGGTGGTCATCTCAACTAGTGACCGACCGATTCCATGGCATGGCCCAAATGGAATTACTGATCCCCACAAGCTAGAAACATGTGAGCGGGTATTAATGATAATGCACGGGAAATATAATAACCAATTATATTATCATAACCAACCATCAATGTAAAAAAACTAAAACTGAAAATATACAACAAAAAATACAATAAATAATTTTAAAAATGTTATTTTAAAACACTAGGAAAAAAACCCAAAAGGGGTGACAACAATGGAGAAAAAAAATAACCCAAAACCAATAATATGTAAAATACAACATCACACTCAAGACACCACCAACAACAAATCAGAAGTATGGCCTCTTGAAACCTGAACCACTATATCCAAAAACCATTCCTTTACCTGTGTCAAACATAACCAAGTATACTATACCCAATGGTGTATGTAGAATGTGAACCAAAACCCTGTAAGATTCCATCCAATAAATGAATACACGATATTAACATCATAACATAAATAAATATACATGTTTCATGATTGAAAAAATAGATAAATTTAATGGAAGGAAAATTATAATGAAAACTTGCTTCCCTTTGAAATAACAAACCAAGTATATTGTATATCTATGGTATTTGTGATATCACAATAGAAAACTAATTCATTAGATAACATTAAAGGTACTATATTGAAATAGAACACTAGATAAATCATATCTTGTTGAAATGTGTCACAACAACCATGACTAATCGTGTTATCGTGCATGAGCCACTAGGAGGGGAAACCCCATGGGCCTAATAGTCTCTAATCATTAGAATATTTTTTTACTATAGTAGAATCAATCCTGCTAGAAAAAATCATGACATACAACTTTTGAACCATCTATCATACTAGTCCTAGGATGTTCGCATAGATACTCGATATTTTCATTGTGCTCGAATATGTTCCATGTTACACATAACCCACCATCCTCACATTACACAAGAAAAACAAGGAAACACACACAATATTCCTTTAATTGAATAAAAAAATAAACTTTTGAGATCAAAGTCACATAAATACAATTTCAATTCATGATTTGGACAAATTGGAAAATTACATAAAACATTCTAACAATTTATGAAAGACCCTAAAGAGGTATAATAAGGATTTACACAATAAATACACACAATTTCGTAAATAAAAACCATTTTAAAACCATACACATGTGAAATACATTCATAATATTATTTATCACCATATATGTAAATAACTTAACACATCAATATACATTAGAATTCATAATATATTATTGTAATAAAATATAAGCACATAATCAACATCCTTCAGAGTAGATGATTTCATAATATAGTTTGAAACACCAACTGTATAATGACCACACCTTCATGAAGAAAGATCAAACACAAAACATCAATATTAAACCCAGTGAAACAATATCTAACCATAAAATTAGAAACCACACCACGTTTGAAGAGAAACCCTAAATAAAGAGGGAAGACACTCTATAATAGAAAATGAATCTAGGAGATAAGAAACTTACGTGATGATATTGGGGAAATCACACCATATATCCACCGAAAAGGATGTCTAATGGAGGTTAAAGGAGTGGGAGGAATTTCTAGGGAGATGTATCCAAAAGGGGAAGAGAAAATAGGGGTTTGGGGTTAAAAATTGTGGTTACATAAATATTAAAATATAATTTTAATGACTTGCATAGGCCCACAGTTAGTCCACACAGGTTGAAAAATATTGTAGTGATTGTGCCACCCCATTATCCAAGAAAAAACTAACACACATTCATTTAGCATGGTCTGATTGACAGTGAACAAGTTTTGTGGTAGCTGTTACTCCAAACCAGCCACCTACCACATGATTACCTGGGCTGAGACTCACAATTACTGGTAACCATGTGTCAACTATGCGCTATAGACCATCCACCAAAAATTTTACTCTTTACACAAATAAATAAAAATAAAAAAGATGTAAAAAGGCATACATAAGATAAATAGAAAAATATCTCAAAATAAAATCATGAATGTGAAAATTTACCCAACCATAAAAAAACTCAATCCTCGAGAAGTCATCTTAAATCATGATCGGAAAATTAGAATTGGAATTTATGTTCAACTCACATATTCGACTCCAAAGTCTCATGTATATGACTACCATGATTCCAAATGAAACCATTCAATGTAATAAAATTATTATCATGATTTTTCTCTTGGGAATCCACTTCTCATACAAGCCATTCAAACATGAATAAGTTGGGCTATATTTCTAATTCATCCTAATATATCAAATGAGACATGTCTAGATTATAATTCTTAACTTGGGAAACAAGAAATATTCCCTGAATTGACTTAAACAGTGTGGTAATTCCATACTCGTATTACACCTTTTCAACCTACTTGCTGATCTAAAAAGGTCTGACATTCCTTAGCATTATATTCCCTTTATTTCCACATTGATGATGACCAAAACAAGGTTCCATCTCAAAGGGAACTATGTCTCCCCTAGAAAACTCATGATCTAAATACCTCGAATCAATATCTTCTATGTGGATACTCTATGATGTAAATAACTTATACATAATCAACATTACCTTTATATATGTCCCTTTCCCAAAACGGTGTCCCAATAGAGAGGTCTGACCCACCTCATCCCAGAAATATGGTGACTGACAAGGACGACAATAGAACTCCTTGAAATGAGAAAATGGAATGAAGTATGTTAAGTATTATTACATGAAAACACAATTATTCCTATATGGTTATCCCACCATCCACCGAAATCCAGAACCCATGCTCGAAGAATGTCTTCCTAAATATTATTTTAATTCTCCATTTGACCATCTATTTTAGGATGGTATGCCATTTTAATTTTTACATGGGACCCCAATTACATATGAAGGCCCTCCCAAAAGACCTTGGTAAAATTAGGGTCTTTATTAGAAATGATTTCTGAAATCACACCATGAGGTCTTACCACCACCAGAATATATAATATTTCAGGATCATCCTCTTTTGCTAAATCCTTGATCTAGATGTAATGGGATGATGTGGTTAAACGGTTGATAACCACCCAAATAGAATTACTTACCCAGGGAGTACATGTGAATCCAATAATGAAATGTATGGAGACCTCATACCCCTTCCAGGAAGGAATGGTCAACTACTAAAGAAAACATGAAGGCATTGGGTGATCTACTTTCACGGAATAACATGTACAGAAGCATGAGAAGAAGGCATGCATATCATTTATCATACCTTTCCACAAGAATTGATGGAGAACATCCCAATACATCATGGTGGCCCGAGGAGTAACAACCCACTATGTGGAGTGGTTATCCTAAATCACCACATTCCATAGAGAAAATGGCAGGAAAAAGTGGCTCTTGAAATATAGAACTCCAGCTATGGACAGATATTAATCACAAGGTGTCTCCCTACTAAAAAAGAAAATCATAGACTATTAGTATAGCTCGTCACTAGGAAGTTTCTACTGAATCAGTTCTAGGTTGGAAGGATCCTACTGAAAAATAACCAAGAATACACATCTACTGTTGTACTTGGTATCCAAGTGCATCTCGGAATGGATCCCCATTGAGGTCCACTTTTCAATGGACACATTAATGCCTTAATAAGAAATTTTATTCTCAATGTGTCTACCACAAAATTACCCTTTCTTGGGTTATACACTATAATGAGTATAACCCCTGTAAATACTCAATCCGACGGTGTTTTCTCATGATGAAATCTATTAGGGAGAAGGTGTGGGCTATGATTTTATGATTGGAGAAGACCAAAAATTTCTCCCCAATAAGATAATGATACCACTTTTTCAAGGCATGGATCAATACTGCTAACTCTAGATCATGGGTAAGGTAGTTCATTTCATGTGGTTAGAGTATTCAAGTTCCATACACCACCATAGGATCATCGTGCATAAGCACACATTTAAGGAACATTCATTAATCCTTACAATAAAACATATATCCATTTCTATATTTCGGAATGATAAACTGTAAAGTGGTAGTCAACAACCTCTTTATGTCCTCAAAGTATTCTTGACACTCTGGGATACATGAAAACATCACACCATTATAGGAAAGTGCAATAACAGGAGAAGAAATAAGAGTGATGTCTCAAAGAAAACACATATAATAACCTTTTGAGATATTTAATTATTTGATTTAAAACATGTTATGCATATACACCCCTAAAATAACTGCACTTATCCACCTATGTTTGAATGAAACTCCTTGTTCCAAGATAACATGGCCCAAAAAATTCACATACCTAATCCATATAATTATCTTTGAAGAGTTTTTATTAAGGCATTGATCATGAAGAGTTCCCAATATGGTCCTAAAATTTAACTTATGTTATTTCTCAGATTTAGAATAAACAAGAATTTCATCCAAGAATAAAATAAAAAAAGAGCGGATTTCATGTGTTCCATAAACACTGTGGTAGCATTCATAAATCCAAAAATCCTGAACAAGTATTAAATGTGGTCATACTAGATTTTTAATGTGGTTTTCAGGATATCCACCACTTTTACCATGACATATTGGTAATAAGAATTCATGTTTATCTAGGAAAACCAATATTCCCTTTTATATAATCAAACCAGTCATCAATTGGGGGTAAAAATACTTATTGTTGAAGGTAAACATATTAAATTTCTAGATATTGATACACAACTAAAGAGATCTATCTGCCTTCATTAAAAAATACTGGTAAAGCCCTTGTGTAGATGGTTGGGAGAATGAATCCTTCAGATTCAAAGTCATCCATCTCTATCATTAATTCAAAAAACACCTTTGGGTCCATAAGATATGAGGAAAGGGATATAGGGTGTTTACCCAATGCTTAATCAATCATGAACTCCAAATCCCACTATAAAGGTAATATTGAAAAGAAATATGGAAATACCTCTGGGAATTCATCCACTATAGAAGTTAATACGCCATTAGTACCACTACCACTGACCATTAGCATGAGTGATGAAAATTGAAAAGTAAGATTAACCAAATCTGGGAGTTAAGGTCTAACATGACTTGAATGTGGATCCCATTCTCCGTGAATAATATTAGAACCCCCATTAGGTCGCATGAAACAGACCCACCAGTAATAAAAATCTATATGTTCTTGAAAGTAAACCATACAATCCATATTGAAGATCACAAAAAAAGGTCAGTATCCATGATTCGGAAGTCCCATTCTAGCTTATAACCTAATTACGTGAGTTGCGAAATGGGTCCATGAGACCCTCCACTCACTTCTAACCAAGAAAAGTTACAAAATCTATTTAAAAATACGTAAAAACTCGGGCCAATATCAACATATTTACAAGTTCGTAAGAGATAAATAAAATATATTCACCAGTGTCCAATAAAATAGCTGTTATAGAAGATGCAATCAGGATTGTATATTGTACTATTGAGGTCCATTCATCTGGTCCCAATTGTTATTTTTCTAGTGCATTAAGGTTCCAAGTCTCTTCATGGTTTTGAACTTGTCCACTGACATGTGGCTCTACCTAGAACTAACTCTAACCAGAAGCAGATCTTGTCCTACCACCACCACCACCACAAAAACGAGATCCCTCTATCCTGGATAGCTCTTACTGGCCAAAAATTTACCTGGAAGCTATAGATTCTGCTCCACTCTTGTATGGGTGCATCACCTTGAGACAATGGTAGTTTCTAATACCTACACATCAATAAAAAGCATTGAGAGGGTATGCACATATAGGTTGAGTGTGACCTTCCCCCCATTATAGTGGAAAACAATTCACACTACATCGGAATATACTGATGAAGACTACCAGGAAGGATGTCTTGGAATACCATTCCCTTTTTCTATTGTCCATATCACATAGTCTTTTTCTTAGATGATATATTTGTTCACATTATAACAAAATCCTCAGAAGAACTAGATAGTACCATGTAGTCTATTTCCACTATAAAATATTGATCAAATTCTTCATGATAAGTATATATATTGAATAGAAATACTTGAGAAAAAAATCTATCCACAAATCTCATTATAACCTTTGATTCTTCATCTACTCTTCTGAAAATATTTTTGGTTCATACTTGACTAACTAGAAAATGCAGTGGGAATACTCTCTTAATGAATGGTCACCAAAAATGAGATCCATAAACTCCTAAGATCTTGAATAGTTCAGTACCTCAGGGAAATAATAGTCATTGAAGAAATACTTAAAGTCATTCTAGCTCATCTTCTTGGGCATCCCCATTTTGACCACTATTTCTATCAACCTTCAATGGTTACCATCTCATACAAATGAGGCACATTTCACACTGACATTATTAAGAGTGTCATGGATTATATTCATGTGCTCTTTATTCCCAATACACTCATTTACTTCCTAAGGCTCCATTCTACCTATAAAAGTTCGAGGTTTTCTCTTAAGAAACTAATGGGATATGTCCTTCCATGGACCATATTCATCTTTTTTCACTAGAGTAGGACATGGACCAGCTCCATGTCCTAGATCATGAATAACCCTGACCATAGCTTCCACTAGTATTTAATAAAAATATGATGTAGAAATCTCTCCCAATTCACCCCACAATTACTAGGGAATTATACAGGAAGGCATTTTGCAACAAAAAGAAACAATACCAAGAAAAAAATTAGTCCAACAAATATGAATTTTAGTGGATATAACCATACACAGAAATAAATAAAACTCATCAAGAAAATGTAATGACCAAACAACATTAACCACATCTAGTGTCAATGTATAGTCTACATCCTGTATGAATCACCTAGAGGAGAATCCTTATAGAAATATCCAACATCCCATAGTGACTCAAGACATATCATGAGGTGTGTTGGTGAGGAACCATGCTCGCAACCAAAACCTTAGGCTCAGAGAGTATTAGATCCATTCTATCCAGACTCGTATCAACTAACATAAGCTAATAGTGCCTCAACCTTCTAAGATACCATTTTTTCATAATCCATGTCAGGTCATCATATGAACCGGCACCAAACCCAATTTTTAGCATTCCACGATGGGCATTCTTGATCCCCATTGGCTGACAACATGTGACTCAGTATCATTGATAAATCATGGTAATAATTGTTTTCAGATATCATTATCATATCTAACCATAAAAATAAATAAAATAAAAATGAGAATATAAAAAACACAACATAAACAATTTTCTAGATTTTAGATTAAAACACGAGACTATAAAACAAAAGGGGGATATAACAATGAAAATAACAATATCCAAAAAACAACCATATGACAAATAGAGAATATGTCTCAAATTTTTCATGACATCTTAAAATTTTCACGTATCCACAATATTATTTTCAATAAAATAAAATATTATGTTATTATTGAAAGAGTATAATCATGCATAAGAATCCACCAATAACACCTTAGAAGGAATACCACTATAATCCTGAACCACCATCACCAAACACAATTCCATTAAAAATGACAATCATAACCATGTCTATAAACCTTAGAGTGTGTATGTAGGGTTTGATCCAAATACTAGTAGGATTACACCCAATAAAATATTTCATGTTATAAATATAATATAACAAATTAAAATGAAATATTTTTTTATGATACAAAAGAAAAATTTTATGGAGTGTAATTATTAAAAAAATTTCTTGCCTTTTTAATTACCAACCCATTATACTGTCTGTTGATGATAAGTGTGATATCACCATAGAGGACTAAGTCACATTAGAACACTCATTAAACTAGCTAGAAATGAGGAACTAGGTACATCTTATCTCGGGGGAATGTGGAAAAGATACCATGAAAAAATTTGTTCTCAGGAATGACCCTCTTGGAAGGGAATCACGATGGGACAAGTGGCCCACAATCATCACTATGATTAGTTAGTGTGGTAGCATCAATCCTTCATTACAAGACATAGATGAACCGCTTCATAATGAACTAAAATATATGTCTATGCCCACTCACCTCATTTTCCATGTTTCCCTTTTTCTCAAATATGTTCCACATTACACAAAACACATCATCCTCGAATTACTAAATCTAAAAAAGAAAACACACATAATATGACAACACATTCACAATGAGAATCTGCTTTTGAAATCCAACACACACTAAAACTATGTCAAAACAAGATTCGATCAAAATTCAAAATTAAATTATCTATTTTCACAATTTATGAAACACCCTCAAGAGGGAAAATGATAATTCACACAATAAATACCCCCAATTTCTTATCAAAAAATCTTTTTAATATCATATTCATGTCATATAAATTCAATACTCCATTATTTCCACAAAAATAAATCATATAACACATCAAAATACTCATTAAATCATAATAAAATCATTCATTAATGTTTAATCATGGAATCACATACATTGGGTGTAGAAGCTATTGGAATATAGTGAGAAACTCCAACGTCACATTCATGAAGCATGATAGAACCATAGATATCATTACTAAACAAAAAATAAATAATATGTAACCCTAAAATTGGAACCCAACCCACTGGAGAATATAAAACACATAGAGGTTTTGAATAAACCCTAGAATAGGGAATGGATCAATAGGAGAAGACACTAAGTTTAAGATCTAGAGGGAAATAACACCAATTCTCCCAAAAAATCATCTCCTAGAGAGGGTAAAGGAGAGGGAGGTAAAACCAGCATGGGGAATCCTGAAGAGGGATTGAAAAAGGGGTTTTGGTATACAAGTTTGGGAGAGAGTAATATTAAATTCATATTTTAATTAACTGGATATACCACATTATTAAATCACATAGTTTGAACAACCATGTGGCATACAAGCTACCCTCACTGTCCATGTAGAACATGATAAACATTCATCAAGCTCTTCTGACCGACTATTAACACATCATATAGAAGCTATTCTCACAAACTAGCTGCATTCCACAGGTCACCTAGGCCAAGGTGCATGATTACCACTAATCGTGTTCTAACCAAGCCCCACAGTCTGTCCTCCAAAAATATCACCCCATTCTCTGAAATACTCAAAGTAATCTTCTTGGAAAAATATAGAAATACAATAAAAATAAAAATACCAAAAAAGAAAATCCCGGATGTAAAAAATATGATAATACCATTCAAATCTATGAAAATTGTGTATTTTTGTGTGAATAAAGGGCTTGAACTATTCTTTAATAGCCTTTATTTTTGAAGGGTCCATAGAATTTTTTTTCAATAGTGGTCACAAGTCCCAATAATTTGATTGGATACCTCCAAATTTCACAATTTTTGAACTTGAAAATTAATTACTCCTTCATTGATGTCAATAGTACTATCCTTATATATTCTTCATATATATATTTACACTTGCAGTGTATAAGAATATCATCGACCATAATACATAAACATCGTCATGAATATTTCCAAAGGCTATTCATAAAATTGATGGAGATGAAATGGGTATGATTAAGAGTTAAGGGAAGCCATAGAAATTAATTTTTTCCTTACATTTTATAGTAGGTAGTCTTATTTACATCTTTGTTTATCAATTTTATATGATGAAATCCTGAATAAAAATCCACCATTGCGAATTAATGAGCTCCTCGTATTTGATCAAACATATTATATATCATAGGAAGATGATATATATTTGTTCTGGTGATCTCACTGGGTTCCGATAATTGATACACTTCCACATTGATCCATTATTCTTATTATCAATGATCTCTCACACAATAAAAGGTGATATACTAAGTTGTATGGACCCTTTATCCATTTCCTCTTGCAACTGCTTCTTTAAATATTCAAGTTCAATTAAGGCCATTTTGAAGAGGAATTATGATATAATATTGGCGTGTATATGAGTTCTATTGGTATATAACCTCATGATTTGGGGGAATATCATGTATCCATTCATTTAATACGTCACTGGACTCACACACAATGATAATTTCCTTCAATTTTATACCTTCTATTGACCAAGCCATTTATGTTAGTTATAATAATTCACCATGAATCATCACCACACTATTGAAGGATTTTTTATGGATATTAAATATCTTCCATTAATTATTAGAGGATCATGAGATGGTTTATTATTTCTAAATATATTTCCATTTATTAATAGGTTTGTTTTTATCCATATATATAGATCCAATCCACACCAAGTATAGCATCAAATTCAACCAAGGGAAGTATCATGAGATTTTATAGAATAATAAACCCACACATATGAATAGGATAAGAGTACAACACATAGAATTCAATGATCTCACCACTATGATTATTTATAGATATCTCTAAATCATGGTATTGTATCATCGATTAATTTATTCACTAAAATATGAATTATATAATGGAATTCATTGATCCATAATACCTTTTTGTTTATATTATTTAGTAAAAAGTATCTATACCTTATATAACTTCAATTTATTACTCCGATTTAGTTTTATTCATGTAATAATCATTACATTGTTTCTTTAGATTTAGTGGATTCTGATGATGTTTACCCACAAGGAATCATGGTTTATTGCACTCACTTGCATAGTGAATGTTCTATTTAATGTTAATGTATTGAACCATGGGTGGTGCACTAAATACATACATCATATTGGATGGATTCATTATATCATATATTAATCCATCATCATGGTGGAATTGACTCCAATACTTATAAAATATACCCATAACATCGAGATAGTTTCCTTGATGCATTTTCCCACATTTTGAAATGTCAGTTGTGGGATTTCTTTCCAACTATGTCATTATATTATCCCACATGAAACCACGTATTACATTTATTTTCTATAAATCCATACGACCATTATCAAAAATCCATCTCCAAATTGAGAGAACATTGAAAAAATTATGCATACCTCCAAAAATCCGATATTTCAAGATCATTTCAATAGTTTTATTTTAAAACACTAATGAATTTATCTGTTCTACTAAAATTATTGATAAATAAATTTATGGTATCTTGGTAGAATTTTGAAAAGTTCATTATAAGTCATGAAAGATTCACTATATTTTTTATTTAGCTCTATGATTCCCCACTCCATATTTTTCAAAAGAGTACAAGGTAATTACTTATTAAGAAATATTTTATTAAATACTTCCCACAAAATCTATTAAACGTAATCCCCTATATTGGTGTTCTTCATCAATTCCCATAGTTGGTCGGCCTCTATATATAAATGATAAATGGCTAGGGTCACCTTCTCTATCTATGAACACTGAAGCATATAAATGATATTCTCCATTGAGACCCACTATTCCTTGAAGATTGTATTTGAATAACCATGAAACAATAGTGGTTGTTTTCATATAAAAGACACGTTATCTAATTTCCCCCTCTTATGTTAAGGTGGATATTCCACATTATTCAGGTTATTGTTCAAATCCTCATATACCTATCTATGAATATCCTGAATTTTGAAATCCACCCCCACAAGGAATTTCCAAAGCCATATAATGAATCACCACAATGACCCTGGCAAAGGTTGTTGGAAATGTATCTTCTGATTCCGACCATTTCTATAAAATAGAAAATGTTTTAAAAAACAAGACAAAAATTCATGAATAAATAATTTTTTCCATAATGAAATTAACTCTAAAGGTATATCTTGTAGGATCCATATATTTAGAATTTTTTCTTAAAAAAGTATTATTTTTGCGATTAAAACAAAATACCCTCATGCTAATGATTTTCACTAATTTCCTATATTCATAATTATTAAATTAATTATATCGTACTCTAATAGAAATTATATCACCTATAATTTTTCATACATAATGATTACATAATTATAAATATAAAAAGATAGTTATATATCTATGATTTTTCATGACCCATCCCTCGTGGCCCATGTCTTCACTCCCCTACCCCACCTCTAATAGGTCAGGGGATGGGGACTAGTGCCAAGTAGGAGTATCTCACAAATGTGAGGCCTTTCCCTAAGGACATGTACACATGCACCCAAATACATGCCAACGATACTGGAAATTATAAACCAAGGAATCTATGCTTGAAAAACACAATTTAAAACAAAAATAGATACAAAAAATAATAGTACAAGGTGGAAATACGAGCTAGAATACAATCCTATAAAAGAAAACATAGTGCACAATTAAAAACACAATGTCTCTAATACTTGTCTACTAAGAAACCTACATCGAGGGTAGGTGGATGGCAGATACCTGAATCCATTGGAGTATGTATCCTCTATCTGATCTCACTAAACGCCACCAGGACCTAACCACTATTAAATCCATTAAAGCATTGGTCATCTTTACAATACATGAAATGTGCAGGAAAAGCCTATACATGGGTGAGTAAAATAATACTCAGTAAAATTCCCCATAAACACAAAGGTAAATAATAAAGGGAAAACAACAAAGAAATTCATATATTGATCCACACAATTATATGTAAATTTATATACTATGAACATCAATATATACTCAATTTAGACATAAGGAAACACATGGTTCCATCCTAACAGACATCATTAGGATTCTCATCGTTGGTCTAAGAGGAAACACAAGAAACTAAGAGATCACAATAGCCGATATTAACCATCCTTATTGGAATTCGTCTAAGAGGTACTCTTTATCTGTAAAACCTCTATCATTATAAATTGTACATTCGAAATAATGTTCTCAATTGAAAAAAATTCTAGTAGGTCCAAATCCAGTTCCAAGCATTGGAGGTTCATTCATCATTTTCTTATGCCCAATAAAAGACTAAAGAAACCCAAATGGTGAGGCTCTCCCTCAACACGATACACATAATATGGATCCCTGCTTCTAATAATCTTGTGAAACCTATATCACTCCTCTAATGTGTGGCACTCACCTATGTCTATTGTGGGATCACAAGCACTTTTCTACGTATCCATATCATCAATTAGATCAGCCTGCTCCTTGCTAATTTTTCAAACAGACGAGAAACCTCCAATCCACAATTGATGATCCACGCCCTACCTAGTAGGGGAGAACTACTCGGTGACTAGGGAACCAGTTCCCAGGTAAGACAAGAGAGTACTGACTCTTTCAATTCTAGTGTGGAGGACATGTGGCCTAGTATGACATGGGATTACCTACTACTATTATAGAATATATGCACCATATATGGTAGGGGTGTACCAACTCTATTCGATCATGTGTGGAGGAACCGTGGATTCAAATAATAGAGGAGTACCAAATACTATCATACAAGACCTGAACCCTTCCCGGTATGTGAGTACTGACTCTATATGTATTATAAATATGGTGGATTAACGTCCTAAAACAATAGGGGAGTAGTGACTATTATCATAGAGGACATGCACCCTACATGGTAGGGGAGTACCGAATATATACTTGTAAGATGTTGAGGATATGTTCCCTAGTCATATAGGGTATTACCGACTAAATGAATATAGGACCCACTCCCATGTCCCACTGGGGAGTAACTATTATACCTTACTGATTATCATATGGAACTCGCACCCTAGTCCTTATGGGGAGTAACACCTTCTGAGGAAGCTACCAAAATGATATGAACATACACCCAAAAGTGGGAAGTCCCGTCCCTACCTACATACATTGAAATGTAGAACCTGCACCCTGATTCGTCAAGTAAGTAACCATCCTAGAATCTCTTCATAAGAACCACCCTGATTTGGCCCAATATTTCCTTGAACCATGGGAGACAACTATTCAAAACAATAGGCAATTCTCAAACTTCTTCAACAAAACACACTGAGTACCACAATAGGACAATCTAGTAGCAAGAATCCAAATGGTGTAGAAGGCTCATCAATCACATGCTCCATTTAAATGTTATTGGAATAATAATGAGTGGGGGTGGTGGGGTCTGGGTCCGGGTCTGACTCGGTTGGACCAAACTAACCCGACCAGGTCCAGAGGCCACTGACCCAACCCAGGACTGAACTGACCCATTGGGACTGACCCACCCTATTGGTCTGAAGGTCTAGCCTACTTTCCGCCCAAGCTGCCTGGTTGTGTGCTGCCCCAAAGAACAAGCCCGACCCACATCGGAGTGGGTTGACATCCCATCTAGCTGGTCCGCATGAGTGTACATGAATTACTACACATGGCTTGGATTCGTACGTCCTTTCATGTGGAACTTTTTGGGTCATCGTGGATGTTTAACACATATAAAAACTACATGGATAATTCCATTGGTTTTACCAACCACCGCAAGATGTGGAAACCTCGACCGCTAAAGGCGGATGCCTCCACCGCCACCTACCGCCGGGGCACCAGAAGGTAGTTCGGCAAACCAACAGACGTGCTTCGGTGGTCCGTTCTTCAAACTGGAAGGAGACATGTGATTATTTTGTAGCATTATTTACTAATAGGGGAACGAAATTCCAATGTGATCATTTCCACTAGAAAATTCTCAATTTCATATATCTCATGCACCACATCAACCCACCCACCGCTATTGTCGTTGCACCACCTTCAATCTATGTCCGTCCATGATATGCGATATCTAATTAATGAACCAAAAGGTGAACATTAAATTATAGTTCATTAATATCCCAATAATTAAAGAAGAAAATGTGGGGAGAATTTGGGAAGTACCAAAAGAAACCACCCCAAGGAAAAATCTTAATCTTTTGTTCGTTACGATCTTGATTCACAACCATTAAAAGGATCAAGAACAAATCGAAATCATCCCTCGAGAATGATCAAAATTGGGTTCAACTTGTTCATGGGTTGATCTTATTTTTTTGTTTTATAAAAAATTATGAGGGGAGATATAATTCAAATAACCTTCCCTAATTAGTGTTTCGATCCCATGAAGTTATAGATTGATGTTGCATCGCTATGTCAATCCTCTTTCAACCAGAATTCATTGATCATCAACTGGTGATTACTGTTCTATATCGTTCATTGATCCCACCATTTTTTTTCATTCACAAACGAATTCTTCAAGAATTCCCAGGAAAATAAAGCATCCTATCCTCCAACCATAGATTATTTCTAAGGCATTGGGTGGAGAATAATGATTTAGATATTTCTGTTACTCTGCACTACAATGTTGTTACATTGTTTCATTAATGAATTTTTTTGGGTATCATTGTGTTGCACGTCGTTTCCCTTCAACGATTTCAAATTTTCAAAAATAAAATAAAACATCACCTTTATTTTATTATATATATATATAAATTTTGGAAAATAAAATTCTCACTCAACCCTTACCGATCAATGTTAGGTCTTTTATAGTTTAATCTTGAAATTCTGAGTTAAATGTTACCATCATATATTTGATCCAAGCCACAATATGAATGTTATAAAAAATTTATTGTACACTAATTTAATATAAAATTAAAATAGTTCAAAAATATACTTTTTTAATTGACCTGTGTAGGTTGAGGTTAAGTCCTTCTAAAGGTGAAAATCTCATTATGAACTAAATAGTGGTCTCGTGTTATTAATCCGAGTTAGAATTTTTGAGTTTATAGGATTTGAAACAAAAATACTATTATTTAAATTATTTTACTTATGGTTACAACCCAAAATAAAAAAATTTGAGCAGACCAATGCCAGTCGATGTGAGGAACATTCTAAGGGATACATTCCATAACAAACACAATGGTACCCTTTTATTTCCAATTCAAGTTCTCTTTTATGATTTAGAAGGATTTTAAAACAAAAAAAACTATATTCAGTAATTTTATTTATCGCCAAAAACAACATTCCACTATTGACCTACTTAGGCCAATTTTAGTCTCTTCTATAGAAATCCCTTATTAGATAAACTGTGTTCTAATATTTTCAATCTGAGTATACATTCATGAGAAATAAGGATTTGAAAAATAATGTAACATTATTAAATTATTTTCTTTAAGGTAATTTCTTTTTTGGGTTTTCACACTGGAGGCTGGCACCGACTAAACATAAGTCACGTCTTGGGAATACCCAACATCATTAATGTAATGGTGCCCTCATAATTACGATAAGGGTAACCATTTGAGGTTTATTCATCTCTTTTAAGAAAACTACTCACTCACAATATTTAAAAACCTAACATTTTTTGACATTCCATTCCAGGGACACTGGGCCTCCGAATCGGATGTCGTCTTAGCCCCTAGTCATGGAATACGACAAATTAATTTAAAAAAATTAATCAATTCCAATGTATTACATTAGTCACCCATTTATTTATTTTTTCCTCATAAACCAAAACACTGGTTAATAAAAAAAAGGGGGTACTAAGCAAAAATCTGAGCCTCACACTCCCATGTTCTCTATAAAAGATCCCCTTTCATCCAGAGAACATGAACCAAAGGATGAAACCATAAAAAAGGATCCTTTTCATCTGATCCTCAATCTCTATCGGGTACCCTATAAATGTCTCCCCGGACCAACGTTCATATCCCTCATCGAGGAGGGAAATTATAAATAGGTTTCCCCTTCATAGAACTCCATGGGGATCTATATCCTATCAACATAGGTTTTGTTTCACTCTATGCAATCTTAATCCTCTCTCAGATGGCCTACTACTTCTTAGAGATAGTTTGTACCATCACTAGACCAAGGATTGATGACTCCCCTGGGTCTTCCCAGCATAACGGTGACCTATATGGTCGTCCCTATAGTACCTAAAATGGTTACCTAATAATGACCACATGCAGTTTCCCAAAACCATGTACTCCAGCTCTCTAATCCTGGAATGGGCTACAAATTCTTCTTTAAACAGATTTGACTCATTTGTCATCCTATGGAAATCCATTCTTGAAGTTCAATATCTTCCAAGGAGGCACGTCAGCTAGATTCCTCTCAATGAAATGATGGGTCAAACACTCTTTATATATATTCCCTTGAATATTGCAAGAATAACACTACCTTTCATATGGATGATCTTTCCCTCATCACTACTCCTACTCCATATCCCCACGCGTATGAGTTCAAGAATTAGTATGCAACAATTGTCACAATATCGTCACATGTCATCTACCTTCTCCTAAAGTCGTCTCTTCCTCCTGACCTCTAATGTGGGTCACATCCATCTGCTCCTCAGAGAAAATAATCGACCACCAAGGATCCCTCTAGAACCCCATTATAAGTGAGAAAATTTATGGGAGCCCCTAACCCCCAGTAATCTCAGCATAATCCCGTGTCAAGATTTTGTGCTCAAAAAAACTTGTCTCGTTCCATGTTCAGGAAGTGTCGCGACAATTCGTTGAACCTCACTAGAAAATTCTGCACTTTTATGAATCTTGTTCGATGCAGAAAAAGCTCCTAGATATGTACTGAACTCAGCATTCCTGTGAAAATATTTTACCTAATGAACTGCTAGAACTCCTATTGATTGAATGTATTTTCATTATGTGAAGGTATTACAAAATTCAACCATAATCCTGATGATCCCTGATAAAGGCTCGCACTAGGAACACCATATGATCGGGAGGTGTCCAGACTATGTGGAAAATTTTATTTAACAACATTAGATAGTCATCTATTAACTAGGGGTAAGGATTACCTTGGTATTTCTAAGGTCACTACTAGTGGACTCGTGTAGTGTATGCAGCCTATGTGATTCCTCAGCCCGAACTACTGGTAAAAGTGATGCACTGCGGGTAGTGGCACCGCTAGTATACCCCCTGGGGGAAACTCTTTAGAACCAGTGACCTACATTGAACCCCCATCATAGGGTATATCATCATCATGATCACACCGAAGAATCCTTTCTAGATGTTATCTTGCAGGAATCCTAAAATAAATTAGGATGAACCACAATTAATTGAGTATAACTAGAGTGCAGAATCAATAAGGATATGGAAATCATAAACCATTCCTATATGATTCATATACCCTTTGTTTCTCAGTAACCAATGTTATAATGAATAGATTCAAAAATAAGGTTATCAGAGTCCCATGGAGTTGATATTTCTGATGTAGCACCAATACTAGAACCTCTAGCCTAAGATCTAAACTCAAAACATTTCAACACTATTTCTAGAAAACCCAAACCTAGAACACCACATTGTGGTTCCATGGTATTATCGACTACCTCGGATACCACTTTGTCACGAACTGTCTCCCAGGGCCAATGATGTGACTACCCCATGCCCTCCTCCAATAGGGCTGGGTCTATAGACTAGCACTGAGTAGGCATATCTCACAAATGGGGTGTATTTTCCTATGTACCTATACACTCTCACACAAATCCATTCTAGTGACCGTAGAATGTAAATCCTAAGGAAGCTATGCATGAAAACCACTAAGTACAACACAAAAAGATTAAAACAGAATATAAAGTATAATGTTTTGATCTAGGATAATGTTCTAGCCCACCACCGAAAATATAGTACTCAATTAAAAACTCCAAGTCTCTGATACTCGTCTGATGAGACCCTACCTTGATGGTAGGTGGTGGGTACCTACCAGAAGTCATATGAGTACACCTCATATGTCTGCTCTCACTAAACACCACTAGGTCATGGTCCTCCATAGACTGCATCCAATCATCAGTTGACTGCACATGACATGAAACATGAGGGAAAATCCCATATAGGGGTGAGTAAAACAATACTCTGTAGGATTCCTAGAAACCACAAAGGTGAAGAACAAGGGGAACCCAACAAAGAAATTCACAGAAATCTCCCCATAGTTTTATTCCCATACATATACACATATCATCCATATATACTTGTTTTAGACACAATGAAACACAATGTTCCAACCTCATACCCATCATCTGGATTATCATCGTAGGTCTAATAGGCAACACAAGAAACCAAGAGATCGCACTCAACGAGATCATCAATATTTTTGGGAACATGTCCAATAGGCACACATCATCATGAAATCTCTATCATTAAAATTGGTTCACATATGAGATCATCTCCCATCAGGAACAGTCTACTAGGTCCATCACTAGTTCCTAGAACAAGAGGATAATTCATTTTCATCTTGCACCCAATGTGTGACTATGTAAACTCAAATGGTGAGGCCCTCCATCACCAAAATATATGTTAGTGGGGGACCTCCTCATAACTATATCACAAAAACATTGTCTCTTATTTAAGGAGTGGCCCATACCACATTCATTTGAGGGAGAACTAGCTCTTATCAAGGTATCGTTTTCATCAAGTGGATGGGTACGCTCCTCACTACATTGTCTGATCGGCGAGGGAGGTCTAGTTCCCAATTGAGGACCTATACCATAATCGATAGTGGAGTAATACTCAATGACTATAGGACCCACACCCTCGTATGATAGGGTAGTACCGACTTTGTTAATTCATGTGTGGAGTGTTAGAACAATGGTATTCTATGCATGATTTGGAGTATGATTTGTGTTTGTTGTCAATCAGTAGTGGAAGTTCAGAATGTGTACCCGCAAAGAGATCATACAGTTCAAGCATACAACAGTATTGAAGGTGGTGTCGTTTCCCAGTGTTTGATAAATTTTTGGGCCTGAAAATATACAAATGGAGAAAAGTGTTTTTGGAAAAGAGACTTGCATGCCATGTACTGGATGAAGAGGAAACATGCGTGCCATATGTTTTTCAATATCAGAACATGGGAAAATGGAAAAGGGATAAGGGTCGGGCATGTTTTGGGCTGGTCGCGCAAGTGACCTGCGCGCCGAGAAGAGACTTGGGCGCCGATGCCTAGTAGGACATGAAACTTGCACACCTATTGTTTTTCAATATCATAACTTAAAAATATGGTAAAGGAAATTAGGTCGTGCAAGTATTTGTGTAGGTCTCGCATGTTAGTAGCACGACAGAGGCTAGGGAGGATGAGCTGCACGCAGGAACCTGCACCCCGAGGGAAGACTTGCGTGCCACCGTGCAGGGGGTCCAGTTTGCCTATAAATAGAGGACCCCCTCCTCATTTGTAATTATGTTCAATAATTAGATATTTTTTGATCTCTTGTCGCGCATGTGGCTGAGTTGCGCAAGTGGTTGTCGGGTCGTGCAAGTTGAGGTTGAGCGCCGATTGTTGGTTGCGCGACCAAGGCAGTTGGAGAATTAAAGTTGCAACGTCGCGCACGTTTGGTGTTGAAGGAGGAAATGTCGCACAAGTAGATTGATGTCACCTGAACTCCGAATTTGTACCGCGCAAGTGACATACGCACCGGGATTGAAGCATGCACGCTAGTCTTGGATAAGCGCGCCGGGGTTGTTAATGTTCATTTGTCCTTTTGATGCTGCACGAAAGCTGGAAGATCGCCTGGTACCCTCAGCGCAAAGTGAGATTCATCTTCTGGTGAGAGTTGGAATTCAATAGAGCATATACATACGACAGAGGATGCATTCTTATGCAATGATGAAGATACCTTCACATCTATAAACTGAGTGGGAATTCACCTAAGGGCAGTGAGCCAGGGGGAGTCAACGGGAGTGACCCATGTGAAGCAGTGAGCTATCCCTGAACCTGTATAAAGGCAGTGAGCCTGGGACAGAGTGACTGTGCCCAAACCTTTGTAATCCACATCTAGGGAAGATTAGTGGAATTAGGTACGACTTACAACTTGTCGGCGTATGCTCCTTGGAAGTATCCCTTATTGGTGAACCAAGTAAAAAGTGATGTGTCTTCTCTGTGCATGTGAATGTTTGATTTCTGATCATATTCATCTTACAGGTTCAAAAAGTTCCTACCAATGTGGGAGAAATATCCATCACATTAAAAAAAGATTTCACCCTGATTCACCTCTCCCCTCTAAGGGTGTCCCGCGGTCCTTCAAGCGGTATCAGAGGGAAGTTGCTGGTGTTGAATCTGTGCTTTATCGTCATGGAGAATGAAGTCAATGTCAGGGGAGTCCCTCACTAAGATTAAAGTAGTTTCAAGATCTGGAAGAATATAATGAGATCTCATCTAATATCTATTGTAATGGAAGTTCTATTTTCTACTGTGCAAAGAATACATGTCACTGACCCAATAGGCTTGGCCATGACTAAAATAGATAGGAAAATTCTTAATGCAGATGCTAAAGCACAACATGCACTTACTGAAGCCCTTTCTGATCAGATCTACCTAAAGGTGATGAATTGCACCTCTGCAAAATCCATGTGTGATAAACTCGAGAATATTTTTTGAAGGAGATAGCAAATTGAAGGAGGAAAAACTACAAGTGCTGCACAATCGGTTTGATGATCTGAAGATGCAACCAGATGAGAATGCAGACTCTTTCTTCAATCGAATTACTAAATAGGTTGGATAAATTTGGGGTCTAGGTGAAGAAATCAGAGACATTGATATTGTAAAGAAAACATTAAGAAGACTTCGACCTCTGTACAATGCAAGGGTTTCATCCCTTGAGGAAAGAGATCTTTCCAAACTTTCTCTAGATGATCTACTTAGCAGCATAGTAGCATATGAAATGAGAGTCAAACCAAAAGATTCTACGACTCGTGTGAGCCAGGAAATGGCATTCAAGTCCATGGAGAAACTTAAAATCTCCAAAGATAGTAGTGGCGAAGATGAAGAAGAAAAATAAATTTTTTCTCTCATTGCAAAGAAGTTCCAGAAGGGGAAAGGGAAATTCAAGGTGAAGTTACCTCTCGCATGTTTTCACTGTGGAGAAGTTGGGAACATTGCCTCTCAGTTCTTAAGAAAGATCAATGACGAAGATAGTGAAGATTAATGCTTTGAGAAGCCTCGGAGAAGGATCTTCAAAAAGAGAGACTTCAAATCTAGAATGAAAATGGAAAGGAAGAGTTTTGTCTATGAAGAGGAAGAAGATGGTAATGAATTCTGTGATGAAAAAGAACCCGAATTCAAAACTGGGAACCATACTTCCATGATAGACACTATTGAAAATTCAGAAGATACTAGTGGAGAAGAACAACTGCGAAATTGTGTAGATCCTGAGATGCAACATAAGGGTGTCGTTAGTAAGATTAGGTTTAAATGTAAGAGTTACAATAAGTGGAAATAAATTGTAGAAGAATCAACTGAATACATTGATCAAATTGAAGCTGAAATTGAACGACTGGAAGAATTTTTGAAGGTACAGTCTAAAATAATTGAAAGCTATGATGATGTAGTGGATCTGAAGCTGAGAATTGAATATCAGTCAAAGGTCATCAATGACCTCACCTCCAGACTTGATGAAAAATCCAAGACTACTGAGGGTCTTGAAGAATAACTTGTTACTCTAAGGATTAAATGTGAGACTTAATCAATTCCAAAATAATCAAGGAAGAAAATACAGTTTGGAAGATTCTCAGATGTAGAATTACTAGCAAGATCCAAGTGTGGTTCAGATGGGGTTGGAAAAATCTTGAGTGATCAAAGACCCACTTGCATGGGAAAGAGTGGAATTGGCTGTGAGGTTGAGACATCAATTTCGGGAAGTGAAAATATCCAAAAGAAAGATAAGATTAAATTTGTACATGTTGAGATGTTACCTAAAGTCCCGAAAAAGGAACCCTCAATCCATACTAAAAGGAGAACTGAAAATTATCCTCAAAAATTCAGAAATGAAAGACAGTATAACTATTCTCCCAAGGAAGAAGGTATGAGTAGAAATTCAATTGAGAAGACATTTCATCTCTTAAAGTGTTAGTTCTGTGGCAATCTGGGCCATACCATGTCTTATTGCGAAGAGGCAAGAAGTTATCTGAATAGAGAAGATATAGAAGTTCAACAAAGGAGAAAAAATTCATATCCTAATTCTTATAGAAGTAACAATTTCTATGGATATTGTTATCGTTGTTCTAACTTTGGTCATAAGGCTTCTAATTGCAGGCAGAGAAGGGACATGGACACCACTTACCGAAGTTCAAGACAAGTCAAGTCTCGTCAGCAAGACAATGTTGCTCTTTCAAACATGATTTCTCCTCTCAAAGAAGATTTTGACTACGAAGAACCTGGGTATGTTGAAGAGATAATTGAAAGGCCATCAGTACTAATATACTCAATCCAATGTCTCATGGAACGAAAGGAAGAAGATTGTGAAATCAACCTTGCAGAGGTGGCCCTCAATGCTACAAAGAACAACAGTACCTGGATTCTGGATAGCGGTAGTTCATCTTATATGACAGGTAATGCGGGCTTTCTAATAGATATCAAAAGGACAGTTGATGGTACAGTACGATTTGGTAATGATGGGGCTCTGAAAATCAAAGGGAGTGGAAGTACCAAATTACCTAATGGAGAACTAAAGAAGACTGAAGTCCTTTGCATAGATGGCCTACATCCTAATCTCCTTAGCATGAGTCGACTCTATGACTCGGGAATTATAGTTACTTTTAATCAGAAAGGCTGCACTATCAAGGGAAAGACAGGAAATTCACTTATGAAGGGATTCAGAACAGAAGGAAACTTGTATCAGGTTGATAGTGAAGAAAATTTATGTTACATGATTGTTGAAGAAGAAAACAATTTGTGGCATCAGAGACTGGGACACATGAATCAACAAGAGTTGGAGAAAATATCAAAATTGATAATTTTCATGGACATTCCCAACCTGAAGCGTGAGCGTGAAAAATCTTGTGATGCTTGCATTCGTGGGAAGCTGGTCTACAGTTCATATCGGGCAATGATGAAAAGGGAATATCACCTTCTTGATCTGATTCATACAAACGTATGTGGGCCGATAAATGCAGCTGGAAATTGTGGAGAAAGGTACTTTGTCCTTTTCATAGATGATTATAGTATAATGGCATGTGTGATGGTCATTCACAAGAAACGACAAGTCATTGACTTCATGAAAACATATCAGCGAATCGCTGAGAATGATACTAGACGAACAATCAAAGTGTTGCGATCTGACAATGGAGGAGAATACATGTCCATTGAATTTGAAAATTATCTGGAGAAGCATGTGATATAGCATGAGGTAGCTGCTGTGATAACTCCACAACAAAATGGAGTTGTTGAACGTAGGAATTGACAGGTTAACAACATGGCATGAACTATGCTGATTGAGAGTCATATTCCACAATATTAATAGAAAGATGTTTTTCAAGCTGCAGTGTACATTCAGAATCAAAAATGACTTTATATGGGTAAGACGAAGACACCATATGAATTGTGGCATGGATGTAAGCCTTCTTTAAAATAATTTCATGTCTTTGGAAGTAAATGCTTCATCCGGAAAAAAGATGAAAATCAAGGGAAATATGGTGACAATGCAGATGGAGGATTTTTCCTCGGTTACTCAATGAACAGAAAAGCCTACAAATGTTTCAACAAGCATTTAGGAAGGATTTTGGAAAGAATTTATGTTAAGATAATTGAAGAGAAAACTAAAAATGCTTCAAGGATGTCATATGATCATGTGATAGAAAGTCAGGAAGAAAGTGAATGTAAAAATACAAATGCATAAATAGAGGAAGTTGTTCAAAAAACTCAGTAGTCACATCATGATGTGGACTCAGAAGAAACTATGGCTGAAGAGAATGCTACTGAACCTTGCAGGAGAAATCGAAGAGATGAGATTGATCCATCCAACATTATTGGGGATAAGAGTACACCCATTCAAACTAGAAGGATGAGTAATAACACGCAATCTGCATTTCTATCAGTTATAGAGCCATCCTCATTCGAAGAAGCTGCAAATGATGAATCATGGATGAAATCCGTGAATGCTGAATTAGATCAGATTGACAAGAATCATACATGGGATCTTGTCCAGATACCCAAAGGTAACAATGTGATTGGTACCAAATGGATCTTCAAAAATAATTTTTATGAGCATGGAAATGTCATCATAAACAAGGCACCACTGGTATATAAAGGATACTCTCAGATTGAAGGCATTGATGTTGAAGAAACCATTGCTCTAGTGGCTAGACTAGAGTCAATCAGGCTTTTCCTTGCCATGGCACTCCAAATAGGATATAAATTATATCAAATGGTTTCCAAGACAACATTCTTTAATGGTGTACTCGAAGAAGAAGCCTACATTGAACAACCGGTGGGCTTTCTTTTGGGTACTGATGAAACAAAGGTCTACAAACTAAAGAAAGATCTATATGGTTTGAAGCAGGCACCACGGGCGTGGTACTCATGACCAGATTCATATCTCAAGAAGTTGGAATTAAAAAGAGGAGGAGTTGATCACAATCTCTATGTGAAGAATTCTCCAAAAGATCAATTCACGGTTCTAGTCTATGTTGATGGCATCATATTTGGTGGAAGCAGGCAGAAATCAGTGGAAGAATTTCCCAACCACATGAAATCAGAATATGAAATGACTATGATTGGGGAGCTCACGTATTTCATGGGGATTTAGGTGATTCAAAAGAATGAATACACTTTCATTTTTTTTGGAAAAATATGCAAGAGAGCTGCTGAAGAAGTTTAATATGCAAGACTCCAAAACAATGTCAACGCCGATTGCAGTTGGAACTAAACTTGGAAAGCATGAGTATGGGGAATCTGTTGATCCCACCATGTATAGGAGGATCATTGGAATCCTAATGTACCTGGCAGCGACACGTCCAGATATTGTCTTTTCCACATGACTTGCGGCCCACTTTCAGAGTAATCCAAAAGAAGAACATATGGCGGCAGTAAAAAGAATCATGAGGTACATTCATGGTACACATAACTTCGGTTTATTTTTTGATGCAGGCAGGGATAGTGAATTATCAGCATTTTCTGATGCTGACTGGGCTGGTGATGTAGTAGACAGAATGTCCACTAGTGGTGGAGCTTTCTATATTGGGCAGAAATGTGTTGGCTGGTTGAGCAAGAAACAAGAAAGTACTTCTCTTAGTACTGCTGAAGCTGAGTATATCTCTTCCACAAAGTCATTCACTCAACTACTATGGATGAAGAAACAATTAACAGATATTGGTGATGAGTTAAAGCAACCAATGTTGATTTACTATGATAACAAGAGCTCAATTAATCTTATGATTAATCATGTTCAGCATTCCTGTACAAAAAATATTGAAATCAGGTATCACTTTATCAAATAAAATGTTTAACAAGGGGTGATTAGAGTGGATCATGTTGGAACTGATGAGTGAGTGGCTGATATCCTGACCAAACCACTATCTGTGGCTGTGTTTGAGAAAAATCGGTTGAACCTCGGTGTTCAGCCACCTCCCAATGCATAAGGAGGTTACGCAATACCCCTCTCCCCATTTGTGATAAATTTTTTTATCTCTTTGTGGCTATGATGCAGGTTTATGGGGGAGATACTATCCAGGGAGAGTATGGTTTGAGCTGAACGTTGATCAAATTACTGGTCTTTGGATTTATTGTCAATGGGGGACAAAGGAATAAATTTAGTCAAGCAATGCTTCTGTGATGAGAAGAATGAGAAGGAAAACATTGGAAGTAATGCTTCTTTGATTAGAAGAATGAGAAGGAAAACATTGGAACCCAATTCAAGAATCCTATCTTGTTTTCTACACCGAGCATTGCTCACATAGAGTTAGAGTGTTGGATGAGTTTATTCTGGCGTTTTTGGTTTTCACATAGAAGGAACACTATTGAATTTATTTTCTGATTGCCAACAAACCCAAAGGGGAGATTGTTGCAACCATGGACTTCTATGCATGATTTGGAGTATGTTTTGTTTTTGTTGTCAATCATCAGTGGAAGTTCAGAATGTATACCCATAAAGAGATCATACAGTTCAAGCAGACAACAGTATTGAAGGTCGCGTCGTTTCCCAGTGTTTGCTAAATTTTTGGGCCTGAAAATCAACAAATGGAGAAAAGTTTATTTGGCAAAGAGACATGTGAGCCGTGTACTGGATGAAGAGAAAACATGTGTGCCATATGTTTTTCAAGATCAAAACATGGGAAAATGGAAAAGGGATAAGGGACGGGAAAGTTTTGGGCTGGTCGCGCAAGTGACCTGCGCGCCGTGAAGAGACTTGGGCGCCAATGCCTAGGAGGACTGGAAACTTGCGTGCCTATTGTTTTTCAATATCATAACTTCAAAATACGGTAAAGGAAAGAAGTTCGCACAAGTATTTGTGTAGGTTGCGCAAGTTAGTAGCGCGACAGAGGCTAGGGAGGATGAGCTGCGCGCCAGAACCTGCGCGCCGAGGGAAGACTTGTGTGCCACCGTGCAGGGGATCCAGTTTGCCTATAAATAGAGGACCCCCTCCTAATTTGTAATGAAGTTAAATACTTAGATATTTTTCGATCTCTCTTCATGCATGTGTTTGAGTCGTGAAAGTGGTTGTTGGGTCGCGCAAGTAGAGGCTTTGCGCCGATTGTTGGATGCGCGACCAAGACAGTTGGGGAGTTAAAGTCGCAACGTCGCGCAAGTTTGGTGTTGAAGGAGGAAGTGTCGTGCAAGTAGTTTTATGTCACCTGCACTCCGAATTTTTACCGCACAAGTGACTTGCATGCCGGGATTTAAACTTGCACACCGGGCTTGGATAAGCGTGCCAGGGTTGTTAAAGTTCATCTGTCCTTTTGAAGATGCACGAAAGCAGGAAGATCGCCTCGTACCCTCAATGAAAAGTGAGATTCATCTTCTGGTGAGAGTTGGACTTCAACAGAGCATCTACATATGACAGAGGATGCATTATTATGCAATTATGAAGAGACCTTCACATCTAAAAACTTAGTGGGAATTCACCTAAGGGCAGTGAGCCAGGGGGAGTCAACAGGAGTGACCCGAGGGAAGCAATGAGCTATCCTTGAACCTTTATGAAGGCAGTGAGCCTAGGACCGAGTGATTGTGCCTGAACCTTTTTAATCCACAACTTGTGAAGATTAGTGGAATTAGGTATGACCGAAAACTTGTCTGCGTATGATCCTTGGACGTAGCCCTTAGTGGTGAACCAAGTAAAAAGTGATGTGTCTTCTCTGTGCATGTGAATATTTTCTTTCTGATCATATTCATCTTACAGGTTCAACAAGTTCCTACCAACATGGGAAGAAGATCTGTCACATTAAAAAAAAGTTGTCACCCTGATTCACCCCTCCCCTATCAGGTTGTCCCGGGGTCCTTCATAGAGGACACACACCCTAATATGACATGGGAGTACCGACTCCTATCATAGAGGACCCACACCCAACCCAATAGGGGAGTACCGAATCTATTCGATCATGTGTGGAGGTAAAACACCATAAAAGAATAGGGGAGTACCGAATACTAACATAGAGGACCCACAACCTACATGGTTTCTAAGTACTAACTCTATATAAATTAGATTTATGGAGTCGTGCCCTGGAACAATAGAGGAGCACTTAATCCTATCATAGAGGACCCACAACCCACCCAGTTGGTGAGAACAGACTCTATGTGCGTCAGATGTTGATGACCCACAATATAGTTCTATAATGTATTACCAAATCGAAAGAAATAGTTCTTGTACCCTGTTCGAAAATGGGAATACCTACTATACCATCATGAGTATCACCATGAACCAACACCCTTGTATTTCAGGGGAGTAACACCCCCGGAAGAAGCTGACCAAAGGAAATGAACCTGCTACTACAATGCGTGATATCTTGTATCTAACTAAATATAGGGGTAAGGAGAGACTACTCCTTGAGTCTCTAGGGGAGTAAACATCCTAGATTAACTTTATAGAAACAACTCTGATTTGGCCCAATGTCTACATCTACCAGAGATCCGGCACTTCAATCCAATATGACATCCTCTACCTTAATCAAAATCTCAGATATAGTATCGAAAATGTCTGAAGCAATTGAAGGCTCACAATGACATAGAAAGTTCACCAATCAGACATTCTGTTTGAATGTTATGTTCATTTTAGAGAATAACAGAAGGTGTGATCCGATTCCGGTCTGACTTAGTCTGACCGACCCGACCTGGTCTGGAGTCCACTAACTCGAACTAGGTACAACCCGACCCATTGGGCTCAATGCAGGCTGCCTAGATGGGTGTATTCCACTATAAATTTCCTGGTCCACATCGATATGGGCCAAATTCTTTATGTTGGATGTGGTTCTTCCACATCCGTTCAGTGTCGAGCAGCGCCTAGGTGGCGCCACATCTTGTCCTGCTAGTCTGCATGAGCAGAATAGAATTACTAAACATGTCTCAACAATGTTCCTATGGTCACACAGAACTTCCAAAGTCAATGTGGTGGGTCTCCGTGTCCAGAAACCCCACAACGGATGTCCCACATTCTCTTGACATCCACTGCATACCGTTTGTTCATCAGATGGCCGTTCCTTAGACCATCGAACATGCTCTGGTGGTCCGTTCTTCAAATCAAAAAGAGACATCTGATCTGTGAATTTTGTTTTCCAATACAAAGTGATAAAAACACTATTGAAATCCCTTCTACTAGAAAATATCTCAATTTATAGTATCTAATTCACTGCTTTGACCCACCGTCCATTATCGTTGTCACACACCATCTTCGTGCTATGTCTATCTACAATTCGTGATATCAAATCGTTGCACTGCAGGATTATCATGTAATGATCGTTACTTCATAACCTCACATAGAACAAAGATCACGTGGGGATAAAGAGGGAAATACCACATGATTCCAAAAAAAAGTAATGATCTTTGACCATTTTTCATTACAACACTGATTCGCTCTCATTATAGGGATCAATAACGAAGAAAAATCATCCCACGAGAATGAAAAAATATAGCTCAACATGTTTAGTGGTTGATCTGGCTTTTTCATTTTAATACCAAGGATAGGGGTAGATATAATTCAAATAAAAACCCCTACCTAGATAATGGATTTCATGAATGTATAGATTGAAGTTGTGTCACCACATCAATCCTCGTTCCACCAACATTCATCAATCTGCAACTTCTGCCGTCCGGTTTGATCTCGTTCATTGAGCATGCCATCGTTTTTCATTCACCAACAAATTCTTCAATGTTTCTCAGAAAACTTTAGTGTCCTCCCCTCCGACCATGGATCCTTACTAATCCATTAAGGTTCAAATTGTGGTTTATTATTTTCAATTACACTGTGTTACAAAGTCTTTATGCTATTTCATTAATGAAACACCATTTCAGTTTCGTTTTATTACATGTCCTTTCACTACAATGGTTTCAAAAGTTCAAAAAAAACATCCACTTAATTTTATTATTTCATTTTCATAAAAATATGTAAAAATAACTTTCCCAGGTAACCCACATAGATCGATGTTAGGTCATTTCTAGTCGAACCCTGATGTTCTGAGTTCATATGTGCCCTTAAATTTTTGATCCAAGCAATAGTTTAATCGTTATAAAAACATGATCACACATGTAGTTAAATGATTGTTAAAATAGTTTGAAAATTAATGTTTTCCCTTTACCCACATTGGTCGATGGTAAGACCTATATAAGGATAACATCTTAATCGGAACTCAACTGTAGTCTCAGATTTTTAATCTGAGTTACATTTTTTAAATTATAAGGATTAAAAAATAAAATAAAAGTTATTTAAATTACTATATATACTATCATGTAAAAAAATAACATTCACAATCATCAGGTGATGACAGATGTTAGGCTTAATCTGAGGGAATCATACCCTCTCAGCCTCAATGATATACTCAAATTTCCCATCCATGTTACCATTTGTGACTTATAAATATTTTATAATAAAATAATTTTACTCAATTATTTAATTTACGGCCACAAACTACTATCCATTTTTGACATGATCTAACCAATGTTAGGCTCTACCTAAGGATAAAATACCCTCATGATCTCAATAGTTCTCTTATATTTTGAATATGAGTCTCTATTAATCAGTTATAATTATATAAAAAATAAAGTATCAAAATTTAATTATTTAATTAATAGTTATACCATATTCGGGTTTTATCCCTAGAGGTTTTCACTGATTAAACATAAGATTCCCCAATGTGAAACCCACAATCTTGAAATAATGGGTCCTTCATAAAACTGATCCAGGAACTGGTTAGATTGTTAGTCGACTTTTTCAGGAATACATCTCTCACACGTGATTTAAAACCATAACCTTTTTCATGTGTTTTACTTGATCAAAAAATTGAGTTTCATATGATGATCGGGATATGAACATAATATTTACATAATAAAATATAAACATTATTAAATTTCTCCTTCTATATCTTTTAAGTTTCTCTCAATTTGTCCCTATAAAATTTAATCATTAGAGGACAAAGATAAATTAATGTGGTAAGCTAAAATTATAATAATTGGTTAGATAACAAAATTACGTAATGTAACATTGGTGAGAATAGTCAACATCAACCTATCATAAGAATAATATAATCAAAATAATAAAATGAATAAGGATTATATAAAATCATGGAATGTTGAAATTTAATATAATGTAACATCATGTCCTAGTTTTCAAATTCAACACATAGTTGTGAACAAATAAAACTTCAAGTTCACACACAAAATATCTTCATAATATCTACATCATAACTATGGAAAAATCTAGCTTCATTGTAATGCATATTTGAAATTATTTAATGAGATACATCACATTTCAAAATCAATTATAGTACTTTATAAATCTAGGTTCACCCATTACATCATAAAATTTATAAAATATTGAATTGAATATGGAACATATTAAATATTAGACATGATATATCCCAAGGAATGAAATGAGATTAATTTAATGAATTATAAATTCATGAAAAAATTATCAATTTACTAATTAGAAAGTTGAAAAAATATTTTCTATAAGATTCTGTATTTTTAGTGAATAAGAACAAACTCATGTTGAGTCAAAATAATCATTGGATAAATGAATTCATTAAAAAAACAAATCATAAATTTATATTTGAAAAATTAATATACTAAAAATAAAATTCAAAACCAATGCAATTATATTTATGTAACATTGATGGAAAATCCATATAGAGATTAGACATGACAGAGTGATAACTTGAAGGGATAGAGTTAGGTTTATGAATCCCCTTACGTTTTGTATGAATTATTTCTTCAATTTAATATTTTGGATAATACAATTATATTCTTCAATTAAAAAATTAATAAAATCTCCCACATTTATGAGATTCATTATAATTTTATTATGTTTGATGATGTCCATTTTATGAGTTATAGAGTCCAATTTCCTAATTTGTGAGAATTAGTTCTCTAGGTTTTCTTGATCATTTCATTTTTTTTATAGGTATGGTAGTTCATGTAAAATGAGAAAAATAATGTCGAATTGAACTGAAAAGATATTATTAAACATTAATATTGTTAAATGGTCATATATATTACATTTTTTCTATATTTTTGAATCAGCCATTATATATAACAATAATGATAATTGTTTAGATTTATTTGTCAGTTTTTTGATCCTCATGAACCAGTTATGTTTTGTTATTTACTATTATTTATATTTATTAGTTTAAGAATATAAAAAGGTTATAAAATAATTTTTAAAATATTCATATAAAATATAATGGTTTTATGAATATCCTACAAGGTGGTATTGGAAAATTAAAACTTGACATCATCAATGGTTGATAATCGACACCTCAATGTTGATGTTTTCATTTTTAGAATATAATTGAAAGGATAAGAGGTTAGATGATTAATTATCACATTATCATAATAACATTAGTGTATATATTTGATAACGATGTTTTCATTCAACTTTGATAAGGGTGTGTGAGTATTGAATAAGAAAATAAAATAAATTAAAAAGAAAATAAATTAAAATGTAAGATGTTTTTACATATTTAAGTCTTCTCTTAGAAAACATCCTTAGGTAAATTGTGTTTTATATTTATTTGAGACCATATATTCCTTCACATGGGTAATTTTCTTCTAAATAATACTTTTCCGAATTTGGACATGCATTAAATCTTGAAATATTGGAGGAGAATAAGTGTTGAAGGGTGGAATTTATAGGAGAGGAGAGGGTTGTTTTTTTGTTACGTTGTTAATTATTATATTATTTAGCTTCAAGACTATTAATAGTTTTAAACTAATCAATTAATATATTAATAAATTATTTATACATTTATATTATCAACTTACATCTGTGATACATCATCTATGGATCAATAATTAATTTATAGGTTAAATAGAGTAAATTACCGAATTTCACAAATTTCCAAAAATTAAACCAATTTTGGAAAAATAAAAACAATAAACACTAATAATTTATTAAATTTTGGATCAAAAAATTAACTCCATTTGGTTAAAATAAGGTTCTAAATATTATTCATTTAAATTTTAATAAAAATCATCATTTATTAAAAAAATAACGATTGTAAATTTATAATTGATTTTATGACACACTGAAAAATAATTAATATATAATAATATTGTCTTATATTCATAGAATAAAAAAATAAAAAAATAATTTTATATTTAATGAAAATAAATTTTCGTTTAAATAAATATATTAATTAAAAAAATTAGATAAATTTCCTTGTTTTACAAGAAAATAAAAACACTTAATTTATCATTTTCAAAATATTCATTTACATTTACTATGATATAATTATAACATATAATCATTTATAACTTTCATAAAATTTATTTAAACATTCATAGTTTTGGATAATATTCTATTAGATGGTTTCCAATTTCTAATTATCATGTTATTATTCCATAGTTCATATTACTATTCCATCGGCATAGGATCCCTAATTTCTATTAATTTTACATATTGAATTCCTCATTAAATAGAATAATATTGTTATTGGGATATAAATTGTATGCATTTGTTTTATACCATGTAGAATAATTATATGAAGGGAAATTATATCAATAAATGTTTGTTTAGTTAAATAAACAACCGTTATTTAGACACAAATCCATCCCATGGTTAATGAAAAGTATCCATCGGGCGTATTTGTGGAATTCCTCATATATATATATATATATATATTAATCATTCATCATAAAAAAATTTCCAGATTTTTTATTATTATTAATTTGATATTTGATATTTATGAAATAATTATACATCTTTAATTATAATATCATACCTTCATTTTTAACAATCCATCCATTAATTAACATCAACATCGCCCATGAATAAGTGTGATCTAACACCTACAAAAAGTGATGTGAATCTATATTAATTTTCTCCACTCATAAATTGTATAAAATATATATTTAATTAATATATATATATTCTATATTAATCACTATACAATGGTCAATTATTATTTTCCTTTCTCTATATCCATCTATATAAAAGTTCAATCATCACTCATGTGTATATGGGCCTACAGTATCCACAAATTAAGGTAATTGATTTTTCATTTCCTATTTAAGTGAATAATTATAAAAGTTTTTAAGAGGAAAAAATATTATACTTATGTCATGAATAAATATTTTTAAATGATGATATGATTAAAAAGATTTGTCATATTTGATTCACCTACTAAAACATCTATATTCAATTACGTATTTCTTACATGAGACAAATATTTTAATAAATAATTTCAAATGAACATTGTATATTGTGTTATATGTAAATATTATATGGTATTATATAATTTAATATGAAAATTTAATATATCTATAATTAATATGTCTTAATTATGTAGGATATTTTAATGAATACATAGTAATAAGACACATGAGGTAGGTTATTTTTGTTTCAAATACATGTTCACTTTTATTTTTTACTTATAAATATCCATTTTTTAAAAAAATTTGTTCCCTATATGAAAAAAACATTTAAATTTTACCTATGTAGTTAATTTAAAAAATTAGGTTTCAATACCATTTCCCTCTAATGGGTACAAAAAATTGTTCACAAAATATTTTTCATGATATCATTCCATATTATACAGTTTTGGACAGAATACATTTTTCTTCTACATCAATGTTTTCTTAAATGTTTTAAATAATGTTTTTTTTACTTTTTTCCATTATTTTCTTAAGGAAAATTTTACCCATTATTATCTTTTAAAAAAATACAAATAATCTTAATGGTATATTTTTAAATAAGGAAGCTTTTACTGAACCTCTAATGGGGTTAATTGTATTAACAATTATGTTAGGAATGGAATCTCCCAGAGCCATAACTACTTCATGCTTTATATTTTGTATTATATTTCATCTTGGGAATTTTTTAAGAGAATATTTTCCTAACCATTCATTAGATATTAGGGTTTTAAATACATTATTTCAAAAATAAAAGGATAGTTTTTTCAAAAATCATTTCATCGATGTTTTAATTTAAATTTTCATTTATTACAACATCCATTAAGGATAATTATGAATTACAATTGATATGGTAAAATGATACAATATTTTTTATTTCACGTATTAATTTATGATGATGATGATGATGAGATGTTTATGAATCCCATTTATTTTTTCAATTTAAAATATGATCATATGAAGAATGTTTTATGATTATTTCTAATTCATGGAAATGAATTTTGACTACTTGATGAATGGGTATCTTATTTCCCTCAAATTGGTTGGATATATTGATATTGATATCTCATGTGATAGGGAGTACATGAATGTATATGTTTAAAAATATATATTCACATATTGAAGCATGAACTGTTTCACATTCTATTTATAATCATAGTAATATTATTCAAAATGATAGAAATTATTTTTTTCAAATTTTAATTTGTTATTATGATTAATGAATAGCTACCCTGAAAAAAGTCTTCATAGGGATGATTTTGATTATCTATGTTGACATGATTTTCATTTCTTATGCTTATGGGTCTACATTCAAATGTTTTGAATCTTGAATTATTATAACTAACTTATTACCTGTCACGACCCGACCTCGGGGCCCGTGCCGTGACTACCCCAAGCCCACCTTCCATAGGCCAGGGGCTGGAGACTAGCACCAAGGCATAAAATCCCGGTAAACAGGGAAGGCATTGCCTTTATAAGTAACAACCACCACAGAGTCAGCAAGCGGAAAGTAACTAAAAGTGCAGAAAAGTAAAGGGGGCCGGAATACAAGCCCAACTGAAAGTACAACTGAAAAGGAAAAGAACAGCAACTGAAGAAAAGACGGCGGCCTCCTGTCGTCCACTGGCAATCCCACCTGAAGGGTGGGTACAGATAGCCTCCAGGCTCCTCGGGTGCCACGTCCGCTCCGAGCACGTCCCGCCAGTGGTCCGCCTCCAGGTACCGTCCTGCTCCACGCCCCAACTGAGATCAGCGCTGTCCGTCGTCTGCATCCAACACAACAAGGTGCGGGCATAGCCCGTGCAGGGGTGAGTATAAACTACTCAGTAAGGACCCCGAGACCCCCGAAGGTCTCCCGAAATCCACAAAGGATATAGCACAAAAGAAAGGGGCAACCACGAAGAAACAACTGACTCGACTTAGGTATATGCCCATACATATACCTAAGTCCCCATTTCTAGCTCTGCTCTCGAGATCAAGGTCAACTCGATCCACACAGGAAAGCAAGACTCAAATCCACCAGGGAGAGTAAATAGTAAATAGTAAATCCACATAGGATAGTTCAACACAATCCACAAAGGAGAGTAACATAAGATTCAGCTCAACCAGGTATACTTTTTCAGATGACGTCAAAGATGATCACTGATCCATCTAAGTCGTCGGACCCACGAAGGATCGATAGGTACTAACCTCGGCAATGACCCACAGAGGATCGGGCCCACACAGGACCTGTAGCAATGGCTCACACAGAACCGTAAGAGATGACCCACACAGGATCGGGCCCACACAGGATCTGTAGCACTGATCCACGTAGGATCGCTGAGTGCAGTAGTCGACGCAGTCCACTGAGGATCTCTGCACAGTCGTCGCCGCAGTCCACGACGGATCTCTGCTCTGTCGTCGTCGCAGTCCACGGAGGATCTCTTCTCTGTCGTCGAAGTCACAGCCAGCGCTAGGGTTCCCGCACACAGCGAGCTCGTTTAGGAGGGTCCGCTCCACGAGCCGAGAGGCTGATACATCAACTGACACGTAGTCCGAAGTTGATGTATCCAAAAGTTCCGTATCGACAACAGGATCTCAACGCAACAGACGGCGCGTCAATCGGACGCCCGGTCTGAGAGTTATTGGCATTTTCGTCCCAGGGGCCCGGTTGGTGTTTAGGGCAAAACCAACCCGACCGTACTCCGCCTGTGTCCGATCCTCGGGCGGAGTATGCCAAAAGTTCCGTCTCACTTAGAGGAAACTACCACAGCGGACGGTACGTCGATCGGACGTCCGTAGCTCAAGTTATGAGCGTTTCCGCTCCGAGGGCCCGGTTGGTTTCGTGTACGAACCAACCCGGCCGAACCCAAAGTCTTCCGAAACCTTGAGTGTAATATACCGAAACGACCGTATCGATCCAAGGATCGCGTAGTCGCTGACGGTTCGTCAATCGGAGGTCCTAGGCCCAAGATATGGGCAAAAGACCGGAGAGGGCCCGGAAACGGGGGTTCTGGGCCCGGGGCGACCCGGCCTGGGCGCGGCCCGGCCGACCGGACCGGCCGGCTCGACCTCGGCCGAGCGGCCAAGGGGCGCCGCGGGTTTCACCCGCGGCTTAGGTGGAACGCGGCCCGCGCGGGCCGCGTGTTGGGTGGCCGGACCACGGACGCGGTCCGGCGGTTCGCCGCCGCCGCGGCCGAGCCGCGGCGGATCCTCCGGCGGTGCGCCGGGCGCCGCCGCCCCCGGTCGCCAGCGCCGCCGCGCCAGTGACCCGCGCCGCCGCCGCCTTCTGCGGGCCGCCGGAGTTGCTCTGGTGGCCCGATTCCTCTCCCGTCTGCGCCGTTGCTCCTCCCGGGGGCCGATCTTCACTGTGGGATCAACGGATCGCCCTTGCCGCACGGTTCGTCATCGCTTTCCAAAACCACACACGAAAAGGATCGGCGGAGAGTTGTCGGGTCTTGTTCGTTAGACCCACACCCTCCGCGTTAGTCATAAACAATGGGAGAAAGGGGCTACAACAATTTTTAATCAAGATAAAAATTGTTCACTTCTTTTTCTTTTAAACGGAAATTCAATTTTAATTAATTGAAAATATTCATGCCGGTTCTTTATTCAAAAAGAAGTAAAAACACGGGAATGAATCATCAAGAATTAAATCCCTACCTTGTCGTCGTCGTCGGACGAGAGGTCGTCGCGGATTTGGTGATCGTCGCGGAAGAGACGCTCGTCGCACCGCGGGAAGGAGTCGCGCCGACGATCTCCGGATCAAGATCAAACGGATTTAATTAATTTAAATCCGTTGATATCGAATTATAAAAAGGGAGAATTTAGAAGATTCGATTCTCACCTTTAACCACCGATCGTAGGTTTTCCGCGGAAGAAGAAGCGCCGAAGAAGAAGAAGAAGGTCGCGGAAAAAGTTTGTCGACGTCGCGGATCACGGTGTGCGTCGTCGAATTTTGGTTCCGGCGTTCTTCGCGTTCTTCGCGTTTTTCACGTTCTTCGCGGGGAGGGCGGAGGCCCAGAGAATAAAGAGTAATCCTCCAAAATAGACACGCTGGTCTATTTTATTAAATCGCCAACGAACGCAAACGCGTAAGTAACGACCCATTAAATTCGTTGAATTAATTCAACGAATGAAACAGCCCATTTAATTCACGAAATAAACCGCCCAATTAAATGGTCTGTTAAGAAATTAAAGAAAACGCGCCGGTTGACTTTTCAGTTACTTTGACGGGTTTTCGCGGGTGCGTTACTTAGCGAAAGAAACGGCGGGGCTCGTGCGGGCCCCACCTCACAAATATCCTACCAAGGGGTAGGGTATTTCCGGATAGCACCCTATCCGCTTTAACTCAGTTCAAGTGGCTTCCAAGTGACTTCCAAGCGGCTTAAGTGAAATAAAATAAAGTTGTCGCACAACCTTTATTTTATTTCCGACTTAAAGCCCAAAATTTTAAAAACCACGGTTGAGCAAACGCAACTCCGGAAGAGGCGTTTCTAAGCAAATACCGGCGCTGCGATTTCATCGGTGCCCTCAGAATTCGATTCTGGGCACCGGTTCAAAAGATAGAAAAACTCGCTCGTCCGTTCACTGAACGTACCCGAGCCAAACTTCGGAAATTGATTCCGGGCACACCGGGCCTCGGAATCAGGTGCCGTCTGAAGCTGCGCTCTTGAAAAATTACAAAGAAAATTAAGAAAAAAAAAATTTCCTTGAAATTTGCGGGTCTTTATATTACTCCCACCTCAGGGCTTTACGTCCCCGTAAAGATACATCAAAAACTAGGGGAACAAATGGGGGTACTGAGCACGCATCTGAGCCTCCCGCTCCCAAGTGCTCTCCTGGAGGTTCCCGTGCTGCCATCTGACGCGCACAAGAGGAATCGACCGCCCACGTAGGACCCGCTCCTGTCGATCCTCGATCTCCACTAGGACCTCCGCAAAAGTCACCCCATCGTCCACGTCCAGCTCCCCAAAGTCGATGATGCGCGTCGGGTCATGCACGTATCTCCTCAGCTGAGACACGTGGAATACGTCGTGCACCCGGTGCAACTGAGGTGGTAGAGCCAGGTGATAAGCCACCTCTCCTATCCTGCTGAGGACCTGGAAAGGCCCGATGAAGCGTGGAGACAACTTGCCGCCTCGGCCAAATCTCTGTAAACCACGTCGAGGTGAGACACGCAAAAAGACGTGGTCGCCATCCTCGAACTCTAGTGGCCTCCGCCTCCTGTCAGCATATGACTTCTGTCGGCTCTGAGCTGTCCTCATCCTCTCCTGGATGATCTGGACCTTCTCTGTCGTGGCTCGGACCATCTCTGGTCCCACGAGTGCTGACTCCCCAGGGTCTGTCCAGCACAACGGTGATCTACAGGGTCTGTCGTACAACGCCTCGTATGGTGCCATCCCGATGGTGGAGTGGTAGCTGTTGTTGTACGCGAACTCCACCAAGGGTAGGTGGTCCTCCCAGCTGCGACCAAAGTCGAGAACACATGCACGGAGCATGTCCTCGAGTGTCTATATGGTCCTCTCAGTCTGACCATCCGTCTGAGGGTGGAAGGCTATGCTCAGATGGAGCCGCATCCCGAACGCCTCCTGCAACCCCTTCCAAAGCCGGGAAGTGAAACGAGCATCTCGATCGGAGATGATAGACGATGGCACACCGTGAAGCCGTACGATCTCCTGGACGTAAAGACGTCCCAAGCTCTCCACTGAGCCCTGCTCTCTGATGGATAAGAAGTGTGCCGACTTGGTGAGTCGGTCGACAATCACCCAAATGGAGTCGTGACCTCTGGAAGTGCATGGAAGTCCAGTCACGAAGTCCATAGATATGCCGTCCCACTTCCACTCCGGGACCTCCAAGGGCTGTACCAAGCCTGCTGGTACCTGATGCTCTGCCTTCACCTGCTGGCAGGTGAGGCATCGAGAATCGAACTCTGCCACAGCTTTCCTCATGCCCGGCCACCAGTGCTGTCGTCTGAGATCCTGGTACATCTTCGCCACTCCGGGATGCACCGCCAAGGGAGAAGTGTGAAACTCTCTCAGCACCTCCTCTCGTAAAGCGACTGGTACGAAGGTACGTCTTCTGAAAAGGATGTCGTGCTCTGCTCCAAGGGAGAAGCCATCAGGCGCCTGACCTGAGGATATCAGTGCACGCCGGGTCTCACAGTCAGCGTCCCCACGCTGAGCCTCTCTGACCCGCTGTAGAAGTGGAGGAGAGACTGTGAGAGACTGAAGAAAGGCTGCTCTGTCTCTATCCACGAAGGATATCTGTAAGGAGGCTAGCTGCTCCGTCGCCTCCTCAAGTAGCTGAATGCCCGTCCTCCTGCTGAGGGCATCGGCTACCACGTTCCCCTTCCCAGGAGTATAGACTATCTCAAAGTCATAGTCCTGGAGGAACTCAATCCATCTCCGCTGTCTCAGGATCAGGTCCTTCTGAGAGAAGATATACCTGAGACTCTGGTGGTTAGAAAAGACTGTGAAGCGCTCGCCCATCAGATAGTGCCGCCAAGTCTTCAGAGCGAAGACCACTTCTGCTAACTCCAGGTCATGAGTGGCGTAGTTCTGCTCATGAGGCCTCAACTGACGTGATCCGTAGGCGATCACGGCCCGCTCCTGCATCAGGACGTACCCGAGTCCAGTCCCTGATGCATCGCAGTAAACTACGTATCCAACTCCCTCCTCAGGCAACCTCAAGATAGGTGTGCTGGTCAATCTCAGTCTCAGCTCCTGGAAGCTCTGCTGACATCTGTCTGACCACACAAAGGGTTTCCCCTTCTTTGTCAAGGCTGAGAGTGGTGCCGCAACTCTGGAGAAGTCTGGCACAAATCTCCGATAGTATCCGGCTAGGCCCAAGAAGCTCCGCACCTCCGTCACGCTCCTGGGTGGCTCCCAAGCTAGCACTGCCTCGATCTTCACGGGATCCACTGCAACTCCCGCCTCAGAGATGACGTGCCCCAAGAAGTGGACCTCACGTAACCAGAACTGGCACTTTTAGAGCTTGCCATAAAGCTGGTGCTCTCGGAGTGTGTCTAGCACAACTCGCAGGTGGTAGGCATGCTCCTCCTCAGTCGTCGAGTATACCAAAATGTCGTCAATGAAGACCACGACAAATCGGTCGAGGTATGGCTGGAAGATCCTGTTCATGAGGCTCATGAACACTGCTGGAGCATTGGTTACGCCGAACGGCATAACCAAGAACTCATAATGGCCATACCGACACCTGAAGGTCGTCTTCTGCACGTCCTCGTCTCGAACTCTGAGCTGATGATAGCCTGACCGGAGGTCTATCTTCGAGAACCACCGTGCTCCCTTGAGCTGATCGAAGAGGTCATCAATCCGTGGCAGTGGATACTTGTTCCTCACTGTCACCTAGTTCAGGCGATGATAGTCGACACACAGTCGCAAGCTCCCGTCCGCCTTCTTGGCAAACAATATCGGGGAAGCCCAGGGTGAAACACTGGGTCGGATAAACCCCTTGCTCTGCAAGTCCTCCAACTGTACCCACAGCTCTCGAAGCTCGGCGGGGGCCATCCGGTATGCTGGAGTAGATATCGGGGCTGTCCCGGGGTACAAGTCGATGTAAAAGTCTACCTCTCTACGAGGAGGTAGCCCTGGAACGTCGTCGGGAAAGACGTCCACGTACTGGTCCACCACTGCAGGAAAAACTGGACTCCGCACGTCCACTGTTCCTAGGATGAGGCTAGCCAACTGATGAGAGATGGGCTGCACTCTCCTCCGCGGAAGTCCATCCTGTGCTGCAAAGGTTCCCTTCTCGCCGGTGAAGGTAAACCTGCTCCCGTGGGTGCGAACACATCGCACCTTGCGCCTAAAATAGTCGATCTGGGAATGAACCGTGGATAGCCAATCCATGCCCAAGATGACGTCGTAAGGCCTCGACGCCGCTACAAGGAGATCCCAGCCGAAGCTCTCGCCTCCTAGAGTAAGCTCACACTGTCGGCACCAGTGCGTAATCGTCGAGTCTTCTCCCGTAGGAGTCTCTATCCGTAAGGATCGAGCCAACGGCTCAGTCGGAATCTCCGAGCTCCGAACAAGGGAAGAGGCTATGAAAGAGTGACTCGCTCCTGTGTCTATAAGTACTGCAGCAAGGGTGGAATAGACACAGATCGCACCTCGAATCATCTCTGGCATGTCGGGGTCGTAGGCCTCCACTGCCTGGAGCTGGGCCTGTCCCTGCCCACCAGCTCCCTGTGGTCGAGGTGGCCCTCCTGGTGGTGGTGGGGGTAGAGCCTGGAAGCGTCGCCCACCACCCGCTGCTCGGCCAGCTCCTCTGCCTCGTCCGCCTCCTCCCTGCGGACCGCCACGGTCGACCCTCTGCCTCTGCCTGGGTGGCCCCTCCACTGTCTGCTACTCCTCTGATTGGCGAGTCGGGCAGTCACGAGCCATGTGACCCTGCCCGCCGCAGGAGTAGCACAGCCTGCCTCTCGGAAGGCTGGCACTCCGCTGTGTGCCCCGCACTGCTAAGCCGGTGTCCTGAGGCCGTCTGCGTGGGGGTCTGGTCTGCCTGGACCCGAGAGTCATCCGTCGGCTACCTGCTGCCGAAGAATCAGCTACCTGCCGCCCTGCTCTAGGTCTCGCCGCTGAAGAAGGCTCTGCCAGGAAGCTCTCGATCAAGAGGGCTCGCTCCAGCACTCCCGCCTGGGTCGGAATGCTGAGGGAGATCAGCGACGCCCGAATCTCCTGCCGCAAGCCCTGCTCGAAGGTCCGGGCCCGGAAGAAGGGGTCTCGTACCATGTCGGTCGAGTAGCGAGATAGGTCAGTGAACCTCGCCGCGTACTGAGCGACCGTCATGCTGCCCTGACGCAGCTGGAGAAGCTCCTGGATGCGCACCGCTCGGAGGGTTGCCGGGACGAACTCAGAGAGGAAGAGGCTCTCAAAGTCCATCCAGAGCAAGGATGCCTCATCGTGAACCTGGAGCATCAGGCTCCACCATCGTCCTGCCGCCGCCTGCAGGAGGCTCGCCGCGAGAATCACCATGAGATCCGCTGGTGTCCTCACTAGCCTAAAGATCCGTACCACCGCCTCTAGCTAGTCCTCGGCGGCCTGGGGGTCCGCCTCACCGCGAAACCTGGGCGGTCGCTGGCTCTGAAACTCATGCAGTGCCCTGAGGCGACGTGCATCGTCAGCGTCTGGTACTGGTAGCATCGGTGGCTCGGCGGGTAAAGCTACCGCCGGTGCCACTGCTGGAAAAGGGCCCTGCACCGAGGCCTCGTCGCTCGGTGGGCTGCCGTCGCGCCCTACACTCGGAACCCTAGCTGGCTGTCATCGCGGGGCCATCCTGAAAAGGAGAACAAGAGCACCACTGTCAGAACAGTATACCTAGTGAGATGGCACAAGTAATCACAAGGAAAACATGAGACTTTCATGAAGCAGATCAGTATACCCGGTGAGCTGACACAAGTAATCACAAGGAAAACTTGAAACACACACGCAATCAATGTTTTCATGCATTAAGTCGGAAATCAGGAGTCAGGGTCCTGGTGTACGGATACGTCGGCCGCCGCACCAACACTGGGCTCCCTGAACTGATAACCACACTCAATACACTAAACACTATTGCTTCATATAGAAAGAAAAGACGATCAGAGTCTGCGGTAGAACCGACCAGCTCTGATACCAAATTGTCACGACCCGACCTCGGGGCCCATGCCGTGACTACCCCAAGCCCGCCTTCTATAGGCCAGGGGCTGGCGACTAGCACCAAGGCGTAAAATCCCGGTAAACAGGGAAGGCATTTCCTTTATAAGTAACAACCACCACAGAGTCAGCAAGCGGAAAGTAACTACAAGTGAAGAAAAGTAAAGGGGGCCGGAATACAAGCCCAACTGAAAGTACAAATGAAAAGGAAAAGAACAGCAACTGAAGAAAAGACGGCGGCCTCGTGTCGTCCACTGGCAATCCCACCTGAAGGGTGGGTACAAATAGCCTCCAGGCTCCTCGGGTCCCACGTCCGCTCCGAGCACGTCTCGCCCAGTGGTCCGCCTCCAGGTACCGTCCTGCTCCACGCCCCAACCGAGATCAGCACTGTCCGTCGTCTGCATCCAACACAACAAGGTGCGGGCATAGCCCGTGCAGGGGTGAGTATAAACTACTCAGTAAGGACCCCGAGACCCCCGAAGGTCTCCCGAAATCCACAAAGGATATAGCACAAAAGAAAGGGGCAACCACGAAGAAACAACTGACTCGACTTAGGTATATGCCCATACATATACCTAAGTCCCCATTTCTAGCTCTGCTCTCGAGCTCAAGGTCAACTCGATCCACACAGGAAAGCAAGACTCAAATCCACCAGGGAGAGTAAATAGTAAATAGTAAATCCACATAGGATAGTTCAACACAATCCACAAAGGAGGGTAACATAAGATTCAGCTCAACCAGGTATACTTTTTCAGATGACGTCAAAGATGATCACTGATCCATCTAAGTCATCGGACCCACAAAGGATCGATAGGTACTAACCTCGGCAATGACCCACACAGGATCGGGCCCACACAGGACCTGTAGCAATGGCTCACACAGAACCGTAAGAGATGACCCACAGAGGATCGGGCTCACACATGATCTGTAGCACTGATCCACGTAGGATCGCTGAGTGCAGTAGTCGACGCAGTCCACTGAGGATCTCTGCACAGTCATCGCCGCAGTCCACACAGGATCTCTGCTCTGTCGTCGTCGCAGTCCACGGAGGATCTCTGCTCTGTCGTCGAAGTCACAGCCAGCGCTAGGGTTCCCGCACACAGCGAGCTCGTTTAGGAGGGTCCTATCCACGAGCCGAGAGGCTGATACATCAACTGACACGTAGTCCGAAGTTGATGTATCCAAAAGTTCCGTATCGACAATAGAATCTCAACGCAACAGACGGCGCGTCAATCGGACGCCCGGTCTGAGAGTTATTGGCATTTTCGTCCCAGGGGCCCGGTTGGTTTTTAGGGCAAAACCAACCCGACCGTACTCCGCCTGTGTCCGAACCTCGGGCGGAGTATGCCAAAAGTTCCGTCTCACTTAGAGGAAACTACCACAACTGACGGTACGTCGATCGGACGTCCGTAGCTCAAGTTATGAGTGTTTCCGCTCCGAGGGCCCGGTTGGTTTCGTGTACGAACCAACCCGGCCGAACCCAAAGTCTTCCGAAACCTTGAGTGTAATATACCGAAACGACCGTATCGATCCAAGGATCGCGTAGCCGCTGACGGTTCGTCAATCGGAGGTCCTAGGCCCAAGATATGGGCAAAAGACCGGAGAGGGCCCGGAAACGGGGGTTCTGGGCCCGGGGCGACCCGGCCCGAACCCCCCCCCCCCCCCCCCGGGGGGCGGCCGAACCGGGTCGACCCGACCCGGCCCGGTTGGGCCGGGTCCGGTCCGGCTGGGGCGCGGCCCGGCCGACCGGACCGGCCGGCTCGACCTCGGCCGAGCGGCCAAGGGTCGCCGCGGGTTTGACCCGCGGCTTAGGTGGAACACGGCCCGCGCGGGCCGCTTGTTGGGTGGCCGGACCGCGGACGCGGTCCGGCGGTTCGCCGCCGCCGCGGCCGAGCCGCGGCAGATCCTCCGACGGTGCGCCGGGCGCCGCCGCCGCCTTCCGCGGGCCGCCGGAGTTGCTCCGGTGGCCCGATTCCTCTCCCGTCTGCGCCGTTGCTCCTCCCGGGGGCCGATCTTCACTGCGGGATCAACGGATCGCCCTTGCCGCACGGTTCGTCGTCGCTTGCCAAAACCGCACACGAAAAGGATCGGCGGAAGGTTGTCGGGTCTTGTTCGTTAGACCCGCACCCTCCGCGTTAGTCATAAACAACGGGAGAAAGGGGCTACAACAATTTTTAATCAAGATAAAAATTGTTCACTTCTTTTTCTTTTAAACGGAAATTCAATTTTAATTAATTGAAAATATTCATGCCGGTTCTTTATTCAAAAAGAAGTAAAAACACGGGAATGAATCATCAAGAATTAAATCCCTACCTTGTCGTCGTCGTCGGACGAGAGGTCGTCGCGGATTTGGTGATCGTCGCGGAAGAGACGCTCGTCGCACCGCGGGAAGGAGTCGCGCCGACGATCTCCGGATCAAGATCAAACGGATTTAATTAATTTAAATCCGTTGATATCGAATTATAAAAAGGGAGAATTTAGAAGATTCGATTCTCACCTTTAACCACCGATCGTAGGTTTTCCGCGGAAGAAGAAGCGCCGAAGAAGAAGAAGAAGGTCGCGGAAAAAGTTTGTCGACGTCGCGGATCACGGTGTGCGTCGTCGAATTTTGGTTCCGGCGTTCTTCGCATTCTTCGCGTTCTTCGCGTTCTTCGCGTTCTTCGCGTTCTTCGCGGGGAGGGTGGAGGCCCAGAGAATAAAGAGTAATCCTCCAAAATAGACATGCTGGTCTATTTTATTAAATCGCCAACGAACGCAAACGCGTAAGTAACGACCCATTAAATTCGTTGAATTAATTCAACGAATGAAACAGCCCATTTAATTCACGAAATAAACCGCCCAATTAAATGGTCTGTTAAGAAATTAAAGAAAACGCGCCGGTTGACTTTTCAGTTACTTTGACGGGTTTTCGCGGGTGCGTTACTTAGCGAAAGAAACGGCGGGGCTCGTGCGGGGCCCACCTCACAAATATCCTACCAAGGGGTAGGGTATTTTTGGATAGCACCCTATCCACTTTAACTCAGTTCAAGTGGCTTCCAAGTGACTTCCAAGCGGCTTAAGTGAATTAAAATAAAGTTGTCGCACAACCTTTATTTTATTTCCGACTTAAAGCCCAAAATTTTAAAAACCACGGTTGAGCAAACGCAACTCCGGAAGAGGTGTTTCTAAGAAAATACAGGCGCTGCAATTTCATCGGTGCCCTCAGAATTCGATTCCGGGCACCGGTTCAAAAGATAGAAAAACCCGCTCGTCAGTTCACTTAACGTACCCGAGCCAAACTTCGGAAATTGATTCCGGGCACACCGGGCCTCGGAATCAGGTGCCGTCTGAAGCTGCGCTCTTGCAAAATTCCAAAGAAAATTAAGAAAAAAAAAATTTCCTTGAAATTTGCGGGTCTTTACATCACCCTCATTGATTATATATATATCATTTTTTTAACATTTTTTATCTATAATGTTATCTACATGAATATTTTACATTTAGAACTTTGAAATGAATATTTAATCATATACATATAATAATAATATATACTAATGGTTTGTATGTCTAATGTTTATCATCACAAGATATCTGAGTTTATCCTTACTTATGATTCTCATTCAAATAAGGGTTCCTAATGTAATGAAAGATGTATTGGCTGATTATTTTTTTACCCAAATATAATGCTTTTGTATCTAGCCTCCAAATATACTAAAATCCAATGTTACTCATTTATGTATTATTGTGAAATGAATATAATATTATTTAAGAATGTTGAAATATTTATGAATGTAGTGTTTTTTATGATATATATCACTCATAGTAATAGATATAAAATAATTATAGGAAATATAATATTCAAAATTAAAAATTAATATAATATTCGAAATATCATTTTATATTCAAGGATCAATACAAATACCTTCTCCATACCACATTGGGTAGATTCCCAACGTGGGTTCTCCCCTAGATTTTTATTCATGAGTATAATGGAATGTGTACCAACTTTATATCTACACTAGTATTAACCTAAATGGCCCAAAGGCCTTATTTTTATTTTATTAAAGACAATACCCCCTTTTAAGTGTTGATGGGGAACCCGTACATGACCCGTAGGGGCAAGGTATAAGGCCCGACTGACTTGCAATTCATGACTCGAAGGCCCTGAAGTATACCATGAACATTACATGAACCTTAGGACTGACCCACTAGAACTGACCCTCCCCATCTTTTGAATCATTGATCACCTTGATCCCCACATTGCATTGATGATCGGATAACATTGTCATGTACAAAGCAGCATGGTGCCCAGTCCCAATGGAGGCTACCATACCCTCTCATTCTTCAATTCCTGTTAGCTCTGCTCTTAGTGGCTACTACTTCTATACCTCTGATCCTCTATTGGTACTTGTTCTATGTGAACTAGGATACTCCATGATATCTATGGCCCAAAGGCCCTATGACCCAAAGTCCTTTTATGACCTGAAGGCCCTTGAGACCCGTTGACCCAAACCGGTGGCCCGAAGGCCCAAATCATGTGAATAGTTCCGACTACTAGAGTATCGAATAGTAACTACTACACTAACTGCTATAGTAATGCTACAATACATCTACAGTACCCATAAATTCACCTCCACCCGGTTTTGATCCTAGGTGTCTTTGATGCCAATCAAGAGCCCTTACAACTCTGGTACGGGCTCGTTGTTGATATGAATTATTATTCATTTCTTTGATTAACTATTGTTCTACCCCCAGTGACAGTCTATTAGGAAATAATTTTTTATATAAGTCAAATATGAACATTTTCTCTTTTACCATCTCAAATAGTCATTCCTCTATCCATGAACCTTATTGGTAGATAGTAATAGCCCCTAACTACAACCTCTACATTATTCTACACTTATACAAGAAGTGACATTCTTCCTTCTTCTTTAGATTAATGAATCAATATGAGTTTTTTTTATTACTCTAACTCCCAAAAAAATCAATAACATTATTAAAATTTTCTTCTCATGACCCCATGATTTGGTGAGACAATGATTATCTATATAATGACAAAATAGTTATGTATTTTCTACTTCATGGAATCCTTGATTCCACTCACCATCTATATTCTATATTTTTGGATGTATCAGACTCACAAAAATTTGTTCATATAATGTATGTGAGATCAAAATTATTATATTCTATAGCCTCTAATTGATAAGATTTTTCATCCATAGTATAACTATAAAATGTTTCAAGAAAAATGAATGACTCGACAATAAAAATATCAATACAAAATTACTAAAAATGATTTTTTTTAAATTATTATTAATAAATAATATTTCATTTCTTCATTTTTATTAGGTCGGTGAGAAAGATTTAATTTCATAAATTTCTCCTTAGTGAATCCTCTATTTTTAGCTTCACATTCAATACTTTTATTATCAAACCTAATTACCATGATCATACAAACAATAAATTTAACCTATTCATTTGGTAGATTCCTTAAATGTTCATTACAATAGAAATTAATATCAATAACTTATATATCATCATCAAAAATAAAAATAGTTTCCTTAGAGGAATCATAATCAACATAATAATAACATTTTGTACAATTTGGTTTACCCTCACTTTGTTATCTCTATTGATTCACATTTGGAAACGTCTTCAACATCCATTCATATATTTTCATTATCATTTTTTTGATTCATGGGGAAGATATCTACATATATATCATTAAGATTAACATTATTTTTTGTCTATTATAGGAAACTCAAACACTTCATTATTTATTCTCATCATATTAGTTAAAATAGAAATTAGAGAACCAATTTCATTTATTCATGAAACCTACGATCTGATGAAACATAGAGTGTCCTAGGATGGTTATCCACTCAGAAATAGGTGTGATGCATTTTTGGATTACTTTTAGATATCATTTCTATTTTAATCAAAATATTATTACATGTTAAAGTTCTTGATCCAGAAAATATAACCTCTTAAAATCACATTGAGTATAGTGATGATATGTGAGAGTTAATCCAAAATTATTTTTATTTTTATTTATAAATAACTACTCATTTAAATGTTTTTTAAATCCTCCAGATTGTATTATCTACTAAACAATATTTCAAGATTACATATTGTCATGTATAAATTGGTTGTAGACCAATGTACTCATTACTCTATTTGACTCGTTTTATACACCCAGGTGACCAATAATTCTCATATATTTGATTATAACCCCAATCTACATTTAATTTCGCCTCATCCTTCAAGACTGGTTACAACATCTTGACAAAAGTTATTTAGTAACTTCTATTACCCTCATTCATGTTATTCCATATTCTTTGCTAATATAGTAGTATAATTTCCCACATTAATTTTATTGTGATGTATCTATACAATTTTGGATGATTGTAAACCCTTGTTTTATCCTCCAATAAAATCTAAAATATTTTCAATGTTGAGACATCATATAGATTTTATGTAATATATATACTCCACATATTCATAGAAAACAATGTTATTTGAACATCAAGGAATCATGGGTTTACCTCACGCTATTCTCTATATGATAATGGATGTCTGTGAATAAAAAAATATCTTCCCACAATGTATAAGTGTTCTATATTACTTATATCTTATAAATATGTTATTATTATACAACATTTATAAAATTGTAATCAGAAATATTTACCATACCTTTGTTTTACAACATATTTTGAATCCCCTTGATCATCTAGGGGAATATAACTATTCATTTAATTAAATCATTCAATAAATTCTGAATTTATTTATTATTTTTATTTTAAAAATATTTTTTCAGACCTAATAATGAATTGGAATGTCAATTAATTCCAACATATTATATATCATGATCTCATAATTTACTCAATTTTATAAATTATAAAATCACCCAAGATATATATTTACATGTAATCTTTAATCGCTACACCATCCTTAGTATACTCTTTCAAATTTGGAATTATAAAAATAACTCCGAGTGTGAAAGCCTATAATAATTTGTCACATTAAAAATAACCTAATTGATTAACATATGTGTATTATATTAAAATAATAATTTAAAATTGTCTATGTAACTACATTCATTTATATATATTTACCATATTAAATGCATTTTCTTAAATAGAATATTTTCTTATAAAGATTCACCAACATAACTAGATGTTATTATGATATAAAAATAGATTGAAAAATTCACTTATATTTAAAAATAATCCAATAAATAATCATTCACTTGTGATGATACATCATTACTAATAGATTCTATAATGAAATACAATTCACGTACATTTTTTCCCAAACATGTAGAGTCATCAACACTATAAAATACCTTAAGAAATACACAAAGTTAAAGAATTCATTAAAATGGTCTCTACTCAACAAAATTCAACTTATAGTATTTATCAATCAATTAAATTCTCCTCAAGATTGTTCATGGACATCTATATTAATCCATCATAAATTTTTTAATTTTATTAATGGTAATTTTTTTTAATATTTACATTTTCCGATTACCTTGACATTATCGACTATATTGATTCATATTTTTTCTTTGTGAATAAATTTCCATATATCATAGAAGAACCTCAATGAAATTATGGTTTTCAAATTAATAAGTACACTATGTATCAACGTGGACATAGAAAATGTCAATTAGCAGCCGAAAAATATATTCATTATGATGTATTTTATTTTTTTGGAAAAATTAATTTATAGAAGGTATAAAATCAGGATGATTTATATTTTCGGAATAAAATATTGTTTACTCACTATTTTTCTAAAGGTTTAATTGTCATAGATTCATTAAGGTGCGAATATATTCAACTATTCTATTTTTATCATTGCTAGAATAAAAATATGAAATTTTCATTAAAAAAGAAATATTTATTTTTATATGAACAATTCATTTAGAAAAATATTAAAATAATATAAAAATTTGATTTTATATTTAAACAATATTAGCCAATAATGGATTGGGGAATGATATTTCATTCATGATTTGATAATAGAATCTGGTCATATCACATACCCCATTTTTTCAATAAATGAACTAATTCCACCTCTATAGCATGATTAAACATTATATTTGAGGAATATTATGTGTATATGAGTTTAAGGATGACATAGATTGTTATGATTAAAATTTGATAGAATGATTTGTAAGCATCCTTTTTTATAGAATTAATATATATCTATATGGATTTATGGATCCTAATATACCATTATATAAAAGATTTGGATAATTTAAATTAAAATGCAATGAATTAAAATTTAATTGATATAAATTCTAGATTTAAAATTGGAAAATTCATCACTGAATCATGGGATGACCATTATCCCCCATGTATAATAATGATTAGAAATGGGTCATAACCATATTATAATAAATATAATTATCATTGTAGTTACATAATTTTTTTAATTAGCTAATTCCAAAACTTAAAATTGTAAATACACTGCTCACACGAGGGAGAGACTAACTTGATATAGTGATATTAGTGACATGTAATGTCTTAGAGTCCTTTTGAAAAATGAATATAGGGAAGTTTCCATTGGTATCTCACATTGATAGAATGGACACCATGTGTGGTGTTGGGAATCCATGACAGTGTTATCAAGAATGAAACAACACAAGTGGGTTTTGGTGTTTTTGTTTTGATATCAACTTTGGAAGATGAAATTCAACAATTTGAATTATTAAATGAATTTAATACAAAGGAAATAAAGTAAATGAAAATTTTTTTTAATCAAATTCATCTATAATATAGGTTATATGTCATTTAAAACCACATTAAGATAATGGATTTTTGTGATTATGTCTTTAGTTATAATACACATCTATAACTAATGATGATATTGGATGAAGGGTTCACAATTTTAATTATTTAAAATTTATAATATCAATAAAAAAAATAACAATTTTCAATTTTTAATTACTATTTATTAGTTACTTAATGGGTAGTTATTGATAAATTAGTTATTACTAATATATTATACCCTATAAATATTCATTTCTTACATAAATATACGTTTTTTTATTCAGGAATTTAGATTTACGAATTAATAATCAATTAATTATTAAATATATTTCATAAAATAATTTAATTTATTAAATAATTAATTAGAAATTACTAATAATTAGTTATTTTTCGATAAATGCTAATTATTTTATTATTATTTATTAATAATTAATAATTATTTGATACTAACTGTAAAAATTAATGATTAAGTATTCATTATGTATTTGTTACTAAATATTTAATCGTAAATTATATTTATTTATTAAGAATAATTAGACAATAACCCTCTTTAATGATCCACTAAAATCAATTTAAATGTTTAACAGTATATATAACCAGATAATAACATTCACGACCTATGTTAGCTAACAACTATAATTAAACTATATTTCACTAAACCTATATCCAATACAAATTCATATAATCATAGAACACAATTAGAAAATACATTCAATGTAAATAGAGATTCAACTAATTCTAATGATAATACAATAATAAAAAATAAATAATGAGAATATATATGAGTCCAATTTTTTACTTACATTAATCACCATTGAAAATAATCTCACCAGATCAATTAAAGTTTCCTTATAAATCAGTGGTGTATAATTGATTTAGGATGATTTCAACTATAACAATTTCAACTAACCACCTGATATTGGGGTCATTTAGGTCATAAAATATTATTATCAAGTTCCACTAATGAGGATATTCTTCCTAGTAAAAGGAAAATAAAATCTATTTATCAAAACATGAAATTATACCATTTATATATTTAGAAAAAAATGATAATAAAATATGGATTATGTTTTTCATTCTCAATTGGATATGTTTACAGACAAAAAATGGTGTATTATTGAACAAAATTTTCTCTAAACCATTAATAAACAATAAAATGTTATTATAATAGTTCAATCAATTCTTTAAATGGAACCCCCTATTCTCATCAGTAGATGTACTTTTTGTTAAAATTCTAAACAACCAAGATTAGATTTCCGATTAACCTAGACTAGACATCAAAAGAGATTTTGTCTAATCCTTTATCAGTATGAGTTTATGATTTGAAAATAGGATTTATATATAATAATGTGGAGTTCATTTCCTTCTATTATAGAAATAAAAATTTCATTACAAATTATTCAAAATTAATAAAAAATATATCTATATCTAATATACTGACAAAGAAACAAACATTATAATAAACATGGAGAGAATTGTCATTATCTCACAGTCATATATATTCTAAAAAATTGAATATATATATATATACGAAGAAATTATATAATTAATCTCTATGATGAGTAAAATAGAAAACATGCTAAACAATAATATTTTAAAGTAGTCATAGTAATGTGATTGTTGATAACATCTATTGATACTAAAATACCTCAATCTAAAATAATGTGGAGTTCCAGCACACTAAAAATTCATCTGGTTAGTATAAATATGATAAATATATAAATGGTGTGACTAAAAGTTCCATAAAGAACAACCTAATGAACAAAACTCTCACATGTAAATAATTACATGAACACATATACCTATGTATTAATAATTTAAAAAAAGTTAATATTAATGGAGAAATTTTTAAAATCATATAATTGAGGAAAAAATATATAATAAATAATAGGATTAAAGAAAAATCATCCCAAAACCCAAGAATTACTTGTACTGAAATGAAACTATGCATATCAAACACTATCAATATAAACTATACTAATTATACTAAAATATAACATATATACCAAAATGTGTATCCGTACTATATTCCATTTTAGACTCCTTCTTTCCTCATATTGAGTAAGAACCCAAAATATATGTGAATATATCGTATGAACATAGATTTAGGGATAAAAACATTAAATACTAAAAAAATATACTTATAAAGATAACCATCTTATTATCTATAATATACAAAAAGATAAATAACAAAAATAACATCATCCTAATAGAAAGACGTTATATATATTCTATGTAGAAGCTTATAAAATTCATATAAAATGACAAAATTAATTTTTGGGTATGTAAACCCATAAAAAATTAAATTGAAACCCTAGACATATGTGATACATAAAAATAAATGATATAAAAATCCATATATTTGAATAAAAATATTAGTTCGCATTATTAGTGGAAATATAATCCCATTTTTATTCCACTATATAAAATTTTTTAAATGACATCGCAATTATCATTTTGAGATATAAATAAATATAATATCAGAAGTTAATTATCTAACGCAACATTAATTATTCCCAAAATACATATGATAATAACATATTTTACAGCATAAATTAATATACCCCCATATCAATTCCTTGTCAATCTCACAATTCATAATACTGGTTACCAAGAGACTATATCCTCACCCATATCAACAGTGTTTAGGGATTATACTGAATGAAAATATTTAATTTCATAATATATTTCCATGATATTACACTTATAAATGTTAACATAACGTATCAATATGATAATACTTCTTATAGATCAACAAACTAATCAACCCATGCAAATTAAATTCATAAAAATTTATCTTTTTTGTAACCATGGGATTAATTTTATTCGATTTTATGTCAAACAGATGTATATTGGTAATATTTTAAAGAATATTTAATGTTAATTAAATCATTTTAGAGACTGATAAATTTTTTAATCATGGTTCTTTTCACTATTCCAATGTTATTCTAGATATCATGTTTTAGATTTGTTAACTTATATTGTGGAATACGTATGGTTATTTTAGTGACACTAAAAACTGGATGATTTAGTGTTCAAAATAATCATGGTGAAAGAGTTTAACATAATAATGAGTGTGGATTCATACATGATGAATTGTATTTTGACCAATAAAAAAATATGCACTAATTATTATACATATATTAAATGATTTTTTAGATTCCATTACGAATGAGTTTATTTTTTAAGATATGTTTCCATGTTTTTTGGAAATCTGAATATATCATTAATGTTTAATTATTTACATCTTATATTACTATTGGTTATTATTATTCAAAAATAAATATCCGAAATTGGTTTCAATCATTATTGTTTTCATAATGAAAATCAATTTAATATATTTGTTTATTGGTAAAATAATATTAAATGAAAATGTGAATTTTTAATTTAAATATGAAATTCATTTGATATAATTATATCAATTTTACATATGTATTTGGGTACAATGAATAAGATCATAATAAAAAATATATTATAAGGAAAACGATGTCATCTAGAAGTGCACATTGTTATACATTTGGGATTATACTGTGAAGTGTGATTGAATGGTACTAAATGTAACAGTAGGTTTAGAGGAACGATTTGATGTGTATGTTATTAATGATATTTATTTAAATATTCAATCTTATTTGAGGAAACCCATGTCTATATGATGTATTATAATTTTGATATATTTAACTTTCGACCTATTTATTGATTATTTATTTTAACAAAAATTATAGTAGTGAGTTGAATAGTATATTATGTAGAGAAAATTGGTTGAGTAGTGAGATTATCATAAATATTTTAATAATTTATTAGAGATGTAGTGGTAAATTAACATTGAAAAATTACATCTACATATACTCCATAGAAAAAGACTATTACATGCACACCATGTAAAATTAATGTGTATTTTTTTTCTTTTTAATATTTTTATTTAATTTTGAATAAAATAAATATTCATTGTTTCTTTACAAATGTGATGATAAGATCCAATTCATTTTGAATAAAGTGATAATTTTTTAATTGGATAACTCTTGACCCCCCATAGGTTGTGAAAAGGGACAAAACATATAACAAGTGGTATTAGATCCATATATTACTTCTAGAATCATTTGGTGGGATTTTTCATGGAGAATATTGGAGTTTTAAGGTGTTAACCATGTAGCAGGAAATTAAATTTGTTATATAGAAGAATGAAATGATTTATCTTTTTGGATTTATGGCGACATATGATTATTTGGATGTACTATATATAATATAGAAAAACATTACATTATAAAGTCATTAAATAAAGATAATAAGATGTTTTATATTAATTATGACATTATTAATAATGCTTTTAATCGATAAATATATAATGATATATATATATATATATACGTCTGTGTGAATGTGATTGGTTTTAGCAATGAAGAATGAGTTTATGGTAAAATGATATCATATATGTTTATTATATCAAATTAAAAGAATAAATAATGTTGGGGTTTAAAACATGATTGATGATACCAATTTTTATTTTTGAAAAATGTTGGTTGATTCTATTGCCATGATACTTATGTTATTTGTGTAATATTTCTACAAATTTCTTACTTTATGGTTTTTCTTGTTAAAAAAATAGTCATATAGTTACACAATGGTACATCAAAAAAATATTCTAACATGAATAAATTATTGTCGAAAAATTTTCATTTTTTGTCCTACATTATACCCTTGTATCATATAAAATATAGTTGAATTTAAATGGATATTTAGAATATTCATTGAATTAAAAATAACTCAATGTTATTGATAATAATAAGGTTTGAGAGGAATATAATGAATATTATATTATTCAATATGTCTTATCACTTATAGAAAAAAATTCATAAGAGGTAACATAAGATATGAAGGTGAATATATAATTGATTTTATTCTTTGGTATAATTATTAGTCAAATTGTTACTACATGTATATCAATATAATGTTAATATTATTGTGAGTTTGAAATGTCTCTAAAATATAAAAAATATTTTTCCCTTGTTTTCAAATTGAAATCAGTTTTTGTAAATTGACTTAAATATTAGAGTAATGTATTTAATAGTTGAGAAGAATACGGTGTTGGGGAAGATCAATTTATATATAATGAGACATATTTTACCTAAAAAATTGATGACTTTTTTATCGTTGTTACTGAAAAAATATAAGGTTGTATTTTTAAATGACAATCAAGGATAAAGGGTAGTTTATATTCAAGTGTAATTAAAGATATTAAATTAATATTATGATGAAATGATAAGGAAAAATAAGATAATTTTACTTTAGTTTATAGAGACCTTAATTTAGGTTGTTAAATTTTAATTGTAAGTTTATAATCATGGAAATTAAATGAATTATGTTAATGATAATCCTAAAAAATTTGATAACATTTTTCAATATTAGATAAAGATTTAGGATTATTCCATGATCATTAATGATCGTAATAATTATTTTTAGAATAATATTTATAAAATAAGAAATCATTAGTAGTAATTCATATTTTAGTGAACTATAAATAGATCAAGAATTGTAATAAAATATTCCATGAAGAAGTATTAGATTTCATAATTTCTAGACGATGTCTTTATGGTATGGTAAAAAAGAGGGGACATTATTATATAAAGATATTAATTATAGAATAACTACTTCTATTGGTAATAATACAATTTATTATATGGTTATTTAATCAATAAAGGTTCTATAATATCTATTTTGAAATATATGTTTCAAGTAGTGAAGGGGGTGCATTGCATCCCCTAATTACCCTATGTGTGTGGGTTAACAGTGGTGGGATCTCAATTTTCGAATTTAATTATCATATATAAATAGTTTTTTCATGTATTACTAGATCAACATGTATGTTTCAATATCAATTCGTTTCATGGAATGAGTCATTGATGTGTCTCAATTTTTTAATTTTAATATAGATTTGGTAAAATATTCATGACAAATATGTTCAATTATAGGTTTATTTATGTTCCTACAACCCATTTAAAAATGATGTTTCATGTTTCAGTGTTGATGGTTTCCCACAAAACAAACATTAAAATTTGAAAATGGATTACAAAATATGAATTTATAGAAAAACAAGATTTATGAATACAAGAGAAAAATAATATATTTACATTCATAATTTTTTTCTTATCCACACTATATCTTGATTTAGTGAATATAAAGTATTATTAAGAGGATATTAAATTTGAATTAAAATAATTTATAATTAGAATTTATTAATAATATTAAAAAATATCAATATGGGTACTGTTTTAATAAGAAATTTTTTTTGAAATAAACATTTTATATCATAGAGAGATGAAATATATTTTGTAATAGAACTCAATTGAAAATGAAGTCTAGAAAACAAAATTACACTCAATGGGAAGAAATTTTACCCACCTATAAATGAATAATTAATTATTATATCAATACTAATTTCATTTATATGATATAAACAAATATAATCTCATTTTATAACTTCGTGGTAGGAATGTAAGAATATAGTGATAGAAATTTGGATGAAATATAATATGAAAAAAATATTGAGTAAATTCACCCATATAATGTGTAGTTTGTCTTCATATAATTTTATTGCTGTAATATATATGATATAAATATAATTTTAAGAATTTATAGAATAATGGATTTTTTAAATTATGGTGAAATAATGAGTAAAGTAATCTGGATGAACTAGTTTTGAATATAGAAATCCATGAATGCTGAACTCCTGAATTTAACTGTACTTATTCAAAATGTATTATATTGATGTCATCATTTGTTCATAGGATTCGAAGTCACGTTCAATTAAAAAATAATTATATATTGTGGTAGTATTAGAACACTATCTATAAATATTGGAGGAAAATGGGAAATATATATCATGTAGACTGATGACGGAATGCATGTCATATAATAGAGAAAGAATAAAATAGAATGAAGAGATGTAGGCTATATCTAATTAATAAAAAATGTAAGGAGAACATGACAATATTCATAGATATATGATATTTTCATAAATTTATGAAAAATAAAACATTTATTTAAAACTATTTCATTAATTTAAATATATTAAAAAACATACCCATCTAAACAATAAGAGAGACTTATTATTTCTTCATTTTGTCTGAACTGGTGTATTTAGAATAATTTGTATAATGGGAACATATTGTGAGAAGTAATTCTTATTATTTTTTGGTGATTATAATAGGATGTATGGTTTCATTATTACCCAATAAAAATTTGATATTCTGTAATTCATAATCTATTTTATGAACAGAATAAAATTAAACAAGAAGGGATATTAATATGTCAAAGTCAAATAATGGATCGCGGTAATCATCCTATGTTGCAGAAAATATCTTTTAGAACATCACATTCATCATGATTAAAATTTAGTAATATCACCCAATATAGTTAGGTATTTTATAGAAGAAACCATTTTATTAAATAATGGGAAATACATTTGGGATATAACAAAGAATATATCATAATTAATAGAATGATAGAGTGTACATGGATTCACATAATCAATGTGTAACATTACTCAATATTATTATAGATAGGAATCCATGTAAAAATTATCATGGAATTAATGCCACATTGAAATATCATTTACTATTAGGGATAAAGTGATTCATCTAGAATAAATTAGGTAATGTAGTTAGACACACAGATTAAAAAAATGTAGGTTTATTCTTACTCTCCTCTATAAAGAATGTGATTTATATAAATTTATCTCATTAATACTATTGAAAAAATATCTACTCTAAAATATGAACAAAGGATAGGGTTAATGGATCACACTTACCTAAAATAAAAAATAGAACCAACAATCCTTTAAGGAATAAATAAAGGAAAAATTGTGGGTTAATAAACTAAATAATTATTTTCATTTAATTGGTATGAATAAAACATGGGATACTATAGTAAAACATAAAAATCATTGTTTTTATTATTTTTTATAAATTGGGGTATTCAAAAAGTAATTTTAAAAATTATTGTGTTTTTTAATAAAATTGTGATTGTTATCTAAATTTATTGAATTTATTTATGTAGTTAATATCATTATAAAATTCAGATCAATTTGAACAAATATTGTTTTTAAGAATATTCATAGAATATTATATAGAGATAATGTAATATATTTTTTCTTAAAAATGGAATGAAATAAGAATTTAAATAATTATTTCAAAATGGGAATTAATAAATAAATAAACTACCAAAGTTGGTGTATGTATGGTTGGATAAATACTTGAGAAACTTATAGCTAATGATAGGTGATATTGATTATACCTTATATGTGGAAATTATGAAAGATGAATAGTGTGTGGTGATGGTTTATAGGAATGATTTCACCTTTTCATAGAATAAGTGGAGTTTAGTAGATAATTATATGAAATAAATGTGTTTGAAATGATTGATTTTGTTCATTGAACTATTAAACTAATTTATAGGCATAAATTTACAACAAAAATAAGAATTAATATTTATCTCATAGGAAAAATATGAAAGGTAACTATGTATAAAATTTAGATTTGAACAGCAAAATGCAGATTCAACAATGATATAAATTGAATGTAAACATTGAAATGATGAGTATTATGATGTAGTAAAAATTCAAGGATTAGATGAATCATTAGTATTCAAATTTATTATAATTGGTGTTCATATTTTTAGTGCTACAATTTTACTAGAACAGTTTATGAGTTATACTGTGAAAAATATTCCTTATCAGTAAATATTATAATAATTAATTTTTAGGCCACACTAAATTATTGTATTATTTTAATAAATTAAATTATTTATATCCATTGGTGTATTCAGTTTCTGATTGGATTTGAGAAAATTTTGACAAAAGTCCATAAGCAGTTGGTAATTTATCATTGGAAGAATCTGAGATTACATTCTATGAGTGAAAAATTGTCTTTTTGAATAAATAAATAAAAAATGTAATATATATTATATTCCAATTCATAAAAAATACTACTATCTATGATGAATAATTAATAATATCATTGTTAATAAGTACACATGTAAATATTATATTTTTGTTACCATGTAATTTTCATTTAATGGATGAATACTTTTCTATAACTGTCTTAAAAGAATCATATTGAGATCCACTACTACATTATTAGATAAAATTTGGATATTAATATATAAAAAATATAATTATTGTTGAATTCAACATCACGTGGAATGTATTTTCAACAAACTACTTTTTTCTAATCTATATAATAGAAACTAGATAAACTATCATGTCAAACTAATTACATCATACTGAAGAGGTGGAAATACCCCATAACAAATTATATTAAATATTATTCTTTAATCATGAATTTCAAATATATATTGACATTATTGGATATATAAATATAGTTACCCTAGACTTTTACATATATCATTACACAATTTTAAGCATAATTGTGCACCATAGTACAAGCTAAAGAACGTCAATTCAAGTGTCTTGGAAGACAAGGCTCATAAAAAATAAAAAATGGATCTAAAAAACACTAATTTATTTAATCTCCATAAACATCTTCTAAATTCCATGGATCCATTAAATATTCATAGGGTACCTTGGGGAACACATAAACAATGGGATGAGGTGAAAATTTCAGTAAGGGAAAGAACATAATGATTCATCTTAGTCACAAGAGTTAGGAGGCATGACATAATGAAATCCAAAACATGGATCCTATGAAATAATTTAATATAATAATGGGATAATATAAAAGTGGAATCTTTTAAATGTTTCCAAATAACAAAACATTTATTTAGTATGGGTCGAGGCTAACCGCTAAGCTCATTTCCTATTTTATTATGGGTCAAGGCTAACCTCCAATCCCATTTCACATCGAATCTCGTCAGACTTAAATTTACCCAATGCATTGAAGCGATATCTGGGTGCACCCACATAAACATTCTCCTGAATATTCTTGCCACATAAATATTCATTCCACATAAATAATCATACATAATCATCCATTTATAAATATAAGGATACCCACGGAAAGAATGGTGTACCACAAACATGACATAAATCATAAGCAATGATCATATCATGAAAGTGTTAATAAAAGATATGGATTAGAAAATACATGGACATTCAATGAGTAAAAAGGGAATATAACATAGTTGGTGGTTTTAAATAGATGTGACAACATATAATAAATGCATTTGAGAAACATTATCATAAAAATATTTTAGTGCAATTTTAATGAAAATACTGTAGATAATTTAAAAATTGAAAAGAGGGAAATTTTTATATAAAAACAGAATTAAACAAAGAATATTTTCAAAATAACAAGACTTATTTTACAAAGATAGTGGTTGTTCAAAGTATACAATATATTGCACTTTAAATTGGGTTAAAATTCGGGAAGTTCCCAAAAACATGTTTTTATATTAGAATGTTCTATGGCATGTATCTTTTAAAAAAACATGACTATACCCAAAAAAGACTAATTAAAGGTTCTTAATAAATGAATTTTGTTACACTAAACATAATTTGGAATTTATAAAAAATTATATAAGATAAATCCAATTTGATATAAACAATGATAAAGCAACCAGAATGAACAAAAGGGGTTCTGGTAGAATTTTTTATAGTTTATTAGCATGATGTTGGGTGCACCTAAGAGGGATTGATGAGAGAGAAAATGGGTTTCTCATAACATATATATCATTAGAAAAGTATGTGGGATGTGAAAAACCATACCCAATTATTTGGTATTATGCATAAAAGGCATTACAAAGAGGACATTCTTGATTAAGAGGGAAATGGAGAGGATCCCTTAACTTAAATCTGTTGGTGTTCTCCACTTGTTATTAATGATCATAATAAACAAATTATAATTATTAATTAAGAGTTCCATAACCAATTATATATGTAAATGGTATAGTATAATCATTTTAAGTTCATTTATAACCATTTTTATTGGTTATGAGGATCAATTTCATTGTCCGCGCTCGTTTGTTTTCTTGCTTGTAATGATTGGTTCACATATATTTATGTTTGGATAAACATGTGAGATGAACGTGGTTTTACAAAATTGAGGTTATATTCTATTATAAAAAATCCATGATATTAAATGGTTTTGAATTTAATTTGGTTAATTAGAGTGAAGTTGAATTATTATATATATAACCCTAGTGACAACCATTTTGGTCAATCGGTGTGTTTGATTACAATGAACTTGTTTTCCTTTATAACATAATTACATTTTTACAAAAGGATTACAGAACCAAAACTAGTATATATTTCCTATATAATAATCTGGTTCAACCATTACCCAAATGTAATCATGAGCATAATTAATTATAACAAAAGAAATTGGCAAATTGTTGTCCTTGAATGTGCTAAGTTAGAATATATCAAACTGTGATTTCATTTAGTTCAAATAAAAAGGTGGGGAAAGGAGAGAAGATAATTAAATAAGCCATTAAAATAAAAACATTATATTACATGTATGTTACTAGTGGAATCATAATATTTGGGTGAAGGAAGGTGAGGAAATAAACAAAAAGAAAAGAACATAAAAGAAATAATGGAATTGGAAAGAGGAATTTACCTCTTGAGACTTCCTCCTTTGAGAACCTCTTAAGGGGATAGGTTTTGGTATTTGTTAGAGGATAGGAAATTTTGTATGCGGGGGATGATCTTGGGGATATATTTTTGAAGAATATTGGCAAGGCACAAGGCTTGAGTGGAGTGAAAAGAAGTGGGAGGGAGGGGGGGTTTTATAGTGGATGAGAGGAGGGTTTTCATATGTTTCTAATCATTAATGTATTATTTCTTCACATAACAATAAATTGTATATATTAGATTACTGAGAATAGTAATATATTCATTTCTCATTGAAACAATTTGATCTTAAAAGATAATATCATCATTAATGACTCAATAAATACATTATTTAGCATTTATCGTAAATTATCATATTTTACTATTCATTTAAATTTACATATTTTAGAAATATATCCAAAATTAACCCTAACCATTTTTCGACATGTATAATCCAAAAAATGATATCCATTTTTCAAAAATAATTTTTTAAATATGATTATTTTAATATTTAATTAAAATCATAATTTATTATCAAAATTCTCTTTTAAAACATTTATTTTTGTATTCTAAAATATAGGTATATATAAAATTCAAAATGAATATTATTTTTATTTTATCATAGTTAGGTTACTATTTAGTAGGGTGTAGCAATATTCATAAGGGTATGTTAATATTCATAAGGGTAGGTTACTATTCATTAAAAAAATTCCTCATCAGACTCCGAATAACTTACTGATGGTAACCGTGTCTGTCAGATTTTTAAAACTCTAAACACAAAAGTCACAAACGTAGGATTAAAGGACATTTAGAATTTAGTAGTTCATAATGTTGTGTTTTCAGGTTATTTTATTATATATTTATAAGAAGGTAATTTCTATGGAAAAACATTGGTTCGTTACATTCTATTCCCCTTATCAAATTTCTCCATCGAAGATTCATTTTACATTCTAAAAAAAATGCGGTTGTACTTTCCCCTCATTACTTCCTCCAGTTCCAATTTATCCTCTTCGTACTTGTGGTTTCTGCATAGTACCTTGAATAGATTATTTTTCTTGTTGTGTGGGACATTGTCTCAATGATCAAAGATCATTACTGGTTGTTCCTCATAAGAATGATCATCCACCATCTGTACCACCTCTGATGGGTGTACATGTGAAATGATTGGTATGTACATTCTTAAGAGGGATATATGAAAGGAATCATGTACATTCGACATGGTTGGTGGATGTGCTAGTAGACATGCCACATATCTGACTCGATCAAGGATCTGGATGGGGTCGATGTACTTAGGACATAACTTCCATTTATTTCCAAACCTCATGAACTTCTTCCATGAATATATTTGTTGAAATACTAGGTCACCAACTTCGATCTCATGATCTCATTGATGGTTATTTGTATAACTCTTCTGTCGACTTTGGGCTACCCTGATATACATTTGAATGGTTTTTACCTTTTCTACCATTTAATCGACCATTTCAGGTCCTAGTAGCTTACGCTCACCAACTTCATCCAAACACATCGGTGTTCTGCTCCTTTTCCCATAAAGGGCTTCATATGGTTCCATTTGGATGCACGAGTGGATACTATTGTTGTTAGAGAATTCAACTAGTGGAAGATGTTAGTCCCATCCCCTTTTGAATTCAATAGAACACACTTTCTAAATGCCTAGAAGTGTCTGAATAGTTTTCTCATATTGACCTTTAGTTTGATGACGATTGACAGTAATGAAGTTCAGTTCTGTTCTTAGAGCATGTGGGAGAATTTTCTAAAACATCGAGTTGAATCTAGGATCACGGTCAGATACAGTAGATTATGGTACTCCTTGCAGCCTTACTAATTTGATATAAATCCACGTAATTTGATCCAATGAGAAGTCCCCTCGTATCATGACAACATGAGATGTCTTGTTAAGAAGATCTATTATAACCCATATTGCAATGTTTCCTCTTGATGTCCATTCAAGTCTAGTCAGAATGTTCATGGTATTGTTCTCCCACTTCTATGCTGTTATGGGTAGTTTTGTAGCATCCCATTAGATTTTTTCATATTAGCCTTCACTTTATGACATACCAGACACTTTTATGTATATTCAACAATCTCATTTTTCATATTGTCCAACTATATGTTTTCTCAGAGATCTCGATACATCTTTGTGCTCCCTGGGTAGATAGATAAGGTCAAGCTATATTCATTATTCAATATCTCATATATTATCTCAAGATTGGATGGTACACAAAATCATGTCCCAAATCTTACAACTCCTTCTTCATCAAATTTGAAATTGGAGGATTTCCCATTTCAGATAGCTTCCACCATTTTCTGAATTTCCACATATTTTCATTGATCATCCAGTATTTTTTACAAGAGGGATGGTTGAACAGTCATTTGAGAATGGATTGATGATGTTCCTCCCTTAATGATCCCCATGTACATCCTTTTTAAATATAAGAAGATCAAATCATTTTCAATTCTCATCAATGATAAAGAAACTCGATCTTTTCTACTTAGAGCATGTGCCACCTTTTTTTCCTTACAATGATGGTAGTGGATTGAGTAGTTATAATAATTGCTGAGCTCTATCCAACTTCTCTAGTGCATATTAAGCTCATTCTGTGTGAATCTATATTTGAGACTCTTGTGGTTAGTATGTATCTCACAATTCTCCCCATAGTGATAATGAAAGTAGATTATCAATTCAAAGATGAAAACCACCAACTCCAGATCATTCATGGGATAGTTTTTCTCATGGATTTTCATCTTCATTGTGGCATATGAAATCACTTTATCATTTTTTATCGCAAAAAACCTAATCCCATCATTGAATCATCACTATACACTAGAAAGAGTTCTCCACTTATAGGGAGTGTGAGTACTAGAGCAGTGATAAGCCTATTTTTCAATTCCTTGAAACAGTCTTAACAATCCAGTGTCCAGACATATGTTACTTCCTTCTATGTAAACTTTGTCATTTGGTTTGACAATCATGAAATGTTATTAAAAAATATTCAATAATACCCATCTAGACCCAAAAATCTGTGGATTACCATTACAGATGATTCTATGGGCCACTCATCCCTTTCATTACTCTTAGAATGGTCCCCATATATCCTTTTGATGTTGGTAACATGACCGTATAATGGTACATCTTCAATCTATAACTCACAATTAATGTACATTGGAAATAAATTCTCTCTTTGAAAATTATTTTACACAATATTCAAATTCTCTTCATGTTTCTCCTTGGTCTTGATGTATATCGGAATATCATCAATAAAGACTACCAAAAATTTGTCGAGGTAATTTCTAAAGACTCTATTCATTAAATTCATGAAAAATGTTGGATCCTAAGTGAGTCTAAAGGGAATCACTATGAACTCAAGGTGTTCATTCCTCGAACGAAAGGTAGTACTGAGAATAACATTCTTCCTCCCCTTTAATAGGTGATATCTCGACCGAAGGTACACCTTAGAGAAATAACTATCCCCATGAAGAAGATCTAACAAGTCATCTATCAGTGGAAGGGGATTATTTTTCATTATCATGATTTTTTTGATCTCATGATAATCAATGCAGAGGTGCATTGATACATCCTTCTTCTTGATGAAGAGGACTACCACACCCCATGGTGAAGCAAGTGGGTGTATAAATCCCTTATCTATATTCTTTTTAACTCTTTCTCCATCTCTTCCATCTCTATAGTGGACATTCTGTATGGATTCTTTGAGATAGGTAGATATCCAAGGATACATTCAACTGAGAACTCAACCTCTCGGTTAGGAGGAAGACCAAACAACTCTTTTGGTAATACATCAGTGTAATCTGTAAACATGGGCTTGTATTCAAGCATGATTATCTCCGTTTTCTCAGTAGTTTGAGCTAGATATTTTTTCTCATAAGGTAGAAATATTCACACATGATAGGATTATTCTGAAGTAGATTCATCTTCCTCCATTCACTTGTATGGAATTAGAGGATTCTTTGGAATGTGAATAGTGATCTCCCTTTCCCGATAGTTGATGTATTCTTTGTATAATGATATCCAACCTATGTCCAAGATAGTTTCAAACATTAATTAAGGAAGTATGATAAAATTTCTAGGAGTTCAGTCCACAAACCTTAACTGGGGAGGAGTTATAAACCATGGGCACAATAATTTCACCATTTTATATTCTCATAGATTACTTTTCCTCCAAATTGTGAGGCTATGTTTGAATAGTTATATTAATCATTTATTATATGAATGAATGTATAGAAAATGAATCCAATAGTACATTATCTATTCTATAATGAGTGACTAGTGTAGCTGTCACCACATCGTTTTCTGGATCCACCTCAGTAGTATTGATAGCATAAGCCCTTCTTAGTTTCCATGGGGGTTACTATTGATTTCCTCTGAAACCCCTCATCTTTGGGAAATTGTTCTCATAATTCCCATCCTCCTTGCAGGTGTAACATTGAACTATAGTCTGAGTGTTGATCTAACCCTTCATTTATTCTTCACAATTAGCTGGATTTTTCATATCCCTTTAGAAGTTATTAGAATGATGACCAAACTTTCCCCATTTGAGTTAAATCTTGGTTCCATTTAGATAGTTATCAGGATATTTCTTCTGACCACTTTTACAAGTGGAAAAGTTAGGCTTATTTCCATCATGAGATTTTTTTTAATACACCACCCATGTTTGTCTCCATTTTCTGCTTCTTGTTACGCGGACCACAAGACCACTGAGAGTCTCAAATCCCCATTTTGTCCTTGAGGGAAAAACAGAAAATATCCTCATAACTGTCAATGTTTAAAATATCCAACATTTTTTGTAGACATTTCTTTAGTCCGCTAAGGAAGTGATCAACCATACATGCAGTGTTCATGACATTTCCAAAGTCGTACCTTGCAATCCTTGTAATGTTTTCTTAATACGCCCTGTTGGACTCATCTTTATTCATCTTGAGTCTGAGGAAATCTCTTTCCGTCTTGAGATGGAGGGTTTGAGGAAAATATTTTTTGAAAAACATCCTCTTGAATTCCTTCCAATCCATGGAATCAACACCCTATTGGGACATTCTATTCTTGATCAGTGTCCACCACTGATCAGCTTCCTCATCAAAACGATGGACTGCCAGTACAACCTTCTCTTATTCTGAGCACAGGAGGATGGAGAATATCATTTCAATTTAGTAAATCCATAATTTTGTGAAGAGGGGACCAGAAGTTTTTCTAAACATGGGAGGCATATGATGTATGAAGGATTATAAAACAACATTCTATTTCCTAAGAGGAGGGGGGAGTTCAGCATGATTCAAGTTATTATTCGAAACATGAGCCATCTGACCAAGTACTATCATCATGTTTTTGAGTACCCGCTCCCATATTGTAAGTCATATCAATAGGGAATTCTTCACATTTTTTATCACATTGGTTATTGGAACATGTTCTTTTATTTACCACCATTAACTAAGAAAAGGAATGTATAATTAGAGGTTTTGAATACTTATCCATAAATCATAAAAAGGAAACATTGAACATAAATGGATAAACATATTAATAATAAGTATATCCTAACTTGTGAATCCTTTGGTATATATCTAGGTTACGCTCGATCTAATTATTGTCTTTTATTATTATGTGATTTTTTGTCCCTTAATAATGGTTTGTACTAAGCTTGTTAATCTACAAAAACATATCCCCTAGGAGTGTAGTAACCATGAGTGCAGCAAGTACCGTTGTCATGTACCAAGATACCCCATGATAAGACCAATACTCAATGTTAGAGTTTTCAATCATGGAAACATCTATGAAAGGGAAGTCTCTATGTGCTCGTATCCAGAAAGGGATGCATTTTCTTGATAAATCACTTACTCAATACTAACCAAAATTTAGGAATGTTTTCTTATACATAGTCTCATCCTTATGGTTCTGACTAAGGTGATCTATTCCAAATCTCCAAAAATAACTATTCAATCATCATATTCCAACTATAGTGACCCAAGACTAATATATATAACATTACATGATTATAAGCATAATTATACAACAGTGTACAAACCAAGGATTTTTATGTCTAGTGTCTAGAAAGACTAAGTACACAAAACACAAAACATGTGTCTAAAAAACGATTCATTATTTAATCTCCATGAAGATATTTTAACATCCATTGATCCCTTACATCTGAATAGGGTACCCTAGGGAACACATGAATAAGGGGATTAGATGAAAACCCCAGCTAGGGAATGAACATAAGGATATATCATAGGCACATGAGTTAGGTGTCATGACCTAATGATATATAAACCATGTAACATATGAAATATTTTCATATAAGCATGGGATAATATAACATGGAATCTTATAAATGTGTTAGAATCACAAAAAATTTCATTAGTACGGTTCAATGATAACCTCCAATCTCATTTCCCAATTTAGCATGGGTCAAGGCTAACCGGCAATCCTATTTCACATCACATCTCATAAGACATGACATTACCCAATGCATTGGAGCGCTATCTAGGAACACCCATATCAACATTTTAATGAATATTAATGCCACATAAATATTTTTTACACAAAAATAATAATATATAATCAACCATTCATAAACATAACTATTCCCATGAAAAGAATTCAGTACCACAATCATGACATAAACCATAACCGATGAGCGTATCCTGAAAGTGTCCAGGAAAGAAAGGGATTAGAATATACATGGACGTTCATAAGGTAAAATAGGAATATTACATGGTAGGGGGTGTAAAATATAAGTGTCATAATATAAGAAATGTATTTTAGAAACATTAGCATTAAAACATTTTTGTGTGGTTTTAAGGAATATACTGTAGAGATTTTAAAAATAGAAAAGAGGGAAATCGTATATATAATACCAATAAATAATAAATAATGTTTTCATAATAAAAATACTTATTTTAAAATAATATTTGGGCTCAAAAAATATGATGGAGTTGATTTTAAATTTGATAAAATTAGTGATGTTCCCTTAAAATAGGTTTTCTTATCAGAATGTTTTAAGAATGAAATATTTTAAAAAACATATATATTCCAAAATGTTACTAATTAAAGGGTCATCATAAATGAATTTTTTAAAAATAGACACCATTTAGAATATATTCATAAACAGATATGATAACTCCACTTTGATATAAATAAAGATAAGGAAACCCGAATGAATAAAATGGGTTCGTGTAGAATTCATTACAGTTTATTTGCATGGTGTTAGGTGTACCTAAGAGGGATTGATGATATTTAAAAAGGGATTCTTATCAAGTATAAATATTTATGAATGTATGGGGGATTTTAGAAAACATACCCCATAATTTGGGATTATGAATATAAGGCATAACATAGAGGACAATTGTGATTTAGAGAGAAACGGAGAGGATCCCTTACCTTAAATCCATCGGTGTTATCCAATTGTTACTAAAGTCCTAAATAAACAAATAATATTGATTAATTAATAATTCAAGAACCTCTTATATATTAAATTGGTTTATTATAATCCTTTATGTTCATTTGTTAACATTTTTATTTGATATGAGGTTCAATTTCATTGTTCGCGAGTGTTTTTTTAATTGGTTTTAATGAGGTGTTCACTTATAATCATGTTTGGATAAACATGTAAGATGAAAATGGTTGTCTAAAATTGATGTAATATCTTATTAGTGAACAAACAAGATATTATTAGGTTTTAATTTTAATTTTATAAAATAGAGTGAAGTTAAATTATTATATATATAAACCTAGTGAAAAATGTTTTGGTTAATGTGTGTGTTTTATTTCAATGAACATGTTGAATTTTATAACATAATACCATTAATAAAAAGGATTATTTAACCCAAAAAAGGATATATTACCAATATAATAATATGGTTCAACCATAACACAAATGGTTTCATGGCCATAATTAATGATAATTAACGAAATTGATAAATGTTTGTCCTTGAATGTGCTATATTAGCGCATCTCAAACAGTGATTTAATTTCATTCAAATAAAAAGGTGGGGTAAGAAGAGAAGATAATAAAATATCCCATTAGTATAAAAAAATTTCAGTACACGTATGTTACCAGTGTTATCATACTATTTGTGTGATGGTAGATGAGGAAAGAAACAAAAGGAAACGAACTTAAAAGAAATGAAGGAATTGGAAAGTGGAATTTACATCTTGAGACTTCCTCCATTGATAACCTCTTAAGGGGTGAGGTTATTGTATTTTAAGGAGTCTGTGATATTTGGGATAAGTAGGAGGATCTTGGGGAGTGATTTGGGTCGAATATTGGCAAGAAAAAAAGGCCTGATAGGAGTGTAGAGAAGTGTGAGTGAGGGGGTTGTTATAGTAGAGGAGAGGAGGGTTATCATAATTTTTTAATCATTGATTTACTATTTATTAACAAGAAAACTAATAGATAGTATTCCATGAAGAATAAAATTAATATATTCTAGTTACTTTAAATAAATTGGTCTTACATTAGCAGATATCAATGGCTCAATAAATAAATTAGTTAGCATTTATCGTAAATCAACGTATTTTACTATTTATAAAAATTCAAGTATTCCAAAAAAATCTCAAAAATTCACCCTAAACATTTTTCAACATGTAGAATTAAAAAATGAAATCCAATGTAAAAAAATAATTCTCTAAATATTATTATTTAAATATTTAGTTAATTTTATAATTTATTATCAAAAACCTCTTTTAAAACATTCATTTACTTATTCTAAAAATTATGTATATCACACTTTCATCAGGGATATTATTTTTATACAACCATAGGTAAGGTTACTATTAATTATAGTATATCACTATTCATAACGGTACATTACTATTCATAATGGTAGATTACTATTCACCGAAAATTATGTTTTTCTTATCGAACTCCCAATAAATTACTGATCATGACTGTGTATGTTAACTTTTTGAAATTCCATACATAGAAGTGACATAATTATGTTTAAATGTCATTATCACTTAGTAGTTAATTATGTTGTGTTTTTATGTAATTTTATGACATATTTATAATAATGGAATTTACATCGAAAAAAATTTGGTCGTTACAATAAATATATTGCAAGATTCTCACCATATTGATATTTAATTATTTAAAATGTTATAGTTTCTTATTTCTTATTTTTAAATATTAGAACACATAATTTTTGTAATATATTTTCATCTATAGATAATTAAATCACATATGATTATTGATTAGTAGAATTCACATTTAATTAGTTAGAAGAGTGGAAATTTTACGTAATGAGGAAAATTAAAAGAATAGATGTAGTTTAACCCTTTTAATTTTATTATCCAAGTGGGATAATAAATAATTTGTGTCTATGAGTCAAGAAGGGATGAATTGTCACGACCTTCCCTCGGGGCCCGTGTCGTGACTAATTGGTATCAGAGGAGTTCGGTTCTACCGAAAAGTATGATCTTTTCTATGTGAAGCAATAATATTTAGCGTATTGAGTGTGGTTATCAGTCCAGGGAGTCCAGTGTTGGTGCGGCGGCCGACGTATCCGTACACCAGGACCCTGACAACTGATTTCCGACTTAATGCACGAAAAAATTTATTGCGTGTGTGTTTCAAAGTTTTCTTTGTGATTAATTTATATATATCAGCTCACCAGGTATACTGTTCTGACCGTGGCGCACCTGTTTCCTTTTCAGGATGGCCCCACGACGGCAACCAGCCAGGGTTCCGAGAGTCGAGCGTGACGACAGCCCACCGAGAGACGAGGCCTCGGTGCAGGGCCCTTTGTCAGCAGTGGCACCGGCGGTAGCTCTACCCGCCGAGCCACCGATGCTTCCAGCCGCTGACGATGCACGTCGCCTTGGATCTCTTCACGAGTTCCAGCACCAGCGACCGCCTAGGCTCCGTGGGGAGATGGACCCCTAGGCAGCAGAGGACAGGCTGGAGGCAGTGGTACGAGTTTTTAGGCTAGTGAGGACACTTGCAGACCTCATGGTGATCCTCTCTGTGAGCCTACTGCACGCAGCAGCAGGACGATGGTGGATCTTGATGCTCCAGGTGCACGATGAGGCATCTCTACTTTGGACGGACTTTGAGAGCCTCTTCCTCTCGGAGTTCGTCCCAGCAACCCTTCGTGCGGTGCGTATCCAGGAGCTTCTTCAGCTGCGACAGGGCAGCATGAAGGTCTCTCAGTACTCGGCGAGATTTACTGATCTCTCGCGCTACTCGACCGACATGGTACGGGACCCATTCTTCCGGGCCCGGACCTTCGAGCAGGGTTTGAGACACGAGATCAGGGCATCGCTGATCTCCCTCAGCATACCGACTTATACATGAGTACTGGAGCAGGCCCTTTTGATCGAGAGCTTCCTTGTTGAGTCTACACCAGCGCCGAGACCTACCTAAGGGTGGCACGTGGTAGAGTCATCTGCAGCAGGCAGTCGACGGTTGACTCAGGGGTTTAGGAAGACCAGACCATTAGGCAGACGACCTCAAGACACTGGCTCAGCAGTGCAGGGCACACAGCGTGGAGCCAGTCTTTCGAGAGGCAGACAGTGCTACTCGTGCAGCGGGAAGGGCCACATGTCTCGTGACTGTCCGACCTGTCGTGCCGAGGAGCAGCAGACGGTTGAGGGACCACCGAGGCAGAGGCAGAGGGTCGACCATGGCGGTCCGCAGGGAGGAGGCAGACGAGGCAGAGGAGCTGGCCGAGCAGCAGGTGGTGGGCGACGCTTTGAGGCTCTGCCACCACCACCGCCAGGAGGTCCACCCCGACAACAGGGAAGAGTCGGGCAGAGACAGGCACAGCTCTAGGCAGCAGAGGCCTACGACCACGGCGCACCCGAGATGATTCGATGTACAATCTGTGTCAATTCCACCCTTTCTGCAGTACTTATAGACACAGGAGCGAGTCACTCTTTCATAGTCGCTGCCCTTATTTGGAGCTCTGAGATTCCGACAGAGCTGTTGGCTCGATCCTTACGGCTAGAGACTCCTACGGGAGCAGACCCGACGATTACGCACTGGTGCCAGCAGTGTGAGCTTACTCTAGGAGGCGAGAGCTTCGGCTAGGATCTTCTTGTAGCAGCGTCGAGGCCTTACGACATCATCTTAGGCATGGATTGGCTATCTACGATCCATGCGCATATTGACTGTTTTAGGCACAAGGTGCGATGTGTACGCACCGACGGGAGCAGGTTCACCTTCACCGGCGAGAAGGGAGACTTTGCAGCACAGGATGGACTTCCGTGGAGGAGAGGACAGCCCATCACTCATCAGTTGGCTAGCCTCATCCTTGGAGTAGTTGACGTGCGGAGTCCTGGTTTTCCTGCAGTGGTGGATCAATTTGCGGACGTTTTTCATGACGACGTTCCAGGGCTACCTCCTCGCAGAGAGGTATAATTTCATATTGACTTGTACCCCGGGACAGCCCTGATATCCACTCCAGCATATCAGATGGCCCCCGCCGAGCTTCGAGAGCTACGGGTACATTTGGAGGACTTGCAGGGCAAGGGGTTCATCCGACCCAGTGTTTCACCCTGGGCTTCCCCGATATTGTTCGCCAAGAAGGCGGACGGAAGCTTGCGACTTTGTGTTGACTATCGTCGCCCGAACCAGGTGACAGTGAGGAACAAGTATCCGCTACCGAGGATGGATGAACTCTTTGATCAGCTCTAGGGAGCACGGTGGTTCTCAAAGATAGACCTCAGGTCAGGCTATCATCAGCTCAGAGTCAGAGACGAGGATGTGCAGAAGACGGCCATCAGATGTCGGTATGGCCACTATGAGTTCTTGGTTATGCCTTTCGGCGTAACCAATGCTCCAGCAGTGTTCATGGCCCTCATGAACAGGATCTTTTAGCCATACCTTGATCGGTTTGTCGTGGTCTTCATTGACGACATTCTGATTTACTCTACGACTAAGGAGGAGCACGCCTATCACTTGAAAGTTGTAATAGACACACTCCGAGAGCACCAGATTTATGGTAAGCTCTCGAAGTGCTAGTTCTGGATACGTGAGGTCCGCTTCTTGGGACATGTTATCTCTGAGGCGGGAGTTGTAGTGGATCCTGCGATGATCGAGGATGTGTTAGCATGGGAGCCACCCAGGAGAATGACGGAGGTTCGGAGTTTCTTGGGACTAGCTGGATACTATCGGAGATTCGTGCCAGACTTCTCTAGAGTTGTGGCACCACTCACAACTTTGAAGAAGAAGGGGAAACCCTTCGTGTGGTCAGACAAATGTCAGCAGAGCTTCCAGGAGCTGAGACAGAGATTGACTAGCGCACCTATCTTGAGGTTGCCTGAGGAGAGAGTAGGGTACGTAGTTTACTGCGATGCATCAGAGACTGGACTCAGTTGTGTCCTGATGCAGGAGCGGGCAGTGATCGCCTATGGATCACGACGGTTGAGGCCACAAGAGCAGAACTACGCTACCCATGACCTGGAATTGGTAGCAGTGGTCTTCGCTCTGAAGACATAGCGGCACTATCTGATGGGCGAGCGCTTTACAGTCTTTTCTGATCATCAGAGTCTCAGGTATATCTTCTAACAAAAGGAACTGAACCTGAGACAGCGGCGATGGCCTGAGTTCTTCCAGGACTATTACTTTGAGATATTCTATACTCCTGGGAAGGGGAACGTAGTAGCCGATTCCCTCAGCAGGAGGACGGGCATTCAGCTACTTGAGGAGGAGACGGAGCAGCTAGCCTCTTTGCAGATATCCTTCATGGATAGAGATGGAGCAGCCTTCCTCCAGTCTCTCACAGTCACCCCTCCACTACTGCAGCGGGTCAGAGAGGCACAGCGTGAGGATGCTGACTGTGAGACATGGCGTGCACAGATATCCTCGGGACAGGCACCTGATGGTTTCTCCCTTGGAGCAGAGCACAATATCCTTTTCATAGGACGTACCATGGTACCAATTGATTTGCGAGAGGAGGTGCTGAGAGTGTTTCAAACTTCTCCATTGGCGGTACATCCTGGAGTGGCGAAGATGTACCAGGATCTCAGACGACAGCACTGGTGTCCGGGCATGAAGAAGGATGTAGCAGAGTTCGTTTCTCAATGCCTCACCTGCCAGCAGGTGAAGGCAGAGCATCAGGTACTAGCAGGCTTGGTACAACCCTTGGAGGTCCCGGAGTGGAAGTGGGACGGGATATCTATGGACTTCGTGACTGGACCTCCACGCACTTCCAGAGGTCACGACTCCATCTGGGTGATTGTTGACCGACTCACCAATTCGGAACACTTCTTACCCATCAGAGAGAAGGGCTCAGTGGAGAGCTTGGGACGTCTCTACGTTCAGGAGATTGTGCGGCTCCACGGCGTGCCATCATCTATCATCTCTGATCAAGATGCTCGCTTTACTTCCCAGCTTTAGAAGGGGTTACAGGAGGCGTTCGGGACGCAGCTACGTCTGAGCATAGCCTTTCACCATCATACGGATGGTCGGACGGAGAGGACCATCCAGACTCTCGAGAACATGCTCCGTGCATGTGTCCTCGACTTTGGTCGTAGCTGGGAGGACCACCTACCCTTGGTGGAGTTTGCGTACAAAAACAGCTACCACTCCACCATCGGGATGGCACCATACGAGGTGTTGTAGGACTGACCTTGTAGATTTCATTTGTGCTGGACAGACCCTGGGGAGTCAGCACTTGTGGGACCGGAGATGGTCCAGGCCACGACAGAGAAGGTCCAGGTCATCCAGGAGTGGATGAGGACAGCTCAGAGCCGGTAGAAGTCATACGCTGACAGGAGGTGGAGGCCACTAGAGTTCGAGGATGGCGACCACGTCTTCTTGCGGGTCTCACCTCGTCGTGGTATACGGAGATTTGGCCGAAGCGGCAAGTTATCTCTACGCTTCATCGGACCCTTCTAGGTCCTCAACAGGATTGGCGAGGTGGCTTATCGCCTGGCTCTACCACCTCAGTTGCACTGGGTGCACGACGTCTTCCACGTATCTCAGCTGAGGAGATACGTGCATGACCCGACACACATCATTGACCATGGGGAGCTTGGCGTTGACGATGGGGCGACTTTTACGGAGGTCCCGGTGGATATAGAGGATCGACATGAGCGGGTCCTATGTGGGTGATCGATTCCTCTTGTACGCATCAGATGGAAGCACAGGAACCTCCAGGAGAGCACATGGGAGCGGGAGGCTCAGATGCGTGCTCAGTACCCTCATTTGTTTCCCTAGTTTTTTATGTATCTTTACGGGGACGTAAAGCCCTGAGGTGGGAGTAATATAAAGACCCGTAAAATTCAAGGGAAATTTTTTCTCAATTTTCTTTGGAATTTTACAAGAATGCGGTTTCTGACGGCACCTGATTCCGAGGCCCGGAGTGCCCGGAATCAATTTCCAAATTTGGCTCGGGTACGTTCAGTGAACGAACGAGCGGGAATTTCAACTTTTGAACTGGTGCCCGGAATCAAATTCCGAGGGCACCTATTAACTCGCAGCGCCGATATTCTCTTAAGGAGACCTTTTCCGAGGTTGCGTTTTATGCGGGATGAAAGTTATTTTTGGGGAAAATTAAAAGAAGTTAAATAAAAATGTGGAAACACTTTTTATTTTTAGCTTGTTGGTTTTTTTTCTCCCAAAGGGAGTTAAAGGTGCGACCCACATCCACTTAACCTCCTTTGGGAGGATTAAGTGTGGTGGGGCCCACACGAAGCATAACTCTTCACCTTCTTTTTTTTAAACTCCCTTAAACTCCTCTTTTAATGAACATGACAACTTTGGTTATTAAATGGGTGGAGTTGTTTAATTTCAAACCTTTGAATTTCAAAATGTTTTGGTTGAGTAAATAAAATAAGACTTTAGCTTATTTTATTTGGTTAGAATTCTCTAGCCACCTTGAGAGAATTTGGAGCTTTCTTCTTCTTCTTCAAACTTTGACGAAGAACGCGAAGAACCTTCGAACATCGACGAAGAACGCCACGTTCCCCGGAATTGTCTTCCGCGATGCTATACCCGCGACACCGACGACGTCTTCTTCCGCGTCATCTCTTCCGCGACGATTTCCCGCGACGAAATCATCGTCAAAGAACTTCGAATCCTCGCTTCACGACATCGACGTCCTTCTTCTGTGACGCCGACCACCGCAACGCGTCTTCCGCGGGTCGTTGACGATCATCGTTCTTGAAACCGAGGTAGGGGTTTGTTGTTGATTATTTATTTATTCTCGTTCTTGGTTCTATCATGAAAAACTTGAGGATAAATGTTTATGTGTTATCGTCTAACGAGAGGGGGGTCGGACCGCACAAACACGGCTGAATCCCCCCTCCTTTGTTATTGAATATTATTATTATTTTTCTTGTGGATGAACGAGATGGCGTGGTGTCGTCGCACCACGCAGGAATCACACGGCAAATATTGTGCGGCGCCATCGCGCCGCGCCATGGAAAGATTATCATGAACGCGATGTCGTCGCGCCGCGTCGAAGGAAACCAAAGGCGCCGCGGCCGGAGTGGGGCCGCGGCGGAGGGGCGCGGTGGAGGGGCGCGGTGCCGTCGCACCGCGCCGGACGACGAAGGCCGCGGCCGGTTCCGGGCCGCGGCGGAACGAGAAGACCAGCGGCTAGCCGGGCCGCCGGTGTCGAAAGCCGGAAAGGGGACCGGCCTTGCCGGTCCCGTTGATGAAGGACCGGCCGGCCAGGTCCGGCCGGCCAGAAGGGAGAAGAACCGGGGGAATTAATTCCCCCGGCTGGCCAAAACCGGCCCCCTATAATGGGGGGGCCGCGGTTACACCAAGAGGGGGCAGCGCCCCCCCCCCCCCCTTTTTCTCAAAGACAGGCCCCCACATGAGGGGGGCCGTTTGATCCGAGGCGCGGCATCCAGCCGCGCCGCCAGCAGGGAAAGGCGGGGGCTTTTCCCCCCGCGCGTGGCACCCAAGCGGTGCCCCGGCCGCGCCGCCGCACCGGATCACGCCGCCGGCCGGGCTGGGTTGGACTCGGGTCGGTTTGACCCGGTTCGGGCCGACCCAGGGGGGGTGTCGGGCCGGGTCGACCCGGACCCGGACCCCCCGTTTTCGAATCGACTTCGGTCTTTTGCCCATAACATGAGCTACGGACCTCCGTTTGACAAACCGTCAGCGGCGATGCGATCCTTTGATCGAGACGGTCGATCCGGTATATCTCACTCAAAGTTTCGGAATACTTTGAGTTCAGCCGGGTTGGTTCGTACACGAAACCAATCGGGCCTTCGGAGCGGAAACACTCATATCTTGAACTACGGACGTCCGATTGACGTGCCGTCAGCTTTGTTGTGTTCCTCTTAGTGAGACGGATCTTTTGGCATACTCTGCCTGAGGTTTGGACGCAGGTGGTGTACGGTCGGGTTGGTTTTGCCTTAAAAACCAACCGGGACCCTGGGACGAAAAAGCCAATAACTCTCACACCAGGCGTCCGATCGACGCGCTGTCTGTTTCGTTGAGTTCCTGTTGGCGATACGGAACTTTTGGATACAAAAACTCTGGAATTTGTGACAGTTGATGTATCAGCCTCTCGGCTCGTGGAGCGGACCCTCCCGAACGAGCTTGCTGTGTGTGGGAACCCTAGTGCTGGCTGCGACTGTGACTGCTACTGCTACTGCTACTACTACTGTGACTGCGACGACGACAGTACAGAGATCCTTGGTGGATTTGACGACGACTACAGCACTTAGCGATCCAACGTGGATCAGTGCTACAGGTCCTGTGTGGGCCCGATCCTGTGTGGGTCTGATCTTGTGTGGTTCATTGCACTCAGTTGTCCTGTGTGAACCAGCGCCTACAGGTCCTGTGTGGGCCCGATCCTGTGTGGGTCTTTGCGGGGGTTAGTTACCTATCGATCCTTCGTGGGTCTGACGACTTAGATGGATCAGATATCATCTTTATCGTCCTTCGAAGAAGTATACCTGTGTGAGATGAATCATATTGCTTTTCTCTATGGATTGTGTTGTGCTATCCTGTGTGGTTCTCGTTTTGATTTCCTGTGTGGAAGACGTATACTTTCCTGTGTGGACTGAGTTGTACTTGGGCTCGGAGGTTGGAGCATATTGGAATTGATTACTTAGGTATATGTATGGGCATATACCTAAGCAGTGTCGGTTGTTACTTCGTGTTTGTATCTCACCTTTGTGGTTTATCCTTTGTGGATTTTGGGAGACCTTCAGGGGTCTTAGGGTCCCTACTGAGTAGCTTATACTCACCCCTGCACGGGCTATGCCCGCACTACGTTGTGTTGGTTGTAGACGACGGACAGCGTTGATCGTGGTTGAGGCTTGCAAAGCAGGACGGTACCTAGAGGTGGACCACTGGGCGGGACGTACTCGGAGCGGACGGTGGGACCCGTGGAGCAGTGGGGCTATCTGTACCCACCCTTCAGGTGGGATTTCCAGTGGATAGCTCGGTGTAGCAGCTTTTACTTTACAGTTACTGTTTTCCCTTTCGAGTTGTACTTTACTTTCAATTTGGGTTTGTATACTGGCCCATTTACTTTTCCCCACTTTCAGTTGTACCATGTTTTTACTTATTGTTTACTTTTCCGCTTTCTTACTCTGTGGTGTTTGTTTACTTTTCAAAGGCAATGCCTTCCCTTTTTACTGGGATTTACGCCTTGGTGCTAGTCGCCAGCCCCTGGCCTATGGAAGGCGGGCTTGGGGTAGTCACGGCACGGGCCCCGAGGGTGGGTCGTGACATGAATGATATAATCTGGTGAAATTATTATAAGACTCTAGGTGGAAATTATAGTAAATTAAATGTGTAAAAAAGAATGCTTTAATCACGAATATATCAATTAATTGTTTAATGTTTTAAATTTTAAAAAAAAAATCGTAGGGGGGGATTATTGAAACCATATAAAATAATATTATTTGAAATAATCTAAATTAGAATTATTTATCTTTCTTTAAAATGATTTATGAAACTTATGGGATGTTATTAGCTCTATTAAGTCCCGGAAATTTCAAGGAATTTTTTTCTTAAATACTTTGGAATTTTACAAGTCTGCGGTTTCTGACGGCAATTGATTCCAAATCCCGGTGTGCCTTGAATCAATTTCTGACATTTTGTTCGGGTACATTCAGTAAATGTATGTGTGGGTTTTTCTATATTTTGATCCGGTTCTCGGCATTGAAATCCGAGGACGCTGATGAACTCGTAGCGCCGGTAATCTCTTAAGAGGACCTTTACCGTAGTTGCGTTTTATGCGGGTTGGAAGATAATTTTGGAGATTTATAATAAAATAAATAAAATTGTGGAACACAATTTTATTTTATATCTGATAGTTGTATACAACCAGGGGGAGGTCGCAGGTGGGGCCCACACCCACATAACCTCCCATTAGAGGATATTTGTGAGGTGGGGCCCACACAAACCCCTAAATCCTCACCTTCCCTAAACTCTCCAATTAATTCCCCTTGCATTTATTATGGCAACTTCTTTTTTAATTGTGACTCTTCACTTCCTCCCCTCTCACCCATTAATTTATGCCAACTGTTTTTATTATAGACATATTTAATTAATTAATCTCATTTTGAAATATTTTTAATTGGTTTCCATTTCTTTAAAGTGGGATAAATCTAATTAGATATTTTCATAGAAAATATTATTTGTGGGGAATCATCGGGATAAATAGAAGAGCTTCATCCTTCCACGAAGAACGACTCCCTCTTCGACGAAGAATGCCGATTCTATGAAGAATGATTGATTTCCTTCCTTTCTCTTCTCCACAACAAGTGAGGAGACGCCGCTTCCTCCTAGGAAGCACCCCGATGTCATCTACAATTCCTCTTTCCTCGAATCCGCTCTTGAAACCGAGTTAGGAAGAATTATTTCAATTTTAATTGATTAAAATTGTTCTTTTTCTTCGTTAAAAATCATGGTCTGTCTTTGGCCATTTGATACCACCTAACGTGGTGGGTGCGGGCCGAACGAACATGGTCTGGTGACCCTCCGATTTTTCTTGGATTGTTTGGCAGCGGTAACGAGATGCAGTGGTGATGAACGGAATCGGCGGTCGTGCGCCAGCCGTGTGCGGAAGAACCGTAACCCACAACCACAGGCCGCTCGGTTGGCGAAGACCCAGTTGGCTAAAGTCCGCCGGGACAAAGGAGAATCGCAGTGCCACAATGGGCGTCGTGCTGCGGAAGACCGCGGCCCGCATTCGACGCACCGCTTGGCGGGCGAACCATCTGGCAGGAAACCGGCCGAGCAGAGAAGAACTGCGGTGCCAGGAGGGCACCGCAACGGACGAACCGAGGCCCGCCTGAGCAGGTCTCATATGCCAGGAAGGCCGGTCGGCTTCAGCCAGCCGGTTTGGTAGGGCGGAACTGCTTGGCACCATCGGTTAGGGCAGCTGGGGGGTCGCGCCGCCCCTCGGACCACTCGGCCAACCGAGTCGCGCTCTGCCGGGCCGGGCCACGCCCTTCCAGGCTGGGCCACGCCGTACAGGACCGAGCTGCTCTGGGCCAGGCCGCGCCCCTCGAGTCGGGCCGCGCGATTCATCAGGCTGATGCAACTCTCTGCCGGGTCAGACATGCCAAAATCGGGTTGACCCGACCCGCCAGTCCACTAGGCTTAACGGATCGGGCATGTTTTCAATTAAAGGTGAATAACTCGAAAACTGTGCATCTGATCGACGTGACATCTGCGGCACTAGGACCCTCATGATGTGGCGGTACTTTTGCGATACTCTAAGTGAGTTTTGGATGAATTTGGATAATGACCGGGTTTGTAATGAGCGTATTTCCAATCGGGCCCCTGGAACAGAAAAGCCAATATCTCTTAGATCGGGCGTCCGATTGACGCGCCATCTATCACGTTGGGTTCCTTTTGATGAGGCCGAACATCAGGATAAATTAACTCTAGATTTCATGACAGTTGACGTGTCGAACACCTTGGATCGAGGAGCAGACCCTCCCAGAATCGAGCGTGCTTTGTGTGGGAACCCTAGAGTTGGCTGCGACTGTGATGACTATCATACTGGAATCCTCTGTGGGTTCGATGACGACGAGAACTGTACTGGAATCCTTCATGGGTTCGGTAGTGGTGACAACTATACTAGAATCCTCTGTGGGTTCGGCAGTGACGACAACTGTACTAGAATACTATGTGGGTTCGGTAGTGATGACAACTTTACTAGAATCCTCTGTGGGTTTGGTAGTGACGACAACTGTACTAGAATCTTCTGAGGGTTCGGTAGTGAGCACAATTGTACGAGAATCATCTGTGGGTTCCGCAGTGACAACAACTGTAACAGAATCCTCTGTGGGTTCCGCAACGATTATGAATCGGTGACTACATCTGATCATCTCTATCTCTATATGAAAGATGTATACTTTTGTGAGCTGGGTCATGAATTTCAATCATTATCATCGACGTGATTGACTTGCTTTCCTATGTGGACTGGGTTGTGCATCGGCTCGAGAGTGGAGTAAAACTGTGAAGGATAACTTAGGTATATGTATGGGAATATACCTAAGTATAGTTTGTTTATATTTTTTGATTGTATCTATCCTTTGTGGTTCATCCTTCGTGGATTCTGGGAGACCTTCAGGGGTCTCGGGGTCCCTACTGAGTATCGTATACTCACCCCTGCACGGGCTATGCCCGCACTATGTTTTCTTGGATGTAGACGATGGACATCACTATTCTAGGTGGAGGCTTGTGGAGCTAGACCGTACCCAGAGGTGGACAACTTGGTGAGACGTACTCGAAGTGGACGGACGGACCTGAGGTGTAGAGGAGGCCATCTATACCCACCCTTCAGGTGAGATTCTCGGAGGACGACTCAGTGGTTGCTGATTTACATTACTGCAGCTGTACTAGCTCTTCAGTTGTACTATTCTTACAGATGGGTTTGTATACTGGCCCATTTACTTTTCCACACTTACATTTGTACTCAGTTTTACTTAGTGCTTTCTTCATTTGCATAATCTGTTGTGTTTTTTGACATTCATAACGACAATGCCTTCCCTTTTTATTGGGATTTACACCTTTATTGATAGTCGCCTGCCTCTGGCCTATGGAAGGTGGGCTTGGGGTAGTCACGACACGGGTCCCGAGGACGTGTCATGACAAGCTCATTAATAAAGCATGTAATCACAACATCATTCACCACCCCATTGCATGGAATTATTGTTTGTAATTCCATTTTTTCACACATTTATAAATGTATATTTTATGTTATTATTATATTTTATAATTCTCATACAATATAAATGAATTTAAATATAAATTGGGTATGGAATTCATGCCTTAGTACACAATGATCCAGTTTAAAATACAATCCATATGGTAAAAGTGTTGTTTATTCCAAAGATAAGATAATGAGCATTTTGAAACAGTGAATATATTACTCACAAAAAATAAAATATGTTATCTTAGACTGGAAGAATCTCTTTAGAAAACAAAAACACAGTTAATGGGAATTGTGTAAGCCATAGTATAATTCAGGGGTGTTTGATATATCTCTCTTATGGGTGGTAGAACATTGATACTAAATATAACTATTAAATGGATAATGTTGAGTTCAACATGTAATTTCATTATTTTTTAATTAAAAATAATTGATTCAAATGGATTTAGCTTTTTTTAAATTTGTTAAATTGATAAAAGAACTATATATATATTGGATATATTTTTTTTAATCTTGATACGATTCTCGACATTAGTTTATTAGAATACAACACAATGTTATTCTTTAATAATTTTATTTCCCACCTTGATTTTTAGATTTATCACTTTTTCAAACACCTAGATGTTTTAGAAAAAATTTAATGAATCCAATGTAATTTAGATGTCATTAAATTCATTAATAGAATCTCAATGGGGTGGATTTAGTGATGTTGACATTTTATGTTGGTTATGTTTTTAATTTTTTGTTTTCCATTAAAATATTGATTTTTGTATTTGGAAAGTTTATTCTAAATAATATAAATCATGATAAATTATTATACATTTAAAAAAACAATAATAATAAAAGGGGTCACATCAAGAGATGAATTTTATTGAATACCTGTGATAATGAAGTGATGTGTGGTTGAAATGGAATAAATTATACATTAATCTTGGAAGAATGATTTAATATGAATATTATTATATATCTGATAAAGAATGTTAATACAATATGGAGAACACCCATTGATTGATAGTGTTTTACATTTTCTGTATCTTGTGTGTTTTATTAGAGTTTCAAATATATCATTCTAAAACTACTAAATAATTTTGAGGGGATGATTGAAATAGTTTGTAATAAAATAATATTTATTATTATTTTAATATTTATTATAATATCATATATGTGAATGAGTGGTTAATTTTAATATCAATTAATTTTTTATCATTTCTAATTTGACATGATACATTACATGTAAATGAATTATGATCATTGTGTATATTTCCAACTTTCTATTTTTTCAAGTGTTTTTTACTGCAATATATATTCTTGTTGTACTACCCTATTTTAAAACATGATTCAGTTATAAATAATTAAATGAATTATTTGTAATGAATCCATCATTCATCAACTCTATGATTTTTTTTAATAGGACCACAATTTAGAAAACATTCAATAAATAATAATAATAGGTCCATTCATACTAATAAAATACTATTACCAAAAACGTAATAAATCATGTCAGTGAATTTTCTTATTAAAATTCCATAAATTAATGGAAAAACTAAAGATAATTATGAAGACAAAAATTAATGACATATATTAAACTATTTAATGAAAAAAATTCAATGAGATAAAAAAATTGACCCTAATAGATAACATAACATCAATCCATCATAACCCACCTCATTATAATTTTTCACCAAATAGTTTCCCTACATCACCTAATAGCATATAATTTTGGCGAAATATTTTATATTTATATATAGTTAATTATTCTCTCCATAGTCCTATTCATGAATATCAATGTTAAAAAATATAAGAAAATAAATTATATGATGGTAGAGAGGTTTTATCAATTTTTGGGGAGAAAAACATGTTATCATTATTTTTAATGTAGCCATTACATTTAAATTTATGAAACAAATTATTCAAAGGTTATTTATTCTTCAATAAAATATAATTATTATAGTTCACCAACAAGAAGAAATTTTTTATCTACTAGAGATGAAAAAAATAAAAATAACATATATAATTATAAATTTTTAATATAAATTCCATTGTGAATAACATGGGCTCACATGATCCTATTAAAAAAAATATATGATATGTTTTTACATCATAGGTATTTATATAAATAAGATTTAACAAATAATGACCATTAATAATGATATCTATTTATACATAACAATCGTGAAATAATATACAAATAAATCTATGAATAATTATTCATATAGAGTAAAACAAATGGTAATGTTTAACATAACATAGTAATGAATTTATGAGAACTGATAATTTTTTATTAATAATATATATCAAATAAAATTATTATTATATCAGAAATATATTTGGAAGGAAATCATAAAAATATTTTAAAATAACAATTAGGAGGTTCAAACAAAAGAAAAACTGTTAATATGGTGTTGTATTAGATAAAATTTATTTCCTTGTATTTTAAAGTAGATGTAAATGGACATATAACATTAGAATATTTTCATTTGATCTCACATTGTTCCCAATTCACAGAATATATTATCGGGATTTTATTATTTTTTAAAAAATATTGAAATAGACAATGTGAATGAAAAACTAAATAGACTTGTAGATACTGATTTATATAGAATGAAATTATTAATTATAGAATAGAATTCATCTCCAGTGATACATTGAAAACGACCATTCATTTTCATGCTCAACATTTATATACTGAACACAATCCATGATATCTTTTAAAACTTTTCTCTACCCCAATGGTGAGTATACTATGTAGTCAATAATGACTATGTACAATGAATATTCACCATTAATCATGGGATAATGGTTATAGAAAAATAATCCAACACTTAGATGAAAATAATATTATTTTCAACCACAATATATCATACATAGATAAACCTAAAGAATATATCAAAAATGGAAATGGGGTTAACATACGATTACTCAAATTGGTCAGACAATAGGTCATTTATTCATTATAATGAGTCGAATATATCATGGTGGTTAATGTTATATATATAGAGAGATAGGAATGAAGAAAAAATAATTAGAAAAAGGGCATGAGATACCTTAAAAATAAATAATACTGAAACAATAATATAAACGAACAACAATAGGAGAATAATCTAGAATATATAATTATGTGTATGATTCCAATCATAGTGTAATGAACATTGAATTTTTATTCATTAGTAGAAAGAGGTTTAATCCATTTATATATCCAAAATTCATCTTCAAAATACAATTCATTTATTCTATTTTAATATATTCAATGTTCCACTTATATAAATGAATAAAAGTCATTTTTCTCACTAATGAAGGATAATGGGAGTGGTTTTCTTTAAATCATAAAATCCTATATCATAAAAATTTATATTATAAAAAATAACTATTATAATAAATCATCCTTGACAATATCCAAACCATTTGAATGGGAGATAGTTAACGAACTATTATTTGGTTGTACACAATAGATCATGTATTTTTTGAAAATGAAATCTATTAGAGTACCATAGCGTAGGAATTGGAATATCTATATGGGTTCCAATTTTCATCACATGATCACTATCTGTTATATATCTTCAAATGTATCATTCTAAAAAAAATTATTTATTTTTTTATTATAAAATATCATGATATACCAAAAAAATATTTCAATATGAACCCAATTTTCCATTTTTTAGGAGTATTACTCATCCCCATTGGCATGTGTCTTGAACTAAGTAATTAAACAAAATAAAAGATATTTTTCTTCCTACCTCAAAAAAGTCACAATGAAAATTTACATAGTGAGAAGAAGAAAAACATAGGGATATATTCTATAATCAAATTAATATAATAGTAATGATATAACTCATAAGTATCTAAAAAACTCAATGATACATGTTCAACATCCAAAAGGGGAAAACAAGAATCAACTACTTACTATGATAATGGGGTAATTCCCGAACTTTACAACACCAACATCCCATGCCCAAGTAACATAAAAATATCCACATCACTATGAAAAAAATTAAATTTTCTTATATCATAAAAAAATAATATGTCTAATAAATGTTGAAGGAGTGTGAAAGGATTGAGATCAACATGCTACGTGTGAAACCAGTTAATTGTTTCAAATGATTTCTCTATTGTAATATCTCATATAATAAACATGGAAATCATTCCATGAAAATCAATATATAATTTTTACATCAAAATCAAGGTTAATATTTTTTTCCACAATTTTAAATAGTTGGATAAATTAGTTTCAAAGATTATATATTGAAAACCATTTAAAATTTAAAAAAATGTTAATATCATGTAATGAAAAACAAATACAAGACATAATTGGAAAAATACCTACTGAATACTCTCGTTCTAGTTATCTATGTTACTCATACACCACTAATGACTACTGTGAACATAGAAAAAGTATCAATGCATCAATGTCTTTGAAATATAAGAAAACACTATAAATTCAAACCTCGTATAATGGATGTTTTCATCTTATAGAATATTAAATCCTTAGCTTGGAATGGTTATACACCCTAAAAATTGATCCTTTATATCAATATCAATTTTTGAGACACTATACTACCCCACACACGTATGTACTTAAGTCCCCCAATGTGTTTTGTATAAAATAATTTAAGAAGGTCTTACCCATTTCATAATGGAATTTCAAACCTAATATTCATTACATTGAAACCTTATTTGGGAAACCATTTCATAATTCATTTGATATTGATTTCAAAAAACATCTATCATTTACCCAATTGGGGGGGAATCCATATTTTCAAAAAAAAATTGAGAATCACAATGTTAAAAATTTGTAAAATTTATTAATAAATCCATTTAACAAAGAATGTAAATAAATTGTTAACACAATGTAGACTAGAGACAGAACCACCCATAATAGAATCGACCAACACTAGAAGAGTTATGTAAAATAAAATGAAGGATATATAATTGATTACAATATCTTACAATTGAATTAAATAAATGAAATTATTGATAGGAGAGTATAGATAAAACTGACCACAAAAACCACACACAATACAGGAAAACCAATAAGAGTAATGGAACATGGAAAATGATCTTTCAACATATCTTGATGAATACAAAAGAAATTACCTCTTGAACAAAATATTCTATAAATGTATCCCAACACAACTACCACAAACAATGGTAATGAATAATTGTAGAGGAATGTTAATGAGAGAGATATAGTGTAAAATATATTAATATAGGGAACAAAAAAATGGAAACTAGAAGGAATAGAAACAAACAAAATTTCATGGATGGGATATGTGGTTGGTGGTGAATTTATACAAGAAGAAAAAATAGTGGAGTTGTAGGAACAGAAGATAAACCATTTTTGGAATGATGGAATTATATCAAAAACCACTATATTACTGTTTAAATACTAATAAATGAATATCCTCTAAAATACAAATTTCCTCAGCATAATATATCCTAAGTGATGATTTTACATAAAAACAATTTTCTCATATGGTAAATTGATCTTACCTCCTAAACCAATTTCGTGTATTTCACTATATGACATATTTATTTTATTGTTAGGAAATTTATGATGTAAATTTCTCTGGTACTAAGTAGCATAAAAACACCTTTAGATAACTCCAAATTTATTATTTCTTACAATAAAAAAATATACACCCTTAAAAAATTGAATACATTAAAATATAGGATTTTACAATATCCACAACATATGTTGTCATGTGGAAGGAGGAAGCTACTGATAAATGTGAATCCATTATTCTGTCATTTAAATGACACACTCCCAAGTCATTTGATAATTTCATTAGTGTATCCATAGTACACTATCCAACATAATAAAAATCACATATAATATATTCACTTGGGATTATACAATTTCACAAGTTTCTCCAAAATAGAAAAAATCATTCATTGTCTTAATTGTGTCTGGACTCAAAATATGAGACATATTAGAATGATATTTTTAGGGAAAATATGAAGAAAAAAATGTATACATATCATCATAGAAATAAAAACAAACTGATAATCATAATTCCCAATATAATATGTAAACTTAAATGGGTGACCATTTCCTGAAGCTATCTTCCCATATTTCAAAAAATGTCAGTGAAATAAATTAAGAGATACTTTTGTGAAATCTTATTCATTTATGAAGAAATACAAATAATGATGTAAATGATCCACAAATGATTTCATCCAAATATATTTCATAACTAGATATGTATTTATATCATGAATCCTTACTATCAACTCCTAAAAAGCGATCAGTCCAATAAGCTAGGCTTCACCCACATAATCCTATGATAGAGGTGACATGCACATGTAACCTTATAATTCCTCGAAGGGTGAAATTATGATTATTAAATATTTATTATTTTTATATGAAACTCAACCTATCCCGGATGGTTATCAGAAAACCCACCAAAATCCAAGATATATGAATTGATTATATACTCCATTATTTGAATTGAATGAATTGGTTGACCAACTATTTGAGGATGGAAATTTTCACTCCTCTCGATGTGACTCCTAATTTCACATTGGGCTCCCATCCACAACATGTAGGTAAAAATTGGATCCCAATCCTAAACAATGGTAAAGTAAACTAGATATATAATTATGATATTTATTTTATTTATCTAATCAATAACATAAACTAAATTAGAATATATGAGGGTAAAAAATGAGAATATTTTTTCCAATTGATCAACTACCACATATATAGCTTAATTCCATCCGAGTGTCCATGTAAATCTATCAACAATATACATGGATACACTTTTACCATTGTATAATTTTCAGTGGAATAGGCATGATATAATGAGAAGGTTTTAGATACAACACCTTTATCAATTCTTAGGTGTAACTGTTGGAAATGAAATCAACAAAACCATTCATCCTAATAGGCCTCCAAAAACACTATTTTAAGTCGTAATAACACTTCATAGAACCCCTATGAAAACAATACAACATACCAAATTATTCAAATATAAACAAACATTTTATTTAAGCATGTATGATAAAATGTTCCCCAATGAATTGAATATAATTATACGGGAGAGACCCACTAGAAATTGTCAACCCACCATAATCAGTTTCCCTTCCAAATATATAATCCACATCCCACTACTGACCAAACAAAATAGACTCTTGTAAGGATAATGATAACTTAATGATGTTTAGAACCTTACCCGAATCATTCTCTGTGGAATCCAAATATAACTAATTGATGGTTCCCATAGAGTTACACTCTTCTATCTATTTCAATATGTCATGTAAAAGAACATTAAAAGTCAGAGTGTTCAAAATTACATTACCATTCTTCTGTGTGTATGTTACATAGAAATTGAATTTATGAAGGCTCTCCAATATTTAATAATGATAATGTTTTAATCGATTATTAGAGAATTTAAAATATATACTCTTATGGTTATAAATGGATATGGGCGTCTACATAAAAATAAAATGATTCCAACAATTCAATTCATACATAATAGTGAAACACTTCAAATTATGTGTGTGGTAATTATTCACATGTGGCTGATGTTTTCAATAGTTATATGATTCCACCAAATGATCAGGTGTAAGTATGAAACCCAGAAAAGTGTCAAAATGATGAAAATACACCATATAACCCTTAATAGTCTTATGAAAATATGTGATCCTGTTAATGAATATTTCAACTCATCAAAACACATTTGACATCTCTTATTAAATATGAATTTCTCCCCTATCAGGATAGGATTAGTTAATGGTGATTCCGAATTTAAAAATATATAATGAAACACTAGTGGTATCTAATAAAAATTATGAGACATTGATTCTTGATAATATTCAACAAATTAACCAAAGATAGGAAAAACACTACAGTCAAACTTTCGACTTAAATGTTAAATTAATAGATATAATATCCGTTGATATTATCGTATGGGATATAATATTTAATTTCAAAAGAATTCTATAATAATAGAGGATTCAAATGATTTCCAAAACTAGATTCATATGGTTTCAATGATCATGCATTGATCTCAAATAAACTGATATATCATGCACAAATACAATAAAACAAACTATACAGATAAAGATAGATAGTCTAGTTTGTCAATGTAATAATGATTACAGTAGTGTCAAAATGTCAAAAAGGTGTCATATGATATATTTAATGGCTATAAAAAATATTTAAAACCATCTTTAGTATATTAGATTATAATTCCTAAGGTGCTAATAACCCATTAGAAAATCAATCTTTCAATACCACCTAAAAAAATTTATATAATCAAAGATCTCATCCACATGGTAAAATGTGTAGTCATTTTTAACCATCATTCGGTTCGAAATTAAAAATTCAATAATAAAATGAAGTGAACCATAAGACTTTTTTGAAAGAGCAGATGAGATACCCCTTGTAATTATCTATGATGATAGATTATTTTCTCTATTAGATCATCCAACCAAATCACGGTCACTATCTTTTCCACTGGTTCCTTATGATAAATTTATTTCTATAATGGTTTACTAAAAAATAAAAAAAAAAATCATAAAAACCATATCCATGTATAGATGAATGATAGAAAATTAATATTGGAAGTCATTTGGAAATAACATAATAACCCTTGGATATTCACTAAAAGGGTAAATTACATCGGTATCATCATTAACAAAATACAAAAATCTGATGATATCTACATGAGAAGGTCTTTCTTAATCAAACATATGAAACTACTCTCTCTAAAACACTATGAGAGCTCCAATAAAATATTAAAAAAATGAAGATAACAAGGAAATATCATCGAATAAGAGACAAAGAAAATCCATAATTATAATGATGTCAAACTATTCTAGACCATGAAAAACTAAATCGATAATTATCTATTTTTTAGCTATCGATAGTGAACTACATAGATGATAAAAGACATTCCCCTTCGACTTTCATATAGGAATATCTATCTCCAATAAAATTTCCATCACATTAGTTGTACTTCTTATAACAAAATAAAATTGGATTATATTAATGATTTTGAGGTACCATAATAAATTAAGTGCTTCTATAGATTGTGAAACAGAAATGTTACCAGTAACTATCTTTAGGCACTAATAAACATCTCTCAGATGCATATACACTATGTAATGGTTTTTAACTCTTATTTCTAATGGAATGAATGTCAGTTAAAATTAAATTTTATAAACATATCCAAATGATCCTATTCATATCACATCAGATGAAGAAATACTTATAAATTTATTTGACTGTAGGATAAATACATAATATTTTCTATAAATTTTCAAATTGATAATCAGATAGAGGCACACTATTATCAACTTTCTATGGAAAGGTGAAATCAAATAGTTTTGAAATTCCTAAACCATCAATGTGATCATCATTCCACTTCCTCCTCTTTCACTGAATGACATTGAATCCACTACTAGGTGGAAGGGATGGTGAAGAATAAATACGCATACCCATCATATCAATATATTCCATCATATCACTATTGACTATTTTAGTACAAGGAATGAAATTTATCATATATACATATTATAGATTTTTATGGAAAAATAATTATATTTATTTTGTAAAATTCTAATTGATATTAATCACCACCTATCGATAAAAAAACTAGTGCCAAAAACTTATTGGTGCCCATAACCAATGAATGATATGCCTAGTGAAATGATTGAAATTACATATGCGTTATTATCATTAATGATATGGTTTATATCTACTAAATGAATAAAATTCCCTAAAATAATCTAATCTAAACCCACGTATTATTTTCCCTGTATTAAGGAATCCAAAAATTGGGACCCTTAGGCTTGAATGTAACAAACTTCACATATATATCTTGAGGTTTATTTATGATTCGAAACTGATGATGAAAATATTATATAGAATCCAATTTCACTTGTGTTTAATTTATAATCTTAATGGATTAGTGTCTATAACATATTAAAACCCATGAGTTGTATATATATTTATCATATCATAGATTCACCTCAATAACTAGGTTTTTAACTCAACGTATATTCAGTTCCATGGAATGAATTTTCACATGGTAACCTCTATAATATTTTGATCAAAATTTAGATTACCATCAAGATAATCTCTTAATACACCCTCATGGGGACTCCATGAATGATGTAACAATGTTATATTTTTACACACACCCAAAATAAAAAAAAATTATTGAATGATAAGAAAAACCTCAGTTCAAACTACCTAAGGAAAATAATAAACTGAGATCAAGGGAAAAACAAATCAAATGATGCACTCAATATTTTTATTTCATGGTAATATGGGTCTCATCATGAAAAGATATAGCTATGATATAACCACAACCTAACTCTCAAGATTTTAAAATAGCATCCATGTTCTAGAAAATGTCACAAGATAAGTCCTCTCGGATAAAAACAATTATTTGATAAAAATTTGATACAAATTAAGCTAGGATATCCTCAATAAAAAAGGCCATAATAGACCTTAAAAATACTACATAAGTATTATCAATCCCTTTTTGTTGGTGAAATTCACATGGGAATCAATCAATAAAATTGGGGTCAATTTCATTAAACCTAAAACAAGATACATTGAACATATTCACAATATAATAATACAAACTAAAAAAATATTCCATTATACAATGAAATCTAATAGTAGAAATACATCTCGAATTAAGATATTAAATACACCAAGGTTATTTTCAATACGTAAAATCATATCCAAAATATGAAACAACTATTATATTTGAAAATGTGACAAACACCCCACTATCAAACAACCAACAACCCTTACCCAATTATCATTAACCTCACTGCCTCACAATGGTGCCTTTCTGTTTCCGTCATCAATAAATAATACAATTTATACAATCTAATGATGTGTTGGTTAGGGTGTGAGATATACAAGATCAATTGGATCCCACCCAACAGATCAATATTAATTTTTTGTAAAAATTACAACATAATTAGTTTATAAAACATGGAATTATAAGCAGTAATGAAATTTTCTACAAAAATAGGGATAAGATAACTGTCTTGGTTTCATATTTATATAAACTAAAAGTAAATATTTTCCCATTAATAAATTTTAACATACCTTTATTTTAGGAAATATATATTTTTAAAATGGATTTACTTTAATTTATATCTTTTTTTACAAGAAACACAATCTTTCAACTAACCGTTATACAATAGAAATTTTATAATATAAATATTTTCAATAACTATTACACTTCCAATGGATACATGAATATGTGTAAACACATTTTTCAAATTAATTATACATGATTTACATAATTAATATATACTTATAAATAAGTTTAATTTTTTACTAATTTCATCACATGGTTTGAAAATAACTATTTTCCCCATAAAATGATCATCAATAGTTTGGGTAAAAATAATAATATGAATTAATTACAACTATTTAATTATTTTTTAAAAAAATATATGAATTTTTTCAATCAATTTGTGAATATTATCTTCAAATAATTTTTAGAATAATTTGAATAGATTAATTTTTCTAAGAATTATGAAAAATACTAAACATTATTAGAACAACCATTATGTATGATGTATTTTAAAAGTAATTTATTATTTGATAATTTTTATAAAGATCAAATTTTTTCAGTTATTTTATAATTATAAGAAAAGTTTCTATTTTAATCGATTTTATGACAAACATTCATATAAATTCCCTTTATACTTATGAATAAAATAATAGAAAACTAATTGTTCATGATAACTATATGTTTAATAATTAATATAATTGTACCACAAATAAATTTATTCTATAAAAATAGTATCCATAATTGAAATCATACTAAATTATATTTTATAATATTTTCAACATAATATTTCGTCATAATTATAAGAAAAAACTGTAAAGAATTAGTTATTTTGGTGAAGGATAAAAAGAGTTTTATCATGGGTTAAACCAAATAGTAAGAGGATGTTTTCAACTAAAAAATTCCTGAGTACTTTATTAATGTGAAATTTTATCTGTAGACTATATGAAATTCAAATAAATGGTTATTTTTATGAATTTATCTTGTGATTTAATTTATCATTTTATATTTTTTAGCAAATTTCTATATTGTTTCCAAAGGGATTCCTTTCCCCACCCATAAAAATACATTCAATATCTCTCATAATCAAGTATAAATTCCAATTTTTTGTGAAAATAATTTCTTATATATCATCCTCACTTGCCTAAACATATATTATATTCCATATTTAGTTTAGGAACCCTCTTTAGAAGGTTTTTTTAAACAAAAGGATCATGACTATGGAATACTTATTGTTCTTAATCGAGAATTTTTTGAAAATAATTTCTTATGATATATATATATATATATAATAGTTAAAATTCTAGTTATTGTATAACCATAATAAATATCATGGACAAAAACAACCGAAGGAAAATGTACATGATAAAAAAAATTATTATAGCCCAAAAAAATTATTTTAATGACTTTTTTCCCTAAAAAAAGAAGAATCATTTAATAAATTAATCTAATGTTTGATAACTATGAATATTGTAATGAAATTGGAAAATAGTAAACCCTAATTTATTTTACATGATATTTATGTAAGTAGAAAGCACGTTCAAAATAGAGGCACATGATTTATTTCTCCAATTTCCTTCTTTGTGACATATATTATGTTGTGCTCCTAATTTATTTAATGAGGATTATATTAATAAATTTTTAAATTTTATATAAGGAAGTTTTTTTTCTCATGATATTTTATGTTTCAAATACTTTTTCTCTATCACATGGCTTATGATTCAATAGATATCAGAGCATATAAAGGATTTTCATCTCAAAATTATTTATATGGGTTACTTTCTTTATTCACCTCTTGTATTTTTATGTGGTTTATATTTTGAACATGAATGTTGTTTATGATTATTATTTTGAATATTTAATGAAAAAATTATTCACATATTATTTTATCATTCATGGGGATTATGATTTAAATTTTATCAAAGATAAAATGGTTTTACTAAACAATCTCATATTTTTTAGGGATTGATTATGATTTTCCATATAATGATGGAATATAATGAATAAGGTTTCATTATAAAAAACATGCAAATTATTATCCTATAGTTATATATTTATAATATATGTTTTCAAATCGTTTTCGTTTCTTTATGTATTAAAGAAACTAAAAGAATAGTATAATGAAAAATTGACCTTCTCTACCTCTTCTGCCAAAATTATTTTTTTACTCATGAATGTTTTACAAATTCGTTTTCCTAAATTTTATTATTTTTATAAAATGATATCATATATTCATTTCTACCCATGTATGAATTTTTTATGAATTTTTCAAAATTGTTTCTTATTGTCTCATTCTGAATTGATTTACTTTTGGATTTTTATTGAATATAAAAATTGTATTATTTTTTAAAATATTTTAAATGAATGAAATTTCAAACCATAATAAATTATCGTTGAATAAAATAATTAGTTTCATATTTCAAAAGTTATTTTCAATTATATTTATTTTATTAAAATTTGAGAAATTTTTCGATTCCATATTAAGAAGGGTATTTTATTACTAAAATGAATCTACTGATCCTTTCAAAATTATATCTATCAAATATGATATTGTTTTTTTGCAACGTAATATTCACTGGTAATACGGTCCAACGATACCGTCATAACTCATTATATATAAGGTTCATGATTATAGTGAAATGGTGCATTTAAAACTGATTTGTTTTGACATTGGTTATGTTATGTTCATTTGATGACATGATAATGATACATTTTCCTTCTCTTTGGGATATCTAAGGATGAAATTTGAATGGAAAATACAGTTTTTTACATTCTATTTTCATTAATTAATTGATGAAATTAATTTGAATCCCATTTCTTTCAAATATTATTCTATAATTAAATTTTCAAGAAATCTATATTATTTTCTTGGGTTAATATACGATGAATTTTATTTTATTTTGATGCACATATTTAGGATTTTCATTTTTTTTATGGGTGGAACATAATTATATATCTCTCAAATGAATTTCATAATAATTGATATATATTTGGAAAAACTATACTCGAATGGGGCTTGGTCCTAGTTAAGTAATGAACATTCTTCACCATTAGATTTGTCCAAGTAAATCAGAATTATTATCATTTTTTAGGGGTTAAATGTCTTCTAAAATGTTATTTTTGGAAATGTGTCTTCACAAATATGAAAATGATTTTATATTATTTTTTGTATACCCCAATTAGATGCGTGTTTACAAATTTATTCTTACATGGATCATTTCATTTATTCATTTATGATTCATGTCTATTTAATAGGCATGGTTTATGTCATGATGAATGTTTGTGATATATAAGATGAAATATATGGATATAAAATTCTACTATCTAGTTTTCAGACCAATATTCTCATGTTATGTTGATATATCCCTTTATTACCCTTACTAGGCATCTACAATCAATATTTATTTTGTTTTACTTCCACAAAAAATGAATATAGGTATTATGTATGATATGTCTAATATGGGTTTTTGTGATGAATATCCAAATGGGAGATTATATAGTTCACATATGAATAATTATTTTGTATCCATGTTTCTAAAGACACCAATACTTTTATATCCTTAGTGATTTTAAAAAATGTAATTAATTCTAATCTACTGAGGTGTAATATCAACATTTATAATGTCTGATATTATATAGTTTGTTTTTGTGAAATGTTTTAGTTATCCTTTAGAAATAGGATGACAAATTTTTAGTGAGAAATATAGGGATAAATATACATATAGGAAAACATTCATTAATTCTATTGAATGATAAGGAATTTGGTATCCATAAAATTAAACCAATGTTTGTATAATACATGTTTCTATAGCTCTAGAATAATTTTACATTACGGTAGTAACCATGAAAATGGTTTTTTTACATATGTCTCAATCATCACCTAATGAAAAAGAATGTTATTCTCTATACTCCTTGTTTAGAAGTATTGGGGGATTTTTTTTTATATTCAAAAAACACATCATGATCCATCTTGACGGATTAGAAAAGACAATGATCATGTAAAAGCATTGTTATTTCTATAGTGTTATAGATTGAGAAAATCTTATTTGATTTACAAATACAATGAATAATTTAAAACAACTAACCAATATAATTAAGGATAAAAATTGATAGTGAAACATTTTTGGATTTAATTGGGGATTGAAGATATAGAAAAAATGTTGGGGTGGTGACATGTATGATAAAATAATGATGTACTTATTTGATATTTTTTTAAATTTCTATATGTAATGAAAGTTATTTAAGTATGTTAATTCATATCCCAAATGATTAGTTTTGGAATTATTAATAAAACCTCTTAATAGTATGATGATCTCATATAAAGTATATGAATCATATCTTGTTCTTGATTATGGGAATGGGCTTCCTAAAAATATATTTATCCTACATCATTTTTTTTAATGTTTTCTTAGGAATAGATTATAGATATCTATTTAAACTCCACATAATGTTTTAGTATGGGAATTAATGTCTGATATTATGAACCGACATATGATTTTATATTTATTTTCTGATAAATATGAACATCAAATAAAGATCTTATATATTATATGGGTCTTGATTATTATTCATAAGTGTTTATTATCTCATTTTTTTATTTAAAAACTCAAAATTAATGATATTTATATTATCTGAGAGTTTGTTGAAAATTTATGGAATATTTTCCTAAAAATACACTGAATTGGGAAGATGGGTTCTCAAAAGAACTAATTCCACAATATATTACTATTTCAAATAATCAATACTGAATTACTATATTGACTTATAATAATTGAAGAATCAACCATAGAGAATATTGAAATGGGATTAATTTATTGATTTTTTTAGTATAGGTCGAATTGGTATTCATTTCTTAAGAATAAGTTTAGGTCAATGTTATTCTTTATTTCATGAATGTAACTAAACAACATCAGAATTAAGAACAATTATCATCTTTATATTATTGATGACTTCATTGATTAACTATATAGTGCTCAATTGTTTTCTAAGATTGAACCACATTTAGGATATCATCAATCAAGGGTTGTGGAAGAATAGATACCTATGACCTCATTCTATAAAATGACTACACATTATGCATATATAATGATTTACTATGAACGTACTATATTCCATTAGATATTCATGGATTAAATTAATTGAGTCATTAGATATTACCTTGATCATCTTGTGGTAGTATTTATAGATGATATTGTTAAATATTCAAATTAAATTCATGAATATACATATGACATGATAATTGATCTGAAAACCCTAAGAATTGGAATTTATATCCAAAATTTTCCTAGAATTTATTTTTTCTTAAATATTTTATTTATTTTCGGTTATATAATCATAGGATAGTGTATATATGTAGACCTATCAATGATATAATTTATTGAATGTTGTCATAGAAAAACAAATATGACATAGATTCACTATTATTTGATTTAAATTGATATTACCACCGATTTATAGGGAATTTTTAATTATTATTTAATCCACACACCATGTTATATAGAATTGGATCCAATATTATCATGAGAGATGAATGGAAAAAATATTATAAGGAATTGAAGAGAATATTAGTTAGTGAACATGTTCATACATTTTATTATATTAGATAGGGGTTTAAATATATAGAAATGAATCATATAAGTGGATTGGATAATCTATCATGAAAAATGATATGGTGGTATCTTATCACATGTGATAGTGGATAGTTCATGACCAAAATACCTCACTAATAATCATGTGTTTGATGCGGTAATTTTTATATTAGTGATATGGAGATAAATTGTATTTGTATAGAAATGTGTGATATATATAGAGATTTAATGTTGACTATATATATTCACACTGAAAGAGTTGAACATGACATAGAGATCATGGTTGGTACTAAATAATTATTACGAAATATCAATATATTTTCACCCTCTATGAATGAGAATAAAGAGGATGATGCTTTGTGTCAAAAAGATCATGATCACATGTCTATGTTGCGGATCACAATAGCTCTATTATTTATATATTTTCAATGGTTGTATCCAGAAATCATGATCTAATAAGAGAAAAACTGCCAATTTTAAATGATTGGTCATCCATCTATCAGAGAGAATTTTTAAGATGCATTGTTGGATGATGAAGAGAAGTTTTATAATGTTAGAAATTATTTTGAGAATAATTTTATTTCTAAAAAAAGAATAGTTTTAATAATAATGCATGTGTTCTATTCGTAATAGGTTTTATAAAGGTCATATCATTTGAATCATATAGTTAATAATTTTCTATTAATAATAGATTTAAAAATATTTGTAGTTATCTTAAAGATAATTTATATTGGAAAAACATGATGAGATATATTTCAGAATAAATATATTGATGTGCTATATGTCAACATTAAATTTCTAATAGGAAAAATTATAAAGGGATTTTATTTAATGAATATGTATTTTAAAACATATATATTACATATTTTTTTGAAGAATATTAAATACATTACAAAACACACACTTATGGACAATAATACTTTTGTGTATTAAAGGACTGGATAGAAAATCATAAAATTTAATGAATGATACTCTACATGTCGCATATTCTTAAATATTAATATTCTTAGACATATCATACATAAAAAAAATTCTTTAAAAAATGTCCAATGAAAAAAAAAATTGGTGGTATTAAATTCTCATTTTTGGTAAACATGTGTGATACATAATAATAATAACACCATAAGGGAATGATATCAGGAGAATAACATCGAAAAACCATATGCAAAATATCAATGATAATAACCATGAGTCGTGGAATAGTGATTTACAACATATATGAAAATAAATAAATGGATATCAAATAACATGATTTGTGAGAGTACAATATTGAATTAATAATGATATTTACTGTATATATATAATCATAGAAAATTTCGTGTAAAATATATCAACCATGATATTCATAAATTTTAATGTTGGGATAACTACCCATGTCCAATTATTAGGATTCAGATATTCTCCCATTTGACTTTTATTTCTCTAGGGCATCTCTTGTATAGCCCTGAGCTCGTATATCATTAATAATTATCCAATGCATTAGTGGGAGATAAATGTACCTATAATCCAATTTCCAAATAACAGCCTTCATTGGTTATAACAGAACCACAATAGCATAATGAGAATAATTGATGTGTTTTAAACAAGTTGATAAAACATCCACAAAGTTAGAGAAAATGAATGTAATTTTTTTTTCATTTGAATTAAATCATACCATAACCAAAGGAAAAAAAATTGGTCTTATATAAATTTTATCATTTTGACAATTAAAATGAGTGGAAAATGAATTGGGTTGAATTTTGATTTTATCATGGAATTGTCAACTATGGAAATTGAAATGTGTTTCATAAATATATTTTATTTAAAAATATATTCCATAAATAGTAATAATATTAAAATATTCAAAAAATTATATTAAAATTTAGTGTCAAAATTGCGATAAATATTTTTTTAAAAAATTATAGTTTTTATCTGTAAAATCAAATTTATTCTTATAGATTATCTACAAAAAACATAATCATAATATTAAAATTTTATTATATATTATATATATATAATTTAAATCATTCACTGGATGTTATTTTTTTATTTTCTTTTGTAAATTTCATTTTTTCAAAAATTATTTACGAGAAATATTTCTATTTTTAAATTGTTATCATATTTATTAAAAAATTATTTTTCACCACATAAATTATTATATGAATATAAACAATAACTCTTAATATGCTTTTTAATTTTATTCATATCCACCATTATAAGGGATAAGTAATGACTAACATGTAAAAATAATTATATTTTAGTAATATGTTATATTTTAGGTGACCTCAGTGTTCCATGTAACACTTCAGAAATTCAATATTTTTTAATGAAAAGATAAAATCAGTGTTTCATCAAGCATATTATTGACTTTCTATTTTCTGTAACTAAAAAAATTGAAAATAATAAATTTATCTAAAACTTTTATTTCTCAAAATCATGATATCTATTATTCAAATCCATCCTAAAATAAAATTATCCATTGAATTTATTTACATTTTCCATATCAACTATGGGTAATTATAATTAATTACATCCTTGAGTTCCAATATAACTTCCTCATGACAATGGTTTATCCAAAACCATTGACCATGTTAGTGGTATTATTTCATTCATCTTTCTCAGAATAATACAGATCCTAAATCGATTATTCCCTTTAAGAATAATCGTGTTTATGTTGTATGGAAAATTATTTTTTGAACATGTAATGTATCATGTATATAATTTCTCATGAGAGAGTTATCGAACATATCATGGACTTAATATAGGTTAGGTGGATGTTACCATTGATAAGAAGGAATCCTGATATGCCTATGAATTCCAAAGGGAAGGATATACCTTGGGATTAACATTAGATTTTATCATAAGAACAATTTAACATTAATTCATTACATTAAGACAATATAATTTCAATTTATTAAAATTCCACCATATATATAAATTTTTAACCAATGAATTGGATTTCAATATAGGATCCAATAATTCATTTACCCACACTTACGTGTCACACATGAAAACAATCACTAATCATATCACAAAGAACATAGAAAAATAAAAAATTAATTTCTTATTGACATCACAATTTACACATGAATGTAAAATTTGACTCGTATTTTTATGAATAAACCGTTGTGAAAAAATTGGATTAAAATAATATAAAAGAGGAATCATATTAATGATAAATTCATATTTCCAACAAAAATCATAACACGATATACAAGTTGAAAGGAAGTAGTTATCCAAAGTTATTTAACAACATTATAAGAAAATACCATTAAATAATGATATCAAAATATTTTACATTGACACTGTATATGTAGAGGGTATATATTTTATTTGATAATTACTAAAATAAATCGATATATGATAACTATGTGAACACACTTGAATCTATGGAAACCAAAATTAGGCTATTCACCTAAGGAAATCATTGGGGAAAAAATTAAGTTATACACAAAATATTATTAGAGTAAAAGATAATGATGGGTCCGTAATTCATTATAATGTGGAAGTGAAAACTCAAACTACTGAAAAACGTTGGACGATATCAAATTTAAACAATACTACATCAAGTATAAGATATTTCAAAGAACAAAGACAAAGAAAAAAAATAAATTTTTCGATGTTTTTGGAAACATCACTTTAGTAATAAAAATATTCATTATTCCAAAAAAAAGTCAATGAAATAGTATGTAGTTCTAAGAGAAATATAATTTATCTTTGAAAATAAGAGAACTAAAAATAATAATTAATAAAAAATGAAAAAGGATGAAATTTGTCTTTAAAAGTAAAACATTAAGATGGTATTATTTTCAAATATTAATGAAAAAACAATAAGGATTAATTTATAAAATTATAAATATTTTCTTAAAGAATGAAATAATCTTTATAAATTAATATTCCATAGATAAAGAAATTTTCTAAGTCATCGAATGAATACTAACAAAAAAAAAATTCAATCTCCTGATTGATTGGATGTGACAAGGTTGGTTTCTAATAAATGATATACTTTATGAAAAATATAAATAAACAAAATTGTTTTTTTATAATACATGTAACAACCATGAATATCCATCGAATATTGTGACTGGTTTTATAAAGATGAATAGTCCATGCAGGGATTATTTTTAAATGTAAATCTTGATATTAAAATGTCAATGGTAATGACGGTTATACTATAAGAGTATGATTTTAAATAAATACCACATTGAACATTATATCATATTTTATAAAAATAAAAATTAATGGGAAAATGATATGGATATTCAAATCCTAATGAATATGGGAAAAAATTAAAATGTAATTAATCCCAACATATTAAATATTTTTGAGATCACAATAAGAATGACGTCTCAATAACATAAAATCAGGAAATATAGACCCTTTGATATTTAAAATATTTCTGTTCAAAACGCTAGAAGAATGATAAAATTGATTTTTTTAAATGAAAAACATGAAAGAAAACAAAAAAACATTCATGAAAGTTAGATAAAAATTCCTAAATAAAACTATTTCATTAATAAGATGTTTTCCAATGATATTGAAAATTTATTATTAAAACACATACCTTGTTTCCCCACATAGTTGATGGAATTATAAGACCCTTCATTACAATGATAAATAAAAAATATCTAATTTTAGAAAACATTTCGTTTATATAATATTTTTACAAATTATTTAAAATTATTTTCTACAATTATATTTTTCATATGTTAACTCTATTCAATATCAGGCTTGAATAATCATTACAATTTTTATGGATTCATTTTAAATGTGATTTCATATTTTTTTCCAAATTATCAACATTCCAATATCATTTAATGTACTAAATTTTATGATTCATCGTCATTTATATTGTTATATTTTTATTCCTTGTTTTCATGGTTAGTAATATTAAGGATAAAATGGCAATGGGTATAATTTGATTAATTTTAATGAAAAAATAATAGTTTCATTGTATAGTATTAATCTTACCACTTATTGAAATAAAACATCCATAACCTAGTACCATTCATCAATTCCCTGATTTAGTTCTATACATGACCTCAGCAATGCATCTTCATATTCTAGAGTACATTGACTAGTAGCGAAGGTATAATTTCTTTTATGGTGAGATTATAACCTCTTTTAAAAAATAAAACACCAATACAAAATAAGACACAATAAATCAGTAACATATGGCCATATATAGAACTATTCCTATTTTGATTGCGACAAAAATCAAGAAATTCATAATCAGAATTAAATAGTAATTATTCCCTGCTAATGTATGTCCACATGTCAAAATGAAACTCAAATGTGAAAGAACTGACAACTCCCAAGCGGGTCCTGAACCACATTCACTACTCTAATCCATGCTCTATCCTAAATCATCCATCTAACCCAAGTCCATTACCCTTATCCAATAACTCAAACATAATGTCTATTCATGTTCCATCTAGGCATATTGAGTAGGGTGTGTATACAAAATAGTAGGCCACAACCAACAATGTTAAAAAAAATATCCAACATATAAAAATATATGATGTTGTACAAAGAAATAATTAATATTCCTATAAAAATAGTTATTACATTTTATTTTATTCATTATTTATCCACAAAATACATTGAGTTCACGAGGACACCGAAACATCAATAACAATTTCAGCCTGTTCTAGAGTCTGAACTATTAAACATTATAATTTCTCAATTAATTTAAAAAATGGGATTTCATTATCAATTTCATTTCAATTCGTGATACAACAAATTCAACCATAGTTCAATGCAACTAATTTTGGTGTAGATCATCATGTATAGATCTATGTGAGTATTTAGAGCATGAGTACCAGTATCACCCATCATGGGTATTTAGACAAACATTCCACGTCCCAAACACCATTGTAATTTGGAGCATTATTCCTTTTATCATACAATTTAGCATTTAATATTTATATATGTAATGCTATGTCTATTACCTTGTGGGTATATGGAGGATGAGTATATCTCCCACACCATGTTATGTTAATCATTCAAATATACCACATGTATAAAATATATCACATGTGTCACATATATATCACGTGTCACATATCACGTTAATTAATTCAAAAATTTAATAATAAAAAAATCTCAATTATTAATTTAACAATTAATTAATCATGACTATAACATCAATTAATTAGTTACATAAATTTCATTAATTAATTCATTAACTAATAAAATACATCAACAACATTAAAATTTAATTAATTAGTTTACAATATGAATTACATTAATTAATTGACCACTTAATTAATCTCTAATATTACATTATTTAATTACACAATTAATTAATCCTCTTAATTTAATTAGTTAATTGAAAACTTATTAAATCAAATCCAAAATAACAATAAATTTCATTATTAATTCATTTATTAATTATTTCTACTCAATAATTTCAATATTAAAATTATTATTTTAACAATTAATTATTATTAATTAATAATTAATCATTCAACTAATAAACTCACAAGTGATTATCCAAATTCACAATTCAATACTTTGATAATTTTATAAATTAATTTTCCCAATTCCATAATTCAAAACTATGATAATTAATTTATCAATTAATTATTCAATTTCCTCAATTCTATTATTCAATCAAATCCTCAATTAATTAATTAATTAATTGATCTCAAAAATTTATTCTATTTTACAAAAATATTTTATTAATAACATGTAAAAGTCAATAATTGAATATGTGAAATTGATAATCATACTATGGGATTATAATAATAAAGCGCATACCTTGATTCGTTGATGAATGATCGCCCAAGAGAAATCCCCAATTTTAGTGAAGTAACGATGTATATTGAGATACAGATCTATAATTAGGTGGGTTAATATCATTGATTCAGGATTCAAATAAAAATGAGTAGGGTTCATGAAGGTTTTTACACTATTTTTGATTCTAGGAAATTTTTAAATAGCATCCACTGCAGAATGGTGTTCTATTAAGGTGAGTTTCAGGGTTCGGGTAATTTAAAGATAAATTTTTAGGTTAATTTAATTCTCATGCTTGAATTTATATAAAGAGGGATACATTTTGAACTAATCATGTACCCAAAACATGACAACATGTTATAGGGGATCATGGATACATATATTATGGCACACATATTAAACAACAATGTACCAACCATGTAATTGACCTCTATCTGGGGTTGCATGGTTTTCTGGGATGGGGGAACTGGTCAAGTAAAACATGCACCCCACATGCACTTCCTTACTTCTTAAAATTTTCTCAAATTTCCACCAATACACAACAGATGATAAAACATCAATGAAATGTACACAATTAAAGAAAAATGAGTACCTAAATATTATTTCAAAAAATCATTTTAAATGGCCAAGATCTTATAATCTCCCCACCCCGTAACAGCTCATCCTCGAGAAGCACTCCTAAGAATCTCTAATATTTTACTTTAAAAATAATTATCCATAAAGAATATATATATGATTCTATTTTTCATTATTCCTATTTCAGGAACCCATAATTCCATAACACAAAATATAATTGTATTGATTTTTCCCGCAATACTTTCCCACTGCAATCCAGCACATGTATCAGATTATCATCAAATGGAGTATCTCTATAAAGGTAAAAATAATAAAAAAATCCATTGGATAAGGGTCAAGATGATTCCATATTAGTTTTGATAAATGGAAATCATCATTCTTGGAGTTCTATTTTTATGGAAGTGATAATTGGTATGCCATCAGCTCGATTCTCACCAAAACCTCAAATGTTCTAAAAAAACTAGGCTCAAAGTTCTTAAGTCTATGTATTTAAAATGTGACCCAACTTTAGTGAAAACTAAATTAAAACATTATCAACATTCATAAAATCTTCGGATCATAAATTTTAATCATTATATGGATTATGTCTACTCTAGGTCACATCAATTCATTTTAAAATCATCTAAACCTGTTCAGACATATCCTCCATGAGACTTGGTCCCAATAACTCTGACTCACCTTCCACAAATGATGGGTGTTTCTCCCTAGAACCTCTAAAGTCAGAAACAAATGTTTGCAGCATATCCTCCAACACATGTATAGTATTCTCTGATGTCCCATTTCATTGTGGTTGAAAATTCATACTAAGAAAAACTTGTGTGGCCAACTCCTTTATATGACCTACCATAAGAAGAAACTAAGTCATGAGTCACAGTATGAAACAATATTTTGTGGAACTCTAGAGAAATAAGTCATCTATATGACATATTGTTCACCCATATTATCCATAAGGATTGTCTATTTTATAGGTCAGAAATTTTCTACCTCTTTTTGGCAGTCCACACTCACCCAAATAGATCTATTCCTCTAAGGCATCACCATGAGACCCACCATTAAATCCATATTAACACTATCCCACTTCCATTAAATAATGGGAAATTGATGTAGTAAACCAAAAGGTCATTGAGGCTCCACCTTCAACTACTGATAGGGGTAATATCATGTCACAAAACCTTCTATATCCATTTTCATTCATGGAGACCAAATCCATCATCTTAGTTCACAGTATATTTTGGTAACCCTTGGATGCACCACCAACATTGAGGGATGAAATTCCTGCATAAACTTATCATGCATGCTTAGAGGATCCACAAATAAATTCCTACCATATAATATATCATCCCCATATATTCTATAATCTGAAGGTGAATCCCCACATTAATGGTTTTCCTTTAAGTTAAGTCACATTAGATCATTATAACTCATATATCCAATCTGGCACAAAAGTATAGACTCCACTGAAAATTATTTAAGAGTCAAATTCTCATAAATCTCCAGAACCACCTCAAACATCTCATTTAGCATATTCATCATTCACTACTCAATAGAAGAATCTTGAACTACTTTTGTCTATTTTTTCTAACTCAATGAATCATTCACACTATTTAATTTTACAGATTTACATGTTAGTTCAAAAGAGAAAAATTATATACTCAACCCATCTCTTCGACCAGATATTCAAATCTCAATTCCAAAAGAGATACATCATGATCATATGATCTATATACATAGAAAACTTCTCTCCAAATAGATAATTCCTCTAACACATTAGAGAATACACCACTACATAAAATCCTAGGTAGATAGTAGGGCAGTTTTGTTCATATTTTCTAAACAAACGACTCCCACAAAATACAAATTGATCTACCTATATCAACATAGCTCCATGTTTGATCAAATAAGTGTCAATATAAATTGTATACTCCTCAACAAACACATGTAGGTTCATGATCAATTACTAAGTAAATATCTTCGTAATCTCTTTGGAAGCCTTCTCATATTCTTCCATATATTCATACTTTACCCCCTTTTGTTAAATAACATAAGAGGTAAATAAAATAAAGAAACTTATTGGTTAAAATTATGATAGTATACAAATAAACCAAAAATGGATTAGATTTCAAAGAAGATCTTGTGATTCTACCATGACACCACTTCATGTAAATTTTCTAGATTACTAGACATGTGATCCTTTAAGATGATGTGACCCAATATTTCACCTGATCAATTCAAAACTGGCACGTAGATGTATTGGTTTATAGTCAATTCTCTCTTAGTATACACAAGATAATGATAATGTGTTAATAATGATCATCATGAATCTTTAACTACACCATGTTTTCATTGACAAAAACAACCACAAACTGATCTATGTATAGATGTACCATTTTTTCACCAAGTCCATAAATACATCTTGTGAGACCCACAACCAAATAAAAATTATGAAGAACTCATATCGTCAATACGTTCTTCAAAAAGCTATCCATAATACATTAGAATTTTGGACAATGATGATAAACTGATCACAAGTTGATCCCAGAGAAAACCCAAGATCCCCACAGGTGGTAAAATATATCATTGATACACTAAAAAGGATACCAGTTATTCATTTTCATTCCTTTCAACTTCTTATATAAACAGACACATGATGAGTCCTACCATCCTTCTTTGAAAACATCATTTATGAACCCCAAGGTGACGTACTCAGTTGGAATAATCCATTTTATTAAGATTCCTCAAACTGATTATTTATATCTCAAAGCTCTATCAGTTTCATTTTGTATAGTGAACTTAATATAGATTATCCCCTTTCATGAGCTCAGAAGTTAAATCCACATCTCTCTTAGGAGGAAACCCTAAAATTAACGAAAAGACATATCTGGAATCGTATCCACTATGGGGGGAATGAAATATTTTTTCACACATCTATCATCTAACAATAGAATAAACACCAAGGTTATGAGCTCTCCTAGTTACTGATTTATTATCCCTTCTCATCCTACCATGATATCCCACTCTCTTTTATGATTTTAGTTTTTTAACCTTTGGAGATGTAAAATTCGCTATATTTTAGTAAAAATCAATGTGATATTGGTATGAAACTGGATAATTGATACCCAAAATCATGTCAATGACTGACATATATATTATATAATATTCTATAAAAAAATGATATTCCCCACATTGAAGATAAAACAACTTAGATAAATAGATGTCTCTAGATCGTACTCTCAATAATGTATCTATTGTCATATCCCATCTTACATAGTCTACTAAAAAGAAAAAACATTAATTTTTTTAATAGAAATAATGGATTGAGAGTCACCGATATCAAATAAGGAACTAATTACTATATAAGTGACAAGAATAATACCTCCCAATGTCATTGGTCCATCCTAACTATCCACAGGTATAGGTTGAATGACATTTAATTTTCATGCCCCTCTTCATTATTCAATATTATGTCTCTCGTATTTTGTGCCACACAACTAATATTGGGGATATTTCCTAGAATCGCAATGCACAATACCTCTAACACATCAGAGAATAGAACTCTAGCTACTGGATGTACGTGGTTCAGAAGACCCCCTTCCCAGTATTCAATTTTCTCTAGGTCCTCCATCACTATACTTCTGCTCCGAGTTCATGTAGAACTTTTTTGTATGTGATATCTAGGAGAGAGAACAAAACTCTACTAGTTTTGGGGGATAATGATTATGAATATATCATGGACTAACACATTAGTGGGAATAAACTCTAGTAAGTTCCAAAGTAACTCATCCCCCAAACTGGAGACTTTTTATCACACTACTCAGGATATGTTATCATCACAATTCTTATTGAACTCCAAATATGTACCTGTATATCATCCAGAAAAAAACACATGTCTGGCATTGAATTCCTCCATCAGGTTCCTCTTTAAAATGAGAGCATCATTCACTGCATTTGAAAACTTATTCATTTTAAAGGTGTTCACATTAGAATTAATTTCATATTTAATCTCATACTAAAAATAGTTTTTTGAAGTAGACTCATATGTCTCCATCACTATATAAAATCATTGCATTTTTGTAAATTTTTCATCATATTAAATCACAAAAATTCTCTCTAGAGTCAACTACATGAACATTTCTTATGTCTCATGCATCAGTGTTGTTAGATAAAATTTATCTAGGAAATTATCTAAAATTTCTTTTATTCCATAGCTTCCAGATAGTCATGCTTTAACTGGATGTTCAACCACTTCCTTGTTGATCCTTATAAACTATAAGTAGCTAACTTGTCCCTTATCCGAGAAATATAGAACAACTATTTAGAAGCGGTTGTTTCGTGGTTGTATTTAAAACTGCCCCTAAATAGTATTTTGGAAAAAAAGTTAGATATGTTTTTGGCGGAGTTTTTAAAAACCACCACTAAATGTTATTTAAATATTTTGATCACTTAAAAAATGATTTTTTTAGTTTCTGTTTTTTTATAAAATGATTATAATTTAAAGGGGAAAAAATATTTAATTAGTAGTTATTATTTATTTTTACATATTATATATATTTTATTATTTATAATTTTAATTAATTATAATGTTTCAATTAATAAGTATTTATAATAACATGAATGTTTTAAAAATATTCAATAAGTAAAATATGAAATTCTTGCATTAAATGATCATAAATTTTTCTTTAGGTGTCCATTTTAGATCCAAAAATAGTAAAATAGAAACTACTAAAAGGAAATATAACCAATATCGATTTAGAATTTTTAATAATTAAAAGATTAAAATATATTATAGTTTCCATTAAAGTTTGAAATCGAACTCAAACATCAAAAATCCATAACAACTCATATGGGTGACTTTTTGGGATCTATAATATATAAAATTGATACTTGTGATGAAATCTATGCCGTGATGATAAAGGTGGACAAGGACCCAATTTTTTCATGGTCAAAATATGTCTTTAAGGCCTACAAAACTGAGTTTGTAGTTACAGGGCCTCATTGGTTTATCATTTGATAGAATTTGATCCACATTAATAGGGGTGGGTTTCCCATTTTCAATGGTGACATAATTTATTCCAAAGGATTTCTTTTATATTGATATTATGGTTTTGAAATATTATCATTTTAATAATTTAGTTTTATTTATAATTATATTTGTGCATATGTCCTTACATTTTATTATAATAAATCACATTAATAACAAATATTTACCTATAAATGTATTTTTAATCATATAAACTATATTGAAATTAATATTTATTATTATGTTCATTTAAATAAAAAAAATTGACTTTATTTACCATACAAATACCCATTAAAATAAATATATATACCTATAAAAGTGATGATTATATATAAATATGTGTGTCTCACTAAATAAATATATATTTATATGTATATAATATTATATTTAAATGAAAATATATTTTTAATAAATAATGGTATTTTTATAAAAATGTATCATTATCATAAAATATACCATATAAATGAATTTATTGGAAATCTATATATATAGACACACACACACATATAATGTTATTATATACATTTCCCTATTTATTGATAATCTTATATATAATCATATTTATATAATAATATATTTGAATAATTATACATATATAATATATTTACAAAAAATTATGTACATATATATATATATATATCATACAAATTCGAAATGATTTTTTATTTGATTAAGAGTGTCTTCATATGATTTTTCAACCATTTATTATTATATTCAACTTCTTTACATTCCTATTAAATAAATAGTGTTGCAATAATTGTTTTTTATCCTCTTTTGGTAAGTTATTATCAATAATATATATATATATATATGTTTGTTTGGAAGTATGAATATTTGTGTATAAATATATACATTTTTAAATATTTATATACTTTTGTAAATGTTTATACATAATTATATTATTTATTTATATTTCATTATTATTTTATTAATTTAATATTCTATTATTTATATTTTATTTATTTGTTTATTATTTATTTATTTGTTTATTTTTTATTTTTTATTTATTAATTTTTTGTAATTTTTTATAAATTAGTTATAAATTTATTTTTTAATATATTGTTAGTTTATTATTCATTTACTATTAATTTGTTATTAATTTACTACTATTTTATAATTAATTTTTTTTCTTAATGTCTTATTTATTATTTCGTATATATATATAATTATTATTTATTAATTATTATTTATTAATTATAATTTACTATATACCATTTAATACAATAATATATATATATATACTTATTTATTTATTTATAATTTTTTTTCTTTTCAAAATATTTATTATTAAATATTAAAAACATACTTATTGATTATTAATTATTAATTATTTAATATTGATTAATCATTATTAATTAATAATTATTGAATAATAATTATTTATTTGGAATATATTTGTTATGTATATCTATTTCTTCAATTAAAATATATATATATATATGTATATTAAATAATAAATTCTCACAATGTGAAGAGCCTCATAGAGTGGGAGATCTTTTGAGAATAAGTAAGAGGTAAGGGGTGTGAATCTCACCCAATACAAAATTTCAATATTTCGCATGCAGAAGGGTATCTTCATGAACATGGGCATGTGCATGAGTATGTGTAACACCCCAAGCTTCCATTGTACGTTTCCCTTTGAATAATGCAATATCTTGCATTGTACGCAACTTCGAGACTCTAACACACCGCGACTAATCAAAGCAGCTGTTATGAATAGTAATGCCCACTTTTTGAAATTTTATAAATTTTATCTTTAAAAATGGACTTAATTTTTGGATTCGGAATATCGAAATTATCCTATGGTGAAATTTCTGTACTTTTCGGATAACTTTCATATTTTGATGAATAGTGAAAATTACTAAATTTTAATTAAAAACAAATGTTTTAATCAAAATAATTCATATTGATAAACTATTAATTTGAGTGGTTTTAATGTATATTTAGAATATATTTTAACAATTTAATAAAATTTTGTTAATTGGACATAATTTCACTTTTAAACCGGACATAAACAAGTGTCAATCTTTTGATAGTTATTATTTCTTAAAAACACGCTTTTTGTTTTGACAGTAGGAATTAATTTTAAATTATTTTTTTCCAATTATGTGTTTTAAATTTGGAAAAATGGATTCCATATTTAGAATCAGGACATCCAAATTGTGTAAATAAGTAACTCTTATTTTTAGAAATTTTGAATAATTACTTTAATAAATATTTTATTTACCATTGTTATAAGGTAAATCCTGGAAATAAGGGTAAAATTAAAATTATAATAATAATAAATTACCCTAAAACATGTCCTAACCCTTTTGGTTGATACATGTCCAACCATGGGAATCTTTGGGTCGATTTGGGGTCCCCATGGATCCAATTTTAAGTGATAATGACACTTTATATTAATTAAGTTAAAGTAAATACAGAAATGACATAAGCATATATCTTTTAGAAAAAAAAGTTTTACATGGGGTTATATATGTTATATTTTCGACTAGAAATATTCATTAGAATGATAAACAAATTTCCTAAATAATTTTATTTTATTTATAATTTTTATACATTTAATAATTAAATTTATTTATGATATAATAATGCTACAAAAGTTTTCTTTATTAATGAATGAATCAAATAATTGATATTATAAATATAAAAATAAATGTAATTTGAAACTTTTTATAAATTACACTGATTTTCTAGGTTAATATGACATATTAGGACTTCATATATGAATTTGGTTCGAAGTAATAATGTTGTTATGAATTTATCAAAAACAAAATACCCAATAGTGTCAAAATTGACAAAAAGGTGTTTTTAAAACAAATATTATATTATTAATTGATATTATATTCCTAGAAATATATGGATAGGCCAAATGACTTCTATAATGATATTTGTACCATTGATGGACCACTTGGGAGTCTCTTGGATGTATAATGTATGTTTATTAACTATATAATATAAAAATACAAAGTGACATGGTAAATGTCAATCTAATTAACTAAGAGTTAAAACTAAAAGATAATGTTAATATAATGACCAAAACCTGCCTAAAATCTATTGGTTGAATGGATTTAGACACATCCCCACATTAGACTTTGAATAATCCACTTTGGAGCCATTATAAACCGAATATTATTTTATTATAAAATAATACTTTATTTTTTCCTAAAGAGCCCATCCTCCCCCTTATAAAAGGACACCACTGCTGACCAATTCTTCACACCTTCAAAGAATTTTTGTTCGGACAACCCCTGCCCAACAATATTCTCTCATCTTCACTCACCACAACCTAGAGGCCTTAGTTTGATCAGAAATCCAACCTATGGAGCCCTTTTGATCAAATCAAAAGGAAGAACCCGATTAAGAGATAATGTTTTCACCACCTTCTTCCATGTCCTTTTATTCTTAAACATCTTCTTTCTTTGTTATTACCATTATAAAATAATAACTCAAGTATCTTCTATATATTGTGATTTTATTATAAATATTGTACAACCATATTCAGTATTCTATCCATCCTTTGAATGACATGTCACCATACGTACGTACGTACGACTTACCGTCTCCACGTCGTTGTGTAATTATTATTCAAAACATTATTATTTGGATGGGTATAATAATGATGTGTAATTCATGTAAATAATAAATATAACATGATAATTATTCTGTATATATTATATACCATCCAATTATATATTATTTTAATATCAAAATAATGATATCGTTGCTCGTGCGTACATACGGACTACCGTCTCCATGAACGCGATGAGATTCATTCCTCATCATATCCATTCAAGAAAAATTCTCATTTAATGATTAAAAGTAATTTTTATAGAATTAATATCATTATAGATATGAAAAAGATACTACCTATCCATAACAAACATAACTTATTTAACAAAACATATAAAGGAAAACGAGTAAGTTAACACCCGAAACGATGATAATACTAATATATTATAAACAAAGCAATGTTAAAAGAACATATATGATATCATATTAATGTATATGATTCTTTTATAATTTAATAATAATTATTTCACTATTATATAAGAGTTTATCCTACCCTAAACCAAGGAAAAGTACAAGGTAAGGGGTTTTCATCTCTCTCCTTATTCCCGTGAGATTCGTTCCATATTGCCACTATTACCTTCTGTGTGGTGTATGTACTACCCATAATTGTATTCTTTGTGTAATACACTTTATTTTATGTGTATTTACATATTCATTGTATGATACCTCTTTCATGGGGTGTATGTTTCGTAAGTTACCAAATTGGTAAGGGTTTATTTCACAATCTCTTCATTATCTGAGTTTGTTTATACGTAATTATCTACTAGGATCTCTTTATCATCCACATCCATGTTTCTTAAAAAAAAGTATTTCAAATCATTCATACGATATTATATACTATGGTTTGATGAAATTTTTACCCTTTTAACTTTTTATAAGATGTTTATAAAGGAATATTTCCGTCATTTTCCAAACAAGGTCCTTTTTAACATTTTCGACAGAGTTAAGGTAAGAATGTATTTTTTTACTTATACGGCGGGTGCGGATATTTTACACCATTATAGAATTTTCAAAGCATCCCTTAGAAGTTAATAAGGATAATTTCAAAGTAAATGTTTTATTTTATAATTATGTTACTTTTAAATTATTTCAAAAAAGAGATATTTCTCTCAAATAGTTTTGATTTCATCTATGTCAACATCCTTTGAAACATTTTACACATATTTGAAGTTGATTTATTAGGATACAAATCATTTATATTGTATGTAAGGTTTTGTGATATTTTTGACTATGGATGAGAAATTTTTATGTCATTAATGTTTTATGATTAATGTTTTGGAATTTCGTATGCTAGTTTTAATACGAATGTTCATGTTATAATTTATCCTCTTCTTAAGATAAATGTGTTGGACTAGTATGTTCTGAGTTGGGGACTGATAAAAGTATGCCCTTCGGGTTGGGATCCGGTTACAGTAGACCCTCTAGGTTGGTGTCCAGTTATTAGAGGCACTCAGGGTTGGTGTTTTGTTATTAGAGGCACTCCAGGTTGGTGTTCGGTTGTTAGAGGCACTCCAGGTTGGAGTCTAGTTAAAGAGGATTTTTGTGATGGGTTTTGGTTATTGTTATCCCTTAGGTCTTGGAACGAGGCCTTGACACAGAAATTAACGTTCGGCATTATGCATTCCATCATTATAAAAGTTTTTATTGATATTGCATGTGATTATTTTACTAGTAGAATATCCATGTGAATAAGTAAATGGCCTTATTTTATTTTATCTTTACAATATTATTCTGAAGTTCAAGTTTTAAAGGCTTTTGATTTAGTTAAACATTGTCTCAAATGTTTATTCTTATTTATGAAAGCTTCTGCTGTATTTTTATCCTTAATGAGCATCTGATCTCACCCCTTTCTATGTTTTATTTTTCCCAACATGTGAAGAAATATATTATGACTGACCTGCAGGGATAGTCTGAAGGGGATATGAGTGTGGAATATAAAGACTATATTATTTATGTTTTTCACATTATGATGTAATGTAAACCTTATGAATGTATCTACTATATACAAGGATACTAAACTAATCGGTCTTTCGAGACTTGATCTTTTGTGATCATGACAATGTTATGTAATAATGCACCGACACTAGGTAACTGGGGTCAGGGCATTACAGTTGGTATCAAAGGATGTTTAGTACAAACCTTGGAAGCTAGATTTAGATAAACTCTGATTAGAGCACATTTCCCAAAGATAGAATTTTAGGATCAGTATTGAAAAACTTCCCAGAATTTTGGTCTTGTAGAGATTTTGTGAGTTTTCTGAGCAATACATCTCTGTCTGGATTCGAGCAGGTAGAGGTGGCTCTAGAACAGATGTACGTAGGGGTGAAACCCAAAAACACCTCTTTGAGCTATACTCAAATGGGAACTGGTGCATGACAATGGGCCTTGCTGCACTCTGGGTTACGACACTCGCAAGGGATATTCTTAGGATAATTCTCATTTTCTTTACAAATCATTATGAAGGGTTTATGAGTATATACTTTTTTAAAGAAAAAATCTTTTTATGATTATGGATTATATCCATAAACTGTTCAAATTATGTTAATTGTTTTACAAGTTTGGAATTATGTATTTTGATTCATAAACTGATCTAGTTTATTGCATTGTTTAGAAACGGCACCTAGTGGAAGGAATTGAAATCGTATAAATTCACGCACTCCATGTAGGGATTTCCCTCCAGGTCAAGATAATTATAGTGGAGCTGGTGATGCAGCTGGTGTTGATCAACTAATCACCATACTGGGACAACTCACTTAGGTTATAAATAATACCCTTACCAGTATGGAGCACCCTGACCCGCAATGGGGAGGATCAATGTTAGATTTCTTCGTGAGGCAACAAACACCAATATTCAATAGGAGAAAAAATCCCTTAGCATCTAAGAAATGGATAAATTCCTTAGAGAAAATATTCCACACCTTGGGGTGTAGCGAAATGGAAAAATTTTTCATGGCTGTTTACCGCCTCACTGGAGATGCAAATAAATGGTGGTCATTGATTCAAAACATGAAGGAAGACGATGAAGTATCAAATATGGAATGGATGGAGTTAAAAGAGCTTTTCGTAGAAAAATACTTTCCTCGTTACCATCGAGCAGATATGGAAAGGAAATTTCTTGAGTCTGAGACAAAAGGAGTATGAGAGTGTCACAATGTATGAGGATAACTTTACAAGGTTAGCGAGGCATGCAACAGATTATATATGTAACACAATAAGTAATATTGATCATTTCATATATGGGTTAAAACCATTTATTTTTCGATCATTAGTCCCATAATCTTTCTCAAGGTACGAAGATATAGTCTCATGAGCTATCAAGACTGAAAAGGAATTCTCTAAATCATATGATAATAAATAAAGCTAGAGAAGAAGAGAACGATGGAGCAAGAGACATATAATGGGAAAAAGGGAAAGAAGGATTTTTCATTATGTGAAAATTGTGGGAAGAAATAACCTAGTACTTTCATAAAAGGAATGGGAGTTTGTTACAAATGTGGAGAAAAAGGTCACCAGACCTGTGATTGCAAGAGAAAGAAGGAGGATGTCGATGATGAATGATACAATTGTAGACAAATTATAAGGCCCCATCCTTAAAACTTACTTAATCATGAGTTATTAGAAGATTACACATTGAGGATCTTTTCGGGTTAAGAGTTTTATATAATTAGATCATAAAACTTTCATTACATTCCGCATATAAACAAAGTGGTTACATAAATATAGTATTCTTCTTTCCAATCAATGGAAACATATTTAAAATAAAACATGGATTCTTTCTTGACACTTACTTGACACTATCATCATATCATGTACCTTTCCCTTGGCCTGTGAAAAAAATTTCAGAAAACTTGGTATGAGCATAAAAAGCTCAGTAAGGGATATAAAAATATGGAAAGGAAACATGGGTACATATATACATAAGAATGAAATCATACTTTACCCATAAAACAAAAGCACTTTAACATACCTCATCAAATCATTAATAAATTATAGAAATCATGAGACATAAATGTAACTTGAGGCATTCATAACATTCTTACTTAGGGAGTAACCCTCTTGGTTACGTTTGGAATACCCATCACAGTATATTCCCTAAATATCTCCGGATAAATCTTAACGTTTCACTCCTTCACGTTACCCAATGCATTGGAGATCTATATCGGGCTCACCCGCCCTTAGTTTATCACGGAACCACCCGTCTTCATAATAATTCCCAAGAACCTCAACATAATCGTATCACATAAAACATGCATAATGGAAACATGACATTTCCACCTTTCAACCACAAGATATCAATACAACACATTGATATAAAAACATTATGAAAACCATTTTCAATACCAAAATAAAAGAAAAGTAAAACATGGTATTTATTTTTCTTTAAAAAAAAGGTAGGGCTTGTAGAGGAAGCCGAAACTCAAATAATGGTCACGGCGGTACAGAAGTCGTTGTCGCCGCATACGTACGACAAAAACATTCTCTTTTTTCGTTTCGTAAAATGCTTTGTATAAAAAAGATTCCTTTTGGATAAACGTAAAAGTAAAAGGGGTTTATACACCGTATAAAAGAAGGTTGTGTATAAAACAAAATATGCCTCAATGAAAGGAGATTGAGACGAAGTCCCATACCTCGGGTCTGACTTGACTCGATCGTTCTTTAATGTCCTGAATAATAAACTTGAGTTAATTTATACTTTCTTAAGAACCTTTTTCAAGTTCATTGTTCCTTTTATATCACTTGTTTCCATGTCATGAACACTATGTAATTATTTAAGTTAATAACGGTCGTTTTAACGATCATTGGTACTTGAGTCAAAAATAAACCCCTTATAATTCCAAGTTGTTCATGTATCCATTATATCTAGAATTATAATCATGATGTATATATCATATATATACAGTATATACATGAATTTATAATATTACATAATCATTTAGAGGTAATAAATGAAATGCACCGTTCATGGAGATGGTAAGCCGTACTTACGCATGAACGCTACTTTCATTTCTATTTCATATTTTATAGAATGGAATCATAATGATATAAATTTATATTATAATTCCAGTATAATATCATATATAATATCATAGTTCCATCCTTTATACGTCCCACATATGGTATTTAATGAATCAAATCACTTTGAGGGGGCGGTAGTCCGCACTTCCTTAAATGAAGATATCGCCTTTATCCATAATGGAAACCATAAAGGTATGCCCAAAATGAAAAATACCGAAGCTTAAGGAAAACATAAACATATTATATATCATATATAAATATAGTTACATCTTAATGGCCACCTTTTAAGGTGTTAAAAGAATGTTGAACAATCATCGTTTCGGGAGGCATAAATTCACTATCCACGGAAACAGTATGTCCTTTAACCATTAGATGTAGGTGTGTGTAAGTGTAGCTCGAGTCCTTCTTATAAAAACATCCTAGTATATTGAAGATACTGGAGTTGTTACAAAATAAATGAATAAGAAGAGTTTATGGGGTTGGAGAAGCAAAATAAAACAAAAGGACTCAAGTGAAGACATTACCTTAAAATCGGGTGACTCCCTTTGGTTTGAGCTCAAAGGCTTCCTTGGGAAGACTTATGCCCAAATTGAGGCTTCAAGGAGTAAGATAGGGATGTGGAGAGACAAAATGGGCAGGGGTTTTCCGAGCCAAAGGCTTTGGGAGTGTGGGTAAGCAGGTAGAGGTGGGGGCCTTTTATAAGAGGAGAGGAGGGGAACTCTTGGAATGTAAAGAAATGTTACTTTATTTGAAAATGATTTTCCAATTCAAAAGGTCCCACATTGCTATAATTCGAGGGTAAGGTGATAAGGGTTCGAAATACACCCATCCCATAGGTTTTGGACATGTGTAGGTCATTGATTTCACATTATCATTTCATTTTATTTAAATCCTTTATTAATGATGTAATCACTGCATCATCATGATGTCATAAATAATTTAATAAATTTAATGTCCAAAAATTATTGAACAAATATCATGATGTAGGGAATCTTATTAGCTTTCTAATGAATATTTATTTTCCAAAAGATCATTTATGTAGACAAAATTAAAAATATGTTACTTAGGTGATACATTCATTGTCACATTTAACATTCTTTAAAAATAAAAAGATAAAAAGTCACTTTCTCACAAAAGTGATTCCATGGGGCCCCCATGTTTGGCACAAGGAATCCCATGGTCGGCCATGAGACAACCAGTAGCCTTAGGACACATGTTGTGGTCTTTTTCGATTATTATGATATCATTTTGTTATCCTTAACTACGTGATTACTCATTAATCAAGATAATTAAAGATAATTATCGTCGTTACTATTCATAATGTCCAAAAACAAAAGAGTCTTGATTACATAATTTGGACATTATGATTCCAAATATGTAATCCATTTTTACCAAATTCCAAACACAGAAATTGCAATAATTGATTTAAAAGTTCTCGTTGTCAAAACAAATAGCGGGTTTTTTTTGAAACAATACCTATGAAAAGTTTGGCATTAGTTTATGCCCAATTCCAAAGTGAAATTAATCCTAATGACCACCATTGGATTAAATGGTAAAAATATATTCTAATTTAACATTAAAACCAATTCAAAAGATAATCTAATCATATAAATAAAGTAGACTAAAAAGAAGTTTTGATGTAAAATACAGTATTTTTCACTATTCATAAAAAACGAACATTGTCAAAAAAATACCAAAAATTAACACAAAGTAAATTTTGATGTCACAATAATAAAGAATAAGTTTATTTTGACAAACATATCTTATAAAATTGTCAAAAGATATATTTAAAAATGGTTTTCCATCAAAAGGCAGTAAAACAATCCTTTAAAGAAATATTAGTGTATTCCATGCTTAAGATTGGATTTATTTTCATTTTAAGCCTCTAAAACACTATCTAATTCATTAATATACGTAGATAAAAATATCTATTATTCATTACTTACTTGGGATGTTACATCCTTCCCCCCTTTAGAAAATTGCGTCCCCGTAATTTATTTACTTATTGAATAAATTGGGGTACTTATCGCTCATTGCATTTTCAGATTCCCATGTTGCCTCTTCCATCATGTGGTTTTTTCACAAAAACATTACCTAATTAATCACCTTATTTCGTAAAACATGCTCCCTGTGGTCATGAATCTGGACTGGTTGTTCCTCATAAGATAGTTTCTCTTCCATCTGAACTACCTCTGGACTCAAAACATGAGATGGATCTGGCATATACATTCTCAACATCGAAACGTGAAAAAAATTGTGTACCTGAGATAAACTCGGAGGTAAAGCCACCCGGTATGAAACTGATCCAACTCTCTCCAGAATTTCATATGGTCCAATAAACCTTGGACTCCGCTTTCCTTTCTTACCAAATCTCATCACACTTTTCCATGGCGAGACTTTGAGAAAAACATGATCACCTACCTCAAAAGTAAGATCCTTCCTCCTGTTGTCTGCATAACTCTTCTGCCTACTCTGAGCTGTTCTCATGTGTTTCTGAATCCGCTGAAATTTTTCTGCCATCTCTTCTACCAATTCTGGTCCCATCAACTTCCTTTCACCCACTTCATCCCAGAAAGCTAGAGTTCGACAACACTTCCCATATAATTCCTGAAATGGTGCCATCTGTATACTGGAATAAAAACTGTTATTATATGAAAATTCAACCAAAGAAAGATGTTAGTCCCAAATTCCCTGATAATCCATCGAACAAGATCGTAGCATATCCTCCAAGGTCTGAATTGTTCGTTCTAACTTCCCATCTGATTGAGGATGAAATGTTGTACTAAAATTTAATTCAGTACCCAACAACTTCTGAAGGCCTTTCCAAATGTTAGAAGTGAACCTGGGATAACGATCATATACAATGGAGAGGAAAACTCCATGTAACTTGACTATCTCTTTAAGATACAAACGGGAAAGTTGATCTAGGGAAAAAGTATCTCGTATAGCAAGGAAATGAGCATATTTAGTCAAGCGATCAACAATAACCCAGATTGCATTATTACCTCGAGATGTATTCGGTAATCCCACAACAAAGTCCATGGATATATTCTCCCATTTCCACTCTGGCACTGGTAAAGGCTGAAGCATCCCTTTTGGTAACTTCCGCTCTGCTTTAACCTATTGACATGTCAAACAATTCACAGTAAAATCAGCAATATCTCTTTTCATTCCATCCCACCAGTAATACTCCCGCAGATCTCTGTACATCTTAGTACTTCCAGGTTGAACTGAAAACAGATAACTATGAGCTTCACATAACAACTCTCTCTTCAACTGTGAATCACAAGGCACACACAATCTCTTCCCAAATCTCAAAATGCAATCATTATCAATGTTTAATTCAGGCAACTTACCCTTCTAATCCGAATCTACCTTTTTCTGTAACTCATTGTCTTGCTTCTGTTCTTGCTTGATTCTGTCTGATAGAGATGATCTCACTGATACCTGAAACAAAAAAGAAGAACTTCCTGCACCAACAACTTCTATGCCAAATTTCATCAAATCCTTAACCAAAGGATCACGTTCCAAATGCAACATTGCTAATGAAGCATTACTTTTTCGACTCAAAGCATCAGCCACTTTATTTTCTTTTCTCAGTTGGTAATGAATTGTACAATCATAATCCTTGATTAATTCTAGCCATCTCCTCTGTCTCATGTTCAACTCTTTCTGAGTGAATATATACTTTACAATTTTGTGATCAATATATATTTCACACTTTACTCCATACAAATGATGCCTCCAAATTTTTAAAGCGAAAAAAATAGCAGCTAATTACAAATCATGTGTAGGGTAATTTACCTCATGAGTTTTCAACTGTCGTGAAGTATAAGCAATTACCTGATCATTCTGCATTAGGAAGCAATCAAGTCCATTCAATGAAGCATCACTGTAGATAACAAACTCACTATTCTTGGAAGGTAGTGCCAAAACTGGAGCATTCACCAATCTTTTTTTCAATTCCGAAAAACAATCATCACATTCTTTTGTCCAGGTAAACTTAACACCCTTCCGAGTTAGCTTAGTCATTATACTAGATAACCGTGAAAAATTTCTAACAAACCATCAGTAATAGCCTGCCAAACCAATGAAGATACGAATCTCAGTTACATTTTTTGGTCTTGGTCAGTCTTCCACAACTTTTGTTTTTGCAGGATCAATAGTTATCCCAACTTTAGAAACAACGTGACCAAGGAAAGAAATTTGTTGCAACCAAAACTCACACTTTCTGAATTTTCTATACAGTTTCTTTTCTTTTAAGGTTTTCACGAAAACCCTTAAATGTCTTTCATGCTCCTCTTTACTTTTAGAAAACACCAAAATATCATCAATAAAAACAACCAACATTTTTCACCTGATTCAACTGAGCCATCACTGCAGTAAACTGTTTAGTTCTGATTCTGACCATCTCAGGATACTAATTTGAAAGGTCATTTCCCTCTGTATGCCTTCCCAGAAAAGCTGTTATGTTTCCTCTATGAAAAACCATTCCTAACAAACATGTCTTAGATAAAGAAACATGGTAATCATAAAATTCTATATAATTTCAATTTGACCATAAAAAAATATTTTTGGATAATCGTTTAATAGAATTCTAACTCCTAATGTTATCTAAACTGACTGTTGATACCAACTATAAGGGCCTAACCTTAAACCTTACTTAATCTTGAGTTATTACAATATTACACATTGAGGATCTTTTCGGGTTTAGAGTTTTAGAGAATTAGATCATAAAACATGCATTGCATTCCACATATAAACAAAGTGGTTACATAAAGATAGTATTCTTCTTTCCCATCAATGGAAACATATTTAAAATAAAACATGGATTCTTTATTGACACTTCCTTGACACTATCATCATATCATGTACCTTTTCCTTGACCTGTGAAAAACATTTCAAAAAACTTGGGATGAGCATAAAAAGCTCAGTAAGGGATATAAAAATATGGAAAGGAAACATGGGTACATATATACATAAGAATGAAATCATACTTTACCCATCAAACAAAAGCACTTTAACCTACCTCATCAAATCATGAATAAATCATAGAAATCATAAGACATAAAGGTAACTTGAGACATTCATAACATTCTTATGTAGGGAGTAACCCTCTTGGTTACGTTTAGAATACCCATCACAGTATATTCCCTAAATCTCTTCGGAGAAACCTTAATGTTTCACTCCTTCATGTTACCCAATGCATTGGAGAGCTTTATCAGGCTCACCCGCCCTTAGTTTATCACGGAACCACCCGTCTTCATAATAATTCCCATGAACCTCAACATAATCGTATCACATAAAACATGCATAAAGGAAACATAACATTTCCACCTTTTAATCACAAGATATCAATACAACACATTGATATAAAAACATTATGAAAACCATTTTCAATACCAAAATAAAAGAAAAGTAAAACATGGTATTTATTTTTATTTTAAAAAAAGTTAGGGCTTGTAGAGGAAGTCGAAACTCAAATAATGGTCATGGTGGCGGAGAAGTCGTTGTCGCCGCATATGTACGACAAAAACATTCTCTTTTGTCTTTTAGTAAAACGCTTCGTATAAAAAATATTCCTTTTGGATAAATGTAAAAGTCAAATGGGATTATACACCGTATAAAATAGGGTTGTGTATAAAACAAAATATGCCTCAATGAATGGAGATTGAGACGAAGTCCCATACCTCGGGTCCGACTTGACTCGATCGTTCCTTAATGTCCTGAATAATAAACTTGAGTTAATTTCTACTTACATAAGAACCTTTTTCAAGTTCATTATTCCTTTTATATCACTTATTTCCATGTCATTAACACTATGTAATTATTTAAGTTCATAACGGTCGTTTTAATGATCATTGGTACTTGAGTCAAAAATAAACGCTTTATAATTACAAGTTGTTCATGTATCCATTATATCCAAAATTATAATCATGATGTATATATCATATATATCAAGTATATACATGAATTTATAAAATTACATAATCATTTAGAGGTAAGAAATGAAATGCACCGTTCATGGAGACGGTAAGTCGTACGTACGCATGAATGCTACTTTCATTTCTATTTCATATTTTATAGAATGGAATCATAATGATATAGAGGTATATTATAATTCCAGTATAATATCATATATAATATCATAGTTCCATCCTTTATACGTCCCACATATGGTATTTAACGAATCAAATAACTTTGAGGGGGCGGTAGTCCGCACTTCCTTAAATGAAGATATCGCGTTTACCCATAATGGAAACCATAAAGGTATGCCCAAAATGAAAAATACAGAAACTTAAGGAAAACATAAACATATTATATATCATATATAAATATAGTTACATCTTAATGTCAACCTTTGAAGGTGTTAAAATAATGTTGAATAATCATCGTTTCGGGAGGCATAAATTCACCATCCACAGAAACAGTATGTCCTTTAACCCTTAGATGTAGGTGTGTGTAAGTGTAGCTCGAATCATTCTTATAAAAACATACTAGTATATTGAAGATACTGGAGTTTTTACAAAATAAATGACTTAAAAGAGTTTATGGGGTTGGAGAAGCAAAATAAAACAAAAGGACTCAAGTGAAGACATTACCTTAAAATCGGGTAACTCTCTTTGGTTTGAGATCAAAGGCTTCCTTGGGAAGACTTCTGCCCAATGTGAGGCTTCAAGGAGTAAGATAGGGATTTGGAGAGACAAAATGGGCAGGGGTTGGCTGAGCCAAAGGCTTTGGGAGTGTGGGTATGTTGGTAGAGGTGGGGGCCTTTTATAAGAGGAGAGGAGGGGCACTCTTGGAAGGTAAAGAAATGTTACTTTATTTGAAAATGATTTTCGTATTAAAAAGGTCACAAATTGATATAATTCGAGGGTAAGGTGATAAGGGTTCGAAATCCACCCATCCAATAGGTTTTGGACATGTTTAGGTCATAGATTTCACATTATCATTTCATTTTATTTAAATCCTTTATTAATGAGGTAATCACTGCATCATCATGATGTCATAAATAATTTAATAAATTTAATGTCTAAAAATTATAAAAACAATGTCATGATGTAGGAAATATTTTTAGATTTATAATGAATATTTATAGTCCAAAAGATCATTTATGTAGACAAAATTAAAAATATTTTACTTAGGTGATACATTCTTTGTCACATTTAACATTCTTTAAAAATAAAAAGATAAAAAGTCATTTTCTCACAAAAGTGATTCCATGGGGCCCCCATGTTTGGCACAAGTCATTCCAAGGTAGGACATGAGACAACCAGTAGCCTTAGGACACATGTTGTGGTCTTTTTGTATTATTATGATATCATTTTGTTATCCTTAACTACCTGATTACTCATTAATCAAGATAATTAAAGATAATTACCGTCGTTACTATTCATAATGTCCAAAAACAAAAGAGTATTGATTACATAATTTGGACCTTATGATTCCAAATATGTAATCCATTTTACCAAATTCCAAACACAGAAATTTCAATAATTGATTTAAAAATAATTCTCATTGTCAAAACAAATAGCGGGTTTTTTTGAAACAATATCTATGAAAAGTTTGGCATTAGTTTATACCCAATTCCTAAGTGAAATTAATCCTAATGACCACCATTGGATTAAATGGTAAAAATATATTCTAATATAACTTTAAAACCAATTAATGAGATAATATAATCATAAAAATAAAGTAGATTAAAAAAGCAGTTTTGATGTAAAATACAGTATTTTTCACTATTCATAAAAAATGAACATTGTCAGAAAAATACCAAAAATTCACACAAAGTAAATTTTGATGTCCCAATCATAAAGAATATGTTTATCTTGAAAAACATAGATTATAAAATTGTCAAAAGATAGATTTAAAAAAGGTTTTCCATCAAAAGGCAGTAAAAACAATCCTTTAAAAAAATATTATTGTATTCCATGCTTAAGATTGGATTTATTTTCATTTTAAGCCTCTAAAACACTATCTAATTCACTAATAGACATAGATAAAAATATATATTATTCATTACTTACTTGGGATGTTACAGAAATAGGGAATTATGCAAATGAATGTCCTAAGCGTCAGGGAATCTTCCCTCTGAAAAGGCCATGGGATCAAGGCCAAGCTTATGATTTTACTATAGTTGAAGAGGAATAATTAATGTATTGGTGTTTTTTGACTCAAGGATTATATTCTCTTTATGAGAATAACGTGATATATATAAGTATTGTACTGCAGTACTTGTTGTTTTAATTAAGGTTTTAATATGATGAAGGTAATCAGATTTTTAGTATGTGACCATAAGAGAAACTTTACTTTGTTTAAAGAATCTTATGTTACAATTGATTTTGGAATATAGAGACCTTTTAGAGAGAGTATGGACAGAGGTATTTTGGATAACTATAAATTTCGAAATTGATTAAGTAGATCTTTAGATAGTATTTTTTAAGGTTAAAACATTTCTGAAGATTGTTTTGGGAATGTTATAATACTATAGTTTTAGGAAAAGGACAACCTACAGGTCGGGGGATAACTCATCGCGTCGGACAAAGCTGCAAAAATAGAACCCACAACCATAGTGCGACAGGACTTTATTACCTATCACTGGCCTACTGGAAGTCCCTGGATATTACGAAATAGTTTTCCTAATCTAAATGGTATGTGTTAATATTTGGAACCTTGTACGATTAGGATAAATATAATATTTTGGAGTTCTATTATCTTTTGGAGTGAAAGATTGGATTGTGGTAGAAATTAGATGAAGGATCAAAAATCTACTTGTCAAGATGTATATATATATATTTATCTTATTCTATGAAGAAATTAATTCTTGAACATTAGGGAAGGGATATTAAGACCAAAAATGGGTTATCCTAATACCTTATGTTTTGTTGAACTGATGATATTTCAAATCAGCATAGATTAATGGCTTTGAGGCCCTTAATTCTACACTTGTTTGTGATTGATGACCTCAATCACTCCCTATAAATATTTACATTTTCCTCTAATTATGTGTCTATAATTTCCACCAGTGTTCCCTTATTCAAAACCCTAATTTTGTGGTGACATTCTAATTTCTCTTTCCCTCTTATTAAAACTAAATTTTATTAACCCTATTTCAGATATGGGTTTTCCACAAAGGTATTTTCTATTTTCAACCTTTTATTTTCAAAAAACAACTTCAAATTGCAAGGATGAAATTATTTTAATGAGGGTAGAATGTAACACACCAATCTTCCATGGTACGTTTCCCTTTGAATAATGTAATATCTTTCATTTTACAGAACATCAAGACTCTAACAAACCACGACTAATCAAAGCAGCCATTATGAATAGTAATGCCCACTTTTTGAAATTTTATAAATTTTATCTTATAAAATGGACTTCATTTTTGGATTTGGAATATCGAAATTATCCTTGGGTGAAATTTTGGTACATTTCAGATAACTTCCATATTTTGATGAATAGTGAAAATTACTAAATTTTAATCAAAAAAACAATTTTAATCGAAATAATTCATAGTGATAAATTATTAATTTGAGTGGTTTTAAAGTATATTTATAATATAGTTTTACCATTTAATACAATTTTGGTCATTGGACATAATTTCACATTTAAACCAGACATAAACAAGTGTCAATCTTTTGATAGTTATTATTTCTTAAAAACACGCTTTTTTTTGACAGCAGGAATTAATTTCAAATTAACTTCTGCAATGTCTATGTATTGAATTTCGAAAAAAGGTTTCCATATTTGGTATTAGGACATAAAAAAATTTTAAATAGATAACTCTTATTTTTAGACATTTTGAATAATTACTTCAGTAAATATTTTATTTACTATGGTTAAAAGGTAAATCCGGTAAATAAGGGTATAAAATAATATTATAATAATAATAAATAACCCTAAAACGTGTCCTAACCCTATTGGTTGATACATTTACGACCATGGGAATCTTTGGGTATATTTTGGGACCCCATGGATCCACTTTTAAGTGATAATGACACTTTATATTAAATAAGTTAAATTAAATACAAAAATGACATAAGTATATATCTTTTAGAAAAAAAACTTACATATGGTTATATATGTTATATTTTCGACTATAAATATTCATTTGAAATATAAAACTATTTCCTACATAATTGTATTTTATTTATAATTATTATACATTTAATTATTCAATTTATTTATGACACAATAATGATGAAGTATTTCTCTTATTAATGAAAGTATTAAACAATTGATATTATAAATATCAAAATAAATGTAATTTGAAACCTTTAATGAATTACTTTAATTTTCTAGGTTAATATGACATATTAGGCCTGGTTATATGAACTTGGTTATAAGTAATAATTCTATTCTGAATTTATCAAAAACAAAATACCAAATAGTGTCAAAATTTACATAAAAGAGTTTTTAAACAAATTTTATATTATTATTTAATATTCTCTTCCTAAAAATCTATGGTTAGTACAAAAGAATTATATAATGATAGGTGTATAATTTATGGACCACATGTGGGTCTCTTGGTTTTATATAGTAAGATTATTAATTATATAATATAAAAATACAAAGTGACATGGTAAATGTCAATCTAATTAACTACGAGTTAAAAATAAAAGATAATGTTAATATAATGACCAAAACCTGTCTAAAAACTATTGGTTTAAATTATTTCAACCCATAACCGCCTCATACTATTAATAATACAATTTTTAGCCATTAGAAACCGAATATTATTTTATTATAAAATAATACTTAAAGTTTTCCTAAAGAGGCCCTCCTCCCCCTTATAAAAGGACACCACTTATAACCAATTCTTCACACCTTCAAATCTGTTTGGTTCGGCCAACCCCTTCCCAAATATACTATCAAATTCCCTCAATTAAACATATATTCCTTAGTTTGATTAGAAATCCAACCTATGGAGCCCTTTTGATCAAATCAAATGGAAGATCCTGATTAAGAGGTAATGTTTTCAACACCTTATTTCAAGTTCTTTTCTTCTTCAACTTCTTCATTTTTTGTTATTACCATTCTAAAATAATAACTATAGTATCTTCTATATACTGTTATGTTATTATAAATATGGTACAACCATATTCATTATTCTATCCATATTTTAAATTACATGTCACCATACGTTGGTACGTATGGCTTACCGTCTCCACGTCGTGGTGTAATTGTTATTGAAAACATTATTATTTTGATGGGTATAATAATGATGTGTAATTCATGTAAATAATAATTATAACATTATAATTATTCTTTATATGTTATATACAATGAAATTATATATTATTTTAATATCAAAATAATGATATTGTTTCTCGTACGTACCTACGGACTACCATCTCCACGAAAAAGATGAGATTCATTCCCCGTCGAATCCATTCAAGAAAAATTCTCATTTCATGATTAAAAGAAATGTTTAAAGTATTAATATCATTCTGGATATGAATAAGATACAACATATCCATAACAAACATGACTTATGAAACAAAACATATAATATAAAATGAGTAAGTTAACACCTGAAACGACGATAATACTAAGATATTATTAACAATGAAATGTTAAAAGATCATATATGACAACATATTAATTTATATAATTTTTGTATAATTTAATAAATATTATTTCACTATTATACAGGAGGTTAACCTACCCTCAACCAAGGAAAAGTACAAGGTAAGGGGTTTTAATCTCACTCCTTATTCACGTGAGATTCGTGCCATATTTCCACTATTACCTTTTGTGTGGTGTATGTACTGCCCATAATTGTATTCTTTGTGTAATACACTTTAATGTATATGTATTTACATATTCATTTTATGATACCTCTTTCATTGGGTGTATGTTTCGTAAGTTACCAAATTGGTAAGGGTTTATTTCACAATCTCTTCATTATCCGAGGTTGTTTATACGTAATTATCTACTGGGATCTCTTTATCATCCACATACATGTTTCCAAAAAAATTATTCAAATCATTCTTACTATATTATATACTATGGGTTAATGTCATTTTTACCCTTGTTTACTTTTTACAAGAAGTTTATAAAGGAATCTTTCTGTCGTTTCCAAACAATGTCCTTTTTAACATTTTTGACATAGGTATGGTAAGAATGACTTTTAAACTTATACGGCGGGGTGTGGCTATTTTCTGCCATTATAAAATCATCAAATCTTAACTTACAATCTAATAATCATATTTTCAAAGTAAATGTTTTATTTTATAATTATGTTACTTTTAAATTATTTCAAAAAAAGATATTTCTCTCAAATAGTTTTGATTTCATCTATGTAAAAATCATTTGATAAATTTTACACTTATTTGAAGTTGATTTATTATGATAAAAATCATCCATATTGTATGTATGGTTTTTTGATATTCTTGACTGTGGATGAGTTATTTTTATGTCATTAATGGTTCATGATTAATGTTTTGGAATTTCATGTGCTAGTTTTAATACGAATGTTTATGTTATAATTCATCCTCTTCTAAGATGAATATGTTGGACTAGTATGTTCCGAGTTGGGGACCGGTAAAAGTAAGACCTCGGGGTTGAGGTCCGGTTACAACAGACCCTCCAGGTTGGTGTCCGGTTATTAGAGGCACTCCAGGTGGGTTTTCGATTATTAGAGGCACTCCGGGTTAGTGTCCAGTTATTAGAGGCACTCTGGGTTGGAGTTCGGTTATAGAGGCTCTCTGTGTTGGGTTCCAGTTATAGTTATATTTTAGGTCTTTTCACGAGGCCTTGAAATAGAAATTAAACTTACTCATTATGGATTATATCATTATTATTATGGTTATTTATATTTCATGTGATTATTCGACTAGTAGAATATCCATTTGAATAAGTAAATGGAATTATTTCATTTTATCTCTTCCATATTATTCTGAAGATCAAGTTTTAAAGGATTTTGTTTTTGTTATACATTGCCTCAAATTTTTATGATTATTTTAGAAAGCTTTATATATATTATTATCCTTACTGAGCATCTGAGCTCACCCCTTTCTATGTTTTATGTTTCCCAGGATGTGAAGAAATATATTATGATGGACCTACAGGGATAGTCTGAAGGGGATATGAGTGTGGACTTTGGAGACTATATTATTGTAGTTTTTCATTTTATGATGTAATGTAAACCTTATGAATGTATCTAGTGATTCCAAGGATAATAAACTAATCGGTCTTTCGAGACTTGATCTTTTGTGATCATGCCAATGTTATGTAATAATGCACAGACTCTGGGTAACTAGGGTCGGGGCATTACAATATGTGAATGATAATATTTTGTAAAAATTAAAATAAAATGTAAAAAGAATAAGTAGATAAATAAATATATAAATAAATAAATAAATTTATTTCATAAATAAAAAATTAATAATGAAATAGAATAATACAAAAATTAAAAAATTAAAATTAAAATTAAATAACATAAAAAAGTGTTAGAATATAATTAAAAAATACCACTAAATAAATGATTGGTGGTTAAAACCTCCATTGTATCATTCAGTGATGGTTTTAAACCCCAACCATAGATTTATTACTGGCACATGATTTAACAATGCTTTAAACTGTCTGTAATCATCAAATTGGGCATAGTTTCTCATCAGGAGTTTCTAAATGGTATTGTATTATCTTGATTGACTCCACACAAAACCAAGGTACCTCTAGTCTACCCTCTCTAGTAAAATTCGGATGGTGCTATAACTAAAATTCTACCCATATGATTAGAGATGTATTTCACAAACCGACCTAGGTATCTTTTTATGAATTGCTTGAAGTGAGTTAATTTTTCTTAGAACTGCTCTCCTATGTCTTCAACCGACACTATTAATGCCTATGGTTCCACAAATGATGGGGCATATCCATCCTTATACAATTGTAATCATATCAAAAAACATAATCATGGAGGAATATATCTACGATTCCAAACAAATGTCTTGGGACACATAACATACATTTATAACAATTACGTAAGTTGGAAAAATAGAAAATCAGAATAAGTATTTTCCCCATCCCCCACCACGTTGGAAAAACCAAGGAACTAACAATTCTGTTAACAATCATATATATATTTGATGGTCAAAAATGGTAAACATGTTATCATTATTAAAATTACATTAGACACCAATTTATTAACACTTTTAATACTTTAAAAATTTCTAATTTTATATTTGGAACCATTATTCGTATAATTTTACATGCTTGGAAAACATTCCATGTTCAAAAACATACCCAAACCCCATTTTCATGTGTGTTACTAATATGATTCATAATGAAAAATAATCATGAGTACCTATAATTATGCTTACATACTCGACTCTTGTGCATTAGAAGGCCATGAGACACAACTCATATAATCTCAAGAAATTACTGAAGCATTAATCACACAACAGGAAAAGTGAGTCACTCAAATGAAAAAAAAATATTCAATTGTAATAACAACCAGAAATTTCCAAAAACCCAACAAGTATTCTTGGGGTTTTTCCTATACAAGGGTTTTCAAATCTGATGCTTGAGATAATGTCTAATATTTGAATCGTCTAAACGTCAAGCCCATCTTTCTGAAATCTGATGTCAAAATAGATGAAAAGAAAATATCATCTGGTACTATGTTGTAACATACATGTTTGAGTTTCATGTGATGGCACCCCGAGAGAGTTCACCGCATGACGTCATGAGCACTTCCCCATATTCTAGAGGATGCGGACTAGAAGTGATGGACTATTTTTGATCATGGGGATACCATACACTCCATTAATAGAGTAATACAGAAGTAAAAAATAATAAAAGATAACTGAATAACATATAAACATAAACATAACAATTCTAGTATCACATGGTGACCCAAATATAGAAGTAAAATATCAAAACTGAACAATAAATATTCCTAACTAAAGTATGTACCATAATTCAAAATGATAGTCAGATGTCATTCACTTAAAACTAAAAATACACCATCGAACCATGATTGGTTCTCTCATCCCTGATCTATACCAAATTATCTATCTAGATCGTGGCCTTTTCCCTTATCATTACATGAAAAAAAAAATCTATTAATGTAACGATCAGAAAGGCCGAGTAGGGTATGGCTAAAACCTAGTAATCTAACACCAATGGCTTCTATAACAATATTTTGTTTGTAGAGGAGTATGAATTTGTATAAATAAAAAAGTACCATTCATTAGTAAATAGTTATCTAATTATCATTAAATCATTATTTATTCTCATAAACCCCTCAGGTTAATGAGGAAACATGAACCATAATATATTCTTCAGCCGACATTTGATTTTATACAATTTCACAATACCAGTTCATAATAAATTTAACAAAATTCATTCATTGTCCATTTATTTTAAATCCACAATACATCTCATTTTAACCATATTCCAATGACACTATTTGGGGCAAGACCAACATGTCAATTAGCCTGTGGGTATTTAGAGCAGTATTCCATGTCAAACTAATTATAGTTTTTTAGAGATCCAAAACTTTTCCAATATAACATGGGTATTTATAGCATCCACCCCTTTTAATTATAATTTAGCACTTATTCTTTGGGTACACAGTTCCATGTCTAGAACTTTGTGGGTATATGAGGCATCAGTTCGTATCCCACATCCCATTTTTCAATCATCCACATATATCACATTGAAAACATATATCACTTGTAATTTATGTTAATTAATTGAAAAATAAATTAATCATCAAAACTCCAATAATTAATTCATTAATAAATTAATCAGGATAATCCGTTCGATTAATACCTCAATTAATAGTGCACATTATTTTCATTATTTAATTCAATAATTAATAAACTACATAAAACAATTTACTAATTAAACAACTAGTTTTTTACATCATTACTATTAATTAATTAAACAATTAATTAATCTCTACAATCCCATTAATTAATTCAAAAATTAAATAATCCAATTTATATATTAATTAATTAAAAACATAATTAATCAAATAAAAAATAAAAAAATTGTCCCATAATGAAATAATCAAATAATTATTCTTACTAAAATATTTCAATATTCCTATAATTAATTATTCTTAATTCACAATTCAAAATTATGATAATTTACTCATAATTAATTATCCCCATTCAAAATACAATACTCTAAAAACTAATTGATCAATTAGTTATCCCAATTACAAATTTATATATCCGAATACATAATTTATTAATTAGTTATCCAAAGTCCATAATTCATTTTTTCTATCAAATATTAAAATCATTAATTTCTTTATTGACAACATTAATTAATGGAAATTAACATTCCAGATTCTAAAAACCCCGTATTAATTATAAAATCACATACAAATAACTGATATGTATACTATTATATTTTAATAATATACCACAGTCATTGATTCATTAAAAATCTATCACCTAATGGAAATTGAAAATTTCAATTGATAAATGACATATAATTAGATATAGATCTAAAATCAGATGGGTTACATATATTTTTATAAGAGCTTTGAATCACAAAAAATGGAGGTCAGGAAGGCTTGGATTTTTTTAGGAATCTAAAATTTTTATATAACATTATGTATCAAATAGTGTTTTATTATGGGGTGTTTCAGGGGTTTGGTACAATTTAATACATTTTTTTAAGTTAATTTAATTTTCATGTTCTGTTTTCTGGCTAGGGGAGCAGGTTTTTCCCAAATCATGCACTAACACCGTGAGACTCATTTATTGGGGTGCATGGATACTACTGATAGCACAAAAAATTTAAAAAATATTTCACCAACCATGGTATTTCCCATTATGTATGATATAATAGTTGGTTGGACTAGAGGACATGGTAAAGGAAATTCATACACCAACCATGCACTACACTATTTCTTCCACTTTTAACAAATTTCCTACAAAAAATCCCCTTTGTAGAACATTTATGGAAACTAATCAAAAAACATTACTTGTAAATGATCATGATAAATCACAAAAAATGGTTATGTTCATACAAAAATAAAATAAAATACATTTAATATATAATGAAGAAAATTATTCTAATACTCATCCACGATATTATTTTACAACATTATTTAAAAAATTTGTTGCACTATACCCAAATGTGAACATAAATTAAAAAATTAATGATTTGGATATTTTATGTTTATTTTTGAATATGAATGATGAATAATAAAATTATTTATGAAATTATAATTTTATGAATCATATATTAATATATTCTAACAAATAATAGTGAAACTACTTTAAGATAAGATATGTTATTATGTAGACTCTATAGTTCCCCAAGCACACAGTTACGATTTTTATTTCATTAAGGTGAGTGGGAAAGAGGTTGGAAACTACTTTTTATCCACAAAATAGTTATTATTGTTTATATTTAAAATTTATCCATGAAATACACTATTATGATCAAAGAAGATATGTGGTGGTTAAAAATGTTAGTCTTCACTTCGTGGAGGTGGTAGTATTCACAGCGCATGAAATAAAATTTTTTCATAATAAAAATGATGAAATTTTGTTAATATATACTATTATAGTATATTAAATTTATTAATAGAATGAATACATACTTAAATTTATAAAGATTATAAAATTTCATTTGTGAGTATAAGATAAAAATAATTATATATTAGGAAAAAAGAAGTACTCATGTAGAAATATCTTAGTTTTATTTGGAGTATTACTCATAAATAGAGATTATTATTTTTTAAAATATGAAAAATTTAAAAATGAAGATGATACTATTGGGAAGAATAAATTGAAAGTTTTTAAGAAGATACAAGAAATTTGGTTGGTTACAGAAGCTATGGTGAGAGACATCTTATATAATTTTTGAGAATGGAATTCATGTATATATTTAAATATAATAAAAATATACCTAATATTTTACATGTCTAGAAGACTGAAAATTTTAAAATAATTGAGTGTGGGATATTTTAAAGGATATAATCTATGAACCATTAATTATCATACATTTTTTGGATAGGTTTTTAATTGATTTACTATTAGAAATTCCACTTCTTCCATTATTTTTTTATCATGGTAAATAATTTTCAATGAAGTAAATTATTTTTAAGGATAAAAAAAATAATAAAAAATTTAAAAAAAATTAACCAGTAATTCATAATATTAAATCCAATGTTTATAAAAAATAAATTTTATTAAATATCATTTTATGTCATCTCTGATCATTCAAGAAGTTTCTTTACATTAATTATTTTATTATCTTTCTCTATCATATAGTCGTACTACTATATTAAAATATTGACTTTTATTATTTTACTTTTTCTTTGTTTATTAATATTGTTACATTTTACAAAAGCCATTATTCTTTGGAATTTTTTTTGGAAATATAGTTTTTGAATATTCCATGGAATTTTTTATAATACATTACATTTATTTCCTTTAATGTAATGACAACCTAATTCCTCTCATGAAAGACCATGGGGTACAGGGAATGTATATAGATATACTATTAATATCGGTGTTATCTATCAAAAGAGGAGGTTCTATTTAATTCATTGAAACTATGGGATATATTTTATTTGGGGTTAAGCTTTCGATAAATTATGAGTCAAGTATGCCAGTTGGAATACCATTCAATGTTAACGAATTTTGGCTAGTTACACCCTCATGAAATGTATATACCCCATGTATTCATTGAAATTTCATTATAAGAAAGATCATTTGATATTATTATATTTCCAACATGATTATATTACAAAAATTGATCTTTGAAAAAGTATATTTATCTATATATTTCATTGAAATTTTAATATTTCATAATCACTTATTATATTGAAAATTTAAATTATTGTAAAATATATTGATTTATATTGAAAAAAATATAATTTTTTATAAATGGAAATAAAATTTTTTGAATTTTTTTATTTTTTATTAATCTTAGAAAAATGGATTAATGGGAGTAGATCTTGTGTTTATTTTTTAGTGGTATCATTTGGTACATTTCTCATAGATCTCGAATTTTACCATCGTATAGTTATGAGTTTATTTTTATAGGATATAGAATATGTGAAGAGATTAATTTATTGGATGAAACAACTTGATAATATTTCCAATTTTGTGTATGGAAAGGTAGAGAATTATTGTTATATATATGGACACATGGGGTTCTTTGGGTTCAATGTTATTTATTTTTTCAGGTAATGTATCATGAACATGTTTTCAAAATATTGGATATTATCCTTTGATTGATTATTTTAAATATAAGATATTCTTTTTTATCTAATATTTTTTTTTTCTAATATCATATTATCATTGAGGGAAATATCATCCCTATCATCTCTTGTATAATACACATGTATTTGTTTTCAATTAATGGTAATCATGTATAAGTTTTGAGTCTTGTGGTAGGATAATATTTTTTATTATATTGGTTTATATGACCTAGTCTATTAATAATTTTTATCAATGCGGGTGATGTAAAAAATATACTCAGTCTTAGGTTCCAATAACATAAGTTTTGATGGTGTCGATAGATTTGTGATAATAATTTTAAAACACAATAGGTAATGTTGTATATTCCAAAATATATCTATTTTATAAAATTCCTTGGAAAGACACTTGATTTATGTGTTTATATAATGTTCTTTTACAATTTTTTACATTATTTATTTAGTTATTTGAAAAAAAACTCAGACACAATATTGTCACACAACTTAGGCCAAAATTTAATTTATTAAAAAGAAACAGGTTACATTACATGCGTACGGTGTGATAATATTATACCATCAAAAAATTATCGGTGAAACACATGATATTGGATAAATGAATTATGAAAATAAAGTCAATCTAAATCATGTTGGTTAGTTTGAAAATTGGTCAATATTGAATCATTTTTCCTGAAAAATAGCTTCCCCAACATTCTAGTGTGAAACTGTTTGAGCTTATGGATGGGATAACATTTTATTCTTAATATAAGGGGTTATAGAACCTAAAAACATGTGATCAATTTATTTTTTAATTAAATACCTACTTTATGATCCCAAATAGACATTTTCATAAAAAATAATCATGAATCTATCACTCCAAATCTATTCGTCGACAAATAATAGATATGGTCAATATGAGAAAATATAAATCAACTGATATTCATCATACAACCAACAAATTTATATAATACTCAAAAATAGAAACTATTACCGTAGAATACAATCATAATATTAGAATTGAAATATACAGTCAAATAATAATCTCATCAGTGATTTTATGTTATACTCTTTTAGAGAGATAAAATTATTGATAAGGATGGTTATCCTCAATATGATTTTACATCATAGATTAATAATGTCCACATAAAGAACCAATATAGATGCACCATGTAATTTAAGGAGTTTTAAGTCATCCATAGGATTCCAAAAAAATCAATTTAGAATCATAATTGAAAAAACTAAAAATTACATTACCAATGTTCATAGTATCAAAAATAGATAAATATTGGATAAATAAAAACACACTCAATCATATAACAATTCAATCAAAATTAGTAATCGCTATCTCGTATTATCTAAAAATTTAATGTGATTATTTATTCTTAATTCATTCCATATATTTTAAAACAATCATTTTCTAATTTTAATTTAATCATTCACATTGATTACTTCTTCTTTATCTTTATAAAATTTGATTTCTTCTTGGTGATTGGGGGAATATTTATTATATTCACCCTAGTCGCCCTCAATATAATTTTAATCCATCACTACAGTTTTAGAATCATCATCATGATCATAATTACCACTTAAAAAGATATATGAATTCTACTGAACCCCAACATACGAATAGAATACATCAGTTTTCTCTAATCCCTTAATATCATCCCTTATAAATCAATTATAATTAGTATCATTATTATCTTCTTCAATATCATCTTTTCCAAAAAATTAAATATGATTTTTTAGAACCATTGGTTGTTGGGGAATGTATGTTTTCTTTTCATACATTCCCCTACTAATTAGGAAACAATTTTATTCCCGTTATTTGAATTATCCTTTCATTTATATTCCTTCCTAAGATGCGATGTACTAAATCCTTCTTAGTCAATCAACCATTGTTTTCCTTTACTAGTACTAAAAATTAGAAAATTTTTATCTGTCTAATATGATTTCACATAACAATCATTGATAGATTCATAATAATCATATTGGACGTCCTATTCCTCCTCTTGTGTAAGTTGAACTCATATGATTGCATCAATATATCTGTTATGTATATTAACTCCAATGTTAAAATGATTAGATGTTGAACTATAAGGAAATGGGGGTAGTTATTCAATTTAGATGATGTACCACCCACTGATAATTAATTGTGAATGTGTATTTATATTTATGAACTATGGATCAAATAAAGAAGTATGATTTGACACATTCTAAAAATTATATAATTGTATGGATGGATTCACCTATTACACAATCAACGTGTTTGAGGTAAATTGTTGGAATCAATCATGAATCCCACAGGTCATTATAATATCACATGAAAATAATATAATATTTCCAAAAACAAATAGTTTTATCTTACTGCATTGAGGGAGGTGAAGGTGTATGAGTTTCTTACATTGTAGTATGGAAATAAATTTTCCTGGATTATTGTACTCAATTTTTTTGAGCTGGGGAACATATATCCAAATCACTTTTCAAAGTATTTTTTCCACATGAGGTATTTAGAAATGGTTTATAGTGGTGATTCAAGATATATGAATATTATTATGTTCCATCCCATATATGTGGATGTTGTGGACAAGGAATCTATGAGAATAGTTGACATAGTTGGGAATATAGTGCTGAATACGGAATCAGTGATATAAAAAATGTCACATGGAGTATTTATAGTGATAAAAGGAAGCATGATTGTATGTACTGATGTGAATGAAATTGTGAACTATGTAAATAATGGATAAGCTACATAAGATTCATTCAGTATGGGATATAGCGGCTCAAAAAACCTGACTATCATGATACACCCAAAGTGTGTCACAATTGTGGGAAATATTTTCATGTTCAACATTTTAATGAGAGAGAATCCCATGGAAATAAAGCTTGATCCACCTTTTTCGAAGTATATTAGATTTTATTTGAGGAATATAAAGGGGTTGTATATCAACCTCATGACAACATTGAGTATAATATGGAAAAGATGGTGTGGTATAAGGATGTATTCTTCAATGAGGTAGTGTTAACAGAATTGATATTCTGGGGGAGTAGCTACAATGAGAGGTTTTGTGTTCATAACATTCTCACTGTCTATATACATGTTTTATATTGATCAATATAATATTTTATTATCATCCAAGATTATTGAAACATTGAGAATAAATTTAAATATTAATTATTTCAAGGCGAATATTTCAACTCCATTTAGAAAGATGTCCATATATGGATTTAAATTTAAGGTGTGTTGGGTTTTAATTAAAAACATAAAGAACATGTGTTACTTTTTATTTCATCATGTTAAAATTTTTTATAATAACTTCAGAATTGATTAGATTATTAGATATAATGATAAAATATATATCGTCATCATCAATTATAGTTTCTCTCTTCTGATGAGGTCACTCATTTTAGTAGAGTGAGTGGGATCCATTATTAGGAAGAGATGGTATTCTTTTTAATAATACTATTTTATTCTCATACAATTTTGAATTTTATTTTATTGTTTTATCTGATCAACATATTAATATATCTCTTATAGTGGTGGGGATTTTGAATATTTATGTTTTTATATGATTTTTATAGGTTAACACTGCACAGGGAAGATGAATTCTTTATATACATAACATTGTTGATGATACCATTAATGTACCTTCATTCCATATGTCACCAAATGAAATGTCAAAATTCAAGGTAAAAAAATTATCTAGTGTATAAGATATTTATTTATTTTAATGTTCTACCAATGGATTCATTAGTTCTATTCTCATAGAAGGAGGAATTTTTTTGTATGAATATTTCTGATTTATTGAAAACTCAATAAGTTGTTGATATGAAAAAAACCCTTTTAATGCATATATTTCATTTAATATCATCTTATACTGGATCATTGTTTTTAAAGATTGATGAATATTTATTTCACCATCAATAGAGGGTTTATGATGATGATATTCTTAAGATAGAATTCAGGGTAATGTATAAGAGTTTTTTAGTATTTGGTTATGTCATTTGGACTTAATAATTATCATCTGGTGTGTACGGAGATGATGAACAAAATGGTATATTGATTTTTCAATTCAATTTATATTTTGCAAGAAAATGTTATTATTAATATAAAATTATATAAGGATCATGATATGTATTTTAATATCATACATGGAATCTAAAGAGAACATTACATTTAAATAACGTTATCAAAATATTAGTTCTATATTTACAAGGTGATATATTGGGATGATTTAATATCTACAATATGTCTCTTATTAAACCATAATATAATTTAGGTAGTGATTATATTTGATTAGCATATGAATTTTTTTAGATCCAGAGTTTCTAGAGATTAACTAGTTGTTATTGGCATGTTATTTGGGACTTCTTAAATCATGGATATCCCATGATTGAGTTGACATATGTGTGCGTAATTATTTATATTAATAATCATTTACATGTTTGATTTGACGAGTTTAATGTGATATAATACTCTACAATGGTATTAATCATCCTAATTTAGGCCTATGTTACGACTTCCACTAGTATTTTACGGGTTTGGATTTGGGTAGTTTTTTTTATAGGTGAGAAATTTTGTAGCTTATGGATCATGTAATTTATTACCCCATAAAAAGAAAAATCACAATCATGTCATTCAGATATTAGTAGTTATGCATGAGTTAATTATTTGAAACAATTTCCTATTTGGAGATAAATTTATAGTGTATTGTGTCCATAATAGAAAAAATTATGTTTTCCCCCAAATGTGTATGTAATTGAGAATGATTATTTTGGTAAAGTATCATTAAACCATTGATTTTGATATTTATTATACCACCAATAATTAGAATTTGCTTGTATATTATCTAATAATAAAATAGTAGACATGGTTAGTGAATTAATTAGAGGAATAATTGCACATGATTATATTTTTTTTAGAATATTTTTAATGAAGGGTTTTCTGGAATATAATTTTTCCATGATTTTTTTGGTTATATAAATTATAGATGATCAAGTAAGGATTTTATTTGATTATAGAAAAGAGTGTTAGTGTTTCAATAAGATTTTTATATCAGGGATACCACATGTGAGTGGTCTCAGTTTCTTGAAGGAGTTATGTATTTAAATATTTAGACTATATTTATGATATATGTGAGGTTTGGTATGATAGTAAATCGATATTAACATGTTTTTCTCTTTAACATGGAGTTATAATGATGTATCATGAATTTGAGACATCATTACTGGTGGTTTGGAATGTGTTGTTCCATAGTGGATTTTATATCTCATTTCATCATATTTTAGAAAATAATGGTGGAACATCAATGATCTATAAGGATTATGATACCTATTTCCTTTCTTGTGAATAATTTTGACGAGATATAAATGGATTTTTTGATGGGGCTAATATAGACACAATGTGGTAATCATGTTATATGGGTGATTATTGACTAATAGATTGATAATTTCATTTCATGGACATGTTCATGAGTAGTTTATTATGTTTTTTTAATTTGATTTTTTAACCTTTCCAATTTGTGAGTGATTTGAATTTTGTTTGCGGGAAACATGGAATATTTTTAAAGTGAATGAAATGTGATTGAAAATGGAGCTCGCAGCGCGACACTGGAATTTGGGACATGAAGTCAAGTGGGAAACTAGAAAAACACTATTACACTTTTTTTACTACAAGCACAATTTATGGAAATTTAAAGAAAATTATATATGAGTTGGACATGTCATAATGATCATACAAACTATGAAATCTAAGTACACGACAAGAATTGAGAGTACATGTCATGAAAAAAAGTGAAATAGTCAAAGGAGCGCCCTCAAATTCAACATGGTGGAGGACAAATCAGATCATGAGTACGCGTTGTGTACCCCAAGTAAACGTCGTGTAGTAGGTGATGCATATAAATAAAATAAAGGATGTTGGACAATAGGTTTTAAATGATCCAACCCATAATATGTGTCCCCCATTCTTCCTTCCAAGACAGTCTGGGTTATAGGTCACTAGGGAACATCAAGGGATCTCTACCTGACCACAATGTGGTTCCAATGATATTCTTCCCCACCATTGTTCCTTGGAAAATGATGTTGTTCGCTCCCATAGTGAGTGAGTATTTCTCTTAATAATAAGTAATGTGATGTAGGGGTATGTGTGCTTATGGATTATTTAATTATCTTATTCATGTTTTGGATTTCATTAAATCAGTCACTCAATTCCAATTCTACAACTTCTTTTATTGCATGACCATTTCTATATTTTGGGGTTATTAATTTAATTTCTTCCATTAATATATCTATTTTTTATGTTATTTATGCATCACGTGATGATTATGTATATACATTGTTTAAGGTCAACTAGTTTTGTGTTTTCACAAAGTAGATGACCATTCCAAAGGTATAAACACATGATCATGGTTGGGAACCCAGACCACTGACCCCTACTAACCCAATTCCAACACTGAAACTATATAAACACACTATTAATTAAATCCCAAGAACATGCCCCTAATATTAATTGATCCTAGCTTGTCCCCATCCATTGATTCACAACTAAATCATTGCTGCCACAATTTCTTTTCTTTTCCAAATAAACTAAATAATTTCAATTTTGGTTTCAAAATTAATCTAAAACATATGACTTGTTTCAAAGGGTTCTACACTAGAACAATCATTAAATTACATTTTAATTGAATTAGTAGCATAGTTGTTCTTTAAAAATTTTCATAGTGTCACAGGGAACTAACAACAACCTATTGAGATATAAAATAAACACTATTTCGTGGGATGGTCCCTAATATGGATAAATTATTTTGGAATTTAGAATGTTGTTTTTATTTTACATTGTTTTTTTACAGATGGATATCTCATGCTATAGTTTCAAGTTCTAATCAACCTGACAACTACTCCACATGAGGGGAGTTTAAAATTGATGATTTTCCATACGATTCAGAGTTAGAGGAAAAAATACCCTAATATAGAAAAGAGAATGAAGATCCCCAAAAAGAACAAGACACTATGGCAAGAAGAGGCCAATTTCCTGGAATCATGCATGACCTGAGCTAACCAGTTGGACAAAAAATTAATTGAAGGAAACAAAGGGGCCAAGCATTGGGAAACCATAGAAGACCCTCCATCACATTAGTCCACCCTATCAATCTGATACTACGAGTGCCTGGTCAACATTTCGAGATCATGCTAGCCGTCATTTATCCGATAACATACTCACTATAATTTTTTGTGCTACCACATTAAGATCTCAATTCACAAATCATAAGTTTTCTTGAGATAAGATCCATTTTCAAATTTTAAAACATGAAAAATGATGTAGTATTATTGTGGCTATTTAGATTTTAACTGAAAGATAAATCATGGGAGTAGATCCATATTCATCCACCACATTCAATTATCACATGGGGGGATCTGGTAAGGTAATTTTTGAAAAAAAAAATCTAATCTCAAAATTATATTTTTCTGTGGTTATGTATTCTCAATTTTGAGAAATTAAATTAAGAGTATTAACATAGTTCATGGGATATATTTAAGGGTATGATAAAATGATTTTTTCTTCATGGCATCAAGATTTTGTTACTAATTAAAATATTTTACAAAGGATTATCATAACGAAATATTTATATTGTATATTCTATAGAAGGAGGTTCAATGATGGGGAAATCACCAGAAGAACTCTACAAGATGCTTGATGAGAAATCTAGAAATAGTTTTCAATGGATCCTGATGAATGGTTAGTATAAGAAACACACATGGTGGAGATCAAATGGATGGATGTTAAAATGGATATTATGATAAGGATGGTGGATTTGATGATGGCCCAAAAAATCACATTGGAATGAATTGTGAAAATGAAAATTATTTTGATTATATTCAACAAAAATATGGGATGGTATAGAGGTCATAACAGCCAAAATTTAATAAGAATGAAAATAAAGGTCATGGATTTCATCCAAGGAAACAGGGTCATCAACATCAACAATAAGGTCTCTCAATAACCAGTCAAGTCCATTAACTAGATGAGACCCTGGAAAATTTCATGACCACCACTAGAGAATCAATTAGAGAGATTACTACATACTCAATAGATCATGGAAATTTAATTAGAGAATAGAAAAATGACTCACTCAATATAAAACCTACAAAGAGGATTGTTGAACATCATTTCTGCCAAATTACTGACATACATTGAGAAATGATAAGAGGAGTGATTCTAGGATGTATAGAGAATCATCCTCATGTAGATGTAAACGTCATACTTATTAGAAGTGAAAAGATAATAACAGGGAGTTTAATAGATTTTGGATGATAAAAAAAACCACCACCAGCTGATTCACACCATGAAAAATACAGAAACTGGGGAAGATGATGAAAAAGAACAACCTCCATCATTCCAGCCACCATTACCATTTCTGTATAAGGAAACATAGGTGATGATTAATGAGAATAAGAAGATGTTTTTATTGATGTTCAGAAAGATACACATCAATATCCCATTCTCTAAGTAAATTCAACACATTTAAATGCATGAAATGTTAATGAATGAGTTGGTGATGAATAAGAAGAAAAATTAAGATTTATCATCCATTCCTCTGGTAGGTAATTGTTTAGAAGTTATTTCAATAATTATACCAAATAAGTAACATGAACCAGATTTTTATTCCATTATTATTACAATTTTCACTCATGTGCTTCATATATATTTATGTGACATAGCTTCTTGTGTGAATATAATGTCATATAAATAATTCAAAAGACATGTATTGATGGAGATGTAACTAAGTAGTGTAATGCTTCAACTAGCAGATACAATAGTGAGATGACCTAGAGGACTACATAAAGATGTCATCATCAAAGTGGATGAGTTATGTTTTCCTATAGATTTTTTTGGTAATAGACATGGATAAAGAGAAGGTGAAACAAAATTGTTAATACCATTCTAACATATATGAGGGGAAATAATTTTTGTTCAAACTTGAGGGATAAGTTTGGTATTGGGAGGATTAGAGGTAAAATTAAATTTTCTCCTAGAGATGTCGAATCCATAAAAACCAACTAATGATTTTTTAAAAGATTAATTGTTGAAAGAGGATGAAAACGTTTTCCATGGTAAGAGAGATGGTGTAGCTGTTATAGGGACTCAAGACGAAAGCGTGAAAAAAGATGATGAAGGATATGAAGTTTGAGGAAAATGATGGAGATAGTGATGGATTATTCATACAATAGTAATTCAAAAAAATATTTATTGATTGGTTGGGAAATTAGTGAAGTGACATTTAGATATTCAATATGGACAATGATTTAATATGTTAGGCCTATGATGATAGAGAAATTGTTCAACAATCGATGAGTAAATACAGTTTTAAAGAATGTGAGATGTAAAATATAACCGAAGGAATCAAGGTATAGAATTTTTATATATCATGATCAGGTAACATCTTTCTTTTCATTACCCACCTCGGATGAAGATGTATGGTCAAACTAGTGGTGGTAAACAAAAGTTCTTCTAATAAGAAACCTGAGTTTTGAATTATTTTTCAAAATTTATTTTCTGATTTTATGAAAAATAACTCATCCCCAAATATTATTAATATGATTTATATAAAATGTAATTTAAATGGTTTATTTTTAGTTTTTTGGGACCATCATATAAAGTAGAAGCAATAACCAGGAGAAGAAGTTAGAGATGAATTACACATTGTAAAGGAAAATACATGTCATAAAAGGGTTAAATCTGAACCGGTATATCCTAGGTTCCACGAATCAAATCACAAGGGGGTAATAGTTTCAATTATGAAATGTTATACTATATTCATTACATTTTAATTGTTTTATAATAATAATTAGAAATTTCACTATCATATTTTATTCTTTCTTTAATAAAATGATACAGGAGACATAAACTGCCAAGGATAATTACAATTTTATCTATTTAGATTTATTTTTCAATAACATTGAATGTGAAAAATGTAGAAACAAATTATTAGAGATAAGAATGTGTATTTTTATATGAGAAATAATTATTAAGAGTATCATGTTTATCATTTTAAATGATATTTTTATGATATTTTTCCATGTATATAATTGCATAAATTTTCATTATTTGATTTAATTATTTGTGTGAATTTCCATGAGTAACTGGAGAAACCATTGATCTCAATCTTGAGACATATACTAAGCCAATATTTTCCATTTTTTCTATAATATATATCTTGAGAAACTCCTGTATGTTTCCTTATAACACTTTATTTCCATATTATCAAAGTTATTACTACACAATATCACATTTAAAATAATTGATGAATTATTTTTCTTATCCCTTATACTGGGACCCACATTGAATTAATCCTTTTTATGCTAGTAGAAACAATGAAATTATTTGTCATGGAATGATCCATGGTACACACCTATTTTATCTATTTCTACCTTCCTCTAAATTTTCATCAATATATATAAAAGAATAATTGTGAAGGAGGAACTTTTGGGTGTACTGGATTACACTTTATTGTGGATATTCTGCTTGGTGATTTTTTACAATGTTATAGGGAGAGTCCATGAAATAAAATTCATTGTATTTCATTATTCACCTATCCTGAGAAAAAACCATTTGAAATATAACAAATGTTTTTTTTTGGAAAAAAATGTGTTGTGACATGGGAGTAAAATAAATAACCATATTCCATATCAAAAATTTTGTATCTTATGTGGTTATGTGATGGATGTGATATTATTCTTAAGAACAACGTTCAAAAAAGAAAAAAAATTTATAATGGAAGGGAAAGAGAGGTATACTATATCATTTTTCTTATATGTATCACGGGACCAATTTTATATTGGAGGGTAAGAGAAATGATATTTGTAAAGGGAGACATTTATGGAGTAGTTTTTTGAATATCATGAAAAATTATTTCGAGTCAAACCACTTTTTGGAGCTTTACATTTTATAGCATTTAACAAACTACAATGAACTCACAAATTAATTTGAAACTAAATAGTAAATAACTCATGATTAATTGGGATCTCAGTGTTTATATGATGGAGGTATTAGATTCCCTTCATGATTATAGTAAGTTGCATGTTGAGGTATGTGATAAAATTGATTTACATTTTTACCCTAATGATGATATGTAAAAACCATGTTTTACAGATTGTGAGTGGAATGGATATTAATAATGAGATGAAAAAAAGGTAAATGTGTAAATGAAATTTCGTTTTTTATTTTAGAATACGAAATGTAAAATACAAGATTAATTTTTGATTTGAAGCCTGAGGAGTTGATAAATATTCTATATGATATGTTTGAACATTAATTTCCATTTGATCAATTTTTTTATTTGTAATTGAATTTCATTCATGGTAATGTGATAATCGTTGGAATCCTATTAAGATTCCATCCTTTATGATAAGGATGAATACATGTGTCGAGATATTTGAAAAGTCTATTTCATGCACATATTTTCGAGTAGTTTAATGTGATGATTATTGTATTTAATTAATCAATCCTGCGAATTTTTGATTAATTTGAGTTGACTTATATTTTTTCAAAGAAAATGTGGAATATTTGAAAAATGAATGAACATATATTGAAAATGGGGCTCATGGTGCGACACCCAGATTTTTCTCATGAAGCATAACAGTAAATTAGAAAATGGTTGTTACACATCGTGTACTACATGTACACGACATAACCACTTCATGTGAAATAGATATGTGTTGTAAAATTCATGTCGAGTAGCGAAAGCAATAAATCCATGTACATGACATGAACTAAGAGTACAATTTGTGATAAAAATTCAAACAGTCATAGGAGATCCTGCTGATTCGACACGATGGAGGAAAAATCAGATCTGGAGTACACATCATATACCCCCTAGTACATGTCATGTTGGAGGATATGTGCAGAATAAAATTAGGGACACATGGCCATGGGTTTTGGAAGAAACTCCCTATAAAAGGAGACCCCAATGGTCCCTTACAGGGCACTTTTATATAGATGTAGCAAAGGAACATCATGAGACATCAACCAGACTACATATAGATGAGGTAGAGATGTTCTCTTCCACCATTCTTCCTCATGTAACCATGATGCTCTCTCCCATCGTGAGCGAGTAGTTTTCTTATTTTTGGGTGATGTGACGTTAGGGTATATGTGCTTCGAGGGTATTTAAATATCTTATTCTATTTTTGGATTTTTGTGACATGTTCTGTCAATTAAAAATCTATATCTTTTAATATTGCATGACCATTTCTACATTTTGAGGTTATTGATTTAATTGCATTAATTAATTTATATGTATTGTTTTTAACCATTAAAAAACATAGGATAGTTGTGTATAAACATAGTTTTAGGTCAACTAATATTTTATTTCCACTATGTAGATGACCATTCACATGGTGAAATGACATGATCAGGGTAGGGTACCCAGATCACAGACCCCAGGTGACCCAACTCAAACACGAAAACTAAATAAATAAACTCTTAAGTAAATACCTAGCACATGCCCTTGAAAATTATTGAACAAGGAATATCCCCATAAATTGATTCTTAACCCAATATTTTCTGCTAATATTTCTTTCCTTTTCCAAATGAACTAACTAATTTGATTATCTATGTTCTAATAAATTTAAATCCTACGCATTTTTTCTATGGTATCGACACTCAAAAATTTTATGTACAACATTTAAATTTATTTAGTAGCATAGTTTTGGTTTTATAAATATGATTTCTAATAGTACTCTATGGAACAAATGACGCCCTAAGGGGTTGTCATAGATTAAATAGGGGTATTAACATCCTATAAAGGAGACTAAATGTTAGAGATTGTTGTAAAATTGGTATTGAAATATGTTTTAATCTATTATGGATACCCATAAAAAAAATTTCTGATAGAGACAACATCTTGACATATTTGTTCTGATTGGGGTTTTATAAAATAGTGGGTACTTATTTGATGTTGGGAATAAATTATAATCTACAAAAAGATATCCAGATTGAGAATGTTATCATGATTTTTATGAAAACTGTATGAAAATGTGTAGTTTTCTTCAGTGTAATGGGTTATAAACATCTCCCCATAATATATTTTATAAATAATAATTATTAGGTTTGAATCTAGATTGTTTAATTTTATGTTTTCTATAGGATTCCATGTAGGTATCCTTGTTTTTGTGGAGAGGATGGAATATGGTCCTTTTATATACTCTGTATTTTTATGTGATGAAAAATATCATGTAGTTGACTAGAAAGTGGTTATTGAATGCTTATACTCACTAGAAATCTTATTCCAATTGTTATTTTCATCCAACGAACATTGAGATAGGTGTTCATGTTTTTCATAGATTTTGAAAATAGTTAGATAATATGTTCTTTGGGAGGTTGGGTAATTTGGGACAATTATTTTTTTGATACTTTTAAATTGTGGAGAGACTTAGGTATGTGGAATATTGTTTATACTAACATTCTCATTTTAACTATATCTACAATTTCTTCCCTGTTTCACATCTATAAAAGCATTATCCATAACGTTCCCATGTTATTAAGTTGAATGAAATTGAGATTGAACCAAACATATATGTCTTTGAATGTATTATTCATATAGTGTATTGATTGGAAAAACATGATTCATGGGTAGATGATCATATTGTTTTAGCAAGATGCAACTGAGGAGGGATTAATTATAAGGCATGGGAGGGAATGTTCTTGATGTTGTAGTAGAGGCCTAGTCATTTCCTAGGTACAATATATTATTAATTATTGTGGAAGTATTTCTTTTAAGGTGGGGAAAAGTATCACACTTTTGTGGTAGGACTAGAAATGAATATCTTTTATTATATTATTCTAAATATTCTGTTCATTATAAAATTTGGTGTGTATTTTTTTATTTTGTTTGGTATTATAGGTCCATATTATAGTAAGTAGAGAGCATTTTCCATCAAGTGATTCCTTGAATAACACCTATCTGTATGTTGGTGACATTGGTAATTCAATGGAGTGACTGGAGGTGCACTCAATCACACAAGTTCCATCCTATAATCACTGTCCTTCTTGTATGTGTAGGAGATATTCCTACACCTATTGTATCCCCATTAAGTCCAATTGTCTAACCATTGGTGACAATATGATTATGGTTTACTATGGTATGAATTTATAATTTTGTCAAAATTATTCGTTTTATCATCATAATTCATAAAACATTGATCTCATAAAATTAATATTAACTTAATATTCTCATCAGTGATATTTTATAAATATCCCATATTCTGTGGTGAATTGTTATACAGATTGAAGGGGTGGGTCTTCATTATTAAAATATATGATTTTCAGACTCTGTTAAATCTAGTTTATCATCTCTTTCTCCATGTGTTATTTTTAAATTTATACTATATCACTGGATCTATAATAATCATATAGAGTTTTTTAGCATCTAAAGACATATATTCCCTTGAATTTGATCTAATATTATCTTATAATTATAATTTCATTTCATTTCATTTCAATTAATTTCGATGTATGTGTCTTTATCATATGGTCCAACACATGTAATTTTTTATTAGATATGATATATTTACTTTGGTTCGAATTATAAACACTATCATTATAAATAGAAGTAAACTTATCTAAAATTATTATATTTTAAAATTGGAGTTTTTTATGGAAACCATTTTGGACATGTGATTTGTTTAATGAATTACCTCCAATTTTTCATAAACTATGGAAATGGGTTCTGAATTACGGAATTGGTTATGATCGCCATATCAATAGTTTTATGAATAGTGTAGTCCTATATCACAAGTTGAAGTTACCTTTATTCCATGGAATGTAATGGGGGAAATTATCAGGGATCATGATTACCGAATTTTATGAATCATGTTTTCCGACATGCATTCCATTTAGATAAATAGTTTTTTATTTTTCACATGTTCATTTCATGTATATCCAACATGGATTCATTGATAATAAATTACATGCATGATATGTCAATACATTTATTTTACCTTGTGGTCATGTTATATGTATTTATTCTTTGAATGAATTTCTTTATCATTTTATTTCATTTAAATTATAATAAGTCTTATTGCCCGGGCGTATTGAGTATTAAATTATTTTTACAGGTATGAAATATTCCTGAATAGAAAATAAAAGGTTGTTTTATTAAAGGGAAAATAATTCTTTTGACATGTATTATAAATCTATTTATAAAATATCTAATGTATGTATTAGATTGAAGATTGTGTTGATTCATTAGTGGTATCGACAATGTATTGTTTTTGTTACACTATATGATATTCTTTGGATTTTTTTTATTGTTGGTTTTGTGGGACCCATTCCATTTGAATAGTGTCGAGTAGAGGATGAAACTATAGTATCATGTTTTCTAGAGATGTGATACGATGGTGGTAAAAAATGGCCTTGCAGATATCAGATAATGGGATTTATTTGGTTCAATGTGGTTGATGGTTTTCTTTTTATATCATGAGAAATTACATTCCAAATGTTGGATTCATCCTTTTTTTTGTTTTTGTTTTATAATATTGCCTATTTTAGCAATCGAGTTTTTCTCTATTATTCAAATTTCATATTATTTTGGTGGAGAAATCATTCTCATATTCACAGTAATTATTAAACTCAATCACCATGTTGTGAATTCATTTCTATTAGATTACTTACATGAGTGTGTAATACTAACCATAGTACTACCATAGAAAAACCATGTTGGGATAACTATAGAGAGGCTAATATAACATCGAAAATTTAGTTATGGTTTCCAATAACAATTTATACCGAATCAAATTCACCCAAAATGGATATTATTATCAAAATAAGTGATTTTAATATACTCCATAATAATGAATTTTTAGGAGTTTACATTTTCATATTACAACCATTCCATAACATTTTAATGAAAAATTATTAGTATAATATTTTATATGAATTCAAGTCAATAAAATACATTTATCTATTGTGAGAATGATGGGGAATTATTATGGAACATTGAAATTTGGCATGTTGTGGAATGATGGATATGATTTATATATATTGGTGATGCTGACTGGGATGCTGGTAATATAGAGATAAAGGCCACAACAATTCATATATGTACCTAAGAGAAACATATCATGGTTTTAAATGTCAACCAGAAGTTAAACAATGTATCTTAGAAAATGTCCCACATCCCTAGGAACCAATTGGTAAAGTGTCTTCAAGGAATAATTACGTAGGAAACCAATTTGACAACTTTTTTGAAAAATCATAGAAATTTGAACACCAATAGACCCATCTATAGATATCTTGTAAGATATACATATCAAGATAACATAGTGAATGGTAAAATAGAAATGTGGTTATATGAAATTTTCAGTTAGGTGAAACTATATTATCATGTCATCATGGGATAGAACTTAAATACATTTGAAAACATGATTATTAAGAAATTTTTTAATAAAAAAATATTGAACAATAATAATTGTTAATAAATCGTGAAGGTAGGAAATGTATTCTTAAAATAAAAAATTGATACATGAAAAAATATTATTATAAAACAATCGAAATGTTTCTTAATTAAATGATATCATATGTTTATGTATTAATAATGATGTCACAACTACATAAAATATGACATCATAAGTGTATTCTAAGGATAACGAGAAATTATATCCATTTTTTAAAATTCTCATTATTTATTTTTCTTACTCTCAAATCAGATACATAAAATCACATGATATATAATGCATTATCAAATTCATTTTAAGGTAATATAATTTCATACCCACCCATCATGTAATATTGTCTTGAAAGGATAATTGATATGTCATATTTAATTATATATCATGAGATGAAAACATCACCAAGTGAATTTTAAGAATTTATAATTCTAAAAAATCCATAAAAAAATAAAAAACAAAAAATTCATCTGAATCCAAATTTCAAATATGGAAAAAAATATTAAATTAAGCATAACCATAACAAAACCCAAGAAAATTTGAGTTTCACAATCATGTATTGTAGAATAAAAAAAGACTAAATAAAAAAGTATTCTTAATAGAAGATGATATTTTTTTATTTTGGATTTCCCTAGTTTAAAAAATAATCAAATATTTATAATATTATGTTTTAATTTTGATTAATTTATATTATTGATCAATTATATGTGAGAAAAAAAAAGGAACCAAAAATATGATTATTTAAAAATGAATCATAAGAAACATTAAGAAGTTAAATAGATTATTGTTTCCCTTTTACAATAATTGATCTAATATGGTTTTACATAAATTAATTATGGGTTTCATGGAAAATTCAAAGTGAAAAAACATTAAATGTTTGTGATAATTTTCATAGAATAAGATGTCAAAAATTTACCGTCAGTCTTGTATTATTTAAATAGTGAACTTAAATGGAATCCAAAATCATATATTTACCGACCAATAATGATATATTAAATGTATTACATATAAAAATAATATATACTATAATTACCATTAAAATTCATGAGAATTATATATATTATAAGGAAAAATAAGAAAGATAATGTGTATCCCAAATGCTATGGGGGTAGATTCAGAAGATACGAATTTATATTGTAAGAAAAATTTATTGAAGTAATATAATAAAAAGAATAAACAAATTTTAATTTTAATTTTATAAGGAGAATATGAAATTCAAATGATATAAAAATAATTATTTATCCATTTTAAAATGTGTACAATGACATTATAAAAGATTATTAACATAGAGGGGAAACCATCGTATAATGAGTGGAAACTTAATCATAAAATGTTTTCATTCTAAATTATATAAATAAATTATAAACAAGGATGAATTGAATCATATCTAGTCTCCCAAAAAATGTGGTTTAAGATATGAAATTAATTATAAATCTCAAGAAAAAATATTACAACTCATAATTGTAGATAGAGTCAGGAAAACCACTTTGATTTTTGGGTAGATATCATCAAACCCACATCATAGAATTACATAATTGAATGTCAATTTTTCAAGTTCAAAAATTCATTAAGATACAATAGGTTCATGGGAAATTATTTACACTATAAAATTTAATATTTTTTTAATAATATTCATGCATGCGTCAACTATGTTTTATTTAGATAGAAACCCTTACTTTATTTCTAATTATTTCTGTAAAATATTCTATCTTCCAGAATAAAAAAATTATATTTATAATATACCGTTTAAAAACCTTATTCCTATATATATATATATATATATATATATATTTATATTTATAAGTACTATTTATTATTATATACTATTTATCAAAACTATTTTATTATTATTTTTGTTGAAAGTTTGAATTTGTGTGAGAATCTAGAAGGAATTTTACTATCAAGATTATATTTTAATAATAACAGAAATACATAATGTATCCACAAAATATACAAACCATATAATTATTTTTTATTGTATAAATATATTAGTATTATTATTTCTATTTTCATCTATGATATAATGTTATATTATATTTAATGTATATATTTTGTCCCAAAAAACATTAACACACTCTATCACAATGGGATTTTATGGTTATGGAAGTGTATAATATAATTATAATAGATGAATAGTGATATACCGTTTTTATTTATATACCATCATTATATTAAATATAATATTGATAAATAATTAAAATCATAAAGAATAAAAAAAATGCTAATGTATAGAAGTTGTAGTCTGCACAATGCTCAGTTAACATTCATTTGTTTCTCAATGTTGATGGAATGGAATAAAAAGTGAGGATCAGTAAGTATAATAATAAAATAGTATATTAAATGTTACTAAGGTAATAATATTACATAGGGTAGGTTATTATTGGATTATAATTATTACAAATAAAGAGTAAGGATTAAGTAATACTAATTTTTTTATATTGTACATTCTCTTAAAATTCATAATGAAAAAGAATAAAAAAGATAACTAATTGAGAAAGTATGGTTTTTAACAAGATATATAATTAAATGGGGAGAAAATAAATTTTTGTAGTATGTAATTGTAATGTATATGTGTGGTATGATGTCATGGATGTCTGTCATGTTTGTAAGTGAAGAAAAGGGCACATTTGTGAATACCCTTTACATTTCAATTTTATTATTATACTATTCACTAGAAAATAACTACAAATAATGAAAATAATATATTATGTGGTGAATTGTGGAAATGAATGTGTCCATACTAAATTTTCAAACATTTCAAAAGATGTTTATTATTTTTTAATATTATGATTTTTCTTTTTACTATCTTTTTTCACCAATGTAACTAGTTTTTAACTTAGTAAATTATATCTCATTTAAAAAATATGGTAACACAGGTTTGAAAGAATTTTTTTCCCCATCTATATATATTATCCATTTCACCTGATTAAATTTATAAACAATTTAACATTATCCTTCAAAATAAAATAGTATACATATAGAGACAACATTTCATGTAAAAAATAAATGATGTTTTCATAATTAAGTGTCATTAATCATATAAAAAATTGAATATAGAATTGATGAAATATATATATATATATATTTATTGGTTTGAAAATTATATTATATTAACAATTTTTGAATTTTTAAATTTATTTGATTTGGTTAAAATTACACAGTGTTATTTAAATAATTCATTGAAAATAAAAGTTTCATCACTATCATGGTTGTTGACATGAATCATAGGGATCATAATTTTATTCCAAAAAATGAAATTTAACATATTATATAATTTTATAATTTTGATATTAAATATCAAATCCATTTTTCATGATTTAATTTCAACAAGTGATATAATCTAAAATATTAACATAACAAAAGAAATATGTTTTTAGAATTAAATATTACATATATTTTAAAATTAATATGCATATATTATGTTAATAAATTATAGTAAGTTTATAATTTTTATTCTATATATATTTAAATTAATATTTTATATTAAATTGAAAAAACAAATATTTTAATTCATTATTTATAATGATAATTTCATAAAATTGATGTTTTGAAAAGTATCATTATTTTTACCCACTATCCTAAAGATAATCTATTTCTGAAAAATTCCAAAAAAAAATTCTTAAGATAAAATTGATATGATAAACCCTAAAATATATTTCATCCTATAAAATTAAAATTTTGATATTTTAGAATATAAATTTTGATGATAATTGTAATATATAATGAAAAAATATATTAGGGATATATTTTAATTTTATTAACTATTTATATTCTTATTTTCTATCCATTACTACTATTATTACTGTTAATAAATTAGTCACCTTAATTTATAATTTGTTTAAAATAAACTAAACATTATTTATAATATATTTTTTATCATATAATAAAATATATACAAAAATATTTTTTGAAGAAAAATATATTTTTAAACATAAGTTGATTTTATTTTCCATCTAGAGGCACCATGAAAATGGTCATTATCAATACATATATATTACATAGTGGTTACATCATATATAACTGATAAATTAAATTCTGAATTATAATGGTCATATAATTTTATGGGGTTATTATTTTGTTGTGGAATCTAATAAAATATTTTCAACAATTTGATTATGAAATGAAATGTAATTACAAATCTATATGTTTAAATTAAACATTTAAATAAATTTCCTACAGTCAATTTAAATTATATCGCTCCAATTAAAATTTATAAGGGTTCCCAAAATATTTACATGAATAAGTACATAATTTCTAAAAATATATATCATCTGTAAAAATTTGGAAACATATTATTTTCTCCATAGTACTCTTAACCCTAATATTGAGATTTAATCAACCAATTTGACATAATAATAAATATTTATTCAAAAAAAATACCCATGAAAATAATTTTTTATAATATGTTTCTATAATTATCCTTTTAATGATATAGTATAATAGGATGATATAAAATTTTATTTAGTCAATCAAAAAAATAATTCTTTCACAATGTAGAAAAAAATAAATTACCAAAATAAAAATAAATATATACATATATAAGATTAAACCAAAAATAAATTCATGATTCATAATCCCGCAATTAATAATGAATAATATTATAATTTCTATATAATAATTATACTGCTATATATTTCCATTTCAATATGTAATAGTTGGTGAAAACAAACAAGACATTAGACATCAATTAATCTATATTAATGAATAGGGTTTCCTAAAACAACATAATTATCATTATTTACATAAATATTATAATTTTAATTTACATTCAATGTTACAATGGTCTATTAATTTTTGGGTCTATATTAATCATAATTCCTTGGATAAGAGTACTCGTTTTCCTAGTCCATAAATTCCTTATATATAAAACATCTGGTTGATAATTGATATTTCGGGAGAAATTTTTTATCCAATGTTTAAACTACTATCATCATTTTTAATATAAATAATTATAATTTATTCAAAACAATATGAATTATAAAATAACATCTGCATTCATTAAAATATATTTATAGGTTACATTTCACGCACTTCTAATATAAAGGAGATTGTATTTTAATTCCTTCATCATCATTATCGCATGAACCTAAACGATACTTTTTAATTATCTTATTTTATGTGTTTGGAGACTCAACATTGTCAATGTTTTAATTTATAATCCTTTACAAATTTTTTGGAATAATAATTTGATTTTATACTCCATCTCTTATCTTATTAGGTTTCTTATTGGGACAAGTTCCTCATTGTGTATTGAACCCATTGTTAACTTGGTTCTTCCAGGATCAATATGTTACTAAAAAAATGGGGATAATGTCATTGATAAATAAAAAACATCATAAGATTATATTATCAAATAATCTAATGAAAAATATAATATATAAATGTCGTGCCACAAAAAAATCACATTATATTTCAGTTTAGTATATATAACACTTAGTTATATTAAAGATATTGTCAGATGGGTTCTATTATATTCATATTTATAACATATTATCATAATAAATTATTTTTAATGGATTATAACTATAATAAGTTTGACCATGGGAGATTCTTTGGGTGTGTAAAAAAAATATGCAGTTATGTATTTTTCGGTGTATTAGATATTGATCATGTTAATACACAATGTGACCCTTTCTTGGTTACTACACCATGGATGATCTAATCATGAACTAGTATACACTTGTACTATCCATAATGAAAATTCTTTACAATTAATAATACAAAATAAAAACGTTAACATAATGTAATGATATAATCTATTTAACAGAGATATCACATAGACAAATATAAATTTTTTCAGTAATTCCATCTAATCCTAATCCAAAAAAATAAAAAATTATTACAAAAATTAATTATGAAATACATTTTTACAATTATAATTTTAACATCACTACATTTTATGAATGTTTTTCTATTAATTTGAATATTTAAATATATTATGATACACACTATCAGGAGTTTCTTCAATAGTGGGTAATATATGTGACAGTGATCAACATAAATCCAAGATATAGTATTATATAACCATTATTACATATCCATTAAATAGAACTGTAATAATATTTTTATCTATATCATGATATAAACAAATTATTTTCTAACTAAATAAAAATTTATAATAAATAATCATTCAAATTTATGAAATGTGATTATATTTATCAATAATATGTATCCATCAAGAATGATGTTATTTTTTCAATGAGATAATACTATATAATTTCATTAAAAATATTTGGAAAAAGTGGAATTCAATAATTAAATCATCATATATAAATTAACATAAGGTGAAATTTTGGTATATTTTTTAAAATGTTTATTTTCTTGTATCACTTGATAAATATCGATTTTTATAAAATTAAAATTTCATTTCATTAAATAAGGTAATTATATTACAAATTATTTTTTAAATAAAAATAATATTCTTAGTTTATAATTAACATAACTAAATGATTCTTAATTAAAGTTATATTGTATTTTATAATAAGATTATATTTTAGTTTGAAAAACTATTTTTTCGAAAAAACATCTATAAAATGAATAATGATTCTCATATTTAATGAATACAAATAATATCGATTCGAAAATTAATGAATTAATATATATATATATCATCAAAAAATTTAATTTATATCGATAAATGATTAATTATTTTATATATAGTTAATGTAGAATTTTCTTTTGTGGAAGAATACACCTCTTAAAATACCAACTTTTTCATTTCGTGTGTGTAGTTTTTAATTTAATTTTCTTCTATTTTATAAAATTAACATTAAAAAAAAATATTTTTAGAAACTTAAATAAAAAATTATATTAGTTTGAATAATGGTTAATTTTTTAAAAAGGTAAATGTTCATGATGATTAGTTAAAACATCTGTATTTTATTAAAAAATACATTTTCATTTAAATTATTTACAACATAGAATTATATTTTAAATATTTTTAATGAAACCATAGTTATGTAGTATATATTAATATAAAAATGGATATTGTAAAAAATATCACATTTAAATTGGTTAAAAATGTTACAAACACATGAAAATACTATCTTTAGAAAACCATTATCTCGTCGCATCCAAACACTTGATTTTAAATTTAATTTTGGCACATATTTGAATTGAATTTTAAAATAAAATTATTAAATATTATTAATCAGAATAATTTATACTATAAAATATGATGATCAATTATTTTCCTAAAATAAATTGTGAAAACCGTACAAATTAATTACCATCCTTATGGAAACAAAGTATTTTCATGGGATTGAAACAAAAAATATGAGAGTTAAAATGAACAAAAAACATTTATAAAGTTTAATGGATTGAATTTTTTTGGAATTAATATGGTTTTGTAACTAGAATAATAAAATTTTGGTCCTTGGGGAATGAGTTATACATGGGTTCACAATTTTTTTTATGAAAATTACTATTCTGCCGCTCAACTCACTTTTAAATTCCCCCTCACTTATCTTACTCACACAATATAACTTCATTGGTATGGTCTATACCAACCCAAATAACATCCTAAAATCCTAAATATAGTCCTTTAATCCCTATATTTGGTATCAATTCATCATGTGAATGATTTTGGTGAAACACTATAGAGGTTACCAAAAGAAGAAGAGGTTTGAATTGTTGGATGGAAGTTGATACGTGCGTTAAGGGGTTTCTAGTCTATCTGTTATTTATAGGAAGTATATGAAAATTTAAAAATAATTTTTTATGTGGTGTATACAACAAAACCATTCAAATTAAATAACATTAATTTCCAAATCTTCTTCATATTCAATGATTCATTTGATGTTATGCATTATTTGGGTTGTCAATTTAATGGATTATTCATGTAATATGAGTATAAGGCCCCAGCCTTAAACCTTACTTAATCTTGAGTTATTACAAGATTACACATTGAGGATCTTTTCAGGTTTAGAGTTTTAGAGAATTAGATCATGAAACTTGCATTACATTCCACATTTAAACAAAGTGGTTACATAAAAGAAAATATTCATTCTTCCCATCAACGAAAACATATTGAAAATAAAACATGGATTCTTTCTTGACACATCCTTGACACTATCACCACATCATGTACCTTTCCCTTGACCTGTGAAAAACATTTCAAAAACTTGGGATGAGCATAAAAAGCTCAGTAAGGGTTATAAAAATATGGAAAGGAAACATGAGTTCATATATACATAAGAATGAAATCATACTTTACCCATAAAACATATGTACTTTAACATACCTCATCAAACCATGAATAAATCATAGAAAAAATAAGACATAAAGGTAACATGAGGCATTCATAACATTCTTACATAGGGAGTAACCCTCTTGGTTACGTTTGGAATACCCATCAAAGTATATTCCCTAAAATCTCTTCGGAGAAACCTTAACGTGTCACTCCTTCGCGTTACCCAATGCATTGGAGAGCTATATCGGGCTCACCCGCCCTTAGTTTATCACGGAACCACCCATTTTCATAATAATGCCCAAGAACCATAACATAAACGTATCACATAAAACATGCATAAATGAAACATAACGTATCTACATTTCAATCACAATATATCATTTTAGTATATTGAAATAATGAATCCGTTCAAAAAGAAACCATTTCCAAAACCATTTAAAACATTTAATAATGAGATTTTTGAATCAAAGTGTCCCATACCACCTTGAATATTTTAACATTTTAAACCATTAATATCCATATAAATAAATCCTTAAAACCATTTTGAAAACATGGATATTAATAAGAACAAATCATTAAAACATTTAAAGCGATATTTTGGTTAAAAGGTTTTTACCAAAATTAGAGACTCTTGAATACAATAATTGAGGAATAACATTTAATCAGAACTTTATAATATCATGAGAATAAATGGATTCATGATATAATATTCCAAAGGACAGTATATACACCATATAAGCGTTAATTGGTGCATAACAACAATGAAGTCTCAATAGAAATGTCAAATGTGATGAAATCCCTTATAGAGAAGGTATCCTTAAATTAAGGACAAATCAATCTCAAAAATATGTGTAACAAATATAAGTACACCCAATATAAGTGGATATTAAGTGTAAAACAATAAAAGGTCATTCACACATATTCAATGGATGACATACTCAATGACTACATGTTGAACCCAAAGAAATTGAAATTGGGTTAAAAAGTTCCCTTGACAGCCTAACGACATCACGTCAAAATGAGTTGATGAGAGATAAAAAGTGTATATCATCACTTGGACATAAAATTTACATCAATAAGGATATATTAGAACATATCCCAACATAAAAATATGTAAATTAAAAGACCCAACAAAAGAAGTCTTTTAAAAAAGAGGAGGGTGAAAGGTTCCCTTACCGACTTGGGTATCTTTCAAAACATACACCCCATGAAATAAGGACAATAGATCATTGATGTAAATACTCATAAACTAAAGTATATTACACAAAGAGTATAATAATGGGAAGTACATACACCACTCAATGGAATTTGTGGCAAATGTAGCATTAATCTCACGGGAATAAAAGTGAGATGAAAAATCCCTTACGAAAACTCGGCAGCCTAACAGCGCCACATAAAACTTCCGAATATGGATTGATGAGAACAAATAGGGTATCTCATCACATTAAAATAAAATTTACATCAAGAGGAATATAAAAGAACATCCCCCAAAATTACAAAGAGGATCTTAAAAGAAGTGACATAAAGGAGAGTACTTAAAAAGAAAGAGAGAGGTTAGATCTCTTACGAAAGTTCGGCAGCCTAACGACGCCACTCAAAAATTCCAAAATGGATTGATGAGAGAGAATAGGGTCTCTCATCACATGAACATAAAAATTACAGTAAGTGTAATATAAAAGATCATCCCAATAACAAGAAAGATGAGCTTTAAAAGCAATGACATAAAAGTGTGTACTTAAAAAGAAAGAGAGGAGTAGGATCCCTTACCTCGGGTCCGACTTGACTCGATCGTTCTTTAATATCCTGAATAATAAACTTGAGTTAATTTCTACTTACATAAGAACCCTTTTCAAGTTCATTATTCCTTTTACATCACTTATTACCATGTCATAAACATTATGTAATCATTTAAGTTAATAATATTTGTTTTTCCGATATTTGGTTCTTAAGTCGAAAGTGGACTTCTTACAATTACATGTTGTTTGTGTGGCAAAATTTTTATTATATCCAAAATTTTATTCATGATTTAGATATCATATATGTCATATATATCCAGTACATTCATGAATTTATAACATTACATAATCATTTAGAGGTATGAAATGAAATGCACCGTTCATGGAGACGGTAATCCGTACGTACGCATGAACGCTACTTTCATTTCTATTTCATATTTTATAGAATGGAATAATAATGATATAAAGGTATATTATAATTCCAGTATAATATCATATATAATATCATAGTTCCATCCTTTATACGTCCCACATATGGTATTTAACGAATCAAATCACTTTGAGGGGGCGGTAGTCCGCACTTCCTTAAATGAAGATATCGCGTTTACCCATAATGGAAACCATAAAGGTATGCCCAAAATGAAAAAAACAGAGGCTTAAGTTAAACATAAACATATTATATATCATATATAAAAATAGTGACATCATAATGGCCACCTTTGAAGGTGTTAAATGAGTATTGAACAATCATCGTTTCGGGAGGCAGAATTTCACCATCCACGGAAACCGTATGTTCTTTAATCATTTTATGTAGTTGTGTGAGCGTGTAGCTCGAATAAATCTTATAACAACATCCTAGTATATTTAAGATACTGTTGTTGTTACAAAATAAGTAAATAAAAAGAGTTTAGGGGGTTGGAGAAGCAAAATAAAACAAATGAACATGAGAGAATGAATTACCTTTAAAAGTTTAACTCCTTTTGATTTGAGCCTAAAGGATTCCTTTGAAAGGATTCTGCCCAAAGGGAATCCTCTAGGATGAGGAGAGGGATGTGGATAGAGTAAATGGGCAGGGGTTGGCCGAGCCAAAGGCTTGAGGAGTGTGTGAAATGAGGTGGAGGTGGGGTCCTTTTATAAGAGGAGAGGAGGGGCACTTTTGGAATGTAAGAAATATTACTTTATTTGAAATTGTGTTTCGGTTTTAAAAGGTCCCAAATTGATATAATTCTTGGATAAGGTGATAAGGGTTCGAAATACACACATCCAATAAGTTTTGGACATGTGTAGTTCATAGATTTTAAATTATCTTTCCATTTTATTTAAATCGTTAAATATTGAGGTCATCGCTGCATCATCATGATGTCATAAATAATTTAATTTATTTAGTTTCTAATAATTAAAAAAAATACTATGATGTAGGAAATCTTTTTAGATTTCCAATTACTATTTATAATCAAAAATCTGATCTTTATAACCCCATGTAAAAAATTGTTTTCGTAAAACATATGATGTTTGTGTCATTTTTACTTTTACATTAAATAAAAAGTTATTTATGTCATTTCCCTACCAAAGTAGCTCCATGGGGTCCTCAATTTGACCCATGGCTTTTCTTGGTCGGCCATGACACAACCAATGATGTTAGGACATGTGTCAATCTCATCTTAATTTATTAAAGCATTATTTTTACCATAAACTACACTAATTACCACTAATCGCGATGAAAACTTAATAAGTTACTATTCACCAAAAAAATATTTTTATCCCATTGAACCACATTTTACTTCTTAATGACAACCATTTATGTCGGATTTTTGAAATTAAAAACACAAAGACGGCAAAATTTCATTTAAACGGAAAAATCAGTTTTTATAAGTACCACTTAGTGGTTTCACTATTCATCAAAAATTGAAGTTTTTCAGAAAAATCCAAAAAATTCACCATAAGCTATATTTGATATTCAGAATTCAAAAATGAAGTCTATTTTAAAAAATTCAAAACATATAAGTCAGATTAATTAATTTAATAATTAATTCCTACTGTCAGAGCAAATAGCGTGTTTTTATGAAACAATAAGTATCCAAAGATTGACACTGGTTTAAGTCTCATTTCAAAGTGAAATTAATTCCAATGACCACTATTGGATTTAATGGTAAAAAGATATTCTAATTTCACTTTAAAACCAATTCAAAAGATAATCTAATCATATAAATAATTTAGATTAAAAATTTGTTTTGAATTAAAATACAACATTTTACACTATTCATTAAAAAAAGAACTTTATCGGAAAGATACCAAAAATTTACACAAAGTAAATTTTGATGTCCCGATTCTTAATAAGAGTTTTCTTTGGTCCAAAATAATTCTTAAGAGTGAACAAAACTATATTTAATGATGGTTCAACATCAAAAGGTGATAAGTGAACCTTTAGTGAAAACTAGGGCATATGCGCCTAAAATTGAATTCTTTCCGTATTTTAAGCCTCTATCCTTTATTGGATAAATGTAAAAACATTTAAAAACATATTAATCGTATTTTAGTTATTTCTATCCATTCCTTCCATTACAACGGCTACATGTTAACTACCATTTAAAATAATATTATTTTATTATTAGAGTGCAACGTAAGATTCCCAAGAAACGTGTTGTTGCGTATTGGGTACGCCATCGAGCATAGAATCCCCTTAAAAGTAATATTAATGTTTGATTCACAAATATGGGTAAATATAAAGATGTCATATTCTTTATTTACCTGGGGTGTTACATCCTCCCCCCCCCCCCTTTTGGGAATTGCATCCTCGCAATTTTAAAATTGGGCTTGGAAACATCCTTGAAAGTCCCACATCGGAACAAGAGTCGGTAAAACAATCACTTTAACATAAAGAAAGATAAGTACAAAGGTCACCCGAGTTAACCCATAATAGGATTCCGTGTAGGAAAACATGGACATGGAAGAAAAATAAAAGGGTCATGTTCTGATGGAGAGTGATAGAAAACATGTTTTGGAGAAAGTTAACCATGAGAAAATCACAAACTTGTGATGGGTTAAACGGTATTCGATTCCCCAGTAGGAAAAGTTAATAGACAATGTTTTTTGTTTTAAGCTACCTTTTATTGAGAAATTTATTCATAAGGAAACATGATCACTTATCATGTTGACTTTCAACTTTTACTAGATTCCTTAATCAAACTCATATTTTTTCCAAAAGACAAGTATTTAGGGAGACTTGTTCGCATTAAGAGTACTATAATCAACTTCTAGAGAATCACCTAATCGACAAAAGAGAACTATATACATCCCATGTCTTTAGGCATTAACCAAAACCAAAACCATAAAGGCTAGTACAAGATCAGATAATCCAGAAAAGGATAACCCTTTATAAAAAAGAAAATCTATTCTTATCCTCCAAAATTTGTCCAACTAAACCCAAAGTTAAACGAGGACCATTAGATAAACAATTTGTCCATAAAATTCTTCAAAGTAAACCAAACTAAGATTGAAACCCAAATATTTGAAGGATTTAGTCACATAGTCTTCCAAGTTAAATCGTAACATTTATCTCCAAACAACATCAGTTGCTCCTAAAGTCTCGTATTGAAAAGTAATTAACCTAATCACATATCCTCCATGATAGGTTAATCATTTTCAAAAATAACCCAAAATAAACTTACTCTTAATTCATAAAATCATATAACTAAAAAGAATCGGTCCAACTAACCAGGGACTTCACGTAGTCCAGTGGTAGGCGATAAACACCAGTCGCACTTTGGTTGTGGGTTCGATTCCCGCAGTTTTGTCCGACCCGACGGGTAGTCACACGGTCTGTGTGTTGTCCTTTTTCCAAAACTATATAATTCTTAAAACATTCCCCAAAATGAGATAAAATCTTCAAAGATGATCATAACATATTTTAACCTCAAGTTTATCTCATGCCTTTCATTTTCCATCATAATATATAATAACCCATAATTACCTCAAAATTAAGGATCATATAAACCCTAATGGTTACCTTAATAATTATTACCTGAATTTCCACATCGAGTTGGCCATCTCGTACACGATGCATTAGAGAACTCACCACAGTTTCCTTCAAACCCATTGTCACTTTGGTGCCTGCTAGATCCATCCATTTACTAAAACCAAAAAGGTCAGTGTGAGTATATCAACATAACCATCGTGTACTAATGAGTAATATAAACACTAAGATATACTTACTCATTCACTTTATCTAAAACTAGGACTCTTTCTGAAATCCTAACAATTATGGTAATTTCACTTATGATTAAAGAATACCCTAACCTCTAAATTTATCTAAACCGACCTTTGATACCAACTATAAGGCCCCAGCCTTAAACCTCACTTAATCTTGAGTTATTAAAAGATTACACATTGAGGATCTTTTCAGGTTTAGAGTTATAGAGAATTAGATCATGAAACTTGAATTACATTCCACATTTAAACAAAGTGGTTACATAAAAGACAATATTCATTCTTCCCATCAACGGAAACATATTGAAAATAAAACATGGATTCTTTCTTGACACATCCTTGACACTATCACCACATCATGTACCTTTCCCTTGACCTGTGAAAAACATTTCAAAAACATGGGATGAGCATAAAACGCTCAGTAAAGGTTATAAAAATATGGAAAGGAAACATGAGTTCATATATACATAAGAATGAAATCCTACTTTACCCATAAAACATAGGTACTTTAACATACCTCATCAAACCATGAATAAATCATAGAAAACATAAGACATAAAGGTAACTTTAGGCATTAATAACATTCTTACATAGGGAGTAACCCTCTTGGTTGCGTTTGCAATACCCATCACAGTATATTCCCTAAAATCTCTTCGGAGAAACCTTAACGTTTCACTCCTTCGTGTTACCCAATGCATTGGAGAGCTATATCGGGCTCACCCGCCCTTAGTTTATCACGGAACCACCCGTTTTCATAATAATGCCCAAGAACCATAACATAAACGTATCACATAAAACATGCATAAAGGAAACATAATGTATCTACATTTCAATCACAATATATCATTTTAGTATATTGAAATAATGAATCCGTTCAAAAAGAAACCATTTCCAAAACCATTTAAAACATTTAATAATGAGATTTTTGAATCAAAGTGTCCCATACCACCTTGAATATTTTAACATTTTAAACCATTAATATCCATATAAATAAATCCTTAAAACCATTTTGAAAACATGGATATTAATAAGAACAAATCATTAAAACATTTAAAGCGATATTTTGGTTAAAAGGTTTTTACCAAAATTAGAGACTCTTGAATACAATAATTGAGGAATAACATTTAATCAGAACTTTATAATATCATGAGAATAAATGGATTCATGATATAATATTCCAAAGGACAGTATATACACCATATAAGCGTTAATTGGTGCATAACAACAATGAAGTCTCAATAGAAATGTCAAATGTGATGAAATCCCTTATAGAGAAGGTATCCTTAAATTAAGGACAAATCAATCTCAAAAATATGTGTGAAAAATATAAGTACACCAAATATAAGTGGATATTAAGTGTAAAACAATAAAAGGTCATTCACACATATTAAATGTATGACATATTCAATGACTACATGTTGAACCCAAAGAAATCGAAATTGGGTTAAAAAGTTCCCTTGACAGCCTAACGACATCACATCAAAATGAGTTGATGAGAGATAAAAAGTGTATCTCATCACTTGGACATAAAATTTACATCAACAACGATATATTAGAACATATCCCAAAATAACAATATGTAAATTTAAATACCCAACAAAAGAAGTCTTTTAAAAAAGAGGAGGGTGAAAGGTTCCCTTACCGACTTGGGTATCTTTCAAAACATACACCCCATGAAAGAAAGACAATAGATCATTGATGTAAATACTCATAAACTAAAATAAATTACACAAAGAGTATAATAATGGGCAGTACATAAACCACTCAATGGAATTTGTGGAAAATGTAGCATTAATCTCACGGGAATAAAAGTGAGATGAAAAATCCCTTACGAAAACTCGGCAGCCTAAAGGCGCCACATAAAACTTCTAAATATGGATTGATGAGATCAAATAGGGTATCTCATCACATTACAATAAAATTCACAACAAGAGGAATATAAAATAACATCCCCCAACATTAAAAATATGAGCTTAAAAGAAGTGACATAAAGGAGAGTACTTAAAAAGAAAGAGAGAGGTTAGATCTCTTACGAAAGTTCGGCAGCCTAACGGTGCCACTCAAAACTTCCAAAATGGATTGATGAGAGAGAATAGGGTCTCTCATCACACGAACATAAAAATTAAAGTAAGTTTAATATAAAATATCATCCCAATAACAAGAAATATGAGCTTTAAAAGCAAATGACATAAAAGTGTGTACTTAAAAAGAAAGAGAGGAGTAGGATCCCTTACCTCGGGTCCGACTTGACTCGATCGTTCTTTAATATCCTGAATAATAAACTTGAGTTAATTTATACTTCCTTAAGAACCCTTTTCAAGTTCATTATTCCTTTTATATCACTTATTACCATGTCATAATCATTATGTAATCATTTAAGTTAATAATATTTGTTTTGATGATATTTGGTTCTTAAGTCGAAAGTGGACTTCTTACAATTACATGTTGTTTGTGTGGACAAATTTTTATTATATACAAAATTGTATTCATGATTTATATATCATATATGTCATATATTTCCAGTACATTCATGCATTTATAACATTACATAATCATTTAGAGGTAAGAAATGAAATGCACCGTTCATGGAGACGGTAAGCCGTACGTACGCATGAACGCTACTTTCATTTCTATTTCGTATTTTATAGAATGGAATAATAATTATATAAAGGTATATTATAATTCCAGTATAATATCATATATAATATCATAGTTCCATCCTTTATATGTCCCACATATGGTATTTAACGAATCAAATCACTTTGAGGGGGCGGTAGTCCGCACTTCCTTAAATGAAGATATCGCGTTTACCCATAATGGAAACCATAAAGTTATGCCCAAAATTAAAAAAACAGAGGCTTAAGTTAAACATAAACATATTATATATCATATATCAAAATAGTGACATCATAATGGCCACCTTTGAAGGTGTTAAATGAGTATTGAACAATCATCGTTTCGGGAGGCAGAATTTCGCCATCCACGGAAACCGTATGTTCTTTAACCATTTGATGTAGTTGTGTGAGCGTGTAGCTCGAATAAATCTTATAACAACATCCTAGTATATTTAAGATACTGGTGTTGTTACAAAAGAAGAAAATAAATAGAGTTTAGGGGGTTGGAGAATCAAAATAAAACAAATGAACATGAGAGAATGAATTACCTTTAAAAGTTTAACTCCTTTTGATTTGAGCCTAAAGGCTTCCTTTGAAAGGATTCTGCCCAAAGGGAATCCTCTAGGATGAGGAGAGCGATGTGGAGAGAGTAAATGGGCAGGGGTTGGCCGAGCCAAAGGCTTGAGGAGTGTGTGAAATGAGGTAGAGGTGGGGGCCCTTTATAAGAGGAGAGGAGGGGCACTTTTGGAAAGTAAGAAATATTACATTATTTAAAATTGTGTTTCGGTTTTAAAATGTCCCAAATTGATATAATTCTTGGATAAGGTGATAAGGGTTCGAAATACACACATCCAATAAGTTTTGGACATGTTTAGTGCATATATTTTAAATTATCTTTTCATTTTATTTAAATCGTTAAATAATGAGGTCATCGCTGCATCATCATGATGTCATAAATAATTTAATTTATTTAGTGTCTAATAATTATAAAAAAAATCTATGATGTAGGAAATCGTTTTATCTTTTCAATGACTATTTATAATCAAAAATATGATCTTTATAACCCCATGTAAAAAAAATTTCGTAAAACATATGATATTTGTGTCATTTTTACTTTTACATTAAATAAAAAGATATTTATGTCATTTCCCAACCAAAGTATCTCCATGGGGTCATCAAGTTGACCCATGGTTTTTCATGGTCGGCCATGACACAACCAATGAGGTTAGGACATGTTTCAAGCTCATCTTAATTTATTAAAGCATTATTTTTACCATAAACTACACTAATTACCACTAATCGCGATTAAAACTTAATAAGTTACTATTCACCAAAAAATTATTTTTATCCCATTGAACCAAATTTTACTTCTTAATGAAAACCATGTATGTAGGATTTTTGAAATTCAAAACACAAATATGGAAAAATTTCATTTAAACGGAAAAATCCGTTTTTATAAGTACCACTTAGTGGTTTCACTATTCATCAAAAATTGAAGTTTTTCAGAAAAATCCCAAAAATTCACCATAAGCTATATTTGATATTCATAATTAAAAAATGAAGTCTATTTTACAAAATTCAAAACATATAATTCAGATTAATTAATTTAATAATTAATTCCCGCTGTCAGAGCAAATAGCGTGTTTTTATGAAACAATAAGTATCAAAAGATTGACACTGGTTTAAGTCTCATTTCAAAGTGAAATTAATTCCAATGACCACTATTGGATTTAATGGTAAAAATATATTCTAATTTAACATTAAAACAAATTCAAAATATAATCTAATCATATAAATAAATTAGATTAAAAAGAGGTTTTGAATTAAAATACAACATTTTACACTATTCATTAAAAAAAGAACTTTATCGGAAAGATTCCAAAAATTTACACAAAGTAAATTTTGATGTCCCGATTCTTAATAAGAGTTTTATTTGGTCCAAAAAATGTTTAAGAGTGAACAAAACTATATTTAATGATGGTTCAACATCAAAAGGTGATAAGTGAACCTTTAGTGAAAACTAGGGCATATGCGCATAAAATTGAATTCTTTCCGTATTTTAAGCCTCTATCCTTTATTGGATAAATGTAAAAACATTTAAAAACATATATAATAATATTTTAGTTATTTCTATCCATTCCCGCCATTACAACAGCTACATGTTAACTAACATTTAAAATAATATTATTTTATTATTAGAGTGCAACGTAAGATTCCCAAGAAACTCGTTGTTGCGTATTGGGTACGCCATCGAGCATAGCATCCCCTTAAAAGTAATATTAATGTTTGATTCACAAATATGGGTAAATATAAAGATGTCATATTCTTTATTTACCTGGGGTGTTACAATGAGATTAGAACCTAAAGTCCCACATCAATGATATGAATACCATAATCACCATTTTATTCTTATTTGTGATTCATATAATATCCCTGGATTTATTTTATATTTACTCAAGTGATGAATATGGGGATTTACATATCCATTTTAGGATATCTCTTTTAGAGGGTTTACAGGAAAAAAAAGATACCCAAGCAGTAATGGATTTTAAACACATTTTTCATTCATTAATATATATGTTACGTTATGAAAAATTATTATTTAATGAGATTTATATATTGAAAAAATAAAAAGTAAAAATAATAATTTAATTATTATGATTACATTTTCTATTTTTACTAATTTTATACCTTTATGGGGCTTAAAATTCAATTTTACCAAATTAATAAATATTTTATGTCACAATATTGTATCCTATCAGGATTTTTTTATGATTATATTTATGAGGATGAAAACATATGGTACATTTCTTAATAAAAACATTTGTTTTATTATCCACTTTTCATTCATGTATTATTAAATATTTCCATGAATTTTTCAATCATTATATACTATAGTGTTCCAAATAATGATTTAAAGTATAGTAGCCTATATTAATCTCGTAGAATGAAACACCATTTTTCATAAAACACCATGGTTTATAAAAAGAATTTAATATTTTTTTCTTAATGTTTAATATTATTTAATTAATATATTTATACCAATGTTTAAATTTTAATAAAATATTTTGATGGAATCATCATCTTGTTTTCAATAAAATTACAATTATGATTTTTTTAAATATTGAAGAACCACTACTTTAAAGGGTTTGGAATTTCCCACCATCATAACGATTATTTTCACTGTGGAATAAATTATATATATTCAATTTCATTTTCAAATAAATTGTTTTTGTTAAATTTTATTTTCTTTAAAAATTATTTTACATTGTAAAAATTTAATTTAATCATTAAATGATCAATGTGATTTATCCTTCAAAAACAGTTTCGATCTATGATGTCATCCTTTGATGTAAGTATTTCATTACCAAGGATCAGTACCAATAATTGCTTTATTTTTTTAGACAAGAAATCCATTCTATAACAAATGTACTCTTTCAAGTCATACAGTCATACAATATATATAGGATAACCCAACATTCTAATCATGTACTAACTATATGATAATATGTAAATGAATAATGGGAGACCTCACACTGACATCAGTGTTATAATAGACCTATATCTGTTACCCCATTAAGCTCTACTAGACATCCATCATATCATATGGTCATTAAATGAACCTCTAGTGAAATGATACAAAACCAATTGTGTTCATCCTACCAAAGCATCCTCTAGAATCAACTTATATAATACATCTCATATTGAGAATATATAACAATACATGACTCATCATCAACCTCTTATTAAGCTAGAAGAACCACCTACAGTTTATATTGATCGACGGGGGATATAAAACATTATGGTAGAAGGGGATGGCTCCATATTTTTCTCAATCTATTGAATAATGGAACCCCTTACTAGGGTATTGAAATATAAACCAATGTGGATGTTTTCCAACATTAAAAAGTGACTTTGGGTAACTCAAGAAACCCAACCCATTTGAATCACCCACCATGTGGCTAAAGCTATAAGTGGTTCACCAATAGCATTCCATCCAGATACTTGGCGTAATTTTACAACAACTGATCCTCCCCCATGTAAACCATTTTTATTATCAAAATATATGGTTTATGTTAAGAGTATGTTTATGAAACATATTTATATTCAATGATGTAATTAATGATATAATTCTAATTAAATCTTGTTTTTCTGGTGAGTTATGCTATAATGAAAGATGAAATGATTAAAAACCAACATCTTCTCAATGTTTCATGATATTATGAATTTATTTATGATATTATTTCATTTAATTTGTTATTATATAATAAATTCATTAGAATCCTTTGCAACACACATGAATAATATTCATTATGTGACGTTTGGGACCTATAAATACCTATAATTCACTATGTAAGGATATATATTCAATGAAATAGACATTAGTGGAATAGGGATTAAACCTTTTTTAGGGGAAATTGTCTAATACAATGTTCATGGGAGTTAACATTCACTAATAGGACCATCTGCAGAGTGAATCCATTTCAATATGTTTTCTTGGAAGTGTGTCATGTCTACTATGGGAATTATTTTATATTATTATTTGTGTGCAAAAATTCTATATATTATTACAATGTTATTATCTCACAAAACCTTTTATTTGACTCCATAATAATTCATGTCTTATGAATGTCCATTAATTTTTCCAGGATTCATGATTATAATATTTCATATAAAGGTTATGGTTATTAAAAGTTACTCTCATATTTTCTATAACACCCCAGGTAAATAAAGAATATGACATTTTCATATTTATCCATATTTGTGAATAAAGTATTAATATTACTTTAAAGCGGACGCTATGCTCGATGGCGTACCCAACACGCAACAACGAGTTTCTTGGGAATCTTACGTTGCACTCTAATAATAAAATAATATTATTTTAAATGGTAGTTAACATGTAGTCGTTGTATTGGCGGGAATGGATAGAAATAACTAAATTATGATTATATATGTTTTTTAAATGTTTTTACATTTATCCAATAAAATATAAAGGCTTAAAATACGGAAAGAATTCAATTTTAGGCGTATATGCCCTAGTTTTCACTAAAGGTTCACTTATCGCCTTTTGATGGTGAACCATCATTAAATATAGTTTTGTTCACTCTTATACATTCTATTGGACCAAATAAAACTCTTCTTAAGAATCGGGACATCTAAATTTACTTTGTGTAAATTTTTGGTATCTTTCTGATAAAGTTCATTTTTTTCAATGAATAGTGTAAAATGATGTATTTTAATTCAAAACCTCTTTTTAATATAATTTATTTATATGATTAGATTACCTTTTGAATTTGTTTTAAAGTGTAATTAGAATATATTTTTACTATTAAATCCAATATTTGTCGTTGAAATTAATTTCACTTTGAAATCAGACTTAAATTAGTGTCAATCTTTTGATACTTATTGCTTCATAAAAACACGCTATTTGCTTTGACAGCGGGAATTAATTATTAAATTAATTAATCTGACTTATATGTTTTTAATTTTTTAAAATATACTTCATTTTTGAATTTGGAATATCAAATATAGATTATGGTGAATTTTTGGGATTTTTCTGAAAAACTTCAATTTTTGATGAATAGTGAAACCACTAAGTGGTACTTATAAAAATTGATTTTTCGTTTAAATTACATTTTACCACTTCTGTGTTTTTAATTTTAAAAAACCAACATACATGGTTGTCATTAAGAAGTAAAATGTGGTTCAATGGGATAATAATAATTTTTTGGTGAATAGTAACTTATAAAGTTTTTAATCGCAATTAGAGGTAATTAGTGTAGTTTAAGGTAAAAATAATGTTTTAATAATATGAAATGAACTTGAAACATGTCCTAACCACATTTGATGTGTGATTTCCGACCAAGACAAGCCATGGGTTAACTTGGGGACCCCATGGAGCCACTTTGGTTGGGAAATGACATAAATAACTTTTTATTTAATGTAAAAGTAAAAATGACACAAACATGATATGTTTTACTAAAACAATTTTTAAGTGGGGTTATACAAGTCAGATTTTTTATTATAAATAGTAATTGGAAATATAAAAATATTTCCTACATAATAGTAATTTTTTTATAATTTTTAGACATTAAAAAAATTAAATTATTTGTGACATCATAATGTTGCAGCGATGGCATCATTATTTGACGATTTAAATATAATGAGAAGATAATGTAAACTCTATGACCGACACATGTCCAAAACTTTTGGATGGGTGGATTTCGAACCCTTATCACCTTATAAACGAATTATATCAATTTGGGACCTTTTAAAACCGAAACACATTTTCAAATAAAGTAATATTTCTTACTTTCCAAAAGTGCCCCTCCACTCCTCTTATAAAAGGCCCCCACCTCTACCTCTTTTCCCACACTCCCAAAGCATTTGGCTCGGCAAACCCCTGCCCATTTTGTTTCTCCACTTCCCTCCCTTACTCCTTGAAGCCTCACATTGGGCAGAAGACTTCCCAAGGAAGCCTTTGAGCTCAAACCAAAGGGAGTTACCCAATTTTAATGTAAAGTCTTCACTTGAGTCCGTTGTTTTATTTTTCTTCTCCAACCCCCTAAACCCTTTTTATTAATTTTTTTTGTAACAACTCCAGTATCTTCAATATACTAGGATGTTTTTATAAGAATGATTAGAGCTACACTTACACACATCTACATCTAATGGTTAACGAACATACTGTTTCCGTGGATGGTGAATTTATGCCTCCCAAAACGATGATTGTTCAACATTATTTTAACACCTTCAAAGGTGGACATTAAGATGTCACTATATTTATATATGATATATAATATGTTTATTTTTTCCTTAAGATTCTGTATTTTTCATTTTGGTCATACCTTTATGGTCTCCATTATGGGTAAACGCGATATCTTCATTTAAGGAAGTGCGGACTACCGCCCCCTTAAAGTGAGTTGATTCGTTAAATACCATATTTGGGACATATAAAGGATGGAACTATGATATTATATATGATACTATATTGGAATTATAATATACCTTTATATCATTATGATTCCGTTCTATAAAATACGAAATAGAAATGCAAGTAGCGTTCATGCGTACGTATGGCTTACCGTCTCCATGAACGGTGCATTTTATTTCTTACCTCTAAATGATTATGTAATATTATAAATGCATGCATGTAATGGATATATATGACATATATGATATATACATCATGAAAAACAATTCTGGATATAATGGATACATGAACAACATATAATTATAAAGGTCTTATTTTTTACTCAAGTACCAATGATCGTTAAAACGACCGTTATTAACTTAAATAATTACATAGTGTTCATGACATGGTAATAAGTGATATAAAATGAATAATGAACTTAAAAAGGGTACTTAAGCATGTATAAATTAACTCAAGTTTATTATTCAGGACATTAAATAACGATCGAGTCAAGTCGGACCCGAGGTAAGGGATCCTACTCCACTCTTTCTTTTTAAGTACACTATTTTATGTCAATCCTTCTAAGATCATCTTTCTTGTTATTGGGATGTTCTTTTATATTAATCATAATTTAAGTTTTATTTTCATGTGATTAGAGACCCTATCCTCTCTCATCAATCAATTTTGGAAGTTTTGAGTGGCGCCGTGAGGCTGCCGAATTTTCGTAAGAGATCTAACCTCTCTCTTTCTTTTTAAGTACTCCCCTTTATGTCACTTCTTTTAAGCTCCTATTTGTTATGATGGGGGATGTTATTTCATATTAATCTCACTGTAAATTTTGTTGTAATGTGAGGAGATACCCTATTTGATCTCATCAATCCATTTTTGGAAGTTTTAAGTGGCGTCGTTAGGCTACCGAGTTTTCATAAGTGATTTTTCATCTCACTTTTATTCCCGTGAGATTTATGCTACATTTGCCACAATTTCCTGGGAGTGGTGTATGTACTGACAATTATTTTACTCATTGTGTAATATTCCTTCATTTATGAGTATTTACATCAATGATGTATTTTCCTTCTTTCACGGGTCGTATGTTTCGAAAGATACCCAAGTCCGTAAGGGAACCTTTCACCCTCCTTTTTTTAAAAGACTTATTTTGTTGGGTCTTTTCCTTCTTTCACGGGTCGTATGTTTCGAAAGATACCCAAGTCGGTAAGGGAACCTTTCACCCTCCTTTTTTTAAAAGACTTATTTTGTTGGGTCTTTTAATTTACATATTATTATGTTGGGATATGTTCTCATATATCCTTATTGATGTAAATTTTATGTCCAAGTGATGAGATACACTTTTTATCTCTCATCAACTCATTTTGATGTGACGTCGTTAGGCTGTCAAGGGAACTTCTTAACCCAATTTCGATTTCTTTGGGTTCGACATGTAGTTATTGAATATGTCATCCTTTGAATATGTGTGAATGACCTTTGATTATTTTACACTTAATATCCACTTATATTTGGTGTATTCATTTGTCACACATAATTATGTAATTGATTTATCCTTAAACCAAGGATACCGTCTTTGTAAGGGACTTCGTCTCAATCTCCTTTCATTGAGGCCTATTTCGTTTTATACACAACTTTATTTTATACGGTGTATAAAACCCTTTGACTTTTACTTTTATACAAAAGGAATCTTTTTCTACGAAGCGTTTTACTAAACGACAAAAAGGAATGTTTTTTTTACGTATGCGGTGACAATGACCTTTTCCGCCGCTGCGAGTATTATTTGGTCTTTGGCTTCCTCAACAAGCCATAATGTTTTTAAAATAAAATAAATACCATATACTCTTTTATGTATTTTGGTATTGAAAATGGTTTTGATAAAGGATTCTATTATGTAAATATATTTATGATATATTGTTATTGAAATGTGGAAATGTTATCATTCCTTTATATTGGTTTTATGTTTTATGATTTTATATTGGTACTTGGACATTTTAACGGGTGGTTACATTATAAACCATATGATGGGTGGTGCCGTGAATACCAGGACGGGTGGTTACGTTATAACCTCCAATGCATTGGGTATGGAAGTCGGCCGTATGGCTATTCCATTAAGTATGTATGGAAATTGGCCGTATGGCTATTCCATTATGTGATATTTGTGGGAGTCGACCGTATGGTTATTCCACTTAAGTATGTTTATGTCCCAAGTTACCTTTATATATGTTATGTGTTCTTTATATGGGTTTTATGGTAATCCTTTGGTTAAAAAAAGGTAATTAATGATATTTTATTCAGTGAAGAGTTTTTATTACTTCGTAAAGGTGAAAAGTATTACTTTGATAAAGTATACATGGTTTACTTTTTGTTTTGATAAACTAACAGTTTTTATTCTTTGTGTAATCCTTACTGAGTTTTTATGCTCATCCCATGTTTTTGAAATGTTTTTCACAGGACTTAGCATGGAATAGGGTCAAGGATGGGATCAAGGGAGAGTCATTCTACCTAAAACATGAAACTAGGCATGTTTCTTTTTAAGAGTTTTTTTATTTTATGGAAATTTAGTAGAAGAGACTACTTTGTAATCTTTTGAGATGTAATAGTTATGTCCCAATTCTCTAAAACTCTAAACCTGAAAAGATCCTCAATGTGAATTATTCATTTAATTCAATTTTAAGTAAGGTTTAAGGCTGGGGCCTTATAGTTTGTATCAAAGGTCTGTTTGGATAACTTTAGAGGTTAGGGTATTCTTTAAGCATAAGTGACATTACCATAATGGTTAGGATTTCAGAAAGAGTCCTAGTTTTAGATAAAGTGAATGAGTAAGTGTATCGTAGTGTTTACCTTCCTCATTAGTACATGATGATTTTGTTGATATACTCACACTGACATTTCTGTTTTTAGTGAATGGATGGATCTAGCAGGCACCAAAGAGACTACAGGTTTGAAGGAAACTGTGGTGGTTCTATGATTAAGATACTAGATAAAATGGGGGATTCAATGAGGAAACTCGTGGTTGTTCTAAACCAACTATCAAGGAGTCATGATCAACCACTTGAACCTTGGTATGATTTTTAATGCATCATGTACGAGATGACCAATCCATGTGGAAGTTCAGGTAATAATTATAAAGGTAACCATTAGAGTTTATATGATCCTTACTTTTTAGGTAATTATGGGTTACTCTATGATATGATGGAAAATGAAAGGAATGAGATAAACTTGAGGTTAAAATATGTTATGATTATTCTTGAAGATTTTATCTCATTTTGGGGAATGTTTTAAGAATTATATGGTTTTGGAAAAAGGACAACACGCAGACTGTGTGACAACCCGTTGCGTCGGACAAAGCTGCGGGAATCGAACCCACAACCAAAGTGCAACTGGTATTTATCGCCTACCACTGGACTACGTGAAGTCCCTGGTTAGTTTGACTGATTTGTTTTAGTTATATGATTTTATGAATTAAGAGTAAGTTGATTTTTGGTTATTTATAAAAATCATTAACCTATCATGGAGGATATGTGATTAGGATAGTTACTTTTCAATACGAGACTTTAGGAGTAACTGATGTTGTTTGGAGATAAATGTTACGATTTAACTTGGAAGACTATGTGACTAAATCCTTCAAATATTTGGGTTTCAATCTTAGATTTGTTTACTTTGAAGAATTTTATGGAAAAATTGTTTAACTAATGGCCCTCGTTGAACTTTGGGTTTTGTTGGACAAATATTGGAGATTAAGCGTAGATTTTCTTTTTAAAGGGTTATCCTTTTCTGGATTATCTAACCTTGTACTAACCTTTTTGGTTTTGGTTTTGGTTAAAGCCTAAATACATGGGAGGTATATAGTTTTCTTTGGTGGATTAGGTGATTCTCTAGAAGTTGATTATAGTACTCTTAATGTGAACAAGTCTTCCTAAATACTCGTCTTTTAGAGAAAATATGAGTTTGTGTAAGGAATCTAATAAAAGTTGAAAGTCAACTTGATAAGTGATTATGTTTCCTTATGAATAATTTCCTCAATAAAAAGTAGCTTAAAACAAAAATGTTTTCTATTAACTTTTCCTACTGGTGAATCGAATACCGTTTAACCCATCACAAGTTTGTGATTTTCTCATGGTTAACTTTCTCCTAAACATGTTTTCTATCACTCTTCATCAGAACATGACCCTATGTTTTCTCCTCCATGTCCATATTTTCATACTTGGAATCCTAGTATGGGTTAACTCGGGTGACCTTTGTACTTATCTTTCTTTATTTTAAAGTGATTGTTTTACCGACTCTTGTTCCGATGTGGGACTTTCAAGGATGTTTCCAAGCGCAATTTTAAAATTACGGGGACGCAATTCCCAAAAGGGGGGAAGGATGTAACACCCCAAGTAAATAAAGAATATGACATTTTCATATTTATCCATATTTTTGAATAAAGTATTAGTATGACTTTAAAGGGGACGCTATGCTCGATGGCGTACCCAACACGCAACAACGAGTATCTTGGATTCTTACGTTGCACTCTAATAATAAAATAATATTATTTTAAATGGTAGTTAACATGTAGCCATTGTATTGGCGGTAATGGATTGAAATAACTAAAATATGATTATATATGTTTTTTAAATTTTTTTACATTTATCCAATAAAATATAAAGGCTTAAAATACGGAAAGAATTCAATTTTAGGCGTATATGCCCTAGTTTTCACTAAAGGTTCACTTATCGCCTTTTGATGGTGAACCGTCATTAAATATAGTTTTTTTCACTATTATACATTCTATTGGACCAAATAAAACTCTTCTTAAGAATCGGGAAATCAAAATTTACTTTGTGTAAAATTTTAGTATCTTTCCGATAAAGTTCATTTTTTTCAATGAATAGTGTAAAATGTTGTATTTTAATTCAAAACCTCTTTTTAATCTGATTTATTTATATGATTAGATTACCTTTTGAATTGGTTTTAAAGTGGAATTAGAATATATTTTTACCATTAAATCCAATAGTGGTCGTTGGAATTAATTTCACTTTGAAATCAGACTTAAACTAGTGTCAATCTTTTGATACTTATTGCTTCATAAAAACACGTTATTTGCTTTGACAGTGGGAATTAATTATTAAATTAATTAATATTACTTATATGTTTTGAATTTTGTAAAATAGACTTCATTTTTGAATTTGTAATATCAAATATAGCTTATGGTGAATTTTTGGGATTTTTCTGAAAAACTTCAATTTTAGATGAATAGTGAAACCACTAAGTGGTACTTATAAAAACTGATTTTTCGTTTAAATGAAATTTTACCACTTCTGTGTTTTGAATTTCAAAAATCCGACATACATGGTAGTCATTAAGAAGTAAAATGTGGTTCAATGGGATAATAATAATTTTTTGGTGAATAGTAACTTATTAAGTTTTTAATCACGATTAGAGGTAATTAGTGTAGTTTAAGGTAAAAATAATGTTTTAATAATATGAAATGAACTTGAAACATGTCCTAACCACATTGGATGTGTGATAGAGGACCAATAAAATCCATGGGTCAACTTGGGGACCCCATGGAGCCACTTTGGTTGGGAAATGACATAAATAACTTTTTATTTAATGTAAAAGTAAAAATGACACAAACATGATATGTTTTACTAAAACAATTTTTAAGTGTGCTTATACAAGTCATATTTTTTATTATAAATAGTCATTGGAAATATAAAACGATTTCCTACATCATAGTAATTGTTTTATAATTTTTAGACATTAAATAAATTAAATTATTTGTGACATCATAATGATGCAGCGATGACATCATTATCTGACGATTTAAATAAAATGAGAAGATAAAGTAAACTCTATGACCGACACATGTCCAAAACTTATTGGATGGGTGGATTTCGAACCCTTATCACCTTATACACGAATTATATCAATGTGGGACCTTTTAAAACCGAAACACATTTTCAAATAAAGTAATATTTCTTACTTTCCAAAAGTGCCCCTCCTCTCCTCTTATAAAAGGCCCCCACCTCTACCTCTTTTCACACACTCCCAAAGCATTTGGCTCGGAAAAAACCTGCCCATACTGTCTCTCCACTTCCCTCCCTTGCTCCTAGAATCCTCACTTTGGGCATAAGAATTCCCAAGGAAGCCTTTGAGCTCAAACCAAAGGGAGTTACCCGATTTTAAGGTAAAGTCTTCACTTGAGTCCGTTGTTTTATTTTGCTTCTCCAACCCCCTAAACCCTTTTTATTAATTTATTTTGTAACAACTCCAGTATCTTCAATATACTATGATGTTGTTATAAGATGGATTCTAGCTACACTTACACACATCTACATCTAATGGTTAACGAACATACTGTTTCCGTGGATGGTGAATTTATGCCTCCCGAAACGATGATTGTTCAACATTATTTTAACACCTTCAAAGGTGGAAATTAAGATGTCACTATATTTATATATGATATATAATATGTTTATTTTTTCCTTAAGATTCTGTATTTTTCATTTTGGTCATACCTTTATGGTTTCCATTATGGGTAAACGCGATATCTTCATTTAAGGAAGTGCGGACTACCGCCCCCTTAAAATGAGTTGATTCGTTAAATACCATATGTGGGACATATAAAGGATGGAACTATGATATTATATATGATATTATACTTTAATTATAATATACCTTTATATCATTATGATTCCATTCTATAAAATACGAAATAGAAATGAAAGTAGCGTTCATGCGTACGTACGGCTTACCGTCTCCATGAACGGTGCATTTCATTTCTTACCTCTAAATGATTATGTAATATTATAAATGCATGCATGTACTGGATATATATGACATATATGATATCTACATCATTAATACCATTCTGGATATAATGGATACATGAACAACATATAATTATAAAGGTCTTATTTTTTACTCAAGTACCAATGATCGTTAAAACGACCGTTATTAACTTAAATAATTACATAGTGTTCATGACATGGTAATAAGTGATATAAAATGAATAATGAACTTTAAAATGGGTTCTTAAGCAAGTAGAAATTAACTCAAGTTTATTATTCAGGACATTAAACAATGATCGAGTCAAGTCGGACCCGAGGTAAGGGATCCTACTCCACTCTTTCTTTTTAAGTACACTCTTTTATGTCAATCCTTTTAAGCTCATCGTTCTTGTTATTGGGATGTTATATTATATTAATCTTACTGTAATTTTTATGTTCATGTGATTAGAGACCCTATCCTCTCTCATCAATCCATTTTGGATGTTTTGAGTGGCGTCGTTAGGCTGCCGAATTTTCGTAAGAGATCTAACCTCTCTCTTTCTTTTTAAGTACTCCCCTTTATGTCACTTCTTTTAAGATCCTATTTGTTATGATGGGGGATGTTATTTCATATTACTCTCGCTGTAAATTTTGTTGTAATGTGAGGAGATACTCTATTTGATCTCATAAATCCATTTTTGGAAGTTTTAAGTGGCGTCGTTAGGCTGCCGAGTTTTCATAAGTGATTTTTCATCTCACTTTTATTCCCGTGAGATTTATACTACATTTGCCACAATTTCCTTTGAGTGGTGTATGTACTGACCATTATTTTACTCATTGTGTAATATTCCTTCATTTATGAGTATTTACATCAATGATGTATTGTCCTTCTTTCACGGGTTGTATGTTTCAAAAGATACCCAAGTCGGTAAGGGAACCTTTCACCCTCCTTTTTTTTAAAGACTTATTTTGTTGGGTCTTTTAATTTACATATTATAATGTTGGGATATGTTCTCATATATACCTATTGATGTAAATTTTATGTCCAAGTGATGAGATACACTTTTTATCTCTCATCAACTCATTTTGATGTGACGCCATTAGGCTGTCAAGGGAACTTCTTAACACAATTTTGTTTTCTTTGGGTTCGACATGTAGTTATTGAATATGTCATCCTTTGAATTTGTGTGAATGACCTTTGATTATTTTACACTTAATATCCACTTATATTTGGTGTATTCGTTTGTCACACATAATTATGTAATTGATTTATCCTTAAACCAAGGATACCGTATTTTTAAGGGACTTCGTCTCAATCTCCTTTCATTGAGGCATATTTCGTTTTATACACAACTTTCTTTTATACGGTGTATAAACCCCTTTGACATTTAATTTTATACAAAAGGAATCTTTTTCTACGAAGCGTTTTACTAAACGACAAAAAGGAATGTTTTTTTACGTACGCGGTGACAACGACCTTTTCCGCCGCCGCGAGTATTATTTGGTCTTTGGCTTCCTCAACAAGCCGTAATGTTTTTAAAATAAAATAAATACCATATACTATTTTATGTATTTTGGTATTGAAAATGGTTTTGATAAAGGATTCTATTATGTCAATATATTTATGATATATTGTGATTTAAATGTGGAAATGTTATCATTCCTTTATATTGGTTTTATGTTTTATGATTTTATATTGGTACTTGGACATTTTAATGGGTGGTTACGTTATAAACCATATGACGGGTGGTGTCGTGAATACCAGGACGGGTGGTTACGTTATAACCTCTAATGCATTGGGTATGGAAGTCGGCCGTATGGCTATTCCATTAAGTATGTATGGAAATTTTTCGTATGGCTATTCCATTAAGTGATATGTGTGGGAGTCGACCGTATGGTTATTCCACTTAAGTATGTTTATGTCCCAAGTTACCTTTATATATGTTATGTGTTATTTATATGGGTTTTATGGAAATCCTTTGGTTACAAAAAGGTAAGTAATGATATTTTATTTAGTGAAGATTTTTTACTACTTCGTAAAGGTGAAAAGTATTACTTTGATAAAGTATACATGGTTAACTTTTTGTTTTGATAAACTAACAGTTTTTATTCTTTGTGTATCCCTTACTGAGTTTTTATGATCATCCCAAGTTTTTGAAATGTTTTTCACAGGACTTAGCATGGAATAGGGTCAAGGATGGGATCAAGGGAGAGTCATTCTACCTAAAACATGAAACTAGACATGTTTCTTTTTAAGAGTTTTTTTATTTTATGGAAATTTAGTAGAAGAGGCTACTTTGTAATCTTTTGAGATGTAATAGTTATGTCCCAATTCTCTAAAACTCTAAACCTGAAAAGATCCTCAATGTGAATTATTCATTTAATTCAATTTTAAGTAAGGTTTAAGGTTGGGGGCTTATATTTTCATTCCCTTATGTTTATGTAATGCTTATTTATCTTCTTTTTTACCCATATTGATCATCTGATCTCTCCCTTTATTCTTTTACATTTTCCAAAATTATGAAATATGGTTTTATGAAGTGTATTCTTATCATGAGTAAAAAATTTGAAGATATTTTTCAGATATGTTTAAGATCATTAAAAAACTAGGATATTGTAAACCTAATTTATTAACACACTAAAATATTATGGTCTTCTAGAATGTATTGGTCTAATGTATTTAATATTCATCTGAAGTGATTCAATGTATTTTTCAAATAATCCATTGTCACTGTTGATGATAATTGATTAAGGTTTAATAAAAATTTGGAATCAAGGAGTAGAAAATATTAGTGATATAGCTTTGGATATATCCAAAATTATTTATACGGATGTCTCAATGGATAAGACAAGTATTGATTCAATATTTATGGAAATTCTCTCAAGTATTTGGTAATTATAGACCAATTGATTTCCATGAAAACATCCATTGGGATATAAAATTGGGGTTTTAGGGGAAATTAATCAAAAATGGTACATTAATTTGGACATGATAATCACATGGTGCAAGAAAATGGTCTATTGTTCACACCATATATGACACTCCCTTTGGATGTAACTTTAAAAATAAATAACTCTTTACTATCTGTGATGATGGATTCAATTAGATTATTATTATAAATGAATGTTCATAATACTAATGACATCATGATTAAAAATAATGTTTCATTATTTAGAAATTTTATAAGGAATATTTCATGATTATTTGTTTTTGCAACTATGATAATAGTTACATACACTATGATTTTTTGTTTTAGTTAACAGAGGGAACTAGAAGAAATTAAGTTGTCATTGAATATTGTAGATTTTTTTATTGGAATCTAAATTTTATCATGAATATTTTAAAGGATGTTAATATTGTGAATTATAATTTATCATAATATAAGATTAACAATGTGCATGTTTAATAACTCATTGGATCAGAAATAATGTTAAGGATAGAGAATAGTGAGTGTTTATATAATAGAGACCACGGAGGAAAGATGATTCAATATATTATTTGTGGAGAATGATGGTAAAAGCACTAATTTGAATGTATAAAGGGGATAAGAATATTTTTTGTTTGTTTAAATGAAGGGAAAAAAGTAATTAATTGATAATGAAAAATGAAAATTTAATTTAATGAAATGGATTAGAATAATGGAATTTCTATGAAACAATCTATGGATTGGTTTTTTATGTTGGGGAGTATGGGAATTGCAGAAATTGATTAACTAAGGGGAAATATACTAAATTGAATCAAAAATCTTGTTTGAGTAATGGTTACATTGACGATGATGTAGAGATGAAAAATCTATTATAAAAGGAATGAAGCATTACATACTAATATTATGAAGATTCGTTAATGGTTTTAGAAGGATGTTGGATGACAGAAGTATTTACATAATTGAATTTATGAATTACAAAAAATATAATTATTTTTCATTATAATTATTTCATTGTGGATTTGAATTTATATGTTTAATGGAACTGATGACCAGGTAATGTAATTTAAAATTAAAAGATATATTTTTATTAAGAAATATTTTCATTTATTTTTTATTTATATTGAAAAATTATATTTATTTTTGACAAAGGATTGATTGATATGAATAAATTAAATTTGATAGAATTAATAACCTTAGAAATAATTAATTATTTTCTTGATAAAGTGGTTAATGTTTTCATTGATTGAATTTATAAAATTATTTAATTTATGGAATATATTTAATAATCAATGGCTATATTAAGGGAATAATGAATAATTCATGTTTTCATTAAGTTTTTATGTTAACTTTGGTTACCACCGTGTTTTAAGAGAATACACGATGGAGGTATTCACATGATTTGTATGTGAAAATTGAGGTCCAGTTCACGCTGTTTTATAGATAAATGTTAATATCATATTCGAATTTTGTGATCATGCTTATAAATTTTTTTAATTTACTATATTTTACACTCTTGAAGGTTAGAAATTTATGAAATCCCTTATGTTTTAGTTTTGATGAGTCTTTATAGATTAATTTATAATTTCACCAGAGGATGATTTATTCATAACATGTGAAAACCATTTTATTTTTATAATAAATAAATATATATTGAATGAGTTTTATTTATTATAGGGAATAGATAATCTATTATTTTTTAAGTTATAAAAACATAACTATAATTTCATGGAGTAATAGATGAATTGGAATTTGATCAAGTAGTGACCAAAGTATGAAATGGTTCATATGAAATAGAAATATTTAATGTATGCAATTTTTCATATATTCATATTTTGTATTTAAATATAACTCACAAAAATTATAAAATATATATTTTTATAAAATATTTTCTTATTATGATCATTTTTATGATATTTATTACCTTGTATAACCTTTTTGATTTTTGGTTTTTTGGTCATTAACCATATATTGGTCACCCAATTTCTTAAGATAAATAATATATATCACTCACAATAATTGATAATATCATTGATCTTATATTAAATACTCGCATACTACATATGTTATCCTAGATGGAAACCTAGATATGATTTACTCTAGTTAACCTTTATTTTAGAAACATTTACTTTTAAGGGATGTTTTATTACACAATTGAATGATGTGGGGTAATATAATAGGATTTTTGAATTTTAAAATATTGATGATCGATATGAATTGAGAGGGAGATATTAATTTTAAATGGTTTATAATGAAATATATTTTGAATTTAAGAAGGATTTATTTCAATGTAATTTAATTTTTTATATTTTTTGCGTTACATGTAACAATTGGTTACTACGATAGTGTGCATGAAAAACAACATAACGATTCATTAAATAATGAAATGAAATTATATGACTTGAAAAAACAATACATTAAATATGTTGGATTGAATGGTGTAAAATATATTATAAAATATAATGTTAAATTTGGTACACAATATAAATTTATTTGTGAATAATCAATCAATTTTTTTAAAGTGGTTATATTCATTAAAATTATTATTTAATTAAAAAAATTACTTATTTTTATGAGAAAATATTATAAATATTAAAAAATTTATTTTATTAAATGTAGATAATTTTTTAAATCATCAAATAAAAATTAACTTATGGAGATATTTTAGGATTTTACAAAAAATATATATTTTTCAGTAAATAATGAAAACTATTCATTTTTATGAAACTATCATTTATATTCATTATTTTTTAAATAGAAATTCATATACTTTTTTGTTGTATCTTTATTATTCTATAGTAATTTATAACCCACTATGTTACATTTTAAATAATATTATATCATTTTTTTAATAATTATTTTGGGTTTAAAATTCATTTTTTTCTAACAACTACTTTAAAATGAATAATGTATCTATTTTTTTAATAAATTTAAATAATACATAATGGTGAATTTTTTAAATGGAATTTAAAGATTATAAATAAATAAATATAAATTTAGATTAGTAATGTGATTATCATAACACTGATAGTTAATATAAAAAATATTGTATTGGAAAAACACACTTCTTAAAACCCATATTTCTCATCATTTCTAAGAGTTTTATTTTAAATTTCTGTTTTCACACCATCAGAAAATTTAATTGAAAAAATTTAATAAATTTTTGAATTGATAATTTTAAAATTATATGAGAATGAATATTTGATATTTTTTAAATGGAAATTTTCTTTGATGAATTTGTGAAAATTATAATATTTTAAATGAAAATATAAGTTACTTATATATTTCTAATAATCATATACTATATTTTATAATTTTTTTAAATAAATAATAGTTAATATATATATATATATATATTAATGAAATTTAATTCAATGGTACAAATTTTATATTCATATTGAATATAATAACATTTTAAATATTTGATTTTTCTGGAAAAAAAACTTTTATCATTATGTATATAGGATTAATTTTAATGTAAAATATTCCACTTATCTAAATTGAATTTATATAAAATGGATTAAATAAATTTAGTCAATTTAATTTATATTTACTAATAATATGAACATAATTTTCTATGAAAATAAATAGTGAAAAAGAAAAAAAATATTTACTGTGGTTAATGGAAAAACATTATTTAACAAATAATAAACATAAAATATAAGGGTACTAATGACTTAAACTCTTATATACAATTGTTTATATGGTTCTATTTCTGAAAAATCATTCCTAATGTTCTTTAATACTCCATTTTATTACATATATCATGAAAAAATGTGTATCAGCTTCTTTCATTTAAAAAAAAGTGTGCAGTAACTTCACTTATAAAAGAATACCACCTCTCATATTTGTTTCACAACATCAAATACATTAGTGTAGGTATATCCATGCAGAAATAAAATATTGGAATACATAAACTCACTCCACATGTCATAATTTTTTTGTAAATAATGCTTTTTATGGTTTTGGTGAAAACAAAGGAGATTACCCTTATAAGTATAATTTAAAATGTGTATAATGGAAGTTTAGACCTAAAATATAAAATTTATAAAATCTCTTTTATTTTATGTAAAAATATGAAAAATTAAGTCTTTTCTATTTTTTTATTTTTTATATACATCCCCCATGATATTTTATATCCACAATCTCATCAATTTCACGATATTCAAGGATTTTTTTATGCATTATTGGGGAAAATATTCAAATAATTACTAATGTGGTAAACGATTCCCATATCACTTATCACTTATTTGAGTTACTTGAAATATTCACCACTTTTATCGGATTTTTGGTTTATATACTATTAATGAAATTATTTTAGAGATATTCTCATGAAAATTAGGGTCATTTACATATCTATTTGAGTATCTTTCGTTCATATTGTTTATGGATTAAATAATACACATGAGGTAAGAGATTTTTTCTCAATTTAATTTCCATGACACATATGTTATTTTATTCACATATAACTTTCTATGAGGTTTATATAAATAACCTCTAAAATCTAATTTACGGAATTTATTAAATTTTAAGATATTTTAGGTTTTATTTAGTTTTATTCCATCATGGGTCATACAATTCAATGTTACGAATGTAACAATGTTTCATGTTATAATTTCTTAATATATATATTATCTTTATGATTATGTTTTTCATTGATTAATATTATTTTCCATTCCATAATAAATTGATTAATATTATTCTGTTATATTTATTTCTCTAGAAATAATATTATACCTTCATTTCTACACATTATTTACCCCATAGTTCAAAACCATTTTTTTAAGAAATATAATCCCCATTTCTCTCTTCAGTTGAAAAACATCTTTATTTAAAAAATCAAGTTTTGTAAAAATGTTTTAAAAATGGATTTTTTTAGATTATTAAAATTATTTATTAATAAAATTTTTAAACACTATTTAATATTTAAATTTTTTTAATTTAATTTTCATATTTTTTTCCAAACAATTACAATTTTTTTCACTAAAAACGTTATAAGAAACAATATTTTTATGTGTAAAAAAATTTTCTCCACTGTTTACATTATTTTCTTTTCATATTCCATTATATTTTATCAATGTTATTATCACAGAAAATTATTCAATAAATTCTTATTGTTTTATAATGTTCTTTTCATGGAGTATAATTTTTTTTACAAAGGAAGTATTCTAAAAGATTTTTCTTTCAAAATCCTTTTCCAAATATGATAAAATCCTTTGATTTGAGATTTTGGTAACTAGGGATTTCATTTAATGATAAAATTATTAATCATTATCTCAAAATAATCTAATGGAAATAAATTTTTCTAACACTATATTTTCTCACACTTTTTATAATATGATAAAATACTTATGTGAGACACTTATTCATCAATTTGTCTTTGAATGACTGAATTATTATGAAACCGGTCTATATTCCATATTTTTTGATATAATGAAATTTTTATAAAACCCATTTCATTTCATGGGTTATAATATGTTAACAATTTTATGTTTTTTTAACACATATGTATTATTTTCGTTATGTGACGGGTGGGTAACCTATATCTCTCTAATAAATTAGGTATTTATTTTTATCTCATGATATATATAGGACTAGAAAAATGAATGAAATTTGCACAGTAACAGACATTTTCCACCATGATGGTCTAAGGAGTGAACATTGACCTCTATTATTCTTTTAGAAGTGGATTCATTCATCTATAATAGCTATGGAATTATTAGTTTACTACAATAGAAATGATTTTTATGATTATGTGTCTGCAAAAATTAACTATTTTATAAGGAAGTTATGATATTATTTCTCATGTTCATTGATTACCATATTATTTATGTGTTTGAAACTATAAATATGTGTTCCGGGACCCAATATTATGATATTTGATATAACTAGAATGTTAATCAAATGTTATCATCATGTTCTTATACTTGTATTTTCAATTTATGCTTAAGTATATCCCTTATTTACATGTATTGAGTATCTAGAATTACCTTTCTTAGGTATCCATTACCCAAGCTCCTAAATGAGGTTTTATGTAGGATATGTTTGTGAAGAGTACTAGTGGAGAATATATTTTTGGGATATGATGAATATAATTCACCAAACAATGTGATACAGATACTAGTATCAAAATAATATAATTTATTAGTGTCCTCAGGCATGTTTTTGTGTAATTTATTAATTATTCATTATTTAGTTGTTACATTCAATGACATTTTCACAATGCCAGAATATATGGTTTCATCTTAATTCATAGTGTATTAATGTAATTTTATTCAAATTAATTACCTTTAAAATTTGACTATTCATTATTGAATTTTTAGCACTTATTATTCCTCAATATTCCCTTACAGATTGTTTATGTTCATCCTTTTATTGATTTTACTTCCCCATGTTTTGAAAATTCAATCTTTTAATAAGTGAAAATATGGTATTTATTTTATTCCATTACGTATGCGATTAATTTGAAATTTAATAATGGAACAATTTTTCTATATATCTCATCAATACTTATAAACCGGTCAATCCTTGGGGATGAGATCTATTTTATATATGCAATTATTGTGAATAGACCACCGACTCTAGGCTACTGGGATCATGGATGCTATATAATGTATTAGAGAAGGATTTATATAATCATTAAGAAATTGATGTTAAATAAACTTGAGGATTATAATAAATCTTTATAGTTAATTATGGATACTCATTATGATAATGATATTACACTGTGTGTGTCGTTACTTTGTGATTGTGAAAAATGAATGGAAAAGAACTAATACTTGCAAAAAATGTAGGTATTTCTCCACATGGAATGTCAACAAAGGTAGTGTTTGAGATGAGAAGATCATGTCCATATCAATGCATCTTACACAGGTTATGAAGAATAACTATAACACACCAATGTGCGGTCGTTTCATGTTGTAGAGGCTTTTATTTGTTATTGTGAACACTTATCTAGTGGTGAATGATTAGTGGATAAAGTATATTGATATTTTATTTCAAGTAATTGGATGAAATGAAAATGAAACTATAGTGTGTGAAGTATATTTCTTTAAGGGAGATTCTAATTGATGGATGAATTTGTTCCAGAATTATAAGTATAAATAATAAACAAAAGTCATGTTATATATATCATTTAATGAAATGATCTTGTAATATTACATCCCTCCAAAGTAATGAATTAAAATGAAGTGAAAATTTCATACCATAATGAAAATGGAAGAATTGAATGTAACAATGTATGAGGCTACCTTCACAAGGATATACATGAATGTTATATATTACATAAATTATTCATAAGACAATGTTGATCATTTCATTGAAGGTCTTCATCCATGTATATGAAGTTCACAAGCTTATAAAAATATTTAGGATAGAATGAAATATTTTTAAGTTCCATCAAAATAGAGAAGGGATTTTCTAGATCACATATATTCAAGGTAAATAAAGAGAGGAAGAGTCCATATGATATCTATGGAATATGTTATGAATCAATGAATAAGTGTAGAATTATGAAACATTTATTATATTTAAATTTTGGAAAGAATTTCATTGGGAAATTAATGGAAGGCATGTGAGTATAATATAATTTTGGGGAAAATAGTCAGTACAAAAATGAATGAAATGGTCTGAAATTAATCAATTATTCTAACCTCTCCTACTAAAATGAAACATTGAGTTGTAGAAATAAATTTACCATGTATCTTTTGAATTTACCACCAAATATACCAATTGAAGATGGCTATGATTTTTCCATCACCACTACTAATGTATAAGTACCTATTGATTTAGTGGTAGGTAATATAATTCATTAGTCAAATTTATCAAATTGTTTATTTTATTATCATTCATCTTAATCTTATATAAATACCCATTATACAAAAAAAGTAAGGCATTTCCCAATTAATTTGATAATGTATATATCTATCATAACTCACAAGGTAATTCTCATTACAACAAAAAAGTGTCAGTTGGTCCTCATTATGACACACAAACATGATTCAATAACTGGACTTATCATCATACATATTGTTGACATTAAAATAATCCTAGGTAGGAAATATCCTTCAAAATATGATGAAATATGTTATTTAAATAAGATAGAAATTAGGATATGTGATGAAGTTATATAATATCATATCTTTATAGTTGAAACATTATCATATATTTCTTATCTAGATCAAACTCTAGAGGAACTGTTGGGAGAAATATTTATAGAGGAAGAGAAAATAATATATATTGATGAGGAATGTTATCTTAAAATTGAGTTTGTACATATTATACATGAGCACATTGATTTATTTCATATGTAATTATGTTAAAACACCTCATTGAACGAATTTATGTTTAATATTTACCAAATACATTATTCAAGTCCAATTTCAAAATGACCTTATACAATGGACCCTATGGAATTATTAGAGCTAAATAAAAAACATGAGTAGTTGGGTAATAAGGGATTTATTCTACATAATTTTTCTCAATGGGGATCCCATATTATTTTTATAATATGTCCAAGGTATACTTGGATGTTTTATTTGAATATAGAGAAAAAATTCTATTAAAATACATAGAAAATATCATCTTGCTAAAATTTATGATTTCGTTGATCAAATTCATAGAGATTAATATTCCTCAATGATTTAACATCATTCTGGGTATATCGTTTTGTGAGTAAGGACTAGTTTTTTTCCAAAGGGATCATTTCAAACTAGGTATAGACATTATTATTTCACTATAATTCCATATGGATTAACAAATGAACCTTCTATGTTTATGGATCTGATGGAAAAATATTATATGAATATCTTGATGGTTTTGTTTTATTATTCATTTATGATATTATGGTGTGTTCTAAAAACTATGATGACCATGAGAATCACTTCTGGATAATTCATGAGTCCTTGAAAATAAAAATTTTATATTGAAATGTTTGAATGTCTGAATTATAGATACAATAATGTAATATTATTGGTTGTATTATATTTCTGTATGGAATTACACTTGATATTGGAAAGTCAAAGACAAATGAAGAATGGACAACTCTAATGAACATATATTTGGTACATAATTTAATTCTTTATTGGGTTTCTATCATTATTTCATTCATAATTTTTTACAATTAGCTATGAAGCTAACTGAGCTCACACATTAAGGGGTTATGTTCATATATACAATAAAATGTCTAGAATAATTTAATGAAATAAATATTATATTTTATATTCTCCATTTTTTACATTAATGTCTAAAAAGGAAGGGTTTGTTGTATATAGTGATGCACAAAATAAAGGCATGGGAATATTCTTTGTATAAAATAATAATTTTATTCCATATTAATCAATTATGTATATGAATCATGAGAAAAATTAACCAACTCAAGATCTTGATATAAAATCACTAAATCATTCCTCTAAAGATATGGAGACACCATATCGATGATGAAATATGTGAGATATACATGAATTAAAATAATTTCATATACATTTTTTCAAATAATGAACTTGAAATGTGGAAATATAAATGGCTCGAGTTACTCAATGACTATGATTTCTAAATAAACTAGCCCATCACCATGAAAGGTAATAAAGGTAGTAGATGAATTAAATAATTAATATCATATAATTATACCCTAGATGAAGATTAAAAAATATCCTATGTTTATTGATATATTAAATATAGATATGTTTATTATTATGGATAATGAACCATTAAATTTTTTTTCAAATGTTCCTTAAACCATATTTACATTATAATATAAAAGGGTCTCAATCTGATTGGGAAAATTTTAACAATAAAATAAAATCCATTAGGATGGAATATTGGTAGACATCATGTTTGAGGATGGAATTATGAAATTTTGAAAGTGGTCTTGTGTTCCACAAATACGTGATATTAAAAGGGAACTATTATATGATTCCCATAACAAAATCTTCTACATACAACATAGTAGTAAAAATATGTATAGATATATGAAGGAACCTTTTTGGGGGGTTAATATGTAGTGGAATATTTCTAACAATGTTTCAAGATACATTTTTTCTCAACAATTTAACACTGAGATACGACATCCTAGAGGATTCATGCAACCTATAACTTTCCATATATTGATGTTGGGAGACACTACTATGGAAATTGTTACAAGATTACTGAACAATCAATGAAATAATTATTCAATAAGGTTAATTTTTATCAAATTATAATTTCATATCATTTATTTGATATACGGATATATTTCCAGATGATGGTTTATAAATGCATTATATTAATGATTTGGTGTTACTTAATTGTGAAACTCTATCGACTGTGTTTGATCAAGATACTAATTTCACATTAAAATTCTTGTAGATTCTTCAAAAGGCATTGGAAACAAAGCATCAAATGAGTAAATCCAATCACCCTCAATACAATTGATAGTCTAAAATAAATATTCAAACATTGAATTATATTTAGAGATCATTGTCACTTTATTTTATATGTATATAGTATAAATATTTATCATTGGTTTAAATTTTCTAAAACAATTGTGTATAATATACTATTACAATGTTACCTTGTGAATCATTATATGGAAAATGATGTTGTACTACAACATGTTGGTTTGATGTTATTGAGATGATATTTGTAGGACCAGAATATATTGTAGAGACAATGACATAGGTAAAGAAGATTTAGTCTCATATTAATGCCTCTCAATGTAAGAAAAAAATTATACTAACAACTTCAAAAAGGCTTTAAAATATCATGTAAGAGATCATGTAGGTCCCCCCCCCCAGTTTGGGGTTTGTAACCTATGTTTATTTATTTTTATATATATAATTTGTTAGGTATAATTAGGTGTATTTTGGAAGATATTGGATGGGTATGGGAATGTTTTTTAGATTTTCAAGGGGTGAATGTTTTGAGAACAGTTAGGGGAAACTATAAAGAATACAAAGGTAATTGTGACACGTGAAATAGTAGGAATGTGTATAGTTTGTGAACATTTTTTCAAACCATTTCAGGAGTTTGAGTGATGTTCCCTTCGATGAAATAGTATGTGCATGATTAGCACACAGTTTCCCTAGCAATTTGAGCTAAATGAGAACAATAATAAAATTATTGTTTTTAAATTTGGGCTAGGTCAGGATTCAACCTAAACCCTCTATTATACCTACCACTCAATAATCACTAAATATTTCAGTTTCTCAATGGTTATACGCACTCTTATTCTCATTTAGGAATCAATTCTAAGGGTTTTAAAGGTTCATTGAAGGTGATTCTCTTCTGGTAAGTGTCTACTTTTATTTATCTCTTTTTTTTCCTTAGATATAGATATATTTCTCATCTGGTTCTCAAGATATAAAACTTTATCATGTAGATATAGTGTTTTGGTTGCCTAAAGTGTTTATATTTTTACTTTTTTATTATAGGTAAGGGGATCTAAAGTGGTTCTGGGGATTTTTTTACCCAGATTCGGTGATTGGTTGTGTGCTATGTTGATCTGAATAAAATCTTGAGGTAAGTATATTATCTCTTTTATCTAATTTCCTAAAACATGGGGCCTTGTTTAAAATTAATTCTATTTTCATGAAATTAATTGTGAAAATGATTTATGAATCATGGTGGAAACCCATTAGGTTATGATATGGGGATTTTGGGTCAAAGGGGATTTTGTTGCAAAAGGGGTTTTGTTTTGTTATTTTAAAATGTTAAATTTTAAATCGAAAATGGGTTGAATTGTAACATACTAGGTAAATAATGAATAAAACATTTTCATATTTATTAATATTTGTGAATTAAATATTATTTTTAGTTTAAAGTGGTTGCTATGTTCGATTGCGTACCCGATACGCAACAAAGAGTTTCTTTGAAATCTTACGGTGCACACTAGTAATAAAATAATATTATTTTAAATTGTAGTTAACACATAGTCGTTGTATTGGCATGAATGGATATAAATAACTAAAATATGATTATATATGTTTTTTAAATTTTTTTACATTTATCCAATTAACGATAAAGGCTTAAAATATGAAAAGAATTCAATTTTAGGCATTTATACACTAATTTTCACTAAAGGTTCACTTATCACCTTTTGATGGAGAGGAATCATTAAATATAGTTTTGGTCACTCTTATAAATTCTATTGGACCAAATAAAACTATTTTTTAGAATCGGGACATCAAAATTTACTTTGTGTAAATTTCTGGTATTTTTCTGATAAAGTTCATTTTTTAATGAATAGTGAAAATGTTGTATTTTAGTTGAAAACCTCGTTTTAATATAATATATTAATATGATTATATTATCTTTTTAATTGTTTTTAATGTGAAATTAGAATATATTTTTACCATTTAATCCAATTTTTGTTGTTGGAATTAATTTCACTTTGAAATCGGACTTAAACTAGTGTCAATCTTTTTATACTTTTTGTTTCATAAAAACATGCTATTTGTTTTGACAACAGGAATTAATTATTAAATTAATTAATTCAAATTATATATTTTGAATTTTTTAAAATAGACATCATTTTTGAATTTGGAATATCAAATATATCTTAGGGTGAAGGTTTGGTATTTTTCTGAAAAACGTCAATTTTTGATGAATAGTGAAACCACTAAGTGGTACTTAAAAAACTGATTTTTTGTTTAAATGAAACTTTACCTCTTCTATGTTTTGAATTTCAAAAATATGACATTAATTGTTTTCATTAATAAGTAAAATGTGGTTCAATGGGATTAAAATAATTTTTTGGTGAATAGTAACTTTTATGTTTATTAATCGTGATTAGAGGTAATTAGTGTAGTTTAACATAAAATAAATGTTTTAATAATATGAAATGACCTAGACACATGTACTACCCTTATTTTATGTGTCATGGCCGACCAAGAAAATCCATGGGTCAACTTGGGGACCCCATGGAGCCACTTTGGAAGGAAAATGACATTAATATCTTTTTATTTAATGTAAAAGTCAAAATGACACAAACATGATTTATTTTACTAAAATAATAATTAAATGGGGTTATACAAGTCATATTTTTTACTATAAATAGTAATTGGAAAGATAAAAAAATTTCCTACATCATAGTATTTTTTATAATTTTTAAGCATTAAATAAATTAAATTATTTATGGGACCATGATGATGCAGCGGTTACCTCATTATTTAACAATTTGAATTAAATGAAACGATAATGTTAAATCTAAGACCTACACTTGTAAAAAACATATTTTATGGGTGGATTTAGAACCCTTATCTCCTTATCCTATAAATATATAATTTGGGGACCTTTTTTATCAGAAAATCATTTTATGATAAAGTAACCTTTTATAACTTTCCAAGAGTGCCACTCCTCTCCTCTTATAAAAGGCCCCCACCTCTACCACCTTACCCACACTCCCAAAGCTTTTGTCTCGGCCAAACCCTGGCACTTTTGTCTCTAGAAATCAATATATAACTCTTAGAAGCCTCACTTTGGGCATAAGTCTTCCCAAGGAAGCCTTTGAGCTCAAATAAAAAAGAGTTACCCGTTTTAAAGGTATTGTTTTCTCTTGTGTTATTTTGTTTTATTTTGCTTCTCCAACCCTCTAAACTCTTTTTATTACTTTAATTTGTAACAAAAACAGTATCTTAAATATACTAGGATGTTTTTATAATAAGGATTCTAGCTACACCTACACACACCTCCGTCTAATGGTTAAATAACATACTGTTTCTTTGGTTGGCGAATTTCTGCCTCACGAAACGATGATTGTTCAATCTTCTTTTAACACCTTTTATGGTGTCCATTAAGATGTCACTCTATTTATATATGATATATATTATGTTTATGTTTCCCTTATGATTCTGTATTTTATATTTTTTTCATACCTGTATGGTTTCCATTGTGGTTAAACAAGATAATTTCATTTTAGGAAGTGTGGACTACCGCCCCCTCAAAGTGATTTGATTCGTTAATGCCATATGTGGGATGTATAAAGGATGTATTTAAAGTTATTATATATGATTTTATACTGGAATTATAATATAACTTTATATCATTATTATTTATTTACATTAAAGTATGAGATAGAAATGAAAGTAGCGTTCATGGGTACGTACGGCTTACCGTCTCCAACAATGGTTCATTTCATTTCTTATCCCCAAATGTAATGTACTATTATAAGTACATATATATAATGGATATATATGATGTATGTTACATCTAAGTGATTAAAATAATTCTGGAATTAAAATATACATACCTCTCATTTAGTTTTAATTCCATTAATATGACATAGAAATGAAAGTAGCGTTCATGCGTACGTACGGCTTACCGTCTCCATGAACGGTGAATTTCATTTCTTACCTCTAAATGATTATGTAATATTATAAATAAAAGTATATACTGGTTATATTTGATATATATTATATCCAAATCATTAATATCATTTTGGATATAATGAACCTTTGACCACACGAACAGCATGTAATTGTAAGAAGTCCACTTTCGACTTAAGGACCAAATATCGACAAAAAAAACATTATTAACTTAAATGATTACATAATGTTTATAACATTGTAATAAGTGATATAAAAGTAATAATGAACTTGAAAAAGGTTCTTAAGGAAGTAGAAATTTACTCATGTTTATTATTCAGGACGTTAAAGAACGATCGAGTCAAGTCGGACCCGAGGTAAGGGACTTCGTCTCAATCTCCTTTCATTGAGGCATATTTCGTTTTATACACAACATTCTTTCATATAGTGTATAAACCCCCTTTGAATTTTAATTTTATAAAAAAGGAATCTTTTTCTACGAAGCGTTTTACAAAATGACAAAAAGGAATGTTTCTTTTATCATATGCGGTGACAACGAACTTTTCCACCGCCGCGAGTATTATTTGGTATTTGGATTACTCAACAAGTCGTAATGTTTTTAAAATGAAATAAATACCATATACTCTTTTATGTATTTTGGAATTGAAAATGGTTTTTATAATGGATTTTCTATGTCAATATATTTAAGTGATATATTGTGATCAATGTGTGGAAATTTTTTCTTTCCATTATATTTGTTTTATGATTTTATAATGGTACTTGGACATTTGACGGTGGGTTATGTGATAAACCATATGATGGGTGGTGTCGTGAATACCAGGATGGGTGGTAACATTATAACCTCTAATGCATTGGGTATGGAAGTCGGCTGTATGGATATTACACTAAGTTATATGTGTGGAAGTCGACCGTATGGTTATTCCATTTAAGTATGTTTATGTCCCAAGTTACCTTTATATGTTATGTGATATTTATATGGGTTTTATGGTAATATTTTGGTTACAAAAGGGTAAGTAATGATATTTTATTCAGTGAAGAGTTTTTACTACTTCATAAAGGTGAAAAGTATTACTTTGTTAAAGTATACATGGTTTACTTGTTGTTTTGATAAACTAACAGTTTTCATTCTTTGTGTATCTCTTACTGAGCTTTTTGTGCTCACCCCAAGTTTTTTGAAATGTTTTTCACATGACTTAATGTGGAATAGGGTCAAGGATGGGATCAAGGGAAAGTCATGCTATATAAAACATGGAACTAGACATTTTATTTTTAAGAGTTTTTATTCTATGTAAACTTAGTAGAAGTGTCTACTTTGTAATATTTTTAGATGTAATAGTTATGTCTTAATTATCTAAAACTCTAAACCTTAAAAGATCCTCAATGTGAATTATTCATTTAATTCATTATTAAGTAAGGTTTAAAGCCGGGGCCTTATAGTTGGTATCAATGGTCGGTTTAGATAACTTTAGGAGTTAGAATTCTATTAAATTATTATCCAAAAATATGTTTTTTGAAATGATATAGTATTTAAAGATTACCATGTTGCTTCGCCTAAGATATTTATGTGTTAAGAATGTTTTTTCGTAGAGGAAACGAAACAAATTTTCTGGGAAGGTGTACAGAGGGAAATGACCTTTCAAATCAGTATCCTGAGATGGTCAGAATCAGAATTGAGCAGTTTAATGCAGTGATGGCTCAGTTGAATCAGTTTTCTTGGTTTGGAAGGTTACTACTGAAGGTTTGTTAAAAAAATTTCACAGTTATCCAGTCCAATGACTAGGATAACTCGAAAGGGTGTTAAGTTTATCTGGACAAAATAATGTGATGATTGTTTTCAAGAGTTGAAAAGAAGATTGGTGAATGCTCCAGTTTTGGCACTTCCTTCCAAGAATGGTGAGTTTGTTATATATAGTGATGCTTCGTTGAAAGGAAATGGTTGTGTCCTTATGTAGAATGATCAGGTAATTGAATATTATTCACATCAGTTGAAAACTCATGAGGTAAATTACCCTACACATGACTTGGAATTAGCTGCTGTTGTTTTTTCTCTAAACATTTGGAGGCATCATTTGTATGGAGTAAAGTGTGAAATATATAATGATCACAAAAATTTTAAAGTATATATTCACTCAGAAAGAATTGAACATGAGACAGAGGAGATTCCTAGAATTAATCAAGGATTATGATTTTACAATTCATTACCATTTGGGAAAATAAAATAAAGTGGTTGATGCTTTGAGTCGAAAAAGTAATGCTTTATTAACCATGCTACATTTGGAACGAGATCCTGTGGTTTTTGATTTGATGAAATTTTTCATAGAAGTTGTTGGTGTAGGAAGTTATTCTCTTTTGTTTCAAGTAATAGTGAGATCATCCCTATCAGACAGAATTAAGAAAGCACTGAAGCAAGACAGCGAGTTGCAGAAAAAGGTAGAGCTGGTTCAGAAGGGTAAGTTTCCTGATTTCAACATTGATAATGATTTTTTTTTTGAGGTTTGGGAAGAGATTATGTGTTCCTGGTGATTCACAGTTGAAGAGAGAGTTATTATGTGAAGCTCATAGTTCTCTGTTTTCAGTTCATCCAGGAACTACTAAGATGTATAGAGATCTTCGGGAGTATTACTGGTGGGACATAATGAAAAGGGATATTTCTGATTTTACTGTGAAGTGTTTTACTTGTCAGCAGGTTAATGCAAAGCAGCGGTTACCGAAAGGGATGCTTCAGCCTTTACCGGTTCCATAGTGGAAATGGGAAAATGTATCCATGGACTTTGTTGTGAGATTACCGAGGACATCTCGGGGTTTACTTCTAACTTTTGGAAAGGCCTTCAAAAGTCATTGTGTACTGAATTAAATTTTAGTACAGCTTTTCATCTGCAATCAGATGGCAAATCAGAACAAAAAATTCAGACCTTGGAGGATATGCTACGTTCTTGTTCGATGGATTATCAGGGAAGTTGGGACCGATATCTTTCTTTGGTTGAGTTTTCTTATAATAACAGTTTTCATTCCAGTATACAGATGGCTCCATTTGAAGCATTATATGGGAAGCGGTGTCGAACTCCAGTGTTTTGGGATGATGTGGGTGAAAGGAAGCTAATGGGACCAGAATTGGTATAATAAATGGTAGAAAAAGTTCAGTTGATTCAGAAACACATGAGAACAGCTCAGAGCAGACAGAAAAGTTGTGCGGATAACCAGAGGAATGATCTATCTTTCGAGGTAGGTGATCATGTTTTTCTCAAAGATTCACCGTGGAAAAGTGTGATGTGATTTGGTATGAAAGTAAAGCTGAGTCCAAGGTTCATTGGACAATATGAAATTTTGGAGAGAGTTGGATCAGTTGCATACAGAGTGGCATTAAATCCGAGTTTATCTCAGGTACCCAATTGTTTTCATGTTTCGATGTTGAGAAAGTATATGCCAGATCCATCTCATGTTTTGAGCCTAGAGGTAGATCAGTTGGAAGAGAATATCTCTTATAAAGAACAACCAGTCCAGATTCTTGACCGAAGAGAGAAAGTGTTGCGAAATAAGGTAATTCACCAGGTAAAGGTTTTGTGGAAAAAACCATATGGTTGAAGAGGCAATGTGGGAATCTGAAAATGCTATGAGGGATAAATACCCCCACTTATTTTGATAAGTGAATAAAATTGCGATGATGCAATTACCAAAAGGGGAGAAGGATGTAACATCCCAGGTAAATAATGAATAAATCATTTTCATATTTATTAATTTTTTTGAATTAAATATTAATTTTACTTTAAAGGGGTTTCTATGTTCGATAGCGTACCCAATAAGCAACAAAGAGTTTCTTTGAAATTTTACTTTGCACACTAGTAATAAAATAATATTATTTTAAATGGTAGTTAAGACATAGCCCTTGTATTGGCCATAATGGATATAAATAACTAAAATATGATTATATATGTTTTTTAAATGTTTTTACATTTATCTAATTAAAGATAAAGGCTTAAAATATGAAAAGAATTCAATTTTAGGCATTTATACCCTAATTTTCACTAAAGGATCACTTATCACCTTTTGATGGTGAACTGTCATTAAATGTAGTTTTGGTCACTCTTATACATTCTATTGGACCAAATAAAACTCTTTTTTTAGAATCGAGACATCGAAATTTATTTTGTGTAAATTTTTGGTATTTTTCCGATAAAGTTTATTTTTTAATGAATAGTGAAAACTGTTGTATTTTAATTCAAAACCTATTTTTAATATAATGTATTTATATGATTATATTATCTTTTAATTTGGTTTTAAATTGAAATTATAATATATTTTTACCATTTAATCCAATTTTTTTTGTTGTAACTAATTTCACTTTGAAATCGGACTTAAACTAGTGTCAATCTTTTGATACTTTTTGTTTCATAAAAACACGCTATTTGTTTTGACAACGGGAATTAATTATTAAATTAATTAATGTAACTTATATGTTTTTAATTTTTTAAAATATACATCATTTTTGAATTCAGAATATCAAATATAGCTTAGGGTGAAGTTTTGGTATTTTTCTGAAAAACTTCAATTTTTGATGAATAGTGAAACCACTAAGTGGTACTTAAAAAACTGATTTTTCATTTAAATGAAACATTACCACTTCTGTGTTTTGAATTTCAAAAATCCAACATACATGGTTGTCATTAAGAAGTAAAATGTGGTTCAATTGGATTAAAATAATTTTTTTTTGAATAGTAACTTTTATGTTTGTTAATTGCGATTAGAGGTAATTAGTGTAGTATAAGGTAAAAGTAATGTTTTAATAATATGAAATGACCTATACACATGTCCTACCATTATTTTATGTGTCATGTCTGACCAATAAAATCCATGGGTCAACATGGGGACCCCATGGAGCCACTTTGGAAGGAAAATGACATTAATATCTTTTTAGTTAATGTAAAAGTAAAAATGACACAAAATGAGTTGTTTTACAAAAACAATTTTTAAATGGGGTTATACAAGTCAGATATTTGACTATAAATAGTAATTGGAAATATAAAAATATTTCCTACATCATATTATTTGGTTTATAATTTTTATACATTAGATAAATTAAATTATTTATGGTACCATGATGATAGAGCAATTACCTCATTATTTAACGATTTAAATAAAATGAAACGATAATGTAAACTCTAAGACCTAACCTTGTAAAAAAACTATTTGATGGGTGGATTTTTAACCCTTATCACCTTATCCACTAAATATATAATTCTGGGACCTTTTTTATCCGAAAATCATTTTATGGAAAAGTAACCTTTTATAACATTCCAAGAGTGTCCCTCCTCTCCTCTTATAAAAGGCCCACACCTCTACCACCTTACCCACACATCCAAAGCCTCTGGCTCAGCCAACCCCTGGCCATTTTGTCTCTCCACATCCCTCTATGACTCTTAGAAGCTTCACATTGGGCAGAAGTCTTCCCAATTACGCTTTTGAGCTCAAATCAAAAAGAGTTACCCATTTTAAAGGTAGTGTTTTGTCTTGTGTTCTTTTGTTTTATTTTGATTCTACAACCCTATAAACTATTTTTATTACTTTATTTGGTAACAACACTAGTATCTTCAATATACTAGGATTTGTTTATAAGAATGACTCGAGATACACCTACACACACCATTGTCTAATGGTTAAAGAACATACTATTTCTATGGTTGGCGAATTTCTGCCTCACAAAACGATGATTTTTCAATCTTCTTTTAACACCTTTAATGGTGGCCATTAAGATGTCACTCTATTTATATATGATATATATTTTTTTTATGTTTCCTTTATGCTTCTTTATTTTTTATTTTTTGCATACCTTTATGGTTTCCATTGTGGTTAAACACGATAATTTCATTTTAGGAAGTGCGGACTATCGCCCCCTCAAAGTGATTTGATTTGTTAATGCCATGTGTGGGTTGTATAAAGGATGGATTTAAAGTTATTATATATGATGTTATACTAGAATTATAATATTCCTTTATATCATTATTATTTCTTTCCATTAAATTATGAGATAGAAATGAAAGTATCGTTCATGCGTATGTACAGCTTACCGTCTCCATGAACGGTGCACTTCATTTCTTATCCCCAAGTGTAATGTACTATTATAAGTACATATATATAATGGATATATATGATTTATGTTACATCTATGTGATGAATATAATTCTGTAATTAAAATATACATACCTATCATTTAGTTTTAATTCCATTAATATGACATAGATATGAAAGTAGTGTTCATGCGTACGTACGGCTTACCGTCTCCATGAATAGTGCATTTCATTTCTTAACTCTAAATGATTATGTAATATTATAAATACATGTATATTATGGATATATATGATATATATGATATCCAAATCATGAATATCATTCTGGATATAATGAACCTTTGACCACACGAACAACATGTTATTGTAAGAAGTCCACTTTCGACTTAAGGACCAAATATCGACAAAACAAACATCATTAACTTAAATGATTACATAATGTTTATAGAATGGTAATAAGTGATATAAAAGTAATAATGAACTTGAAAAAGGTTCTTAAGGAAGTATAAATTAACTCATGTTTATTATTCAGGACGTTAAAGAACGATCGAGTCAAGTCGGACCCGAGGTAAGGGACTTCATCTCAATCTCCTTTCATTGAGGCATATTTCATTTTATACACAACTTTCTTTTATCTAGTGTATAAACCCCTTTGACTTTTAATTTTATAAAAAAGGTATCTTTTTCTACGAATCGTTTTACAAAAAAAATGAATGTTTCATTTATCGTATGCGGTGACAACGACCTTTTCCGCCGTCGTGTGTATTATTTGGTCTTTTTCTTCCTCAACAAGCCGTAATGTTTTTAAAATGAAATAAATACCATATAATCTTTTATGTATTTTGGTATTGAAAATGGTTTTTATAATGGATTTTCTATGTCAATATATTTAAGTTATATATTGTGATCAATGTGTGGAAATTTTTTCTTTCCATTATATATGTTTTATGATTTTATAATGGTATTTGGACATTTGACGGGTGGTTACGTGATAAACCCTATGACGGGTGGTGCCTTGAATACCAGGACGGGTGGTTATGTTATAACCTCAAATGCATTGGGTATGTAATTCGGCCGTATGGCTATTCCATTAAGTGATATGTGTGGAAGTCAACCGTATGGTTATTCTATTTATGTATGTTTATGTCCCAAGTTACCTTTATATGTTATGTGATATTTATATGGGTTTTATGGTAATCTTTTGGTTACAAAATGGTAATTAATGATATTTTATTCAGTGAAGAGTTTTTACTACTTCATAAAGGTGAAAAGTATTACTTTGATAAAGTATACATGGTTTACATGTTTTTTGATAAACTAACAGTTTTCATTCTTTGTGTATCCCTTACTGAGCTTTTTATGCTCACCCTAAGTTTTTTGAAATGTTTTTCACAGGAATTAATGTTGAATAGGGTCAAGGATGGGATCAAGGGAAAGTCATGATATATAAAACATGGAACTAGACATGTTTATTTTTAAGAGTTTTTATTCTATGGAAACTTAGTAGAAGTGTCTACTTTGTAATATTTTGAGATGTAATAGTTATGTCCTAATTCTCTAAAACTATAAACCTTAAAAGATACTCAATGTGAATTATTCATTTAATTCAATATTAAGTAAGGTTTATGGCCGGGGCCTTATATGAATATAGAAATTTTTTTCTGAAATATTAATTTCTATAAATATGTTTATTTATATAAAAAAAATTCAATGTAAATGGATAGAGTTTGTTTTAAAAAAAATAGGTGATTTATTGATGTGATTTGGCATGTATTGGAAATCTTTGTGTGCATAATGTGTGGGATTTTTCAGCTATATGCTTGCTAGTTGGTAAATTATTATGAATTGTGCTAATTGTGTGTGAATTTGGTGGGATGTATCACAATAAAAGGTTATGTGCAGTGGATTTGAAAGTCATCATTATGTATATATGGTTGATATGTACCACTATATTGGAAATGTATTGAACAACATTGGATGGGAAGTTCAACCATGTTTAGTAACCTTGTATGCTTTGTTATGATAGATGGATACAGTTTTGATAATGTGTAATGGTTTAAAGGATTTTGTAGTGGTTTTTTGATTTCTCAATTTTTGTGCGGATATTGGTAAAGGTAGTTTGGAATTGGTTTTTTTAAATTTATGTTAATTGTTACACTATTTAATGCTATGCATAAATTGTTTTATATGGATTTACTAATGATTTTATCCTAGTTTCATGTATAGGTATGTAATTTGGGTAAATGCTAATGAGTATTTTTACTCACCCCATACATTGGAACATTGGTTCTTTTCGATATGTTTTTTTCTGGGACACTATTAAGGGTAAGACATCGCTTTTTTGGGAGCGGTTCATTGTGATTTTGGTATGGTGTAGTGGTGTGTAGTGCATGGAGCATGGCTTGGAACTATGGAGTTGTGTCATGGATTTTGGGGTCTTTTTTTGTTGTCTTCCACTTAGTAGTATGATTATATATTCTTGTTTCTTGGTTGTAGTGTTCATCTCATTTATATTGTTTTAGACCATGTGTTCATGTATAATGTAGTTTGATTGGTTTTGACTTATTTGGTTGGTTGCTTTTATTCAAATGGAAAATTGTTCCACACTTTTTCAGGAATTCCTCAAACATTAATAACCAACATTTTCCTCCATGATAATGTGGCATATGTCCAAGTATCATCTCACCACCTTTTCAATCCAACGATGAAGGGGTTGGACGTTTCACGGGGTATTAGATTGTTCGGTCAAAGACAACCATGTTTTTTATTCCTTAGATTTGGTTGTCACTCAGGGTGTTGGGATTCATTATTAATCTAGTCCTTGATTTTTGATGTTACTAAGGTGTAGTATTTTAATTAATAGAAATTTTATGAATAAAATTATGTATCTAACTTTTTTAAATGTAACATTAAGTTATAATAGAATTTAGTACATAAGTGTATTAGAGAGATTTCAACGCATCCAAAATCTCATTATCGTTGGTGTAGCCAATGAGACGAGAAAGGCTTGCATGGTATAAATTACATACTACTAGGATTCATATTTTATGGAGTATATTGATTTATGTTGTGTTGTGATTATGTTGATTGGTGATGAATCGTGAAAATTAATTTCCAATATACGTATTTGAAATGTGGATGGTTGCTAAATTTTTAAAATGAATCAATTATCAAAATATGGTGGATCTTTAAAAAATAGAATAACATGGGAAATGTGAACTTCTGTAAAGCATGGGGTTTTTATTTTCAATGTAATAGAATTTTAATTGTAAACAATTTCATACTAAAGAAGTTATACCTATTGTTGTTCTTTTCATTATTTAATTGTAAAGGTGTTGGCATCTTAGAGGCCAACAAGAGGAGGTTACTAAAAATGTGGTTGCACCTGAGCCCCATGTGAACCTGATGCTACTGTAGAGTATAATGAATGGTTTCCAATGTGTGGAAATTGGGAATAAATAGTATGAGACAAAGAATTTGAATTAGGTGGTTCATTTCCAAGGGTAGAATCCACCATTATTATAGGGTTATTTCGAGAGGGAAAAGGAAGAATCATGGTTTAACATAAATAATATAATATTTTAAATCACAGGAACACTGTTGGAGCTAAAAGTAAAGCTACCAACTAAAATTTTGGAATATCATTCCATTCAATGGTGGGAGTAAGTGGCTCATGTTAGAACAGTATAATGGGTGACATTGGGGGTTTTAAGGAATTGATTTACAAACAATTCTACCCTCATACATTCAGAATTCATCACACAGTAGATATCTTCTATTTAATGAAATAGGAACTCTTAGTAAGATAATATGAATCAAATATAATAAAATAAGTGTGTTTTTTCCTTGAGGTGGAGGGTAGTAGTAAGTTGAGAGAACTTATTTTTGTAGATGAGTTGAGGCAGGAAATTCATTCTAATATTATGGTGATGTGTATAACTGATTACACATAAATGGGGAATAGAGTAACAATAACTGAATGGTATATCATTGAAGCTACATGAGGGGGTATCATATTGGTACCCACGGGGAGTATTTATAACTATAATATGGAGTTTAAGAAGAATAGGGATACTTATTTCTTTGGTGGGAGTATGGTTCATAATCTGAAGGTCAGATCGGTGAATCTTCCTCGGAATTACAAATGTAATAAAAGATATTTTTAGTGTGGTTCTATGGGCCAAATCATGAAGTATTGTAGGACACAACCTCGATCATGTAATAATTGCATATAGATGGTCCATATTCAGTGTTATTGTTGGAATTCTCTATTGTCAGGTGTTTGTTACACTCCTCAGGGGTTACATGCGTCTTATACCTCGACATGATAGGGGGGAGAATACCCCTCATTAGGAGAGAAAAGGTAGATTGGGTGATTCGAAGAACACCATGACACCTTATTAGGGAAATAAAGTACATATTGTGGTATGAAGGATGTAGTTTAGAGCTGGGTAGGTTAGGATGGATGAACATTTGGGACCATCCATAGTGAGATGTACGGTTATTCTTAAATCTACCTTGATGTAACTGTTATTTAATATGGGTTCTTCCCAATAAATAATTACCTCTCGTATAATTGATTTATTGGATTTAACTATGGAAATGTTGCATTCGGTATTAAAACATCAATCACATCTTGGTCAATGAGAGTTTTGAGCCTTCCTCGGTAGATAATTTTGTATAGTTATATATAGGGTTGAGTTGATGTGGGATTTCTCATTTCAAGAGATGGATTCTTATGATATAATCATGGGAATGGATTGGGTGACAATTTTTATGTCCCACATCGACTGTTATTAGTAGATAGTAAGTTTCAAAATCGACAATTGTGTCAAATATCTCTCTAAAGGAGATAATTATAAAAAAATGGTTGTAGTAGGCTTATTGGCACCAACTATTGGCACAATATCTTATCAGTTAGCAGCGCTATTGTTGGAATCAATGGACGAAGATTGTAATGGAATTATTCCAATGATTTTTTATCAGTTTAAATATGTATTTACCCAAAAAATTTAGGCTTTCCACCAATGAAAGAAGTGGAGTTAATGATTGAACTTCTTCTAGGGTCTAGTACATTCTCTCTTACATCTTTATGAAGGGAGCCAACAAAATTGGGGGAATTAAAAGTGAAGTTGGTGGATTTAGAAAACAAATGGTTCATCCTACCTAGCTCATCTATATATGAAGCATTGGTTTCTTCAATTGAAAAGGTAAATGAAACTCTTCAAATGTGTGTTGATTATCATAGGCTTAATCAAGCCACGATAATGAACTAATAACCACTTCCATGCATTGATGATTTGTTTTATTAGTTGAGGGGAGCTCAGTGGTTCTCCATGATTGAATCACCTTTAGGATATCACCATCTCTGAGTTTTACATAAATATATTCTATAAATATCCTTCATAAGTTGATATGTCGATTATGAGTATGTGGTTATTCCCATTGGTCTGACGAATTCAACAATGATGTCTATGAAATTGATGAATCATAGATTTTAGAGACATATGGATGCATTAATGGTGGTATTTTTTGATGATATATTGGTGTATTCATGTATAATGGTGTATAATGAGAATTTATTGGTGGTTGTGTTAGGGATGTTGAGAGATCATTGGTTTTATGTAGAAATGTCTATGTGTGATTTTTGGAGACATGATGTTTGATTCCATGGTCATTTTATTTAAGAGAAGAGTGAATCAGTTGATCTAGAAATGAAGAATGTTTTCATTTTGTGGACACCTCCAGTGATTGTTTTCATGATACGAAGATTCCTTGGTCTAGATGGTTATTATTAGAGTTTTCTCTAGATTTTTCATGAATGTCCTCATTAATTATTTCTTTCACAAGGAATAAAATTCCATTTTAATTGTAAGAGTAGCGTCAGAAATTTTTTAAATAGCTGATGTGTCACCTTACATCTTCTCCAATATTAGTTTTTCCAGAACTCGAAAAAGTGTACGTGGTGTATTGTCATGCATAAGGATCCAGGTTGGGGTGTGTTCTCATGAAAGGTGGAAAAGTGGTTTTGTATGGCTCAAAGAAATTTAGGATGAATGAGAATAACTACCCAAGATATTATTTAGAGTTAGCACAAGTGGTTCATTGTTTGAAAAAGTGGAATCATTATCTCTTTGGTGACAACATCAAGGTGTTTACCGATCATAAGAGTTTAAAGAATATTTTCCCACAGTGATATTTGAACATGATGATACATAATTGGATGTAGTATCTCTAGTTGTTTGGTTTTATAATTATGTACACAGCAGGTAAGGGTAATTTGGTTGTTGAATCATTATATATGAATTCATTTTATTTAGTAGTAAAACATGCATTGTTTTAATGGAAGATGATGTTGGTTATAACTGATATGATTTTGGAATGTAAGTATTGGGGTGATAAATTTTTTTTTCCAATTTCACTGATTCCTAACTTTTTTAGTTGGGTGAAAGTGTCACAGATGCCTAATTGAGACAGACTGGTGATGAGGTTGAAACTCAACGGTGGGGAGAGTATTGAGGGAGGTGATATAAATAAGAATTCAGTTTTGTGTTTTCAGAATCATAAGGTTGTACTGGAGGCATGTCAAGAGAAAGTACATAGGTCCTATAATCATTCCAAATGGTCTATCCATTTGGGAAATTAGAAAATTTATAAGGCATTAAAATCCATGTATTTGTGGGATGATTTGAAAAGGAATGTGGCAAACACCATTTCAATATGCAAAACATGTCATCAGGATATAGAAGAGCATCAGTAGTCTATATGTATGTTTTACCCTTTGCCTATACCAGTGTGGAAATTGGAGCTGAAAGTGATGTTTTTTGTTTCATGTCTCCCACAGAAGGCCATAATTCACCATTCCATATCGGTGATAGTGGATCATCACCCATATTCATTGCATTTTATTAGTAATATTGTATCTTATATGGTGGAGGATCTATACAAAATCCATTTTTGTGAAGTGGAAAAGATGCAAGGTGTTCATGTTTGGATTATATTCGATAGAGATCAGAGCTTTACATCTTGATTTTGGGAATCCTTACAATATTAACTTGTTAATTAGTTTATGATGATCATAAAATATCATTTTCAGAAGAATTGGAAATCTTAGATGAGGATAAAAACATTGGAAGAAATATTACAGGATTATGTGATGGATTTTTGTGGCTCATGGGAGGAACATTTCCCATTGATGGAGTTATTTTATAATAAATATTATCTAGTATTAGATCATATAGCATGTTTTGAGGCATTGTATGGGTGTCTGTGACATTCTCAAAAAAAATTGGGGGAAAGATGTGAGATTTCAATGGTTGGGCAGATCCCTGACAAGGAGACTGCCAAAAATATCATGGTGATAATGAAGAAAATGAAGATGTTGTAGAGATGTCAGAAATTGTATTTAAACTATCATCGATTTCCACTATAAATTGATGTGGGTGATCATTTGTTTTGGAGAATATCTCTTTGTTTTGTATATCATCGTTTTTAAAAATATTGAATGTTATCTCCATGTTATATTGGGTTGTTTTAGATACATGAGTGTGTTAGAGATGTGATTTATCGACGGGATTTTTCACCACGGTTTAGTGCAGTGGACAATGTTTTCTGTGTATCTCAATTGAAAATGTTTCATTCGGATCGTGACCATGTGATTTGTTGGGTCATGTTGATCATGAATAAGAATTTTATTTGGTTCACATGTCGATTAAAATTGTGTATATTTAGGATATTTTATTGAGGGTTACAAGAATCAATTTAGATAAGGTTTTGTGGTAGGAGGGTCATATTTAGGAGGATACTTGGGAGTGGGAGAATGAGAGTTTGAGAAATGGCCCAAGCTCCCTCGGGAATAATTGATTATATTCATTCTGATGATGGAAATTCCAATGTATTGGAGAATTTATAAACCTTTATTTAAGGTATGTACTCCTTTCATTCTTTATTTTTGTATATAAAGTTGTTAGGGAAGTGACTGGTAGAGTTTTGGAGATTTTGGATGGTATATGGGATTTTTTGGAAGCATTCTAAATAGCGAATGGTTTGATCAGGGTTAGAGGAAACCATACAGAATGCCTAAGTAATTGTTTAGAACAAGATAGTGGGCATGAACATAGTTTGTATAACCATGTGATGTGGTTGTGTATTGTTCTCTTTGAGTTAGTAGCATCTTCATGATTAGCACATGTTTTTTCAAACTGTGCACTGCAATAAAAACAGGGTATTAAAATATGGGCTTCGTCATGATTTTCCCTAAGACCTTTATTATTCCTCCAACATGATCCTCACTTGGGTTTTTTGGTTCTCGAGGGTTATAGGAGTTCTTCCACTCATTCTGCAAGCAATTCGAAGGGTTTTCAAGGTGCGGTGAGGGTGATTCTCTTCTATTATATATCCACTCTTGGATCTCTATTTTTTTCCATAGATCTTGTTTTCTCCTCCCGGTTTTATAGATATACACCCATTTGATGTATATATAGGTTTATTGCTTTAGTTAGTGCTGATATTTGGGCTTGTTGATGATAGTTAAGTGGATTTAAGGTAGTGTTAACGATGTTTTACGTAGATTCGATGTGCAGTTGTGTGGTGGGACGATTTCACCAAAACTCGAAGGTAGGTGGCTTCTCTCTCATCTCAAATATGCTATATAAAAAATGATACTTTTATAATTATATTTATTTTTGGCAATTAAGTGTTAAAATTCTGATCAAATCTTAATTGAAACCGATTTGGTGATGATTTGGGGATTTTGGGGAAAATGGGATATTATTATAGAAGGAGTTTTTTGTGGTTTTAAAATCGAAAATGTTTTGAATTATGGAAATGTTTTATGAAAGATTAATTTTAAAAAATATGTTGTTGTATTGAAATTTTTTTGCATGTATAATGGTTATATGATGTTTGAATAAATTGGTGATTTTTTTAATTGATTGGGAATGTGTTGGAAACGGTTGTGTTTATAATGTGTGGTCTTGGTGTGCAATATTCTTGTTAGATTGTTATTTATTATGTATTTTCTTGACTGTGTGTGATGTGGGAAGGTAGTCTCACTATAAAAGGTATTAGATAGTGGACAGAAGGACCTTTATTATGGATAAATGGTCGGTAAGTACCACTAGATTGGTAACATTGTGATTAACCAAGGATGAAAAGTTCCACCGTGTTTAGATTCCCTGTATGTGTTGTTATTCATGATGTAAATGGTTGTGGTAATTTTTTATGGTGACATGGATTAAGGCATGGTTGTTTTGAGTTCCTTCATTTTGTGTGGATATGGGTAAAGGTGGCTTGGAAAGGGTGTGTTTGGATTGTAGTAACTATTGGAATATTTAAAAAAATTTAAAAAATCTTGTAAATAAATGTGGTAATGGTTTTATCATAGTGGAATATGTAGGAAATTTATTTGTGGATAACCAACTGAGTATTTTTACTCACCCATATATTGGAACATTGGTGCTTTTGTTAATTTCAATTTCCAAGACATATCTATGGAAAATACATCTCATTTTTCAGGAATTTTAACATGATGATGGGATGGTGTTGTTGTGATTGGAGCATTGGTCATCTCTAGGAAATATGGAGTTTTATCATGTATTTTGGGACTTATTTTGTACTCTTATTCTTGGTACTCTGATTATAGAATCTTGTTGACTGGTTGTGTTGATATTTTAGTTTTTTCAGTTTAAAAATTTGTTGTTATGCATCATTCTGTTGGATTTTTTATGAATAATTTGGTTGATTTTATTTATTCTAATAAAAAATCAGTTTCCACTTGTTATTAATGATATCAACATTAATTTCCACCCATTAGTGCCTTAGGAACATCACCCAAGCACAAGTAGTGTCTGAATAGCTTCTCAAGACAATAAGGAAGGGGCATAACATTACAGATCAAGTCCTTCTGAATGTATATCTAGGGAAGGGAGTGTAATAGTTTCAAATGAAAATGAAACTAAACCAAATGTACATTAGAACACATGAATTTCTAGAAATAATTTTAGATGTAGATTATTTATTAGAAATACTACCAATTATCTACAAATTACTTGATGTGTTTGGATATATTTATTAAATAATTAAATGAAAGACCCAACTCTGGTAATGAAATATGATGAGATAAAACTGGGACCTAATTTTTCATACTATGGAGTTCATATTGGGGTCCTCGATATATGATAAAAAGTATTGAGAAACCACGATTCTCGTAAAGGTTCATTGGAGAAACACTAAAATGGATGAAGTAGTGAGGGAAATGAGGATTTTATGATGAATAAAGAACCACAGCTATTCATAATGAAATATTAACAAAAATAATCGAGTAAAAATTTTCTCAATGTGGTAATAATATTACACCCAATGTTATTACAATGTTATTTTCTTAGATAAATTCAATTCCTTATTTTGTTTCATAGCACAAACAAACATCGTTTAAAAAATTTATTTTAACTTGATTATTTGAATAGTAATAAGATCATTAGGAATATTAATCTAAACAATAGAATAATGTCATTACATATGAATTTATAAATAATATTTAGGAATAATATGAAGAAAAATATGATATATTTATATCTTATAAAAAAGTAAATTATTATATTAAATATGAAAACCTTGATATTTATTTCAAATGTAATTATAAATTATTACATAAAATATTCACATGATATAAGATAGATGATCGATAGGTCTAGTGTTTTTGGGGATTAGGACCATTACATAATAACATAGAATATAAAACACAACATCTTTATTTAAAACTTCTTTTACATGACGACAACATTCCCTCATACATAGCATTGCAAGGGATAACCTGAGGACATGCATAAGAAATGGGTGAGCTATAAAGCCCAGTAAGGTAGTAAACAAGTCATAAAAAGAAGAATATAGTACATGTTAGGAAATATGCATATTAATTAATCATAAGAGAAATGTTAACATAAAGGCATGATATAGAATGATTATCATCACATAGAAATGTGGCATCAACATTTAACATGACATTACCATGATCCAAGGATCATTTCACATGGAGCATGAGTAAACCCTAATTTCATTTGAATTAGCATGGGTAAACTCCCATTTACCTTGAAATATAATGATACTATTATTTAACCAATGCATTGGAGGGCTATAAAGGTGCACCCTTTATAATTATTTCATTTCATTCATACATGTTCCACATGGATCATATAACATGGAATAACTAAACATCATATACTGTTACACAATTAAATAATTTGTAATACATACATGTATGTATAGTTCAATATTTGTTTGTTCATATAGGGGAATCACCTTGATAGTGAAATGAGTGTGGTATTCACTACATAATGATTTTGGCTCGGAAAAAATGGTTCAATTTCAACAGCATAACGACGTGACATAAAAATTCATAAAAATAGTTGATGAGTGAGAATGGTGTATATAATAATATGTATTTGAAATATTTCATAAGGGTTTCATATAGATACATTTCCCAACACATGTAATTTTTAAATAGATGGTGTAACATAATAAAAAACGTGATGAAATAGAGGAAATGGAATAACTCTTACAAAATTTTGGCAGGGATTAATGATATTGAAATAGGTCACCCATTATTAAAACATATGGGGGTCAGCATGGGTTAGGTGAAAAATCATACCCCAACATTTTTAATTGATAATAATATGGTGTAACAATATAAATAAACTTGGACAAAAATTCAAAAGGAAAAAATCCCTTACATTGAAGTGTGTTCCCAATGGCATAGGAGAGGCTTGAGGGAGGCTTCATGGGAGTTTGGGGTTCCATTTTTGAATTAAATTGAGAGGAGGTAAGAGGTTAGTCGATCTCCAAAGGCTTTGGTTGGTTAATAAGTGAGAGCTTAAGTGGTTTTATATTAGAAAAGACTTGGAATTCGTTATTATTTTGGTTTTGGACACCACATAATAAAATAATCCAACCCACAAATCATCCCATGTTTTTTAACAATTATTTTTTATACAATGGGGACTAGAAAAAAATTATTTTATAAATCCAATGGTCGAACTTATTAAAATATTTTCCTTGCTTTTTGTGAAGGTGAGTCATAAACTCGAGGAAATCAATTTAAATAGTTTAAATGTTTTATAATTCTTGGATGGTCCACAAAGGAAACATTAATTTAATCAATCAAATCAAAAGTCACATTATTTTAAAGATGAAAGAAATATTATCCAAATAAGCATTTATTTTATTTTATTACCTCACTATTGGGTCATTATAATGTCATAGAAAACAGTATATATTTGAACTGTATTTATTTTTTACCCAAAATTTCAACTATCTCAGAAAATTATGAAACAATCACTATTAGAGAATTTCAAAATCATAAATCCAAAAAAATTATTTTATGTAAATAATTTCATAAATTTTTTAATTATTACTTTTAAAGTTAAAAATATACATTTTTCAAATAATCATGGTTTTGATAAAAAAATATTTCCAACCATAATAAAAATTTCATTTGTATTCATAAAAATTATACAATAATATATATTTAATAAAATTTAATTTACTAATAATATTTTATTAAAATATAATTTTATTCAAAAATACATTAATTCATCAAAATATATTTCTTAATTGAATATTACATAAAAATACTATTCATGATTCCCAAACTATTTACAAAGTAAAAATAATAAAATTTATTTATATTATTTATTCTATACAAAAAAGAATTAACATAATCATATTTACCGGGTATTGTTACATAAACCCTTATAAGACCCCATATGACCTATGGGTAAGGTGTGCGATAGTGACAGACTCTTGGGGTGGATCAGATAACATCGCTCTGGTTGTAATGTATGTTAACTTTTGTTTCTCCCATAGGCAGTTCTGTTAAAGCTTAACATGTGGAAGTTCAGCATGTGTATTGTCAAGTGCGAAGCCTAGTGATGCTAACTCCTTTTAGAGCTCCAAAAAATAGGATTCATATGGAGTAATTTTACTAGATGAGGCCATCACTTCCTTTTTCTGAGTAAATTTGATTTGTTAAAGCCATATTTTAATACTAATCATTTGATCTCTATTCAATGTCTGTAATAGAAAAAGTAAAAATTATTAATGGTATTTTGAAATCCAAAATCATAAAAACAAATAATTTAATATGTTATATAACAATTTTACATCATAATATATTTAATTAGATCAATAGTAATTTTCATTGATAAAAGTGTGGGTTGTTACAATATTATTCCCTTAAGAAATTTATCCCCTGAAATTTCCTTTTCACACACAAAAATAGATGAGGGAAACTCTTTTTTATCTCTTTCATTGATTCCAAAAAATATTTTTCAAACTGCTGGATTCTCCACAACACCGTGACAAGGGGCATTGTATTATTTCATAGAACTTTTTCCCTATGATTGACTCGCCTTTAGGATATCATCATCTATGAGTTTTCCAGAACTATATTCCAAAAATATCCTTCATAAGTTGATGTGTCGATTATGAGTATGTGGTTATGCCTAGTGGTATGACGAATTCAACTACTATTTCCATGAAATTGTTGAATCGTTGATTTTAGAGATATATGGATGCTTTAATAGTGGTATTTTTTTGATGATATATTGGTGTATTCATGGATAATGGGGTATAATGAGAAGTTCTTGGTGATTTTGTTAGGGATATTGAGAGATCTTTGGTTGTATTTATAATTTTATATCTGTGATTTTTGGAGACATGATATTTGTTTCCATGGTCCTTTTATTTACGAGAAGAGTGAATCAGATGATCTAGAAATGATGAAGGTTTTCATTTTGTGGACACATCTAGTGATTGTATTCCTAATAAGAAGCTTCCTTGGTCTAGATGGGTATTATTAGTGTTTTTTCTAGATTTTTCATGATTGGCCTCATGAATTATTCCTTTTACAAGGAATAAAATTCCATTTAAATTGTATGAGTAGCATCAAAAACTTTTTAAATAGCTGATGTATCACCTTACATCTGCTCCAATATTGTTTTTTTCCAGAACTCGAAAAAGTGTACGTGGTGTATTGTGATGCATAAGGATCCAGGTTGGGGTGTGTTCACATGAAAGGTGGAAATGTGGTTTTTTATGGCACAAAGTAGTTTAGGATGAATGAGAATAACTACCCAAGACATTATATAGAGTTAGCACTAGTGGTTCATTTTTTGAAAATGTGGAATCATTATCTCTTTGGTGACAACATCGCTGTGTTTACCGATCATAAGAGTTTAAATAATATTTTCCCATAGTGATATTGTAACATGATGATATATAATTAGATGAAGTATCTTCAGATGTTTTATTTTGTCTTTATGTACACATAGGGTAAGGGTAATTCAGTGGTTGATGCATTAAGTTTGAATTCATATTATCTGGTTGTGAAACATGCAATGGTTTAATGGAAGATGTTGTTTGTTATAACTCATATGAAGTTGGAATGTAAGGACTAGGGTGTTAGAAAAATTTTCTTTCCAATTTCAGTTATTCCTAACTTTGTTAGTTCGGTGAAAGTGGCACAGATGCCTAATTTAGACTGACCGGTGATGAGGTTGAAACTGAATGGTGGGGAGAGTATTGAGGGAGGTGAAGTAAATAAGAATTCAGTTTTGTGTTGTCATAATCATAAGGTTGTGCTATTGGAATGTCAAGAGAAAATACATAGGACATGTAATCATTCCAGATGGACTATCCATTTGGGAATTTATATAAATTATAAGGCATTAAAATCCTTTTATTTGTGGGATGTTATAAAAAGTAATGTGGATAACATCATTTCAATATGCTAAACTTGTCATCAGGCTAAAGAAGAGCATCTGTAGTCGATAGGTATATTTTAGTCTTTGCCTATACTAGTTCGTAAATTGGATCCGAAAGAGATTTTTTTGGTTAATGTCTCCCATAAATGGTTATAATGCACCATTACATATCGGTGATAGTGGATCATCACCCAAATTATTCACATTTCATTAGTAATACTGTATATTATATGGCAGAGGATCTATAAAAAATCCATTATTTTGAAGTGGAAAAGATGCATGGTGTTCATGTTTAGATTATATCAGATAGATATTAGAGCATTACATCTTTATTTTGGGAATCCTTACAATATGAAATTGTTAATCATTTTATGATGATCATAAAATATCATTTTCAGAAGAATAGAAAATCATAGAGGATGATACAAACATTGGATGAAATATTATAGAATTATGTGATGGATTTTTGTGGCTCATGGTTATAACATTTCCCATTGATGGAGTTATTGTATAATAAATTTTATCCAGTCTTAGAACATATGGCATGTTTTTAGGCATTGTATGGGCTTCTATGTCATTCTACAAATTTTTTAGTGGAAGTAGGTGAGACTTCAATGGTTGGGAAGATCCTTGACAAGAATACTGCAAAAAAGATCATGTTGATCATGAATATAATGTAGATGTTGTAGAGTTTTCAGAAATAATATTTGGACTATCATAGATTTACATTGGAAATTGAGGCCAGTGATCATTTGTTTTGGAGAAGCTCTCTTTATTTTGTAAATCATATTTTTTGAAAATAGGGAATGTTATCTCTATGTTATATTGGGTCATTCTAGATACATGAGTGGGTTGGAGAGGTAAGGTATCGTTAGATTTTTCACCATGATTTAGTGCAGTCGATAAGGTTTTCCATGTATCACAATTGAAAATGTATCATTCGAATAGTGACATTGTGATTTGTTGGGATCATGTTGATCTTGAATAAGAAACTTATTTGGTGCATATGCCAATGAAAAATGTGTATATTTATGCTATTGACTTTAGGGTTACAAGAATCAATTTAGTGATGGTTTTGTGGTAGGAAGGTCATATATAGGAGCATAATTAGGAGTGGGAGGATAAGATGTCTGAGAAATGACCTTTGCTCCTATGGGAAAAAATTATTATATTCATTCTGATGATGGAAATTTCAATGTATGGGAGGATTTATAAACATATATTTAAACTATGTAACACTTTCATTCTTTATTTTTGTATAAAAAGTTTTTGTGTAAGTATCTAGTAGAGTTTTGGAGACTTTGGATGTCATATGGAAGTGTTTGGAAGCATTTTAAATAGCGAATTGTTTGAGTAGGGTTAGGGAAAACCATGCAGAATCCCTAAGTAATTTCTTAGAACAAGATATTGGGCATGTTAAAAGCTTGTCTAACCATGTCATGAGGTAGTGTAATGTTATCTTTGAGTTAGTAGCATCTTCATGGTTAGCGCGCGGTATTTATAACTGTGCACTGCAATAAAAATAGGGTATTAAAATATGGGCTTGGTCAGGAATTTCCCTAAGACCTTTATTATTCCGCCAACATGATCCTCACTTGGGGTTTTTGGTTCTCAAGGGTTAGAGGAGTTCTTCCACTCATTCTGCAAGCAATTCAAAGGGTATTCAAGGTGCGGTGAGGGCGCTTCTATTCTAGTATGTATCCACTCTTGGTTCTATATTGGTTTTCCATAGATCTTTTTTTCTCCCCCTGGATTTATAGATATACACCCATTTTATGTATATATGGGTTTATTTCTTTAGTTAGTGTTGATATATGGTCTTATTGATGATAGTAAATGGGATTTAAGGTAGTTTTGATGATATTTTACGTAGATTCAGTGTGCAATTGTGTGGTGGGCCAATTTTACCAAAACCCGAAGGTTGGTGTCTTCTCTCTCATCTCAACTATGCTATATAAAAAATTATCTTTTTACAATTATATTTATTTTCTACAAATTAAATGCTAAAATGATGTTCAAATATTGGTGGAAACCGATTTGGTGATGATTTGGGGATTTTGGGTAAAATGTGATATTGTTACATAAGGAGTTTTTTGTGATTTTAAAATCATGAATTTAAAATCATACATTTTATGAATTATGGAAAATGTTTTATGAAATATTAATTTCAAAAATTATGTTTTTTTATTGAAATTTTGGTTCTCTTGTATAATGGTTAAATGATGTTTCAATAAATGGGTTATTTTTTGAATTGATTGGGAATGTGTTGGAAATGGTTATGTTTATAATGTGTGTACTTGGTGTGCTATATGCTTGTTAGATTGTTATTTATTATGTGTTTTGTTGAATATGTGTGAGTTGGGAAGGAATTCTCACTATAAAAGGTAATAGATAGTGGATGAAAGTGCCACCATTTAGGATAAATGGTCGGTAAGTACCACTAGATTGGGATCATTATGATTAACCGTGGACGAAAAGTTACATCGTGTTTAGATTCCCTATATGTTTTGTTATTCATGAAGGAAATAGTTGTGGTAATTTTTGATGGTGACAATGATTATGGCATGGTTTTTTGGAGTTCCTTCATTTTTTGTGTATATGGGTAAAGGTGGCTTGGTAAGGGTGTGTTTGGATTTAAGTAACTATTGCACTATTTAATGATTTTTCTAAAATATTTTATATAAATGTGGTAATGGTATTATCATAGTGGCATATGTAGTAAATTCATTTGTGGAAAACCAACGGAGTATTTTTACTCACCACCAACATTGGAATATTGGTGTATTTTCTAATGTCATTTTTCAAGACATATCTATGGAAAATACATCTCATTTTTAGGCAGTTCAACATGATGATGGGATGGTGTTGTGGTGATTGGGGCATTGGTTATCACTTGGAAATATGGATTTTCTTCATGTATTTTGGGAATTATTTTGTAGTCTTCTTCTTGGTACTCTGATTAAGGAATCTTATTGACTGGTTGTGTTGGTATTTTGGTTTTTTGAGTTTAAAATAATGTTTTTATGCATCATTCAGTTTGATTTGTTATGAATCATTTGGTTGGTTTCATTTATTCTAATAGAAAATCATTTTCCACTTGTTATTAAAGATTTCAACATTAATTTCCAATCATTAGTGCCTTATGAACATCGCCTAAGGATATGTAGTGTCTGAACAACTTCTCAAGAAAATAAAGAAGGCGCTTGACATTTCAAATCAAGTACTTTTGAATGTATTTCTATGGAAGGAAGAGTAGTTTTTTGGATTGAAAATGAAACTAAACCAAATGTACAATAGAACAGATGGAATTCTAGAAATAATTTGTAATGTAGATTAATTATTAGAAATACTACCAAGTCTCTGCAAAGTTCCTAATGTGTTATACATATATTTGTTAAAGAATTAAATAAAAGACCCAACACTGGTAATGAAATATATTGAAATAAAACTGGAACATGATTTTTCTTACTAGGGAGTTCATATTGGTGTCCTCAATATAAGATAAAAAGTATTGAGAAATCACGATTCTCGAAAAGGTACTTTGGATAAATCCTAAAATGGATTAAGTAGTGAGGGATATGAGGATTTTATGATAAAGAATAAACCACTTCTATTCATATTTAAATATTAACAAAAATACTCGAGTAATGAATTTCTCAATGAGTTAATAATATAAAACCCATGGTTTTTATGGTATTTATTTTATCAGATAAATTCAATTCATTATATTTTTTTTCTTAGCACAAACAAACTGTGATAGACAATTATATAGTGACTTGATCATTTGAATAGTAATATGATCATTAGGAATATTAATATGAATAATAGAATAAAGTCATTACGTATGAATGTATAATTAATATTTAGGAATCATATGAATAAAAATATTATATATTTATATCTTCTGAAAAGTAAATTATTATATTAAATATGGAAACCTTGATCTTTATTTCAAACGTAATCATAATTTATTACATAAAATATTCACATTATAAACGATAAATGATCGATAAGACTAGTGTTTTTGGGGCTCAGTACCATTTCATAAGAACATAGAATATAAAACACAACATATTTATTTAAAACGTCTCTTACATCACCACAACATTCTCTCATACTTATCATTGCATGGGATAACCTAAGGACATGCATAAGAAATGGGTGAGATATAAATCCCAGTAAGGGAGTAAACAATGCATGAAAAGAATAATGTAGTACATGTTAGGAAATGTGCTTATTAATGAAGCATAAGAGAAATTTGAACATAAAGGCATGATATAGAATGATTATCATAACATAGAAATGTGGCATCAACATTTAACATGACATTACCATGATCAAAGTATCATTTCACATGGAGCATGAGTTACCCCTCATTTCATTTTAATTAGCATGAGTAAACTCGCATTTACCTTTGAATATAATGATACTATTATTTAACCAATGCATTGGTGCACTATCAGGGTGCACCCTTTATAATGATTTTATTTAATTCATACATGCGCCACATGGATCATATAACATGGAATGATTAAACATCATATGTTGTTACACAATTAAATAATGTGGAATACATACATGTATGTATAATTCAGTATTTATATGTTCATACATGGGAATAACCTTGATAGATAAATGATTGTGGTATTCACTACATAATGATTTTGGCTTGGAAATTCACAGTTTAGTTTCAACAGCATAGCGATGTGACATTAAAATTAATAAAAACAGTTGATGAGTGATAATGGTGTATATAATAATACTAGTACTCGCCCATGAATTTTCATGGGACTATTCAATTTTCTATCAATTCATCTAGTTCAGAGTCATTCAAAAAAATTGTAATGTCATTGTACTCAAAATAATGTTTAGAATAAAATGATGATAATGAAGTGAATGGGGTGCATGTGACATGAGGAAATGAAGTGAATACTAATTGTGATTGAGGCGAAACATGATGGAATGGTAGAGTTAGAGATAAGAGATATAGATGAAACAAAAGGTAAAGGTGAAGGGAAAACAGTCATAATATGCGGAAAACTTTACTTTAATGCTAGAACATCCTTATAAAATCAAAAGGAAACCAAAATATTCCCAATAATATGTATCCACTGTATAAAATCCCTAAAAAAGGAAAAAATTAGAACATGTGCATTCAGAAAGGGTACATTTGTACTATATATATTTTTTTTACACATTCTGTGTACACGTTAATAATTGTGTGTTGCATATGGATGTAAAACTCATGAAGATAAATGTAAAACCAGTTCAAGAAAATATAGCTTTTGTTTTACTAGAATTTAATTTCTGATTAATGGCTAATAATCAAGGATCTCAGCACCTCAAAAATCATCCATCATATATATCTTCCGATTCAAAAATGTTTAAAATTAACAATACATACTAAAAAATAATGAAATTTCAGAATAGAAATTCAAATGATAGAAGAGTGATAATAATAAATATTAACGTATGTATGTTATGTACTGAATTTTACACCCCTAAAAGACAACAACCTACTAATGTCGCATAAAAACATAAAACAACTATTAATGTTGTATTCATGTACATCAATCAAGAAAAATGTATTAGTTTCAGGTTGAATGATAATAACTTAAAAAAATAAATGTCATCCAATCAATGATTACAATTTCAATCATAGAACTATCAAGTGGAATGTCATAATGAAATTAATTATATCACTATAACAATTTTGAAGGGTTTTAATTTCCAACCAATTGATATGATTTCCATTTATGACATGAAACCACTATTCTTGGACGCTGGTCAGGGTATCAATATGTATGGTAAAGGTATTAATGTTGGTGCTCAAACTCTTGAATTATCATCTAAGGTCCAAGATAAATATGATGCTTCTCTAAAAGATAGTTGTAATACAGGTTCATAGAAACAACCTTAATAAAATGAAGATACATAATATCCAAATATGTTCAGATATTTTTTAAAAATGGTTGGGTCAATGCCCTATTATTGAATCATAAAAATAAATACAAACAAAGAAGATAGTTTAAATAGTTGATAAAATATATCATCATGAGGTCCCTAGTTTATTTCTAATCTTCTCCATGATCCTTCGTTAGTTATCTCGAAGATATCCCCAATACATTCTCTGTCTATACCCTCTTCGATGGCCCCTGGAGTCCATAGCTTCGAATTTCTGTGCTTCCTACATAAGACGGTGAAGAGGCCAAGGACAGTTCATTTTTCTGTGCTTCCAATTTCTGTGCTTCCAATTCCTATGCTTCCAATTCCTGTGCTTCCAATTTCTGTCCATAGCTTCCAATTTATGTGCTTTCTGTGCTTCCTGCATAAGACGGTGAAGAGGCCAAGGACGATGCATTTTTTTCATTGGATTCTCTTTTGTTTTTTTCTTAGGGAATTTCTACATCATTGGTGAAGCGGCCAAGGTGGTATTCTTATCCATTGGATGTTCCCTGCATGGCTAATAACAGATTCAGAGTTAATAGTAACAACATGCACCATAGTAGAATGTTCATCCCTATGAAGTGTTGCTGATGGAAATCTCATAGAGAAAATGGAAGCCAAACAGTCTCCTGGAATAGACTTATTGACATCCTTAGGGGGTTATGAGGTTTTCTTTTTAGCTTGTACAACCATTGATATCTTACCAGGATGACTTTCATAGTAATTTATTTTATTAGTGGGAGAGGATTTACCAGCTAGCATGACATCCAAATGCACAGTGGAATCAATGTAAGAGGGTCCAACAAATTTTAACTTCGATGATATAACTTCAAACCCTCTCAGAAGGAGAGGCATCTTGTTATAGAGGTAAATCCATTGTCGAAAAACCACTCCCAATGGAAACAAAAGATCATGTATACAATGCTTAATAATATATGAAGATGCACATAAAAAATAAACAAACTATAGTAATTAGGTAATCAGCCCAGAAATATAACAATGTATAGGTCAGGATGTGAAAACTATCCAACATTTTAAAACTGTAGTGGACCCATAAATGGGAAATATATCCAAGGATTATAAATTAAAGGTGAATATGGATAGAAAATCACTAAATATCACAAAATTCATATAGTGAGTTAGATATAATTTCAAAACATTGCATAAAAACTCAAAATTTATCCCCTAGTATGATTAAAAGTCAGTATAGTTATGAAGAAAGGTTAAATTATTTAGTAAGATTCTTCTTTAATTTTCATACATTAATTTTGGGAGTCCATATGTCTAGACCTCATCGACTCAAGGTACTCACTGCTCTGTCCCAAGGGTGGATACTGAGAATTTGAGACTTATGGATAACATTGTAAATTTATTTGGATAGAATCATCAATAGTAAACTCAATGAACATATATTTCTACAAAAAAATGATATTAAAGATTATGTACCCAATATTATTGAAAATTAGAATCATATAACCAGAAATATGATGGTTAACAGTAGAAAAATGAGATGAATAAATGGGTTGTATGTATGAATCATAGAATGAATGAAAATTGCATGAAAAAAATGAAGTTTTCTTAGTTCCAATGATGTCATGAAAGTAAAACTCAATGAAGATAATGAATATATACCTGAAGTTTTTTTAGTCTCATCTTCATGCTCACCTTCTCTAGAAAAAAAATCATTTAAATAAAAGGTTAAAAAACACATCTTCAATTAGAAATTTATAAAAATTGTTATGGAAGATTTTTTTATAAATGGTAAGTGAAAAAATCATTCTTTGATAAGTTGTTCTCAAATGGATCCCTAATTAAACAGCCAATAATGAAGCAATATTTCAGTTCAGTAACAATATCAAGGAATCTAATCATGTGAAAAAACTATGTTTAGAATTTGAATACACAAGGAAAAATAATTAACCAATAGAACACAATCAGTTTGCACATATATTATTCAATCAATAATGTCAAAACAAAAATGGAAAATTGATTTAAATAAAAAAATATTGATGATACTACATTTAATAGAACAAACCCCCTGAATAGGATAAAAGAATTTCGGATTTATAGAATAGTAAATTGATATTGGCCAAGTATTACATAACATAAAAGTCTGTTTAAGAAGAATTATCCCCCCTTCAACTCATTTCCCTTTCCTACTCATGGCTAATGCACCCCCTTATTTGGAAGACCCACTTAATCCAAGACACTGTATCAAATAATACTAAACTATTTTGCATCAAAGTAGACAAACATACAAACAAAAACTAAGATTTGGCACTTAGGGGTGCCAAAAAGTTGTTTTTCAACATTTAAACCAAAAAAAACCATTAATAGAAATTCTAAGCCTCTGCATGTGATTTAATTTTTATTCCATATCTATTTTCTACAAAAGTTTTCCAACATATATATTCTTTTTCATTTTGGAATATATGTTTCGAAAATGAAAAAAAAAACCTATTTATAACCAGAAACAACCTAAATTATTTAGACAAGAAAACATATTATAATATAAATTTGGATAGCTTACAAATACAAATACAGTCCACAAAACAAAAAACAATGATTTAGTTGGTCAAATTTAATTATTCCACAACATGTAAACAAAACATTAACTCTGTGAAATAGAACATCTTCTTGTAACATCACTTCTGCCTTATGTCACAAATATAGGCTTAGAAGTTAATATGTTACTTAAAAAAAGTGCATGAAAGTGGAATGGAATTATTATACTCAATATAGTAAGAAAACCTACATAGAGTGGAGCGAGAAACGACACAGTGATTGGAATAAAAGAACAATTACCCATCTTAACTATGTGTCAAGTACTATATAAGAATATGATTATATTTGTTAGTAACATTTTTGAGAAATAGGTGAATCAACTATGTAATTTTATAATTAAATCAGGTGGTATGCAAGAATAACTAATCGATGAGGTGTTAAAAAATCTTTTTACCATAGTGAATGTTAATACCTATGATCGTTGACATGTTTAAACATTTCAAGTGATATAGAAATGCATGTTTATACCATTCCATTTTTGGTTTAAAATTTAACATGAAAACAATGTAATCCAAACAAATAATAATAAAGATGTAAGAATAGTGAGATCAAAGACATTCATGAAAATAAAAAACATAAATAGAACCACTTATCGGCAGGTGTGTTTGTCTCGAATCATGAAATGTGCCTGGAAAATAAATACAATCACATTATGGATTTTTGAATCAAATGGGGAAAATGAATCTCAATACTTAGTCACTATCATGAAAACCTTATCATAGATTTTTCACTTAACTGCATAGATTAGAATATTTGGCAGCTGCTCAATAGAACAGGACACGAAAAAAGCATCAAACTTTGATTAATCTTGCACCACATTGCTGGAAATGAAACCGCAAGAAGAAAGGATGCCTAGTGGGTAGTAATAATAAAATTCATTGATTTTACTTCATTTAAACAAACAATTGTTACAGGGGTGTGTACTTACAAAAAGTATGTTTCTAACAGGATTTCACATACACTAATAGTTGGGTGCTTTTCAAATACTGGTATAGTTCTTAAGGATCATCATATATCATTCCCCGAGAGGCTTACCACTTGCATCTGGGATAGTTCCTGACTCCCCATAGATGAGAAGGTGCAGTTGTGGGGCTTACCCCTTAATTCCATATGCTCCTGCCTAAAAAATTCAGAGGGCTTCCATCACCTGCTCTTCACCTCCAACCACGACATGAAGATTTGAAGCCATATTGAAGCCACATTTCATTTCAATCTACATATGAAGGGTGACATGAATGTCTAAATTAAAAATTCACTCAACTTGGACATGAGATACCAAGTTAGAAACCACTTATATTAACAATATTATTTCAATCAATGATTATATATGGAGACAATGAAAATTATAGTGATTTGAGTGAAAAAATGTTCCCCTAAAATATAATATTACTGGCATTGTGAGGGATTTCGAAATGGCTTCCACATTGAAGTTAGAATGCATGATCAATTCAACGAAGGACCTTATTAAAAAAACTATAGGGTTAATTGGTTTTACTGGGATCTCCAAGAAATCATTTTCTAGACAGAAATATCATCATTTAAACATGATTAGTGAAATAAAATCATGATTTCTATTCACCTAATATCATAAAATCAGACGAGAATCAGTGAAAGGAGGTGATATAATAATTGAAAACTGGTGGAATTGAAAAATTATTGAATAAAAATATATAATTATTTTTAATAGCATACTTAATCTACATTATGCTTGTAATTTAACACATTTTTAGAAATCATTAATTAAGAGTACAAACAATGTTCAAGAGAAAAAAATAAACACACTGTCAAATGAATAATGTAAGTTAGGTATACATAAACTGAAAATCATTTTGATGTGGTGAAATAATGTGTGAACACTTAAAAAATGAATATGTGAATAAATAACATCATTCAACATGAAATAGTTGTTGTAATTGATGAAATGGAAGAATAAATTTATTTTAATGACATAAGAAAAATTAATAAGAAAATAAAAATACTAAAAATTTAATAGTAGAAATAAAATAACTAAATATTTGATTCAAAAAAATTTCTCAATGTATATAATTAAGAATGATGATAATTATACAAAGATATGATGAAAGATAAAATTAAAACCATTTCATAGGTCAAAAATAAATATGTTTTCAGAAATCATTAAAGTTATAGTAAAAATTAAGTGAACCCTTTTAACAACTGAAAATCTTTCATTGAAACATGATTACGATTCTTGTTCACCTGAAATCACAAAAAATAGAGAAGAATCAAAGAACTATGATGAAAGAATAACTAAAAGCATGAAACATGAAAATCATGATTAAATCCAGAAAAAATCAAAAAAAACATTATCATGTAGATTGGACAAGATTACATACAAAATAGTCTAACATGTAACGACCTAAGTTCGGAGCCCCTCCACGGGTGCCTCATACCCGGTTCGCCACATGACCTCAAGCTCATTTCCCCAAACACCAGAGGCTGCTGAATAGCAGTGAGGGCCTTAGTGAGTCTGTGGGGAAATTGTGCCCTCATTCGGTAAGGTATACAAGGTAAGAAAACAACAATATACAGCGGAAGCAGTAAACAACATGCATAATAGCAGAAACCAACAGCGGAAGCAATGTAAATATATAGCTATGATGACAATGATGCAGCAGGTACAAGTATCTAAGGAAAACAGAAAACACAACAACGTGCTGAAATAAAACTGAAACCAAGTGGAAAAGAAAACAATGTAAGATCCTCAGCATCGTGAGCCACAGCTCGATCCCATGCTCCCCAGCTTCTGATGCAGTTAAGATCTCAAAGTAGAAGGGTGCTTGCCCTTATCTATACCTTCAGCAACATAGTCTGTTTGGGCCCAAAAGCATGGCCCAAACAGGGTGTGAGATACAATCCCATTAGTCAATCACCCAAAGATTTGTGCCTAACAGTCAATGAATACATGGGAGTAATAAAACAAGAAGCAATAAACAGAAAAGCACAAGCAGCTACAATCCGCAGTTCTTGTACACAAAGTAAACAAGTAAACTGTCAACAACAAGAAGAAAATAGGTAACACTCTGGGTAGCTCTCACAATCTAACCCCTATGGTTCAACCTCTAAGTACTAGGAACCCTCTGGGAGGCACACACAGTCTCACCCCTCTAGTTCAGCTACGTAATTAAGCAGAATCTCTGGGGAAGCACTCACAGTCAAATCACCCTATAGTCTTGTATCTTGCTAAAGGATCTCTGGGGAAGCACTCAACATAAATTACCCCTGTGGTCCACATCATAATTAAAATACTCTCTGGAGAAGCCCTTTTTTCAATTCACCCTTTGGTCTCGCATCGTGATTAAAAGACACTCTGGAGAAGCCCTTCTGTCAATTCTCCCTTCGGTCTACTACTCTAGGTTATCACAGTCCTGAGTGAATGGTAAAACATGCTCAGTGCACGTGTAGCGTCCAAGTAAACCTCAAGAACTACTTGGATATCAACTAAGGCTCAACAGTAACAAAAGAGACAGTTCCACTATCCTGCAACAAGGTATGTCAACTGGAAAAACGCCCAACAGGAAAACAAGAATGGAAAAGCAACCTGAGCACAAAATAAATTACACTACTCATATGAAATAACCTATACTAAAGAAATCAAGAAAACCAGGAAAACAACAAGGGAAAAATAGGAAACACGCAATACCCCATTCACGGGTATTGGTGGAATTTGCACATAATATTCATCAACTTTCTACAGAAAGGCACAGACCACCTACCTCAATCCTAGGATATTGATATACGCGAACCTCGATGATAGATTCTTCTTAGAAAAACGTAGATCTGAGAAAACGCACAAAACTTTCATGCCACGATAACATGGAAATGAGGATGAATCAAGAAACAAGGCTAAAGCAGAAGGAAGAACTCACCGCTGCGATTCCAACGCAACTGACCGTGCTCGAATTGGAGAACGGACGGCGAGGTGGTCGTCCGTCAAATATCTGGATGTACGGTCACTTTCGGATGGTCAAAAACTGAAGAAGAAGACAAATATGGGTGTTAGACACGACCCCATTCAATTTAATGAAAAAAAAAAGAAAGTACACTGTGTGTACTTTTTGAGTACACGACGTGTACTTATAATTTTCCATACTTCGAAATAACCGGCCTCCACCTCAGCCTTACACACCGTGTGTGTGGCCCAGACACGGCTAGCACACGGATTCGAGCCGGGGAAAGAGTACACGTCATGTACTCAGATAGTACATGGCTCATACTTCTGAAATTTTCAGAAAATCCATTTTTCTCAAAAAACTCCAAAAAAAGAAAAAACTTACCAGAAAAGAGATCTTAGTTCTTACAAACTTCCCCCCTTAAAGAAATTCATCCTCGAATTTCCCAAACACGGCGGAAAAGGAGAAACCCCGAACAGCTTCAGCCACTGCAATCATACATCGGCCTCCCTCTCCCAGGTCTAGTCCTGCACTCGCCCGAGCTGCCATAACACTCATACCAGAGGAACAGACCACCCACGGAGAACCTTCGTACTACGATCGAAAATCCGGATAGGATGTTCTTCGAACGATGCATCCGCTTCATGCTCAACTTCCTCGGGCTGAAAGATGTGAGACGGGTCTAAAAAGTATCGTCGGAGCTAAGATACGTGGAAGATGTCGTGTATGGACCGATACCTCTAAGGTATCTGCAACCGATAGGTGATCGGCCCCACTCTCTCCAAGACCTAAAATGGCCCAACGTACCACGGTGAAAGCATACCCTGTCTCGGAATCCTCTTGTGTCCCAACCTCGGTGTGACACGTAAGAAAACCTGATCACTGACCTCGAACTCTAGAGGTCATCTACGCTGATCAACATAAGACTTCTATCGAGGCTACGTTGTAGCCATCCTCTTCCGAATCAGCTCTATCTACTCTGAAGTCTCCTAACCAAGACGAGGTCCCAGGAAAGCTGCCTCTCCTACCTCCAGCCAGCATAAGGGTGATCGGCATGGCCTACCGTACAAAGCCTCGTATGGCGCCATCTGAATGGTCGCTTGGAAACTGTTGTTTTAAGAGAACTCCACCAAAGGAATATTCTTCTCCCAAGAACCGCCAAATTCTAGGATGCATTCCCGGAGCATATCCTCAAGCACCTGGATCGTGCGCTCGGACTAGCCATCAGTCCGAGGATGGTATGTTGTACTCAAAATTCCCTGTGTACCCAAGGCCTTCTGAAGTCCCTTCCATAACCGAGAGGTAAAGCACACATCTCTGTCTTAAACAATGGATCACATAACTCCATGCAGACGAACTATCTCTCTGATGTAAAATCTTCCCAGATCATCGGCACTGAAGGTTTCGTTGATTGGAAAGAAGTGAGAAACCTTCGTAAGTCTATCGACGACAACCCAAATAGCATAGTTCCCTTGAGGTGACCTCAGAAACCCGGTCACAAAGTCCATCGCAACATCATTCCACTTACACTCCAGAATGGGTAACTACTGTAAAAGTCACGTTGGTCGCTGATGCTCGGCTTTCACCTGCTGACAAGTAGAACATCTCATGAAAAAACCAGTGACATCCTTCTTCATACCTGGCAACCAGTATTGGCGATGAAGGTCCTGATACATCTTGGTGATGCCAGGATAAACAGCCCAAACAGAGGAATGGAAATCCCGTATCATCTCCTCGAGTATGTCTGCAAGCACCCATATGTGTCCCTGGAAATGCAAGATCTCATCCTCGCCCACTGTCCATCCAGGAAGAGGTTCCCCTCCTGATACACTCTCCCATAAGACTAAGCCTTCTGAGTCTGATAGTTTCCCCATCTGTACCCGATCAAGTAGCATGGAGGTAACAGCTATAGAAGATAGAAAAGTCTATCCCTGTCTGTCATGCACCTCTAGATTCATCTCAGAGAATAAATCCCTCAGCTGCCACTCACTACTGGCCTCCTGAACTACCTAAATTTGAGTTCTTTTTCTCAACACATCAGCCACGGTGTTTCCCTTTCCCGGTGTATAGGCAAGCTTGAAATCAAAAGATTGAAAATACTCGACCCACCTGCGCTGCCTCAGATTCAGATCACACTGAGTGAAGATATACTTGGGACTCTTGTGGTCATTGAAGACCACAAAGTGCTCTCCCATAAGATAGTGTCTCCAATATTGAAAGTCATGAAAAACAGTTGTCAACTACAGATCGTGCATAGGGTAGTTCCTCTCATCTGGCCTCAACTGCCGAGACCCGTACGGAATGACTCCATCTCCATGCATAAGCACAGCTCCCAGCCCGATACCCGAAGAATCACAGTAAATAGTGTAGCTCTTGCCTGGCTCTGGAAAGACTAGTATCGGTGCTGACGTCAACCTCTCTTTCAGCACCTGAAAGGAAAACTCACAAGAATCTGACCATAAGAACTTCTCCCCCCTTCTTGGTCAGACCTGTCAAAGGTGCAACTAGACGAGAAAAGTACTGAATGAAGAGTCTGTAGTATCCATCCATCCCTAGGAAGCTCCATACCTCAAAAACATTCTTCAGCTGCTCCCAGGAAACTATAGCTCTCACTTTCTATGGGTCCACAGATACTCTTTCCTCTGAGATGACGTGACCCAAGAAGTGAATCTGATCCATCCAGAAGTGGAACTTCGAGAGTTTAGCATAAAGCTTATGGTCTCTCAGTGTACTCAGAACGATCTCAAGATGTGTGGCATGGTCATGTCGAGTGTGATATTACACCAAGATATTGTCCACGAAGACCACAGCGAAGGAGTCAAAGTAAGGTTGGAACACTCATTTCATCAGTGCCATGAAAACTGCAGGTGCGTTTGTGAGACCGAACAGTATGACTGTATACTCGTATAGACCATACCTTCTCCTGAAGGTTGTCAGACGTATATCTGATGGTCTAAGGTGCAACTTATGATAACCGGACCTCAAGTCGATCTTCAAGAACACCTGGGCTCCTCGAAGCTGATCGAAAAGGTCATCAATCCTTGGAAAAGGATATCGGTTCTTGACCATCGACTGGTTCAGCTTCTGATGATCCACGCAAAGCCGAAGGGTACCGTCTGTCTTCTTCACAAACAGAACAGTAGAACCCCAAGAAGAAGAACTAGGTTTAAGTAAACCCTTAGCCTGTAGCTCCTCCAACTACTTGTTGATCTCCTGTAACTTAGGTGTGGCCATCCTATAGGGAGGAATGGACATCGGTGTCGCTCCTGGCACAAGCTCAATAGAGAAGTCTACCTCACCCTCCAGAGGAAAACCTAAAAAGTCCTCTAGAAAGACATCCCTGAAGCGATCCACCACTAGATTAAAGTAAAACTATGGAGTCCCCTGATCATCTAGATAAAGACTAGAAATCTAGGTTGTCACCTCTCCTAACCCAAGATGCTCGATTCCCTCCCGACTCGCCCGAACATCCCATTCACCTCTCTGAAGGAAAGATTCACCTTCTGGTGAAATGAAACAGACTCTGCGGCGATAACAATCAACGAATTCCTATAAGGGAATCATCCAGTCCATGACAAGAATGACATCATATCCTGTCATCTCTAGGACGTAGAGATCCCATAAGAAGCGATACCCTGCAACCTCGAGAGGGAACTCTCTACACTGGCGTACACTAGATGTCCTCGTCCCCAAGGGTGTGTCAAGAGTCAATGAGTCAGCAGAAGAAAAGATGCAGATTCCAAGACTCTCCATAACAGCAACAGAGATAAAGCTATGTGTAGCACCAGTATCAAAAAAAGGCTGAAGATAAAATTGAGGCTACTAAAATCGTACCTCGAATAGTAGAAGGGTTGGGATCCTGCTCATGATAAGTTTGCTCCACGGTGAAAGACTGGAATGTACCGCGGACCTGTGCCCCTGGCTGACCACTCTGAGCTGAACCACCCTACTGGTGCGGAGGAACTGGTGGTTGACCTCCACGGCCTCGACCTCCACCTGGGCCCGAACGGCCTGAAGAATTCCAGTTCCCCGACTGGTGAGAAACTGCTGGTGCCTCTCATGAATGAGGAGTCATGGAAGAACCCCGGTCACCTGCTGTTGGTGAGAAAACCTGGCAGAAACGCTAAAAGGTGACCCAACTTTCCGCAAGATCGGCACTCCACGGGGTCCCTCTGGCACTGCGTATACTTGAAAACTATTCCCCTACCCGAGTCTCCTAACACAGTTAACCCACACGGTCTGACTCAACCCGAGACTACACGGCATGTTCGAAACGAACACGAAGTGAACTAGACAAGGCTTCGGCGGTCCGTGTTGTTGAGTACATGGCCGTCTACACAGCTAGACCTTACACGGATTTCTCCGAAGAAAGCACGGCATGCATAGACAAAGGCCACATCGTCCTGTGTTGTTCGCGACACAGTCGGGTACCTGGGCAAGACTACACAGCGTGTTCCGAACAAACACGGCGTGTGGAAAGGAAGGTAACGTTGGCCCGTGTTGTTCGTGACATGGCCGGGTACCTGGGGAAGACTACACGGCATGTTCCCTAATGACACGGCGTGTTCTACCCAAGCTTCCCCGACCCATGTTGTTAGTGACACGGCTGGGTACACAGCTCCGAACTTACACGGAGTGTACCAAACGTACACGGTGTGTTCCCGAAGTTACTCCCACGATATCGTGTTCTGCTCTCACGGTCAGTAGCGTGGCCTGAAAACTACACAGTGTGTATCTAAAAAGTACACACTGTGTATTCTCGGTTTTTCTGGGCAGTAGCTCAGAAACTGTGCAGAATTTCTAGAACCACTAAAATGAGGGAAAAGATGCCAAAATCCGATCTGTGAGGGCCCATAACACCTGAAGAACCAAATTTTTGGTGTTCACTTTAAACAAATAACAAAAAAACAGTTTCTAACATAGCAGCAGAGAATCTATCAAGAAACTATCACAACAGCATGCATAATCTACACAAGGTCTATCACAACAGCATGAAATCGCTAATGCACCCTAGATGGCATGGGAAGAATGCATGACATGTTATTTCTACAAGTGCCTATATGATGCATGAGATGGAATACCCTCATCTCATCGGGTTGCGACATAAATAGAATCGAAATATCAAAACAATAACCACACAAGTCATGTGAATCACTCTAGGGGAAATCAGATCAACTATAAAATCCCAAAACCAGAAAACTGCAATTAACGAGGTAGTATGGCTTTTCCCTATACACAGGTTAGCTACTCCCGAGCATAGCTTAATTACAAGTACCGAATCCGTCCAATCCCTGTCTAAAGTCTCCAAACGGTAGATCAAGAGAAAATAAATCCTTTGATACCACTTTGTAACGACCCGAGTTCGGAGCCCCTCCACTGGTGCCCCCTACCCAGTTCTCCACATGACCTCAAGCGCGTTTCCCTGAACACCAGAAGCTGCCGACTAGCAGCGAGGGCCTTAGTGAGTCGTTGGGGAAACTATGACTTCATTCAGTAAGGTATACAAGGTTAGAAAACAACAATAAATAGTGTAAGTAGTAAAAAACATGCATAATAGCAGAAACCAACAGCGGAAGCACTGTAAATATATAGCTATGTTGCCAATGATGCAGCAAGTAAAAGTATCTAAGGAAAACAGAAAACACAACAATGTGCTGAAATACAACCGAAACCAAGTGAAAAATAAAACAAAGTATGCTCCTCAGCATTGCGAGCCACAGCTTGGTCCCATGCTCCACAGCTCCTGATGCAGTCAAGATCCCGAAGTATAAGGCCGCTTTCCCTTATCTATACCTACAGCAACATAGTCTGCTTGTCCCAAAAAGCATGGCCCAAAGAGGGTGTGAGATACAATCCCAGTAGGCAATCATCCAAAGATTTGTGCCTAATAGTCCATGAATACATGGCAGTAATAAAACAAGAATCAGTAAAAAGAAAAGAACAAGCAGCTACAATCCACAGTTCTAGCACACAATGTACACAAGTAAACAGTCAACAAAAAGAAGAAAACAGGTAACCCTATGGGTAGCTCTCACATTCTAACCCCTATGGTTCAACATCTAAGTACTAGCAACCCTCTGGGAGGCACACACAGTCTCACACCTCTGGTTCGACTACGTAATTAAGCAGACTCTCTGGGGAAGCACTCACCATCAATTCCCCCTATAGTCTCATATCGTGCTAAAGGCTCTTTGGGGAAGCACTCAACGTCAATTCCCCCTATGGCCCAAATCGTAATTAATAGAATCTCTGGAGAATCCCTTCCATCAATTCTCCCTTTGGTCTCGCATCGTGATTAAAAGACACTCTAGAGAAGCCCTTCCGTCAATTCTCCCTTTGGTCTACTACTCTAGGTTCTCACAGTCCTGACTGAAGGGTAAAACATTCACAACGCACGTGTAACATCCAAGTAAACCACAAAAACTACATGGCTATCAATTAAGGCTCAACAGTAACAAAATAGATAGTTCCACTATCATACAACAAGTTATGGCAACTGAAAAAATTCCCAATAGGCAAACAAGCATGGTAAAGAAATCTGAGCAAAAAATAAATTACACTACTCACAAGCAATAACCTATACTAAATCAATCGATAAAAGCAGGAAAACAACAAGGGAATAACAAGAAACACACAATTCCCCGTTCATGGGTATTAGTGTAATTTGCACATAATATTCATCAACTTTCTACAGAAAGGCACAAACCACCTACCTCGATCCTAGGAGATAGATATACGCGAACCTCGAAGACAGATTCCTCTTAGAACAATTTAGTTCTGAGAAAACGCACAAAACTTTCATCCCACGATAACATGGAAACAAGGAGGAATAAAGAAAAAATTCTAAAGCAGAAGGAATAACTCGCCGTAGTGATTCCAACGCAACTGACCGTGCTCTAATCGGAGAACAGACGGTGAGGTGGTCGTCCGTCGAAGATCTGGTCGTACGGTCACTTCTGGACGGTCGAAAACTGATGAAGAAGCAAAATATGGGGGTTAGACGTGACCCAGGTCCATTTAATGAAAAAAGAAAGTACACAGCGTGTACTTTTTGAGTACACGGCGTGTACTTCGAATTTTCCATACTCTGAAATAACCGGCCTCCACCTCAACCTTACCCACCGTGTGTGTGGACCGGACACGGCCATCAGATGGATTTGAGCCGGGGAAAGAGTACACGGCATGTACATAGATAGTACATGTCATGTACTTCTGAAATTTCCATAAAATCCATTTTTTCAAAAAACTCCAGACAAAGGAAAAACATACCTGAAAAAAAATCCGAGTTCTTACATAACATTTCCATGTACTGAACTGAACTATCACATTCCCATACAGGAACATATTTTAAGAGAAAAAATATTCTGAAGAACAATTGAATCAAACAAACAACTATGCATTTAAAAATAAAATCGGATTGAAGAGAGGTTGAGGATAGTCAAATATTTTGAGAGAACATGAACCTAACTACATTTGAAGAGGACGACCTAGAATCATGAAATAGTGTTTCAGTTTTCAATTTCAACTGAGATTGATGACATTTATCTAATATATGTAACCTGAGCACCGATGATGGGATTAAAAGACCATCATTTTAGACTTTATGATGATGTGCAACCTGAAACCGAAAATGAAGATAAAATCTGATGAAAATGTAGACGGTAGTTGAGAAGATAGAGGGAGCCACAAAATGGGTTACCTAGCTGAGCCGTTAGCTGATGTAGAGCTCCTCACACTCCTTTTCCATTGTTTAATCATAAGAGGAGGAAGAGCCGGAGGATCCAGAGGTAGAGGCGGTGCAGCAGATGGAGGTGGAGGCGAAGCAGGGGGAGGCGAAGGTGAAGTAGGCGAAGGCGATGGCAGAGGTGGAGAAGCCAGAGGAACTGATAATATTTGAAGATGTAAAGGTAGCCGACAGCAGAGGCATAAACGCTAGTTCAAGAAGAAGGAACCTGAGAGAATTGGATTTCAGGAGAGAAAAAATGTCAAATATGAAGCAATAATCGTAGACGAGGGGCGGAATTACATTTCAGTGGCACCTGTCGGTAACCATAAGCCCGAACAGAGGAGGATAAAATCGGAGTGACGACGGAGATCGGCATGGATCTGGTAGAGGAATTGAATAGTGGAAGATGAAATGAGGGTAGAGGAAATGAGGGGGGAGGTAAGGGGAAGGCGTTGAGCTCATGTAGATGGTTTAGGATGTAGTCCGTGAATAACGACGGTGAGTGGAAACCCTATTCCCAGACGGAGGAGGAGGTAATCCGAGCGATGCGGAAGCTTGGGGAAAAATCATCGCAGGAAGATCCCAGTAGGCTGGGGCTATTTGCGGAAGAAATTTTTTAATTAGGACGCATGGATTCATGAGGAGGTGAGAGCTTGGGTGGGTTTATATTGGAAAAGAGTGGTAATTCGTTATTATATTGGTTTTGGACACCACACATTAAAATAATCCAAACCACAAATCATCCCATGGTTTTTTACCATTGTTTTTTGACAATGGGGACTAGAAAAATACTATTTTATATATCCAGTGGCCGAACATATTAAAATATTTGTCTGCATTTTTTTGAAGGTGATTCAAACACTCGAGGAAATCAATTTAAATAGTTTAAATGTTTTATAATTCTTGCATGGTCCACTAAGGAACCAGTAATTTAATCAATCAAATCTAAAATAACATTATTTTAATGATGAAACATATATTTAAAAAATCATTTATTTTATTTTATTATTGCACTATTGGGTCATTATAATGGCATAAAAAACATTATATATATAAACTGTATTTAATTTTTACCCAAAATTTCGACTATCTATGAAAATTATGAAACATTCACTATTGGATAATTTCAACATCCTAATTCCAAAAAAATTATTTTATCTAAATAATTTTCTAAATTTCTTAATTATTAGTTTTAAAATTAAAAACATACATTTGACAAATAGTCATATGTTTTGATAAAAAAATATTTCCAACCATAAAAAAAATTTCATTTTTACTCATAAAAAATATACAATAATATATTTTAAATAATATTTAATTTACTAATAATATTTTATAAAAATATTATTTAATTAAAAAATATATTAAATCATCAAAATATATTTCATAATTGAATATTACATAAAAATATTATTTTTGCTTCAAAAACTATTAACAATTTAACAATAATAAAATGAATTTATATTATTTATTCTACTCAAAAATAATTAACATAATCATATTTACAGGGTCTTGTTACATAAACCCTTATAATACCCCATATGACCTATGGGTATGGTGTGCGATGGTGAAAGACTCTTGGGGTGGATCTGATAACATCACTTGGGTTGTAATCTCTATTAATTTCTGTTTCTCCCATAGGCAGTTCTATTAAAGCTTAACATATAGAAGTTTGGCATGGTAATTGTCAAGTGCGAAGCCTAGTGATGCTAACTCCTTTTCAAGCTCCAAAAAATAGGCTTCATATAGAGTAATTTTACTAGATGAGGACATGGATTCCTTTTTCTGAGTAAATTTAATTTGTTAAAGCCATATATTTATACTAATGATGTGATCACTATTCAATGGCTATTATAGCAATGGTAAAAATTATTAATGATTTTAAAAATCCAAAATAATAAAATCAAATAATTTTATATGTTATATAACCATTTTTCATCATAATATATTTAATTAGATCAATAGTAATTTTCATAGATAAAAGTGTGGGTTGTTACAATATTCTTCCCAAATTTCTCCCCTAAAATTTCCTTTTCCCACACAAAAATAGATGAGGGAATCTCTATTTCATCTCATTCAATGATTCCAACAATGATTTTTCAAACTGCTGGTTTCTCCACAACACCTTGACAAGGGGCATTATCTTATTTCGTATAACATTGTCCCTATGATCTTAGATCATCACCGATTTCTCTTCATATGAGAGGTCGTTTTATAATTTTACCACCAATATATTGAGTACATGATAAGGATTTGGTTTTTACATCTTCATGAGTGATACATGGAATACATTATGTACATGAGATAGGTTCGGTGGGAGTGCTGGTCAATAGGCCTCTGCTCTAATTCGATCAAGAATCTCAAAAGGGTCGATGTACCATGGACTAAGCTTTCCCTTATTCCAAAATCTCAAAAATATATTACACAGTGTTATATGGAAGAATACCATATCTTAGAAATCAAAATATATGTCTTGTTGAGGATTATCAGAAAAGCTATTTTGTCGACTCTGGGCATCTTTAATGTGCTGCAGGATGGTCTTTGCCATCTCGACCATTTCATCCACCATTTATAGGCCTGTGAGTTTTTTCTCTCCAACATCATCCCAACATGGTGGTGTTATGCACCTATTTCTATAAAGGGCTTCATTAAGATCCATTTGGATTCTCGAGTGGAAACTGTTATTTGTAAGAGAGCTCAACCAGCTAAATTTGAGGCTCCCATCCTCCTTTGTAGTCCATTGAGAATTATCTCAACATGTACTCACGTTTTTGGATAATCCACTTCTATTAGCCATCAATTTGTGGATGATACATCATATTGATGTTTGGTTCATTATTCAAATCATGTTGAAGACACTTCCAGAACATAAAGGTGATTTTTGGATTTCGATGAGATATAGTGGATAATGGTACTCCACGTGGCCTTACCACTTATCTAATATATATCCAACCCAGTTTATCAAATGAGAAATCCAATGGAATTATAATGAAGTGTTCAGTTTTTGAAAGATGATCCAAAAAAATAGATAGCATTATTTCCTTTTGATGTCTTCGGACGTCTGGTAACAATATCTATGATGTTGTTCACCCATTTACAAGTTATTATGGATAACAATTATATTATCCTCTAATACTTCTACCTATCGGTCTTCACTTGCTGACATACCAATAACTTTAAGGTATAGTCAATTATCTCCTTCTTTATGTTATCTCATGAATATGGCTCTCGGAGATCTCGATACATCATTGTGTTTCCTGAATGAACGGAAAAATATAAACTATGAGCATCATCCAAAAGTTTTCTCATTAACTCCAAATTGTATGGAACACATAGTCTTCACCAAAATATTAAAATTACTTCTTTATGATCACTGATCTACAAGGATTTCCCATTTATTTATATTTTTCACATTATTATGAATTCCCACATTATCCTTTTGTGCGTCCGTTAACCTTTCAAGAAGAGGTTGTTGAGACATCATTTGTGAAAGGATTGATGGTGTTCTGTTTTTTATTCCCATGTCCATATTCATAAAATTTAAGAGGATTGGATCCTTTTAAATTCCCATCAACATTAGAATAATTATATCCTTTCTACATTGATCATTTACCACATTATTCTCATTCGCAGGGTGGTAATGGATTGAGATGTCATTGTCTTTGATCAACTATATCCATCTTCATTGGCACATGTTCAACTCTTTCTCTGTGAATATATACCCAGGGCTTTTCTAATTTGTATATATTTCACACTTCCCTCCAAAGTGGTTATGTCCCCAAATTTTTAAGTTGAATATTTCTACATCCAACTCCAAATCATGTGTTGGATATTTTTTCTCATGAAAAAACAATTTCCTTGAAGCGTAGTCCAAGACTTTGACATTTTTCATCAGCACACATCCCTGAACCTTTTTCTAAGCATCACTAAATACCAAAAAAAGTTATGCATTTCTTGGTAGTGTGATCATAGGTGTAGTGATAATCTTCATTTTCAACTCCTTGAAGTTATCTTCACATTCATCACTCCAAGAAAACATTACTCTTTTCCATGTTAGCTTGGTACGAGGGTTTGAAAATTATGGGAAATTTCACACAAATTGGCGATAATATCCAGATAACCCCCTGAAGCATAAGAGATCAGATACTGATGTTGGCCTCATACATCCCTATATTTTAGCTATCATAGAGGGACAAAAAGATATCCCATTACTCGTTATGATATTACCCAATAATGAGACCACCTTCAACAAGAACTGACACTTGTTGTTCATTGCATAGAGCTTCTCCTTTTCCAAGGTCTCTAGTATAGTGATTTGATGCTCCTCAGGATCCTCCATGGTTTGTTAGTTTACTATAATATCCTCTATAAATACAACCCCAAATTTATCAAGGTAATCTCTAAAGAAACTATTCATCACGTCCATGAAGATTGAAGGAGCATTAGTGAGTCCAAAAGGAATTACTATGAATTCATTGTTCCTATATCTTGTACTAAATGTAGTCTTGAATATATCCTCTTTATTCACCCATACTGGGTAATATACCGACAACAGATCCACCTATGAGCAGAATTTTTAACCATTTAGCTGAACAAACAAGCCATCAATTTGTGGTACAGGGTACTTGTTCTTTATCGTGATTTTGATGAGCTCACGATAATCAATGAAAAGGCGGATAAACCATCCTTATTATTGTGGAAGAAGACTAGTGCACACCATGGTTAAGCACTTGTGTATATAATACCTTTATATAGATTCTCCAATATTTTTCTATTATACTCCCCAATCACCTCAACATCCATTATACATGGAGTCTTGGAAATTGGTAACTCCCCAGGTCTACGATCGATCAAGTATTCAACATCTCTTCTAGGAAGAAGACATAACAATTACTCAATAAAAACTTCTATGAATTCACACACAACAGGAATGTATTCAAGGATGATTGCATCCCTAGATTCTATCATCTGAGCAAGATACACATGCTCATAGGGAATTAATATTGATGATTGAGATTATGATTCTAAAGAATATTAATCCTCCTCTAATCATTTTTACAAAATAAGGGTTTGATTCCCACTATGGAATGTGATATCCCTCCCATGGAAATTTATGTTGGCTCTATATAAATAAATATAATCAATGCATTTAATTTCATCAAATTCAACTACATTTTGAATGATGAGGGTTTTTAGTAAGTTAAATCAACAAATTATGACACGGGAGGAGTTATATTCAATGGATGCAATGATTGAACCATTTTTTATACTCACTAACATCTTAACATCCATGCTTTTTTTGGGGTGTTGGGATTGTTATACTAAACATTCAAGACATAAAATAATGTGTATAACTAGAATAAAAAACTACTTTCTCAATTCATGAATGAATAACTAGAATACCTATCACCACATCATGTTCAAGGTTCACTTCAGTGGTAGTGATGGAAAAGATCTCTCTTGATTCATGGGAGGTTTTGGATCCATCAGAAAATCATTGGATTAGAGAACTTTTTTGCAAAGTTCCATGGTTCATTGTAGTTTATGTAATGAACAATGTGTTGATGGTCCAATAGATACATCCTTTACTCTATCACAACTGTGGTTTTTTCTTGTCGGAAGTTAATGGCATGGTTCCCTTCATATAAGAACCCATGCGTTATTTTTAGGTAGAGGGTTTTTATTTTATGATGTATTTTGTAATAAGAGGATAATATTTAAATTTATGGAGTACACGCCGTGTTCTTACGAGCATACTCCATGTACCCAGTGGTTTTGGTTGATCGTGTACTTATCTTGTAACGACCGAGTACATAGCTGTGTGGGGTGACTTGGAGACCGCCTAGAATTGGTCCAGGTAAAGGCATATACACGATGTGTACTTTTAAAAGACATTACTTCTACTTTTCATGTTATTTGTTAAATCGGACCAGGGACACAAGTAATTTAAAGAAATTCCTTCTTCCCGATTTCTCTCATCCAATATCTACTGAAGCCGACGACTCTTCTCTGAGCCCTCGACACTCCATCCATTCACTAAATCAATTGGCATAGATTGCATTGGAATTGCTTCCCGGGTTTCTCCTCTCTAGTGAGATATCCTTTGTTGAGAATTTTTTATGTTTTTGTATATTTATCACATTCTAGGTCAATTTATGGGCCCATGCCATAGTATATCGAGCGTGCAATGCTGAGGTACGTGTTTTGTGCCTTTTTGTTGTTATCCTTTGAATTTTATGTAAACAAATCCCAAATACCCTAGATTGATGAATTGTGGATTATGTGATTTTAAAACATTTAATGTGTATTACACTTATTTTCATGAGTTAGGGTTATTTTTTGTAAATACGTTTATTTTTCCATGCTATGGATGTGTTTTCCCATTTTTTATTTGATATTTACAATTTTTTCTATCATTGCTATTTGGATGATTTTTTTCCAAGATATGTATTATTAGGATGGATTGATTTTATCTAATTTTGTGGTATGCCTTGAAAATTTTTATCCAACTATTTCTTTTATGTTTACTTTGGCTACTGATCATTTTTTGTGCATGATTCAATCACACAGGGTGGTGGGAACCTTATTTAGTGAGAACCTGTGGGGAATTTATGTTGAGGGATTCCCCAGAGTGTCTGTTATATTTATCCCTCTGTGAGACCATAGAGGGGATTGAAATTGAGTGCTCCCTCATAGTGTTTATAGTTACTGTTACAAGACAATAGGGGGAATTGACGTTGAGTGCTTCATCATATTGTCTTTAGTTTATCGTTAAAACTCTATAGTTTGACTTGATGGTGATGGATTCCTTAGAGAATATTTTATTTCATGAAACCAATGGGGTAAGAATGTGGAAGCTTCCCAAGAGGTCATTATATCCATGTATAAGATGAAATAGATGGGTTTGGCTATGATAACATACCCATAGGGTTACTTGAGATTATTTGGTTGAACTAGAGGGGATAGTATTGGAGAAATTCCCAATGGGTTTCATTTATTCACGTTTTTGCATAATTTATGAATGTAAATTTATGTAATTGAAACTATATGACTATTTACATTTCAGTTATTCCTTGTTTGTTTCATCATTTTTCTTATTGCCTGTCAAATATATTCACTGGCTATTAGGCACAAATCTTTGGGTGGTTTCGTACTGGGATTCATCTCACAACCAGTTTCGGTTATGTTTTTTTGGCTAAAAAATATTATATTGTTACAATAATATATAAGGAGATGAGCCCCTATACTTTTGGTAATTTACTACTATAGATATGAATAGTGTGGGACAAACCTGAAGCTTGTGTTTTTGTGGGTGTTTCTTAATTTTTTCTTTTGAACAACGCCTTTTCACTATAATCCAACATTGTGACTATTTTGGATACCTTCATTGACAGATGTGACATGAAACATATATATATATATATGTTTTCTCCAATTTTTTATATTCATTCAGTGATCCACTATTTATTGTTTTATGGTATTATATTTACTTCCACTATTGTTTTCTCTTTATTTTTAATGCATTAATATGCCAATGAGGGAATAGTTTCCCCACTATCACACCCAATTCACTCGTTGCTATTCATCATCCTCTGGAATTTGGGGAAATGTTCTTGAGGGCATGTGACCAACCGGGTATGGGGAACCTCTGGGAGGCACCCAGAACTGGGACAATGCAATGTCGAATTGGAGGAAGTATTTTCTTCATGACATGCTATTTGGAGCTTATAGAGAGGAATATGATAGAATATTTAGTTCGTAATAAGATGTGCCTGAGAAAAGCTAACCCTTCTACATGGAAAAGCTGATTTACCTCAATTATTAAAAATTTATCTAGTTTGAAATTTTATAGTTGATTTTAATTTACCATTGGGTGATTCACATGGTTTGTGTTGATAAAATTAATAATATTGAGGTTATATTTCTATTGCAACTGAATGAGATGAGGGTACACCATCTCATACATGATATAGAAAATTCCAAGAGATCACAAGTCATGCATTCTTGTCATTCCATTTATGGTTTATTACTGATTGATTGTTTTATTTATAGATGGTGTGCTAAATATGCATGAATTTGTGATGGATTCTTTAGTATAATAACTTCTATTTATAGGTAATTGGATTGTATAAGTTATTGTTTTAATGGAAACCAATATTTGGTTCTTGAGGTGTTATGGCCCCTCATGGATAAGAATTTGATGGATCATTCCACATTTATTCTTGTATATGAAAAATATTAAAAATCCAAAATTTTATTCATGGGGAGTATGGGCCCACAATGATAAAAAAAAATCACTTTACTATTCATTTTAGTGTTTTTAAGGGTTCCAGAGAAGTTTCTGAGGCTCATTGTCTAGAAAAACATAGATTACACATTACGTGTTGATGAATACATTCCATGTATCCTTTGGTTCTAGAAGGAACATTTTTTCTTATGTACAAATTGTGTAATGTAAGTACATGCCTTGTAGTCACTAACTGTGTCACCGGCTGTGTGGGAAGAGATAGGTGGTTAGGAAATCCTTGGTGGAACACATCGTGTACTAGATATACAGGAAGTGTTGTATAGACCATGTGTCCAGTCGTGTGACCAACGACACAGTTGGGTGAAAATCAAGTAGTACACAATGTTTCTAGCTTTAACACACCATGTAGAGTCGACCATGTATCCATTTGTGTGACTATCAACACGGGTTGGTGAAATCCTTCTTGTATGTGTCGTGTCTGGAATGAAAATCCTGTGTAGTTTTTTCTAGGTTAACTTTGTGGCTTATCCAGTAAGTGGAACATAGGTAGGGTGAAACGATTCAAGTATACGATGTGTCTTGGGATAACATTCCATGTTTATAGGGTGTTAAACGACCAGGGTTGGCAGTAGTACACACCCATATGAAGGCTTAAAGAAAAATTCCATGTAGGGGTCATACACATCATGTAACCTTGTTTTAAAAACACGAATTAATTCTTTATTATGATCCTTTATTGCACTTATAGGTTTTAGTCATTGATAATCTGGAATTAAGGTGTGCGCTTGAACATGAAGAGTCATGCCACCGAGACAAACTCCAGTTATATAGTAGATACATGGAAATGATCAGACACCGAACATTGTAGATCAGGGATTACCAGCATACCCTCTAGTTGTGAATGACTTGGCACCCACCATCATTCCAGAAACAAGTGCTGAAACACAGTTACTAGAAGGCTACATGGTGATTATACATACCTTCCAGGGACCACTGCATCGTTCCACATATAGGGAAGAGTTTTCATTGGTTATTCAGTAGTAGCATCCTCTCACATTCTCATGGGATAGATGACACGAGACTGCAGATTCATGGTAAAAATCAATGATATCGCTCATTGAGCATCACGTGACACCTACTGAGAGGATTGTAAATATATCTACTTATATGCTTCAGGATTCTACCAAAAAAGGTGGTATGTGATCATGAAGGCAAGATGCTAATAGGTTATGGCTTAGGATGAGTATCAGTTTACCTTCTACGATTACCTATACTTGGTAAATTTGAGAGCCGATCGAGACAGAGATTTCATGAGTCTAGAGTAGGGTACTCTTTCAATCGTGGAGTATTCTTCCTGCTTCACAGAGATGCAGATTTTCACTCCCATTTTATTGTTGGTGAGATAATTCTAACGTGGAACTTTGTGGATTGTCTCCAAGATGGCATCTGGTTTCCGGTGAACATATTCATGTTGGCTTCCATTTAAATTATTTTCAACTAGGTATTGATGAGAGAAACCTATGGATATTAGAGCTATGGTCCAAGGTGGTTCATCATATTGAGTTAGTGATTCTATCAAAGAGAGAAGGAAGTTCCATAAGAAGTCTACACATGGATATCTGAGTAGGAAAGTTACACCTTTCAGGTAACCTGGTGGTATGATACCACTGTGGGAAGAGATGGCATATGAGGACACATTGCTCAAGAGACATAGTTGAGTGCTGATCTTGCTGCAATTTGGGCCATCATTTGCAGTTCAATTAGTTTTTCTCACCAGTTGCAGGTGTCATGGATTCCTCTATGGCTCATTGTTCATGATAAAGACCTCCATTTTCTTATCAGCCTATGAACTGGAGTTTGTATGACCATTATGGATAAGGTGTATGTCGTGGTCGTGATATCCAATTTCTAGGATTTCAGCAACAATAGGTTGGATTAGCTTAGGGTGGTCATACAGGGTCGTAGGGCCACATTATAGGGTATAAATATTAAGTTGAGTATACCAAGCATGAGTAGGATCTCGAACCCTTTGCAGTTAGAGGTATGATACTAGTTTCCTCAGTTTTAGCTTCTTCACATTTTGACACAGGGGCTTCCCATAGTTTCATATATGCTGCTTTTATGAAAATCCTGGGTCTCTGTATCATTTCTATTGTAGATTTCATGACACTAGAAACTTTGTTGGGGGAAATAATAACTAGTGTACGTTAGTGCAAGGAGTTCCCCCTTCATGTTGGTGGGTGAAACGTCTTATGGGACCTCCATGTCTAGGATATGACATGCTATGACATCATTAATAGGATATACAAGTTACTTAATTTCTAATAAGTTGTTGACTATTATCGCCATATGGTGATTTTCACATCACCAAAGGGTGGTTTGTTCTCACATAAGGGAGAATTGGATGTCCAGGAAAATAGATCAGAACCTGATCATATTTTGTTCGGTGGAGTTATAGCCATGATTGATATTATATTGTTGTATGACCATGGGACATCACAGTTTAACTTTCCTCATGTGGTCGATGGTTTCATGGATGCCTTTATAAATGAATTTTCATTTTTTCCTCCTGAGCGAGAGTTCTAATTTTCTATTGATCATTTTCCATGACTGGCACATGTGTCGATTCATCTTTATAAGATGTCTACACCATAGTTATAGGAGCTAAAGAAGCAAATGGTGCAGATGTAAGAAAAGGGTTTCATCTGACCTAATACTTCTCCATGGGGTTATCCCATCCTTTTGGAGTGAAGAAGGATGATACCCTCAGACATAGTGAGGATTATTATAGGCTAAACTCATTGATGGTTAAGAAATGAAATCCCATACCAAGGATTGATGATCTATTTGATCAACTTTGAGAAGCCCGTGGGTTCTCAATGATGGACTTGAGATCCGGATATCATCAGTTCCATGTTAGACCATATAATGTATTTCATAATGAATTTCAGAGTAGATATGGTCTATAATCGCATGTGGGTATGCTACTCTGTGTCACGAAGTCACCTGCAGTATTCATGGATCTGATGAACTAAGTGTTCCATCCATTCTTGGATTCTTTCGTGGTATTCTTCATGGATGATATCTTCGTATACTCTAACACTCTACACGACCATTCCATGAATCTTGGGATCATTTTGTGTACACTAAGAGAGCATTAGTTATGTGATAAGCTCCCAAAATGTCACATTTGACTAGACCAAATTAACAGCATGGGTAATGTTATCTTAGAAAAAAGATTATTATTAGACCCATAGAAAGTGAGAGCAGTAGTTTCCTAAGAGAATCCCAAGAACATATTTGAGGTACGATGTTTTCTAGGGATGGATGGATACTGCATATGTTTCATATAAGAATTTTTTTGCATAGTAGCACCACTGACCGGCCTAACATATAATTGTGACAAGTAAATCTTGTGAGATTCTTTTGATTCATCCATTCATGAGAAGAAATGGAGGTTGAAATATGCATCGATACTAGTTTTTACAGAGCCAAGAAAAGATCTATAATGTTTACTGTGATTCATCAGGTATCAGTTTGGGAGCAGTGATTATGTTGGGAGAAGGAGTCTTTGTGAATGGGACTCTAAAGTTGAGGTCACATGAGAGGAATTACATGACACATGATCTTGAGTTGGATATAGTTGTTCTTGTCTTATGATGCTGGGGACATTATCTGTTCAAATAGAATTTTATGGTTTTCCCTAACCACTAAATTCTCAAGTTTTTCTTTACTCATTGTGATCTAAATTTGAGATAGTAAAGGTCAGTTGAATACCTTCAGTCAATTTATTTGGATCATTACTACATGCATAAGAAAGGAAACACATTCATTGATTCATTGAGTAGAAGGACCTGATACTGGTATTTCAGGAGGCTAGATATGAGTGGTAGAATATGGCTCTTTTCATAGAGATTCATTTGGAGGTTTATGACAGATAGAGGCAGACATTTCATTATTTTGTGGATGTTACCTCTACTCTACCGGGTCAATTCCGAATGAGGCAGCTAACAGATTATAAAGTCCTAGTCTTATGAGAGAGTGATTCAATACAAGAATCTATTTCTAGTTGGACCATCAGCGAGGATGAGATATTTCTCTTCCTTGGATGTGTATGGGTGTCAGTAGGCATACATGAGGAGTTGAGATTGGACATTCATTCATTAGCTTTAGTAGTTTATCCTAGTGTTACTGAGATGTATCATGATCTACATCATCAGTATTGGTGTCTGTGTATTAAGAGAGTTTTTTATGGTTTTATGATATGTTGTTCCACCTGTCAGTAGGTGAAGGCAGAGCCTTAGTGAACAGTTGAGATTTTTTAGATGTTACACAATCCTGAGTGGAAGTGTAGCGATGTTGCAATGGAGTTCTTGATAGGTTTACCATGGTCACCTTAAGGGAATAATGTAGTTTGGGTTTTCATTGACATACTCATGAAGGATTCAAACTTCTTACCGATCAAAGAGACTTTCAGTGTTGATGAGACGGGAATGTTATGCATCTATGAGATTGTGTGCTTGGATAGGGTTACACGCTCTACCAATTCAAATAGGGAAGCCCATTTTACTACTCGGGTCTAGAAGGGACTACAGAGGGATTTGGGTACACATATACTTTTGAGTACAACTTACCATCCCCAGATAGATGACCATTCTGAGCATACGATTCAGGTGCACGAGGACATGCTTTGAGAATGCATCCTAGATTTTAGAGGTTCGTGGTAGAATCACATACCTCTTCTGGTGTTTTCCTACAATAATAGTTTTCATGGAACTATCCAGATGGAACCTTATGAGAATTTGTAAGGTAGGCCATGCTGATCACCCATATGTTCACCAAATGCATGAAAGACCGCCATGTTGGGTCCTCGTCTTGTTCAAGAGACAACATAGCATGTGGAGTTGATTCGAAAGAGGATAGCTTCTACACTGTCCCAAAAATTGTCTTATGCTGATTGAAGGAGATGACCTATGGAGTTTGAGGTTGAAGATCACTTTTTCCAACTTGTCACACCATGTTTGGGATACAAGAGGATTCAGAGATATGGTAAGCTATCATGGTGATACATCGGGCCGTTTGAGGTTTTGGTGAGAGTCGGTCCGGTTTCCTATCAGCTATAGTTACCTCAGAGGTACTGATATATGCACGATGGATTCCACATTTCATAAGGACGGTGTTACTTCTCAGATATATCAAATGTTTTTCAGCTCGAGCAGGTTGACTTTGAGGCGGATTCATCATTCGAGGAGTATGATATCCAATTTTTAGATCACAATGAAATGGTTCACTATGTTTAGTATAATTATATGGTACAAGAGCTTTGGTAGCATGAGCGATTAAAATATGAGACATGGGAGAGAGAGGCTGATGTACAATCATAGTGGCAACGATGATTCCTTTTCTACACTTCCTTGCTAGGGAAATTCAGGGAAGAATTTTTTTTAAAGGGGGATGTTTGTAAGAAAATGAACCTTTTTTTAGGTATGGGTTTTTATTTTCTAGTGTTTTTTAAAAAAATAATAGAATTGGTAAATTTGTGGAGTACAGTTTGTGTACTTAGGAGTACAGATCGTGTACCTGGTTGTCGCAGGTGATGGTGTACTAGTTTTGTAATGGCCAAGTACATGGTTGTGTGGGGTGACCTGGAGACTGCCTAAACTGGCACCCAGTAAACTCATAATCAATTAGTGTACCTTTAAAATACCATCTATTTTCTTTTCATTTTTATTTTTAAAATTAGACTGGTGTAGCATCTAAATTGTAGAAACACCTTCTTCTCAGTTTCTCTCATCTAGGAGCGACCAAAGTCAAAAATTCTATTCTGATCCCCCGAAAAACCATCCTTTCTCTGAATCAATCATCTTAGATTATGTTGTAATCACCATGGTGTGTTCTTACTTATTATATATCTGTGTTTCGTGAAATCTCCCCTTGGGTGAGATATCATTGGTTGAGTGTTTTTCAACTTTCAGTAGATCTACCACGTTCTAGGTCGATTCAAGGGCCAATGCTGGAGTATATCGATCGTACAATGCTGAGGTTGGTGGTTTGATATTTTTTGTAGTTATTCTTTGAATTTTATGTTCAAAGGTTCAAAATACCCTAGATTGAGGTATTGTGTGTTTAGAGATTTTATCCTTGTTGATGCCTTCAATGCTTGATTTCCAAAGTTAGGTTTTTCTTGTAAATACAGTCATTTTCCCATGATATAGAAGTTTTTACCAATATTTTATTTGATATTGACCATTTGGACTAGATTTTCTTATTAAGATTCTTGATTTCCATGACTCGTATATTTTGGATAGAGTGATTTTATCTAATTATGTGGTATGTCTTGTAACTTTTTAGCCATGTAGAAAATTAAGGTTTACAATAGAAGCTGAGCATCGTTTGTGCATGACTACATTACAAAGGGCTGTGGAAACCTAGTATAGTGAGACCATAGGGGGAATTGACATTTATGGCTTTCCTATAGTGGTCGTTATATTTATCACGATGTGAGACCGTATGTGGGAATGATGTTGAGTGCTTGATTATAGTAACTATCATTGATGTTACGAGACCACATGGGGAATTGACGTTCAGTGCTTCCTCGAACTATATACAGATTATCATTAAATGATTATATGGGGACTTGATAGTGATCTCTTCCTTAGATAATCTTCATTTGCATGAGACCAAAGGGGTTAGACTTTGTGACCTACCCAGGAGGTCATTATATCCTTTTATAATTTTAACTAGAGGGGTAAGAATGTGACTACATTACTAGAGGGTAAATTGAGATTGATTGGTTGAATTGGAGGGGATTGGCTATGAGAACGTCCCAGATGGTTTCTTTCTTTTAAAGGGTTGAATAATTGATGAATGTTAATGAATGTAATTGATAATATAAGACTATTTACTTTTGATTACTTCCTTGTTCATTTCTTCATTTTTCTTATTTCCTTCTATATATATTCTCTAATTATTAGGCACATTGGTTGGTTTCAAATTAGGATTTGTCTCAAAACCTATTTGGGTCATGCATTTGGTCCAAAAAGATTATATTGTTGATGGTATAGATAATGGAAAGTGCCCTTATAATTTTTGTACTTGACTACTATGGAGCTAGAGATCATGGGACCTTGTGGAGGCTTGCGATGTTGTTTTAGTTTATTACATGCTTTTCCTTTTCAGATTTGTTTATAAATGTATTCTAGCATTGTGACTTGTTTGGATACATTTATAAAAATATGTTAAATTCATCATTTATATATGTGTTCCAGATGTATATTTACTTTCAGACATCTGATCTTTACCATTTTATGGTATTATTACTGCTTCCACTATTTCTGTCTATTTATTTCCACTACTTTACTTTTCCAATGTGGGCATAGTATCCTTACTATTACAACCAAGTCCCTCACTAATAGTCGGAATGCTCTAGAATTTGGGTAAATGATCTTGAGGAAATGTGACTAACCGTGTACGGGGAACCTCTAGGAAGAACTTGGAACAAATTTAGTACACTTATCTTCCCCAACTAATATATTTCTTCGTCCACTTCAAGAAATTTCTGGGTTATTTATTTCCATACCATTTTCATGTGGGGTGTAAGATTTGCATAGCACCGATCGATTTATCCATCGATCCACCAGAATTGAATTCCACCTTACTCTTTTTATCCCCTTTAATCCCCTAAGATTCGAGGATCTTCATTTCACCTTTGAGGGAACATCGGAAAATTTCATCATAGATCTCAAATTCACTAATGGATAGTGATTTCCATAGGCTAGGTTTTTGCCTACAAAATAATCAATGAAACATACATTCAGGGGTAATGATAAAGATGAAGGCATATCGTGAAATCATTATAATGATTACTTCATACAATCTAATGTATTATTCGCCTGTTTTCATTAGGGAAAAAAGTCTCATTCAATCATAAGTCGGAATGTGTGAGGAAAATATTTATCGAAATGAATTTTGCAAAATCCTTCCATTCCAATGACTTGATATCCTCCTCATTCTTAGTATTTTCAATCAATTTCTACCATTTATCTGCTTCACCATCTATATGATAAGCATTTAAATGAACCTTATATTGTTCGGAACACTTAAGGATGGAGAAAATATTTTAAATGGAGATAATACATTGTTCAGCAATTGAGGGATCAGATTATCCATTTAAAGTAGGAGGCCTTTGTCTCATAAATCTCCCAATTACAACTTGTTCCTTATTAAGGGGATTGACCATTCATCATTACGCATGTTTTTTTTTGAAAACATGTGTTAACAGAGAGAGTATTTTGACAATGTTATTGATTCCTGATCCCATCGGATTGAGTATATCATTAGAAAAATCATCACATTGGTTGTTAGCATAAGTCCCCCAATAATCAGTCATTGGATGGAATAAAAAGAATTATTGGGGTAACACCTAAAATATAATCAAAAGAATAAAATGGATAACTTATAAATTACTTTTATTTCCTTAACTTATGAATCTATAGTTTTAAATATATGTTATACATGATATACAACCCAACATATATTCATAGGGAAATTTTTTTATTAACTTAATAACTGTTTGTACTAAACTTTTGAATTTATCAATGCATATACCCTGAGAGTTTCATAACCAAGAGTGCATCAAGGCCCATTTTTGTACATCATTCCCCATTCGAGTCTTCCACAATGCGGTGTTTTTAGGCTTTACCACTAGATACATTTGTTCCAGATCAACCTCTACCTGCTTGTATCCTAACAAGGATGTATTTTATTTATAAAATACTTTATCAATACTAAACTAAATTTAGGAATGTTTTATTATACATAGTCTTATCCCTATGTATATCACTACAGTTTTCTGATGTTAATCCCAAAAAAACAAAACCTATCATTTGATACCAACTATAACAACCCGGGTCATTATTTCACACATCAAAATAATTTATTACTTAAAATATTCACTTGATAAAATATAAAATATCAATAGGTATAGCTTATTTGGGGAATGGGAACATTACATAACATCTTATAACATAAAACCCAACATCTTTATTGGAAACATCTTTTACATCACCACAATATTCCCTCGTACTTATCATTTCATGGAATAACCTAAAGACATGCATAAGAATGGAGGGGATATAATGCCCATTAATGGAGTAAACAAATTATTACATGTAGAATATAGTAAATGTTAGTAAATAGGAATATCAATTGTTCACAATATAAACATCAATATAAAATCATGATATAACTTGATTATCATAACATGGAAATGTGGCATCGGTATTTAACATGTTATTAGCCTGATCTAAGGATCATTGAACATGGAGTTTGAGTAAACCTTCATTTAACTATAATTATCATGATTAAACACTCATTTCATTTTCCGTATCAAGAAACAACTCTATACCCAATGCATTATATTGCTATTAGGGTTCACCCTTTATAAACATTTCATTTCATGTACAAGTGTGCCACAAGGATAATATAACATGGATTATTTCAACACCAAAAGATATTACACAATTAATTAATATGAAATAAATATATGAACGTATAATTAAATAAGTTTTTCTATATAATAAAGAATACCATTGATAGAGAAATGGTTATGTTATCCACTATACAATGATATTTTCTTGGAAAATCATGGTGCAATTTTAGCAGCATAATGAAGTGACATAAAATTTCATAAAAATGGTAGATGAGTGAGAAATAGTTATATAATAATATATACATGAATTGAAAAGTAAGGGGATCACATATATATATATATATATATATATATATATATGTCACAACATATGTAATTTTGAAATAAATGGTGTAACATAATAAGAAGACATGAAGAAAGAGGGGAAATATAAAAACTCCTAAAAAATCATGTCATGGTAACAGGTGTACATGGGAGGGATTAATGAGAGGGAAATAATTTCCTATTCATTAAAACATAAAGAGGACAGTTTGGGGGAGGTCCGAAATCATACCCCAACATTTTGAATTGATAATAAAATGTTATAACTCCCTAAAAATGTGGATAAAATGTGAAAAGATGAAATTCCTTGGAAATGTGAACCCAAAGTCATGGGAGAGGCATTAGAGAGACTTCATGGGATCTCGGTGCACCTTGTTAGTATTATAGATAAAAGAGGATATAGTTAGTTCGATCACCGAAGGCTTTGAGTGGAGAGGAAGATGGATCTTTGGTGGGTTTATATATGATAAGACAAGAAATTCTTTATTATTTAGGTTTTGGACAACACACATTAAACTAATAAAAACCAAAAACGAAACCATGGTGGTTTCCCATGGGTTTTTCCAAATGGGAGTGGAAAAATATATTTTATAAAGCCAATGGCATACCTTATAAATATATTTTTCATTATTAAGTGGAGGTGAGTAACACTCTTAAGGAAATCAATTTAAAAAGATTAAATATTTTATATGTCTTGGAGGGACCACAAAGGAACCATATAGTTAATCAAAAAAATCTAAAATAATATTTATTTATTGATATAACATATTTTAGCCGAAAACCCCATTTATAGTATTTTATTATATCACTATTGGCCATTATGTTGTCATAAAACACATAATATAATTAAACAGTATTTAATTTTTACACAAAAATTTGACAGTCTCTGAAAATTATATTAAATTTTCCTTTGGATTATTTCGACTTCGTAATTCCAAAAATAATATTCATTTTATCTAAATTTTTTTCAAAATATATTAATTTTTTCTTTTAAAATTAAAAACTAACATTTATCAAAAATTCTTGAGGTTAGATAAAAAAGACATTAAAATATTAATAAAATTGCATTTTTTCATAAAACTTATAGGTAAATTTTTATTTAATAAAAATTAATTTACTAATAATATTTTATTAAAAAATTATTTAATTAAAAAATCCATTAATTAAAAAAAATATTTCTTCATTGAGTATAAACTAATAATACAATTTGTGCTTGAGAAACTACATACAATTTAACAATAACATAATGAATGTATATTCTTTATTCTATACAACAATAATGCACATAATCATATTGTTAGTTTCTGTCACATAACCCCTCATGACTCTCTCATATGACCTAAGGGTAAGGTGTGCGATGGTGACAAACTCTTGGGGTGGATCAGATATCATCCCTCAGTTGGTAATCTCTATCAACAACTTCTTCTCCTGTAAGATGTTCAGTTAAAGCTTAACATAATGAAGTTAATCTTTGGATTGGTCAAGTGTGAAGTCCAGTGAATCTACCACTTTTCCAAATTCTGAAAAATGGGATTTTTATAGAGCAATTCTACTGGATGATTCCATCATGTCCTTTGTCTGAGTAAATTTGATTTGTTATTGCTCTATATTTATATTAATCATGTGATCATTGTTCAATTAAGCAATGACCACAATTAATAATGGTTTTTAGAAGAAAAAAAATTCATAAAACCAAGAAATTTCATATGTTATATAACCATTATACAAAATAAGACATCTAATTACATCAATTATAATTTTCATCATTAAACGATTGGGTCGTTACATTAAAAATGAACAAATCAATGTTTTTATTTTTTTGAAAGATAATTGTATATTTACAATTTTATAATCAATTAAATACATTAAATGAGTTTTTTCATAAAAAAATTCATAAATTAATATTTTATAATATCATGATTATAATATTTTTTGATATGAACTTCATTAATTTTTCAAACTTTCATAAAATCTATAATAATTTTATAATTTATATTTTTAAAATAAATTTTTATTTCGATTAGAAATTAAATTCCTCAGGTCTTGAAAATTATTATCACAAAATTGTGTCCAGTTTTTTAATTCTATATGTAGAAAAATGGATATGGTGAATTTTTTGAATTTTCTAAAGTACTTTATTTTTTTATGATTAGGTAAATATTGTATATTTTGGAACTTAAAATTGTATCGAAAAAAATTATTTCATAATAGATGATGTATGTATGTATAAAGAACCTGTTGGTTCGAACTCACGTGAATTATTTACTATATATAGTCATAAGAATATTCATAATTAATAGTCTTCATCTGAAATAAAAAACTAAAGAATTAAATAATAAAAAAACAACAATCATATATAAATACCCCAACTCAATACCTCTTATTGAGAAACTATATTTTCAAACCTAGACATTACATAACTTTTGTTGAATACACAAAACATTATATAAATATACTCTAAAGACTGTAGGAGTTTTTTTAATTGGAAACATGTGAACGTAAATAATAGTACATAAGTGAAAAATATTATTTCTGACTTGGTTCTTGAAGGATTGAACTTTTCTTAGTCACATTATACATATTACATGGCTTTAAAAATGGGGAATTAAACAGAAAAATGGATGTGATAAAATGATCTGTAAGGTAAAAAATGTCGATATATTAGTATACTCACAAGCATAATAGTGTGATTACATGATCATAAATTTAAAATATCATACCATATATATCATAGACCAAAAACCAAAATCATTAAATAAATATTTGTAGTTCAAAAGATGTAAATCATAATAAAAAAATAAAGTGATCCATAAAAGCATAATACATGAATAAAATATGGAATAGCTCAAAAATCATATAAATATTATATAGTTTCCATATTATTAAAGGAATCACTGCCAGGTTAATATTAGTAGTTTGGGTTCACTCCCATACTGTACAGGTAATCATGGTTCACAGCCAGGAACATCTAATTAATAATATTTCAAACTCAATACCATATTATTATATCTCATGAGTTATAAATAATACCCAATGCATTAGATGAAGATATAGGCCCATCCATCTTGTAATGAAATCATAAATATATACTCAAAAAATCATAAAATTTCATTTCATATCCATTTAAATAAAATTTTTATCATAAAATGTGATCATATAATATCCTACGGAGAAATATAGGTTTTTCATCTAATTTATCAAAGCACAATGAAGAAAATAAGCGTGTTCATATGCCAAAAACATAAGGATCTGGAATGAGTTTCATAAACTTATAACCAGTGAAAGAGAAATGGATTTCAAAAAAAGTATTCAAAAAAATCATTAAACACTCAGAGAAACAAAATGAATGGAACCCTTGGATAATTTCCATAAAATGAATGAGTAATATCAATTCTTGTCATCGAACATGTAAAATAATTTTGAAATATTTTTTAAAAAACATTTCTTGAGGAAAATATAATTTCTTCCTTGACAAATGATTTTTAAAACATAAATTTTTTGAAACCCTTAACTTTAAAAATACTCAAAAAATATAGAAATAATTCATTAAATAATTTTTACAAAATTTTTGATTAAAATGTATTTTAAAATTAATCAAAACATATTATATTTTTTTTAAACAATATAAAAACATATAAATAATGCTCCAAATAATTTTGAAATCCATTCATATAAAAATAAATTGGAAAAATATATTGATATTTTAAAATATTTATTAAAATAATTACTTTTAAAATAATTTAAAACATAAAAATAAATATGGGGAACCACTTAAAAACAAATTCATTGAAAATACATTCACAAATTATATATAAATAATGAATTTTATTAAAACCATTTCATTAAAATACTTCTGACACATATAAATGAATCTTTTATAAAGATAAAATATTATTAAAACCATTTTATCTTGAATATTATCATCAAATAATTGTTTTATTTTTTTTGTACAAGCTTTTTGAAAAAATGATTTTCGATCAAAAGAAAAAATATTGTAAGGTTTTCATAAAAAAAATTATTAAATATCGTTTGAATGAACAATTTGGAAAATGGTTCTAAAGAAGGAATATAACATGAATAACTATGTGATGATAATATTCATGAGTGTTATTGATATACAGATCATAATATTTCATTAATGAAAACATAATCATAAAAAATATCGACAAAAAAATGAGTAATTTTCATAAACAATTAGCACATGGTAACTTTGAATCATAGTCCCCATTTAAGAATATAAAATTAAATACATATTAAAAAACAATTTTGATTTATAATTATAATAATTATGTTAAAATTTAAATTTGGAAACATAAAAACCTCATTAAATATCATAGTAAAATCGAAATACATGTGTCACAAAGAATGAAAAATTTAGACAAAAATCATTATAACGATTTTGTAATTTTTATAACATAAAAAAGAAGTAATAAATATAATAAAATTTATATTTAAATACCAATAAATATATATATATATATTCTTATAATAAATTCCAAATAAATTTTTACACTGAATAAAATAAATGAGTGCTGATTAAGACATGTATTTCAAGGAAATAGAAAGTGAGATGAAATTCCATTAACATATATCCTCACTATCTTCGTACTCATACAAAACTCCTCTATAATAAATATTTGATTATTATAAAACAATTAAAGAAACATATATATATATACGTATAATATCATATATTTTTTATTATGATTTTATATTACTCACATATTAACGATACCATGTTAATGTTTCTCTTTTGGTAAATCTTTATTGTTTTCCACATGTGCCTAAATTTTTTATATTTTGTTTCCTCATTAAAATATAATGATTCTCAAAATTTAAATGAAGTTATAAACATAATATAAATTAATTATAATTTTAATAATAATAATATATTTCATATATAAATATTAAATTGTATACACCATTCATTATGATGTGAGGTCATACGTATGCATGAATGCTTATTCTATTTTTCATTTTAATATCAAAATAAATAAATTAATGGAAATATATATATATATATATGTATATGTATATATATATGTATTTATATATATAATATCATTATAGTATAATTATTATGTCATATATATCATAAAAATCCAATAAAAACATTATTAATACATTCATTGTAGTGTGTGAATAAATCACATCACCTCTGAGGAGGTGGTCACTACTGGAAAAATACCCTATACCAACGGTTTGTAACTGTTGGTATAGGCCCTCAAACCATTGGTGTAGGTTATACCAACGGTTTGGAGGACCATTGGAAAGTAAGTCGTGACAATAGGTCTATACCAACGGTTTTGGGAAAACCGTTGGTATAGACCTATACCAATGGTTTTGAAAGCCGTTGTTATAAGTAATATGAAAACCTATACCAACGGTTCTCAAAACCGTTGGTATATGTATTTCAAAAAAAACATTCGGTGGGATTTGATCCCAGGACCTCTAGTTTATAATTTAATGACTTAACCACTAACCTAACATGAATTTTATGAATATAATTTCATAAATATATATATGTATTGTTATAATAATTTTAAATTTTGATTTATATAATGTTCTCGGTAAGAATATTCGATAAAAAATCGATGGACCTATACCAACGGTTTGGCCAAAACCGTTGGTATAGGTCCTCTATATTGGACCTATACCAACGGTTTGGCCAAACCGTTGGTATAGGCCCCCCCTATACCAATGGTTTGTCCTAAACAGTTGGTATAGGTCCAAATTAATGAACTATACCAACGGTTTGGCCAAAACCTTTGGTAAAAGTCATATTTTCAGTACTGGGTAGTCCACACTTCCTAAAAAGAAATTATCAAATTTACACCAAATTGAATGCACATAGTTAATTTTTTTATAATAACTAAATAATTATAAATTCATAATAGAAAATAATATATATAATATAAAAATATGGCTTCCACAATAATTACATGCATGAAAAGTGGTTATGTTTAAGTTTATAAAATATTTTATTGTGGCAGCAGTTCACTCTACATAAGAACGTGAACTTCATTACCCCATAGATTAAAGGGTGTGTATGTTCATGTCAAACACTTATAAAAAAATTAATTATATTTATGATACTATTTTTATTATATTATAATGTTATAATAAGTATTTATGTCATGGAGAATGAAATTAAAATAATGCAGCTTCAATAAGTATGTTAACTCTTTTTTTGGAAAGCTCTTTTTTCTTCTAACTAAAGGGCATTGTTGGTAGAAATTATACCCAAATAGAGAATTATATGAGAAACTGAGGTATATTGGGATGTTAATTGGGTATATATTTTCTAAAATTATGTGGTTTTGAGGTGTGTATAAGGGTTATATGTTGTGGCCTTTAATAGGGAAGGGTAAGCGCACACATTGCATTTTAGAAAATAAGGTACAGTTACAATAATTATCACAAAAAAATTAATAATAATAAATTTTTTTAATAATTTAATGTTTAATTATGAATGATGTCTATAATATGGTTTTTGAAAATGTTTGAGGTTATTTTGGATCTTATGATTAAAGTTACTCCATTATGAAGCATAATTTTAAGTTAAGCATAGTAATTAATTTTAATCAATTTCACTAATATTTTTTGTTAATAGATGATATTATTAGAATATAAATATTATACTAATTAATATTTTGTATATTCATTATCATAATTAAGTTTATCTGATAGGGAATATTTTGTTTAATTTTACTTTCACAAATATAGAACGAATGTGGGTTGTTGAACTAAGAATGTTCAAAGGTTCATTCCGCATTTTTTACTAATAACAATATAAAATTAATTATGATAAAAGAAATAGTATTTTTTATAATTATAATTGATCTATTATTTAACTAAAACCAAAATAAAATTTAATTTAAAAATATAAAAAAATATTATGAAAAATTGTTTTGAATTAATATTCAGTATTTGTCATAATTCACACCAAAATGATGTGGTCCGAAAAAATCCCACAAATTCACCCTTATATAATTTCAAAATTTTGAATTAAAAATGATTTTTATCAATTTAAATTTATAAAATTATCTAGAATTATTTTAATTATTGGTCATATATGTGAAAAAAAATCAATTATTTTGAGAAAATTTTATTTCGAAACATATAAGGTTCATTCCAAAATTTATGTCTTTGAACTTCAGTATGATTTTTTATATAAATTTTTTAAAATTATATTGATTTTTTTAATATTAATATTATTAGGCTTAACAAACTTTTTTTACTATATATTTTTAAAAAAATTAAAAAATCATGTTATGTAGAAAATCATTGTTGCATGTAATGAAAGGCATGTTGGTGTTGCATATAATGCACACCATGTCAGTGTTGTGTATAGAGAAAACATATATTATGGTATTTTATAATGAAAAAGTATCATGGTGTATCTAATAACGTATGATTATCATGTTTATATCATACAACAGAAAACAATATTTATTGTTCTGTGAAATGAAAAATATCAAGAAGTTTAAATTAATTTGTAAAAAATCACAAAAACATAGTGTTATATTTTACCCCACTTATAATTAGTATTTCTTTAGAAATTCATCTAGGTAATTAATAGTTTAATACTTTCTATTTATATTCCATGAAACAATATAAAAATAATTAATATTAAAACATACCTTAAAAAATAATTTTTGAACCATAAATTTTATCCAAAGAATCAAATAATTAAGCTTCTATGTAAGATAATAAAGGGGGAATGCGAAAAAATGGATAAGGAAAAGAAATATAACTAGCATGTTTTAGAGGAGATTTTTATAGAAATTTTTAGGGGAATGATAAAATTTTATTTTTTATATATATATGTTGATTTAAGGGACAATTTTAATCATTTGAAAAGAAGGTATAAGTATTACAATTTTGGTTTCAGGATCCATTCCGTAGAGTTGAATAATATTCATGAGAAGTTGTACTTACTTGATTTCATTCCCTTTAATAATTATAATCTATGCAATTAGTTTTGTCTTAAATAATTTCCACATCACATATTTCTACAAAAATTAAGGTGAATATTAATTCCTGAAGAACTAACGTATCATGATCTCCATGAAACATTACCCCATCTACCTTCAGTAACCATTAAAAATGATATATCAGAATATGGTATCCAATATTCATAAATTTCCATGCATTGAGATAATAGATTAATCTTAAAAACATCAAATGATGTTTAACATAATCTTTCCAAAAGTTGATAACTTTATAATTCTTCATATTGGTGAGAAATCAAATAAATAGATAGTAGGTCATGAAATCATCGTTGTGTTGATCACACATATACCACAATGTATCTATTACATGTCACATTCCAAATATGTGAATATCATTGTCTTATTATCTATTATAACATTGTAATAACCCTAATTACCCTAAATACTTTGGAAAAAAAATCTTCCTAATTTCAAAGGTAACTAGATATAATCTAAACATCCAAGATGTGTTAAACTTTATCCCTGATAACATATACTAGTTTATTAAATAATAATTTATTTGTTATTAGGTATTCAATAACATATTTTCTACCTTATATAAAAAATATAACTCTAAAAAAACTATTATCAAATAATTAAAATAAACTAATGGTTACCTTCCCATAAAAAATATAACCATTCATGATATAAACTATCTTTTTCTTCAGAACCATTCAACATATTCTTTTCAATAATGATTTATAAAACATAAAATTTACTAAGCATTTATTTTTTTCATTCGTATAAAATATATATTACAACCAAGTATATAAAAACATTAATAATTATAATTTATTGGTATGTTTTAAATAGGTTAACTCATCATTTTCCTTAATACCTATATATTTTCAGATTCCATCTGTAGTCTCATCATCATTGAAAAGATAACAATTACTTCTACCACCTTTTTTATTCCATTTATGTGATTTCAAATTTGGGAATCAACTTTCAAAATGACCATTAATTCCACAAATAATGATTTTAAAATTTTATGATCACATATAGAGGCTAATATTTAAATATATTTCATTAAATGAACTTGTTATTTCCCCTTTGCGGTTACTTTCTTTGTGTCCTTCAATTAAATAGTCAAAAAATATTATTGTTACTCTAATACATTCACATTGGTGATTCTTTCCACAATCATGACAAAAAGGAAACCGAATCTTTATTAGTATATGGCCTCTATTTCCCAAAAACTCAATGAACAATTTTTTTATCTTCCTTGGAAAGTCCGATTGATGGTGAAGTCATTCATTGTTAATCATGTTCCATGAAATCTTATAAAAAATAAACACAACAACATTAAATATTGTGATAATCCCATTTGACTACCATTCATAAAATTTCCCATCACATTCATCAGCATACTAATTACTTATGGTTCCCTCCATTAACTAAAAACAGAAAGCATTATGTGAAAAATAATTTTCATAACAATTAACCACATATTCATGAAACATTTCTTATAGGATGTCTAAATTGGGGCACCTAATTCGTTAATATATTAATCTTTATGTTTATCATAGGTGATTCATAACCTAATTGTTTTTAAATACTTTATCGTGGTTTAGAAAGATTTTTCTAATTACAAAAGAATATTCCATGTAAGTGTCAAACTAGGAGGCCAATTTTTGTGTTTATGGATATGTTGAGTGAGGCCAGACACAAATTGTAGGAGTGTTTACACTGAGGTACATATCTTCCATATATAAATCCAATTTTACAATCATGATAAGGATATTTTTCTAGGAATTAACTCATTCTATCCTTTAACAATATTAAAATAAATTTTCATATACATTTCATCATAATTATCTATTTCTATAGAGGTATATCTAAAATATACCTAATCATATATCTAGGGATCATTTTTATGTTTTCTCATAATATTATCCAAAGGATTACAAAACCATCACTTGGATACCATATATTTACACCTTTACCTTAGAAACATAAATGTCACATCATTTTTTAGAGTAATTAACTCATTATATAAACTGACAACAAAAGATGTTGTTAGTATAGTGACTTTGGAAACATTTAATCATGAGCAATGGTAAATAAGTGAACTAAACTATATCCCACTATATTCTAAATGAATATTACTATTATTAAACACATTTTAAATAATTTATATCTTCATAAAATAGTTAAGTGAACATAAAAATGGTTGACCACATATACTCAATTAGGGTTCAAATGTTAGATATTTTAATATATTCATGAGAATATGGGTATGAAAACAATAACATAAAGGATAAATATCATAACCTACATATGAAAGATTATATACCATAATTATGGAATAAATATTGGTAGTTTATAATACATGGATAATAAAAAAATGTGAACATAAAAATGGAAATCATAACATGTGAATAAAACCTTGAATTGTGGAATACACATAAGCATATAATATTATATCCCTAATAGTTAAATAATCACTACCAATAACATCTTAGTCATATGGTTTCACAGAAAATACGATATTTTTAGTCACGAACTACTCTTATAGAATAATAATATAATTAGTTCACTGTAACTTATATTTTTTTAGTCAAGGTTCAATCCCAAGTCAGTATTAGTAGTAAAGATTCACTCCCAAGACTATATTAGACTATTTTATTTTATATAAATCTTTAATTGATGGATTTAAGGGAGATATTGGTCCCTCCCATATATTATAAAATCATACATACATGTTAAAAAAGAATAAAAACAATCATATCATAACCCATGAAATTAAATGGGTATTAAAAACATGAAATATTATCTTATCTTATGATAAAATAGAGGATTCATAATCATTTTACCAATGTATAACCCATGAAAAGAAGAGAGTTAATATTCATAAAACCTGTGTAAGGGCAATATGTTACAATAACATATAATAAATGATATATAAATGGATTTCATGTATATAATTCCTACAAAAACCCTATTCAGATAAAGAGTAGAAATAAAAACCATTGTATAATTTCCCAGAATTTCATGAAGAATATTAAAATATTCCTTTATAGATGGAAAATAATTTAAAATTTTCAAAAAAAATCATTTCATGAGGAAAATATCTTTCCTTCATTGATACATAATTTAAAAAACATAAAACCGTATGAAATACAATTTTATATTGAATAATTTGTAAAAATAGAAAGAAGGCTTTACATTATTTTTAAAACATATAAAATAAGATTCAAAACATTTTAAAAAAATATTATTTGAAAACAAATTGAAAAATCATAAATAAAACATGTATTTTTTTTATCCATTAATTTGAATGTACTTTGAAAAAATGTAATGAACTATTGAAAATGTTTTTAACACCATATCTTTTAATTAATTTGAAATCAAATAATGTGTGATAGAAAATGTTTTAAAACCCATTTATTTGAAATTTATTAAGAAATTTATAAAAGATTCATTGAAAAAATAAATCATTTTTAAAATAATTATTCATTGAACATAATTTTCAATGAAAATTTGAAAACATTTTTTGATAACATTATTTTTTATATAAAATAGAATATAAAACGAAAGGAGAAATAAGGTAAGGTTCTCTTAATAATATTTTCTTAAAAATCATAACAACCAAAGAGTTGAAATGGTGTAACAAAATTTTATTTTTCATTGATATTTATATGATATGAAATGTCAAATTATTTCTTGAGACATATAATTTAAAATTTAGTCAATGAATGCATAATCATAAGAAATCTTAAGATATTATGTGTTATTTCAAAAAACACTTACCACATGGTAAATCTAAATTGAAATCTCCATGTAATATGATGAAACTACATGGTTAATAAGAAATATTATAAAAAATAAGGATAGTCATGTTATTAAAATTCAACTAAAATCATATACACCTCATAAAATAACATAGGTGCATAAAAACCCATGCGCCCAATGAAGGAAATATGAGACATAAATCCCCTTTCAAATTTGGTAAATTTTAAATAATAAAACACATAAAAGAAATATCATCAAAGGGACATATAAATACCAATAAATTTATGTATATAATAATAGATTAAATTAATGGTCATTATACACATCACAAAAAAATAGTTGTGGTTAAGGTATATGTCTCATTAAAATAAAAAGTGAGATTGAATTCCCATACATTTTATCCTGACTCTCTTTGTACTCATGTAAGAAACAATATAATAAATCTGTGTTTATTATAAATCATTTAAATCACCATATTCTTTTTTATATTACCATACTTCTATTCCCAATATCTTAAAAATAGTTTAATATACTTGTTTGAGTTATGTTTTGGCTTCGGGTAATATCTACATTGTTTTTTAAATGTGTCTATTTTTTTTATTTTGGGTCCTCATATATATATATATATATAAATAATTTAATACATGATATAAATAAAATTTATAATCATTATATATATATAATAATATAATATATATTTAAATATGAAATGGAATACATTTTTCTATGAGATGTTAGGATGTATATATGTATGAACCTTTTTTCTAGTATTCATTAAAATATTGGCAGAAAAAAGTAAAGGAAATATAAGTATAAATATTATATCACTAAAGTATAATTATTATTTTATATATATCTTATAATTTTTATAAACTTATCTCTATTATATTCCACATATTGCATGGATGAATCACATCGCATTGAGGTGGTGGTACTATATACATCTTGAAACAAAATTATCATCATTACAAAAAAATGGAAATCATGAAGGTAGGATTTATATTATAAATAAATAAGTATAAATTATTCCCAAATCTAGTATATGACATAGAAAAATAAATGTTCAATCATAATTCCCTACAATGAGAGGTTGCGAAGGTAAAACATACAATATCGTTTTGTGAGGTGGTATTTTACACAACATAAGAACGATATGTTCATTACCCATTAGATGGATGTTTGTGTATGAAAAAGTTAAACCATTATAATAAAAATAAATCTATATATTGGTTATATTATTTTTAATATATTTAATTTTAATAATAATAGTTAAGGTTCTTGATAAAGAAAATGAAATAATAGTTCTTCGAGAATAATGTTTTCTCTTCTTTTGGTAACTCCATTTTATTTATTGAAAAGGGAATCCACTGATGGATTTCACCAAAATGGGGCTATTATCAGGATAATGGAGGTATTTGGAAAAGTAAATTGGTTATATATTGGATGAAAGTTTATGTCTTGATAGGTTTGATGAAGGAGAGAGGTGGTGTTATTTTAAATGGGAGGGAAAGGACACAGTTGTTATTTTTAAAAACATGTTATGTGTACCAACGTTTTTATGTAAAGGAAGTCATAAAAACAAACACAAATAAAAAACATAATGTTTATAGATTATATATGGCCATAAAATTTTTTTTTTTACAAGTGGATAGATCCTTCTTGTACTTATTCATAACATTTACTGCCTTGTTATACTTATTTTTTTAATCGATCTAATTAATTTAAATAACTATGTGTAATGTTTCTGTTAAAAAAGTTTTATCTTATTTTAAAATTTATATTATTTTGATTAAAAGCATTTTTCAAATTTTTTTAAATTTATAGATATAGAAAATTATTCTTAATGTTAATCTCACAGACTTAGAGATAAAGAATGTTTTTAATGTGATAATGTTAAAATGTTCATTAAGATTTTTAATCAATAATAGATATTAAAATTAATAAAATGAACCCGATTTTTTTAACATTTGTAAAATTTATCTTTTATAACTTTAAATCATTTTAAAAAAATATAACTATATTAATAAATTTTATGAAAAAGTTATTTTGAATTAAAATTCAGTATCATCACTATTCAACAAAAAATGATGTTTCTCATCAAAATACAAAAAATCGTCCTAAGTGAATTTAGAAATTTTGAATTCAAAAATGATGTTTATTTTATCATGCTAAATATTTAAAATAATGAAAAATTAGTATTTTTATTGTTCTAATCATAATTTAAATAATGTTCTTTTGAGAAAATATTATTTTCAAACATATAAAGGCTTTACCAAAAATTATATGTTTTATTGTCATTATTATTTATTAATATAAAACCATTATATATAATACGTACATTTTTAATAATATTCAGATTATTATTTTCAATGTATATGTTTTAACTATAACATTTAATAAATTATAATTAAAAAATGATTATCTATTGAAACTCATAGTTTCATGTAATGAAAGACAAGTCAGTGTTCCAAACAATACATGATAAGTTATTTTGGTGTGTATGGAAAAATTATACCAATGTATAATAATAAAATGAAAATTATTTTTTATCATATTATGTAATAATAGTCTGGTAATCTCTTATTACACTAGCTACTTCCATTGTTGCATGAATTAGAAAATATAAAAAAGATTAAATTTATTTACTATAAAATTCACAAAAACTCAGGGTGTTAAATGTATTCTCATCTCACCATATAAGACTAGAATATTCACTATTTTATTCCAATTAATATTAAAAACCTCTTACCCTTGTACAATACCTTCTCATCCTGATAAATGACAAACCCAATTCCATGGACATGGTTCCCAAGGAGAAGAATTGAAGAGGTAATGCCCTTAAACCTTATATTTTTATTAATTTCAATTTCATTTATTTTATAATTCTTTACATACATCTTAAATAAAAACATTCAAGATATATCCATTATATTATTTATACTTTAATTTTATACTGATTTACTAAAATAAATAATCAAACCCCATCTACCCTCTAATTTATTATAAAAATGAAAATATCATCTCTGGTATGTCGATTTGACAGCATCATATGAGAATAAAATTTAATATTCCAAATCAAACATAAAGGATGGACATATAACTATTATAGTTGTTTAAAAATAATAATATTTATATTTCAACCCATTAAGTGTATTGTAACAAGTAAATATCGTGATGATAAAAAACAAAATAATCTAAATAGTTATCATTGTAGATTTATTAAACGTATCAATTTCATTCCAAATAATCAAATGATTTATGATACCATTTAATATTATAAAAGAACATTAATATTAAATAACATCACTTATGGTGTTCTTATTCCATTTTACATTAATTTATATAATTTTTGTAAAGCAACCAATCATGAAAACCAAGGAAACAAACACTCTCGAACGAACAAATTGAATATTATATCCAATTAGACTGGCGATAAATGACCATCATAAAATAATTCTAAATAAAATATATTTATAACAGGAACTATATAAAATTTTAATTCAATAGAATTTCTTCATCCATGAAAATATGTTCATGTGTTTAAAACATTAGTATATAAGGCAAGGGTTTCTCTCAAAACCCCATTTTTTGTTTGTGTTGTGATTTCTCTCAATTTACACTTTTATAATTATTAATTATTCTTATATCCTTATCCTACAAAATATTTTTATGTTAAAAACTTATTTACCTACCTCAATTATTCATTCTTATAGTTCTAAATTATTTTTTAGAGACTGTTTTTCAATTTATCTCATTAAGCATACCGAATTTATGTGAACATCACAATTTATTACCCATTTTCATGTGATGTCGGCAAATTGTTTTAGGTATCCATTTTTTTATAAATTAATTAATATTATAATGAAAATACATCATTTTTAAATCTTGGTTTTATATAATCATTGAAAATATTTTTTTTATTTTAAATGCTATATTAGATCTTCTCTTAATAATCACTAATGTGGTGTTATTATAATTATTATTAAAAACTATTTTTTGAAGTTTTCAAATAAGTAAGAAATAATATATCATGATCTCTTCATATGAATTTCCATTTATGATTTAAACCAATTATTTCATAGAAACAATTTTTGTATTCCATTTCATTATTCATTATTCACACCCCTTTTTCTTGTCTGGGGTGTATTTATACTTCCCTTTTATGACCATCATTCATTGAAGACATTATTAAATATCAATATTTTTTATATATCATGGATGGTCCATATACCATTTATATAGAATGTTTTTTTTTATGATGTTATTTAATTATGTAAGCTTATGAATAATTATTTTTACATACATTGATGTTTATAGTCCTATAATAGATAACTCCTCATTGCCTGAAAAGTATCATGGGAAAAATGTTTATAAAAAACACTTTATGTTTATTTCTATAAATAATCGGGCGGGTTTTTTTACCCATAGTCTTAAAAATTATTAATGGTATAATGGTTTAGGTTCTAGATTCATGAGATTCTATAAATAATCATTTACCTTATTTAGTATTGAGTTATTACATTCCATAAGGATTTGACAGCGAAAAAATATATTGATGCATTTTCATTCCCAGTTTATTAATAATATATATTTTTGTGATTATTTACCTAGCCATAATGGTTATGTCATATGAACTATTATTAACTTATTGTTGTTTCATAAATTTCTTATTGGCCATTTGAGATCACCCTTTTATTTTATTTCTTCCCCTATGTTGTGAAGATGAAATATATGAAGACGTTATAAGAAGAAATACATTTTGATTTTTATGATTTAGGATTAATTCCAAATGTAATAAATGATCCATCTCTATATCTACTACTCAAGACTACTAATATATTAAATCCTTGGGGATGTGATCTCATGTATCCATGCCATTGTAATAAAATGACCTCAAAAACTACTTTTTTCCAACTACTAGAGGATGGAACATATGATAGAAAATAACGGATACCCTCTATAATGAATCAATGAAAAAATTTAATATATTATAGGAGATTGAGGGTTCTCCAATATTGACTTGATATTAGGGTATCATCATTTTAATTCATGACCATATCATATAAAATATAATGAATTCACAAGAAACTATTTATATTATGAGTTCTTCAAGATTTTATTTGGGTTGATGATAAGACAAACAATGAGTATGGCCTTGGTGAACTGAATCATACCCCCGTACTGGGATTTTTTTTGTGCATGATATTTTAGAGTAATACATGACACGTGACGATGATTCACTATATCCTAACATCATCATGAGTATATTGAAATTGCATTAGTTATAGAGAAAGATATATAAAAAACTATTCCAGATCAATTAGAAAAATTTCTTTTGTCACATAATCTCATAGAAAGGTGTTTCAATAGACTTAGAGAATTTTTAGGGAGTGGGTTTTTAGAAGGATTAAAAGATTTTTTTTATATAAAAATATATATGGGATTATGGGGTTATTATCATAGGTTAATTAAATAAAATTTCTTCATGACATTAACATTTTAGATCTTAAATTATAAAGGATTTGTGTTCGAATGGTAGGGATCATCAGATGATGATTTATAGGAGTTTAATAAGCATTTATAAATTTCTTTGATCTTGATCATAACTGATATGGTAAAGGAGATCAATACATTTTATGATCCATCAGGGATATTAATCTGAGTAGTTTTAATACAGGGAAAACGATTTTAGTTATATGTGATATAAAAGTAGAGGCCACAGGTACAAAAATTCCTTATGCATGATCGATAGTTAAGAGTAGTGGTTTATGCCTTGAGGTGTCTGTGGAATTATCTATTAGGAAAAAATATAATGACATAGATATATTATTGTATTTATTTTTAGTGATATTTTAATATCTTGATGAAAAGATGGGTTGAGTATATATATTTATTATTTTTTTCTACTATATACACCTGGTAAGGGGAACATGGTTTCTAAAACATTGATTGGAAAACATAGAATCAGACAATTCATGAGTCTTGTACAATGTGGATGTTGATGACTTTTATGGAAGATATGAATGTTGTGATTCCATAGGGAAATGAGTAGATGACCCACATATCAGCATCAGTTGAATAAATAATTTATAATCAGATCTAATAGAGGAAATATGTGGATTCATAGTATCTAGACTTGATGAAATTCCATGTTGTATTGAGTTAACATCATAGTGGAAGAAAAATATGGAAGGGATCAACTATTTCTAGAACAAAGAAATTGTGCCAATTAATATTTTGTATGAGAAGACATGTGTGTTTCATACCACAATGTTGGTGGTGTTTATGTTTTTGGCCAAAATGTTCTGTGACATACGATGAAAATATTGGTGGTGTAGCCAGAAAATGAAAAGTTTAGGGTTCAAGGTATGATTCTACACATATCAATAATTCAATGTTGATTATAAAAATTTTGGTCGTATACTACATTAATTTTCCATTCATGAATTGTAATGGGACAATTATACAAGAATTAATGGTGGGTCCCAAAATTATTCTTTGGAAGAATGATTTTAATTGGGTTGTTGTGGACTGATTAAATAAATTATTCCATTTTATCATATGTGGAATAAATTCTTAGTATATCGGTTGGGATACATGTATATTTGGGTGATATTACATCTACATAAAATTCTATATACTATTCATTAAGAACATTACTATAGTTTTACTTAATCATTTTTTAGAATGGATTATATAAAGAACATGGTATGCAATTGTTTTTCAAAATATCCATCAACCCAAAGATATATGGGAAGCTAGAACATACTATAATTATTTTGAGAAAAAATTTCATACACTTATTCTAGAAATTGGTAGTTCTTGGTAGAATCACCTAGATTTTTTAGAGTTCTTCTATAGAATTAGTTAAAAATAAACTATTAATATGGAATCATATTGGTCCCTTTATGGTAGGGCATGATTGTGGCCTCTATGTAATATTAATGTAGGTGAATCCGGGTTTTTGGGACCGAGCATCATGCACCAGAGGTCGAAATATGTTTAATTGATTGAGAAATGTATGACTATACATCAAGGCATACAGAAGATATATAATGATATACTATGATTACCCTTTTAGTTTAAAGTTGGAGATCATGTATTTCCTTGGGTTTCACCTATATTGGGTTATCATATGCTTCGGAGGAAGGGAATTTTGAAACCAAGGATTTTTGCACCTTTTGATATAGATCATAGAATTGGTCAGATGGAATACCCCTAGGATATTCTACATAGGTATAGTTCTATACCTGATGTTTTTCATTTTTGACACATTTTGCAGTATCACCCAAACCCTTCTCATTTGATCATTTTTTGTGATGTTTTTCTTCAGACCGATGTATACATTATGGAGTAACTGATTATTGTTGTGGATCATATTATGTAAGTGTTTTGGGGAAAAGTATGGTTAATAGTTCAATTTTTGTGAAAAAACTAGATATGATTATGAGGAATCATTGGAGGTAAAATATGATATGGAGGCTTTGTTAAATTGTTTTTTATCCTCAAAATCATAATGATATTTTAATCTCATCTCTAAGAATATTTGTTTTATGTTGGGGAGAATTTAAGATCCATACATTTTCTGGAGATTTCTTCTACACAATTAAATTCACTCTGGAAAGATATTTGTATATCATGGGTGGGATTTTCTTTCAGTGTTGTTATAGGTGAAAATTTGAAAATTAGGATAGAAAAGGGGTAGTGCACAATTGGTGCATGATTATTCTAACCATGTCCATACTAATAGAAAACCATTCATTTCGAACCATAGAGGAATCGCATGGTTGTAATATGTGTTTTTGAACCGTGTGGCCTCAAAATATAGATTTTTAACCCCTAGGGGGTGGTTCACAATTAGGGAGAAAAGATTAGAAAACCATGTGACCCAACCCATTAAATCATGCATGTGATTTTTACTCATTGAATATTTTAATTAAAATTCAAAACCCCTTATATGTCACTCACATCCCCCAACTCAAATGGACCTAATAAGTTATATTTCATTATTGTAGGTCCCATAGATTATCAAATAATCTATTAACACCATTATTCACAAATCAAATATCTGATTGATGGATTTTCTCCTTTTCAGTTTTGTAATATCATCATCGTAGGATTTCTCTCTCTCCCATATCTCTTCAAAGACGAAGAGGATTGTTTAATACTCCATTAGAAAGGGTTACATCTATGTTTTCATGGATCATAATCCAGATATTCATGTACCTAGTTCTCAATTCTAAATACTATATCCCTTCGTGAAATTGATTATTGTACATCAAATTGAGTATCTAAATTGGTGAGAGTCACTCAAAAATATTATGGTCATTGGTTTAAATGTTATTTACCATAGACATAATTTTAATTGTGTTTTTTCAATTATGATATTTCAAATTTTCATATTTGGGATATTAACTCATAAATTTTATTGATTAAATTTAATTTTCTTGTGATTACAAAATTGGTTTAACATGGGGAAATTAGAATTGTTTGAATTATTATTATAAAAATGGTTGATTAAAGTGATTATGAATTGATTGAAAATAGGAATTAAGGAATGGTTAGATAAACCATGATTTTTAATGTCTTATGTGATTTAATTTGGAATTAATCATTAATAGTGAGTTTTTCATATTATTTGATTCGATTAATGTGAAGAACCATGAAAGGGTTTATAATTTTAATGGGACACGTTGATGAGAATGTTTGATAAAATGATGACGGTGAAAAATAATGATGTATTTGAAGTATATTATATATATGATATTTTAATATATTTAGTAAAGATTTTGGGACATAGAATCATTCTTCAAAATATCATAACTAATAATAATGAGTGTGGGGCATGGAATAATGATAAAAAAATTCCATATATATAAAAAACGACTCTGAGAAAAGTATTTATGATTATAATTTTCATATGTTATATGAATGAGGTGTGAGATATGAGATGATGATCTAGATACCCATATGGAGATATACATGATGTTATAGAAACAACACATAGACATTGGTAAATTGTTCAAAGAGTTTTTGATATAAAATTTGAATGAATTTATTAGTGAAAACCCATGTTGAATTAAAATTAAATATCTTTTGGAGAATGTTGAAACCCCAAACATCATTTGAATCATGTATTGATGATTTGGGTGTCATCATGAACCTTTTCAGTAATGTGCATAACTAAATAATAATCAATAAAAAAACCAACCATTATTTTATTATATTTCATTATTTATATAGATTATTAAATTAGTAATAGACTATATATTTTTTAAAACCCCAATGGTGCAGGACTGTTGAGTTGTACTGACACCTTACTCAGGCAGGTTGATTGGTTCTCGAATAGAAATAATATTTTTAGGAAAATATAAGGCAATGATACCTATGTTATATAGTTAAGTTTGGATAGATCATGGAAGAGAGAAAAACATGATGTTGGGACAAACATGGGGTTCATTAGTGTGAATTTATTTTGGTTTTTAATTTAATTTCTGACACATATATTGCAGGACATTTCATCTACATTGTTTTTTTAACTTTTAATACTCATTTTTTCTTGTTTTGGTGTTTTTTAGTTATTATTTTTCATTATTTGGTAATTGATTATTAATTTATTGTACCATAGTTATTTTTTAAAGAGTGCATAGTATTTCCATGTTATTTATATTTTTCCCACATTTCTATTCAGTATCCTCATAATTCTAAGGTGGTTCTTCTAATGTCAGGTAACTAATCTGACTAGGGAACCAGTATGTGGCACCCGTTTTGGAATTTCACACTTTTCATTGGGTTATATTAATTCATATTTGTATTTTATATGTATATATTATGTGTGTAATAACTTATAAATATCATTTTTTGTACTTGAAATTTTTGTTCACTTAAATTTGTTATAAATAATTAATTCATTGATTAATTCTCACTTTAATGTTATAGTATTTCTAAGGTTCATTTCAAATTTTCTTTTTTATCTGGATTGATTTTGGTTGAATTTTAATTGTGGGAAATTAATGAATCATTATTTAAAAATGAAATTTATTTTATTATCCAATATTTATTTATGATGATTCCAATTAATATTGATTTTTCACTATTTGTTAAATAAATTTTTTCTTCTATTTAATAGATTTAGTATTGATTTCTCTCTTTAGTAAAAACTCATATTTATTCCAATTCAATGTTTTTCGAAAAATTTTTCAAAATTTGGTTTATCATTCTTAGAAAAATTAATTAAATAAAATTTAATATAGGTTTTCATTTATATAGAATGTTTGGAATATAATATTCTTATTTCTATCCCAATAAGTGGATTTTTCTCATTTTACAAAAATGTGAGTGGAATGATTTTTTTTCAACTTATATTGTATGTACAAAGTTTCTTATTATCATGAACTATAATTTCATCAAAGCTTCCATTACTATTTTAAAACATTATTTTTTTAAAAAATCCATAATATTCAAAAACATTTAGTGTTAAAATGTTATTTTCAAGGATAAAAGGTTATTATTCTCATGAATGGTTTTAATGATATTCTAATGGTATTTATATTAATAAAAGAAATGATATTTTTACATTACTTGTAATCTAGTGGGGATATATTGATTTTATACCATCATAATGCATTCTATGGATTCATTAGGATTTTTTAGTATGGAATGTATTGATATTCACTATCATGATTGATTTTTATAGCTAATAAATTTATTTGTAAATATAAATCATACACTATTTAAAGGATGTTTAATTTAACATAAATATATAAAATATTTATAATTTATATAATTATTGATAAAAATATATATAAATTTAACATATAGTAGTTTAAATTGATTGTTATGTGATTGAATATGAAAAATAATGATAAAACCATATTCTTTACTCAAAATGGATATTTATTGATAAGGAAAATAATTACAGAATATACTTAAATTTTTTGTATTTGAAGTAATATTTTAACATGTATATGTATTTGGGATATAGTTATAGATATCCCATCAATGAATCAATATTATAAGATGATGGATCATTTTTATATACTATGTTAAATTATATTATGGTGTATTCAATTTAAAATGACCTAAAAATGGTCTGGACAATAGGGGTATCATGATTCATGATATTAAGACAAGCAATATTATATAAATTACTTCATTGATAATCGAATTATTATTATCCTGGATATTTTTGAGTGATATTATCTCTTGTTCAATTTCATTGTATGTTTATTGATTAATTGTATTTTTTTCATTTATTTACATATTCATATTGAATATTACTTATCCAATTATGATACTAAATTTGTGTATTAAATGGAATTTTATTTCATATATTTTTTTTGAAAATTCATAATATATTTTTTAAATGGAATGTGTATTTAGTTCTTTTACTTCCCATGGTTATTTTTATAGATTAATGCCATCTTAAACTATTATTAACCCTGACTGGGATTTTGATTTCACCCAAATTTTGTTTCCTTTTCATAGAATATATAATGTTTACTCCAAGTGATATGAAATGTTAAGCCTGGGGGAATAATAATATTCCCAAAAAAATAATTTTTTAATTCTTGTTTTCAAATTAAATATAGTCATATTGTACTTATATAGTCTAATAATACTTTATTGGTATTTGGTTCATTAGGATTGGATTACTATTATATTATTCCAATGTAATACATAATACTCCAGTTATTATATACCAGTGTCATTATTGTTAAACAAAATGTATGATTTTATGGAAATCTAAATAATTTTGGGGTTTCCATCATAATGATTCCCTACAAATTACAATAAAAATATAACAATTCAATATATTTATAGAAGAAATGATATTTTTTGTGCCAACCGAAACATGGTGTATCGTGTCTAACAAAATCATAAACCATGGAACAATATCTATAAATAACCATATATAATTATTCTATCTTCCTTAGCATAATTTTATCCATAACATCATATGTGATCTAATGAAATTGAATTGTTAATGATTTAATCATGGATAACAACTAGAACCACCACTTCAAACCTAATAGGTAAAAAAACACATATAAATACTAGAATGTTTTTTATAGAACTGTGACAATTTTAATCTACATAGCAGTCCTAAATATCAATATTATATTCTATAAAATCATATCAAATTGAGTCAAAAGTGCTTTTAACATAAAGAATGACGTATTTGTGAAAAAATAACCATTTTCAACTTAACCGTACCCCCTATAAAAACATTAGGAATACCAAAAAAACAAAATTTTAGTTTTTTAATCAACCATTTATAATTATTGTTTCCAAATAATTACAACAATATGTTTTATTGAACATGATAATGTGTGTTTTTCTACAAAACTATTCATTACATAGTAAATCATCAATCTTTAATTAATTTTATATTAATACATATTATTATTGTATTGAAATATTACATTGAACCATTATAAAAAAATCATTAATGATAAAAATGAATAATATATTTATTACCTGATCATAGTACGAGGGTTTACAAAATACTATACAATTATATAGAATTTTATTTTTTTGAGTTATATTACATCAATGAAATGATTAATAATATTTTAAACATATCTCAATGGAGGTATATCATAATACCATTTTCAAGAAAAAATAATGAGGGGGAGATATAAAATAAAACTCCATGTTCTTTGAGGGATCTTAAATCATAAATTTTACATTATAGAATCATATAAAAAAATTAATAGATCTTTTCCAAATATCAGATACCAAAAAATACTACATGACCATAAAAGGAACTCTTATCTTCTTCCCACCTCATTAAACCCTAACTAATAATTTGATGTGAAAAAGATAATTATATAATCCCAAATCATTCTCTAATATTTCATTCAAATGAAAACAAATGAAAAATGTAAGAAAATTAATTTAATTATGTAGATCTTTTATGATAATGAACTCCCATAAAACATTAATATCATAAATCTCATCATTATTTTTTGGTTAATTAATATATCCTTATGTTATTTTTTTAACAAAATGAAATTTAAACTTTGTTATTTATTTTCATCATTATCGATAATGTATTATTATTTGAATTAATAATTCTTTAAAAAATTGACATATTAAATTCATAGAAAAATTAATAGTATACTGATTCCCACGGTAATTTATTAATGGGATTAAGAATTTTATTAATATGCTATAAACTATAAAAATTATCCACAAAATTTGAGTTATTAATTTCATGAATAAAATATTCTAATATTTTGATTTACTTAATGACATAGTATTTTTTCATTGAGTTCCATGAAACACATGATCTTCAAAAAAAATATGGAACAATTGTTAGATTATTTTGACCCCCAATTTGAGTATGATACACACATTACAAAAATCATAATGATAAAAATAAAATTATTATTACATCTTAGAAGAAAAAAATATGAATACATCAAAAATAGTGAACAAAATTATTTTTTTTAACATTATAATTAATTATTTATATTTTATTCTAATTTGAGTATATAATTTATGGGTAATAAAAATATTCAATATAGAATCAATAACTTAAAGATGATAATAATCATTATGTGATTCACTTTTTTCAACACATCTCACATATTAATCAAATTAAAATTTTCCCTAATATATATATGAGTTACTTCCTCTCATGATTATTTGGTGAAAACCCTTTTTAAAATAAAAATTATAATATCATTTATATTATGAAAAAAATAGAATATATAGTGTTATTGCCTTTATATGCCAAAAATTTCATTTTACTAATAATTATGATTTAGAAAAATGTGATTATTTCTATTGAAAAATCCCTACATTTATTCTATACAAACTAGGTATAAAGATTTTCACCAATATTAATAATTGTAAAAATTATATTGTCTATATCATCCTATTATTAAATATCTAAAAACACATATCAAATATTAAAGACCATAAATAATTTCTTCACCATGTAAAAATTAAAATTATCACCATGTTATATAAAATCATATTATATTTTAATTTAAACCTCTTTCATGGGTACTATATTCAAATAAACTATCATTATATTTATTTTAATAAAAAATTAATCGTTACACCATATATGATGAGAAAAATGTAAATTTTTCCAATACACATGACTATGAAAAAATAATCATTAAACCAAAAATATTTATTTAAAATTGAAATTTTTAAAATAATTTTTTTTCATCCTATATATTTAAATTTTATCATAGATAATTTTATAAAGAAATTTTCTTTCCCCATATCATTATTTTTAGTGTTATGACACTCAGGGAACCATGTTCTATTATTATATTTATGATTTACCATTTAAATGTAATTTATTACAATCCACATTTTCTAAATTAATATAAATTATAATCAGGATATCCAATGAGTGTAATATAATATTATTTCATATCTATAAAGATGATTCTAGGCAGTGAATGTTTTTTTTCATGAAAATAGTAATGAATTTTGATGGTTTCCTTTTTATTATTCAAAAACATATATAATAATAATGAAATTATATGAATCTAAAGAGTAAATAAAATTATAATCCTCAATCATGTATAGGGAACATAAAAGTTTAATCAATTGTAGAAGTATCATTAATGAGGAAGACTTAAAATAATCCCACCATCTATCTCTTGTCACTTATTTAAAAGGATAAACTTAGAAACAAACTCAATTTTCACTTGTAAATGATCTATATAAAAAATCCTTACGGATAAATTATATACCTATAAAACGCATCTATTAAATGTTTCATATTAATAGTTATATTTTCTATACTAATAAGATAATTCAACAGAAATTTATCAATATAATCTTTAAATTATACTATAGATATATTTTTTATGTAGAGAGATACTTAATATTATATTAATGAAATTTAAATTATATATATAAATAGTTGTGTATATACATGTTAATTATCATTAAACCTTCCAATTTATAGAATCTCCACATTTACTAGAATAAAAATATGTAAATTAGTTTTTATATAGTGAATGATAATAATATGGTCCTTATATCTAGTTTATGATATATATTGGAATAAAATAATGGTTTAAGAAGCTATGGTTATTGGGTGAACATTATTTATACATAAATCATGTTACTAAATTTTCTTTTCTTGTTGGAGTGAAAATATAGTAACTAAAAAATAAAATTAGATAAAATTATTTCTTTTTTATGATAACTTATACAATAAAATATAGAATCCATTTATTTTGGATTAATTAAATAGATTTATTAAAAATATATAAGACATAATATTTATTATAATTTTAATACTTTAATTAATTTAGAATCCAAACATTGCAGTTATGAAATTAGGATTCTACTGTTTATATCTTTATCCTACTAAAAGACATAAATATTTAAATTTTGTAGGAAAATGATTATAAAATATATCTAGATAATGGAAAACAATTTAGGAATTAATAATTATGGGCAATCTTCTAAAATCCTATTGATGTTCCTTAATGGATGGGTCATGTGTAAGCCTTCATTAGTTTACATAAAACTTGAAAAATATACTCTCGGAGGCTCATAATTTTTTTATTTAGGTCTCATTTTACATTATATCTATTATTTAGAAAAATTATCATGAAATTTTATAGGTATAAAATTTATGTAGTCTATATAGCTATTCATATATCTGAAAAAATAATGCAAGAGGGATACTACATTCCATAGAACTCAAATAAAATTTTTTCTTGATTGTACGTTTTCATTTAACAATTTTATTTTTTGATTGACCAAAACATATATTACTTTTGAAAAATTACAGTACTATAGATTTAATCCATGATTATGCAAAAATATATTTTAAATCATCCCTAAAATTTGTATTCAATAACCCCATTTTTATTTATCAACATAGACTAAAATTCCAACATTACATCTATTTTAAAAATTCATGTGATACCTGATTTTTTAAAATGAAAACATCATCTAGATTTTTTGCACGTTTGAAATATTTTTCTCCACCAAGGAAGACCAAAATTTTATTAGAAAACTTCAAAAACATTGAAATTTTAATATTTTTATTAACTATTCATTAGTTATTTTTCTATATAGTAACCATTAAATGTTTGAGAAAGTATAAATATGTGGTTTATACCTTCTTAAAAATTAATTTTCACTTTTCATATTACTCACCACTAATTGAATTGTAATTAATATATGAGAATCAGGACAGTAAATTCCCCATGATTCATTACTTGGGACTTGTGAATAAAAAATCTCATGAAACTAGAGAAAACATTATCATAATGTAAAATATATCTAAACATCATAACATTTTTTAGATTGGAAAATTTTTATATACTATAAATGTAAATGGAAATATGATCATTATTTTGACCATATATTAATTGAGGGTAACCACCCCAACTCTAATAACAATGAGTAGTTTTTTCCATTAATACATCGATATTAGATATATGAAATCACATACAAGAAAATAAAATATTTTTTATTTTTTATTCAAAAATATAAAAATACAAAATTCCCAGTATAATTAATGAAATAAAATATTCAATGTTTTTTCATTTAAAATTCTCGTATTCATCATTGTTCAACCCATCATATGATTTATAAAAAACTTATAGGTATCCTATAAAAAATAGATAATATATGGGTGATGTCATATGCGATGTAATGGTATGCATAAAATATAATCTATAATGAATAAATAAAAACAGTAAATATGGATAGGTAAATTACTAAAACCTATTTAATATTATCATCAATCTTGTCATAATACGGAATAAGTAAATGATGATAACCTAAATCCACATACATAATAATATATGATTGAAACTTATCAATGCATTTTATAACTAATATAATAATTTCATTAAAATGTTGGGTGAAAAGCCTTATTTTAATATAAAAACAAAGGAAATACCTCTCTTTGACTATGTAGAGGGAGACCCATTAAATAGACCGAAGTCCTAGGGGCATGAAATCCCATTTTTTGGCCTAAAGTGCCCTCTAGTGAATAGTATTTATACAGTACCCATCCAGCTACAGTTCCTTATACTATAAAACTGCCATTATAGTTTTCACTACAGTACCTCTGCCACTATAGCATCATCGTTGTTATAGTTCATCCACTTCCGCAGTGCCTAGATATAGTAATTATAGAGTAATTGACTATTGGACCCCTCCTGGAATTGATCTTGGTTCATTTGGATGCCAAAAAAAAGCCTCTATCACTAGGTTACATGCTCATTGGGACTAATAAAATAATTGAATCGCGATCAATAAATTTTGTCATAATGAGGATATTCATTTTATATGAAAACTAAAAAATATTATCATGACCTCTCAAAAGAATCATTACATAAATGGGTAAAAAATTGTTTTATTTGGCCAGTAGATTTATCTCATGAGATGTGTCGATGTATCAAGGGGATACCAATAACTTGGTCCCACCTATCACATACTAAATCCAACAAACTCCTTTTATGAAAAATTTGAAACATTATCAAAAGTTAAAATTTTATGGAAAAAATAAGATATGAAATGATAATTAACTATAAAAATAAATAATAAATATTTTATCAATACAATATATTCCTATAGATCAAAAACAACATAATGTATTGATTTAATTTATGAATACACATTCCATAAAAATTTTATAAATTTTTTGTGTGGAAAGAAATATTTTCACCTTAAAAAACATTTAAAAAAAATTAATGAAAATTATGTTAAAAAGAAGTTTCCATCAAGAAAACCATTTATAACCTATAAAATAATATTTAAATCTATTTAATTAGTGGTGGAAGATTTTGTGGATTCCATATAATTCCTTTCACATTTTTGGTAAAATATAATATGGCCTTCATTTCTAGTTGACATGATGATTAATTTGATATTTTTTAAAATATAAAAGGTTTAAAAATTAATTTTAAATGGTAAAAAACAATTTAAAATGTTTTTTAAAAAATTATATATTTTTATAGAATGAGATTTTAGGTTGATGATAGATAAAATGTTTTAATTTTCAAAAAAAATCAATAATAGTCAACACCCACATAAAATAAATAATCATTAAATTAAAAATTAAATACCACAAAGACAATCATATTCTTGATATTAAATATAAATTTTGTAGTATATACAAGATTCAAATGAATATGTGGTGATTATGTCATATGTCTCATAGAAGAAAATATGAGATACGAAACCCTTTGCACGGGATCAACATGAATTGTATGTGTATGAACCTCATGTATAATAAATTTATGTATATTATAAATATATTATAAAATAATGTTGTATATATCATACCATATGTGATTTATTTTTATTATTTTATTTTTTGTTTATTAACATTTATTTTTAAAAATTTCTATTCTGGTTGATAATTTTTTCATATTCCATATATATTTTGGATAAATAGTTTCATTAGTATTGTTGGATAATTATTAAATATTACATTTACCATTAAACATGTTATATTTTTTATATATATTCATTATATATGCATGTAGAGTAATAATTTATTATTTGATTAAGAAAATGGATTCCACAATTCCAGTAGACTGTATGGAATACTTATACAAGAACGTTGTATCCATTTTTATCTATGTATAGAAAAGGATTGCAATAAATATAAATTTTCCATGAAAGAATCATTAAAAGTGATATATTTAAATTATATTTCAAAAATAATTTATTATTAGTATCAATTTAAAATTAAAAGTAATAACATTTCATATCGTTATGTAGAGGTTGTAGTCCACATGTATTCACAAAAGATATAATTGTATTCCAATGAAATGAATGGTAAGAATTTAGATATTTTATTATATTTATGGAAGTATAGTTAGATCATAAATATCACATATATTAATTTACATTAACCTTACTATCTTTCTTTTAAAGTGTAAGAGAAAAATGAATCCTATCACTTTGTAAGGTGGCGATGGTCATACAAAAGAAAGACATTATGGAATCCATAAAGGAAATTAATGATTAAAGATATATATGATATCATAATTAGTGAAGTGTTAATATTTCATGATAATCATATAAATTTGTAAAATAATTAATTATATCCATCCATGAAATGTGGTTATGTATAACAAATCCCATCAGTATATGATGGTGTATTCTACGTTATATATGATTGATGGATTCATTTATTATTTTATTGAAGTGGAGATCAATATGTATCATGTAATTCAAATAATAAAATATCAGTATATATAAGCCACTAGGGTAATTATACTAGAATACATCAATAACATTTTAAGCATAGGGATGAATAAAAAATACACATGTGTAAAACTTTTTCTTCTTCATTGACGTGACTCTATTAGAATTACAAAGAAAGACTTCATAAGATGGATTACTAATAAAATAATTGAATCAAAGATGCTTTTAGGGATGTAAATATGGGATATGGGTAGTTATTTTTCAATAAAAAGTGTTTTTTTGATGTGTGAATAAGGGTGGACAGTGATGACCTTTCATAACTTGGAGATAAGACACTCGAGGAATGTTTTAGAAAAATCAATCACAGCCATGTTTTTAATATCATAAAAAATATCCAAATATGTAATTATTTATAAATATAGATTTTATTATTTAAATATTTCTATAATATGGGTTATTTATATGTTTTAGGTAGTTTTTAACTCTTATCTTCATTGTCAACACATTATGATAAAAAAAATTAACCTAAACTTGGGTAATTAATTTTTCCGATGCTACCATTTCATTATTGTTTTATTATGTTTACTAGACAATATAAATATTTATAATTAAAAATATGTAATTTATTCATTTATATTAAATTCAAAAATATAAAAAATATAAGTTATTATTAAACCATTGATGAGACAAAAGAGTTGTCTTCCAAAATGTTTTTATCAAATGTATAAAATTTTGTAATATAAAAATTCATGATTAAGTTCATTAAATGAGATAAATGAGATATTTTTTTATAAATGTGTTTTTTTAATTGAAATAAATTAAACATAAAATTTATCCTCCTAAATAAATTCAATGAAAATTTATTTTTCTTTTAAAAATATGATTCTCATTACTCATAAAAACAATTAATCTTTCAAAAAAATATAATAAATTAACTAATTGATAATTTTTACATATATATTTTAAAAATGAATTTTATTTTTCTAAATAAATTTTATAAAAGGTAAAAAAATACCTTAATATTATCTGTTCAATGTGTGACAAAATGTATTTATAGAAATTAATTTTTTCAGAAAACATTTCTTTTTCGACCAAATGATACTTATATTTATTATAATAAATATATTTCTATAGAATTTATATTATTCATATGTTAACCATAATTATTTTCATAATTTACTTACTATTATTCATTCAATACATAAAAATTGCTAGTTTATAATTTTAATGTTTAATAATTACATTTTAATAGAGTATTGTGTTTCTTTTAAATGTAATGTTCCATTTCATGCAATATTTAGACAAAATTTAATTTATTAAACACAAATAATGAATTAGTTAATTAGGTGTTATATTCTGTTATGTTAATTATGTTTTATGTCATAAAATCAATTGTATGTGATGCAGCAATATTAATTTCTATGGTGTCATATTACATACACTTAAATTAGTTTCTCCCTCACAATTTAATGGTGATCTTGGTATTCAAGGTTTTGAAATTTTAAATTTAATTTATTTAAATCCCATATCATTATAATAGATAATATAACATATTCATGATAAAAAATGGATTAGATATACATTGGTCCTTTTGAATAATCATATAACTAGGTTTCATTGTAGGAGAGGATATGTGGGAATCATGATATGTACATTGAAGAAATTTGTAATGATAAATTACAATAAAGGGTTATATAGTTCATTATTCATAATAAATTAAATGATAAATATAAAGCAAAAAAAGAAAAAACCACAAATATTTGATAATTGAAAATAACATTAAATAATTGGCATTAAAGGTAATTGTATAACACTTTTGTTTTAACTTCATTTTGCTAACATTAATGATTTCATCTACCAACTTGACATGGAACATAACCAAATGTACATAAATTATATCATTTTATATCATAAGAATAATTTAATCCTTTGGTTTTTAATCAATCAATTATTACTTTATTTCTTACTCCATGGAATTAATATCTAGTAAGAATTTTTATGCATCAAGTAATAGATTTTATATTTATAAAATCATTCAATAAATAAAATTGGAAAGCCACTCATAAATAGAAACATTCATTAAACTCTAAAAAATATAACATAGCCAATGAAATAACAAAAAAAGTAGCATTGACACTAATATTATCTCATAAATATAAATTTATCATTATTATATCAAAACTAAACACATATTATGTGTAATATTCCATCAATAATATGTTATACAATAAATATTAACAGTCCACTGAATCACATTCCTGACCCTTGATACCAATCAACATATGAAACCATCCATAACGAAATGTACTATATTATTTCCCAAATCCAATTCATAATTTTCATAAAATTATTTTCATTTATTAATTTATTATATAATAGAATTCTTGAATCCAAACAGAGAAACAATTTAATCATACCACTTCATCTATAATAAAAGAATATTCTTGACCTTGATCTCTCAAATTATTCTATGGTATATTACCTTGATTCTTGGTGTATTCATTTACATAGATCCATATATCCATAAATTATAAACAATAATAATTATAATATTAATTAAAAACCATTAAATAATAATTATTGTTTCATTTATCTCCTCACATGTAGGAAACTTGCATTCCCATCAAGAATGTACTATGATGTTCTTTTCATCATATATCATATATGGTAAAATCCTTCATTAACTACATCCCTTAATGAATTTTTTATTTTCTAATCCTATTTTTCTATTTATTACCATTTAATAAATTATAATAATAGATTTATTTATACATCTTGATAACATATGATACTATGTTATTGGATGACATTAATGTTAGGGAGACTTGTTTATATTAAAATATTGGATTATGTCTATCATTTAAACAACCATTATTACTATTTTGATCATGTTCATTGATATAATACCGTTCATTTTGTTATATTCAATTTATAAATATTATAATAAATTATCATAGAATCTATCATTATGTAAAATAATTTATAATCAATAAACCTGTTTAAAAATTAACATAAATTAATAATTTTAATCTTGGTTAACCTCTTAATGAAAAAAAATTGTTTATTTTGTTGAGTTTCTAAAAAATGATTATATATACTTTTCTAAAGAATGGTTTTCAATAAAATTTGAATTACCCTAGGGATATCACCATGAAGTGTCAAAATATTTATGCAGTAAGGCATGTTGTTGTTTACTAGCTATCACACTATTCAAAATCGATTCCCCATTCTTGGAATGACACCACCAAGGTACATCTGATCCATGACCACGTCCAATTATATTATATAGATAGGATTTATTTATAAGTGAAACAAAATAAATCTATTAATTATGAAAAAATTTGGTTGACCTTATATACATATCATCCTTTTAAATCATAGGGTTATGGTCCCAAATCAATGACTTCCAAAATCTAATTCCCAATGTTTCTATCAAACATGATGTGGTACCGAAAATAAGAACCCCAGCTAATATAACTAATATAAATTGGTCACATTATTAAATTGAAATAAGATGTAGGGAATCAATTCATGAATGACCAAAAAATTTAATAATCCTTGAAAAAAAGATATACACATATAATTAACCATATATTTGGGGATAGAAAACATAGTGCTTTCATATAGAACACCATTATTCCTCATCCTGTATCCATACATATCAATCCAAAAACACATTATGATATCCTTAGTAAAATAATGCCTTTGAAAGGACAGATATTAGAATCTAATTAATTGTATGGATAAAAGAAAATATCCTTAATAAATAAGAAAAATGATTATGGAATATTATTGAACTAAACAACATTCAATTTATTTATTAATTTCTCCATAATATTGATGAAATAAATGATGATCAAATATTTCTTTCTAAATAATCACATAATCTTGAAACTAATTCACATATATTTATAAATTTTATGGTAAAATATTCATCAATAAATCATATATTAATTAGGGAATGGATAATCATAAATATATGAAATAAACATTAAATATCATTCAAAATACAGTCGAAATCTGTGCATACAAAACCATCAAATCTGGCTGACTAATTTTTCTAATGAGACCTATAAATTCAGGGAGGGTCTATCTAATACCATCCCCTACCATTAAAATAATAATTTCAAGAAAAATAATCACATGAATTGTGTGAAAAAAATTCCACATAAACATTTGTGTTGAAAAATCATTTGGTATAATAATACACATCCCAATTAAACAAACATAATCATAAATAATCCAATGTAATATTTTTAATCGTAATATAAATGTATATCCTTATACAAACTGATCATAAATCATAAATATATTGAACAATGTTGATATTAGTATACTATATCAAAAGTCGATTGTAGGGACAATAAAGGGATGATGTCATTAATGTATGTAAATATAATAAATTTATGATTAATTTTTTTTTAATAAAATAACTTTTTAACATTGAAAATAATATTAAATCCAAATATTGAAAATAATTTTTGAAATTAATTTCTTAAAAAATTTAATATATTATGTAAATCAATGCATTGTCATGTCGGATGTAATTTTATTCATGTCGGACATGTGAAAACAAATATTTGATTCACATTTCTATAAAATAACAAACATGTATTATTTTCAAAATGATATTAATATTACATAATGAAATTTTTAAAAAAATTAAAATTGGAAAATATTTCATTAGTATATAATTTTTGAAAGGTTTAAAAACTTAATTTTGATAGAAAACATCTATTTTTATGAAAAATACCTTTTGACTGAAATGTTAAATTATGTTATAATTATTTACAAAATATTTCTCTATAATGTTCAATCAAAATGTTTTAAAAAAGTTAAAATTTCAAAACGAATTTCATGATCAATAAAATGAATTGAATGTATATTTATTTTAAGATATAAATAAAAAATTATTCCCCCATTTTATCACATACAAACATAATCCTAAATAACGATGAGATTGTGAAATAAAGGCATTAAAATTTGTAAAATCTAATTAGTAATCCCATAAATTGAAAAATAATTAAATCATTAAATAACATCAATATAAATAAATTCATGATAAAAAATATCAAATAGTGAGTATATGCACTATGGAAAATATTATTTGTTGAATATGGTAATTTTTTCAAGAATAAATAAGTCAGAAAGGAAATCAATAACTCATGATTGACATCCTCTATACATGTACAAATATAATATATAATAAATATAGGTTTAATATATATATCTATTACATAACTATTATAAAATGTACCACTCAATATATTACATAATTATTCTATTTAACGAATCATTTTTTAAAAATTCTTTACTAAAATAAAATTCTTATTTGATAATTTATTTTTTTGTATGATTCATTTAATTAATTTAGAAAAATTTATTACTATCATGGTTGAAAAATATACATAATTTTAACCATAATAACTTATCATGTATATTAATAATATATTTATTTAGAATAACATATCATTATTATATATAGAATATGGTTTTAACAATTGACATAGATAGTAGGGCATACATACGCATAAATGTTGTTTCGGTTTTTATTGATTGAATGAATAAAAGGAAAATAATTATTAATTTATTGTTATATATATATACACATATGTTAAATTAAAAATATATAATTTACATTATTTATATAAAACCTTATTTCCAAATATGTAAAAAAATTGGAAAACATTTCACAATGCTATGTGAAGGGGGTACTCCTAACTTATATAGAATAAATGTTATTGTTATCCAAAAGATTGAAATGTATAAAGTTTGAAATGATATTATAATTGAATAAATATTTCAAAATAATAAAATACTAAAAATATTCATTAACCTAAACATTATATCCTTTTATTTGATTAATAATATGAAAACAAATCACATCGCTTTGTGATGTTGTAGTCTATCATATACACAAGAAACATTATCATATTTCCCATTTAATAGAATGTAAGAAGTTATATGTGATATAATAATTAAGGAATTATTATAATGTCATAAATATCATTTATATATGTTTAATATATCATTATATCATTCCATAAATGATAGTTATTTAGAAAATATCATCAATTTATAAGGTGTTTGTCTGACGTATGAAAGATCAGCAATTTCATCACCCATTTGATATATGTGTAGACATATTATTTTTATAAATAGATAAATAATTAAAGGAATTAATAATAAAATTCTAAACTACATGATTTGGGGATAGATATATGGAATAGATTTGGTTTTTTGTTTTCATCATAAATATTTTTATGTTTAAGGGGGTGTAGAAAAGGGGCGTCCATTTACTATTGAAGGGGAGGAAATACATTGAATTTTTAAAAATAACTAATGACACCAACATTTTTATAATTCCAAATTCCTCTAAATAATTATTTATCCAAAAATATATTTGATAATTTGAATATTTGTCCAAAAATATGGTGTGTTACATTTTTTAGATCATTTTTAACATAATCGTACAGTTTAAAATCCCCACTATAAACACATTTTTACATTAACTGTATTAATTAGTTTTTTTTGTTTTCACTGTTAATTATGGAAAATAATTAGGTTGGAATTATTCATCAACAAAAGAATCATATTTTTCTAATTATTTTGGAACACTTATTTATATTCATTCATTATTAGTGTGTATCATTCTTTTTAGGATATTCACATGAGTTTGACTTGAATTTATTCACTAAAATATTATTGGTAATGTTCAGTATCATTTTTACTGAAATTCCTTCCCATATAATACGTACATTGAATATTCATATTTTATTTGTATTTTTATATGAATGGTTCATGTGGAAAATTTGAATGATCTAGACATGTATAAATTTTCACAATGATCACATATCTTTAAAATAATATATTGATTGTTCTAGAATTCACATCTATTTGCAACATTATACTCATTTTCATTGATATTGGTTATTTTCTTCTTTACTTATTTACCTATCATGATGTACGAAAAATTTTATTTTCATGTACTAGCATATAATACAAATATATAGATGCACTAATTCGGAATTATTCACTACCCCAACAATATATTACATATCATAAAATTCTTTATTGAAAATGTTAGTTCCACTTGGTTAGATAACCTAAGAAGGGGGCAGAATTAGGGTATCACATATTAAAATAGCTTTACCTAATGATCGTGTTTCTTTGTTTTACAAAACAACCATCATTAAAAACAAACTCCTATTTATAATGTTCGGAGTGAACTCACAGCCCCTCCTTGTTTACAACTACTCATAACATGAAACTCACTGCTCTCTGAATTTAAGTGTGCTAACTTCTTCATAAAAATATCAAATCTCAATGTAATTACTTTTATGTCCCTTAATTATAGAAAATTAATGAATCTTCTTCGATATTCAGATTCTCTATTGAAGATCCACACTCATTCACTGATAAATACCAATTTACTAAAAGTTTATTGAGCAACTTCCATGTTTCGCAAAACCATTGAATGGCCAGATCGCTTCTCAAAAAATAGAGCACATGTGTCACCAATCCACTTGTGTGAAAAAATTATATTTCACTCAAAAATTTAGGGACTCGTACGATTTTACGCCCAAACCAATACTGGCACATAAATATCAACTGGTGCAGAACATATGAATGATGTATTACTTGCACGACCAAACCACCATATGTGAGATCAAACATAATTGTGGGAATTTAGATCAAAATCACTATATGTGTTGATATTTTTTCAAAATGGGGAGGGGTATCCCTCTATTTATATGAATATTGGGCACCCTAATCACCGCACACAAGTTTCCTCCCGGCGCACAAGTCTAGCCGCCTAAGCCTCTATCGCCCAAGTCACCTTGCGTGCCCAAATCAATACATGGGTTATCCTCTTTTATTTTACATATTTTTATGTTATGATATTGAAAAAAAAATATGGAGTGAAACTTTCTATGCCTCTTAAAAACTGGAATGAATGTCTCTTTTCCTAAAATACTTATCTCCATTTTTCTGTTTAGAGGCCCAAAAATTGTGAAAACCCATGAAAACGGTTCCACCTTGTATCTAATCATATTGTACCACCTCCAGATTATCCAATATTTTTTAAATTATTAACAGTCAACATTGATTTTCTACCATATCTCTGGAAGTCAAAAAATATCCATTGAAACCCACTTTGTCGACAATAAAACAATCTTTGTCAACAAACAAAAACACCTCAAAAATTGTTCAATGTTACCTTGAGGGATTTTTTAACAACAATCTCCCATTTGGCTTTGTTGATAACTCTTATTCTAGAAACTCTATTCACATTGATACATCACTGAATCTCCTAATATCATCATCCAACATTTTCCTCTTGCAATTTACATAGATACCAAAGATTCACTCAAAACATATTCTATGCCCACTCGGGAAATGCATAGTGTGAGAAGAAAAGGTTGTATGAATTTTTCATCAATGAGTCACTTCATTTCTGACACCAATTTTTCACACTATATTGTAACCAACAAACCACTTTCATCACAAACCTCAACTACCATAATGTCTAATATTTTATCGATGAATTCAATCCTTGTCAGATTTAATACTCTCCTTCATCACGTCTTGGGTTCTTTTGTTGTCAAAGCAATGATATCGATGCTCATCATGTTACTCCCCCAATAAAATTCATCACATTAATTGATAAACTCCTCCAATCTCATTTCCTTACCGATCATCATCTCCCCATGTATTTGAAGACATTGTATCGCTTCTGTATTCACAGCTGCTCCCCCTTTTCACTCTTTCTCTCCCTATTTTAATGAACCCAATTGTTAATCGTTTGTAGAATTAAATAGTGAGGAGATCACAAATTAGTATTTTAATGAAACCCCACCATTCCTCAGAGAGAGTTTGGGGGTCCATATCTACTATTTTTAAGTGCAGGGAGTTGACTGGACTGCCAGAGGCAGTACATTCCTTTCCAAATCATCCTTGTATAAGGCTATTGTCATAATGTCTACAACATGTAGTTCTATAGCCATATACTCTGACATCATGATTCCCTGTTAACATTCTCATTAATAAAATGATAAGTTATCTCAATGGTCATAATCCTTAATGATAGAATATATTTTTGGGGAGATTTATATCACTTGAGTTGTTGCATGGGATTCCAATCAGAGATATCACATCAACTCTCATATCATCAAGATGATGTGTCATCCATGGTAGTTGTGTGCAGACTTGAGTCTCCACAATAATCTCATTATCTAGGATGATTAATTAAATAAAATATTGATTCTTTCCTAGGATAGAAACACACAATAAACCAAGATTGGAATCATCTCCTAACGTAGATTTTTTATCATCTACTAAACCAGCCCAATCAGTATCTGTATATCCCAACAGATTTAGATGGTATTTTTCATTATACATAAAACAGAAATCCATAGTTCCCTTAATATACCGAAGTACTATATTCATTGTAACAATATGTATTTAGTGGGAATTTAATTGAAATCACACTACTTTTCATGTTCCAAAAACAATATGAGGTCTTGTCACTATTATGTACTATAAACTTCAAATAACCTACATGTATTATTATACATTAACAACCTTGTCATTATCATCTGTTGATTATTTCATATGGGTTGTAACCAAACTCATCATCTCCAAGGAATTTTCCATTCCAAATCATCTAATAACCTCCATGGAATATTTGTATTGAGAAATGAATGATAAATTCATTCAATGTGTCACCTGTAAACCAAGGAAAATCATCAGATCTCTAGTCACTGACATTTTGAACTAACTTTTAGTTAATTGGATGAACTGTCTGCACCGAGATTTATCTATTTTTTCAAATATTTGGTAATCGATATAAACTATCATCGTCATCATATGATTAATATTATTATTGAAATAGAGATTATAATCAACTAAACCATGCTGAAAGACAAGATTCATCAAAAAATGATCAAGCCTCGAGTACCATGATCTTAGTACTAGTTTGAGACCATATAGAACTTTCCTCATTCAAAAATCATTGTTCACATCTTACAGAATGAGAAAACATTCTTGTTGATCAATATAGACTTCCTCCTCCAAAACACCATTCGTAAATGATGATTTTACATCCATCTAAAACACTTTAAACTTCTGTTGCACTAAAATGTATAGGAATAATCTTATTTTCTTGAGCCATATGACCGGTGAAAATTTTTCATCAATATCTATACCCTCTACTGGGGAGTATCATTTGCACAGTAGTCATGATTTTTTTTGAATCACTGAGCCATATTCATTCATCTTGTTGCAAAAGAACCATTTTTTCCAAGGAAATTATTATATTCTATCCTAGAATAAATATCCCACGACTAATTCTTCTCAATTTGATCTAGCTCTTCATTCATAGCTTGAAAATATTTTTCATCTTCAGCTACATCATCAAAGCACTTAGAATCTACCTGAGATAACAAAGATTTATTCTGTAGTAATTTCAATCTTTTTATCTATACTAGAGAAGACTGATCACTAATGATATTCTACCTATCAATTTTAACATGACTCATTGGTTTATGTGAAGATACAAATTTTACATCGTCATACTCATTATCATTATCTTCTTCTGAATCAACATCATCAACTTCTTCCCCCCCTTTGCTGTTTTTCATCCTCATCACATTCATTAAGAAATTTTTCTCTCTGATGTTGAATGCACTCATTATACTCCACTATAGTAACCTCATTGATATCAATTAGATTTCCAAGAATCATATTAAACCATTTGTGTGATTTTTGTTTCTCGGATTAGCCATGGAATATCCCCTTATCTCCTCGTGACTATAATTTCCTTTGTTTTTCATTTTTGAGAATAAAAAACTTTCTCCAAAAGATTCAAAACTACTTCATTGTTGTATTATATCTATACCACATCTTATTTGGATTCAATAATTACTTCAAACACAATATAACCCTATTATAATTTTTGATCGATGTCAAAACTACTTCATTCCAAAATAACTCTGGTAGGTCTTTTTCAATGAGAATCTGTATGGCCATGTTATTTATTATACAATTTCTCCTTTCGACCACTCCATTCTATTGGGGAGTTATCAAAAAGAAAACACGGTGCCTTATATTGTGTTTTTCAAGATATTCTTCCACATAACTATGAATTATATACCATTTTCAGTATTAAACATCAGAATTTTCTTCCCAAGTATCCTTTCATTATACCTTTAGTGCTACTATAAGAAAATAAACACATCAAAATTATGGGAAATGAATAATAAACATTCCTTTTTCCTATAATATTAATTAAAAAGACCATTATACCACATACCATCAATGTATCTTGATTAGATAGGTCCAAAAAGATAAACACGCACTAATTCATGCACACTTGTTGACTTTTTTTCCTTTTATTATTACGTATTTCAGATTATATTCCCTTTTATAAATAAATTGCATATATCTGCATGATCATGTGATAGATTAGGAAGGTCTCTAGATGCATCAAATTTCACCAGATCTTCCTCGTATGGGTGGAATATGTGACCATATTCTTTATGCCACAATTTTTTTCCACCTCTCTAGATAGAAACCACATATCTTCTTTTCCACTTACAAGGTACAAATTTCCCTTTTTACTTTTCCCTATAGAACCACTTTACCATGTATTACTTTTACGATACACATATTCGTAGTAAACCTTATAGAATTCACTGAGTCATATAGTTAGATGATGATATGAATATTGCAACTGAGAACATCAACTACTAAGACATCTTCATGACACATCTCTTTCCCCCCAAACCAGGCCTTTCTAAAGCCAAAAATCGCCATGCCTATGTCATTTCCCAAAAGAAAAGTTATTCTTTTACAAACTATATCCCTATGACAATATAATTTTTTCCAATCATGTGAGATGTGAAACCTCTGTCAATGATCTATACAGCCGAACGGTCTGATAGTTTAAGGGAAATTTCCTCCACCACTACATTCTCATCCTTTTTCTTTTTGATCTATATATTTGACCTCGCAATCATTTTTGTTTTAAAATAATTATATTCCAAAGATTGCGATGGACATGCAACATCTGATAGAGCTACAAATATATTTTTTATTTTCAACTCATATGTTGGATTTTTGACTACTACTTGTGACAACTTTGGTTTTACCATGGATAATTCATCTGCATGGTTGATGGACTATATCTAGCCATGTTCCCAAATTCACTCCAACTATCAAAATTTCCTACAACGAATATTCTTTAATATCGATATCAGTTTGGCTGCCACTGTGGTTATTGTGCACTTTGATATCTCTTGGCTATGGGATATATATATTGTGAATGTCCCATATTTCCACAACAATAAAACCTAATATATGGTGCACTCCTACGATTCACTTCTGTGCTTCTAGTTTCACATTGGGATATTTGAATATTTTGAAACTTCTTTGTTCCAAAATAAACATTCAATATTAGAATGGGTGTTTTCTATATTACTTCAAATGTCACAAAATTCTATTTTCAGTCAATCCCCACATCCATATTAACATCAGAACACTAATGTTTCTTTTTTTCTACTAAAACACTATTCTACTCTTCTTATTTTTTCATATTTTGAGTTATCTTCAATGTCATCATCATATCTGGAGTAAGGAATTTCCATTCATCCTTATATTTTTGTCGCATTCTAATGAATCCTTATTTACGTTCTTTGATACAGTTGATCTGATCCTTCACTTTTCAATCCAAGCCATCAAACTCCATTTTTTTCTTCATCCTTGAGATTATTCTCCTCAAAGTTTTATAAGATATCTAGCTGGGAAGACTCATGTTATTCAATTTATTTTACCATAACAAAATTCTCTTCTCCATGTTGTTTCGTGTAGAGTTTGGCATCATGTACCACCTTGTTTTATTTCTTATTTTTTTCTCTCCAAACATATATCACCTCAAGAGTTTCTTCAAATTCAACTTCCATGTCCACTCCTCCATCAAAAACTTCTTCTTCGTATTCTTCTATGTCATTTTCCTAATTTTATAAGAACTACAGACAAATTCCACCACAGTATTCTCTCAATGATCATTGAAGTTATCTATCTCTTCAACCTCTTCAATCTCAGACTAATCTGAAATATCACATACTTGTGAAAGATGATGATTTTTCATATAGAATTTTTATATGAGATGTTTCATTAGTTTAAAATAGGTTGAATAATTCTACTTCGGAATTTCATATTGATCCTCATTATCTTCTTGGACCATTCTTGGGGCCCCTTTCTGCTAGATTTCCTACCATTCTACATCGAAAACAATCTAGTGGACATTTACCCTTGAACAATCCTCTTTCTATTTGCTGATTTGATGAATGAAATGGAATCACCCTATCAATATTTTTATCTTCCCAAGAATATTAAATCGTGAGACACTTTATTGTCTTGAATGACATGATATTATATTTCACTTTTTTCATATCCTCATTATCATCATTCCTCATTTTATATGAAAACAGTCAACTGTGGAAATTTTTTACTATCATCTCTTTCAATTAATTATCATACAGTACTAAATTATTCAAATAGAACTGATGTGAATGATTCCTCAAGTTTTGCTTCACTAACGTTATATCATCAAAAACATCTCTAACAACCTAAAATATCTTCCAAAATAATATTTACCCTATCAATGAATTCATCAACATACTCATTCGAGTTCTTTCTTAGATCTTCGTACTTTTTACATAGAACATAAAGCATTTCTTCTCTGACCTTTGTATCTTGATGATATATATTTAATAGCTTTTCCCACATGGAATGTGATGTTTTGAATGACATCACTTTCGCATAAATAGTATTGTATATGGATCCTCTTAAAGAAATAATTCCCTTAGAAATAGCCTTGAATTTTCATCGCTCAATATCTGATAATGCACCAAAATTAATATCATGTTTTATACCATCTATTGCTATTGTAAAAACATACATTCTTATTTATTGAAATTAGTGTTGCATCAGATTATTCCATTAATGAAAATTGTTCCTGTCAAAGATTGAAATACATTTATGATTGGTGACATCCATTGAAGAGATAATCACTGATATCAATATTTATCTTTGATACCAATTATTAGGTCCACAAGGTTAGATACCTATAGAGTGGGTGTGGGCCGTAGGGGGTGAATCAGGGTATGAGAGAATAAAAAACTACACCTAATGATCTTTTTTTTGTTAGGAAAAAATATCTCCTGTATTCTTCTCACTGCAATGTATGAACGAATATTAAAGCAAGCACAAGACATTGAAATTTTACTTGGTTCACCCTTACCGGGATACATTGAAGGAGAATACAATGATTATGTGTTGATGTACCATATTCACTAAAAACAAAATTATGTTTTCAATGATAGAAGTAGAGTCACTATCCCTCTTGGTTTACAACCACACATAATATGAAATCTCACTAGTCTCTCAACTGAAGTGTTCTTACTACTTTTTCAGAATATCCACTCTCAGTTTAAAGACATGTTATTCCCTTCATTATCACAAATTAATGTATCTTACTATGAAAGTAGACGATATATTGAAGTTCCACATTCATTCACTAGATAATAACACTTTACAGTAGGTGTACTGGGAAACTTCTAACATTCTCGCAACCCTATAATGACTGACACGCTTCTCATAGCCTTGTGTGAATTTGTCTCCAAACCACTAGTGCAACACTACCTTATTTTACTCAAATCTTGGTAATCTCACACAATTTTACACCAAAACCAATATTGTCATGAAACTATCAACTAGTTCAGAACATATGAATAACATATTCCTTATGATACCAAACCACCACTTGCATGACCAAAACTACTTGTGTGACTGAAGCTCGAATTATCAATAAGTGATGCACATCCTAAAAAATGGGGACAGGTATCCCTATATTTATTGGCATTTTGGGAACCCTAAGTTCCACACACAAGTTTCCTCCAGGCACAAAATTTCTATCCCCTAGAGCCTATGTCACCCTAGTCACCTTGCACACCAAAACCAATATCTCTTCAACTGGAAAACTCAAATTGGAATCCCTATTTATCAACAAAAAAACCAACTTTTTCAACAGACACAAACACCTCAAAAAATGATACAATTTCACCTTATGGGATTTTTTCCCAACCAATAATTTTATGAACAGATGGAAATGCATGATGTCTCTATGATGTTTTGTTATTTTACTAGGATACATTTGGTGAACAATTATTTCTAATATTATCTTTTATCACAACAAATCTGTGGCATGAGAATCATCATCCTTCATTAACTTTTTTATACATTGTTATTTTGAAACAATATTTTTCACAAATCCAATGTTAGTAAAAACATTACTAATAGAGATGGATGGTAAATTACTCATGAATATAATGTGATTGATCACTTTATAATTTGAATATCTCATTCCCACAATATGAAACACTTCTAGGATAATAGTTTTACATATAATATATTTTTACCTCTCCTATATTAATAGCCCTTAATTTATCGCTTTGTGAGGAATCAACTAAAATATTTTCAAAACGTGTCATATTGACTCCATGATCAAGACATTTCAAAATTTGGGAGTGTTTCTCATCATCATATGATTTATATTTGACATAAAATTTATTCATGATCACTATAACTTGATCTTCAAAAAATAGTTTCTGCTACGGAATCATAGTACAAATATCCATAATAGTTTTTTCATTTATTACATGTTGATAATATTTGACATCAATGAAATTATTTTGGTTTTAATCCAATGTATGGAACATACATTCAAGACTCTAAATAACATTAGTTTCCATATGATTTCATATTACCCAATATATCCCATATATTGTAGGAAATCCATCCATATTGTTGATATTATCCATTTTGAAATTACATTCTCTATGTAGAGGTAAAAATATTATCACCCATTGTACCATAAACCTAAATTTTTTTGTTCTTGTTTTAGATTTTTATTTTCTTCATAAAATGTATCCCCCCAATGTGTATAATTTAAATTATCTTAGGAATAATATTAATCCTTTTTTCTTTGTTCCTGTAATATAATTTTTTAAAAAATTACATTTTCTTTAGCATATGATAGAAATATTGTGATGTTCATTTGTAGATGACTCGACTGTCAAATAATCAACTCCCATTCATGATTTTTCATTATTATAATAATATATTTGAAACTATTTCTTCATCATATTTTCAATAGAGGTAACTCTCTTAAATCAATAAACATTCATCCATTCTTCTAGTCTTCAATTACATGTGCAATATAGAGTTTTGATCTGTAAAATAAACATATACATTTTTTATTTCATACTAATTGTGTAAAAAATTTAATTTTTCTGTGAACATGAAGTTAGTTAATTCAATAAAGGGAACCCACTCTAATACTACTAGTAGATCCCCATGATAGATACAATAATGGGGGGGTTAATCATAAGTTATATTTTATGAATTTTTATTTTTAATTCAAACTCTCTACCCATTTCAAAAATTGATCTTTCATTATTTTAATTATGTCATCTCTGGTATATTAAAAAAATACAATGAATGGAATGAATTGTTTTTCAATAGGTTAAACAAAATAATACACCATTCCATGAATAATAAATATTGGTTTAAATTTTTTTATCATCACTATAATTTTATATGAGGGCTAATTAAATTGACTTTTCATATATATTCGATAGGTAATATCCATGATTTGCAATGGATACATACTGATAAATATACTTCAAAAAAGATTTATCAATTTCATTATTTATACTACCACCATTCGTTCCTCATGATTTTTTACCAAATAGAAATTAAATTGTCTTGGAGTAATCTCATGGACGTCACTGAACCAAATAGTGTTAGATATTCTTCCTTAATTAACAAATATTCCAAACCCATTAATCTATAAAAGGTATTGTATATTTTTTATTCATGAGATATCAGATCTCTTTCTTAATTATCATCACTTGTTGAATCTAGAATAATCATCCGTTTATTCTCACTCAAATTTAAAATGTATGTATATATTATCCTTAGGATTACGATATTATTTTCTTTAATAATCTCTTTATAATCATGTATGAACTCATCATATAACCTATCCAGGTCCATCACAAAATCATCTTCTTCAAATTTCAACTATCACATAACAACTAATATTGTAATTCTATTATGCCCTTCCAAATTTTACAAAATGAATTTAATAAATATATAACTCAATGTAAATAGTTTATATATATCATTAATAGAGTGAATGTATCGTATGAATCTATTTTCACTATATTATTAATTAGAGTTATCTGTATAAGATAAATCTTATTTCATGTTCACATTATTCATAGAGGCAGTAGGATTCAGAGGTATATTATCTATTTATCATACACGAATGTAGAAGATGTCTCTACATACTGTCATACATGTTAGTGCATGGGTTATATCGTATTCTCTTATACCTTGTGATGAACCACTCCTTCCACTTCATGTAAACTAGTTTGGATTTATGGTAAATAAAAATTCATCAAGTACAACAATATATATGGGATTCGTTCATCAAGAATGTTTTTAAAATATCATCATCATAAAACTAGCTTCTTATATAATAATAATATTATAGGCCATGGATCATCATCATATAATTTTTATGAGTGGAATGTATCTCCCAATATGATTATGGACAATGGTTCTTCTTCTCAAAAAATTATATTTGAAGGCTTCATCCCAATACTCCTCTTTACTGCATAAACAAGAGCTCACAATATTATTAAAAAACTATATTATTTTATAAACATCATTTATTATTCCTGGGGCACCACAAAATTTCAAATAAATAAAACTTTGTTGATACTACTATAACAAAATTACATTGATCAAAATTTAAAAATTCAGATGGTCTTGGCATATTTAATTATTATCAAAAAAAATTTCCCTTTAGTTTAGTATCACATGGTTTCAAAATTCATGTTTCCTCTCTTTATATGAATTTTTTATAGAGACTCACATGTAGATGGCATGAACAAATACTCCTAACCTTTTAGAAGCATGAACTCATGTCTCTTTGTCAAAAGCATTATAATAAAACCCCAAATGCGTTTTCATTCATTATAATAAAATTATTCTCACTATTATATAATCCAAGAGAGAGATCACATGCATTCATTTATTGTTATTCAGTCACTCTATTTTCGATGTTGTTATATATAACCAGAGATCATCGAACAGTTGGTGTAGCATGTGGCATCATACGAATGAAGGTGTGGTGGTTATAAATGAAACTAGGGTTGGTGATTAAATGTTTTTTTAATCTCACAAGGGTTTGCAGATCAAATGGAGATTTTCAAAAGGTTGAAATAGATCATGAAATGTTTATATCATTTAACGGTGGATGAATAGTACATGGTTACTTTTTATCACACAACAAAGTAATATAATGTTTATCACTTCCATTTTTTAAATTTATTGATATTTTTTATTATTTCATACTAGAATGAGATCATCACCCATATACACCACCACATACATGTGTTAAATCCCATCATCCCTACAAGTTTAGACTAATAAACTCGAGGGAACACACTCCTGTGATCCTCTATATAGTCCACATTTTTGTACCTTCTACTTTGTATTCCCATTAATGGGATATCTCCCATATTTTTGAGATAGTTCCTATAAATTTTTATGAAATCCCCTTTTTGATATATTTTTTATCAATTTTTATAAAATCTGTAACAAATATAAATAAGTATATGAACTATTTAAAACATCAAACAAAGTATTTAAATGTTGGATATTATTTTTCATTCCATTAAATTTAAATGGATTCTCATTAGGATATAAAACTATCTAATAAAATATTTTCTTATATTTTTTCATTTAATAATTTTTATTCCTTAATGATATAAAATTATTTTATCGAAGAAACCATTAACTATTTTTCACCAAAAATTAATCATCTGAAGAATATTTTCATGGTCTTATTAAATTATTATTCATAAAAATAAGGAATTCCCATTTTTTTAACATTGTGAACTCCATTTAAAATATAATTCTTAATTTATGATTGATTCAAGAATCATCTTTATTGAAAATAGATAATTTTTTAGGAATGGAATCACATGCCAACCAATGAATTAATAACAATTTTTCGGGCATCAGGCTTCATCCAATAATTGATAAAGTGACCTTTGAACTTCTTTGTATGGAGATCAGTCATTAACAATCATGGATAGGAAATTCAATGAGTTTTAATGGTTTTATTCTTCCCATGAATATTTATATACTCATTGAAAAAATACATTATAAACAAAAATTAGGTTGTTTAGACTTTCATGAATTCATTTTTCATGTTATTGCAACTATTTATAATAGAATTACAAACCATTAAATGTGAACTCCTGAAAAAAAATACAAACATACATTATATAATCATTATAACCTTTAAAATAAAATAAAAAATCATAAAATTATAATGAAAATATCTATCAGTATAAAGACAAAAATTCAATTATTATATCAACTTCAATTACCTATGTAATACATAGAAACCATTCTTTTACCTCATAAAAGGCATATACAAGGGTTTTAAGATATTATGAAATATTTCCATATTCATTTATAAGTGAAATTGGTTTCTGTATACATTCATTTCCTACGTTTATTTTTATGACCCTAATTCAAAAAAATATTAAAACCGAAAAATTTTATGAACAAAATCAAATTAAAATATTATATATGTTTCAAAATTCAATCATATGGTGTTTTATATGACAAAAAAATAATATTAATCTTTGATAGATTAAGTTCAAAATACTTATATTAAAATAATGTTCTCTTAGATGACATACTCTAATAAAAAAATAAACATTCAAAGAATGATGATGGTATTTCATAAAATATAATAAATCATAAAATAAATGAATGTAATGTACACAATGATAAACATAGCCCTAATCCATAAAAAAATTAACATATAACATAACTCATGAATTACTATGTTTTCATGTATTTAATTCATAGTAAATACTTATTGTGTGTAAAGACACAGAAATTCCATGTAATTTTTTAAAATACATGGGATTATTACAAGTCGGTGAAAATTTACGGCGCTTAATTCTGAGGCCTGGTGAGCCTGGAATCAATTTCTGAAGTTTTGTTCAAGTACGTTCTATAAAGTGCGAGTGGGGTTTTATAACTTTTGAACCAGTGCTCAGAATTGAAATATAAGGGAACCATTGAACTCATAGCATTGGTATTCTCTTAAGAATACTTTAACCTCGACGGAAGTTGGTCATGAATGGAAGATAGTTTTTGGGGTTTTTAAATAAATTAAATAAAAAAAAGGTGATAACATATTTTTATTTTGTGGTGGTTAAAACCTCCAAGATGAGGTTAGAGGTGGGGGCCACCACACCATAACATTTCATGAGTGGTTGTGTTGGTGGGGACCACCCACACATAACCTCCCTTGGGAGTATATCTTTGGTGGGGCCCACACGGGCTTTAAACCCCCTTTAACCCCCCGTTTAAGTGGGATGAAACTCCCCACCTACCCCATTAATTAATTTTTCCAACCCTATAAATTAATTAATTGAATTTATTCACTTAATTAAATTAAACCCATTTGAATTATTTTGAATTCTTCGGCCAAAAAATTAAAGAATGGGTTAAAATTAACCATTATTTTGGTTTGCACATGCGTTTGGTGGAGCATTTGAGAGAGGAGTTGAAAGGGAAATGAAAAATTCCACTTCCACCAATGAAGAATGATGAACACTGTCACCCTTCTTCAACTAGAATAAAGGAAGGAGTGTCTTCCTTGAATAACGCTGATGATTCCATACTCGGCTTCTTAATTTCTGATGTCAAATAATTGACGTACACCTTTTTCCCGCGACTTCGTCAATGATCATCCAAAAACGAGGTAGGTGTAGTTATATGTATGAGTTATACCCTACATTATTCATCATTATTTGTATTAATTGTGGCTGATTGTTACCACCCTAACATTGAGGTAACGGGCCGAACAAACACGGCCTGACCGCCCACCGTTTTTCATCGCTTGTTGATGACGACGGCAGCACAACAGTTCCACCGGAAGAGAGGACCGCAGTAGAGCAGCGGCGACCGACATCGGGCCGGCCACGATGAGACTAGCGGCCCAAGGCCACCGGGTCTCTAAGAGGGCGTGACATCATCATGCCTTGAGGAAGGAATTTCGCGGCCAGGGCCAGGCCGCGACGAAGGCATGCAGCACCGTCGCACTGCACGAAGGGCAGTAGGGGGTCGCGGCCAGGTCGGGCCACGACGGAGGGGGTGCGTGGCCGTCGCGGCACGGTGGAGGTGCTGAGGCGGCCGACCACGCTGGCCACCAGTTGATCTGGATAAACTATCCGCTCGACTAGCTGGAGGAGCGAGACCTTATGGGTCCCGTGTGACCTGGACTAGTTCCAGGTGGCACCGGTTTGGGATCCCACCCGAACGGCTCTACCATTTGGGAGCCAGGGGTGCACGGTTCCCCCCTGGATGAAGCGAGGAGAACCTGGGGGCCACCGGGCTGGACCCATCCAGGATTCTGGGCCACCCCCCTCAGGCCGGGCTGCCCCCTTGTGTCGGGCCACCCCCTCGGGTCAGGCCACCCCCTTGGGTCGGGCTGCCCAATCGGGTTGGGCCGCTCCCTCGGGTCGGGCCACCCCCACAGGTCGGGCCACCCCCTCGGGTCGGGACTCCCGCTCGGACAGGGTCGGCCCCTTGGGCAGGGCTGCCCCCACGGTTCGGGACGGACCAACAGACATGGTCGGGTCGGTTGGGTTCGAGTGGGTCTGACGAGACCCAGACCCACTTTGGCCAATTTACACCTTTTCACCCATATCTTGGCCTACATGTGTCTGTTCGATGAAACATATGTGGCGACCGAAAGCTTAGAGTGAGACGGTTCTTTAGGAATATCCCAAAAGAGATTTTGAAATTGTTGTGATACAGTTGGGTTGGTTTGAATCTAAAAACCAACAGGGCCCCTGGAATAGAAATGCCAATAACTCATAGACCGGGCATCCGATTGACGCGTTGTCTATTGTGTTGAGACCCCTATTATGATTCAAACCATTGAGATACTTATACATGGTATTTCGTGATATTTGGAGTATCAACCAGTGGCTCATGGTGCGGATCCTCCCAGATATGAGAATGCAGAGTATGGAGACCTAATAGATGGCTGAGACCTGACGACTACTAACCGTTCGACTCGGAGTGTTTTGACTAGCCCAGTTGGAAGCGCCTCTGTGTGGCACGGAAAACCCACAGTGGGGAACGCCTTTGTGTGACGCGGCAGACTCACGGTACTTGACAGGAGGATTACCTTAGTAGGTTACGATGGGGAGCACCTCTATGTGACGCGGGAGACCCATTGTACTTGACAGGAGTACCACAGTAGTCCAGGATCGTGGAAAGCGACTTTGTGTGCCACGAGAGGCCAAAAATACTCTATAGAGGAGTAGTAAACCAGTAGCTGATGTTTCTATAGTTTTTCTAGGACAGTTACATGATACCTCCCTAGAATAAAATCCTATTTTTGAGATGAGTCATTAACTATTGTGTTTTCCTCATGATTGAGATTGATTACTAGATAACTTAAGTATTTGTATGGGCATGTACCTAAGTAATGGTTATCCATTGAATCCATAATTTTTTCTTTATCGTTGTCATATTTTGTGAGATCTTTAGGGTCTCGAGGTCCCTACTATGTATCATTATACTCACCCCTGCCCGGGTTATGCCTGCACCTCGTTGTGTTGGTTGCAGATGACAGACAACACTGACTGAGACAGAAAGTAGCTGGACTGCAAGGTTCCCAGAGGTGGGACACTCGACTTGATGGTATACGGAGCAGACGAACTGACATGGAGTGCTGAGGAGGCTATCTGTACCTACCCTTCCATTAGGAACCCTGGAGAATGTCCCAGTAGGTACTTTACTTTTCATCAGTTGTACTTGTACTTTCTAGTTGGGCTTGTATTTCCGGCCCCTTTTACATTCCCTCATTTCTTTGTATACAATTTTACTTAGTGTTTTGCTTCTAATTGTGTATGTTAGAACCAGGTTCTTCAAAGCATGATTTGGTGTATGGTTTGTGTTTGTTGTCAATCCTCAGTGGAAGTTCAGGGTGTGTACCAACAAAGTGATCATACCGTTCAAGCAGAAAACAGTAGTGAAGGTGGCGCTGTTTCCCAGTGTTTGCCAAATTTTTGGGCCTAAAAATCGGCCAAAAAAGTAAAGTGTTTTTGGCAAAGGTACTTGCGCGCCGTGCTCTTGGAGGATGAAAGACTTGCGCGCCATATGATTTTGAGGATCAGAACATCAAAATTTGGCTAAGGCAAGAAGGTCGCACAAGTGTTGGTTGGGTCGCGCAAGTGAGTTGCGCGACAGAGTTTATTGAAGACAAGACTTGCGCGCCGTCGAGGACTTGCGCGCCGCCGCGCAGGGGGTCCAGTTTGCCTATAAATACTGGACCACCCCTCCTCATTTGTAACAAAGTTCAAGGCCAAGAGATTGTTCGAGCTCTCGTCGCGCAGGTGGTTGAGTCGCGCAGGTGGTTGTTTTGTCGCGCAAGTAGAGCTTGCGCGCCGGTGTTTGGCTATGCACCCAAGGTGGTTTGGAAGAGAAAGGAAGTGGACCGCGCAAGTTTGTAGTTGGGGAAGGAAGAGTCGTGCAACTGTGTTGATGACACTTGCGCGCCAGTGTGGACTTGCGCGCCGTAGTGGGACTTGCGCGACTGTCTTGGAGAAGCGCGCCTGATTTTGCTGAAGTCCACCGGCGTGTTTGGAGCTGCACGAAAGCCGAGAGACTACTCGGTTCATTCGGGGAAAAGTGATATTCTTCTGGTGAGAATCGGACTTCAATAGAGCATCTACATACAACAAAGGATGCGCTCTTATGCAAATGAAGAAGAGACCTTCACGTCTATAAACTGAGTGGGACTTCACCAACGGCAGTGAGCCAGGGGGAGTCAACGGGAGTGACCCGAGGGACGCAGTGAGCTATCCCTGAACTATTGTAAAGGCAGTGAGCCTGGGACAGAGTGTCTGTACCCGAACTTTTGTATCCGCAGCTAGTGAAGCATAGTGGATTTAGGTACGACCGGCAACCTGTCGGCGTATGCTCCTTGGACGTAGCCCTTAGTGGTGAACCAAGTAAAAATGGCTGTGTCTTCTCTGTGCATGTGAATGTTTTCATTTTGATCATAATCATCATACAGGTTCAACAAGTTCCTACCAACGTGGGAACAAGATCCAACACATTAAAAGAAAAAGTGGTCACCTTGATTCACCCCTCCCCTCTAAGGGTGTCCCGGGGTCCTTCAGTGTACTCTATTGTGTTTATTTACAGTTATAAATGAATGCCTTCCCATTTTATGAATTTATTCCTTTGGTGCTAGTCACCATCCCCAGGCCTTCGGAAGTTGGGCTTGGGGTAGTCACGATACGGGCCCCGGGGGTCGGGTCGTGAAAAATTGGTATACGAGGAGTCGGTTCTACCATGGAACATAGGACTCTGATCTTGTTTTCTATGAATCAATAATGTTATGGGTACTATGTGTGGTTTTATGTTTAGGGGGTCTAGTATTGGTGTGGGCGGCTGATGTATCCATACCCCAGGACCCTGACTAATTATTTTCAGCTTAGTGCATGAAAACACTGATTGCGTGTGTGTTTTCAAAAGGTTACATAAGTCAGCTCAACCAGGTCAGCTCACCAAGTATAATCTTTTGAACTTGTTGAAAATATTTTTTTTAGGATGCCTCCCCACGGATGACCAATTAGGGCCCCGAGAGTCGTACGCTCTGACATCCCACCGAACGATGAGGCCTTGGTGAAGGGCCCTTTACCAGTAGAGGAACCTATGGTACCACTTCCTGTTGGGCCACTGATGCCAACTTCTCCAGTAGAAGACGATGCATTCAACTTGAGTGTGTTTCATGAGTTGCAGTGCCAGAGTCCACCTAGGTTCTAGGGAGAGAAGGACCCACAGGTGGCTGAGGATTGGCTGGAGATTGTGGTGAGAGTCTTCAGGATGGTAGGGACACCAACAGACCTTATAGTGATCATTGCAGCGAGTCTCCTTCAGGCTCCATCAGTAAAATGGTGGAGCTAGATAATTCAGGTCCACAAAGAGGTGACATTACTTTGGACAGACTTCGACAGCTTGTTCTGGGTGGAGTTTGTTCTAACCACCCTTCGAGCCGTGCGGATACAAGAGCTACTACATCTGCAGCAGGGCAGTATGACATTAGAACAGTACTTAGTGAGGTTCACCGACCTATCGTGCTACTCCATCGATATGGTACGGGACCCATTCTTCAGGTCCCGGACGTTCAAGTAGGGGATCAGGCGAGATATCATGGCATCTATGATCTCCCTTAGTATCCTGACATTGGCGGTGGTGTTAGAGAGAGCCCTCCTAGTGGAGTGTTTCCTTACTAAGTAGTCAGCAGCAGTGAGACCCACCACTAGTAGACTTGTAGCAATTTCTTCAGTAGCTGGCAGTAGATAGATTACGCAGAGGTCCAAGAGGACCAAAACCACGGGTGGACGACTACATGACTCAGGATCAGTTGTACGGGGTACCCAGGGTAGTGAATTATATTCTAGGATCAGACGGTGCTACTCACGTGGTGGGTAGGGTCACATGGTTCATGACTGTCTGAACCACCATTCAGATTATTAGTAGACTGTTGAGGGACCTCCCAGGTTGAGGTGGAGGTTCTATCGAAGCAGTTCGTAGGGAGCAAGCGGATGTGGAAGATGAGCTGGTTGTGCAGCTGGTGGTGTAGGACGTTATGAGGTGTTACCACCACCACCACTAGGAGGTCCACCCCGATAACAATAATCAGGTGGACAGGGGAGAGATCAGCTTCGGGCAGCTGATCCATATGACCACGGCGCTCTGGAGATGAATCGAGGTACTATCTGTGTCTACTCCACCTTAGTTGTAGTTCTTATAGACATAGGTTCCAATCATTCTTTCATTACCAGTGCCCTCTTATGGAGCTCGGAGATTCTGAAGGAGCCTTTGGCTTGATCCTTATAGTTAGATACTCCTACAAATGAATACTCGATTATTACACACTGGAGAAGGCTGTGTGATCATACTCTAGGAGGCGATAGCTTCAGCTGGGATCTCCTCGTAGCGGCGTTGAGGCCTTACGATGTCATCATGTGTATGGTCTGGTTATCTATAATACATGCTTAGATAGACCATATTAGGAAAAAATTGTGTTGTTTCCATGTGGATGAGACCATGTATACCTTAACCGGAAAGAAAGAAACCTTTGTAGAAGAGGATGGACTTACTCGGAGGAGGGTGTAGCTGATCACTTACCAGTTGGCTTCCCTTAGCCTTAGAGCAGTTGATTTGTAGAGTCTGGCTTATTTTGTAGTGGTTGACCAGTACGCTGATGTTTTCCCTGCGATGTCCCAGGACTACCCCCTCATAGAGAGGTCGACTTCTACATAGACCTATACCCCCGGGATAGCACCGATATCTACTCCAGCATATCGGATGGCTCCTGCTGAGCTTCGTGAGCTGCGGGTATAGTTAGAGGACTTACAGGGGAAGGGATTAATCTGGCCCAGTATTTCTCCCTAGGCAGCCCCAATTATGTTCACCAATAAGGAGGATGGGAGATTGAGTCTTTTTTCCTACTACAGACACCTAAACCAAGTGATCATGAAGAACAAGTTTCCACTTCTGAGGATTGATGACCTCTTTGATCAGCTCAAGAGATCACGAAGGTTCTTGAAGATAGACCTCAGATCAAGATATCACCAGCTCAGAGTTCGGAATGAGGATGTGTCGAAGAAGGACTTCAGATGTCGGTACGACAACTAAGAGTTCTTGTTTATTCCCTTCGGCATAACCAACGTTCCATCAGTGTTCATGTGTCTCATGAACAGATTCCTCCAGCCTTACCTCGATCGTTTTTTCATGGTCTTCATCGACGGCATTCTGATCTACTCGACTATGGAAGAGGAGCATGCCTAAAATTTGAAGGTAGTACTATACACACTCCGAGTTCATCTGCATTATGGTAAGCTCTCCAAGTGCTAGTTTTCGATTTGAGAGGTTCACTTCATGGGACATGTCATCTCGGAGGCTAGAGTTGTTGTAGATCTAGTGAAGATTGTGGTGGAACTTGCTTGGGAGCCTCCTAGGAGTGTGTTGGAGGTATGGAGTTACCTAATCTTGTCTGGATACTTCCGAAGATTCGTTCCATACTTCTCTAGAGTTGCAGAACCACTATTATCCTTGATAAAGAAGGTGAAAACCTTCATGTGGTTGGAGAGATGCCAGCAGAGCTTTTAGGAGCTGAGGTAGAGGCTGACTAGTACCCCCATCTTGAGGATTTAAAAGGAGGGAGTAGGGTACATAGTTTACTGCGATGCGTCAGGGACCAGAATTGTGTGTGTCCTAATGCAGGATTAAGCAGTGATCGTATATGGTTCTTAGCAGGTGAGACATCACAAGCCGAACTACGCTACCCATGACATATAGTTAGGAGTAGTGGTATTCACCTTGAAGATGTGGAGTCACTATCTGATTGGAGAATGTTTCACCGTGACTCTAATAACAAGAGTCTCAGTTTTATCTTCTCTCAAATGGACCTGAACCTGAGACAATGACGTTGTATTGAGGACTTTCAGGACTATGAATTTGAGATTGTCTATAATCCTGGGAAAGGGAACGTTGCTGCAGATGCTCTCAGCATGAGATCTAGTATACAACTGCTAGGAGAGGTGACAAGGAAGCTCGCTGCCTTGCAGATATCCTTTGTTAACTGAGATGGAGAAACTTTCCCACAGTCTCTTACAGTCACTCCTCCACTTCTTCCACGATTCAGTGAGGCACAGCGTGGGTGACGCTGACTGTGAGACGTGACGTGCTCAGATATCCACAGGGCAGGCACCTGATATATTTTTAGAAGTTGGGGAGCACTTCATCCTCTTTAGAGGACGTACCTTGGTACCAGTTGCACTTCAAGAGGAATTGTTGAGGGAGTTTCACACATCTCTTCTAGAGGTACATCCAGGAGTCGAAAAGATGTACTAGGACCTCCGATGATAGCACTGGTGTCTAGGTATGAAGAATTTAGTAGCAGAGTTTGTCTCACTATGCCTCACTTGCCAGCAAGTGAGGTCAGAGCACTAGGTACCGGAAGGACTGGTTCAGCCCATAGAGGTCCCATAGTGTAAGTGGGATGGCATATCAGTGGTCTTCATAATGGGTCTTCGATATACATCCAGGATTCACGATTAGATATGGGTTATCGATGACCGATGAACAAAGTCGGCCCACTTCCTACCGATCAGAGAGTAGGGCTCAGTAGAAAGCTTCAGATGCCTCTATGGGTAGGAGATTGTGTGTTTTCTTGGGGAAACTTCTTCTATTTACTCTGACAGTGACGCACGGTTTACTTCCAGGCTATCGAAGGGGTTGCAGGAGGCTTTCGGGATACAGCAACATCTATGCACCGCCTTCCAACCTTAGATAGATGGCTAGACTGAGTATACCATTTAGAACCTCGAGGACATAATCCGTATGTGTGTCCTTGACTTCAGATGTAGTCGGGATGATCACTTTCATTTGGTGGAGTTTTCATACAAAAACATCTATCACTCCACCATTGGTATGGCACCTTTTGAGGCCTTGTATGGTTTACCTTTAATATCGCTATTGTACTGGACAAACCCAGTAGAGTCAGCACTAGTGGGACCATAGATGGTATGGTCCACCACGAAGAAGGTGCAGATTATCCAGGAGTGGATGAAAACAGCACAGAGAATGCTGAAGTCGTACACTAACAGGATATGGAGACCTCTAAAGTTCGAGGATGGTGACCACGTCTTTCTACGGGTCTCACCTCGATGAGTTCTACGAAGATTTGGCCGAGTTGAGAAGTTGTCTCTGTGATTCATCAAACTATTCTAGGTCCTTAGCAGAGTAGGCATAGTTTCTTACCACTTAGCTCTACCACCTTAGTTGCACAAGGTGCATTACGTCATTCACGTATCTCTGCTGAGGAGATACGTGCACGACCCTTCCCACATCATCAACCAAGGAGTATTGGAAATCAATGATGAGGAGACTTTCACGGAGGTTCCAGTGGAGATCAAGAATCAATAGAAGTGGGTCATTCATGGATGGTCGATACCTCTGGTGGTTGTTCGCTGGTAGCATAGGAACCTCCAGGGGAGCACATGGGAGCGGGAGGCTCATATGCGTTCTCAATACCCCCATTTGTTTCGTTAGTTCAAGTTGAATCTTACGAGGATGTAATTCCCTTGTGTGGGGAGAATGTAGAGACCCGGAAATTCCTTGAAATTTTATTTCATTAAAAACATGGGATTTATACGTGTGTGAAAATTTACGCTGCTTGATTCTGAGGCCCCATGTTCCTAGAATCAATTTCTGAAATATTGTTCGGGTGCGTTTAGTAAACGTTCAAGCTGGATTTTATAACTTTTGAACCGATGCTCGGAATTGAAATCTGAGGGAACCATTTAACTGGAAGTGATGGTATTCACTTAAGAAGGCTTTCACCTCAACGACAGATAGTCAGGAATGGAAGTTAGTTTTTGGGGTTTTTAAATAAAATAAATAAACATAAGGTGATAACTTATTTTTATTTTGTGGTGGTTAAAACCTCCAAGAGGTTGTTAAAGGTGGGGGCCACCATACCATAACCCCCCATGAGAGGTTATAGTGGGAGGGCCCACCCGCACATAACCTCCCTTGGGAGGATATCCATGGTGGGGCCCACACTGGCATTAAACCCCCTTTAATCCCCCATTTATGTGGGATGAAACTCTCTACATACCCCACTAATTAAATTTTTCAACCCTCTCAATTAATTAATTTAATTTATTCACTTAAATAATTTAAAACCCATTTGATTTTTTTTGAGTTCTTTGGCCAAAAAAATAAATAATGGGTTAACATTACCCATTATTTTGTTCGGCACATTGGTTTAGTGGAGCTTTTGGGAGAGGAGTTGGAAGAGAAACGAAGAATTCCTCTTCAGCCAATGAGGAATGATGAACACCCTAATCCTTCTTCAACCAGAACCAATGAGGGAGTGTCGTATTTAAAGAACACCGATGATGCCATACTCAGCTTCTTTATTTACGATGTCAACGAATCAACGTCCGCCTTTTTCCCACAAATTCTTCAACGATCATCCAAAAACGAGGTACGGTTTGTTTTGTGTATGAGTTTTACCCTCCGTTCGTATTTGTTCATTGTTTTATTTGAGGCCAATTGTTACCACCCTAACACGGAGGGCACGGGCTGATCAAAAATTTCCCGATCACCCTCCATTTTTTCTTCGCTTGTTGAGGATGGTGGTGGCGCAACGATGGCAGCGGCAGAATAGTGCAGCCGAAAGAGAGGACCACAGCGGAGCAGTGGTGGCCAGTGTCGCGCTGCGGTGGAGGTGCAGAGGCGGTCGGCCGGGACATCCACCGGTGGAGCTGGAGCAGCTAGCCGTTGGGCCAGCGAGAAAGAGCAGAACCCTGCTGGTCCCATGTGACCTGGACCGGCCCCAGGTAGCACCATTATGGGATCCCACCCGAATTTCTCTTCCTTTCAATAGCCATGGGGCGTACGGTTTCCCCTCCCTTAGGTGGCAAGGCGGAGCTGCGAGCCGCTAGGCCACCGAGCCGTTGGGACGGACCCAGCGCAGGTCGTTGTGCCGCCCATGGACTGGACCACCCTCTTAGGCTAGGCCACCCCCTCGGACCAGGTCAGACCCGCGGACCTGGTCGGGCAAGGTCTATCCGATGGGGTCATACAGGACTCGGACCAGCTTTGGCCTATTTACACATTTTCGCCCTATCTTTGTTTACATGTGTCTGATCGATGACCCGTCTATGCCGATGAAAAGCTTAGAATGAGACGGTATTTTTGGGGTATCCCAGATGAGTTTTGGAAATAGTTGGGATACAGTTGGGTTGTTTTGAAGCTAAAAACATACCAGGACCCTAGAACGGAAATGCCAATAACTCACAGATGGGGAGTCTGGTTGACGTGTCGTCTATTTGTGTTGAGACCCCTATGATGAGGCGGACCATTGGGAAACTTCTACATGGAATTTCAGGAAAGTTGGAGTATCGACCAGTAGCTCGAGGAGCAGATTCTCATTTAGAAGAGTGTGCGGAGTACGATGTCCTGGTAGCTGGTTGAGACCTAACAAATGATCACCATTCGACACATAGTGTTTCGACTAGCCCAGTGAGAAGAAACTCTGTGTGATGTGGTAGACCCACATTAGGGAGCGCCTTTGTGGGACGCGGTAGACCCACGATACTCGACAAGAGGAGCACCCCCGTAGGCTATGAGGGGGAGCGCCTCTATGTGACGCTGTAGATAGATAGTGGGGAGCACCTCTGTGTGACACAGTAGACCCATGGTACTCAACAAGAGGAGTACCACAACAATCTAGGATAGTGGGAAGCATTTCTGTGTGACGCGGTAGGCCCACAATACTCTATAGATTTGGAGTACACCAGTAGCCGAGGTTTCAACAGTTTTTCTAGGAGTGTTACATGATACCACCCTTGAATAAAATCCTGGTTTTGAGGTGAATCATTAACTTTTGTGTTTTACTCATGATTGAAATGGATTACTAGATAACTTAGTTATATGTCTGGTAATATACCTAAGTAATGGTTATCCATTGAATCCATACTTTGGGGTTTATCCTTGTCAGATTTTATGAGACCTTAAGGGTCTTGGGGTCCATACTGAGTATCGTTATACTCACACCTGCATGGTCTATGCCCACACTTCATTGTTTTGGTTGCACACGACGGACAACACTGACAGAGACAGAGAGTAGCAGGACCAGACGGTACCCGGAGGTGGACCAATCGGCGTGATGGTATACGGAGCGGACAGAAAGACGTGGAGTGTTTGGGAGGCCATCTGTACCTACCCTTCAGGTAGGAATCTCGGAGGATGACCCAATAGCCTCTTTACTTTTCTTCAGTTTTACTTGCTTCAGCTGTACTTGTACTTTCCAGTTGGGCTCGTATTTCCAGCCCATTTTACATTCCAACACTTCTTTGTATACAGTTTTACTTAGTTTTTTTCTTCTAGTTATGTATTATGTTGTGTTTATTTATAGTTATAAAGGAAATGCATTCCTAATTAAGGTATTTATTCCTTTGGTGATAGTCTCCAGCCCCTGGCCTATGGATGGAAGGCTTGGGGTAGTCACGATACGGGCCCCGGGGGACAGGTCGTGACATTGAGTTTCATACAATAATTATTTTTGAATCAGTCACAATTGTTTATAAATTAGTTTTTATTAAATAAATGAATAACGATTGTGAGGGTCTAGATATGTTCCCAATTTAAGTCCCACTTATGATACACAAAATAGTTGTTTGAGTTGAAATACAACAATCCATTTTCGCATTGATTTTCCCATATGTGCATCAAATCTATAGAATCATCCACTTTCTAATTTCTTTATTATGATGTAATTACAAGGATAAAAAATATCCATTTTAATAAAACATTGGTATGTTATCATATACATAGAATTGTCCCCTTGTGTTATCCACAACCATATCACTAAATATGACTTATACTACATCCTAAAAAGATTAATTATTACCCCAACTAACCTAATGTGTTATTTATAACTTTTATATTATGATCTCCCATAACATATCAAACATACACTACATTCATCAGTATTGGATTTTCCTAAAATTATAACACCCTCGACTCCAGAATTATCGAAAACCTTCTATGATAAAATCATTTATTCCCGATGGACATACCTATCACAATTTAATGAAATGAAGAAAATATTTCATATGATATATTCCAAAACAATTTAAAAAAAATGTTCTAATGAATTAAAAAATATAATATACTAAAAAAATTCATTTTCATCTAAATGAATTTTTTTCCAATTATATAAAAAATTATTATTTAATATGTCTTCAAAATATATCAGATAATTTTACATGAGATACTCTATTATAAATTTCATACACAATAAATAAATTCACAATATATGATAAATTAATCAAATAAACTATATGAGCTTTGATGCTTTTTAATATTAAACAAAAGTGATAATAATAAATGGTTATAAGAAAAAAATATAATAAATACATTGTTAGAAGTTCCATACGTAGAATGGTGTCTGAAATATATTATAGGTTAGAATCAATTGAATATGGAATGATATTACAAAATAGTATATCCTAAGAAAACCATGACTCATATAAACATAACATACATTTAGTATTATGGAATAACCATATGCATAAGGAAATATAAGTTTCACATGTCACTCAGATGCACCCGTTTGTTCATGTCAACATAACTATACCCATTTATACATCACATTTACAAGTAACCATCTTATAGAAACTCTCAATAGACAACATAAATAGACTCAAATATACATGTGTTATGAAATATAAAATTTCGATGAATGTATTATCATAGGTAAAATAACCCTCCCATAATTCATATATACTTATGTGTTACACTTGAATACAATAATTCATCATATAAATAAGATCCCGATTAATGAAAACATGGTATTATTTCTCATATTAAAAATAAATCATTGAATAAAAATGAGTCTCATTGATCAAAAAACATATGCAAGGAAAATAATTTTAAAAATTGTTACAAATAGTATCATATAGAGATAATATTTATAATTACCTTGATGATAAAAAACATTATATACTTGTGTAAAATTCACTAATTTTTTTAGATATTCCACAATCTACTATATATGTACCAATTAATCATGAAAAAAAGTTATATAGTATTAACAGTTTATAGTTAAATGATAAAAGGTTATATTAATAATTTCATATTTCAATATACATCTAGTATCATGGTAAAAATCCAATAATACATGGAACTATAAAATATCTTATTAATTTCTTAAAGGATATTGAAAAGAAATTATTATTATAAATAAAAGAGGATTAAGAAATAAAAAGGAAGTGATTGTTCATTACTCTAACGATGAGGGGTAAAATGATATTCATGTATAGAAATAATAAGGATTGTATCAATTGTAAAAATTTGATTATTACGTATATGATATGATGACAAAAATGGAATATATGAAATATAATTTTTTGGATGTTTTAGAATACTCAACACAGAAATAAGAATTATAATTGATCCTTTGAATACATTATTAAAAAAATATGAATAATTTTTTATAATAGAAACCAAGAAATCATTCAGAAAGTGATTCATATAAAATTACATAGAGGCGGTAATATTTGTTTAAATGGAAAATATTAAAAAAATTACTCAATGTGGAAAATGATCTATTCAAAAAATGTCAAAAATGTAATTATAAGATTATAAAAAAATTATAATTATTATAAAATGTAATTCATTAGTTTATTATAAATATAGTATGAAATTATAATTATCACATAAAAAATATTGGTATGAGACAACTGAGGTAAAATATAATGATTTTTATATGATGATTGTTTCAAATAAAAAATCCATTTATTTAAAACCCCAAATACATGGGAAATAATAATTTTAGGTGACATGTAAAAACAAAGAAATAAAAAATGACAATTATGATGTATTTTAGAAATTATAAAAATTACCTTGATGGATAATATAATAAATTAAATCTTTCTTTGATAAATATATTTCTAACCAAACCATTACTATATTAGTACCATTTAATAAAAAATTACATTAAATATTGCTATATTTTGAACTGTAATAATTTAAATAGACTAGATTATATATCAAATAAAAACAACTTAAATATGGTAAAATAAGTTAATGTGGTTTTAATATCATCGTATTAACAGTCTCATGGTATATAACTAGAATGATGTCTTAATAAGTGTAATTTTAATAATAAAATAACTCCTTAAAATATTACAAATTTCGGATATATATTCCCAATGAGAAATAACAATGAATATAAATATTAAAAACATGAAACATATTTGAATCAAAATATTAATATTTAGTAGATTAAATATTGTATTGTAAACATGGTGTATAATAAGAGGTATGTCTTAATGGACTCAAAGTTATGAATATAAACCCTTGCATTGTTACAATTTGTAATAGAATTCAATTTAAAATAATTTATAACTAACTAACATATATTAATCACCAATTTCATATCCATTTTCATATGCAGAAAGATTAATATTATCATTTTATAGTTTTTATTTATATGTATTTTTAATTTTATAATCTATTTTCAATATCAAGTGTGAGTTATGTTGATCCTTCTGAACTAGATTTTTATTACCTATATTTGTCATATTTATTATTGTAATTTTCATAATTCCTATGACATTAAATGTTTAGTAAATTATTTCCTAATATTATTTATAATTTTTGAATTTTATTATGTGGTACTTTTTGTTGCAACCAATAAAGATGACATAAGTGATTAGTATGTTTTGGTTCTTTTTTGGGAATAGATGTTTTTATCTTAATTAAAATATATAATTACCATTATATAAAAAAACATATATTATATTATAAATAATTATTTTCCCATATTTAGACATTATATTATATTATTTCATTTTTCATTTAGTTTTTTAGACCAATTAAAATACGAGAAAATTAAAATTTAAAAATGATGATATGTATGAATGTGTGTCAGTTTTTCATTATTAAAGTAATAAAAAAGTACAATGATAATATTTTGATACATTTAATGATGTTAGTGAAATTGGAATAAATTATAAATAATAATAATGAAGGTAGATAATGTTTTTTATAAGTTTAATCATGGATGTAGTAGTCTTTAAAACTAACAGATAAGGATTAATTTTCATAAACAATGAGGTTTAAATATGACGGAGTAAAAAATTACTAGTCAAAATGAAAATAGTATTCTATATTCAACATTTATCACTCAATTACACATTTTTAAATTGTGAAGAGACACATGGGTGAAAATTTTTATATGGAGAATCATGGAGGTAGGAGTGGGAACAATTCATGATTAATGGTTTCAGTTTCAGAATAAAAAAAGTAAATTGGAGTTAATTGTTTTCAACTATATTATTAATATTCATAAGAAAATAAATACCAATGTAATTATATTATATTAAAATAATTATATTGGGGAATTATGGATAGATTACAAATTACTTAAGAAAAACAATGTGTACTCTAGGTCAAATAATTGAATTTTTAAACAGGATTCCTAAAAAATGAAAGAAATATTTAAAAATCGTGTCTCTATAGAGTCATCAAAAATATAAAAGGAATATAATTTATAGGAAAATTAATAGTTTAACGAAGAATACAATTTTTTTTTTATTAAAGGGGTGGTTAAAGGCCCAATTTCAATGTGGTGGGAAGTGCATTTTTTCTAAATATTAAATCATAATATTAAGAGACAACATTTTTCACATGTCATGAAGTATAAAATTAATAAATTAATTGATTAGGGGAATATAAAAATATTTTAATAAATCAAACATTATTTTTTATAAAATTTTTAAAAATAATTTTATGTCCATTACTCTTTTATTTTTCTGTATTACTGTTTTTTAATTTTCCCATGGCAACAATTTTTTTAAAAAGTATATTAAATTTAATTACTAAAAAATGAACATTATTGTCTAAATTTCACCTAATTATTCAAATTATTAAATACAATTTAACATTTAAATTTTAAATTGTTTATGATGAATTTAATTTCACAGTAGCACATGTAATAACAAAAAACTAGTAATAGAAAATCTTGATTTTTAATCTTAAAATATAATGGTAAATTGAATTTTTTATTCTATAATATTTTAATGACCTATGTAATTTTATTATAAAAAATAATGTTATTATAAAATTAAAATAAATAAGAAACCAAATTTCACCAAAATAACAGAAAATTAATAGAAAATGACAAAATGAATTTGGTTTGGAGAATATTACATTAAACATTAAAATGTTAATAATGTTTTTCCAAATTAAAAATATAATTTTTTAAAATTATTTTTATTATTTATAATATATATATATAAATATTTAATATGATTTATACACATATAATTATTTATTTTATAATAATAATGATATATATTTGTTTAAAAATGTATACTCACAATTCAACTAAAAAGTCAATTATTTCAGAATTATCTGAAACCTTTATCGAGAGATAATATTTCAATTATAAGTTTAAAAAAAATTGAATTAAATTAAATATATATAATTTAAATATATATATTTTAAATTATAATATATGTGAAAAATTATATAATACTTATATTTTTTATTTAAATCCCCAAATGAGTAATGCATAAAATACTTATCATAAATAAATTATATTATTAATATAATTATTATATGATCTTAATTCCATGGTATATTTCCCCTCACGATAAATCTTTGTGGTCAATGAATAATGTGTTCTCTTGTTCTAGTTTTCAGTGGTAATTATATTACAATAGTTCTCTATGATTTTTCCTAAACATAAATTTCACATAAATGTTATTTCAAGAATACAATAATAATTTGAGTTTATATAGGGATAAGGAAATCCTTAGTGAAAAAAATTAAATTCCATAAATGGTAGAATGATATTTATATTGTAGAATTCTTAAAGCTGATTCCATTTCTTTCATTTTTCTTCAAATTATTCTATTTATGTATAATTCTTTTTATACGAAGAAATTTAATTGAAACTATATTATTATAAAAATTTAACATAACATAAAATTGATTATTTTGATTTCAGTTTTTCATTTAGAATAATTTATTGTCTAAATATTTTTATATGTAATGTTTTTATAGATATTTAGGTCATTAGGTCCTCTATAAAACATTAATATTCTAACTTGAATGTGTTTCACTACTATATTTCACATTACCATTAACAACATTGTAAAAAATTAGATTATATAAATATTTTTATTGTATTATTTTTTTACCATAACTTTCCATGTTGCATGCTAATATGAAATCCACAAAAATTAATGGTTGTTAAAAGGATTATATTTTAGTTTTTTTATGAATTTACCTGAAAGAAATTCTAATTTTGATAAAATAAAATAGCATGATACATATAATTATCTTAACAAATTATATAAGTAAACACAGTGTAACAAAATTTTAAATCGAGTTGATTAAGGGAAATTTTATAGGGTATCTATATTCATAGCCTCTAAATGATAATGATTTAATTATTTCTAAAATCTACCAAAAAATTGGAATATACAACTTCCACATAATGAACTTTTATTAAAAAAATTGACACCTTAAATTATTTATTCCCTTATTATGGTTATACAATAGGCATGTTTTACAGGATGTATATTAATACCAACCTGGATTTCAATCATTCACATGATTTTGTAACAATTTTATTTAATATTATTATTTATATATTACATCAAATAATTCATCAGAACCCATAAATTGATAAATGACACATCAATGAGAAAACGGGTATGAACATCAATTAAATAAACCCATCAAAAGAATTATATTTTTTATAATTGAAATCATTAAAAAATCGGAACAATATTATGACCCATTGAAAATATAATTTTAAAATAAAATGTCATCTATTTGACTAAAAATGGGTGATAATATAGAAAATAACCGTAATAGTTTAAATTATCATCAATTCTATAAAAATATATATATTAAGAGATAATATAACCTAAAAATGTTGAAAGGAACCCTTAATATAAGAACCCTATCCATAAAAACCAAGAAAAAATAATACATTGGAATCATTATACAATGAAGATGGTAAGACCAAGAAATATAATTGATTATGACTAAAAGGGAAGAGAAAAAAAATTACATGATGATCTTTAGATTATTCAGTAACACCATAATATTTTACTGAATAATATTTTTCAAATTAATTATATTGCATATATAATTTTTATTACATACAACATTGATTTTTATTAAACCACGTCATATTATTAATCTTAAAATTTACAAATAAAAATTACAACCCAGTGTTAAACATTTATTATGAATAGTAAAAAATCGTTTTTTAAAATAAATATAAAATTTTTAGATAAATAAAATATATTTATAAATTAGTAAATAATTTTTAGTAAATTATATTTATTCTCTTAAAATACCATTTTTATCAAATTAAATTACTATAATTGATTTTTGACAATATAATTGTATTACATTCCACTTATTATAGAAAATGGTTTTAACAAAATTAGCTTCATTTATTAAATAATAAAGTCAAAATAATCTTAATGTTTATTTTTCAGTTTTTTTAGAAATAATAATTTTTCAATAAATATAATGAAATAGAGAATTTTGTTTAACAAATCATTTTCATTTAATGTATTTACAGTGTTAAATTATATTTTATAATTTGTTTGAAAGTTCCAATAGTTCAATTATATAATAAATAATATAAATTATTTTTTTATAATTAATTTAATTCTAAACTATAATATAAAAAAATTAAAAACGAAAATATTTCCATGAAAACTAATTTTTTGTCACAAAGTTGGGTTTTATTTAAAATTTAATTTATGGTACTTATGTGAATATAATTGTTCCAAATGATTTCTATAATCATTACCTATATAATTAACTTTTGATAATAAGGCTCAGATTATTTTTTTATTATATTGAATCATAAAAAAATATTCATCATTTTTATGATTGAAATAGGTTTATTGAGGTTATAATCCAAATTATATTGGTATTTTTTACAATAAAACATGTCTAAATACTATTTTTTGGAACTATATCAACCATATGTTGTCGCAAATTTCAATATATTGTCATTTTGAATAATTTTTCATAGGAGTGACTTTATAATTTTGGATTATTTTTGGAAATTTTATGTAATTTCAAAGTACTTTCCTTCCCCCATTTATATTTGAACATCCTCTATCCTCTTATCTACAAAATTAGAGTTAGTTTTCTTGAAGAAGAGGTATTGTTCATAAGTGATATTTTTTATTTTATTTCTTATTCAACCAAATTCCAAAATTAAATAAAAAAAATAACATCAATGTAACCCATGTAAATATTTGTTATTATTTTAATTGGATATCCATTATCCATCTACAATTCCATCTTATTGGAAATGAAACTGTTGATCATGTGTTTGGTGGACAACCACTACATGAACTGATGTAATTCATTTTCCATCAACACCGCTAATAGTTTCATATTATTATTGATATAAATTATATATATATATATATATATATATATTATTTATGAACTAATTATACTATTTAAATTTTATTATCACATCTACATTTTTAACATACAATTTATTAGAAAGTGATAACGTCCCTTGTGTGTATGTACGGACTACAAACTCTACCAAGCGATCTGATATATATTCTATTTTATTTTTAAATAGATGATTATAAGTATGTATATATGAAATATATATGATATATCAAAATAATAATTTATCTATAATGGTGAATAAAATGTACCTTTCTTTCGATCCATCCACTGAAAAATTATTATACAGATCCTCTGTACATATGACCTACCATCTCGATAAATAGTGTAATTCCTATAAATATATTTATATATTATAGGTTACTATAAATTTTTATATAATAAATTAAAATTATATTTATATAATGGATATCATTTAATATGATATAATGGTGATCAATGTAACTTAACTAAATTTACTAAATCTGAACCTAAAATATTCAAAACCATTTATTACCCAAAAGAGTGATTTTAGCAACGAATTATTAATAAATGGTTGTTAAAAAGTTAAAAATAAATCATATATATTGTTATATATATGATTTTGTTTGGGAATGTATTTATTATAAATTAGGTTCAAACATGTTGAATGAAAATAGTGAAATGGTGTTAGGATTTTATTGTGTCAAGCTGGTTTTTTGGACAAAATTTATGTAATGAAACTATATTAATTAATGATATGTATATAAAAATCCTTTTAAATGTTATATAATTGATTTATTAATTATAATTATACATACTATTACAATTAAAATAATTCATTCATGCGTATTATGTTTCAAAAGTAATAATATCCTTTAGGATATCATCATATTTATTTTATTTTTGTGAGACACATATCATATCCAACACATGTATATTAAAACCATGAACTTATTTTGAAATTATTTATGTAAAAAAAATGTCTATTTATATATCCATCAATGTTATCTTCTTTCATGGGTATTATGATTGAAATTTTACAAAAGTAGTAAAACATTTACATTCCAATCTCATTATTTTTTCAGGATTTATTATAATTATGTTTTTGATGATAAGATACTATGATATATATCTCAATATACTGATAATATTTCTTCTTATATTGCTATTTCTATATAATACATGTTTCTATTTAATTATAATCCCTTTACTGGCTCATTTGATAGAAATGGTATTTTTATAAAAATAGATATTATTTCCCTCTTCAATAAGAATTCCACTCTCTACCATATCAATTATTTCTAAAAGTATTTTGAATGATTTTTTTAATATAATAATCTGACTAATAAAATTTATTAAAATCCAAGTCTTATATTTATGAAAATTAATTTTAATGATACATTCTAAAATGATATTTTTACTATTTTTAATTAATTTTTTAACTAAATCTTATTTTATTAAGTATTACATATATGGTATTTCCAAGAATCATGACCTATTATTGTTTTAATTATTGCATGAAAATCCAAAAATGTTATTCAAAAAAATATTATGTCATTAATTTCCAAACATGGGTTTTGTGTTTCTCCCTTTTTCTAGTTTATTGTAGGATCCAGATTTTTATCTCTATTTATGGGTGTCACGTGTTCAAATTTTCAACTCACACATTTTTTAGTTATGACCCCATGGGTATTCAATAGTATCCAATGACTTTTTTGAATGAAAGATGATTTTTTTTAGTTTTTTATTTTCCAACACACAGTTGGAGCATTTTTTGGAAGGTAGTGAGGCCATTTTAAGTAAACGTGAAGTGAAATTTTGGTGGTAGAGGATTGGCACACGACATTTGTATTGTTTGTCAAATAGTTCTATAAGATTTTTGAAAGTTTCTACATCTAGACAGTGGTTATTGGATTGGTTGGTTCATGGTTTTCATACAATTTGGGAAAACCATTAAGGTTCCTAAGTGTGTCTAGTATTGTGAACATGGTTTACGCATGTCTTTGTGAACCATGCAGCCAAACCGTTTGAACTGCCCATATCATAAAAAATTGGGAAATTTCAACACTAGCCCTTCGATATTTTTTTAACACATAACACCTCTCTTCTCATTTATCTTATTATTGTGACTTTATGGGGCCTCGATACTTATTCTCTAAGGCTCCACCCCTCTGATATGATGTATATGTATGATTTCATCAAGATTTTTGGTTTTATCATTATGGTAAACCATCCCTTATCTTCATTCAATTCCACTTAATTCCATTAACCCTTGAGATAACTTTCTCCCTTTGTCATGTGGGTCTAGGGATTTTGGATCCCTAGATTTATTTGGGGGTTGGGTTTCTAATACCAAAATACTCATGTTAGATCATGGGTCATTAATCATTCATGAATTGTTGTTTATTGTGTGTTGTTCAAGAACCATGGATTAGAGTATGGTTTCCCCTTTCACATGCCCATATAATTTAAGATTCTTTTGATTTATGCTTTTTAAATAATATATATATAAAAAATAATGATATTTGACCTTTGGAAAATTATTTTTGTATGAAAAGTGGCAATTTGTACATTTTTTATAAATAACACTGTTTTCATATAATTGTGCACATAACGTGTTCGATAAAATTATCTATGACATTCCAATATAGTTTTAAATTTTATAGCATTTTTTTCATTTGTAAATGGTTTTTATCATCTTAAGGGTAGTTTTGGATTCCTAATTTTTAATTATAATTTTTATACCATGAAATGGTGTGTGTTTGGATCATTAAAATGAAATTGAGTACGTTGTTGGTCAAAAAATCATTTGTAAATTATATAAAAATTTCATTGGCTTGAAAGTGTTATTTGAATGTTTAAAATAGTTTTTAAATATAATTTTGAAATGAAAAATGGTGTTTTTACACAACTTTGTCATTATGTGTTTGGTTTGTTGAGAAATAAATTTTTTAAAGGATAATTGAGGATCATTTTGTAAATTTGTATGAATGGGTATATTTTTTAACATGAAAACTCTCTATTGACACTCATCTATCCTTCATATATATATATATATATTGATATTTTCCCAGTATTTAATCTACATGACCTATTTACAATCTATGGAATGTTAGATTCTTAGTATGGACTCCTTTGTGACCCATGATTTTTATGGAAACCGATTTACCGATAGGGTTTCTGGGTGATTCCTATTATGTAAAATATTATTTATAAGTGCATTTGATTTGATAATGGTATTGAATCAGTTAGGTCACCATCATTATACACATTACGTGTAGAAAGTGGCATATGTGTTGATGATTTTGAGAATCATTAGTGAACAAGTTAGGTTACACACTATCTAGTGGGACATATCAAGAAGATATATATAGTTCTATTGTCATGTGATTGGGATCCTCAGTCCTTACCATGTGGGTCATGATGAGTATGTTAGGGTGATTTGATTTCATTGAGTGATTCATTCTTTCCAGGATGATTCTACTTGTATTAGTGTCTATTAGATTATTCAAGAGAACATTGGTTCTGCCCATGACTATTGACATTTTGTTACTTACGATGAATGATTCAGATGCATGATCGGTAGTTTTCTTTTATGTTAATATTTATATTTATATTATAATATGATTATTGTGTTTCTCTCATGTGCATTTCTGTTCATTGGAATGTTTTGAGTTGGTTTTCAGAGGATTCATTAAAATGATTTCTCTTAAAAATTCCTTATACTCCTCTTCTAGTTATGAAATAAATGATTCACATTCCACATGAAAATGGTAAATTTTCTTATTTTGGAGAATATAATGGGTTTGAAAATCAAAATTAGATGATGATTTTTTTTTAATATGAATATGTGTTGAGAAATATTTCTTTTATATATTGTATTTCAACTTGAAGTTTATGTTGCATTTTTTTTAATGAACATTCATCACGAATAGATTTTTTAGACCCAAAAAATAATTTTCATACCCACACCTAAAATTTCGTTGTATTTTTTTTTTGTTTGGGGTTTATGTTATAGAATGGATTAGATCATTGTATGTTATGTTTTATCTTGGTATTGGAGACTGTCTATCGGGGTAACATGGAGACATTATTGTGTCATGTTTATCTTGGGTTTTATTGTTCGGTTATATATATATATATATATAATATTCTTTTATATATATGTTCAGTTTGGAAAATTATATATATATATATATATATATCTGTGTGTGTGTCTTTGTGTGTTTGTATATATGATTTAGTTATTATTCAAATGTTTAATCTTCTTATTTTTTTAAAATTTGGTGAAGTAGTTCCACCATAATTATCTATTGATGTCGGTCACCTATTTTTAGCCACTTTGGTTCAGGAATTCCCCTCATGTGTTTCCACATATCATCTCACGTGAAAATTTTTGGGTCAACCCAAGTTTTCAATGATAAATTGAAATTAGTGGTTAGTTAGTTGATGGGGGACACCGATTTCAAACCAGCATTTGTTTTCTTGGTTGTCATGATTGATGTATAAGGATTATTTGTGCCCATGGTGTATGTTTGGGGGAGTGTCTGGCCAACAAATTCTAGAGTAATGCCATGAATTTCCATGTAATTTATTATTTGTTTGGTTTTTTGGTTTTCATAATGTATTATATCTGGGAAACAAACTGAGAGTTGTATTACTGGTATTGTGAGCTAAATGTCCTTGAAAATCATGTGGATATATGAAAATAGTCATAGAGGACTCTATGAGATATTGGTGTGTTTATAATATTTCGTTGAATGATATGGACAATTCACTCATTGTTGCTAGTTACCTTTTGATTCATTCTTTGTCTTTTGTGATTCTAAAATTTATAGTGAGAAATATTTTTTTCAACTGTGGGAATTTATTTTGAAATGGTAATGTTTTGGTTTTGGGAAAATGGTAAAACAATTTAGAATCTGTTTTTGGAAGGCACTATAAAATAGAGTTTTATAAATTAAATTTGGAGTTTTCAATATTATTTTCTAGGAAAACAGAAATATGTGTTACAATGGGCTGTGTAAATAAGTTTTCAATGAAAATATTTGGGTTTTTAATCAATTGAAATTAATGGAATGAGATTTTTTTGAGATGTTGGAAAATGATTCAAATGAAATGAATTGATTTGGTGGATGTAAATCGATGGGTTTTAATTTTTGGGCATGATAATATGGATTGAATCATAAAATTTAGAGGTGGATTGAATCATGATAATATGTAAATTGATGTTTATTACTAATTATTACTAATTATTACTAATTATTACTAATTATTACTAATTATTACTAATTATTACTAATTATTACTATTTATTACTATTTATTAGTAATTATTACTAATTATTACTTATTATTAATAATTATTACTAATTATTACTAATTATTACTAATTATTTCTAATTATTACTAATTATTACTAATTATTACTAATATTAGTAAATATTAATAACACTTACTAATTATTACTAATTATTACTAATTATTAGTAATTATTAGTAATTTTTGCAAATTATTCCTAAATATTCCTAATTTTTACTAATTATTCCTAATTATTCCTAATTATTACTAATTATTTCTAATTATTAGTAATTATTACTAATTATTAGTAATTATTAGTAATTATTACTAATTATTAGTAATTATTAGTAATTATTACTAATTATTAGTAATTATTACTAATTATTACTAATTATTAGTAATTATTACTAATTATGAGTAATTACTAGTAATTATTAGTAATTATTACTAATTATTACTAATTATTTCTAATTATTACTAATTATTACTAATTATTAGTAATTATTACTAATTATTACTAATTATTAGTAATTACTAGTAATTATTACTAGTTATTACTAGTTATTACTAATTATTACTAATTATTACTAGTTATTACTAATTTTTAGTAATTATTAGTAATTATTACTAATTATTACTAATTATCACTAATTATCACTAATTATCACTAATTATTAGTAATTATTACTAATTATTCCTAATTATTCCTATTTTTTCTTAATTATTCCTAATTATTCCAAATTATTTCTAATTATTACTAATTATTACTAATTATTACTAATTATTACTAATTATTACTAATTATTACAAATTATAAGTAATTAATACAAATTATTACTAATTTTTTACTAATTTTTACTAATTTTTACTAATTTTTACTAATTATTACTAATTATTACTAATTATTACTAATTACTACTAATTACTACTAATTATTACTAATTATTGCTAATTATTGCTAATTATTTCTAATTATTGCTAATTATTGCTAATTATTTCTAATTTTTGCTAATTATTGCTAATTATTGCAAATTATTGCAAATTATTGGTAATTATTTCTAATTAGTGCTAATTATTTCTAATTATTGCAAATTATATCTAATTATTACTAATTATTCAAAATTAATACTAATTTTTACTAATTATTGTAAATTAATACTAATTATTACTAATTATATCTACTTATTGCAGATTAATACTAATTATATCTAATTATTAATAATTATATCTAATAATTACTAATTATATATAATTACTACTAATTATATCTAATTATTGCAAATTAACACTAATTATTTACAATTATCACTAACAATATGAATTTCTTAATAAAAATAGATATAAATAAAAATCAATTGAAATCTAATTTAATTAAAACTAATAAACATCAATTAAAATTAACAAATAAAAAATAAATATATAAAAAATAAAATATAAATACCTTAAACACTAATATTCGGAAGATATTGATGCCCTCCAATTACTCTCGTATAAAAAATTTCAACTCAAAGTAATTTTTTTCTTCAAAGTGATGAATGAAAAGAGGGAGAGAGCAAGATCTGAGTGATTTGGGAAAAAACGTATGGGGTATATATAGGTTAGATTAGTTGTGACGGGGTTATTTGCGATGGGTTTCCAGTCGCAAATGTTGGTATTTGCGACGGGGCCCGTCGTAAATACCCTCGCCCGCATTAATTAGAGGCGGCGGTTAAAAGGTTATTTGTGACAGGACCCGTCACAAATAGTTGTTGCCGACATTCTTTTTAGGACGGGACGACATCCTGTCGCAAAAAGTTATTAACTGCTGCCAGGTATTTGCGATGGGATCCCGTCGCAAATACCCCTACAGGGTTTGGCGCGCAAGCCGCGCGGTTCGGCGCCCAAGCGGCACGGTTCAGCGCCCAAGCCGCACCAAACTATTTGTGACGAGAGACATATCCCTATCGCAAATAATATTTGCATGGTTTGGCATGAAAATCGAGCCAAACTTTTTGCGACGGGAGATAAAAACCCGTCGCAAATAATTGGTTATTTGCGACGGTGAAATTTTCCCGTCGCAAATGGCTTCCTGGACGGGTTATTTGTGACCGGAATAAATCCCGTCACAAATAGTGATTGTTCCCGTAGTGTTCTCTTGGATGAACCAAAACTAGAAGGAGGTTATGTCCGTCAGATGTAACCCTAGTACATTTAATGAAACAAAATAAAGTACATGACATGTACTTTACATTACCAAGACCCACTTTAGTCGGCCTCCAGGTCACCCACATTGCCGTGTGCACAGCCGCTACATGACCAGCACACGACTACCTGCGGTAACCGAGTACACTGCATGTACTCATAAAGCAAACAGTTTGTACTTCAAAAATTTCCCAAAAATCCTTGTTTTTCTCAAAACAACCAGAAATGGAAAACATAGTTGAAAAGAATGTCCGAGTTCTTACAATCTTCCCCCCTAAAAGAAATTCTTCCCTGAATTTCCCAAGCATGGCGGTGTATAAGATGTAACACCAAACAACTCCATCCACTGTGATCGTACATCAGCCTCCCTCTCCCAAGTTTCTTCTTGCACCCACCCATGCTTCCATAGCACTTGTACGAGTGGAACAGACCAGCCATGAAGAACCTTCATACATTGATCAACAATCTGGATAGGATGCTCCTTGAATAAGGAATCAACCTCTAACTCAAACTTATTTGGATGGAAAAAATGAGATGGGTCTAAAAAGTTACTTCAAAGATGAGAAACGTGGAATACGTTGTGCATAGCCCGATACCTCTGAGGTAACTGTAACCGATAGGCATCTGGTCCAACTCTCTCAAATAACTCAAACGGCCCGACGCACCTCAACAAAATCTTACATTGTCTCGTAATCCATCCGTTTCCCAACCTCAGTGTGACAAGTAGGAAAACCTGATCCCTGACCGTGAACTCCAGAGGTTTTCTTATCTGATCAGCATAAAACATCTATCAAGAATGTGCAGCAACCATCCTCTTCTGAATCAACTCTATCTGCTCTTTGGTCTCCAGGACAAGATGAAGTCCCAGCATAGCTGCCTCTCCTACCTCCAGCCAATATAAGGGTAATCGACATGTCCTACCGTACAAAGCCTCATAATGTGACATCATAATAGTTGCATGGAAATTATTATTGTAGGCTAACTCCACATGTCGTATGTGCTTCCTCCAAGAACCTCCAAAATCCAAGATGCATTCTTGACGCATGTCCTCAAGCACCTGAATCGTACGCTTGGACTGGCCATCTGTCTGGGGAAGGTAATCTGTACTCAAAAGTACCTATGTACCCAAAGCCTTTTATATCCCCTTCCAGACCCAAGAAGTTAAGCATGCATACCTATATGATATGATGGTGTGTGGAACCCCATGTAGATGTACAAATTCACGAATGTACAGCCTTTCCAACTCATCAACACTGAAGGTCTCCTTGATCGGAAAAAATTGAGGAACCTTCGTGAGTCTGTCAATGAAAACCAATACTGCATCATTCCTCAAGGCAACGTTATCGAATCTATCATGAAGTACATCATGACATCATTCCACTTCCACTCAGGAATGGGTAACTGCTACAAAAGCCATGCTAGTCGCTGATGCTCCACCTTCACCAGATGATAGGTAGAACACCTCATGATGAAACCAACAACATCTCTCTTCATACCTAGCCACAAATAATAATGGTGTAGATCATGATACATCTTGCTTAAACCAGGATGAACTTCCCAAACTGATAAATGAAAGTCATGCATCACCTCCTCGTGAATGTCTACTGGCACCCATACGTGCCCCTGGAAATGAAAGATCTCCTCCTCGCCTATGGTCCATCCAGGGATAGGGTCCTTTAATAATACACATTCCTGTAGTACTAGGCCTTCATTATGAGAAAGTTTTCTCATGCCCACTCGATCGAGAAGAATAGAGGAAACATCTATAGTGGAATGAAACGTCTTCCCCTATCTGACGTGCTTCTCCAAAATCATCTAAGAGAACATAGATATAAGCATCCTCTCACTACTGGCCTCCAAAACTACTTGTATATGAGTCCTACAGCACAGCGCATCAACCACAGTGTTGCCTTTCGTTGGCATGTAGGCAAGATCTATATCAAAAGATTGAAGGTACGTAACACACCTTCACTACCACATATTCAGGTCATGCTGAGGGAATATATAATTGAGAATATTGTGGTTGGTGTAAACCAAAAAATTCTCTCCCAAAAGATAATGTCTCCAATATTGTATCACCTAAACAACTACAGCCAACTCTAGATCATACGTCAGGTAATTCCTCTAATGTGGCCTCAAAAATCAAGACCCCTACACAATTACTCACTCTCCTTGCATAAGCATAGCTCCCATACTGATACTTAAAGCTTCACAGTAAATAGTATAGCTATTTTATAGCTCTGGAAAAACTTGTATCGGTGCTGAATTTATTCCCCCTTTAACCTAATGAAAGGTTGAGTCATAGGAGTCTGACCAGAAGAACTTCACACCATTCTTATTCAGAACCATCAGTGGTGTTGTTAAGTGTGAAAATTCTTGTACGAAGAATCTATAGTATCCAGTCATCCCTAGAAAACTATATACCTAAAATATTTTCTTCAGCTTCTCCCAGAAATCTACTGCTCTAACTTTTTTTAGGTCCACTTATACACCTGCCTCTTAGATGACATGACCCAAGAAGTGAATCTGATCCATGAAAAAGTGGCATTTTGAGAGCTTAGAATATAACTGATGCTCTCTCAGTGTACTAAAAATGATCTCAAGATGGTTAGAATGGTCATGTCAAGTGTGAGAGTACACCAAGATATCATCCATTAAGATAACCACAAAAGAATCCAATTATGGATGAAACCCTTGGTTCATCAGTTCCATGAAAATAGCAGGTGTGTTCAAGAGACCGAACAACATAACCACATACTCGTATAGATCATACCTACTCTGGAAGGCTATGGGAGGTATATCAAGTGGTCAAACACACAAATTATGATATCTGAATCTCAAATCAATCATCAAGAACACCTAGGTTTCTCAAATATGATCAAATAGATAATCAATATTTGGTAAGTTATATCATGTCTTGACGGTTAATTGGTTCATCTTCTGATAATCTACACAATTAATGAGGGAATTTTCTACCATCTTCGCAAACAGGATAGGTGAACCTCATTGAGAAGTACTGGGTCAGACGAAACCCTTTTCCATCAATTCTGCCAAATTTTTCTTGAGCTCATGTAAATATGGTGTAGCTATCCTATAAAGAGGAATGGACTCTAATATTGCTCCCGACACAAGCACAATAGAGAAGTCCACCTCTCGTTCTAGAGGAAAACATTAAAATACCTCTTGAAAGTGGTCCTAGAAATTATCCTCCATTAGAGGAATGTCCAACTGTGAAGTCCCCTAGTCATCCAGAAATAGATGAGAAATTTTTGTTGTAACTCCTCTCAACCCATGATGCTAAAGTTCCGTTCTACTCGCCTCGACATCCCATTCTCCCTTATAAAGAAATGAACTACCTTCTACTGATTTGAAACTCACCCTACCGCGATAACAGTCAATGACTACCTAGAAAAGAACTAACAGGTCCATTCCGAGAATTAAATTATAGCCTGTCATCTCTAGGACATAAATGTCCCATAAGATGTGACACCCGACAACCTCAAGAGGGAACTCCCTGCACTGATGCACACTAGCAGTTCTAGTCCCAAACAGAGTGTCTAGCATCAAGATATTAGTTGATGAAATGATGCAGATAACAAGTAACTCTACAAAAATAATAGATATAAAGCTATGGAAAGCCCCTATAACGAAAAAAGAAGAATCTAAAACTGAGGCTACTAAGATCGTACCTCTAACTATAGAGGGTCTGGGATCTTACTTTTGTAGGGTCATCTCCACTACAAAAGTATGACCTACACCATGTCCATGTGACACTATCTAACCACTCTGAGCCGATCCACCCTACTGTCGTTGAAATCTTGTTTCATGGCTACCACATCCACGACCTCCACCTTGGCCCGAACTGCCGGAAGAACTCTAGTTCCCAAACTGATGAGAAATTGGTGACACTGCTCCTGAACAAATAGTTTTAGAAGAACAACTGTCAGAAGCTACTGGTGAAATGATCTGACATAAATGCTAAAGGTGACTGATCTTACACCATTATCGGAACACCAATGGGTCTCTTGGACAATGTATCCTCATATGCCCAACTGTACCACACTGGTAGAATACCACCTGACTACCAGAAGATACATATCACCTCTGTGGATATTCATGCACAGCTCCCTGTGGCGCATCCTACTATTAGCTGGAAAAGCTCTAACTATGGATGTTGAACCACCATAGCCCACAGCCCCTGAATACCTCAGATTACGTTCTGTAATCATCTCCTGGCGGAAGAGAAAATATATAGAATTGAACATGAAGATGTTCACCTGATCTCAATTTTTTAGCCTAAGACCATCCTAAAACATCCTTACTAGGAACAACCCATCTCCCCCAAGAAAGGGTGTAATGCGATGCAGATTAGTGAAGTGAGATGAATACTCCATAAAAGAAAGAGTACCTAGCTCCAGACTCATAAACACTCATGCTCGATTGAATCTCAAAGTCCTTGAATAAAAGTAGTCATAGAAGATACGCTGGACCTCCTCCCAAGCCATATCCTACTAGTGTCCCACCTGTGAGATCACATCCCACCATCTCCGAGTTGATTACTAAAGCATATACATAGAGATCTTTATCCTCCTCTCTCGAGGTATCTCCAGATGCTCGAAGATCATCCCCATGGCTTCTATCCATGACTCTATAGTCTGGGGTCCTCAATCCCCAAAAAAAGTGGGATGACGTTGTTGCTGAAAGAACCACGTCAATTCTTCCATTGACGGGGCAGGAGGCGGTGCTCTCGTAAATTTCCTCATCATCCTCATAATGTGCTCTCTGAACTGTGCATCATCACTAGTGTCAGGTATAATGGCTGGTTCAAAGACTAGAATAACCAGAGGATCTTCTAGAAGTTCCTGATCAGGCATGTCCGGTGGTTGATCACTGCCTTGCAATTGCTGTACAACTGGAGGACGTATCGGTGGCCTGAATCTACATGGTGAAACACACAACTTAGATCAAGATTATCGTGGACGTAAATATAGAAGTGTAAAAGAGGAACATGAGAAAGAATGATTTCATGTTTATAGAAATAAGGATACACTGCGTGTAACTACACTACACAATGTGTACATGAATCCTCTTCCCTTCCCAAGTTCTCTTACACAGTTAATCCAAATGGTTCTAATAGAACAATACTACAGGATATGTTTTTCCAGATATGGCGTGTACTAGATGAGTTTCCCTGACCCTTGATGTTAGTGACACTGTCGGATGCATGAATCACATTACACGTCGTGTTTCAGATGGAAACGACGTGTACATATAAGGTTTTGTTGAACCATGTTGTTCATTACACAGTTCGGTACCAAGGTTACACTACACAACATATTCTAGAAGGACATGAGAGTATTAGAAAATACTCAACAGACTTGTGTTGTTAGTGACACAGCTAGTTACATGGCTCTACAACATAGCATGTACATCCTCTACATGGTGTGTCCTACCAATGATTTTAAACCCTGTGTCCCCACCCACGCAATCTAAGACACAGTTTGGTAGTACACAGCATGTACATATGGTACTCGATGTATTCTTAGTAAAAATAGTTTTAACCTGAACAGAAGAACGCATGTCATGTATTTAACAGTACACACCATGTTTTATTTATTTTTCTGGATAGTAAGCCTCAGAAACTACTCTAGAACACCGAAAAATACCGAAAGAAGTATTAAAGTTCCATATTCCAATCTGTAAGGGCACATACTCCATGTGAATCAAGGTTTGGGATATTATATTTGTCATAAACAAGGTAAAAAAGTCAATGATCCTCCAAATTCTAATTCATGATGACCCATAACACGTCAAGAACCAGAGATTGGAATTCATTCAAACAAAACATTACAGAAAAAAAAACCCTATAAAACATCATGTATTCCATCAAGGGATCTATCAGAACAACATGTGTATCTAGCACAATATCTATCACAATAACATGAAATCACTAATGAAAATTAAATGGAATGTAAAGAATACATGACATGTGATTCTATAAAGTCCCTATATGATGCATGAGATGGAATAACCTCATCTCCTCAGGTTGCAATAGAAATTGAACGTTAATAACATCATCAATAATAGAAAAATACATGTGATTCACCCAACGTTGAAAATAAAATCAATTGTAATATTGCTAAACTAGAAAAATTGAATTAACTAGGTTAATTGGTTTTTTCCCTATACATGATGAAGTGCACTGTGTTGTATTTGTTGTCAATGAGACAAGTTGTTGTCTTAGAATGAATGGATGTCAAGAATTGTCAAGATATGAATTCCAAAGGTTGTGATGGTGTCGGTGGTGAAGGAGAATGGCCATGGTACTAAGATGCATGTCACTTAGGAGATTCACTAAGTGGTATTGGAAATTGTGGTTGAAACATTCTCCATGGATATCAGACGATTGTAGAACTGATCTTTATGTTTCAATACTTGTATCAAGATGATACTAAGTTACACCACTTAAAGAATGGATGATGATGGAGCATCATCATTACATCAGACGATTGTTGAGCTGCTCTTTAAGTTCAAAGAACATGTATCCTGATGATACAAAGTCACAACATGATTAGAAGACCATGAATTGTAGTGACAATGCATGAGGAGTTGAAGAAGATCCATCCACTAGTCCTAAGTGGATAAAGTGAGCTGAAGAAGTCCATGCACTAACACTTAGTGCCTGTGAATGTGAAGAAGATCCAATTGATCTCTGATTTGATCAATGAAGCACTTTGAAGAATTTAAGTGATTCAGGAGTTCAGTTGAAGAAGAAGAACCTTCAAGAATTCACTCCTAAGTAATGAGTATATGTTGATGAGATTTGAGGAATTCTAATGAAGAAGAGAAGGGAAGAAATGAAGAAGAAGAGTAGTGGAATTTGGCATATTCACTTGGTTACTTTGTTTTTATACAAAGTCCTAAGTGTTTTACTAGCAAAAAATATCCACCAAGGAAGGCCAGCCGAGGGATCACCCAAGGAACATATGGGCCTAAGGCGCCACGCCCATGGGGAACCCTCAAGGCCAAGGCGCTCCCTGAGGCAGAAGGTCGGGGCCGTGTATAAGCCCCGAGGCCACGCGGTGATGAAGCCCGCACAGCATGAGCGCAGGGAGCGCACCAGTGTGTGCATGGTGGGCGCTAGGAGCGCGCCCGCAGGAGGAGCATAGTGGGCGCAGAGCGTGCCCGTAGGGAGAACACGGTGTGGGGCGGAACCGTGGAGGGAGAAGTGCAACTGAGAGTTGAGCGGCAGCGCTAGGTTTATAAGCCGCGGCAAAACTGCGCCCCGTTTCGATGTGGGACGCGGAAAAATCTCCAGGAGCGCATCCTGGCCGTCCGAGTGATCGCGCGGCTGATCTCCGCCGCTCATCGCATCGCGCCGCTCCTGTTCTGATCGCGGCCGTCCGATGTGTTTCATTCGCCCGATCCAACGGCTCCCGGTCCATCTCCTACCTCGAGCTCGCTCGAAGCCACCCGCGAGTCCCCGCAGAACCAGGCGCCACCCGAGCATGGTTTTTGAGTTCTCGGCCACCTACGAGCAAACCGAGACCTCCATGGAGATCGTCTGGCTCTACTGATCACATTCATGCTTAAAAAGACATTTGCATGCAACGCATGGGAGATTTCGAGGTTGGCCGAAGCGACCGGAGGTGCGAGGCCACGTGATTTATTTTCTGCATGGTTTGGACCTAAACGAAGGTCGTGCATGCGTTCTAAGTCGCATGCACGTGGAGGAGAAAAAATATAGAAGGAGAGCCCGCGTGAACCGAGGATAAAAATAAAGATTGGAAAGATTTTGAAGATCTGAAATCTTCGGTGATTCAAGATTTAACACGCGGATGGACTGAGGCATCCCTCTGCCTATATAAGGAGAGCTCGAGGCTCTCATTGAGTTTGCTGATGCGCTGAATTTTTTGAAGTCCCGTGAGTGCTCTCTACCTCACGAAGAAAGAAGCCCCGCGCAAATTACTTGCGCGGCTGAAGATCTAGGTTCCATCCTTGGCCCGAAGGAGTCCCTTGCGCGCAACTTCTTTGCGCGACAAGAAGAAGGAGGAGGAGGAGATCCCCTGCGCGCCTACTCCTTGCGCGGCAGGAAGTACCCGGGGCAGTAGCACTTGCGCGCCTCGTGGTTGAGGTTCCTTGCACTTGAGGCCTTGCGCGGCCCTTGCGGCTTGGTACCTTGTGCGGCTATTGGAGAAGGAGTTGGCCGCGGCTCAAGCATACCCTTGCGCGCCTCCTTTGAGATCAAGTGAAGAAGACCACCTACGGACAGTGGGTGTGTGCCAAGTGGAGAAGAGGACCCGAGGCTTTCATGCCTTGTGTGTGCACTAAGTGAAGAAACATTTTGTGTGTGCAAAATTGAAGAACAACCTACGGGTTAAGGGTGTGCAACAAGAAGTGGGAAGAGGCCGAGGCCTTAGTGCCTTGTGTGCAATTTGAAGAAGAAGGCTGTAGCCCTTATATGGGTGCACACATTGAAAGAACAAATTAAAGAACACTTTGTGTGTGTGCAAGAAGAAGTGAAAGGCCAAGATCAAGTGTGTGCAAAAGTGAAAAACAATGTTTTTGTGCAAAAAGACAAATAGGCCGAACCTTAGTGTGTGTGCAAACTGAAAGTACACACTAAGAAGAAGGAGAAGAGGATTCCCACACTAAAGAACAACACACATTTATGTGTGTGAAAAAATTGGATAAAGTGTGTGAAGAATTGAGAAGCTGGTGTGTGCTTAAAGATACTACACCCTTTGTGGGTTTATTGCACCAAGAGAAGAAAGAGGGAAGTGCATGCTTGCATGCATGCACATGCGCACGTAATCAAAGTTCAAATCTGCTTGTGTGTATTTGAGTTGACCAAGACCAGAGGATCTTGAAGAGATTGAGAAGGCCATGCAATCAGTGCATGAGGATTCAGAGTTTCCATGCATTCAGTGCATGAAATTGTTTTGAACTGAGACTGGACCAGACTGGAGTTATAGATATCAGTTGTCTGAGTATTCAGTAGTTTAAGAGAGAAGCCAGGTCATCCTTAGAAGAAGGTGATAAATCCTGAGCAAGATGAGAAGACCTGTTCACCACAAGTGATCAGAAGAAGAGCAAGGCCAGCAGCCTTTATCCCAGGCTGCTGAGGATACTTGAAGAACTTAAAGTGAAGAAGAGCTACTCGTGTGACTCGAGGAGCCAGGAGAAGCCCCCTGTGAGACTCAGGGTGGAAGAAGTCTTCAGTGGGATTCTGGAGCAGGCCAGTGGGACTCTGGTAACACTGTGGGACGCAGTATAAAGACCCTCCCGTGGGACTCAGGAGAGATACAGTGGGACTCTGTATCGACCATTGTAATTTTAACAGGTTATAATGGAGAAACCATGTTGGGGCGTATAACCAACATGGCAAGGACGTAGGCCTTTGGTGCCGAACCTTGTAAATCCTTGTGTCCAGTGCCTTTATATTTACTGCATCATTCGTGGAAAGGTGAGAGATACAAGAAGAGTGGATCGAGGCTTTAACCAGCCATAGAGGTTTAATTGATTAAGAATCAATTAGTAACAAGTCTTAAAGGATCACTGATTCACCCCCTCCCCCTCTCAGTGATTCACACTGATCTGGGCACTTTAATTGGTATCAGAGGGAGGGTTACCTCTAAAAGATCCAAGGGAGTCTTTATGAAGTGCAGATTTGAGGAAATGAGTGACCAGCCTCAAATGGAGATATCTGCCAAGACTCGGAAAAATAGAAAGAAGAAACAGGCCAAGAAGATGAAGAAAGCCTGTCCTAGCTGTGATGAAGTTGGAACAATGAAAGATCTTCAAAGTGCAATCAAATATCTTCAGAAGACAGTCCCCAAGGAAGTGGCAATGTGTATTACTACTGGCATCCTTGATCCTCAAGAAGAAAAATTACAGCTAGAAGAAGAAGCCAATGCAATGGAAGATCAATTGGCAAAAAGGGTTGGCATAACCAACACTCTCAGAAAGCTGGTGAAGGCTAAAGATGAAACAGTTTCTCTTTACAATGAAAGATATGAAGACACTGCTGAAGAATTGCAAAGGAGCCTTTCTGAGAAAGATTTCTTTAAGACAATGGTCAAAGATGTTTTCCATGCACTGGAAAAGAGGCACAATGTTTCAATGAATGTCAGAGATGCTCAACTTGAAGAGAAAGTCAAAAGGGTGAAGGATCTTGACAACTCATTGCTATAATTGAAGAAGGTGCATGAAGACCAGTTAGAACAGCTGAAAGAAAATTGGGAAGGAAAGCTAAGAACTGTTGAGGATGAGAAGAACTCCCTTAACATGAAGTGTTTAGAATTAGAGGTGATATTGAAAAATCAGCAATCGCCCAAAGCCAAAGCCTCCCAGACAACTGGAAGAAGAAATGTTGCTACTCAAGTGTGCATTGAGCAGGATGATTCTAAAAGAAAGACATCCTCTAATAAAAGGGCAACAACTTCTAAAAAGAAGGTACCATCTATACCATCTTGTACTCATGTTTCTAAATGTGTTTCCACAAAAAGTGCAGGATGGAAGACTAATTCCAAAAAAGTATGGATGAAGACAATGAAGAAAGAAAGCTCTCCTAAAACAACATAGCAAGTCAAGAAAAGTACCCAACAATCAGAAGAACTGAAGAGGTAATGATTTGTGGGTCAATGTTGGTGTTGTAATAAGTATGGGCACTGTGCAAAGGATTGTTGGTACAATCCACTGAATGTTAAAGCACAAAGGAAGCCCATGCCAAGGGGGAGCAAGCCAGAAGAAAAGAAGCAGCATCCACAGGTCCAGAGACATCTGTTTACTGCAAATAGATTTGGATTACTTGACAACATCTGGGATGGTTGCAAAAGTGGTCAAAGAGTTGATACATATCAATCTCCGAATGTATCCGAAGCTGGAATGAAGATAAGATCACTGAACCTGGCTAAGATAGATTCCTTGGGAAGCAAGTAGAAGAAAGTGGAAGATGCTCCCAAGAAGAGTTTGAAGAATGAAGAGAAGTCCTTGGAATTGAAATCCAAGAAGGGTGATGCATCCAGAAGGACCACCAAGAAAACATGCTTCTACTGTGGAAAAAAAGGACACATCATGGACCTTTGTAAAGAAGCCATGAAACTAAATAGAAGCAGACTGAACTCCAAAAGACAATCAATCCAGAAGAAGAAGGGATTGATTGAAAATAAGTTGCCTAAGAGAGGTAGCTTAGAAGCATCCAAAGAACCATGTGGAACTTCCAAAACTGAGGCCACTTTTCCAAATGATTTACTAGTCATATGGCCAAATCAGTTGCAACTTGCCAAAGATCTGCAAAAAGTTGAAGATAAAGTTCTGGCAATTGCTAAGGCAAAAGGGAAGAAGAAGATTTCACATGAAGATGTGTTGAGATCCACACCAGCACAAACATCAAAGAAGATCAGATGTGCAAGTGTGAAGAATGGTGAAAATGGGACATCTCGGTTGAGAGAATCTTCTCAACCTTGTTGTTCACATTGATGAACCAAGGAGGTTCCATCTTATTCCCTTATACTATTGGTATTTACATGTGCTGACATTGCAGGGAATTGAAGATGATGATCATTCTCAACTGGAGGATGGTTTGGACAGAATGGAGTGCACCCCTTGAGGGGGAGCCAATCTGGAGAAGATGATGTTCTGAAATTAATATCATCTTGAGAAAGTAGATGAAAGGCGGAGCTTTATCTTTGCACCTGAACATTCTAATGTGTTTTGTGAAGTATGTGCAGGATTCAGCAATTCATTGTTATATCTGAAAAATTTCAAACCCCTAAGCATGATCTCACATGTGTAGAGAATTATGGACAGCTTTGAATTCCTTGGTCATATCACTCTTGTTTTCTACACCGGGTTAGCCCAAGTAGACTTAGAGCTGATTTACTAAAGGTTCTTTGCTAAAGATAACATGTGACATCATCCCTCTCTCAGTGTTTTTCAAGAAAATGATTTTATAAGGGAGGAAGAGATTTTTGAAAGAGAACCACACCACACCTTTGCATTTGATTGCCAATAAGGGGGAGAAATATTGGCACACATATTGACCCATTCATATGTGCTCGAGTGTATTGACAACAAATACAAAGGGGGAGATTGAAGTGCACTGTGTTGCATTTGTTGTCAATGAGACAAGTTGTTGTCTTAGAATGAATGGATGTCAAGAATTGTCAAGATGTGAATGCCAAAGGTTGTGATGGTGTTGGTGGTGAAGGAGAATGGCCATGATACTAAGATGCATGTCACTTAAGAGATTCACTAAGTGGTATTGGAAATTGTAGTTGAAACATTCTCCATGGATATCAGACGATTGTAGAACTGATCTTTATGTTTCAATACTTGTATCAAGATGATACAAAGTTACACCACTTAAAGAATGGATGATGATGGAGCATCATCATTACATCAGACGATTGTTGAGCTGCTCTTTAAGTTCAAAGAACTTGTATCCTGATGATACAAAGTCACAACATGATTAAAAGACCATGCATTGTAGTGACAATGCATGAGGAGTTGAAGAATATCCATCCACTAGTCCTAAGTGGATAAAGTGAGCTGAAGAAGTCCATGCACTAACACTTAGTGCCTGTGAATGTGAAGAAGATCCAATTGATCTCTGATTTGATCAATGAAGCACTTTGAAGAAGTTAAGTGATTCAGGAGTTCGGTTGAAGAAGAAGAACCTTCAAGAATTCACTCCTAAGTAATGAGTATATGTTGAGGAGATTTGAGTAATTATAATGAAGAAGAGAAGGGAAGAAATGAAGAAGAAGAGTAGTGGCATTTGTCATATTCACTTGGTTACTTTGTTTTTATACAAAGTCCTAAGTGTTTTACTAGCAAAAAATAGCCACCAAGGAAGGCCATCCGAGGGATCACCCAAGGCACATATGGGCCTAAGGCGCCACGCCCATGGGGAACCCTCAAGGCCAAGGCGCTCCCTGAGGCAGAAGGTCGGGGCCGTGTATAAGCCCCGAGGCCACGCGGTGATGAAGCCCGCGCAGCATGAGCGCAGGGAGCGCACCAGTGTGTGCATGGTGGGTGCTAGGAGCGCGCCTGCAGGAGGAGCATAGTGGGCGCAGAGCGCGCCCGCAGGGAGAACACGGTGTGGGGCGGCACCGTGGAGGGAGAAGTGCAACTGAGAGTTGAGCGGCAGCGCTAGGTTTATAAGCAGCGGAAAAACCGCGCCCCGTTTCGATGTGGGACGCGGAAAAATCTCCAGGAGCGCATCCTGGCCGTCCGAGTGATCGCGCGGCTGATCTCCGCCGCTCATCGCATCGCGCCGCTCCTGTTCTGATCGCGGCCGTCCGATGTGTTTCATTCACCCGATCCAACGGCTCCCGGTCCATCTCCTACCTCGAGCTCGCTCGAAGCCACCCGCGAGTCCCCGCAGAACCAGGCGCCACCCGAGCATGGTTTTTGAGTTCCCGGCCACCTCCGAGCAAACCGAGACCTCCATGGAGATCGTCTGGCTCTACTGATCACATTCATGCTTAAAAATACATTTGCATGCAACGCATGGGAGATTTCGAGGTTGGCCGAAGCAACCGGAGGTGCGAGGCCACGTGATTTATTTTCTGCATGGTTTGGACCTAAACGAAGGTCGTGCATGCGTTCTAAGTCGCATGCACGTGGAGGAGAAAAAATATAGAAGGAGAGCCCGCGTGAACTGAGGATAAAAATAAAGATTGGAAAGATTTTGAAGATCCGAAATCTTCGGTGATTCAAGATTTAACACGAGGATGGACTGAGGCATCCCTCTGCCTATATAAGGAGAGCTCGAGGCTCTCATTGAGTTTGCTGATGCGCTGAATTTTTTGAAGTCTCGTGAGTGCTCTCTGCCTCACGAAGAAAGAAGCCCCGCGCAAATTACTTGCGCGGCTGAAGATCTCGGTGCCATCCTTGGCCTGAAGGAGTCCCTTGCGCACAACTTCTTTGCGCGACAAGAAGAAGGAGGAGGAGGAGATCCCCTACGCGCCTACTCCTTGCGCGGCAGGAAGTACCCGGGGCAGTAGCACTTGCGCGCCCCGTGGTTGAGGTGCCTTGAACCCGAGGCCTTGCGCGGCCCTTGCGGCTTGGTACCTTGTGCGGCTGTTGGAGAAGGAGTTGGCCGCGGCTCAAGCATACCCTTGTGCGCCTCCTTTGAGATCAAGTGAAGAAGACCACCTACGGACAGTGGGTGTGTGCCAAGTGGATAAGAGGACCCGAGGCTTTCATGCCTTGTGTGTGCACCAAGTGGAGACACATTTTTTGTGTGCAAAATTGAAGAACAACCTACGGGTTAAGGGTGTGCAAAAATAAGTGGGAAGAGGCCGAGGCCTTAGTGCCTTGTGTGAAATTTGAAGAAGAAGGTCGTAGCCCTTATATGGGTGCACACATTGAATGAACAAATTAAAGAACACTTTGTGTGTGTGCAAGAAGAAGTGAAAGGCCAAGATCAAGTGTGTGAAAAAGTGAAAAACAAAGTTTGTGTGCAAAAAGACAAATAGGCCGAACCTTAGTGTGTGTGCAAACTGAAAGTACACACTAAGAAGAAGGAGAAGAGGATTCCCACACTAAAGAACAACACACATTTAAGTGTGTGAACAAATTGGATAAAGTGTGTGAATAATTGAGAAGCTGGTGTGTGCTTAAAGATACTACACCCTTTGTGGGTTTATTGCACCAAGAGAAGAAAGAGGGAAGTGCATGCTTGCATGCATGCACATGCGCACGTAATCAAAGTTCAAATCTGCTTGTGTGCATTTGAGTTGACCAAGACCAGAGGATCTTGAAGAGATTGAGAAGGCCATGCAGTCAGTGCATGAGGATTCAGAGTTTCCATGCATTCAGTGCATGAAATTGTTTTGAACTGAGACTGGACCAGACTGGAGTTATAGATATCAGTTGTCTGAGTATTCAGTAGTTGAAGAGAGAATCCAGGTCATCCTTAGAAGAAGGTGATAAATCCTGAGCAAGACGAGAAGACCTGTTCACCACAAGTGATCAGAAGAAGAGCAAGGCCAGCAGCCTTTATCCCAGGATGCTGAGGATACTTGAAGAACTTAAAGTGAATAAGAGCTACTCGTGTGACTCGAGGAGCCAGGAGAAGCCCCCTGTGAGACTCAGGGTGGAAGAAGTCTTCAGTGGGATTCTGGAGCAGGCCAGTGGGACTCTGGTAACACTGTGGGACGCAGTATAAAGACCCTCATGTGGGACTCAGGAGAGATACAGTGGGACTCTGTATCGACCATTGTAATTTTAACAGGTTATAATGGAGAAACCATGTTGGGGCGTATAACCAACATGGCAAGGACGTAGGCCTTTCGTGCTGAACCTTGTAAATCCTTGTGTCCAGTGCCTTTATATTTACTGCATCATTCGTGGAAAGGTGAGAGATACAAGAAGAGTGGATCGAGGCTTTAACTAGCCATAGAGGTTTAATTGATTAAGAATCAATTAGTAAAAAGTCTTAAAGGATCACTGATTCACCCCCTCCCCCTCTCAGTGATTCACACTGATCTGGGCACTTCACATGAGTTAGCTAATCCAAGGAATAGTTTATTACCATGTATCTACTCAACCCTATCCCCAACTATAGGATCTGAATAGTTAATCAAGAAGAAAAGAATTTCTCTGATACCACTTTGTAACATCCCGGTTCAGGAAACCACCCCGAGGTGCCCTGTACACAGTTGGTCACATGGCCTCAAGAGCATTTTCCCAAACACCAGAGGATGCTGACTAGTAGCGAGGGCCTTGGGTGTGATAGTGGGGTACAATTCCCTCATTGGCAGAGTAACACATCAGAAGTAGGAAAAAATACAATATCAGAAGCAGTAATAATCCATGAAATAGTAAATACTGGAACATTGGAAAATAATATACTCGAGCAAACATACCTACAAATGATGCATGATACATTTGTCTAGGAAAGCAAAAAAACAAATCATAATGTTGGAATACAAAATAGTACTAAACCTAAGTATAAAAGAAAATAGATAAACAACTCGTCATCAAGGAAAGCCTAAGCATGGTCACATGCTCTCCAGCTCCAAAGCAATCATAGTAGAAGGTTGCTTGACCATATCAATACCTGCAACAATATAATCTTTCTGGGCCCAAAAGATTGGCCCAAACAGGATTTGAGAATAAATCCTAGTAGGTACCCACTAAAATATGTGTTCCTAACAATCAGTGAATATATGGTAGGTAAAAAATAAAAGTAACCAATAATAAGGAAGTGCTCAATAGTAAACAATCCATATTTTCAATGTATTCGGTTTCATATATAAAACAATAGCGAACCAAATCTGGTAACCCTCTGGGTAGTACTCTCAGAATAACCCCTATGGTTCAACAAAAACAAGGATAGATATTCCCAAGACTCTCTGAGGATGCACTCTCCATCAATTCCACCTATAGTCATGTGTGATTCAAAGACTCTCTGAGGAAGCAATCATCGTCAATTCCCCCTATAGTCTTTGAGAGGTATCTATATGCGCTCTAAGGAAGCACTCAAAATCAATTCCTCATGTGGCCTCATAACTTTTACATAGACCCTTTGTGGGAGAACTGAAAGTCAATCCCCCCAATGATCTCACAATGTGACAAGTATAAAGGACACTCCAGGAAACCCTCCAACGTTAATTTATCCTATGGTCCAACTACCATAGGTTCCCGTAAACCCATGTAAAGAAAACATGCACCAATGGTGAACAACATCCAACGTGAACCCCTAGGACTAGATGGATAACAATCTATAGTATATCAGCATGTCAGATAAGATAAAACACTGGATCATACAATACTAGGCATAGAAAAAAATAGCAGCCTAAAAGGAATAATTAGACCAAACAGTCAAAACGAGCAATGAGGGAAAAACATCCAAGGCATAGTAATTAACCCCATTCATATGAAATAAACCTATGTTCAAGAATACAAGAATAACAGAAAATTAACAACGCTACGACTGAAAATACGCAATACCTCATTCAAGTGTTTTGGGAAATGTTTCACATCAAACTCAATGACTATCTATGGAAAGACACAATCCACCTACCTTAGTGTTGGGAGATCACTATACATGAACCTCAATCATTGAATCTCCCAAGAACATCGTATATTTAAAAAAATGGTTAAAACATTCAACAAAGGATAACATGAGAAAGAGGAGGAATCAGGAAACGAAGCTCCAAATGAATGAAGAGATTACCGTTGCAGTACCAAAGAAATAGACGATTGTCGATTCAGAGTATAGGTGCACAATCAGTAGCTCAGGGAATGATCTTCAACCTATAGGTTCTCTCGGACTAACTGGATCTAGAAGAAGAAGGTTCTATCTGTCAGACGTGACCCCGATATGTTTACTGAAAAAAATGTACATGATGTGTACTTGCCATTACTGAGCCCTACTTTAGGTAGCCTCTAGGTCACCCACAAGTCCATGTTCACGGCCGCTACACGGTGTGTACTCACAAAGTATATGGTGTGTACTTCATGAATTTCCAAAAAACTCATCTTTTTCTCAAAATGACCAAAAACAAAAACATACCTAAAAAGAAGGTCTGGGTTCTTACAAATTATTATTATTTTTGTGATATTTTCACTTACAACATAATATAAGAATATTTTATGTCATCTTTATCATATTTTTATATTAGAATTATTTTCTATATTTTCATACAATATTATTTATTCCCATATTATCATTAATTAGGATCATTTAAGGTTACCTCATTTTTTTACCCATACGACTCATATGATCTCATTCCTTTCTAATTTTCTATATCCTCATGTTCTAAAGAAATGAGTTACACATGATATTGTTATTTAATATATTATTTAGTGAAACTATGGGAGATTCGTAAGACATATGATGGATTAGTTATTTTTTTATATAGTGGAATAAAATATCTCTTAATTTTGAAAATGTTGGGATTCAATATTTATGAGTTTTTTTATAAATTTATATGTATATAAATAAAAATTTTCTTAGTAATTTATTTTATTCAATATTTTTTATGTGATGTAATTATGGGATATTTTTATCAATGAATATATTTCTATTAAAAAATTTAGTATGAAAAGTATGTGTTATGTCACTATATTTGAGACTGTGGGTCCAGGGCGTCATACATGGTATCATAATAGAGTTTAGATATCTTTATGTGTTAATATTTTAGTGATGAAAAAAAGTATGTTTAGAATGTAAAGGAGGATCATAATTATAATTCCATAAATTACCCTTTTTTAGTTTATTTTTTGATAAATATTTTAGGAATTATGATTTGTGAAATTTAAAAATAAAATCCTAAAAAATAGGTCTAAGAATAATAATAATAATAGTATAAAATCTCAATTTTTTAATAATTTATTGATGTTTTGGTTCAGCTAATTATTAAATTCATGTCTAGGTGTTTGGATGTGGAAGAACCTATTTGCTAATATGGACCATTATGTAGTCATAGTTAAAAAATAAAAATGCATAGCTACATGACATTTATTTAGTTCAACATGAGTTGTAAAAAGAATTAACACCAAGAAACACACTCTTAGGAGATATATTTTTTTTCTTAATATTATTTTTTATGGAAATTTCAATGTATTTATAATGTTTGGTAATTATAATAAGGTATATGAGAATGTTTGGCCATATGAAACCGAAATTGAACCAAAAGTTGTTTAGAATTCACTTAAAATGTAATAATTTTGATCAGTAAGTCATTTTTAAAATTAATATGACTTTTTATTTTAATAAAAATTCTTGAATTATGTTCATTACTAATTTTATCTACATCTTGTATTATTAAGTGTTAAATCATGAAGTAACAATGTTAACAATGAGAAATATAGATAATGTAGTGATTGCGCCAATGAAAAACACAAAGAGATTAAAAATATATTGAGAAATATTATGCGTATGAAAAATAATCTACCATCATTTTTTTCAAACAAAGTGAAAAAAGATGAATTTATCAACAAACAAATGAATATAATGATGGGTTATCATGGGTCATAAGGTGATGAATAAGATTATGGATAATAGATTCAATTTAGATCATTTAAAATGTTATTTAAGAATAAGAAAGGGGATTGTGTAAAAGGGTGTAGATGATAAATTGTTAGTGTAATATAATGGTTTTGAGTGACATGTTTTGAAGAAAAATGATGCAATCAGTCAACAATATGAACAAAAATGTTATTTTCATGTTGAAAATAAGTTATGAAGGAAGACTCCAAATTTATGAATATATATTTATTCATAAATGTCCTCTAGATTCTGTTAACAAATTTTATTATAATGTTATTATAAAAATTGAGAGGATTAATTTTATTTAATGTATGGAATTTAGCACATGAAGATCAAAACTTATATTTTACATTAATACTTAATGTTAATGATAACTTCATTCAAATGCAAAACTGAACTACATGGAACAATATAATGTTTAATAACCATTAATATGTGACAATATAATAATTAGGTAAAAAAATATATAAATTTTCTTTATTATCTTTATAATGAAAAATATATTTCCATATTCTAAAAATTCATTAATTATAATAAAATAATTTTATCTATATGACTAGTATAAATTATAAATTTTTTTAATTTGACATTTATAAATTTTTTAATCTCTTTTAATTTATTTAGAGAAACAAAAATTAATATTTATAAAATATATTATTGATATTAATAATATATTAACAATAATTTAATAAATAATTGATATGAATAAATAATAATAATAGTTAATATTTTTTTTAAATGATGTTTTCATATGAAAACGTATTTAATTATATATTTTTTATTGTATTAAAATTTCCAATTATAATATTTTAGAATTTTATTATGATAAAATAAAATTAATTATTATATATCTAATAAATAATATTATATTAGGATTTTTATAAAATATTATATTGTTAAGTGAATAGTGATAATAATGATTTTACAAATTCTATATTTTTTGTGAACACATCATTATATAAACATGACCTTTAGGATTACAAAACCATTCGTTGATCAAAAATGTATTTTATAAGTAAAACCATGCATTTGGAAATATAATTATTTATTATGGAAAATTATTTTTAACATTTTATGAAATTATATTATATTTTCCAATAAAAGAAACAGTTTTGTAATTTTAATTTAATTAAATATTATTTTGTTAAAACTAAATATTTTATTTAACTCTAATATTGAAAAAAATCTTCTTCAATTTTTCTTAAATCAATATATATAATAAAAATAAATGATATTAATAATTTTACAATATAAATAAAATTTATTTGTAAAAAAATTCTATTCCAAGAATGGTATTTATGGATTACATGGCCTAATGCTAATATTATGTTTTCATAGAAAATGATAAACATGAAATGATAAAAAAAATTAATATTTTGAGACATTTGTAAATTTTATGTGGAATGGACCCTTTTTTCTTACAATATGATTTACTTATGTAAGGATATTTTCCATTGAAGAAACAAAAACTGTAAATGTGAAAATTATTGGGGTAATTGAATTAAAATCATGTTTAGAACATTTTTTCAAAATTGATGGATGATATATGAATAACCTTATCTCAAACCGAACAACATTTTTATCAATTTATGAATACTCAAAACTTGTAAGACATGTTAACAAATTATATTAAGTTTAAATGTGCAATAATAACTCTATTCTCGTGATTTATAAAAGGGGAAAATCACCACACATTAATAAACAACATTATAAATAGGATTCATTTTTAAAAAATATGCTTTTTTACTTCAACTATAATCAAAATCCTTTTTTTTATGTGCTCGTCACCATATTTTACAATGTGACATATTTTCATGGTCTTATATGTAAAGTAAAATGTCCCAAACATGAGTAATTTTCCTTAGAATATTTAAATTTCATTATAAATTTCCAAAATCTAGTTTTGTAATTAATATATACTAAAATATAATATTTTTGTAAACATATTGTTATAATTCTATGTTCAAACCTATTACAAACATTTTTTTCCTTCTCAATTATAAAAAATAAAACATACATGTTTATATTGGCTTGAATTCCACATATATGAAGCAAGGATATTTATTTTCCCCCATAACCATAATACACAGATTATATTGTTTTTGTTAAAGAATAATTATGATACATTTAAATTTAATAATTTTAATAGGGAATTTACTAAACACTTTATTCCTTCTCATTCTTCAATAAGTTAAATTTTATAACCATGTGTTATCTATATGACAACATCCATGAAGATATTTTTCTCAAATTCCATATAGAATATTTATTATATATTAAAATCACTTAAAAATGATTCTAAATACTAAATTTTTCTTAGTAAAATCAATATTGTTATATAGTAATTATATTATTATATAAATAAACAACTTTCATAATCATAATATTCCAGTAATTAGGATATGATCATGTTTTGGATTGTTTAAACAATGTATTGAAAAATTATATATAATAAAATCATGAATCTCTATTTAAATTTAGTCACTGATTACATATTATAAAAATATGAAAATAATTGTTTATTAGGATTTTTAAAGGCAATGGTAATATTAAACTAAATATTAATTATATCGATGACTATATGTATTAAATCAAACAAATATTATCATTGTTGATTTCAATTTTAGTTATAATAACAAAAAATAACCATTGAATGGTATTATTTAATTATAAATAATAATTCAAATACATTTCAATTACATTTAATGACCTGTACAGGATGAAATTTCGTTGAATACTGATATCCAACACTTCTATTATGAATCTTCATCAAAAGACTCTAGATTATTAAGTCCCAATATAAAAAATAGATAAAAATAAATATACATGTAGATAATTATTATAAATGAATTTTATAAAATGGTATGATAATAAATTTGGTTTTTAAATATAGTATTAGGATTATTATTCTTATTATACCACAAATTCATGTTCTTTATTATAATTATGAATTAAGTTAGGTGTTTCTTGAATAATATTTTAACCCATTCAGAAAAAATCATCTGTATAAATATTAATTTTCATATGATGGTTTATTTACTAGATGATTAATAATTCTATTCATGATACTCTATTTATTAATTTCATTTAATATTTTATTCAAAATCATATCCATCAGTGGCCATTTATATAAATATCTCTAAGATGGTATGGGTTTCCACTAACCCAATTTTTATCTATGGAGTTCAAAACAGTAATATAAAAATATAGTATTAAATTTTTTAATTAAAAATCAAAATGAATCAAATTTATATTTTTTACTTGTTCCATTATATGGTTATATAAATCTTAATTATAACCTCTTTATCTAACTATTCTTACCCAAAACCTTATGTCACTTATATGGGCTTTTTATCTCACCTTCCACCTAGATTCTTATTTTTCAGTAGACACCATTTTTTCTTCATTATACTATATATAAAATATAATTAATATTTTATATCATTATCCAGTCATTATTAATTGTATTTAGTTTATAATTTTATGTTATATACTAAAAGTTTTTTTATTTGAATTTTTATAAAGATGTAATTTATTTGTTTCTATTTCTAATTCCATGATACATCCTAAATATAGTAAACCACATTTCTAAAAAAATTGCATTCATGTACCTATTTTATTGATTAATAAAAATATATCATTAATTTCATTATATTTTAATTCCATTGTATCCCTCACATGATTTTTTATTTCATGCATTTATGTTACAAAAATTGGTTTTGAACCCACGTTTTCCATCATTGAGTCATTATTCAAATTTTTTCCTTTTTAAAATTCATATGGATCACTAATTAAATTATAAACTGCTTCTTATAATAGAATTTTTTTTATTAAACTAATGGAAACTCACAGCTGGCATTTTCATGCCAAATTAATATATGTTATTGGAAAAATTTATCATTTAAAATATTTCCAATATTAACACTCTGTATTAGTTTTAATTTAATGTAGATTGTACAAATATAGTCATTATATAAAATTAATCTAAAAACAATTTGCATAACCATATACCCATTGTATATTATGTGTTATATTGGGGGCTACATATATTGAACGATGTTTTTCTTGTTGATTTTGGAAATATTGAAAATATGAATCTTTTTATTTATATATGAATGATTATTTGTTACGATGAAATATTTATTATGTATTTTATAATTTACTCATTTCATCATATGATTAATTCATTAGAAGTTATTATTGTTGTGTGAGGATTAGTAAATATATACCCACGTTGCATTAACATATCTTATGAGACAAACATAGTTGGCTACTTTAATGTGTTATTTCTTGGAACATATTATTTTTATGTAACAAAGCCTTAGAAGTTAGATTATGATGTATAAAATCATGATATCAGGTCATAGGACGTAAATTATGTATCTAAAATTATGTATTTCATTAGTAAAGAACAATTTATTGTTATCCATGTGTTTTTATTTTATAAATTTTTATTAAATATTTTAAAATTTTAGCTTCATTCTATTATAATATTTTTTATATATTAATTTCCAATTATTTTTGATGATCTTATACACACTTATGATTATTTAATATATCCTTTTATATTAACCCTTATAAGGGTATTTGACCTCACAATTTCTTCTGTTTTTATTCCCTAAGGTTATAAAGAAATATATAACTCTTGGAAAGTCAAATGAAATATCTTTTTTGAGTAATTTATGAGGGGTTTCAGGGAATTATAATGTATCTGGTAAAATAGTATATAGTATAAACAAAATTTCAATTACATGAAGATGCATATAATATTATAGTATCATGAAGATTATGATTAATGAAATTTCCATTTATAGTGAAATTGTCACTAACAATGATAATAAATTACATTGTAGTTATATTATATAATTATAATATGTAATTTCAAAAAACATTATGAAAGATGGATTCCTAGATGATTTACAACTGAATTGTAGTGGGATATATTTTATCCATAATTGTGAAATGATTGTAAGTGGATCAAAGGGAATTCCAAAATGAAATTACTAATATTTATATTGTAAAATGTATGAATATATATATATATATATATATTATTTTATTATTATTTTATGTTATCAATTTACACAAAATAGTTCCATTTAGTTCTAGAAATATGGTACTTTTTTACAATTTATGATGAATATGATTTGGTTTAATTAATAATAGAAAATGGAACATTTAAGTTTTCATCTACCTTAATTCTAAATAGTTAGGTTTTATTGAGGATGTAATACCAAAATCACATGGATTTATCATCATTTATAAAGGTGGGATTATTTATTGATATATAAATAGAATCCATTAATCTTGATTAGTTCTTACGAATAGGTTTTGGATTTAACTCATGAAACATCCTGATTGAATTCGATGAGAGATATACTGGATAATTTCTTTATATTAGTCTTGTTTCTATTATAAGTTTGATTACATAATAAATTAAATATTATTTAATTAATAAATTATATTCATAAATCAATGTAATTAAGTTATCATAACGTAAAATATATTAAGAAAATGTGTTGTGGAGAATGAATTTATAGTGGAATTTGATTCTATATATGTGTATATAGATGATTTATTCACTAAATAATTGGGAAAATATTTTTTACATAATATAATTTTGATTATGTGATTTCAAAATTATTTACCTACAAAATATGGTATGGTGACTACATACTCTATCTCATTCAATGATGGGGAAAAATTTTATTATAAATATCGATGTGTTTAATCCTAATTTTAATTAAATATAGGGAAAATTAAATTGTGGGTTATCCAATTAAATGTTTTAAAAATTATTCAACAGTATAATATTATGAGAATATTATATTTTGAAAGTGTTATCAAACTGTTAATTTTTATTAGCTTACTTTTTTCAAGTGTAAACTATAATATCCGTTTTCTAATGTGCGGGCATTAATTTGGGTAATTTGGATTCCAAGTGAAAAAAGAAGATTCTTAGAATATATGATGTAATGTCAAAAAATTGAATGGAGGAAATGTTACCAATTATCATATAATATTTCAATATATATCATTTAAGAAATGTGAATTTTGAGGATCAATTTTAAAGTAGTTGAATATAAATCACCACTATTTGGATAGCTAGACATTAATAGTGATCATTTTTATTTCCTACTATAAGGTCACTAATTTTTTAATATAATTTTAGAACACAAATTGAATATATTATTCTTTATAAATGCAATTATTCTCCTATGTTTCCATAAAAATAAGAATAGGGATATTGTCGAATCAAATATATATTTGGAAGTTGTTGAATATATGTTGAAATTAATAGTATCATGAACATGCATATAAAAATAAAAATAACCTTATTATTATTTTATTGGTCTAAAAATGAAATTTTGTAAATGGATAATGTTGATGAGAAAATTGTTTTTTCATTTATTTTCCACCCATAAATTATGTTTCAAAAAAATTATTATTTGATGATTCATTTTACAAAACATTCATTCCAAAAATTAAAATTTTCATAAATTTATTAGAAATGGTTTTAAACCATTTTAATCTATTATATACGTACTTTTAAATTTTATACACATGGATGTTAAAATTAAATTATTATATGTTTGGAGGTGTGTCTAATTAATCGTAGAAGACAATGTGAGTCATTTTAAGATTGGGTTTGAGTAGAAATGGATTGAAGATGAGTCATTGGACCAATTTATTAGTTATTGTGACAAATGTTGTATCCATTGAATATATCCTATGATTTATTTACATTATTTAATCAGTCATCTCATTGTACATGTGAGTGATTTTATAAAATCATGTTACTGATTTATAGTTTTTAAGTAAATAATTATTGAAAATTAGAAGATTTCATAGATTGATAATCAGTGATTCCAAAATTAAATATAGAACATATAAAAAAAATTGGATGTTGAAGAAGATTTTATTTATTATATTAAATATCAATATATATGAATGTTTAATTAATGAAAAATGTAAATGATGTACAAAAAACTGAATAAGTATATTAGAAGATAATTAATAGAGTAAAAGGTTCATAATTTCCCCACATTACTACATCACATCAATGATCTATAATAGTGTTCAAATAGAATAATAATAAAGTTAGAAGAATGATAAATGTTTTATAGGTTAATGGTTGAACTTATTTAGTTGAATTCCAATTTTATATTCATATGAAAATTATTTCATCAACTTCATGATGTCAAATTAATAGAGAATAAATAAATATAAAATTTATCATACATGTAATAATTCTAAGAGAAATGTAAGAAGAAGTAATTCCTAATAGAGCCTATATAATTATAACAATTTGTTTTACTATGTTAGAATAAAAATTGGATGATGTACAATTTTATAAGATTGGATATGTGGAAAGTTGTAATATAATAGGTTCATAATGATGAATGACAGGCCACACTATTTATAATATACCAAATTTAACTCTTGTAAATAAATTATTATTGTTTAGAAAATATTTTTCCTTAAAATAAGTGTTGGAATGGCACAATAAGAGTCAACAATCATGAATATTGAGTATAAAGATATTATGATTTCATTGTATCTACATGTTGATAGTTCAGGGTTGTTTGGAATTGGTGAAATTCAAATAATTAAAATGTTGAGATTTTTATTTTTAAATGTTTAAATTTTATATTTATTGTTCACTATTTGTTTCTATGAATTGATTTATTAATAGTAAATATATAAAAAAATATTCAAAATGTTTATGTATATAAACATAATAAAAATAGTATAGAAAATAATTCACCACTCTCTAACTTATTTTATTCATCCTATAGATATTTACCATGAGTAGATTTTGTTGTATGTATTTGCATTTATAAAACATGGATTGATCGTAATTTATCCATCCATAAATATTATTTACCTAGTAATCCCAACAATAAAAAATGTTTAGTGTAAATGATCCATTCACTTAATATCGCAATAAATGGAAAAAAGTGGGATTTTTAATCATTTCATACATTATTTGACATGTTTAGAGACTATGATTATTTTTATCACTATAAAAATTAGTAATTATAGAGAAAAGTTTATATTCTACATAAAATGTTGAAACTATAGCGAATTTATTTTAACAACTCATTTCTCTATACTAATGATATAATTTTTGATAGATTTGAAAACCATATTTGAATGAAGGAAATATGTAAATTAGTATTCAAGGTACAAAAAATTAGCAATAACCATCGATGATGTATAGTTCACCAATTAATATTAGCAAAAGGGGGTATAAAATTGATATATTCCATTAAATATAATGAAAATATAAAAAAATATAAAAATAAGATGCATCAAATTTATCATTTCATCCATTATGAAATAGTATAATTCTATGATGATTACCTATTTTTAAGTAATAATTATGTGAAACCACATATTCTCCCTCAATGTGATGTTTCGTAAACATTTTTAACAAAATATAATGTCTAACCCACAAATGTAATCTTGTAGAGTGGCCATAAGAAAAATTTAATTATTAATTTTCTTATTACAAATACATCGAGGTAAACCATGAGAAAACATACGAGATACAAGAAATAAACCCAAAAAAATAACAATGTTTTTTTATTATAATTTAAGGAATTTTCACCAACATTTGAGGAGTCATTGAGATTATTGATACAATTTACAATCATCATTCGATATTAAAAAATACTAGGAATAATATTTTTAAAAAATATTGTATATCATCATTTATTATACATCAAAACTCACTTTTTATTTTATTACATGTTGTTAAAACATCTCATGTATTATGTGGTCTCATCCAATCATTTTCTGGGTTCCCTTATTTCTTAAAATAATTTTCCCAGAAATGAAAATAACTTATAATACCATTACCAAATTATGTTATAATATTTGATAAGGTAAAATAATTTAAAGAACAACTACAAATAGTGGGTCATTAAAATTAAAATGTTATGCCATTAGTAATAAAATCATGAGGATTGTATAGCCTTTTATATTCATCCATTTAATTATATATTTGGTCTCTCTATATTAATTGGATAATATGAAGGTTGTTTTATTATTATATTATTGTTTTCTGACTGTTTTATTTCCTATAATGTAATAAAACAATATTTGTAATTCCAGGGGCTCTTATGGTGTTTTACATTGTCAAAATCTAGTGTTTGGGGTGTTTTGGGAGGCAAAAATTGCTCAATACTAGAGTTTTCCTAATTTATAGTTATCTATCAGTGAGTTAGGTAATTATTGAGTCAGGGTGTTGGTGAGACATGACATCAGTGATTCAGGGTGTCTATCTTTTAGGAATCGATCGGTCATGTTTGTGGATCAATGTCAGCAGCTCATCATCATTAGCTATGCATCTATGACTCACTGTCAGTCTATCGCTGTTAGTGGCTCACTGTTTGTGACTCACCCATCAATGACTGATTTCCAGTTTTTCCTAATTTTTTTAGTTTCTCACCTCATATGTTTTATTTCATGTAAATTGTGTTAAAAATAAATTATTTGTAATTTTTAATGGAATTTAAATGTATATTAATAATATCTTTAATATTATAATGCTCTAAGGGATTCGAAATAGTCGAAACAGATTGTCTTGGCAATGATATGACATTAATGGCCTTGTAATGATTTCCTTCCGTTGATAGAAAATATGAATTTTCTAAATATGAGGCCTTATATTCACTTTTATATGGGTGTGTTGACAACTTTTCTTTTTAGAGGATCCATACATGTATTGTATCACCCCATGATTTCGTAGTATGATATCTCATTAAAGTAATTCAATAGCTTGTACTCTACGCAACTCCCAGTTCAAGGGTACCTGAACTTACCAAAAAATCATTTCAAACAGATGTTATGTATAATATTAAATGAATTTTGAATCATATATAATATATAAAATTTTAACATCCATATTATGTGTTTCTTAAAGGTAATATATAAACAAATTCATTTTATTCCGATAAAAGAAGTATTTTTCAAAAATGAAATTTTATTGCCTTATAATGTAAACCCATTTTTAAAACAAATATTGCAATCATTTATATATTAAATTTAGCGATGTTAAATTCTTCATTAGATTCATGAAATATAAAATTAAATTTGGATAATTTTTTGGTACTTTTTTGATAAATTTTATTTTCTGGCGGATAGTCAAAAATATTATGTTTTAATTGAAAACAACTTTTTTATTTGAAATAATTTACAGTGTAAAATAATGGATTTGAAAGGTTTTGAAGTATAAGTAGAATATATTTTTATCATTTAATACAATTTAGGTCATTATAAGTAGTTTCACATTTAAATTTGACAGAAACACATGTTAATATTTTGATAGTTTTTACTTTTTAAAAACACATTTTTGGGTTTTGACTAAAAGAATTAATTTTAAATTAATAAATGAAATATATAAATGTTTTTTAATTTAATAAAATAGAAATAATTTTGGATATTATAATATCTAAATTATCTTAGTGTGAATTTTTGTTATTTTTCTGAAAGCATTGTATTTTTGTTGAATAGTGAAAAACATTGCATTGTTATTTAAAACTGACTTTTTTATTTAAATATTAATTAATAATATTTAAATTTATTTTCATTCAAAATAGTTATATAATACCAATATATATTTAATTTAATTCATTGGATTCATATTATAAAAAAAATTGATGTATAAAATTATATTAAACTATTTATCCTCTTTTACCCACCTTCAAGGAATGTGAGTAAATTATCATAAAACATAATTTTACCGCTTCAGTGAGTTGAATTTAAAGAATCTGAGAGAAACGGTTTATATTAGAAAGTAATATTTTGTTTAGTAAAATGAAAATAATTTTTGGTGAATAGTAAATTTTGACTTTTATTTACCACGGTTAAAAGTAAATAGGGTAATTAATGTAAAAAATGGTATCATAATGTCCTAATTCTATTGTAAATGTGTAATTCTTCCAAATGTAACCTTATTAATAATTTATGTTATCCATTGGTCAAATTGGATTAGATTAGGACATTTATTATTATTTTATTTAAAGAAGAGTTAAAAGAGTTAAATTCAAGGTTTAATAACTAAACCATTTTTAATATAGGGTTAAAGCAATGTAAATTAGAATATAAATATTAATTATAAATATAAAAATATTTAAAATATAATGGTATTTTATTTACAAATTTTATACATTAAATAATTTATTTTATTTATGACACATTGAAGATGCAATAACTGCCTTGCTAATAAAATATTAAAATAATTGATATTATAAATATCCAAATAAATGTAATTTGAGGATTTTGATGAATTAAACTAATTTTATTGGTTAATATGACATATTAGGGTCTATTTAATAGTTTTTTCTAAGTAATCGCAATTTTTTTATTTTCACCAAAACCAAATACTTAATAGTGTCAAAATTGACATAATTCAGTTTTTTAAAAAAATACTATATTATTAATTGAAATAATATTCCTAAAAATATAATGATAGGACATATTACATAGATAAGTTTATATATATAAATAATGAACCACTTGGGGTTCTCTTGGATGTTTATATTATGTTTAATAACCATATAATAAAAAAATACAGACAGACATAGTAAATGTCAAACGATTTAACTAAGTGTTAAATATAAACGATAATGTCATTATAGTGACCAAAACCTATCTACAACATATTTGTTGAGTGATTTTTAACCCATCCCTACCTTATCCTATAAATAAATCATTTTGATCCATTAGAAACTAAAAATTATTTTATTATAAAAAAATATTTCAAGATTTTCCTAAAGCGACTCTCACCTCTCTTATAAAATGGCACTTCACCTTCTCTCAAATTTACTACTCCATAGCTATTTGGGTCAGACAAACCCTACCCAAATATCCTTCCAAATTTCCTCCCTTAATCCTAGTGGCCTTTTTTGGGTCATAAATCCAACATAAGGATACCTTTTCACAAATCAAAACTATGAACCCGAAGAAGAGGTAAATATTTCATCACATCTTTCAAGTTCTTTTCTTCTTCCAATTTCTATATCTTGGTTTTTTCCATTCTAAAATAATAACTCCAGTATCTTCTATAAACTGTTATGTTATTATAAAAATTTTACAACTATATTCATTATTCTATTCATCTGACAAAGTCACCATATGTGCATACGTACGGCTTACCGTCTCCACATCGGGGTGTAGTTTGTTATTGAAACACTTCATTATTTGGATTTGTATAATAATTAGTATAACTAATGTAAATAATAAATATAACATGTTAATTATTATTTATATATGATATACCATTCAACTACATATGATTTCGCCATTAATATAATTATATTGTCACTCGTGCGTACGTAAAGATTACAATCTCCACGAATGCGATGAGATTAATTCCCCAACGTAATCATTAAAGAATAATTTTAATTTAATGATTAAAATTTATTCTTATAAACTTAATATAATTTTGTATATGAATCATATACATCCTATCCATAATAAACATTGCTTACATAACAAAACATATAATGGAAAATAGATCTGTTAACACCCGAAATGATGATACTACTAAAATTTTATTAACGAATCAATATTAGAAGATCATATATGATATCATATTTATGTATATGGTTCTTGTATAATTTAATAAAAATATTTAACTATTATATAGGAGGTTAATGTACGCTCAACCAAGGAAATATACAAGGTAAGGGTAAATTTCACAATCACTTTCTTATCTGGTGCTATTTTCACATCAGTATCTACTGAGACATCATTATCATCCACAATTGTGCTTTCTTGAAAATGCATTGAAAAACATTTTTAATATTTACTATACAATTGTTTAAAGTCATTAATACCCTTATTTTACCATATTTGTTTTGAATAGAATATTTCTTCATATTCCAAACAAGGTACTTTATGACCCTTTCGACAAAATTATCATAAGAATGTTTTTTAACATATATTGTGTGTGCGGGTATTTTCCATTGTTATAAAATTGTCAAAGATTCCCTTAAAATCTTATAATATAATTTTCAAAATAAATAATTTCTTTTATAATTATAATTCTTTTAAATAATTTCAAAATAGAAAGATATATTTCTCTAAAAAAAAGTTATGATTGTTTCTATGTCAACATCCTTTGGATGAATTTTTAACTTGTTTGAAGTTGATTTATTATGATAAAAATCATACATATTGTATTAAAGTTTTTTTCGTTTTTTTAATGTGGATGTGTTATTTTTATATCATTCATGGTTTATGGATAATGTATTGACATTTTCTTTTCTAGTTTTTATACAAATTTTTATGTTATCTTTAAAAAATTTCATCTGACGAATGCATTGGACTTAGTAAGTGATGGGTGGAGCCCGCTATATCTCATCGATTCATCTTTATGTCTCATGAGAAAAACTAGTGTCAGGGAACAAGGAATTAAAAATATCTTATTTGTTGTCATTGCTCAAGGCCTCAACTATGTGGTTATGAAGTCTTGAATTATGAATTCCATCTTTAGGAATGTGGATATTGATATAGCATGTGATTATTCGACTAATAGAATACCATTTTGAATAAGTAAATTGATTTATTTGATTTTTTCTTGTCTATATTATGCTAAAGTTAAAGTTTAAAATGAATTTTTTTTCTTCATATACATTGCCATAGATGTTTATGCTTATTTGTGAATTTTTCTTCTATATTGTTATCCTTACTGAGCAACTGAGCTCACCCCTTTCAATGTTTTATTATTCCTATGATTTGAAGAAGAATTTTATGGTTGACATATAGGGAAAGGATAAGGATATGAATGTGGTAAATGGAGACAATGTTGTTGTTGTTTTTTATTTTATAAAGTAATTTAACATTTTTGTATGTAATCTATTATCAAATACTACAAAACTGATCGGTCCTTCAAAAATAGATTCCTTGTAATCAAGAAAATTAATAAAAATAATGCGTTGACTCTGGGTAACTAGGGTCAGGGCATTACACATATGAAATATCTCCCTATTTGGTTTTCCATGGAGTATACTTCTCATGCGAACTCTCTATTTTGGTGCAAGGATGTGTTTTAGTCACCTATTGTTCCAGGAATGTATATTATTGTCTGTCTTTAATTTTTTTTCATTGGATGTAACCATCGTGAGGTTCTTATATAAAAATATATTAAATCCAACTTTAATAATGATAAATTCTAATGATGAAATACATATTTTTCACGAGATGGAAGTAGTTTGATGTTTCTAAATTATTTAATTTGTTATATTTGTTTATGATATCATAATTTGAGGGTATGTGGCCTATAAAACTCATGTCTGTAGGTGGTATTTCTTAATGTATTCGTGATGCTTTTAAAATGTTCTTCTTTTCCTATGAATAATTTCATTAAATATCAATCTAATTAATCATGTACACATAGATAAATAAATTTATTCCCAAGTATGATAACCCTTTTATGATCACCCCTTCTTATCAAAGTGGAATTTAGAAAACAATATTGAAAAAATCATAATGCACTCTATTTGATAGATGTGGTGGTGTGCTATTTTCTTTTGGGTTTCAAACCTTGTTTGGTTTTCTGGTGATGATAGCTATGTGATTGTTGGTATAGGGTGGTGGGATGGAATAATAGGTTGATAGATTGAATGATTGTGGAATGGATGGACTTGTTATGTAGTGGGACTACATCTGAGAGTGGTTGGGAAGCATGGATATAGGACTAGGTTGTGTCTTGATTTCATGTTAATGGGTGTGATGGGTGTGCTGTTGTTTTCTGGTCTGGCATTCAGGTTTTTTTTGACAGTATGATTGGGTGAGATAAATATTAAAAATGATGATTGGGAGTGGTTAAACAGGTGATTAGTAAATGGGATTGTGCAGCAGGTTATTTTACCATGGCCCTTCTTCTTACAATGTTATGGATAATGGTGTGGCTATTTCATGTGTTGTGTTTTTTACATAACTGGGTAGGGATGGAATGAATAAATAAATGACTTTTTAAGGTAAAATTGTGAATGGATAAATGAATTGGTTTTGGGTATATATCAGGTGGTGTCTTGTAGCAAAGCGGTGTTGAAGTGACCATTATTCATGGTAGTACGTGCATTTCGGTGTTGTAGAAAATGTGGTTCTGAGTTGTCTGGTTTTCTGTACGGAATCCCATAAGATGGGCTGAGATTTTTTCACACATTTGTATAAACTGGTAGTTCCTTATGTTTTTTATATCCAACCAACCCATGTTGAGAACTATGTTCCGAACACCCCCATTGTTATGGAGGTGAGTATCTTCCCTAACATCATTGGGGGAGATGGATGACTGGTTAATGACATTACCACAATCTTGTATTCTAGGTTTTTATCTCCCATAAAATTTCAAGGATGTTTTTAATGTCATTGTTTTAATTACCATATTTATGGTATTGGTTGTGTGAGAGGTTGTTTGTTTCCCATGTGTCTTTAGGATGAGGCCGAGGCGTTTCCAGACAGGGTGTGGTATGTGTGAGGCCCAGGTGTGTGCAGGCAGGTTGTGATCGTGGGGCATGTGTAGGAGAAAGGTAGTGTTTGGATGTTCTCTATTATATATGAGTAGTTAACTAATGTGAAGTGATGTGGGGTACCCATATTTCAATGTTCTTAATATATTACGTTACATGATTATTCGTTTCTAGGTGAGTGTTCCATGGTTAGGAATGGTGGTTTGTATTATTCGATACATGCCTTTTGGTTCTAATATTTTTCACTAGGGTGTTATTTTTTTCCTCACATTAGTTAATGGTTGAAATTGCTTTTTCCTAATGAGTAATCTTATAATCTCTATATATGTATGTTAAAAAATTTTCTGGCATCCAGGGAAATTGCACTGACAATGTTATATCATACTAGCTTAGACATTGGGGACAATTTTTTTGTTTCTACTTAGTTTCATTTATGAGATTTACATTTGAGTTTTCTTTGTATTTTTAATTGTTTTACTTTAAACATGCATGTGAGATGAATTTTATTTTCCTAATATAATTTTGTGTTAGAGTTTTTTGAGTTTTATAAATCTTATCCCTCGATAATGGATACTATAAAAAGGGTAATTCCTTCTATTTTTGTGAGATTTATATACCCTCTGTGTGGGTTGCCACCATTGGGCCTATTGTAGTTGAGACTCGAGGAGTCATTACTAAACATCATATTGAGGAAGTAAGGTCTTGTAATCGTGATGTCCCATCCCACAGATTGAAGAAGGTGGTCCATGAATTAATGGAATCAAAGGTGATGGCTGAGATATAGGATCTAGTTTAGAGGTATGAATATTGAGTATTTCATGGGTTGGTAGGTAAATAATTTTAGGTGATCTTGGGGCATGAAATAGGACCGTGAAGACCATTTTTCAAACAAGATTCCACCCCTTGTGATTCCATGAGAGGAATCAAAGCTTACCTAAAGACCATGTGAGGCTACATCGATTACAGGTTAGAGACCCTAGGGAAGGTACATGAGTTATGATGATTTGGGATTTGGTTTGTTTTGGGTGGTATGGGAAAATTTAAATAAATAATGATTTAAAATAAATAAAAAAACCAGATTTCCCAAGCATAGGAGTTGATTTTCATCCATTAAATTATAGCTCTCAAACATCGCCAGTGAGTGGTATGACTAGTGGTGGGTCAACAGGCTTACCCAGTTGACTGGTGAATGGAAATTCTAGGAGAGGAGGATTATAAGTGGAATAATTCACCTCATTCTATTCAGTGGAAGACTCTTGTAATGTACAAGGAATGCGTCCCAAACCTAGTGACAAAGACTTATCTCGAAGAACTAGTGATCAATTTCAACATGATCTAGGCACTGACAGTGTACAAGTTTCCTCTAATAGAGAACTAGATGAGAAGAGCATCACCTCGGGGATGGATGTTGTATCACAGAAGGAGGAAAGATACCAATTTTTAATGGTATGACTTTAAGAAGGAGTTTCCAGGAGGAATTCCTTTCATCCATGATAAAGGCTATGAGAGGGAGGAGCTACCCTCCCTCCAGTAAGGGAATATTCCATTGAGAGAATATGGGATCATGTTCAAGGATCTCCTACATTTCTCTCCAAATATATTTTTGGATCAGGAGTCTCAATCGAGATGATTGGAGGAGGCACTTCATCCATCACTCCAGTATGCAGTTACTGCCTTCACCCAACCAACATACATCTAAGTTCAAAAAAAGACTGAGGAGGGGGAATGGATTCCCTCATGAGGTGGTATTCTGAGAGTGGGTAGACAGCGGAGTTCTTCAAAAAGGATGAATATTAGTAGGAAGTCATCAACATCCGGGACTTATAGGTTTCGGCTAGCGGGGAGACAACCCCAACAGTTTTAGTTCTAGTTTTGACCCTCTAGATCTCTCCCATTTCCCACGGGCCTAGGGTGGATGTGATTCGAAAGTGGAATCCATGGGAAAAATCAATGTTAGTTCCCAATTTGAGCTCAGTATAGGTTATATGTGTAGGTTTAGTTCCCACCTCAGTTGAAATTGAAAAATAGGCATTTCCAGTAGAAGGTAAAGTAGGTCCCCTCCCCCATGGGAAACCATGTAGGAGGAGACCTATCTCATGGTTCTTTTTAGGGTCATCAAACATGGATAGGATTGGAAGGTGATAGACATTTGAGCTGAAAAGAAGCCACGTGTGGGAGTTGAATGCCAGAGAGGAAGCAGTTCTAGAATGTTGAGAGATCATTCTAGGTACTATCTATTTGGTCAGTATGCTTTATTTAACCATTATTAATTTAGAAGACTCAAAAAAATTTATTTCACCTTGTCTAGAGCATGCCATGTGGAGATACATAGAGATACGTTCAGTGCACCTAAGGTTGAGTACACCAGTCCTAGGATAGGCTAGTTTGTTTGATGTTTTCTAAGGAAGTAGAATGATGTTGGAGCCACATCAGTCTATTTGGGACCTCTTTATACTAAAGATGAAATCATATGATGACATACCTATTATCTACTGGTTTTTATCACTGCATACTAATATCAAATCCTTACATAGAATATTTATGCTTTAATATATAATAGTTCAACATGTATCCATCATCTAGGAGTGAAACTGTCGGGTTCGAAGCTATTATATGGTGCCACTTATTTCTTTATTACCTAAGTTATCGGTGGGATCGGTGGATACTGAGGTGGTGGGGCTTCTAAGAGTTTTCAATGAGTTTTTAGTTGTGTTACATGAAGAGGTAGTGACTCTATCCCCTCGACATGACATTGAGTTCGGAATAGACTTACAACCCAATGATAGTATGATTTTTATGGCTCCTTATTAGATGATTCTTTTTTGGATGTGGGAGTTACAGATCCAAATTGATGACCAGATGAGGAAGGGTTTCATCTAAACCGGTGTGTAAATGTGGGGTTCTCTAGTCTTGTATGTGAAGAAGAAATATGGTGGTTTGAGGTTGTTAAAATACTATTGGATAGTGAATTAGGTAATAGTAAGGAACTGTTCGACTTACACGAGGATATATGATCTTCTTAACCATCTGAGGTGAGAAATTTGGTTTTCCAAGGTCAATATTGAGTCTAGATATCACTAGTTGATGGTGAATAAGGTTGAGAAACCGAAGACTACTTTTAAGTGTAGGTATGGGATCATGGAATTTTTGGTTATGTCTCTTAGTGTTATGAATTCTTTAGATGATTTCATGTGAAATATGAACTCCATATTTCATGATATCCATGACCTGTTCATTATTGTATTTACCAATGACATCCTAATCTACTAAAAGTATTAGGAGGAGGATACTGATCATATCAGGTCTGTCCTGAAGGTCTATTAGCACCACATTATATATAGAAATCTATCCGAGTGCATGTTTTGGAAATTAAATTTCCAATTACTTTGATATGTGGTGCCTCATTAGGGTGTAATAGTTATCCCATTGAAGGTTGAGGTATTTTTTCTTGTTCAGCACCCAGGATGGTGGTAGAGGTTCACAGTTTTCTTGATCTATAAGTCTACTCTTGGATATTCTAAACTGATTTACCTCAGGTAGTTTCTGTATTGAAGTATTTGACTAGTAAAGGAAAATATTTTGTGTTTGGTGTGTAGTGACAGGTAGTGATCGGCTATCAGAATGGGGAAGTTGGTAAGTTCTCTAGTACTTATGCTACAAGGGTAAGGGGTGATGGTTGAGGTTTTTGGTGATGAATACCATTTAGGATTGGTTTATGTGATGATGTATCAATTATAAGGGATCTATTATTGGTTTAGGCAGTTATTTTCTCCTAAATGTATTTATTCACATAAGGATATAGAACGAGAATATGTCGATGCATAGAGAGAATTGGATTTTTTTGAATGCCTTGAACATAGAAGAATTAATGGATGGTGGTAGAGGCCATCTATTTCAAATGACAGTATAATAATATATTAGTCATATGGCAGAAGATTCATATTGGAGAGATATAGATGTTGGATGTGTGATCACACAGACATGGGTGATGCTCTATAGGGATGGTTATAAGATTGATAGAATTAATTTATATTCCATGAAATGTTGTTTGTTCCAATATAAATTCCTGAGGTAGTTCTCAAATAGTTTCATAGCTCACCCTTAGATGTATACCCATGTGTTTACAAGATGTACTTGGTATTGTGGGAATAGTTTTAGTGGCAAGGGATGAATTGGGAGGGGCATAGTTTGTGTCAAAGAGCATAGTGTTCCAACATATGAAGGATGATCATCATGTTCCTAGTGGTTTTTTGTATCCCCTAGATGTCCTTGAGTGGATGTGGGATTACATATCTATGGATTTAATCTCATGAATACCCATGGATTAGGGAGTATGTGATACTATATGGGTAGCAATGGAGTAGATGATGAAATCATATCACTTCATAGTGATCAATGAGTCGTGTTTAGTTGATTACATAGCACATATGTTTGTGATTGAGGTGGTGTGACTGCATGGAGTTCCAAGATCTATAATCTTAGATGGGGATACACTTTTTACACAGTGATTTAGGAGGGGATTGCAATATTCATTTGCCTCCCAGTTATACTTTAGAACTTCTATCAACCCTTAGAAAAATGGACCAATAGAGGAGACCATCCAAACATGGGAGGACATATAACGAGAATGTGTTCTAGGCATTAGTTAGTTTTGGGTGTGAAATTTACCTAGGTAGAGTTTTCATTCAATAATAGATTTCAATATTCCATTGTCATGGATTTTTTCAAAGCTCCATATATGAGGCTGTGTTTTTCACCCTTCTATGTTCCAGAAGTTGGGGAGGTAGATGTTCTTGGTCCATACGTGGTGTAGAGTTTGACAGAGAGGGTGTATACTGTCTGTGATAGGATGAAGGTATAAAATGAATGACATAATTCATATGTCAATCAAATGAGAAAAAATTAAGAGTTTGAGGTTAAGAAATATGTATCTTTTAAGGTTACCCCGTGACATGTGTAGTGGAGGTTCAGATGAGGGAGTAAGATTTCTACTAGTATCATCAGTCCTTTCGATGTGTTCGAACAAGTTGGAGAGGTGGCAAAAAATCTACAATTTCCACTACAGTTGGGGAGATTCCATGACCCCTTTCCTATCTCATGGATTCATTAGTATCTTCATGATGACTCTCATTTCATTGATTGAGGAGAGTTGGATATAATAGATGAAAAACCATTTATGGATTTACTAGTGGAGTTCTAGAATAATAAAGTGAAGGTTCTGCGTGGAAGGACCATTCCATTGGTTCACTTTTTATGAAGGCATGGTTTCATGGATGAGAGTACATTGGATTGATTGACACAGCTGTGTGCCTAGTACCTAAAGGGTTTTTTTGAGTTTTCATCATGTGTTTTTCTTGTGATGAAATTATTTGGAATTTTATTCTATGAGATGAGGTGTTTCCTTGTTAACTGAGTTATGATAATGTCCAATATTATGAGGATGGGAGGACTGATTCTTAGTAAAGGTGTTTAAAATTGGATGTGATTAAAAATATTTGGGTGAGAAAGTGCTTCTCAAGGCGGATAGTATCTTGACATAGGAATTGTGTGGTATGTATAGCGGTTTTTTTTTTGTTGTAAAATCTCGAAGGAGGTGCTCGTGGATGTTTAGGTTTCAATCCAACGAGGTATTTTATCATTGAGAGGTATCTTACGAGGTTTTTCTTTGGAAACATCATTATTTGTGGTTTGGTTTTGAATTCTCGAGGGAGGAAATAGTTTAATAGTTATCTAATTTAAATGACCAGAATGATGTGGTCTATTGCATTGTAAATATCTACTGTTTTGAGGTGTTTTGGGAGGAAATGGTAGCTCATTTCCATAGTTGTCCAAATTTCCAATTTTCCATCAGTGAGATATTGCATCAGGGAGCCAGTACATCCCTGAGTAAATGTGTAATTGGGAAAAGGAATTAGTGAGTCTAGACATAGGTGAGTTAGGTTAATGTTGAATAATATAATTGGTAAGTCAGGGCATCTGTTAGTCAAGCGGCCTATGATTTAGGGAGTGATTGAGTCATGGAATTGTTGAGTCTGGACGTCGGTGAGTGAGGGAGTAGGTGAGATAGGGCATCGGTGAATCATAGATTTGGTTAGTTTGGGCGTTTGAGTGTCAGGGAATTAGTGAGTAAGGGTGTTGAGGAGATACAGGTCAACAAGTTAGGGAATCAGTGAGTCAGGGAGTTAGTTTCTCATTATCAACGACATGTTGTCAGTGGCTTTCTATTTTTGGATTTATGTTAGTAAATCACCTATTGTGGACTCATTTCCATTTTTTTCATTTTTCCAATTTCTTCCCTCTAACAGTTTATTTGACATAAATCATGTTTAAAACCTTGTTAGAGAATTTCTAATAGAGTTTCAACAGATATTAAATATATAATTAATATCCTAACACCTTAAGGAATTGGAAACCACATGGTCTTGTCCAAGATCCAACTTTAATGGTCATGTAACATTTTCCTTCCATAGATATAGGATCTAGATTTTATTCATCTAATGTCATATCATCTCTTTTATCATGGTGCATGGATAACATTTCTTCAAAAAAAACATGCACACATGTGTTGTAGCCCCCCCCCCCCCCCCTCCTATTTGTTTTTCCATTGAGTCTCCAACTCAAGTAAACCATCTGTTTTGTTTCATGTAGGAGTTTTGGTGGCATTTTGTTCTAGTTTGGGATTCTATTATCTCTCTTTAATTTTTTATGATTTGGGGTGTGAATAGTAAATTTCATTAGTAATGGACTGACAAATATAACTTTTAACAATGATAAATTATAATGATGAAATATGTAATTGATAATATGATGAGAGTGTATTGATGTAGATCACTTGTTTTGTTTTATTATCATTGTATATGATGTGATCTATTATGGTTATGTGGAATCTTAAAATCATTGTCATATGTGGTCTTTACCTGCACATTGGGGATATATTATATTTTTTGTTGTTTCCCTATGAATAAATCTTGTATATATCAATATGACTAATCACCTACACTTGGTTATATAAATTGATGTCCCAGGAAAAAAACTCATTAGTGATCACCCATGTTTGTCAAAGTTGAATTTAAACAACATTATTGGCCAAATCTGAATACAACATGATTGGGAGGTGTGGCTATGTGATGTGTTATTTTGGGTTTCATGAAGTGTATGGTATTTTGGTGGTGGTGGTTGTGTGATTTTTGTATATTGTGTAATTTGATGGAATCAGAGGTTGATATATTGATTATTCATGGAATTGATTGAATTTAATGTAATGGGACTATATTTGGGAAATGGTTGGGAAGTGGGGTTGTAGGACTAGGTTGTGTCATGATTTCATGTCTGTGGGTGTGCTTAGTGTGGTGTTGTTATGTTGCTTTTTGGAATGGTCTTTGGGTTTTTTTGAGAGGATTATTTGGATGGATAACTTTGAAGAATGATAGTTGGCAATGGTTGAATGGGTATTCCAGAAAGGGGAGTGTGCAGTGGGTCATTTGACCATTCTCTTTCTTCCTGGTCTGTTATGAATTATTGTGTGGTTGTTTATTGGGTCATTTTTGTTTGTTATTTGGGTAGGGATGAAATAAATAAATGAATTATTTTATAATATATAATGTTGAATGGTTAATGAAATTGGGTGGTGTTGTGTTTTTTAGTGGTGGCATGTAGTGAAGTGGCATTCAAGTGGCCATTATTTGTGGTGGTACGTGTTCGTAGGGGTAGCATCAATGGGTTATTAAGTGTTTTTATTTCATGTTTGGATTCCCATTGAATGGGTTGAGTGTTTTTTACCTATTTTTATAAACATGTAGTTTTTTATTATTTCTATATGCACCCCACCCGTGTTTAGCAATACATGCTGAAAAATCACATTGTCATGTGGGAGGGTGTATTCAATAACATTCCATTAGGAGGATGGATTTATGGTAACTCACATTACCATGCTCCCTATTCTAGGAATTTATAGACAAGGAATTTTTTTGGAGGATGTAATATCTTGAGGTTTATTATATGATTTATTGTATTGGTTGTGTGATATTGGGTTTGTTTCTCAAGTGTCTTCGAGATGAGGCCCATGTGTTTTCGCATAGGGTGTGCCATTCTGAATGAATTTGTTCTATGAGGATGGGATAAATCTAGGTTCTTGAATTTTGATGAAGAAATATAGAAAACTGATTAATAATTATTGGATATTTAGGAGAAGTCTTTCCATATAGAGACTCTCCCTCATCTGATGAATCCTAGATGTTGGATAAATGTAACACTCTTATAAATAAGAAAGATAATATCCTTAATGTGTGAATCATCAACATACTAGTAGGAATTATCATCATCAAATCTAAAAAAAATCCTTCAAAATAAAATGGTTCCCCTCATATGGTCATAATATTCCCACTGTAGTGGAAATTCTAACAAAAATATTCATACATTATACCCGACAATTTATCTTGTTCTTCATTCTAGCCGTAGTATTTCCACAAGATAGGTCCTACTTCTATATGATGTTTCATTCCAACTACATGCAGGGTCTGTAAGGAAACAGTGTGCCATATACAGGCACATGTCAAATACTTCTTCTTTCGATGGGGTCTTGTTATACACATGATCTATTTAAAGCTTCTCAATTTGATAACAAACAATTACTCTGCAATCTAATGTTGATCCCCCTATTGGGGAATATCTTCCACTATAAATGGAAGTGTTGTAGTAGTCATCTCTAAGTATTTGGGTTTCCATTTTATGTTGACTTGTTCAAAAAATATATTCTAAAAGTTTTGTAAAAAATTTATTCAATAATTTGGTGTATATGAAAATACAGTAGATGTCGAAGAGGATTGAATTTACCATTTATAAAGCATCTTGGTGGTAAAAATCAATTGCATCAGGACCCATGCGTGGCTGGATGGAGTTACAATAGCTAAAATATTTTTTTCAAAATAATAGATGCAATTTTCAACGAAGATTGTCTATTTTGATAGGGATGAAGACTTTTCCATTCAACTTCATCGCTTCTTTTATGGGATTATCAGCCAAAAACTCTTTCAATTTTTTGTTCTTCCCAGATATAATTCTCTCTAAAAATGATTATAGTAAAACAAAATATTAATTAATATATTTAAAACCTCAAGAATATAGATAATATTAGACTTACCAATGTGACACTTGTAATCATTGATGATTTATTATTGAAAATTCTAATCGCCTTCCTTATTTGACACATGTTTATGATAATATGAGTATAGGTAGCTATAACCAAATATAAATAAAAAAATGATGGATTTGAGACTGATTGAATATTACTTTACAGTAAGCTTGTTTAAATTATGCTCACCCAGCTACATGTCATGGTTTTTGTGAAACGATGGAAAATGTCATCTATTCCAACTGAATACAAGCTGTTTTCGGCTTCCCATACATATTGACTACATTATAATCACAATAATTTTAAAGAAAAAAAATAAATATCAGTGGAATTGAATTGATATCCTTGAAATTAAGGGAACACATACCAGCCTGGTTCCATCTGAAGAATCTTTTGCAACTGCTCATTGTCTTTTTTCTGAAGTCGTGTACTCTGCAAGACCCATTTTGGTATTCCGGAAAAACTTATAACATCCTTTTTTGGTTTTGTTTCCACTGAAACACTACCTAACTCAAATGGTTTTTCCAACTTTGCTGGTTGTTTTACTGGTTTATTTTCCTGCTAATGTTCTACTTCTTGTGTATCGGGTTTGATACCGAAAATAGGAATCCAATTTCTTCTGCTTCCTAGCTCTAGACTTTACATTTATAATAATTTATCTCATTTTTTTGACTCTCACTTTCTATCTGTCCTATCACGACCCCTCCCCAGGGGCCCGTGTCGTGACTACCCCAAGCCCGCCTTCTATAGGCTAGAGGCTGGTGACTAGCACCAAAGAAGTAATTCACTAAAATTAGGAACACATTGCCTTTATAACATGTAAACGCACACAACAGAGCAGTCATCCTGATACAAAACAATAGGTAAACTATAAAACAATAGAGTGCTGAAAAGTAAAAGGGGCCAGAAATACAATCCCAACTCTAAAGTACAAGGAACTGGTAGTAAAAGTACAACTGAAGAATGGAAAAAAGATGATGGGTCGTCCTCTGGGATTCCAACCTGAAGGGTAGGTACAGCTAGCCTCCTAGTCACTCCACGAATGTCATTATCCTCCATGTACCAACTCGTCATACGGGCCACCTCTGTGTACCATAGAGTCCTAGTACTTTGAGCCTCAGTCAGCACTGTCTGTCATCAGCATCCAACAGAACTAGGTGCGGGCATAGCCCTTATAGGGGCGAGTATAAAGACACTCAGTAGGGTCCCCGAGACACTCATGGTCTCAAAATATACAACAATGATAAACCACAAAGAAATAATTTGACAGATAATGCTTCATAGGTATATGCCCATACATATACCTAAGTTATCATGTATTCCATCTCAATCATGAGGAAAACACAAAAGTACTAACTCATCTCAACCTGGATTTTATACAGATTATCGAAACTTCAGATACTGGAGAACTCCTACTCAATTGAGTACAGTGGGCCTACCGCGTCACACAGAAGTGCTTCCCACTAACCTTGGACTGCTGAGGTACTCCTCCTATCGAGTACCGTGGGTCAGCTACGTCACACACAGGCACTCCCCACCATAGGTCTTCCACCACACCCAAGCGCTCCCCCTCATAGCCGATAGAGGTACTCCTCCTATAGAGTACAATGGGTCTTCCACATCACAATGTACAATCCTCCACCGTGGTATGCCACCACAACCAGGCACTACCCACTAGGCCAGTCGAGTCACTCCGAGTCAAACAGTCAGCAGTCATCATGTCTCAGCCAGCTACTAGGTTCCCACACAAAAGATCGCTCATCTCCAGATGATCCACTCCATAAGCTACTGGTCGATGGTCCAACTATCCTGAAGTCCCACAAAAAAGTAACTCAATGGTCCACCGTGTCATAGGGGTCTCAACGCAACAGACTGTGCGTCAATCGGACGCCCTGTCTATGAGTTATTAGAATTTTAGTCTCGGGGGTCCGATTGGATTCATGCACAATCTGACCTGTCCATTTCTCAACTATACCCAAAACTCACATTGTTTATACTCAAATGGACCTTCATGATCCAAGAATAATAGTGCCATTGACGGTTTATCAAACAGACGTCTGGTGCCAATGATATGTCCAAAATAATGTAAAGGGTCGTAGTGGGGCTGGGTCTGGTCTAACCCGGTTGGACAGACCCGGACCGACCCAGTTTGGGTCGACCCGGTTCAGGTCAACTCGATCCGAATAGTAGTGTCTGTCCTTGCCTTTTTGGCAGGCCAGCCCGTTGGGTTAAGCCCAGCCCATTAGGCCGCACAGGGCCACGGAGAGCCGAGAGGTCGTAGAACCGCCACGAGGGCGCGGACTCGTCGTGGTTCGGCGGGATGGTGGTTCGGCCCAGAGTGCGCCACATGGGAGATTCGGCCTAGAGGGTGCCGTAGGGGCACGAGCTGGTTCGGAAGGGGCGCGGCGAGGGGAACGAGAGGCTGGCTCGAGCGGGGAGATGTGGGGGGCGCAGGAGGCCGGCTTGGCTAGGGAGCCGTAAGGGGCACGAGAGGCTATCTCGGCTGGGGCACGGGAGGCTAGCTCGGATGAGACGCCACTAGGGAGCGGGTTCAGTTGGGGGCTTGGGAGGCCAGATATTGGCACGGCTGGGGCTACTCGGAGTCCGTTAGGGTGCGTGGCCGGTGGGCACAGGGCGGGTTCGGCCGGGAGGGCGCCGTGAGGCAGGGGTGGCTGGGGACGGTTCGGCCAGCGGACAGTGCAGCTAGGGCGGAATGGCCCAGCCTGGGGTGGCTCGGCCAGAAAGGCGGAGACCACAGGGGAGATTCATCCAGGGCGCAAGAGTGTCACGGGGGCATCACTGATCGTGGAGGGCATGGGTGGTGTGGTCGTTGCCTTCATCACCTTTTTCACCTTCGTTGCCTTCAACTCCATTGTCTCCTTCCTCTGTTTCGAAGAATACCACAAATTAGCACAATGGTTATGGAGAGGATGAGCAATGTTAGTTGGCCCCCACTCTCTGCATTAGAGAGGTATCATAATGTTCACAAAGAACATAATCAAGAATGAGCATGGATGATATTTTCAATTCCCATAATCCCTTTATAAATTCTATTCCCAACCCCACAAGGAAAAATAGGGGAGAATAGGGGGAGTGTTAATAAAATAATGAGTAAACCCCTACCTTGGGTTAATACATCATCAGAGTCGGGATGACGAAAACAGATTTTTCGTCATTGGTCGCATCCTCCACACAACTCCAATTCCAAGATATTACATCAGTTCATTGACGATGATGAGGAGGAATGGTCAGTCGTCGAAGACGTCCCACATTGGTTTCCTCTGCAAGATGCTTCCGAAGAAGAAGTTGAAGGAGTTTGTTCTTCGTTCGTGGAGAGTTCTTCATCAGGAGAGCATTCTTTACTGGGAGATGATGTTCTTCATTGGAGAACTTTATTTCTACAAAGCTCTCAACTCTCCCAAATTCCACCAAAATGATATAATATTCGTCCAAATAATATATTATATTGTTGGCATAATATGCAAAATGGTTGAATTTATTAAGGGAGAGTTGTAAAAATCAATTGGTACATTGGAAGTATTAATTTGGCAAAATCTCAAGAGGCTCCTCCCATTTATGAGGGAGTTGAGATGTTTTCTTCTCCCCCCCCCCCCCCATTAATGGGGGGTCTGGTGGTCCCTACTCCCAAATCCAAATTGGGAGGTTTTGAGAACTCGGGTGGTCCCCAAAACAATTAAATATGAAGAGGAGGTTTAGGTCCCGGGTGGTCCCCACCACCATAACCTCGCATGTGAGGTTTTGGTGTGGTGGTCCCCACCTCCAACTTCCACATGGGTGGTTATAATAGATAAAATAAAATAAAACATGTGTTTATTTTAGTTTATTATTTCCACGAAAAAACCCAAACACTAACTTCACCCTCGACCAACTACCGTCGAGGTGAAAGCCTTCATAAGTGAAAATCAGCACTGCGAGTTCAACGGTGCCCTCAAATTTAAATTCTATGCATCAGTTCAAATTTTAGATAAAACCTCTTGTACATTTATTGAATGTACCTGAAAAAAACATCAAAAATTGATTTCGGGCACTCCGGGCCTCAGAATCACGCGCCGTCAATTTCTCGGACTCGTAAAATTCTCATTTAATTTAAAAAATTTACATGGAAATTATGGGTCTTTACATTCTCCCCACCTTCGGGCTCTACGTCCCTATAAGCCACAACTCAACTAAGGGAAAAAGTTGGGGTACTAGGGATGCATCTGAGCCTCCTGCTCCCATGTGCTCTCATAGAGGTTCACGTGCTTTCAGAAAATGTGCACCAGAGTTATTGATCATCCAAGAAGGACCTAATCTTTTCAATCCTCAATCTCTATTTGAACATATGTAAAAGTCGCCCCATCATCAACATCTAGCTCACCATGGTCGATGATGTGGGAAGGGTCATTCATGTATCTCCCCAACTGGGATACATTGATGATGTTGTGCACCTGGTGCTACCGAGGAGGAAGAGCTAAGTGGTATGCCACCTCGTCAACTCTATGGAGGACCTGAAAAGGTCCGATGAATCTTAGAGATATCTTTCCATCTCTTCCAAATCTCTATAGACCTCATTGAGGTAAGACTTATAGAAAGACATGGTATCCATCCTCGAACTCCATAGCTCTCTGTCTCCTATTGGCATACGACATCTACCTGCTCTGTACAGTCTTCATCTGCTCCTCGATGATCTTCACCTTATCTGTGGTAGCTCATACCATCTATGGTCTCACTAGTGCTAACTCCTTAGGGTCAATCCAGCACAATGTTGAACTGCATGGTCACCCGTATAATGCCTCAAAAGTTTCCATCCCAATGGTGGAGTGATTTCTTTTGTTGTATGAAAAATCCACTAATGGTATGTGATAATCCCAACTGCGACCGAAGTCAATGACACTTGCACGAAGCATGTCCTCGAGAGTCTGAATGGTTCACTCAGTCTGGCCATCCGTATGAGGATGTAAGGGGGCACTCAAACGAAGCTACGTCCCAAAATCCTCCTACAACCCCTTCCATAGATGGGATGTAAAACGTGCATCCCGATTAGAGGCAATCGTCTAAGGTACTCCATGTAGCTGTCCAATATTATGCACATAAGGGCATCCCATGCACTCTATTGGCCCCTTCTCTCTGATTGGAAGGAAGTGGGCTGACCTGATGAGTCATTTGATGATCACTGAGATAGATTCGTGACCCATGGAGGTACGTGGAAGTCCTATCACAAAATCCATGTATATCCCATCCCACTTCCACTCTAGGACCTCTAAAGGATGAACCAAACCTACTGGTACCTAACACTCCTCCTTCACTTACTGACAAGAGAGGCATCAAGAGAAAAACTCAGCTACTGCATTCTTCATTCCCGGCCACCAGTGTTGTCGTCGGAGATCCTGGTACATCATCGTCACTCCTGGATGTACCGCTAGAGAGGATGTGTGGAACTCTCTAAACACATCTTCCTAAAGTGACCCTGGTACCATGGTAAGTCCTCTAAAGTGGATGACGTGCTCCCCACCTTCAGAAAATACATTAGGTTCCTTCCCTGGGGATATCTGAGCACATCGTGTATTGTAGTTAGTGGGCCCACGCTAGTCCTCCTTGACTCACTAAAGAAGTGGGGATGTGACTATAAGAGACTGAATAAAATCTCCATCATCTCCATCCGCAAAGGATATCTACAAAGTAGTCAGCTGCTCTGTCGCCTCACCTAACATATGTATACCAGATCTCATGTTGAGTGCGTCTGCTACAATGATCCCCTTCATAGAAGTATAGTCTATCTTGAAATCATAGTCCTAAAGGACTCAAGCCAACTTTGTTGTCTCAAGTTCAGGTCCATATGAGAGAAGATATACCTGAGACTCATGTGATCAGATTAAATGGTAAAACCCTCACCCATCATATAGTGTTTCCACATCATCAAGGTGAAGAAAACTGCTGCAAACTACAGGTCATGGGTAGAGTAGTTCAGCTCATGCTGTCTCAGCTGCTGAGAACCATGATTGACCACTACTCACTCCTATATCAGGACACATCTGAGTCTGGTCTAGGTGGCGTCACAGTAGACTAAATACCCCACGCCTTTCTCTGGAAGCCTCATGATGGGGGGCACTAGTCAGCCTCTGCCTCATCTACTGAATGATTTGCTCACATCTCTCCATCCACACTAAGGGTTTCCCCTTCTTTGTCAAGGAAAATAGTGGTTATGCAACTCTGGTGATGTCTGGTACAAACCACCAGTAATAACCAGACAAACATAGGAAACTTCGTACCTTCGTCATACTCCAGGGTGGCTCCCAAGACTGTACCACCTCAATATTCTCTGGATCTACTGCAATGCTAGACTCCGATATAACATGTCCCAGAAAGTTAACCTCTCAGATCCAGAACTGGATCATCAGGAGCTTACCATAAAGCTTGTTCTCTCAGAATGTGTCCAGTACAACCCATAAGTGATATTCATGCTCCTCCACAGTAGATGAGTAGATCAGAATGTCGTCAATGAAGACTATCACCAAGTGATCGAGGTATGGTTAAAAGATCTTATTCATGAGTCACATGAACACTTTTAGAGCATTGGTTACACTGAATGGAATAACCAAGAACTCATAGTGGTTGTACTGACATCTAGAGGCCATCTTCTACATATCCGTGTCTCAAACTCTGAGCTGGTGAAAGCCTAATATGAGGTCTATCTTTGAGAACCACATTCCTCCCTTTAACTGATCAAAGAGGTCGTCAATCCACCGGAGTGGGTAATTGTTCTTCATGGTCACCTGGTTCAGGTGCCGATAGTCAACACAAAGCTTCAAGCACCCATCCCCCTTCTTGTAGAATAGAATTGGAGATTCCTTGGGAGAAACACTGGGCTGGATGAATCCCTTCCTCTGCAAGTCCTCTAGCTGTACCCGCAGCTAGTGAAGTTCTACAGGAGCCATCCAATAGGTTGGCCTAGATATCTATGTCATCTCGAGGTACAAGTCAATGTAAAATTCTACCTCTCTACATGGGGTTAGACCTAAAACATCATCAGGGAAGACATCTGCGTAATAGTCCACTACTACAGGATAGCTCAGACTCTCCACATCAACTGATCTGAGGGTAAGGCTTTCCAGCTGATGATTGATCGGCTGCACTCTCCTCCATGTTAGTCCATATTCTGCTAAAAAGTCTCCCTCCTCACTATTAATGGTAAACATGGTCCCATATGTGCGGAAACAACGCACATTGTGACTAATTCTATCAATCTAAGCATGGACTATAGATAACTAGTCCATACCCAAGATGATGTATTAAGGCCTTGACTCCTCTACTGGGAGATTCCAACCAAAGCTCTCGCTTCCTAGAGTAAGATCACACTACCTTCACTAGTGAGTAATCATTAAATCTAATATCGTAAGAGTCTTTAGCTGTAAGGATTGGGCCAATGGCTCCATCAGAATCTCTGAGCTCCGAATGAGGTTCTTGGAAATAAAAAAGAATGACTGACACATGTGTCTATAAGCACATCAGCTAAGGTAGAGTAGACTCATATCGTACATTGTATCATCTCCAGAGAGCTGTGATCATAAGCCTCAGCTGCTTGGAGCTGAGCTCTCTCTTTTCCACCGACTCCCTGTGGTCGGGGTGGACCTCCTGATGGTAGTGACAGTAATATCTCAAATCATCTCCCACCACCTGCTGCACGACCAACGCCTCTGCCACGTTCTCTTGTTCCCTACAGACCACCTCGATATAATCTATGTCTCTACTAGAGTGGTCCTTTGACCATCTTATAATCATTTGTACGACGGGTCGGACAGTCACAAGACATGTGACTCTACCTGTCGTAATAGTAACATTGTCCACTCCTGGCATGTCGGTCTCCACTTCAGGTGCCCCGCACAACCTATCTTGAGTCATGCAATCTTTCACCTGTTGGTCTAGTCCTCTTGGACCTATTCGAAATCTGTCTACTTCCGGCTATAGAAGACTCTACTACATGTCTACTGGTGGTGGATTTTATTATTGGAGACTACTCAGCAAGGAAACTCTCCACCAATAAGGCTCTCTCTAACACCCCCTCCTTCTCTGGGAAGTTGAGTGAGGCCATAAAATCTCTAATCTCCCATCTAAGACCCTAATTGAAGGTCTTGGACCTAAATAATGGGTCCCACACCATATCGATGGAGTATCATGAGAGGTCTGTGAACCTCGCTGAGTATTGAGCTATAATCATGTTGCCCTGCTACAGATTAAGAAACTCTTGTATGAGCACTGCGCGAAGAGTTTCTCGGACAAAATCTTCCTGAAACAGTCTCTTGAAGTCTTCCCAGACATGTGTCATCACCTCATGAACCAGGAGCATCAAGCACACCATCTGCCTACTACTTCCTTTAGAAGGCTAGTGACCAGAATAACCATGAAATCAGTTGGTGTCCCTACCCGTCAGAAAACTCTCACCACAGCCTCGAGCAAATTCTTGGTCACATGTGGGTCCGTATCTCCCTTGAACATGGGTGTACTATGGCGCTAGAACTCATGAATGCACTCAAGACACATGAAACGTCTTCTGCAGGGGTCGATGACATCAGTGGCCCAATGGAGTGTGGTACCGCAGGTGCCTCCATTGGAAAACTACCCGACACCGAGTTATCATCACTTGGTGGGATATCAGTGCGTAAAACTCTCGGAACACTTCCTGGATGACTGCGTAGAGGAATACTGAAAATAAATAGGTGTGCTACGGTAAAGAATGTATACCTTGTGAGCTGATCTGGTGAGCTGACTTAATGAAATCATTTGAAAACACACACACAATTAGTTTTTTCCTGCACTGAGATGGAAATCAGAGGTCAGAGTCTTGGTGTTTGGATACATCGACCGCCGCACCAACACTTGACGCCCTTTACTAAGAACCACACTCACTACACTTAACATTATTGATTCATAGAATATAATGCTCAGAGTCTTATTTTCTATGGTTGAACCAACTCCTCTAATACCAATTTTTCATGACCCATCCCCCGGGTCCTGTAACGTGACTACCCCAAGCACGCCTTCCATAGGCCAAGGGCTAGCGACTAGCACCAAAGGATTAATTCCCTAAAACCGAGAAGGAATTGCCTTTATGAACTCTAAAATCACACAACAGAACACTTATCTGGATACAAAACAATAGGCAAACTGTATAAAAAAAGAGTGTTGAAATGTAAAAGGGGCCAGAAATACAATCCCAATAGTAAAGTACAAGGACTGGATGTACAAGTACAACTGAAGAAAGGAAAAACAGTTGTTGGTTCATCCTCCAGGATTCCTATCTGAAGGGTAGGTACAGATAGCCTCCTCATCACTTCATGTCTGTTAGTCTCCTCAATGTACTGTCTCATCGTAAAGTCCAACTCCGGGTACCATCCAATCCTGGTACTCTCAACCACAGTCAGCGTTTTACATCATTTTCATCCAACACAACATGGTGCAGGCATAGCCCATCCTGGGGAGTATAACGATACTCATTAGGGACCCCGAGACCCTCAATGTCACATAATATCCAACAAGGATAAACCAAAAATAAAGAATTTAACAGATATCCTTACTTAGGTATATGCCCAAACATATACCTATGTTATCAAGTAATCCATCTCAATCATGAGGAAAACACAAAAGTACTGACATAGCTCAACCAAGATTTTATTCACATTATCAAAACCTTGGCTACTAGATAATTACTGCTCAATTGATTACAGTGGGCATACCACGTCACACAGAGGCACTTCCCACTAGCCTATGACTGATGAGGTACTCCACCTGTGGAGTACTGTGGGTTAGTTGTGTCACACAGAGGCACGCCCTACCGTGGGTCTGTCGCCACACCCAGGGGCTCCCCCTAATAGCCTGTATAGGTTCTCCTCCTGTTGAGTACCATGTGTCTGCCACGTCACCATGAGTGGTCCTCCACCATGGGTCTACCGCCACAACCAGGTGCTCCCCACTAGGCCAGTCGAGTCACTCCGATTCAAATGGTCTGCAGTCGTCATGTCTCATCCAGCTACTAGGTTTCTGCACAAAAGCTTGCTTGTCTCTGGAAGATCTGCTCCACAAGCTACTGATAGATGCTCCAACTATCCTTAAGTCCCATGAAGAAGTGTCTCAATGTTCCTCCATGTCATAGGGGTCTCAACGCAATAGACTGTGCAACAATCGGATGCCCGGTCTGTGAGTTATTATACTTTTAGTCCCACGGGGCCCGATTGGATTTGTGCACGATCCGACCTAACCATTTCTAAATTATACTCCAAAATCTAGTGGAGTATAATCAAAGGGACCATCACGATCCATGATTACTAGCATCATGGATGGTTCATCAAACAGATGTATGGTACCAATGATATGGCCCAAAGAATGTAAATGGTCGTAGTGGGCCCGAGTCCAGGCCGATACGGGCAGACCGACCCGACCCAACCCATTATGGGATGACACGGTTGGGTCAACCCAGACCAACCCATTCGGTCTGTTTGGGCCCATTGGGCGGGCAGCCTATTGCATTTGGCCTGGCCTGCTAGGCCCAGCCCAGCCCGCCATGAGGGGCCGCAAAGAGATGAGAAGGCATGAAACTGTCGCGAGGAGGTGGACTAACCATGGGTCGGCATAATGGTGGTTCTTCCCGGAGGGCACCGCATGGGAGAATCATCTCGGAGGGCTCCACATGGGTGATTCGGGCCGGAGGGCGCCGCGATCGCGTGGGTTGGTTTGGCTGGGGTGCCGCAAGGGACGTGGGAGGCCAGCTCAGCCGGGGAGCTGGGTGGGGAGGGGGAGGCCAACTTGGACGGGGGCACCGTGAGGGGTGTGGGAGGCCGGCATGACTGGAGCGCTACTATTTGCACGAGATTCTAGCTCGGTCAGGACTCCACGAGGGTGTGATTTCGGTCGGGTGTCCAGGAGGCCGACAGACGATGCAATCGGGGAGGCTCGGAGGCTGGGGGATGGTGCAGCCAGCGGGCGCGGAGCTGGTTTGGCACGGACGGTGCCACGAGGCCGGGGTGGCTGGGACCCATTCGGTCATAGGATGGCGTGGCCTGGGTGGTGTGGCTCGGTCAGAAGGGAGGATACCTCGGGGTGGTTCGGTCGAGGCACAATAGCGTCGCAGGGGTGGCACGGGGCGCAGAGGCCGCACGGGCATGGTCGTTGACTTCATAACCTTCATCTCCTTCATCGCCTTCAACACTGTTATCACCTTCCTCCATTTCCAAGAACACCAAAAATCAACACTAGGGTTACGGAGAGGACATTCCATGTTAGTTTGGCCCACACTCTCTATATTATAGTTGTAGCATGAGGTTCATCAAGATCATAAACAAGAATGAGCAAGGAAGATATTTTCAATTCCCATAATACCTTGTTAAATTCTATTCCCAGCACCATAGGGAAAAAATGGGGAGAGCATGGGATGTGTTAATAAAATAATGAATAAACCCCTACCTTGGGTTGATATGTCAATAGTGTCATGATGAAGAAGACATATTTGTCGTTGTTCGTCACTTCCTCCACACACCTCCAATTCCGAGATCGTGTGTCGGTTCATTGACGATGATGAGGAGGTAAGGTCGGTCGTCGAAGACGTCCCATATCGGTTTCCTCCACAATATGCTTCTGAGGAAGAAGACGAAGGAGGTCATTCTTCATCGGTGGATCCTTCTTCATAGGGAGAGTGTTCTTCATGGGGAGATGATGTTCTTATTTGGGGAACATTACATCTCCCATTCTCTTTCTCCCAAATTCCACCAAAATGAAATAACATCCTCCAAATATTAGATTAATTTGTTTGCATAATATTTAAAATGTTTGAATTGATTAAGGGAGAGTTGACACAATCAATTGGTGCATTGGCAGAATTAATGTGGAGGATGCTCAAGAGGATCCTCATTAATGATGGAGTTTAGAGGATTTGCCTTCACCCCCACCATTAATGGGGGAGTCAGGTGGTCCCCAATCCCAAATTCAAATTGTGTAGTTTTGAGAACTCAGGTAGTCCCCACCACAATTAAACATTGAGAGGAGGTTTTTTCCTCGCGAGGTCCCCACCACCATAACATCTCATGGGAGGTTAAGGTGTGGTGGTCACCACCTCCAACTTCTACATGGGTGGTTATAATAGATAAAATAAAATAAAACATGTGTTTATTTTATTTTATTTTTTCCATGAAAAAACCCATAAAGTAACTTCCACCCTCGAATGACTGTCATCGAGGTGAAAGTAGTTTTAAGCGAAAATCGGCACTTTGAGTTTAACGGTGCCATTAGATTTCAATTCCAAGCATCGGTTCAAAAGTTAGAAAAACATGCTCGTGCGTTTACGGAACGTACCTGAACAAAACTTCAGAATTTTTTTCCGGGCACTCCGGGCCTCGGAATCACATGCCGTCAATTTTTGTGGACTCGTAAAATTTCCATTTAATTAAAGAATATTACATTGGAATTCTCAATCATTATATTTCATGTTTGGGTGCTTTGATGTATAGGTGTGGTTTGATCAGCATCTTCTTCCAGTTGATCTGAAGGCTCCTCAATCCTAGTTTCCCTAGCTCCTAGTTGCTGGTTTTCATTTTGTTATTCTCCTTCTAGGGGAGATGCGGGTTTTTTAGGAGGATCTTGCTAATTTCTAGTGTCAATTGTACCATCTTTCTAGGTTTACTCCTTTATTGATTGGCTCTTTTCTACACTACCTTCTGTTATTGTTTTCCCTATGCTTTATTTCTCACATACTAAGTGCTTCAGTCTTTTAATTTTTTCAGTCTATTTTTTAACAATTGCTTCAATTTTATGCAGTTTTCATTTCAGGGCAGAATTTTTTTTCATGAACTTTTATTATGTCATCCTCAGGTTCCTCATTTTACTTCTATCCAACATAAGCTTCCATAATCGTTGATTGATCATTAATTACTACTTTTATTCGGTCCTTATTTGGATAATCCTTTTTCTATCATCCAACAAAATATTCCATAACCATTTCTAGCTTCTCAATTTCTACATTGGGTACTTGATGAATCTTCGATTTCTTTAAAGCAACATAAAAATCAGAGAGGATCCACATTGAGAAAGGTGGATTCACAGCTTGTTCATTCTCTTTCACTAGTCCACTTTCTTCACAATACCAATACGAAAATAATTAGAAGAATATAAAGAGTATATTATACATTGAATTGAAAATAAATATTAATCCATACAAATAAAGCGATAATTTCCCCCATAATCCTTTCATGGTTCATGTGTAATTCTTAAATTGATCTCATCAATTGTTGGTTTATTGAACAAGACCACTTTAGTGTTCTCATATATCCTAAAGTATTGACAAATATGATAAAACCTCAATGTAGGAAGGAACATGTAGTTAGGAGAAAAATAATTGCACATGTGAATAAACATAGAAGTGATGTTGTGTCAATATGATCATGTTCTTCATCTCCCATTATTGCTTCTAAAAGGGTTGATTTTATTTTCTTTTTGTGTCAAAAACATGAACCCAGTTTGAAATCTCCTCAAATATAATGATTCCTTCATTAGTTTGAACGATTAGGTTTCCTCCATTTATATTTGACCATCGGTTATTACAAAGTTTCATTGGATATGAGATTTAGAGAAATATCCTTCCCCTCCACCGAATCGGAAAGAAATTGTTGAAGGATTGTAGTTATCCAATACATAAATTACATAAATATCATATTCTTTACAATTTGATGCAGTTACTATAATGGATATGAATAATTCAAACATATTCCAAAATTAAGTAGTCCGCAAAGCATTTCTATGACCATCTTTTAGTTGATCTTTTATATATTGTAAAAGTCTGTGTAAGGCTATAAAATTTGACAAAAAATGCACACTAGAAAATTGAAATTAAGGATTTATTGGGGTCATCCATAAAACTATTATAAAGAAGGTAGGAAAAGTCTATGTTCTTTTGGGACATTAGTTTATGTCACACTAGAACTTCAAGTGGTATTTCCACTAGAAGTTCCACTAGTCCCACTAGAAGTTCAACATGTCCCACAGGATGTGGCAATGGAAGTGCCATAGGGAGTGCCACTAGAAGTCCCACAGGGAGTGCCACTAGAAGTCCCACGGGGAGTGCCACTATAAGTTGCATTGGATGTCCCACTAGAAGTCTCACTATAAGTCTCACTAGAAGTCGCACTATATTTCCCATAAGAAGTTGCAATGGAAGTCCCATAGAGAGTCTCACTGGAAGTTCCACTGGACCTTTCACTAGATGTTCCACTTGAAGTCCCACTGGAAGGGCCATTGGATGTCCCACTAGAACGTCCAGTGTAAGTCTCACTAGAAGTTGCACTAGAGTTCCCACAGCCACCAAATGTTCCAGTAGTCCCAAAAAAAGTGCCACTGGAACTACTTCTGGATGTTCCACTGGAACTTGCAGTGGATGTTCCAGTAGAAGTTCTTGTGGTAGTTCATGGGGAAAATTAAATGAAATAATCAATGTAATTATGACACATATTTATTGTAAAAATGATATAACTTTTTATTTGATAATTCCACTGTATTTCCCACTGGTAGTGCCACTGTAAGCCCCCCTAGAAGTCACACTGAAAGTCCCACTTAAAGTCCCATAACCATTGGATGTTCCACAAGTCCCAAATGAACTACCACTAGAATTGCCACTGGAAGTCCCACTAGAACTGCCACTAGAATACCCACTCGAACTACCCTTGGATGTTCTAGTGGAAGTTCCAGTGGCACATCCAGTGGAATATTAAATGAAATACTCATTGCAATTGTGACACATATTTAATGTGAAAATTATTGAATTTATCTTTGAAAATTCCAACGGAAATCCCACTGGACGTCCCACTCGAAGTCCCCCTAGATCTTCCAGTGGAAGTCCCATTGGGACTTCCAGTGGAACATCAAGTGAAGTTCCAATGGAACTTCTACTAGATGTTTTACTGGAACTTTCAGTGGAATATAAAAAGAAATAATCACATATAGTCACTTATTTATTGTAAAAATGACCATATATAGCATTGAAAAATTCCAATGGGAGTTCCACTAGGAGTTCCACACTAGCACTAAAATGTATATTTATAAAACTATTTTAATTTATCATTTGAAAAATTATAATAATTTTCATATTGAATTATTTTTCCAAAATCCCAAAGGTAGATCCAGTGGGAGTTCGATCGTGACTTCCAATGGGAGTTCCACTGGAAGTTCCACTGGAAGTTCCATTAGAAGAACAACTGGAACTTCCACACAATAAAGTGATTGCAATTGGAACCTATAGTGGAAACTTCATACATGTTAATTTGGAACCTACCGAAACCACCAAGGTACATTGCATTAGAACCTCCAATGAAGTAAAATACACCAAAAAAAATGGAATTTTAAATAAATTTATAGACAATGAACATTTACAGAAAATAGTTCATAACGCAAAAGTTCTAATTAATAAATCATAACAACATAAATGAAATACATATACATATTTCAGAAAATATTATTATGTTATGCCTCATTCTTCAAACATTGTAGATGTTTTGTAAAAATATTTCTATCAGAAAGTTAAACGAAACCACGACAAAGTAAAGCAGTTGTCATAGAGTAAATCCACACCATTGCATTCGTCGAAAGATGCAAACAACGCTATAATGCATTGGTGTATTCGCCATCTACACTGTTGTAGTCTTCAGAGACCTATTTGTTGTTCCCATTGTTCTTTTGTGGTCGCTCTACTTCCAGATTTTAGGATGGTAACTCAGGGTTTCATCACCATCATCGCAACCAACATAACTGATGAGCAGTGAACCCAGAATCGCAATGTAAAGGAAAATCCATCTGCACATTCGAATCAAATGAATCACTGTGAATATTGATCTAACAGGTCAAAATACAAATGGAAACGTGTTATCATCTGAAGGGTGTAATAGATATTTCAGTTAAAATCATAACCAAAGACTATTCTTATCCGTAAGATTCTCACGTGTCTGGAAAGTGATTTTAGTTGAAAATTACAAAAAATGATTGGATGGATAACAGATTGAAAGATCATTTTACACGAGAATAGTGTGATAATTAGTTATTGAATATTTTTTTTTTTCAATACCACATATTTAGAATTATCATTCAACAACCACATAACAATGAATTCACCCTAAAAACCCTTAAATATTTCCATGAGTTTTCATTTTCATTAACATATACATAAACATTAAAAATAACCCCCTCTAAACATATAATATCATTTCACCCCCTTTGAAAACAAACCTAATGATATGAACCCTCTTATAATTTCATATGTTATAGTTAAAAATCTAAAAAATTATGGTGATAAACCATAAAATTCTCATGGATGAATCCCCGGGGAGTGGAGTTTTATTAAATACACTCTATGTAGATGAATATAGTTTTAATTTAAGTTCCAATAGATGATTCTCAAATCCACATTGGGAAATATATCTTTTAAGTTATCTGTTACATGATCTGGAGTGGGTAGATACACAAATAACACAATTCTTTATTCTGACTTTCCATTAATGAAATGATATTTGATCTTAATTTAATATGTTAATGAATATTGTATTGTTGTTTTTATAAGATGCATCACACATGAGTTTTCCAATACTATTGGAATCATGGAAATACATTAAAGTACATTAATATCTAGTTGGTATTTAATCTATATAAAGTTTATACATGTGTGTGGGGATGTAATATACTAATATCTAGTGGATCATAAATATATATAAAAATAATTATTCCTTTTACATGACACATATTCCCATAAAAAAAATCACCATGTAATGTATATTTTTTTTATTCAACTTTACAATCCTAATATACATTATTATGTACCAATAAATTATATTCTAAATCCTTACTTAAAAATATTCCGTAAATCATCATGGGAATGATGTATCGATGATTTATTATCACAGGTACCTAATGGATTCCATCTTGATCAATTAGATATGTAGATTATTGAAAATAAAAAAATTAATTTTTCAGTAAATTGGAAATCATATAAAGAAATTTCCCAAATATTTTTCAAAAAAAAATCAACTCAACCTTTTTTTTCTCCTCAATATTTTTAAATTTCATTCTGATATCAGATGGAGTTTTTCGGGGACTATATTACTAAATATGGAATATTTTTATATCGTCCATTACATGGTTATTTTTTAATATAAATATCCCATAATTTCTTTCATTTTATTTCAATCCATGGAAGATAAAATTTCACCAATTAAGGGTTTCTGAAACTCACATATCATTAGATATTATACATGAATTTATTTTTCATTTTTCAAGACTCCAAATATTATTCATCATCATGTATAAGAATAATCAGTCACTGCTCATTTTCCATCCTATTATAGATATTATTATCAACCCCTATATGATGGAAATCGATCATCATTATTCATTGACCAATCATTGAATTGAATTCCATTGGTTCTTGTTTAGGGAAAAATAATGTCTTTCAAAATCGAAACAGATTACATACATATTAACCAATGAGAAACATGTACATTTTTATCAATGAAAATATCCTCTTTGAGGACTCCATTTAAAATATAAATTTTACCACTAATTGATGTACATTAATACATGTTTAAAAATCCATAGATAATAATAACTAAATTATATAAGGTCAAGCTACAAACACATATATCTCATCAATGTTAATTTCATGAAATTATTAATACCATTTGAACAAAATATATTCATTAAATTTAATAACAATACCTTATTTATTTATATGATTCCACAACACTCAGTTGTTTTCAATTAAACTATGATTACTTAGTGTCTAAAAAACTCCCCATGTGTAATTATTTTATATTCAATTAAGCTCTTAATACATATCAATGACACAACTACCATTATATTCACCCATATTAATGTATTTTGGTTACAATAAAGTTAATAAGTATAAAAACTACTGATATTTAATTAATCATGTTTGAACTAGTGAAATATATTTTCAAATAACGTTTATTTCATTGATTTCAGACTAGGCTGTTAGTTTTCATGAATCATCCAAAATCATTGTATCTTATTAATCATATGACTAGACATTTTATACATCATTATTCCTGATAAATACACTAAATCAAGGGGATCATCGATAACATTATATTCAAAAACTATTCGGTGGATATGTGAATTATTGTAAGGTATTTCCATTTTTTAATATTCGAAACCAAAAATATCATTATTACCAACAATTTTTAACATATCTCTTATTATAATATTTATAAATTTGTATTCCTGATGAATATAAATTAAATATAACTTCATCACCCTAATCATACAACTTTATTTACTACCCTTAATAAGGATACAAAATTTAAATTCTTACTTATATAAGTACTTAAGTGAATGATTCATTCCATACCATATAGCACAAAGTATTTCCCTTTATTTTCAGAATTAAATACACTAATTAATATGTACATTACATTGTAAAAATATTATTTCCAACAAAATTATAGAAGATGCTTCACTATTAGAATAGTATAATTCATGTTTTTGATTAATTTGTTTTTTCATTATAGTTTCCAATTTTCATTGGGTTCACTAACCACTGATACCTGATTTAAATTTCCTTTATTCTCTTAAAATTAAATTATTGATGATTATACAATTTTATTTAATTTAAACATTTAAATGATATAATATTAACTAAATTAAGCATTTTAGACTAACTAATAATGAGCAACACATCAATAAACCTCATTATTGTGTGTTATATGCATAATCCATTTTATTCTACTGAAATCATCAAGAAACAATATGCATTACATGACATGTATGTTTCCTTAGGTTTTATAGGAGCACATAATTATTTTAAATCCACCACATTCTTGAGGTTACGTAATTATATAACACTATGTAGTTTGTGATTATTCCCATCATCCAAAAGTACACCAGACAACAAATATTTTTTCCTTTGATTTTTGAATTTCTAAAACCAACTATCATATGAAAATCATCATTAATCAATGGAAACACTTATTATTAATGCTTAATATTATCTATATGTTCTTTTTTTTATGTTAATGTGTGATAAATAGTCATTTTATAGTCTCCATTTACTTGAAATGTCCATATCCCTCAAAAATATGTCAAAAAACATTATTGTACTCTGAATTCTCTTTCTTTGCCCAATATGATGATGAATATACCTCCTAAATAAATTCTCCATAAGTTATAATCCTTTTAAAAATATATTTTTTTAATTATAATTATATTATATGATGTCTCCATATTTTTATTTTATCATGTTTGAGATAGTATTGATGTCCTTGGTTGTAATCTTTATTTACAATAAATTTTTTTATGTAAAAATTAATGAAAATAAAAAATAAATCATATAAATGAAAAATTACAATTGGAAATAATATTTCCCTATTTTTATTTGAATTAATCCTAAAAAACATCTAAAATATAAAATATATATATTTTTTGTGTACTCACTTCCTATAATAAAATATTTTGATTTTTTGAAGCATTTGACTTCACCTTGAGCACAAGATGTGTTTACTCTCTAGTTTTGTATATATCAACATTAATTCATTGTGTAAGTGAATTAATTTATAAAAAACACATATTAATTATTCTTTGTAAAATACTTCCCCACTTATTTAACATTATCATTAATCAATTGACAATGTAGAATAGGTATATTCCCTTTTTTAGAAATTCTATTTTATTCACATGATAATGACACTCTTTTATTTTTTTACATTATGTTGGGTGTCATTAATCATCCGTGACTTTAATACATCTGATGACGATTAATCACTTCTTATGGGTACTCAATTATTTTAACTCTTAATTTGATTTTTTCTAACCAATAAATTATTTGGGTTCCTACTTCAACATTATGTTTCTATTTATCTTCTTTCACCAGATTTCAAAAATTAAATATTTATTTTTTCAATATCACAAATCATCTTTAAAATCACTTCTTGTTTTTTATATATATAATGATATCATGACCCTCTATATTTTCATTATTTTACTATTCTCTACATACAGCAGGTTTATCATGGGATGCCTCAACTTATCCAGGAATATGAACTCAGTAAGAAACACCCTCATTATCTCCATCACAATAATTATTTTTTTATTATTTTAAATATCCTTCAAAGCATATTCATCAGTAAAATATTCAACTTCAGCAATTTTACATTCTCTAGAATAGTCATCATTAAAAATTTAATTTCAAATTTTAAATGATTTATATTTGTTTTTTATGGTACCTTCAACATTTCTTAAATCATTCTTGTGCTACTTACCGTCGTTCCATCATATTAAATGTTCATGAAAAATTTATCTATAGGAATTCCTAATATAAAAATTTCAAGTAATAGGAATAATGTGCTTAAAAATTATTCTTTGATTCATATTATTATTTTATAGTACTAATATAATCTCCTCAAATTCATTAACATCTAAATTGAATTTTTTTAAGGGATCTTTTGAAGAATAAATTTCCACATCATATATATTTTACTCAATTATTGACTCATTAACTTTATTTTTAATCACCAAATATAAAATAATACTATGAAAACTATCACATGAAATATATTTTAGATATCAATCTTCTTGAAAGGAATAAAATTCTATGAAATGAGGAGGGACAATTCTCAGGATCCTCCTCATGATCTTATTATCAAAGATATATTCACATATTCCCAACATATCATCAACAAGAAAATTAATAATATAAAAGAATAGATAAAACATATATTTTGAATTCATTATCCCATACTTTTATATATTCAATATAAAATTAAACTTCAAATATCACGACCTATACTCTAAAAAAATTACTCAAATGTCTTCCACAATAGTATAATATTTAAAAAATCCCTTCAACATTGTGAATATAAGATCAGAATGAAAGAATCCAATGGAATTTAGGGATTTTGGGTCCATATCCAATTATCTATTATATTTTCACATCATGTCTTCATTCTCAATATTAGTAGCGATCCAATAAATGGACACATTGAAGACCTCCATTCCCAATAATGTGAAAATATATTTCATTTGACTTTTATATAAAACAAAATTACATCATTCAATGTTGTAGATATAATTATGGTATACAATCATACATATTTTTCTAAGAGATATAATGAAAAACTCATTCCATTGATTCCACCTACTAGTTCCATATCAAGCGTAATACCTTGATACGGGGATGAATTATGTTATATAAGAGAACATTGATTTTTCCTCCACTATATAACTTGTTATCCCATATTCAAGAAATCCAATATTTGGATCTTTATTTATAAATATAGAGATATTATTATGTAGAATTATATGAATGTTTTTATTGGTTAAAATACAATGGTCTACAGACAAATAGAATGCATGATTAGGTGTCTATTCACTGAAACCACATAATTTTATCTATTTATACAAATAAATAATTATAATAGTGTCATTGAACCTCTCATTTATCTAAAAATATAATTTATGTATATGACTACTCTCTAAATCAGGTATCTCACTCATCCTCATGATACTAAATTCTTCATCTACAAATGGAAATATAATCCTCCATTAAGAAAGGGGTTTCTATTTTTAAATTTAATTTATTTACTCCATTGATAGAGTGTAACTCATTGAACAAAAACTTATTTGCACCTCTACAATCAATATAATATCTGAAATATACAAAACTTTTTTATTCAATTTTGAAACACCTATTCACTATGTACAGTTATCTACCTCTTCTCCATTAAATTAACTTTTTTTCACTAGATCATCATGTTTAATATCATCTTAAATAATGTTTCATTGAATAAATTGAATTCATAAATAATGGCCTTTTGAATGTAAAAATAATAAGGCCATTCAATTATAGTTGTGACTAAAATAATGAGATAAATGAGATTGCAATGCATTTCAGTATATCAAGAAAATTTCCCCCAAAACAAAATTCAGCAATCCCTAGTGAAATGAACTAATCCATTTTCTCTTGACACACCCATCACAATGATATTTTCGAAATACCACATTCCATTTTTTGATAAGTATAATTTATATGAACCTTTGATATATAAAACAATATTATGTGTATCCCCATGGATCGTAGTTAATGGTGCATATCATTACACCATTTCCTATAAACGACTGAAAATATATTGGTAATTTTAAACTATAGGTCTACATTTTAACCATGACCAACCCTAAAACATGAATGATATTTTACAATCCTTATTTTGGATAGGTACTATATGATATCATACTAGCCATGGTCCCCTCCCAGTTATCTATTTTGGGAATTTACCCCTCATCACCCCCAATGCAATGGGTGTGGCCCTCAAAGTTTGTCCTCTACCTATAACGCACCAATTTATTTGTGCATGGCCTCAGATATGGTGACTCCATACATTAACTAACATGTGAGATTCATTCGTTTTACATTATGAAAATAATCCTTCATAAATATTTTCAACAAATAAAATAGAAAATGACTTATTAAGGATTTTTAGTAACAAATAATATCTGAATGTTCCAAATAGTTCGTATAAGGGAATGTTGTAGTTTCTTTTTAGGACATTGTGAAGAATCTTGTAATAAAATACATAGGTTTATCTTTATGTATAATAAAATATCATGATTTTTAGTAGATTCATTTTTTATATGAAATGAATTACATATCAAGATATAATTATTGGTTATGGTATTATAATAGATTTAAATAGGGGAGTAACAAAAACGGGTTTTTTTGTTTATTTTGTTGACTTGAATCTGGTTTATCAAAATAAGAATTTTTTCACAACAAATTTGACACTCCAACGTCAAGTTATTTTATAAACTCATAAACTCATTATGAACCATTATAAATTAATTATATAAATTTTTTAGGTGAGAAACAAAATTGATAAACTACCATGAACAACTTAGATTTATACTAATAGACACATAATTTAAGATGTACATTAAATTTATGTGTTACATATTCAATTTCCATTGTATCCATTTAACATTTCTATTAGATTAGGTATTTCAATCATTAAATTCCCTATATTTTTGTTTCTATTTGAAAATATGAAGAATCAATACAACAAAAAACGTATTTGGAAATGTTATTATTTCCTTAGTGGGATGCCTATCCCAGTTGGATTGGGAGCTTCTAACTTCATCATATTATTATCTAAATTAATTCAAGTTATGAATAAAAACCTAATTAATTTGAAACTCCCTATATGTCATAAAAATAGAAATTCATGTATAAGTCCTTCAAATGACCTAGGCCTACAAAATTAAGTTTATCCTATAATCCCATCATCATGTAATAATGGATTCACTCAATTGAGACGACTTATTTTCATATTGAAGGATGACAGAAGCGGCTGGTGGTGGGGCGGCTCAGGGGTTCAAGCTGAAATCCTTCAAGGAGGTGGTTTGTTGGGGCGCTAGGGTGGATGTCCCGGTCTGGGACTATTCCCCCGATCAAGCTTGATCGTCGGCTGCCGGAGTGTGTGGAGGGGGAACCATTGGTGGTGGTTTCTGGACTAGAGCTTGATAATGCGGTGGAGTTCCACAGACTAACCCTGGTGGCTAGATTCGGACCCTTTAAACCTCCTATAGATGTTTTCAAGACGTTCGTGGAGTCCTGGGGTCTTCATTAGCCTACGGCGGTCTCAGAGCTTTTGAAGATTGCGTTCAGCAGTCATATGGCTTCAAAATATGACTTTGTGCGTGCTTGGTCGAGGGAGGGGAGATGATACGGTTCTCACCACTTCACTCTATCAAGGTGGGACTGGGAGTGTCATTATGGCAAAGAATCATTCATGGGGGCAGTTTGTCTTAAACTTCCAGGGCTCCCTCTGCCTCTTCATAAGCCGTCGATTCTGGCAGCGGTGGGGGATTCACTGGGGAATTTTCTTTGTGTGGATAAGCTGAAGGAGAGGATGTTGGATGCGAGTAACCCTCACATTTGTGTGGAGATGAATCTATCTTCCATGTTTCCTTCTCGTATCCTGATTCGATCCCCGGAGGGGTTTTCGTGGTGGCAGCGGCTTGTGTATGTAACTCCTCCGTGGTTCTGTTCGGCTTGTGGTTTCCATGGCCATGTGGTGGATTTTTGTAGAAGGAAGACAAAGACCTTGCGACCCCGGGCTGCTCCGGCTCAACAAAGGCCTCTCATGTCGGATCCCTCTTCGGGCTTGGGGGATGACTCAGGTGTGAAGTTGGGTTCACTTACCCTTATGGTTTCGCCAGCACCATCCATGGAAGTTTCTCCATCGTCGTCTTCGGTGCAGGATCGGGTCCTAGACCCGAGTGCGGCGGGTTTCCTGAGTGTTGTCGGATCTGGGTCTGTAAAGGTAGATTTTTTTTCTGAAAAAGTTAAAGAGGTATGCTCCGTGTCAGCGGATGTCGTGTCCCCTGATTTGTTACCATTGGAGCCTCAAGAGTGCGCCCCGAGATTTTTGAATATAGATCCTTCCTAGGTCGCATCTTCATCGTCATCTGCTTTGGTCGAAAATGGATTTCGCATGGTGAGCTCGGTGGTTAACTCTGTTCTACCTAAAAGGCTTTCTTTTCCATGGTCAGAGGTGTGTCTCTCTGCGATGGTGTCGAAGATTGCGTTGAATATGTCTATCCTGGCGTCGATTAACAGTTCTGACAGGTTTCATCTGGCTCGTCCGAGGGATGGTTTTCCTGAGGGGGTGGAGAAAGAGATAGAGGCGGCTCGTAGGTTGCCGTAGAGGTTGAAATTGTTGTCTCGGTTCCAAGATGAAGGACCTCATTCTGCACCTTCCGAGTGGATGGGGAGTCGGCTCTCTCTGTTAGAGGAGAATGATAGCCCGTTAATGAAAATAATTCTCCTTCCTAAAAAGGGTTACTCATCGGAAGGTTCCTCAAGACAGGTGACTCGGTCGATGGTGAGGGGGGACTGTTGCAAGGAGTTGTTTATGCTGCGTCCAGGTAATCCTGCCCGAAAGGCAAAAGAGGTTTCCCTGTAATGTTGTCTATTATTATTTAGAATGCACGGGGTCTGGGGGGCGTGCGAAGTGTGCTTGGCTGGCTTCTGAATCAAGGACCACAGGCTCTGTGATGGCGGTGGTGCTGGAACATAAACATGATTCCAATAGGATTAGTGTTTTTGCAATGAAGTCTGGGTTTTCATGTCCCTTACATGGGTATCCTGTTTACAGACACATATGGATCTTTTGGAGGAAAACTATTCAGGTGGAGGTTGTTCAGGTTACGGAGCAGTTCATATCAGTTAAAGGACAGTTCAGAGGGTTGGAGGTTTTGTTTTCCTTTGTTTATGCTAGCAGCGACTCTCTGAAAAGAAGGGTCTTATGGGATTACCTTAGCTCGGTGGAGGCAGCTGGCTTATCCTGGTTTGTTGGAGGAGACTTCAATACCATCGGTGATATCTCGGAGAAGAAGGGAGGCTCTCTTATGTCTAATAGTGATATGCTGGATTTTAACAACTGCATTACTAGCAAGGGACTCTTGGATCATGGCTTCCAGGGGAACAAGTATACATGGTGTAACAATCGTAGAGGTGGCAGTAGAATTTGGTGCAGATTGGATAGGTGTCTCTCGAATTCACAGGGTTTGATCTCTTTCCCCAGGAGCTCGGTAGTGCACCTTCCTCATGCGCTTTCAGATCACTCCCCTCTGCATGTTGAACTGAAAAATGGAAATGCGGATAGTAAGTGTTTCAGGTACTCGGAGAATTGGCACAATAGAGAGGGTTTCATGCAGATGATGAAGGAGTCCTGGGAGCAGGAGATGAATGAGAGAGCTTGGGTGGGCCTGTGTAGACTACTCAAACGGCTCAAGAATGATATTATTAGCTGGCTTCGGAGTAAAACTTATACTGATGATTCAGTGGAGGCTTTACAGGTGGAAATCGAGCATTCTGAAGAGGTGCTTCAGCAAAACTGGTATGAGGTAGTCTTCATCCGACTATGTGATAGCCAACCCGTGCTTGCTCAAAAATTACTAGAGGTGGAGAAGGACCTCAGACAGAGAGCCAGAGTCAGGTGGCTTAAAGAAGGAGACTGGAACTACGGGTTCTTCCATGTGTGCTTGAGGGAGCGACAATGTTCGAAGGTTAATATGAGGTTAGAGGATGGCTCTTTCTCCTCAGATGTTGATGTTGCTGGTAGGATGGTGCTGGAGCACATTGAACGGATACTGGCGGGTTCCCGAACAAGTCCTCGGGGAGTGGTTTTTGATGTGTCGGATCATAATGTTTTTTGGGGGAGGATCCCTAGGGGAATTGAGGGGGAGGACAACGAGTCTCTGGATGCTGTTCCTTCTGTTGAGGAGGTTTGGGAGGTGGTTAACAGTCTACCTCTGGAGAGTGCTCCTAGCCAAGACGGTTTCCTGTGAGCCTTATATGTTGCTGCATTGAGTTTTGTGGGCCCGATGGTTTCCGAGGCAGTGCAAGACTTCATTCGAGGAGGCCCTCTCAATAGGGGGACGTGTGCCTCTCGAGTGGTTATTATTCCAAAAGTGAAAACCCAACGGAAGATGGCCAGTGTCGCCCAATATTCCTATGTAATGTTTTGTATAAGATCCTTGCAAGTCTCATGGCGAGGAGGCTGAACAAGATGATCCTGAAGATTTTCTCTCTGGTGCCGCATGGTTTCGTGCAAGGCAAAGGCATTCAAGGGGCGATGGGAGTGGCTCAGGTGTTGTTGGAGGATGCAAACAAGAAAGTGGTTGGTTCAAATGTTATTATTCAGGTGGATATTGAAAAAGCGTACGACAAACTGGAATGAAATTTCATTCTTAGGTTGATGAGAAAGCTTGGTTTTACTGAGTGGGTTTGCGATCTATGTTTCTAATGTTTTTCATCTCCTTGGATCACAATTTTCTTAATGGGGAAAGGGTTTGGTTTCTTCAAGAATGTAAGGGGGTAAGGCAAGGGGATCCGCTTTCACCCACCTTATTTATCATTGCTCAAGAGGCCTTGTCAGTGAATCTTCGCAGGAACATTGTGGATTAGAAGCTGCTCCCATATATTTTGAAGGATTCAGATGGTTTCTCATATCACATCATGTTTGCTGATGACATTCTGGTTTTTCTCAATGGCAGGAGGTCGTCCTTGGTTTCTTTCATGCAGATCATGGAGGTTTATGACATACTAAGTAGTTAAAGGATCAACTCAAGGAAGAGCATTGTCTTTATCTCTAAAAAATGTTCCAGAAGGAGGGGGAGGAACATCCAAGACATCCTTGGAATCCATCAAAGCAAGTTTCCCATGACTTATCTCGGAGCTCCTATATCTCTCGGTCTGGTGAAAAGAGTCTTCTTCAAGGACCTTCTTAGCAGAATGATTGGAGGGATTTACAATTGGAAGAACAAGTTCATATCTTTTGGGGGTCGGGTCGTGCTACTGAACAATATTATCTTCTTGATACCAATGCATATCATGTCTATTATCTCTCTGAATAGGGATATCTCTTCTATGGAGGTAATTATGAATAAGTTTCTTTGGGACACTAATGATACAAGAAGGGCGCATTGGGCCTCATGGAATCGAATGGCGAAGACAGTTGAGGAGGGAGGAGTGGGCCTTAGAGACTTATATATGACCATGCAATCCATGTAGGCTCGGTTGGCCTGGGATTTCCTTACAAGGGACTCGATGTGGGCGAAGACTATAAGAATAAAATATGGTTCGAACTGGGATGGTTGGAATAGAGCCAAACTGTCCAGGCTGGGACGGATAGTGGTTACTCATCTGTATGTGTTGTAGGACTCTTCTAGATGGGTGTTGGGACATAGGGACATTAATTTATGGAGGGACAACTGGCTTGGTGATAAATTATTCTTTCCGAGGTGTCCTGGTTTGGCGATGTCTGTGAGGGAGGCTTCGCGGCACCCCAGTCTGCTGGAGGCTATTCTCAATGTCGACCAGAAGGAAATCTACACCAGCATTGTTTTCTTTGAGGAGGAAGACCGGCTTTGCATCACTACATCTAGTTCAGGGTTGTTCAAAGGTCGGGATTACCGTTATCTCATTCAACAGCTCTGCAGCTGAGATGAGTGGAACGTTCGCATGTGGGGTAAGGAGCTGCCTACGAAGATGAGTTTCCTGGTATGGAGAGCGCGAAACCACGCACTCCCAACATAGGACAATATTCAGAGGAAATGGGTCCAGATGGCGTCGAGATGTTACTGATGTACCTCTCCTCAGGTGGAATCACAGATGCACCTATTTTTCAAGAGCGATTGGGAAGTCTCCCTCTGGAAGTCAGTTGAGAGATGGGGTATGTTCTCTTCTGCTTGCGGATCCATGCTGGAGTTTATTGAGTCTTGGTATGCAGGTTAAAAAAAAACAGGGTATGGGGAGCAAGACCCGATGTATTATTCTCACAGCTATTTTCTAGACGCTGTGGGAGGCTCAGAATAATGCTAGATTGGAAGAAAGAATATCGGTGCCTTTTCTCCGGACGAGAATGTGAGGGTTGCTGCATGAGCTAGGGTCTCTGTTTAAGGGTGGGTTAAACTCTGATCTTATCTACAGTCTTCTCAATAGGCCAGTTTATCGTCATGCTATCCAGGGAAGTTTGGTGCGTTGGCATCCTTTATGCTCAGGGATGAATCTCAATGTTGATGGTTCATTTTTATGTGGGCAATGCATGGGGGGGGGGGATCTCATGCGGGACATGAATGGTTCTGTGTTGGTGGCTTTTAGAAGATTTTATGGCCCGGGGAATTCACTGGGCGCAGAAGTGCGAGTTCTGTACTCTGGACTGATGCTTTGTGAGAGGGTCGGCTGGCTAGCTTCAGATGTGGAGTCAGACTCTGAGATTCTGTTGTGGGCTTTACGAGGGGCAGGTGTGATTCCTTGGGACTTGACTTACCTGGTTCGTGGTTGTGCCTCTGAAATTTATCATGGAGGTGTGGTTCGTCATATACACAGAGAGGCCAATTTTTCCGGTGATGCTCTTTCTCGAGGTAGTTGTCCAAGAGAGACGTTGATGATTTTTGATACTTTGGGATTCCTTGCTCAGGAATGTGTTAGTATTGTTATGGGGGATGCTCTTGGGCTCCACCATTACAGACCACCGTGATCCTTTGTATTATGTCAGGTTTTAAATGAATATAAATAAATAAATTTCAGCAGCAACACTCAATTTAGACGATATTCCCTATAATCTAATTCTATGTACAAGATATTTTCATAATATCAATCAATCTTCTATAAGGTAAATCTAAACAATAGTGGATTCTAATCATGTTCCTAAAGCCAAAAATATATATTAAATATATATAATGGGAAGTATTGACGATGAAATATGTAAATAAACAACTTCCCAAACCATTATCTCTTTATATATAGATGATGTTCCTTGAAATAAATATAAAATATTATGTTTATATCAATTAATATGAGGATACATTATATGTATTTAATGGTACCCCACAATCATTATCATTAAAAACCAATATAAGTTGAACCACATCTTTGGTGGATTAATGATGAGTCTATAAAAATAACTATAGTTATAATAACTTGATAGCTATGATGATATTTTTTTCTTTTTTCATTATTTTCAGGAAATATATTGATCATTATTAGTGGAATCGACGATCAATATATAAACATTGAAAATAGGATTTTAGTTATGTATGTTCAAAAATTAAATCCCTTTGAGGAACAAAAATGATGAAGCCAACATATCAATTGCGTTAGTGATAGTATCCCAAAAATTATATCAGGGGAACAAGGATATTATATAAGTTTGAAAAAAAGATTATCATAAAATTTAATATCATTGTTGTATAAAAAATCATACTAATTTTTTGAATGAAAATATGGTTCATATCAAAAGTTATCAATATAGAAATGTGTTTTAACTATAAGAAAGACTGAAATTATCTAATTCAATGATATATGATATGGGTTTTCTATGATAATCAATAATAAGACCCAGAATTACCAAAAGATAATGTAAGTGAACACTCAAGAACTATTAAATGGGTAGACTCTAATAACAACGCATTTATAGTTATGATAATTTTTATTTAAGAATATATAATATATTATATGATTTTTATTTTTCAAATTCATTCATATCATTAATTATTATTTGAAATATTTAATCATCACATCAACAAATTGTGGGTGATTTATTCATTAGAAAAAAATTAATTTATTTATCAAATTCATATAAATCATCCACAATAATGATTTTGGAAATGATCCTTCGTAATAGTAATTACATAATTCTTCTAATGGAAAATGATTATATACTCATCATGGGAGGAGTTTCCTTATATAAATTAAACAAAAAATGAAGAAGGTGAGAAATTAATATCTATATAATGAGAAAAACTATGATTCTATACAAGCGCAAAGATAATGATGGATTTTATTTGAAATAATATTCAATTTAATGGATTTTTTCAAAATAAGAAAAACATATCATTATCAAATGATTAAGGAAAAGGATATAATAATGATTGAAAACATGATCTTTATGTGTTAGTATAATTTTTTATACCCTAAATATTTTCCAGTTATCACATTTCACTATTTGGATTATTTCTAAAATAATGATATACATAGATATCTTCACTTGTCCAAAAATCACTATAAAATAAACAATTTTGAATTAGAATAACTCAAGAATTGGTTAAATGAGATTCTAGAAAGGGGTTATATATGCCTGAGTGCTTCAATATAATGTATGTTGATATACTTTAATGATTATTATGATAGGAAATGTTCATCAATATTTATTATTGTGAACTCCAAAAAATAATGATAAAGATCAAACATGAACTACCTTATATTGATAAATGATTCGACTAGATACATAGGGCCCAATAATTTTCTTTGGTGAAACACTAGTATAGATACAACTAATTGATGTTTAATTGATATTATTTTACTAATAATAACATTCAAATATGGTATGAACACTATGTTCTCCTAGTGATTCCCTACAAACACAATAATTCTCTAAAATTAGGCGAAGACTTAATAAATAGATTCATTAGAGATTGACTAAATATATTTGTGGTAATATTTATATATGATAGATTGATGAACTATATAATCTAGGAGGGGCATGAGAATAATATAAATATTCTTGAAATTATATTCCAAAGGGTTCTGTTCTATGAAAATTAAAATAATATGACATTTGGATGTTGTAAATATCATTCATGGGACATGTTATCCCTAAAAAATGGATATCTATTGATCCTCCAAATATGTAACTGGTTGTGAATTATATTAAAAGAGAATATATGATAAAAAAAATAGTCTTCCTGGACTAGTTGGGTACTATATATGATTTTTGAAAAAATAATCATGATTTTCAAACCTGATAATCGTGATATATAATAAAAGAGTGGTGTTTATCGAGATCTATAAATGTGAGTTGTAATTAATGAATTTGAAAATTTTTCTTATCACCACCCCATTTCTTACACTACTGTAAATTGGGTAATATTGTTTGGTATACGAAATTATATTACTGAATTTATTATACTCTATATTATTGATTATTTTAATGTGATACCATATGCATCTTGAATGATTAATGTGTATGAGTGGAACTATCAAACACAGGATCCAGTGTAGGAAAAATTAATTTTTGTACTAAATGTTTGGAAACATAATATTTATAATGATATTTATGAAGTATATATGGATTATAAGAATGAAAAATAGGTATTCACATAAAAGAATATAAATATGTTATACTAAATACCATTATTGATGATCAAGGACTATAACTAATCAATCTATTACCTTTCTCAAAAAATGTATAATGTTGTAGAGTCATCAATATGAAATGGTCATGTAACCATATCAATGATGAAAATTGAGAAAGATAGTTATTTCTATACTCATGAAGGATATGTGTGGAAATAATATTGAAAAGAAATCAACTTACCTAGTTTATATGATTTATAATCCATTAATTTTGTAGAAGATAATGGATTCTCAAAAGAAAGATGTTGTTGAATAAAAGAAGCTATAGGATATAAGAAATGATAAATACTTAGAGGACAAAATTTCTAAATAATTATGTTATTTCTTTAGTTAATTATAATTATACCATTAATGATATCATAAAGAATTATATATTTAACTATGTTCATTCATAGACATTATCCCTCAACCCATGTAGCATTATGATAAATAGAATATTCTAGAGTGTTAGTGGTTAGTCAAGATAGGTTAGGAGGTTTCATAAAAGTTATAAATTACCTATTATGTTAACATATTACGGATTATATAGAAAATAAAATATTAATTATTCAACCATTACACGTAACTATATAAAAATAAAAAAAATTACTTTTCAAATTTTCCCAGTACTTTAGATGATATCACAAAGAAATAATTACATATGTATTTTTTAATAAAATTACAAATATTTCTCAATTGATTATAAATTCAATGATCATATTGATCCATCCAAAAGTGCTGATATACATCAAAGAAGTTGGTAGTCTTCCCGGAGTACCGCTATCTTATATATCTAATTGATATCGATGTTTTTCAAACAATTTTATTGCAAATATTCAAATATGATCTAAATAGTTAGTTTAAAATCAATATGGATTATCACCACATAATTATTAGATAATATTGAAAAAATATCCAATCACATTGGGACATGTTGATAGAATTACTGATAGGCATCAAGGGAGGATGAGATCAATATCATCATCTGCTCAATTTCTCATACAATAAAAGATTCAAATCAATAAACTAAATATATCCATATGAATATGTTTTTGGGAATAGATGTATAAAAGATTTATTTATATATATCATTTGGGGTATCACAGGATTTTAGGACCTAAAATGTTAAATGAAATTGTATAAATGAAAAAAAATATTAGAATATCAGAAAAACATAGTGTAAAAATATAACTATGTTGATAAACATAGAAGATACCAGATGATTGAGGTTCATGATGAAGTCTTCCACTACATTTATTTGTGAATTCGAGTCATGAGATTAGTAAATATAGGAATATAAATTTTTTAGATATATGGTCCCCATTGATCTTTGTTTTCCTCATTGAAGATGTATCCAATTATCTTGAACTCTTACTAAACATGTCTCCAGTTTAAAACATATTCCACATATCCCTCTTAAGAAGGTACATACTATATCCCTGATATGTTTAAATACCAATATTTTATAGTTATACGATGATCATTATTTTGTGTACCATCTTGTGATGATCTTTAAACATATGAAAAAATCAATAAAACAAAACTACTCACCAAGATAATGTACTATTGAATAACCTTAAGTCAGAGGTGGAAAAAGGGCACTATTGATGGAAACGTAATATAAGTATAATTATTTATATTCATATTAGTGTGTGAAATGAAAATTTTAGGGTGGAATTTCATAATTAGGGAAGAATGGAATGACATAATATTTTATCAATGGAGTTTCCCTACTGATTATATAAATTTTCAAACATATTAATGTAATTTTATTTAAATATTATGAAACTCAAGATAGAACAGCTTTTTACTATATTAACATTAATAATTTATTTATGTTAAAAATAAAATCATTAATATAATAAACATTAAAATGGGAAAATATATGAAATAAGAAGACTATAATTTGAGAATCTAGATATACTTGATGACCAAGAATAATTGTACGCCGAGAAAGATTTGTCGAAATGAATAACATATTATTAATGAAATATATATATTTCAAAGTATAATATATATATATATATATATATATTTATTTAATTGATATAAAATAAAATTCAATATAGAATAAATGAAATATGTTGTATTTTTATATGGTAGGGAACTCATTGGACTATTATAAATATAAATATCAAATTTATAACATTCTAGTTTGAATTGAAACCATATCATTGAGAATAGTAACCAGATTTTTAGAGAAGTAAATTCAATATTTTTAATGAGAAATAATTTTTATTGAACTTATATAATGAACATATAGCCATTATATTTCATGATACCAGTAAACAAGCGATTTAAATATGAAAAAAATATATTATTTTATTTTCTAAAACACATGTTTTATATAAATATTTATGGAAAATATAAACATCAAATATAGTTTTATTTTCATTAATTAGTTTTATAAAATATTAAAATGTTTCAGTTTAATTATGATATAGTTTAATGTGATAAAATATAATTTTTCAAGGGGTCACAAAATTTATTATAATATTATTCTGGTTATTTTTCATGTAAATGTGGAATTAATTTGAAAATTAATTATGTAATATATACAAAATTATTTTCATAAAATTAATTTCTTCCTTATAATATAATCATCAAAAATAGGGTAGTGTTTTTTTCTGTATTTTTCCAATGTAAATGACTTTTCATTGGATATTGAAATACATGAAAATAAAATATTTAAAAAGAATATAATTAAATAAATTAACAATTCAAAGGCGTTGTTTCAAAATTTTATTTGAAACTCACATGAACTAATTTCAATATTTTTTTAATAAACAATAAAATTGGTCAAATTGATATAAAATAGTGAACTAGTCGATATTATTTACAAAACCACCCCTACACTCCCATTATCAATACCACCCATAAAAACCTTTTATACTCATACATTTTATTCCTTGTAAATTGAACAAAAATATACCAATGTATATTAACAATCCCATTCCCTATTTCCTAGATCTTCTTGTCTGACTAAAATTATATACTAAGTTTCATTAAGGTATATATAAGATTGAAAATCCAAAGAGGTATTATTAAAAACTAAACAATCATTTAAGGTAATATCCTTCAACCTCCTCCTAAAATATTTCATCGAACATGAAATATTGATTATATCAATATTAATGACTAGAATTTAATTTTTTGAGAAAAAAAAATATAATAAATCAAATAATTTCATTCTATATTGGAAATGATTGTTCAAATTATAGCGGGTTCACCGCTTCCATGATCAATATAATTTATTTTTCAATTCCAATCTTATGTCATTTTATATATTTAATAATGTGGTCAAATATGAGATAATATTTATTTTATATGTTTTACATGTTTTAATTTGTTAGAAGTTAATTAAATAAAAAATTCTTATAGTTCACGATGGCCATTCAAATTTCATAATGAACTAACTGTATAGTGATAATGACTATACTAAACAAATAATCTATAGTTCATAACATATAATGACACATGGGACCATTTTCTCTTTTTATTGGACATGGATTTGATTTCATTTTAATTATTTATTTTCACTCCAATTTTACATTATCATTAACAATTATAAATAATGAATGTGAGATGGGATCTGTGAAATGAACACGCAAAAGAATGTAGGAATTAACATGATAAAATTGAAAAAGATATTAAAAAAAATATAAGTTTAAATGAAATATCTATGTCATCATTTTCACAACATATTCAATATATTTATATAAATTATTTTGGAATTTATGAGATCAAACCAATGAAATTATGTTCTAGATGAAAGGTAACTCTCCAAACGACCCTCTTTCCATCAAATTATATTGTATTCTATATACCTTTCTTTCTATCACTATTTAATTTAGTCGAGATACTGTAAATTATATTATATTTTTTTATTTTTAACTACTTTATTATGATTTTAATTTTAATTGTTATATATTCCCTATGATCATTTTCTAATACATTCTTTAATATATAATGTGAATAAGAATGAATGTTGTATCCCTATATCAATTCATGAAACACAATCTTAAAGTATTTTATGCAATAATTGTATCAATAAATAATTAATATTGTCATTATAAACGTTTTTTTCCTCTAGTATTAATGAAAATAAAACATTCATTCCATCATTAAAATTATTTTATTCATTACATCAAAACAATGATTGAAATATTTTTTTCTATACCCAATTATATACCATTTCTCATTGAAATTTCATCAAATATGCTATATATTTTAGGGATATTCATATTTAATAATGTATACCAATACAAAATATTTAATTAAATTAAATCATTATAATATTTATTTTATATCATTTGAATATTAATGTTAAAAAATTATATAAACTTTTTCTTTATACGGGTAATTGTGGTGATAATACAAGGGGATTGATTTATTTATGTGAAAAAATTATACATGTACTTATTTTGATGGATAAACCCATAATGAGATATAAAATATTGAGTAATGTTTACGTATCATTAGATTATATGTATGAGATTACTATGTAAACTGAATCCACTATGGGAATCTTATAACTATGTAATGATATATTTATAGTATCTTCTGATTTATTCATATGATAATATCTATTATGATATTTAAATGTTCTTATGATTAGATGATATTATTATTCCATATTCATTATTACCTTCTCTAAAATGATTATTAATTGTACTTGTCTCTTATAATATCAGGTTATTTATTTTAACAGATATGTTATGATTAGTTTTCTAGTGTATTGCCTTACAAGGATTTATATCTCACACATTTTTTTAGTTTGTTCTCGATAGTTTATCTAATATATATTTATATGGTTAAAAATATATTGGAGAAAAATTTTAATTTCAAAAATTTTAATTTTAATTTCTTTCGTTATGAGATTTTACTACCCTGTCTTGAAATGAAAATTCACCCATGGATTTTATAGTTTTGATTATTTGGTATTTTTATTAAAAATATTATAATTATATATTTAAGAGAATTGGGTCACTATAGATGGATCATTTAAGCCCTATAAATGTATTTAATTTTGATAATATTTAATTATTAATATAACACCATGGAATTTTAGGATATATTTCTCATCAAATAAATTTCATTTCTTGGATAGCTTGTAATACAACAACATGTGGTAGAAATAAACAACAATTTAGAATATCATTATAACCAATAGATTAATATCTATTTTTGGATAATAATAAATAATTATTTAAATAAAATATGTATATATTTTTTTAAAAACAAATATTTAGATAAATAATTTCTCACTTTTTAGTAAAGTCATTATATATATTAAAATGAAATTTTTCGTCATAATTTGATTTTATTTATTTGTGTGTTAAATTAAAAGAATTATATTCTTCCAAATTTTCATAAATAATTTAATAAAATTAATTTTATTTCACAAATTATAATTTCAATATTCTTTTAGAGTAATTTTTTAAAATAAAATTATGAATATTGATTTTTTGATTAATAGTGAACAATATTTATTTTTTTGGAAAATAATATTTTCACATAATGTTGTTAGAATTTTCCATTTTTAACATTATTAATTTTAATATTAGTTGTAATATTTATTAATAACCTAACTCAGGTAATGATAAATATTTTTTTTGTTATTAAAATTGTTTATACTTTAGAGAAAAAATTTAGGGGATAATAATCTTTTATCACAATATATTGGTTAAATTTTAAATTAAATTATACAACATATATAAAATTAATTTTTTAAAATACATTATCTAATTTTAATCCTCATTTCCCAATTTTAGAATGAGTCCAAATTCATTTTTCATAATAAATATAAATAAATAAAGAAAATAAGTTCATCAATGTTATGATTAAAATGTGCTTATTGGGATGTCTATCAAATATTTAAGGATTATCCTAACCATTCAACATGACTAAATACTATTTTGGCAGTAATTAATCCTAAAATAATAACACATTATAATTTATATGAATTTAAAATCAAATTTCATGTGGGTAATATAGTTATATTTAAATCTATTAAAATCATACAACTATTTCTTCTCCCATAATTTTAAATTGAAACCCCTTATTTGTTTTCATTATAATACTTTTAGAAATTTATGCCAAAAAAATTACCAATATTATTCTAAAAATACCAAAAAACTAATTTTAGGGTCATTTTTTCAAAAAATACAATTCAAATAGTCCTCATAAATTATCTTTAGGAGGCCACATGCCGGAGTGGTAATAATCGTAAACTACCACATTCAATTTATTTCAAATTCACCATATTATATATTGGTGGTATTAAACATATAATAAGAAACTAGGTACCAATATTAATCTATTATTATTATTATTATTATGTATCCACTAGAAATTACCCCCATTTCTAACAAATGGTTTGTGAATGTATCCCACGTGTTTTTGTGTGGACTTAATCTCCACATGAAAATTCACATTATTTTCAATAACTATCATTGATAGAATATTTTTATGATCAGTGTAATGTTTATATATGATATATGATATTATTATTTTTTATATAATTATAATTTCATATCTTACATTTTATCCTCCCAGATGTTGGAAAATAATAATGTCACTTGTGCATACATGTGGACTACTATCTCCACAAAGCGATGTAATTTTTTGGTCAATTTTTTTTCTTGTCAGAATGATATATTTAAAAATTAAAATTGGTCTATATAACATATTAATTATCCTGTAATGGTGAATTATTGTTTAAATTTCTTTTCTACAATCTGTTGAAATGTGAAAAAATATTCTTGAGTATGTCAGGTATATTCTATCGATGAATTATATAATTCATTTTTCAATATCTACATTCTCATGATTAATCATAATATATAACTAATTAAAATATATGATATATATATATTCTGACTAGAATTTTATATATTATGGAACCATTATCAATATACATGGACTAGATGCAATGAATTGATATTCTTATAAAAAATATACAATTAAAATTCAGAAACATCTATTTTCATTTGTAATTTTATATAAAGGGGTGTTTAAAATATCATTAATAATCCTATATTATTGTATATGTTTGTAAACTACTATGATATTGATTTATAACAAATTTAATTTTTTATATAGGATATTAGATCTCTTTTGTAGAAATTCATTTTTTATGAAATTTATTTCACATATCATATTTATTTCTAAGAGACACATGTCATATTCATAAATTGTTTCTTTTTGGTGGTGCACATACCTACCATTTTTCTTATTATATCATTAATATCATATTTCTCATGATATTTAATATTTAGTGTTATGTTTTTAATTCATGGGGATTATGATTAAAAAGTAATAAATTTGGTAATGGAATAATATGATAATATCATTGTTTCTCAGTATTGTTTTTAGTAGGTTTGATGTTAACAAAACATAAGATCAACATATCATTAATAAATTGAAAATTATTTAATATATGTTATAAATAAAATTTAAATTTATTTTATTCATTTTTATCCATTTATTCACTCCTACGTGATGATGAATATTTATATGAATAATATACATTAATTATATATTTAGAAAAAACTTATTTTTTCAATACAATTGTATTATAAAGATGTTTTAAATAATTTTTTTCAACTTTTATTTTAAAATATAATTTCTGAACATGGTTTACTTTAACAAAATATAAAATAACATTCTTCTCTATTTTAGAATGTTTTTCTTCTAACATTTGAAAAAAGTTGTAAAAGAATCTTAGTTTTAGCTTACACAGAATGAATATAATTTCAAACCATTATAACTGCAGAATTTTTTTGAAACACACAATATAATATTATAATGTTATCATAAAATAAATAATTACCTTCTTATTTATAATGTTTTACGATTTTCGAAAATAGATTCTATATTCAAAGTGTATTTTCCTCAGGAAATATTCAAGTGAAATTATTATGTAAATTTTCATATTTGATAACAATATTTGATATTACATATGATTTATTATGTACATTATCTAATAAAACCATCCACTTACACTCTATAGATAAAATATATTAATTAAAAATTATGGATTATTATAGAAATATATTTCATTCCCACATGTTAATAAATTTATGATGAGAACATTATGTATATATTCTCTATTAAAGGGGTTATAATATAATGGAATGATAATATTTTTATAAATACCAGTCCTTTTTCATGTTTAATAATATGATGAATGTTCTATTATCTTGTTTAATATATGTATTATTTCGTTTATGTGATTAGTGGGACTAAAATTACATATTCCTTCAATTCATTGGGTATATATGGATATCTAGTGAGATAATAAGGACACGAATGTAGTGTTTAACCAATTTATCAAGCTTCTTTATCCACTATGATATTCATAGGAGAGAACCATGACTATGTATAAGATTATATTGTGAGGGAACATGATCAACTATGATAATAATGTCACTTAAATTTGACTGGTGGAATTATTTTCTATTCTTATTTGTATGCCACTAAAATACACTTTATGTGAATGTTATTCTCTCGTGGATCATGTTTATTTAATTTTCTATTATTCATTCCATATAAAAATTGATTTGTTATTCTATAATAGAATCTTATTATATATGGATTATTGGTTATGGATTTAAAATTTTAAGATAATGCCATCATACCCTTATTATAATGTTTTTCGTCAATTATTGCTAGTATTTTCATTCTATAACCATACTGAGCATATTATTGTACCCTTTATTTTGTATCATTTCACTATATTTTTGAGAAACTTTTTCATAATTCTATGAAATAGATGTATTATATTAATGAATAAATTCGGGGAGAGACTATATATCATTATAAAAAATTAAAATGTATCCATTTTTTAGAATTAAGATCTTATCTTATTTTTTTCATGTATCGTTATGCAATGAATTGAATATTAATCTAGGATAATATAATATTAACAAAATTAAAGAATGGGTTTCTATATTTGATATTAGAAAAGGTTTCGATAATATTTGAAGCTATATTGATATGACTGTATTCATATACCTAAGGATATTCCCATATATAGTGGACCTTGATGTGTTATGTCAAAGAATGGTGGGCGGTTTTCCTATAAAAATATCCATTCCTAGACAGTAATATTTTACATGGTTTTTTAATAATATTCATCCAGTGTTTATAATTTTTAAAATGGATATCCAATTATATCTCTAGAAAATTCTATTGTATGGTAGTGTGGCCTTACTGCAAACCCAGTTTTATAATCCTTAGGTATAATATTCGGATAATTCATGCTTTCATTAGGGACCATTATAATGTATTTGAATATATTAAGATCATGGACGGTATAAGATAATGTAAATGTGTCATATATTTAATAGAATATATCATGATATTGACAACATATAAATGTTTTCTCTTTAATATGTGGTTTCCCATTAGGATTCTTATTTCTTTCACTGTGATTTTAGGTATTATTTCATGGTTAGATCCTGAATAGAATATGTTAATACATAATGTGGTGGGTAATGCAATGATTTCTAAATGGAGAAACATAATGTGTTGGAAGCCACAATTCACAGTCTATTTTTAATACTCACATAACATTCTCAATCTATGTATCATATTGAGCATCAAAAATAAAAAGGGGAATAAAGCCTTGATGAGTCCTTCATGAGGGAAATTTTGCCATATTTTAGTTGGTATCCTAAACTAGTAATTGATGAGAATTTGATCAATACCAATGAAATTATATTTTCCACTATCTATTGTTTAGAATATTAATACATTATTTTAACTCAATAAATTTTTTAGTGATGCATATTAATAGTGGTATCTTATCAAGAAGAAGAGGTAATATGAATAAATTGACACCATAGGCTGGGATGATTTTTTTTACATATTTTTTAATATATAATTTCCTTATATTACTTCTATTAAAATATGTAATAAGTTACTTGAGGTAATGAAGAAGGATGTTAAATGCATTAGTAACTATGAGACATATTCTACATGAAATGTGAGTTAAGATTATAGTTTTATCATTCAAATTAAAACCAAGAATGAGAGATTCCTTTCTGTCTTATAAAAAATTCATGTAGGTGTGTAACCAATAAGTGCCTTTGGTAGATCCAAAGATATCATTTGGTGTGATATCAAGGTGGATATTGATATTGTATTTACTAATTAATATAATTATTTTGATAAGAACATAAAAATGGTATTCAATAGAAAATATAACAATAAAAACATTATCTATAAAATGATGATATTTCCTTTATTCTTAAATAGTAGTACAAAACATGGAGGAAATTTTAATAAGGGGAATAGTGAATTTTTTATCGGTGGATTGAAATTTAAACATGAAATTGAATTCCAATGTTATATTAAGACTAATTTAGCATGTAATGTGGAATATCAGCAAAAATTGCATCACCCACACTCTAGTGTATCAAATGTAAGGAGTATTGAAATAATTCCAAGATATGATCAAATGTGATTGTAAATGGGGATGTTATATTTTAGTAACACCTTAATCATAGACATATAGGGAAATATCATGTGAACATTATCGATAATATAGTTTATGATAATAAAGTGGTTTATGGTATACATACCATCCACTATAGACCATATAATTTCTTATTTTTTTCTAGATATTCCAATCATTAAATATCTAATGAATATTCTAAGGGTGTTAAAATAACACCAAAATTATTAAATATCTAATTATAATTGAATCCAAATTATTTTAGGATTATCAAATCATATGTCACTAATTAATCTCTATGTATATTTTGTGGGAATATGAGTCCTCTAAATATTGTTAATCTCATTCTAGATGAATTTGATTGTATATTATGCCTGGAATTTATTTATTTTAAAAAAAACCATACCATTTATGGATTAATGGATGAAATTCATGAGTATATGAAAAAAAATGAATCTTTATCAGTGTGATGATAAATACAACCATCCAATTGAAATCTTATTATTTTTATGTGTCCTAATTCCTACTCAAATTGGATGTTTCTCTCAATTGTTTGGGTAGAGATTCAAAATTAATGATATATATATATATATATTATGATTTAATTATATATTAAAAAAATAATTCCCTTCTTAATAAATTTATCATTTCATTAATTTTTTTATAGAGATCATAACTAATTTTTTGGATATTTAAAATATTAAATATAGAATGGATAAGATTTTGTTTCATTAATTAAATATTAAACACTAGGAAAATATTGATTCGGGATTCATTAGACCATGTTAATCTCTATTGGATTCCCCAATTCTTTTTTATAAAGAATAATTTTGGGTCATTTGTGAACCTATATAGATTATCAATAACTGAAGAGGATCACAATTAAGTGTAAGTATCCACTTCCTTAAATTGATAATTAGTTGGATTAGATATGAATCCCCTAATATTTTCCATCATTTTTCATCAATATGGATACTATTATTTAAGTGTCAAAATAGAAGACATATCCAAGACTACATTTTATGAGTTATGGTCACAATGCATTTTTATTGATTCCATTTTTTATTACAATTGCCCGAATATTATCCTGAATTTTATGAATACAGTGTTTAGAGAAAACCTTGATCAGTTTTTGGTAGTATTTATAGTGAATATTGTTATATATTTCAATATAAATGATGAAAATGAATGTCATGTTAAGATTCTAAAAATTAACCGATTGAATGAGAAACTATTTGAAGAATTTACCAAGAATGAATATTGGATATAAAAGTATACATATTTGTATCTTATAATATCATGTGAGGGTATATATATAGATATATTAAAGACATAAGTTATTGAATATTGGACCAAAACATACATTATTATTGAGATATGTGGGTTTACAGTTTTGGGTGGATATTATTAATGTTTTATTTAAATTTATGTTTTATATTTTATCCATCCAATATATTAAATTAGAAGGGAGATACTTTCTATTATATAGAGGAATATGAGGAAAATATAAATGATTTTAATAAATGTTTTTGCAGCACATTGTGATTAAAATAATTTATAGTGCAGAAGGTTTTATGACCTATATAGATACACATAAAAGTGTAATATGATATATACATTTGTATAATTATATGGTGTTATATTATTTCTCTAAAAATTGATGTTTCATTTGGAAGATTACCCATCATATTATTTGGAGTTTGATTTAACATATTTTAAATTATAGACATAAAAGAATATTATTTATTAATAATTTTGTGATATGTATACTAATTATAAATGTTTAAATTTAATATTCACTCAGGAGGATATAAATATGTTCTTGAAAAGATGGTTGGAATTGATTAATTATTATGAATTTTCAATACATTACCATCCTGAGAATGGAAGTAATGCTGTAAGATGCTTTGAATTTAAGGGATCATGCTAGATTATCTGTTATGAGAATCATAAAATATATATTATTTTTGGATATTATAATGATAAATCTATAAAAAAAGAAGTATTGGTGTAAATACTATCTTTATTAAATGGGTTATCATCCATCAATTAATAGGAATAATAAATTGTTTATAAATGAAGATGCAGATATAATAAATAAGGTGTGAAATGATCTTGAGTGATGTCGTGATTGTAAAGGATTGATTAGGCTGAAAAATAGTATATGTGAGATATAAATAATTGTTTTAATGAATATATTGGATGAAACACATAGTTTATAATTCTCTATTCATCATGGAAGTATGAATATTAATAGATATTTGAAATTATATTTCTAGTGTTATAAAATAATGAATGATATTGTAGAGTTTTTTTTTCAGAACATGGAATTTCAGAATGTTATGGTTGAGAGAAATAATTAAAAGCAGAATTCATTAAATTTACTCTTATTTCAATTAAAATTTAAAAAAAACACCATGAATTTCATCATCATACCTACACCCCCAAAACATCTAACATCCAAAATGATATTTGGGTTGTATTATATCTCCTTATGAAATCAATATTGTACATTACTATCATATTATACTTATATCTTGATTTACTTTAAATAATATATATTAATAAATATGTTGGGTTTGATTTAGTAATACATTAAATTGAATCTCATTATGATTTTTGTTTTACCTTTACTTTCACACAATGTCATAAGAAATCTCTAGTTTCAGAGTTATGTTTCAGTACTATTAAAATATCATTAACTCAAGCATTTAAATGGATACTTATTATTATTTCAATGGAATGAATTATAAATCTCTAATGTGTTGGGATGAAGTTGAAAAATTAAAACTATTGGGATAATATCATGATGGATAAGTGCAAGGGATGGTTAGTGTCATTCAACACTGCATCAATGTAGCTATATGTTGATATAAACATTATTTTGATAGTCATTAGTGAAATTTTGAATTTAATGATAGTAAGAACTCATTTATATTAATTTATTTATGGAAAAAGGATATTATATTCATAATGATATTAATGTTCTTTCCTAGGTAGAATGTTCATATTGTTATTCTTGATCAATTTAGGATGGTATCTTATCGTTTGGCACATATTCTCAACCACACTGATGTATTTGATGAGTTCCATGTATTTTTCCTAAGTATGTATATATATTAACCATCACATATATTGAATTCCATGGATATTCCTCAAAATCATGATCATTAGTATGAATAAAACTAGTTATAAAGGATTATAGATATAATGTTACTTGAAAAAAGTATACTCACCCAATTAATGTTCTCTATAGGAATAAATAATTCAACGAAGATATATGGGAACAAGATGATTTTATAAAAACAAGATATCCAAATTTATTTTTATCAATGTGTTAAAATTTTTATAGTGAATTTATTTTTAATGTGGTTGGAATGTGAAAAATAGATTTTATTATATATCTCTGTTCAAATAATGTTATGTAATTTAAAATCATATGTTACATTAAACCACATGTGAAACTAAAATGTAACATAGTATACCATTGTATTACAGATGATATAGTTGTTGAATGTTTATGTAAAAAAATATTGATATATATATATATATATATATATATATGATTTTGATAAAATAAATATATTTATAATGTAGGGCTCATTTTTTAATAAATTTATTATATTGGTTAAGAAAAATTGTTTCCCTAATTTTTTAATTTATTTTCTTGTTAATGAAATTTAATTTATCAATGAAACTTTTATAAAATTAAATAGTTAAAATGATGTTAATTTAGGAAATCATCATGTCCAAATTATATTGAGTTAATTTATAATATTTTTCTAATGATATTGGTTTTTCGATAAACAATGAAAAAGATTGATTTTTAAAGAAAACCCTATTACCATTTAATGAATTTAACATTCTACAATATATTTTAAAATGGTTATAAAATTAAGTTTTCTTAATTTTTGTTATTAATTATTAAATGAAGGTATTTAATCATAATATTATGGTGTCTGTTAGAATAAAATATTTAAATATAAAAAATCATTCTTTTTGGGGAAACATCTTTTTATGGCTTTATACAAGATTATTTAAAAAAATTCAAAAAATAGTGTAATTGATTTTTTTTAAATTGATTCCATATTTTTTATTAATGTGTATATTTTTTACAATGAGGATAAATTCATTTTATTATATTAAATTGTGAATAAATTTATAATTTTTCCCTATGGTAATGGTTAATAATACTCTACATGGGGTCTTAAACCGATACATAAGGATATTATTTGAAATAATTTTTTTTTGAATCCAACTTGATAAAAATATTTTATAAAAATAATATCACATATTATAATATCAATACATTTGAATGCAATTTTATTTATTATGAAATTATTATATTTTATTTTTTTTCAAAATCAAATTATGTCCTCTACTAATATGTATAAAAGGACACCCCTCATTTAGAATACATCATTATGTGTCATAAAGTTCAAAATAACCCTAAAAATTATTATATAAAATTATATAGATATTATTTAGTTTGTTTTTCATCATAAAACACAATTTCATGGATACCTAAAAAGGATGTAATGGAGGATAACCGAAAGAGAGGTATCTATCCTACTTGAACTCTATGGATGTATTTCTACATCTAATTATAATAAATATTTTTTATTAAATAAGAAATAAAAACAATAGTAAACTCTATATACATAAATGTTAATATCAAAATTTAACCACATTGTTCAAAATCTTTTACATCAAATGGTAGTGAAAAAATAGCTATTGTGTATGTGTAGACAACAACATCCATTTAGTAATACAACTCATTTTTAGTCATTTTTTTAATAGAGGATAATTATTATGTATTTATGGTATATATGTTATATTTTTTATTTAATTATGTTTATAAAACAAAAATATCATATCTTTACCCATACCTCCCTATCTGTTTAAAATTGAGAACGCCGCGTGTGAGTATGTAAGGACAACCACCTCTGAAATGTGTTATTGTTTTTCAATTCCATTTTACATGAATGTGATATGGTTTTATTTAATATATATATATATATATATATATATTTTATATATGTTATAATAATTTTTTGTTAAAGGTGAATTTTTACCTACATCCTTAAATTCCATTCATCATAATTTAAAAAAAAATTCATGCATAAATATATCCTAATGTCTCTATTAACAATGTAAATAATTTTTATATATTTAACATTTATATATGAAACTAAATAAATATATATATATAATAATTATAAATTATAATGATGATATAATTTATAATGTATATAATATTATACTGTGATCAACATACACAAACATGAACTATCAAAACAAATTTCCCATGAAAAGGGAAAAATTTCAATCCTCAATACAACAATTTTAATATTAAATTATTAATATATTAGTTTGGAACATTTTTTAGTAAATTATAAATAATATTTTAATTAATATATAAAAAAATTATAAAATTAATAAAATAAAAAATCATTTTACTTGTAGTCAAATCACTTTCAATGAAAATTTAACTTGAGGATAGTTCTTTCTCACATCACATTTATTTCTCAGTGACATATAAAACATTGACAACAAGTTTATTATTTGTGGGGTATATACATTTCATTTCACAAGATATATAATATATATCATTATTTTAAAGAAATTTTATGATATATTTGATGTCATTATTCATGGGTCATACAATTGAAAGAAAACAAAAGTAATAACACATTTTTTTCAATCTCATTATTTATCATAATTACTTATGAATAAGATTTAGTTACTGATATTTTATGTCCTTTGATAATATAATCCAATTAATATAATTAAAATCAGAAAATTTAATATTTTCTTTAATTTCACTATAATCTCAATATACTGAATAAGTTTTTTTATGGAAAAAACGTTATATTTCTCTATTCATCTGAGAATACTTTTTTATGACTTATTAATATCTTCCAAAAAATATTTTAAAAAGGTTTTTTATATTAAACAATCATCTCAATGAAATTATTAACCATATTTTACTTTTTTATTTAATGTTTTAAATTTCTTCTTACTTCCATTTACTAAATGTGGTTTCTTTTTTATATTTTGAAAAAAACTGAAAAAGAATAACTATTTTAATATATAGATCATAAATAGAATGTACCATTTAAATAACATATAAATTATATGAAGACTAATTTAAAATATTCCATGTTTATTTTCAATGAAAAAGTTTCCAATAATAATTTTTATATTCTTATATTTTATAAAGATAATATTTAATTGAAAATGGAATTTTATAGTTGAAATATTCTTGTACTATTTTACTGGAATTTCTTTATCAATTATTACATCCTTTGATGTTACCTTTTATTTATTATTAATACTATCAAATGACAGCATAAAATTTATTAATTCTTATAGATAATGATGATGACTATTTAATTATTATTCTAGGACAATGGTTAATTAATTTTCATTTAATACTTTAAGAAACATTATTCATTTGAAATGCATATGCTATGATGAAATGATGAAATTAAAATTAAACCTGTATAATTTCCATGTATTATTCACTGATGAAGGATTTATGATGTTTATGGACATAATTTAATAATTATCTTTATGGGATGTGTTGTCTTGTAATTATTTACCACATTAATGTGTTTCGTAAATATTGACTTCTAATGTGAAAATAACAACCTGAATGGAGAGTGAACCCAGTTCAATAAGGGATATTCTCAAATAACATGTTCTTGGGAATGAACCTTATGATAATATTTAATATAGAGTGAAAAAAACCACTATTAATTATTATAAGAAATCCCTATCAAAATGAACTATTTTATAATCTATTGTGTATGCAAAAAAGATATTCCATTACTTATTATAAAAATCTATGATATGTTGGGTATGGTTTTTAAATGATATGATAATGAATACAAACAATAATTATTATTTTACGGTGATGTAATCATTGATATCTACATTGTTTACCATTATTTATAATTTAAGATAACCAATTCCTTTTATTTCAACCCCTTGTTTATGAATAATGGTTTTGATTTTGATATATATATAATGTTTGGTAGTAAAGTTGAACATAGTTTAAGGGGATGTTGATATCTTAAGAAAATATCTTTTATGTATCCATGATTCAAAAGTCTCTAAACCTATACAATTCTAGCATGGATTGTTTTGTTATGTATTGAATATTTATCTAATGAAAGTTTTGGGAATGTTTTAAAAATGTGGGTCCCTATAAGTAAAATCCCAAGTGGTAGGATTGATTATATTAAATAATAATGATTTTTAGGTAACGTATCGAGTGATTGGCTCAATGAAATGAAATCCCATTATAGAGACTACAACTATATATGGATCTATCATAAATATAACTAGAAGTAATAAATGAATAAATAACTGTTATTTGTTAACTCCACATGTACATTGTGAATGAATATGAGGTGATAATACCCCATAATTGTGTCACACATAGGTGATAATCTGTGGTAACATCAATAAAATGATAATAAAATTATTATGTTCGAAAATAAATATCTAGAACATATTAACTACTAAGAAAATTACCATGGATAGGAAATTATGACTCCTAGAGGGTAATAAGTCAGAAAATACATGTCATTTATTAATTATTTAATTTTATTTCACTTAATCCATTTTATATTTTTATTATTTTACGTATTCTCATCCCAAATATTCATTTATTTTAGTTATATATTGATAATACGAGGGATTCTAAATATACTCAATTCGATATGAAATATGATGATTTTCCAAACAACTCATTGAAATATATGAGAGATGGCATGATTTTTATCATGTAATTACTATCTCTACAAACTCATGTTACAAAAAATTTATTCAATCAAGTGGATATATATATTTATACTATGAAATAGGAATTCATGGTTGAGTTCATTATATAGCCAAGAGCCCCTACTTTGTTGGATCTTATGATCCCCTAATTATTGAACAATATAATAAATCCACTAATAAGACATTATCCATCCTATAATGAAATAAATATGATCAATTAGTACTTTATATTAATAACCTAGTTGTTTGAATTGATTAGAGTTGGAAACTGATTACGAAAAATATATCTAGTGAGAAAAATAAATCCATTGAATGTGAAAGATTGAAGAAATTATATTCTATTTCATATTTTTCCAAAAAAACTAGATCAAAAAAATAGATGTAATTCATTTTACTAATTTAAAATTATGTTTAATCTATCAGGGATAATTAAGAAAAAATTAGAAGGCTTATATAGTATGTGTTAGACTTTTTCATCAACACTGAATGTATGTTTTACTCATACCATAGTGTATTATTGATTGTATATCTATATCATTGGTGATTCATGAATTAGATATATATATATATATATATATAATTTTATTTTCATTATTACCATGTGGTATATATGTATATTGGTTATTCATACTGGTCTTAAGGGGAAGAATAAAAAAATAATTATTCTTAATTCTGGTTGTTCGATAGATATATCCCATAAAAAATATAACCCAATGGCTCATATACAAGAATATTTCAATGATACATCCTAGAAATTATGATAATAAACGGTGTATATTATTAATTTTTAGAAAAAAAGGGACATCATGTTAATCATTGGGTTAGAGAAAATGGTTTTTAATTTATAATTAGAGATTTTTTTCATATCTATTGGTTTTCCCAAATTAAAAAATTTCCAATTTCATAATCATTCTCATTGTAGTATATTACAATAAATTACTTTATTCATCATATAACGACAATAAATTGATGATCCCACACATATTTACTATATGATGTTACATTAAAAGGCATATTTTGATGCTATGATACATTTATCTATATATGATTAAGTTGAACAGATTTATATGACGTTACAATGAAAATATCTATAATAAAATCCATTCATGTCATTTTAAGATTCATTTCTCTACTAGACTCACGTTACAAATAATTTTTTCAAATTTAAAAAACCAATCATGGATATCAATAAGTACTAATTCGAACTCTACAGGATAGATCAATTTATCTATGAATACATGACATTGATACATCTCTTTATACCCTTTCCCTATATGGATGACCTATTACACCTCCCTTCATAGTGAATACAAAATTACATTATTTATCATATGGGTGGAAACATCATAAATTTTTAGGATTTTTCTAGTATATATTCCAATATTCATCTAAAAAAATTATTCATATCACAGCCATAAAATAAAAATTGGACACCTCAATGAAATGAAATTTTTTTCTAGAATGTAATGTTTATAAAATTAATATCCCGTTTAATAAAAAATACATGTTTTATGATTCAAAATTGAATATATATAGAATCATGTTAGAAATTGGTATACATTCAAATAATCCTTTGACACATTTAAATACATTTGAATTCATTTTATAAGGACTAAAAACATAACAATTGGTATAAAAAGAAAAAACCCTTTAGTGTAGATTGAATAATATATAGCCCAACATGATACTTTTCCTTTGTTTAATAATAAAATTATATCTCAAATTTTTTTATTCAAATATATAAATAAATATTAAAAATATTTTCTTTGAAATAATAATGGAATAATAATAATAATGAAAGTTTTCTATAAAACATAGGTACATTGAATATAATTTTTCTAAAAGAAAAGTCAATTGAATGCTGCAAAAATATTCTTCCGTGAATATGTCAATTCTCATATATAATGAATAAAAATTATTCCCTAAAATTAATTTTTTATCCTATAATAATATTTTATATTCCTTTATAAACATAATCAAATCACTGATATATTCACTCTTTCAGTAACTATAAAAAATAAAATAACATACCAGCTAATTTCTATTTTTAAATTTTTATGTATATTAATCATTATACAAAAAATTAAATAGACGTATGAAGCACAACCATGAACATGAAAAATATAAAAGAACTATAACATTTTTAATAAAATATAAAATTTGATTTCCATCTCAAAAAATCATAAACTATATATTTTAAATAATTTAATAAATAATTTGTTTTCTTTAATAAAAAATTATACTATTGTTTTGGAAATATTTATTTAAAATTGATAAATTTATTGGAAAAAAATTTAATTGAAAATGAAAATGGAATAATTGTTGTAATATTTTAAAATAACAAAATCCTTTAAATTTTAAAAATATATTAATTCCATATATTTTAAAAACCATTATTTTCACAGTAATGTTAAAGAAACTTCTTTCAGAATGGACAATAATTTCCCCCTTTTTATATTTTATAAATAAAGAAAATTATAATTGATAAATAATTTTTTGAAAAATTTATCCATAAATGTTATATTATATAATAAAATTTAATTATAATAGGGATTTGGAACAAATATTTTCATAAAGAATAAAGAAAAATGCTAAAAAAAGTTTTTATGGAAAATACCTTATGTGATTCATAACATTTCAGATAAAAGGATATTGATGAATAGAATAAAAAAATATAATATACATCCACATTTAATTTAGTAAATTAATTATTACATATATTTTTAAGTTATTTGTTATTCTATGTAAATCAGAACATGTTGTAAAAATGGAATATGTATCATCAAAAAGAAATTTAAATGATCAACATCTTAGCTTGAGTCTCACTTTCCACATATATAATTTAACACAAATATTATAAAAATATATTAAATTTATAATAGGTTTTAACAATTTATTAGATGTATTACCTTATTATTATACATTTTTATTTATTTTATAAACATTCATTATATATTTATTAAAATATATATGTTCATGGAGAAAATTTGGAAATCATATGGTTCATACTCGAAATACAACTTAAGTGGGTTGCCTTCCAAAAAATATTAATTTTTCATTCATATATATTATATTAATCTTGAAATAATTATCAATTTTATATTGTAATTATATTTTTATAACTATCCAATAATTGTGAGCAAGATAAATGAATTACATCACTCCATGGTGGTGGAATTCTACAAATATGTAATGAATAGTGTACTTACATTCCATTGGATTTATGGATGGTTAATAAAATAGATTATATATTATTATAGATTGTTATTTTTATCAGAAATTTCATATATACAAATTAAATACAATGTAAAAATATATATGAGGTGTGTTGATGGAAGAAAAAACATATTTTTTCATTAAGGGGTAGTCCAAACATACACATGCACATTTTTTTCATATCCCATAATATTTAAAAGGATATTATTAACAGTTTAGATTTAAACATAATAACAAGATAATATAGTTTGGTTACTTTATTTATAATATAATCATTATAAATGTTGATTTTAAAGTAGTAATGGGATGAATTGAAATAAAAATGATCATTTTATAGATACACATATTCATTCGAAAATGTGTTTTTACAAACCCCTTTATCCATAAATAATATTATTGCGATTAGACAATATACACTTTTTAATAGAGTGTAATTTTGTGCAGAGATTGATGATTTCTTTGAAGAATTATAGTAATAATAACATGTGAGTAATATATGATAAAAGGTGCCTATTTATAAACGAGAAGAGAGGAACCCATATCATCTCATATAATATTAAAATAATAAATATATATATATATATATTAGGATAATGTTGAAGAAAAATAATATATTTAGAATATAGAATTAGTATTATTTCAATCCTCTTATAATATTCAATTTTTCATTTCCGGGTTGATTTTTCATTCATTTCACAATGTTTTATCCCATCATACCCCTATTGACGATTACCATGAGATGAATGTTATTTACTCTATTGGATTCATGAAAGATAAAATTAATGGAAAATTTATCCAAAATTTAAAATATTTGATATTATTTCTAATATAACTTTCTCATAAACAAGGATATTTTTTTTTGATTTTTAATATCATAATTTAATATGAATTTTATATATTACTGCATTAAAATCTATTTCATCACTATTCAAATGGTTTTAATTTAGTTATTTAAATATATTAATGGAATAAATAAATACTTTTAACACCATAAAAATTTTTATTTTCTAAAAAATAATGTAATGTAATAATTAATTAAAATTTTACTACCTTTTATGTAATTAAATTTATATATGGTGTTTTCATATTATATGAAAAATAACTATGTGGAAATTGCATAGAAATGTAAAGTGATTATCCTATAAAAAACATTACCATTAAAAAATATTAATCATACATCATATTAACATTTATAATTAATCATTTCATCTTTTTATCACTTTCAAAATATATTAATGATTTTAAAACAATGGGAGGGATATTTTTTATTCTATACATTAATTCATATTATGGTCATAGTCAATGTAATGCTACAATAAATTTCTCAATTTTCAATAATTTTATGTATTTGGGGGAGACCAATTATCCAATGAGATAAATAAAATATTTAGAGTGTTTTGGGCCACATATCAATGTTTTATTACATTTTAACATGTTATACCTGTACGAAGATTATAAATATTTAATGCAATTTATTAATAATGATGAAAAATAGTGGGGAAATATTAAAAAAATTTCAATTATGGAATCCATTTTTGATTATTAAATATCTATAATCAAAATAAATTAACTTCAAATACCAGAAAAAAATTAAATGAAAAATTATTTGTAGATAAATTACTTTTTAAGCCCAAATAGAGAACATAAGAAATAATTTTTTAATAGTTATATCTATGGGATTTATTTTAATATTAATAAATAATTATTTTTGTTGTTAATTTATGATATATTTCCTTTTTCAATTACATGATTTCATGAAAATAAATTGAATGATTACCAAAATGAGTATTTTTCTCAATTCACTGGAAAACATTATTTTCATGAAGATCTAAAAATCTCACCAATGGTAATTTTAAAATTATGATTCCAAAATTAAATCCTTTTAATAATCAAAATTTATATAATTGGTATAAATCAATTAAACATATTTCTAATAATACAAGTATTCTTATTCATATAACTAATCTAATGAAGACTTTATAATATAGATATTCATATAATAATATTTTTATAGTGTATCATAATTCTAATTACTAATAGGGATAAGTGTCAAATAATATATTATGCATAATATAATTTCAATATTATTTTTTAGGTGACACATTTGATTACCCATAGGGAAATTACAACCCCAAATTGTTTTCTTTTTTTCAAAAAAATGGTTTAAATTTTTTATTAATAAACTATTCAATAATGAAAAAGATAAACTATTTGTCAATTAAAGTAAGACCCTAATTAATATTTAGAAATTCCGTTATTGAAAACATATATTGTAAAAAGGGATAATAAAATATCTATTTGAAAATAAGAACATCAAAATATGAAGGTCACATTTAAAAACAAATAATCCATTCCCCAAATAATGTGAAAATTTATTGGATGTAAAAATATAAACCTAGAGGAAAACATAACATACAAGAAATAATAGAGAGTGATAGAAAAAATGGTCAATATAATTTTGTTGATCACTAAACCCAATATCGTAATGGGATAAAAAGGTCTATCTATTAATATTAATTTAATGGAAAAGAATGGATTATTTTTCAAGATTATGTTTACAATATTTTATGGTTATATTTACTATCATTGTAGGGAATGAAAAAATATTTTAGATAATTATTTCCATATATTAAATAAGACCAATTTCATCTTTTGGATGTGGAGAGAGAATATTTTACACTTTTTTTTTTGAAAAGTGATGACATGAATTGGTTTCCCAATTCATGCCCTCAAGAGAATTTATTAAAACAAAAATAGTTGCGGTACAAACACGAGGTGTAAAGGGTTTACACCAGCAGGAAACAATATGGGGTACGCAATGTAAAATCTCAAACATACTAAAGGCAAACATTGAGGCCAACATACATTGGATCATCTTGAAAGCAGGCTTCCTTCATTGGTCATCCAATGCAGGATTACATCATTGTTATCCATTACAAGGCTTGTGAAGCAACCAAACATCGAGGAGAGAGGTATTGCCCTCCAATCCAGGTCATTAGGAACATCCAGGATGATCAAGATGAAAGAACCCTCAAGAGTAGATTCAGAATTATAACAAAATTAGGAAAATAAAAATAGGACAAGATACTCCTGCCCAGTCCAGACCAAAACATGTAACCATCCAGAGTCAATGCTAGCAAAAGCTCCAAGATCAGATTCCAATACACCACTTCGATAGTTGAACTAGGATCAATATATTCAGTATAGAAAGGTTCCATGTTCCTCTCCAAATAGAGACAATTATTCACATCCAGAATTCATTAACCAGTGAAGAAGAAAGTAGCAATTCTGCTTTCCAGTGAAAACGTCATCATGGATCTGGACATCAGTTCCAGAAAACATGCCATCCATCTTCAGAAATATTTAGACTTCAAACAGAAATTCAGCATCATCATAAAACATTAAAACAGAACCATCAAGCCCATGTTGTTCGAGATCATCCAAAACAGGGTGCCTCAAGGCCAGACTTCAGGGACAAACAGTTCCCAGCCCAAGAGAAGCAGTGCAAGACACCAGTCTTAAGCATCAAAAAAAGGAAATCAGAGGCAATTCATTGCCATGATATGTCCTTGAAAATAAAATCAAGATTTTGTTTGAATTTTTCCACCAACATCATGAACATTCGCTTTCTGATTTGAAGGTAGGTATTCATAGAGATTTCTCAATTCCTGTATCTTTGAAGAACTATTTCATCTTGCTCCTCCCTCTAAACTTCCAATTCATCACTGAGATCCTTAGTATACTGATAAGGATCCCTCTCCATAGGGTCATCATCTTCAATGTTTGTAGAATTGTTTATGTTTCCTTCATCAGGGGGTGTTAGGTGTTGTTCTGCAATCATCAGTTGTGGTGGAAACACTGTTTGTTCCTGGAGAGAGGCCTCAAGGGATCTAGTGACAATTGTCCTCTCAATGTTGGAGTAATCCTTACGTCTCCGAGTCTTTTTGGCACTCGGTGTAATGTATCCATCCGCATCAATCATTGATTTTTTACCTTTCTTTTCACTCGATTTTAAATAGGCTTCCTCAGTCATGTAAGCTTGATCATAATCATCATGTGTGGAAGTACAGGAATCTGAGTGGGCATTCATGTCCTCCTCATTCAAGGTTTTTGAAACATCTATGACAACAAATTTCTCAGGAATACGGAGGGGCCTCTTATCCTCATCAAGAGGCTGCATGTTGTGGGGAGAAGCCACAACTCTAGAAGATTCATGAACAGGGGGCAGAGGTCAACATCCTTATTACCAGAGTGATCAGTAGGAGAAAAATCCCCTCTAACCCCTGAATTGGGGCAAAGGTTCTAGGTGCATCACTGAGGAAAACTCCAGCTTCAGTCTTTTTAAAATCCTCCTTTGGCATTGAAATTTTTTCCCTCCAAAGCGATTTAACCCTAGGAGGAAGGGGAGATGATTTTTTTTCACAATCACCATTAGGATGCCCAATTCTAGAACATATATTACAAAAATAAGGAAGATTTTCAAAAACAACCTCCTGAATAAACCCACTGTCACCATTTTGAATCCAAAAGCTAGATGGAAGCTTCTTTGACACATCTACTTCAGTACAAATTCGTGCAGTCGAAGGTTTTGACAAATGCATTGTTGCATAATCCATCCTAATAGGAGTTCCGAATAATCTAGCAATTGAAAATAAAGAATTTCCTTTGAAGAGAGGAATGGGTAAACCAGGGAATCTAAGCCAAATGGGAGAAATTGGGGGTTCAAAGCCGGAGACATAATCAGGAGACCACTTAACCACTTTTATATAAGATCTCCAAAAGGTCCAGGAGTCGTGCATCCAGAATCTATAATAATCCTTATCCCACAATTTGATAGAAATAAATATCATCAATATTAAAATTACCAAGATTGAAATCTAAATATTGGATTATTTGGGTATCATTTTATTGAATTGTCATGATAATTAATCACTTTAAATTATATTAATAACACAAAAAGTTATATAAAAAACATATATCATCGAATCATAGAATTTTAGAAATACTCTGTTAGTTTCATAAAATATGATGAATCAATATAATGATGGAATATAATCATACATTAATTCTTCATTATTTTGTAAAAAATATCCCACCATAAAAAATAATTTTTTATTTACCTTAATCATATAAATTTTTGCATTTGGATCCCACGAAAAAACATCTATGTAATTTATGATTATCTACAATTACAATTTTGAATATTAAAAAACTAATTCTCAAATTGTGATTGTTCTTCTATGTGATGTTTTATGTGATAATTTCCAATGGGTATTTTTCACACTAAAAGGATATATAATTTTCCCATAATGGTATGTATCCCTAAATGAAATCATATTTTTCATGAATATTCTTCTATGATTGGATGGAATTTATAACACCATAAAATTATGAAGTATTATTATTGTATTTAATATCACTTATATCATATAACTCAACATTATAAAGTAATATAATTTCCTTAGTATTTATGACGTATATAATATTATAAATAAATATATTCTATTTATATTAATGCTTATAAAACGTAGTTATCTTGTGTTGCATGAAATAAAAAATTTCATTGATAGTTCACATTAGACGCATAAAAATGTATTAAAAAAAATATGTTATAAAAATATTATTAAATAATATAACATGATATCCCATATCTAATAAACTCGTGTTTATTATAAAGATTAAATAAATTATGGAAATATATTTTCTAATTCATTATCTATCAACTAAACTGAAATGAATATCAAAACCAATTGATAATTTAGGAAATGTTTGTATTGTATACTATTTTAATGCTTGCAAAGGAGATTTTTCTTAATAAATTTAATTATTACTATTAATGAATTATATTAATGAAATATTGATATTACATATTCATTAAAATATTTTCTACATTCAACTAGTAGATTTTATATTACTAAGATAATAATAAATCATTTTTTATGTTTTAATATTATATTTTTCTCAAATATAAAATTTGTGTCCTTTAAATGGTGTTTCTATTTTAAACTAGATTTTAATAGTTGAAAAATTTTATTTTTCGAAATAAAATTCATTTTTTAAAATAAAATAAATAGAAATTATTTTATGAGAAATATGTTTCATTTTTCTAATAAATTTCATTTTCTAATAGTGAGAAAGTACATCATTTTAATTAAGAAATCATTATTGTCTAAATAATGTATACAATTAAATGATATTTTAAATTATTTTTAAAGTGAATTTATATCAATTTTAAATAATTTAACCAATTGTTTTTATTTTAACCAACTAAACATTAAAATGGGATATAAAATCATCTCAAACTCTTGAATGTGTTTTACTTTAAAACATCTCTTTCAAACTCATTTGTGGGATTAATTTTAAATCAACTCTGATACATATGTGATTTAAATTTGGAAAAATAGATGGAATATTTTTACTAAAAAAATATATAATTCCTGTTATGTGAAACTCAGGTTTTGAATAAATATATTAGTTAATGTATTTAAAATCAATTACTACAAATAACGTAAAAATAGTCTTAAGAAGGGACCATGACTTTATCATATGGTATAAAATGAAATTGAAAATTATAAATAAAATCTATTTTATAGAAATATTTTTTTGATATAATCCCTTTTATGAAAATTGTATAATTATTTAAAGAACGGGATTTGTGAAGGACCTATCAATAGTATTTATCTTTTAATATTTACAAGAATGTCACATCGTATCCACTATTAAAAGTCAATCTCCCATCCAACATCATCACAAAATTAAATCCATTTTATATTGATCAAACCCTTAAAAAATAATTTACCAACAACCCTCTTATTTTCCTAGTAACATATATTAGGTTTTAATGAAAACTAATGATATTTGTTGGTATTAACCAAAAAGAGATACCTGAACAAGTATTATCATTCTTCAATGATTTCTTTTGATATATTTACATATCCACCCTGTAATTTTCTTATATAATTTATTTGTAATAAAATTATTATAGTGAATATACTATTATTATTTTCTAATATTTTTTCCTACACTTTCACAGATATACATCAAATGAGGTACATAATCATCTTTATTGTGTACGATGAACTACCGCCTCTTGAACGTATGTTTTTAGGTATTCAATTAACAACTTTGATGGATGGAATAACAATGGATGTAATGTTTCTAAATTTTATATATGATGTTTATATTTTATTTAAAATTATCTAATTTTTATATTACTTATACCAATATGTTATCAATTTTAAGGGAATATGATAACTTCACTTGTGGACTTGTGTAATACCACCTCCTTAATGCATAGTGATTCATTCACACTATATGTCAAAATTATTAACTATTTATATACAAATATGTAACACATATTAAAATAATATTCTACTATAAGTATTATATACAAATATTTTATTAAATTTTCAATCTTTTTAAATGAATAATAATAGATGTAGCGTTCATGCATACAAAAGACATGCCATCTCCAAAAACAATGCATTTCATTTACTATCTCAAAATTTAATTATTTATTGTAAATACTCATTTAATTAATATATATATATATATATTAAATATATTTTAAATTATAAATTTTATGATATAATTTTCTCATTAATAAGAAAAAAATTACAAGACATAACATACTAAAAATTTGAGGCAATTATGACTCATAGTGATGATAATGATAAATGAAAATTAATTAAAAGGATATAATATTTTATAAAAAGACAATATATGATATAATATATTTTAATATATATATATTTAATGTTAATAACCTTGTTAAAAACATTATAAATAGTTTAATTATCTTTTACTTAGAGGAAGTGGAAGGTCATATATTTTCATCTTAATTAAAACATCTATGAGATAAATGTTATATTCACTACTTAATTCTTTTTTGTGGTGTATATAATTCCCATTTATTCATTAAATATCTTTATTCATTCATAAATCAAGGAATTTTATTTTTCACTTTTAATTACGTCATTCTAGTGTTTTTGATATAAAAATTAGCATCCAGTAAATGTTTTCATTTCAATAGCACTTTCTATTGCTATTGTTAGCTTTATCTTAAAATAATAGACTCCTTATGATCATTTTTATTATTGTAAATTACATTTATATTAAATATGCATGTTATTGTTTTATGGATACTATTATTTACTATACCATAATTATTTTTTACATATGGTTTTTACTTGGAATGTTATTTGGTTAACTTGGGATATTTTAAAAAATCTATATATCTTATTGAATATGTATATTTGATGCTACATGGAATTATTTAAATATAAATTTTAATATGTAATTAATACATAAAACAACTATAAAATGGGTTGGGTAACATTTTAATTAATCCCCTTAATGTATCATTAGTCTCAAGATATGAATTAGTGGGTAAAATCAGATGATTTTATACTTTTCAGGATAAACTATCTTGTGAATGGCCTTGATGGTAATGTTTTCAGGTACATAGGAAACATGGTTTCCAATAATTATGAATATTAATTATTTTATATTTAATAATAATTATTTTTATTATCCATGATAATTTTTATTTTTCATTAAATACGGATAAATTTTATTTTCAGTTCACTTTAAAATTTCCTTGTGTCTTTGATTATTTACTATTTCATATAGATTATGCCAAATCCATATTGCTAAAATGTAATCTTTGTGTAGTTATTTACCTTTATTTATAGTTTATTATAATTTATTCATGATTAATTCCATTATATTCCTAGCCTTACTAAAAATTTGATATCACCCTAATATTCTTTCCTTTCACAATAATAGTAAGTTGAATAATTTGAATAAATTTTAGGGATGCAGTTTGTTATTCACTATTATGCAATATGTTTTTTTATATTTCCCAATTTAATATGGCTATCTTTTATATAATATTGTTTTCAAAAATTTTAAATTGATCGGTCCTTCATTATTTGATTAGATATTGTCCTACCAATGATATTATATAAGGAACTGGCATTAGGCTTCTAGTGTTGGGGAGTTATAGCTTGTATCGATAGAAATTTAGTACAAACCCTGTATCTATATTTAAAAAGACGTAGATTAGGGAGCATTACCATAATATATATTTTAAGGATATTTTTTGAAGAACATCCCAATTAAAACATTTTTATGATTGTGATAATATATATAAACAAAATTGAAATTGGTTATAACTATTTCACTATGGTAGGGATTAAAAATTATGATACACATGGACTGTATTGTATCAATGTAGATATATATCAATGGTGGTAATTGATCTGTAATACTATAATGCATTATAAAATAGATCTCATCAAATTAAATTTATTTAGTGTGTCATTATTTAACAAAAAACATCCCCATGAGAACAATATTGAGTTGAAGAGTAAGTCCCTTATTTTAATAAAAAAGGGAGAATAAATTGTTGTGGATTATGGAAGTACATATACCATTTTAGAAAGGTAGTTACATATTTCATACAAAATATTTAATATAATTTTTACAATTTCTCCGATGGTATTAAGACATGTCTTCGAAGAGATATGTTGTATAAGACCATTTCCTAATATGATTAATTTTTTTTCTATGCAATAAATATATATATATAATTCCCAAAGTCTTATAGATTCAATGGGAGCCATGATAATATGTGGATGGAATATAAATTAATATATATTGGGAAGAATGGAGAGATAGATTTTCCAACTTGAGATAACTATAGAAAAAATCAACATATAAATTATTGAAATCATTGGGAGTTTTTTATATGTTTTGAGGGAAGGTTAGTTGAGAAAAAGAATGAAAAATTAAGAAGGAAAAATCTAATATTCAGTTTTACAACAAAAATAATATGTGGAACTATGTAAAAGAATGTCCCAAGTATTACTATAATATTCCTTATAAATGTTTAAGAGATCATGATCTGGAATATGCAATTGAAACGATTGAAGTCGAATGAGTAATGTACATAAATAATTAAAAATAATTAATATGTTGTAAAAGTAGTTAATATACGATCTTCTCATCATTATATTTATTAAATTTTTTAGTATTTTACTAGAGCACCTTTACCTTATTGTTTTGAGATCATATATTGAATTGTGCAACTAAATTTGATTCGTTCGAAAATTAAATATTTTTTAAAATAAATGATTTATGGAAATATAAGACATATAATGTTCTTAATTATGATATAATTATTCCTAGATAATTTTTCTAAATAGGCAAATTAAATTGGATACTAATAGCTTACCTGGAACAGATTCTATAGTTTGGGATCAATATATTTTACCAGGGTCATAAATTTAACCATTAATGAAATAGTTTATATTAAATTTTGGATGATATTTTTTAGATTATTAAATTACTTTATTATATTATGAATATAATGAAATTAGATTAATTGGAAATAGTTCAAGGAAAAATGAAAGTATAATACTATTATTAATGAAACATATATTTACTTATATTTTTGTAGAGTGAATGATTTTTTCAACTCTAGATAATGGGATGTAAAAGAAACGTATTGTCTTATTATCAAATTTTTTGATCATATCATAGACATCTATTACCACCTTTGGTTTATGGTTTTTTCATCAATGATATTCTCATGAAAATATTCAATATCACACTCCAGAATAATTGGACATTTGGATTTCTCTTATATGTCAAGGTTTTCACTAATGTTCTATAATTCGAAGGTCTAGTTTTGTGGTGACCTTCCCATTTACCATTCCTTTTCATTAAAAATATGTGTTTTCAACCCTACATACGGTTTATTTTTGAATTTTTTTTTTCAAATTAACACACAGTTGATTAATGGGTAAAATATTTTATTGATTGTATTTTATTTTATTAATGTGTGTAGAATGTTACACCAAAAAATTTTAATGTTATTGTGCTATATTTAATAGACTATATGAAACAAAAAATTAAGTGTTCAATGAAATATAACATCCTAATAATTTATGATATATATTATCTTTTTAGTAAATATATTAGATATATTTTAATGGACACAACACTACTTTATCTTGCATTAAACCCAATAATGTCTTTGTTCGATAGTTTGTGTTACACACAAGACCAATTTTTATCGAACAAAAATATATTTTCAAGTAATTACTATTTAATATAATAAGATATAAACTACCCATTAAATGGGATACTATAAATAATATAAAATGTCTTATAGAAATTTATTGTTGAATTCAATAGTAATAAATTAAGTAGAGGTAAATATTAAAATTAATTGACAATATATATTTTTTTATAATGAAATAGTGTTATAATACAAATGAAATTTTTTCATAATAAATTGGGTGAATTATTATTAGTAAATTATATAAATGAAATTAATATATTAATTTCAGTCATGTTTTATTAACATTCATCCAATATAGTTTATAGGAATTTGAGAAAAATAAATTCAGTTTAATGTTAAATATTTTTTTTCTAAATTGGATATTTTGCGTCCTTTTAATGGTGCACCATTTTAGAAATAAATTTTGATAATTTATAAATATTATTTTAAAAATAAATTTGGACATAAAAATTAGCATTGGGATAATTTTTATTAATTTATTTGGAGGTTTCATTTTTTATGAATAATAAAAATACTAAATTATAATTACATGCTTGTTTTTAGTCTAAATTATTTACAAAGATGATTTATATAATAAATTGTAGTTAAATTCAATTTTTTTCTATTTTGAATCCTTTAATCCAATTTTCTAAATTAGAACTAATTTCAAATTGAAATCCGATATAAAAAACAGCTCAAAACATTAAACATTATTTAATTTGAAAATGATCTTTCTCATCATGTCTACATGATTACTTTTAAAATTATTTATGCAAATTCTGTTATTAGAATTTAGAAAAATTTATTCAATATTTTTAATTATAATAATTTATAATTACTATTACATTAAGCATATTATTTTCAAAAAAATTATAATAAATGTTTTTAAAATTAATTTTTTAGATTAGGGTAATATTATGCTTCCCATGGGACTAAAACTTAATAATAATGGCCAAAATGACATATAAATTTGTCTATCATCCATTTTTTGGACATATAACTTCGATATCTTCCCTTTTATATAATTTGTATCATTATTGGAGGAACATTATGTAAGTAAAAACACTTAATATATTTTACATATTCATATTTACAAAATATCTATCCTTATCCACTATAAAATGTTTTCCACATCTCACAATTTTTTCACACATTTCAACCACCTCAGATTGAAAACCCCTGGATCAAATAATCTCTCAGTATCAGGACCATACTCCTTGTATCCTATATTATGTATGAAATTTATGAAAGGATTTATTATGGCATAAACCTAAATGAGTTACGCTAATAAGAGTTAATGTTCTTGAATGACCACTTTTAATTATTTTAATTAACCTCCCATTAAATTAATATTATATAATTATAAAATAATTAACAAAGTATAATAAGTATATTGAGATATTTTTATTCTAATAATTTTATCTACAATATCAAACACATCCAAGAAATGGGATACACAATCATTGTTTGATTGTTCAATAGACTATTACCACACAAACTAATGTTGTCAATTATTCAGTTACCACATTTCATGGTTTTATAATGATGGATTTATATTTCATACATTATATATATGATATTTATTATTATTTTTATACTTTTGTGATTTTTATATAAGGTTCAATCAAAAGTAATTTCTTTTTTAATTATTTGTTATATTTATTTTATAAATAAACAACACTTACTAAAATACTATATTATTAACTCTATTATATTCAAGAATTTTGATAATATAATCATATATCATTTTAATAAACATTAAATTTTTATCAATTTTATTTTTTTCATATTCATATTATAATAATGATACAAATGAGTGATGAAAAAGTGTTTCATTCTATGATTCTTGTAACAAGACTTTATATGATATTCTATACTACACACTGAATACAATTTTGTGGTACATGCTATCTAGTGATCCATACTAACAATTCTTTTCACATAGATAAAAATAATACTAACTCTCATAACGAAAATAACCAAAAACTTTTTACATCTAATTTTCTATATCCATAAAACTGTATCATAATGAAAGGAAAATCTATAAATCAATACTATGTCATTTATTCTTTTATAATTATTTTTAAAACGATGTCATTGTTTTAGTTATAAGATTACCATTGGAGTGCCATGTTTTTGAGCCCCTATATGATTTTAAGATAATATCTGACTGTTGGAGACCAAGGTGACCTTTGGGACAAATGCCTAAAAATACGAGATTAGTTTTATGAACTCGAGTTTTTGGTTGTCACTAATGAGTTTTGACACTCATAAATAGATCCATAAAATTGATTATATGTGTGAAATCCTTGTAGTTTAAAATTTGTGCACTACTTATTCTATTTACTTGTGAAACTCATGATTTTTGGTTTTTATTTGTGCGATGTTGATCATTGGGATTAAAATTTAGGGATTCCATTGATATGAATACATATGTTCCAATATTTTGTTGATTGAGGGATTGCATGGATTGGAAGATAGATTTACCAATAATCTTCTTGACCACATTCTTTCAGATATATAAAGATAGAGATCGATAGTCCTATAAAGGGCTTACCCTGGTGTGGTATTATATTCTTCCTTGAAAGTATAAATGTAGGGACCTCTATCCAGGTTTATTGGATACCCTCATATATGGTCAGACAAATTCAATTCAATTACTTTTTGTATATTTCATTTTCCTGGTAATAGAAAGTTAATCATTTTCTATATTCATTTTTATATTCAATATTATGTTATTATTATCTTTATTTGTTACACCCCATCACTAAAATCCTGGAGCCGGTGCATTAATAGTTACATTGGAATGGTTATAAGGAAGGAAATCTCGAAGGAACAGTCAGTTTAGTAGTCTTGAGGAAACTGTATAAATAGATGTAACTCAAATTACAACAATAAAGTTAATTAAATACAATTAATTGAAAAAAAACAAAAAAAATGTACATCCATTGAAAATCTATACATTATCTCATCTTCATAACTTTTTGAATGTGAAAAAAAGAAAATATTGAGCTCAAACAATCAGTAAGGGTTACAAATAGCTGAAGCATTATTGAATAACTGAAACATAAACAAAATTACATTTTCAATATGGAAAGGTGAAAAAATGAAAACACAAGACATTAATAAACATAGAATGAAACTACAACCATAGATTTTGTCATAGTCAATGACTCATTATAGTAATAACTGAAAATGAGTAAATATAATGCTTATTAATTGGGAATCAGGTATCTGGAACATAATACCACTATACCGTCAGAAAGGATTAAGTCAGAGGGTAGAAACACATCTGATTTTTGGAAACAAACTCGAAGGGTTTGTCGCCAATTGATTGCCTCATGAGACCTGTCAATGTGTTGAGGGGCTATAGAGGGCATATCCCATCATTACATATCATAAGTATTATTTATAAATATATTAAATACATGATCAATATTCCATTACATTATCCTCATAGAATAGAGGATATAAATTCATCAATACATCCATAGTTAAAACAACATTAAAAAACATCGTATGTAAAATGGTGTACAACTTAGAAAAAAAATCCATGACATGAGAATATGGATATTTAAAAGGAATATAATTAAAAATATAAAGATATCTCAAATGGGAAGTAGGTACACCACATAAGAGTTATTAGGTTCTCAATACAAACTATGTCACAATGAAATGAGAAATTTTGACAAAGCCTGTTACCACATTGTAATTAATCGTTTCATGTGACCAAGAATTAATAATCATAAAATTAATAACTAAATTCCTTGAACATAAAAATATTTATGATATTATATATCAAATGGAAGTAAACATACATCACATGCTAAAAATAAGCGGCTAAAAATGGAAATCTCATGAATATAAAAGTTAGATGAGAAACCCCTTACATACATTTCATAATGGTAACATGTATTCTTGTGAGGTATTAATGAGACATAAAATGGATATCCCATCATTTATATATAATATGGATATTATGGAGGATATTATAAAACATACCCCATCATTAGGAATTATAAATAAAATGAAACAACATTGGGGAATATTTGACCTAAAGTGAGAGAGATAATCCATTATAATAAACATATCATTATATTGACGACAAATATATGACATAATTTTGTGTTAAAAAACATAATCCCACCCAATAAAAATTGAAATATAGCATAAATCTACAATAGTCCATTTACTCCAATTCTGGTAATTAAATAACCAATGACATTGATGTATAACTTAATGAAAGGGAATTGAGTTAAGATACCTCTTATGTTATACTCAATGGTGTTCTTGATTGTTCATAAGGACCTGAATAATAAAATTTAGATTCATTAATTTATTATTCCCTAACTTCGTCAACATTTAATTGATATGTTATAACCTTGTTATGTTTATTCATGCCCTCTTTGATGGGTTTAAGAGATATAGTTTTATTGTTTTGGAAACATTTTCTTCCTTGGTTTTCATGACCTGTTTATTTATATTAATGAATTGAAGTTTCTTTGAAATGAGGTAAAATATCTATAATTGTAAAAATACATTATTAGTGACACAATAAATGATCTTATAATTATTTTGTTTTATATAATTGAGTAATTTTCATTTGTTAAATGTTATTAATAAATGATTGGTTAAAAATTTCAGTTTTGTTCATAATGAACTTATATTGTATTATTATATTGTATTATGAGTGTGTAAGGATTACAGAACATTAAATATGGTAAATTACATATATTATGATCTATTTCAACCATTAAAAAAATTTCATGGACAATATTGATTATATCAGTAGAAATTGAAACCCCATCATCCCGGAATGTGATAAATTAAGACATATCATAGGGTATTTTCATTTTTAGTGCAAGAGGTGGGTGAAAACAGAGATGGTGATGAAATTTTATTTCTAGAATAATAAAATTACATTCTATGTAAGGTAATTGAATTTTTATAGAATTTGGATATGGGGAGGTTTTGAGAGAGCAAAAAAATAATAAAACTTGTAGTAGAATTTGAATGAAAAGAGAAGATAGGTTCACCTCTTGAGTACTCCTCCTTGAGAATATCCTTATGATATATTGGTCAAACCAGTAAGTCTTAAATAGGGGGTGGGGGCGTGATTTGGGTGATATTTGAAAAGAATTTTGGCATGTCTTAATGAATCATAGAAGTTCGAGTAAGTGGTGTTGAGTTTTGGTTTTTCTAGTGGAGGGGAGGAGGGATTTTACATTATTTTAATTATTATTTTAATATTTTCGCTCAAGAATATGAATAGTCATGATTCATGTGACCCCAAAGAGTAATAATCACATGTGTGTTCAGACCATGTGGGCTTACATCAGTCTTGAATCACCTATGATGTAGTAAATCTTGTGTTTAATATATTTCAAAATTTATCATATTTTACTATTAATAAAAAATTCATGTATTTCTGAAAAATAACAAAAATTCACCATAACAGTTTCTCAATGAGTAGAATCCAAAATGAACTAAATTTTTTAAAATTAATTTTCAAAATATGATTAATTTTATTTTTTATTAAAATCTATATTTAATTGAAAAATATTAACTCTTAAATTTTTCAACTTCAATTTTAGGGTTGCTAATTTTTTTTACAAAAATGAATAACGATACCATTCATATGGGTCATATTAATATTCATAAGGGTAGTTTACTATTTATAATGGTGTGTTACTATTTATAAGGGATGGTTAATATTAAATAAAAATTATTTTATTTCTATACGACTCTAAATATCACTATGATCGAAAATGTGCATTACGATTTTTCGAAATTCAAAACACAGAAGAGGAAAATGTAAGTTCAATGGCTAGGATATGAATATCTCTTAAATAACCAACTGTTATTTAAAAAATAATCTGTGCATTATTGAATATAGGATATCTAATTTATAGAATGTATTTAACTAAAATTTACCATAAAATGATAGGGGGTTATATTATTCCCTCCTTTGGAGATTTATTCCAAAAAAGTTTTTATTTTTAAAGCCCCTGAAAAAGATTTATGTTTTTCTTTTTCACCGCATCTTTAGGTTCCCGCATTGCTTCTTCCCTATTATAGTTTCTCTGTTGAACAATCACTAAGGAAGACGTCCAATTTGTCAATAACTACTCCCTTTTTTCAATAATCCTGATTGGATCTTCACAGTATGAAAAATAATGTTCCAGTTCTATTTTACCATAGGTGAGTACATGTGTAGGGTTTGCCATGCATTTCTTTATCAAGGACACGTGGAACACATCATGATCAATGGAGATACTTGGAAAGATTGCTAAATGATATGCTACAACTCTGATTATTCTATAATTTCAAATGGTCTTATGTACATGGTTCTCAGTTTCCCTTTCTTACCAAACATTAAGAAACGCTTCCATAGAGATACTTTCAGAAAGCCATGATCTCTAACATGGAATTCCAATTCCGTTCATTTCTTTTCAGCAAAAATATTCAATATACTTTGGTCTAATTTAATATGGTCTTGCATTGTCTTTACCTATTCCACTGTCTCTTCAATATGTTCTAGGCCTATAAGATTCCTCTCATCAACATCATCCCACCATGATGGAGTACAACATCTCTTTCCTTATAATGCTTCATATAGAGTAATATTAATACTATAATGGAAACTATTTAAGTAGGAAAATTCCACTATAGGAACGTATTGATCCCACATACTTTGAAAATCCTTTGAGCATGATCTCAACATGTCATCCTGTGTTAGAATTTTCTTTTCAGACTATCTGTTGGGTTGGGGGTGATATATATTACTCATATGAGGCTTAGTATACAATTCATTCTAGAGACTTTTCCTTAATTTTTATGCAATCTAGGGATCTCAATCAGACACAATCGATTGAGGTACACCATTAATTCTTACAACCTCATCAATATAATGTATTAATAAAATCTCAAGTAGTAAATCATCTCGTATAGCAAGAAAATGTGATAATTTTTTGAGATGGTAAAAAATTACCCATATTTCATCATTCTGTCTAGGTTTCTATTGTATTCATAAGATAAAATCCATCATAATGTCATCCCACATCTATATAAGAATATATAGAGGTTGCATCACCCCACAATGTTGTTGTCTCTATGCCTTCACATACTGAAAAACTAAACACCTTGACACGTAGTTTGAAATTTCATTCCTCAAATTATCCCACCAAAAATATTTCTTCTGATATCTAAAAATATTTATGATTCTACAGTTTATTGAAAAATATGAGCTGTGAGAATCATCTAATTGTTCCCTTTTTATCTCAGGTACTGATGTAATGTATATCCTCTTGCCAAATCTCATAACTCATTTCTCAAACAAAAATTCTACCAATCTCCTATCCTTATCACCATTAATTTCTGTGTATAGATTCTCATCGTTAGACTGAGATATTTTTATCTTATCTATTAATGATTGTTTAGAAATCATTTCAAATAAGAAATATTTTCACCTTCCTTAATAATTCCCATATAAATTTTTAGTAGATCAATGATTATAGGATCTCTATCAAACCTCATTTGGGTTAGAAGTCTATGATCATTCAGGCTTAATACATTTTACACCTTATTTCCCATTCCATGGATTTAGTTTATTGAACAATCATAATCTTTTAGTATCTCAAGCCATATACTTTTCAGCATGTTGATTTCTTTTTTGGTATAAATGGACTTCAAACTCTTGTGATTCATGTATATCTCATATCCTTCACCATAGAAAAAATGTATCCATATTTTTAGAGAAAATATTATGGCTTCTAACTCTGGATCTTGAGTTGGGTAATTTTTCTCATGAGTATTAATCTACCATGATGCATAAGCAATAACTTTATCATTTTTCACCAGGACGCTACTCAGTACATTCATTGATGCATCATTGTATATGACAAATCCAACATTTTCTGATGGTAGAGTTAAAATTAGATTATTGACCAATCTTGTTTTCAATTTTTCAAAGCACTATATTCATTTTTTAATCCATACAAACAGAAAACCTTTACATGTGACCTTGGTTAGCGGGTTAGTGAGTTGGGAAATATTACACAAGAAATGCTGAAAGTAACTTTCTAAGCCAATAAAAATGCATCCCCCAGTTATGTTCATTGGATTGGTTCATTCATTGATTGCCTTTGTCATTGAATGATCAACTATGATTCCATCATTATAGATAATATGTCTCATAAATGAAACCGATTGAAGCTATAATTCACACATTCTAAACAACCCAAATATTTCATTTCTAATAAGTGTTTTTAGAATAACCCCCATGTGATTCTAATGGTCTTTATAGATTTTGTAGTATAAAAGGACATAATTGATAAATACCACATAATGTAATCAATATATTCCTTTAATATTGTATTCGTTAGATCCAAGGAAATTGATGATTCATTAGTCAGTGTAATAGGTAGCACTCAAAACTCATAATGTCCATACCTGGTTTGAAACATAGTCTTTGGAATATCTTCCATACTCACATGTAGCTGGTGATAACTAGATCGTATGTCAATCATCAAAAAGTTCTTTTCTCCATGAACATGATCAAATAAATTATCAATTCATGGAAGCTGATAATTATTCTTTATTTTAGTTGCATTTATTTCCTTAAAAACAATTCATATCCTCATGGATCCAGCATTCTTCTTGATAAAGAGAACATGGGATCCCCATGGATAAACATTAGGTATAATAAATCTTTTTTCTCTCAATTACTCTAATTGAATCTCTAGATCCACTAATTCCATAGTGGTCATTCTAAAGAGAGTATTTGATATGGGACTTCCACGAAAGAATTATATAAATAGGGAACTCATCTTTCTTCTTTGGGGGATTTACAGGTAAATCCCCTTGAAATACATAAATGTACTCTTTCACTCTATTTACATCTTCTAATTGAACATTTATTTCCTCACCCATAGATATTGGGTTCTCATCAATGCAATGAATTACATTCAATCAGATCTATTTAGGGTGGATCTAGATAAGAATCATACGGTGAGGTTTCGGCTCTAAATACAAGGTATTATATCCCATTTTTTAAAAATTTAACATCCTTCTTCTTTCAAGAGATCTTTGCATCTTAATTTGACAGAAAATTTATAGCAATAATTATTTCTAAGTAATTCATTCACATGACGATAAGGTTAGAAACTAAATAACATTTTTGTATCATGAGTGGACTAATCAAAATGCCGTTGTTGCAACGGAAAATTCCCTAGGTGTATTGACTGACAAGTCCTTTATTAAATCAAATTTAATATGTCATATTTTCTTGGAAATCTGGTAAGATATAAATGAATATGATGATTCAATATCAAATAATGTATTGGCCATGTTTGAGGAAAAAATTAAAGTACCTTACACCTGGTCATTTGCGACTTCAATATCTATAGTTGTAATTCTTTAAACTTTCCCGTTCTCTTATTGCATTTTCATATACATGTTTCCTTAGAGATTAACACACTCACAAGAATATTTTATCATCTCTCTATAGTTTTATCATCAAATTTCATCAACTTGTTTCTTCCCCTTGAATTAATTAGATCGATTTCCCTTTTCTCTACACATATTGTAGACTACCATGCCTTTCATGAATTTCCCAGGATGATACTTTATTCATTTTTTTCATAATGGGAATTTATTTATTCTTTTGTTCTTCTTTGGTGTTTCTCATTTTTCTTGGATATCAGAGTAATGATTCTTATATTGGGATCCCTTGAAAAAAATTGATCTTGAAAATTACTTCTCTGTTTTGATTGAACATGATACAATTTCATCATATAATGAAAATTATTGAGAAACCAGTTTCCTTTGAAGGCTTGGCTTAAGATATTCAATCAAATTATCAATCCTATCTTCTTGTGTCACATACACATTCAATGTCATGACTATCTAGTCTTGTGATTATATCCTCATAATTCGTGACTCTATCTTATTACATTTTTTTAATCCAAGGAATGTCCTCCTCATTTCGGTTCATTGCTCACAAGGGAAATATTTTTTGAAAAATATTTCTATAAAAGTCCTCCATTCCATATCATCTATCTCTTCTTCCTCAAAGATTTTCTAGATCAAGGAACACCATTTATCAATGTCACCATTGAGGAAATATACAACCAGAACTCACTTTTAAATTTCATTGCATCTTATTTACATTAATATCTTTTCAAGGGACATGATCCACTACTCAGATACCACTGGATTAGCAGTCCAACTAAATGAGGGGGGATTCAACCACATTAAATGATCCAACATAGGAGTAGCATGACTATTTGTCCCAACCTAAGTTAGTTGTCCCAATATGTTCTTAATTTTTTCTACTCTACCATTAAATGTGTTAAATTTCTCAGGGGGTAAGTCCCTACATTTCCCATGAGCATTGATTACCCTTATTCTATCAGGCACCATATTTAAATAATGGAATACATTAGTTTAGGTTATGAATCATAATTTATAATCTCAAGAAGAAAATTACATAATATAAATCAAATTTATATTCATTACTAATCTCATAAAAATGGTTTATCTAAAGAAAAAATAATATTAAAATCATTCATAATGACTTGAAAAGAAAAATGATCATTATCCAAAGCATATCCCCTAGGTGTGTCAATACCAAAAGTGCAGTAAGGCCCACTGCCGTGTACCAATATACCAATAATCAAGAACGAAACTCCTTGTCAATGTTTTCACTCCTAGGTATATATTTTCTAAAGCCACCTCTACCAATTTGTAGCCAGATAGTGATTTCTTTTTTTGAAAGATCCACATAGTCTATTACTTACCAAAATTCCAGTACATTCTTTTATGTTTATCCTCAAATACTACCTTAGGGATTTGTTACCAATCTTGGTTTTCTAATCTAGTTTTCATGTTTTCTTCTAAACATCCATTGATACCAACTATAATACCCCGAACACAAAATCCCAGTGCCGATGCATTACTAATTACACTGTCATGGTTAGAAGAAAACTAATCCCAAAGGGACAACCAATTTAGTTGTTTTCATGAAACTAGATACATAGATGTAACTAAAATAACAATAAGAAATGTATCAAAATATAATACATCGAAAAACTAAAACAAACATCATCCATGGAAAATAAATACATGAACTCCTATATATTTTTTCATAGTGAAAACCTCATGGATAATTATAACTGAAAATGAATAAAGGGAATGAATATTAATTTGAAATAATGTATCTCGCAGATTATACCACTATAACATCAGAATTGTAAAGACCTAGTATTTTCCTTGAAATATTTTTTTAATATATTGTAATATAATGAGTCCAAAAATTGATGATGTGTGATTCCGAGTCTCGGAGTGCCAGAATGAGTTTATGAACATTTTTTAGGTATGTTCATTAAACTCGCGAGCAACATTTTGTAACTTTTGAACTATTGCTCGGAATTGAAATATGAGGACACCAATGAACTCACAACACATATATTCTCTTAAAGGGACCTTCACCTCGACTACAGTAGGTCACATGTAGGGGTTAGTTTTTTAGATTTTCATGGGAGAAGAAAAATAAAATAATTAAAATTTTCATTTTTTTCTTGAAACACTCCATTTTGAATCATGATGGTGGGGACCAACCAAACTCCTCTTTAATGTTAGTAAACCCTTATAATTCCCCCAATTAATGTGACAAAATTAATTTATTGAATATACTAAACTTAATTAAGTGGATCCTCACCTATTGGTTTGGGATCATTGGAAAATGGGAGGTTTTGGGAGATCTTTTTTGGAAGATCCTCCAACGAAGAAGATCCAAAATCAAAGAGAATCCTCTGAACGTGGAACATGGAAGTAATGTTCAGGAAGCAAAGACACATCATCTCTTTCCTCATGCCTTCTCCAACTAATGAATGGGGTAGGAGGTTTATTTTGAGATATGATAATTATATTTTTGTTTATTCTTCATATTCTCGATTCTAAATGACGATGGCCAATCAAAAACGACCATCAATCCGTGGAAATACCATGATGTTTTCTATTAGTTTTTTATGTGTTAATTGTTTGTTCTTAAATGAAAAGTAATTAAGAATTCTAAAAACACAATTTTTTGTTGAGAACGACACATGGACCTGGATATCGCAACCCAAGGATAAAAAATATGCGGTTATCATATATTTTTGGCTTAGAACATAACTGAAGTGTCCCATGGAATAAGAGGTAGGATGGAAAGTAGATGGTTCTGGTTCGAGGTGGTGGCAGAGGAGGATGGTGGCTGACACATTGGCCGGCCATGTGGAATCGGGGCGGTGCACGTCTATGCCGTCGGTAGTGGATGAGGATGTGTCCCGTCGACCATGGAGGAGAAAGGGATGATGATTGACACACCGACCGGCCACATGGAGGCTAGGTAGCACACGTCTGCACTGTCCGTAGAAGAGAGGGTTACAACTTCTTAGCCACTGTGGAGTACCCAGAGGGCAGATGACACCTAGCTGGTCGCGAGAGTATAACAGTGTCGTCCCACCGCTTAGAGGAGAGTTGGCCGGTCTTCCAGCTGGTTGCGTCACACTGAGCGGACCCCCCACAGTAGGACCCAAAACTAGTAGGTAGCTCCACTTGGTGCCACTTTGTTGGCCGAAGCCGAATAGTCCAACGGACCATTCAGAATATCGGGGGGCTCCTCCCTCCATTGTGGCTCAGGTGGGTCCCGCCACAACGGACTACACCCAGTTGGGCAGACCACACCGAACCGAGCAGGCAATGCCACAGGGGTAGTACCTAGTGGTCCATGCTGGGTGGGCCACTCCGACCAGGCCTCCACCTTTGTGGGTCGGGCCAGACAAGACCCGGTCCCATCTGGACCAAGATATGCCTTTTTGGACTTATCTTGATAACCAGCCGTCTGTTTGACGAACTGTCTACAGTAATAGGATCTATGGATCTAGATGGTTCTTTTGGTATAATCCAATTGAGTTTTGTATATTGTTGGTTTATGGCTGGGATGGATCAAACCTGAATCCAACTGGTCCCTCAGAATGGAAATGTTAATAACTTACAGACCGAGCACCTAATTGATGTGCCGTCTGTTCAGTTGGGTTCCTTATGAAGTGAAAAACGTTCATGATACCTATTTATGGGACATAATGGATGTTGAAGTATCATCTGATGGTATGAGGAGTGGAACCTCCTGATATCAAGAATTCTTAGTTCAGGATCCCTAAGGTTGGCTGTACTTGATGAATCTTTGGATCATGTATTGGTCAATGCTCAATGATCCTGTGTGTGTCAGCACATACTGATCCCGTGTGGGTCATCTCCAGATCCTATGTGGGCCACTTTTATATCCTGTGTAGGTCATCTATGATATTTTGTGGGTTAACAGCACAACTTCTTGATGAAGTATGATGATCTAGCGACATATCTAATCATCTATATTTCCATACGTAAGTAATAACTTGTGTGACCTAAGTATTTACCTTTGTGGTACTCTTCAGTTTGATGATTACTTCTTGGTATTCTCTTGTGTAGAATTAACTTTGTGGAACTTACCTTTATGGTGTTACCTATGTGGTACATCTATCATCATGGTGTAACCTGTGTGGTACTTCTACCTTCATGTTGTTAACTTGTGATATACTTCCCTCATGTGTGAAATGGGTATGTATAGATAACATAGGTATATGTAAGTCATATACCTAAGTAGTGTTGACAAATATTTCTTTGTGCTTTGATATTGATATCTTGCTTTTTGGTTTAACATTTTGGGATTTTGAGAGACGTTTGGGGGTCTCCGGTTCCATACTGATTATTGTTATACTCACCCCTACACGGGCTATGCCCGCACCTTGTTGTGTCATACGTAGATGAAGAACAACATTGTAAAGGGATGAGGGTTCCAGGATTAGATGCTTCTCCGAGGTGGACCATTATACGAGACATATTACAGAGATGACCATTCGAGAGCTATACCTACACTTTAGGAATGATCCATGGTGGGTGTTCACATGTGATATTTCCAGTTTTACTTGTACATTCCAGTTGGTCTTGTATTTTGTCCCCCCATTCATTACTATACTCACCCTTTTTACTATATAGTTTTCATTGTGCTTGTATCTTGTTGTGTGATGAAATTGTGTGAGTTTACAGGTGTAAAGGAAATGCCTTCCCGGTTTTAGGGATATGCCTTTCTGGTGCAAGTCGCCAGCCCCTATCTTATGGAAGGCAGGCATGGGGTCATCAAGACACATTCCCCAGTCGAAGGGTCATGACAAATTGTTTTCATTGGATTTGGTTCAACCAGAGAACTTGGACATTTATCTTTTTGATTCGACGGTAGTGTTATGTGTGATGAGTGTGGTTATCGGTTTAGGGAATCCATTTTTGGTGTAGTGGCTGACGTATACTTATTGTAAGACTATAACTTCTAATTTCCAACTCAGTGCACAAAAACACTGATTGCGTGTGAGTCTTTGGGAAATTTTCTTTGTAAACTCTTTGAGTCAGCTCTACAGGTATAAATTATTGACCATGGTGCATCTGTTTCTTTTAAGATGACTCCACCAAGACAACCAGATTGAGTTATAGGTAGAGTACAAAATACAGCCCACCGGGAGATGAGGTTTTGCTGTAGGGGCCCCCTTTTAGAATTTGTACCAGAGGGTGGTGTACCAGAAGAACCACTATGCATTAGGCAGCTAATGCCACCAGCCCCAGCAATGGAGGGGTCACTCCAATAGAGTGTGTTTCATGAGTTCCAGCACTAGAGGCCATTAAGGTTCTTAGGAGAGATGGATACACAGGTGGCTGAGAACTAAATAGAGGTCTTCGTCAGTGTTTTTCAACTGGTAGTGACACCAGCTGATCTCATAGTGATCCTTGTCAACAAACTTATTTGGGAAGCTATGGGAAGATGTTGGAGCTTTATGCTCCAGGTTCACGATGAGGTCACTCTCATCTGGGAGGACTTCAAGAGCCATTTCAGGGCAGTGTTCATCCCAGCGACCATGTGTTATGTGCGTATATAAGAGCATATTCACTAGTAGTAGGGTAGAATAACCATGGATCAGTATTCAGAGAGGTTCATTAACCTCTCGTGCTACTCCACCAACATGGTGCAAGACCCTTTCATCGTGGCCTAAACATTTGAATAGGGGATCATAAAAGAGATTAGATATTTGATGATTTCTCTCAGCATCCTGACACAGGAAGGGGTGTTAAAGTGTGCACTCTTAGTGGAGAGATTTCATTCTGAGAAGTCACCAACATCGAGAGCCACCACTAGACATCACCTAGCAGAATCATCTATAGGTGGTAGTAGATAGATGAAGCAGAGGTCCAAGAAGACTATACCTATAGGCGGACGAGTGCAGGATACAGGGTCAGTTGTGCAGTCTCTCGAAACAGAGAAATTTAGGCAAGGAACAGGCAGTGTTTCTCGTGGAGTGGGTAGGGTCACCAGGCACGCTATTGCCCGACCCGTTATACAAATAGCCGACAGACAGTCGAAGGACTGCCTTGGAAGAGGAGAATATTCGTTCAAGGTGGTATGCAGGTAGAATGCATATGTGGCTGAGGATATGGTTGTGCAGTAGGTGGTGGGTGGCGCTTCAAGGATCTACCGCCACCCCCACCAGGTGGTCCACCCCGACCACAGGGAGTAGGTGGACAGGGATGAGCTCAGCTCCAGGCAGTTGAGACCTACAACCATAGTGCTTCAGAGATGGTATGAGTTACAATCTGTGACTACTCCACCTTAGTTTCAATACTTATAGACCGCGGTGCTAGTCAATTCTTTTTTTCCACATCCATTATTCAGAGCTCAGAGATTCCGGTGGAGCCTTTGGCTCGATACTTACGGATAGAGACTCCGATGGTAGAGGATATACGATTACACACTGGTCTTGGTAGTGTGATCATACTCCAGTAGGTGATAGCATTGACTGTGATCTTCTAGTAGCATCGTCGAGGCCTTACGACGTCATCTTAGGAATGGATTGGTTATATATAGTCCATTATCATATTAACTATATTAGGTGAAAATTGTGGCGTGTCAGCGATGATGGGACCATATTTTCCTTCACTGGAGAGAATGGATCCTTTGTAGCGTAGGATGGACTAACACAGAGGAGGGTGTAACTGAACACACATCAGTTGGATAGCCTTACCCTTTGGGTGGTGGTTTTTGAGTGTATGAGCTATCCTATAGTGGTGGACCCGTATGCTGATGTTTTCTGGGATGACCTATTACGTATACCTCCTCATAGAGAGGTGGACTTTTATATCGAATTGTACACCGAGATGACACTGATATCCACACTAGTATATCAGATGGCTCCCGTAGATCTTCGTGAGCTGTGAGTATAACTAGAGGACATACAGTGTAATGGGTTCATTAGGTCTAGTGTTTCTCCTTGGGAAGCCCTGATTTTGTTCTCCAAGAAGGTAGATGGGATTTTGAGACTCTGTGTGGACTATCAATGCCTGAACAAGGTGACCATGAAGAATAAGTACCCATTACCAAGGATTGATGATCTTTTTGATCATTTGAAGGGAACATGGTAGTTTTCGAAGATAGTCTTTAGATCAGGCTATAACCATCTCATAGTACAAGATGAGGATGTGCAGAAGATGGAATCCAGAAACCGGTATGGCCACTCAGATTTCATGGTTATGCCATTCAGCGTGAGAAACTCCCTAGTAGTGTTCATGGGACTCATAAACAGTATCTTCCATCCATACCTCGATTGCTTTGTGGTAGTCTTAATCGAAGACATCGTGATATGCTTAGCTATGGAGGAGGAGCATTCCTATCATCTGTAGATAGTTCTTGACACACTCTGATAGCACCATCTTTATAGTAATCTCTCTAATTTCTAGTTCTGTATCTGAGAGGTTCACTTTCTTGTACATGTCTTCTTAGATGTTGGAGTTATGGTGGATCCATCAAATATTGAGGTTGTTCTTACTTGGGATCCACCAAAGCGTGTGATGGAGTGGAGGAGTTTTCTAGGTTTTTCCAGTTACTGCCAGATGTTTGTGCCTAACTTTTCCAGAGTAGTGTCACCCTTATTAGAATTGATAATAATGGGGAAATACTTCATGTACTTGGAGAGAAGACAACATGGTTTCTAGGAGATGAGGGAGAGAATGACGATTTCCCCGAACATGTGGTTACTAGAGGATGGTGTTGGTTACATATTCTACTACAGTGCATCAGGGACTAGAATCAGATGTGTCCTTATGTAGGAGAAAGAAGTGATCATCTATAGTTCATGACAGTTGATACAACATGAGCAGAACTATTCTACCCCTATCTTGGAGTTTGCTGTAGTGGTGTTCGACATAAAGATGTAGCAACATTACTTGATGGGCGAACGTTTTACAGTCTACTCTAATCACAATAGTCTCAGGTGTATATTCTCTCAGAATGACCTAAACCTAAGACATCATTGTTGTCTTGAGATCCTCTAAGACATTTACATCAAGATATTCTATACTCCTGGAAATGCAAACATAGTAGCAGATGCACTCAGCAGAAGATCTTGTATACAGTTACTGAGTGAGGCAACAGAGCAGCTTGCTGCTTTGAGGATATCCTTTGTGGATCAAGATGTAGAAGCATACCTTTGGTCTCTACCAATCACTACCCACTCCTTCAATGAGTAGGGGATGCACATCATGGGGACAGTAATTGAAAGGCTCGACGTGCATAGATTTTCAAAGGACAGTCACCTAATAGATTTTCTATGGTGGGGAGAATGATATCCTCTTCAGAGGATGCACTATGTTACCATTGGTGCATAGAGAGGAAGTGTTGAGGTAGTTCTATACATCCCCTTTAGAGGTACATCCAAGAGTGGTGAAGATGTAACAGGACCATCGGCGTTATCACATTTGGGTGAGAATGAAGAATGCAGTGGTAGAGTTTGTCTCACTGTGCCTCACTTGTCAGTAAGTGAAGACAGAGCATCATCTTCCAGCAGAAATTGTTCAGCCACAAGAGGTGCCAGAATCGAAGTGGGATAAACATTCAATGGACTTCATGACAGGACATCCACACACATCTAGGGTCCAGGATTCTATATGGGTGATCGTTGACTGACTCACCAATTCCTCCCACTTTCTACGTATCAGAGAAGAGGGACCAATAGAGGGTTTTGGAGGCCTCTACATACAAGAAGATTGTGTGGATTCATGGGGCTCCATCTATGGTTTCCTCTGATCGTGACGCATGTTTTACTTCCTGCTTATGGAAGGGGTTTCCAGAGACATTTGGGGCATATCTTCCATTCAGCATCACCTTACATCTTCAGACGTATGGTTAGACAGAGCGGACTATTCAGACCCTCAAGGACATGTTGAATTCTTGCACACCTGATTTCGCCCGTAGCTCGGAGGATCACATTCCCTTGGTGGTGTTTGTATACAAAAACAATTATCACTCCACTATTGATATGCCACCATTTGAGGAATTGTATGGTTGACCTTGAAGATCACCTATGTGATGCAGTAACCTAGTGGAGTCAGCACTCACGGGACCAGAGATGAAAGAGGATACCACAGAGATAGTTTATATCATCTAGGATCTAATGAAGACTGCCCAGAGCAGACATATGTCTTATGCTGATAGAAGAAAAAGGCCTCTGGAGTTCGAGGATGTTGACCATGTCCTTCTAGAGGTCTCACCATGACAATGTTTCTAGAGATTTGGTCAGGGTGGTAAGTTATCTTCGAGGTTTATCGGACTCTTCCAGGTCCTCAGCAGAGTTGGCGAGGTGGTGTACCACCTAGATTTTCCCCCTCAATTGCACCAGGTGCATGACATTTTCTATGTATCCCAGTTGAGGAGCTATGAACATGTTCCATCGTAGATCATTGATAGTGGTGTTCTGGACATCGACGATGGAGTGATGTTTTTGGAGGTTCCATTATTGATTGAGGATCAACATGAGAGATTCTTTCATGGGCGATCGATACCTCTAGTGCACGTATGTTGGCAGCATGGGAACCTCTAGGAGAGAACATTGGAGAGAGAGACTCAGATTCATTCTCAGTACGTCTACTTTTCTTCATGGTTTGTGTTATGTATTTTGTGAAAGTAAAGCCCTGAGGTAGGGAAAATGTATTAAAAGGGAATTTCCATGTAAATATTTTAAAAAAATGTATGGAAATATTACGAGTCCACAAAAATTGATGTCGGGTTATTCTGAGGTCCGGAGTGCCTGGAATGAATTTTTGAACATTTTCTAGGTGCGTTTAGTAAACACAGGAGCGACATTTTGTAACATTTGATCTGGTGCTCAGAATTGAAATCTGAGGACTCCGATGACCTCACAGTGCTGATATTTGCTTATGGGGACCTTCAGCTCAACCATAGTAGGTCGAGTGTGTGTCTTAGTTTTTTTGATTTTCATGGGAAAAGAAAAATAAAATAAATAGCATTTTATTTTTCTTTCATGAAAACATCCATTTTGAATGTTGATGGTGGGGACCACCCGAACACCCCTTTAATGTGAGAAAAACCCTTGGAATTTCCCTAACTAATGTGCCAATATTAATTGATTTAATTTACATAAATTAATTAATTTTCTCCTCACCTCTTGGTTGGGGATATGTGGAAAAGGGGAGGTTTTGGGAGTGCATTGGTGGAAGATCCTCCAATAAAGAAGGTCCACCACCAAAGATCATCCTTCAAATGAGGAACATGGAACCAATTTCCGGGATGCGCCGACACATCATCTCCTTCTTCACGCCTTCTCCAATGAAAAAACGAGGTAGGGGGTTTATTTTGAGATATTATAATTATCTTTTTGGCGATTATTCATATTCTTGATTGTCAACAACGACGTCCAAACAAACACGGCCATCGATCCACAAAAATACCATGATATTTTCTATTTATTATCCGCACTTTCTTGATGCGTTATTAAACGCCAAATAATTATGCGAGATAAGAACACAATGTTTTATTGATCATGAAATATGGATGTGGAGATCTCAATCCAAGGATCATGAATATATGGTTGTCATATTTTTCGGGCATAGAACGAAGCTGTAGTGACCCGCAGAAGAGGAGAGCATCCGACAACTGGCCGACCATGGTTCGAGGAGGCTGTAGAGGACAGAGGTGGCCAACACACCGGATGGCCATGTGGAACTGGGGTTGCACATGTCTGTGCAGCTGGTAGCAAAGGGGGTCATGGCATGTCGACAGTGGCTGAAAAGGGTAGGGTGGCTGTCACGCCAGCTGGCCGAATGGTAGAAGGGCGGTGCACGTTCATGCCTCCAGTAGAGGAGATGTTCGTAGCATCTTTTCCATGGAGGAGTGCCCAGAGGGCAACCGAAATCTAGCCGACCATGGGTGAATAGTGGAGCCGTCATGCCGTAGGGAGGAGAGTCGGATGGTCTACCGGCTTTCCGATTCATGCTGAGTGGGACCCTCCCCCAGCGGTACCCACAAAGCATCAGGCGATGACATTTGGCGCCACTGCGTTAGCTAAATCGAAACAGTCCATTGGACCATTTAGAATACAAGGGGGTGCCTCCCCCCCCAGGCGTGGCTTGGGCGGGTCCCACCATGTCAGACCACACCCATCCTGGCAGACCTCACCCAGCCGAGCGGGCCGCACCGAGTGGGCCACGCCCAGTGGGAAACTATGACTGGGGAAGGCTTCCCCATTTGTGGGTTGGGCCGAACCCGGGTCGAGCTGGGTCCACCTGAACCAGGTCGGGTCTAGGTAGGTCGGTCCTACCGGGTCGGACTAGACCAGGCCCTATATAGACCCAGAGACGCCCATTTTCCCATATCTTGAGAACTGACCATCCATTTGACGAACCATCCGCGACACCAATATCCTTGGATTGAGATAGTCCTATTGGAATACACCACTTCAGTTTCATATAATTTTTGAGTATAAACAGGATGGATCAAACCTGAATAAAACAAGTCCCTCAGAACCAAAATGCTAATAATGTACAGACTGGAAGTCTTATTGACACACCGTCTATCACGTTGGGTTCCTTATGATGTGTCAAACCTTCATGATACTTTATAGTTGTACTTTGTGGTAGTTTAAGTGTCATATTATTGCTTGAGTATCCAAACATCCATGAATCAAGCTTTATTAATGCGAGATCCCTAAGGCTGACAATACTAGAAGAATCAATGGATCCAGTGTGGGTCATCGTCAGATCCTATGTTGTTCATCCCTCACCGATCCTGTGTAGGTCAGCACATACTGATCTATTTTGGGCCATCTACGATCCCATGTGGGTAACATTCAGATCCTTTCTGGGTCATCTACGATCTTGTGTGGGTCATCTACGATAATATGTGGTCAATAGTAGAGCTTCTCAACAAACTAAGATGATCTCGCAACACAAATAATCATCTATACTTCCATACATAAGTTATTCTTGGAGTGAGTTAAGTCTTTAACTTTGTACTACAATTCATTATTGTGATACCTCCGTGGTATTCTTATATGTGGAGTTACCATTGTGGTACATACCTTCATGGTGTTACCTGTGTGGTACTTCTATCTTCGTAGTGTTTCCTATGTGGTACTTCTACCTTCATGGTCTTACCTTGGGGTATACATCCCTCACGTGTGATATGAGTATATATTGATAAATTTAGTATATGTAGGGTAATAACCCTAACTAGTGTTGATGACTTTTTCTTTGTGATTTGAGAATGAGATCTTTCTTTTTGGTTTATCTTTTGTGGATTCTGAGAATCCTTATGGGGTCTTGGATTCCCTACCAAGTATTGTTATACACACCCTTGCATGGGCTACGCCCGCACCTTGTTGTGTCATGTGTAAACGACAGACAACATTGATCAAGGGTGAGGGTGTCAGGACTAGAAGATGCTTGAAGGCAGACCATTAGATGATACATACTATAGAGACGATCATTCGAGGGATGTACATACTCTTTAGGTTGGATCCTTGATGGGTGTTCATAGGAGCTCTTTCCAAATTTACTTGTACTTTCTAGTTGATCTTGTATTACAGCCCCCTTTAATTATTAAACTCACCCTTTTAGAATATAGTTTACTTTTTTCTTGTATTTTTCTATGTGCATGGATTATGTGAATTTATAGTTTTAAAGCCAATGCCTTCTCGATTTTATGGATATGCCTTTAGGTGCTAGTCTCCAGCCCCTGGCATAAGGAAGGTGGGCTAGGGGTAGTCACAGAACGAGACCTGGGGGACGTGTTGTGATAGGAATGGTTTATATCTGAGGGTAGAGACTCATCAGATTTTTGGAAACAAACTCGAAGGGTTTTTCTCCAAACGATTGTCTTATAAGACCATTCAATGCATCGAGGGGTTATAATGGGCCATACCCTTCGCTGCATGTCCAATGAATTCTATATATATATATTCAATACAATATCAATATTCCTTTAAGTTATATCTAATGAATATGGGATATATATTAATCAATACTTCCATAGTTAAAACAACATTAAAGAAAACATCATATTTAAAATGGTATGTATCTTAGACAATAATTATATCCATTATATGAGAATATGTATATTTAAAAGGAATATAATCTGAAATGAAAAGTGATATCAAAAGGATAGTAGGTATAACACATAAGAATTATTAGGTTTACAATATAATGAATGTCCCTGCGAAATGGGAAATTGAGACAAAGCCCATTACAACATTGTAATCAATCATTTCATGTGATCATGAATTAATAATAATCAAACGAATAACATAATAAAATTAATTTAAATAGATTTATGATATTATATATCAAATGTAAATAAAATAAACAACATGCATGAAATATGTGGCAATAAATGGAAATCACATGGAAATAAAAGTGACATGAGAACCCCCTTACAATTAATTTGGGTTGATAACGAGTGTTCTTGTAATGAATTAATGATAGGTAAAGGGATATCCCATCATTTATATTTAATGAGGGAATTATGGGAGAGGTACTTCAATATAACCCATCATAATGAATTAAAAATAAAAGGACACAACATAGGTGGATGTCATGAAGAAAAGTTAGGGAGAGGATCCCTTACAAATAATGTATCATTAGATTGAGACAAAATCAATGAAATAATTATGTGTGACCAAAAAACCAAAACAATAAAAGCTTATATATATAATAAAACAATCATATGAAATTCACACTTATTCTGGGGAAGGTAAAACCAATGAAATTGATTTTTAACTCAATAAATGGGAATTGAGTTTTGATATCCCTTACCATATGCCCGAAAGAGTTCTTGATTGTTCATAATGACCTGAATAATAAAATTTAACTTATTTAATAAATAATTCCATAACCTCATAAACATGTAATTGATATTGTATAACCATATTAGGTTCATTAATTCCATTTTTTATGAGTTTAAGAGATTCATTTTTCTTATTTTTGTAGTATTTTCTTCAATGAATTTCATGACCAGTTTACTTGTGTTCCTGAATGGAAGTTCGTTTGAAGTATGGTTAAACATACATATTTGTAAATATATATTATTCGTGACATTAAAAATGATCTTATAAAGAATTTAGGTTATTTACATCAGTTTGGTGAAATAGTTAAAAATTATTGATTAACGCTGGGATTAACTTTGTTGTTTTTTGCATAATGAAAATGTTTTGTATTATAATTTTTTATTATGAATGTGTAAGGATTTAAGAACATTTCATAAGTTAAAATGAATATATTATTATGTGGTTAACCATTGAAAAGGTTTCATGACCAGCCTTGATGAATGTAATAGAAATTGAAAACTCGTTATCCTCGAATGTGATAAACTAACACTTCTCAGATGATACTTTCATTTTTAGTGTAAGAGGTGGGGGATAAAAGATAAGATGATGAAATATTATGTTAACATAACAATATTATATTCCATGAAAGGAAATGGTATTTCATAGAATTTGTATGTGAGGAGGTTAGGAGAGAGAAACAAAATAATAAAACATGTAAAAGAATTTGGATGAAATGAGATGAGAGGTTCACCTCATGAGTAGTCCTCCTTGAGAATCATCGTAATGAATATTGGTGATCCTAGTTAGTCTTGAATGTAGGGGAGGAGTTAGGGAGATATTTGAGAATAATTTAGGCATTTCATGAATCTTGAACGATGTCGGAGGAATAGGTATGAGTGGTGGTTTATATAGTGGAGGGGAGGAGGGAATTTACATTATATTACTTATTATTTTAATATTTTGGATCAAGACTATGAAAATTCTTGATTCATGTGATTGAAATTAGTAATAATGGAATATTAGTCTGAACCAAGTGGTATTAATTCAGCATTGTATCACCTATGATGTAGTAAATCATGTATTTAACATTTATCGCAACTTATCGTATTTTACTATTTAGTTAAAATTCCTGTATTTTAGAAAATTACAAAAAATTATCCCCAACCATTTTTTTGACATGTATAATCCCAAAACAAAATAAATTTTTCCAAAAATAATTGAATAAATATGATAAAAGTAATTTTTAATTAAAATCACTATTTGATAAAAAATACAAATAGTTCAAATTTTCATCTTCTTTTTGTAGGGGAATAAATTTTATTTATAAATTAATGGGTAAAGATACCATTCATAAGAGTTTTATTAATATTCCTAAGGGTAGGTTACTAATGATAAGTGTGTGTATCAATTTATAAGGGTAGGATACTATTCATTAAAAATTATGTTTAATCTATCAGATTCTAAATATCACCCTGATCACAACTGTGTATGTCTATTTTTTGAAATTCAAAATGCACAAGTTGAAAATTTAAGTTCAATGGATAAGTTATGAGTATCTCTTAAATAAAAAGGTATTGATTCAATGAATCACATTTCTTCATGAAATATAGGATGTCTAATGAATAGAATGTATTTAACAGAAATGTACCATAAAATGTTTGGGTGTTATATTATCCCCTCATTTGGAAATTTCGTCCCCAAAAATTTTTATTTATAAATACCTTAATAAATATGTGGGTTTTTAATCTTCATAATATCCTCATGTACCCACATTAAATTCTCCATATTGAAGTTTCTCTAATGAAATTTAAATAGACGATTTGTTCAATTTCTCAATATCTGCTCCCTTGTGTAAAGAATCTATATAGGATCTTCATAGTATGACAAGTCATGTTCAAGATCTATTTCTTCAGAATTGAATACATGCATTCGGTCTGACATTTATTTCTTTATCAATGACACGTGGAGCACATAATGAAATTTTGAGAGACATGGTGGCATTTATAAAAATAATCCTACAACATCGATTCATTCTAGAATTTCAAATGTTCTCATGTACATGGGGTTCCATTTTCATTTTCTTACCAATATTAAGACACCCTTAAAGGGAGATTATTTCAGAAATACATGATCTAACACTATGAATTCCAATTATTTTCCCTTGTATTCAGAAAAACTCTTCTTCCTACATTGGGATGCTTAAATATGGGATTGAATTGTCTTTACCTTTGACAATTTCTCTTCAATATGTATTGGTCCAATAAGTTTCCTTTAACCAAATTCATCCCAACAAGTTTGGGTTAGACATCTGAGTCTATAGAGTGATTCATATGGAGCAATTTGAATACTATAATAGAAACTATTGTTTCCGGAAAATTACTCCAAAGGCATGTATTGATCCCACATACCATGAAAATCAAGAGAGCATGATCTTAACATCTCTTCCAGTGTTTTAATAGTGTTTTCAGATTGTCTATCGGTTTGGGGTGATAAGAAGTAATCATATGTAGTTTAGTATCCAATGCTTTCTTGAGAAATTTCAATAATTTTATTGTAATATATGGATCTCTATCAGACCCAATCAATATAGGATCACCACAAAGTCTTACAACTTCATTAATATAATGTCTTGTATGGCGCTGAAGTGGTAAATATTCTTTTATTGCAAAGAAATGTGCTGATTTTTTTAGACAATAAACCATATCCCATATTGCATGATTCCATCTTGATTCCCTCAGTACTTCTATGATAAAATATATCATAATTCTATCCCACTTCCACTTATGAATATATATATGTTACATCACCCCTCATGGATGTTGTCTCTCTGCCTTCACATGTAGACAAACTAGACACCTTGACACGTTGTCAGCAATTTCTCGCTTCATATTATCCTACAAAAAATATTCTTTCAGATAACTGTACATATTTATTCAACATGGGTTTATACAGAAATTTGAACTATGAGCATCATATACTTGTTTCATTTTTATCTCAGGTTGTGACGAAACAAATTAACTATTACCAAATTTCATAACTCATTCATCATACACGAATTCATTCAGTCTACCATCCATAACAACATTAATTGACATGTAAATATTCTCATCATCAGATTGAGAACTGTTTATCTTATCTATTGAAGATGGTTTAAAATTCATTTGAAATAAAAAATATGTTTCTCCTTCTTTACAAATTATCATATCCATTTTTAGTATATCCATGATTAGAGGATCTCCCTCAATCTTTTATTGTGTTTGAAGCCCATGATCATTCCTACTTAATGCATATGGCAGCTTAGTTATCTTTCTGTGGTGGTAGTGTGTTGAGCAATCATAATATTTGAGTAATTCAATCTATCTCCATTGCCTCATGTTGAGTTTTTTTATGTAAAAATGCATTACAAACTCTTTTGATCCTTGTATATATCATTTATTTTACCATAGATACAATCTCTCTAAATTTTTGAAGAAAAAATAATGGCTTCTAACTCTTGATCATGAGTTGGGTAATTTTTATCATGAGTCATAAAATAACTTGATTCATATTCAATAATTTTATCATTTTTCATAAGGACACAACCCAGACCATTCTATGATTCATAAATATATATCATAAATTCATCATTTTAGATTGATGTGTCAAAATTAAATCATTGAGTTATCTTCTTTTCAATTATCCCATGAATTCTGTGTATTATTTCGTCCATACTATCTTAATGACTTTACATGTGATCTTGGTTAGTGGGTTAGCCAGTCGAGTGAAATTCTGAATGAAACTTTGATAGTAACCTTATAAGAAAATAAAACTGCGTAGCTCAGTTATGTTCATTGTCTTGGGCCATTCATGGATTTACATTGTCTTTTTTAGGATCAAATAATATTCCATCATTAGAGAAAATATGACCTAGAAAAGAAACTGATTGAATAAAAAATTAACTCTTGCTAAACATCACATGTAATTAATTTCTTCTATGAATTTTCAAAATAATTTTCATGTGATTCTCATGTTCATCAGAGCTTTAAGAATTTACTAAGATATCATCGATAAACACCAAAAAAAAATTATAAAGATATTTCATGAAAATACAACTCATTAAATTCATGAAAATTTAGGGTCTATTTATCATTCCAATAGACATCACTCAAAACTTATAATGCCCATACCAGGTTCGAAATACTATCTTTTGAGTATCTTTATTCCTCACACATATCTAATGACATATAGATCGAATTTAAATCATCAAAATGTATTGTGATCCACAAAGTTGAACAAATAAATTATCAATTCATCGAAGGGGATACTTATTCTTTATTGTAATAGCATTGATTTCCTTGAAATCAATGCATAGCTTCGTAGATCCATATTTATTACTGACAAAGAATACATGTGCTCCCCATAAATAAACATTGGGTCAAAAAAGTAATTTTTATCTAAATTTATATAGTTGTTTCTTTAGATCCACTAATTCCAAAGTGGACTTTCTATAGGAAGACATTGATATAGGTATTTCACCGTGAATTAAATAAAAAGAGGACACAACATCCCACTTTGGAGGAAGTCCAGGTAAATACTATAGAAATACAACAATATATTATTAAATTATGTATACATATTCATATTGAAGATTAAATTCCTAACCCATAGATATTTGGTTCTCTTCCTCTCCAATAATTTCATTCAGATGTGCTATTTGGGGTTGATCAAGATAAAAATCAGACTGTGAGGATTCTCTCCCAAAGAAAAGGGATTCTACACCTTTTTCAAAAAACATTAACTTTCTTTTTATTCCAATATATTTATTCATCATACTTTGACAGCCAATTCATAAAAAAAATATATCAATTTCAATAATTGGTATGACAATAAGGTTAGAAACTAAAGGAATTTATGTTTCTTAAGGGGGACCGATCAACACACCTTTGTGGAAATGAAAATACCTTAGCAGTTTTGACTAAAAACACCTTTATTAAATCAAATTAGACATATATAATTTTCTTGGAAATCGTGTATGATTTAAATGAATGATGTGATTCATAATCAAATAATGCATTGACCATGTTTTATGAAATAATAAAAGTACTTTACACCACATCCTTTGGGACATCAACTATTTAGGTTGTAATCACGTAAGCCTTCCCTTTCTCTTGTGGCATTTTCATATCCATTTTTTCATGATGATTTGGAATGTCACATTCATATTTTCCCATATATTTATAATTTTAGCATTGAATATCATCGACTTGATTCTTCCCCTTGCATTCATTATTTCGATTACCCTTTTATACAAAATTATAGCAGGATCACATAACTTTCAAGCATTTCCCTATAAGATTCTTTCTACATTTATCACATAATGGGAATTGATATGTTACTTTGTTCATATTTGGCACTTCACCATTTTCTTGTTTATTAGCGTAATTCTTCTAATCTTGGTTTCCATTGAAATAAAAATTTGTTTAATGAAATTCCTTCTATATTTTCAGGGAACATGATATAATTTCATCATATGATGAAAATGTTTGAGAAGCCCGTTCCATTTGAATACATGGCTTCTGTCCTTTAAAAAGGTATCAATATTTTCATTTGAGTCACATATATAATCTATGGCATACATGGAAGGTCTTGTGAAGGTAGCCTCAAAATCTGTGACATTGCCTTCTTTCCTTTATTTAATCCAAGGAATTTCCTCTTCAATTTTGTTTGTTGATCACGAGGGAAATATTTTTTTTATGAATTTTTATTTAAAATTCATCCATTCTATATCTTGTATTTATTCTTCCTTAGTGTTATATCAGATAAATAACCACCATTGAGAAGTTTCACCCTTGAGAAAATATATTTCCATAACTTTATTTTCATTTTCATTATATTCATAATGCCCTACGTATCATTTCAAGGGACATGATCCACTAATCAGCTTCCACTTTTTAGTAGTCCCACTAAACTATGTTGTATTTTTTCATATGAAATGATCCAACATAGTTGTAGCATGGTTATTTTTCAAAACCTGAGTATGATGTCCCAATATATTCCTAATCTGATCAACTCCAACATTGACTATGTTAACTTGCTCAATGGGGAAATCCCTAAATTTCCTAAAAGTATTGATTCCCCATAATACATTATGTTCCATATCTAAATAATGGAATACAATCGATTAGGTTATGAATCATAATTTATAATCTCAACTAGAAAATTACATAACATTAATAACAATTTCAATCATTCCTAATCTTCTTAAAAATGGTTTCACTGAGGAAAAATTTATATTAAAATCATTTATAATGGATTATAATCAAAATGTGAATGACACAAATCATATTCCTCAATATTTTCAATACCAAGAGTGCTGAAATGCCCATTTTTGTGTACCAGGATACCCCCAGTCAAGCCCAAAACTCCTTGTTGGAGCTTTCAGTCCTAGGTAAATCTGTGCAAGAGCTTCCTCTACCTGTTTGTATCCAGACATGGATATATTTGCTCGAATTATCCACATAATCAATTCCATTGAAAAAAATCCAGGATGATACTATGCATTTATCCCCAAATAAAACATTAAGGATTTGTTCCATATCTTTTTTTACTAATATAGTTTCCATGTATGCAACTAAACTACATTTGATAGAAACTATAACAACCTGAACACAAAATCTTAGAGCTGATTCATTTCAAATTACATTGACATGGTTAGAAGGAATGAAATCAAAATGTAATGATTTATTTAGTAGCATTTATGAGTCATTTTAAATATGTGTAACTATAATTACATTGAGAAAGGTATCAAATTAAAATACATAAAAAAACTGCATCCATAGAAACTCAAAACATGATCTACTCTCCATAACATGATGAAGGTATAAAAATGTAAGAGGTGAGATCAAACGATAAATGAGTGTTAAAAATAAATAATTCATTATTTAATAATTGAATGATAAATAAATTTGAATTTTCAATATGGCACGGTGAATAAATGAAAAACACACACAAATAATAAACTGAGAATGAAACTCCATCCACTGAATTATACATAGTGAAAACCTCTTGGATTGTAATAACTAAAAATCGATAAAGTGAATTATTATTAACTGGACATCATATATCTGGAACATGATACCACTATCGCATCAGAACAGTTTATGTCTGAGGGTAGAAACTCGTCTAATTTTTCAAAACAAACCCGAAGGGTTTATCACCAACTTGTTGTCTCACGAGACATATCGATTCATCGAGGGGATATAGTTGGCCCTGACCATCACTGCATGTCCAAATAATTCTATATACATAGATTCAATAATGAATTAATATGCCTTTACTTTATCTGCAAGTAATATAGGATACAGATTTATCAATACTTCCATAGTTATGAAAACATTCAAAAAAACATTATATGTCAAATGGTATACAGATTAGGAAATAATCATATCCATGATATGAGAATATGGATATTTTAAAGGAATATAATTTCAAAGGAAAATTAATCTAAAATGGGATGTAGGTACACCACATAAGAATTATTAGCACCACAATACAAAGTAAGTCACAACAAAATGGGAAATTAAGACAAAGACCGTTACAACGTTGTAATCAATCATTTCATGTGACCAAGAATTAATAATCATCAAATTAATAGCATAATAACATGAAAATAAATAAATTCATAATATTATATATAAAATAGAAATACACATACACCACATTCAATAAATAATTGGCGAACAATGGAAATCTCATAGAAATAAAAGTGAGATGAGAAACCCCTTACCAATATTTCATCCTGGTAACATGTGTTCTTGTAATGATTTAATTAGATGTAAAGGGGCATACCATCATTATATAAAATAAGTGAAGTGTGTGGGAGGTGTGAAAAAATACCCCATCATTAGGAATCTAGACATAACAAAGGTGGAATTCCTGAATAAAAGTGAGAGAGACGATCCCTTAATAAGAACATATCATTAGATTGAAGAAAAATCAAAGACATAATTATGAGTGAGAACATTAAACCACAGAATAATGGTGGATATATTGCATAAAAAATCATAGGCTATTCATGCATATTCTCAGAATTAGAGAACCAGTTACATTGATGTTTACCTCAATGAATGTTTCTTGAGTTAAGATATCCCTTAGCTTATGCTCGAAGGTGTTCTTGATTGTTCTTAATGACCTGATTAATCATATATAGATTAATTAATTAATAATTACAGAACCTCATCAACATGTAATTTATATATTATAACTGCATTTGGATAATTCTTGCAATTTTTAACATGTTTAAGAGATTCAAATTTATTTTTTTGGAATCATTTTCTTCCATGGTTTTCATGAATGTATTACTTGTACTCATGAAAGAATGTTCATTTGAAATATGGATAAATAGTCATAATTTTAGATATATATTATTAGATACATTATAAATGATCCTATAATGATTTTATGCTATATGATTCAATATGATTCATTAGTTAAAAGTTATTGATTAATGCTTGGATTAACAATGCAGTTTGCTACATAATATACTTGTTTGGTATTATTATTTTCTATTATGAGTTTTTAAGGATTTAAAAGCATTGAAAAAGTTAAAATACATATATTACAATCTAGTTCACCATTAAAATGTATTCATGGCCACACTTCAAGATATTAATAGAAATTGGAAACTTGTCGTCCTTGAATGTGACTCATTAACACTTCTCCGACGATATTTACATTTTTAGTGTAAATGGTGGGGGAAATGAGAGATGATGATGAAATATTACATTAGCATAATAAAATTATATTCCATGTAAGGTAATATTATTTTTAAATAATTTATTTTTGGGGAGTTTATGAGAGATCAACAAAAGAATATAACTTGTAAAATAATTTGAAAGAAATGAGAAGGGAGGTTCACCTATTGAGTACTCCCACTTGAGTTTTTCTTTAAGTCATTTGGGCGAGACCAGATGGTCTTTTATGTCAAATAAATAGATTATTTTAAATGTATTTTTATTATAATTTCCATTAATGCTTTGTTTTGGGGGTTTCCAAAGGTTTTATGTAGAATATGTGAGTTTTCATGAATTGGGCCAAACCGTGAGCCCAATTCGAGATTTAAAAATAAATTTTGATTCTTTTATAAAATATTCAGTTTTTTAATATTTTTCACTCATTACAACTCCTAAATGTCCTCCCCTGATATATTAACACCAAAATTAAAATTTGGAGCCTTTGGAAATCCATAACCAAGGTTTATTTTGTTTTTTATTTTAGGGATTGGGACTGCCAGGGAACCCATATCCAGTTTTAAAAATTAATTTTATTTATTTAATAACATATTCAATTTTAAGTATTTTTCGGTGATTCCAAGCCTCATATGCGCCCCTTACAACCAGCCGATCCCCCAGCCTCTTTACCCCCTCTTTGGAGCTCTTAGGAATCACGATTTTGGGACGAACATCTTAGGGTTTCTAAAATCGTCCAGATTTGATGAGGTATGTTCATTCAATCATAACTCTCTCAATTCATACTCTTTTCCCTCCATTCCAATTCCTAAATGACCTAATAACTCTTGTTTGAACATCCCCTATGTTTTGGCCGTTTTCAATTTCAGATACTGGTGTTTTGGGTAGATGCATTCTAGATTTATCAAGTAAGTTAGTCCATTTCATTTCCCCATTCAAATTGATTAGGGTTTCATTCTTTTTTTAGGGTTTCCTCCCATTTAAATTAAGTAAAAAAACCAGTGGGTAGGGGTTTGAACCTAAGGTTTAAACATGGTTTTTCTTGGTCCAATTTTCTATTTTTTGGTTTGATCTACCCTTCTCGAGGTGTGGCGTTGGTGCGTTGTTGTTTTTGGACAAAGGATTAATTGGTTTCATTTGATTTTTTAGGTGATTCCATTGTGTGTACAATTTTTGTGAATTAGTTTTCTGTGTTCATGGTAACTTAATGTTTATTTCACTTTAATGTTTCTGTAAAAATTGGTTTTAGTTTCATTTATAATGAAAATGAATTTTAAGTTCCAATTTTTGGTGAAATTGGGGGTTTTTCATTCAAATCTTTTATTGGTTCATTTTGGGCTGACCTATAATTACTTAGTTGATTTTATTGAACTATATTAGGACTGAAAATCATTTTTTGAATGTTTATTCTTTTTTTTACTGTGAGATTTTGTTTAAATGGTGTTTGGGAAGCAACTGGGTTTTAAGTGCCATGTTTGTGTGAAAATGGTGGGTTTTAAAAGATATAACTCTTTGGTTCACATTGGGCTGCCCCATAACTGAATTTTAGGTTTCATTAAAGGGTAGTGAACTCAAATTTTGTTTTAATGACTTACAAGTGTTCACATAGTGTGAAAAGTGGATATCTTAAAGATCTTTGGGTGCAAAACAATGTGATGTTTTGAGAGGTTGTTTTATTGAAAATAAAATTATTTTATTATGTGTTTTAAATGGTATAAAATGTGTGTAGGTACTATACTATTTGTTTGTGACCAGTAGTGATATTTTATATGAAAAATGATGTGTGTTGTTTTCGGAAATTGTTTGAGCACAAAAGGGGAATCCCGAGTACCTAGGTGGGGAAGATTTGTACTAGTACGACTAGTGGACCAGATAGGTTTTGTCCCTGTTCCACTTAGCATTTGGATAAATAGAACTCTAACTAAACTATGTGGATGATGATTGGGTACCACTAGGTTATGGTTATGTTCCCTACTAGTGGCTCGTGGATGAGAACAGATTTTCTATGGTTACTTTACATCGAGGTACGAGGTACATAGGGCCTGAGACAACCTAGTGCTTAGGGGTGTTCCCGATTTTGTTGCTCATTGGATTTGTGGTATTTAACCATGTTGTGGGGTTTTTTGGCACTAATTTACAGTATCTCACATGTCTATTTAATGTGTTAACATTATGAAATTCTCGGATTGGAAACTTTTTTCATTTGAAAGTTTCATTTCTTTGAATTTTAACACCGTTTAACATTGTGTATTAAAATTGCTTGTTTAGTTCACATTATATTGCATGGTCTTTGGAATAATCCAGTGGTATCCTACCGGGAATTTTCTCAGACCCTTCTTACACCCTTGGGTGTAAGTAGACTTGGTTTTTTTTGTCGCAGGTTGGGTATAGTTTTTAGTGCCAGTGGTTCAGGTTTCTAGTAGGTCCTTGGTGGTGAAGTCTTGTGGGAATGGATTGAGGGAGGTGACTCTTGCCATGTGGAGGTTCTTGAGCTGTCCTTATTTGGTTTTGTAACTTTTTAATGGTCTTTAAACATAGTTTGAACTTATGTAATTCAGTTCTGAAATTTTTTAAATGATTATTTTAGTTAAAAAATCCAGATTTGTTTTATTGAGTTTGATTGTTGTTTAATGTTTATAAATTCGGGTAAATCATTCCCAATTCTCATTATATGATACCCGGGCACTTGTTTCAGCCTGTGGGGATCGGGAACACCCTTAGTTTCTTGGAACGGGCCATGTTTGGTGCCGGTTGGATGGTGACCAGATCCGGTTCGTGACAAAATGGTATCAAAGGAGGTTCAGGTTAACACTTTCTGTCATGTTATTTGGGGAAGAGTCAGGATAGTATGGAGTTAGGATTGTAGGGAACTGGTATTATAGTTATGGGCAGTGTGTCTGATCACCACACCTCATGACAGGATTCATGTTTCTAGGGGAATTCAGGTTTTATATAAGTCCTTTGGTTTTCTTGGTTTGATGATGGTTAGGGGAAACGAAAAGAGAGTTGGGTTAATGGTCTCAGTGAGATCGCAGGGCCTGGTAAGCCAAGTAGAGCCAGGGATCTTCCCTAATACACTCTTTGTGACTGTGAAGTGATTATATTATGGTCTCCAACCATATGTCCAAGTCACCCACTGAAACTAGTTTCTTCTCGCATTGTCTTGTGTTCTTTAGTTTTGAAATCTTGGACTTTGGTTTTAAAGTGACTTGGTTTTTAGAAGCGTAAAGATTTTTTTAAATGATTTTCAAATAATGAGGGAATGGTTTTGTTAATGAAATCGTGGAACTGAATTTTCATAATTATTTTGAAATGTAAAATGGTGTTCTTACACCTCTTTTGAAATTAGGAACTATATTGATTTTGGTTTTGGAAAGTGTTTCTAATAGAGTTTTATAAACAATCAAATGGTGTTTTAATGGGATTAGATGTTTTTAAATTGATGTGAATATCTTGAAATTGAGTTTTTGTGTAAATGTTTGTGTATTCCTGAAAATTTTAGTAATATTTGAATTGGGATTTTGATATCCTGGTTAGAAGTTTTGAAACAAAAAGGATGTATTGGTTGACCATTTTGGTTTTGAAAAGTGGAAATAACATTTGTTTTAACCTTTGGTATTTACATGGGTAACCACATGCATGGGGTTATATGGGATGATGGATGGTTGATGGACTGACTTGATGAGTGCTGGGGAGGATATGAGGAGGGTGCCCGATGTGGCACAAAGACATGCATGTGTGAGGCCCATGGGGTACCATTGGTGGATATGCTTACTGATAAACAATTTGTTTTCAAAGAAATAGTTTTAATGAAAAACATGATGTCTTTATGAATAGTTTTGTATAGTTTGTATTATAGGTTTTTGATAATGTTGATGTTGTGGGATGTTTTGAGTCCAAGAACCCCTCCTGTTTGAACTGTTTTTTGGGTTTGTGTTTGATCGGTGAGCTGTGTTGTAGGGACAATTAGTGGTCTCTTTTGAAAACTGTTTTGGGATGCATTTGAGGTGGTTCCTTAATGTGTTTGGATCTAGATTGTGGTATATCGTGACCAGTGGACCATCTTGGTTGGGTCCTTTGGTTAAACCTTTGGATAAGGTACACCCCATTAAGGGTTAATGCATAACTGAAGTGCAACCCAGATTGTTTTTCCATTCTAAAATCCTCCAGCTGATCAATATAAGGAATATTTTTTTTTCTCAAGATCTGTAGATTGAGTCTAAACCCATTCCTTTCTTTGATTTTTAGATCCTATTGTAATGAGAGAGTGCTCGTAGAAGGTTGAAAGAGACCTTAGTTTCTTAAGTTTCCTGATTTGTCGAAGGTGGATGTGGTCTAGGGTTATTACTGTGGTTGAGTGTATCGATGGTGTCTAAGAGGACCTTTGGGTTCTTCAAAGTTTCTATGAAGAATGAGTTCATGTTAAACCACTGGTGTGGGAAATATGGTCACGATAGGATATTGTAGCCACTTTCTAGAATTGTGTGTTGTTTGGGGATGTTGTATAAGTTCCCTCTCCATGCATTGTTTATATTAGTCGCAATGGTCATGTTCGGTGATGCCTTATGATGTCATGTGCTTGATTGAACATATAGGTAAAAGTCGTGAAATCCTCAGAGAGTCCCTGTTATGTTGGGAGAATGTCTCCCTTGTAAAAACATCAAAATCATCCATTGTAGAGGAAGGTGAGTGTAGGTGTTCTTTACTTCTATTGTTTCTCACCTGAAGAAACAAGGTGTGATGTGTGTGCATCTTCATATCCCTTGTTTCAGTGAAATATTGAGATAGGGTAAAGTGAGTTTGGAATTTGTTATGTCTGGAAAAATTATCTGGGATTGCGGTGTAGTTTTTTGTGGCACCGAAAGAATAATTCTCATTCAGTGGGTTTCCAAAGACTAACTGCGAGGCCAAAGATGCTTCAATCATTTTAGCTCCAGCCATAGGTCTCGGAGAGAAGCTGGCTCGTAGTTTGGGGAAATCACAGGGTCGTTTAAACCCTTGTACAAAGTCATATCCTCAGTATGAAAGTTAGGAAGTGTTTAAACCTATGGTTTCATAATCATTCTTCTGTTTTCCATATTCGGTGGAAATAGGTCGAGGGTCGTGTACCCATGTCATCACCCAATGTTATTCCCTCACCCTTTGGTTTCCACTGAGTATTTGGAGAAAGGTTTGAAGTTTGTCTATTCTATTTGAGAACACGGTTTTTAGTTGGTTAATAGTGACCATGCCCCAGAAAACAATGTGGATAGAAGGATCCCCACTATTAGTGTATGGTTCCCCAAACCGTGCAAACTAACCATGTGGTCGCCCAAACTCTTTAAATTTTGGGGTCTTTCTTTACCAGCCAGTGCTGGTTGGTTAATATGGTTGGTTCTTATGGTGGGGAGACCCACTATGAGTATTATATAAGTTATTTTATAAATTTCTGATGGAATTATATCCTTTTTACTAGTGATTCCATTTAGGCCTCCCCCTGTTAGTCTCCTGATTCTGTCTCGGAAAAAAAATAATGGGTTGTCTCTTATGATGGGGAGCGTATTTGTGTCCCCCCGTACCAGTAACTGAGATTTTTCCATTGTCTTGGCTTGGTGTAGATATTCTCATTCGGATATATCTAGCTAACAACATCTTTCTTGAGTAAACGTTGGGACTGGATAGTTCCCAATGGTTTAGTTAATGTAAGGTAAATGTAACATTGTTCGAAGTTGTTGTTCGTTTGGGTGAATTGCTTGAGTCTTGTTCGGATAGTGCTTGAGGAGTCTTATTTTGGGATAAAGTATGAATGTGCTTGATTGTTTCAGTAAAGTGGTGTATGTTAGTTTTGTGAGAGTATTCCTTCCTTCATTGATCACTGGAGGTGTTTTGGACTTTGGGGGAGAAACCTGGCAAGGGAGTACCTCTTGGTTTCTCAGTTGGGGTTAGTTGTTGCTTTGGTCTTATTGTGACTTTTCAGGGTGGAAAGTTTTCATGGTGTGGAGATTTATGACATACATAGCTTATTTTAAATGTATTTTTATTTTAATTTCCATTAATTCTTTGTTTTGGAGGTTTCCAAAGGTTTTATGGAGAATAGGTGAGTTTTCATGAATTGGGCCAAACCGTGAGCCCAATTCCAGATTTAAAAATAAATTTTGTTTCTTTTATAACATTTTCAGTTTTTAATATTTTTCACACATTACAACTCCTAAATGTCCTCCCCTGATATATTAAAACCAAAATAAAAATTTGGTGCCTTTGGAAATCTATAACCAAGGTTTATTTTGGTTTTTATTTAAGGGATTGGGCCTGCCCGAAAGCCCATATCCAGTTTTAAAAAGTAATTTTATTTATTTAATAACATATTCAATTTCAAGTATTTTTCTTTTATTTCAATCCTCATATGCTCCCCTTACACCCAGTCGCTCCCCCAACCTCTTTACCCCCTCTTTGGAGCTCTTAGGAATCGAGATTGAGGGAAAAACAACTTAGGTTTCTAAAATAGGCCAGATTTAAAGAGGTATGTTCATTAAATCATAACTCCCTCAATTCATAATATTTTCCCTCCATTCCAATTCCTAAATGACCTAAAATTTTCTTTTCGAACATCCCCTGATTTTTGGCCGTTTTCAATTTCAGATACTAGTGTTTTGGGTAGATTCATTCTAGATTTCTCAAGAAAGTTAGTCCATTTCATTTCCCCTTTCAAATTGATTAGGGTTTCATTCTTTTTTTAGGTTTTACTCCATTTTCATTGAAGTGAAAATGACCGGTGGGTAGGGGTTCGAACCTAAGGTTTATCCTTGGGTTTTTATGGTCCAATTTTCTATTTTTAGGTTTGATCTACCCTTCTTGAGGTATGGCGGTGGTGCGTTGGTGTTTTCGCACAAAGGATTCAATGGTTTCATTTGATTGTGTAGGTGATTCCATTGTGTGTGCAATTTTTGTGAATTATATTGCTGTGTTCATGGTACCTTAATGTTTATTTCACTTGAATGTTTCTGTAAAAATTGGTTTTAGTTTCATTTATAATGAAAATGAATTTTAAGTTCCAATTTTTGGTGAAATTGGGGGGTTTTCATTCAAATATTTTATTGGTTCATTTTGGGATGACATATAACTACATAGTTGATTTTATTGAACTGTATTAGGACTGAAAATCATGTTTTTAATGTTTATTATTTTTTTTATTGCTGTGAAAGTTTGTTTAAATGGTGTTTGGGAAGCAAATGGGCTTTAAGTGCCATGTTTGTGTGAAAATGGTGGTTTTTAAAAGATATAACTCCTTGGTTTACATTGGGCTACCCCATAACTAAATTGTTAGTTTTATTAAAGGGTATTGAACTAAAATTTTGTTTTAATGACTTAAAAGTGTTCACATAGTGTGCAAAGTGGATATCTTAAAGAGCTTTGGGTGCAAAAAAATGTGATGTTTTGAGAGGTTGTTTTATTGAAAATAAAATTATTTTATTGTGTGTTCAAATGGTATAAAATGTTTGTAGCTACTTTACTATTTGTTTGTGACCAGTAGTGATATTTTATATGCAAAATGATGTGTGTTGTTTGCTGAAATTGTTTGAGCACAAAAGGGAAATCCTGAGTACCTAGGTGGGGCGGATTTGTAATAGTACGGCTAGTGGATCAGATGGGTTTTGTCCCTATTCCACTTAGAATTTGGATAACAAAAACTATAACTAAACTATGTGTATGATGATTGGGGACCAATAGGTTATGGGTATGTTCCCTACTAGTGGCTCGTTCATGAGAACATATTTTTCTATGGTTACTCTACACCGAGGTATGAGGTACATAGGGCCCCAGACAACCTAGTGCTTAGGGGTGTTCCCGATTTTGTTTCTCATTGGATTTTGGTATTTACCCTTGTTGTGGGGAGTTTTTAGGAATAATTTATAGTATCTCACATGTCTATTTAATGTGTTAACATTTTTAAATTCTCGGATTGAAAACTATTTTCATTTGAATGTTGCATTTCTTTGAATTTTAACAACGTTTCACCCTATGTATTAAAATTTCTTGTTTTGTTCACATTGTATTGCATGATCTTTGGAATCATCTAGTGGTATCCTACTGGGCATTGGATCACACCCTACTTACACCATTCATTGTAAGTAGAATGGGTTATTTTTGTTTTTGTCGCAGATTGGGTACAGTTTTTAGTGCTAGTGGTTCAGGTTTCTAGCTGGTCCTTGGTGGTGAAGTCTTGTGGGGATGGCTTAAGGGAGGTGACTCTTGCCATGTTGAGGTTCTTGGGCTGTCCTTACTTGGTTTTTTAACTTTTTAATGGTCTTTAAACATAGTTTGAACTTATGTAATTCAGTTATGAAATTCATTAAAAGATGGTTTTAGTTGAAAAATCCAGATTTGTTTTATTGTGTTTGATTGTAGTTTAATGTTTATAACTTCAGGTAAATCGTTCCCAATTCTCATTATATGATACCTAGGCACTTGTGCCAGCCCGTGGGGATCGGGAATGCCCTTTGGGCTTTGGCACGGGTCGGGGTTTGGTGCCGGTTTGATGGTGACCAGATCCGGTTCGTGACACTGTATGTGGGAGAGGTGTTTAAGGAGATATTTGAGACGAATTTAGGTAAGTATTAAAGATTTATTTGTGTGGGAGGACCAGGGGATGGGGGTCATTTATATTGTGGAGGGGAGGATTGATTTTACATTATTTTAATTATTATTTTAAAATTTTTGATCAAGAATAAGAATAGTGTTGATTAATGTGGTCTAAATAGTAATAATGGCATCTAAGTTTGATTCTAGTGGGCTTAAAGTATTCTTGCATCACCTATGATGCAGTAAATCAAGTATTTAGCATTTATCATAATTTATCTTATTTTAATATTTGTAAAAAATTCATGTATTTCAGAAAAATACCAAAAATACACCCTAACCATTTATCGACATGTTTAATCCAAAAATGATCTCAATTTTTTTAAAAAAGATTCCTAAATATTATAAATTATATTTTTTATTAAAATAATTATTTTGTAAATAAATACAAACACTTAAAATATTCATCTTTATTTTCAAGGTGCCTAAATTTTATTCATACATTCATGTGTATGGATACCATTCATAAGAGTCATATTATTATTCATAAGGGCATGTTATTATTAATAAGGGCATGTTACAATTAATAAAAAATTACGTTAATTCTATCAGACTCTAAATATCACCCTAATCACAACCGTGTTTGCCTGTTTTTTGAAATTCACAACACAATATTGGAAAATTTGAGTTCAATGTCTAGGTTATGACTGTATCTAAAATAAATAATGGTTGTTTCAAAGAAACTCAATGCTTTAAGAAATATACCTTATCTAATGAATAGAATTTTTTTAAGAGAAACATACCATAAAATGTTTGGCGTGTTATATTGTAATTATGATATCAATGATTATGATCATTTCAATTACTCAATATTATTCTACATGATTTATGATAGAATCATTCACTATTTTTATCATAACTATTGTAATTAAAATCCATATTAATATTACTCTGATTAAATTATTTTGTTATTGGGAATAAGATTAATTTCAAATACAACCTACTGAATACTTATCATAACCTATTAATTATGATTATTTGTCCATCAGAACAGGGCCATATCTGATAAATTTTTAAATAAAAATTAATTTTTTGAATATGATTAGTTTAATTTCATTAAAATAAGTTTCTTCTAAGTATAAAATAAAATTCCTTTAAACTAAAATTTCCAACAATTTTGTATATTTTCATATATATATATATATCCAAAATTTTGTATCATGGCTAAGTATAGGTAATATTGAAACTCATATTTGGTATCAAATAGAGTTCTAAAATATTTTTACATATAGATTCACTTGTTATATTTTTCAAGTTAGTTATATTTATCTTATAATATTTTTGTAAATAATTACATGTTACACAGACATGTATTGTAGAAAATGACTTTTTTGTATTTTTTTTATAATGTAAGGATAAAATTTTAGTTCTATAGAAATTTAAATTCAACAATACCAAATATTTTATATGGAAACAATTATGAATATTGAACAGACAGAATGAAAAATATTTTGATTAATATAAGTGTTTACAACTTTGTTATGTAGAATGTTTACTACAAGATTCATTACAATGAATTTAGACTCATAACCGATCAAGATAAGCTTGAATATAAATAAAATTATAGGGTATAGATATACCTTATATTATTCTATGATGACAAATACAAACAGGTTGACTTACTCTTATTAAGTAGATAATTGTATTTGGAGGAATATAGAAATAAATGATTTTGGAACATCATTGTTAGTAGAAACCGGAAGAGCTATACTCAGAAAATATTAATAGTCATTTTGATTTATTTATAGAGACCTATTATTATACTGAAATAGAGATTCTTGAAGATTTGGGATATACTAAAAGATATGGATGAAAATGCATTAGATGATGAGATCCTTGGGTAAATAATTATATACATTTTTCAAATTATTGAGAATTAAAGTGAATAGTTGTTAATGAATCTGGGAAGATTAAAAATTTTATAGTTGATGATTAATTTGGAACACTCTTATGGTATGAAGGAAGGATAAAAAGAGATATTGGGAATGTTGAAAATTTGAATAGTGGATTATCTTTTACATGTACTTTATATCAGATTAATGATCAAACTCTTGTAAAGGTTGTTAAATCAATTAATAAAAATACTTTTATTGTTCAATCAAATTAAATTGACACATATCATTTTGAGAATGATTTAAAAATATATTGCTTGAAGGATGAACAAAATATTTTGTTATGAATTATTTCTAGTATTAGAATAAGAAACTTAATATGGAAAGTAATGATAATAAATATTTTGATGTTACATATTATGAATGTAAAAGTGGAGGACATATAAGACCTAAAAATAAAAACAAAAAAAAATATAGAAATGAAAGGAATCATACGTGAAATCAGATAAATTAATACATGACAAAATGATATAATGTCTTCAAATCTAATGACTCCTAGAGTGCTGGTTTTGGAGATTCTTATGATGAATCCTTAGATAATGAAAAACCTGGACACAATATTATTGGTGTTTATTAAATAATACCTTATAAAATTTTATGACTTATAGCTACGGTACACTCTTCTAAACCATAAAATAATATTTACTTGAAATTTATCAAAATGAAAATAATTATGTATATCCTGATGAAGAATACTCTTCAGCCAGTTATAAAAATAATTTAAATTCATATGATGAAGATTATAGATTCAAAAAATTTCTTGAAAATGAAAACAATAAATTCATGAAGAAACTCAAAAAATAAAATCGTAGAATAAATATTTTCAAATAATATGTATCAAATCTCTCAAATATCTTGATAAGAATGTTTTATAAATTTATTAAAATTATAAAAACCTTGGGAAAGCTTATTTAGATATGGATAAGAATTCTAACGAAATTAAAAAATTCATTTATATATAATTTTTTATAATCATAAATCAGTTATAAAACAAGTAATAATGCTGATAAGAATTCACTTATAAAACAAAAGTCTATAATTTTTCCATTAAATAAAAATTTCTCAAATTTAACTTTTGAAAAGGAAGGTTTTAATAATATTTTTAATTTTTTTCCTCTTCTGTATAGTTCAGAAAATGGTTATTTTTATTCAAAAACCATTTTTTAGTAACAATTATTTTGTTGCTAAAAATTCCCCATTTTGGAAAAAAATTTAAATATGGAGGTGATTGGATGAAAAAACTTTACATAATAAAAATCCAATATTTAGGGCACCAAAAATCCAAAAATCCATAATCATTTTTAATTAATAAAATTTTTCTTGCAAAAATTTCTAAATCAAAGAAATTATTGATTCCAAAGGTCTAATTGTTTGGTTTTTAAGAAAAAAATGATGTAACAAGAATTAGAATATATGATACATTGATTGTTGATGTTCTAGTAATATGAATATTAAAATGACGTCATTGAAAATATTTTTTAAATGAGTGGTGGAATAGTTACCTTTGGAGACATTTCTCATTGAATAATTATTGGTATATGTAATATTGTTCTTATTTGAATAGATTTGATTTCATTGATTTATTTGTAAAAGGTCTTAAGAACAAAATTATAGTTATAAAATAATTATGTGATGAAGGTTCCTTGGGAATATGAAAATGATAAATTTGTAGTACACAATTAAATATATGAATTTATTATTTCTTCCTATCGGCATGATAATATTTACACCCATAACAAAGAAGATCATAGGATCTAAGAATTACCATAGCTTAGTGAAATCAAAAATCAATCATGATTATGGAATATAAGTTTAGGACATTGTAACCATAAGATCTTATGAAACATTTCTAATAAAATAATTTTTAATGAAATAATGGAACATAGATTTTAATTTTCTAATTTCTGTGAGCCTTGTCAATATGGTAAGAAACATATGTCATGATTTAAATAAAATTGTGATGACTCAGATACCAATTCTTTATAGTTAGTGAACACATACATATTTAGCTCAACACAAAATGGATGTATTAGAGGAAACTATTATAAACATACTTTACATGATGATTACACATGATTCACATGAGACTGTTTTCTAGAAAATAAATTTGAAGCATATTTTTATTTAAAAACATTTATATCCAAATTAATAAATTGATAAAACAATTTATTTGATAACTATTCATTGTGATCATGGTGAATAATGTACAAATTCGCATTTTTAAACATTTTTTTGTATGAAAGGTATTACTCATAAATTTTCATCTCAATGAATTATTTAGCAAAATAGTATTATTGAAAGAAGAAATCTAATTCATTAAGAGATAATAAAAACTATGTTGAGTGAATAATCTGTTGAAAAACATTTTTGGTGTGAAACTATGGGTACACCATTCTATAATATTAATTAAGTTTTAATTAATAAATTTTGTATTAAAACCCCTTATGAGTTACAGACAAACCAAGAACCAAAAGTTGTATACTTCAATGTATTTGGATGAAAATTATTTATCTTTAATTAAAAATATAATTTATTTAAATTCACACCCAAATATGAGGATATGTATTATTTTAGGCTGTTACACTACTTCTAAGGCATATATATTTTTCAATAAAAATTCTTGTACCGTTGATGAAATTGTACATGATAAATTTTATGAATCTAATATCCTTTTAAAAAAATCACATCCATGATCTTATAATGAGTTTTCCATAACTGATTATCAATATCTAATAGAAAACTCTTCTAATAAAGAGAATACATTATAATTTTTTTCCTAAAGTATTCACTCCAAATGACATTTTATCCTAAATTTACGAACATGATTTACAAAATCCATTTTTTTGTTTCTATAAAATCAATATAGTGATAATATAATTTGTGATGTAAATTAAACAATATAGACTATATGTTATTTAAGAAATTAAGTATAATATATAGTATTTCTTTCCCAATTAAAACCCAAAAGTCTTGTAGAGGTATTCGATGATGAATATTTAATTAAATCAATACAATATGAACTAAAGGAATATTAATGGAATAATGTATGTTCATTGGTTGAAGGACCTGCAGAAACCATTGTAATTATAGTAAAATGGTTGTTCAAAAAAATATGATAAAAATTGAATAATAATTACAAATAAAGAATGAATATATTAAAAATGCTTTAATCAACAAGACTGGATTTATTATGAAGAAACATATGATGTGGTATCTAGAAGTGGATGTATTTTAATTCTATTAGCCTTTACAAGATTAATCAATTTCAAACATTTTCTAATGGATCAGAAGTGTGAATTAAATAATGGACATGTTCAAGATGATGTTATTTTATGAACAAAATTCTTGTTTTGATGATAAAAACATATTGTATATTTTTACTAACCTACCAAATCTTTATAAGGACCTAAAAAGGCATTTAGAGGCGTGTTTGATAGATTAAAATAACGTTTTTACATGAAATAAATTTTTAGGAAATGTTTGATCCAACCCTTTTCATAAATAAATAAAATAAAAACATTTCATTGTTCAAATATATGTTGATGAAATAATATTCTAATCAACTCAGTAATCCTTGACCTATTCTATTGTGAATCTTATAAATTATGAGTTTGAAATGAGTATGATTGGTGATTTAACATTCATTCTTCGATTTTAAATTCCTCAAATGCCAAAACTTACATATATATCTCAACAAAATTAAACTATATATATTCTTATAATGTATGGGTATTAAAATAATAAATGTATTATTACTATAATCAATGAATCAATTACTGTTGAACATGATGAATATGATCAACCAGTAAATCAATCAACATTTTGATGTATGATTGGATTTTTTCTATACATAATATAAAGTCATCTTGACTTAACATTTTTAATATACATATGTGAAAGATATCAACAAAATTCAATAGAATACCATCTAAAATATGTAAAAGGTTTTTTATTTAAATGTAATATGGATCTAAGACTATTATATTATTCAAGGAATGATATTGAATTAAAATGATTTTTAGATGATAAAATAGGTGGTTGTATAATGGATTGAAAAAGTACATCCAGAACATGTCAGTTCGTAGGTGATTCATTAGTTTATTGGAATTTTATAAAAATAAATTTAGTACTACTTTCAACTATTGAATCTGAATAAGTGGTTGTAAGATCTTTTTTTTATCAAGTGTTTTGTGTACAACACAAACTCACTTATTATGGGATGAGTTTTATTAAAACTAAAATAGTATGTGATAATATTAGTTCCCCAAATTTTAGTAAAAACCATTTGGATCACTCATGTGAAATCCACATAGATATTATGAATCACAATTCATAGAAAACACTAACATAAATATAATATAGTAACACCCCACTCTTCCACGGTATTATTATCATTTAATAATACAATATCTAGTGTCGAACGCAACTTTGAGTTCCTGCACATCATGATGAATCAAAGTAGTTGTTATGAATAGTAATAGAAATTTTTTAATTTTTTTAAAATTTTATTTATCATAACAGACTTCATTTTTTTATTTGGAATAAGAGAATTATATTATTGTTGATTTTTTGTATTATTTTTAAAACATTAAATTTATGATGAATAGAGACAAAAGGTAGATTATTGTTTAAAATGATATTTTTATTTAAATAATTATTTATTTTATTTAAATAAATTTTAAGTAAAAATATATATCTAATAACTATATTAGTTTAATTCAATTAATTGGAGTTATTTTATAATAAGATTTGATGTATAAAATTTTATTGAACTTTTTATCATTTTTTACCCACCTTCTATGAACATTTACAAATTTTTATAAAATGTAATTTTACCGCTTGAATGTATTGAATTTAAAAAATATGAGAGGCATTTAGCATAAAAAAGTAAAACAAGGTTCAATAGGATGAAATTAATTGTTGGTGAATATTATCTTTTGAATTTTATTTAACATGATTAAAATTAAATAATGTAATTAAAGATAAAAATGATATTATAATTACCCTAAAACATATCCAATTTATATTTGATAAGTTTATTTCATCCAAAATAAACCATATGAATAAAATATGATCCTTTTAGTCCACATGGATTATATTAGGACGATTATTATTATTTTATTTAAATAAGAGGTAAAACTGTTAAATTCAAATTTTCATTAATAAAGAATTTTTATTATTGGGTTATATATAAGATAAATTTTACTATAAAAATTCATTTGAAATCTAAAAATATTTCCTACATAATGGAATTTTATTTATTATTTTTAAACATAAAATAATAAAATTTATTTATGACATAATGATGATGTAATAATTAACTTATTGATTAAATATTAAAATAATTGATATTATAAATATCCAAATAATTGTAAATTGAGATTTTTGATGCATTTCACATATTGTATTGGTTAATAGGACAAGCTAGGGTTGATTAAAATTTTTTTTTTGATGTGATAATGTTGTTATGAATTTCACAAAAAAATACCAAATTGTTTAAAAATTGACATAAATGAGTTTTTAAAACAAATACTATATTGTTAAATGATATGTTATTCCTAAAACTATAAGGTTCAATCAAAGAACTTATATAAGGTTATATATTTCTATTAATAACCACTTGGTGTTCTATTGGGTTTTTATAGTATGTTTATTAACAATTTATAATAATAATGATATAATATATGATAAAAGATAAACCATTTAACTAAGAGTTAAATCTAACAGTGAACATTAATTTGGTGACCTAATACTATATAAAACTTATTAATTGAGGTCATTTATACCCATACCCACCTTATACTCGATATACATCCTTTTTGAGCCATTATAAACTGAATATTGTTGTATAATAAATAAATATTCAAAGATTTTCTTAATTTGGCCCTCACCTCTCTTATAAAAGGGTAAATCACCTTCTCTAAAAATGACACCTCCAAAGCCATGTGTCTCAAAAAAACCCTACTCAAATACCCTCCAAAATACACTCACTTCATCCTAGGGGCCATTATTTTATCAGAATGCCATCCTACATGGACATTTTGATCAAATCAAAAGGAAGCACCCGAAGAAGAGGTAATGATTTATTCACCTCTTTCAGAGTTCTTTTCTTCTTCAAATTCCACTTTGTTTTGTTGTTTACATACAAAAGTAATAACAACAGTAAATTCTAAAAATTGTGATGTTATTATAAATATAGAACAACCATATTCATTATTCTATCCATCCTATGAATGACAAAGTGACCCGACGTCCGAACGTACGACATACCGTCTCCACATTGTGGTGTAGTTTGTTATTCAACACTTTATTATTTGGATGCATATAATAATGAATATAATTGATGAAAATAATAAATAAAACATGTTAATGATTATTTATATATGATATACCATCATGGTACATATGATTTCACTATCAATAAAATGATATTGTTGCTCATGTGTACATACGGATTACCATCTATATGAATGTGATAAAATTCATCCCCCATCACAACCATTCAAGAAAAAATTTCATTTTATGAATAAAAATAATGTTTAATAACTTAATATATTTCTGCATAAAAATAAAATACATCCTATACATAACAAATATGACTTACTTAACAAAACATATAAAGTAAACAAATCAATTAATACATGAAACATTGATACTACTTAAATATCATTAACAATGAAATATTAGAAAATCACATATGATATCATATTTATGAATTTTGTTCTTATATAATTTAATAAAAATTACTTAACCAATATATATGAGGTTAACCTACCCTCAGCTGAGGAAATTTATAAGGTAAGGGTTAATTGTACAATCTTTTCATAATTTGTGGTTGTTTATACATAAGAATCTATTGGGACCATTTGGTCATCCATATCTATATTTCTTAAAAACATATTTTAAAACATTATATATATTTCCTATACGAGTCATTTGAACCCTTTTTTGTCTTTTTATAAAAAAATTTAAAGTAATATTTTTGTTATTTTCCAAATAGGGTCCTTAATGACCATTTCGAAAAAATTAAGGAAAGAATGATTTTTAATTTATACAGAGATTGTGGATATTTTCAACCATTATAGAACCTTTAAAGATTCCCTTAATATAATTTAGGAATAATTTCAAAATAAATGTTTTATTTTATAATTATTTGACTTTTAAATGATTTCAAAATAAAAAGAGATATTTATTTAAAATATTTTTGATTTCATCTATATCAAAAGAAATTGATACATTTAACATTTTTTTGACATTTATATTTTATGACACAATCTTCCATATTGTTTTGAAGGATTTGAGATATGTTTGACTATGGATTTGTTATTATTATAAAATTAATGGAATATGGTTAAAGTATTACCCTTTCTTATGCTATTTTGAATACGAATGTTAATATTATTTTTCAACCTTTTAATATGAGGAAAGAATTAGAATTAGTATGTGATTGGGGGAGCCCCGCTATATCTCCCCAATGCATTGGTAGGTCTCATGAGGAAAACTACAATCTTGGAACATGGTCTTGAAAAAATCTTATTGGTAGTCTTGGTATGAGGCCTTGACTATGTGGTTATGATATCCTACATTATTCATTCTATTATTATGAAATGAGCTATTGATATTAAATTGATTATTCGACCAGTAGAATATCCATGTGAATAAGTAAATAGAAATATTTGATTTATCATTTCCATATTATATTGATGTTTATGTTTAAAATTTAGATGTTTTAGTGTTATACATTTCCACAAATTTTTATGCTTATTTATTGTAGTTTGTGTTATATTGTTATCTATAGTGAGCATCTAAACTCAACCCTTTATTATGTTTTCTTTTTTCCCAGATGTGAAGATGTATATTATGATTAACCTGTAAGGATATGATAAAGGATATGAGTATGTCCAATGGGGAGACAAATTTTATTTTTTTATTTCATGATGTAATGTAAAACTTATGTATGTAACTAGTACTTCAATGGGTACTAAAATAATCTATCTTTCGAGAAATGATCTCTTGTGATCATGCCAATTTTTTTTAACAATGCACTGACTTTGGGTAAATAGGTTCAGGCCATTATATATGGTATACAAGGATGTTTATTACAACCCATAGAAGCTAGATTTAGAAAAACTCTGATATGAGATCATTACCCTAAGATTGAATTTGAGGATTACTATAAAAGAACATCCTAGAATTTTTTTAATGTAGATATTTTGATTATTTTCCAGGAAATACATCCATGTATGGATACAAGGTGGAAGAGGTGGCTCTGACATAGATGTACGTAGGAGTGAAAACTCAGACAAGGAGTTTCGGGATTGACCTAGGGTATCTTAGTGCATTAAAACATGCCTTTCTTGACACTTGGTTACGACACTATCAAATATTATGTTTAGGATAATCAAAATTTACATTAGAAACAATTATAAAGGATTTTTCAGTAAATATCTCTTAAATAAAAATAATTATTTTTATTAATTAAATGAATAAACTATTAAATTTATGTTAGTTATTTTACTAGTTTGGGTTATGTATTGGGATTCATAACAAATATAGTATATTCCATTTTTTAGAAATGGTTCTTATTTGATAGAATGTAAACCTTATCAATGCACATAATGCATGTAATGATTTTTCTCCTACTCAAGACAATTAATGTAGATCTGCCGATGCAACTGGTGTTGGATAACTTATAACCATACCGAAACAACTCAGTCAGGTTATGAATAATAAACTTAACCATATGGAGCACCCTAATCCAAAACATAGAGGATCAATTTTAGACAGTTTCATGAAGAAAAAACCATCAAAATTCAGTGGGACTACAAATCCATTTGTAGTTGAGAAATTGATAACTTCCATAATAAAAGTATTTAATGCATTGGGGTGTAGAAAAAGGAAAAAAGTTTTCTGGAAGTTTATCACCTCACAAGAGATGCAGATCAATAGTGGTCATTGATTCAAGACAAAAAAGTGGGTGAAGAAGTAGAAAAAAATTGAATTGAGGGAGTTGAAAATGATTTTCATAGAAAAATTATTTCCTCGGGACCATCGAGCGGATATAGAAATAATATTTTTGAGTCAGAGGTAAAAGGAGGATTAGAATCTGGAAATGTATGAGGCTAAAAATTCTAGGTTAGCAAGGAATTCAATATATTATATACATAACCCAAAAAGTAATACTAATTGATTCATTGATAAGAAAATCAATTTTTTCTTGAGTATTAGTCTCACAATCCTTCTCATCGTACGAAGATATTTCCTTATGTGATATTAACACAAGAAATTTATTCTTTATGACATATGACTTTAATGAAAAGCAAGAGAAGAAGAGATGTGTTGAACACTCTAGAAATGGAAATTAGGGGACGAAAGGAAATGAAGAATTTCTATCCTACAGTAAATTTGGGAAGAAACACCCCGATACTTTCCTGATGGGAATGAGAGTCTATTACATGTGTGGTAAAAAAGGCCACCTAGCTCAGGATTGCAAGGGAAATAAAGAGGGTTTCAATGTTGAATGCTACAATTATAGAGAAATGGTTAATTAGGAAAATGAATGACCTAAGTGCCAAGGAAGCATACCTTAGAAAAGGAAATTGGAGTAAGGCTATACTTACACGATCTGTACTACTGAAATTGAATATTTGAATGACATTGTGGTAGGTAATTTAATAGTTTCCCCAAATTTATCCAACATTTTATTTGATTGTGGATCTTCACATTGTTTCATATCTATCCAATTTGATACGAAAATATAGATATTTTCAATTTTATTTCACAAGGGATTTTTCAGTCAAAAACTCCTAAGGGATGTATCATTTCATCAATGTTTTGCGATTAGTTCTTATTAGGGAATATAAATGTGCATTATCTACTGATCTCATCATCATACACGTGATTGAATTTGATATATTCCTCAGTATGGATTGGATTTTGGACCATGATGCAAAAAATAATTTTAAGAAGAAGGATGTTATAATTTTTTATGATTATAAAGAGTACCATATCTGTAAGGAAAAACGTCAACATCTGATTCTCATCTAAATAAACCCATAGTAGCTTTACTAAATTCAATTATTGGGGAGGAAGAGAATGAAATAACTACGTGAAGGAAAAGATTCATCAAATAGAATATGTACCTATTGGTAAAGAATATTTTGATGTTTTTCATATGAATTTATCAAGACATACCCCTGAATGAGAAATTGAGTTTTCCATTGATTTAATTCTTGGTTCAAGGCCCTTATAGAATACCCATAATAGAATGGCCAATGTAGAATTATGGAAGTAAATAAAAAAATATAGGAATTTAGTAATAATGGATTTATTCTCCCTAGTTTTTCTCTATGGGGTTCCCATGATCTTTTTGTTAAGAATAATAATGGATCTATGAGGTTGTATATTGAAAACACGAATATCAATGCTATAACAATAAACAAAAAGTATTCACTACCTCACATTTATGATTTATTCAATCAAATAAATGGAACACAATATTTTTCCAATATTGACAATTGGTCTGGATATCATCAGTTGTGTGTGAAGAAGGATGACATACCGAAGACATCATTTTGTACCATTTATGTGCATTACGAGTTTATAGTAATGCATTTAAGAATACCTAATTAACCCTTTGTCTTCATGTATATAATAAATAGAGTTTTCATGGAATATATTGATGAATTTTTTATTGTATTTATTGATGATATCTTCGTACACTACAAAATCTAGGAAAATCATGAAAACCACTAGTGCACTATTCTTAAAACTCTTCGAAGAAATAAATTATATGGAATGATTAACAAGTGTGAATTTTGGATTCTAGATATTTCTTTTCTTGGGAATATTTTCTCTATGGATGTAATCGATGTTGATCCTTATATGATTAGATAAATACAATAATGGCCAGTGCTGACAAGTATAACTGAGGTACACAGTTTTATTGGTTAACAAGGATATTATCAGAGTTTCGTCCATAATTTTTCAGAATAGATAACCCATTAATCAAGCTCACACATAATGGGGATAATTTTATTAGTAAAATGATTGTGAATAATGTTTTTAAGAACTAAAGATAATATTAGTCAATGATTCAATCATGAATCTACAATTGGGGAATGATGTGTTGGTTATTTATATTGATTCTTTAGAGAATGGAATTGGTTGTATCCTTATAAAGAATGGACATTGCATCAGGACACCTAAAAATTCATGAACGTAACTATCCAAATCATGACCTTGAGTTAGTAGATTTAATATTTTCTTTGAAGATATGGGGTTACTATCTCTATGGAGAAATATTTGAGATTTATACTGACAACAAGAATTTGAATTATATTTTCCCTCAAAAATAACTCAATATGAGGCCAAGGCGATGGATTGTACTACTCAAGGATTATGATATCACTATAAACTACCTCACATGGAAGGAAAATATGGTGTAAGTTGCTTTTATCCGAAAAGATCATGAGTTTTTGAATGAGATGAGAATTTAAAAGAATCCTATGTTCATGGATCTAGTGAAGCTGGATATGCGGATAATCATGCATGGTGAAACATCAATTCTTTTTAAAATTGTTTCCAAACAATATTTACTAGAATGGATAAAAAGATCACAGACTGATGATGTGGAGTTTTGAATGAAAATAAAATCAGTCAATTATGGCAGATTGATGTACTTCGTATATGAAGATAGAATATTGAAATTTGGGAAGTGAATTTCTATTCCTAAAAAACCTGATCTAAAAAGGGAATTGTTGGATGATCCCCATAGCTCCAATTTCCCTATAAACCCTGGTATCACTACGATGTATAGTGATTTGAAGGAACATTTTTGGTTGGAAAAAATAAAGTGGGAGATTGCTGATTATGTGTCAAGATGTATGGTATGTTTACACGTGAAGGCTAAAAGACAAAATCCTAGAGGATTCATGCAACCTCTTCCCACACCTGAGTGGAAATGTGATGATATTACCCTATACTTTTTCATGGGGATACCAAATACTCCATTAATGAATGATGAAATATGGGTCAATTCTGATCGTCTTACCAAGTCAACAAATTTTCTTGCTATAAGAGAAGATTTACCACTTGAACATTTATCAAGACTATATATTAAATAAGTTGTCCAACTTTATAGAGTACCCCTATAAATTTTATCTGATTGTGATCTCTGTTTTGCATAATGTTAATAGAAATGTATTTTGAAGGCCCTGGATACTAAACTTTGCTAGAGAAGAACCTACCACCCTCAAATAGATTGACAATTAGAATGAAATATTAAAACCATAGAAGGCATTTTGATAAATTTCTCAAATGACTTTCATGGTATGTGGGATTAATATTTACCTATGGTAGAATTTTAAAATAACAATAACTTCCATTTAAGTGTTCATATGGCACCCTGTATAGCATTATATAGAATGAGATGACACACATTGACATATTGGGATGATGTTGGTGAACACAAACATGTAGGCCAAGATCTTGTTGAGGAATCAATGGAAAAATTGAAGATTATCCAAACCAACATCAAGCATCTCAAAGTAGAAAAAGAGTTATAATGATCACTAGATAAATGATTTGGAATTTCAAGTTAGATATCAAGTTTTTTGAAGGTATCTCCCTGGATGGGTTTTATATGATTTTGTAGGAAGTGTAAATTAAGTCCCATGTACATCAGACCTTTCGAAAGTATAGGATGAATTGGAGCTGTAGCTTACTGTTTGGAAATTCCTCCAAGACTCTCTAACATTCATGACTTCTTCCATGTATTAATTTTGAGGAAATACATGCCTGACCCAACACATGTACTCACCTATGATGAAATATATCAGGAACAGAAAATTTCTTATTGTGAGGAGACTTTCAGGATTCTTGATACCAGAGGACACGTGTTGAGAAACTGGATTACTCTTCTGGTAAAAGTTCTATGAAGATACCTTAAGAATGAATGGGAAACGTGGCAACCCAGGGAACATATAATGAATAACCAACCAAAGGGTTTTCGGAAATAGTATTCTAGAATATTTTTGGATTAAATTATTTTAAGGGGGGAATAATGTAACACCCCAAGATTCAATGATACATTTCTCTTTGAATAATACAATAACTTTGGATGTACGCAACATCAACCTCTAGCACACAACGACCAATCAAACAAGTCATTATGAATAGTGATAACAACATTGTGAAAATTAAAAGAATTTATTTTTCAATATGGACTTCATTATTTGATTTGGAATTTCAAAATTAGTTAACGGTGATATTTTGTTATTTTTCTGAAAACATTCAATTTTTGGTGAATAGTGAAAAACACTGCATTATTGTTTTAAACAAACATTTTATTTAAATAAATTTTTGTTTTATTTAAATTTATATTAATTAAAAATAGATACATAATACGTATATTATTTCAATTTAATTAATTGGAGTCATTTTATTATAATATTACATGTATAAAATTTTATTTAAAATTTTAACGTCTTTTACCCACCTTCTATGGACATTTAAATTTTTTTATAAAACGTAATCCTACCACTTCTATATATTAAATTTCAAAAATCCATGATACATGGCAATCATCAGTATGTAATATGTGGTTCAATTGGATGGAAATAAGTTTTTCTGAATAGTATCTTATCAATTTTATTTACGAGAGTTAAAAGTAAATTGAGTAATTAAAGGTAAAAATAATATTATAATTTCCATAACACATGTACTAATTGTATTGGATAAGTTTATTTTGACCAAGATCTACCTTAGGAATAAAATATGATCCTTTTGGTTTACTTATATTATATTTGGACATTTATTATTATTTTATTTAAAGAAGAGTTAAATGATTTAAATCCAAATTTTATAACTAAAACAATTCTAATATATGGTTATAATTAAAATAAACTCAACTATAAATATTCATTATAAATTTATAATGATTTCCTATATAATAGTATTTTATTTATAAATTTTATAAATTAGATAATAAATTTTATTTATGACACAATGATGATGAAGTAATTACCTTATTGATGAATGACTATAATAATTGATATTGTAATTATGCAAAAAAATTTAAAATTGAGACTTTTTATTCTTTTCACTAATTTTGTAGGTTTTAATTACATGTTTGGGTTGATTAAATAAATGGTTTCGAATTGATAATTTTGGTATTGACATTCACAATAAAAAAACACCAAATAGTGTCAAAATTGACATAAATGTATTTGTAAACAAATACTATATTATTAAATGACTTAATATTCCTAAAAATATAATGTTTGGAAAAATATCGTAGATAAAGATATAGATGTATATAATGGACTAATTGGGGTTATCTTGGATTTTTTATAGTATTTTTATTAAAGATTTATTATAATAACACAAGAATACTTATTAAAAGTTACAATATGTAACTAAGAGTTAAATCTAAAATATATGGTTAATATGGTCACCTAAACGAAATTAAAACCTATTGGTTGAATTGTTCTATACCCATACTGGCCTTATCATCGAAATAAATCCTTTTGGAGCAATTATAATCTGAATATTATTGAATAATAAATTTATATTTCAATATTTTCCTAAAGTGACCCTCACCTCTCTTATAAAATAGTACTTCCCCTTCTCTCAAAATCACACCTCCTTATCCATTTGGCTCAGTAAAACCCTACTCAAATATCATCCCAACTACCATATCATCAAACTATAGGCATTAGTTTTATCATAAATCCATCATATGGTTCCCTTTTGATAAAATCACAATCAAGAACCCGAAAAAGAGATAATGATTTCATCACCTATTTCAAAGTTCTTTTCTTCTTCCACATTTTCTTCCATTGTTTTTTCCATACCAAAGTAATAAATCCAGTAACTTCTATATACTATAATGTTCTTATAGATATGTTAAAACCATATTTATTATTCTATTCATCATATGGATGTCAAAGTCACCATAGGTGCATATGTACGGCTTACTGTCTCCATGTTGTGGTGTAGTTTGTTATGAAACACTTCATTATTTGTATGGTAATAATAATAAAAATAATTGTGGTAAATAATAAATACAAAATGATAAATATTATTTATATATATGATATACCATCCAATTACATACTATTTCACTATCAATAAAATGATATTTTCGCTCGTGCATACGTACAGATTACCGTCTCCACAAACATAATGAGATTCATCCCCCATCAAAACCATTCAATAATAATTTTAATTTTGTGAATAAAAATAATGTTTAAGAATGCAATATAATTTTGTATATGAATAAAATACATCCTATCTATATAAAACATGACATATGTAACAAAAATTAGAAAGGAAAATGAATCTGTTAACAATTGAAACGATGATATTACTAAAATATAATTAACCAAGCAATATTAGAAGATCACATACGATATCATATTTATGTATGTGGCTCCTGTATAATTTAATAACGATTATTTCACAATTATATAGGAGGTTAACCAAACATCGAATAAGGAAAAGTAAGAGGTAAGGTTTAAATACAAATTATCTTCATTATCTAAGGTTATTTATATGTAAGTATCTACCAGGACCTCTTATCATCCACATACGTGTTTATTAAAAATGTATTGCAAAACATTTTTACTATTTCGTAGACTATGGGATAAATTCATTTATAACTTGTATGACTTTTTATATAATGTTTAAAAAGGAATCTTTCCGTTTTTTCCAAACATGGTCATTTATGACCGTTTCATCAAAATTAAGGAATGAATGTTTTTTAACATATACGATGAGTGAGGCTATTTTCCACCATTATAACAACATAAAATAATACCTTAAAATCTTATAAAAATATTTTCAAAATAAATGTCTTCTTTCATAATTATGTGAATGTTAAATGATTTCAAAATATAAAGATAAATTTCTCTCCAATGGTTTTCATTTCACCTATGTCAACATCCTTTGACAGGTTTTTCATTTGTTTGAATTTGATTTATTATAATATAATGTTCCATATTTTATTAATGGTTTTGTGATATGATTGATAGTGGATGTGTTTTTTATTCCATTAATGGTTTATGGTTAAAATATTAATATTTCATAAAATAGTTTTAATACGAATGTTTATGTTATGTTTCAACTTTTTCATTTGAGGAATGCATTGGACTTAGTAGGTGATAGGTGAATCATGCTATAAATCCTTGAGGAATCAGTATGTCTCATGAGATAAAATAGTGTCTTGGCATAAGTCCTTGATAAAATATTATTTGTAGTCTTTGGACGTGGACTTGACTATGCAGTCACGATGTCCGGTATTATGCATTCCATCATTATAAAATTAGATATTAATATTACATGGGATTTTTTGACTTGTATAATATCCATGTAAACATGAAAATGGTATTATATAATTTATCATTTCCATATTATACTGAAGATTATTTTTAAAAAGATTTTGTTTTAGTCTTATACATTTCCTTAAATGTTTATGCTTACTTATGATAGTTTCTACTATATAGTTATCCTTACTGAGTATCTGAGCTCAACACTTTCTAATGTTCTATTTTTATGAGGATGTGAAGAAGTATATTGTGATTAATATGGAGGGATAGGCAAAAATATCTGAGTGTGTTCAATGGAGAAACAATGTTGTTTTTTAATTACAATATAATGTAAAACATATTTATCTATCTATTACATCCAAGGCTACTAAACTAACAGGTATTTCGATAATTAAAATCTTGTGATCATGCCAGTGTTATGCAATAATGCACTAACTTAAGGTTACTAGGGTCATTTCATTACATATATAAATTTAAAATTAATTATAATTCAATAACAACTTGATGACATTTTTAAAAAAACCATTACCTTATGATAGATTTGAATATAGTAAATAGAAGCTAGGAATGATCATTATAATGTAATCATTCATATCTAATTCTTTTTTAAACCATATCCATACTTTAATATACTATATTTTTCGTAGGGGGACTATATATGATTGAATTTTTCTGACACTATTTTCATAAATATTTATTATAGTTAAATGTTTTGTACTCAAAACTTTTCTAACTCAACACATTTTTTTACTCATTCATTTTCATACTAAAAATAATTTCAGACACCAAAATTTTTGTAGAAAATTTATTTTTATACTCATATTTCTTCAAAGTAAAATACTTTTCATAATAAAATATTGTCAAACTCGTAATTTTTAATACTCAAAAATATTACTACTAAAAAATATTAGTATTAAAATTTATTTATACTCATTGTTTTTCATACTCATATTATATTTATAATATAAATTTTTTGTACTAAATAATTTTTGTACGATATAATTTTTGAACTTAGTGATTTTAATACTCATATTTTATTCTTACTAAAAAATTTTCATACTCATAAATAATCATAATAATAAATTTTTCATACACGAAATTTTTTTGTACTCATGAATTTTCAAGCATAATTTTTTTTCTCAAAATTTTCAGGAGAAAAAATATTTTGAAACCAATAGATATATTTTAGTACTCTAAAGGTAAAATTTTATACCTAAAATTTTATATTTAAAATATAATTTCTTATGTCAATTTAACACTTTATTTAAAATAATATCAGATTAATGATGAATATGATAAATATGCTAGATATTTTATTTTTTAAGAAAAACCTCACTAGTGAATTTTTTTTTAACCATTTCTTATATCATGATCTAATATAATCCATAGAATATAAATTTTCATAATTTATTCACATATATAAAGGGATCCTTGACCCTATCCCACATCAGTTATCTCTACCATCAGTAGAACCTCTTACTCCCATCAAGAAGTTGAGTGTGAGGTTTTTTTTCATGTGTTTTTTAATTGTAATCATTTTAGAAATAACATAATCATCTTTTACCATGAATCAGAATTTAAAGACTCTACTTTCCCCAAAAATATTTCTCAAATATTATATTTTTAGAGAAACTATATTCAATAGAGTGTTTTATGATATGTATGCTTATTCGTGGAAAAAAATTATTCAATTCAATGTATTGAGAATTTATTTGTGTAGAGAAACTAAAACCTCATCAAGATATTATTGTAGTTGATGAATGATGAAAATTTTATAGTGGTGTAAAATTGATAGTGATTTAAATGACGACTTTTCATTGTATAAAAGAGATATTACTATATAATAAAATCAAGCCACTCATTTTCATGGTGTACCATCAGAAGATGAGTATTTTTGTCATTATCAGAAGATGCTGAATGTAAAAGTAACATTCAAGATGTAATGATATGAGAAATAACTTTTTGACATTCATGAAGATAGAATGAAGTATATTCATCATTCAATAGACAATCTTCTTACCACACTCTTTATGAAAGGATTTTTTATTCATAAAAAATTGATTTTGAAAACATGGAAGTTTAGGATTTCTCCATCCTTGATTATTTGATTAATATGAGAAAGATAATTTTTATGGGTTATATTTTAATAAACATAAATATTCGTAATCTGTGTTCCATTAAATCTCAACTTGTTATTTTTCTAGTGATTTTGAGTAAGTTGATTTTTGGGATGATTGAACACTGGTAATCACACAATCAAGATGGTGCTGATAAATTTAAATGTTCATTGGATTTCAAATAATACGATAAATAGGTTAAAATTTGATTTTCATTCAGAATCAAATAATTTATGAAAATATATTTATGTTGATGTTCAAAATGGAATATTATGAAGAATTAATGGTATTTGAAAACAATTAGTTCCTATTTATTATGATAATAATATAAAATATATGTTTGAATCTTTTATAAAAACTAAAAAGAAAAAAGTTTATAGCGTGGAAGTTGTTTCTCAGTGTAGAAAAAGAAATTCCCAGTGGAATGAAGGAGAACCATAGTTTGGAAATGATCTAATAGGATCTGTTGCTAAAAAAATATAGACTCAAGAAGTTCTTATTGAAGATGAGAATGAAAAGTTGATTTAAAAGAGAAAGGATGATTTTTTATATATTGTTTTTTTTTTGAATTTTTTTGATAATTCATGTTCTATAATTGATTTTAGTGAAGAAATTCATGAAGAAAAAAACACCCTCTATCCAATACAAGGGAAGGAAAGATAAAAAATATTGGTGAAGAATCTTCTCATCCAAAGGACACAAAAAAATAATTCTCATAAGAACAAAAAGATAGTACATTTTGAGATATAGAAGAGTATACCAATTAAGATCGAGAAAGAGATAAATAAGAAGAGAAATAAGAACAATAAGAAGAATAAAATAATGACGATGATATTTATAAGGATTCTCATCATGAGGAAAAATCATAATCTTATAGAATACCAGTATGATAACCAGAAGCTACATCTTACAAAATACCTTCTTTTGGAGTAAAATATTTAAAATAAGTAACTCAAAGAATCCAATCAGAGGATGTCTCTCATATTCAATAAAAAGATGAATAGACTTGGAACAATGTATTTTTTTATCAGGAATTGTAAGAACATGATGTTGAATCTCATTCAAGAGAGCATCTGGATTATGAGGATGACACTAATATAGACAAAAAATTCCTTGATGATAGATTAATACATTGTACAACTCCTATATATAATTAAAAATTAAATTCCTTATCTCCAATGGATTTGATGGGATTTTTTATTTGGATACGTATAACTATAATAAAAGATACGACACAATAATGATTTTAAGGCAAAGGCCAATAAGTCATGAGGTATATTTCAAATTGATTGAATGCAGTTCAATAAAACAAAGAAATAATTGTAATAAAGTGGTTAAGTGGTCACATAAATCGGATTAAATTATAATACATCATGAATATTAAATTAATGATTTATAGAATACATATAAATGATGATATAATTAAATTCAACAAATAAGCATATGATATAGCTCAAAAATTGATATGCATTGAATGAAAAAAATATTAAAAATTTGATTCATTATAATATATTGAAGAGAAGGTAATGGTTATTCAATAAAAATATCAAAGCTGATATTTTACAATGGTGATAAAATATATTTTAATAATCGAAATGTATTTTGGACTGACATACTTTAGGTTTAGAAATATAAAATCCAATCCTAGGAAAACAAGAATTGTACTATTTATGAAAATATTAAATCAAAGAAAGAAAATATTCATACTTAGGACTAGTTTTTTGAAGAAAAGGAAAATAATTTTTGGTCTCAAAAAAATCTTTTGACAAGATGATGGATGATAGGAAGGAATTCAAGAAAATAATGTCACATGCCTTAGATATCTTAAAAAAGGCCCACAAAAAGAATAATAATTAATTTTCATTCACATTATATTTATATTATTCTTCTAAATCATCAATGAAATAATTTGAAATATACAAACCTTTTTATTGAATTAATTTTCATTTTTGGATGGAGGTTCCTTAACATAATCTAGAAGATCAAATTCTATATTCCATTGTGTGTTTTTCATTTTCACTCTATCAATTTTGTAGGTAATTGACTACTTTACCTAATCCTTTTAAAATCACAGTGGGGAGAATTTTTATAAATTAAGAGAAATCATTTGACATAGGGAGAATGATAGAATGATAATAAGAAAATTTATATTCTTTTAACTGGGAAAGTGTTTTTTTATAAAAGATATAGAATAAAATCTATAGTGACTATTATCCAAAGGGGGAGTTAGTTGCATTCAAGATCAAATTCATTATATTTTAAAAAATAAAAAGGATATTTTTATATGTGTTTAAATATAAAAATTATAGTTACTTAAAACCTTTTGTACTCATGTTTTATTTTTAAAATTTTCTATTTTTGTCTTTAGGTTTGTGCTTTCAAAAGAGGGGGAGACTTTTAGTGCTAAAACCTCTTTGGCCCTCTCTATTGGTTTTGTTTTAGAAATAAAAAAATGATTCTTAAAAACCTAACTACTAACACCATTATATTAAATATGATTACAAATATAATTCTATATCATATTACAATACTTTCATATTTTATGAATACGATTTTTTGGTATTAATTTGTTAATTAGAAAATTATTGAGTTTTTTAGAAATGATTTATTATATGATTATCCTAATGAGTGTGGTTATTGTTGCTATCGTATATATTAAATAATATTTTTTTGTACTCCGCATGTAGTGTGTCATACTAAAAATAATTTTAATAGTGATAAAAATATTACCTAATATCCAAACGAAAATCATCAGAACCTTTTTACCTTTAGTTTTATGTATATATAAAATTGTATTGTAATGAAAGGAAAACCATTAAATCAAAACAATTTCATTTATTATTTATTAATATGAATATAATATTATGTCATTATTCTAATTATAAGATGACCATTGGAGTGCCTAATGTCTATATCCCTATGAGAATTTAGGAGAAAATATGACTATTGGTGACCAGGACGATTGTTCGTACAAACACCTATAAATATGAGATCATTTTTATTTTCTATGTTTGATGGTTGCAGCTATAGGATTTTGACACTCTATGAGAGCTCTGTAATATTTTTGCAACATGTGAAAACCTTTATGTATACAAATTGTTATCTTCTTGTTCAATTAACATGTTTCCCTGATGAGTTTCCAGTTTTCCCCATGCGACATCGATCAGTGTGATTACAATTGAGGGCTTCCATGGATATAAATATATATTTTCTTATATTTTTAAAATCGTGGTCTTCCAATGCTAGGAATATAGAGGTTTGGATAACCATGTTTTTTGAGGGATTCTGGGTATAACAAGACATAGAACAGTCATCATATTGAGGGCATAACCAGGTGCATGTAAGACAGACATTCATGAATGTATAAACCAAGGGACCTCTATTCACTGTTATTGGATACCTGTTTCTTTGGGCTAAATGATTTTTATTCATTTACTTATATTACATTTCCACTTAATTGTAATATATTGTGTGTCATTTTATATATTCATTATTCTACTCTTTATAATGTGATTATGATTTTTTTTAATTATGATCTATTTGATTATGACCAATTAATTAAATAAATGAAATTATATACTCTTTATGATATAATCATTGGTCGTGTTTATCAAAATCATTATGATTATGATTCATATTATGCTTCCAATGATTAAATCATTTTTATTGTGAAGGCAATTGATTTAAAATTCGACATGTAAAATATATATCATAACATACTGATTATGATACTTTTTTCTATCCGAACTAGTACTCTATCTAATTATTGTTTAAATAAAAAATAGGTTTTCGAATACGATTAGTTAAAATTCATTAAACTAAGTTTCCTCTATGTATAAAAATGAATATTTTTAAACTAAAATTTCACCACCCTAATCTTTTATTTTTTTCATCTACAAATACATTTCAATCCAAAATTTTAGAATCATGTCCTAATCTCTATAACATAGATACTCACATATAACACATACCCTTATGATTTCCATTATTCTGTATTAATATAACTTCATTTTTGGACATCTAGACTACCAATTACTAAAAGAGATCTGATAATTTCATGATATACCTGGCATTGATTACCAACTATATCAGTAAAAAAATTCACATATATGAAAGAAATATTATAATATAATTATAAAATAAAAATATATAATTTAACATTCATACATATAATATGATAAAGAAATAGAAGTAGGGTTCAGGCATATGTATGACCTATAATCTCCATAAATTTTGAATTTAAATTAATATCTCAATTTTTTTTATAATATTAAATATATATTTACTCAATATATATTAAATTTACATATTTTTATACATTTGGAAATAATAAAATTATTATCTTGTAAATAGGAACAAAATATTTCAAAAAACTATTTGAAAAATAAAGAAATAAACACCAAAAAATGTTGAAAATTATAAAATATTATTAATAAATGGTTTATAATATGTTATAAAAAGAATATAAATAAATTTATATAAATAAATATGTTTCTAATATATATTGAAAACATGCATAAATCCACTATACAGGTGGTTAAATGGTGTTCAACAAAAAATAACTTTGAGGTAATGGATGTAAATCTCACTATTTTCATCTGTATGATAAATGCTATATTCACTGGTTATGTCTTTTATGTGGTGTATATAGTGAACTATTGTCATTAAAAATAACTATTCACCCAATTTTTTTTATTTTAACATTAAAATTTAATTATTTAATCTATGGGGGTTTTAATTGTAAATTACAATGTCGTAAACATTATCATTGAAATATCACATTTATTTTTATTGTTAAATTCTTATTTAAACAATCATATCCTTATGATCATTTTAATTGATGTAAAATACATTTATATTAAATAATAATAATTTTTGTGATGTTTATTATTATTTTCTAAACTATATTCCATTTTTACATAAGATTTATACATTGACTATTATTTAATTAACTTGGAATATTTTTTAAAACCCATATCCTTTATTCAATATAGACATTTGATGAGAAGGTAATTTTTTTATTATTTTAATAGATTATTCAATATATAAAGAATTTGTTTTATTAGTAATGATGTGTTGGGGACTATTTTTTGTAACCCCATATATGCCTTGAGAGTCTCATTACATGAATTAGTTTTCCAAATTATATGGGTTTCTACTTGATATGCTAACAATCTTGTGAAAGTTCTTGATGGTAGAGGTACCATGAATCTAGGAATTGTGAAGTAAAATAATTGGGAATATATTTTATAAATAATTTAGATATTACTATTATCATAACTTCTGTTTTTGTCTTTGACATTATCAATGGATATATTTCATTATCATTTTATGGATTAGATGGAACGTGTCTTTAGTTATTTACCTCCCTATATTGATTACACCTTATATATTTTGTTTTAATAGAATCTATCTTTTGTTATATAACATTCCATATTATTTATTAATTACATTTTACACTTAACCTTAATAAGCATTTGGGATCTAGATTATTTGGTTTACTTTCCCCATGTTATAAAGACAAATTCATTGATTGAGTTCAAAGATCTAGTTTGTTATTATTTGTTACGTATTTTGTTTAATTTAATATATAACATTTTCATAATTCTATATTATATGTATTCTAGTTTTCCAAAACTGTTAAAATAATCAGTCCTATGGTATTTACAACCTTGTAGTCATGAAAATGATATAATGTAATCCACTAACATTGATCTTCTTGGGTCTCAGTATTATAATATTGTCTAACAAGTTGTAAAAACACATTCTATTTGTGGGGAGGTTTGAGGCCTTGAATACATTAATACGTCTTCTCATTGTGATTCCCTTATTAATTTCAATAGTGTGATAGAATTAAAATTGACCCCTAAGTAGGTAATGCACATTTATATGATTCATTATATGTACCATTATGTGGATTTGTGTATTTAATTATAAAGGATAAATTCATTATTAATGGATATTATGAGTCATGTTTTTTGATAAATTTGAAAAAATATGCGATTAATTATATTAATTCAAAATTTTGATGTGTTGGGTGAAACATGAATAATATTTCGTTAAATGTATAATTAATGAATTGATTTTCCCATTATGTTCCTTTATGTAAGTTGATATATTGGGGATTTTTATTAAAATGATACATTTCAATATATGATTCATTAAGTGCATAGGTTTAGGGAATCAATATAATTTTTTTTTCTAAGAGATATTAGGATAAAGGGATTAAATTACATGGTAACAATTAATAATTGGTTTTATATCAATTTTACATTAAATTATTTTTCTATTTATGACATGTTGTATTTCAAGATTCTAATTTTGGAATTTGGGCTTCTCCAACTAATGCCTCATTGAAAAGTGAATTAGAGGGCCTCAAATTAATTTTATCTAAAACATCAGTAAAATAATAATTTCATTTATTATTAAATTTTATGAATAAATGTAAAACAAACATGAAATTAAATAATTACATGTTTTTTATTGACGATATATATATCATCATAATTTATTTTGGAAATTGTTTTCTGGGAAGTATATATATTAAATATCCATATTCAATTTAAAAAATATAATATTTATTTACTATAAAATAATACAATGATATTTATTTATTAAATAACTATATATTATCTAAGGTCTATTAATTAATAAGTATGAATGTAAGAGTATAATTATTTTTTTTTGTGTTGGGAAATATATAAATTGAATATTATTTGAATAAATCATAATTAACATTCATAATTAGCATTTTTAATGTTATGAGATTATAATTATAAATTTATTATTTTGGTCATTGGGTTCATCATGGATTTATTAAATAATTAAATATATTGGAAAATTTTTATTTTGGAAACCTATATCTATATTAATATAATTATGTTATTTCATAAATCATTTTCTATACAGGAATGTTTGTGGATAACCATTATAAGATAATTCCTTGAAAACATAGAGAGATTCTTCTCTAACAACACACTCAATAATGACATTAAATCCTCCTACACCACTACTCTATATTATTAGGAGATCTTTGATATTCAATTCATGAAGATATTCTTAGGGCATTAAATTTTTAATGATATAAGAATTTTTATCTCTCTTTAAAGGACACATAGGTTCTTATGTCAACATTCATAGGTTCATGGATTTTTGTGGATCATTATTAGATGGAATCTACATATGATTCACGTGATAGAAGTATGGTATAACATGTAGCTATTTTCGAATTGAAAAATAAATAAATAAATAAATAAATAATAAGTAATAATTTATTACTTTATATTATTTATATATAAATTGTGATGATCCTGTTTTTTGGTTACAAAATTTCCACATCAATTAATATTTAATCAAATAGGTTGGTCAGAACTTTTTTTGTCTATTTTTATGATTGATTAATCATGAATCATTGCAAAAGGACACATTTGTAACCTCATCTAGGAATTCCAAAATTCCCATTAACTAAAAGTCATATAATTGATGTTGAATTATTATTTAAAATTATTATTTAATTATTGATTGATTTAATCATTTTTCATTAGATCCCATTTCTTATTTAACCCTTATAATCAAAATCATAATATATTCTCTTCATCCATTTATTTATTGTAAATATAATCCCAAACGAATAAAATAATTGATTGATTAACATTTGAATATCCCATCTAGAGGTGATGAAGAATTTGGTTTGATAGAACAATATTAAATGCAGTTTATCCCAATTGCACATTTTCTGTACCCATTTTTGATGATCCATCAATTGATTAAAAATTAATTCCTACCATGCTCATTTATTATTAGTTGTTTTTCATTAAACACACACTATATTGACTATCAAGGCTACTGTATGGCTAGCTAGAGGAAACAACATGTAACATCCATATAAGACACATAGTCTATTCATCAAAGACAATCTATTTATTTCATTACACATCCTTCCTATCTAGAGACCATGTAATTCAATGACTACCAAAAGGATACTATAATATTTTTTGCATCATGATTACACACCATATCTATAAAATTGTTCCATTTATAGTCATTGATAAATGTACATGTCGTATACAAGGTTAATACACGCCATGTATGTAACGAAGTTACAAATAATGGAAAATTGATTTATTATATTTGTTAACCCTTATCAAATGTTTTTCGTGTGTCATTTATTTTACTATATACATTCTAAGTGATGAGTTATATTATATTATATATATAATTAATATATGTATATTTTTCAAAATGGAATATTGGTTATCAGTTGTAATACATAAATTACTGAAACTATTTTGAATCATAATATGGTACCAAAATAACTTATGTTATGTGGGTTGAATTTTTTAATATGTACATTTCATGGAATAATATGATAAATCATTTATACCATATTATGATTGATTATATAGTATATGATGAGAATACATGTTTGGTAGTTCGACTGGGTTCTCACTATATTTCCTCCATGGTATGTATTTTTTAATAGTTATTTGTAATTAAATGTATTAAATTTTTATTAAATTATGGAAGATGAAAATATATAGAATTTTATATTTAGAATTAGGGAAAAAATTAATTGATTTATTAGAATGGTTATAAAATATCTTTTATCATGATTTATCTCAAATAAAAATGTTTATAATTGTACGCTATTTAATAAAATGTTTAAACTTTTGTTTTCATGTGGATACCCATGATAATTGACATGATCATTTTGTTTTATTTGTTTCCATAAAATTAATTATGAAATTAAATTTATTGCTTAAGCCTAATCACTACACTCGTTATGAATGGGAATGTGTGCCCATTGATTTATTCTCTAATCTGTATAACCAATTCATTAGTTCCCATCACCAACATGTGTGTGAAATATTATTTAGTTTATGGATATCACAATTGAGTGGAGGCAATTTATATTTGGAGTTGAGGAGAAACAAGTATCAGAGGTACATGGGTGGATATTTAGAATGTTTCAAACATAAACCATGTCATGCTTCATGTTCTTTTCCACATAGAACATCTTTAATTATATCGTAATCTACATAGACATAAAATGGGTAAAATATCATGTTTATACATCTTTATTTATTTTATTTTTTTCAATACATATTGTTATTTAATTATGGTGTTTTATAAAAATTTCATGATTAATTAAATTAACAATTTGTTATGATAAAATAAAAGTAATTTCATTTTCCACATAAATTATCTAATACATTGTTAAATACATATGGAAATTCAATAAAAATTAAAAAGAATATAATAATGATACAATGATAATAAAAAATATAAATATAAAATCCCCTAATTATATACATATTATGTTTTTATTTCCTTCCAATAATTATGTTAAAATCATACCATAGATAAAAGTTATTGAATGTGCCAAGTGTTTTTGCTTTTAATTATCATGTAATTATAATATGATTATTGTTTAGAAATAACTTAGTTAACATAAATATTTGACTAACCAATAAAAAATTGGATTATATAAGTGAAAATGTATTAGGAAATCAGATTTATAGATTTTTGGATTATGGAGTCCTCTCAACATATCATGGAATTTTATGTTAATTACGTTGGATTTAAAATTCCTTTTTAAGACCATTTAAATTGCTTGGAAGGCCCTTTTCTAGGTTATTAGATGGGTAATATATATAAATTACACTTGTATAATCCTAAAATACTATGTTTTGATTGCATTTGTGAATGGTATTGGGTATCAATAAAATAAATTGAGACTAATAAATAAATGTAATATTTATTATATAATGTTACTATAAAATATACTAAAGATCAAATATATCTATTAATAGATATTTAAATAAATAAAAATTAAAAAAAAATCATAGTAATCCATACATGAGAAGGATTACCTACACATAGGTACCGATATCCCAGAATTGGAAAAGCTATTATACATTATCCAACAACATGATAGAGAAATTATATGTTCTTGAAAACCATATTCCAAATGTGCCTTATTAAGACACTAGTGTGGAAGGGTGGTATTCCGAATGAAACCTATAAAAGATTCCATGAATGTTCAATGTATTATGATATCATCCTTAACAGATAATATTCTAATTTAACATGATGAAATGGAAGTGTATAACATGAAATCTCAATTTTAAGATCCCTATATATAAAGGAGAAACAAGATTGATAGATATCTTCAATAATTATTTATAATAAATAGTGCAGAATCAATACTAGGTAGGAATCAAGAGGTACAAGCTGTACTTGGGATCCAAAATACCCATGTTCAAATCTGAGTAGTGATGAATTTCTGAGTACAGTAGTTGTACTGTAGCATCACTATAGTAGTGGTAGAACTATGGCAGCGACAACACTCTAGTGATAGAGGCACTATAGAAGGAACTGTAGTGGTGGTGTTACTCTAGCAGGTACCATAGAAGCATGTGTACTGTAGAATCATTGTTAACAAAAGGGTCCTTTAGGCCAAAAGTGGGCTTCAATCCTTGTATTCAGGCCACATGGCCTTCGGCCTTAGGGCTATGTAATGGTTCTCCCTCAACCTAGTCAAAAAAAGGTAATCGTTTTAATAATAAAAATGAGGCTTCAACCCCAAATTTTTTAAAAAGTATAAATCATTAAAATTATATTGACATAAAAATTTTATAAATATTATGACAATTTTTTTAATATAAATATCTACTAATTAAAATTGAGGACCAGTATACCTTTTGCCTTTGGATTAGTAGGTATCCAAAAATAAAAATGAAACTAAAATTAAACATCATTATTTAAATATCCATAATGTAATCATATCTCCATTTGAGCTCTTAAAATAGTCTATTTGATCCTGAATAATGAATAAGTAAATTTTTTGTTCTAAAATGTTCAGTAATGGAAAATGGAAATTAAGCATAGAAAATGATTTATAAGGAATTACATGACAACATAAAAGTATTGTCTCATCAATTATAATATGTAATAATATTATAACGAAACATGGAATCATATGATTATGGATATATTAGAATTTTGAATGTACATATATCATGACATGAACTTGATTCAAGGCTAAAAGCCGTGATTATATCACATTATTGAGAAAGAGAATAATGGATTAGGTTTACTCTTTAATATCATATATATATATCCACATGATATGAAAAAAAAATATTCATTAGATTTTTTTCAATGGAAAAACATCATAACATGTTTATAAATATGAGTTCCATATTAAGAAATTATATATAAGTTCTAAATATAAGGATTGCCCATGCAAGTAAATGTGTTTCACAATCATGTCATAAGGTGTAACATAACAGCTTATCATAATGGTTTGCATGAAATAATTGATTAAAGTATTACAGATCACTAATAAAAGATAAAATTGAGCATAGCTCATGATAAATGATGTGTAATTGGGGTGAATATGTGGGAATTTTTTAGGAAATCTGTCTGAGAAATTAAATTTTATAAGACAACTTACGAAAATGGGATACGAGTATCAAATGGGGTAAAAGAATAATAAGATAAAAATATATTGAAAATTATATGAAAAGTTTCTAAATGATAAATTAGGTATATTTGAAATCATGTTTTAATTTTAACAAAATATCAACGAGTTTTCTTGAATAAGGGAAGGAAAGAGAGAAGTTCCATCAAATTGGGTTTTCCAATCGAGGGGAATTATGAATGATCCTTTTTAAGAAATATATTTCACATTTATTTAAAGATAATATAAGATTTATATATATGTTTGGAACATATATAAATAATATATAGAAATAAATTAATATCATTATGGTGATAAAGTGTTGTAATTGAATAACTCAAATGAAAAAAGGTAATTTTATAATGATTAATTACTATATGTTTGAGTGTCAACAGTCACATGACCATAAAGTCATGAATAAAAAATTTGGTTTCAGCACTTTTATAATTTATAACCTTTTATATAAATATATTACTTATTATAATCTTATTATATATATATATGTGGATATTTAAATGATATATAATGTTCTATTATATTGTATTGAGAGAGTTTGTTTCATGGTTACAAAGTGGTATAACTATTTTATAATTATGGAAGGTCTTATTATATGGTACTAAAACCCCATAATTTATAATAAATTTTATTCATTTAGTTTAAAAAAAAAATACATGCTCCAAAATATGCATGTATGTTCCAGTATGGAGATGTTTCATTGTGAAAAAGCGTTAAGATGACATGGATAGTTAATTTTTGACACATTGTAGAAAATAATGAAATCAGTATTTTTATTTAATATTACATGAATATATAGGTTCTAGATCATGAAATAAATTATAATATACTTAAAATCAATTTATTTAACCATAATATAATTTTTATGAAAACTCTTGAAGGAGGTATTTAATAATGTAAAATAATTATTCATAGACATGATTAATCCACATATTAAGGAAAATGGTTTCATTCATATAATAAGAGAAGTTATGTAGTGGATGGATTATTGTTATTATATTATCATTATATAATTCTATTAAATTTATTATTAAATGTAATTAATTAATGTTTTATTATGTAGTTGACCATAATATATAATACGAAAAAAATTAAATGTTTTAGTTTGAGATGTTTTCCTCCTGAAAGATGCCTCTATGGAATACCACTTAATCCACAAGGGATATTTATTTTTGTGAGGCCAGCTATTATTGTACATGAATAATAGAATTCTTATGATATTTTGAAATAATTTTTTCATTATACAAGGATTACAATTTTTTAGTAGAAGGATTGTTGCATTGTAATATATATATGGTGGGAAGAATGGTGTTTTGAATGTTATATTCCTAAAATTATTATTTTGGATCATGAATATCAATAGTGATGATTTATTAGAATATATTTATTAAAAATTAACTAATGGTTTTTAAATAATGGTACACACATCATTCAAGACTAAAAAAATAATTCATTTCTCCTATAATGAAAAATATAGTTATTTGCACATGTCAATATAAACCAAAAATTCAACAATTTTATAAAAAAATTAACAATTATCCATAAATAAATTAAATGATTATACAATAAAATTGAAATCCATCTTATTAAAATAATTTTTTATATATGGGAAATTTTATTTTTGAATAAAACTCCCATTTATTCATAATAATACATTTTTGAATATAACATTATATTTTCTAATCAATTGAAGTCATATTATGGTCTCATAAAAATATATTATCATTATAGAATAAAATAATATTAAAATTTAAGCACATTTAATCAATATAATATATATTTTAGATAATTATATTTTTATTTAAATTCAAATAAAATAAGTTTTTTAAATAAAATCATTTTTTATAATTTATATAACATATATTTATGTTTATTCTGACATGAAAATTATATATTTTTATTTTAAATGATACCTAAATATTAGATTACATTTACATAGATCATGTTACCAATAAAATGGTAATTTTACTATTCCCAATATTCATATAATTATTATGAGGGATACAGTGAATTTCATACAAGTTGATTTTTTGTTGTCCTTCTAGTTATGGTTTTTATGTTCCTTAGTTCTCTATATTTAATTATACTTCTTGTAGTAAACCCCATATCCACTTCTTAATGGTTTTAGTTCTTCTTAATTTTTCTCCAGATTTGGTCGTCAGTGCTGATATGAAGTACCTCTTCCTTTCTATACCTGGTTTTTGGTATTTTAGTCGACAATGGCTCAGAGTCTCTCTAACAGTGGTCACTGGTGGTTTTGACATGTTATTGGTTTTACTGTGCCATTCCAATTTTACTACCGGTGGCATTATTTTTGGTTCAAAGGTCATTTTCAATGGTGATAATATTCTTATACTATATAGATCATGTGTGTGGGACTGAAAGAAGATACATATCAGCTTTTGTAGGTGGTGGGTTGCTTCGTTCTTTAGAGGATTGAGACAGAATATGCATTTATAGTGGTTGAATGGGGACAAAATGATGATGGAGGTATTATTGTTGTGGATGAAATCAATGGTGATCTGGTTTGCGATGGGATGTGGCATTTATTTATTTGGTGACATGAAAAGATATGGATATATATGAAATGGCCTGGTTTTATTAGTCAATGGACGTGATGGTGTTAGTTTTCATGTGGGGAAGGTGACCCTTAAGAATGGATTGGGTAGGATCCACATGGGTTCTGTCTAGTCACTATATGGGTCTATTTAGGTATGGATCAATTTGGATATTCGGGATTTCTGGGATTTATCATATGGACAATGGGATTTCTATTTTTGGACATTTTTAACAGGGCTTTCATGCCATTTATTTTTCTATATATGTTTTTTCATAGGACATGGGATATCATGATGTTTTTGTACACCATCGAGGCATATGACCTTGTGGTCAGGGAGAATGTTCATTTTTGGTTTGGGGATATCTTCAATGTATTGGGTTAACTACATATTATAAGGGATATTACTTTTAATTTTTCTTATTATTGGGATTGACGCTCAACCATTTTGATAATAAATAGAATTGACAATTCTTTTAATTATACTTTCTCTCCATGTTATATATATACTGACATTCAAAAAGGATTTTTTATTAATTATCTTATTCTTCATTTCTATAGTGTTATCTTTTAGTGTTATATTTATGGGGGATCATATATAAAAAAAGTCCTAATTTTTTTTCTTCTAGTATTCTATTTTTTGTACCATTGTATAATAATCAATTCATTTATTTATATTTGTACTCGAAATGCAATTTTTACATAATTATAATAGAGTGTTTCAAGATTCATCATGAGGAATGTGTATATTATATAATATAATATTTATTTATTTTACAAAATTACATTTCAAGAAGATAAATTATGTTTCTAAATTTAGTGGACATTACATTATAACCCCCAAAGAAAATTTCACCATAAATATTGATTTTTAAAATAGTATATTCAAAAAATTGATGATACATCTCATTAATTTAACAATATATTTCTTATATACCCTCTTTATATATATGGTTTCACCATAGTAGATTCAGTGGGATATTTTTTATTTTTTACGACATCATTGATTGTATGGTCCATGATATCCATTGATTAATCATTACAAGATAGGTCACATTCTTTCAATACCACAAATAAATTTAGTTCATGTGAGACATTTGATATGTAACTCCAAATTTGGGATACTTGGAATACATCATGAACATAACAATGTTTTTGTGGGAGTCCTAGTTAATAATACATAAATCCTATGTGATTGATAATCATACAAGTATTGATACACCTAGGACATATCCTTCCTTTAATTCCAAATCTCCAGACTCTCTTCTATTGTGATATACTGAGGAATTCATTATCACCAGCATAAAAATATAGGAATCATAGATGATTTTATTCATAGATATTTTGTCATCATAGAGAATCCCAAGTGTGTTGCAGAATGGGGTTAACCATTTCTACAATTTTATCAAACATTTCGATGCACATGAATTTGGGTTAACTAGATTCTTCTTTGTATGGATTTGATCTAAATATTCACCAATAAAAATATTTCTATTGATTGGTTTTTATTCTTGTGTGGAAACTATTTTTTTAATTGAACATTATTAGAGTAAAATGATATCCCATCTTACCTTTAAGTCTAAAATAAAAGATCTCAATATGTCTTCCATTTTTTAGATAGTATGATTATATTCACCACCATTCTCGGGGTTATTCTCCTTACTAATGTTCAAATATTGTTTTACAACATGTTACATTATTTTAAAGGACATTTATAAAAATCAAAGATCCCTAAAATATGTTTTATATGGTAATTTCATCCTACATCACCACATCTCTAATGTAGAACTATTCAATTTGATCGAGTTAAAAGTAGTATATCACTCAAAAGAGTTGTAAATTCATTGTAATATCATCCAAAATAACCCTTATAGAAATTTTCCCTAGATGAAATCATATGAGTATGAAAAAATAATGTGGAAATTTTTCTCATTCTCATATAGGTAATGTTAATATTCATCTCATCCCTATAGAATTTTTCATTTTATCATTAATATACTAACATACTAAGAACATTGATGTGTATGCTATATTACCCTCCTTTAAACATTCCCACTAATAGTAATATTTTAGAACATGAAACATCTATGTAGTATTTGGGTAGATGGGGAAGTTTTATTTATGAGAATAATTCAAATTATCACCCTATAACAAGGGATTTCATGGAAGATATTGTCAATTCCTATGTAAAATTAATCCATACTCATGATTTTTTACTACTTATATCATCCCTTTATAATATCTCAATCCATTATTTTATTTTCCACATCAATTCTATCATTATTCATTATAATTTTCAGAAGGTATGATTGATAAATCATTTGAGAATGTTAATATGATTTTCATTCATTTATGATTCTCATTTCTATCTAACTAAAGAAAATGAATATTAGATCCTTCTCTATTTCCATCATTGATATATTCTAATGATCTGTTCTACCATGATCACTTGATATATTTTTTACGTTCTTTTTACAGAAATGGATTTATCAGAATAAATATTTAAGATGGTTTAACCATATTTAATTAAACATATTAATCTTTATATATATGAGTATATATTTTATACTCTTATGATCAATATATATATATCATACCCTATATAGGGAATTTCAAGATATTTTCAACATGAAGATTACATCCACCAACAATAGATCATGTTTGGGGTAGTTATTCTAAAATCATTCAAATTCCATGAAGTGTGGGAAGTCATCTAATCATTATTCATTAGTACAAAAAAATCCATTCTTTGATTCATCGTAGTCTGATATCAATAATTCCCCACTTATGGTAAGAGTAGATATTTGTGCAATTATAAGTGCCTTATTTAACTCCATGAACATATATTTCAATTCACTATTCCACACAAAAATTTCTCCCTATTTATTTATCATGGATTACAGGTCTTATAATATTGATAAGTTTCTCATAAATATTTTGAAATACCCATTAAATCTATGGAAACACAAATTCTCTACTATCGGTTTATTTCTTGGCCACTCATCGGTTGCCTTTATATTTAAAGGGTATATTGATATCCCTTTTCTTGGGATAAAACTCCCTAAAAATGATTCATCCTCAATCAAAAAATCACATCTAGAATACCATTTTATTAGTTTATCATTTCAAAAAGTCATTATAAATAGTATTAAAATTATCCTTATTACCATCCAAACTCATAAGGTATTTCAAAATTTCATCTATATAGAATACCAATTTTTTTTGAAGTATTTCCTAAATACCCAATTCTTTATATATATAAATATTCTAATAGAATTATTATGTCTAAAAAGAATAACTATGATGATAGTCTACAAACATTTATCAAAAGGTAGTTTTTTGAATATCATTCATCTCCATCATTATATTTTGATATTCAAACCGAAGTTCGACCTATTGAAATATTGGGGCCCATTTAGTATTTCTAACAAGTAACCTACCAATATATGTTTATTTTTTAAAATATTAATGATTTTTTCAGCACAAGATAATTAATGAAAATGTTTATTGACACATCCTTTTTCTTTATAAATAGGACCACAAACCCCCATAGTGAAACACCCATTCATATAAACTCGTATTCTAGATACTCTTATAACAATACCATATATTAATCCATGTAAATTGTTCTCATTTGGTTTGGAGTATTGAAAATGTGAATAGAAATTGTATATTTTCAATTGACTACTTAACAAATTGATAAAGAAAAATAAAATAAAATTATTTATGGAAAACATTAGTTTATCCATCACAATGAGAAATTATTAAAGTCAAATTACCTATACTCTCTCACTAATTTGAGTTATATCTTATTTATCCTAAGGAAAAAACATCAATAAATAAGATTATGATTTTAAATGATATTCAATTAGAACTATGACTGTTTTTTTTCCTGAAAATAGAGTGTGGTTTCTGTTTATTGTCAATAATCACTTGGAAGATCATTGGGTTTTAAAGGAAATAAATCTTATAATTGATGATCAAAATATTATTTAATGTGTTGTTGTGTGTGTCCAATACTATAAATATAATTATACAACTATTTAGTTGATATGAAATTTTTCAAGTAAAACAAGAATCGCTCTGATTTTACAAAGCTAGCGGAGCTCCGAGATTCTTGGATTCTACACAATCTTGACCAGCATGAAAAGACTATTTTACTATTGACTGATGAAGCATTATTTTATGTAAATGTATCTTCACTATTATGTGGTATTCAATGTTAACTCAATGATATTAGAAAAGTAATTTTGTTCTATAATGCCAGTGATATTTGCAAGGGCAGTGATATTTTCCAAGAAACATCATGAAAGGTAGTTTTGAATATAATTTTTTCATCGAAAATATATTTCAAAGTTCATAAACTGAGGACTGTTGTGTTACATAATTCACATGTTACACAATAATAATTTCATTAATTCCAATCCATTGAAGTGACAATTCTGTCGATAAACTGAGTTAGACTTCATTCAAATAGGGAGTTAAGAGGAGTCGATAGAAGTTTATTGAGGGAGACAATGTACTTTAAAAAAATGTTTGTAATGTTAGTGTGCCTAGAACATATTGACTATTTTTAAATCATTTACTTCCAAAATAGTTAATATTAGGGGATTTAGGTATGACCTAAAAACTTTCTGCCTATGCTCCTTGGACATTCCAATTATTGTGAACCAAGTAAAATTGGTGTGTGATCTAATTTCATATGGTTATAAGTTTTTTAAATATTCCCCAAATATATGTTTAATTTATTCCTACAAATGTGGGAATAAGATCCTTCAATTTTGAATAAAAATGTAACACCCTAATTCACCCTCCCTCTATGGGTGTTACAGGGTCCGTCATAAGGTATCATAGGGTGGATACTGGTGTTTAATCCTTCTTTATTTACATTCATATATAAATCTGTAAATAAATAGGGAGTTGAGCTCTTTGATAGAATATATTTTCAGATTTAGACGAATTTTTTGGGATCACATGTATGTTATCATGAAATGTAGGTACTATTTTGTAATTCTTGGAGAATTCGGGTAATTGTAGAAATATGATAGTATATGAATGATTCAAATAAGAAAATTATTGATGTATATTCCAAAGTAAAAAATTACACTACTACAACACTATATAATCAAATATATCTAATGTTAATGATTTTAACTAATGAAAAGTCAATGTGGTAAAATCAATAAAATATATATTAATATGATAACGATGTATGGGAGGATAAACCTCATGATTTTTACAACAGTTTTGATGATATCTAGATCAACCTGATAAATATATAGATACCACAATAAATCGAATTAATAATGTTATAGAATAAATTTTAAGTATTACTGAAGAAATTAAACAAATTGAAATAGTATATAAAATCATGAGAATACTTCCCCTAATTTACAATCAAAATTTTTCATCCCTTGCAGAAAGGGATCTTTCAAAACATTCCACGGATAAAATCCTGATATATTTCGAGGCATATGATATTATAGTCAAATAATATGATGAATCAAGTCATTTTTTAAGGAAATGGTATTCAAATCCAATTAATAACTTTTGATTTTAGGAGATAGTGTTAATGTAGTAATGAGGACTATGAAAAATGTTCTATATTTTCCAATAAATTTAAGATAGGAAATGGGAGATTTGATGGAAATCTAATCTGTAACACCCCAGGTAAATAAAGAATATGACATTTTCATATTTATCCATATTTTTGAATAAAATATTAATATTACTTGAAATAGAATTCTATGCTCGAGGGCGTACCCAATACGCAACAACGAGTTTCTTTGAAATCTTACATTGCACTCTAATAATAAAATAATATTAATTTAAAAGGTAGTTAACGCCTAGCCATTTTAAAGGAGGGAATGAACAGAACTAAGTAAAAAATTATTATATATGTTTTTCAAATATTTTTACTTTTATCCTATAAATGTTGGAGGCTTAAAATGCAAATGAATCCAATTTTAAGCATAAATCTTCTAATATTATTTAAAAGGTCTATTAATAGCCTTTTGATGGATAACCATTTTTAAATATACTTTTGACAATTTTATATGTTTTATTTGACAAAATAAAATCCTTCTTTAAAATCTGGAGATAAAAATTTACTTTTTGTAAAATTTTGTTATTTTTCCGATAAAGATCATTTTTATTGAAAATGTTGCATTTTAATTCAAAACCACCTTTTAATCTGATTTATTTATATGGATAGATTATATTTTTAATTTATATTAAAGTGTATTTAGAATATATTTTTACCATTTAATCTAATGGTGGTCATTTGAATTAATTTCACCTTGAAATTGGACTTAAACTAGTGTCAATCTTTCAATAGACATTGTATCTTAAAAACAAGCTATTTGTTTTGACAGCGGGAATTAATTATTAAATTCATTAGTTCAACATATATGTTTTGAATTTTTTAAAATAGACATCATTTTTGAATTCAGAATATCAAATATAGTTTAGGGTAAATTTTTGGTATTTTTCTGAAAAACTTCAATTTTTGATGAATAGTGAAACCACTAAGTGGTGGTTTAAAAACTGATTCTTCGCTTAAATGAAAATTTACCACATCTGTGATTTAAATTTCAAAAATCCTACATAAATGGTTGTCATTAGGATGTAAAATGTGGTTCAATGGGATTATAATAATTTTTTGGTGAATAGTAACTTTTAAGTTTTAAATCGCGATTAGAGGTAATTATTGTAATTTAAGGTAAAAATAATATTTTAATAATATGAAATGACATAGACAAATGTCCTACCCTCATTTGATGTGTCATGGAAGACCAAGAAAATCCATGGGTCAACTTGGGGACCCCAAGGAGCCACTTTGGTAGGAAAATGACATAAATAACTTTTTATATAAAGTTAAAATAAAAATTTCACAAGCATGAGTTGTTTTACTAAAACTATTTTTAAATGGGGTTATACAAGTCATATTTTTGACTATAAATATTAATTAGAAATCTAAAAATCTTTCCAACATCATGATATCATTTTTATAATTTTTAGAAATTAAATAAATTAAATTATTTATGACATCATGATGATGCATCGATTACCTCATTAATAAAGGATTTAAATAAAATGAAAAGATAATGTTAAAACTATAACTTAAACTTGTCAATAACCTATTGTATGAGTATATTTCAAACCATTACCACCTTATCCTAGAAATATATCAATTTGGGACCTTTAAAATCTGAAACGCATTTGAAAATAAAGTATCATTTTGTAACTTTCCAAGAGTACCCCTCCTCTCCTCTTATAAAAGGCCCCCCACCTCTACCACCTAACCCACACCTCTGAAGTCTTTGGCTCGGAAAAAACCTTATCATTTTATCTCTCCAAATCCCTCTCTTACTCTTATAAGCCTCACTTTGGGCAGAAGTCTTTCCAAGGAAGCCTTTGAGCTCAAATCAAAGAGAGATACCCGATTTTAAGGTAATGTCTTCACTTGTGTTCTTTTGTTTTATTTTGCTTCACCAACCCCATAAACTCTTTTTATTCATATATTTTGTAACAAATACAGTATATTAAATATACTAGGATGTTTTTATAAAAAGTTTTCTAGCTACACTTACACACACCTACATCTAATGGTTAAAGAACATATTGTTTCTGTGGATGGTGAATTTCTGCCTCATGAAACGATGATTGTTCAATATTCTTTTAACACCATCAAAGGTGTCCATTAATATGTCACTATATTTATATATGATATATAATATGTTTATGTTTTACTTAATCTTTTGTATTTTTCATTTATGGTATATATTTATGGTTTCCATTATGGTTAAACACGATATCTTCATTTTAGGAAGTGCGGACTACCGCCCCCTCAAAGTGATTTGATTCGTTAATACCATATGTGGTACAATTTAATTATATTATATATGATACCATACTGTAATTATAATACTATTATGTATCATTATGTTTTAATTCCATTAAATAAGAAATAGAAATGGAAGTAGCGTTCATGCGTACGTACGGATTACCGTCTCCATGAATGGTGCATTTCATTTCTTACCTCTAAATGTTATGTAATATTATAAATTCATGTATATAATGGATATATATGATATATATGACATCTACATAATGAATATAATTCTGTATATAATATATATTTTACCACATGAACAACTTGTAATTATAAAGAGTTTATTTTTGACTCAAGTAGCAATGATCTACAAAACGACCATTATTAACTTAAATAATTACCAAGTGTTCATAGCATGGTAGTAAGTGATATAAAAGGAATAATTAACTTGAAAACGGTTCTTAAGAAAGTAGAAATTAACTCAAGTTTATTATTCAGGAGGTTGAAGAACGATCGAGTCAAGTCGGACCCTAGGTAAGGGATCCTACCCCTCTCTTTCTTTTTAAGTACACTCCTTTATGTCATTCATTTTAAGCTCATCTTTCTTATGATTGGGATGTTATTTTATATTAATCTTACTATAATTTTTATGTTCATATGATGAGAGACACTATTTTCTCTCATCAATCCATTTTGGAAGTTTTAATTGGCGCCGTTAGGCAGCCGAAATTTCGTAAGGGGCTTTTTTTCTCACTTTGTGTTTTCATGAGATTCATGATACATTTGCCAATATTTACTTTTAAGTGGTGTATGTACTTTCAATTATTCTACTCTTTGAGTAACATACTTTCTTTTATGAGTATTTACATTAATTTTCTATAGTCCTTCTTTCATGGGGTGTAAGTTTCGAAAGTTACCCAAATCGATAAGGGAACCTTTCACCCTCCTCTTTTTAAAAGACTTCTTTTGTTATGTCTTTTAATTTTCATCTTATTATGTGAGGATATGTTCTTATATATCCTTATTTCCGTAAATTTTATGTCCAAGTGATGATATACCATTTATCTCTCTCATCAACTCTTTTTCTAAAATTTTATGTGACGTCGTTAGGCTGTCAAGGGAACTTCTTAACCCAATTTTGATTTCTTTGGGTTCAACATGTAGTTATTGAATATGTCATCCTTTGAATATGTGCTAATGGAATTTGATTATTTTACACATAATATCCACTTATAATGGGTTTATTTATATTTGTCACACAAAATTATGAGATTGATTTATCCTTAATTTAAGGATACCATCTTTATAATGGATTTCATCTCAATTTACATTTCCATTGACACATCATTGTTGTTATGCACCAATTCACTCTTATATGGTGTATATACGGTCCTTTGGAATATTATATCATGAATCCCTTTATTCTCATGATATTATATAGTTTTGATTAAATGTTATTCCTCAATTATTTTATTCAAGTGTCTCTCATTTTGTTAAAAACCCTTTAACTAAAATATCGTTTTAAAGGTTTTAATGATTTATTCTTATAAATATTTCTCATTAATATACATGTTTTAAAAATGGTTTTAAAGATTTATTTATATGGATATTAATGGTTTAAAATTTTAAAAGCTTCAATGTGGTATGGGACACTTTGATTTAAAAATCTCATTATTAAATGTTTTAAATGGTTTTGAAAATGGTTTTTAGAATGGATTCATTATTTCAATATCTTAAAGTGTTATATTGTTATTTAAATGTGGGAATGTTATATTTCTTTATGATTATGTTATGTGCTATGATTATGTTATGTTTCTTGGGAATTGTTATGAAGACGGGTGGTTCCGTGATAAACTAAGGGCGGGTGAGCCCGATATAGCTATCCAATACATTGGGTAATGCGAAGGAGTTCAATTTTAAGGTTTCTTCGAAGAGATTTAGGGAATATACTGTGATGGGTATTCCAAACGTCACCAAGAGGGTTACTCCATACGTAAGAATGTTATGAATGCCCCAAGTTAACTTTATGTCTTATGATTTCTATGAGTTATTCATGATTTTATAAGTTATGTTAAAGTGATTATGTTTTATGGGTAAAGTATGATTTCATTATTATGTATATATGTACTCATGTTTCCTTTCCATACATTTTATAACCCTTACTGAGATTTTTATGTGCATCCCAAGTTTTTGAAATGTTTTTCACAGGTCAAGGGAATGGTACATGATATGATGATAGTGTCAAGGAAGTGTCAAGAAAGAATTCATGTTTTATTTTAAATATGTTTCCGTTGATGGGAAAAATTAATACTCTATTTTATGTAACCACTTTTTTTAAATGTAGAATGTAATGCAAGTTTTATGATCTAATTCTCTAAAACTCTAAACATAAAAAGATCCTCAATGTGTAATCTTGTAATAACTCATGATTAAGTAAGGTTTAAGACTGGGGCCTTATAGTTGGTATCAAAGGTTGGTTTAGATAACTTTAGAGGTTAGAGTGTTGTTTAAGAAAAAGTGACAAGTTTTTTATAATCACAATGGTTAGTATATTAGATGGATTCATTGATTTTTAAAGTTAGAATGAGTTTGAGATAACTTGGATAAGTTTATCTTGGTGTTTATCTTTCTCTTTTATATTTGATGATTTTACTGATATACTCACACTGACCTTTTTGGTTTTAGTAAATGGCTGGATCTAGTAAGAGCCAAAGTAACAGTGGATTTGAAGAAAACTGTGATAGTTTTATGAAAGAACAACCGAATGATATGTGTGCTGCAATGAGAACTCTTGTGGTTATCCTCAACCAACTATCTGGAGTCATGATTGACCACCTAAACCTTAGTGATTTTTATAAGGCATCGTATTTTTGAGAAACAAATCCCTACAGAAGTTCAAGTAATATTCATAAAGGTAAGTATTTTCAAAAACTTATCTGTCAAATATGTGGAAAGAAACACATAAGAAAATGTTTCAAAGGGACAGAAAGATGCTATAGTTGTGGAAATAAAGGTCATAAAGAAAGAACCTGCCATGGAAAAAGGAAGCATCTAGTAGACTCTAGGAAGGGGAATGAATTTCTTTCTGAATGATCAATTGAATGTTTTAAATATGGTGTGCATGGTCATTATGCAAACACATGTCCTACGAAGAAGTGTTGGAAATAGGGTAACCAAGATCGTACAAATATTCATTTACCAATACCTAATGCCATTCCGATTGCGGGTGAAGAAACTGAAAATGAAGAATGAAAGGTATGGATTATTTCTTAAAATATGTTTTCTTATGATTGGAATCTTAGGATATTATTCATGATTTTGTTTGTAAGAATGAAGTATTTCAGAATAAGTTGAAAAGGAATGGCTAATGGATCATGAAGAATGTTCAATGAGTAAGAAGTCATCATATAAGGGATTCAAGAGTTATGGTAGATTTTAGGGTGGTGAAATTCTTAGATGTATTAGGTCTCTTTTGATGATGGGGTTACACTAGAAGAATTTTTATAATAACCCTGATGTTTGATATACGAAAATTTTATTCAAGGAATAATTATCCGTTCTTTTTTGGATATAGTTATAAAGAACCATTTGGGTTTATATGATCCTTGAAATTGAGGCAATTACTGGTTAATACATTTTGGGTTCAAAATGGAAGTTATCAGATAACATTTGTGGTTAAAATATGTTATGGTTATTTTTGATGAATTTAACTCTTTTTGAGTAATGTTATAAAATTATATAGTTTTTGAAAAGGGACAACACGCAGACCGTGTGACAACCCGTCACGTCGGACGAAGCTGCGGGAATCGAACCCACAACCAAAGTGCAACTGGTATTTATCGCCTACCACTGGACTATGTGAAGTCCCTGGTTAGTTTGAATGATTATTTTTAGTTAGATTATTTTATGAATTAATAGTAAGTTGATTTTTGGTTATCAATGGAAATGATTATCCTATCATGGAAGATATGTGATTAGGTTAATTACTTTTTAGTATGAGACTGTAAGAGCAACTGATGTTATTTTAGAGAAAAATGTTAAAATTTATCTTAGTAGACTATGTGATTAAATCCTTCAGAGAATTGTGTTTCAATCTTAGTTTGTTTTACTTTTTAGAATTTTATGGATAGATGTTTATTGAATGGTCTTTGTTGAACTTTGGGTTTTGTTTGACAAATTTTAGAGATTAAGAATATATTTTTTTTATAAAGGATTATCCTTTTTGGGTATTATCTGATCTCAAACTAACCTTTTTGGTTTTAGTTTTGGTTAAGGTCTAAATACATGGGAATTATATAGTTCTATTTTGTGGATTAGGTGATTCTTTAGAAGTTGACAATAGCTCTCTTAATGTGAACAAGTCATCCTAAATACTCATATTTTGGAGAAAAATATGAGTTCGTGTAAGAAATCTAGTGAAAGTTGAAAGTCAACATGACAATTAATTATGCTTCCTTATGTTTTAGTTAAGCTCATAAAAAAATTCCTCAATGAAAAGTAACTTAAAACAAAAATTTTGTCTGTTAATTTTTCCTACTGGGGAATCAAATACCGTTTAACCCATCACAAGTTTGTGATTTTCTTGTTGTTAACTTTCTCTTAGACATGTTTACTATCACTATCCATCAGAAAATGACCCTTTGTTTTTTCCTCCATATCCATATTTTCAAACTTGGAATCCTAGTATGGGTTAGCTCGGGTGACATTTGTACTTCTCTCCCATTCTTTTAATGTGATAGTTTTATTGACTCTTGTTCCGATGTGGGATTTTCAATGAAGCTTCCAAGCCCAATTTTAAAATTGTGAGGACGCAATTACCAAAAGGGGGGAAGTATGTAACACCCCAGGTAAATAAAGAACATGACATTTTCATATTTATCCATATTTTTGAATAAAATATTAATATTACTTTAAAGGTAATGCTATGCTCGAGGGCGTACCCAATACGCAACAACGAGTTTTTTTGAAATTTTACGTTGCACTCTAATAATAAAAGAATATTATTTTAAAAGGTAGTTAATGCCTATCCGTTGTAATGTCGGGAATGAATGGAACTAACTATAAAATTATTATATATTTTTGTCAAATATTTTTACTTTTATCCAATAAATGTTGGAGGCTTAAAATGTAAAAGAATCCAATTTTAAGCATAAATCTTTTAAAATTATTTAAAAGGTCGATTAACCGCCTTTTGATGGATAACACTTTTTAAATATACTTTTGACAATTTTATATGTTTTATTTGACAAAATAAAATCCTTCTTTAGAATCTGGACATAAAAATTTACTTTGTGTAAAATTTTGTTATTTTTCCGATAAAGTTCATTTTTATTGAAAATGTTGAATTTTAATTCAAATACTCCTTTTAATCTGATTTATTTATATGGATAGATTATATTTTTAATTTATATTAAAGTGTATTTAGAATATATTTTTACCATTTAATCTAATGGTGGTCATTGGAATTAATTTTATTTGAAATTAGACTTAAACTAGTGTCAATCTTGTAATAGATACTGTTTCTTAAAAACACGCTATTTGTTTTGACAACGGGAATTAATTATTAAATTAATTAATGAAACATATATGTTTTTAATTTTGTAAAATAGAAATAATTTTTTAATTTAGAATATCAAATATAGCTTAGAGTGAATTTTTAGTATTTTTCTGAAAAACTTCAATTTTTGATGAATAGTGAAACCACTAAGTGGTAGTTTAAAAACTGACTTTTCATTTAAATGAAACTTTACCACTTCTGTGATTTGAATTTCAAAAATCCTACATACATGGTTTTCATTAGGATGTAAAATGTGTTTCAATGGGATTAGAATAAATTTTTGGTGCATAGTAACTTTTAAGTTTTTAATCGCAATTAGAGGTAATTAGTGTAATTTAAGGTAAAAATAATGTTTTAATAATATGAAATGACCTAGAAACATGTCCTACCCTCATTTTATGTGTCATTACCGACCAAGAAAATCCATGGGTCAACTTGGGGACCCCATGGAGCCACATTGGTAGGAAACTGACATAAATAACTTTTTATTTAAAGTTAAAATAAAAATGTCACAAGCATGAGTTGTTTTACTAAAACAATTTTTAAATGGAGTTATACAAGTCATATTTTTTGACTATAAATATTAATTAGAAAGATAAAAGGATTTCATACATCATGTTATTTTTTTTATAATTTTTAGACATTAAATAAATTAAATTATTTATGACATCATGATGATGCAGCGATTACCTCATTAATAAAGGATTTAAATAAAATGAAAAGATAATGTTAAAAATATAACTTACACTTTTCAAAGACCTATTGGATGAGTATATTTAAAACCCTTACAACCTTATACTCGAAATAAATCAATGTGGGACCTTTAAAACCCGAAACGCATTTGAAAATAAAGTATCATTTTGTAACTTTCCAAGAGTGCCCCTCCTCTCCTCTTATAAAAGGCCCCCATCTCTACCACCTTACGCACACCTCTCAAGCCTTTGGCTCGGCCAAACCCTGCTCATTTTGTCTCTCCAAATCCCAATCTTACTCCTAGAAGCCTCACTTTGAGCAAAAGTCTTCCCAAGGAATCCTTTGATCTCAAATCAAAGAGAGATACCCGATTTTAAGGTAATGTCTTCACTTGTGTTCTTTTGTTTTATTTTGCTTCTCCAACCCCCTAAACTCTTTTTATTCATTTCTTTTGTAACAACTACAGTATCTTAAATATAATAGGATGTTGTTATAAAAAATATTCGATCTACACTTACACACACCTACATCTAATGGTTAAATAACATACTGTTTTTGTGGATGGTGAATTTCTGCCTCACGAAACGATGATTGTTAAATATTCTTTTAACACCATCAAAGGTGGCCATTAAGATGTCACTATATTTATATATGATATATAATATGATTATGTTTTACTTAATCTTATGTATTTTTCGTTTATGTCATACCTTTATGGTTTCCATTATGGTTAAACACGACATCTTCATTTTAGGACGTGCAGACTACCGCCCCCTCAAAGTGATTTGATTAGTTAATACCATATGTGGTATGATTTAATGATATTATATATGATACCATACTGGAATTATAATAATATTTTGTATCATTATGTTTTAATTCCATTAAATAAGAAATAGAAATGGAAGTAGCGTTCATGCGTACGTACGACTTACCGTCTCCATGAACGGTGCATTTCATTTCTTACCTCTAAATGTTATGTAATATTATAAATGCATGTATATAATTGATATATATTATATATATGAAATCTAAATAATGAATATAATTCTGTATATAATATATATTTTACCACATGAACAACTTTTAATTATAAAGAGTTTATTTTTGACTCAAGTAGCAATGATCCACAAAACGACCATTATTAACTTAAATAATTACATAGTTTTCATAGCAAGGTAGTAAGTGATATAAAAGGAATAATGAACTTGAAAAAGGTTCTTAGGAAAATATAAATTAAGTCAATTTTATTATTCCAGAGGTCAATGAACGATCAAGTCAAGTCGGACTTGAGGTAAGGGATCCTACCCCTCTCTTTCTTTTTAAGTACACTTCTTTATGTCATTCTTTTTAAGCTCATCTTTATTATGATTGGGATGTTCTTTTATATTACTCATACTTTAATTTTTATGTTCATATGATTAGAGACCCTATTTTCTCTCATCAATCAATTTTGGAAGTTTTAATTGGCGCCGTTAGGCTGCCGAAATTTTGTAAGGGGCTTTTTATCTCACTTTGTGTTTTCGTGAGATTCATGCTATATTTGCCAATATTTTCTTTTGAGTGGTTTATGTACTGTCTATTATTCTAATCTTTGTGTAACATACTTTCGTTTATGAGTATTTACATCAATGTTGTATATTCCTTCTTTCATGGGGTGTACGTTTTGGAATGTTACCCAAATCGGTAAGGGAACCTTTCACGCTCCTCTTTTTAAAAGACTTCTTTTGTTACGTATTTTAATATTCATCTTATTATGTGGGGATATGTTCTTATATATCCTTATTACCATAAATTTTATGTCCATGTGATGAGATACCCTTTATCTCTCTCATTAACTCTTTTTCTAAAATTTTATGTGACGCCGTTAGGCTGTCAAGGGAACTTCTTAACCCAATTTCGATTTCTTTGGGTTCAACATGTAGTTATTGAATATGTCATCCTTTGAATATGTGTGAATGAACTTTGATTATTTTAAACTTAATATCCACTTATATTGTGTGTATTTATATTTTTCACACATAATTATGAGATTGATTTATCCTTAATTTAAGGATTCCATCTTTATAATGGATTTCATCTCAATTTACATTTCCATTGAGACTTTATTGTTGGTATGCACCAATTCACTCTTATATGGTGTATATATTGTCCTTTGGAATATTATATCATGAATCCATTTATTCTCATGATATTATAAAGTTTTGATTAAATCTTATTCCTCAATTATTGTATTCAAGTGTCTCTCATTTTGTTAAAAACCCTTTAACTAAAATATCATTTTAAATGTTTTAATGATTTATTATTATAAATATTTCTCATTAATATCCATGTTTTCAAAATGGTTTTAAGGATTTATTTAAATGGATATTAATGGTTTAAAATGTTAACAACTTTAATGTGGTATGGGACACTTTAATTTAAAAATCTCTTTATTAAATGTTTTAAATGGTTTTAAAAATGGTTTTTAGAATGGATTCATTATTTCAATATCTTAAAGTGTTATATTGTTATTTCAATGTGGGAATGTTATCTTTCCTTTATGATTAAGTTATGTTCTATGATTATGTTATGGTTCTTGGGCATTGTTATGAAGACGGGTGGTTCTGTGATAAACTAAGGGCGGGTGAGCCCGATATAGCTCTCCAATGCATTGGGTAACGCGAAGGAGTTAAACATTAAGGTTTCTCCGAAGAGATTTAGAGAATATACTGTGATGGGTATTCCAAACATAACCAAGAGGGTTACTCCCTACGTAAGAATGTTATGAATGCCTCAAATTACCTTTATGTATTATTATTTCTATGAGTTATTCATGATTTTATGAGTTATCTTAAAGTGATTATGTTTTATGGGTAAAGTATGATTTCATTCTTAGGTATATATGTACTCATGATTCCTTTCCATACTTTTTATAACCCTTACGGAGCTTTTTATGCTCATCCCAAGTTTTTGAAATGTTTTTCATAGGTCAAGGTAATGGTACATGATATGATGATAGTGTCAAGGAAGTGTCAAGAAAGAATCAATGTTTTATTTTAAATATGTTTCCGTTGATGGGAAAAATGAATACTACCTTTTATGTAACCACTTTGTTTAAATGTGGAATGTAATGAATGTTTTATGATCTAATTCTCTAAAACTCTAAACCTGAAAAGATCCTCAATGTGTAATATTTTAATAACTCAAGATTAATTAAGGTTTAAGGCTGGGGCCTTATATAATCTTGCTGTGTTTTCATTATTTTAGAGATTTCATACTGCATCTCAGTTATCAAGGAGGATTTATGAAGAAGAATTTGAAGTTAAAAACTAATATAATATATAAAAATGGGTTTCAAAAACAAAAGACATTAAATATAGAAGAAAGTATAGAGAATGATTTTTTTTTGTAAAGAAGAAGATGATGATAATGCATATTTTGAGGAAGAAGATCCAGCTATTAAATCAAGAACCCAAGCATGTATGATCGCTATAGTTGAAATTTCAGATCTATAGAAATGTATGTCTACAGATAATATTTTTATTTTTATGATGATCTCAAGATGATATTTAAGAATTCTATTGTTGATATTGATAATAAAATAAACTTAAGAAAAATGTGGATATAAATTTTGGTAGAGTCAATAGAATATGTTCATCCACTGGAAGTTAAATTTGATCTACTAGAGTAAGTACTAAATTAACTATAAATATATTTTAAAATATAAAAAGACATAGAATAATATTAGATCAGAATTTATGACTTTTAAAATTTCATCAATGACCATACATCCATACTGGAGGTTAAGCCTAATACTGTTGATGGACATGATGAAGAAGTTTTTATTCATTGGAGTAAAAAAATGTAAATCAATATAAAAAAATGCAATTAAAATATACATTTGAATATTCTCTAATACTGAGCTACTAGAGAGAGAAAAACGTGTTTTGGAAGTTGTAGAAAACACTTTTAATGATTAAATATCCACATGCATAGGAAAAGTGGAATTGGTTTTGATGTTGAATCATTTAATTCTAGAAATAAAATAGGCCAAAATATTAGAAAGTTCATATTATAAAATAAAAATATTTTATGGATATTATTTTCACTACTCTGACATTGTCCATAAATATATTCATTATTGGTAAAGGAAGGATGAATTGATACCTACATAACGTAGATATATTTTAATAATCATCCAACAAATGGTTTTTTTCTTAAAAATAAGTTCTATCCTTTTTATAAAATATATGAGTTTGATGAACAAATTCATATTCAATAGAGAGTTGAAAGATCATCATTGTCTTCTACTTAATAAAATATTTCATGGAAGGAAAAGTAAACTGTCATAAAATCTAATCTTCTATGAGTAACACTTAAATCTATAAATAACATTATAACATTGAATTTTTATAGTATATTCCCCCCCATATGATGGAAAATGTGGATTTTTTGAAGAATATAATGCAAAGGGTTGATGGAAAAATCAGGTTCAACAATTATGGTTCATTGATGACCAAAGAATGTGTGAGTATAAAATAGGAAAGTATGAAGCTTATGAAAACCAATGTACTTTATGTGGATGATTTATGTCACAATATTGAGAGTATGATTAAACACTATGATGTAGGACTTATAGTGACATTCTAACAAAAAAGATTCACTATTAATGAAAATACAATGAATTATCTCATGAAAGGTTACAGATCCGACTGTAGTTTATTTTAGGTTTATAGTAAAGATACCATTTTATATATGAGATATGAAGAAGAAAATAACATGTTTCATTGATGTTTGGGTCATAATAACAAAATATACCTAGAAATATATATGTGATGAAGATATTAATAAATCACTCTAATCTAAAATTTTAATTGGAATGGACTTGTGACGAATGAATTAGTGAGATATTTTAAAGCATTTCTTATCGGCCAAAAAATATAAGGGCCTCAAAACTTATTAATCTCATCCATACATATGTATGTGGTATAATGAATTTTTTTAAACATATATAGAAAGTTACTTCATTCATATACATTTATGATTATATTTGGATAGATTTTGAGGTGGTTATACATAGTAAACAACACGTTCTTGATTACAATAAAACATTTCACTAAATAGCATTGAATAATTTAGGCTACATGATCAATTTTCTATTGTATGAAAATATAGGGGAATAGACCTTTATTAAAATTATAAATTACCAAGAAAAACAAAGAAATAAACATATGTTGGATGATGTAATAATCCCAAAACAAAATGGAGTTGTTGAGTGCAGGAATCAATAGGTGATCAATATGGCCAGAATTATTCTAATTTAGAGTTGTATATCTCTCTATTATAGGAATGAGGTTATTCAAGAATTAATTTATTCTAAAAAAGAAAAAAATGATTTATATGGGAGAATCCAACACACTATATGATTTGGGGAAGGGAAGGATGCCCACAATGAATTAATTTTTTTAGAATTACTTGTTTTTTCAGAAATAAAGAAGAAAATAATGGAATATATGGTGACATGGAATATAAAAGAATATTCTTTGGTTATTCAATGGAAATTAATTATAAAAAAAGATTCAATAATCATATTGGTAAAATAATTGAATGTGGTGTGGTTAGTATCCATGAAGATAATACCAAAAACAAGTCAAGAATTCATTTGGTTGATATGATGGAAGATGAAGATGTCTGTGGAAATTAAATGTATTAAAAAAAAGTTGAATAAGGCATAAAAAATATGCATAGGTCAAAAAACAATGATGATTAAGAAGAAGAATTGGAAGGAATAACGATGGCCGAATAAAATTCCTCTGATCATCATAGGAGAAATAGAATAGATAAAATTGATTAATTTAATATCATTGGGGATTGAAAATCACCAACAGAGATATGGATAATAAATAATAATGCACAATATTATTTATTATTACTTTTTGAACCAACCTCATTTTCTTAGGCTAAAAAGGATGAATCATTGGTTAATTTCATGAATGATGTGTTATAGAATATTGACATGAACAAAACAAATGATATTTTCATGTTTCCTGAAAGTCAAAATCTGATTGTTAAAAGTTGTTTTTTAAGAATAAATTCAACTAACATGGTAATGTAATCAGAAATATTTCAATACTGGGTTTTAAAGGATATTCACAGATTGAATATTGTTATTTTTAAGGAAAATTATCTCTAATTTTTAAACTGGAGTCAATAAGACTTCTTGATTCCATGGTAATTTAAAGAGGATGAAAATTATATCAAATGGATGTCAAAAAAACTTTATTAAATGATTAAAATGGATAAGATTTCTATTTATAAAAATTAGTGTGATTTAATATTGGTAATGATTTCATGAAGGTTTTCAGATTATAGAAGGTGATCAATGGTCTGATTTAGGAACCACAAGTGGCGTACTCTCAGTTGGATTCTTAAATAAAGATGCTTGACATTAAAATAGAAGGAGTGAATAAAAATCCCCATGTCAATATTTCTCAAATATATTAGTCCATTGTATAGGATTACATTGATGGTATTATATTTGGATCAGCCGTTAAGGGATCAATGGATAAATTGTGTAATCACATGAAATTATAATTTCAAAATGCCTATAATCGGTGAAATTACATTTTTCATGGGGATGAAAGTGATATAGATGAAATAATGCGATTTAATTTCTCAAGAAAAGTAAGCCATATATTTTATGATGAAATTCTATATGTATCAACCCAATCCAATGTTGAATTTGATTATAGCTGGAAAAAACTATTAAATCATGAAGATGAGACATTTTTATATCCCACAATGTATAATAGAATCATTGGAAGCTTATTGTATATTAATGAAACATTACTAGATATTTTCATTCCAATATTCATAAAAACCAACATCTAGAGTAATATAATGGAAGAACATCAGATGACAATAAAATGACTCATTAGTTACATTCATTACAACCAAAAATGGTTTATATTTTTTAGGGAATTATATTTATTTTCTGACATTTTCAGATACTTAATGGACAACATATATGGTTGATATAAAGTCTACAAGTAGTGGTGAATTCATTATTGGAATAATGTTTGTGAGTTGGTGGAGTAAGATAAAGGAATTAACTTATGTTAGTATTGTAGAAGTAGGGTATATCACCACTACAAAGATTTTCCCTCAGCAATTATGGATGAAGAAACAACTTAATCCTATTTTGTATGATGTAAAACAGCCAATTTTAATTCAAGGTGATAAAGAGAGTGAAATTTTTCTTATTAATAACCGTGTTCATTATTCTTGTATTAAACATATTAAAATCTTATATCTCTTCATCACAGAAAATGGTGAACAGGGAAATATTTAAATGAATCCTACAGGAATAGATCACTAGGTGGTTGACATAATGACCATGAAATTTTCAACATATCTATTTGAGAATCATCGGTTCAGATTTAATGTTCATTGACCTCCCAGTGAATGAGGAGGTCAAACATGTTCCCCTATCCCCATTAGTATTAAATATTTTAATCAATTTTTGGATGCAATGTTCGTTTAAAGCAGAGATATGATCCATGGGGAATGTGTTTTGTCCATTAAGAGTTCAATAATATTTTCTTTTGATTTATTTAAAATTTTATATAGTGAATAATTTAAATAGTTTTAAGTTTAAAAAGTGGATAATGAAAAATGAGAAGGAAAATTTTAGGGATTTCTGGTTGAAGGAGAATGGATAATAGAGAAAGTAGTTGCTGGTTTTTGAAAAACCATGAAATACTTATCTTATATAAGAAGATATTATCATGGAAATCATTAATCAGTCCAAATCACATGAAACAAATTCATGAATTACCTATTTTATTATACAAATATCATTTCTCACCCAAACATTGACTCTTGGATGAGTGGTTTTTTACATATCAGTTTTTCATATAATTTCATTTTCACTGAATTTGGTGGCACATCATTGGTTGAAAAAAATGAACCTCTATCCAATAGTTAGTTAGTAGATAGATGAAAAACTACAATATAGAATCAATACATGAATTATGAAAGGAATTCAATGTATGAGAGATAATATTAGGTTTTTGTTAATATTTAGAACTATGTAATTTTTTTGGGTGAAAATTTTAATTCTATAAAAAGTTAATAATTTATTGTAATGTAAGTACCTATAATGTAAGGAACATGGATAATAGATTTAAATATTTGAATGAATTTTATAGGATGAAACCATTTTTTCATATTCCATGTATAAATCGTTTGTCTTTCTATGTAGTATAATAACTTATCATGACAATGAAATTTGGATAGTGAATGTCAAAATGGAATACCTTAATGGTTACCTTTATGCAGTCTATTATATGAAATGTCCCAAAGTTCTTGTGACTCCAGGTAATTCAAAATATAGAAAAAATTTACGAATATATTTATGGATTGAATTTTACATATAGGGAATAAAATATTCATTTAAATTATGATATATAATAAGTATGTTTCATTATAAATTAATGTGAGACTTTTGTTTTTATGAATTTTAGTGTGAATTTGTTCATTATCCAAGTAGTATAAAATTATTACATAATACATATTATAAATGACATACCATCCATTTAGGTTTTTATAGATTGGATAAGGATGTTTTCCACACAAAATTCATAGGTGAGTTAGACTATGTTAAAGGGATAAAATAATTTATGTTCGATCTATGAGTCTTGTTGAATAATTTCAAGGTACATAAATTGACCAGATACTAAATATATTTATTATGGTACAACCCAAGAGGTAATCAGTTATAATGTTTCATGGTATAGATCTATACATGAAAATAATTCTATAGACAGAAAATTATAAAGAAGTAATGAATAAGTCCCACACTCATTGGTGATATGATAAAAAAATTATGTCATGTTATGTACTAGACTAGATTTTTCTAACTCATTGAGAATAATAGAATGATATCAAAAATATCTACAAGAACAATAATTTTTGAGTTTAGCGATATACATATGTACCCAAAAATAACAAATTATATGATCCTAGTATATGTAGGTGATGATGGTCTATTCATCATGGGATATAGTATTACCTATTTTAATGAAGAATTTAATGATATTAACTCATTTGTGGGATTTGTTTTTAGTATCAATGGTGGATCCTTGAAATGGATAATTTTAAGGAAACTTTTTGTCCCCGATTATATAACTGATTTTAATAATATATAAGTTTGTTATTTAATCAAGAAAATTGAATTTGAATGAAAAAAATTCATGTACCTTCATGTGGTACCTACAAGAAGGGGACTCATCACATTATTCAATAATAATTTGTTAGTTATGGAACATATAATAAAGTTATGGAACATATAATAGAATCATGGTCACACTAATGGAAAATGAACATACAATACAAGTATCCCATTTTGTTCCATTTTTTCAATGGGGTGATGTTGTAGTTATATGAGTTTCCATGAATGAAAATATATAGAGACAATTAATTTATGTATTAGCTCATAAAAATCATAAGTATCATGTGATATCTATTAGAATTAATCGTATTTATTATTGGATTAAGTTTAAGTTGGTGTATTTGGATGTTTTTATTTTATGAAAAATTTTATATTTACTTTACTATTATAATTATTTATATTTTTAAATATTTTAAAATATTATATCACATCCATCCAAATATAAAATTTTATTAAGACACTTTAAGTGAATGCGGGAAACCATAGTTTTAAAAACAAGGACCATTACATGATGAAAGAGCTCACACAATTATTAAACACCATACTAAGATTATTTAAATCTGAAACTGTATATAATTACCAGTGCAGAGTAGTAACATGGGTGTCTATATTCTCTTTTATAAGTTCTTCTAGGTGAGAAACCATTCAATCCATTGTCTGGATGAATTCCTCCAGGGTGATTTTCCCTTGGTTGAAGCCTCGGGCGATGATTCGGTCTTGTTTGCCTATCCATGGCTCTATCTCCTCAGTGGCTCAACATGCAAGATTCTTTCATAAATCCTTAAAATATACTCATATTAAGTGTTGGGACAAATGAATTTTTCAGTCATTTTTTCCTTTGATTTGAATTTGAGCCTCAGAAATTCCCCTCTCTTCTTCCATCACTCTTGGTTCTCTACTTTGATCTCCACTTTCCCCTCCTTGTGGGTCTTTTTGTTCCTTCCACTTTTCATAGTCTTACTGGTTTCCATAGGTTTAGGTATGTGATAATATTCTATGCATACCTTGGGTTTTTCTCCCGGACCACAATTCATTTCCCTGAGTCACGCTTTTCTTTTTCCCATTCTTCTTTCTTTGGCTACGGGGACCATTCCCTAGGAAATTGTCTAAACTTTCCACTAAAATTTGGATACAACTGCAATCATATGAATTGACTTCCCCATTCATAAATTTTTGTTCTTTAACCACCATACCTTCAAAACAGTTTTCAAATCGACCCCTAGGCCTTCTTTGAGAGGTTACTGTCTGCGCAGAGAGTCCACCATTCCTGGTTTACCCTCCTTGCTATTAATATTATTCTACTCACTCCGAGTCTTCTGAAATTATGTGGACATATAAATGGGAATGTATGGGTCCAAGGGCCCGAATACACTGGCCCCATCCCGCCTTCCATGTCCCTTATAAGGTTATGTAGCTGAAACGAAGAAGGACTTCCCCCACCACATTACTGGTGGCTCAGCCCCCATGATGGAATCACCAAAAGGATCACCCTTTTCACCTCTGTATTCCTCCACTACCACCAAGGAAATAACCCCACTATCACTGGCTACCTATGTATGAGCTTAAAGTACGCTGATGCCTAATGATTCATCAATGCGAGCCTCCTCAACTTTCTCTGAATTCAGCGGGTCATGCTCAATCTTCTTACAATAACCTATATCATTCTTTAGAATGGAAAAAATATCCACAACCATGATTGTGGGCCATTATACTTCCAACACAGAATTACGTCTCGCCTATTCCCTTGCCTCAATTATGTCCATCAGTAGATCAACACCCCCACACCTAGCCCCTCTCTAGAAACTGGAATCGAGATTCCCTAGCCGCTTATACATCATACGACACACCATCCCAGATTCAAAGAAGACCGGTTTCTTGAACCAAAACTCTTCACCTACAGAAACCTATACCCACTCCACTGATGTGACATGATATCTAAAAATTTTCCAATAGTAGTATTCACACATCAAGGTCATAACAGTTCCAAGCTATGATGTGAAACCTAAAATTCCAATATTTCATTATTTAATATTATAATATGATATAATGATATTTTTATATAGTAAATATAAACTAAAATATATATGGGTTAAGAGTCTGTCAAGACAATCAGACCCCTTCCCATGGTGTTATACTTTGTTTATTTCAATTGTATGAGATTATGATAATTGAAACTCTTGTAGGAAAAAAATGTATACTTATCATTGGGTTTCCAATCAAATGATGTTTCTATTTGTCCTTATACATTAATTTTATTATTTATGGATATTTTTATATTTTTAGTTTTAATTATTTATGATAACCATGATAAAATATTTTTTGGTGATGTTTGATATGTTGGGTCCATCATGAGTAATATTTTATTAATGGACATTAAAATATTTTATTCACCCCTTTTGTTAATAAATAGATTTTAATATCTATTTCCCTTTGATTTAAATTATACATCATAGATAAATAAATTGCCATTGTGTTTAAAAGTAATGTTTAATATATATAATGATAAACAAATTCACTTCTAGAACATTGGTTCATGGAAATAGTATTAAATATACTTAATTGTAGATATCACAATTATGGAAGTATATAAAATTTTATGTGTCCATATGAGTTATAATTTAATTTTCAAATCAACCTCATTATCTATGGGTTCCTAGTAATTTTTCTTAATCTTGAAATTTTTCTTTGAACATGTTTTTATATTCAACAATGTGGAAATAATTCGCAGTAGGTTAATAATTTATTTTTTTTAAATTTTCTGTTAACAATATATGAATATCATGCATTTTGGATTCATCAAACTAATTTTAATTAATATTTTATTCAATTTTATTGGTCATATTGTTCATCATTAATATTCATTTATATTAATAATCTATTATGAATAAAATAATGTTATTTAATTCCTCATTAAGGACTTCTACTGGTCTCATAACATACAAAATTCTCCAAAAATGTACAATGGCATTATGATGAAAAAACTTTAATAACATATTCACAAATTAACTTCTCAATATCTTGGTTATCTATATAAAAAATATAAAAAAATTTATTAATACATAATTACCTTAATTTTAAATAACTTTTTATTCCTAATAATTATAAATATAATTATATATATATATATATAATCAAAATATAAAGTCAATATTCATCAAATAACATTTTCACAATAACATATATTAATCCAAAGGGTTGTCTTCCCCTAAATGTCTCCCAAAATATCCTAAATAATATTGTAATCCATAAAATAAATACTTCAAAATGGTTCACTTTATATGTAAAATTAGGATCCACCTATAACATATTAAGCAATGTCAGTGTCAAAAAATTTAAAATAATCTTTATCTAATTACATTTAAAAACTAAATGTATCTACTCATTTATATTGATACAATATATAAACACTTTTATCATAAAAAACCAATAAGGACCAGATTTATAAAAATATTTTCTATTTTATAAAATTCAATGATATTTTCTTGTTTAGAGTTTTCTAGAATTTTTAAAAATATAGAATTATCGGTTCATAAAAATACAATAATAATATCCATTTTTTCCTCATAAAATAAGATGCTTTTATTTAATCTCCCATTTCATTAAAAAAACAATATTTCTAATTTATGATGAATCCCAATTGATGAAATATTGGTATTTATATAGTTTTACTTATGTTGTGACCTATAACAACCATTTTAAAATAAGGGTTGAGTAAAAAAATTTCAATGTGGGATATAATAAGAGAGAAACTAGTTACTCAATTTTGAATTTCATATAATACCATTATAATATTTCCCTTTTATATAATAATATTAGAGCTCCAAAAAAATTTCTCATCCATGAAATGATATTAAAAATTTTTATTAATAAATAATAATTGAGATATTATAATCATGATGTTTTACTTGATAAATGGATACCCATGATTTTTTTTCTTAAAACCCGTATTCTTTACATAAAATAGAAATAAATATTACATTAGACAGAAACTTATTAACAACACTTATTATAATAAACTAATTCATAAAAATTTATTTCCAAAATTATTATAATAATTTTGGTACATTTTCATGTCATATCCCTATTAAACATAGTATGACTCTTATTATAACTCTTTTAAATAAAATATAAATCTATTTAAGTCAATCATAATTTCTCAAAGTACAAAATCATTAACCAATGCATTAGAGAGAATTATTGGGAGCACCCATGACTATAAAAAATATAAAAGGACCTTATATTACATGAAACACAGATAAATATTTCATTCCACCATAAATATTAAACAAAATATTATTTTTCACCCATATCGAAAAGAAGTTTTTTTCCTCACATAAGATATTGAAAATATAATTTCTTTATGATATTATTTAATATAAACATAAAAATTCAGGAGAATGTAATTTATTTAAAAATAAATATGGAATAATTTATAGAAATAATCTTAATTTAAAATATTCATTATAGTAAAAAATATATTTATTATATGTTCATTACATTCATTTTTTTAAACTATTTTAAAAAAATAACTTTATTTGGACAATGACAAGTTGAGTCCCCATTTTTAACCTCATGAAATTGTAAATCCTAATAGAAAATTAATTTTATAATCCATTTTTCATTAAATAAAATATTTATTAAAAATTAATGAAAATATTTATGTGGAAAAAATTTATTAGAAAAAATTCATTAAAACATTTATAATTGTTTTCATGGAAAATAAATTAAATCTTTCAGAAATTTTGAAAAAAGGACTTTTTTGATATCATATAATCATTAAATAAATGATAATAAGAATTTGTTTTTATATAATAATTGATTAAATATATAAAAATAATCATTGCATTCAACAAATACATTAAAATATCTCATCAAAACGGAATAAGTCTCAATGAATGTAAATTGAGATAACAAATCTCTTACTTGACATTTAACATTCAACGTACATATATTAACTCATTTTTTATTATTCATATATATTAAAAATTTTAAGGTTTATTATTTTTTATTATAAATTGTATTTATACTACTACCCTTCCATATATATTTAATAAATCATTTAACTTCATGTTTCCAATTTTAAGGATGTTCGATTCGAAGTTGTAATAAAACATTAGAGGGTTGACTATGGATAATGTCTCATTATAACATTTTATATAGAATATTAATAATTATATATATATATATATCATATTTTTACACTAAATTCAATTTTTTTCACCATACATGAATAGTGGATGTGAATAACACAACAGATCTCTTCATGGAGGTGGTATTCCAAACGTTCACACAAATGATATTAGAAATTTCCAATGAATTGAAGGTTAAAAAATATGTTATATAATATAATTACATAATAATAATTATATCATGTATATAATTTATTTAAATATTTAAAAAATCATGATAAAGATCCATGAGTGTGGTTGATAGAAGATGAAACACATCTCTTCTCGATGGACATAGTCTGCACATAACCACTAATGATATCTTCTTTTCCCATTCAATAAAAACAGAAATTAATAAGTCATGTACCATGAAAATAAATAAATTTAAATTTATTTAAGATACATATTTTTTAATATCCTCGTTTTTTATGATGTTATTTACTGAATAATAATAAAAATAAAACAAAAAATCTCAGTTTTTTGATATAACTCTTATTCTGAAACCTAGATTTCTCATAAACCATAAACCATATAGTATAGTAATTTATTAATTGTACAGAATTTAGGTCATCAGTATGCGGGTTTTGTATATTTGTTAGTATTTTGTGTCTTAATTAGTGTTCTCAAAATGTATGTGTAATGAAGTAATATATGTCCCAAATTATATGTGATGGGTGGTGAACCCCTGGAATTACATAAATAATTAAATTAATATAAATTAAATTTCTGGTTAATGGGGAAGAAATTTGAAATATTCAACCTCTAGTATTATAATTATTATAAATGTTATAATTCAATAATTTAATTTTTTTATGTATTAATACTAATATATTATTTTAAAACCATTGATAACCCCTTTGAGAATCATTGTGATATCAATGTTCATTTATTCTATATGAATCAAAAAATTTACAATAAATTAAGAAAGTGATCCTTAATTGAAATGTTTTTCTTCTAATACACCATATGAAATTTACATATGAAAATATAATGTTTTAATAAATTTTTAATCATGAAATAGTATATTAATTTACATAATATAACGTCCGACTTATATTCAAGACTATCAAATAGTTTTATAATAAATAAATCATTATTATAATATAAATAAAATATTAACATAAAAAATGTATATTTATATATATATAATTAATTTATCACTATAATTTATGAAATTTTTAATAAGCTAAGTATTTATAAAAATTATTTACCACATTTTGTATTAGATTAACTTGTAGTGTATCAGTTTTGTATATGACGTTATGGTAATCATGACATCATAAAAATATAGATAAGTTACCTAAATAATAAAAATTTACTCAAATTACTTATAAACATTTATAATATAAAATTTTATCATTATATCCAAAAGAAATAATATATTAAATAAAGCTTATATAGTAATATATTATTCCTTCTTTACATAAAAACTTATTTAGGTTATTAAAAAAAGAAATTTAAAATAGATATTCCATTTTTCAATAAATATATTGGCCTTATCAATTAAACCTTGTAAAATAAAACAAAAAATTGAGTTTTGGATATTTTAAGGCCTTATATCCAACATTTAACCATGCTTTACCAATTACACTTTTATTGCGGTGAAATATATTTACTATTATTATTATTAAAAATGAAAAAAATAAAAGGAACTCATATGAGAAACTTGAAACTAGGGATTGAATATATATTATCAATTTCTCAGGATTAATGAATATTAATAATTATGTTTACATAATATAAAACAAAAACATATTTTAGAAAAATGAATTATTAATATAGAATTTATACTTATACCAAAATAATGATTAAGGATTTTTCAAATTTAATTAATTATATTACACAAATATATAGTGTAATTATATTAATTTATGAAAAAGTGACATTTAAACTACTTCACTTGATGAAATTATATTATAATTTTATTAAAATAATTAATTTTTCCCTATTTAGTAAAAATAAGCCTTTTTAAAAAAGACTCCCATATTTTTTGTTAATTTAGTTTTGTTATATTAATTTCATAAGTGATATAATTTTTTTTCTCATAGAGTTTTTAAAATTTTAATAAATTATTCATAGTATTTTCTCAAAAACAATTATTAACTCTGATAATTGAAGCAAACATATTTTTGAATCATAAAAGGACTATGCTGAGAATTCAATACATATTTATTTAAAAATTATCAATAAATATTTTTTACATAATACCTTTATGAATATTTATATATAGTAGGTATTCTATTTTTTAACATAAATTTAAATTCTATGTTATAATTATTGAAAATAAATAATAAATCTTTATAGTATATTAAAATTCACATAAACCTTGGTGTTGTGTTTTAATCATTATATGAAACTTATTTTTTTAATATAAATATTAACAGTGTCAGAATAAAATTGTGGGGAATTTATTTCCAATATATTAGGTGATAATTTCTTCCTATTATTTTAGTAACATTCCCACATGACCTATCATTCAAATATTAGTCAATTATTATGCATGTATTACTCATACCAAGTAATTATAATGATTCAATGTATCATGGTCATGATTCAAATCCTTGGGACTACCCATTAAATGGTTTTCAAACAATATTATCACTAATCCCCATATTCCTTCTTATATCGATCAATTTACACCAGATATAAGGTATGATGACATTAATTTGTTTACATAACTATCGAACATAGTCTATAGTATAATTAGTCTCTCAATATATTTTCAATTTATCCTTACCTTAATAAAAGAACAATCTCAATTTTCAAGTATCCAAGAATCAGGAATACAAACAATCAACAATAACAAGTTATATTTTCTATTATATTATTCATCTCTATGATAACAGATTGGTTTTCCTTTGTCATTTTAATTTAGACTATATCATCCCCTTTTTGGTCAAATATATGTGACATAAATCATTATATAGACATAGTCCACAATCATTAAAATTGATTTAGATGAATCATCGATCTAATATTGTCTATAGTAATAACAGTAGATCACTAAAATTAAGTTTATAATTTCCCTAGATACATTTCCATCACATTTTTTGGACAATGAAAGAGGATAATAATATATATTCCTATTATGGTCTAAATTTCATGAACCTTATACTATTGAAAAAAGAAACAGAAATACAACCATTCAAATGGAGAGAACTAAAATTTTTCACACAATTAAATTGTAGATAACCTTCTAGAAAAAAATAAAATTTCCATTGGACAACTATATGGCCTATGGGAAAATCTATTTTGTGCTCGTAAGAAAAATTTATACATGAAAAAACCTTTTAAGTTTCTTTAATTTCTCTTTATCATGATTTTTTGTTCAATAAACCGTGAAATAAAATTCAAATTTCCTAACAACGTCATGATAACCCCTTATATAAAAATGATCATAATTCATTAGGTGTTTTTGACTTCCAAAATCATCCATGTGTATTATGTATGAGAACGTTGGTTTCTAAGAATAACCTATATTTGTAAATACTTATATGCCTCTGAAATGGATCTATATACAAGCACCATAAATAAAATTTAATCTAATGTAACGTTCATCCAAATTAAAATAACCTCTTTATTCTATGTACTGTAACATTATTGAAACATAGTTAATAATTTTAGTGTTCTATGTTCACCACTAGAATACCACCCCATATCACCACACCCTGATTCCTATGTCTTTAATTATCATTTAGATAATCCACGATCAAATATAGAAGTAGAGTTATATCATCAATGTTACATACAAGATCATATAAGGGTCAAACCTATACATATTGAAGTAGTTATGAGGTCAGACCTCATCAATAATTTAATAAATATGGGAATCACTACACTCATTTCTTTCTATAATAGATTTAAAATTACCCAAACCCCCATAGATTGATCTAAATATAGAAGAACCTACAATCTATAACCTAAAAAATATAAATCTATTAGACTTACCTCTATTAGGGTAGACATGTCACTTATCTCCAAATCATTCTAGGGAGATGTTCCTTACTTATTTATCACTAGGGAAAAATACCTCCCCTAACACTAACTCATATGTAAATCACATTTCCCAATCCCACCACAGTAAACCCCTTTTCCCAGGACATTCGAAAGAGTGATAGAATATAACACAAATCCCAAACTAGGGAACCATGTTCCGTCAGTATACAATGGTAAATTATACATTCACCCAAGTCTCCTAAATGGTTTCCTAACTATCATGAACATCGTAAAACAAAATAAATAAACATTATAAAACAATAGAGCATGTATATAATAAAGCAGTTTGGGTATCCCGGTTACCCAACGACCAAGACGATCTGGACACACCGCAAAGTATGTTCCCAGTCTCCATAAGATATAGACTATAAATTGGAATCATACAAAATGAAATGGGGATGGCTTTTCTATAGACATTTCTAAATCAAGATAAAAAAATTAGTATTCATACAAGAGAATCTTCATAGGTGGAATTATACCAAAATTAAAATAGGTATGAAATCCCAAAAATTAATTGACAAATCACAGGTATATAGGAAAAAATACCGAATTTCTATTAGAAGAAAAACTGACCAAGACAATGTATCAAAAACTAATACCTCCTCTATGTGGAACAATACCATTATTTAAACCTAGAAGAAGATAATCTACAACAACCTTAATGCACATGTAGGATGTGAGCTAAAATCCTAGAAGGGTCTCACCATGGATTCCATAACAACGTGACCACAATTAATTCACCATTTAAAGAAATAATTTTATAATAAACTTCTTATTAAAATTAAAAATCATAGTTTAAAAAATTCATGATTTACTATTTAAATGATTGAAATACAGTGAAAAAATGGCATAAAAACATTTAAAAAAAATTTATTTGATAAATTTAGAATAATTTTGTACAAATTATTACAAAATATTTCTAATATATTAAAATAATCAATAAGGGAAAAAAAGTTCATCTTATAAGGGGTACAATAGTTCTAGGTTTTGGGATCTCGACACACTCATATGATGATAATGGAAATGTAAACAAATGTATATTTTTCATTTTCCAAAGAAGACTAACCAACACCCTACTATGGAAAATATATAACAATATTTTTATGATATAATTTTAATGTGTAAATTTATACATATGGAATTCCTATGTTATTTTGTTAGTATCAAATAACTCAACAACTACATAGGATTTCCTAGGTTCAAACTATAATCAATGATTAGAACATTATTTTAAGATTTCATAAAATGAAATACATCACATTCTAGATTTTTAATATGTCAGTTTCCATTTAAAATCCAAAACATGATTTTAATCCAATACAATCATATTTAATATAAAATCAATGGGTTTTATCGAAAACCATTAAAATATGTTTTCATCAAATAATATTTTCAAATCAATTTAATATAACCAATTTCTTAATTTAAATTCAACAATTTAAATTTCACAAACATTCCATGAATTTCAAAATACCCAAAAAATCAATGGATTTAGGGGGCGGGGTTCCCAATTTCATTCCAGACCAAATCCAAGGCCCGAAATTAAAAATGAATAATTTTGTGAATAATCAATTGAAATAAATTTATAAAAATATTTAAGGTTAAATCAACTATCAAATCGTAAATTGAGCAACCTAAATTTATCATATAAATTCAATCCCCACAACAGAACCGACCATTAAGAACGAAGGTACAAAAGACTGAGTAACTCATTTTAAAAAAAATTGAACCAAACATTGTTTAGATCGATAATTCCTTGTATAATTTAAGAAAATCATATGAGTAAAAGAGATATATAGGGAGAGGCAGTGATAATTCATACATGGAGAGTCACCCCTCAATTCCTAAAATGAATAATTTTTGATAAAAAACCTATAAGTATTAGAGGGTTTAAAAAATAGCATTTTTATGGATCATATGACTTAGAAAAGAAAGACTATAGAATATGATAAGAAATTGAATGTAATATTCCAATTTCAAAAAAACCCCATAGGGACATTATATGATGTTTAACCCAATTAAATTATGTGTATCTGAAAATCCCCATTAATGATGAAGAAACTATAACCTTTTGTACGAATTGGATTTTTTGTTATATTAGAACTTACATGGTGTTTATGCATATTACATGGTATGTAAATCCCCAACTTGATATAGTATCATCATGTTTTATGATGAATATTCAAAAAAATCTCTGACTTCCCCATTGTAGGTATCCTCCCATATCTTTCACAACCCTACCTACATAGTGAAAAATCCAAGACCTAACAAGTCAAAACAATTTACCCAATATAGATATAACATATTGTTATAACCTCCAATAAAAAAATTATGTGAAATAAATGCTATCATGATGTCTTCTATATTGAAAATGATAGGAAAATTATCTCTCAACAGTGTCTTATTAGCAAATGTCTCATGTAAATAAAAATTGTGCTACCATAGCACTGTAACGAATGGTATAGTCCTTCCCATAAATAAATTTGGCCTCAAAAATAACAAACCTGACTAGATTCTCTATAAGGAAGAAATCATGTTCAACCTCATGATCACTCCAGCTCCAAACATGAGATGGTTTAAAAAGATATTTCAGTATTTGGTTTACATGGAGCATGACATCAATCTACAGTAGATGTAGTGGATGTGCTAATTTTTAAACCACTTTTCCACATCCTCAACAACATCAAAATGTCTCCAAAAAAATGGATATGTCTTCTAAAACGTCCTATGTCATCAATGACCCATCGAGGTGAAACATTCATGAAAAATCATTCATCAACTTATAATTCCCAAAGTATTTGAAAAAGGTCAAAAAATACTTATATACTCTCTACACATTCGATATATTAGGATCAATAAACTAAATATTTGTTATTGTCTCTTGAAACAATCATGGTCCTACTAATTAAAATTTACTAATCTCCAACAAAAAACTGAGATCTTCATAGTTGGTTATTCAAGGCCTCAAATGGATCCATGTTGATCATAAACTAGTAACTATTGTAATAGAAGAACTCAACCATCACATATGGTAACCCCAAAAACCACAAAATTGTAAAACCAATCCATCTAAAATATCCTAATGATTGTGTATTGGTTTTTATTTATGTTCATTCAACTATAGATTGTATTTCATTGACATACGGACCAAGATCCATATTCCCCCTGAAGGAAGCTCAAAAATTTAGAAGTGAACAAATTACCTATATAAGAATGTATAAAACATATAACTCCATAAAAACAAATTATCTCTTTAATATATTTATTTTCAAAGTCCATTGAATTACTTCATTCATGAATGGTTATAAAGTAAGCTGATTTTTATTTTGATAGATCACATCCCATGTCGAATTATTCATTATCTGGTTGTATATAATCCCAAAAACATTATATACAGAAATCATCCCAATTCAAAGTAGGAACTGCATGTTTGTGAAGAAAACATGTATGTTTTTTGTTCTCAGACTAGACATGCAGACACATAAACCAATGACTAAAAATTAAGAAATGCCTCCTCTCATAACCAACCACAATAATCATTACGGAATTTCATAGAAAAACATCATGGTTACTAGGTGAATTACCCACTAGTATTTATTGAAATCCCAATATTACATCTTTCATTAGTGATAATAGCATGTCAAAGTGGTTACAATAACATTGAATTACATCAGTGCAGAATGACCATTCATGAATATTCTCCCCACTATAAATATATTTTGTAATGATGTAGAACTTGTTATCTTTCTACTATTCATATATATTCATCTTGTGGAGAGTGGTTGTAAATTGAATACTGGACAAGGAATCCTCATCCTCTGGTTTATTGACTCCATTTCAAACTGTACAAAATGACCCATCATGTTCAACTCTTTTGAATATTCAATCATCCCATAGGTCTAAAATATCATTCCTAAATAATTTTTATAACATTCTGTTTCCTTATAGGTTATGTCATTGTCAAATGATTGTAGCAATTCCACTCAATGCCTCTATAAAAGATTCCCATATTTGTGGGAGATTATATAACTCAATCTTCAGTTGTCTGAAAATATGGTAAATCATTATCCAAATAGAAAGTTCCACAAACTATTATGTTCATTCATCAACAATATGATATTATGGTAATGGGACATATAATTCTTCTCATATGTCCTAAGCTGTTGATATTCATTTGAAATGAAATCATCACCCTACATAATAATGCATCTGAAACACAAACCCAATGCATAACAGAATACACTATATCCATTACTGGAATATAAGAGATTAAATACTGGCATAATAGTCAAAATATATTACATCTCAATAATTAAATTCAAGGATTTATCTTAATATAAAAACATTATCCCCATCTGAGTCATAGTAGTCATGAGAGAATCCAGCATGAGATGTTCTTAAGGAACCATCAATAATACCCATCCAAACCCAAGAATCTCTGAATCTCAAAAAAATTTGTTGTTGGTTCAATATCATAATATCCGTCAAATTTTTATGATCTAATTAAAAACCATTTTTTGATACCATGTATCCCAAAAAAAATGATTTCCAATACATATAAATCATATTTTAATGTCATGGAATATTGATGAATAATTCTCAAAAATTCTAAACTACTCTCAAATGATGAACCTAATCCTCCTTCGATTAATCAATGATTTCATCCAATATACTACCATGAAGTAATCATGATAGTTGGGGGAAATATTTTTCTTCAAATCCATGAAATATTCATGAAAATTAGTCAGAAAAAATTTCATGACACAGTACTCTTAAAGTCCATACCTACTTTGAAATATAATTTACAAAAAGTCATATTCATTCATTTTCAACTAATGATAGTAGACCGGACATCAATATTTTGGAAAAACATCACCCCTATAGACTAGTAAAAAAAGATAATTAATCCTTGGAAATTGATATTGTATCATTATCATGAGTTTTTTTAGTTTTCAGTAATAAAAAAAAAGGATAATGGAACTATAAGCCTTCTCAGAAGAGAAACCCATATACTGCCAAGGTGAAACATTCGATCATAAAAATCCTTTCTCTATATTATCATTCAATAGATCATTAAAAAAAATCATTTCATCTATATACAATAATTTTTATGGAATTGATATTGGTAGAATAACTATTACATAAATGAAAGAAAAATCTACATTTATTACTAGTCAAAAAAATAGAGAATTCAAACAGAATGATGTTGGGAAACATGAGGAACACTAGAGGGAGATCACCTTTTATTGATTATCTCTCTATTTAAATAGAAAAAATAAATATTAATTAACCCAACTTCGGATAAGAGGGTACAAATCTTCTTGACATCGATTCCCCTTGTCCATCAATGATTCGAGAAACCCCATCATGCTTAACAAATGATACCCATCAATTATAAAAATTAATCCTAGTTTTATATGGAAATGACCTATTCCATCCCAAATATCAATTTAGTAGGTTTCATGTTGATATCCAAATCCCATTAATAGAAAAAAAATATTCGATAAATATAAAACTATAGCAATACAATTAAGACCCTTCTATCTGTTTATTCCAAGGGGTGTATTAATAACCATCAAATATGATAAATTCTTGGTAAAATTAGTTATATGTTTAAAAATATTGGTTGAAACAAATGAATTAGATAAACTCTTATCAAATAAAGATGAAACTATTTATGATGTTATCAGGATGATACCTCTCACATTAACTGGTCTCATCTCTACATCATCTTGAGACTTTTCAATTGTGTGAAGAAGCTTCATTCAAGATTACTTTTAAAGAACCAATTTTTACATGAAGAATATGATTTCAAAACTATTTAAATAGGTGTGGATGTCACTATAACACTACATTGATGAAAATAACCTAGGAGAACTTTTATATGATACATTAGCATAAATAGTAGCACCCTAAATTTGGTTCCTCAATGTAACCCTTTTTTAATGCCTTGGCATGACACACTGGTTACAAATGTAAGGGACTCTGCGAGGAACAACATGAGGTATATAAAAACACTTATATCATGATCCAACACCTAAATCATCATGATTCTTATCTCCATTAAAATAAAATGAGAAGTATGGCAGGGAGAAACTATAACTCTAGTTATCTTTGACTTTTTAGTCATGTCCATTTCGACCAAAAATGATAGATCCTACACATACACATAAAAAGGTAGCTTTAGTAATAAAACTATAGAATGAATATCAGATCAGATTCTCAAGTAGAACCACTGTGTCAACATATTCTCATTTGATAATATCACATTTGATAACATCTTTATCTCAGAAAAATGGTTTGTATATTCTATCATGGTTTTATCAGCCTACTCGAGTTTGAAAAACTCTACATCCTTAGCCAAAACGCCAAGCTCTAGATATAACTGGTAGGTGGAAATATTATTAAAATATTTCCTCTAACTAAACTCATGCTTCTTCATCATCACCATAATGTCCAACCTTCCCATTCTTGGTCCTTCAACCACAATAGTGGGACATATCACCATTCATTCATCGGGTGTATCTAAGAACTCAAACAAACTCTCAATCCTACACAACCATTCCCCCATCCTCTTGAGAATCATTTTATCCTTTTAATATAGGTGGATTTTGAAAATGTAATATATATTAATGATTCTATAAAACATTTTTATTAGGTTTCGTAGGTGTATCCTAGAATGAAATTTTCGGTGGTTATTTCCCCAGAGCATGTATAATACAAACATTCACCACAACCAAAACTGGTTCCACAAGACGAATCACTCACTATGGTTCATCTACAACTACCAATTGGATCCAATTCATACATATTTTCAAAGGAATTATGCAATACAACATTATAGAAGTTCATTTAAGAAACAATCTTAACACTAAAACAATGAAACCTGGGAAATTAATCACAACATATAAAAAAATAGTGTAGGATTTCTATCTATTCAAATAAACTCTAGGGAATATACATGATCTAAAAATCTATACATATTTACCAAGCCATTACTGGTGAATTGAGGTTTGTTACATTGAGAGTAGTCTAGGAAATCATTCCCAAATATATCCTATGTCCTAAAAATAATAGAAAACTATATACTGACATTTGGATAGGAATCTCAACCTAGTTCGTTGGTACCACATAGTCAAAAACTAGACCGGATATCTTGGTTAGACGATAACAAATATGATATCCACATGACACGTAGGGCATTCCTTATTCTTCTGGGATGAATGCTAGCAACTTGAATCAAACAAAATAATATAGGGAATGAATTATCCCCAAAAATTGTAGAGGAATAATAAACATGTTAGTAATCATAAAAAAATATATATAGGGAATAATGAACCATATGTCAGGAATGTTAGAAAAACTATAATACTTGTGAAAATTAACATATTTTTTTATAAAAAAACCAATGTTCCAATGGAAAACAATCCCAATGAAAAAGGGTCATGAGAAACTACCACAGCTATGTGTCACCTTACCAATGCACGAACCTAAAAGATGATAATATACTAACACCTGATGTCATAGTTAGGGAATGAGAGAAAATATTTGTATGGTCTCACCAATGATTCCATAATAAAATTAAAATATTTGATTAACCATCTAATGAGTTCAGTTTTGAAGAAACATGTATGGAGTTTCAAAATCATAATTAAAACAACTCATTAATTACATTTCAAATGATGGAAATAAATTGAACAAATGGATTACCAAACATTATATATTTTTCATAAAATAGAATAAGGTATGTTTAAAATTGTTTATAAATAATGGAATACATATTAATATAATTAAAAAGGGGATACATGTAAATCATAAAAGAGGTACTATAGTTCCATGCTATGGGATCCTCAATCACTCATATGATGATAAAGACAATGCCCACACACATCTATGTGACACTCGCCAAAAAAGACTAACCAACATCCCTCAGAGATAATATTTATTAATAACATTATGTTAGAGTTGTAAAACCATAATCAATTTATAGAATTTATATAATAGCATGTTTTTACATAATAACTCACTAACTACCTATTCGTTAATATTCATAAAAACATTCAATGATATAAAAATATTTTATGACCTCTTAATATAAAATTTATCTTTTTTCCCATATTATTATAAAAACTTAAAGTATTGAAATGGTATTTTAATCAAATAATTCATTATTCCAGTATAAAAACAATGGGTTTCTATCAAAACCAATTTTAATCCATCATCATCAAATAAATTTCATTCAACAAATTTCTCAATTTTTATTCAACATTATAATGTTGAAAAACATGTCCAAAATCAAAGGAATTGGTGGATTTCCCTAATTGTATTCCAGACGAAGTCTAAATCCCTAAATTCAATGGAATCAAAAATCGACAAAGGGATGAACCAGTAACTCATTTGGAGGGCCTCACGCATGTATCCTGCGTGCCGCACAAGTCATTTGCATGACCCATATGGGTCACGCAAGTCAGTTGCGCGCCCTATTCCTTTTTTCTCCCAAGGTTCCCAGTGGCCTATTAAAAGCCCCTGTGGGCCCCCCATTTTATGGACAAATTTTCAGAAACTCAGATTCAATCTTTTCTCATCGAAGTCTCTGTATAAAGTCTTCCAAACACTTCTAAGGTAATTTTTTACCTAGAAGGGAAGCTCTAAAGAGAAAGAATAATGCATAAGTGTTAGAACAAATTAATACTTTTGCGCCTAAGTGTATAGCCCTTAAGGGAAATGAAGACACTTTCACACCACCATTCCCTCTCAAGGGAACTTTCACTCCATCCTATTGGAAGCCTCTAGGGATGATAATAAGGGAATGAGTTCAATGTCACCCAAGTATTACTCTACAGATTATTCATCGCCCAAGGTGACTCATGTCATGCAAGTATACCTACGCGATCAGGACTTTCGCGCCAGAAAAATACATGCAAGCATCCTTCCTATTCACATATTTTATTAAAATCCACCTCTCCTCTTTAAGACAAAGCCTTCAAATCCCTCTTTAAATCCATTTATAGAATGGTTCCTTTGTTTTCTTCCTTATCTGAAAGGAATTCTGTGAGAACCTCTCCCAAAAACCTCACGACTTACAAGCCTTATGTCACCACCTTTAGGGGTTTCTGATATAACCTCATCCTTTGAGATGAGAGGATATTTTTATTTGGGCCTCCTTCTTAGTAGTAATCCCCAAGTTACAAGTCTTCTTAACCTGGGCGTCCATCTCAGGAGTAATCCCTAGTCATAAATTCTTAAAACATTTGGGTACCCTCCTCAAGAGTAAACCCCGATCGTAATTTCTTTTGGATTTGGGCTTCCTTTTTGGAGTATGTACCGGGTTAAAAATCAAAATCACCATAATGTAAAAACATATTTATGGACACTACTCTTGGTCTTATTTCCTAGGTCCTTGCCTTTATTTACTTGGGTCTTTATACATACGTAAGCCCCACATCATTTCTCATAACTGTATCTTTCATGGAACCATTTTCAATTTTACTGATACTTCTTGTTTCTCACACCGAGCATGACTCCTATGGTATTAAAGTGTAAAAGTGACCATGAAATCTTTTTTTGGGCCATTTAACTATGCTTAAACCCCATATTTCTTTCCCTGAACTACATGGACATTGATATCTTCTTTAAAAGTTGAGTACATAGGAAGCCTTTATAAAGTTAAATCCCATTTTTCATTAATTATTTTCTGTCCCATATGTCATTAAACTATATCATTTCTATTGAACTCTGTGGGTTTTGATTCCTTTTCAACAAGGATACATAGGTAGCCCATCTGTGGGTACGATCCCATATCTGAAATAATCCATGTCTTTCTGAATGAAAATAAACTTCATGTACCCCACTGAGTGGCTTTAAAACATGTATGGTCATAATAATGACTAGGAGATTTTTATATAATATTTTGAAGGATAACATTGAATAAGAATCTCCAATACATACAGATGATTTTAAATCGATGAAGAACCTCAAATATATATAATAGATTCTCTAAATCCCATACATATCAATCATTGATTGCCAAATCTAAATTAAAACTCAATATTCATTCTTAGTGAATTCATAAGGATTTGTGAACATAACATAAATCTATAAGAGAGTCCCGGAGTAGGAAATAATTTCCCCCTAAAAGGTGTGATGAGCCTCACCTCCCATCATCTCGACCAATGAAAATTCTCAATATTCCTTGATCGACAACCAATGATCACATACCTTTGTAATATTGGTCCAAATTGATATAGAATGATTTTGTGTTTCCATTTCTAGGAATAAACACGTAATAAATGTATTGGAATGTTTGAACCAAAATCAAACAAGGTCATCCCCATTTCTAGAAGAAACAAAAATGGTGAACCGACATGAATCATAAACAATGTTGAAATGATGTTTTACTTATTTGTTAAGAAACTATTAAATTCAAATTGAGGGCCCAAAATGAAATCAATCACATATGTGTTCGTCCAAATGATATAGTATAGCCAAGATTATCTAGATTACATCTGTTATATCAAAAATGCACTCTTTTTCATGATCTCTCTGCAATACAAGAAACGGGTTCTTTAAAGTTCCCAACAATGAATCCCTCAGCTTCTAGTCCTACGGGATCCTCATCTGCTCTGAGGACAATATCACATACTCAGATACTTCAACGCTGGGTCTTGAATGCATTGTTAAGGGAATACCATCAACATGGTACCATACCGACTCTGGAGGCCGCTCGACCAACCCTCCAAGTTAGAAACTCACCCTGGTTGTCTGGATAGTGATGACCAGTGGTCAAAAAGAAGGTGGTACAAATGACAGTTTCCAACCGTTTCAGGTCGTTATCCCCATAACAAAACTAACAGTCCCTCCCATATTATAGGGAGGTGAATGAAGAGGTCACTCATGGCCTCATTTCAAGAATACATGAGACCTTCCAAAGGACTTCAACCATCAATCACCACCGGACTCATGTGGTAGTTCACACATAACATGATGAGGGTATCACCTCTAGGGGTTCAGCTCATATCCCTTAGACCTAAGCAGGAAAGAAAAATAGACAGAGGAAAAAAACAGGCAATAGGTAGTAGGTTCTTACCTCTGACCCCTCTGAAGAATACCATCAACATAACTTTTTTGCAAGCAATGAGCGAGCATATTCACCCATCCGTCCTGATTTCACTACCTAGAAATATCATCTGGCAGTAACACATCAATCCCACTAGGTAATTCACGTGGAGTATAGTAGGAAGGCACATAAACCTATTTGAATTTCATTAGCTAGTCAGCAGGCTCGTCTGACTGCATCCAAATGAGCTCGCCAATCAAATGTGGTGACCACCTATAAACAGGCACATACACCTTCTTACACTCATAAATTCTTCCTGTAATCTCATCATCTAGTCTTGAAATAAGTTAATCAATCATATTTGGTGGAGAACAATCAGAAGGCACATAAACTTGTGATTCATCAAGCTGACCAACAGTCTCGTTTGGTAGCACCTGGAGATGTCAATTGGAAAGCTCCAATGAAAAGCAAGAGGCAGACACAACATTCTTCCCACACCCATGAGTACTATCAGAATTCACTGACAAGAAAAAGAAGACAAGAGATCGAACACAAACCTACTCCAAGCACAAAATGGATGTAAATTCACGTTATGGAAGCTGAAGTCACTAAGCAAATTCTTACAATGGTGAAAGAGCATAAGAAAATCCACACCCATATTTTGGATACGTGTCAGAATATTATAACAACTTCAGAGACATAAAAGGAAAATAAACATAAATCTATCCCTATTAATGGAGTGACTCATCAACATTTCACCCCAGAGTAGATATGTACCTTTGTTCCAGTCTAGGAGGGTTGTGGGGCATACTCCCCCATGTCAGAAAGACAATCAAGTCAGGCACATACAACCGATTTAATTGGAGATAATCAGACTAACCAGACCATTTCTCTTGAGCAGGAACATACACATTTCCATTATATCCACAGTCATCAACATGTGGCTTCCAATGAGAGTAGGAAGGCGTACAAGAAAATGACCAATCCAACACAGATTAAAGATCAACAACCAATTTGCAATAAAGCCTTCTCTAATGCTGAAGTTCAAGATGCTCTCAGACAATTGTCTGTTGCAACTCAAGATTATACTCCCTCATTTCCATATTCTGGAAATAACAACAATAAATTCGAAGGTATTCATCAGACACTTCCTCATGAAGGATTGCTTCATGAAATTTTGGTCAATCTCGAAGTATTATTTTCAGATAAAAGACAATATAACCCTTTGTGTGGCCAAAAAACCAAGGATAATGTAGTTTCATCTTTTTATCTAACCCACCATGGTGGTCCTCCCCATGATGACGATGGATTTAGATGAAAAAATCTTCTCCGCATTAGTAATTATCATTGCCTAGAAAATTATTCAATGAACGATGCAGTAATGAGAAATCCCTATTATCTTGAGGCACTTTCAAATATGAATCCAGTCATGTATGATGCCTTACTACTAGCAGGTGAAATACTTTCTCAATCAGAAGATATACCGGGGTGTAGGTCATTCTATGAACCACCCCTTGGTCATTCATCTTCGAATATGAAAAATGAATACTCTACCAATCTTATTGAATCTAATGAAGCAACAAAGAAGAATCATATTTGGTACAATCAGGTAGAAGAATCATCATCGAATGACAAAGTGGAAGTGCTGAATATGAGAAAACAACTGAAAAAATGAGAAATACGAGCCATGTTTTGGCCTCTAGCTGACTCTCAGTATAATATTCCAGAATCATTGATAAAAGATCTTATCCATGATATTCATCTAAAAATATGGAATTCTTTTTTTACTTAAATGATAAAATATTTTCTTTTGATGAATATCAAGATCATATCAATATAATAAAAGGGTTGTAATTCCAATTTTCCTTGGCATCTCTCTCTTTTGCTGACATCCAAAGGTTGAAAATCAGCAGAGATCCCTTCAGCATTCATGCCTTGGCGCATTGAAAAGGTTGCGCTAGTTAATTAACAATGCCCCATCTAGAATTCATATTAGGGGATGGGGTGTTCATGGAGCATTGAATTTCATTGTTCTCTCTAGTAAAAAAATCCCACCAAAAGTGGTCACATGCAATGTTATTTCCCATGGATAGCGAAAAATTATCTGGTTTTGTGAAAAATCAAAGGCTTTCCCAAGAATAGGCCTCAACTAGTTCTTCCCAAAGTCAAGCATATAAAGAAGAAGTTGTTGAATTACTATTGCATCAGGAAAATGAGAATATTGAATAGGATTCTCATTTAGAGCATGCACATCATCATGTGACATAGGTTTTAGTAATAATCCAATGGTCATCTGAGCCATGTGATTTTAGTGGATGTAGGTTGATGCATCCGGCCAATTTCCGAACAAAAATCAACAAAATCAAGTGGGATTTTAAGAAAGTTTTATATGTAGAAGCTCAAGAGCCACCTCATCTTTCTAAGTTAGGGATGTTTTTAATCCAAACCTTGGAATCAACATATAGGTTTCAAGGAGTTGAGCAAGAAAAACAGGAATAGCCCAAATCCACCAGACTAGGGACATTTTCAATTTCTCAATCTCTCCCTCAATGGAAGTCAGTCTTATCTCGATTAGGAAGGAATCCACAAGAGGAACGTAGAGCCGAATAATCAGGATATTCCATCCAAATTACAGTTCATCAAGATATTCTTGAGGGATCAACCAAACAATTTTCAATGACTCATAATGGACATGAAAAAATACAGTATCGCAGAAGTGCTAACAGAAGGAATGCAATCTGTTATGCATCGATAAATGTCATCAATGCAGTTTTTAATAATCCCCCAGAACATGAGGCTCTCTCAGAGGGATTAGTTGAAGAAATTTATTTTCAAGAAGCTTTACACACAGAAATGAATGAAAGAGGTGTGCGTACCAGAAGACAAAGGGTTTCCCATGGGAATGACATTTCTTTGGGTAATTCCCTTCCATAATCCAAAAAGGCACATTCCAAGGAAAAGGGTAAATGTCAGGAAACATTCCACCCTGCCTCTAGAGAAGGCCAATAACCATCTTTAGAGGAATGGGTCACATAGTAAGAAGAAGTAATGAAGGAATTAAGGAGGTTAAATACAGAACTACTTCAAGGTAGTCTTCCTCCTAAAAATACTGGAGTTAATCAGTCAAGGGAATTTGTTTCAGCTACTGGGATGGATCAAGAATATCCCCCATTTAAAATTACACCCTCACTGGTCCAATACCATGTCTCATATGCGACAAAAACCTGCAGTACTACCATCATTGGAAGTACCGGTCGCCACACCCATCAAAACTCCAGTTATTTCACCTTCTTGGGCCCAAGCTCAACCAGATGATACTAAGAAATTAATGACTACAATTGAGTCATTAACAGATTGGTTGGAAGCTATGGAAGGAAATCATTCACGTGTTCAACCGGAAAAGAGATCATACCCTGAATGGATGGATTCAATCTCTCCCCCATCAAATTTATCAAATACCACATTCTAAATTTTTAATGGTTCGGGTGATCCATAACAACACTTAACACATTTTCTTTCTAGTTGTGATCCTATGATGGGAAATCCTCAACAAAAATAAGAAAATAAACTCAGTTGTTTTGTGCATTCATTACAAGGACCTTCTTTTGTCTGGTATACAAGTTTGAAATCTCAGTCAATTACTGGGTGGGATGATCTTCATCAAAGATTTCTTCTTCAATTTAGCTCAATGTTGCCAAATAAATCTGTTTTTTATCTTAACAATTGTAGGAAAAGGGAAAATGAAAGATATTCATATTTCATTAATCTATTTAAGGGATTAAAATATTCTTTATGTTTAGCACTCCCTCCAGAAGAATTGTGGCCAAACTATATGGAAAATCTATATGATGAATTACGCACACCATTGATCCCTGTGAAATGCATAATAGGGTTTCGAGACCTTACATCAATCGCTCAACAGATCGAAGATTCTATTACGATGACTAAGGCTAAAACTTCTGTAATTCAATCAGTTCCAAGAAAGAGAATAGGGAAATCTGAGACTGCTACAGTTACACTTAAACAAGCAACTATACCTGCTTCTATTTCAAAACCATCATCATATCGAAGTGCCCCACTAGTTGAGCGTCAACAACAACTACCACCTTGTCATGATGTTCAAAGAGATCATTGACGAAAATAGTTTTAATATTTGAAGAACAAAGTATATTTATTATAGAATGAACAATTTCATGGCTACTTCAACTCAGCTCTGGAAAACAATATGGCTCAGTTTCCAAGGCCCAAATTGCTGAACAAGGAAAGAGATGAAGACCTCCCAAACTATTTCCTATTTCATCAGATATTGGGGAATCCCATTTAGGAGTATTTGGTCTTTAAAAACCTCCTGCAAAATATGGTTGACTTTGGACAGGTAAAAATGAACGGTTTTTTAGCCCATGTAGCATGTGTTACTGATACTGATCTAGAGGAAGAAGGCGAGTGGAATGAAGTAAAAAGTAAAAATGCACAGAAATTTGATGATTGGATGCTCAGGAAAACAATCAACCAAACTCATGCCATTTTACAAACACAATTGAATCAACCAATTGTGTCCTCAGCTATGAATGCCACACCGAAACCCCCTTCATCAGAAGTAGAATATTCAAAGAAGTAGCGTAATTTGAAGAAATAAGAGCAGTTTGAAGAAGATGAGTTTGTTTCAATGCCTTAATTGACATTGACTCTAGCAGATTTTATGCCATCTGCTTCAAAATCATGGGCACCGCCCCACCAAACAGCACAACATGAACTGGATAATCATGCAGAATATTTATCAGATGAAGAATTGATCTTTGGTTCTATTAACAAGAGTCATTTAATAGATCCTTATGCGAATGGAAGTTTCTATTATGATGAGCCTATATTCCATGTATCTAACAGAGGAATTAGAGGAAGAGACAGAGGTTTAGGATATAGGGGAAGACCTGGATATTCCAGAAGCCACTATTTCAATCCTATACCTTCTAGAACTATAAATGATGTAGAAACTCGTGGAAAATCCCTTCAGCGGGCTCAACAAGATTGAGATAGTTCTTCCACACATGGAAGATTCGGTCCTGACACAGTTATTTTGGAAGACTGATTAGAGGTTACACCTTTTTCCTCTCAGAAAATAGATAGACCTAGTCGGTCTAATCTACAGAATCCAGAAGTGTTTCCAACTCCTACACCAATACAATTTGCATCTATTTCCAAATAATCAACTTCCAAGGGACCTGCAAAACCACATTTTCTTAATGGGAAAGGCATATCGTTGGACCAAAAGTATGATGTATTTAAAAATTTGGCCCACGTACCGGCCAAGTTATCAATTTTTGATTCCTTGAATCTATCAAAATCTCTTCGGGAGGTGCTTATTGAGGATTTCTCAAGTCCTCAATAATTTGAAACTGAAATTGTTGTGGCTAATGTTTAACATATAGATATTGATCCTATAGAATGCCTTGAAATGATATCTTTTACAGATGAAGATGAAGATGATGTTTTACATGGACATATCTGACCATTGTATCTATCAGGAAAAGTCATTGATATAGACATCTGATGAGATTTCATTGATAATGGCTTAGGAGTCATTCTTATTCCTATTCGTACACTCCATCGATTGGGCCTCACCAAATCTGATTTACCTCCTTCTAATTTGAGGTTGTAAGGAAATGATTAGAATGAACAAGAACTTTTGGGTGAAATTACACTCAAAATTCTGTTTGGAGACCTTGTTTCTAATTCATATATCATTGTTGTTCATCCGGACACAGCTTTCAACATTTTTCATAGAAGACCTTGGTTACATCAACATACGAATGTACCTTCTTCATACAATAAATGAAACAATTATTGTTTCAATGGTCAAATTGGTAAATTTTATGGTTGCAAAGCCCCATTGGAAACATGTGAATCTCAACACATTGAGGAAAAATTATATCACATAGAGGGAAAGAAAAAATCCACAGCAGAGAAGATCACCAAAATTAATGCTCCAAGTTGTTTGGAAAAGATTCCAATAAACCCATTCACACAAGTGAGTACAAATTATGTGTTACCAATTAGTCAAATTGAAAGGATAGACCTAAATCCAAACACTATTTTGTAAACATCCATAATGTCAGTTACAACAATCGAGCCAGACAACATGGGAGAAATTGTTGATTTTCCATGCATTGATGAAAGCTTAAATGGAGATGTCTTCATTTCATCTATTGAAATCCTGAAATTCGATACTTCATCAACCATATCTGAAGAAGTTATAGCAATACCAGAGGAAAATAATGATGTCGATTCTCAATCTTTTATCTCCTCACTATCACCTCTGAAAGACCCTTCATCATCAATAGGGTCAGAAATGGAAGCCTCTTCTTCAAGATGTTAATGTTTTAGCTTCTCCCCTAACCATAGAAGATCTGATTCATTATCTACTATGAAAGTAGAAACAGAGGAAGTAACACATATTGAAGAATAAGAGTAATATCACAAAGATTCCCCTCCAGCATTTGAAGTGGGTATCTATACCACTGTGTATGAACTCAAAGAAACAAATCTGGGCACAAAATAAGATCCATTTCCCCACTTTAATTCGTGTATCAAAGAATCTTGAAGAGAAAGAAATATATAAATCATTTATAAAAAAAATCAAGATGTATTCTCTTGTAATTATATAGAAATTCTATGTCATGATCCCGATGTTTCCACTCATCATTTGGGTTTTCCAGACGAACATCGAGTATTCAGGCAAGCCGCAAGAAGAACACACCCAACTTATGCTCCCCAAATTGAAGCTAAAGTTGATAATCTTATCAAAGATAACTTTATTAAAGAATTTCAATATCCCAAATGGTTGGATAATATTTTCCCTGTGAAAAAAAATATGTACAACATATATTTTTCATTGAATTCATAGATCTTAATCGACATTGTCCCAAGGATGATTTTCCAGTTTTGATCACAGAACTCTTAATTGATGCTACAACTGTCAATGATGATCTTTCTATCATGGATGGTTATTCTATGTACAATCAAATACGAATGGTCCCCTAGGATGAGGATTCTATAGCTTTTAGAGCTCCTCAAGGTGTGTTTTGCTATCGGGTAATGCCCTTTGGCTTGAAAAAATACAGGTGAAACATATCAACTTTCCATGCACCATATCATCAAACCCCTTTTAGGGAAATTTGTTCAGTTTTATGTGGATGATTTGGTGGTTAAATCTAGAAATCGTTCTGATCACTTGGACGATCTGGAAATCATATTCAACAAACTTCGACAACACAATTTGAAGATGAATACCTTGAAATGTGCTATTGGGGTAACCTAAGGAAAATTTCTTGGATTTTTTGAACGCCATCATGGTATCGATGTTGATCCTGAGAAGAAAAAATAAATCCTTGGTGTAAAACCTCCTTTAAATTTGAAATAATTAAGAGGACTTCACAGACACTTGGCCTATATTCTGCGTTTCATTGCCAATTTGGAAGGAAATTTTGTACCCTTCACCAAATTAATGTAAAAGGGAGTCACCTACCAGTGGACTGAATAATGTCAAGAAGAATTCAATATTCTCAAGAGATATCTCTTGATTCCACTGGTATTAAATCCACCTGTTGAAGGAAGAACACTTATTCTCTATATGACATCTTTAGATAGATCATTGGGTGTATTCCTTGCCCAAAAGAATGATGTAGGGAATGAAAAAAACCTTTATTATCTTAGTAGGACTATTCATGAGGAAAATAATCTATATTTAAGTATTGAAAAGTGCTACTTAGCATTATTCTTTGCAGTTCATAAATTGATACACTACTTGAAACGTCATGAGGTCCAATTGGTATCTCGCAATAACCCTCTCATATTTATCATTAGTCATCCAATGCTTACAGGACGTCTGTAAAGGAGGGAAGTTATTCTATAGCAGTTTGATATACAATATGTGTCTCAAAAGGAAATAAAGGGCCATGCTCTAGCCGTTTTCCTTACTGAACACCCATCTATAGAAGAAAAATCTTTAAATATTGAACTTCTTGATGAGGAAGTCTTCACTATTCAAGATAATCCACAAACATGGGAAATGTACTTCAATGGTGCCTCCAGAATTCCAAAAGGGAGGAAAATATAAGATCCTAAATTCAACATAGTTGGGTTAGGAATCGTGCTTATTTCCCCAGAAATGGTAGTGCTACCCTATTCCTTCTTATTTTTGGAAGGTGGTAAAAATAATGAATCAGAATATCAAGCTCTCATCGTAGGCTTGCAATTAGCGTTTCAGGCCCAAGTGAATTACTTGAGGGTAAAAGGTGATTCATATTTGGTAATCAAAAAAATCAAGGGGGATAATGCCATAAAAAAAGATGGGTTAATCCCTTTGTGTGATCACGTTTGAGAGTTAATGGTGGAATTTCCCTAGGAACTAACATTTTATTATGTCATGCGATCACAAAATGCCTAAGCTAATGCACTGGATAATGTAGCCATAGCCCTGGAAGAACTAAATCAGGACGAAACAATCATCAGTATTTCCCATCGTTGTGTAGTTTCACATTTTCTTAAAATCAGAACAGAGTAAATCAATAAAATCAGTCCCATTTTTGAACAATATGGTCATACTACAAGATGGATGGCACCTATCAGGGAATACCTTCCTAATGGAACACTGCCACTTGATAGAGCTGGGAAAGAACATGTCTGGCAACGTGTGGTCAACTTTACTCTTTAAGATAGCCCAGATTACCTAACATTTCTCTAAAAATGAGGTTTTGATGTAATTATCTTCAGATGTATTGATGATGAAGAGAAAATGGATGTCATGAATGAAGTACATGGTATTGTTTGTGGTTCCCACTAGTCTGGACATAGACTTTATGGTCAAATATGAAGTCTTGGATACTTGTGGCCTTCAATGATGAAAGATTGTGTTGATTTCACCAAAAATTATTATTCATGCAAAGTATGTTCAATCTTTATTCATCAACCCCCCCGAAGATTCTTCATATAGCTAAATACTCATGGCCATTTGTCACATGGAGAATGGATGGATTAGGACCTTATCCTCCAACTACATCCAAACAGTTTAAGTATATTCTTACTATTACCAATTTCTTTTCCAAATGGATAGAGGCAATAACTCTAAAATAAGATAGTTCTAAATGCAATGTTAGCTTTGTCAAGTCTAACATCATTACTATATTTGGTGTAACTTATACCATATTGATGGACAATGGAACCAACTTTTGTTTATCCTAGGAGAGAAATTTGTATCAAGAATACAACATCAAATCCATCCATTCATCTCGGTATCTTGCAGAGGCCAATGGAAAAATATAATCTTTCAATAAGACTCTTTCAAACATACTTCAAAAGATGGTGGATAAAGATAACACATCATGACCTGATAATATTTTTCATGCTTTATGGGCGTATCGGACCACTACCTGCACTACTACATGGTCAACTCCATATTCATTGGTATATGGAACAGAATCAGTCTTTCACATTGATGCTCATATACCTTCACTCAGAGTATCCATTTGTGATCAGTCATGCACAGATGAACAATCTCAGAAGTGATATGATGAATTGGAATGATTAGATGAAAAAATATTATGCACCCTGCACCACTTGGAAGTCTATCAAAATCAAATAGCACATGCTTTTCATAAAAAAGATCTCCTTTATTCATTCATCCACAGAGAATTGGTATTGGTCTTCAGGACTCCAATGATACCAGGAATGTAACCTCCAAAGCATGGACCAAAGTGGTAAGGACATTATTCAATACATAAGTTCTACTCTAATGGATCTTATTCTTTAATCTCGATGGATAGAGTACTCATTAAAACTCTAAAAAATGCAAGATTCTTGAAGAAGTATTTTTTTAACACAAATACACCCCGTAGTCCTAACAACAAGACTTTAAACTGCATGGTCCCTTTTTTCCTTATTGTAGTACATTAAATTTCATAGCCCCTCTATCGTCCAACATGACATTAATGTTTGTTCCCTTTGACGTCGAACATGACGTTAAACTGTTCGTCTGAGCTGCAAGACATTAAATTGCCAAGAACCCCATGTCTATGACACATGACATTTAAACTATGAAATAGTCCCTTATACATCGTACAAGTCATTAAAGTGTTCATCATTAGGTTTTTTTTTACCTACTGTTTCTAACACCGAGAAGGACTCATGTGATCTTAGAGTAAGCTTCAACTATAACACCCTCTCTGGGCCACTAACCATGCGTAAGTCCCAACACCATCTTCGGGTTGTCCTCAAGTACAACTCAATCAACAATTAATTATCAATAAAACTACGCAGACTTTGATCATTGCCTTCTAGGCTTGGAACATAGTCAACCTCTCGAGGTTCAAGCCTAAAACCAATATCTTCACATCAGTTCAGCTCCATCTCATATGATGTAGATCTGTGACCCCCCCAACTGATATATTCACATTTGTTTATCATCGTACTTCCTATATGATGTTAAACTATACATTCCTCTATTTTCCTCACTGCAAGACATTAAACATCATAACAATACATCCTAGCTACATGATGCTAAACTATGCTGCACTGGTCCATGCATATGACCTTAAACTATTCTCACTTTTGTCATGTATGGAAATAAACTACCACAATCCGTGATACCCTCACCTAAGAGGGAATAATTATTGTCATTGATCTCCAATCATGTTATATACCATGGATTATGTGCATACATGGAAATGCCCAAACATTTAATCTTGGATACTACCATCATTTCACTAAAGTCCCCTTTCACACTTCACATGTACGAACCAAATCTATACAGAGGGTATTTCATGAACTATTCATTTCTTGATTCCCATCCTAATGGGATACGTATGAACTTTTAAGCATCCCTCGAACCCAGCATCATGCCTTTGGGAATAACCACAAACTCCACTTTCAAACCCTTTCCTAAAAAGTCCCCCTGCAAGCACATGAATGTGGTATGAAAACCCTGGTCTTTATTCACATCATGTTTATAACAAATGCACAACGTGTCTCCGTGATTATGGTCTGAGATCTATGACCCTAAACTATGATGTCTTACACTCTCATCCCACATGATGCTAAACTCTATTTCAAGAACTACGTATGGATTGATTCTCATCCTAATGAGTTATGTAGTGAAGTCCATCAACTCAATTCAGGACCCAGCCACAACATGATTATGGTCAGTATTGGTCTACATATCTCCTTCATGAATTAGAAAATACTCATTTTCATGTGTCATACTCTTAACCTTAAATACTTAGATATCTCCATAACCCTTTTGTTGACTTCTAGTCCCAAAATATCTAATACCTGGGAATTATTTTTCCTAACCATGCAGCGCGTGCCCTTAGGCGGCCTTGCATTAATATTCTACTAAATAGACCTGTCAGCCAAAAGTTTCATTTATTTGATAATGCAGCCAATTCCATTAAGACGCCCTACATAATTCACCCCCCTAACGAGTTTGTCAAATAGTGGTATCTTTATTTCTGGGGGGAAAACCTCTTCTGTCATTATTGGTCGTAACGATGACAAGTAGGGATCTGAAAAAAATCCATCTTTAACACATTTTTACCACTCTTTTTCATGATATGAATGTATTGATGTCTATGGTTTATATTTTCCTTCCCTAAATTTGGGTTATACCTTCACAGGAGTTACATTCATCCAATTCATTAACAATATTGATTGGGAATATCCACTCCATATTGAAGTACCTCTTTCCATACAACAGACTTTGTGCTTTGGGAAATTTGAATCTTCATACACTTCCACTGGATTTTTGCAATATAAAAGTAAAATTTCTGATATTTCTTTAGCCTGACTAAGTAGCACGTGCCGCTTGGTGGCCTTGCATTAGTATTCTACATAACGGACCTATCAGCCAGAAGATGCTATTATTTGACTATGCATCCAATGCCCTTAAGTGGACCTGTATAATTCAACCCCCTAATGGGTTTGTCAAATAGTGGTAACTTAACTCTTATGAAATACTTCTTCCAATGACTTTTGGACATTTTTTCATATCATCCCTTAGATTTAAAATTTCTTAAGTCGTAGTTTACAGGTATTCCCCCATAACTGAATGTTGTAATATGTTTTAAAACCAATTATCAATGAAATGATTCAATTTTAATCCATTCAGACAAAGCTATTCGACCTTAAACAATAGCCTTTTTTATGTCTGACATGCATGACTTTAAACTGCCAACAAAAGACAAGGCACTCATTAAATTGGGATCTTTTAAAAGTAACTCTGAACAAAAGTTGATTCCCATCTCGCTAAACATACATATTGTATGATTTATGCAATATTGAGAAACAAAAGATGCAAAGTTTGTGGGGTTGTTTGTATAATTCTAGAAAATATAAAAATATAATTACTAGGACCATTGTCTTAGGTAAAAAAATATATAATATATAAAATATTAGAAAGAGAATGCATGTAAAAATGATTGAAGAAGAAAATCCTTTTTCATTGATGCACAAGATTAGAAGTACATCAACATATTTGAGTATCTTCTCTTTTTCAAGAATTACAAGAGGCTTTCCAGATAACTTTTCATTTGATTTACAACATCACAAGCACTATATACAACCACTTGAAGTTCATTCACTTGACCAGCTTCACTCTTTTCAGTTTGATGGAGTGCCTTCTTGGCATATGCAATGGCTTTCATACCATTCGTTTGGACTCCTTCCATTTATTTGTTAGGCTTGTCAAGTTCCACAGTAACGACCTCTAACTGTCACTGAAGATGCATCTGCTAGAAAACATTCTCCTTGATCTTATGCTTTAGCTGCTTCATCTTAGTATCATGATCTGCCTCAACTCGGGACACAAAATCCTCGAATTCGTTGATATTGGTCAATAGCCACGCTCAGGTAAGATCTTGATGGCACTTTTGCTCCTGCTCCCTCCTTAAGATGTCTTGTTTCACCGCGGTATGGATATTTTGATTTCCAAAACCACCATGTCTCCACATGATGAACAAGGATGACTGTCACATGATCTTCAAAGACAGATCCTCAAGAGTCACATAAGATATGATCTTCCATATATTCTTCCATGCCATGGGACATGAGAATTGGAGGGCCTTTTGCACCTCTGGGTCTGATTCAACATCATTATCACATGGGGGAATATAGTCCGGGATTAATGCACTGAAGGAAGTGCCATGTTCTACTCCTTCCCCCATGACCCTTGGTACTTCACTTTCTACTCCCATTGGGTTTGAGGCTAAGGCTTAACCTCTGGATCTAGCAACTAAAATTGGCGGCCATGCATAGTCAAATGAATAGTTTAGTTAGTTTCAAAGGATAACAAAAGTTCAGTAGCTGTCTTTAAAATTAATTACAACCAAAAATATTATCATCTTTTACCCAATTGTAGATCAGAAGCATGAGAAGTATCCTTCCCATATTTCATAGCTTGAATAGTATTTTTAGTATGGGTTTCATGAAGCTCTTCTAGGTTAAGCTCCACTAGAGCTAGCATCTCGGCAAAAAAAGGTTTGTCTCTGGCCACTTTAGGCATAGGCAGATCATAAGCATGCTCAGATGGAACTTCACATTTCAACCAATCATGGTCAGAGATGTAATACAAAATTTTCTTAAAGTTTTTATATCCTAATTTCCACAAATAACTAAACCATACTTTGATACCAACTATAACATCCCGCCTCTTTATCACATAATCTTTCATTACATTTTACAAAACCGAGGATCTTTAAGGTTTAGTGTCTTGGAAACCAGGAACAAAATACATGAAAACAACATAAAGTATTCTTCTTAAACACTTGAAATGCTTCTCCTTAAGTTCATCCTAGGTTCATTACTGAATCTCATAACCTGGGGACATACATCAAAAGAAAGGGTGAGCAGAAATAAATCATGTGAACTTGATATACTTCAATAAGGACATGAAAAGAACTTTAAGGCATGAGAAATAAATCATGATGCATTTCATAATAAAAATAACATTTTTCATAACTTTAATATGTGGCTACATCATTTAACATAGACAATCATGAACATATCACTAAGGTCCATCCCCAAGGTGTCATTTGAAAATTACCAAGGTTATTCACCAAGGTATCGTGAAAATTGTAATCTCTAGTGGTTACATCATTACCCAATGCATTGGAGCACTATCAGGGCGCACCCTTAAATTTGAATTTATTATCATGTGAGCCACATATATCATCATCAAACATTTCATAAATAACCCATATAGCATAAAATAAATGGGTTTCATTTCATAATCACAACTTTTTAAAATCTGCTTTAAAGACATGATCTTTACATCACTTTAAAACCCACAGAAAAGGAGGGTAGGTATCATGTATGTAAATCCCAGAATTTAAAATAGAACATTTTGGTATATATGTGAATACACCTGTATAAATAAGAGCTTTGAGTATTCACTTTATAATATAAAATAATTTTTAGAAAAGAGAGAGAGGCACTTTGAGACGAAAATTCTGCAGCATAACGGCTATGTTACAAGGTTTTAGAAAACATTTATAAGAGAGGGGACATGGGTCAAACATTCATAAATGACCCATAAGATAGTAGGAAAAAAATATAAGAAGGATATATGGACATGGTAATGAAGTATGAATGACATACTATTTGAAATGAAAAACATGGAAGGAAGACAAAAATAAGATTTCTCTTGTGAGAATTCAGCAGCCTAACGACGTCACTTAAACTTCGACAAAATTGAATTGCCAAGGTCAAATAGGGTCTCTAATCATATGAACATAAGAGTCCAGTATGATAGATATAGAGATCATACCCCATAATAATATAAAGTAACTTGAAAGAATGGTCATTAAAGTAGAACTTCAAAACGGGAAGGGTGAAGAACCACTTAAAAATTCGGCAGCTTAACGGCGTCACTTAAACTTCAACAAAATTGAATTGACAAGGTCAAATAGGGTCTCTCATCATATGAACATAAGATTCCAGTACGATAGATGTAGAGATCATACCCCAACATAATATAAAGTAACTTGAAAGAATGGACATGAATGTAGAACTTCAAAACGAGAAGGGTGAAGAACCACTTAAAAATTCGGCAGCCTAACGGCGCCACTTAAAACGTCAAAATACTGAATTGAAGAGATAAAATGGGTTCTCTCATCATATGATCATAAAATACCAGTATGATAAATTTAGAGATCATACCCCAATATAATAAAAAGGAACATGAAAGACTTGAATGAAAATAGAACATGAAAATGAGGAAGGTGAAAGAATCCCTTAAAAAATTCGGCAGCATAACGGCGCCACTTAAACATTCTTAAAACGAATTGATGAGAGCAAGGGGGTCTCTCATCATATGAACATGAAATGGGCAGTAGGATTAATATAAAATAACATCCTCCATCATAAGAATATGGATCATAAAAGAAATGACATAAAAGAGATTACTTGAAAAGAAAGAGAGAGGTCGAATCCCTTACCTTAAAATGTAACTCTTAAACCTCAAAGGTTGGGACCTTGAGGGCTTGGGGGCACCTTGGGAGGGCTCCTTGGGAGGTAATGAGACCAGAACTTCGTTGGGGAAGAGTGGGGAGTCGAATTGATGAGAGGAGGGCTTGGTATTTATAGGGAAAGTGAGGGGACAAGGCATTAATGACCAAGGGACACCTCACTTGTGCTTTTCTCAAACCCATGTACTCTCCCTTGGCATTTATCATGGAGTTAGGCCACATAGGGCCCCCAAAACAATAATGCATCACCCTTGGCCGGCCAACCCTTAAAAAAAACTCATGACATCATCATGACACAGTTATGATGTCATTAAACATACCGAAACCCTAAAACTGTATTTTTACTATTCACCGAAAATTCAACTTTCTCAGAATAATCCCAAAATTTCACCTTAACCAAATATCAAAGCTCTGATTTCAAAAATGAAATCCATTTTATAAAAATAATTTTCTAAATATTTTTAATTTAATTTTTAAATAAAAACACTATTCATCGAAAATTCATTTTTTTCAGAAAAATCCCCAAAAATTACCATAACATAATATCGATGCACTGAGTTCAAAAATAAAGTCCTTTTTATAAAAATAATTTTCTAATTATTTTTAATTAAATTTTTAATTAAAAAACACTATTCACCCGAAAAAACTAATACTTGAATAATAATTTATGAAACCGTTATTTAACCATTTTATTGAATCACATTACTTAATCAAGGTGCCTAGATTATTTTAAAACTCTCTTTAAGTGAGATTACTAATCCATTTGGTCATATTACTAATCCTAATCATAAAATCACTATTCATAATTTACTATTCATCAAAAATCATGTTGATCTTATTAGACTCTAAATTTCGTACTGAACATAATTATAGAAGACCATTTTTTGAGAATCCTTACACATTTTAAATTATTTAAGGTTTACACAAACATTTTTTTAAAATATCCTTTTGAAAATTAATCAAAAATATGCATACTATTTTTATTCAGTCATTTGAAAATTCATAAACTTCATCATAAGAATAAATCCCAATTTTTATTTAAAACAAGGATTACACAAGGCAATTACAGTCTCGTTACATAGCCCCTTATAATACCAGCATAGGACCTAAGAGTAAGGTGTGCTAGGGTGATAGAATCTTGGGGCGGCTCGGTCAACATTGCCCGAGTAGTAATTTCTATCAGTTTGAACTTCTCGCGAAGGCGATTCCGTTCTAGCTTCACATGATGAAGTTCAGCTTGGGTTTGGTCTAGAGCAAAGGCCAATGGTGATACCTCCTTCCCAAGCTCTGTTAGATGGGCTTTGATCGGTCCATGACTACTAGGTGAGGCCATCAAATCTTCTTTCTATAATAATTAACCAAGATTACATATATTTAGAGACAATAATCAAAACATTTTGTTCACGGCTGTCATATTGACCGATGGTCATATAACACTCAAAAAACAATGGTATTATTTTAATTATAATCATGTTTATCAAATAAAACATTTTTGTTGAGTATAAAAATAAAATAAAATAACACATGAAATCAGGAAACAAGATTTATTCAAAAATTTCGGGCTGTTACATGTAGTCCCCATGAATTTCCTTGATTAGTTTTTGGAAATGATCCTTGACTTGTTAGAAATTAAATTACATGTTTATTTGAATACTTTAATTCCATGTCTTATTCCTATGTTATGATTTCATGGATTATGAAATTGATTCCATTATAATTCATGTCTTATGAACTACTAGTAATTATTACTTGATTCATGTTTTTCATATTATATACATAGGTTATGATCATATAATATCATTATTATGTACCAAATCCCATATTACCATGAGTATGCATACATCTCTCTGTTGATCACACTGATGGTGCATATGATCACACCCCTTTTTATTTTTTTACATTAAATAGTTATAATGATTTGGGTTATCAATTATTTTTCTATGAAGAGTGGTAGTCTTGGAGAACCAAGTGGGATATAATGTAGATCATTTATGTAACAGTGTTTCCAAATTTTTTTTCAAAAGGATCAAAACTAATATAATATTTTGGCATCTATTTGTTTGATATATTAAGTATTCAAAAAAATTATGTAATGTTAATCTAGGAAAAAAAATGGTCACTATAGTCAGTATTATATAAAAATTATAGTTGACCATTTGAATCTAGGATAATAAAAACAAAGTGATAACCCTAAGAGGTAGTCTTTGGATATATCTAAGGATGTTGGAAAGTATAGAAATATGATTTGGAATTTTTTAAGGATAGAGCGAGTGGTATTAAAGAAATACATACATAATTAGATACTAACACTGGATGTGTCTTTGGTATAAATGTACATTGTGGTATAACCACAAAAGAAAGTTTTTTATATGGAATTGATTGAGAACATGTTCAAAAAATAGTCCTTAGTGAACAACTATTTATTCACTCTCAGGGGATATGATTTAAGAATTCCCAAACTCTTCATGAACCATAATGAAGTAGTTGAATGATGTTTGACAATGTATAACCTAATATAAACCATTGGTGTCATACATTATAGATGTTTTTATAATTTAGAAATCCAATATGTTTTTTTCATTAATATGTGTGTCCTCACTATGAAAACTATTTATTAATATTAGATGTTTTGGTTTTAGTCAATGGAAATAACCTTATGTACCCATGTGAATGGTTTTTACTATGTAATATGTAATGATTTTCCTCCCGATAAACTATACACCAGAGGCACTAGAATGAAAATTATCATTTTTATCATCACAAATATTTCTCAAGATATGAATAATTTTGGAGTCCTAAATGATCAATGTAGGGAACAACATTATGTTTAGTCTTTCATGAGACAACATCTACCATATTTAGTATGATCTTCTAATCCATAAGTTTTAAAACAGTGGATCATTACCACTGAAAAAAAATCTATATTCTAATTTACAGAACATGATAAATTCATTTTAACTATTTTTGTTTTAAAAGGTGATCCTGACCAGTTGTTGACTCTAATCAACAATTCAAGAATGTAAGAAGAAATTGAATCCATGTATTAGGACGAGTTCAATAACATATTCATTATGAATTAAATTCATCATGTTCTTTAGATGAAGATGAAAAATGAGTTCCCTGGGATTATGAAAGAGGATGATTCATCTATCAGAGCCTATGAGAATAATTTCACAAAACATTCAAGTTATCCTTTTGGTATTATAATAAAAAAAATTGTTTAGTTGACCGGTTCATTAGTGGATTAAAGCCAGGTATCATATGGGTATTGGCCATAATAAAAATTAGAAGATATTAAGATAATGTTCACATTGAAGTCATAAGTCTTATAGAAGAGTGTGTTACATATCATTCTCAAGTTTCTATCATGGAAATTTAGATGGAGTTAAATGGAAAATATAAAAACCCTTGAGAAAAGAATATGAGCCTTCCTGTTTTCTTTATATGTGGAATAAAGTATGGAGGTCATTTTTGTAGAGGGCTATAATAATTTTTTTCTGTTATGAATGGAAGGACATCATGAAATTTTTTAATGATTAGATAGGTAGAATATTATGATTGATATAATTTATGGAAAATACGCACCGAATTAACCTCTTGCACTTCATAGCTTCAACTGTAAGGAGGATGGGTATTATGATAACCAAATAATAATCCCAAGTTTTGGTGATGATGATATATGCCAGAAACCTCTTAAAAATATAGAAAATGGGAAATATCATGTGATCACTATTTCTAAAAAGGGGTTTGATAAAAACCTATTGAATGATACACTTACCATCCACTATAGTAACGATAATGTGTTATTTGATTCTGGATCTACGAACTCTTTCATAAAAAATGAATTTTATAAGATATTATAGTTCCTTAAAAACCATTATATGTGGAATAAGTAGTGAAACACCTAATGGTATAATGATTTATTCTCAACTCCATGATTCCTCTATGGATGAAGTTTATGATAATATTCTTCCTACAAATCTTATCATTCCTCATTTGGATGAATTTTTTTCAATCTTAAGTATTGGATGGATTTTAGTGTATAAATCCAAAATTAATTATTGTGGAAGTGAATCAATGTTTAATATTTCAATCCCAACTATGATCTTCTATCAATTTGATGATAATTATGAACATATGATAAAGAATATATTTTATTTTTTTGTCTTCATTATAATTTAGATTGTGTTTTTAACCCAAGCAGTTAGGGTGAAAGTCTAAATTGATGGTATGAAAAGTGTTTGCAAAATTTTGGATGTGTTCCAAAAAGTGTTCCCTATCCTCCCACCAATTTGTGAAATAAACTTCTTAATTGAACACATTCCTGGATACAGACCAATTTCAATGACTCCATTTATATTTTTCCCAATTTAGTTGTGGTAATTGATGAATAAATTCGATGAAAACATTTACAAGTGATTCATTATTCTATGAGTGTCACCCTATGATGCACCTATTTACTTTTTGAAAAAGAAAGAGGTATAAATGTGTATATGAATTGATTATGATATGTTGAAGAATATCACAATCATGAACATGTATCATCTTCCCAATGTTTTGGACTTTTTTGATCAACTACAAAGATATCAATACTATTACAAGATTCCCCTCCATTCTAGATATCATCAAACGAGGGTCATTCAAGAGGATACACACCAAACAACATTCTGTACATGTTTTGGACACTATTACTATTTTTTGATTCTTTTTTTTTCTAACTAATTCATCTTAAATAATAATGGTTTTGATGAATATAGTCCTTAGAGTTTACCTAGATGTGTTTGTTTTTATTTTTATAGATCATATTATTATAGATGTTAAAAGAGAAAGAATGATCTTGAAGCCCATTTGATTAATGTATTAAATCTCTTAAGGATGTTAATACTATTTGAGAAAATTACAAAGTCTTATTTCTTTCATAAAAATGACCCATTTATTTTCATATAATCTAAAGAGAGGGTATAATTGTAGATCCATTGAAGATAGAGGAGATTAAATGTTTTCCTATCAAACCGTAATGAATGGGATATGTTGTTTTCATGGTTGAACTGTTTATTATCAATGATTCTTGAATAAATTCTCATGATAATAAAATCCAATTTCTACATTGACATAGCAGGGTCCATGTTTCTGTAGATATAGGAGTGTGAGAAAAATTGCAATTCACTAAAGAGAAGGTTGGTTAGTATACCTTTGGTTACATTACCCTATAGTAGATAAGGGTTTGTAATCTATTGTGATAAATACATGATGGTATTAGGATGTTCTGTTAAGAACAACTGCACGGTTAAGGAATATTCCTCATTATAATTGTTTATTCATGAGAAAAATTACCCATCTCATGTTTTAAAGATAGTTTTAGTAGTGTTTTCATTAGTGATATGGATGAATTATCATTATGATTAACAATGTGATATATATGTATATACAAATAATAAAATATTTATCTATATATTCACATAGAATTAGTTGAACATGTGATAGTGATGATTGTAGGACAAGATAACATATTATTACTACTTAATTTATTACCACCCTTCTATAGTGAACATGGTGGATGATGTTTTCTCTCAAATGAATCATGCCAACTTATCCATGATGACAATATCAATGGATCCAATATTTGTGCATTTTCAATGTATGGATATAGAAATATTTTAGGATGGGTAAAATTTTTATCATTCACAATTTCATGTTCAAAAATAAATCCATGTGATGATCAATGAGACTATTAAGTATGATTAAGTGGTACAGAAGAAATTTAGAGATGTTTTGGAGATTAACCATGATTAGGATAGAATGATAAGGTTCAGGAACTGTTTATGTGTTTCTTCCATACCAAATTTGAAAGGTGGTACTAGAGTAATTCCAAATTTATTTATTCTATATTAAATAGAAAAGTAATAATATGTATAGAGTCTAGAAATAATACTTATGGTGGGATGGAATGAATAAAGTTATCCTTGAGTTTTTATCATGGTGCTTTTTATGCCAGTATGTTAAGGTTGTATTAAAAAATTATAAGGGCATGTTTCATCTATTACACACATCATAATAGAATTGGGAGACCATGACTATGTATTTTATTATAGGAATCCAAAATAACTCTAATGTGTTTTATCCTATATGGGTGTTAGTTGATCACTTTTCTATGTCACGACACTTCATTACTATCAAGGAAGGCATCTCTCTAGAACAATATGTCAGGATTGACAAAAATAAAGTTGTATGGTTGCAATGAGTACTATATTATCATATATATGATCAGTATATAATTCTTAACATTATGTTCAATTTAAATAACTAGTCGTTCATATAAAATCAAATTTCTTAACTTCTTAGCATCCTCAAATGGATGGTTATATTGAAAGAACTATTAAAACTCTAGAGGATATGGGGAGATCTTGTTCATTTTATTTCAATGGTTTTAGGGATCAAAACCTTATTCTAGATTAGTTTTTCTAAAAAAATCATCACTCATTCATTAATATGGATCCTTATGATGAACGTTTTATATTTAAATGTAAATGTCTAATGTTTTTAGAATTAAGATGAAAAAAAAACAGTTGGGGTATGTGATTATTGAAGAAATGTATGATAAAGATAAAACCATTAATCAATGTGTCATGGAATATCATAATCTACAAAAAAATTAATTATTATAACATTAAACATGATATTGAAATTGGTATTGGTTAGAAAATGTGTATAAGAATATCTCATTTGATGAAATTTATGATACTTGGGAGGAATGGAAAACTACTCCCTATGAATATTGGCCCCTATGATATTCTTGTATATAACTGGATTGTAGCTTATTTAATGGAACATCCTCAAAATTTATATCAAGTATATTATGTGTTCCATGTATCTCTCCTGATCATATAGATACATGAACCTTCACATGTACTCAACTCAGAGGTAAAACAACTAGAGTCGGAATTTTCTTATGAGGAACATCCTGCTGAAACTCGTGATTATTTAAAAAATTAATTGAAAACAATACCACTCATCTATTCATTGTTTTTTTTGAGAAACTATAAACTAGAGGAATCTACATATGGGACCTATAGTATATGATTATTCATAAGTATACTAAATTTTGTATACAAGAATGATGAATTTCAAGAGAGAAATTCATTTTAAGGGTAGTATAATGTAATAATATGAGTTATTATTAACCTTTTTTAGAATAAATTAATATTATTAATGTTATCTAATTTCAAAATACACCATGTTAATCGTTATTTGTATTAAAAAAAAGATAATATTCTATTACATGAAACACTGACATGTATTGCGTTACATGCACTACTGAGTTTCGATGAAACAAAATATTATTAATATAAATATATAAAAAGGGTATTTGTAACATATCCGTTAAATTTTAAATATATATATAGTTACTAATATTTTTATATTATTAATACTTTTTTATATGATTAAAACAAATTGATAAAAAACATGTAATTTTTTGTAAATTCATTGTATGTTTGAAAATATTATTTTCTAAAATAAAGTGTTTTTTATTCCCTCTCATGAATAATATTAAAATTAATTTTGACAATTTTTTCAATATAATTTCGTAAAATAAAACACATTTTTTAAAATATAATGTGAAAATTTCATTAGGGTGAATTTTTGTTTTTTTTAAATATCATTTGTGGATGAATAGTGAAAAAATAGGGAATTTTTTCAATATTAATTTTTTAAATTCACTATAATTATTGTTAAATTATATTTCAATTTGGTTATAATATTTCATTATATCTATTTTATATTAATTAATCAAATTTAGGTCATTTCAATCAATGCCACGTTGAAATTGTTTATAAAAAATATTTCAAACTATTAAATATTTACACTGAAAAACCTGTTGTCGTGACATGTCTGAGGATTAGTTTTAAATTAATTTCTTCCACATATATTATTATAATATGAATAAATGAAGTATATACTTTTATTCATCGTAATATATTATTTATTACTAGTTCAACTTATTATTTGACAAAAAATATTAGTAAATGTGGTAAAAATAATAATTATAAATAAGATCAAAATTCCCCTAAAAAGGACTAAACCATAATCATAGGACATAAAATGACCCATATATATGTCAAAGTTCTACTTTATGTACATATATCAACACAATACTATATTATATTTGATTTAGAAAATTATTGGATCAAATTTATGGGTTAAAGATATGGATGGAATTCCTTAATAATAAAATCAATAGAACGATACACCTCCTCCAATAAAAAATGTACTCATCCCTCCCACTTATCATCACATATAATGAATAAATATTAGACAATATTTTCAAAAATATCAACCAAAAATCACTGCATTCATCTTATAATCCTTCCATTAGATATAAAATTATTCAAGGAAGACATTTGATGAAAACCATGTTGAGTTACCCAAAGAATATGTAACATCCTTCAACAAGATCTTTGGTTTTGTTTTAATTATCCAACCCCTAAACGATTCTAATTAAAGGATTGAATAATAAAATTATCATCATAAATATACTATGATGTTTTAATTTTATATTTTTAGGTCCACTTGGTCAAATACCCATAGAGGAGTGAATCAGTGTATTACAGATAAAAACAAATGAACCTTTTGATCCTGTTTCATTATTAAATATAACTCTCTTATCTATCTTTCCCATAAGAAGTATGAATATAAATTGAAGCATTCATGATAAAAAACACATTTTACTTTGTTCAACCTCACTAGTTTAAGTCCATGGAGAATGTAATGATAATTTACCGATAAAACAAATCCCCTAAAAGCACATTAATGTTTATAATGATGTTAAAAGAATCATTGTACCTCCTTCTTTTCAAGCAATCACAATTTGAAATCAATCTTCTCTCTCAATTTTTGTGTGATCACAACATATTCATAAGATAAACTAATAATTTATACACTTGTAGTATCATCCATTTTTGATTATTTTAATGAAATATTCAATGAAATCATCATTATATGATGCTAGACAAACACCAAATTATGGACCAAAAAAATCTAAATAATAATTGAAAAAGGAGGCACCATGTACCAATTCATTTTGTACAAGCCATAGATAATCCTTTCCATTTTCGTGGATCATTTACAATATTGTGGGTCAAATATATATATGGATCATGAAAAATCCCCTTGGAAAACTTCTTTGTCAAAAATCAGATCCATCCCAAAAATACTACAATGTTACCTTGATTGATTTTTTCCCAGAAATTTCCCCTGTTGGGAATGTTGACAACTCTTGGATAAATTTATACATTTTTATGCTCCTTCCAACCTCTTCCACCATCATCCTATTGTGATTTATATATCAATGTATGAATTACTCAAAACTAACTCTATTCCCACAACTAAACATGAGAAAAAGAGTAGTATGTAATGCTCATCAATGAATCACTTCATTTATGACACAAAATCATGAATCCAAACAATTACCATCACCACAAACCAAGATGTACTGTTATGAATCCTTTTATTGATCACTTCAATTATAATTAGATTTAATTATACCTTTAACATTTACACTCCACCTATCTCACTTATCAAACTTTCAACTTCTCCTAGTTTGTTTGAAAAAGACATTTTCCACCTTCATTTATCCCCCATAAAAGCTGTACATTTTCCACCTTAGTCAACGAATCGAAAGGTCATTCATTGGCAGTCTAATATAGAGTAAGGGACAAAAAAAATACATTTTGGGAAAACTAATCATACATCAAGGAGTGGGGTTTGTGGTTATCCCACACCCACACTTATTCAGGTGCGAGGAGTCGATTGGACTTCTAGGGCCAGTTGATCCCTCTAAAATTCATAATTGGGTAAGACAATATAATAATTTCAGCAACATGTAGTTCTATAGGATCATACTCCAACTTCTCAATCTTTTGATCCATCTTATAAATGATAAAATGATATTTTATTTTAATGTTATTTATCTCTATGTGATGGACTGGATTTTTGAAAAGATCAATAAAACAAGATTTAAAGTAATGGATTTCGATTGGAAACATCATTTCAACTACAATTTCATCAAACAGGTGCTTTATCCACAATAACTATGTGCTTTCTTGAGTGGTATAAATATATAAAGATTCTGCAGTTCTCAAAGAAATGTATTCTACATTATTCCTTAGCCAAAAAATAGAAAATACACTATGATAAAAAAGAACCTCCTGATGTTGATTTCTGGTAATCTTCTATACCATCTCAATCTGTATTTATATATCCAAAAATCACTGAATGAGATATTTCAGTATAATGAAAAATGGAAATACATAATTCTTTTGATATACCAATGTATTTTTTTTTCCTACAAGCATGTGGATTTTATTAGGATTGTTTGGATGCCACATTTCATGGCATGTGGGAAAAAAATTTCAATTCACATCATTGTCAAGTGGAAACATGCATCAAATTATCTATATGTACTATGTGATATATACTATCATTCCTTCATCATATCATGACAGTTTTATAAATGAATCCACCAAATTCATAACATCTTTGTATATTTCCATTCTAAAACATCTCAAAAACCACTTCTCATATTTATATTGAGAAATGAATGTGCCTTTATAACCATGTGTCATCTTTATATGAAGTAAAAACATCTCCTCACCAATCATTGACATTTAGAGCACATTTCTCATCACATCAAAAAAATGACTCCACTGGGATTCATCTGATTAGCCAAAGATTATGTCATTGAAATAATCCATAACCATCATCCTTTTAATAATTTTATTAATCACATATAAATTTAAATCAAATCCACTTTGTTGAAAACCTTTTTTTATAAAAAAATAATCATGCCTTGAATACCATACTCTTGGTTCCTAGTTCAAACCATTTAGCACCTCCATTATCCAAAAAACTATATCTCATCTTCATGAATGAATACCCATATGGCTACTCAATATACACATATTCTTCCCGGAAACCATTCAAAAATGGGGACACGACATCTATCAGTAAAACATTGAATCTTCTTTTTCACTATAGTGGCCTAGAATAATCTGATTAACTTATACATTGAAAGAGGTGAAAATGATTCATCGACATTGATACCCTCTATCTACTAGTAAACTTTTCACACCAGTCGTGATTTTTTTTGAATCACTACACAATATTCATTCGTATCATTTTGAAACAATCATTTAGTACTTATGTCATTTTTATCAATTATCTTCGAAAAAATATCCCACTTCTGATTCTTCATAATCTATTATATATCATTATTCATTTCTTGAACCCTATTTTCTTCTCCGACATCATAAAAAAATTTAGGATCCACCTAAATTGAAATATATTTTTTATAATTATTTCATTATTATTGTTTGAACATGTGCTAAATGATCACCAATGATATGTTTCCTATTAATTTGGTCTTGACGCTTTGTCATCATCATAGAAAATATCTTTCTTCCTCCTTCACACCATCATTTTCTTCTTCATAATTTGCATTTTCATCATTTTCTCCCCCTGTGTTTCTTTCCTCCTCCTCACATTACATAGGATACTATTCACTATGTTGTCGAATATTATATTAATTTTCCAATATAGTGACATTATTTCTCTCGTCTAATTTTATCATATTCTAATTAAATCATCACTATGATTTTATTTTCCCTTTTTAGCCAATGAATATCCACTCATATCCACATCATTCAAATTATAATGTTTCTTATTTATAATAATGAACATACATCCAAAAAATCAAAATTATTTTATTTTTTTCTTATTTCCCTGCCAAATATCATACGGAATCATTCCATTTTTTAGGAAAAAAATATGAATATTGGAGATATAGATCATTCTAAATTCTTCTTCCTTTCCAATTTAATTGGAAGGTAATTTTCAATAAGTATCATTTTTTCCATGTTATTGATGATCTGAATTTTCCTCTAAACCACTAATTTCTATTGAGGATTTATCACAGATAAAACTTGAAGTCTTATCCCATGTTTCTCAAGATAGTCTTCCACTTGACTATTTGTGAATTACCCACAATTTTCAATATGAAACATCATAAATATATATCTGAGAATCTATTCAGATTACCTCTGAAACTGTTTTATGGAACTGAACACATCAGACTTATGGGAAATGAAAAATAACCATGAAATTATACTATATTGATTGATGAATAGAACTTAATACCTCGTTCCTTAATTTTCGTAGGGAAATTTTGGTCTACAAAGATAATTATGTACAATTTTGAGAAATATTGTTGACACTTGTTCCTTTTCCTTGTACGTCATTCTATTGATTTTCCCTTATTCGAATGCATTTATTATATGATTATGATCCCATAATAACACAAGGAGATATCTAATATTATGAAACTATACTATATATTCTATGGATATTTTGTATATATGACCAAGTCATTTATTTCACAATGTTTTTTCTACTGTTGTAGATAAAAAACACGTATCTGATTCCCTGCATACAAGGTATAGATTTCACTCTATTCCTTTTCCTTGAACATAAACTACACCATCACTTCCATTGATTATAAAGAACATCTTGTTAATTATTATATAATGCCTTATCCCACATAGTATACTGACATTAAATAATCTATGACTAAGACATTTTACTTCCAATACATTATCACGCCCTATTTCGTTACTCCCCAAAATGAACTTTCATAAGATAATTATCTACAACCTTAAAAATTTACATATTTGACATCTTCTTATATTTAATATTTTATTCCTATAACAAGATCCTTATTTCTCATCATATGGGACATGCACCCATTGTTAAGGATCCATATACCCGAGTGGTCTGATGCTCTAATGGAAATTTCTGCAACCACTTCCTTTTAGTAATCTTTTTCATGATCCATGTTTTTTACATCATACTAGAAATTTATTAGAATTATTATTCTTTATATGTGTATGATATATCATATTAATCCAATACAGATACAAATGGATTTTTCATCTTCACCTCACTTGTTGATTATATTTTTGTGTCATGCGACCTCATGGGTTCTTCATTAGAACATTACTCATCTTGGTAGATGTATAATATATTTCCTTGTTCAAAAATAATACACTCCAAAAACAATGTCTCTTAAATAATATTCTTGAGTACAACTCCCTATTTGGTTGTAATTTCTGTTCATTTACCTTCTTTATCACTTAGCTATGGATGACCCATTTAGTGACTATCCCCTCTATCCACAACAATAACACATAATGTATGATGTATTTATACAAATCACTTCTGTACTACTGGTTGTCCCTTGTGTTCTCAGAATCTTTTGATTCTACATAGTACCCAAATCAATCTTCTGTCTTAGAATTGATTCTTATGGTCCTACTTCAACAATGACTAATTTAAATTTTGTAAAGCCGAATTCTAGTCGTATTATTTTGTTTTGACTTTCTATTTGGTTTTGTTTGACCACTTTGCTCCACATCTAAATATCCCATATTCATAGTGATCTTAATTTTCAATTTCATATTGGGAGTTAATAGTTTTTATTGATTATTAACATTCCTCATAGACTGAAAAATTATTATTGTTCTTCAATGTGTTTTATTGGAACTTTCAGTTTGTTATTTCAATAAAAAATTTCCCATTTCTATTCATCAATGATGAGTTTATTCCCATCAACCATTTTTGGTCTCTATGGATTTGAAGTCTTATTTTTTTCAATTTATTTCACCATACCATACTTATATTCTTCATTATTCAATATATAGAGTTTGAAATCATGATCTATATTATTGGATTTTTTTCATGGCTCCCCAATCTTCTATATATTCAAGAGCTGCTTCTAAATTAACCTGGATGTCAACTCTACTTTATACTTCTCTTTCATAATTTCCACATTCTATTCTTTTCTAGGTACTATTGATAACTTGTACAATATCATTTTCATTGCAATATTTTCAGTTATCTATCTATTTAACCTCTTCAACCATAGATTCATATGAACTACCCCATTTAAGTGATGGAACTTTTCTTCTTAAAGATGTTTCTCTTGAACTATATATTTCCTTTCACATGGCCTAAAAAATACATCTTGGGGATTTCACCTCTATCCTCATCTTATTTTGGGAACATTTTGGGCCACAAGATGTGAAGAATTTACACATTGAAAACACGGTATAGGATGTTTCTCCTTGAACATTCACTTTATTCTATATAGGTTTAAAGAAAAGAAAATTCCTCACCTCATTATCATTATTTCAGATATCATATTCTATAAGGGTATTATAATAGTTATCCAATGTCTCCCCATTCTGTAACATCCAATGTAAATAAAAAATAATACATTTTCACATTTAATAAAATTTTGTATTCAATATTTATTTTAATTTAAAGGGGGTTCTGTGTTCGATGTCTTACCTGATACGCAACAACATGTTTCTTTTAAATCTTACATTGCACACTAATAATATAATTGAATTATTTTATATGGTAGTTAACACCTAGATTTTTTATTGATGGGAATGAATAGAACTAACTCCAATATGATTATACATGTTGTTTAATTTTTTTTACATTTACCCAATAAAATTTAGAGGCTTAAAATGTGAATGAATCAAATTTTAAGCATAAATACTCTAATATTTTTTAAAAGGTCATTTTACTGCCTTTTAATGGAGAAACCTCTTTAAATATTATTTTAATAACTTGTATGTGATTCATTTTATAGAATAAAATTCTTCTTTAGATTTGGGGCTCCAAAATTTACTTTTGGTAAATTGTTGTTATTTTTTTTGAAAAGTCTATTTTTTAATGAATAGGGAAAAATACTGTATTTTTATTCAAAAGATCCTTTTAATATAATTTATTTATATGGTTATAATATAATTTTAATTGGGTTTAATTTGTAATTAGATTATATTTTTACTAATTAATACAATTTTTGTCAATGGAATTAATTTCACTTTGAAGTGGGTCATAAACAAGAGTCGATATTTTGATAGTTATTTTTTTTAAAACACGCTATTTTTTTGACAACCGGAATTAGTTTTAAATTAATTAATGAAAGTTATATGTTTTGAATTTGTTAAAATAGACATAATTTATGAATTCATAATATCAAATATAGCATAGGCTAAATTTTAGGTATTTTTTAGAAAACCATAAATTTTTTATAAATAGTGAAACCACTTTATATTAGTTTAAAAACCAAATTTTTCAATAAAATGAAATTTAACCACACAAGTGAATTTAATTTAGAAAATAGAACATAGATGGTTTTTATTAGTAATTAAAATGTGGTTCAATAAGATGAAAATAATTTTTGGTGAATAGTAACTTTTGACTTTCATTTACCGCAGTTAAAGGTAAATTGGGTAATTCAAGGTAAAAAGAATTTTATAATATAAAAAATTAACTTAACAGTATTCCTAAATTTATTGGTTGAATCATTTATGACAATGATCATCCTTTGGTTTATTTTGAGACCACATGAAGCCACTTATGAGTGATAATGACACTTTATTTTAATTATCACAATGTAAAGGCAAAAATTACATAAACAAATATATTTTAGTAAATCCATTTTTACATGGGTTTATATATATTATATTTTCATCTATAAATATTAATTGAAAAGAAAAAATTATTTCCTACATTATGGTATTGTTTTATGAATTTTAGACATCAAATAAATTAAATTATTTATGACACAATAATGATGTAGTATTTACCTCATTAATAAATGTTTTAAATAGATAAGATTATAAATTTTAATACAATATCCAAAACATGTCAAATTTTTATTTGATGATTTTATTTCTTCCATGAGTCAATTTTTATTCGACTTTAATTTTTTTGGACCTTTAGAAGCCGAATATGACTATGTAATAAAATAATATTTTCACACATTCCTAAAGAGCCCCTCCTCCCCCTTATAAAAAGCCCTTCACTTCTTTGTCATTTATCACACCTCTCAAGCCCCTTACCTCATCCAACCACTTCCAAAATAAGCTCTCAAGATCCCTATCCTCCACCTAGAAGACTTACCTTAGGATTAATGCACCTAGAGAAGTCATTTTGGTTCAAACAAAATAGATTTACCCAAATTAAAGGTAACCGTTCCTCTTAAATTATTTTATATTATTTTACTTCTCCAACCCATAATCTTTCATTATTCTTCTCTTTTATAAAAACACAAGAATCATAAATATAATAGTATGTTGTTATGAGAAGGATTCAAACTACACTTACACACACCTCCATCTAATGGGTCATGAACATACTGTTTCTGTGGATGGAAGACTAACACCTCACGAAATGATGATTATTCGATTATCTCCTACTGCCTCTCATGGTGAAAATTAAGATGACACTGTATTTATATATGATATATATTATGTTTATTTTTTCTTTATTCTTCTTTATTTTCCATTTATTTCATACTTTTATGGTTTCTATTATGGTTAAACGCCATAATTTTATTTTAGGATGTGCGGACTACTGCCCCCTCAAAGTTATATGACTTGTTAATGCCACATGTGGGACCTATAATGGATAGAGTTAATGATATTATATATTATATTTTACTAGAATTTTAATACACCTCTGTATCATTATGTTTTAATTCCATTAAAGTATGAAATTTAAATGAAAGTAGCGCTCATGCTTACGTATAACTTACCGTCTCCATGAACAGTGCATTTTATTTCTTATCTCCAAAATGTTATGCTCTGTTATAATTAAATATATATACGGGATATATATTATTTATATGACAACTAAATAATTATTTTATTTTTTTAGATAATGGACTATTGACCACATGGAAAACTTGTAATTATAAGGTGTTCATTGTTTACTCATGTACCAAATATCGAAAAAACAACCATTATTAACATAAATGATGACATAATGTTCATAACATGGTAATAAGTGATATAAAAATAATAATAAACATGAAAATGGTTCTTAAGCATGTATAAATTAACATTAGTTTATTATTTAGGAGATTAAAGGACAAACAAGTCATGTCGGACAAGAGGTAAGGGACTTCGTCTCAAACTCAATTTATTGAGGCATATTTTGTTTTATACACAAATTTCATTTATACAGTGTATAAACCCCCTTGATTTTTCATTTCACTCCAAGGGAATATTTTTATACAAAGAGTTTTACTTAATGATAAGGAGGAATGATTTTTTAACATAAGTGGTGACAATGACCTTTTTCTGCTGCCACGAGTATTATTTGATCTCTGTCATCTTTAACAAGCTATAGTGTTTTATAAAAGGAAAATAGAAACCATATAATTTTTACATATATTGGTATTGAAAATCATTTTTATTATAGATTTTTTATGTAAATATATGTAATGATATATTTTGATTTAAATTTGGAAATGTTATTTTTCCTTTATTTTTGTTTTCTGTAATAAGAATATGTTATGGTTCTTGGGCATTGTTTATGTATACGGGTGGTTTCATGATAATCCTATGGAAGGTGTACCCTAGATAACTCTCAAATGCATTGGGTAACACGATGGAGGTAAATGTGAATGTTGCTCCTATGAGATTTAGGGAATATACTATAATGGGTATTCCAATGTAACTCCCTATATAGCTGTGATAACTACAATGTAAGTATGATATGAATCCTATATGTTCCTTTATGATTCGTGATTACTATGTGTTTTTCATAAATCTTATGCTTTCATGAGGTGAGTAAAAGAGTTTATGTTTTGTATGTATTGATGGACTAATGATTTCTTTCTTATATTATATCCACTACAGAGGTTTTTATGCTCATTAGTTGTTTTGAAATGTTTTTCACACGACGTAAAGATGAATAGTGTAAAGGATGGGATCAAGGAAAATACTTGCTGTCTAAAACAAGGAAATAGACATAAATATTTTTTTCATTAGATTTTATTTTATGAAAAAATTGATACTGAGTAGAATTTTCTACATGTAATACTCAGGTCGTTAGGTAAATGCTGCGACCAAATTCTCTAACACTCTGAACCTGAAAAGACCTTCAATGTGTATTATCTATTTAATTCAAGAATATGTAATGTTTAAGGCAGGGTCCTTACACTTTCATATCCATATCATATAATAATAAATCATTCAAATAAAACCATGATATATTTTTCCTTAATATAGGCTTCACAATATTTATTTCTTCAATTACTTCCCCAATACCATAATTCTCTTGCACTAAAACATTTACCCCTTCAAAGAATGCATCACCAAACTTATTTGGGTTCATTCATAAGACTTCATACTTATTGCATAGAACCATCAATTATTCCTCTATGAAAATTGAATCATCTTAATAACAATTCAATAGCATTTCCCACATATCATGTTATGTTTTCCATGAAATCACCTTTGTTTAGATTTCATTGGATAAGTCATCCTATAATAAATTGATTCACTCGGAATAAGAATCCAATTCACTTCATTTCACTTCTGAGAAATCACCAATATTAATATCAGTAGAAATACCATACATCTCTTCTATGTACACATCATTTACCAAATATAGAAAGTATTGTTGCATATTATTATTCCATATTGGAAAATTAATCTCTTCGATGAATCGATCCCCTTTGCGATTTATGACATCGATTTATAAAGAAACATTAATATTAACCTTTCTCACTGATACCAATTGATAGGTCCACTGGGTCAAATACACTAAGAGTGGGGTGAATCATGGTATGATAGATTAAAAAAACTGCACTTTTGATCATGTTTCTTTATTAAACAAAAGTATATTATCTCAATTCCCCATATAGAGTATGAATAAGAATTAATGAATGCAAGGGACACAACAATTTTTACTTGGTTCACCCCCATTGGGCTACCTCCAAGGATCATATAATGAAAATGTGTCTATGTACCAAATACCTAGAAAGCGCACCATTATTTACAATATATGTAATTGACTTACAGTCCCTCCATGTTTATATAAAATGAAAATTTGAAAGCTCACAACACTCTTAACTATGTATTCCCACAACTTCTTCTAAATATCCACTCACGTTTTATAGGGTTTTAAACTGTTTCATTATCAATAGTAAATGTATCATATATTATATGTATATTCTATTTTGATGTCCCGCTTTTATCCACTCATGAATACAATTTTTACATTGAACACTTGGAAATAACATTTAAAACACATTTGTTAAGTACAATGTTTTATGAAGCTCTTTATTTTGCAAAGATCACTACATCCTGAAGAACCCTATTCCTCAAATATCATAAATGTATTTTCGACGTACCTTCCTTTCGAAAATCTAAACCTAGCCACTGAATCTTTCACCTCTTTTCTGAATCCCAATATTACCACTGCGATGCTCTTTCCTTTCAGAGAGATCAACAAGCCTTTGTGTAATTCTATTTACATTCACAAAGCTAAAGATATCCTCTATGAAGAAACATCACAAACAACCTTCCTGAACCTTATCCATGAATCTAGAGACTTAATGTTTTCTGGAAAACAATGTACACATAAATATAGAGTCTATACATATTTATATGTGTTTTAACCGACTCTAGAACATCCATCTCCATGTTAGAACCACCCCATCCAATTTCGCAAAGTCCTATAACATCCACAGAAGTTCTCTCTGGGTCGCAAAGCTCTATGATAATTTTTTAGGTTTGTAAAGATCTTCATAATAGCAAAGACTTCCATCGAAAATTCTATTCCATCACAATGATCACTCACAATGACCTTCACATCATCCATTCACTAATTGTGTCATAATAGTATAGATCATCACCATCATTCTTTGATTCTTTGTGAAATAGACTCCATGAACCCCATTTTTTGTGAAATTAATTCATTTTCCAAATATTGATGAGATCATCAAAGAAAACCAACTTTTTTTATTTTATCCAAAATCTATATTTTATACAGAAAAATATGGAAACAATAAAAAACGACATGACGTTGTATATTTTCATTTTGTACCGCCTCTAGATCATCCTTTTCTTGGATATGGTTATTTATCAACAATGTTTGTCACCAAAATCATCGGGACACGAATAATCACCTTGGAAACTAGTTTTCTCAACTATCACAACCATCCTAATAATTATACAATGTTACCTAGAATGATTTATGCCCAATATATTTGTTCATTAAATTATATAAACATCCATATAATGTGTATTGAACATATCATCTGTGTTTACAGTATGCTACCACCTCGTGAGATGATGATGTCAATATTTTAATTAACTGCTCTCATGGTTGGTTATTATGAGGGAAACAATATTTTTATATTATATATGTTATATTTATTATGTATTTACTATTTTTTAATTATTATATAACACATACCATCATGATTTTCATATTTTTTAAATATGATAACTTTGTTTCTGTACATGTGGACTACCACCTCAGAAATGTAATGTGATTCATTCTTACATTGGATGGATTGTATTAAGAATGGGATTATTAAAATTATATGATATATATAATATTTGAATTATATATGAATTATAATATATATATATATATAAATATTTCATTTATTTCATTATTTTAGTCCAGTAATGAAAATTGGAAAAACATTCATGCGTACCTATGACCTGCAATCTCCAGGAATATTGTATATCAATTTCTATTTTTATCATTCATAGATTATTATAAATATGTTTTTAATTATTATATATGATATATATATATTTATATCGTTGTTTATATTCAGGAAGTCATGATATTAGTATAAGGATAAAAATATAACACATTTAGATGAAAAAATAGGATATTACCTGAAATGTAACCTTAAAATAGATTTTTCAAAAAAAGGTAATATAATGCTACATGTTAAATCATATATTGTATTATAAATAATAATAATGTTTTTATGAATATGTATAAAAATAATTATATTTATTATACATGATGTATTGATCGTATAGAGATTCACTATTCAATCCACCCTTACACCACTGTTTGAATCATGTTTTATAACGAATATTTCAAATTTAATAATAAATATCACATCATGTTTGATTCAATGAATTATAATTTATCATTGTTAAATAGGGAAATTTTTTTGTTTCATTGTTGACTATGTAAGAGGATGAGATTTAGAGTTCTCGTGATGGAATTCAAGCTAAATGTGTCAAAATACGTTAGAAACAAAGCATGCATGTGGACATTAATTTATACCGTTAAAAATACATGTTACCAATTGGGATAATAGTGGGTGTATAAATGAAAAAACATTGTGGGTGACTTATCATTAGCATATCATGGAGACTAAATCGTATATTTGGAGGCCCAAAATAGGCCCATAATATGAATCAATTCATGGTGGGCTAGACAGTACTAGCCATATATATTTGGGTCATAACATGGGCCTCATAGATCTAATTGGTCTGATTCCACCTCCTTTGAATATATAACATAATGGTTCACTTATTCACTGATTTTCAAGAAACATTTACATTTTTTGGTCAGTAAACCATCTAGATAAAAAATGGATAAAAATATTTCCTTGAATAGTTGAATAGCTCTTTAGAAACATGGCCTTTTTTTGAACATTTGATGTAATTTTCCATTAAAACTGCTCCCCATCATTATCTATAGTGAAACGATTGGCGGTATGGTTGAGTCTAATTATAGGTATTTCTTTATCCATTATCTCCTCCTTCTCCCTCATTTACTCTAAGTCTCTTAGTGATCAATTTGGGGTGTGTTGTTTGGTGTAATCATGAGCTCAATTCTAATATATGTTGGAAGGTAATTAACTTTCTAGTATTTTAGTATATTAATATTCAATTTTTCTATTTGATTTTATGTTTATTATGGTATGATATAATACATATCAATGTATCATTAATCCTTATTATTCCATCCATAAATCTGATCTTGTGATTATTTGAGTGTGGTGGCCTCTTCTATCACATATTCTCTTTTAGGGGTTTTCATATTGTTGGTCTCATTTTATTAAATCCAAAAGGTATAACCCATTGTTATGAATGTTTATATTGAAAAAAATTGGTGATATTGTCCCATATCTGGACTTCACATCACGTTTTTGATGTGATTCCTCGATTGAGTTCGGTTCTTACATCGATGATATTGTTTAATCTGATTGGGTCCTTGAAATTAGTATCATCAATCAGAAAAATAGTAGGTGGTAACCTAGTATGAACTCACGTAACAATAATGGTACTAGTATTTATAAAATGAAGGAATCAATGATCATTCTCTATCCCTTGAGAGTGATGACAGATTGAGCATCAATGGACACATAATAGTGTTGATCATGATTTATCCACACAGTTTATCTAAAATAGTATCATAGTTTCATTAATAAATTTTAATAATGAAAAATCATGTTTTACAAAACCCCATTTCATTGTATTAAATTCATGAGTAGAACATCATTTTTGGAATTAAGGATCTAAGGCTTTATCGAGATATGACCTAGGCTTGCTACAATGATGTAGAAATTATTTTTAAAATAAAAATCTAATTTAATGTTCTAGACAATAAGATCAAATTTAGAATGATTTCCAGGTATCTAGGGTATTCTTTGCATTTTTATTTTTTTGTACATATTTAAAAATTCCCCATTTCCCATTTTATTTTTTATTTTTTATTTTTTTTATTTTTTTTTAATTTATTATATTCTTACTCTATTATTGTTTTATTCTTCGTATTATATATCTTTTCCACTAATTCTATAGTATAACATTTAATTAATATTTCACCCTTCTTGAGATATTTTATTAATCCATCTAAAATCATAAAAATAAAAATAAAAACACAAAAAAAACAAAATTCAAAATTATTTTGCACGACCTGATTGGGAAGGAAAATACTATTTGAAATATAACCTATTATTGAAAATACACATCACACTAAAAATATCTCATCCAAAGTAAGAAAGTAGTGTAACAAAGAGGAAACCCGTATTAAACCTCAAGTGGTATTAAAACCAAAAAATTGAACAAAATCATTCCCCAAAAATCATGGATGAAAATAATCGAACATTAAAATAACTGACCACCCCAGATGTGGAGTACCAACCAGCATACATCCAATATCTTGATGAAGAATCCAACTATTAGCTGACATTAGGCCTCATCCACCTTCATCTCAAATTACATTGTTCTCTCACTGAGGACCCGTATAAACACCTTAAGGAGTTTTACATAGTGTGCACCACCATGAAACCCTAAAATATGTCTAAGGACATAATTTAGATTAGGGCCTTTTCTTTCTCAATGGAGTTTCTAAATATTGGCTATACTATCGGCGTACAACAATTTGGGTGGGAAGTGACCAGAAAATACTATTTTAGAGATGTTCTTCTCTACCTCCCGAACTACATCAATTAAGAATGAAATGTGTGGAATTAGTCTATCACAATGTGATACCCTTCATGGATTTTGGGAGAGATTCAAAATACTTTGCTCAAGCTTCCCCAACCATAAGAATAGTGAAAAAATGTTAATCCAATACATCTATTAGGGCCTTATCCCCATGGACTGTGTAATAACTAATGATGAATTTGGTGGGGCCCATGTTGATAAAACACCTTTCTCCACTATTTAATTATAGACAACATGGTTAAAATGAAACAAAAAAAATATTTCACAAGTTATTTCACCAACCTGAGAATTTCAAGAGGTATGTCATTCAAACATAGAACAAAATGTAGGTGATAAATATTATGAATTTTATACCCTTCTAAGGAAATTATATCGAGAAGAAGGTAACTCACACTCTTATTTAATTCTAGTACATTATAGTATTTATTATATCAATAATCATTTTTCTATCCAGTATCCACAACATCAAGATTCACCTATGTATTGTACAACCATGTTCCCTGATAATCCATTCCAACAAGTACCTCCCTTCATGTAAGAACTATTAAGGCCAAATCTAAAGCCTAGGTTACAAGAACATACACAATACTGACAAGTAGTAAACAGAGGCTACCCCAAGAAGAATTGGTGTCAATAAGGCAGTGTTATGAAACATTTATACCCTTAAACTTCTTCAAAAAATCCACCTCATCCTCTAAAATACGAACCATGACTCACAAATATGGTGAATCAAATGGAAGCCCAGAAAATCTAGTTCTAGATGACAACACATTTTGAAATTCAAGACCTACGAACTCAAGTGGGACAATTGGGGAACATAATCTGTGATATAAAGATGCATAGTTCTATACAATTATCTTCCTAAACAATTTCCACTCCAAAAGAACATGGTAAAGTTTTTTCAATAAAACATATTAGTGGTTAGGATGTTTCAAAATCCAATGATTCTACCCAACATGTATATACCACTCTTTAAAACACTCTTAATCCACCCATAATAAAATCCAATGAAGAAAAACCTTATAAAAATGTTGATAAAATTATCATAGATGATTCAAATGAAAAATACATTCCACTTATTTTCCCCCAAATAATCTCTAAATCTAAAAAGTATTTTGATAATGTTATTGATAATGATAAAATGGATAAATTTAAAAATAATCAAGTTAACTTTATTTTATTGGATTCATTTTAAAAAATTTCCCAATATTCCAAATTTCATAATGATATTTGTACCCATATAATGAGGCTAAAGGGTAATGAGAGAGTAAATATAAAAAAGAATGTTTCTCCCTTGATTCCAATAGATATACCCATAAAATGAAAGGTTCCAAGCACATTCACAATACCATGTACCATAGGGGAGACCATCTTTTCAGATTATATTATATATATATATAGGTGCTTCCATTACAGTAATTCTTCAGTTAGTGTATACTTATCTGTAGGTTAGAGAACTTCAATTGACAATAATTTTCCTACAAACATTCCAACCGGAGTACTACAAATCCAACATTAGTGATTGAAAATTTCCTTGTATGAGTAGAGAATATAATCCTCACCACTGATTTCTATATTTTTGAGATTCAAGATACATTAACTCAATGACATTATCCCCTCTTAGTTTGTTGTCTATTCCTTAAAACATCAATGATGATCATAAATGTTCACAATGGTATGATATCTATGGAGTTTGGTCTAAAAAGGTGAGTTTTAACATCCTTGGGGATATGAAACACCCCGTTGAAGAGAACTCCACTCTTCTTATTTATTCAATGGATGTGCTCTGAAATTACACACAAGCACAATTCTCTACTCGACCCATACTATGACTCGTTTTCCTCTTCTTTTATCCTATATTATTTGAGTTGTCATTCATGTTTTGATTATTGTGTGGGATCTTAAAATTGTAAATTTTGTGCTTTGATTAATGAGTGTGTTTATTCCATGTTACCCTTGACTGTCGATGGTTCTAAAAATCTCATTTTTTATATTCTATTTCCATAAATAATTAGTATGAGCAGATAAACAGTTTCATGGACCTCACTATCCCAAAACCCACACATTAATACAAAAACCAATAATATTGGAACTTAAGAAACTTCATTCTCATTTAAAATACGCAAATATTGAAGTTATTTTCCAATTTCCCAACATTATTTTCAATAACCTCTCTCCATAGTAAGAATTGAAACTGCACAACCAGTTGGGAGAGTGTAAAAAAGAGATTTTATAGACATAAGATGATATTACCAATATTATCTCATATATTTTTATACACCATATACTTTTAGAATATGAGGCTAATCTCATAAGGCTATATCAATGCCTGTTGAATCCCACACTGCATGAAGTGGTAAAATTTGAAGTCAGTAAATTAATTTCTTTTAGGACCATTTATCTTATATCTGATAGTAAATGGGTTGATCTAGGACAAATTTTGCATACAAAAACTAGAATAACAATTGTTCAATAATAAAGTAATGAATTGGTTCCAACATGTGTGATAAATAACTGGCAAGTCTGTATTGACTATCGTTGACTAATAGAAGAAACAAAGATGGAAGACTTTCTTATACCTTTCATTGACCAAATGTTTGAATGATTGGCTGATAATACCCTTTATTGTTTCCTCGATGGGTATTTAGGTTATTTATAAATCTATATAGTACCAATGTATCAATAAAACAATACATTTACATGTCTATTTGGAACATTATAATACATAAAGAAGCCTTTTGTTTTATGTAATTCTTATGGTACTTTTCATTTATGTATGATGTCTATTTTTTATGAATACCATTAGAGTTGTATAAAATCATTATAGATTATTTAATAGAATATGATTCTTCTTTTTATGATTATTTCAAAAACCTAGGTTCTGTCATGTGATACTAAATTGAAATAGATATTGTTTTAAAATATGATAAATTTCACATCATAAATGAGTGGGGGATAATTCTTGGGAATGTCATTTTAAATTTGGGAATTCAAGTTGATAAAACTAGACTTGAATTAATTTCATATTGTCTTTATCCAAAATGTGTTCATGAGGTGTGATCTTTATTGAGTCATGTTTTTTTACCACAAATTCATTAATAACTTTAGTAAGATCAAACAACTATTGTTGTCATTATTACAAATAAATTTTAATTTTTTATTTGATGAAAAACGTGAGGATGCATTCAATTAACTAAAATGGAGTCTCACATCACCTCCAATCATGCAACCCCCATGGTAGGATCTACCCTTTGAAATAACCTACGATGACTCTAACTTTTCATTTTGGGAAGTCTTATCAGAATGCGATGACAAGGATACTCATGTCATTGTGTATGTCTCACTTACCCTTGACCCTGCACATGTAAACTACTCTACCAATGAAAAATAACTCAATTCTATTGTGTTTTCCTGGGAAAAGTCTGTTCATATATTCTTCAGTCAAATGAGATTATATTTTCTAACCACATCACCCTTCAATTTCCCCCAAAGATTTCTAAGGCTAAGACCCACCTCATATGGTGGATGATCATCCTCAAAGAATTTGACCATTATACTAGAGATAATATTGGAGTGTAATTTTTTTAATATTTCCACATTACTAGTATTAATCCATTTTTGGTTGACCATGTTGAATCATCCCTCCACATGGGAGAATTCTTCCCTTATCAGTACCTTTGTGATGGTGTAGATCTTACCCCATTTTATGCGGAAATTGTGAATTTTTTAGAAAAATATATGTTACCCAATGATTATAGCACTTCCTAATCCCAAAGACCTAAACATTATTCTCGGTGTTACATTTATGATGACTCGTATTTGTTGTGAATTTGTGGTGGCCAAGTAGTTCGTTGTTGTTTTCATCACTAGGAGTTCACATCTGTTTTGGCATGCTAACATTATTTTTCCTATAGGGGACACTTTAGCTCTCACCACACATCTCAGAAGGTCATTGACTCATTACATTATTGTCCATCATTATATAGGTATGACCATTGATTTTTCAAGTCATGTTGTCATTGTCAATTCACATGGAATATCACCATGAGGAATGAAATTCCCCAATAACCCATGAAATTCATTGAAATCATCAAGGAATCGGGATTGACGTTATGTAGAATTATCTAAATTCATTTGGATTGATATTCATCATGTTTTTTGTAGACAATGTGTCTAAATAGGTGGAAGAAAATGATACTAAGACTGATGACTTTTGAGTTGTTTTTGAATTTTTAAGGTCCCAAATTATCAATAGGTTTGGTTTTTTAATACTCATCATTAGTGATAGGTTTCACATTATTGAAATCACAACATGAAACAATATCTTCATGAATATGGGGTTGATCATAATGAATCCACTGCATATCACCGGAAAAGTAATGGAAAAGTAGAAATCTCAAGTCGATATGTTATGGGAATCATGGAAAAATGGTACAACCAAATATAAAATTATTGGAGTTTTCCCATGGATGATACTATTTGGGCCTAGAATATAGCCATTAAAACCCCAACTAGAATGTTACTATAATGAATTGTGTTTGGAAAGGCTTGTCACCTACTGGAGGAGGTTGAACACCATGTGTCCATTGGTTTTAAACAATGTAATATGACTCTTTCAGATGCCGTTAACCATATGAGCTAAATATTAAAAAGATAGAAGAAATTTTATGCGATACATATGAGAACTACCAAATATATAAAAGGAGTCAAAGGATATAAATGATAGCATGATTCATCAGTATAACTTCTATATTGGTGAGAATGCAATCACGTATGATTGCAGGATAAATCACCACCAAGATATGATTTGTTCTTAATGGATCTATCCTTATGTCATTACTAATGTTTACCCTTTTTGTGAAACACATATTTTATATGTGCAGAGTGGATGAATTCTTACTATCAAAGGGTAGCTATGGTAACACTTCTATAAAGATTTTACAAAGAATACGATGGTGGAAATAAACCTTATATAAGTAATATAAAAGTGAATGTCACCATGATTTATCCTTCCTTCTCACATTATCGATTGTTATAGTGTGGAAACTTCACATTATAGGTGGTGGGGGAGGATAAATTGCCAAGTTGAATATGATTTTCATTGTCCTTCTTATTTATTCACTATTTCTCCTTGTTTATGGTATTTTCACATTAAAATGGCATGTTGAATTCATTATTAATTTAATTGTCCTTATTTATTCTTCACTTTTTCACCATCTTTGTGGTATTTTCACCTTTCCACCCTTATTTTCACCATAACATGGAATTTACAGGAACTACATGATTAATTTTTTGAGACCATGTTGTTTTAACATGTGATGAATGCTTGTATTTTTTATGGAATGAATATTTGTATGAATTTAACAAACGAGAGTGATTTTACTAAATTGGTTTTCTATGAATGATATAAATGGTAGTATCTCTGTGAAACCTTTGAGATTATTGATGCCCCTTCTGTGAGTAGTTTTTTGGAAAAAATGTGCCACAAATATCTCCATAAAATTTTCTACTAATCCATAATATGTAAATATTTCTTACTTAATTGAAGGTAAATATATGTTTGGTTATTATTTTTAATTTTAGAATAATATTTCTATATGTTCATTCCTTATCCAATATATTTCATTACTGTACCAAATTGAAAAATGTGTTTTTTACCTAATATCTGAATCTTGTTGGACCTAAAAAAATTCTGCAAAAAATTGATTTTAACTTGGGAAGGAAAAAAACCACACCTCCTCATCCTTTAATCATTTTATAGTAATTACAATTAGTGTTATTAGGAGATTAAACCTACGTAGAGAGATTTGTGTGAGATTTTTTCTAGATGAAACTTATGAAAAAACCAAAAAAATTGACTGGATAGATGAAATGTGCAACGTATAGGGATTTCTTGGTCAAGAGACTATGGTTTGACTTCCATGAATGGATATGGGAGTGGGTCTTCGTATATGATTACAAAGGATATAGGGTTGGTAGTGATATTGTCCCTGATTAGGATGAGCTCGTAAGGGGCTGCGCAAGAGCTTCCTCGTGGCTACCTAGGGTTATCTTCCTAGGTTTTGTACTGCCTCATCTGCACTGACTCCTCCGGCTTCATATCGCTCATATCATGTCCGGCACTCCTCACGCGACCCGCTGCTTGTCACCGATGAAGACCCCGCGACTCCGCCGAGCGGTGCGGTCCAACTCCCCCTAGCGGCACTGTCTGTGACGACGTCAATGCCTCCTTCCTGTATCCCACCACAGTGAGACTACTATCGTCGAGCGCAAACTTCAGCCCCCAGATCCCGTGTGGGGTGGAGAGCACAGTAGTCTAAAGGATGCAGTTTCGTGTTGGCCCCTTGTTACCATGTTCCAGCATCCTCAGTGTCGTCTCTTGAGAGATATGTTAGCGAAGACTCATCGGCCGTTCATTATCCTTCGATAAGGCGATAACTATGTGCAAATGGTTCTGGTTTCATCTCTTCTCCTGAAACATTTTGGTTGCAGGTTCTCTCAGCCTCTCGGTTCAGCGATCCTATAGTTCTGCTTTGGAGTTCTGTTGATGAATCCTCTGCCGTTGTCCACCCTCCTTTGTTGGTTCTGCCTGTGGGAATCTGCATTTTGGATTGCTTGTGTTCCTGCTCTGGTTTTTTTTTCCTCGTGTGGATTGCTGATTTTGGTTCGAATATTCTGTTCATTGATGTTCTGAATTGGGGCATTGTTTTTTGTTTTCCAGAGTTAGTACATAGATGCGGATGGCAGATGCAGGAATGCTCGGTTCCGACTCGGACGATGTCCTCTCTTCAATAGTTCACTTCTGGTCTACTTCAGGGTCGGATGAGGCAGGGTTTGTGTCTTCTTCCTGGGTCAGTACAGGGTCGCGAAGGGAGACCGCTTCAGTGCTCGGGGATGAGAAATTCCCTCACCTGATCTTCCCTTTTCGTTGTTTTCCATTTTTGGGTTGGTTCCACCAATTGATGATTCTCCACTGCTCTTCTGGCCTTACCTTTCGCGCATGTCACCACTATGGACTGGTTCGAAGGTTTCTTTAGCAATTTGGGATGATGTCGGTAGATCTGATGATGGTGTTTCTAATCGTGATGGCTCTTGGGTGTTGTGTTTTTGTGGCTTGTTCCAGTGTGAGTTTTACGTTTGTTTTTGATTGTTCGGTTCTCACTTAGTCTCAAAGTGATGGTCATGCATGGTTTTGTGGTGTTTTGGGTGGGTTTGGTCTTGTACATGGTTCTTTTCTTAGTCCGCCAATGGTTCCTTGTAATGATCAGCTGGTTCTCACATTGCCTCAAAGTGATTTGTAATGGTGGGTTCTCACTTAACCAAAAAGTGTTATTCAAAAATCAAAAAAGAAATTGAATTTTCAGTCAAGGATGTTTTCTAGGTTTAGTAGGAAAAATCATATAAGCTGAAAAATGTTAAAATAACCTATATTTATTGGATATAAATAATGTCATCGAATGGTTTTCACACACTCAAATAAAGAGTTACTGGCATGGTTAACTTTTGAATTCCATTCTCAATTTGGTATCATTAATCTCTTTTAATTTTAATGTGATGTGTTTTATAAGATATCCATTTCCATTTTTACAAGAAAATAACTCCTAGGTGTGGATTTTTCATTGAAGACATTACATTAATGAATTAAAATTTCCTTAAATGTTAAAATTTCATGATTTTTAGAATATATACTTGAATAGTTTTTTTATATGTGTCATTTCCCTGGAGTGAAAATGTTTAGGTGTGGGGGTGTGATCACATAATGATTCACTATTCAATTCCACCCTTATATCACTGTTTTAAAATGGTTTGCAATGAATATTACAAAAATAATAATTAATTTTACCTCATGTTTGATGCAATTAATTAATGTTAATCACTATTTAATTGTGATAATTTACTTGTTTCAATGTTTCCATTATGAGATAAAGAGGATTGGAGATCCCATGAATGAATTAAATCAAAACAGGCCAATCTCTGCGAGAGCATAGACATGCATGTGAACATTAATATGTACTATGGATAATTCGTGATTCCAATTGGGATAAAAATGGGTTCATAAAAGATAAAAAAATGTGAGATACATTTTTCTACAAAATCATGGATCCCAATCCATCCATTTGGAAGCCCAAAATTGGATCCTAATGTGAAGAAATTCTAGGCGGGCCAGATTGGACTACCCTTCTGTATGTGTGCCATAGCTCGGCCCTCGGAGATCCAATTGGAGAGATTACAACTCCCATGGAAATCTTTCTCGAAGGCACACCTATCCAGAAATAGTTATGAAAATTGAACATGTTTGATTAGTCAACTAGTTGGATAATGTAGGATTAATGTTTTTTCCTTGAATAGTCACCTAGGTCTTTAAATACTTGACCACATTTTGTGGAAATATTGATTTAATTGTCCATAAAATCACTCAAACCTCTCATTCATTGAGGTGGAATGACCTGGGGCAAAGTAGAGTTGAATTAGAGTTATTCATTAATCCTTTACCTCCCAACTCCCCTCATGTACTTCTAAGTCTCTATGTGGTCAATTTGGGTGGTGTTCTTTGTTCTAATATTGAGCTCAACACTTGTAACGATTGGAAGGAAATTGAATTTCTAGGTTTTTAGTATATTAATATTTATTTAACCCTTTGATTTTGTGTTTATTCTGGTATGATATAATACAAATCAAAATATAATCATAGAGATAGTCAATTTATTTTTATGCGGATCCCAATATGATTTTGAGAATTCTCTTGTTGATATCAATAATCAAATGAACATAAAAAATTGTGGATAAAAATCAAGGAAGAGTCATCAGAATATGTTCATCAATTGGATGCTGAATTTGATTGACTGGAGGTAGAACAAAATGAACTATCAATATAATTTGAAATATCATAAGACAAAGTAGAAAATTAGATAATAATTTAAGACTCGAAAAATTTCATAAATGACATTACATCCATAATGGATTATAATTTCAAGACTATTGATGGACATGGTGAAGAATTTGTTACTCATAGAATTAAACAATAATGTTAATCAAACTCAAAAAAAATAAAGAAAAAAATATCGTTTGGAATATTCTCATACGATGTGCTAATGGAGAGAGATAAACTTGGTTTGGATTTTGTAGAGAACATTGTTAATGATTAAATATCCACATGCATGGGAAAAGTGGAATTGGTTGTGATGATAAATCATTAAATTATATATATTTAATTGGCCAAAACAGTGGAAATATGATATTTGGACATATTGTAATGTAACCAGATGTACTAAAAAATGAATTCTTAAATATTATTGGAAGGAGAACAAAAAATTATCATTAGTAATTTAATAATTTTCTGTAAAAAAAACTCATTTCCTAATGAAGGGAACATGGGGAGGAATATAAGTGATAAGATATTTACCCCTACGTAATATCAATTTTTTAGCTGTCTTGGCCACAATATGTCATACTATGAATAAAGATATAGATAATTAAATGGGAAAGGGATAAGAATTCAAAAAAAGGGAACAAATTCATATCATACATCATATAAAAGAAATATTGTAGGTTTATTTTTTTCCACTACTCTAACATTGTCCATAAATATATTCATTGTAGATAGAGGAAGGTTGAATTGATAGCTACATAACTTAAGGATAAGTTGGTACTCATCAAACAGATGGTGTTTTTCCTAAATTTTTTTTAATCATTTTTATGAAATATGTGACTGTGATGAAAAATATACATTAAAAAGAGATTGGAAAGATCATATTTATCTTCAAGTTAATAAAATATTTCCTAGAAGGAAAATAAGAATTTTAGAAACTCTTTTCATGTATAAGTCACTCTTAAAAATAAAAATAACATTAGCATGTATATTTTGGATAGTATATTCTCCCCTATATGATAAGAAATCAGGATTTATTAAAGAATATAATGAAAATGCATGATGGAAAAGTCAGGTTCATTAATGGTGGTTCCATGATGACCAATGGTAGTGGGAGCATAAAACTAGAAAGTATCAAGCTTATGAAAACCGATGTACTTTAATATGGATGGTTTACAACACAATCTCCCGATAATGATTCATCATTGTGACTTTGGACTTTTAGCGACTTTGAAATAAAAAGGATTAACTATAAAAAAAATATGGAAATTTTTCATGAAAGGTATTCGATCTGATGGTAACTTATAATAGTTTGATAGTAAAAATTCGATTTTCAATCTAATAGATGAATAAGGAAATCACATGTGGCATCAATGTTTGGGTCAAATTTACCAAGAAGACCTAGAAAAAATATATTTGGTGAAGTTATTAATAAATATCTCTAAACTATAATGTGAATGGGAATGAACATGGGATGAATGCCTAAGTGGGATGTTTTAATGCAATTTATATCAGCAAAGTATAAAAAGGGCATCAAAACATCTTGATCTCATCCATATAGATGTATGTAGTCCAACAAACGTTTTTTTGAACATATGGTGAAAGGTACTTCGTTCATTTCATAGATGATTATTGTAGGATGGATTTTTAAATTATTGTACACAATTAACAACAGGTGATTAATTACATTAAAACTTTTCTCTAAATAACAAAGAATAATATGAGTGGAATGATCAATGATATATAGTATGAAAATGGATGGGAATATGGGTTTATTGAAATTATAAATTACATTGAGAAACATATAAATTAACATAAGTTGGATGATGTAATAATCCCACAACAAAATGGAGTTGTTGAGGGAAAAAATTGATAAGAGATCAATATGGCTCAAAAAATGATAATTTAGAGTGGTATCTTTCACCATTATATGAATTATTTCATTCAAAACAGAATGTATAATAAAAATGAAACAAATATTTATATGGGAGAAGCCAAAACACATAGTGATTGGTGGAAAATAAGGATTCCCACGTTGATTTTTTATAATTACATGTTTTATCAGAAACAAAGAATAAAATCCATGAATATATGGTGACATAAAATATGAAGTAATATTACATAGTTTTTCAATGATAATAAATTCTTAATAGTGATTCTCTAATCATATTGGGGAAATTATTGAATGCAGTGAGGCTAGTATCCATGATGATAATACAAAAAATTCCTCCAGAAATATTTTTTTATATGATGGAAGATAAAGATATATGTGGAAATTATATTAATTCAAATAAAAAAGTGGATGAAGTCATATAGAATATTTATATGTAAAAAAATAATGATTATTATGAAGAAGAATCAGAAGAAACAGTGATGGATGCAGAAAATTCATCTGAACCTCATAGGAGAAATAGAAGAGCTAAAATTGATAAATTTAATATCAGAAGGGATTGGAAATCTCCTGCAGAGATATGGATAGTGAGGAATAATTCACAATAATAATTTTTTTTAGTTTTGGAAAAATCCTCATTTGAATAGCCTACAAAGGATTAATCATGGGTTTAATTCTAGGAATGAAGAGTTAGAGAAGATTGACAAGAACAACACATGGTAAATTGTAAAGTGCCCTGAAATTAAAAATCTAATTGTTAGAGATTGTAATTATAAGAATAAATTATATTAACATGGTAATGTTATTAGAAATAAATCAATATTGGTTTGTAATGGATATTCACCTATTTTATGTTTTTATGTTGAAGGAAAGTTTCACAGATGTATAAACTGGTGTCAATAAGACTTCTACATGCCATTGTAATTAAAAGACTATGCAAAGTGTATCAAATGTATGTCAAAACTACTTTCTTATATGATTTTTTGAATAATAAGTCTACATTAAATAATTAGTGGTATTTCATATTGGTAATGATGAAATGAAGGTTTTCAGATTATAGAAGGTGCTCAATGGTCTAATGTAGGAACCACAAGCATTCTACTCTTAGTTGGATTTATATATAAGGAATCATGACATTAAAATAAGAGGAGTATTTCAAAATATCCAAGTAAATATTTCACATAGAGATTAGTTCATGGAACCTCATTACATTGAAGATATTATATTTGAGTGAATTGGTAAGGGATCTATGGATAAATTTTTTAATCACAATAAATTAGAATTTGAAATGTCTATAATTGTAAAATATTAAATTTTTCTTGGGGATGAATGTGATATAGAAGAAATAATACATTTTTATTTCTCAAGAAAAGTAAGAAAGATATTTTTTTGATGAAATTCAATATTCTTGACTTCAATACAATGTCGAATTCGATTATAGCTTGGAGAAAATACTAAAGCATGAGGATGATACATCTGTATATCACACAATGTATTGGAGAACCATTGGATTCTTATTGTACATGGCTCCAACATGACATGATATTTTAATTCCAATATTCCGAGATTCCAACATATAGAGTAATATGATGGAAGTATATCTGGCGATAAAAAAATACATGAGTAACATTCATGGGAATCACAAGTATGTCTTATGCTTTTGTTTATGGAATGGTAATGATTTTTTGACATTTTTGGATACTTAATGGACTGGATATGTGGTGTATAAAAAGAATATGAGTGGTGGTTCATACTTTATTGGAACAAAATTTCTGTGTTGGTGGAGTAATATGTAAGAATTTACTTCTCGTAGTATTACAGATGTATGGTATATAACTACAACAAAGTCATTCCCTAAAAAAATTATGGATGAAGAGAAAATAGAATCTTATTTGTGATGATGTAAAACACAAAATTATGATTCACTATGTTAACAAGTGTGTAATTATTCATAGGAATAATCTATTCATTATTCTTGTATAAAACATATTAAAATTGGATTTCACTTCATCACAGAAAAAGGTGAAAAAGGAAATATTAAATTGGATCATAATTGAACAGTTGATCAGGTGGCTAACATACTAACCAAGGCCATGTCATCACTTTTATTTGAGAAACATCAGTTAAGCATCAATGTTCTATGACCTATTAGTGGATGAGGAGGTCACACATGTTCGCCTCAACCCAATTGTATTAAATTTATTAATCACTTTGTGGATGTGGTGTTCATTTAGAGGGGAGATATCATTCATGGGGAATGTGTTTTGTGAATTAAAAGTTCAATAATAAGTTCTTTTGGTTTATATATAGTTGGGAATAACAATAAATTTGAATATTTCAAGGGTAAAATGGTGGATAATGAAGAATTATAATGAAAATTTTACGGTTTTCTATTTTCAGGTTAATGGAGAATGTAGAATGTAGTTGTCGATTCTTTTGAAAAACCATGAAATATATATCTTACATGAGAAGATATTATCTTGGAAATCATTAATCATTACAAATAACATAGTAAAAATTCATGAATTCCTTATTTGATTCTAAAAAGTTAAATTCTCAACTTGACTTATACTATTGGATGAGTGGTTTCTTGCATATCAGTTTTTGATATGATTTTATTTTCACTGAAATTGGTGACCCATCGTTGGTTGAAAAAAATGAACCTATCTCCAAAATAGAGGTAATTGATAGGTAAAAAACTACAATATGGAATAAATCTAAGAATTATGAAATGAATTCTTTGTATGGGAAAAAATATTTGGTTTTGGCTGATATTTTTTACTATGTAATTCTTTTTTGGTGAAAATTGTAAATCTAGAAAAAATTAAAAATTTATAGTAATTTATGTACCAAAAATGTAATTAAAGTGAACAATATATTTAAATATTTGGAATGAATTTAATAGGTTGAAACCATTTCTTCATATTCGTATATAAATTGTTTTTCTTTCTTCATTCTATAACAAATTATCCTGGCAATGAAATTTGGCATGTGGAAGTCAATTGACATTCCTTAATGGTTACCTTTAGTGAGTTTACAATATGAAATAGCCAAAAAGGCATGTGACTCCTGATAACTCTAAAAAAATTAAAAGTTATAGAAATATGCTTATGGATTGAATTGTGCATATAGGCTATGAAACATTCAATTAAATTATGATATTAAATAATTTAGTTTCATTATGAATGAATGTGAGATGTTTGTTAATATAAATTTTAGTGTGAATTTGTTAATTATCCATGTGGTATATGATTATGACATATTACTTATTAGAAATGACATACCATTCATTTATGTTTTTAGGTATTGGTTAAGAATTTTTTTCCACAAAATACATAGGTGAGTTAGACTATATTTAAGGGATTAAGTAACTCCTGTTCGATAAATAAGTTTTCTTGAACCATGTCATTGTACATAAATTTACCAGAAACTAAATATATTTATTATGGAACAACCCAAGAGGGAATTAGATATAAAATGACATGGTATAAATCTATCAATAAAAATGATTTTATAGATAGAAAAATATAAAGACACAATGAATAAGATCCCACGCACATTGGTGACAAGGTAAAAACATTTTGGTCATGTTATGTACTAGACTAGATGTTTCCAACACTTTGATAATAATATAATGTTATCAATATGATCCAACAGAACAATATTTTTTTATTCTAATGATATATTTATGTATTGAAAAAGAACAAATCATATGATCATAATATATAGAGAAGATGATGGTCTATTCATCATGGGTTTCAATATTACTTGTTTTAAAAAAGAATGGAATGGTATTAATTCATATTTAGGATTTTCTTTTAGTATCAATGGTGGATCTGTGAGAAGGAAAATTATTATGATACTTGTTTTCACCAATTATATAGTGGATTTTAATAATATATCAGATATTATTTTAGAAATAAAATCATCTAGGAATGAAATTTGTTCATGTAGATTTATATGGTACCTACCAAAAGGGGACTCATCACATTATTCTACAATAATTTCGTAGTAGTGGAACTTATAATTGAGTCATGGTCACAGTAATGAAAAAAAAACAATAAAATTACCACTTTTTGTGACATTTTTTTAATTGGGTGATGGTGTAGTTATATGATATTTTATGAATGAAAACATATCGAGATAATTGATTAATGTATTACCTCATAAAAATCATGAGTATCATGTACTATCTATAATAATTAATCATATTAGTTATTGAATTATGTTAAAGTGGGAGTATTTTGATGTTTTTTTGAAGAATAAGTATATTTTTACATTACGATTACTATTATTTATAGTTTTTAATATTAAAAAATTACTTATATCATCAATATTCTTCTACAGTGTGACATGGAATATACTAATTTTTAAATAGTAGTATTCACACCAAAAGGTCAAAACAGTTCCAATATATGATGTGAACCATAAAATTCCATGATGTCATTATTTAATATTGTAATATGAAATAATGATATTTTCAGATGGTATGTATACAATTAAATATTTAAGGGGTAGGATTCTCCCAATACAATCATACACCATCCCAGGGTGTTATCCTTTATTTATTTCAATTGTATGAGATTATGAGAACTTAAAATCTTGTACGAAATATAAATTTATACTTATCATTATATTTCCTAAAAAATGATGTGTTTGATGGTCCTTATACATTAATTTTATTTCTAATGGATATTTTTAAATTTTCAGTTTTAATTATGTATGTTATCCATGATGAAATATTTTTGTGGCGATTTTTGATATGTTGGGTCTATAATGAGAAATAGTTCATTAATTAATATTAAAATATATGTTTTTACTATTCTCTTATTCAAGGGATTTTAATATCTCTTTCCCATTGATTGATATTATTCATCATAAATAAACAAATAGACATGGCATTTTTAGGAATGTTTAATATATATAATTATAATGAAATATAATTCTAGAACATTGAATTGTGGAAATAGTATTAAATCTACTTTATTATTGATATCACAATTATAGAATTATATTAAAATTTAGGTTTCTATATTATGTTTAAATTAATTGTAAAATCAACATCATTCCCTATGGGTTCCTTGGAGTGTTTTATAATAATGACATTTGGCTTCAAACTTGTTTTCAAACTTTCAATGAGAAAAATTATTAATGGTTCACAATGTAAGTGTATCATGAACCTCAATTAAATAATTTTAATTTATATTATTCACAAAATTGAATTAATGTTATTCCTTATATGTGTTTTAATAATGTTTCAGGTTTTATTGATAGGATATATTCCATCATTTGTTATTTGAGAGAGTATTTTATGAGTAAATTTTTTAATAAATATTTATAAAATATTTAGTGAATATTAAATTTATTTATTTAGTGTATAAGAATGTGTGATATTTATTTTTGAAATAATTATTCGTTACTAATTGTCCAATAAATATTTTGGAGGAATGATAGAACATATTTAATGATACAGTGAAAAATTATATAATAATGAATATTATTTGATTAAAAATTATTTAATTTAATGAAACAACATTGTGAATGTAATGAAACAATAAAATTTTCAATATTATTTTATACATAGTGTTCTATTGGTATTAAAAATTAATAATGATAACTTGATGAAAAATAATTTTCTAACACTAGATTTATATAGACTAAATTATAATATATGTTATAGTGGGTTAAATATTTTATGGTTGTCCAAAAGTATGCAGATGGAATTATCTCCCATACCTCGAGAGATCCCTCTCCCATAATTCTCATAAAAATGGAGCGAAATAAGTCACTCTCACGACTCTCTATTCTAGAGACATTATGAAGAATCCTTCCTTGATGTGATTCTTAGGAATGTCAATGGGGAATAATGTAAGCTTTAGGATCTATTTTACTAGTACTTGTAGATTAGAACAAATATGCATAGAGGTTCATGGAGCCCATGTGGATCATCATGGAAGGAGATATACACATATTCCTACCAATATATTATGGTAGGAGACATATAAATTTTTATATTAATAAATTTGGAAATAATTCATAGTAGGTTAATAATTTATTTTTTAAAATTTAATACTAATAATATGTGATGGTCATGCATATAGTTTAATCATACTAATGTTAATTAATATTGTATTCAATTACATTGGTCATAGTGCTCAACATAAATTTTCATTTATATTAATAATATTTTATGAATGAAATAATGTTTTTTAATTCATCATTTAGGACTTCCACATCTCTCATATCACACATAATTATTAAAAAATGTACAAAAACATTATCTTCAAATAACTTTAATAACATAGCCACAAAATCAATTTTCAATGTCTTGGTCATCTATATAAAAAAATTCCAAAATATTATTAATAAATAATTACCTGAATATATAAGAACATATAAATCCTAATGATTAACAACATAATTAAATATATATAATCAAAATCTAAATTCAATATTACCTAAATAAAATTTTCACTATAACATATATTAAACCAAAGGGTTGTATTCCCCTAAATGTCTCCAAAAATATCAAAAATCATCTTATAATACAAAAAATAAATTCCTAAAAAGGGTTATCTTTATTTATACAATTATAATAAACCTATAACTTATTAAGGAATGATACTGTTAAAAAATCTAAAACAATCCTTATCTGATTCCATATGTAAACTAAATGTATCTACTCATTTATATTGATACAATATAAACGCTTTTATCATAAGAAACTCATAAGGTCCATATTTATAAAAAAGTTCCATTTCCTAAAATTCAAGGATATTTTATGTTTAGTGTTTTCTAGAATTTCGAAAAATAATGAATTATCAATTTAAAACAATTAAAAAATATCAGTTTTTATCCCAAAAAATAAGATAAATTAAATTTTTTCTAATTTCATTTAAAAAAATGATTTATTATTTATGTTGAATCCACATTGAAGAAATATTGGTATTTATATAGTTTTCTAATCTTGTGACCTATAAAAAATATTTTAAAATGTGGGATGAGTAGATAATTCTCAATATGTGATATAAAAAGAGTGAAACTAGTTAGTCAATTTTGATAATCATATAATACCAGAATAACTTCTCCCATTTTTACATAATAATCATAGAAATACAAAACACATTTTTCACTCTTGAAATGATATTAAAAATATGTAATAATAAATAATAATTGAAGAATTATAATCATGATTTTGTACTTGATTAATGGCTATACATGAATTTTTTTCACTAAAAACCTTAATTTTTACACTTAAAAGAGGTATAAATATTATCCAGAAGGTCCGATCCAAGCAAGCTTGGAACAAAAAATTTATTAATAAAATAAAAGTGCAGAGAAAGCAGAAAGGAAGAGAGTGATATTACATGTCAAAATATTCATTGTCACCACCCCCATACCCGATCGTGTCATCAGCATCAGCCGATTCCCATTCTGATTGAGTCTCGTATTGTTTAAGAAGCTTCTTATAAAACTTCCATTTGTCTAGTTTCTCCTTCGATAGCTTCTTGATCTCCCTCTTGGAAGATGCCCTAGTGGTCACGGTCCTCGGAACTGTAGAGTAGTCCTTCCTTGGTTTCCTTGAAATAGGGGCAGATCTGACACCCTCATTGTCAGAGCCGCTTTTCTTTTCTCCATGGACAATATCACTATATGATATCTTATTCGCATCCATATCTCTTCCCTTGGTATCTACATGAGATTCACCCCCTTTGCAGAGGGTTAGGTCCCCAACTCCAGGAGTGGATTCCTCCGCCCTTCCATTCTCAAAAGCAGAGGAGGAGGGTTGTGCATTCTGTTGTGGAGGATCAGTCACCATCATAGCGGGGGCTGTACTCATAGACTTTTCAGAGGGAGTCTCATGAGCTCTAATATTAGCAAAAGAGAAAGGCGGAGAAGCATCAATTATCACCTCTTTACCATTCCTAGAAAACGGCAGCTCACAAGTGTCAGAATCCAAATGAGGATCACTGTCCCTGGTGCCAGGCTTTGGTGTAGGCGGATCCTTTAGATTCACTTTATGACGACAATGATTGGAGGGGTGCCCTCGTAGTCCACACTCATTACAGGTAATGTTTTTACGACATAACTCCAAAGAGTACTCCACAGTCATGCATTTCGTGCAGAAGAGGGGTTTGTTTTCATATTCAACATCAATCAAAATTTGATCAGAGGGAATAGAAAGCGTTACCGTGTCAATGAGAGTGGACCTGAGGTCGACTTCCACCAGAATTCTAGCAAAGTTCCCGTACCTGACATCTGTCGTCTCCTTATCAAGACATGTGGGTGTTTCGATTGCCGTTCCAATATCATGCAATATTTATGGATGCCAAAGGACCCAATTCAGCCCATGAAGACGAACCCATACCTGGGCGAAGATATTTTTAGCACTTGATACATTAAAATCCAGTGACCATTCATGTAGATGAATCCATCCCAGCTTTAGAAACATGGATCCAAAGCTCCAAGCTTTCATCTTCACATCATCCGATGGAAATAAACGGTGAATGAAACCCCGACCAAGAGAGACACATTTCCAGTTGTCAAAACCCCACAATGTCGAAATCCTTCAGAATAAATCTTCACATTTCCTTGGCGAAGCACCTTTAGGAAGAACAACACAAGAAATCAAAGAGTTCTCCCCTAGTGTCAGTCGTTCTGCAATGACACCAGGGTTAGCCTCCACATGGGCAAGAGATCCCTTTTGAAGGATCCTCCCGTGGTCCTCTTTCTTAGGCAGAGGTGCAGATGCCTTTATGACATCCACAAAGTATCGTTGCCCGTGTGATGCTCCCAATGAATCTCCAACCAAAACCCTATCCTCAGCCATATCTCGAGGTCGGGAAGCAACTGGACTAGCCGCCCTCACCTGATCCTGCACAACCACATCCTGCTCCTGCACAGTCAGTGACCGAGCAGCGTTAGTCAGAGGCTAAGCCGCACGATCCTACTCCTCCACAGCCCCAAATAGCCGGACTGGTGCTCGAATATCATCCCTTTCAATGAATCACCTCTCATAGATCCGGTTGAAACCAAATTAGTGAGGAAAATCCATAAAGGGAGAAAAACTAAGATCACGCGCAGATCCAGAACCGAATCGCCGCGAACGAAGAGCTTCTGGAGATCTGTGAAGCCGAACGCTGAGAACCCCGACTTTTGATCTGAAATGCTGAGACCTCCAAATTTGGAGTCAAGACGCCGAGGATGAAAAGGCGTTGGAGCCGAATCGCTGAGACCTCCAACTTTGGCGCCAGACCACTGAGGATGAAAAACCGCGGAAATCTGAAGCAAACCGAGAAGAAGAAGATACGACGCCTAGATCCTTTAGTTACCGCCGAACCAGAGCCGAATCGTGGAGAAGAATGAGATGCCAAAACCCTAGAACCTGCGGGTTCTAGAGAGAGAGCGGCCTCTCTCTTCATACCTCTATCTATAAATATTATGTTAAACATAAACTCATTAGAAACCCTTATAATATCAAAATTATTCATTAAAAATAATTTAAAATATAATAATAATATTTTTTGTACCTTGGCAGGTCATATCCAAGACACACATACTGGCACTCTTATTAGAACTCTTACAAATTGAATAACAAATATATTCACTTTGATCATAATTCCAAAAAGAAAAAAATCTTTATCTAATTTGTTGGAGAGATTTATTGGGCGCACCCATAATAAAAAATATTCTAAAAGGTCCATAAATTACATGAAACACATATAAACATTACATTCCACCATATAAAGTCAACAAAATAATATTTTTTACCCATATAAAAAAGAATTTTTTGTCATCACATAAGATATTGAATATATAATTTACTTCATATAATATTTAAGAAAAATATCAAAATTGAGGAAAAGGTAATTTATTTGAAAATAACAATGGATTAATTTGTATAAATAATTTTAACTGAAAAGATCGGTTATAGTTAAAAAATACATTTTTTATATATTCATTAAATTCATTATTTCATAAACCATTGTAAAAAACGATCTTCAATTGGACAATAAAAAGTTGATTCCCATTTTTTAACCTCATAAAAATGTAAAAACAAAAAACAATTAATTATATAATCAATTAATGAGTAAATAAAATCTTTATTAAAAATTAAATAAAATACTGATAAAGAAAGAAACATATAAAAATAATTCTTTAAAACATATACTGTATTTTTAATGTAAAATAAATTACATGTTTCTTAAATTTTGAAAAAGGGATTTTTATGATTTCAGATAATCAATAAATATATATTGATAATAATTTATTTTTATATAATAATTTATTTAATATATCCCAAAATAATTTCATTCAACAAATAAATTAAAATATATCATTAAAATGGAATAAATCTCAATTAATGGAAATTGAGATGAAAAATCCCTTATATGACATTCAAATTTCCACATACATACATTAACTCAAAAAAGATTATTTTATTTTATACACATATATTAAAATTTGGAAGTTTTATTAGGTTTTTTATTATACATTTTATTTATACTATTACCTTTACATATATTTTTAATAATCATTGAAGTTCATGTTGCTTATTTTAAGTGTGTTCGATTCCAAATTATATTATAACAGTAGAGGGTTGACTAGGGTAAAGAGTATCATTATAACATTATATAAAGAATATTAATAATTATATAAATATCTTACTTATAAACTAAATAATTTTTTTACCATACTTAACTAGTTTATGTGAATAACATACCTTATACCTTCATGAAGTTGGTATTCCACACTTGCACACAAATGATGTTAGAAATTTCTAATGAATAGAAGGTTAAAAATTTTGTTTTATAATATATTTACTTGATGATAATAAAATCAGAATATAATTTATATATATATTAAAAACATCATGATAAATATCCATGAGTGTGGGTGATAGAAACCAAAACACATCTCTTCCTGAAGGTTGTAGTCTGCACATACCAACTAATGATATCTTTATTAAACATTTGATAAAAACAGAAATGAATAAGTCTTTTAGAAAGAAAATAAATAAATTTCTGTTTAACGTAGATACATATTTTGTTATATCCTCGTGGTTTATGATGTTATTTACTGAATAATAATAACAAATAAAAACAATATTTTTAACTATGAGATATATCTATTATTCGAAAACCTAAATTTCTCATAAACCATAAACCATATAGGATAGTTATTTTATAATTAAAATGGATTTAAAATATCAGTATGCTTGTATGGTATATATTTTTTTATTTTGTGTCCCCATTATAGTTCTGAAAACGTGTGTGGATTTGAGTAATGTATTTCCCACCTTATATATGATTGGAGGGGAACCCCTAGAATTACATAAATAATTAAATTCATATAAATATAATTTATTGTTAAATGGTAAGAAATTTGAAATATTCAATATCTAATATTATAATGAGTCTAAATAGTATAATTCAATAATAATTATTTTATATTTATTTTTTTTTGACATTTTAATACTTATCTATTAATTTAAAACCACTGTTAACCCTTTTGATAATTATCTTGATATCAATATTTTTATTCAATATGAAATAAAAAATTTACTATAAATGAAAAAGTGACACCTAACAGAAAAATGGATCATATAATAGACCATATCAAATTAATATTTCAAAATATAGTATTTTAATGAATTTTCAATCATTTAATAGTATATTGATTTACATAATATATCGTTAAATTTATTTTCCTTACTATTCAAATAGTTTAACATTAAATAAATCATTATTATATTATAAATAAAATATATACATATAAAATATAATAAATACATTATATTTATATATGAAATTAATTTAACACTATAATTTATCTAAATTATAAAATTAACTATTTATAATAATTATTTACATCATTTTGTATTAGATTAAATTTTATTGTATCACTATTGTATAAGAATTTATGGTAATAATTAACTCAAAAAATATGAAAAAATTACCTTAATAATTAAAATTTACTCAAATTTTATATAAACAATTATAATATAAACTATCATTGTTATACCCAATTGAAAAAATAAAATACTAAATAAAACAAAGTAAAATTTTATTCCTTATCTACATAAAAACAAATTTTGGTCATTATAAATTGTAATGGAAAATAGATATTCTAATTTTAAATAAATATATTGACATTATCAATTAAAACATGTAAAATAAAACACAAAAAACGAGTTTGGGATATTTTATGGCCCTATATCCTACTTTTAACCATGATTTACCAATTAAACACTTATTTCAGTTAAGATTATTATTAAAAATATAAAAAATATAGGGTCGTCATATAAGAAACATGAAACTGAAGATTAAATATTTTTAATAAATTTAGCACGATTATGGAATCTTAATAATTATGTATACATAAAATAAAAAACAATATTTTATAAAAATGTCTCATTAAGCCTCAAATTGAACTTATACCAAAATAATGTATAAGGATTTTTTATTTGTATTTAATCAGATTGCACAAAAATATAGTGTAATTATATTATTTTATGAAAAACCTGGCACTTAAACTACTTCATTTATTGAAAATATATTATAGTTTTATAAAAATAACTAAGTTTCCCTATTTAAAAAAAATAAATCTTTTCAAAAAAATTCCCATATTTTCTCTTATTTTATTTTTGTTCTAATAATATGATAATAGATATTTTTATTTCATATAAAATTTTGAAATTATAATAAAATATTCATTATTTTTTCTCAAAACTATTATTATATATTATTATTGAAGAAAACATATTAATGTATCATAAAATGACTATAACGACAATTAAATACATATTTATTAAGAAATTATCAATATTTTTTTTACATAATACCATTATGAATATTTTTTATATATTAGGTATTTTTTTCATAACATAAATTTAGAATCCATGATATATACATTCATAATAAGTAATGAATTTTTATATTATATCAAAATTCACATAGGGAACAGTGTTGTGTTTTAATCAATATATAAAACATAGTTTTCTTAATAGAAAAATTAACAGAGTTATAATAAAAACAAGAGGAATTTTTTTTCTTATTTATTAGGACATAATTCTTTAATATTAATTTGGAATCATTTCTATTGGACCTATCATTAAAATATTAGTCTATTTGTAGAGACATATGCTTGACGTATATGGACATTACATTAATTATGCGGAATATTTAATACATAACAAGAACCAACACTCAATGACCTCAATAGTTTAGTGTCTTTGGAAACTCGGAATATAATATTCCTATGATTTTGAAAGATCTTCAACATCTCCCATAAATATCTCCCCCTTTTGTTTTATTACATAAAACCTTTATTTAAATCCTAGGGAAAAGAAAACATATAAAGGGTGAGCTGAAATTCTCAGTAAGGGTAAGCATAGAGAAAAGAAAACAAATCATATACATTTGAACTTAAAAAACACGAACATAAAGTTTAAACATCAAAATCATGAGAAATAAATCTTGGTAGTATATAAGTCATAGATTATAAAGGAACATTAATCATGATAAAATAGTTTGGGAATAAGAAATTTAATTTTGGAAAACCATTATGCACATGATATGATTTTCGTAGTAGCCAGGGCATTGCTGCAAAGACCATCTTATTGGACAAAGTCCCTTACTGAATCGAGTTCACTCCTCATTCTAGCCATGTATCACTTAACCGGATTAACTTTTCATTCCTTCCATGTCTATCTCATGATATATAAATCATTACCCAATTAATTGGAGAGAGATATAGGTCCCACCCATCTCATAATTAAATCATTCTTACTTGTGCCACAAAATAAACATAAATCATTCATCATAAACCAATGAATAAAATGGGTTTCATAAAAATCATCCCATAATAATATAATCCATAGAAAACAAATGGATATCATTTCATCATAAAAATAATCAAAACATTTAAATAATAGAGACATTATATTTGAAACATAATCATACTAAATAATGTCATCTCAGATGGAAAATAGTTTTTAAAAAACACATGAAATGAATTCTTGAGGAAAATATCCTTTCTTCTTTAAAATCATTTTCTTATCAAAAAATACCATTAAATTTTAAAATAAAAGTATTTTTTTTAAAATAGTAATGAAATATTGTATAGTAATCTTCATGAAAAAAAAGAATTATGAAACCGTAAAAATATATTCACACCGTATAAGTTAAAAAACATTATTCTCATACTTTAGCTGGAAAAGTCAAAAAGTATCTTATATTGTAAAAGAAATAAAGATTCCTTCCATAACGCAAAGTAAAAGTAAAAGGGGGGGGGGGTAAAAATGACTTTAAAAATTAATGGAATAATATTAAACACTTTATGGGAAACATATTTATGGACATGGATGGAAAATATAACCCTAGTAAATAATTACGTATAAGCAATCTCGGATAAAAAAGAGATTACATAATTATCCCTTATCATAGGTCCAATTTCTTCCATACGTGTCTGAAACTCCTGTATAGTGGGATTAAACATATTATAACTCTGTAACAGAACCATAATAATATTTATTATTTCATATATGATTCACTTATAAATTTATATTACCCATTATTTTGTCAATTAAACGTTAATGCAGAATTTGGGTAAAATCGTATCATTTATCATAACTGTTTGGACATGTTTTTCTTAATATTATCATGATTAACTTATTTCTAGAATGTAAAACATTATTTATATATCATTTATATTCAGTATATATATATATATAATATAATGATAAAATAAATGAAACACACCGTTCATGGGGACGGTAGGCCGTACGTACGCATGAACAATGTTTTCCTTTCCTTATTGACTAGAATGGAAGTAAGTAGATGAAATATATATATACATAAATCCAGTAGCATTATTTTGTAATATATATCATTAATCAACATTATATATACTTTATAATCATCCATGAATGGTTAACATGGAGAATTAATCTCATCGTGTCGTGGAGACGGTAATCTGTATGTACTCACGAGCGATGATATTGTTCCCATTATTATTGAATGGAATTGTAGTGGATGATATAATATCACAGAATTAGTATCATGTTATAATAATTATATATAGTTATTTTTAAACCATTATACCCATCCAAGTAAGGTGGTGGTGGAAAAACAGATTACACCACAGTGTGGAGACGATATTCTGTACGTACGCACGCGCGGTGATTTTGTTTTCTGTTGGATGGATAGAAGGTGAAATGGGGTTGTTTCATATTTATAATAACACATTAGTATATTAGTTTTACTTCTGTTATTAATTTAAAATTAAACAACTAAATAAGTTTAATTAGAAGAATAATGGAACATTTAAGAATCAGTAGAAGAGATTACCTCTTCTTTGAAATGCCTCCGATTAACATCCTCTTAGGGCACTAAATTTGGTCTTTGAAGAATACCAAAACTTCTAGTAGGTTTCTATTTAAGTTTATAAGTGAAATGGGAAGGTATTGGCCGTGATTTAAAGCTCAAATTTGTGTGAATAGGAGAGGAAGGAGGTGCCCTTATATAGTAGAGGAGAGGGACACTTTTGGAAACTATAAATATATTAATTAATAATAAAATGAAACCCCCCATAAAACCCCCAAAAATGACTCAATTCGAACATTATATGAGATAATGTTGTAATTTAATCAAAAAATTAAATTTATACATGTTATATGTTTATTTTAAACCTTATAAACTTGATTTATCATTATTTAATCTATTTAATTTTTTTGCGGTAATAAAATTATAAATTTAAAATTGTTATTAATACATACTTAAATGTTGTAAGTTTCAAATAATTGGATTTTTAATAACCATGTAGACCATATAATTTTTAATTTGTAGTTTTTAAAATTTTTTGTGATTTTTAAATAATTTAATAATATGTAATTTGTATAAAATATCAATAGCGTAAATTTTGACACTATTCATTATTTGAATTTAAATAAAAACCACACTGAAGATATGTTCGAATAAAAATATATAATATATTACTTATATATAACATACATCGAAAAAAATCATGAGGAACATTAATTTGATCATATATTATTTATTTTAATATTTTTAAAAGAATTTATTTGATATATCTCATAATAAAATAATTTGTACATCATTTTTGTATAATTATTTATTATTATAATTTTTCGAATAAAAATTAAAAATAAAATCCTATAATAAAGATAAATACAATACCTTCCATGATAATATTTTTACTAGAATATAGAATCTTAAAATTAACAACATTTAAATTGTTATATTTATTAAATTATGAAGGTGACATCTTGGACATCATTTAAAATAAAATAATATAAATGTCCTAATCGGTTTTATAAGTCTCCAAACGGTCCAAAAATCGACCCTTGGATGATTAGGGTATAGATATACTCGACCAATAATTTTTGGTAAAGTTTATGGTCCTTTTGATAGGTATTATAATTTTAATAAAAACTATCTTATCGATTTTCACTAAATAAATAATTTCTTCATCATTAATGTATTAGATATTAAAATAATTAAATATTTCTTAAAAATTAAAAATAAATTACAATTATAAAGAAAAAAAATCAGATTTTAAATTATTATTTATAATCTAATTTATATTCTGTATATCCTTATATTAAAAATAATCTAATTATTATAGTTTGAGTAAGAGATATTTCACTTTCCTTTAAATAAAATAAATAAAAGGTCTTAATCAAATACAAGTGGGTTCCATTAGATTCCATTTCTAGACAAGTATGATTTAGGGAAAAATTTAATCATCCAATTATATTAAGAAACGGGTTAGGGTAATTTTATAATATTATATTTACGATTAATTACCCGATTTACCTTTAACTATGGTAAATAAAATTTACCGTAGTTACTATTCAAAATGCCTAAAAATAAAAAGTATCTTATTAACATAGTTTGTACCTACGGATTCAAAATATGGAAAAAATATTCTAAATTCAAAACACAAAAGTTGTAGTACTTAATTTAACATTAATCCCGCTGTTGAGAAAATGGGTTTTTAATGTTAAAACGTTGCAAAAGATTGAAATTTTTTTACTTATGAATTCAGTGAAAAATTAATGATAATAAATTTCATTATATTAAATGGTAAAAATATATTCTATTTATACTTTAAAACCATTAAATATTATAATTTAACAATTTAAATCATCTCGATGAAAAAAGTTGTTTTTAATTAAAATTTATCGTTTTTTTACAATTCATCGATATAAGAAACTTATCAGAAAAATATCAAAAATTTATCCAATGCAAATTTTTATATCCTAATTCAAAAGAAGAATTTATTTTGTCAAATTGAACTTATAAAAATGTCAAAAAATAAATTTAATGTGTGTGTGCTATCAAAAGGTGACAAAACTTTTTTTTTGAAAAAATACTTATTTTACCCGAAAAATTTATTTTGTTCTCATACCATGTACTATAAAATGTTTAAGATGAATTATAATGTCAAAAAATTTAAAATTTAGTTACTAATATTAATAATGGCTATTTCATAATAATATTATAACAATATATAGTTGTTTAGTTAAACATAGTATTGCGTACAACACACGCTATTGAGGAATGTTTCTCTTACGTGCAACATAAGCCAAGAATAGTGCTTGTGTATAATATAAGTTAATACGGTGTTTCTTATTATAAGGCCCCAACCTTAAACCATACTTAATCTTGAGTTATTACAAGATTACACATTTAGGATCTTTTCGGGTTTAAAGTTTTAGAGAATTAGATCATAAAACTTGCATTACATTCCACATATAAACAAAGTGGTTACATAAAGATACTATTCTTCATTACCATCAATGGAAACATATTTAAAATAAAATATGGATTCTTTCTTGACACTTCCTTGACACTATCATCATATCATGTACCCTTCCCTTGACCTGTGAAAATAATTTCAACAAAAAACTTGGGATGAGCATAAAAAGCTCAGTAAGGGATATAAAAATATGGAAAGGAAACATGGGTACATATATACCAAAGGATGAGATCATACTTTACCCATAAAACATAGGCAGTTTAACATACCTCATAAAATCATTAACAAATCATAGAAGTCATAAGACATAAAGGTAACTTGAGGCATTCATAACATTTTTATGTAGGGAGTAACCCTCTTGGTTACGTTTGGAATACCCATCACAGTATATTCCCTAAATCTCTTCGGAGAAACCTTAACGTTTCACTCCTTCGCATTACCCAATGCATTGGAGACCTATATCGTGCTCACCCGCCCTTAGTTTATCATGGAACCACCCATCTTCATAATAATTCCCAAGAACCATAACATAATCGTATCACATAAAACATGCATAAAGGAAACATAACATTTCTACATTTCAATCACAAGATATCAATACAACACAAAAAACATTGTGAAAACCATTTTCAATACCCAAATAAAAGAAAAGTAAAACATGGTATTTATTTTTCATTTAAAAAGAAGGTATGGCTTGTAGAGGAAGCCGAAACTCAAATAACGGTCACGACGGCGGAGAAGTCGTTGTCACCACATACGTACGACAAAAACATTCCCTTTTGTCGTTTAGTAAACGCTTCATATAAAAAAGATTCCTTTTGAATAAATATAAAAGTTAAAGGGGTTTATACACCGTATAAAAGAAAGTTGTGTATAAAATAAAATATGCCTCAATGAAAGGAGATTGAGACGAAGTCCCATACCTCGTATCCGACTTGACCCGACCGTTCTTTAATCTCCTGAATAGTAAACTTGAGTTAATCTCTACTTGATTATGAACCTTTTTCAAGTTCATTATTCCTTTTATACCATGTTATGAACATCATGTAATCATTTAAGTTAATAATGTTCATTTTGTCGGTATTTGGTTCTTAAGTCAAAATTAGACTTCTTACACTTACATATTGTTAATTTGGTCAAAGGTTCGTTATATCCAGAATGATATTAATGATTTGGATAACATATATATCATATGTATTCATCATATACATGTATTCATAATATTACATCACATTTAGAGGTAAGAAATGAAATGCACCGTTCATGGAGACGGTAAGCCGTACGTACGCATGAACGCTACTTCCATTTCTATTTCGTATTTTCTGGAATGGAATCATAATGATATAAGATTATATTATAATTCCAGTATGATAACATATATAATATCATTAACTTTATCCTTTACTCATCCCACATATGGTATTAACGAATCAAATCACTTTCAGGGGACGGTAGTCCGCACTTCCTAAAATGAAGATATCGTGTTTACCCATAATGGAAACCATAAAGGTATGCCCAAAATGAAAAAAAAATAAGTTTAAGGAAAAAATAAACATATTATATATCATATATAAAAATAGTGACATCATAATGGCCACCTTTGAAGGTGTTAAATGAGTATTGAACAATCATCGTTTCGGGAGGCAGAATTTCGCCATCCACGGAAACCGTATGTTCATTAACCATTTGATGTTGTTGTGTGAGAGTTTAGCTCAAATAAATCTTATAACAACATTCTATTATATTTAATATACTAGTGTTGTTACAGAAAAAATAAATAAAAAGAGTTTAGGGGGTTGGAGAAGCAAAATAAAACAAATGAACAAGAGAGAAAGAATTACTTTTAAAAGTGTAACTCCTTTTGATTTGAGCCTAAAGGCTTCCTTTGAAAGGATTATTCTCAAAGGGAATACTCTAGGATGAGGAGAGGGATGTGTAGAGAGTAAATGGGCAGGGTTTGGCCGAGCCAAAGTCTTGATGAGTGTGTGAAATGAGGTAGAGGTGGGGGCCTTTTATAAGAGGAGAGGAGGGGAACTTTTGGAAAGTAAAGATAAGTTACTTTATTTTAAAAAGAGTTTCGAATTCAAAAGGTCCCACATTGCTATAATTCGAGGATAAGGTAATAGGGATTCTAAATCCACTCATCCAATTGGTTTTTACCATGTGTAGGTTTTATATTTTTCATTATCTTTCCATTTTATTTAAATCGTTAAATAATGAGGTCATCGCTGCATCATCATGATGTCATAAATAATTTAATTTATTTAAATTATAAAAATTAAAAAAAATACTATGATGTAGTAAATCTTTTTAGATTTCCAATGACTATTTATAATCAAAAATCTGATCTTTATAACCCCATGTAAAAATTGTTTTCGTAAAACATATTATGTTTGTGTCATTTTTACTTTTACATTAAATAAAAAGTTATTTATGTCATTTCCCAACCAAAGTGGATCCATGGGGTCCCCAAGTTGACCCATGAATTTTATTGGTCGGCCATGACACAACCAATGAGGTTAGGAAATGTGTCAAGATCATCTCATTTTATTAAAGCATTATTTTTACCTTAAACTACACTAATTACCACTAATCGCGATTAAAACTTAATAAGTTACTATTCACCAAAGAATTATTTTAATCTCATTGAACCACATTTTACTTCTTAATAACAAACATGTATGTAGGATTTTTGAAATTCAAAACACAATGATGGAAAAATTTCATTTAAACGGAAAAATCAGTTTTTATAAGTACTACTTAGGGGTTTCACTATTCATCAAAAATTGATGTTTTTCAGAAAATTACCAAAAATCCACCCTAAGCTATATTTGATATTACGATTTCAAAAATGAAGTCTATTTTACAAAATTCAAAACATATAAGTCACATTAATTAATTTAATAATTAATTCCCGTTGTCAGAGCAAATAGCGTGTTTTTATAAAACAATAAGTATCAAAAGATTGACACCAGTTTAAGTCTAATTTCAAAGTGAAATTGATTCCAATGACCACCATTGGATAAAATGGTAAAAAGATATTCTAATTTAACTTTAAAACTAATTCAAAAGATAATCTAATCATATAAATAAATTATATTAAAAAGCAGTTTTGATGTAAAATGCAGTATTTTTCACTATTCATTAAAAAATGAACATTGTCAGAAAAATACCAAAAATTCACACAAAGTAAATTTTGATGTCCCAATCATAAAGAATAAGTTTATTTGGACAAATATAGTTTATAAAATAGTCAAAATATAGATTTAAAAAGGGTTTTCCATCATAAGGCAGTAAAACAATCTTTTAAGAATATTAGTGTATTCCATGCTTAAGATTGGATTTATTTTCATTTTAAGCCTCTAAAACACTATCTTAATCATTAATAGACATAGAAAAAAATATCTATTATCCATTACTTACTTGGGATGTTACATCCTTCCCCCCTTTAGAAAATTGTGTCCCCACAATTTATTTACTTATCGAATAAATGGGAGTACTTATCCCTCATTGCATTTTCAGATTCCCTTGTTGCCTCTTCAATCATGTGGTTTTTCCACAAAACCTTTACCTGGTGAATCACCTTATTCCGTAACACTTGCTCCCTGTGGTCAAGAATCTGGACTGGTTGTTCCTCATAAGATAGGTTCTCTTCTAGCTGAACTACCTCTGGACTCAAAACATGAGATAGATCTGGCATGTACTTCCTTAACATCAAAACATGAAAAACATTGTGTACCTGAGATAAACTCGGAGGTAAAGCCACTTGGTATGCAACTGATCCAACTCTCTCCAGAATTTCGTATGGTCCAATGAACCTTGGACTCAGCTTTCCTTTCTTACCAAATCTCATCACACTTTTTCAAGGAGAAACCTTGAGAAAAACATGATCACCTACCTCGAAAGATAGATCCTTCCTCCGGTTATCCGCATAACTCTTCTGCCTGCTCTGAGATGTTCTCATGTGTTTCTGAATCAGCTGAACTTTTTCTGCAATCTCTTCTACCAATTCTGGTCCCATCAACTTCCTTTCACCCACTTCATCCTAGAAAGCTGGAGTTCGACACCGCTTCCCATATAATGCCTGAAATGGTGCCATCTATATACTGGAATGAAAACTGTTATTATATGAAAATTAAACCAAAGAAAGATGTTGGTCCCAACTTCCCTGATAATCCATAGAACAAGCTCGTAGCATATCCTCCAATGTCTGAATTGTTCGTTCTGACTGCCCATCTGATTGAGGATGAAAAGCTATACTAAAATTTAATTCAGTACCCAACTACTTCTGAAGGCCTTTCCAAAAGTTAGAAGTAAACCTGGGATCATGATCCGATACAATAGAGAGAGGAACTCCATGTAACCTGACTATCTCTTTAAGATACAAACAGGAAAGTTGATCAAGAGAGAAAGTATCTCGTATAGCAAGGAAATGAGCAGATTTGGTCAAGCGATCAACAATAACCCAGATTGAATTATTACCTCGAGATGTCTTCGGTAATCCAACAACAAAGTCCATGGATATATTCTCCCATTTCCACTCTGGCACTGGTAAAGGCTGAAGCATCCCTTTCGGTAACTGCCGCTCTGCTTTAACCTGCTGACAAGTCAAACAATTCATAGTAAAGTCAGAAATATCTCTTTTCATTCCATCCCACCGGTAATACTCCCGTAGATCTCTATACATCTTAGTACTACCCGGATGAACTGAAAACGGAGAACTATGATCTTCACATAACAACTCTCTCTTCAACTGTTAATCACAAGGCACACACAATCTCTTCCCGAATCTCAAATCGCAATCATTATCAATGTTGAATTCAGGAAACTTACCTTTCTGAACCAGCTCTAACTTTTTCTGCAACTCACTGTCTTTCTTCTGTGCTTGCTTGATTCTATCTGATAGAGAAGATCTCACTGATACCTGAAACAAAACAGAAGTACTTCCTGCACCAACAACTTCTATGCCAAAGTTCATCAAATCCTTAACCAAATGATCACGTTCCAAAGCAACATTGTTAATGAAGCATTACTTTTTCGACTCAAAGCATCAACCACTTTATTTGCTTTTCCCGGATGGCAATTAATTGTACAATCATAATCCTTGATTAATTCTAGCAATCTCCTCTGTCTCATGTTTAACTCTTTCTGAGTGAATATATACTTTAAACTTTTTTGATCTGTATATATTTCATACTTTACTCCATACAAATGATGCCTCCAAATTTTTAAAGCAAAAAAAATAGCAGCTAATTCCAAATCATGTGTAGGGTAATTTACCTCATGAGTTTTCAACTGTCGTGAAGCATAAGCAATTACCTGATCATTCTGCATTAGGACACAACCAAGTCCTTTCAATGAAGCATCACTGTATATAATAAACTCACCATTCCTGGAAGGTAGTGCCAAAACTGGAGCATTCACCAATCTTCTTTTCAATTCCTGAAAACAATCATCACATTATTTTGTCCAGATAAACTTAACACCCTTCTGAGATAGCTTAGTCATTGGACTAGTTAACCGTGAAAAATTTCTAACAAACCTTCGGTAATAGCCCGCCAAACCAAGGAAGCTACGAATCTCGGTTACATTTGTGGGTCTTGGCCATTCTTCCACAACTTTTGATTTTGCAGGATCAACAATTATTCCATCTTTAGAAACAATGTGACCAAGGAAAGAAATTTGTTGCAACCAAAACTCACACTTGCTGAATTTCCCATACAGTTTCTTTTCTTTTATGGTTTGTAAGATAACCCTTAAATGTCTTTCATTCTCCTCTTTACTTTTTGAAAACACCTAAATATCATCAATGAAAACCACCACAAACTTATCCACGAGCTCATGGAAAATTATATTCATTAAGTCCATGAATACAGCAGGTGCATTGGTTAGCCCAAAAGGCATTACTACAAATTCATAATGGTCATATCTCGTACGAAACGTGGTCTTCGGAATATCTGCCTCCTTTTCCTTCAGCTGATGGTACCCCAATCTCAGGTCAATCTTTGAAAAAAACTGAGCTCCCTGGAGCTGATCAAACAAATCATCGATATGAGGCAAATGATATTTGTTCTTAACAGTGATGTTATTCAAGGCTCTATAATCAATGCAAAGTCTCATAGAACCATCTTTATTTTTAACAAATAAAACAGGAGCACCCCATGGTGATGTGCTAGGTCTAATGAAACCTTTCTCTAATAAATCTTGCAATTGCTCCTTCAACTCTAAAAGTTCAATTTGTGGCATTCGATAAGGGGGTTTTGAAATTGGCTTAGCATCAGGAACTAAGTCAATGGTAAAATCAACTTCCCGATCTGGTATTATTCCAGGCAACTCATCAGGAAAAACATCAGGATACTCATTTACCACTGGCACATCATCAATCTGAACAGTTCCCTTGTTTTCAACAATATGAGCAAGGTAACATTCATTTCTGTCTTTTATAAGTTTCTCGGCCTCTTGATAAGTTATCAAAAGTAAGGGTTCATTCTTGTAATCAAACTGAAAGTATTTCTGAAAAGAAACTTCTTTAGCTCTACAGTCAATCTTAGCATGTTAAATAGAGAGCCAATCCATACCCAGGAAAACATCAAACTCTACTAGAGGTAGAACAATAAGGTTTCCAAGTAGGTTCTTTCCACAAATAAGGATAGGAAGATTCTTATAAATTCTTTTTGCCTCAACATTTCCCCCAGGTGTTTTTACAAAAAGTTCAGGAGTCATTTCTTGAGATGGTATTAACATTTTACTAGAAAAGGTTTCAGAGATGAAAGAATGTGTAGACCCCGAATCAAACAACACACTGGCATAATCTGAAAAAACAAACAAAGTACCTGATACAACTTCATTTGATGGCCCGACATCTGCTGAAGTAGTTTCAAAGGATTTCACCACCCCTTTCTGCTTGTATTCTAACTTCTTCCCATCACTCAAGCTCTTTGTCGGACACTCGTTTGCATAGTGACCCATCTCATTGCACTTATAACATTTCACTAACTGTAAATCAAATTTGTTCTTACCTTCACCTTGATCCTTTTCAGTGCAATCACGAGCCTTATGTCCCATCTTACCACATCGGTAGAACTTTATAGAATTCATAAGACATTCCCCAGCATGCCTTTTGCCACATTTATCACAAACTGGAAACTTAGTTCTCTTACCATCAGACTTTTTTGAAGAATTCTTACCTTTCTCCTGCCACCTCGGTCTCTTCTTCTACTGGTTGTTATAGAACACTTGGTCATCGGCAAACTCCATTTCCACCTTCTCAGCACATTGAACAAGCTTTTCATAACTTTTAAACTCACGAGAAGCTAATGCCCTTCGATATTTTGGCTTTAATCCTGAGTAAAAATGATTGATTTTACTATCAAGGTCTCGGATAAAATTTGGAGTATACCTTGCCAATCGAGTGAACCTTTCTTCATAGGCAGCCACTGAGTCTTCCTCTTGCCTCAATTCCAAGAATTTTTTTTCCATCCTAAGTCGAACAACCTTAGGAAAATACTTCTCAAGAAACATACCTTTGAATTCATACCAGTCAAGAGCATCAATATCATCGGCGTCCCTGATATTTTTAACCATAGACCACCACTGATCTGCTTCACCCTCCAAACGGTAAATAACAAGACTAACCTTTTGATTGTCTGAACACCCCATGACATCAAAAATCTTCTCCAGTGCTTTAATCCACCCTTCAGCTAGCACATGGTCAGATGATCCTCTGAATGGTGGTGGATGTTGCCTGATGAAATGTTCCACCACTGTCATGTTCCTCTGTGGTTGATCTGGCTGATCCCGTGCATGGATACCACCACCATTTATCGCTTGAGTCAACTGCTCCATTACTGCAACAAACTGTTTAGTTCCAAATCCGACCATTTCTGGATGCTGATTTGGAAGGTTATTTCCTTCTGTATGCCTTCCTAGCACTGCTTCCCTGTTTCCTCTGTGGAAAACCATTCTGAACAAACATGTCTTAGATGAAGCAACATGGTAATCTTCAAATGCTATATCATTTCAAAAAATATTTTTTTTGGATAATCATTTAATATAATTCTAACTCCTAAATTTATCTAAACTGAGCACTGATACCAAATATAAGGCCCCAACCTTAAACCTTACTAAATCTTGAGTTGTTACAAGATTACACATTGAGAATCTTTTCGGGTTTAGTGTTTTAGAGAATTAGATCATAAAACTTTCATTACATTCCACATATAAATAAAGTGGTTACATAAAGATAGTATTCTTCATTCCCATCAATGGAAACATATTTAAAATAAAACATGGATTCATTCTTGACACTTCCTTGACACTATCATCATATCATGTACCCTTCCCTTGACCTGTGAAAATCATTTCAAAAAAAAACTTGGGATGAGCATAAAAAGATCATTAAGGGATATAAAAATATGGAAAGGAAACATGGGTACATATATACCAAAGGATGAGATCATACTTTACCCATAAAACATAGGCACTTTAACATACCTCATAAAATAATGAACAAATCATAGAAATCATAAGACATAAAGGTAACTTGAGGCATTCATAATATTCTTACGTAGGGAGTAACCCTCTTGGTTACGTTTGTAATACCCATCACAGTATATTCCCTAAATCTCTTCGGAAAAACCTTAAAGTTTCACTCCTTCTCTTTACCCAATGCATTGGAGAGCTATATCGGGTTCACCCACCCTTAGTTTATCACGGAACCACCCGTCTTCACAATAATGCCCAAGAACCATAACATAATCGTATCACATAAAACATGCATAAAGGAAACATAACATTTCCACATTTCAATCACAAGATATCAATACAAAACATTGTGAAAACCATTTTCAATACCAAAATAAAAGAAAAGTAAAACATTGTATTTATTTTTCTTTTAAAAAGAAGGTATGACTTGTAGAGGAAGCTGAAACTCAAATAACGGTCACGACGGCGGAGAAGTCGTTGTCGCCGCATACGTACGACAAAAAGATTCCCTTTTGTCGTTTAGTAAACACTTCGTATAAAAGAGATTCCTTTTGAATAAACGTAAAAGTCAAAGGGGTTTATACACCGTATAAAAGAAAGTTGTGTATAGAAAAAAATATACCTCAATGAAAGGAGATTGAGACGAAGTCCCATACCTTGTATCTGACTTGACCCGACCGTTCTTTAATCTCCTGAATAGTAAACTTGAGTTAATCTATACTTGCTTGTGAACCTTTTTCAAGTTCATTCTTCCTTTTATACCATGTTATGAACATCATGTAATCATTTAAGTTAATAATGTTCATTTTGTCGGTATTTGGTTCTTAAGTCAAAAATAGACTTCTTACACTTACATGTTGTTAATTTGGTCAAAGGTTCGTTATATCCAGAATGATATTAATAATTTTGATAACATATATATCATATATATTCATCATATACATGTATTTATAATATTACATCACATTTAGAGGTAAGAAATGAAATGCACCGTTCATGGAGACGGTAAGCCGTACGTACGCATGAACGCTACTTCCATTTCTATTTCGTATTTTATGGAATGTAATCATAATGATATAAGAGTATATTATAATTCCATTATCATAACATATATAATATCATTAACATTATCCTTTACACATCCCACATATGGTATTAACGAATCAAATCACTTTCAGGGGGCGGTAGTCCGCACTTCCTAAAATGAAGATATCGTGTTTACCCATAATGGAAACCATAAAGGTACGCCCAAAATGAAAAAAACAGAAGCTTAAGGAGAACATAAACATATTATATATCATATATAAAAATAGTGACATCATAATGGCCACCTTTGAAGGTGTTAAATGAGTATTGAACAATCATCATTTCGGGAGGCAGAATTTTGCCATCCACGGAAACCGTATGTTCTTTAACCATTTGATGTAGTTGTGTGAGATTGTAGCTCAAATAAATCTTATAACAACATCCTAGTTTATTGAAGATACTGGTTTTGTTACAAAAAAAGTAAATAAAAAGAGTTTAGGGGGTTGGAGAAGCAAAATAAAACAAATGAACAAGAGAGAAAGAATTACCTTTAAAAGTGTAACTCCTTTTGATTTGAGCCTAAAGGCTTCCTTTGAAAGTTTTATGCCCGAAGGGAATCCTCTAGGATGAGTAGAGGGATGTGGAGAGAGTAAATGGGCAGGGGTTGTCCGAGCCAAAGGCTTGAGGAGTGTGTGAAATGAGGTAGAGGTGGGGGCCTTTTATAAGAGGAGAGGAGGGGCACTTTTGGAGAGTAAAGATAAGTTCCTTTATTTTAAAAAGAGTTTCGGATTAAAAAGGTCCCACATTGCTATAACTCTAGGATAAGGTGATAAGTCTTTGAAGTCCACTCAACCAATTGGATTTGTCCAGGTGTAGGTTTTAGATTTTTCATTATCTTTCCATTTTATTTAAATCGTTAAATAATGAGGTCACCGCTGCATCATCATGATGTCATAAATAATTTAATTTATTTAAAGTCTAAAAATTATAAATAAACTACTATGATGTAGGAAATATTTTTAGATTTCCAATGACTATTTATAATCGAAAATCTGATCTTTATAACCCCATGTAAAAATTGTTTTCGTAAAACATATTATGTTTGTGTCATTTTTACTTTTACATTAAATAAAAAGTTATTTATGTCATTTCCCATCCAAAGTGGATCCATGGGGTCCCCAAGTTGACCCATGGCTTTTCTTGGTCGGCCATGACACAACCAATGAGGGTAGGACATGTGTCAAGCTCATCTCATTTTATTAAAGCATTATTTTTACCTTAAACTACACTAATTACCACTAATCGCGATTAAAACTTAATAAGTTACTATTCACCAAAAAATTATTTTAATCTCATTGAACCACATTTTACATCTTAATGACAACCATGTATGTCGGATTATTGAAATTAAAAACACAATGATGTCAAAATTTCATTTAAACGAAAAAATCAGTTTTTATAAGTACCACTTAGTGGTTTCACTATTCATCAAAAATTGAAGTTTTTCAGAAAATTTCCAAAAATCCCCCCTAAGCTATATTTGATATTCCGAATTAAAAAATGAAGTCTATTTTACAAAATTAAAATCATATAAGTAACATTAATTAATTTAATAATTAATTCCCACTGTCAGAGCAAATAGCGTGTTTTTATAAAACAATAAGTATCAAAAGATTGACACCAGTTTAAGTCTAATTTCAAAGTGAAATTGATTCCAATGACCACCATTGGATAAAATGGTAAAAATATATTCTAATTTAACTTTAAAACTAATTCAAAAGATAATGTAATCATATAAAAAAAATTAGATTAAAAAGCAGTTTTGATGTAAAATGCAGTATTTTTCACTATTCATTAAAAAATGAACATTGTCAGAAAAATACCAAAACTTCACACAAAGTAAATTTTGATGTCCCAATCATAAAGAATAAGTTTATTTTGAAAAACAAAGTTTATAAAATTGTCAAAATATAGATTTAAAAGGGTTTTCCATCATAAGGCAGTAAAACAATCTTTTAAGAATATTAGTGTATTCCATGCTTAAGATTGGATTTATTTTCATTTTATGCCTCTAAAACACTATATTATTCATTAATAGGCATAGATAAAAATATCTATTATTAATTACTTACTTGGGATGTTACACGTATAGGACAAGCAAATTTTGGTGTAGCGTAAAACACAAGAAATCAATGAAATTAAAAACAACATATCTCATAAAATCTCGGGATGTTTCATTTTACCTCTTTTAAAATGAATTTCGCCCTTGAAATATTTCAGGGTTATAAATCGTTTACAACTAGAAAGTTTCATTCATAGAAACCCAGATGGTAAAAAGGAATACTAAAACTTAATTTTAAAAAGTGAAGTATGAAACATAACAGTTACCCTAATTAACTCATCACTGGGTTTCCACATAGGACAATATAGGTCAAATATGGATACAGAAGGGAAATCTAACCATCATGATTGGATGAAGAGTGGTAGAGAACATGGATTTGAAAAAACGAACAATCACAAAGCCATAATTTTATGATAATATAAGGTACCATTTGATTCATTATATATGAGGGCACTAGGGCTACATTTTTGTTTTCCAAAATCATATCCCTAATGTTGACTATTTTTTTGAATTAAAATAAATACTTACTTGATTTTGGAACAATCACACTGTTGTTTGTTCATTTAACAATATCCACTTCATCTCTTAATGAAATGAATTTGAATTTTCTTCTGTGAAGTGTTATCAGATCATGCGACAGAATTATAGGTCATTCCATCTGTCTCAAACATTAGGTTAGAAAAAGTAATATAAATAAGTCAAACTATAGTGATATTAATCATACATGGTTCCTAAAATGGACTTATACTTCATCTACCATACCTCTTAATAAAGTAAAACTTGTTTATAATAACTAGGGACTTCCTGTAGTCCAGTGGTAGGTGATAAAGGCCTGTCGCACTTCGGTTGTGGGTTCGATTCCCGCAGCCTTGTCCGACGCGATGGGTTGTCGCCCGTTCTGCACGTTGACCATTTTTCTAAAACTACGCTATTATAACATTCCTTCAATAATATCGAAAAAAGTACTATCCATAAACAATAGAGTCTTTTCTCTAATATAATTCATTCCAATCCTTAGGCTTATCCCAAATACTTTGTTCCATGCTCATTGTAAAAAGAAAATGATTACTTGAAAGGTCACATAACAAGCACGTGATACCATCATTTATCCCCCAGATACCATAACATATATCCTGTTGGTCACATTCCAAACATGTGTATAACTTAATCATGTATTCTTTTGAAACATGAATTACCATAGAACCTTAGTGAAAACATGAATGCTGTCAAAAGTTAACTCTTTCCATATACCAAAATCCAAAAATTTATATATACTAAAACCATGATATCAATTTTTCCTTATATCAATTATGAGCTCAGGAATACTGTCAAAAATTTCATTTTCTCCTTATCCCTTCATTATGAGCATATCATCCGCATTCCAAAAATATTTCAGTCAATTTTCATGGTTACCTGTACCATACAACATATACTCTCAAATAAATTAGGAAAAAAATAGTGTAAAAATTTGTCTTTATTCCATAGTACTGTTACCTACACAACATAAATCCTGGTAGACATAAATAATTCCAATACCCACTTAAACCATTGACCAAGCTTCAAAAATTCCTTCATCTCCCATATCATTTGTAGTCTCTTCATCATAATCAATATAAATACTACCCATACGACTATGATTATTCTCTTCATGAGACATTCTCTTAGGTCATTGGTTTGCATAATACCTGTATATTCCATATTTAAAACATTTAAACGTTGTTAATGTCATAGCAATACCAGTATCCTTTTCAATGGCATTAACTGAACCTTTTCCTTTGCAATTACTGGCTCTGTGTCCTTCTTTTCCACACCCAAATAATCTTTTAGTTCCATTGAAACATTAACTATGATGTCACCTCCCACATGATATACATGAGGGGAATTGAACTTTATTTCCTCTATGATCATCATGAAACTCCATATTTCTCTTATTAGCTGAGTCGGGATACTTACCAAAGTTGAGATTATATATCATATTATGAGATTGCTGATTAGGAATAATAATGATGTTTGGACTTCCAAATCCCATTTCATTTGGTTTCTCATGAAGAATATCATTCAATTTTCCATCATATACTCCATTATTGTGAATCTTCCTGTTTCCAGCCATTTTCTAAATCCCAAAAAGAATATTGTGAGAGGAAAAAATCATTGTAGGAAAACAATATAATAAAGAGGGAGTACCTTCAATATATAACATCTTAGGATTAATTCTTATATCATTACCATAATTCTAGGAATACAAACTATACGTATACATAACCTTATAGAAATCCCCTAACATACCTTATAAATATCTCTAGGGATTTCAATAAAGTATTCACATCCTAGTTTCCAACTGTTAACTAAACCATCCCACTAATACAAACTGTAGAGACGCAAGTTTGATGTACATGTACATTACATTACTTTTACGAAAAAATTAATACATTACAAGAACCAACACTCATGGACCGTAATAATTTAGTATCTTTGAAAACATGGAACATAATATTCTAATCATGGTGAAAGATCTTCAACATCTCACATAAAGATCTTCCCCCTTTGTTTTCTTACCTAAGACCTTTCTTTAAATCTAGGGGAAAAAATATAAAGGGTGAGATCAAATTCTCAGTAAGGGTATACATGGATAAAATAAAACAAATCATATAAATTTTAACTTAACAAAATGAAAATAAAGTTAAAACATCAAAATCTTGAGAAATAAATCTATGCAGTACATAAGGCATAGATTATAAAGAAACATTAATCATGATAAATATCATGGGAATAAAAAAATTAATTTTTGAAAACCATTAATATCATGATATGATTTCTATAGTATCCAAGGCATTGCAGCCAAGACCATCTTAGTGGACAAAGTCCCTTACTGAATCGAGTTCACTCCTCGTTGTAGTCCTGTATCACTGAACCGGAATAACTTATCATTCCAACCATGTATTTATCATGAGATATGAATATGTACCAAATTAATTGGTGGGAGATATAGGTCCCACCCATATCATAATGAAATAATTCTTACTTGTGCCACAAAATAAACAAAAATCATTCATCATAACCCAAATAATAAAATGTGTTTCATAAACATCATCCCATCGTAACATAATACATATAAAACAAATGGATATCATTTAATCATAAAAATAATCAAACCATGTAAATAATAGATACATTATACTTGAAACATAATCATACTAAATAATTTCATCTTTGATGGAAAATTGTATTTGACAAAACACTTGAAATGAATTCTTGAGGAAAATAACCTTTCATCTTTAAAATCATTTTCTTATCAAAAATTGAAATTAAATTTTAAAAGAAAAGGATTTTGTTGAAAATAGTCATGAGGTCTTGTAGAATAAGCTTCATTAGAATAAGGAGTTATGAAACCATAAAAATCTACTCACGTCGTATAAGTTAAAAAAACATTGTTCTCGTACTCTTGCCGGAAAAGTCCAAAAGAACCTTATATGGTAAAAAATAGAAAGATTCCTTCTATAACACAAAGTAAAAGTAAATGTGGGTAATAATGACTTTAAACATACATGGAATAATATTAAACACTTTTTGGAAAACATTTTAATGGACATGGATGAAAAATATAACCCCAGTAAATACTTACATAAAAGCAATCTCGGATAAAAATGAGATTACAAAATTATCCCTTACCTTAGGTCCAATTACTTCCATACGTGTGCAAAAATCTTGTATAGTGGGTTTAAACATATTATTAACTTGTAACAGAACCATAATACTATTTATGATTTCATATATGATTCACTTATGACTTTATATTACCCGTTCTTCTATCAATTCCTTGTTAAAACAGCGTTTTGGGTAAAATTGTATCATTTATCATACATGTTTGGTATTTTTGTTCTTGATATTATCAGGATTTACTTACTTATAGAATTTAAAACATGATTTATATATTATATATTTTCAGTATATATATATATATAATATAGATAAAACAAACTAAACACATAGTTCATGGAGACGGTAGGCCGTACGTACGCATGAACGTTTTTTCCTTTCTTTATTGACTTGAATGGAAGTAAGTAGATGACATACACTTATATATATATACATAAATCTAGTAGAATTATTATGTCATATATATCATTATATTTTATTATATATACTTTATAATCATTTTTGAATGGTTTACATGGAGAATGAATCTCATCGCGTCGTTGAGACGGTAATCCGTACGTACGAACGAGCGATGATATCGTTCCCATTATTATTGAATAAAATTAGAGTAGATTATATAATATCTCAGAATTAGTATCATGTTATAATAACCATATATAGTAATTCCTTACACCATTATAACCATCCAAGTAAGGTGGTGGTGGAAAAATAAATTACACCATAGCGTGGAGACAGTATTCCGTACGTACGCACGCGCGGTGATTAAGTTTTCCGTAGGATGGATAGAAGGTGAAATGGGGTTTTTTCATATTTATAATAACATATCACTATTTTATTTATACTTATGTTACTAATTATAATGATACAACTAAATAATTGGAAGTAGAAGAATAATGATACTTGAATGAATCAGTAGAAGAGATTACCTCTTCTTTGACGCGCCTTCTCTTAACCTCCTCTTAAGGCACTAAAGATGGTCTTTGAAGATGAACCAACCCTCTAGTAGTTTTCTATTGATGTGTATAAATGAAATGGTTAGGGTTTGTATGAACTAGATTCCAAAAATTTGTGTGAATAGAAGAGGGAGGAGGTGCCCTTATATAGGAGAGGAGAGGGGCACTTTTCGAAACCATAAATAAATTAATTAATAACATAATGAAACCCCACATAAAAACCTCCATCAATGACTAAATTATAATATGATATTATATTGGTTTGTAATATCGTCAAACAATAAAATTTAGACATGTTTTATGTTTATTTTAAACCTTATCAACTTGATTTACAATTATTTAATCTAATTAATTTAATTTTTGGAAATAAAATTCTAAATGTTAATTTTTTAAAAATACATACTTAAATGTTTTAAATTTCATATAATTTTATAATTAATAACCTTTTAGACCATATAATTTTCAATTTGATGTTTTTAAATATTTTTGTGATTTCTAAATAATTTAATAATATGTTCTTTTTATAAAATATCAATAGTGTCAATTTTGATCCTAATCATTATTTGAATTTAAATAAAAACCACACAGAAGATATGTTCCAACAAAAATATATAATATATTACTAACATGTCATATTAAATAAAAAATTCATGGGGCACATTAATTTGTTCATATATTATTTATTATAATATTTTTAAAACCATTTATTTGGTATATCTCTTAATAAAATAATTACTACAATATTATTAAATAGTTATTTAATATACTTATATGTTGCATAAAAATTAAAAATAAAATCCTATGATGAAGATATATTTAATAAATTTCATAAAAATATTTTTACTTGAATTTAAAATCATAAAATCTCAACATTTAAATTGTTATATTTATTAAATTATTAAGGTGACATCTTTGACATCATTTAAAATAAAATAATATCAATTTCCTAATCGGTTATCTAAGGCTACAAATGGTCCACAAATAGACCCTTGAATTATTAGGGTATAGATATAATATACAAATATTTTTTGGTCAAGTTTCGGATACTTTTGATAGGTATTTTTATTTTAATAAAAATGATATTATTGATTTTTAACTAAATAAATATATTCTATGTCATTAATGTCTAATCTATTAAGGTAATTAAACATTTCTTAAAAATTAAAAATAAATTTCCATGATAAAAAAACATCTTATCTTTAAAATTAATATTTATAATTGAATTTATATTCTTTATAACTTTATCTTAAAAATAATCTAATTATTAAAGTTTGAGTGATACATATTTCACTTTCATTTAAATAAAATAAATAAAAGGTCATAATCAAATACAAGTGGGTTCCATTAGATTCCATTTCAACCCAAGTATGATTAAATGACAAATATAATCATCCAATTATATTAAGACATGTTTTTGGGTAATTTTATAATATTATATTTACCCTTAATTACCCGATTTACCTTTAACTGTGGTAAATAAAATTTACCATAGTTACTATTCATACTGCCTAAAATTAAAAAATATCTTATTAACATAATTTGGACCTACTGATTCTAAATATAGAATCCATTTTTCAAATTAAAAACACAAAATTTTTAGTATTTATTTTAAAATCAATCTCACTGTTGATAAAATGGGTTTTAAAAGTTAAAACGTTGCAAAATATTGAAATGTTTTACTTAGGAATTCAATTTAAAATTAATGCTAATGACTTATATAATATTTAATAATGATATATTCTATTTATACATTAAAACCATCAAATATTATAATTTATCCATATAAATTATCTCAATGAAAAGAGTTGTTTTTAATTAAAATTTAGCTTATTTTTACTATTCATCAAAATAAGAAACTTATTAGAAAAATATCAAAAATTTATCCAAAGTAAAAATTTATATCCTGATTCAAAAGGAGAATTTTATTTTATCAAATTTAACTTAAAAATATGACAAAAACTAAATTTAATTTTTGCGCGCCATCAAAAGGCGCCAAAACTGCATTGTTTTAAAAATACTTATATTACACAAATACGTTATTTTGTTCTCATACCATGTTCTATTAAACGTGTAATATGAATTATAATGTCATAAAATTCAAAATTTAGTTACATCTATTCATAATGGCTAGTGTGTTGTAATATTATTATAATATACCGTTGTTTAGTGAAACTCAGTGTTGCGTACAACACACGTTATTGAGGAAGGTTTCACTTGCATGCAACACAAGCCAAGAATAGTGTTTGCGTATAATATATGCTAACATGGTGTTGCATACATCACAAGCTAATTTTGGTGTATCATACAACATAAGACATCAATGAAACTAAAAATAATATATCTCATAAAATCTCGGGGTGTTACACTATTGTTATGCATGTATTAATCATCCATTATAATTATCCCAATTCAATGTATCATGGTCAGGATTCATATCCATGTGACTCCCCATTCAAAGGTATTCAAACAATATTGGTCCAAATCACAATCTACCTTATTATATCAATCCTTTTCCCATAGAGGTCAGGTATGATGACCATATTTTACTTAAATAACTCCCAGATATACTCTATAGTATCATTTGCCTTTCAATGTATTTTCAATTTATCCTTCCCTTAATAAAATAACTATCTCAATTTTCAAGTATCCAAGAATCAGGAACATAAACAATCCTCAATAACTAGTTATATTTTCTATTATATTATTCATCTCCATGATAAAATATGGATTTCCATTAGTCATTATTAATTAAAATATATCATCTCTTTTTTGTAAAGTTTATGCAACCTAAAACATTTTCCAGATATTGTCTATGAACATTGAACTAGATCAAGAGGAATCCTCTCTCTGTTATTGTCTATAGAAGTAATAGGATATCACTAAATTTGTGAATTTTCTTACCCATGATACATTACCATCATAATTTTTGGACAATTATATAGGAGGATAAAATATTTTTCTAGTATGGTATAAATTTTATGACCCTTAAACTATTGATAAAAGAAACATACATAAATCCATTCAAATAAAGAACACTAATTTTTCACATAATTAAAATAGTGATAAAGTTATAGAAAAATATAAAATTAATGTTGAACCACTATATGGCATATGGAAAAATATATTTTGTGCTCGTATTATAAACTAATCCATGAAAACTTAAGTGAAATGTCATCAATTTCACTTTATCCTGAATTGTGTTCAATACACCATGAAATAACATTCACATTTCCAGAGAACATCACGATAATCCCACATTCAAAAATAAACATAATTAATTAGGTGTTTTAGAATTCCCAAAACATTCATGTTTACTACATTTGTGCACATCAGGTTCTATGATGAACCTATATTTTGAAATAAATATATGCATCTAAAATTGATCTATATATTTGCACCATAAATAAAATTCCACCGAAAGTAATCTTAATACTATTTATAATAAACTCTATATTCCATGTACCATAAAATGATTACAACATATATAATCATTTCAGTATTCTATGTTCTCCCTTAGCATACCTCCCCATATCACCACCCCTAGATTGTAATGTCTTGAATTATCATTTTTATAATCCACAACAAAAATATCTACATTTATTCATACCGTCAAAGACACATACGAGATCATGTAAGGGTCTAACCTATAACTCTCGGTGTAGGTTTATAGCCAGAACACATCAATATTATAATTACTATGTGACTCAATACAATCATTTTTTCCATAATTGATATAACTTTTCCAAAACCCATTAGGTTGATCAAAAACTAGATGAACCTATAATACCTATATCAAAAATTGAAATTCAATTTGTCCTACCTCTAGTAATGTAGACACATCGCTTAACTCTGAATATATTGAAGCATGTAATCTATGTATAAGTAGGTTAAAAATTATCCTCAAGACCTTAATTTGGAGAAGAACCCATATTGTTCCTCATAGTACTGAGTAATATTTACCGAAAATTTCTAAGGAGACTTTCCTTAATAATTTCTCAAAAGAGAGAAATAACTCCCCTAACTCTAACTCCTTTATAAACCAAATTTCCCAATCCCACTAGAGTGAACCCCTTTTCCAAGTATATTAAAAAGAGTGACAGAATATAACACTAATACAAAAGTAGCGAATCATGTTTCATCGGCTTACAATGGTATATTATCCATTCACCCAAGTCTTCTAAATTTTTTTCTAACTATCTTGACCATCATAAAAAAACTAAACATGAAAAAAATATAGCATGTACGTTATAAACCATATTGGGTATCCTGGTAACCCAATGGCTAAGATGATCCCAACATCGCAAAAATTATGTTCCCAGTCCCCATAGGATGGATACTAGAAAGTGGAATCATACTGAAAGAAAGTGGGGACAAATTTTCTATATACATTTCTAAAGAATGATATACAATTTAACATTCATAGAAGAGTAACATGATAGCTGTAATTGTACCAAAATAAACATAGTTATGAAAACCACAACATAAATTTACAAATCACTGGTAAAGAGAAAAAACTACCCATGTACCAAATAGAAAAAAATGTCCAAGGCATTTTATCAAAAACTAATACCTTCTCCATGTGGAACCATACATTTATTTAAACTTGGTTGAAGATAATCTACAAAAACATGAATCCACATGTAGGATGTTAGCTAAAATACCAGTAGGGTCTCTCTAAGGATTCCATAATAATATGACTAAATTTAATTAACATTATAGAGAAACAATTTTTTAATAAACATGTATTGAAATTCAAAATAATAATTAAAACAATTAATGATTTACAGTTGAAATTATTGAAATACATTGAAAATATGGATTAAAAACATTTTATATAAAATGGTTTAGGTAAATTATGAATGATTTTGAAAAAAATATTTACAAACTATTACATATATATTTAAATAATAAAAAATGAGAAATAATGTCATCATATAAGGGGTACAATATTTCTAGATTTTGGGGTCCTCACACACTCATATGATGATATCAGAAATGTACACACACATATCTTTTTCATTGGACAATGAATACTAACCAACATCCCAATAGGGATAAGATATGAAAATTTGTTTATGTAGAATTTTAATGTCTATATTCATTCATATGGAATTCCCATCCAATCGTGTCAGTCTCTAATAAATCATTAGCTACCAAGGATTTCATAGGATCAAACAATAATCAATTTTTGGAAATATATTTAAATATTAAATAAAATGAAATTCCATACAGTCTAGATTTTTAATATGTCAATTTTTATTTATAAATCAAAAATGTTTTCAGTCAAATACTACCTTATCCAATGTAAAGTCAATGGGTTTATATAAAAACCATTAAAAATAAATTTTCATCAAATACTATTTTCAAATCAATTTAAACTAACCAATTTCATAATTTAAATTCAACTACGTATACCTCACAAACATTCTATCAATTTAAAAACATACCAAAGTTCAGTGGAATTAGGAGGGTGTTCCAAATTACATTCCATAACAAATCCAAATCCATCAACTAAATGGAATAATATTTTATATAAAAATTTAAAATAAATTTGTAAATAAATTTATGGATAAAGAAACCATCCAATCTTAAATGAAACCACATAACTTTTTATATAAATTCATTTCCTACAATAGAACCCACCAATCATAATAAAGATACAAGAGTTATAGGACCTTAGTTTAAAAAATATTTTGAAAAAAAAACATCTTCCAGATCAATAATTCGTGTTATAATTTAACATAATAATACGAGTGAATAATAAATATTGGGAGAGACAGTGATACTTCTTACATTGAGAGTCAAATCGTAATTCCAACAATGATGAATTGTTGATTAAAACCCAATAAGTATTAGAGGGTTAAAAAATAGCATTGGGATGGATCTTATTTCTTAGAAAAGGATATTTCTAGAATTGGAAAATCAATTTTATCTAATATTCCTATTTTAAAAAAACTATTAGGGACATTATATAATTTGTAACAAAATTACATTTTATATAACTAAAAATACCATTTAATGATGAATAAACTATAAACTTTTTTACCAATTTGATTTTTTATTATATTATAACTTACATGTTGTGTAACCATATTACAAGGTACATAAATCCCAAGAATGCTATAGAATCATCATGTTTCTTTGATGAAGATTCTAAAAAATCAATGACTTCACCATTGTAGGTATCATACCATCTCTTTCTCTACCCTAGCCACATAGTGAAAAATTAAAACCATGAAATGTCCTAAAATTGCATTAATCCTAGAGGTAAAATAATGTTACAAACTCCCATAAAAAAATTATGTAACATAAATATTATCAATAATCCCTCTATATTGAAAAAGATATGGAAATTCTCTCTTAATAGTTTCTCATGTGCTAATGCCTCTTAGAAATCAAAAATTTTCTTCCATAGTACTCCGTATAAAGGTACAATCCTCTCTATAAATAACTTTATTCTCAAAATTAACAATCCTGACTAGATGCAATGTCAAGGATAAATCATCATCAACCTCATGATCACTTCAGCATTGAACATGTGATGGTTCAAAAAGATATTTTAGTATTTGGGTTACATGGAAAATGTCATGTTTCAAAATTAGTTCGGGTGGAAGTGATAAATTGTAAATCACTTTTCCCAAATCCTAAAAAACATAATAATATCTCAAAAAAGGTGTATAATCTTTGTTGAACATCTTAAGTCATCAATGACCTGAACGAGGAGAAAAATTCATGAAAATTTGGTCATCAACTTATAATTCCCACCATCATTAAAAAAAGGTCAACAAAATAATTACATCGTCTATACACATTCATTATATTAGGAGGAATCTACTAAATATTTTTTACTTTCTCTTGAAACAATCATGGTCAAACAAATTAACATTCAATAATCACCAAAAAACAAAAAACAATATTTGAATAGTATGTTATTAAAGGACTAAAATGGATCCATTTTGATCATACACTGGTATCTATTCTTATATGAGGACTCATCCATCACATATGGTAATTATATACACCACTAAATTGAAAAACAATGGTATCTAACATGTCCTAAATATTTTTTTATGTTTTTATTTATGGTCATGCAACTATTGATTGTATTTCATTCTAATATGAATCAAGATCCATGTTACCCAGAACGAATATCAAAAAGTTTGAATGGATCCATGGATCTCTATAATAAATTATAACACACAGAACTCCCTGAAGAAAATTTTTGTCTTTAATATATTTATTTTCTAACTTTTCAAAAATAACTTCCATCACAAATGGTTATATATTATGCTATTTTTCCTTTTTATTTATCACATCCCATATCACATAATTCATTATCTGATTATATATAAACAAAAAAAACTATATAGAGATATCATCGCACATCAAAGTAGGAATTTCTTGTGGGTGAATAAAACATGTAGGTTTCTAGTTCTCAGCATTGACATGCGGTCACATCGACCAATGACTAGATAATTAAGAAATGCCTCATCTCATAATCGGCCACAAGAATAATCGTTGAATTTCATGGAACATCCTCTAGGTTACTAGGAGCATAACCAAATAGGAATTATATAAATCCCCATATTAAATATTTACTTACTGATAACATCATGGAAAAGAAATTACAACAGAATTGAATTACATTAGTGGAGAATGGCCTGTCATGAAAATCCTATACACATTAAAGATATTCTATAATGATTAAGAAAAAATTATAATTCTACTATTCTAAAATATTAATCTTGTGGAGAGTGACTGAAAAATAAAAACTAGGCTATGAATCCTCATACGCTTTTTTAGGGACTCTAATTTCAAAATGTAACAAAAGATGCATCATGTTTAACTCTTTTTAATATTAATTCAGATGATAGGCCTAAAATATCTTTACCAAATCATTTTTATAACATTCCCTTTATCTGGTTTATACGTGATGTCATTTTCAAAGGATTTTTACAAATCCACCCAATGCCTCTGGAATAGATTCACATATAAGTGAGAGAATATATAACTCAATCTCCTATTGTTTGAAAAAATGGTAAGGTTTTCCCCAAAAATGTAGTGCGACCAACTATTATGTTCATGCATCACTACTACAAGTTCATGGTAATAGGTCAAATAATTGTTCTAATAAGGTCTTAGATGATGAAAGTCATTTGAAATGACATGACCACCTTGAAAAATAATAAATCACAAACTTGAACCCAATGCATAACAGAATACCTCATAGCCATTTCTAGAGTTCAGGGGATTCAATATGGGAATAATGGTTAAAATATATTACATTGCAATAATTTTATTCTAATATTTATCTTACCATTAAAACATTACTCCATTTCGATTCATAGTAGTCATCAGAGAATACATCATGAGATGTTCTTAAGGAACTATCAATATTACCCCTACAAACCCAAAAAGCATTGAATCTCAGAAAGATTTGTGGCTGTTTCAATGTTATAATAGCCTACAAATTTTGAAGATCGAATAAAAAAATAATGTTTTGATACCACGTGTCCCAAAAAATTTACTTCCTAAATATAGAAATAACATTTTTAAGTCATGTAATATTGTCAATAAATTCTCATCAATTCTAAACTAATCTCAAATGATGCACCTAATCTTCCTTATATTAAAAATTATTTCATCCAAAAAAGTACCATGAAGGTATCATGATATTTGTTGAAATTCATGTTCATTAATTCCATGAAATATTCATCAAGATTTGTTAGACAAAATTTCATGACAAGGTACTCATAATATCCATTCCTACACTGAAATATAAATTACTAAATACCATATTTATTTATTATCAACTAATTATAGAAGACTAGAGATCAATATTTAGGAACCACATAACCCCTTTCAACTGGTAAAAAAATATTCAATCAATTGAAATGGATATTTTTTCTTTATCATTACTATTTTGATTTTTTAGTAATAAACAAAATAGAGAAGGGAACCATAATCCTTATTAGCAGAGAAACCCATATCCAACCAAGGTGAAACATTTGAGCCTAAAAATAATTTATCTATATTATCATCTAATACATCATTCAAAACATTCATTTCATCTATAACCATGAGGTATAAAGGAATTGATATTGGCAGAGTAACTTTTACATAATATTTAGAAAACCATACCTCTATTAATGATAAAAAACTAGTGAATTCAAATATAATGATGTTGGGAAACCAGAGGACCACTAGGGAAATATCAATTTAATGATTATCTCTCCATATCAAATGAAAACAAAAATAGTAATTTACCAACATCTGGATAAGAGGATCTGAAGCTACATGACATCAGGTCCCCTTGTCAGTTAATGATTTGAGAAACCCCATCATACAGATCAAATAAGACCCATAAAAGATAAAAATAAATCATTATTTTATTAGAAATGATCAATTCCATCCCACATATGAATTTAATAGGTTTTGTGTTGATAACTAAATACCTCCTATAATGATAAATATTTGATAAAGATAGAACGAAAAAAATAATACGAAGACCCTTCTATCTGTTTGTTCCAATAGGTGTATTAATATCCATAAAATATTATAAATTCTAGGTATAATTAGTTATATGTATAAAAATATGGGTTGAAACAAATGAAGAAGATGAACTAATATAAAATAAAGATGAAACTATTGATGAAGTTATAGGGTTGATGCCTCTCACATTCATTGGTCTCGTATCTGCACCACCTGGAGGCTTTTCAATTGTGTGAAGAAGCTTCATTCCAGATTCATTTTCCTAGAACCCATTTTTACATGATGAATATGATTGGAAAACTATTATAATATGTACTGATGATACCATAATAATACATGGATGGAAATGACCCATATGAACTTCTATAGTTTACCTATGTATCAATTGTAGAAACATACTTTGGGTGCCTCAATGTAACCCCTCTTTTAATTTCCTGGCATGAAAAAATGGTTACAAACCAAAGGGCCTCTTTGGGGAACTACATGAGATATAAAAAATAACTAATATCATGATCCACTACTAGAATCATCATGATTCCTCTCTACTTTTACAGAACATGAGAAATACCACTAGGAGAATAAATAACTATATTTAACATTGACTTTCCAGTCACGTCCTTTTCGACCATCATAGTAAGATCATAGACATCCACATAAGAATGTATATTAATTATGAAAACCATAGAATGAATATCAAATTATATTCCCATTTCAAAACATTGTGTCTTTATCTTCTCATTTGATACATTCTTATTTGAAAACTTCAATATCTCAAAAATTGGTTTGTATATTCTATCATGGTCTTATCATACTACTCAAGTTTGAAAAACTCTACATAGATGGACAAGACCCCCGACTCTAGAAATAACTGGTAGGAGAAATTATAATTACACTATTTCTACTAATTGAAATCATGCTTCGTTTTCATCACCATCATGTACAACCTTCTCATTCTTGGTCCTTCAAGTCCAAAGGTGGCACACATCACCATTCATTAATCAGGTGTTTCCATGAACTCTAACAAACACTCAATCCTACTCAACCTTTCCTCATCCTCTTGAGGATCATTTATCCTTTGAATGTATGATTATTGTGGCAATATAACTATAATGAATGATTCCATACACCATTATTTTTAGGTTCCAAAGGTTGATACTAGGTGGGAAATGGGGTTGTTTCATACCCCATAGCATGGATAGTATACACATTTACCACAACCAAAACGTGGTCCACTGGAGGATTCAATCTATAAGGATCATCTAAAACTACCACCTAGATCCAATTAACATATATTTCCCAAGGAATTATTCTAAACAACATTAGATAATGTCATTTATGAAACCATGTTAACACTCGAACAATGAAAAATGGGAAATTAATCACAACATAATGAAAACCTTCTGTAGGATTTCAATCAATAAAAATAATATGTAGGAATAATTCCAGAACAAAAAAATCTATACATATTTCTGAAACCATCACGGGTTAATTGAAGTTAATTACACTTAGAGTGGTCTAGGAAATAATTCCTAATTATATCCTATGTCTTGAAAATAATACAAAACTACATACAACCATTTAGATAATAATCTCAAACTTGTTTGTTCGTATTACATAATCAAGAACCAGACTGGGTACCCTAGTAACCTGATAACAAAACTGATATCCACATGACATGTAGGGAATTACCAATACTTATGAGTTAAAAACTATCCCCTGACATCAAATAGAATGAAATAGGGAATGAATTTTCCATAGAAATTTTAGAGGAAAAATAAACATGTTAGTAATCACACAAAAAATATATAGTAAGAACTCAACCATAAGTCATGAATGTAAGAAAACATAATCTATTAAATTAAAATAATATAACATTTCTTAAAAAGCCATGTCCCATTGGAAAACACTCCCCAATTCCAATGATCAAGAGCTACTGTAATTAATAAGTTGTGCCTTATCAATACATGAACCTACAAGATTATAATAAATGGAAACCTGAATACATAGTTTGGGAATGAGCTAAAATAATTGTATGGTCTCACCAAAGATTCCATAATAATTTTAAATATTTAATTAACTATCTAATGAATTCAGTTTTGAAGAAACATGTATAAAGTTTCAAAATTATAATTAAAAAATTCATGAATTAAAATTCAAATGATGGAAATAGATTAAACCAGTGGCCAACCAAACATTATATATTTTTTTTAAAAAATAATAAGGTATGTGTAAAATGGTTTACAAATGATGGAATATATATTAAAATAATTACAATGGGAAATACAGACATCCTAAAATAGGTACAATAGTTCCATGTCATGGGATCCTCAAACAATCATATGATAATAAAGACAACGTCCTCACACATCTATCAGACACTCACCGAAGAAGACTAAGCAACATCCCATCATAGATAAGATCTATTAATAACATAATGATAGAGTTGTAAATCCATAATCCACTATTAGGAATTTCTATAATATCATGATTGTCCATAATAACTCACTAACTACCTAGTAATTCATATTATTAAAAAAAACAAATGATGTAAAAAAAATTTAGGACATTTCTAAAAAAATTGATTCCATTCCCCAATTTTAATATACATATTTCAATTTATGAATGGGGATTTTAATCAAATAATTAATTATTAAAATATAAATCCTATGGGTTTATATAAAAACCAATCTTTATCAATCTTCATCAAATAAAAATTTCAAATAAACTTTATTGAACCAATTTCTCAATTTTAATTCAACATTTTAATTTCCACAAACACACCCCAAATCAAAGGAATTGGTGGTTTCCCCTAATTTCATTCCAGACCAAGTCCAAATCCATAAATTCAATGGATTTTTTTAAATAAATGTTTTAATATAATTTATCAAGTAGTTTCTAGTTAAATAAACTGCCCAATATTAGATAAAATCACCTAACATTTTCATGGAATGAAAATGACCACAATGGATCCCGCCAACACGAACAAATGCAAGAATATCATGGAAATAATCCTAAAAACAATATTAAAAAATATATTTGATTACATCCATTGATCCTATTATTATATAAAAAATTACAAGGTGGGAATGATAACGTGATATAGGTAATGGGATACCACAAACCAAGAGAGTCACACCGTAACCCAAACAATGCTCAATTATGGAACAAAATGAATCAAAATGGTTTTTTTGTTGTAAAATTGCATATGATCAACTATTAGGTCGAGAGAATGGATATTTGGAGAATATGATATTGTATTTCATAAATTTTTCCAATTTAAAAATAATCATTAGGAGATTACATGATGTGTAAAGTAGTTACATGCTGTATAATTAACATGTATTGTAAATGCTGAAAACTCCATCAACTTTTCTAAATATTATATTTGATATTATTTTTCAATATACATGGTGTTTAAAAAATGACACATAGTGTAAATCACTAGTATCCAGTAGAATCAATATTTTAATGAAAAGTATTCAAAAAAGAGTTAGTTTCACCATTATATGTATCCTATATACTTTTTCATGGCAATACAATGAAAACAAAAATAAAAAACTGAAAAAGGCATGAAAAATACCTAACAAAAAGGAAATAATATGTTACAATGCGAAAGATTATAAATTTATCATGTATTAAATTTCAAAAAGGATGATATATGATTAATATAATAGATATAAAGATCATTTTAAAGTATAAAGACTATGTGTCAAACTTATAATGGGGTTCTACATCAATAGAACACTTGTGATGTATCTCTATGATCTGGTTGTCCATCATAGATTCTATCTATTTGTATCAGAGACCATTTCAAATCAGTGATGAATGAGGAAAATGTAGCCTCAATATTTGTGATCACCAAACTAATTCTCTCTTTTATCACTACAAAATCATAGAATCAACCATAAATGGATTCTTAATGTTTCTACCTCACTCATCACATTATTCTCTCCCCCTTACTGACATGAACATTGTCACAAACCCAATCTGGTCTCCATCAAAATCAGCACCAAACCGAGCCCATGAAAAGTATTAAAGGGCGTTCCTAATCCCCACAGACTGGCAGAAGTTCCTGGGTATCATAAAATTAAATTAGGAACCATTTATCTGAGTTTATAATCATAAAATGACATACAAGTCCAATGAAACCATCTGGATTATACAAACAAAAACAACCTTTACAAAAGATCAAAACTAAATTACACGGTTTTAAAAAACAATAAGAGACTATAAAAATTTAATAAAACCAAAAAGTACAGTCCAAGAACCTTCACATGGCAGGATTCACTAACCACAAGCCATATCCTCAACACCACATCATGATGGACCGGAAAAAAACCTGAAATATTGACACAAAATCTGTACCAAAACCTATGTAATGCCTCGACCCCAGTTACCTAGATTTGGTGCATTATTACATATCATTGGCATGATCACAAAAGATCAAGTCTCAAAAACTTGATTAGTTTATTAGCCTTGGAATCACTAGATACATTTATAAGGTTTATATTACATCATAAAGTAATAAACTACAATAATATTGTATCCATAGTCCACACTCATATCCTCTTTAGACTATCCCTGCAGGTCAGTCATAATATATTTCTTTACATACGGGGAAAAATAAAACATATAAAGGGGTGAGCTCATATGCTCAGTAAGGATAACAATATAGCAAAAGAATTCATAAATAAGCATAAACATTTGAGGCAATGTACAACTAAAACAAAATCTTTTAAAACTTGAACTTCAGAATAATATGGAAAAGATAAAATGAAATAATTCCATTTACTTATTCACAAGGATATTCTACTTGTCGAATAATCACATGAAATATTAATAACCACTTTCATAATGATGGAATGCATAATGCTAAACTTTAATTTTTGTGTCAAGGCCTCGTGCCATGACCTGAGGGATAATTGTAACTAGAACCCAACCTGCAGAGCCTCTCTAACCAGACTCCAACCCGGAGTGCCTCTACTAACCGAACACCAAACCGGAGTTCCTATAATAGCTGGACACCAACCTAGAGTGCCTCTAATAATCGGAAACCAACCCATAGGGATTACATTTACCAGTCCCCAACCCGGGATATACTAGTCCAACACATTCATCTTAAGAAGATGATGAAATATAACACAAACATTCATATTAAAACTAGCATACAAAATTCCAAAACATTTATCATAAGCCATTAATGGCATAAAAATGACTCATCAATCGTCAAACATATCATAAAACCTTAAATACAATATGGAAGATTTATATCATAATAAATCAACTTCAAAACATGTTTAAGATTCATTAATGGATTTTGACGTTGATAAAAATGATTTGTAAAACTCTTTGAGAGAAATACCCATTTTTCATGAATTTAAAAGTACCAAAATTTGGAAAAGAAGTTTTTTAAAGACATTTTCTAATCATAGTGTCCCATACCACCTTTAATCTTTTGAATGGAATTAACATTTTAAAATCATTCTTGTCCATATAAATAAATCCTTAAAAACCATTTTGAAGACATTGAAATTAATGAGAAATAATTAGAAGAATAAATATTTAAACCATTTTAAATGTTGTTTTAGTAAAAATTCTGTTAAAATAACCCCTTTTAAAATACTTTAATAAAACATGGACGTGGATAATAAATATGTCCCAGCAGATACTTACGTAAAGAAAACCTTTGATAATAAAGAGATTGTGAAATTAACCCTTACCAATTTGGTAACTTACAAAACATACACCCCATGAAAGAGGTATAATACAATGAATATGTAAATACACATAAATTAATAATATAATATTTGTTTTAAAAACTCATTTATGTCAATTTTGACAGAATTGAATAATTAATTTTTGTTAAAGTCATAAAGACTTTATTAATTCAAAAAAAATTAATTTAAACAATACGGCAATGTCATATTAACCAATGAAATTCATTTATGTTATCAAAACATTCAAATTATATTTATTATAACATTTATAATACCAATTATTTTGATTCTTTCATTAATAAAGAAGATACTGCATCATTATTGTGTCATAAATAAATTTTATTATTAAATTTCTAAAAATTATAAATAAAATACCAATATCTAGAAAATATTTTTATATTTCTAATGAATATTTATAGTCAAAAATCCAACATAAATAACCCTATGTAAAATAGTTTTTCTAAAAGTTATATGCTTGTGTCATTTTTGTATTTATTTTAACTTAATTAATATAATGTGTCCTTATCACCTATAAGTGGCTCCATGGGGTCCCAAAATCGACCCCAAGATGCCCATGGTCGGACATGTATCAACCAATAAGGTTAGGACACGTTTTATATTAATTTATTATTATTATAATATTATTTTTTACCCTTATTTACCCGATTTACCCTTTAACCATGGTAAATAAAATATTTACCGAAATAATTATTCAAAATGCCTAAAAATAAAAGTTACCTATTTATACAATTTTTAAATCTTGCTTCCAAACATGGAATCTATTTTTCCAAATTCAAAACACAGAATTGGCCAAAATTAATTTAAAACTAATTCTCGTTGTCAAAACAAAAAACGTGTTTTTAAGAGATAATAACTATCAAAAGATTGACACTTGTTTATGTCCGGTTTAAATGCGAAATTATGTTCGATGAACAAAATTGTATTAAATGGTAAAAATATATTCTAAATATACTTTTAAACCACTCAAATTCAAAATTTATCACTATGAATTATTTCGATTAAAAAAGTTTTTTTAAATAAAATTTAGAAATTTTCACTATTCATCAAAATATGAAAGTTATCCAAAAAGTACCAGAATTTCACCCTAGGATAATTTCGATATTCTGAATTGAAAAATGATATCCATTTTGAAGGATAAAATTTATAAAATTTCAAAAAGTGGGCATTACTATTCATAACAGCTGCTTTGATTAGTCGTGGTTTGTTAGAGTCTTGAAGTTGCGTATAATGCAAGATATTACATTATTCAAAGGGAAACATATAATGGATGCTTGGGGTGTTACATTCTCCCCTTATTCAAATAATTGAATCCTCACAATTTAAAATTTTTCTTTTAAAATAAAATGTTGAAAATATAAAATTCCTTTTTGGAAAACCGATATCAGAAATAGGGTTAATAAAATTTAGTTTTAATAAGAGGGAAAGGGAAATGAGAATTTCACCAACAAATTAGGGTTTCGATTAGGAGAAAATTAGTGGAAATTATAGAAACGTAATTAGATAAAAAATGTAAATATTTATATGGAGTGATTGAGGTCATCAATCACAAACAAGTGTAGAATTGAGGGCCTCAAAGTCATCAATCTATGGCGATTTAAAATATCATTAGTTCAACAAAACATAAGGTATTAGGATAACACATTTTTGGTCTTAATATCCCTTCCCTAAAGTTCATGAATTAATTTCTTCATAGAATAATATATATATATATACACACACACATCTTGACAAGTAGAGTTTTCATATTTCAACTAATTTATACCACAAACTCATCTTTCACTCCAAAAGATTATAGAACTGAAAAATATTAGATTTATCCTAATAGTATAAGGTTACAAAAATTAACACATACAATTATAATGAAAAAATATTTTGTAATAACCAGGGAATTCCTCTAGGATAGTGGTAGGTAATTAAGGCCTGTCGCACTATGGTTTTCAGTTCGATTCCTATAGCTTTGTTCGACACAACAGGTTATCGCCCGACCGGTAGGTTGTCCTTTTCCTAAAACTATAGTATCATAATTTTCCAAAAATATTCATAAGAAATGTTTTAACCTTGAACAATATTGTCCGATGTTCAACGTAATCCATTCCAAAACATTATAGTTATCTAAAGTACCTCTTTTTAGACTCTCTGTAAAAGGTATCTAAATTCCAAAATCAATCGCAACATCAGATTCTCTAAACATAGTAAAGCTTCTCTTATTGTCACATACTGAAAATATGATTACCATAGTTATATTAAAACCTTAATGAAAACAAAAAGTACTTCAGTACAATAATTATATATATCACAATATTCTCATAACTAGAATATAATCCATGAGTCCAAAAACACAAATACATTAATTATTCCTCTTCAACTGTAGTAATAACATAAACTTGGCCTTGATCCCTTGGCCTTCTCTGAGGTATGTTTACCTGATGCTTAGGACATTCATTTGTATAATTCCCCATATCTCTACAATTGTAGCATTCAACATTGACATCCTCCTTCTTTCCCTTGTAATCACGAGTCTGGTGAAATTTTCTCCACATTTGTAACATAATCCCATTCCTTTTAGGCAAGTACCAGGGTGTTTCTTCACACAATTTTCACATAATGGGAAATCCTTCTTTCACTTTTCCCTTTATCTGTATCTTTCTCCATCGTTCTCTTCTTCTCATTCTTTACTTTATTATCATATGATTTAGAGAATTCTGTTTCTATCTTGATAGCACATGAGACTATATCTTCGTACGCTGAGAAAGATTCCGAGACTAATGCTCGACGAAGAAATGGTTTTAACCCATCAAAAAAATGATCAATATTACTTCTTGGGTTAAGTATATAATTTGTAGCATGCCTCGCTAACCTTGTAAAGTTATCCTCATACTTTGCAACATTCTCATCCTCCTTTTGTCTAAGACTCAGAAATTGCCTTTCCATATCTGCTTGATGGTCACGAGGAAAGTATTTTTTTAAGAAAATCTCTTTGAAATCCCTCCATTCTATATTTGATACTTCATCATCTTCCTTCATGTTTGGAATTAATGACCACCCTTGATCAGCATCTCTAGTGAGGCGGTAAACTGCCATGACAACATTTTCCCTTTCGCTACCCCCAAGGTGTGGAATATTTTCTCTAAGTAATTTATCCATTTCTCAGCTACTAATGGATTTTTAATCCAATTTAATGTTGGTGGTTGTTGCCTCATAAATAAATCTGACATTGAACCTCCACGTTGAGGTTCATGGTGCTCCATATGGGTAAGGTTATTATTCATAACCTGAGTGAGTTGTCCTAGTATGGTGATTAGCTGATCAGCACTATTTTTATCACCAGCTCCACTATAATTATCTTGAGTAGGAGGAAAATCCCTACATGGAGTGTGTGCATTGATATGATTTCCATTACTTCCACTATGCTCCATTTCTAAACAATGGCATAAACTAGATCAGTTTATGAATTAAAATACATAATTCCAAACTTGTAAAACACTTAACATAAATTGAACAGTTTATGGATATAATCTATAATCATAAAAAGATGTTTTATTTGAGGATGTATATACTCATAAACACTTAATAATGATTTGTAAAGAAAATGATAATTATCCTAAGAATATCCCCCAGGAGTGTTGTAACCAAGAGTGCAGCAAGGCCCATTGCCGTGCACCAGTTCCCGTTCGAGTCTAGCTCAATGCGGTGTTTTTGGGTTTTACCCCTAGGTACATCTGTGATAGAGCCGCCTCTACCTCCTTGTATCCAGATAGGGATGTATTGCTCGGAAACTCACAAAATCTCTACAATACCAAAATTATAGGAAGTTCTTCTATACTAATCCTCAAAGTCCATCTTAGGTCTATGTGCTCTAATCAGAGTTTATCTAAATCTAGCTTCCAAAGTTTGTACTAAACTTCCTCCAATACCAACTGTAACACCCCAACCCCAGATACCTAGATTCGGTTCATTATTACATAACATTGGAATGATCACAAAAGATCATGTCTCGAAAGACTAATTAGTTTAGTGTCCTTGGAATCACTAGATACATTCATAAGGTTTACATTACATCATAAAGTGAAATATTCAATAATATAGTTTCCATTGTCCACACTCATATCCCCTTCAGACTATCCCTATAAGTTTTTTATAATATATTTCTTCACATCCTGGAAAAATTAAAACATAGAAAGGGGTGAGCTCAGATTCTCATTAAGGATAACAATATAGTAGAAACTTTCTTAAATAAGCATAATAATTTGAGGAAATGTATAACTAAAACAAAAGCCATTAAAACTTGAACTCTATAATAATATGGAAAAGATAAAACGAAATAATTCCATTTACTTATTCACATGGATATTCTACTAGTATAATAATCACATGAAATATTAATAACCACTTTCATAATTATGGAATGCATAATGTCGATCATTAATTTCTGTGTCAAGGCCTCGTTCCATGACCTAAGGGATAACTGTAACTAGATCCCAACCGAGAGAGCCTCTGTAACCAGACACCAACCCGGAGTGCCTCTAATAACCAGACACCAACCCGGAGTGCCTCTAATAACCGAACACCAACTCAGAGTTCCTCTAATAACCAGACACCAACTCGGAGGGCTTACTTTTACCGGTCCCCAACTCGAAACATACTAGTCTAACACATTAATCTTAAGAAGAGGATGAAATATAACATAAACATTCATATTAAAACTAGCATACGAAATGCCAAAACATTAATCATAATCCATTAATGGCATAAAATGACTCATACATAGTCAAACATATCACAAAACTTTAAATACAATATGGAAGATTTGTATCTTAATAAATCAACTTCAAAACAAGTTTAAAATTCATTAACATATTATTACGTTGATGAAAATGATTTGTAAAAATCTTTGAGATAAATACACCTTTTTCATGAAAACATTTTAATGTCACACAATTTGGAAAACAATTCATTTAATGAAATTTTTGAATCAAAGTGTCCCATACCACTTTGAAGCATTTGAAATGAATTAACATTTTAAAAACATTCATGTCCATAAAAATAAATCCTTAAAAACCAATTTGAACACATGGACATTAATAAGAAAGATTTAGATGAATAAATATTCAAAACATTTGAAATGATGTTTTAGTAAAAATTCCCTTAAAAGAATCCCTTTTAAAATACTTTCATAAAACATTGACATGGATAATAAATATGTCACAATAGATACTTATGTAAAAACAACCTCAGATAATAAATAGATTGTGAAATTAACCCTTAATAATTTGGTAACTTAAGAAACATACACCCCATGAAAGAGGTATCATACAATGAATATGAAAATACACATAAATTAAAGTGTATTACATAAATAATACAATTATGGAAAGTATATACACCTCACAAAAGGTAATAGTGGCAATATGTCATGAATCTCATGGGAATAAGGAGTTAGATGAAAACCCCTTACCTTGTATTTTTCCTTGGTTGAGGGTAGGATAACCTATTGTATAATGGTGAAATAATTGTTATTAAATTATAAAATAATCATTTACATTAATATGATATCATATATGATCTTTTAACATTGTTTTTTAATAATATCTTAGTACTATTGTCATTTTAGGTGTTAACTTACTCGTTTTCTTTTCTATGTTTTGTTACATAAGCCATGTTTGTTATGGATAGTTAAAATCATATTCATATCCATAATGATATCAAGTCCTTAAACATTATTTTTAATCATAAAATGATAATTATACTAGAATGGATACGATGGGGAATAAATATCATCGCGTTTATGGAGACTGTAGTCCGTACGTATGCACAAGCGACAATATCACTCCTTTGATATTAAAATAATATATAATTGGATAATATATCATATATAAAAAATAATTGTCATATAATATTTATTATTTACATGAATTACACATCATTATTATACCCATCCAAATAATAATGTTTTCAATAACAATTACACCACGACGTGGAGACGATAAGCCGTATGTACACACGTATGGTGACATGTCATTCAAAAGATGGACAGAATACTGAATATGGATGTACCATATTTATAATAAAATCACAGTATATATAGGATATTGGAGTTATTATTTTTTAATGGTAATAACAAAGAAAGAAGAAGCTGAAGAAGATAGGATCTTGAAAGACGGTGGTGAAAACATTACCTCTTCTTCATGTTCTTCCTTTTGATTTGATCAAAAGGGGTCCATATGTTGGATTTATGATCAAACTAATGCCTCTATGTTGAATTGAGGTAATTTGAGAGGATATTTGGGTAGGGGTTGGCTGAACAAAAAGGCTTTGAAGGTGTGAAGAATTGTGTAGAAGTGGTGTCCTTTTATAAGAGGAGTGAGGGTCACCTTCGGAAAAGCTAGAAATATTATTTTATAATAAATTCATATTCGGTTTATAATGGATAAAAAGTTGATTATTCAAAGTATAAGGTGAGTTTGGGTTGATATACTTTCAACCAATAGATTATAGATAGGTTTGGGTTATTATATTAACCTTATCTTTTAGTTTTTACTCTTAGTTAATTAGTTTGACATTTACCATGTCACTTTGTATTTTTATATTATGTAGTAAATAAACATACTATATACATCAAAGAGATCCAAAAGTGGCCCATTAATGATACACCTATCATTATATAAGTTCTTTTTCTGAAAATTAGATTTTTAGGAATATAATATCAATTAATAATATGACATTTGTTTTAAAAACTCATTTATGTCAATTTTGACACTATTCAATAATTGATTTTTGTTAAAGTCTTAACAACATTATTAATTCGAACCAAATTCTTTTAAGAAATCCTATCATGTCATATTTACCAATAAAATTCATGAATGTCATCAAAACATTCATATTAAATTTATTTTAGCATTTAGAATACCATTTTTTTGATTCTTTCATTAATATGGAAAATACTTCATCATTATTGTGTCATAAATAAATTTAATTATTAAATTTATAAAAATTATAAATAAAATTCAATTATGTAGTAAATCTTTTTATCTTTATAATTAATATTTATAGTCGAAAATACAACATATATAACCCTATGTAAATATTTTTTTTCTAAAAGTAATATGCTTATGTCATTTTTGTATTTATTTTAACATAATTAATATAAAATGTCCTTATCACCTACAAGTGCCTCCATGGGGTCCCAAAATTGACCCAAAGATTCCCATTGTCGGACATATATCTACCAATAAGGTTAGGTCACTTTTTAGGGTAATTTATTATTATTATAATATTATTATTTTTTTACCCTTATTTACCGGATTTACCCTTTAACCATGGTAAATAAAATATTTACCGAAGTAATTATTCAAAATGTATAAAAATAAAAGTTATCTATTTAAACAATTTGGACATCATGATTCCAAATATTAAATCAAATTTTCCAAATTCAAAACACAGAAGTGGCATTAATTAATTTAAAATTAATTCCCGTTGTTAAAACAAAAACCGTGTTTTTAAGAGATAATAACAATCAAAATATTGACACTTGTTTATGTCCGGTATAAATGTGAAATTATGTCCATTTCCCATCATTTTAGTAAATGGTAAAAATATATTCTAAATATAATTTAAAACCACTAAAATTCATAATTTATCACTATGAATTATTTCGATTAAAAAAGATGTTTTTAATTACAATTTTGTAATTTTCAGTATTCATCAAAATAAGAAAGTTATCCAAAAAGTACCAAAATTTTACCCTAGGCTAATTTCGATATTCCGAATACAAAACTGAAGACCATTTTGAAAGATAAAATTTATAAAATATCAAAAATTGGGCATTAAAATTCATAACGCCTGCATTGATTAGTCGCGGTGTTTTAGAGTCTCGAAGTTGTGTACAATGCAAGATATTTCATTATTCATAGGGAAACGTAACGTGGAAGCATGGGGTGTTACAACCTACAAAAAAATAATTTGTTATACTAACACAAAAAGGTGTACGTTGGGTGTGAACCAAATCCCAGTACAATATTACCACTAAGAGATTCCATGTTATAAAAATTAAATGATGAAAATCATGTATGTATTCAATACAGGAAATGATTGTAATAATTTCTAAAAGATACAACTTAAATAAAAGAACATTTCAAGTGGGATATTTTAAAGAAGAAACTAATTTAAAAATAATTTCAACACTACTGAATTTGAAATTCAACCATACCGTATTGAAATAGTAAGCAGAAATTAACTAATTAGCACAAGTAATGGGAATGTAATCCCTATGCACTAGCTCGCTGTGGGTATTATGTACCTAATATCTTGGTGAGAGTAACTATAAAAATATTAATTATTGTTCACCCAAGATACTTGTAGGGAGAATAACATAACCTAGTGGTCCCCCATCATCACCACCATCATCATAATCATATTTTAGTTAGTGTTGTAAGCGTCAAACTAGATACCTTAAATGGAGGCCAAACCCCACGGGCTCACTAGTATACTAGTACACGTCCACCCAGCTAGATACTATGGTTCCCCACTTGTTTTTAATGAAGTTTAAAAATTCAAGAAAAATAATTTTAATAGTAAAATACCACTTCCATATCGCACATTAACAAAACAATCCATATGTATATCACACATGTCACATAATTAACTCTTTCATTAAAATTATTTTTGAAGTCATACTCCCACCAAAATAGCGCCTACAGTTTTCACATTTCATTAACACTTCCAAAAAATATATAAACGATTTTATAAAACTTTTTAAATATATTTCAACTCACATAACATCCTACACACACATCACATAATACTTCTTTCATAAAAAAAATCATTTTTTACATCACAATAACACAAAACAACCCACAAATGTGTTTCGCCCCTCTCGTTCCATTTCATAAAAAATTTCAAAAATTTATAAAACATTTTGAAAAATTTTGACATCATAAATCACCAAATTAAATTTCAAAAAAACCATATAACGTTAACACACACACATAAATAGTACATATATACCATTTTCCAACATTGTTTAACCAAATAAAACATTTACATTTTGACACAACAATCCCAGAGGGTATAACTATGTCTAACACATAAATTACATTTCAAAACCCACATTCAAAGACAAAATCACACCATGAACATACATAATTAGAATTGTTAGCTTATGGATAATTTATTTAATCATTGTCAAGTACTATAAAATCACATCAAATTATACCACAAATGATACTCATGAAAAACACACATTTTCATAAAACACTTTCAAGGAGTGAAACCTGGTTTTACACCTAAACCCTATTTAAACCCCATTTTAAACCCTAAATCACAAAAATATCCTACCAAATAAGAATTGGAAGACCAAACAATATTTAACAAACCACATTCATATGTTATAAAAAACACAAATATTATGACTGGGTTTACACATGGATAACACCCAATTTGAAACAAATCGCAACTCTAAAATTAACAACTTAACAAACTCCATAAAAATATTATTTTTACAATGAAAATCAATTGAAGAAAATTTAAAATAATTAAATCAATAATGTAAACTTATCAATAAAGTATTACACATGGAATCACCTACCTTTTGAATCAAAACACCCAATTTATTGTGTGAAACGTCAACCACAACATTGTCACACCTTAAGGAAGTCAAATCGAACCTACAACATAAATATTGGACCAAAAAGGCACCTAATAAATCCCCATATTTGAACCCTAACATTATAACATTTTAGAACATCATGAATGAAAGAAGAAACCCTCAGTAGAAGGAATGAAATGAAGAGAGAAACACTTACATGATGAAATCATGAAGAAATCATCCAAAATAAACCAATAGTTGAATCTTGATGCTACCAAAAACGGTAAGGAGGACTGAAGGAGTCATAATATGTCAATTAGGAAATTAATTTGGGAACAGATAGTGAAAATTAAAGGTGTTATGAAAGAATTGTTTTACCTCTTCAAATCTGGGAGATTTGAGAATGACTATGAATGATTGTCTTAATCCATGGGGGAGATGAGCTTCAATGATGGGAATGGGAGAATTGGAGAACACCATGGGAATGTGGGCAAAGTTAATAGATATAATCACAAAAAAAAACAAAAAAATTAATGAGATATTAACATATTAAAAAATAATATTTTAATGTAGGTAATATGATTTTGGGCTGACACAACCCCTTAATAAAAAAACCCAATCCATCTTTATTATGGATTCCTATATGGACGAAATTGATATAATAGTTTTAATATACCTGGGGATTCTAATTGGGAAGTGGATTGTGTGTAAAATGATGAAAAATAAATTATTAATAAAAGAATCCATATTTATTTTTAGATTTAGAAATGAGCTTACAGTTTGGCCGAAATTTTGAAATCCCACCACTTCCCCAAAAAGAAATGGGAAACCCCAAAAACAAAGGAAGAATGGAAATTAAATTAACTGTAGCTTTAAAATAAGTTATGTTTGTGACAATTATCTTGAAAATAAAACTTTTCACCCTCAAAACGCCACAATAAGGCCAAAGGCAAAACCCAAACCCATCCGAAAGGCCAAAATGGACTCCCTTTTCATGTTTTCACCACACCCAAATGGCCAAAACACATCCAATTGATCAATCAACGAATTAATACTCTCAAACAATGAAACATACACCCCTTCCTAAAATGATCAATTATATTCATATTTTATCCCATAAAAACTTCTTAATCACTATCCAAACAAGATTCCATCAATTTACCCAAAACAAATCAACAACGAACATGGTTACACATACCTTCCATTAACTAGATCTTTTAGAATTCTACACTCCCAATGTATAAAAATAGAAGATTTAGGTAGTTAGATAGCTAAGAACAAAACTACCTTCCAACAAGTCATTACCAAGGACAAATCTGGGTTACTAGTACATGGAGACACAAATGGTCTCCCCACTATTTGAGACAACTCAAATTCTCCTAAGAGAGGTTCAGGACACTAATAGGGGGAGGCCTAAATGGATTTCATAGTACAAGGGATAAGACTCTATTAGAGTTTTCAGAAGGAAAATACATTATAATCACTGTGGGTATCCCCACCACTACAACTAACCTTCTAAGCCAGCCAGCATGTGCCAACATAGGAATAACACAAAAATAAAGAGTAGGGGTGACTGCACGATTAGTCTGTACAGTTTGAGAAAACGTGCACTAACTATGTGGATCATTCTAATTGTATGTTTTTTAGGGGAATGTTTTCTACTAACCATGTGAAATCTATGTACTCATACTATTTGGAAAATACCAAACCTTACTCAAAAAATTCAGTGGAAGCCAAATGGGAAAACAATGATATTGGGTGATAACATGGGAACAAGGCCCTCCACCTCTTTCTACAGAATAGGAACCACCAAGGTAATATGATGGCACCATAGGTTTAAATGATTCCCAAAATTCATACTAAGTATATTATTTTTTTCAATGGTTTGAACGACCCTGGGTCTTCCCATGACTACGTGGAATCATTACTCAAATACCTATGGTTGGATACCAAAAGACTAAAGCCTCTTCGGTGACACTATTATGCTTTGGAAACCCCAATATGGAACTTCTAATTTCTATGAAACCAAAAAATACACCATAATCCCAAACATGTTTACCATTACATAACACACTCCAAACTCATCTTTCCTTAACCCGACATTTCACTGAACCAAGGGATTAAAAGATGCACACACATCACCACTTGTTTCTTCGGATGAGAAATGGAAGGAGTAAATGATATATAGAAACAAAATCTTCTAAAAAAAGGATGTCTATATTTACAAAAAGGAGATACAGTTCTGATGAAACAAAGTCCCACAAAATATTGTAAAACTTTACCTTTATGGTCAAATGAGAAAGCAACATCACAACGTGTCACTTAACATGACCAATGTGATTGATAGAAACAATTCATTAGGGGGGGGGGGGCTTATTAAATGTCCCCAAACATCACTCAGTAACAAAAAATGGCTATAACAACCTCTCGTGACCAAATTTCCCACACTGGTGGTTTAATCTTAACCCAGACATTGAAGAGATTATGAAGGACCTAGAGGCCCTGGTAGACACCAACCAGATACTCATCCCCACAAACAACCCTAGAACACTTACTCCATCGATGGATCATGTATCTTAAGAAACAGAGGTCTCTTTTAACCTTCAATGAGAACTATCCTGCTATAATAGGATCTGCAAAACCAAAAAGTTAAGTGTGTATACTCATTCTACAAAAATCGATAAAATATTCACTATATTGATATACTGGAGGATATTCCAATGGAAAAAAATATGGGATTAACTTTAGTAGTGCACTACCCCTTAATGGGGGTGTACCATATGCAACAAAAAACCCAAGGACCCAAACATGATGTTCCACTAGTCATGAAGTGACACAAACTAGATCCAAACACATAAAAGGAACCACCATAACGGTATCCCAAAACATTTCTTAAAATAGAAAAATAAATGGCCCTACAACCCATCTTACCGACCTAACGTGATCCTAAAACACGGTTCAAACAAGAGGGGTTCTTGAACTCAAAACATCCCAAAAAAGCAATTTCAAAAAAAAACACAACACACACCATCTCAAACCATTCATTAAGACAACATGTTTTCCATTAGAAATATTACATTGAAAACAAACGGTTCATCGGTTATCATATCTATAAGGCCCTATCCTTAAACCTTACTTAATCTTGAGTTATTACAAGATTACACATTGAGGATCTTTTTGGGTTTAGAGTTTTAGAGAATTAGATCATAAAACTTGCATTACATTACACATATAAACAAAGTGGTTACATAAATATAGTATTCTTATTTCCCATAAATGGAAACATATTTAAAATAAAACATGGATTCTTTCTTGACACTTCCTTGACACTATCATCATATCATGTACCTTTCCCTTGACCTGTGAAAAACATTTCAAAAAAACATGGGATGAGCATAAAAAGCTCAGTAAGGGATATAAAAATATGGAAAGGAAACATGGGTACATATATACATAAGAATGAAATCATACTTTACCCATAAAACATAAGCACTATAACATACCTCATCAAACCATGAATAAATCATAGAAATCATAAGACATAAAGGTAACTTGAGGCATTCATAACTTTCTTACGTAGGGAGTAACCCTCTTGGTTACGTTTGGAATACCCATCACAGTATATTACCTAAATCTCTTCGGAGAAACCTTAACGTTTCACTCCTCCGCGTTACCCAATGCATTGGAGAGCTATATCGGGCTCACCCTCCCTTAGTCTATCACAGAACCACCCATCTTCATAATAATTCCCAACAACCTCAACATAATCGTATCACATAAAACATGCATAAAGGAAACATAACATTTCCACCATTCAATCACAAGATATCAATACAACACATTGATATAAAAACATTATGAAAACAATTTTCAATACCAAAATAAAATAAAAGTAAAACATTGTATTTATTTTTCTTTTAAAAAAAGGTATGGCTTGTAGAGGAAGTCGAAACTCAAATAATGGTCACTGTAGTGGAGAAGTCGGTGTCACCGCATACGTACGACAAAAACATTCCCTTTTTTCGTTTAGTAAATGATTCGTATAAAAAAGATTCCTTTTTAATAAATGTAAAAGTGAAAGGGGTTTATACACTATATAAAAGAAGGTTTTGTATAAAACAAAATATGCCTCAATGAAAGGAGATTGAGACGAAGTCCCATACCTCGGGTCCCACTTGACTTGGTCATTCTTTAATCTCCTGAATAATAAACTTGAGTTAATTTCTACTTGTTTAAGAACATTTTTCAAGTTCATTATTCCTTTTATATCACTTATTTCCATGTCATTAACACTATGTAATTATTTAAGTTAATAACGGTCGTTTTAAAGATCATTGGTACTTGAGTAAAAAATAAGCCCTTTATAATTACAAGTTGTTAATGTATCCATTATATCCAGAATGGTATTCATGATGTAGATATCATATATGTAATATATATCCAGTACATTCATGTATTTATAATATTACATAATCATTTAGAGGTAAGAAATGAAATGCACCGTTCATGGAGACGGTAAGCCGTACGTACGCATGAACGCTACTTTCATTTCTATTTCGTATTTTATAGAATGGAATCATAATGATATAAAGGTATATTATAATTAAAGTATAATATCATATATAATATCATAGTTCAATCCTTTATACATCCCACATATGGTATTTAACGAACCAAATCACTTTGAGGGGGCGGTAGTCCGCACTTCCTTAAATGAAGATATCACGTTTACCCATAATGGAAACCATAAAGGTATGCACAAAATGAAAAATACAGAAGCTTAAGGAAAACATAAACATATTATATATCATATATAAATATAGTTAAATCTTAATGGCCACCTTTAAAGGTGTTAAAATAATGTTGAACAATCATCATTTCGGGAGGCATAAATTCACCATCCACGGAAATAGTATGTCCTTTAACCATTATATGTAGGTGTGTGTAAGTGTATCTCTAATCCTTCTTATAAAAACATTTTAGTATATTGAAGGTACTGGATTTTTTACAAACGAAATGAATAAAAAGAGTTTATGGGGTTGGAGAAGCAAAATAAAACAAAAGGACTCAAGTGAAGACATTACCTTAAAATCGGGTAACTCCCTTTGGTTTGAGCTCAAAGGCTTCCTTGGGAAGACTTCCGGCCAATGTTAGGCTTCAAGGAGTAAGACAGGGATGTGGAGAGACAAAATGGGCAGGGGTTGTCCGAGCCAAAGTCTTTGGGAGTGTGGGTAAGGAGGTAGAGGTGGGGGCCTTTTATATGAGGAGAGGAGGGGCACTCTTGGAATGTAAAGAAATGTTACTTTATTTTAAAATGAGTTTCAGATTCAAAAGGTCTCACATTGATATAATTTGAGGGTAAGGTGATAAGGGTACTAAATCCACCCATAAAATAGGTTTTGGACATGTGTAGTTTATATATTTTACATTATCATTTCATTTTATTTAAATCCTTTATTAATGAGGTAATCGCTGCATCATCATGATGTCATAAATAATTTAATTTATTTAAAGTCTAAAAATTATAAAAAACTACTATGATGTAGGAAATCGTTATAGCTTTCAAATGACTATTTATAATCAAAAATCTGACTTGTATAACCCCATGTAAAAATTGTTTTAGTAAAACATCTCTTGTTTGTGTCATTTTTACTTTAACATTAAATAAAAAGTTATTTATGTCATTCCCCAACCAAAGTGGCTCCATGGGGCCCCCAAGTTGACCCATGGAATTTCTTGGTCGGCCATGACACATATAATGAGGGTAGGACATGTGTCAAGCTCATCTCATATTATTAAAACATTATTTTTACCTTAAACTACACTAATTACCACTAATCGCGATTAAGAATTTAAAAGTTACTATTCACCAAAAAATTATTTTAATCTCATTGAACCAGATTTTACTTATTAATGACAACCATGTATGTTGGATTTTAGAGAATCAAATCACAGAAGTGGAAAAGTTTCATTTAAACGAAAAATTAGTTTCTTTAACTACCACTTAGTGGTTTCACTATTCATCAAAAATTGAAGTTTTTCATAAAGATACCAAAACTTCACCCTAAGCTATATTTGATATTACGAATTAAAAAATGATGTCTATTTTAAAAAATTCAAAACATTTAAGTTGCATTAATTAATTTAATAACTAATTCCCTCTGTCATGACAAATAGCGTGTTTTTATGAAATAATACGTATCAAAAGATTGACACTAGTTTAAGTCCAATTTCAAAGTGAAATTGATTCCAATGACCAACATTAGATAAAATCGTAAAAATATATTCTAATTTAACTTCAAAACCAATTCAAAAGATAATATAATCATATAAATAAATTAGATTAAAAAGTGGTTTTGAATTAAAATACAACATTTTTCACTATTCATTAAAAAAATGAACTTTATCGAAAAAATACCAAAAATTCACACAAAGTAAATTTTGATGTCCCAATCATAAATAATAAGTTTATTTTGACAAACATAGCTTATAAAATTGTCAAAATATATATTTAAAAAGGGTTTTCCATCAAAAGGCAGTAAAACAATTTTTTAAGAATATTAGTGTATTCCATGCGTAAGATTGTATTTATTTTCATTTTAAGCCTATAAAACACTATCTAATTCATTAATTGACATATATAAAAATATATATTTATTCATTACTTACTTGGGATGTTACATCTTTCCCCCCTTTAGAAAATTGCGTCCCCGCAATTTATTTACTTATCGAATAAATGGGGGTACTTATCCCTCATTGCATTTTCATATTCCCATGTTGCCTCTTCTATCATGTGGGTTTTTTCAAAAAACATTTACCTGATTAATCAACTTATTCCGTAACACTTGCTCCCTGTGGTCAAGAATCTGGACCGGTTGTTCCTCATAAGATAGGTTCTCTTCCAGCTGAACTACCTCTGGAGTCAAAACATGAGATAGATCTGGCATATACTTTCTCAACATCGAAACGTGAAAAAAATTGTGTACTTGAGATAAAATTGGAGGTAAAGCCACCTGGTATGCAACTGATCCAACTCTCTCCAGAATTTCATATGGTCCAATGAGCCTTGGACTCAGCTTTCCTTTCTTACCAAATCTCATCACACTTTTCCATGGTGAGACTTTGAGAAAAACATGATCATCTACCTCAAAAGTTAGATCCTTCCTCCTGTTGTCTGCATAACTCTTCTACCTACTCTGAGCTATTCTCATGTGTTTCTGAATCAGCTGAACTTTTTCTGCCATCTCTTCTACCAATTCTGGTCCCATCAACTTCCATTCACCCACTTCATCCCAGAAAGCTGGAGTTCGACACCGCTTCCCATATAATGCCTCAAATGGTGCCATTTGTATACTTGAATGAAAACTGTTATTATATGAAAACTCAACCAAGGAAAGATGTTGGTCCCAACTTTCTTGATAATTCATCGAACAAGCTCGTAGCATATCCTCCAAGGTCTGAATTGTTCGTTCTAACTTCCCATCTGATTGAGGATGAAAAGCTGTACTAAAATTTAATTCAGTACCCAACCACTTCTGAAGGCCTTTCCGAAAGTTAGAAGTGAACCTGGGATCACGATCAGATATAATGGAGAGGGGAACTCCATGTAACCTGACTATCTCTTTAAGATACAAACGGGAAAGTTGATCTAGGAAAAAAGTATCTCGTATAGCAAGGAAATGAGCAGATCTAGTCAAGAGACCAACAATAACCCATATTGCATTATTACCTCAAGATGTCTTCAGTAATCCCACAACAAAGTCCATGGATATATTCTCCCATTTCCACTCTGGCACTGGTAAAGGCTGAAGCATCCCTTTTGGTAACTGCCGCTCAGCTTTAACCTGCTGACAAGTCAAACACTTCACAGTAAAATCAGTAATATCCCTTTTCCTTCTATCCCACCAGTAATACTCCCGCAGATCTTTGTACATCTTAGTACTGCCAGGATGAACTGAAAATGGAGAACTATGAGCTTCACATAACAAATCTCTCTTCAACTGTGAATCACAAGGCACACACAATCTCTTCCCAAATCTCAAAACACAATCATTATCAATGTTGAATTCAGGCAACTTACCTTTCTGAACTCACTCTACCTTTTTCTGCAACTCACTATCTTGCTTCTGTGCATGCTTGATTCTATCTGATAGAGATGATCTCACTGATACCGAAAACAAAACAGAAGAACATCCTGCGCCAAAAAAATCTATGCCAAAGTTCATCAAATACTTAACCAAAGGATCACGTTCCAAACACAACATTGTTAATGAAGTATTACTTTTTTGACTCAAAGCATCAGCCACTTTATTTGATTTTCCCGGATGGTAATGAATTGTACAATCATAATCCTTGATTAATTCCAACCATATCCTCTGTCTCATGTTTAACTCTTTCTGAGTGAATATATACTTTAAACTTTTGTGATCAGTATATATTTCACACTTTACTCTATACAAATGATATCTCCAAATTTTTAAAGCAAAAACAATAGCAGCTAATTACAAATCATGTGTACGGTAATTTACCTCATGATTTTTCAACTGTCGTGAAGCATAATCAATTACCTGATCATTCTGCATTAGGATGCAACCAAGTCCTTTCAATGAAGCATCACTGTATATAACAAACTCACCATTCCTAGAAAGTAGTGCCAAAACTGGAGAATTCACCAATATTCTTTTCAATTCCTGAAAACAATCATCACATTTTTTTGTCCAGATAAACTTAACACCCTTCCGAGTTAGCTTAGTCATTGGACTAGATAACCATGAAAAATTTCTAACAAACCTTCGGCAATAGCCTGCCAAACCAAAAAAGCTACGAATCTCAGTTACATTTGTGGGTCTTGGCCAGTCTTCCTCAACTTTTGTTTTTACAGGATCAACAGTTATACCATCTTTAGAAACAATGTGACCAAGGAATGAAATTTGTTGCAACCAAAACTCAAACTTGCTGAATTTCCCATACAATTTCTGTTCTTTTAAGGTTTGAAAGATAACCCTTAAATGTCTTTCATGATCCTCTTTACTTTCAGAAAACACCAAAATATCATCAATGAAAACCACCACAAACTTATCAAAGAACTCATGGAAAATTCTATTCATTAAGCCCATGAATACATAAGGTGCATTGGTTAGCCCAAAAGGCATTACTACAAATTCATAATGGCCATATCTTATACGAAACGTAGTCTTCGGAACGTCTTCTTCCTTTACCTTCAGCTGATGGTACCCCGATCTCAAGTCAATCTTTTGAAAATACTGAACTCCCTGGAGCTGATCAAACAAATCATCGATATGAGGCAAAGGATATTTGTACCTAACAGTGATGTTATTCAAGGCTCTATAATCAATGAAAAGTCTCATTGAACCATCTTTCATTTTAACTAATAAAATAGGATCACCCCATGGTGATGTTCTAGGTTGAATGAAACCTTTCTCTAATAAATCTTGCAATTGCTCCTTCAACTCTAAAAGTTCAATTTGAGCCATTCGATAAGGGGGTTTTGAAATTGGCTTAGCATCAAGAAGTAAGTCAACAGTAAATTCAACTTCCCGATCTGGTATTATTCCAGGAAACTCATCAGGAAAAACATCAGGATACTCATTTACCACTGGGACATCATTAATCTGAACATTTACTTTATTTTCAACGATGTGTGCAAGGTAACATTCATTTCCATCTTTTACAAGTTTCTCAGCCTCTTGATATGTTATCAACAGTAAGGGTTCATTCTTGTACAAAATCTTAAAGTATTTCTGAAAGGAAACTTCTTTAGCTCTACAGTCAATCTTAGCATGGTAAATAGAGAGCCAATCCATACCCAGGATAACATCAAACTCTACTAGAGGAAGAACAATAAGGTTTGCAAGTAGGTTCTTTCCACAGATAAGGATAGGATAATTCTTATAAATTCTTTTTTCCTCAACATTTCCCCCAGGTGTTTTTACCAAAGGTTCAGGAGTCATTTCTTCATATGGTATTCCCATTTTACTAGAAAACTTTCTAGAGATGAAAGAATTTGTAGACCCCGAATCAAACAACACACTGGAATAATCTGAAAAAACAAACAAAGTACCTGATACAACTTTATTTGATGGCCTGATAACTACTGAAGTAGTAGAAAAGGATTTCACCACCCCTTTCTACTTGAGGTCTAACTACTTCCCATCACTCAAGCTCTTTGTCGGACACTCGTTTGCATAGTGACCCATCTCATTGCACTTATAACATTTCACTAACTGTAAATCAAATTTGGTCTTACCTTCACCTTGATCCTTTTCAGTGCAATCATGAGCCTTATGTCCCATCTTACCACATCGGTAGCACTTTCCAAAATTCAGAAGACATTCCCCAGCATGCCTTTTTCCACATTTATCACAAACTAGAAACTTAGTTTTCTTACCATCAAACTTTTTTGAAGAATTCTTACCTTTCTCCTGCCACCTCGGTCTCTTCTTCTGTTGGTTTTTATAGAACACTTGATCATCGGCAAACTCCATTTCCACCTTCTCAGCACATCAAACAAGATTTTCATAACTTTTAAACTCACGAGAAGCTAATGCCCTTCGATATTTTGGCTTTAATCCTAAGTAAAAACGATTGATTTTACTATCAAGGTCTCGGATAAAATTTGGAGCATACCTTTCCAATCGAGTGAACCTTTCTTCATAGGTAGCCACTGAGTCTTCCTCTTGACTCAATTACAAGAATTTCATTTCCATCCTAAATCGAACAACCTTAGGAAAATACTTCTCAACAAACATACCTTTGAATTCATCCCAGTCAAGATCATCAATATCATCAGCATCCCTGATATTTTTAACCATAGACCACCACTGATCTGCCTCACCCTCCAAATAGTAAATAGTAAGACTAACCTTTTGATTTTCTGAACAACCCATGACATCGAAAATCTTCTCCAGTTCTTTAATCCACCCTTCAGCTAACACAGGGTCAGATGATCCTCTGAATTATGGGGGATGTTTCCTCATGAAATGTTCCACCACTGACATGCTCCTCTGTGGTTGATCTGGCTGATCTCGTGTATGGATACCACCACCATTTATCGCTTGAGTCAACTACGCCATTACTGCAACAAACTATTCAGTTCCAATTCCGACCATCTCAGGATGATGATTCGGAAGGTTATTTCCTTCTGCATGCCATCCTAGGACTGCTTCCCTGTTTCCTCTGTGGAAAACCATTCTGAACAAACATGTCTTAGATAAAGCAACACGGTAATCTTCAAATACTATATCACTGCAATTTGACCATAAAAAATTTTTGGATAATCATTTAATAGAATTCTTACTCCTAAAGTTATCTAAACCGACCTCTGATACCAACTTTAAGGCCCCAGCCTTAATCCTTACTTAATCTTGAGTTATTACAAGATTACACATTGAGGATCTTATCGGGATTAGAGTTTTAGAGAATTAGATCATAAAACTTTCATTACATTCCACATATAAACAAAGTGGTTACATAAAGATAGTATTATTCTTTCCCATCAATGGAAACATATTTAAAATAAAACATGGATTCTTTCTTGACACTTCATTGACACTATCATCATATCATGTACCTTTCCCTTGACCTGTGAAAAACATTTCAAAAAAACATGGGATGATCATAAAAAGCTCAGTAAGGGATATAAAAATATGGAAAGGAAACATGGGTACATATATACATAAGAATGAAATCATACTTTACCCATAAAACATAAGCACTATAACATACCTCATCAAATCATGAATAAATCATATTAATCATAAGACATAAAGGTAACATGAGGAATTCAAAACTTTCTTACGTAGGGAGTAACCCTCTTGGTTACGTTTGGAATACCCATCACAGTATATTCCCTAAATCTCTTCGGAGAAAACTTAATGTTTCACTCCATCGCGTTACCCAATGCATTGGAGAGCTATATCAGGCTCACCCTCCCATAGTCTATCACGAAACCACCCATCTTCATAATAATTCCCAAGAACCTCAACATAATTGTATCACATAAAACATGCATAAAGAAAACATAACATTTCCACCTTTCAATCAGAAGATATCAATACAAAAAAAATGATATAAAAACATTATGAAAACAATTTTCAATACAAAAATAAAAGAAAAACAAAACATTGTATTTATTTTTTCTTTTAAAATAAAGGTATGGCTTGTAGAGGAAGCTGAAACTCAAATAATGGTCACGGTGGCGGAGAAGTCGTTGTTGTCGCATACGTACGACAAAAAGATTCCCTTTTGTCGTTTAATAAACAATTCATATAAAAAAGATTCCTTTTGAATAAATGTAAAAGTCAAAGGGGTTTATACACTATATAAAAGAAGTTTTTGTATAAAACAAAATATGCCTCAATGATAGGAGATTGAGACGAAGTCCCATACCTCGGGTTCGACTTGACTCGGTAGTTATTTAATATCCTGAATAATAAACTTGAGTTAATTTATACTTTTTTAAGAACATTTTTCAAGTTCATTATTCCTTTTATATCACTTATATCCATGTCATGAGCACTATGTAATTATTTACGTTAATAACGGTCATTTTAACGATCATTGGTACTTGAGTAAAAAATAAGCCCTTTATAATTACAAGTTGTTCATGTATCCATTATATACAGAATTTTATTCATGATGTAGATATCATATATGTAATATATATCCAGTACATGCATGCATTTATAATATTACATAATCATTTAGAGGTACGAAATGAAATGCACTATTCATGGAGACGGTAAGCAGTACATACGCATGAACGCTACTTTCATTTCTATTTCGTATTTTATAGAATTGAATCATAATGATATAAAGGTATATTATAATTCCAGTATAATATCATATATAATATCATAGTTCCATCCTTTATACGTCCCACATATTGTATTTAACGAATCTAATCACTTTGAGGGGGCGGTAGTCCGCACTTCCTTAAATGAAGATATCGCGTTTACCCATAATGGAAACCATAAAGGTATTCCCAAAATGAAAAATACAGAAGCTTAAGGAAAACATAAACATATTATATATCATATATAAATATAGTGACATCTTAATGTCCACCTTTGAAGGTGTTAAAATAATGTTGAACAATCATCGTTTCGGGAGGCATAAATTCACCATCCACGGAAACAGTATGTCCTTTAACAATTAGATGTAGCTGTGTGTAAGTGTAGCTCAAATATTTCTTATAACAACATCCTAGTATATTGAAGATACTGGATTTGTTACAAAATAAATGAATAAAAAGAGTTTAGGGGGTTGGAGAAAAAAATAATACAAAAGGACTCAAGTGAAGACATTACCTTAAAATCGGGTAACTCTCTTTGGTTTGAGCTCAAAAGCATCCTTGGGAAGACTTATTCCCAAAGTGAGGCTTCAAGGAGTAAGAGACGGATGTGGAGAGACAAAATGGGTAGGTGTTTGCTGAGCCAAAGGCTTTGGGAGTGTGGGTAAGGAGGTAGAGGTGGGGGCCTTTTATAAGTGGAGAGGAGGGGCACTCTTGGAAAGTAAAGAAATGTTACTTTATTTTAAAATGAGTTTCGGATTCAAAAGGTCCCACATTGATATTATTCAAGGTTAAGGTGATAAGGGTTCGAAATCCACACATCAAATAGGTTTTGGAGATGTGTAGTTCATATATTTTACATTATCATTTCATTTTATTAAAATCCTTTATTAATGAGGTAATCGCTGCATCATCATGATTTCATAACTAATTTAATTTATTTAAAGTCTAAAAATTATAAAAAAACTACTATGATGTAGGAAATAATTTTATCTTTCCAATGACTATTTATAATAAAAAATCTGACTTGTAAAACCCCATGTAAAATTTTATTTAGTAAAACATCTCTTGTTTGTGTCATTTTTACTTTAACATTAAATAAAAAGTTATTTATGTCATTTCCCAACCAAAGTGGATCCATGGGGTCCCCAAGTTGACCCATGGATTTTCTTGGTCGGCCATGACACATCCAATTTGGGTAGGACATGTGTCAAGATCATCTCATATTATTAAAACATTATTTTTACCTTAAACTACATTAATTACCACTAATCGCGATTAAGAACTTAAAAGTTACTATTCACCAAAAAATTATTTTAATCTCATTGAACCACATTTTACTTCTTAATTAAAACCATGTATGTCGGATTTTTGAAAATAAAATCACAGAAGTGGCAAAGTTTCATTTAAAGGAAAAATCAGTTTCTTTAACTACCACTTAGTGGTTTCACTATTCATCAAAAATTGAAGTTTTTCAGAAAGATACCAAAACTTCACCCTAAGCTATATTTGATATTCCGAATTCAAAAATGATGTCTATTTTACAAAATTCAAAACATGTAAGTTTCATTAATTAATTTAATAACTAATTCACGCTGTCATGACAAATAGCGTGTTTTTATGAAATAATAAGTATCAAAAGATTGATACTAGTTTAAGTCCAATTTCAAAGTGAAATTGATTTTAATGACCACCATTGGATAAAATGGTAAAAATATATTCTAATTTCACTTCAAAACCAATTAAAAAGATAATCTAATCATATAAATAAATTAGATTAAAAAGAGGTTTTGAATTAAAATACAACAGTTTTCACTATTCATTAAAAAATGAACTTTATCGGAAAAATACCAAATATTCACACAAAGTAAATTTTGATGTCCCAATCATAAATAATAAGTTTATTTTGACAAAAATAGCTTATAAAATTGTCAAAAGATAGATTTAAAAAGGGTTTTCCATCAAAAGGCAGTAAAACAATCTTTTAAGAATATTAGTGTATTCCATGCATAAGATTGTATTTATTTTCATTTTAAGCCTCTAAAACACTATCAATTCATTAATAAACATAGATAAAAATATCTATTTATTCATTACTTACTAGGGATGTTACAATATCCATCAATGGTAACCCACGAGCCTCACACATGCACGTTTCTATGCCACAGTAGGCACCATCCTCATATACATCCTTGAACTCATACAGTCATTCAATTAAACATCTATCATATCATATATCCCCATTCATGTGGTCGCTCATGGAAATACTAAAGTTTAAACAAAAAATGCATTCCATTTTCAAAATCAAAACAATCAACAAATACATTTTTTTTTCTCAAGACTGCTAACCAAGAAATAAAAATACCAATAAATCAAATGAATAATCACTTTCATGTCATTTAAATCAATTTCCAAATACCTCATCCCCTTAAAACACCATTGAATATTTTAGAAGACTCTCTTCAGAACACGTTTTCAAAACCAACATTATCATAATTTCCTAATTTCTAAAGTGTTGTAAAAACAAATTTTTCCATTTCAAAACAATTGCAAAAATTTTGTTCCACCATTTCAAAAATGAATACATTCCCTTTTTATTATAAAATACTTCCAGAGAAACTTTAATCTTCTTAAAACCAAGTCATTTTTCTTTAAAATCAAACATCCATGATTTCAAAACTAAAGAACACAGGTCAACGCGAGAGGAAACTAGAGTCAGTGGGTGACATGGACATATTGTTGGCGTCCATACGTAAATCAATTCACAATAATAGAGAGTGCTCTAGGGAAATATCCCCAGCTCTACAAGGATTTCTAAGCCCTGCGAGCTCAATGAGACCATTAACCAAACATTCTTTTTTATTTTCTCTTAATCATAATCAAACCAAGAAAACCAATGGACTCAAGAAAATCTCGACATCCCCTGGAAACATGAATTCTTTTCGGGGGTTTTATTCATAGGAACAATACCCATAATCATAATGTCATGTCCTAATAGTCCTAACTCCATACAATCACGATGGTTCCCCATATAACATGACCCAAAAGAGCGAACCTCCTTTGATAATATTTTGTCAGGAACTGAATATTGTCTCCATCAAAACCAGCACCAAACACCACCCATGACAAGGATCGAAGAAAATTCCTAATTCCACCAAGCTGTAACAAGTTCCCATTTATCATAAAACACAAATTGGGAAGGATATACTCTAGTTTATAAACGTACAATGAAAAAAAAAATTCCAATAAAACCAATCTCTATTTTTCAAACAAAACAAATATTTACAAAAAATAAGAACTGAATTACATTGTTTTAATAAAATCTAAAAGACTATAAAAAATTATAAATCTAAAAATGACCACCAATGAACCACCACATGGTGATAGGAACTTCCCTCAATCGATCTCCATATCACCACATCTTGATGGACCACTAATAACCCAAACCGTTGGTACAAAAGTTATACCCAAACCTGTGGAAAAAATAACCATGTTTACATACAACCAAATGTGTAAGTAGTTTGTGAGCCAAATCGAGTAGGATACCACCACTAAATGGTTTTATGTGATAAATATTAAAAGATGAAATTCATGCATGTTTTCTATACATCAAATGATAGTAAAAATTTCTAAAATATGTACATAAATTAGAGATTTTTTCAAGTGGGATACATTAAAGAATAAAAGATTTTAAAAATAATGACAATGCTACTGAATTTTCCATCCAACAATACTACAAGCCGACGGTAATCACAAAGTAACTCATGAACACAAGCAAATGGAATGTAACCCCTAGGCACAAGCTAGCCGTGGGTCCTAGGTACCACATATCCCGGTTGGAGTAACCATCGCAATATCTGTTCTTGTGTACACGAGCCACTAGTGAAGAGAATAAACATAACCTATTGCTCCACCATAATGATAATAACCATCATATATTTTTTAGTTTTGTATGTGTGAAACTTGATATAATAAACTGAGGCCCAACCACATGGGATCACTAGCATACTAGTACACATCCACCCACCTAGACACTCATGTTTCCCTCTTATGCTCAAAAAATATCAACAAGTGATGAAATATAATTTTCACATTAAAATTGCACATCCACATCAAAGATTCAACAAAAAACCCACATGTATATCACAAAATCCACATAATCTATGTTATCATCCAAATTCATATTGAAATCATACTCAAACCTTAATAGACCACAACACTTTTCACATCTCTCAACACTTCCAAAAATCCTTTAAATAATTTTATACAAAATTTCCATGATTTTCAAACTCACATAAAAACCCACACACATATAACATAATAATTCTTTAATAAAAAAATCATTTTGCACATCACACTTACACAAAACATCCGACAAACATGTTACAACCCTCTCCTTCCATCTGATAAAACATTTCAAAAATTTATAAAACATTCCAAAAATTCTTGACATCTTAAATCAAAATTTACATATCAAAAAACAATATTATGTGAACTCACTCCCCCAAAAAGTATATATAAACCCTTTCCCCAAATTGTTTAATCAAAAACAAATTTACAATTTTCACAAAATAATCCCAAATGGTATAACTTCTCTTTGCACACAAAACCCATTTCAAACACCACTTTTCAGTGCAAAATCACACCAAGACCCTACCGAATGAGAATTTTCATCCCATACATCATTTATTCAACCATTCTAAAGTACTATAAAATCACCTCAAATTATACCACAAATGATACACATGAAAACACATATTTTCATATAACACATTCATGGAGTGAAATAAGGTTTATACATAAATCATATTCGAAACCCCTATTTTAAAACCAAAATCACACCAATACCCTACCAAATTAGAATTCATAGTCCAAAAGAAAATTTAACAAACCACTTTCACATGTTATAAAATCTAACCAAATATTACCGCAAGGATTACACAAGGAAAACACCAAATTTGAATCTAAGGTAAACTATAAAATTAACATCTTAACAATATCCATCAAAAAATGGGTTTTACACAATGAAAAATGTATGATGAAAATTGAATATATTTAAATTAAGCATGATAACTCATCAAAAATTATTACACATAAAATCATCTACATTTTGAATCAAAACCCCCAAATAATTGTTCAAAACATCAACAAGACCATCGTCGCACCTCCATGAAATGATATACATCCTAAAACCCAAATATTTGACCAACGTGACACCAAATAAAAACCTATAGTTTAACACACACTTCAGGACATTTTATAACCTCATAAAAGAGGAAAAAATAGTAAGGAAAAAGATGGAAATGGAGAGAAAAACACTTTCATGAATAAATATTGATGAAATCAGATTGAACCCATTGATAGATGAATCCCAAAGTAACAAAAACATTGTGGGCTGCTCAAATGAGTCATTATAGGTCAATTTGATGCTGAATTTGGGGAAAATAGTGAAAATTGAAGGAGTTATAAAATAATCATTGTTCCTCTTCAAATATGGACGATTTGAGAATGATTGAAAAAGATTTCCCTAATCTGCTAGTACAATAAACCCCAAAGAGGGGGAGGAGAGCATGAGAAATCCCCTTTAGTATGTGGGATCAGCTGAGATTTGGAATCAATGAAAAACCATAAAAAATGAAAGAGATACTACAGAATTAAATAAATACTTTAAATTTGGAAATGAGCTTTTGGGTTTTCCCTTAACCATATTAAAAACTTCAGTACCACAATATTATGGATTTCTATGGTGTCCAAATTGATATGGTAGTATTAATATACAAGGGGATTCCATTTGGGAAGTGGAATGGGTGTAAAATGTTGAAATATTATGTAGTTTTAAAAGAAACAAAAATTATTTTGATTCATGGAAATGGGCTCACGGTTTGCCCTAAATTTTAAAAACCAACAACTTCCACCAAAATTAATGGGAAACCCCAAAACAATGTAAGACTAGAATTTAAATAAAAAATACATTTAAATTAAAAAATGGTTGTGAAAAACATCATTCCCACATGATGTGTATCAACATGAAAATTTATACACCGTATAAGATAAAACGTTATGTGTTGGCCTTGAAATATTACCATAAATGATTCAAATTTATTAAAATGAAATATTAATATAATTATCATTAATATATTGGTCTCATATTTTATGATCCAAACTAAACACATATATACATTATGTTAATTCTTCATGTTTTATTCACCAACTGAAATATATTTATTCCCCATTTATTGACTAATAAACATGGTTATAAATATCAGTATATGGGTCACCTACTAGTTTTACGATTGGACCATTTTAACATCTCATACACACTTATTCTGCAATAAATAGTATTATTGAATTTATATTTGTACCTCATAAAAGATGTATGAAACATCCACAAAATATATTATTCATCTTCTAACAAAAAAATATTAACCATAAAGGGATGTTCATGTGTATGTCCCTCACAAGGTATTTAATGAAACATTTTTTATAGTTTTCGATTAGTCATAATGTTAATAAAGTAGAATATACTCCATAGAACATGGACTTGAATGGTATAATGTTACAACCATGTGTTACTAGACAACATGTGTTCTTTTACCATTAGATAGAAGTATAGGAATCACATTTATTGTTTGGATAGAAAACTATAAAACACCTACCAATCCCTAGATTATGAATATTTCAAACAAGCCCTACTATGGATATAAACCTATATTGTTTAAATAAAAATATAAATAAAAAACCCACTAATAAAATAGAACAGTCATTTTAGAAACATTTATAAATTTAAATAATTCCACTAATGGATAGCCATTAACACATGTTTTTATCCACATTGATGTAATGGTATATTAAATTAGTTGGAATAAGTGTAACAATCCAATTTTGGAATAATTGGATAGGTTTTAAAATGTACTATACTCTCTTTTTTTAACAATTAATAAAGCTAAATTAAATTAGTGGGAGTATAACTGGGTATAACTAAAATCTACCCAAAAGGGTGTGATGATATATAGCTCCCATCCTCTCAACCAACTCATACTATGAATCATCACTAGTAAGAATTGTAGGGATCCCATACATTTGGATAGTTTATCCACAACAACAACAATGCATCACACAAATATATTATGTCATTGTTTATATAAGAAATTGTCATTCCACATGCAAGGTGTTTTAAAATAAAGGATAAATTCGTGGGATACATCACACTATAACCTAGGTGTTGTTCCAAAGAGGGTTCTCAATAGGTATGGCTATTGGTCATTTACTATATGGTTCTTAAACCATGGATTTATAGAGAAAACACAAAAAATTAATGGGAATAGGTGTTTCATAACAACATATTTTGTTACATTTTATAAAAACATCCAATTATGGAAATTTTTCCACTTCCTAACCACATATAATTTTCTAAAATGAGGTCATAATCATCATTATTAGGTCATACAATGTAATGTTTGAAGATGGTAAATGGGGATCATGGAAGACCAATTATATGGATCCTCCCCCTATTTATTCCACATTTAGAGAAATATTGATTGGGTTCTATTTATGAGGCTGCATCATGATATTTTAGAGAAATATTCCTTCCCTTCTATATATATGTTATTCTATATCCATGATGGTGAATGATTTGGGAACTACCTTGGGCAGATTGTTGTAGAAATTTTCTATATATTATTGTTCAATCAACTTGAACAATATGGGTTTTCTAGGGGATATAGAGATGTTTATATTTTGATTATAGTCACCCACCATAATTGGTATTTATATTTTATGTATGTCACCTTTTTATTTTAGTTGTTTAATAAATTTAATAGAGTTAAATTTATCATTGAAATGGTATCGAGTGCTAGATATTTTACTCATAGAAGTTCTAGAGGTGTGGTACGAACCATGTAGTTATCATTTTTGGGGTTTTATTGTCATTGTATAGATTATTAATTTTTTAGATTATTATTTATTATATTAAAGTATTTCATTAAATTTAATAGTTATAATATTATTTCTTATTTATTAAAAATGAAATCAATTTCATTGTTCCGTTTCTTGGCCGAGATATGGGCCCATGGAATTGTAAATTTATGACATGAACCTGAACAAGGCATTTATAGAACATTCTTTTAGTGTTCAAATTGTATTTAATATAAGTTTTCTATATACTAAATTTCTATATTCAGTTATAGGGATGATATTCCATTAAACTATGATAATTTTTGTTTTGGTAAATTGTAAAGGGAGAGAGATATACGAGTGTGTGAGAAGTTGGTGATGATAATAATCTAATGTTCAGATTCATTGATTTTACAGACATAAATAAAATTCAGTATTTGCGTGAATATATCACTACTAGGGAAACATTTCTAGTTGATATTATTAGATTCATGAGGTAAATGTATAGTTTAATATGTCTTACATTTAGACTATGATATAATTCCAAACTATAGTTTAGATTGAATAAGGGGTATAAGGATTGGCGTTATGGGTGATTTCGACATGCAACTAATGAATTATTTACATTATAAAATGATAATGGATTTATGTATGGCTCTACTTAGTGAGTGGGATCTCTCCTTAGACATTTGATATATGATAATGTTGATTAAAAATATCAATATACACGCTTAAGAGTTCTCCAAAAGTGTGTATATGGTACAAAAAAAATCATTTATGTTGGATTGATGATCACATAGACTATAAATGAGTTTTTAGGTTTCATGATTTTTTTACATTTATGTACCTCATAGGTATCAATATTGAGATAGTGATCTAATTATTGTATGTGGCCTCAGACTAACCTTTTCATGGATGAGGTTAATTATGAAATATTTTATGGGAAGACCATGTGGTATTGGGTATGGGATGGTATATATTAGTAAATAAAATGTTTGTTTAATGAGATATAGTGGGTTATATTTCATGGTAGAAATGAATAACGACATTTCAAAAAGGTCATGATTGAAATTTCATTCTTGATTAGTTTTATATGTCTATGAGGATAGGTTGGTGATATGATGTTCATAATCACAAAAATCTTGGTAATTCGTGACATGTTCTGCAATATCAACACAATATATATCAGGATGATATCCCTAGTGGTTAGTATTGACCTATAAAATCAAGGTGATAGTTTGGGATGGATTTTATTTTGAGATATAGGATATCGGTAATTACTAGGACTATTGACTATTCATGTGTTTCATGAGATTCTTGTTTATTATGGATTTTATGCCACTCCATGAGTTAGTTGTTATTGTAATGGGCCGCCTAGAGTGAGAGAAAATTTTAATAGGACATGATTTTAGACCCTTCCCTTAGTGAGAGTGTGACACCCCATAATTTTAGAATCTTTTAACCTTAATAAAAAAAATTTATAGATAACTTCAAAAAAACCAACATAAATAATTGCATGATCATTTACTAGAATAAAAACGGAATTGAGATAATAGATTATTTAATGAAATTACATTTTTAGTACAATGTAGAATGTGAAATTTCTTATAAAGAGATAATTTGGAACTATTTTATATAAATGTGAATTTCAATTAAATTTAAAACCTTTGAGAAATATAAATATGACAAACATATTGATATAACAATTATTATTAGGTCACAACCCACCAACCTAGTCCTAACATCCCTACAATAGTCAAATAATGAAACATAGTTCTTCCTCGAATATACTGGTGTATAGTGATTATTTCAGAGTAAGCTTACTACAAGAAAGGGATGACTAAGCTGATATTATTGGTACACACGCACCCAACTCCATGAGTATTAAACGAGTCAAGACAAGAGGTAAGTGAATTTGTAGATTCACTTTTATTTTTGAGATACATATTTTATATTCATAGATCATTTATTTTATATGATGTATATACATCCCATTAATTTAATCTATTATTATTATAGTTAATATTTTGGGTATTTACAAATACTTTTTATTATATCTCTTTAATGGGATTTACGTTTCAAAATCTATGAAATTAGTAATGATGTTTATCTCATTTTCCAACAATGGGACACATGTTTTACATTAAATAAATATTCATTTAATATGTGTTTATAATATCAAGTTGACATGTTATATCATTAATATTATTATATAATGGTATTATATGTTTCATATATGTTTATTTTATCAGGTTTATTATGAGTTACTTTTACCAATATTGTGAGAAATTGTTGATACAATCTCATCATTTATTGAGATTGTTTATGATTATGCTACAATTTTTTAAATTGTATGGTCCACCTAGCAAAAAAACCATAAAATTATTATATTATTGTTGTTATTGACATATTCATGTTAATTTAACATATTTCCATTACTTAGTACATAATATTAGTATGTAATTTTTTTATAAAAATTGGACATCATATCAATCTTCATTCAGATAACTGATTTATTTAAAAAGATCATATTTTTAAAATTTATTCAAATATTTTTCATTTATAATATCATAATATTATTTTAATGGATAATTATTTTCAAATTAATATGGTTTTCAATGATTAAATTATATATTTTCAAATATATTTTATTAGGAAAATGATTTGAAAAATGTTTGGTTTATTAAAATATTCTTTTCAAAGAAGAATGGATATTTTCCTCAAAAAAATATATTTAATGTATATTTCTAAATTATCTTCTACAAAAGATGAAATATATTGGTTTTAATCATGAAATTATAGTGATATCATTCATGGGTACTATTCATATCCTTTCTCAAAATGGTTTATGCTATGATGGTATGATTTTTATGAAACTTGTTTCTATTCAACGAGTTATGCTCATACGAAACCTGATTCTTTTCATGTGTTATGCATTAAGGAAATAACTATGAAACATATCAATTATACTAGGGTTATGAAATTATGACATGTTTATTATACATATTTCATTAAATGGGTTATAATATGATGAATATTTATGATTTTGAGTAACATGTATGTATGATTTCATTATTGAATGGGTGGGACATATATCTCAATCCAATAAATTGGGAAAATGTTTATATATCATGATATATTTAATTTAATCATGTCAAATGGATTGATCTAATATAGAAGATGATTTATCCAAATACACTAATAGAAAATATAGAATCCCTATCCACTATGGGATGACGGAGTAACCAATCCACAGTTGGAACATGTGGAAAAATGATCCCTTATATGAAAAGGACTATAAATGTGGATGGTGGTGTGTCCTACATAGTAGGTGTAGTCCTCATGAATTTCCCTATTTTGTTTTTGGAAATGATCTATGACATGTTATAAATGATATTACATGTTTATTTGAATACTATAAATCTATTTCATATTCCTATGTTATGATTTCAGGGATTATTACATTGATTCCATTATGATTTAAGTCTTATGAATTGCAAATTAGTGTTCCATGAATCATCTTTATAATATTAGATACGTAGGGTATGATCATAAAAGGTAATAATTATGTACACAAACCCATATGATCATGATTATCAATATATCTCTCCCTGGATTAGACTTATGGGGAAAATTTTCTCATAGTTTCCATTACATAGGTTATGAAGATATGTATTATCTATTAATTTTTTATAAATTGGGGTAGTCACAGAGAACCACATGGGAGATAATGTAGCACATTTATTTACTAGTGTTTCAAATTCTTTTTTCAAAATGATCAAAACTAATATGGTATTTGGGTGTCTATTTGGGTAATCTATTAAGTATTCAATGAAATAAAATAATGTTATAATGTGAAAATAAAGGGTCATTATAGTCGGTATTATATAAAAATTATAGTTAAACATTTGAAACTAGGATATTAAGTACCTAGTGGTAACCATTAGGGTTTGTCATAAGGTATATCCAAGGATGAAGAAATGTATAGAAAAATGACCTCCATTATTTTTAATGGATAGAGTCATTTGTTTCGTAGAAATACATACATGTTTAGATACTACTCTTGGATGTATATTTGGTTTAAATGTACATTGTGGTAAAACCATAAAAGAAACTTATTGGTATGGACTTGATCGAGAACAGGTGCACAACAATGGTTTTTAGTGAACAACTATATAGTCACTCTCATGGGATATGATTTAGGAATTCGAAAACTCTCCAGGAACCATCATTAATTACTTGAATAAAGATTTACTATTAACACCCTAATACTAACCAATGGTTTCATATATTAATGATGTTTTCTTAATTTAGAAATACAATATATTTTTTCTATAATATGTGGGTCCTCACTATGAAATTTTTTTACTACTTTAATATATTTTTCTTTTAGTAAATGGATATAACCTAATGTAACCATGTAAATGGTTATTGTAGTGGACTTTGTGATCATTTTTTTCATTAAAACACCACTCAATAGGTGTTGGAATGAAAATTATAATTTTTATGCTCACATATATTTCCCATGATATGAATCATTTCAGACTCCCCAAAAATCAATGGAGGGAACGAAATTTTGTTGTGTCTGTCATGATACTACATCCACATTATTTCGACCAATAATATAATCAACATGTTCATAATCTATGGATCAATTCCATTGAAATGAAACTATGTATTCTCTAATTTTCAAAACATGATAAATTCAGTTTATCTATTTATAATGTAGAAGGTGATCCTGACCAGTGGTTGACTTGAATCAATAATTCATGAATCTAAGATAATATTTAATCCATGTATTGGGATGATTATAGTAACACATTCATTAATAAGTACGTTTTTTATGTTCTTTATTAGAAGATGAAAAATTAGTTCCTTGGGTTGACGAAAGTGGATGATGTATCTATCAGAAACTATGAGGATTATTTCCCAATACATTCAAGGTACGCTTCTGGTATTGTCATCCAAAAAAATTTATAGGTTGACAGATTCATTAGTGGATTATTTCCATTCATCATATCTGTATTGGCCATAATATAATTTTGTATCTATTAAGAGATTGTGCACTTTGAAGTCATAGTTGTTATAGAAAATTTTGTTATATATCGGTCATATGGTTTAAATATGAAAATGTATATGGAGATCAGAGGAAAACATAAATACCCTTGAGAGAAGAATATAAAACTTCCTTTATTCTCTTAAAGTGGAATAATGTATGGAGGTAATTTTCTTAGAGGGGTATAATAAATTTAATTAGTTATGAATGGAAAGACATCATGTAATTTATTGATTACTATATAGGTAGAATAATCTGATAGATAAAATTTGAGGAAAATGTGCACAAAATATATCTCTCACACTTCATTTCTTCAACTATAAATAGGATGGGTATTACACTAACCATAAAATATTCCCATGTATTGGTGATGATGATATGTGCCAGAAAACTCTTAAAAATATTAAAAATGGGAAACATCAATTGATCACTATATATCACAAGGCATGTGATAACGATATGGTGAAAGATACACATACCATCCATTATAGTATTGTTAATGTGTCATTTGATTATGGATTTACCCACTCAATCACAAAAAATTAATTGTCTAAGATATTATTATTCCACCAAATACATTATATGTAGAATTAGTAGTAAAACCCCTAATGGTAAGATGATTTCTTCTCAACATCATGATTCATCTCGGGACGATATTTCTGGTAATATAATTCCTAAAAATCTTTTCATTAATCCTTTGGTTGAATTTTATATCATCTTAGGCATTCGCTAGATTTCACATTTCAAATCCAACATTAATTTTTGACAAAGTGAATATTTGTTTAATATTTCAAACCAAACAACGATATTATATCAATGTGATTATAAGAATGAACAATTAATAGAAAATAAATTTAGTGTGTTGGTCTTATTTATTATTTAGGATTTGATTATAAATCAAGTGTATAAGGAGAAATTCTATATAGATGATACGAATATTGTTTGGGAATTTTTTTATGTGTTATGAATCGTTTTTCTTAGCTTCCCCCCAAAATGTGAATTATATTTCTTGACTGAACACATTTATGGTTTCAAACCATTATCAAAGACTCCATTTATATTTTTCCTAATTGATTTGTGGTAATTGAAGAATAAATTCTATGAAAACATTGATCAGTGATTCATTATTCTATGTGTGTCACCATGGGATGAACCTATTAAGTTTTTTAAATACAAAAATGGATAAATTAGTGTATGCCTTAATTATCAAATGTTGAACAAGATTACAATAATGAACATGTATCATCTTCCCCATATTACTAACTTGTTTGATTAACTTCATATATATTGACCATTTTACAAGATTCACCTTCAATTTAGATATCATCAAATGGGATCAGTAAAAACGATACTCCCAAGACAACATTTTGTACATGTTATGGACACTATTAGTATTTACATATTCCTTTTTTCATATTAATTCCCTTTATATAATCAGGATTTCGATGAATATATTCAATAGAGAGTACCTTAATAAGTTTGATTTTGTTCTTATAGGTAAAATTATTATATATTTTAAACAAGAAAGAAAGAGCATGAAACCCTTTTGATGAATGTATTAAATACCCTAAGGAAGTTGAAACTATTTGAAATATTTACAATTTCTTATTTTTTTTCACCAAAATGATCCATTTTTTCATATAATATAATGAGAGGGTATAACTATAGATCCATTGAAGACATAGGCTATTGTATGTTTTCCTATAAAAACCATGATGAATTGGATTTTCTTGGATGAACTGTTTATTATTGATGATTGGTGAATAACTTGTCATGAAAATAAAATCCAATTACTATGTTGAATAAGGAGGGTTCCATGTTCCTCTAGATAAATTAATGTGAGAACAATTTTAATTATGTAAAGAAAATGTTGCTCAGTAAACCTTTGTTTACATTACAAAGTAGTGGAGAAGGGTTCATAATAAATAGTGATGAATCCAGGATGGTATTGAGATGTGTTGTTAAGAATAATTACATGGTTTGAAAATATTCCTCATGATAATTTATTATTCATGTTAAAAATTACCGATATTATTACTTATAATTATTTGTAGTAATGTTTTCATTATAGATATGGATTCATTATCATTATTATAAACACTATGATATATATACCAATCATAAAATATTTATGTCAATATTCACATAGAATTAGATGAACATGTGGTAGAGAAGATATTTGGAGCAGATAATAGATTAATAATACTTAAAGCATTACCAAACTAGGAAAGAAAACTCAAAGGATGATGCTTTCTTTTTAATGAATCATTCCATCTTTTCTATGATGAGGATCTCAATAGATCCATTTTTTTATATTTTCAATGTATTGATATGGAAATATTAGACAATGGGTAAAAATATTATCTTTCTCAATTTAATTTTCAATTATAAATACTTGTGAAGATCAAAGTGGCTATTAAGTATGAGGATGTGCTATAGAATAAATTTTTAGATTTTTTAGAGTTTAACCATGATCAGGAAAGAATAATAAGGTTTATGACCCGTGTATGTGTTTCGTCCATACAAAATTTGAATGGGAGATTATAGGACTACCAAATATATTAATTCAATATTAATCATATAAGTATGAATATGTATATAGAATATAAATAATACATATGGTGGTATGGAATTAATAATGATATCATTGAATTTTTATCATGGTGCATTGTATGCCAACATGTTAAGGTTGAATGGAAAAATTATAAGGGAATGTTTCAACTATTACCTATATCATAATAGAAATTGGAGAACATCCCTATGGATTTTATTATTGGAAACCAAAAAACATCTAATGGGTTTAGTTCTATATGGTTGTGATTTGAATACCTTGCTATGTCAGCACACGTTATTACAATCAGAGAAACTGTCTCTCTAGAACAAAATGTTAGGATATACAAAAATAAAGTGGTATGGTTGAAAAGAGTACCATATTCTATTTTATATGATCTGTATATAATGTATAACATAATTTTCTTCAATATCTATATCATTTAAAATATATAGAATCGTTATTCTTATCATATAATCATCCTCAATTGTATGGTATGTTTGAAAGAAGAACTCAAACACAAGAAGATATGGTGAGATCTTTCTTATTGTATGTCAAATGTTTTGGGATCAAAACCACCCCCTAGATGAGTGTTTATATAAAAATAACTTTCCCTCATTCATTAAAATGGATCCTTATGAATAAATTTATATAAATAAATTTACACCTCAAATGTTCTAGAATAAAGATGGAGAATGAAAACTGTCAGGGCCTATTATTACTGAAGAAATGTCTGACAAGGTTAAAACCATTCTACAGTGTGTCTTGGTATCTCAGAATATATAGAAAAGAAATGAGAATAATCATCAACATTATATAGAAATTGACATTGGTGAGAAAGTGTTTATAAAAATATCTCATTAGATGAAATTTATGAGATTTGGGAGGAAAAAGAAACTAATCCCTATGTATATTGTCCCCTTTGATATTCTTGAATATATCTTGATGGTAGCCTATTGATTGGAACATCCTCGAAATATATATCATGTATATTATTAGTTCCTTGTATCTCTAATGAGGATGTATATACATGACCCTTTACATCTACTAAACTCAGAGAGAATACCACTGGAGCCAGAATTTTTTTACAAGGAATATCCTGTTGAAATTCTGCGTTTTAAATAAAAATTTAGACAAAATAATACCACTGACCTAGTACTTTGTTTTGAAAAAACAATTGACTAGTAGAATCTACATTTTGACTTTAGTATATGATGATTAATAAGTATAGTTGATTTTTTAAACCATATGATGAATTTCATGGGATAAATTCATTTTAAGGGTGGAAGACTGTAAGAATCTAAGTTCTTATTAACATTTTTTTTAAAATGAATTAATATTTTTATGGTCCCTAATTTTAAAATAAACCATGTAAATATTTATTTACATTCAAAAAAGATAATCAGCTGTTACATGCAACACTAGATTGAATTGTGCTATATGCACCATTGAGTTTCGATGAAACAACATGTTATTACTATAAATATTTTAAAGGGATAGTAGTAACCTAGCTGTTAAATTTTTTAATATGAATAGTAACAACTAATATTTAGATATTACTTATAATGTTTTATATAAATAAAAAAAATTGATAAAAAACATGTAAATTTTTGTAAATTCGTTATATGGTTGAAAAATATATTTTATCAAATAAATTGTTTTTAGGCCATCATATGAATAATATTAAAAATAATGAAAGAAAATATTAACAGTAAAATTTGGTAAAATAATAAACATTTTTTAAATTTATAATTTCAATATTACAATAGAGTGAATTTTAGGTATTTTAAAAAAACATCATTTATCAATGAATAGTGAGAAATATTGATTTTTGCATAAATACATTTATAAAATCATTAATTTTATTGTAATATTATATTTAAATTTGGTTATATGATTTCATTATATTACTTTAATATTATTTAATACAATTTAGGTCATTTCAACCAATACACCCATTGAATTGTTTTATAAATACTTTTCAAATGACAAAATATTTACGGATAAACACCTGTTGTTGTGACATGTCTGTGGGATTATTTTTAAATTGATTTCTTCCACATATCTGATTATAATCTAAAAAATTGTATTAAATATTTTTATTCATCATTATATTAAATTTATAACATGTTCAACAAAATTTTTCAGCAAACATATTTGTAAATGTTGTAAAATTAATTATGGTGAATTAGATAAAAATTCACCTCAAAATGACTAAACCATAAAAATAGGACGTAAACTGACCTATTAACATGTACAAAATCTATTGGATGATCATATATCAACCCTATCATCTATTATATTGGATTTGGATAATTATTGGATCAAATTCATGTATTAAAAATATTGATGGAAATACCTTATAAAAATCAATAGAATGATAGTCGTCCTCAACTAGAAAAGGAAGTCATACCTCCCACTTATCCACACCTCTAATGCCATTTATATCAGACAAAATTTTAAAAAATATCCTCCCAACAACACTACATTAATAATATAATCCTCCCCATTAGATATAAAATTATTCAAGGGAGGCCATTTCTGAAAACCATGGGGAGTGACTGTAAGAATAACTAACATCCTTCCTCATGATATTTTGTTTTCATTTCAATTTCAAACCCCTCAATAACTCTAAATAAAATGTTAAATAATAACATTATCATCATAAATATACAAGGTTTTTTTAATTCTTTGGTTTTCTCGGTCCACTAGGTCAAATACCCTAAGAGAGGGGTGAATCAGGGTATTAAATATTAAAAATAATTCCCCTTTTGATCCTTTTTCATTTTTAAATATAACTCTATTATCTATATTTTCTATATAAAATATGAATATAAATCAAAATATTCATGGGAATTTTTTTTACGTTGATAACCCTCACTGGGTTACATTCATGGAGCATACAACAACAAGGTGTCGATGTTCAAAATCCACTAAAAGTACATTACTAATTAAAATGTTTGTAACATTCTCATTGTCCCTCCTAGTATGCAACAAATCACAATTTAAAAGCTAAATTCTCTCTCAATTGATGTGTTCTCACTACTTCTTCATGATATCCACTCACAATATATAGACTAGTATCATTCATTTTCTCTAATTAATGCATCCTACAGTATATGTAGATTCTCTATTAATTCTCTCTTTTGTCCACTGATGAATAACACTTTCCATCTAAACACTAAGAAGTACCTTTTAAAACACTTTTCAAATAACACTTCACCATGAAAGTCATTATATTTTCTAATATCACTACATTGCGAGCACCTTATTTTGAAAATCTGATACAAGACTTGATAAATTACCTACCATTTGCAAGTCATAACTTAGCCTTAATTATGTTAACCTATTTCACAGAGCTCATCCCAGCCATCCTGAATCTCATTTTTATCGTAGTGTTCATCATGCCTTTGATAATTCTCTTTACATTCCTGAAGCTAAATATATCCACCACAAAAAAACCTCACAACCCAACTTATCAAAATATTTCCATTAATAGAAAAACATATTATTTTTTGTAGAATTCATTATTCTTCTCATGGGGATTTAAACCTATTAATAAAAGATTCCACTAACTCTATAACATTTTTGGCCATGTTAGTACCACATCATCTAGTTTTGAAAATATCTGAAATTTCAGGAGAAATTTTATCTCGATCCTGAAGCACCATGGAAAATTTCCAAGTTCACAATGATCTTTCTAATAATAGGGACATCCATGAAAAAAATTGTTCTTCCACAATTATCTCTCATAAAGCTCTTCACTTCTTCCATTCTCAAAGCACGTGGTAATCGCATAGCTCTCCATAATCCATATTTGGTTCAATTAAAAATCCTATTCATGAACCATATCTTCAAAAAATGAAGTATGTTTCCATATTTTGATGATATATTTACTAAATTTAGCTTTTTTGGATTCTACACACACTTCAAATTGTGGACCCCAAAAACATGGAAAACACTCAAAAATTGCAACACCATGTATCTATTCTTTTTGAACCACCTCCAGACCATCCTTTCCATTTTCATGGATCATTATCATAATGGTGTGTCAAAAATATATAAAGATCATGGTAATTCACCTAGTAAAAACTCTTTGTCAACAAACACAACCAACCCAAAATTTCATTAATGTTACCTTAATATATGTTTGCCGAACAATTTCCCTCGTTGGGAATGTGGACAAGTCAATCATAATTTTTTACCTTTTTATAATCCTTCCACACTCTACCACAATTATCCTACTGGGATTTAGATATTAATCAATGATTTATGCAACACACACTATAATCCCACAGATCAACATGAGATAAAAGCGTAGTGTGAAATTCTAATCAATGATTCATATTATTTGTGATATTAATTATTGAATCCAAACAACTGTGGTAATCACAAACTGACATGTTTTCATATTTATCCTTTTATAAATAACTTCTAGAATACTCAAATTTAATTATCCCTATATATTTCTACTCACCCTATATCACTTCTCTAGCTATCAGAATCTCCTAGTGTGTTAGAAGAATACATTTTCTCACATCATTTATCCCCCATAAAGAGTCATACTTTCTCCACCTTTTCCAATAAACCCAAAGGTCTCTCTTTGGTTCTCTAAAACAGAGTGTGGGACCCAAATAAGTATATTTGGGGAAAAACATCATACCTAGAGGAGAGAGGGTTGTGGGTAATCCCATAACCACACTTATTTAGATGTGAGGAGTCAATTGGACTCCTTGAGCTAGCCAATTCCTCTTAAATGCTTTTTTTGGGTAAGACCTTTTTCAGAATGTCGACAACTTGTAGTTCTATAGAAGCATTCTCCAGCTTCTCAAGTTTTTTATCCACCTTCCCAATGATAAAATGATATATTATTTTATTGTTTTTTATCTCTCTATGATGGAATACATTTTTGAAAATATTGATAGAAAATGATTTATCGCAAGGGATCCCAATTGTAGACTTTACATCAACTACGATTTCATAAAATTGTTGCTTCATCAACAATAATTGTGTTCTTTCTTGAGTGTCTGAAATATATGTAGATCCTGTATTGATAAATGATATACAGTTTATATAAATTTATACCCTAGAAATAGAAAATACACTATGATGAAAAGATCCTCCTGACATTGATTTCCAGTTATCTTCCATCCCAGATAAATCTCTATTTGTATATCACAAAATATCTAACTGAGATCCTTCAGTATAATGAAAAGTCGAATTCACAATTCACTTCATATACTGAAGTATTCTTTTCAACATAATAATTGTGATTTATTTTTGACTTTAGTGATACCACACTGATTTCCATGTATAAAATGCAATATCACTTTGTGTCACTATCAAGTACAAAATGCATCCAATTATTTTCATTTATAATGTATTATTAACTATATGGCCTTCATCATCCCATGACAGTTTCATACATGTATCCACCAGAGTCCTCATAACCTTGTAAATTTCCATTATAAAACTTCTCAAAAACTATTTCTAAAATTTTTATTGAGAAATCAATGTGCCTTTACGTCCATGTATCTCCTATAAACCAAGGAAAAACATCTTCTCACAAGTCATTGATATTTTGAATGAATTTTACATGTATTTAGAAAAAAATTATACAATGGGATTTATCTGATTCGACAAAGATTATGTCATCGATGTAATCCAAAACCATCATTCTTTGAATACATTTATTATTATCATATAAATTGTAATTAACTCCACCATGTTAAAAACCATGTTTCTTAAAATAGTGATCATGCCTTGAACACCAGGATCTTGGTTCCTAAATAAAATCATATTTCACTTCATTTATCCCAAAAACTCTCTCTCAACATCATGAAAGAAAAACCCATATAGCTGCTCTAAATACACCTCATCTCCCAAAACTCCATTAAAAAATGGGGACATGATATTCGATAGGAATACATTTAACATCTATTCCACTGTAGTTATTGAGAATAATCTTATTATCACCTACCTTCGAAGTGTTGAAAATGATTCATTTACATCAATACTCTCTATCTTGGAGTAAACATTGAACATCATTCATGCTTTTTTTGAATCAATACACTATATTAGTTCATATTATTATGAAAGACCCATTCAGTCCTCTGGTCCTTTTTTATCTATTAGCCTCAAAACAATCTCCCACTTCTAATTCTTGTCAATATTTTCTATCTCATCATTCATTTATTGAACCCTATATTTACCTCCTACAATATCAATAAAAAATTTTCGATCAACCGAAGATATGAATGATTTCGATTATAATTTTTTCATTATTCTTGTTTGAACATGTGTGTATAATCACGAATGATATTTTTCCTATCAATTTTGGCTCAACGCTTTGTCTTCATCCTCAACATAGTCATGACTTCTGCATTTTCACCATTACTACCATCTTTAAAATTATCATCTACTACCTTTTCTCCGACTATGTTTCTTTCATCCTCATCCCATTCATCAGGATACTACTTACTATGTTGTTGAATATTATAATAATTTTCCACTATAGTGTCATTATATCTCTCATTTACTTTTCTAATCCTCTTATTAAAGCATTATTGTGCTTTACATATTCCTTAGTATCCAAATAATATCATCTCATATCTATGTTATAAAAATTTCATGTGTTATTATTTATTGGGAATAAATAACATACTTCCAAAAATTTAAAAGCATTATAATGTTTTCTTGTTTCCATAAAAAATTTCATAAGGAATCATTCTTTCCTTTAGACACAATACTTCCATGTTGGAGATGTAGATAATTATTAATACGTTTTCCCTCCAAATTTATTTGGTAGGAATTTTTCAATAAGTATCATTTTAGCCATGTTATTGATGATCTTATTTCTCCTCTAAACAAATACTTTATATTGAAGAGGTATAACTGATGAAACATGAAACCTTATCCAGGTTTATAAAGTTAGTCCTCCACTTGAATATTTTTGAATTCCAAAAAAAATTCTTTACAAAACGTAATAATAATCTGTCTAAGAATATGTTCAGATTCCCACTAATATGGTTTTATAGAATTGAACACATCAAACATATGGGAAATGATAAATAAAAATGCCATTATACTATAATCACCAATGAATAGAACCTAATACCACTTTTTTCAATGGCTCTGGGTGAGATAGGTCCACATGCATCAGCTTGCAATAATTTTATCAGTTTTGTTGACCCCTATTTCTTTTCGTAGTAAGTCATTCTGAAGATTTTCCCTTACTTAAAATCATTGATTGAATGAGTATAATCATGTTATATCGTTGGGAGATCTTAATCTTTATCACAATTTAATAGATATTTGAGGGATGGTTGGAATGGACGACCAAGTGATTTGTCGCACAACTTTTTTTTCTGCCTCTCTAGAGAAAAAACACATATCTTCTTCACCACTTACAAGGTATATATTTCAATATATTCATTTTCCCTATACATAAACTACCCCATGTCATCTATTGACAATACAAACCAACTTGTTAAATCTTTTATAATTCCTTGAGTCACATAGTTGATTGGAATTAATCAATCTATGACAATGACCTTCTACTACCAAGACATTATCATGCCTCATTTCATTGTCCCAAAAATTTTCCTTTATTGACTTGATTATATACAGGCATTAATCATTTCAATATTTTTAATCTCCTTAGATTTTATATTTTAATCCATTCAATAGATCATTATTTCTTTTCATATGGGATGTGCATCCATTGTTAAGGATCTATATACTAGAGCATTCTGATGCTCTACGAGAAATTTCTACAACCACAACCTTCTTAGCTATATTCTTTATGATCCATTTTTTTGACATCATAATGGAAATAGATTAGAAATATTTTGATTCCTATAAGTATGATATATCATCTTCATACATTAGAGATACAAATTGATTTTTCATTTTCATCTCACTTGTTGATTCTATAAAATATTTCATGTGACCACATGGGTTCTTCATTGGAACATTACTCTTCATGGTATATGTATAATATCTTTCCTTGTTCCAAAATTATACTCACCAAAACCAATGTACCTCAAATTATTTTATCCATTACCATTCTCATTTTGGCTATAATTTCTATTCATGTACCCTTTTGTATCGTATAGCTATAGAACACACATTTTGTTACTTTCCCATCAATCCATAACAATAACAACTATTGTTGGGTGTATTTGTAAATATAACTTCTGTACTACTGGTTCTCCCTTGTGTTCTTCGAATCTTCTGATTCTACATCATACACAAATCAATCTTCGCTCTTAGAATGGGTTTTAGTGTTCCTACTTCAACCACTAATACATTCAATTTCTGGAAAAGACTCATACCAACTATATCTTTTAGATTTGAATTATTCTTCGGTTTTATTTTACCTCTTTGTGTCACTTATGAATTTCCCTTCCTCATAGTGATCATCTTTGTCAATTATCTTTTTTGGAGTCAATAATTATTATTCATCCTTAGCATTCCTCATATACTAAAAACTTATTCGAGTTATAAAATTTGTTTTATTTGATCTTTTATATTTTTATTTAATCAAACAATCTCCCTTTTCCTTTATTTAAACATGAGTCTATTATCATTACCCATTTCTGGACTATATGGTGTTGAAGACTTATGTTTTTATATTTTATTCACCAACCCATACGTCTATTCTTCATTATTTTTCATATAGAATTTAGAATCATGAACTATGTTGTTGGATTTATTTTTCATGGATCTCCAAACGTCTATATCCTCAAGAGATGCATCTAATTCATTATGGATGTCAACTCTACCTTCAACTTCTCCTTCATCATTTACACTTTCTCCACATTTATAAGTACTATAGATGACTTCTATAATATCATTTTCTCTATAATATTTTATGATATCTATATCTACAACCACTTAAACCTTAGATTCATTTGAATTATCCCATTCAAGTGATATGAAGTTATTTTTTTAAGAAGATTGTTTTGAAATTTTTCATTCAATTCACATCACCTTAAATCATTTTCTTTGGGATTTCATCATCATCCTCATCATTTTTTTGGAACTTTTTGGGGCACCATTGCGCAATATGACGAACATTTAAACATCTAAAACAAAGTACTGGATGTTTAACATTGAACATTCACATTTCACTTCATAGATTTGAAAAATTTATTGACATCACCTAGTTATAATGATTTCACATTTCATATTCTATAAGGGTACTATGAAATTTATCCAATGTGAGCACTTTTGAATCCATATCTTCTAAAAATGAAACATTTAGATTAAACCATGGTGTATGTATCCTCAATATATTCTTTACTATATTTTTGTTTTCAATTACTTCCCCAAGACCAAGCATTTCTTGCTCAAAAACATTTACCTCATCATAGAATGCATCAATAGACTCATTTGGGTTAATTCTTAGGACATATTACTTTTTCTATAGAACAAACAATTTTCTCTCTCCAACCATTGAATTACCTTTATAAATATTAAATAGCATTTCCCACATAGTATGTTATGTTTTCCATTACATCACCTATGTTTAGATTGCATTGGATAAGACCCCCCCTAAAGAATTAATCCCCTTGGCATCAGCTTTAAATTCTATTCTTTCATCTTTTTTGAAAGAAAAATTATTGATATCAGTTGGAATACCAAGCATCCCATCTATAGACACATACATAAGAAAATATAGGAAGTATTTTTTCATATGATTATTCCACAGTTGAAAATTATTCACATTGAATATTTGAAGACCATGGAGATTTATGACCTCCATTGATAGAGAAACATTAATATTAACCTTTCTCTTTGATACTAATTATTATTTTCACCAGGTCAAATAAAATAAAAGGGGTGTCAATATAGGTATGATAGATTAAAACAACTACACTTTGGATATTGTTTCGTTTTTAAAAAATCTTTTCCTTCAATTTCTTATAGAAATGTATGAACAAGAATTAAATAATTGAAGAGATGCAAAAACAATTATTTGGTTCATCCTCACTAGGCTATGTCGAAGGGATATAAGACAAAAATATATCAGTTAACTATATTCACTAAAAGAAAACATCTATTTACAATGTTTGGAATGGACTCTAAGTCTCTCCTGGTACATAAAAATCACAATTTGAAACCTCATATCTCTCTTAAATAATGTGTTCTCACTAATTCTTCTACAGATCCACTCACATTTTATAGACTTGTAGGTCCTTTATTTATGACTAGTAAAAGAATCATATATTATATATATTTTCTCTTTTTATGTCCCACTTTCATCCACTCATGAATACACCTTTTACACTAAACTCTAGGCATTTCCTTTTAAAACACTTTCACAAATCAAACTATTTTGTGAAGCTCCTTATTTCTCAAATCGCATTACATCGCGAAGAACCCTATTTAACAATGCTACTACAAGCCATTGTGATGTAAATTCCTTTTAAAATTCTCAATATAGCCCTTGTAAATTTTACCTCTTTTGAAAATCTCAACATAGCCACCGCGAAGCTCTGTCATTTCACATAGCTCAATAAGCCATTGTGGAATTCCCTTTACATTCACAAAGCTAAACATATCCTCCCTGAAGAAACATCACAAACCACCTTCATTAACCATATTACCGAATCTAGGGACAATATATTTTCTTGAAAATAGTATACACATCTCAAGGGGGGTGATCCTTATTTATAGGTGTTTTCACTGACTCTAGAAACTCTTGATCCATGTTAGAACCACCCCATCCCATTTTTCAATGTCCCAAAATATCCACCAAAATTCTCTCTCGGTCACAAAGCTCAAAGATGATTTTTTAGGTTCACAATGATCTTCATAATAGCAGTGACTTCCATCATAAAATATACACCATCACTATTATCAATGACAATAACCTTCACATTTTAAATTAAAAAAATCTCATCAAAATCAAAGAACTCCCCATTAGATTTCTATTATTCATTGTGAAATAGACTGCATGAATCCCATTTTTTGGAAATTTATTCATTTTCTCTATTTTGATGTGATCTTAAAGGAAAGCCACTTTTTTAAATTATATCCAAAATCCAATTTTTCACCCAAAAAATGGGAAAAGTCTTCAAAATGGCGTGACCTTGTAATTTTTTTCTTTTTTTCCACCTCAAGATTACCCATACCTTTTTCATGGTATTAATTCAACGTGGTTGTCACCAATATCTCAGGGACATGAATACTCAACTTGGAAAATTTATTTCTCAACAATAATAACCAACCTAATAATTCTATAATTTTTCCAAGTTTGATTTATGCCCATTAGGTTTGTAAATTAAATTAATCACACTTCCATATAATGGCTAATGAACACATATTTTTTTATTACATTAAATTACCACTTTATGAGATGATGTTGTTTATTTTTTAATTAACAGCTCTCACTGTTGGTTATTATGATAGAAACCTCATTTTTATATTATAGTTGTTATATTTATGATGTATTTATTCTTAATTCATTATTATATAACTCATACCTTCATGATTTTCATTTTTGTAAATACGCTATCATTGTTTTGGATGTGTGGACTACCACCTCCATAATGTAATGTGATTCATTCCCACGTTACATGGATTTTTTTATGAATGGTCTTATTAAAATTATATTATATATATAAAATTATAATTAAACATGATTTTATTATATATATATATATCATTTATTTCATTCTTTTATCCCATTAAGAAAATAGAAACAACATTCATGCGTACGTACGACTTGCCATCTCCATGAATACTATATTTCATATTCTATTTTTATCAGTCATAGATTATTATAAATAAAATTTAAATTATTTGATATGATATATATATATATATATATATATTTATTTCAATTTAGGAAATCATGATATATGCATGAGTATATAAATATACCAAATTTAGATGAAAAGAAAAGAGAATATTACTTAAAACATTAACATAAAATTGATTTCTCATCAAAAAAAGTAATATAAAAATACATGTAAATTCATATATTGTATTAGAAATTAGAATAATTTTTTGTCTAATAAGTATAAAATGACTTATAGTTTTTATACATGATGTATTGATTATATAGATATTCAAAATTCAATCCTACCCTTAAACCACTGATTTAAACTTGTTTTGTAATGATTATTACAAAAATAATAATAAACAGAACATCATAATTGATTCAATGAATTAATTTTTATCACTGTATAATAGTAAAAGTTTTCTTGTTTTGTTGTTTACATTATAGGAGGAGATGATTTGGAGTGCCTGTGATGGAATTCAATCTAAATAAGCCAATTTACCCTCGAAACCAAACCCGCATGTGGACATTAATATGTATTTTACAGAATCCATGCTACCAAATAAGAAAATAGTGGATGGATGAATTAAAAACAGTTTGAGAGACATTTCTATAGTAGATTATAGTGCCCAATTATTCCATTTAGAGGACCAAAATAGTCCCATAATATGAAGAAATTCTTGGTGGGATAGACTTTATTAACCTTATGTGTTTGGGGCATAACTCAGGCCTTAGAGATCTAATTGGAATGACTATACCTCCTTTGATTATATAACTTGACTATTCACCTGTACCCTGAATTTTAAGACAATTTTACACTTTTTGTTAAGTAAACCACCTAGATTAATTTGATTAAAATTATTTCCTTCAATAGTCACCTAGCTCATTAGATACAAGACTTATTTTGTTGAAATATTGGTGTAATTGAACTAGAAAACACTCCTCCCCCACATTATATAATGTGGAATGAATAGTCATATGTGTGAGTAAAAATATATATCTTTTGTTATCCATTCATTCCCCATTCTCCCTCATTTACTCATAGCCTTTTAGTGATCAATTTGGGGTTTGTTCTTTCTTGTAATCCCACGCTCAATGCTAGTATTAGTTGGAATGTAATTAAATTTCTATGCTTTCAGTATATTATTATTCAATTTTCTATTTGATTTTATGATTATTCTAGTATGATAAAATACAAATAAAAGAACAAATAATCCCCATTATTCCATGCATAAATCAGATCTTATGAGGATTTGAGTGTGGTTTCCTCTTTTTACACCTATGGTCTTTCATGGTATTTCTTATGGATGGTATGATTTTATTATATTTAGAATGTATAACCCATTATTATGAATGTTTGTGTTCAAGAAAATTTGTTATATTGACCCAAATCTGGACATCAAATCACCTTTTTGATGTGATTCCTTGATTGAGTTTGGTTCTTACATCGATAATATATTTTTGATTCTCAGAAGTCACTGATAATTATTATAATTGATCGACCAAATCCAAGGTGGTAACCTTTTATGAACTCACATAACAATACTGTTATCTGTATGCATAAAACGAAGGAATCAATGATCATTCTCTTTCCCTTGAGAGTGAGGACAGATTGTCCATCAGTGGAAACTTACCCAGTTTGATCACAATTTCTCCAAACAGTTTCTCTCAATTAGTAATATAGTTTCAATTTTAGTATTTAATAATGAATCCCCATGTTTTAGAAAACCACATACCATTTTTTTAACATTCATAACTAGAATCTCATTTTGTACTTTATGATGTAAGGCTCCTTTGAGATACCACATAGGGTTGCTGCAATACTATAGAAATTCTATTTAAAATAAACATCTAATTTGATGTGCTCAACAACACGATAAAATTTGGGAATCGTTCCAAAAGATATAAGACAAATTTTTCAATTTTTCTTTTTTTGAACATCTTTAAATATTCCCCCTGTCCAATTTGACTATTTTTTTTATCAAATTTAGTTTGTTTTTAATTTTTAATTTTTTTCTGTTGTTCCTATATTATTTTATTATTCTTATTATTCTCTATCTCTCTAATTATATAGTATAACATTCCATTCATATTTCACCCATCATAAATTTTTTTTAATCTATCTCTATTAATAAGGTTAAAAATAATAACACACAGAAAATTCAAAATTCATTGGAATGACCTAATTGAGAAGGAAAAAAATTCTTGAAATATAACCTATAATTAAAAAGACATATCACTATAAAATTAGATCACATAAATTAAGAATATAAAGTAAACAATTGGAAACCATTAATGAACCTGAAGTGGTCATAAACCCATAAATATGGAACCAAATAAAACCCCAGAAATTATGGATGAAAATATTTGATCATTAAAAGAATTGAAAACCCCAGATGCGGTGTACCAACCGACATACATCAAATATCTTGAGGAATAATCCATATTTGAGATGAGATCATACCTCATACACCTCCATCCTAAATTCCATGGTCTTCTCATTGTGGACCCTAAAAAACTCTTTAAGGAGTTTCACATGGTGTGGACCACTATGAAACCCCAAACTGTGTCTGATGATTTAATTACGTTTAGGGCCATTCCATTCTCCCATTATGGTGTAGCCAAATATTCGATATACTATTTTCATACCACAATTTGGGGATGTAATGACCTGAAAATTATCTTTTTATAGAAATTATTTCCTTCCATATAAACTACATAACTTATGAATGAAATATGTGGCATTAGTCAATCATAATATGAGACCCTCCATGGATACTAGGAGAGATTCAAAATAATTTTTTCAAGCATCCCCCACCATCAGATTAGTGAACAACTATTAATAAAATAAATCTATGTGGTACTTATCCCAATGGTTTGTGGAATGATATATGATGCATTTGATAGTTTTTATGTGATAAAATTCCTTTCACCGCTCATAAATTTATAGCCAACATGGATAAAAATGAACTAAAATTCAGTACACAAGATATTATACCAACCCGAGGAGTTCATGAGGAATGTAATTCAACAGTAGAAAAAAATTTAGGTAATAAACTATATTATTTTCATACCATTCAAATGAAATTATATCGATCACAATGTAACTCACACTCTTCTTAAATTCAGTTAGATTGTGGTATTTATTCTATCAATAATAATTTTTTTGTTCGGTATCCACAATATCATGATTCACCTATGTGTTTTAGAGCAATGATCCTAGGGAATTGATTCCAAAAAGTACCTCCATTTTTGCAAGAAACATACATGCCAAATTAAAAACCCAGGGTGGAAAGCACAACCACAATATCAACAAATAGGAAAATAAAGCTACCCCAAGAAGAATTGGTATAAAAAAGGACAAGTTATGAAAAGTTCATAACATTTAATTTCTCTAAACAATCCACCTCATCTTCTCTAATCTGTACCAAGACTCAAGGATATGGTGAAGCAAATGGAAACCCAGAACATCCAGTTCTAGATGACTACACAATTGGAAATTCAAGACATGCAAACTCATGTGTTACAATTGGAGAACATAATTGGGGAGATAAACATTCATGGTTCTAGAAAATTACCTTCACAACCTATTGAAAAAAAATATAAATGTAATTCTTGTTAAATAACAATTATGATTACTAAGAAATTTTCAAAATCCAGTGACTCTACCCAACATGTATTTCCCCCCCAAGAAGACAAATTTTCTCCACCCAAAAAAGATTCCAATGGAGGAAAAGAAAATAAAAAGGAGGTAAAATTTTCATTGATGATTCAAATGAACAATAAATTAAACATCCTTTCCCCTAAATACTCTCTAAATCTATGATAATCTTTTTATAAAGTTATTGATAATGAAATAAATGGATACATTTAAAATTTTTAATATTAACTTTCATTTATTTGAGGTAGTCAAAAAAACCTCTTGACAGGCCATATTTATTAAATATATTGTTACCCATCGAAAGAGGCTGAAGGGTAATCAGATAGTCAATATAGGAAGGAATGTATATACATTGATTCAAACTACAATACCAAAACAATTCAAGTATCCATGGACATTCATTATACCGTGTACCATATGAGAGACCTTATTTTCAAATGTTATGTTAGATATAGGTTATTCCATTATTGTAATGCCTCACTCCATGTAGACTTATATATGGGTTGGATAGATTCAATAGATAGAAATTTTAAAACAACAATCTAACTGGAGTACTACCCATCAAACAATATTTCTTAGGTATGTCATTGTAAGAGTAAAGAATCGCATCTCCCCCACTAATTTCTAAATTCATGAGAATGATGATAATTGAACACAAGGACATGATCCCTTAATAATTGGGACTCCATTACTCAAAATATAAAATATGATCATCCACATTTAAAATGGTGTTATTTCCATGGTGTTTGGTGGAGAAAATGTAAGTTTTAACATCCTTGGGGCTAAGAAACACCCCATTGAAGAGAACTCCACTCTTCCTCCATATCCGATGAAAGTTCTCTGAAATGACACACACATACACAGTTCTATACTCAACCCATACTTTGACTTGTTTTCATCTACGTATATCTTGAATTATTTGAGTTTTGATTCATGTTTTGATCATTTTTGGGATCTGAAAAATGTAAAAAAATTTCTTTGATTGATGAGTTTTTCCACTATGAAGTACCCATGACTGTTAATAATTCTAAAAATCTCAATTATATATATTATCTTTCCTCAAAGAAAAAAATGAGTAGATAGACACCATCATGGACCTCACTCAACCTACACACCACCCTCAAACCAAAAACCATAGGTGTTGGAACATAAAAAAATTCATTCTAATATAAAATATGCATATCATGAGGGAATTGACCAATTAAGCATCATTTTGAACAATAACCTCTCTCCATAGTAGGAAGAAAAATGATCAACTATTTGAGAGTGTAAACAGGTGATTGTATAGACACGGAAGGATATTCCCAGGATTATCCCATATATTTTAAGCATTATATACAATTAGATATCAAGGCTATGCTTATAAGATAATCTCAATGCCAGTTGAATCCCACTATCCCTGAAGTGGTAAAATTGGAAGTCAATAAACTACTTGATGTTGGGATTATTTATCATATATCATATATTAAATGTGTTAATATATTACAAATTGTGACCAAATACTGGAATAACAGTTGCGCCAAATTAAAGGAATGAATTGGTTCCAACACGTGTGTGAAATAGTGGGAAACTCTATATTGAATACCATCGAAAGAATGAAGCCACATAGAAGGAACACTTTCCTCTAACATTCAATGACCAAATGTTTGAATGATTGTATGATAAGTCCCATTATTGCCTCTTTGGTGGCCATTTAGGTTATTTTGAAATCTATATAGTACCTAAGGATCAATGAAAGAATACATTTACATGTCTATTTGTAACATTTTCATACAGAAGGATTCCTTTTGTTTTATGTAATTTTCATGGTACTTTTTAGAGATGTATGATTATTATTGTTTTTGAATATCGTTACTGTTGTATGGAAGCCTTTGTAAATGATTTCACAAAATATGGTTCTTCTTTTGAGGATTATTTTGAAAACCTAGGTACTGTCATCCTCTAGTACATTAAAAAATATATAGTTTTAAATTATGATAAAGGTCATATCAGGGTTTAGTAGGGGTTAATTCTTGGGAATGTCATTTAAAATATGGTAATTCAAGTTGATAAATCTACAAATGAATTAATTTCATCCCAACTATATCCAAATTGTGTTCATGTTGTGCGATATTTCTTGAGTAATAATTTTTTCACCATATATTCATTAAAGATTTTAGTATGATCAATCATTAATTTTTCTAATTATTACAAAATGATTTTGAGTTTTCATTTGATAAACAGTGTGAGGATGCATTCAATTCACTAAAAATTAGTCTCACTTGACCTCCCATCATCAAACCACCATGGTGGGATCTACCCTTTGAAATAATGTGTGATGTCTCTAACTTTTCATTTGGGGAAGTCTTCTCACAAAGGGTTGAGATGGATACTCATTTCATTGTGTATTACATGCTTACCCTTGTCCCTTCATAGGTAAACTACACAACCAATTTTTATTGAATTGGTTTTCTATCAATGATATAAATGGTTGTATATCAGTGAACCCATTGAGATGATAGATTCCCATTATATGAGTAGTTTTTGGAAAAAATGGGTCACCAATATCTCCCCAAATGTTTCCAATAAACCATAATGTGTTAAAATTTCATACTTAATATAAGTAAAATATTTTTATATATAATATATTTATTCCTAAAATGATATTTCCATATGTTTTTTCCTTATCTAAACTATCTCATTACTGTACCAGATTGACCTATATGTTTGTACCTATTATCCAACTCTTGTAGACCCTCAATAAAATTTATAAAACAATTGATAATGTATTTGGAAGGTACAAAACCACACCCCTCATCCTTTGATCATGTTATAACAAATACAATTAGTGTTATGAGGGGATCAAACGAGGGTTAAGAGATGAGTGTGAGATTTGTTCTAGATGTAACTGATGAAAAAAAAAATAAAAACCAAAAATAAATAATGGTATAGATGAAATGTGAAACATATGGGGATAACTAGGTCATGATCTTGTGGTTTTTCATATGAGAATTCATAAGGGAGTTTGTCATGGAATATGATTCCAAAGGATGTAGGGTAGGTATAGTGGAAAAAATCATTTAACCTGAAAATGTTAAAATTACCTATATTTATTGGATACAATGTCCATATAATAAAAAGTAGTGGGTTTAACACACATAAATAAAGATTTAGTGGCATAGCCAAATTTTTAATTACTTTCAAAATTTAGTATCATGACCCTGTTTAAATTTTATTGTTATTTTATTTATGAGACATCTTTTTCATTTCCACTATGAATAACTTATTTGGGTGGACTTTTCATTTATGAAATTACTTTAATGAATTATATTTTTTAAAATTAATATATATTTTTTTATTTTTAGAATAAATACGTGCACCATTTTTTGGATATGTGTGGTTTCCTGGGAGTGAAAATTTTTAGGTGTGGGGGTATGATCGCATAAAAATTAACTATTCAATTCCACCCTTACAATACTATTTTAAACTGATTATGTAATGAATATTCCATATATAATAATAAATTTCACTTCATGTTTGATTCAATGAATTAATGTTTATCACCGTTTAATAGGTAAATTTTACTTGTTTTAATGTTTGCATTGTAGGAGGAGGTGAATTGGAGATCCCAATATGGTATTCAAGCAATATGAGCCAATCTCCGTGAGAGTACAAGAGTGCATGTGGACATTAATATATACTATGGATGATTTTTTAACCAAATTGGGATAAAAATGAGTTTATAATTGTAAAAAAATGTGAGATACATTTCCTTATAAGAAAATCGATCCCAATTCATCCATTTGGAACCCCAAAATAAGACCATAATGTGAAGAAATTCTCAGCGGGCCATATTGGACTACCCTTCCATATTTTTTCCATAGCTCAGTCCTCGGAGATTAATTTGGGTGGATTTAACCTCTCATTTAAATCTATGTCTAAGGATCACCTACCCAAAAAAGGCCATGATAATTGAAATTTCGAATTAGGATTAATAATTCTACCTTGAGTAGTCACCTAGACCTTTAGATACTAGACAACATTTTGTGGAAATTTTGATGTAATTTTCAATAAAATTACTAATCCCCCTCATTCTATGAGGTGGAATGTCCTGGGGTAATAGGGAGATAAATTAGAGATATTTCTTCATCTATTATATCCCATTTGTCCTTCATGTACTTCTATGTCTCTTAGTGTTCAATTTGCGGGGTGTTTATTGTTCTAATCACGAGCTCAATGATTGTAATGACTAAACGTTAATTGTTTTTCTAGGATTATTGTATATTATTAATAATTTTAATCTTTGATTTTGTGTTTTCTAAGGTATGGTGAAATAAAAATCAACGTAATAAGTACCATCAGGCTTCTATGAAATAATCTGATATTATGATGATTTGAGTGTGGTTGCCTTTTCTCTCCCCTCTTCTCTTTAATGGATATGCTTGCGGATGATATTGCTTGATTAAATCCATAAGGTATAACTGATTATTATTACTTTTTTTGTTGAGAAATATTTGTGATATATACGCAAATCTAGACATCAAATCATTTTTGAATGAGTATGATGACATTCAATACAAAATGTAATGGGATGTCAAGTCTCTCTTTTATTTCTAGATGAAATATTCCATATCCACAATATTTTATTTTGTGTGGTGTATATACATCACATGAATGTATTTTATGATAATTATCTTAAATACTAAGGTTATTTACATATAATTTTTATTATAAAATTTGGATAAGCTTTGTGTTTCAAAATTTACCCAGTTAGTAAAGAAGATTGCCACAATTATCCTTAAATGACACACTTGTTTTTATACAAACATATATTCATTTTTTAGGTTTATATACTATATGTTTGACATGTAATTCCATGAATCATACTATTTCATAACATTATAATTTTATTTTAATGTTATTTTTTACAAGGATTGTGATTTCATGTTATGGATGTGATAAGAGGTTGTTATAATCTCCTAATTTATCTTGAGTGTTTACGATTATGATTCCATTGATGAAATCATATGTTCTGTATCTTGGAAAAAATCATGAATTTTGTTCTCAAATATTTATTAATTATATATTCTTGGATTGGTTCTATAATGAAACTCATTGGTACATAACATATTTATGTAATTTTTTTATGGAAAGTTGACATTATTTCTCTCAACTATCAGAAATCTATTTCATTAAAATGATCATTTTATAAAAATTATTTTGAATTTTATTTTAAAATGATTACTGAAAATCATTTAGAATGTACACTTAAAATAAATCATGTTTTTAAAATATTATTTAATATTTTTTCCATTATATTTACATATAAAATATTTTCAAGGATGTTTTATATTTTAATAATTATTTTTCAATAATGAAATAATAATTCCTCATCAAAAGTTTTAAAATTTTCATTAAATATAATTTTAGACATATTATGACTTTATTTGGTGTGTCTCTTTTTTGGTGATAATTTCCAAGGGTACCATTCATATTCTTGCACCGAATGGGTTTTTATGGCATGATTTTTCAAAAACCCATTTCTCTTCAATGGGTATTATTCTTATGAAACCCTCTTTTATAATGTGTCTTGATTTAAGAAAATGATTATGAAACACGTTACATTTCTTCTAGTTGTGATATGATTACATGTTTATCATATGCATTTAATTTCATGGGTTATGATATGATGAATGTTAATTTTGTAGTAGCACAAGCATGTTTGATTTAATTATGATATGGGTGGGAAATATATCTGCCACTAATGCATTGGTCAACAATATTTTTATAATTAGATAATTAATGGAAGAAAGTTGAAAATCTTCATCTAGTATAAAATATGGGGAACCCAAAATTACTATTGGAATATGGGGAAACCTGGTCATCTATGGGAAAATAGACAAACATGATCCTCTAGGGAATGGTGGGGAATCCTATATCATATAAGGAATAGAATATTAATGGGGATAGTTCAGTGTTCTACCCAGTAGGTGTAGTCCCCATGAATTATTTTGATTGGTTTTTTGGCAATTATCATTGACTTTTATGGAATGATATTATATGTTTCTCTAACTTCCATAATTCATTGTCTTATTTCAATGCCATTATTTCATGGATTATGATATGCATTACCATATGGTTCATGTAGTATGAAAATCCAGTATTTATGCCCTGATTCATGTTTATAATCATTGAGATGCATTTTTTATCCTATAATGTTATAATCATGTTGTCATACCCTTGTGATAATGTTTATGCCTAATTATCTCCATTTTTACCCTTACTGGTCATCTGCAATCATCCATTTTTTATGTTTTCATTCCCTCTATTATGAGTACATGTATTATTTTTTATGTTTCTAATAAGGGTTAATGTCATTGAGAAACTAGTAGAAGTTTGGGATCTCAATTATGTACCAGTGAGTATGTTTTCATGCTTCCAAATGCACTATGATAATATGGTATTTTGGTTTCTATCTGTGATATGAATTATGTATTCCACCAAAAAGACCAAATTTTAATGTGTGAAATGTGAGGGTCACAATAATATAGATTACACAGTTTTCACTATAATATTACATAGTTTGTTGATTCCATGAACTAACCATGGTACTCCTTATATCTAGCCAAAAATGTTTTTTTAATTAGAAAATTAACTTAAATTCATTAGAACACAAATAATAAAAAAATAAAAGAAAATGAACATCAAATAACACCAGGGGCATGGTATATTTGTTAAAATTTGAATCCCCTGGTATGTCTCTAACTTTCTTCATTCTATTTTTTAGATCATTCGTTTTCTGTTTATTTATCTTCCTTTAAATCACATGAGACATAGTTATTGTGTATTCATCCATTTTTGATTATGGCCATTATAGCTAGAATCAAGGGTTTATGTTAGAAGATCTCATTTCAATAAAAATAATGTAGGTGGATTACAAGAAATTTCCCATAGTCTTCATGTTGTACATGTGTCTTCCATTGTGATCGTGTGTTGGGAAATTGATTTCTTATTAAGAATGAGTGATTCATAATTTTAATGTTTTTTACACCAATCACAGATCACATAAGAACCATTGGTCGTTATTAGGAAGGTACTACAACCACCCGTGATCCCTTATAAACCCCTTTAATTATAAAAATGGTTGTAGAAGAAATAATTTGTGTTTTATGAGTTTAAAATCATAATTCTTATTATTTCACATGTTATCATGAGATGTTTTTTCTTATTATTAAATTAACCATGTTTTGACATGATTAATATAGGAAAAAAATTGGTTAAATAGGGTTATTTAGTTTTTAGATGGGGTTTAAAGAACAATTGATTGTTTTTCCACATGAATTCATGATAAAACAACCTACATTTTAAATAGGGTTAGAAGTGTTTAGTATTATCCAACATGGTAAATATTCATTAATAATAATTAGTAAATGTGAACCCTTGTAGTTTTATTTATTTTAATGGTTAAAAATGATAAATATTTTAATGAATGGATATTGGTATGGTTGGGAAGTTTGATTGATGCTCTGTAGCCTTGGGTTGGGAAACACTGATTATCTAGGAACCACTGATTTTATGTACGGTTGGTAGGTTGGAATAATCCTCCAAAAAAATTATTTGGATAGTGGTAGGATACCTATAATGACACTCCCATGTACTGTGATCTAAATTTGTTAAATTATAACCATCAATGATTCATATATTTAAACATGTAGGTTTAATGATTTAGACATTTTTCTGTGTCCAATGTCGGTTTGTTGAATGGGGTTTCATTGTGGAACTAGAGAACCCATGAGGAAAAATGAATATTGTTTAATTATAAAACATCGTTCTGTTTATATCATTGGGTATAATTCATTTATAATCCTACATATACAATTATGACTCTATATTTTTCATTATATTATAGAAGTTTTGACTTACTAAGTTATACTCAAATCTGACACGTTATTCCACTGTTAAATAAGATGATTTCATGGTTATAGGTTAGGATTATGGAAATTTCCTGATGATAGATTTTTGAATATGCATATGGGTTGGATCATGGATTGGGGAAATAGACATCATGTATAGAATTTTGTTGAGAATGTCAATTGTGTCTTTATTTTAGATATCCTTTGACATAAGAAACTAATATTATATAACATATTTAATGTTTCATTTTTTGAAAATTTCCCTGTTTTGGAAATTCAATTATGAGACTTGAATCAACATGCTGGTTATTTTTATTATTATTTTTATTATTTTTTCCTACTATAATACTAAGGTTATAATATACCTATGGTTTATATTATAATGATTCATGTAGATATAAAGCATCTAGCATATAAGGCAGTGTTACATGGTTCATGTTATTTACTAGATCAAGGAATTGGTTTAGAGGCTCATGGGATGAAACATTACTATGTTGAATCAATCCTATTTCCATTATTTTTATTTACTTTTTGGGAAATGTATATAGGATACTAGATTGTGATGAGAATTAATAATGATATTGGGTATGGAAGTAGCTAACCCTTTCCTTGATTAGAGCCCATGTTTTGAGGTGGATTGTTGTTCTCTTTGTCCAGCTATTAATGATGGAAGATATTTAACCTTTATTGATACAATTGTTGTGTTTCGTTACCATTTTATATGATTTTACATAGGGTTTTATATGAAAATATTTTTTACACATTTCTTAATATGACATGAATAATATTAGGAACACACAGAAATGAATGTTGGGGTTGGGTTATGGGAAATGAAAATAATGTTTTTTCCATTGAGGTTTAAATAATATTTTAAAATTAAGGAATCTAAAATTGTTTTAAATTGAAAAAAGTTAAAATGGAATGTATAAAATTGACCCTAATGTGTATGTTCCCAAATATTTAAAAATCATATGATCGTATAAATTTCTCAAAAATTTAACATTGAAAAACATTGAAATATCATGAAACATATTTCATCCATGGGCCAGCAAATAAATCATTCATGGTAGTGATAGTACTATAGATTTTTTTGTTAGGACAATCTATTCAAAGTAAAATATCTTTGACTATTTAAAACACTTATTTTGTGAAGTAATTTAATTATATGTAACATTCAATGTGAATTATTTTTGGATATATAAAAGGATTTCTCTTTGATGAGGTTTATCTATATTTTGATAATATGGAATTGTTGAGAATGAATCTCTCTTGGTGGATCTAGAATCTCCATTGGTTTTGGGTGAAAAGGAGTAATATATGATCCAGGGAAAGTTGTATTTATTTATATTATCTATTGACGGAGATCCTAGGGGGTCTACAACTAGTATGTTTGATTTGACTAGTGATGTCACTCAATTATTTAATCTCCCATCATTTAGGGATGGTGGACTAGAGGAAGCTTTTTTCAAGATTTAATCAATATAGAATACTATGGATCTCTTGGAATCTGCTCTCGAGAAGAATTTCAAGATAGAATATTTCATTAAATGTACATTAGATGTGCTAGTTAGATAGTTGGGTGTTGGATGATCAGTTGTATGCAATTATATGGTAGGGATTCAAGTATAAGTGAATTGAAAACTTTTACCCCAATACCCTAAGGTAATAGAGAGTCGAAGGGTTTATGCAGTTGATATATGGATGTATATAGATGATGGATTATGTTAGGCACTTCATGTTTCTCTAGTGTTTCATAATGATTATTGTGGGAGATGATGCACCTAGGTCAATGTATTTTTGGGATTGCCTTGTATGACATATCAATCCCTTTTATAATATTATTGAATTGATAAATTATGATAAGGTTGTTAACTAAGCTTCAATTTCAAAAAAAAGTCTATAAGGGTGGAGAAATGGATTGAACTGGGTGATCTTATGGTATTTCCTCAAGTACGTAGAATCACTATTATAAAAACATTCAACATGGGGGTGGTAGACAATGTAACTAGGGAAGATAATCAATCAAATATGTAATTGATTTAGGTTTCATCTATTATTATGGTTGAACATGTCACATGTGTAGATAGTTTTATCTATCTCCAGTGGAAAGTTGTGTAAGAACCCGGTTTTTGCTGTGAAAGACTTTGGAATATTCTTGATGATATTCTAGAGCAGTGCCTTCAGATGGCATGCGATTCTGAGACCCGAAGTGGCCGAAATTAAATTCTCAGTGTGTCAACACTTGAAACACCAAATAAATGTGATAACTCCTAAACAGTGTTCCGAGTCAGAGATCTGAGTGTACGGATGGGTCCGGAATTGGGGTTTTACCCTATGAACAAAATAAAGTATGTCGGTGCGGGATGTTTAGACCCCTTGCTCGCTTTTGGAACGTTAAACGAATAAATTAATTAATTAATTTATCTGTTTAATGGTTAAACCTAGTATTTATGAAATGGTGGCTCGGATTGGAAAACTGAGGGCACTGTTGAGTTCGGAGCATGTCATTTACCATAGGAGGGGTGTATGTTTTGCGGGCGCGGGCCGTCCGTGAAAAATGGCACCAAGGGCGTTTTCGTAATTTGGCGGCCTCATGCGTTGAGGTTTGTAACATTTGAACGGGGCCTCAGATTAAAATTTGAAGAGTGCCGTTGTGCTCGAGAGGTGGTGTTTACCCTAGGTGAGGCTTAACCTTGACCCCGTCGGGAGTTTTGGTTACGAGTTAATTTGTGGTGTTTTAAAATTAATTATTTAAAATTAATTTTTCTATTTAAGTAAACCCCTCACCCTCATCCCCTTGTTCACACTCTGGCGGAAGGCAGCAACCAAAGGAGAGTTCTCCATCTCCATCTCCTCTCCTCTCCAAGGTGATGTACGGCTGGTGGATTGTCGCGAAGTGACGGGCTTAGTCCTCCGAGGTAGGATCTTTCCTCTTTGTTTCAATTCCCGCAACTGTTCGTTTACATTTTATGGCATTTAAACCCTGAAAAAATTCCTTATAAAATTCCATATCTGCCTAGTTCGTATTTTTTACTTCCCGTTTCAATTTCTGGATTCAAAATCCAAGTCCCGAGCTAACCGCAAACATCTGTCGAAAATTACGGGATTTCGGTGGGTGTTCATCGTTTTGTTTATAATTTCAAAACCCCTACTTTGAGCTCAATTCGCACCGTCGAATTTCTGGTTGATCTTCAAGAAACCCCCTAGGTGCGTAATAGAATTTATGAGCTTTCTGTCTCTTTTTACGGATTTGAAATCGGAGTTCCGAGCGAACCGCGATCGATTGTCGGTTGAAGGGGGTTTCTGGCTGGTTCATGGCAGTAGAACCGAGTCTTAGAGCGGCGGCTCGGCAGGGGGCGGCGTCGGCCAGACGAAGGCGGCAAAGGCTGGGCGAGTGCACGATGAGCTAGGCGGCGGTCTTCAGCGGAGGAGGTGGCTCCGGCAGGCTGAGGCCGAGGGTCTCCAGCGGGCGCGACGGGGCTGAGGCCGGGGGTCTCCAGCGGGCGCGACGGGGAGCAGCGGACCGGCCAATTGGCCGGTCAACACGCGTGGAGGACCTCGAAACGGGGGAGTCAAAAAAACCAGGAATTAAAAAAAAGTGGGTGGTGGCCGCAGCAGTGGTTAATGAAAAAAAAATTAAATAAATAAATAAAAATATAATTTAAGTTTAAAATAACAATAATAATAATAATAATAATAATATTATTATTATTATTAGGGGAAATGATTTAGTATTTATAAATCATAGACCTAGCGTCGGATTTGGGCGCTGTCTATGATAACATGCTCCTTAAATTAGGAAGAATATTTTGAGATGGTTTCGGGAGTTTTTAGTCCCCGAAACGGGGGCCTCGGTAGCGCGACACGCCTTTAAGCGGATGTGCGTTTTTCTCGGGGGGGTTTTGTTTTGGACGGGACAGACGCGTCTGACGTCCGTTTTGAGCGCTATCAGTGGCATTGGGACCTTGGCACCGAGGCGGAGCTTTCCAAGATGGTTTTGGGCATTGATGCCGGAGTTGAGGTGCGGGCCCCACGGCTCGTCTTTTGAGATGCGCGCAACATTTAGCAACTTTTTCATCGGGCATCCATTCGGGGTGAGTGATCAGTCGTTTATGGATTTTTTTAGGGGATTTCAATGGTGCAATCCGACTGCTCTAATTTAGCACGATGGTGTGGGGCCCACGAGGGTCGTTTGGGCGTCGACGGTGATTTTCCATCTTTATCATCAGGCGACCGTTTTGGACAAGTGAATAGTCCATCTTGTGTTCTTTTTTGAGAGGATCACAACATTGCAATCCGTTCGTTGTGTTTCGGGACTGGGTTGCGGGTCCCACGAAGCACCGCTCATGTGCGTTGCGCCGAAATGCATCCTTTTCTCCGGATATCTTTTGCACTCAAGTGAGTAGCCTTTTGATGTGTTTTCCCGAGGGGATCGCAATGGTGCGATGCGCCCAACTGTTTTCGGGGCCGAGGCTCGGGATCACGAGACGCCGTTCGGGTGTGAGGTGGCATTGGTGACTTTTCTGTCATATATCCATTTTAGGTGAGTAAGTAGTCTATCTCACATGTTTTTCCACGAGAATTACAACGGGGTGATCCGTTTGGTTGTGCGGAGCCTTATACGTGATCTTATTAAATGTGGAAGTGTGAAGGTGCCCCGGGGGCGGTACTTCTACTGTGTTTGTAGCGGACCCTTGGCGTGTGATCACGTGCACTCCCGTGTGAGTGAATTGATGCTTGAACAAATGTGGTGGGTCGTGCCCCAGTCGTTGAGGCAGCAAGTTGGAGATGTTACGTCATGCCTTCGCGTTGACGTTGGGTGTCGTGTGCATGATAGCCTTATGGCTGGAGACATGGTATACTCTGGGAGTATACGGGAATGCTTGGAGGTACACTTTGGAGATGTTTGTACTTGAGAAATTTGTACGATTTGTTGGGGTTGAGATGGGGTGACACGTTGTGTGGGACCCACATGCGTGTCGGGCTCTGATTTACGCACTTGGACCTCTCATGACTTAGAGGGTCCCTCTGCGCTCATTTGTTTGACTAGCAGGGTGGAGTTTTTCCCCTGACCCTATGCTCGTTTGTTTGACCAGCATGGTTGAGTGGTCTCCCCCTGGTTTTGTTCTCGATGGATCGGCCGGTTACGGTTCTAGTGACACCCAATGATAGAACAGGCGCTGAACCCCTTTTGGGTGAGTTGTTATAGAGTTGGGTGGCTGTGCAATACCCACTCTGTGTTCAGTTGGCCAGTGTTGTACCCTCCAGTAGAGATGGCCATGGTAGTTCTGAGTTTTACCCTCCAGCGGGGCTGGGCAGTAGGTTACTCATCGACTTCTTTGGGTTTACCCTCCAGTAGGGTTGGGAAGTGGGTTGCTCACTAACTTCAAGGGTTTACCCTCCAGCAGATACTGGGCAGTGGGTCACCCGATTCTCTTAGGGTTTACCCTCCAGCAGAGACTAGGCAATGGGTCACCCAACACACATAGGGCCTACCCTCTAGCAGAGACTGGGCAGTGGGTCACCTGACGACCTCTTATGGTCTACCCTCTATGAAGGCTGGGCAGTGGGTCTCCTGTCATCTAGTTCCCGGTCTACCCTCCAGCAAGGCTGGGCAGTGGGTCGTCTGTCGACTTATTCCAGGTCTACCCTCCAACGGGGCTGGGCAGTGGGTCGCCTGATGGTGTATTAAGTTCTACCCTCCAGCGGGGCTCGGAAGTGGGTCACCGGAATATGTATTATGAATTACCCTCCATCAGGGCTGGGCAGTGGGTCGCAGGATGATGTATTATGAATTACCCTCCAGTAGGGCTGAGCAATGGGACACCTGTTGATATTCCAGGCTCAGTCCTTTCTACTAGGCTAGTCTGTGTTTTTCCTTCGTGATTACTGGAGTGGGACCCCTGGTTATACGGGTCAGTTTTGTAAAGGCTTTGACTTTGAGAAGACCTCTCGACTGCAGGGAAGTGAGGAGGTGTGGTTTGAATTTCCCTAGAACTCTCAAGTACGGGGGGAACTTTCCACACTAAGATGCGTTCTTGTGATGCGATCTAAAACTGTGAGGGCGAGTCAGTGTCGCCCAAAAAGGATAGTGTCGAGGTGCGATGATTGAGCCCCTTGGCTAGCGGTTCGGGGCAGACGTGCGGGATGCTGGGCATCAATGGCATTTATTCCTAGGACTGTTGGCGACTCACTTTCTTGGGCTGAGCTACGGGATGGATATCCCCTTACAATCTTGTTTGGGATTCTTTTTGAGAATACAGATATGTATATAATTTGTTCCGGTACCCACTTCATGGGTTTGGTTACTCTCCTTCCTGGAGAGGCGAAGACGCTCGGGGTATGCCACATGCTTTTCATGTCTAGATTCTCGTGGTTGGACGAGTCTACTATCCTGCTATAGGTAGCGAAGACTCAACCGGATGTTCATCTTCTCACTATTTCCAGCTCCTTATGTCTGGACGAGTCTACCTTCTTTCCTCTTGTTGGGTTGAGTTGGACTCTTTACTATTACTCAACTTCACATTCCGTTGTGCTCCTTTACTTTTACTAGTCACTATAATTCTCACCCTTTGGTACCTCCTTTGTTGCTCCCTCGAGCCTTCGGGGTATCCTACTGAGTATTTTTATACTCACCCCTGCTTGGGCTTTGCCCGCACTTGGTGTGCCCTTTCAAGCGACAGACAGGTTGGTCATGACTTCAGTGGAGCTTAGGAGTTCAGGAGCTTGGAAAACGTGTGGTGGTCGTGGTTAGGTCCCAGGTGGGGGACCCCTTTCGGTTGTATTTCTTTTGTTTACCTGATTTCAGGTTGTGGCACATTTTGGTTGGGCATGTGTTTTTCCCCTTTTTCCTTTTCAGTGTACCTTCATCTTTCTTTGTACTTGTAGAGGTCGATGCACTTTTTGTTTTATTTATAGAACTTTCCATGTTTCTTTACTTGTCTATTCTTTTACTCTGCACTTTGTCATTGAGTGTGCTACGTGTTTGTGTACAGGTACCCAGGAGAAAGCCTCCTCGAGTTATTGTGCCCTCGGCACTGTTCGCCAGCCCCTGGCCTATGGAGGCGGGCTTGGGGTAGTTGCGGCTCGAGCCCGAGTAGGTTTGGGTCGTGAAAAAGTGGTATCAGAGGTGGTTCATTCCTTGGGACGTTGTTCGGACATCCCTAAAAGGGGAATTGGTTCAGATTTAAGGAAACAGTGTTAACATGTCATGAGAGTGGCTCTCAGGCGAGGGAGTCCAGTGATGGTGTGGTGGCCAACATATCCATTCACTAGGACCTTGATAACCCACTTGTCTACTCGGCATTCTAAGACACTTGTTGTAGGGAAAATTGGTTTGTGCATCACATAGGATTGAGTTTTTGACTGTACTTCTTGAGCCAGATCCCCATCGTTGTAATTGGTATATACATATATGCTCATCTGATTGCGGCACTCCTTGATAATATTCAGGATGTCTCCACAAAGACAGCCAACCAAGATACTAGCTTTGGTTCATGAAGAAAACCCTGTGAACTATGAGACCACAGTCCAGGACCCATCATGCGAGCCCCTTTCTCCGGGTGGGCCGGTAGTAGCACCCCCACCTATTGAGCAGTAGACAGCTTCAGTAGAGCAGACGGGGCTTGAGCGCAGGTTGAGTGCGCTCCATGAGTTCCAGCGGCAGAGACCGCCGAGGTTCAGCAGTGAGCCAGACCCTTAGGCAGCAGAGGTTTTTCTAGAGGCAGTGGTTCTCCTTTTCAGGATTGTGCAGATGCCGACAAATCAGAGAGTGGCTTTTGCCACCAGCCTTTTCCGCAGAGCAGCTTGGCGTTGGTGGAGTCTGGTGACTCAGTTTCTTGACGAGTCATCGCTTTCATGGGGTGAATTTCTATTGTTGTTCTGTGAAGAGTTTTTCCCCTCCTACTTATGCTCAATTCATATTCAGGAGCTCCTTTAGTTTCAGCAGGGAGGGATGATGGTGGCCGAGTACGCGGCTAATTTCGCAGACCGTGCACGCTTTTACCCAGACGTGGTCCATGACGACAACATCAGAGTGCGGAAGTTTGAGCAAGGTCTCTGCTAAGAGATTCGTATTGTCATAGTATCCTTGGGCCTTTCCACATATGTCGGGGGCTAGTTCAGGTGTTGGTGACAGAGGGATTCCTGTCACATTCTATAGTTGGTGGTGGCAGCAGGCACGTCGGAGCCAAGACATCTGCCACAACTAGCGGGCATCGGCAAGCAGTACCTTGACGCAGGCGGCTTCCTGATGACCGGACTCAGGGGAGTGTTCGTACACCACAGTGGAACCGGAGGGCACCAGTGTAGCCTGAAGAGAGTAGGTGCTATGTTTGCGATGGGCGAGGTCACCTTGAACGAGACTGCCCAACCAAGCATGCAGAGAGCTTCGGGCAGGCAGCGGGTGCATCACCACGACAAAGGCAGTTCCATGATCGGAGCAGCGCCCAGAGAGGTGGTGCTAGCGGAGGAGCGGAGGGGGGGGGGGGGCTGTTAGTGGGGGATGACTTTAAGAGGCCATCCCATCACCACTAGGTGGTCCACGTCAGGCTTAGGGAGCTGACAGTTGGGACCATGGAAAACCGCGAGCTTTGGATGTCTTTGATCCTGCAGAGCTTGAGGTGATAAGAGGTACACTCTATAGATCTTCTACTTTTCTATAGTAGAATTGATAAACTCTATGTGTGGAATTATTTCCTCCCTGATCCTTTATTGAGGTGTTACCAGGGTGGCGTGAGGCGTCGGTGTAACCCTGTGTTAGTATGATAAAAGGCGTGGAACCTTTTCCTTTAGTCGATGGTGTTTGACTCCTTCGCTTCTGAGCATGTAAGAGGGAATTGGATGTGAGACATCGACTGTGGAATCTTTCATGACTAGATACCCTTGGGTGTTCCACCATATGGATATTTTGAAGGAGGGAATCACCGGGCCTTATTCCAGGTGCGGGCGGTGATTCTAGTAGCAGTGTGCGACGTAAGGGTTCACTCAGGGAGGTGAGCTACCCCTGAGAGCCTTCATGTCATTTGAAATCGTTCAAAGGGATGGTGAGGTTCCTTACCACCTTTCCCTAACCCCAAAGTCTAGAGTGGGTGCACGACATCGGCAAGGGCCGACCTCGCGTGAACAGATCAATCTATTGGTCTGTGTGCAGTGGCACAGAGTTGTGCGAGAGTTCTTCTGGGTACAGAAGAGCCGGGTGTGGGCTTAGTACTGTGTGTTTCTCCCTAGTTTTTCTTTTCAAGGATGAAAATATTGAAGGAGGGAATGATTTAAGAACCTGTGTTTTGTTTTTAAAGACTTTGTAATATTCTTGATGATATTCCAGAGCAGCGCCTTTAGACAGCGTGCGTTTACGAGCCACAGAGTGGCTGAAATTAAATTTTCAGTGCGTTCACACTGGATACGCCAAATAAATGTGATAACTCATAAACTGTGTTCCGGATCAGAGATACGAGTGTACGTATGGGTCCGTAAGGGGGTGTTTACCCTTGGAACGACATAAAGTATGTCGGCGCGGGATGTTTGGACCCCTCCCTCGCTTTTGGAATGTTAAACGGATAAATTAATTAATTAATTTATCCTTTTAATGGTTAAAATCAATATTTCTTAAGCGGTGGCTCGGATTGGAAAACTGAGGGCGCCATTGAGTTCGGAGCATGTCATTTACCCTTGTACGGGTGTAAGTAATGCGGGCGCGGGCCGTCAGTGAAAAATGGCCCTAGGGGTGTTTTCGTAATTTGGCGGCCTCAGGCGTTGAGCTTTATAACTTTAGAACGGGGCCTCAGATTAAAATTTTGAGACTTCCATTGTGCTCTGGAGGTGGTGTTTACCCTACGGGAGGCTTAACCTCGGCCCCGTTGGGATTTTGGTTACGGGTTAATTTGGGGTGTTTTAAAATTAATTAATTAAAATTAAATTTTCTATTTAAGTAAACCTCTCACCCTCTTCCCCTTGTTCACCCTCTAGTGGAAGGCAGCAACCAAAGGAGAGTTCTCCATCTCCATCTCCTCTCCTCTCCAAGCTGGTTTATGACCGTCGGATCATCGCGAAGCGACGAGCTTAGTCATCCGAGGTAGGATCTTGTCCTCATTGTTTCAATTCCCGCACTCGTTCGTTTACATTTTATAGCATTGAAACCCTGAAAAAATCCATTAAATAATTCCATATCTTCCTATTTCGTATTTTGTACTTCCCGTTGCAATTTCCAGATTCAAATCCAAGTCCCTAGCTAACCGCAAACGTCTGCCGAAAATTGCGGGTTTTCGGTTGGTGTTCAATTTTTTGCTTATAATTTAAAAACCCCTACATTGAGCTCGATTCGCACCATCAAATTGCTGGTCGATCTTCAAGAAAATCCCCTAGCTGTGTAGTAGAATTTATGAGCTTTCTATTGCTTTTTAAGGATTCCAAATCCGAGTTCTGAGCGAACCGCAATCGATTGACGGTTTCGGGGGATGAAGGGGGTTTCTGGCCGGTTCACGGCGGCAGAACCGGGTCTCGGAGCAGCGGCTCGGCAGTGGTCGACGTCGGCCGGTTGAAGGCGGTGGAGGCCAGGCGATCTCGCGGCGAGCTAGGCGGTGGTCTTCAGAGGAGCAGGTGGCTCCGGCAGGCTGAGGCCGGGGGTCTCCAGCGGGCGAGACGAGGCTGAGGCCGGGGGTCTCCAGCGAGCGCGACGGGGAGCAGCAGACCGGCCAATTGTCTGGTCAACACGCGGGTAGGACCTCGAAATGGGGGATAAAAAAAGGGGATTGGAAAAACAATATGGTGGCGGCCGCGGCAGTGGTTAAAGAAAAAAAAATAAAAAAAAATAAAAAAATAATTCAAGTTTAAAATAATAATAATAATAATATTATTATTATTATTAGGGGAAATGATTTATTATTTATAAATCATAGACCGGGCGTCGGATTTGGGCGCTGTCTGCGACGACGTGCTCCTTGAATTACGATGAATATTTTGAGATGGTTTCTGGGGTTTCTAGTCCCCGAAACAGGGGCCTCAGTAGCGCGACACGCTATTAAGCGGATGTGCATTTTTCTCAGGGGGTTTTGTTTTGGACGGCACAGACGCATCAGATGTCCATATTGAGCGCCATCAGTGGTGTTGGGACCCTGGCACCGAGGCGGACCTTTCTAGGGTGGTTTTGGGCGTTGATTTCGGAGTTGAGGTGCGGGCCCCATGGCCCGTCTTTTGAGCTGCTCGCAGCGTTTAACATATTTTTCATCGGGCGTCGGTTCGGGGCGAGTGAGTAGTAGTTTCGGGATGTTTTTCAGAAGCGATTGTAATGTTTCAATCCGCCCGCCCTAATTCAGCACGATGGTGCGGGGCCCACGAGGGTCGTTTGGGCATCGACGGTGATTTTCCATCTTTATCACCGGGCGACTGTTTTGGACAAGTGAATAGTCCATCATGTGTGCTTTTTTGAGAGGATCACAATGGTGCGATCCGTTCGTTGTGTTTCAGGACCAGGTTGTGGGTCCCACGAAGCACCGCTCGTGTGCGGTGCGCCGGGACACATCTTTTTCTCCAGATATCTATTGCGCTCAAGTGAGCAGCCTTTTTGACGTGTTTTCCCTAGGGGATCGCAATGGTGTGATGCGCCCGACTTTTTCGGGGCCGAGGCTTGGGGTCACGGGACGCCGTTTGTGCGTGAGATGGCGTTGGTGACTTTTCTATCAGATATTTTTTTGAGGCGAGTAAGTAGTCTATCTCGCGTGTTTTTCCGTGAGGATTACAACAGTACGATCCGTTTGGTTTTGCGGAGCCTTATAAGCGATCTTATTAAATGTGGAAATGTGAAGGTGACCCGGGGCGGTTATTCTTCTGTGTTTGTAGAGGACCCTTGGCGTGTGATCGCGTGGACTCCTGTGTGAGTGAAGTGATGCTTGAAATGATGTGGTGGGCCATTCCCCAGTCATTGAGGTGGCAAGTTGGAGATGTTACATCACGCCTTCGCATTGACGTTGGGTGTCGTGTGCACAATAGCCTTAGGGCTGGAGATGTGGTATACTCTGAGAGTATACGGGAATGCTTGGAGGTACATGTTGGAGATGTTTGTACATAAGAACGTTTGTACGCTTGGTTGGGGTTGAGATGGGGCCACATGTTCTGTGGGCCCCACATGCGTGATGGGTTCTGCTTTACGTACTTTGACCTCTTACAACGTAGAGGGTCCCTCTGTGCTCGTTTGTTTGACTAGCAGGGTGGAGTTTTTCCCCTGGCCCTGTGCTCGTTTGTTTGACCAGTAGGGTTGAGTGGTCTCCCCTGGTTTCATTTTCGATGGATCGGCTGGTAGCGGTGCTAGTGACACCCTGTGATGGAACAGGCGCTCAACCCCTTTTAGGTGAGTTGTTTTAGAGTTGGGTGGTTGTGCGATACCCAATCTCTGTTCGGTTGGCTAGTGTTGTACCTTCCTGTAGAGATGGCCAGGGTAGTTCTGAGTTTTACCCTCCAGCAGGGCTGGGCAGTGGGTTACTGTTTCTGACGCTTTCACCGGGGCGTGCACGCACAATGTCCGTCACGCATGGGAGGATGCGCGGCTTGTTGCCCCGCATTCCCGCTTTCCAAAGGCGGGCAGCTTCTGTTCCTTGTTTAGGGACGTCTGCTCATTGATCTAAATTGAGATGATGGGATGTCGGTTCTTCCTTCCATGGATTCCTCCTCAGAACTCATCACCTAGTACGAGTCTCCCTCATAGATTTAAGACGGGTTTGTGAAGCTCGTTCCCAGTGCCATATCTATTTGGACGCCAGTTAATTACGCTGCTTCCGTCAAGACGCTCCAAGGGGTCTCATCGGGGCAACAACCTTCAGTGAGGAGAAGGGTCACATTGGGGTGTCATGGGCATGTCCTGATGCTGGGGATCGGCATGTCTGTCTTCTGTCCCTTATCTCATTGCTTCTCGAGGGCACAGATTCCCGAGGCATCCCACATCGAAAGCGGGGATTGTGTACCATCTATGGTTTTCCACATCTTCCCATTTTTAACACGGGGCATGCCTCTAGTTTAACGTCTTGTGGAGACGGATCGGGCTGAAGGACCCCCTAGGGGGAACACCGATGTTGGGGCCAGCACGTGGGCGGATTCCCAGATGTCATGGAGTGGGATGGGGTGTCATGATCTAACCGGGATGTGGCGGCCCGAGTAAGGATCAGGATGGATAGTGGAGTGACGGGATTGAACCTCGTGGAGGCTTCCTACGTATCCCCATGGTAGGGAATCAAAGTCCGTGTAGTTCGGTGGTATGGTGGGACACCTAAAAAGGCGACCCGTGAGAATGAACGCATGGATTGGAGCCTGGAGGAAGTAAGATATTCGGGCTAGGGCATGAGCTTCCCAAGGCACGTGGTCTCAAGGGGGAAGTCAGGATGAGACTTGGGTGTGAGACATGGGGATTATGCTCTGAGACGGCCCAAGAGGGGAAATATAATTTAACGTCATGCGGGACGAGATACATTTTAACGTCATGTGGGATGAGGGAATACAGTTTAACATCATTCAGGATGAGGGATTTAGGGCTTACGCCTTGAGGTGGACCAAAGTGGGTATGGGGATTACACTCTGAGGCGGCCTATGGTGGTCGGGGAACCGATGTAGAGAGGTCGGAACGACCGGGTGGCGGGATTGAACCTCGTGGAGGCTTCCAACGTACCATGCGTTAGCACAGATCAAAGTACACGTAGTTCGCTGGGATGGGGCTTACGCTCTGGGGCAGCCCATGAGGATGTCATGGTTAATGCATGCTCTAATCCCATGTGAGTCATGCTCAGTGTGAGAAACAAGAGGCAACGGGGACCAGACGATCACGTCACAAGGGGTGCGTCCATGAGAAGCGGAATGGGGCTTACGCGTCGAGCGGCCCAAAGTGGAAACAGGGGCTTACGAGTGGTTAGCGGCCCTTGGTGTCGGGTCTTACTACAGGGTGGAGTCTCATGGTGTGACAAAGCGCAGTGTGAAAGAGACTTCATTGGCCTTGGTAGGGGGAAGTATGGAGATGCATGGGTGGAACCTTCCGCAAGAGAGGCTAGGGGCTTATGCTCTGAGGCAGCCCTCCCCCATGAAGAAACGCCACTCCGACAAGGAGGATCTCATTCCATGCAAGGAAGAGTCCATTCCCATGGAGACGAGTGGGCGTAAATAATGCCCGAGATGGGGGGACCCTGCGTGCGAAGCAGGGGGTCAGACCACATTTTAATGTCATGTGTTAAGGATGAGGTTCTTAGCAGTTTAACGTTCTGCAGCTTGGACGAGGTGGGTTCGCTCTACACCCCTAGGGATTACATGCCCAATTCCCTCTACCCCTTGTGGGAGGGAAGGCATCAGCAAGGCCATAGTGAAGGGGGCCGCAGGGCGAACCATCGAGGGGTCCACGTTAGCATTGCTATGCGAATAAGCAATAGCCGTTAGCATGCCTATGCGGAGAAGAATAAGGCAAAGCAACGTAATGGGAAACACCGCCCAAGGAACCCTGAGGTTACTTCGTAAGAGCCGGGAAGGCTGTACGGGAAAACAACGCATGGCGCGCATGCCTGGTAGGGGAGACATCAGGTTCTGGTGCAGAGAGGCAGCCAAGGGGCGTCAAGGTGAAGGGTCCTGGGTTTTTCACGCAAAGAGAAGGTTTGCACGCAAAACAACGTGATGGCACGCAATTTGAGCTAGAGGATTGCGTGCGGATAAGGAATTTTGTGCAAGGTATTGCGCGCACGGAAGGGGATTGCGCGCACGGAAGGGGATTGCGCGCACAGGACACAGATTGTGCGCAAGGAAGGAACCCGGAGGAGGGGGAAAATTCACTTAAACCAGTGGAGTTGTGCCCAAAGGTGATCCCTGGGGCAAGGTTGCGTGAAAAGGGGAATTACTTGGAAGTCATATTGCGCGTGGGGGAGTCGAATTGCATGCATGGGAGCCGATCCAAATTCCAAAACCCCCAAACCATTTGGGGTCGCCTTCTATTTATAGGCCTCAGGAGGCGCAGAATCCAGGCGGCCCGCGATATCTTCCATGCCGGGGGCTGTCGGCGTGCAAAACCTCACCGCGAGGAACCGGGGCGCGCAAAAATTGCCCACATCACCAGCCCGATTGCGCACATCCTAGTGATAATTCACGCAAACGATTTTATTTCGCACAATTCCTCCTTTATTTTGCGCACCACTTCCCGGGCCTCCGGACCGGGCCTCTGATTCCGAATATGACTTCTCTTTTCCATTTCGAAACTTCATCTAGGAGTTATGGACTTTTTCGGCGTCTACAAATGCCCCCCCTCAGAATTGGATCGGCGAGAGGTTGCAACGATCGGATTCCGAGGGAAACTCCGAAACGCCGAAGTGCTGGGTCTCCTGGGCACTTTGCGCACAAAATTCCAACAGGGCACAAAAAATGACAGACTCACGTGGAATTCTCTTTCCGCGCGGTGCGGAACCCTGACCTCGCCTATATAAAAAAGGGGCTCTGGGTCCCAAATCCGTACTTCCGCTTTTTCCACGCGATAGGCTTATTGCTCTTGTGCGCGAAATTTCTCCCACGGCTACGCGTAAAAACGCTCTGGCGGCGCAAAATTCTTCCGAATTTTGGCCGTCTTTGCGCACCTGCTCGGGATATTCCGTGCATAGCGTGCTGATTGCGCACCCATCTCCTGGATTTCGCGCTGCCACCTCAGATTTCGCGCGACACACTCTGATTCTGTGCACTGCATCCTGATTTCATGCAACTCCAGAGATATTTGAGATGGCTGCAAACCGAGTTAATGAGGGGGAATCCGCCGCTCGTAGGATAGAAATGGTGGCAAACGAGGAGGTTTATGGTGCCAAGGTGATCATCTGCAGTAGCATGACCTTGTTAAATCAGCTGACTCCGTCCCAGAAGACATATCCCCTTTCTGACAACCTATTGTTCTCAAACATTGGCATCCTGGAGGAGGTGCCTCTACCGGGCTTCGAGGTGGACACGACGCGATCATGGGTGACCTGGGAGGATGATCTTCCCCACACAACCTCACCGAAAACGACCATCCTTCTAGGGAAACTAGATATATGGACGTATATGTTCTGAACCCGAGGACCAGGACCATTACTTAGGATGAGCTTGTCGCAGAGAATTCTCCGTCCCTCTACGTGAGTACGTTCCGTCAGAGCGTCACAGATGACACGAAGGGCTGGCTGAAGGATTGGGACCTGCGGTCCGGGGGAAACATCACCAGTGAGTGGGCCTAGGCATTCTGGGATTTCCATACCTACGACCAGTTCGGGGATGAACTGCGGTATATCGACCTATTCAGGGCGGTATGGACATCGCAGTGACACTTCCACCGTCAACCTGAGCTCGGGCCAGATCTATTCACCTGGCGGTCTCCTGATACCAATACATTCCACCTTCATCATGGGGAAGTCGGAATCAGTCTCTGGTATGTTCACTGCATTAGAGGTATCCCACTGGAGGGTTACCAATACGCCGAGTTTGTTCCTCCAAAGAACACCTAGGAAGACAGGTCACGAACGCCTATGCTGACATGGAACCTACTGGAGCTGGCCAAAGAGAGGCTGGGGGTCAAGGACTTCATTAAGGAAATTGCCTACAAGGGCTGGTTCAGCCTGTTCCTTGAGAAGGATCTGTCCGTCAAGATGCCGGGACGGGGGAAATGGTTCCCAACTACGGCTCAAAGGAGCAGGGATGGGTCATACTGTAGGAACCTGTAGGCGGGGCAATACCAATCATGGGGATATCGTGTCATCGAGGCCCAGGACCTAAACATTCGGTATGTCGGGTTCCTTGCCGCCTTCCTGAGTCGGTGGCTCCTGCCGGTGCGGGATGCGACGATGGGCATCCGTCCAATAACATTGGTGATGGCAGGTACCATGGCTGCCAACAAATGGTTCAACTTGGGTGTCCCCATACTGGCCAAGCTGTACGCCATCCTGGGACGCATCTCATGAGGGGGGTCACCTCAGAGAGTATGTGGTCCCTTCTAGATCTTTCACGGCTGGGTGGCGGCTCATCTTGATGGGTACACTTTCCCAAATGCCATCCGTCCTCCGGGAAATGGCCTATGACCGTCCTTGCTGAACATATCAGGGATGGTGCCGATGATGCTCAATGAGGAGGGTGTGAGAATCCACATTGGAAACCACAACAACTTCCACTTCAGCCCGTTCCCCACCCCGGTCGGCCAGATGGTGGACAACGAGCGAGGATCTCTGGAACAACAGGTGTATTTCCGGAGCATTCAGGGCGGGGTGCGCGTGGCTCGGATCGATTGGAAGGTGATTTGGGAGCCTTACGTGCCATCCCGATTCTCCAGGAAGTTTGGGTGCCTCCGACGAATGCCGAAGAAGGTATTCACGGCTGTCTGGCAGGAGAAGAATCTCTGTGTCCTGTGCTAGATGTGGTTGATGTTTACCACCTTCGGCTCTGGTGATGTTGTTACTCTTCCTCCCACCGGGGTTGATGCTGGCCTAGCAACCGAGTATGATGATAACTGGACCATCGTGTACCCTGAGGGGATTTTACGCAAGCGAGTCCGGCAACTCGAGGTTACTCGTGCGGAAACCGGGCGACAGGAAAGAAGGAAAGGTGCTGTCGGAAGGGGGAACCAAGGGTGCATCAGGAAGCGAGGCCTATGCATGTCAGGACTTCAGTAGTGGGAACATCACATAGGGCATCCTCGACCTCATTACCCGTGGGGGTCACATGAGGCGGCCATGGAACTGCCCGGGAAGCAGATAAGATACCTGCTCGAACCTTCCCAAGATGCAATTTTCCCGGCATTGTGGTCGGCCTGGGTGACCCTGCGGCAATCACTGAGCATTGAATCCATCTGGCAGAAGATCATGCAATATGGGATCCTACTGCCAGAGGTCGGGCTCGTTCGAATTACCGACCGAGTAAAATTCCATCGGCGGAATGCTTATCTAACGGACATGGACACATACGCACGCCAAAGGGGTTGGTGTGCGGAGCCTCATTTCCTAGTGCAAGTGATGCTCGACCAGGAGCATGATCCAGAAGAGATGTTACCGGGAGAAGGCGACAATGACGAGGAGTCGTAGGGGGAGGAGGAGACCGGAGAAGACGAAGGATAAGGAGAATATGAAGAAGAAGGAGAACCCGAAGGTGAGGGGTTGCAAGGGGAGACCTACCAAGGGAGTCTCCGAGAGAGCAGCGATATTGTCGGCTCTGATCTCGACATAACCAAGATACTCGAGGTCTTTCTCTATCTTCATTCATTTTCCTTCTGCATCCATTCTCTTTTCCAATTTCCCAACCATCTCTCTGCCTCACTCAGGAGCAGCTGGGTGTTGGACGGGAATCCCCACTAGAGGAGGGAGGAGAGGAATCGGTGGGAAATTATGGGGATCCGACACCCATCATTGAATTAACAAGCGCAGAGGGTTGTCCCATTACGGCGACTCCTGTAGTGGTCGGAACACTGGAGACCAATGATTTGGACTCCTGTAAGTCTCACGCTTCACTACTGGTGCTTGGTATCAAAAGATCACAACTAATCACTGTATGACTTGTGCAGTGATCTCAACATTGGAGGCTCTCCAGGCGGTGGATCCCGGACCGTCCGTAAGTGGACCAGTGGAAGACATACCAACTCATTCAAAACATGCTCCCCACACTGAGTCGGCCCTGGAAATTGGTGAGCAGGGGGCAGCGGACATCAGCGGAGCTGTTCTTGAGGTGATGTCAGAAGCTGATGGAGGCATCATCACTGCTAGGGTGAGAGAGGAAGGTTTCTCGGATATCGAGGATCCTATTCATCATGAAGGCGTCTCTGGGGAAGATCATGCTGCCGATCTGTTGACTTCCTTCCCTATGTACTGACTCGCTGACCCTGAGGAGATAGATGACTTAGACTTAGAGGCAGCCGAAGAGAGCTAGATGACACAACGAAAAGGGTGGATGTTTATCCAACACTTTCTCAGACAGCCCCAGTCGGATTTGCTGAGGCGGATGGGATCACTCCAGACCTGGCTGCGCTATCTGTGCGCTGGAGGGGCTGACGGTCAGCGTCTTCATCTGACGGTCCGTGATTACATGGCCGAGAACATACACAAGATCAAACGTCGCACCGACATTGCCCAGTATCAGGGAAGATCGGCGAGCACCCAAGCGTTGCTGAGGGCGGAGCGGGAAGTCCGACACCTCGAAGGGAAGGTGGCAGATAAAGAGGCCTTTACTGCAACATGCTCTGAGCTTGTGGAGAAACTAACGGACCAGCTGGCTGACGCACAGGAACAACAGATAGAGGCGAATCACTAGATGACCGTACTTCAAACCGAGAGGGCACAGGCACAAGCTGGGGTTGGTGAGCTGCAATCTATGGTGGCTGATGAGGAGAGAGTCTTCAAGGAGCGAGATTCGGTCCTAGAGGCTACCATCCAAAGGGTTTTAGTGTTGGAAAGATCGATTCAGCACACTGATCCCTAAGGTCTTTGTTTTGTCCATCTCATGATTTTATTGCTTGTACTGCTCATTATCTCAATCAAATACATGGCCAAATTCATTCATGTGTACCATTGGATTAATATGCTCAACCATAATTCCAAAACAAATAACAAATCATCCCTAAGCTCTTGTGGGTCGCGCCCAGTGCGAGAAGCAAAGGATACACGTGCTATCATTTCGTCCAACTATTGGGCATTGACCAAGATTCAGGCATCCAAAATTGGGACTGGATTTCTGAGGAGGAGTCCTCAGACCGATTGATATATCACCTTCTTGATGTGTTCTGACACACGAGCGGGGTAATGCCGGGGCATCGAAATCCATCTGAACATAGGGAGATGGAGAGGAAAGGTGAATCACGCTGCCCAAATTCGGAACACTATGGGGCACGACGATGGAGGATAACTGTCAACCGTGGCAGAAACACAACATCCATATCGTGTTGGACTGGAATAGGGACAATAAATGAGTGCTGACTGCTGACCATGTTCGCAACACGGGGCCTAACTCAAATATCGTCGGTCAGTTTTCCGGAACGTTGGCCCAGGATAGCAGGAGGACCATAGGTCTATCATCCATATTGCTATAATAGGCGGACCAAAGGTCTATCATCCATACTATGGCAATATGCGGACCAAATTCTAGCATCCATACTATTAGGGGGTCCCGTCAAACATGACCGGTCCTTCGGAATGTTGGCCCAGGACAGTAGGAAGACCATAGGTCTATCATCCATACTGTTAGGGGGTCCCGTCAAACATGAAAGGAAATGAGGATCCGAAAAGGGGCACGCAAAGCGTGGAAGGTGGAGTGGTGGTTTGTTCGAACAGAGTCCAACACTCCCGAAATTGCGCCACCGTGGCAGAGGCGCATTAGGCGGACGTACCGACCTAATCATGGGTCGTCCCAACTTTCAGGAAGGACCTCTTTAGCGAGAGAACTGCCGCTTCCCATTATTACCATGGGGCATCCCGAACTTATTCGGGGTAGATGTCCTAATTACACCACTTCCCACAAAGTCAGACCAAGAGGCCGACAATAACGAGGGACGGAGTTTTGTAATCCCTGGGGATGGACCCAAAACGAAATGTCCGGGCGTTCCTACGTATCTCATTAGGATGAGAATCAAGACACAAGTAGTTCTAGAAGCACAGTTTAACGTCATGTTGGACAAAATACAGTTTAACATCATGTAGGATGAGGGACACATCTCATCTGGGGATAGGCATGACAATGTGAGTAACCTGACGTGAATGAGGACATAATCCCACACCACACCGTACAATCCCACAAGAGAGAGAAAGTCATAGAAATCCAAATAAAGGATCTTAGTTTTAGGTCTTAGAACTCGAACCAAAGGATAAGGGTAATGGGATACACATAGTAAAGCAATTCCAAAACCCAACATGAATGGGGAAAAAGCCTGCTTACCATGTACTCACAGGGACGCGTTTAGGCCGAGAGACCAAGCACGAAATGTAAGGCTGGGCCTATGGGGAAGTTACCAGGTGCTCCTACGTATCTCATAAGGATGAGAATCAAGCCATACGTAGTTCATGAAGGGAAGAATGGCGTGATGTGGCGCCTACGCAAAGGATGAAGGAGTCGTTCGGGGCTACCCCTCACACCAAAAGAAGCGGCATTTGATATATCTTGTTTGTTCTTGAAGGTAAATGGTTTTTATTTTGTGGGGCGACTAGCCTACGGTTGAAATTCCTGGCGTCTCCACAATAATCAATCCATAAAAGGCATTAAAAAGTAGCATGGTAATCGACCAATACCTGGAATGATGTCCCCCATGGGGAGGTCATCACAATGTAGTGCCATTTTTCGTCGTGTGGCCAGGATGATATCATCACAGTTTAAGGTCGTATGGCTTGGACCGGGGGCATAGTTTAAGGTTGTATGGCTTGGAACAGGGGCACAGTTTAAGTTCGTATGTATTGGACCGATGGAACAGTTTAAGGACGTATGGATTGGATCGACAGTATAGTTTAAGTTTGTATGGCTTCGACCGACAGCACAGTTTAAGGTCGTATGGCTTGGACCGACACCACAGTTTAAGGTCATATGGCTTGGACCGATAGCACAGGATAAGGTCGTATGGCTTGGATCGACAATACAGTTTAAGGTCATATGGCTTGGACCGAAAGCACAGTTTAAGGTCGTATGGCATGGAACGACAACACAGTTAAAGGTCGTATGGCATGGACGGATAACACAGTTTAAGGTCGTATGGCTTGGACCGACAGCACAGTTTAAGGTCGTATGGCTTGGACCGGCATCACAGTTTAAGGTCATATGGCTTGGACTAACAGCACAGTTTAAGGTCGTATGGCTTGGACCGGCAGCACAGTTTAATGTCGTATGGCTTGGACCGAGAGCACAGTTTAAGGTCCTATGGCTTGGACCGATAGCAATGTTTAAGGTCGTATGGCTTGGACCGACACCACAGTTTAAGGTCCTATGGATTGGACCGAAAGCACAATTTAAGGTCGCATGGCTTGGACCGGTAGCATAGTTTAAGGTTGTATTACTTCAATCGGAAGCACAGGTTAAGGTCGTACGGCTTGGAACGACAACACGGTTTAAGGTCGTATGGCTTGGACCGACATCACAGTTTAAGGTCGTATGGCTTGGACCCACATCACAGTTTAAGGTCGTATGGCTTGGACCGATAACACAGTTTATGGTCGTATGGCTTGGACCGCCAGCACAGTTTAAGGTCGTATGGCTTGGACCGACAGCACAGTTTAAGGTCCTATGGATTGGACCGACATCACAGTTTAAGGTCGTATGGCTTGGACCGACAGCACAGTTTAAGGTCGTATGGCTTGGACCGACATCACAGTTTAAGGTCGTATGGCTTGGACCAACAACACAGTTTAAGGTCGTATGGCTTGGACTGACATCACAGTTTAAGGTCGTATGGCTTGGACCGACAGCACAGTTTAAGCCATACACAGTTCTAGAATCAAGCCACACATAGTACAAGGAGTGTCGAGATTCTACCTTGACACGGTGGGGCAGAACATAATGTGAATCATACAACCAACATTCAGGGCCCGGGGAAGCCGGCGTGATGACTGAGGATTACTGCTTACCCCGTTTGCAACACAGCATTTGGTCGTGTTATCCATGGGGAAAAACAAATGAGCATCAACCACTGACCACATTTGCAGTGCAAAATTTGTATCAATCTGTTGTCTGAAACCCTCGGGGGGGGGGGGGGGGGGGGGGGTTGGCCCGTGATGGTAGGAGAGCCCTTAGGCGTCGTATCTGGGCCGTTCGTAGGGGTCCCTCAGGGTGTGAAGGATGATGGGGGACCGAATGAAGGGGAACACAAAGCTTGGAATGTGGATGGAACATGCCTACCTCGAATCTGACACTCCAGGTCCTAGACCAAAGTACTCTGAACACATTAGCAGACCACTGGAAAGGGTCAAAGGGCTTAGTCTTAGAGCGGCCAAAAGAGTGCGGATCCCCGGGAATAGGGGGGGCATAATGCCAAATACCCTGGTAATCAGGATATCGTGTGATCTCCTAAGAGATGGGGCTGGACCTGAAATCTCGGTGTTTAGGTGGTCCTACGTATCCCATAAGGATGGGAATCAAGCCACACACAGTTCTAGACGACGCCTTTTAATGTCATGGGGAACATGACATAGTAGGGCTAATATTGAGTACATGGTGTGCATGGTGTAGCTATTGCAAACCTGACATGAATGAGGACATAATACCATACCACACCACGCGATCCTGTGGTCAAGGTCCTAAAGGTGAGACAGAAACGATAGAGGACCTCAAGCTGGACCCAAAGACGAAAGGTCTGGGTGTTCATACGTATCCCATTAAGATGGGAATCAAGCTAGAAGTTGTTCTAGAAACACTGTTTAACATCTTGTAGGACGAAATAGGGATCTTAGTTTTAGGTCTTTGAACTCGGACCATGGTGCAGTTTAGGGTCGTGCAGGACCGTACAGTTTAAGGTCATGCAGGACCAAATAGCCGGCTTAGGCAAAGTATTGCTTGAGGAACCTGGCATTGGTGGGAGGAGTTATGTGCTCACCATCCATAGTTACCAGGGAATACGCGCCATTGGGATAGACCTTATGGACAATAAAAGGCCCCTCCCACATGGGCTCCAACTTGGGTGGTTTCCTGCTGGGAATCATTGGCGCTATGAGAGCCAGCACCAGGTCACCTTGCAGGAAGGAGTGGAGGCAAACCTTCTTATTGAAAGCTTGAGCCATCCTTCTATGATGCCTTTCCATGTTATTCAAAGCGCGAAGCCTACTTCCATCCAACGCTTCCAATTCGGCTAGATGGATTTCAGCAACTCTATCTGGAGCTTCCTGGTCGTAGACCACCGTGCACAATGAGGGAAACTGGATCTCGATGGGCAGGACGGCCTCAGCTCTATATACCAGGGAATACGGAGTCACCTAGGTGGAGTTATGAGTCATCGTCCGATAAGCCTAGAGGGCGTTGGGGAGTTTTTCCGGCCCACTTTTCTTGTTCTTACCAACCATCTTTTGCAGAATGTTAGAGAGAGTTTTGTTAAACGCCTCAATCTGTCCATTCGCCTGTGCATGGTAGCGGGAGGTGTGGTTAGAGCGAATGTTGTACTTAGCATACAATTTCTTCATCTCGGCCCCTCGGAAGTTGGTTCCATTATCCGTGAGGATAGCGTGAGGTACTCCAAACCGATAGATGATAATGGGGCTCACGAATTCAGCGATAGAACATGCCTAGACTTCCCTGAGCGGGATTGTCTCTGCCCACTTCGAGAAGAAATCCACAGCGGTTAAGATGAACTGGCACTGGTAGGCCGTTGCCGGCAGGTAAGGCCCTATGACATCCAACCCCCATACTGCAAAGGGAAAAGAATACTTGGTAGTATGGAGAGGCTCCGGTGGCCAATGTACAAAGTTAGCATGAACTTGGCATGTATGAAACCTCTTGGAATACTTGATGCAGTCGTTGATCATGGAGGGCCAGAAGTATCCCAGCCTCCAAATCTGGTGAGACAACTACGACCCGGACTGGTGGGCACCACAGGAACCAGTGTGCACTTCTTACATGACCTGTGGAATCTCGACTCCTTGAAGACAATGGAAGATAACACCATCAAACCCATGCCTCTAATGGAGCTGCTCAAGGATGGGTCTGCTTTGAAGGGTGAACTACGACGTGCGGCGTCAGATTCGTTCTCGCTTGGCTCGGGCCAGCGGATGATTGCCGTGCTGGAGATATTCAACCAAGGGCGTCCTCCAGTCAGGAACCATCTCGATCACCACGCCTGAAGCCCCCGAGGATCCTAACGTAGGGGCGCCATCGGTGAGATGGTTCACTCACGGGCCACGATCTCCCTCTGAAATGACAGGAGTAATGACTCTCCGGTGTGCCATGTGGATGATTAGATCATCCTGTTCGGGTTCCTCAAGTGATGAGGCCAGGCTGGCCAAAGCATCTGCGCGACTGTTCTGCGACTAGGGAATGTGAACGACATCTGGACGGGAGGGGAACATAGCCATTAGACGGAGGGTGCACTCTAGCAACGACATGAGTTTTTTCTTTCTGACAGCATAGTCACCATTGACATGCTTGATGACTATCTCAGAGTCCCCTTTTACATACATATGGGGTATGTCAACCTCGAGAGCCAACATGAGGCCAGTGATGAGGGCATGATATTCTGCCTCATTGTTGGTGCAGCCTTCTGAAAACAGGAATGAATATGGCAGAACGGCTTGCTACGGGCTGATACAGATGATACCCAGGCCCACTCTGTTAAGACTAGGATCATTGATCCTTCTACCAGTGGGGATCCGGAAGGCACCATCAAAGTGCATCTGCCAGCATGGGATGGCATGATCGACTGAGAGGATTTCCTCATCAGGAAAGCCTAGATCCAGTGGCTGGTTCGCAGAGGTTGGGTGGGAAGCTAAAAAGTCTCCCAACGCCTGTCCTTTGACGGCCTTCGGATGTACGAACCTGATGTCGAACTGCTTGAGGATCACCACCCAGCGCGCCAATCAGCCGGTCAACATAGGTCGGTTCAGGATGTATTTCAATGGGTATACCCGAGAGACCAGCTGTACCTCGTGGTGCTGCAAGTAGTGCCGCAATTTATGCACGGAAAATACGAGCGCCAGGCAGCTCTTCTCGAGGAGATAATATCTAATTTCTGCATCTATGAGCATGTGGCTGAGGTAGTAGAGGCTATTCTCTATTCCCTCATTGTTCTTCTGGGTGATAAGTTCGCCGAGGGATCTCTCTAGGGTGTCCACGTAAAAAACCAGCAGCTTTCCGGAAACGGGTGGCATCAGGACCGAAGGTTGAAGCAGATACTGCTTGATTTCCTCAAAAGTGATCTAAAACTCTTCGTCCCATCCATAGGCGGTGCCTTTCTTCATGATCCGAGAAAAGGGCTTACACTTTCCGACCAGATTCGCAATGAATCGGCGTATATAGGCAAAGTGGCCTTGGAGGACTTGAAGATCCCGAATATTATTCGGGGGAGGCATCTGACTGATGGAATTGATCTTCTATGGGTCAATCTCGATGCCTTGATACCTAAAAATGAAGCCAAGAAACATTCTGGAGGTGACCCCGAAGGTGCACTTCAACGGGTTCATCTTCAAGTGGCGAGAACGGAGGAAGCCGAACACTTTCTCAAGGTCTTTGAGATGGTCCTGGCACTGACGAGATTTAACCACCAGGTCATCTACATAGCACTCCACCAGTGTCCCGAGGATCGGATTGAATATGTGGTTTATATCCCATTGATAGGTGGCACCCACATTCTCGAGGCCGAAGGGCATAACCTGGTAGCAGAAAGTACCCGGGGGGGGGGGGCCCTGAAGGCAGTGAACTCTTCATCCTCGGGGGCCATCCGGATCTGGTTGTACTTGGAGTACCTGATAAAACACTATTTAATTGAATATAATATTGATAATAAATGATATAATTTCCTCACATTGTGTTAAATATGTTTAATTAGAAGGTATTTGGGATTAGATCATTAATTTGAATATTTGATGAAAATTCCAGTTTTACCCTTCATAGTTCACTGTAAAATTTCGAAGATACATATTTGTATATTTATTATTTGAATTTTAAATTTGGTAACATTTTTCCTAACTTAATTATAGACAACATTTATTCAAGACACTAGAGCTAAAGAGTGCATTTGGTTGTTGAAAATGGGCCATTAAATCAACGTGGGGATGGACTCGCCAGAATGAAGAAGCTTCTGTATTTTGGCCATTAATTCTTCATATGTCCCTGGATTAAGCCCAAATTTTGAGAGGAGATAGAGGACCCATATACTCACATTTTATCCTTCTGGAAGGATGGACAATGCACGCGTTTTGGTGGTCATATGGGCGGTTCCAGTTGGCATAAAATATTTGGCCGAGATTCCCCATTCACACTTGAAACCACATTGAACCTAGCCTCCCCACCACTGTATAAATTGGTGTTTTTCTCATTTCGTGGGGTTGGGAAGTGCTTTGGTAATTTTAGGGAAGAGGAGAAGTGGATCCAATCCAATTATCCAACCATTTAAATAAGGGTAGCTCTTGAAGCATGGATCCCTTCGACGAAGCCTTCTTCTCCTCCTTCATGTTGTAATGATTTTGTTTATGTAATAAAATTCATTGTTCTTATTTTATTTCTTCTCTTTTCTTATGTTTTGTTTAAATTTATTCTCTTAATCTTCCTCTTTGGGCTGGAATTCTTGAGTAGAAGCGTTATTGGGTTATACCCATTATAAACCTTTGCACATGCAAAACACTTCTACGATGATTACGCCACCCATGGAAGAGTAGTTTTTTTGTAACCGATCGACCTGTATCCTTCTTCATTAATTTATTTTGAATCAATGAGATACATTAATTCACATATTATGATCTATTAATTGACTTTTTAATTTAAATGAAACTAAGAAAGCAATTGAATAGGTAACACAAAACATGCGAGGTCGGGAATTGTGTGAACTGTGAGAGCGCAACCTTAACCGGTAATTCAAAACCACACGGGATCAATTTGTAGAGTTAAAATATAATTCCTAAACTCAATTCATCCTCATTTACAGAGTGGTTATGTGCCTTAATTTACCACTGACCATAAGCTAATTTTATAACATCAATCAAAGCAGGTTTTTGCGATTGCATGTTCCGAAGATAGCCTAATGTTAAATTCACTTCAATCTTCGTGGTAAAGTTAATTCTCGTAGGGTTAGGGATTTAACAAATTAAGGGATCATAATTAAGTGAATAATAATTTAAATGATAATTATTAATAAATTATTGAAGAGGTAGAGTTATATCTATTATGCATTTTAAATATTGTCTAAAAAAGCATCTTTTTTCTTGTGTCATTTTAATTGAACTTCATTTCAAAACTAAAAACAAAACAAAATACAATCTTCTTCTAGCAAACTTCTTCTAGATTCATAAACTATAACCAACCCCCATACTTTAAAGTAGTGTTTTTATTTTATTATCTTTTATTTTATTTTTAGAATACCTTTAATAAATTGTTAAATTCACCTCCTCCTTTGAGAGACAACCTTGGTCAGCCACTCTACTGCACCTAAGTACCCCAAAATCACATTAATCATATGAGGGTGCCCACGACAGTACTCATTCAAATTGGCGCCGTTGCTGGGGAGGCAAGTAATTATTTCAACCAATTAGTGGTATTTATTTTATTTTACATTTTATTATCTTCTTCTCTTCTTTCTTCGTTCTTTACCCAATCCGATTTTTCTTCTTCTTCTTTTATTTTCTTATACTTCTTTTGGGACCATCAACTCAAACTTCTCATTTTTATTTTACTATGGTATACTTTATTTATTTTCATTTTTATTTGATTTATGACATGAACTAATCCCGAAGATCTCTTAGATCTTGACCCTGAGATTGAACGCAGCCTTAGGGAACGAATCAGACACTCTCAGTCTACGAGAAGTTTCAATATTCAACCAGTTGGTGAATTCCTCTCTTCTGGAAACATAGAAATTGGAAGAAATTCAAATTCAAAAATAAAAGGGGAACCAATGGCTAGAAATAAAGGAAATGAACTTAATAGAACCATTTGAGAATTGGCTGCACCTTATATTAACTATCAACCGAATTGTATTGCATACCCGAATCTTGAATCAGACATTGAGTTAAAATCTTGATTAATTCACCTTCTTCCAAAGTTTCATGGATTATCTGGTGAGGATCGCAACAAAAACCTTAAATAATTTAATGTGGTTTTCTCAACATTAAAACCAAGAAATGTTTCTGAAGATCAAATCAAATTAAGAGCATTCCCATTATCACTTAATGGAGCTGCAAAAGATTGGATGTATTATTTGCAACCTGAAGATGTAACATGTTGGAATGATTTGAAACGTCTTTTCTTGCAATGATTTTTTCCAGCATCAAGGACCACATCCATTCTAAAGGAGATATAGGGGATCAAGAAAGCACAAGGGGAGTCAATGTATGAGTATTGGGAGCGATTCAAGAAGTTGTGGGCAAGGTGCCCACATCACCAAATCAGTGAGAAATTACACATTCAGTACTTTTATGAAGGACTCACACCTATGGAGAGAAGCACGGTGGATGCTGCAGCTGGAGGAGCATTGGTGGACAAGACACTAGTAGCCGCACATGCATTGATTGAAAAGATGGCCCAAAACTCCCAACAATTTGGCGATATAGGTACACCACATGTCAGGGGAGTACATTAGGTAAGTCCTTCTTCTCTTGAAAGTCATTTGATTGATACAAAGTTGGAAGAATTGACCACTATGGTGAGGAAAATTTCTTTGGAAAACAATGCATCTCTACCCCCTCCTTCAAGGCATTGTGGCATTTTCACTGATACAAGCCATCCAACTGAATATTGCCCCCAACTACAAGAAACAGAAGATTGTGCAACAATATTCCCAGGGAGACCATTTTAGCAGCAACAACAACCATATACCCAAAAGAAGTTTGATTCATTTGCTCCAACATACAACCAAGGGTGGAAAGATCAACCGGACATGAGGTATGGCTCTGGACAACAACTAAGGCCCCCTTTTCAACAAAACGTCCAGCAGCCTCCGGCTTACCCGCCGGGTTTCCAACAAACCCGAAGGAGATTTGAAGCTCAAACATCAACAAGACAACAACAAGGGAATCCTCCACCAAAGGTAGATTCTAATACTAATGATCTTTTGAAGAAAATTGTTCTTAATCAACAGAATGAGCTAAAGAGTCAAGGTTCGAAGTTGAGGGAGTTGAAGACTCAAATGACCCAGATTGCCACCGCCTTCCATGATATTGTAAGTAAGAATTCTGGAAATCTTCCTTCCCAACCCACTCCAAATCCAAAGGGGAATGTTAGTGCCATCACATTGAGAAGTGGGAAGAAAATGAACGATACATCTATACCTACCATTCCACCGGGATTCACCTCAACTCCGGAGCAGCCGCATTCCAAACCAACTAATGAGAAATCCAAGGAGAAAGATAAATGTAAGAAAAAGATTGATGATGTTCCTCCTAAACCCCTTCATTTTCCCAACAGGGTTGTCCAAACCAAGAAAATGGATGAAGAAGCAATGGAAAAGGAGGTTATGGACACATTCAAGTGTGTGGAGATCAACATTCCTCTACTTGAATCCATTAAGAAAATTCCAAGGTATGCAAAATTATTAAAAGAACTTTGTACCAATCAAAGAGGGCTCAAGGGAAATGAGAGGATCAACCTTGGAAAGAATGTCTCAACACTCATTACACCAACTCTAGCAATTCCAACAATGTGCAAGGATCCCGGGACATTCACCATCCCATGTACCATAGGGGAGTTGCACATCTCTGATGCTCTTTGTGATTTATGAGCTTCAATAAATGTGATGACTCACTCTGTATTCTCTTCTTTACAGGTTGGAGAGTTGAAGCCGACAAGAGTAGTGGTGCAGCTGGTGAATAGAGCTACGACATATCCAGCGAGAGTTCTTGATGATGTACTTGTCCGGGTAAGAGGCCTGATTTTTCCAGTGGATTTCTATGTTCTAAACATGGAGGATGATCAGGTAAGTTCTCATGCCCCCATTATCTTAGGTAGTCCCTTCTTGAAAACTACAAAAACTATCCTAAATGTCAATGAGGGTACACTTTCCATGGAATTTGGGGATTATATTGTGATATTTAATGTTATGGATTCCAAGAAGTACCCCTCAGAGGATCATTCTACATTTGTTATCTCTAATTTTGAACCACCAAGTAAAAACTCCATGGATTTTGATTTTCCTATGCTTAGGGAGATTATGAGTATTGGTTCTAGTTTAATGTCTAAGAGAACTTCCACACCTGTTTCTAATGAACAAGACTCTCTAAGATTTGATTTTGAAATGGATTCATATTTTGATCTTGATCATGTGAACTCTGATTATGACATGGATGTTGAGTATGCTGATGGAATTGATGCTTTATTCTCTGATTTTGATGATGTCTATTCTGATACTAATGCTCTTTGTGCACATATTTCAGTTCCTTCAATGTCTCCATCCATACTACAACCTCCTTCATTAGAACTCAATCCATTGCCAACAAATCTGAAATACTCATACTTGTTGAGTGGTGAGAGATTACATGTTATCATTTCTAACAATCTCCCTTTTGAACATGAAGAAAAGCTTTTGAATATTTTGAGGGAGAACATCATGGTGATTGGGTGGACCTTGGCTGACATATCAGGTATTTGCCCCTCCATTTGCATGCATAGGATTCTCTTGGATGATGGGGATAAACCTGTGAGATAGTCACAAAGGGGACTCAATCCCACCCTCTTGGAAGTTGTTAAAAAAGAAGTTGAGAAATTGCTCGAGGCTGGTATAATCTTTCACATTTTAGATTCTCAGTTGGTAAGTCCTATTCAGGTTGTGCCTAAGAAGAGTGGTGTTACTATTTTTAAAAATGAGAAAGATGAGTTAGTTCCAATGAGGTTACAAAATAGTTGGAGTGTGTGTATTGATTATAGGAAACTAAATCTGTCCACTCGCAAGGACCATTTCCCCATCCCATTGATTGATCAAATACTTGAGAGACTAGCTGGGAAAACACAATATTGTTTCTTGGATGGATTTTCTGGATATTTTCAGGTTCATATAGCTCTAGAGGATCAGGAGAAGACTATATTCACCTGTCCCTTGGGCACATTTTCCTACCGAAGGATGCCATTTGAACTTTGCAACGCCCCAGGTACCTTCCCGAGATGCATGGTGAGTATTTTTTCTGATTTTATTGAGACCTGCATGGAGGTATTTATGGATTATTTTATAGTGTATGGATCCTCATTTGATGAATGTCTAAAGAGTTTGGGAAAGGTATTGAATCGTTGTATTGAGAAGAATCTAGTCCCGAACATTGAAAAGTGTCATTTCATGGTAGAGCATGGCATTGTCTTAGTGCATGTAGTGTCAAATCATGTGATAGAGATTGATAGATCTAAGATAGACATTATTTCATCCTTACCATATCCTTCATGTGTGTGTGATGTTAGATCTTTCCTAGGGCATGCAAGATTTTATCGGCGCTTCATCAAAGATTTTAGTAATATTGCTCTTCCTATGTCACGATTACTCCCAAAGGATTCTGATTTTGTGTTTGATAATTCTTGCAGGACTTCCTTTGATGAGCTAAAGAAGTGTCTGACCACTCCACCGATCATACAGCCCCCACGGTGGGAGATTCATTTTGAGCTTATGTGTGATGCCTCCAACTACGCGGTTGGAGCTGTCTTATCTCAGAGGGTGGAAGGACGTTCACATCTGATTGCCTATGCATCAAGGACATTGGATTCAGCCCAATCAAACTGCACTACCACAGAAAAAGAGTTTCTTGATGTCATATTTTCTTTAGATAAATTCAGTTCATATTTATTGGGCTCTAAAGTAGTTGTTTTTTCTGACCATGTGGCTTTGAGGTACCTCCTAAAGAATCCAAATGCAAAGCCACGACTTATCCGTTGAATGCTCCTTCTTCAAGAGTTTGACATCGAGATAAAGGACAATAAGGGGTCAGATAATTTGGTGGAAGACCACATGAGAAGGCTTACTCACACACTAGAGGATGACACCTTGGACCAGGTACCACTTCGGGACACTTTCCCCGATGAGCATCTTTATTCCATCTCAGGTACGCATCCTTGGTATGCAGATTTAGTTAACTACCTTGTTGCCTCTGAAATCCCTGCAAATTTAAAGAAACATCAAGTCCAAAAATTAAAGAGTGAGTCAAGATTTTATGTTTGGGATGATCCATAGATATGGTGTATGTATAGTGACCAAGTTATTAGGAGGTGTGTTCCCGATCATGAGTTTGAGTCTGTTTTGCAATTCTATCATACACTTGCATGTGGTGGACACTTTGGACCCCAACAAACAGCTAGAAAAGTTTTAGACTCTAGATTATATTTTCCTAGCTTATTCTATGATTCCCATGTGTTTTTTAAGTCATGCCCTCATTTCCAACACACTTTAAATATTTCAAGGAGACACGAGATGCCCCAACAACCCATTTTATTCTGTGAGATTTTTGATATTTGGGGAATTGATTTTATGGGCCCTTTTCCTAGCTCCTTTGGTTTTTTGTACTTTTTGGTTGTTGTTGATTATGTGAGTAAATGGGTGGAGGCTAAGGCCACTAGGACTGATGATTCTCATGTTATTGTGGGATTTGTCAATGCACAGATTTTTTGCATGTTTGGAGTACCAAAGGCCATCATCAATGACCAAGGGAAACACTTTTTCAATACGAATTTATCTTCCCTCCTTCAAAAGAATGGGGTGACACACAAAACATCAACACCATAAAACCCCCAAACAAATGGCCAGGCTGAGGTTTCAAATCATGAGTTGAAGTGTTTTTTGGAAAAAACTGTGCAGCCAAATAGGAAGGATTGGAGTAAGTGATTGAATGATGCATTGTGGGCTTATAGGACAGTATAAAAGACACCCATTGGTATGTCACCATTTCGGATTGTTTTTGGGAAAGTGTGTCATCTCCCCGTGGAATTTGAGCATCGGGTTTATTAGGCTATAAAGAAATGCAACATGGATTTGGACCAAGATGGAATCCAAAGGAAGGTGCAAATTCAAGAGCTTGAGGAGATAAGATTGTCTTCATATGAGAACTCAAGGATCTACAAGGAAAGATCAAAAGCAGATCATGAAAAAATGATCTAACAAAGGGAGTTTCATGTTGGAGAGAAAGTCCTTCTCTATAGTTCAGGACTCAAGCTGATGCCTGGTAAGTTGCGTTCCAGATGGTTAGGTACTTATATTGTGACTAATTTTTTTCCTTATGGTGTAGTGGAGATCACACAAGAGGACACTAGAAGGAGCTTTAATTTCAATGGGAAACATTTGAAGAGATACATTGAGGGACTTCCTACTGATGCAGTTGATTTTATCACACTGCATGACCCAATCATCACTTGAGCACATCAGGCTATTCCTAACCCTTTCAATTTTATATTATTTTTCCTATTTAAAAATTCTGCATTTCATTTTCATATATCATCTCATGGGTTCACAATGAAGAAAATGAAATATTTTAAATGTGGGGGAGTATGGAACCTTTTAGTTTAGTAATTTCAATTTTTTTTCCTGTTAAAAAAAACAAACAATTTTTTTGTGTTTTTCAAATTTTGTGTGTTTATTTTTTCAATTTTCTTCATGTTTTTAAAATTTTTGAGCTAAAATGATTATCATCATAATTTTTAAATGCATATCAATGAGTGAAACAATTTATCCCATGGAACTGAGCTTAAATGAATGCTGAAAATGACTTTGTTTCAAGCTCAATTATTTAGTAATTTCATGAAAAGTACACTGAATTTTGAATCCCATGCCACATCTCACTGTCTTTATATTTGAAATCAATTTCTTGTGAGTCTTCTAAACAATTATTTTCATATTATTTACATTCAACTCACTTCTTGAGAGAACCAAACCATGCTTGATTTAACCAGAATTTGATCTATTCCTATCAAAATATGAGGGTTTGACGTACTTATGTGTAAATGATTGAGGCATTTGTTTGGTATTAAAGCCCCTACTTCAAAGAATCCATTTTTATAAGGGCCTACCTTGAACATTTAATCTTTTTATCCCTTAAAAGCCATGCACAGCCTGTTAGGATAACCACATTACAAGCCAATTTTCCCTATCAAACCAACTCTTGAAGTGAAATTGCATAATCTAGTTGAGCTTAAGTGTGGGGGAAGCTATGTTGTGTTGTGCTACCAAATTCTGTGAAACTTTGGGTGGAAAATTAAATTCTGAAGATATATGTTTGCTGCTGAAGAAATTCATTGTATTGAAAGTTGTTCCTTTTCTGGAACTTTCAAGACAAGTGAAGTTGTGCCTTTTCTGGAGCTTCTAATTGAGGTGTAAAGTTGTGCCTATCTAGAGCTTTCAAGAAAATCATGTTTGAGAAGATTGACATTTTTGATGCTAAAATGATGAATGGTGTAAACTTTTCATGATTTTTCATGATGATGGAGCTGAATTTATACTATAGAGATTAATGAGGAGACCATATTTAAGTGAAAATTAGATTAATGCAATTTTGCTTCAAAAAGAGTCAAGCCCTCCTTATTCAGCCTCATAATTTTTCACATCTAAATCCTACCAACCGAAAGCCACAAAACAACCCTGAAAAGTCCTCATGATAAACATATGTCCTTGACTCACATCGGGTAGTGATGTAGGAATATATCAAGCCTATGGTGACCCTTGTATGAGTTTGGATGAGAAAGACATTGTAAAAAAATTGATATTTGAGTGATGAGAAAAAATTCAAGCGAGGTAAGTGTTTTGTGCATGGGAGGATAAATGAAGTGGAAATATATTGAATGATATAAATGAAGAACTTGAAATAATGGTTTTTTATGTGGCATGATATCATTTGTTTCTTGGTGTGTAATTGTTTGACCTCAAGGATATGTGTTTTAAAATTTGTTTTGATTTGATATTAAAGTTTACTTGATATGATGTTTTGCTCAGGAGTGCAAAAGGGTAAGTGTGGGGGAGTTGATAAAACACTATTTTATTGAATATTTTATTGATAATAAATGATATAATTTCCTCACATTGTGTTAAATATGTTTCATTAGAAAGTATTTGGGATTAGATCATTCATTTGAATATTTGATGAAAATTCCAGTTTTACCCTTTATAGTTCACTGTAGTATTTCAAAGATACATATTTGTATATTTATTATTTGAATTTGAAATTTTGTAACAGGGTTCCTAACGTAATTATCTACAACCTTTATTCAAGAAACTAGAGCTAAAGAGTGCATTTGGTTGTTGAAAATGGTTCATGAATTAAAAGTTGGGATGGACTCGCCAGAATGAGGAAGCTTCAATATTTCGGGGATAACTCCTTCATATGGGCCTGGAGTAAGCCCAATTTTTATAAGATATAGAGGACCCATATCCGCACATTTGATCCTTATGGAAGGCTGTCCAATTCATGCGTTTGGGTGGTCAAATGGGCGGTGTAAGTTGGCATAAAACATTTGGCCGAGATTCCCCATTCACACTTGAAACCACATTGAACCTAGCCTCCACACCACACTATAAATTGGTGTTTTTCTCATTTGGTGGTGTTGGGACGTGATTTGGGAAGTTGAGGGCAGAGGAGAAGTGGATCCAATCTAATTCTCCAACCATTTAAATAAGGGTAGCTCTTGAAGCAAGGATCCCTTCGACAAATCCTTCTTCTTCTCCTTCATGTTGTAATGATTTTGTTTATGTAATAAACATCGTTGTTCTTATTTTATTTCTTCTCTTTTCTTCTGTTTTTTTTAAATTTTTTCTCTTAGTCTTCCTCTTTGGGCTGGAATTATTGAGTAGAAGCGTTATTTAGTTATACCCATTATAAACATTTGCACATGCAAAACGCTTCTACGATGATTACGCCACCCATGGAAGAGTAGTTCTTTTTAGTAATCGATCGACCTCTATCCTTATTCATTAATTTATTTTGAATCAATGAGATACTTTAATTCACATATTATGATCTATTAATTGAGTTTTTAATTTAAATGAAACTAATCAAGCAATTGAATAGTTAACACAAAACACACGAGGTCAGAAATTGTGTGAACTGTGAGAGCGCAACCTTAACCGGTAATTCAAAACCACACGGGATCAATTTGTAGGGTTAAAATATAATCCCTAAACATATTTAATCCTCATTTCCAGAGTGGTTATGTGCCTTAATTTACCACTGAACATAATCTAATTTTATAACATCAATCAAAGCAGGGTGTTGCGATTGCGTGTTCCGAAGTTAGCCAAAGGTTAAATTCACTTCAATATTCGTGGTAAAGTTAATTATCATAGGGTTTGGGATTTACAAAATTAAGGGATCATAATTAAGTGAATATTCATTTAAATGATAATGATTAATAAATTATTGAATAAGTAGAGTTAGATCGATTATGCCTTTTAAATATTATCTAAAAAACATCTTTTTGTTGTGTCATTTTAATCGAACTTCATTTCAAAAATAAAAACAAAACAAAATACAATCTTCTTCCAGCAAACTTCTTTTAGATTCATAAACTATAACCAACCCTCATCCTTTAAAGTAGTGTTTTTATTTTATTCTCCTTTATTTTATTTTTAGAATACCTTTAATAAGTTGTTAAATTCACTTCCTTCTTTGAGAGACGACCTTGGACAGACACTTTGCTGCACCTAAGTACCCCAAAATCACATTAATCATTTGAGGGCGCCCAGGAAAATGCTCTTTCAGTACCCATCCATGAAGAAGAGGGCTTGGAACCTCGCCGTGGCATCGATCAACAACTCTGTCATAGGAAGGGGGAAATCATCTTTCAGACAGTGGCGATTGAGATCATGGAAGTCAATGCAGACCCTGATATCCCCGTTCTTCTTCCTGACTGGCATAATGTTGGCTATCCACTTGGGGTACTATAATTCCTTGACGAAGTTGAACTTGAAAATCTTATCAACTTCGGCCTCAACAATAGCACCATGATATGGGTGCATCTTTCTAGGAGGCTGCTTGAACCCGCGGTGGTTCGCTGGAAGGCCAAGGTGGTGGATGAATACCTGGGGATCTAGTCCCTGCATCTCATCATAACTCTAGGAAAACACATCACGGTGCTGTCTGAGGATGTCTATGTACCGTTGCTGTTCCTTGGGGGGCATAGCGGCGCTGACCAATGTGGGTCTCGGGTCCACCTCGTTACCGAGGTTCACCTCCACTAACTCGTCGACCGTGGTGGAGACTCCCTCCTCAAAGGCAGGAGGAGAATCTTCCATGTCCTCCTCTCCGCTTGTGGAAGGATCGTCCACGGGGGGAGCCGTTTCGGGGTTGCCAGACCCTGATGGGAAGCTGGTGCTGGCTTGGATGATAGAGTTTGTCATGTCAGGAGACTCAGGCACTACGAAGACCATGGCGACAAAGGTGGTTGATCCAATCCCATCTGGCCTTCGGCCTAAGGGGCCACGCATTACGACTTCAAAGCAGTAGTGGCGCGTTGTCTTGAGCCAGTCGATTCCTGCCTGAAGAAACAGACACGTATGATGTACCGCCGTTACCATGAGCCCGAAGTCCCAATATCGTACAGGGGTAGGAGGCTCGGGGATCACCTGAGCCTGGTTGGTGTAAGAGTACGAGGTGATTTCCTGCCGTCACTTAGACCCGGAAATATGCCTTCATCTGGTACCCGAGACAAAAAAGCACTCCCCCTATCGGGGGTCGTGTCCTCCATCCGATGGATTGGGAAGACATATGTGTCATCCAAACCTACCCAGGTATCACTCGTGACAGTGGCGGGCTCGACCCCACCTGCCAGGATCTTCTTGTCCTTTCTCTCATAATAGTCAGTGTCCAGGTAACGGGCTTCACAAGAGCCAAACAGAGACGCATCTCCTCAGAGCACTCCCACTCGACCCTTAATGGACTATTTGAGGCACTGATGATACAATGAGGGGACCACTGCGTGAAGGTGGAGCCATAGCCTACCCATAAATGTTTTATAGGCGGTGTCCTGAGAGATAACAATGAATTCAGTATTGGAAATTAGGCCGCCGAATTGGGTCTTCAGATGAATCTTGCCGAGTGGAGTTTGCTTGGTCCTGTCATACCCCTGGATCCTGTTGTCAGAGGGAGTTAAATCATCCTCAGACAACCCCAGATTTCGTAGTGTCTAAGTTGTGATTAGGTTAATCCCAGAACCCGTGTTGACAAGACAGTGGTGGAATTCCATGCCATTGAACTGGCCGGTGATGTACAATGGGCGGATGTTCCCCTGTATGGGAATTTCTTCATCTTCACCGGAAAACGAGATAACCGCCTGACATTCGGCATCCTCAATCACCTCAGTGTGGAAGGATTTTTCGGCCGCTACCTCTATTTCAAACTGGAGGGGATCTTTAAAGCCTCGATGAGCGCCTCACGCATTTCAGACGATAGACGAAGGGCCTCAAGGATATAAATCCTTGCCGAAATTCTGGCCAGGTGCTTCATAACATCATACTTTCGATCCAAACACGATCTTCTTCTTATAGGAGGTCACTCTATGATTGGAGGCATGACGGGCCCTGCAGGCGAGACCAGTGACTGACTGGTACTAGGCACATCCCGCTGTTCACTAGATGAAGCCTGGGAGGTGGATGCCATGCTATGACCGGAAGGCTGTAGTCGGCTGGTGGTAGGGCAGCACTGATAGCGACACGGACGGGGTGGTTCCTCCTGATCCAGCAACACAAACGGTGGTGGAGGTGAACTTGTTGACACCGGGAGAGGGAGCCACATGTGATGCTCTCTGTACCAGGCCTGCTGCCTGGTCTCTGTAGCGTGCACGACCTACCTGGAGGTGACGACTGCCATGCCCCGGTGATTCACATAGCCACGGCTCTGCCGACATTGGCGATGACTGGGGACATTAGGGAGGTCCACCTAGCGTGCCTCATCATCGGGGGTCAAAAAGGGATTTACCAACTCTACTGTGCTAACCGAAGCGTACCTCAGGCTTTCGCTAGAGGAGTCATCCACTACTGGACGGAGTCTTGGAGGGATCCCCATCTCTGGGGGCATAAAATCGCCAAGCACGCGGGAATATGACGACACTAGCAGGGAACGTTCTTTCTTCTTACGCCACCACTTGCTCTTCTGGGAAGAGGTAGGCTGGGACAACGATGCCAAAGCGGTACTCGCAGACTCTGAGGGATCTGGCTGACTGAAGAGGGCACAGATGATGCCATGGGCATGAGAGACCTTTCTGCGGGCCATCCAGTCGTTATACTTCCGGGACCCACTGTTGAAATACTATTCCCACTCATCCCTGTTGTCACTGCTACCATCTGATCTCACGAAGACACCTGCCACCTGTGCCGGGGCTGGGCCCAACCTGACTATGTTGTTGTCATTCTGGTCTTGGAGCCAGTCCTTGAACACATATCATCATTGGATGGTGTGTCCCAGGATCCAGTGATAAGGGAAGTAGTTAGGGTGATCAGTGAGACACGCCTCTTCTGGCTTCCTGCACTCAGGCAATCGCATGATCCTATTTTCTAAGGCGCTACAGAAATAACCGGGGACCTGTGCCTCGCTAAATGAGTAAGTCTGATTCCTTCTGTCTGGAAAGGGGGCTCTTGGAGGCTGACCATGACCAGGGGCCTGTGGAGTAGGCCAAGGAGGTGGAGCCTGATTATCATGCCTAGGTGGTGGCGGTGTGTTACGTGGAGGCGCCTACCGATTTTGAGTCGGTCGCTGCTGGGCCGGAGGCTGTGCCCGTGGGGGTGGACCCCTATGAGGCTATTGAGATGGACTTACTGGTAGCAACTCTAGCTATCTGGGGGAATCTATCTAGGCTACAGCCGTGGGCTTGACTCTGGCGGCTCTCATTGCAGAGATTACAGGAGGCAGCAGGCATGCCTGACTAGCCTGTTGCAGGGCTTCTTCGAGGCGCTGAGCTTTGTCTGAGAAGTCTCGGAACCCTCTTGGGTAATTCTGAGTGATCAGGGAAGGAACCAGCTCTGCCTTGAAATCCCCTAAACACATTTTCAATAATTTCTTCCGAGTTAGTGGCATGTCAAGGGAGTACGTGAGACCCTTCCACCGGGCGACGAAGTCCGTGAGTCACTCGTCGGGACTTTGTTTTCACCTGATGAGGTCTGCAATGTTTTTCTTTTGGGTTGTGGAACTGAACTGGTAGAGGAATTTCCAAAAAAGGTCCTCCTAGATACTCACAGATCCAATAGGGATCTGGCTTTACCAGATGAATGCAGGTCCTTCAAGTGTCTGAACGAAGCAACGGAGCTTGGCAGCCTCCTACTGCGCCGGAGTCCCTAACATAGGCCTGCAACTCGAGTTGAAGTGGGCCAGGTGTTGTGGCGGGTCTCCGGTCCCGTTAAAGGGGGAGAAAGTGGGGTTCCCAAATCTCGGTGGGGCCGGCATATCATCCACCCACGCTGGGTATGGCTTTCCGTCCGGTGGGATTGCCACCTGCCGAGTTTCCAGGGCCTCCAAGCGGGTGATGAGTACTTCCATCAAATCGTCCGGACGCAGATTCCTGTCCTGATGGGGATCTCAAACCACAAGCGAATTTCCAGGCTCTTTGATATGGTAGTCAAGCTCAGCAGCTCGCGGGGTGACTGGCGGAGCGACTCTTGGGGTAGTGGGAGGAAACCGAGCAGGGTCCCCCAGGTGATCCCGCCGCTCAGGAGGGTTTTGTGAAACATATCGCTCCCTTTTTCCATGGGCTCCAGCCTCTCCCCTGTCGGCGAAAAGAACATGGTCGCGGTTTCCCGAAAGAATCTCGGCATGGGGTAGATGCTCCTTCCCCTGCTGTCCTGGACTAGGGTTACTGTAGTCAGGCCACCGCTCTGCAATGCGTTCGGCCAAGAGCTCATCAACCAGCCTCTTTTTTTCAGAAAGCTGTTGGCGTAGCGTGGCCTTCTCGGGATCTTATTCTGCCTTCTGCACCAAGGCATATGGTTCGGCGAGTTTGACAGACTCGACGGGCTCTTTACCCTTGCCGATGTTTCGGCTCAGTGTTAATGCCTATGTGGGTACAGGGAGACCTAGGAGGCTCCTCTGTTGCTGAGTAATCCTCCCAGATGGGTCCAGTAGCGGCCTGTCCTTAGGGGGTGAGTCTCCATCGAGGGTATCCACACCGTTTACCTCATCTAAAAGGTCATTCATGTTGACTGACACTGCCCTTCGCGACGTTCCCTCAGGGCCACCCAGTGAATCGGGCTGTCGGCAGATCACATAGAAAAAAAGGGAAGCATACTGCCCCCATCCGCGGACGTGTGCGTGGGGGTTGGATTCCTCAATAACTATGAAGAGTACTTGAAAAATATAGATGCATTATTTCTTGAGGGCCCCATGGTGGCCTAGTGACTCGGGGTGCCGAACCGCAGAGAGCGCTCCCAGGTCGACCCGACGGCACTGCTCACCAATATCCTCAAGATGTGCTTGGCTCCCGAGATAAGGTGCTAGCTGATGGCGAAGATGGGAGTGAGTCACCCGAAGAGTCTGGATGAAACATTCGAACTCTCCAAGGGTTAGTGACTCTGGAATATCAAAATCCGATCCTGCGACCAGCCAAAACTTCTCGGGGAAGTGGCCCGCTGCGAGGATGGTCTAGAAGCTCCATGACTCTGGTTCGGGGTTCGTACCTTGCTACACATGCTCATCAACCGAGAATAGTCGGGGAACTGGAAATAGCGCCGAGGCAGGCCGCCGGGCTGGTGGGCTGGCCGACGGGGAATACAACGAACATGCCGATTGGCCGCCGATCCATGAGTCATCCTCCAAGGTTTGCAGTGCCCTGGCTGCCACGTCGCGATAGGATGGGCCGATGAATGGGCCTCTCGTCACAGCTTCGGTGCTTGCCGAGGGTGTTTCACCTTGCGACTCGTCCGTCGGTCCCCAGAAAAGTTCCCCACCCTCCCTGATAGAGGCGGAAGGTGCTTTCGGGGAGGCCAGTGGCAGCTGCAGGTTTGACCCCTGGGGGTACACCAAGTTCTCGTCCTCCTGGATATACCTTCGGAGGGAGGAGGGAATCATACGGATCTCGCATTCGGGGAGTATGAGACTGACGCACCGCGTCCCCATCCCTGCCCTCGACTCGAAGGGTTGGGGGGAAGGTTCCATCATCGAGTCGTAATCTGCCTCAGAATCCGAGAAACGGACTGGTCTAATTTCTGTCCGAACTCCCCTGACATTTCTCTTACGGCGACGACTCCTGGCCTTCCTGCCCCTGGGTGGCTCCTCAGGGTAAGGATGATTTCCATCAAGGAGTCCCCTGGCTGCGATAGAGCTGGGGAAGAGGGGACTGAAAGCCGGGGTGTGGGAAGCACCGGGACAGATGTCGAAAGGGATATGGGGAGGACCTCCATCTGAGTGAGCGACTTGATATGCAAAGGCTCCATACTTGTGTCCAGCAGTAGGGGGAGTGAACTCATACCCAGTGTAATGGGCGATGGAATGAGTCATACCCGGAGCGTAGCCGTCACGAAGAAGCCTTCTACTTTCCAGATCAGTGGCACGAAATGAGCCTTAATGGTGGGTGGAACTACCTGGATTGGTCCGCGGTGGCCATTGCCAGTGCCCGCGTCCGGGAGATTCGACCCAACTTGCCTGCAGGGTAGTCGGGGTTTCGATCCCGGTCGGGCATGTGGCTGCCCCTGCTCAACGTGTGCGGGGGTTTGGTAATAGGATTCAGCAGTGGATCGGGCCACAGTGGTTGCTGAGGTTGGTGCCCTAGGATGGGCATTCCCTTCAGCTCGTGCCCGACGCTGGCGTCGGGTCAGATGGGCCGAAGCCGGTGGTGCGGGCATGAAGATTTCCTGCTCCGCGGCCCGGGGAGTCGGGCGGCGGTGCCGACGCGGCCTGACCGGGGTTCTTACCATTATCCCATGGGACAGGTCTCCGATAAGGCAGACCCGGACATCCCCCAGCTCATTGGCATAGGGGAGGGATGTGTCAAGGCGCTCCGGCGATAGACTCCAGAAGCGGTTGAACGTCAGAGTGGGGAGCGGCGGCTCCCTATACGGCCCTCGGGGGCAGTGATGGTGGTGAGTCACAACCGCCTCTAGATCCAAACGGGGCATGCCCCTGGTGAGGATGATCCCTTCCTCGTCGCACCTACTAACCAAGTCGTTGATCACCCTTCACTGGATGATTTCTAATAGGGAGAGGGGGCGTGAGCGCCTGACAACTACAGTGGTCGAAGTCGGAGCGACTGTGGAAAATGAGGGACCGCGTGGGGTGGCCGCATCGGTACTGCCCATGCCTCTGCGCCGGTGGGCAGGTGGAGATCGAGCTCTAGATGCAGTGATTTGATTCCTGGAATTAGGGAGATGAACTCATTAGTAATAACAAGAAAAGGAATCAACAACAAATAGCCCAACGTCATTCCATCTTCCGTGGCCGGCGAGAGGGATCCACGCTGACGACGTCGCAGAATGGGGTGGTCAACGTCCTGACGGCCTCGACCCCTGGTGGGTTTCACGTCCCGGTGATAGGTACTCGGACCTGGTGACATGCTAATCTTCTGACACCCTGAACGATACCATTCTCCATATTGAGGAGAAGAGCTTCACGTCGGGTTCACCATTTTATGTTTCTGATGCTTTCACTGGGGCGCACACACACAATGTGTAACACCCCATGATTTTACGAATAATATTCTTTTTAATTTCATTAATGTCTTGTGTTGTACGCCACACCAAAAGGAGCTTGCACAACACGCATCCCTGACTTGGCTTGCATTACACGCAAGCGCGACCTTCCACGATAGCATGTGTTGTACGCAATACCGAGTTTCTCTAAACAATGATATGCTATTAAAATATTATTAAAACTAGCCGTTATGAATAGTAATACCCACTTTTTGAAATTTTATAAATTTTATTTTTGAAAATGGACTTCATTTTTGGATTCTGAATATCGAAATTATCCTAGGGTGAAATTTTGGTTTTTTTTTCTGAAAACATTCAATTTTTGATGAATAGTGAAAACACTGGGTTACTATTTAAAAACCGACTTTTTATTTAAATAAATATTTATTTTATTTAAATTTATTTTAGGTCCAAATTAATACATAATACCTATATAAGTTCAATGTAACTCATTGGAGTCATTTTATAATAATTTTAGATATATAAAAATTCTATTGAACTTTTGACCGTCTTTTACCCACCTCCTAGGAGAATTCGCAAATTTAGATAAAACATAATTTTACCACTTTTGTGAATGGAATTTCAAAGATTCGAGAGACACAGTTGATGTCAGTAAGTAAAATTTAGTTCAATGAGATGAAAATAATTTTTGGTGACTAGTAACTTTTTACTTTTTCTTACCACGATTAAATGTAAATAGGGTAATTAAGGTTAAAAATGATATTATTATTACCCTAACACATGTAATAATTCTATAGGATAAGTGTAATTCGACCAAAAACAACCTTATGATTAACTATGACCATTTTTCCCCACTTGGATTAGATTAAGACATTTAATATTAATTCATTTAAGGAAGGGTTAAAATAGTTAAAATCAATGTTTAATAACTAAATAATTTTTAATATAGGGTTATACATAAGATAAATTCGACTGTAAATATTCATTAGAAAGCTAAAAAGATTTCCTACATAAGTATATTTTATTTTTAATTTTTAGACAATAAATAATTTAATTTATTTATGACACAATGATGATGCAGTAATTATCTTATTAATGAAATATTGACATAATTGATGTTATAAATACCCAAATAAATGTAATTTGAGACTTTTTATGAATTAAAATAATTTTATATGTTAATATGACATGTTAGTATTGATTTAGTTAACTTTGTTCGAACTAATAATTATTTTAGAATTTTTTCAAAAATCAATTACCAAATAGTGTCAAAATTGACATAAAATAGTTTTTAAAACAAATATTATATTATTAATTGTTATTTTATTCCTAAAAATCTAAGGATCGGCCAAATTACTTATATAAGGTTATATATATTAATAAAAAACAACTTGGGGTTCTTTTGTCTTTTTATAGTATGTTTATTAACCTTATAGTGTAAGAATACAAGAAGACATGGTAAAAGTAAAATTATTTAACTTAAAGTTAAATCTAAATGATAAGGTTAAAATGGAAACCTAAACTTGTCTAAATTCTATTGGATGAAAGGATTTAGACCCATACCCACCTTATATTTTAAATAACTCAATTTGGAGCTATTAAAAACTGATTATGACTTTATAATAAAATAATATTTTTAGTTCTTCCAAAGGTGCCCCTCTCCTCCCTTATAAAAGGGCACCTCCTCCCTCTCTTCCTCACACCACTTTGAGCCTTCAAGCTCGGCCAAACCCTGCCAAATTCTTTTCTACAATTCCATAGAAACATCCTATAGGTTCTGGTCTTCTTCAAAGACCAATTTTAGTTCCCTAAGAGGAGGTCTCAAAGAGGCGCTTCACAGAAGAGGTAATGTCCATTACCGATTCTTTCAACTTTATTTCTTCTTCCACTTCTTCTTCTTTAGTAGTTTCATTATGATGTAATAACATAAGTATAACTCATATAATGATATGTTATTATAAGTTTGAAACAACCCTATTTCACCATCTATCCATCCTATGGAAAACTAATTCACCACACGTTCGTACGTACGGAATACCGTCTCCACACCGTGGTGAAATATGTTTTTCCACCAACACCTTACATGGATTGGTATAATGGTGTGAATAATAACTATATATGGTTATTATAACATGATACTAATTCTGATATATTATACCATCCAATACAATTCTATTCAATAATAATGGGAATGATATCATCGCTCATGCGTACATAAGGACTACCGTCTCCACGACGCGATGAGATTCATTCTCCATGTTAACCATACATGAAAGATCATAATGTTTATATAATGAATAATAATGAATTATATGAAATAATAATTCTACTTGATTTATGTATATATATATGTATATCATCTATTTAGTTTCATTCAATTCAATAAGGAAACGAAAACAGTGTTCATGCGTACGTATGGCCTACCGTCTCCATGAACGGTGTATTTCATTCCTTTTATCGATCTAATATATATATATGTATATGATGAATATATATTATATACATGAATCATTTTTTACATTCTGGAATTATGTAAATCAGGATATAAGTAATAATATCAAGAATGACAAGTCAAAACACATACGATAAATGAAATGATTTTACCCAAAACGCTGCTTTAACATGGAATTTACAAAAGAACGGGTAATATAAAGTCATAAGTGAAACATATATGATATCATAACAATGAATATTATTATGTCATAAGTCAATGACATTATTTATATCATTATACAGGAGGTTTAGATACGTACGAAGCATATCAGACCTAAGGTAAGGGATAATTTTGCAAATCTCATTTTTATCCGAGATTTCTTATTCGTAAGTATTTACTGGGGTTATATTTATCATCCACGTCCAAGTTTTATAAAAATATTTTCATGTATGTTTAAATCCCTTTTTACCCTTTTTTGATTTTTACCACCTGTTATGGAAGGAATCTTTCTTTTGTTTATCATAGAAGGAACTTTTTCACTTTTCCGACAAAAGTACGAGAAGAATGTTAATTTTTAAAGTATATGGCGTGAATGGATTTTTACGGTTTCATAACGCCTCATTTTCATGAAGCTTCCTATACAAGATTGAATTATTATTTTCAACAAAACCATTTTTTTTTTAAATTGAATGAAATTTTGTGAAAATAAAATGATTTTGAAGAAGAAAGTATAATTTCCTCACGAATTCATTTCAAGTGTTTTTATCAAAACTATTTTTCCATCTAAAATGAAAGTATTTAATATTTTTATGTTTCAAGTATAATGTCTCCATTATTTACATGTTTTGATTATTCTTATGATGAAAAGATATCCATTTTTTATATGGATTTTTTATGATGGCATGATGTTTAGGAATCTCATTCTATTACATGGGATATGCTATGATGTATGATTTATGATTTTGTGGCACACGAAAGAATGATTTCATTATGAGATGGGTGGGACCTATATCTCCCTCCAATGAATTGGGTAAAGATTTATATCTCATGAGATAGACATGGTTGGAATGATAAGTAAATTCGGTTCGGTGTTACAGAACTGGAACGAGGAGTGAACTCGATTCAGAAAGGGACTTTGTCCACTAAGAAGGTCTTGGAAGCAATGCCTTGGCTACTATGGAAATAATAACAAGTGCTGAATGGTTTCCACAATTACATGTTTTATTCCCATTCTATTTTATCATGATTGATGTCCCTTATGATATATTCCTTACGTACTTCCAAGTTTCATGTTTTTTCTCAAGATTTTGATGTTTAGATTTTATGTTCAAGTTTTTGCATTCAAATGTTTATGGATTGTTTTATGTTCTCTATTTTTACCCTTACTGGGCATTTTAGCTCACCCCTTTTATGTTTTATTTTCCCCAGGATATAAAGAATGGTTTTAGGTAAGAAAAAAAGGGAAGATCTTTATGGGAGATGTTGAAGATCTTTCACCACGATTAGAAGATTATATTCTGAGTTTCCAAAGACACTAAACTATTACGGTCCTTGTGTGTGTGTTTTTTCTATGTACTAAGTATTCCGAAAAAGTAATGTAATGTCCATGTACGTCAAGCTTAGGGTCTCTATAGTTGGTATCAGAGAAAAGGTTTAGTCATCCTTTGGAAACTAGGATGCAAAAACTTTAGTGAGACCCTTAGAGATATTTCTAAGGTATGTCTAGAGATGTCCCTAAGTATAAGTATACGTATAGGATATAGTCCTAGAACTACAGTAAGGATATTATAATTTAACCTAAGATTTTAGATATTGAGGGTACTCCCCCTTTACTATGTTGTTTTCCCTAGCATGATTTTTTCCTCTCACACTATTCTTTTTTGGGTTTTAGACGATGGCTGGAACCCGAAGGAACCGTGTTAATCAATGTAATGGACAATGCAATGATTGTCCTCCTGATAAAACCAATGTTATGGGGGATGGAGTTCAAAATCTGATTTCTATACTTACACAAGCTATGAATCATTCTGGACTTCCAAATGAGTAGAGGATGGAACAATATTTTATTGAGTCCTTCAGGAGGCAACGTCCACCTTCTTTCAATGGGTCTTCTTATCCACTTGTTGCTGAACAATGGATCAGTACCAATGAAAAGATATTTTCAGTTCATCATTGTTCTAAACATGATAATGTCATCTTAGCAGTATATCATTTGGAAGGTGAATCTGATCAATGGTGGAATCTTATCAAAAATATGAGGCCAAGAGATGAAATTGAGTCCATGGAATGGGACGAGTTCAAGAACTTATTTTTCAATAAGTACTTCCCTCGTATTCTTCGAAAAAAGATGGGGAAGGAGTTTCTTGAACTAAAGCCAAAGGATAATGAATCTGTTGGTACATACAAAGAGAATTTTATAAGGCTTTCAACGTATTCATCTAGCTTTATCATCCAACCTGAATGTAAAGTTGATCGATTCTTCAGTGGATTAAAACCAAATCTTCTAAGTGCATTAGCTATAAGAGACTTCTGTAGCTATTAAGAAATTGTGCACTGTACTATTAAGGTAGAAATGGAAGTTGGTATTACATATCCATCTCATGGTTTTGACAAGAAATGAAAGATGGAGTTCAAGGAGAAATCTCAGAATAATGGTGAAAAGAAGATGAATGTTTCCTTATGCTCAAAGTGTGGAAAGAAGCATGGTGGAGATTGTCTTAAAGGGACTAGAAAATGTTTTAAGTGTGGAAAAGAAGGTCATCGAGCAGCTGAGTGTCTAAGTAATGGAAAAAGGGTTTCTAATGGCGTGAATAAAGAAAAGACTGCATAGAAAGCACCAACAACACTTCAATGCTTCAGGTGCAATGAAATGGGGGCATTATGCTAATCAATGCCCTAATCCAAGGGTTAATGATGATCTATATGAGCAACCACTTAAGGAAAAGGACAAAGGGAAGTCACATGTGATCACTATTGGCGATGTTGAATATGACATTGATGTGGTGGAATGAATATGTGTCTATGTAATGGGATTCCAAAATAATGTTGTATATAGTATCGTGGAATACTGGAATATTTATGTATTGGTCTATTGTGGTTTTCAATAATTTTATGGTACTGGTAACCATGAAAAGTGATTCAAATATTTTTGAATGCATATGATATGTGCATAATGAAGGGATAAGGGGAAAATGAAATGTTTGACAGTATTCATGAGCTCATGATTGATATAAGGACTAAGTGATATCATGGTTTGAGTATAAAGAATTTTGAGGATTTTGGTATGTGGAATGTGTTAACTTTTAACTGCATTCATGTTTTCACTAAGGTTCAATGGGTATTCATTATTCAATAGAATACATGATTATGGTATTCACATGTTTGGAATTTGACCAATAAGATATATCTTATGATATATGGGGGATAAATGATGGCATTCACGTGATTGTTATGTGACATTTCAAGTAATCATTTTCTTTATACTATGAGATTGGACCGTAGTATTTTAGATAAGCCTAAATATTGGAATGGATTATGTTGGACATAAGTTAGTATTATTTAAGGATATAACTTTTTTCAATATTATTGATGGGATGTTATAGTAATGTAGTTTTATAAAAAGGACAACCTGTAGGATGGGAGACAACCCATTGTGTCGGACAAGGCTGTGGGAATCGAACCCACAACTGAAGTGCGACATGCATTTATCACCTACCACTGGCCTACAAGAAGTCCCTGGTTAGTAGAAAATAGTTTTATTTTATTACGCGGTATGATATATGAAGTATAAGTTCATTTTTGGAATCATATACGATTAACCTCACCATATATGGACTTATGTATATTTGAAAACTCTGGCTAACCTTTTGTTTGAAATAGATGGAATGACCCATAATTCTATCACATGATCTGTTAACACTTCACGAATAACAAATTCAACTTCATTTCTTTATGAGATGAAGTGAAAATTGTTCAAAGCATGAACAATAGTGAGATTGTACCAAAATAAAGTAATTATTTATTCTAATTAAAATTATTCAAATTTAGGGAAATGATCTTGAAAACCAAAAATGTTGTCCTTGTTCCCTTCTATCCGATGAATCAGATGGTACCCTAGTTCAACACAAATTTATGGCTTTGTGATTGTTGGATTTTTCATAGCCATGTTCTCTACCACTCTCCATCAGAACATGACGGTTAGATTTCTCTTCCATATCCATATTTTCACCTATGTTCTCCTATGTGGAAACTCAATGATTAGTTAATTTGGATAACCGTTACATTTCATTCTTTAGTTTTTAAAGCCATGTTTTGGTATTCCTTTTTACGATGTGGGTTTCTATTAAAGAAACTTTTTAGTAGTAAACCATTTATAACCCCGACGAATTTCGAGGGTGAAATTCATTTTAAGGGGGGTAGAATGTAACACCTCAAGATTTTACGAAAAATATTCTTTTTAATTTCATTAATGTCTTGTGTTGTATGCTACACCAAAAGGGGCTTGCACAACACGCATCCCTGACTTGGCTTGCATTACACACAAGCGCGACCTTCCACGATAGCGTGTGTTGTACGCAATACTGAGTTTCGCTAAACAATGATATGCTTTAAAATATTATTAAAACTAGCCGTTATGAATAGTAATACCCACTTTTTGAAATTTTATAAATTTTATTTTTGAAAATGGACTTCATTTTTGGATTTGGATTATCGAAATTAGCCTAGGGTGAAATTTTTGTATTTTTCTGGAAACATTCAATTTTTGATTAGTATTGAAAACACTGGGTTACTATTTAAAAACCGACATTTTATTTAAATTATTATTTATTTTATTTAAATTTATTTTAGGTCAAAATTGATACATAATACCTATATAAGTTCAATTTAACTCATTGGATTCATTTTATAATAATTTTAGATATATAAAAATTCTATTGAACTTTTGACCGTCTTTTACCCACCTCCTAGGAGAATTTGCAAATTTACATAAAATATAATTTTACTGCTTTTGTGAATGGAATTTCGAAAATCCGAGAGACACGGTTGATGTCATTAAGTAAAATTTGGTTCAATGAGATGAAAATAATTTTTGGTGAATAGTAACTTTTTACTTTTGTATACCACGGTTAAAAGTAAATAGGGTAATTAAGGGTACAAATGATATTATTATTACCCTAACACATGTCCTAATTCTATTGGATAAGTGTAATTCAACCTAAAAAAACCTTAGGAATAACATATGACCATTTTGTCCCACTTTGAATAGATTAGGACATTTAATATTAATTTATTTACAGAAGGGTTAAAATAATTAAAATCAATGTTTAATAACTAAATCATTTTTAATTTAGGGTTATACATAATATAAATTCGATTATAAATATTAATTAGAAAGATAAAAATATTTCCTACATAATTAGATTTTATTTTTAATTTTTAGACATTAAATAATTTAATTTATTCATGACACAATGATGATGCAGTAATTATCTTATTAATGAAATATTGACATAATTGATGTTATAAATACCCAAATAAATGTAATTTGAAACTTTTTATGAATTCCAATAATTTTCTAGGTTAATATGAAATTTGAGTATTTATTTAGTTAACTTTTTTCGAACTAATCATTCTGTTATGATTTTCACAAAAACCAATTACCAAATAATGTCAAAATTGACATAAAATTGTTTTTAAAACAAATATTATATTATTAGTTGTTATTTTATTCCTAAAAATATAAGGATCGTCCAAATGACTCAGATAAGGATATATATATTAATAATAAACAACTTGGGGTTCTTTTGGATTTTTATAGTATGTTTATTAACCTTATAGTGTTAGAATACAAGAAGACACGGTAAAAGTAAAATTATTTATCTTAAAGTTAAATCTAAATGATAAGGTTAAAATAGAAACCTAAACATGTATAAATTCTATTTTATGAAAGGATTTCGACCCATCCCCAAATTATATTCTAAATAACTAAATTTAGAGCTATTAAAAACCGAATATGACTTTATAATAAAATAATATTTTTAGTTATTCCAAAGGTGCCCCTCTCCACCCTTATAAAAGGGAACCTCCTCCCTCTCTTCCTCACACCACATTGAGCCTTAAAGCTTGACCAACCCCTTAAATATTCTCTTCTCCACTTCCATAGAAACATCCTAGACGTTCTGGTCTTCTTCAAAGACCAATCTTAGTGCCCTATGAGGAGGTCCCAAAGAGGTGCTTCAAAGAAGAGGTAATGTCCGTTACCGATTCTTTCAACTTTATTTCTTCTTCCACTTCTTATTCATTAGTTGTTTCATTATGAAGTAATAACATAAGTATAAATCATATAATGATATGTTATCATAAGTATGAAACAAACCTATTTCACCATCTATCCTTCCTATGGAAAACAAAATCACCACGCGTGCGTACGTACGAAATACCGTCTCCAGGCCGTGGTGAAATCTATTTTTCCACCAACACTTTACATGGATGGGTATAATGGTGTAAATAACAACTATATATGGTTATTATAACATCATACTGATTCTGATATATTATACCATCCACTCCAATTCTATTCAATAATGATGGGAACAATATCATTGCTCGTGCGTACGTACGGACTACCGTCTCCCTGACGCGATGAGATTCATTCTCCATGTTAACCATACATGAATGATCATAAAGTTTATATAATGAATAATAATTAAATATATGAAATAATAATTCTATTGGATTTGTGTATATATATATATGTATTTCACCTATTTAGGTTCATTCAATTCAATAAGGAAACGAAAACAGCGTTCATGCGTACGTACGACCTACCGTCTCCATGAACGGTGTATTTCATTCATTTTATCGATCTATAATATATATATGTATATGATGAATATATATTATATATATGAATCATGTTTTACATTCTGGAATTATTTAAATCAGGATATAGGTAATAATATCAAGAACGACAAGTCGAAACACATACGATAAATGAAATGATTTTACCCAAAACGCTGCTTTAACATGAAATTTACAAAAGAACGGGTAACATAAAGTCATAAGTGAAACATATATGATATCATAACAATGAATATGATTCTATAATAAGTCAATGACATTATTTAAATCATTATACAGGAGGTTCGAATATGTACGAAGCATATCGCACCTAAGGTAAGGGATAATTGTGCAAATCTCATTTTTATCTGAGATTTCTTATTCGTAAGTATTTACTGGGGTTATATTTATCATCCATGTCCAAGTTTTTTAAAAATGTTTTCATGTATTTTTAAATTCTCTTTTACCCTTTTTTGACTTTTACCACGTGTTATGGAAGGAATCTTTATTTTTATTACCATAAAAAAACTTTTTGACATTTCCGACAAAAGTACGAGGAGAATGTTATTTTTTAACTTATACGGTGTGAACAGATTTTTACGGTTTCATAAAGCCTCATTTTCATGGTGCTTCATCTACAATATTTCATTATTATTTTCAAAAACACCCTTTTCTTTTTAAATTTCATGACATTTTCTGAAAATAAAATGATTTTGATGAAGAAAGGATAATTTCTTCAAGCATTCATTTCAAGTGTTTTTATCAAAACTATTTTCCATCTAAAATGAAATTATTTAATATGTTTATGTTTAAAGTATAATGTCTCCATTATTTACATGGTTTGATTCTTCTTATGATGAAAAGATATCCATTTTTTATATGGATTTTGTTATGATGTCATGATGTTAAAGAATCTCATTCTATTACATGGGTTATGCTATGATGTATGATTTATGATTTTGTGGCACACGAAAAAATGATTTCATTATGAGATTGGTGGGACCTATATCTCCCTCCAATGAAGTGGGTAAAGATTTATATCTCATGAGATAGACGTGGCTGGAATGGTAAGTTAATCTGGTTCAGTGTTACAGGACTGGAACAAGGAGTGAACTCGATTCAGAAAGGGACTTTGTCCACTAAGATGGTCTTGGCAGCAATGCCTTGGCTACTATGGAAATCATAACAAGTGCTTAATGTTTGCCACAATTACATGTTTTATTCCCATTATATGTTATCATGATTTATGTCCCTTATGATATATGCCATACGTACTTCCAAGTTTCATGTCTTTGCTCAAGATTTTGATGTTTAGATTTTATGTTCAAGTTTTTGCATTCAAATGTTTATGGATTGTTTTATATTCTCTATGTTTACCCTTACTAGGAATTTGAGATCACCCCTTTTTTGTTTTCTTTTCCCAGGATATAAAGAAAGGTTTTAGGTAAGAAAAAAAGGGAATATCTTTATGGGAGATGTTGAAGATCTTTCACCACGATTGGAAGATTATATTTCGAGTTTCCAAAGACACTAAACTATTACAGTCCTTGTGTGTGTGTTTTTGTTATGTACTAAGTATTCCGCAAAAGTAATGTAATGTTCATGTACGTCACGATTAGGGTCTCTACACAATGTCTTTGACGCATGGGAGGATGCGCGGCTTGTTTCCCCGCATTCCCGCTTTCCTAAGCCGGGCAATATCCATTCCTTGTTCAGGGACGTCTGCTCCTTGATCGAAACTGGTATGATGGCATGTCGGTTCTTCCTTCTATGGATTCCTCCTCGGAACTCATCACATAGTCCGGGTCTCCCTTATATATTTAAGATGGTTTCGTGATGCTTGTTCCCGATGCCATGTCTACATGGACGCCAGTTAATTACGCTGCTTCCGTCGAGATGCTCCAAGGGGTCTTGTCGGGTAAGTAAACTTCGGTGAGGGGAATGGTCGCGTTGGGGTGTCGTTGGCATGTCTTGACGCTGGGGATCAGCATGTCTGTCTTCTGTCTGTTATCACATGGCTTCTCGAGGGCGCAGAATCTCGAGGCATCCCACATCGAATGTGGGGGTTGTGTACCATTGGAGGTTTTCCTTAACTTACCATGTTTAACATGGGTTATGCCGTGTGTTTAACGTCTTGCAGAGACGGATCGGGCTGAAGGAACCCCTAGGGGGAACACCGATGTTGGGGCCAGCACGTGGGTGGCTTCCCAGATGTCATGGAGTGGGATGGGGTGGCATGATCTCACCGGGATGTGGCGGCCCGGGAAAGGATCAGGATGGATGGTGGAGTGACGGGCTTGAACCTCGTGGAGGCTTCCTACGTATCCCCATGGTAGGGAATCAATTTACGCGTAGTTCGGTGGTACGGTGGGACACATGAAGAGGCGACCCGTGAGAATGAACGCATGGATTGGAGCCTGGAGGAAGTAAGATCTCCGGGCTAGGGCATGAGCTTCCCAAGGAACATGGACTCAAGGGGGAAGTTAGGATAAGACGTGGGTGTGAGACATGGGGATTACGCTCTGAGATGGCCCAAGAGGGGGAATACAGTTTAACATCATGCAGGACGAGATACAGTTTAACGTCATATGGGATGAGGTCATATAGTTTAACGTCGTGCGAGACGAGGGATTTGGGGCTTACGCTCTGAGACGACCCAAAGTGGGTATGGGGCATACGCTATGAGGTGGCCCATGGTGGTCTGGGAACCGACGTAGAGAGGTCGGAACAACCGGGTGGTGGGCTTGAGCCTTGTGGAGGCTTCCTATGTACCATGTGTTAGCACAGATCAAAGTCCACGTAGTTCGCTGTGATGGGGCTTATGCTCTGGGGTGACCCATGAAGATGTCACGGTCGATGCACGCTCTAAGCCCATGTGAGTCATGCTCGGTGTGAGAACCAAGAGGCCGCATGGACCAGACGATCACGTCGCAAAGGGTGTGTCTGTGAGAAGCGGAATGGGGCTTACGCGTCGAGCGGCCCAAAGAGGAAATAGGGGCTTACGCGTGGTTAACGGCCCTTGGTGCTGGGGCTTACTCCAGGGTGGAGGCCCATGGTACGACAAAGCGCAGTGGGAAAGGGACTCCACTGGCCTTGGCAGGGGGAAGTACGGAGATGCAAGGGTGCAACCTTCTGCAAGAGAGGCTAGGGGCTTACGCTCTGAGGCAGCCCTCCCCCATGTACAAACGCCACTCCGACAAGGATGATCTCATTCCATGTGAGGAAGAGTCCATTCCAGTGGAGATGAGTGGGCGTAAAGAATGCCCGAGTTGGGGGGCCCAATGTGCGAAGCACGGGGTGGGACCACAGTTTAACATCATGTGTTAAGGACGAGGAGCTTAACAGTTTAACGTCCTGCAGCTTGGACGAGGTGGGTTCACTCCAGACTCCTAGGGCTTACATGCCCAATGCCCTATACCCCTTGTGGGAGTGAAGGCATCGACAAGGCCGTATTGAAGGGGGGCCGCAGGGCGAACCATCGAGGGGTCCACGTTAGCGTGGCTATGCGAAGAAGCAATAGCCGTAAGCGTGCCTATGTGGAGAAGCAAAAGGGAAAGCAACGCAATGCGAAACACCACCCAAGGAACCTTGAGGTTACTTCGTACGAGCCTGGAAGGCCATAAGGGAAAACAATGCATGGCGCGCATGCCCGGCATGGGAGACATTAGGTACCGGTGCAGAGAGGCAGCCAAGGGGTGTCAAGGTGAAGGGTCCTGGGTTTTGCACACAAAGAGAAGGTTTGCTTGCAAAAAACCAGGATGGCTCACAATTGGAGCCAGAGGATTGTGCGCGGATAGGGAATTGCACGCAAGGTATTCCGCACACGGAAGGGGATTGCGTGCACGGGACACAGATTGCGTGCAAGGAAGGAACCTGGAGGAGGGGGAAAATTCACTTAACCTAGTGGAGTTGCGCGCAAAGGTGAACCCCGGGGCAAGGTGGCGCGAAAAGGGGAATTACCTAGAAGTCATATTGTACGTGGGGGAGTCGAATTGCGTGCGTGGGAGCCGATCCGAATTCCACAACCCCCAAACCGTTTGGGGGTCTCCTTCTATTTATAGGCATCGGGAGGCGCGAAATCCCTGCGGCACGTGAAATCTTCCGCATCGGGAGCCTTCGGCGAGCAAAACCTCACCATGAGGAACCGGGGTGCACAAAAATTGCGCGCCTCACCGACTCAATTGTGAACATCCTGGAGATACTTCGCGTGAACGATTTTATTTCACGAAAGTCTTCCTTTATTTCGTGCACCACTTCCTAGGCCTCCAGATCGGGCCTCTGATTCCGAATATGACTTCGCTTTGCCATTTCGAATCATCCTCTAGGAGTTATGGATTTGTTCGGAGTCTAAAATTACTTATCGACTTCTTCGGGTTTGCCCTCCAGCAGGGCTAGGCAGTGGGTTTCTCACTGACTTCTAGGGTTTACCCTCTAGTAGAGACTGGGCAGTTGGTCACCCGATGCTCTTAGGGTTTACCCTCTAGCAGAGACTGAGCAGTGGGTCACCCGACGCACCTAGGGTCTACCTTCCAGTAGAGACTGGGCAGTGGGTCACCCGACGCACTTAGGGTCTACCCTCCAGCAGAGACTAGGCACTGGGTCACCCGATGACCTCTTAGGGTCTACACTCCAGCAAGGCTGGGCAGGGGGTTTCCCGTCGTCTAGTTCTAGGTCTACCCTCCAGCAAGGCTGGGCAATGGGTTTCCTGTTGACATATTCCAGGTCTACCCTCTAGTGGGGCTGGGCAGTTGGTCACCTGATGGTGTATTAAGGTCTACCCTCCAGCGGGGCTGGGCAGTGTCTCACTAGATGATGTATTATGAATTACCCTCCAGTAGGGTTAGGCAGTGGGTCGCCAGATTGTGTATTATGAATTACCCTCCAGCAGGGCTGGGCAGTGGGACACCCGTTGATATTCCAGTCTCAGTCCTTTCTACTAGGCTAGTCTGTGGCTTTCCTCCGTGATTACCAGAGCGGGAACCCTGGTTATACGGGTCAGTGTTGTGACAACTTTGACTTTGAGAAGAACTCTCGACTGTGGGGCAGTGACGAGGTGTGGTTTGACTTTCCCTAGAACTCTCATGTACGAGGGGAAATTTTCCCACCAAGATGCATTCTTGTGACGCGATCTAAAACCGTGCGGGCGAGTCAGTGCTTCCCAAAGTGGATAGTGTCGAGGTGCGGTGATTGAGCCCCTTGTCTTGCGGTTCGGTGCAAACGTGCGGGATGCTGGGCATCGATGGCATTTATTCCTGGGACTTTTGGTGACTCACATTCTTGGGCTGAGCTACGGGATGGAGATCCTATTACGATCTTGTTTGGGATTCTTGTTGAGAAAACAAATATGTATATACCTTGTTCCAGTACCCACTTCTTGGGTTTGGTTACTCTCCTTCCTGAAGAGGCGAAGTCACGCGGGGTATGCCACGTGCTTTCTGTGTCTAGCTTCTCGTGGTTGGACGAGTCTACTCTCCTACTATAGGTAGCGAAGACTCGATAGGAAGTTCATCTTCTCACCATTTCCAGCTCCTAGTGTCTAGACATGTCTACTTTCTTTCCTCATGTTGGGTTGAGCTGGAATCTTTACTATTACTCCACTACACTTTCAGTTGTGCTCCTGTACTTTTCCTACTTGCTCTACTGCTCACCCTTTGGTACCTCCTTTTTTGCTCCCTCGAGCCTTCGAGGTATCCTACTGAGTATTTTTATACTCACCCCTTCTTGGGATTTGCCCGCACATGGTGTGCCCTTGCAGGCGACAGACAGGTTGGTCGTGACTTCAGTGGATCTTAGGAGTTCAGGAGCTTGGACTGTGTGTGGTGGTCGTGGTTAGGTCCTAGGTGGGGGACCCCTTCTGACTGTCTTTCTTTTGTTTACCTGATGTCGGGTTGTGGCACTTTTTGGTTGGGCATGTGTTTTTCACCTTTTTCCTTTTCAGTGTACCTTCAGCTTTCTTTGTACTTGTAGAGGTCGATGCACATTGTGGTTTATTTATACAAGTTTCCCTTTTTCTTTCCTTGTATTTTCTTTTACTCTGCACTTTTTCATTGAGTGTGCTGAGTGTGTGTGTATAGGTAACTAGGAGAAGGCCTCCCTGAGTTATTGTTCCTTCGGCGCTGGTCGCCAGCCCTTGGCCTATAGAGGCGGGGTTGGGGTAGTTGCGGCTCGAGCCCGAGTAGGGTCGGGTTGTGACAAGTTGATATTATGGTGTTATGGGTTATGTACTTAGGTACTAAGGAAACATCAATATAAGGGAAGATATATAGGAACTGGGATGATTAATTTCACTAATACGTGTTCTTATACTATATTTTACTCTGGAAATTTTGGATCCACTATTATTACTAGTCAGTGTGAATATCACATTAAATCAGGAAAAGAGTATCCATATCATTTGGGTAGTGAGATAAATGAGAAGTAAATATAATCCTAGGGTGGGGGGATTGTTCATTTGACTGTAATTTATCATGCACCCAACTATTAAGTGTAAAGACCACTGATAATATAACGTATGATACTTTTAACATCTATATATGAATGAGAATTTTGGATGTTGGAGTTTCACATTCATTTATATCTTATCCTCTTTAAATTAAATAACATTGGTTGTTGAGTTTCATGTTTGGGTTATTCCATTCTAAAAATCACTAGGTGTGTGATTGGATGGTATCCATCAATATTATATGTGTTCCCTTGACATTTGTGGTTACTATCCCGTTTGAGATTGGGCTGTTCTTGAGATATCATATTATGACTGGATATATGCAATGTACTAGTTAACATATTATCAATTTCAAAATTACTGCATATAAATTAGGTATTGATTCATTCTCCAATGGGTGAAATTTATGTTAACCATAGAGAATGAGACATCCTGGAAGGTCATGAATTTCTAGTCCGTCAATAGTTAGGAGAGATTACAGCTTAGGATTCAAGTCTTATGCAGGGTGATGTGTGGTGTGGAGCATGATGTATTCTATGTTATTTTGGATTAGTTCCACGACGTTTTTCTTAAGTAACTCTTAGGGATACAACTTTATAGATAGGTTTATCAAATAAATTTCATGTACATAGGTGTGGATCTTTGGCCATACCAAGAACACCATGAAATTTGAATTGTACAAATCATGAAGGAATGACTTCTTGGAACATAATGGTAATTTTATCACATAATGAATTATGATTGAAAAATTAAAGGGAAATGAATATACTCATTTTTAAGATGTTTCTAGGATCAAATATGGGGTATTTCTAATGTGGGGAGATCAAGTAATGTGGTATATCTAATGTTGGTTGAAGCTTCATGAATATAAATATCCAACAAATGACCTTGAGTTAACCACATTGGTTTATTCCATTAAATTTAGGGACATTTCATTCTTTTCATGAGTGTTGTAATGAATAATAACCCTAAAATCCAACAATTAAGCTTTTACAAGTGAGTTTTAAAAATATTGTCATAGATTTGGGTTGAATGTATGAAATATTTTGATTTTTTGCTAACTTACAAACTGATATAAGGTAAATGTGATGTTGATTATTTGAGTTGAAGGATACATAATAATGTAGTCTAAGAGTCTAGTATTATGAGGATGATGATATATTTTCTCAGTAATATTTTTTTAGGATTTTAGGTTGATTGGTAGTATATTAATCATGTGTCCTTATACATTGATCTTACTCTTAAAATCAATATCAAGAGGAGGCAGAATGAGGATCCAGAGTTACTATTTTTGAGGAAAATCACAAATTGTAGGGAGTTACCTGATGACTAGACCATCAATGAAGATGAGGTTCTTCGTGCCCAAAGATATGTTATTATGCATTATGTATGTGGGAGGATAATATGCCTGATATTCAGGCCTCACTGTTGGATATATACCCATATTGGAAAAAATGCATCATGACTATTATAGACATTATTGGTTACAAATATGATGAAGGAAATCATAGTATTTGTGATGTGATGACATAACAATCTACATTTGATGGTTAAAAACTAGAGTACTAATTTTCATTAAAACCCTTTACGATTCCCAAATTGATGTGTGATGATAATTCAATGTATTATAAGGTGGGTTTACTAAGGAATCCATGAAATAATAATGTGATAAGGGTTTCAATGCACCAGTTGAAAAGGGTATCCCATTTAACGCAAATATGGTATTCCATCACTATCAATAATTTGGATGACTTATAAGTTTTTTTTGATAGTACGTTCTGATGAGGTTATTCCATGTTTTTATTCAGATGGGGTACAACAATTTCCATCATGCTTATGGAATTCCTTTTATATTGAATTTTTTACACAAATTATGTTGATTAAATATTTTCATACACATAAGGATTGCAAATAAAAACATACTATGTAGGATTTAATGGACATGATGAGGGAATATGTTACATAATTTGTTGAGTGATTGAAAAAGAACCTAAAAAATACTGATATAGCATATTTGAATTGATTTAAAGTAACAATTAACATTATAATATTTGGGGACCTATATGGTAGGACATGTAAATCACATAATTATTGGATAAATGTTGGATATTATTGTTTATTAGGGATGAGTATTTGGCAAGAGACATTACAGAACGTAAAGTTGATCTGAATGTGTATGTATATTGAAATGATTAGAAAGAAGACCTTAATAGATCAATTTCAAAATAATATACATATTATGATTGTTGTATATTTGAATCTTTTGGTTTCCTTGAGATTCAGACACTGATGGATTTGAATGTGGGGTATGGTGGCACCCATGTTTTTTCAGGTCATTTTACTTTTTGGAGAGGATTGGTCTGGTAGAGTACCATTTTTCCATTTAATAGAGATTTGATTCTGTGAATTGTTTTTTCAATGTGTCACATCATTGGATGTGTCACTCCAACCCATATCATTTGATTCATGTTGATAATGATGATCAGAAGGATGATATCTCTTTTGAATAGAATCTTATTTATATTGAGGATCATAGTGACAAAATTCGAAGGGGAAGAAAATTTCATTAGTCTAAGTGATTTAACATCATAGCTATATATATATAAAGAATCATATGGTGAGTGATGTTGATTTATTAGCCTAGTGTCCCAAACTATAGTACTTAATGTCTTAGAAGTGCCTAGGAGATAACTTGATGGATGGGTTTTTATATGATGGGTATAAAGTAAGATCCCAATATTTCGATGAGGAATGTTATATATTAATTTTAGTTAAACCCACTTTTAATATGGTTAATGGAATTATTCATGATGTCTGGGGTATTGTATAATTACACTTAGGGGTTTGAGATATGAAAAATCAGGTAATGTGTCTATACAATTCATATTGAATAGATTGAATATGGTTAGTAATAATAGTTTCCTACTACCATGTGACATAAAGTAGGGGGATTAGTGATTGTAACTCTTGAAAGGGGTGACCTAAAAATAATGCATGTCTAGAGAAAACCTTTTACAAAATTTTTTATAGATTTATAAAACTATTCTACTCAGATTCCCTGTTGATAGAGGATACCATATATTTGAAACACATCATTTCCAACCATGCATCCTAACTGTATTCCTATTTAAAAGAGAAAATATTACAATTTGTCCCTCCTATTTCTTTCACAATATATCATGATTATATTCCTTATATAACATCCTAAAATATCTTATCTAATCTAAACCCCACCATCACTTCCGATGAAATTCTTCCTTTGAATTTTATTTTTAATGAATCATGTATCCCTTCGGGGAAATTAATGATTATGATATAATTCCCAAGGACACCCGAGGGTTGTGAAAACCACTTGAAAATTTTATAATGTAGTGTATATGTTGAACTTTTGATTTTATGATTTTAAACATGTTATTATTACTATGATAATTATAATAATGGCATTAGTAATTACATTTATTTTTAGGAAACAAATTTGGGTATAAGAAGATGAAAATAAAAAAATTTCAATTAGTAAAAATGGGTCAAATTTTATTCATTTTGTGGTTTATAATGAACCCATAATGGTAGTATTGGATAAAAAAATGATTAAATGAATTGATTGAAAAAATTGGTAAAATGGTTGTGGTATTCTTAACCATTTTTAATATTTTGTAATTATACATTGAAATTGTTAAACCAAATTGGTTTCTATTAAATTTTTGACGATGATTAAAACATGAATGTTATGATAAGGGACTTATTGGGAAGATAAATTATGGATCTTAAACCATGGGTTGGGTCAGAAAAATGATCTAGGATACACTGATGATTTCTATGTTTGAGATGAAGGAAGTTTTCTCAAATATCTATTGGATTTGTATAATGTTTATGAACCTAGAGTAAAGATTCAATTTACCGTGATTTTAATTGGATAAATTACACTTTTCAGTGATTTGATATTTTAGTAATGTATTGTTAATGGTTTAAACATCAAACAAGGGATGATGAATTTTGTGTGGATCATGTGTCATTCTAGGAACCATTATCTCATGAGGAAAATTGATATTTGATTACTTGATAAAACTATTTTTGTTAAATTATTTTTCTCTAATTCATTTTTTAATCTTATATTGCAATGAACTAGTATTTTATTAATATAAATTACCTTATTATAATTATCTCATATAGTATAAATCATATGATATATTTAAACTAACACAATAGAAACATTATAAATGATGTATGAATTAAATTATAGGTATTAATATAAAAAAATAACCTCTACCAATTGAAACGTATTATGACCATTGCATTGGTAACATAACAATAAAAAATAATAATTTTTTCAATAGAATATTAAACTCAATGTGAACGTATAAATAAAATATAAATGTCTAATAAATGAAAATATGATATATTTATAGCATGGAATATGTAAATAAATGTTTTAAATATGATAAATTTTGTGTTGGTATATTTTCAAATAAAAAATATTTATTTACAATTTTATCATTAATATGACAATTTTAAATAAAATTTATTTTCATAATTTAATTCATAAAATTTTATTCTATTTTATTATTTTTATAAGATAATTTTATGAGACCGTAATTTATTTTAAAATGTTTCATTAATTCATTTATAATTTTAAAATTAGTATTTTCCAAATAATATATGTTTTTATTAAAAATTAATTTTATCATATTTAGAAAAAAATTTCATATTCAATAAACCATTTTTAATTTTTTCATGTAGAAAAATTGTTGGGGTTATTTTTTGTTTTGTTTATAAAGAATTTGATTTTATAGGTAATATTGAAATATAATTATTTACATTAATAAAAAAACATGAATTTGTTGAGTAATTATTGATGTAAGGATGATATAAAAACTATTATAATGAACTCCTCTTCTCTATTTAATTTAATTTTTTATAGGAATCATCACTACTAATATTCTTTATCATGAATAATAAACTAATGAATAAGATAATCAAAAGCACCCCTATAGTATTACTATAAATACAAGCCATCATCAAATCATCTGCTCAAACATTAAAATCCTTTAATTATCCACAAATTCAAGTCATTCTTCCTCCCAAGTCTCTCCCCATAGTACACGATTCCTTTTATACAATACAATTCCAACCCTAATTTCCCATAGGAGGTTCTCACGGAGAAGAAGATAAAGAAGAAAAATACACATTATTTTTATTTCAATTTCTTTTCTTTTCTTATCCTCTACTCACATGATATTTTCCAAATAACATAAAAACTATAATATCTTATATATACTGTAATCATATTTTTTTTAATGTATGATATATCATCCAACCTCTTCTCCTCTCCCATTGATTCTCAAAAAGAAAACATCGTTCAAAATGTGTCGATATAGAATCATTTTGGAAGATGGGTTTTTATTTCTATTAACATATTCATAGATGAAAGTAAAAAAAAAATTAAGGATAAATAATATTTTATATACAATAATATGTCATAGAAGATTATAGAACCTGTATATAATCATGATATTAAATAAAATTATATATGTTCTCGATGGTCATAAAAACCTCCAAAATATATTTAATCATTTTAAACATCATTTTATCTAATAAATAATCCTCAAACCATATAACCAAAGGATACATAAGAAAATATAAACTAATGATGATTCATTAATATCATAAAATATAATCATTTGAATATTAATAACATTTTACATGAACTACAATACTTTAACACAAGAAATATAATCATGAATAGTATGAAAAGAAATCTCATGGAATGATGGAATTGAACTCTAATAATCATCATGATGAGTATTAATAATCAAAAACCAATATAAAAAATTATGAACTTTTAGAATATGATCAAAAATAATTATTTATTTTATTTAATTATATTATATAGGATAATCAAATCTATTGTTGTAAACTTTCACAAATAAGGTATGGGATTCTCTCTGAACCCCAATTTCTTCTTTTAGGACAATATTTCTATATACAAACCCCATTCAAGTAATTAATTGTTTTTATTTAAACGAAATAATTTATATTTTATATTTTATAATATTTACCTAGATCAATTCTTATTTCTTTCATGGGTAAATACATGTTTTAGATGGTTTTATTTTTAATTTCTCACTATATGTATGCTCGAAGAAAAATAACCTCCCATTTTCTTACCCATTTTCATTTACACTACATAAGATTCATTAATAAACCACTATTTTTCTAAATTCACTAATTTACTCATGAATAATTATCTTTTTCATTTATGGTTATATGAAAAAATATTTTTCTTCAACTTTAATGACTTTTATATTGTTCTTTAAACCATAAAAATGATGCTCCACTATATAGATTGATAAACACTATTTATATGATTTCAATTTTATCAGACATAAGTTATCATGTTATATGACTAATTTCCCTTTTAAATATCTAAATAAGATATAAATACCTTCTTTCATTGACATTATTATGATATTACCTTTATTTATGAAATATGACATGTTCATTATACCACTTTATTCCATGGTTAACCCTCAAGATATTTAAATATGTATAATTATTAATGTGGAACACATATTCATGAATATGTTTTGATGGATTCACAAAGATAGACCTAAAATGAATTCGGTAATGTTTACTCTCAAGAGATGTCTAGTTGGGATATGGAGTGAACCAATTTTTTATTGGGATTTTTCCTCCATGTACAACAATATAGACAGTTAGCATTGAATCATGTTATTTTCATGTTGTATATTGTTTCAATAGTTATAAGATTACATGATTACATGATCATATGTTATAAATTTTAATATTCCATATATTTATTCATGGTTAATTCATTTCTATTTCACTATGTTATGTCTTCTATTCGATATATTCTGCATTATTCTCATTTTTATTCCCCCACATGGCTTTTTAGATAGCCCCTTTGTCCATAGATTCTCTAGGATATTCTATAAAAATATAGAATCCCAAAGGAATTCATTTCATCATTATGGATTGTTAATATAAACAAGTTCTATTCTAGTTCCATGTTTTAAATTTTATGTAACCAATATTCCCAAAATAGTATACTTTATGATCCTTGGTTTTATTTTATAGTTAATAATTCTTAGTATAATTTATTAATTTTCGAAAGGATAGTTATATTATAGTATTAATAAGATTAAGGCCCCATTATTTTTTGGAATTAGGACTAGAAAAATATAGTATAATCCCTACATATATTTCCCTCACCAATAATATCCCATATTGAAAATTGAAGAATCAAAAGATATGATATAATTTTCATTTACAAGTTTTTCCATATATATTAAATTTTTAATTTTATTATTAATATTATCTATTTATTGAAGCCCCTATATTATAATTTTTTTTCCTTTAATGAATCTAAAAAGGAAAAAAATTATAAAATTAAAAATTAAAGGAAATATGATGATTTACGAATGGAAATGCCATATTTTATGGAAAAGGAAAGTCAAAACATTAAGAGTGTACTTAATAATCTTTATCATGTTACAAATTCGAACATGATTAATAGAGAATTACCTCCCCATAAAAATGAGCATGTTTTTTCTGAATCATTGATCAGATAATGACCTCCAATCATTAGTGGATCTTTCCATCCAATCATCATAGTATAATAGATTATCACCCTTGAGAGTATATTTTCTATCCTCCAGTGCATAGAAGATCATATAGTCATGATTTTAGTCAAACAATTTGATTCAATAGAAAATAAAAGGTGAACATTAATTTCTTGGAATAGGATAAGTTTTTTAATATATTTTTCAGCAAATATTTTCCCCAAATCCAACATCGTAATATAGAAATATAGTTACTGATAATGAAGAAAATGAAATAAAACTATATCAAGGATTATGAAGAAAGATTCAATGTACATTCATGATACATATATGGATTTTTCATAAACATGGAAATCAGATTGGATATATTATTTTTTTAAGAATGTAGAGTATGTGGAAGTTGTTGGTGATTCATTCCATTTAAATATATGTGGAGATTATCTATTTTTACCTTAAGGTTGAAAAAAATATATGTGACTCTCATTGGTCTCATTCTCCAGAAAAAAGAAATAAAAAATAGTTTTTTACATACGAGGATCAATACTTAAATCCATTTATAGAAATAAGATCCAACATCTCACATATCAAAAGTATTATAAGAAGGAACCGAGTAAATATCAATGGGGAAACAAGAGATTATTTATATGTGATAGAGAGTGGAATCTATCTAATAACTACTGAAGGTATATGAATTATCCCATAAATTTGGAGGAAGAAAATAAGGTTTACGCAGATACTCATCAAATAGGGCAGTGTATCAAATATAAGAAACATAAAAATTATGGGAGGCATTTCACAGAGATCAGAGTTTTCTAAGGCAATAAAATATATTAAACTATTAAGAAATAATGAATTAAACATTTTATAAATACTGTTGGGGAGGAACCCAAAAATTATGCATTGATAGGTATTAAAATTATTCATTAAATATAGTGGACATATTATTTTATTTTTTCTTTTTCCATTATTTCATATAATTATAGATTAGTAGAACTATTTTAACACCTCATAAAAACTTGATTTTTTTGTTACATGTGATAAAAAATAATGGATAATTATTGAACATGAAGTTTAAAGATCTTCTCTAGTTAATGATAATGGACCAACCCTCCTAGATATGTTATATTACTTTATTTGGTGGATTTTTCTGCTATATTGGGCATGAATTATCTATCATTATACAAGTTAAAATATTCTATTAGGAAAGAAAGATCAACCTTAACATAATAAGGAATATTCAAAATCAATAAAAATGTAACTATGATGATAAATATCCTCTAATTGCACAATCTCAGGTGTGGATATTATTTACTCTTGTGAAACCATATATATGTAAAATTATTGATAAAAAGAGAGAATAATGATAGAAAAAATTCCTTTTGTGAGGGGATATATAGATGTGTTCCCTAAATAATTACATTGTTTCATCCTAAAAAAGGTTTTCTTTTCTAATTTAAAATTTTCTTGTATCTATATATATATATATCTAATATAGCTTATATATTGTCCACCCTTGAGATATAAGAAATTAATAAGTCGTTACAAGAGAATATGGAAATTTTTTTTGTAAAATTGAATGTGTCACCATGTGCTGTAGTTTTCCTCTTATTCATGAATAAGGATTGATCAATTCACCACTTCATATATTATCATGAGAACATAAAATAATTATAAAGAATATATATATCCTTCAGTAGATAAATGACGTGTATGATTAGCTATGTAAGGCCAATTATTTATCTAAGGAGGTCCTTTATTCAAAATATCTTCAATTTAACGTTAGGAAGTAATATATTCCCAATACTGCATTTAGAACATGGTGTGGAAACTAACTGTTTATATTGATGCATTTCAGACTCACTAACGCTATATAAATATTCAAGTAATTAATTAATAAAATCATTAGAGATTAACTCAACAAATTATTGGAAGTCTTTATTGAGGATATTCAGATATACTAAAGGATCATTGAGTTACAGAATGATAATTTAAATGATATTATAATCACTTTCTAAGGGATACAAAATTATTAAATGTATTGAATATTTGAGGTTTGGGTGGAGAAATTATCATTATTTGTTCATGTTATCACGAATAAAGGAATATTTTTGACCCTTTGAGAAAATGGCCTTAATAATTGGCACATGACAACTTCTATAATGAATATACTCATTCTCCTTCATCCAACTGGTTATTACCGAATATTTGTGATAAAAGTATTATGATTTTCAAACCCAATAACCATGATTAATATGAATGGAGTAAAGTTTGTCTGAACTAGTGACTATGAAGACAACCTCAATCTGTTAAGAAAGTGGCCTATCACTACACCAGTACAGAAACTAGTGATAAGTGGGAAACTATTTTGTTATATAGATATTCATTATAGAATATGTTATGCCATGTGAACATTCAAAATTTTAATTTAATATCCTATGCATCATTGATGTTAAAAATTCATTATAAAAATATTCCCATGAATGATATAAATTATTCATATGTGATCATCATGTTAAAAATATTATTGCATTATATCTATTGGATGAAGTGTGAAATATATAATGATCATGATAAACTAAAATATATGTTTGTGGAAATAGAGATTAATATGTGCTTGAATATATGGTTAGATCTCATCATGGATTATGACTGTTTTATCCAATACCATTTGGGAATGGACAATAAAGTCGATGATACTCTATGTATAACGGATCATGAATCAATATCAATGATGATAATTTATAATAGGTAAATACTGTTGTATATACAATGTATTTATATAATGATAATTAAGTAATAAGGATCATTAATACTTTCTCCAATGATTTCTCAACAATCCATTATGGATCAAATAAAGGATACTCATAGGAATGATGTTGGAATTCAGAAAAATGAGGAATCTATTATAAATGTGAAATACTCATAATAAATAATTGAATATGAAAACTATGATTTTCATCACAATTAATTGAACCATGCATTCTATATGTTAATAATTAATTTTTAAATGATGACATCTTTCATTATTCTCTATTCACCTAAGGATCACACATATGTATTGAGATCATTTTAAAATCTATTGGTTGGACAATATAATGAAATATATTGTAGAATATACATTAATATGCCAAGTATGTTACCAAGTAATTTATGTAAGGAAAAAATATAATGGGATGATTCTACCATTATCCATACAAACATGTAAAAGGGATAACATCACCATGTAAATTTTTATCAGAATTATAATTATATGAATAAGAAATAATGTCATATGAATTATTATGGATTTCCTTATAACTAAGACTCACATTTTTGTATGTTGAGATGAATTCTGAATGGATAATCTTTAATTGATATACATGAAAGAATTGGTATGTGTGTGGAGTTCCACAATCGACTGTATTTGACTAAGATTAGGCATTTACCTCCGTGTTCTAGAAAAGTATACAACAAGTTATAAACACTAATATGAAGATAATTACATAATATCATCCTAAAAATAATATCCAATCAGTGTAGACTATTAAAAAATGATAATAAATTTTTAGATATTATTCTATGGACATTGAAATATAATTGTACCAACATCCACCACTAGTTGAGTTCTATTACAACAATAGTTCCCACTCAAAAATCAATATATATCTATATGAATCAGCTTATGGGAAAATATTTAAACACAAATATTAGGTGATGAGGTTTGTGAGGTATGCTGATTGGACCTGAAATGGTGGAAGAAATGGTAAAATAGTTTAAAACCATTCAACATGGCATTACGGTAGCCCTATGTCGACAGGAGTTCCATGTAGACAGTCATCAATGAGGCCTGTAGTTTATTGTTTGATTCCTATTGTTCATATGCATATCTCTATAGAATAGGATCATAATTAGAATGTAAATGCAATAATATGGTACAACATCACCTCGGTGATTATTCATAATTTCAAAGGTGTGGACAATAAATAAGAAATTCCACCTACCATATCTCAAGTATATGATGTATTATATATATCCCCCTTAATGAAGTACATATCAAATCCGTCATATTTACATAATTTAGTCGTGGTACATGTGGGGAACAAGAACATATATGATGAGAAACATGTGAGTTTATTGGAAGATAGAGATAATGTGTTACAGAATAATATGATTCTGTTTATCAATTTTCTTTTCTGAAATTATATGTACAAAGAGGAAACCTTGGAATTGGGGGATGTGATGAAGTATAAGTACCCCCAGTTTTTAATCTTAGTATTTAAAAAGAAATTTTTAGGAATTTTTTTAAAAGGGGTGATGAATATAATATCCTATAATATTACCAATACAAACCCCATTATTATAATTAATTTATATTACATAAATCAATGAATGTCAGATTAGGAACCTAATAGAAACATAATGAACAAATAATAAATGAAATAAGTGCTATTTCTAGAAAATAAGAAACCTATATAAATGTAAAAGTAATTTGATCATTGGAATAGAAAATTTCATATTAGGAATATTAATTAATACAAAAGAATATATCCTTACTTATGAATGTTTATATAATATATAAGTATATTATAAAATAAAATATAACATATTTATTTCATGGTATAAGTAATAAATGTTTTAAAAATGATAAGTTGATTATTAGTATTTTTGTAAGTCACAAATATTTATTTTAAATTGTATAAGTAATAAGATAATTTCGAATAAATATTATTTTAAAAAATATATTTATTAATTAATATTTTATTATCTTTGATTATAAGATTATTTTATGAGACCTTATTTATTTTTTCAAAGTGTCATAAAACCATTCATAAATGAAAAATAATTTCTTTTTCATATAATTAATTTTGTAATTTAAAATTACTTATCACATATTTAAAAAATTATTATCCTAAAATGTTGAAAATTTTGGAATTTTGAACATAAAAAAGATATTAGGGTGATTTTTTTAAAATTTATTAAAATTTTTATTTTTTGTTGAATAACGAAATATAGTAATTTGCATTATTAAAAAAATACATGAATTGTTTGATTTATTATTTATATATGTTTGGGTATGATCAATTATGTATAAATTCTTCTCATTATATTATAATTCAAATAATGATCAAGAACCAACATATATAAATGATATTATATAAGATGATATATTTTTTATGGTTGCAAAAAATTCCAAAACAAATGAAATTATTTTATTTAACATTGTGTTTAATAAATCATCCCCACACAATACAAAAAATGATATATAACTGTATAAAATATTATAAATGTTTATTATTATCAAATAAATTTAATTTAAGAGAATTAATTTCATTTTAAATGAACATCCATTCTTATAAACAAACCAAGTGATCCTGAAAACCATGAAAAAAATGATATAGGTATAACATAATTGAACCATATAACTCTTCAGGATGAGAATAAAGAGGCAAAAAATATTATTAAATTAATAAATTTTTAACAGGTTATTTATTAATTACTCAATGGATTTAATATGATTATCCATCAATGTAAGTATATGTAAATAACACATTCAGACATATGGTTTGAGATTCTATCCCAACCTCCATTTTTTCTTCAAGATACATGTTCCTTATGATTACCTTAATTAAATTATTAATTCTTATTTTTTACTCCTCAAAAATCATGTTATTGTGTTCCAAAATTATTTACCTACATTAGTTGTGGTTACTGTAATGGGTAAATACATGTTTTATAAGGTTCCTTATTCAATTTCTCCCATTAGGCAAGCCTAATTAAAGAGAACATCTAGATTTCATACCAATTTTATGTATTCTCCAACCTATATTTTAATCCTCCATTATTTTTATAAATCAAATCATTTCATCATGAAAAACTATATTAGTTAATTTTTTTGTTTTGTACAGGAAAATATACTTTTTAATCTTAAATGATTCTTTTATATTTTTCCATAACCTTCATGAAGTGTCTCATTTTTAATGTTTCTTAAATATTATTTTGACATATTATTAATTCTAATGGTAATCAATTGTCAGGATTTATTAATATTTTCCATAAAACAATTAGTTTTTTATTAAAATTCATTTTTCATTGTCACAATTATTATATACCCCATGGTTATTCCTTATATCATTATTACTATAACAATTTCTTCCATGGGAAACCATTATACTTATTCATTAAGTATGATTCGACAAGATCTAATCTTAAGAAAATATATGTTATGATGGGTGTGACAATATATATCTACAATGAATTGGGTAATATTTTGTCTTAGGATTTTTCATGTTGGGATAAGGATTGAACATGATTCCATTATGGGACTTTGTCTATAATGTGCAATAGTCTTGGCAGTTTTCCTTTACTTTTGCTTATGTGATTTGGTAGGTTGTTTCCAAATTCAAATGACTCAATGATTACATGACCCAATGATCTATATTTTATGCTCCTGTATGATTATTAATGTTTTATTCCTTCTTATTTATCCTTTTGATGCATTGTAACATATGTTTTGTGATTTATTTATATTCTTATTAATGTAGTGGTATTTTTAGATAATCACATTGTTCATGTATTCCCCTGGTTTTCATATATATATGTAAAGGATAGAAGTATGTTAGGATATATTTTATTGATGATTAATATAACTATGTCATTAGTTTTATATAACTAATTTCTATTGAAACATGGATTTACGACTCCTAGTTTGAATTTTATGAATAATTATTATTAAAATAATTTAATACTATTTGTAAAATTATTTTTCCATTGTATTTATATTGTTTCACTATATTTGATATTTATGTAGACACTAATAGTGGTATCCTACTCAGTTTTACTCAACCGCTACTAGGTCATCGCTGGTACCATATAATATTTCTTGCTTATAAGTTTTTTTATAAGAAAATCCCTATGGATAAAAGATAATTGGTACAGATGGGTTGGAGCATGGATTTGGGTACATGACATGAAAAAGTTTTAAATTTTTTGTTTTTTTATGGTTGCATTATTTCATATTTCCATCAACACATTAAACTACTTTGGCATGACATATTAATTATATTAACTACTAGAACCTAATGTGTTTTGGGAATTTTATGAGATATTTGGGAACCTAATAGTTATTTATATGAATTCATTATATTATTTATTATGATTTTTATATATTATTAACCTGATTTAGAGGGTATATTATAAACACATTTTACATTAGACCCTCTATTCAAGTCAGAAGCCTCTAGATTATGATGAGGAACACATGAGGACATGTATTGTACATGATTGGGGAACCTGTTTAGTGGCTCCCATGATGGGCAGTTACATTTTAAAATCATAATAACATCTCTATAAATTTCTAATACCAAAAAATATTGTATGTTAGAAACTTATTTTTGAGATGTAATATAATAAATAAAATATTAATATGTCGTGTAAGCTGATTACATATCCTTTGAGAGACATTATTTAGCATTCATCTTAAAAATATTTTGTGTTATCTTCTTGTTGGTATAAAAACTCATGGAAAAATTAATGGAATCTTGAAAGGTTGTTTTATAGGGTTAACATGAGATAGAGGGATCAATTTATTTTTAATATGTATAGAGAATATGTGGACATTTATATGTGAGGGGAGTGAATGAAATGTAATTAGAAAAAATATTTAAATAATATAAAATAATTTTAATAAAAAAATGTCATCAAATGGGCATGAATTCAAATTTTAGGAAAGATAATGTCATAAAATAAACGGAAATTACATCCATAGAGACACATTGGACATTCAAAAAAGCATCTTAATTCCAAAATTAAATTTTTTTACTATTATATATAACTTATATTAACTAATAGGAAAATATATTGATTCCTAAATGACATTGTTACTCATTAATGATTATATATTATTATATGATATCATTAAAAATAACATAACAAAATTTTCATGGTAATAGTTTATTTCTATTATGATTTATCCACTAAAATAACGAATTTAGTAATCAATTTAAAATTAGTTACTCTAAAATCATAATTTCTATAGCTCATATGAAATTCCATCACTATAATATCATATTTTATTACTTATTTTTTGATGAAACCTAAGAAAAAAGATAAATCATTGATAAATATTATTCTTTTTAATTTTGATCAATAAATTCATCATTATGGGGTAGGGGATACCAGTTATATAATTCAATATTATGTATTTAATTTTAATTATTTAAAAATATCATATATGCATATTTCTTCATAAAAATTTGATTTCAGGATCCCTTTAGTTAATCATTAGGGAGTATAAATTCCATGTCACTTGACTCCAATATTTTTTTAGTTACACTATTTCAATTATGTAATTCTAATAAAGATTCATATAATATAACTTTTCATCATGGTTGAGATAACTGAAAAATATAACCTCAAGCATAAGTGTATGTAACAATAATTCGTTTGGAAACACAATCACATATTTTTACGAAATATGAATATCCTTTATTCTAAGGATATGACTCCCATTCAAAATTTATTTCCACTCATATAATCCAATAATTTCATTAAAGATAGCTACTAATCATTGATCCAGATATGATAAAGATGATTTTTTGTCCCAAATGAAGCCACATGATTCTGTATGTCGATCAAAAATCATTACCACATTCTCGTGAATTTTGTTTTTCAAATTAATGTTTTAATCATAGTAAATTATAAGGATTATGTCAAATTCTATCATAAGTACAATAATCACTTTTGAAAAATCATTATTCCCAATGTGATTATGTGAATTGATCGAAATTTCTATATAGTAATTAGATTTCAACTAGGAGTATTTATAAAAAAAGCCATTTTTGAGGTTCTAATGAAATAGATAATTTCATTTAAGATATAGATGTCATAAAAACATTAAATATTAATAATAAAATCTATTTATTTTTCTAATTTTGATGTTATGAACATAGTATCTCCCAAAATTTATATATACTTTCCTAGGCATCTAGTATAATGATCACATATGCATAACAATTTCATGTCTTCCTTTTCTAATGGAAATAATCTCTATGATTGGGAATTTTGTTGGAATGGTTCCGTATACACTTATAATTGAATCATTGAACATGAAAAACTTCTTTCATTCCATTTACACCAATATATTTATCAAATTTTATCCACAATTGACGTAATCAACCATTCCCATCAAGAATGACCCTTGATAAATCCATCCACTTTTATAAGAAGTTCGATATTCCACCCTTCCAGTTTTCTCATTTTCCTTATTTATTTTCATAGTGTGCTCAGTAGCCTTATAACATTATTTTATCCCCAGAAATCATAGGGTATATAGGATTATTTTTCTATATTTATGTGAAAAGATACTGTATCCACATATTTAAGAAAATATATGAGCAATTAATTCCCAATGAAGTGTATGATATATCCCACTAAATAATCGATCAATATTTCTTAGTATAATATATACATGATCTAAAACATTTATATCTATCCATTTAATGTTAATATCATTTTTAAAACGTTTTCTCCATTATTTTTTCATGGAGTTATGAATTTTCCTGGTATATCAAATCCTTAGTCCTTGGGAATTTATTTTTTAAGTAATATCTCACTGAAGTGCTTCCATTCCATAAAATTTATTTACTCAGACTCCAAAGTATTCCAAATCAATAACCATCATTGATCATCATCTACATGTATATGATAAACTTACCTAATGACCTTCTCTCTTTCACAAATATTCAATATTACAAATATTTTATCAAGGAACATTACCCATTACTCATATACAAATGGATTAGTAGACTAATTAAATAATTTTGGTTGGTTTTTAATAAAGGGGTACGACATTGTCTCACCATGTTCGGGATTAATAGGTTACTCAAAACAAGTAGGGTTATTGGTCAAAACCAATTAGGGTTCTAACAATATAGTTATAATTTCTCATCTCTATATTTAACTCCATGTCCATATTTATTATGATTACAATGAGTGAAAACCAATGAGAGACAATATGTATTAATGTAGATTAAATAACATTTTATAGGAAATTTTTTTCAATAATGTAATATACTAAATTTCTATTGACAATATTTATTTGAAATGGATTTTTATAATTCTAATTCTGGTGTGAGACATATAATAAATTGATAACTTTTTATAGGTAAACTCAAAGTAATAATCTTAGTACCTTTGGAAATGTAATTAAATAGTAAAAATTATTTAAAGGCCATTGCTAATTATTTTTAAAAAGAAAGATAATATGTGAATTTATATACATATTTAATTATAAACTTTATTTTTCGTATTAGGTCCTCTCATCACACATCATTTTAAGATCGAGTAGATATTAAACTAATTATTTCTATGGTGTTTACCCATAGGTGAATATGTTCCAAAACCAAATCTTATTCATTGTCTCTAGAATGGTACCTAATTTATAAGAAACCAAAAACCATATTCCATATCAAAATAATATGATATTATCCAATAGATTCATACATAGTGTTTTTATCAACTCAGTGTTATCAAAAATAACATTCACACAGTTTTTAATTAATGTCATCTGATATCGACTATAAAAAAAATACAGTAGTATTTTAGTGATAGTGGTTATATTGCTAAATTATAATATGGTACATTATTTGTAATGATGAGTGATCAAATAGTTTAGTATCCATGAAATTATAGATAAATATGTTATTCTCCCATTAGATTTGAAAACAAAAAATAAAATATCATACTATTTTGATAACAATATTATTTATTTCAAAATATCACAAAAATAATTAAAACAAACCATCTTGGATTCCATGGTAAAGGAAAAAATTTTTGATCTTAAATTATCAATATGAGAATGAATAAAATAAAATAATTATTGGAATAAATAAATCATGAATAATATTGTTAAGATAAGAAATGATTAATATTTCATGTAACTAAGATCATAGAATGGTAATATATCTATATTTGAATTAATAATATAACTAACCACATATACAATAATAACTATTTTCATAAATATCAAATGTATAATGTAATACATAAAAATATTTCTTGAAAGGCCATGTCCCCATACATCTTACAAAAATATGTACGGAAAATGAAAAATAACCCAGCTAGATTCACTCATGATTACTACTAGGGCCTTGGGTGGGGGGATATATTAATCCCTTCCACATACATATTCAATAAAATTATTTTTTCATAAAAGTGAAAAGAATGTGAATTAAAAATAGAACATACATAAAATTTGATATTCAAAAATTAAAATAGTAAATATCAATATTTTCCAATGTCAATCATATGATAAATATTATCATAATTAATCTAGTGAAATAGGTTGGATGGGGTCAATATAGTATATACCTAGTAATTAATATGTTTCATCTAAGGATGGTTACATAGTTTAAGATAATTTTAAATTATCACTGGATATATTTTTGATGGGAATAAACATATCATTATCGAGTCAAAAATATAAAATATAAAAAATTTGTTAAATATATTAAAAACATGTTCATTGAAATGATCTATGTAAAAAGTTAATGTAAAATTCAATAAAAATAATAGTCATGTACGTGAGAAAAAAATCTTTTTTGAAAAAATTATAAAATAATGTTTTATCCAAACCTTTAGAAAAATATTACTTGTTTTAAAGAAAAATTAAAAATCATTTTAATTTTTTAATAATTTATACATTTATAAAAACTACTGTAATAACTAATTGATTAATATTAATCACATTATTGATTTTTTTTTAAAATAAATGGACATGGAAGAAATTTATTTCAAATAATAATAAAATATTTTTTTCCATGAAATCATCATAATCACTACTGAGTACTAAAATGGTGTAAAATGAATGAAATTTTATATTTATAGAAAAATAATTAGGGGAAAAAATTCCATATTAATTTTTAGAGATAAATACAAAATACCATCATAAAAAAATTTACCATAAACAACCCCTGAAAAAATTGATACTATAATAACCCTTACTTGAGGATCGAACTACTTAATTTGTCTTCATATCATCCTATATAGAAAAAACATATTTTTAATAAATATATACCATAATAATATTAATTATTAAAACACAATTAATGTTTTTCTTATTGAATAAAACTATTTGTTCATTAACAAATTTTTTATCTTCATCATCTTATGTGTTAACTTAAATTTTTTTGGTATGTTTTGATTCAAAAATTATAGTCCATCTATTCTGATCATTGTTTCATAATATAGAATATTTATATAAGCTGATAAATATTTATTTATTGAATTTATACATATTTATAATACTATAGAAATTATAGAGATATAAAATTGAAATAATACATTCCTCGATACTGTTGTTCGTATGATTACATGAAGGTGGTTTTAATTTCATAAAAATATGAGAAGAAATATAAAATAATTATAATGAAAGTATCATAAATTTATCATGTGTATAATATAAATTTTTCAAATCTGTAATTATATCCATATATGTGTGTTCGTGATGGAAAATGAACCATATCATAGTGTGGAGGTGGTCGTCCACACATTCGCATGAGTGATCCATTCATTTTTCATTTTATGAAAAGGGGGTGGGAATTGTAGTAAACTATATAATAATATATCTATATATTAATGATACATGACTAAAAATATTAGTTTGTAAATAATATATTTATATTAATATTATGATTATAAATTCTTTAAAATAATCAGGTATGTTGACTGTATCATCATTGAGAGACCTTCTATGGATTATAAGATATGCCTTATTATGATGGTCTAAGAATAATAATATAAGTCCAAGAAGAAAATTATTTATTTTTCGAAGCTTATTTGTCTAGTAATGGTGGATCAGTATAGTTCAATGTTTGTTTTTGAGAATTGGATGATAATAGGTTCCCTCTTATATGTGAGATAAGGGATATACTAGAATTACATAAAATATTTGTAATATATATTTTCATTTTCTAGTGAAAAGGGAACGAAATGTATAAGAACATAAAAAAAAGAGAAATTTGGATCTAAATACTAGAAAAAAATTATATGTAGATGGGTTTAAGTTCAATTTTGTCCCTTAGTGCAAAGTTTAACGCCCCTGGTAAACCGTTTAAACCCTAATTGTGGTTATAAGTTATTATTGATCATTATATTCATTATGATAGAAATTTTATGTGAACATAAAAATTATTTATTATTAAATATATTTAATCCATTTCATAATATTCAATTTAAAGAAGTTGTAAAAATTACATTATCCATTGTTTGTAAAATTAAATGAAATCCGTTTGTAGAAAAAATATGTTTACGCATTAAATTGATTTATTAGAAATGAATTTTATAATATTTTTTTCTAATGGATTTAATTGTTATTTTTTAAATATGTGGGGTATTGTTTTATACCAATACCTATCAAAACAAATACCAACCTTGTAAATACATGATTGAAAGATATGAACTGAAGACATTTTCAATTTCAACTAAACCATTGTATAGATTTTAAAATTAATTAACATATATTTCTATGATCAATATTATATTTTCATATAAATTGTATTAAATAAAATATATATACATATTATAAAAGGTTTTATATTCATTGGGGTTGTTATTATATCAATATACAGTCATAAAATTGATAGTTTTTTAATAAATATTTTCACCCTTCATCAAAAAAAGATTTTATAAAAAATATACCTTTTTTTTCATATTAATGATATTAAATGATGATTAAAAAATATAATTTATTTCAAAAAAATAATTTTTTATCATATTTTTAATATAAGTCATAATCACATTATTTATAAATCTCAATGCATTATCTCATTTATATATGGGGAAAATGTTTACTTATAATAATTGATTCTTGGGAGTTGAAAAATTCATTATTTTGAGATTGAATTTTTAGAGAAATGGATATAAAATTTATTTCATATGGTTTATCTGAACATAGAAATAGGAAACCACCCAAATTTCTTCAATAAAAACAATAATCAATTGAATTTTCACTATAATAATTATCAAATTTACTAGAAATACTTATAAAGTATTGATATTATTATTACATTATAGTCCTAATTATTTTAATATTTAATTACATTATTTATTTTGATTAAGAAATTTCCATCATTTTTAAGATATATTTAATGTCTAATAATGAATTTTAATTCACCTATATAGCTCCCAAAAAATTCATAATCAATTTAATAAGAAAAATGATTCATAAACAACTCACTGGAATAATAAAAAAATATAGAAAAATAAAAAATATCAATACTTAAAAAATAATTCACTAATATTTTAATAAAAATTTTAGTGACCACATTTCCATTACAAATAATTTTTTAAGATAAAAAATTAGTTATCATTTGTATAAAAATTAAGTTATATGTTTTATTTAATAATGAGAAACATAATGTTTTAAGAAAATATTGCAGTATTTTTCATTTTTATTAATTATTAGTGATTTACAAAACCTTAATTTGCAATTACATAATTAAAAACAAATCATGGAAAATTTATTTGATAATATTTTAATTTATAATGTGTAGAATAATCTAATAAAATTCGAATAGATTATGTTCTAGAAGAAATTTCTAGTGCTTAACCACTAAAAATACCTTCTTCATAAATGTAACCATGAGAATAAAATATTTCAGTTTTTATAATAATTTATCCGGATCAATCATGTTTGTTTAAAAATGTCAATCACATTTCAGTAATCTATGTATTTATATTTAGAATTTCTAGTTACCATTCATTATATCTTGTAAAATTATTATTTTCATCCTATAAATTAGCCTTCTAGTTAAGGTCTAATAATACATCAGAAAAATATATTGAAAAAAATATAAAAATTATCAGACACAGAATTCATAACTAGTTTCTTATTTTCAATCTGGAATATTTATTGTTAATAACCACATAAATTGTGGTATAATTAACTATGCAACCTTTACATTATTGATATTTTTATCCCCATCAAAGATTTCATTCATTAATAAATTTTATTATTCTTTAAAATTTATAATTTTAATAAAATCATCAATGTCATTTTGAAAAGATACCATATCATTTAGGACATTTCACAAAATTTAATATTAATATATTAATAATTAATAACTTCCTTTTTATTAAATAATTTGTATCCAAAATAAAAATAGAATATCCTAACATATATTACATCATATGATTCATAAATATATTTATCAACATTATTTTTACAATTATAAATATTCAAATTCAAAAAAACACTAAAATATTTGTCATTAGGTTTGTTAAATTCCTTAATTCAGATCTTTTTTCCTTATAATAGTCTTGATAATAATTCTATAAATTATTTGACATTTTGTATAACCAATATCAACTGAATGATATTTATGTGATTATTAATCTATTTACATAGTTATATAAATTTTATATATTATTTTATTTAACAATTCAAAAACTCTATAATTTTTTATGGGTTATTGGTCATGGAAATTTATTAGAATAACCATTTTTTAAAGATTTTTTCATAACTTTTTTTAAAATTATAATGATATGTCATTATAAATTCATAAAATTAAATAACAATTTTCATTCTAAACACATATATTGAATATTTATTTTTTTGATATATTATCTCATTTTTTTAAATTAAAATAAATATATATGTATATAAAAAGTCCTCTACAGTGATAAAATCATATTTCTTACCACAATTACATTTAGATATTATAGTTATAAAGAAATACAGTTGTATCAAATCATGTTATATGTTAAAGTATACTTTTATGATTTTCTAAAATGACTCATTTTTTTACTTTCATATAATAATCACCTAAATGAATCATTTCATTCATGAGATTTAAACGTTTTTTTGTTATTTAATTAATTGATTATTTATATAGAAATCACAAATTAATATAAATGGTCCATCTATGTCAATGGATGCTAATATGTAACCAAAAAAATTTACTCTTCAGTTGTTTATACATTGTTTCAATATGTTATACATAATATATATATATATATATATATTATGACAAGAATTAATTAATATAGAATCATCATTAAAAAATTTCATTTTACAATATTCAATAATCAAATAGCTGATAAATACAAAAAAATGTGTATATAATCCATAAATATGTAACCAATTTATTAATATAAATGTTAGATAAGAGCACATTAATAAAATGATCCATGACTTTCACTAAGATTAATAGTGCCTTCATTAATATTACTATAAGAAATAATGTTGGTTAGGTATCAAGTCATATGACTAATGAATATTCATTCCACAAACCAATAATCACTCTTGATATATTTAATCATTTTTAATTTGAATTTCATTATGGAAGGGTTTCATACCCATACATAGTTGGGTCAAATCCGTTTTGAGAAACTATATGTAGGTACATGTACACATTTATAAAAATATTTATAGGCTACCTAAATGTTAGAGGTTTATAAATATAAACATTAAGGAATATTAAATAATATAGAATTTTAAATAAATAACTACTTTTATTATTTTATATTCTTATAATTCTGTGATAAATAATAATAGAGAAATTATCTTTTGAATATTTGATAAAAATTATTTGTAAAGATGATGTATTTTATTATCAAATATGAAACCATATACATTTCATTCAATTTATATAACGACATAATTTTATCTGACAATTTCTTCTTTAAACATGTGTAGAATATATTTTCCTTAAAATCATAATTTTATTTGTTTTTTTATTTATATTATAAAAAATAATTTCACATCATAAAAAATATCATTCTAATTAGAATCTATGATTTGAATCATTGAATTTTCATATTAATATACATCTATTACTCAACAATATTATTATAAATACTTTCAGTTAATTATATAATTCAATAATTATAATGATATCTCTTCACTTTCATTCAATTTAATCATCATATTCTTCAAACATCAGGTTATTAAATTCAGAATCTATATCAGAATAAAATCCATAATCACTATCATAATTTATAGAATCTATAAATAAAATTATATGAATTTTTTTTATGTCCATATTCTTGTAGTACAACTATTTCATACAGTGAATATTTTTTATAAATTATTCTGGAATATTTATCTATATTTTTATAATTAAATAACGGATATTATGATTGTATATTTTATTTCATTCTACATTAATATCATTCAACATAGGACATAATATACACTGAATTAGTATTACCCTTCATACTATATATTGTAACTATTTCAGAGTCTCTTCAAAATTGGATAGGGATACTTTAATTTAATATATTTCTCTTTTATTTTATCATGAATAGCTAATATACTTACTCACTGTCACTTTTCTATGATTTAGAATAACAAGAGTAAGATAAAATTGAATTAACAATACTGAAATATACACCCTTATTATTATTTATCTCATATTTTACATTGATTTTAAAATATTGTTCATATTCAAAAAGTGAAATAATATGTTTATCAATATTGAATTCCATTAAATTATCCTATCAATTAGTGGAAACATTAGGGAATTCCAACACAATATATGTACCTGAAAAAACATTAAACTATCATAGTGTTTTCCAAATTTTCAATTTGAAAAATAATCCCATTCAATGAACTAGTGAATAAGTGGATTATTTTATTTGTAGTTTCATTTTCTCAGATATGAATATCTTCCCAGTTTACTCATAACAATATATGTTTTGTTCTTTTTAGTTTACCTCAACCATAGTGAGTGTTATTCAAAATTCTCTAAATATTGTGAAAATGTTTCACGTAGATATTTGACCAAAAAATTATAACAATAGAGAAATAATTATAATTTGGGATTTTATTGATTGGAAAATATATAAGTATATCATTACTTGTAATAATATTATGGTCTCTATCATGTTATTTAAATTTATTTAATATTTTTTCCCTATTTTCATTTATATGTTATTAAATGTAAGATTTTATTCCTCGTTTACAATATTTATAGTCTTTTCCGTCAAAGTAATTAATTTTTAAGGAAACATTTTATTATTTTAGTTTTTATATGTGAAATAAAATTATTATTCTGCGAGACCTTTTATCCAATGAATATGTTATCAATGAAAATATATTTAATAAATCTCACGTTCAAAAACAAATTGTTTCGGTGTCTGTCAAAATTTTAAGTAACTAAAACCCTTAAATGAATAATAATTATATTAATTTTTATCCTAGACTGTATGATGGTTTGTAGTTACATATTTAAAAATATAGAAGATGATATTTTTAAATCATGGAACATGGGAAATTAAATTAATTATTTTAAAATTAATATATGAATGGAATGGATTTTTTTTGTTATAATCCATCTAATCTGAAATTTACATTTCAAACTTCTCTAATCCATGAGATGTATGGTATTAATATAATGAATATACATTTAATGAAGATAAATAACTCAATTATAAGCTGTAATTTTTCATTGAGGCATAATAAAAAATACATAATTTTGAATAAGATTCATAACATAATTTAAGAAGACATATTCTATGTTGGAATAAATAGAAATAAACATTATTATATTAGGTAGAATCATACACCAAAACAAATATAATGTACTTATGATAGGATAAATCACAAAACCCACGCACCAGTTGAGAATTGATTAGGTAGAGAACCAGTAGTTGATTGACTAGACCTTTATCAATCCTTCATGTATTACAACAAAAACTATGCAGTGATTATGAATGTTATTTTCCTATTTAACAAATCTTTGACACATATATTTTTAATTAATTAAAATTAATAAAATATATCAGGTATTCATATTTCATTAGTTTATAAGAATTCACATTTAATCGATACTAGTAGTATAGTTCCATTAAATTAGATTTTTAAATATAAAAAAATAGAAAAACATATTCTCTCTTAATAATTATTATTGTAATTAAGAAATTCAATATTAACATTGTTATGATCAATCATTACAAAGTTATAGGTGCTGATATTAGAAAAAAATACTTAGTGAATCATTCCAAAAATTGTATCTTCAATATAAAAAAATACAATATATTTGTTCAATGTATTGGATTAATTATTGTAAATATAATCCCTAATTAATACATCATTATATATCTAATAATATAATAAATACCATACATTTGATTCCATATCAAAAATATATATATATGAATTTCCATACACTAGAAAATTTAGTCATATGTAATTATTTGTATAAATATATAAAAATATATACAATTTAAAATAAATCATAATGTCAATCTCTTGAAAAAAATTGTTTGTACAAAATATATGAAATTTAATCAGTATCATATTGGTCTATTATTTCCTTAGAAAATAAATATTTCAGTTTTGCATATTTCTTTGTAATCATTTGATATGAATTAAATATTTTATATCATCATTATTACTCATATTTTGGGAAATTTTATATTTTTATATGACATAGAAATGTCACATGAAATTGTATCATTGCAATTCATTCTAATTCAAAATTCATAAGAAATAAGAATCATTTTATGTTATCTTATAGGACCTTGATTGACATAATTAATTTATCTAAAATGAATAAAATTCAGTGTAAAAACAAACTAAATAGAAAATGACATTATATAATATACATTTTTCATTATAAAAATTTTAAGGTATTATGTGTATATAGTTACACATTTGAAATTATGTATGATAAAAACATAGTGAAAAAAATAAATAAAAATTCTAAAATAGGATACATTTTAAGAAATTATAAAAAAAATAAAAAAATGTACTAAATAATAAAACACTTAATTATTTCATTATCAAATTAAATTAATATCAACATTTTAATCTATAATCCATACATTTATTAAACTATAAGATCATCTATTTTTTTTAAAATCTCATTTTGTAGGGAATAATATAACCATCAATACATAAATATTGCATATGTGGAATAATAATTATCAAATTATAAAAAATAACATGTGGGGTGACTCAACACCATACAAACAACATAAAAAACTTTACTAGATCCATATAATAATTCCATCATAATGTTATTTTATATATTCAGGTTAAGTGTCTCATTGACATAGTTCCAAAATAATGGATTTTTTATTCCATTAATAAAGGGGACTCACAATAAAATGGTTTTATTATAAGTATTGGATGGTATGTTTAATATTTTTTTGATTGTTTTCCTACTCAAAATATTGATAACAAAATGTTGAGTACCAGTATGTGGTTTATTCATCCACCAATAAACTATGTTATTTTTAAATCCGTATTAATCTCAATATCATTCTATCGCCTTACCTATAAATTTTTATATATGAATCATATTTTCATATATATGAATTTTCAAAATACACTATACATTATATCTCACACTATAGGTAAACTCTACATTCCAATGTTATCTCTATTGATATAAGTCATTCCATCATTGTCACATGTTACTTATATTTTCTAATAACACAATTTATGGTAATTTAATCTTATATTCATTATCTTAAAATAAAAAATCCAAAGAAATGAATCATGTTTTATCAACTCTAATTTAATATGAGTTAATAATAAAATAGGAATGGATAGTTATGAAATCATTACAAATTACATTCCCCTATATTTTACCAAAAATAAAACTAGTGGGAGAACATATACAGATAAATCGATCACAATTTTTAGTGAAAATTATATTAATATAACATTATAATAATTTATTTCTTCACTTATTTAAATTGAATTTATTCTCCCTTAAAATAACATTTTATGGGTCATATATTAATATATTCCCTCTTCCCTGTAAATATTTTCTTCCAATTTTATCCCCTTGTATCTAATATAAAAAACTAATGATTCTATTTAAATTGATTATCCCAATAACATCCATCTATATGTGGTTTAATTTTATAAAAAGATATAATATGAGGGAGGAATATCACATTCACCTATGGTACAATTTTGTTCTAGAACTATATAATTAATCATATACACCTAAAATATTAATATGATAGTTTTTCATGGAAAATAACCACCTTTTATTTATTAATTCTAATACAGACCACCATAAAAATTTCTTATTATACCCTATGATTAATATAATCAAATTTTAATTCAATTGATTCCAAGTGTGTGTGTTTTATGATTATTATAAAAAGATAAATGTTTTTTATTATCATATATATCCTCTAAATTAATTTCAATTCTTCTCCATGATATTTTTTATTTTTTATTCTTATCATTTGGTTATAATATTACATTTGAAAAATTTATTTTCCCCTTTCTATGCTAAAATAATTTCACTCTGAATTTATTCCAATATATGAAATGACTTGAGTTAAAAAATATAATTCTCATAATTTAGACTATTTTCTCAAAAAAATATCTTTATCCTAATATGTATCATTGTGAATAATCAACTCGTAATTATTCAAATCTATATATAAAATACATAACCAATTTCCAACTGACATAACCTAAGAATATGTTAATAGTCTATATTTTTGCCTCCTTCAGATTTAACTAAAATTTATTTCCCATGAGTAATGTATAACCTCAATCTAATATTGTTTTCCCAATTTAAATAAAGAAAAAATATTTTTAATAATGGTGTGGAATAAATAGAATTGTGATTCTCATATATTAAATATTTATTCCAAATTGTGATAAGTATTGAAACTATCTTACAATCCTCCATTTTATAATTCCTTGGGAACCTATTTTAAAATTAGAGTAATCAATAATTGTTTACACACTTATTTATTTATAATTATATAAATGATATATTTAATTTATTATATATTAAAATTTTCAATCATAAATATCATTAAGTTATAAAAACCATAAAGTGTTTATTAATTTCTAATAAAAAAATATAATGTTATGAAAATAGATGATTGAAATAATAAATTACTAATTTTAGAATTTAATATAATAATTAGTTTTCAATCCATTACTCTCTTTTAAAAAATTTATAAAACATATTCTTATTTTTTAGGACGTAGACGGTGGACATTGATTCAATCTGGTAAAAGACTTATTTAAATGGAATACCCACAACTTATCATCGCATATTTCATTCATGGATATCCGAATAAACTATATTTATATTATATTTAGTCTTATATATAATATATATGATCTGATTCCTAATCAAACATAATCTATTGAGTCATTTTTAGGATAATTCCATTATTCAATGACATTGTGGTCATATAGAATCTCTTAGAGAAACAATTTACTATTTTATTAAATTTGATCAAATCCCTATTCATGGGAAAAACCATTTTTCAGGATTCATTTCATCTATACATGATATGTGTAACATCCCGGTTATGGAAGCCACCCAGAGGCACCCCGTACCTTATTGGTCACATGGCCTCATGTTCATTTCCCCAAATTCCAGAGGCTGCTGACTAGTAGCAAGGGACTTGGTTGTGATAGTGGGGAATTATTTCCCTCATTGGAAGAGTAACACAGCAGAAGTAAACAACATGAAATAACAGAAGTATTAATAATCCATACAAGAGTAACTAATAAAAGACTAAAATTAAGGAACAACTGGATAGTGTGGGTGTATATATATATACAGGATGCTTGATACACATGTCTAATAATTTAGCCAAACAAATCACAGTGCGGTAATACAAAAAGTACTAAACCAAAGTTCAAAAGAAATAGATAAACAACTACTCTGCATTGCAAGCCTAAGCTTGGTCCCGTGTTCTCCAGCATCACAACAAGTCAATAATAAAACCAAGAAAGGTGCTTGACCTTATCCATACCTACACCAATATAATCTTCTTTGGGATAGAAATATTGACCCAAACTGTGTGTGAGACTAAATCCTAATAGGTAACAACCCAATGATCTATTCCTAGAAGTCAGTGAATATATGGAAGGTAAAAGTACAGAAGTAGAAAACAATAAAGTACTCATTAAGAATCAATCCACACTTCAACATAAAGAAATAACTAATCAATACCTAAACCCAAATAGGTAACCCTATGTGATGTAATAACAATCATACCCTCTTTTCTTACCTACCAGGTACACACAACACACTAGGCAGGACACTCAGCCTAACCCCTTTGGTTCAGTCATAAGAATATATATATACTCTCAGAGTAAACACACATAGTCAATTCCCCATATAGTCTATGTTAGTCAGAGATTCCCTAAGTAAGCTCACACAGTCAATTCCCCTTATATCCCCAAGGTCAATGAATCTCTAAGGAAACTCATTCAGTCAATTTGTCTTATATCCCTAGTCGTTCAAAGACTCTATAAAGATGCTCACTCAGTCAGTTACCCTTATTGTCTAATGTAGTTTAAGGACTCTCTGAGGAAGCACACTAGGTCAATTCCCCTCATATCCCTAAACTAATCGAAAGACTCTCTGAGAAAACTCACTCGATCAATTCCCTTTATAGTCTACTACACCAGGTTCCAACGACCCTATGTAAGTCAACGAGCATAGCAAATCAATATGGTCAATTCATACATATAGAACTACTTGGCCAACCAATCTACAACATATCAAGCATGTGGGGAAACAAAAACTCCACCCTACAACAATAGGCATGAGAAAATAGGCAAGGCTGCCAAAAAGGCTAAGAAGGACCAAACGATCATAAACCAAACATGATTGGGAAACCACATCCAAAATAGAATTTTATCTTTTTCTACGAAGCATTTTACTAAACGACAAAAAAGTATGTTTCTTTTTAACGTAAGGGGTGACAACGACCTTTCCACAACCACAAGTATTATTTGATATTTGTCTTCCTCAACAAGTTGTAATGTTTTTAAAAGAAAATAAATACCATATACTCTTTTATTTATTTATTGTATTTAAAATGTTTTTGAAAATGGATTTTTTATGTCAATATATTTAAGTGATATATTGTGATCGAAATTTGGAAATGTTTTCTTTCTTTTATATTTGTTGTATGTGATATGGTTTTATATTGGTACTTTGACATTTGACAGGTGGTAACGTGATAAACCAAATGAAGGGGTGGTGTCATGAATACTAGGATGGATGGTAACATTATAACTTCCAATTCATTGGGTATGGAAGTCGGCCGTATGACTATTCCATTTAGTGATATGTGTCGAAGTCGACCGTATGGTTATTCCATTTATGTATGTTAATGTCCCAAGTTACCTTTATATGTTATGTGTTCTTTATATGGGTTGTATGGTAATATTTTGGTTACAAAAGGGTAAGTAATGATCCTTTATTTAGTGAAGAGAATTTACTACTTCATAAAGGTGAAAAGTAATACTTATGTTAAAGTAGTCATGGTTTACTTCTTGTTTTGAAAGACTAATAGTTTTACCTCTTTGTGTATCCCTTACTGAGATTTTTATGCCCAACCCATGTTTTTGAAATGTTTTTGACATGAAATAATGTGGAATAGGGTAAAGGATGGGATTAGAAAGAAGGCATGGTATCTTAAACATGGATCTAGACATGACTTTTTTTCAAGAGTTCAGATTTTGTAATAGAAAAAATGGGAACTATGTAGAAGTGTCTACTTTGTAATATTTTGAAATGTAATATTTGTGGCCTGACTCTCTAAAACTTTAAACCTGAAAAGATCCTCATTGTGAATTATTCATTTAATTAAATATTAAGTAAGTTTAAATGCCGGTTCCATATAGTTGGTATCATAGGTCAGTTTAGATAACTTTAGGTGTTAGGGTATTGTTAAAATAATATCCATAATGTAGTTTATGTTAATATTAGAAATCATATAGCATTTACAGATTTCCATGTCGCTTCACCTAAGATATTTCTGTTTTTAGAATGGTTTTCTGCAGAGGAATCAGGGAAACTATGTTGGGACTAAATCAAGAGGAAGACAACCTTCCAAATCAGCAACCATAGATGGTCTGAATCGGAACTGAATAGTTTGTGGCCGCAATGGCACAGTTGACTTAGGTTATAAATGGTGGTGGTATTCATTCACGAGATCAGCCAGATCAACCGCAGAAGAACATGTCAGTAGTAGAGAATTTCATGAGGCAACATCCCCCATAATTCAAAGGATCATTTGACCCTGTTCTAGATGAAGGGTAGATTAAAGAACTGGATAATATTTTTGATGTCATGGGTTGTTCAGAACATCAAAAGGTTAGTCTTGTTGTTTACCGTTTTGAAGATGAAGCTGATCAGTGGTGGTCAATGGTGAAAAATATCAGGGATAGTTATGAGATTGATTCTCTTGATTGGGATGAATTCAAATGAATGATTCTTGAGAAATATTTTCTTAAGGTGTTTCATCTTAGGATGGAAAAAAATTCTTGGAATTGAGGTAGGAGGATGACTCAGTGGTTGCTTATGAAGAAAAGTTCACTCGACTGGCACGGTATGCACCAAATTTCATCTGAGATCTTAATAGTAAGATAAATCGATTTTACACAGGACTGAAGCCAAGATATTGAAGAGTGTTAGCCTCTCGTGAGTTAAAAAGTTATGAGAAACTTGTTCGATGTTGCGAGAAGGTGGAAATAGAGTTTTCCAATGATCATATTTTCTTTAAAAAACAACCGAATAAGAGGTCCAGTTGGTAGGAAAATGGAAAGAGTTCATCAAAGAAGCCTGGAGTTAAGAAAATTAAATATCCAACACATGAGAAGAGTGGTAAAAAGCATCCCAGAGAATTTTTATCATAGTCGGGAAAGTGCATCTGGTGTGGTAAGTCTGGTCATATTTCTCGTAACTATAAGAAAGATGATCAAGAAGGGAATAAAAATCCATCGGTAAGACGTTTTAAGTGTAAATAAATGGGTCATTATGAAAACGAGTGTCCGAAGAATAACTCAACTAAGGGAAAGAATCTAGACTACAAGAAGAATGGGGTGGTTAAATCCTTTGAAACTACTTCAGTAGATGATGGGCCATCAAACGAAGTAGTATTAGTTACAACGTTTGGTTGCTCAGATTATGTCAATGTGTTGTTTGATTCAGGGTCTACACACTCTTTCATTTCTGAGAAGTTGTCTAATAAATTTGTAATTCCAACTCAAGATATGAATACAGAAATTATGGTAAAAACACCTAGAGGAAATGTTGCGACAAAAAGAAAACATAAGAACATTCTTGTTCTTGTGTGCGGAAAGAATCTACTTGCAAACCATATTGTTTTACCTCTAGTAGAGTTTGATGTTATTTTGGGCATGGATTGGATTTCTGTTTATCATGCTAAGAATTATTGTAAAGCTAAAGAGGTCTCATTTTAGAAAGATTTACAGTTTCTATACAAGAATGAACCCTTGATTTTGATAACATATCAGGATGATGAGAAACTAGTAAAAGAAGGAAATTAATGTTACCTTGCTCATATTGTTGAAAATAAAGAAAATGTTGAGATTATTGATGTTCCAGTGGTAAATGAGTACCTTGATGTTTACCTAATGAGTATCCTGGTATTATACAAGATTAGAAAGTTGAATTTACCATTGACTTAGATTTGGATGCTAATCCAATTTCAAACCCCTTATCAAATGACTCAAAATGAACTTTTAGTGTTAATGAAGCAATTGTAGGAGTTATTAGGTAAAGGTTTCATTAGACCTAGCACATCACCATGGGGTGATCCTATATTGTCTGTTAAAAAAAGATGGTTCAATGAGACTTTTCATTGATTATAGAGCATTGAATAACATCACTATTAAGAATAATTATCCTTTGCCTCATATCGATGATTTGTTTGATCAGCTCCAGGGAGCTCAGTATTTTCGAAGATTGATTTGAGGTCGGGGTACCATCAGTTGAAAGTAAAAGAAGAAGATATTCCGAAGACCGTGTTTCATAAAAGATATGGCCATTATGAATTTTTAGTTATGCCTTTTAGGTTAACCAATGCTCCTGCTGTATTCATGGATCTTATGAATTAAATTTTCTGTGAGTTCGTGGATAAGTTTGTGGTTGTGTTCATTGATGATATTTTGGTTTATTATAAAACTAAAGAGGAGCATGAAATTCATTTAAGGACTGTCGTTCAAACCTTTAATGAAAATAAATTATTTGGGAAATTCATCAAGTGTGAGTTTTGGTTACAAAAAATTTCTTTCCTTGGTTACATTGTTTCAAAAAATGGAATAACTATTGACCTTGCGAAAATATAGTTGTTGAAGAATATCCAAGACCAACAAATATAACTTAGATTCGTAGTTTTCTTGGTTTTTCTGGTTATTACTGGAGGTTTGTTGAAAATTTTGAATGGTTATCTAGTCCAATGACTAAGTTAACTTGAAAAGGTGTTAAGTTCATCTGGGAAAAGAATGTGATGATTGTTTTTAGGAATTGAAAAGAAGATTTGTTAATGCTATAGTTTTGGCACTGCATTCCAGAAATGGTGAGTATGTTATCTACAGTGATGCTATGATTAATGGACTGGGATGTATCCTAATGTAGAATGATTAGGTGATTGCTTATGCTTCACGTCAATTGAAACCTCGTGAGTTAAACTACCATACACATGATTTGGAATTAGCTGCTGTTGTTTTTGCTTTAAAAATTTTGAGGCATCATTTGTATGGAGTAAAGTGTGAAATATATACTGATCACAATGGTTTGAAATATATATTCAATCTGAAATAATTGAACACGAGATAGAGGAGATGGTTGTAATTAATCAATGATTATGATTTCAAGATCCATTACCATCTAGGAAAAGAAAATAAAGTGTCTGTTGATTTGAGTGGAAAATGAAATGTTTCATTAACCATGTTAAGTTTGGAATGAGATCCTTTGGTTTTTGATTTGATGAAATTTGACATAGAAGTTGTTGATGCAGAAAATTCTTCTGTTTTGTTTCACATGTCAGTGAGATCATCTCTATCAGATAGAATAAAGCATGCTCAGAAAGAAGACAGTGAGTTGCAAAAAAAGGTAGTGTTGGTTTGGAAGGGTAAGTTACCTGATTTTAACATTGATAATGATTATGTTTTGAGAATTGAAAAGTGATTATGTGTTCCATGTGATTCACAGTTGAAGAAAGTGTTGTTATGTGAAGCTCATAGTTCCCTATTTCCAGTTCATCCTAGCAGTACTAAGATGCATAGAGATCATCAAGAGTATTACTGGTGGGATGGAATGAAAAGTGATATTTCCGATTTTACTATGAAGTGTTTGACTTTCCAGTAGGTTAAAGCAGAGTGGCAGTTAGGGAATGGAATGCTTCAGCCTTTACCTGTGCGAGAGTGGAAATGGGAAAATATATCCATGGACTTTGTTGTGGGTTTACCAAAGACATCTCTAGGTAATAATGTAATCTGGGTTATTGTTGATCGATTGACTAAATCTTCTCATTTCCTTCCTATTTGAGATACTTTGCCTCCAGATCAACTTTCTTGGTTGTATGTTAAAGACATAGTCAGGTTTCATGGTGTTCCCCTCTCTATTGTATCTGATCGTGATCCCAGGTTTACTTATAACTTTTGGAAAGGCCTTTAAAAGTCATTGGGTATTGAATTAAATTTTAGAACATCTTTTCATCCTCGATCAGATGGGCAGTCAGAATGAAAAATTCAGAAATTGGAAGATATGTTATGAGCTTTCTCGATGGATTATCATGGATGTTGGGACCAACATATTTCTTTGGTCGAATTTTCATATAATAACAGTTTTCATTATAGAATAAAGATGGCTCCATTTGAGGCAATATATGTAAAGCGTTGTTGAACTCCAGCTTTTTGGGATGAAGTAGGTGAAAGGAAGCTGATGGGACCAGAATTGGTAGAAGAGATGGCAAAGAAAGTTCAGTTGATTTAGAAGCACATGAGAACAGCTCCGAGAAGACAGAAAAGTTATGCTGATAACCAGAGGAAGGATCTTTCTTTTGAGGTAGGTGATCATGTCTTTCTCAATGTTTCTCCATGGAAAAGTGTGATGCGTTTTGGTAATAAAGGAAAGTTGAGTCTGAGGTTAATTGGACCATATGAAATTCTGGAGAAAGTGGGATTAGTTGCATATAGAGTGGATTTAGCTACAATTTTATCCCAAGTACATAATGTTTTTCATGTTTCGATGTTGAGAAAGTATATGCCAGATCCATCTCATGTTTTGAGACCAGAGGTAGTTCAGTTGGAAGAGAATCTCTCTTATGAAGATTAAGTAGTTCAAATTCTTGACTGTAGATAGAAGGTGTTGCAGAATAATGTAATTTAGCAGCTAATGGTTTTGTGGAAAAACCATATAGATTAAGAGGCAACGTGGTAATCTGAAAATGCTATGAGGGATAAATACCCCCACTTATTTTGATAAGTGAATAAAAATTGTGAGGACGTAATTTCCAAAAGGGGGGAAGGATGTAACATCCCAAGTTAATGAAGAATAAGATATTTTTTATGCTTATTAATATTTTTTAAATAAAAATTAATTTTTCTTTAAAAGGGTTTCTATTTTAGATAGCGTACCTTATACGCAACAACGAGTTTCTTTGGAATCTTATGTTGTACACTAATAATATAATATTATTATTTTAAATTGTAGTTAACTCCTAGCCATTGTATTGGCGGTAATTAATGAGGCTAACTACAATATGATTATAAATATTTGTTAAATGTATTTACATTATCCAATACAAAGTTAGAGGATTAAAATGTGAATGAATATAATTTTAAGCGTAATTTACATTAAAAGGCCGATTTATTTTCTTTTAATGGAGAAGCATCATTAAATCAAGTTTTGGTCATCTTTATAAGTTCTAATTGACCAAATATAATCCTTCTTTATAATGGGGACATCAAACTTTTCTTTGCGTAATTTTTTGGTATTTTTCTGATAAAGTTCATTTTTTAATGAATTGGGAAAAATACATTATTTGAATCCAAAAGTGATTTTTAATATAATTTATTTATATGGTTAGATTATCTTTTTAGTTTGTTTTAAAGTTAAATTGAAATATATTTTTACCATTTAATCCAATGTTGGTCATTGGAATTAATTTCACTTTGAAATCGGACATAAACAAGTATCAATCTTTTGATAGTTATTGTTTCTTAAGAACACGCTATTTGTTTTAACAATAGGAATTAATTTTTAATTTAATTAATGCCACTTATATGTTCTGAATATGAAAAAATAGACATAAATTTTGAATTCGGATTATCAAATAATGCTTTGGCTGAATTTTTGGTATTTTTCTGAAACAAACATCAATTTTTAATGAATAGTGACACCACTTAGTGGTAGTTAAAAAAATTGAGGTTTTCATTTAAATAAAATTTTACCACTTATATGAATTGAATTTCAAAAATCCGAAATACATGGTTGTTATCAAGAAGTAAAATTTGGTTCATTAAGATGAAAATAATTTTTGGTGAATAGTAACTTTTGACTTTTATTTACCGCGGTTAATGGTAAATAGTGTAATTCAAGGTAAAAAGAATATTATAATAATTAAAAATTACCTTAACAATTGTTCTAACATTATAGGTTGAGTCATTAACAACCGTGGTCATCTTTGGGTAGATATTTGGACCCCTTTGATCCACTTGGGAGTGATAATGACAATTTAGATTAATTAACTTAAAGTAAAGGAAAATATGACAAAAGTAAATATCTTTTAGTAAATTAATTTTTAAAAGGGTTTATATAAATTAACATTTAAACTATAAATATTCATTTGAATGCTAATACGATTTCCTATATCATGGTATTTTTTTTATAATTTTTAGACATCATATAAATTAAATTATTTATGTTACAATAATGATGCAGTATTTACCTCATTAATAAATGATTTAAATAAATAAGATTATAATGACTAAAATATTATCCAAAACATGTCCAATTCTGATTGGATGATTTTATTTCGACCATGATTCATCTGATCTTCATCTTTAATAATTTTTGGACAATTACAACCCTAATATCATTATATAATAAAATAATAGTTTCACACTTTCCTTAAGAGCCCCTCCTCCCCCTTATAAAAGGAGACCACTTATAACCAATTCCACACACCTCTCAAGCCATTTGGCTTGACCAAACTCTTCCAAATTAAGCTCCCAACATCCCTATCATTCTCTTAGAAGCCTTACCTTAGGTATAAGGAACTTCAAGATATCCTTATGGTTCAAACCAAAAGAAGATGCCTAAATTAAAGGTAACGATTTCTATTAAATTGTTTAATTTTATTTTTCTTCTACAACCCCTAAACTCTTTTTATTCCTTTCATTTGTAACAAAAACAGTATCCTAAATATACTAGGATTTTTTTATGAGAAGGATTCGAATTAAACATACACACACCTCAATCTAATTGGTGAAGAATATAATGTTTCTGTGGATGGAAAACTAACGCCTCACGAAACGATGATTGTTCGATTATCTCCTACCACCTATCATGGTGGCCATTATGATGGAACTGTATTTATATATGATATAAATTATGTTTATTTTTTCTTTATGCTTATGTATTTTCCAATTATATCATGCTTTTATGGTTTTCATAGTGGGTAAATACGATAATTTCATTTGAGGAAGTGCGGACTACTGCCCCCTAAAAGTGATGTGATTCGTTAATGCCTTATGTGAGATGTATAGAGGATGGAGTTAATGATATTATATATGATATTACACTTGAATTATATTATACCTATGCATAAATATGTTTTACTTCCATTAAAATAAGAAATATAAATGAAAGTAGCATTCATGCGTATGTACGACTTATCTTCTCCACGAACGGTGCATTTCATTTCTTACCTCTAAATGTTATTTAATATTATAAATACATTTATATACTGGATATATATGATATATATGATATCTAAATCATGAGTATCATTTTGGATATAATGGACTATTGACCACATGGACAACTTGTAAATATAAGGTGTTCATTTTTGACTTAAGTGCCAAATATCGACAAATCAAAAGTTATTAACTTAAATGAATACATAATGTTTATAGCAAGGTAATAAGTGATATAAAAGTAATAATAAACTTGAAAAATGTTCTTAAGAAAGTAGAAATTAAATTTAGTTTATTATTCAGGAGATTAAAGAACGACCAAGTCAAGTCGGACATGAGGTAAGGGACTTCGACTCAATCTCATTTCTTTGAGCCATATTTTGTTCTAATACAAGAAATTATTTTATACATTGTATAAAAACAGTTGAGTTTTACTTTTATATTTTTCTACGATGCATTTTACTAAATGACAAAAAATTATGTTTCTTTTTAACGTAAGCGGTGACAACGACCTTTCCCCCGCCGCGAGTATTATTTGATCTTTGGCTTCCTCAAAAAGCTGTAATGCTTTTAAAATAAAATAAATATCATATACTCTTTTATGTATTTTTGGTATTTAAAATGGTTTTGAAAATGGATTTTTTATGTCAATATATTTAATTGATATACTATGATCAAAATGTGGAAATTTTTTCTTTCCTCTATATTTATCGTATGAGTTATGGTTATATATTGGTACTTGGACATTTGTTTGTTGGTTACGTGATAAACCAAATGACGGGTGGTTCCGTGAATACCAGGACAAGTGGTTATGTTATAACCACCAATGCATTGGGTATGGAAGTTGGCCGTATGGCTATTCCATTTAGTGATATGTGTGAAAGTCGACCGTATTGTTATTCCATTTATGTATATTTATGTCCCAAATTACCTTTATATGTTATGTGTTCTTTATATGGGTTTTATGGTAATATTTTGGTTACAAAAGGGAATGTAATGATCCTTTATTCAGTAAAGAGTATTTACTACTTCATAAAGGTGAAAAGTATTTCATATGTTAAAGAATTGATGGTTTACTTTTTGTTTAAAAAAAAACAGTTTTACTTCTTTGTGTATCCCTTACTGAGCTTTTTATATTCATCCCAAGTTTTTGAAATATTTTTCACAGGACATAATGGGGAATAGGGTAAAGGATGGGATCAAAAAGAAGACATGCTATCTTTAACATGGAACTAGACATGACTCTTTTTTTTTCAAGAGTTCATGTTTTGTAAAAAAAATGGGAATTGTGTAGAAGTGTCTACTCTGTAATATTTTGAAATGTAATATTTATGGCCTAACTCTCTAAAAAAATAAACCTGAAAAGATCCTCATTGTGAATTATTCATTTAATTCCATATTAAGTATGTTTTAAGTCTGAGTCCTTATAACCCTGTTCATCTGTAATGGTCAAAATTGTCATATAATACTCAATATCATTCAATATAAAGGCACAAACCACCTACCTTAGTGTTAGGAGATCACTATATCTGAATCTGAAGTCTTGAATCACCTTATAATGTGGAAGATCTACAAAAACTCCTAAAAGGTTCAATAATGAATAACATGAGAAAGAGAAGGAATCATAAAAGGAAGCTCAAGCAAAAGATAGAGCTTACTGAGGTTATCCCAACACAATCATCGATGGTCTAATTAGAGTTCAGATGCTCAGTCGGGGGATTAGAGGGAGATTGAGGTCGTACGAGCACTCTCTCCCGAACGAGACCTAGAAGAAGATCATTCTGGCGATTAGATGTGACCCCGACGCGTTTAATGAAAAAATGAAAATACAAGGCATGATATTTTGAAGTACACAAAGTGTAAATTCTTTTTGTGTACTCCTCTTTAGGAAGCCACTAGGTCACCCCACATGGTTGTGTGCATGGCCGCTACACGGCCAGCACACGACTAACTGTGGTAACCGAGTACACGTTGTGTACTCATAAAGTAAATGGAATGTACATAGAAAGTTTCCTGAAATGAATCTTTATCTATAAATGACCAGAAAAGGAAATAATAAATAAAATAAAGATTCAGGTTCTTACAAACTTCCCACTTTAAAGAAATTCAACCCTGAATTTCCCTAGCGCATCATTGAAGAAGGAACCCTGAATAGGTCTGGCCATTGTGCCTGTACATTGGCCTCCCTCTCCTGAGTCTCTTCCTATGACTGCTCGTTCTGCCATAGAACTCATACAAGAGGAATAGATCAGCCACGAATAACCTTTGTACCATGATTAATAACCCAGATTGGATTATCCTCAAACAATGCATACATTTATAGCTCAACCTCCTCAGTTTGAAATACATGAGACGGGTCTGAAAAGTAAAGTCGGAGCTAAGAAACATGAAAAGAATCATGCATATACCTGTTCCTCTATGGTAACTCCAATGGATAGGAAACCGGACCAACTCTATCAAGCACCTCAAATGGCTCGACATACCTCGATGAAAGCTTACCCTATCGCCCAGTCCTATTGTTTCCCAACCTCAGTGTGGCACAAATGAAAACCTGATACCCGACCTCGAACTCAAGAGGTCGTCTCCGCTGATTAGTATAAGAATTCTTTCGATATTGTGAAGTATCCATCCTCATCAAAATCAACTCTAACTGATCTGTGGTCTCCTAAACAATACGAGGTCCCATCAAAGCTGCCTCTCCTGCCTCCAGCCAACATAAGGGTGATCAGAATGACATACCATACAATGCCTAATAAGGGACCATCTGAATAGTTTCTTGTAAAATATTATTATAGTAAAACTCCACTAGATGTATGTTCTTCTCCAAGGAACCTCAAAAATATAGGATGCTTGCTCGGAGAATATCCCCAAGCACCTAAATTGTATGCTCGAACTGGACATATGTCTGGGGGTTGTAGGCTGTACTCAGAAGTACTTGTGTACCTCAAGTATTCTGTAGCCCTTACCAGACCCGAGAAGTAAGAAGCTAATCCATGTCTAAAACCATGGAGTGAAATACACCATGAATATGTACAATATTTTAGATGTACGACCTTCGCAACTCATCAACATAGATGGTCTAATTGATCGGTAAGAAGTGAGAAACCTTCATGACTCTTTAAACGACAAAAAAAACTACATCATTCCCTCGAGGCGACATAGGAAAACCGGTCATAAAATCCATTGTGACATTATTCCTCTTAAACTCGAGGATGGGTAACTACTACAGAAGCAATGCTGGTCCGTGATTCTCTACCTTTACTTGCTAACAGGTGGAACAACTCATGAAAAAACCAACAGTATCCCTCCTCATACCTAGGCACTAATACTGTCAGTGTAGATCAAGATACATTTTGGTGACACCAGGACTAAATACCCAAACTGAAGAATGAAAGTCCTGCATCAGCTCCTCATGTATGTCTGTTGGCACCCATACGCACCCCTGGACACGGAATATCTCATCCTTGTCTACTGTCCAACCATGAATAGGGTTATCTCCTGACTTTATTTCCTATAGGACTAGGCCTTTTGAGTCTGAAAGTTTCCTCATTCGCACTCAATCAAGATGATTAGAGGTAACACCTACAAAAGAAAGAAAGGTCTTCCCATTTATTTTGTGCACCTCAAAATGCATCTTAAAGAATATATCCATAAGATTACACTCACTAATGGCCTCTTGAAATGCCTGCATCAGATTCCTTCTGCTCAGTGCATCAGCTACTGTGTTGTCATTCCCCGACATGTAGGTAATCTCAAAGTCAAAAGACTGAAGGTACTCAACCCACCATTGATGTCTCCAATTTAGATCAAGCTGAGTGAGGATGTACTTGAGACTTTTTTGGTCAGTGAAAAACACAAAATTATATCCCAAAAGATAATTTCTCCAACAATGTAATGCATGAACAGCTGCCTCCAACTCGATATCGTGCGTCATATAGTTTTTCTCTGGTTACCGCAACTGCCGAGACCCTTATGCAACGAATACTTCTCCCTGTATAAGAACAACTCCCAGCCTGATACCTGAAAAATCCGAGTACATAGTATAGCCCTTTTCTTGGCTCTGGAAAGACTAGTATCATTGCTGAAGTCAACCTCCCTTTCAGCTTATGAAAGGATAACTCACAAGAATCAATACATAAGAATTTCTAAACCTTCATAGTCAAACTCTTCATTGGTGTTTCTAAGCATGAAAATTACTGAATGAAGCATTTGTAGTATCAAGCCATCCCTATAAAACTCCATACTTCAAATATATTCTTTTTCTGCAACCAGGAATCTACTTCTATCACATTCTCTGGGTCTACTGATACTCCTATCTCTGAGATGACATGACCTAAGAAGTGAAACTAATCCATCAAAAAAATGAATTTTGAGATCGTAGCATATATCAAATGCTCACTCAATGTACTCAAAATGATCACAAGGTGTGTGGAATGGTTGTGTCAAGTGTTAGAGTACGTCGAGATATCATCCACGAAGATAACCTTGACGGAATCCATGTATGGATGGAACACTGGGTTCATCAGTGCCATGAAACTACAGGAACGTTCATGAGACTAAATTTCATAACCATATATTCATATAGACTATACATTCTCCAGAAAGCTGTGAGTGATATATCAGATGGTCTAATGAACAACTGAAGATAACCATACCTCAAGTCAATCTTCAAGAACACCCACGATCCTCAAAGCAGATCAATAGATAATCAATCCTTGGTAATGGATATTGGTTCTTTAACGCCAACTAGTTCAACCTCCGATAATCCACACAAAGCATAAGGGTAATGTCTACCTTCTTTACAAATAGGACAGGCAAACCCTAAAGGGAAGTACTGGTTTAGATGAAACCCTTTGCCTGCAACTCCACCAACTGCGTATTGATCTCATGAAAACTCTGGTGTATCCATCGTATAAGGAGGAATGAACACTGGTTCCACTCCGGAAAGGAGCACAATAAAAAATTCCACATCACAGTCCGAAGGAAAACCTGAAAATTCCTCTGGAAATACATCTCTAAAACAATCTTCCACTGAACGAAAGTCCATCTGCGATGTCCTCTGGTAACCTAGATATAGATGATAATTTTGGGTTATGACTCCTCCTAACCCATGATTCTCTAGGCCCACTCTGCTCATGTGGACATCCCACTCGCCCTTATGAAGAAACGATCTGCCCTCTGGTTATATGAAACTCAAACTATGTTGATATAAATCAATGACTTCATATAAGGGAACCAACTAGTCTCTTATGTGAATGACATCAAAGCCTGTCATCTCTAGGATATAGAAGTCCCATAGAAAGTGAAACCCACCAACCTCAAGATTGTACTCCTTCCACTGACGCACACTCTTCATTCTGGTACCCAACGACAAGCCTAGCATCAAGATATCGGCAGAAGAAAAGATGAAGAGCTCAAGGCTCTCTACAACAGAAAAAGATATAATGTTATGGAAAGCCCCTATATTGAATAGAGAAGAAGATAAAACTGAGGCTACTAAGATCATACCTCAAAATATAGATGGTCTTGGATCCTACTCCTACTGGGTATGCCCCACTGCAAATTTCTGGCTTCCACCACGGACCTGTGACTCTGCCTAACCACTCTAAGCTCATCCAACCTGTTGTCTCTGAAAACCAATCGACTGGGTACCCCGGATACCTCCTCCACCTTAGCCCGAACAGACGAAAGAACTCCAGTTCACTGACTGCTGAGAAACTAGTGGTGCTACTCCTAAATGTGGAGTCATATAAGAACCCATGTCAGCAGCTGCTAGTGAGAATATCTGATAGAAACACTAAAGATGACCCATCTTGCTGCATGATCGGCACTCTGGATCTCTCTGGCAATGAGACCTCGTATTCCCACTCATACCGAACTGGTAGCATACCACCTAGATACTACAAGATGAAACCCGCCTACTCTGATCTACTTGGGTAATATCCCAGTGACACTTCATGATATTAGTAGGAGGAATAATAACTCAAGATGATGAACTGCCTTGGCTCATAGCTCTAGAATCCCTCATATTATGATCTGTGATCAGCACCTGGTTGACAATAGAGGATATCAAATTCATCTTGACGATGTTCACCCGAGATCGGATGTCATGCCTTATACCATCCTCAAACATCCCTATAAGTAAAAAATCATCACCTCCTGGAATAGGTGTGAAATGATGTTGCTCTGTGAATCGAGAGGAATAATCCATAACAAAAACAGTACCCTACTCCAGACTCATGAGCTCTCGGGCTCGATCGGCCGTTAAGGTCTTTGGGTTTTTGTAATCATAGAAGATGCACCAAAACTCTTCCGAAGCCATATTTTTCTGGTGTCCTGTCTGTGAGATCACATCCCACCACATCGTGGCAATGTCTCAAAGCATGTAGGTATAGAGCTCCACCATCTTTCCTAAAGGTATCTCCTGATTCTTAAAAATCTATAGTGTGGCTTCTAGCCAAGACTCTGCAGCCTGGGGTCCCCCATCCCCTGAGAATGTGTGAGGATGCTGCAAATAAAAGACCCAAGTCAATTATACCATTGATGGGGGAAGGAGGAAGTTCTCCCTTAAAGGACTACATCATCCTAAAAAATGCATCTCTGAACTATGCCTCATCACCTATGTTGCATATAATAGTTGGTTCCAAGACTAGCACAATAGGAGGATATGAAGTTAGTCCCCAATCAGCCAGTTCTAGCATCTGATCACCTCCTGGCAACTGGAATAAAACCGAAGGATGTTTCAGTGGTAAGAATCTACAAGGTCAATAGAAAACCATAGATCAAGATTATCTCTGACTGAATACTAGAAGTGTAAGAAGGGAACAGGTGGAGGAATGCCCGCATGTTTTTCCGATCCTTACTACATGAAAAATACTATTCTTACACAGCATGTTCCCTTAGGTCATTTACATGGGAGTTTACTCCTACCTAAACTGGTCATGTAACACCCAAACCACACAACATGTTGTCCTAACACACAACATGTACTTGAATCCTCTTTCCCTATATGATTCCTTCTGCATGGTTAAGACACACAGCTCTCCAAAGAAGAGACTACACAGAATATTCAAGATAGACACAGTGTGTACTAGACAATATTCACCTGGATCGTGTTATCAGTGACACGACCCAACACACGTGTCACGCTACATGGTATGTTCCAGAAGGACACGGCATGTACGAGGAAGGATAACATGAAACTGTGTTGTTTGTGACACGGTCGATTACATGGGATAAACTACACGGTGTGTTCAGTCTTGAAACGGCTTGCATAGCTTATGTTTTAATCCATCCAGGTCGTTTGTCACATGGGTGGAAATGTGGTCTCTAAAAACGATGTGCTCATCCTATACACATTGTGTACTAAAGTGATTTCTCAAACCCATCTCTCTGTCGACACAGCCTATGACACGGTTATAGACTACACTACGTGTATATATATTATAAAACGTGTACATTAGAAAACCTATTTCATCCCAAACAGAAGAACACAAGGCGTGTAGTTAAAACTATATGACATGTATTCTAGTATTTTCTAGACAGTAAGCCTTAGAAACTACTCCAGAACCCATAAAAACACTGGAATGAACATCGAAAGTTCTAAATTTTGATCTATAAATGCCCATACTCCACAAGAATCAATTCTTGACATCTTATAATTTTTATAATAAGGACAACAAGGAAATGAACCACCAAATTCTGGTCTATGGGGGCCCCTAACACCTCAAGAACCAAATTTTGGAATTCTTTCAAACAAAACCTTACACAGACAATATTATATCAAACTGCTGGTATTTTTTATCGTGGAATCTATCACAACAGCAAGCATATTCTACACAACATCTATCAAAACAACATGAAATTTCTAATACATACTAAATATCATTACAAGAATGCATGACATGTGGTTTCTAATAAGTTCCTATAGGATGCATGAGATGGAATACCCTCATCTCATTGGGTTGTGATAGAAATAGAACCTCAATAACATCAACAATAACATAAACAATCATGTGAATCACTCAATGTAAAATCAAATCAATATTAATAATTAAAAAACTAGCAAAATTACAATTACATGAGGTAGATTGGATTTTCACTATACACATGTTAGCTACTCTCGAGCACAACTAATTATGAAGTACCAATTTCATCATATCCCTAGCTATTATCTCCAAACAGTAAGTCAAGAAGAAAAGACATCCTCTGATACCACATGGTATCATCTCGGTTCTGGAAGCAACCTAGAGGGGTTGTGTACCCGGCTGGTCACATGGCCTCAAGCGCATTTACCCAAATGCCATAGGCTATCGACTAGCAATGAGGGCCTTCGGTTTGATAGTGGGGAAACTATACACTCATTGGCATAGTAAAACAACAGAAGTAAACAACGTGCAATAAAAGTAGTAATAATCCCTAAAAGAGTAAATATCAGAAGACTAAAAGTAAGAAATAGCTAGAGTACATATATATATATATATATAATTATTTCATAATCCATATGTATAAGAAGGTAGAAAAACAAATCACAATGCTGTAATAAAAAAATTACTAAAAAAAAGTACAAAAGAAATTGATAAAAAACTCCTTAGCATGGCAAGCCTAAGCTTGGTCCCATGCTCTCCACCTTATAGCAAGTCATGTACCTGACATAGAAAGGAACTTTCCCTTATCTATACCAACAAAAATATAATATGTTTGGGACCAAAAGCATGTCACAAAAAGGGTGTGAGACTAAATCCTAGTAGGAATCCTCCCAAAGATCTTGTCCTATCAGTCAGTGAATGTATGGCAGGTAAAAGTACGGAAGCCGTTAACACGAAAGTACTAACCATGAAACAATCCATAGTTCAACATCAAGAAATAACTAATCAACAACTAAACACAAATAAGTTACCCTTTGGGAAGTACTCACAGCCATACCCTTTGGTCATACCTAAAAAGTACACACAACCCTTTAGGTTGTACACTCAGCCTATCCCTTCTGGTTCAGTCATAAGAATATATTAATACTCTCTGAGAAAGAACAAATAGTCAATTACCCTTATAGTCAATGGTATTCAGGGACTCTCTTAGAAAGCTTACACAGTCAATTTCCCTTATATCCCCAAGGCTAGAGACTCTATAAGGAATCTCACTTGGTCAATTCCCCTTATAGCCCATGTCATTCAACGACTCTCTATGGAAGATCAATCAGTCAATTACTTTTATAGTCTAATGTAGTTTAATGACTCTCTGAGGAATCTCACTCGGTCAATTCCCCTTATATCCCAATGTGATTCAAAAAGTCTCGGAGGAAGCCCACTCGATTGAATTTTCTTTATAGTATACCACAACAGGTTCCCACGACCATGTGTAAGAAAACGAGTATAGAAATAAAATATTTCCAAAGTAAACCTATTGAACTACTTGGAAATCCAGTATACAACATATCAATAATTTCAGGAAACAGAAAATCCAACCTACAACACTAAACATGGGAAAACATGCAAGGTGGCCAAAAAGGATAAGAAGGACCAGACGGTCGTAAACAGAACGTGCATGGGAAACCACATCCAAATCATAGCAATCAACCCTATTCAAATCCAATTTACCTCTACACAAGCATACAAGCATGGAAGGAAATAAAATGTGTAAAACAATGAACATGCAATACCCCATTAAAGTGTATTGAAAAAAAAATTCACATAACAATCGATGCATTTCAACGGAAAGGCACAAACCACCAACCCTGGTGTTAGGATATTGATATATGTGAATCTCAAGGCTTGAATCACCTTATAACGTCAAATATCTATAAAAACACCTAAAAGGTTCAATAGAGGAAAACTTGAGAAAATGAAAGAATCATGAAACAATACTCAAGCAGAAGAGAGATCTTACCTTGGTGATCCCAATGCAATCGATAGTGGTTGAATCATAGTTCGGATGCTCGGTCATGGGCTCCGAGGAAGATAACGTTCATATAGGAGCTCTCGGCCGAATGAGACCTAGAAGAATATTGTTCTGGCGATAAGATGCGACCCTAGAGCATTTAATGAAAAATAACATAAAATACAGGGTCTGTACTTTTGAAGTACATGGCGTGTAGATTATTTTTCTTTATTCTTCTTTAGGAGGCCTCCAGGTGACCCCCACATGGCCATGTGCATGGCCGCGACATGACCAGCACACAACTACCTACGGTAACCAAGTACATGGAGTGTCCTCATAAAGTACATGATTTGTACTTTAATAATTTCGATAAATTTCTCTTTTTCTCAAAAAATAATAGAAAAGGAAAACATTCCTGAAAAGAAGATCTTGGGTCGTACAACTTTGGATCTAAATGGGAGAGGAATGTTGCACAACTAGTAGTCTATATTATTTTGGTGTCCATGGATCTCCCTTTCCCACCAATAATTTTTTATATACTATCAAAATACAATACTATAAACATTATTATTTATTTTGGTGAGTTATTCACCTAAAAACTATGAACATATTTATATAAAATATCATAATCTACCTTTTGTTATAATATATTAGGTTCTCTATAGATATATGTGTGATTATGGACATCCTTTTTTATCATACTAAAATATAATCAAACTATTTTATTTCCTAAATTGTTTCAAATTATTTTTTATAATTTTTATTAATGATTTAAAATCCAATTATTTTAGCACTTTATGACCTTCATTTTAACTAATACGAGTAAATGATGTTTATTTCTTATATATCAATATTTTTCATAAGATCCTATATTATTATAAATTAATTAATATTTTCCAAAATAGAAAAAAATTAATTTCCATCAACAAATATATATATCTTAAGAAATAATTACCAAATCTAGATATATGAATCACTATTTTTGTCATGTAACTAGACTTTCACTACATCCGTCAAATAGTTCATTAAAAGAATGTTTTTGATGATTAATGTATTTTTAATGTGTTCATGCATGAGAATACCTATTTTAAGCTCCATATTTTATTATGGAGTTATCATAAATAAAACATCAAATTTTATTATATGTTTCTCCAATTATATTATATTATCAATTTATATATCATAATTATATTCATTAATCATGTAATTATAATGGCTCTATCACATTTAACATTGGAAGGAACCTTATAACATTATATTAATTATATACAATCCATGATTGAGTGATTAAACATGATAAAATTCATCCGACAATAATCATAATATATAAATGTAATATATTTAAATATTTCTCCCCTTTGTGTTATTAGGCCATAAAATGTGTTTTTAGGTATATATTCTTTAACTATCACTTAATATAAGGTTTATATAGATCTAAATTCACAATCCCTATTCTAAATACATAATAGTTTTCTCTCATATCATTGAATGATTAAAAATATTTTATCATTTTGATATTTTTGATATTTTATATGATTTTTTAATATATGTTCTCAACATTTTCATGTCATTAATAATTAAACCCCTAAAAAATGTGAAAAAATACCCCTTAGTATCAAATTGATATTGACTTATAATTTTTATTTTTTTCATAGATCATGTAAACATGACCTTAAACATTGACTACCCAACCCCACTTGTTTAATAAAATATCATTCATAGAGTCACACCTTATATTATGAATCTGAATTTTAGGAAAAATTCTATCCATGAATATTATTTTTATGTTGTTTAACTAATATCTAGTTTTTCACATATAATTTTTTCTTTTTATTTTAAATTCATCATTATTATCATATAGAATTATTAGACCATATAGTTCATTATTTTTTGTTAGAGGGAATTTTATATCATTTAAGATTATCATATTAGATCATGTATCCTTGTATTACTATATTTTAAATGTAATTAATTGGTCATCATATTAGATGACCTATTAATCAATTCTCTTATATCCATTAAATCCCAATTAAATTTGAGACACGTTAAGAACATGTTTGATTTCTCATTTTTTGTTTTTAAAAATTAATTTATATTAAAGAATATATACTATTTTAGTCAATGAAATAAAATGAAAGGAATAATTTTTAACATTATTTTTTTGATATATAAATTGAAAAAATTATCATCCTAACATCTAAATCATTATGGATATATTTTGAATAGAAAATACAGTACTATTTGGAAAAATTTAGACATTATTATATAGTATGGGGTTTTTTTATCTTTTTATTTATTCTAATTACTTCATATATTTATTAAATACTTATATTTTTCTAAATGATCATACAATGGATTCAGTTTCAACACAATTATTTATTAATTAATTTAAAATATTTTTTATAGTTTTTCTATATTGTATATGAAATGTATTAACTATCATTAATTTAAATAATTGATTTCATAATAAATAATATAATATTTCATTCCATTTACATTAAAATATGTTTTTATCCAATATATAATTTTATATGTGGATAATTTATCATCATTTCCTTGTATAATAATCCAAAAAAATAATTGAATATTACTTTGACATCACATATCTTGTAATTTATTTGATTTTTATTTTTTCCAAAATAACTATAAAATCACTTCTATATATCATCATATTCATATATTTTATAGTATTTCTTTACATAACATTGTTCATATTCCATGTTAACACTTTATCATTAGGGGAATCAATATCATTGCTTATGTCATCAATATAATAATTTATAAAATCCATTATCAAAGAATTATTATATATTTATACTGTGATATATGATATAATAATGGACATTATAACATACTAACCAAAATAGTAGGGGACAATAAAAATTCCATATTAACATTATCAAAGATCCTTATGCCTAAGGATATCAATTTAGAGCGAGGGTATCAAGTAAAAATATGGATAAATTTACCATTAATCAGTGTACATAATAAAAAAACCATTTAATGTACCACAATATATAATCAAAGCAAACATATAAAAAAAATATACCAAATGTATGTATATATATTTAAACAATATAACTAATTTCATAAATTAAACAACATCTGATCACCCATAGTGATTACCTCATATACAAGTAAGAGAAGTTAAAATGTAAAAGGAGGCATTACAACAACAAGCCTTGTATTACCAATTTGCATATATCATTGTGATCTGTCTCTGTATTCAATATTCCATAACCTTATGCCAACTATTAAAAACAATATTTTAAGGATTCATGGATAACCAATGGTCATTTCAGCCGGACCGGGGTGTGAATAAAAATTTGGGGGGACAACACTAATGAAATCATGTTCCCAACCGGTATTGTGTAGTGTAATTAAATGAAATATTATTATTCAATATTAAATAGAAAAAATATATCATTTCATGAATATCATAATATCATGGTGAACACATGAGAAAAAACCATGTGGAAAGTAGTAGTCTACACTCCAAGTTTCCACAAACCCTATTTATATCACCTTTGTCTTCATTATGGATGGATAAACATACTGATGTCGAAGAATACCATGATCTAAAATAAGTATGGAATGGAAATAATGTATAACAACAAAATATAAAAGTAAATATACATTTCATATTACTTTTATAAAACAAAAAACATTATACAAATGTCCATTCAATGATCATATGTGTTTAATTACTATGGAAACATGGAAACATAAAAAATGGTACACGATAGAGCAATATTACATCCCACTATGTTATAAAAGACTGAAACTCTCTTATATATATCATTAAAGAAATATATCTTCATAAACTGGTGATGGAAACATAAAATGGGGTTATCATAGATGCTCAGTATTGGTAATAAAGGGAGTCACACAATCATATAAATGAGTATAAGAGTATAAGAACATGATGATTTCATTATAAGGTCATACCCTGAATTTTATATACCATAATCAAAATAATGGATTAAATCATGGAGGATCAAAGATATTAATCATATGAAAATAATTAACATGATATATGAATGCATAAAATAGGAAAAAGACATCAAATTATAACAAACACATAAGCACATAAAATGATATCCAATGTTTTCAAGGAATTTTCTCCATGTAAATCATAATTGCATGGGTTCACTCCCCTTACTATCTTGATAGTCACGTTCAACTTATGAAACCATCGTAATTGAATGAGTTCACAGTTTATGCCAACATGGTAGTCATGGATGACTCCCATATCTATCTTAGTAGCCAACGTTCACTCTTAATATCATATTAATCTATCTCATGAGTTATAAATATTTAACAATTTTTTTGGAGGTAGATCTATTTACCACCCATAACATAGTGAAATAATACATACATGTACAAAATGTTCATTTAAAAATTACCATAAACCATGAAATGAAAAGGGCATCATAAACATGTAATAATATAATAAACTATGAAAATGATATAGGTTTCATAATAATTTAATCTAAACCATAACTATATTTAAAAATCATATAACCCATTAATGATAAACTATTTTTATAAATATCATGAAATATTAATATAAATCATTTAGAGAAGTATTATTTTTTGATATATTGAATTATTTACCCATAAATTCTTGAGTTACACCAATGTATATCATCTTATATGGGAAATTATTTTGAGTTATCTTTAAAAACAATTATTGTGGAAAATATCCAATCTAAATTGGAAAATGATTAGTAAATCATAAATAATTTTGAAAATAATATTCAAGAAATTAAACATGAAAACGTATAATATCATATTTTTCATAAATTAATGGACATTCCATTGAATACTAATTGAGAACTTATAATGAAATATTTCAAACATTTAAAAAATTATTTCACTGAAAATAAGTTGAGAATTTTATAATTAAATCTTTAATTTTTTTGAAAACCATTTCAGGGATTTTTTTATAACTTATATAGAATTATTGAAAATTATATCAATTAAATTTTTTTGACATTTTTTTGATAAAATAAAAATACTTCCTGAAATTTTTTTGAAATACATTTTTCATGATAAATCAGGAATGAATCTTGAAAAAAATTTGAAACCAATTTTTCACTCCAAACATATAAAATATACATAATAACATTTTGAAAACCTTTTATATGGAATCTATTTCAAAGAAATTATTTTAATGAATATTTGGAGAAAACATTTCGTTAAAATTATAAGTCATTAATATTGTAAAGGATGATTTAATGGAATTATGGTTGTGATGGTGGAAAAATATGTATGTTCCAAACATTCCTTTTGTACTGTAAAAAATTAGAAATGTTCCTCAACCATAAGATGAAAATAAGATTATTTTAATTTTTTTAAAAAATGTAAACATGTGTAAAAATGTAATTTAAATTTCATAGTATAATAGTATAATATTTAAGGAATCCTTTTATAAAATATTTTTTTTAAAGGAACACATATTTTAGACCGAATACTGAGGTAAATTCAAACATTCATACTACACATTATTGGTCATATTATGTACCAATGGGTTGAGAAAATGTACTATTACCTTGATATAACTTGAAAAACCAAAGGGTAAGAATGTAATTTATAGTTCTTTACCAATGGATCGCAATATTTTGTAAATTAAATCACAGTCATAAAAAATCATAGTAAATGATATGATCGTTTCAACCAAATCATACTACTTAGAAACATTGAATCATACATCCCATGTAATAAAATGAAAATACATGAAGCCTAAAATATCATTAAAATTATTGTATACAGGATATAATATTTCATATTTAATTATATATGCCCTAAAAAATAATGATAATACTTAAAAAATATATATGTCTTAAAGGTTGGAAATTGATACAATGATATCCAACTGATATGGTAACAATTGATATGTTAAACTCAAGAAATAAATATCATATAATAAATATTTAAATAACCACATATTTAATAATAATTTTTATGTAATAAATTCTTGGTATGTACACACACCACACAACTAAAATGGGTAGTTAATAAATCATGAATCTAATGAAAATAAAAAGTGAGACATAATTCCATTACACTGTGTCTTGAATATCATTGTACTCATAAAAACATCATATATAATAAATATAAATTTATTATACCACTAAATAATAACCATATTATTAAAACAATTACCATATATGGTTCTAGTATGACTCTATATAGCCCTCTTATTAATAATTCTATGTTAAGGTTTTAGATCAGGTAATATCTTCTTTGTTCTTCACATGTGTATTAATTTGTTATATATTTGGTCCTTATACATATATAATTATTTTTATAATGAAAAACATGATATTAGTATAATATTGAAATTATAATATATGTAATATAATAATCTATTTAATAAATAAATATGTAATGGGATATAACATTCATTGAGATGGTAGGTCGTATGTATCCTTGAACTTGGTTCCGGTTCTCATAAACACTTTGAATGAAAGAACTCAAAAAATATATATATATATATATATAATATAATTAATGTATCATTATGATGATATATATATTTATAATTAAAGTCCAATTAATTGATCCCTAATTCATTCCATGAAGTGTGTTAAGGAATAACATTGCATTGAGTGGATGGTTGTCCACACATTCTGAAACGAAATTATCTTAATTACACAAAATTAAACGTATAATTATATGTGTTTTAAAATAAGTAAATATTCTTAAATAAATTATAAATTTCATAATTATTATTTATAAATATATTTTTTATCATAATTTCCACCACGAGAAGCGCTAAAGGAAAAAATAGAAAATCATCATTTTGTGTGGCGGTAGTTCACCGAAAACATAATGAAAATGTTCCCTATCCATTACAAGGATGTATGTGTAATTTAAGGTAGAATAATAATAAGAAAATCATAATATTATATTTTATATACTTTTTTTATAACACATGAATATATTCATTATTGGGTTTGGAGAATAAAGTTAATATAAAGGAGCTTGAGGTTGGTTATTGCCTCTTCTTTAGGGAACTCCTTTTCAATGTCAGCAAAGGGAATCCTTGGATATATTTCTTCTAATGATGAGGCTTATTGGATTAGGGGTGTCATTTTTAGGATCAATTTAAGAAGATATTGGTTGATTCATTATTCCTTTTGAGGTGTCATTAAGTTGTTTTATGTGAGGAATTTTATAGCGGAGGATCAGAACTCATGTAAATACATGGGAAAAGAATTCAAATTCTATTTTTATAATTTCATGTTGATGAAATAATAATCCAATGTTTTATTAAAGTAGTATAGTGTTGATTTATGGGAATAAATTCACTTTTGGAAAATTTTATTAGTCATTCTGGATCTTAATAATAATTTTTATTCCTCTATCAAGCTAATTTTCCCCTACTCCTTCAATGTAATTTTTGTTTCATTCACTAATACTTTCATTAACAAAATTATTTTAACATATAAGAAATTATAAATTCCTATTATTATTAATATTGAATCCATTTTTCAAAACAACATTCATATATGTCATAGAAATTAATTAAAATATAATCCATAAAATTGTATCCCAATGTTTGTTTTATATGTAGAAATGTTCATAAATTTGATATATATTGATGTTGAATTTCAATGTAGAAAACGATTATAATTATGTACATTGGATTATTAGATATAAATTAATCCAATTAATCATTAATAATATTTATAAATATTATTTATCCATAAAAATAAACATTATGAAATAACTATTTGGAAATAAATTTAAGTACATCACTCTTCATAAAAAAATATGATACTTCACAGAAAAATACCAAAAATTAAACCAAAAAAAATTTTCATATTCCAATAGCAATGATTTAGATCACTTTTAGATTTAATAATTATAATATATCAAAAAATTTTATTTAAAATATGTTATCTATTAAAAGGATGCATTCATAACTTGATAAAAATATAAGTTTTTATGTGTGAAATTGGTTTTGTTCATATGTTATGTTTATAAAATCAATTAGATGAAAAAATATTTTATTGGGTAAATAATATTTATATATAAATTTAATAACACTCACTAGTTGAAATAATTTATTTTATAATATAAAATGTATTTTTGAGCATCAAATTTGTTTTCTATAAAAACATTCCCTTTATATTCAACTAGTTCTTATATCCAATTGTAATTCATTTGTAACCAATGAATCCCACCCAGTATTTTCATAATTTAGATATACATATTCATAACTGTCAATTTAAAACCAACATTATATCCAATTATATTAAATATTAACATTTTAAATAATATGTTGTTGTTTTGTAATACTCGTTAGTGCATGTTACAGAAGTCATCGAGAAACATTAGTCTTGTCCGAATTGGAAGCTAAAAATATTGTTCTGTATAAAATAAGATAAATATTATCTTAATTTATGTTCATGATTAACTTTGAGTTTAATATAAAGGAATACAATTATGGTTCTTTAAAATAAAATAGTCTGTTTTCATTGTTGCGTGAAATTCAAAATCTATACAAAAAAAGAATTCCATTTTTTCCATAAAATCACAGGGTATTAAATTGAACCCCATCTAAAATTCATTTTACAATCAATTTTTTTTTGATTTTCGAATTCTTAATAGTTGAATTTTCTTATTGAAACCAAATATATATAAAATTTATCATAAAATTTTCTTTATGAAGGTAAATTTGGAAACATAATAGTTTCACAAAGTAACATATTTATGGGGACTGATTTATGTCATCAATCAAAATTTATTGAATGATCAAGGAAAAGTTGGAAGACAAAATTTCATAAATTTGTGTTTATTTAAAAGTTCAACGGTTCAAAAAAAATTAGAGTATTATGAAAACATTCATTTTTTATCATCTTATTAATGTTTTTTAATTACTTTATTGATCCAAGACTATAAGGAAATATTATTACATGATATTATTTTATTAAAAAAGTATGTTCTCTCATTTCAATTTTATAAATTTATAATTCATCCATTAATTCATGAAATGGGTGTCCATGAATTAGCTCAGATGCCTGATGTCCAAAAATATACTTCTAGTACACCGTAAGGACCTTAATAGAATGAAATGTATAACCAGTTCTCTATAATTATTCTTCATAATAAATAATGTTAATAAAATAATCACAAAACATAAAAAGAATCTATATATTCCCATTATTAATATTTATTCAGAAGAAATAATTACACTTTAGTGAGGATATCCCATAGACAAGTGTTAGGTGTGAAACTATTATAATCCTTCAATAATGTGTGCATTTCCCACGGCATTTTTCTAAATTATTGGTTTTCATCCTACATGAATGATATCATTTTTAAAACTATACTAATATAATATTGAAAATAAATTTGATGGAAATCCTTGATTAAATTTTTTTCAATCAATAGCCTTTTATAATAATTTTTTTATAGAATCTCAATACATGAATTTTTCCTCTAAATTTTAACATAAAATTTACATGAATGGTTAACCTTTTAAAATTTTTTTAAGAAAAAAATAAAAAAAATTATAAATATGGTTATGTAATGAACTTATCACTGATCCCTAATATATCAAAAGTTGTTATTTTTTGGTAAATCCCAAACAAGTGATTGCATTCATTTAGTATAATCTTGAAACACATTAATGAACTAAATTACATTAATCCTTATTGGAAGCATGCATGTTACCTTATTACAATTAATATTTCATCTATTCCTTAAATCCAAAAATGTAATAAACTTTATCAATGATATAAAAACCTAATTGTCAGAATGTCCATAATTAGTTCCAAGGTGAACAGTACCATCCAATTTACTTATTCATCTCCAACATATCATCATCCAAACTATATTATCTTAATATAAATAAGATATTTAAGTTATATTTCATTATTCAAAATATCGCATTGCTATTAAATCAGTTTTCATCAGACACATTCAATGAAAGCTTTTAAATATATATCACAAAACATAAACAAGAATATCCTCATATACTTCACCATTCAAAAAAAATAATTATAATGTATAGATATATAAAAATATTATTAATTCTACTTCATACATAATCAATAAGAATAATACCTCATCCAATTACTTAACAACTATTTCCTTTCACATTTCATATATAGTCTCGTCATTTGAATGAAATTACCCATCACTCCTAAAACCCTGATGATATTTTTAGGATCATTCCACTTGGGAAACTGATATCAGTAATTAATATTTAATCCACAAATTAATCATTTAACCACCAATGACGTATTAGGGAGAACAATATTCCCAAAAACGTTAGTAACAAAACACTTCGTTTTTTGTTGTAGTCACCTACTTTGTGTCCTTTTTTTCAAAGTCAAGAAACATCGTTTTTCTTATAAGATATTCACATAAGATAATCTAAAAATATTATTGACACAAAAGAAACTAAATATTCTTTCTCCCATATCCTCCTTTACCAAAAATAACAGGGGAGTCCTTCTCTTGGTTGGTAAGTCTAGGAGTTTGTTAAGGTACGTGTTGTTAATCATGATATTTGAAAACTGACCAGGCATGAACAAAACATCCTACACTCTAGCGATCATAAAATTTGACCTCTCATAAAAAAAAATTCATCACCTTCAACATTAACTAATTTTTTTATGGTTTCCACAATTGATCAAAATCATAAATCATAGTTGGAACAACACTATTCATAGTTGTAAACCATGTAATCATAAAAAATAATGACTTATTGAATCTAAATATTATGAAATCACCCATAAAAAAATACTCAGGTTTATCTGAGGATATTAATATAAAATATATTTTTAAATAATTCATGATGGTTCATGATGTTTTTGATAATTCACAATGAATATCCACTAGGAGTGTCAAGCTTTGTGTGGAGTAAGGCCCATTCTCGTGAACCGTGTTAGGCTGAGTGAGATCTGACACCACTAGTGTGAGTTTTTAATCCTAGGTACATATATACTATATCCACATAAACATATAAAATGAATAATGGTATTTATTTATAGGATACAAATCACTATACCCATTAAAAAAAATTCTGGACATTTTCCTAAATTTTAACCCAACTTTAAACATAGACACTAATACATAACTTGATATATCCTTTGAAATATACATTGGGATATCACTAACAGTATTTCTTCATATTCTACAATGGTTGGATAATAATTCTCTCTAATACTAGTTATAAAAAAACTATATCATCGTAAATATAAATTAATTTTTTTAGTAACAATTAAAACATTATACAATCGTATGCTGGAATAATGTTATAGATTATTGACAATAGAAACATGGAAACATAAAAACGGGTACATTAGTGAGTTATATATTCTTCCACTATATTCTATAAAATAATAACCCTGCATAATATATTATAGAATAAATATATCCTTATAAACCACAAATGGAAACATAAAAAAGGGTCATCTCTTATTCTTATTATGGTTAAAAAAAGGAGACATGTAAGCATAAACATGATCATATATGTTTGTGAATGTGCTCATAACAATATATGATAATACCATTAATATCAAATATCATAAAAAATTATCATTATATAAATATTGTTGGTTCATAAGACATGATTCCTAAAGAAATAAATTACATAATCCATGAATGCCTAACATTGGAAGATGTCATGAAATTGTGTAAGACACATAAGAATATAAAATGATTTTCATAGTCATCACAACATTTCTACAAAGTTAAATATAGTATCATGGGATAAATCCCTATGCCTTATTGGTATTCATGGTTCACTACCATTGACATATTAGTAGCTTTTTTTTCACTCCTGACAATATCTTGTTAGTAATCGTTCACATTGATAGTCATCTCTATAGTCAAGGTTCTCTTATAAGACCATGTTAGTCTATATTTTTATATATTAATCTTTACCCAATAAATTGGTAGTAGAAATTGGTACAACACATATCATTGTAAATTTATACATACATGTTCCATAAGATCATTACAAATCATATCAATACTCATGAAATGAAATTTGTATCACAAACAGTTAATTATATCTCAACATGTGGAAAAATATAAAAGTCTAATAATCATGTCATCCAAATCACAACTAATGAAATGATCCAGGTTTAGAAAGAATATAAATGATAAAATTGAAATTAGCTTCATAAACATCATTCCTTAAAAATATAAACCATAAATAAAAAGAATAAGGATTGAAATATTGAATCATTCCATTAGAAAGTGATGTGTAACACGATAAATATCACACTATATTGAAATGAATATTAAATGGCAGTTTTTGAAACTTTCATCTATATATTATCCTTTATTATTTTGAAATTGTTTTTTAAACTCAAAATTTTTTTAAAACAATTCTCATGAAAATAAACATGAAGAAATTTAAAGGAAGAGTTGAAACTATTTTGTAAACCTCTACCATAGATACTTTGTGAAAAAATATAATTAATTTATGAAGTATTTGTGAAATCAATATCATTGAAATAAATTTTAAATTTAATAACTATTGATTGAAAATTATTTGAAAACCTTTACTTTTTAAATACATTGAAATCATAAAAATGAATCTGGAAAATGTTATGAAACCCACTTATTTTAAAAAATTTATAAAAAATATAAAGAATGAATCAAAATATATTGAAATCCTTTTTACATGAAGACATATGAATGAAGATTGAAAAAATATATTGAAATCTTTTTTCTAATGAATCATTTAAAATAAATTTTAAATCATTTTCGAAACCATTTTATAGAAAAATAAAATATGAAAATGGATTTATAGAATATTATTAAAAAAAATTATTTAAAAAATTACCCTTTTAAAGGATGTTCCAATGTAATGAACTTAATGATGGCTGGTAAATCTATACACGCTGAATATATATTTTTCACTATATATAGTTTACAATTGTTCCTCGATTGAGAAATAAAACAAAGATTCCATTTCAAAGACCATTTTTTAAATGGTAAAAAATTGTTAAGAATTTCATTTATATATGATATGATAATATAAGAATATTTTATTATACATCCTAGAAAATATTGTTTTTAAGGAACCCTGATTTTCAACCGAAGAGAGTGGCAAATTCTGACTTTCAGAAACCCACATTTTATATCATATTATGTACCAAATCTTAGAAAAATAATATTATTACTAGGATATAACATGAATAACTGTAGTTTAATAAAATTACTAAGAGTTATTGATATATGGATCCGAATATTTCATCAATAAAACCATAATTAGAACCAATATATATTAAAAATGAGAGTGTTTTAGTAAACACATACCACTTGGTAACCATGAATAAATTCCTCAACGTAAAAACATGAAATTACATGAATATTAAAATATCATTAAAATATGTGATTCGTGACAGTTCATGTCGAATGTATTTATATTTACCTCAATACAAAGGTGAGTACATAAGAAAACATGTGTCTTAATGAATTAAAATTGAGACAAATCATTCTTACTAATTATCTATATTTTAAACAAAACTAACCTATAAAATAAATATCATAGAATGGATTTGTAAATACCCATATATTTTATAATAATATAAATTTATTACATTAATTGGTAGTATACCCATGACACAAATGAAATGACTGGTGAATAAAGCAAGAATCTCATGAAAATAAAGAAAGAGATTAAATTCCCTTAATTGTGGTCTTGACTATAGTCATACTCCAACAAACATCATACGTAATAAATATAAATTTATTAAAAATCTAAAACAAAACTATGTTTTTATATCTAATAATATATATGGTTTTATAATGATAAAATATTACCCTCTTGATAACAATTCATGGTTGGGGATTCACTATAGGTATTATCCACATTGTTCTTCACATGTGTCCTAATTTGTTTTATCATTGATCCTTATACATACATTACAATATCAAAAATGTAAATAATTATATAAATATTATTTATATTTATTATATATTAATTATAATAATGTATTTAATATATAATTATTAAATTTAAGACAATTTTCATGTAGATGATAGTCTATATGTACATGTGAACATTTTTCCATTTTTGGTTAACGTATTGAACGAATGAAAAATAATTGAACATTTTTATAAATTTTTTATAAATTATAATTATAATTATATATATATTATAATTTCACAAACCCATTATTTAATATTTTCCATGTAATGTGTGAATGAATCACATCACTTTGAGTGGGTGGTAGTCGACACTTTTTCAAATGATGTAGTCATACTTACAAAACATGGAAATATAGAAGATATAAATAAAAAATAATTAAAAAATCCTGAATAAACTGTAAAGAAAAATATATTATATATAAAAATGACTATCTATCATAATTCTTTTCATGAGATGTGGTAATGTAAAACCGATCAATCATCGTTTCGTGAGTCGGCAGTTCCACATACTCATAAACAGTATGGTAATTACCCATTACATGGAAGTTTGCAAGTGTAGATTGATCCCTTAAAAAATAACTTTTTATATTCTGGATAATTTTATTTGTATTATCATTTAATAATTATAGTTTAGGGGGTAGGTAATGGAAATAAGATAAAGGTTCTTGGGAAAATATGTTACCTTATATGTGGGTAACTCTTATTAGATTGCACAAAAGGGATTCCCTAGATTTAATTCACCTAAAATTTAGGATTCTATATAGAGGGGAAGGATTTTTATGATCTAGTCGATACAATCTAGGTAAATCTAATTTGGGTTTAGATGTGTGAGGAACTGGTAGGAGTGGAGGCCTTTTTAAAGTAGAGGACTGAATCTTTTGTAAATCATTGAAATCAAATTACACCCTCATTTTTCCAATGTCATATATATCCAATAATTGTAAAATGTATTGAAAACTAATAATAGACTTGATATATGGAATGAAAATGAATTTCTAATATGTGTATTAGTCATTTTGGGTCTTAATATTAACTTTTATTATATTGTTAAGACAATTTTTCTCTTAATCATTTTAGTTAATTATAATTAAATTCAATATTATTTTAGGTCAAAATAAAATTTGAAATTACTAGTAATTATATATAATTTTGATTGAAAATAATAATTCAATTTTTCAAAACTATAATCCAATTAGTTTCCTAAATTGATAGAAATTAAATCCTTCATACAAGATAACATGATTGGTTTTTAAACTGAAAACATTCAATGGTTATCTATTTTATTATGTTCAATATCAATGTGAAATTTATTAAAATGAACTCAATTTTATTATTGGATAAATATTTAATCTAAATAAACATTAAAAATATATAAAAATATAATTTATACATATAAAAAATATATGAATAATATGTTTTGAATTAATCTTCTAAAATTTTCCCCATTAAATAAATATGATACTTTGTATAAATATACCAAAAATTAACCCTATAAAAAATCATATATTCCTATTTAACACATTAACAATAATTTGAAATATATGCATTATAGAAGAGAAAAAAATTGTTTATAGAAATTGTGCTACATTAAAAGTATGGGAAAGAACCATAATAAAACTATTGGATTCTATGTGTTAAATTAGATTAGTCCTTAAATTATTTTTATGAAATAAATTAGATGAATATAAAAAAATATTTTATATATAATACATATATAACAATAATAAAAAAAAATTAAGTAATTTAATTTATTATTATAATATATATTTTTATGCATAAAATAAGTGTTCTATAAAAACACTCCATTTATATTCAATTTGTTCTTATATCCATTTATTTAAATAATTATGCATTAGTAAGAATGATGAATCACAAATATATATAAGATGAAAAAAATAGTTTAAATGTTTGAAAGGGGGAAATTTATTACAAATATTGTTCATTAACCAGTATGAGATCAGCTAGTAGGTCATCCATCCTGGAAATATCTCTGCTATCTCCAATGTTGGCCACACTATCTGACACCTTGTTCGGCTCACAGTAAGAATGAGTGATAATATTATTGAGATATATCTGCTATTAGACGAATTCTATATATCATGCTATGAGGGGTCGTGCCAGGTGAACCACCCCATGTCAAAGAGCATGAATGATAGTAGTGTAATGACATTCAATCCATATGTAATTCCATACTTTTCTCTTTTTGAGACTAATATTGGTAACGATACAGAACATATTTACATCTAGTGGCATACAGACATGTATAATTGCTGAATCAAAAAATTTGACCACTCTGATTCTTACACACTACTCATTTTCACCCATGTCTTGGTCTTCCTTTTAAATAACCATCGACATTTATTTAGATCCATCGAAGGAGAGGAGGTGTCCAGAATACATCCAACATACCTTTCACTTTGCTAATTCTTCCTTTGATTCTGATCCAATGAAGAACAAAAAGATCCTTGGCAGAGTTGTGGAAAGTATATTTTTTAATCATTCCATCTTCCTTGATATAAATGAAGATCTAAACCTATAATTCATGAAAATTGAATGTATTATAGTTTTGATTGATAGAATTTCTCTAATACATGATGAATTGCAGTTCAGCAACAACTACAATAAAAAACTATTCAACATGAGTAAAGGAATCCATAGAAGTGCATCTTTGAAGATGAAGCCAAATGGAGTCCGAACCAATTCAAATGATATAATGATTGAAAAATTGGTATTTATATTACACAAAACAAGTAGCATATTGAATGAATAGGTGGTCAAAATCATCATAATGTTTATTACACATTTGATATTTTGAAAAAACATGGATACCAAATAATTAAAGATATCAATCAATGGGAACTCTATTTTGGGCTATTCTATAGACGATTTTGATTCTATAGGGCATTGCAAATATATTTTCAAAGTGTGTTAACAATGAAATATATTTTATTATGTTACCACAATTAGGATTGTACAAAAATTTATTATTTTGAACACCATTATGAGATGGTTCCCACACCAAAAAACATCAATGTTTCCAGAAGTGTAATTGTCAATAATAGTATTAAAATCATTAGGTAACCCCCTATATCCAAAGAGAATACATATTCATATATGTAGATATTAATAATAATAGATATTTATTGGGATATTTAATAGATTGAAGTGGGTATCCATTCCAGTTATCCAAAAAAAATTTAAAATATTATTATTTATTAACATTCCATAGAGTGAGATGCATGATTTAAAAAAATAGAACTTTATAGAATTCAAAATAGAACCATCCATGTGCAGAGCCCTACCTATTCTTATATATCTATAAGACCTTTTTATAAATAAATTATAGGATGATGAATTTTTTTATATGATTCCACATGAGTTTATCATGAAGGGACTTAGTGAAGAATAAATAGTTCTTAATACTGAGGACACCATTGCCAAAGAGTTTAAAAAAATTATTCCAATGGATATTGATATATTTATTCTCATGAATGCATCCACTCTATATAATGTTTTTACTCCACTTATATGCATTTTAATTAGTTTTATAATCCATTTATAAACCATTACGGAGTTATAATATTTAGAAATGGTGGTGTACTTGAAATGAAAAAGACATCTGGAAATCGATAGGTATTTTTCATTCCATGTAGGTAGTTGACTATTAATATATTCGACTATATTGGAGGAGTAGAAGAGGATTCCCAAAAATAGTAATTGAATGGTACATGAATGTGAGAGGTTCTTATTTTATACCAAGGTTATTTATAATACTAGTCTTTATATCTATACGAAATCTTTTTCCAAATAAAATAGTGAATTTGATCCCATATATGTATTTCCCTAACAACTCTCCATAGTGATAGAGGGAATACTAGAAATTTTTGAAGATTCATTTTTCACCTTGAAGGATAAAAATAATAGCATTTTCATACAAGTTATCATAGTGAACAATAAACATTCTGGTGGTAATTATGTGCTTAATTTTACCATCGTTAACAATCTTAGTCATAATTATAACAAGGTAGCCCTCAAAAATAACAAAAAAAATGACACCAAAAGGACCCCCTATCAGATTCATTTGGTGCAATTGAAATTGAACTTTGGAGAACCATTAATCCAAATAGAAATATGAAAACAACCAAATAATTTTTTAATTTTGTTAACAAAAAACTCACTAATGATAATCTATTTAAGGACCCTCAAAATAAGACTCTAGTACACAATGTCAAAATAAAATTCCAATGATTTTTTAATAGGTATTATTTATCATCTATTAGTATTTTTAGTATATTTGTAATTTCAATGGAATATAATAAGAAATATTAGATATTTCTTCCCATTGAGAAGCTAATCATTTTTCATGATAAAATTTTTTAGAAATCGACGAATGAATATTAGCTAAGAGTTTAGTTATGATTTTATAAATAGTTTTAATGAGATAAATATAATAGTAGAGATGAATTTCTGAAGAATTAACCACACTGTGAATAAGAGAGAAGAATTGTGCATTAATATCATATTGAAGTTATCCATTAGAAAAAAGGATTTCATTAGTTTACAGACATCATTTTTGACAGTATTCAAATAGTGTTGGAAAAAATAATTAATTAAACTATCATGACTAGGGGAGAAATTATTATTTTAGATAATTACCACCAATTTAATATCATGTTCTATGGGAACACTTTTCAGGATACTGTTTTCATTGTCTCACAATTTGATAGGAATTATATCCAATTTTATGTCCTTATTAAGGTTAGAACCATTAAAGATCTTGTCAATGATTGAGACAGCATGACTAACCAAACAATCATCCTTATAAATAACTTTTTAAATTATTTAGGTAATTAAGGGGGCTACAAGCTTTCTTTAATCATTATATAGTTTTATTCAATTTCTTTTTTCTGTCATCATATTTGTGCCACATAATTTTGATGGGTTTTTCCACACATTATCATTTAATTTCATAATAGTGTTTAAAATAATGAAAAGATAACTTTCATTTTTAGGATAATTAGATAATTAATTGTTCATATATTCAAGATTAATATGATTGAAAGTGTTTTCTAGGTACGAAATATCATTATCAAATTGGTTGACTCATTTTTCCCCCTGACTATAGATTTCTCTTTAAATGTTTTGATTTCATAACAGTTTAAAAGAATTAGTGTTATAATTTATATAATTCATGGTATCTTTATCAATCAATTTAGAGTCTATCACAAGGTTCCATGTACTGTTAAATCTAAAGGGAAGTATATGATTAAAACACTAGTATTTAGACTAACTTGAATTGGGTGATAATTTGAGTTTATGCAAGGAAATGTGATATTAGAAATGGTATCATAGTTATATAGGGATCTATTTTTTGTTAAATATATAGCTTATTCACTATCCATAACCCTTTTATGATGTATTCTATACCATGAATATTTGGATCCTATAATATTTATGTCCAAGTGATTATTTTTCTCAATACATAATTTTAATTTATTAAGAGAAATGTTATTGTGATAAGGACCAACTTTTCATTAGGTAAATAAATAAAATTGATATCTCTAGAGATAATTTAAAGGACATAGATCATACTATTTAAAAAAGATAGTCTTTTACATAGAGATCAAATATATTGGAACATATTATTAGAATATATATTGTTTTATTTGATATGAATGTTTTTTAATGTCATTTAATATGTGAAGGGTTAATTGTCAATATAAAAAACATGAACATTGCTTAAAATAGAGTAGAAAAATATCCAAAGAGAATCCAATGAAAAATTATTAGAAGTAACACTAAAAAATATTTATATAGATAAATCCAATCCATCAAAACTAGAAGAAAATTTTATTTTAGGACCAGAGATAGATTTTTTTGATTTATTTGTCAATAAAAGTATTTTTAGCATTTTTATTATTTCATAGTTTACAAAACCAGATAATTCCAACATAGAATATTCAAATGGAAAAGATTTTGGGGATGGACTCCCACTTTTTTACCTCTAGAGTTCTTGTTCATTGTTGATTTTTGGGAGGTATGATGGATTTTTCCTTGATATTTGGTGTGTCACAATCATTCCTCATGGGAATGTTATGAGAAATAATATTTTAATGTTTACCTGAATTGTCTTCTATCTGATTTTTTAGTTTTCACCGATAACATAATCATTAGAGATAGCACTTTTATTTTGAATATCATCATTTTATTCAATATATTTTTCAATCCCTATTTTCTTTCATGGTAATTTTTTAAACATCAATTTGAGTCAATTTATGTGGTTGAGGCCTCTAATTATCATCTAGGGTTAAATTTTCCAGAAAAACTTGTTATTCAAATGTACCAACCACAACAGCTTCATCATGTATCTGGGTGTTATGCCCATATTAGTATTTTGAGTTCTTGGAAGATTTTTTGGAATTAATGTTCCCCTGGATCCCCATTATATGTTGTGTTCCAATTTATGGAGACACCATGCATAATTATGTGTTTTATTGTTCCTAGTTTGATTCCCATTGTCAATAATTTTTAGTAAAATGATTATACTAATGGGACTTCACCTTGAATGCTGTATTTTGAAGCAGCCATCGAGGGAATATAATTGTTGTAGTAATTTGAGTTTTTTGTCCCTAGGATCAGCACTCATGGGTTTTCTACTCCAGGATGAGATGAATCATCACCTTCTATTAATGAGTTTAGATCAACCCTAAAAAAATATGGGGTGATAGTGACTTATATATCAACATTGTAGGGAGAGCCCATGGATGGCTGATATGCTGAGTAATTTGAAACATCAATGCAGCCTTCAGTGGTAGGTAAGGTAATGAAATCACCACTCACATAAAACATAGTATTAGTTAACTATATAGCAGAATTAATCAAATTAGATTAATAAGAGCTAGACATAGTCAATATTTAATAACCATTTATTTCATTTTCATTGACCTATTTAAAGGGTTTGTTTTATTCAGTTATCAATTCAGGTCGAGGTTACATTATATTGTCTCTGACGAACCTACAAATTTCATCAGCAATCCATTTCCCATCATTTTTTCTCCTCTTATTCCACCATTTCATCCTATGATTTTCTATAAGGGTCCTTCTATGTAGATGAGTTTCCAATTTTCTTCACCCATTTTTCATTTCATTAACAGGAGGGCTAAATATTCTCCAAAATATTCCTTTCATCCTTGTTATGTCACATGATTTCATTCTATTACATTTTAATGTGTTGATCAAAATAAATTTTTACAACTCTAAAATTCATGATAGAGTGTCTGATAATATATCAATATACATAAAAGTGTGGATTATGCTCATATTCTATCATAACCTTAGTTCTGTTATCATTATCATTAAATATGATGACATGATGAATGTTTGATTCTTTTTTTTATTCAACAATAACTCTTGCATATATACCCAAATATTCATTCAATTATCACTGATCTATCTTTACGGGGACCCTTATGCATGAGGTAATATCATTCAATATATTTGAGGACCAAAAATAATATCTTTGTCAATTTAGTCTTACATAAATTTTATCCATTTAGTTCTTATGTGTGAATGTGATGAATGTAAAATCCCATTCCAATATTCGAAGTAGAATATGCTTTAGTTGAATACTATATAACTTCCATAATTGATCTATTTCATATTAAGATTTGAAAATAATATGAAAAATTACATTTCCCATTGGAAATAAATTTTAATTAGGTGTACCTATACAGTGGGCGATTGAAGGTTTGAGGTCTGGTACCTGGTACATCATGCCTTCTTTTAGATAAGAAATTCACACATGGATGTGGTTCTTATATCAATATTTAAATAATTTGTAACTAATTAATTCGACTAGGTATATTCTTAAGTTATATAATCATATTCTTAACTATCAACATAATTTGTACATTATGTCTTATTATATTAAATAGTAATAGTTTTACCTAAATATTATTGTTCGGTAACAGTCGGTCATGTGTGTTATGCATTACATATTCAAAAGGCTTTATTATATGTAATGTAAGATAATAATAGTGATCTGTGTAATGTAATATAAAAATTTTGTTGCGTGTGGTTAATTATAAGGAATCAAGTCTCATAAATGTACAGAATGTTGACTAAGGAGCATATACTTGGTATCAATAAGGCATTAATTCTTTTTTCAAGCCATAAGGTAGAATATCCAGAAAACTTTAAAAAATGTATTTTAGAATCCTCGAGGCATATTGGATATAATGTTACTCAATATTTACAAGCTATAATGATTATAAAGGGTATGTTTTGTCGACCAGGAATCAAGATCCATTAGTTTAAAATTTATCATGTCACTACACTATACTATGGTGTTATTCAAACAATATTTATCTCCAGGGTTACATTACCTTTGGGGAAAACCATATCATAAGGATCCACCAATTCTATATATAGAATTAGTTCCACTTATTTCTATTCAACACATATAATTGGATGGATAAAAAAGATAGGCTTATAATTTCACACTATCATGTTGAAAAAATATAATCAAACATAAAAAAAATAAATAAATCAGTCATAGAAATATAGAAAATAGTCACACTGTTGGAAATATAAGTAAAAATTTATCTCATGGCTACACATTCATACACATCCAAGCATAATTGAAAAATGAAAACTAGTTATTCCAAAACATGTATCACATCAAGGTAGAAATAGCATGCATATAAATTGATAACGCAATATCATCATTATTCACAGAATCTCTACTTAGGATAAAAAAATAATAAATGTCCTTATAGGCTATATGTATGAATGAGAAAAATAGTACGCCCCATATTGTGCATGTAGTCTAACATGATCACATGAAATCAGTCATCATTCATCGAATGATTGTATCACACAAGCCCAAAAAGTGTCAACTGGGTCCCATGGAATATTGAACAATTATATTATGCATCTTCACATAAATTATTCAACAATCAAGCCTCATCAATAAAGTAAAAATAATTAGAGTAAATTACACTTTTTGAATAAAATAGTCATTCAACCAATGCAGAAAACATTAAACCACATGCCAATAATTATGAATAAAAACCAAACGATCATGTACAAGTGACCTACTACATCAAAATTAAAAAATAATTCAATAGATATTGATGAATTCGTTATAACCTATCCATGTTAATTTGGATTCCACATATTTTCATGAGATAATATCTCAAGGTCAATCAATCTAGTTTAACTTATTAAAAATAAATAATAATTAATTGAAGGAATACAATAATAACCCAAAAACCTGGGCATAAATGAATTATGATGAAACATTAAGGAATGAAAAAACCTAGTATGATCCAAGGATGTATTTCCATTAAGGTTATGTCATGATTCGATCAAAATAAACAGGCCAATATCCCTACCACAAGATGACATAAAAACATCTAATTTCCTATAATAAATTGGTTATAACTATAATATTTCAAACAATATCAAACATATTCTAAAATTACAATCAATAGTATGTGTTCATCATTATGTTCCATCCTCATTAATGGTCAATCAAATATATTCTATACTTAAATAAATCATTCAATATTCCATATAATTCCCAAGAAATTTCTATAAATATAATCAAGACACATTCATAAGTGTATATAATAAAACGATACATAAATATAATTCATTGGAAATGAAATACCTATAGGGTTTTGAAACAACAAATGACACTTTAATTGATTGGGAATTTCCCTTAATAGAGGCCTTAGAAGCCTATTCATCCCATTCACATTACATTCTTCTTATGGGAATTCAGGAAATGATTTATGGGTGTTATGGGTTGAGACACTTTCCCAAATTCTACAACAATTTTTACTAGGGAATGTCCGTAATGATAAAATAAGTATTTTTATTTTTAATTTTAGGGGAAAATATCCTAAATGGGACTTGGAGGAACTGTTTATAGTGTGACATGATATTGTATACCATTATTTTCTATACAGTGCATCTTAGAATCATTAGAACATCCTAAACCATATATGTACACCCTATAAATGTACCTCATGTTATGAATAACCTATAATGACATTAATATGATTATATAACATCATTGTGAAGTTATGTTCACCTGTATACTTCACGTGTGGCACCTGTGATTCTTTGGTCATCACCAAATCATTAGAACCATTACCAAATCACCAAATTGGTATAATCAAACACTCAAATCCTCATCTAGATTTCATGTTGTATGTAATAATAAATAATCAATTGAATAGTTTAAACCAATATATGAATGTTTGAGTAAATAAAAATTAATGTAATAATAATCTCCTCCACATAGTGCTTCATATACAATATAAGTGGTGGTTGGATGTGAGAGACACACTCTGATCATACAAGACTATCATCCACAAGGATTTATCTTCAACCCATCAGTAAAAGCGATGCTCTCCCTCATGAATGAATTCAATCATTAATTTTCATCATTCCACTGATGTGATCATCTAAATAATAATATATTATCTTGTTATACACTTTAAAAGCCTCCAAAACGAATACCAAGATCATATCACCTATTAATATCAACACTCATAATGTCTGCAAATTGGTTTATATGATGTACCAGAGTGCTTCTCATCTTAAGAATTTACTCACAGTTTTTTATTCAAGTTTTTTCATTCTAGAATTAGTTGGGTTTACACCATTTTGGTTAATCAACACCTAAAATGATTCAAAAGAAAATACCAACACATCATTCCACATTACACACAGAGAAAATGAATCTCTTCTAAATCATCCTAACCTATGAAAGGAAACCATTCTTAGTAGTTCATATTCAGTTATAGGAACCTGGTTCTTCTATAAGGTATGGATCCATGTTACATTCTCAATTATTAGTTTAATTTCATAAAAAATAACTAATATGAATGCACGTTGACATCCTAGAGGGTTTCAGGGGTGTCTGGGGACAACACAGAGCTCCAAACCCATGTTTTGGGATAAATGAGGAGGAAACACGGTTAGTGAAAAATGTATTGGTTGAGATATATAAATTTTTTAGAATATGTTAACAGATTTATTTATCATATTTCTCAAGGGGTTACAAAAAATTGTGGGGTTAACTATATGAGGGTACAATATTCTTACATTATACAATGTGACCTGGTGAATAGATTGAAAAAAGGTGCACAAAATTCTTGAAGCTCAATTGCTTTTGGTAAAATGATTATTTCTACCCTAAAATTTTTTATAACATAAAGCCAAATTTTATTTCACATGATTAAAAATAAAGAGATCTTTATTGAACATCCCATAGATGTTATTCTTGGATGTTAACTATATATCCCGTCTAACCCCCCAATTCAACAATGTTAATCTCATTCATTATTTAATGTTGAGACCTCGATTCCTTTTGATCTTGACTTGATTCTTATTAGAATTAGTTACTCTATATACCTTTAATATCATATATCTTAATTTGTAGAACTTTTTGTTTTCCTCATATTTATTACAATCAGGGTTGAATCACAAGATAATATTGGATGAGTTATCTAGCATTGACCTATAGTTGGTGGTCCCGTGAATTTTATATTATTTTAGTATGTTAATATATTACGACATTTCATGCGTTTATTTTTTAGGCATCACCTTAGTTGAGTTTAAATTCTAAAATTTATTGGTATTCCATATTCAGTTATATAGGGATACTCATCATTTTGATAGGTTTTATACCTTCAATAAGGACAACACCAAGACTGAGTTGTCTTGAAACTACCTTTTATGGATTTTAGTCTTGGATTATTATGTGGAAATAATTTTACCCTAGATATTGGGATGATAAAATATTTATTGGGTTATCAAAAAATATAAATGTTGTGAAATTATATTAAAAGGAATTAATGAAATGTAATGGATTTTCGAGCATGGCCATTATATTTCATTATTATTTTTAAATAATTCTTTCTTTGTATTTCCTTTCACCTGTTGGTAAAGTATAGGCTATTATATGAGATGATGTAATTGGATTGAATTTATATAATAACTTATTTTCTCATAGGATTTATGTTGATACAAGTTAATGTGGTTATTTTATTATGTGTTGGAATCATTTGATCATGTTATGCCAACATGAGTAAATGAAATCCCAAGATATAGACTTTTATCCATCACTGAGTCACCCTTTTGAGGTGAGTTATTTAAAATTCATTTGATTTTGACCATGTGTTGTTTAATTAGTTGATAAATTAAATTGAATAAATGATATTTGATATGATTAAATGGTCAAGATCGTTGGGTGATATGTGCATTACAATAATAATTCTATAGAAGAATCATTTTCCTTGAACCACGTTTATATCGACTGACACATGGATACAAATAAAGGATGGAATGGATAAAATCATGAAGAAAATTTGACATTATATGTCATGAGTGATACTTGGGGATTAATTAATGGAATTCCATGAAAAGAATCATATGGAATGGATAATATACCACACATTTAGTGAAAATAGGTTCCAATGTGGTTCACCAGTGATATGGTTGTTTGGAGTTTTTTGATATTATACCTGGAGTTATACATGAATACCCACATAAGAATGTCAAGGATAAATACACGATATAAATTGATTATAAATTAAATTGTTTTTATGCAACAACTTCCATGACCATGCACAATCATGGATACATTCTTAACTTATATATTTATCAATGGAATTTAAAGGCACCCTAGGGTAATTCTATAATGAGGGATATTGTGATTCGAATATAGTCTAGAAGATTAAGAAATAAATGAAGTTGTTTAATTATTTTGAATATTTAATTATAACTAAATCATATAGGATGTTTATTTTTATGTACGTAATTCATTATTGAATAATTAGTACATAATTATTATATAAATATTCAGTAACTAATTGACATAGAACTTGGGTTGTTTCCTGATCAGATTATATATTGGACCTTGTTGGTGTCAGTGTTTTACGCCAATGGATTATATGACTGAATGAACTTATTAAGAAAAGTTTCTTCTTAAATAAAAATGATTTGTTGCTAGGAGAATGTGATCACATGACCAATATGAGGATTCTATTTTTAATAGGTTTATTTTTTCTTATTTGTTACTTGTGTAATATGTATTGTACATCTTCCTCCTATTAATATTTTTATTTTTATAGTATCATGTCACATGTAACATCATTATTTATGGGATGTCTTCTAGAATTATTTTTTACTTTCATCCACAATTTAATTCTGTGGTCAATTTGTATTAATTAATCATTTATTTTAATTATATTTCCACTATGATTCACAATGATAATGAGGGAACCGTCTCCCCACTGACCCACATAGGGACTTAATTTAATTTGGAACCCTCTGAAATTTTGCGATATGTACTTGAGGCACGCTATCCAGCTGGGCTCAGAGAACTATTCATAGTAATCTGGATCCCTACATCCATGATGGTGGTGATATGGATGGATGGTTACAACCTATTCTCCATTATTCCTTATGAATTTATGGCCTTGGTTTCCTCAGGCATGATTTGTTGTGATTGCCCAGGGGTCTTATGTGAGATGTGGTGTGGTGGCCCAAGTGTCTTCAAGTGTGATGTGATGTGTTTTGGATGTGATGAGATCTGATATATATAAGTAGTCATGTGGGGTAGGATGAGGTCACAAGGATGATGTCTTTCACATTCATGATATCCTAATTCTCCGGCTATGTGATGTGTTGAGATGTGCCATGCATTATTCAAACCCGTTTTGGATGCATTACTGATTGCGTTTATTGTGATAAGTTATTAGATACAAATTTTATCTATACATATAGGTATACTGAGTTGTATTATGGTGTGAAATAGATTGTTTTCATGCGTTGGTCCCTATGTTTTGAGGTCCCTCTTGGATCAGAATTTTTCAGATCATGGTTCATCCATAAAAGTGAAGTGTGTTACGATGTTCCATATATGGACACATAGATTTAAACATGTCGGACAATGAGACCCCATCAATAAGAATTTGTGATACCATTGTTTTACCATTCTAAATGTAATGTGATAAACATGAAATGATTATCCATTCCATGAATGTGAATGTGAACTCAGTTTCAAAATGATTGCAATATGAAATAAATTTAATCTGAAATGGAATATAGTAGAGAACATTACCAGACCCGAACATAAATGTGGGATTTCATTTGTGTCTCTCACTTATAAATTACCTATTTAACAGATATACAAGAATCATCAAGCCTATAATGGGGTTATTTTTATATAGGAAGGATTATACCAATCATGTTTCTTTTTCAAAAATCCTATGATGAAAATATTATTAATGAACATAAAATGAAGTGGTTTTTTATGGTAGAGCCATTACAACATGATGAAATCACGTTGAATTCCACGAGGTTAGTGATGATCATACCTCGAAGGTAGTAGGACATGGTTAAAAAATATTCTCTTCAGTCATTCCAAATACAAAATTAGGAGTAATACAAGACACATGTTCTAATGAACTGTTTTTTGAATTATTTATGAGGTTCATGGAGACCTTTCAAGGAGCAGCACATCCTGCCACATATATGGTTGAACTGACACATGCATTCTAGTAGTATCATCTACCCATATTCGTGGGGGTGGAGGAAAAAATGCTGTAGATTCATGGTTATTGTCCATTTTATATATCATTGAGCACCTATAGATTCCCCTTAAGATGATTGTAAATTTCAAAATATAGATGCTACCTGAACATGACAAGATATGGAAGGATTTTATCATTCAAATAGTGATGCATTATGATATGGCTTGGGAAAATTTTCAAATAGTGTTATATGACTACATTTATCCTACGAAATTGAGGATAGATAGATCTATGTAGTTGTTATATAAAGAGAAGGGTGCATTGTTAGTTATGGACTATGTGGACCATATTACAGAGCTCCCACATTTTCCACATATTCGAATGGGTGATGATTTATAAAGTGCTATGAGATTTGAAGATGTTCTCATATATGAAATTTGGTCTTAGGTAAATGTAATTCAGTTGAATATTCTATTTTAAATAGTGAACCAAGAACTGATCACTACGTTTAACCATAGGGAATATGGAGGTGTGAGACATGGTGGGTCATCACATATATCTTGTAAAATATAGACCGTCAGTAAAACAATTTTTTTGATGTTCCACATGGTGATAGCAATGATAAGAACATATCATCATGTATCAGGGTGATCCCATACCTGGGCAGTATGTAGGGAAATATGAGGACCCACTGTATGAGTGATATAGTTGAATGACAATCATGCAGAATGTTGGTCCATCTATAGTGTTTCTGAAAATTGTTTTCACCAAAAACCATTGATAGTGGGTCTGTACCGACTTAAAATTCAAGAGATAGTTAAAATATTATCATCAAACAACAATATTGGGATACAACTAGCCAATCAGGCTAATGTAATGGTTGTGGACATGGTAGTTAGAACATAGACACACATAGATATTATGTTCGATCAGCTAAGGGTAGTTATGCAGTGTCTTACAGCCACATTACATTCTATTTATAAGAAATGAAATAGAATCACTAGAGGTATGTTCTAAACCCTTCATCATCAATAGGTACTATTATAGTAGCATCCATTTTTTCTTATTCACTTTTTAATATAGGGTATTTTAATATTTTCAAACCTAAAGCCATTGAAAGAATTACGATCTATGTTCAAACTTTTGATGCTGGCATGACACTAGACAATCTATTGGGAATTAGAACGGATTATGTGAATCAGTGTAAGGAGTTAACCCTTGATATTGGTGGGTGTAACTTCATATGGGATTTATAAATCACATAGATGATAGTTTTTATCATCATTCATATTATTGACTATTTTTTTTCATTTCAATAATTTTTTGATTATTATCGCTACAGTGTGTGGTTTACCTTACCAATGGGAGAAGAATATATTCAAATTGGCGAATGGGATAGCCTAGAAACCCAAGATTGACCCAAGAATTAGGGTATGGGAGTTATTACGTTAAATATTAAAAATTTATATATGGATGATCATGGAACACATGAGATAGATTTTCCTCCTATAGTTGATCATTTTAGGGATATATTATTGTATTCCATTTTGGGATTCCTCTAGTGAGAGAGGTTTAGTTCTCTATCAAGCTAGACCACATAGATGAATCATTATCCATTTCATCTAATAGGATGACTATGATTTTGTATTAATATCTCAAGGGATAGTAAGAGGATTTATAAGTAAAGGGTTTAATCTGACCAAGTACATATCTTTGCGGTTTTCTAGTCCTTTTCACAAAAAATTCAGAAATAATCCTCATGCTTTTTGTGGATTGTCATAATTTTAATCAATTAAAGGGTTGGAATCAGTATCCTCTACCATGGATAAATGATCTCTTCTATTAGATCAAGGGAGATCATGCTTCCCTGAAAATTTATATGATATCTATTTACCATCAGGATTGTGCTAGAGAATAATACATGCCTTGAAAAATATTTTATTGTCTTTATGGTCTTTATGTGTATTGGGTTATGCCATTTGGTCTCATGAAAACACCGACGACCATTATAGAACTGATGAACTGAGTGTTCCGTCAATTTTATGATTCATATTTTGAGGTTTTCATGGATGATATAATGATATATTCTTATAATAGGAAAAACCATGCCAAAAATATGAATATTGTCTTAAATATGGAGAGGGACCACTTATTGTATGCTAAGACCACAAATGACCAGTTCTGTATAGATCACATTCACATATTAGGTCACATAATCTCGTATAATAGAGTATCAGTTGACCTAAATAATGTGAGAGAGGTTGTTTCCTAGGTATAGCCTAAGATTTTTTTTGAGGTGTCGGGTTTCATTGGTAAAGATAGTTACTACCAAAATATCATACATGAATTCTCAAAGTTAAATAAAACCTTTGATTGGCTATAAAACGAAGGTAGTGATGTGTGAATGGACATATTCTTGTAGGATGAAAATTAAAGAGCAAAAATAGAGATTTTCTTCAGCATCAAGAGTGGATTGTTTCAAACAAAGAAGAATATAAACTATATACTATAAAGAGTCATGTATTAGTATTTGAGTAGTTCATCTTCAAGGGTATATTTTAATAATGTACAGATCTCGGTAGTTGAAACCACATCAAAGTAATTACATGGTGAACGATATCGAGATTGATGTGGTTGTTGACACATTATGCCACTAGATAAATTGTTTTCCAAGAGACCATTTTGTGGTGTTCATAGGCCATAAAATCCTCTAATATATTTAAAAACAGTGTGATAGGAATATATGGGAGCAATGGGGGTGTAATACCTTCATTATTATGATTTCAGACTAGGCTACACCTATAGTTTTGGAAATTATATTTTCATTTCATTAAGTATGAGGAATTAGATATAGGTGATGCAATAGGCCATTAGCATGAGGAAACAGATGGAGTTGTTATCTGATATTCATTATGAGGTTATGAATAATGAGGGGAATATGTACCTGTATTCATTAGATGTTACATATATCCTTCATGATTGGACTCGAATGAGGCTGATATCCGTTTCTAAAGTCCTAGTTTTATGGTAGAGAGTGGTAATAGTGGATGGAAATCCTTTTTGAACTATATGAGTGGATGAGATCATTTGAGTACATGTTCATGTATGTGTCTATTTAGTAGTGCGTGAGGAGATGATTTAGTGTTTCTATACTTTATTCAAGTCAGTGCATCAAGGTGTCAACAAGATGTATCATGATTTTCATCAACGGTATTGGTGGTCCGGTATTAACTGAGATGTAGCTGGTGTTGTCTTGGCATGTTCCACCTATTAGTAGTTAAATGTGGAGCACCAATTACTTGATGGACATCTTCATATGATACCCATTCCTATGTGTAAATGTAATGACCTTTCAATGGATTTCATGACTGTTTTATTCAGTTTATCGTTATGTAATGATTCTAAATTTGTTGTGGTTGATCAGTTCACTATAGTTTCAAATTTCATTCCAATCAAGTAATCCTTTAGTGATGATGAGATTGAGAGGTTGTACCTCTACAATATTGTAAAAATACATGGGGTCCCACATCATATCATTTACGATAAGGATTCCAATTTTAATTATCTATTCTAGTAAGGGATACAAAATGAATTTGGTATAGAATTTCTTTTGAGCACAATATACCACCACCAAATATATGGTCAGTCTGAGAGCATGACTCGTGTTCTAAAGGACATGTTATAGGCACGTGTGTTGGATTTTATTGGCTCAGAGGAGAATAATATACCCATCGTTGAGTTTACATATATGAATAAAATTCAAGAAACTATATTGATGGTTACATATGAGGATTTCTATAATAGGCATTATCGATCACCCATATTCTGGTACGGTCTCGGATATGAAGCTATACTAGGTACCTATTTTGTTCAGGTGACAAAAAAATAGATGTTGTTGATTTGGAATAATATGGATACTATGTAAACCTATTAGAAATCATAAAATGGCCACTGCATATGACCTCATGGGTTTGATGTCAAAGATCATGTTATCCTACATGTTTCACCAGGGCAGGTACATAAGTGGGTCAAGATATATTGTAAGATTTCGCAACTACATCTCAAACCATTTGAGATTTTTGAGATAGTTGAGTTGGTAGACAGTTGGTTGTAGTTACAACATTAGTATTGACAAATGCATGATATCTTCCACATTTCATTGGTATGACATTACTAATTCAAATTATCTCAAAATTTTCAATCTGAGGTGGATGAGTTATAGGAGGATTCATACTTTAAGGAGAATCCCATGTGTATTTAAGATCATTACATGGATATTATATATGGTATGTCCTTTTATTTAGTGCTGATAATATAATAACACATCTGATTGTGGGATGAGACCTTCGAGCAGGGGGATGATGTACAATCGATCTAATATTGATTTTTATATATTATCCATCTATGGAAAACATTCACATTACAATGAATAAGGGTCATGGAGGTCCAAATTAATTCAGGACAAAGGCATCCCCTTGCACAAAATTATTATAGTCTTTATAAGTGAGCCCAAACTGCACTACACAATCAACTATTCTTCTAGAATACCGCCACCCCCATGATCAGGCATTTGTAGCAAAGATGGCCTCCATAGGAATGTGCCAAATAGAGAAACTGTGTCTATTATCCAAAGAGAAACATCAAACATGGTAAATCAGGTGTCAAGGGGCCTCCACATATCCGTTTAAACCACGTACCAGCATCACAAAATGACATATCCTCTAAAAAATTCGATGCAATGTTCTACCATAGCATGATGTTAGTGTTAAATTTCTTCATCTCCGCACCCAATGTGCTTCTCAGTATATAAAAGGTATTGAATAAAAATATTAGCAAACCACACACATCTCATAGAAAACCCCCCAGATACATCATCCCATTTATAAATGATCCATGCACATGGAAAATATAACTGTTAAAAGGTGGCCTCCATCTGACACAAAATCCTTGTGAGCTAGACAGAACAATTGGCCTGTTAAGAAACCTACAGAAATTATAAGGGTGTTGTGCATCTTCGACCTTGGAACATAGATCGCGAAGCATAACCTTCATTATCACTTGGTAGAAGGCAATTGAAGAGGAACATCAACATTCACCTTATTGTCTAATCATGCTTCACCTTCCATGGAAGGGAAATTTACAGTCAAATTGCTTTAAGGGGAGGGGGGGTTTGTAAGATCCTAGTTCATCTATGATGTATTTATTCATTGTATTACAGAAATTATATATTTAATTTCTATGATATGTACTAATAAAAACTAATATTGGGACATAGAGGGATCAGGGGTGTATGGGGCGGGTCTAGATCCCATATTTTTTTAAATGATGAGGTCACACAATTAGTACAAATTGTGTAGGTTAGGACACAAGGTCATGAAACCGAGACTTCATTTTTTGTAGATATAATCATATGATTTTTTCATGGATTCTACATAGTTAGTAAGACATGTGAGGTAACCATGAGAGTGGTTCTATTTCTATAATAGATAGTATGACAGTGGTTAGTGTTTACCAAACTGTGTGTAGGAATCGAGTGGTCCATTGTTTGTTTGTAAAATGTAGATTTTCCCCTTAAATGTTTAAAAATATAAATTATAATTTCCCTTCACCCAATTAATAGAAAAGGAATAATAATTGATTTATCCTCAAAGAGTATTATATTAAATGAGCTACAACATATGCATGACCACTGTTTCAAATGCAATTCCCCTTAGTGATTAGTTATGGTAAGACACCGATTACTTTTTAATTGTTCATGAATCATCTGGTTTTCATAAAATATATTTTCTAGGATCACATTCCATAATTTATCATTCTTCATTTATTAATCATATTATTACAATATGGGTCGAATCATGAGCCATTACTGGATTTACAATCTTGGAAGGACCTATGGTAGGTGCTCCCATTTCTTTATATTAATATCAATATGGTTATATATTACATTGTGTTTCACTCCAATTTCTCATGTGTCTCCAAAATTATTTTCAAATAATTTAATTTATAGGAATACCCTATTCAGTTAATGAAAGAAAATATTTCTTCAAATTGGTTTAATACCTTAAATAAGGGCCATCCCACTAGTGAGTTGTCTTTAAACGACCTTTTATGGATTTTGGAATTAGATGCATATAAGGAATTCCATTTACCAGATGATATAAAATTTATAAAAGTTGTTATTATTATCAAATAAATTTTAATTAAATTAATATTAATTAAAATTAATTGAATTCATGGAATTTATGGTTGATGTTGGCCATTATATTTCACTATTTGTTTAAAGGATCAATTATTTGTATTTCCCTACCCATGTGTTTAATTTAAAGTCTATTCTAAATGTTTATCAAATGTGCTTAAAATGAACTCGTCATTTTTTATCATGTGATTTATCTAGTTTCCATGTTATGCGATGGGTTACTTATTCATGGGAAGCTCATTATCATGATATTACCATGTGATTAAATGAATGTTCAATCCATTGATATTGGTCCTTGATTGAGTCAACCATTTTAGGTGATTTATTTTGAATGCCTTTTGTTTCGACCTTTGAATGTGTAATGCATTGCTAAATTAAATTCCATAAATGATGTTGGATTTGATTAAATGATGGAGATCCTGGGGGGATATGTGGCTTAACAATATAATGCCACAGACATACTCATTTTCTTTGTACAATGATTATACGATGTGATTCATGGATCCAAGTGAAGGATTCCATGGACAGACTCATAAATGGAATTTGACCTTACATGTCATTTGTGATACATGGGTTTTCTTCAAGGGACCACCAAGGATGAAATATTATTTAATGGATGTTATAACACACCTTGATAGATACCAAGGGTCCTAAGAGGTTCTCAAGGGATGGGTTTTTATGGTGTTGGTTGAAATTACACAATGAGAGATACATGAATACAATCATTGGTATGTTAAAGATGATCTCAGTTGATAAATTGATTATAAATGAAATGGCTATTATTATGCATCATCCAATTCGAAGATAAATATTTGATCCAATGATGGAAATATACCATTCTAGATGGCATACTTATGTTTTATATGGTTATTCTATCACAAGGGAATTTGTGATCCGATCCATGTCACTAAAAATACACATTAAATGACGTTGAATAACTGTTTTGATCATTGAATGAGGAATAAATGATATATGATATTTAATTTTTATTACTTAATAATTAATTTTATACTTATAATATATATATATATATATATATATATATATTCACCAATATATTGGAATGGACCATCCGTTTTTCCTTAATGGGATTATATCTTATATCATGTTTGTGTCAATTTTGGTACCCAAAAACATTATATGATTGTAGTTTTTTGTAAGGGATAGCTTCGCGTTATTGGTACATGATTTGATGTTAGGAGAAGGATATAATGGGACTATGATATGGCTTGAAATTATTAATGGTTACTTTTGGATTTTTGGTACTTTTTTTATCCATATTTCACATCTAACTTGTATTCTGGTTTTCTCAATTTTATAGAAAAATGAGACATTTATCATTGATTTTTTATAGGATGTATTTTAAAATTATTTATATTTTCCAACCATTGTTTACATCTGTTATTTTTTGATTTTATTCAATTACATGTGTGATATGTTCTCTAAGATACACTGTAGTAATTAGGGAAGGGTCTTCTCACTGACCCACACAAACCCTCACAACATGTTGGGAGCCTATTGTGTTTTGGGATATGTATTTGAGGACATGTGACCAACTAGGATCAGGAAAATATTGAGTGGAATCCTAGTTTGGTGGGTTACATTAGTTAATGAAAACCAACGTTGTACCTAATCTGAATAAAAAAATACAGTTCAACCGAATACTTTTAGGAATACTTGGAACAATAGTTGGTATGTCCCCTTCTATTTTCCTAAATGTGTAATCAGCATAAACCACCAATGGTCCATGAATCAAATGATAATTATAACGTATTCCTAAATAGAATCATAAAATATTGAGAACAACCTAACTAATATATGACCTGTCTTGAAAAGAAGTTGTCCTTCATTGGTTTCTAAACCACATAAACATACAAAATGTTTCTCAACTCTGAATCAATGCACAGATAATAAAACTCCCTCATTACTCACACATATTTTCTCCAAAAACAAAACCCCTTAATCAGTAACCCCCTATGCCAAAATCCATATCAAATATTATAAATTCAACAAATTAATTAGATTCACACATTTCAATAACGAATTTTTGTAGAGTCACGTATTCATTCAATGGACAATCATATATAAGATAATGAACCTTCCCAAAAGAGAAATTATTTCACATATGACATGTCTATGATCCCCGACATAGGTGTACCTATAAATTCACAGTATTATTCTCACATTGTTCTACCCATCCCCAAATATTACTTCATTGATTAAATTGGATTCATGTGAACATCTTATAAAACATTTTTTTAACTAAATCACCGAAAAATATGTATAACTAGATTTATCAATATGGAATCCATTACATAGGAAATTCCATTATTTAAGTGTGTGATACACTCTAATAACCTATGGATCTATGAAAACCTCCTTCCTGATTTGTATCATACCATTATGTAGAAAACTAAACTTACGATGAAATCTCCACCGATGTATTTCTTGGTTTGGCCAAAAAATTGTACCCCTGATAAATTTATAATGTTTTTTTTCACCACATGTAAAACTCTTCATATAGTAACATCAATTTCAACAATCCCAATGAACTTCATTTTAGTAAACATCGTAACTTGGAGAATGGTTTTCAAAGATCTTATTACATGAGTAACCTAACACCAATGTTCCATCAAGTCTATCAAGGAACCCGTAACATGCTCAATAGTCAATTAAACACCCTACTTCCAATGATCAACTGAATATACGTGATACCATATAATGAAAAATTATTCATTAATGATTCCATAAAAGACACATAAAAAAACAAGTATTGTTCCTAATATAAAGAATTCAAATTATTCATGGATTTCTAGATAATTCTCAAGCACACTAATATGTCAACACCACTAGGTTCCATTCCTCCAAACCAGATCACACATGGTACATCACATTATAGTGACCATATCATCAGTAATGATATTAAAAATGCACTAATCGGCAAATGAAAATTAGTTTGATCAATTTATTATCCATATATAATTGAATACTCCTAGTTCTAACAACTAATAATTCACTCGGCATCCAACCAAAGTGATATTCCTTATTAATTAAGAGTATAAAAACCCCATAGTCTTTTCTCAATGAACCTAGAATCGGAACAATATATAAAAAAACCACATACACTAATGTACCATCACAAAAAGGTGTTCTATACTTTCTATTTTCAATAAAACATTCATGACCTTCCACTTGTATATATATTATTTTACTAAAATTCTAGGAACATTTCCATTTATAGAAAAACACTAAGAATTAAAATTAAACATTCCTTAAAAAATAATATTCCCAATTAGGATACATAAAAGTAGTTTTAGATTCCAACATTACAATAAAAATAATTTTTTAAGGTTACAAGTTCTTTTGAAAACTCATTAAAAGGTTTTAGATATGGATAATTTTCATAGATTGTTCTCAAGGATCATCCCTAAAGATAATAGATGGTTGATTTTCGCTTACACTAACCATCTAAAGATCCATATATATCAATTTTTGTTAATAAATATATTATTGGGTTCTATTTGTTTAATAGAACATATACTATAATTGGTATCTTAATTAAACATACATATCCACTCTTTACTCTCACAGGGTTCTTATTATGTCATTAATTATAACTAATGAATAAATTAGAGCAGTAAAAATATCTTCAAATGGGAATAATAACTATCACTATCTCCACCCATGTGCATCACAACAGAATATCATATGAATTGATACGAGAATTATAAACTCATAGGTTTCAATACAATCAAACTAATGAATAATATATTTCATCGGAAACCTATGTGATGCATATAATGTAAAATAATATTCTTTCGCAAAAGTAAAATAGTAAAATACATATAAAATCAAGACCTAAAAGACAATATATGTCACAGAAGGTGAAAAATATATGATAATTGAAGAACCAATAACATCAAACTAACAATCTAGTATCTCATACATCCAAATTAAATGGTGTTTTAGATGCACAAATTTGGGTTTTGTCACAAGATCAAACACATTCCTAACTCGAATATCTAACAAATCCCCAAAATATGAGAAAAATGATAAGATATCCATATATACTTTTTTGAAAATCCTGAATTGATTAACCTATTCTGTCCTAGAACACTACATGATATTAGGCACACATCCCCATATATTGAGGCCTCATATATCTATGACGGTATTGAGTGGAGCCATAACGTGTCTATAACCAAAATAATGGTACATAATAATAAATAAACAACCAAATATATAGAAATATATAATCAGAGTAAATAACATCCAATAATATACTTATAGAATGAATGTATGTATAAACATTACACTAGATGTGAAACATGATACAAAATAAGATCAACCAATGTGACAATCCATTATACATGTAAGAGATATACAAAATTACCAACTTAATGTATAATAAAATGAAAATACTTATAATTATCTAAATCTCAGTATGAGTTATCCTAGAAGATAATATACCATAGCCTCATCCCAATAATAAAATGCAACATGATGGGGTTTTTTTTTGGGTAACCAGGATCCCTGGATTCTTGAGAATGGTGTGACTACAACACAATATAAAACCAAAATAAATTGTCCGTTATAAAAATTGTAATTTCTTATTTATGTGAATATTATATAAATAGAAAAAATTAAATTTAATGAACATAAATGTGATAACATTACATAATATCACCATGTACATATATAAAATTGCAATAATTTTTAGACTGGTTATAGACATTTCAATCCCCCGGACCTAGAATGTACGTTCATTAGTCTCATGTTATAAGGATAGTGATAATAAATTTTGAAAAAGATGATGTTTTATTCATAAGGATAACATCATGATTCTTGATAACATCAATGTGTTGAGACATTTTCACAACACAAGGTCAAAAAATGAGAATATACTCAATATCTATACAACATTGAGTCCAATTCCTGGCCACAAGGGTGAATAATGATCATCCACATGGTATAAAAAATGCATTGAGAAGCATGATGGTATATAAGTCCACCAAGATACAACAAATTCCACGTTACCTCGTAGAATCATCAAGGAATCGAGTTGATTGGGTTATTCAAGATCTACAATGAAACATGTATCGACATATAAAAAATCAATCAGGAATTTATTTATATATAGAAAAAATGATGTCAAGATCTATCCCTTTACTTAGTTCAATACTCATTAACATTGTGATCCATACATACATTTTCTCAATGGAAAACAGTAACACGATGGTACACCCTTAATAATAAATGATAATTGGATCCAAATTTATTGAAAAAAATATTGGAAAGAATATCATGTCATCATGTGGAAATTATAGTGAATAAAAAAACTACTAATCATTAAATCAATCATGGATATACGATAAGAGAAATTACAAACGTGAAAAAAATATTAAAAATGGTATCATAGCTATAAATTGACCAAAAAATTATCCCATCCTATCATATTAAAAAATGTAATCCAAAACTGGTGACACATCAAGGAAAAAAATATCACATATTAACAGAGAATTATATATCATCAATATTCATGAAAACAAAACATCTCGTCAAACATAAGACATGGTCTTATTATACAAATATTTAAAGAATCACAAAAAAACACCTCAAGGTGTCCATGTAGTCTAAGGTACCCATTAGGGATGATGCCCCTACCATTGGTTAATGTTATTAATATAGTATACAATGGTATATTTTAACCATTAGAAAATTTTACATGTATCCTAGGAATGATTCTTTTATTTAATTATGACAGAAGACTCATTAATTTAGTAGTATTTATTATTATTAATTGATCATTTTTGAAAATGTGTTCCTTAACCCTAGGTGAATAACAAAAAACAAAATTACAATACACATGAATAAATACATAATGTATAGAGTATATAGTAACACCCACCTCAAATAAAATTAACATAGTGGAAAAAATTCCTATCACCTTCTTCCAAGAAAATCCTATTCATTTCAAACCGCATATATAACCACATGTTTTTATATAACGGGAATTAGATCAATTTTTTTATGACAAAAGAACAATTATTAAATAAAAGAATATTGTGAAACAAAAAACCGATGGTGAATGGTGAACATGAAAAAAAACATGATGCATATCACAACATAGATAAAACAATGATCACCAAAGAATATAATGTATGTCAATTTAAACCATCAAGATGAACGTAAATATTCCAACAATAAATTGACACATAAAAATGTAATTTAATATAAATATATTGGAAAAAATATAATATTTAAACCAGTGAAAATTAATAACTGAAACACAGATCCAAAACACACATTCTATATCATGTTCCATTTGAATTCCTTGTCAATCATTTTATCATGATCCTCAAACAAGTCATACAAATCTTTGTTTAATTTAAATCTAATTTCCATAACTGGAATCAAGTAAAAATCATAAGGATGTTATGTAGTGGAAGGTGTAAATATATAAAAATCAAACTGACATAACAAGATGTTTCAACTGTAAAAATAAATGTATTAATATGTGGATGATAAAAATTAGTAAATCTATGTGATGCCTAAAAATTTTACTCGCATCCCATTTTATATATAATAATTTTGGGATAAAATTATGAGGTAAACATGAAAAAAATATCCCCTTAAAACTATGATAATATTTCCAAAGGAATGTCAAATTTTGAAAATAATTATCACATCTTGAGTTTTTTTGCGAAAACAATTTTTTAGAAACAAATAACTTATTTCAAATTGGGATAATATTTTCCAAACCATTATTTTTTTCAATGGAATCCTATCCTTGTTTTCACGTTATAAAATATATTAGCCAAAAACATGAACATAAATAACATCATGAATAACCTAATCACAATGTGAAATAGCATTATATAGTGTCATTTATTAGTCCTAGGCCCCCTTCACATACTAGTCTCCAATCAAACCCCCATGTGGTTACTTTATACATGAAAACTGCCCCAAAACCAAATTTGAGAATTCTCAAACACTCAATCCTCATTCCAATTTATAGTTATCCATAAAAATATTTCTGAAATTTAAAGGTTAAAACATCCCTAGTAGTTATTAAATATACAGTAGTGCAAGTCATTACAATCACCACACAATAAACCATATCAGCCTAGAGAAGTAGTGTTAGCACATGAACGAAACCTCCCAATATTACACATCATTAATCAAAATGGATTTCTCTGTATCCTATCATTGAATGCCAAATAATTTCTCATGATTGGGCTCACTCCAAAATTCCTATCACACAACCAATATAGTACTATTAGGATGTATATCATTGTTTGAGAAGATGGCTCAATATATTATAACATAGAGACAATGATAACCACATAATGTGAGATCAATACTCAAAATGTCCCAAAATAGTTCCTATAATGCATAAAAGTAATAATAACCATATAAATATCCACATTGTGAAAGAATCAAGCTATCAAATTTCCCAACATATAGGATTCAATTCTTAAACTCTCGAATATTTACAATACATGTGTTAAAAGTCTATACAAACAATTCATTCATTATTCCAAACCAAATTAATGAGTCTTTACCGACTCAATGTATCCCATAGAGATGAACAATTCATAAAATTATGTAATCAATTAAAAAACGTTGGTCATACACGATTTAATGAGATTGATGTGGTTATGACCACTACATTAATTATCACACTGAACACTATTTGGTATATATCTAGCAACAATCCCATAAGGGTGACCGAAAAAAACAAAAACATCCAAAGAAACCACCAATCTCAATATCATATTCCTTCATGGAAACTTTAATTATTACCAATATCTTAACCACTATCAAAACTGACTATGCTGGAATTTTCCACTATTTTTTCACTAACCAATTGTACAAGACACATGGGTCTCAACTATTTGATAACACATCAATGATCTGACACCCTCTCAAATAACATAGATTTTATCTCATGTCTAATTACGTAATTAAGTCTCCATCTAATGCTACATCCAAATAAAAAATCAATGATTCTATATTGGTATTGTTAAAATCATGACCAGAACATATTAATCTATAATGTCTCACACTTATTCAATATTTTATATTACATAAGACCACATACCATCCGATAATAGAGTTTGTTTCACACATGATTGGATGATTCTAACATCAAAAGTAGTATCATAAATGTTTCGTTTTAATTCTCACAATTTTCTCCACGAACCCTATCTAGTCCATCATCAAAATAAATTACATCATATGAACATTTTGTTGATTCAATTTCCATGAAATGAACCATGATATACATATAATCATATAGATCAAAACACCTTCAAAAAAATGTAATTATTCATTATTTATGTATATGATTCCCTCCAGTATCTACGGAGTATGATATGATGTTCTTATTAATGAGACTCATCACGTAACATAGAAAACTAAAATACCATTTAATGTCCAGTAATGTCAAACATGGATTGACTACACAGTTGTAACTCAATCCATTGATATTGTCATCTTACATGTAGAATACTCTGGTCATAGTGACCATATAGTTTCCAATCCATGTCAGATTAGTGAAAAACATTTTAGTTACTATGAGAAATCGTTTCCCAAAACATATTTCATCAGTGACATTACTTCATTGTTTTATTGGGTTTATCCATAAAACTATTAAAATCTTGGACTTTCAATTCATCACATTGCTTCCAATTGGAAACCAATTCTATTCATGACCAGGGAATGATAACTCCCTCATTAAGTCACTCTAATAAGGCATAATAACATCACTTGTTACAAATAATAGAATTATTACCCATGATCCATTGAACACTAGGTCATAATCACAGGCCATTACATTCTCACTCTACGATGTGATTTCCCTCTACACCTGACTACACAATTTAGACCATATTAGAGAGACCATATCCTCACTATAGAGATTTATAGTGAACAAGTCAAAAATTAGGGGTTCGTATAATATTTTTTTTCCATCAATTATCTATTCCTCATTGTTCAATAAACCAACAATTCAATCTGTAACCATCCAATGAAATATTCAATTGAACTGAATTTCAAGAGAGCCCCTGAATATTTATCGATAAAACAAGCTTCACAGCACTTGATAACCCAAATTAGTATCATGAGTACTAGAACTCATATTTCCCTATACTCATGATGTGCATAAAAATATGAAGGAACTTTTTATAAACCTTTTCATAGTTTAATCACATGAAATGACCATTGTTTGTTTGATGAAAATTACACCTCAACATTAACAATAAAATTTTGTTCACAATCAATTCCATCAATCAGAATTGTTCTAATAAGTTTGAGAAACCTAAATTATAATAAATAAAGTCACATTTACAGTCTCAAGGGATTAAAAAACACAAAATCTTTTCTAATGGGTTACTTCTCACATAACACCATGAAGAAGAATCTAAAATGATATTTCACAATTGAATTATTTTGAGAGACTGACCACATTGAGATATATATATTCCATTCTTGGATTACCATCATGAAATTAGGAGATATATGTATAACACCACACATACTGTAGTTGGAACTATAATTCATATGACATATCCTTTGGATACATGAACAAGGTCTCAAAGGTATTAATGCTCAATAAAATCCTAACAAGATCAACACATCGCCTATACATAGATATATTGAATCACTGTCACTATCATTGTTTCCATCACCATCATTTCATCAGTTAACTACAACAATAACTCACATATATATCTATAGGACGTATAAATGAAATGGTTTTATTAAAATATTATATATAATGTTTATAATTCATGATAATCCAATGTATCAAAAATAATTCATGGAAAACATCTTAATGACTTGAGAAATAGTCAACTCAATATTAAATCAGAACCTCAAAAATATTTGTGTCACAAAAAATTAAATATATGATAATAGTGTGATCAAGAACATAAATACCAATACCTAGTTTTTTGTAAATACCAAAAAAACATTATTTCATGGTGCACTAATCCACGATTCACCACATGATTTGACAAATTCATTTGTTAATTTTCCACAAACTCTTGAAAAAATAAAAGAAAATATTGAATAGCATATGTTAGTATTACATTACATCATGATCCAAAAAACTGTGGATAATATAGAATTAAAAATGTCCTAAGGTGAACCTCTCCATATACTAGAGAATGCTGACATGTATTTTGGGTGTTGAGTGCACCCCTATAGAAACTATATTATGAATCAAAGTGATAAATAAAAATTAAAATACTAAATGATAAATAAATCATAATTGTATCACAAATGTACAAAAAATATTACAATAATTCTTAATTCTTGCAGAAGCATTATGTTCAATGTCAAAAAAGATAGAAAAAATTATTTCCCAATTAGTCTGTCATGTATAAAAGTAATAGAAATAAAATTGTTGAAGGTTCATATGAAACACTAATCCTCGCCTTATCTCTATGTGTATGAAAACATATTTTATCCCACTAGATGATTTAAAAAAGAAACTAACTAAAATATAGCAATAATTTGTTTTGAACTTTTGGTTACCCAATTATCATGGATGATTGATCATGGTGTTAGTAAGACTCTGTAGATCCCCAAAAATGTGGTTTTACTTATAGGTATAATTTTCTGTTTATGTTAATATGATAATATAAATTTAATTCAAACATGCAACAGTTATCAATGAAATCATAATATAATATCATTATGAATGAACATGAAATAAAAATTATGTGTCTATTAATCATGCACTTACAAGACCGCATGAACCCCAGACATTGCTATATATTCTCCATATTGGAAGGATAGTCATAACTAATGAAAAATAGATCAAGATCTAGTAATAAGGTAGAAATAAATTTTATTGACATGAAATTTGGTTTGAGTCCATGTAAGGCCACAATTTCTAATAATTAGAATGTATTGAGGATCCACAGGACATTATGTATCATATTGGGCCATGATGACGACTAATTTGAATGTACACTATTTCCACAAGTCATCGAGTCATTTGTTATAAAATATTTCTAAAAAACAAAATTCATTGAAATTTATGTCTATCAATACTCAATGAATTGAGGATTTCATTTCCCTTAAGATGCATATGGAATTGAATATCAAAATTTTAGTTGGAATCCACAAAGAATTGAGGTCCGTTTTTTCTCATGAATATCACATTACTACCATATATATTGTGTAATTTATTCTGAATGGTATTATCCAAATCTGCATTCCATAAAAGGAAAGCAATAACATGATGGGCCAGATATTTAAGATAAAATTATTATACCCCCAAAGTGATGGACAACATCTATTGTTGTGTAGAACACCAAATATTGGCATTGTATGTCAAGATATATTCAGATAACATTGAAAAAAATAACATGTGAAAATCAATCAAAAAAATAGCTAAAATTCACACACAAATAAAAAATAATTAAGGACCCTCTAACAGCTACACACAAACTAACTTCTTAACCTAATAGAACATGGAACCAAGGAATTCCAAAATGGGTATAAGATAATGAAAATTAGAGTGCACATATAAATAAAGTATTTTATTCCATCTAGATTCATAATATTTTCTCACATGATCAAACACCAGAAAAAATTTTATGGGATATCAACATGAAGAAGTATAAAAACACAACATAATTTGTCCATGTAGTCTGCTTGATTGGATTGAAGGTAACTAGCTAGGGCACAAGGGTCTTTTGTGCCAAAATTCACATCATCCCGATATATTATGAATTATTGAATTAATTAATTATGAATGAAGCCTTATTTTTAATTAAATATATTATTATTTCTCATATAACATAAGAAACAATTCTGTCATTATCCAAAGTGGAAAATGACAAACCACATTCTAATAATAATGAATAAATTTCAAAGGGTATAGTAGATAGGACGAACTATGTGAAACAAATTAAATTAAATTGAAAATTAAGACCAACCTAATTATCTGAGTCCTTCCATTCCCATTTGGTTTACATATTTTCTCATGGGTTTCTATCTCAATGTCAAAAAATCAATGAAAAGAAGAAAATATATAAATATAAATTATTGAAATTAATTTAGTAATAACCCACAACCAACAAATAAATTCACACATGTTTAATGATGTATCAGATGTCACCAACAATTGAGAACCATGACCAACCACCCATGGATGATCTGTCACATTCATTTGAACCAAAATTTTAGATAGACATATTTTGAAATGTCAAAAACCATATCCAATTTAATATAATTATATTTCTAATTCTAGAATATTCAACCACTAATATACATTCTTCAAAATTACCATACTTGGGTCACATATTAATATTTCTATCATGATCAAACTTGAATCAAACATTTACATATCCATCATGATACTATCAGATTCCATTTCATTTATCACTAATAAAAAAATATGATCATAAATATATAAAATATTACGTGTGAAGTGCATAAGAGTTTCATTTTTTTCAATATGGATTAAAATTCATAAGAGTTTCATTTGTTGTCAATGAGAAGTTATTATGTGAATTAAAGGGTACTGATGAAGAAGTTAGTGAACCCTTGGGGAATTGTTGGTGATTCAATGCATTGAATACTACATGTGATCAACTCTCCAAGAGGATACAAATCTAATGATTTTAGAACTAATCTTAAGATCCAATACTTTTATCAATGTAATACATTGTTAAAACACATGAATAAGTCCATGCAACACACAATTACATTAGAAACAGATTAATGTAAATCCATCCATAGTCACTAATTGGACAAAGTTTTGAATACCAAACATTATGTTTTAATGCATGAGGAATGAAGACCTGACCTATGAATCATCCATGATTTGATTAAATGAACATTGAATATCTAAGATTTGTTATTTCAAAATGAAATGAATGATGATGTTTAAAGTTGAAGAAGAAGTGAGGAAAGGCTTAGTGTTGAAGATACTAAGTTTTATTTCCATGCATTGGGTTTGAATAAATAAGGTGTCCATGCATCCATGAATTATTATTCAATGGAAACTTGGTTTTAAACCATGATTATATTTGTCCTTACATAAAAATAAATGGCTAACCATGTAGGCCAGCTGAGGACCTCACGTCAAGCATTTGTGAGACCTGAGGTTCAATAATGCTCAAGGGAAGCCCTCTAGCCCAGCCTCGCATGAAGTAGGTTTGTGTGGGTAAGGTAAAAACTATCGGTACTACATTATGATGATCCCATGAACAATGGGTGCTAGGTGAGCCACTGGGGAGCAGAGTGGACGATAAGAGATCGCTTGCAGGGTGAACACGACAGCATGAGGTATTATGGTGGGGGGAGGAATAATCTGTGATTCTGCTACCACATATTGATATATAAACCATGATTAAACCATGGGAAATTTTGATGTGGGTAGGGATTAGAAAACATGGATACAATATCCACCATCCATCTGATCGCGTTCGAGATGTCAATCCCACGTCGTATTCGTGCCACGCTATCTAATCAAGGATATTTGTGGTCTATACGAGAAAATCTAATGACCAAGGAGATAACTCAAGGTCATTATCAACCTCAAGAAATATTAACCCTAGTGATTCATCATAGATGAAACTAATGTACCATAATCGAGTTATCGATACCCGCTGAATCTCAAATTCAGTGCATTGTGATCGTCTGGATGAACCAAACACATTCATGCACTAAAAGTTGCATGCATGTGACTAAAATGGGAAATTCACATAGTTTCAGAGAAAACAAAGTTACAGAGGCTATGTCATTCGATGTAAAAAGAGAATATTTGCATGCGTTCGAAAACATATGCATGTGATAATTTTCACATGAAATGAGGAATTTGGTTTAAAAAAAAGAAACTGAGATATGTAGAAAATCTCCTATCTGAATTTGAAATACTAAAACCAATGATCATGGATATCCAAACATCTGAATATCGTGGAATCACACCAGGATTTAAACACACATCATCTAACTATAAATGGATGACAGTTAAGCCAAAGCATGATGTTGTCATTCATATTGACGATTCATCTCATTTCACTAAAGAAACAGAGATACCATGGAGCATCCCTCTTGTTTGCAAAGAAAGAACTCACACTCCCTATGTGAATTTTCCACAAGCACACGAAATGTTATTTTCACCCTCTCTATGTAATTATGAAGAGTATCCCACAGGTAAAACCATTGGTGCACTTGCACCATTGTTTTTCTCTTTCAACAAATGAACTGTGAAGCACTTCCTGGTTCCCGAAAGAGAAGCCCACGTAGCCCATTACTATGTGAATTATATCTTTCTGTGCCTCTCTTGAATGAAGGAGTCCCACACATCACTTGTGCGAAGGAGAAGAGAAAACCTCTTGGTTTTCAAATAAAGCTACCCACCATTTTCGGTTCATGAAGAGATGGACCGCTAACCATCCTGGTTCATGATGGGAAACCATGCACACCCTTTTCATAAGAAAAAGAAATGGACAGTGTATGCAAACACTTCCCCTAGAGAGTAAGGATATTCAACCCAAATCCATTCAGGTTTTTTCACAAAGGGATGAAGGATAGATCATGAATGATGCTCATGTAGGCATATAAATGAATTGAGATACCTGAACAAGCCAAAGGGTTTATTACACTTATTATTGGTGTGTGTGTGCACATGTGAAGAAGGAGGAAGGAATAAAAATAAAACACACTATTTGAACCCTATTTTAAAAGAAAAAGTGGGAGTGTACTAAGACCAAAAATAATAGAATGAGAAAAGGAGAAATAGAAGCAATTGTGTCTGTTTACTCAAAGTATTTTATCATTAGAGTTTTTAAAAAAAAGAAGAAAAAGATTGTGCATGAATTCATGCATTCACATTCACATGTGAAGAAATATTAAAGTACAACCTATATATTTAGTGAATGCGTGTAAACAAGCAGAATCAATTCCATGAAACTTATGCATAAATCATAATGAATTCATATGACACCATGTAAACTGATATATAGTGATTAAATAATCATATTAGTGTATGTTAATATTTCCATGATAAGAAGTAAAAGGTTCAGTGAATTAATTTACTGAACTAAGGTATAAAAAAGTGAAATATCCAAATACAAGAGGTATTGGATCCCCTAAAATCCATGAATGAAGTAGATGAGTTTTGTTACTAAATCCAGACAGAGAAATGATGATATTTTACTTGAGTTTTTAGTAGTTGTGAATCTATGTGGAAAGTCTGTGCTGATATTTTGAAAGATAATTATTCAATATTAATATTCTTGAAGATGTTTGGTGCACCATTGTCACATATCTAAGTGAGTCTAGGTCTTCATCATAAGAATAACGAATTTCTAGAGAATTATTGAGACTGAGAACTGATCAACTCATGTGGTCAGAAATATTGAGCAAGCCCAACAGACCTTAACAAAGGTTTTTGAAGATCCATGAAGAGATTTGTACGAAAGCGTAACTCAGTAATCATGAGTGAAGGGAGAAGAATATTATCTATAGCGAATAAATAATGAACATAATGAAGGAATCTACTCATGTGACTCGAGATCTTGAAGACCCTTTTGATATTATGGGAGGAGAAGAAGTCTTTGGTGGGACTCTGAAGTAGGCTAGTGGGATTCTTCTAACTCTGTGGGAAACAGTATAAAGAACCTCATGTGGTACTTAGGATAGATACAGTGGGACTCTTTAAGAAACATTTTAAATACTAAACACTTTATAATGGATAATCTATGTTGTGGTGATTTACTAACGCAATAAGGAGTAGGCCTTTGAACTGAACCTGGTAAATCATTGTGTTTAGTGCCTTTACTTTTATAGCATCATTCAAGGAAAGCTTGATAGAAATAAGAAGAGTGGATAACGTATTTAACCAACCACAATGTCTTAATAGGAATGAATCAACTAGTAAAAATATTTAAAGGGATCACTAAATCACCCCACCCACTCTCAGTGATTCACACTGATCTGGGCACTTCAATTGGTATTAGAGTGAAGGTCACCTCTAACAAATCCAAGAGAGTCTTTATGAGGTGAATATTTGAATAGATGAATGATCATCCTCAAATAGATATTCCATCCAATAATTAGCATAATAGGAAAAAGAAACATGCAAGGAAGATGAAGAAGAAGCTTACTAATAATGGGAAGACACCTCACAATGAAGGTAATCTAAAAGGCACGACATGTGATAATACATATTATTCTTTTTATGATGCCTTCTCAAGATGAGATGATCATAGATCAATTACTGAACTTTAGGATTCACACAAAGATCATTTGAATAACGTCTATAGAGAAGTGGAAAGACACATTACTGCAAGCTTTGGTGCTCTTCAAGATGAAAAATTATAGCTGAAGCTTTTGAAGGAAAATGAAGAAACAATTTATCATTTCAATGAAAGACATGATAATGTTACTAAAAAAATGTATGGAAATATTTGCTAGGAATCATTATTTTATATTGTTATTTAGAAGCTTTCCATGCATTAATAAATTTACACAATGTTTCTATGTTTATCAAAGATTCTCAAGAAGAAGAAAAATCCAACATTCTTAAGGAACATGACATCTATTTCCAAAAAATATAAAATGTAAATGATTAAAAAAAATATATTGAAGGTGAATTGGTAATGTAAACTGAGATCATTTGAGGATGAAAAGAACTCGCTCATCATGTTATGTTTAGAGTTAGAAGTGAAATTGAAGAATCAGTAATCACTCCAAGCTAGAACATTTTAATGAAATGAGATAATAGATTCTTATACAAAATATTTAATTGAGGGATATGACTCCAATAAAAAATAAAAATCATCATCTAATCCAATGGAAACATCCTCTAAGATTATGGTATCCAATAACCTAGTTATTTATGTATCCACTAATGCATCTTTATCAGAAATTAGATTATCAAATCCAAAATGTGGGATTATATGAATTGATAAAAATGAAAATACATCCATCAAATCATCAAGGGTGGATACATTAATAATTATGAACATAAAATCTTGAAAATATTTTCCTAATAATGAAAGAGACTTCTAGAGACAAAAAAGCTCTGAATCTAGCTGGACTGATTCCATAAGAAAAAAGAAAAGATATATTGTCTATTGTTGATGTTGTTGGATGTTTGGGCATCTTTCCAATAATTGATGGCATAACATGTTAGCATATGAAATTTTTTTATGATCTTAATTCTGGGAAAATGGATTTGAATAAAGGAATCATCCTACAATGAAAAGGTAGAAAACACATATTAAAAAGAGTTTGTCTATAAAGAACAAATTTAAGTATCTTGGAGACTTCTATGATTATTGGAATAGAAGTTGTCATATTTATGATGCATGGTTGTTTAGTCCTACCATGCCTTAGGAATATTTTGATAATATGCATAGACCACTAAAAAGGCAGGAGAAATAAAAAGTCATTCAAAAGTATTCTATAGGGAATATGATATACAATTAATTCATGAAACTAGTGAAAGAAATTATTCCAAATAAGAAGGTCAAGTTGAATTCCATGAATATCAACTAAATAAAGAAAATATGCTTATACTATGGAAACAAATATCATTACATGTATCAATGAAAAAAATTCATTATAGTTAATGGAAGTGAACTGAAAATAAAAGGGGAATCAATCCAGAGGAAAATGGATTGATTGAATACATTCCTAAATATAATCTTAACCAGCTTCTTAAGAATTGTAACTTGAATAAAATAAAAAATCCATGTTAAATTTCCAAATCATAATATGGTAAAGAGTGTATAGTTATCTAGCCTATTAAATTTCAAATTTCTAAATAACTAAAAAGAGTAGAACATGATGTACTAGCTAAAGAAATAGAAAAAGAGAAAAATTTCATTCCACATGATGGGAAATTCTAATTTCATGAGAGGTTGTCAGCACATGAAAACCCAAGTGTCTCACCACTACTATGTTGAAGGTGAAAGAAGGTTAGACATCCTGAAAACATGTTTTCAATGATGTTACCTTCCCAAATAGAGAAAATTGAACAACATGCACCACTAAAATTTACTACACTACTGAACGATGTAATGGAAAACAATCAACAAAACATTAAGGTGAATGGAAGTAAAGGGTACATGATGAAAAATAATTATAAAAATTTCAAATGGAGATGAAACACTATCATGATGAGTACTATACACTTTATAGCAACAAGGGATGAAGATCATGTGTTGACAGAAAATTCTCAGCCCAAGTGCTTCAATTAAGATACTAAAAAGTGTTCAGTCTTATTCCCATGTATTTTTGGTATATACATGTGCATAGATTTCATGGAATTAATGGTGAAGGTCATCCTAAAGATGATAATTGGATGTGTAATGTGGATAACTAGATGTTTGTCTCATTGTTAATGATTTGATAACGACTTAAATTTATCCACAATAGAAGATTATCAACAAGCATATATTCATGTTTATTTAATTATATTCTTCACCATCATAATTAAAAAGAAGTGTACCCCTTTAGGGGGAGAAACAAAATGAAGGAGATGGTACCAAGGATTATATCATGGAAAAACATTGAAATTTATATCATTTCGATAATCAGAAACTGAGGAATTCCAATCACACATTGATCCATTGTTCTTAATTGTATTTATCATGTCAATTAAATATGATTTTTTTTTATGAAATGATGGGCTGAAAAAGGTAGCATTATCTTGAACATAAAATTTTTAATATATTTGGTAAAGTATGTAAAGGATTTATAAATTCATTAACAAATTATATTATTACCAATCCCTTGGTCAGTAATTGAACCATTCTGAGCATGAAATCATTTGGATGGTTGTTTATGGACAACACAGAAAACCTTTTTCATATATCTCATGTTTCTACACTGGGTTAGCCAAATTAGGATTAGGGTTGATTTTCAAAATTCTATTTTCTATGTGAACCATGTGAAATAATCTCTCTTTCAGAAACATTACAAAAGATATTATTCATAGGGAGGAGGACATGTTTTTGAAGATACCCGACTAACACCTTTACATTTGGTTTCTAATATGGGGGAGAATGTTTTAACACACATATTGAACCATTCAAATTTTTCATAAATTATATAGAAAATAAAATACATAGGATGAGATTAAATTGAATGGGAGTTCCATTTCTTGTCAATATAGATTGACGAGCATAAGAGTTGTATATTTTTTTCAATGAGAAGACAATATCTGAATGAAAGGGTATTGATGAAGAAGTTGGTGAAACATTGGAGAATTATAGTTGATTAAAATAATTGAATACTACCCATGATCAATTCTCCATGAGGATAAAAATATGAAGATTTTAGAAATAATCATAAGTTCCTTGAATTGTATCAAAGTGATACATTGTTATAACACTTGAAAAAGTCCATGCAATATTCAATTGCACGAGGAAAGGAGTAATGTAAATCCATCTATAGACACAAAGTGAATGAAGTGTTGAATACCATGAATTATGGTTTACTGAAAGTGGAATGAAGACATGATCTATGAATCAACCATGATTTTATTAAAAAAACATTTAAGATCATTGATTTTTTTATTTAAAAAAAGAAGGATGATGTTTGAAGAGGAAGAAGAAGTGAGGAAGGGATTGTTGTCGAAGATACTAAGTGTATTGTCTGTGAATGGGGTTTTAGTAAATAATGTGGTCATGCATCCATGTATTATTCTTCAATAGACACTTGGTTTTTAACCAAGCATATATTTGGACTTAAATAAAAATAATGGGCCAACCAGGGAGTTCATCGGAGGACCTCAACTCAGGAAATTGCAGAACCCCAGGGTCAACCGTGCGGAAGGGAAAACCTCAAGTACAGCATCATATGTGGCTGGTGTGCGTGGGCCGTATATAAGCTAGTATGAATTATACAGTGATGAACCTGTGTAGCGTGGGTTTTAGGTGCCTTCCCAGGGAGTAGAGTTGGCACTAAGAGCATGCCCACTGGGTGAACACGATACATAATGGTACTGTGGAGGGAGGAGGAGTTTTTTAAGAATCAGATAATGCAGATTGATATTTAAACTATGAGAAATCCATGTGGCATTTTGATGTGGGACGATTTTAAAAATGCAAACCCAATATCCACCATCCATCTGATTGCATGCGAGATCTCAACTACACGCCACATCCATACCATGATCTTTAATAATGTTCTTCTATTGTCGATCTGAACTAATCCAATGGCTGAGCAGAGACCTAGAGGTCATCTTCAACCTCCAATTATCCCGACCCTACTATTTTTCCATAGATGAAACTGGTCCATCGTGATTGAGCTAACAGACTCTGTTGAAGCTGAAATGTATTTCATAGTGATAGTCTAGACGTTCAAAACTCATGCATGCATTAAATGTTGCATGCATGTGAAATAAATGATAAATTCACATAGGTCGAGAGAAAAAAAATGTTGTCTAGGCCGTTTCATTAGACGTATAGAGAGAATATTTGTGTGCGTTTGAAAACACATTCACATGATAATTTTCATGTGAATGAGGAATTCGGGTTGAAAAAAAGAAACTGAAATATGTGGAATATCTCATATCCACTTTTGAAATACTCAAAAAATGGTCATGTATATTCAAGTATTTGAATACCGTGGAATCTCACAAATATTTAAACACAAATCTTCTACCTATAAAAGGAGGACCCCCGAGCCAAAGCAATATACCATAGTTCAATTTTAAGAGATCTGTCATTTCTCTTAAAAAACAGTGCTACCGCAGAGCATCCCTCTGGTTCGTGAAGAAATAACATACAATCCTTGTGAAAAATATTCATAAGTACATGAAAGGTTTTTTTGAACCCACATTTTTTCATCGTGAGAAGTAGCCCCCAGGTAAAACAACCAGTGAACACTCACCCTTATTGTTATCTTGTGAATAAAGAACCATGAATCACTTCCTGGTTCCTGAAGGAGAATCCAAGCTATCCCATTGGTATAAAAAGAAGATATTTTTGTGCATCTATTGTATGATGGAGTCCCGCAATCCATCCTCATTCGCGAATGGAACCCAGGGACACCCATTGCATAATAACAAGAAGAGGACAGTGTATATATACACTGTCATTGGAGAGGATGAATAACCCACACACATCCATTTAGTTAGGTTCATAAAGAGAATAAGGATAATGAATGCATGATGATCATGCATGAAAATGCATGAATTGAGAAACCCAATCAATAAAATGGGTGTATTACACTAATTTAGGTTGTGTATGTGGTTTACGTAAAGAAGAAGAGGGTACATGCATGGTGGAGTACATGTACCTAAAGAAACAAGAACAAAGTTTCTTTGAACATGTGATAAAGGCAGATAGAATTAATAGAAATCACACCATTTGAACCCTAATAAAAAAACATGTGTGTGTGTGTGATAATACCCAAATGAAGAGAAATATAATGGAGAAAGATATGAGATTGTGTGTTTTTACTCAAAGTGTTCTATCCATAGTGGTTTTCACAGAATTAAGAAAAGGATTGTGCATGCATGAATTCATGAACATACACACGTGAAGACACATAAAAGAAGAATCAAGATTAATGGTGAATGTGTATAAAAAAGAAGAAACAATTACATGAATCTCATTCATGAATCATATTCAGTTCCTATGATGCCAAGTGAACAGATCTTTATTTTTGGAAGAATCACAAAAGTGAATGTGATTCTTGCCAAGAAAACAAGTAGATGGTCATCTACATTAACAAATTTCACTACGCATGAATAACATGAGATATCCAAATACCATAGGTATTGGATACCATTCAATCAATGCATGATGTAGATTAGTTTGAGATATAATCACAATAGAGTAAAGAAGATATTTTATATGAGTGTTCAGTAGTATAGAATCTAAGAAGTACGATTGTGCTGATCTTGAGCAAGTTCAGTCTTGGATATTAATATTCATGGAGAAGTTGTGTGCACCATTCACACAAATCTAAGTGAGGATATGTCTTCATCAGAAGAAGAATGAATTTTATGTGAAATGTTGACATTGAGAACTGAACAAATAGAATGTACAGAAATATTGAGAAATACTAACATATCTTATCAAAGGATGTTGAATATCCATGAAAAGATTCACTGGAAAGTGAGATTCAGAAGGACTATGTGAAGAGATCAGAAGATCATCTATAGTGAATCAATAATGAAAATAGAGAAAGAAGACGCTCATGTGACTTGAGAGCTAGAAGACCCCTCTGATATTCAGAGAGGTGTAGAAGTATTTAGTGGGACTCTGAAGCCGTCCATTTAGACTTTTGAAACAGTTTGGGAAACAATATAAAGAACCTCATATAATACTCAAGAGAGATACAATGGGAATCTATATCAACCATTATAATTATTGACCGAATTATATTAGATAATATTTTTTGGGGTGAATAACCAAAAATGAAAAGAGTGGTTATTTGAACGGAACCTTCTAAATCCTTGTGTTCAAGGAATTTACATTTATAGGATCATTCTAGGGAAGGCTGAGAGACACAAGATTAGTGGATAGAGGATTGAACAAGCCATAGAGGTTTAACGAAAAAGAATCAATTATTAAAAAATATTTAATGGGATCACTAATTCCCCCCTCCCCCTCTTAGTGATCCAAAAGGATCGAGGCACTTCAAGGTGAAATAAAGAAATGAAAAGTGAAAATAATTACTAAGTGTGTTCTATCATGAAAAGGAGCTTCAATCAGTGAAGGAATTAGATAAAAGGAGCTCTCGAATGCCTAAATCACCCTTTGACATCACACTATACATAAAGAAATTCTAGTGAGTAGTTATTTGTTTTAGGGATAAAAAATTACCATAAAACCCACATTAGTATTCCTAGGGTAATTTAATGATATCAACAAAAGTTTCAAATTGTGAGTGTTTGGGAAAGTTTCTTTTCTTTTCAATATCTACCAATGTCATTGAATGTCATTATTGATCACATGGTGATTTTTTATCAATGCTAAGGTACATATTCTCATGTCCAAAACCAAATTAGGTCAACATCATTAACTTTCGTCATATCATGAATAAAATATACTTGATATAAATACCCAATTAAAAAGGTGAATATTATTCTATAGTAGAATTCGATAGTCTTGATCCCATTCAATCTGCTTATTCCCCTTGGATACCAAGGATACCACCTTAGATATTAACACCATCATAAAACACCATTTTAATATGTAAGAATTGTTTGTACCACATTCTAATTTAGGATTACCATTATTAACAATTTAGAAAAAAGTATATTTCAAACATTCCTGTGAAATTTATAACACATAAGGTTTAGGATGTTATATAATTTTCAATAGTATTAGATTTATCCTCAAATGAAATGTCATGTTATCTTATTTAAGTTTCATTCATATCGATATATTCATAGGAGGAAAATAATTGTTCACATTCATTTATGTTCCCTGATCATTGAATATAAAATACCATAAGAAACAATTATAGTATCACATTATATCCGAAACAATAATCATATTTTCAATAACATTTATTTCTTTTCCCTCGTTAATTATTTTTTCAATCATGTCTTCCAAATCATATTTTTATTTGTTATTTATCAACAAATAATTCATCATATTTCTACTTTTTACTCACATAACTTCTTATTAGGATATATCTTAATGTTTTATAATATAATATGTCTTCAATATTTTTTTAGGTTATAAAATTATTTTTTATTCTTTCTATGATCTACATTTATGAATATTTATTATCATTACATTATTGAAACCACTATCAATTTAAGAAATTTTATTCTATTATTAATAATTGTAATTTTAGTTTATCTCTAAACCAAATATTCTATGAGAAGTGTTTTCATTCATTTAATTATTTTAATTCAATATAGTCAAAAATAACAAAATTATCAGAGTTTTTATATATACTCTCAATCCATATGAAATCAAAATACTTAATTAAATTAAATTTAAATTAATAATATTTTACCTAGAAGTCTTATAGTACTAATATTTACTATTTTACCACAAATGGTACGTGAGTATGAAAATGTCAGATTACAATATTTAATATTTGAGATAATTTTGTTGTGAACTAGTGGCATTATACTAATTAATGACTTCATTATTTCTATGTGTTGACTCATTTCTCAAATTCCATTAATTGGTATATTAACAAAAAATGATTATATTTTGGAAGTAATAATTTACTTTATTCATCCATATAAAGATTTGGTAAAGTTGATTATATAAAATTTATTTATTTAACTTATTCGAAATATTTTCATATTTATGGATTGCGTATAATTTTTCCAATATATATTTTATTGTTTTTGAACTCATAAACAATATTTATATTTTATTTGAATAAGATTCACATATATATATATATATATATATATATATTTAAATTGATACCATTATCCAAAATCTTGTTTTCAAATTTCATTGATCAAACCATTATATAATCAGTATTTCTAATTCCATTAATTTTTAAATAGAAAATATATATACCTATATATAATAATGATTGTCACCAATTGTTCAGTCATATATTAAAATTATGTTCAATAAATATGTGATTATTTTGATTGGATTTTTTTCTTATTAATAATTTTATAAGGACATATTAACCATCAGGGTACTATTATACATTGATACCACATGTTTATGTGAATATATGGAAACACTAAAATATTGATGAATTAGGGTTTTAGTTTTTTTCATATAGTGTATCAAATATGAACATTATCTTTCTTAAAATAGAACTCTAAATTTTTATTGAAATAACATTTTAATAATAGCATTATAATGATGAATAAATCATATGGACCGTGTAGCCTATGTGATTAAAATAATGAGGTATATAATAATTACATGAATAATCGAGTGTGTATGTGTACAATGGAATCACCTCCTATTAATTTTTTTAAAAAAGAAATTTTTTTGTTGTGTGGGAATCATTCAATGATTAATAAAATCCAATATAATTACTAATCTATAATTAAGTGACCAAAATATTGATTCGTGTATCAATATCAAGTATTACGGGAGGTACATATTTTTATATCTAAATAATTTGTTTTGGAATTTTTTTAAATAATGTCCCATTTATGTCAATATATTTAATAAATAAATGAAATAAATAAAAAAACCAGATCCTGGTTTTCTATTTTTATCCATTAATAATTTTTTGAAATCCTTGTATTCAATTTATCTTTAATTTATCATGTTATGGATATATATGATCCAAAATATTATATACATAGAAATTTTTAAGTATTTCATTCCATAATATATGTGGTAAAAACAATATTTATTTAACATTTATGATACCCTAATGGTTATAATATTTCATAACATGTCCCCATGAAATACACTATAATTTATGCTTGTTAAATTATAATTAAAACTATCAATATTTTCCATATAATCACTTATATGTTTATCTTTATTGTTTTAAAACTGTGATTATTAAATTATCAAATTATTGTTAATTGGATTACAGAAAAAATGGTTTGGAATAATGTGGGTGTGGTTCTTCAAATCAATTAATTCAAAACACAATGCATATAATGTATCTATACTCATCCTAAAATCATTATAATATAATTATATTGAAATTATAAAACTATTCTCTATAGGGTGTTGAATAAAATGTCCACGAATGGTATTTATGAACTCAAATATTGACTATTTTTCCCATGGTAAATATTTAGTTTATATCACATGATTGTTATCTTCCCATATCCTGAATATATTTTAATGTTCAAAAATATGATTCATGATGGCCTGATAATGAATTAATTACAATTAGGTTAAAAATTCCATTACCACGACATTATATTAACTCAGTATTCAAGATGAATTTGTTTAGATTGGAGTCATTTAAAATTAAATAACTACAATGATCATCTCAAAAACACAATTCCCCCTTGAATCAAATTTAGATACTAAGGTTTAAAATACAATTTATTGATATTGTTGAAACATGTGACACATTTTCCGATTAATAGACATGCTTTAATTACCATGTATTATTTCTCTAATACATATTATATAATATCCTTCATTTATTTTGATTTGTTAGCTATATTAAAGATAATGTATTAAATGTACAATATGATTAAAAACAGTCACCATTTTAAAAAATATTATCATTTATTCTATAGTTTTCCTTAAATATGTTTCCATTTAATTATAAATAACATTAGTTATATTTATCATCTATTATTATCATTTAATATATAACTAACATTATATCATCTATCAACCACATTAGGTGGACATATGATTGCAATATACTCAGCTGTGAAATGTCATGTTAAAACACATTGTAGTTATTAAAACAAATTAAAATGGCCCAAATACAATATTAATAATTTGATATGGTATGAATGACTAAAATTATTTTTCACTTCTCTAATTAATTAAATACATCTATCAAATTTTCTAATATTAATTATAGAATTTAATTAGTTATTTATTTCAAACTCACTAGTGGGGAAAAACTAGATTAGGAAATTATAATTTATAATGTTGAAAACCCATATCTATTCAATAAATCCATGAAGGATTCTATAATGGTCCGAGATTAATGATCCAATATAATAATCCATAGAACACATGTAATTATGTAATATAATCACCTCCTTTAATAATTCATGTTTCCAAAACATTTTGAGTTATCTTTTTGTCATAAACTAATAATTTCGAGGATAAAACAAATTAATACATCCATGAAATCGTGTTATATTATAAAAAACATTTCTATATTTTTCCTCAATTATATATCATCATTATTGAATAATATATGCACTGTATTTTCAAAATATACATAATTTTCATATCTTCTTAAATTGGATTCAATTATTTCCTTAAAAAATTACTCCATGTTAAATTTGGAAATCATATATAAATATAAATAATATTATAGGAACTCATAAATGTATATATTTAGAAAATATTATTATTTATATAATATAAAATCATCATATAATTTTTTTTATTAAATCACCTAGTATCTCTAATTTAATAATAAATTTTTATGATTTAAATTATACTTATAATTTAATAATGTGTGTTCAATAATCTGACATAATATTGTATTTTCTTGATTTCCCAACGTCGACCATAATATTCATGGTCATCCCAAACATAGACCCACGGTGAAATAACCTCTCAATCAATATAATATATATGTGAATTTATTATTCCTATAAAATCATTCAGTATGAAAATAGACAATACTTTATTTAGTCATGTAAAATAAAAAAATCACTTCTCATAAAAACTACTTATAAGAGACCATTGGAAGTGATTGTTCCATCATAATTGGCAGAAACGTTTACATATCGTCAATATAAATGATTAAATGAAAAGTTTTCGATAATGTACTACATTTGAATCCAGGAAAATCTTATATAACAAAGAAAATTTTTTCTGGATCTATTAATGATTAAGAGTAACAAAAGAACATCAGTAGACCACAAACTTAATTTTATCCCCTGTCATAAGCCACATAACTAGAGATCCATTTCATATGAACTATGGTGGAACAATATATTATTTATTCTGAAAAAATTTGTTTGTGCATCCACTTTTTAATGTACTCATTAACCATAATAAATTTATAGAAGCTATGTGACATATCAATTTTTTTTTGAAAGATGTGTAATTTTATTGAATTTAAGGTAAAATTAATTAATTATAATGTTATTATTTTTATCCTCTTTTTAATATAAATTCATTTAATTAAATACAAATTAAATCCATCATTTAAAATGTCATAAATAAAACACTATCAAGAATTTTAAATACTACCACTATTATGTTATATTAATAATCGTTAAATTCCAATAATTATTTTTGTTTTAAATCATTATAATTAATAACAATGATACTAATTAAAAATAAATTTCTTAATATCCATTAGAGTGATTTTTAATATAAATTTCAAATATCCTAAAATGGTTGTTGTTATTAGGGAATACGAATTTAAGATACAAAAAATTAAGAATATCCTTTCATATTATTAGAAAACAATATTTTACTTCTACGAAGGAAATAAATAATTTACTAAATTTACAATATTTATTTAGATATTTGGCATCAAAGTAAAATATAATGACAAATGGCTCAGAATATATTTAAGTACTTTAAAAATTATTAATTTTCATCCCTAAATAATTGTACCTTGTGTAATAGAAATTCTAAATATTTTAATAATAGAATAATATTAACACTGATGTCTATTTTCCTTTTTTTATCCCCCAAGAAATTTTTATTTATCTACACCTTCAAAAAATAATTATTAAAATTTTATTATAGTATTTTCATTACAAGTAAATTATGCTTGGATTTTTTAATAAAAATAAAATTTTCTCCCTATATTATTTTCAGTTAAATATTTTAGGGTACTTTAATAACCCAATATCCAACCATCACATATTTTTTAATTCCATAAACTTGTTGAAATGAAATATTTTTTGGGGTTATATTTTTTTATTGTGATTTATTAGTAAATTATTGAGCACATTAAATCAATCTCTACATCTTAAAGAAATCATCCACCTAGAGATTATTTAATTAGATACTACTTTCTAATATTGATAAAATATAATTAAAATAATTTTATAACCCTCAATAATCGTTTTTTTCATTATAGTCTAATCAAGTGTAAAAATATTTGATGTTATTTAATAATCATAACCAGTGTTATCATGGAACATAAACTAAGGATAGAATTAATATTTCATAAAACTAATGATCTAAACATTTATATCTAGTTTTCAAATTTTTATTTCGAATGGATGTGTTTTTTCATGGAATAAATGAACTGATTTCATGATGTTTTATTGAAATGTATTTGTCCTTATATAATAGTTTCTCAATTAAATACTTATTTAACCCTATAAGAAAATACAAATAACCATATTATCCCTTAAATTTCATTCATGATTATAACATATTCAGCCTCAATAGACGCCAATATGATTTTATTATATAGTTCTGGAACACAAAATATACTTCATTCTAAATTAGTTTAAACATAAACAATAAAAATTCATTATTTTAAATATCACAAACCATGGTGACATAATTTTATTTATTCCAATACCATTATTTAGACATACCATTATAAAGACTCTTGAATAGTTTTTAAAAAGGTATCTTTTACAAAAAAACCTATTCATTAGGAATAAATAGATATCATACGTTAGATAACTATAAATGGAAGAAGAATTTAAACTTGTTTAATAAAAAAATAATCCCTTTATAGATATCATTTCTTAGTTGACTAGAAAAAATTTAAATATTTTGTAATCAACAGCCCCTTTCTATAGTAACCCTATTGAACATATGATTCATTTATATCTTAAAATAGTTTTATATTATCTCACGAAAATATAAATATATTCACTATAATATAATATATTCACTTATAGTTATGTAACATGTTTCTATGTATTTTTACAAAGAAATAATAAAATTTCATCAATTTTTAGCTCCCAATTTCAATAATCATTCAATAGTAATAATTTTGTAACACACATCAACCATCTACTATAATCAAATAATAAGTTATAATAAAATGATTCATATCATTATATTATCATAGGTTCACACATTGATTAACTAAATGGTATATCAATAAAAAGTTTCTAAATATTATTCTCATTGTGTAAATTATCATTTATGAGATCATATATGATCAAAATCCTTTTGAGAAACAGGTTAATTTCTCCTAAAATTATATTCATAGAAATTTTTATCTTTAAAATTAACATGATCATGAAATATTTCTCTTTTCTTTCTTCTAATTATAATTTAATTTTCATAACACAAGAATCAATAACCGAGTTGGTAATTTCAATAACCGATAAATAAAGAGGTTTTCGATATTAAATTTACCTTAACCATATTATGTGATTTTGGATGAATAAAAAAGAAATAACAGAATAAATTAAAATGTAAAATACATATCTTTATTCATATTAAATCATACATTGAATGTTTCTCCCAATATAGTAATGATAATGAATGAATAAATTTTTATGTTGTAATGATAAATAAGTATTCCTTAAAAACATATTTAAATCATGTATGAAACATTATACCCCACATATGATGAAATAATTTACGGTTTATTAATCATGTAATTTGTATTATAATGGTTTATATGGAATAATCATATCAATAAAAATTTCTTTTTTACATATAACTTTTTAGTCACCCAAATATCCTAATGAAACCTTTATATTATTTGAAAAAATTTACAATCAAGTTTGAATAATTTTTAAAATAACAATGTACTTCAAGATGGTATTAAAAATAGTAAACTTATTTTTAGACCTAAAATCTACAAAATTATAATGGTTTTTGAGTTTCTGAAACAAAATAAAGTGAATTTCCAAGAGAATGTGTCATGGTTTCCTTTTATACATCCAAATAAAAAAATTTCCATATATCATTCCTATTGTATCCATAAACATCTGTTCATTTTCAAATAAATAATCCAATATATAATTCTTAGTTTTTGTAACTATTTAGAATTTAAATGATATTTTTATATGATTATATAATTAGTCATGTAATGTGTTTCATTCATCACTTCCCATGCTATATTGTTGGAAAATTTTCATAATGCTTTCACAAATGTGTCACATTATCCATTACCACGACGAAACCAAATAGATATCAAATTTATTTGATCTACATTTGTATATATAATATTTTTTATTTTTTATAATATTTTTTTTAATTATATATATATATATATATATTTAAAAGCATTAAAAGTTTCATAGTCATCATTATATAAATTACTAAAAATTTTATAGAATGAGATTTAATAGAAACTCCATCTCAATTTATGAAATGATGGAAGATAAATATATACATATATAAAACTAGATAATACTATCAACGCCTAGAATGAATGAATATTTCTGTATTTATACTAATCTATTCACCCACACATTATGTTGAACCATATAATATGAATTATTGTAATTTATGACTTTTCCACTTCGTCTAGAATCATAATATATGGTACAATATTCTTTGGGATTTATTTGAGCTCCCTCTTCTTGAAATTTACTTACATCTAGAGCTATCTGATTCCATTTAACTTTTTTTATCCATCATCCATAAAAACATTATTGATTTTCACTATTCTCTTTTTGAGTATCCTCAAAAAAGAATATTTAAAAATGAAATTTAAATTTACATTTACATTGTCAAATGGAAGGACATGCCGATGAAAATATCACATCCCATCTTCCCGATAGGGATGATATGATAGAAAATGAATTGATATCATCCATGTAATCAATTTATATGTAGATTATTTTTAATTAAATAATATAATTTATTTATTTTTATAGATGGTATACTTACAATTTTTAATGTAAATTGTATATAATACATGTCTGAAAATTACATGATCAATGATGACTTTTTCATCTCAAATATTTTTTTTGAATAAAACATTTACCACCATTTCCATGAAATTTCAGTATATACATCATATCTCTTACTATAATTGATGTTTTTTGGATTATAAAATCAATGTTACATTTATATTCTTCTTATTGATATATTGATTTGTCTAGATAATTATAGTGATAAATACAATTTAAATAATAAAATCTATCAAAACATTTACATCATCTACATCCATTTTTTATGAACTATTCTTGACCATAAAACATCAACCCTATTCTAAAATAATTAATAAAAATATTTAATGAAAAAACAATAAAATCAAACAATTTGAAACAATGTTTTTTTAATGGTTTATGTAAAAGAACTTATCCCCACAAATGGGAAAATTAATTCTATACATTTATGGTGTTATATATATTTTTTATAAAATGAATTATCACACATTCAAGAATCATTGGAAATATATATTGATTATTATAAAACCTATATTTAATGCACTCTGAACCTAGTATCTGAGAGCTAATGGTTAATTTTTTTGCATTGGTTTAAATGTGAGAGATCACATCACCAAGTATTGACCAATTTATATGTGTTTATGAACTACATACATGCATGGTCTCTTATTAAATTTTATATTAACATAATCCAAAATAATATACTGTAAAAAAAATCCCTAATATCATATAAATTTATTATCATTATAACATCGGAATGAAAAATATAAATGTTCAGTTGAAATTATCAGTATGTGTTACTATAATGGAAGCTCTCTTGAATAAATATGATTACTGAATATGAAAAGGAAAATAACTGAAAATTATAGAATTTAAAAAAATTTAATAACATGTTATGATACGACATAGTGAATATGAAATTTTAAATAAGTGAACACATGCCATTTAAATAATGTGAATGTGTGCATAATATATGGAATATTCATTATGAAAAAAATAACAAAAGTCACCACTTAAAAATTCTATAAAATTAAATGAATCCATATAGTAAATCATTTTGAATGTCACGACCTATCCCCCAGGGCCTATGTCATAACTACACCAAGCCCGCCTTCTATAGGCCAGGAGATGGAGACTAGCAACAAAGGAATAAATCCCTATAACTGGGAAGAAATTGACTTTATAAAACATAAACACACACACAAATTGCGTACAAGTGGAAGAAAACACTAAGTAAAAACTATATAACAAAAGATAAGCTGGAAGTAAAGGGTCCAGAAATACAAGCCCAATAGTAAAGTACAAGGAAAAGACAAAACAACAGGAACATGTCAAGCTGCTCATGGATCGTCCTCCGGAGTTCCTACCTGAAGGGTGGGTACAGATGGCCACCTCAGCTCTCCACGTCCATCTGTCATCTCCGGGTACCGTCTCGTCATGAAGTTCACCACCGGGTACCATCAATCTCTACAAGAATCAACCACGATCATTGTTGTCTATTGTCTGCAACCAACACGAGGAGCGGGCGTAGCCCGTGCAGGGGTGAGTATAACAATACTGAGTAGGGACCCCAATACCCTCAAGGACACACTAAATACAACAAGGATAATACAAAAAGAATGATCTCAACAGATAACCTTTACGTAGGTATATGCCCATACATATACCTATGTTATCAAGTAACCCATCTCAATCATGAGGAAAACACAAAGGTCATTGACTCAGCTCAAACCAGGATTTTAATTATTGAAACGAAAACTACTGGAGAACTCCTCCTCTGTTGAGTATAGTGGTTCATTCACAACCTTGAGGCATTACTCACTAACCATATACTGCTGAGGTACTCCTCATGTCGAGTACAGCTGGTCTGCTGCCAAATACCGGGTGCTCCATCCGCTATGGGTCTGCCGCCAAATACTGAGTGCTCCCCCTAATAGCTTATAGAGGTACTCCTTCTGTCGAGTACCGCAGGTCTGTTGTCAACTACCAGGCACTCCATCCGTCATGGGTATGCCGCCAAATACCGGGTGCTCCGTCCACTGGGCTAATCGAATCACTCCGTGTTGAATCGGTCAAGCAATCGTCAGTTCTACAGCTACTAGGTCTCCGCACTCCGTACACTCGTCTCCAGGAGGGTCCGCTCCATGATCCACTAGTCATTACGTCCAAGTGTCATGAAGTCTCATGTATATGTTACACAAAGGACCGCCTCATTAGAGGGGTCTCAACACAAAAGAAGAAGCGTCAATCGGACACCAGGTATGTTAGTTATTAACATTTTTGTTCCAAGCATCCGGTTAGTTTTTAAGAAAAATTCAACTCTACAATACTCCAATATGATTTGAATCCCACGTACATTATTCCAAAATAATATTCTCATAAAAACTAAACCAACGTAGTTGAGGACACGTCAATCGGACGTCCGGTCCTCAAGTTATAAGCGTTTCCGCTCCGTAGGACCGGTTGGTTTCAGGTTTGAACCAGACCATCTGTACACAAACATCACCAAAATCTTGAGAATAATATACCAAAATGACCGTCCCAATTCAAGTAATCCTATGCAAATGACAGTGTATCGATCAGATGCCCATAGCTCAAGATATGTCCGTTTAACTGAAAACTGTCTGAAAATGGGGGGTCTTGGCCCTGTCTGATCCGGCCCAACCCACCCTAGGTCGGCTCACTTTGGGTTGAACAGACTCGGGTCTGGGTCCATCCTGGTGGTGCGTGGCCCGGCCTGCATGGCCCGCCCCGTCCCGGCCGGGGGGGGGGGGGGGGGCAGGCAGTGGCTCGGCCAGCTGCCGAGTGCGTTGCGTGGAGAGGGGGGCATGACCCCCCATTAATTGGGACTGGGGGCGCCAGCTAGTGCCGCCCCGCCGTTCTGGGATCCTACGCAGCTGCGGGGTCCATTTCACCGCCGTCGTGGCTGTTTCCGTGGTGGTTTTCATCCGACAGCGCGCTTGGGTGCCGCAGCGATGTTCCACAAGCCAAAAGAGTCGCTCCGGGGTCCGTTTTAGCTCTCGTCTATGCCTACGGCCTTCTCGGGTCACACTCTTCACTAACACTGCATCAAATAGTCGTTTCCCTTCTGTTCACTGGTCTCCACGCAATAAGATCATCAAGAACATGTTGGCAGTGGGTCCGGACTTGTTCGTTATTCTGTACCCACCACGTTAGTAGTTCGAATAATCACCCAACAGAATAATCTTCCATGCTCGAGGGTATAAATCACATAAACGTAAATATACAAATTCCCCTACCATGATAATTGACGTCACACATCAGGCATTGCGAAAGACGGCGTCACGGGGAAAGGATTCATAGGCGACGTCAAAGTGCGTCCGAGGTGGAAACGGCGTCTCCTCACTTGTCGCGGAGAAGGGAATGGATGGTGCATCATTGTTCTTCATTGAATAAGTCTTCGTTATTTGTCGAAGGGTCGGTGTTCTTCCAAAAACTCCAGAGCTCTCCCAATTCTCCTTAACACAACGATTTCACCAAAATAAAATAATAGGATCCACATATTATTTTATTAACACATACAATTTAAAAATCAAAATTCAAACAACTTCATTAATTAATTGAAGAGGATGAATTCATTAAATGAATGGGTTGGAAATTAATTAAATAGATGGAGAGGTGGTGGAAGATCTCATAAATGTTGGAAGAGTTGTCAACATTAAACAAGGGTGTTTAATGGGGGATTAAGGGAGTTATTTTTGGAGTTTAATGAGCATTATGGGAGATGAAAGGTTGGGGATCGTGTGTGCCCCACCTCTCATATATCCATACATGGGAATTTGGTGGTTGTGGGCCCCCCCATCAACTTCCAATGGGCGGGTTTAAATTACAAAGATATAAAATAAAATTTTTCTAACAATTTTATTTATTTTAAAAAAATTCCCCAAATAATAATTATGAACCCGCTTAAAACGAAACTACGGTAAAGGTCCCCTTAATCAATTACTGGTGCTGCGAGTTCATTGGTACCCTCATATTTCTGTTCCATGCAACAGTTCAAAAAATATAAAAACCCGCTCGTTCATTCACTGAACGTACCCAAGCTATACTTTGGAAATTGATTCTGGGAACACCGTGCCTCAGAATCACATGTTGTCAGAAGCTAAGGACTCTTAAAATCCCAATGAATTTAATAAAAAAAATTCGTTGAAATTTCTGGGTCTTTAAATTACTCCCACCTCAGGGTTTTACATCCCCATAAATCTACAATGAAAACTAGGAAGACTAAAGGGTGTTGAGCACGCATCCGAGCCTCTTGCTCCCATGTGCTTCCCCAGAGGTTACTGTGCTTCCAGTGAATGCACACCAGAGGAATCAAGCATCCACGTAGGACCTAATCCTATTGATCCTCAATCTCCACTTGAACCTTAGTGAAAGTCGCCCCGTCATCGATATCCTTCTCCCTGTGGTCGATGAACTTAGACAGGTCGTGCATGTATCTCCTCAGCTGAGATACGTGGTGATGTTTTGCACCCAGTTCAACTGAGGTGGACCAGCCAAGTGGTAAGCCACCTCGCCTACTTTGTTGAGGACCTAGAAAGGTCTGATGAAACACGGAGATAAAATTCCTCATTGGAAAAACCTCCATATGCCTCGTTGAGGTGAGACCCGTAAGAAAACGTGATCACCATCCTCGAACGCCAGTGGTATCCGTCTCCTATCATCATAGGACTTCTGTCTTCTCTGTGTAGTCTTCATCAGCTCCTGGATGATCTGCACCTTCACAAATGTAGTCTGCAGCATCTCTGGTCCTACAAGTACTGCTAAGATTTCCCCTTTTTCCGAAAGTAGAAATCTGGTCTCATCCTTTGGATGAAACAAGATCTTTTACTAATACAGTCAATCCTGGCATGAATGATACTAATTCATGCCATAGACGACGTCGTAAGGACTTGATTCTACTACCAAGAGATCCAAACATCACTCTCGCCTCCAAGGGTTGAGTCACACGGTCGGCATTAGTGTGTTTTCACTGGGTCTCCTCCAGTAGGAATCTAGATAGTGAGGGTCAAGTCAATGGTTTTAACCAAAACCTCTCAGTATCAACCACACACAAAAAAATATGGAAAGAAAATATGACAAGGAATAGTGTCTTTTATTACTACCACTCGATGTATAAAGACACATAACAACCACAAACAACAACATCATGGAAACTAGAAGCACCAAGAACAAAGGCCTCCATTCCTGGAACTAGTCCCACTCCTGGACACCTGCTTCCGGAGCTTCATAGTCATGTGATTCAGCTACCTAGAGCTGTTCTCTCCTATATCCACCCATTCCATTCTGTCGGGGTGGACCTTCTAGTGGTGGTGGAGGAAACACCTCGAAGCATCATCCTCCACCAGCTGCACAACTAGGTCCTCTGCCACGGTCACCTGCTCCTTGCAGTTCACCTTGATTGAACCTATGCCTCTGCCTAGGAGGTCCTTTATCTATCTACTGATCATCTGTACGGTGGGTCAGATAGTCATGTGCCATGTGACCAAGCCCACCATAAGAGTAACACTACCCTCTCCTGGAACGACTGGATTTTTATCCACTCCAGTTTCCCCACACAACTGAACCTGAGTCGTGAAGTCGGCCACCGGTGGGTCTGGTCCTCTTGGACCATTGTATCGTCTGTCTATTACCAGCTACAGAAGACTCCGCTGCAAGTCGACTAGTGGTGGGTCCCACTACTGGAGACTTCCCAACAAGGAAACTCTCCACTAGAAGGGCTCTCTCCAACACTCCCATCTGCGTCGGAATGTTGAGAGAGATAAATAAAGCTCTGATCTCTTGCCTGAGTCCCTGCTCGAAGGTACGGGCCATGAAGAACAGGTCTCGTACCATATCAGTGGAGTAGCGCGAGAGGTCTGTGAAACTCGCTACGTACTGAGCTACAATCACGCTGCCCTGCTGCAGTTGAAGTAGCTCTTGTATCCGCACCACTCGATGGGTGGCTTGTACAAACTCTGCCTAGAAGAGGCTCTCGAAGTCTTCCCATAGTAGTTACGCCTCATCATGCATCTGGATCATCAGGCACGACAATCTTCCTGATTCTTCCTGAAGGAGGAGGACAACAAAGATCACCATGAAGTCAGATGGTGTACCTACTAGCCTGAAAACTCTCACCACTACCTCCATCCAATTCTTAGCCGCCGGTGGGTCTGTCTCTCCCTGTATCATGGGTGGCCTCTGGTGCTGGAACACGTGCAACGTGCTCAAGCGGCGAGCATCACCTGCTGCTGGGGCTGGTGGAATCGGTGGCCCAACGGAAAATAGTACCAATGGTGCCTCTTCTAGTGCCTCATCTGGGAGGGGGCCCTGTACTGAGGCCTCATCACTCGGCGGGTTGTCAGTACGTACAACTCTCGGGGCTCTAGCTAGTCTTCCATGGGGAGGTATCCTGAACGAAACAGATGCGAAAAGGTTAAAAGACTTTACATGGTGAGCTGACCAGGTTTCAGCTGAGTTAGTGAAAACTTTTAGAAACACACATGCAATAAGAGTTTTCATGTACTAAGTTGGAAATCAAAAATTAGGGTCCTGGTGTATGGATACGTCAGCCACCCCACCAACACTGAACTCCCTGAACTGAAAACCATACTCAGTACGCTTAACACTATAAATTAATAGAAAATAAAATATTAGAGTCCTAATTTTTGTGGTAGAACTAACTCCTCTGATACCAATTTGTCACGACCCGTCCCCTGGGGCCCGTGTCGTAACTACCCCAACCCTACCTTCCATAGGCCAAGGGCTGGTGACTAGCACTAAAGGCGTAAATCTCTATAACTAGGAAGGCATTTCCTTTATAAAATGTAAACATACACAGAACTAGAGTACAAGTGGAATAAATAACTAAGTAAACACTATATAACAAAAGATTTTCTGGAAGTAAAGGGGCCAGAAATACAAGCCCAACAGTAAAGTACAAGAAAAATACACAACAGTAGGAAGGTGTAAAGATGCTCCTGGATCGTCCTCCAGGGTTCCTACCTAAGTGGTTGGTATAAATGGCCACCTCATCTCTCCACATCCATCCGTCACCTCTGGGTACCATCTCGTCGTGATGTCCACCTCCAGGTACCATCCAGCACTACAGGCCTCAACAACGATCAGTGTTGTCCGCCGTCTGCAACCAACACAACGTGGTGCGGGCGTAGCCTATGTAGGGGTGAGTATAACAATACTCAGTAGGGACCCCAAGACCCTCAAGGTATCACTAAATCCAACAAGGATAAACAACAAAGAAAGACCTCAACAGATAACCTTTACTTAGTTATATTCCTATACATATACCTAAATTATCAAGTAACCCATCTCAATCATGACGTAAACACAATGGTCATTGACTCATCTCAAACCAATATTTTCATTATTCAAACCAAAACTACTGGAGAACTCCTCCTATTTCGAGTACAATGGCCCTGTCACGACTCTGAGGCGCTACTAACTAACCTTATACTGCTGAGGTACTCCACCTATCGAGTACCGCAGGTCTGCTGCCAAATACCGGTCGCTCCATCCGCTGTAGATCTACCGCCAAATATCTGGCGCTCCCCCTAATAACCTACAGATGTAATCCTTCTATAGAGTACCGTGGCACTAATGCCAACTACCAGCTGCTCTGTCTTCCATGGGTCTACCTCCAAATACCAAGCTCTCCATCCACTAGGCTAATCGAATCACTCCGAGTCGAATCGGTCAAAGAGTCGTTAGGTCTATAGCTACTAGGTGTCCGCACTCCGTACACTCATCTCGAGGAAGGTCCGCTCCACAAGATACTAGTATTTACTTCCAAGTGTCACGAAGTCTCATGTATAAGTAAAAGAAATGGCTACCCTGTCACAGGGGCCTCAACGCAATAGATGACACGTCAATCGGACACCCGGTATATGAGTTATTAGCTTTTCCGTTCCAGGCCCCCGGTTGTTTTTTAAGTTAAAAAAACCCAAACATACTCCAATATCATCCGAATACCATGTAGAGTATTCCAAAATAACCATCTCATTAAAAGGAAACCAAAGTAGTTAACGACACGTCAATTGGACGTCCAGACCTCAAGTTATAACCGTTTCTGCTCCATGGTCCCGGTTGGTTTCGTGTTAGAACCAACCCAGCCATACAAAAACAACACCAAAATCTTGAGTGTATTATTTCAAAATGACCAACTCGAACCAAGTACTCCTAAGCAACTTACGGTGTGTCGATCAGAGGTATGTAGCTCAAGATATGTCTGTTTAACCAAAACGGTCCGAAAATAAGGGGTCTGGGCCCGGTCCGACCCGGCCCGACTGGCACGTCCCGACCCGACCAGCGTGGCCCGCCCTATGTGGCCTGCCCTGGCCCAGCCAGGGGAGGGGAAGGTGCTGGCTCGACCAGCGGCCTAGCGCGTTGCGCGGAGTGGGGGGAGGCCCCCCATTAATTGGGACCAGTGGCCATGGCTGGCGCCGCCCCGCCCTTCCGGGATCCTGCGCAGCCACGGTGTCCGTCACACCGCCGTTGCGGCTGTTTCCATGGCGGGTTTCCTCCAGTGGCGTGCTGCAGCGCCACCACCTCAAGGTGGCCGGCTGCCACTTTCGGTCGCCGGCACTGGTGCGCCGGCCACCTACATCGCCGCAATGTTCGGCGGGCCACTAGAGTCATTCCGGTGGTCCGTTTTAGCTCTCATCTGCGCTTACGACCTTCTCGGGTCACTCTCTTCACTGAGATGGCTTCAGATCATCGTTGCCCAACCATTCACCAGTCACTACCCAATCCGTGCATCATGAACATGTTAACGGTGGGTCCGGACTTGTTTGTTTGTCTGTACCCACCGTGTTAGTAGTTTGAATAATAACCCAACAGAATAATCTTCCATGATCGAGGGTATAAATCTTGTAAACGTAAATATAAAAATTCTCCTACCTCAATAATTGACGTCGCACGTCCGTCGTTGCGGAAGATGGCGTCGCGTCGAAAGGATTCATAGGCGATGTCCGAGAGAGTCCGAGGAGGAAACAGCTTCTCCTCACTTGTCGTGGAGTAGATAATGGATGGCGCATCGTCGTTCTTCATCGAACCGATGTTCTTTGTCGAAGAAGTTGTCTTTATTAATCGAAGGGTCGATGTTGTTCCAAAAAATCAAGAGCACTCCCAATTCTCCTTAACACAACGATTTCCCCAAAATAAAATAATAGGCTCCTCCTATTATTTTATTAACACGTTCAATTTAAAAATAAAAATTCAAACCACTTCATTAATTAATTTAAGAGTTTGAATTCATTAAATGAATGTGTAGGCAATTAATTATAGAGATGGAGAGGAGGTGGAAGATCTCATAAATGTTGGAAGGGTTGTCAACATTAAACAAGGGTGTTTAATGGGGGGGGGGGGTTGAAGGGAGTTATTTGGGGAGTTTAATGATGGTTATGGGAGATGAATGGTTGGGGATCATGTGGGCCCCACCTCTCATATATCCAAACATGGGAAGTTGGTGGTTGTGGGCCCCACCAAAAACTTCCCATGGGAGGATTTAACTTCCAATGATATAAAATAAAATTTTTCTACCAATTTTATTTATTTTAAACTAATTCCCCAAATAATAATTCTCAACCTGCTTAAAATGCAACAGTGGTAATGGTCCCCTTAATCAATTACCGGTGCTGCAAGTTTATTGGTTCCCTTAGATTTCAATTCCGAGCACCGGTTCAAAATATTGAAAAATACACTTGTTTGTTAACTGAACATACCTGATCTAATATTCGGAAATTGATTCTGGGCACACTAGGCCTCAGAATGAAGTTCCATCAAAAGCTGAGGGATTGTAAAATTCCAAAGAAATTAAGAAAAAAATTTCCTTGAAATTTATGTGTCTTTATATTGAAAATCACATTTATAAAAATAATAACAAAAATTATAGAAATGATTAATTATCCAACATGTTTTTTATAGGATCATGATACCTATATCATCAATACCATTCATAGGAAAATTTAAACTAGAGTTTAAAACCTGTTTAATGTTGGATGGAATTGATTTTCCTCATGTGACTATATATGCATTGATGGGAAATCATTAAATGGGGACCACCCATCACTTATAGGTAGAACATATTACTAATTTATAATATAATCTATTTAAATAATGAATCAATATTATTTATGAATATGTATCTATAATGAATAATTAATACAAATTTTCATATAGTACCCTAATCAAATAATAGCCAAAAAGCTTGAGAGCCAAGTGAACACCTTCTCCCAATAAAATATATATAAAAAAAAAACAAACAGTACAAGACAACTCAGAGAAGGGGGGCCTTAGACAAACTTGTGTACAAAGTGCCAATCCTATCATTGTGGAAAAGCTCATTGCAGTAATCAGGAAGGACAAATAACCAACTTGATCTAGCCTCCATAATTGCCCTTTTTGAGAGAGAGTCTGCCACCTGATTTGCCTCTCTATACACATGAGATACATGCAAGGAAATCAAATCAGCATGGTGCAGAGAATTAACCCATAAAGCAAGCATCTTCTATGGCACATTCCTAGAATATTCCTTTAGAATCTGTGTTGCAACAGAAGAGTCCGATTTGATCCACAGATTCCTCTAACCATAAAGAGCCGCATATCCAATCACCTTTATCATTTCCCATATTTCAACCTCAATTGCATTGCCATTTCCTATATAATGAAATAAGAATCCTTTAATAAATCCTCGATACGTCCTGAACACACCACCACATCCTGCAGGTCCAGGCGCACCAGCGGCTGCCCCATCCACATTCACCTTTAACCAATTAGTTATTGGCGGGATCCACCTGATATATTTCACCACTTTGGGCCTCCGCTCCCTGCCACTTACACCTAGAGATCTCAATATAAGAAAATTAGAAATGTCATTATTCATTGAACCAGATTGATTAACCGAGGAAGACTTAATGTATCGGTGCATCATCATAATACCCTCCTTGAATGAGGGCTTTCCATTGTTGAAACCAATACTATTGCTGGTCTTCCAGATGAATGAAATAAGAGAAACAATAGCAGCAATGAGTTGGGTCATGACCTTCTCACTGCGATCAGCTTGCATGGACGAGGTTAGCAATGCACTAATCGTGTGAGAGGCGAATTGACAGTGGAAAAATTCATTCAAATAACTCCATAACCGAGCAACAAAAGGACATCAAATAAACACATGATTAACAGTCTCATCTGTAGCCAAACAGAGGAAGCATACCGGTGAAACATTTATTACGGTTCGCTGTAAAGCAGATTGTAGTGGAAACCTTTTCTTCCAAATGCGCCAAATCAGAAGTGCATCAGCAGGAGCAATGTAAGGAGTCTGCACGCCCTCCACCCAAGTAGGTACACCAGTCACATTTCCACATTGAAGAAGATATGAGTCATGGCTGGAGAAGCACCCACTAGGCGCCGGTTTCCATATGAGGATGTCATAGTCGACATATTCATACATATATATCTCTATCTGTAGGTGAGTAGGGATGATGGCATAAGCCTCTGAATTCCCCTGTAAATCAGAAATGGAAAGACTCCTTCAAGAAAAACGAATGCTGGTAGAGTGATTAATTAGGGAGGACAGCCACTGCGTGATCCAACAATTCATTTGAGAATATACACAAACCAGACATTTAGCATGTGTCATAATGTAAGAGAATGCATCTCTGACGGACGACCAAATAGAGGATTTCAGATACACATTTGAGTTCTTCTATAACCTGCCAACAAATCTGGTAGACAAAAATTCCAAAGAAGGGTCAGTGCCAGATAAAAGTCTCTAGGTGATGTTTTGAATCAATGAATCATTGAGAATCCTAACATCTTTCACCCCCATCCCTCCCCTTGCCACATGCCTTATATAGTCTTTCCCTGCCAGAGTTATAAGATTCCTATGTTGTATTGATCAAGTCCAAATGAAATTTCTGACCATATGACTAAGCTCCCTGAGTAGAGAAACTGGCCATTTATAGAGTGAAAACGAATAAACAAACATTGAAGTGATTACCGAATTCACAAGGCATATCCTACCAGCTTGAGATATGTTCTTCCCTTTCCAAATGATTAACTGATTTGTGATCTTAAGTGAAATACCCTCCAGGTGGACTCTTTTCACTCTCCCACAAAACAAAGGATGCCCAAGGTAATTAAAAGGCAGTGCACCTCTCTTAATGCCAAGCCTTCTAGCTATTCTATTTTTCCTCACTATTCAAATTCCTTCCCCAAAGACAACAAAAGATTTCATCCAGATTATAACCCGGCATGACACTTCCTCAGAGCGGTTGAAGATAACATTTATGTAAGAGATGGTTTTCCTATCATCTTTGGAGAAGAGAAAAATATCATCAGCGTAGAATAGGTGTGAATTGGTAAAGAAACCCCTCCCATATTTCATCCTCTAATAGATCCCAAGATTGAAAAGATCATGAAGGCATATGCTCAGGCAGTCTTCATCCAAATAGAACAACAGACCAGATAAGGGTTCACCTTGCCTAACACCCTGAGAGCATTGAATAAATCCCATGGGTGATCCATTGACCAGAATAGATAACCTAGAACTTTTCAAAACACATCGCACCATACCAATAAATTTAACTAAGAATCCATGCATGATAAAAACTTTGAAGATAAAATCCCATCTGATGGTGTCAAAGTCTTTTATATATTAACATTCAGGGCCATATTCCCATCCCTCACATTATTCCTCATAATGTTAACACACTCTGAAGCAGTTAATAGACAGTTCTGAATATTCTGTCCAGGAACAAACCCAAACTGATTAAAATAAATAATAGATCTTGCAATCTCACCAAGCCGAATTTCCATGATTTTACTAATGAGTTTCAGAATAGTGTTTCCAGTATCAAAAGTCCTAAAATCCTTAATATCCAAATCATTCTCCTTCTTGGGAATCAGATCAATAAAGTTTGAGTTCATCCCAAATGGAATGTAGGAATGAAGAAAGAATTCCCTTACTGATTCAGTCACTTCCTTATGAAGGATGTCCCAATAAAACATAAAGAACTTGTTTGAAAATCCAGTTGGCCCAGCGACACTGTCCATGTTTAAGGAGAAAAGAGCATCATGAAATTCTTTGGTGGAGGGGATATCAGTAATTCTTTTGTTTTGTGCATCATCCAAACTAGGATCAATGCATCTAAAGATTTTATCTGAATTGTCCACCCCAGAATCAGAATAAAGCTTTTAAAAATAGAATGTCACAACGTTGGCAATGTCATTCTCAAAGGTAAATGTTCTATCATCAATTTTTAAATCCATGAGATTCCTTCTAACCTTACTCTCACTGTGCATACAATGGAAGAACCTGGAATTCCTATCCCCTTCCTTCAGCCATCTCACTTTGAACTGATTTTGAGCCAGGTTTTCTTTGAGAGACAAGAGACTATCAAGCCTTGAGGCAGCCTGTATCTCCTCTTAGGATGGAAGGTCTTGAAGGATATTACATTGATGGGACTCAGACAAAGGTGAGTCATCCTCTTTAATATCTTGATCAAGGTTGGAGAAAGAATTCTTACTCCACACCTTTAGTCTGGATTTTACAATTTTCAATTTACAAGTGAGGGTATACAAAGCACATCCTTGAGCAACCTTTTTCCAGGATTCTGCAACATTCTCTTTACACCCTGGCACAACCAGCCATGCATTGTTGAATTTAAAGGGCAGTGGAGCTGATTATAGACATCGAAAACAAATATCAATTAATATGGGATGATGATCAGAGTGAAATCTAGAGAGGGTCATGCCAAACACTTCCATTTACTCACTTTTCCCACCCAACTACACCAGGAACCTGTCAATTTTACTTGCTTTCCTTCCATTAAGGGTGCATCGACTCCAGGTAAAATTAGTACCTATGATAGGCACTTCAGCTATTCTGCATTGGTCAATACATAAGGAAAATTCTCTTGCTGATGTCCTAGAGAAATAACTTAAAGTTTTTTCTTTAGACCTTAGAACTATGTTAAAATCACCAAGTACCATCCACCTCATGTCATTGTTCTCAAATATTTCCATGAGATTCCTCCAAAATATTCTTCTTCTTGGATACTGATTGAAAGCATAAACAAAGGTAACACATAAGGGATTAGATTGAGAGCAGCAGATCATGGTGACAGACTATTGATCACTTTAGAAGGACTCAAATGTTACAGTATTATGATTTAGAGACAATAATGATTCTGATTCATTCTCCATTTGATTTGATGCAATGAAAGAGTACCCCAAAGTAGACCAATTAAATGCCATCCACCTAGAAAACTTCCTCCAGGGTTCAGAAATGCCAATTAACATTGGTTTATTGGTCAAAATGATCTACTTCAAGGCTTTGACTGTGGGAGAATTCCCAATGCCCTGGAAATTCTATAATAGGACTTTCATTGATGAGAGGACCACTGCATAGTACAGGGGACAACATAGCCTGTTGATATGCATTTTTATGATTCTGCCCGGTTATCCCCTTCTGTATCAGATGAAGATCCTCTAGTAAATTCATGAGAATCATCATTAGTGGATATAGAAATGAACCTATTCTCCGAAATAATTGGTCCTATCAAAGTGGAAGGAAGAATACTCTTTGCAACCTTCGAAGCTTGTACCTGTGAAAAATACCCACCCATCATGCCATCCTCCTTTATTGGTTTATCAATGTACAGTGCAGTATTGTCAGGGATTTCTGGATCCTTTTTCCTAGGATCTTGCAAACTAGGAGATCCCTCATTACCACCAGGTAACTCATTATCATCCTGACCTTCTGGAGGCCCTTGAAAAGTCTCCTATACCGGATTCTCACATGTTGATCCTTGTATCACAGCAGCATCATTATTGGCTGTTCCAGAGTCCTGTAAAACATTTAGAGTATTCCCCATATCAGCCTTACCATGATCTTCCTCATCCGTCCTATCACGGGATGAATCCAAACCATTATTATCACCATGCCCACCAACACCAGCAGCATTGACTTTCAGTGGATTCTCCTGAGCCACTGGCATGACATTAAATACCTACTTCATAGGCACCTCAGAAGTAATTCCCCGATCTTTTTCATTCCTTCTACAATGTAAGTCATCATGACCCGTAATGTGACAGATTGAACAGAATTTGTTCCTGTTACATTCTGCAAGGAGATGCCCAAAAATGTGACAATTGCAACAAAATTTGGGTTTCCTCTCATAAACAATCTCAAGGTTGATTCGATCATCTCTGGTGGTGAATACAACTTCCTCCACTAATGTGTTATCCATGTCAACCTCCACCAATATTCTAGCATAATGCCCAAAATTCGGATTGTCAGTCTGCTCATCCAGTCTAATAGGATTACCTACGGAAGAGGCAATATCCCAAAGAATTTATAGATGCCAATATAACCAACTCAGTTTATGGATACGTATCTATAACTATGCAGATGTGTTCCTAATAGAGCTAGGATCAATGTTCCGATCCCACTCATGAATTTGAAGGAATCCGGGATTAAGAGGGACAGACCCTAGGCTCCATGCACGCTGCTTGCATTCATCAGAGGGGAAGGCAATGTGATAGAACCCCTTCCCCATGGCCATCATCTTCCAGTTGCTAAATCACCATATCTCCGCAATCCTGTTAGTAAGCTCATGAAATTTCCATGGTCGAACACCTTTTGGGATAATCACCAGGGAAATAATGGAAAATTTACATAGCCTGACTCGCTCCTCAACCGTGGTCTGATTCGCAGAGACGTGTGCAATGCGCCCTTTCCTGATAATCCTCCTTGAATTTTCCGCATCACAATCCCAGAAGGTGAAACCACCATTTTTCTTGGCCACATCATCGAAGCTGTTCCCCTTAATAAAATTGTCTTGAGTGGCTAATTTCTCCGATTTTCGCTTCGCACAGAGACTGAAGAGATCACAATGCCCTATCAGATCTTCATCTTTCAACTCAATCTCATCCTTCCCTGCTGTATCAACATCACCCTGCTTGGTTCTAGGGATTTCACCGCTCGACTCTTCGGGAGTTGCCATTACCTTCATAGTATGATTTAGAAACCTAATAAAATAAAACTTTAAATATGTTGCATTTTATGTAGAAATGATATAAAGATTAGGGAACAATCATATCCAAGATCCAAGAATATAGATACATAAGAGAAATATAATTTTCAATGAATGATTATAGAAAATAAATCAAATGTGGAATATATACACATTACATAATAAATTAGGTGCATAATATTAATATATGATTAAATAAATAGAAATTGATAAGAATTATATTACCACATGTAATCAAATGAAACTTGTTTCTCAAATATAAATTACATTATAAAATCATTAACTATAATGAAAATGAATAAATTCCTGAAATATCATGTCAAAGGGCTGTTATATACTCCTTAGTCAATAATATAGGCACATAACATAAAAATATGCCGCAATGATTTATTTAAAATATCCTTAACAAATTAAATAATTGATGAGAATATTAATAAAATCGATTTATTTGGTGTATACACTATAAATAAACATAAAAAATTGGAATAAAACATAAGATAATAAAATTTAATTTCACCCAAAATCACATCATTTGATAATTACTATGTATATGTATAACCCAATGGATTAAAATTAATTTAATACATACATTACCTCCTGTTTGATTTCAGTAGAACAAGTTGAAAACTCCCATATAAGTGTTTTAATGAAGATAAAAATTTATTCCACAAATATATTTGTAATATCATATATAGTCCTTTAAAAACATAATCCATCTTTTAATTAATAATATTTCATTATATTCATTATTTTGTGTGTTGATTACCATTCTTTCTTATGCACGTATTGTCATTCATGTAACAATTCTATTTCACATGATATAGATAAATCATATCCAGGATGATATTAATACTATAAATATCATATTTTATCATTAAATAATTTTTTATATAATTTTTTCAATTTTCATCAATGAATGTGAATTACATAGGGTAGGGGAGATGGTAGTTCCTTCGTATGCATGAGTGATGATATTATTCCGTCAATGTGAGAAACAATAGGGAAATATATTATAATTATATATTTCAACAGTAAAATCATTTAATATATGTCATATTTATTTATCATTTCCATGATTATAAACATACATGTAAATTGGTAATGAAAAACATATTATACCACATCATGGAGATGGTAAGTCGTATGTATGCAAGCAAGAAGAATTTTTTGTATAATAGATAAAAGGTGGAATAAGGTTGTCTCTTAAAAATAATTATATATCAATAAATATATGATATTAGATAAATTATTTTTCTAAGGAAACAACATATTATATTTTATTATGAGAATAAATAATTTTGAACCAATTTATTACGATGATTACCACTTATAAGAAGGTTACCCTTTATAACATTAATTAAGGGACCTCTTTTTTCTATTTTTGAAATTAAATAACCTCTAGAACATACATACAAACATTAATAATATAAATTTTCAGATTTTGGTATTGATAAATTAATCAATGTTGCATTAATATGTAAAGGAAGGGATTACCTTTTTTTAATAGAAGAGAGGAGCTATTTATGAATTACATAAACTATTTATTTAATATAAATTATATTCAATTAAAAATCGATCCAGAATTATTAATTTCAATGATAAGATGATTATGGGTCAAAATCCATTTATCCAATAATATTTATATAATTCTCAACAAAATTCATACCCTTATCTATGGACATTAACTCTTCTTTATCCTCTTTTACTATTACTAACAAAACCATGATTATGTCACTTCTAGGGTTTGAATAGTTAATAAAAAATGAAAATGTCCCGTCAATAGATTATGTGGGAAATTTTAAATCTATTCCAAATCAGTTGTATAGATTAATAATTTTTAATCATTTTGTATCACGAAATGAAATATTATTTGTAATAAAATAATTTTAATATTAATTTTAAGAACAATTTATTAAATTGACATTAATAAAATAGGTGAATCCCGATTACTTAGAAGAAAACATTTTAGTAAAACCAAATTTTTTTGTGGTTATATATAAAATTTTTGTATGATATTTATTATCTAAAATTATATTTCTTATGTATTTTTATTATTATTTTTATAAATTTTTTATTGATTAAATAATTTCATCATCATTGTGAAATTATTATTATTATTAAAATTTCAATACTAAAAGATAAAAATAAATAACCATTTTGTAGATAAATATTTTAGATATAAAAAAATTATTTTGAATTAAATATATCTCCTATAATTCACTCTATTAAAAAATTATAGTTATTAAACTCATGAATGTGACCGCTATGACTTTTCATTAAATAAAATATTATAACTATTATAATCACGTCTTATTATAATCAATGGTCATATATAGTAAAATGAACGAGAATGGATGATAATTACACATCCAATAAAAATGGGGAATGTATTATATTCATTTTTTAGCCAATATTATTTGTTAATTAATATTTATCAATTTATCATTTACCATGATAGCACAAATTATAAGTGTAATATTCATATAAACTAAATATAAAAGGGATATGTTTACTCTATTTGAAACTCATAATTATAAATATGAAATCAATTTTGAAATAATTAAATTAACAAAAAATTTCAGAATTTAATTTTAAATTAAATCAATAAAACTCAACGAAGAAAAGGATTTTTAGAAAAAATACATTCAATGTATGAAATGATTTTATACTATGTTCATTTAAAAATTTAATAAAAAAAGAAAAAAATCATAAAAATATACTAATGAAATGTTAATATATTGAAAATATAATTTTAAATTTCAAATTCATTATGAAAAAAAAAATTCTTAATAGAAACTATTTTTTTTCATTATTCATTAAAAATTCAAACTTTTACAAAAAATTGAAAATTTTATTGAAAGATACTTTTGACAATATAAAACAAAAAACAAAAATATATTTTTTAAATATATTTATGAAAGTGTAAAATATTAAATATATTTTAACAATAATGTCTTATCTTCTTATTAAGCTCTATGATTAATGTATTATATGTTACTAATACATTTTATTCATTCAATATTGGAATGTTTTACATTCTAACCTCCTAAACAAATTTTAACAAAATATTCCAAAAAAATACATTTAAAATTTATAATTATATTTCTATACTTATAATTTTCTTTCTCCATTTAATAATTTCTCCATACTTCCATAACATTCAAATTCATTTGGTTCTTTAATACCTTCTCTCTAGTTCATGGAGATGGATATTCTCTTTAGAGTAATATAAATCGGGTTCCAATTATATTTTTTCAAAAGTGATCACAAGAATTGGGACATTCATTAACTTCCATTAAAATGATATATTGAACACAACCTGTACATTAGCGTGACATAGTGGAAATTAACAATCATAATTCCACACCCCAATATAAATTATTTGTTTTCAATGTGAATGGTGTAACTCGTACTATGTTTCCATTTCTTACCGAATCTATCTACACCCTTCCATGGAGATGCATTAATGAAAAAATGATCTCCCACATGAAATTACAAATATTCCCTCGGGTAATTAGAATAAATCATTTTACTAATTTTAGCTTCATTAATATTAGTTTTAATATTATTTACCTTTTATATTTTCACCATAAAAATATTTAGTTATATGTGATTTATTTCACAAAATTCATCCAAAAATATTAGAGTATCAAAACTATTTCGATATAATGCTTCATATGGTGAAATTTTAATACTTGAATTGATGTTATTATTTTAGGATAATTAAATATAATATGTGTATTTATAAAAAATACTTTTATAATAGTGTTATAATGATCTCAATATAATTTCTGATATTTGAATTGTTTTTTTGACTAAATATTTTATTGATGTTGATATGAAGTTCAAAAATCATGTTGAGTATCTATATCATTCAAAGGACATCTCGAGAATTCCGAAGTAAATCCTAGATCATGATTAGACGCAATTGAAAGTGGTTCACTAGGATGCCTTATATCATCATTAATATTGATTTGTGCAAGGATCTCATGAGTTAAATACAATATTATAGTAAGTATATGTGTAGATTTGGTAATGCGATAAAAAATACTCCATATTACAATATTATTTTCTATTTTAATATAGTGAAAAAATAAAAAGTGATTGTAGTACAGATCCATAAAGTAATATATAGGTGTCACATGAATACATTTGTATGATTTCTCACAATCATCACTTTCGAAAAGATTAGACATCTTGATATATAATTATAAAATTACCACACCATGTTCTCCCACCAAAAATTATTATTAACATCCAAAGACTTCATTTTGCCTCCAGTTTATATAGGGATAATACAGTAATGAGAATCATGTACAAATTTCATTTTTATCACTGGTATAGATAGAAATCAAAACAATTTTCACAATTATTAATCACCAACTTCATACATAAAATCAATTAACTTCCAATCATTCATATAATCAATTTTATATTGAAAATTAATACCATCAACTGATACTATTTTATATTTTAACATTATGACAGTTTAGAAACAATTTGAATTTTATGTTATATTTTCCTTTATTTAACAATTACCATATATAGTTACTAAATTCAGGATCATCAGATCTCTATTAATCTTCATTTTTTAGGACTCCATAAATTTTTTCTCAATATATCTTCCAATCCTTTTTCATTCCCTATGTGGTTGTGTATTGTGAAATCATAATACTTAAGTATCTCAATCCATAACCATTGCATCGTTTTGATGAAATTTTTCAAAATATATAATTATGTCTCTTTTGATCGTTGTAGTTCTCAAAACATTCCCCATATAGACAATTGTCTCAGAATCACCGAATAAAATGTAAAAAATATCCAACTAAATATCATTTGGTGATAGTGATGTTCATTAATCGTTAAATATAATAATGAATATGTAATAACATTATCAATTAATATAATGACACAACTAATTTTATTCTTTAATGAATCACTATATATCAAATATTCATCTTTACAAAATGTTGTCATTAAAATTTTGTAATTGAATAGTCTCCGTGTCCAAACCTCAAATCATTTTTCAAACTGAAAATCCCATAAAAACATAACCCCTTTATATTTATGCCTTTTTAATGGGATATCTAATCAGGCATAATTTTGAATAAACCTCCAATAATGACCTTCCGACCAATTAAACTATGTTCCTCAGTTATGCTCATTTGTGAATGAAATTCATGGAGAACATTTTTCTTTAAAGAATCAACATAGAATCCATCCATAGATACAATATTTCCTAGACAATATATATTATATATACTATTATAAATGTTTTTAATTTCCAATATAATTTTATTTATGTATGTGATTTTGAGAATAATATAAATGTGATTTTTAGTATTCAAATGGATTTTCTAGAAAACCAATATATCATCAATAAATATCATGTAATAATTACCAATATACCATGAATAATTTAATCATTAGATAACTAAAAAATGGGGGTTCATTATTCAATCCAAAAAGAAATGCTGCATATTTTGATATACATAACTGATAAAAAATTTAATATATGTTATATCATCTTTCTTCACTAACATTTGATGATACCTAAAATTAAGTTAACTCAATGAAAAATATTTATATGTAGGAAGATGATTAAAAATTCATCAATTTGAGGAATATTTTATTTTTCTTTATTTTAATATCATAAATTTTATATATAAATCTCATATCCTCACAGATCCATCAATCTTCCTAAGAAATATCATTTTATCCACAATGTGAAAAAATAGATCATGTAAATCCTTTGTTACAGAACTAATGTACTAGTTTCTTTAACTCTACTAATTCTATAGTAGTAATTCTATTGGGAGTTCATGATATGGGTTATTCATCAATTGTTTAATCTATGGATGATTATACATCATTATATATTGGATTTAATTGGCATTCCTACATAAATACATCAATATAATCCTTCAAAGTTGGAATATCATCAATTTAGTGATTCAATTTTTATCCATAGATTATTATTTCTCTTATTAACTATGATTTTTATTTCGATGATTTTTTAGGGGGTCAGTATTGGAATGATTTTGGTAGGGATGTGTCCATTATAAAGTTATTTAATTCTACATGTTCTTTATGAGTAGTAACATATTATTTTTTAATAATTTTTTAATCATATTTTTGAATGTCATTTGCATGGATGATTCCTTCTATAGATTTAACAATGAATAAATTTCTTAATTTTACTCTTCACATTCAATGCCTTCCCATTATGTTAGTTCTCAGAAAACCGCATCTTTAATTTAATTAATTTTAATATGTATGATATATTGAATTCATTTTTTATTTTTATAAATCATATCAATATTCAAACATATGGTGAAATTTTTTGAGAAGAAAATTACCTTTTGAGACACAACATAATACCTTCAATTAAATAATTTATATTTTTTAGATTACATATATAATATGTATCTTACATATACATTCAAAAAAAATAGCCTTATACTTTAAAAAACTATATTCACACATTTTATTTACATTGGGTAACTTACTATACATCTCATCAAGTTTCATATGAGGGAAATATGTTTCATGTCATTTAACACCACGTTTCACAGTATTCCTGGTTGGTAGACATTTCATGGGTTAGAATCCTAGTACAGTCATGGTTTATTCATCTAAAAATCCTCGTTTTTTGACTTTTTCAATGCGTATCTCCATAATTAAAAATGAATATTGATTCTATTTCATCAATTATGTACCATAAGTAAATAATAAAACACACTTCTAGAGCTAAAAATCATCATTAATATTTATCCATAATAAAATTCATCTACTTGTAAAATTTGCAGATACTTTGTCGTATTATAATAGTTCTCATGTTGGTTATGTTTATTTTAAAATAAAAAACATTAGGTTTATTCTAAATTTTTTTTGATATCAACTATAATGACTCCTACTCTAGTATTCTAGATATGATGGTTAAATTATTATAGTGTTATACAATACAAGTGATCAAATCACAAAGGATCAAGGAGTTAATTTGTCATTATGAACTAAATCCATTAATTGTTCTCTTATTTTAATGATAATATTTACATAAAAAATTAATGCAATGTAAATAGTACCATTGATGTCAATAAAATATATTATATTTATATCCAAGGAAATTAAAAAATTAATGGTGACCTCAAATGATTATAAAGGGCCATATACAATAAATGTTCTCTAGAATAAATAGGAGTAATCAACATTGAAATGTAAAAAACAAAAGAAATATCCAATTTGAATTACATGACTATCATGATTATATAATGCATAATGAATAAGGAAATTTAAATAACTAATTATATTCCATTTAAAAAATTATAAATCATGATAATATAAGGCATTATTAATAGGTAAAGGTAAATAATTGAACACATTCCACTAAACAAAATCTAAGATTGAAATTCATGCCAAGATAATATCTTTGTGAAAAAATAATGGATAATAATAATAACTGAAATGAATGTCTTGATTAACAATTGAACATGATGACTCAAAAAAACATGATATATTTACCATCATGACCATTGAAAATATAGTTTATTTTATTGGTTAAACCCTATTTAAAAAAAGTTTACCATGATCCACCACGTGAGACTACCGACCCATCAAGGGGATCTCTTTATCTAAGCCCAAACAATCACTCGTAGGTCTAAAAAAATTATCATATATAGATATACTATATTTAATTCATGAATACAAATTCCAATATAGACAAATATTTGTATTTATTAAAGAATTTATATTTATAAATAGTTCCATAATCAATTAAATACCTTCAAAATGAAACATCATACATATAAATTTTATATGGATTAGGAAATAATGATATTAATGAATAAATAATAGGGATACTTTATAGAAATTATATTTTAAATGATAGATGATAATAAATAAATCAATGGGGAAATATGAATATAAAAAAATTATGTTCATAATATTAAAATATTCCACAATAATGTGATGTTGGGATGAATTCTCGTACCAGTTATAATTATTTGAATTATATAACCCGTGAATTAATACTATATAAAATAATTTAATATCATGATAATAATCTAATTAATTATATAAAATGACCTATGGGAATTATATACCCCTTATAATAAAATAATGGTGATTAAAATCAAAATATGCATCAAATAATGAAAAATGACACAATGCTCATTACAAAAATCATATAATTGATATTGGAATTACAAAAATGATTAAATTATTTGAAATAATATAAATCCACCAAATGTGTGATAGGGATTTATCACCTACCACTGGCATATGTGATATCCTTAGTATGTATGACATTTAAATTTAGTTAAAATATTTTCTATAATAATAATTATATTATTTTAGGATATTCTAATTTATTAAATTGGTATCTATATTATTGGAAATTTATTAATTGCTAAAAACTATTTGAGAAGATAATCACTATTTTGGGAACTTTATATGATTATGCTAAAAAAAATAAAATGGTATTTTAGTTGAGGAGTAATGATTTATTTATATTTTGTATGAATCTATTATTTTTAATGTGGACTTATGATAATAAGGGTTATTTATAGAAATGATTAACCTATCATGGAGCATATGTGATTATGTTCATTAATTTCATGTTTATGCCATTATGAGTGGTCGATATTATTTTGGAGTTAAATGTTAATATTTATCTTCGAATGCTACGTGATCTAGTATATCAAATTTTTTGGTTTCAATAATTGTTTCCATTATGTTATGGAATTTTAAAAATATTTAATTGTTTGGTGCTTAATGTTGAACAATGGTTATTAATATTGAATATTGGAAATTAAAAGATTTTTTTTTATAAAATGGTTTTGTTATTTTTTGCGAATTAACTACTCTTGTACTAAAAAATTTAGTTTCTTGTAATATCTAATTTTACTATAAACATATAAGTCATATTTATTGGATTATGATATTCTCTAAACTTTCATACTAGTGCTTCAAGTTGGAAAAATTCATCAAAAATTCTCATCGTTTTGAGAAAAGATGTGTTTACGGAGGAATAGTTTAAAGGGTGAATCAATAATAGTCAATTTAGTATATTTCCTTATTATTATAGTTCATTTTTTGGTATATTTTTTCAAATATATATGAAATATATTGACAAAAAAGCGTTATAAACATACATAAATTAAAATAATTTTATCCATAAAAAATTTATCTTATTGTGATGGTTAACTTTTCATGATCAAGATCTCTATCACTCTTTATTAGTCTTTGAGAGTTATTTTTTCTTCCATATAAATCATTTACTACATGGAATCTCACGTGTCCTTGTTTTCTTCACATTCTATTTTATATGGGGGTATTATTGACTCTTTTTATTATGAGGTATTTCAATGAGGGTGATGGGCTCAATTTTAAAATTTTGAGGATGCAATTTCAAGAAGGGGGGAAGGATTTAACATCCCAGGTAACTAATGAAGAATTATTTTTCAATATATTAATATTTTTAATATAATATATGATGATTATTTTAATGGTATTTTTTTGGAAATGTGCTTACTAAAATAAATTTATTACTGACATGTATAAATTCTTAAGTGGATATTGTCAAGCGAAATGAATTACAACATTACAATGGGTAATTGAGAGATGTAAATTATTTCCATTAATATTTATATCACATAGGGGTGTGATATGAATTTTAAGTTTGATTATAGACTATGTCTTTCTATCAAAAGATCAACTACTTAATAGTAACTAATTAGGTGAAAATAATAGGTTTGATTACTATTTATATTATAAAATTTAAGACTTAATAGGGTATGTAATGATTATTCTGTAGTGGAAACCCTATATTGGTGGAAATCTATTGGGGTGTTGTTCTACAACCTTTTTATTGTTGAATTTTATTTTTAGGGTAATGACAATCAAACTAGAGGAAATAATGAAGTGTAAATGAATCATTTAAGGAAATATGGGTAGGTTTAAACACATAATAAGATACACCATTTCACATTCAGTATTTTTTATCCTCAATCATTATTATATTAGGTTAAAGAATTCATTACAAGAAAATAGTATTTTTCAAAATCTTATAATTTATTATTCATTGAAATTGAAATCTAAGGATTTTCTTTATCTGAATGTTTCCACCTTCTTTTGAACTCCCAAATAATCAATTTATCATCCTTTAACCTTTGTAGAATATATGGTTGAGAAATCATTTGTGAAATGATTAACGTCATTCCCTTCTTTATGATTCCCATGTCCATCCTATGTAAATATAAGAAGATTAGATCTTTTCCAAATCTATTCAATGACAGAATCATTCTATCCATTCTTAATAGGCATCATCCACCTTTTTCGCTTTCCCAGGGTGGTAATGGATTGAACAGTTATAGTATTTGATCAACTATAACCATCTTCATTGTATCATGTTAAACAATTTTTTTGTGATGATATACTTGACGATTTTTTGGTCCATATATATTTCACACTTCTCCCAAATGAGATAATGCCCCCAAATTTTTAAATTGATGAACACCACAACCAACTCCATATCATGTTTTGGATAATTATTCTCATGAAAATTCATTTTCATTAATGTATAGGGAATTAATTTTTCATTTTGCATCAAAACACATCCCATGCCATTCTTCGAAGCTTCTTTGAATACCCAAAAAAAATATCCACTTCTAGGTAATGTGAGGCCAAGCCTAGCGATATGCCTCCATTTCAACTCCTTAAATCTCTTTTACATTCATTAATCCAAGAAAACATTATTCCCTTCTGTGTTAGATTCGTAAGAGTGTTTGAAAATCATGATAAATTTCTCACAAATCATTGATAATTTCCAGCAAACCCCCAAAAAGCTACAGATATACGTTACCGATGTTGGACTTAGCCATCCATCTATTGCAGCTATCTTGGAGGGATCCACAGATATCCCATTGATTATAATGATATGACAGAAGAATGAGATTTCCTTCAATCATAACTCACACTTGTTGTACTACACATATAGATTCCCTTTCTACAAGGTATCTATTATAGTTCATAGACGCCTCTCAAGATCCTCCTTGGTTTTGGAGTATTTTGAAATATCATCTATAAAGACTACCACAAATTTATCAAGGTAATCTCTAAAGTCTATATTAATCAGGTCCATGTATATTACTGGAGCATTAGTGAGTCTTAATGTAATTACTATGAATTCGTAGTTCCCATAACTTGTACGAAACCAAGTCTTGGGGATGTCTTTCTTCTTCACCATTACATGACAATATCCTGACAAATAATCTACCTTGGTCATGTATTGTTCTCTACAAAGCTGATTAAACCACTCATTAATTCATGAGAGGGGATAATTTCTCATTATCATGATTTTGTTAAGATCACCATAATCAATTCAAAGGCGCGTTGAACTATCCTTTTCCATTATGAGGAGGACTCATGTACCCCATGGTGAAGTACTTGGGTGTGTAACCCCTTTATCCAGATTCTTCTATAGTTGTTTCTTCAGCTCCTCAAGCTCCATAACAACCACTCTTTATGGAGTCATGGATATCACCAACACCCACGATATAAGATCAATTGAGAAATTGACATCTCTATTTGGATGAAGGCCAGACAATTCCTCTGTTAACACATCAACAATTTCTCTCACAATACGAATTTATTCAATGATTTTTGCTCCCATAGACTCAATCATCTAAGAAGGATATGCGTGGTCATATGAAAATAATATCCATGCTTGAGATGATGGAGCTAAAGAAGATTCATCTCCCTCCTTACAAATGAACAGAATTGGGGCATCGATTATCTATATAGAGAGTGACTTCACTCTAATGGAAATTTATATTGGATCATTATAAGGAAAACCCATCCATGCCATGAATTGCGTCAAATTACACTAGAGGTAGTATGATGGGGTTTTTCAAGAAGTTAAATCCACTGATTATAATTGGGGAGGAGTTATATTCAAGGGATGCAATGATTTCCCCATATTACATACTCATCAACATCATTACTTCCATGATTTTTGGTGGAATTGGGATTCTTCAACAAAAAATCATGGATATAAATGAATGCATAGAACTTGAAAAAAAATGTATGTTCTCTATTCATGATTGAAAAACTAGCATACCTGTCATGACATTGTTGTCGGTGTTCACTTTGGTTGTAGTGATGAAAAAATCTCAACCTTGCCTCCATGGGAATTGTTGGTTACCTCTAAAAACCCTTGGCTTAGGAAAATGATTTTCATGATGCCCTGGTTTATTGTAGTTGAGGAAATGAACAATGCGTTGAGATTCAAATAGAGTATTACTATCCTATATCATAGTTAGAGGTTATTCTTGTGGGTAGTTAACAGCTAGGTTCGCTTCCATTCCACACCCAATGCATTTCCTTGTCCCCTTAAGGTAATTTCTGTGGTACTTCATTCAACACCATTGGCATGTGGGGTGATGGTTTTTCATAGACCCATTGGATTTATCCATCATACCTCCAAAATTGATGTCCACAATATGCTTCTTATCCCCATAATACCCCTGAGGTTTGCCGATCTCTATTTCATCATTGAGGGAACATCAGAAAATTTCTCAAATATGACGATGTCATGGATCGCCAGGGCCTTCCTTAGGCTATGTTTCAACTACACAAAGAAGCGGTCAACCATGTATTCGAGGGTAATGGAAAATTTATAAGTTTATCATGCGATCCTTGTAATGTTTTCCTTTTATGCTTCGAATGATTCTTTGTCTTTTTTTTCATGAGTGCATAGATGTCCCTTTCCATATTAAATTGGAGGGTACATGGATAATAATTATAAAAAAACATTTTCTAGAAACCTTCGATTCCAATGCCTCGATATCCTCCTCAGGCTTCATATTTTTTTATCAATGACCACCATTGATCAGACTCACCCTCAATATGATAATCATCCATAAGATCTTTCTCTTGTTCAGAACATTTGAAGGGTGGAGAAGATCATTTCAATTGTGTTGTTCCATTGTTCGAAGATTGAGGGATCAGATAATCTATTAAAAGTAGGGGTACTTTGTCTCATAATGCTTTCGATAGAGACTTGTTCATTCGTAGTGGGGATCCAAAATTACTCATGACCCATGTTTCTATTCAAATCAATAGTTAACTAAGAGAGAATCATGAAGAAGATTGCAACTCCTACTCCCATCAGGTTGGGAATCTCATTAGCAGAGTCATAACATTGATCTTTACATTGGTTGTTAGCCTGATTCCTCATATTTCCAAAAATTGGATTGAATAAAAGGAATGTTAGGGGTAACACCTAAACGGTAATCCCAGGACAAAATAGATGACTTATAAATATTTTTAATTTCCCTAACTTATGAATCTATAGGATTCAATATATTTTATCCACGATCTAATTTCTGTCATATATTAGTAGAGGATTTTTAAAATTCCCTTTATAAGTGTTCATTATTTGATTTTGAATTTACCAATGCATATCCCCTAGGAGTTTCATAATAAAGACTGCAGCAAGGCACGTCGTCATGAACTAGGATACCCTGGGTCAAGCCCAAAAATCCTTGTTGGTATTTTCTACCCTAGGAACATCTCTCTGAGAGCCGCCTATACCAGCTCATGTCCTGATAGGGATGTATTTTTATCATAAACCACATAATAAATTCCCATATAAACATACAGATGTTTTTTTATGCTTAGTATTTTCTCTAAGGATTCACTAGGGTTTTATAATCCTAATCCCAAAAATAAACAAACATATCCTTTGACACCAACTATGAAAACTCTGATCATTATTATTCACTTAAACATGATTTACTATAAGAAATACAATGGATATAACAATGAATATTGAGAAGTGTAGTTTATTGGGGGCTTAGTATCATTACATTACAACTTAAAACATGATATGTAACATCATTATTGAAGAATTCTTTACATGACCACTAAATTCCTTAGTACTTATAATTTCATGGGATAACCTGAAGACATTCATAAGAAAAGGGTGAGCTATAAATCCTTGTAAGAGAATAAAAATGAAATAACATGAGGAATACAAGAAATATTAGACAATAGGAATATCAATGGAGCACTAAATAAACATGAACATAAAGGCATGATAAATAATGATAATCAAAACATAGAAATGTTGCAACAACACATAATATGGAATTAGCATGAGATAAGGCTCATTGCACTTAGAGCAAGAGTAAACTCTCCTTGAAGATAAATAAAGATTAAACCATGATTGGATATGAATTAAAATGATTTAACACAATTTTTACATGAAATATCATGATACTATATTTTACCTAAGGCATTGGATCACTATTAGGGTGCACCCATTGTGAACAATACATTTCATGCATTGGCGTGCCACATGGATCATAAAACAAGGATTTATTAAACATCATAATTTATTCCAAGATAAAGGATTGTTCAATTAACACATGAAATTCATTAAACAATTAGTAAATTTGTATGTATGGGAATACCCTTGATATAGAAATGGGTATGGTATTCACTAAACAATGACTTTGGATTGAAAAATCGTGGTGCAATTTCGGCAGCGTAACAACATGATATAAGTTGTCATAAAAATAATTAATGAGAGTGAAAGGGGTGTATCATCATATTTACAAGAAATAGACACTACATGGTATATATAGAAACATTTCCCAACAATTTTAAGGGTATTTTGATAGGTAATACAAAATCATTTATTTAATATAAATTAGGAGAGATAAGTTTATTACAGAATTTATGCATGGAAAGGGTTATACATGGAATACATAGATGAGGGAGAAAGGGGTATTTCATTATTCATACATAATGAATATATTTTAGGGGCGGTTTGAAATCTTACCCTAAAATTTATTATTGAAAATAACGTGCATAATAATTTTTATAAACTAGGATAAAATGAGAACTGAAGGAATCCCTTACTTGGACGTGTGATCTCAAAGGATTTGGAAGGGCTTGAGAGAGGCTTACCGGAAGCATGGGGAACCTTTGGAGGATTATAGAGAGATGAGGTCAGGGTTTTTTCTAAATCGAAATGAATTCTGTGATGAATAAGTGGAGTTTTGGTGGGTTTATATACAAAAGATGAAGAAATTCTTTATTATTTATGTTTTGGACAGCTCATAGTAATCTAAACAAAACCACAAACCAGACCATGGTTTTTGCCCATGTTTTTTTAAAGGGGGGTGTAATACAATATTTTATATGTCCAATGGCTGATATTTTTAAAATAACAGGGTTTCTTCTGTGGAGGTGAGTCACACTCTCAAGGAAAACTATTTAAAAATGAAAAATGTCTTATTTGTCTTGAAGGGTCCACTAATGATTTGTAAAAAAAATAAAACAAACCAAAAATTACATTATTTTAATGGTAAACATATATTTTCTGAATTTAATTTTTATAGTATTTTATTACATCACTATTGTGTTTTATGATGTCATAAAACACATTATATATTTTAATGGTATTTAATATTTACCCAAATATTCGTCTGTCTCAGAAAAATATGAAAAAATCCCTCTTGGATTATTTCAACATCTTGATTCAAAAAATAATTTACATTTTATCTAAATAATTATCATAATATCTGAAATAAAAAACGAACATGTATATAAAATTCATGGGTTTTGACAAAAAAACACCATTCAAACCTTAATAAAAATTTCATTTTCATTCATAAAATGATACGATAATTTATATTTAACAAAAATTTATTTAATTGTTATAATAATATTTTATTAAAACATTATTTAATTCAAAATTCCATTAATTCCTCAAAATTTATTTGTTAGTTGAATATTAACTTAAAATTATATTTTTAATTTAAAACTGTTAAAATGGTAACAATAATAAAAATATTATATATTCTATATTCAGGAATAATGTACATAATTTTACTAATAGGGTCTTGTTATATTACCCCTTAAAACACTTTTATATAACCAAAAAATAATGTGTGCGATAGTGGTAGAATCTTGTAGTGGATCAGATAACACTGCTCGGGTGGTAATCTCTATTAACATCCACTTCTCTCATAGTCGGTTCTGCTCGAGTTTAATGTGTTCAAGCTATGCTTGGGATTTGTCAGGTGTGGAGCCCAATAACACCACCTCCTTTATGGGCTCTGATAAATGGTATTCATACGAGGCACGTCTGATGGATGAAGTTATCAATTCCTTTGTCTGTGTAAATTGGATTTGTTAAAGCCCTATATTTATACTAAAAATGTGACCACTATTCAATTACTATATTAGAAACGTTCACAATTATTAATGGTATTTTAAAATCTGAAAACCTAAAAAAATGAAATTTATATTTTTTACATAAAAATATTAAATAAGAAGACATTTAAAAAGACTTTTTGGATTTTTTTATTAATGAATATTTGCATCGTTACAATAACACATTCTGAATTTATTTCATTGATGCAATGGATGAGATAACATTTCACATCATATATGGAATATATTTATTATCCTTAACCATTACTAGTTTGTTGGATATTGATTTCAATTGATAATTTTCCAATGCTAGAAAATCATTTAGATTAATAATAAATAGGGCCTCTCGGAACAATGTATTACTTCTATGATGGAAAGATCTTGTAGGATATAACTATGTAGGATTTTCAAAACCACCTTTTTATGTCCTAGTATATCAACCAAGAACTGTTGGATATTATGGTTTTAGGGATTTTATAATGGAATTATCATAATTGTCCCCTCTCCCACGGTAATTTACTTATTTTTTCTTTTAATTGAGATTGGAATAATTTTTTAGAATGAAAATGGTCTTAATGCGGATGTATATGGTTCTCTTAATTCCAAATGAAAAATTATATGTTTGTTGTACCAATCAGTTTTCAATCACCCAACATTATTTCACATCAATAATCCCACAACCAATGTAATACCCCAATATTTTATAATCTATGTCTATTGGAACCGTCAAAATCATTCTTTCCATTTATATGTGTTCCAAATCCTATACATCCACCTATATATGTTTCAAAATAAATATGACCACATGATTCCTTATTATAAATATTTATTAAATAATAAGGGGAAGCTGAAATTCAATTTTCCCATGTCTTGAATCCCTCTATCGGTATAATTTTGGCCTCAACCTAATTTTTTTTATCATTTATGGAGATTAATTAATTCATCCTAAGGTTCAAAATAAGAAGACCAATATTATTAGGACAACACTTCCCATATATTTTAATATCTTGTGTCAGGGACCACTACTAATTGATTGAATTGGGAATCATCCACATTAATACAGATGATAATGTAATTAACCTTAAAGACCATGCGTTATAATAATTCATCCATTTACACATAGTTTGAAGAAGTCAAGTCATGAAAAAGGTTAATCATTGACCAAATAAATATAATTTAATAATGATAAATCATTGATAATATCAGAATAATTAAGTGAAGTATATTAATTAAGAAAATCAATTGCATTTGATGAAGAAAAGTATATAATTATGCCCTAATTTTGGAGGGGTACGGTTATTTATTATCCCATATTTTGGAAACATGGACCTTAGGATTTCCCTCATTATGGTTAAAGAAGATAATTGTTTAGGCCTCTAGTAAATCATATAATTCACTATGAAAATTCATATTACTTTTTTGTCATGATTATGTTCCATAAAAAATTATATGTCCTAAATGGAAGATTTTACCTTCACCAATGTAACCTATTTGAATTTCTAGTGATTATAATACCCTCCAAATTTAGTAGATTCATTTTTTTTAAGAATATAAATAGCCACTAATCTCTTTTTTCATGTATTCCATTTGATAACAATGTCTTTGGAATGGATATTATAGATATGTAGAATCCTGATTGGAATAATATTCATTGTTTCCATTAATAATGTGGTTCCATATCAATTGGATTATGTAGGATTCTCTCCATTGTCAATGTTCACACTCCAATACGTTATTCCAATCACCGTGAAATGTGGTCATGTAATTCTTAATAATGAATAAATTCATGATGGATTTCATATATGATTTTGTAGCTATGGGACATTAGTTGATTAAAGGGGGAAAGGGAATTGGTCTATATCTATGTCATCTTAACCCAATAACTAGAAAAGTGGAACTGGTTACTTCAAAATTTTCAAATATGATCATCCACATTCCAATAATTATAATGGGAAACACATGTTCAAGCCCCATTATATCTACCGCAAGGGTTAATATTCATTATGAAGTTTAATGACCCTTTACCATCAATTAGTAGCTGGAAGATTAGTACACATATCTTTTCACCACCACCAAAAATACGATTTTTTATTAATCCCAAGGAACCCCATACATAACACCAAAAACAGAAAAACAAAAACAAAAGAAAAAACAAACGCGGACAACCCTACGGAGGGCGAAAATAATGTAGTCCTAGTGCATCTCCCCTAATCAGATTGACCACCTCAGGTCTAATTGGCAACGCGTTATCCAACCAAACTGAAATATCCCCTGGGGCTGCAATAGAAGCAAAGTAGTCCGAAACCTTGTTCCCTTCCCGCCAGGTATGAGTAACCCTTATGACATTCCCCATAATCGCCTTGCACTGTCTGATAGTATAAGAAATCCTCCACTGCATCGTACCCTGTCCATGTAACACATCATGTATAATTTTCGAGTCAGTCTCTATTTGCTCCACCATCAGGCCATTGTCCAGACACACATATATCCCTGAAAGGACCGCTAGGGCCTCTGCCTGCACCGAGCTCCCCCTCCCGTAGTGCACAGCGAAAGCCAGCAACACACTACCACTGCCGTCTCGAAGCACCCCACCACCACACATATTCCCTCCCGCACATGCCCCATTGACATTCAGCTTCAGACGTCCCACTAGAGGAAACCATCGAACCCACGACCCCCGCCTCCTGAAAGTCTCCTCCCCACCTCCCATCCACTGGGATACCAATCCCCGTAATGATGGAACGCTCTCCCCAAACCTCACCATTTTCACAATATCAATCAGAAAACAGCTTACCCTTGCCACCACTGCCCTCCTAGTGGATGCACGCCCCTAATACCTGGCTCGGTTCCGCGCATCCCACAGAACCCAGCACCCAGCATTGTAAAACACTAATCGAACCTCTTTATCCTCCACGTTGCCGCCACCCCCCTGCACCCACAAGCCTTAGAATTGCTCCCAAGTCTCAACAAGCCCAGAGTACCCTATGAGGTTTCCCAAAAAATTCCAGACCACTCTGGCCCATTCTCCTGCGAGAAAAATATGCTCCATACTCTCCTCCTTCCTCCGTTTGCAGCACTGACATCCAGATGCTAGACTAACGCCCAGGTGTTTGATGTTCTCAACCGAAGGGATGGCGTTTTGCATGATCCTCCACGTTAAAAAATTCATTTTCACAGGGACCTTTCTGCTCCACTCCACCCCGCTTCCCGCCTCCTGCGTCTGCTGAACATTGAAACTCCTGCGGAAGTCTTTTAGATTGAACTTACCCGAAACCGAGGGCGTGAAGACACATTTGTCCCTCTCATTGTTAATCACCACCGACTCAAAGATTATTTGTGACTCCGCATCCAGCACCGCGCTGAAAAACAGAGGGTGACGCTTTGCCACCCTAAACGAGATCATCGGGGCTGGGCACCCCGGGAACGCATGCACCCTCCCTGACCAGTTGCAATCCCAGAATCCGACCCTCCACTCCCCGATGATCTACTGAGCATGATCCCTCAACTCTGGGACAATATTACACACCTCTGCCCACATGGAAAACCCTCTCACGGGGATGTCGGCGGAACTATCCTCGTACCTGCCCCACATACTCCTGCCCCACAACGTCTCTGCCTCCGTAATTTCCCAGGCCAGCTTCGCACGTACTCCATGCACCGTATCCGCCATGCAACGAACCCCGATCACTCCTTCTGTGACCAGTCTCAGCATCTTCCTCCAAGAGACCCACTGTCTCCTCCCCTCCCGCAAGGCATCCCAGATGAAACGTGCGAGCACCCTATATATGGACTTAATGACCCCCTTGGGGACGTTAACCGCCACAAGTGCATGCACCGGTATTGATTCTAGCACAATGTTTACTAAGGAGATCCGACCCCCGAAGGATAGGAAGTGATTTTTCCAATCCGTAATCCGGGCCATCAACCTGGCCACAACCCTGTCAAAATCCCTATTCCGCAACCGACCAGTGGACACCGGCGCTCCCAGATACTCCATCGGTAAGGACCCTCTCCCCATGCCCAACTCCGTTCTCACTGCATCCAACCTGTCGTCTCCACACGAAGCCGCCAGATAGAAACAACTATTCTCCCGGTTCACCCGTTGTCCGCTCCACTTGCGGTAATCCTTCAGAAAGTCATTAAACTTCCTCAGAGACCTCATTCCAGCATTCAAAAACACAATAGTATCATTCGCATACATGAGGTGGGATACCGAGAGACACCCCTGTTTCCTGCGGAAAGGCACTATCTCCCCATGCCAATTCCATTGTTGATAAGTTTACTTAAAGAATCCTGCATCAGTATAAACAAACTTGGGGATAGAGGGTCCTCTTGTCGCAGGCCATGAACGGATTTGAAAAAGCCATGCGATCTCCCTAGGAAGGATACAGCCATCCACGGCGAGCTAACGCATCTGAAGAAAATATCACAAGCCCCGGCCGAGAACCCCATCCTTCGCAGGACTCCATTCATGAAACCCCACTCCATTCTATCGTATGCTTTACTCATATCCAGCTTTACCACCATATTGGCACCTCAGACCATCATGTTTAAATCCCTCATCAGCTCTTGAGCCAGCGCCATAACACCCTGTATCGACCTCCCTTTGACAAAACCATGCTGCTCCGAAGACACCCACCTCGGTAGAAAATTAGACAGCCTACTATTGATCACCACCGCTAGGACTTTGTACGGGAAATTACACATACTAACTGGACTGTAGTGACTGAGTGAGGTCGGGTCTTTGCACTTAGGTATCAGGACCAAGGTAGTCGCCGCCGCTACCCGAGGAAGAAATCCCCCTTGGAAAAAATCCTGGATTACCAGCACCGGATCATTCTTCACACAGGCCCAGCACCCTCTGTAAAAACACCCTGGAAAGCCGTCCGGCCCCACAGCACTGTCTGGGTTCAATTGCCACACTTCCGCCTGCACCTCCCTTTCATCGGGAATGGCCTCAAACTGTTCGTTCTCCATCCTTGACACCAACTCTGGTATCGCTTCCCATAACGTGGAATCGCCAGATGAAAACCCCTCACGCCCATCACCTCTCGGGCCAGCCAGCAGATTCTTGAAATACTTCATCCCTCTACCCCCGACCACCTCCCTGTCATCCGAGAACGAGCCGTCCTCCAACTCCAAGTTAGGCTTAACCTCCCGCCTTTTCTCCCTTAAGCATGCATGAAAATAGGCTGTGTTCCTATCACCCTCCCTGATCCATCTCACCCTCGACCGATCCCTAGCCCCACGTTCCTGGGAAAGCAGGCTCAACGCCAGGGCGTCCTTCTTCTCTGATAACTCCTAAAACACCCCCTCGTCCCACCTGTCTTTCAGACAGACCTCCAGTGTATCTATGTCAGCTTTAAGAGACTCCATCTCCCTATCCCAAGCTGGAAGAGAACTGGCCCAACGTAAGAGCTCCTGTTTCAACTGCCGCAACTTGCCATGCAATGCCACCCACGTGTGCCCCCTGGAAGGCTCTCCCCAAACCCGCGTAACCAGCCCAAGGAAAGACAAGTCATCCATCCACCACTTGGCAAAACGAAAGCCCTCCGGGGGGCTCTCAGTCCTTCCAAAGGATAAAAGCAGTGGCGAGTGATCCGAAACCCCCCTCGCCAAATGGAGAACCTTCACCTCCCCGAACACGTCAGAAGCGCGGAGGTTCGCGAAGCACCTCTCCAGCCTGGCCCAGCTACGGTTCACCCCTCTGCGGTTGATGCACCAAGTGAACGGGTCCCCCGAGAATCCAACCTCCCTGAGACCCTTCCCCGCCATGCACTGTACAAACGCCATGCTTTCCCGGCTCTGAAACACGACCCTCCCCTTCTTTTCTTCCGGTTTAGCAACAATGTTGAAGTCCCCTCCCACAATCCATGGGCAAACCCCTGGGTCCGAATCCTCTAGATCCGTCTAGAGACCCTCCCTCTGACGCGCATCACAACTCGCGTACATAACTGACATGAGCCACTCCAACCCGTTCCACGTCACCTTCATCGTGATAACTTGATCCCCTACCCTCAACAGTGTTACTGAAACATCCCTCTTCCATAACAACCAAATATGGTTATTCGACGGGGCTCCATGCATGGCTCCATGCATCTTCAGTATTTTAGAAAACTCTTGTAACCTTTCACTCCTCTGCTTATGCTCGATAACCGCCACCAGGACTACTCTATGCTTTCTTACTTCCGAAACAATGAAGTCAGTTTTTACCCTTGCCCCCACCCCACGGGCATTCTAGATAAGACAGGGATACATTAAGCAACCTTCGACCTGGTGTTCGTCGCAGGTGACGCTGCCCTCCGGATGGGGGATAAGGACCTCCCTCAAGCACTAAGCATCTTTCTCATCCTCCTGGTGATCACCCCGGGGCTCCCTCCCTTCAGACCCTCCCGGTCGCAAGACCGCCCTCGGGAGGTGGGGTGGCCGCCCTCCATACTAACGGTAGACGTGTCCATCCCCCCATCCCCCACAGAAACAGGGGCAGAAACCCGACCCTCCTCCTTGATAGGCCGAGCCAGAGAAGGGACAAGCAACCCCCCGAGAGGCCCGCCCCTCCGCCTCCTGCCATCCCCGACCAACTCCTTCTGCAAACCTCCAGACTGAAAGACCCGCTCTACAAAAGAGTCACCCCAGAAAGGCACCACAACACGCTCACCAGCCCCCCTTTCCGGCTGAGGGTCAAAGTCGGCCCCTGGAAAAGAAGAACCAGTGAGCGACGTCAGACCAAACAACCAGAGGCCCCTTAAGAAAGTCCCTAGAGCAACCCTGGAGGACAACGCAGAATCCATAGGGCAAGACACCGGTTGAAGACCCCCAGCCACCACAGCAGACCCGCCAGCCTCAGCAAGACCAACACCCTGAGCCGCCTCCCGCACACGAGCCAGAGGCCTGCAAGCCGGCACCAAGGCAGTAGAAACATGGCTACCAGGACGAGCCCCCAAAGACTGAGAGGAACGATTGCCACCAGACGTCCGAATAGAGCCATGAAGCTTGCGTCAAGAAAGCACCGAGTGACCCTGCAGCAAAAAAACTGAGCAATACCGTGGAAACACCGGGAAAACCACATCCTGCACCCACTCCACAGTCCCCGGTACTGAAAAAGTGATCTTCTCCGGTACCGGTAACGAGAGGTCCAACTCCACGCAGAGCCTAGCCACCGCAGACTCCGCGCCAGCCACAGAAGAGTCTTCCACACACAAGAACCCCCCCAAGGCATCCCCAATCGCCTTTAAAAAGGTGCCGTTGTGGAAAGGAAGAGGTAACCCTGGAAGACGAATCCAAACCGCCGCCTTCGGCCCCTCCCTGCCCTGATGCTCCTCCAACGACCACCGAGATAGACTGAACCGCCAGCGCCTGAACACCTGGGGGGCCCTGCACCACGCCTGCACAAAGTCCGCCTCCGAGGCTAGCACCACGCAGAAGGAACCGCGATGCAACACCGACACCCGAGCGTCCCCCTGCAAACCCCAGGTGTCCACAAAACGACGGAAAACAGGTATAGAAGTCACGAGGAACCCAAACCTTGCCACCAGGGTCCATTTAAGGCCCATAACAGCCTCTATGAAAGCCGCCTCCGGCGCTACTAGGGACACTGAGGAGCCCTCCCTCACCACCGAGTGCGAGAACGGCGCAATATCAGGAAAACAAGGGCGCACCTCCCCCACCCCCGAACCTCTGACCGCATCCCAAAACGACCTACCGGGATGAACAGGAGCCGAAACCGGCGGCACCGACGTAGAGCCCGCCGCAGGAGGAGGGGCCGGAGCCGGATCAGAACCACGTGGAGAAGCCGGGACAGGGGCACCCTACGGATCCGACGAAACAGGCGCAACCGACGCCGAGAACGCCCCCTCCACTGGCGGAGACGGCACCTGAGAGGACCCCCGAGGGCTGGTAACGGTCGAAATTTTTTGAAAACACCCAGGCGCGTGAGGCGCGTTCTTCCGGGAACAAGAGGCCATAAGTTCATACAAAATGGCCTGGTATTTTACATATCTTTTCACCACAAGGGGTGTATTCCACAACATTATATTTGAGCGGTGATTTCTTCCATTTTATCATATATCATACATAAGAAAAAAAAATTTATATATCTTTATCAAATTATGCGTTTTGATAACGTACATTGCATGCATCCTTGGTATTAAACGAAAATCACTATATGAATAAATATTATTATTATTTTAAAACTAATCATTATATTGGATGTTGTGAATATGAATTACTAAATTAAGGAAATATAGGTTGGAAATTATATTAAGATGAATTCATTCATTTTTAATAAATTAAATTTTAAAGAATACCCAAATGAATATAAATTTATTTTTTTTAATGAAAAAATTTATTATACCAATATTGAAATTTTGTCATAATAAATTAAATTAATCATTATTAGTGAAATATATTAATTAAACATATATTAAAAAATTATTACTTCAACCAATGCATTTTGTAGGCTTTAGATAAGAATAAAACAAATTATAATCACAAATGGTTATATTTTTAAAAGAAATATGTTTTTATTTTTAAATGAAATATTATTTTAAATACCATTTTTGAATGTATTATATATTCAATTTATTAAATTCACTTTTTTAGTGAATAATATAACAAAATATATTGGAATATGTTTTTTTATTTTTATGATACGTATCAGGATTTCATGAATATTCATAAAATATTTTATTTTAATTGAAATTTTTTTTATTTCAATAATTTTTAGAGACAAATAATACTTTCAATTTTTTTAAACTCTATTTAAATTAGGTTTATATATTTTAATCCAATTTATTTCTTTGTAATAAATTTTAATGTGAACATTAATAGAAAAATATTACAATAATTAGTATGTTTTCATTTTAATTCCTTTATTTATCATTCCATTGAAGTAAATAATTTTTTATTAGTTTCTAAAACATTGGATTCTTGAATTATTTTAAATTTATTACATATATGAAATAAGTGTTTTAAAATTATTTAAATGGATTGATTTTATTTTTGGGTGTTGGAATATAAAATTTAGTAATATAGTAATTACCATGGTAAAGGTTACTTCAGATAATAATGGGTAAAAATGATATTTCAACAATCAAAAAATTACAATAACACTTATCCCAATTTCATTGGATGAGCTCTTTCTGATAGAAAGAATAATTTGGCCCAAATTATATCCATTTGAATCCAATTGACTTAGTGTTTGGAATTTATAATATTATTTTTAAAGACAAATAAATTTTATCACACGTTTGTTTTTAACAAGCTATATAATTTCAATATGGGGTAATATAGGGGTAGAATTCAATTATAAATAGTATATATATTTATAAAATGTTAATATATATATTTTAAATTTATTTGTAATTTTTACAGAATAAATAATTAAATTAAACTCTTGCACAATTATTATATAATAATAGTTTCATTAAAAGAAATATAAAAATAATTATATTATAATATTAAAATTAATATTATATTATATGATTAATGACATCGAAAAAATTAAAATATAACATTTATTTTTATTTCATAATTATTGTTTTCAACCTAACTTGTTGTTATGATATTTTTAAAATGTGATCTAATAAATAGTGTCAAAATCAACAGTATTGTTATTTTAAAATACATAATAGTTTAATATATGATATTAGATTTCTAAAACTCACTCTATAATCCAAATTATTGTGATATGTCTTAATAGGACGTTAATTACTAATATTTTGGTAGTTTTTCCATTTATTTTAATTATATTAACCCGTAAATTATAAATTACATGATGTCATAATAATAAAAAAACGAATTATCTACTATTTAATTCCAACACATAACAATAATAATATTACCCATACATGTATAAAAATAATTTAACCTGAGTATTTCAACGCACTATATTCTTATCATATAAGTAAACCACTTTTTATCCATATTGTGTTATAAATTAATATATATTAATTTAATATTTTTAGTGTCTCCATAGAGGCCGTAAGCACAATTATAAAGGGGAAGCTCCTCTCTCACTTCCTTACACCACATTGAGCCATCTATATTTATCAAAACAAGAAATGTTCTTCACCTAAAATCATATACATGTTATGGATGTCCTTATCCTTCCAAGAACACCAACTATTGATCCCTTGAAATGATATCTAAAAGGAGTCTCTTGAAGAAGAATAATCATTTTTACCAAATCATCCAAGATCAAATCTTTAAATACTAAAAAGTATTGTTCTTTTTACATGATAAATTATAAAATACAGTATGATATATATATATTTATATTTAATTATGATTATTGGATTAAAATATTCTTTTATTTATACATCTTATGACAAAAAATATATTGATTGCGTATGTATGGCTTACCATCTCCACATTGTGCTGTGATATTTTTTTGAACATAAAATTACATGGATGAGTATAATAATAGAAATAACTGATATATATGATAATTTAGACATGGTGTTTATTCATGAGAAATTAATACACCCTCAACTTCCTTACTATTTCATCATTAAGGGAATGATAATCTCAATCGTGTAAACGTAGGACCTAATATATCCATGTTGTGATGTTATTAATTTCAAATTTTGAAATTAAAAAATGATAATAAAAATGTATATAATTAATGAATTATTTCATTTATATCTTTAATTTTATTATGTAGTTTTAATATTTATATCCTATTCAAAATAACTGAGACTTTTATGACAAAACAAACATCATAAACCAAAGAAATTAACCCCTGAATCCGGGGGAATAATGAAATATTATTAAAAAGTGATATAAAAATATCAAATATAATATCATAAAAATTGATATGGTTCATATAAAATTTAATAATATGCTTTATACCATTCAATAAAATCCTAAAAAAATGGACATAGTGATGTATAAGGTAAGGGACATCGTCTCAATCTCTTTACATTGATGCATAATTTGAATTTATACATCCACCTTCATTTTTGTGGTGTATATAAATCCCATTTGAATTAATATTCCATTATATTATTTATTACCATGATATTTAATGATTTTTTAAATTTTATTCCTTTATCGGTTTTATGATTTAAATATTTGATGTTGTGTGAGACAATTAGAAAGTTTAAGTAACACATTATCCCAATTTTTCTCCATGTCCATTAATTATAAAATTGATATCGAAAATGAATTTCTATTATCCATAAACAATTTAATGTAAATTATAATCATTTTTTACATTATAAAAAATATTAAAAATATATTTTTTCACCTTCTAAATAATTCTCTTTGAAGATTATCTAAAAAAATATGTAATGACTTCTTTTTTCTTTAATAGCCTGAGAAGAATTTTCATCCATCATAACAACATAATTTCAGGAAGAATTATTTTAAAATTTCAGACCAATATTTTCAATGGAATTGTATTCTTTTCAATTTTTATGTCCTTTTTTGAAAATGGTTTCAAAAGGTAAAAATAGGAATTTATATCAATAAATTTGTTATTATTTTATTAGAATATGTTCATCTATGTCATAATCCTGTGTTGTATCATACGATTGATTTCATCTGATCTCTTATGAAACCATATATCATAATTTATTGATGGTTTCTTGATCAATTTGATTGTTGATGGGCTATTTTAATATAATTTATGGTTTATGGTTTTTGTATTCCCATTTTGTATGCTAGTTTTTCAATATGAATGTGTGGTTTTTATGATTCACCATTTTCATATGAGTAATGTTTCTTGCTATGTATGTGTTCATGGGGGCTCTATATAGATCCCTTATTCATTGGTTGGTCCCCTGAGACAATCTAATTTATATATTGGATGATTTCATACAAATTTATGTATGGTGTATTTGTTAATTCCACGAAGGTGTTTTGTGATGTCTAACAATATTCATATCTTAATTAGGATATTTGATAAACGGGATTCAATTTTATAATTTATTATTATAATATGAATTTTATTATTTATATGTAATTTTATGATTTCCAATTATTCTTAAAATATAATTCTCAATATTAGGTTTTAATTTATTTTGTTATATTTATACATCTTACCTTAATGTGTATTCTTATTATTAATAATATATTTCTCTGTACATGTACTGTTACTAGGAATCTAAGACCACCACGTTATAATTTATTATTTTTTCCAAGATTCAACAATTTATAATATGAATGATATGCATAGTTAATCATGGAGAGTATTTGTTTATTCAAAGTACTCAATATGTTATATTTTATATTTTAAACAATAAGGAAAGGTTCATTAATGTAAAATGGCTTCCAAAACAACTAAACGGGGCAGTCTATTATTATTTGAATCATGTATCTATGCTAATGTAATATTGTTAGGTATAGGCTCCGTGAAACTTGGGTTGGGGTATTAATGTAATAATCATATTATTTTTATTTAAACCCATAGAAATAAGATTTAAAAAAATAATTTATGGAACATAACCCTAATATATTAATTGAGTATTAGTATATAAGAAAATCAAAGAATTTTTTTAAGGTATATATTATTTGGTACTTCCTATAAATAAATCCATCTCTAGATACTATAAGTTGGTATGGTTCCAGAATAGATGTACCTTGGGGAAATGCTTCTGACAAGTTCATTAAGGCCAGACTAAGAGTAACCTGGTACATGATAATTGGCCTTACTAATCACTTGGTTTGACACTAAAATAGGTCATTCTTATTATATATAACATTTTACTTTTAAAAAGTTATGATGTATTTAAAATTAAATATCACCCCAAAAAAATGTTTATGATTTTGAGACTAGTTATGTATAAATTTATCAATTCATTTTAATTGTTTTACAATATAAAAAATATTCATTATGATAGTAAACCTAATATATTGACTTCTATAATTTAGAAATGGTTTCTAGTGTATGGAAGGGAAACCTTACCCTTGAACATGATCAAAATAATAAGTGGGGTCAATTATTTTGGGGGTATTAATCCAATATTTCAATGTGAACCAGTATTAAAAACATTATCATCTTCTGAGGACATAGTATCATGTGATAATGATATAGAGAAATAATTATAAATGTATTATTGTTATTGATGGAGTCACAGAAAAAGAGAAAAATATATAAAATGATGTATAAAGGAAAAAAGACAAATATGGGTTTTTTTTGAACATGTGATAACTACACATATAATCCACCTAAGAATTTCATAAATGGGTTTGGAATTTTTTATAAGATTAGAGAAATTGGTCACCATTAAAAATATTACAATGAGGAGAATGATAATATTATTATTCAGTGTTTCCACCATAGTGAATTGGTACAATATAAAAATAAATTTCCAAACAATCAATTGAATATATCATAGGAGAAGCTATTGAATCATGGAATATAATATGATTTTACCATATACGATTTTTAAGGAATAATTTAATTATTCATAGAAGATATAAATTATTTCATTTATTTATTTTGATGAATTATGTAATGAATAAATGAAATATGGAAATAAATAAATATTATAATATATTACTTTTTCTTTAAGGATTTGGCATAATAAACATTTTAATTATGGTTTTTTGGTGTTCAATTATTCTGTATGTAAAAATATGATTTTCATTTCATTTTTTAGAGACTTAAATGTCATGATTTTTTTAGAAATTTAGATACATTTTTGATATGTTTAATTGGAAAAAAGTATTTTAGATGAGTCGTGTGGTTCGAATGAATCAAGTTGAAAATTGGATACAATGGTTTATGTTTTAATTATATATTAAAATTATTGGATATAAAGTGTTAACCACATTGGTTTTATTAAATAATTGAAATTTTAATGAATGATATTTGGATCAGGTAATTGAATAAACTGATTCAGGTGTGAAAAACTAAACCTGAATAATCATTTACAAGAGTAAGTGTTTAATGGATAATATATCAATGAAAAAAAGTAAAATATCAAGGAATTATATTACGTGATAATAATTTCTCCACAACGTATCTATATAGTAAAATAATCTCTCAAATATATAAAATGAATTTGGAAGAAACATATATTATTTTGTTTTCATAATTGCAAATCAATGGCCCCTCAATCAAATAATACATTTATATTTTTTTATGGTATAATTTTTGATGGCCATTGTATCTTACACTCCCCATCATAACTGGATGGTTATAATTCTCATCCATGTTTAGGTTTTTTCTTTGGACTAATTTTATCCTATTCTAAAGCCAAATTTTGTTCTTACTTTCACATTTTTGATTCATTATTATTACAAGGATATATAATTAACAATATTATTTATATGGGTTTCCCAAAAAGTAATGTTTAAGTATCAAACATTTATTTTCAAAGTGATATTTAAAATTGAGATCAAGAAATTTATTAAAGGATGGGATAATGTAACACCCTCTGATTTTATGGTTTTTATCTTTTTAAAATTATTCTTATTGATATCATTCATTTCACAGAACAAATGGCTTAAAATAACCATAATATACCATTTCATAATATTATATTAACACTAGATGTTATGATTAATGTTTTGGTTAGGAATAAAAAAATTATAAACATTTAGTTTAAATATGTTTATAAAATTGATTTATTTATTACCTATTAATATTAAATGAAAAATGATTCCAATTGGGTATAAAAGATTTATTTTTGTAGAAAAAACTATTGTGATGCCCACATTGAAATTTCATCATAATAAATCAAAATAATGACTGTTATTGAAATATAATAATGAAATATATGTTATAGATATTCAATAAAATGTTCATTAATTCATAAAATAAATTTTATCATATTATGATAACAATAAAACTATTCAAATGTATAAAATTTAATTTTTTATAAATGAAGTTTTACTGCCATTAAATCATGACCCTATTTTAAATCCATTTTTTTGACAAATTTATACATTTTATTTGATAAAATGATCTTCTTCTTTATAATTTGAATATAAAAATTAACATAGGATTAATAGTTTTTTTCTTTTTTGGGTTATTGTTTGTTTGAATATTGATAACATATATGAATTTTAATGAAAATAAATATTGTCATTTATATAATTTATAATGATATATTTTATTTTTAATTTGGTTTAATGTATAACTTAAATACATTATTATAATTTAATATAATAATTTAATTTAAATAAATTTTGACTTTAATATTAATATAAATTATTCAAAATCTATTTTAAATTATATTATTTGTAACATATTTTTCTGATTCCATCAATTTGATTAATTTCAAATTTACTATTGAAAAATCTACATTTATAATTTTCAAAAATAAATTCATTATTTTCAATTAGTTATTCCAAATTATATAAATATTATTATCACATTTTTTTAATTAGAATATGAATTTTAGTAATATATTAATTTCCACAATTAAGGGAAAATCAGGTAATTATTGGTAAAATTTTATTGTAATTACCATTAAATTACCTAAACTCTTGTCCTAATTTTATTAGACGAGTACTTACAAAAAAAGTCTTCTTTGGGCCAAAATTATAACATATTTAATCCACTTTTATTAGAGAATGAAATTTTAATATTATAATCATCGATAATTCCATTCTTTTATAGTTTAGTTTTTAATAAGTTATATATTTTAAATATGGTGTTATATACGGTATCTATTCCATAATAAATATTAATTTGATGTATTAAATTTTTATCTTTGTAAGATAATTTATTTTTAATTTGTAAAGATCAAATAAATAAATTAATATCATTCGCATTGATAATGTAGTAATTATTTAATTAAAGTAAATATCAAATAAATGATATTAAAAATAATAAAATAAATATTAATTGATATGATTAATGTCATCCTAGAATTTTTTATAAGGATTTTACAAAATATTGGGGTTTTAGAGTTATAAATTTTGATTTATCCTCTTTATGATTGTTTTAACATTTCATATAATGAATAGTATCAAAATTGAAATAATATGTTTTTTAAAATAGATAAAATTTTATTAAATGATTTAAATTTTAATAAAATTTAAATTTTTTCCAAAAGATTTAGATATGTCTTAAAAATTATAAAATGACTAATATGTCGGTAATTTTTAATTTTATTATAATTATATTAAACATAAAATTGTAAATTACATAATGTCACAATAAGGGTATTATGGGTAAACTAATGGTTAATTCCAAATGATAAGGTTATTACTATGACCTAACTATGTCAAAAAATTCTTGTTTGAGGGTATTTAAACACAAAATAATATTAAATTCTAAATATATCACATTTAAAATATATAGAATATGAAATTAATTTATAATAATTTAATATTTTGAGGGTTCCCACACACGACTCTCCTTAATTATAAAAGGCCACCTCCTCCCTCCCTTAATCATAACACTTTTAGCCTTCTAAATCAACCAATACCTAACCATTTATACTCATATCATACTTATCTTTGTTAGGGTAGTCCTTCTCCTCTAAAAATACCAACCTTAGATCCTTTGAGAATAGATCCAAAGTGAGTCCGCTGAAGAATATGTAATCGTTTTTAGCAACTCACACATGTTCATTTCTTCATCAAATTCCTTTAAATGATTTGTTTACATGATACTGAAAAAATAATGAATCCTATATATTCATAGATTTTATTATAATCATTTTACAACTATATTTAATTATTTATCCATCCTATAAAAATCAAAAACACCACACATGTGTAGGTGAATCTTACTATATCCACATCCTTGGATAATCTGTTTTACATCACCGCATTACGAGTATGATTATAATGATGTAAATAATGGAAAAATATGATAACTAACTATTTATATTGATTATAAAAAAAATTAATATTCCATCCACTCCCTGGACAATTCCTCATTAATTTTTGTTTACAATTTCTCAAATATAAGTACAAAAAACCGTCTCCCTGACCCGATGTGAATCATTCCCCATTTTAACCATTCACTAATTATATTAATAATAATGTATTTAATGATTAAATATTATATTAATAATGTTAATATAATTACGGAGTTTTTGGATCTATATCCCATGTAAAATAACTGAAACATTTAGGAAAAAACATTCATATGAAAATGAAGCAGATAATGACAAAAAAAAAAGGTAATAACAAAAAATTATTTTGAAAACAATTTAATAAGATCATATATGATATCATAAATATTTATATTTTTCTGGAATAATTTAGTATCATGATTGAATAAATTAAATAGGTGGACAAATCAAATTTTCCTAAAGGATACATAACGTAAGGGACTTCGTCTCAATATTATTTCATTGAGGAATAATTTTATGTTATATAACCACCTTCCATATAAGGATTATATACAACACCGATGACTTATCATGTAATTTTTTTATTTATTATAATGATATTTATCATATTATAATTTTTTTGTATATTTGGGATTTTTAATTTAATATTCAATGTGAAAGGGACAACTTCATTGTTTAATGATTTAATTGTCAAATATTTTTCTCTTTTCCATGTTTACAAAAACTGATATTAATTTTTTTTTCTTATTCCCAAATTATTTTTTAACTTCATTTTTATCAATTTCATAAAATTTAATAAATATTTAATTTTTATAAATTTATCATTTTCTAAATAATTTCCATTGACGGATTTGAAAAAAAAATACGGAAGGGATGCTTTTTAACTTATGCAGCATTAGTAGATTTATCCTTCGTCATGACACCTTACAGTCCTGAATCATACATTAATATTTTACAATATTATATTATGTGACTTTGATTAATATTTATAGTCATGTTAAATTAATTAGTTGAAATTAAATAATAGTAATTTCTCTCATGAAATTTGTAATAATTTTATTAATTAAATTTCATCAATGTCACCATCCATTATTGTATATTATACTTTATTAGGATTAATCTCTTATGATAACATATAACATATAGTATTGTTGGTATTATGATAATATTGACTATTTATATTCTACTTGAATACAATTTATATTTTATGGTTATTGTATTCACACAACAAATGATTGTTTTTGAATTAAAATGTTTATGTTGATTATCTTTAAATCCTTTCATATGAGGAATTCAATGGGAATAATACATTTTGGTTTGGGAAAACTATATCCCCTTGATAAATAAGTAGGTCTCATGAGTAAAAATATTTTGGGTATGGGATGCCAATATGAATTTTTATGTTTCGTGTCTTGGTCGAATGCATTACATTAGGTTTATGATGTCTGAAATTATGAATTCCTTCATTATGAGAATAGTTATTAATATTCCCTGTGATTATGCAATTAGTAGAATATTCATTTGATTGTTTAGAAGTAATTATTTTATTTTCACTTATTTTTCCATTTTATTCTCATGATTATGTTTAAATGTTTTATTTTTCAGTTAAATACCTTTCATTAATGTTTATTATTGTAATTCATTATTGAATACATTGGAAAATTACCCTTACTAAGAAGGTGAGATCACCCATTTCATATGTCATATTTTTCATATGATTCCAAAAAAGTATATTAGGACAGATTTGAAGAGTTCAAGTTTGATAATTTAGGTATTATCAATGTATTCTCGTGTTTGAATTTTATTTTTTAAATAATAATATAAGGATCATGAATATAATATTTAATACAAAACATCCAAGATGACATATCCAGTTGGATTAGAATCCAATATCAATAACAATGTAATAACGTGAGGCATTGACTCTTATAGACATGTTTTAGATCTATTAAATCCTAAAAGGGATTCCGAATTTCCAAATCACCAACAAAAAATCACATCGAATTATCCATGGTGGGAAAATAATTAGAGGTTTATTTCACTCTTATTACTCTAGTAATCTTATATATATTCTTCCACACACATTGAATAATGTATTTGTGGTCATATATTTTTGAAGATCCTATAGTTGACATGATTTAAAAACCATCCAATGTACCCATATCCAGAAAATAAACTATTTGACCCAAATCCTAGTGGAACCATATAAAACGGAATAATATAATCTTTAACATGTGACATTAAAATTCATGGTATGGTCATTTAAAATTACATTAAAATATGTCCCTCAAACTTTCAGTAATTGATTTTTATTCAATTGGAGACCTAGAAAAGCTCTCTAAGAACTAAATCTGACATAAAAAAAATTCACCTTTTCATTATGAAATATGATTCATATGTATCACCATAGAGGACACAACCCAAAATAAAAAATTATTATGTTTTCATTTTTCTATACTATATATGATATAATTTCCCCACCATAAGATCCATACACCTTATAGATATAAATTATATCATCATCATTTGGGCCTTATATTCTAGGATCTATTCTAGGGGATATACCCTTTCTGATATATCTAGTCACATACCAAACAAGGCCACATTACCCATGAACCAATCCTTCCTACAATGGGAAATTTTCTATTCAATTTCGAATTTAAAGGGCCACTCATGTGAATGTACAACGAAAAAACAATAAATTCATTCCAAATAAGTACAAACTATATGATTTTATAATTAGTATTTTTCCCCTAATCAAATTATATTTACTCGAATGATGTGTTTAGTTTTTTAAAATAAGACATAGTGGATTGGGATTCAATTAAGTAAGATACATAATAATACCTTATCTTAAAGGCCTAATCCCAACTCTAAATAAAAAACAACCATCCTAGATGGTGAAAAATACTATAGTCCCCAAATATGTAGATTAATAACCTATTATATCTTATTTATGCATCAATAAAATGTAATAATTATATTGAAACCCTAATATATATATATATATATATCCATCCATTCTTTTTTATTAAAAATCATAGGAATTAGGGTAATCGGTACCATATTTAGATTTTGGAATGATTCATGAATATATATTAAATAAATAATAGAGTCCTATTGAAATAAATAATTCAATAGTTTGTGTGGATTTGATCCCCAATAACTACCTTATAGACCGACTCATATTAAAATGGGGTTCTATAAAGTAATTGGTATTCCTTTCCAAGGTAAAATGGTTCTAAACTACAACAAAATTTCACAACGAGGTCACATTAGATGCTTTATATTAATCAAAAATATGATCACATTAATATGATCCCATCAAGAGTGAAGAATATTAGGGAAATACATATAGAATATTTGTACTAATTATTTTAAATCATTACATATATTATATTATATTTTAGATATATTCATCCACTTTAATTCCTTTTGTAGAATCAATTTTATTTGACTGTTTATATACTCCTTTTACATTGTTAAGATATATATGGGTTTTTTGGAGTGATATAGTGGGAAATCCAATACCAATATCCAATTTATTTTAATTGGTAGAGAAATATGTATTTGGGTTTTCTTGATATATTTATTCCTCTTGTGGTTGATCATCCTCTACTCTGTTCTCATCCCTATCTTGAGGCTACTATCAAGCACAAGGGGTTATAATTACAACATTAATTTTGGTAGTGTTCTATGAAAATGTAATTTTTTCTTCATCCAAATAGAAAATAGGTTGAACATATCATCATTTTATGAGGTAACTGGATTTAAAGGGAACATACCATTCTAAGACTAAAATCTATACATGGGGAGATGCTTAATCAATTAAATGATTTGTTATTATGATAGATTGAAATTATGAATGACGGGAGATATGGTTTTATCTATCTATAAGAGTCATATTGCTTGTATACTATTAACCCAATAAAGGATGATATGTTAAAATATTGTTCAAAGGAATGAGGGACCTTAAATCATCTATGGTTAGTCATGTGATGAATCTAACGGTGGTGGAATGTCACCAATAAATTATTTCTAATGCATGTTACGTGGTTATTATCAAGTTGATCTGGGATAAATCATTTTATAGTCATACATGGGTAGTATTAGAGATGCGGATATTGGTTATCAAATCTTGGGTTATACATATATAATATGTATTTTAAATTATAAATTCCAAAAAATAATTTATTTATTTATTGAAAGAATTATTATATTTTTTACATTAAATTATATTTTATAGATTTATATATATTATTAACATTATTAAGATGAAAAAATTGTTTATTAATTTTTTTATTATATATTTATTATAATATAGTATTAATTATTATTAAAAAATAGATTTATTGTGTTTTCTATATCTATTTATTTTTATTACTTTTATACATGAAGTATATGTTTTTATACCCTTTTGTTGTACATAAATATTTCTATGAACAATTACTCATGTTCTATTTTTAATTTCAAACACCTTTGTAAATTTTTCTATACCATTATGTTGGAGGATTAATATTTATTTACCATTATGAATCATTTTACTTACCCACAAGTATTGATTAATCTACCACTACACATGCATTATAAACATTATTGTAACTTTACATATCCCAAAAAGTAACTATTATGAAAGCTTTGTCATTATTTTTCTAATTTATGTATATTCCAATGTACCCATACATCTAATATGGAAAATGTATGTTACTATTCCATGTCTATTAATATTACATTTATTCAATATATTGAAAATATAACATACCCTTACAAAGCAAACCATCATACCCTTATTCGATGGATTATATTATCTATTTACCCATACCCATCTCATTTATTTTTCAAATAGTTGTATTCAAACATTTCATTACCCATAATCATGGAATGTAATGACATTTTACCATAAAAACGTTATAATTTAGCTTCTTACATTTATACAACATGTTATATTACCATTAAACAAAATTGTTTTTCTAGATTACATTGGTTTCATAATTTTCATGGAATTTTCATTTGTTTCATGTTTTTTAAATTTTTAAATGTGTACTAATTATTATATAAATTCATGTGAATTATATTGAACATATTTTCTGTTTTTGTTGTTTTCTAATCAAATTTATATGAATATTTAATTTATGCCTCATTTCCTGCATGAACATTTTGGATAATACAAAAACACATTAGATTATTATTTTGAGTTGGTTTATCTGTTTTTATTCATCCCAAATACAAATTAAATGTTAAAAAACATATAAACACTTATTTTATTGTTTTTTAATTCAGTGTTATTCTTTTTATATCTTTTTTTTCTATATGCATTTATTATGAACGTTTTAAAATATTTTATTTTAAATAGAAATTATTGTGAGATTATCTTGGTTTTTTCTCAGACCAATTTTTATAGATTACATTTTATTATAATTATATATTTAACTTAGTTGGAATTATTATTAATAGTTATTAACATAGTATGAGAGTTGGTAAATAATTTTTTATTGATAATATCATTCACTATATATATATATTAATACTATATAAATAACTTCCAATTGGATTTATATATCCTTTATCCTAGATGTGATTATAATCTATTTTATTTATCCATGTTGATGGAATGATAGTAATAGATACTACTACACATATATATATTGATAAAACCCTTCTTCTATGACTCTATTTTTCTTCATCAATAGCTCTTTATATCTTCAACTAATTATGAAAATTTATGGTGTATTAAAAATTAAAATATTAATATACTAGAATGTCTCTCAAAATCATTACCTAGACTATATTAACTTATACATCCTTTTTGAGATAGTGTTATTCAATACAAGACAACTATTAACTGTGATTTTAATTTTTATAATCTGTATATTTCATCATTCATTTTTGTTTTTATATTACTAATTATTATCTATAATTATTTCTCAAGCATTATATTTGGGATTCCATATAAAAAATATTTCCATTCTTTGGTTTACGACTCCTAGATTTTAAATTTTAGATTTTTATAATTCTATTTCTTTTAGTCAATATTCATTATTTTATTATGGTTGTCACCTAGATTAAATTTTTTTTGACATTTTTTATACCTCAATAAGAAAATTAGTTTCATACTAGGTTATTATTAAACTATAATAATTTTGGCTGTGATATACATATATCTCAAATACTATAGAGGTATAAGAATAAAATAGTTAAACTCTAAAAGAAAATACTATAAAGTAACATGTTTTATTTATATTATTCTCCACTGAAAATTTACATTGATAATTTCCAATTATATTTAATTTAGATACATAATAAATATATTAAATGTTTTATTCTAAAATATTCATCGCCCTTCCCATGAGAATATTATTTAACCCTATCTAACATACAAATTGTAATCATAAAATGGATATTTTTTATATATTATCATTAATATTTTTCTACAATTAAACTCCTAGTATCAATAAAATACTTCTCTATGAAAGAGAGTCTAGTATTTATATTTTATTGTGATAAATTAATTATATACACCTCACTGTATGAGGAAAACTATATATGTGTGATGGTTTTGTGGAATATAAATAATATTTCTGATCCTCTGAATCAGGAACACACTGATCCATATGATTATGGTACTCAAACTCAATAATTTCTGTATATCTCAAGTAATTATCTATAGAAAATTGGTTGAAGATGGTAAAATGGTACAATCTTTCCAATGACAACCAAAATACACTTATTGGATGTCATGATTCAATATATGTTTTTAATATTAAAATAAAAAAAATTATAATTTCCATTTAACATAATAATGTTCAGTCACATGTATGAATATAAAACATTTAAATGTATTTGGAACCCTCAAAATGTTACTCACTATAGCTCAAATTAGCTAACTAGAACCATACATGAAATCCTTATTGTTGATTAACAATAATTAAATATGGTTAATAATGAATTTATCAATCAAATGATCATTCAATTCATGATAATTATGAATGTAATTACTTCAATTAATGTATATTTAATGTATATTTCTCCTTATGAATGATTCCTAGGATCCATACTCATGAAATCCCATGAAATTAATGTTATAATTTACGAGATTGATGATTTTAATGATTAATCATTATATGAACACATCATATTTCTTTTTTAATATCAAAATGAGTTAAAGAATATTTTAGAATAATTGAAATTGATGACGAAATACACTATTCTAAAATCAATAATCAATAATAAATATAACTCTTCTGAATCATATGAATAGTGATCTAAAAATATACTAATTTAAAATATAAGAAAAAGAAATATATATTTTTATAAACAAAAGAAAAAAAGTTCAATAAGTATCCAAGAAATAATTATAACATTGAAAGAGAAGGAATTAAATATACAATAAGTTTGTATAATAGTGTTTGATAACTAACTTTTTATGCAAATAAGAATGTTGCGCATGCCTAATAAAATTGACCAAAATTAACAACATATGTAAAGGATATCAAATAAATAAATATGTTTCATGCATACAATGTATGGTGTTTCACTAGAAAATAAAATTATAGTGATGAATCTGGAAAAAATAAGCTTCAACCAATTAAATGAAGGGCAAGGATATAAATGATATTAAAAATGATTTAGATTCATGACGTGGTTATTATTATGATTCTGAGGGTCAAAAATATTAATATCTATATAATGATCCAATGAAAAATAAAAAATGTATTATGTGTTACCAAAGATAATAATAAAAATATAAATATGAATATCATAATAATATAAATGATTGATAAATTCTTATTCATGTTCATAAAGAAGGATTTGATATAAATTTTATTCTATTCAAAATAATACTTATAGTCTCTAAAAGGATGTTTCCAGTTTTAACGAAACCTATTAAAATTTATTTATAGGTAATGATAAATACGATAATATAAAACCATTATTAAATAAAATAAAAATACAATTGGTTTGGTTATAATAATTTTATTACTGAAATTTTAAAGTCATCTTTGTTACATGTTCTTAAGAAAGTATAAAAAATGTTACATAATTAAAATATTATAGGAAAGAAAATTATTCTAATAAGAGCTCCAAATTATTTATAATATCTATTGGTTATTCTTATATATTCATTTTCTTTATATTATTAATTATGTTGACTATTTATTTTTAATTAAAATTTATATGGGTACAAAATATTTCTTATACAAACCTGTTTGGACCCACTATATCATTGTTACATTGTTATTTTTGTATTAAATTTATATTTTCAATAAACTTGTATAAAAAAATTAAAATAAACATTTTAAATAGAGATGTATTTTCACACATACATTAAAATATATACATCAATTATTTTGTCAAATAAAAAATGTGACAATGGATCTGTTACAATCATTGATAAATCAAAAGGCTTAGTGAAATGATTTACTAGATATAGTATTTCAAAAATTGTTTTAATTAATTTGTTTTTCTATAATGAATGTTTTAAAAATACAATAAATAATATTTCTTCATTATTCATTTATTTAATGAGTGTTATGTATTTAGATAATAAATTTTGGGGTTTTAAAATTGATATTTTTTATTTTTTTGTAATAGAAAATATATTATATATTATATTAATTTTATTAAGATAAATAACCTAAATGTATAGTGTCTTAATTATAATGAAATAAATTCTGGTTTTTGGTAATGAAGTTGTTGAAATTGAAACATTAAATAGTTACATAACTTTTTAATGAAATGAAATATGGAAGAGGTACCTAGATTAAATATAAACAAGAATTTTACTTTTCATTCTTATATAAAATATAGACAACATAAAAGTAAATTTAAATATAACAATAATCTTATAACATGTAGACTATTATAACTTATTCATTTTGATATAATTGTTCATAATAATTATTCTAGTTTATCTTGGGTGAAAAATGATTTCGTCATTATGGGTGGTTTTAATAACTTTAACTGGACATAATTTTTCTCTCATAAAGATTATACGTTTCTAGATTTATATATTTTTATTTTATGGTTACAAATATATATTTTTATTTACAAATATATAAAATTAGAGATAATGGTGATATACTCGTTAATTATTATTTCTGTTATTTTGATTAAAAAATCCATTTTCATAATTTTTCTACTCTTAAAACCCCGTAATAAAATGGTGTCTCCTAACTGAAAATTTTTCATATTAGTCATTTTTATAGAATCATGTTAATTGAAAATATTTTACCTATATATTTTTTTTCATTGATATACTAAAATAATATTATATTATAATTTTATTGATAATTATGTCATTTTTAATGAAAACACGTTATTAATATTTTAATTCTAAATAACCAATTATTTGATATTTTTGAATCTCCTATTTAAAGTATTTTTTAATTAATATTGATAACCTTGATAAATTTTATTCACAATGTGATTAAGGTATTTTTCATTGTATTTATTATAAAAATAAATCACTTATAAATTAAAATATAAATACTATAGAAATAGAATAATAATTTAAAATTAAATGTATTTATGATTTTTTGATTAAATATTATGTACTAGATAATTTTCATAATGATTTTAATTATATTAATTTAATAAAAAAATCAATACATATGATGAAATTATTAAGCGGGATGTTACTCTCTATTATTTTCCAAAATATTGGATGGTTTATAAAATCCACGATGTTGATAATTTTAGTCCTAATGTTGATTATTATATAAAAAACTATAAGAATTATTTTTAATGTTTCTTCTATTTCTTCTTTTATTTATTATTGAATTCCTAATAACGTTTTATATTCTTTTACTGATGCTAATTGGATTTTCTATGTGTAATATAAACATAATCAGTCATCTAGAAATACTATTTAGACTTCTGTTAAACCCTTATAGAAATGGCACTTATTCCATTCAAGATCATATGAACATTAAATCACTCTCCATTCATAAAATCAAGTACTTGAAGACAAGGAACACAAAAAATATTATGGACATAAAAACCTGGATGATGAATAAAATTTTAAATATGAAATTAGTTTCACATAAAACATATTACCTAATTAGTTTTCATAATTAACAAATATTCAAGAGGGAGATATTGGATACCTAATTTACTTGAATAAACAATATATTTGTGCCCCTCATGATTATAACACATTCTTTATATCCTAACATTTGAAGAGAAATATATTCCTTAAACATTTCAACATAGTATTACATATTTAAATGGGGAATGGTTTCATAAACATCATAAAATAATTTCAATAAATAATTTATATAATGAATAATGATTTTATCCTTGGACTATATCCCGATTAAATATTATGAAACATGAAAATGATTTCATATTATATGGAATAAGGTTTTGAACGTTCACATTCAACATTTCAAGTAAAAAAAGTTAAATTTCCATTTTGATATCAATTCATAAAAATATAATTTATTATAATATTTTAGAAAAAATGATATTTCAAAATAACTACTAACAAATTTAGTATAATATTTAAGTAACTGATTTTTAATTATAGTTTAAAAGTATCTTTATCATTTCTAAATTAAAAAAAATTCCTTTCACAGTTTTGTAAAATTTCTAAATATTCCTCATTCAAAAAATAAAATTCATATTCATTTTCAACCCATTTTTTAAATGAATTAGATCATGGGTAAAAAAAATTCAATCAATCAAATGTGAATAACTATAAAAAAATTAACATTTCTAAAAAAATTTATATGGATGAAAAAAGGATTTAGTTACCAAAGATAATAAACAATTTTTATTTTTATATTAAAAATATTTCATTCTCAGGAATACATAAATTGAGAAAAATAATGAATCAAATATATTACGAATAAATAAAAATATTATATAAATATTAATGATTTTTTATGTGTCATATCGTAGTATATCATAAAATGAATCTTAATAATCAATAACCATAAAAAATAACGATATTGTAACATTGAGCCCTTATCATTTTGGTAAAATTAAAAAAATTAGAACCATTAATGAAATAACCTTAGATGGATACATAAATACCAATAATTTTCATGATAAGAATCATTAATTAAAATTTTCCCGGGTATATACAGTAAATAATAGAATTAAGATTGAAATATCTTACCTTGAGATCAACATTATTCGAATGTTATTTAACCTCTTATATAATAAATTAATTTTTTTTATAATTTTATTCAAAAATAATATATACATTATATTATTATAAATATAATATATATATATGTATATTTACATTCATCTGTTGTTATAGATATGGAAAAATGAATTATATTGTTCATGGAAACATAAGGTTGTACACACACATTAACGACATTTCAATTTCATTATTTTTTGGATTGAAATAAAGGTAAATAATAATTATCCATTACATAATAATTATTTTATATTATAAATTATTATTTTTTCGATTCCATCATTTTTATAATTCATATTAATTATAAATTAAAAATGATTCACATCGCCAGGTACTACTGCTCGTTGACACATACACATTGTAGGTGTAATCATTTTCTAATGGTTTGGATGGAAATAATATAGATATGATATTATAATTTTATATGTATTAAATGTTCCAAATTAAAATATATAAACATTGAACTCATCTTGATTATATTCCAATAAATATGTAATAAAAAATAAATTTTATCGCTCTGGGGAGATGATAAAGAGTACTTACCCAAAAATGATACATTCACATCTCATTAGACTAGAAATAGGGAGGATAATATATGTTTCATAATCATAATAAATTTTTTTGGTATTTATTATATAATATATGTTATTTTATGAATAGTATAAAAGAATTTAATGTGGTAAAATTTGAATTTTAGAATTTATTAGTTAGATGATTACCACATATTTGAAACATCTTTTTTAGACCTCATATTATGTATAATAGTGTACTTATTCTTTAGAGGACCGGTACCACTATAATGTGGACGTTAATGTTTATATGTGATTATGGTAAGTTAAGTTTGATATAGAATGCTAAAATCAGTGTTAATAAGATAATGTAGTGGTTCCCTATTATCATCAAGGGGTGGGGGAATTTGGAATTTCAAGATATATTTAATTAATATAAATTTTGTTTCATGTAAAAATCGATACGAATTGATATGTTTATAATCTATTATTAGAATGAATAAAAATTCACCAATTAAATATATTTTGGAAATTATTTGATCCAATGTGTACCCTTATCTATATATTTTACCCATTTATTATCCCTTTTGATAATTACTAGAATATTAAGGTTTTCTAACGTTTAATGTCCAATAATGATACAACAAAAAACAATAAATGGTCCATGAGTTAATTTTAAAACGATATACCATACATTATTTGGTGTATATTGTTTTTTAAAAAAATATTTATTTTATAATATTAATATACATTAAAATATCATTATTGGTAAATTTATTGTCATTCATATAATTTTACTTTAAAGACATCAATATAAAGAGTTAATTAGAATAAAATTATTTAAATAGTCCCTAATAAGTCATATCTATTTGTGAATCTCATCGAACACATTAAATCTTTCACATTATATTACATTTTTACATTTCTAATGTCATTTATATTATTTTTTCTTTCAATTAATTAATACTATATTAGTATCGTAGAATTATTTAATGAAATTATATAATTTCGAAAAATTATAAATAAATTTATATAAAAAATAATAATTTCATTAATATAAATATGGAAATTTATATTAACTCATAACTTTTATTTACAAGTAAATTTATTGATATTTAAAACTAAGAGAGTTTCATTTTATAACATTCTTTATATAAATTATTAATTATGTCATTCTCATAACCCAATGACAATTAGAAAATAAAACTAGAGCATAGTATGATAAGAATAGAATTAAATTCGTCTAATAAAATCTAGGAGGAAACATCAGGAAGTTATCCCATAGGTATAAAATATTATAATTACTCCGTCTTTACTGAAGTAAATTTTTATACTTCTATTTATATTCATATTGGATAAAAATAAAAGGGTCGAATTTTCAAAATTTTAAAATCCAAATTAAATATATTATTAAATTTGTCCAATTCAATATCTATAAGATTCATTAATTAATTATAAAATATGAATGAAAAATTTGATAAAATTTATATTTAGTGAAATAATGTTTTTGTAAATAATGTCATTAAGTGTATAAATAATGATAATTATTGAAATTTGTTTCCTTGATTTATAATTAAAAAAAGGGAAATTTTCCATACTATGGGAATTATTTGTATGATTTTATATTTTAAATATATTTTTTCTATATTAAATAATATAATAATATATTTCAAACGTTTTTGTAAATTTTATTATTTTATTTACCTCATTTATACATTCATGAATCATAAAAATTAATATATTTATTTACTATTTATAGTTATATAGTGGTTATTTCTTTCAATATTAATTTTTCTTCTATTTTTATATTTAATTATAAATTAATTATTTTTTATAATATAATTTTCTTGTTGTTTTCTAAATATTTCACTTACCAGTATGAATATATTCAATTTTTTCCCAACCAAACACTGCAGTTAATTATTTACCAATATATTTATGGAAGTTTTATATTATATTCCATGCTATTACATAAATATTATTCTACCCAAAAAAATAAAGATTAATTTCTTTTCTACCTTTATGAAAATCTCTTCATATTACTAAATATTGATTATATTGACATAAGAAATGTCTTATAACCATTAATATATCTTCATATTATGTATAATTTAATCCACACACGAGTTATATTATTTATGATTTATGTTTTTTGTTTATTTACCTCTACAATTTCAAATAATAAATAATATTTTATTTATCCTTATACATCCATTAATCTTATATTTATGTAGTCCATAGAAACGGTGTCTTACCATTATGTTTCATATGAGATTATACTTCCCAAAAAGGTGATATTATATGCTTACCCTTACACTAATCATTTATACATTTAAACATGGTATAAAAAATTATTATTACCCTTACAAATTGTTTGAAATTCTTGTTTTTCGAATAATATGGTAATATATATCCTTTTTACCTTTATACAATATGGAATTTTACCAACTTACAAATCTGTTTATTTATATAACTCTATTATTTTGATTTTCATGGTATTTTAATTCGATGTATGTTGGTATTGAATTTTAGTATTCATTATATAATTAAAAAAATATTAATAAATTATATAGAAAATATGTGAAGTGTTTTAGTAATATTTTAAATACAATTATACAATGTTTTATTATGTTCTTTATTTCACATAATAGTATTTTTCTTGACACCCAAAAAAATTTATTTGATTGTTTAATATTTTTGATTATTTTAATTTTTTAAACATTCAAATTATATGTTAACCAAAAAATTATTATTTTTTATTATTTAAAATATATTTGTTTAAATTTTTAAAATTTAACATATCTAAATGAAATTAATCGAGTAGTTTTTAAATTTTTTGATTTAAATTGAAATATTTTTATGATTTTAATGAGATTTTAATTAACCTATTTTTATTCTAATTTTTTAATTATAACCTATATTTGGAATGGATTGGTTATTTTTTGATAGATTGGATAATTATAGATGTGTGGGGGGATAATTTTTTATCCATATTCACTCTCTCCACCCTTAATAAAATCTAAATCTAATATTTAGAATTCGATATATCAATCCTTTCACATGATTGTATTGATTTTCTATCTTCTGTAATAATTTTCAAGAATTTCATAGAAGATATTCCACTATACATGAAAATAATAATTCCCTTATACTACTATGAGTATCTTTTACATCATCATTAATTATAAATATTTTATGAGTACTATGAAAATATGGTATGTCTAATGAATTATATTCTTCATCTGCCAGATAATCTCACATGAACTATACATTGAAGATATCGATTTCTTCTTCCAAGATTTGATGACAAAAAAATCATCAATATATAATATTTGGTGTTTTCTTTTTCATTATCTATCACTTTTATGTTTTTTCTTAGTTGTGTAAAACTATTCCTTCTCTCTTTTAAAAAGTCACACTTTTATTTATACTTATACATTGAATAGTTTTTTATGTATTGGGGTTTCTACCCCCATGTTGTATATTCAGGATTGAATGAGTTGTGACTTTAATAGTCAAAATTTATTATTCAAAAAGGGATATGATTCACTATACGAATTCAGGTGTATTGATTATAAAATAACTGGGAATTAATGTTGTAATCATATTATTATTTTCCTTCAATAACTACTATTATTCACATCATACATCTTCCATATTATTGATATATAAGTGTTTATTCATTCTAATTTGGACCAAACTACTATAAATGTCAATATGTACATTATTTTATTTTCTTCTACTATTTTAACTTTTTAACTATATTTGGTAGTTAATTTAGATAATTAATTGAAATATTTTAGGTTATAATCAACAATATTAACCACTTATAGTCTATATGGAATCAACATATATGACCTAACAACCATAAAATATATTGAAACTCGTATATGATCAATTTTTCCAACATTCTATCATTTTTCTCCTCTTGGTTAGGGAGAGAATAATGTCTTTAATCTTCTAGATTATCGATTTGGGGATTCCAAGAAGGAGGATGTCTAATTCAAAAAAATTAATTCTTTTACTAATCCACATATATGATTTAAAATATTAAATATATCCTTCATGGCTTTGAATGATTTATCATTCTTATGGTATGTGATCCTCACAACCATGTCCATATTTGATAAAGACTCTACAACATGTTATATGTTTGGAAATTATATGTGAAACCATAGATTGCAACCATTTTTCCCTTTCTTATAGATATACATTAAATACCTTTATGTTTGTCCAACCTGTATTATAGAGGTGTAGATGAGACATTTAGATGGTCTTAGGGATGTCATCCAATAATAAATGGAATGGAAGCCCAGATATCCCCCTAATATATATTATTAACGGGGACTTCATTAAATATACATAATATAATCATGAATTTACATCAATATATAATTTTGGAAAACCCTAAAAATTAGTTTTGTAGTCATTAACATATCCTCTATGTATTGATAACAAATATATTCTAAAATAGATTGATTATTCAATGGTTAGTTCCCCCTGCCATGTCACTATCTCAAAAAGTGATTTTCCTATGTCCAATAATCTAAGAGTCGCATGGATATATGAAACATGAATAAAAATTGGATCCATGTGAAGAACATTCACAATGATCAATAACACATGTACACTTAGGATGTCTAGTATTTCATAGAATGTTAATTAGCACATGGATGATCTATGTGTCATATTTTATAAACATGGTTTGGTAATCCCTAGTTCTTCATATCCCCTTATATAAGTAATACATGACATATAAAGATGGGCTATAGATTTTCAATGTAAAAAATTAAAATGGATGTAATCTTTGTTAAATATACCAATCCTGAAAAATGGATAACATTGTGATGGTGGGAATGGAAGGGGTGTATCTATTCTAGAAAGGTCCATATAAGATAAATTATTTGAATACATAAGGAATGGTTTGTGGAATATCAGTAATGAGGGAGACATATATTCTATGATAGTTAAGATAGAGTAGTGATTGGATTAGCATTCACCTCTATTTATTTTTCCTCCTTGTGTTATCAATAATGTTAGGTAGTGAGATCAATACTATGTGACATTGGTATGGGAATGAGGGGTGATATAACAATAATTTACAATACATAATTGATGTTTGAGAGGGTACTGTTAGTTCACTCTTAGTAATGACAAATAATATTCTTGGTAGTGGTAATAAGGGGGCTTCCCCCACACCTATGATTTCCTCAAGGAAAATGGAGTCAAATTGATTCTAATGTTTGTATCCCTTCATGACTCATCTCATGTGTTGGGATGACACCCTCATACTCACACCAAATGATGATAGACCTGTTAAACCATTACATATTGATATTTATTATGAATATAGATAATGGTTTCCCATAAACCATGTGGGGTGTCGCTGTAAAAAACATAGAAATATTGTATATGATTAGAGAAATATTGGGTATCCTGTAACCAATCCAAATTTTAGTTTGGGTGGGTTTCTATGCATGAACTATGACTCATTATTTAAAATTAATTGAATCTGTCCCTGTATACATGGATAAAGATAATGATTATGAACAAACTGGAAAATCATAAATATCTCGAGATGGTGAATCCCCATCATTAGTAATCCCTATTAATTAAAATGAGATGGTATTAAAGTTGAATTTAATATTTTTTGAGGTTATTATCATGAATTACTATAACTAATCATATTACCAATATTTATGGAGACTAGATTCACATCACATTCACTATTCATGTTTGTTATACTTCAATGAAGATCCATATTTCACATTGTATATTATCATTTGGTAGATCTACATCCTTCCGGTCATACATTCACTTATTCCATAGAAAAGTGGTCATCAATAAATTTGTGATGGTGTGGGACATAAATTGAAATGAGATTATGGAGATTCTACCCTTCCATCCATAGATTCCACATGGAAATCGTTTTTAATTCTATGTCTCCATCGTGTATTTAGTCAATAATCACTAAAAATGTTCCCCATTCTTTATTTAAGAGGAAACTTGTTAATTATATCCCATTTTTCCATAATAGGGTGGATTCATTTTATTGGATAGTATACATGTCCTTCAAACCTAGTAAATTATTATTATGTATGATATGAATATGTAAATATCTTGTCAATAATATTTCATGATGTTAATCACGTAAGGAATATGATGATAAAGACACAAGTAAACATAGTCTTTAAACCTTTGTCTTCTAATGATCATCACTATAGGTATGTTGTGGTTATCATAAAGGGTAAGAATATATGGCTCATAAAAATGTGAGAGTATAGTGATCCAATGAACATCACATGTCCTTTTATATTAATCACATAATGGATCTCATGATCACTGCCTGATGAAGAATCATTGAATATTCACCTAAGTTAGATGATATGATATCAAACACTTATAACAAAAGAATAATGGACATATATCATGAGTTTTCCTTGGCACATCCTATATAAATATATTTCTAATACTCCAGATGGGTTTCCAAAATCACCAATCACATAATGTTTTTTTCATAGGTTTTGAATGACGCATGAATGCACCACGTAAAATAATCTAAAATGGCCATATTATTCATTTAGAGTATAATAGGGATAATATAAAAAAATCATCAAATATAGTAAAGTCAAATAATTGTTCTCTAGTGTGGATGGTAGAAAATATAATCATTACATATGGGACATTCATTGAATTAATGTCTAGTGATAATCTTAATAAAATATTTTTTCCATATACTGGTCGAGAATATGATAATATTCTAAGGTATTTTCAAAGTTATGTTTAGGTAATGGGATAATAAGTTTGGTGTTTTGATAAAATTCAAGATAATAATAAGTTTTATATTAACAATATCATTATGTGATGATGGATTTGGAAAAATGTTATGATTGAACATTAAATAGGAATCCTACATACCATGTTGTAAAAAAAGATCAAAACCATTTCAGTTTTAGTCTCATAGTGTTATTTCAGTATATAAGGACATACCGTGATGTTCATAGTCATTATGTAAGGACTCTTGTTTCGTGAGAATATAGGATCAAAGGAATGGTGTGTGGGATATGCATTGGAAATCATACAAGAATATAGAATAATCTCATTGTTTGTACATAAGGAATCATTTATTTATTACATGACCTATCATAGTACATTCATACATGGAATAAAATGTTTTTAAAATATTGAAATAATAAATTTTATAATTATTCATATAGGGTATATCTCACAGTTTAATTTCATGTACTATGAGAATTAATGTTGTTATAATCGAAATAATGAGGAATATGATTGGGTGTATGTATTTTTTTTCCCGAAGGATATCATGTCTCATTGAGAAGAACATTTTTTCTTTCATAGATGATTTCATGACATATTATTAGACATAATAGGAGGATCAACTGTTACTATAACACTTTTAAGGGAATTATGGGGATTAGAAGTCCATTTTTTATCCTAGATCATTCTAGAATATCCCTGTGTGGATAATCCTCAACCTATTAATATTGGAGAAAATATTTATGTTAGAATAAAAATTCATAGGATCAATGGGAAAAAGGATGTAACATAATTTATTGATTCCAATGGATTGGGAATGAATTTCTATGGTAGATGTTGTTATAATGAATTTGAAATATTAATCATTTATGGAATTTAATGGAGGCTCGTTAGCACTCAACATTCCTGAAACTATTCAAAGTGAATTGAGTCTTCAAATAGGGGTTCATAATATTTTATTCATAACTTTTAGGTATTTTTTTGAATTGAATGTTATATAAGACAAGGTCCACTATAATTAGTGTTCTCTCTCGATTCCCATGGAATAGGGTCAGAAAATATTATACATCTCTATATACTAATGGGTGTGTGGATCATATTCTTTGAGAGGGAATAACATTATTCAATTATGAGAGTTCAGTGATGTGAATCTCAATTAGAATACAATTTATTGAATACATATGTGATGAAATTTTCATATATTCTGATCTTTTAGGTTTTAATTTTTTTATATATTTGAGTTTATAAAGGACTATATTTCATGAGTTGAGGGTTGGGCCTAGAATTCCAAAGTTCAAATCCTTTAATTTGATTTCTAAAAGTGTTTTTAATTGCCTCTCTTTTATCAAGGGAATGGTTTTCATGAACAATTTATTCTTTCAAGGAAGTATATATTGTATGGTTATTAAATTTTTTCTCATAGTGCATTCTCTTTAAGTGGATAGGGTAGTTCTGAGGCATTCTCAAATATAGTCAATGGAGGGATAAATTATATAAACTCTTATCCATTACACAAAAATATCCTTTGATGGTAATATGTTTCAATTATTACATATAATGTCTATAAATAATGTTATTTATTTCCAGTTGGGCTCCACAAAAAATCAAATTAAAACCTACAAAATGAACTATTACCTTAACTAAATTATTACTCTATAGAATTTGTGTTCTATGGAATAATGTTCCCCAAAACTACCATAAAATGGGATTTTATTTATCAATACTCTCCAAACATAATTTTTAATGTCTACAATATAATGTGACTTCTGGAATATTCAGGGAATATTTTTATAAATTTTACATATTAATTTATATATTTAAATATCATTTTAATTTAATTTAAGTTTTTTTAAAATATATAAATATATAATCAATAAAATTTATTTATTTTCATGAAATTAATAAATTAAATTTTTATTAATAAATATTAATTAATTAAAAAAACTAAATTAAATATATTAATATAAAAGCCTAATGATGTAAAAAATTGTTTATATTATTAATATATCTAGCTGTAGATTAATTATAAATATACTCTATAAAATTAGAAATACTTAAATGGGGCCATACAAAATGAAATTACATGAATACAATTTGAAAATACATGGGTTATCTAACTCTTGTAAATATCACTGTCAAGTACCATACTATAAAAATAAAATGAAAATTAAATATGTTTTTAATTTTTTAAACATTATACCGAAAATGGTGGGAGAAAACTATTCCAATGAAAGTGATAATAATATTGTGGTATTTATTGGGAAAATATGTATTATATGATAATAAGAATGATAATAAAACATTTGTAAAATAAAAATTATAATATATAATTTCTAACGCGAATAAAATAAGAATATACCACTATTTCAATATTATAAAATTATTTATAAAATTATATAACACAATGTATCTATAATATTAAATTTTTAATAATGTTTTTTAATAATTTTAATATGATAAAAAAATTTCGATTAAAAATAATATAATATAATTAAATAATAGATAGATATTTTATTGATAAATTCATTATTATTTTTTGAAACATTGTATTGAAAATAACATACGTATAAATTTTTAGATTTCTCTAAATATTATTTATATTTGAGTAATAAATATAGTAATTTAATATATAAGATAATTTTACTACATAATTATAATTAAAAATTGAATTAATATCCAAAAAACTATAATTAGTATATTAAATATGAATTATTTATATCGTTGAAAAATAATAATAAAATAATAATAATTTTACTCAAAAAGGACTGATCATTCACCTCTAAATACAACCCTATTCCACACAATCATATTCAATTACAAACATCTTATTTTGAAAAAAATGATCAAAATATTTCTAAAAACTGACCATTTTAACTTGTTTTAATCAATTTCTCTGATCACAATACAACTAGTAGAGTGTTTAATGTGACTACCAATAGATGTGTATTATATAAAATTTTAAGACCTAAAAATTAAAATTCATTAATTTGTGTTTTTATAATTTCAATTCACTATAAAAATGCATACTTATAAAAAAATATTAAAATTATTTTAATATCCTGAACGAGGATCCACACACCGGTGCCTCAATCCTATCAGTCACCTCACCTCATGCCTGGATCCCAATATGATCGAGGTTACCGACAAGCAGCAGGGGTCTAATAATTCATTCATGTAGACATTATATCTTATTTTATAATAATAATACAATACAAGATATCAATAAAAAATATCAGAAGAATATATAAGAATAATCATTCAAAAAATATGAAAATAAATCATTGAAGAAAAATTTTATTCAACTAAATAAGAAAACATTCAATACTAATATTAATGTCAAGTGAGTATAATGAAAATAAAAAAACAAAACACCGATGAATCTTAAAATGGTCTTAAACCATGTCCAGTTCACCCATCTAAGATTCATCACCAAAAAATTCATTTATCACATGAGAGTTTTCCCATAACATTCTCTACAACAATGAATTCTATTAGGATACCAATTATGCAGCCCGAGTAGGGTGTGAGTACAACCTAGTAGGCTACCACCAATAGTGTCTAAAACAACATCCATTCATATAATAGTGTATGCTAGTCTACAAGTAAATAATTACAACCCATAAACAAATATTTATCGTATTATCATTTATTGTTTACTTTACAAAATATAATATAGGGTTCCCAAGGACACTCATACCTCATTACATCTTCCACTCATGCCGTAGTCTGAAGGGATTTATGTAATAACATAACTTAATACCTTCCTTAGATCATTTCTTATCCAGAAGTATTCAAAGGAGATATCATATCACAATATCTACTGTGGCTCATGCCGGACCCTGAAGTATTCTATAGTGAGGTCATATCTCGAAGTTATATTGGTATCGTTCTTTAATATATATTCAAATTCCATGTTACGATTCATAGTACACATAATAAAATGAAAATGTTTCAATCTTTAATTCATACTGGAATGATCATGTTATCCCTCATAATTTTTTTTTAGAAATAGCATGTTCCAATTATTTACTCCGTACCTGAACCACCATGTTCCATTAATAAACTAAAACCAGAATGACCTTGGTCATATTATTTACATATTACTTTAATGAACATTTTTACATTCATAAAAACATTAATAATTTTGAAATTAATTATCCACATAAATCCCCACACATTTTAATAAATTATAATATCACATAATTATCGATACTTAATTCACCTTGTAATTATGTCATCTATACCATTAATTAATTTAACATCTAGTTAATCATGATTCAAAACCTCCAAATCTAGAATTAATCCTACAATTATTTATCTCATTCCCATTCTAAATTATTCATAATTAATTACAAAATTAATTATCTCTTTATATAATATCAATATAACATAATTAATCCCATAATTAATTATCCAAATTCAAAAATTAATTCTAAATTTCATAATTAATTCCCAAATTAATTATATAAATCATGATTACAAAATCTCATAATTATTCTCTTAATATACTATATTATTGGAAATTCCCTAAATGTAATAATTATTTTTATATTTAATTATATATTTCCAGAAGACATAAATTAATCAGATGATAATATTAATTATTATATATAATAATTAAAATCTCTATATAATTATAGGAGTTATAAAATATTCATACATGAAACAAAATCACGACTATGAGAATTGAATATTATATCACTGAACTTAATACATTGATAGATATTCACAAAAATAATCCACAATAAATGATTAACACAAAAATTTATATCAAGATCCAAATATCAAACCCCTAAATCATCATTAACTTAAAAAATATATATTAATTATAAATCTTTATCCACATGTCTATATCATGGTTCACTAAATCATGATATATATCATTAAAAATAGGATCAATTCCCATCATAATTTTAAGCGATGGATGGAGGATGAATGAGAAGATAGAGAGATATGATCGACCTACCAAGAGAGGATATGATTATTTATACGAGATTTAAATAATGGAGAAAGGGAGTTGAGAAGGCATTATATTTCATCTAGGTATCTCTAAAATCATGAAAGACCATATATGAAAAAATGGTGTTTTATTTGGGATTATTTTAGGGGTATGACGTTTTTTAAATTAATGTTTGGAATAATTTAATTACCAAACAAGGTTAGTTAGATTGTGTGCATGGTTTTCCCTTACAATAATCCTAAACTGTGGGCCAATTTTTTCTACTGTTCATGGTTACTCTTAATAGGGAACATATTTTTCAAAACCATGTGAATCTATGAAATTTATCACTATTAAGGGTTACAGGGTTTGCTGGGTTGGGATGCATGGTCTGTCCTAACAATGATCTAACCATTCCCAACCCCTTCTTCATTGATTTTTTTAATAAATTACACCCATACACACCCCATGTTATAACCGATAAAAAAATCTCAAATAATGACATATTATTACTAAAAAATAAATCTTGAGTCATCTCCAAAAAAATGTCTCGATTTTACAAATGAAAAAATAAGTGTTATACGTATATAGTTGTGAAACATGGAAAATTAAATGTGTATAGTGATATTTATTTGTTAGACACAAATGTTACACCCCACACCCGATTCACTCTAGTTCCTCAAATAGTGTAATGGACCTTGTTTTCAACATTCCCTTCTTTTGTATCCTATGGTTACTAAACATAAGAGAATCATGAAGGAATAAATGACCACCCTAAGTAAACACTAGGTTTATCTCCAAATTACAAATATGCCATCTTCATACTCTGATGCATAACCTTACATTTCAAAATCAGATCTACCTCCTCTGGTGTATCTTGCATGAGACTCTGTCTCAATAACTCTGACTCACCAACCTCCATCAAGATTAGAAGGAATCTTCATGGCCTACATTTTGTACATTGTATTGTTTTATATGTATATATTCATGATAACTATTTACATTTTAAAACTCTACTAAATCCAATTTATTTTTTGTAGACCAAAAAAATTGACGGACACTTAATCCCAGCATGTCGTCATGGACTGAATAATACTATCTAACTTGCCATATATCTATGGATGGAAAACTATACTAAATTAAACATATATACCAATTGGTATATGGAATATCTTCATATGTCATGACATGAAAGTTTGGTTAGGATCCAAAGATATTTTATTTGGAAACATTTTTAGAATGATTATCTCATAAACATATATATCACCTAGCTACTCCATTGAGAATTTTTCCAATATATGAACGAAATGTGCTACATTTATTAGTCGAGGCACAATTACCCATATAACATCATTCTTCTTTGACTTATTTGGGGGACCAAACATGAATCCCTTTGTCACATCATCCGATTTTTACATTAGAATGGTAATTGAGACAATAAACTTCTATGTTATTGATGTCGGGCATTCACATGCTCCCAGGTGAAACATAATGTCACAAAACCTACTATCTACATTTTTTAATAAATTGATACCAATGATATCATGATAGGTCATGAGACATTTTGGTCAGACATTGATGTAGATCCCACAGCGAGGAAAGAAATTACTACATCATATCCACTTAGTTTCTCATAAACACAATAAACTGATACATGGTGTTGTTGAAATCATCCTCATTTATGCTCTAATCTGAATATGTCAACCAACCATAAAAACATTCCCTCGATTTCAAATATTATGAATCATGAAACTACCTATATGTAATCCATCCAAAAAGTTTTGAAGCCACTGAAACTGATACGAGAGTCATCTATTCCAGGATCTCTTGACCACCACATGAATCTCAGAGAGTAATATCATCCTCATAGATTCTGAACTGGACTCATGACCATCTGGATTCTGAGACATCACACTCAAAGAATTAGAAACATTATTCCCTTCATTGGGTCTATATGCTAATTCAACATCAATGACTGTATATACTCAACCCATATAACTATTTTAGATTCATGTATAATTATTAGAAGATGCACATTAAAATATTATGTCCAGAAAACATCATAAAATTCCATCCCAATATATAATGCCATCAAAAATTCCATGCATAACCCATTCCCACAAGCTAGAGGTTGTGCATAGGGTATTTTTATTCATGTGGCATTAGTTACCATGACCCATACCCTACAAATCAATCATTTTGTATTATCAAAACTTCAATACATATTCAATAATTTTCATAGTACACTTTGTACTAGTCACTTGGATCCGGTATGATCAAAATTGATTCGAATGTCAAAAGTTTCTTTTACAACTTGAAGGTGTTCTAAAAAGCTTTCTACCAATCAATATCTACCCCAATTTGGGTAATTCTATAAATCAACACTTTCAATTGTTAAAATTCATTGATTAATGTCTTATAATATCTAGATAACACTATAAATCAACAGATATCAAATACATTCTTAGGCTGCCCCCATAAAACCAACAATTCAACCATCTATGGTTCAACTGACTAACCATCCTATTAGATTATGTGTCAATAGAATTTTTCGTAATAAATTAATAACAAATCCATACATATCATGGGTTATAGATGATCCACTATTAGTGTACTCATGATGATGTTAATATGTTGGGAAAGATCATTATGAGTTTGGAAGACAACAATATTTATTCCATGAACACCAATACAAAGATATCTAGGTATGTAGGGAAGATACTTTTCATCAAGGCCATAAACACAATTGGTGTGTTCATCAATCCAAATGGTATTACAACAATATCAAAGATTTCATACCTTATTCTAGAATAATTCACCAATATATTAGAATTCTAAACTCTCAATTGATAATACCCTTATGTCAAGTCAATTATTGACAACACACATGTGCCTCTCTAATAGTCAAATAGATCCCCAATGTGATGATGATAATATCATCTCCTTATTTAAATCTTTTTCATCACCCATTAATTGAAAAAAATTTAAACTCCCATAATACTTATTTGGAAGTAAAATCTGTGTACCCAAGTTGATGTAATCGAAAAAATAAACCATTTATCCTCAAAATATTCTAGTTGGGTCTTGTTCTATTAAAACCATATCAGTTCCATTCTATATGGTGCAATAGAGAATCGTCCTACTCCTAGAATGATCCCAATAGTGACTTCCAAATAGATCATAGGTAGTAGCACTAATAAATATTAAAGAAACACATCTTAAATAGTTACACTACTAGTAGAAAATATCCCATTTCACACCTATATCATTCAGAAAATAAGTTAAACCTCGAAGATTATCTCTCAATGTTACATAGTGAATAAACTTTCCTGTCCAGGATAGATATCATACTCTCCATAGTGAATGTAGTTTTCTCCCACCAGATATGTATAATTCAGTATCCTCAAATAAAATTATATGTGTCAACGATATGTGACTAGACATTCCATACACAAAAAATGGTAAATTCCTGAAATATCTTATATATATAGATCCCATAAAATATTATACTCCCCTATCATAGGATATCATACTCTTGAAAATAGATGTTTCTATACCCTACTCCAAATGGTGTATATATGATCACTTTTTCTCTCATAAATTCCTCTATCAGGCTCAAATCATTTACATGTTTTTAATATATACAATAATGAGAGGAAACCATAATATATAAGGCACTAGACAATGTGGAATCTGTAACAATAGCATATATAACTATCAAAGGTCCATCCTTAGTATTCAAAAGTTTAGGTTGCACTGTATGTACTTGTTTTCCCCTCTTCCTTGTGATGCAATCTAACTCCCCTCAGTTACACCACACTGTTAATATGGGTGATCTTTATTTGAATCACCACATCAACCACCTCCACCAGCTGAGTGAGTAGAACATCACATAATATAATAATATAGATCCCATGTACCCCTATACTCACATTGACACTATCTAGATACGCCCTCGGAAATAGTCTATCGATGTGTCAGGTAGAACTTATGTAGAATCCCCATCATTTCTCATGAACTATGTTGTACTAGTGGTCAATGATATTTTATATGATAATGTATTGACCTACCACATTGATCATATATCACCCAAGTAAGGTCATGCATAATTAATACTCTTTTATGACCATTCACCTTTCCACTTCAATGAATAATGTTCCCATAATGTCACATCATGCTCTTGGATGTTGCACCACTTGTTAATCTAGTAAAATGTAAATTCCATGCACATGAGGCCACCATCAAGTTCCCAGAATCTATGAGAGCCTAATTTACTGCATCTTCCTACCTATTTATCTGAAAGAGGTTAAAAGGTACTTAATCTCGTAAGTAATTACATCATGTAAGTGTCTTTACAAATTTTTGTTATATCCAACCAATGTTAGAGGAAAACATTGTAGGTCTATAATGATTCCAACAGAATCCATTATTAACATGCTCCCTTGTGTTAACCACATGAACTCCACTTCCTTTCCTAGTGTCTACATCTATTGTTAGATTTTCTCTAAGAACGCCTCTATGTAGTCATGACATAACAGACTATCAGTCTATCTTGTCTTCACATGAATGTCCCATCAGTGCTACTCTGTTTCCCATAGAATTTAATTTCTCAAAAGACCATCCTATCAAGAGAAGTCTCCAAGTGGTCTATTATCCTATCGATGGATTAAACCATGAACTCAAATACCTTGGGTCCACCCTTTGTAGTAAATGTCTGATGGTTGTTCCACTAAAACTATCTTTTCATGTTATAAATGATTTTTTCAACCCTCTATGCATCTCATCACATGAGTTACATAATGAGAGAAATGTTCACTATTAATTACACCCACTTTTCCTCAACTGGAACTATCAGTTTTGTAGGTGCCACTACTGGTAAAAAATTACCATCTATAACCAATTTTCTTCCTTTCAACATGTTTTATCATAGAATAATATCTCTAAAATTAGAAACACACATCGTAGGACTCGTACAAAACATTATTACATAAATATAAGATAAATAATAACAAAAATTTCTTTCCACTGACATCACCACATGGTTAATCCCAAGGTTCTATCACTACAATTAACTATTCTACTCCTAGGTCTTGGTTATCCAAGGGTAATCTCATTAATCACATTTATTATTTAGGAAATCAATTTTTATAATCATTTATAATTTTAAGACCTCCATATTTATATTAAGTAGCATTTTTAATATTATTTCATATGTATGGAGGAAAGTATTTAGTTTTAACACATGGATAAAAAAATTTCCTTGTGTACCTAAAATGATTTATTTATCAAAAAAGAATAATGACAGCCAAGAATAATGCATTCTTTATCGACTCTTGTTTCATTTTTGGCCATGAGTGAAATCTAATAAAAATAAAATAAAATTTTCTCATAAAAAATATGGGTATCACCCTAGGTGAAATAATACTCTATTGTAAATAAAAAAATTAAAATCCCATCATATCTATTTGGGGTTTCCCTCGTACATGGGTTTCCAACTCCCCTGCATTAGCTCATTACCATGACCAAACTCATCATACTCTCCAGAAAACCATTACCTAAATTGTATGGAAACATAAAATAAAAATAAAATACAAATAACCGTCCTATGCTATCACTTTGTAATGTCTCTTCCCAGGATCTACACATAGGTTCCTTGATTTGGCTGCTCACATTCCCTTATGTGCACATCCATATATGCAATAGGCTATCGACTAGTAGTTAGGGTTTGATAAGTCAATAATGGGGATACAATAACATATTATATTATACTAATTCACCATTATAATTAAAAATAAAATATCATAAACATATATGAAAATAAAATGTTATAACATCTCAATATAAATCAAGCATGATATACAGTATAAAACTAAAGAAGAAAATGTGTCATGCCAATGTATGTATAATGAGTATAAAGTGAAAATAGAAAATAATGTCTCTAATGATTATCATGTGGGTCACAAACCATATTGACTTCCCTCATCCAAGAACCATACCCAAATAAACCATCTAAAACCAAGCATTTTCCCTTAATCACTATTGAAAAAAAATATTTTCTATTCGGGTACCTGTTAGGTAGCCAGAGTATGTTATGAATACAACTCATTAGGCCACCACCAAAAATTTCAATAAAAATATATAGTTATATAATAGTATTTGTAGTTATATGATAAAATATAATCAATTTAAAAATAAATATTTATCAAATAAATATTTATTATTTACATAACCACATTAAATTTAGGTTTCTTATGGAAATCCATAACCCATGCCAGCTTTAGATAATGTTGTAGCCTGAAGTGTTCCAAGTTAATATCATATATTAATATATACATCGAATCATGTAAGATCTCAATGTATTCATATGTGATATCATATATCAATACATGCTTCAGACCAAAATAGATACTGAAGTATTATCGTGTGTGGTTCTATCTCAGAGTTCATTTATGACACTACATTAATTCATATTTGAATTATATATTACCATTCATAATACATAAAATTTAATGAATATGTTCCCATTATTTAATTTATACTTGAATAGTCAGGATAACATTCATAAAAATATATTATAATTTCCACGATCAAATTCATTACTTCATACTTGAATTATGATGTTCCCATTTATAAAAACACATAATAATTACCATGTTCACATTATTTACATCACACCTAAATGACCATGTTACCATTCATAAACATGTAATTACATCAGAAAATAATTATTCACATAAATTCATTTTGTTATTCAATAATTAGACTGTAAAATTAATAACATTAATTAATTAACCAATTAATTTAGTCATCAACGTCATTAATTAATTTAAATACAAATTAATTAAAATTCACAACATCAATCCCCATAATTATTCCCAATATAATTATCTAATTTTGAAAATAAATTCATTATTTAAAATTCCACAACACATTACCTAAATATATAATATCAATATCACATAATTAATCCCAAAATTAATTATATAAATTTATACTATTCAATTTCTCTTTATTAATTCCCCCGTCAATTATATAAATCATGATCCCTAAATGTCATAATTAATTCTAAAATTACTTCTCTAATTGTAAATACACAAAATATCATTATTTATTCTGACATTAATTATTTATTTTCACAATACTTAAATTAATAAATTTTCCACATTTAATTAAGCTAATTTTAGAAATAAAATTTCAACATAATGTTTGAAATTAAAAAAATTTCATACATGTATCAAATTCAAGTTTATAGGAATTTATAATTCGAACACCTATGTCAATTTGAAGGTGGATAATCACCATAGAGAAATCCTTGAATATTTGGATACATAATAGTGGAGATATGGATATGAATCACAAATCCTCGAATCAAGTTTATTGAAAACATGATCTCTTAGTTATAATTTTATATCCAGAATCATAAATTTATATTCACCAATAGTTCTATATAACTATAAACGTATAAGCTTTTATCCCACCATAATAGTTAAAATATTTAAGAGGATGAATGAGAATGAAATGAGATAAGATCCACATAATATGAGATGAGAAGATCTTCGATCTAGGATTCAAATCATGAATAAATTATGTCGAGAAGGTAATTATTTCATCTAGAGAGCTCCAAAATGTTGAAAGACCACCATGGGTAAAATGGGGGTGGATTTGGGGTTAATTAGGGGTTTAAGAATTTTTTAAATTATTTTTTTGGGGAATTTATTTAAGAAACATATTTAACTAGGCTAGGTATTATGGTTTTACCTAAATGGGCACCTAAACCATGTGACTATTATTTTTCGGGTGCATCGCTACATCTATGTGGGTGAAAAATTATGAAAAATTGTTCACCAACTGTAAAAATTCCTATTTTTATATGTTACATGGTTTTTTGGGTACACTGTCTTCTCTAACCATGGACCAATCATGGAGAAGCCATTTTTCATTAATTTTTCTCACAATTTTACCCAAAGACAACCAATGTTTTAACACAAAAATGACTACTCAAAAATTTAAAATTGGGTTCCTCAAAACATAGTAATTTCAACTATAGAACAGTTCTAGATCTTACAATTATACTCTAATAAATTTATTATGTCAAAATCATGATTATTTATTCTTTTTTTTATAATTTTTTTAGAAACACCAATCTATCTATGGTAGGTCTATCACACATATGTTGGTCATGATGATTTTGTTTAAAACGTTTCATTAACAATTTGAAATTTTTTTTGTTGTATCAAATTAATAATAATGATCCCATTATATATAAATTATTATTCAAAAATATAATACTTGAATAATATTGTAGTTATTTAAAAAAATATTAATAGTTAATTTATTTTTATAAAAAAAGATTATGTAAACATTTTTCATAAAATTAAAATATTTTTGATAATATATTCCACATTTATTAAATGTAAAACTATAATAAAATTAAAATGAAAACCATAACACAACAAAAGAATAATAAAACATTTCTTAATGTCCACTAAGCATTAATTTTATTCTTATTTGATTTTTGAACTATAGAATGAACATCTTGAAACCACAACCTAACCCTAATTTAGTTTATTAAAATAATAGATAATGATAATAAATGAGTGGAAACATTTGAATTGAATATTTAATAGTTTATAAAATTTAAAACTACTTCATGCATTGCATCTATTCATAATGTTGGTTAATAATATAAATGGATAGTAGAAAAGAGGTAAGGGATTTCCCTTTAGATGATTCTTTTTGTTCATATATTAGTATCTTAAATAATTTCATCTATTATATTTTTTTATCTATATATCATTATTTTTTTTAAAAAAATATTACATTTTTCTGAGAAATTACATATCTTTTACTCTCATTAATATTCTATGATTATACATTACATTTTTTGTATGAATTTTTTCCAATTCTTTCTCATACATTTTCTTATGATCTCTATTATCCAAAAAAAACTTGTCACGACGCGCCTTCACCAAAAGGAGGGAAGGGTCAGCAGATTGTTAGGCCCTTCCTTCTTTATGTTGAAGGAGAGATAATGACCCCCGAAACCAGCCTTTAATAGGTCCCAGAGTGGAGAATAGCACCAAGGGTATGGAAATGTCACACAAATGGAAGGAATTACCCTTTTTATTTTATATGATCAAGAGTTAAGAAGAAGAAAACCCAGCAACACCAAGGTAGAAAGAAAATTAAATAAAAAAATAAACCATTCCCACATGCATGTTTCAAAAGAAAAATCCACGAAGTGCAAAAAAAGGTGACTACAAAGGTAAGTACCAAAGAAAGAAAAAAAATAAATGACAACTGCAATTGCTCCAAGGATCCGAGTTAGTAAGGTCCTGCGCGATCCCCGAAGTCCGCCTAGAAACCTGAAAGTTGTTTTATATATGTAGGGTGAGTATACAAGTACACTCGGTAGGGAAAACCAAATACTCTTGAGCACAAGTGGGGGAATGTGCTAAAGTCCCATGAGAAAAGAAGAAAACTAAACACCGAACAAGGTAAACTATCTACCAAAGCCTCACCAAGGCACACTCCCCAAATAACGCAAGTCAAGTAATATAATATAATAGAACATCGATGTTTTGGTACCCCGTGCCACTTTCTCACTAGTTAATGAGACATCCTACGCATCAGACAAATCCCTCCATTCTCACCGTAGTCCCACTGCCACACCCGCCCGCACACACCTGGGCCACAACCGCACAAAGTCCCACTGTCGAATCCTTCCCGCACACACCTGGGCCACAACTGCATGCATTCCCACTGCCGAATCTCGCCTGCACACACCTGGGCCACAATTGTCACATGTAACCATTCCTACAAACACCTAGGCCAGAAAAACCACCACCACGCCCGAAGACACCTGGGTTAAAGGATCCACTACCATCCCCGAAGACACCTGGGCCTCATCCCGAAGACACTTGGGAAACCACCTGCTGCACACACCTGGCCAACCACCACACTGCCCCACCCAAAGGTTCTTGGGAAAATAATGGACCTCAGACCATCACAGCCTGCCCAAAGATAAATGGGATATCCGGGAAAGGGAGCAGAAAAGGAGCTAATAACCAGCCACTAAGAATAGTGTTTGGAAAAACACCCTCCCTGATGAAATGGGGGTGTTCGGCACTAAGTGCTCAACTTGGGTGGGGCGCGAATAAGAAACACAAAATTTCAAGTATAGATATAGGTAACATGCAGTCACCCCAAAGCTTAGGGTTTTCTAACCAGCCTACAGAACACAATACCACTGCATCCAAGTCAAAGTCACGACTCTCGCCAACAAAACACATTTGTCCCAATCTTGTTTCAAGTTCAGTGATAATGTTTAATTAATTTTAATCACTAATGGGAAACTAGCATGCATAGGCACAAGTCCAGGAAAGTAAACAGTCAAGCATCAACCATAACGCCCACACCCGGTTCTCAACAATAGAGGATCCCACCCCAATTTGTGATATAAACAAGTACTCACCCGGTATTAAAACTCACAACCACCGAATCCATACCAATAGGGGATCCCATCCCCAAATTCACACAACCACCAAGAGTAAAGGATAGGGGATCCCATCCCCTCCCACATTCCCAAAAATCGTCCTGAAAAGAAAACAACCAACTACCACCATCAACACAAGTCAGGTTTGTGCCGGTATTTTCAGATTTAAACGGCTTAACACACTCCATGATTTCAATTTTTGTGTGTTTTAACCGGGGGTTATCACAGTAGGATTGATCCTGGGGCATCCAACTCACTTAGCCGGGTGTACGTGATTAACCAGTATCCTTTTTAACAGCAGGAGTTCACAACCACAAAAATCCATTTAAAACATCAACAGAGGTTCATTAGTGCACAAACAACGACCACCAACAGCCTCGATTTTCAGAAACGCGCAAGCCAGCACAACTCATAAAGATGGTCATAATATAAACAACATCAATGATGATAGACCCCCTCTTTCTTTATAGAAACCAGTTCATTATCTTCATTTAGGTCTGGTTTATCCAATTCTACAGGACAGAAACACGCCCACCCCACATGATACACAAAAGAGAGAGACGAAGGAGAAATTCCCTACATGTTGATAGATGATCGACGTTTAGGCCGGGCATGGAACTTTACGGATAACGATGCGGCATGCCTGATGCACCAGAAGCTGTTTTTGAAAAGCCACGATCAAGGAAAGGAGAAACCACGGCTAACCCTTATTTTATAAGAGCCGCGGACGGTTGAGATAAAAACCCTAAACCGCGTAAGGCGTGGGGGTATTGGGTTGACCACATGGCTCCATTGGTCATTAAAGGGGGTCGGGTGGTTTAAACTGATTCATTAATTGATTAAGTATTTAATTAAAACTATTATGTACATTAAGGGTCTTTAAAACACGCTCAAACAGGTCACAATAGTGTTTGAAACCATATTTACGCAAAAGGGAGCACTACTGGAAATAACCCGCGGGGTAGGCCAGAGCCACCGGTAGCTCAGAGCTATCGGTGGGTGACAGCTACCGGTAGCTGAGCTACCGGTAGGCTGCAGCTACAGGTAGGCCGAGCTACCGGTAGATAGAGCTACCGGTAGGCTGCGGCCACCGGTAGACCGAGCTACCGGTAGACAGAGCTACTGATAGGCGGCGGCCACTGGTAGACCGAGCTACTGGTAGACAGAGCTACCGGTAGGCTGCAGCCACCGATAGACCGAGCTACTGGTAGGCCTACTACCGGTAGGCTAAGGCTACCGATAGGCCTACACCACCGTGATTCCCAGACCCGAAAACCCAAAACGATATTTTCAAAATGTAATGGACCCCAAAAACCCGGGCCATTACAAAACAGTATCATTTTCTATTTTTATAAAATCATTATTATATATTAATTATTTTAACATTTCCTTCTTTTTGGGTAGGTTTTTAATTTATTTTCCCTGTTAATTTAACCAAAAACTTGGATGATTCTTAAGGAATATTTTCTGAAAATTATCTTCTTGTAATAATATCATAGACATTAATTCCATTTAACGTTGTTGATCTATTATTGGCATATTTTATTATTGAAATAAATTAATAAGTTCATTTTATCACTATTTTGAAATTATTCATGATTGGGATTTATTTTTCTATTTCAAGAACAACATTAATATATAGGATGTAAAATATTATCCTAATTTTACATTAAAATTTGTCTCTATTAAGATTAGGTTATTTTTTTGAGAAATGTAAAGACGAGGGATCTTTATTGAAAAAAAAAATCATAAAAGTGTATGAAAGAGGGGATTTTATATTTTTGTCTAAAATGGGTTAATAAGAGATAAAAATGAAGGGTATTATATCATATGTTTCCTGTCTTAGAGACATCATTGTTTGCAAGCCCAACAGATAGTCAGTTGGCCTCCTGAACGATGTGTGGTATGATGAAATTAAATGAGAATTTATTTTCCATGATTTCCACCCATTTTGTGGTTTTATTTTGTGAGAGATGAATAATACCCATCATGGTGTCTTTAAAAATTTCAATTGAGTCACATTCAAACCATATGTTATGCTAACCACATTGATATGAAAGAGTACCATATCTAATAAATCCCTGAATATATTCTTCCAAAGCTGTTCCATTGACACAAGGACCATAATTTCATTCCACCATGTTAGTTTTGTTGTCCCAAAAACCGGCACCATATGCAGATGAACCCTTGTTCCCATCTTGGAATTGTCACTATTAAAATTAAGACATCTGGTGAAGGGAGGGTTCCAGAATTTTTTCATGAATTCAATGTGGTTTGTAGTAGTTCCTTTTTTATTTAGCCACCTAAGGATGGTGAAGTTAGTGAATGATTTTTTACAGCATGTAGGGAGTGGGAATGTGACATCCTAAATAGCCATTACGATTGATGTTATCATATTATTTGGGTTGAAATGAGTGTTGTCATGAATTGATACATTTTAGCCACTTTTTATCACATGAAACAGCTCCTCACAAGTCATGTTGAGAAGGGAATGACTGTTTTTTAAGAGCATGAAGTCTAGAACTAAATTCATGAAGGGTGATATTGAGATGGATTGTGGAGGATGAAACTCAAACATGATTAAGTCTACCTGCCAAATAGATGGGGAATTTTTATAGCTCAAGAACTGTTAGTTGACATCTTTATAGTGGTGATGACAAGAAATACACCTGGATCGATGATAAGTTCATACTCATTGAAGGTTCACCTTTAATGGAATTTTATTCAGTGAGAGTATCTAAAGTAATGTCAATCTTAATGGATTGATCCATCCTTTTTTAAAGAAACAAATCAATATATGTGCTCTCTGTTGCATGTATTCACAGAAAGTCTTAGAGTCATGATTTTAATTTGAGTACTAGTCCCAAATTATTATTTCAACTATATGGATGAATGCATGACATAAAACAATTTATATAACATCATCATGGAGTAAATTAAATCTATCTAACTAATCTTTGAATGATATATTCTGATTAATATCCTTATCCATGGGCTAGACCCGATTTATCATAGGTTCACCAATCCAATTGGTATGACAAAATTTCATAGAGGATCCAGTATTAACTAACCAATGAAAATTCATATACATTTCTTGTAAAACCATTTTCAGTCCTAGACAAAATAGAAGATCCCATGTTATTCATGTTTCTGTAAAGATGTTTATGAACAAATATGGATCCTAGAATGTGAAAGAGGTCCAATTTCATATCGAATAAACTCTATATAAAATGATCCTAGAGGGAAATATTTAAATGTGATTGGATTTAATTTCACAGGCACCAAGATCATGGGGAAAAAAACATTGCTTCAAATAGGGTGTGGAAATCCTTCTTTCCATCACATTTACACTCTAAGAAGTGTTTCTCATCATGGATATAATAGTTATGATTAATGCAGAAGGACACATGTAACCCATGAACAGGAATACCATCATTGAAACCACCATGTTTTTTACGAGTCATATATTTCCTAACATCAAGAGATACATGCCCTTACCTGTTGTGAATGATTTTCTAATTTGGATGACTATGCTACAGAAGCATGAGGCCTTTTTTTCCTTAAAACATGGTCTCCCCAATATAGATAAAATGGGAGGATCCTTATTTTAAGATGAGGTCATTCATAATGGATATTTTTTTGTATTTATTTTATGTTTCCTGAAGTAAATAGATGATTTTTCCATCTAATCGCCTTCGTAGAGACTGTTTTATAATGAGAGAGAGTATTTTTGTGATGTAGATATTTTTTATTCCCCTAGGTAAAAATGATAATAAATTATGCAATAAAAGGGATGGGAGGGGGTAGAAAAACCTCTTGATACTCGGATGGTAGTCATTTTTCCAGTATCCACCTAGTAATGGAAGTGCCTGTAAAGATACTCTTCTACGATGTTAAAGAGGATGGCTAAGAGTGGGTCCCCTTATCTGACCCCCTCATGCATTGTAAATAAACTTTCCGAAGATCCATTAATAAGAATTCAAATGCAGGAATATTCAATAAATATTGTGATCCATGTTATATATAGTATGTTGAAACCAAAATTCATAAGAACATTATTGATGATGGTCTAGCCAATAGTGTCAAATTGCTTCTCAATGTCATGTTTGAGAGAAATGATCCCCCATGTAAACATACAAATGAGGTTGAAACACTACGATGTTGTGAGTATGATGTCTTGGATGTTTCTCCCTTTTACGAATCCAAATTGGTTCTAAGATATAATTTCGTATACACTTCTAGATATTCTATTAGAAAGAATCATTAAAATAATTTTATGCAAATATTGAAAAGAGATACTGGGATAAATTTGGTGATGTCACTGAAATTCACCACATGAGGAATTAAGGTGCTAAATTCAGCATTGAAGCCTTTAGGTTAGGTCTGATCCATGATGAAGTTATTTACATGGTTGAAAAAATCATGCAGAACTATTTACCAATAGTTTTGGAAGAATGAATTCGTAAATCCATCTCCTCTAGGTTATCTGTCTTTCTTGAGACCAAAAGTGCTTCTTGAATTTTCATATCAATTGGATAGGAGGTTAGAAGAGATTTTTGTACTAAGGTGACCGGAATATAAATTATACACTCATTGAGAACATGATTCTTAAGGGCTCCATAGAATAAGTCCATGTAGATGAAAAAATGTGATATGAAAGAACCTTTAGGTAATCCATTAGTAATTCCTCATACATTAGAATGTAGCGGGGTTAGATTAATCTCGTGGTCCTTTCTAGACCATTAATGAAATTATAGCTTCAGTCTCTATATTTAATCCATATGAAATTATGGATTTCTTTATTAACCTTATATATTAATATGGTCATCTTTTGTAGAATTGACGACCACTCAAAAAAAATTTCAAGGATTGTAGAAATGATTATCTGTGTGATTGATAACAAGATATCATGTATAAAACAGTCAAGGGGATTAATTTCTGAATCAATATAACTGAAATTTTATTTTACCCACACTTTAGGTTTAGCCATAGGAAACATGATCTATATAATTAGATATAAAAAGTTATCAACATAGATGTTCAGTGTCCAAGATACATGAAAAATCCTTAAACATTCACTGAGATCTCTAATGCTTTAATGAATCAGAATTGGAGTGTTTTTCACTACCCATTGTCTGAAAAACAAACTAGGATGGGGTGATGAACAAAATTTTTCTGGTCCAGTGTAATACAAAATATTGGAATCCATTTTCATAGAGGGCATCATTAACAATGGCCTTTCCAATTAGGCTACATCTCATTCCATTATGTTACTTTCTATACAAGGTAAACATTCCCCAAATGAATTTTGTTTCAGTAAGTATTTATTCATCCACACATGTTCTGAATTCCCTTGAAGAGATTGAGCAAAACAGAATTCCTAGATTCTCATCAGCATGAAGAATGGAATTAATGTTCCCAGTGTCTAACCACAGATCAGATATAGTAATGGAGTGGTACATGATTGTCATCCATAGGGATCTCCTGTCCAAATTTCTATTAGAATAATGAAAAAATGGAAAAAACATTTTTTGAACCGCTGTTTCAATGCTACAATTGATAACTTAGTGGTCATCGTGAATAATGATTTAGTTTTCAAACCATTTGTGTGCCAGTAACCAGATTACCCCAAAATTGGAAGTGTGTTGGGAAATAACCATCTAATGATATCCCTTATTTCCTAGGAGGATAAAATGATTTGATGTTATACATTTTGGCTCATAATTGCCAATGAGATCATATTTGTATGTACCTTTAAGAAGCATGTGGAACCATTTATTGTTTCTATTGGTAGTTACAGGATTATTTTAGAAGTGAGTATTCATTTTTGTAATAGCATGGGAGTAAGAATTTGTTTATATTTTTATCTACCTATATTTGTGAATTAATGAATGCTTCTGACCTGGTTGTTGAAGTAGATTTAATATCCATTGAATCACCAAAATTTTGGTTAGTTCCCCTACTAACTTCTTTCTTGGGAGAACGCCCAAGAATTTCCCCAGACTGGGATTCATTTGAGATTATTGGGATTTCATTATTCCCCCCTAATTTTCTAGGAGAGATGGAATCTCTCAAAGACACTATTATTTTATAATTTATGCACATGGGATGGAGGATCATTTTTGGAGAAGAGTAATGAATTATGGATATTGATTTTTTCCACATCAACTTGTCCACATGGAATCAGTAGGAGCATTTTATCCATGGAGATATCCATTTGGGTAGCTGCAACAATGTCTATAAAAGGATGTCTAGAGGAAATTTGTCAGATTGAGTAGATAAGTCAACGAGGAAATTTTACAATGTAATGGATATAGATGATAAATCATTTGGGGACTCTTCGTGGTTATTTATCAAATAAAACTTTATATAATTTTTTTACAATTATTCATCATTGAAATATAATATAATTTAAATAGATCATATAAATTATTAGTATTTTAAACATAAAAATTTCTTTGTATATTTCAACAATGTTTAAAATTTAACAAATTTTTACATTTTATTTGATTTATTATCTTCCAAATGAGGATAATTTATATTTATTAATAATCTTTTCTATTCCCCCATTATAATTTTTTTGATTAGTAATGTTTAATTCTATATTTAATAAAAATGTTTACATTTCCCTCTAAATTATATCCAATGTTACTATATGTATGTGTTGTGGTTATTATGAAATATATATTATAGAAAAGATCAATAGTTCCCTTATTCAAAACATATCATCAGTAAAAAGTTAATACTTCATTTCATTTAGATATATTACTTGAGGAATACCATATAATATATTCTTCTGATTAAATTGTGTTTACCCTGATATCCATTTTTTATTGACTGGGAAACTGATGACTCTGTCACATTTATGGTATTATATAATGTGAGAATAACCTAAATAGAAATGTCCTTGTTGATGAGAATTTACCTTGACATCTAATTTATTTCTTTTTATTCCCAATTTATATCCATGGTAAAATCATAATTTTATTTTGACGGATATATAATTTTTTTCATGTACATGTGTCAAATGTATATATATATTTAAATAAATATTTTATGACTTAATGAGGAATTATATATCTCCATAAATAATTATTTAAAATTTGGCATCTTTGAATATAACTATATTAATTCAGATAGGGATTAAACTCAATCTAAAATTCATAAGGGACTAAGGTGTAAACCCAGACCCCTTTGTTTTTTAGGGTAAATATTAATCCAAATCCATTATATTATTATCAACCAAAAATTCATCCCAATTATATACTCTAATATTATATTCTTAAACAAGTAGAATATTATTATATATTTCTATTCCCAATTTTTATTTCATCATTGTTCACGGTTATTATCTTATTATTTCATATCATAATTTCATAGAATACCAAGTTCATTTGTTGTCATAAATTGTATTTATTCTCCTTCAAACTATGCTTTATGATTATGTTATTACTCTTTCTAATATATTTTTACTATTTAAGGAACTTATTTCATTAGTCATTTCAATTTACTTATAATATTTTCAATAAAATATTTATGATCCCCTTATTACGCATATAATTATAATTAATAATTTTTTACCCTATTATAGGAATTCGAGTCACCCATTTCTTATATTTTCACATTTTCCCTAGGGTGTGTTGGTGTTAAAGAGTTTATAAACAATTTATTTATAGATTTTAAAAAAATAATTTGGATATATTATATTGAATAACTACATAATAATAATTTATTTGGTTCATACTTCTAAAATATTCTAATTTTTTTAGTCACTGGATTCATTCCTATTCATAATCATGTTGAAATACCAAATTTGTTTAGCATATGAATCAATAGGTTCAGATATAAGGGTGGATAATTCAGTACTATGGTAGAGGTTTTTTATTATTTAGATTTTTATATAATAAATTTTATTAAAAATAATTTTATAATAATTTTATCAATAGTACAAGGTAATTAAAACAAGTATGACCACATATGGTTAACATTTACAGTGTGTTTATATAATGCAATTTAGCGAATATTCAATAAGTAATTTAAGACGCCATTTTAGATTTAGTAATTTGGTTATGAAAAATATGAATAACCCTATATAAGTATCTATCAATGTAAACTATTTTAATGGTCATGATTTATTTATATGGGTATAATGCCACAATCATGATTTCCAAAAATTATAATTCTTAATTTAAATTATTAAATTATATAAATATAATTTTTTAGTTAATTTTTTTTAAAATTATATGAATATATTATCATTAATTATGAATAAATTTTTATGAAATTTTTAAATAAAAATATATAAAATATACTTTAAATAATTTAAATAAAAATATTTCCATAAAAAAAAATGAATGCATCTAATGAAGAAACAATGTTTATTTAACCAATATAGAAAAATAAAATTTATAATTAATACACAACATAAAATTAAATATAATGAAATGAGAAAATAAGAAATTTAATATCATGATTTGAATATTAAAATTATAGAGTGTATTGGTTTCATTGAAATATCACACCCATAAAGTAAAATATAAATAGTTAAAAACAATTTAAATATGTTACTAATTTTATTATTAAACTTTTTATAATAATTTGGGAAAATAATGTGATTGTAATTTTAATGAAATAAAAGGATTTAATAGAAATTATATGTATTATATAGATATTGTAATAAATTTTTTTGTTGGAATAATAAATGATTATGTAGACTATATGTAATTATTTAGAATAATTAAAAATCTAATAAGCAATAATAATGTTTCATTAAAATAATTTAATATAATTACTAAAATATCAAACAATTATTTCCCAAATTTTATAATTGAAACAATGTATATTTTTATTATTTTAAAAATATATTTTTATGTATTTTGTTAAATCATTTTATTTTATAATTAAATATAATTATAATAATTTCATAATATAGAAATATATTTTGAGAATATGGTCATCATTTCTGGAATATGAGTGTCAAAATTAACTCTTGGAGGTGTTTTTATTTTTTGAAAAATTATTTGTTTCATTGAATATAAAAAGTATCATTTTTTCATATACGATATTTTTATTACATCATGGTGATTTTAAAATTTATCAATAATTTGTATAACATATATCATGCCATGATATATATTTAATAATAATAAAATTCTTATAAAATAATATAAATAATTCAAAAAATATGAAATAGTTTTCCAAAGTGTCATTTAAATTTAATTTTAATAAAAAACAATTTCTGAATCCTTACTTTGAGTTAAATATAAATTTAATACATTTCAGTTTTATAATAGGTTAAATGTCACGAAAAAAATGTTTATTAATATAAATTTATACTATTCATATTATTTAGAAAATATATTAGATTATTCAATATCTTATTAAACAACTCACACGACCTTCATTCCTAAATAAAATCATCATCCACTCAGTCATATTCAATTTTAAACATTATCTATAGTATAAGAAATAAAAAAATATCACTTAAATAAATAAATAAAACAATATAAATGGATTAGTCAAATCAAACATCCACCCTCAGAATCATATAGTTGAATAAAATAATATTCATTTAGAATAGAATGGTTAACATTCAAAATTATATTATTTTGTACAACTATTATATAATCCCTATAAATAATTTTAATAACCTGTTTATTTTATGTTTGGTGTGCTTAGTATGTATTTCTCTTTACATTATAATATGAGATAGATTATATTTAATTTAATATAGAATCAAGAAAATTGCAGGGCAATATAAGTCATCATACCATAATAATAGAGAGTTTCACCTTTGTTTTTGGAGTCCACAATGTGATATCCATGCATTTGATTAATATATAAATATTCAAGATGTATCAAATTAATGAAGAGTTTAAATTATATAATTCCCTAAAACTAAAAGATGATTTAGATATATAATCTGGGAAATGATCAAATATAAATGGAATGTATTTTATTTCATGTTTGGTAATGACTTAAAATATATCCACAAATTTTTTATGTATCTTTAAAATATGACATTACTAAAAGGAAAACTAGTCTTATTGTAATTTTATTTTTTGTTTATTTGTTGGTCTTCTCTGGGAAAGTGTTTCGAACTTTCAATATAGTGGTCTTTTAAAAATAATCCCATGTAATATTATTAAAAAACATGTTTAAATTAAATAACCCCTTAAGTAATCATTTTAATACATCTAAGGAGATATGAGTGAAACCCCATTTTATTCTTCATATCATGCATTTGGATCCCATTGATCCATGTGTGATTGGATCAATTCGTAATACATATAAAATATTAAATCATAATCGTCTTTCTAATTTCGCAATAAAATATGACTTACTCTAATTTAGGTTTCCTTTAATAAATTTTATCATTTAATTCCTATAACTGATGAGGAAATTTCTATGATATAATGTTAATTCTGAATATAGTTCATTAAGTATATTTTCAAATTTTTTGTATCGTATATGTGGTTATGTTACAACAAGGAAACTGACCATATGTTGTTGGGTCAAGGGGAATGTGTGTTCAGTGTCACTACCTCCTATAAGGTATCTACAATATGGAAGTAATATGCTTTGTAGTCGAATATGGGTAGAGTTTCCTTATCAAATTCATTTTAGGCACTAATAAGGCATAAAAGTGGGTTTTATTCATGGTGTTTTCCTAGGTTTGTGTGATCTAGTGGGAGATGCATATTAATTAAACAATAAATTTGTTTGGGTGATTTTCACAGATTCCATTATGGAGTGTTCATCAATTCCATTCCCTAGAATGGGGAAAACCCTACGAATGAGAGCATAGAAAATGGTATTGTTCAATTATAATAATAAATTATAACTAAAATATAATATTAATAGACATGATATTTATAATATATTTTCATTTATTATTCTGTACATTGTTGATTTCAACACATCTTATAGATAATTTGATCCCACGTTTCAAGGATTTCAACCCTGGTTTTTTAGATCATATATTACTGATATGATGTTATTTATTAATGACCAGTAAAATTTATTCTTTCTTGTTCCACAATTTCTAAGCTATGGTTATTTTTTAGTTTGTCATTTGTGGGTTTTGTTAATCATTGGTGGTTGATCCATGGTTAGATATCCATAAGGATATTTTTTCCCATGGGCGAGTTGGTTAAGGATTGGTCAATGTTTTATTATTTTACTTTGGTGACCGGTAGTGGTTTTAATGTTGGTGTGTAATTAGCATTATTTATTTATTGTCAAATCTTGTAATTAGCAGGGTTATATGATATCGATAATGATTTAATTATCCTTATAAATATTATATTATAGGATATAATGGAATAATTATTTTTTATTTATTTTTTATTCCCATGTGTATTTCAATTGATTTAATGTTTCTTCTTGAGTTTATAAATATTTTGATATCTAATTCATCTATATAAAATTGTGTTTAGAATATAAAAATTGATATAAATTTTATTTAAAACATAAATATGAGATTATAATTATATGATTAAAGATAATTTCATAAAAATAACATATATTCATACTAACATTTCACATAATTTTAAAGTGACACATATGATATGTTGATATTTATTCATTGGTAATAATTGTTTGATTGTTATTTTTTTCAAATTTTTAAAAACATATTAATTAAATACTCATTATTTATAGAATGTAATTAAAATAGTTTTCTTCTTAAGATAAATTATTTTTTATGGTGAGGTCCATTATTGTTATTATGGAGATATATTCCTTTGTTTTGTATCCCTGGTTCCCCATGACATTTCAATTATGAAAATTCCTTTTTTATGTATGATTTATCTAGGAAAATCAGTATATTGATGTTTTTTGACAGTATAAGTTTTTTTGTGAGGAATAGGGTATAGTCCTTTGGATAAAGTGGCCATTGAAGATAAAGATGGCTTTATGTATTTTTTTATGTGTACTATTGTTGGGAAGGACACTGAACTGATCAGTATATGTTAATATTTGGGATACCCTAGGGAATTATACCCTCTTAATACATATAAATTTCATTTGGTTGGATATTATTTAATTCTGTTTCCAAATTCTTGATTCATATAGATATTCATGAGTTGAGTCCAAAATCGTTTGAGTCACTGATTATATGTCCTCGAGCACCCAAATAATAGAAATTAATTAATGAAAATAATGAAAGAACTCGGTTAGTTCGTGATGTTTATAAATGATTAAGAAATAATTGTGAATAATAAATTAACAACTAGGTTTACGAGACTATTATTATAATTTTAAATTATTTACATGGTATTTTCATATTTATTATTATTTAATTTTAAATATAAAATTTTTTTATATTGATTTTGATGCTTGTGAGGATGTTTAAATGTGGATCCTTGGGATGTGGAATCTAGGTTTCTTATGTGAGGATAGTGAAAAATAATTCTAAGGATAGTTATTTCCCATTATATTATATCTTCATGATATTATATATATATATTCTTAATTTCATATGAATGACCACCAATATAGGTAAGGAAATGAAATGTATAAGTTTTGGTAGTTTTTTCTCCAACTACTAGGATGTTGAGGGAACAAATAGTCAAACTCTCCCCACTTTCACTTTCGATGTATTTGATATATTGCAATATCCTAAGAAATAATAAAATAAACCATATGGTGGATTAAATAAAAATATTTTATGTATCTTAGTTTTTATGCAAATTTAAATATGTGATATAGCCTCTTGAGGATACAATATGTAGTTGTATCTAATCCTGATGACAATTTATTCTTAATGATGTGAAAGTATGTGTTGTGACAGTTTAAAGTAAAATAATTTTACATTGGTTTTAGTGGCATATAAAAATAGAATCGTATTTGGATTAGATGATAATGCCGATGTTTTGATGACCTAAAAGTAGACATTTTTCTGTATGTTAAGATTTTCTGATATGCAAGATGACTTCTTGAAGGTATGGGAAAATGATATGAGCTATTGTGGTCATAGAGAAAAACATTAGTGTAGATTTTGGGTAAGGGTTCCTATTATATATATCATTGTGAATTGAATAAATATTTTATTCATTTATTTTTTATTTATGATAAATATATTTTTAGGATGACAAAATACATTTATATATATATTTGCAATATGTTTGTTTCAGTTTATTATTCACTATTTGCTAGTATGCTTCATTAATAGTATTCAGATGATATTTCCTGGTGGGTTTTACATAGTATATATGTTATACTCAATGTACACATATAACATATTTTTCGTATCTTTGTGATCTTTTTGGCGATTAACACTGACATTACTAGCTCAGTGAAGTTATTCCAAATATTTTAATTGTATAAGGTCGAGTGTATGGATTAATTTGGTTATTTCATTTTTTTTAATTTATATTATATATTAAGTTATATTAAATTTATTAATCATTTGTGTTATTTTATTCCTATAATATATATAATTACTTGAAATATATAAGAGATAAATATAAACCAATTTTTGAGGATAATATACCATTGGTACTTGTAATGATCTACCAGCTAAATGGTGGTAGTCTCAATGGGTCATTATCTCCATAAATTCATAATTTTCCAAATATTGATATAATTAGAGGGAGGGTTTCAGTTAATAACGATATCAAAACTAATGGTTAAATTATACTTTGGACATTGGATATAGTCACTAGTGTGGATTCAAATATTTTTTGTACAATAGTGTTCGTGGTTTGTCGAATGATAAATAATCATGTAGGATCATCAAATAAATTATATTATAGCCCCATATAGTCTAATTTAGGGATATTTATCTTTACATTATATTCTATCTAAACTTATATATATAATGGGATATTTAAATAATTAATGATTAAAAATCACTCTTTTTGTTCTTGTGATTAAATTTGTTAACCAATGGGAAATTAGGTTTATATCAACTAAATAAAAAACAACAAATTTTTTATATCATGGGTTTAATTATTACATATATTTTTTTATTTTGGAATAATATATTTAATCTAATATACCTATAAGTATTTTGATAAATTTAATCAGTAAGATATTTAATTGGATCACTAATGAGTGATGGTTGTCAATGATAACACATGTTTGAGGACACTCTTATCGTTTTACAGTTGGGGTCTACATAATTATAAGGAACAATTTTTGGTGGATAGAGTGAGTGGCCTGGCTGGAGGAGGTATAAATAGCCTTTAGATAAAATCATGCATAGAAGTAGATATGGATATCATTGTATGTGATAATGTTGTTCCATTCATCTAAAAAATAGTACCTTATATTACTTGTGGATCATGATGTTTTGGCTGCTTTTGGGAGAATATTTTATATTGTTTTCGGGTTATGTTTCTTTCATCAACCACCAGGATGGATAAAGGGCTAAATAAACTAACTATTCACTAGTCTAGTTCTATCGTATTACTGATAAATATTTATTACATAAACCTATTGTGTTATGATTTAGATATTCATCCTGATGACAAGTGTAGACAAAGGTATTTAAATAACACCTAATGTCGATTTATCTGACACTATAACAAAAAATCTATGATTATGTCATATGATGACTTTATAGAAATGGATGAACTAATACTACGGTAATTGAATTATATTATCTCATATTTTTAGGAGATTAATTAATATTATTCACGAGTTATATCAAATACAATGATCAATATTTTTAATAGTAAGAAGAGGGTCCAGTTAGTGAAGAGAAGGTTTTAGAATACTAAAATTAGGATTACTAGATTGAGAAGTTCATTGTAAATATCCAGTAGTTTGGATGGGGTTTATTATTAATTTTTAGATCATTCATAACATATATTAATGTTTCTAAAACATTCTCCACTATATGTATTTGTTTTTTGAAATATTATAGGCTCATTTGTTGCAGATGATTCCACAATGATTGTCTTTTTAGTAGAATTATACTCTCTATTGTAATCATAGAGGGGATATGGTTGGAAGCTTACATATCTACAATTCCACATATCAACATGGGGAAAAAGTGGATTGGGGCTATGAAAGTGGTCTCCCTTAGTCTTATTAGGGTCGTGGATGAATTCAACAGAGTCACAATTATTGGGCTATTTTATTGGTATATGAGTTTTACCTACCTAGTATCTGTATGGGATTATAAAATATTTTATTTGGTAGTGAAACATTACATTGATTCATTGAAACTATTTTGGGCATTGGGGAATGATGTGTAAATGATTCTAGGTCCTTTTATATTGAAAATTTGAGTTGGTTATTGAGATAGCTTGATTGATATATAATGACATTGTGAGTTAGTGATTGGGAATAACTGTTGTTTATGATACTTCCTATCTTTATATATATAACCATATTAATAAATCCCCAATATTTATTGGTTTTCTTCATTTTATCTTATTGTGTATCTTTTTTTTGAGTCATTTCATATTATATAAAACTTATGGATACCAATATATGTTCATTTCTGAGATACACCCACATATGGGTTAGTGATTAAGAAGAAATGTTGTTTTGAAATAAAAATTTGGATAAAAGTAGGTTAAAAATAAATAATTAATTGGGTTTCACAATTTATATTAATATAGTAATGAATTGAAAAATCATTTCTTCCAAAAAATTTGACGTTTTAATCATTTAAATATGTAAAATATTTGGAAAACAATTGTTCTATCAAATACCCCTCACGTATCACATGAAATAATGTATAAGAAAAATTCATAATAAAATCCGAGAAACAAAAAAACACATACTCTTTATAAATAAAAATTTAACACTAGTATATATATATTATAGTGTAACCTCAAAAACCCTTATCTCGAGTTATAAAATTAGATCAATAAATTAATTTTCACATTATTTAAAATCTCATAATCTAAAAAATATCTTCATTTGTATTTTCTAAAATCAATGATGTAGATATATATACAATAAATCATCTATCCACAAAACACATGCATAGGTCTCCTTCTCTTTGACAAATTCCTAAATATACAACTATATTTGTTAAGGACTTGTGGTTATAATGGTATATTTTTATTCATGTACAGTGGTTTTAGGATTGTTGGATACAGTTTAAAAAAATGTAGAATAAGGGCAATTTTATCTATCAAAATCCATAATTCCAAAATGTAATCAACAATAAAAAAGGATTATCCTCCTCACTCTATACAGCAATAAATAATCTCCAAACACATGACAATATTATGGGAATTTCCAAAAAAAATTATAGAAACATGGAACTTAATTCATATTCTCTGATTTTATAATAGATATAATATATATTGATAAGATATAAAATACAATAAAATTATGAAATTTTTTGGGTTAATGAATAAAATTTTATAATTAAAATTTTGTGTGAATGTACAATTGATTATCATGATTGAAACTAATTATTATATTCGTCAAAAATATTATTTTTTTATCTTCACTTATTTTTTTCTTGCTTCATCATATCATAATTATTGTCAAATCTACTCATAAACCGTAGAATAAAAATGAAATTTTTAGCTTCAATATTATCTTTTAGATGATTAAATCTACTATAAAATATCACTAAAATATTCATCAAATCATAAGAAACTAAAACAATCAATTAAATTCGACTACAACATATAATGTTTACAACATTGAACATGTTGGACTTGGAAACTCATCTTTTAAAGTGACTACAAAAACATGTTGTTCATGAATTACTAAATGATCAACATAATTAATATTAAAGGGTATTCAATAATAAATAGGATTTCTTGTAGATAGAATTATTTTATATAAAAATAAATATCTAAATATTATTTAAGAAAAGTACCTAAGTATATCTAATTTGAAAAAAATAATATTGCAAACAAAGGTTGAATAATGACGACTTCACTCACTCAATAATTGGGGTAAATGTCAAATAATGTTCAAAAAATGGATTAGAATCATCATAATATAGTTATTTTAATTATAAAGGGATTATCATGTATATTGATCTGTAAAATTAAATGTTCTTTAAATAATATTCATAGAGTATTATAATTCAGTCAAATTCATCGTTACCAAAATTAATGATATATTTCAATGAATAAATTGGTTCACATATTTACATTGGTTTCAAAAATAATAAATATAATTTTTTATGCTAAAAATTTACAAGAAAAGTTATAATTAAAAAAATAAGAATAAAAAAAGTAATTTTTAAAATAATACATACACGAAAATCCTGAATTAAAAGGGATCCCTCCACCACATATAAATGATTCATTGTCCCCAATTAATTGAATTATATTTAGAAAGTAATAATATTTATAATTTAATAAATATATGAATGTAATTGTTGATGCGTGGAATAAAGATATAGAAATTTTTTGGAATGTGTTACAGGATTCAGATATACTCTACTAGTTGAATGGATGAATTTTAATGGAATTTATTTAGAATTTTACCAATATCGTTGAATGTATTTTCTTTTATATCATTTGTAATATTTACAACACCAAAAGTATTTAATTGAGTCAGTTTAAATGGTCCTCCCCATATGGAATTATTTTTACCTATAATCATATTAACACTTGAATTTTATAATAGAACATGATTTAAAATATGAAATTCATTTAGTTGGATGGTATTATAATGATCTATTCTTGTTTTATCTATTAAAATAAGAAGAGATTAAAAAACATCCATTCTAATTTTATCTATCACATATAAATATAATATAAAAAAATTATAGCTCTCAAGGTCCAAATTAATCTATCTCATAACTTAGAATGCCATGAGATCAAATTCCGTATGCATGTGATAAATTATAACATAAATCAACCAATAAAATATCATTCTTAAATGTGTTATATGGGTTATTCAATAATGTAAAAAGGGGCCTTCAAACCATTTTCTCTATTACATACTCTTTCTTTTGAAATTGATTCCATTATTCAATTGATTTAATTATTGGATTTTTCATCATGGTCATTGGGTTTTTTTATTATAGGGTTTAATTTTTTATGATGGCCACCAATCATTATCAACAATGTATTAGTTGTTCTGTTGCAAACTGTGATTTCCTTGATTAGTAATGATTGATCTAGGAACACCTACTTTACAAAATCTTTAATCCTATAAAAAATAAAAAACAACATGTTTATTTTTATTTTTATTTCGATGGGATTTCACAAATATTTAAATGATATATGATTAAAATATTATATATAAAATTTCAAATGAAACATTTAATGTCTTGAGATTTCAATGTATGTTTTTTATAACGAAGACAAATTTGTTTGATAAATTTCTCCTCAAGAAAACCCAAAATAAAAAACACTATATTTCCAGGTCAATAAAACCTTGAAATTGAATTATTATGTATGAATAGGAGTAAATAAATTATATATTTTTTTATTATATTATTTTCATATATTATTATTTTTATAGAATCTTTTATAATGAATTAATTTGTTTTCTAATATTTATTATTTTTTTTAATTTTTATTCAAGGAAACTAGGATTATTATTATTAAAAAACTACATTACAAAAATATATTATTGACATATTAATAATACATTTATTAAATTTTTAAAAAAATTAGGAATACTAATAACTAGTATTTTAAATTTTTTTTTTCTATTAAAGTAGTTATTTATTATATTTATAGATTTTTTTTCTTGTTAAAATGATAAATTACAGTAATTTAATTCGGAATGAAGATAATTTTTTTAATTTATCATCTCAAATTATTTTATGATTAAAATTATTCATTTTTCATAAAATTTTAAATTATCATTGAATAATGACAAATAAACTTTTTAAAAATAACATAACCATTAAGAAAGTACTAGTATATAATATTTCATTTTATAGTCATGTACCAATTTTTTTAGTCCAAAAATTTATTTTAATTATTAATTTATAAAACTGAAATTGTTATTTAAATTAAAAACAACCATATTTTACATTCTAGAATATAATTTATATTTCTCAATATATATTTTTCAATACATTACATAGTTAGTATTTTAATCTTCAATAGTATCACATTAGTAAATTTAACCAAATAAAATGGATTTCATATTTTTAATGAATTGATCTATGTTATATTATAAGGATATATTTCAACGTTGTGTTAGAAGAATTCACATAATATTACCCCAACCATAATCAACCACACTCTCTTAAAAAATAATGTTTATTATTTATTTACAAAGACTCGTAAAATATTTAATTGTCTAAAAGATAACATTTAATATACTCTTTGGTAAAATTAGATATTTATATACCTAATTACACTATTATAATTTTAATATTTCAAAAAACATAGATAATTAAATTTTTTCAGAACAAAATAAATTATTAACATCAAAAAACCAAAATCCAATGCTATGTGAATCGTGAGGCTAATGTTGAGCGATGTTGGAATGTGTATGGACAGTGGTGATAAAGGAAAAATGGAGAAGGAAATATATAATCAATTCAGTTATATACGATGAACTAAAATTCATTGAAAGAAAATTATCAACATATACATTGAATCAACAAATAATTTAATAAAGTTGATTTTTAATAAATAAAATTTATAACTATCATTTGATAAATAACCCACACTAGGAACCTGTCTTCATAACAATTATTTAAAATACATCCTATAATGATGATTCTTTCTTAGGTATTAGATAATACCACATTCTTTTCCATGTTATTACATCAGTTGGGATCAATAATAAAAAATGATTATATATTTCCCCATTGGTACTTGAGGAAGTGTCACGACCCGTTCTCGGGGCCCGTGCCGTGACTATCACAAGCCTACCTTCTATAGGATATGGGCTGGAAACTAGCACCAAAAGCATAAAACCTAGTAAAAGGGAATACATTCCATTTATAAAAGTAAAAAAACACAACAGAGTACAGAAGTGAAGTTAGCACTATGTAAAACTGAGTACAAAAGTAAGTGCTGAAAATTAAATGGGCCAGTATACAAACCCAACTGAAGAGTACAATAAAACTAAAAAGGAATGTACAACAGCAGTAAAGTAAAGAGACAACCACTGAGTTGTCCTCCGGAAATTCCACATGAAGGGTGGGTACAAATGGTCTCCTCGGCTCCTCGGGTCCAGTAGTCTTCCCTGTGTACGTCCCGTCGGGTGGTTCACCTTCGGGTTCCCTCCGGATCCACAAGACTCCACTATGATCAGTGATATCCGTCTTCTTCATCCAACACAACATAGTGTGCACATAGCCCATGCAGGGGTGAGTATACGATACTCAGTAGGGACCCCGAGACCCCGAAGGTATCCCAGAATCCATAAAGGATAAACCAAAAAAGAAAGATACAATAACAAAGGAAAAAACAACCCTACATAGGTATATTCCCATACATATACCTAAGTTATCAATCTTAGTTTGGCTCCAACTCTCTAGTCCAAGCACAACCCAGTCCACACATGAAAGATAGTCAATAATTTCAAAGATAAAGATTGAAAGTCAAGACTCATCTCACACAGGTATAATAATCACGAAGAGGGGTGGAGCTGATTAGATATAACCTTTGAATCATCTCCTCTACCAGATCCACATAGAATCCTAGTACATAATTCATCACTGTCGAACCCACGTAGGATCCAAGTACAGTAACCATCATTGCCGAACCCATGTAGGATCCATGTAGAATCATCATTGCTGTCGAACCCACGAGGATCCAAGTACAGTCGTCCTCAATTCCGAACCCACATAGGATCCAAGTACAGTCATCATCGTTGTCGATCCCACAATGGATCCTAGTACAGTAGTTATAGTAGTCACAGCCAGCTCTTGGGTTCCCGCACACAGCGTACTCGATTCCTATAGGGTACACTCCTCGAGTAAAGGGGGTCGATACATCAACTGTCATGAAGTATTATGTTGATTTATCCTGAAGTTCTGTCTCATCAAAATGAACCCAACTCAATAGCCAGCGTGAAAAACAGACCCCCGGTCTGAGAGATATTGGATTCTCCATTCTAGGAGCCCGTTTTGAAATATACTCATTCCAAACCCGGACGTTTACCAATGTTGTCAAAAACCCATTTAGATTATCAAAAAACAACCAACTCATTGATAGGGTCCTAGTGTCATAGACGCCATGTCATTTGGACATGCGGTCTTCATGATATTGACCATTAAATGAAAACAGGCCTGGCCCGTTAAGCCTAGTGGGCTGGCGGGTCGAGATAACCCAGCTTTGACGGGTTTGACCTGACAGGGGTGTTAGACCATCCCGAATAAAATGCATGGCTTCGCTCGATGGGAAAGGCCCGGCCCGAGGGGGAGTGGCCCAACACGAGGGGGTGCGGCCCGGCCCGGCGCGACCCAGCCTGGCGCGGTGTGGCCCAGAGCAGCCCGAGTGGGTGAAACTCAGCTGGGTGTGGCTCGGTCCGAGGGGGTGGCAGGCTGCCCGAACTGGTGGTTCCGCCCAACCTAACCATACTTCTTGCACAATCAGGCTGCATCTCATCTAGCGTGGCACCCTCCTGGTGGCACGGAATCCCTCCACCTAGCCGGCCGACGGGCCAGCCGGTCCTTCCACCGAAGCAGCCAACGAAGCGGGCTACAGTCCCTTTTGCACAGCCGGCGCGACGATGCTGGCTTCCTTCACCATGGCCTACCATGGCCACGGCTCCATGTTCTCGGCACAGTGCGACAACACCATGCTTCCCCCACCATGGCCCACTTGTTTGAAGCTGTCTTTGCGTGTGTTACGGCAGCCCTTGAACCGCCGACCTCCTCCGCATTCCACCTCCGGTCGTCGATTCCAAAATAAGCAAGATCAAACGGATGGTCTTCGGGGCCTGTTCATTTGTCCTGCACCCTCCGCATTAAGCGATTGAAATAGGGAGAGACAATAAATATTATACAATGACGAACGAGGCACAATTTTAATTCAATAAAATTGAACATAATCCCCTACCTTGATAATTGATGTCGTACGTCAGATGTCCGGGAAGATGGCATCACAAGGAGAGGATTTGTAGATGACATCGGAGTGTGTCTGAGGAGGATACGGCGTCTCCACACTTGTCTTATAGAAGATAAATAAAAGCGCATCGTCATTCTTCATGGAACCAGCATTCATTTTCGAAGAAGACGTCTCTCTTCATCAGAGGGTCAGTGTTCTTAAAAAACTCAAGGGCTTTCCCAAACACCCCTTAACACAACGAATTCCCCAAAATAAAATAATATGCTAATGCTATTATTTTATTAACACATGTAATTTAAAATTTAAAATTCCAACCACTTCATTATTTAAATGAAGAGGTTTAATTAATTTGATAAATGTTTTGGCTATTAATAAAGAGAGGGAGAGTAGGTAAAGATATCTCATAAATATTGGGAGAGTTGTCAGCATTAAAAAGGGAATTTAATGGGTGTTTATGAGAGTTATGTGAAGTTCAAGGGTTTAGGTCACGTGTGGGAACCACCCCACAATTATCCTCCCATGGGAGGTTAGCTGGGTGTGGGGCCCACCTATAACTCCCTTTGGGAGGAAATAACCACCATCCGTAAAAATAAAATTGTGCTCCACAAATTTTATTTATTTTAATCTAATTCCCCAAAAAAAATTATTCTCAACCCACTTAAAACACAGATGTAGTAAAGGTCCCCTTATGAAATTACAGGCATTGGGAGTTCATCGATGTCCTCAGATTTCAATTCCGAGAATCGGTTCAAAATATAGAAAAAACTGCTCGTTCGTTTACTGAACGTACCCAATCTAAATTTCGGAAATTGATTCCGGGCACCCTAGGCCTCGGAATCAAGTGACGTTAGAAGCCAAAGACTTGTAAAATTCCAAAGTATTTTAAAAAATTCCATGAAATTTCTGGGTCTTTTAATTACTCCCACCTCAGGGCTTTACGTTCCCGTAATGATACAACATAATCTAGGGAAACAAATGAGGGGACTGAGTACGCATCTGAGCCTCTCGCTCCCATGTGCTCTACTAGAGGTTCCCATGCTGCCAATGAATACTCACCAGAGGAATTGAATGTCCCCATAGGACCCGCACCTATCGATCCGCAATCTCCACTGGGACTTCCGTGAATGTATCCCCTTCATCAATGTCCAACTCCCCATGATCAATGATGTGGTTCGGGTCGTGCACGTATCTCCTCAGATGAGATTTGTGGAAGTCATCATGCACCATGTGCAACTGAGGGGGAAGATCCAGGCTGTAAGCTGCCTCGCCTACTCTACTGGGGACCTGGAATGGCCCGATGAAGTGCAGAGATAACTTTCTGCCCCAGCCAAATATCAGAAATCCATATCGATGTGAGACCCGTAAGAAAAAGTTGTCGCCATCCTTGAACTCCCGTGGTCTCTATCTTTTATCAGCATAGGACTTCTGACTGCTATGTGCAGTCCTCCTCTCCTCCTAGATGATCTGCACCTTCTCCGTCGTAGCCTGAATCATCTCTGGTCTTACATGTGCTGACTCCCCAGGGTTAGTCCAGCACAGAGGTGATCTTCAAGGTCAATTGTACAGTTCCTCGTATGGTTCCATCCTGATGGTGGAGTGGTAGCTGTTCTTGTACACAGACTCCACCAATGGTAGGTGATCCTACCAACTGCGACCAAGGTTATGGACACATGTATGGAGCCTATCCATGAGTGTCTGATTGGTCCTCTCCATCTGGCCCTCCATTTGAGGACGAAAGGCGGTGCTCAGGCGTAGCTGCGTCCCAAATGCCTCCTGCAACCCCTTCAAAAACTGGGAAGTAAAGAGAGCATCTCGATCGGAGATGAAAGATGATGGAACACCCTGAAGACATATGATCTCTTGAACATAGAGGCGTCACAATCTCTCTATTGAGCCCTACTCTCTGATCAGAAGGAAGTTGGATGACTTGGTGAGTCGGTCGATGATCAACCAGACAGAGTCGTGTCCTCTGGGTGTACATGGAATCCCTGTCACGAAATCCATGGATATCCCTTTCCACATCCACTTTGGGACATCTAAGAGCTGTACCAAGCCTGCTGGTAACTGGTGCTCTGCCTTCACTTGTTGGAAAAGTGAGGCATCATGAAACGAACTCTGGTACATCCTCTTTCATGCCCGACCACCAGTATTATCGTCTGAGGTCCTGATACATCTTCACCACTCCTGGATGTATCATTAGATGGGAAGTGTGAAACTCTCTCAGCACTTCCTCCTTCATTGCAAAAGGTACCATGGTACATCCCCTAAAGAGGATGACATTCTCTCCCCCTTCAGAAAATCCATTAGGTTCATGCCCAGTGGAAATCTGAGCATGTTGCGTCTCACAGTCAACGTCCCCACGTTGTGCCTCTCTAAGCTACTGAAGTAGTGGAGGAGTAACTGTAAGGGACTATAGAAAATATTTCACATCTCTATCCATGAAGGATATCTACAAAGTGGTTAAGTGCTTCGTTGCCTCTCTAAGTAGCTGAATGCTCGATCTTCTGCTGAGAGCATTAGCTACTACGTTTCCCTTCCCGGTGTATAATCTATCTCAAAGTCATAGTCCTGGAGGAACTTGAGACATCGCCACTATCTCAGGATCAAGTCCTTCTAGAAGAAAATGTACCTGATACTATGGTGGTCAGATTAGAGTATAAAGAGCTTGCCCATAAGATAGTGCTACCACATATTCAAGTCTACAACCACTACTGCTAACTCCAGGTCATGGGTAGCATAGTTCTGATCATGCTGCCTCACCATCCGTGAACTATAGGCGATCACTACCATCTCGTGTATCAGAACACACCCGAGTCATGTCCCTGATGCATCGTAGTAAACCATGTACCAAACACCCTCCTTTGGTAGCCTCAAGATTGGCGCACTGGTCAATCTCTGTATCATCTTCTGGAAGCTCTGCTAGAATTTATCTAACCACACGGAGGGTATCCCCTTCTTTTTCAATGCTGAAAGTGGGGATGCAACTCTGGAGAAATCTGGCACAAATCTCTGATAGTACCCAGCGAGGCCTAGGAAACTCTGCACCTCTGTCACGCTCTTTGGTGGCTCCCAATCAAGTACTTCCTCGATCATCACATGATCCACCGCAACTCCCTCCTCCAAGATGACGTTCCCCAATAAGTGGACCTCTTGAAACCAAAACTGTAACTTCAAGGGCATACCATAAAGCTGGTGCTCTCGGAGTGTGTCCAGTATAACTCACAAGTGGTAGGTGTGCTCCTCCTCAGAAGAAAAGTAAATTAGTATTCTGTCGATGAAGACTATCACAAAACGATCATTTTAAGGCTGGATGATAATGTTCATGAGACTCATGAACACATCTGGTGCGTTTTTTATGCTGAAGGGAATAACCAAGAACTATTAGTGCCCATATCGACACCTGAAGTCCATCTTATGCACATCCTCATCTCAAACTCTGAGCTGATGATAGCCTGACCTGAGGTCTATCTTCGAGAACCATCATGCTCCCATTAGCTGATTAAAGAGGTCGTCAATCCTCAGGAGTGGATACTTGTTCTTCACGGTTACTTGATTTAGGCGACGGTAGTCAACACATAGTTTTATGCTCCCATCCACCTTCTTGGGAAATAATATTAGAGAAGACCAGGGTGAGACACTGGGTCGGATGAATCCCTTTCCCTGCAAGTCCTTCAAATGTACCCACAGCTCATGATGTTAGGCGGGAGCCATCCGATATGCTGGAGTAGATATCGGTGTTGTCCTGAGTTATAGGTCAATGTGGAAATCTACCCATCTGCGAGGAGTTTTTCCTGGAATGTCATCAAACAAACGTACCCATATTGATCCACTAGAACTGGAAAACTCATACTCCACACATCAACCGTTACTAGGATAAGACTAGCCAACTCATGGGTGAACGGCTGCCCTCTCCTCAGCGTAAGCCCATCCTATGCAGCAAAGGAACCTCTCTTTTCGATGAAGGTGAACCTGCTCCCATCTGTGCGGACACACTGCACATTGCGCATAATACCGTTGATCTGGGCATGGATTGTAGATAACGAATTCATACCCAAGATGAAGTTGTAAGGCATCGACGCCGCTACAAGAAGATATCAACCGAATATCTTGCCTCCTAGAATATGCTCACACTGCCGGTAGTAGTGCGTAATCATCGAGTCTACTCTAGTAGGATTCTCTAGACATAAGGATCGAGCCAACATCTCCGTCGGAATCTCTGAGCTCCAAACAAGTGCATCGACCATAAAAGAGTGACTCGCTCCTGTGTCTATAAGAACTACAACAAGGGTGGAGTAGACACATATAGTACCTCGAATCATCTTAGGTGCGCCGTGGTCGTAGGACTCGACTGCCTGGATCTGAGCATTCCCTTGTCCTACAGCTCCCTGTAGTCAGGGTGGTCCCCCTGATGGTGGTGGTGGTAGAGCCTCAAAGTGTCATCCACCACCCGCTGCTCGGCCAGCTCCTCTGCCTCATCTGCCTGCTCCCTACGGACTTCCATGGTTGAACCTCTGCCTCTTCTTGGAAGGTCCCTCTACTGTCTGTTTCTCATCTGCATGGCGGGTCGGGCAGTCACGAGCTATGTGGCCATGCCCTCCGCATGCATAGCACTGCTTTCCCCTCGTATGGATGGCTCTGCTCCGTGTGCCCCCACACATCCAATCCATTATCCTAAGGTCGCCCACCAGACGGCCTGGTCCACTTGGACCTATGTGACATCTATCTACTTCCGGCTCCAGAAGACTCTACTACGTGTCTCCGTGTGGTGGTTCTCGCTACTGCCGTCAGCTCAGCAAGAATGCTCTCCGCAAGAAGGGATCTCTCATATACTCCTGACTATGTCGGAATACTGAGGGAGATCATCGATGCCCTAATCTCATTTCTCAATCCCTGCTTAAAGGTCCAGGCCTGGAAGAATGGGTCTCGTACCATGTTCATGGATTAGCGTGAGAGGTCGGTAAATCTCGCCGAGTACTGGGCTACTATCATGCTACCCTACCGCATATGTAGTAACTCCTGGATGCGCACCTCACTAACAGTGGCTGGAACAGACTCCGAGAAAAAGAGGCTCTTAATGTTTTTATAAAGTAGAGATTCTGCATCGTTCACCTGGAGCATCAGGCTCCACCATTTACCTGCTCTTGCGTGTAGGAGACTTGCAGCAAGGATCACCATAAGGTCAGCTGGTTTCCCCACTAATCTGATGAATTTGATAATAGCCTCCAGCCAAACCTCTGCTGCATGAGGGTTCGTCTCTCCGGGGAACTTGGGAGGCCTCTATCACTGAAAATAGTGCAACGCACTCAGTCAACAAAAACTCTCTGCTACTGGGGCTGGTGGAATCGGTGGCTCAGTGGGTAGTGATACCGCTGGTGCCTCCGCTATAATGGGGTCAAGCACCGAGGCCATGTCGCTCGGTGGGTTTCCATCTCGCATGTAGCTCGGAACCCAAGCGACATGCCTTCCTAGGGGCATCCTGAAAAGAAATAGGTGTGCCACTATCAAACAGTATACATGTTGAGATGACAAAAATTAGTCATAAATAAAACTTTTGAAACACACATGCAATCAATGTTTTCATGCACTGAGTTGGAAATCAGGTGTCAGGGTCCTGATGTATGGATACGTCGACTGTCGCACCAAAACTAGACTTCATGCACTGAAAACCACACCCAATATTCTTAACACTATTTCTTCACCGAGAAGAAATATCAGAGTCCTGAGTTCTACGGTAGAACCGACTCCTCTAATAACAATTTGTCACGACCCATTCTCAGGGCCCGTGTCGTGACTACCCCATAAACGCCTTCCATAGGGCAAGGGTTGGAGACTAGAACCAAAGGCGTAAATCCCCGTAAAAGGGAAGTAATTTCATTTATAAAAGTAAACAAACACAACAGAGTATTCTTGTGAAGTAAGCACTATGTAAAACTGAGTACAAAAGTAGGTGCAGAAAAGTAAATGGGATAGTATAAAAACCAAACTGAAAAGTAAAGTAAAACTAAAAAATAAAATACATCAGCAGTAAAGTAAAGCATCAACCACCAAGTTATCCTATGGAAATATCACCTGAAGGGTGGGTAGAAATGCTCTCCTTGGCTCCTCGAGTCCGATCGTCCGCCCCGTGTACGTCCCGTCAAGTGGTCCACCTCCAGGTACCGTCCGGCTCCACAAGACTCCTCCACAATCAGTGATGTCCGTCGTCTACATCCAACACAATGTAGTGCGGGCATAGTATGTTCAGGGATGAGTATATGATACTCAGTAGGGACCCCGATACCCCGAAGGTCTCCCAGAATCCAAGAAGGATAGACCACAAAGGAAAGATACAATCCTGAAGGAACAACCACCCTTACTTAGGTATATGCCATTACTTATACATAAGTCATCAATCTCAGTTCGGCTCTAACTCTCGAGCACAAGCACAACACATTCCACAAAGGAAAGATAGTCAATCACATCAAAGATAATGATTGAAAGTCAAGACTTAGCTCACATAGGTATACTAACCACGAAGCGGGGTGGAGATGATTATATGTAACCTATGAATCATGTCCTCAGTCGAACCCACGTGGGATCCTAGAACATAATTTGTCACTATCGAACCCACGTAGGATCAATGTACAATAACCATCGCTACTGAACCCACGTATGATCCAAGTATAGTAGTCATCACTACCGAACCCATGGAGGATCCAAGTAAAGTTTTCCTCACTGCCAAACCCACGTAGGATCCATGTAAATTCATTGTGGAACCCATGGAGGGTCCCATCATAGTAGTCGTCGCAGTCGCATCCAGCTCTAGGGTTCCCGCACCCAGCGTACTCGATTCCTGGAAGGTCTGATCCTCGAGTAAAGGGGTTAGATGCATCAAAAATCATGAATTCCAAAGTTGATGTATCCAGATTTTTGATCTCGTCAAAAGGAACCCAACGCAATAGATGGCGCGTCAAATGGACGCCCAGTCTGAGGGATATTGGCTTTTCAATTTCAGGGGCCTGTTGGAAATATACTTTTTCCAAACCCAACTATTTACCAATGATGACCAAAACTCATACTGAGTATCGCAAAAGGACCACTTCATCGATAGAGTCCCAATTCCATATACGGAATGTCGTTTGGGCGTGCGGTCTGCAAGATATTCACCTTTAAGTGAAAATGGGCTCGACCCTTTAAGCCCAATTGGCTGGATGGTCGGGTTAACCTAGATTTGATGGGTCCAACCCGACAGGGGTGTAGGACCGACCCAAATAAAATACACGGCTCAGCATGAGGGGCGCGACCCGGCAGGGTGTAGCCTGGCAAGGTGCGGCCCCACTAGCTCGGCCCGAAGGCCGAGGGGTCCGTGAGGGGGGGGGGGGGGCTCTGGCCGCCCGAACCGGCGGTGCCATGTGATGCCACCATCCCTCACTAGCCGACATTCTGGCATACGCGGACCACACGGGTGGACCGCGACTCATCTAGTGTGGTTCCCTCATGGAATCGCGGCTTCCCTCTGCCCTTTCAGCTGACAGACTATCCGGTCTTTCTGTCGAAGCGGCCCGCGGTCCGTTCCTCACAACAGGCACGACGGCGCTGGCTTCCTCTGCCACAACCTGCCTTGGCCGCAGATCCGCATTCCCGACACGGCGCAACAGTGTCGTGCTTCCTCCACTATGGCCCGCTTGGCCACATCATTTTTTACGTGTTTTATGAAGTCCCTTGCTTCACCAGCCTCGTTCGTGTTCCACCTACGGTCGCTGATTCCAAAATAAACAAGATAAAACAGAAGGTCATCGGGCCATGTTCGTTTGGCCCGCGCCCTCCACGTTAAGCGATGGAAATAGGCCGAGACAAGCAATGTTAGACGATGAAGAACGAGACACAATTTTAATCCATTAAAATTGAACAAAATCCCCTACCTCGATAATTGACGTCGTACATCAGACGTCGCGGAAGACGGCGTCGCGGGGACATGATTTGTAGACGACGTCGGAGTGCAATCGAGGAGGATACGACATCTTCTCACTTTTCATGGAGAAGAGAATTAAAATTGCATCATTTTTCTTCGTGGAACTAGCCTTCTTTGTTGAAGAAGATATCATTCTACGTCGGAGGTTTGGTGTTCTTTAAAAACTCAAGATCTCACCCAAACTCCCCTTAACACAACGAATGCCCCAAAATAAAATAATAGGCTAATGCTATTATTTTATTAACACATGTAATTTAAATTTTAAAATTCAAACCACTTCATTAATTAATTAAAGAGGTTTAATAAATTAAATAAATATGTTGTCAATTAATAAAGAGAGGGAGAGGAGGAGAAGAGATCTCAAAAATATTGGGAGAGTTGTCAACATTAAATAAGGGATTTTAAGGGGGTTTTATGATAGTTATGGGAAGTTCAAGGGTTTAGTTCATGTGTGGGTCACACCCCACAATAATCATCCCATGGAGGTTAGGTGGGTGTGGGCCCCACCTCTAACTCCCATTTGGAGGAAATAACCACCATCCTTAAAAATAACAGTTTCCTCCACCAATTTTATATATTTTAATATAATTATCCAAAAAAAATTCATTCTCAACCTGCATAAAACCCAACTATGGTAAGGGTCCCCTTAAGAAATTTCTGGCACTACGTGTTCATCGGTGCCCTCGAATTTCAATTACGAGCACCGATTCAAAAGATCAAAAACCCACTCGTTTATAACTGAATGTACCCAAGCTAAACTTCAGAAATTGATTCCAGGCACACCCGTCCTCGGAATCAAGTGCATTCAGAAACCACAAACTCATAAAATTCCAAAGAATTTAAAAAAATTTCCTTGAAATTTCAGGGTCTTAACAATTTTCCTTGAAATTTAAGCTTCTTTACAGGAAGAGTGAAATAAATATAATGATGAAGTGACAATGAAATCATTAACAAATCAAAAATTCAACTCATTGTTTTACCAAAATGTTTAATATATATAAATAAAAAGTGTTCAAGTAACCTTATCAAACCCCTTAAACAAACTATTTACTCATTCTAGAAAAAATAATAATATTATTCAAAACAAACGTCTTGAAAAAATTATAAAATAATTAGATAACAGATAAAGTTGATTATTTTCTATAATAGGAATATTTCTACATATTTTTCTCTAAGAGCACTACCTCAAGTGTGTTCTACATCCTATGATCCTAATATTATCTTTTTCATGTGTTGTAAAGATAATTAACGGTTTAATAAATGCAATTATGTTTAATATAATGGATCAAGGAAGATGGTGAAGGGATCTCTACCATCATTCCTCTTAAAATACATATTCATTAATTCTCTAGATTCTCCTTTCTTCAATCATGTTCTACTTTGTTAATTTAAATCTACCTCACAAAAAATATAATTATCCATTCATTAATGGAATCCATGTGGTTAGGATGTCAATATATATTATCTTCATCAAATGACTTGAGTGGATTTATTTACTACATACACACCCCAAATCATGAGACTTTTTATATCTTATATTATCATTATAGATGATGTCGTTGATTTTGGTGACCTCTGATGTATTTCTAATATTTCACAATTGATTATTTGATTAATTTTATGCCGTAAATATTTTGAATTTAATAATTTCCATAATTTCATGAATATCCTAACATATGTATATTATCAAGAATTGAGTTTTCTTAATATTACATGAAATGACTTTATAAAGCCTTGTTATCATTAATTATTACGTTAGTGTAAAAATGAGTATCCCCTAAATAGATTGGAAATAATAAATTCATTCCATTATTGATCCCAATACAACTTTTCCTTCCACTTATATAACTTTTGTAGTCCCATATGCAACATATTCCTCATAACATATTTTACAAAGAAATCAATGATAACCCTTACATTATAATAAATTACCCTTATTCACGCCCTGATGATGCTATACATACTTTAATGTGTATGTCCCCTAAATTATTTCTTCATAATTGTAAACTGTAACATTATCTGAGCCTAACCAACACCAAAACATGGACATGTTCATCACCCACATGAATGTAGGCATCAACTTATCTGAACACTTGAAACTATCTAATAATTTATATGTCCAAGGTTTTTTATGGTCATCCTTCTTCCATGTATGATTCATTGGTGGTGGATTAGATACATCAATTGGAAGCCTATGGTTGGCAGTTTCAGGGACATCATTAAGCATCAAATAGAATAATTTCTTTAATATGTAGTCCTTATACAATATCTTCATTTATCATGTTTCATTCAATAGTGCCTATATCACTCAATTTTATGGTGAGACAACACATTTAATATTTTGTTTTTTCGAAGGAATATCCAAATATTTAGACCTCTTTAGTATGATTCACCAATTATGATCCATTTTCATGAAATTGAGCACTATGTTATTTTTGGTTATATTTTATTTTAAATTGGATCATTCAGATTTGTGGGTTTTGAAAAATATGAACTCTAATATTATTACACAATGTTAATAAAGTAATTTTTTAAACTAAAAGGATTTATCTATATTCAATTGGTTTGATTCCATATTTATTGTGTTTTACTATTAATTGATCTTCGATTTACAACTTCATTATTACTTGCATCTGGTTTGTATTCATTTTTTCTATCAATAGTTGTAGGTGTGTGTCCATGGTTGAAAATAGAGGAGGAACAGATGCAGAAAATGGGATCTAGTTATAGTCATGTGAAGGGTGTGGGTCACAAAATTAATGAATGGAGGTAGAAAATTTATTTTTTGAATAGATGAATAATTTTTAGAAATAACACATATTTACTGTTGAATAAGGCATCTAACATTAGAAAATCCTATTTATGGTATTACTAGATATCCAAAAAAAGTTTAATTTTAGTTGTAGATGGTTTAGTTGTATTAGCAATCCAGAGTTTATCAAAACTAAAAATTAAATTATTTCCAAACTATGTCTCATTAAAAAAATTATACTTATAATAAATTATCAATTAATTTATGAAAATATGGTGAATATATTCATCTCTAAATTAAATATAATTTTAAATCATTTAAAATATCAATGTATTAATATGGAAAAATTTTAAAAAAATAAAACTTTTATTTTACAAGATATTCAATTAAATTGAAAATGATAATTTTCATTTATAAAAGTCATCATTCAAACAATATAAATATTCAATATATCACATGGAAAACCAATTTATTCTAAAATATTAATATATCAAACAAATTTGAACAAAACTAATGATAAAAATAATAATTTAAATGATATATATTCATTTTGAGATATTTATAATGAGTAAAATAATGAAATATAAATCATTTATAACCAAAATAATTTTAATATCAAAATAATGAACATTTTCTTAACTATTAATATTTTTGTGGAAAAGCTCATGTCAATGGGCTGTTTCTAATAGAAATAATTATTATTTTAATCAAATATGTGTTACATTGTATTTGAATAATTCAACACCATATCCCCAACACATATTAAAATCCCATCACATTAAAATTAATAAGCTTTTTGTATTTACAAAGGCTATTAAGAATATTATAATCATCACTAGGTTCTATTGCACACTAGAATCAATGAAAGTAATAGATCGCTTATTTGCATGAAATTTTCTTGACTCTTATCTAATAAAAATATTATATACTACATAAAATAAAACTCAAAGACAAGTTATTCAATTGAAAACCAATGTGATTAAACTGGAATTATATTTATAACTAGAAGCACTACAAATTTTTAATCTCTCTCTAGTAACTCAAAAAGAATTTATTTTTTCCAATTCATTGATACTAATCAAAACTATAATTAAAATAAAAAATATCCCCTTCTTTATTTGGGTTCAATATCACAGTCACCATAATGAACTCATTTTTGACAAAAACAATTATTTAAAAATATCACAATGATGAATTTGTGTGTAGAATGGGGGAAATAAATTTTTTCATATGAAAAGTGATTATATTTATTGACATAACGCATCCTATTTCATTATCTCAGATATTTAAAATGGGATCCCAATTTCTCATTTATCTCTATATTTAATGAACATATATTATACTTTATTTAGTTGGTTCCCACAAAACATTATGTTTTCCAAATGATAATTAACTACGTTCATGTAAAAATCATTTTCTCAAGATAAATATGTAATTACACAAATATATATAATATTAGTGTAATTTTTTTAAAAAATATCCATAATAAAATATAGACAACTTTAACCAATAATAATGAAATTCGATCAAATTTAGTGTCGGTAGAATCCTTTAAAAAGAGTATAATTTATTTCACATGTAATGGTCCCACATATTATTTATATACATTATTTATATATAAATTGTAATGTTTTTTTATAATAAATTGAATATAATAAAATTTAGATTATAGGGTGACATTATGTAAAACAATGAGGGGTCATTTATGGGTATACAATTGAGGAATAGTTATGAATAATGAGAGAATATTCACCCCTGGACATAAAACTCAACATTTTTCCAGATATTTAATCCTAAGTGGGGAGAAAATATGAACTGTAAATAATCAAAAATTGAGTTTAATACATGTTTGTTAAGGGGTTATAAGAACGTTAAATAACCACATATAAAACCAATAAAATCAATATACAAAATTAATAGTTCATGGTATTTATAAGTTGTAAATAGAATAAACTATTTTAAAAATATGAACAATCTAATTAATGTTAAAATTTGAAAAGTTATAATGTATATTTTTGAATACTAAATAATACTATGGGTAATATCTATGATATAAATTTATATCCTATTAGAATTTAAAAAATAACAAATATAAAGGCATCAAACCAAACATGAAAATTGATTCAAAAATTTTAAAAACATTATTATAAATTCCACCCATTGATGAATCATAGTAGAATTTGGTTAAAATAATAAACTAAAAAATAATTAAAAAAGACCCATATTTATGGATGATTTATACATTCGAATTTTGTAATGGAACTCGATCTATTTTCAAGGGTAAAATCAATGGTTTCCCAATTGAACATCTTATATGATATCAAAAATTATTACCAGAGTAAACAACTTTATTTTTTATTTTAAATCCCATGAAAATATATATGTTGTATTTTTATGATATAAGATTTAATCTAGTAGCTCCACTTATCTTGGTGAACTGCCAAAATTTCACATGGTTTGTCCAGGTTATGCACATTTGTGATAGATTTGGAATATAACATATTCATAGGTCTATATTTTAATATATAATTAAATTATGAAAATAAAAACCATGTTTTTCATCCATTTTAATTTTAAATTATAATTCCTTAGTAAGACATCCCCTTATGTTTTTAACAAAATAATTATCATTTAGTAGGAATAATTTATTAATTTTTTAATTAATTATGTATTCATCTATTTTTAGGTTATATAATTGTCTTAATGACTACAAATTCCAGAAATATGGTCCCAAAAATATCTAACATTTTGGGATCGAGGTTTCTATCTATGTAGGTTCAATAAAAAAAGGATTAGAAATTTCCACATATTAAAAACAAATTCCCAGATAATTCACCACGATTTATAGAATACATTATCTAATAGTTCCCCTACACATACAGGATTGATGAACATAGATACCATTTCATAAAAATCAAAATACTAGGGATTATTTGAAAATATATCTTCTAACTCTATCAAATATTATATTTACAATTTAATGGATTCAAATTTACAACCCCTAAAAAACCCATCAAAATACTCACATATCTCAAATTAAATGACTTTATTAAAAAATGATTGTAGATCATTTAGCACTGAGTTTATAATATTTTAAGTGTGACTATCTACGAAATCGAGTTGTGCTGATTATAAATTATCATATTTAGTTTTTTTATCCAAAAAATATTACTAGATAATGTGAATATAATCATGAAATTTAATTTGTAAACATATCATAAAATTTTTCACTAAACTCTATAATAAATGGTTGAGAATTTATCTTCATATTGTACTCTTTGTTAGAAATTTCTTATCTAAAAACAACATCTATAAAAATATCGGCAAGTCAGGGAGTCTAAATCTGTATAGAATATGGAGTTAAATATACATAATTGATTATAACCATTATTTGGGTGGACATACTGATAGTAACAATATTAAAATCATGGATAATATTCGGTTTGGGTTTCATAAAAATTAGAATATCCATCACATCATCCATATCATTTCTAGTATGTTTTTCGTTTAGAAAAATTAATTAATGAACCCCCAATAATAATATGGTTATTAAAATGGTATATTATACTTTTTAAATTCATTCCATATCAAGAATATGGAAATTTTATTTTTTTAGCATTCTTAAAATAGCTATGAAACCTCAAACCAATCTATAGTGAATTGTGAGTGACCAATCATAATCGTGGATATATTCATATGTTGGTTATTATTCACAAAGACATGTACATTTTAATAGGTAATATGGAATAGAATTAATACTCACTACCAAATAATATAAAATTTCATGTAAACACTTTCTAATAAACAATATTGAATAAAAAATATCCAGGGTCCGTTATAATTGGAGGATATTTCTTAAATAGAATAATTGTAAACTCTTATTTAATATTTATGGCATCAAAGATCATACTATTATATTTTTTTCCATACTCCTCTCTGAATTTCAAATATGATGAAATTTTATATGATGTTTATTGAATTTTAATACAAATGTTAAAGGTTTTAATTATTTTGAAAAATATCATGTAGATAAGTTTAAAATATTATTTAACCTATTTTTTATATTTAATGGTATGTGTAATATTACAAAATTGTTCCTATAACACATTTAAAAAAATATGTATTTATTCTCCACATCCTTTATAACATCCCTTCTTCTTATTTCATAACTTTTTATTGCATCTTACCAACTATGTATATTTAATGTCTATTTTTTTCAAATCAGGTACATAATACATGAAAAAATATTAAAATATTCTAAACCCTTTTAAAATTATAATCAAATGTTCATCCTATGAATTATTAATATATATTAGAAACTAGAGACATACATCCAAGGAAATGGTGAACATAAGGCACAGTAAAGAAAACAAGTGAAAATATTTACTTGTGAACTCGATAAATATCAAAAAGAACATGGGATATGATAAAAGGTTATACCATAATAATAATAATACCATGAAACATAACATTAAAATGTAGTTAAAACATTAAATTTAGACATTTATAATCATATAAATAAGGATCATCCCCAAGGTGTCCTAAAAATTACCAAGGTTATTCACCAATGTATCATAAATCTTTTCATCTTTAGAGATTAATTTATTTAACCAATGAATTTTTATGATATCAAGGGGCACACATAATATGTATTTATTTTCATGTGACCAAAATAGATCATAAAAAATCATTCCATAGATAACAGATTGAAAATAAAAGAAATGGGTTTCATTTCAAAATTGTGGTATTTTAAAAGTGTTTAAAAACATGATCATTATGTCATTTGGAAACCATGGAAACAGAAGGAGGCATTCATGTATGACATATACAAAATAAAATATTTATGTTTTTTGTATTTATGAATACAAATGTAAATAATATCAGTTTCTGTATTCATATAAATAAATTTAGTGCATTTCATGAAAAAATAAGAGAGAGGTTTTGCGTGGAAATTTCTTGTAGAATAACAGCTATATAAAATGGATTGAGAGAAAATTAAAAAAATATGAGAAGAGGGTAACCCACTAATTAATAACTAATAGTAATGTATATGAAAATAAAAAAATTTAAATGACATAATTTTATGTATATTTTAATGACATACCGTGAGAAAATTAAACGTGAAAGAAAAGAGAAGATGTGAATTCTATTATGAAAATTCGGTAGAAAAACAACATCATATAAAAATTAGGAAAATGAATTGATGACTGAAAAATGTAATCTCATCAAATGGAAATAAAATGAAATTTAATAGGGGTACATAAGACTATTCTCCAATATATGAAAACTGAAATTCAAATACATAACATAAAAGATGTGTTGACTAAGAAAGGAGGGTGAAAGGTTCTAATACTATGAAGGAAGAATTCCATATATTTTGGAGGAAGAATTATTAATGTATGGAATGATTGAATGGGTTCGTATTTATTGAAACAATGAGGTAATATTTTATTAATTTCTAAGGGACATCTCCTTAGTGATATTTGAAAACCCATGGGCTTCCCCATGGTATTTTCCAATGGTATTGGCCAAATTGGACACCACATAACATATTTTACTGTGAAAAGTCCAATATAATTATTAAATCATTATTACACCATTAATAATCTCATCAAACACATAGAAAATCAAAACTGTATATTTACTATTCACTGAATAACAAATCATTTGTTAAAAATCAATTAAATTCAACCTAACCTTGTGTGAAAGCTCTGAATTCAAAAATTAACTCCATTATATGAAAATAATTTTATAATTATGAGATCTTTAATTTTCATATAGAAATACTATTTATATAAAAATACGAAACTTTAACTAATAATTTATGAAACAGTTATCCACTCATGCTGTTATATCACATTTCCAATCAAGATTCCTGAATTATAATTCTTCTTTCTTAAGTGAGGATACTATTAAATTGTTAACATTGATATTCATAAGGGTAATGTGACTTTTCATAATTTAATATTCACCAAAATTTATGTTGATTTTATTAAAATAGAAATTTGTTACTTATAAAACTATAGAATACTATTTTTTTTAAAATCATCTCCCAATATTATGTATATAAAGTATAGAAAATATTTTAAAATAATTTTTCTTTACAAATTCACCAATAATATTTAACTTCTTTAAATTGAATCTATATTTGTATTGGAAATTGAAATTTAATAATATTACCATAATAAGAAATAAAAATTTTATTTATAGAAATGGATTACCCAAAGTATCTAAGGCCTTGTTACATAGCCCCTTATATTACCTACATAGGACCTAATAGTAAGGTGAGTAATGGTGGTAGAATCTTTGGATGGCTTGGAAAATATTTCCTGAGTAGTGATTTCTCTAATCCTGAACTTCTCTCTATGTCGATTACGTTCATGCTTATTATGTAGAAGCTCAGCTTCAATATGGTCTTGAGAAAAGCCTGGTGATGATACCTCCATCCCAATCATCAACATATGGGATTCATATGGCATGATTCTACTAGATGAGGCTATCTACTATGAATTCAATATTAATTATCCATGATCATTTTATTTATAAACAATAATCATTAAAATAAGAGTATATTATCCAACATTCATACTAAATAATTTTCATTTAATTGTCAAAACCAAACTATCTCATTTTAATTACACTTACTTGATTTATATAGAGATATAATAATGATTTGTAAAAATAAAAATAACACATAAATTCAAGAAACTAATATTATTCAAAAGATTGTGTCACAAAAATTCCTACCCCATTATGAAATTCCTTCCCCAAAATTTAAAATCAGACATTATAAAGATAAAAGGTGTGGGTACTTCTACCTCATACACTCCTATAGTTACAACGTGTCTTCTTCACATTTTTGGTTCCTCTACAAGACCGAAAGAAGGCGGATAGTCTTCTTGCATAGAACCTTGTCTCTATAATCCAAGATCTCAACTAGCAGCTCTCCATAAGATAGGTCATGTTTTAGTTGTACCAACTCTATAGTTAGTACATGTGAATTTGAGGTATGTAATTCCTCAAGTGGGATACATTGAAGACATCATGACTAGTGCTAAATTTTGAAGAAGTGCAAGCTGAAAGGCCACTTATCTTAAATTATCATTTAGTTTATTGGGGATAGTATATCTGTGGTTGAGCTTCTAATTCTTTAAAAAACTCACTAATCTCTTCCAATGTGAAATTTGATGAAAGAACACCTCTCCATCATCAATATCTGTGTCCCCTCAATGGATGTCGATATAGAACTTTTTATGACACTGAGCATCTTTAATGTGTTCCTAGTTGGAATTATTCTTTTTTATTCAATTTCACAAGATCAAGCATAAGAAGCATTCTATTACTAGCTTCATCCCAACTAGTATGAGTTATACATCACTTCTAATATATAGCTTCATTGGGTGACAATTATCGCTGGAAAAAAATGTATTATTGTAAGCGAGCTTAACTAATGGAATTTTTTTATAAAAAAAACCTTTAAATTTCATTGGGAAAGTTTCCAGCATGTCCTTGAGAGTTTGAATAATCTTATTCATTTGGAAATCAATTTAGGGGTTATAGGCCATACTGAAATTTAATTTGGTACTCAGATCATGTTGAACTGTTCTCCATATTTTTGATGTGATCCTTGGTTCATGATTACATACGATAGAAAGTGGAACTCATTGTATCCTTACAACTTCCTTTTCATAAATCCTGGAATGCTGTTCATGAGAAAAATCTTCTAGAATAGAGATAAAATGGGAAGTCTTGGTGAGATATTCCTCAATAATCCATATCTCATTGTTTCCTTTTGATGTTCTGAGGAGAGAAATGAAAAAGTACATACTAATATTTTCCTACTTCCATGCTGGTATGGGTAGTGGATGGAATACCCCTATAGGATGTTTTCACTCTCCCTTAATTTTCCGACATAACAGGAACCCTTTAGTGTAATATAAAATATCCCTTTTCCTATTATCCAACCAAAAATTATCATGAAGAAACATATACAATTTCAAACTTCCCAGATGTACAGAGAAAGTAGAGTTCTGAACCTCATCTATTTGCTTTTAAATTATTTCTATAATAAATTGAACAACACATCATTCTTGAAATCTCAGTACACATTTTTGATCAATATTGATCTTAGGAAACTTCACATCCTTCACACCCACAAACATCTTTTGTAAAAAATGATCTTATTTCTAAGCATTATTGGTCTTTTCAGGTAATGATGTTTATGGAATCATTTGTGATAGGGTCGATGATTTTTCTTCCCTTATAATCCCCATATCTATTTTTAACTTGGACTTGGATTTGGGGATCTCATTGAATCCTTGTAATGGATAGAAAAACTAGTTCATTCCTACTAAATACATCAATGGCTTGGTTTTCTCTATTGAGAATATAATAAATTAAACCATCGTGGTCTTTATGAAGTTCCATCCATCACTTCTGTCTCATGTTCAATTACAGTGGTGTTAAAATATAAATCAAATAGGGATAGTCTATGTATATATAACATTTCTCCCCATAAAGATTGTTCTTCCATCACATTAATGCATAAAAAATAGCATCCAGCTTAATATCATGTCTTGGATAGTTATGTTCATGCCTCTTCAACTATCGAGACGTATAAGAAATGACTTTTTCATTTTTTATGAGTACACATAAAAGAAATTTCAGATATGAATCGCTAAAAATAATGAATCCTTATCCACAAAAGCAAAGAGATACCATGGATGCAATAACCAATCTATTTGTCAGTTCTTGAAATCTATTCTCACATACATTTTTTCAGATGAATGTGACCCCTTTTCGTGTTAACTGGGTTAATGGATTAGAATGTCATGATTTTTTTTAAAATCCTCATATAATATCCCTATAATGCATAGAAAGAATTAATTTATGTTATTTTTGTATGATAAGTCCACTCCTCTACAATGTTTTTTATTGTAGGGATAACTATAATTCTTTAATTGGTTTTAATGTGCCCAAAGAAATAATATTGTTTTAATTAAAATTAAACTTTTCTAAACTTTTCAAAAATAAAATCCTTACATAAAGATTGAAAAAAACACTTATATAATCCTCACACTCCCATGATCTTTTAGAATATATCCGAATACAATCAATTAAACAACAACAAAGTTATTATCATAGTCTTTAATTACTCTATTCATCAATTCTATAATAATAGTAGGCCCATTAGTTCGTCTGAAGTGAATAACAACAAATTCATAATGCCCATATCTTGATCGCAATGCAATTTTTGGAGTATCTTCATTCTTTAATCTCAATTCATGAAGACGATGTTGAATATTATGTCATCAATTCTTAGGTGTGGGTATTTGTTCTTTATTGTGATCTGTTTGTTTTCTCTATAATCAATGAATAGCTGTATTGAGCCATCCTTCTTGTTCACAAAGGGAACATGTTCTCCCCATAGAGACACACTCAATATGATAAACCCTTTCTCTATGTGATATCATATATTATTCTTAAATTCCACATGATTGACATTTTCTATCCTATATAGGGACATTGATATCAGATAATATCTAGGTAAGAGTTCAATAAAGTTCTCTACCTCTCATTACGTGGGAGGTCCGGGTAACTCTTCAGGAAATATGTCATTATATTCCTCGATGATGGGGAAATTTTATATCCATATACACTGATTTCATTCTTCTTTTTCACTGATCAACTCTATATATAAGGATATAGGATGTTATTCTAAACAGTAATCTGGTTGTGATATCTCTACTTTTATGATAACCATATGTTTTATATTTAAGACTACTGAGATTTAATCACTTGTTTTATCTTAGAATTACACATTGAGAGAGATTCCATCTCAAGTATAATGTCGAATTCCATAAATGTAATGACTAATATATTTTCAATAATATTGTGATCACTAAATTAAATACAAGAGTCTCTGAATGGGGATGATTCTCAGATAATCCCACCACAAATATTGACTGATAACAGTACTTTTATAAATTATGTTGTTTATTATAAATTCATTGCAATTATATAGGAAATAAAGTAATTAATATAACAATAATCAAAATAAGTATTTTATTGTTTTGAGAGAACAATTTGAATAACAACCACTACATCATATGGACCATCCACATTATCCTTTTTGATTGGAAAGGTATGACCTTGTTCCCTTGGACATTGTTGTGGCTGAGGTTGATTCCCCTCCATGGCCCTCATATTTGTACAGTGATTGGAAAAGTGACCATGTTTTCTACACTTATACAATTCATCTTCACATAGGTCATCCACCATATTCCCTTTTACATTACCATTGGAACGTTGAGGTATTAACTCACTATGACAATTCCACACTATAAATCCATCTCGTCTATACTTGTTTATATTCCCTATCATGAGGAGTTAGTTCCACAAATTCATTTTCCCACATTTATTAGATGTGGGATATTTAACTTTTTGGCATCCTCTTCCTTAATCAATGATCCTTCCCAAGCTTGGTTCCATTGATCACTTGAATTTACTGTATCTATAAGACCACCACATCTCATTGAACTCCAGTTCAACTCTCATAGCACTCCACATGATCTCCTCATGGCTATCATAGTATTTATTGGCTAAATTAATCAACAGATGAGGTCTTAGTGCACCTATGAATCTATCAACCCTCCAATTAGGATCCATGAAAAGTCATTAGATATATTGAGAATGTATTGTGACTTTCACCTAATAGCATCAAACAAATTCATTCTTTTTCTACTTCAACTCATGAAACTCCTATTTTTTTCTCATATAATGAGGGAAATACTTATTGAAGACGATCCTTCGAAATGGTTCATACTCCATATCTTCAACCTCCACTCATGGTATCAGGTTTTAATTAGTTCCCACCACTAATTAGCTTATATCTCTAAGTAGAATAGATACGTGGTGACCTTTTCTTTGTTCAAAATAGTGAATCATTTAAAAGATCTTCTCGATAGAGCTGATCCACTATTCAGATATCAATGGGTCGGTAGATCCAAAAAAATTGCTGGCCATTGATGCATAAATGACCAAAAAAATGTTGATCACATCATAGTGAAATTGGTACCTCTTCCTGATTTTATTTATTTCATATAACATGTGTTATTTACTTCATCATTTTCCTGAAATTTTCCATTCTGGATTCCATTATAGTACCGTCATCCAATGGTCTATTCGGTCTCTATTTGAACTGTTCATCCTATTTCCCGTAATTTTCTAAATGAATAAAACCATACATAGAAGTTAATTTCATTTAAAAATGTTTTGACTATAAAGTATTTTTATATCTTAAAACATTATGCTTAATAATATTATTCTTTAAAAATGTTAACATTTCTCAATAAATGCTTCACAATGATTCATAAAATGCTTATGAATAAACAAACCTGCCCCCTGGTAGTGTCAAACATAGTGTACAAAAACACCTATTGACCTATACCAGGATAACCTAGGTCAAGCCCAAAACTCCTTATCATAGCTTTCACTGCATGGAACATCTGTTCTAAAGCCACGTCCACTTGTTCGTAGCTAAACAAGGATTTATATTTTCAGAAATCAATTACTTAATATTTCACCAAAATACTGGATTGTGTTGAAATATTTAAAAATTTCTATATGTTTGATTATAATGTTTTGAAATCATTTTTTACACCAATAACTAAACTATAGTTTGATATCAATAATAGCATATTTCCTTGTTATAACATAACATTTCCTTAAATTATGAAAATAGAGGATCTTTAATGTATAGTGTCTTGGAAATAAGGTACATAATATATGAAAAGATATGAAAATATTTTAATCCACTAGAAAATATTATTTATTGTTTCATCTTAAGAACAATTAATACATAAAATAACCTAGAGACATGCAACCATGTAAATGGTGAATCGAAGGCCTTATATGGAAAACAAGTGAAATTGTTTACATGTGAACATGAGAGATATCAATAATAACCTGGTCTATGATAAATAGGAATAAAAATTAATATTAAAATGAAATATAAATTGAAAATATATCAACAAAATTCAATTTAGTCTTTCAAAAGAATATCACCAAGTGTTATCCCATGGGTTTCATATATATTACAAAGGTTATTTATTAAGGTATCATAAAACTTGTCATATCTTGAAACTAATTTTTTTCCAAGAGAAATGAAGTTATATCAGGGAAATACATTAATATGTAATTATTTTCATCTATTCAACATAGATTAAAAAAAATATCATAAATAATCCATAGAGAATGAACTAAATGGTATTCCTTTCCAAATTGAGACCTTTTAAAAGTGCATAAAAACATTATCAATATATCATCTATTAACCATGTTAATGGAATGAGGGTTTTATGCATGTATACTGTAATATTAAATAAATCATTTTTAATTCATTATTAATTCACCTATAAAATAAATAGGTTCAGTGGTTCAAATAAATAATATATTTTAATTCCATTTTAAAAACAAAGAGGGATATTGAGACAAAATTTCAACAACATAACTGCTATATAGAATTGATTTAAAAAACATAACAATTATAGGGGAAAATTGTCTCCCACTCATAAATAACACATAATACAGTATAGGGGAGGAATAAAACAGAAATAAGATCATGTAATGGATATTTTATTGATATACCACATGAAAAGGAATCATAAAATAAAATAGAATGTGCACGTTCTTTTAGGAAAATTCGGCATTCAAATGACATCACATAAAAATTAAAAAATTTACTTGATGAGAGAAAAAAAGGGAATATCATAAATTGGATATCAAAAGGAAAGTAATATGGATAAATAAAGCCACCCCCCAATAGTATAATATAGAAATAAAATGAAATAACATAAAAAAAATTATTGACAAAAAAGGAGGGAGAAAGGTTTCTTTACCTTGACGAGTAACTTCAAAAACATTATATTTGGGACCTTGGTGAGATTTAGGGATCTATGGTAGGAATCTACGGTTGGTAAAAATACATGATCTTTATTGAGGAAAAAATTTGGAAGGAATGGAATGATGTAATGGGTTGGTATTAATAGAAATAGTGAAGAAATATTTTATTAATCCCCAAGGGAAACCTCATTAGTGGAATTTAAAATTCCATGGGCTTGCCCATGGTATTTTCATATTATATAGGGACCTTGGGACACCTTATATTATATTTTATTATATACAAGTAGACCTTAATTATTACATCATCATTATGAAATTAATTATTTCATTACACACAGTGAAACTCAAAACTATATTTTTACCATTAACCAAAAAACAAAAAAAATTATAAAAATATAAAAAATTCCCCCTAACCTAATATTAATGAACAAAATTAAAATGATAACTATAATTTACGAAAATAAATTTATAATTATGTATTATTTGTTTTTTATATAAAAACACTATTTACATGTGAAAATACTAATACATAACAAATAATTAATGATAATATTATTTACATATTCTATTGAATCACATTACATATAAGAATATATAAATTATATTTATACTTTATTAATTAAGGTTACTATTCCATTGGTCACATTACTAATAATAAAGGTATTATTACTATTAATAACTTACTATTCACAAAAAAATAATTTTGATCTTATTTTAATCTAAATTTATTACTAATCAAAACTGTAGAAGACCATTTCTTAAAAATAATATCACCTTATTAATTATTTAGAGTATTAAAAAATATTTTAAAAATAATTTTTTTCAAAACTCATCAACCATGTAGTACTTCATTAAATTATTTTTATTTGTATCTTATCATTTAAAATTCACAAATATTAACATAATACAAAATAAAAATTTTATTTATACAAAAGGATTACACAAATTATTAAATCCGTCATTACAAAGAACCTTATAACACCTATATAGGACCTAAGAGTAAGGTGTGTAATGGTGATATAATCTTGGGGAAGCACAGAAAACATTACTTGAGTTGTGATTTGTATCATCTTGAACTCCTCCAGAAGTAGAGTACATTCAATATTAAAATTTAGAATCTTGGCTTGGGTGTGGTCTAGTGCAAAGCCCAGTGATGCTACCTCATTCCTATACTCCAATAGATGGGCTTCTCACAGTCTAAGTATACTGGATGAGACCATTAGTAAAATTATTATTCAAAAAAAAATTACATTGTTACTATGGAAATATTAGACAATAAAATGAGAACAAAATTATACGATGAAGAAAAAAATAATAAATTGGGAAACAAGCACAACACATTGAAAAATAGAATGGGATGTGATTGGTATTTTGAATTTTTAGTAATAGTGGAAAGTGTGGGGATTGATTTCAAGAATCAAAATAGAGAAAGAAACCACATAACTGATTAAGATAGTGGAACAGTAAAGTATTAGATTAATATAAAATTTACCACCCTTACACAGAACCAATAGTATAGGTATTGATGTAAAGGTATGAAAAATGAAATGTATAACATTTCATAAATAAATCCCCATATCCATAGACCACACATGAGTTTTAATATTTATTTATGAACCCTTGATTATGTTACTTACTCATGGATAAGAGATTAATATATAATTTCATGTGTGAGTAATTTAATTTTGGTCACCCTGGAAAAATATACACTAATGTTTCCCCATATTTACTATCAGGTAATAAAAATAAGACCATGGGGAAAAAATTAAAGTCATTGTTAAAATGAAAATATAATTATTTGTTCAAAAAAATAATAGAACTGGTATATCTAAATATACATAAAATCAATAAATCGATTCCACATAATAAATATATTATTAATACGTGAACAAACAAAAATATAATTAATTAATGAGATCTCAAAATAATATTACTATAAGAATAGAAGAGAGAATGCCGATTCTGTGGATTAATTCGACTCTTTCCCCAAAATTGTCTCCAAAAAAACTACTTTGATTTTTTTCTCTATCCTTTATCTCTACTCCACTCTCAAATATGGGTTGGATTGATTATCATTGATTCGAGGAATGAAATATTGATGAATGGAATAGATTAGGGAATATGGTAAGTGGTGGAATTCCATTATTCTCCCAAAACATTTTCAACCATAATAATGTATTATTTTCATTCTTAAATCATAAATTCCTTCCAATCATAATATATAGATAATCAAAAAATTGGTCTAGTTTTTCTTCAGTAGTTTTAATATGTTCAGGATAAACTGTACATTTTCTTCATCAATTGACTCAACAGAAGTTCATAACTATATGTACACTATTAAATAATGGTACAATTTATAAATCACATTATTAGTACATATTATTCATTAAAAATGTTAAAAATCAATTTGAATCCATAATATTAATCTTTATTTCTTTGAATCTTTATAACCTTATCCTATTAGTATTTTATCTCTCCCATATTTCATGGAACAAATGATGTTAAATTTTATACAGAAATTTGAAATATAAAAATATCACAGGAAAAATGTTATAAATCCTATTTGGATTATAATATTACATTAATAAAAAAATTATTATCTTTACTAAAAATTAAAATTCTACAATTATTATAGTCTTACTCATACGTAGCTATGCTTGAACCTTGTGCGATTATTTCCAACAACTTCATAACTTATCCTTCTATACGGTTTGACCCATCTTACAAAAGTACTATTGTCACCAATAAAAATATGTGATGTAATTGTTGTCTATGTCCTTGATCAAACTTATTTATTCACCAATATATTATTTCATAAATTTAGAGCTACTTTCCTTGATAGTGATTTCCAATTATAGAAAATTTTCGAATCCTTTACAAAAATTACACCTCTTTTCACATATGAAAAGGGAACTCATATCCTCGCATAAAATCATAAAAATAACACCATATTTATGAAATAAATCCACAATAATCAATACCTCAAATTCGTATAGTTATCAATTTTTTTTCTCAAAAGCCCATCTCTATTGGAAATTATACAATTACAAAGACGATAATCAAAAAAGTAATTTTTAAACTAATATATACTCTTTCCTCATTTTAATTTCTTTATGTGCACCTACTATTCCAAAACGTTAACAGATATATAATTATAATATTACATTATTATCATTTTTATATAGTTATATAATTAAATTTATGGTAAAATCGTTAACCAACAATCACATTCAATTAAGAAAATTTGAATCATGAATCGCATGTACGTGCGTGCAATTGCAGAAAAAAAAGTTAAAAAAATATTGTTTCATTATCCAAAAAACATTAATGTTTCATTAAATTGATATAATAATCTATGGGTTACAACTATAAAATATTTATGATTCTAAAATTATGAAGCACATAGCACATATCTCCCATTCTGAGTAAAATATAATATGCATCCATGCTTATGTGTGGATTACCACCTCTATGGAATGGTGGGTATTGGTTTACATTATAACCATTCATGGAATGATTTATAAAATTGATTAAAGAGTAAAAATAATATATATTTAATTATTTCCATTCTACTATATAAAATTCCAAAAAAATGATTGATATGAATAATAAAAAATCAATAAAAAAATAATTGTCATTATATTATAATACTAATAGGAAAAAAATGTTTTTATTAATTGAAATAGATTTTTATAATTTATAAGTACTTCTAATTCCATCCATTTTTTAATTAAAAAACCAAAAATAAAGTAATAACATCATTTTTTGACTGGTATAATGATATTTGTACTATACTATCTCTTTAATATCTGTGAATAAGGTATTGATTGTTATTTCGTCTCTTTAACCACTATCTAATATATGATATGAATTTATATCATGTATAACTATGGTAACATAATTTATGTTATAATATCACATTATTAAGTAAATAATGATTTTTATGGTTTTCTATGGGTTACATCAATGTACAATTCATTAAATAAGAAAAATCTTATTTTTCATTAAGAATCAATGAAATATGTTTGTTTTCAATCTCAACATTGAGTATATTGTATTAAAAACTAATGGATTGAAATTGAAACAACGTAAATAAATATAAATATTACATTATATTATATTTATTGGATTTTGAATGATTAACATTAAATGAATAAAAAATACACTCATCTCTCTAATAAATTAAATTTAATAAATTGAAACTATAAACACATGACATAGAATTTTTTTGAAAAATAACTTACATATAAATGTACGGAATGATTAAACATGAGGATAATTAATTATTATATATATGAATTATTTTATGGTGTATTAAATAAATAATATCAAAATAGTTGTACAAAATGATCGGTGCCTCTATAAAATTTATCAGTTCCTTGTTATGAAATTTCATTTTGAATTACCCTCTTTGAGAAATGTTTTGTATTATGAATCAAATCTCTTTTCTCTGGTGTATAAAGTAAAAAATTATATATTATATCAATAACTAAATTTTATTAATTTTATTTTAATTTCAATATTATCAATTTCTATCATGGCATTTTAATTCAACTCATGATTTTATTTTTATCTTGGTTTAATGTTTTGTCCTTTATGACATGTTTTTCTATGAACCATACTTCCTTTTGAATTCTGTTGTATTTATTTACACTATGTTTAACTTTTTATATTTTATTTTTTTAAATCATTTTATATACTAATCCAAATAAATATTTCTAATCATATGGGATTTGACTAAGGTTTTTTAGAGTTAGAAGGGTTTCAATATTAATCACACATTTATAAGGTATGATTCAAATTATGAAACCATATTTAGATATATCTTGTAACTACTATTACCTTAATAGAGAATTTGATAAATTATTTTCTTACATGAAATCATAACTTCAATTCATTATCTCATTTTTTTTTAACTATGATTCATATATTCCCTAATATATAACGGTTTTTCCTAACTCAATATTCTTCTATTAGATATAATGTTTTTTAATAGGATTCATATTTCATTTCTTATAGTATTTAATATTATTATCTTGGATGATTGGTTTTTATTCAAATAATCCTGATTAATTATTTTTCTCTCTTCTTGAGAATGTAACTATTTATATAATAATTCTTATCCAAATAAATGATGGTTTCCACTCCATGCCCATAATTTCTCTTCATGAACATGTTTTCATTTTAATTGAAAATCTATTTAATTATTATCTAAATTTATCTTTATAAATCCATTACCCAATTTTCATACGATATATTTATTAGCCTTTTTAAAATATGGGATTTTGATAATGTTCTTTTAAACAATAAAAGTGATCCTTTAAAACTACGCTTATTACATTACTATTAAAAAAAATAATTGTTTCTCAATTTTATATATCACGTTATCTAGTATTTGTTCCATAACTTTTATATATTTTCAATAAAATATATACCTATATTAGAATTCAATTCATTTTTTGTTTAATAATTTTTTTTATGTTTTTTTCAAAATTATCTCATTTAAGAAAAAACTACTTTATGGAATTTTCGTACAATTCATTTCATGAAAAGTGTCACAATTATAAAAAATGTTTCTCGATGAATAATTTATATATATATTTATACATTTTTTTAATAAAAAATAGTTTAATTATACTGTAAAGGAATATAATGAGCTATTTCATTCTATTAAAAACCTTGTGCTCATTTCAACCTACATCACCTATGTGTTTCATTTTTTTACTTCACTTTGATCTTTATCATTAATTTAATTTATTGAAACTCATTAATACTATCTAATGATTATTTAAAAAAATTATCGAACAAAATAATATATTTTCTTCTCATATTGGGAATAATTATTATATAGAAATTGGTTTACCTTTGAGCCATTATTACAAAACGACCTCTTTTTCTTGTGTTTTATCATTATTTGTATTTACCATTGTAATATTTTAATTAGGTTGAACACATAATAAGGTACATATTTTAATTCTTATTATGTTTTTGAACTATATTTATATAACACACTAATATATTGGGTAATTTTTTCATATAAGGATATAACATGTATAATGCATGAGCAATTATCCAAAAAACACTATGTTTTGTGATGGGTGGTCCCGATATTAAAAATTCCAAAAATGCATTTTATATAGCTTTATGTACCATTAAAAACATTTATGGGATTACTATAACATGATGTTATATTTTTAAATAATGTTTCTCAAATGAAAATAAATTTATTATTATTGTTTTATATGAAACACAGTGTTTTTCATGTGTAATAGACAACATTGAATTTCAACAAAACATGATATAATATTAAAGTATTATTATTTAATATGATCCTTACCATTAATCAGGTAGAATGTTTTTTATGAGTAATAAGAACTATATTATGAAATTATATTGTTTTCACAACATTTCATGGTGAATTATTTGGCGAACAATTAATTATAAATAGTAAAAAAAATATTTTTTTATCAATGGTTATATTTTTATAAAAATACTATATATATATATGCACAAACAGAAGTTATCAAAATAAATTAAACAAAAATAATTTTTCATTTATTTTAATTCAAAGTATATATAATTTATTAAATTATACTATTTAACATTTATTTATCATATTTTTTAGGCTAGAGAAAAATAATTCCATTTTTTCTCCTAAAATTATATGTTTCAACACATTAATTTTGTCACATTTTCACACATATTTCTAAATTATTTTATTAATATTTTAGAATGAAATTGAATAATTATTGTATTTTTTAAAATAATCTTCTCAAATATATATTACGGTAGTTTTTTTATAATTTTATAAAAAGATACACTTTTGGATGGACAGGGAAAAATATTGGTGATTATTAATAATTCTTATTTCCATCAATGATTTTAATGATATAAAAATTATATTAAGATTATTAATAATTTTAAATTATTTCAATTAAATAAATAATAAAAAAATTATATATTCAAAACCAATTATATATATATATTTTTATATAAAAACTATTAAAATTTTTGAACATTTTATCTTAGTAAAATTTAATTCCTATAGTTTTAACATGATCAATTTTAAATTAAAATTGTCCAATTACATTAATTATATTAGCAAAAATTAATTCAGTATATATAATAACAATAATATATATTTTATAATAAGGATAATATAATTATTTACCATTATGAATTGTTAAAAAACAGAATATTAATTACCTTTGTTATAGTTAAAATAGTTTAACATGCGGAGGGGCTTCACTTGAAAGGTAAGGGGTAATATGAACTAAAATAAATCCAACAGAAAGTTCAGGAATTATTTCAGCCATATAGCTTCTAGTTCCAAGGAAAGAATTTTTTTATCCTTTTATTTTTGGAAAAAATGATGATCCACCATCTTCTTTTAAATAAATATAATCGTACCACTCACCTCACATAAAAAAAGGCCTCCCCTAATCTTATCATATTCACTCATAAAAACCATTTTTTTTAAAATAAACTTACCCAAATTAATTTATTGAATCCCTAAACACATACCAAATTCTAATTTCTAGTCAGAAACACAACCTACAAATCCATTTGGTGCAAATACAATGATGTTTTATGAAGAAGCGATCATGCTCATAACATAGATTTTTATTTAATTTATTCCTCCACAACATTCAATTATTATTAAACCATAACTAAATTATAAACTACTTATATAATATATAATTAAATATTATTATTCAAATTTAATTACATATATCAGTCTAAATATCCATTGAATGGGATATGTATTCATCATTCATTTGCTTGGTGGACTACACCTTCGAAAATAGATGTAATTTATTTTCCATAGTCACATACCATGAATAGATATTATAATTTATTAAAAAAATATATATTATATTTTTTATATTATATTAATTTATTAATTATTATATCGAATATACCCTTGTACAAACTATTCTATGGGAAGACGGTATTGTTGCTCTTGTTTATGGAAGACCACCACATCCATAAGAATTGTGATTCCTTAAATATTTACATGGAACTAAATTGGAGCGGTATATAATGAAATTATTAGATAAATAAGACATATAATTTAATAATTAATAATAATATATTATTTACATTTATTAATTTTAATCCTCTATCAAAATGAAATAGCATTCATGTGTGTGTATGTTCTACCATCCTCATGAACAATGTATTTAATTTTATATCTTTAACATCTATGGATTATTATAAATATTAATATACATAATATAAATGGTATTTATATCTTGGTTAACATTATACGTATTATGTGACTATGATAAATATATGATGGAAAACATAACGAATCAAATCATTCTTGAAAACCAATATCTTTTTTCCCAATACATGACTTTGACTTAGAATTACTAATAAACTAGAAATAAAAGATATTAATTAAATTATATATGATAATATATATATATATATATATATATTTAGATAATATATTTATAACAAATCAATTTATTATATATGTGGTTTAAATAGGAATGAAAGTGGTCAAGAATTAATTTAAGGGATTTGTGTCTCACTTTTAACATTTTTGAGAAACAATCTATATTCCTATCCAATTTGATCATTGTAGTTATCATATTAACGAGGATTTTATATTTCTATTTTTTATCTTGAAAATTATTGGAATTCTCATTTTAATTTTATTACAGTTCATAATTGGGATTTACCTTTCAAAATTTAGTAAAGTGATAAGATATTTTTGTATAAATTTTCTTTATTTGGGATATAAGTTAGGTTATGAACCAATTTTATTTTATGAAGTTTTTAAACAGATATGTTAACATATAATATCCCAAATATTTTTATTTTTGTTATATATTTTTTTCATTTTATTAAATTATATTATGGTGAATATGATTAAGTGTAACAAATGTGGTGTGGGTTCTTTAACTCAATCTCATCATTTGTAGGGTTTATTTATGGTTATTCTTACCATGATAAAATATTACATTCCATATATCATTAAAATAATATATTTTATTCTAATTTGGTTATACCTTGAGAAAATTAATTTCCATTTATTTTCCTCTATTTATGTACATAGGAGTTGAAGAAAATGAGATTAATATAAAATGAAATTTTTTCACTCTTTGGGATAAACATATTTTTCATCCAAAAAATGAATTGAAAACAACTAATTTGGTTAAATTCTAAAATTTTATTCAAATAGACATTAATCTATTTTGTAAATAGTAAATTAATTTTTCAAAGGATTCATTATGTCTTTTTCAAACCAAGAACCATTTGGATTTTATCTAAAATGTGATAGGAATATTTGTTTTAAAGATTACAACATTTCCAAGCATCCTAACCACCCATCATTTTGAAAATTCCTTTATAAGGGTAAAATTACCTTTTCATTGATAATTCGCCTATATATTTTTAATGTTTTAAATTTAATAATTTTCAATGAATATATTATATTGTCTTAAATATAATTTTAACATGATCACAGTATAGTCCTTCATATGTTTCCAATGTTACATCCCAAGAAATTTTTGAATAAGAGATTTTAATTTTTATTAATATTAGTGAATTAAATATTAATTTTACATTAAAAGGTATTCTATGTTCGATAGTATACCCGATATGAAATAATGGGTTTCTTTGAAATCTTACGTTGCACAATAATAATATAATATTATCATATTAAATGGAAGTTATCTCCTATACATTGTATTTGTGGGAATTAACAAAACTAACTACAATATGATTATACATGATTTTTAAATGTATTTACATTTATCCAATAAAAAGATAGAGTCTTAAAATATGAATGAATCCAATTTTAAGCATAATTTACATTAAAAGGCCAATTTACCACCTTTTAATGGAGAACACTCTTTAAATATAATTTTGTTCACTATAATACTTTCTAATCAACTATATAAAATACTTCTTTAGAATGGGGACCTCAAATTTTAGTTTGGATATTTTCTTTGCGATTTTTCCGATAAAGATCATTTTTTAATCAATAGTGAAAATAATGTATTTTAATTCAAAACAATGTTTTAATATAATTTTTATATATTGTTATATCATCTTTTTAATTGGTTTTAATGTGGAATTAAAATATTTTTTTACCATTTAATCAAATGATGGTCATTATAACTAATTTCACTTTAAAATTGGACATAAAAAAGTGTTAATCTTTTGATAGTTATGGTTTCTTAAAAACACGCTATTTGTTTTAACAACGCGAATTAATTTTAAAATTAATTAATTATAATTTTATGGTTTGAATTTTGAAAAAATAAAAAATATTTTTGAATTTGAAATATCAAATATATCTTTGGATGAAGTTTTGGTAATTTTCAAGAAAACTGCAATTTTTTATGAATAGTCAAACCACTTAGTAGTAGTTAAAAACCAACATTTTCATTTAAATGATAATTTACCACTTCTGTGAATTGAATATCAAAAATCATACCTAATTATTTTTTATCAATAATTAAAATGTGGTTCAATAAGATGAAAATAATTTATTGGTTAATAGTTACTTTTGACTTTTATTTACCGCGGTTAAATGTAAATAGGGTAATTCAAGGTTACAAGAATAATATAATAATTCAAAATTACCTTAACAAATGTCCAAACAATATTGGTTGAGTCATTTATGACCATGGTGGTCTTTATGTAAATTTTGGTACCCCATTGAGCCAATTGGGAGTGATAATGAAAAATTAGATTAATTAACTTAATGTAAAGGAAAAATTGACAAAAGAAAATATCTTTTAGTAAATTAATTTTTAAAAGAGGTTATATAAATTATCATTTCGACTATAAATATTAATTGTAAATATAAAACGATTTCCTATATCATGGTATTTTTTTTTATAATTTTTAGTCATCAAATAATGTAAATTATTTATGACACAATAATGATGTTGTGTTTACCTCATTAATAAATCATATAAATAAATAAGATTAAAATGATTAAAATATTATCCAAAACCTGTCCAATTCTTGTTGGATAATTTTCTATCGACCATGGTTCATCCTATATTCTACTATAATAATTTTTGGGGAATTATAAACTGAATATCATTATATAATAAAATACTGTTTTCACACTTTCCTAAAGAGCCCCTCTAGCCATTATAAAAAAAGACCATTTCTATCAAATTACTCACACCTCTAAATCCATTTGGATCATCCAAACACTAACTAATTAAGCTCCCTACATCCCTATCATCTTTTTAGAATCCTTAACTTAGGCATAAGGCACTAAATTAAGTCATTTGGTTCAATCTAAAGGATGTTATCCAAATTAAAGGTAACAATTTATCTTATATTGATTTCGATTATTTTACTTATCCAATCCCTAAGCACTTTTTATTCAATTATTTTATAACAACACCAGTATCCTAAATATACTAGGATTATGTTATTATAAGTATTATAACTACACTTACAGACACATCTATCTAATGGGTTAAGAACATAATGTTTCTGTGAATGACAAACTAACGCCTCACGAAACAATAATTGTTCAATTACCTCTTACCGCCTCTCATGGTGGCCATTATTATGGGAATGTATTTATATATGATATATATTATGTTTATTATTTCCTTATGCTTTTGTACTTCCCATTTATATCACTCCTTTGTGGTTTTCATAGTGGGTAAATATGATAATCTCATTTTAGGAAGTGTGGACTATCGCCCCCTCAAAGTTATGTGATTCATTAATGCTTTATGTGGGATGAATAAAGGATAGAGTTAATTATATTATATATGATATTATATGTTAAATTATACAGTAATGATAATATACCTATATATCATTATGTTTTAATTCCATTAATATTTTAAATAGAAATGATTGTAGCGTTCATGCGTACGTACGGCTTACCATCTCCATGAATGATGCATTTCATTTATTACCTCTAAATGTTATCTACTATTATAAATACATGTAATTGTGGATATATATGATATATATGATATCTAAATCATGAATATAATTCTGGATATAATGATCCTTTGGCCACATGAACAACATGTAATTATAAGAAGACCATTTTTTAAGTACCAAATATCGACAAAATGAACATTATTAACATAAAGGATTACATAATGTTTATAACAAGCTAATAAGTGATATATAAGGAATAATAAACTTTAAAAAGGTTATTAATCAAGTATAAATTAACATTAGTTTATTATTATAGAGATTAAAGAACAAACGAGTCATATTGTACATGAGGTATTGGACTTCGTCTCAATCTCATTTCATTGAGGAATATTATGTTTTAATAAACAATTTTAATTTATTTTCTGTATAAAAACCATTTAATTTTCATTTCATTCAAATGAATTCTTTTTATACGAAGAATTTTACTAAATTAAAAAAAGGAATGTTTTTTTACGTAAGTGGTGAAAACGACCTTTCCGCCGCCACGAGTATTATTTGATCTTTTTCTTCCTTAATAAGCCGAAATATTTTTAAAAGGGAATATAAATACCATATACCATTTTTAGGTATTTTGGTATTGAAAATGATTTTTAGAATGGATTTATTATTTCAATATCTTGAAATGATATTTTTTATTGAAATGTGGAAATGTTATCTTGCTTTTATGCCTATGTTATGTGTTATGATCATGTTATAGTTCCTGAGAATTATTTATGTATATGGGTGGTTATGTGACAAACCTAGGGCAGGTGAGCTAGAGATATCTCTCCAATGCATTGGGTAACGTGACGGAGGTAAACATGAATGTTTCTCCTAAGATATTTTATGGAATATACTGCGATGGGTATTCAAAAGTGACTCCGTATGTAGATGTGATAGCTACAATGTAAGTATGATATCAATGCCACAAGGTACCTTTATGATTTATGATTTCTATTTATCTTTGATAAATCTTGTGATTTCATGAGGTAAGTAAAAGAGTTCATGTATTTTATGTATTTATGAACAAAAGTTTTCATTCATTGTTTTATAACCCTTACTGAGCTTTTTATGCTCATCCCACTTTTTGATATGTTTTCACAGGACTTAAAGATGAATAGGTTCAATTATGGGATCAAGGAAAAGTCATTCTATTTAAAACATGGAACTAGACATGACTCTTTTTTTAAGTGTTTTTATTTTATGAAAAAAATGGAAACTGTCTAGAAGTGTCTACCTTGTAATCCGTTGAGATGTAATAGTTATGTCCTAATTCTCTAAAACTCTAAACCTGAAAAGATCCTCAATGTGAATTATTTGTTTAATTCAATATTATGTAATTTTTTAAGGCTGGTTCATTATAGTTGGTATCAAAGGTCGGTTTAGATAACATTAAGAGTTAGGGTATTGTTAAATTAATATCCATAAAGTAATTTTTGTTAATATTGAAATCATATATCATTTATATATTACCATGTTGGTTCACCTAAGATATTTCTATGTTCAGAATGGTTTTCCATAGTGTAAATAGGGACACTATGTTGGGACGACATGAGGAGGAAGATAACCTTCCAAATTAGGAACCTAAGATGGTCAGAATCGGAATTGAACAGTTTGTTGCAGTGATGTAACAGTTGGTTAAGGTAATAAATGGTGCTGGCATACATGTACAAGATCATCCAGATCAACTTCAGAGGTACATGTCAGAAGTAGATCATTTCATGAGGCAACATCCCCCATCATTTAGACGAACATCAGACCATGTGTTAGATAAAAGGTGGATTAACACACTGGAGAAGATTTTCGATGTCATGGGTTGTTAAAAACATCAAAAGGTTAGTCTTGTTGTTTACCATTTTGAAGGTTAATCTGATCAGTTGTGGTCAATGGTGAAAAATATTAGGGATATTAAGGATATTGATTCTCTAGATTGGGATGAATTCAAAGGTATGTTTCTTGAGAAATATTTTCCTAAGCTGGTTCATCTTGTAATGGAAAAACAATTCCTATAATTGAGGCAGGAGGATGACTCAGTGGCTGCATATGAAGAAAAATTCACTCGACTGGCATGGTAGGCTCCAAATATCATATTAGACATTGATAGTAAAATCAACCAATTTTACTCAATATTGAAGCCAAATTATCGAAGAGCATTAGATTATTATGAGTTCAAAATTTATGAAAAACATGTTAGGTGTGCGAAGAAGGTGAAAATGGAGTTTGTCGATGATCAGGTATTATTTGAAAAACAACCTAATAAGAGGTCAAGGTAGAAGGAAAATGCGAAGAACTCTTCAAAAAATTCTAATAGTATGAAAGATAAGTTTTTAGATTGTGAAAATTGTGGTAAAAAGCATGTTGGGGAATGTCTTATGAATTCTGGTAAGAGATCCCGTTGTGGTAAATGGGACATAAGGCTCATAATTTCACTAAAAAGATCAGGGTAATGGTAAGACAAAATCTGATTTATAGCGAGAAAAATGTTTTAAGTGCACCTAAATCAGTCATTATGCAAATGAATGTCCAACAAAGAACTCAACCAAAGGAAAGAAGCTAGAATACAAGCAGAAAGGGGTGGCGGAATCCTTTGCAACAACTTCAGTAGATGTTGGGCCATCAAATGATGTTTTATCAGGTACACTGTTTGTTTCTTCAGATTATGACAATGTGTTTTTTGATTCATGGTCTACACACTCTTTCATTTATAAGATGATTTTTAATAAATTCTGAATTCCATATCAAGATATGAATATAGAACTTATGGTAAAAACACCTAGAGAAAATGTTGAGACAAAAAGAAAACATAAGAACCATCAAGTCCTTGTGTGCGGAAAGAATCTACCTACAAACCTTATTGTTTTTCCTCTAGTAGAGTTTGATGTTGTTTTGGGAATGGATTGGCTTTTTATTTATAATGGTAGGATTGACTGCAGAGCTAAAGAGGTTTCTTTTCAGAAATATTTTCAGTTTTTTTACAAGAATGAACCATTTCTTTTGATAACATATTAGGAAGTTGAGAAACTTGTAAAATATAGAAATGGATGTTACCTCGCACATATTGTTGAAAATAAAGGAACTGTTTAGATTAATGATGTACCAGTGGTAAATGAGTACGTTAATGTCTTTCCAGATGAGTTGCCTGTTATTGTACCTGATTGAGAAGTTGAATTTATTTTTGACATAGTTCTTGATGCTAAGACAATTTCAAAACCCCCTTATCATATATCTCAGATAGAACTTTTTGAGATAAAGAACTAATTACAGACGTTATTAGATAAAGGTTTCATTCAACCTAGAAAATAACCATGGGGTTCCCCTTTCATGTTTGTTAAAAAGAAGGACGGTTCAGTGAGACTATGCATTGATTGTAGAGAATTGAATAACATCACTATTAATAATAATTATCCTTTTCCTCATATTGATGATTTATTTGATCAGCTCTGGGTAGCTCAGCATTTTTCGAAGATTGATTTGAGGTCGGGGTACCATCAGTTGAAAGTAAATGAAGTAGACGTTCCGAAGACCGTGCTTCGTACTAGATATGGCCATTATGAATTTGTAGTTATACATTTTGTGTTAACTGAATCACCTACTGTATTAATGTATCTTATGAATAGAATTTTTCATGAGTTCTTAGATAAGTTTTTGGTTGTATTCATTGATGATATTTTGGTTTATTCCAAAATTAAGGAGGAACATGAATTTCATTTAATGGTTGTCATGAAAAACATAAATGAAAAGAGACTATTAGTGAAATTCATCAAGTGTGAATTTTGGCTGCAAAAAATTTCATTCCATGGTTACATTATTTTTAAAAATTTAATAACTATTGATTCTGCTAAAACAAAATTTGTTGAAGAATTTCGAAGACCCACAAATATAACATAGATCTATAGTTTTATTGGTATGGAAAGTTATTACAATAGGTTTGTTGAAAATTTTTCATGGTTATCTAGTCCAATAACTAAGTTAACTCAAAAAGGTGTTATGTTCATCTGGACAAAAGAATGTGATGATTGTTTTCAGGAATTTAAAATAAGATTGGTGAATGATCCAGTTTTTGCACTGCCTTCTAGAAATGGATATTTTTTTGTCTATAGTTATGCTTCATTTAAAGGATTTGGATATTCCCTTATATAGAATGATAAGGTAATTGGTTATTCTTCACGTCAGTTGAAACCACTCGAGTTAAATTACCCTTCGCATGATTTGGAATTAGCTTCTGTTGTTTTTCCCTAAAAAATTTGGAGGCATCATTTGTATGGAGTGAAGTGTGAAATATATACTAATCAAAAAAGTTTGAAGTATATATTTACTGAAAAATAATTGAGCATGAGATAGAGGAGATGGTTGGAATTAATCAAGGATTATGATTGCACGATCCATTACCTTCTGGGAAAATAAAATAAAGTGGATGATGATTTGAGTCGAAAAAATAATGATTCATTAACAATACTACATTTGGAATGAGATACTTTGGTTTTTTATTTGATGAATTATGGAATAGAAGTTGTTGGTGTAGGAAATTATTCTTTTTTGTATCAGGTGTCAGTGAGATCATCTCTATCAGAAATAATAATGCAAGCATAAAAAGAAGATAGTGAGTTGCAGAAAAAGGTAGAGTTGGTTTAGAATGGTAAGTTGCCTGAATTTAACATTGATAATGATTGGGTATTGTGGTTTGGAATGATATTATATATTCCTTGTGATTCACAGTTGAATAATGAGTTGTTATGTGAATCTCATAGTTCTCTGTTTTCAGTTCATCTTGGTAGTACTATGATTTATAGAGATCTTCAGGAGTATTATAGGTTGGATAGAATGAAAAGAGATATTGCTGATTTTACTCTGATGTTTTTGACTTCTCAGCAGGTTAAAGTAGAGAGGTAGTTACCGAAAGGAATGCCTCAGCCTCTACTGGTGCCAGAATGGAAATGGGAAAATATATCCATGGACTTCATTGTGTGATTACAGAAGACATCTCGAGGTAAAAATGCAATATGCGTTATAGTTGATTGATTGACTAAATCTTATCATGTCCTTCCTATTCGAGCTACATTGTCTCTAGATAAACTTTCTCGGTTATACGTTAAAGAGATAGTCAGGTTGCATGGAGTTACCCTCTCCATTGTATCTAATCGTGATCCCATGTTTACTTCTAACTTTTGGAAAGACCTTCAAAAGTCATTAGGTACTGAATTAAATCTTAGTACAGATTTTTACCCTTAATAAGATAGGAAATCAGAACGAACAATTCATACATTATGTGATATGCTACGTGATTTCTCGATTGATTATCAGGTAAGTTGGGACTACCATATTTCTTTGGATTAATTATCTTATAATAAAAGTTTTCATTCTAGTATACAGATGTATTCATTTGAGGTATTATATGGAAAGTGTTGTCGAACTCCAGCTTTCTCGGATGAAGTAGGGGAAAGGAAGCTTATGGGACCAGAATTCGTAGGAGATATGATAGAGAAAGTTCAGTTGCTTCAGAAGCACATGAGAACAACTCAGAGCTGATAGAAAAGTTATGCAGATAACTGGATGAAGGATCTATCTTTTGAGATAGGTGATCATTTCTTTCTCAATGTTTCTCCATGGAAAAGTGTGATGCATTTTTCTATGAAGGTAAAGTTGAGTCTGAGGTTCATTGGACCTTATAAACTTTTGGAGAAAGTTGGATTAGTTGCGAATAGAGTGGCATTACTTCCAAGTTTATCCCAGGAACACAATTTTTTCATGTTTCGATGTTGAGAATGTATATACCAGGTCCATCTAATGTTTTGAGCCATGAGGTAGTTCAGTTGGAAGAGAATCTCTCTTATGAAGAAAACCGGTCCAAATTCATGACCGTATAGAGGAAGTGTTGCTGAATAAGGTAATTCACCAGGTAATGATTTTTTGGAAAAACTATATGGTTGAAGAGGAAACACGGGAATCTGAAAATTCTATGATGTATAAATACCCCCCACTTATTTTGATAAATGAATAAAAATTAGGAGGAAGAAATTTACAAAAGGGGGGAAAGATGTAACATCCAAAGTAAATGGAGAATAATAATTTTTCATATTTATTTATATTACTGAATTAACTATTAATTTTTCATTAAATGGTTTTCTATGTTTGATAGCATACCCGATACGCAACAATGGGTTTCTTTGAAATCTTAGGTAGCACAATAGTAATATAATAGTATTTTTTAAATTGTTGTTAACTCCTGGCCATTTTATTGGCAGGAATGAAAAAAACTAACTACATTATGATTATACATGATTGTTATATGTATTTACATTTATCCAGTAAAAATTAAGAATCTTAAAATATGAATGATTCTAATTTTAAGCATAATTTACATTAAAAGGACGACATAACACATTTTAATGGGGGGACCCTCTTTAAATGTAGTTTTGGTCACTTTAATGCTTTATAATTGACCAAATTAAATACTTCTTTAGAATGGGGACATCAAATTTTACTCTAGGTAATTTTTTGGGATATTTCCGATAAAGATCATTTTTTTGATGAATAATGAAAATATTGTATTTTAATTAAAAACTATGTTTTAATCTAATTTATTTATATGGTTATATTATCTTATTAATTTTCTTTAAAGTTTAATTAAAATAGTTTTTTACTAATTAATCCAATTTAGGTCATTGGATTAATTTCACTTTGAAATTGGACATAAACAGGGGTCAATCTTTTGACAATTGTTGTTTCATAAAAACATGTTATTTGTTTTAACAACGAGTATTAATTATAAAATAAATTAATTACACATTTATGTTTTGAATTTGAGAAAAAATAAACATCATTTTTGAATTCGGAATATCAAATATAGCTTAGGTTGAATTTTCGGTATTTCTCTAAAAAACATCAATTTTTGATAAATAGTGAAACGACTTAGTAGTAGTTAAAAGACCAACCTTTTCATTTAAATGAAATTTTACCACTTCTGTGAATTGAATTTCTAAAATCCAACATACATGGTTTTTATTAAGAATTAAAATGTGGTTCAATAATATGTAAATAATTTTTGGTGATTAGTAACTTTTTCCTTTAATTTACCGCGGTTAAAGGTAAATATGGTAATTCAAGGTTAAAAGAATATTATAATAATTCAAAATTACCTCAAATATTTTCCAAACCTTATTGGTTGAGTCATTTACGGCCATGGTAATCATTTAGTTGATTTTTTGACCCCATTGATCCACTTGGGAGTGATAATGACCAATTAAGATTAATTAAGATAAAGTAAAGGCAAAAATGACAAAAGAAAATATATTTTAGTAAATTAATTTTTAAAAGGGGTTATATAAATTATATTTTCGACTATAAATATTCATTGGAATGATAAAACAATTTCTTATATCATGGTGTTTTTTTATAATTTTTAGACATCATATAATTTAAAATATTAATGACACAATATTGATGCAATGGTTACCTCATTAATAAATCATTTAATTAAATAATATTATAATGATTAAAATATTATCCAAAACCTATCCAATTCCTATTGGAAATTTTTATTTTGACCCTGTGTCATCTTATATTCGATTATAATGATTTTTTGACCATTAGAAACCAAATATCATTATATAATAAAATAATGTTTTCCCACTTTCCTAAAGAGCCCCCCCCCTTATTAAAGGGGACCATTTCTAACCAATTCATCACACCTCTCAATCCATTTGACTCATCCAAAATCTACCCATTTAATCTCCCTAAATCCCTATACTCCTCTTAGAATCCTTACATTAGGCATAAGCCACTACACAAAGTCCATCGGTACAAACCAAAAGGAGTTATGAAAATTAATGTCAATAGTTTCTCTTAAATTGTATTCTTGTATTTTACTTATCCAACCACAAAATTCATTATATTACATTAATTTGTAACAACAACAGTATCCTCAATATACTAGGATGTTTTTATGAGAAGGATTTTAAATACTCTTTCACACACCTCCATCTAATGGGTGAAGAAAATAATGTTTCTGTTGATGGAAAACTAACGCCTCACGAAACAATGATTGTTCAATTTCATCTTACCGCCTCTCATGGTGGCCACTATGTTGGAAATGTATTTATATATGATATATTTTATGTTTATTATTTCCTTATGCTTTATTAATTCCCATTTATAGCACACATTTATTGATTTTATAGTGGGTAAATATGACAATCTCATTTGAGGAAGTGCGGACTACCGCCCCCTCAAAGTGATGCGATTCGTTAATTTCTTATGTGGGACGTATAAAGGATGGATTTAATGATATTATATATGATATTATATATTAAATTATACTTTAAATATAATATAACATTGTATCATTATGTTTTAATTCCATTGAAATAAGAAAAAGAAATGAAAGTAGCGTTCATGTGTACGTACGACTTACCGTCTCTATGAATGGTGCATTTCATTTCATACCTAAAAATGTTATATAAATTTATAAATACATGTATATTCTGGATATATATGATATATATGATATATAAATTGTTAATATAATTCTGTATATAATGATCCTTTTACCACAAGAACAACTTATAATTATAAGAAGTCCATTTTTGACTCAAGTACCAAATATCGACAAAACAAACATTATAAACATAAATGATTACATAATGTTTATAACATGGAAATAATTGATATATAAGGAAAAATGAAAATGAAAAATGTCTTTAAGAAAGTAGAAATTACCTTTAGTTTATTTTTCATGAGATTAAAGAACAAACGAGTCATGTCAGACACTAGGTAAGGGACTTCGTCTCAATCTCCTTTCATTGAGGCATATTGTGTTTTAATACATGACTGTCTTTTATATGTTGTATAAAAACCATTTAATTTTCATTTCATTAAAAGGGAATATTTTTATACAAATCGTTTTACTAAACCACAAAAATAAATTCTTTTTTACGTAAGCGGTGACAACAACCATTCTGCCGCTATGAGTATTATTTGATTCTTGACTTCCTTAACAAGACAAATATTTTTTAAAAGGAAAAATAAATACCATATATTCTTTTTACATATTTTTATATTGATAATTATTTTGATAATGGATTTATTATTTCAATATCTTGAAATGATATTTTGTTATTATAATGGGGAAATATTATCTTTCTTTTATGCTTATGTTATGTGTTATGATCATGTTATAGTTCTTGGGCATTATTTATGTATTTGTGTAGTTCCATGATAAACCTAGGGTGGGTGAGCCCGAGATAGCTCTCCAATGCATTGGGTAATGTGACGGAGGTAAACGTGAATGTTTCGCCTAATAATTTTAGAGAGTAAACTATGATGGGTATTTCAAAGTAACTCCCTATGTAATTGTGATAACTATAATATAAGTATGGTATGGATTCCACAAGTTACCTTTATGATTTATGATTTCTATATATCTTTCATAAATCTTATTATTTCATAAGGTAAGTAAAAGATTTCAATTATTTCATGTATTTATTAAAAAATGTTTTCATTCATTGTTTTATAACCCCTACTGAGCCTCTTATTCTCATCCGATGTTTTGAAATGTTTCCACATGACATAAAGATGAATAGGGTCAAGGATGGGATTAAGGAAAATTCACGCTGTCTAAAACATAGAACTATACATGACTCTTTTTTTAAGAGTTTTTATTTTATGAAAAAATGGAAACTCTATAGAAGTGTCTACCTTGTAATCCTTTGAGATGTAATAGTTATGTACTAAATCTATAAAAATATAAACCTGAAATGATTTTCAATGTGAGTTATTCATTTAATTCAATATTATGTAATGTTTTAAGGTCGAGTCCTTATATCCAGGGTTCAATTAAATTAAAATTAATTTGAAAAGTTTATTTTTTTCGTTTTTAAATGTGTGTCTCAAAGTAGAATGGATATTTTACTCGTGAAATGTTCCATTTAATTATTAAAAATAATTATCTATTTAAAATGATATCATTTTTTGTAATAATTTATATATTGGGTATATCATCCATAAACAATATTCATATTTGTGTTCTAGATGGTTTATATTTTTGGGGATGATATATATTTGATATCCAATTGTCTTCCTTGAGTTATACCTTGATAAAATTATTATGAAAACTGATTCACCTCCATGTTTGATATATTTATTTAATACAAATGAAAGACACGTATTTTATATATAGTTATGTTATGATTAATCGATGAAATAATTATGAAACATGGTTATTTATATTAGTTATGCAATATGGAAATATATTTGAAACACATTTCATTTTATTGGTACTGATATAAATAATGTTTTATTATCATTGGAAAATCAGATGAATGATTTTAATTTTGATACATTGAAGAACTATATATCCCTATATTTCATTATTTAGTCATTGATGTCACATTAGATATTCATAATTATAATAGGATGTGAACATAGTTCACTATAAGACTTTTCGAATATGATATTTTGGTGAGTGAACTTTGACAAAATTATTGTTTTTGGTAATGAACACAATCCACTATGAATGTATTTTCAATGTTACATGATCTACTAAAAATATGATTTTATATTCGTATGTGTAATCCATACATATATGTTGGATTGTACTACTATGTTCTCATATTTAGTATTCATTGATAATAAGAAGATAACTATATTTTGAACATCCATAAAATTTTCCATGAATCATTTTTATGTTCTTTTATGTGTATGGTTTTTTTGAAAAGATATTATCATTTTACCCAAACACCTTTGCTCATGGTATGTTAATATCTCACTTGTTTAACCTCTCTGAGCCTATAAGTTGATCTGTTTTTATGTTTCCTTCCAGCAGGTTATGAAATAATATTTTACATACTGTATTTATAAAAAGGGAAATATGTTGGAATATATTAATGGGAGATGTTAATGATCATTTATGAAATAAAAATTCCATGTCTTCAAATTCACAATAGAGTTCCAATTATCAGGCATGTGCTAGTGTAATTTAATGAATATTCATCTAAAAAGATGAAATATCATTGTATGAGAAGTGTGGGTATTCAAATACTGTATAATAGAAAATGAAAAATTATCTATTAGAAACATTAATACCATAAGATTATTGATTGAACTACAGATATTTATAAGTATTTTTATTCAGATATGTCTATGAATTAGCCTAAGGATGAGATAAATTATTAGAAATTTCATTGAATTTATGTTAAGGATTGAATGTGTTTTTTCTGAGTAATTGCATACATTTAGGGATAGTAAAATTTATTCTAGCTCAAGAATAGAAGTGAATAGTGGTAATATATCTAATAAAATTATTAAATTGGAATGATTGTTACTTGGTGAATGAAATAATTCATTTCTAGACATTGCGTTTGACACTTCCAATAGTTAATCACTCGAGACTAAACTATTTTTATCAAGCATTGTTGATGATTTTAATAGACAATAACCATGACATTATAATGAAAAACCCGATGGTGTTGTCATATTAAAAGATTAGATTTAAATTTAGGCATACTATAAATGATTTTTAATGATTATTAAGTTTCCTATAAAGATTATTCTTTTTAATACTATGTATTTATTTAATTTTCAATCAGAAGTACGCTATTGAACTTGTTATAAATTGAATGTTATATAAAATGTATTCCTATAAAACCATATTTTATAATTTCTATTGTGAATGATTTTTTAATTGGAATAATATATTATGACAATTTAGAATTGGTAACATAAAGTCAAAAAACTATAAACTCACTAAATTAGAAAATGATCATGTTTGTTGAGATTTTAGGAGGTGGATACCAAGGAGGGATGGACATTTTGTTTCCCATATGTATAGAATGTAGGAGGAATCACCCGAATTAATGTCTTAGAGGAACTGGATGACTACTCAAGTGTGTAAAACAATGACAAAAATGATTTCATTTTATATTAGAAATTAAATTTCTAATAATTCAAAGGATGAGAATAACAATATATAGAAGTTATCATTGATAGTTTAATGTTTTAAATGTTTTTATTTTTTGAATTGTAAAAATATATTCCCTAGGGAGAAGGTTCATGAAGAGAATAAACAAGGAGTAATGTGTAATACTTATACTACTAATGATGAAGAGACCTCGAAATACATATAAAAGGCATGGGTTCTTTCCATTTAATTTTTCTTATTAAACATGATGAAAATTATTATATTTTAGTTCAATAATATTAATACATGATTCATATTTCATATTTTTTTATTCTATTATTAATAAATAATAATATTATGTTTGGTTAACAATTTATGAATGAATTATTGTGATTGAATTATTTAGGTATTGGAATTGAGTAATTAGTAAATATATAAGAATAGATTTTTTATGTTATTATTTATGAAATTTCAAGAATATGTTAATTTTCAAAGTTTTCATCGAATCATGATTTAATGCCAATGCGATTTTTTAAGTAAAAAATATGATTACGGGATTATATCATTTAATTAGTATCCAATGATGAGATAATGAAGATGGGGAAAATGGTGGAGGGAAATTATTTAAATATGATAATATTAATGACATTAAAACAGATTAATGATTTATGGTCAATGTGGTTTTGGTTATTATTGATGGAATTTACAGAATTATTGGATTTTTGGAATATATTCAATAAAATTTGGTTTCATTCAAGGATTAATGATGTATTCTAGTTTCACTAAGTTATTTTTATTAATTCATGATATTACCATGATTCAAAAGAATATTGGATCAATGTATTCACATATTTAATACGTGACATTATGATATACATCATATAGTGTAGGGTATTAATGATATGTTTATATTTTAAATTTAATTACAGTGTTAATAAATTATTTGATTTCAACTTAGGTCAGACATGGATGACCCTTAAGGATACCCATTCATGAAATATATTATGTTGACCTTTTGAGTTATTGGATAACATGTTTTAGAAATTGTGTTTTTGATGAAAACTAGTTAAATAATGAATGTCATATATTTAGTTTTTTGATGTTATGATCCTATAGTTCTTTAACCAGAAAAAAATCATCATCATTTCATAAAGTAATTTATTAAGAGTGAATTTATTGAACCATGACCAAATGTTGATATTGGTCTTATGATGTGAATTTTAATAATGTTGCTAAATCTTATCATTTATGTTTTCATAATTTTTGAGAAGGATCTTGACATAAAATGTTATCATATTACTATCATTTATGATAATATCACTGAGCATTTTCATACCACTTTTTTTATCTATATTTTTTAAACATTCGCAGTATCATTCACAATATTTTTATCAAAAATATATGTTAATATCCATCATTATTTAGACATTACTCTTTCCATCCATGTCAATTTATTAAAATCTCTCATAGGATATCCAATTGTCAAACTTATTACTTGTGATTCCATATGACCATTACACATCAATTTTTTCCATTTCATGATGAATATGTATTAACTATTTTTATGAGTTTGGTTTCTGAAATAAGGATTACTAAATACTAAACTATATTTTACTATGAAAAAGTTCCTATATAGAGGATGTAATTTAATTAAGTTGTTATAAAGTACCATCTCAATATTTTTATTAATTTTTTTAATAAATATACAGTTTCTTATATTTTTGTTTTTATAGAAAACAAATTTTTTCTTTCCTAACATATAACAATAATTTCATTTTTGATATACTTAACAATAAGTATTAATAAAAAGTTATATATTTCTATGATATTATTTAATAAAATCGGAGTTACTACTATGTAGTTCAAATGGTTTGTAATAATAATATTAAATATTTTATGAAAATATTTTTTTTATTGATTTGTGTATAAAAATATATATTTTGAATAATTAATTTGAAATAAAAATAAAAACCATTTTTAAAAAAGGAATCATTTTCTGAAAAAAAAAGTTGTATACTAATGAACATGTTTTATATTAATGATTTAAATAAAATAATTATTAAAAATTGTTTTAATTAAAAATATTTAATATATATTAATTCAAATTTTTTAATAGTCATAGTATGTGACTGTTGGGAATGAGAAAAAAATAAATCAATATTTCTCATAAAAATTTATTTAAAAAAACATTTTAGGCCCATTCTTCACAAATTTTTTGAAAATAATTGATTATAGTTATATAAAATTAATTTAAAATTGTCAGATAATTTTTTTATCTTATCATGTAATAATTATAATATTAAATTTATTTTTCTATTTTCAATGATGATAAATATTTTGTGAATATTGAAAAATAATTGTTTATATTATGATATTTTCTAAATAATTTATAAACAACTAAATTGTCTGAAGATGGATTTCAATTTTTCTGTTTTTTAATTTTATATAAATTAATACAATTCAAATTATTCTTATCAATGTTATATTAAATTTTCATATGAAAAAATTTCAACATTTTGATCATTTTTCTTTCTCAAATCGCTTTCTCATCACATCTATGTGGTAGATTTTATATTAATGTTTTCCAATCAGGTGGATTTAATTTGAGAAATTTGATTTTATATTTTTTTATAATTTATTTTTCATAATAATTTAAAATTATTATTTTCAATAATGAGTATTAAATATTTTTACTATCCATATTCATCATTAAAATAAATAATGGGTTTTTTGGTGTTAAGATAAAAATAACATGTGTTAAAAATGACCCAAATTTTGTCCAAAACACATTTTGTGAATATATATAGACCATATATATGATATTTTAGATAATTTACAATTATTCATTCTTTTTTTATAGTGAAAAACATGGTTACACATTTTTCTATTCAAAAAAATATAACTGTGACTCTCAACAAACTTATTAATGGTTGTCCACTCTAGTCTCATATTCACACAGATAATACCATCTAGATGATCCAAGACCTGACATATTTACTTATTTATTACACCAGTCATTCTATATTCTATATTTTGATCATCAATACAACCTAGGAGACCTTCATTCCAAAATAAATGATGTTGTTTAAAGAATATTTAACGTCCCTAGGCGAGCGTTTTATTTTATTACATCATCAATGCCCATAGATTCGTATTAAAACATTATTATATAATATCAAATATATCTTTAATATTAAATTATTTTAGTATGTTAATTTAAAAACATATATCATTCTCTGATCCTATTAAATGGTATATGAAATCATCATTATTACGTATAGTAGACTACCGCCATGGAAACATTTGTTATTATGTTTCCATTCACACCTCTAATTAATGGATATAATTATGGATTAAATGTTTATATTAAATATTTATAAAATTAATATATATATTTGAAATTATTATGTCCCTTATACCTTCTTAATTTCAATTCATTGGGAATATGATAATATAACTCATCTATATTGTTGACTATAACCTCATATAGCGATGCGATTCATTTATGATTTTAAATGGACTGTAATAATGAGGTTTTTAATGAACATATGTGAAATATATTAAATAATAAATTTATTTAATTATAAAATTATTTAATTATAAAATTATTTATTACTTTACTTAATTTTAATCCATTAACAAAATAGTAACAAAATTTATGCGTAAATTTGACATTCCATATATATGAAGGTTGTACTTTACAATCTATCTCTAAATTTTATGCTGTAAAATAAAAATATATATACTAAATATATATGATTTTATATAATGGTATTTGTAATGTATCAAAAATTCCATATATTTTTTTTAATTATATGGAATTATTAAGAGATTGTGAAATCTGAAGGTGTGCAATTCCGAGGCACAGAGTGCCCAAAACGATCCATCGATATTTTTGTTACGCATAAATTAGTACAAATAAGCAGTTTGCCTCAAAAACTGTAATAACTCCTAAATAGATTCCTAGATCAGAAATCTGAGGGCGGCGTTGCATTCAGAATGGCGGATTTATGTTAGGTGCGACTTATGTTTGGTCGGTGCGGGCCTCCTGTGAGAAAACCCAAAAATGACATAATCTTATATAAAATAATTAAATAACTTATTTTATTTTTCAAATTCTTATAACTCACAAATGGTAACTCGAATTAAAAAAATGAGACAACCACTATACTCATGAGGGTGTTCTTTATTTAGGTAGATAATAACTCTTACTGGCGGGGGATACTAGTGAATGTTACTTTTTGGCCGTAAATAATATAATTAAGTGAAAATTATTTTATTGTAAAATCCATTACTTTTAAATGGTAACTCAGATTTGAAATCAAAGAGTATCATTGGGTTCGTTGAGGAATTTTTCACATAAGTAGAGCCTATCCTCGACTAGTGCTGGTTGAGGGTGACTGTAATAATTTTCCAAACATTTTTTTGGGTATATTCAGTAAACCCATGAGTGTTGTTTTCTTTTATTTGAACCACTGCTCAGATTAAAATTTCGAAGACACCATTGAACTCGCAGTGTCAGGATTCTCTTAATGGAGGTATAACCTCAACAGTATTAGGTTGAGAGAAGATGTTGGTTTTTTCATTTTTTATGGAGAATTAAATTAAATAAATATATTTTATTTTAAATATACTCTCAAGTCTCCATTTAAGTTCTTGGTGGTGGGGAGAACCCAAACTCACCTTCAATGTAAGGAAACACATGAAATTCTCCCATTTTAGTGAGCCAAAAATTAATTTAACTAATAATTAATTATGTGGCTACTCACCTCATAGCTGGGGGAATCATTAGAAAACATGATCTTTTGGGGAGAGCCTTTGGGAGAGATTTTGGGAGATTTTGGTTGGTGGATGAACATCATCCAATGATGAAAGTTCTCCAGATCAAGATCGAGGATGACACTTGAGCTCGAATCGGGAGCGTGGTGTAGAGCAAAAAACAACAATGTCTTCATCTCCTTCCTAGAGTCATCTCCAATGATCATCAAGGTAATAAGTTTATTTTCAAATATGATAAATATCTATTTTTTGATTTCACATATTCTTGATTCATAATGATGATGGCCAAACAAACACGGCCATCGATCCGCACATATACCATGATATTTTTATTGTCTTCTTTGCACATTATTCATGCATTCTTCAACATCTAATATTTATTGGAACTATAAAAATGGTGTTTTGATGAGTGTGATATATAGACATGGATCTATCGATGAAAATATCACAAATATGAAATTGTTTAATTTTTCTGGCTTGGAACTAAGCCGCAATGGCTCACGGAAGGAGGCGTAAAAATATTTATTACCGCTGGAAATGAATTTTTCTATTTAGCATGACATATGGATAAAAATCCCTCAACCCGAGGATTGTGAATATGTGATCATTTTATTTTTCAGGTTTAGAATGAAGATTTTGTCGGCCGCGGAAGGGGAAACTTGACGGTGTGATTTCGGCGAGTGTTCACGGTGAAGCTTCGGGCGAGGTAGACAGTGCGTCGTGCTACGATAGGGAGAGAGTGGGGTCTGGATGGCGGTAGGCCAAAGGGGTGCGACTTCTAAGATGTGTGGAGGCTAGGCGTATAGCAGTGTGAATATTTCCCTGTGTGCATACAGGGTGGTGCGATCAGGGCCATGTTCATTGTAGAGGAAGAGTGATTGATGGGTGAGAGTTGAGAGTTTACATTTTTGAGTGTGTGTAGTAGGGCTGAAAGCTGTAAAAAATAATGACATAGGTTTATTGAAGATAAAAAGTTATGAAAAAATAAAATTTTAAAATTTAATGCAATTAATGATGAAATTTTTTGAATAAGGGTATGCTCACCAAATTGGTGTGTTGTTGGTTTGTACATGGAATGTGAGGGTTAATGTAAATGAATTGTAAATAATAATAATATAATAATGATATTATTATTTTTGATTGTAAAACCATATTTCATCTTTAAATTACTTGTGTGATCTCCATTTCATTAACCCTCAGTGGTTGTGTGGACCTGACTTCGAAACATAAATTATGTATCAAATATTGGATATCTTTTTCGGGTTTTCGGATCGGGAACTTGAAACACTCAAATAATAATAATATATTGTTATTATTAAATCTTCATCCCTCTATAACTCATTTCTCTGATGTATGATTGACTTATATTCTCTGGCACTAGAATCCTTGGATCGAGATGGTCCTTTTGGTATACATCACTTTAGTTTTTGTTAAAGTTGGGGTACAGCCGATTTTGATCGAAAATAAATCCAATCGGTCCCTCGGGACTAAAAGGCCCCTAACATACAGAATAGACGCCGGATTGATTCAACGTTTGTCGCATTGAGACCCCTCTTACATGGCAGTCCGTTATGATACTTCTTTGTGGGACATCTTGGTAGTTGGTGTGTCGACATGTGGCTTCATGAGCAGATCCTCCCAGAATCAAGCGAGCATAGTGTGAGAACCCTCTAGCTGGATGTAACATGATAAAGGGATCCAACGTGGGTCTGTGGTCGAGGATCCCACATGGATCCTCTCTAGAAATACATTTGGGACAACTCTAGTATCTCGTGTGGGTCTGTTGTACTACGATACTATGTGGGAATGATGATAAACTACGATCATGTGTGGTTCTACAGTACAATGATCCTATGTGGGTTTGATGGTGTACTAGGATCATGTGTGGGTCTGTTGTATAAGAATATTTTGTGGGTCTAATGATGTACTAGGATCATGTGTGGGTCTGGTATACTAGGAACCTATGTGGGTCTGATGATGTACTACGATCCTGTCTGGATCTGTTGTACTAGGATTATGTGTGGGTCCGAAGATGTACTAGGATCTTATGTGGGTCTACAATACTGGGATCATGTGTGTGTCTGATGATGTACTAGGATCATGTATGGGTCTAATGATTTACGAACCTACCTGGGTCTACCTCTTAATATAGTAAGATGATTCAATAGTTACATCTAATAATATCTACTACTGTACATAAGTTATACCTTGTCTGAGGTGAGTCCTTACATTCGTGGTGATACCTTTGTGGTATTTTATTGTGGCATACCTGGGTGGTAGATTCCTTCATGGCGATTCCTTGGTGGAATTATTTTATGTGGAATAACTGTGTGGTACTTACCATCATGGTGATACCATTGTGGTAGTTTTCTGTGTGTCGTACCTGTGTGGTATGTTCCTTCGAGGTGATACTTTGGGGGTATTCTTATGTGTGGTTTAACAGTGTGGTACTTACCTTCTTGGTGATAACATTGTGGTATTCTTCTGATTGGAATACCTGTGTGGAACTTTCTGTCATGGTGAGACCATTGTGGTATTCTTCTGTGTGGCATTACCTTTGTGGTACATACCATTGTGGTGTTACCTCCTGGTATTCCTTCCATTATGGAACAGTTCAGCCTTGGGCTATGGATTTGGGTCTTGTTTTTCCTCATGAATGTGATGGGTAAAAATAATAACATAGGTATATGTATGGTAATATACCTAAGTAGGGTTGAAATCTGTTTTTATTCTTTGTGGTTTGTCTATTGTGGATTTTGTGATACATTTGAGGGACACGGGGTCCATACTGAGTATCGTTATAATCACCCCTGCAAGGGCTACGCCCGCACCCTGTTGTTTTTTATGTAGATAATGAATAGAACAGACTGAGGATGAGAGTACCAGGACTACAAGTAGCACTGAGGTGGACCTTAGATGAGGCGTACCACAGAGATGACTGTTCGAGAGTTGTACGTACCCTTTAGGTAGGATCATTGCTGGGTGATCTCAGAAGAAGTTTAGTTTACTTGTGCATTCCAGTTTTCTTGTACTTTCAAGTTGGGCATGTATTATGGAATATTTTACATACAGTACACACTCATTTTACTATTCAGTTTACCTATTTTTGTATCATGTTGTGTACTAAGATGCGTGAGTTAATGGTTATAAAGACAATGCCTTCCTCGTTATAGGGAATACGCCTTCGGTGCTCGCTATCCCCTGGCCTATGGAAGGCGGGCATGGGGTAGTCACAGCACGATCCCCAAGTTATGGGTTCTGACAGTTATAATTAGGGATATTTTATAAACAATATAAATGGTAGAGGACCCTACAAAAATAAATCAAATCATTCTTGGAACAAATTATTGTCAGATAAGGGAAATTAAAAGTGAATTATCAATAAATAGTTCATTAATGGTCAAAATCTAATCATATATGTTATTATATATATATATATATATATATTTTTGTGGGTTTTTTATAAATATTAATAAAAATATTCTATTAATCATATACGGTTTAGGAAAATATACATGGGAAGTCGAGACTTAAAGTAAGGGATTTCTATCTCAATTTTTTATTGTTTGAGACACGCAACATATTTAGCACCTATTAATTTTATGATATTTATATACATCCCAGCAATATAATTTATTATTATTCACCTAAATAATATTTTTATTTACTTATATATTTGGTATATCTATTTTATTTTCTGAAAATTCAATTGATACCAGAGTGGTAAGGGTTTTTTTTGTAATGATTGGCCTTTTATTGAGACAAATGATATGTTTTGTACCTATTTTATTTTGTAAGGAGTAAATATACCCCCTATGACATGTAATATCGTGAATATATTCATTCCCAAAATATTTTATGATTCATTTAATGTTAATATTTCATTGGATTATGATTTAATATTACCAAACTACCAAAGGTTTTATGATAAAAACTAGTTGTTTATTATGTTAGTTTGTACTTGTGTTGTAGATAATGAAATATTATTATCCAACTCTCAAGAAACACATGATGTTTCTAATCATTTGTTTTTTCATTGAAAAAGAAATTCCTTTCTTTTTAATCTCTTCATGTACTCATGGTTAAATGGAATATTTTATAGAACAAATGTTTTTGTTTGGTTCTTCAGTTGAAAACTATGTTCTAATTCTAAAAGCATGTATTCTAAAAAGAGAAAAAAAATATTTATCATCTTCCAATTGATTTATTCAAATATAAATAATTTTTAATGGAAATATAAAGTCATTATCTAAACAATGTCTATTTAGGTTTTATTGAAGATCAAAAACGAATCTCTGTTTTACTAACTATGACATTTCCTATAGTCATGACCAGTTATTGTATTGATGATTCCATTATATTTTTCAATATTAATTTTCAATGAATTTTCAATAAATTGTAATCTATTTGAAAAAAAAACATTTAATATTTCTAAATTTTGTTTTCCTCAAAAAAATTTTTAAGTGATCGTTAAATCTCAGTTTTATATTTCTTAAATTAGTATGTATGAAAATTATTTAGATATTGTTTTCTTTTTTAGAATTGTTTCTCAATGATTAATGTATATTTTGAACAATAAATTTTCCATTAAATATTTTAAAATCATTATCCATCCATGATTAAATCCATGGATGTATCATATACTTTACTGAGTATATATTCCAAGGGCACCACTATTATTCTTAATCTAAATTGTTTTTATTTCTGATTAAAAGTTGATAACGAAACTGATCTATCTTCCATGGATTATACAATGATAAAATTTATATGTAACGAATTTATCTTCCATTATTAATATAATGATAATTTTTCTTTGTTACCATCTTATTCTTTCATGGATTACACTTTTATGAAATAATAAAATGATGATGAAACCAATCTCTTTTAAACATGTTATTACAAGATGAAATGATTAATTATAAAATATCCTTAAATATATTTTATTATGATGAGTTTTATATGATATTGATTCATATGATTGAATTATTTTCATTATGTGATGGATCAGACCTACATATCCCTCAAATGAATTGGGAAAATATTGTTATCTCATAAGATTAATAGTATTTGAATAGGGAATAGACTTAGTTCATTAATGGAATTTTTCAACTATGATAATATTGGGAATTAATAAAGAGCACAATTATGGTTTACCGAGTGAACCCAATACATTATGATAGTCATGGAAATGATCATTGATCCACTAATGAAATTGTAACAATCAATTACTTGTTTTTATGTATTTTGATCCATTGATATTTTCACCCAAAGTTTGGATATAATTTTGGGTTTTATTATGAATTTTATATGTAACACTATTTATTATTTTGGGCTCTGCATGGTTGATTCCAAGTAAATCAATATGTGAATATAGGTTTCATAGTTTACACATGGTTTTTGTATAGATAAAAAAAATTTTAAAACTAATTCATTATATTATCATTGTTAAACAATTATTTCAACAAATATAATTATTTATGGATAGTTTTAAAAAATTGTACATTAGGTAGAAGGGGTTTCATAGTTCTTACAAGGATAGAATTGATCGTGTTACGTAGACTAGGAAATCATGTAAATAGTAATTATAGTTCCAATAATTATAATTATTGTGATGAACCCCCTTATTAACCATATACGTCCCTCACTCAGTCATAATCAAATACATAAGTTCATGGGATTCATACAGAGGCATTTTGGATCCCCCAAACTCATTTCCTATCATATTAAAGCACTAATCATACAGGAGATCATCACATTCAGTGATTTATTCTATAATCAAACAATGTCGTCCCATATTCTCTAAATTTATTTTTTCTTTTGGTTTTGATAGTCATGAATTTTGTGGTATCATGATTGATTTAGATAGAATTATGGATCATGGGTATCCTCTATCTTATTTAAATATATACATTCATAGATCTGGTGATCTCCATCAATGGTGACACATCATGGATTCATTGTGGTTAGAGACCTTTTTTCATGTTGGTGTTTCTTTGATTTGACATCAATTTTTATCGGTTGTTTATTGATAATTCATAGACAAATGTAACTTAATTTTTAACAAGTTTTCTATGAATATTTTAAATATAATTCCTTATAAAATAATATTTCACCCTGTTATATATTTATTGAAATTAAAATTAATCGAGTAGAAATAATCATGATATCATTAACCTTTTTCTGAATTGTGGAAATTACAATTTTGTTTGGATTTATTTTCAATGAGCATCTAAAGGGTGTTTTGGTATCATTGAGGGATTTGGACCGATTTTTTAATTATTAAATGAAAATATATTATTTTAAATAAATTATATTAACAATTTTATATTTAATAAATAGTTTTCACATGCCTTATTTTATTAAATTTCCAAGAACATAGTTTCATTGGTCTTGAATTTTTGAATGGTATTTCATTTATTATATCAAATCAATTATTAAGTAATATGGATAGAGTGTGTAATCCAATGTTTTGAAATTTTTTCAATCCATTTAAAATTGTATTTCTTCCATTTCAAGAATTAGGTATGCATAGATATAATTAACTGTTCTCAAGTCACAGTTTGTGTTTTATTGGGGTTTTGGGAAAGGAATCATTTATGATTAACCTTTTTAGAGGATGATGTTATTTGAATGTTTTTTATTTTAATTGATAATTCATGATATATTGGTTGTTACTTTTTCATGATACTATCTCATAATAATCTGTTAATTATATATGAATAATTATTTCACTTACAAATATAGTGTGTTGACAAAGGAATTTTTTTTTCATTATGGTATTTTGGGGTCAGACTGTGATTTGATTAATGGGCCAATTTCCATGATTTTTTTTATATAAAATACCATGTGGTCCTCATAACTTGAATATCGCACTCACTTGTTGTGACTAGTCATCTGAACCTACATAGTTAGATGACATGGCCTAGATATATGTCTTAGTAGATGATTGAGACCCATTTAGTGGATCTATATAGAATGTGTGTTTGTTTGGATATTGACTTGTTTCCCAAAAAACATATGTTCCTATAAATTATTTTCTTTAGACAGATAAGACTAGATGTAATCTTGAAAATTATCCATGTCCAATTTTGATTAGCTATTCTGGGGTTGACTCAACATCATACCTTGGATGAATCTATATCATCAATATGCTTGATACTGGATACACTGGAGAACTTATTATCAACATCTGGAACACAATATTCCTTTCTTTCATCATTTAATGTTATTATACTTCTTGATTATATTTTATTTAATTATGTTCATCATTCCATATCATGTGCATATTCTCATATTTTATTGCTTATCTAACCTTATCTTATGAAAATATTTTCGATAATTTTCTAAAAATTATTATTTTTTTAAGGTGTACTAAAAATTTCAATCACTATTAGTTTGATAATTGATTATTTAATGTTTATAGAAACAATTAATAAGAAATCATCATACACAATTATTTATTAATCAAATATTATATAATTTTAGTTACTTTACAATTGATGAAAATATAATCTTTTCTGGAATGTTTATAGGATTTTATCTCACACACTTCTTGTTCATTTTTGTTGTTTTATACCTTTATTATTATAAAGAATATGTTTCTGATGTCACCTTACATTCTGTAATCATGTTCGGGTGACAAATGGTGTGTGAAAAGGAAGATGGTGGGTGGTCGTGGACTACTAGTAGGTGGATCTTGGTTGATATGTTTTACTTTTTGTCTTCATAGTGTATCTTTGTACTTGTTAGTATATATATAATATTGTTTCTTCATTGAACTATTTTTTTAATCATTTTTGGGAGAAATAATTACCAATAATTATTTATTAGTGACGAAACACTTTTTTCCAGAGCAAGGAGATAAATATATCACATTGTATTAATGGAGAATTAGATTAGATATTTCATTAGAAAATATTATAGGTTAGTTCATCACAATTGGACATAAATGAGATATTTTCAGAATGTGAAATAAATTAGTTTGAAATCCTATTGGTATTTGGGGTGATTCATAGGTGAATGTAGATTAATAATGTGTCAAGACATTATAGGTAGTCCATGAGTGATTTGTTTTTCAACACTCTTTCATGATAAGACTTGAGTTACCATGGATGTTGGGAATTGAGTATTTCCATTGATTACTTATTTTTATTGTGAAAATTATATTTTTATACCCAATGATACAATATTTGATTTGGTGAATCACTTTTCAAATATTGATTTATAATTGTAATATGGACATATTGTAACCATGTTTGAACAGTTTGGTAAACTATGATCAATCAATGTGGATGATTTGGAAATCCATCCATGAATAGTTGTGAGGATAGTGTGGGTCTGACCACCAAAAACATCCAATCCTACATCATTTCTTACTAAGATTTAAACATGAAACAATATCGATTTTCATAGAAGAGGCTTCACATATGTGAGGATGGTTTTGTGGTTTATGGATGTCTTTTGTTAACTGATCTTATTTTGTTATTTAATATTTAATCCCTTATTAACATTTTTTAATCAATTTTGAAAAATAAATTGTGTCATAAAACATCTTTTTTTATGTACATTGAGATAAGTTTTAAATACAAAATTAATTATTGTTTTATGAGATGACCAGGTTGAAAAACTTTTTATAATAGACTCTTCCAGGATGTGATAATAGAATTTATTAAGAAGAAACATTGGTTTTTAATGGATTAAAATGGTAATTTATTTGATAATTGGAAAATAGATTAATTATTTTAATTTAGAAAATAATTTACATGTTTCAATAAAAGGGATTTTCAAATATGGTTCTTTATATCGATATTAATCATTCTAAATAAAATTATAATTATTTAAAATTTGTGATATTTTTGTTATCAACGAAATGATTTTTTGATTAATGTGGAATGTGAATTTTTTTTGAAAAATTTGTAATATGTTTGAGTGTTCCTTGTTGATTGAGTTTATATTCATATATTTTGTGTTTTCATGAAATATCTCACCTGAATTCCTTCATTAATGATATATTTTTTGTACAAAAATCTCATCCTAAGGGTAGTTTTTTACTTTTTATTGATGTTTAATCACTTATAAATGTCTCTACATGGGTTAAATATTGTATTGTAGATCCTATTACCTTCTATAATTTCAACTCCATCCCTGAATTACTAGATTTTTATCGACTATATTATAAAGGTGAAGAAGGATCTCTTAAGGAAATTAATTTATTTGAATAAGCCAATGTATTTTTATTTACATTAGGAATCCTAAAAAAATTATGGTTATGTCAATGAACACATTATTCGAGGGCCTATTCAGAAGTGATGGAAACATGTGGGTCCCCCTTGTCTACAAGAATTAATATCTTGAAAATTCATTGTGTCATTCTTTATTTGGTGCCAGGATCCCGAAGAAGCGAAGAATGATCAATTTTTGAGTTCTTGGGTTTTGGTAAATATGTGATATTAGTTGTAGATTATAAAAAAAAATTCAGTTTTTTTATTTTTCATAGAACGAATTGTCTATAAATATATAAGTATGGATATATATTTTAAAAATGGTCTTCACCTAAACATCGTATCCCTTATGCCTATGAATGGGGTGATATTTTATTCTGGGATTCTAAATAAGGGTTTCTAATCCGATGCATAACTGGTGAAGCAACAAAAAGGGGAGAATGACACATTTACGATAGATAAAGGACATCATTCCCAAGAAAATGGGATTATAATAAAGTTCTTATAATATAGATGATCATTTAACTATAATATTTCATGTTCAATTTCAGTAAATGATATGTGGATGGTGTGTCCTTCATGGTCTCCTTTATTGGTTCTATATATTTCACCCCTCCAAATGGAAAATTTGGTCAATAATATGAGTGCCTCGCTTTGGGGAAGAAGATGCTTCATGATTAAAAGTATATATCTATAGGACACAAAGTAAATATTTTAATATAATGAATTAGTTTATAGTTTCCATGTTGTTTTTTCCGATATAGTAGTGGTAACTTTTTGATATTTCCATCTATTTGATTAACTATTTTTTGAATCTTTTTTGCTTTGGAATATTTGTGATAATTAAATGTGGACCATTTTTTGGAAAATTTCTGAATTTTGATGTCATAATTGTATTTTTTCCGGATATATTATTTCATTCAAGGGTGTACACTTCTTTTGACTTGATAGATATACCTCAATATTTATGTAGTATATGATCTCCCTTATGAGAGTGTTGTGAAATTCTGTACACTAATTATGATGTTTAAGTTTATTATAGTTGGACATGGATAAATCATTGGAATTTACATTTGTAACTGGGACGATGTGGATATTCGTTAGATTGTGCACTTGGTAGTGCTTCCATTTCATTTAATGATCTCATCGATGTTTGATGACCAGACTGGAAAATTCATGATTAACATTTAGTATTTACCAAAGGTGTAAATCCTTATTAATTATTTACAATTCCTGTGGATTCTTCATATTGGATGATTATCTTTAGATAACTTTTAAATTATTATCATTGGTCTAAGGGATTTTGTTTTTTTATGTTTCACAATTTTAGTGAATATTTAAATTGTTGGGAGACGTATTGAAGGACTCCCATAGTTCACTATTTTAGAGATGTGTTTTGATATTTTTATGTTGATTTAGATTTTGTGTGTGAGTATTTATTATTTGGGTGAGTCTCTATTCATTATCATGGAAGATCCACATACCAAGTTGAATGATTGATTTTTATTTGTTTCTTCATGTTTTATCTTTCATACTAGGTGTTTTCTTGGGATATAAATTCATATGGTGGGGATTTTGTATCATTCCATTTAATTTTTTTGTGTTTGGACCCATTGATTTCAGTACCAAAATTTCAGATATCAAGCATTGTTTTTTTCAGTATTTTACTAAATTATTTTTGAATGTTTTTAGGCCTTTTCAAGGTGTGTGCATGGTTTTAACATGATTAAAGAAAGCATGCAACCTGGGTTGCATGGTTTGTTCTTGGTTTGAACATTTCCAATGAATGTGTGAAGCATTATTTGAGATATGTGGATGGTGTTTGCATATTTTAAAAAATTTCAACCTATTTCGTGATTATCACATTGGTTTTTCATGGTTAAACAATGTGTGAAACCTAGGAAAAGGGGGTTTCATGGTCTGGAATAGTTAACATTGTCCATGAAAATTGGTTCCAAAAAACATCTGAATCATAATTAATTTTTTAAAATATTTATTTTCTATCTATAAGCCACCCCAATTAATGATAAAATAATCCCAGTCGATCATAATCAAATCCTTAGTGTTTTGGGATCCATCTAAAAGATTTTTTGGATATAGAAAAACAAATTTGGGGAAGATTAAAGCACCAATAAAAGAGAATATCTTATGAGTCGATGGGTATTTATCTTATTGGTATTTAATCTACATTTTTATTTGTATTTATTATACTAAATGTTATGAAATCATGGAGTTTTATTGTATCTTGATTTATTATTATGTAATTATTGATGTGGGAACTCTTCACTTTTCAATCAAGATACCCCTTATTAGATCTAATTATCTTTATCTAATGTGTGACATATCATATTCATTATGTTTGGATTCCTTATTTTCCATGTAGTTTTTTTCATTCCATTGTTTTTTAAATTAATTCTTTATTGATAATTCATAGATACATTTTTCATAATTTCTAACACATGTTCATTAAATTTTTAATTTAATTCCATATAAATACATTTTTGACAACAATCTATTTGAATTGAATATAGAATTATTAAAAATGATATTTTAATTATATGAATAATTATTTTATGATTTTTTAAAATGATATGATTTTTTGGAATTATTTTTTCAATTAACTTTTAAGGTGTGCTATGGAGATATTTAGTACTTGGTCCTGGGGTTTTATTTAAATTTGAACATTCATTATTTGAATTGAATTGATTTAACTATTGGATATTTCTAATATTGTTTTAAAATTCATTAAATTATTAAATTAACAAAAACCCTATTTTATTGATCTTAACATTGTTTTAAAATGGGTTTACATGGGGTATTGTAAATAATTTATTTATTAATATGGAAAGAGGGTTTGAACCCGTTTTTTTATTTTTATTATATCAAATTAATATTTTAATAATTCCACGTAATTATTTAGGGGTAATTTGAAATAAATGATTGTTTTACATTATTTTCTGGAATTATATTTATGATTTGGGAAAGGAAGTGGACATGGTATCCCTTTTTAAAGATGATGTAATTTAAAAGGATTTGAATTGATTTTATACTTATTGATGGAATAGTTGTCACATTATGATTGTCCACTATTGTAATAATCCATTAGTGTATCTTTATTGATTATTGTAATTCCAATTATTTTTACTAAAAAGTGATTTTTGTTGTATTGAGAGAGATTGGGATGGGATTGAGATGTGATATGAGGGAAAATTCCCCAAACTAATTTTGATACTGATCCCAGGGTGATCCTAATTACATGAATATATCACCCACATATTTTCTCTAGTCATGGTAATCTATATAGTTAAATGGAATAACCATGATTTTTTCTTCACTAGTGTACTCAAACACTTCTAGTCGATCCATTTAGAATGTGAAATGTTCTTCCAATAGACACGCGTCTTGGAAAGAAAGTGTCCAAAGAACCTGATTTCTTTAGACCCATGACAATAGATGTAATGTCATCATTTAGTAAATTTGTAATTTTTATATATATTCTGAGGTAGAATCACTATCATACTTAGGTTGAACCCATGACATCAATATACATGATACTTGATACATGACATCATTTACTGTCAACATTTTTAATCATAGTTACCTTTTTGGATTTATTTATTATTATTATGCACATTAGCGATATTGTATTGACTCTTTATCAAATTAACATATAATTTGAATCTTCTCATCATTTTTTGTTATATGAATTTCGGTTATTAAATGGTATTCAAAGATGTTCTAAAAATGATTAATTTTTAATTGGTTAAGTGGAATGTTTTATAAGATTAGTTTTATAAATGATTTTTTAAATTTTTAAAACAATACTATTAAACAAATAATATCAATCTCTTAATTATACTAATCTTATTGAATATTTGAATTATCTAATGATATAACTGCATAATATATTTCCTGAAATCAAATTGTTCTCTTTATTACAACCCCTTATTCTAACTTTTGGGTGTTTGATACCATTTCTTATCCTGTAGAAAGTGTTTTTTATCTTTCCTTCCATTGTTGTTTCATGATAGGGTGTCCAAGGGATGGTGACATGGGAAATGTTGTGTGGTCAAATACCACAATGGGGTATGTTTTGGTTGTTATGGTATACTCATAGTTTTATTATTATCTCATTATAATTGGTTATATATATATATTGATTGATATATGTCTGTGTGTGTGTGTGTTTGTGTGTGTTTGTGTGTGTTTGTGTGTGTGTGATATTATTTCTAAATTGTACTGTATTATTATAATTTTTTTGAGGATAAATTATTTTGATGTGTTATTTATTGATTCTATGGTTCTTATGGCCAACCCGTGGAGATAGGGAATGTTCTTAGGTTAGTGGAAAAGCATTTCAGATGTTAGTTTAAATTGGAATCTTGGTTGGTTCTTCACAAGAATTTTTTTCTATACATATTTGTACTCCAGAAATATACTTATAATTCAAACTTAAGGTTATCATGGCAAATATTTTTTTATTCTACTAAGAATAATTTCTTATAAACCAACAATATATTTTATTTTCTTATGTTTATATCCTATTATAATCAGGGATAAATTTTCAAAAGTTATTATCATTTTCTTATAATAATATTATTATTATGTGTTCATATCTCCTAGGATTACCCTTACTAAGAATATACTCTAACCCTTTATCATGTATCCTTTCATTGGGTCATGATGAAATTTTATTGTAGGGCATGTCAAATAAGAGTACTCTTTGAGATGATCATTATGGTAGATACTGAAGCTGTTTAACAAAATGAAAATATTTATTTATTGTATTATAGTGTCTCAATCCTAATATAACTATATATTACATCATATTAGATTAATATTTAGTAGATTGAAAAATTATATCTCAATAATCATAATACAATATAGTGTTTAGATACATGGAAACATATTATCTATCTTAGTGAAACATATTTTATATCTCCATTAATTATCTTATCCTTTTACTAATCCTTCTTAATCCCCTTCTTCATTTCCTGGGGAAAGAAAACATATGAAATGGGTGATCTTATACAATTATAATGGTTAAATAACTATGATATATAAGAATAACTTGAGAATAAGGGTATGAGAACATGATCATAAAATTATAAGATCACCCCATGCATATTAATGATCAAAAACATAAATCATAGAATAAGTACAAGAATCTCATAAGACATGTATCATTTGGGAATGAACAGAATAATAAAAGAAAAAAATAACATAGTAATAATACATGTAATTTTATTATACACATTTTTATATTAAATATTACATCCAGGATACCTACCAAGGACTTCATTAGATGTTATTCTTAGGATAATCCCTTGTGTACAAGTATCGGGCATGGGATGGCCTCTCGTGTACTATCTTTTTTCAAACATAGTATTCCCTCCCATGTACCCAGTTTTTTTGTTCAATGTATGACCTCCCATGCACAATATTTTTTTTATTAAGATCACCACTTTTTTCATGATTTGGGTTCCCTAAAATATCCCATTTTGATTCATCCATAATATGTCCAACTATATTGAGCATTGGATTCCATAATGTATCCCCATTTACTTAATAATACTTTTATTTTTACCTAATACATTGGAGATACATATTGGTCACACCCATCACATTATGAAATCACACATTCATTTGTCGCAATATAAAAAAATAGTTATCAAATCATGAGCTATAAAAAAAGAAGGGTTTCATTAATATTGTATCATAACCCAGTAAATTAAATAGATATCATGAATAATTCATCATATATTAAAATAGGAAAAATAAATATTTCATCTAAACAGTTAATCATATAATAACCCTTAAAAATAAATTGGTATCAAAAGAATATAACATGTTGAAGTGGAATAGGTGTCATAAATAATATTCCATTAAAACATAACCATTCCAGAAAGTATAATAATGGTATTCCTCGATCATATCCACCTAAAATTATTTTCTATAAAAAATTATTTTCACTTGTATGGAGAAATATTTTTGAATGATGACTTGTAAAATTTATAAAGGAATTTAATATTTCATTGTAGATAACTTTTTAAAACATAAAAAAATTTCAACATAAATTTCTACGAAAACAATTTTTAAAAACCTAGAATGTAATCTTTTAAAACCATATAAAACATTTTTTTGAGGAAAATTTATTTTATGATTTGGGATTTTTTTTTAATATTATAACTTTTGTAAATCTTTTTTCATTTAAAATAATTTTTAAAAAATATAAATTAATCTTAAAAACAATTTAAAATCATTTTCAATTTGTAACAATAAGTGAATACTAAAGACCCATCGAAAATAGATTATATAAATTCATATTAAATAAAAATGAAATAAATTTGAAATAATATTTTACTTGGAGTCTTACAAATGAATTATGAAATTTTTTAGAAACATTTAAAATCAAGTAGATTTTGGAAATCATTTTTTTGAAAAAAAGATATTTATGGATCATATATTTCTGACCAACCAGAGATATAATGTAAGACATTATTATTAACAATTGTATAGTTCTAATAAATAAAAATAAATAAAAAATGGTACAAATATAGGAATAAAATTTTTTTATAGGGGGAATAAAATTAATGTCTTTTCATGAGAAATGGATCATAATATTTCGTCAATGGAAGAGTAATCATAAACATTCATAAAATGATATGAGATTGGAGTAATAGAATGTAACTTCATTTGTACCATTGAATCATAATTACTAATGGATAATAAAATTACATGAATCGTAATATATGTTGAATATAAGGAGTTTCATGGTAAAAAATTTCTACAGGGATGTATCTACACCCCACCCCCCTCATTGAAATATATTGGAGCATAACTTGTCGTGTATGTGAAAGACAGAAATTTTTTTAAAAAATTACTTTTCGGATTTGGTAAATTTTTTAACATTTACCCCTTGAAAGAAAGATTATAAAATGGATTTGTAAATACTCATAAATTTTTTGTATAATAATCATATAATACATTCATGGGAATAATATAAACCACCGAAAATAAATTTTTGGTTAACGTGACATATATCTCATATATATATAATTTCAATTGTGAAAACCCTTACCTTAAGTCTGGAATTTATTTTTACATTTTTAATCCTCCAGTAAATTTAGTAAAATAATATTGTAAATATTAAAAAAAATAATTATTCTTATATGTAATACAATAAACAATTCAACTAATACATTATATTACCTATATATTAATAATTTCAAGATCAAACAATATTTCTGGTAACAACTGCTTTGTTTATTGTACGTGTTGTGACATTCTAAACATGTACCTCATACGTAGATCATGATTTACTTATTTAAATAATGTAAAAAATGATTTATATATCATATATATTCATTATATATATATATATATATATTATTTTATAAAATATTTATATTTGAAATTGAATACATCGTAAACTAAGACAGTAGGTCATACGTACGCATAAACGTTGTTTCCGCATTATTTTCATTTTTACATAATGAAATAAATAAAATATAAGGATATAATTATATATAATAACTACAGATGAATTATTATGTAATATATACCATATAAATTATATAATATAATCCTTAATACATTCCATGTAATGTGTGAAAAATCATATTTCTTTGATTATGCAGTTTTCCACAATTCAATAAATGAAGTTATTTTATTTAATAAATATAAGATGTGTAATATTATATGTTATATAATAATAGAAAAATTATAAATACAACAAAAATATATTATATATCATATAAATATATTATTTCAAAAATAATTCCCACCATGGGTGGTGTTAATGGACAAACGAACAACATCCTTTCACAAGGACGTAGTCTATCATACACACAAACTGTATGTTCATCCTATTTGATTTATGTTTGTGTAGGTATAGGTTAAAAACTTATATTAAAAAATTTAATTTTATTAATTATTCTGATTATTTTATATAATTTAAAAAAATTAAATTTGTGGGGTTGAGAATTAAATTAAAATAAATTTTCTTATTGAGGTATATTACCCCTTCATTGGGAAACTCATTTTGTATTGCACCAAATGGATTCCTTGGCTATATTTGTACCTAAATGAATGAATATAATATTAATGGAGGTAAATTGGGAGCTTTTATCAGTAGTTTTTTGATGATACAATGTGTCTTACTATGTGTTAGGAATTGAGGGTGGTGTGTTTCATTTTATAGTATATAGGAAGTGGAATTATTGTAAATATAAAACGGTAAACACAATTGAGATGTACCCCTTATATATTGAACCACAAATATTTTCCCATTTAATTGTAAATTTGGTTATTTATTATAATAATTTCAAACCAATAGAAATTTTTATAAGTTTATTAGAAATTTGTTGGCTTAAATTAATGATTACTCACAAAGTGATATTGTTTTCATCTTAATCACTGTAATTAATATAATTAACTTAACTAATATTTTTCTTTAAAACTAATTTTCTCTTATTGTAAATCATAAATTTTTTGATTTCAAATATTTATTTAATTGTAAAATATTATAATAACATATGTGGGTTAAATTAAGTAAATTTTATTCCCACAGGTGAGATGAGATGACATATTTTTAATGAGAAATGGTTAAAAAGGATGAGATGTTTATAAATCAAATATTAATGTGAAATTGGTTAGAATAGATGATATTAGAAATTTTTTTATATTATTGGTCTAATTATACTTTATAACAATATATATATATATATATATATATAATATAACTATATAAAAAATTTAAAATATAAAAACTTTTGATTTAAAAATCAATGTTTCTCATTATTCATAAAAAATTTAAACTTATTAGAAAAGTACAAATATTTCACCCACAGTATATTATTATAACCCTATTTGAAGAATTGATTTTTTTTATAAAAAAATAACAAATTCAAAACTTATAACCAAAATTTGTTTTCCATAAAAAGTATTTAAAATACATTAGAAGAATATTTATTTTTATTCATAACTATTACCCATGCCTTGAATTTACATGGAATAATAATTCAATTAGCCACATATTACTATTGGGTACCAATAATGTTTTATAAAAATTTCATATTTTTTTCGGAAGGAAAATCATTCTTGATTTATTATTATCCCTAATTAGTAGTTGAACTCAGCATCTGGGGGAATATTTATTGATTTTATGTCCACATGAAATATATGTCTAATATCGAATAAATAGATATATTTTTAATTCATCTTTTCCATACTAATGTTTTCTCAGTTCATAAATAATTACTATAAAAATATAAGGATTCATAAAATATTTTTTTGATCAATACATGTTAGTTCAAATAAATATTTATTATTTCTGTATAGTAAATATCAGTTTTAAATTAAATATCATATATATAATATTAATTCATAATAAATAATTTATTGTTTATTATATTGGGGAAAAAATATTATTTCCAATACAAAGGATTATACAAATACATGTGTTGATGACAACGAATGTTTTTTTAAAAACCAATTTTAAAAAAAATATTAATATGGTGAAACATTATATAAGATCCCATTAATGAATTCTATGTGTATATAATATATAATAATAGACTATATCATTCTTGTGATCCCATTTTGAAATTATTTTATATCAAAATATTATTTATTCATAAAAAGTTGATTTTAAATTCCTTTGATATTTTATTGGACTCAATTGAAAAAAACACCTCAAAAAATTCCATCATGTATTTTAATCAGTATTGAGAAATATAAATGATCATACAATTAATATGAAAAGGATAAAATTTGAACATATATTTTCTTCAGTTTTATCAAAAAAATAAAAGACTTGTAATGGAAATAAATTTGACCAACACTAATATTTCTGAAATATATAAATATAACATGATTATGGTGTAGAATTCTTTAATATTAATAGAGTAAATATATTTGGTTCAAGTCACAAAATAATTTATTATTGGATTATCTCTCTAAAATATTGATAAAATTTCTCATACATACATTGGTTAAATTAATATTACTATGGTAATTCTTAAAAATATTGAATAAATGATTACAACACATTGGGATTTGATAAGGAAAAATTTTATTCATACTTTATAAAAAATTTGTATGTGGTTGAACTCATGGAGGGAAATTCAGTGAAAACATGGTGGTTGGGGAAGTGTTATTGATCATTACACATCTTATAGAGAAGGAAAAAATAATGTAATGAAACTATACTAATAGGATATTTATATTAAATGTTATCAATACATAATAATACTTATATATGATTAATTATTCCATAAAGGTCATATTTCACTCAATGAATATCATATTTTCGTAGGATACCATGTTAATATATCATCAATAATGCTAATTAATGAATCATTGAACATCATAAAAATTATCAACCTCATTTTCCAAAAACACCACATAATACATGGGGTAATTAGATAAGAGTATTTGAACCTTGTATGAAAAATAATATTTTATCCATCAATATCAAGTTAAAAAAATCTTCCATTATCCCAAAATCAATATTATCTACAAATATCAAATATAACTACTTCATCATAAAATAATAAATATTAAACATTTACTGGTACACAAAAAATAATATCATAAAAAACAAGATCCTTAGATATCTAGTGAACATGATAATAACTAAATACCATCAATAACATGTTTTTGAGAGTTAATTATTGTATATGAAAATATGATTTAGTAGCACATAATGACATAAATATACAATAATGTAATTCACCCATAATCATTTATCCATTTATTGTACATTAAATTATGTCCCACCATATAATGTGACAAACATCCTCCATCAACATAATGTCAATATCATCATCCCATGTCATGTCTAACTACTTCCTGAAAACATAACATAGATAAAACAATAACTAGTACACATAATGTAATATCATAAAAAACACAGACAGATAAACAACACAAGAACATTTTAAGACCTCAATACCATCAATATAATGGTATGAGTAACAATAATTTTCTATGTAAATAACATTTTATAGAACTTATATCCTTTAATATAAAAAAACAATTATTCACCAATAGTACTTTTTTATAAAAATTTTATTATGTAAACTAGTTTTTTAACAAATTGATATCATATACCTTTTAAAAATATATCATCAATTATTGGACATTACACTACCTGATAAAATATATTTATTAGTATTTATTACTGTATAGAATAAGAGGATATACTATAGTCATATTTTCATGATTATTAAGGATAATGTATCAAACCATGCCTAATAACATACCAATTTGGTTCATTTATATTGAGTTGAATTCAATGATGAAGGGACATGAATAATCTATAACACAACCTATGCCTTCACGCCTCACCACCCTTGAATATGACTAACATGGGATAATGAAGGAATAAATTTATATTAATAATGAAATACTATGTGAAACAATTGATAAATTCTTGTAATTATTTTGTATACATAAGAATAATACGGATATTTTTTGATTGATTTATGAAGGAGTAAATCTGTTACAGCATGATGCATCACCTCAATCCATAACATGATAGGATGTTTGGAATGAAACACATAAATATAATTCCACAACCATGGCTCCCCTCAACCCATAAAAACAAATGGGGGAATCTGAAGGATAATATGACAATGTAAAATCATATGGTAATATCAAGATATCTAATGATCCAATCATAATGTGGTGATGATATAAATTCCCCAGTGCAACCACACAAATTATGATATGATAATGCGAATATATGTCTGGAAATGAAATCATTATAACATATGACAGATAGATTATTCTTTATTGCATTGGATACACACATCGCAACACATTAGAGGTAATAAATATACAATATATTAAATAAAAACTATTATTATGTGAATAAGAATTTTTTAAGTTTAATAAAATTAATGATAAATAATAAATAAAAAATGAGATCTACCACATTATCTATTTCATGAAAAAATAACTAAATTCAATGGAAAACATGTATTTATTCAAGATAAAACCAATTTAATTATTCGTTATTTAATTATTTAATTATCATAGGGAACCCCCATTATTGAACTAAACCCTATAAATGACAAAAAGAAAAAAATAAGGATCCCTTTTTATTATGTTAATATATAATAAAGTTATTATATACCTAACATGCATTAATTGAATTATTTATGAAAACAATATTAATAGAGTAGATGTTATATAATTTGTTTCTCATATTAATTGTTTCATTAAATAATAAAATAAATTATTTATTTGATAAGTTTTCAGCCATAGAAAAAATCTAATTCCAATTATCTTTTAAATGTTAATAATATATTCCTTCACATATTCTTTGTAAAACATGTATTATGATGGAAAAAAATTATAAACTTTTATGATTATGTACGTAAAAAAATTTAAATTTATACACTAAATCATATAACATGAAAAATCTGAGGGAATATATGAACTCAATTAAAGATGGGAAATGTGGGTTTAAAATATGGTATGTAAACCAAAATGTTTTTTATTATTCCCACATGGTTATCCTGAAATCATTAATATAATCACAATAAATTGTCAAAACATATTTTCTAGAAACATTTCATTTTCTAAAATAAGTAAAATTATTTAGTATAACATTATATTTTCATTGAAATTAGGTTTACATGGTCATACCAAACATGAGTAGTTAATTAATGTAAGAAAAAAACATTTAACAATGGCTCGTATTAGAAAACTACAGAGTTCATACTCATGATACTCATTCAATTTCATTGTCACCATATGATGATTAATTTTCTAGACTGAATAGAGATTCAAAAAATAAAATAAAAATATATAATTGAAATGAAATTTTCATCAAAAAAAGAGCATACCTAACATTATGAATGAATTAAATTAGGAAAACAGTACCTAACAATGGCTTGAGGAATAGGAAACAAATTTTTATGATACTCATGATACCCCATGAAATTCCTAGTAATCATCTACTAGAATAAGAAACTTGTAATGTATCACATAAAAATTAAAATAATATCATAAAACGAATTTGTTGACTCACATTATATTTTTATGTAATTCTATTAAAATATAATTTCAATATTTAATAAGAGTTATATATAAAAGTGAAAAAATGTATAATACAATGATATAGAGAATTTAAAATATAAAAATTAATCTTAAATGTTCAAAATGTTAGTCGTTTTCCTAAAATATTCATAAATAACATGTTCTATAAATTGATGAATAAACATCTTTCCATTATGTGGATGATATGTATCATTATCCAATAATATCTCTCTATTTATAAGGATACATTTATCCAATAAAATGTTTAAATAATGATTATAAAATAGAATAAAAATACCAAAAAATAGATTCAATATTTATGTGATTGAAATGAACAAAAATTAAAATAGGAATGACATACATAATGAATATAGTGTTCGGACAACTATATAACAAAGAGATAAATTTATTAATTGGAGATAATCATTCTTGTGATTACAAATTAACATACACATGACTGGTTGTTCTCTTATAGGTACCTATATGAAAAAAGGTAATCTTTATGAATCGAAACCCAGTTCATTAATATTTAATTGTATATACAAAGAATATGTACCTATATTAACAAAAGGTACATAAATTATATAAAATTTAAAATTTAACATTACTTCATTTGATTCATAATGAAATAATAGTAACATAAATTACTTTTATAATCTATACTGTATACATAGAAATTAATTTTTTTTAAATATAATTAAAACAACTATATTATACATAGAAATTAAATTTATTCAAATTTAATGTATACAGAGAAATTATATTTAATCAGCATTATAAATAAAAATTACAATTAATCAACTATATAAATATAAATTATACTTTCATAAAAAAGTGTTCAATCCAAATGTACTACAATGCATTGAAATTTCTCATAGGAAGAGAAACTATTACTTATCATGAAACAATTTTATTGCAAAATATAAATAATTATAATAATTAGTTAAGATAATAACATAATCATGAGATTTTATTTGAATCACATAAAAATATTTAATGAAACATGGACATCTCTTTATGCACTAATTAAATAAAAAAATACATAACTAAATTCAAAAAATTTATTCAAGATGTGAGACTACAACTCATGAATGACGGAGTGAGGCTGACTGTTTTCATTAATCAAATATGATATTGAAAATTTTTGTAATCATATATAGTTAAAAATATATTTAAAATGATTTATCATATATAAATCATATATCAATGTGAATAAATCCAATTGAAATAATTAAAAATTATAGTTATTGTGGACATAAAATTCCATGATATTTCTTCATTTTAAATGACTATTTACACACTAATAAAAACAAAAACACCACCTAATGTGTCTTGTATATAAATTCATGTATAAAAAATTAAAAATATATAAATTAGAAAACAACATTTACCATGAAAATGGACAATTAATGACTCATATGATAAATTTTACATATGAAATTTATTTACCGTCAAAATCAATGAATAAGATTCCCATTATATAAAATGGTATCAAATTTAAAAATAATTTTCATAGAAATTAGGCTCCAATTATATGAAAATAGTGATAAATATATTAAGGTACCCATTAATAATGAATTTTTATTATATCTATAATGGATTATATTTATTACATGTAAAATATGATTTATATAAAAGATGTGATGAAACATCTCAAATACAATGGGATGAATAAACATCGAGAAGGGGAATCTCTGATTCATTATCGAAAAACAGTTATTCTTGCCTTATTCACCTTTACTTGATGATATATTTCAATATTGACTGGATAAAAATATAATTTTCTAGTGGTATGATGCATTAACATTGGTGTGTAAATGTGGAGTACCATTTTCCTCATTGCATATGGAAATTTTTTGAGGATTAATATACAAAATCATAATTTTTATCATGATAAATGACATAATATGAAATAGAAAATACAAGAATGAAAATTGAACAAATGTATATCTATTAATTTCATCTATGCAATGTCTATTTATGGTCAGTGAATGTATGAGTTAGTTCTAATAGATAGTGATGAATATTATTCCGAAAAGGGATTTGATCTGATTTATTATTATCCAATGTTTCTTTTTTGTTATTACTATTTAATGTAAGATCAACTTTTTCATCACCAAGAACACATAATTTAATTTGGATATGATAAGAAGAATACAAATAAGATGTAAAACATTGATGATCATTCAATTTGACACATAAAAGAAGGAATTATCTGAATGAATATCAAAAGTATTATGATATCATGTTATGGAATGGAAATGGAGATGCATCACAAAGAGGTTGGTGTGGTAATGAATAAAATGAATGTGCAAGATAAAGAATAAAATGGATAGATTGGAATGAGATGACACATCATGGGAAAAATTATGTTGATGTTATGTGTCTCGAGGGAGGGGAATATCTATAATGTATATAAATAATTTTTTACTTGATGTATAAAAATATTGTATTAGGGACCCAGAATCCTTGATCCCTTATTCATATTACAGTGCAATTTCTTCAAATGTTACATTGATAGTAAACTATAAACATAAAAACAATTGTATAACATGTATCAATGAATGTTAAAAATGGTACAACGATATTAAAATTTAATTTTTTACCATCTTTTAAAATGAATTATTTTATAAAATGTTTACCCATAACCATAAGAACAAATATGAATTTTTTGATAAAATAAAATGGATTAAAAGCACCATATAATAAATACAACAAAATGTAATCAGATATAAATAATAAAATGAATAAAAAATTAATATAATCTTTTTTAATATTACTATATAGAGATAAAATAATAAGGAATGTCTTATCTGTGGTGAATTTATTTGGTATAGTTAATATACTCTGTAGTAATATAAGAAGAAATGAATAAAAAACCATATTGATGGAATCTAATGGGAAATGAACCAATATATTATTAAATCAAAAAATTAAAATAAAATATTTCATATAATGATATCTACTTTTTAGATAAAAACATTCTTATTAATCTTGATAACTTAGTACCATGGTCACTAAGGATTATCGATAAAATCATTTATGTTGTGATGTTGGGGAGCTAAGGTGGATAAGTGATATAGTACAATGAGATATGTGCAGGGGGTTATAGATGAATCTACCAAAAATTAATCATTCACTTTCTCATACTAATATCATATGAAATTTGAACATAATATTTACATACCACATCTGTTCACCAGTAATAGTTGATTCCACTGAAATATGTAATTGAAATAAGATAGTCTGAGTAAACATTATTGGGAATCTAGGAGGAATTAATGATTAACGATATAATATAACAATATGAAAATTAAATATATGAACAAAAAGTACATATTGATAGTATATTAGGTAACATAAGATGAAAAATAATTTTTGAATAATTATTATGTAGTATTTACAATCCCTAAATTTAGCAATCTGGTTTATCGGGAGAAAAAATGATGTAATTCTAAAGGAATCAGATAAAAAAAATTTGTTTCAAATGCTGGATACACATTATTATTAATTAAAATAGAATCAAAATTCCAAAATTTAAGGAAAAAATATATCCCTTAGCCTTTCCCTTTGAATTCAACCCATAATATTGGATAACTATGGACCTTTATCAATGTATAGTGATTCCCCTAAAAAACAAACCAACTAAATGAATTAATAATAAAATCTAAATAAAGATTATTTAGTAGGAATTGAAGATCGATGATCTAATGGTATGACATACCATATGTGTATATATAACTCCATAATATCGCCACATGATAAATATTTTAGAAAAAATCAAACTCTGAAATGTATAATTAAATAAATCATATCTATTATTATTGAATAAAATTGTAGAATAAAATAAATCCTGTTCATTATTAATAAAAAATAAAAAATAATATTAACAAAAAAAATGTAGTGGGGGATTGTTATGTACTAAATAGATCATCCTAATAAAATAAAACTCATGAATTCAACTTCTATTGAAATTTTTGAGAATATGTTCAAAACTAATAAATTAATGAGAAAACTGATTGATCTACTTATACATCAGATAGAATTCGGTATACCCAAATAGAAAAAGAAATTAAAATGTTGAATAATATGGTTTAATAATTATGTTAATCAAATTTATTTTCTACAATCATATTTTTTTAAATATTTGATGTCTTCAATTAATTAAATTTTATGGAAAAATGTTTTTGTAAATTTCCACACCTATTTTTTTCAAAAACAAATCATTCCTCATTATATTTACCCTTACTGTAAATTATTCCTCTTATGATACATACAAAAATACAACACCAAAATTATAGAAGACAATAAAACTAATCAATTGTTATTCAAAAATACAAAAACATATTAAAAATAAAAACTTATTATGGGTATTATGAGAATATATTAGGAAATAATGTTAAAAAGAAAATATTAAAATGTTGTTGTGTTTTCATAGTATATGAACAATGTAATTAATTTAAATAATATAATAAAATATCTAAGTATAAATCAAAAGTCATTCCGTATTCAAAAACACCAATGATGTAGACAATTATGATTACTATGAAGTATAAAATATTGAAATAAAAAATAATAGGGAATATCTAATTATTCATAGATGCGAATACAATAATGAATGTTTATGTGGTCTTTATAGGATAGGAATAATTTGGTATGTGGAAATAATATTATCTATATCTTGAATATGAAAAGAAATTTGGTTTGGGGTTATGTAATGTTAGCCAATAAAATGATTTAAAAATAATAATACAGTTCATATGAAAGATTAAATGAATACCGATGAAATCTTTATTTCATAAATCAACTATTATATTTTATAAATAACATTGCTTGAATGGCCCGAAGGCCTTCATTTTTATTGATTTTTGATAACCCCCCTTTCAAGGGTTGAGGGGGAACCATTACAAGGCCTATTGTCTCAGAGATTACATGGCCTGTAGGTTTAGGAGATTACATGACCCGAAGGTCTTAGAAAATTCAACAAGAATATCTATAAGGAACTGCCCCTCCCCAGTATCTGCATCCTGATAGTATCTCTCCACCATTTCATAACCGTCTGGCTAGGCTTCCCATGCAAGCACAGGCCGGTACTGATGGCATAGCCATACCCTCTCATTATAACAATCCATTTGGCTCTGCTCTGGTGAGTTCACCTTCTCCGAATCCTCTTCTGGGGCTGCTCCTTTTTTGTAGTGTGTTTGGGGCCTGCATTCATGTGGCCCGAAGGCCTTAGTGTGGCCCTAATGCCTTATAGTGGCCCAACGGCCTTGAGAATCAATTGGACTGAAGGCCTTGGGTTGCCCGAAAGCCTTACAGGACATGAGAACCAAACTGATGGCCCAATGGCCCATATGTATGAATAGTTCATGCTGCTACGGTACCAAACAATGCCTGCTATAGTGACTGATAAAGTACCTGCTACAGTACTGCTACAGTACCTAGAAATATGCCTTCACTCGGATTTGATCTTGGGTCTCTTGGATGCACCAAGCGAGTCCTCACCAACTGGGATGTGGCTCATGTGCTGTATAAATAACATATACCCTTAAATATTGCATCAATGAAACATGATTACACAAATAAACTAACACATCATGTCACCTATTGAATCTATTTTTCTTAAAAAAATTCAATGTATAAAGATTCTCTCTTTCCAACAATCAATTTATGAGCCCCACCACAACTTCTAGTCACTCAATTTGTATAGATTATTATAATTAAATAGCTATTAAATCACTATGTGTTTTTTTGTAATATAAAAACAATGTGGGGAAGAGACTAAAGGTGTTGAGGATTAGGTATTATCCCCTTGAGAGTACTTTATTTCATGTGGATCTTACTCATATACAATATGAAGAATTCCTCTATTTATTGAGTTGATCGAATTTACTAAAAAATGTATAATCCTACAAATATTATCCATATTATCTTATAAAAAAATTTCACAAAAAAAAACTTATTTTGGAATGCGTATTATCATACAAAACCAGTTCAAAATTTCATCTACAGACATCATTAATGGTTAAACATGTTATGTATGTTAGGGGGAATCCATGGAGATAATGAATTATGAGAAGATGGGGAAATTGATGGGAGAACTATGAGTGGAGATAGAATTTATATCTGAGGTGGGGAACCTTCTTCGTCATGAAGGTCGATGAATTATGTATGTGCAATCCAAGATGAGATATATGGTGGATGTTGAGAGGTTGAGTCACGAAGGCAAGGGTAGGGATATGGGTATTATAGGAGTTGAGTTTAAGCATCAGATAATGTGGTGGAGGATGAGGAAATATGCAAACTGATATAAATTAGGAACATATGATGAATGTTGATTGAAAAATTAGATTTCTCAGAATCCTCGATGCCTTCAAAATTAGTTTGATGATGATAACCAGTTCTTTGATAGAAATAAATGAATGTTTCTATGGAGAAAATCTGATAATTTAGATGGGATTGGAACCTAAATGAGATGAAATTCGAGACCACAAAAGATCATTTAATGAGGTCGATGTTCATTATAGGTAATGAGTGAGCATATGGTTTTGGTTGATATGGTTTAAGGGTATGCAAAGGCCAATGTGGAGGCATTGGAATAGGTGTAGGCGAATGTGGTTTCAGAGGCAGACACTAAGGAATAGGTTGTGGATGAGATTTTTATATATGTCGATGCGGTGTAGGATGCATATATTAATGTAGAGGTGGTGGATACTACAGAAGAGTCATCAGTGAAGGAATTGGAAGAGGAGATATCAAAGGTGTAGGCTAAGTCATAGGTAGAGATAAATGTAGATGCAGAGGAGGAGTTGGAGATCATTGTAGTGGTATTATAAAATAAATTTAGTTTGGATAATTGAAATTATTCTGGGAGGATATGAGGAATTGAATAAGTAAGGTAGTTAGAGTCAGAAATAGAAGTGGAGTTGGAGGTGGTATAGAGGGATGGATGGGTGAAAGATTGTAGAGGAATGCATAATAGCTACTGCTCGGAATGATGACTGTTTAGAGGGGATATAGATAAAGGTTTGGGGGAGGATATTTGGTGGTGATAAAGATAATATTGGAATGGTATAGGGGAGGATGAGTGGAATACGAGGAGATAGATACTTATATGGGAGAAAAATGGTGATAGTTACACATGCATTAAATTTTAAAATATTGATTATATTTAATAGAAATTGGATTTATTTTCATCTTTTTACTAGATAACTTAATATATTAACATTAAATAATTAATGTAATTTAATATATATATATAGTTCATTAAAAATAAATTATTATAGTGATTTAGTTAATTTTTTATTGTAAAACATATTTTATTCCATAAAAATTGTCTTTCAGTGATAGATTTACTATATTTTACAAAAGGTTTTCATTTCATTTCATGTTAATTTCACACCAAATAATTCATATTATATACATTTTAAACTATATTTTTTTAATTTAATTAATTATATTTATAGAATCCATTCAAACTGCTAGGTAGAAACTATAATAATATTTTAATAATATTATTAATATCACATTATAGTTTGGTAATACTATGTCTTGCAGGTATCAAAATCTATTAAAGGGACATGATTATTTGGGAAATAAAATTCCAACATAGTATTTCATTTATATAAAGGTAATATGTGTGATTTTTTCTATAATATATTATCATTTTGTTGTATATAATACAAAAAACATATTTAATTCGTATAAGAAAATCTATATTCAGTGATGCATGACATTTAAAATCACGAAATATTAAATTAATTAGAAAATTTCACATAATCATTACGTGTTTCATTCTAGCATCCATAAAATGAATTTTTCTCTCTTAATTCATCTTGGTTATCAAGGGAATAATACTTATAAATCCATTCTTAGAAACCCATATCATTTAAATTAATACTTAAACATTTTTTGATGATGGAATGTCAGAAGCATAGTTCGTAGAAAAAGTAACTCATTACTAGGTTTCCACATAGGATAATATAGGTGGAATGTGATAACATGGTAATAGAATATTAATATTATGATCATGTTGTTCAAGGGAATAACAGATCATATGGACTAGAAAAAAGATGGAAATCACCAAGCCATAAATCATCGATGATGTCATGGGCCATTTTATTCATCGAAAAGGAAGGAAATAAGACAATATTACAGGATCCAAGAAAATTTTTAAATATTAGAAATATTTCTTGAGAATAAATAATTAATTTATTTTATTAAATTTCATATGGAAAATAGATAATTTTTTCATGATAAATTTCTACTTCTCTCATATTCAGTGAAATGATATTTATTTTTTTACTCAATGGGAACTAACATATCATGATATCTATATATATAATGACAGTTGATTACATTGGTCTTTATCAAAACAAAAAGAATATAATTTTTTATCGAATATGAATAAATCCTCATATGATTATTTAATAAAAAAATCCCTTAAAACAGAATCCAAATTCAACTAGAACAATCCTATAAATATATAACCTTATAAAACACAAAAAATAATATTCAAACATTAATCAATAAATAAGAAGTTATATGATATGAAATTTTTTTTATTGGATACTTGGGTTGATTATAGAAATAATAAGGCATTATATGTGATTTTATTATTACACAATCCATGTAGAGGAAATGATCACAAGGAACATCACTAAATGATGAAAAATAAAATCATCATATGGAAAATTTATAAAATATAAGACACGAACTTGCCAAATAATGGGGGAGGATATGTTTTCCATAATTATCATGATTCACTTCATCCATTGTGACTCTATAAGATTTACCTCTAAATTTTTTGTTAGAGCATCTTACGGCTAATCATTAACATTATTCTTTTCATTGGGGAACTTGTTAGAATTATGGAAAACCTTATTTAATTGAAACAATAATCAGATAGAGGTCCATTCAATGGTTATTTTTTGATATTCACATCATTAGCTATCATATATCCATTATATGGGAATCTATCCACTTTATGACCATGTCTTCCATACATATATTAAATAGTATTTTCATAAAGAAAAATGAATCGATGTTTCATCCCACAAATTCTAATTAATGAAAGGGTTATTTTCTTTTATCTATATTAGTTATATTTTCTATTGAAATCCTTCTACATTTTCAGGTAAAATAACCGTGAGACTAATATGAATCTCCAACATCTATTTCCACCTTGATAGCACATCGAACACCTTTTTCATAGCTGTTGAAGTCTCTTAAATCGATGGATTCTCAAAGACTACGTTTCATGCCAAAAATTAATCAATATTTTATTCTATTATGTTGCATAATAATAATGACTGAGTACCTCACAAAAATTGGAAAATTTTCTTCCTTGAAACCAACTTATTCATCATCCTTGAACATAATCTCAAGTAATTCATTTTCAATCTTCATATATAGATTAAAATGAAATTAAATATTCCAAAATAAGTTCAAGAACGTGTACTAGTCTATGGAGTCAATTTTATCTCATTGAATTGTATTCTTATTAAGATTCCACAATTTATATGCCTCACATTCTAGACGATTGACAACTAGAGTGAATCATTCATTCTCTAAATAGTGGATAGGAAAAAATATATTTTAATGGTATTGTTCCGTTTCATAGAAAATAATGGTTCATTGTAACAACTAAAATATGTTGGGTGATTCCTCCGGAAAGAAATATATATATCATTGTTCCATATTTATCCTTCAACGATGTTCACTGTGTTTTTTTAACATCAAAAATTTTTGTGAGAATAGCAATTATGTTTTTCATTATATCTCCCACAACATTTAGTTACTCATGAGGACAATCATTTCATTTCCCATTTCATTCCTCATTAATACTTATCCATTTTATTCTAACCATTTAATAAAACCATCACTCATAAAGTATGCAATATTCATCATATTATGGAAAAATTAATAATTTAAAAACACCTTAAGTTTGTCTAAATCAGGAAATATTTTTTTAATCCATTTCACCAAATGTTTATCCTATTATATTCATAGTCACATTTTATTTAAATATTTCTTGATGGTTTTTAATGAGTTTTTATATTTCCAAATAATCTCCCTTAGTAGTGTCAATCCAGGTGTACAATAATGGTTGTTATTGTGCACCAGTTCCTAGTAAATTATAGCTCAATAATATATTTTCTGGGTTGTTACCCCAATGTATATCTATGATAGACACACATAAACATATTATATATATATATAGGTGGATTTAATTCTAGGAAACCACTAACTGTATTGTTTTGAAAATTTCTCAGACATTTTCATATTCATTGACATATCCTTAGAGACATCCCTAGAAATATCCTTATAAATATCCCCGTGGACATCAATAAATATTTATCATCCTATTTTCTAATGGTTGACTCAAATATTTCATTGATAATTACTATAAAATCAAAATCCTAACATACATTCATATTACATCATTACTAATGTTTATTTAGAAAATTTTAAAAATACATGCCTAAGGACCATACTAGTTAGGGTTATTTCAACACATGGAATAATAATCTACATTAATGGTGAAAGATATTAAATATCTCTATAAAATATCTTAACAATTCACTAATTAAACTTAAAACCCTTCTTTATAAATTGGGGAAAGAAAACATAAGAAAGAGTTTTTCTTGGTTTCTCGGTAATGGGTAATAAGATATATATATATATATATATATATATATGAATAACATGAAAATAGGGTTATAATAACATGATAACAATATTGTAAGATAATACTGATCATATAAATGATCATAAACATGAATTGGGGCATAAATTGATGTATTTCATAATACATTATTCAGAGGGGAATAAAAACCAGAACTCATGAATTAAAACATTTAAATAATACATGAAATTTTTGCGTACACATATATATAGAAAATATTATATCAAGTGTACCTATTAAGACCTTAATAAAATGTAAGTATTGGACTAATCACCCATGTACCTAGTTTAGTATTGTGAACCCCATCCTTGTAACATTTTGTTTCGGTCTTGGGATGACCTTCTATGTACCCACTTGTATCAGAAATTGGATTCCATCCCATGCACACTATTGTTTTGGTATTGGTATTATAGTGACCCGACCTTTTCATAAATTACTATTACATCATTTCAAATTTAACAACATAATAGTATTACACAAAAAGGATCCAAAGGCTTAGTGCCTTGGGAAAACTAGGACCACACATAACAAAAATGACATCAAGCATAAAAATTTATTTAATTTATTCTTATCTATATTCTTATTGGCACATGTCCTCTCTATATTACACGAATCCACTTGGGGATATACATCAAAAGGGGTGATATAGAATCCCATAAAGAGGATAGATAAGAACAATACAATATGGGGTGAACATAATCATAACATAGGCAAAATATCATGAACATGAGAGGAGTATAAATAAAAGACTTGAAATGTTGCAAAGAATAATAATGAAACATCATGTCTTAGTGGTTAACTACCACACATACATGTGAACCAAGATAGCATCTTGTTCACACATCATTTTGCATTTACTCGTGAGATTCATCACTTTACCCAATGCATTGGAGCTCTATATAATTCCGGGCGCACCCGTCACATCATAACATTATCATTTATCATGAATGCCAAAATGAAGATATAACATAAATGAATATAACTAACCCATGAAATTTAATGGGTTAAAAATCATAATAACAAATTCATAAACTTTGGGTTCCCAAAATAAAGAGGGAACAATATACTTGATACAAGAACCATGAACCTTGAAAGAGAGGTAAAAGTTGAGTTCTTAAGAGAAGAGTTCTATTGGAAAACATTTGGATTGAAATAAACTTCATTATACAACATGTAAATCCCAGAAAAGGAAATAAAATTATGAAAAAATGATCTTTAAGGAGTGACCATATCAAAAATTGAGTGAAATAGGTAGAACCCAAAGGATGAATGTTGGGTTCTAGAATTTCCCCTTACCTTATACCTGAATGCTTCATTGTCTTTAATGTCCTATATAATTATATTAATTAATTATAAATACAGAACCTTTTGTACATTAATAGGGTTCATTATAGTTTCATTATGTCATTTTATGTTCCTTTGGATGACTTATAGAGTTTAAAAACATTGTTCGAGGATGTTCATTTTTATGGTTTTTCTTGGGTTGTTCACTTTTATTCATAAATTGAAGTTCCGATAGAACATTGGTAGACATACAGAAATTATATTACATGTAATTAATGAAATTAAAGTAGTTTTAATGATATTATTATGAATTATATTATATCCATGTGGATTAATCATTAGATAAGAATTAAATGATGGTTATTTGGGTAAATTTGGGCGGTTTTTTGGTCACAACGAACTTTTTTTAACGTATCACTTAGTAATATGGACATAGGTTATTTACAGAACATTAAATAAAAAATAAAACATATAAAATATTCTGGTTCAAATATTAAAATGGTTTCATGTCGATCTCTGAAGGTAGAAATGGAAGAAGAAAGCATGTTGTTCTTGAAGGTGATAAATTGACACCTCACAAACTACGTTCTCTTTAATAAAATGAAAGGAAGAGGGAAAAGGGGTTGGAATATATAATATCCAATTAGAATCATAAAATTACAGTATATTAATAATACTATAGTTACAATACAATATGGATGATGATATGTGGGGATAGATCAAGAAATGAACTTGAACTTGAAAGGAAATTAATGGAGAAGAGGGAGGGAAATTACCTCTTAAATATTTCAATTGAGATCCTCCTTAATGAAGCTAGTATTGGTCTTTTGATGAGTCCAACAGATTTTGGACGTGAGGAGGGGCTATGTGAGATGTTTGGGAAGAGTTTAGAGAAGTCTTGGAGCTTGAGAGGTGTGGGGAAATGAGGGTGTGAAGGGTGGCTTTTATAGTGGAGGGGAGAGTGGTTTCCTTACTATAAAATTCATTAGATTATTATTTCCCCAGAAGACAAGGAATAGTGAGTATTGAACGACCAATAATAGTAATTTTATAATTTAATCCCGAATCAAGTGGGCTTATGTCATCAAAACATCACACATAACCCTATAATTAGCTTCTATATCTTATTTTGTAAATTACTGTATTTCACTATTCATCAAAAATTCAAGTATCTCAGAAAAATCCCAAAAATTTACCCCAACTATTTTTTTATTTGTAGAAACTAATATTGATGTCCATTTCTCGAAAATAATTATCTATGAATTATTAATTTAATATTTAATTAAAATCATAATTTACTTAAAAAACAGTTTTTAAGATTAAAACTTATTTTATAGTGCTTTAAAAAATTACGTAGGGTCTTATAAAATTATCTAAAAACTATAAGACATTGATTCAATAATTTACGAATTACTTTTAGGGAAATAAATTCTCTTTGAAATTAATTAATTAATTACAATTAATTATTTATGACTTAAAAAATACCATAACGTTTACTAAGGTCAAATTTTCACTTCCAATGATGTCTAAATTGTATTTTATTATTCATAGGTAATGTTACTCTTATATTGGATGATTTAATATTCATAAGGGTCATATTACTATTAATAAGGGCATGTTACTATTCCTAAGGGTACGTTACTATTCACCAAAAAATATTTTTTTGTCAATAGACTCCAAAAATCTTCTTGAACACAATCGTGTATATCGGATATTCAAAATTCCAAACATAGGAGTGACAAAATTATGTTTAAAGGTCATTTATCACTAAGTAGTTAATTATGTTGTGTTTTTATGACATAAATATAATAAGGGAATTTTCCATTGAAAAACATTGTGTCGTTACAGGTATTCCTTCCAATTCACCATCTTATTTCAGGCATAAGATTCTATTTTGTATTGAGATTTGCAATCTCCCCCATATACCCACTTGATTGGGGATTAGGATTCCGTCTTATTTAAGGATTTTTATAACCTCTCATGTATCATTTTAGATAATAATACATTTATCAAAACTAAATTAAATAGATGGACTTAATTGTGACACCAATCATATAATGAAATAATACCTTCATGTAACACTATATGATAGAGTATTTTTGATATCATGACACATAAATATATATTGTGTTTGTAAAAATCATAACAGAACCCATGAAATGAATTGGGTGTCCTAAAAATTGCAACTTATCATTTTCAATATAAGCATCACAGAACTCATAATCATTTCATAATATCACAACTCGTTAAAATAAGAATGTATGAAAACCATTTATCTAAGGGAAGAGAAACATATTTTTATAAATATCACTCCATCAAAAAACAATAAAAAAAATATGAATTCTATTCTAGGATCCCATCACCTATAAATCATAAAATATAAAAAATATATGTCATATTTTATGAACAATGATTTAGAATTATTTTTTATAACATTTATAATGGAAAATAATTTTTATTTGAACATCAAATTTTAAAACAATAAACAATTTAAAAATCCATTTCATTATAAAAACATTGTAAATCATATAATGAAAAATTTTAAAAACCACTAAATTATTTTATATGTAAAAAATACTTTATTCTATTAGAAATATTTTTTATAACATTAAACATGTTGAAAACTATTTTCTTTATAAATGACATTGAAAACTAATAATGGAATATTGGAATCATTTTTAAAAAATTTCTCACTGAAATATTATAAATAAATGCTAACTACACTTTGAAAACAATTTTCAGTGAAAACCTATGAATATTTAGGGAAAATTATTTTGAAAAACATTTTCTATGAAAACATATAAATGAACCATGAAAATTTTAAAAACTCTTTTTAAAAGCCATTTTTTAAAATAAACTTTGAAAAACTATGTTTCAAATAACACATATTTCACACCGAAGAGTTTAGTAATGTCCAATGTTCATAAAAACACTCTTATTTATCATATGTAACAAAGAGAAGAAAAATGGTACTAATGAATGAATATATATTGAATTATAATTTAAGGATAACATTTATTAGTGTTTCAGATATATGAATCATAATATTTCATCAGTGTAATTATAATAAATATCAAACTATTGGACGATATTATTGTATCAATAAATAATTAAGATATATAAAAATTGCATAATAGTTACCAAGAAATAATAAAATTACGTGAATCAAAAATTATCATTAAAAGAATGATATTATTGATAAAAAATGTCAAATTAATGTTTATAAACCTCATATATATATATATCTGTGTGTGTGTGTGTGTGTGTGTGTGTGTGTGCATAACCTTTCATTTATCATAAACAAAGAAAAAAGATGTATATTTTTCATTACAGATTTGGTATATTTTGAACCATAAACTACATGTATAAAATATCAAAAAAATGTTTATTTAAATACCTATAAATGTATTTATAATTATAATAATATATATTCATTTTCATTATATACCCCATGAAAAATAAATGTTGGGTGATCATTACATTTATCTAAGAGATATAAAAAGTTAGATGATAAAACCCATACATTAAGTATAAAATTTAATTAATACCATTAAAACCACCATTAGAATAATTATATTTTTATTACATGTTTCCAAAAAACCATATTAATATATGTAATATTATATATTATTTGAATATTACTTAGTATTAACCTTTTATTAAATATTTTGTGTTAAAGGATCATTTCATGTAATAACTGCTTTGTTTATCATACATGTTTTAAATTGTTATTCTTGATCTTCTTATATAAATAATAATTTACTTATTTAAAGTTTGTAATTAAATATTGACATATCATATATATTTATTGTATAAATATTTATAATAATATATAAAATAATTATATATGAAATGGAATACTTAATTCATAGATATGCTAGGTTGTACGTAAACATGAATGTTCTTTTGGTTTTCTTTTTTATTGAAAGATAATATTAAAATGGAATATATATATATTAAATAAATTATTATTATTATAACATATATATCATATAAATTTATTTAACTTGTATTTTATATATTCCATGTAATGTGTGAATTTATTATATCACATTTAGGAGGTGGAAGTCCACATGTCCAGAAAAAAGGTTCTTGTACTTCCACAAAATGGAATGTATGCTGGTATGTGTTATATAATAATTAAAATATAATAATGAATATAGATATCATATATATATATATATATCATATAAAAAATAGGTACACAATTATTCACAACCATTTTAGGTATGTAAATGTTTTTTGGATAATCATCATTTGGCGTGGCGGTATACCGCCATACACAGAAATGTTAGTTCATTACCTAGTTGATGGAAGTGTGTATAGGTGTACATAAAAACCATAGAATAAAAACACATTAATAAACTGAGGATAAATGGAAAAATATATATTCAAGAAATAATAATAATTTAGGTGGTTTATAATTAATATAAAACAAAAGAGCTTCTGGAAGTATGTTACCTCTTCTTTGGGCAACTCTTCTTGGTAATCCCCAAAGGACTCCTTAGATGGATTTATGACCAAATAGGGGTTACATGATAGAATTATAAAAGTGGGGATCTTATTTTTGGATTTTTTTGGATGCAACAATGTGTCTTGACAAATGGGAGGATTTGATATTGGGTGTCCTTTTATTGTGTAGGAGTAGTGGAAATCTTGTAAATAAAAAAAGACTCACACTATTGAGAGGAGTCCTTTATAACATGTAAATCCAGTAATTGGAATTTTTTTATAAAAGAGGTTGATGGGTTGATATATTTCAATAAAATTTATTTTTTTGTTAATATTATATTTTCCATATATATTAATTTTTTACCACTAAGAAGTTTTATTTTTATCATAATCACTATAAATATTTTTAATTACTTCCACAAATATTTTTTTTCAAAAAATTAGTTTACCGTATTCGATATTATAAATTTCACTAACTAAATTTATGAAATCAATTTTTAAAAATTAAATCACATTAGGCGGAGACATTAGTTTAATGGTAATCCATCAGATTTAATGAGGGTGATTTTTTTAAGAAAAATGTTCCAAAAGACATTAATGTTTTTACATACAATTTCAATGTGAAATTGGATCAAATAGAATTAATTGTATTTATTGATTTATTAATTAATATATGATATAATTATACTCTTAAACCAATTTAAAATCTAATTTATCTATATTATTAAATTTGATGAGATTGTTGTTTCGAATAAAAATTCAGTATTTTTCCCTATTGATCAAAAATTTAAACATTATGAATAAATACAATAAATTCACCAAAATAAAATTTTGATATTTCAATTTTATAATTTTTTTTTCAATTTATAAAATTAAAATTAAAATTATTCAAAAATCATGCTTACAAATATTTCCTCCATTAATAAGAGGTAAAATTACATTTTAGAAATATTTATCATTTTAGTCATAAAATTTACAGTATTCTTATCTCTTTTCCAGAAAAAACATACAATGAGCATCAAATATTTTTTTAGTAATATATATATATATATATTTCATTACAACAATTATTATTATTATTTTGATTATTTTATTATTTTTAAATTTATATGATTCCAAAAATACAGTTTTCTTGTGAAAATTTCCTATATTTGATAAAATTTTTAGTTCAATTTCTAGTTAATTGGTCTCAAAATAATTCATCTTTTGTAAATGTTTAAAAAATATTTTCATAATTTAATTAATATTACTCATAAATCACATTCCAATGACTATGTAATAATCAGTATAATATTTTAATGAAAATATTAATAGAACATTTTAGATTAGTAAAATTAGGTCTTGATTGTAATGCAAGATATTGATGGAAATAGATATTGTGTGTTCAATAATACAAACACAATGATTTATATACCAAAATCCAATATATATGTTTCTTTTAGTGGCTGATTAAATTATTTTCTTATAATTAATACCAACCTGATTGATTCCATATAACCAATGATATATTAAATGTTGTTTGAGATGAAAAAACTATAAAGGTAAACTTAATTCAAAACAAATACACAAAATAATTTGTTTTTACAAGTCACCCATGTAACCATAATTTTATGGTCCCCATTATTATTTTTTTTAATTTAATAGATATTCAACTAAATTGATGTAATATACACTTATGATAAGTATAAGTTATTGCAATTAGGGAGTGAATCTAACCCCATTTTCCACTATGTCTATGTGACCGACGAGTGAAACCAATACATGATTAAAAATCATCACATTATTATTATGGTATTTTGAATTACCCTTAAAATATGTTTAAAATTCCATTTTAATTTTTTGACATATTTTTGAATCCCCAATATTATCATATGATTTCATTATATCATGTTTCTATGCATATAATCACCCTCTTTAGGATATTGTGTTATCCCTATTAAATCTACAATTATCCTTTAATTCATTGATTATTTCATATGTTGTGATTTCTTTCCTACCATTTTCCTTAATTATTTTTCCATTGTTATCTATTGAAATTTTAGATCATCTAGTTGATTTAGGATGGCAAAGTTTAATTTTAAGTAATTATTTCTTTTTAAAAATAAAGATAATATATTAATGTATTTAATATTCATAAGACTGTAACACTATAGTCATTATTTTCGTTTTATATAAATTTATGTGGAAAGTTATTAAATGAATTTTGTTTAAGTATTGGGTTCCTATATGTGGTATTATATCATGATCTATATACTTTTTGATATTAGTATTATGTGATATTAGTGAAAACCCATGAGAATAATCATAAATAAAGGATTATATCCTAAAACTATTCAAATGTTATTATGTATTTGAATTTCATAGAAATTACATCAATTACAAGATATCAAAATAAACATATATTAATGACTCGTATTCACCTAGTTGTAGCCATTAAATGATGAGTCGGTTGATCATAATCATGATCATCAATACAATATATAATAAGTTCTCTTGAGGCCAAACACAAGGACAATCACTAAGAGGTAATATTATTCGATAACCCATATATTATTTAAAAAAATATATGATGTATTGACTCCCACGATATTTTTAGGTATTCAAATATTATGTATGATAAATCTCAACATTATGTAACCTAGGATGAATCACTAATGATATAAATGTAACTAATAGTGATATATGTTGAACTAGAATAACTATATGATAACATGATTGTATCATAATGTATGTGATCATGTGATTAAAATATCCAATGACTATTTATAATCATTATATTGTTATGATAATTTTTAAAAACTCAAGTAACCACATTTTGATTTTAGTAATTGATTTTATAATATGGAAGAATGCGTGTGAGGATTAGTTGATGATTACCTCAATAAATGACTTATAAAAATGGGAGATGGTATGGGAGTTTCATTCATTAGTCCAAACCAACTATACTAAATTTAATAAACAATGTGAATATGCCTAATGTGCAAAACAGGAAAAAAGTTAAGTATCGAGTCTTGTGGATGTTAATGAGACAAGGATAATAAATGGAAAAAGAATAAATTCCAAAAATGCCATAAATAAAAATAGTTTAATTGATAAAATTAAAACAATGGGAGAGATTGATTCCAACATTATGGCCATAAATGACATCTAACTCAAATGTTTTTTGAATTATATAAGATACAAAAATACATTACATAATTTCAAATCCAGAGTATGGTTTATTTATGGGTTTCTGTAGAAGATAAATTAGTAGGTGTTGTAGCAGATACTATAAGAGGTACTGTAGCATGTACCATTTAGTACTATATCAACCAAAAAAATTAATTTGTTACACTAGTTTGGTCCTCAAATCTTTTAGTGCATATATGAATACCAAGGTCTTTAGGACAGTACGTATTTCAGGCCACCTCATGGCCATCAATCCAAATCATGTCTTTAGGGCCTCTTCAAGGACCTCAATCCTCATGAAATGATATAATTTTAAAAGAAACAATGCTATGGGTAAGGATTCATATTTTTTACCTTCATGAGATCAAATTAATCAAGATTCCGAAGAATGAGAGGGTATGACATTTCCATTAGTTCTGGGCATATGCATCTCAGCATATGAAAACTAGTCGACCAGCCTTCTGAATGTGGAGAGTTGACATCAAGATATATACTAGGGAGGGTAGTTTCATGTAGCCTATTTGGGATTAATTCCTCTAGACCTTCGGGTCATGTAATATATCACAAACCCTACGAGACATGTGAGTATCCACAATCAATCCATTAATGGTGGATTATCAATAGATGCGAAGTTCATCAATCCATTCCGTCAAATGAAATACCTTTTATTGACAGTGCAAATGATTTCTCAATATATATTTTTATATCTCTAATGGAATGTATGTTATAACCTATAATATATTGAATAATAAATATACAAATTGGTGTTACAATAATTATAATAATAAATATACTATCTTATTCAAGGATTTTTAATATTACCTTCCGTAATTTTAGTTAATCTCCAGTTATTAAGTTTATATTTTGAAATGAACATTTAATTTTACAAAGGGTTAATATAAAATTTAATATAGGTAAATCTGACAACATATATTGAAAAAACCCATGATCAACTACTAGAGTAAGGGTTTTTAGAAACTCCATGTAGAAATGACTCTTTTCATGTCAATTTCAGAATTATTATGATGTAATCTATTTAAGTGGTGTAAATGCGATGAGTTAAGATTAAAAAATTTCTCTAATTAATTAAAATACATTTCAAATAAATCCCCACAAACAAAAATTAGCTAATATAAATCAATGATATATTTAGATAGATAAAATATAGTTGAGAAATTAGTAGGCATTACTATGGGTAACCTAATTATGGAAAATTTTAAAAATTATATATTTACATATATGTTATTTTCTACAATGATAAATAATTCATTATTTTCTTTTGGAATCAATTTTTTTACTATAAATTATACTAAATAAAACTAATTAAATTATTTATAATTAGGAATTTTAATATAATATATTATTGAGTTGTTAATTATAGCTTAATTATTGTCTAATAAAATATATTAATAATAACTTCTGGTATTTTAATAAAATAACTATAATATTTGATTCACATGGTAATTTATAATTTAATTTAAATTTTAAAATATTAATTTATAGAAATTATACAATCAATATTATACATTATCAATTATTATATTTAAATTTATGATTAATATAGTTTATTTATTCTACTAGAAAGATTGATTTTTTGAAAAATGGAATTCAATAATTTTTTTTCTAAATATCAAGAATTTTATTACATTATTTGTATATATGTATGGATTTTAAATTCATGAAACCTCATTATACAAGAAAATTTATAATAATTAATTTATTAATAAAAATATATATTAAAACACATATTTTATATTTTATAATGTACATCATATTTTTTAAAAAACATTATTCAATACATTAAACATTTAGTATTAAAAATTAATATTTATAAGATTCAAAAATGTATCCAAATTAAATAGGGTTAAATATGTTGATTACTCGATACTAACTATATAATAATAACCAATTTAGTTTAGGTCAGAAATGATAATTTACATTAGTAATAACTATTTACCTAAGTAAATGTTAAAACAATAAAAGTGCACAATCTAATGGTAATGAGTTAAATACGTGTTTAAAACATGTGTTGGAATGGGTGGTTACATCTGATAAAAATATTATCTATTCTAAATTATATAATTTGATAATTTTTTATCCACATTCATTGAGATTAAATTTCCATTAATGAAATTTTTGTATTTTTTGAGAAATGCAATCACTTTTCACATATAAAACTACACTCCTACCCTAAATTCACCTCACCTTGAAACCCTATATTTCCATAGAAAACAAGTCCCAAAAATCACAATCACATTATAATTTAATATAATTTAGTTACATTCTCCTACAAATATTATCCATTAAGGGCCTTATCCCTTTGATAAGGAATGCACTATACACCTGTGTGTGTGTGTGTGTGTGTATGTAGATTAACTCATCTATTAATAAATGTGTTCTACATTTCACTACCTCCTCTCTTTGGATGCATTTTGGAATAATATTAATGTAAAATTATAATTTTCATATAAATATTTCTTTTTAAAAAAATTAAAATATTTATTAGGGATATGAATAAATATAAACATTATGAAAATTATTTCCATAAAATTAGTACACTAATAGAATAATGAATTTCTGCTTCTACGTGATGGATTTATCTAAATTAGAATATTTATATAATTAATTAATATATTGATATTTAAAAATTATAAACTATATATAATATCATGAAAATAAATCCGTAATTATATTTTAGCTAAATAATCTCATAATAATCTTCAAATCCTATTATAATCATGTTTTGGTCAATTTTAACACATACATTAAAATTGATATGAATTTTAAATATAGGTTATTATATAAATATAATTAAACATGTTATCTAACATAAGTATGTAAATAATTATTTTTTATGTCATATGACATTTATATCAATATTTAATTCATTAAATACCCTTTGTTTGATAAGAATCACTGATGTTCGCTTATTGTCGATCTCATATTCATGGATAAATGATGAAACATTAATGAAAGAAATTTGAATTTCCAAAATTATATATAATCAATACTATTTGATAATTTTATTAATTTTAGATATAATATAAAAAATTGAGTAAAAAATACATTCACTACTCATATGAAACAAGTATAACCATTAAAATTATAATCATTATATGTGTGAGTATAGTAAATAGGTAACTATTATATATATATGTATGTATGTGTGTATGAAATAATTATCAGTGAGGTTCATAAATTGTTATATTAATTATTATAGTTCCATGGTATATGTTAAACAAGATAATTTTAAATTTTTAGGATGTTGGTTTTAAGTGAAAAATGTATCTGGACATTGTTAATGGATTACGTCTTAAATTTATCCTTTTGAGACATATTTTTTGTCATTATCACGCTTTGTTTTATATAAAGTATATACTGAATAGTAGATATATTATAATACAAAATACCTTTTATTAATAGTAATATAATTTAAATATAACTATATCACTTCAATAATTTTTTATTCTCCATTTGATATAACTGTTTTATTGGACTTATTTTGGATCCTATGTGAAATGTTACAATTTATGCACCATATTTCATTATTTAGGTTATATATTGACATTACTTGAAATTAATTTTTTAGTTATATTATTTTCCAATTCATTATATTTAAAAATAAAAATCATTTTCATATCATCATATAGTCTTCACCATAGGTTTTATCACAGTTGGATGGGGTTATATCTCAGTCAACCTTACTTGAAGAATGATTTGATATTATTAACCAGTAGTAATTTTTATGGGTTAACTAAATCCCCCTAAACAAAAAATATAATAAATTATTATTTAACATTAAATCACTTCTTTGGATCATTCTCTTTAATACTGTGGGATAAAATTTATATATTCTAATAAATATAAGGGTTATTCATAAATCATTCTTATTTATTGCGTTTTTATGATTATAACCTTGATTAATAATTAATTTAATATGGAACAAAAAATTTCAGTATGGGGATACTAAATTTGATTAAAATATTATTTATTGATAATTTATATACCTTCATGAAAATTAAACAATGTTTATAAAATTTTACATCCCAAAATATGATAGTTTCACCTCCTTATCCATAATTTCCCATCCATCCAATTTTTTCTTATTAAATTGGATTCCTAATTAATATCCATCTCATGTGAACTCAATATTTCACTTCTAATAATTTTAAAAAAATTAATTATCATATTTATAATATTGGATATTGAAAATGATGTTTTAAATCATAATAAAGTATCTTTTGAAAGACCCTGGATAATTTTCAGTTATGCATTCTCATTATTTATTAATTTATTCTCCACTATCATATTATCATGATTTTAGTAAATTATATATATATATTATAATTATATATAAATCTATCTACTATTAATTTTTTATGGGGTTCAAAAATATTTATTATTACCTTAGATGTTACTAATTTTATGAAAACCGAAAATTAAGGTATCTTTCTGAAATCTTATTTCAGGGAATCTGTCACCTATATAAAATGTTTTCTACAATTAATATACTCAAAATTAAAAAATTATTTTTTGTAAAAATTTCATATATATATATATATATATATATTATTTTAATGGTAAATAATAATATATTTTCTTACTTGACAGGTCCTATGAGCTTTTTGGAAAGCATCACAAAGGAGGTTCATTTTGTCATACATTTCCTTGATCTATATCATTTATTATCATATAGGGGAACTCAATGTTAAATAAATATGTATATTTATTAATATAATAACATATAAATATTATTATTTTTTTATTTTTTTTATCCATAGGAAATTATCTTTGATTAATCATTGGTGTATGATTTTCAAACCCACTTCTATATCATAGGATTAATCATGATTAATATTTATTTATGGACTATTTTGCTCATGTAGAAAACTAATGAATATAAATATTTTAATTATAAATTTTTTTTGGTGGGGGAATGAAATATATATCCATACATTTCACTGTGTGAGGTTTTCATATCATTATATACAATGTGTGGTGCACATGTAGTTATCCTGAGTACACTATATTAAGTGATGATGGGTACCAAAAATATATACCCATCCAATGAATTGGGTAAATAATTATTTCACTTGGGATGTTATATATAGGGTAAATTAGAAATCCTAATCCACAATGGGATATTGTTCACTCATTTTATGGGAATGTGTACTAGAACCAATCAATGAGTTCATTTTCCACTTTATGATATTATTGTTGCGAGTAGGCAATTACCTAGGTTTCTTATGGAATGTTTATTTTGGCGACCAATTTTTATGATTTCATGAAATTATAATATCATATAGTCAGTCAATTTTTTCATTTTAATGATCAACATCTTCATTATATCATGTGATTAACACTATCAAGCACATCATGCTTAATTTGAAAGTTTATTTCCCAAAATAGGAATTCAATATCAAACATTTACATATTTATTTTCCCCAAGGTATCTAATATAATTTTCAAAGATATATGGGATTTTTCATAACTATATGTATTTTTAAATAATTATTCATGTTAACAGTTTAGATTATATATTTATGTATCAAATAATAAATATAACATAATCATCTAGATAATTAGTTTAAATGTGTTTGATTTCAAAGTGAAAATATTATGAAATAAATTGATTCTATTTATTATGTTTTTATATATATTTTTAAAGGTCTAATAATATTTTTTCCCAAAATATACTTCACCAAATGAAATAGGTCATTGTGGAATTTCATGAAATTTTAAAATATTTCTAAAAAACTAATATTTTGACCAGTTTTTCAAAAACATTGTCCATATGTATATTGGCATAGAGAAAAAACACAATATCTAAAAATATAATAATTATTCATTAATTTATTAAGTTGTATTTTCATTCTAAAGTATTAAATAAGTCAAAATTGGTTCAAATTCAGTTTAAATAAATCTTATATTTTACAGCATCCTGTTGTATATTTTCCAAAGAATTGGATCCTATTAAATGTAATATATATATTAAGATATTAGATTTTGAATATTATATTTCCCAATATGAGCTAGTAATTTTTATGTCAAAAACTAATTTACCATGTTAGAAAACTATGACACTCCCATTTAAATATTTAGAGCAAGTGACATTGAATTATTTATTCTACTAGTTTATGGGTGATAATCTCAACATACGTTTTTTGGGGAAGTCTTCTCATGTTATTGGAAACTTGGTTCTCATCTCACTTATTAAAATAAATTTCTACGAAGACTCTTATAGAAATTACAAAAATATCAGTATTTTGTGTATGGAATCCACCTCCTTCAACAAAATATCTGAATGTTGAATGATTAAAATATCATTGACATTAGTTCCCAGATAATATTATTTTTACATATGCAATAAAATAAATTCATCAAATTTTTTAATGTATTTGGAGTTGAATTTGGAAACAAATAAGGTTATTTAATTGATTGAAATTACTTTTTAACATCTACCAATTATATGAGAAATTAATTTACTAACAATTTAATTATATGTTAACTAAAATTGATGCAATGGTTATTTATAATATGGTGGATGTATCACTTCTTGAATTTTTAATCACCTCTTCAACTCCTCAATGTATTCCCTTGAATATTTCTTTCTAATGTTGGAATGATCTAGTCTAATTATGTATATACATATTGATTAACTACCCCATAAATATAAATTTGGGATTTTCATTGAATTATTCTCCATTTTTTTTGATTGACCTATAATGGAAACATTGTGTTCAAATTAATATCATATAATTATTTTGGTGAACAATTCTATTTAGATTCTTTTACATTGATGTGTGAATCAACTACCTTAGTGATTCACTTCTTTCAATAAACCAAATTTCTAGGAACTAAAATGATTACTCATTCATTACTATATATATATAAACCACTTTTAGTGCCTTTTATGATGAGTTATGCATGATTTAGATAGGGTTTGTGAATATAATTCACAAAAATATTATTTCAATTTAAATTAATTATTTGTTTCATATATTCAATGAATAAAAAATTAGTCCAGTTGATGAAATTCTATACCAATACAAATATAAATAAAATAAATTAATTTATAAATTTAGATTATTATGGAAAATTGGATAGATAATATATATGTCATAAAAAGATGTTAAAAATAATGACATAATACATTTCCATAGTTTTTCTTAAATCATCCATGAAATTAATAAATGTTGTAAATATATTAAAACATATAAAATTTTTACTTTTTATTCATTAATATATACATCAACTATATTAAAAAATATATATTCCATGAAATTTTTTATTTTTTATTTTTCATTATATTTTAATAGTGTTTTTTTTAATTCAATGACAATATCATATAACATTAGTGCAACAAACTAATTATACTTTAGTTGAGGCTCTTGTTAGACTAGTTTCGAAGATGAATATGTTTTCTTTTGGTGTTTTCATAAAAACACATTGGATGAGTTTGATGTTGTATTTTGTGGCCTATAACCTACATTTTGAGTACATGTTTCTAATAATTATTCTTATAATATAACGAATGTTCCTATTCCTAACACATATATGTCATAAATTCATCAAAAATATTTATCACACTGAAGGAAATAGCAGTTCACCACTATGACAAGAACCTAGAAGAATCATTAAGGTTTTATTTATTTTTATTCAATATCTTGATTATATATTCTTGACATGAGATATAGGTTACCGCTTATTAGGTTTATGAGGATAATAAGACACTAGGACACCTTATCATGTTTCTTACACTTCTAAATCACTATAAAATGAGTTTATAAGAAAAAACATATTATTAATAAATCCAAAAAATTATGTATCATTGGAAACTATAATCTAAAGACATATATATTCATCCTCATACATGAATATTATCATTAATTGGTATAATTTATCACAAATATCTATGTATTATTGAACACCAAGGATATATATGACCAGGATGAAGTATGATTTATTGGGTGTGTTAGAAGTGACATTACACTAATGAATAATAATAGAGGGGACTTATCTCTTCTATCCATTGATGAAAGTTTATATTTTGGAATCTAGATAGGAATGTAGCTTCCTATATATATCCATGGACTTGTTAGTGGGGGAGTTCATTTCTAGAAATTCAACGGAAGATACATCAGGCACATAGTTTGATGACACCAAATATTAATATGTTATATTTTATATATCATGATAAATTATTTTTATTACTTGTAATGAATTAATAGGATGATAAATTTAATTCTGGTATTAAATTCTTTCTTAAGGGGGGATTATGACGTTTCTAAATGCCATCCCTTCCCTTTATATGGTTCTTCCAAATTTCCCTATGATAGAGGTATATAAGGTCAGAAAATATGTTTATAAACAGTATCAATTAAATTCCATTATTTAATTTATTATGTGATAATAAATAATGTGAAATGTAGTTGTGTTATAACCATAATTATACCAATAACAATGCATGTGATCAGTATCATCAATTCTAATACTCGTTGAATAAATGTATATGTTTAGATAATGTAGAGTATGCATAGATCACCTCTTGGTGTATTATTCACTATTATACTATGGATTAATGATGGTGAAGTGGAATCTATTCCATTGTATCATCAAAAAATAAGAATTACCAATTATGTTAGTTATTTATATTCAATAAAATTAATTATATTTTTTTGTGATAACCATCTTCTTTTGGTTCTGGAATATTCATATATCCATATAATCCAAAATTTTCATTGGGATTCAATTTTAATCATGTTTGGAAATAATTTCATGTAAATTATTAATAAATTCTATGTTGGTCACCTGATCAATGGATGATTTAACTTGACCCAAAACATACATGTGGAATCAGAGTGGTTACATGTTTGATTTATAATGAAATATTATTTTTTATTATTTTTATTCATTTTTTTCATTTACATATATTGATTCTATTTTATAGATGATTTCATCATAAATTCCCTATATTTATCATCACTAACATAACTAATAATTTGTTAATATTAAGAAATGTAGAATCATTTGAAGAACATAATCTAATTGTTCTATAGGATCTTTCCGGAAAAATAGTGTAAACAGGCTATGCATCCTACAAAAAACATCATTTATTTTTTATTACATATGTATCTCATGATAAAGTCACCTAAATATGGGGTAGCCAAATTCAAAATAAAACAATATCATATTGGATTGACAAATTAGATATATTGAAAAATAGCTTAATGAACTAAACCCTTTGTATCCACAGTACATGATCTGGAATTCCCATTTTCTCATAGCTGAGAACATGGGGTGTATTATTCTTCCATATATTAAATTCATAAAATGAGGATTTATTATCAATTTCACTCTGATGTTAGTGTATGCGTATTAATTTTAAATATTTTATTAATCATATTCATATGTAATAGTTAACATGACACATACCAATTACTGTGTTTCATACATGTGAAGAAGGCAATAAATGATTTGAATTGATGTAAATGATGTAGAACCTTCTAAAAAAATTCATGAGTTACATGGATAAAATTTAAATATATAATTAAATTTATTAACATGTGTTCCATTTATTATTTATTTGATTATACAAATCATTTTATAACATTGATACTTATATATTTAACCAGTTTCTATGTCAAAATATCTGATATGTACATAATGTTTCATCCATCTACACATTAATAATAAAATAACATAAAATGAAATTTATTCATATCAAAATATTACATGATGGAGTTTTATTTATTTATGGATTTAATTAATATAAGTGAAATAATTTGATTAAATCATGGTGTACTGTCAATATTAAAAAAATAGATATATTTAATTGATTATAATTTTTCCAATGCATGATCATTACTAATTTTTTACATGATAATGACGTTACAATAACCCTTTTGTGTTTTATTATTATTAATTTTTTATTATTTTATTATAATTATGGGAATTTATGACTTCCCATACTCATTTTTAGGTTACATAATATATTACCATGAATTGTATTATATAAAATTTCATTATCCATTATAATGATGCATCATTATTAATATTTTGTGATATCATTATAAACTGATAAATATGGATGAAATATGGAATAAAATATTACCTGAATATGCATGAGTATTTTATTTGAAAAAGTTAGATACATGGGGGAAATCCAATTAATATTAACAAGGTTTTTAAATTATAAAATGGTATTTATGAATATGGACTAAAATCCCCCAATATAAATAATATTTTTCATTATAATTTTTCTACATATGTTATAATTGACCTTATAATTCAATTTTCTTTACCCAAGAAATTTGGGGTGATCTTAGTAATACTGGATATTTTAGATTGATGGTTTTGGTTTACTTGACAATGATTGTATCATGGTTTTTCATCTAATGTACAAAATGGTGTACCAGATATGGAAGTGTTGAGAGATTAATTAAAAAATTATTTCTGGATTGATGATTATATTAAATGGATAAATTATATGTTGTTTAATTTAATTAAAAATTTATGACAACCTTAAATCAATAATTAATTTCATTCCTAATTATATAATATAATAAGGGTCATGTGAATAGAATCCTTAAGAATGTCTCAGAGACAATATTTTTTTAGATCCTTTGGTCAAGGATATTGGGTTTCAAAAAAATAGTCGGATAATAATGGAATTTGATATATATATTTTTAATCAAAACAAGTACTAATAATCTAGTAATCATTTGTTAAAAATTAAAATTCATTCACCTTTGAAAATATTACAATAATTTATACTAGAGTTGAATTTCATTCTCATCAGTGAAAATTTCAAAAAATGATGCCATTGTTATTATGATATAATCCAACATAAATAGAAATTATATATGTTATAAACTCATTACTTATGTCACATTTGAAAAAGGTTAGTAAACAATAATTATCTATATCTAAGAGACATGTGGATGATGCAATGTATGTCTTTTTTTTTCTATTCTCTGTTTCTATTTTGATTAAAACTAAATATGAACATAGGTATGTTAATATAAATTTTCCTCATATTTATGGTCTCTATTAGTGGATGGAAATATCAGAGGCTTATGAGATCACTAATTATCTAACCATGTGAAATATTCAATTGTCGAATATAGCTAGGACAGATATCGTCAATGTGGTTTCCTAAATTGAATTCCTAGATATCCTGGTTTTTTAGATTCATGATGGTCTTCACATTGATACCATTCTTCCCTCAGTACAAAAAATTATCAAATGTTTTTTTGAATTATAATATTATTAATGCTGAGATAACATATTCAGAAATACATAATCAAATTTACCATGTTGATAATGTCACAGATCATGAAAAATTCATTGAACATATTTTCAATAAGTAGAGGATGAACATGTGAAATCATTCAAACACTCATTTGAAGGATAAGTATATAGATATACATCCTTGAAATAATAAAAGTATCTCGAGGAATGATAAGTAATAGGATGTGGTATATTCTGTATATGAAAAGAAGACACGTATTAAGGGGAATATCACTCATCCATAAATAAAAGAGAAATCATCAAGTGCATTATTTACTATGTTTACTCCTATCATATCTATATATTGGGTAATACATATTCACAATGGATTTCATTTTTAAATAAAAAATTTAGAACAATATTAATTTTTATATGGTTACAGAGATTCAGTGGATATATGAGGGTTAATGGGACATGGCTGACTATTTTAACTATTAGAGACAACCATATCACATTTCTTATTATATTGATTTTTATTTTAAGTTTATTTTTAATATTATACTAGTGTTAGAAAGAACACCATTTATATTTCATTATTATATATTGATAGATTTATTTTCAATTTATAAAATAAATTATGTATCATTTATAAATATGGCATATGTTACTTTATGCAATATTTAAATAGTGTCATTTTTATATTATATTATGAAAATAAAATACTCCAAATAGATAATGAGGAAAATAAATTTGGCTCATTTAAAAACATGTTATAAGATCAACATCTTATTTATGTAAATAATAATCATTTGAAAAATATAAATCAAGGTATATACATGAAATATTTTTTGATTAACTAAAATGAGAGATTTCATTCTAGTTTACAATGTAATATGATGAAACCACAATTATTTTTTCAATATAAAAGTTCCAATGATGTTCAATATCTATTATACAATAAAAAGTTTATAGAATTTCAAATAGTTGATAGTGGTGGATACTAATTATATGTTTTTTTTTAAATGGATTGAGAAAGTTATGTTTTTATCTACATGATTATGTAAAAGTCTAAATAATTTTAGGAAATTGAGATGTTCATAAATGAGAATGTGAATCATCTGGTTATATAATAAATATTCATTGACTGAATCAACGATTTGAATATATTAACCAATTAACTTTCAACACTCTATTATATAATTGTATTTTATGTCAACTATGTACACATTATACACAATATTGGAATGCTGTTAGAGAAAGGATAAACATTAGTCTACTTGAATGGGTAAGGTCTACGATGAGTCAAAGAAGCCTTACATCACCATTTTGAGGATATAAATTATAGAATAAATCATACTTACTGAACTAAGTACCAACTAAAGTAGAAAATTGTATTCTATTTGAGTTATAGATTTGAAATAAATGTACTTTTTAATATATTGGTGCATGAGGTTGTGACGAACAAGTTAAGGTATAATAAAAAAACAAACAAGAACAATGAGCCACAAAACCTATACATATAATGTATCATAACTGTATGAGGGGATAATTTCTATAAAACACATTAAACAAGAATGTAACTATAATAAGATAATGAATATATCCTAATAGAGATCACATCATCATGATTGATAATTGGATAATGATTGATATTGATGAATTAATTTACCAATATAATAAAGATATGGTATAGGAACCAATTCCATAAGTCCCTGTACAAGATTATTTTTCCTAGAAGACACTAATTATATATAAGTGTTATATATGTAAGAGAACTAAAGAGATATAGTTTTCTATACTCTATTCAGGATTAATTATTATCATTTGACAATATAAATCCTCTAATCTATAATGAGGTATTATATATATTAAAAATAACTGATATAATTAATCAATGAATTTATAGATACATTTAATGTTCAATAACATGTTCATATTCTGATTGATTCGCCAACTGCTGTAAATCCTGTTTGGTGTAAATGGTTATTCAATAAAATGTAGTATATGAATGGTAAATTATTCACCTTTAAAAAATGGATAGTGATAAAAGGGTTTTTAGAACAATAATTAATTGACTATTATGTAACCCTTTCATCAAATTCCATGTTTAAATCCATCAGAATATTTTTTCCATAGTAGAGTACCATGAATCTGAGATATAGAGATTGGATAAAAAAGAATTCCTTTATAAAAAAAATTTAATGGTATTCAAATATGATAAAATGAAGAGTGTTCATAACTCCATGTAAAGATAAAAATGTATAAAAGTTATACAAATATATTTATGAATTAATGAATGAATCTATGTCATTGAACAATAGATTCAATGAATTAATAAAGTAATCTAGTTTCATTATGATGTAATGTGATATCTTTGTTTAAAATATCGTTATTGGATGTAAAATTATTTTCATAATAGTATTTTTTTTATGAAATACTACTAATTGGAAATAATATATCAACATTACAATAGATTATGATATAGTTGAGAAGGTGACTTTACAAGAAGTACTTATGTAAAGCAGAGTATACTCTAGGGATAAAGATCATGTGTGATAGATACAAAATGATACCTAGGTAGAGTCAAAGTAAATAAATTTAAAGTATAATAAATAGGTTCAATATGGTTGTACCCAATATGGGATTTGTTTATCTTTCACATAGAATATATCATTACTTGAATATGTGTCCATAGAATAAATAGAAAAGAGAGGGAATGAGCTATATCTGATATGATTATATCATAGGATATATCAATTATTTCCTTTTATATAAAACACATAATGTTTCTAATGATTTTATCCTGGATGGAATATATTAAGATGTTACATGTGAAAAGAATTTTTCTACAATTAATGTTATTATTATGTTTATGAGGTAAACTATGTATTTTTTTCTTGGTGTGTGGAGGATATGATGTGGTAGTCTTCATGGGCTATGTTGATGCCATATTTTAGATACATCAAAGAGATCATGAATCATAGTAAGGTTATTTTTTGTCTTAATAGATTTATTGTGATTGGTATTATTTTAAAGTATCATGCCATTGCAATTTCTATATTATATTGTAAATATAATTTAACTTTTGATATATAAAATAATAAAATTAATATTCTATTAATTTTCCACGATCTTCTAGTCATACTAATAGAGTAAATATAATGATAGTTTCCATTGATAATAGTATAAATGTGTCACTCTTCAAATGGTTTTGTATATATCAAAGGATAAAGCACAAACATCAGATGTTTCATTTGTTTATTTTTTTCTCAAAGATGTAATTTTTATGTGATAATCTTATTCCTTATGAAACACATTTTGGATCCCATTATGAACTATTTAATGAATTATTATTAGGTTATTGTTAGTAGACCAAATGTTATTGTCAGTTGGAGCTGTTGAAAGTGGTATTTTATTAGAGTTACATTACTAAAACTAACATTATTAGTTATTAGTTGAAAGTTTTATTAATTAAGTTTCTTATTATATAATGACTATTGATGTTCATGACTCTTATATGTAATAGTCTCATAATAACATTTTTACACTTAATGGTAATAATATTTCATCATTTTAATGATAAACCTATGGTTCCACCTTATTATTATTGAATATTGTTCAACATAGGGATGATATTATCTACATGGATAAAGAAGATATTGGATATCAAGGGTAACAAGCTCATAAGACAATGATAGACTATATCATGTTATTTTAACTTTGATAATCTCTAATATAAGAGCTTATGATAATAGACATGTAGATTATTAATCAACATTTCCATGGATCATTTGATGTGTCCAACACATATATCTATCTATTGATTATTAGACTTTAATATTATCATTAATTGAATATATTAATTTTTTACATTTATGTATTCACGAAAACCCTGAAAACATATGTTATTTGTAAATTATGATATGTTTGGTGTATCATGAGTGATATTGCACTAATTACTATTGTGAAAAATGAATTTATTCATTTTATCCATTAATAGAAGTTGATATCTTAACCCCATTGAATAGAATGATATTGGAAATATAAATCAATATATATGGAGTTTAGTGGGAGAGTTCATTTACATAATTTCAGGGAAAATGACATCTACCATATAGTTTATAAAACCTTCTTGCATCATTATTTTTTTTAGCTATCATGATAATGGGATTGTATTTCATTTTATGTGTGTATAATATGTTGGATGTTTTGGTGGCATTATCATCATTCCCTTTAGGTGACATAGAATATTGAAAGAAATTATCCATGGAATTTAGGTAGTAATGCATAATGACATTGAGAATGTGGACAGTTGGGTTACACAATATGGGAATCCATAACCCTAGTTATATTAATGTATTTAATTTATCATGTTATAAAAAAATATTTTTCGATCTGTGTTTATTTCCATAATATAATCCTAATTTTTTAATAAATAAGTGACCTATATAAAAATAATTATTATTTAAAGGGTTTTTTATATTATATTTATTATAATTATCAATGATTAATTAAGTGATGTAAATTTATTAAATTTATAGTCATTATTAATGGATTCATAAATATATACATTAGACAGAGGATTGATCATATTGGTCACATTAGAAATTATATAAATGATGCATTTGTATATTACATTATATAATGAATTTTACTATCCTAAAAAGATAAAGAGACAATCTATCAAGACCATGAGAGATATTTATGGTCTATACGACATTTTTCCTCTACCTATCTCAATATTTTATCATAACATCAACAGTTCTACATCCCATAAAAATACCTCTACTATGGTCAATGATGCACTCTGGTTCGTTCAAATATTTTCATTCTTATATGACCTTGTTATATTATCTTATCTATAATTATTATTATTTTTCAACATAATAAAGTTTATATAGGTGTAATTGTTTCATCAAATGAAGAAACATGAAGATATGGAATGAACCAGACATTTCAGATGGAAATGAATGGATTTTGATCACTTTTACTAGGGCACATAGTCCCAACATAGTAACTCAAATTGATCAATCAATCTTAGATGACAATGTGGTGCTAGTAGCCTCATGGAGTGGGCCACTACATTCCCTACTCATGGTTTTAAAACTTTAAAGACCAAGATGTGAAGTTTTGCACCTATATTACTCAAGGTAGATCCTGAAGCCTGGTAAGTTTAAGGTTAAATTAACCTTTATCCTTAACAACATAATGGTCAACAGTTGGCCACATGCATTCTATCTATCCCTCTTACGCAACATTTATCCTAGGATTTGGATCCTTAACCACCCCTGGATAGTGGGGAAGACCAATTAATACTCCCTAAAATAATTTTTGTTTGGGTCGTCATCTTATATGAGTGGATCACGGTAAAAGAGGATCTTGAAACCCATTATAGGTAATTTTTAGAAGATTTGTCACTTGGGGGAATGGTTTTTTTCTTTCTTTATTATATGTAATGAACACTTTATCAATTTATTGATTATTAATATCCTTTTATTTAATTAATATATAATTACAATTTTGTGAAGGGGTTGTGGAAAATTTATACTCTGTGTAAAAAGGTTTTCTTTTTTTCCTCATGTGTGTTCATTATTAATCTAATAATTTCTCCTGAAAAACCTTTCCTTATCTTATTAAAAACCCAATATCAAATGAAAAATTGATATTCCATGGATTTATCATTAATGGGGAAATGTTTGATTCATTCATTGAATCCTGAGGCTAGGATTTTATCTATTTTTTTACTACTTGTTATTGGGAGTTTTGAAATGCCCTATTCAAAATAGGTGATAGTGAGGTTTTAATTGCCTTTGGATTATTGAAAATATTTGGGATTTATTGAACAAAATTCTACTAATGTTTCAATAAATATAGTATATCCCTCAATAAAATATCCACAAGGGATTTATGATTATATATTGGTGATGGTTGGAATGATAATTCACACACACGATATCATTATCCATGACATGGGGGATGATGCATAATTTCCACTTATTTTGGGGGGAACCATGGATGATATGGGTTATTTTATAATTTATATTAATCTATATGAATTTATCATTCATGTATGGTATGAATGAGCGTCATATAATGTTCCAATGAAATCAAAAAAGCCTTTCTTGGGGAGTATTAGGAATATTTCTCCTTATCAATTGTTGTAGATCATATGGACTTCCTAGAATTGTACATGAACTATTTTTCAAAAATCAATGTGATGAATTCAATGGAAATTTATTATAAATGAAATACCAAGAGCTAAAATATATTACAGTCCAAGGTATTCATTCATGTTAGTGATAAGTAATTCATAAATTTTAGAGAGAGAAGAATTTGAAACCATCACACATTTGATTCTTAAGGCTCCATAATTAGAAATGAATAATAATCCATTATCTGTTAATTATGGACACTTTGGTGATAGGTGTATTATAAATGTTATTATAAATGTATACTGTTGACAAAAAAAGGGAATTCAAATTTCTAGATCCTTAATGAATAAAGAAAAAAATTATTTGATTTATGGATGATCGTAATGGAATAAATCTTATTATATGTACCCAGAAGGTACTTATAGAATAAGGGTATATAGTATATCAATAACCACATCAATAATTTAATCCCCAAATAAAATAGGTGGTTAAAATAGAATTGATCATGCTACTCAATTCTATAATTACATAACGAATTTTTGACATTGCATGGGTTATACCCTTAAATGTGCTATCCAAAATGGGTGGGTATCACTATGGTTTCAAATGAAAGATATGATATTATCCTAAATCAAAATATTAAATTTATAGTGTTATTTTATAATATAAAGCTCAATGAATCCACAAGTAAGTACATCTATCGCCATCAATTCATAGATAATCTGTGAGTTTGATTGGTGGGGAACTAATTTTCATACATTTATATGATTATTCATCATATATCCAAGTTATTATTCTTCTCAATATAAAAAAATAAAAATTTCACATGATATCAAATAAAATTATACTGCCATCTCGGGTCATTTTGCATGTATAAAACTCTATAAAAAATTCAATGGTGTATGTTATCTATAATCCAAGACAGAGTTCGGTAAATTCTAGATGTTTTCATAGACTAGATTTCCATCTTTTGGAAGTAATATGAATAATCTTTGAAACAATTAGAAGTTGTCATAGAATGGGGTGATTATAAAAATCACGTCAGGAATTTAAAAAAATTACTTTTTATGCAGCAATGTGGTATTGTATTAGGACAAAAATACTTGAGAAGTTAATTGAATTTGATCCCAAAAAGGTAGATAATATAGTAAATATAGCCATTCATATATTTGTTCATGTATTAAAAATATTTCATGGACATGAAATATTCCAAATATGGTATGGGTGATTTTTTCCAAAGATAGATCTACCACTAAATAATATTATCTCAAATTATATGATCATTGAATTCAATGAAACATGTGTTTGGTGATTCTATCTTTTGAAATGGATATTAGTCAAAAAATAATCATGATATTAGGGAATTGGGATGACCAGCTTGAGCTTATGTGTGATCCTGGTGATTATATAGAGGGTACAATTCTTTGGTAGAGTAAGTATAAAATTTTCTGAAATAATTTCTATTCTGGACATACATTGAATAATTCAAAAAACAATTTCACTACCATTGATAATGATTTTTTGGTCGTATTTTTTTCATTCGATAGATTTGTTTAATAATTTATATTACCCAAATTCATCATTTATACCAATCATCCAACAATAACGTGCCTCTTAAAAAAGAAATATTCCAATACATGGTTGATTCAATGGGTGATTCTTCTCCAAGAGTTTTATTTTTAAATTCATTATAAGATGGTAAGTGAATGTTTGGTTACCTATAATCCCTCCCTCATGGAATTTTCTCAACTGGAAATGGATGAAGATGGAGAAATAAAGGTAGGCTTTCAAGATAAACACATATCATTTGAAGATGATTGACTCCATCTAGGGGTTTCTACAAATGAAAAATATTTTTCCACAAGAGTGATTTATGCCAATCATTATAACCAACAATGAATATCTTTTCCATAACTAATGATGGAAAATTTCTATTACTATCCACTACTATTTTTTTAATTTGGTTATGGAATTATTTACCAACCCATTTCCAATGATGAAATCATTGTTTTTTTAGAATTTTATATCACCCATCTCCAACAAAAGGGAATCACTGGCCAGAGTGAACAAAAAAAATGTTTCTATATGATTTTTTCACGACAACCATGAATAAGGATTCCAATAATTTTGTGAAAAGTTACAGTGGGAATGTAACATAAGGTGAATAGCTGATATTCCTCAACACCCCATTCTGGAAGAGAAAATCATTGATTTTTGGTGTATTGACTTTATTGGGACGTTTCAACAATCGAATAGGAACACATACATAATTTTATGTTTGTATTAGGTTTATAAATTTTTAGAATCCATCAACTATAAACAAAACAATGAAAATATTTTCATTTTTTATTTTTGTATAAATCCATATTCATGTAGTTCTGTGTTCCACGTGTCATCATCATGGTTAGTGGGACAAATTTTATTAATATCATGTAGAGGATTCTTTAGATAATTTTGGGGGTAAAGTACCATTATGGAACACCATAAACCCACCAATATAGTTTTTAAGTTGAATTTTCTAACAATTAACATAAAAAAATATTGAAAAAGATGGTGGTACCTTTGTGAAATGATTTTCCTAAAAATGATATGACTCTCTATGGGCCTACTAGACTACTTTAAAAACACCATTAGGTATTTACCCATTCATAGTAGTCTATGGAAATCCCATGAATTTATGTATAGAACATGAGCATAATGTTTTTTGGGTTGTAAAATATTGTAATTATGATTTTGTGTCTGCGGTAGATAAATAGAAGATCCAAATTTCGTTGATGAATCAAATTTTTATGAATTAATATGAAAATTACCTGAATTATAATGAGAAGTTTCATGGTGTTCATTACCACATAATCAATCAGAAATGTTTCAACCTAGAGATATATATTTGTTATTAAGAAAATGGTTGTACTTCTTTCATTAAAAATGATGTATTTGTAATTGGGCCTTTAAAAGTGGTAAAATTTTTCCAACATGATGTGGTAGATTTTACATATAAATAAGGAAAATTATTCAAGGTGAATAGATAATGCCTCAAACAATAATTAAAAATGGAGTAAAAATTGGGCATATGTCCACCACAAAATTTGGGTATAAATTGGCCTAGGAATGTGATTATATAGAAATTAAACATTTCATTGGCTGGGAGGTAACCCATTTTTTAATCAATTATGAGAAAAAAAATGTTTTTGGTGTTGTTAAGGGATTATGCTGGTTTTTTTCATTTTTAGATCTTATACTTTGAGGATTGATTCAAATTGATTTTAATATAATTTATTATTTATTTTTCATTACATAAAAAACATAAATACATAGATAATAATCTTTTAAATTAATTCTGAAACTACAATTCATGTTATAAAGGGTTCTATTTCCCTCAAAACGGTGAATCATTAAAAACATTCAAGGAAGAGGAACATAGATGATAGGTGAATGGTTAAATTAACAATGTGAAATAGATACAATATTATGGAATCATCAGCATTGTCATTTCATGGTTAAAAAAAACATGTGTAACTTCTAGGAAACAATGTATTGTGGAATCTACAGTAAAGTAGCATACCTACGATTTCGACATTGTTGGATAAACTTTTCAATTTAACCATGATCTAGGTAAAACACACTAAAATTTGAAAAAAAAATATAATTATACCCCAAATGAATTACCCAAATCATGTGATACTCCCTCTCTTATCCATACGAACCCCTTTGTTCAACCCTCTCCTTCGAACTCAATGATTTTCCCTCCTTCTATTGCGCCATATCTCACACTAATATAACCTTCTCTTTATCTTTCCTCTCTTTCCTTATTCTTCTTCCTCTCCTCCATATTTATTTCTCTTTACCTTCCTTTTATTCCATAGGCTTAAATTACAACATTATTTCCCCCCAACCCATTTTTCAATTGTTGTTTTTTTAATTATTGGGATTCTTGGACCCTATTCATACCGATTCTTCTAAAGAACATCCACGACACACTAACAAAATTAAATTTTAATAAAAAATAAAATTGTATAGAATATATTTCAAAATATTTATATTTAAAAAGTTTATATAGTTATTTCATATTATGAATTCTATTTCCGATCAATCATTCTTATCATGCGTGATATTTCTATTCGTGGAATTCCATTACCTATACGATAACCAACCAAACCCACATGGCATCATCATAACATGTTTGTGATTATAAATCCACTAAAACCTTAGTACCACATGAAATTCCATAAAACTAAATATAATATGTATTGAAGATTGTTTTTTTACATTAAAATATAATAATCAATTCTTCTATTCAACAAAAATCTCGAAGACATGGGTATTTAAAATGAGCTACAGATGCAGATTTCTCATGGGAACTTCACCTAGGCACTTACTGGGAACTAACATACCTTTCAGGAACTTTTATAGGTATTTTATTACAATAATAATTTTCAAGAAATGTATATAGATTATATACAGTGGTACATGGGAGAGGATGAATCCAATGTGACATTCAACCTTATGAATCATCTCTTTAGCTTTTAATTAAGTGATTTCTCCACATTTTATGGTGTATATGATAATGAATTTGTTCAGAGAATATATTTTTTTTTATTCTAGAAGAGAAAGGGATAATGAGGCCAGTATAGTTTATTGGGGTACTGTTTCCTAGCACATATAACTCCATGTCCCACAGACTTGCAAGCCTTCGTGGCTTACAAACCCCATCCATCTAATTTTTCATTAAATCATTACTGCTAGTTTCACATCCCAATCAGGCAGTGAATGAAAAATAATCATTAAACAAGTTTTCATATTCCACTTCATGATTAACAACGGTCCAATTAATATCAGCTTCATCTTCACATGGTACCTCCAACATATGTTCTCCATCCCAATCGAAGTATTTTTACTGGGCCTTTCATCACTATTCTCACTAATTGCGTTGACATTGAACATGATAAGGTTTCCATCCATGAGTGAAATATGGAAATTTATTTTAATTTAAGCATGGATAGATTCTAGTGAATGATATAATTGAATGGAATCACCAACTTTTTTAGTTCCTAGAAGAAAAAACCCAAGCTATACCTCAACCCACATCATCCCACATTGATTCCTCCCAAAACTCCCCTCCATGTTATAAGGAATACCCCCCCCCCCACCACATCTACCCCTATTCCACTGCGACCATATTGTTATCATACAATATACACACACATGTAGGGAACCACATTTTTTAGAAATAATATTTACTAGATACTAGAACGATACATTTATTCATGGTTGTACTAGTAGGTTACAACCATTATATTGTAGATAGCCAGAATCACCATGCCAGACATACCTACCCCTTATCTTTACCATCCCATCCCTAGCTTACAACATTCCAACTACATGCATGATGTTACCCCTTATATTTTGAGAGATATTATTTTTCAAATTAAATCAACATTTATGTTATTTTTTATTTCATATAAAACTAAAAATTGTATGTTTAATATTAAACTATGATGTTTGTACTGCATTATATACAATGTCAAGCTAATCATGCACTACACATGACAAAAATTTTAACATGCTCCTCACACCACCCCAAAGTTTGATTTTGAATTTTAGTATGTTAAATTCAATAACTATGTGGATTAAGAGACCCATAATAATGACTTGGCAAAGGTTAAATGAAACATAATTGTTTTTACGAAACATTATTTTATTATTATAATTATTTAAATGAGATAATTATAACCTATAATTAATCCTAGTAATATGAATAGTAATTAATAAATTAAAAATATATTTCATAATGGTTTTATTTAAATCTAACATATTAATAATGAAATATATTATTATTGGTAAAGTCTTTATATCTTTAAAAATATCTTTATCTCAATTAAACTGCTTTTAATGTCTATTAGTGAAAAATAATAAAAATAAATTTATAACCATTTAGAAATATTTTTTTATTAAATTATTTAAATTTTTTAATTTAAAATTTTTATATTTTATTAGGATGATTTTTTGACTATTTTCACAGAATAATAATTTTTGTGTAAATATTGTAAAAACCGAATTTTAATTCAGAACTACTTTTTCCATCATATTTATTAATAAAGATAAATTATTTTTTAAATTTTTTTTAAAATTTTAATTATATTAAAAAAATGTCAATTATTTTAAATTTAAATAATTTGATCCAATATAAAAATGAAATTGGATTTAACTAAATTTAGCAAGTGTTTGATCAATTTTACCTTAAAACCCAGCATTGTCAGCATGATTGCATGAATAATTTTAAATTAGTTTCTACCACTTATGTGATTAAAACATTAAAAACATTATTTCATATTTGGAATCAAATTAATTAAATTTTCTAATATGTTATTATTTTGAATAAAATTTAGTGAAACTGATCGAAAATAATTACATCCATTATGGTAACATTGGGATTATATAAGGACTAAACCAAAAAATTATGAACCAAATCGACATATACACCCATTTAAAAGTCATTTTTTGGACATATATGGACCATATACTTCATTTTCACGTATTATTATCGCAATTGGTTCCACATAAAACAAGAAACTTGTGGGTGGAATTCTCATTTCAAATGATTACAAGAGTGTCACTCCGCCTTTAAAATAAAAGACTCAAACATACCTATTCTTCTCCCCACTCAAATAACATAAGATCAACTATTCTAAGTCTAATACACCTAAAAAAATCACTACCTTCCTTCATGAATCCTCCATTTTGGATTAATGGCCTCCATCGAATCCTTTTGGCCCAAACAAAAAAGGAGTTCCCTGATTAGGCTGTAATCCAATGTTTCAAGAACCTTTATTTTATTTTCCCTCTCAACCCCATCCAATATCATTATTCTGTTATTCAATAAAAACAATAGTATATTAAATATTCTATAATTTATTATTCAATTTGTTCTAACTTGAATTGCACAAACCTCAATCTAATGGGTATCTAATATATTATATACATGTACAGTGAACTTCCGCCTCACAAAACAATGAATGCTCATTTTTCAATTATCCTCACTGAAGGTGGAAATTATTATTGGAAATATATTTATATATTTCATATATTAAATTTATTATTTATTTACTTTTTTGTGTTAAATTTATAACACTTATCTTTTTTACTTTCAATTTAGTTTAAATACGATAATTTTATTTTAGGAAGTATGGATTACAGACCTCTAAAAGTGATTTCATTCATTCACAAACTAAATGGAATTTTTTAAAGATTGTTTTAATGAAATTATATTACCTATATAAAATTATAATGAAAATTTTATTTTATTATATACATATATACATATATACATATATGCCATTTTATTTTATTCTTTATATATGATAACAAAAATTGAATCAATGTGCATGCCTATGTACAACCTAATATCTCCCTGAACAATGTATTCCATTTCACAATTACAAATTTTATAAATTTTTATAATTAAATATAATGAATATAATATATATTTATATTATGGATTACATTATTTAATCATGATATATGTAAAAGGACCAAAGATATAAGAAATTATGACACATGCGAAGAACAAAGCGAATCCTAGCTACAATAAATCCTTTACCTAGGATTGTTATTAAGAGGGTAATATAAGGTCATGAAAAAACCATATATGGTATTTGAAATAATAATAATTTTATATGAAATATAAATATTAAATTTATAACTATTGTAGAATGATTTTCAATAAGTACGATGAGATTCAAGAGACCGGGTATGTAGACTTCACCTCAATTTTTATTTTGGTGAGATACATGCCATGTTCACCTGTTATTATTTTTAATGGTGTATATATTACCAATTAATGTATTATAGAAATATTTATATTAAGTTTATCAGTATTTACATATCAATTTTATGATATTTATTTTATGTGGTATATTTTTCAAATGTTACAAAATCATTACAATATTAGTTCTCAATTTTCCTTCATTGAAACTCTTGTTTTTTAGGCACCTAAATTCCTATTAATGGTGTATATACTTCTGTTTTAAATGTTATAGAATGAATCAATTTTTTATGGAATTTCACACTTAATTTAATTTTCTTTTTCTATAATGAGTGTATGATCCAATGTTACCATGTGAAAGTATTTTGTTGAAATAATTTCATTACTTTTTTAGATTATTAATAATCAATCTTATTTGATGAAATATTATGATTCATATCTGAAGATCGCTAATGTGTTTAACTATACAATTTTAATTCATCATATATCAAATTATTAGTACCATTGTTTACAATTTCTTACTTAAGATAATTAATAAAAAACATTTATGAAAATCTGACTGTTTTTTTCCCTTCAGATGAAAATCTGTTTTATTACAGAAACCACATTTTCAAAATTGTTTTAATAAATATTTTCAAATGATATTTGTAGATAATTTTCAATTAAAAATAAATTTAAAAATGATTTATTTTTTTAAATCCTTCTTTCTATGTTATCAAAGATTCTTCCAAAGATAAATGTTTTTAAAATCATTTGAATCATCTTTTATAAGTTTTCAAGAATAATTATATTCAATATGATTTTTATATTATTCTTATTTTTTTTTATAAAAAATGGTTTTGAATTTGTTTTTAGTAATATTTTATATGTTTTTTAGGTAAATATTTTCCCAGAATAAATTTCAAGATTTTATATATGTTTTCATGGAAAATGGTATTCAAATTTTTTTCAATCCTTCATTGTTTTTTTAAATATTATTTTCAAAGGAAATGGTTTTCAAAAGGTATTTAGATTTTGAAGATCATTTTTAATAGATTTGAAGATATTATCCTTAGTAAATTTTTAAAAATATCATTCCAAGTTATTTTTTATCTAAGATAACATCTATTATCATTACCCATACACTTCAATGACATTATCCAAATGATCCATTAATTTTTTTTCCTGAATGGTTTAGGTCTTTATAGAATCATGATTATCACACCCATTTATCATAAACATTTTATATTATTTTGGAACCCATTTATTTTCATAGGTTATTCTTTTGGTGAAATGATTATGAAACTATAGTTTCAATTAGGATTTTAAATGATTACTTGTTCATAAACCCTGTTTAATTTCATGGGTAATGATATGATTGTTTATGATTTTTTGGATCATGTATATATGATTTCAGTTGGAGTTGGGTGGGACCTATTTCACTTAAAAATGCATTACGTAATGATAAATGTTTTATGAATTCAAGGGTTACATGGGAGGACATAACAAGGCATAAATAATAGGGTTAATATGAGGACAACCCATGCCTCAAACTATAAGGTTCTCTAGAGGGCACCACATTATTGAAATAAGAGTGTACATAAGAGGAAATCCCAAGCACGAAACAAGAGGGTATGTGAGAGGACATCACATGCCCAAAACAAGAGGGTATACTGGATGTAATTAAAGGCATGTAGAAAGTACATTAGTGAATAAAGAAATTCTAACATGTTACAAAGGCCTTGTTTGGGAACCATGTTATAGGGTTTTTATATGTTTATGTGTTTTTCATAATTCCTTGATTTATTTATATGTTATAATTCCATGTCATAGAATATTAATTCAATCCTAATAAATGTCTTATGAACTCCCAATTTTTATTATCATCTATATTATATATGGGATGATCTTAAAATATATGGATCATGTTCAATAACTATTGTTCTTGTTATTCTTATGAATTTACTTTATTTACCCTTACAGAAAATATGATATCACTAGTCCTATATTTCAATTCCATAAGTTATGAATACTGATTTTTCGTAGATGTTATAATGGTGGAGATCCTTATGTGTTATATTTAAAATATTTCACTATGAAAGAAGATTTGGTTTCCATGATTTTGAAGACACTATACTATCATAGTACACCTGAGTTTATTTTTATAAGGTAATGGATATTCATATAAAATGATGTAATATCCATGTATTTTAATATTGATTCGTTGTAGTTGGTATCGAATGATAGGTTTAGTCAACCTTTGGAAACATGTAAGTGTTATAAATAGTGAGGTCACTAGGTATATTTATATGGACATGTCTATAGATTTGTCTAAGGATAAGTACAAGGATGATTCACCATTTAAAAAATGTTCTTGTAATTTTGGAAAAGATAGAGTGAGTGGTTTTCTATAAATACATCCATATCTTGTTTATACAAATGGATGTGTCTCTTGAAAAAATGTACCTAGGGGTAACAACACTAACACAATGTCCCATGCCTGACTTGAGGTAATATAGTACATGACAATATTTATTGTTGCACACCTTGTTTGACACTCAATGAGGATATGCATTGGGAATTTAAAAACACATCACGAGGGATCATGATGGATTTAAAAATATTTTATATATGAATTACCTTTGTTTAACCTAGTGTGTCATAGATTAAAGAAATTATTTATGATTTAGGCATCCTATATTCAATTATTTTCATGGATATATGGTCTTCTTCTATGATATGTAATTATAAATCTATGCTTCTAGTTTTAGTTAGTGGTGTGAACTAAAATGATCAAAATTAAAATTGAATGTGGAAGAATATTTTATTATGAGTAGTCATGTGAGATAATAAAATGAATGAAATCTGTTGTGATCATGCCTAATCATTTTTTAGGGAATTTTATTACCAATGTGCACCATAAACAACTCTTATCCTCAACAATGAAGGGAAAGAAGAATTTTTCTGAGATTTCAGGTAATGTTGACCATGAAGTGATGATGATTATGTTGCCTTTGTGTCATGAATGTGGAAATAATCGCCTATTTTAATTTATTTGATGGATAAAATGAGTTTTTGAATATGAAAAAAAAATGACACAAATAATTTTACAATAATAGAAAAAAATAAGTGTTTAGTTATCTAAATTGATTTTATTATATACTTTCCTAAATCTTTAACGATGTTTATATGTTTTATGTGTGTAATAACAGGTCATTATTAAACTCAGTGTCCTAATATGGATACTCCTAATGATAATCAAGAAGTTTGTAAGAGTATTAGTTATACTTTGGATCATAATGATAATGAAAACAACATGTGAAATGTATGTGATGTTCTTCTATTATTGATTAATTTTAACTGAAGAATCATGATTAGATTTAATTTGAGGATCCTTAATACATGATTATTATTTCATATTCAATGAAATATTAATTAAGGAATATATTGATTAATCCTATAGAAATGTGTAAGAATAAGGTTGTATTAGGAAAATATATATTTCTTTTGAATTCAAATATTGTGTTATATGAATCATGAAACAATAAAATATTTTAAATATAAGTTTTAATCATGGATTGAAAAGGATATATTGAATTGTGATGAACTGATTGTGACGTTATTTCATGGACTGATTATATTATGATTAAGGTAATTAAACCATTAATTAATTATTGAAATAGAGATAATGATGTATAAATAATGATATGTTGGATATGACTAAGTAAATTGGACGGTACAGATTACAAAAGAACTTATTATTGAAAAAATGGTTTATGTAATCGATGATGAAGTTAATGAAATTATGGATTTAAAAAATATATCCAGAAATAATTGGAATATAGAAGCATTCATGTTTTCTAAAAACATATTTTGTAATTAAAGTAATCACCATGTTTCTAGGGAATATATGTTCAGGTTATTCACATTTTAGGAATGTGACAACTATGTGGTACATTGTAATATATATGATATCAATGTTAAGATGATTTCAGGATATTAATTCTAATGTTTTTTATTTTCAATATTTATAAGGGTTTTTAGGTAAACTATTCATTAAATCTTTAAGGATAAAAATTCATTAATTTTTTTGGTTTTTTTAAAACCTTTTTATAATTTCTATTTTGCGATTATCCATATTTAAATGATACACATACATTTTTTAAATTATATTAGAGGGGTATAAAAAATGAAATCTGTTATTTGAGGTGACGAACAATCATGTTCATCTAGGCCATGGGTCTTGAACCCATGGCCTAAGGATGAAAAGAGTTCAAAGCCTACTACTAGAATTCGTGATGTACTGCTTAATTTATACTTAATTTTAATGAATAAATATTTAATGTGAAATGTTTTTGTTACTTTTTATGTTTATAAATTAATATCTTAAATAAACTTATTTTTTACAAGAGTTCTAGATGATTAGTTATAATTTTAATTTTTTTCTAATTGGCCTTATGATCTATTTAATTTCTATTTTATCACATCATGAATCAATGTAAACTTCAGGTTTTCTATAAAATGAGGAAATGAATGAAATAAAAATTAATAAATAACATCTAAATAATGAATTTTTTTTATAAAAATATATCAATTAAATAAATTTACATATATTATTAGACAATAAAAGAATTTATCATAATTAGGACGATGATCAAAAAAAGAAAATTTGTTATATAATAACATAGTTTTGTTGAAATTATACAATTTTAAATTATAAAGGACTGATGAAATTGGGTCCCAAAACATTTCTTTTTTCATTCACTTGTTTCTATTTGATGATCTCTATAAATTACAATAAATATTTGTAATCAACCTCCATGTAAAATAATTACACCAAACAAATGTTCTCTGTTGTGGAAACTTTGTTATATTTTACTTTCAGAAACATTTATGTTTCTAATAGTCCCATATTATGGGATTTTTTAGTATCCATTTTTATGATATGGGTTTCAATTAATTAATCTTTGATGTATTAAAATTTTGATAACAAATATGATTTTCATTTGAGAAAATAATTTTAAGGGTGGTTGAATTTAACACCATATGATATTTTTTAATTATTTTTTTTCAAATTAATTTACCCTATAAGATATTTTTTATCCCACATAACACTAAAAATAGTTAATTTTTTCAATACTATATGTTTGGATTTCATTATATGCCACACCAAGTTAATCATGTAGTACATAAAATAAAATATTTGATTATTCTAGATGAAAAAATAAGGATATCATTTTACTTGGTGTATGTTACACAAAAAACTAACTTCACATATGCATCTCCATTGTGATTTTTCAAACACTCTACTAATACATATTTTTTTTATAATACATCCTTTTATTGTTATAATTATTTAAATGAGATAATTATAACATAGTAAATAAACACATTAATTTGAATACTAGTAACAATATTTAAAATATTTATATTAATAGTTTAATATAAAAAAAATTATAATAAATCATACGATTTCTGGTGAAATCCTTATATGTTTAAAAATATGTTTTTCTATAATGAACTTCTTTTTATATCTTTTAGTGAAAATATAAAAATACATTTTATCATGATTAGAAATTTAATTTGAGAAAATTAACTTCATTTTTTGAAATTATAATTTATAAAAAATCACAGGGTTGTTTTTTGGTATTTTTTTAAAAACAACATTTTTAATAAATAGTGAAAAATATAGGATTTTAATTCAAAACATCTATTTCATCTAAATTTTTATTAAATATAAAATAATTTTAAATTTTGTCTATATATATAATTATATAAAATTTATATCAATTAATACAATTTAATTAATTGGGGAAAATTTTAGCTTGAATATAAACATAAACATCATAGAAAATATTTGATCATTTTTACCATAAAACATGGTGTTCTCTACCCGATTATGGGATTAATTTTAAATTAATATCATCAAGTTATGTTATTGGAATTTGAGAAAATAGACATCATGTTTTGAATCAAAATAATGTAAAAGGTATAATATGGTCAACATAGTTTTCTTGTCAAAAATATCTGTTAATGTGATTAAAATTAATATATCGATTAAGGTAAAATTATTCATAACCGAGGACTAAACCAAAAATTTATCAACCCAAACACTTATAAACTTATCAAAAATCAATTATATGGGCCTATATAGACCCTATCCTTCCATGTATTAGTTTTTTATAATTATTTGAACAATTGAAAACAAGAAAAACATGGGTTAAATTCCATCTTATAATATTTACAGGAGTGCCACTCCTCATTAAACATAAACAGACACCAACTCTCCCTCTTCATCACACCGCTGAAACAATTTATGTTCATCCAATATCTTCCAAACACAATTCTCAACATCACTAAATATTTATTTGAAAATACCATTTGGAGTAATTTCTTCCAAGGACCCTTTATGGAACAAACCAATAAGATTTAACTGATTAAGAGGAAATTGCTTCTCTCAAGCTGTATTATTTTATATTCATTATCCACCACCACCAATCTATATATTAAGTGATTTTATAATGAATAATTTATCCTAAATATAATATTATGTTGTTATTAAATGGTTTTATCCTACATTTATATATAACTCTATCTAATTGGTAATGAACTTATTGTTTACTTCTTTAGTGAACTTCATCCTCACAAAAAAATTATTGTATATTTTTTCATTACTTACTCTCATGGTGAAAATTAATATGGAAAATCTATTTATATATGAAATATATTATATTTATTATTTATTTAAAAATATTTATTACTTTTACAACAAAAATATTTTCACATTTCAATAGTTGTAAATACGATAATTTTTTTCTAATATTTGTGGAAAACCATGCTCTCAATACAATGTGACTGGTACACACACTAAATGGAATGTTTTAATGATGGGATAAGTGAACATATATTATATATATAACACTATAATTATATAATAATGTTATTTTATAAATATATACATATTTAATTTCTTTCATTCAATGTGAAAATAAAAATGATAACATCGTTGGTGCATGCATTCGACTTGTTGTCTCTTTAAAATGTGTATTAAATTTAATAATAATATATTATATAGAGTATTGTAATTAAAAAATACTGAATAAAAATTATATTTATATCATTTATTAATTTTTTGAAACATTATTCAAGTATAAGGACTGAAGATATAACAAATTATGTCACAAGCGAAGAATAATATGTATATTTCCTAAAGTGAAACAATAACATAGTATTGTTAAAAAGAGGATAATAATTGGTAATGATACAAACATATATTTTATTATACATAATAATAATGTTCTGTAAAATATTTATTATAAATTTATATTTTTTATAAAGGTTTTAAGACTGAGTACAATGAAATTTAAGACACGGGTTAAAGGGATTTTTTCTCACTTCTTATTTTCATGAGATACATACCATGTTCACCAGTCCTTTATTTTGCATGGTGTACAAAATACACATTAATTTACAATAAGAATCTTAATATTAAATTTATGGGTATTTAAATATCTATTTTTATATATTTTTTTAGGGTTTATGTTTTGAAAGTCACCAAATTGGTGAAATACTAATGTCTCAATTTTTTATCTTTGAGACCCTTTTTTTGTTATGCACATGCTTTTTAATGAGGTGTAAATACATCCATTTTACATGTTATATAATAAATTCCATAATAATAATGATATTTATTGATTAATATAATTTCCAATTCTTATATATATAGTATGATCCCATGTTACCATTTGATAATATTTAATTTAAATAATCTCATTTATTTTTTAGGTTGTTAATGATTATGATTCTATGAGGAAATATTATGATCCATTCCTTAATAACAATATTTATTTTTTTATACAACATTTATTCATGATATATCCTTGTATTAGTACAAATTTTCAACTCTTTTGTTTTTATGATAATTATGAACATTATTTTAAAAAAATATTATTGTAATTATATATTTTTTCAAAAATGTGATTTATTACAAATACCATGTTTTAAAAAATAATTTAAATGATACTTCAACATAATTTTCATGAAAATTGGATTTAAATTTTTTATTGTTTTCAAATTTAAAATAATATTTTTCCATTTATATTTTAGGAAAACATTATTTTAAAATGTATTAAAGGTTCCTTTATATGTATTAAAGGTAAATGTTTTCCTAAATTTTCTGATGATTATTTTGTATGGTATCAATGAATTTTGTTTAATAAAATGATGCATTGTTTATTATTTTAAAAGAAAAATGTTTTTCAAAATTTTTTCATTTTTATTTTATATGTTTTTAAGGAAAAACCTTTTTAATTTTTTTCAATACTTATTTATATTTTATTCGAAGTATTTTCATTAGGAATTAGTTTTGAAAAGGTTTTTTCCGAATATACTTTTTAAAATAAGATACGATATTTTCCTAAAGAAATGTTTTTCAAATTATCCTTCAAATGAATTTTATATCAATGGTGATATATGTTGAATTTTCTCATTACATTTTATGAATTGACCAAATTATTCTTTTCATAATATTTATTGAATGTAATATGTTTTGATGGAATGGGGATTATTAGACCAGTTTGACATCCACGGGTTGTATTCTTTTAGAACAAAATTCTTTTAATTGGTTGTGATTTTGATCAAATGGTTTAGAACCCATTATGTTTTCCATAGGATATGATATGATAACATATTCATGAATCCCATTTCATTTCATAGGTTATGGTATGATTGTTTATTATTTTTTTGACACATGTAAGTATGATTTCATTATGAGAGGGGTGATACTTATATCTCATGCAATGAATTGGGGAATGATAAATGTTTGTTGATATCAAAGGGAACATGGGAGGACATCCTAATCCAAAAAAATGGTGTACATTGGAAGAAATCATGAGCCCAAAACCATAGGGTACACAAAAGGACATCCCAATCCTCATATAAGAAGTTACATGGAAGGAAATTCCAAGACTAAAACAAGAGGGTACATGGGAGATCATATCAATCCATTAACAAAATGATACAATATATGGAAATACAATCCCGAAGTATGTACTTGAGTGATTAATAAAATCCCAACATGTTGAAAGTTCTTTGGTAGGACACCTTAACATAGTTTTTATATATTATTATGTGACTACAACAATTTCATGTGTTTATTCCTATGACACAAAATCATGAATTTGTCACTCAATACCCTTATTATTAATATATTACGAACATAGAATCTTTCTTGTGTTCTCTAATATGAAAGGTATGATCATCAAATATTATGCTGGAGTTCTGCAGACATTGTTCATGTTATCCTTAAAAATTTCCTTTATTTACCCATAATTTTCATTATTACATACTATTTACTATGTTTCTTTAACCATGGTTATGTTGATATGTTTTATGTCGAAGTAATACAAGTGGATAAATTTATGGGGGATTTTGATAATATTTTTCCCAGATTGAAAATTTTGTCTCTTAGTATCCAATTAAACTAAACTATTACTGTCTTTAGGCATGTATTTTTATAATTATTCAGAATTTCAAGTAAATGATGTAATATCCCTATATGTTAATCATGGGTCTCTATACATGGTTACGACTCCTCTCTCCCAAATCCAGTGAATACACTAACCACACATCCTACTGATGGAATAAATGCTGATCTGGCTCTTGATGATCCTACATGGTCCAAGGCATTCGTCCCTTGGGTCCATGATCCATGAGTAATTGATCCCTCTAAGGATTGGAATTGATTTTAAAATATATTTGGCTAACACCACTTGATCTTTTGTGACATTATTTTTTAACTTTCCCTTTCTTTGGATATTTATTTCAATGTTGTGAGTTGCGTGATTCTGTGTTTCTTTATCTCTTTTTTGTTATTCCTACTCGACTATTATTGATACACTTGTTATGGTGTCATTGTCATAAAAATAGGTGGATTTTTAATTTATCAAAATGGCACTCTAATCATTTGTGGGATATCACACAATTATTTATTCCCTCATCAGACCATAATCAAATGGTATTCTTTTATTATGATTCACATTTTCATACCTCTCATAGTGTATCCCTAACATTGAATGACAATTACATTCCCACACTTCTCTATATTATCGTGTCCATGTGGGACTATTCTTGGTATTATGTTTGGGCGAGGGTTCCCACTTATGGAACCACATTTGATCATTTCTTTAAAATTACCGTGGATGAATTTTTTTTTATATGGGTTTTCTAAAGGGATGTTATAGGTTTCAAACATGTATATCAACTAGATAAAAATAAAAAGCGTAGTCTTCTTTTAAAATTTTATATATGTCTAGATTGAAATGATAATACTTTTTTATGGGTATAATAATTATAACACGTGAGTTTAAACATTATATATTCACTCATAAAACATTTCGTTCAAATATGATCATTGTGCTAATGTAGTTTAAATTATAAAACCCCTTAAAAATAGATTTATTCGTATATGGATGTGTGGTATGGGAATTTTTTATGTATCACTCATGGTTATTATTTTTTCTTAATCTCGTGAATTAATGACATTCACTCTTAGTTCATTATGTTTTTACATGGGAAAAATTGGGCATCAACATCATTTCTAGTATTACTCCCTAATGAATAAAATTTGATATATGCAAAGGAGTTTCTATATATGGTGATGATGTTTCATCAATTTTCACAATAAGTAGGTCAATGAGTTTTTGTGAACCATAAATTTTATAGATCACCATTTTGTGTCAATGAAATCTTGGACTAACCTACCTATGAGTCTGATGAGATGGAAATGGAGGGTGGACTCTTCATTGAATGAAAAAAGATAATTTTAATTCTAATCCCAAATGGTTTTGGAATAAATATTTTGGAGTTTTGAAGTGATCATACATTGTGGATTAAATTAAATGTTTGGAATGTCATGAAGAATTATTTTATAAATTATAATAATAATTCTTCCTGAACCCACATAAATTTAGTTGATCTATACAAATTCACTTCTATATGTTTCTTTGGTGACTAATTGGATATGATTGTATTGGAACTTTTTTGAGGAAGAATAATTTTTCAATTTTGTGGGAGTTTGATGTAATTTTGTGAATAAAACATTTACGATTTTAAATACATATTGAAATGGGATTTTGGATAAATTATTATGATTTTACAATCAAAACCTGTTTTTATAGGTGTAATTTAGTCATTAAAAATAAGAAACGTGATGATATTTCATGAATCAGTCATTTTGGATTTAATTTCAAGTATTTTGGACCCTTCTCCATTGCACACTATCACTAATACCTTTTATAATACAAGCATCCCAAAATAAGTTGACCATAAATTGCTAAGAGCCTCAACAGAGAACCTCATACATAGTCTCCACATGGTTTTCTAAACCATTAAAGATATGAAACACTATAACTCTCCATGTAGATCAATCACATACATATACTATAATGATTGATTGAGATGGTAATTCAAGTTGGGCTTCAAAAATTAATACATAATCTATAATAAGAAAAATCATCCATGATAAATTAATGTGATAAATTTGTAATTAGATGGAAGAAAATGATATATCCATGATAGAATACATCACTTGGGAGTAAATTTTGTACTGTAGAAGATTGATTTTACCCACATCATATCAAGAAAACATATCAGTTAATATATTGGATATAGAATACATATATTTTCCACATTATGATGATTTAATATGAGATTTAATTGAGTAGTGTATAGTAGATATTATACACGAATGATTTGGGTATCATGATACTTGATTTCATACATGATATGAGATCAATCATGCAGTAATATATGGGTATTATAGATGATAATTTTAGTGAGTCCTGGTGAGATGAGATATTGTCAGGTTTGATATTCCTAATTTTTATTTCTTATACTTGGGAAAAGTTATTCATTTTTCACATTTATTTAATTATGGGATTTTTATTCTAGGATATTTGGTTCATTTGGTCCTATTTAATTAAACATTAATGTTTTTTGTTAACTAAAACTTCATACATGGTTATAGAATCTTTGAAAAAAATGATTTCATTCATAATTTTTTTTTATAATATTTTTGTTTTTAATTTTTCAAAGGGAAATGAGATGATCAATCATTCTTATGAGAATATGATGAGAGGGTTATATATATATGATTTTTTTAGTTGAGAAATCTACATTCTTATATATGAGTGCCTTTTAGTACAACCTTTTAGGGTCATGTTGGTATAATGATTATTGACCATATATAGGTGTTTCTACTCTAATATTATAATATACTAGTTTCATTTATCATGGTGTGTGTTTTCACTATACATGTGGTTAATGGTTTTTATTTTCATCACATGTGTTGTTATGATTCTAGGTGGGTGATTTTCATTAAGCACTAACTTCCATTCACAACTATTATTTTCAGGCATTATCACTTGATCACATTAGTGCTCATTATGTCGAGGAATGAGAGGGAAGTATACTAGGTCATTAGATTCACCCCAACCCATATTCCTAGTATGGGTTTAAATATTTATTGTTTATTCATCACAATACCATTCGAGAATATGAATCTTTTAGGTTTCAACATGTTATCCAAATATACAAGTTTGTATAATTTGTCCATTGTGTAGGGTTGAACGTGTGAGTTTGGTAAGAGGTCCCAAATATTTAATTTTAAGTAATAATATTATGTTTTTATTTTCTAATGTTCCAATACTATAATTTTTATATGTCATTCTTTTTATGCATATTTTTTAATTCTATATTTTTTTGTTCAGCTGTGTCATATTGAATGTTTTCTGTTTTTTATATTCTTTATGGAAGGGCCCTCTTTCATCCATGTAAATGTTTTTATTTATAGGGATAATCCACCATTAATATTTTTATTATCAAATATTCAACGGATTATATGTTTATTGTTTCTCCCATTGAACATCAATGTATCCCAATTATCTATTTTAATCCTTAATATTAGTTTCTATCAATTATTGAATTAAATGGTGCACCTAATCCACAATGGTGTCACTAACCCAGTCATTATTTTGGGGTGTAGGACTACTTCATTTTAAATATTATTGTTTTAAAATCAATAATATAAAATTTATATGATACTCAAATTTTTTTAATTTCATATATTTATTATTTATTCTATTTTTTAAAAAATTAAATACAAAATATCATTAAGGGTTTCATAAGTCTAATTGATCTATTTTTATGAAGATGTTATTTACTAACTATTTTAATTCCATATTATAAAATGAATTTATTATATTAATATAATTTTAATAGTTTTATTTTTTTTGATTTAATTAAAATATATTATTACTTAATATTATTGATATAGAAAATTAATAACAATAGTTAATTCAACCACTTAAAAACAATCATATTAAGATATGCTTCTTAAAATATTATAATATTTCACAATTAATTCAAAATAAATCATATATACTAACATAATTTCATCAATATCAATAGCATGAAATTTTTATATAATATATGAACATTGGATAATGAACAGTAACTCTTATAGTCATATGAAGGTGATTAAAGATCTATAAACCAAAATCCATGAACAATGGACATGAACTAAATAATTAAAATATAAAATTAATATATAATAATATATTAATTATAAAATATTAAATAAACATTCTATATTATCAGGAATATGAAATTATTTTATGTGATACAATTATATTATTTATAAGGGAAGTACACAAAGAGACATAGAATTCGAGGATGCTAGTTTTCTCTTACAAGTATTTTTATATTCATATTATTTTTCCTTATTCTCTATCATATCTTCTATGTTATATATCTAAAATATAGAAAGGATAAATTATTATTTTTTACTTTTTATTCATTACTTGTTCAATTTATTCTCTTACATAATCAATGATCATGCCTTTAAGGGTATAAATGAGTTTTTTTGAGTTTATTTTCATTACTGTAGTAATTTTATCAAAAATATTTTATGTATATCTATTTTTATTTATTTATATAATTCCTTTGTTTTCATTGTTCTTAATTTTCAATATTTTTATTCTATAGTTATTTAAGACTTAACTCTTCCCTTCTTTTTGTTTTATTCCATCAAAAACATTGTTGTTTATAATTGGAAAGGATTCTAGTATCAAACGGACACTATAAGTTAGTTATACATACACTAAATTTCATTTTATGTTCCTCTACTGGATCATTTTTTTATTGTAATATTTGTTAAAAACTTTACATCCAATTTTTAGAAATATTCTTTAAATTCAGTTTTTTATCCATTTTTAATACAATTCTACATAACATTATGAAATATATTTTCAATACATATCTTACATTAACCTTAATATACATATCAAGATTAAGTTTATATGAATTTATTTAATTTAAAAAATTCGATCATTATTCATTTCTAAATATTAAATTATTTTAAAGTAGTATTATAATTATTTAATTATTTAAAAATAATATTTCTTTATTTTTTAAAAATATGAATAGAATCATAGAAAATTGTTTATTCAGTTTTATTCATTTTCTTATCCTCCCCTTTTTGATTATTTACCTACTTCAATATTCTTGTATTATCCTAAAATTAAGAACATCATTTTTAATAAAATATAATTATATAATTTTCCATTCAGGGTTAATAATTCCATTGATTCTTCATTAATTATTATGTAGAAAGTAGAATTGACTAGAAAAAACTAGAACATGGGCTTACATATTACACAGTACAAGATACAATGTATCACACCATGAAAGATCAATCTATTTTGTGGTATTAGAAAAATAATAACATAAAGACTTCTCTATTAAAATGAAAATTATAAAAAATACCATAAAATTCCTTCCAACCTACTGTTTCATTATGATATTCAAACATAATATCCTTGGGAATATTAAAAAATGATAGATCATATGACCAATAAGAGTCTAATACAACCAAATATATCATGAGTAAAAAATTGATATTTAATATTGTAGAGCCTATAATCATATTTCATTGCACTTAATCAATAAATTATGTTCAATGTACAACAATGGTCAATATCAAAAAATAGTTCACATGGATAATCAAAAAATCAATATCAAAATAATAAAATGTATAAATCTAGTAATTTATTGTCCGAACATAAAAAAAGACTAGGATATCATGAATCATACTATAAATAACTTTTCCAAGAAACAATAATTAAATCAAAATGTATACAAAAAATATACAATTATAATGGCATTACCTTTCAAACATTTAATATATATCATGGGTTTTTTTAATGACACATTTTGATAATTTGTTGGGATATTTAAACATAATTATTAGTTTACAGTTGTACACCCTATTCATTAGTCTTATATTTAATGATCAGTACAAATAATTATATAAAAGCATTCTAAATCAATATTTATTCATATTTATTCATGAATACAACATATGTATCCTTTCAATGATAAAAAATTATTTATAACACCCCTTCAATAGATACCGTATATAAAAAAAGAGTATGGTTGAGACAACATCATATTAATGAAAATTATTTAGTATAAATTAGTGATATAAGAAATTTGGAAATAGGGGATAATTTCATATCCATCAAAATTATCGAAATTGATAATGAATGTGATCAAGATAATGTCAATGTCAAAAAACCCATAGGTCAACAAATGATGAAATAAGACCATTAATTCATCATAAATGAATGTTATTTTAAGAAAATACTTCAATAAATCTAATTTAAAACTTACTCAAATCGTTTGAAATAATATAATTTTATAATTCATTAAATATGATGTGGTAAATATCTTTCAAAATTCATTCTATTAAGTTATCAAAATAATAACCATTTTCCTTGATAAAATTATAAAATCATAGATTATTGTGAAAAATAATTTCATTGAAAATATTTATTTTTACATTAAATAGAATATGAATGCAAATAAAAATTATTAGTGTAACTTTTTATTCTCCAAAAGAATATTACAATAAAATATTTAACATTTTCATAAAAATTCTAAAAGTACCTAAGTTGGAAAAAAGAAGGATCCATTTAGAAATGATTAATTTTGAATATAATTGAAAATAAATTCAAATAAGCATTGGTTTTTATGTATTAATATTATTGAATCCTTTATAATAGCACAATCCTATAAGAAAAAAATAGAATAAAATTTAAAACAATATTTTCATTTATTGATATCCCCTTACATGTAAATAAATTGTTGATTCCATGTTTAAAAAGTGAGTAAATAGAAAATAAAAATTTAAATAATTTAGCTATATTATAATACAATAAATAGGGTTTAAGAGAATAGAATAATATAATCTTAATTAAGGAAAAATGAACTTAATCAAACTTTAAATAAAATGATATAATAATATTAATCCATTACATAATGTCCCAAATGATTTTTATACACACTTATCCTACAATCTAATAAATTTATATTTATTAATCCACTATTAATTAAATATATTCAAACATATAATACAATATATGTTTCACATATAATATCTCATGACTTGTTAATAAACAATTTATTGTTAATATAAACATTTGGTTGGATACAAGCCTTATTATAATGCATGATTTCATTTGACGTTTCTTCTTATTGCATCTTAGTCATGGTTTCATAATATGAATAATATTTGTAAAATTATAATTATTTTTTTAATAATTTTAATATATTTTATAATCAACCCAATAATGTGGTAATGGAAAATTTATTCCTTCACATCATGCATATGTTAGTATTTATATACACATGAATGAGTGTTCCAATTTTTTGGAATGAATGGAATAAATATAAGTAATAATTCTAATTTAATAATTAATTATTTTATCATTTAAATAATATATACCAAATTATTTTATCCTTATTTACATACATTGGTATAAGAAATTAATAATTCATAACATCACTTTATCAAGGTCATAGGCCACATTAAAACAATTCTCATTATTTTCATCTTTAATTCGATAGAAACAGAGATAAAGAAGTCTTTTTCTCATAAATAGAATTTCATTTAAATATATTAAACAAAATAATGATATTATTTCATAATGATTACGATAAAATGTAAGGATATAGATGATGAAATAAAATGATTGAATTTACTTTAGATATATATCAATTCTTTGGAAATCATCCTTTGGCCTACACCTTAATCGTTTATGTTATTGCCTTAACTAAATAACAAAAGATAATATAAGTGGATAGTAAATATATAAAGTAATTTATTTATATAAGGGCTGAGAAAAATGATAGGGGAAGAGTTCTGATATAGTATCATATGATTCTTTATATATGTGAGGTTTGTTGCTAAAAGTAGTTTTTTATAAACAATAAAAAAACATAATGTAGATTTCTATGAAATGTGTCTCAAAATAGGAAGTATTTTTATGTTAGGATCAAATAGTATCAAAACAATTTAAATTAATTTGAAATAAATAGGTTTTGGAATTATCGTAACCATTATTACATTATTTTAACTCCTCATTACATCTTTTAACCCTTACTGTGGAAACAAGCTTCCATATTTTTAATGTTGAGAAATGTAATTCAAAAAGTTAAAGTAGATCTTATGTGGAAAATGGATGATTTGATTGAACATTTCCCATTAACTTGTAAAATTATTACATTTTAATGATCTTTAAAAATAATAATTAATTATAGTTCAACATAAAATATCTTTATTGTAATGATGCGAAAACATTTTCTATGAGTCGACGCCTTATTTTATTAAATGTTAATATTATAAGGAAGTAATATCATGATTAAATGAATAATTTAGTTTCATTGGAATAGAATATGAATTCATATGTTCAACATTACAAATTGAAATTAAATAAAACATTTAGTCAACATTTTAATCAAAAATGAACTACTATATTATCCCACTTATCGATTCATAATAAACATATTTGAATAATGGTGAAAAATAAAACACAATAAAGGGGTGAGATCAGATTCACAATAATGATATCTATAATAGTAGAATCATAAATAATAATGAACTATTAATAACTACATATACACACACCATTAAAAAAATAATCTTGAGCAAAATATGGAAATAATAAAAGAAGATTAAATAATTACATAATAAAAAAATAATGATTGATATTATACTATTTGATTAATCACAAGGACTATCAATTACTAGTTTCATTATGAAGGATAACATAATCTGGAACATCATAATCTTTCAATTAAGTCCTCTTTCAATGAACATACATGAATGGGTAAAACATATACTAGTTAATCCCATGAGATCTACTGATACACCAACTGACTTTAAAGGTTACCAAGCAACCCTTACTATGTCCAATTCATTCCCCATAAGAAATGGTTGAAATATAATTGACCTATATATTCATATTATACATATGTATGAAATTTAATTAATTTTCCCTAATCATTAAACAAATAAACTATCCATTTAGATAAATATGATGAATGCTATCTAGATAGCACATCCATAGTCAAAGTATTAATAAATTTTCCCATATAATATTTAATATTATATGGTAAATTATTAAACCAAACTAGTCATAATAATCAACAACACTGTTGAGATATTTGATACTACTCATATAAAATCATCTTGTAATTCTTGATAGAAATATTATTTTATATTGAAAAAAATTGTTCTTTTATAAAAATTATTTTATAAAACTAGAAGTGAACTATAATTTTATTCATAATAAATTTAGTTATTTTATGAAAATAATTTATTTCATAGACAGATTATATATTTCCCATTAATATGGTTATGAATTTTAGAAGTTCCCTTGAATCAGGCTTTAATATCGACACGAATTTGGGAAATAACCTTTTACAATAATTGACTCCCCATAAAATAAAGACAGAATGTTGTGAATATAAATATATATAGAACAGTGACACCTAATTTAATTGGATTAAATAGAAATAATTAAGAATTTCATTATTTTAAATTGAGATTAACATTAACCCAAAAAAATAGAGGTTTGGGTAGAAACCATTTACCTCATGTCTGATTGTGTTCAGACAATGAACATAACATAAAGGATAATCACATTAAACAAAATAGATAATTTATAACTTTATATACATTTATTTAATTTTTAATTATTTTATTAATTTCATTTATTACCACTTTTATGAGTTCTAAGGTACAGTTTTATTGTTCTGGAGCTCTCGTGTCCTCGGATTTCACGATCGATATACATCTATATGTGTATGGAATTTCATGTCAAGAAGATATAATTATCCAAAACTGATTTTAAATGATACTAATGAATATATATATGATTAATAGTCTATAAAATTAATTTTCCTATATGGTGTGAGGTTGAGTATTTAGATAAAACATTAGTGATAATAGTTTGAATTATTACTGCAATATTTTGAAAATCTCGAACCAATTTTATCGTCTGAATTGGTATTATTTATATATATATATATGTTATATATAACTAAATGAGACATAATAAATATTTTATAATCAGGTTAAACAAAAATAATTGTTTCCTGATTTTCCTTGAAGGAAAAAATGATTAAAAACGGTTTGTCATCCCTAAATGTTGTAAATCGTCACTACCAGACCATGATTTCACTTTTTTTTAAAGAGAGGGAGTAATGATATTGATTAAGAATATTACATTAAAAATATATTGTTATAGTATATAGAATATACTAGAGTTATTGTTATCATATGAACCTAGAATTTGGGATAGTAAACTAATTGAATGAACACGAAAATAGAAAAAAAAAGAAAAGGAAGAGGATTTTACCACTTGAATACTCCTCTTTGAAACACTCATTATGGAAAGGGGTTTTTTAATTTTGTTATGGACAAGACCTCCTCTATATAGGGAGACACTAGGGAAGATTATTTCACAAGAACACGGACAATATTGAAGGCATAAATGGGGTAATTAATGATGGAGATCATGGTGGAAATTTCCAGGGGAGGAGAGGGGTGATTTCTCCATATTTTATTCATTTTTTTATTTTTCCTCAAAACAAAAGAAACAATATGAAATAGTGTGAAAAAATTAATAAATACATAGTATTTATAAATAATGGTTCTTACCTAATCCTTCTATAAAAAATTACTCAAAAATTCATTTATTTATCATTTATCATCGATTATCATATTTTACTATTAACACAAAATTCCTTTATTTCTTAGAAATCCAATCAATTGAACCTTTTTTTTATAAAATTAATAATTAATATAAAATTTATTAAAAATGTTTTATAAATAAGAAAATTTTATAATAATTGAAATCATTATTTACACGAAAAATACAGGTTTTAAAATTGTAACTGATTTTCTATCATCCCAAAAAATTTACTAAGGCCTAATTATATTATCCTAAAATAATAGTATAGAATAATATTTTTCAATTAATACATTTTATGAGAATGAATAATATTTTAAATAAATTGATTTATTATATATTTCAATTACATATTTACCAAAATATAATTATTTTTTAGTGCATTTATTTAATTATACCATTATATTATACTTCCATTGATAAGATTCTTAAATTTTATGTATACATTTATGTATGACAAACCTATTCATATAGTTCATATTAATATTCATAAGTATAAAATTACATTTCAAAAGGGAAAAGTTACTATTCACCAAAAAATTAAATTTATCATATAAGACTCTAAAGCTTTTATTCATCACAACCACATATATCTATTTTTATAAATTAAAAGGGCAAAAATTTGAAAAATTATATTTAATTGAAATGTTATAACCATCATGCATAAATTATTAAAAAAAGAAACTATTCTTCATAGAGACTTTGTGTTATGTGCATTACATTATATATTATATTGATTTTTTTAATATTTTTGGTGTTTAAAATTCACATCACCTTCAATAATTTCATCCTTGATATTAAGTGAATTTTAATTCACAAAATAATTTTGGTATTTATTCATAATATATTCCATAGACTCCCATATTACCAATTCTAATAAATTATTATTCCAAATTACTTTTACCAGATGATTGTTCTGATTCCTCAACACATATTCTATAAATTACATATTCTGGATAGGCTCTTCACAATAAGATAACTCAGGATCAAAATAAATTCCATTAGATGTGAGGAAATGAATTGGTTCTATCATGTACTCCCTAAATAATGATACATAGAACACATTGTGTACCTTAGAATTTATATGTGGCCTCACCATATAAAAAACCATAGCTCCAAAAATCTCTATAATATCAAATAGACCGATGTACTTTGGGATTACTTTCTAATTCTTCCAAAATAGTATAACAACCTTCCATGGATGTAATTATATGAAAACCTGATCTTCTACAAGAAATTATAAAATTTCCGTTCATTTATCTGCGTATATCTTTTTCATACTTTTATCTTATCTGATATGGGATTGAATATTCATTACCTTAGTTGTTTTTCCACCATATTCACTAGGCATAGATAATTTCATAACCAACATCATCCCAAAATGTTGTTGTATTACATATCATTTCATAAAATTATTTTTATAGATCCATTTTAATACTAGAATGTAAACTATTTTTGTAGAAAAAATATACCAATGGAAAATACATTTCCCACAAACATTAAAAACATGTTAGAATGATTTGAAAATGCCTTCTAATATATGGATCACCCTTTCTAATATCACATCATTTTGAGGATGATAAGTTTTACTCAAATGAATCTCAGTATCCAATGATTTCAAAATTACTTTCTCGAATTTTGATCTTAATCAGGAATCATGATCATATATGATTGAGATAGGTTATCCATGATGTCCTAAAACATCATTAATATAGATTTGTGCAAGGCACTCTAGTTGAAAATCCTCAGTTATAGTGAGGAAATGATACGATTTGGTAACATGATCAACAATGAATCATATTACATCATTCCATCATGCAGTTTTTGGTAATTCTGTGAAAATATTCAAATTTATTTAACACCATTTACATGTTGTATTATAAATAGGTTGCAAGACTCTTTTAGGACGTAGTCTTTCATCATTTGTATGTATATGGACTAAACATTTTAATTCGTGATCACCAATTTCTCTCTTCATTTAAACCCTCAAGATATGTTCCTTTAAATCACTATAATTGTTTGTGCTACTAGTGTTTATAGGTAAATTATATGTATGAGCATCATCCAATAACTCCCATTTTATTTTAGGGTTTTAAGGGAACTCAAAGCATCTTCCCAAATTTTTGAATTCCATCCCCAGACACGAAGTCATCCAACATCGCATCCTTCACATCTGTAAATTTCATTTAAAATTTCATTATCAATCTTATAACATTTAATACATTAAAATATGTATGTTTGAAAAAATAATTTAAAATGTAATGATGTTTCACATCCCTTGCTAATTTCGATATCCATCTTTTCTAGATCAATGTACACATGATCCCTTCTAATCTTCATTTTGTTTTGAACTCTGTGATCCTCTTTAATTAATTCCTCAACTACCTCATTTTATTCTGGGGTGATACATTATTAAAAAATTGTAATCCTTTTTTAGTTTTAGCCATAACTTTAGCTTCATGTATTATTCATTTTATGAGAACATATATTTCATGTTTTTGTTGTATGTATATATCTCACATCATTCATCATTGAGATATGCTAATATCCCGAAAGAATTAATTTTCATTGATTTTTGATAACCCCCACCTCCCCACCCCCTTCAAGGGATGAAGGGGGGCCCTTACATGGCCCGTAGACTTAGTGGTTACATGGACCATAGGCTTAAGAGACATTACATAACCCAAAGGTCATTGGGAATTAAACCAAACTATTAATATAAGGAACTGCCCCCTCCCTAACATTTGTGCCATGATGTTAGCTCTCCACATTCGCATTGTCGTCTTTCTATACTTCGCAAGAGAACATAGGCTGGTACCGATGGCATAGCCATACCGTCTCATTCATCCAAATACATTGGTTCATCTCTGGTGTGGGTGTATAAGGAACTAGACTTAAAACCATACATAATCTTGAATTAAATGAATAATTCACGATTATGATCTTTTCATGTTTAGAGTTTTAGAGAGTTAGGCCATAACTATTACATTTCAAAATATTATGAAGTAGTCACTTCTACACAGTTTCCAATTTTTTCATTAAATAAAAAATCATAAAAAAAGATTCATTTAGATAGCATTACTTCTCTATGATACCATCCTCTTCCCTATTCCACATTATGTCATGTGAAAAACATTTCAAAAACTTGGGATGAGCATAAAAATCTCAGTAAGGGATACACAAATAAGTAAAACTGTTAGTTTTCAAAATAACAAGTAAACCATGAATACTTTAACATAAGTAATACTTTTCAACTTTATGAAGTATTAAATACTCTTCACAAAATAAAGGATCATTACATACCCATTTTCAACAAAAATATTACCATAAAACCCATATAAATAACACATAACCTAATAAAGGTAACTTGGGACATAAACATACTTAAATGGAATAACCATATGGTCAACTTCCACACATATCACTAAATGGAATAGCCATAAGACTGACTTCCATACCCAATGCATTGGAGTTTATAACGTAACCACCCATCCTAGTATTCATAGCACCACCCTTCATTTGGTTTATCACGTAACCACCCGTCAAATGTCCAAGTACCAATGTAAAACCATAACACATACAAAAAATATAAAGGAAAGAAAACATTTCCACATTTCGATCAGAATATATCACTTAAATATATTGACAAAACAAATCCATTTTCAAAACCATTTTCAATATCAGAAATACGTAAAATAGTATAAGGTATTTATTTTATTTTAAAAACAATACGGCTTGTTGAGTAAGCCAAATATCAAATAATACTCGCAGCGGCGAAAAAGGTTGTTGTCACCACGTACGTTAAAAGAAACATACTTTTTTTCATTTAGTAAAATGCTTCATAAAAAAATACTCCATTTTAATGAAATTAAAAGTCGAAGTTTTTAATACAGCTTATAAAATAAATTCTTGTATTAGAACAAAATATGCCTCAATGAAAGGAGATTGAGACGATGTCCCTTACCTCATGTCCGACTTGACTCGATTGTTCTTTAATATCCTGAATAATAAACTAATGTTAATTTATACTTTCTTAATAACATTTTTCTAGTTTATTATTCCTTTTATATCACTTATTAGCATGTTATAAACATTATGTAATCATTTAAGTTAATAACTTTCATTTTGTCGATATTTTGCACTTGAGTCAAAAATGAACACCTTATATTTACATGTTGTCCATGTGGTCAATAGTCCATTATATCCAGAATGATATTCATGATTTAGATATCATATATATTATATATATCCAGTATATACATGTATTTATAATATTACAAAACATTTAGAGGTAAGAAATGAAATGCACCGTTCATGCATACGCTAAGCCATACGTACACATGAACGGTCCTTTCATTTCTATTTTTTATTTTAATGGGAATAAAACATAATTATACATAGGTATATTATAATTCCAGTAATATATCATATGTAATATCATTAACTCCATCCTTTATACATCCCACATAAGGAATTAACGAATAACATCACTTTGAGGGGGCGGTAGTCCGCACTTCCTCCAATGAGATTATTGTATTTACCCACTATGGAAACCATAAAGGCATGCTATAAATGGAAAACATAGAAGTATAAATAACACATAAATATAATATATATCATATATAAATACAGTTCTAACATAATGGCTACCATGAGAGGCGGTAGGAGATAATCGAACAATCATCATTTTGTGAGGTGTTAGTTTTCCATCCACAGAAACATTATGTTCTTCATCCATTAGATGGAGTTGTGTGTAAGTGTAGTTCTAATAATTATTATTACAAAATCCTAGTATATAAATGATACTTTTTTTGTCACAAAATAAAGAAATAAAAAAAATTAGGGGCTAGATAAGTAAAATAAATGAAAATAATTTAAGATAAACTGTAACCTTTAATTTGGGTAACTCCTTTGGTTTGAACCAAAAGTTCTTTTTGAAGCACCTTCTTCCTATGGTAAGGCTTCTAAGAGGATTATAGGGATATTGGGAGCTTAATTTGGATGAGGTTGGACGACCCAAATGGCTTGAGAGGTGTGAGGAACTGGTTATAAGTGGTCTCCTTTTATAAGGGGGAGGAGGGGCTCTTTAGGAAAGTGTGAAAATATTATTTTATAATATAATAATATTCAGTTTCTAATGGTCCAAAAATCATTATAGTCGAAGATAAGATGAGTCATGGTCGAAATAAAATCATCCAATCAGAATTGGACATGTTTTGGATAACATTATAATCATTATAATCTTATTTATTTAAATCATTTATTAATGAGATAAATATGACATCATTAATTTCTGATGAATAATTTAATTTATTCGCGGACTAAAAATTATAAAAAAACTACTATCATGTATGAAAACAATTATGTTTCAAATTAATATTTATATGCAAAAATATAATTTATATTACCCCTTATAAAAATTAATTTACTAAAAGATATTTTCTTTTGTCATATTTTCCTTTACTTTAAGTTAATTAATCTAAATTGTCATTATCACTCCCAATTGGATCAATGTGGTGCCAAAATCGACCCAAAGATGCCCATGTTCGTTAATAACTCAACCAATAAGGTTTGAACAACTGTTAAGGTAATTTTTAATTATTATAATATTCTTGTAACCTTTAATTACCCTATTTAACTTTAACCGCGGTAAATAAAAGTCAAAAGATACTATTCACCAAAAATTATTTTAATCTTAATGAACAACATGTTACTTCTTGATAACAACCATGTATGTCGGATTTTTGAAATTTAATTCACAAAAGTGGTAAAATTACATTTAAATGAAAAATTCTGTTTGTTAACTACCAGTAAGTGGTGTCACAATTCATCAAAAATTGATGTTTTCATATAAATACCAAAAATTCAGCCTAAGAATTATTTGATATTCCGAATTCAAAATTGATGTCTTTTTTAAAAAATTAAAAACATATAAGTGGAATTAATTAATTTATAAATGAATTCCCCTTTTTAAATCAAATATCATGTTTTTAAAAAACAATAACTATCAAAAGATTGATACTTGTTTATGTGAAATTTCAAAGTGAAATTAGTTCCAATGACCAACATTGGATTAAATGGTAAAAATATATCTTAATTTCACTTTAAAATAAATTAAAAATAAAATCTAACCATATAAATATATTAGATTGAAATTCACTTTTGATTTAAAATACAATATTTTTCACTATTCATTAAAAATGAACTTTAAAAGAAAAATACTAAAAATTTACAAAAAGTACATTTTGATGTCCCTATTCTAAAAAAGGGGTTTATTTGGTCATATAGAATGTATTAAAGTAACCAAAACTATATTTAATGAGGGTTCTCCATTAAAAGGCGATAAATCTGCCTTTTAATGTAAATTATGCTTAAAATTAGATTCATTCACATTTTAAGCCTCTACTATTTTATTATATAATGTAAATACATTTAAAAAACATTTATAATCATATTGTAGTTAGTTTCATTCATTACCTCCAATACATTGGCTAGGAGTTAACAACAATTTAAAAAAATAATATTACATTATTAGTGTGCAACGTAAAATTTCAAAGAAACCCGTTGTTGTGTATCGGGTATGCTATAGAACATGGAAACCCCATTAAATTAAAATGTATATTTAATTTACAAATATTAATAAGTATAAAAATATCTTAATTTTCATTTACTTTTGATGTTACATCCATCCCCCTTTTGAAATTGCATCCTCGCAATTTTTATTCACATATGAAAATAAGTGGGGGTATTTATCCATCATAGCATTTTCATATTTCCATATTGCCTATTCAACCATATGGTTTTTCCACAAAACCTTTACCTGGTAAATTACCTTATTCCGCAACACCTCCTCTCTACGGTCAAGAATCTGAACTGTTTGTTCTTCATAAGAGAGATTCCCTTCCAACTGAACTACTTTTGGGCTCAAAACATGATATTGATCTGGCATATACAATCTCATCATCGAAACATGAAAAACATTGTGTACTTAGGATAAACATGGAGGTAAAGCCACTCTATACTCAACTGATCCCCATTTCTCTAGAATTTCATAAGGTCCAATGAACCTCAGACTCAACTTTCCCTTCTTACCAAAACGCATCACACTTTTCAATGGAGAAACTTTGGGAAAGACTTGATCACCTACCTCAAAGGAAAGATCCTTCCTCTGGTTATCTACATAACTTTTCTATCTTCTCTGAGCTGGACTCAAGTGCTTCTAAATCATCTGAACTTTCTCTGGCATCTCTTCTACAAATTCTATTCCCATCAGCTTCCTCTCAACTACATCATCGCAAAAATATGGAGTTCAACAATTCTATCCATATAATGAATCAAATGGAGCAATATGTATATTGAAATGAAAACAGTTATTATAAGAAAATTAAACCAAAGAAAGATATTTGTCCCAACTTCCCTGGTAATCCATCAAGAAATAACATAACATATCCTCCAAGGTCTGAATTGATCGTTCTGACTACCCATCTGATTGGGGATGAAAAGCTGTACTAAAATTTCTTTCAGTACCCAATGACTTCTAAAGGCCTTTCCAAAAGTTAGAAGTAAACCTGGGATCACGATCAGATACAATGGAGAGAGGAAATCCGTTCAACCTGACTATCATTTCAACGTACAACTGGGCATGTTGATCTAGATACAATATATCTCAAATAGGATGGAAATGAGTTGATTTAGTTAATCGATCAACAATAACTAAAATTGCATTATTACCTCAAGATGTATTTGGTAATCCTACTGCGAAGTCCATGGATATATTTTCTCATTTCCACTCTGTCACCGGTAAAGGCTGAAGCATCCCTTTTGGTAACTGCCTCTCTACTTTAACCAACTTGCAAGTCAAACACTTCATAGTAAAATCAGTAATATCTCTTTTCATTCCATCCCACCAGTAATACTCACGAAGATCTCTATACATCTCAGTACTGCCAGGATGAACTGAAAACAAGGAACTATGAGCTTCAGATAACGACTCATTCTTCAACATTGAATCACAAGGTACACATAATCTCTTTCTAAATGCCAAAACACAATCATTATCAATGTTAAAATCAGGAAACTTACCCTTCTTAACTAACACAAACTTTTTCTACAACTCATTGTATTCCTTTTGCACTTGATTAATTCTGTCTAATATAGGTGATTTCAATGACACCTAAAACAAAACAGAAGAATTTCCTGTAACAACAACTTCTATTCCAATGTTCATCAAATCAAAAAATAAAGCATCTCATTCCAAACATAACATGGTTAATGATTTATTACTTTTTTGACTCAAAGCATCAGCCACTTTATTTGTTTTCCACTGTTGATAAAGGATCGTGCAATCATAATCCTGGATTATTCCCAACCATCTCTTCTATCTCATGTTCAATTCTTTATGAGTGAATATATACTAAAAACATTTGTAATCATTATATATTTCACACTTCACTCTATACAAATGAGGCCTCCAAATTTTTAAAGAAAAAACAATAGCGGCTAATTCCAAATCATGTATAGGGTAATTTAACTCATGTTGTTTCAACTGTTGTGAAGCATAAGCAATTAACTGATCATTTTTCATTAGGACAAAACCCATTCCTTTCAATGAAGCGTCACTATAGATAACAAAATCACCATTTCTGAAGGTTGTGCCAAAACTGAAGCATTAACCAATCTTCTTTTCAATTCCTAAAAACAATCATGACATTTTTTTCCAGATGAACTTAACACCTTTTCGAGTTAACTAAGTCATTGGGCTAGATAACTATGAAAAATTTTCAACAAACCTCTAGTAATAACATTCCTATCCATGAAAACTATGAATCTAGGTTATATTTGTTGGTCTTGGCCATTCTTCAACAAATTTTGTTTTAGCACGATCAAGAGTTATGCCATTTTTCGAAACAATGTGACCATGGAATGAAATTTGTTGTAACCAAAACTCACACTTGATCAATTTTACATAATGTTTCTTTTCTTTTAAGGTTTTCAAGACTACCCTTAAATTACATTCATTTCCTCCTTAATTTTGGAATAAACGAAAATATCATTAATGAACACAACCACAAACATGTCCAAGAACTCACGTAAAATTCTATTGATAAGATCCATGAATACAGCAAGTGCATTGGTTTACCCAAAAGGCATAACTACAAATTCATAATGGCAATATCTAATACGAAACGCGGTCTTCGAAACATCTGCTTCCTTTAATTTCAACTAAAGGTACCCCAATCTCAAGTCAATATTCTAGAAATACTGAGCTCCCTGGAGCTGATCAAACAAATCATCGATATGAGGAAATGAATACTTATTCATAACAGTGATGTTATTCAATGCTCTATAATCAATTCAATGTCTCATTGAACCATATTTATTTTAAACAACAAGACATGTGCACCCCATGGTGATATGCTAGGTCGAATGAATCATTTATCTAATAACTCCTTCTATTGATTCTTTAACACTAAAAGATCAATTTGATCCATTCGATAAGGGGGTTTTGAAATTGTCTTAGTATCAGGAACTAAGTCAATGGTAAATTAAACTTCTCGATCAAGTATAATACCAAGAAACTCATCAGGAAAAACATAAAGGTACACATTTACCACTGGAACATTAGTAATCTCACCACATTCTTTATTTTCAACAATATGAGCAAGGTAAAATTAATTTCCTTATTTTAATAGTTTCTCAAATTCCTGATATGTTATCAAAATCAAGGGGTCATTCTTGTCCACAAACTTCAAATATTTCTGAAATGAAACCTATTTATCTCTACAGTCAATCCTAGCATGATACACAGAAATCCAATCCATGCCCAAAATAACATCAAACTCTATAAGAGGTAAAACAATAAGGTTTGTAGGTAGATTCTTTCCCCACAGAATAATATGAATGTTATTATGTTATCTTTTTATCTCAAATTTTCCTCTAGGTGTTTTTACCATAAGTTTCTTATATATATCTTGATATGGAATTCCCAATTTACTAGAAAACTTCTCATAAATTAAAGAGTGTGTAGACACTGAATCAAACAACACATTGGCATAATCTGAACAAACAAACATAGTACGAGATATTACATTGTTTTATGGACCAACATCTGCTGAAGTAGTTACAAAGGATTTCACCACCCCTTTCTGCTTGTAGTATGGATGCTTTCCCTCAGTTGAGTTCTTCTCTGGACACTCGTTTTCATAATGACCCATTTCATTACACTTAAAAAATATTACTGATGGATTTTCATTCTCTGCTTGATCATCATACTTACAGTTACAAGAAATATGACCAGACATACCACACCGAAAGCACTTTCCCGACATTGATAAACATTCTCCGGGATGCTTTTTACCACATTTCTCAGAAAACAGATATTTAGTTTTCTTACCTCCAGGGTTCTTTGATGAATTCTTCCCCTTTTCCTGCCAACTAGACCCCTTATTCTATTGTTTGTCAAAGAACACATGATCAGCGGAAAACTCCAATTACAACTTCTCCGAACATCGAACATGTTTCTCTTAACATTTGAACTCACGAGAGGCTAACTCTCTTTGATATCATGGCTTTAGTCCTAAGAAAAATCAATTTATCATACTATCAAGATCTCAGATGAAATTTGGTTCATACCTTTCTAGTGAACTTTTCTTCATAATCATCCACTGAGTCATCCTCCTACCTCAATTCCAGGAATTGTTTTTCCATCCTAAGACGAACAACCTTAGGAAAATATTTCTCAAGAAACATAGCTTTGAATTCATCCCAATTACGAGAATCAATATTTTCACTATCCCTGATATTTATCACCATCGACCACCACTGATCAGCTTCACCTTCAAAAAAGTAAACAACAAGACTAACCTTTTGATGTTCTGAACAACCCATGACATCAAAAATATTCTCAAGTTCTTAAATCCACCCTTCAGCTAGAATAGGGTCAGATGATCCTATGAATGATGGGGGATGTTACCTCATGAAATGCTACACTACAGACATGTTCCTTTGCGGTTGTTCTGGCTAATCTCGTGCAGGAATACCACCACCATATATAGCCTGAGTCAACTGTGCCATCACAGCAACAAACTGTTCAGTTCCGATTACGACCATCCCTAGTTGCTGATTTGGAAGGCTAACTTCCTCCCGATGTCGTCCCAACATAGTCGCCTTGTTTCCTCTATAGAAACCCATTCTGAACATATATATATCTTATGTGAAGCAACATGGTAATCTGGAAATGTTGTATGATTTCAATATTAACATTAATTACATTATGGATATTAATTTAACAATACCCTAACTACTAAAGTTATCTAAACTGACCTCTAATAACAACTATAAGGATCCGGCCTTAAAACCATACATAATCTTGAATTAAATGAATAATACACATTGTGGATATTTTCAGGTTTAGTGTATTAGAGATTTAGGCCATAACTATTACATTTCAAAATATTACAAAGTAGTCAATTCTACACAGTTTCCATTTTTTTAAATAAAAACTATTAAAAAAGAGTCATTTAGATAGCATGAATTATCTTTGATCCCATCCTTGACCATATTTCACATTATTTCTTGTCAAAAACATTTCAAAAACATGTGATTAGAATAAAAAACTATGTAATGGATACACAAATAAGTAAAACTATATGTTTTTTAAAACAAGTAAACCATGAATACTTTAATATAAGTAATACTTTTAATCTTTATAAAGTAGTAAAACTCTTCACTAAATAAATGATCATTACATACCCTTTGGTAACCAAAATATTACCATAAAACCCATATAATAAACACATAACATAATATAGGTAACTTTGGACATAAACATACTTAAATGGAATAACAATATGGTCGACTTCCACACATATCACTAAATGGAATTACTATATGGCTGAATTCCATACCCAATGCATTGGAGGTTATAACGTAACCACCCATCCAGGTATTCATGGCACCACCCATCATTTGGTTTATCACATAACCACCCGTCTAATGTCTATGTAGCAATATAAAACCATAACACATACAACAGATATAAAGGAAATAAAACATTTCCACATTTCGATCACAATATATCACTTAAATATATTGACATAACAAATCCATTTTCAAAACTATTTTCAATGCCAAAAATATGTAATATAGTATATTGTATTTATTTTATTTTAAAAAAATTACGGCTTTTTGAGGAAGGCAATGATAAAATAATACTCACGGCAGCAGAAAAGGTCATTGTCATCGCGTACATTAAAAGAAACATTTTTTTCGTTTAGTAAAACTCTTCGTAGAAAAATATTCCCTTTGAATGAAATGAAATTTCAAAGGTTTTTATGTAGTGTATAAAATAATGTCTTGTATTATAACAAAATATGCCCCAATGAAAGGAGATTGACACGCAGTCCCTTACCTCATGTACGACTTGACACGATCGTTCATTAATCTCTTGAATAAAAAACTAAAGTTAATTTATACTTCTTCAAGAACATTTTTAAAGTTTACTATTCCGTTTATATCACTTATTACAATGTTATAATCATTATGTAATCATTTAAGTTAATAACTTTCGTTTTGTCAGTATTTGGTACTTGAGTCAAGAATGAACACCTTATATTTACAAGTTGTCCATGTGGTCAATAGTACATTATATCCAGAATGATATTCATAATTTATATATCATGTATATCATATATATCCAGTATATACATGTATTTATAATATTACTTAACATTTAGAGGTAAGAAATGAAATGCACTGTTCGTGGAGATGGTAAGTCGTACATACGCATGAACGCTACTTTCATTTCTATTTATTATTTTAATGGAAATAAAACATAATGATACATAGGTATATTATAATTCCAGTATAATATCATATATAATATCATTAAATCCATTCTTTATACATCCCACATAAGGCATTAACGAATCACGTCACTTTGAGGGGCGGTAGTCCGCACTTCCTCAAATGAGATTATCATATTTACCCACAATGGAAACCATAAAGGCATGATATATGTGGAAAATACAGAAGCATAAAGAAAACATAAACATAATATATATCATATATAAATACAGTTCCATCATAATGGCCACAATGAGTGGCGGTAGGAGATAATCGAACAATCATCATTTCGTGAGGCGTTAGTTTTCTATCCACAAAAATATCCTGTTCTTCATCTATTATATGGAGTTGTGTGTAATTGTAGTTCGAATACTTCATATAACAATATTATAGTATATTTAGAATACTGGTGTTTTCACAAAATCAAGAAATAAAAACATATTTGGGGTTAGAGAAGTAAAATAAATGAAAATAATTTAAGAGAAATTGTTACCTTTAATTTGGGTAACTCCTTTGGTTTGAACCAAAAGGACTTCTTGAAGTTCCTTCTTCCTAGGGTAAGTATTATAAGGGGATGAGAGAGATATTGGGATCTTAATTTGGAAGAGTTTGGACGATCCAAATGGATTGAGAGGTGAGAGGAATTCGTTATTAGTGGTCTCCTTGTATAAGGGGGGAGGGGATCTTTAGGAATGTGTAAAAATATTATTTTATAATATAATTATATTCAGTTTCTAATGGTCCAAAAATCATTATAGTTGAATATAAGATGAGTCATGGTCGAAATAAAATCATCCAATCAGAATTGGACGTGTTTTGGATTATATTTTAATCATTATAATCTTATTTATTTAAACCATTTATTAATGAGATAAATACTGCATCATTATTTTGTCATGAATAATTTAATTTATTCGATGTCTAAAAATTATAAAAAAAATACTTTCAGGTAAGAAATATTTTTAGATTTCTATTTTATATTTATAGGGAAAAATATAATTTATATAACCCATTATAAAAATTAATTTACTAAAAGATATTTTCTTTTGTCATATTTTCCTTTACTTTAAGTTAATTAATATAAATTGTCATTATCACTCCCAAGTGGATCAAAGGGGTCCCAAAATCTACCCAAAGATTTTCATGATGGTTAGTGACTGAAGAAAAAAGGTTTGTACAAGTGTTCAGGTTATTTTTAATTATTATAATATTCTTTTAACCTTGAATTATTCTATTTACCTTTAACCACGGTAAATAAAAGTCAAAAGTTACTATTCATGAAAATTTATTTTCATCTTCATGAACAACATTTTACTTTTTTATAACAACCATGTATGTCGGATTTTTGAAATTCAATTCACAGAAGTGGTAAAATTTCATTTAAATGAAAGAGTCAGTTTTTTAACTACCACTAAGTGGTGTCACTATTCATCAAAAATTGAAGTTTTTCAGAAAAATTCCAAAAATTTAGCCTAAGAATTATTTGATATTCTGAATTAAAAATTGAGTTATATTTTTACATATTCAAAACATTGAAGTGGAATTAGTAAATTTAAAAATTAATTGTTGTCGATAAAACAAATAGCGTGTTTTTAAGAAACAATAACTATCAAAAGATTGATACTTATTTATGTCCAGTTTCAAAGTGAAATTTTTTCTAATGACCAACATTAGATTAAATGGTAAAAATATATTTAAATTTCACTTTAAAATCAATTAAAAAAAATCAATCTATATAAATATATTATATTAAAAGGCACTTTTAAATAAAAATACAATATTTTCACTATTCATTAAAAATGAACTTTATCAGAAAAATACCAAAATTTGGACAAAGTACATATTGATGACCTTATTCTAAATAATGGTTTTATTTGGTCATATATAATGTATTAAAGTAACAAAAACTATATTTAATGAGGGTTCCCCATTAAAACGCGATAAATCAGCATTTTAATGTAAATTACGCTTAAAATTAGATTCATTCACATTTTAAGAATATAAATTTTTATTGGATAATGTAAATACATTTAACAAACATGTATAATTATATTGTAGTTAGTTTCATTCATTCCCTCCAATACAACTTCTAGGCGTTAACTACCATTTAAAATAATGATATTAAATTATTAGTGTGCAACGTAAGATATCAAGGAAACCCGTTGTTGCGTATCCGGTACGCTATAGACCATAGAAAAACCTTTAAAGTAAAATTAATATTTAATTTAAAAATATAAATAATTATAAAAATATATTATTCTTCATTTACTTGGGATGTTACAGGGTGCATACTTTAAATCCTCCTTGAGGGCTACGCCTTTTATATAGAGTCGTTCTGGGTAAACTACGTATAGCTCAAAGACCTTGAGGTGGTCGAAAATCCTTACTGACCTGATGGACTTGGAGGCCCGAAGGCCCTAAGGACTCCAAACCCAAACCAGTGGCCCTTGTTGAAATGTTCTATTTGCTACAGCATCGAATAGTATCTTTTATAGTAATGTCTACAGTACAAGATACATTCCCGCATAGTGTACAGTGCTGCTATAGTACCAATTGAAGTACTACAACACTTCCTATTACATTACTTCTACAGTAACCAAGAAATAATCCTACCCATAGTTTTTATCCAGGGTCTCATGTATGCACTTAACAATACCTCACCAACTGGGATTAGGTTCATGTGATTTACAATTATGCTAATTTCTCAAAATCATCTGAGAAATTATTACACTTCATAACTAAATATCATGAGTTGTATAGTTCAATTAATGAGTTTTTAAATATATTTATACATATAGAATAACTCTATCATTTTTTCATGAAGAAAAAACCATTTCAATTATTTGATGCATCACTATAAATAACAAATCCACTATTTCCTTATGGTAGTGTCATGATTGGGGAATTCAGAATATTTTTATTAAATTCTTAAAAACATTCTTCAAATTGTTTTTTCCATGTGATATTAGATCCTTTACATGTAGTCATGGTTCGTGAGTTAGCTAATCTTGTGCATATTGAAAAAAACTATAATAATAACCTACTAAACAAATAAAACTATGTATCTCAGTTATGATCATTGGTGTTGGCCATTAATAAACTACCATTTTCTTTTTCAAGATCAACTATGGTTTTATGTCACAACCCGTCCACAGGTCCCGTGTTGGGACTACCCCAAGTCTTCCTTCCATATGCCAGGGGCTGGCGACAAGGAACAAAGAAGTAAATCCCTAAGCTGGGAAGGCATTGCCATTTTAAATGTAAACACAAACAATCAAAGTACACAACTGGAAGAAAAAAAAAGTAGAATCTGTATAAAAAAGATGTTCTGGAATGTAAAAGGGGCTAGAAATACAAGCCCAATAATAAAGTACAAGGAAAGGAAAAATAGGTAAAACATTAAGAAACATAGCTGGAAGGTGTCTAGCATCTCCTGGATCGTACACCATAGATCCTTTATGAAGGGTAGGTATAGATAGCCTCCTCAGCACTCCGCATTTGTACATCTCCTCCGGGTATTGTCACATGATGAGGTCCACCTCTGGGTACTTTCCCGTCCTCATACACTCAGCCTTGGTTTGTGTTGTCCATCGTCTGCATCCAACACAAAGTGGTGTGACCATAGCTCATGTAGGGGTGAGTATAAAGATACTCAGTATGGACCATGAGACCCTCAATGTCTCACAATATCCAAAAATGATAAACCACAAAGTAAACGATTCAACTGATAACCCATACATAGCTATATGCCCATAAATATACCAATGTTATCTAGTCACAAATATCAATCATGAGGAAACACAAAAGTCACTGACTCATCTCAAACCAAGATTTTCATTATCGAAACCACGACTACTGGAGAACATCTCCTCTATCATGAACAGTAGGCCAGTTGTGACACCAAGGCGCTTCTCACTAACCTTGGACTGCTGAGGTACTCCTCCTGTCGAGTACCATGGGTCTTCCGCCAAATACCAGACACTCTTCTGCCATGGGTCTTCCGCCAAATACTAAGCGCTCCCCCCAATAGCCTACAGAGGTACTCCTCATGTCGAGTACCCTGGTCTGCCACCAAAATCCAGGCTCTCCTCTGCCATGGGTCTACTGCCAAATATCGGGTGCTCCCCACTGGGATAGTCAAATTGGTCAAGCAGTCGTCAGGTCTGTCTGCTAATAGGTCTCTTCACTCTGTTCGCTCGTCACTAGAAGGATCCTCTTCTCGGGATACTAGTAAAAATACCAACTATCGCAAAGTCTCAAGTAGAAGTATCTCAAAGGTCCGCCACATCATAGGGGTCTCAACCCAATAGACGAAACATCAATCAAATGCCCGGTCTATGTGTTATTAGCCTTTTTTCTCAGGGGACCGGTTGGTTTCGTGTACGAACCAAACTGAACGTATGTCAACTATACCCCAAACTCTTGTGGCATATTCTCAGTGGGACAGCTTCATTTGAAGAATATCGACATCACTGAAGGTTCATTAAACAGAAGACGTAGCCCAAGTTATGGGCGAAAAGGTGTATACGAGTCTAATGGGTCCGGGTCCGGGCCGAACCAGTCGGACCGACCCGACCCGACCCGGGTTTGGGCTAGGTTCCAACCCGGTACGTGAGTCTGACATGGTCCAAAGGGGAACCCCGACATGAAGGGGCCACCCAAACTGAAGGCGCAACCCTACCCGAAGGTGAATCCTGGCCCGAAGCTATTGCCTATCCCGTGGGGTCGGCCAGACTTGTGAGCTGCTTGGCCCGGCTAGCAAGCCGCATGCGAGCCGGCCGTGTGCCCCTACGGCCGGGCCGCGTGCCGGTCGGCTGTGGGGCCTGGTCGGCCACCCGCGTGGAGGCTGGTCGTGGGGCCCAGTCGGCGGGCCGTGTGCGTTCCTATCATGCGGCCCTGCCGGCAGGCCATGTGGCCCAGCATGCCACGACATGAGGGGGGGGGGTGCCACGCCCCCCATTGTACATAATGGAACCGGCGCCTAGCGCCGGTTCAGGTTACCATGGTACCCTCCGAGTCCCACTTGTAGCGCGCACCGGTGGTCGGCTCAGCCGTCCACCCTCCCCTATCCAACACGGCCTAAGGTAGCGATCCTTCTCCAGTATGGCATGCCAGCACCATGCCCTGATTCTCCACCATGGCCTGTTATGGTCGCTGCCTCCCACCCTTCCATGCGGCGCTGTGTTTCCATGCTCGTCGTCTGTCCGCTATGACCCTCTGGGCCACGACCCTTCCTCCCGGCGCGGTGCGACTTGACAACACCCCTCTGGTACCACCGCGGTCTTCCTGGACGCTGCTCTATTTTATACGTGGAAGAGCAGTGTCGTGCCCTTGTGGAGACCCATCGGCCATGCTCTACTGGCTTCATCATGGACGTCTCGTTGTAGGTAGTCTCTTGTACCGCCTCCATCGTCATCAAATAAGAACAAACAAAAGGGGAGGGTCGGACAATGTTCATGCGGTCCGAGCCCTCCTCGCCTTGGTGAACCATAATACAGAAATTCTAACAACAAATAATGGAGGATTATTCTCATATATAAAATTAACTCTAATCCCCCAGCCTCACTTTTTTTTATCATGGACGAAGTCGCGGGATGGTGGCATCGATTCGTCGAAGTCGGGAAGAGTCTGGGTTATGAGGTCGATGATGAAGCTCAGTCGATGTTCTTCGTAGTCAGCTTCTTCCATTGATCTGTTCTAAGAAGGAATAATAACTTCGATGAAATTCTTCACATTCTTTTCATTCTACACGTTCATAGTTGGAAAAATGTTTCTCCGTTGAGAGATTTCTCCCAGGGTTCTCCAAAATCTACCATGTTTCCAACCTATAATAATAGAGGAAAATTCTATTATTTGTCGGCAAAACAACACAAAGAGTTGTGTTTAATTAAATGAGACCACTACATTAATTAATTTGGGTTGAAAGAATTCGAAATTAAAGAAGTGGATGGGGAGAATTAGAAATATATGAAGAGAGGTTAGGAACAATAATGGGGGAAGTCCAAGAGTTACAAGGGGTTAAATCCTGTGTGGTCCCGACGTTAAATATCCTCGAAAGGGATGTTATGTGCGGGTGGTCCCCACCACCATACCCTCTCATGATAGGTTATGGTGTGGTGGCCCCCACCTCCAACCTCCACTTGGATATTTTAACCCCAAAATTAAAATAATAAAAACTTATTTTTATTTAACTTTATTCTTCAAAACTCCAAAAAAATAAGTTCCATTATCACTAGAACACAACTGCAGTGAAGGTTTCACTAAGAAATGACTGACGCTATGAGCTCCACGGTTCCCTCATATTTCAATTCTGAGAACGGGTTCAAATGTTATAGAATCTCGGTCAGACGTTTACTAAACGTACATGAGTAAAATATCAAAAATTCTTTCGGGGCACACCGCACCTCAGAATCAAGTGTCATCAGAAGCTACGGACTCGTAAAATTCCCATGTATTTAAGAAAAAAAATTCACAGAAATTTTGGGTCTTTACATTGTCCCCACCTCAGGGATTTACGTCACCATAAGCTACAACTCACCCTATGGGAACAAATGGGGGTACTAAGCACGCATATGAGCCTCTCACTCCCATGATCTCTCATAGAGGTTCTTGTGATACTAGGGAACGAGCACCAGATGTATATACTGTCCATGTAGGACCTACTACTATCGATCCTCAATCTCTACTGGAACCTCCATGATAGTTTTCATATCATCAATGTACAGCTCCTAATGATCAATGTTGTGGTATGGGTCATGCACATATATCCTCAGCTAAGATACATGGAAGAGTTCATGCACCCGATGCAACTGAGGTGGAAGATCTAAGAGGTAAGACACTTCTCATACTTTGGTGAGGACCTGGAAACATCCTATGAACCGCAGAGATAACTTTCCGGCTCGTCCAAATCTCTGAAAACCTCATCGAGGTGAGACCTGTAGAAAGATGTAGTCAGCATCCTCAAACTCCATAGGTCTCCATCTTCTGTCAGCATACGACTTATGCCTACTATGTGCAGTATTCATCCACTCTTGGATGACCTACACCTTCTCTGTGGTAGCATGTACCATCTTTGGTCCTACTAGTGCTGACTCCCCTGGGTCATTTTATCACAGTGGCGATCTGTAAGGCCAACCATACAAGGCTTTAAAAGGTGCCATAGATATGGTGGAATGTTAGCTATTGTTGTAAGAAAACTCCACCAAAGTTAAGTTGTTCTCCCAGCTATGACAAAAGTCAAGGACACATACCCAGAGAATGTCCTCGAGGGTCTGAATGGTCCTCTCTGTCTGGCTATCTATCTGAGGATGGAAGGTGGTGCTCAAACGAAGTTGTGTCCCGAAATATTTCGGTTACCCCTTCAATAGACAAGAAGTAAACCATTCATCACATTAGGAGTGAATAGAATAAGTTACTTCGCATAATCACACTATCTTCTGTAAGTAGATGTGTCCCAATCTCTCTACTGAGCCGTGCTCTTTGATCGATAGGAAGTGGGCCAACTTGGTGAGTCGGTCAAAGATCACCAATATCGAGTCGTGACTCCTGTATATACATGGAAGACCTGTCATGAAGTCCATGGATATCTCATAACACTTCCACTCTAGGACCTCCAAGGGTTCTACCAAGCCTTCTAGTACCTGGTGCTCTCCCATAACGTGATGACAAGTGAGGCATCGTGAGACAAACTTCTCTGTGGACTTCTTCATACATGGACACCAATGCTGTCGTCGGTGGTCTTGATACATCTTTTCCACTCCATGATGTACCGCTAGAGGGGAAGAGTGGAACTCCCTCAACACCTCCACCTAGTGTGCAACTGGTACCATGGTATGTCCTTTAAAGAGGATGACATGCTCCCCATCTTCCAAATACCCATCGGGTGCCTGCCCTATGGATATATGGGCATGTCGCATCTCACAATCAGCATCTCCAAGCTGCGCCTCCCTAACACGCTGAAGAAGTGGAGGATAGAAGGTATGAGACTAAATATAGGTTGATCCATCCCTATCCACAATGGATATCTACAAGTCAGCTAGCTAATATATCTCCTCTCCTAGTAGCTGAATGCCATATCTCTTGTTGAGAGCATCCGCAACAACGTTCCCTTTCCCAGAAGTATATAATATCTCGGTGTCATAGTCCTAGAGGAACTTAACCCAACGTTGTTGTCTCGGGTTCAGGTGCTTCTGAGATAAGATATACTTGAGACACATGTGATCAGAGTACATGGTAAAATGTTCTCCCATCAGATAGTGTCACCACATCTTCAAGGAGAATACCACTATTTCTAACTCCAGGTCATGGGTAGCATAGTTCTGCTCATGTTGTCTCAACAGCCGAGAACCATAAGCAATCACTGCTTGGTCCTGCATTAGGACACACCAGAGTCCAGTCTCTAATGCATCACAGTAAACTACATACCCTAAGAATTCCTCTGGAAGCCTAAAGATGTGGGAAGTAGTTATCCTCTTTCTCGGCTCATGAAAGCTCTACTGGCATCTCTTCGACCACACGAAGGGTTTCCACTTTTTCGTCAAGGATGAAAGTGGTGATGCAACTCTGGAGAAGTCTGGAATGAAACTTCGATAGTATCCATCCAATCCTAGAAAACTAAGAACCTATATCACACTCCTCGGTGGCTCCCAAGCAATAACCCCCTCAATCATCACTGGATCCACTACAACTCCCGCCTCCGAGATGATGTGTCCCAAGAAGTGAACCTCTAGAATCCAAAACTCGCACTTCGAGAGATTACCATAAAGCTGATGCTCTCGGAGTGTATCCAGTGCTACATGAAAATGGTAGGCATTCTCCTCCTTAGTAGTCAAGTAGATCAAAATGTTGTCGATGTAGACTACAAAAAAGTGATCGAGGTAAGGCTGGATGATACAATTCATGAGACTCATGAACACTTCTGGAGCGTTGGATAGGCCGAAGGGAATAACTAGGAACTCGTAATGGTCATACCGACATATGATGGTCGCCTTTTGCACATCCACATCTTGAACTCTGATTTGGTGATATCCTGATATGAGGTCTATCATCAAGAACCACCATGCTCCCTTGAGATGATCAAAAAGATCATCAATCCTTGGAAGTGGGTACATTTTTTAATAGTCACCTGATTCAGGCGACGGTAGTAGACATAGAACCTCAAGATCCCATCCGCCTACTTGGAGAATATAATCAGGGTTTCCCATGGAGAAACACTGGTTTGGATGAATCCCTTTCCCTGCAATTATTCAAGTTGTCCCCTCAGCTCGCGATGCTTAGCGGGAGACATCCAATATGATGGAGTAGATATCAGTGTCATCCCGGGGTACAAGTCAATGTAGAAGTCAACCTCTCTCTGAAAAGGTATTCCTAGAACATCGTCAGATAAACCATCCACGTGCTGGTCCACCACTATAGCATAAGTAGAACTCTCCACATCAAATTCTCCAAGGGCGAGGCAAGACAACTAGTGAGTGATCGGTTACACCCTCCTCCTTGTAAGTTCGTCCTGTGCTGCAAAGTTTCCCTTCTCACTAGTAAAGGTGAACCTGGTCCCATCCGTGCGGACACACCACACTTTGCGCCTAATATAGTCAATATGAGCATGGACTGTAGATAAACATTCCATAACTAAGACGATGTCGTAAGGCCTCGACGCCACTACAAGGAGATCCCAGTCGAAGCTATCGCCTCTTAGAGTAAGCCCACATTGCCGACACCAGTGTGTAATCTTCAAGTCTTCTCCCGTAGGAGTATTTAGACATAAGGATCGAGCCGAGGACTCCATCAAAATATCCGAGCTCTGAACGAGGGTAGTGGAAATGAATGAATGACTCAAACCTGTGTCTATACGAAATGTAGCTAAGGTGTACTAGACATAGATAATATCTAGAATCATCTCAGGAGTGCCATGGTCGTGTGCCTAAGCTTCTTGAAATTGACCTATCCCCTTTCCACCCACTCCCTGTAGTCAGGGGGACCACCTGGTGGTGGTGGTGGTAGCACCTCATAATGTCGACCACCTCCAGCTGCTCGACTAGCTACTCTACCATGTCCACCTGAACCCTATGGACTACCTCGATTGAACATCTACCTTTTTCTGGGATGTCCCTCAACATTCTATTGATCGTTAGAACGGCAGGTCGGATAGTCATGATCCTTGTGACTGAGCCCACCACGTGAGTAGCACAGCCCGCTCCTACCATGACTTGCTCTGTCTCCACTCCAGGAGCCCCGTACAACCGATACTAAGTCGTGCGTTCTTCCACCTATAGGTCTGATTCACTTGGACCTCTTCAAAATCTATCTACTACCAACTTCAAGAGACTCCGCTGCGTTTCAACTTTAATGTGGTTTCACTGATAGTGATTACTAAGAAAGAAAACTCCATACCATGAGGGATCTATCTAATAGCCCCACCTACGTCGGGATGCTGAGGGAGATGACTGAGGCTCTGATCTCTCACCTGATTCCCGGGTCGAAGGTCCGAGCGCTGAATAATGGGTCCCGTAAAATATCATTGTAGTAGCTCCTGAGGTCAGTGAACCTCGTTGAGTACTCCGCTACTGTCATGCAGCCCTAAAGTAGATGATGTAGCTCCTATATCTGCACCGCTCGATGGGTGGCTGGGAAAATCTCTACCCAAAACAAGCCCTCGAGGTCTTCCAAGAGTAGTGTCGCCTTGTCGTGGACCTGTATTGTCATGAATTAACCTAGGTCGACCCTGAACCGGACACCCAGGTCACCTGAGCCGGCCCGCGACATGGCCTCAAGCGTGTCTCCCCTTACGCCAGAGGTTTCCGACTAGCGGTGAGGTTGTAAGGTAAGTCAGGGGGGAGACTATACCCTCTTATCAAAGTGGAACAAAGGGACCAAAAATACAGCAACGGAAGTAGTGTAAATAATAATAAGAAAACAGCGGAAAACATTTTTCATTTATATGGTTTGAATAAATTTGGCGAATGGAAGTTTATATAAGAGATGCATGCATGACATGCTAATGAAACAATGAAAGCATTAAATCATGCGACATAATTACACATAAATGCAAAAGTAAATGAAAAAAAAGTCTCAATCCCCGAGGGCGATCTCCATGAGCATCCCAAGCCCCAAATCGGTCCTTTTCTCCTAACTCCAAGTACAAGAAACAACAACAACAAGGTCCTGCAACCAAATGGAATCTACTCGGGTACCCCAGTGCAATGGCGGCCCGACTAGGGTGTGAGATATATTTCTCAGTAGGCCGGAACCACCGGGTTCTAGCCCACTCTAGACCATGAAAATATAATTAAACAAAGTGTTGGTATTTTCAAACAATAACGACACAATGTAAACAATAAACGCCCGTCCAGGTTCCAGAAAGGACACCTGGCGGCACTACCTGCTTCGGCCCATAGACGGGATGAGAACCTGTTTAAAACAACATAAGTAAATTTGGTTCAAGCATAAAAACACTTTTTATCATTTTTCTCACTTACTCTATTTATTCACTTATCATTTCAACTCAGACCGGAAATCCACTCATTCTTACCTTTCATTATTTGATCACAATTCGCTCGGGTTTTACCCACATCTTTCATTCTTTTCATAAATAATTATTATCATTCGTTCGGTGTAGATCGCCATGTCTAACACCCCGTATCACATTTGGTGTAGATCGCCATGTCTAACACCTCGAAAATCGTTCGGTGTAGATCGCCATGTCTAACACCCCGTATATCACAAGCCTGGATAACCATTGGGAAGGAACGCCATGTCCAAAACCCAAATTTTAAGTCGAACTAGAACGCCATGTCTAGGACGCAAAATCTCATTCAGTGTAGATCGTCATGTCTAACACCCTATATCACAAGCTTGGATAAGCATTGGGGAGGAACGCCATGTCCAAACCCAGATTTTAAGTCTATCTAGAACGCCATGTCTAGGACCCAAAATCTCATTCATTTATCACTTAATTAATCAATCGACGCAATTCTCATTTCATGATTAATCCTTCACATTTAGTTATCCAAATCAGATCTCAACTTTTATAATCAATTCTCATAATTAACTATCCTTGTTTATCATTCTAGAACTTGCACGAGAAATAGAAGGTAAACAAAAGCATATGGCACCAACAAGCCTCTATGTTAGGTGATTAATGACGTTAGATGGTATAGGTACAAGCATGCCATTGATCAAGTGTAATGTCAAGCATAAAGTGTCATAAGACTTTTAAGCAAGCAATCACAAAAAAAAAATCTACTACTACACATTTATTTTGAAGGAAGCTCACCTCCATTGGAGGAGTTTTATTAGAAAACATGTCATTACTTTATCAAACAATTCATTTAGTGATATTTAGAATTTACTTTAAAACTCATTCAACACTTAACAAAGTTAAGAAGCCAAACAATAGGAAAGGAAATCATGAAATTCTATTGCTACATTTTTAGATTGAAGGCAGCGCACCTCGAAAGAGGGGTTTTATTATTAAATCGTTAGTTTAGTGACCAAAAAAACACTTTTATATTATTCCTGCAATTCACACGATTTTCACAGAAGCATTTAATCGGAACTAAACTTGCATAATTAAAATGTTAAGTGCAATATTAAACTCACTATTGCTTTACTTAAATTTAAAAGGGCAAGGAGAGGGACCCTACCTCAAGGTGGATCCATCTGTCCACTCTGGCTCTTGGCGCTTTCTAACTAAAGCTGTCGCAGCTGCTCCCCCACGAGGCATATGTGATTTCACATACGTATAAGGACACCTAGCCTCTATGCACACACTCTGCATGGCCATGAGCATGCGAAAGAGGATCCTTACACATATACTTATACACATAAGCCTGTCTCCGCTCACCTGCACAGACACTTTTTATATATGTAATGGGGACAACTGGCCCCGTACGTGTATATATTCGCTGCCATTGACAAATATACGCACGCCGAGAGAACCCACGTACATATAAATACATACCTATGCCTGCGCAAGTGAGTCGCCTAAACTCCGGCAACCCGAAATCATACCGAAACCTCCAACGCACTATAAGACAACCACTACGAACCTTAAGACACAAAGATAAACCAATTTAGGCCAGGAAAAACCAACCAAAAATAATAAACCCTTACCTCGGGTGTTGGCGAAAAACCAAAACGAAGGCGAACCCACACCGCGAGCTCAACGCACTGCCAACATCAAGTCGGGCTCATAAACATCAAAATCCCCAAATTTAACAAGTGAAAAACAAAGGGAAAGGTGAAAACCTCACCCCGTAACCATTCCAAAACTCGAACGGACTAAACCAAACCAACCAGGAACCTCTAAAACAACCTGATAAATTAATTTAGAGGCTGCGAAGACCAAACCGGTAGACACATTACCTCGGAAACCAACCGGCGGACCAAAATCACCGCAAACCGCCTCGCCTTCGGCAGCGGACACCAAACGCGCACCCACGATGTCCCGAGAGACCTTCCGCATAACCCTAGAGCAGGTGAAACAAGAAAAAGGAACAAAATCAAAAACTAACCCCAACCTAGGGTTCGACCGAACCTCACCGGGTGCCGATTAGGTCGAAAAGAAGCCGGAAACAGGGAGGAGAAGGGAGGGAAGGACTCACCATGGTGATTCGGCGAGTGAAATCGCCAAAAACCGGGAGAAAACGGGGGAAGGAGGCGGCGCCGTGTAGGGGGGGGTCGTGCGGCTCGCATGGGAGAAGGGAGGGGGGTGCGTTGCGGGTTGAGTGAGGGTGAGGGAGGTGTTTAGTTTAGGTTTTTTTTTCTTTTCTTTTATTTTAATTTAATTTATTTTAATTTATTTTAATTTTAAAGAAAAACTAAAACGCACCCACCCGCACGGTTTTACCCGCACCGCCTGAAACACCGCGTGCAGCCCGCGCGCCTGCTACCGGATTCCCGGGGTACCCCACACGCCTAACCCGCATGGTTAAACCTACCGCGCGCGGTCCGATATCACCGCTTAAAACGGCTCCAGAACTCGGGACCTCGTTCCGATGCTCGGTTTAAAAACCGACCCGCTGATAAAAGAAAAAGTTCAAAAACCTTCGAATTTTATCCGCTCTAAAAAAACGGTTCGTTACAAACTACCCTCCAGAAAAAACTTATCGTCCCCGATAAGCCTTCTGAAAACAATGAAAACATCACCCGACTCACAAGGGTCGTGAAGTTTCATTCAACCGGTCGTATTGTGTTTCCAACGCCCAAAGCACCATTAAGAATTTTCTAAGAAGACTGTACTTAAGCCTTTACAACTCGAGCCAATGCTCACATTACAACTGAAACATCAAAGTAGAGATTACATCCGAGGCCATTATAGGGACCTCAACCCAAGAAAACAGTTGAATCACGATCGACCAACTAAAATTGGTCACACAAGATTTCCTCGAAAGACATCACTGACCCGACATTCACACTCGCCCTTAAACTGACAACATGATTTTAAAACTGTTCTGTTATCAACCACGCATGCACCGAAGTCCTTACATGACATTTGGTGATATTCTCAAGTCAAGCCATCACAAGACTATTATAAAACTATCGTGCCTCAGCACGAAGCATAACTCCAAGAAACCGTGCATCCCACACACAACCAGAGAGAGATTACGAAACAAACCAACAACTTTTTACTTTAGCGCAGCTTACAACTGACACTATCTTGGTGTATCCAAGATGACGTCAAGATGGGGGACATGCTCATCTCATCCAGCAGAGTGCACTAAGATTAAACCAAGGTCGCTGAGAAGATCAATCGGACCAAACTCTGATGCCTATACCACCCGAGGCATTCGTATTCGTCCAAGCTTAACCACTGAAACTCTTCCCGCACTAACGGAGTTTCTAAAGTGTTGTGCATACAGAAAACCTTATCACAGTCGTGCTTCCAAGCAAGAACCGACATGAAAACAGAAACTCATGCGACACTACCCACCTTAGGAGTGTCCATGTCGTCGTAAGAACTAGCCGCTCACCGGCGTGCTATTTTTGAAACACTTTAACGCACGAGTGACATTCCTCGAACTACGATCACCACATCATAAGCTCACACCGAAAACAAGCCAACTCAAGCTCTAAGGGTACTACCTAGCTCGGGCTAGTCCCTTACGAAGCACACGCGTCGACCGTAACTCTTTGTCATGCAAAACAAGGATTACTAGGCTCAAAAACCCTTTCCATTTTATCCATTTCATTAATTCATTTCAACCTTTAATCATTTGAAAGAATATCTTAACAAACCCACAAGTACTACTTCACAAAAAAGATACTTGGTTTTCAGACAACACCCCATGGGAAAAATAGGCAAGTAGCAACAAACTTCCTCTTCAACATTTAACATTTAATGTTATCCAATCATAAACAGAAAATTTAGCATCTAAATTCCTTTTAACAAAGAGGCGACCTCATAAGGTCCCATTCATTCAAACTAGGTTCATCAAAAAGAAACCATATCACAGTTCATTTCAATAAAACATGCCCCAACTGACCCACTCATTCCAGTTGAGCATGTTTAAAAGTACACAAAAATTTCAATCAAAACTCAACAGTTTTACATTTATAACCATTTTCCACATGTAATGGTTAAACAAGGTTCAATCACATGGGTGGCCACCTACCAATCGATAAGGTTCCCATACACCTTAACGCTGGAATTTGGTTCCCATTTATCAGATAAATTTTTCCATTTAACATTTAAACATCAGCATTCATCTTTTAAAAAGTTTGAAAACACGATTTACCCTTTTCCCAATTATAAGGCGCCCATACACCTTATAATGGAAAATTGGTTCCGTCGTAATCGCAACCAACACTTTCAGCCAAAGAAACCAAGCACTTGCCTGCAAGCTAACAGGCCACTACAAACAGATAACACAAAGAAACAAGCAGAAATCACTAAAACATGGTATAACACAGAGCATGACACACAAGCAAGATAGAAAACATGACATATTATCACCCAAACATGTTAACTATCACCGAAACATGCTTTCTAAAGAGTTGTGCTAAATAAATCCAGACTTGACATATTTCCAAGGCACACAATCAAAATCAGCAGGCATCCTAATAATGCAACTACATGGCATGGCACATATGCATGACATGTGAATCTATAAGTGTCTAATATGATGCATGAAATGCAATTTCCTGGCCATATCGGGCGAAGGAAAATTTTCAAAACCTCTTCATAATCAAATAAGCAGTGGAAAGTACAACATTCACCCAAGGTGAAATCACATCTACTACAACAGCAAACAACATGAACATCAATTCCCAGCCCTGGCCACTTGGTCATTTCTCGTACATGGGGTGATCAGTCCCAAGCACGGCTATTAACCAAAGCACCGACACATTCCTAGTCTCCTGTCTACCATCCCCAAAACAGTAAGACAAAGGAAAAGAATGAAACCTCCTCTGATACCATTTTGTCACGAACCAACCCAGGTCGACCCTAAACCGGACACCCAGGTCACCTGAGCTGGCCCGCGACATGGCCTCAAGCGCGTCTCCCCTTACGCCAGAGGTTTCCGAATAGCGGCGAGGGTGTAAGGTAAGTCAGGGGGGAGACTATACCCTCTTATCAAAGTGGAACAAAGGAACCAAAAATACAGCAACAGAAGTAGTGTAAATAATAATAAGAAAACTGCGGAAAACATTTTTCATTTATAAGGTTTGAATAAATTTGGCGAATGGCAGTTTATATAAGAGATGCATGCATGACATGCTAATGATACAATGAAAGCATTAAATCACGTGACATACTTGCACATAAATGCAGAAGTAAATGAACAAAAGTCTCAAGCCCCGAGGGCGATCTCCATGAGCATCCCGAGCCCCAACTCGGTCCTTTGCTCCTAACTCCAAGTACAAGAAACAGCAACAACAAGGTCCTGCAACCAAATGGAATCTACTCGGGTACCCCGGTGCAATGGCGGCCCGAGTAGGGTGTGAGATATATATCTCATTAGGCTGGAACCACCGGGGTCTTGCCCACTCTAGACCATGAAAATATAATTAAACAAAGTGTTGGTATTTTCGAACAATAACGACACAATGCAAAAAATAAACGCTCGTCCAAGTTCCAGAAAGGACACCTGGTGGCACTACCTACTTCGGCCCATAGCTGGGATGAGAACCTGTTTAAAACAACATAAGTAAATTTGGTTCAAGCATAAAAACACTTTTTATCATTTTTCTCACTTACTCTATTTATTCACTTATCATTTCAACTCAGACTGTAAATCCACTCATTCTTACCTTTCTTTATTTGATCACAATTTGCTCGGGTTTTACCCACATCTCTCATTCTTTTCATAAATCATTATTATCATTCGTTCGGTGTAGATCACCATGTCTAACACCCCGTATCACATTTGGTGTAGATCGCCATGTCTAACACCTCGAAAATCATTTGGTGTAGATCACCATGTCTAAAACCCCGTATATCACAAGCTTGGATAACCATTGGGAAGGAACGCCATGTCCAAAACCCAAATTTTATGTCGATTTAGAATGCCATGTCTAGCACCCAAAATCTCATTCAGTGTAGATCGTCATGTCTAACACCCTATATCACAAGCTTGGATAAGCATTGGGGAGGAACGCCATTTCCAAACCCAGATTTTAAGTCGATCTAGAATGCCATGTCTAGGACCCAAAATCTCATTCATTTATCACTTAATTAATCAATCGACGCAATTCTCATTTCATGATTAATCCTTCACATTTAGTTATCCAAATCAGATCTCAACTTTTATAATCAATTCTCATAATTAACTGTCCTTGTTTAACATTCTGGAACTTGCACGAGCAATAGAAGGTAAACAAAAGCATATGGCACCAACATGCCTCTATGTTAGGTGATTAATGACGTTAGATGGTACAGGTACAAGCATGCCATTGATCAAGTGTAATGTCAAGCATAAAGTGTCATAAGACTTTTAAGCAAGCAATCACAAAAAAAAATCTGCTACTACACGTTTATTTTGAAGGCAGCTCACCTCCATTTGAGGAGTTTTTTTAGAAAACATGTCATTACTTTATCAAACAATTCATTTAGTGATATTTAGAATTTACTTTAAAACTAATTCAACACTTAAAAAAGTTAAGAAGCCAAACAATAGGAACGGAAATCATGAAATTATATTGCTACATTTTTATATTGAAGGCAGCGCACCTCGAAAGAGGGGTTTATTATTAAATTGTTAGTTTAGTGACCAAAAAAACTCTTTTATCTTATTCCTGCAATTCACACGATTTGCACAGAAGCATTTAATCGGAACTACACTTGCATAATTAAAATGCTAAGTGCAATATTAAACTCACTATTGCTTTACTTAAATTTAAAAGGGAAAGGAGAGGGACCCTACCTCAAGGTGGATCCATCCGTCCACACCGGCTCTTGGTGCTTTCTAACTAAAGCTGTCGCAGCTGCTCCCCCACGAGGCATATGTGATTTCACATACGTATAAGGACACCTAGCCTCTATGCACACACTCCGCATGTCCATGAGCGTGCGCAAGAGGATCCTTACACATATACTTATACACATAAGCCTGTCTCCGCTCACCTTCACATGCACTTTTTATATATGTAATGGGGACAACTAGCCCCGTACGTGTGTATATTCGCTGCCATGGACAAATATATGCACGCCGAGGGAACCCACGTACATATAAATATGTACCTATGCCTGCGCAGGTGAGTCGCCTAAACTCCGGCAACCCGAAATCATACCGAAACCTCCAACGCACTATAAGAAAACCACTACGAACCTTAATACACAAAGATAAACCAATTTAGGCTAGGAAAAACCAACCAGAAATAATAAACCCTTACCTCGGGTGTTGGCGACAAACCAAAACGAAGGCGAACCCACACCGCAAGCTCAACGCACTGCCAACATCAATTCGGGCTCATAAACATCAAAAGCCCCAAATTTAACAAGTGCAAAACAAAGGGAAAGGTGAAAACCTCACCCCGTAACCATTCCAAAACTCAAACGGACTAAACCAAACCAACCAGGAACCTCTAAAACAACCTGATAAATTAATTTAGAGGCTGCAAAGACCATACTGGTAGAAACATTACCTCGGAAACCAACCGGTGGACCGAAATCACCGCAAACCGCCTCGTGTTCGGCAGCGGACACCAAACGCGCACCCACGATGTCCCGAGAGACCTTCCGCATAACCCTAGAGCAGGCGAAACAAGAAAAAGGAACAAAATCATAAACTATCCCCAACCTAGGGTTCGGCCGAACCTCACCGGGCGCCGATTAGGTCGAAAAGAAGCCAGAAACAGAGAGGAGAAGGGAGGGAAGGACTCACCATGGTGATTCGGCGAGTGAAATCGCCAAAAACCGGGAGAAAACGGAGGAAGGAGGTGGCGTCGTGGAGGGGGGGTCGCGCGGCTCGTGTGGGAGAAGGGAGGGGGGTGCGTCGCGGGTTGAGTGAGGGTGAGGGAGGTGTTTAGTTTAGGTTTTTTTCTTTTCTTTTATTTTAATTTATTTTCTTTTCATTTATTTTAATTTTAAAAAAAAACTAAAACGCACCCACCCGCACGGTTTTACCCGCACCGCCTGAAACACCGTGTGCAGCCCGCGCACCTGCTATCGGATGCCCGGGGTACCCCGCACGCCTAACCCGCACGGTTAAACCTACCGCGCGCGGTCCGATATCACCGCTTAAAATGGCTCCAGAACTCGGGACCTCGTTCCGAAGCTCAGTTTTATAAATGACCCGCTGATAAAAGAAAACGATCAAAAACCTTCGAATTTTATCCACTCTAGAAAAACGGTTCGTTACATGGATCATCAGGATCCTCCATCTGCCTACTGCTGCCTGAAAAAGGATGACAACAAGGATCACCATGTAGTCTGTTGGTGTCCTTACTAGCCTGAAGACTCTCACCACAACCTCCAGCCAATCCTCAGCCGCCTGTGGGTCTGTCTCTCCTAGAAACATGGTTGGCCTCTGGAACTGGAACTCATGCACCATGCTCTAGCAGTGTGCATCGTCTACTACTGGGGCTGTTGGCATTAGTGTCCCAACAGGTGGTGGTACTGTTGGTGCCTCCGCAGGTGCCTCAACTGCAAATGAGACCTCCACTGAGGCCTTGTCACTCAACGGGTTGTCAGTGCGTACATCTTTGTGGGCTCTAACTAGTCGTCCACTGAGATTCTTCCAGAAAAGAACAGATGAGACACGGTCCAAATATTATACATTGTGAGCTGACGTGGATGAGCTGACCTTAATAAAAAATGATGAAAACACACACACAATCAGTTTTTTTGTGAACTATGTCATAAATTAGTAGTCACGGTCCTATTGTACGAATATGTTGGATGCCGCACCAACTTGGGACTCCATGAACTGAAAACCACAGTCGAAACCCTTAACACTATTGCTTCATAGGAAAGAAATATCAGAGTCCTATGTTCTGTGGTAGAACTGACTCCTCTGAAACCAATTTTTCACTACCCATCCTCAGGGCCCACGATGTGACTACCCCAAGCCCGCCTTCCATAGGCCAGTGGCTGGAGAACAAGACCAAAGGCCTAAATTCCTAAGCTGGGAAGGTATTTCCTTTTTAAAAGTATAGACACACAATCAGAGTACAAAAGTGGAAGTAAAACAATAAGTAAAAACTATATACAAACGATGTGATGGAAAGTAAAAGGGTCAGGAAATACACGCCCAATAGTAAAGTATAAGGAAAATAAAAAATAGGTACAACTAAAAGAAAAATAGCTCGAAGGTGTTTAGGAGCTCCTATATCGTCCACTACAGATCCTACCAGGTGGGTAGGTACAGATAGCCTCCTCAACAATCCACGACCATCCGTCTCCTCCGGGTATCGTCACGTTATGCGGTCTACCTCCAGTTACTATCCAGTCCTCATACACTTCACCTCGGTTACCGTGGTCTATCATATGCATCCAACACAAAGAGGTGTGGGCACAACTCTTGTAGGGGTGATTATAACGATACTCAGTAAAGACCCCAATACACTCAGGGGCTCACAATATCCAACAAGGATAAACCAAAAAGTAGAGGATTCAAAGGATAACCCATACTTTGGTATAGGCCCATACATATACCTATGTTACCAAGAAACCCATCTCAATCATGAGGAAACAAAAAATTCATTGACTCTTCTCAAACAAGAATTTTGATTATTGAAACCATGACTGATGGAGAACTCCTCCTCTGTAGAGAATAGAAGGCATGTCACGACACCAAGGCACTTATCACTAACTTTGGACTATAGAGGTACCTCTCATGTCGAGTACAGCGGGTCTGCCACCAAATACAAGGTGCTCCTCCGCCATGGGTATGCCGCAAAATACATGGCGCTCCCCACTGGGCTAGTCGAATCCGTCAAGCAGTTGTTAGGTCTGTCAGCTACTAGGTCTCAGCACTCTGTCCAGTCATCACTAGAAGGATCCGCTTCCCGAAAAAATAGGCAAGAATACAACTGTCACGAAGTCTAATGTAGAAATATCTCAAAGGTCTTCCACTTCATAGAGGTATTAACACAATAGAAGGAGGGTCAATCGGATGCCCGGTTTGTGAGTTATTAGCTTTTTAGTCCTGGGGGCCCGGTTTGTTTCATATATGAACCAACTTGATTGTATCTCAACTATACCCTAAACTCCCATTGGGTATTCTCAAAGGGATATCTTCATTCCAAGAAAATTTATCCCACTAATGGATCATCAAATTGACACTTGTTGCCCGAGTTATGGGCGAATAGGTGTATTTGGGTCCAACGGGTCCGGGTCCGGTCTGACCCAGTCAGACAGACCCTACCTAACCCAGGTCTGGATCAGGGTCCAACCCGTTCAGTGAGTCTGAACAGGTCCGAAGGGGCAGACCGACCATAAGGGGTGACCGGATATGAAGGCGCAGCCAGGCCCAAAGGGACGACCGGCCAGAAGCTGCGACCCGGCCCAAGGTGCGGCAGGCCCGTGGGGGAAGCCTGGCAGGCGGGTCGTGTGTGGGACAGCCGTGTGACCCAGCGGACGGGCTGCGTGGTTGTCGGCCCTGAGTCTGGGCGGGCAGGCCGCGTGCCTGCTGGCCACATGGCCTGGCTGGCCACGCCGTTGGGTGGGGGGGTGCCACAACTACCATTGTCTGTAACGGATCATGTACCTAGCACCGGTTCAGGTAACCATGGGACCCTTCAGGTCACGCCTGTAGCACGCACCGGAGGCTGGCTCAGCCGGCAGCCCACCCCTGTCTACCACGGCTTAACTCTGCGGTCCTTCACCGGCGTGGTTCAATGGCACCCCACACAGCTTCTATGTCGCCACCCACCTTGGCAGTGGCCTCCCGCTATTCTACATAGACCATCGACACCACACTATTCGTTCGATCATCGAGGCCTTTCTAGACGAGGCCCTTCCTCCCGGTGCAGTGCGACGGCACCGCGCCCCTCCAGCACCACCGTGGTCCACCTGGCCGCAGCTCGATTGTTTACACGGCACAGCGGTGCCGCGCCCTTAGTGAAACCCGGCGGCCATACGCCGCCAACGTCATCATGACCAGCTCATTTCCATTTTCCACGTGCACCGCCTCCGTCGTCATCAAACATGAACAAACAAAAGGGGAGGGTCAGACCGTGTTCGTGAGGTCCGAGCCCACCTTGTCATGGCGAACCATAATCCAGAAATTCAAACAACAAAGAACAGAGGTTTATTCTCAAATATAACATTAAATCATATCCCCCTACCTCGCTTTTCATTGAGTATTGATGATGTCGTGGGATGGATGGGTCGATTCATTATCGTCGGGAAGAGTCTGGGGTAGGAGACAAAGGAAGAAGGATCGTCAGTGTTCTTCACAGTCGTCTTCTTCCTTTGGTGCTGTTGAATAAGGAAGAACATGTTCAACGACATTCATCACGTTCTTCGCATTATTCACATTCTTCTTTGGAAGAATGGATCTCCATTGAGACCTTTCGCCATGTGTTCTCCATGCTCTACCAAGTTTCCAACCATAAATAATAGAAGAAAAAGTCTATTATTTGTTGGCACAACAACATAATGATTTATGTTTAAATAAATGAGACATCTCATTTAATTAATTGGGGTGGAAAGGATTCCAAATTTTAAAAGGGGATGGGGAGAGTTAAAAAAATGAAGAGAGGGTTGGCGCAACTATGGGGGATGTCCAAGAGTCACAAGGGGTTAAATCCCGTGTGGTCGCCACGATAAATATCCTCCCAAGGGAGGTTATGTGTGGGTGGTACCCACCACCATAACCTCTCATGGGAGGTTATGGTGTGGTGTCTCCCACCTCTAACCTCCACTTGAATATTTTAACCACCAAAATAAAAATAATCCACAATTATTTTTATTTAACTTTATTCTTAAAAACTTCAAAAACTATCATTCATTCTCACTACAATGCAAATGCGGTGAAGGCCTCACTAGGAAATCACCAACGCTGAGAGCTCAATGGTGCCCTCATATTTCAATTCCGAGTAGCAGTTCAAATGTTATAGAATCCCACTCGCACGTTTACTGAACGTACCTGACCAAAATATCAGAAATTGATTCTGAGCACACCGGGCCTTGGAATCAAGCGCCGTCAAAAACAACTAACTCGTAAAATTCACATGTATTTAAAAAAATTCATGGAAATTTCAGGTCTTTAAATTCCATCCATATAATTAATATTTCCATGAAAACAAATTGTTTAAATCCATAATTCACAATTTATGAAATTTCGATATAACATTATTCTTCTATGAGTTTTAGAATAATGAAAAACTTATTCTCATGATCATCATAGATTTTGGAGTCGATAAATATTTCATAAATAAATACTATAATAAAGTCATAAATATATTCTTCGAATACACTATTCATTGGATCCATGAAACGAAATGGAGCATTTATTAGATGAAGAGGCATTACTATAAACTCTTAATGCTCTTACCTATTTCAAAATTCTATATTTGGAAATCTTCCAAACTCACAGGAAAATTAATGATATCATCAATAATAGGAAAAGGATACTTTTTCATTATATTAATTACATTTTTCTCCCTATATTTAATACACAACCTAATTGATAAATATATATTCTTAAAAAAAAATGTGCTCCCCATGGAATAAACAATGGTGAAAAAACCCCTTCGTACTTAATTAATTTAGTTATTACTTTATATCTTCTAATTCCATTACGGACATTCTATAAGTAATCATTGATAAATGCATTGCATCTAGAAATAAATCAAAAAACAACTCAATTTCCTTATATATAGGATATATAGTTAAATTATATATAAATACATAAATGTATTCATGAAAAGTAGCTACATCATAAATTTTATCATTTAATTCCTCACCCACAACTATTGTTCCCTCCTCCTCCCCATCAATTGATTTCAGGAGTGCTTCTCAGAGTGGATATAGATAAAAAAGTGGAATTTTTTATACTCAAAACATTAGGGGATATAAATCATTATAAAAGAAATTAACTTCTTTATTATTTTAATAGATATTCACATAATAATAATATGAAATCCAATTTGTAATTTGAAATATATCAAAATCAATATACGGATTAATGATATGTTCATCAAATACAGAACATTTATTATGTCCTAAATGAGACAAATCAACACATTTTTGTGCCGATGATACTTCCTATATTAGTTTTTTTAAATGTATGTTATTAAAGAAAAATATAAATGTATAATGTTTTGGATAATAGGGAAACTATGAATGAATGTAATGATCCAGTATAAAATAATGAATTGTTTATGGTTGAAAAAATTATTAAATTGCCTTCCACCTCATCATTATCCACTTCAACCTCAGCATTTGTGACCACATAATCATGTCAGTTCTCCCCTGTTCTTTATTGGGTAATGTTTCTTTGACACTTAGGAAATTAATGTGCACATTGTCTAACATCTTTAAAGTTAAAAAATTAAATGTTGGAGGCTTATATATTCCTATTTTAAACATGACATTAGAGGCCTTTTTCCCCACAATTGATAGAAAACTACATTATCTCTAGGAAAGTACCACGGTGTTTCATCCCCCAATTACTACATGGTGGGAAGTTGCCTTTTCCCTTCTTCCCAATTTCCCCATTTCCTTTTATAGTGTTTTCAGTATCCCTCTTATTATATATATTTTTAATTTCATCAGACATATATAATTATTATTATTTCTTGATATGACATTAAACTATATCTTTATATGATGAGGAATTATAAGATATTAGTTCCCTTCCAATGTAATGGTGTTTAAACATCAATAATTGAGGAATATTGATTTTTTATTATATATGTAGTCTGTAGCATTCCATTGTAACCTAGTTAATTTGGAATCAAATATGTCAACATATTCATCATATTTCTATAATATACTCAATAATTTCAACACCATTTAGTCATTTTTCTTGTGATGAAAATGTTGTTTTTAGGGAAATTTCATTAAAATCAATTCATACCAAATTTTCAATATATTCATTTTATTTGTGTTTTGAATCATTGACCACCATTGAGGATCATCTCTCGATAGATGATACAATTCTACAAAGACCATATACATTTCATTACATCCCAATGAGGGAAATACTTTCTCCAAAGAAAAAATCCACATCTCTTCTATGAATGAGTTTTAAGATTGATTAAATTATGGTTGTTGTTTTTACTTAAATCATTATAAAATTGATCTTCCCCATTATGGATTAGGATGGTCCATATAGGTACGGACATTGTTCATAACCTGATTTTGTTATCCCAGTATAGTTATAACTATCTCATCCCCAGTCATAGATCAATAACCAATAAAATTATCATTAATAGGAATTAAATCCCTACATAAGATATGTGTGTTCATGAGATTTTGATTCCGTACAATAGATTCCATTTCTAGATAATAGAAAACACAAAATTAGGTTATGAATCATAATAAATAATATAAAACTATAAAAAAATAACATAAATTGAAATTTTATGCATGTCTAATCTCATTATTATAGGTATGATTTATTTTGGTACATATTTACATTTAAATTCATCTTAATGGTTTGTAATGAAAATGACAATTATCTTAATCATATCCCTCAGGTGTGTCATACCATGTGCATAGTAAAGAATATTTTCATGTACCAGGTTACCATTTTTTATGCCAAGAACACCTTTTATATTTGTCACTACTAGGAATATCTATTCTAGAACCACATCAATTTGAAGTATATAGGAATGGATTTAGTCTCTATCAAGGTAAACATAATCTATAACATAACAAAATTCTAGGATATTCATGTATTCTAATTACCATAGAATATCTTATGGTTTTGATTCTTAATCATTGTTCTATAAATCAAGTTTCAAAGGATTAAATTGAAGTTATACTAATACCAATTTCAATGGAATGTCTGTAGTTTCCTAAGGCTAGTGGCTAATTTTCATAAATGTAATATTATAAGTATGTTGAATCCTAAATAATTAATAGTTTAATAAAATTTTAAAACCAAATACCTTTATAAGTTAAAAATTACAACAAGAAATGAAATTCAACATATAAACTTCTTTTGAATCAGATAATGACAAATAATTTTTCCATGAAGGTCATCCTAATAATCCACTTCGCAATGTTGGAAAAAATGAAATATAAGGGTTGACCTTAGATGCTCATTAAGGTTATGTATCATAGTGGAAGCCTAAATAATAAGTCATGGTTAACAACTATAATTAAACATTCCATTGAAATATAATCTTTAGAATATTATGGCAGGAATATAAGTTTATCAAATAATTCAATAATAATACATATCTATATATATTATACTAGTCACATAATCACATGTAATATCAATATATAGTTCTTTAATAAGGTAATAAAGATTTTGGGACATCATATTAATTCTATATGGGCCCTATGTAAAGATGATATTTTAATAAAAAACTCATACTAGTTTTTTTCAATACCCCTATCGATACATCGAGGGTCTATAGTTGGCCCACATGAAACTTAATCATTCTAATTCATTGTTAATATAAATCAGGTATATCATAAAAAAATATGTATTCATATTTAATCAATAATATGAAATGTAAATAACATTCCCCATTTATTAAATATAAACACTAACCATTCAGAGTAATATGGTGAATGGTATCAAGAGAGAATGTCAATAGTAAAGATAATCATAATACATTCAATAAAATATTTTAGATGACATCATAATAGAGTCATCCCAATTGAACACAATAATCAACATGAGTGTTGAAATATATGAAATCACTCTTATAAAATCATTGTGTAATTCTTGATATAAATACTCTTTTACTATGAAAAGATTAGTTATTTTGGAAGAATCTGTGTACAAAACCATAGGTAAAATAATATAGTCTTATCATAATAAAATAATTGATATTATAAAAATAATTGGTTCTTAAATAAGATTATATAATTTCATTGTAAATATGTATTATATCGATATGTTCCCACAAAACAAGTTTCTTTATTGGGAAGAATTTAGAAAATATCATTTTAAAACTAATATCACCCCTTAAAATTAAAATGGATTCTAATTGGTAAAAAATATAGACCATTAAAAAAAAATTTATAGGATTAAATATTAATAATTAATAATTTCATTTTTTTATGATTTAAAAATATAAACTTGAATTAAAATAGAGGATAAGGTCAAAAACACATACCTTAAGTACAAACATGTTCTTCGCATGAACATAATGTACTACATAACCAAATTAAATCAATTATTTAATTAGATTATAACTATATCTACATATATTTTATTTATAAAAATATTATTATGTTCTTTTATAATGACTTTCATGATTTATAATGTAAAATTTTATTTCCTAGGAGTGCTAATTTCCTTCGTTTTCAGGATCGATATAAATGTATTTGAGTATGGAAGTTCATGTGGAAAGGATATATTTTTATAAAATTTAATTTATATGATACTAATTAACCCAAATAAGAATAAATATTTATATAACTAATTTGGTTATATGGTATGTGGATTAGTTATTAGATAAAACATTAGTGATAATCATTTAGATTATTACAGATGTATTTTGATCATCATAAGCCATTTTTAAGTATAAATTATTATTTTGTTTATATACTAGATCTAGATAAAGGAGACATAATAAATATTTAAATAAATCATTAAACTATAATATTTTTTCTCATGACCAATACAGAAGGTGAAATTTATCAATGAAGGTCTATCATCCATGAAGTTAGTATATATGCACATCACATACATTGATTTCATTTGTAAAATATAAGATAGATAGAAAGGATAATGATGATAGATTATCAAATAACGCAATATCATTCATGTATATAAATTATAATTTATTTATCATGATCGTTTGTAAAGATTATTTCATTACAGTATAAGGAAATAAGGAATTGAAAATAAAATAATAGGAAGAGGAAGAGGATTTTACCTATTGAATACTCATCCTTGAGAAAATCATTAAGGAATAGGGTTTTAACCTTTTGGTAGGACCAAGAACTCATATATATATATATATATAGGTAAAGTCTAGGGAAGCGTATTTGTGGAGAAATATTATGTGCTACATTTCATATAGGAATAATGAGTATTAGGTGTGTTGGTCGGTATTATAGTAGAGGACAGGGGTGATTTCTCAATATTTTAATCATTATTTTATAATTTTTCTATAAAAAATAAATAAGGGTGATTATTGGGATCAATTTTTTTTAAAATTTCAATTTATTTTTATCTATATGTTATTAATTTAGTGTTACATCAAAAATTACTCAAAAATTATAGTTTTTAAAATTTATCATAAATTATAGTATATTACTATTCCCCAAAATTTGATTATTTTAAAAGAAATTATGTTGCGGGTTCAGATAATATCTTTCAATATAAATGAAATATGCGGTTTTTTTCCAAGATGGAATCATCTTTGTATGGTTATTTGAATCCTATTGAGGTTTTTATCATCTCATTAAGGAAGATGGGTAACTGGTCTGGCTTGACAGATGTTGTAGCTCCAGTTGTGGAAACATCATTTGGTCAAATCCCCTTGAAGAATACTGAGTTGTGTGCTTTGGTGTGGGAATTGAATGATTAAATGATTAATTGTTTGGATTGATTCTTTCTCAACACATGGGAAGGTGATCCCAATAACTATAAGAAGTCACAGAAAAAACACTTACCATGGTTGACTAGAACTCATAGATATATCAATACTAAATAGACTTTTGTAAACACTTGATTATTGCTCGTCTCAGTGCCTTAGAAAATACTTGGAAGCTTGAGTATGTAAATAAACACATTAATCAACTTTGGGGATTCGGTAATTGGAATATTTATTCAATTTTTTTCAATTTCTTTCAAATTACATTGTCATAAAATGAAATGAAATTGAATGCATGGAGTTCGGGGATTACAATCATCAAGTTGGGGGGTCCTAATGTTTCAAAATTGGGACACCTAGATTGATCCTATTCATGTTGAGCATAATTTTTCCTATTTATGGATTCATTTCAGGGGTTCGAAATAGGTTTTTTAGCACCCAAGATTACTTTAAAATATTTTTATTTCTATTGGAAATCCAATTAAGCATGATAAGGAAATGGTTTTTGTTAGATATGGTCATTTTTCTGGTATGTTGGTTGAATTTGATATTTCTATGCCTTTTGTTGATACTATTTACATGATTACTGTAATGTATAAATTCAAACATGAAATTGAATTCGAAAATGTCCTTGATTTCTTTATTAACATCTCAACCATTGGACATGTTGAGGACAAATTTCATTGAGGAATGTGATGTTCTGTCTGAAAAAGATATGTACATCTTGTATAAATGTGTAATTTTAATGTGCCATTTATTGGTAAACCATCTATGGATGTAAATATGTATAATTAGGAGATTGTAAATGGATTTTCCAGACCGCCTAATGTGTCAATGATGCCTACTAATATTGTTACACTGATTAAAGGACATCCCTATTTTTCTGATTTGGTGGTTGGGAATTGTCCTAATGGTAACCACATTGATGTGGCTAGTTGTGGGGGTGAATTTTACGTACAACACCTATTTCTAGTTATTCAAATTATTAAATAAAAGAGAAGTTCTAAATAATGTGTTGTTGGAGTCATTATGGTGAATTAAATGATTCTAAGATGTTATTAGATGATAAATTATTAACCAATGGAATGTTGGATAATGACAATGTTAAATTGTACTATACAATTGCGGTTGGGTAGCATTCTCTGAGGAATCCACTAACTATTTCTGCTAGTTCTGAGATGGATGTCCCTTCTTAGCTTAATTTTACAGCTCTTTTACCTGCTTCTGTACTTGCTTATTAGGATTATGTTTCTTATGGACATGTTCAATTTTCTGCTCAATAATTTTTGGGGTGCTCCTCTATCTTTGAAGCTCATACTAATGTTTTACCCCCTGTTATGTGAGATTCTTCTACTGAGCAGGTTTATACTTCTAATTTGTCTACTTATATTATTATAAATCTTGTACTGGATGTTTTCTTAGGTTCTAATAGTCATGGTCTGATTAATACTTTTTATTATGATTTCACAGTGGGTTCCATTGATATGAATTTAACCTCCCATTAAAAGGTGATTCATGTACATAAATATGTAATTCAATTACAATGTTCATGAAAATGAATTTCATGCGGTTTCACCCAAGATAGGTTATGATAAGAATTTTTTTTACTATTCTGGTATCTATTCATTCTTGAAAATTTGATGTGTTAAACAAGGATATTTTTTAATGTAAAGGTAAAAAATCATTACCACTATTACCTAATAATGCTTCTAGTCCCCATCAGGATGAAATACTTCCATCGACTGAGGATGTTCTAGAAAAGATGTTACATGATGTTGATGGAAAAGGTGATGATGCAGATAGTGCTCCTTTGGTGGATGCTCAAAATTCCAAGAATATTGGTGGTGATCTAGTGGAATTTTATGATCATGGTGGTGTTTCGAATATCCAGAGACAATGGTGAATGGGATGGCCACTAATAGTTCATTGTAGTTTTTGAGGATGAGATGGTAGAAATAAATGGTGATATTATATTCTTTCATGGTGGGGATTTTAATGATCTTTCCCTAAATATAATGTTTGTAACTACTACATTCTTTTAGAAATAAATTTTGGGTTCCATGGAGTTTCTCTATGGTCAACACCATTTGTAAAATTCAATTATTTTAGATAAATACAAAAAATATCACCCTAACAATTTTTCTAATTGTAGAATTCAAAAAATTACTAGATTTTATGAAAATAATTGTATAGATATAAAAATTTTTATTTTTAATTGAAATCATTATTTAAATGAAAAATACAGTTTTAAAAATTGTAAATGATTTTATAACCATCTAAAAAATTTACTATGGTTTAATTAAAATATCCAAATATCAATGGACAGGAAAATATTGATTTTTGAATAAATTTTATAAAAAAATTTTTTCATTTAAATGAATTCATTTATTAAATAATATAATTTAAATATATATCAACAATAAATTGTTAATTTTTATAGTATTCTCTTACTTATACTTGTATTTAATATTTTCATTTCTAAGGTTGCTATATATTATATATATTTTCAATAGTTTAGTTCCTATTCATCAGGGTCCATTACTATTCATAAGGTTAAAATTTCTATACAAATGGGCTCGGTAACTAGTTAATAATAAATTAAGTTGATCCTATCAGTTACTAAATTTCGTAATTATCGTAAATGTGTATGTCTGTTTTTCAAAATTCAAATAACAAAAGTGGGAAAATAATGTTTCATAGAATGGTTATAGCTAACATGTTTATATAAATATAATAAAATTGTTGTTTCATGGAGACTCGGTGTTGTGTTCATTACATTCTATATTAAATTTATGGGTAAATAATTCTTGTGTTACCAATATAGAAAATTTCGTAACTATTGAAACATTTTGACAGAAAAAACAAGACAATTACAATAGATATTATAATTGAATAGATAAAACATTTATTTCGTTTAATATAGATACATAAAAATTCAAAAATTTCTTGAAAATTCCCAAATAAATAACAATTTAGATATTTTAAAAAATATTGCATGGATTATTCGCACACTTCCATATGCATTCAATCATATATGAATGATTACTTTATGTAATTTTACCATTACTAAAATTTGAAAAAATATGATATCAAAATCATAATTTATTAATCCACAAAATAAACATTTATATCAATTCATAACATAATTTTATTTCCATTAAAAAATATTAGTGACAATAAAATAATTAAAGTGACATTTATTACATTCTCCTAATATAATGTAATATAAGTGTCATAAAAAGAAAAAATAGACAATAATAACATATATTAAATAATTTGATATATGAGGTAAAATTAATCTAATCAAATAAAATAACATCTATTTTTTTTAATTTCTTAAGCCACTTTAATTATCCTTAATTAACATTATTTACCATTTACTATTGTGATAGACATTAATAATAGATACTATTCAATATGAAAAATAATAATATGAATTGGTTATAAAATTTTAACCTCCTTGTTAGAAATATATAATACATTTCTTAGGATACAGTTCCTATAATTAATTGTAATATATAGTTGTATATGTACTCATAACACATCAAAATGAATTTCTAGAAAAAGTAAATTTTACTCATAAATATGATTTTACAAATAAATAAATAAAATATTAATTTTAATAGAATTAATTATATTTTTTTAATCAAATATAGTTTATTATAAAATATTTTAACAACCAAATTCATATAGGTATTTTAATATTACTTATCTAAATGAAAATAAATGATAGTTTTGAAAAAATGTATTTTTCATCTATTCACACCTAATCAATCATTTCATAAAAATAATAACAAAAATATTATGAATTGATGAATTAAAAATATTATATCCTTCATTTGAGGAAAAATTATTAAATTCATATAAATTATTTATAATGTTCGTTCACAAAATGAAATAAATACTACTTCTAAAAAAATTAATTCTTGACCCATAAAATTTATGTTAACTCATTATATGCCTAATAACCCAAATCAAATGAATATTAGGTCATTAAATTGGATATATAATATAATTATTTATCTTCGATCAGTTTTTTATAATTATAATTTTACACTATTAAGATCAAAATACATTACATATAAAGAATAGTTTTATAAAAAATTCTCTTTTACATTTTAATTATTTTTTGTTAAGTTCAAACAAAAAAACAATAAATAAGTTATTTATTTTTTATTTTTTTGTTGAAAAAAATCAAATATAATCTACATAAAATATTTTTTTTTCATATCAGTCAAATTGAAGACTAGTTTGTCGCAATTATATTTGAATTTAATTATCTAGTGTGTTATTTTTGCATAATGTTATATATTGAGTATTCTATTTAACATTGTGTTCTCCAAAAAATAGAAATCATAATAATAGGGTGTTACATTTTCCCCTTCCTGTGGAAATTTTATCCTAAAAATTATAATTCTTTTTTTTAAAGTGACATTTCATAATGAATCAATAAAATAATATATAAATTTTATTAGGAAGGAATATTATGAAAGTGTATTTATAAGACTTATACATGACAATGTAATTATGAAATTATATCCTGGTAGTTTTGTGTTAGTTTTCACATAAGACTCTCTAGATATAACATTAATTTTCATGATTTTGTGAAATTTCATTTCCATTACTTTAGATAAATATGATAAAATATGAATAAAAGATATATAAAAATTTTATAATAAATATTTATTCCTTTTATTTGTATAATAATTACCCTAATGAATATTCCATTTCTAAAGAACTAAAATTAACTTTTAATCAACCTCATGGTTTATAAAATGATGCAATTTTCCCCACAACTAAAAAAATGTAATTTTTAGAACATTTTAAATTAATTATCAATATGAATAATCCTACATAAAAATTAGTCCAAATATCCAAAAATAATAATAAAATATGAAATCTAGTCAAATAACATTTATAACTTTTAACAAAATAATCAAGAATATTATGATAAAATAATATTCAAAAATCACCTCATTTTTTATCCCTAAACAACCTTTATCACATAAATATATATATTCCCAAATTTCATAATACATAATTTATTTTTTCCAAAATAATATATAAAAAACTGTAATATATAACTCTAAGGATAACCATGTCATATCATATAAGAAACATAACAGTAGTTTATAAATTCTTCAATAAATATCCCCCAAAATATCATATTTTATAAATATTCATTATAAAGGAATATTTTTTAAAAAATACATCGACATTTTCATATTATCATCATACAAAAAACATTAATAAATACTACTACATTAGAATCATATATTTTCAAAATTAACCATAATTACTGTGAATTAAATTACCTAGTTATTTAATTTATCTTGGAGGATGATCATTATATTAGATTTCATCATAGAAGGATCCTCCAATATACCATCTATGTATATAATATTTCATTGAAGAATAATCATCATAGATTAAATATTCCAAATTAAAAAAATACTAATATAAATACCATTCCTTTAAGAGTATAATGAATTATTCTCAAGTGATTAAAATTCCATCCAAAATCCAAAGTGCTTTTTAGAGTGTCATCTATAAATTAGACAATAAAATAATCCGGTTAATGCCTACCCTGACCACATTTATTTATTACAATCTGTCTTTTAGGAACAACCATCAAACTTTGTTATATATATAGCTTGATAAAACTCATTTTGAATATTTATCCACAGATTTAAATCTAATGATCATTATTAAATATTATATGATTTTACAATAATTCTCATAGATTCTATGTTTTAGTATATTAATGTACCCAATGATCTTATTAACCATCCGATAATAATAACTATAGAAAAACCCACCCTTGTATCCCAAATACATTACGTACATATTATATTTGGAAATGATTCAAGGGACAGGGCCATGGAGGTGAAAAATATTTATAAGTCATTGGAAACTAGATATGCACATGATTCCTGTATTAAATTATGAATTTAAAATATAACATGAAAAACATTCATTCATCATTCGGTTTCATCCAAATTCAAAATTTACATAACATTGGGAAAGGAAAATTAAAAATTGGTGGGTTAATATGATCAGTATGTGATATATAGAGCAGACATTATTTTGAGATAAAAATGAATAAATAATATCGTAGAGTAGGCATCCAAAATCCCTTCTATTCAATCAATAAATTGCATTCAAAGTATATCCATGTATAATATCATCATCACTATCCCAAGCATAATTAAAACCTAATTATCAATAAATTATTTGAATATATTGAGATATTAATTCATGTTCTATAATGTTTTCATATAATATATTATAATGTTTAACATAATGGAATCAGTCAAGACACAATCATTGAATAGGTACGTATACAAAAATTTATTAATTAATATGATAGGATCTTAAAACCACTATATATAGACCACACCATCTTGTTTTATCTTATCAAACATGTCTATGTATTAAGGATATATTTTAAACTAGGCCCTACCCTTTAAATTCATGTCCTATTAATTACTCATATGATGAATGATCAGAAACATTAATTGCAAAAACACATTATAAATATATATTTATCCATTTTGAATCAAGAATATAGAATTGTTTCCTAAACGATGAAATAACTTTATAAACAAATAATTCAAAACAAAAGTTCATGTACAAATGGTATATAGTTGAAACAACATAAACGTGGTGAAAATAATAATGTAGATATCAATGATACATAAAATAGAGACATAGGGGGAATATAATTTCCAATGGAGTGAAGGGGGCGATGGTGAATCTGATCATGAGAATTTTTATGACTACAAAACCTGAAATCATCAAATGATGATAGGAGGAAATCTATTACTTTGAAATTATGTTTTATAGTAAATAAAATAATTTTTCAAAATGAATATAAAATTTAATTAAATTACTAATTATAAATTCCATATAATTTACATTCCAATTGAATATATAATAACATTATAATATATTTTCATTCTATTATGTAAATAATAATATTTTCTTTCGATAATTTTTTAAATTCATAAAATATTATGAAAATTGTTTTCATTAAACATATACAATGAAAATTTTAATGGATAATTCATCACATGCAATAATTATTATGCAATAATGTTTTATTAATGTCAGAAATAAGAAAACAATAACTAATTTAATTAGTTTTTAAAAAATATTATATAATACCTAGTATTTTATTCTTGTTAAAAATGAAACGATATGGAAAATCATGTAAAACTAAAAATATTACAATGAGAATATTTTATATGGGGTTATATTAGGATTTCATAATCTTCACAGGGAGTTTAAAAAACAAATATTAAAATGTGATAATATTATAAATCACTTAAATTTAGTCTAATATTTTTTTATGCTCCTTAATTTTACTCTAAAACATTTATATTAATTATAAAATAAAAAATTCATATTCATACTTAACATAACATATATTATTCAAATATAATACATTATCACACATTACATAGTTGTTCTTTATTAGATTTTTTATTTAACTATAACCTAAATGGTTTCCCATTCTGGTTTTGATTTGATGGTTTAATTCCTTACAACATGGTAATTGATTTATTACCTAGAAAATCATAATCATGAAAATATTATTGTATTTATTAATTATATAAACATGTATTAACATTCTTATAAAGCAGTGATAAATAATTGCTTATAACAATTTTTAGAGATGTTAGATCATATGTACAGATAAATGTTGTTTCCATTTTAATCTTTATTATATATAAATGAGAATTGAATTGTGTCACATCATAGAGATGATAGTATAGATGTACTCACAAGTGACATTATCATATTCCAACTGATGGAAAAGAAGAAGAATATTTGTTAGTGTATAAGTATAATAAAATTAAATAATATTGATTATACTTATGTAATTATATTAGAATTATTAAGAAATTATTAATGGATGTAATAGATGAAAACAAGTCAATGATCTCACACAATAAGAAAATAATGCATTAATGACGGTTTTGTAGTTGTGGGTATTTCAAAACATACACATATTTGAAGAAAAAAATTTAAAAAGTTATGTTTTTGTTAAATATTTTTATTTAATTATTATTTAAAATCAAATATTGGTTATTATTTATAATTTTAATTATTTATAATGTGTTACTTAATACATATTTCTAATTATTAGTTAATAATATTTTTATATTGAAAAACTTCATCAATTTGTTTCAAAACCGACATTGGCATCAAATGATCATAACTAATGATCCGAGTATCCATTTTAGCTCCACTACTAGTCACATCAAATATTATAAAAGGATAAAATGCCAAGTGATATTAAAAATGTGATAATAAAAAGAAAAAATATATTCAAAATCTAAAAGTTAAAAATTGATCTCGAACATCAAGTGACCATAACATTTAATCTGGGTGTCTATTTGGGCACTACGACCTATGAAATCGAAGCCTTTGATGTGCTAAATCCCGTTTAGGTATGGTACAGACTCTTTGAGTAATTTACCCTTTTTTATTCTACAATTATGGCTCAGAGGGCCACTGAATCCATGGTTGTAGTTGCAGACATCTATTTCATAAATTGAAAACAATTATAACTTTCGATCCATGTTCCCATTATACCTGTACCACATATCATAACGAAGATGATTTCATGATCTTTGATTTGATAAGATGTGGTGCTGAAAAAGAAGTCTCAAGTCATATTTTACAGTCATTTCCTTGTTTTTAGGGTTTTAAGTGGTTCTTAACTTTTTATGAATTTTTTAATAAATTGATAATTTATTAATTTATTTTTTTTGTTATTTATTTATAACAATAAATATTTATTATTTATTAATAAATTATTAATAAATTAATAAATATTTATTTATTTATTTATTTATTATTAATTTATTAATTTTTGTATTTATTCATTCATTTGTATGTTTTTTTGTTTTATTTATTTATATATTCATTAAATATTTAATATTAATTTATTTATTAATTAGATAGTATATACAAGTTAATTATTAATTAATTATTATTATTTATTTAGATATTTATTTACTTACTTATTTTTTATTTATTTTTTATTTACTAATTATATAGTGATTACATATTAATTTATTTTTATTATATTAATTACTTATTAATTATTTAATTATTATTTGTTTATTAGTCATTTAGTAGTTATTTTTTTGACTATATATTTATTCTTTATTCATTATTTGTTAATTAATTGTTCAAATTTTTTTACTTACATATTAATTAAATATTAAATATTATATATAAAATATTACATATTACATATTAAATATTACATATTACATATTACATATATATAAATATTATAAATTAATAATTATCATTTATTATTTCCATGTTATTATAAATTATTATTTATTAATTTTTCATTATTAATTTAATATTTATTTATTTATTATTTTATTTTATTTTATAATTTAATATATATTATATTTTATTTACTAATTTTTTTTAATTTACTAAATATTTATTTATTGTTAGTTTATTAATCATTTATTATTATTTATTTAGTTTTTATTTATTTATTTAATATTCATTATTTATTATTAATTTATTATTAATTTATTTATAATTTCATAATACTTTATTAAATATTCATAAAGTTTTAAAATTTAAAAAATAAAAATTAATTCTTTTTACATAATTAAAAATTATTAATTATAATTTATTTTTTATTTTCAATTATTAATTATTAATTATTAATTATTATTTGTTAATTATTAATTATTTATTTATTATAATTTATTATTTATGTATAAGTTATTTATTTATTTATTATTACTTTATTATATATTTTTCATATATTAAATTATTTTTAATTTATTTATTATTAAGACATTACTTATATATTACTTGTTATATTTTAAATATTAAATATTAAATATTATATATTATATTATATGTAATATATAGTATGTACTATATAGTATGTATTATATATTATTTATTATATAGTATGCATTATTTATTATATATTATATATTATACATTACATATTACATATTACATATTATTTATTATTTAATATATAATAGATAATAAATATAATATATTATATAGAACATATTATATATGAGATTTTATATATGAGATGTTATATATTATGTAATATATATTATATATTATCTATTACATATTATCTATTATATATTACAATTTATATTCTATTAATATTTATTATATATTATTCATAAGACACTACTTACTATTTACTATTTACTATTTAGTACTTATTTTGTATTATTTACTATTATTTATTTACTATTATTTATTTATTATTTATTTTAATAATATATATTTCGATATATTTTTTTCATTTCTATCCTACTTTTTAATTAGAAATTTGCAATTAGTATTTTTTGAATAGTAATAAATAATTATTAATTAGTAATTAGTAATTAGTAATTAGTAATTATTAATTAATAATTATTTTTTATTGATTAATCATTATCGAGTAATAATTATTAATAAATAATTACTTAATGAATATCTATTTTTTTATATTATTTTTTTCTAAATTATATATATATATATAAGAACTATAAATTCGATTTACTGACAACATGCAGAACCTTCTATAGTGGTAAAGTCTTTAACGAAGAGCAAGAGGTAAGGGGTTCAATTCTCACAAAACACAGAATTTTTATATATGACATGGGAATCTGCATGGACATGGGCTTGTGCATGGGGGTGACCATGAGAATGACCAAGGTAATAATAAATAACAAAAAAATTATAAATAAATTACAAAAATATATAAATAAAAAATTACGTAAATAACTAAATACATTAATTAATTATGAAAAGAAGTAAATAATTTTTTATGAAAATAAAAAGAATAAAAAATAAATGAATATTATATAAATATTAATAAATAATAAATGATAAATAATAATAATTAACTATGAAAACAATAAAAATCAATATTATATATTTTTTTAATAACGACAAAAATAAAAAGAAATTATCAATTTTTCAAACCGCTGATAATTTATTCCCGACACACGATTTACTAGTGGTTTAAACCACCACTAAATGAAAATTTTAGTGTAGTGACAATTATGAGTTATAATACATCATTGAAATTCCAACCATTTGCGTGCACTATAAGCCTTCATAGGATGGACTTACGAGAATAACCAAAGAAATAGGAAATGGATATGGAATATATAAAGGGTTTACGGTAGATATGATCCATGATAATTTTCTTAAAAATCTTGATTAATATTAGATAGGTGGATCCCAATTTTATGTTAGATAGTTGGAAGACTTGTAATAATTCTAATATTAAATATATTTTGGTTTTACTAAAATTAAAATTTTTCACCAAATTGGTTCAATTTGGATTTTGGATTGAAATAGTGTCCAAATATAATCAATCAATTATATTTATAATTTTTTTATGGTAATTATAAGCACTATCATTTCAGTTAAACTGTATATTAAACATTTATAATCCATAATGTTGTAACAATATTCATTGTATTTAATAGTCAAAATGTCATTTCAAAATATAAAGGGGACAATTTGAGGAAAATGGTTTATATTATAGACCATTAACTGTTCCATTGACCAAATATTGTTTTTATATAATCAATTTAAAATTGTTTAAAATAAAAATAATTAATCCCATTTAATTGAAAATTCAAATAACATGACTTTAGAAGTTAAAATTTTCAATAGATTAAGAATATAAATTATTATAAAACAATTTATAATTAGTTTTTTCCAAAAAATTATTTTAAGGATTAAAATTATACAAAACATATTAATATTAATATTTCAAAGACATTTAATTTAATTTTTCACACGCTTACAGTCCTAATGTATCCTTGATGGGTAATATTTTATTGTAATTATACCATTAATTAATGATATAAATAAATTAATATCTAAAAATAAATTTATTCATCTCTATAATATCCATTTATATATGTTAATAACTAATTTTTATTCAAATGATAATATATCTGAGAACATAAAATAAAGATACTAAAAGTTTGTATTAGTTCATTACATAAAAATAATATAAATTTAATTATCAAAAGAAAATGGATCTTGAATTCCATGTATTTTAATTTATGTTTGATATGAATGATTTACTCTCATCCCATACAATCATGTAGTGTTTTATGCTTATATCAATAACTTATCACATAGTTGTTATCATAATCAACTGGTTTTATCCAACACCTTAGTGAAAATAATTGACCATGGTTTCTATTCCTATTGAATAAAAATGAGATTAAGGTACATAAAAAAAATTAAACTCCTATTTATATATATGTTATCCATTTTTTGTTATAAAATGACTTTAGTTTGTATAATTTTTTTATATGTATGAAAAACACATCACAAGTAATTTTGAAAAAATGTGATTTTAAGCGTTAAAATGATCTTATAAGAAAAAATAAAATATTCAATACTATTTAATTAATTATATTATTTTTTATCATATAAATGTTATCCAACATTGAAAATAAATACAAAACAACAGGTGTCATGTTGAATTATTTAATTTAATGTAAAGAGAACCTATTTTTTCAGAAGACTATTTTTTTACTATTTACTCAAAAATACATTTGAAATAAATTATAAAAATTTCATCATATTAGTATTATTCATGTATGAATAAAAATATATATAATTTTTTAATAAAAATATTTAACAAACTGGATGAAATAATTATAATATCCTAACAGAAAATAAAATAAAAATCATTTAAAAATAAATTAATTAAAAAAATTTACAATTATTTTATAATATATTTATTATTTCTCATAACTACTAACTGAATGTCTCTTTAATAATATTCATATTTATATAATAATATTTTTTAGTACATTTCATTTTTTTCACATGTGGTGTACACAATAAAACATATTGTTCCTTCGTGAGAAAAGATAATAATAAATCATCAGGTTTTACACATTATATATCTTATTTAGTTTATTATATCATTATGAGAAATGTGATATATCAAAATATATATCAGTATGTATATAAAACTAAGAATAATGATATAATTTTTTTAATTCATTTTATTTGGGACTTCCTCATACTTTATTCATCTCATTTTAGGGGTTTGATAAATAATCACAAATATAATAATGAAATATTAAATTATTTATTGTACAGCATATTATTTTTTATATATGGGTCAAAAAACAAAAAAAAATTATCTTTATTAACATGTACAAACTTTTAAGGTTACATTATTTAGTTGAGATAGCGTTTTATATCTATTAGATAATCACAGTATGATTATTGATGATTTATAATTATTTTGAAACCATCTGGAATACATATATTTGTATATATCTTTTTTTTATCGTACAATAATTATTTAAACCACCAATATAATGGTAAAAGAATTAGATATCATGGTATAACAATGCTTAGGGTACTTGAGAATAGGCCTAGTCAAATACTCCTATGTAATCGAGTAGTAAACCATATCCACTATGTTTTTCAAACTAGTGACTAAAAGCAATTCACTTTTTTTTGACGAGTTTAGATTAAATACATAACATGTGTTCTCATTTTCTATCCTTATGTATGTATTAGAGTCATATATCACGCAACATAAAAATTTTATATCACTGCAGTTCGTGATTATTATTTTTATGATTTATTATACTTATGTCGTGGTATATTCAATGAATTCATAATAATCATATCCCACCCGGTTATAGATTTTTCTTTGCTTCCAGCTCCAGTTAGTGTTCAGGTGAGTTCCTTTTTAAATTTGTGATTTTTTTTGAAAAATAAAGTTTTTCTTTATGATGGAATTTGAAACACGGGTAGATAATGATTAGCAAGTCATGTTGTCAGCTGAGGTACTCATGAAACATCTTCTGTAGGGGGTAGAATCAACTGCATGGTTCACGCATGGCCGCTTAAGATGTGTGTATTCCATTTTGTTTCCTAGTACTCAAATAATTAAAATAAAATAAAATAATTCGATGATTGAACATTTATAATGAATTAAAGTAAATATTTTAACTATAATAATATTATTATTATTATTGCAATAAATAATATTAATATTATTAAAAAAATTTCTTATTTTTGTTATCATCAGAATTGTTATTATTCTTATTATTATTTATTTTTTTTGTTATTATTAATTTTAAAATTGATAATATATATCTATTATTAAAATTTTCCTCATTTTTATTATTAAATATATTATGAGCTATATGGGGTATCATCATGGTTTCCCGACACATTTAATTAATAAAACTATGTTTAATAAAGAAAATAAATTATGTAAATAAAGTGTTATATTACAATTTTTTTGAACAATCATAATATTGATAAATTTTTTAAAATAATAATTATTAATGTTATTACTGGTATTATAATTGAAATAAATATTAATTATGGTTATTAACAATATATATTATTATTATAATATTTTCCATGATTTATTATATTATTATTAAAATTATTATGTAGATCATTGTATTATGTTATTATTATTTTATCAGTTTTTTTATTTAGATATTTTTTTATTTATCAGGTCTTTTAACTTTTTTTCATCTTCCTCCATGCTCACTACCCCCCTCTATTTCTATTCTGTGCTCGACCTGATACCCTAGAGGGCCCCCATTGCATGCCACATTCTGGCACCCCCCCCCCATTCGGTAGTGACATCCTATTCCCTAGTTTGCAACACATTGTCCATCGTCCTCACCACTACCCTCCTCCTCCCATTACGGCTCCCTTTCTAGTGAGTTTTCTCTTTGTTCTTTGGATTTTACAATACTTATGTATTAATTAATCCGAATTTGTTGTTTCTTCATCGAATAGGGAATGCAAATCGTTTCTCGAGACCCTTGTATTGGGATTCAGTTTCCATCACCCATGGTGAGATATTACAAATCATAATGGTTATCACCACCAACCAAGGTCATGTTTTCTTCCCCCCTTGGTCTCCCACATTCTAAATTAGGGTATTTCTTTTATATTCTGGTAATTGTTTTATAATGTGTTGGATCATTATCATACTTCTTGTATTAGTTTTTACATTGTTCTTAATCTTTGATCAATTTATAATTGGGGGTTTATAATTAATGTTCCTCTTGAAATTAATTTGAGGTGTCTCTGGCCTTTTGACAATAGTTTTTTGAGTTCATTGTATGTTTCATTTAATGTGTTAGCCTCGTCATAGTGTTTTTTAGTCCATAATAATTTTTTAGTGGAAAGAAATTTTATTTTGGATGCGCATGTGAGTACCAATGTATGAATGTGTGTATATATATATATATCTGAAATCATAACATGTTCCCTCAGGGCACGTGGAGACCATACATTGGGTTATGGTATGTATATATATATATTTATATGTGTGTGTGTGTGTGTGTGTGTGTGTGTGTGTTTTGGAAGGTGTGTGTGTGCACATGTGGGGCTGGGTATGAGTGGTCCCCACCAATACTTTATTGTGTTGGGTATAAAATTAATTCCACCCTGAGGTGAGTCCTTATTGCAAGTACCATTCAATTAGGTCTATATTGTTTTCATGATTTATTCATCAACATTAATTGTTAAATTGGTATTTAATATCGTTAGAATAATTATATCATGTCAATTTAGTTGGTTTTCCCCATGTAGAGTGTATGTTTGGAATGGTTGGAAAGGGTTTTTCTTTCATAGTATTGTCAAATATCCTTTATGGTACATTTAAGTGGATTATGATTTTATTAAGGCATGATTAGGTTTTATAAATACATATACAATTCTCAAAATTGTGATATGTGTTTTAAATTAAATTTCAAACACAATTCAGAGCCTCGTAACACAATAAATTAGTCGATTTTGATGTTCTTAAATATTAAAAGAACATGTTGAAAATAGGTTTTCAAATAGTTATTTTCTCATGAAAATTTGAAATTATACCAAATGTGTTTGAAAAATTTTGTGTTCTAAAATATTGTTTGATTGTTATTTTTTAAAAGATGTTTTCGTTTTATATAAATGTAATTTTAACATAAAAGATTTGTTTTAGCCTTTATAAATATGTTTAAAGCCCTAAATGTTGGATTGTAATGATTAATTTGTTTTCAAGGGTATGTTTGGTTATGAAACTGGTTTTTGATGGTTACTTTAAAACAAGTATTAATCTTTTTTATGTTTTGAAAGGCATGTTTGACATTTTGGAATGGTTTTTTTAGAAAACCTCTTTTGGGTTAAGTCAAATTCATTGTTGGTTGATCATGAGATGGGGGGTTTTATTATGGTACCTCCCTTGTAAAATAATTATGTTCTGTAAAAGGACTACCCTTAGGGTGGCTAGGGTTATGCCTATTTTTTTGTCTTGATACATATGTGTATGTCTTGTTTATGGAATTTTTGTGGCCCCCATTATAATCATTGTATGGGAACCTTGCATTTCAATGAGGATTATTGAGAACATTTTCTTTAATAGTCTTGGTTTTTGTACTAGATAGTGGCTCATAGTAGGTGGTACTTGTGTTATTTCTATGGGATCGGGCCCCCTAACTAGGTTAGGCAGGGCATTGGTCAGGCATTAAGGATTTATAATGTCATTGGGTAGGGAACGACATTAGGTTGAGTCAGATGTATAATATGTTCTGGTTCTCCTTTAAGTTCATAGGTCGTCCCATGTTTCTCTAATACTAGTATGCTTAGTTCTATTTCCATCTTATGTAGGATCATATCCCTTGTATTTGGTTTTGGTATTTTCTTATTATATGGTGACTGTGTGTCATTATATGAAAATGTTTTTAACGAACAAGAACTTTTCTATACTTTTCATCTTTATGAAAGATGAATTGTTATTTGGTTTATCTTCCATTTTATTTTTCCTTTTTATAAAATAATGATTTTAATAAATTGTTTTTTTAAAATGAAATGTCTGGAAAACCTATGTTTATATATTGTAGTTCAAAAATTGAAATCACCATTTTTTTATTTAATGATTTTACATTTGGAATGGATTTAGTCAGGCCTACCTACTAAGTTTTAATTGTCACGCCTATAATGTTTTAATTTTTTCAATAGGAGGTTCTAGCATGGTTTTGATCTTCTTTGGTTATATTGAGTCTTGGGATCACAGAGTGACCAAAAAGGTCATGTATAGCTTTATAGTTAATCTGTTTTGTTATTTTTTTCTGTTATTGATTGAGGTTATATTTGGTTTATTAAATTTTGGGAATCTTTTTTGATATTTACCTTACTTTTATTGATTTATATTGGGAATGATAAATTCAATTTTCACTTAATTTATTCCCCTGGGACATTTCTCCAGGTCAGGATGACCGACAACGCCTCTCGTGTTTTGTTTCAGGATGGTTCATGTGACATATTTAGGGTTGGGCATGGTTTGTTCGAGAAAAAATTATGTCAGAGCTAAGATAACTTTTTTGAAGATCATTGTTTATAGATGACACATCGTTATTAGGGTATTTTGAGGTACATTTAATTTGATTTTTAGAAATCCATTTATAATAATTGGAAGGATGTCATGAACCCTTGAACATTGTGAACCACATGTTATTGGCATATATTTTGTTTTGTTGGTGTCTTCTGGTTCTTATGTATTGATTCGTGTTGGTAAAAAAATAGATGTCATCATGTAGCCTCCATGGTCTCACATGGCCTAGAAAGCCATATGGGGCTATATATATTACCCTATAATTAACCATGTAATGGTTGTGTGATTAGAATATGGCTACCAACCATATATCTGAGTAACCCACTGACACTAATTTCCAACTTGAAGATCATTTTGTTTTTCCTTTTTTTCTAAATGTTATTTTGAAAAGTTTTCTTTGGGCCAATGGACCAATTTGGTTGAGTCCTTTGTTTTTTCTCATTGGTAAGAGTTCAACCCCATGAAGAATAAATGTATAATCGAAATGGGGAAATGAGTGACATCCCCAATGGTATACCCTCATGTTAATCAATGAAAGGAGTCACTTATTTGAATTTGGAATATGAATCTAAAATTTTTCTTTTAATATACTGTATAACCCCTCCCAGTGAAAGGAATTATGTGGGAGTGGTGAATGTAAGCTTCAGTTTCCCAATTGGCATGATTCGTTGAGGGTATAATTCAATGATGTTGTTTAAAACAGATCAACCTGGATGAGATGATTGGAACGTTTTATTTAACATGTAAGGACACATGTGGAAAAGATGTTAGTGATAATTGATATCCTAGAAAGGATCTCTAGATTTTTTTTCACTCTTAACTAAGGTCATTCTATGCCACCAAGGTGGTCATATTACTTGTAAGAGGCTTTTATATCTCCTTGCAATAATCATTTCCTCATTAAGACATGGTTTAATATCTCATTCCATAAAATGTTTCCCTCTATTTTAGATACCATGTTTAGTGAAATATTGTGGTGTTGTATTCCATTTTAAATTGAATGGTTGTTGTTATGGAGTCTTTTTAAGAATTATATTTTTTCCAAAGCATACATTTCATTTTGTAATTCCAACCTTGTATGTTCTGGATGAATGTGTTTCTTCTTGTATCATTCCTATCATAAATCCCCGTTCGAGGTGAAAATTGTTCTGTATGGTCATCTTCTAAGTCCTTACAAAGGTAATATACCATCCTAAGGCACAGTGAGTCATGGGGTTTGTTGGTTTGGCCCAGAATATGGTTTGGATAAATTTGGGACTCTAAGGAGATGTTTTGTTTGTAACGGCCTGAAATTTTGAATAAATCTTTTTTCCTAATTTCATGTGTTATTTTATTTTATTTTTATACTCAACAAAAATGTTTTATTTGATAAACATGATTATAATTAAAATGAGACCATTGGGTTCTGACCGTTATATGACCATCGGTCAATATGAACGCTGTGAACAAAATGTTTTGAATATTGTCTCTAAATACAAGTAATCTTGGTTAATTATTATAGAAAGAAGATTTGATGGCCTCACCTAGTAGTCTTGGACCGATCGAAGCCCATCTAACAGAACTTGGGAAGGAGGAAGCACCATTGGGCTTTGATCTGGACCAAACCCAAACCGAACTTCATCATGTGAAGCTAGAACGGAATCGCCTTCACGAGAAGATCAAACTGATAGAAAATACTACTCGGGAAATTTTGGCCGAGCCTCCCTCGGACTCTCTCACCTTAGAACACCTTACACTTAGGTCCTATGCTGTTTTGATAAGGGGCTATGTAAGAAGACCGTTACTGCCTTGTGTAATCCTTTGTTTTAAATAAAAATTGGGATTTCTTCTTATGATGAAGTTTATGAATATTCAAATGAACGGATAAATATAGTACGCATATTTTTGATGAATTTTAGAAAAAGTATATTTTAAAAATGTTTATGTAAACCTTAAATAATTAAAAATGTGTAATGATTTTCAAAAAATGGTCTTCTACAATTATGTTCAGTACAAAATTTGGAGTCTAATAAGATCAACTTGATTTTTGATGAATAGTAAATTATGAATAGTGATTTTATGATTAGGATTAGTAATATGACCAAATAGATTAGTAATCTCACTTAGAGAAAGTTTTAAAATAATCTAGGCACCTTGATTAAGTAATATGATTTAATAAAATGGTTAAATAACGGTTTCATAAATTATTATTCAAGTATTAGTTTTTTTGGGTGAATGATGTTTATTAATTTATAATTAAATTCAAAATATTTAGAAAATTATTTTTATAAAATGGATTTCATTTTTGAACTCAGAGCACCGATATTATGTTATGGTAATTTTTGGGGTTTTTTCTGAAAAAATGAATTTTCGTTGAATAGTGTATTTATTTAAAAAATAAAATAAAAATATTTAGAAAATTATTTCTATAAAATGGAGTTCATTTTTGAAATCAGAGCATTGATATTTTATTAATGTGAAATTTTGGGATCTTTCTGAGAAAGTTGAATTTTCAGTGAATAGTGAAAATACAGTTTTATGGTTTTGGTATGTTTAATGACATCATAACTGTGTCGTGATGATTTCATGAGATATTTTAAGGGTTGGCCGGCCAAAGGTGATGAATTATTGTTTTTAGGACCCCATGTGGCCTAACACCATGGTAAATGCCAAGGGAGAGCACATGGGTTTGAGAAAAGCACATGTGAGGTGTCCCATGGCCATTAATGCCTTGTCCCCTCACTTTCCCTATAAATACCAAGCCCTCCTCCCATCCATTCGACTCCCCGCTCTTCCCCAACAATGTTTGGGTATCATTACCTCCCAAGGAGTCCTCTCAAGGTTCCCCCAAGCCCTCAAGGTCCCATCCTTTTAGGTTTAAGAGTTACATTTTAAGGTAAGGGATCCGACCCCTCTCTTTCTTTTCAAGTGATCTCTTTTATGTCATTCCTTTTATACTCCATGTTATTATGTTTGAGGATTTTCTTTTATACTCATCTTACTTCCCTTTTTATGTTCATATAATGTGAGATCCCCTCTTACTCTCATTATTTTGTTTTATGACGTTTTAAGTGGCACCGTTAGGCTGCCGAAATTTTTGTAACGGATTCTTTCTCCCTTCTCATTTTGCAAGATCTATTTTCATGTAAAGTATTTCAAGTAATTTTTATCAGGTTGTGGTATGATCTCTAGATTTATCATAATGATCTTTTATGATCATATGATGAGAGACCCCATTTTATCTCTTCAATTCATCATTTTGAAGTTTTAAGTGGCGCCGTTAGGCTGCCGAATTTTTGAGGGATTCTTTCACCCTTCCCTTTTAAAGTTCTACATTCATGTCAAGTCTTTCAAGTTCCTTTCTATTATGTTGGGGTATGATCTCTATATCTATCATACTGGAATATTATGTTCATATGATGAGAGACCCTATTTGGCCTTGTCAATTCTTGTTTTTTTTTTTGAAGTTTTAAGTGGCGCCGTTAGGCTGCCGAATTTTTGAGGGATTCTTTCACCATTCTCTTTTTCAAAGTTCTACTTTCATGTCATGTTTTTCAGGTTCTTTTCTATTATGTTGGGTTATTATCTCTATATCTATCATACTGGACCCTTATGTTCATATGATGATAGACCCTATTTGACCTTGTCAATTCATGTTTTTTTTGATGTTTTAAGTGGCGCTGTTAGGCTGCAAGAATTTTTGACGGATTATTTCACCCTTCTCTTTTTCAAAGTTCTACTTTCATGTCAAGTCTTTAAAGATCCTTTCTATTATGTTGGGGTATTATCTCTATATCTATAAAACTAGACTCTTATTTTCATATGATTAGAGACCCTATTTGAACTTGTCAATTCATTTTTGTTGAAGTTTAAGTGACGCCGTTAGGCTACCGAATTCTCACAAGAGAAATCTTATTTTTGTCTTCCTTTAATATTCTTCATTTCATATGGTATATTTTCAGATTTAATTACCATGTTCTTAAATCCCTTATATTTTGTCCCTCTACTGTTTTATAGGTAATTTATTAATGTTTGACCGATGTCCCCTCTCTTTCAATGTTATCTAAAACCCCGAAACGTAGCCGTTATGCTGTAGGATTTTCGTCTCAAAATGCCTCTCTCTTTTCTCAAAATTATTTTATGTTATTAAGTGAATACTAAAAGATCTTATTTCTAAAGGGGTATTCAAATATATATCAAAATGTTCTATTTTAAATTATTGGATTTACATACATGAAACCCTCTTTCCCTTTTCATGGGTTTAAAGAGTCATAAAGGTCATGTCTTTGAAAGCAGTTTTTAAAACGTTATGATGATGAAATGAAACCCATTTATTTTATGCTATATGGATTTTTTATGAAATGATTTATGATGATATACGTGGCTCACATTATAATAAAGGCAAATTTAAGGGTGCGCCCTGATAGCGCTCCAACGCATTGGGTAATGATGTAACCACTATAGATTACAATTTAAGGGTGCGCTCTGATATCGCCCCATTGCATTGGGTAATGATGTAACCACTAGAGATTACAATTTTCATGATATCTTGGTGAATAACCTTGGTAATTTTTTTAATGACACCTTGGGGATGGACCTTGGTGATATGTTCATGATTGTCTATATTAAATGATGTAGCCACATCTTAAAGTTATGAAAAATGTTATTTTTATTATGATAAGCCTCACGATTTCTTTCTCATGCCTTAAAGTTCTTTTCATGGCCTTATTGAAGTATCTCAAGTTCACATGTAAAATGATTCTCTTATTTCCATTACTGGGCCTTCTGCTCACCCTTTCTTTTGATGAATGTCCCCAGGTTATGAGATGCAGTAATGAACCTAAGATGAACATGAGGAGAAGCCTTCAAGTGTTTAAGAAGAATGTTTTATGTTTTCATGTTTTAAGTTCCTGATTTCAAAGACACTAAACCCTATAGATCCTCGATTTTGTAAAATGTAATGAAAGTTTATTTGATAAAAAGGTGGGATGCAATAGTTGGTATCAAAGGATGGTTTAGTTATTTGTGGAAATTAGGATTTGAAAACTTTAGGAAGAATCCTATAGAAAAGTTAAAATATAGGAAATCTTCCTGGTATTTTGGTGAGTATTGAGTAAGGGGTTGCCAAGCAAATACATCCCTTTCTGGATACGAGCAGGTAGAGGTGGCTCTAACACAGATGTACATAGGGGTAAAACCCGAAAACACCTCTTTGAGCTAGAATCGAACGGGAACTGGTACACGACAATGGGCCTTGCTGCACTCTTGGTTAGGACACTCCCGGGGGATATGCTTTGGTAAATTCATAAGCTTGGTATGAACCATTGTTAAAGGAACAAAGATAAAATAAAATAAAGATTCACATAATAATATATGATCATGGATAAACTAGATTGGAACCTAGGGGATCACAAGTTAGGGTATACTTTTCTTCTACAAGTTATCCTTATATGCTTTCAGTTCCTTTTCATGATTATTGGCTAAGTACTTAAGCCCCTAATTATGCTTTCTCTTCTTAGTGAATGGTGGGAAATGGAAGAACATGTCCCAACAACCAATGTGATAGGAAATGCGATGATTGTCGTATTAATATGATAGGGATGATTAGGGGATTAAAATATGGTTTTTATTTTGGAAGACGTTCACTATTTTGGGGACCCTATATGATCGAGGTAAATATATTACAACAGTATTTTCATTTAGGAGTAAGGATGACTTATATTTTGAAGAATCGATGAATTTAAGGTGGACTTATAGTAATTTAGTTTACTTATGGGAATGATTAACCTATCTTGGGTTAAATATGTTTAGGTTAGATACTTTTGTTATAAGATGTTAGGAGTGGTTGATGTTGTTTGGAGATGAACAATGAAGTTTATTCTGAAGACTATGTTATCAAATCCTTCTTGTATTTGGGTTTCAATCTTAGTTTGGTTTATTTTGAGGAATTTTAAGGACCGTTATTTATGGAATGGACTATGATGAACTTTGGGTAGTACCATGGAACATTGAAGATTTAAAATAAGTTTCCATTCCTATTGGATTCTTTCTTTTTGAAGAGTTGTTTTACCTTACCCTTTCGGTTTTTGGGATAATGTTTAAAGATAAAAGAAATAGATAGTTAATATTTTGTGGATTATGTGATTCTCTAGAAGATGATTCTTGTGTTTTGATGAGACCAAGTAGTTTTGAATGCTCGTAGTTTGGAGAAAAGATTAGTTTTGGGTAGAAACTTATTAAAGGATGAAACTCTACATGAAGGTAGATATATTTCCTTATGTTTTTGTTCTATGTTGTAAATGAATTCCTCAAAGTTATGAAAAGGAACGTAAAAAAAACATTTTTGGTTTACGTTTCCTACTAAGTAATCAAAGATCGCTTGTACACATCATAATTTTGGGATTTTCTGGTTGTTAACTTCCTCCTAATCATGTTTTCTATCACTCTCCTTTAGGATGTGACCCTTTGTTTTCTCCTCCATGTCCATGTTTCCTACATGGAATCCTAGTATGAGTAAACTCGGGTGGCCTTTGTGCTTCCTTTTCTTTCTTTTAAAGTAATGGTGTCACTAGCTCTTTTTCCGATGTGGGACTTTCAATGAAATTTCAAAACCCAATTTTTAAAATTGCAGGGACGCAATTTCATAAGGGGGGAAGATTGTAACGGCCCGAAATTTTGAATAAATCTTGTTTCATAATTTCATGTGTTATTTTATTTTATTTTTATACTCAACAAAAATGTTTTATTTGATAAACATGATTATAATTAAAATGAGACCATTGGGTTCTGACTGTTATATGACCATCGGTCAATATGACCGATGTGAACAAAATGTTTTGATTATTGTCTCTAAATACAAGTAATCTTGGTTAATTATTATAGAAAAAAGATTCGATGGCCTCACCTAGTAGTCTTGGACCGATCGAAGCCCATCTAACAGAACTTGGGAAGGAGGTAGCACCATTGGGCTTTGCTCTGGACCAAACCCAAACCGAACTTCATCATGTGAAGCTAGAACAGAATCGCCTTCGTGAGAAGTTCAAACTGATAGAAATTACTACTTGGGCAATTTTGGCCGAGCCTCCCTCAGACTCTCTCACCTTAGAACACCTTACACTTAGGTCCTATGCTGGTGTGATAAGGGGCTATGTAAGAATACCGTAACTGCCTTATGTTATCCATTGTTTTAAATAAAAATTTGGATTTCTTCTTATGATGAAGTTTATGAATTTTCAAATGACCGGATAAATATAGTGTGCATATTTTTGATGAATTTTAGAAAAAGTATATTTTAAAAATGTTTATGTAAACCTTAAATAATTAAAAATGTGTAATGATTTTCAAAAAATGGTCTTCTATAATTATGTTCAGTACAAAATTTGGAGTCTAATAAGATCAACTTGATTTTTGATGAATAGTAAGTTATGAATAGTGATTTTATGATTAGGATTAGTAATATGACCAAATGGATTAGTAATCTCACTTAGTGAAAGTTTTAAAAGAATCTAGGCACCTTGATTAAGTAATATGATTCAATAAAATGGTTAAATAACGGTTTCATAAATTATTATTCAAGTATTAGTTTTTTCGGGTGAATAGTGTTTTTTAATTACAAATTAAATTAAAAATATTTAGAAAATTATTTTTATAAAATGGATTTCATTTTTGAACTTAGACCACTGATATTATGTTATGGTAATTTTTGGGGGTTTTTCTGAAAAAATGAATTTTCGGTGAATAGTGTATTTATTTAAGAAATAAAATAAAAATATTTAGAAAATTATTTTTATAAAATGGAGTTCATTTTTGAAATCAGAGCATTGATATTTGATTAAGGTGAAATTTTGGGATCTTTCTGAGAAAGTTGAATTTTCAGTGAATAGTGAAAATACAGTTTTATGGTTTTGGTATGTTTAATGACATCATAACTGTATCATGATGATGTCATGAGATATTTTAAGGTTTGGCCGGCCCAGGGTGATGAATTATTGTTTTTGGGGGCCCATGTGGCCTAACTCCATGGTAAATGCCAAAGGAGAGAACATGGGTTTGAGAAAAGCACATGTGAGGTGTCCCTTGGCCATTAATGTCTTGTCTCCTCACTTTCCCTATAAATACCAAGCCCTCCTCTCATCCATTCGACTCCCCACTCTTCCCCAACAATGTTCTAGTCTCATTACCTCCCAAGGAGTCCTCCCAAGCTGCCCCCAAGACCTCATGGTCCCATCCTTTGAGGTTTAAGAGTTACATTTTAATGTAAGGGATCTGACCCCTCTCTTTCTTTTCAAGTGATCTCATTTATGTCACTACATTTATGCTCCATGTTATTATGTTGGAGGATGTTCTTTTATACTAATCTTACTGCACATTTTATGTTCATATAATGAGAGATCCCCTCTTACTCTCATTATTTCGTTTTATGAAGTTTTAAGTGGCACCGTTAGGCTGCCGAAATGTTTGTAACGGATTCTTTCTCCCTTCTCATTTTGACAGATCTATTTTCATGTAAATTATTTTGAGTCCTTTTTATCGTGTTGGTGTATGATATCTAGATTTATCATAATGATCTTTTATGATCATATGATGAGTGACCCCATTTTATCTCTTCAATTCAGCATTTTGAAGTTTTAAGTGGCGCCGTTAGGCTGCCGAATTTTTGAGGGATTCCTTCACCCTTCTCTTTTAAAGTTCTACATTCATGTCAAGTCTTTCAGGTTCCTTTCTATTATGTTGGGGTATGATATCTATATCTATCATACTGGAATCTTATTTTTATATGATGAGAGACCCTATTTTACCTTGTCAATTCATGTTTTTTTTTTGAAGTTTTAAGTGGTGCCGTTAGGCTGCCGAATTTTTGAGGGATTCTTTCACCCTTCTCTTTTTCAAAGTTCTACTTTCATGCCAAGTCTTTCATGTTACATTCTATTATGTTGTGTTATGATCTCTATATCTATCATACTGGACTCTTATGCTCATATGATGATAGACCCTATTTTACATTGTCAATTCATGTTTTTTTTGAACTTTATGTGGCGCTGTTAGGCTGTCAAATTTTTGAGGGATTCTTTCACCCTTCTCTTTTTCAAAGTTCTACTTTCATGTCAAGTCTTTCAAGTTAATTTCTATTATGTTGGGGTATTATCACTATATCTATCATACTAGACTCTTATGTTCATATGATGAGAGACCCTATTTGAACTTGTCAATTCATTTTTGTTGAAGTTTAAGTGACGCTGTTAGGCTGCCGAATTCTCACAAGAAAAATCTTATTTTTGTCTTCCTTTAATATTCTTCATTTCATATGGTATATTTTCAAATTTCATTACCATGTTCTTAAATCCCTTATATTTTGTCCCTCTACTGTTTTTTGGGTCATTTATGAATGTTTGACCCATGTCCCCTCTCTTTCAATGTTATCTAAAACCCCGAAATGTAGCCGTTATGCTGCCGGATTTTCGTCTCAAAATGCCTCTCTCTTTTCTCAAAATTATTTTATGTTATTAAGTGAATACTCAAATATCTTATTTCTACAGGGGTATTCACATATATATCAAAATTTTCTATTTTAAATTATGGGATTTACATTCATGAAACCCTCATTCCCTTTTCGTGGGTTTAAAGTGACATAAAGATCATGTCTTTAAAAGCAGTTTTCAAAACGTTATGATGATGAAATGAAACCCATTTATTTTATACTATATGGATTTTTTATGAAATGATTGATGATGATATACGTGTATCACATTATAATAAAGGAAAATTTAAGGGTGCGCCCTGATAGCGCTCCAATGCATTGGGTAATGATGTAACCACTAGAGATTACAATTTAAGGGTGCGCCCTGATAGCGCCCCATTGCATTGGGTAATGATGTAACCACTAGAGATTACAATTTTCACGATATCTTGGTGAATAACCCTGGTAATTTTTTTAATGACACCTTGGGGATGGACCTTGGTGATATGTTCATGATTGTCTATATTAAATTATGTAGCCACATCTTAAAGTTATGAAAAATGTTATTTTTAATATGATATGACTCACGATTTCTTTCTCATGCCTTAAAGTTCTTTTCATGTCCTTATTGAAGTATCTCAAGTTCACATGTAAAATGTTTCTCTTGTTTCCATTACTGGGCCTTCTGGTCACCCTTTCTTTTGATATATGTCCCCAGGTTATGAGATGCAGTAATGAACCTAGGATGAACATGAGGAGAATCCTTCAAGTGTTTAAGAAGAATGTTTTATGTTTTCATGTTTTAAGTTCCTGATTTCCAAGACACTAAACCCTAATGATCCTCGGTTTTGTAAACTGAAATGAAAGTTTATTTGATAAAAAGGCGGTATGCTATATTTTTTGAGTATTTATTAATATTTATTGCGAATTAGTAGATTCTTCCATCATCAGAGCTCTATCCATTGATCTCAATGTGAAGATGGCACATAGTTTGGAATCCTGAGTATTTGAAGAGATTGACTACATTTTTTCAACTACCAATGTGATTATTCAGTTTCTGTTTTTTTATTATATTTTCTTGTCACATTAAATTTCCTATTATCGGAAGGATCCTTGTAGAAATACCCCCATGTACTATATGTGGTTACAACATTTTTGGTCTATGTTTCTGGTTAGTGTTCTGAGTTTACCACCTAGGAGAATCCTTATCAATCATAGATTTTATTTTTTAGTAGGTGATGTGTGGTGGGAGGTTTTCAGTTCTGGTTATAGTGGTCCAATAAATTTCCCCCTTCTATCCCCTCCATGTGTGGTGGGGGTTTTCTTCCATTATATAAATTTTTAATTTGTTCTTGTCCCCACTATTCGGGAGTGGGTTGTTTAAATTCTTTAGATGGATCCTCCTTAACTAGTGTCTTTATAATAGGGGTTAGGTTAGGGTGAAAGAGATATGTTTGAATTTTTTGAGAAATCTGCGATTCTGGTTTAGGTTGAATTTTTTTTGTCATTATTTAATAGTCTCTAAGAGTTCTGAGAACCATCATGAGTCACTTTTAATTCAGTATTTCCCAATTTCATTTGGTGGGGAGTCCGACTGGGCATCCCCGTGTCAATATGAGTTTGGTGTTGGGTGGTATCGTGCAGAACAAACTAATTATAAGTTCTTCTTTGAGTAATTTTCCTGACAGGTGTTTTCCCATCGGTTTCCTAAAGTAAGGTTATAAATATATTCTACATATGTGGATTGAATATGTTTGGTTGTATTGGGTGAAGGGTTGTGTTATTTTTGATGATGTTTTGGGTGTATGTGTTTTAAGGCTGGTCTGGGCATTGTGAAAATTATGTGTTTGTTGAAGCAATGAACTTGGGGTGTTTAAGCATTTTGGGGATGTTGGAACTTAGCGAGGGTTTTGTCTTAGTCTCCAAAGTTCTTCTTGTCAATCATTCTCTTGATGGCTGTATTTTTGTGATCTCATTGTCTATTTCTCATTGGGAACCTCCATGAATGTTAAAGGGAGTATATGAATATGTTTTGGGGGTTGAAAATAGTTTATCTTTTCAAGGGTGGAAATAATTATGGGGGTGAGAATTTTAACTCCCAGGTTTAGATTTTTCCTTGGTTCCAACTTGTGTTGGGGTTCAGGTGAGTCCCTATTCAATATTTTGAGTTTTTTATTGAAAAATTTATGTTTTGGGTCAAATAAAAGATTTCACACAAGAAAAGATTGATTAAAATATCATGCGGTCGGCCAAGGTAATTGTGTGATAGCTTTGGGAGTGGATATAAGCTTCAAAATGATTCACACACGACCCCTTGATCTGGGAGGGTACTTCTCAGTTTCATAATACAAAAAAAAATATATAATGAAAGAAGTGACGCAAGCTCATTTGAAATGAAACAAATAATTTTTTTTAACTGGAATAATAATATTATTATTATTTTGAATTATAATAATAATATAATTTAATTTTTCTGTTTTTTTATTATTAAAATTATTAGTATTATTATTATGTATATTAGAGTTATTATTATTGTTAAAATTATCATTATCTATATATTATTAAAATTATCAATTTCATTATTATTAAAAAAAAATTATGATCCGTATGGGTAATCAATGCAGTTTCCTAAAAATTTAATTTAATTAAATTAATTTTAATTAAAAATAAATAAAATATGTCAGAACAATGTTTTTAGTAGTATTATTATGAAAAATAAAAATATTATAATTTATTTTCTTTTTATAGTAATTATTATTAATGTTTTTATAAATTTTATAAATAAAATTAATATTAATTATAGGTTTTATTTATAATTTTTATTATTATCATTAGTATCAAGAATTATTATCATTATTATTATGATGATAATCAAACTATTAAGTTTTTATTATGTTATCAGTATTATTATTATGATATTTTTTTTTATTTTTTCTTTTTATATTTGTTCTCCTTCCTCCTTCCATGCAACCTCTCCGTAGTTTCTACCTAGTGTGTGTCCCGAAACCCTTAGAGACATCTCCTAGTGAGCACCACTCTGGTTTCCCCCAACTCCGGCACTAACCTCCTCTTCCCCAGCATGAACCACTCTTGACATCTCTCCCTTTTCATCATGTACACCTCGAGCGGGTTCCCCTTCCCCAACGTGCCTGCCCCGGCCGACAACCCCCTTCTTGGCATGCCAACCCAACCAGCCACCCATCTTTAACATGCGGCCCCACCACCACCATCCTATACCTATGACAACTACATTTCCATTGATATTTCTCTTTGATCATTTGATTTATCAAACCCTAGTTATCTATTCAACTAGTTTGGCTTTTCTATTACAAATAGGGTGAGCAACACGTTTCTCGGGAAACATTCATGTCGGATTGGGTATTCACCACTGAAAGAGGGATATTTCCGATCATTTTAGTTTTCCACCACCATCATATGTGAGGTTTTCTTCATACTATTTGGTTTCACACATTGTAAATTATGGCCATTATTTGTTTTAATTTTATATTTTTTTTAAACAATTTGGCATCTTATAATCCCTCTTCAGGTAGTTGTTACATTTTTCATAATCCTTTTTCAATTTATTATTTGGGGTTTATAATCTATGAGGCACTAGTAATTAACTTATAGTTCATTGGCCCTTTCCATAATATATTTTTAAATTCATGGTATGTTAATTTAAGTGTTTTATCCCCTCGACAATGATTTTGAGTCCCTGATGATTATTGATCTAGGATTGGAATGTTTTTGAGGATTTCCAAGCAGTTACATATGTATGAATATATATCTCTTATGTATGTGTTCCCTAATGGTCTTGGGATAATGTGAATTTGTTTATGATATATATATATATGATGGTAGGTTCATGAACAAGTGAGGTTGGGCACGAGTGGTTTCCAAAAATTATATCAAGTACTGGGTATTAAATTAATTACACCTCAAGGTATCTCCCCATTTCATAATGCCATTAAATTTGGCAAACATTGTTTTCATGATTTATGCTTCCTCTTTAATGGTTAAATTTTAATTTAATATCTTTCCAATAATTATATCATGTGAAATTAGTTTGTTTCTCTCTTATAGTGTGCTTGTTTGGAATGTATGGAAAGGGGTTTTCATGCATTGCATTGTCAAATATCCATATTGGAACATTTAAGTGGTAGATGATTTTGGAAGGCATGATTAGTTTTTATGAATGAACCAATAGTTTTCAAAATAGTTATTTTAGTTTTTAATGAATTTTCAAACACTATTCACATCCTTGCAACACCATTAATTAGTTTATTATGTTTTTTTTTAAATTTTAGAATATTTTAATAATAGGTTTTGAAATTATTATTTACTTACACCCATGTGAAATTATACATAATGTGATTTATAAAATAATCTGTTCTAAAATAATTGTTTTCAGTATTTTTCAAATGATGTTTTAGGTTTATATACATGAAATTGTAACATACTTTTTCCCATTGGGCCTATGTAAATATGTTTTAATCATAAATGGTGGATTGTAATGATTAATGGGTTTCCAAGGGTATGTTTGGTTTTGAAAATGTTTTGGTATGGATACATTAAAAATATGATTATTGTAATGGAAATGTTGAAAGACCAATTTTCCATTTTCGAATAGACGTTTGGAAAACCCCTCTTTGGTTTTAACTCTTTCCGTGTTAGTTGATAGTGAGATATGAGAATCTTTGTTACTAGACCTTGCTTGTATGACAATTATTTTAAATACAGGAACTACCTTTGGGGTTTTTAGGGTGGTGTTAGTTTTTGTGTTGGTTTTTAAGACATATGTGTATGGATTGTTGCTTGAATTGTTTGTCACACCCCTTTGATATCATAGAATTCAAAATTAACATAGCAATGATGATTATTGAGAACATTTACTACACTAATCTAGTTTATTTTTCTATATTGTTTCTCATAGAGGACTTTACATGTATTATTGATGTGTGATCGAGCCCCTCGACCAGGACAGGTAGAGAGATTTTCGGGCGCTAGGTTATTATGACATCATTGAGGAAGGAATTCCTTCAAGATGAGTCACTTGTATAAAATGTTATGGTTATCCCTTTTGTTCCTTGGACTTATCTTGTTCCTATGATACACGTATGGTTAGTTCCATTTCCCTCTTCTGAAGGATCATATCCATTGTATTTGGGTTTTGTGTTTTTATTTGAAATGGTGAGTGTATGATCTATATAAATAAGTTTCTACGAATTTTTTTTGAATGAAACATAATTTTTTTCTTCATTTCATCTTTATGAAAGATGCATTCTTATTTGGTTCCCCTTTCATCTTCATCCATGTAAAACCCCAGATATTTTAATTAATTAATTAATTAATTAAATTTTTAAATAAATAATGGTAATTTTTTTTATAAAACTATCATATTTAATTTATTTTGTGTACTTTTATTAGTTTTAATCAGTTCAATTTTTATATACATATTGAAATAATATTAATTAATTGTAATTTTATGAAATTTAGTATATTAACAAGTTATTTTCTGAAATATTATTTTTTTATAAATAATGTTAATCAAAGTTCATATTAAATCTAACATATTTTGTTAAAATGAAACAAAATATTATCATAATATATATTTATGAATTATTTTATAACTGTAATTTTTTATATTTTTATATAAAAAATATAAAAGAAATAAGATTACAATTAGGAAGTTGAAAAAGTGGTTTTTAATACGTAAGTAAATATAATGTTTTAAAAAAATATATGAACTTATTTAAGACCATTTTATTTGAGAGTTATTATATATACATATATATTACAATTTATAATTAATAATGTTAATGTTTATATAAATACTCATATTACTTTAAAAATAATAGAAATAATTAATAATTTTTGAATTTAATAGAATTAATAATGATATGTTAACATATAAAATAATTTATGTGTTTTAAATATAAAAAATATAAATTATATGTTTTTAAAATAATATAGGCCTTAACATATATATATATAGAATGATATGACATATATATTAGTATAATTTTTTTATTTCAAGAAATAAAACTAAAAAATAATGGATTTTTAATGAAATGAATTAAAAACATAGAATGAAATATTAAAAAAAGGTGAATCATGTTTTTGGGTATTAGGGATTCAATGAGTCGTCCCGATGGAGTCCAATTAATCTGATACGGTTCATCTTGGAAAGTCGGGTGGTTGAGCAGAGGTCATTGCCAAGGGACTCAATGACGAGGCTTGGGGCACCATCGGTTTCTCCTAGTGTTCATCTAAGAGTTGATTCTATGCTCGGAAGGCATACCCTATAGGGATTTGAGAGCGATGGAGGTATGGGTTAGGTTGCGAGAGGGAAGTATCAAATCGCAGGTTGAGGTCGATGGGTCTGAGCAACAACTCTATGTTATGGTTGATGAGGATCCAACCTTGTCTTCTTCCTAGTTAGTTACATTTTGATCTGTAATTTCGTATCCGAATCTAGATATAGATTCATTTTTTAGATATCGATTTTTTTAATTTTGGAATTTTTCCAGCTCCATACATAATTTTGTTTGTAGTCCTCGATGTTGTGGAATTTTATAATTGCGGTATTTATCCATTATTATATGAGATATATCATGTTTATATTTTTTATCTGTTTTATATCATTTGTTGTGTGACTGATGTTTGTTGCTTGTTTAAAATATTCTTCGAAACCAGTGGTCCTATGATTAGTTTTATTCATTTTCATATTTTTTATTTCACATTAATTGAACTAATCTACATACATTGAATTTACACTGGTTTATCAATGTAATATATCATCAAAAATAGAATCTTAGATTTATATCAATTTAACATAAACAGTTTGGGGGAAGCACTTGTTGTTTATGTATTCGGATAATTGAGTTATATGAAATATTTATCTCTCTATTTCGGCTTGACTTGGTGCAACTTGCATTGCATGCTAATTTTCATGTTGAAATAAAATATTCAAACAGTGTAGTCTCTCTATATTCTTAAATAGAAGCATCCGTGAATAAGTGTGCCATATTTTCTCTTTGTGTTATGTTGTCTTTTTTTACAGCCTTGTGAGTATGGAATTTGAGTATAAGAATGAAGTGTAATGATATTTCATCTTTCTTCCAAAATTGTAAGGGACAATGTATTTTCAAATACATTCTTTGAAATTTCTTATTATTGATTTTTAAGGATAAATATTTATTTTAAAAAATTTATTTATTTAAGATCTAATTTTTTAAATAGAATATATATTTTACTCTGAATTTATAGTTCCTTTTTGAGAAAAAAAATCATTTACTAATATTTCTAGTCTTTTTAATAGAAAAACATTTATTTCCAAGTAAAAGTTTAATTGAACGCATATATATAGGGGATCATTTTATTAAAACTAATTGTGTTTTATGATTTGAAATCTAATATACTATTTTGGTATTTTGTTTTTAATTATTCTCGAGTTTGAATTTTATGTGTGTGTAAGGGAGAATTGTTTTATTTCTTTATGTCAATTTATAATATTTATTTTTCATGTTTTTCACATGGAATTTTATTTTTTTAAATTATTGTTCTAATGCATTTTAATTTAATCAATTTTTTTTGAAAAGATTCACATATATGTGTGATTATATATTTATTTATCAAAATCCAAAATGATTAGAGGAGTGAAAATTTTGATAAATTTTTAGTATTTCACTACTCTGAATTTCATAGATATCCCATTTCAGTATGTTAAAATGAAGATTTTATATTTATTATTAATTCGATTTTGCAAGAATCAACTTATGTAATAACTGGTATGTTTTAATTTTATTTCATTTATCAATGTTTTATTTAAACATGAATTTATTATATGTACATACTTTTATTATTTATAAGTATGAAAACATTTTAAATAAAATAATATAACCAAAATATTATGTATTAATAAGTTTAAAATTTCATAAATTCATCACGTCATATATGTGTTATACGGAAATCATGTTTATGGCCAAATATTGATGATTTTTCTTGGAACTTCATACATGTATCATCATATATAAGCACATACATATACCCATGAGAATTGAATAAGCTATAAATGAATTAGTTATTATGGATTATGAAAAGAAATTTTTAATATTTGATTTTTAACTAATCATCCATGTGCAAGTTTTATATTACATGAGGTTTAGCCATACCATTTAGAACATATAATTTCCCATAAATATTAGTATTTATATATTTATAAAAAATAAACATATTTTTCCAAGAATGATTTATAAATATATTTTAAATGATAAAACTCCAGTTAAAATATATATATATATAAGGAAATCTATGAAAAAATTATTTAATAAAAAATATTGTACTCGAAATTTGTAAAAAAAATAAGTAATTGGGGTGTGAATGATTCCTTCATGTGGGTGTTCCCATGATTGCCATAAAATTTTCGAGTATCCATAGTTTTTTTTTCAAGATCATTCTAAATATTTTCTTATATATCACTTGATTATTTTAAAAGTGTTTTCGAAGTATACATATTTTTCAAAGAATTATAGTATTTTTAATGCTTGTTTATAAATAAATTTCTAATTAAATTTTCTAAATTTATAATCAAGGGAATATATTTAATGGGATTTATCCAATGTTTTCAAAACTCTTTACTGAGAAATTTAATATTCACCCTTTTTTATAAATTTTTTTTAACAAGAATCCCATATGTTCTAAATCGGACATCAACACTTTTGGTGTACTATGCACGGAAGCATAATAAGCAATTGTTTTATTCAACTCTGATAAATTTAAGGTTTATTCTGATCTTCCAAAACCTAGAATGGTTAAATGTTATCATCTGTATAATATAATGTTTTATTATTGAAGTACATTAAAAAATTACACAACATTTTGAAGCACTGAGTCTGGAAGAGTGAGATCATGTCGTTATAATGGGTATCAAAGGAACGGTCTAGACAACTTTAGAGAATAGAATTTTTCATCTATGTGGTAATGTTTAGATTTACCAATCCTAGAGATTCATTTATTCTAATGATGGAAATTCATAATTTTATTATCTCTGACGAAGGAATTGCGAATGCACAATATAGTTAGGGGGGAGAATGTAACCACCCAGATTTTTTAATTAATGAATTAATTAATTACAATTAGAAATAAATAATGATATTATTTTATTATAAAACTATAAAATTTATTTTAATTTTTTTACTCTTATTAGTTTTCATCATGTCTCTTTTTAAAAAAAATATGGATATAATGAAAATTATTTATACTTTTATGAAATTTAGAATCCTGAAAATATATTTTCTGATATATTATTTTTTTAAATAAAGATAATCAATGTTAATATTAAACGTTGCATATTTTTTTTAAAAGAATCATAATATTATTATAATATATATTTATGAAATTGTTTTAAAATTTTAATTTTTTATGAATGTTAAATAAAAAATTTTTATAAATGAATGTAAATTATAATGATGTATTTAGAAAATAATTTTTTTAATACCTTAGTAAATATAATTTTATAAACGAACATATGAACTTATTTAAGACCATTTTATAGGGGAGTTATTATATAAATATTTATATTAAAATTTATGATTCAAACTTTTAATGTTTATATAAATACCTATATTATTTTAAAATGATTGAAATAATAAATAATTATTTAAATATAATATAATTAATAATTCTATGTTAAAATATAAAAGAATATGTAAGTTTTTAATATAAAAAACTAAAAACATTATGTTTTTAAATGAATATAGACCTTTATATATACATTAATAATGATAGGATATATTTATATATAAATATAATTGTTTTATATCAACAAATAAAACTAAAACAATTGTATATTTTTTGATGACAACAAATAAAAAAATATAATGAATTATTAAAAAAATGTTGAATCATGTTTTCTGGGATTACGGATTCGATGATTTGCACCGAGTGAGTCCAATTGAGAAGATAGGGTTCATCTATTTGATTTGGGTGTTTGACTAGCAGTCGATGCCATGGGAGTCAATGCGGAGGCTTGGGGTACCGTCAGGTTCATATGGTGTTTATATGAGAGTAAATTACGGGCTTGGAAGGCATGGTCAATCGGGATTCGAGACCAATGGAGGTCCATATTTGGTCACAATAGAGAAGTTTCAAAGCACTGGTTGAGGTTGATGGATCCGAGCTACAGATGAAAGTTGTAGTTAAATGATGATCCATCCTTGTCCTCATCCTAGGTTTTTTCATTTAGATTAGAAATTTGGTATTTGAATCTAGAATTTGATTCTTTTTTATATGTCAATTTTTCATATTTATGGATTTTTCATCTTTGTACATTATTTTGCTTCTTGTCCTAGATGTTGTGTAATTTTAAAATAGTGGTCTTTATCCTGTATTAAAAGTTATCTGTCATATATACATTTTCAGATCTGTTTTTGATCATTTTTTTGTGGCTGTTGTTTCATGCCTACATGAGAAATTTTGTGGAAATGGGTGGTCCTATTATCTGTTTTTTTCATTTTGGTATTTTGAATTTCACATTAATTGTACTACTTTTAATCCATTGAATTTAGTATAGGTTATCAATGTTGTATATCTGCTATAATAGAATTGGATGTTCAATATTAATTTAATATATTCAATTTGGGGGAATCACATGTTGTTTCCTTTATTCATATAATCGAGTTGAATAAAATATTTATATCACTCTGTTTATTGTTGACATTGGACATCTTGCATTTCATGCAGATTTTCAAGTTTAAATATGATATTCAAATAGTTTATTGTCCCCAATTTCCAAAATTGATGCATCCCGATGGAAGTGTTCCATATTTTCTCTTCTTGTTGTGTACTATTTTTTTTGTCATGTGAGTATGAGATATAAGTAAATGATTGATGATTAATGTGATTTCGTCCTTATTCCAAAATCATAATGGACTATTTATTTTCAAATACATCATTGGAAATTTCTTATTATTGATTTTTATAGGATACATATTTATTTCAAAACATATATTTATTTAAGAACTTTTTTTAAGGAAACATTTATTTTACTCTTAATATATATTTCCTTTATTATAAAAAAATTTCATGTGTAGAGATTTATAGTTTTTTTTATACAGAGAAATATTTATTTCCAAGTCCTGTTTTAATTAAAATCATATATTTATAATGGATCATTTAATTAGAATGACTTCGGTATTATGATGGAATTCAGAAAAACTAGTTTAGGATTCAGTTTTGAATTATTCTTCAGTATCAATTTAATTTTTGTGTAAGGGAAGTTTGTTTTATTTATTTATATCAAATTATAATATCAAAATTTCTATTTTTTCACAAGGAATTACATTTTCATAAATTATGGTTTTAAGGATTTTTTATTTAATGAAATTATATTTGAAATGTTGCCCAAATAGGTCAATACATATATGATTATATAAAAATAAAACATGATTAGTGGATTCAAATTTTTGATAAATTTTTAGTATTTCACCGTTATGAATTTGTAAGATATAATATTTAATAATGTTAAATAGTTTATTTTACTTAGAGGATTCCACTAATTTTGGAAGAATCGTCTTATATAATTACATGTATGTTTTAATTTTATTTCATTTATCAATGTTTTATTCAAACATGAATATATATTTTTTATATACTGTTATAATTCAGAAGTATGAAACCATTTTAAATAATATACCATCAACAAAATATTAATTATTTAAAATTTCATAATTTCTTAAATTCAACGTGTCATATTTATGTTATGCCCAAATAGTGATTATATCTAAATATTAATGATTTTTCATGGCACTTCATGCATGTATCAACATATATAATTACATACATATACCCATGAGCATTGAATAATCTTTACATTAATGATTTATTTGGGATTTTGAAATGAAATTTTAAATTTTTTGCTTGCGAACTAATATTCCATGTTCTATGTATATATAGCATGTGGTTTGGTCATACCATGTAGAACATATAATTTTCCATAAACATTAGTATTTATATATTTATAAATACAAATGATCATTTTTGTTTGAGGAATGATTTATACACATATTTTCAAAGCTAAAACTCCAATGAAAATATATATGTATATAAATAAATCTAAGAAAAAAAATGTTTTATAAAAAACTGGAACTAGAACAATGTAAATAAGATATGGATTTGGAGTGTGAATTTATCCCTCAAGTGGGGGGGCCATGATAGCCTTCAATCATTAGAGTGTCCTTATTTGTTTTTTAAGAGATTTATGAATATTTTTAACTGAATCACTAGATTAGTTTAGAAGTGTTTTCGAAGTATAATTATTTTTGGAATAATTTTAGTATATTGTAATGTTTTTTTATAAATTTATTTCCAATTAAATTTTCCAGTTATATAATTAAGGGAATATTTTTAATGGGATATATCAAAGGTTTCAAAAACACTATACTAGGAAATTGAATGCTCAGCCTTTGTTGTTAAATGTATTTCACTAGAATCATAGAATTTCTAAATCGGTCTTCGACGCTTTTGTTATAGTGCACACAGAAGTTTAGTAAGCAATTGTTTTATTAAACTATTATAACCGTAATGTTATTACTAATACTGAAAAAACTATAACTGTAAAATTTCATTGTATGTGTAATATGATGTGTAATTATTCAATTAAATTAAATAATTATGTTAATTTTTAAGCACTGAGTCTGGAAGAGCGGGATCAGTTCATTATATCCAACTTGTCTTCAAATCATGAGATAAATGAATTATGATTTTTTTAATGAAATTTAATGTTTGAAAAACATATAATTATATCTTGTAGTTCAATCATGAAATCTAGTGTTTTCTTATGTATATATTTTTTAACGGGAATAGAGTTAGTTTGGCTTACATACTAAGGTTCAATACTCACATCCCTAGTTTTTTCCTATTTATAAATTCTATAGAAGGGTTTTCCTCGGGTTCAATAAATATGGCGAATGTTGATTCATGGGTTTATACAGTGACTTGTGGTGTAACGAGTATCACTAGAGGTCATTGTGTTCCATTAGTTTTTTTCAATTCATTATTGGCTTTACATTTCGTATATTTTGTTTTTTGGAAGAACTTTTTTTATTTACCATGCTATTCTATATTTCTATTTGTTGAAATCATTACCGTTGTCACTTATTTTGTTCCATTTGTGCTTGAAACTAGGTCGAGAGGATTATGAATGCCTCTTGGACCATGTTACAGGCCATATTGGGTGAACATTTTAGGGTCATCCTAGCTTGGTTCATGAAAAATCCACTATGCTTTTACTTATTTATTCTATTTTTGGATTATTTTATTTTTTGCATGATAACATAATCTATTTTTTGAGATGATATTATATTTTTCATGTCATCTTACTAGTGGCCATATTTCTCACTTGTTTATTGTCTTCTAAAAAGTCTTCTATGTCTCCTTAATAATGATTTATGCTTTAATGGTCATTTTTCCTTAATATTTTATTATATTTCCCCATATTCCTAGACAATAAGAGGGGATAAATAAATTTTGATCAGATTTTAAATATTATTTAATGAAATATTTGATTAAAGTATTTTTTATTAGTATATATTGAAGAAATATTATGTACCTAGTTCAATAATTCACACAAATTATGATATTTTTATTTGGTTGAAATTCATCTAATATATGAAAACAAATATGTTTTAAGGTAGAAAAAAGTGTTTAGTTGTTAAAAATCATCAACCATCATTAAAAAAATCCAAAAATTTCTATTTATGGATTTCATTATTGAATTAAATTACTTGAAAATATAATGTGGTAAATACTTGGAATGATATTTATCTATAAAATATTATTTAATAGAAATTATTATTAATTTTTTCCAAACCATTCTATATAAATTAATACTGATGTCTAATATAAAAAACACTATGAGGCCAACACAACCGAGAAAAAATGAATCTTTACATATTTATATTTTTCAATATCTCAACACTTTAAACATTTAATATTACCATTCATGATAATTGGAATATACTATTTTAGAATATGGTAAATAGGCCAGACATTCTCTATTATTTTAATTTTTGGTTCGTCATATTTATTTTTTCCAATATTTATATTTTCTCCAAATCAATAGTCTACCAATATATTTATCATTAATATAATTTTTCAATAATTTTCCCAAATTTATTATTTAATACATAAATTTGTAATTCAATCACAAATCTTATTAATTTTAATTTATAGCATCTAAATGATTAACATAGCAATATTACCATCACATCCTAGCTTATTGGTATTAATGAAAAGAGATAAAACATATTAATTTTTTTAAATTAATATAAAAATAAATCATCTAAAATTTAATAATAATAATCATTAATAATATTATTAATGATATAAATAATCTAATGAATCATCCAATTAAATATCCTATGAATGCAAAGAATCATATATTATAAAAGACAATCTCCATTTATTTTTGAAAATCTCTTTCTTAGTCTCTTTATATTCTTGTAATCTTGGGTATTGAATAATGTATTTCTCACCAATTTTATTTATGAAATTACCATAAACAAACGAAAATAAATTAGCTTTCATGTGTCATTGTAATTATATTTCCACAATTAATTTTATGTTCATTCTCTTCCCATACAAATTTCCATCAATTTCTCTACTCTATAATGAATATGAATTACCATACAAGAAAGAATTATTCATATTTAATAAATATTTTTCAATTGTTAATATATAATTTCAAATATTTTAATGTAGAAAAACATATTGTCCCACATGTTAATGAATTTGGTGAATGCTTTTTTGAAAATAGGAGGGATAAAAATTAGATATTTATATATCTTGCAGATTAAACCCTACATAAATGTACGAGATAAATAAGTCAATATATAATAGGAGATTTATCTAGATTATGATAAAATATAAATCCAGGAATTATTTTAAAAATTACATATTTAATGATAGAAATATGGTACTTATTAAATTTATTTATACAAAGAGATTCCCATTTATATCAAATTTTCCTCATATTTCACATATACAACAACAAAATGGTTATATCTACAACCCCATGTATATCCCATGTAAAAAACTTATATATTAATTTTAAGTGTGATGAGACCAATTTAATGAAAGGATTGATGTAATTTTTTTAATGTGTGATGAATATAAATAAGTTATGAATAGTATTAATATGAGGTATCAAACTGGATTTAATTTAAAGAAGTAAAATTTAGTTGATATGAGAAGCTATGAAGGATTCCATTGAAATTTATGTGAAAATTGATGTGATGATATTTTTAAAGTGCCTCATAGAACTGATGATTATATTATTTATTTCTATCCATGCATGTGCAAATTATTGGAATGAAAATTTCAATTATTGTGAGTTAATTTGATATGTGGTAAGAATAACATATATGGTTTTACAATGTTTCGAGATGATGTAAAAATTTCATTGCATATTTAATGATTTATTGAATTTAGAATTTGCTTATGAAAATTGGAAAATTATATCTATGTCTTCAAGGTATATCAGATATTTTCTATGGATGATGTTTCCATATGATGAGATAACTAAAATATTAGAGAATGATAATATGCTTAAGTTTTTAATAGGGTCACTGAAAAAATTTATATGGTAATCTAATAAATTCTCTATGTTTTATAAATATATGTTAATCATAATTTACAAATTCAATATATGTAACAAGAATTTAAATTATAGTTTTATCCATGGAAGTATTTAATAAATTCATTAGATTCCCACTATAGTTCTTTAGGGGTCATTCTAATTCTATATGGATCATTTTAAATTCTCATAGGATCAAAAATAAAGAAAACAATTCAATGGGAGAGTCCCACTATATTCTGAATGTTACATGGACCCTTGTCACGTTATAATGGGAGAAATATGAAAAAAAATCCCCAAAACCGTTCATAGAGGTTTCTAAAATTCTCTTCATTTCCTTATATTTTTACAGTTTTCATTATAGAAAAATATAGGCCATCGCATTATAGAATTTTAAAAAAATTAATTTATATAAAATAATTCCAGAACATAAACTAAATTATAAATTATATGCTCATTCATGTTATAATTTTGACATCTAATGTCATTTAAATTTATTTATGTATATGTGGAATAGATGAAATTAATATGGTTTCTAGAAGTGGGTGGCATTTCATTCATTAGGGTTAGGAAACACTATGCATAAACCTATATAACAATGTTTAAAAAATTTATAATACCCAAATATTTTATGGATCACACGATGAAATAAATATACCATGACACCTGAAACATTTAATGTGGTTTAAATGGGGATATTGTGTTATGATATTCATGATGGCTCAAATTAAATTAATTTGATATTTTATTAATTACCAAAGATTATATATTTAATGGTGATATGAATTAGAAAATACACATCTATTTAGAATCATGTGGAGAGTCCATATATTTATATTAAAATAATATTCATGAAATTCTTTGAATATAGATGGAGAATTGTTAAGAAATGTATTTTTTTAACAATTGATAATTTGATAATCTATATAGAGGAAACAATAATGTCTTATAAAATAAGGAATACAAATTTATTAATGTAAATTTCATATTTTACAATCAACATAATCATTTAAATTGTAATTTGATTTTAGATAAAGAGGGATGTTTTTTGAGAAGAAATAATTACTCTATATTTAGACATGATTTCATGCACATTTCATGTACTATGGAAACCCAAGAAGTAATTTTTAACTCAATGTTTCTATGATAATATCTATTTTGAAGTCTATGATAAATCCTAAATAAGAACATCTAATCTTTGATGTAGATAAATTGAAAAATTAAATCAATATCTTATTCACACAATAAATATTATGTGTATTTGATGTCTTTACGTTTACAGTATACACAATTTCCAATTATTTTTTTGATTTTATAAATATTAATTTATAAAAATGGAACTTATTTTCACGACCAAACCCATAAGATCCATCCTGACTAGTGGAGATTAAATCTAAAACTACCCCATGAATTCTTCCCTAGGCTAGGGACTTACAAATAATGTTATATGGAATAACTAATAATGGTGACCTTCTGTAATTGTACCTTTATGGACACACTTAAACATCAGTTTGTATAATTGAATATGGAAAAAGAAAAGAGTGTAAGATCAATAGTGACAACCATTTAGTTAATAGTTTTTAGTTTATATTTCAGAACAAAAATGTAATCCAAAAATAAAAAGGGAGAAAAAATATTACCAACGAAAATGATTCCTTCACATGGAGATAATTGGAAGATTAAATGATGAGAGAGTCCAACTCCAAATATCTAATATATAACCACATTACATTGTCAAATTCACCATAGTAACCATATGATCATTCATAATCACTACTGAATAATTCTTCATCTCTATAGGACATGACACATTTAGGAAAATTCCATCTAACGGTCTATATATACATACTTAGAAGGATTTCTTATTGTTGAAGGGGGATATGTAGGAGACATGAAAAACATTAAAAATCTCAACCAATAGTAGGAGTGAGACGAAAAAAATCAGCAGGTGTATATTCTAATAAAATAAACCCAAATTAGAGAAAAATGTAATCTTTATATAATATCCCAACATAGGAAAAGTGTCTTGCAATAGTTTGAATATGTTCATAATTGATGCCCAATATCTCATGCATCTATTAGAAAGAGTATCCAGGTTGATCCATAACTTTCAAAAATTCAACACAGTCAATAAAAAACAATACCTTTATTGATGACCCATCACTTTGTATGCAATTAAGGTTTCACTATATTGGTAGAAAAATCATCCCCTAACCCGTCATGATGGTTCCACTTAGTTGGTAGAGGAAACATGCCCAGACTCCCACAAGAGGGTTCTGCAAAGTAGATAGAGGACCCATGCCCGATGTCAGTTGAAGGATTCCTCTCGATAGGTAGGGGTCCCATTCCTAGATCCCACCTGAGGTATTAAATCAAATGAATAGGGACCCATATACTAAATCTACAGGAGGGTTCCACTTAGTAGATAGACAGGGGACCTATTCTCTATCACTGCTAGAATGTTTCACTACAATGGAAGATATATCACTCATTCCATATCTTAATAGTAGGGTATAACTTTAATGTTCGATTGTGGACCCCTGGAACGTCATAGTAATATATTTCCACTTAGATATATTTGATGATCATTACCGTTCACATATTTCATCGAGAACTGCCTAAAGAAACATGAAACTAAAAATATATAGGATCATAAATAAAAATCCATTATGAAGGCCAAAATTGTGTTATATGTGAAACAATATCATGATATATTAGACTTGTGACCAATTCCATGTCCAAAAAAGGATACACAAGAGTAATAATTCCCCTCTAAAGTAGGTGCACATCATTGATGAGAACCAATTAGCTTACGGTCCCTCTCTAATACCTGGTCATATCCTGACAATCACCTGGTTTACTATCTATGTAGAACTACAGAGAAATTATGTGTTCTAAAATGAGTGTCCTGGTCACTTAGGACATAATTTTATTCTCCTTTTCATTTTCATGTACATGAGGTCATTCTTGTGTACACTAGCCATGATCTAGTAGTTCTTGTGTGATGCAACCTACACGATGTGTAGGTTTTTGTGGGATAATAGGTGTGTACCCTCTATAAATTTTTATTTTGATAACAAGGAGTCACATTGTGTGTGGGACCTCCACATATAATTTGATATTTATCTCCATCAGGTAGCCTTATCCTTCATAGAAACTATAATAGACTTAATGTGTCTATCCAAGTAAAAAACATGTTGCCTTGATTTTCATAAATACTAAAATCGACTCTATTTTTCTCTGATATAGAATTCTGACAAAATAGAATTCTATTTTACTCCTTGTAATCAATGTTAATAAAATTTGGGTATATGGGTGGAACCTCTGGTGCCCAAAAATTGATGTTCTGATTTTATAATTTATACTCTCATTTACCATCAAATATTCTGTTGTCTCCCATTGAATCAACAGAATCCAGACTCATTATAGAATCAACTAAATCCCACAATCCATATCAATCCACTGACTTATCACTTATATTTTCACAAAACATGAATCTTATAGGAATTTGGGGATTCAATCATGGATGATCCCACCCAATAGTTTCAATCTATGGCCCTATAGGACAATGGTGATGATCATGAAGAATTATGGGGGAAAAAACATAAAACAAAGGTGAAACCGTTTTTTTCATATATTATTGTAAAAAATATATATACCTGGGTTGAACTAGGTAAGATATAGGGAAAATGTTCATAATGTGAATAAACAATTGAAATATTATACATTGGGTGATGAAAATATTATATTAAACTGTTATCAACGAAATGGAAATGATCTTAACAAATGTTTTAATCATAAGAGGTGGAATCCAAAAATAATGATTCCTACTAATATATTGGGTTAGTAAATGGTTTTTAACATTAATTCAAATGATTTGGAAGGATCTGTTGCATTCAATACACCTTGATTCAACTTGATTTGTTTGTTTTTAAATATTTGATATCAATCTAATAAGTATGGGTCATATAAATTCCTTTTAGTGATTCCAGTGTTATAAAACTAACCCAATATATTTTCCAAAACAATCTACTTAGTGAGGGAATTAAATTTTTATAATTTAAATGAATTAATTAAAGAAAATAATATTTAATTCACTTATTTAGTCACTATTTGTTACCAAATTTGAGCATCATGTGCCAACATATTTTAGGTCATTTCTAGGGTAAATACCATACATTGAATTAAATCATTGTATCATATTTGAACTACTAAATAAATTTAGGTTATATTAAATTATTTATAAAAAAATTCATTCATGATATTGAATATTTTAATAAAATTTGAGCTCATTACATTAGTTATCGAATTCTCTCTCCATATGAACACCTAAATATAAAAAAATATTACATGATATCATGAAAAGTATTAAAAATAAAATATAGGTTCTTTACATTATTCCGCCATTTAATATTTTTCTCCTAAGTAAATATAAACTAAGAAAAAGGGAAATATATCGAACCTGTATATTTCTCTCACATTCCCAAAAGGCATCTTTCATTCTCTTCCACTAGCATGGAACAAAACATAATGGAATAGCCTATCCTTGTTGTATATTCTATCATTGAACCCAGATCACCACCATGTTATCCATGTTTGTGGCTCTATGATCCATTTCATGATTATATCAATCAGTTATGTGAGAAAGTTATTTCACATATCTCTATAAATGTGACACTTTGAGGAAATCATGATCCCGCCTATGTTTTTAAGGGTAAGGATAGGAAGAAATTCCTTTAGCCAACCATCTATATGATTTAAAAAGTCATGATGATCATATTTTATAACCCTCATCACCAAATGAATATTTATAATCCTTATAGTGTAGAGAATATCATAATAAAATGGTCTAAATGGTCAAAATACAAGGTCCCATGAAGTAGATCCACAAAATATTATGGTTTCATTGAGTTCTTATTATCCTTCTTTCAAATCACCAGGAACATATCTTTCATTCACATCACCATCTTTGGCCTAACATGAGATGCATCACCAACCGGTATTGAGCCTAATGTTGAACTAAAGGTTCTATCTTATAGGATTTAAATAGGTTCTATGCCAATAGTATATTGATAACTACTATTAAACCAACACTCAACTAAATTTAAGTGAATATCGTAGGTCCACCCATTTTCTATCAAGAAAGACATTATAATACCCCATAAAACATTGATAGTGAACACAATCAACAATAAATTTTGCGGAAATGTGGTACGCATCAACATATAGTATTTGTATTCCTCAAACATGCCTCTTCAAAATCTTGACATGAGCCATGCATCGTGGTAAAACAGAATCATAGTCTGAATACCATGAATTCATATGATCTCCCACAAGTACCACAACACAAAACACTCCATCAATCTCTAATTTTTGAGAGTAAATAACTATGAAAAAATTATATGTTGGCCCTACGTCACCCAAATGGCATCATTCCCTGTCACCATACATGAATTTCCTACCATAATTTACATGGATATGCCATTTAATTTCTAGAATGGGATCTCATGGGGCTACAACAAACCATCTATAATATGTGTTTCACCTTCACCATCTTACATGAGATAAATGAAGTGTTGAACATAGTTGGACACCTCCTCCTTCCATACCACAAAAATAGTTAGTTATGGTCTCGGTAAATCACCAATACACCTGGATGGATTGATAAAAGAGATATTAAAAACTCCCTCATCACCCCCTGCTTCGTCATTTGGACCATTATCCATTCCTATTAAGGATGATGTGATTACTTGATTCAGATAATAAATCTAGTGTATCATTACAGGATATATGTTCATGTAGGAATTCATGGTCAATATATCCCAAGATGACCTCTCTTGTAATCTGTATAATCAATACAAAAATCATTATTGGCTAATGAAAAGACACACCCACATCATTTAGGGTCAGCTACAAGGAATCCAACTGCTGAGAATCTTTTGCAACTGTATGGGGAAGGAAATTTATATTAAAGATATCTAACACTACTTTACCCTACCATTGATAATAGAATATCTCAAATTAATAGTCATAAATGTACTCCAACTAGACCCTTTTAATCATTTGTAGATATATCTTCATAAAAATAAACATCAATCCCTATGGGTCTCAGAAAAAACAATAACTCCCATAAATGGTAGTGCCTCTACATCCTTGAAGTGAAGACTGCCATTGAAAACAATCATCCATTAGTCTAGTATTTCTTTACATGGGGTATCAACTATCTCAAACCATATTCGATCATTATCGTCCTATGTATCAATATTAAGGAAGGCATATCTATTGATATGTCACAAAACACAATGTAGTCTATGCCTTCCTCCAATAGTATCAAAATAGGATAACTCATATCCATACCCTGAACACCTCAAAGGTTCTGTAGAACATCTTATCCCTTCATAGTGAATATCCTTTCCATTTTAGGGCATTCAAAGCGTTATTAATCCTAGATATTTATATCAAAATCTGGATGTAGTACCCCAAGAACACAAAAAATCTCCATAACTCTAACACAGACATAGATGGATTCCAATGGAGAACATAATTTATCTTCACAAGGTCAAAAATTAATAAATTCTAAAAACCTACATTCCCTAGAAAATAAACATTGTGGATTAAAAATGAGAACAACTATCTTACCATAAAGATTGATCTGCAGAAAAATGTCTAGGACTGTCCTCAAGTGAGATACGTGCTCATCCTATGTCACCTTGTATAAATGTATTTCTTAAATGATTAAATCATTTTTTTTAATTATGAATAGAATATCTTGTTTATCATATCCTTGAAAATGATGAGGTTGATCTCCACACTGATATGAAGCATCGGGAAATCATACTATTTGTAGAGACAATAAAATTCTAGATTTAGATTATCTGCCTAATGAACACTAAAATATTTGTAGCCAAACCAAATATTGATATTCTATAACCATCACATTTCTATTAAAAGAATCAATAAGGTCATAAATCCATGAAAATACATTCTTTTTATTTATCATCGTATTCTGTAGGAGACGATAATCCAAAAAATTCATCAAACACCCATCATCATTTCTCAGGAACAACACAAGATCATCCAATGGGGAAACACTAGTTTTGATGAATCCCTTTTCTAAGATGTTATCCATCAAAAAATGAATCTATAGAAGCTCTTTATGGGCGATCCAATATGGATAAATGAGATCAGAGTTGTAACAGGGATAAATTCCATGAAAATCACTATATTATACACTAGAGTTAGTCTTAGAACATCCTTAGGAATTAATCACATAAAATCCACTATAAATGAAGTAAATACGATCCCTAAGGATCATTATAAATCATTGAATATAATCATTAAATGATTATTTATAGGGTTCATATTCATGCTCGCAAGACCCACTAACTCTTCTATGAAATCTCTTTTACTGAATAATGATAATCCCATCCCATAGTGTGGAGTCAACTGACTCATCTGTTGTAATCGACAATATAGGATTAGAAAAAAACCAATATACACTCTAAATTACCATATATGGTCACATTGTTCTCAAAAAAAGGACTCATAAAAAATATTTCCAGTAAGAGATAGCGTACACTACCAAAAAATAAACTCTACCAAATAAGTGTTCCTAATACAACCCTCAAGGAAATGCTATTGGGTAATGTCTCAATTGGGATCTCTAGATCATGTACCATGAATATACATATGAAATAATGAATCACACATATTCATACTATTAATTATTAAAGAGTAGAATAAACACCTATCATTACTCTAATCATCTTAGGTATTTTTATATAAAAGTCTCCAAGATGATACAACTATCGGCAAACCCGACAATAGGCTTCCACCATGTTATGGTTTTGGAAAGAAATAATAATCTCATTAATCACCCATAGAACCTCTTCTAGTATATCCACCTAATCCTCCTCTAGTACTACCTCTTTGGGCACCACACTTGGATCATGTGGATATCCATTATCACAATGTTGCATCTTCCATGGTTTTTTGTCCAATATTTTTCTTCCCTCATTATAATATTTTTTTAGTTAATCACAATTAATAAGACCTAATCCATCAGCACCACTCTCATCTATAATATGTTCCCATCTGTAGTCCATGTTATGAAAGACGACATGCCTGAGTATTATTATAAGAAGATATCCTATGTTTAGATACCTAGGAATAGTTCCTATTAGATTATGTAGATGATTAATCCCTAAACCATCAAATTATTTTCCAACTAAAATTAATCTATATAATTGGATGATCCTTATCACTAGAACATTCTATAACTCTCTATAATAAGTTGGAATGCATAGGGTTGCCACACTAGCAAGGTATCATGTGTAAATACCCTTTATAAACTACTTCATTTGGATGTTTCCATCCTAAATCATGTCTTCTGAGTATCATGTATGGTAATATATAGTGTAGAATACGCTGAAAATATCTTCCCACCAACAATAGTCCCACACTATCTTTAATACAAACTAAAACCATTGATAATGGGTAATACTACTCACCAATTAGCTGATGTAATTAAGTTAGTGAAAGTGTCAACTCATCATTCATGTATATGAATAGACCCCACCATCACCCAACTGATCCATGGAATAGGATGTCTACAATTGTATCCATTTAATATGATTGTGAATGTATAAACCAAAATACCCATGTGTCAAACTATATCACATCCTCTATCTCTAAGGGATAAATATCTGCACAGAACTTTAGTGGCCTCTAGCAACGAAACATGCAGGGTGCACTAATCCTACTAGCATCCCAATAACACACTTAAAGTAATATCTAACACATTATAGGTTTTGGTTTTTATACTTTTACTCATAGAGGAATGATCTCACATGATGGACCTTGAACTGATACATCATCCCCCATTAGATATTCCGCATGGTCATGAATTGATAACCAAGCTGGATTTCTTTAAAGGCGAATCCTAAAGATTTTATGAAGACACATCCCAGTTATATGTGCATATATATAGGGAAAAACCTATATAAGGAGAGAAAAATAATCATTCTTATTTGATTGATGAGACAATGTTCCCTATAACAAATTTCATAGAATGTTGGGTCGACAATTTTTAGTCAGATTTCTAATATATGGATACATCGGCCACTACCCCAATATTAAGTTCCCTAGCCTGATTAATTCACTTCATACACATCAACATTACTTCCAAATGTCCCATTTAATTCATAATAAAGGTAAAATACCAAAAAATATCCCATTTAATGAACCACCATGGATATTAACATGTCAGTCCCGCCAAACCAAATATGGATTTCCCGATGGAGAGCTGATCATTATCAAACCCAATCATGCCCTCATAGGTCAGGTATTGGAGACCTTTGCTGAATTCCATAAAATAAGATGGGAGGCCTTTTCCAAATGTACATATATAGACGCATCCAAACATCTCCATAAACATTTTTAATAGAATAAAAATGAAATTATAGTGACATATAATGTAATGAACCTTCATGTAAGAATCACAAGGAAATAAAATAGAATAATGGATTAATATAAAAAATAAAAAGGATTGAAATACAAACCCAACCATAATGATTTCATAGAATGAAAATGATGTAGAAGTAAATTCCAAGAGATCATAGCCTTAAATCCCCAAAATATGACCACATTACACAAAAATGCCTCTAGAGTATCCCTATTAACAACATTAAAAATTTCAGACATATTAGTTGTCTAAATAATAGATGATGTGTGAAGAAGAATCCCATACAAGGATGATTATACGTAGAAACATTAAGTCACCCCAACAGATAAAAGGGGAGTTGGGAAACACCTGATGTAAGTAAATAAATCAACACATAGAAATATTGAAATTAAAACCAATAAATATATATTATTTATCATAAAATTATACCAAAATAGAGTGAAGTAGTATCTTTATCTAACATGCCATCCTAGAAAATGATTCCTTCATCACATTCTGGATGTCCATCAATGATGCCAAGAAGCTTTCATCCTTACCAGACTATGTATCATTGTCAAGACATACCTCACCGCAGTACATCACGGTCAAGATGAAATAATCTATAAGTAGAGTAATGATAACATGGTATAATATGGGGGATCCACACAAATATTAGAGTACACGTGCATGAAATTTCTATAATGGTTTCACTCAGTAGGTAGTCAAACCATACCCCAAATGATAAATAAGGTGTCCAATTAATATATAGAGGTTCCATTCCTTGTATCCCACAATTGGCTACCACTAAGTAGATACAATACCCATTCATGGACTCCACAAGAGGGTTCATCAAGACAGTTAGATGAACTATGCCCTGATCATATAGGATAGTTCCACATAAATTTTAGAGCACCCATTACATGAATACAAAGTACGATTCCACAAAGAATATATATATAGTTTCTATTCCCAATCCTAGTAGGATGCATCCACTAAAATCTTAGATAATGGAACCATTATTTATCCAATCAAGTGGTTTCCACTATAATGGTAGATTGATAACCAGAGCCCTAACCTAGTAGGAGGGTTCATGTATGATCTCATTAATAATACTCCTAAATAATTATCATCATCATTAACCTACTAAAGAATCATAAAATTTGAAAACTCTCATATTTTATCACCAAATAGACTAGGATGGTGACAATTATATTCTTCAGGGAAATACACTCAGGTTAGGTTACTAAGAAGGCAATATATGATTCCAATTCGAAGAGATTTGATCAGTTTCTTTTTTCTCAAAAAAATGTTCCCAACATGTAGGGGATGCACACAGTATGGAAGCCTTACCTAAATCTTAGTATGATTATAATCATAACACGTCTCACAAGACATATAGAAATAGAATACATGTATGTGTAAATTGTGTCATGTCTAGATCACCTACTTCCAAGACCTGTTCTCCTGGTCATGTTTGTTTCCTTTATTTCGTGTCTTTGTATATTAACCATGTTCCATTACAAGACTTGTACCCCACCCTACCTGGAATATATGGCCACATGGGTTCATGGGAATATACTCTTCAAATATACACATTTGGAAAACTATGGGTCACATGTTTTGTGTTTCCTCTGTAAGTCATGTGACATTTATCTTTATCACGAATCCCTTGACATAATATAACTCAAAATACATGACATGTGTTAGTATTAGTACAATAAATATAGTAGATATTTTCATAGAAAATTATATGATACTTCCATGACTCAGATATAGATTTTTTTTCACAATCACTTTTATTTAACTTCCCATAATTAGTGGTAACCACATTCATCCATAGTTTTCACCCATGTAGTGACCAAAAAGAGGATATCTAATTCATCATTTGATACCTGATTGTGTCATCCTATATTAATTTTCCCCCAACACCTCATGAAAATGTGGATACATTATTTAATTAAATATATCATATAAACTATCTTGATCCATCCTCAAATCAATTATCTTTTCATCATTACTGAATCAACGATGAATATATTGTTCGATCAAACTTGATCCCTCTAATTAATGTTGAACAGTCACCCCATAGGACAATTCCACTTATTTTGAATAATGAGAGGGGAATAGAACATTAAAAAACATGTGAAAAACACTATCGAAGAATTCCTTTCTAAATAATATTATTCAGGGATTGTTATGGTGATAATCATGGCTCAAAAGTGATAAATTGAATAAAAAATAATATTCTAATACCGTGGATCATGAAAAGGATAAAATTAAATATTAATAATATAAAATGAATTGATCCTACTATATATTTTATTTTAATGTCATAGAATCCAAAAATGATGAGTCCATCCATGAGATTTTGTCAATTATTGATGATGAACATGCTCTCCAATGATAAGGGAATATCGATTATGTTCACTACACATTGATTCACACAGATCTAGAAGCTCTTCATTTTCTTTATAAATATACAAATGATGGTTTCTATAACCACCGATCAATGATATTATTGTTTTTTAGGGAACCCTATAAATTTTCCATTATAAAAAAATATAATTGGACTTTTTACTAGATATTAAATGAATGAATAAAATATTTTAATTAGACAATTCCCATAACATACCATAAAATAAATTCTAAATTCAAGTATCATGCAATGGTAAATTTTTTGTTTCTCCTAGGGTAAATCCCACAAACATAATTCCATAATGGTTCCATATTTATATTTTTAGAACACTGTTTGGATATATTATATTTTCTTTCAGAATACCATTGTTCTCATGATATAAAATATATTTAATATTATGAAAAAATTATTTTTCATCATACGTGACCTTGGAATCATGTGTTTTCATAGTGCTAGACTTTTTAAATATTCATTTATTTATAATAAATTCATTTAAGGAAAACAAATGTCTCAAATTTTATCTTGTACTATCAAAAATATCCTTCAGTGATTCATTTGACAACACAACACACCCATTCTAGTCTCCTAAATGTGGGAATTATTATATATTTGTCAATATGTAACCCAAAAATAGAATGGATTTTGTAAACATATTGAGTGTGAACCCAGTAACTACTCCCCACAATTGTTTTTACATTTCATTTTAATGCCATGTAAGAGAATATTTGTTTTTAATATATCTTTATTATAAGAATTAAATTATTATTATTCCTAAAATGAAATCGTATAATTGGGAAATTTGAATCATCCCCCACCCACACATAATTTTATAACAAATAACAACATGTGTAACTGTGGTATTAGAGTACAATTGGATCCCACTATGTTACTACACATATATAATATAATCATGGAGAATATTAATGTTGATAACACTATACATGTGAAAATAATTTATGGAAATAACATTCACGATTAGGAGAATATAATGACATAATATATTTTATCACAATGCCTTGAAATTAATGATATTTGGATAATAGGTTTTATACCCCATGATAAATATTCTCCAATGAAACATTCATAAATGACATATTTAGAGACTATTTTAAATCAAAAAATTAAATGTTTTTATCACTATATTTCATGTTTTTTATAATAAAATGAGTCTCAACATAGTTAATCATATTTAGAACACATAAGATAAAATATTTGATATGTTTTTTAATATAAAATATCCTCAACTAAAAATATACAATGTTAATAATAAATGAAATATAATGAAAAAATATGTGTAATTAACAACAATTTCCCCAAATATATTGATTACTTGAGTAAAATATGGGTACATGGAGATTATATAACAGAATAAATTATTGTTAAGAAATTAATTAGGATGTTTTTAGGTTAGATTAATCCATCTATATTAGTAAAAATAATGTTTATATAATAAAATTGGATTACTTATATTGTAATCTTATTAACAATGATGTGATAAAATATTATTTTTTTAATGAAAATTCTATGAATGAAATATCCTTCAAATTCATTAATAAAACCAGGAGCATGGAAGATGATGTTATATTCTCTAATCAAATATAAGATACTGTTGAAACTTATGAATAAAAAATGAATAAAATGACACTAAAATATATGAACATATCACATTAAATGGGTATATCTATATTAAATCTTCTATTAACGAGTTTTTCAAAGAGAATATTTGTAATTTTATAGCTAATATCTGATTAGATAAATATTGAATGTATAAAGAATATGTACCCCACAAACGATCTGAATAAAATATTTCAATAAGTTGATCTATAGGATCTATGAGATCTAGTGGGAGTTCGATAAAATTAAAAGGGATAAAAGGATATGTATTCTGAGTAATAATTAATAATACTACATTAGTAGGTGTTGAAAATATGAAGATGATGTTTATAATATATTTTATAATTTGATGGTTCATGTTTAATTTTGTAATTATATTATTTTAATGAATATTATGAATAAGATAAAGAGATATAATAAATAATGCAAGATTAGATTTAACTACTTCTTAAGAGTTTTACACAATATAAAATTAAATAAAATCCAATAATAAATTGATTGTGATTTATAATATAGAATAATGTGAATTCCACAACAATAATATATTTATGAAGATAAAATTGAACATTTTAATGTTATTGTTACCGAGAATGATTCGATGATGAAAGAGGTTGAGAATATTGTTATTTCATATGTATACATTATAAATTTAAATAATTAATGTATTTTTAATTATAATATTAACCATAATTGGTTTTAAATGATAATTATATAGATATTGAAATAAATATGGAATTATCATATAATAAAAATATGTTTGGTACAATACCTCAAATAAAAACAACACATGTTACACACATGATTATTACAAAACATTCAATAAATATTAAACTTCCAAAATACAATCAATATAAACTTATGTAGACAAATATTAAAAAAATATTCCTTTTAAATACATGAATATTGATTTTTACTAGATAATGAAAAATTATTAAAAACTAATGTAGTTGGCATATAAAAATTTAACAAGATTGTAAATAATAAATTTTACAATACTACGAATTTTCAATTAATAACTAGTTCGAATTTATACTACTAGTGATGTACAAAATTTGGGTGTTAATATTATGCATAAATTTAAAATATTTATCACTAATGTATTTATAAAAGATAGTAATTACTGGGGAATATCCAATGATTAATGCAATTAATTCTGAAAAGTGCAATGGGGATTCGATCATCCCAATTACCTACATAATAATATATTGAATGTTTAATGGATGCTTATAGGTGGTGTGACTAGTAAGGTCACTATGGTAAAAATTTTATAATAATTCTTACATGAAACAATAAAAATGATACTAATGGAATCTGTACCCTGATTTGTTAAAAAACAGAGAAGTCATTCGTTTTTTATGTGGCTCCTAATGCTTTAATGAAACGAAAAGAATAATTTATTATAGTTCAACCATATAAAACAAGACTAATGACAGTTTGACCATAAATAATATATAATAAAATTATTTTGTTATATTTTTGATTGAAATATTGATATATTTAAATAGAATTGGAGAAGATAAAAATGAATTCCAACAAATGATGTAATAATATGATCTGTTTATTGATTGGATGAAATTTAATATATTGACTGTTAATAAATATTGAGGTGAAGGAAATAACATTATTTTCTAGAAAAATACATGTCTTGTTAAGAGGATACAATCTGGGAAATTTTCCACTAGATGAGAAATAACAATTTATAAATTTTAAATTTTAGTCAAACTACTAATTCGTTCTATTCAATATCAAAATAGTAAAAATAGGTTTCGGAATTACAGAATTGACGAAGTATGTGACATAAAAAGAAAAATATATTTTAATTCAAAATGATGTAAGATAATATCTCTATCTTATATGGTAATGGGAATATATCAATGAAACATAAAATAGATGAAATATGACAAAAAACACAATAGGGTGGATATCCATTCTAATCAGATACATTAACATATATACAATAATGTTTGTGGTATATTGTGGAAACAGTCAACCAAACATGATCTTTAATTAACCACATTGTCAAATTATTATAGTAAAATTATTAATATGGTTATAAATAATCATAAATAATATGTAGTGAATCTATTTAATGTTTCTATTAGAAGAGTTTAGAAAGAACTATTGATGCATATCAAGAAGAAAAAAATATAATAATGGTGGTAAATTATAAGAAACTAATGTTACTCAGACCCTAATATATATGAAATTAAAATATAATATATAACACATTATAAAACCTATATAAATTGAGAATACGAGTGATATATTATAATACTATTTGATATGGGGATACTAATTCTAGAATAATATTAACTATCAATGTTCTCAGAGATTACATTTATAGGGAAAAAATATATATTAAAAAATATATGTATGTTTTAAAAAAAATTATATCATTTAATTTACTAAATATTTATAATATAGCGGTGAAACACTATTAAATTACATTTAAGGATTTCCCAATAAATATTTTAAATGAAAATTTGTATTTATTTTGAAAATAATATAAATTAACATTTTGGGTTATCTCTCCTATATAAAATTAAAATAATACTATAAATAATGGCTACATGATATTATTTTCAATTGTGATGTAAAATTAATTTATACTAATATTTTATTTAGGGTTTTATTTTGATTATATTTTAGGTATTCTGATTAGGATAGATAGAAATTAACTTAAAAAATTAATGAGTAACAATATATAAAGGAAATATATTTTGTTTATAGTGATTCCAATATTAATACTGATCATAGAGAGGTATTTAATATATAAAAATAGTATTAGTAGAAAAAAATATTCTTATGGATATAAGGAACATAGTGGTATAAATAAGTGTATAAATTTTAACAAGATGAAGTGTGAGGACTAACATCAAATCTATAATTATTTTCCAATATAGATCCACATTAAATAAATCTTGTTATAGGGAAAAAATTTGATATATCCTTGAGAAATTAATTGGAAAATGTTTAAATTAATTACGCATGAGACCTACTGTATTTACAAAGATACATGAATGTAATAAGGATAAATTAGGTATTGAGGAAAAAGAATAACTATAATGGATTACTAATAAAAATAAGTTAATATATGTTTATAAGTGTTTTATATAAGTTTAAAGAGATTATATCGAAGAAATTTTCTATATAGTTGTATTATTTTTGTCCGGTATAATATTTCAAGTTGTAACATCACATAGAAAATAAAAAATTTAACAAATCTCTGATAAATTTTCCTTCATGAATGGTGTGCCACTAGTATAAGTGTTTGATGATTAGATGAAAGTATTTTTTTCATTACAATCAAGAAAAAAATAAAAAATTAAGTAACAAAAATGACTAAAAAATAGCCATATATCATGGTGTTAGAATATGTATGACTTATTTAGGACTATGAAATTGAATAATGAAAAAACATGTATATTAAAAATAGATCTTGGTACCAATATTTTTATTGATTATACTAATAATATTATATTTTTCAAAAAAAACATAATGCAAGTAACATATTCAATATATAAATCATTATATCATATGAAAATCCATTTTTGATAGAATTATTGTACATTATGAGAATGAATTAGAAGAAAAAGGTTGTTTATATTATTAATAAAAAGTGATGTATGAAATCGAATTTTTTAGGAAATTGAAAATAGATGGCACAAAAATCATATTAATTCCTATACATTTTAGAATGAAATTATATATTTAATTTCAATGATGAAATGTTACCCAAATAAGGTATAGAATATTAATTTGTATCAGACACCACTTCACTGCATAAAAACATGATATAGTCTATAGAGTGAGCTTCAATTCCAGAAATATTTGTCATACAAAAGTTGAAAATTTGAAGGCTACTAAGAGAGATCACAAATATATCAATGTTATATTTTTTAGAAACTATTTTATAAGATATTAGATCATTGAAATCTAATTTTATTCACATATATATACTTATAAGGTGACTAAAATCATATAAAATACACTTTCAGGTGTAATTTCTTTTCGGAGGAAGCTATGTGAGTTGAAAATGTAAGGTATGAACTATTTTATAATAATTAATATAGATGGTAAATGTGAGGATAGTACAAATTATTCATCATGATATTATATATTGTTCGAATCTCCTTGCATGAAGAATATTTGACACTATATTATATTAATGATGAAAAATCATGATTCATTTAGTACAAATGATTCACATGTAGTTTGATAGCATATTATATGGGAAGAATGTTTCTATGGTAATTATACTATGTTTTATATCATGTCACAATTTCTTAGGTGTCACCTTTAGCAATTGTTATCTATATCCAAAAGCCACCCTTGAGGTGAGTGACTGCCAATGGAGTCATTTCTATGATTGCTACCACATGAAGAGCTACTATCATTGGAAATAGTTTTTTAGGAGATACTACTATGAGTAGCTTCAGGTAGAATCTATTTCCCTATTACCACCAGTCTGAGATACCATCAGTTTGAGATATCTCTAGATATTGAGTCACTACCAGCTTCATGCTTTCATTTCTTTCTTAGTAAATTTTCATGAATGGATCAACATCTATATCTATTTGAAGATATTTTTTTACAAATTCTTCATGACCTAATCAAATCCCACTATGACTATATTGGATTTTATGAGGATTTATATATACAAATAATATATAACTCTGGACATTGATACAATTTTACATAGATTATTATTGAAAAAAATATACAGAGAAGTTTGTGACTCCATCTATGAATTCTTACATTCTTACTGTTTCATGTTCTCCGATGATCAAAGACACAAAATCACATAATTCATTAAATATATTGATTGAGACACTGAAAGAGTTCAACTAAAAAATTCTAATAGTAATTATATGATCCTCTATTATTCTATATTTTTTCTACATGAATCTTAAACTAATTAAAATACTAATATTAGGACTATAATCATTCTGAACATATCATACTAAACATTACTCAATTAAATATTTTTAAAATTGTTTATTTAATTATACATTGATTAATGTATTATTACTATGTTATAAATCTCATAATATTTTATACACCTAACTAGAAAATAATTGTTATTCCATCAATTTTTACTTCATGTTTTCCCACTCTATTTGTGGAAGTGGACATTTTGTGAAATATTCTATTATTTCATCCCATGGATAATGATGGTGGACAATGTTCATCCAAGACAGATTGTAGCTATTGATTATTTACTTTATATGTGATGAAAAAATATTTTATTATTAATATAATTTACTAGACATTAGATTATTTACATATGGATGGGATTACGTTAGATATTGAGACTAAACATCATGTGTATTCCATTGTGTAATTTTTTTATTCTAATTTTTGTATTTATAAACAAAATTATTTTTAAATATATCAACAATGATATTAATTTGATAACTAATCATATATAGATTATTAACTAATTTTTCTAAGTAAACTATTTTCAAAATGTTTGGAATTTATAGTCATTATTTTATATAAGACATAATCTATCTATAAGAAATCATTTAAAATGATAGATATTATATTGATATACTTTATGAATATATTTTTATTTTTTTTATTACTGTATTTTTTATATAGCTTTATCAATAAAATAATTTTTTGGGAAATCAATTCACCCCCTCTTATGTTATTCACTCAGAAAAATATTAATATCAAAGTAAACATTAAATTATCTTTTCAACAACTATTTTTATTGTATTCTAAATTTCTCAAATTTCAATCATTTATAATTTTTATTGTAAATTATACAAAATATACAAGAATTATCTTCTACCAAAATAACTCCATATTTTAATGGGAGAAATGATGCCCCATGGGAAATCAAAATGAATATACTTTTAGAATGTTTGGGATTTTACATATAGATTGTAATAGAAGATATTTATGAAATACCACAAAATTTTAGAAACACTTGGAGTTATGATACAAAATCTACTTATAATAACAATCTTAAATCTATTGATGCTTTTTTTTGTGCATTGTGTGGTGATGAATTTAATATAATATATATATATGATAATATTCTTTTAAAATATGGTATACCCTATCTATTTCCCAATAAGGAACACAAAATGATAATTAAATGAGATTAAATACATAAAAATTCATGTATGATTATTTTAAAATGAAATCACATGAACTTATTAATGATATGTGTTAAAGGATCAAAGACATTCTAAATAGCAGACACTCACATGGAAAACAAGTGACATACAAAGTTCACTTGATGTTATTTCTCCAATTTTTAATTGAAAAATAGAGATTAATATCAATGTTAATTAGAGAATATTGTAATGATATTATATTATAAGACAATGAATTATAACAAAGTTGATGATTTATGTATAATATCTTAAATCCAACAAATCGATTGATAAAGAAGAACCAAAAAGTAAATCAATATCCATCTACTATAATAACTATAAAAAACAGAATAGGTACAACCAAAATATACCAATGAAGAAGAATCCCCTAATAGATGTAATTAATAGATGGCCCACATGGCCCATTGATTTATGAAATTTAATAATAATATTATGTTCTTCGAAAAATATATTTTCAGAGTAAATGATGAAAATAAGGGAATGTAAAAAATGGATTGTAAAAATAATTATTGAAAAATAAAATCACATGAAATTAATGTAATAGGAAAATACACATTAATGTTCACTATTGAAATTAAAATATCAAAAAAAGTATGATTGTAAGGTCAGATGATACAAGAGATCCTTGAAAGAAGTATGGTGTATCTTATAAGATATCATAAGTTATTCAGACAATAATCAAGATGTTATGTCTTGCAGAGAAAATATTTTCATTGTAGAAAAAACATGATAGGAAGAAAATATTAATCATATTTATCTTATTAACATTATAGATATTTCTTGAAATGAAGAAAATGATTATGAAGAGTAAAAATGGCCAATAAATATATTTTTGATTATTGTAACATGTTGTAACAATGTTTTTATGAGGTTAATGATAAATATTACTCACTTATAACGTATCATTATTTGACATTAATTGTTAAAACAATCATTACTATTGAAAAAGTTAAATTTTTTCATTTATTCAAAGAGAACATTGAATTAAAATGGTTAAATGAATATTTAATGTAAGAAATAAAATGTTTTATCAATGTTAAGAAAACATTATCTAAAATATTTTGAAAGGAATTTTTGACCATGTATATAACTGGAATATGCTACCACCCAAAGCCTATAAAAATTTGAAAATTTATATTCACATCATGTTGCCATATAGAATATTTATATCCCACCAATTCTCACTCCATGGGACCTAATAAATTATTTATTTCTAGAAACTAAAAAAATAATAGGGACACAATTTTTCAATTTTGGATGCCAAAAAAATTATTATTAACAGAACTAGGACTAAGATGATTTTTTAATAGAAATTATTTTTTTAATAAATTTATTTTCCTTCAAAAACCTATTTTGAAACATCCAATAATATCCTATAGTATCTATGTCGTAAATATTCTTGAAATATGTCTGGTGAGAGTTTAATATTTAATAATTTGACCGATGATGACTGTGGTCATGCCACTTTTGGTGATAATGATAAATTTAAAATTATTGGCCTTTTTCGATTTGGTAAATCTAATATAGTTTTAATATTCTAAAATTTTATATGTATATGGTTTGAAATATAATATTCTAAGAACATATCAATTATTTTATGATTAATTTTATGTAGAACATGAAAAAAATTCCTCAAATGTATTAATTATAATTTTTTTTAAAAAGTATTCTATTAGAAATTATAATATATATTATTGATTTAAATTATTTATCATCAAAAAATATCTTGAATATGTTTATCTCATAAACAGTCATGGATTTGGAATAGGTCTCTAGATAATTATTATATTAATTCACATAGAAATCTAAATAGGAATGGATTATTAAGAGATCTACCGGAGTTTTTAATCTCATATGATATAGTTCAGGATCCATCTAAAAAAAGGAAAACATCCTAAGATTTCATATAAATATATGAAATATGTCTCTAGCTATCAACCGTTACAGTTAATTCATTTGGACCACTTGGGTCCTTCTAGAGTTTCTATTCTAAATTGAAAACATTATGTCTATTTCCTTGTTGATGAATTTTCTACATGTAGTTGGGTATTATTTTTAACTCACAAAATTTAATCATGTTCTTAATTTATTAATTATTACCAATCTATATAAAATCATAGTTTAAATAGTTTTAATACCTTAAGAAATTTTCATGCCCATGTATTAGAAAATCATGACAATGAATCATTTTTTGAAAAATGGTAATATTCTTAATTTTCACTCATAGGGAACCACAACAAAATGGTTTTCTAAAAAGAATAAATACAACTCTTCAAGAGATAGCTCAGAATATGCTAAATGAGTATGATATACCTTTCAATATTTGGGATGATGCTATTAATAAGTCCTATTATACTAAATTAAATTATTAATTTAAACTCTCCTAAAATTTGAACCATATAAGGTATGGAATAGTTGATATCCAAATAATAGTTAGATTAGAGTTTTTCATTGAAAATTCATATTCTAAATGCAACGGATAACATACAAAAAGTTTCGTACAACTGGGATGAAGTAATTTTCCATAGGAATTCAACTTCTAATAAATCTTATAGAGTTTTTAATAAGAGACCAATAATAATTGAAGAATAAAATCACATTAAAAATGAAGAAACAATACCAATTGAAATTTTAACCATCTTAGAGAACCTTGAAGATGATATTTCAACTCTAAATCACAATTCTAATCCTTCAGAATGTTCTGATAAACAATAATAAAGCTCACCCAATAAACTCAAAACTCAAAACTATAGTAAGATCATTAGTATACATATCCATCAGCTCATATACATATTTGGACTCATCAAAAAAAACCATTTATATTTTGTAACATGAAACCCAAACAGATGTATAAAGACTATATCATCCATTAGAAATCTAATTTAACATCGATTTTTCACATCACAATATAAACATAATTACATTAACGATTACATCAATGATGAATTCAGGGTAATATCTATAAATAAATAAATCAATCAACTTGAATGAAAAATTTTTTATTAACATATTGATATTTTTAAAAACTAAATAACTATTAGGACTAAGATGGTATTTAAAAAAAATTTATGATTTAAGAAATATACTATGAAACAATTCTAGACATCTTTAATGATGTTATAATAAAAAAAAGGTATTCAATAAGACAAAACATATCTAGAAGTTTCATTATTTTAATCAATTTTAATAGTACATTCCTATATGGACATTTTTAATTTCAAACTATATCAATATGATGTTAGAATTGATTTCTTAAATGGATTTATAAGTAAAGAAGTTTTCTTAAACAAACCAATTCATAATGAAATCCACATTTTCCCAATAGTGTTTCTATATTAACATAATCATTATATGGTTTAAACATAGATCCTTAAACATGGTATGACTTTCTTGCATCTTTTCATATTTCAAAATTTTATTCAAAAAGTTTTATTGATGGAACTCTTTTATTTTTGATAATTATTTCAAATGGAGATTTAATAGTAAAAATTTATATATAGTATTTGGATTTATAAAACATTCCTATGTATGGATTTTCCAAAAAAATGAAAAATGAATTTGAAATGAGTTAAATGGGTGACCTCAAATTCTTTCATGGATTTTAATGTTTTTTAAAAGAAATAGGGAATTATATTAAATCCATGTAAATATAATATATTTCATTTAAAACATTTTTTTGTTGATAGTTTTAAAAATAGTGATACCCCCATGAGGACCACCAGTAAACTAATAATTTATGAAGTGGGGAAATTAGTAGATCAGACTACATATAGAGGTATGATTGTAGTCCTTTTTAATTAATTTATATTCATTTGACAATGATTTTTATAGTGTGTATGTGTGATACATTTCATGAAATACAATTTAGTAACATTTTTTAGTTTTGTAAATAATTTTGAAAAACCTTGTGAATAAAAACAGATAAGGATTGTTCAATCCACGATGACATGATTTTGATATATTAAATTATAAATATGATGCCTTTGGTTGCAAAAAGTTTGATATAAATTATACATTTGGAAAATTTCTTCTTTTAGAAAATATCTGTAGTATGATGGTGTAGTATGAAACAAAATTTGTTGCACTATCAACTATTAAAGCTGAATATATAGTTTCATGAAGTTGTTGTGCACAAATCCTATTTGTGAAACATATTTTACTATACTTTGGATTCCAACATATACATGTACCTATAATGTTTTATAAAAAATGTTTTATTAAAAATTACAAAAATCATAAATATCACTTTAAAAGAGAAAAAATTGATGTTAGACCTCACATTTTGAGAAATAATTATAAATAAAATGATATAACATGAGAATTAATTGTAAATAAAAATATTATAGCTGATATCTTCACAAAAACATTGAATAATGAGACAATAAAATACTGAAAAAAATGATAAAGGAAAGATAATTTTTTTAAAATTACCTATTGATATGTCACCATTGATGAGTCCTTATTGATATGTCATTGTTTATTTATTATCGTAATTGAGACACTATTTATGAGTGATTTATGATGATTTTCGATTGATAAGTAACTATTGATAAGAAAACATTGATGATTTTCCATGGATATACATGTCACGGTTGATGAGTCATCAATGAAGGGTCATCGCTTATGAGTCACTACTGAACAAGTCACCGTTCCTTTTCATTACCGATGTGTTATCAAAGTTTCCATAAATTTATCTTTTACATTTTCATTTTATTAAATTTATTAGTATTTATTTAGAATCCCTAATTGATAAAAATATCATGATTAATCATGTGAATTAACTTATGGAAAAATTCCTCGATATCATGAACCTTTTCCTTCCTCTTGAACAATTCAACATTCACCCTTTTTACACCTAATCCTTATACATAGTCAAATAGTGAGTGTGAAGAGAGTAAAATAATAAGAATTTGATGAGATTAGAAAATTGAGTAAAAACATATCTACCAGTATTTGGGAAATTATTTCATGGAACCCACATTTGAAAATATGGTTTATCAAAGTAGAAAGTAAAATCGATACAACATTTCTCCAAACTTGAAATACGATAGTATTATTATTTTTCAAATATATGAAATGGATGAATTGGTTCATATCAAATAAATGACTATATTATTCATTGGTTTTCTTTTATTTCCATCAAAATGCATAGTTTATTTTCTGAAATTTTGTGGATATGATAAGAAGTCACATTTATAGGGAAGTGATTTAATTCTCTTCAATTTAATCAAAGATATTGATAAAAGTTCATAACAATAGAGTTTATGAGAATTTTGAAGTTATTATACCATGTGATAGTGAAATATTGAAATTTGAAGAGACTAACTTATATTTTACAAGAGATGTTACACTATGAAGACATATTAACGTAAATATGATGGTGAGTGTAAGCTATTTTTCACATTTTTATATCATGTTATTGGTCATTGAAAAAAATTACAATTACAAGCGATATTAGGATGTATATTTCGAGTATATGATTAAAAAATTTAAAATAATGCATCTGAGTAGATTTTTGATGACTCATATGTATGATATTTGAAAGAAATTATCAATATCAAACTCCCCAGTATATCATAAACTAATATTATCCATCTTAGTTTGTAAGGGAAATGTAATAGATGTAGAATTATATGAAGATAAGTTTGGTGATATTTCTTGTAAAAACAATTTCTAAAATGGTTGAGGTGATCTGTAATACCTGGATAAAAAATTTGTAAGAGACAAAGAAAAATTATATGATGAATTTTCCCTATTTTTTAGCCACCATGACCTATGGACATGGTAGATACCATACTAGGGCACGATTTGTTCGTTTATCATGACGATGGATATAGTAAAAACGTTAAAATAGAAGTGGAATCAGAATAAAAAAAAGATTCAATGGAAGTAGGGAGTGATCTATATATTCCTAAATCTATTTATAATGTTTCTATTGGGCCTGTCAGTCCATTAGGTTCTCTACCTACAAAGGAATCAATATTTGATGGAAATGGAAATGAAAACCCTACACTATATATGTTTAGCATAAATTATCCACCTCTAAAACATCATGTCACCATAATGGTAATGAAAATTTATGTAATGAAATTACTTCTATGAAATAAAATGAAGACACTATGCAACATAATAAATCATATGGAAATGTAGGTAAAAATATTTAGGATCGTGATGATAGTGGACTTGATTATATAGATTAGAAAAATTATGACGTATATGATGATCATGGACATGGTATTGATAAGGATGACCATTCTGATCATGACAAATATATAGTTTAACTACGTCCTTAATCACAAGTGGAATCATGATTAAACATAGATGAAAATCAATATAATGAATCATCGATGACTGATTTTCCAATTGTTACTCAAGATTGTATGTATTCTACTAGTGAGTGGGAGAAGTCAACAAATAATTTGGATGAATCAAAATAAATATACCAATAACAAAATGTTGATAACATGTAGGACAATCAAACAGAACATGCAGCCTATTTACATGATGTATGTCAAACCTCCCATGTACCATGAGAAATAATAATCCTCCTTTTTAAAAGAAATAATATTTTTTAATTTTTAATAATGTTAAAGTATCCTAGTTCATTGAAAATTAGTTTTCAATAGTGATTTATATGGTGATCAAAAAAATATTATCAGAGAATAATGATCATTATTGGAGCCGGTAGATTAAAATAGAGATTTTCATCATTTTACTCTCAATGAAATAGATATATATGATAAAGTTTAAGTTCCCCATAATAAAATCATGCTTCTTTATACTACAATGATTATTCCTCTAGATGTATTCACCCAAGATGATTTTTATTATTTTCAATGAAATGTGAATTCTGACTTGGACTCCTTGAGAAGGAATTTGGTTTTAGATTTTTCAAATATTTTGAAATTTCAAAAATAAAACATTTTCTATCTTAATGAATAGAGTATATGATATTTGGGATAATTAGTTATATATCATATAAAACCAAGATTAGTATTTCATATTGAAGAAATGGAAGTAAAAAATTGATTATTTCCATTAGAGGTAGATTGTTTTGAAATTATATAGATGTTATGAAATTATATTTTTCATAACATAGGAATTATATTTCTCATAATTTGGAAGGCATGAAAACTAATACCTATCCATAAACTATACCTCATCCTTATCTATATAAAATTTATAAAGATATAATCTGATAGGTTTTTAGGGAAGATATCATAAATATTAATGATGTTGTTTCAATTCATGAGGAAAATATTAAGTAGATACATCATCATTGATATAATGTTTATAAGAGTATAAGAGAATGTGGAACTAATATTAGGACTGATAAGGACATCCTAATTAATGTGATATAGTATAATTATTCATGTTTTTATAGAATTAATGAGATTTCTAAAAATATAGAATTTCTAACAGATAATGTGTGATTTCTACCATTGGTAAGAGTAATAAATGAACATGAGATTCAATTAAAGGTTCTAACACAAACTCTTCAAATATTTATGCTGTGAAAATGGATTTAGTTAGTGACATGGAATGAGTATGTAATATAATTATGTAATTTATCACCCTCATAAAACCCTTTCTCTTTTTCCATAGTACAATTACTATTATATGAGAAGAAATTCATGTGACAAAACTTATTTCTGCTAAACCACATATCCAGTTCGATACATATAAGAATAGATAAATTAGTCAGAAGGTTTTTTGCCTCTATACATTTAGAGTAACAGATTACCATGAGATGATGCGATCAAGAACCTTTGAGCAGTTCTTATGCATTACACATTTCCTCTAGCTACTACAATGACATCCATTACAAACTATGCTCCAACATTCACTACTATTGACTCCACATATGACAGAGACAAGGAAAAAGGTAATTAAAAATTTAATCAACCACAAACCTCTATCCTTCGAATATAATTAGATGTAGTCATTTTATATGGATTATTTCATTGTTCTCGTTAACATTATCCTTCTATACTCAATATATTTTTGGATCCTCTTAAATTAAATATCATTGCTTTCGTCTAATATCTTTTTTTATATTATTTTTTTCTCCATTTTATTGTTGACAATAATATTTCTGGGTTTAATAAAGGAATTTATATTCATATAGTGAAAGCACTCAAAAATTATAAATATTTATCGACAACATTTGTATAAATGCCTAAATTTTTATATAATTTGATTTTATAAATTTTATATCTTCTTAAATGACATTAATATTGTCTTTAACTAAAATATATATCATAATATTTTTTATTACTAATTTAGTAAATGTTTTTTAAAAATAAATTATTTTATTCATCGAATTGGTGGATAATTTTGGCCTCTCCTTGTGGGGACTATGTTGGAAACTCTCTTATTTAAATGATAACAATACATGATTCTTTTAGTACAAATGATTCACATGTTTTTTGATAATATTTTATATGGTAAAATCCTTTCTATGATAATTCAATTAAGTATTATGGTGAGAAAATTTCTCCCGGGATTCACCATCAACTTGTGTTACCATCATCTAGAAGCAACTGTTTAGACAAGTCCCTACCAATGGAGTCACAACATGTTTTGATTCTGCCATAGGAGATACCACTTGATGCTATGTCACTATTATCACTAGTTTCATATACTTCCAATCCTAAATACCTCCAAATTCTGAGTCACCTCAATATTGTTGCAAAAATTACTATTTGAGGACATTAGTGTGATTGTTTCAATAAATATTTCTATTTGATAATATGTTGTCCATGTATTCATGTCCTAGTCAATGAAAAACATGAGTATTTATGAATATGATGATTATTTATATATTTTATTGATATCAATCTCTATAGGATTTGTTATAATGTTATAAATATGATTACTGACAAAAACATATAGAGATGTTTGTTACAGAATCTTTTAATTCTCACTATCTTCCTAATTCATTTATATTGAAGATAAACAACATATAATCACTGAATATTTAAATTTTATTGATTGAGACACTAAAATATATCAACTTAAACATTCTTCTATTTTGTCTTTGATAACCTATTATGATACAATTTTGAGAATGAATCTATGACTTGTCATAAATGTATATTTGAGGAACAAGAACATTCGTAATATATCAGACTAGTCATTACTATATTATTAATTTTTTAGGATTATTTTAAATGATTCTGAGAAATGTGTTGTATCTATTTTATCAAACACAAATTATTTCCTACACCAAACAAGAAAATACTTGTTATTCACTCCTTTCATTACATTCATTTACCCAATGTGTTTGTGGAAGAGGTCCCTATATGACCAATGATATTCTTACATCCCATGAATAATTATGGATGAGTAATTTTATCATATATATGTTGTAGCTATTGATTATATATCTGATATAGTTTGAGGATTCCATTTGTAATATTTATAATCATCTTAGCAATAGGTGATTTCCAGGTGAAGGGAAATATGTCTCATCTTGAGACCTATCCCATTTTTTATTCCACTATGTCATTTTATTATTCAGTTTTGTTTGAATTTTTTATCCTATATTGATTATAAATATATGAAAAAATGAAATTCATTGACAATTATTCAAATGTAGTTTTTGTAATTTTTTTGTGTAATTAAATTTATTACAAAAGTTAATGTATTTATAAACATTATTTTAACTAAGACTTAATCACTCTATAATAAATAATTTAAAATGAAATACCTTATATCAATGGTATATTTTGATTAATTGGATATTTTTTATTGAGGGGTTTTATTTAGATTAATCCATCATTGAAATTTTATATAGAACTCAATTAAACACCCCTTTAGTTACTCACTCTAACCAACCTAGATGATGTAACATGTAAATAACATGGGATAGAATATTGGAATACCATGTAGAATATACTATGAAAATCAAAGAGTTTTTTTTATTTTTAAAACATGATTAAAAAATATATATCTATCTACATTAACATGAAATGTTTATTCATCAGTTTCAAGGTGTCCATTAGTTATATAGAACAATATTTTATTCCTTTCAGAGATCAATCTGATGATATTGTACCAATTTTGTTACAAAAAGTACATTTTTTCCCTTGAGGCTAAACATGACCATTCTTGTCATCCCTATATCATGATAGAAATTTTATTATCCCCACTATATTTTTAATTTTTAAAAAAAATTTATTGGTATTAAAACTATATATTGTGAATAATTTTAATTTAAATTAGGTATTTTCCTAAAAAGGAAGAATAAATGTAGTATTGGGGGGGTTCATCTGTTGTATATGATATCATTCAAATCAACTATATAAAAAATTATTTTCACCAGGAAATAGAATTTGATTAAAAAAAATACTCTATATTGATTTTTTGGGTCAAAAATCTTCTCAATTGTATTTTTATTTTATTTTATATTATTTTTTTGTTTTTGTGACTTTAAAATAGATTATTAATGATAATAATAATCTATAAGGGGAGATTAATTAACAAAAAAATTCATGATTTTTGTTATTTTTTCAACACTAAAATAATTAATTATTTAAAATCAATTTTGTATTATTGGAAAATGTATTTAACTTTTAGAGATGATGTATAATTCATTTTATTATTCCTTTCTATGAAAAATATGGATTTAGGATTACGTAAAAAATTATTTATAGTTAATGATAAAAATTAGGTAGGACTTGATGTATGTGTAAGGGACATCATTTATTACATTAGGGTCCTTTGCCCTTATGATATGGTTTCTAAAATATTTTCAAATGGAAGAGAACTAAGGTTTCCATAAGGGTAATTTGAAAATTCAACAGGAGTAACACAAATTTTTATAATTTTCATTTAAACAATATTTCTAGGGTAATAGAATAGGCAATGAAAGCTGGTGGGCCAGGAAATTAAAATTGTTTGCATCACTGGAGCAATGTTACGATGTCGACTCTCATGAGCTTTTCTGGAACGGTCCTTGGACCACACATTGATTAGTGAGATCACAACATAAATATATCATGTACCTAATTTACATCTAATGTGTACATGTACATTGTAGTCCGCTGGAAAACATTTCTCAAAGAATCTTATGTCAAATCGCCCTGGATCATCCACACACACCTCTTGAATCCACTTGCATGCCATTCGTTGAGATCCTGGTTCTAGCGCAGATCTTCAACGCTCTCTTTAGTGCAACGATGATCACCGCAAGGGGAGATGCTTCCATACAAGATAGCTAAAAATGAAGATCTTTCTTCACTGGATAGACTCTCTCTATAGTTTCCAGGAGGAGATATAAGCTCTCAATCTCAATACATTAATAGTTTTTATGGGATATCCTCTCTCACACATATATAGTGAGTGTTTAAAACATGCGCTATGGACTCCCGACCCCTGGGTAAAAGACATCAACTACATATGTGATATAAATAATTATTTATCAAAAATAAAATTATGCCATAAATAATATTTTAAATTTATCACTTACATGTAATTCATATATATATATTAGGTGATAAATTTGAGTACTTAACTCGACTCATTCCACCTTATAATATTAAACTAACAGACGATATTAAAATCCATTCAAATTATATTAATACTTGTATTTACTATATAACTTATAAATACATGTTATAAATAAATTCAACGAATTATTATAAACATGAATAATTAATGAATTTATATATTCTTTGGTTATCCATAGAACTTGGAGAGTGCTCAGACACATTGGAGGGGTGTACGAAGTTCTATATTCATATTCCCAGTATATGGATGTTTCTCAAGGTGCTATTGTGTGTGACCCTCTAGTCCCTTACCTCAATAGTAGTGAATAATATCCACCGACCTAGAGTGGTGTCTAACAACCCTCCGAGGCCCCTATAGTGATAAGTCAATGTCAAAGCAATGACTGGCTTCCTACGAACATGGTCCGTGTAATATAATATTTTCGTCATCGATATCACAATAAAGAAGAATGCATATTTATTTAATCATTATTTGTTTTTCTTTATTTAGTTTGTTGGTTTTTTCGAATGGTCTTACCTTCCACTACCATGGCCATGGATTTAATAATGTTGCAACCATCCTAATCAACCAGGCCTGAGATATCTCATCCGGAACTCAGAAGGAAAAAATCATTTCTCGTCTATTCAATCAATGCCATGCCATTAATGACGTACCTGATACAAAATACCTTTCCACGAATTTGTCGTCATGGTTTTCTCCTTGCATAAAATGTATGTAATTAAATGAAATCCATTGAAATTAATCTCAATTATAAAGACCATTACACATGTCCATAGATAGTAATGACCAATGAAACTTAAAACATGTGGTGTTCCTATTATACGGGTCTTTCCTCGTGATCCCAACTACTAGAGAACAACAAGAGTGAACTTCATGAGAAGAAGTCTCAATGATTATGAGCACCCACCACCTGATGGTCCCACATCATCTGTGTCCTTTCAGAATGATGTGAATTGACCATAGGATGTTATATTAAGGTTACTGTCATGGAATCTCAGGGTTCTCATTATAGCCTGGGATCTACTATAACCCTTTGATGCGACAGGTAATCTAAGGACATTGTCATAAACAAATTGGATGAAAAATCATTTATACCATTATGGCAAGATAAACACATGTATTGAAAAAAACAATATACATGTATTAGTAATCAAATTACAAAACAAGTTGGGTCTAGGGCACATACATTTAACACTCCCACATGCACTAGAACCAACTACTAATGGGTTTCAATCCGCTAGCTTTCACTAGTGTATCATGCTTCTGCTGAAAAATGGATTTTGTCATGGGGTCTTCCACATTGTCCTCTGTGGCTACTTTTCTAACTGTCACTTCACCTCTTTGAATACGATCCCTCAATCGATGAATCTTCGGAAGAATATTCTTTGTTCTTTGGTGAGTCATGGACTCCTTGGAAAGCACCACTACAGCAGTATTATCACAATATAATGGTAAATGGTCTGCACTGCAAGGTTCAACGCCAATATCTGAGATATATCCACATATCAAGACTACTTTCTCTGTTGCATAGGAAGATGCAATATATTTGTACACTGCTTTTGAATTAGCAACCACTGCTTGCTTCAAGCTTCTCCAACTCACAGCACCACCATTCAGGCAAAAGATGTTGCCTGACTATGATTTCATATCATCAAGATCTATCTAGAAATGTGCACTAGTGTATCCCATCACAACTAGTTCCTCACCTCCCCCATACACCATCAACATATCCTTAGTACACCTCATGTACTTTATGATATATTTAAAAACAGTCCAATGAAACTGTCCTATATTGGATTGAAATCTACCCACCATGCTTAAAGAAAAGGCGACATCAAACCTAGTATATATCATGGAATATATGATAGAACTCACTACAGAAGCATAATGTAATCTACTCATTCTATCAATCTCCTCCTGTGTTTGAGGACACATTTTCTTGGAGGGATTTACACCATGTGACACATGTAACAATCCTCTCTTGGATTATTTCATACTGTATCTTTAAAGTACCTTGTCAATATATGTACTTTGCCTTAGCCCAAGTAGCCTTTGAGATCAATCATGATAGATATTTATCCCTAGAATGTAGGTTTCTTCACCTATGTCTTTCATGGAGATACATTCATTTAACCAAGTCTTAACTAACTGTAATAATTGCACCTTGTTTCCCATAATTAATTTGTCATCAACATATAATAAAAGGAAAATAATGGAATTCCCTTCATCCTTTTTATAGACACAAGGATTGCTTTCATTTTTGAAAAAACCAAAATCTATTATGTCTTCCTCAAAACAATCATTTCATGATATTGATGCATACATTAACTCCTAATCGGATCTATGCATCTTGCATACTTTATTGGCATTATTTTACTTGACAAACCCTTCGGGTTGAGTAATATAGACATCTTCAACCAACATCCCATTTAGAAAAAGAGTTTTGACATCCATTTTCCAAATTTCATAATCATTAAAGGCTAAAACTGCAAGAAATGTTCTAATGGATTTATGCACTGCTAATTGTAAGAAGGTTTTATCATAGTCAATGCCTTTATGTTGCCTAAAACCCTTTACAACCAGTCATTCTTTAAAGTTATTAACCACAGCATCTATGTCATGCTTCTTCTTGAATACCCATTGGCATCCAATTTGTTTTATATCAAGTGGAGGGTATAGAAAAAACCAAACATGATTTCGGTACATGGACTCCATCTACGAATTCATGGATTCATTCCATTTAGCGGCTTCTTTTCTTATTCTACTTCCTTGTAGGTTAGAGGTTCATTATCCTCAAGGACTAATGTGTCACCTGACTCGGTGAAAAGAAAACCATAACCCTCTAGTTCTCTAACCTCTCACGTAGACCTACATAGTATATGTGTCTTATGAACAACTTCTTCATCCACTTATTCTTGTGGAGATTATTCCTCTAAAACTCTTGTCCATTTGGAGCATTAACTTCATCAAAGAAAATCTTACTCCCACTATTTCCAATAGAAATGTGTTCCCATTCTAGAAATGTGGAGTATCATTATACAATGACATTTCTATCTAAAAGGTTATATAGGTAATATCCTCTAGTTTCCTTAGGATAACTCATAAAGAAGGACTTAGTGCTTCTGGAAGCTAATTTTTCACTTGGTTAAGTCTTTAAAAATGTCTTGCACTTCCATACACACATGTTTGTTAGGTTGGGTTTCTTTACATACCATAACTGATATGGAATCCTTTATACATCTTTATTTGTAAATTGGTTAAGGGTATATGTTGTTGTCTGCAAGGTGTATCTCCAAAAAGATTATGGAAGGGTTTCATGATTCATTATTGATCTGACCATGTCAAGAAAGTTCATATTCCTCCATTCACTAACACCATTCCATTAAATTTTATATGGAGGCATGGGTTGGGATATTATCCCACACACCTTCAACATATAAATGAAAGCTTGGTTATGATATTCTCTGCCTCGGTTTAAGTGATGTGATTTTATGTTCTTACCAATTTGGTTTTCTACTTCATTTTTGTATTCCGTAAAATATCTTAAAGGAATCTGACTTATACCACATTATATAGATATAGACATACCTACTATACTCATCGGTAAAAGTAATGAATTATAGAAAACCACCCCTTGCCTCTACTGGAAATGGGAAACATACATCAGTATGTATTACATCCAGCACTACATTGGCTCTTTCTCCCTTTCCTAAAAAAGGTGCTCTGGTCATATTTCCTAGTAAACAAGTCTTTCATACATAAGAGGGTTATAACTGTACCAAGTATAGATACCCTTCTTGATGAAATCTCTGTAATAGCTTATCATTTACATGACCAACATGGATGTGAAAAAGGTGTGTGTTATTTGAGTCATGTTGGATATTTTTGTCATTGATTGTGTTTACTGAGTTTTCTAGTTCCGTCATATATAAACCATTGTTACGATGTTCCATACCATAACATATGGTATCCTGATAAAAGTGAAAACATTTATTTCCAAACATGAACTAAAATCACATAGTGTATAGACTCGACACATAGATAATGTTTCCAATAACCAAATGTATATAATATATAGTGTATAAAACTAGAACCAAACGAGTTGGTAAGGTTATGTGATAGTCTCCCATAGCCAAGGCTACCAGACGTTCACCATTTAAATCTTAGAGATCTAGTTAACCTTTGGAAATTTTATTGATGCTACTTGTTTTTTGTATATGTATACAAATGTGTGAGACACATGCCATATCCAATACCCAACTTATAGATAAAGGTAGATTTCATTCATTGAAAAATATATCTGATGTAGAAGAATTATCTTTCTTTTTCGTCCCATATATGCAATTCTTCTTCTAGTGGAATTTCTTGCTGCATCCACAAAAGACATCTTCCTGTTCATTAATTTACCTCTAAATCATTGGCTTTTTTCAGGACGATGCATTGTTGTCTTTGTCCATGAAATTACCTTATACCCCTTTCCCTTGAGCTTGTTTCTCTTGATCACAATAAGGATATCTTAATTGGTATTTTTCATATCCTTATCAGATTGGCGATTGAAGCCCAAAGGTCTGGGAGTGACTTTGTCATATAATTCATATTATAATTTGCAATAAATGTAGAGAATATTGACGGTAAAGAAGCAAGAATGATATCCAATGCTAGTGCTTGGTTCAGTTTGAACCCAAGGGATTAAAGCCTCTCAAAATACCCAATCATCTTGAGTACGTGAGGACCGGCTTGGTGCCCTTCTGCTGGACTACACTTATAAAGATCACAAGACATTTTATACCATTCTTTCCTGTAGCTCTCCTTATAAAGTTATTGGAGATTTGAAAGCATCTTGTAGGATTCCTCATCCTCATGATATTTTTTCTATTGGATAGACATGGATGACAACATCATGCATTATAAATCAATTGCATCCTCTACATGGTTTCTCCATTTTTAGATTTCTTCCTTAGTTGTTCCCTAAGAAGGATCAGTAGGAATTCGGGATTCTAGCACATAATACTTCCTTTCTTGGCGTAGTACTATGCTCAACTGCTTATACCACTATGGAAGTCATTTCCATTCAACATATTTTTCTTTATCAAAGATCATTCACAGTGATAAAGTACTTGTGTTGTTGGTGATTTCCATTTTGAATCTACATCAAATAAATATTTAACAGTTAGTACATTTTCTTGATTACCTATTGACATTTATGATTAATAAATTATTACATCATTTTAATGTCTCCCACTATTTTAGAGAAACATAATATTCCTCACTATTAGATTCAGAATAATATATCTCTTGAGAATTCTAGTTACAAGGATCCTCGAAACCACCCTCCTAGACTACAATCATGGGCTACGCCACTATATGGAGGGCTTCAAGGTACGCACTAGACTGGAAAACCACTTGTTCATGTGGTTCCTTGTGTTGTTGAGTAAGGTACCAGCTTTTGGAATATGACCATGATTCCTTCAACATATTTCCCCTAATGTGATAGCAAGTTAGCTAAGGATAATCGTTAAATACACCCTTTAATTTAGTCGACCCATTTCTCTCTTGAAAACACCCCGGTAGTAAGCGGCACTCTCAACTATGGCTAACGAGCACCCAAATAGATGGTTTTGTTTTGATGTGTGAAATGGAAGGATTTTAGACTCAATATATCATTGAAGGGTATTTATATTTATTTATGAATATAATCTGTTTCTATTAATAATGTTCAAACTAGGTTGTCGCGCTCACAACATTACATGCAATAAAATATTATTTGTCATATCTTTATGCATTTTATCTAGTTTACTATTCTATGTGATCATGAAATAATCATTTAGATGCATAAAATAATAATCTATGCATAAATTAAATCATGTAATCCAACTGTTCTTGAGCATTCTATAAAGATCAATCCACTACAGATCAATATTGACCAAGGGGAATCCATACATAAGTAGTAACATGACTCACGTCACAACATGCCCAGTGCAATGCGTTCAGATTACATCTGGTTTACCGCCTCTTCATGATGGGTCTGCATCATAAGTCCTCATCATTTAATTACAAATTAATATGCACACAGGCGAGGGGGTCTAGGGGTACAAAATACATCTCAAGCATTGGACACACAGACCCTTATACATATTTGAATTAAAAAAGACAATTTTTGGACCATCATTTATCTAAATAATTATTAATAGCATCACACACATTGAATAAGTAATTAAATAATTAATTAAATACCAGACATACACAGTTCGGTCACATGCTCAAGACCAGTCGTGGAAAAATATGCATTAAAAAATTAAATTGCAACAAATTTAAATAGTTTCAGGTTGTTATAATATATTAAATAAATTTGATTAAATTAAAATAATTTATTTTAATGGTTCTATTTGTTTATTTTAATTTTAATTCTAATAATTTAATTTTATTCTTTAATTAAATTAATATATTAGATTAAAATAATTTAAACCCTCAAATTAAGTCTAATAAATTTAATTTAAAAAATAAATTAATAAAAATTAATTTAATTCCTGGTTACTTCTTGCCAGGGAGGAGTCTGACATGACTGCAAACAACCGTGGGGTGTCATCCTAGAGCAGGGCCAATTATGGCATTACTGCGACATGACTGTAGCGTGACTACAGCATGACCGCGGTGCGACCGCGACGTGACTACTTGGTCTTGAGACTCCCGGGGCGGAAATAACATCCAGTGAGGTCTGAATGGAGTAGCGGGAATCTGGGAAGAAAACTGGCCAGCCGCATGGTAGGCAACCTGCATCTCTTGTGAGCCAGTGAGGCGGCAGCCAGGTCTGACATGGCCTGGGCGGGCACGGCCGGTGCGGTTCTTGGATTGCACGAGCATGAGGTCCGGCCAAGGGCGACGTGGCACAACCAGGGGTCCCGTCTCGGGCGAGGGGCAGCGGTCTGAGGCAGTGCAACACGGCGGTCCGGTGTGCTCAGGGCAAGGAGGTCTGGTGGGCTCGGGGTATCGGGAGCGGCGCGACGCTGCCAGAGTGGGATCGGTGTAGTAGTCTAGAAGGCGGTGGTCTGAGGTGGAGCGGCGCGGTCTGAGTGGGAGCGGCAGAACTCGAGGAGGAGGTCCAGTGGGATGCAGTGGTCAGTCGTGTAGGGGACCGGCGGTAGGTGGCTAGGTTTTCTCCCTCAAAGGGGAGCCACCTACATGGAAGAAGACCCTTTTGGGTCTTCTAATTTTTTTTATTGCCCTTATAAAAAATTAAAGTCCCCTTTTGTCAAATTTTTTATTAAAAAAATTAAAGGAAGAAGATCCCATAATGGGGTGTTAGTCCTCCTTTTTTTTATATAAGTATTATAAATTAAAAAAAAGACTTGACTTGACCCCATGTCTTGAAACTAATATTTTATTTTATAAAATTAAAATATCTTATATGATAATATTATTTTATTTTTCTCCTAAAAATGAATTTACTAGATTAGTTCTTGCTACTAGATTAAGTCTATAGCATGGCCGGATTTCGGTATTTTAATGAAGGTATTAATTAAATTAAAAACATGTTCTTCTCAAATTTTAATCTGAAGAAAATTTAAGTGGAAGAGTCGATGTGATTAAATTTTACAAATGACCATAACATGGCCATTCGAAAACGGATCGACATGGGGTCAGTTGCGTTGGAACCAATTTATCTCTCCGTACTAAAATTTTATGAAATTTAATTTTTCTTTTGACTCTAAAAACTCATGCATCCCTCTTATACCACTGAATGTACCGGAACAGGCTACAGAAGCCGGTGGGCTGGGAAATTAAGTTTTTTTGCATCACTGGAGAAACATTACGACGTCGACTCTGGTGAGCTATTCTAGTATGGTCTAAGGAACATGTGTTGATTAGTCAAAGCTCAAAATAAATAGATCATGTACCTGGTTCAGATACGACGTGTGAATGTCTATTGTAGGACACCGATGTTCATTTCTTGAAGACACTGACGTCGAAGCCCTCTAGACCATCCAAACACACCTCTCGAATCTTCTCGCACATCCTTTGTTATGATTCAGGTGCTAACGCGGATCTTTGATGTTTACTTCAGCACAGTGATGATCACTGCAAGGGAAGAAGTTTTAATCCTAGTTGGATGAACTTGAAGATCATCCTTTTCTTCAGATACTCTATCTCTAGTTTTATGGAGGTTATTGAAGCTCTCATTATCAACACATGAATAGTATTTAAGGGGTATCCTCTATCTAACTTATATATGGAGTGTTTAAATCACACAGTATGGATTCTCAGCCCCCGCGTAATAGACATATTCTATATAAGTGATATAAATAATTATTTATGATAAATAAAATTATTCCATAAATAATATTTATAATTTATCACTTGTAATATATAAATATATTATATGATAAATTTGAGTCTTTAACTTAACTCATACTTCCTCGTAATATTAAAAAATCCTAGGATATTAAAATCTATTCGAATAATATTAATACTTATATTTACTATATAACTTGTAAATAAATGTTATAAAAAAATTCAACGATTTATTCTAAACTTGAATAATTAATTATTTTATTTATTATTTGGTGATAAATTGAACTTGGAAAGTTTTCCAACCCTTTGGTGGGTCCCAACATATTTTATATTCTTTTTTCTATAATTGGGAATATCCCCAAGGCGCTATTGTGTATGACCCTCTAGGCCCTCACGTCAATAGAAATGAATAATATCCACCAACATAGAGTGGGGTCTAGCAACCCATCGAGGCCCCTATAGAGATAATACAATGTCAAAGTAATGATTTCATTCCTATGAACACAATATGTGTAATATAATCTCTTCGTCATGGATATCTCAATAAAGAAGAATTCATACTAGTGTCGTCATTATTTATTTTGCTTTATTTTTTTGTTGATTTTTCTGGACAGTCTTACCTTCTAGTACCATGGCTGTGGATTTAATGAAGGGGCAGCCATCCAAATAATCCTAGCCCGAGATATCTCTTCCTGAAACCAGATGTGACAAATCATTTCTCGATCATTCAATCAATTCCATACAATTAATGAATTATCCAATATGAATTACCTCACCATAACTTTGTCACCATGGTTTTCTCCTTGCATCAAATGTACATAATTAAATGACATCCATTGACAATGATCTCAAGTCAAATAACCATTACACATGTATGTAGATAGAAACAACCAATGACACCTATAACATTTGGGGTTCCTATTATGCAGGTATGTCCTCATGATATCATCTACTAAATATCATCAAGTGTGAACATCATGAGAAGAAGTCTCAATGATTATGAGACCCCAGCACCTGGTGGTCACACATCATCTGTGTTCTTTCAAAATTATGTAATTAGACTATAATACATTACTCTAAGATTATTGTCATGTCATCTCACGGTTCACATTATAGCTTGGGATATACTATATCCCTTTGATGCGACAGTTAATCTAAGGACATTACCATAAACAATGTGGATGCAGATATATCTACACTATTATGTCAAGATAATGACATGTATTATAAAAACCTAAATACATGTACATGTAATCAATGTATAAAACATGTTGGGTCTAGGGAACCCACTTTCAACACTATTAAGATCATTTCCAAAAATTAGGGAAAACTAAAATTTTTGTAAGTGTAATTACCAATGTAAAATATTTTAAAAGAAATCGATTGCCAATGTAAATTATATGATTTATTCTATTTCTATATGGTCCATTGGAAATTACAATAAGGTTTATTAGTATTTTGAAAAATGATAAAGAAAGAGACCCACTAGATTGGGTAAGACTCAATAATATATAAAAATGAAGAATTGGAAGGAACATGGAAAAGGAAATAATACCAACTATATCCATTGGGGGTCAATGTTATTTTTTATGGGTCATGATGTTCTTATAGGGGTAAATGTTACATTCTATGGGACATCATTTTGATTAATATTAAATAGATTTTATTATGGTAAATAATTTTAAAACAATAATCAAATGTTTCTTTATTATTCATTATTGTTCTCAACATCACAAACATTATGATGGGTTTTGATTCAATATAAAGAGGAAAATTCAAGTGAAAGGTGTTTCATTGATGTGAGAGCACGGTTTACCATAATATGTCACGTCATTACATGATACTCCAGCTAGTATAGAATAAAAAAAATATAAAATTCCTACATATTTTTCGATGTTTTTAAAAAATGATATATCTATATATTTATTATTTTTTAGATGATTTTTAGATATTAAAATTAGGTAGTAATATTTTTTGTCATTCCATATTAAAATATTTGACATTATTATACATTTATATAGTTTTAATAATCCAATATTATATTGAAATGAAAAATATTAGTATCATTGAATCATGAATGGATATTACATTTTATATTATCAATAGTTTCCATGATGTTATGTGAATATAAATATATAAAAATTGATAAATAAAATTGTCAAAAAATTGAGAATTTGATGTGACATAAATAGATAGAACACTTATATCAATCCCAAGGGAAGTATTTGACAAACCAGAGAACATCATCGTAAAAAAAAATCCAATATAAAAAAAAATTATATATTATGTATCTAGTGGAATTATTTTTAAAAAGAATAATAATATAATGATATTTCATTCTCACATTCACACATTAGTTAAAATTAAAACATGAGAACATAAGATAACATAAATATTAATATAATAATATTCAGGTACTTATTTGATAATAACATTTGGAAAGAATATATTATTCTAATATATATATATATATATACATTCAGATATTCAATTACGACTATATTAACACATGTATTTATTGGAAATTTTAATGTACCTATTGCGATTGTATAAAAATTTCACTATTTTTTTGATCTCCTGAAAAATATTATGGGATTAATACTAGAATTATATTTTAGTACAATAAAAAATATATTATTCAGTGATTGATTCTTGAAATATCTCTTAGTCAAAATATAATAAAATACATAAATTGTTTTTCATAGCATGACTTGAACCAATCAATGATTGGGTTCCCATATTTGTAGTGATCCTTGTCAAAACCCACTGTGTTTTATGAATTTACATTACATATTTATAAAAGGATAAAGAATATTTTTAAAATTTTTTTGTCGACCATAAAAAAATTGGTTTTATTTATTAAAAATATGTTATAAAAATCCACTACTATTTATTTATCCACCCCACCCCCACTTAGTGGTATTATAACTGTCAATGTTTGTAACTTTTTTTGGGTTAATAAAAAGTAAAAATATTTTTGTTATTGAATAATTTTATTCTACAGATATTTTCTATGTTTTAAAGAGATTATATTTTTTAAAAATAATTGTAATATCAACCTATTATTTACAAGAATGTAGGCTAATACATTCAATTTATAAGTATAATTATTTGTTAAGATGTTAATTTAGGTGTAATTAATGGTGTTATATTTCATAGTGAGGATGTAAAAAATCAATGGTATATATTTTTGTGAAATAATAAGTAATAGATTCTTTTAAAATTTTATTATATTAATTGTATGATGGTTTTATCCTAATCCAAACCCACACATAATATCATTTAATGTATTTTTATAAATTTTTTGGGTATATATTTATCTAAAATAAGATTTTATTTAGTTGGGATATATAGATATTTAAATGATATTAGTTCTTATGAAAGTATAAAAAATTTGATTTGTATAAGATTAAGAATTATTTTCCAGTTCCAACATAATACATGATAAGTTATATGGATATCACATTAGAATAAACAATACCATCATATGGAGATTAATTCCAAACGTTATGTATGTAGGTAGGATAAATTATAGTATCTATAAGAATATATCTAAGAGTATATTATAATGAATCTGAGAAACATAGTAGGAATAATGAGTTTTGAGATATTAATTTTTTTTTTAAAAGTTCCTGATAAGATTTTTTTTTGAATTCAATAAGAACTTTAATTTTGATTATTGAATATTAAATAATATTTTGGTTGATTTGTTTTCTCAATTTTTTAAATCCTAATCATATTAAATATATATATAGTGAATAATTATGATATTTTTTACAGATGTTGGGTTATTTTTTATTTTTCTACAGAATTTATAGTTTACAATGTTATCTAAAAAATGTAAATATATCCCTTCAAATATAATTTATGAATATTTAAAAAAATTAAAATTATAAATAATATTTATAGGTTGTTTTTAAAGATTATCTATTTATATAATGAGATATTAATTAAATAAAATTTTGGTAGGACATATTTATAATGATGATTTGAAACTGATCATAATGATATTTGAAAAATAAATTGAAGGAAAAATTAATTGAATTAGATGTCGATAGTGAAGATTTTAATAAATTCACTAACCATCATAAAGGCATATCATTATTGTAAATATCATTTATGAAATTTAGTAATTGTGAAGAAGAACATTAGGACGTAATATATAGATGAGAAAAAATAAGAATAATATGTACCATAGATATCTTCTATGGAAATATCATAAATTATCAGTTTAAGATGAATAAATAAATAGAGCCATAAAATGTTTATTGTTATCTAACATTAAAAAATATAGATAACATTGTTAGGGTAGTTACTCCATGAGTGTAAACCCTGTTTTATTAGGAAAACCATAATGTACTGTTAGTTCCAGGGGTATGAATGAAGTGGATTTCGTGGATAAAATATCATTGAAAATTTATAATTTTGAATGAGACATAAAGGATGAGAAAAATAATTATGTATACTATGATAATAATGACACCATTGAAATAATTTTAGTAAAATTAAATTTAATATGGATAAATAAATATCAAATATAAACAAATTGATGCGTTTGAAGGAAAATAGATGAATAATTTATGAGAAGATGTCGATAATAATGATGGGTGAGAATTTTGGGTGATCAAATACAATGATTTCAATACATTTTTTAAAAATTGTTTATATAGGAATTCATTATTTTTTCCTTGAGAGTAAAAACTGTAGATATCATAATTTCAAATGATTTTGTGTTTTTCTAATTAAAAAATACTCAGAAATAATTTCATGTGATATAGTATTGTGTTAATTAAATGTTTATGAATAATGTAAGATCATTGATTTAATATAGATCAACCAAATACTACATGGATAAAATATTTAGTGTTAAATAAGAAATATGAATATATATTTTGGTACACCAAAAATATTATAATTAATGATCATGAGCATTGAAGAATATTAATAATTGAGAAGTATAAGAAGACTCAAGTACTAATTCTATGGGAATATGAGTTTACATTCCATAACATGATTAATAATGAGAGGGTACTAATATAATATTACATGATGGGTCAATAAATATAGAGGAAAATAATACTATAAGTATATATTTTCCAAATCATTCTTTGACTATTCGAAATTTGAAAAAGGAGTGTCTAAATTACATGTTTTTACTAAACCTCAATATTTTACAATGATTGTATCTTTTAGAAGAATATATTTTCATTCTATTTTTTCTTTTTTTAGATACTACGGAATATATTTTCCAATGATTTAGATATTGGAACACTTTTATAAATTAGAAACGAGTAGTTAAATTAATAATAATAAAATTGTAAAATATAATGGGATCGAAGTGTATTATTAGTAAAAACCCAATATCATTAACCATAGTCGAACATAGTAAATAGTTTATGAATAAATTTGAACCATGACATATATAAAACAATCTATTTTTTACTCATTAAATTATTTCTTACATATATTGTCAATTATTTATGGGAAATAGGGATGATGCATTCCACAATAAAATCAGAAGAGGTTTGAATACTGTGAGGGATAATTAAATGTGAAAATAATTAAAATAATATATATTTTTTCTTAATTTATCCTCCCTATTAGTAGTACTATAGTTATTTATTGGGAATCCATGCTGGTATTAGTGAATGCATTTGAAACATTAATTGTCTCTATTATGGGTTTGCTTGTAATTTTTTCAATATAAAGATAAAATGGATATGTGATGAAGGACATATGATTCACCCAATGAATAATATAGTTTATATAAATATATATAACAACATATTTGTTTCATCAAAATATTATATTAATAAATGTAATTATGTAAATAATAAAATTTTGTTAATTTGATAATTAATAAAATATATCAAAAATCGATCACTTATGGAATGTAATCAAACTGGTAATTAGTATGTCATATGTATTGATGACTATCAAAACAAATAATATAGTTTTATATTTGAATTATGTGTTATAGTTAAATATATCGATGGATTTTAGACTAAAATAAATGGTTATCTTAAAATTGATCCACTTGAAGATATATCATTCAGAATTTTTTAGATCAATGTAACATAAGTTGAAAAGAAATATCTTATTTTTGGAATTATATGACATGGATATAGAATTATTTGAGAATATTAAAAATGAAACACTCTCCACTAAATATATCAAAATTAATGAATAACACTAATTTTACTACAATGATAATATTCCTTGGAATAAAAGGTGTTTTAAAACCATATTCTAGTAAATATGATATAATAAAAGATTGTGAATATATGAAAAATGTATAATATCAAACATGAGAATATTATAGAAAATTAAAAAATACTATATAGGAGATCATGTCTAAAATGGTAAATGTAATAATCAACTAATTTTAAGATTGAAAAAAAATAATGTTTCTATTATGAAAATAATATGTCAAATGGAAACAATGCTAAAGAAAAATTTAGGGTGATAAAAATAAACAAAAAAAATGAATATAGTGATGAAATATAATAATAAAATCTCAATATTTCAAAAGAAAAATATTTATAGCTTCACAAAGAGTAGACACTCTTATGAAAATATCAAATATTAGGTTTGTATCTAGAGGGTATAATTTATGTGTTATAAAGATCATAAAATTATCCTCTAAATCATATATAATCAATTATATTAAAAGTGAAACCTTTTACCTCATCAAAATTAATTATAGAAATATTATTTTTAAAATATATTTTTTATATCAATTTTTTAATGTTCATTTAATCAAAAACAAAATTTACTACTATCTAGACTGTTACATAAATGACCCAATAAAAACATCACAACAAAATTTGGTACCATGGATTGTTTTATAAAAGATTTTTTATTTTCTAGGATAACTTCTCAATGTTTTTATAATATATAATTCCAATACCATGGTGGAGAAATGATGAAATGAGACAATGATCATGAAAAATGTATTATCATTTAACATGAAAATTATTTTTAAAACTTTTGATTTTTTTGAAATATATCTAAGGTGTTCATCATGGTCATTATTAATGGTTAAAACCTACCAAAATGTACAATATTATCTTTAATGTGTAGGGAAACATGATATTGTAATAGTGAAAATGATTATAAAATGTAATTAAACCATGTGTAAGGTGAATATTTTAGGTGATATAAAATAGAAACCACAAAGATTATAAGTTATTTGACACTAATGATACATGCTTCGACTATGGATGGATATGTCAAAATTTATATCCTATATAGAAATCTATGAATATCAACATTAATGAAAGTTATATTAAACAACAAAGAATAAAATCAGTCTATATGAGAAAAAGAAAGGATTTTCTTATTTGAAGAAATTGAAGAATAATAATTTAAAAAAATCATGAAATGGTGAGCGGAAAACTATTGGAATCTATTTATTAGATCAAATAATGTTTTACATACTCTAAAAAGTGTTTTTTATATAGATAGAGAATTTAGAATTTACAAAAAATATAAATATTAAAATAAATTAAAATTTCTTTGCTACATGTTGTGAAAAATAATATTACACAAGGGTAGACAGTGAAATATGAATTAATAAAATCATTCTCATGGCGGATCATACCAAGAATGTTAATAAAAGATAAATCATGAAGTGTTCTCACAAAAATGGATATTAATTAAATATAGTTTAAATATTGTGTTTCCACTACCCACATTATTTACCTCACTATGATGAAAAATGGAAGTTTTATTATTATCATATATTATTATAGTGTTTATTATTGAATTTATTTTTATTTTATGCATGTAGCTGAGAAAATTATGAATTATTTATTGACATTACAATAATATATAATGTCCATATCAATGTGACCATTCAATTGAAGCATATATTTTTGATGGAATACATTGATGGAAAAGATTAGTGGTTTTTTTAAATAATATAATATATAATAGGGTATTTATGTTGTGCATTACATGACTAATATTTTCAGTTAATAGCATCCCAAAATTTATTATTTCTAATGAAAAAATAAAATTACAAACAAGTATGAATATTTTATATTTTGATAAAAATATTACCAAAATTTTTGTAGTTTTATTGTATTATAGTATAATAAAGTGGTATTGTGATTATAATTACTAAAAAATTGAAATTTAATGGGGTGGAACTTGTTTTCTATAGAATTGTTTTTAATTGATATCATCAATGTGAGTGGTAAATTGAACTGTTTCTTGAAAAATTACATGATGAAAAAAATCATAATTATTATCACATGATTGGATGATTTATGTATTTTGTTGAAGTAAATATTATTCAATATTCTATTCTATAATGAGTTATCTTAGGTTTATATATAATTTTTTAATTTATAAACAAATCTTAGATTAATTTTTTTAAATACTTATCTAATGTGATTATAGTTTTATAAAGGGGAGGAAGAGGAAATTTTTTTTATTTAGTAATGAATGATTTAACAATGATAAATATTTATGAGGATACATTTTAATTATTTCCAATAAATAGGAGATAAAACTGAGATCTATAAAAAAAATATTGTCATTGATTTATTTACATGGAATGAAATCATATCCAAATAGAGAGATTTAAGAGCATAATAACTTTTACCAATATTATTCCCACATATATATATAATCATAATAGTTTCATATTTATTAGATAACATGATTATCCATGACACAATCATAATTGTGTAGTTCTATTTAAATCATGGAAACATAAATAACATGTTAATAAAATATCTTCATATTCTCCCAATATGTACTTCCTAACTAGAACCCTTTCTAGAAATATCTATCTTCGAAACATTATACATATCATGTGGAACGTCAAACTAAGAAGAGATGTTCTCTAATATTCTAAAAGGGTGAATGAAACAGATATCATGGTGGACCTGTCAATATTTGAAAATAATTATATGGGAAAATAAAAACAAATATTAACATTCATACCATACATATCGTAAATCATAATATCAAGTAATGTAAAAAATCTTGGTAGTTCATGAGACATGAATAATAAAGGAATCAATGAAAATGATCTTTCAAAGACTTAACATTACATAGGACATATGTTTTCTCCAAATAGATATGAATTACTATTAATTTCATTGGTATTCATGATACATTAAAATGTCAGTCATAGTAGATTCGGTTCTCTCCCCAAAACATATTTGTAGTTATTGATCACTCCCAAGAATATAATAGTAAAACTTTTCCCCTACTAAACCTGGTCCTCTCCCCATTCTTTTACTATTTATCTTTTGAAATATCAATCATTTAACAATGCATTAGAGGTAAATATAGTTACCACCCACCCTTTGTTATTATATGTCAACCATCCTTGGTAATAACATAACCATTGTCCTTAGTTAAAAAATAAATACCTTCCTTTGTTATATGATAAAAACCCAAATAGAGTAATAATTTAACCATGATAAAATAATTAAAAACATATAATTGTGGTAGGAAATATTATAATTAATTCTTCTTATCATCTCACCATATCAGGTAAAATGAATATTGGTTTCAAAAAAATTGCCTTTCATTAATCGTAACATAACATATATAAATTAATTCGGTTTCCTAACATCTCATAAATTTAAAATTAAACCACCTAGATAAAGATTAACGATTGTTCCAATGTATCACATCCCCAGAAAATATTATTTATCATAAGAGGATATTATCATAGATTTACATTACATTAAAAGATCAGAGAAATATTTCATGTGGAAAATAACTGATTAATTTTATTTAAGAATTTTGACATAAAAATAATTACAATTATAATGGAAAAAAATTCATTGAAAATAAACATGGTGTCATGTAATGTATTTTTAATAAAATTGAGTATTCATTATGGATAAAATATTATATCGTGCGACATTTTTTTAAAAGGAATCAGTTCATTATTATTTTCGGTAAAAAAATAAAAAGTATGTTATTCAAAACATGAAAAAAATGATTACTTTTAAAAAATTATAAGTTATAACAAATGGTTTAAAATATCAATAAAATTCATAAGATAATTTTAAAAAATCATGAAATATTTTTAGAAAAAAATGGATACGGAAGAAAATAATTTCTCGAACAGAGAGAAAAATATTTTTTATTTTCCATATAAACATATTTTTGGTTTCTAGAGTACATAAAGTGTGAAAAATAAAAGTAGAAAAATTAAATTATCAATAAATAACCATAGGTTAATCATATTATTGATTTTATTGAGAGATATATCTTAATATTTTATCATTTATACATAACTATAAAGAATATCTATAAATAATGAGATTTTCACATAAATCCATTATCTATTTAGAAACATGTGAATAAAAATCCCCATAAAATATATAAATTCAAATATATATTTACATTGCAAAAAATTTCGAAATATTATTGATAAATGATATTATTTGGATTTATATACAACACAAAAAATAAATAATTAGTGAATATTGAATTGATCTTATTTAAGTAAATGTTAGATGAAAATACATTTCCCTTAAAGTAATCTATTGAATTAAAATAAAAATTAATGAATATCATGAAATAAAACATTAAATATAATGAAAATAATTTTTTTCATAATATAAAATGATAAGGTGGAATTATATACACAACACCAATGAAGAAAGTTGTGATATAGTATATTAATCCCTTAAATAAAATATAGATCGAAAATTTCACTCTTTTTAGTAGATTTATTTATAATGAATTGGAACCTCAATTTTAATATATATATATAGATAGATAGATATATTATAAATAAATTTCAGCACCAATATCATATTTATAATTTCATATATTATTTACTTGTATCATTTTACCATGAATTTTTAACACTTCTCTTTATAATTTATTTTTCTTGGTTAATTGTGTTTCATTTATCATAATTGTTCTCATACATAATTGGTGGGATTTATAATTTAATCTTAGACAAATCATATAAAAATTTTATAATGATATAAATATAATATATTCTCATTTTATACAAGTTTATATAGATTTATAAAATATAGATATGGAATAATGTATTACACCATTGTTGGAGATGTTAGGATATACATAGGCATTAATGATGTTTTCATTTTTTTTTTCAAAGGATGCAAGAAAAAAGATACAAATTAAAAAACAATTCTTGAATAATTATTACGTCATATATATTTATATATAGTTTATTTATTAATTACATAAAATTAAATAGTCTTGTAAACCTCAAGTGAAAAAAATTCACATCATTTAGTATAGATGGTATTCCACACTTCTGCCAGATCGATGTTATCGTCAACCAATGATTTGAAAGGAATGAAGATAGATATGATATTATAATTGAAGAGGTAAATTTTTTTCATAATTATCTTATGAAAATCTTAAAACCATTATAACACTCCTTTATATTTTATTAAGATGAGAAATGAATTATGTCACTGTGAAGGGATTGAAATTTTTACGTACGCACGATCGTTATTTTTACAACCCATTTGTGGGAATGATGGCGAATGGATGGGGTATCATAAATATAATAACATTAATGTATATTTGTGAAACTATAATTTTTATATTAATATTAATATAATGTGTTTATATAATGTTGAACAAAAATTAAAGACAAAGTGATCGTTTATGTTGATTACCTCTTCTATTAAATAACTCTAATATATTTCATCTTAGGTACTTTAGTGTGGGACTGTTTAGAAGACCATAACCTAATAAATTTGAATAATAAAGTTAATAATTAATTTTTTCATTGTGTTGGAAATACAAGAAGGCACTAGGTAGTGATTATAAGAGAGTGGAGGGGTTCACTTATTTAATTAATGTGTGGGGAACTCTTGGAATTTTTTAAAATATTAATTAAATATAAATAATTTATTTAATTATAAATGCAATCAGAATTGATACTATTAAAAGAAAATATGAGGATGACATAAAATATAATAATAATAAAAAATTCTAAAATTTTGGATAACATTATTTATCTTATTGATTTGATTTTATCCATAATTATATAATTTGAAAATTTCCATAATATTAATGATTTGTATCATTTAATAGTTAATAATGTTTCTATAATATTGAAAATGATCTATAAATTGACCATATAATATTTTTAAGTCCATATCACATTTCTTTGGACAAATGTAATATTTATATTATTTTTATAGAATTTAATAAAATATTTTGTATTATAAAATATCATTAATTCCATTTTCGACACTATTATTTTAAATTTGACCATAAATAAGTCAATAAAAAGGTTTAATTAATATATAATTTTCAATATATTGTACATAATGACATATAGATAAAAAATCATTATTAGAAACATTATCTCTTTAAAATAATTAATATTTTCATTATTTTTAGTATCATTTGTTTTTTTAGTTGATTGAATATATATTTTATGATTGTTTGACAATAATTTATAAACATTATATAATATATTAAATACAGAAATAAATTTCAATAAAAATTATAATTTATACACTATCAAAATAGACACTTATATTATTTCATAACATAGTTTCTCTATATTTGGACATATAAGATATATTTAAAACAAATAGAGCTATAATTTGTATCTTTCATTGTTTGCAATATTATATATGTAAATTTCAAAGAATGGTGTCAATTAAAAAACTCAATGTTTATAACATGGTGATAATGATTGAATTAAATACCTAAAATAGGAATTTGGATGTATAATTATGAACAAATCACATAGTTTTAATCAAGATTAACAAGATTTTACCTTTGTAGTGGTGATAAATTTAACTACACTTACTATTCTACTTGACCAGATATAAAAGTACCGTATTTATACATTTTGAACCTCCAGATTCAAAATATGTAGTCAATTTTATAAAATTAAATAAATATATGTGGAATGAAATAATAATTAAATAGTCATGAAAAATTATACGACAAAATCCTGATAGAAGTTTAATTTTTAAACCATAAAAATGGTGTAAGCCTATCACATGCTTATAATATTATTAAATTAATGTTATAAAATTTGACAGAATATATAATATACTTTTTTTATTAAAATCTGTCTCCAGAAGTGATTAATTTAATATATTTAGATAACAAATACATTGGGTAAAAAAATAATTTTTTTTGAAAAAACATATTTTCCATTAAAATTATCATTATTTTAATTTATAATCTATTGTGTCTAATAAATTATATTTATATGCCTATAGATATATTTGTGAAAAAATTATATATTCATATTCATACCCTATAATAAATCATCTTGGTTATAAAATGGAATTTACATAATAATTTTGTTATTATTATATCAGAGATTTTCTAGCTCAATGTTTCCTATAACGCAATCTAATAATAAAAAAGTATTATTTAAAGGGAAATATTTTCTATGATATATAGTTCTTATATTCTTCCATGTGTTTTATTTTGTTTCCTAACAATTTGAACATGTTCTTGGTAATAAAATAAATTATATTTCAAATGTAATTTTTGAAAACCACATTGTATAAAGGGGTTAACAAAAAATGCCATTAAATATAGGGAATTTTAATTTTGAAGGACAAGACAAAAATATGTTTCCAAAAAGGATAACATTAGTGTGATGTGATAATATAACATCGAAGGGAAATTTGATTCCCATGTACTAATACAGATTTTTAGAAAACATGGCCAAGAAAAATTTGATAACCAAAATACAATATATCAGAGAGGGAATAAAAGATCATATATTCATCAGAATTGAAATTTATTGAAATAATTATTTTCCTTAGGATCAGTTTCCTATACTTGAGGGAATTATATTACTATTTATAATAATAATATAACGAAACTTATTTATAAGAAAATTTTATTTTAATAGTTTAATAGCTTTATATGACAATATAATTTGTTTCTCAAAACAATGGGCATTGAAGTTGAATTTTTTCCTAATTTACTAAAATCCAATAATAATAGAAAAAAACTTATTATCTATAAATCATCAATATATCAATGCATTAACCAAAAATAAAAATTGGATACACAATATAATTGTTAGTCCAAATAAACAACTATATAATGAAACTAACCATTAATATAAAAAATATATATTACCTAAATAACCTCCAAATTATATTATGTTTCAATCCTTAATGATATATCATAACATTTTCCATAAATCTTAATTTTATATTTTAATTCATTCAAAATAAGTATTCATGTTAAATCAGTAGTTAAACATATTGGTAAGATATATTTCAACCCGAATAAAAATCTCCCAAATATCAATTATCACTTTTAAAATTTATAATGTAATCTTGTAATATAGTAATCTTTTCCAAACTAACATATAGTAAATCTGTATATAATCCTTAAAATTAATTCGTAACATAAAAAACATATCTAAAAATGTCACATATTCATTTTTATATTTTCAACATTAACGATTTTCTATACCTTACTTTCATAAAGTCAAAATTTTATTTATTATAAAATTATATATATATATATATATATACCCTAAATGAATTTCAACCATAATAGTCTATCAAAATATCATCATATGAAACATTAAAATGGGTGTTTATATGCCTATGAACTAATGATAAACCATAAAATTTTAATCAAATGATGGTATCTAAAACATTTATGTTAACCACACGTGGAAGCATATATTATTCTAAAATTAAAAAAATCCTTATTCATTTAATATGTAAATATTTATTTAATATTTTCCACTAATCAAAAAATGAAACAGAATTTTTCAATGATGAAATCAAACAGTTTTCAAACAATCAATATCCAAATTAATTGTTACAAATAATATCAATTTCAATCAAATATTTAACCAATCTATTTTGTATTAAGTCAACATTATAAAGATATTCAGGTTCATATTTTACTCTAATCATATGTTGTACAAAAATATCAAACTACCGTTAAATCACATTTTTGGGTAGTTAGTATCATTATATGTATGTTTAAAAATAATATTGAAAAACTCATATAATAAAATTCATAAAAGTTTCATTATTTTTATTTGCATAATATCATTAGTGTGATAGTTATGCAACATAATTCTTGAATCATAATACCTAAGAACATCAATTATACCACTTCCTTATTAAAACATTAATAATGTTTCATCATATTAGTTCCCAATAATTCATTCATATAATATGAAATATGAATCATGTATTAATAATGATCAAAATAAATTTAATAATTCATCTTTTAACATATGAAATACTATTAAATCATCCCTTACATTTCAAATTGCACCCACTTCATCATTATTTCTAAAACCATTACCCATATAATTGTGTTAAATGTTTTCTTAAGATTTTCCCCATGAAAAGAAATTATCAAAATTAAATTAAATTTTACATTTCAATAAATCAATACTACATAATATAATTTGGATACCATTATTCAAATCCAATTTATTAACTAGATATTTCAATTTTCTTTGGAAATTACATTCATTGTGTTCTTAATTTCTTCAGTCATAACATATTCTTATTCCAATGAAAGATGCATTTGAGTTCTTCATACCTAATTATAGACACGTTGGAAGATAAATTATCATTCCTCTATAGTCTTTATGAAAATCTATCTTTCACTTAAAAAGTTTTTGAGGAAAATAACTATAGATTATATACACAATCGTATAACAATATTATTTATTTGAAATCATCAGACTGTTTAACATTACATATCATAATTAAATTGGTTTATCATAAAGACTATATTCCCACTGATCGCCACATTAAACATTAACATGATTCATTTAGGTTCTAGCCATTGACTAAAATTAATAAATCATAGAGTGATAGAACATATTCATAATGAGTAACCACATAATGATTCAAAATCATTTAAATGATGTATCAATTGAGAAACTATATATTATGACATATTATATTTAACCTACATCATTCAATATTAATACAAAAATATTATTATTCTACACAGTATGTAGAATTATCCACATTGTTTTCTATAATTTTTTCCATTCTTATTTTACAATGGTTACCTAAAAAATTCTATAAAACAAATTATAGGTACCCATATTTTTCATACTGAGATATCACATCACAGTAAACAGATATTAATTATATAAAATAATGATCCACGTTATATTCTTATATATCTAGTTCCATTGGAAGTATAGTCTCATTAAAAATTATTTTATACAAATTTTATATAATATCTAACTATGTTCTACATAATAAGAACACATCTTACACAAATCTTACATAGTAAATTTTCATTATAATTTGTTAAAACAAAACTTAAGAATGGTTTATCTCTAATTATCAATAAGGGTAAATAATAAATAAATAATTTATCACATGATAAATACATGAACATTGTTATATGATAACATGAGCACAACATTTGAAAATAAAACCCTATAGGTCATAAATCATAATCATGTGTCATTGTTTAAATATTGAATATTCATAAGACATTAATAAAATTGAATTAAAAAAACATGATCCATGAGTGAATAAAATTGGAATATGTCATAATTGTTTTTAATACATATAATTAAATAAAAAAATTTAAATTGTTGTCAGTGATCATTTCTGTGACTATCTTAGTGGAATGGTTTCACTCAATAAATTATCATCGTTTTCTAGGTTCACTACCATGACTATCATATTCTACAATGTCCCTAATTATCTTTGGTAAAATCCCCTTTTTTTTCTTTCAATAACATGATATATAAACAAGGACCCCTTAAATTGGAGATATATATAGTTCATACCCATCATTGGTTTTAACTTTACCAATATCCAAGTTTATAATGTAACCACCTCCCTTTACTGTAACATAACCAACATCCCTAGTTATAATGTATCCAACTTCCTTTTTTATAATTTCACCATGATATTTTTTTTATAATTTAACAACCATCATATTAATAATAATAAAAATATGTGTTCCACAAGATTATTAAAAATTGAATGTATCCTCACATCATAACTCAGGCATGGAAATCATTTTTCATAGTTATTTCTTCAAATAATTATAATATAACCCATGGAAAATAAATGGGTTTGAAAAAAATATAATAAAATATTATATACTTATATTATAAATAATATGTGTGGTTCCATTATATCATACCCCCCTTAAATCATAATTGACATCAAATAATGTAATCTTATATGAAAAATTGTTTATAAGATAACTGAAATATTTCCTCATGAAAAAAAACCATACAATTTTTAATATAAATTTTAAGATAAAGATATTTCTAAAAAATTATGAACAAAAATTTACATTAAAAATGAACTGGGTAAATTTTAATTGTTGCTTCAAAACAACTGTCATTTATGATATATATAAATTTATTTCACTTTAAAATTTTAAAAAAACTACTCTTTCACATTTTTTGTTAAAATTTAACAATTAATTATTTGAAAAAATAATAAGAAGAATCATTTTAGATCATTATTAAAGAAATAATCCTGGTTAAAAAGTTTTTTAAATAATAAAATTTTAATTGTAAAAAATATCCTTAAAGACATTTCATAATATCACAGTTATTGTGGAAAATTAATTTCAGGCATAAAGGATAAATAATGTTTATTTTCATTAAAAAGTAATTTTTTTCTATTGAGTGATTAAGGTGAGAATTATTAATGGAAAACTTGTGTTATAAAAAAATAAACCTATTAAAATAAAATTCATGTCATTATTATGAGGTTGATGCTAATTTTTCATCCTTAAAAACCATAAATAATCCCCACAAATAATTTGATTGAAACATAATACCCTTATATATTTTGTTAAATTTGAATCATAATCACCATATAATAAATAAAATTATATGGAAATTAAAATACACAAATATAATTTAATATGAATAAAAATAAACATAAATGTCTTATATATACACTATATAATGGAAATAAGAATTTAATATGTCATGTATTCCATTAATGTAAAAGAGAGAGGAATATCCCTTAACGATTGGGTAATATTTGGAATCACAAGACCCATTAAATAATAAACTCCAATGAGATGTTAAATTTCATGAAAATAATTATATTATTATTATAACATGTTTTAGGCTATTTATATTAACCACAAAATTTAAATTAGGATTCAATATTACATATATCTCCCATAAATAAAACATATACTAGAAATCATAGTTCTTAGGTTGAACGTCCTATGACCATTTAAATAGAACATATAATAAATATGGATTTATTATAAACACACACTCACACACACTCATATATATATATATATATATATTAAATAGTCATAATCAAATTTATCATATCATATATTATTCACTTATAATCATCTAATACAATTTTGATAACATATCTTTATTTAAATTTTGTTTCTTTGTGATATATGTTTCATTTTACATGTATGTTCTGGTTCTGTAGTTTTTGTACTTTTATTTTTATCTTAGTTACATAATATTTAATACTTTAATAAATATATAAATATCATTTAGTTTAATTATATACATGTTTATATACAATCATTAAATTTAAATATGGAAAAATGTATTTTACCATTCATTCAGATGGTAGCTCCTACGTTCTCATGAAAGTTGTTTTATTTTTTTCAATAGATAAAAAAATAGGTAAATAATTACTTACCATTGAAGAATAATTATTATACAATAGTTATCATTTATATTAATTAAATCTATGTTTATTACATTCCAATTGAAATGGAAATTAAAAATGAATCAATCACTTCATGTTGTTGGTAGTCTATACATACAGATGATTGATGTTATCCTTTCCTAATATATTGGAAATTGATTAGCCACTAAATGAGGCTAATATTCATTGTTAATATACATAATATTCATGTTATATTTTATTCATAAACACCATTTTAGTGCATTTTACACTTTGAACATCATTTCACATTATGATTGTAATACCTTCTTAAAATGCACTATTATGTGGTACATTTTTTAACATCATTTAAAGTACCCAATGATTCATCTGATTTTAAGGAATTTAATTATACATATTTTAATTTTATATTTTTTTTAAATTGATCTACACTTAAATATGAACATGTTTGATTCAGGGATCAGTGGAGAATTCATGGAGGATGATGGAGATATTTTGAAATGAAAGGAAACAATTCTAGAGAAGGAAGATTGGACATCATACCACTGATGAGGATGTGGGGCCCAACATACAAGCCCAATTAAACCCATATTTCGTGAGATTATAGAAACCATGTATAGTAACAAATCACGCTTCATAATATAATGCTAATTCAGCATTAATGTTGGTCATTTAGGCGGTCCAATTTAGAGATAAAATTATGGTCCAGATTCTGAGGCCCAGAAAAATAGCCCAATAATTTGATCATATCTCTAAATCCAAACCTTCAAATGGGCCCAAATTTTACAGGCGGTTAGAAGACATCCGGAGCGCCATTTGATTCTCCGATGGCCCACCCTGATTCGGCCGTCTAGAAGGTATTTCAGACGCGTCTATTCGGTGAAGGAAAGCTGGCTGCCACCTCAGGTCAAATGTGGAAAAGTTCAAATTCCACAAGATTTCCACCACCTATGGCCTACCAAAATTAATTGAGATGCTTTGTACTGTTGGAGGCTCGACCCAAGGCTCCCAAAATGCCTATTTAAGGCAGTTGTGGTGAAGGAGTTGAAAATCTGGGATACTTTGTTCAATTGTAATGTTATGATGCATTTTTGTTGGCTCACATTTGTCTTTCACATGTAAGTTGTTCAATTCACTTTAGTTTCTGAATAAAAGTTCTTCTTGTACTCTATTTCTGTTGTTCTTCATATCAATTTGATATCGTAGGATCAATGTGTGAATTTATTCACACAAACCCTTATGAAATTATTCACACAACGGTGGAGTGATCATTTTATTTTTGTTGTTTTCTTTACTTCTCCAGTTCCTCCCTCATGAGTCTACTTTCCGCATCCATTGAAACCATGGGATCAATGGAGGGATAACCCACTTATGGTTTGATCCAAGGGAGTATCAAGGGGCTGTATTGGATGTTATTTATCACCTCATTAATGTATAATCACTTCTTTAATTGGGATTTTTATTTTATGATTTTTAAACTCCATCGTCCTTGTTGAATTTAAGGCCACACACTTCAAGTGCTAATACGAACCTTTACCTTTAAGTGCTCAAAACTTTGATCCTTCAAGTGTATAGGTGATTAGTATTAACAGGTGTAGGAATTAAATCAATAAGTGATGATGTTGTTTTATCTCCTTAAATGAACCCATCTCAAATTTAAGAAATTGAAATCATTAAAAAGAAAATACGTCCAATCCACCCCGAGCGATAACCTAGGATCAAATCATTATTTTAAATTGAATTCACTTTAATCTATCAGATATCTTTAAAACCCATCCAAAATCAATCCAATTTGTCCACTTCATATCCAAAAATAGTCCATTGAATGTACGTGTCTATAGGTTTCTTCTTAGGTCTCTGTGGATTCGATAACCCAAGCTAAACTACAAGAACCGTCTTACCTTCTTCTCTTGGGTAAATTTGAGTGAGAATCAAATTTTGGCATCATTTCCTGGGACCTAAGTAAGTTATCTTAGACATTATCATTCTTTTTCTTCATCCCTCTTCTCATTTCTTACCCCTCACTCCTATGGAAGTCAATTTTGAACAAGTCCAAACATGGGGAACCTCTTCTTACTTTGATTACTCAACCCCATGTACAATGTACAATGACCATCCTAATTACTACTTATGGGATCATCAACAACATATTGAACCACAATGTTTTTATTCATATGATCCACAATACATTCAATCCTATTATGAGTTTCAATCCCCACAATGCCAATTTGAACACCCTCTTGTGCTATTCCAACAACTTAATTATCCACCTGAAATAGACCATATTTCTCACCCCCTTACCCATCATGATCCACAACCATTACTTGAAAAATTGTGTCAACAAATGGAGATAAGGAATTTTGCGGTTTCATCATTAAGGTTAGAACTCCAAAGCATTAAAAATTGTGAGGAACCCATCCCTACACAAACTGTCTCTTCCATAACCTTATGTGAAGTGTCTAGTTTCCCACAAACCCCACATGAATTTATTGAAGAACAAACCATTGGATTTGGGATAGATGAAGAGGATCAAGGAATTGTTGAAGGGTCTTTAAATCGTGAGGAAATTGAATTTTTGGATTGAAAATAAAATAATTTGACATCATGGATTGAGTCTCCTAAGTATAACTTCATTGATGAATTTTCAAAAAAACCAACCTTTGAACCATTGGGAGAAATTACAAAATTTGAGTCCATACCCATTCCGGACACTGATCGTTCAAATTTGGTGGTTGAATCCTATATTCATAAGGAACCAATTTTGTTGAGAAATATGGAAAATGAAACTGAGTTGGATTCAAAATATCGACCTGTGTCTGAATGTCCTACCCAAACCAAGATAAAAATTATTATCCTTCCTTCCCCACTAAAATATCCATTCATAGGGTATAACAATGAAATTTTAGTTGTAAGTCATTCTTATATTGAAACAATAAAAGTTGGGATGATCATCGATGTCTTAGGAAAAACAACAGAGGAAACTGGATCAACCATTTTTGAAATTACTCGGATTTCCCTACTCATTATAGAACATAGGTTTGTATGACACACAAATTCTAAACAAAGAATCAATCTCAATAATGTAGAAGTAGAGAATAATGGGGTCTTTAAAATGTTGAAAATTGGTATGGGATAAGTTGGGGAGTTCAAGTATAGCTAATGAAATTAAACAAAGCGTTGCATGGGAGGAAACCCATGGTTTTTAAGTTCCTATCATTTTTTTGTTTTAATAAAATTTATTTTTTTTAATTAATCATTTTTATATTAATAAAAAAAATATAATGTTGACCTGTTCTTCTATTATGAGTATGGATGGGTATGAAAGGGGAGCAACATATTCATCTGTGTCACGTGGTGTAATCCTTGAGTAATACCTTACCCAGAAATTTAAAAAGAAGACAATGTATCATCAGTTTATTCTAGTTTATATATATATACTTATATTTTACTTTCTTTATTATATATATATATATATATATATTGTTTTGTTTTGTTCGTTTTGTTTTCCCTTTCTCTACTAGGGAACTCTGCAAGTGACATAGAGATCAAAGGACTAATTTGGAGTAGCAAGAACTTTAGCTTCAACCACCTGGTGATTTCATTCCATGATCCTCAGTTTCAATTTCCTTTTTGAACTTCCATTATCTGCCTCTACTCCTTCTAAATTTTTATTTCTTAAAACACTAGGGATAGTGTTGTTTTATGTTGGGGGAGAGATAAAATAAAAAAAAATGCTTTTGTGTCAAAAAAATGACTGATTTAAAAAAAATTAAATGGAAGGAAAAATTCCTTTAACTTTGAACATGGTAATACACATTTCACACTTTGAAACTGAATATCAAATAATTTAGCATACCCTGATTCCGATTTTAATCCTTGTATAATTTCATGAGCATAGATTTTGGAAAGTGTGGCTATCCAATGTGATATTTCCTCGTTTATATTTTCAGCAAAATAAAAAAGATCACAATGCACGTCCTTTGGATAGTGGGGTATTAGTTTGAGTTCATGGGGTCCCCTAAATAAATACCATAGGTTTGGTGATCATTTTAGTTTAATATGAGTATTCAAAAAAATTTAAAAAAAATCCACGTAGAGCAATGAAATGACCTAATTCGTGGCTTTCAGCACTTGCGGATCGTGACTCCATAGTTGTCTGGCCCAGAGTTAGTAATTTTATCTCTATTTTTGGTAATTGGAATTTTTTTGGCTGAGTTAACTCGAGATGATTCCTGAGTATGTGGGATTCACTTGGTGCCCTAAGTTCTTTGAGCCTGGGAGTCATCGGCAAAGTCTCGCTACAGGGGTTGACTATTTTGAGTGCAATTTCAATTACCATGGCAAAATTGCAAAAAAACAAAAACAAAAACAAACAAAAAAATATTATTAAAAAAATGAATACTCATCTTAATATTGAAATGTGATTCCACCTAGCGCTTCCATAATTTCCCCCTTGAATAAAGATGAACCCCCATGTCTATTGTGATACACAACACATCCTCATACTTAATTGATATTGGATGAAATATAGAAATGAATTTGAACGAAGGAATGGGCTTGGGATTGGGATCTTCTTATGAAACTATCTCATATTAAAATATTCTGATGGGTTTCATGATTGTTTGTTATAAGTTTTTTTGGTGATCATTGTGTATTAAAATGTTTATAGAAAAGGGAAATCGAATTTCATATTGTTGAGATATATTTTGCTCGGGACTAGCAAAACTCAAGTTGGGGGGTGTGATTAGCCACTAAATGAGGCTAATATTCGTTTTTAATATATATAATATTAATGTTATTTGTTATTCATAAACACCATTTTAGTGCATTTTACACTTTAAACATCATTTCACATTATGATTGTAATACCCTCTTAACATGCACTATTATGTGGTACATTTTTGAACATCATTTAAAGTATCCAATGATTCATCTGATTTTAAGGAATTTAATTATACATATTTTAATTTTATATTTTTTCAAATTTATCTACACTGAAATATGAACATGTTTGATTCAGGGATCAGTGGAGAATTCATGGAGGATGATGGAGATATTTTGAAATGAAAGGAAGCAATTCTGGAGAAGGCAGATTGCACATCATCCCACTGATAAGGCTGTGGGGCTCAACATACAGACCCAATTAATCCCAAATTTCTTGGGATGCTAGAAGACATGTATAGGAACAACTCCATCTTCAAGAGTTAATGGTAATTCGGCCTTAATGTTGGTCATTTAGGCGGCCCAATTTAGAGATAAAATTCTGGTCCAGATTCTGAGGCCTAGAAAAATATCCCACTAATTTGATCATATCTCTTAGTCCACAACTCCAAATGGGCCCAAATGTTACAGGAGGTTATAAGACATCTGGATATCCATTTTCGTCTTCTCCGTCCCACCCTGATTCGGCCGTCTAGAAGGTCTCCCAGACGCGTCTATTCGGTGAAGGAAAGCTGGCTGCCACATCGGGTCAAATGTGGAAAAGTTCAAATTCCACAAGCTTTCCACCACCTATGGCCTACCAAAATTAATTGAGATGATTTTTAATGTTGGAGGCTCGACCCAAGGCTCCCAAAATTCCTATTTAAGGCAGTGGTGGTGAAGGAGTTGAAAATATTGGATGCTTTGTTCAATTGTAATGTTATGCTGCATTTTTGTTGCCTCAAATTTGTCTTTCACATGTAAGTTGTTCAATTCACATTAGTTTCTTAATAAAAGTTCTTCTTGTACTCTATTTCTATTGTTCTTCATATCACATTGATACCGTTGGGTCAAGGTGTGAATTTATTTACACCAACCCTTGTGAAATTATTCACACAACGGTGGAGTGATCATTTTATTTTTGTTGTTTTCTTTACTTCTCCATTTCCTCCCTCATGAGTCTACTTTCCGCATCCATTGAAACCATGGGATCAATGGAGGGATAACCCACTTATGGTTTTATCCAACGGAGTATCAAGGGGCTGGATTGGATATTATTTATCACCTCATTAATGTATAATCACTTCTTTAATTGGGATTTTTATTTGATGATTTTTAAACTCCATCGTCCTTATTGAATTTAAGGCCACACACTTCAAGTGCTAATACGAACCTTTACCTTGAAGTGCTCAAAACTTTGATCCTTCAAGTGTATAGGTGATCAGTATTAAAGGGTGTAGGAATTAAATCAGTAAGTGATGATGTTTTTTTATCTCCTTTAATTAACCCATCTCAAATTTAAGAAATTAAAATCATTAAAAAGAAAATACGTCCAATCCACCCTGAGCGATAACCTAGGATCAACTCATTCTTTTAAATTGAATTCACATTAATCTATTAGATATCTTTAAAAACCATCCAAAATCAATCCATGTTGGCAACTTCATAGCCGAAAACAGTCCATAGAATGTACGTGTCTATAGGTTTCTTCTTAGGTCTCTGTGGATTCGATAACCCAAGCTAAACTACAAGGACCGTCTTACCTTCTTCTCTTGGGTAAATTTGAGCGAGAATCAGAAATAAACAAGAAATATATGATATTATTTTTTTATAATAATAATTATTTCATAATTATAATATATAAATATTAAACTAATAATAATACCCATCCATAATATATGGTGGTGAGAAATGAAATGTATCACAATGTTTGGGTAGAAATCTGTATATACACAATAACGATGTTATCATTTCCCATTTGATTGAATGATTGTGAATAAATGTTGATAAATATCAATAATAACATTTTATTTATTTAGGGTACTTAATTTATTTATCAATTAAAACTAAAATATATTTAATTATCATAAAATAATAATTAAAAACAATGTTATCAGTTAAGGAAGTTGCCTATCCTTTGAAATAACTCATTTACATCTCCACATATGGGCACTACATTTTTATTTTGTAGATAAAGGTTCCCCTAAAATCTTATTAATAAATTTATAATTTATTTTGGTTTGATATTCATAAGGGATAATACTCAATGTATTTTGAATAACTATAAAGAGGGGTTCTCCATTATAGTTGAGTGAATGATCAGTCATGGAATTTGATAAAATATTATATTTTTATAAATTAATTTTTAATTAAAATTATATTAAAATTGATAAAATTATAATATATGAATAATATTATCTATAGTAATATCAAAAAATATATTTTCTACATATTTGGATCTCATTTTTAGCCTTTTCATTTTGGTTTACCTCTTCAAAAACCCATCTATACAATTAACATAATATTAATGTGTTTTACCATTAAACCGTTAATAATTTTTTTAATTGTAAAAAACCACAAAAACATAATCAATGATTTATTATAAAATATCATTATGGTCATTTTTAAACTATTTATTTAATATGAATATAAATACATCATGGAAAATTGTGACTTTGAATCAAATGCTTCAGAAATGCATTAATATGTCATATAGATATATAATATGAGTTTAAAACGTTAACTCATTAAAATTATAGCCCATTGAATATTTTTATATAATTTTTTGGATTTCAATGTTTACATAATAATCAATATATTACCATCGCATAATAATTTATAGAAATTATATAATTTCTTAAAATTAGAATAAAATTTATAACTGGAATATATTTTTTTAAATATCAAAATAGACTCTTTTGTTCTTTTGTATCATTAATTATTCATTTTTTAGAAGAATAAAAACTATTTAAAACTAAGATATTGATATTTTAAAAAAAATATTGATTTAAATAATATATCGGTCATTTGAATGGAAAGTGTCAATAAAAAATCTCTCTTTACAACATAAGGTTATATGGGCCAAAATTCCATCATAAAATAATTATGAGGATGAATATATATGGACATATCAATTAGATATAACATATATTTTCATGAATTACCTTTTACTAAGTTGATAAATTTTACCTTTATTACAATTCATATTGACGAAAAATAAAAGTTTCATATTTCAAAAATTTCAACCTCACGATTCATAATATTGAATCCACTTTGAAAAACTCAATTCATATAAGAGGATGAAAATTAATTTCAAAATAATCACACAAAATTTGTTGTAAAAACTTATTAGAAAAATGAATTTTTTAGCATAAAACATGTTTTATTCATATCATGTGATTAAATTATATTAATTTATTTATAATGAATATTAAATATATACAATATGAAATTTAATAAAATCATTCATTAAATGTGATTAATGTAATTAATTTTGACAATAATACATTTCTTGTAAAAAAAAATTTAGAATAATATTTATATTTCCTTCTAATGATTTTTTTCATTAATAATCAATTTATAACCAATGGATTACTTTTATAAATTGTTATCCATAAATTTTTCATATATTTTATAGTCTTTTTATAACCATGAACAAAATTATTGAGTGATAACTATTACATTAAATTATCATATTTTCATTGTAGACCACAATTCATTAATAAATTTTGATTCCAATAACATAATATATTAAATAAATAAAAATATTTAAATTGATTGTTTTCTAAATATTATTTTAAATACACAGAAAATTTAATGTATATAATTTTTATTATATAGGAATTTTACGATTCCGCGAAATTGACAGCATGTGATTCCGAGACCCAGTTTTCCCGAAATGAATTTCTTATATTTTTTTGTGTATGTTTGGTAAACATACGAGCATATTTTTTAACATTTGAACTGGTGCTCGGAATTGAAATCTGAGGACACTGATGAACTCGCAGCACCGGTATTCGCATAAGGAGACATTCTATTAGACCATAGTAGGTCTAGGGTGGAGGTTAGATTTTCACTTCGCATTTGAGAAGAAAAATAAAAAATATTTATCATTTTTATTTTTATTTTGAAAACCCTCATATGATTTATGGGGGATGGGGACCACCCGAACTATAGAAAAAACCCTGATTTAATCCTAATGTTGTGGGGTCTACCCGAACCCCACCTCAATGGTGAAAACCATTCAACTCTCTATTAATTATTCTCCCATTTAATTATGCCTCTTCAATTGTTTAATTATGCCAACTCTCAAATTAATTATTTGAGACATTTAATTTTGTTCCAACATAAATTTAAAGTAAAAACATACTTTAATTTATGTTGGCTTCTCATTTGATCCTTGGGGGATAATTGTTGGCAAAAGGGAGAGTGGGGAGAACATTGGAGAGACATTCTCCAACAAAGAAATATTCTCCTTTGATGCATATTTCTCCAACGAAGAACTCCATCGAAAGATATACATTGACGAATGAACCAATGATCGTGGAAACACTGACGTCCTAAACTTCACCCCATTCCTCTCCTCACCAACGTCAACAAGAAATAAAGGCAGGGTTTGGTGTTTTAAATTTCCCTTTAACCCGTTCATTACAATTATTCGTGATTCAAGTTTAATCAAGCCGCTAGTTATCACCCTAATGCGGTGGGTGCATGAAAAATGAACATGTACTGACCTCTCTATAATCCTTGAATGTTTTGTTGTGTTATTCGCAATGGAGGTGGTCATCCACACGATGGGAACGATGGCGCACGTCCGTTCCACCTAACAAGGAAGGTCTGAGGCTTGTGCCACAATGATGAAGGGAAGACGGTCGGCCATGTCGGGCGCTGGAGAAGGTGCGGCACGTGCCTGCGCCACATGGAGAGGACAGCTGGCCATCCGGCTAGCAGTTGTAGACCACCGCCCCATGGCCAACCCGCCGCATCAAGGGGCCCTGCCGCCACGCTTCCCTAGTGCCCCACAACACTGCGGATACCCAGGCCGGGCCACCAAGGGCTGGCCAGGCAAACCCCAGCGGGTCGGTGTGGGTTGACCAAAAGTAGGTCTTCCTTGGCTGGGTCAAGTCAGGCCGGTCTGACCATGTCGGACATGACCCTGACCAACACCAAACCATATTCGCTCTTTTGGCCATATAATGAGCTATGTGTGTCTGTTTGATGAACCGTCTACGTAGCCCGAAACCGTTGATCGAGATGGTCATTCAGTATACCCCACTTGAGATTTGGATAAAGATGGGGTATGACCGAGTTGGATCGAACATGAATCCAACTGAGGCCTCGGGACTAAATGGAGACTAACATACAGACGGAGTGTCTGATAGATGCACCATCTATTGCATTGAGACCCCTATGGCATGGAGGTCCTTTGGGATAATTATTTGTAGGAATTTTTGATATTTGGAGTTTTTACTAGTGGCTTGAGGTGAGGACCTTCCCATAGACAAGTAATCATAGTGCTGAAACCCTATAGCTGGCTCTGACAACGTACAGACGACATAATAGGATCCTGTGTGGGTCTGGAAATCTACTGATGATGTAATAGGATTCTGTGTGGGTTTTACTACATAAATACTATGTACTAGGATCCTGTGTGGGTCTGAAAAGGTACTGACGATCTATAAGGATTCAGTGTGGGTTAGATGACGTAATGACGATATTCTAGGATCTTTTGTGGGTATGAAGCTGTACTGATGATGTACTAGGTTCATGTGTGGGTCTAACAACATATTGACAATGTACGAGGATCTTGTGTGGGCCTGAAAACATACAAACGAAGTACTAGGATCATGTAAGGGGCTGACGGTGTACTAGGACCATGTGTGGGTCTGACCAGGTACTAGGATCCTATATCGGTCTAACGGTGTACTAGGATACTGTGTGGGTCTGACAAGGTATTAGGATTAAATGTGCATATTATGATGTACTAGGACCCTCTATGCGACTAATGATGATTTAGGATCCTTCATGGGTCTGCCTCTTAATAGAGTAAGAAGATTTAGTAGTTACATCTAATCATCTCTACTACTCTACCTAGGATATACTTGATGTGAGATGAGTCTATACTTATGTGGTACTTTCTGTTGTGGTAATACTTTGGTGGTATTCTTCTGTGTGGAATACCATTGTGGTACATACCTTCTTGGAACTCCTTCCTTTGGGGAATAGTTGAACTTTTGATTTTGAATTGGACACTGTGTTTCCTCATGTTGGAGATGGGTATACTTGATAACTTAGGTATATGTATTCGCATATAACTAAGTAGGGATATCAGTTGATTTCATGATTTGTGGATTTTGTGATACATTGAGGGTCTTGGGGTCCCTATTAAGTATCATTATACTCACCCTTGCACGGGCTTTGCATGCACCTTGTTGTGTATGGTTTAGACGATGGACAACACGGATCGTGGCTGAGGGAACCAGTACTGGACGGTGCCTAGAGGTGGGCCATACGGAATGTTGGTATGCATAGGAGACGGGCATACATAGAATGATGAAGAGGTTATCTGTACCAACCCTTAAGTTAAGAACCTCATAGGATGACCCAATATCTATCGTTCTCTTTCTTCAGTTGTATTGTATTTTAGTTGTACTTGTACATTTACTATTGGGATTGTATTACGGCCCCTCTTACATTCAGCACTCTTTTTGCTATACAGTTTTACTTATGTTCATATCTCGATGTGTGCTTGGTTGTCTATGTTTACAGGTTATAAAGGCAATACCTTCCTGGTTTTAGGGAATATGTCTTTCGGAGAAAGTTTCCAGCCCTGGCCTATGGAACTCGGGCATGGGGTAGTCACCGCACGGGCACTGGGGTACGAGTCATGAAAAATTGGTATCAGAGGAGACGGTTATACCATAGAACATTTGACTCGGTTTTTTATAATTTCATTAGTGTTTATTATAGTGAGTGTGGTTATATGTTTACGGAATCCAGTGTTCATTCGGTGGCCAGTGTATCCATACACCAGGACCTTGACTTTTGATTTCTGACTCAATGCACAAAAACATTGATTGCATGTTTGTTTCTAGAGATTTTTTTGAAATCTCATGGATTCAGCTCACTAGGTATAATTTATTAACCATGGGGAACCTATTTTTATTTAGGAATCCTCCACGAAGACAACCATTTATGGTTCTAGGTATAGTACGCACACATATCCCACCGAGCGATGATGCCTTGGTGTATAGCCCTATTCTAGTAGAGGCACCAGCGGAGGCACTGACGGTACCATTAACCAATGTGCCACCAAATCCAACATCCCCAGTAGGAGATGGTGCACAATGCTTGAGATAATTGCACGATTACCAATGCTAGAGGCCACCCATGTATAGGGGTGATAGAACCACATGCAACAGATGATTGGCTGGAGGCCACGATGAGAGTCTTCTAACTAGTATGGACACCAGCTGATCTCATTGTTATCCTTTCTGCTAGTCTTCTACAGGCGAAAGCAGGTAGATGGTGGAGGTTGATGCTATAGGTTCACAACGAGGTTACGCTTCTCTTGGCAAAATTTGAGAGCCTGATTGTGGGTCATTAATCAGTTAGGTTCACTAACCTCTCACGGTACTCCACCGATATGGCGCGGGACCCATTTTTCAAGGCATGGACCATCGAGCAGTGACTCAATTGGGAGATTAGAGGTTTGATGATTTCTCTCCCCATCTTAATGCATGAGGGGGTGTTAAAGTAGGCCGTCACAGTAGATAGTTTCCTTGCTGATCAGTCACCAGTAGAAATACCTAGAACCTGACGTCACATAGTAGAGTCTTCTGCAGTTGGCAGCAAACAGATGTCACAGAGGTCCAAGAGGACCAGACCTATAGGTGGACGACCGCATGACTCAGGATCTGTTGTGTGGGGTACCAGAGACAGAACCAGTCATGCGAGGAACATAAAGGGTTTCACAGGCGGTGGGCAGGGTCACATGGCTCGTTACTGTCTGACCAGCTATATGGATGATCAATAGATGATCGAAGGACCGCCCAGGTAGAGATAGAGGTTTGACCAAGGAGGTCCACAGGGTATAGGAGAACATGGAAGAGGAGCTGGTCGTGCATCTGGATGTGGGTGGTGATTCAAGATGTTAATGCCACCACCACCAAGAGGTCTACCCCAACCATAGGGAGCTGGATGAAAGGGATGAGGTCAGCTCTAGTCTGTTGAGGCCTACGATCACAGCGCTTCGAAGATGATATGAGGTACAATCTATGTCTACTACACCATAGATGTAGTACTTATAGGAACAGTTTCCAACCATTCTTTTAATCCCACTACCCTCATTCAGAGCTCGGATATTCAAAAGTAGTCGTTGGCTCAATCCTTACGCCTACATATTCCTATGGGAGTAGATTCGATGATTACACAGTACTGCCGAATGTGTGAGCTTACACTTGGAGGTGAGAGCATCAGCTAGGATCTCCAAGTAGTAGTGTTGAGGCCTTATGATGACATATTACATTCGGACTGGTTATCTACTATCAATGCACATATTGATTTTATTAGGCACAATTTTTTGTGTGTTCGCATGGATGGGGCTAGTTTTAGCTTCACCGGTGAGAAGGGAGACTTTGCAGTACATTATGTACTTACCCGAAGGTGGGTGTACCCAATCACTCATCATTTGGCTATCCATACACTCAGAGCAGTTGATGTGGAGTGTCTGAGTTATCTTGTAGTGTTGTACCATTATGCGGATGTCTTCCCTGATGATGTTACAGGTCTACCTCCTTGTAGAGAGGTAGACTTTTACATTTACTTGTACCATGGGATGACACTAATATCTACACCATTGTATCGAATGTCTCCCACAGAGCATCATGATATGCGGGTAAAGCAGGAGGACTTAGAGGGGAAGGCATTCATCTGGCCCAGTGTTTCCCCTTGGGCAGCCCCGACTTTGTTTTCCAAAAAGGCAGAATGGAGCTTGAGACATTATGTTTACTATCTTCTCCTTAACCAGGTGACCGTTAAGGACATCTACCCACTCCCAAGTATTGATGACCACTTTGATTAGGGGAAGTGAGAACGATGGTTCTCAATGATAGACCACAGATCAGGCTATCACCAGCTCAGATTTTGAGATGAAGATGTGCAGAAGACAGATTTTAGATGACGGTACGACTGTTATGAGTTCATGGTTATTCCATTCGGAGTAACTAACACTCCAAAATTGTACATGAGACTCGTGAACATGATCTTCTATCTGTATCATGATCACTTTGTAGTAGTATTTATAGACGACATACTGATCTACTTGGATACTGAGGAGGAGGATGCCTATCATTTGAAGATAGTTCTAGACACACTCCAAGAGCACCAACTCTAGGGTAAGCTCTCAAACTTCCAGTTATGGATCCTAGAGGTTCAATTTCAAGGAAATTTCATCTCAAAGGATGGTGTTGTAGTGGATCTAGTGAATATTGAGGCAGTGCTTGCTTGGGTGTGACATTAGAGTGTCACGAAGGTACGAAGTTTCCTAGGTTTGGTCATATATTACCGGATATTTGTTCCAGATTTCTCCAAATTTGCAGAAACTCTATCTTCATTGACAAAGAAGGGGAAACCCTTCGTTTGGTCAAAGAGATTCTAGTAGATTTTTTATAAGGTGAGGCAGAGGCTGACTAGTGCCCCCATCCTGAGGCTACCAGAGAAGGGAAGAGGGTCTGTAGTCTACTATGATGCTTTGGGGACCAGGATCATATGTGTCTTGATGCAGGAGAAATCAGTGATCGCATATGGTTCTTGACAGTAGAGACAAGATGAGCAGAACTATGCTACCCATGACCAGTAGATAACACCAGTGGTCTTCACCTTGAAGGTGTAGTGAAATTACTTTATGGGTGAATTTTTTACTGTCTAATATAATCATAAGTGTCTTAGGTATATATTCTATCAGAAGTACTAGAACACGAGACAACGAAATTTGCATGAGTTCCTCCAAAACATTGAATTCGAGATTTTCTATACTCCTGGGAAGGGTAACGTTGTAGCAGATGCACTCAACAAGAGTTCTAGTATACAGCTACTAGGAGAGGCGATGAAGAATCTAGATGCTTTGTAGATATCCTTTGTGGATCGAGATAGAGAATCTTTCCTTCAGTTTCTTATAGTCACTCCCCCACTCCTTCCATGAATTAGGGAGGCCCAGTTAGGGGACACTGATTGTGAGATTCTACGTGCTCAGATATCTATAGGACATGCAACTAATAGATTTTCTAAAGGTGGGGAGCACATCAACCTCTTCAATAGATGTACCATGGTACCAGTTTCACTTTGGGGGGATTTTTTTAGGGATTTTCACACATCCCCTCTAGTGGTACATCTAGGAGTGGCAAAGATGTAACAGGATATCTGATGAAAGCACCGGTTCTTGGGAATGAAGAATGTAGTAGCATAGTTTCTTTCTCCATGCCTCACTTGTCATCAAGTGAAGATGGATCATCAGTTACCAGCAGGCTTGGTTCATCCATTAGAGATCCCAGAGTGGATGTGGGATGGGACATCCATGGACTTAGTGATAGGACTTCCATCTACATCCTGGGGACATGACTTGATTTGGATGATCATCGATTGACTCACCAAGTCATCCCACTTCCTACTGATCATATAGTAGGGCTCAGTAGAGAGCTTGGGAATCCACTAAGAACATGTCATTGTGCGGTTACATGGAGTACCTTCAACGATTGCCTCTGATCGTGATGCATGATTTATTTTATGTCTAGGGTAGGGGTTGTAGGAGGCTTTTGGGATGCAACTTCATTTAGCACCACCTTCCATCCACAGACAGATGGGTAGACTGATCAGACCATTCAGACCCTTGAGAACATGCTACATGTTTGCATCCTCGACTTCACTCATAGGTGGGAGGATCACATGTCATTGGCGGAGTATTCATACAACAAAAACTATCACTCCACCATTGGGAAGGCACCTTTTTAGGTGTTTTACGAGAGACCTTGAATATCACCTTTGTGCTGGACAGACCCGGGGGAGTCATCACTAGTGGGACCATAGAAGGTATGGGCTACCATGGAGAAGGTGCAGATCATCTAGGAGTTGATGAAGACTACACCGAGTAGGAATAATTCGTATGAAGACATGAGATAAAGACCTCCAGTGTCTGAGGATGGTGACCACGTCTTCCGATGGGTGTCACTCCGATGAGGTTCGTAGAGATTTGGCTGGGGAGGAAAGTTATCTCCGAGGATCATCAAACCCTTCCAGGTCCTCATCAGAGATGGTGATTCCACTTACCACTTATCTCTTACACCTCAGTTGCACTGGGTTCACGACATATTCAATGTATCCTAGTTGAGGAGATACCTACACAACCCATCACACATCATCGACCATGGAGAGCTGGACACCAACGATGGGGAGACATTTTCAGAGGTTTCAGTGGAGATTGATGATTTATAAGAGTAGGTCCTCTGTGGGTTGCAGATACCTTTGATGCGAGTTGGATCGCATCACATGAACCTCCTAAAGAGAACATTGGAGCGGGAGGCTTAGATGCTTGCTCAGTACCCCGACTTGTTTTCCTAGTCGTTGTGATGTGTAATTCAGAGACACAAAGCCTTGAGATGTGGATAATGTAAAGAACCATAAAATTCCATGTAATTTTATATTATTATATGTAAATTTTAGGAGTTCTCAAAAATTGACGGTGCGTAATTCCAAGGCTGGGTGTGCCTAGAATAATTTATCAACATTTATTTGAGTACGTTCAGTAAATGTGCGATCAGGTTTTTGTAACTTTTAAACCAGTTCTTGGTATTGAAATATGATCACACTGTTGAACTCGCATCGCCATTATTCACATAAGGAGACCTTCACCTCCACTACAGTAGGTCGAGGGTGGAGGTTAGTTTTTCACTTTTTTTGGGAGAAGAAAACTAAAAATTATTTAACATTTTTATTTTCCTCTGAAACCCCTCTTATGAGTTATGGGGGGTGGGGACCACTCGAGCTATAAAATAAACCTCCAATTTAATCCTAAGGTGTTGGGGACCACCCGAACCCTAGTTTAATGGAAAAACTCTTCCAACTCAACATTAATTATTCTCCCCATTAATTATGCCTCATCAATTGATTAATTATGCCAACTCTCCGATTATTTTTTTGAGCCACTTAATTTTTTTCCAATGTAAATTAAATGTATAAACCTACTTTAATTTATGTTGGCTCCACATTTTATCTTTGGGGGAAAATTGTTGGAAAAGTGGAGAGTGAGTGAACATTGGAGAAACATTCTCTAAAGAAGAAATATTCTTCTTCGACAGATATTTCTCCAATGAAGAACTCTGTCAAAGGATCTCCAACGACGAATGAACCGACAATTTAGGAAATTTTGATGTCACCAACATCACCCCTTTATTCTCCTCACCAATGTAAACGAGCAATCAAGGTAGGGTTTGTTGTTTAAAATTTCTCCCTTACCAGTTATTGACAATTATTCATGATTCCATTTTAATCAAGCTGCTAGATATTTCCCTAATGTAGAGGGTGTGTGCCAAATGAACACGACCCAACATCCCCGCCATCATTTGATGTTTTGCTGTGTTTTGAGATTTAAGAGTCCAACCGCACGATGGGGACAACAGTGCACATCCATTCCACCCAACGAGGAAGGGTCGCGGCATATCCAGTGGCGATGAAGGGACGACGGTCGGCCAAGCCAGCTACCGGTGAAGGTGAGGAGTGAGGACATGCCGTTCGATGAGGATGGATGGCCATTGAACCAGCCGCAACAGACTACCAGACTGCGACCGCACTTCCACCTAGCAGCACCCCACCACACCGCGACTGCCCCGCTGCACCGTGCCGCCACACCGCACCGCACCTCCCCATTGCGTCATGGAAACCTAGGTCGGGCCACCTACCATGGGCCAAGCCGGACATAGCGGGTAAGGCTGGGTCAACCCAAACCAGTTCGGCCCATACCAGTTTGGACCGGTCAGTCCGACTGGGTCGGACCGAAACTTGACCAACAGCCACCCATTTTTGCTCTTTCGACCATATCTTGAGCTACATGCCTCCATTTGATGAACCACCTATGGATATAAAAACCATGGAGTGAGAAATACCTTTTGGTATTCCCCCATGATATTTGGATAATGTTGGGGTAGGTCATGTTGGATTGAGTCGGAATCCAACCAGGACCTCAAGACTAAATGGTTAATAACATATAGATCGGGCATCTGATTGATGTACTATCTATTTCATTGTGACCCCTATGACGTGGAATCTCATTGGAATACTTATTCTTAGTATCTAATGACTATTTGATTTACTACCAGTGTCTTGTGGAGATGACCCTCCCTGTGAAAACATTGCATAGTGCGGGAACCCTGTAGATAGTTGTGACGGTGTACTGATGATGTACAAGGATCCTATGTGGGACTGATGAGGTACTAATGATGTACTAGGATCCTGTGTGGGTCAGATGATGTACTGGTTATTTAATAGGATCTTTTGAGGTTATGACGAAGTAGTGACGATGTACTAGGATCATGTGTCGGTCTAACGACGTACTGACGGTGTACTAGGATCATGTGTGGTTTTGATGACGTACTGAAGATGTACTAGGATCCTCCAGGGGTCTGAAAACATACTAACTATGTACTAGGATCATGTGTCGGACTGACGACCTATTGATGATGTACTAGGATCATGTATGGGTCTGACAAAGTACTGACGATGTGTTAGGATCCTGTTTGGGTCTGACGACATACTAACAAAGTAGAAGGATCATGTGTGGGTCTGACAATGTAATGACAAGGCACTATGATCCTGTGTGTGTCTAATGATGTACTAGGATCATGTGTGGGGATGATGATGTACTAGGATCCTTTATGGGTCTGACGATGTACGAGGATCATGTGTGGGTCTAACGATGTACTACGATCCTCTGTGGACCTAATAATGTTTTAGTATTCTTCGTGGGTCTTCCACTTAATAGAGTAAGATGTTCAGTAGTTACATATAATCATCTCTACTAATGTACCAAATATATACCTTGTCTGAGATGAGTTTGTACCTGTGTGGTACTTTCCATTGTGTTAATACATTGGTGGTATTTTTCTATGTGGTGTACTTATGTTGTACTTACCTTCGTGGTACTCCTTCCATTGTGGAACAGTTGAGCTTGGGATTTTGTTTTGGACTTTTTGGTTCATCGTGATTGAGATGGGTATACATGATAACATTGGTATATGTATGGGCATATACTTAAGTAGGGTTTTCAGTTGATTTCGTGCTTTGTGGTTTATCCTTTGTGGATTGTGTGAGACCTTGAGGGTCTTGGGGTCCCTATTGTTTATCATTATACTCACCCATGCCCTGGATATGCCCACACCATGTTTTATTTGATGGAGACGATGCAGATCACTTATTGAGAATAAGTGTACCGGGATTGGACGGTGCCTAGAGGTGGACCATACGGTATGTTGATATGCAGAGGAGACCAGCGAATATGAAGTGCGGAGGAGGAGATATGTACCTACTCTTTAGGTAGGAACCTCGGAAATGACCCAATAGTTGTCTTCCTCTTTCTTCAATTGTATTGTATTGTAGTTGTATATGTACCTTTATTGTTGGGCTTGTTTTCCAACCCCTCTTACTTAAAACACTATTTTTTCTATACAATTTTACTTGTGTTCATATCTCTCCATTTGATTGGTTGCGTGTGTTTATAGGTTATAAAGGCAATGCCTTCTCTAGTTTAGTGAATACACCTTTTAGTGGTAGTCGCCATCCCTTAGCCTATGGAAGGCAGACTTGGGTTAGTCAGAACACGTGCCCTAATGGACGACTCGTGACAATTATGGTGTGAGAGTAAATGATTTTAATTTTTAGTTTTTATAATAACTGAAAAACTAAAACCCCTTTAAATTGTGAGGTGTCACATACCCGGACTACTTGGTTCTATGATAAAACACATTCATTAAACCACAGAATTGATAGAATGTGAGATGTCACCTGGTTATAATATCTTTATATTACATCATTTATATAATTTAGATATTAAATCTCACAACAACAAGAAAAATACTAAGAATTTAAGGTTTACTATCATTGAGGATGATCTAAATAAGATAAATATTTTTCGATGTTAGTGAAAATATATCTATTATTTAACCATACGAGACTCCCATATGGGATTTATAATGGTTTTTACCACCATAATTATTTAGGTAATTGTAATATATGAAATTTTTGAGCACATAAACTAGGTATGTTGTAATGGCCCGGACCTCTCGGGCCCATTCCTTTGTCAAAAATAGGGTCATGAAGTGTTATGGAGGGTAAAATGGACTTTTCAGACACTTTTCAAAATTTTAAAACTACACGCCGTGTAGTGTGAGTACACACCATGTACCCCCTCATTGGGTATACCCTGTGTTAAAGGTTGTGTCCTTATCATGTGAAATGAATGGGTACACACCAGGTACCCTATACTACACGTTGTGTAGTCCGTCCCTGCGTACGCATTACCCTCAAACAGTGTGTTGACCAGTCAATGGATTCGTGCCGCGTTGAAGGCCGTGTTGGAAGCCGCGTGGTGATCTTGTGAAATGGCCGAGAACACGCTGGGTACCATAAAGTACATGCCGTGTACTTTTTTTTTCTCGCCTATAAAAGGAGGGTTCCCCTCCTTTTAAACTCACTCCTCTCCTTCCCATTCCCTCGAGCAGAGCTCTCCCAAGAGACTCGAAGGCTCCATTCATCCATAACTTCTTCGTCCGAGCTCCGATTTACGATCTGTCAGTGGCCACGGGATCGTAACCACAAGGAGGAACTTATGAGCTTGGATTTATTGCTTTTCTTTTGGCCTTTCCTTCCCAACTTCCTCCCGAGGAGGTTTTTCCATGTTTTAGCCAGAAGCGAAGGACGCCGATAGACGTCTTCTAAAGTCGATCCGGGGGAGTGTTGTTATCAGAACCTGTTGAAGTAGGGATATTACCTTCGTCTCCCTAAATTTTTCAACATGCGGGGTGGGTGTCCTCTAGTTTACATGAAACACTTCTGAACCAGTTAATGAATATAATAACTGGCTTATATAACGGGGTTGGAAGTTTGTGATTACGGTTACTTTTTTTATATCTTGTGATATTATCTTGTGAATTGAATAGGATTATGCCTATTGAAAATCAAGGTCGTTGGGGGCCTTTGTTTGTACAATTAAATTCGTCCCTATCTTTCTAGACCATTTTAGGAAGGAAACTTTATGGAATGTGTAAATTGGTTAATCATGTAAATTTGGCTGATTAAATGAAAATCTGGAACCCTTGTGTGATCACCCCGGTTGGACAAAACTGAAATAATAAATATGTGGGTGTTGTTTGGGGTTAATTTATTTGAAGGGGGAGTTTTGTGGGTTGTTGTGGATCAGGTGAGTAGTGGGGATGTGGTTGGCTTGGTTGTGGGTTGGTGTAAATGCTATGTTAGTGATGGGCAGTAGGGTTGTGGTAAATGGTATCAAGGGGTGATGATATATGGTGTGTTTGTGGTTATGGTGGTTGGCAGCGGGGCTGCAGGGTTGGGTTTGAATGTGAATGAACTATGGGTTGTGAATAATAAATAAAATTTGGAAGAGTTAATGAATGGTGGGTAAATAATAAGGGACTTGTTGTGTTGCTTGTGTTTTCCTAACTTGTTTTATGGATGGAAGGGATATTTTTTACGAACGTTTGATATGGTTGGTTGCGGTTTTTTTCCTAGTAGTTAAGGAACTAATAAACTGACTCTGTTGAAACATGAAAACCTAAATTGGGATGGGGTTGTTTGTTTAATTCATACTTAGTAGTAGCAGAGCCGAGGCACGTTCTCAGTTTTCCTTTTACAAGCCATAGGTTGGGTAGTGTGTTGGTACATATATATGCATCTTTATCCTGTGTGTTTTTTCAACCCCCACCCATGTTGAGCACTTAGTGCCGAACACTCCCATTTCATGGGAGAGGGTGTTTTACCCTTAGTTACTAGCCCCTTCCTGCTCATTCTTCCCTAGGATGTGATGGCTTGAGGCGACCTTACACCTAAGACCCTTCAGGTAGGTTTCGATTGGGGTGGTTTTGGCCCAAGACTCTTCGGGCAGGTTTTGTTTCCCATGAATCTTCGGGATGAGGCCCAGGGGTGTGCGGGAGGGATGCGTGGTTGCGAGGCCCAATTGTGTGCGGGCAGGATGTGTGGTTGTGAGGCCCATGTGTGTGCGGGAGGGATGTTTGGTTTGTGAGTCCCAGGTGTGTGAGGGTGGTAAGACTGTGGCAGTGTTAGGATGTTCACCGTTAGGAAGAGCAGCTAACTAGCGGGAAATGGTGCGGGGTACCCAATACTCTTGTTCTTATATATTACTACCTCTTGTGATTATGTTTTTGGTGAGTGTGGCTGGTGAGGTTGGGTGGATATAATTCCTTTCAAGGCTTATTCTGTTGTTCTCACGATACATTAGGATGTCTCCCTACTTGTGCACGAGAGCTTTAGGTTTCACTACTGAGTATACTTGTATGATCACCCTACGTTTACTTTCAGGTCTCCAAGAGGACTACCAGGGCCGTGTGGGACCCTACTAGTCGGTACAGTTGGAGTTTTTGCAGTTTTTTGTACTATTGTTTCTATTGGTATTGTAATTTTTTAGCTTTCTTGTACATGTACCTTATTTCAGAACTATTTAAACATGCATGTGGGATTGGTTTGGGTTTATTTATATACACTTTTTCTTTTCCTTTTTGTTGGTTGACTTGTCCTATTTCCCAATCTTAAATAATAAAAAGGGTAATGCCTCCCATATTTGTGAAAACGCATACCCTTGGTGCTAGTCGCCACCCCGGGGCCTACTGGAGGCGGGACTCAGGGGTCATTATCTCCCTTTCACCATTGCCAGCTCAAGAGGGGCATCTTTGGTGGGAGGGGGTCGTGACAGAATGGTATCAGAGGTGACGGTTGAGAGATAGGATGGAGTTTTGATTTAGGAATAGTGAGGATTGGATGGGATGGTAGGGCAATAGTGTTGGCTGATATTTTTGTCTGGCATAGTCCAGGGAAGACCGGCTAGGACATGGGATTTTAGGTCCCCCCGTGATCCGATGCAAGGACTCTGAACCTAATGAACGACCAAGTGAGAATATATTTATTGCAGGGTAGAGACCCTAGGAAAAGTACATGCATCATCATGATTGTGTTTTACATGATTTTGGTGTTCTGGGAAAGAAATTAACAAAAAGGATAAAATGAAACCTTGAGAAATTCCTTGATGCTTGGGATTAGCCGATCCTTGTTTACCGTACAGCTATGGCACCTGGACGTCGTCCCCTGGGGACTCAGACGGCCGAGGCCCAGTAGATTCAGGCGGTCGATCAGTTGAGGATTGACCGAGATAAGAAAGATATCCAGTGTAAGAAGAATCTGTGTTCTTTCCAGTGGAAAACCCTCAAGAAGTACGAGGGTAGTACATCGGATACGGAGATGGAGGGGTGGCTTGAGGAGCTAAGGATCACTTTTACCTTGATCCGGGCTCCAAGGGAGTACTGGGTTCCCCTAGCAGTCAGTCAGCTGAGAGGTGCAACACAACAGTGGTGGAAACTCTACCTCAGAGAGAGGATAATTATAGAGGTTCTGTGTCCTGACTTTGAGAAGGAATTCCGAGAGGAATTCCTTTCCTCCATGATCAAGGCAGAGAAGCAGCGGGAGTTACTGTCCCTCCAGCGGGGAAGTATGTCAGTACGAGAGTTGGGGATCAAGTTCAATGATCTCCTACGATTTTCTTCGTATATCTTTATGGATGAGGATTCTTGGGTGATACGTTTGGAGGACGCACTTCGTCCTTCTCTCCAGTATGTAGTCACCCCCTTCACCCTTCCGACGTACATGGATGTACATAAGAAGGAAGAGGTTGTAGAGAGGATGCACTCACAGGGAGGTGTACCACATGAGGGAATTCAGCCAAGTTCATCAAAGTGTAAGGCAGTTAGTACCAGGTCTCCTGCCATAGGACCTTCCAGGTTCAGGCCGCTAGGGAGCAGGCCCCAATAGTTCCAGTTCAGATCTTCAGGTCCTCGTCCCTTTTTCACGACCTCGGGACCGAAGTGTTTTTCTTTTGGATGTTTCGGGCACGTTCAGAGTCGGTGCCCGAACCAAGCTTAGTACGGTGGAGGTGGTCAGGTTCAGCGCCCACCTTAGCAGCACCAGTTTCCGGCAAGGTCCTTCCAGCAGCAGGAGGACCATGATCCTCTGAGGACAGACTTTGCAGGAGGAGGCCGACCTCAGGGTGCTCCTCAGGGACGTCGACCGGGATGTGGTCGGGGAGGTGGTCGACATTAGAGGGGAATAGGAGGTAGGAGTGGACAGTTGTATGCAGCTGAGTTGACAGCTCCAGCAGGACCATAGGTGGTGAGAGGTATGATTTGTTTGTTCATCACTCTCATTTCTACTTTGTTCGATTCGGGAGCTTCACACTCCTTTGTTTCACCTAGTCTAGCCCATGATTTGGGACTAGACGTAGAGAGACTTTCTGTACCACTAGTGCTGAGTACACCAGTTGGAGGCCAGACCTGCATATCTTGTGTTTTCTGGGGATGTGGGCTGACGTTGGGGCCACATCAATCAACTAGGGACCTCCTTCTGTTATAGATGCAGCCATATGATGTCATCCTAGGCATCGATTGGTTGTTTTCCGTTAGTGCTGTTATCGACTGCTTCCAAGTAAGGGTCGTGTTCTCCAATGTGGATGGGAAACGTTTAGATTTTGTTGGCGAGAGGAGCTATCAAGTGGGATTTCGACATGTGGAGCCTGTCCTTTCCTTATTTAGCGGGTTATCAGTGGTTCTAGCTGATACAGAGATGATGGATGTCCCGGAGGTTGTTGGCGAGTTCCTCGATGTTTTTCTCGAGGAGGTTATGACTCTACCCCCCCCCCCCCCCCCCGACGTGACGTTGAGTTTGGGATATACTTACAACCTGGTGCCCATCCTATTTCTATTACCCCTTATCGGATAGAACCTTCGGAGTTGCGGGAGTTCAAGATTCAAATTGATGATCTGATGGAGAAGGATTTTGTTCGACCCAACGTGTCACCGTGGGGTTCTCCAGTTTTGTTCGTGAAGAAGGCAGATGGTGGTATTAGGTTATTCATAGACTAGTGAAGGTTGAATCAGGTAATGGTCAAGAATCATTACCCCCTTCCAATGATAGATGATCTCTTAGACCAGGTGAGGGGACCAGGTTGGTTTTCTACGATTGATCTACAATCTGGATATCATCAGCTGAGGGTGAAGGACAGTGACATCTCAAAGACAGCTTTCTGGTGCAGTTATGGGCACACCGAGTTTGTAGTGATGCCATTTGGAGTTATGAATTCACCATCTATGTTCATGGGACTTATAAAAATTGTCTTCTGAGAGTTTCTATACCGGTTCGTCATTGTTTTTATCAATGAAATCCAGATCTACTCAAGATCAGAGGGGGAGCATGTTGAGCATCTCCGGGCAGTCTTAGAAGTCCTTTGACACCACCAGTTTTAAGGGAAATTGTCAAAGTGTAAGTTCATGACACAAGAAGTACACTTCCTTGGGCACGTAGTGTCTCAGTATAGAGTGTCAGTGGACCCGTCAAAGGTGGAGGCAGTTGTTTCTTGGGTAGAACCCAAGAGAGTGGCAGAAGTTCATATTTTCTTGGGGGTAGTGAAAGTTGAAAAATCCTAATGTATGAAAGTGGGAAGACCCATTTCTTAATCGAGATCCATTAATGAGGATGCGATTAAACTCGAGCAGGCGAGTCAATGCCTCCAAAAGTGGATAATATCTCAACATAGGAGAAGGAATTCCAAAAACATATGATTAGGGTTGTTGGATGGGTTTCTATTATAACGAGGGCCCTAAGAGGTATCTTGTTGGGTTCCTATGGGTTGGATTTTGAAGTCTCAGTGACAAGAATGTTTTAAGAGGTATCTGATGTAATGTCCCAAACCTCTTTGGCCCATTCCTTTGTCAAAAATAGGGTCATGGAGTGTTCTGGAGGGTAAAATGGACTTTTCCCACACTTTTCAATATTTTGAAACTACACTTTGTGTAGTGTGAGTACACATCGTGTACCCCCTCACCGGGTATACATCATGTTGAGGTTCGTGTCCTTGCCGTATGATATAAATGGGTATATTCCATGTACCCCATACTACACGCTGTGTAGCCCATCCCCGTGTACGCATTACCCTCAAACCGTGTGTCGACCAGTCAACGGCCGCATGCCGCGTTGAAGGCCGTGTTTGAAGCCACGTGGTGACAATGTGAAATTGCTGAGTACACTCCATGTTCCATAAATTACACACTGTTTACATTATTTTTTCTCACCTATAAAAGGAAGGGTCCCCTCCTCCTTTCAACTCACTCCTCTCCTCCCCATTCCCTCAAGCAGAGCTCTCCCAAGAGACTCGAAGGCTCCTTTCACCCATAACTTCTTTGTCTGAGCTCCGATTTACGATCTGTCAGCGGCCATGGGATCATAATGATGATTCAGAACTTCTATGCTTGGATTTTTTTCTTTCTTTTTCGCCTTTCCTTCCCAGCTTCCACCCGAGGAGGTTTTTCCGGGATTTTCCAGAAGCGACGGACGTCGATGGACGTCTTCTAAAGTTGATCTAGGGGAGCGTTGTTATCAGAACCTATTGAGGTAGGGATATTACCTTTGTCCCTCTAAATTTTTCAACATACAGGGTGGGTGTCCTCTTGTTTATGTGAAACACTTTTGAACTAGTTAATGAAGATAATAACTAGCTTATATAACGGGGTTGGGAAGTTTGTGATTACTCTTACTTTTTTTATATCCTGTGATATTATGTTGTGAATTGAATAGGCTTATGCCTACTGAAAATCACAGTAGTTGGGGGCCTTTTCTTGCGAAATTAAATTCTGTCCTATCTTTCTAGACCGTTTATTGATGGAAACTTTATGGAATGTGGAAATTGGTTAATCACTTAATGTTGGCTGATTAAATGAAAATTTGGAACCCCTGTGTGATCACCTCAGTTGAACAAAACTGAAATAATAAACATATGGCTACTGTTTGGTGTTAATTTATGTGAAGGGGGTGTTTTGTGGGTTATTGTGGATCGGGAGAGTAGCGGGGCTGCGGTTGGCTTGGTTGTGGGTTGGTGTGAATGCTATGTTAGTGATGGGAAGCGGGGCTACGATAAATGGTATCAAGGGGCGATGATATACGGTGTGTTTGTGGTTATGGTGGTTGGAAGCGGGGCTGCAGGTTTGTTTTTGAATGTGAACGAACTATGGGTTGTGAATAATAAATAAAATGTGGAAGAGTTAATGAATGGTAGGTCAATAAGAAGAGACTTGTTGTGTTGCTTGTGTTTTCCTAACTTGTATTGTGAATGGCAGGGATATGTTTTACGAACATTTGATATGGTTAGTTGAGGTTGTTTTCCCGGTAGTTAAGGAACTAATAAACTGACTCTGTTGAAACATGAAATCCTAACTGGGGTTGCGGATGTTTGTTGTATGCATACTTCAAAGTAGCAGTTCCAAGGAATGTGCTTAGTTTCTCTTTGACAAGCCATAGGTTGGGCTGTGTGTTGGTATATATATGTATCTGTATCTTTTGTGTTTTATTGCACCCCACCCATGTTGAGCACTTAGTGTCGAACACTCCAATTTCATGGGAGAGGTTTTTTTCCCTTAGTTACTAGCTCTTTCATGATCCTTCATCTCTAGGATGTGATGTCTTGAGGCGACCATACACCTAAGACCCTTTAGGTAGGTTTCGATTGGGGTGGTTTTGGCCCAAGACTCTTCAGGAAGGTTTGTTTTCCCAAGAATCTTCAGGATGAGGCCCAGGTGTGTGTGGGCGGGATGCGTGGTTGTGAGGCCCATGTGTGTGCGGGTGGGATGAAAGGTTGTGAGGCCCAGGTGTGTGCGGGAGGGATGTCTGGTTTGTGAGGCCCAGGTGTGTACGGGCGGGATGAGTGTGCCAGCGTCAGGAAGTTCTCCATTAGGAAGAGCAGCTAACTAGTGGGAAATGGTGAAGGGTACCCAATACTCTTGTTCTTATATACTACTACCTATTGTGATTATGTTTTTTGTGAGTGTGGGTGGTGAGGTTGGGTGGATAGAATTCCTTGCTAGGATTCTTTTGTTGTTATCACGGGACATTAGGATGTCTCCCCACTTGTGCACGAGAGCTTTAGGTTTCCATACTGAGTATACTTGTATGCTCACCCTACGTTTAATTTATGGTTTTTAGGAGGACTACTAGGGCAGTGTGGGACCCAACTAGTTCGGACACTTGGAGTCGTTGTATTTTGCGGTACTCTTGTTTCTTTTGGTATTTTACTCTTTGATCTTTCTTGTTCTTGTACCTTGTTTCATTACAATTTAAACATGCATGTGGGATATGTTTTGGTTTATTTCTTTACACTTGTTCTTTTCCTTTTTGGTGGCTGACTTGTCCTATTTCCCGATCTTAAATAATAAAAAGGGTAATGCCTACCATATTTGTGAAAGCTCATACCCTTGGTGATGGTTGCCACCTCGGGGCATACTGGAGGTGGGACTCGAGGGTCATTATCTTCCTTTCACCATTTCCAGCTCAGGAGGGGCATCTTTGGTGGGAGGGGTCGTGACATATGTGGTGAATTTTGTAAATTTAATCGTGTTTTAGATCACAGAATTGTGATAATTCCTATGTAGGGGTGATAATAGTATGAAACTTTAGTGGAATAGTTATATTTCTCCATAAGTCATTATAAAATTTCATGTATCCACGTATGAATTAATTTATTCCATGGAAAATAATATGGAATCCTGACATAATAATAAAAATGCTCCATGGAGCATAATCATATACATATGAATTGAAATTCATTATTTCATTAAAACATAGTTTAAAAACTATCCTCTAACACACAAAAAGAGTAGTGAATCATCAAATTGTATGTGAATTAAACAAATCTAGGACATCATATTATGAAACAATAAATTTTAAACACATCATATTATAAGGCTATAAAAACCACTGAAATTATTGTGAAAAAACAAATTCTCTCTCTATATATTGTCAAAAAATATCACGAACCAGATATTTGACCAAAAACATTTCTAACACTCTGTTGTGAAAAAAAATTCCCACAATGTGTATTGGAAAAAAATACACTTCCCAAGAAATTTTTTTTGAAAATAAAAATTCCGATGTTCATCCACATTATCATGTGTGACAGAAAACATTAACTAGTGAATTAGAGTGTGGTATAGGACCACAACCTTCATAATTATTTTATCCCATTTATACGTGTTCTATTATAATATGAAAAACATTCATACATAAAATTTCACATAATTAACCCTCCAAAAATAAACATGTTACATAAAAATGTTCCTCGAACCATCTATAATATATACCTATAATGAATTTGGAATGAGGAATTAATACATCATCAGTGAAAACTAAATATGTTTAATGATTTTTACATAGTTGAAATTTTTTTAATATCATTTTTTTATTCATAAGGAAAAAATAAGAATATCCAATTTTTAAAATTAATGGATACAACATTAAAATGAATTATTTAAAATAAAATAACTTAATAATCATAAAACATTTAATAATTATATTATAATACTAGAATGGGTTTTAAAAAACATAATCTGTAAATGAAATGTAATTTGATGGAACTAATGCTTTTATTCATGAAAAAATTCCCTAAAAATAAATTTTTAGATTGAAGAATTGATTTTTTATATATGACATTAAATGTTTTAAAATATATTAATTTTTACTATTATTATGAATATAATAAAGGGTAAAAATAATTTAAAAAAAATAAAACGTGTAATGGGTTATTTATATAAAATAATATCTATATTAAAAACAATATGTTTTTTTAGAAAATGTTTTTACCTCATTCGTATCGTAAATAGTAATGGGTCCCATTAGAAATATATTTTTGAAATGGTGAAGTATAATATTTTAAATTATATTACATTCCAAATATTATACCAATCAATGTATCCTTGAAATGTTTATAAATGTTTTTAGAGGAAATGTTTTGTGGAAGATAAAACATACAATATAGAATGGAAGGATTTCTCAATTTTTTAAAATAACATCAAATCCAGAGGTCCATAATATTTTACAAATTTTAAATTATAATCCCCTTAAAATATGATTGAGCGGGATCCATGCATGAACCATAGGACCAATATGTGAATGGCCTTTTAAATGTTCTTAATGGCACCAATGACCTAGCTATACATGAATACCTCCTCTCTATAATATTGAAACCATTAACTCTAGTACATAATCTAACTACAATTCATAGCTTTCATTACCTCGTGGAGAGATGTAAGATCCCATGTACTGATGAAATATTACATAATCTCTCATTATTATAAACTATTTTCCTTGTATTACAAGATATTGCTGCTCTAAATCCCACATCATGAATTGTATTGGATGAATTAAGGCATGTGACATTTTTTCCTAATATTTATCATTTATCCTTCGACCCATAGCTTTACCCCAATCTAATACAACCCATTAAATATTGACACATAAAATCCCTATAATGAAAACCATTAATCATAACTATTATCCCATTTTAATTCACCTCAAAAAAATCATTTTCACCCTGAGTAGAGCCACCATCATCTGAGGTAGTTTAATTATTCCAGAGGATCATTATACTCTGGGCATCGCTGCATCTTGTTTCTACTAGTTGAGTGACTTTCAGCACACTATGCTAGCCCACCTCCACCAAGCACCACCAACACCACCCCCACCCTATCCTGATTTATTTACTTCCACTATTGGAATAAATGCCTATATCCAAAATATTGTGGTTCAGCGTTGGCTTGATCAAAGAATTTTATAAAGGATCATGGGATAATATAACCACGTGGTCAAACAACAACTGCTAAATATTTCAAAATACATTCTTTGAAATCCCATATCATAAAAAATAATAATAATAATTAAAATACAATTCTTTTTATATGAAATTAAAAGGTGAATATATGATAAAACATAATCATTTTGCAAATATAAAAGGGAAATGGGTGGCGATAAAAAAATATGACCAATGAGGGGATGTAATATGGAATGTCGTACAACTCTTTATTGGTTTGAAATGAGTTGTAATTACTAATTGTCCTTTGGATACATCCCCATGATGGGTGTGTCTAGAAATAAATACCATGTTAATCCATATATATGGGTGAAAATTATCCCTTAGAAAATAAAAAACCCCAACCATGAATTAGATAACCAAAACCACAATATGATTAATGATATCAATTTAATACAATTTGATTTAATACCAAATGATATCAACATTATATTATTCTAGTGTACTATAGAGGAATACCACCAAAATGAAAGTACAATGTATAATACAAAACCAAAAATCTCAAGGAATCAAATGAAATAAATCGCAACTAGAAATATTCTCCACGATGCAACTACAAAATATATCCCAATGTATCATAATGAATAACATAAGAAATTAGATACATTCCCCTTACAAGTGACCTCATAAAATAAGTCTATAAAATCACCATTAGATCAATACAGGGGTTGAGTAATGAAATACCAATGTATTCCACCAAATGACATCCCTACTTTTGATACTAGGAGAGAAAATGATATCAAATTTATGTAAGAAAAGTTATGTAGGAACACTTCAAAATAGGTTAAATGAAGTCAAAAACCTTTATAAAAAGGACATTTATCTTACCAAAAAAATTTCGCTAAACCAAATATCATTTCAAAGAAAAACAACCATACAAGCATTGAAATAATTTCAAAAATTCCATTTTGGACTAATGCATTTCATTCCTAATCTCTTATATTCAACCAATGCATGCAACCATATACCTCCCTATACTCATCAGTAGTGAGTCATCCTTTCACAAAGTGGTCACATGGTGAACCGTTTTGATGGGGGAATGCTCCTAACCATATTCATCACACCAATGATGGTAAAAACATTATAACTTTATCTGTCCCAATGCACATGAACACACACTAACTATTATGTCAAAAACCAGTTCCAAATCAACCATTTCTAGAAATTCAAATAAGGCATTTTCCTTTAAACAATTTACATTACAAAGAAATTTAAATAATAAAATAATAATTTTAAAATCCGTAAAACAAGGACATTGAAGAAGAAACAAATTTAAAACATCCATAATCGGTCACAAAACAAGGTTTCAACCATGATTTTCACTTAAATCTCATAATAAATTTCAATAATTCTATCAATTTTAAACGAAGTAATAAAATTTAAATAACACGAGTAGAAATTTATGCCTCCTTCCATAGAAAATATTGTGGAAACAAATAAAAACATGAATTATTCAACAAAAATAGGTTGAATATTCAAAAACCCACTATATATATATATTACATTAACATCAAAATTGTCGCATATAATTATGATTAGAATAATTTATGATAGATATATCCCCAGTAGACTAGATATATGAAATTAATTTAGTTATGAAAAATATATCTACATAAACCCACCAAGTACAGATACTTACCATGCAATCTGGTCATCAACACACCATGATATTCCAATGAATCACTCCATGATCTAATTGAAGACTCCCTATATCCACTAGGAATATAGGAAAAAATATTGTCTAAATTGTGGAAAATTGAGGGGATATGGGGCTTAGCCGAGTGAGATTCACAATTTTCAGATAAAAACTTCAGTCGTTTATGGTAAGATCACATGGTTAGAAAAACCATTCGCTGAACATGAACATGAATCTACCTTAATAACGAATTTTTATGGTTTTACCGTATAGTTACAAAAATCTTGTATCAACCATGAAGACCCCCCTCTTATCAAAAATAACGATTTTCCCTTTATGGAAACATGGTTTGGCCGATCTCTAAGTCTATTCATGCACCTTCTAATAACCTAGTTCCCCCCCTTTGATAGTTTTCTATATGTGTTTCATGATTTTTATTTACCATGTTCAATCTATGATCCTCTAAAAATACCCTCAGTAAAAATAGTCCATATGTCTTCAAATCCTTAAAAAAATTCACCATAACACATATCACCTATAAACATTCTTCCCAAAATTGGTCGATCTTTCTCTAGAATGTAGATAACCATCACTCTGTTGAATGAGTTCACAATTATTCAAAAACATTTATTTCTACCATTCCCTTGTTTCATCAGGAATTTAACCATGTTTCCACAAAACTGTCATTGGATTAATTTTTTCCTCATGAAATACATTCACATTATCATCCACGATTCAAAAAAGAATATTATCTAATAAAGAATATACCTCTTGTTCAATTGGATAACATTGAATCAAATTGTGGGATTAGGATGATGCAATTTAAAATGAGATACTTGGATCACAATATGAACCACAACAAATTGTGGGGGAAAATCTACCTGATATTCCACCTCTCCAACCTATTATTGAATATCAAATGGGAATATATATTGAGGAGAAAACATTATATTCTTCTTAAAATGATGATTTTTATATAATAGGGATATTCTAAGGAAAAATTTATCACTCACAAAAAATGACAAAGGCTATCAATGGTGATCAACTTATGGTTTCAGATGACTATTTGACATATAAAACCTTTTCTATAATTACTAAATCATCTACGACGAGCCATGGGAATGACTCTTCCCAAATAGTGAAGCCTCACCTATTTCCACAAAAAAACATTGCAGAAGAACATCTATGACAATATAATTCATTAAAATGATCCATATTTATCACGTACCAGTAATTGTTGTTATATGTGAACTCCACTAATAATATATCATCTTCCCAATATCCACCAAAATCTTTCACCCAAACCCAAAGAATTTATCCCAAATATTGTATCACCCATTTATATTTTCCATCAAATTGTGTATGATACATTATACATATAGTCAACTAATGCCATGGGGCATACTATAAATAATTCAAAAAACATGATAGAATACTTGAATCAATATCTGATACTATCAAACTTGGTATTTTGTGACAAATTAACAATTCTTATGTATTTAAATTATACAAGTCATTCATTATATCAGACTCATGAATAGGAATAAAATTGGATTACATTGTTATTCAATCCACTATCACACATATATCATCATGTTTCAAACAATAATTGGGTGGGTTGTCACAAATTCCACAGCTATCACCTCCAATTTGAAAACAAGAATCATTAATGATTATAACATAACTACTAACCATCGTTTCTCTTCCTTAACCTGCTGTGAGGTGAGAAATATAAAAAAACATCCAACATCCCTTTTATGTTAACCCACCAAAACCATTATTTCATTGCCTATATAATAACTTTTGTTCCATTATATAAATCCCATCTAGAATGGTGGTTAGTATAATGAAGTTTTCCATGAGAAGCCAATGGTATGACAATATAATTTCAATTAAAAAACTAAACTTTCATAGATCTTCCATCACTCAATCATATATCCACCATTGAATTTTGATCTCATTGACACATTTTCAGAATCCGATGTCATTTCCTCAAAAACGGTATCCACGAAATCAAGAACCAAGGAACCATGATGGTAAATGAAAATACTACCTCAGTCATCAAAATTTATGTTCTTATAACTAACATAAGCTTCCAATAATTTGAAGCTTCTATTTTCAACTAACCATATGGAATTGTTTTTAATAATCTTTTACTTAATTTCCATTTCATTTTGTATATATCCAGTAGAAGTCAATCATTTAGAGATACTCCATAATTATTTTTTATCTCGTATTAATATCCATTTTTGAGAAAATTTGTTTCAATATCATATGATATATAAAAATAATAAATTTCTCATCAAATATGTAATGATCATGAGTCTTGAAACATTATTCCAAAAAAATAACTCAAATTAATATTTTTTGTATTTATTTTAATGAAACCATAGCTATCATGATCTATAAGCAACAACATGGCCTCACATCAGGGGAGAACATCCCAACCCAAATCCCAAAGAATCACAATACACCATGTACCCTCTATCGAATTCTAGAAATATCTTTATTTGTGATAATGTAAGAAAAATTTGATGCTTCTTAAAAAACATATAACATTTACCATTCAATTGGAATGGATTATTTTTCCATACCTTTACTATCATAGGTGAAGTTAGATTATAAAATGATTGAAAAAGGTATCGACAATAACTATCCAATCTAATAAAAATACATATATCGATGAAATTATATAGAGGTTTCAAAAGATAAAAGCCTATAACTTCTTTGGATCTATATAAACACGTCATTGAGAGATAACATGTACTATGAATTGTGACTCTTGCATCAAATGATCCAACCATAATTTTTTTTATAAAGATAATGATCCAAAAATTTCCCAAAACTATCATAAAGTGTTTCTCTTTCTCCCTCATTTTCATTAAATCAACCAATATGTCATCCAAAACCACATCATAGAAGAATCCATATAATCAATAAATATAGACTTATTTAATTCCATGAAGCATTCTTGATTATTAGTAATACAAAAAAATTCATAACCACATAATCATAATGGCTAAATATTTTACTAATTTGTTTTTGAGAATATCCTCCATCTAAACTCACAATTAGTGATATACATGTCAAAATAAAATTTTAGAGAACCACTACAATCATCTTAATTAATCTATTATTTCATTAAATAAATGATGTTGTTACTAATTCTTTATTATAAATTTGTTATGATTACAATAATCTACCAACAACTGAAGAGTTTCGTGGGCATTTTTGGAAAACACGATTTGTCCTCCCTATAGAGACAAGCTCAACCTAATGATCCCTTTTCATTCAAGAACATTAATATAAAAATTCATTTATAAAATTCTATTGGTACCATAATGTATTAAGGAATATATGTGGTAGTATTACCTTGGGAGAGATAAATAGATAACTTTATTTATGTTGTGGGTGAAAAGCATGATATTTTTACTAAAAAAACACATAAATTTGGACGATAATTGCTACCAAATTACTATTTAATGTCACATATATTTATGAAAAGGTCATAGAATCTAATTTATAATTGGTAGATCAAAATCCTTTTTCTAAAAAGTTATATTCAACTTCTATTACATTTCTATCTCCTCTAAAGATATTCTCTCCCCAATCATCAACTGTGGAACTTACCCATCATGTATAATAGTTGATGTGATATTAAGGCATTGTCAACCAATCCAGGACTAGGATTAAGTCATATAAATCCTATAATTTATAGAGAAAAAACAATTCAAAATATCTATACCAACAACTATATAACATTATTTTAACATAGTGGATCGACTTTCTATTTGAACAAGAGAAATTTGATGTTTGATAATAAAATACACCATCTTAGTATAAAACCCAAAAAATAAACATCATGAGAAGTTATTAATGAATAGGATTCAATCAAATAATACAAAGCTATCATAATGGTATAATTTAGATAAATCATACATATCACGATTGATGGTCCAGATTGATTATCCTAAATAACATTCCCAACTCCATTTAACTACATAATCACTACACCTTTTTTTTACTTCCCTACTGAGATTGTCCTCCCTATAGAGTCATGTAATTATTTCAATCACCATGGTTGTCTTCTTTTTTATGATTATAGGAATTAAACATCCCTCATCCAATCAAATAATTATTTTTATGAGGAACATCTGATGTGTTCCTCGAATCAAACATTAGAAAACTACGATAATAGCCTGGAAGAATCCTCGTCTAGTTGAAATTGTGGAATTATCAAGTTCATGTCATACAATGAGTCTTCATTTTGTTGAATTGTACTCAATATAAACATCTAGGATTACCCTTTGGTTTTCTAGTAATGTATAATTATCGAATCATATAATTCTCAATCATCCCACTACCTTGGAAATAGGTATCCCTATTATGCATGTACCCAACATTAGAATTACGACTATTTCCTAAAAGTATAAACAAGCCTTCCCCACAAACACATTATGAGATGTATATTTCTTTCATTGTATTCCTATATAAAAACAATATATAATATATTATATCGATCATGAAAATATTCATGAAAATATTGGTCCACATCCATGATTCCAATAATGATCCCTTCAAGGATACAGTTGAAAAAAAATTGTAACAACCTAAACTATTATAAATAAAATTACTATTCTAGCTGAATTAAAAACCTTATTATGTAACATTATTATTGAAAAAACAATCATGATAAGCTAAAATTATATATACATTATGCTATCATTTTATTATGTATTATCCATTATTTACCCAGTAATGAGATAGGTATGTTTAAATTATTTCAGGAAATATGTATTTGAGGATTCGAAGTAAAATATATAGAGAAGGAAAAAAACGATCAATTCATGTCATGAAACTCACATAGATGACATGTATTCATCTATCACAATATATGAAAATTCATGAATACATAAGTGAAATAATTACAAGGCATGAAGCGATTACTTGACTGGATTCACCAATATACTTTGTGTAACTTTTGAATTTCAATAATAGATATTAAGATATGAAATTATTTAAGAAACATGATGTGAATTTTAGTTACATATAATGAAAGGAGTCACCATCAAAATATTGCAGATCCATGAATAGATTTTTGTTACATTCACAAAAGATTCAATCATTTCAGCCAAAATATTGTATTAGAATTACATGAGGCGCAGACCCATTAAAAATAAATAAATATCTTATCATTTAGATCTAGTAGGAATGTAGTAAAAAAATGTTACACAAATATCTCATTATTCTACCATTATTATCACCTTATTTGTTATTCCTTAAATCTCTAATAAACTACCATCCATTACATTAACTGTTTTATATATATTGAATCAGCATTGATTAAAATTTTCAATTAATTATTCATTATTCAACATGGCCCAATTGAGTGACTATATTATCTATTTCAATAACATATTGCTGAAAAGCCCATATTGTGTTCATCTCTGTTTTTTGTTTGTATTTTGTTAAATTGTTATTTATTCAAGTTTTAATTTTTTAATTCCCTAATTCATGATTTTTAATTTCTTGATCTCAATTATTATTGAAATTATGATTAGGTTTTTTATTATTTACCTACTCTCAAACTATTCTAATGGGAGTGGATAAAACACATTTGGTCAGGGTCGGGAGTAGGGGTCTCTAAACATAATGAAACATTAATTAGAATAATGTTTACTTTAAGGATATAAATTAAGTAAAACAACGATTTTTCAAATACTCTTTCTAAGAAACCCAAACCACGAGGAGTTTGAATGAATGAACCTGACTATATTGGTGTAGAAAATGTTTTGACCAACATCCAATTATAACTTATTCCTTCATATAAATGCTCAATGCATATCGTTTTTAGCTATACCAAAAACAATGTTTATTTACCACTTATATTTTTGTAGTCGGTTTCATCATAGTATACTAATTTCCATTATTCTTTGCAGGGTATACCATCGGTATATACAATGATAGGATTATGATTATTCTTTTACTCAAACCCTATAATTGATTATAAATCCCCCCTCTGTATTCTTAATATGAAATCCCATATCATTAGACTATTCAAAAACAAAAAAAAATCTAATCCTACTAATTGAGTTCAAAGCCTTGTGACCTTACAACCAATTCGTTCAATTGCAACTGACCCTACACTATCCATATACTATGACATAGTATCCAGAGTAGTTTATAAAACTATAAATCTAATATGATTTCAATACATGTAAATTATATGATCCATGTGGGTGTGTCAAATTTTGGATTCATATATAGGAATAGAAATGTTTTTATATAGAGTGGAATCTAATGATAATAAAATATGAGTACATCACCTTGTCCCCCTTGTATTTCATTTTTTTATCAATTCCTTTAGGGAACCATTGTGTCCTTCTACATTTCAACATATTTTATGAACAAATGTTTTTTCCTTATTCAAAGATCCATGATTTATAAGAAAACGTAACTTAAAACTAGAAATGGAAAGTCACATATCTTCCCGTCGATGTTTAAAAATGGATGGTTGTATTAATCCTTAATGTCCCAACACACCAAACATGAAATACATGAAACTGGAACTACAGAAAGGGAAGCATGTTCATAAATATCACATTATTATATATTATTTATTTTAATAAATTTGTGATTCTATACTTATAATTCTACAACATTATATTTAGGAACACACATTTGAGATCAAACCTTGAATCAATTATCTGATCCTAAATATGGGACAATTTATTGGACTTAAATGTGATGATCACCATGAACATATCTCAAACTACCTAGAGGTCTGTGATACCTTTCACATATATGGAGTATATTATGATGCAATTAGACAAAGATTATATCCCTTTTACCTATGATACAAAGCCCAGAATTGGATCAAAAATCATGATCTCGCGTCTATCATGATTTTGGATAATTTTGAAATTAAGTTATAGAAAATATACTTTACTCATATATATACATGTAAATTATACAATTCTTTTCATAATTTCACTCAAACTAATTGAGATTTATCATGGGAAGCATTAGATATTTTCAGGGATCACACACATAGGTTCCCATATAAAATACTTACTTTGGGGATACAACTGCAAACATTTTATCAAGGCCTATAACCAGCTTCTCCCAAGTATTTTATGGCTCTACTAATGTATGGTTGTTGTTTAAAACACTCAAGGATCCATAAGAAATTTTTAAATAAGTCTATCATAATTCCAGTTTGTGGAAGAGAGATCCTGAGAAAATAAGAACTGGAATCCAACATGCCAATTAAAATACAAGACAAGATGCACAAGTATATTCTTTCTCCAATATGATGGAATAATTTAAGATTCATTTTGAACCAGCTCCCCTCCTTCTCCTATAATAGAAATCAAAGATTGTGAAATGTGCACTTACTCACACCTATATCATGACATCACAACAACTATTGGGGAACAAAAAATATGAGATGAGAATTACATTAATTATATTTATATAAATCCACAATTTCCAAAACCATAATAGTATAATCAATATAATCCTATTAAAAATATTAAATAAAGTAATAAAGGTTATTATCAGAATTACAGGGATAACAAACCATTCAGTAACCAAGGAACATTGTGATACCTGAAAATTAATCATCTTTCTAGATCACCAAAAAAATGTTACACAACAACCCTTCATCCCTATTTAAAACTAATTAGTTCAACAATATCTACCAAGTCCTCCAAAATTTACCATTCCCCATCAAGAAAATTCATAAAATATTAGTTTATGCTTTGTCAAAAACTTAGATCCGGTAATGATATCCAAGATATAGAAATTAATAATCAAGTTGAGGCTCTTTATAACCTCAAGCATCAAATGGTTCAGATCTCAGATACCTTGTTAGAGAGATTTCTAGGTACTATACATGGTTATATATATAAATAACAATTAGCAGAGGGAAAGGAAGTGGTTCTATGGTGTAACACCCCATGATTCCATGGTTCACTTCTCTTTGAATAATACAGTAGTGTGTGTTGTACACAATTTCGAGTTCTAACACACCACAACCAATCAAACTAGTCGTTATGAATAGTAATACCCACTTTTTAAAATTTTATAAATTATATATCTTAAAATGAACATCATTTTTGGATTTGGAATATCGAAATTATCCAAGGGTGAAATTTTGGTACTTTTCAGATAACTTTTATATTTTGATGAATAGTGAAAAGTACTAAATATTAATTTAAAAATAATTTTTTTATTGGAAATAATTATTAGAGATAAATTATTAATTGGAGTGGTTTAATAGTATATTTAGGATATATTTTTACCATTTAATAATATTTTTGTCATTGGACATAATTTCACAATTAAAACGGACATAAAAAAGTGTCAATTTTTTTATAGTTATTATCTCTTAAAAACACTCTTTTTGTTTTAAAAACGGGTATTAATTTTAAATTAATTTATGCCACTTATGTGTTTTGAATTTTGAAAAATGGATTCCATATTTGGAATAAAGATTTCCAAATTGTGTAAATAGGTAACTTTTATTTTTATACATTTTGAATAATCATTCGGTAAATATTTTATTTACCATGGTTAAAGGGTAAATCCAATAAATAAGGGTAAAAAAATAATATTATAATAATAAAAAATTACCCTAAAACGTGTCTTAACCTTATTTTTATATAAATTTCAGACCATGGGTATATTTTGGTCGATTTTGGGACACCATGGAGCCACTTGTAGGTCATAAGGACACATTATATTAATTAAGTTAATGTACATACAAAAAATGACATAAGCATATATATTCTATCAAAAAAAAATTACATAAGGTTATATATGATATATTTTTGAATATAAAAATTCATTAAAAATATAAAAAGATTTCCTACATAATGGTAGTTTAGTTATAATTTTTATACATTTAATAATTAGATTTATTTATGACACAATAAATATTCAGTATTTTCTTTATTTAGGAAAAAATCAAATAATTGGTATAATAAAAGATAAAATAAATATAATTTGAATGTTTTGATGCCATAAAATAATTTTATTGGTTAATATTACATTATATTATTTCTTAAATTAATTTTATTCGAATTATTAAAGTTGTTAAGTCTTTATCAAAAATCAATTATTGAATAGTGTCAAAATTGACATAAATGAGTTTTTAAAAACAATATTATATTATTAATTGATATTCTATTCCTAAAAATCTATGTTTCTTAAAAAGGAACTTATATCATGATATATGTATCATTTATGGACTACTTGGGGGTCTCTTTGAATTATATAGTAAGTATATTACCTATATAATATAAAATTACAAAGTGACATGGTAAATGTCAAACTAATTAACTAAGAGTTAAAACTAAAAAATAAGGTTAATATAGTGACCCAAACATGTCTAAAATCTATTAGTTGAATTTTTTTCGACCCATACCATCATTAGACTAATAATAATCCACTTCTGATCCATTAGGAACTGAATATGAATTTATTACAAAATAACACTTTAAGTTTTTCCTAAAGAGCCCCTCTTCCCACTTATAAAAGGTCACCACTTCTAACAAATTCATCACAATTTCAATGCCTTTTGGTTCATCCAAAATCTGTCCAAATATCCTCCCATATTCCATAAATTGAACCTAAGACATTATTTTGATCATAAATCCTACCTAAGGATCCCTTTTGATCAAATCAAAAGGAAGAACCTGAAGAAGAGGTAATGATTTCAACACCCTCTTTCAAGTTCCTTTCTTCTTCAACTTCTTCATTCATTGTTATTTCCATTATAAAATATTAATTCAAGTATATTCTATATATTTTGATGTTATAATAAATATGGTACAACCAAATTCGTTCTTCTATCAATCCCTTAAATGACATGTCACCATACGTGCATACGTACGACTTACCGTCTCCACGTCGTGGTGTAATTGTTATTCAATATGTTATTATTTGGATGGGTATAATAATGATGTGTAATTTATGTTAATAATAAATATAACATGATAATTATTCTGTATATATGATATACCATCCAATTATATATTATTTTAATTTCAAAAGAAAGATATTTTTGCTCATGCGTACGTATGGACTATCGTCTCCACGAACACGATGAGATCCATTCCACATCATATCCATACAAGTATAATTCTCATTTTATGATTAAAAATAATGTTTAAGGACTGTATATCATTCTAGATATGAATAAGACAAAACCTATCCATAACAAACATGGCTTATGTAACAAAACATATAAAAGAAAATGAGTAAGTTAACACACCAAATGATGATAATACTAAAATATTATTAACAAAGAAATATTAAAAGATCATATATGATATCATATTTATGTATAATATTCTTGTATAATTTAATAACAATGATTTAACTATTATACATGAGGGTAACCTACACTCTATTAAGGAAAAAAACAAGCTAAGGGTTTATTTCACAATCTCTTCGTTATCCGAGGTTGTTTATATGTAATTATCTACTTGGACCTCTTTATCATCCACATCCATGTTTCGTAAAACTGTATTTCAAATAATTCTTACTATTTTATAGACTATTGGTTAATTTCAATTATACCCTTTTTAACTTTTTATAAGACTTTATAAAATAATCTTTTTGTCATTTTCTAAACAAGGTCCTTTTTAACCTTTTCGACAGAATTAAGGTAAGAATGTTTTGTTTAACATATACGGCGGGTGTGGTTATTCTCTGTCGTTATTACACCTTTTAAGATTCATTTAAAAGATTATATAAATATTTTGAAAATAAATGTTTTCCTTATAATTATGTGACTTTTAAATGATTTCAAAAAAAAGAGATAATTCTCCCAAATAGTTTTGATTTTCATCTATGTCAACATCCTTTGATGGATTTAAAGTTTATTTGAAATTGATTTATTATTATACAAAACTTCCATATTGTATTGAAGTTTTTGTGATATATTTGACTGTAGATGTGTTATTTTAATACAATTCATGGTTTATGGACAAAGTATTGACATTGTTTATGCTAGTTTTAATAACAATGTTTATGTTATGTTTAAACCTATTCATATGAGGAATGCATTGGACATAATAAGAGATTGGTGGAGCATGCTATAGCTCCTCGATGCATCGGTAGGTCTATTGAGACAAACTAGTGTCTTGGCATGAGGCCTTGACAAAATATTATTTTTAGTCATGGCACGAGGCCATGGCTATGTTGTTATGATAGTCTTGAATTATTCATTCTATCATTATGAAAGTGGTTATTGATATTACATGTGATTATTCGACTATTAGAATATCCATGTGAAAAAGTAAATGGAACTATTTCATTTTATTTTTTCCATATTATGATGATGTTCAAGTTTAAAAGGCTTTTGTTTTAGTTATACATTGCATTAAATGTTTATGCTAATTTATGAAAGTTTCATCTATATTGTTATCCATACTGGTCATTTCAGCTCACCCCTTTCTATGTTTTATTTTTCCAATGATGTGAATAAGTATTTTATGAATGACCTGCAGGGATAGTATAAGGGGATTTGAGTGTGGAGACAAGATGTTGTTGTATTTTTCACTTTATTATGTAATGTAAGCTTTATGAATGTATCTAGTGATTCCAAGGCTACTAAACTAATCGGTATTTCAAGACTTCGTCTTTTGTGATCATGCCAATGTTATGTAATAATGCACCAAATCTGGGTAACTGGGGTCGGGGCGTTACAGTTGGTATCAGAGAAGGTTTAGTATAAACCTTGGGATCTAGATTTCGATAAACTCTGATTAGTGCACATAGGCCTAAGATGGACGTTGAGGATTATTATGGAAGAACATCCTAGAATTTTGGTATTCTAGAAATTTTTTGAGTTTTCCAAGAAATAAATCCATGTCTATATACAAGCAGGTAGAGGTGGCTCCGGCATAGATATACCTAGGGGTAATACTTGAAAACACTACTTTAAGCTAGACTCAAATGGGAACTGGTGCATGACAACGAGCATTGCTGCACTCTTTTTTATGAAAGTCATGGGGGGATATGATTAGGATAATTATCATTTTCTTTACAAACCATTATGAACAGTTTATGAGTATATACTTCTTTAAAGTAAAAAAAAATTATTGTTATGGATTATATCCATAAACTGTTCAATTTATGTTATGTGTTTTACAAGTTTGGAATTATGTATTAAGATACATAAACTATTCTAGTGTATGCCATTGTTTAGAAATGACGCCTAGTGGATGGAATGCAAACTCTATCAATGAATGCACTCCATGTAGGGATTTCCATCCTGCTTAATATAATTATAGTAGAGCTGGTGATGCAACTGGTGCTGATCTGCTAATCGCCATACTGGGAAAACTAACTCAGGTTATAAATAATAACCATACCCATATAGAGAACCTGGATCCGCAGCATGGAAGATCAATGTTAGATAACTTCATGAGGCAAAAAACACCAACATTAATTGGATGTAAAAATCCATTAGTAGCTGAGCAATGGATAAGTTCCCTAGAGAAAATATTTTAGGCTTTCGGGAGTAGTGAAATGGAAAAAGTTGTCATGGGAGCTTATCGCCTCACTGGAGATGTTGATCAATGGTGGTCATTGATACAAAACACAAAGGAAGATGATTAAGTATAAAATATGGAATGGAGGGTGTTCAAATAGATTTTATTAGAAAAATACTTTCCTTGTGACCATCGAGCAGATATGGAAAGGCAATTTCTAAGTCTGAGGTAAAAGGAGGATGAGAATGCCGCAAAGTATGAGGCTAACATTACAAGGTTAGTAAGGCATGCAACAGATTATATACGTAACCCAATAAGTAAGATTGATATTTTATTTGATGGGTTAAAACCGTTTCTCCATCAAGAATTAGTCTCAAAATATTTCTCATCGTACAAAGATATTGTCTCTTGTGCTATCAAGATATAAAAGGAATTCGCTATGTCTTATGACTTTAAGGAAAAGAAAGAGAAGAAGAGATCTGCTGACCACTCTATAAATGGAAATAAAGGGATGAAGGGAAAATTTTATTATCCATCCATTAGTAAATGTGGGAAGAAACACCCCAGTACATTCTTGAAGGGAATGGGAGTCTGTTACTAGTGTGGGGAAAAAGGACACCAAGCTCATGATTGCAAGGGAAAGAGAGTTGTTTTCAATGTGGAATGCTATAATTGTAGAGAGTTAGGTCATTATTCAAATTTAGGTCCTATGTGTTAGAGGAACATACCTCATAAAATTCCAAGGGATCAATCCCAAGCTTATGATATCACTACTATTGAGGTAGATGCTCTGAAAGACATCGTGGAAGGTAATTAAATAGTTTCCTCTAGTTTAGAAAATGCTTTATTTTATTCTGGATCATCGCATTATTTCATATCTTCCCAGTTTTCTAAGAAAATTAGATATTTCCAATTTTATTTAACAAGGGAGTTGGCAGTTAAAACTTTTAAGGGAAGTATCATTGTAACAAAGTTTTGTGAATCAGTCCCCATTAGAGCACATAAGTATTCTTTATCCACTGATCTCATCGTCATAACTATGATTGATTTTGATATAATCCTAGGTATGTATTTGCTTTTGGACCTTGATTCAATGATTTATTTTAAGAAGAAAGAGGTTATAATTTTGGATGATGATGATAAAGAACACCTTATATTTAGAGCAGAATTGTCACCACCTAATTATTATCTAGATCCACCCCTAGTACTCAACTAAATTCAATTATTGGGGAGGAAGAGAATGAAATGACTGTGGTTAAGGAAAGGAATGTTCAAATAGAGGATGTAACTATTATCAAAGAATATGTAGATGTGTTTCCGGAAGATTTACCTCGACATCCTCCAGAAACAGAAGTTGTGTTTTCCATTGATTTAATTCCTGGATCAAGACCTATATCGAAGACCCCTGATAGAATAGCCACTGTAAAATTAGTTTAACTAAAGAAACAACTAGAGGAATTGAGTAATAAGGTTTTCATTCTCCCTAGTGTTTCTCCATGGGGAGCCCCTGTTCTTTTTGATAAAAATAATGATGGATCTATGAGGTTATGTATTGACTACAGGGAGATCAATGCTATAAAAATAAAGAACAAGTATCCCCTACCTCACATTGATGATTTATTTGAACAACAACATGGAGCTCAATAATTTTCAAAGATTGACCTTCGGTTTGGATATCATCAGTTGTGTGTAAAGAAGGAAGACATTCCGAAGACAACATTTTGAACCAGTTACGGGAACTACGAGTTTATAGTAATGCCATTTGGGATGAATAATGCACCCTCTATTTTCATGGATATAATGAACAGAGTTTTTAAGGAATATCTTGATGATTTTTTAGTGGTATTTATTAATGATATCTTGGTATACGCCAAAGGCTATGAATATCATGAAAATCACCTGTGCATTATCCTCAAGACTCCTAGAAGACATGAATTATATGGAAAGTTTAACAAGTTTGAATTCTTGCTTCAGGAGATTTCTTTTCTTGGCCATATTTTCTCTAATGATGGAATCTCTATTGATCCATCTAAGACCAAGGAAATCCAAGAATGTCCAGCACCAATGAGTAAAACCGAGGTACACGGTTTTATTGGTTCAGTAGGTTATTATCGACATTTCATCCAGAATTTTGCCTGATTGGCTAACCCATTAATGAAGCTCACACAAAAAGAGGTTAAATATGCTTTGAAAAAAGAGTGTGAAGAATTTATTGAAGAACTGAAGACAACATTATTCGATACTCTTATATTGACACTGCCATTGGGAAATGATGGGTTCGTTATTTATAGTGATGCATCAAAGAAAGGGCTTGGTTGTGTCCTTATGCAGAATGATAGGGTTATGGCCTTTGCATCACAATAGCTAAAAATTCATGAGAAAAAATATTCTACTCATGATCTTGAGTAAGCAGCTTTAATATTTGCTTTGATGATTTGGAGACACTATCTCTATGGTGAAAAATGTGAGATTTATACTGATCATAAGTTTTTGAATTATATTTTCTCATAAAAATAACTCAACATGAGGCAAAGGAGATGGCTTGAACTACTCAAGGATTATGATTGCACGATACACTACCACCCAGGGAAGGAAAATAAGGTGGAAGATGCTTTGAGTAGAAAGTATCATGGAGTTTTGAACAAGATGAGAGTTGAAAAAGATCCAATATACATGGATCTAGTAAAGATGGATATGGGAATCACCATGGAAGGTGAAACATCAATAATTTTTCAAATGGTTGCCAAACCATCTTTACTAGAAAGGATAAAGAGTACTTAGACAGATGATGAAGAATTTCAAAATAAGATTAAAGTCGTGAATGATGGGATATTGAATGACTTTGTGTATGAAGATGTAATTTTGAAATTTTGGAAAAGACATTGTGTTCCTGATATACCTGATCTAAAAAGTGAATTATTGGATGATTCTCATAGTTCCAATTTCTCTATACACCCTGTGAGTACCAAAATTTATAGAGATTTGAAGGAACATTTTTTGTGGGACAACATGAAGAGGGAGATTGTTGATTTTGTGTCAAGATGTATGGTTTGTCCACAAGTGAAAGCTGGAAGGCAACGACCTGGAGGAGTCATCCAACCTCTTCTCATACCTGAGTGGAAATAGGATAATATAACGATGGACTTTTTCATGGGACTACCAAAGAATCCTAGAAAGAGCGATGCAATATGGGTAATTATTGATCATATTACCAAGTCAGTACATTTTCTTGTTATACGGGAAGATTTACCAATTGAACATCTAGCAATCCAATATATTAACAAAGTTTTGAGACATCATGGAGTACCCATATCGATTGTTTCTGATCATGATCCACGTTATACTTCAAAAATTTGGAAAAGCCTTCAGAAGGCCTTGGATAATGAAATTTTTTTGAGCACTACCTACCACCCTCAAATATATGGACAATCAGAACGGACTATTCAAACCTTAGAAGACATGTTGAGATCATGCTCAGATGACTTTCAAGGTGTGTGGGATCAATATTTACCTCTAGTAGAATTTTCCTATAACAATAGATTCCATTCAAGTATTCGTATGGCACCATATAAAGTATTATACGGAAAGAGAAGTCGCACTCCAATCTTTTGGGATGATTTTTGTGAAAGAAAACTTGTAGACCCAGAACTGGTGGAAGAAACGATGGAAAAGGTAATGGTAATCCAAAACCACATCAAATCACTTCAAAGGAGGCAGAAGAGTTATGCTGATAACCGAAGGAAGGATTTTGAATTTCATTAGGAGATCATGTTTTCTTGAAGGTATCTACAAGGAAAGGAGTTATAGGTTTCAGTAAGAAAGGTAAATTGAGTCCTAGGTACATCATACCTTTAGACATTCTAGAACGAATTGGGGATGTAGATTACCATTTGGAAATGCCGCCAATTCTCTCCAAAGTTCACGATGTGTTCCACGTATCACTAGTGAGGAAATACATGCCTGACCCAATGCATGTACTCACCTATGAGAAATTAGAAATGGAACCCAATCTGTCTTATTGTGAAGAGCCTGTCAGGATTTTTGATATGAGATAACAATTTCTGTGAAACCGGATGACTCGTCCGGTAAATGTTTTATAGCGAAACCATAAGATGGATGAAGCAACATGGGAACCCGAGGAACATATGATGAAGAACCACCCGAGTCTTTTTATGAAATAATATTCTAGAAATGCCGAGGAAAAATTTATTTGAAGGATGGGAGAATGTAACACCCCAAGATTCCACAGTACGTTTCTCTTTGAATAATACAGTACCGTGTGTTGTACGCAACTTCGAGTTCTAACACACCACAACCAATCAAACATGTTGTTATCAATAGTAATACACACTTTTTGAAATTTAATAAATTTTATCTCTTAAAATGGACTTCATTTTTGGATTCAGAATATCGAAATTAAACTAGGGTAAAATTTTGGTACTTTTCGAATAACTTTTATATTTTGATGAATAGTGAAAATTACTAAATTTAAATTAACAACATCTTTTTTAATTGCAATAATTAATAGTAATAAGTTATGAATATTATTGGTTTTAAAGTATATTTAGATTATAATTTTACCATTTAATATAATGTTGCTAATTGGACATAATTTTACAATTAAACCGGACATAAACAAGTGTCAATCTATTGATAGTTATTATTTGTTAAAAACACGCTTTCTGTTTCGACAACAGGAATTAATTTTAAATTAATTTTAGCCACTTATGTCTTTTGAATTTTGAAAAAATTATTCCATATTTGGAATAATGATTTCCAAATTGTGAAAATAGGTAAGTCTTATTTTTATTCATTTTCAATAATTATTTTGGTAATTTTTTTTTACCGTGGTTAAAGTCTAAATTCAGTAAATAAGGGTAAAAAAATAATATTATAATAATAATAATTTACCCTAAAACATGTTCTAACCTTATTTTATGATATATTTTCTTCAATGGTCATATTTTGGTCGATTTTGGGACCCCATACAGCCACTTGTAGGTGATAAGGACACTTTATATTAATTATGTTAAAGTAAATACAAAAATGACATAATCATATATATTTTAGAAAAAAATATTTACATAGGGTTATATATGTTATATCTTAGACTATAAATATTCATCAGAAATCTACATATATTTCCTATATAAAGGTATTTTATTTATAATTTTTAGAAATTTAATAATTTGATTTATTAATGACACAATAATGATGCAGTATTTTCCTTATTAAAGAAAGAATCAAATAATTGGTATTATAAAAGTTAAAATAAATATAATTTGAATGTTTTTATACCATCCAAAAAAATTATTGGTTAATATTACACATTAGTATTTCTTAAATAAATTTTATTCTATTTAATAATGTTTTTAAGACTTTAGCAAAAATCAATTATTGAATAGTGTCAAAATTGACATAAATGAGTTTTTAAAACAAATATTATTTTATTAATTGATATTCAATTCCTAAAATTCTAATTATCGGCCAAAGGACTTATATAATGATATGTTTGTCATTAATGGACCACTTGGTGGTCACTTGGATGTATATAGTTTGTTTAGTAACTATATATTATAAAAATACAAAGTGACATGGTAAATGTCAAACTAATTAACTAAGAGTTAAAACTAACACATAAGGTTAATATATTGACCCAAACCTATATAAAATCTATTGGTTGAAAGTATTTAGACACATCCCCACCGTATAATTTTAATAATCCACTTTGGATCCATGAGAAACTGAATATGAATTTATTATAAAATAATACTTTTACGTTTTCCCTAAAGAGCCCCTCCTCCCCCTTATAAAAGGACACTACTTCTAACCAATTATTCACACCTTAAAAGCCTTTTGGTTCTACCATCCTCTATCCAAATATCCTCCCAAATTCCCTCACTTAATCCTAGAGGCCTTAGTTTGATCATAAATCCATCATGAGGAGACCTTTTGATCAAATCAAAATGAAGAACCTAAAGAAGAGGTAATGATTTCACCACCATCTTTCAAGTTCCTTTCTTCTTCAACTTATTCTTTATTTGTTATTTAAATTCTAACTCAAGTATCTTCTATATACTGTGATTTTATTATAAATATGTTACAACCAAATTAATTATTCTATCCATCCCTTGAATGACATGTCACCATACTTGCGTACGTACGACTTACCTTCTCCAGGTCGTGGTGTAATTATTATTCAAGACATTATTATTTGGATGTGTATAATAATGATGTGTAATTCATGAAAATAATAAATATAACATGATAATGATTCTTTATTTTTTATATACTATCCAATTATATATTATTTTAATATAAAAATAATTATATTATCGCTTGTGCATACGTACGGACTACCGTCTCCACGAACGCGATGAGATCCATTCTACATCGTATCCATGAAAGTATAATTCTAATTTGATTATTAAAAATAATTTTTAAGGAATTGATGTAATTTTGTATATGAATAAGATAATATCTATCCATAATAAATAGGACATATGTAACAAAACATATAAAATAAAATGAGTAAGTTAACACCCGAAATTGCAACAATACTAAAATATTATTAACAAAGAAATATTAAAAGATCATAAATGATATCATATTTATGTATATGATTCATGTATAATTTAATAACAATTATTTAACTATTATATAGTAGGTTAACCTACACTCTATCAAAGAAAATTGCAATTTAAGGGTTTATTTCACAATCGCTTCATTATCTGAGGTTGTTTATACGTAATTATCTACTGAGACCTCTTTATCATGCACAACCATGATTCTTAAAAATGTATTTCAAATCATTATTACTATTTTATAGACTATAGGTTAATGTAACTTATACCCTTGTTGACTTTTTATAAGATGTTATAAATTAATCTTTCCGTCATTTTCGAAACAAGGTCCTTTTTAACCTTTTCGACAGAATTAAGGTAAGAATGTTTTTTTTAAACTTATACGGAGGGTGTGGTTATTCTCCGCCATTATTACACCATTGAAGCTTTCCTTACAACCTGATAAGAATATTTTAAAAATATTGGTTTTCTATAGAATTATGTTAATTTTAAATGATTTAAAAAATATATATATTTCTCTCAAATATTTTTGATTTTCATCTATGTCAACATCCTTTGATAGATTTCATGATTATTTGAAGTTGATTTATTATCATACAAAACATCCATATATTATTGAAGGTTTTGTGATATGTTTGACTGTGGATGTGTTATTTTTATACCATTAATGGTTTATGGAGAAATTATTGACATTTCGTATGATATTTTTAATATGAATTTTTATGTTATGTTTAAACCTATTCATATGAGGAATGCATTGGACTTAATAAGTGACGGGTGGAGCCTACTATAGCTCCTCGATGAATCTGTAGGTCTCATGAGACAAACTAGTGTCTTGGCATGAGGCCTTGACAAAATATTATTTTTATTCTTTGCATGAGGACTTGGCTGCGTGGTTATGATAGTTTGGAACTATGCATTCAATATTTATGAAAGTGGTTATTGATATTTCATTTGATTATTCGACTAGTAAAATATCAATGTGAATAAGTAAATGGAATTATTTCATTTTATTTTTTCCATATTATTCTGAAGTTCTAGTTTAAATATATTTTTTTTAGTTAAACATTACCTTAAATGTTTATGCTAATTTATGAATGTTTCTGCTATATTTTTATCCTTACTGGGCATTTTAGCTCATACCTTTCTATGTTTTATTTTTCCTAGGATGTGATAAAGTATTTTACGAATCACCTGCAGGGATAGTATAAGGGGATTTGAGTGTGGAGACAAGATGTTGTTGTAGTTTTCACTTTATTATGAAATGTATACATTATGAATGTATATAGTGATTCCAAGGCTACTAAACTAATCAGTCTTTCGAGACTTGATCATTTGTGATCAAGCCAATGTTATGTAATATTTCACCGACTCTGGCTAACTGGGGTCGGGCGTTACATATGGAGTAGAATAGTGATAAATTTTTATCAAATATGTAACGGTTAGGAGAAAAATATTGGAAACATTTTAATGAATATGATGGTCATATATGAAAAGAAATGACTAAAAAAGTTTAATGGTTCAAGATATACCTCAAAATAACCACATTATGAAAATGATCTAATTCTAGAACAACCCAATGATTGTCTAAATTCTTCCACAACCTTAAAAAACACCTCCCCAATTTCTAGAAATATTATGTCAAGGAAGGATTGATGGTAAAAACATGAAATTGTTGGGTATGTTTATGAAATTGTGTATAAACATTCTTTTTTTTGTTAAGGAAATTGATCAAAGGAATTCCATTGAAAATTTTATTAGCTAAATTGTTTAAAAAAGAAAATGAAATACATTAGAGTAATCTCACTAAAATTATAGAGATCTAATATTGGTCATCAGAAATTTCCAATAAAAATTGTGAAACCTTGGGAAACTATTAATTCAATGCACAATAAAATATGTAACATTAAAATAACCTTGTGTGATTTAAAATCCATCATTATCATCATGCCAATGTCTGTATTCTACAAATTGGAACCGAGATAACTGATACCAACAATAGTGGCACACCAACTATCCAATTGATCATTAAATTATCCCTAAGGAAGTCATTATTATTTCTTATCTAGAGTTGGCTGCTTAATGTTTTCAGCGAACATCCTAGTTTTGGAAATAGAAGAGGATGTTGGTGTTCCAATCATCTCAAGATGACCATTCCTAGCCAATGAGAAGCCACTAATAGTTTTAAATAAAGGAAGACTCATTTTCTATGTTGGCGATGAAGAAGTTGTGTTTGGCCTATTTATGGAAGAAATACAAATAGATGATTATTTTAACAACCAATATATGTTTCTCATAGATGAATGAGATGACTAATTATACATCAATGATGATAGTAAAGAAATTCACCCTGATGAGGAGGAGGAATATGATCATGAGAAATTAAACTACATAGAAACTCTTATAATGGAAAATATCCTTCCATTTATACCCAACGCCATTCAGTAACTAAAATAGAAAATGAAACCCATACATGGTACAATCATGTATTTTTTTGGAGACTTATATTTCATAACCAGTTATAAATAACTCAAAATTAAAATAATAACTAGAAGAAAATTTTATAGAAGACCTACCATGACAAAACTGACAATTGCATAGGGGTTGTTGAAAAGAATGGGGTCAATACTTTTTTATGGACACATATAATATTAAAATTGGATGGATTTAAACCAAAATATCAATCCTAGAGGTGAATCCCACCACCGGTGAATGGGGTTGTTAAGAATGAAATACTAAATTTTATAGATGCTAATATAATTGGTCAATCTATCTCATACAAAGATACTTTTTTTATTATTTTATTGGTTATTGAAATATTTTTTCAATTTTTTGGTTGAGGCCAATTGATATTTTTAATTTTTTTGGATATGTAGTGGTTTCAGGTTTGTTAGTGCCCATATCAATTGAAGCGCATGTTTGAATCCACACAGCTTCACTAAATCACCATAAGTCCTACCTAGTGTACAACTAATTAATTAATTAATTAAAATAATTCTTAATTAAAAACACAATGAAATAAAAAATAATTTATAATGGTATTAATAGTAATAATAATAATGTCAATATCATTTTAGAGTATTATTATTATCATATTGAAAAATATTGTAATTGAGAGAATTATCATTATTATAATTATAATATGTTTATTATTATTTACTTTATTAAGATTGTTATTATCGTATTATTATTGTAAGTATATTTATTTTTAGTTTTGTTATTATTATTATTATTAATTTATGTTTTATTGTAATTTAATTAGGGTTTTGTTTCCCCTCCCCCCTACACAACCAGACATGAACACCCCCATATAACACTATGTGTCACAACCAAATATCCCTCCTAGCCATCTATTTCGTGCCAAAACCTCCCTTCCAGCCACCCATGTTGCACCGCATCCTCTCCTTGTTGCCCAACCTACCCAAAAACCCTTATACTCCATCCATCGATCATTCAGTTAACCTCATACTCTATCTAAATAACACCACCCCCTAGTTGATGACCTATTCCAGACCATCATATCTCATCCTTCTGTGGCACACTATAACCTATTTGACATCCCTCTCTTACAACAACCTTCCCTCAGCGCCTCATCCTAGATGATTTCATTCCTTCTAGTAGGGTTTCCATTTGGGGTTTTAGGATTACATCTATTATGGTGACACATTTGGGTGTTAATCTTAGTTATTGGTATTTTAATTCTCGATTACGGTTTTTTCATGGCTCCTCATGGTGTGGATATGTTAAGGATGGTATTTCATCCCATTTTCTAGATAGTTCTTCATGTCAGTTAGGCGTTAATGTTCCCTATCAGCACTAGATTAATTTAAATATGTTTTTATATTTTAATAATTGTATTCATTAGCATGTTTATATGGGGAATACTCTGTTTTTTAATTTTTTTGTGTGATTATTGGTTGTAAATTACATTTTAATAAAGAGAATTCTTATGTTTTTGTGTGTTCATTAGTGTAATGTTACTATAATAGTTTTCAAGGGTTCTTTGGTAGTTGTGAAATAGGTTTTCAAAGTAGTTTAGGTGTCTGTCATTCTTTAAATGTGTTTTTCATTGGAGAATGAATTTTTTTGGAATGTTAACATTGTGTTGCAGCTTCAGTTTAAATTATAATATGTATGAATGGTGGAAAGCATGTTTTGAAAATGGTTTAAAATCCAGAATGATTTTTTGAATGGGTCAAGGCCCATTTTCATAGTATAAATTTATTATTTCTTTTTGTGAGTTATAAAACCCATTTTGGGAAACAATGTAGGTGGTGAAAAAGGTATTCAGTTGAGGCCTCTCCTTTGAATGTGTTAAATTTCGAATGTGTGTTCCATGAGGTAAACTGGTTTCATTGAATTATTTTTCCTTTGTTGTGAAAGTCGTTTTTTGTGTGGCTTGTAAACATTGAATTTAGTACGTATGAACCCCCAAGTATCTTGGTGGGGAGATTAGAACTAGTGTTCCAGTGATATAAAAGTGGTTTTTAAGACTTCACTTATCATGTATGATGACTACAAATGTAAATAAACATTTAGATGATGATTTGATAATACAGGGTTATGGGTGTGTCCCCTTATATTGGTTCATGCATGAGAACTCTGGTTAACATGGTTTATATACCACCTTTCACTGAGGTATGAGGTTATAGGGTCCCACATGAGCTAGATGTACACTATTTGATTTAACTGTGGTGATATATGATACATGACATGGTTCTATGATTATGAATACATATTATCACTTGAATGTGTGTGTTCCTTAAATAAAATTCCCACTTTTCAATTTAGTTTTTGGTAAATGGTTATCCATTATAGTAAACCTTTCTTAACTAATCACATGTAATTTTTTTAATTAGGTGTTTTAAAAGAATTATATGAATAATCCTGTTTGAATATATTTTTGAGGTTATGGCCGGAAATATCATTTTGTTGGCATCCTATTAGTCCTTTTCTAACACTGTGCAAACACCTTTGGGTGTATGTTTTTATTTTTTTCTATCTATATCATATTATGGAAAAGAATATACCTTTGGTAGTTTGGGATTCTTGTGGCTCATGTTATGGATCATGCATGCGGCGGTTTGATGATTTTTTCCACATGTTGCATGGATAGTGGGGGTGATGTCTTTGTTATTCATTTTTGTTGTTGTCTCTTTTTTGTTTGTTTTAGTTTGTAAAAATAATTTTTAAATTAATTTCATAGGTTATGGTTGGTATATTTTTTTCAAATATGAATTTTTACTTATATTATGTTCATTTAATAAAATAAAATTTTTGGTAAATCATTCCCATGTATGGTTTTTCATACCCGGGAACATGTGGCTGACCATGGTGATAAGGAACTCCCTTTAAGGCTTGATGCAAACTAGTCGAAGCACTGTGACAGATGGAGACCCGGATTTGTTAATGGAAAAATACTATTAGAAATCGTTCATTCCTTAGAATAATGTTTTATGAGACGTATTAGGTATATAAAGGATCTATAATTACGAGGACTAGAGGTTTTTGTTAAGAGTAGTGTGAATGAACATCAGACATCGTGACAGAAACTCACGTCACCAGGGAGAGTTGTGTTTCTGTTGGTGTCATTTGTTCCATGTTGTATGTTTTTAACTGGGAATTAAAGTGGAGATAGGTCAACATTCTTAGAATCCTAGAGGGTCTATCAGGCAATGTGGAGCTAGGGACATTTACCTACAATGATCTATGTGATGGGGGAGTGATTACTATATGGCCACCAACCTCATTTCCATGTAACCTACCTCCACTAATTTACCCTTCCATTGTCTTGTGTCCCATTGTGTTTGGGTAATATTATTTGAAAATGCTTATATGATAGTGGATTAAAATTGTACTCAAATGTGAAAATGACATGATTTACAAAAGGGTGGGAAAAAGGTGTTCTTAGAAAAGTTTTGTATTAGGTTTTAGGAAGGTGAATTTTCATTAAAATGATTCCGTGTAAAATGATAATGGATTTTTTATAATTGAAACATAGGGGTTGACAAGAGTTATGGTTTTGAAAAAATGTATTATTTCTATGTGGATTTGAAGAATGTATTTTTAGTGGAAATTGTTAAACTCGTAAAGGGTGTCTTGAATGGTATGAAATGTTCGATGATGATATAAAACATTTAAAAATTAAATCATTTCCTGTTTGATTAGTGTTTTTAAAAAAAAACTTGATTTCTAAAATGGGTTTTAAATGCATATTTTTTTCTCTTCCAATGTAGTATTTATGAAAATAAAAAACAGTTTTAGATTGCGACTAGTGGATTTGAAATGTGGGGGTGTGCGTTGATTGAAATTATTGGAAATGGAAAGACATTTATATTATCCTATGGAAATTTAAAGGGGGGTCATGTTCAATGGTTATATATAAGAGGATAATTGGATCCCAATTAGAACAAGAACATGTATGTGTATGGACCCTATGATACCATTGGTGAATGTTATTTCCCTTTGGTTTTATATTCGTAAGTGTTTTTAAAGAAGTATGTAATGAATGATGATCTAGTGTTGTGTGGTGTGTATTATCACGTTTTTCTGAATCTTGTAGAAGGGTATTTTGATTTTTGAAGACCTTTCCTATTTCGACAATGTCTCATTTCTATTTTTTATTTGTACATTGACATGTGTCATTGGTTAGTGGTATTCTTCAAGATGTGTTTTGGGAAGCCTATGTAGTTTTTTTTCATTCATTAGGTATTTTTTAGGGTATTATTTTCCAATAGAGAATTTTTTTTTGGGTCTTTAGTTTTTCATATTTGGATAGCCTGTACATCCAAAAAAATTGATGTGTAATTATCGTATGACCATGGAAAGTTCGTCATTAGATGCCCCTCCAATTGATCAATGTAGGGACTGACTTCATGAATTTTAGAAAATAATTCTAATCATCTATTTTATAATCAATCAATCCTCTTACAGTTAGAGACCAGATGCAATATGTATTGAAAAAACATATGTTTCCTTTTTCCCATTAATAGTCAAAGGTGATGTTTGACATCATTGTTTCTGAATATCCTTCCAAGAAATAGAGTGGGAAATCTTGGTGGGGAAAATTATAATAATTTTTGAGTTTTTGGTGTGGGAAAATATTTTAAAAAGGTCATTTGGGTTTTTCTTTGGTATCATCTATGAAATAGATCTTGTTTAGCCACCAGTGTGTTGAATCTATTTAAAAGTGGATGTTATGGATGCATGTATTAATCATATGCTTTTAGGTACTCAGGTTAATGTCCTTATACTTCAAATGTCTTTATCGGTATCAAGGGTAATGTTTGGAGACACATTGTGGTGTCATGTTCTCACTCGATTATATAGGTTATGGTTTTACATCCTTCATAGAACCTGAGTTTTGATAAAATCTCATTTCCTTCAGGGAATCTTGTACTCATATCTATTTGTGGAAGGTGTCTTCCATGTTTATTTCCACATAAATATAATAATTTTGTGTAAATATAGGAAACTCCAACGCATCTTCTAATACATTATTTCAAGTTTTTTCTATGTTGAATTAATGGATGTCGAATCATTCTACATTTGATGGTTCTGGTTTGGTCATTCTATGATTTCTTATAGCCCCACAATAAGAAGTTTTAATCAATGCTTTGTAGTCAGGAACCCCCCCCCCCCCCCCCTCGGGTTGTCATGGACCATGGTCTATTCACTATCATATATTTGGGAAATAGATACAGTTTCTTTTCTATGTTTCTATTATGTTTTGAGCGGACCTGTTTGTTGGAAGAATACACTAGGACCTCACTTCCAAGTTGTGACCCATGTGGGTGGAAGAATTTCTCCTTGGTGGTAATGAGGTGTCCATCACGTATTCTCAGGTCTCCACTTGTTGTGTCCCAGTAGGTGTGAGTCTTTATTTAGTTGCCCTGTTATTTCCAGCATTGTGAGTTAACCTCAGTTATTTTCAGGGCTCATATAATGTTGGTAATACCCATTTGGAATAAACAACCAGGTTGTGTGTTTCTGTTAGGCCTATAGACTTCATAAACTGAACCCCATGTGATATGGGATATAGTTGGTGTGGAATATATTCGAGTTAGACCATGTCTACTATCATTGTTTTTTCATACCTATAAATTATGATTATTAACCTCCAAAGTGGGGAGGCACACAATGGGTCTCAAAGGAATGACTCTGGATTAATTTGATGTTATTTTATTCGTTACTTTGGGGAGTCTTTTTGGGCATACCATAGTTGGTATCCTGGTTATATCTTAGAAAATTAAGTTTTCACATATGTTTGATTGACTACATGGCCCCACATGTCATTAATTATGTTATATACATGGTGTTGTAAGGGTGATATGTGGCCTTGTTCAGATCTTTCCTAACCCAAGACCCTCTATTGATTAAACATTTGGGGTTGGGGTATACCTGACAGTGTTTTGAAGAAAATTTGTTGTGTCCTCATTATAATTCATCACTTGTTTTGGGTAGATTGGTGGATCATTTTAGTGAATGATTAAAAAAAATTTCTTCCTATGTTGAAATTTTTTTCATGAGACTATATATCTATTGATTACCTACTAGCAGAGTCTCTACCTTTGGGGGTGTGTGTTACTTGGCAGGGAGGTCATTTTGGGTCTCTCAAGTTTATTATGTAAGTTATTTTTCTTTGTTGAGAGAGTCCCTACTTCTATCTCGGTTTTTTGTAAGAAACCAAATTTAGATAAAATGGTGTACAAATTTTTACCTCTAAAAAACCTTGGCATTGGTTTTTGGGGGGAATAATGCTTTATGGTTGGGAGAATTTTCACACTCAAACATTTGAGATAATTTTAGTTTATTATTTTATTGTGATTTGAAATATTGTTTCTAGTTGTGGGATAAGCCTGGTATATTTTTTTGAAGATAAAAAGTGGATTTAGGCTTCTCTTTTCCTGGCCACAAGAATAGCTGAGTTGATGCCATGCGAAATCACAAAATCATTATGTAGCCTTCCACGTGAAAAATTAATTAATTAAATAATAAAATGTATGATATGGTGGAAAAATATAAAATCCAAAAAAATAAAATGAATTAAGAGTAGTATTTATAATAATATTATTATTAATATCATTGATATTATTATAATTATTATCTTGGATAATGTTTTAATTTATAATATTATTGTATCACCACTAGTTTCCACAACATGCTTCTCTTTGGTTAATAAAATAGCATGCAATGTTCACAACACCGAGTTCAAGCGCATCATGAACTATCAAACATGCCGTTTAGAAATCAGTAAAGAATATAAATAACCACATTTTTAATTTTTTTATATCCCATATAATTATATATTTCATCATTTGTGTTTTTCAAACAAAATATAAGTACATATTCAATAGTTTTATAAAAATGTTTTTTTAATGCAGATCATTCCACTTTTTAATGGAGAACCCTTTATAAATAAAATATTTGAAACTTTAATATATTAAAATTATGAAATTATATTCTTCTTTAGATGAGGGACATAAAAATTTAATTGGGATAAATTTTGGAGGTTTTTTGATAACTTTCATATTTTGATGAATACTGACAGATAATAAATTTTAATTGAAAACAACATTTTTAATAAAATTAATTTATATTGTTAAATTATAAATTTTAATTTTTTTAAATTATAATTATATTATATTTTAATAATTTAATCCAATGTTTTTCAGTGATGTAATTTCACTTTTAAACCGAACAGAAACACATATTAGACTTTCGATAGTTTATTTCTAAAAAACCATCTTTCTGGTTTGGACAATGAGAATTAATTTTAAATTATTTAATGCAACTTCCATTTTTTGAATTTGGAAAAATAGATATCATTTTTGGATTTGGAATAACAAAATTAGATTTCGGGGAATTTTTGTATTTTTCTGAAAACATTCAATTTTTGTCGAATAGTGAAAAACACTACATTATTGTTTAAAAATTGTCTTTTTATTTAAATAATTATTTATATTATTTAAATTTATTTTAAGTCAATATTGTTACATAATACCAATATTAGTTCAATATAATTCATTGGAGAAATTTTATAATAAAATTAGGTGCATAAAATTTTATTAAATTTTAAATGTCTTTTACCCACCATCTAGGCATGTTAGCAAATTTGCAGAAAACATAATTTTTCCACTTCTGTGAATTGAATATAAAATATCTGAGACACACGGTTGACATTAGTATGTAATATATGGTTCAGTAAGATGAATATTGTTTTTTGTGTATAGTAACTTTTCAATGTATTCACCACGGTTAAAAGTAAATACTGTAATTTAAGGTAAAAATGATCTTATAATCACCATAACACATGTCATAATTATATTGGATAAGTTTATTTTGACCAAAATCATCCTTAGGAAAGAAACATGATCTTTGTTGTCACCATCATTAAATTATGTCGTTTATTATTATTTTATTTAAAGAATAGTTAAAAGTTTTAAATTCAATGTTTAATAAATTAATCATTTTTCATATATGGTTATACATATGATAAATTCGACTATAAATATCAATTATAAAGATAAAAGTATTTCCTACATAATGTTATTTTATTTATAATTTTTAGATCTTAAATAATTAAATTTATTTATGACACAATGACGATACAACAATTCCCTTATTGATGAAATATTAAAATAATTCATATTATAATATCAAAATAAATGTAAATTGAGTCTTCGGATAAATACCACTATTTATCACGGTTAATGTGACATGTTAGGGTTGATTAAATAAATTTTATGGAGGTGATAAAGTTGTTATGACTTAAAAACCAATTAGTGTCCTAATTTACATAAATGATGTTTTAAAACGAATACTATATTGTTAATTGATATAATATTACTAAAATGTATTTTTTGGTCAAAATACATAGATAAGGTTAGAAATATAAATAATGAACCACTTGGGTTTTTCATGGATTTTTATTGTAAGATCATTACCCATTTATTATAATATCACAAGAATACATGGTAAAAGTTAAACTATTTATCTACGAGTTAAATCTACGAGATAAGTTTAATATTTCCACTTAAACCTATATAAAACCTATTGGTTGAGTGATTTTCGACCCATCACCATCTTGTCCTAGATATAAATCCTTTATTATCCATTATATACAGAATATGATTGAATAATAAAATATTTTTTCATGCTTTTCCTAATGTGACCATCACCTCTCTTTTAAAAAGGTACTTCCCTTCACTGAAAACCACACCTCCATGACAATTATGATGATCCAAAAACTGATCAAATATCCTCCCAACTACCCTAAAATCAACATCGTTTCCTTACAATTATCAAAAATCCATCCAATGGAGCCATGATGATCAACTCAAAAAGAAACACATGAAGAAGAGGTATTAAATTCACCACCTCTTTCAATGTTCTTTTCTTCTTCCACATCCTCTTTCTTTGTTATTTCCATACTAAAATAATATCTTTATTACCTTATAAATAAATTGATGTTATAATAAATATTTTACAACCATATTCATTATTCTTTTCATCCTATGAATGAAAATCACCATACGTGCGTACACACGTCTTACCGTCTCCACATCATGGTGTAGTTTGTTATTCAAAAAATTCATTATTTTTATGGGTATAATAATGAGTATAAATTGATGAAAATAGTAAATCTAAAATGTTAATTATTATGTATATATTACATAACATCCAATTAAATATGATTTCATCATCAATAGAATGGTATTTTCGCTTATGTGTACGTACAGATTATTGTCTCCCCGAACGCGATGAGATTCATTATCCATCATAACCATTCAAAAATAAATATAATTTTATGATTAAAAAATAATATTTAAGAACATAATATTATTCTATATACAATTAAAATACATCCTACTTATAAAAAACCTGACTTACATAACAAAACATATAATGAAAAATTAATCAGTTAACAACTAAAAAATGTTACTATTAAGATATTATTAACAAAGCAATATTAAAATATAATATATGATACCATATTAATGTATATGGTTATTTTATAATTTAATAAAAATTATTTCTCCATTATTCGTTGGAATAATTTTCCCTCAACTATTGAAATGTTCAAGGTAATGGGTTTTCATCTCACTTCTTATTCCAGTGAGATTAATGTTATATTGCCACAATTTCATTTTCATTGTTTTATGTACTGCCCATGATTGTATTATTTGGGTAATATAATTTTATATATGGTTATTTAAATTTTAATTGTAAGATCCTTCTTTCATGGGGTGTATATTTCATACATTACCAAATCAGTAAGGGAATTTATAATAATGATTTCCACCCATTGGGTTTTATGAAAAATTCGTTGATTATTTTACTCCATGATTATTTCTAAAAAAATATTTATTTATTTATGTATTAATATCCACTCCAATTTGTGTGGATATACTTTTGATACCCATAATAACTTCATTGATAAATTCTCAAGTCATCAATATGAACTTGATAAGAGTAATCTTACCCAAATTTCCATTAATTGAGTTAAAAATCCACGTCATTGGTGTTGTTTTTACTAGAATATGTGTGAATGTACTCTGATTTATTTACAGTAAATATATAAGAAAATTTACTTTATTTGTATTTTTCACACATAATAAGGTCATTGATTTATCCTTTAATTAAAGATATGGTCATTATAAGAAATTTCATCTCATTTTACATTCCATTGAATCTTATTTGTTGTTATGCGCCAACTTAATTTTATATGGTGTATATACTATACATTGACATAGTACATAATGAATCCCTTCATTCTCATTATATTATAATGTTTGTATTACATCAATTATATGTATTCAAGCGTCTCTCATTTGGATAGGAAACCTAACTAAAATATTATTTCAAATGTTTTCAAGATTTATTCTTCTAAATCATTCAAATTAATGTCCATGTTTTAAAAATGATGTTATAGATTTATTTTTATGTTCATGAATTTTAAAAAAATTAAATTTCTTTTAAATTATTCAATGTGTTTTGGTATACTTATATTCCAAAATCTATTTTTAATAGCTTCAAGATAAATATTGATACTTTTAAATGTTTTTTTAAAAATGGGATATTTCTCTCAAATATATGTATTTATTATCTTCATCTATGTAAATATCCTTTATTATTCTTTCTTTGGATTATTTCTTACAATAAAATCTTCTATATTGTATTTAATGAGTTATATTTTTTATATGGATGTGATATTTTTCTACCATTCATTGTTTTTGTTAAAATATTGACATTTCGTATGGTATTTCTAATATGGATGTTTTGATAATGATTCAAACATTTCATATGAAGAATGAATTCGAATTAGTAAGTGACCGGAGGTGATGACTATAGCTCCTCGATGCATCGGTAGGTCTCATGAGCTAACTATTGTCTAGGAAAAAGGCCTTGAGAAATTTTATTTGCAGTCTTGCAATGAGGCCTTCAATATATGCTTATGATGTATGACATTATGCATTCCATCATTATAAAATTTGCTATTGATATTACATGTGATTATTTAGCATGTGTAATATCCATGTGGATTAGTAAGTGGAATTATTTGATTTATTTTGTCCATATTTTGATGAATTTTAATTTTAAAAGGCTTTTATTTTAGTCTTATAAATATGAATAAATATTAATGATTATTCATGAATGTTTTCACTATATTGTTACCCTTACCTAGCATATAAGCTCTCCGCTTTCTATGTTTTTCTATAGGATTTGAAAAAGTATGTTATAACTAACTTGCATGGATAGACTAAGTGATATGAATGTTTTAAAAGGAGACACAATTTCATTGTTTTTCATTTCATAATGTAATGTACAACTTTTGTTTATATGTAGTACTTCCATGGCTACTAAAATGATCGGTATTTTGGGATTTGATCTCTTTTAATCATGCCAATGTTATGTAATATTGCACCAACTCTGGGAAGCTAGTGTTGGGGCATTATAGTTAATAATAGAGAATGTTTAGTACAAACATTGGGAACTCGATTTTGAAAAAATCTAATTTGGAAACAATGACCTAAGATAGACTTTGGGGATTAGTATAGAAGAACATCCATAATTTTCTATAATGTAAATATTATATGGGTTTTCTATGAAATACATCCATTTCTATATATGAGAAGGTAGAGGTGGCTCTAGCACAAATGAACCTATGGGTAAAACCTGAAAACAATGCTTTGAGTTAGACTCGAATGAGAATTGGTGCATGATAATTGGCCTTGCTTCACTCTTTGTTACGACACACTCAGAAGATATGATTAGGATAATTCACATTTTCATTACAAACTGATTTGAATTATTTTAATATAATATTATAATGAATATCCTTGGTTAATCATATGGTGTTTCAGATTGTAAATATTGTGTCATGATTTTCTATAAATTATATTTTGACTATTTATATTCACACAATTATTTCTTGTTTTAGTCAATGGATAGATCACAAGGATGTCATAGTAACATTTAATAAGATGTATAAGGTGGGATCAGTGTTGAAAATGAGAAAAGAAATGGAATGTTGATATTCGTAAAATACATTGTGTTAATATCGAATCTGTTTTTGAAAAATATTATCAACAAAATATACATTAATAAACTCTCGGACTCAACAATAAAGATAAAGTTATGAATGATAAGGGCTCCAACAGTTGAGACCATGTAGAAAAGAAAGCTATATATCCATCATGTAGGAAATGTGTAAGGAGACACTCAGGAATGTTTCTCAATGGCACAATGAAATGAAAAATTTGTGGGAAAGAAGTAAATATAATAAGAAATTTTGGCAGAAAAATAAAATGTACTACGAAAGAAAATAAAAATGATCCCAATAATCCATTTATAGTCATTTTCTATAAATGCAGGGGACCTGGGAAATACCTGTGTCAATACCCTATTCTATAGGAGAACCTATTAGTCATCAAAAAAACTATATTAAAATAAATGGATGGAGAAATATTTGAAAATATAAGTTCTCTTTGTTGATGGGATTACATTGGATGTATTTTCTCTTGTATGTGTAACCCATCAAATTTGTTATGTGAAAATTTTATTTGAGGAAGATTTAACTTTTCTTTTGTGGATATAGTTATAAATACCCATTTGGGTCTATAAGTCCCTTGAATTTGTGGCAATTATAGGTTATTAATTTTTGGGATGAATATGCGAGGTATGAGAAAACATTTGTTGTTAAATTATTTTATGGTTGTTTTGATGAATTTAACTCATTTGGAAATGTATTAAAATCCAGATTTTGGAAAATCACAACGTAAAGATAGAGTGAAAAACCATCACATCAGATATAGGTGTAGGAATCGAATCCACAACCAAAGTGTGACTGGGATTTATCGCCTACCACTGGACTATGTGAATTCCCTGGTTAGTGTGACTAATTAATTTTTTTAAATGAATTTATTGATCAATATTAATATAATTTTGGATTTTATGGTTTGTCAAATGGATATCCTTAGTGTGGGAATATGATTTTTTATTAAGAGATAAATGTTATTTTGGAAGATTTTTGCTATATTGGGAACACAAAAACGATTAAAGAATATTGATTACTATAGGATTCCATTATAATTGTAATGGTGGATTTTTATCTATGTTTTTATTGATGATTTATAGCGAACTGTGTTATATATGGAAATTATTAACCTATCATATAGAATATGTGATTAGATTAATTAATTTTAAGAATGTGACCTGAAGAGTTGTCCATGCTAGTTGGAGATACAATTTAATATGGAAGACTACATAATCAAATTCTTCTGAGTTATGGGATTCAATCGTATTTTGGATTATATTAAAGGAATTTAAAGGCAATTTTTTATTGAATGGTATTTATTGATCTTTGTGTATTGTTGGTAGAATTTTAGAAATTATGATTAGTATTTATTTCTCTAAAGAACTATAGTTTTTTGTTATCATCTGATCGTGTACTAACCATTTGGTTTGTGGTTAATCTCCAAAGACAATAGAAATATATATTTCATCCTTTGTGGAATATGAGATTCTCTATATGTTGATTCTAGTAATTCAAGTGTGACCAATTCATCTTGAATACTCATCATTTGGAGAGAAAGATGAGTTTTTGGTAGAAATTAGTTAATGGACGGAACTCTATTTATTAAATATTTTTTTTCTTATTCATTGAACAAATTAATTCTTATATCTTAGGGAAAATATCTTAAACCTAAAAAGGTATTATCCCAATACCATATGTTATTCATCATAGATTTATGGATTTGAGGGCCTCAAATTTCCATTCACTTGTTTGTTACTGAGGACATCAATAACTCTCTATAAATATTTACATTTTCCTCCAATTATAATTTGTACCAAGGTTCTCTTATTTGAAATCCTAATTTGGGGATGACTTTTTCATTTATCTTTCCCTCTCACCCAGACTATATTTTATTAACCCTCTTTCCGATGTGGGTTTTCCAAAAGGCATTTAATATTTTTAACCTTTCACTTTCAAAGAAAAATTTAAAATTTTGAAGATTCAATTTATTGAAGGAGGAAAGAATGTAACACCCTAATCTTCCACAGTATGCTTCTTTTTGAGTAATACAATGGTGTGAGATGTACGCCACACTGAATTCACACAAAAAAGGACATATCATACGAGGATTTTAGAAAAAGTTTATGAATATTAATAACCATATTTTTAATTTTTTTATATATCCCATATAATTTTAACATTCATCTTTGGTGTTTTTTATACAAAATATAAGGAAAAAGTCAATTTTTCAGATAATGTTTTTTAAAAAATGCAGTTTTTCCACTTTTTAATGGAGAAACCTTTATTAGTCCAATAATTGACTCTTTAATGTATTCAATATTATGAAATTAAATTATTCTATAGAATAGGGACAAAAAATTCAGTATGGATAAATTTTTTGGGTTTTTTTGATAACATTCATATTTGGATTAATAGTGAATGATACTAAATTTTAATTGAAAACAACTTTTTTAATCAAAATAATTTATAGTGTTAAATTATAGATTTTAATTGTTTTTATGTACAGTTATATTATTTTTTTCATTTAACTTGATTTTGGTAAATTAATGTAATTTCAGTTTTTAACTGGATATAAACAAATATCAATCTTCTGAAAATTTTTACTTCTCAAAAACCCGCTTCCAGGTTTTGACAACGAGAATTAACTTTAAATTAATTAATTCATCTTTTATGTTTTGAATTTGTTAAAATATACATCTTTTTTGGATTCATAATTTCAAAATTATATTTTCGTAATGTTTTGGTATTTTTTAAAAATGTTCATGTTTTTGTGGAATAGTGAAATACATTGCATTATTATTTAAAACCCGACTTTTTATTTAAATAATTATTTATTTTATTTAAATATAATTTAAATAACATTAGATATAGACTACCTATATTAGATCAATATAATTTATGAGTGATTTTATAATCAAAGTATATGTATAATATTTTATTGAATTTTAAAAGTCTTTTTCCCACATTATAGGCACGTTCGCAAATTTTGCATAAAACATAATTTTATAGCATCTGTGAGTTCATTTTCAAAACTCCAAGAGACACGATTTACATTAGAAAATAAATTTAGTTCAATAAGATGAAATTAGTTTTTGTTGAATAGTAACTTTTCAATTTTATTTACCAAGGTTAATAGTAAATAGTGCAATTAAAGGTAAAAATTATTATTCAATTACTCTAACACATGTCATAATTCTATTGGATAATTGTATTCAGACCAAAATCCACCATAGGAATGATATATGAAATATTTTTGTTCCACTTGTGTAATGCCCCGACCCCAGTTACCCAGAGTTGGTGCATTATTGTGTAGCATTGACATGATCACAAAAGATCAAGTCTCGAAAGACCGATTAGTTTAGTAGCATTGGAAACACTAGATACATTCATAAATGTTACATTACATCATAATGAGAAAAACTAATAACAAAGTCTTCATAGTCCACACTCATATCCTCTTCTGACTATCCCTGCAGGTCATTCATAAAATACTTCTTCACATCCTGGAAAATATTAAAACATTGAAAGGGGTGAGCTCAGATGCTCAGTAAGGATAACAATATTGTGGAATCTTTCATAAATAAACATTAACATTTAAGGAAATGTATAACTAAAACAAAAGCCTTTTAAACTTGAAATTTAGCATAATATGGAAAAAGTAAAATGAAATAATGTCATTTACTTACTCACATGGATATTCTACTAGTCGAATAATAACATGAAATATCAATAACCACTTTCATAATGATGGAATGCATAATTCCAGACTATCATAACCACGTAGCCAAGGCCTCGTGCCATGATCACAAATAAGATTTTGTCAAGACCTCATGTAAAGACACTAGTTTGTCTCATGAGACCTACTGATTAATCGAGGAGCTATAGCGGGCTCCACCCGTCACTTATTAAGTCTAATTCATTCCTCATATGAATAGGTTTAAACATATCATAAACCATAACATAATCATATCACATAAAATATGGATAAAGGAAACATAACATTTCCACATTTCAATCACAAGATATAAATACAACACATTGATATAATAAAAAGACTTTCAAAACCATTTTCAATACCAAAATAAATGAAAATTGAAACTTGATATGTATTTTTCATTTAAAAAAAATTCATGGCTTGTAGAGGAAGCCGAAACCCAAATAATGGCCATGGCAGTGGAGAAGTTGTTTTCACCGCATACGTACGACAAGAAAAACATTACTTTTTTTCATTTAGTAAAACACTTCGTATAAAAATATTCCTTTTGAATAAACGTAAAATTCAAAGGGGTTTATACACCGTGTAAATGAAAGTTGTGTATAAAACCAAATATGCCTCAATGATAGGAGATTGAGACGAAGTCCCTCACAAAGAACAATTTTTTAAATAAAATAGATCTATTATGTGTATTCACTATAAGTACACATAAATAAAGTACAAATACAAGATAATACATAATAATATCATGACATAATTTTAAAGTAGGAGATTAACCCAAAGAATGGAAATTGGGTTAAGAAGTTCCCTTACCTTGCGTCCTGTCTTGACTCGACCGTTCTTTAACCTCCTGAATAATAAACTAGAGTTAATTTATAATTTCTTAAGAACCTTTTCAAGTTTTTTATTCCTTTTATATCACTTATTACCATGTTATGAACATTATGTAATTATTTATGTTAATAACGGTCGTTTTGTCACTCGTTGGTACTTGAGTCAAAAATAAACTTCTTATAATTACAAGTCGTTCATGTGGTGAAATATCCATTATATCCAGAATTATATTCATGAAATAGATATCATATATCTCATATATATCCAGTATATACATGCATTTATAATATTCTATAACGTTTAGAGGTAAGAAATGAAATGCACCGTTCATGGAGACGGTAAGCCGTACGTACGCATGAACGCTACATTCATTTCTATTTCGTATTTAATGAAATTATAATGATATAAAGGTATATTATAATTCCAGTATAATATAATATATAATATCATTTACTCCATCCTTTATACATCCCACATATGGCATTAAAGATTCAAATCACTTTGAGGGGGCGGTAGTCCGCACTTCCTAAAATGAAAATATTGCATTTACCCATAATGGAAACAATAAAATTATGACATAAATGAAAAATACAGAAACTTAAGTAAAACATAAACATATTATATATTATGGATAAATATAGTGACATATTAATGGCCAACTTTGAAGGTGTTATATGAGTGTTGAACAATCATTGTTTCGTGAGGCAGAAATTCGCCATCCACAGAAACAATATGTTCTTTAACCATTAGATGTAGGTGGGTGTAAGTGTAGCTCGAATACATCTTATAACAAAATCCTAGTATATTGAGGATACCGGTGCTGTTACAAAATAAATTAATAAAAAGAGTTTCTGGGGTTGGAGAAGAAAAATAAAACAAAACAACATTAGAGAAGACATTACCTTAAAATCGGGTAACTCTTTTTTGATTTGAGCCAAAGGCTTCCTTGGGAAGACTTCTGCCAAAAGTGAGGCTTCTAGGAGTAAGGTAGGGAAGTTGATAGAGTATTTGGGCAGAGTTTGGCCGAGACAAAAGGCTTTGAAGTTGTGAGTAAGGTGGTATTGGTGGAGGCCTTTTATAAGAGGAGAGAAGGGGCACTCTTGGAATGATTGAAATTTTACTTTATTATGAAATTATTTTTCGGATTCTAAAGGTCCAAAACTTATATGTTTCTAGGATAAGGTGATAAAGGTTCGAAATATGCTCATCCAATAGGTTTTTTACAAGTTTAAGTCTTATATTTTACATTATCTTTTCATTTTATTTAAATCCTTAATTAATGAGGTAATCGCTACATCATCATGGTGTCATAAATAATTTAATTTATTTAATGTTTAAAAATTATAAAAAAAGTATCATGATGTAGAAAATATTTTTATATTTCTAATTAACATTTATAGTCAAAAATATGACTTGTATAACCCCATTTAAAATCTTTTTTAGTAAAACAACTCTTGTTTGTGACATTTTTATTTTAACATTAAATAAAAAGTTTTTAATGTCATTTTCCTACCAAAGTGGCTCCATGGGGTCCCCAAGATGACCCATGGATTTTAGTGGACGTCCATGACTCATACAAAAGGGGTAGGACAAGTGTAAAGGTATTTTCATATTTTTATAATATCATTTTTACCTTAAATTTCACTAATTACCTTTAATCGTGATTAATTAAACTTAAAAGTTACTATTCACCAAAAAAATATTTTAATACCATTGAACCACATTTTACTTCATAATGAAAAACATGTATATCGGATTTTCGAAAATCATAACACAGAAGTGGTAATGTTTCATTTAAACGAAAAATCAGTTTTTTAACTACCACTTAGTGGTTTCACTATTCATCAAAAATTGATGTTTTTCAGAACAATCCCAAAATTTCACCCTAAGCTATAATTGATATTCCGAATCCAAAAATGAAGTCCATTTTGAAATATCAAATATATATAATTTCAAAAGGTGGGTATTATTATTCATAATGGCTTTTTTGATTAGTCGCAGTGTGTTAGAATCTCGAACTTGCGTACAATGCAAGCTTGCATTATTGAAAGAGAAGCGTATCGTGGAAGCTCGGGGTGTTACATTCTCCCCTCCTTCAATAAATTGTGTCCTCGCAATTTGAAATTTTTCATTGAAAATAAAAGGTTGAAAATAGAAAAATCGATGTGTGGAAAACCCACATCTGAAATAGGGTTAATAAAAATATAACATTAAAATAAAGAAAGATAAGTACAAAGGTCACCCAAGATATATCATACTAGGATTCTATGAAAATATGGATATGGAAGAAAAACAAACCATGAATGTCTGACGGAGAGTTGTAGAAAACAGGATTAGGAGAACTTTAACAATAAGAAAGTCAGAAACTTATGATTGGTTAAACAATCATTGAATCCCCAGTTGGAAAAGTTAACCGGAAACGTTTTTGTTTTAAGTTACCTTTCATAAAGTTGAGGAATTTATTTAAGAGAATTACTAAGAATGTAAGGAAATATACTTACTTGTCATTTAGACTTTCATTCTTTATTAAATTTTTACCACAAACCCATCTTTCACTCCAAATGGTGACAGAACTCGAAAATATTCAATTTATCCTAATTGTATAAGGTTCTAAATATTACCACACACCATTTAGATTAGGAAAACTATTTTGTAATAACCAGGGACTTCCTGTAGGCTGGTGGTAGGTAATAAAGTCCTATCGCACTAGGGTTGTGGGTTCGATTCTTGTAGCTTTGTCCGACGCGACGGGTTATGCCCCACCCTGCAGGTTGTCCTTTTCCTAAAACAATAGTATTATAATATTCCAAAAATAATCTTTAGAAATGTTTTAACCTTAAACAATACTATCCAAAGATCAACTTAATCCATTCCAACCTTTATAGTTATCCAAAATTCCCCCTTCCACACTTTCTCTAAAATTTCCTTAAATTCCAAAATCAATTACAACATTAGATTCCCCAAACAAAGTAAGGTTTCTCTTATTGTCAGATACTGAAAATATGATTACCTTCATCATATTAAAACCTTAATGAAAACAACATGTACTGCAGTACAATCCTTATATATATCACATTATTCTTATAACCATAATCTAGTTCTTGAGTCCAAAAACACAAATACAATAATTATTCAACTTCATCTTTACTAACAGCTTAATCTTGGCCTTGATCCCTTGGCCTTTTCTGAGGTAAGTTTCCCTGACGCTTACGACATTCATTTTCATAATGCCACATTTCCCTACAATTTTAGCATTCAAAATTGATAGCCTCTTTCATTCCCTTGCAATCACGAGCCTGGTGACCTTTTTCTCCACATTTATAACAAACTCCCATCCCTTTTAGGAAAGTACCAGGGTGACTCTTCCTACAATTACCACATAATGGAAATTCCTTCTTTCCCTTTATCCCTTTATCTGTCTCTTGTTCCACCATTCTATTCTTCCCTTTCTTTACATTGTTGTCATAAGACTTTGAAAACTCCTTTTGTGTCCTGATAGAACATGAGACTATATCTTTGTACGTTGAGAAAGATTGTGATACTAATGCTTGATAGAGAAACGGCTTTAACCCATCAAAGAAACGATCAATCTTACTTCTTGGGTTGCATATATAATCTGCAGCATTTCTTGCTAACCTTGTAAAGTTGTCCTTATACTTTGCGACATTCTCATCCTCCTTTTTCCTCAGACTCAGAAATTTCCATTCCATATCTGCTCGATGGTCATGAGGAAAGTATTTTTATAAGAAAATTTCCTTAAACTCCCTCCATTCCATACTTGATACTTCTTCATCTTCCTTTGTGTTTTGAATCAGCGACCACCATTGATCGGCATCTCCAATGAGCCGGTAAACTGCCATGACAACCTTCTCCCTTTCGCTACTCCCCAAGGCATGGAATATTTTCTCTAAGGAGTTTATCCATTGCTCAGCTACTAATGGATTTGTACCCCCATTAAATGTTGGTGGTTGTTTCCTCATGAAGCAGTCTACCATTGATCCTCCACGTTGCGGATCAGGGTGCTCCATACCAGTAAGGTTATTATTCATAACCTGAGTGAGTTGTCCCAGTATGGTAATAAGTTGATTAGCACCAGTTGTATCTTCAGCTCCATAATAATTATCTTGAGTAGGAGGTCAATCCCTACACGGAGTGCGTGCATTGATACGGTTTCCATTCTTTCCACTAGGCGCCATTTCTAAACAATGGCATAGACTAGATTAGTTTATGAATGAAAATACATAATCCCATAATTATAAAATACATAACATAAATTGAACTATTTATGTATATAATCCAAAATCATAAAAATGGGTTCTTTGAGGAAGTATATACTCATAACCCTTTATAGTGGTTTGTAAAGAAAAAGAGAATTATCCTAAGCATATCCCCCGGGAGTTTCGTAACCAAGAGTGCAGCAAGGCCCATTGTCATGCACCATTACCCGTTCGAGTCTAGCTCAAAGCGGTGTTTTCATATTTTACCCCTAGGTACATCTGTGCCAGAGCCACCTCTACCTGCTCGTATCCAGACAGGGATGTACTGCTCAGAAAACTCAGAAAATCTCTATAACACCAAAATTCCAGGAAGTTCATCTATACTAATCCTCAATGTCTATCTTTGGGCTATGTGCTCTAATCAGAGTTTATCTAAATCTAGCTTCCAAGGTTAGTACTAAACTGCCTCTGATACCAACTGTAACGCCCTGACCCTAGTTACCCAGAGTCAGTTCATTATTGTGTAGCATTGGCCCGATCAAAAAAGATCAAGTCTTGAAAGACTGATTAGTTTAGTAGCCTTGGAAATACTAGATACATTCATAAATGTTACATTAAATCATAAAGCGAAAAACTAATAACAAAGTCTTCATAGTCCACACTCATATCCTCTTCTGACTATCCCTACAGGTAATTCATAAAATACTTATTCACATCCTAGAAAATATTAAAACATTAAAAGGGGTGAGCTCAGATGCTCAGTAAGGATAACAATATTGCAGAAGCTTTCATAAATAAACAATAACATTTAAGGCAATGTATAATTAAAACAAAAGCCTTTTAAACTTGAACATTAGCATAATATGGAAAAAGTAAAATGAAATAATGCCATTTACTTACTCACAAGGATATTCTACTAGTTGAATAATCACATGAAATATCAATAACCACTTTCATAATGATGGAATGCATAATGCCAGACTATCATAACCACGTAGCCAAGGCCTCGTGCCAAGACCACAAATAAGATTTTGTCAAGGCCTCATGCCAAGACACTATTTTGTCTCATGAGACCTACCGATGCATCGAGGAGCTATAGCGGGCTCCACCCGTTACTTATTAAGTCCAATGCATTCCTCATATTAATAGGTTTAAACATATCATAAACCATAACATAATCATATCACATAAAATATGCATAATGGAAACATAAAATTTCCACATTTTAATCATAATATATAAATAAAACACATTGATATAATAAAAAGACTTTCAAAACCATTTTCAATACCAAAATAAAAGAAAATTAAAACTTGATATTTATTTTTCATTTAAAAACAATTTATGGCTTGTAGAGGAAGCCAAAACCCAAATAATGGCCATGGCGGCGGAGAAGTCATTGTCGCCACATACGTACGACAAGTAAAATATTCATTTTTTTTAGTAAAACAGTTCGTATAAAAATATTCCTATTGAATAAACGTAAAAGTCAAAGGGGTTTATACACCATAAAAAGTAATGTTGTGTATAAAACCAAATATGCCTCAATGAAAGGAGATTGAGACTAAGTCCCGCACAAAGATCATTTTTTTAAATAAAATAGATCTATTATGTGTATTCACTATAAGTACACATAAATAAAGTACAAATACAATATAGGACATAATAATATCATGACATAATTTGAAATTAGGAGATTAACCCAAATAATGGAAATTGGGTTAAGAAGTTCCCTTACCTTGCATCCTGTATTGACTCGACCGTTATTTAACCTCCTGAATAATAAACAAGATTTAATTTATAATTTCTTAAGAACCTTTTTCAAGTTTTTTTTCCTTTTATATCACTTATTACCATGTTATGAACATTATGTAATTATTTAAGTTAATAACGGTCGTTTTGTCGATCCTTGGTACTTGAGTCAAAAATAAACTTCTTATAATTACAAGTTGTTCATGTGGTGAAATATCCATTATATCCAGAATTATATTCATGATATATATATCATATATCTCATATATATCCAGTATATACATTCATTTATAACATTCCATAACGTTTAGAGGTAAGAAATGAAATGCACCGTTCATGGAGACGGTAAGTCGTACGTACGCATGAACGCTACTTTGATTTCTATTTCATATTTAATGAAATAATAATGATATAAAGTTATATTATAATTCCAGTATAATATCATATATAATATCATTTACTCCATCCTTTATAATTACCACATATGGAATTAACGATTCAAATCACTTTGAGGGGGCGATAGTCCGCACTTCCTAAAATGAAAATATCGCGTTTACCCATAATGGAAACAATAAAGGTATGCAATAAATTAAAAATACAGAACCTTAAGTAAAACATAAACATATTATATATTATTTATAAATATATTTACATCTTAATGGCCACCTTTTAAGGTGTTATATGTGTGTTGAACAATCATCGTTTCGTGAGGCAGAAATTCGCCATCCACAAAAACAGTATGTTCTTTAACCATTAGATGTAGGTGTGTGTAAGTGTAGCTATAATACTTCTTATAACAAAATCCTAGTATATTGAGGATACTGGTGTTGTTACAAAATAAATGAATAAAAAGAGTTTAAGGGGTTGGAGAAGCAAAATAAAACAAAACAACATTAGAGAAGACATTACCTTAAAATCGAGTAACTCTTTTTTGATTTGAGCCAAAGGCTTCCTTCGGAAGACTTCTAGAAAAAGTCAGGCTTCTAGGAGTAAAAGAGGAACGTTGAGAGAGTATTTGGGCAGAGGTTTTCCGAGACAAAAGGCTTTTAAGGTGTGAGTAAGGTGGTATTGGTGGGGGGCTTTTATAAGAGGAGAGAAGGGGCACTCTTGGAAAGATTGAAATGTTACTTTATTATGAAATGATTTTTCGGATTCTAAAGCTCCCACACTTATATATTTCGAGGATAAGGTGATAAGGGTTCGAAATATACTCATCCAATACGTTTTTGACAAGTGTAAGTCTTATATTTTACATTATCTTTTAATTTTATTTAAATTATTAATTAATGAGGTAATCGCTACATCATTATGGTGTCATAAATAATTTAATTTATTTAATGTCTAAAAATTATAAAAAAAATATCATGATGTATTAAAAATTTGTATCTTTATAATGATAATTTATAGTCAAAAATATGACTTGTATAACCCCATTTAAAAATTGTTTTAGTAAAACAACTCTTGTTTGTGACATTTTTATTTTAACATTAAATAAAATGTTTTTAATTTCATTTTCCTACCAAAGTGGCTACATGGGGTCCCCAAGTTGACCCATGGATTGTATTGGTAGTCCATGACTCATACAATAGGGGTAGTACAAGTGTAAAGGTATTTTTATATTTTTATAATATCATTTTTACCTTAAATTTCACTAATTACCTTAAATCGCGATTAATTAATCTTAAAAGTTACTATTCACCAAAAAATTATTTTCATCCCATTGAATCACATTTTATTTTCTAATGAAAACCATGTATGTCAGATTTTTGAAAATCAGAACACATATGTGGTAATGTTTCATTTAAATGAAAAATTAGTTTTTTAACTACCACTTAGTGGTTTCACTATTCATCAAAAATTGATGTTTTTCAGAACAATCCCAAAATTTCACCCTAAGCTATAATTGATATTCCAAATCCAAAAATGAAGTCCATTTTGAAATATAAAATATATATAATTTCAAAAGGTGGGTATTACTATTCATAATGGCTATTTTGATTGGTCGCGGTGTGTTAGAATCTCGAACTTGCGTACAATGAAAGCTATTGCATTATTGAAAGAGAAGCGTATCGTGGAAGCCCGGGGTGTTACAAATTGGATTATATTAGGAAATTTATTATTATTTTATTTAAAGAATAGATAAAAGTTTTAAATTTGATGATTAATTAATAAACCATTTTCAATATATAAATATACATAAGATAAATTCTACTAAAAATATTCATTAAAAAGATAAAAATATTTCTTACATAATGTTATTTTATTTATTATTTTTAGACATTAAAAATTAATCTTATTTATGACACATTGATGAGAAGTAATTACCTTATTATTGAAAGATTAAAATAATTAGTATTTTAAATTTCCAAATAAATGTAAAATGATACTTATGATGAATTAAACATTTTTTAAAGGTCATTATTACCTTATGCGGTTGATTAAATAAATTATATTTTAAGTGATAATTTTTTTATGACTTTCTCAAAAACAGAATAACAAATAGTTTCAAAATTGATGTAAATGAGTTTTTAAAGCAAATACTATATTATTAGTTGATAAATTATTTGAAAAAAATATATGGTTCGTCTAAGATACGTATATAAGGTTAGAGATATAAATAAAAGAACCAATTGGGGTTCTCTTGTGTTTTTATATTATGTTTATTAACCATTTATTATAATAATATAAGAATACATGGTAAAAGTAAAATTATTTAAATAAGATTTAAATGTAAAATAAAATGTTCATATGGAGACCTAAACCTGTATAAAACCTATAGTTTTAGTGTTTTTATAACCATAATCACATTATACTTGAAATAAAACATTTTCGAGCCATTATAAATTGAATTTAACTATATAATAAAATAATATTTTCTGATTTTCCTAAAGTGACCCTCACCTCTCATATAAAAGGGTACATCCCCTTCACTTAGAACCACACCTCCAAATCCATTTGGATCTACCAATGAATTCTCAAATAAACTACCAAATACCTTTAATTCAACCTAGAGGCCTTAATTTGATCATAAATCCCACCAATGGAGCCCTTTTTTGCAACCCAAAAGTAGACACCCAAAGAAGAGGTAATAATTTCACCACCTCTTTCAAAGTTCTTTTCTTCTTCAACCTAATATTTATTTATTATTTACATACAAAAATAATAAATGCAGTTCCTTATACATAATGTGATGTTATTATATATATGGTACCACTATATTTATTATTTTATTCATCCTTGGAATGACATGTCACCATATGTGCATACGTACAACATATTGTCTCCACATCATGGTGTAGTTTGTTATTCAAAATTTTAATTATTTGGATGTGTATAATAATGACTGTAAATAATGAAAATAATAATTATAACATGTTATGTATTCTGTATATATTATATATCATCCAATTACATATGATTTTACCATCTATAGAATGGTATTGTCGATCGTCCGTACGTACAGATAACCATCTCCACGAACGCGATGAGATTCATTCCCCATAGTAACTATTCATGATGCACTATAATTTTGTGATTAAAAATATAATTTTTAAGAAAATAATATAATTTTTGATACAAATAAAATTCATTTATGCTATAACAATCATGACATACGTAACAAAACATATAAAGAAAAACGAATCAGTTAACTACTAAAACAATGATACTATTGAAATATTATTATCAAAGTAATATTAAAAGAAAATATATATTATCATATTTATTTATATAGTTAATTTATTATTTAATAAGAATTATTTCACCATTATACAGGTGGTTAACATACACTAAATTAAGGAAAATAACAATGTAATGGGTATTCACCTCACATATTATTCCCCTGAGATTCATGCTATATTGCAATTATTTTCTTTTGTGTGGTGTATGTACTATCCATATATATATATTTTTTGTAATATACATTAATATATGGATATTTACATAATCATTTTATGATTATTCATTCATGGGGTGTTTTTTTCGAAAGTTACCAAATCTATTAGGGAATTTTTAATTTTGATTTCCACTGGTTGCATTTTACAAAAACTTCATTGATTATTTTACTCCAATATTATGTGAGATATCACTATTTATTTATTTATGTAGTAATTTATACTCCCCTTTGTGTGGATATACTTTTTATAAACAGAATCACTAGATTTATAAATTCTTAAGTCATCAATATGAACTTGATAAAAGTAATCGTAACTCAATTTCCATTCATTCAGTTAAACATCAATGTCGTTGGTGTTTTTTATACATGAATATATGTAAATTTTGTCTAATTGGTTTATAATATATATCCATTATATTTAGTGTATTTTTATTTTTCACACATAATTGTGTCATTGATTTATCCTTAACCTAATTATATGATCATTATAAGGGATTTCATCTCAATTTCATTCCATTGAGACTTCATTTGTTGTCATGTGCAAATTCATGTTTATGTGGTGTATATACTATACATTGACATTTTATATCATGAATACGATTATTCTAATGATATTATAACGTTTTTATTACCTTAATTATCAAAATTCATGGGTCTCTCATTTTTTAAGGAACTCTAACCAAAATATCAATTTACATGTCTGAATGATTTATTCATCTAATTCTATTTCACTAATGTCCTTGTTTTAAAAATACTGTTAAGTATTTATTAATATGGGAATGAAGGTTTTGAAATTAAAATTCCATTTAAGATATCCAAAGTTTTATGGTACTATTTGGTTCAATAATATATTTTTAACATCTTCTGGATAAATAGTGAGACTTGTAAATGTTTTCAAGAAAAAGGGTATATTTGTTTCAAATAGTTTTACTGGTTATCTTTTTTTATATCAATATCCTTCATTATTCTAGACTAAGGATGATTATTTATAATATAATCATAAATATTTTATTGAATGAGTTATGTTTGACTATGGATGTGCTATTTTTATACCATTCATTGTTTGTGGTTAAAGTATTGACATTTTATATGCTAGTTTTAATAAGAATGTTGATATTTTGTCTAATACTTTTCATATGACAACTTCACTGGACATAGTATGTGATGGGTGTATCCCTCTATAGATCCTTGATTCATCGTTGGGACTAATGAGGCATACTAGTGTCATGGCACAATTCCTTGAAAAAATTTTATTTGTAGACTTGTCATGATACCTTGTCAATGTGGTTATGTTGTCGGACATTATTCATTCCATCATTTTAAAATTGGATACTAATATTACATGTGATTATTTTACAAGTAGAATATCCAAGTGAATATGTAAATGGAATTATTGGATTTATCTTTGACATATTATGCTAAATTTTATGTTTAAAAGCTTGTGTTTTAGTCTTATAAATTTCATTAAATGTGTATGCTTATTTATGAATGATTCCTCTATATTATTATCCTTACTGAGTACCTATGCTCACCCCTTTCTATGTTTTATTTTTTCCAGTATGCGAAGAAGTATATTTTTACTGACCTGCAGGGATAGTATAACTGAAATGAATGCATTAAAAAGAGACATGATGTTGTTGTTTTTCATTTAATTAGGTAACGTAAAACTTATGATTTTATCTAGTAATTATATGGATACTAAAATGATTAGTCATTACAGATTTGATACCCTGTGATCATGCCAATGTTATGTAATAAGGAACTAGCTCTGGGTAAGTAGGGTCGGTGCGTTACAATTATTATTATTACAATTCACTACAGATGATTATTATAATGTTTATTTTTATTCCAATTATTAAGAATATTATTATCTTATTAATAATATTATTTATTTTATGTTATTTTTTTATTATTAGTTTTTTATTTATTTCATTTCTATTTGGGGGTTTTTTGGTCCCCCCTCTTATATACCTTGCTCGAACCCCCCCCCCCCTAAATCCCTACGTATCGCACATAAAACTCCCTCTTAGCCAGCTGTGTAGGGCCCAGATCACCCTATTGGCCATACATGTCTCACCGCCTCCTCTACATTCTATGATGACATACACCACCACCAACTTTCACCATCCATAGAACCTCCCACTACCCTCTTACCTTTTCTAGATAACACCCTACGCATTGTACATGACCTGTTCCCAACTATAATCTTTTTTCATTGTGTGGCCCACTGTGACCCTACTGACGTCCCACTCTTACAGTGAACTTCCATGATCACCCCTTTCAAAATTATTTTATTCTTTCTTTTAGGGTTTTAGTTTGGGGTTTTAGGTTTCCAGAATTTTTGGTGTCAAATTAGGGTGTTAATCTTGGGTTTTCAGTTTGTCCTTCTTGATTAGTGTTGTTTCATTCTACATTGTTGTACGAATGTGGTTCATATGGGATTTCTACCCTTTTCAGAATGTTTCCCATGTGAGGTACATGGTTATGTTACATAACATCACTAGATGAATTTTAGTATGTTTACATAAGTTTAAAAATATTTTCATTGGTCTATTAATGTGGTGTGTATGTTGTTTTTCAAGTGGTTTGTCTATTTATTACATGGAAATAGATTTTTAATAAAGGAAGTTTTTAGTTTTTTTTGTGTATTATAGTTTAATGTATATAAAATGGGTTTCAATGGTTCTTTTTTATGTGTCATATGCGTTTTAATGGTTATTTAGGTGCAGGTGTATTCAAATGAAATTTTCATTGGAAGACAAATATTTGTTGGAATGTTAGATTTGTAGTGAATAATGAGTATAAATTTTAAATTGTTTGAATAGAAGATATCTATTTTTGAATATTTTTTAAAATAAATAATGATTAAATGAATAGGGCTAGGCAAATTTCCATGGATGAACTTTATTGTGGATTTTCATATGTTATAAAAAGTTAATTTCAGGAAATAAACAAGTAGTGGTAACGGTATTTGGGTGATGCTTCACCTTGGTATTTGTAAAATGGTAAATTTGTGGTCTATGAAGAAATTTAATTTTGTTGAAATATTATTCTATTTTTTTGAATGTTTTCATGTCTGTGGCATGTAAACAATACTTTTAGAATAAGAGAAACCCCATGTATCTAGGTAGGTGGACTAGAACTGGTGTGATAGTGATGAAAAAGTGGTTTGTCAAGGCTTCCCATAAAATTTTTAATGGATACAACACTAAATAAAAAATTGTATGATGATTGGAAACCACTAGGTTTTGGGAGTGTTCTCTATTAGTGTATCATGCACTAAAATGTATGTTATCAGGGTTCCTGTACAACTATTCACCGAGATATGTTTTCCAAGATCCCCACTTAAACTAGATGAACCATATTGGATTTACAAGTGCTTATATATGAATCATGTAATGGTGTCATCCATTGGAATATGTAGGAAAACATGAGTGTGTGAGTTCATTATAAATTATATCTCCCATTTTAAAGTGGTGTTTGTGAAATGGGTTTCCATTACAATTATCCTTTTTTACTTTTCACTTTTAAATGTTTTTCATTAATTGTTTTAAAAACATGACATTGAATAAGAATTTAAGATTACCTTTTTGAAGTTATTCCATGTAATCCCCTTTTGGAGGCATCTTATTAGGCTTTGGCTCACATGGTATAAACACCTCTGGGTGTGTGTTGACATTATCGCCTATTTTTTTAAGTTAAGGAAAGTAGTGTAGAATTGTCAATTTGGGATTCTTATGGGTCATGATACGGAACACGGTGGTGGTGGCTATAGGATGTGCACCTCATGTTTCATGGAAGTTAGGGGTGATGTGTTTTTTTCCCATTTTTTTCTTTAGTTTTTAACATATTTTTTATAAATTTTAAGGGCATGCTTGGAATAATTTTTTAGATCATAATTTTTATTTATTGATCATATTTAAATACAATAAAATTTTGGTAAATTGTTCCCATGTATTTTTTTGATACTTGGGCACTGGTGTCAGCTTGTGGGGATTGATACAACCTTGCTGGCTTTTTTGTATTTTGGGCTGGGTGTCGGGTCAGATGGTATCCCGGATTAGTTCGTGACACAAACTCTCATAGTGAATTTTTGAGCACACTACAGGTTGTCCCAACTATTGGAGGGAACATATTTAAAAAATAACTATTTCAAATGTTCTCAAATCAAAGAAACATTTGATGGAGAGTATGGATAGAATATAGAATCATAAATAGGGAAACCTATAAATGATCGTTTACTCTTTCTATACACAGATCAAATTTTTTAGACACTAGTAGGGTGTGAATTCTATTGTTTCAGAGTTGGATATTCTGTATGCAATCATATTGTATCCAACCTAAATGAATATTATAAAAAAATCATGTTTTAAATCGGTACCTTTTTCTATAGACGTATGTCGTTAGGTATGCAAAATGAACTGGTGAATTTTTAAATGTTCATAAAACAAATAATCCATGATATGGTGAAGGAATTATTACATGTTTTCTTATTGATTTTTTGGTTTATTAATGATATTTTGATGTTTTCCAAAGTAATATTGAGTTACTCTTGTAATGCTAAAAAAAGATTTTCATTGTTTTTGACTTGAAAAATTTACACATTATTGTTCAAGGATGAATATCCATTAAAATAATTTATATGAATTTTAGGTAAATTGATTATACAAAAATAAATGTGGTAAAATATTTACCTATGACATAAAGAGTAAAAGTAATTAAGAGCTTCCTTGTTCATACTAGATTATATTGGAATTTCATAAATTATTTTGAGAATGATTTCCACCCTCTAACATACTTATTATGAAATAAAAATACATTTGAATTTATTAATGAACATCGGAGACCCTTCAAAATAATAAATAAATTCATGGAAGCTTGTCCTTTAGTGATTTAACCAGATTAGAGGAAAGAGATTGAATTGTTGAGTGACTCTAGTAGCATTAATTTTGGTGTTGTTCTATTATAGAGAGTGAATCACATTTTTTTCCCATCTATTATAACAACAACCCATTGAGAAAATAATAGAATAACTATATGAATGTTGAGAAATATTCCCTTGTTGTTTTATTTCCTTTTAAAACATTTCACAGTTATCTGGTTTTGTAAAATGTGCTTTTGTACATTGATTATGTGGTCCTACAATAATTTTTGAATAAAAATAATGCCAATATAAGACTAATAAGGTGGATCATATAACTCCAAGAGTTTGAAATTGACCTCATGGATACCAAATGAAAGGGAAATTTTTTTATTGACTATTAATCCCGACTTCCCCTACCACTTATAGATGATGATGATGATCAAGACATCGACGTCAAATTCCATGATGAAAATATATTTAAAATAAAATCACAACCACGGTTTTCATATATATTAATTAATCTCACAGATGGATTTTTACATGCATAAATCTCTTACCTTCAATCAACAGTATTTTTTTGAATAATTACACTACAACTGGATGAAAAACAGTTTTTTGGTGTTATCTTGATAGATTATTATAACATTCCATCACCTATGTTGAAATCCCTTGTGTGTCAGACATGTGTCATACTACACAAACTAGAATACATCATTGAATAGAAAGTACATTATCAAAAATTATACAATGTTTAAATTTTTCAATGACACACCACCATGATTCAAGGGATTAATGTCAAATCGATGATCAATTCCAATGAACTAGGACCATTGTAAAAAAAATTAAATGACCAAAAATCAAATCATGGATGTTGAAATATTTGATAAATGGGGAATATATTTCATTGGATCATTTCATAACTCACATGGTAATTCATATATCCTTGCTGGAATTTACTATGTTTCAAAATGGGTAGAAGCTAAAACTGAAACACATGTCACGGAAAAATGATTCATGAATTTCATAGAGAGAAGTGTGTTATCATGGTACAATTTTACCATATTAATCATTATTGATCAGGGGAAACATTTTACCAAAAAATATATTTAAGAAATATTGAAAACAAAATTCAATTAGTTATAATGCAGGAACACCCTACCATCAGCAAACAAGAAAGAAATGTGATTTATCAAATAGGAAAATCGAACCAATTTCCGAAAATGAAATTAACAAAAGTCAAAGGGATTAGAATCAAATGTTAGATAATTCACTATGGGTGTACTACACTACATAAGAACACCAATTAGTTCCACCACTTTCCAATTACTATGTATAAATACATTTCATTATCAAGTAAAACATTAGTATAACTCATATTAAGAAATAAAAAATCTCAATCTGGATTATGAAAAGGATTGGGATGATAGGATTCTACAATTGGATGAATTTAAAGATATAAAAAATGATTCCTATGAAAATATCATAATATATAATGAATAATATGATAGATATTGATCCATGGATTGAAATAGGCATTTATAACCAAGTAAATAAGGTCTTATTATTCAACTCTAGATTTAAAATATTCCCTCGGAAGATGATATCTTGATGTTCATGACCATTTTTTGGTCATATCAGTATTTATTTATGGGGCCATTGATATTAAAATGGATTGTTGACCACCATTTTTGGCCAATGGTTAATGGGTGACAATATATCTAGAACCCTGAAATGTGGCGTGTGTCATCTGCTTGAAATTAATCCAAGCATCAGTTGGTCGATCTCTTAATTTCATACAAAATGAGGAATGTGAGTAATATAATTCTAGGTAAACATAGACTAGATTAAGATAAAATTAGACTTACGATATTTTTTAATGGTCCAGATAATGTGAAAATGCACCAGTTTTAAACTAGATAAAAATAATCAACTACACATCGTGTATCATTCATCAATTAAATGTATTTTCTATGAAAGAAATTATTTAACATCCAAACATGCAAAAAATGTAATATCCAGATCATTTTAATTGATGATACAAATGTTCATGACACCTGCCCCCTCCCTCCCTCCATGATCCATACATGACCACCCCAACTCATCACTCGAATCGCACCCATGTGGTGTCTCCCTCAGGTTTCTCGTCAACCGAACCTCCCCATTCCTCCCACATCCTCGTGTGGTATCTCCATATAGTTGAACCTACCTTCAAAATGGCATGCATGATGACCATAAAAAATCATCATAGCAATCTTGCATGGTACTAATAGTATCCACCCCTGATGATGCACCGATGTGGTGATGTACCTCCTTCACCCCGTGCAACATCTTCCATTAATTCTACCACCATCCATAAGGAACCTGCTATTATAAAGTATAGTCAATCTAAATACAATGGTTTCTATGTGGTTGATAACCACACATGTACCCCATACTACAATATTTATACAACAAGATTGATGTTACACTCCACTAGATATAGGAGAAAACATTCAAGACTAAAAAACACTCGATATGGAGTCATCACATGATTCAAAATCATACAGGAGGTGCTTCAACTCCATGACCACTTGTATATCTCATCCATGATCAGTTTGAATGAGAATAAATTTGAGGTGATATATATAATTTTTATTTCAAATGAATATGTCATATTTGATAGCCTCTACATTATATTAGGCTTATCACCTCATGATATTTATTTCATGGAGTTCGGCATAGGCCTCTTGATTTATACTGATGACTATAAAACATCTAAGATATCTACCAAATTATATCTTGATCCATGCAAGCCAAATTAAAAAAGGATCTAGATGATGATTTTATTAGAATATCGCACTCACCAAGATCCAATTATTATAAAGTCTACCCATATCCAATTTCATGCACTATTCATACATAAAAGTGAATTAATGCATTCCTGGTATGCTCATCTTGAGTCTCATAGAAGAGTTATCATAATGGGAATCATTATCCTAACAATAGCTAATGGAATTTATACTATCAACATGGCGTCTCTGTTTTATTTATTCTAGAATGATCATGTATATATGATGTGAGTTATGTTGATGTGCATATCATTCATCACCCAGTTTGAAAATCATGTCGATGTTTTTGAAACTACCCTTCCACTCACCTACTGATGTCCTATGGATTCCATTGATTTTCTACTCCTGCAAAAGATGAATCTACTGAAAATGGTTTGTGAAACCTGTCATTGGGAACCAAGATTCTTTGAATCTATCGATGAGGATCCCAGTGATCATATAGCGGATCCTTCACCGGCTCCAACCAGCACCTCTGGCCCATCCCCTGATGCTTCCATTCCAATACCCAACCCCAGCCATATTACCACATCTACCACGAACACCTACCCTAATTCTACACTAAAATATCATATATAGAATATATATGGTCAATAAATCTATTACACATAGAAAATATATTATTGGACTCTCAACACCTACAAATCAAAATTGGATCGTTTTCTCATCTCACTATCCCCACACTATCATCATTGCAGAAAGCTTCTCAAAATCTACTCGATACTACAGAATCATCATCATATACCACACCTACCCCGACCATAGCCATTAAAATCATACCATTATATCTGATAGACCCTACTTCCCTGAAGATATATTATACAAAGCACCCCAATAGGGGAAATTGTCCAACGACGACCCTATCCACTACGTATCATTTCATTGATAGAGATTTTATACCCACAAAGACACTACGTATTGAAATATCCCCACCAACCACCTCAGATATAGATTTTATAACATTGGAACCACCTTCTATAATAGATCATCTAACCACTTATACCATTACAACCATTGAGCAGACATGACATAAACAACCAAAACATTTTTCAAGAGTGTACTGTTGATGGGATTCAAGGTGATATTGATTTCTCATAGTCAACATCATTCTCCTCCCCTATTTCTGTATTCTCCCTGGGTTATTAATTATATAATATCTATATTTTCTTTCATTTTTTATCATTTCAATGAACATATATATTGTATAATATTTTTTTTATAAATTTGACATGTCTTATTTTTCAATTCATTAAACTATTATAGTACCCCTTTATATCTCTTATAAATCTTCTATGGTAATAGATGCACTTATTCCTATACTATCATTCTTTTTTATAATGTTGTCTTATCATTTGAGTGATGTTGAGTTCCATCATTAAGAGCTATCACTATATATTGATGCTCAACAGCCATCACCACCAAAATCATAAATACATTTCCAACTAACCTAGATCCATACATGGTCTTCTCATAAAGTTATTAATCCTGCAAAAATACCAAGAGAGATAGAGGACACCACCCCCAATAGCTATAAAAGATAGAGAAGATCTAATAGTATTGACTATAGTGACTGGTACCCCGGTCCATCTATATGGTTGATGAAATCATTGTTATCTCTGTATGGTAGGAAACCCATATCACTATCATTTTATTCATATTTTTACTTGTGATTTTAATTTAGTTTCCCTTTAATATCATTATCCCTTTTTTCATGAGTCAGTTTGAGAATTATTATATATACAAACATGATTTTATATAATGTGTACTTTATTTTGATTCAATATGTCCACCTTCTATTTTTTACTTCATAAAAAATCTTAAACCATATAGACTAATGGGTTATCAAGTATGGGATGTATATTACTATCCAAATATGTAGGAACCCGAAATCAAAAAAATAAAAATAAAAGCTACTCAAAATTAACAATTACATGGAACTGATTATAGGGAGCTATAAAGTCATTAGTATTAAATATTAAAAATATCCATTTGCGTAATTTACACTTTATCAATCACACCCATTACATAATAATTACATGGATAGTGGGAACACTGTATCAGATTAAGACTGGGTAGTCTATCGTTAGTTTAAATTTTGAAACACCAAAATTATTTCATTACATCATTTATCTAGAAAATATTGTTAATTTAAAAGCATGATTTAACTCAGAAACTCAATAAAACGATTCAAATAAAAGAAAAATTTATGATGTTAGTTGTTGGAAACCCATGTATTTATCTTGTTTATATTTTTTATTGAATTTCATGTTTACTATTTAGATTAAAATTAATAAAATATAAAATTTCTTAAATGATTTTTTTTAATATTATACCCTTTCTGATTGATAATTTTACATATTTACTCCCACACAAAATATGATTCAAGGACAACAACTGCATATTCGTTTATAATTATATTTATTTACTGATACCTTGGATGTGTAATTTAGTTATTAAATTAATTAAAATATTATTTTGGATATTAATGAAAAAAATAAAATTTTAATATGATTGAGGAAATATTTTTTGAGCTAATTTTTCTTCATACCCATCATACATCATTACATAATTTTGACTGTAGTTTCCCTGAATTACATTATTATGATGTAGGTATTACATGATAACTACCAAATCATACCCTATTAATTTTATAGTGCATGAAATTACTTTGAACAAGTGTAGAAGATATTTTTCACCCTATGGACACATGATGATTTTAAAGTGGAGATGTATTGTGGTGGTTACCATACTATTTTAATGTGATCCATGTATAATTCTTGGTATTTTATGCATATTCCATTTCGTTTAATATAATAATTAGATATAAAAATTTGATTGAGTTGTGTATTGGGATGGTCATAAGTCACCCTTACTATAATAATGATTCACCCAAATGATCATTTTTGGTTAGTGGAATATGTTTATATGTCCTTGTCCTTAAATTTGAAAAATAAATTTACATGAAAGTGAAAAATAATAGAGAATGATACCTTCTGCACTAACATGATATATTCATAGATCCACATTAAGCATTTAGAGTCATGAACACCATTAGTTATGGGAGGAGTCATTTCATTACACTATTCATGGCATTCATGGAATATAAAAAAATATTTCCCTCTTTTTTACAATATTTTTTTCAAAAATCATCCAACATTCACTCCACCTTAGATTTATTGGATCATTTTTCTTGAAGCACTCTTGAATAATTTTATATATTTTAATAATTTTTATAAATCTACCAATGAAATCTTATGGTTTGAATATCTTTTCTAGGTGTGAGCATAACTCCATTTTCATTTCACCCTGAGTGATGATTGAAAATTACTTTCTAGGTAAATTTCCAATTGTTATATAATTTAATGAACTGTTGAAAAAATGAATCCAAAATAATTTTTATTTGTTTAAAGAACTATACTATGAAACATACATGATTTTCTATGCAAGGAATATTATAGAGACACTATTTTTATACTTACATATTTGATTATATTCTATATTATAATTAATGCTTCTTATTTCAAATATATTTATACTTTTGACATCTTTATAGAGATGAATTTTTTTCAAGGATAATGAATTTTACATGTATGGGTGAATTTGATAAAATGAAATTACATATAAAATATGGTATCAAATGATTAATGATTATCCATGTTTTACTAGATAAAGCAAGAAGTATGTGTTTATTATTTTAGGAAATATGATTCTAAGGTTTCAATGGAAAATAAGGAGAAAAGGACCTGACATTATTTTTACATATCTTGAAACTCACTGACATTACACATGCTCATCTTTTACAACATATGAAAAATTATGAAGTAAGACATGAAAGAATAATAATACATAAAGCAAGTACTGAATGTTATTAAAAAATAAACATTGTGTATATTTCAAATTTTAACTACTTCTGTGAATATCCATACTGTATAAAGAAACATGGAGTAAATATTAGTAACACATCTTGAAATGATTCAATATATAAATAGTGAATAATCTGGATAAAATTCAATGAGATTCATAAATGATTAATTATTTTTAGAGAAGATAATTGATGATAATTACATGGTATAATGTCCAATTAGACATATTTTAAAATACCAATTATTTACTACTAGTAGGTTCACTACAGAAATAATGTTGCACAAATCCGCAGTTTTCAATAATTGTTTTATTTTCATTTATTCTTCCATTCATCCCAAGTCATCTTGAATCCATTATGATTAATATTTTACATCTATTCAAGGAAAACTGTTTTATCTGTGAAATATTTTCATCCTTGTTTTACATCACAGTGTTGTGTTTAGTGCATTCTGAATTTCAATCACTGATCGATGACAAAAATAAATCTCATCAATGTCTGTCATTCATGTAATTATTTTGTTAATTTATGATGATCAAATAATTAAATTTTTTATTAATGAATACATAATAATTAATTTCTTGATATCAAATTTTTAGTGTGTTGATTATTCATCCCATCCTTTACCCACTCTTGATTAATTATTCCATGAGTGGATATACAACCTTTGGTAGGGGTAGAGTGTATGGGTATTTATATGTATTGAATCATTAATGCCAGAAATGGTAACCCTAAGGATATTGATAATTTTAAACAATAATTATTTATATAATTAATTTGAGAAACCACGTCTATGGGACGTATGAATGAATGACCCTAGTCTGACTAGAGTAGAATAGGTTATAACTAATATCATAGTATAATTTCTTTCATAGAAGCCATAATTAATTCATCAAGGTTATATCTATCACAATACCAAGTAATATTTTTCTCTTATATAGATCTAGTTAGTTTAACCATAGGACTATACCAAGAAATGAGTATGATTATTCTTTTATATGAACACTCAAATTGTAAAAGATCCTTTCTATCTCTGTGATTTTAATCCCCAATCTAATAGTTTGAGTTTATTCCCAAACTCAAATATAATTTTACTACTCCAGCATAGATGATTCAAAACCACTGTTCCTAAAATAAAATTCAATCATCTTCAGGATAAACCATCATTATCACAATACTATACAAGTGTATCAACTGTGTTTTGGGAAACAATAAATCTACTATGACTGCGTCATAGTATTAATAATAATTTAAAGTTTTAATAAATATAATTATTACAAAAAATGTAAGTTATAGACTCAATTCATAAGATGACACCATATAGAGCCCATTTATTAGACATTTTGAAGGAGATAGCAACATTTCTATTTTCACAGGATCAATTATGAGATAAGATGAAACAATTTTATCGTTATCAAAACCCATGGAAAATGTATTTCAGGATCATATAGATCATGTAAAAATCAATTTACACCAAACCAAACCATGAAGGTCTCACTACTGCACACCTAACAAACATATAGTTTTCTGATGTATTAATGTGACATGTATCAATACAATAATAATATGAATATTTAAATTCTATTTTCAATATATTAATTTTAATATTTTCTTCTTATCATTTCATTATATATGATTCTAAATTTTATATAATAAAACAAAAAAATGTATTTTTAGTTAGTTTTCAATTTCAATTAATACATTTTTTTTTGATGAATTAATTGATTATTGAAATAAATAATATTTTAGTAAAATATTTTTCTTACATAAATTATATTGAATATAAATTATCATATAATATTTATGATGTTAAATGTAATTTTTATAAGTGTTCAAAAAATATAATTTAAAAAACACAATATTTGTAATAAATTCCAATTATTATATTAACATTGAATATTCCCATTTTTTCAAAATTATGTGGATAAAATAATTTTTTTTTGAAATTGTAACATCCAAAATAACCAATAATAATTTTTTCGTAATTTTTTGAGTTATATGAATATTTAGGGAAAACTATATTCAATATAAATTTTTATTGTCTATTATTACACCATAATGACCTAAACATGATGTAATGAGTACAATAAATGGTAACCCACCAAAAATATATTTTATCCCATTTTAAATAATGTCATATTATTTATATTTTATTATTTTTATAAATATTTTATTATTCCTTTGAATCCTATAATATATTTTATGATTCTAAATTCATTAATTTTTGTTTATGACACACTTTAGTGTCATAATGTGTATTATTTAAATAAATTTAGCACATTGACTTAGAGAGAAATAAAATCAACACCTCTATGGATGAAACCATAATGAAAACCATTTGAATGTATGTCAATTTAGTCATTTTATTATACAACATCTAAAACCTAATTCTGATAAATAATAATGAATTCCCCAACCCGTTACCAATATAAACCCACCCATGATCTCATTAATCTTCTCTCAGAATCATTATATAATGTCCTTACCCTTACCTCTCATATCTATATTTCTTTAAATGTTCCTCAAAATGCTCAAAAATATCCTCCTATGTATTTGGAATCAGCCTCTCATGGAAAGGGATCATCACCTTCCCCCCTTTATTCATGTTTTTCCTTATATTATGCATTAAATATTATTTACATAGTTTTCAATAAGTTCTTATGACTATATTAATATATATTTGATTAAAATATTTGGGATTTCCATTTATCTATCATCAACACATTTAATGAATCATTAAGTAACATCCATATGCAGCTGAAAATTTAATACGATTTATCATTCCAAAAAAATTATAGGGTGAATACCCATAACAATTTTCATTAAATGGTGTTCACATTTATAGAAATATATTCATTATTGAAGACTTACATGTACATATTCAAGACTCCTTGATCGTGGATTAAAATATAATGAGGAATGAATCCATGGATTATGAAATCGGAGGAACACTTATGCATGGAAATGAAATGAATGTGACTTGTTCACCTATAATTATATAGTGCTACAATAAATTGGGTAAAGTTTTAGTCTAATTATACATCATTCAAGTGATTATTGTGACACCCCGATATTTTGATAATTATTTTTAGAATTAATTTATGTTATCAATACTTTCCATTTCACATTTACCTTGAAATAGATCTAATATATATATATATATATATATTAGAAAACTAATCCCACCATTACATTCACATGAAATACCAACATGGATTGTTTTATATGTAATACAAACTTTGAATGTGCTCTAATGAACACCAACAAGGCTTACAATGCACACAAGACTAAGTTTCTATGAAATATATATATATATATATATATTTAATAAAATGAGGTAATTATAAAATATCTATTAAAATACTTATAGTAATAGAAATATCTACTTTTCTAGTATTTTTTATAATTATTTTATAAAACATATTGATAATAAAAGATATTCTTTTTGTTAAAGTTCTATTTATGTTTAAAAACAACTTTTTTCTTGAATGAACTTCATCAACTATTGAAAGTATTTTTAGATAAATTTATAATATTAATGTGATCAAATAAAATAAATTTTTAAATTCAGAATATCAAAATTATAATAGGTTGTATGTATGTGATTATTCTAAGAAATATCATTTTTGATGAATAGTGAAAATTAATGCATTTTTTATAAAATAAGTATTTTTGTTTATATAATTATTAATAATACATTATATTATATACCTATATTAGAGTCATATTAGATCAATTATACATATATTTATACAATTTAGTTCATTATAGTAAATGTTAATATCAAATTGTATATAAAAACATAACAATCATTTGAATGCTTCTCTACTACAAAACACCATTATTTCACCATGTATGTGAGGTTAGGGTTTATCATAATTTTACAAATTATATGAAAAAAATTAATAATATACGAAATAAATGGAAGAAATTATTATAATAAATTTCTTATGTTATGATAAACTTTTTTTTGACCAAAATGATTAGTGAATGGGATTAAAATTTATTACATTGATTAAGGTACGATCAAATTTAATAAGGGATTAAGCTTAATATTAAGTTGTAAAATGACATTGATACTTTTAAAAACCCCATTGGATTCAAAAATATTACCATTTAAGAACATTATTTGAAATATATGCGTCATTGGGATATTATTAAATGGATGTTCTCTATAAAAAGGTTATGTAATGAAAAAAACGGAACTTTCCCTACCATTAACATTTATCAAAATTTTAGATATATAAAAACATTTTATTACAGGTTATATGTATCCTTTTGAAATATATATTTCTTATTGTTGTCCTAATAAATTATCAATTATTTTTAGACATTGTCTAGCTACTTAAAATGATTAAGAATCATCAATATATTGATTATTTAGTAAAATATTAACTAACATAAGTCATTCTAAAAATATTAAATGTGAAGTTAACTGATTTATTTATGGTATTTGTTATTTTATTAGATTAATATATCATGTTACACACTTAAAACCTAATATATTTGAACTAAAATTGATTATTGGTATTTTAAAATTTCAATTTAATAAAAATTTTCAAAATTGTCATTATTGTTATTTTAATATCGTTGAATCTTATAAAATGATTTAAAATTGATAAAAATAATATATTATAGAACGATAATTCTAAGTGATAATATATATCATATATGTTTTATTAGTGGATTAATTAATCATTTATAATAAACATATTGACCCATATTATGTAAATATGTTGTTAAGATAGTCCGAGGTCAAGCAACGTTTTATCACATCACATGTGATCATTTTAAAATTAATATACAAAATAATGGAATTTAGTTTTATTAATTAGAAATAATGATAATATTTTAGTCCCTATATATTTTATAATAAATATCATTTTATTTTAGTCTTATTGATTAAATTAATTATAATAGAAATGTATATACTTTAATAAAGAAACCAAAATGATAAAAATGGGGCATCATAGAAGTTAAAGAACCAAATAATTAAACTGAACATTTTTTGAGTGGATGATGTTTTTATAAAAGTATATTCTCCATTAATAAATTATTATTAATTATTTGTGGATAATTAGGTAATATAGACAACACATTATTAAATACCTTTTGGTTTTTAGGAAATGGACACTCCCCTCTACTATAAAAAAGCATTCACTATACCACTTCCTCACACCTCTAAATAGCCTTTATATCATCCAATAATTAAAACAAATACCTCCCAACAGTAATTAATTTTAACTTGAATCCTCCCATTTTTTATAAATCATCTCAGGGAATCATTTTGGCTTTAACCAAAATGAGTAACACGAGTTAGAGGTAACATCTTATCTCAAAATCCTTTCCTTTATTTTCATTCCCACCCCTCATATCTATTTATTTCTATATTTTAATGGCAAAACTAGTATAATTATTATTCTATGATAATTTTATGAGTATTTAATGACCTAAATTTACACAGACCTCAATATAATTGATGTTGAACATATCATTTCTGTGTAAAGAGAACTACTCCCTCCATAAATAATGATTGTTTATTTCCCCTTTACCACTGACCATTGTGGGAATTATGTTGGAAACACTATAAATAAATGTCATATATTAAATTTACTATTTATTTATTCTTATTTATATATTTTACAAAAAAAAATCTATTTAATTTACAATTGGTGTTAATACGATAATCTCGTTTGAGGAAATGTCGACCACCACCCCCTCAAAGCAATGAGATTCGTTCACACACCACGTGAAATGTATTAAAAATGGGTTTAATGAAATTATATGATATATATAATAATATAATTATAATATAATAATGATATATTTATACATAATCATAAATATATTTCATTTACATACTTTCTTTTAGTACGATAATAATAATGGAAAACAACATTCATGCATATGTACGCATTATCGTCTCAATGAACAGTGTATTCCATTGCATACATAATTATGAAATATAGGTTTATAATATACATATATATTATATATCTGATACTTATATCATATTATACATTTTGGAATCATTGTTCACTTATAAGGACCAAAGATGTAACATGTTAAGACGCATAAAATGAAAATAGTGAATATTACTTGAAGTGAAACCTTATCCTAAGATCATTTACAAGAAGGTAATGCAAGGTTTTAATAATATCATATATTTAAATAGATATAATAATATTATTTTTTAAAATATATATAATAATATAATATTTAATATATGTAATATCATATGAGTACATAGAGAGTCAAGACAGATGGTAAGTGGATTTAATCTCACATTTAGATTATGTGAGATACAATATATATTCTCCACTCATTCATTTTTTTGTAGTGTGTGAAGTATATTTTATTGTGTATTATATATAATTTACTTATTTTTATGGGTATTAAAATTCCAATTTTATGATCCTTCTATCATGGGGTTTATGTTTCAAATGTTACCAAATCGTAAAAAATATTTGGTCTCAATTTTCCTTCATCAAGAACTTAATTTTGTTATGAACCAACGATTTTTTAGATAAATGTAGAACCATTTTTTCATATCAAAAATATCAATATTTTCATGATATTATATAATTAATTTAATTTAAATATTTTATATGGGAATCCAGATCCTTAGATACCATGTTATAAGAGTTTATTGAAATAATCTGATTGCTTTTGAATATTATTTATGATTGTGCACCCTTTAATGAAATAATATTATATGTATCTCCAAAATATTCATGAGGTACCTTCTCTTATATTATTTCATGACACTCTCATATATTTTTAAAATTTATACTCTTTGGTAATATGTTAATTATTAATGTGTTTTTAGAAATTCCTGACACTACCTACTCTTCGGTCAAAAATCAATGTTTACTAAAAAGTGATTCCAAGATTATTATTTCATTATCCAATAAGATCTAAACGAAATTTGAACCATTTTTACCTTACCAATATCTTAAATGGAATATTCATTTCATTATTAGAATAAGTAATCTTCCACTATTTTTACCATGAAAATGAAATGTACTTTATACATTATACGGCATGTATAGATATACCAGTTTTCATACCTTTGAAACATCCATTGAAATTTTTTAAAAGTTTTATCATTAATAAAATTTCTATAAATGTAATTTTTGCATTATTTTTTTAAAATGTTTTCCAAAATAATTTTATATTTTTCATGGAAAAATATTTTCAAAATGTTTTTATATCTTATTTATATTTTTTCAATATGTTTTCAATGAAAAGGTTTTCAAAATGTTTTCAATCTTATATAATAAGTTAATAAGGAAAATAATTTTGAACATATTTTTAGGAATTATTTATATGTTTTCATTGTGTTTTCAAAGAAACTTTTTTCAATATTTATTCAATATTTTATTATATGTTTTAAAGAAACATTTCTCTAAAAATATATTCAATATTAAATTATATGTTTTCAAGTACAATTGATTTTAAAATGTTTTGAATATATTTTTAAATGTTTTCAAAAATATTTCAAAGAATATTTTTTAATATTTTGATGTTAATTTTAAATGTTTTCATGGAAAAGGTTTTAAAAATTATTTTATAATTATCTTGTTATTTTCAATGAAAATAATTTTGAAATGGTTTTATGTATTAAAAAACCCATTTCCAATATGAAATGTTATTTCTCCAAGAATTGTTTTTGAGGATATATCAAAATTATTTTCCATCTAAGATATTATATATTGATGTAACTAATGGTATTATAGGAAATTATCTAAAGGTTATATTTATATCCATTCTATTAATGAGTTATAATATATGTCGTGTTCTATATGAATCCTAATTCTCCTTCATGGGTTATACGTATATGAAATCCATTTCAATTTTACAGGTTTTGTTTATGAGTAAATGGTTATAAAACCTATCTATTTCCACATTTTTTAATAAGTTTTCATGTTTATGGAACCCATTTCATTCCTAGGGTTATGATATGATTATTTATTATATTACAGAATATGTATGTAAAATTTCATTATTGGATTTGTTAGAATTATATCTACCCCCAATGAATTGGGTAATGTTTCATATCACATGTGAAAAAATCTGATTGCATTAGGAGGGAACTCATGCTAATAATATGGTCATTCGAGTGAACCTTGACTACTGATGACCATCGGGTTGAACAAAGACTATTATTAAGGTATGATGAGTGAACTCATGCAACTATAATGGCCATGAAAATTACCCATGACTAATAAGATGATATAGACCTGAATGCTTTGGAAACTATGGAAATAATTATTTATTTATGTTTTCCCACAATATAATGTCATATTCCTATGCTAGGCTTTCAAGGACAATACACTTTATTTCATTATGACTCATGTCTTATGAAATTCTAATTTTTATTCCATGATCTCTATTATGATCTTCGATATGAAGGGTATTACCATTTATATTCATGATCATGTTCTCTTACCATTATTCTCATTATTATGCATACATGAATCCCTCGATTATCCTTATATAGTGTTTCATATCACCACATTTTATGTGTCATTTATCTAGGTTATGAGGAATGGTTTTAGATAGAAGTAAAAAAGTGTGGAGATGTTTATGGTAGATGATTAAGATATATCACCATAATAGGATATTTCTTTTCCATTTATCAAAATCACTAAACTATTAAGGTCTGTTGGCATGTTTTGTAATTATTGTAAAGAATATTTATCTAAAATTATGTAATATCCATGTATGTTTTGATTATATATTTACATATGGTATCAAAAGAAGGTTTTAGTAAAATTATGGAAATAAATATGTTAAACAATTAGTGAGATTTCAAGGTTTATTTCAACAGATATATCAAGTGATGTTTCTAAGGATACTTATAAGGATGAGTTACATCTTTGTAAAATGTCATAGAATTTTTGTCAAGTATTGAGTGAGTGGTTTCCAAAAAATATATCCATTTCTAGATACTACTAGTGGATGTGTCTCTAGAATAGATGTACCATGAGATAAATACTCTGACAAGATGTTCTAGTCATGACTCGCTTTAATCTGGTTTGTGACAATGGGCCTTACTGCACACCTAATTTGACACTCCTGGGGGATATGCTTTTGGATTTCACAATCTCACCAGGAACCATCAAGATTTACTTGGATATATGTTTTCTAATATTGACCTAAGATAAACCCAATGTTTCAAGATTATGGAAGGTGTCATGATTTAGACATCCTATAAATAATTATATTCATGTGTATGTGGTTTTCTACTGTGACAAGTAATGGTCACACTATAATTGTGGTTTTTGTAAATGGGGGTATCTAAAAGGAACTAGATTTATGTTGAATTTGATATAAGATTTTCTGATGAGTAGTTATGTGGGATGATCGCTAGTGCGAAATATGCCATGATCATGCCTAATCTATTTTCATGAGACATGATTGACAATGTTTACCTTAACCAACTATCAAACTAGAAAATGAAGGGAAATATGGAGTTCGTGGATAGTTTGGGTAATGGAGGCCTTAGAGGAAATTAGATTTGGTTACTATTGTGTCAGTAATGTTGAAAGATTATCCTTAGTGATTGTTTGAGAGGACCAAGAAGGTGTTTTGAATGTGGTAATTAAGGACACAAAGCATGTGACAGTAATTGAAAAATGAGGAGTTTAGTTCACAAAAATGTGGTCATTAAGGACACAAAGCATGTGACATTAAAAGTGGTTTTAATATTTTTAGGATAAATTTATCAATTTTGAAATTATTAATGTTATTTTATTATTGGTAATGATAATATATATATGAAAAAAGGAAATCAAATGACCATGATTTTACATTTTTTATTCTTTTGAACTTTAATGTTATTAATATTAAGATTATTATAATAATTATTATTAGTATATTATAGATTTTTTATGAAAATCTAAATCTACCCCATACCCACATATCCCCCCCCCCCCCCGACTTGTTTCCTCTTGCACACTTGTATGCCACCAAGCCACCCCCACCCCCCACCCCCCCTCGTCTGTCAGTGCGCACTGGACCTTGCCTCTCCTTCCCACCAAGCTTTGCGGGTTCCCACCACCCAGCTAACCAAGCTAGCTCAGCTTCACCTAGTGGGTTCCCACCTCCCAATCGACCCATCTGGATCCTCCTCACTATTCCCACATCAGTCCGGTGAGGCCTCCCCCGTCCGGTAAGACCTCCCTCATCCAGTGCGACCTCCGCCTCCCCCCTCCATTGTGACCTCTGATGTCATGCATGATGTCCCCTTCTGACAGTGGCCCACTCCCTCTTACCAGCCAACCAACTCCTATGAGAGCCCCATTACCTGGTGGTTTCTCTATCCCGGTGCGACATCCTTTTTGTATAAACTCATTTTTTTGGTGATTTTCTCATCATTTTAACCAAATACTAAAATCGTTGGTTTGCGTTCATGTGTCTTGAATAGTGTCTATGGTTTTCAATTCACCCACGGAGAGATTCCCTTTCCTCTATTGTGGTTATGTAACTCTCGCATGTGTTGAGGTAGGTGATTCATACTCTTTACTGTATAATTAAATTCATGTGGAGCTTCTGTGATGTTATTTAATTTTTAAAGCATGTTTCGCATATTTATTACACACTTAGTTAATTTTTGGAGGTGATTTCCTATTGGTTTAATTGATCATAATTAGTTTTTTTGGTTTCGTTCTTTTATACGCAAGTAAATGCCACACCTTTTGGTCTTGAATAATTCACATCATCTTTTAAATGGTATTGCTGGATATATCATGTTGTGTATGGATATAAAAACATTTGGGTAGTGTTGGGTTGTGTATTGTGACAAGTTTAATTGGTTTATGTGAGTCCTTGGTATTTTGTTGGATGTGTGGTGGTATTTATCGCACTAATTTTGTGTGTCAGGAATTGTTGCAGGGAGTCGACGTCATTTCCAAGTGCGCACACTCTTTTTCCCAGGTATAGATATATGTATATATATATCTTCTAACTGTGTGTTCCCTCATGGCATGGGGAACACGTGCATCAGTTTAAAAGTTTGTGTGTATATATATATATGGATGTGTCTGCATGTGCACATGGGAGTGAGATGATTCTTGGGTTATAATGTTTCGGCTTGACATCCTTGGGGTAGGAAAATACATACATTCCATTTTAATTGATTTTCCTTAATTCTTGAGGTTTTCATTATTTTTTATCATTCTATGCATCACTATGGTACCTATTATATCTTTTTTTGGTGTTAAAAAGTAGTTTGGTGTTGTTAATGATAGGGTTTTACATGAATCTTTGTTTATTCCCTGTATATGATGCCTAAGGTGTCTGTAAATTTACACTTGTTTTTCTCGGCTGAAATTATGTGTTCGAGTGGGGTTTTTCCCATTGAAATGTGTTGTAAATTTTTTTTCAATTATGTATTGGATTTTGTGTATGAAATGTGGTGTTTTCCCTGGTTTTTGTTTGGGTTTTGTCTAAAAATAGGCTTTTGGCTTATGAAGTTTTGTGGTATTTTATATGCGAGTGATATATGAGTTTTTGGGTTCAAAGAAAACTATGTATTTATGAAATTTTGTTTCAAATGTTTTTGTTGGTTTTAATTTGTTCGTCTTGGTTTGGCCAGATTGGCCTTAGAAACATGCTAGGGTGTGTTGATGGAAAATTAAAGGGGCACTTGTTTTTTAGGGTTTGTTTGGGTGAATTTGGAAGCCAAGGTCCTTTTTTTATTTTGTGAATGATTTTTGGCTTGTATGTTTTGTGAAATAAGGTTTGAAAATTCATATGTGTTGTTGTTTTAACTTCACATAAGGTGAACATGGGAATATTTTGGTAAATGTTTTACTTATGTTATCATGAGGTCACTTTGGTACAAATAGGGTATATTGTGGTTTTTTGAATTGGTTAATAAATTTTTTGTTAAAAAGATATGTCTTTTGAATATAAATTCCTATTTGTAATTCTAGATTCTCTATTTATAGAAGAATTTATATGGGTGAATTGTATGAGGCATGTTTTGTATCATTGAACCTGTATGTTTGGAAAACCCCTCTATGGTTAGGCCCCTTGTCTCGTCTGTCGATCATGTGACAAGAGGATCCTCGGTATGGGCCTCCTATAGAGGATATTTATTTAATTGAATATGACTAACCCTAAGGTGGTAGTGTTAGTGTTGTTTGGTTTCGTGTGATGGAGTATATATATATGGCTTGTTATTGGAATGTCTGTAACACTTCTTTGTGAACATATCACATAACAGATTCATAACAAGGGGTTTTACTAAGAATGATTGCTTCACTAGTTTAGATTAGGAACTGGATAGTATCCCATAGTAGAGAGATGTTTTGTTATTATTATTGTTATTGGATTGGACCCCTTGACCAGGCCAGATAGGGTGACCATCGAGATTTAGAGCGTTATGACATCATCGAGGGAAGACATGCCTTTAGGATGAGTCACATGTATAGTACGTTATGGTCTTCTTCCGAGTTCCTAGGTTTTCATTGATCCTTTGATTCTAGAAATGTTATTACCATTTCTCATGATGTTTATGTGGAATCATATCCTAGAACGTTGTTTTGGAGTTTTCTTGGAATAGCTTTGTATTGGTGGTTAGTTTAAAAAAGTATTTCAATGTAGTTGTTCTGGAAAAGTTTGTGTGATCTCCTTTTTTTTATTTTCCACGTTTTTGAATTATAAAAGAAATAAAATTTTTAGTTTTAGTTTTCAAAATGAATTTTATATATGAAAAGATTATTTTTATAACTGTAGTTCAAACTAGTATTTTATAACTATTTTGGAATTAAAAACTGCATGGATTCAATAGTTCATTTCTGAATTCCTTACTGAGCATCTCAGTGCTCACCCCTATTATATATTTCTAGTTCTAGGTTCTGTTTCTTTTTTAGGTTTCTGGTTCAACTACTCAATGTTGGAGTAGACTTGGTTCGGAGTTGAGTCGTGACCTGAAGGGTCATGAGGAGGTATGAACAATTATTTTATTTCTGCTAGTAGTATTATTTCCTATTCATCAATATTTATTTATTTAGTTATCTTTTTTTATGGTCCAAATTGTTCCCAACGGTTTGATTTTGATGCATGTCACAAGTTTCCTACCTGTGGGGATTGGGAACGTCCCTCGGTCCTTGTCTTAGGACGGATCGTGTGACCAGTTCATGGGAGACCCATTTTTTCATAAAAAAATGGTATCATAGGAAGGTTCTTATTGTTTGGGAATTTAGGTAGATAGAGATTAGTATTTTCAAGGCTAAGGAGGTTGGTTTTGGGTTAGTTCCTGATCACCACTGCTCATAGCGAGACCTTAGTTACCAGGGATAGCCTAATATTTGAGTCTGTTGTCATTGATTATTTTGGATTGAGAGATTATAATAGGGGGAAATCCGTTCACATTGTGGCCTTACATGGGGTGGTGACCCATGCGGAGTCCAAGTGCCCAGTTTATGGTTTTCTTAGTATTTTGCCTCTTACATGGGGCATGGATCACCACCATGTCTCCAGGTTAGGCATAAAAACTAGTTCCTCATTCCTATAGATTATAGTCGGTTGTGTTCCGTTTTGAACATAGATAATGTGAGTGTGTATTAAAAAATGATTTTTATTCGAAATAAAAAATGGGATTCTTCCAAATTGATTTTGAATTTAGTAAATTGTGGTTTTAAATATAAATTTAATCGGTTTGAAAAAACATGGTATATATTCGGATTTGGTAAGGAAAAGAAAGTGTTTGAACCTTAACACACCTTATTGAGGGTCACATGTGCATGGGTATGTACAAAGAGTCGGTAGGGACTCTTTTTCATAGATGATGTGAGTTTTATTTAATTAACGCACATGTGACAGTTCATATTGTTCCATAAGTGAGTTTTAAAATTTTAAAGAATGAATGTTTTTTGAAATGTGATTTTTTCCTGATTTTGTATATGTTTGGCTTATGGGTCTGTTTCCCTTGTCTTGTGTTGTTTATTTGATTGAGTTTTGGCCTCATGCTGGTTTCGATATGGTTTTTCGTGTTGTAATGAGTTTTTAGTCTAGATAGTCACCAAAATTTGTAAATGTGTTATGCATAGTTCCTAGTTCTTTTCATATGATTCTTATTTGTCGATGCAATCTAATTCAGTTAGAAGTATTTTCATGTCTAAGGGAAATAGAGCATGTCATTGGTTTTTTGGGAACTCTCGAGGATGAAAAGGTTTATTCTGGCTTGAGTCTTTTTGAGGGATCAGTTCTGGACTAGTAATGGTGGGATGTCTCATCGTCATTAGTTTCTCCAGGGTAGTTATAAGGTGTTAGATTTTGTGAAGGTTCACTGTTTGACAAGGATATCTCTCTGTACAGACTCCCCGTTTGTGGAATGTTCTCTCACATGTGACTAGTTTGACCAGTTTATGAATTCTAAGCCACATTGTTGCATCACTTCTATGCCTTTCTACTGTGTTTCTATTTAGGACACTAAGGAGAAATTTGAAAGAATCATCATTTAGGATGAAGGAGTTAAGGACCAGAAGATGAAAATTCTTGACTGTGAGGAAGGAGATGCATCAGCTATTAGGGCCCCAGTCACAGGTCTCATGGTGAATCTCACACATAGTAAGGAGTTTCTGAGGGTGTGTGGAACATTGTCCTGGAAGATATTTTTTGCTTTTTGGGGAGAAATTTCCAAATATTCCTTATCTTATTCTTTCTATAGTAGTAAGCTCATCCTTGTGGTAGTAGTGTGATGAGCTCATTGTATAGCATTCCAAGTATCCCCATCTTCTCGAAATGTGGATTTTAAATTATTTGTATTCCATTAGGGGTGTCAACCCCATGAAAAAACTAACCTGTTCTAATTTTGAGTTGGTATCAGCTGTGTTAGTTTGCAGGATGTTTCATTTCATGAAATTTATGGGAGGTTTTTAGTTAATTTTTCATCCTTTAGTTGTAGGGTTTCTTCGTAGCAAGATTTACGATAAAGTCTCGAGTGTGTTGTTTGGTTCATGTGGGGAAAATGAATGAGTTTGGTTTGGGAGTCCCCGTGTCCCCCCTAGGGGTGGTGTGTTTGAGTTTCGAGGGTTTATGTATTAGTGAATTCATGTGGTGGGGAGAACCCTGTTGTGATCTTCCCTGCAACATCTGGCAGTGGTTTTTCTTGTATTGGTCGGGTGTGACGTGTGTTAGTTATGGTCACCCGAAGCCTTTCGGTTTCTTCTGGTTTGGTCTGGTCATTGACTCTAGTTCTGTCAAATGTTGTATTGGTGATTTTCTAGGGGAAGAAGGTGTTAGTGATGGGGAGAATGGTCACAACCTGGCCACTTTTTAATTAATTTTTTTATTATGTATTGGTTTTAGTTAGCCTCACCAAGGTGCAGGGCGAGAGTGTGGCTAATATTTTTTAATGTTTAATGATTTTTAGTGTTTTGGGCTACTACGTGGGAACTGCATGATTCTTGGTAGTCATGCAGTCATACCACATACTAGTGCAGTTATATATTGTTTAAAATAAATAAAATTTTCAAAAAATAAAATGGGTTAAATGATTATTCCATAATAATAATATTATTATTATTGTGTAAATAATTGTGTTATTATTATTGGTAGTGTTATTATTTTCATTAATATATTTTTTATATTAATCGGTTATTAAAATTAATTTTAATATTATTATGATAAAATTATCATTTGTAAAATAATTAATGTTATATTATTATTATTTTTGTTAATTAATTTTAGAAAAAAAGGAAATCAAATTAATAATATTTTAATTTTTTCATCATAGTTTTACTGTTATTGTAATTATGTTATTAACATTAAGATTATTATTATTATTATTATTATTATTATTATTATTTATTATTATTATTATTTTCTAAAACCATACATCTACGATATACCCACATATCCCCTAAAACTCGTTTCCTCATGTGTGATGCACTCCTGCATGCCACCACCGATCTTCCCTCCGTCTCATTGGGACCCATTCTATCCGGTGTGGCCTCCCCTATACAATGTGGCATCCCCCATTCAGTGTGATTTCCCCTCCCCCATCCAGTGGGACTGACCCAGTCCAGCGTGACCTCCCCCACTGGCAGCGGCCCTCTCCCTCCTCCTGGCCAACCAGCTCTGGTGAGAGCCCCTTCACTCAGTGGTTTCTCTGTTCCGGCCTGACGACCTTTTGGTGTAACCTCATTTCATTATTTTGGTGATTTTCTCTTCATTTTAGCCTAATTATAAAAGTTTTTGGTTGTTTTCTCATGTCTTTTTGGGTGTCTGGGGTTTCAAATTGTCCCTCAAAGCAATTATCATTCCTCTGTTGTGGTTTTGTTGTTATCGCACATGTTGAGGTCAATGTTTCATGCTATTTACTCCCAATTTCAATTTATATGGTTCTTGTGTCTTGTTATTTAATTTCTCAAAACATGTTTCACATTTTTATTACATTCTTAGATAATTTTTAGTGGTGATTCTATTTTGGTTGAATTGATTGCAATTAGTTTTTTTGGTTTCATTCATTTATACGCATGTAAATTCTTCACCTTTTGGTCTTGAATAATTTTCATCTTCTTTAAAATGTAATTTTTTGATATATCAAGGTGTATTTCGATATAAAACCCTTTAGGTAGCGATTGATGGTGTTTTTTTACTTGTACAATTGGTTTATGTGAGTCCATGTAGTTTTGTTGGATGTCTGATGGTCTTCATAATAGAAATTTTGGTTTTCAAGAATTTTTGCAGTGAGTCGAGGTCGTTTCCATGTGTGCACAAATTGTTTCCTAGGTATGGATATATGTATATATATATATATATCTCTCTTTTGAGTGCGTCTTCCCTCATAGAATGTGGAAAATTTGAATCTTTTTATTGGTGTATATATATATATATATTTATGTGTTCACATGCATGCGTGTGAGAGAGTTTTTTCTTATGATGGAATGTTTCAGTTTGACATCCTTGAGGTAGTAAAAACAAGGCATTTCCATTCCATTGTGTGTCCATAATGCATGAGGTTTTCTATATTTTATTATCTTGTTAGGAATTTCAATGATACCTCTTTAAATCATGTTGTTTTGTTCTAAATATGTTTATTATTATTAAAGATAACGTTTAACATGAATCTTAGTTTATGCATTGTATATGATGCCTTAGCTATTTTTAAATTTCCACTTGTTCATTTTGAGTGAAATTGGATGTTTGGGTGGGGTTTTTCCTATATATATGTTTTGATAAATTGGATTGAAATGTTTTTTTTTATTGGGTATGAAATGTGGTGTTTTCCCTGGTTGTGGTATGGTGTTTGTCTAAAAATAGGTTTTTATTTTATAAACATGTGTTGTATTTTATAAATGAGTGATATGGGTATTTTGGGTTGAATGAAAAGGGTGTATTTATGAAATTTTATTTCAAATATTTTGGGTTGTTTTAGAGTGTTCCTCTTTTTTCTCCCAGTTGGCCTTGGAAAAAATCTAGGGTGAGTTGTTGGAAAATGAAAGGCACTTTTGTTTTTCGGGGTGGGTATGTGTGAAAGTGGAAGTCAAAACCTGTTTGGTGTTCTGTGAATGATTTTTTTCTAGTATGTTTTGTGAATATCCATTTAGAACATTTTTAGGTGTTGTTGTTTTAATATGACATAAATTGAACTTGGGCATGTCTTTTGTAAATGTTTTATTTAAGGGACTGTTTGGTCACATGGGTATAAAGAAGGTAAATTCTGGTTGTTTTGAATAGGTTAATAAATTTTTTGATAAAAAGATATGCTTTTTGAAGAAAAAGCACCATTTGGAATTTTGTATAGGTTATTTACAAAAGGATTGATACGTGTGAATTGGATGACACCCATTTGGAATATTTGAAACTGTATGTATAGAAATCCCCTCTATGGTTATGCCCCTTGCCTCGTCTGTCGATCATGTTATTGGAGGGTCTTCGGTATGGGATTCCTTTTGAGAATATTTATTTTATAGCATGGGACTATGTTTGAGGTGTTCGGGGTAGTACTAGTTGTTTTCGTTTGCGGGATTATATTTAAATGGATTGTTTTTCCAATGTGTGGCACACATCTTTGTGAACATAGAATAGAAACTCAGTATAGAAAGTGGGTTTACTGAGAAATAATGATGCCGCACATTAGATTATGCACTAGATAGTGTCCCATATCAGAGAGATATTTTGTTATTATTTTTGATATGGGATTTGGCCCCTCGACTAAGTCAGGTAGGGCAGCTGTCGAGCATTCGGGTGTTATGATGTCATCGAGAGTAGGCATGCCTTCAAGATGAGTCACATGTATAGTATGTTCTATTATTCTTCCATGTTCATAGGATTTTCGTGATCCATTGATACGATCACTATTAGTAGCATTTCCCATACTGTGTGTGTGGAATCATACCCAGATACACGGTTTTGGTGTTTTCAGGGAAAATCATTGTGTGTGGGGCTGGTTTTAAAATGGATTTCAAAATGGCTATTTTGGGAGAGTTTTTATGAGCCCCTCTATAATTATTTTACATGTTTTTTAATTATAAGTGCAATTAAAATTTTGATTGTTAGTTTTCAAAATGCATTGTATATATGAAAATCATATTTTTTATAACTATAGTTCAAACTAGTATTATTGGACTATTTGGGAATTAGAAAATGCATGAATTCTTAGGTTCATTTCTGACATCCCTACTGAGAATCTCAGTGCTCATTATTATTATGTCATTCTAGTTGTAGGTTTAGTTTATTTATTAGGTTTCTGGTTCAACTGAAAAATGTTGGAGCAGACATGGTCCTGAGTTGGGTGGTAACCTGAAGGGTCATGAGGAGGTATGTACATTAATTTTAATTCTACTACTAGTTTTATTTCCTAATAATCAATCTTTATTTATTTTTTATCATTTTTTCATGAACCAAAACATTCCAAACGGTTATAATTTGATGCCCCACAATAGTTTCTATCCCATGGGGATCCGGAACACCCATCGGGCCTTGTCGTGGGCCGGCTCGGATTAATGGTTCATGGTCGACCCATGTTAGTTTCTGGCATTAAAACTGAAAAAATAAGTACATCCAAAATACCACACATGAAATCCCCTTATCTGATACTCTAAATTAAAATACTCAAAATATTTATATTGAGTTTAGTTAAAGAAAAATAGACATGTAATGTGGATTAAACTTATAAGGTAATTAATGGATTCTACAAGAAGAACAATTTTTTATATAAGAGCTGGTTTGAAGGAATAAATTTTCTAACCAAATAGTTTCCTAATTCATGTCAAAGACAATACATGATTTCCAATGATTTAAAAATGAAAAATTCATAATTTTAGTTCTCATAAAAAATAAACATTTCTATTTTTGAGTTGATGGTATTTTGAATCATATTTCAAAAATGGGATATAATTCCTCACATGACTAAAAATATATATTTATATAGTGTTCTATGTGGATGAAATTCAGAAATATGTCAAACTCATAAAAATTAATGAAAATCCAATTCTATGAAAAACATTTCAGATCAATAATTAATAAAATCCAATAATTTATAAAATACTTTGAATAAATTAAAAATAATTTGATTTGTAAAAAAATTATAATAATATTCAATTAATATCATTCTTCCTAAAAAATGAAAAACTCAAAGAAAATAACATATCACAACTATGAAGGTTCACACACCCCGACCCTTAAATTTCACAACCACACATTTCTGTTAAAAAAATATATAAATTAAATAAAATGGAAGGAAATAAAAAAATCATCATTATCTAGTGCAGTCTTATACAAAGGATCCTCGATACATAAATATACACACTGAAATAGAAAATAAATACATATGGAAAATAATTAAAAGTAAATAAATTTAAAAAGGAGGATAGATAATATTTTCTACACCCATGTGTGTGTTAGGGTTTTACGCCCCATAGTTAGGAATTTTCAGTTGGTCAATCCCAATGTAAATGATGGTGTGGTTTCCATCCCAAGATCTAATAGATATGATTTTTCCCAAAATCATGGATTAGATTCTATGAGAGAAAACCCAAAAATAAGAAAAAATTCTCCATCCATATAGTAAATGAATGTGAGAAATTGAAATGTCGTGGGGGGGAAGAATATTGGGCTGATCGCTATTTTGTTCATCTAGAAGAGTGGATTCGAATAGGGGTGATGACACAAGAATAATATGTTGTTATATTCTAGTATAGGGTAGGAATATAATTCCTTAATTATTTATTATTTTATACCATCATCCTCTTATAAACTAGTGTACTACAAAAAAGAATCCTCTATTATCTCCTCAGGGGAAAAAATAGATTCATGTTCTTCATCCTGGGCCTCCAAAAGTGGTAATTAATCGAAAACCATCTTCATAAGGGAGATTATTTTTCATTTTAAAAATATTTTCTAATTAAAATAATGCCAAAAAATTTACATCTCCATGAAATCATTAATAACCTAACTCATTTCTAATAAAAAAGGATTCTAGGAAAACATTTGTTGGACAGAAGAGGATATTCATATATTTTGTTGGCCTGAAAATATTTTTCATCACATATTTGTGGAAATGGTATTCTATTCTCCCCATAATTGTTTCATTACATATGCATAAATTTATCTTCAACAAATATTGTAGATAAAAATGATACTATATTAATTGATTCTTATAACATCATGAAATTATATTTAATAAAAGTGTAATTTTTTTCTATTTGTTATTCGTTTTATTTTATTTATTTCCTTAATGTATATTCAATAATATTTTTGGCAACACAATTATTGATAGTACAATAATTTGAAACATCACAAAAAAAATTCAACATGACCTAGGATATGAAATATATGAAATAAATGAGGTGTCTTGTTTTAAGAAAATTTATAATTTATTTGTGAATATTAGTTTGTGAATGATCATTTACTCACACAAATGCTTCCAAAATGATGGAATTTTTTTATTGAGATCCACTAAAAAAATTAAATTCTTATTCCAATAATAATATATCATAGTTGTGTACACTAGTGTTCATTATAAGGAGGTCGTGCATATGCACTATCATAATATTTTCACTACAGTTAGAAACAGTTTATGACAATAATAAACAAATATATATTTGGGGATTGAAATGCATGATGATATATGTAATGAATGAGATCCCATCAAACTGGTGTTGGTGCCTTATACAATTAAATTATCAAAAGATGTTACGAAACTTATCCTGAAGGGAAGAATAGTTTTGTATTGTTATGAAACTATTTACAAACATGAGTCTTACATTATGTTTTAAGTCAAAAATTTCAAAATTATATTTTTTGATATTATCATTATCACCTCAAAAATATCCTTTCATATCAATCATTGTAAACTTCAAGGAATATTGGAGAAATGATAAAAAAATAAAAATCAAATCAAATTCTCATTAAGGATTAAATATAATGGATGATATTCTAAATAACTAAGAATAATATATATAGAAAGGTAAATAACTGAATAAAAATTGCATTCAATATCCATTAATATAAGAATAGATAAATCATATCTACTATTGAGAGGAAAATAAAAAAAATCATGCTGGTTAATAAATGAATTAATTCTAAAATTAATCCATTGATTTAATCATAGTGAAAATTTTATAAATAATCATATATAAACACCAAAAAATGAAAATTATAATTATCATATGTCATTTTTCCCATGCACATGATACCTTTACGATTAACATTATTCACATGATGGATTAAAATGTGCTTGGTAAAAACCCATCAAGTATGTCCAACTAATTCATCAAATGAGACAAGTGATGCATCAATGGGATATCATTAACTAGGCCTCACCCAAAACTGTAGGTCCTTGTCATTCATCATATATCGAATAATCTATTTAAATGAGTTCTTTATTATCTAATATCCACATTGAGTAATGAATATGGATTTAACAACATTTCAAATATATAATAATTACATTTTAAGTATACCCCATATAAAAAATGGTATTGTAAAGCACCAAATTAGCTCACCCATGAAGTGGTGGCCGGAACATCTTTCACATTACTTCAAGAATTTCTCCCCATATGCCAGATGTTGTTGAATAGTAGTATAGCTCTAAAAATAGTTAGTGGGGTGACTATACCCTCTTATTAGAGTAAAAAAGTGGTCAATATAACCAAATGAAAGATGTAGTGGAATGGATATAAAGCGGTGAAAGTCATAATTTTATAAATCATGTATATAAAACAATGGCCTAAGCCTATTTATTGGATGATGTACGCATGTTATGATAGTACAACTAAGAAAAAATTTAAATAATAAATTATGCTTTATATATAAATAAATATATAAACAGTGAATTAATGTCTGAATGTAAACTCCACATGTAACTTGATCTCCATATCAGTATATTGCTACTAACTCTTGGAACAAAAACCAACAATATCCAAGGTCTATAGTCTTGCGAAGAATAAATGTCTACTTGAGTAACCCCAGTGTAATGGCAGCCTGAGTAGGGTGTGAGATAAACATCTCAGTAGGCCAGGACTATCAGTGTCTCACCCTATCCAAATAGTTAAATGTAAATTATAGGATGAAAGAATAACGACGTAACAACTTAATTGAATAAATATAGTAATACTCATCTAGGTTCCTTAGGGACATCGGACAGAAAAACCTGCTTTGGCTCGTAGTGGGAAAAATAATTTTTCTAAATAGGAATTATAAATTGCTTAAATAAAATGTTTAACACATTAATTTATATTCATATTTAACAGCATAAATTATCATGTTCCCCTAGACACCTTTATATAAAAAACTAACATGGTTGTGCCAGGGTTTGAACCATTTCTTTTATTCAATTCACAAATCATTATATCATATAAACATTCATTAACCATTAAATTCATTTCAAGTACTTCCAATTGGACACACTATCCAAAGTTAATTAATGGGAGTAGAATTTCATGTCTATAACCCTCATTAGTATTTAGAGAATCGGCACTAGTCTCACAACCCATGGGGTATTTGGAACATCAGTCCTTATCCAATAAAAGAATATTTACATTCAATGTAGATGTAGAACGCCATGTCTATCACACTATGAGTATTTGGAGATTCAATCACTATCTCACAACCAATTTATAAATCACACGTAAATATTTATCACTCTTCTAGAACTCCATGTCTAACACCCCAAAACCATCCATTAATTAATTCATAAATTAATTTATCAAATTTTATAATTAATTCAAAAACTAATTAACAACATAAATATCCATTCAAATAATTATACAACATATTAACCATTCCACATCTCAATAGTTTATTATTATTTAATAATTAATTATTCTGAACCAGAAGCATGTTAACTAGATAATTATCTCAACATTTAATTATATCAATTCTTTAACTAGTCAACTATATAATTAACTCAACATTTAATTATCCAAATTCATTAACAGAAAATAAGATAATTAATTCACCAATCAATTATCATTATCCCTTACAAATCCAATCAACCAGTTAAATATATAAAATCTATTAGTTAATAAAAAAATTATCTATGAACACATTACCATTAATTAATTCATTAATATATAAATATTCAAAACACATCACATCCCATAATTAATTTTCAGAATTAATTATCCAATTCTAATTCCAACATTTCATAATCAAACGCAAAATTAAAAATCATAAAACTAGATCATGGTACATTAACTTTATCATGAAAAATTCATCAATTAAAATAATTCATTTCAATTAATTAGTTGAAAAATTATTTAATTTAATCACACTCTTTAATAAATACAACAATTGAATAACCTTTAATGTCATTAATAGGTAGTAATTAGTCCATAATTATTTTCCTCTATTTATCAAGAAAAATCATATCGACATTAATCTCTAAATTAATTATCTCATTTATCTAAATCAATATATTATAATTCGTCCTTTGATTAGTTATTTATGTCTAACTACAATGAACAAAAATAATATACTAAATTAATTGAATTTCCTTATCCAATATATAATATCATTTCTTTATTTAATCATGTTACATTAACCAATTAAACAATAAATGCATAACACTAACACATGGTCATGTAGCTATTTGTCTTAAGTGAGGATAATCATTTAGTAACATCCAATCCATGTATAAACCCATCACATATCACATTTAGCAATTTCATCAAACCTTATAATTTTACATTTTAAAGGAATTAAAAATGTATATATCACTATAAAATTTAAATACCAAAAAAACACAAAAATTATTTTATTAATGAATTTCATAAAGTAGAGGACATAAAAGGGGATCCTACCTTATGGTGTAACCAATAAAATACCATACTACATCACATGCTGTAAATCAATACCAAACTAGTCCACAATTTCACAGACACAAACCATTCACATATTTATGTATTTATATATATATATATATATATATATATGAAATCACTGTATCATTGATCAAAAAAATGAAAAAAACTTCTATAAATAGTGCATAAAGGGTCAATAATCTTTTAATTATATACTAGAGACTGAAATAAATTTTCAAACTCCAAAAAAGATGGTGCAAAATAAACTGTGTGTATATAAATCCTTACCCAAATAAATAGAGATACTAAAAAATGAGTTCATCCGCTTTTCACATGGAGGTGGATGCTGGATTATGGTCCAAATGATCCCATAAAAAACATTTTCAAATATTAATGTGGGAAGAACATTAGAAGAGTGTATTTCCCTCAAACCCTAAATTCATCCAATCAAAATAGGACACCAATATTGAAGTAAATGGAAATCAGATGAAGGAGATCACAGGAGAATATCAAACCTCATCCAATCGGACCAACAACATAAGTACAAATATAAGGAAAACATTCATAGATGAAGAACCCGATGAGGTAATCGTGCGACATAGTTCATTCCATAGGGGGTTCGTTCCTACTTTAGGGGATCCAATTGGGGGGTCGCATGCTGATGGAGGTCATGCCATAGGGAGGTGAAGTTTTGGCTATGGAAGAATCTGCCCATGGGAAAATATCTCACACATGCTACATTGGAGGATATGTGAAGCTACATCACATTTGGGTTGAGGAGTATGGGTCACACGCTTTAGGATTCAGATGGATGGAGGAGGTTATGCTACTAAGAGGAGGAGAATTGACCATTGGGAGACGTATGAAGAAGGAGTAGTGCAGTGATGGTGTTTGTCACAATGTGGGTCGAACTTGGGTTGTGTCATGACTTGCTTGGGATGATGATATAGAACAGGGGGGGTCACTCTTCCCTTGTACAATTCCTCCACCATTAAAAAACTAATATATTAAATATATTAAAAAAATAATTCATAGTAATAATATTAATGATAATAGTGATAATATTATTATTTTAATTTTCATTTATATCATTAAAACAAAAACATGAGATTTAATTAAAGAAATACTTCGATGAACCCCATAATTAAATTCTATTGAAAACCAATAAAACACTTCTTTTTATTAAATACAATATACACATTTAAAACCACATTAAATATTAATTTGATATAAACCTTAAATATTTAAAAGAAAAACCAAAATTTAATTATCATATGTAATAAAAATAATAACACTAATAAACCCATAATAATAATATTCTCATTCTTATTATTATTCAATCCTTTTGGTAAAACCCAAAACCATTGTTTAATAAAAAGTCATATTTATTTAATATATTACTCCTTGTTAAATTAAATGTTTCTTTGAGACACCCAAATCCTCATTAATTTCATATTAATTATACATCCCATTAATCAAGAAATTAAAATCATTTAACATCTAAATAGTTTACCAAACCATAATAATAATAATAGAATTACTATTTTTAACACATTTGTATATTTAAACCCAATTATCCCATTTAATATTGTTGATTTAAAATAAATAAAATATTAAACAGGGTATGCTACCTAGGTTAGACTGCAACCATGCACAGCTCGTGAAGATCCATTAATGTAAACTTTTCATGATTCGATGTTTCTAAGACTTGTTGAGACACCTATGAAAATTTTTGGATATCACCCACGTCGAAAAACCTTTAAATGTTCTAACTCTAATAATGATGTTCTAAAGCTTGGTTTAAAAAATGACCTGTTGATATAAATGATATTTAATTTAAAACCATTTCTTTTTATCCTAGTTCTAAAACATGGGACATTACAATCTAACCACCATAAAAACATATAGTTCCTAAGAAGTGATTGGAAACTACTATAATAGAACATGACCTACCATGGTCAGAGATTTTTTATGAGAAATGACATAACATTTATGAAATACAAACATAAATTTAACTAAAACACAAGTCCAACCACTTAATTATAAATAAAACCCAATCCAAATCATATTTCATTATTTAATCACTGAAACGGTGCCTAAATATGACAACATTACAAGGACCTAGTTGATGAAATTGGTCGAATCTCGATTGACCAATAGAAACAGGTTCCACATGATTTCATGGAAAGACATTATCCTCTAAAAACCCACAATCAACCTTAATCTAGAATCCTTCATATTAAAATTATTACGTCATAAACCTCATGTACACAGATGTCCCCCATATAACTCTACTAACATAATAATGGCAATCCATAGTAATGTTATTTTAAAAAAAACTCACATGCCCCAATAAGTATGAAGGCATAACCCAACAAAACATGCATCTCACATATAACCTATAAAACAACCACTTATCATGCCCAATAATATTTAGTACTTTAATGTGACATAATCATGAATCTTTCTTAGGGTATCCTATGACAAGGTCAAGATAAGTGAAATTATCACTCATTTGGAAGAGTACACTAAGAGAAAACCAAGGTCACTAAAATGATTAGTTAATCTACTACCGAATGACTCTGTTCCAAAGTCTTGGTTCACTAGATGACATGTTTACTCAAATCAATGTGACACTACCCACCATAGGATTTTCTATGAGTTCTCAAAAACGATTATCTGATCACTAACGTGCTATTTCAGAACAATTTAATGCATGTGTGTGACGTCCATCAAACAAAGAAATCCACGTCAAAATTTGATAATAAAAGCTATAAAATAAACCTATTGGCCTATCGAAATAGTCATGACCCAAAAATTTACCCTATGTAGTGTGATGGACATAAATTAATTCCCAAAACATTCTAATGGAACTAACTACCACGTGTTATCCACATACGAAACATAAATGTTGACCCTCTCTTTTGGTCATGCAAAGATGAAAACACGAGGTTCAAAATCCCTTTTATCATTTTGTCAATTTTATTTTATTCATTTTGACATTATAACATTTGGATTGGTTTCAACAATCACACAAGTACATCATCATAATAATTCCCCTTGATTTCAAAGTAATTACCTATAAAAAAATTATCATTCTATCACAAACATCATCTTAATAATTTAACATTTAGTGTTCTTCAAATATAAACTAGAAATTTAGCATCCGAATTCCTTTTACTAAAAAGGCGACATCGAAAGGTCTCATTTATTCAATTTGAGTTCTTCAAAAAGCAACCCCACAATGGTTCATTACAATAAAAAATCAGTAGTTTTACATTCATAACCATTTCCAAATATACTATTGAAATATGGTTCAGTCACGTGGGTGGATATCCACCAATCAATAAGGCAATCAGTCAATTTATCACTAACATTTGGATACCATTTATCACAATAATTATTAATTTATCATTTTTCCTTAATCAACAATTTTTACACATCAAAACATCATTAACAAATTTTCATAAGTAATAAGACAACAACATTCTATAACACAGAAGCATGGAACAATTATAAAACATTCTAATCATAGAGGTAGTGTGTAATATAAACACACAAGTAGGTTAATGTTTTCACTGAAACATGATATCTAAGAAAACATAATAAATAAGTTCAAGGCATGGAACATATTCTAGGAACACCATACATATTAGTAGGAATCATATTAATGCAACCACATGGAATGGAATGTGAATCTCTATGTTCCTAAGATGATATATGTATGCAACATTCATACATTATCAAGCCAAGAGAATTGTTTATTTTCAAAATTCTCTAAATCAATAAGTATTAATAAATACACCAATCCCACATGGTGAAATTATATCAAATGTAACCTCAGTTACAACAAACATCAATTTCCATCCCTTGATACTTGATAATTTCCCATATATGGGGTTATCCGTCCTACGAACGAATATTAACTAAAGAACCGAAAGATTCCTAGTAACATGTATACCAACCCAAAATAGAAATAAAAAGAAAGAAGAATGAAAACCTGAACCCTCTAATATAACTTTGTAACGTCCCAACCCTGGTCACCCCTGAACCAATGGATGCACCAGTCGTCTCCTAACCTCAAGCACGTCTCAGAGTACAAGAGAGGTGACCGACTAGCAGCATGGGTCTAAGGATATTCAGTGGGGAGACGTATCCCACTTATCAAAGTAAAAATAGTTGTCCATATCACTAAATGGAGGAAGAAAAGTGAATACCAATAAACAAATAAATGATATAATTATATAAATCATTGTATAAAACAAATTTCTATCGCCAATTTTGTGGCAGATGTATGCATTTTATAATAGTACAACTGTGAATGAGATAAAAAATACATCATTCTTTTCATATCAATAATTAAATACACAATGTATCAAAGCCTCAATAAATACTCTATGAGCATCCAGATCTCAAACTCTGTCCTTTTCTACTAACTCCAAGTATAACAATAAATAGGGTCCAAGTTCTATAGTCTTATAAACAATAAAGGTCTACCTAGGGACCCATGTGTAATGGTAGCACGAGTAGGGAGTGAGATATACATATCAGTAGGCCAATACCACCAATGTTTATCCCTATCCAGATAGTGAAATGTAAATAAAAAGATTCAGGTATATCAAGGTAACAACGGAAATGAATAAATAAATTACAACATGTTCAGTATCCTAATAGACACCTTCCAGAAATACCTACTTCGCCTCATAGACGAAAAAATAATAGTTTTTAATAAGAACTACAAATTTATTAAATAAAATATTTTACAATTTAATTGATATTATTATTTAACTGCATAAATTCTCAGGTTCCCCGGGACACCCGTATCTCAAAACCTACCTCATCCATGCAGGGGTCTGATCAATCTCCCGTAGTCAATTCTCAAATAATTTAGTCACAACAAATTTCAATAATCGTTAAATGCATTTAAACTATACCCACAATCAAAAAATAATTACTGGGTATAAAATGTCATGTCTAGAACCCTTATGAGTATTTGGATCATCAGTCCCTGTATCACAACCCATGGGTTTTTAGAGCATTAGTATTTTTCCCATAAAAATAGATTTATATGAAAGATTGGTGTTGAACTCTATGTCTCGAACCCCCTGAGTATTTGGAGCATCCATCCCTATCTCACAACCCATTTATTAATCATACATATATATTTATAATTGGTATAGAACTACATGTCTAACAACACAAAACAATCCATTAATTAATTCATGAATTAATTAATCATATCCATTAATTAATTAAACAAATAATTAAAAAAATAAATCACCTGTCAAATAATTCTACAATTAATTAACCATTCAAAATATCAATAATTAATAATTAATTATCAATTAATTATTCTTGAACACAAGAATTTCAACTATATAATTAACTCAACATTTAATTTTCCCAATTCCGTAACTAAATACAAGATAATTAATTCATCATTCAATTATACTTCTCCCTTACTAATCCAATAGATTAGTTAAAAATACAAAATATATTAGTTAACACAACAATTGTATAAGTATATATTTACATTAACTAATACATCAATTAATTAATCTACAAAACACATCACATCCAATACTAAATTTTCCAGAATTAATTATCTCATTATAATTCCAACATTTCTTATTCAATCCCACCATAAAAATATTAAAAGAAATCACAGTATATAACATTGATCATTAAATATTGATCAATTAAAATAATTCATGACTATTAATTGATTTGAAAATAAATTAATTCAGTCACACCCTTTAATCCATTCGACAATTTAACAACCATTCACGTCATTAATAGGTTATATTTAGTACATCATTAATTATCTCAATTTATCCAATATAAGATTTCACAATTAATCCCTGAATAAATTATATCATTCATCTAAATCAACGTACTATAATTAATCCATTGATTAATTATTTATATCCAGTCTTAAAGTACATAATTAATATACTAATTTAATTATCTTATCTTAGCCAAAACAAAACATTATATAATTATCTAATCACATCACCTTAACTAATTGAGAAATAAATTCTCAAAACCATATCATTGTCATGTACTAATTTATCTTACACGTGAAGCATCATTCAATAACATCCATTCCATGGATCAACACATCACATTTCACATTTAGAAGTTGAATTAATATTACTAAATTCTAATTTGAAAAGAAATCAAAATAAATAACTCATGGAATAATATAAATACCAATAGAAACAAAACAATCATTTTATTAATGCATTTATAAATGTTGATTACTAGATAAGGGGGCCTACATTTCGGTAGAACCAAAACTCACCACACTTCATCACATGTCAGCAGTCAATCTAGAATTGGTTCACAATCGCATTCACGCACACATTATAATTATGTGTACCTATATATATATATATATATATATATATATATATATATGCACACACTGTATCTTTGATCAAGTATACTATAACATACAACCATTAATTGTGCATCAATGGTCAACACACCTATAGTTATATACCAGGATCACAAATAATTTTTTAGACTCTAAATTTGATGGAAAAAAACAAACATTTGGAATGTATATCCTTACCTGATGCAATGATGACAAGAAAAAACGATTTCATCCACATCACCCTTGGAGGCAGATGTTGGATTAGGGACAAAAGGGTACAAAAACACTATTTGAACATTTAAAAGAGGTATAAACATTGAAATAGGTTATTTCCATCAAACCATAAATTCAGTGAAACCAAATCAATCCAAAATATGGAACAAAATTTCCAAATAGATTAAGGAGATCATATTAGAAGATCATACCTCATCGAATTAGACCAAACCAAAAATTGGAAATGGGAGAAAAACGTTTACAATTGAAGAACCTAAAGGGGGCGTCACATGTAACAATTCTATCTTGAGGGGGGGGGGGTCATACCTACTACTGGGTATCCGATCGGGGGGGGGGGGGGGGTGGAATGCTGCTAGATGTCATGCTACTGGGAAGAGAAGGTTCTAATGATGAAGAATATGTCCATGGGAAATGATCACACACATGCAACCATGGACGATATGAGAAGATACACCACTTTACGGTTGGGGAGTATGGGTAGCGCACTACATGAGTGAGAATGATGGAGGATGATGTGCCAAAGGGAGTATAGGACATGGCCCATGGAGAATCATGGATATGTAGCCACGTGGTCTTGGTGTTAGTCATGTACAAGTGGCAGACCATGGCTTTGTCACACCTCACCTAGGAGGAATAAGAAGAAGGGGGGGTCATACCTCCCTTATACAATTACTCACCCTTTTAAAAAAAATATAATATAATAAATATATTAAATAACTATAATAAATATACTCATAATATTAATATTAAAGATAATAGTAATAATATTATTATTTTCATTCCAATTTATATCATTAAAACAAAATCACCCCTTTTAATTAAAACAATACTTTGATAAACCACATTAATAAATTGTATTAAAAATAATAATAAAATGATCCTTTTAATTAAGTACAACCTCTCCATTTAAAACTACATTAAATATTTTATTCATCAAAAACCTTCATTTATTTTAAACCATAACTACTAAATTAATTATAATTAATAATAAAAACAATATAACTTATAAACCCATAATAATAATAATCTCATTAATATTATTATTCAAACATCAGGTAAATCCCTAAACCACTATTTAATAGAAAATCATCTTCATTAAATCTTAATCTCTACATTTAATTAAATTTTTCTTTGAGATACCAAAAAGCCTAATTAATTTCACATAAATGGTACACCCCATTAATCATGCTATTAAAATCTATTAACATCCAAATAGTTTATGACACCAAAATAATAATTATATCATTACTATTATTAACACATTATTCTATTTAAACCCAAATCTATCATTTTATATAATTTAATTAAAATTTATAAAATATTAAACATGGTAAGCTGCACGGGTTTGACTGCAATTGTGCGCAGCCCGTGTAGATCAATTAAATTGTATTTTTCCATATTTGGTGGTCTCGAGACTTATCATGACACACGGGAAATTTATCTTATATTCACCCATGTCCAAAACATACTACGAAATGTTCCAGCTCTCATAATAAAGTTCCATATCTTGTTTTGAAAATAGACCGGTCGATACATGGGAAAAAATAAAAAATCTTCGTAATTTAATCCTGGAAAAACATAGGACTTTAATAGTTTTAGGTTTAAGAGATAATAATATCAATCATAAAAAATTATTTATATATATGTTAAATGATATTTTTAATGAATAGTTATTATTTAAATGATAGTTTTAGGACTTATTAGTTTTTTTTTTCAAGGAAAAGATAACAATTGCAAAATATGATAGATTTCACAAAAACAATTACAACTTGGTACTTTTCATATAAAATACCCATGGAATAAATAATTAAAAAATGATATCAAAAAAACTTTTTATTATTAATTAATCATGATAGAAAATATCCAAATGGAATCATATACACCACTTAAAAGTCATTTCTTTCAAGATAACCAATAAGTCTCAATAGAATGTATATTTAAATGAAATTTATTAAATCACATCTGACTTCTATTGTTCATTAATTAACCTATAGTGTGGTGGTTTTAAACATGTTATTAACATATAAAATAATAATATAGGTATTAATAATATAATATAATATAATTTAATAACATCTCATTAAACAATAATTAATAATCATTCCTTATTTTCATTGTTTCGAGAGTTAATTTCCTTTTAACATATATGTGTTTTTTTTTTGAAAATTTCCATTTCAAATGTATATTATATAGTAATATCAAAGCTATAATTATAATCTGAAAATAATTATAATATTTTTAAATTAACTATTCTTTTAAATCTAATCGTGAATGATGGTTCTGAAAAATAAAGTATTCTATGATCATAAAGAGGGATGGTCTTATGTATACATGAGTAACATTTTCCATATTTCAATGATAAATATTGAATGAGTGTAAGTTATATTTTATCATAAATAATGATAATTATATAATATTTAAAATATTATTTATTAAAGTATAATTATATGTAGCATTCATGTGGTGTGGTGAGGAAATGAGAGACACAATGCTTCATTATGGCGGTAGGCCACAAGTACACAATTGATGCTATAATATGTAAGTGAAACAAAATTATATATTTTCATTAATGAATGATTAGATTATGATGAATATAAAAATTATAAAAAATGTTACATGTATAATTATAAAAATAATTCTTTATCACCTTCCATGAAACAAATTACAGAAATATGAACCACATCATTTCCCAAGATGGTAGTATGTCGTGCACACGAGCGACATTATCATGTCTCTTAAGGAATGAAATGAGATAAGTTATATATTATATAATTACACCAGAGGTATGTTAATTTTTTAAATATAATATATATATATATTATATCTATCATTATACTCAACATATAGATGTTGTAATGGAGAAATGAACGACATTATTTTGTGATTTAGTAGTCTATCATACACGCGAATGATGATCTCATAACACATTTTATGGAAGGATGTGGGGTTGTTGGTTTATCCAATAACAAAAAAATATTATTATATGGATGATAATAATTTTATTATATAATAATGTTAAAATATAAATTTAATGAGGTGGAAGATGAAATAAAATATAGAAACTTATTGTTGAACTATACCTCTTCATCATGTATCGTCATAAGGATTATAGTAAATAAAAAAGGGATACATTTAATCCCAATATAATTATTCTATGATGATGGTTTGAAATTTGGGAAATGAATTTTGTTGGTCTAGGATGAAACAATGATGGTTGAATGCTTAACGAAGTGGGGAGAGTGGGATCCCTTTTATAGTAGAGAAGTAATGGAATTCATGTAAATTATAAAAAATATTCTCTATTGGGGGGTCCCCTTTACCTCATATTCCTCTAAAAATGAAAAGAAATCAATTCCATGGTTTACTTGGTCTATAAAACTATCATAGTAGTAAAATAAAGGTATTTTTATCATTTTGTTCTTGGACATCTATGTTTCCCCATTTTTACCAATTTATGATTTCACAACGGTAAAAATTTTCTAATCTAGGTAAATTATATATTTAGACTAAATTAAATTGTTACATAATATTAAATATAAAACCACTAATTATATATTAAATATCTAATTTTTTTAAAAAATAAAAATCCATGTTTGTTTTTAATTAATCTTAACTAATTTTCATATAACACGAAAAAAAACAACACTAACTCTAACTACGTAACCAAATTTTTCACTAAATAGGATCAACATGTTATTTATAAAATATAAATTAGAACATTATTGGACAATATTTTATATTTATTTACATATAATGATCACTTGGGAGATGATATGAACCATCGTAATATTAAATCATTCCATTAAATATTGTTTTCAATAAAATAACATTATTTTAAATTTTGAAATTATTTATTTATTTTAACTTAAAAAATATCAAGACAATTAAGTAATTTAAATATATTAATTCAAAACTAATGTAACATAATATATTCATCAAAAAAATTAATTTAACTCATTATTGATTTTAATTTACTTTACCTTAAATATTTTTAGTATCATTTATTATACGTAATTATTTAATAAATAACTAAATCTTTACATTTCATAAGCATTTTACATAATTATTTCATTTCTTAAAATAACATATAAACTATTATGAAAAATAATAATTTATATTTCAATAAAATCAATAACCAATATTATGTTGTTTCTATCCCTAAATTTAATCTATACAAACTTTAAGATCATCGAAGGTTCTTAATTTGAATTGTTATTCAAATAATATATTATATTGGTCACTATCAATGAATATTTTCCCAATAACTAATAAAAATTGATAATAAGGACAAAAGATTCTAAATATATCCTAAAAATGGGGTTTTGGGATGGTATTAGGTCATTTTATACATTTTATTATATGTTTAACCACTAAGTGAACAAATTTTTATTTTAATGACTATAAATAATTTTAACTGTTTTAACTAATCATCATTGTGAAAAATTAATTTAACCATATTAGATTACATAAATTATGATGAATTCAAATATTTAAACTAGTTTTCCAAATTCAGTTAAAATAATATGAATATTATAAATTAAAATTTATACCACATAAGTGAGGAGATGGAGGGTTCTTGAATTGGGAAGGATCAAAAGTTTAGAATGTTTTAATATTGATATTAAATATGAAAATAATTTAACTAATATAAATTGAATTTATTTATTTATAATATAAAATTTATGTAATTAAACTAATTAAATATTTAATTTAATAGTATTAATTAATTATACTGAATTGTAGATTTCAATTAAAATATAGTATCATTCATTATTGATAAAAAATAAAACAACTCTTCAAAAAAATTAATATTCAACCTTTGAAAATTTTGGTATTACTGTTTCAAAATTTAGTTTATATTTTCAAATTAATTAATAAATAGTACTGAATAATAATTTTACATTAGGTTTTTCTAACATGACTTAACCATTTTTAGTAAAAATATTGTATTTAGAAGATATTTATTTTTATTTCAAATTATTATATTATTAGTACTTATCAATAGGTTACTAATGAACATCTGTAAAATATATGACTTTTTTAATATATTTAACTCTAATCCCAAATTCTATTCCTATGTCTAGTAAATAATTTTCATATTACATATAAATATAACGTATTATTGTTCATAAAAACAATATCTTTCGTGTAAAAGAAAATTTCAATGAAACTCTATTAATGCAATTCAAGATAAAATAAATGTTTTGTTCTTTCCAATAAATATTTTAGATTTAAATTATTTAAAATTTTAAATATATCATATGGTCGTGGGATTCAATATTCCATCTTATTCTTTTGATGCATATAATATTTTCTGCCAATTTTTTAATCTTTTAGAATTTAATGGTGTTACATTATCACCACCTTAAAAAAATTCATCTTAAATTATAGAATTTATAATTTAAATTAAGGGTATTACATTTAGAAATAATATTATTGAAAAACCCACATCTTAATAAGAGTTTATAAAATAAACTCTTAATAAGATTTAAAGGGTAGTATAATGGTCATATGGAATAATCAATTTACTAGGTTTTTGAGTATGAGAACAATGGTGTCATGTGATAATGTGGACATGGAAGAGAATATTAAATTATTTGAGAGGGTGAGAATGTTTATTTAAGACAGGTATGTTAATGATCAATGAAACATTAGGTTCCCCAAATCCATTATACATTGATGATTTAAATGAACATATGAATAACTGGTTATGAAAGTAATTGGATAACATTTTTTAAGATATTTTTTATAATGTTTATGAACATTAATGAGAGGATATACTAACGTGATTCATTTCAATTTCATAAACACACTTTCATCATTTTGATGTGCCTTGAACTGTTTATACTTACTATCCTCACATAAATTGAATCATATGGAAATATAGTCAAATAATCTCTAAACCATCTTCAAAAGTTGATGTTATACCATTTCGTAAATTTTATTCTTATGAACATTCCAAAATATTATTATAAAAAATAGTAGATAGATGTTCACTAAATTTCAAAATTGATATTATCATTAATGAGTTATGAGTTTTTTTTTGTATCCAATTTTCATTTTCAATATCAATCATCTCAATGTCCAAAAATCATTATCCCAACATCAAGAACATATCAGCAGTCATATTTCCCTTAGCCATGTGTATTATTAATATGTGAACATTCTACTAAATAACTATTCATTTTACCATTCAATATATTCACTCAAATTTTAATGAAATACTTCTATAGTACAATCCATAAGCATTTTTTATTTCATATATTGAGAATATCATAATTAAATATTTTTAAAAAAAATTCTAAGTATCAAAATACATAAGAGCACTAGTCATTCCACATTATCTATAACAATAACATAATCATGACCTTGATCTTATACATTCTTATATGGTATAATCCCATTATGTTTACGGAAATAATTTTCACAGTTCCCTATATACTTATAGATGAATCAATGAATATCAGTCTCTTAATCATTTTCATTTCGTTCTTTTTTCTTATGAACATTTTTATCACACATGTATCAAAATATCATTCCCTTCATGAATGGCCCTTGTTTATTCTCTCAATAGTTATCATATATGTAAAATCATTCATTCCCTTCTTCCCTATATCCATTATATAATTATCCTAATTTAGAACCCAACTAAAATATGATGTATTTTTAATATTTTCAATTACAAAATGGTTTGTTTTTAATACTAAGCCTCCTAATAGAATTACGTGAGTTGGGTCACTTAAAATTAATTGTTTTGGACTTGGATGATGTCCTTATATGTTTCATGGAAGTTTCAGGGTGTTTTGGGTGCACCAAACCCAAAATAAAAAATTATATTCAATTGAAAAGGGTGTATGGTTTTTCTAAAATAGTGCAACACATGGTTCGAAACTATGCATCTTTATTCTGGTGGAGAGATGCTGTCACACAAGTTTCACCTGGTTTCCCAAAAAACATGCCTAACTTTTACAACGGGAGTCTATTAGACAAGGGGTACCATAAGGTCTGCAAAAGGATTGGTAAAACATTTGGTTCAAACCTTTTGGTTGTGTTTGTTTAAGAAAATAATTTAAAATTAATAAATAACAAATGAAAAAATAAACGTACACCCCTCACCCATTACCAAAAATAGATCGTGACTCCCCATTTGTGAATCTCTATGAGCTGAACTTGGATCCCCCTCAACCAAACCACCTTACACGACCAAATCTGTAGTACCCCTAGTTTCTGGTATGTAACCTGTTCTTGATTATTTTAGTGGTTTTAAAGTTAACGGTGATGAATGAAGAGTCAGGAGAACTTTAAATGATGTTTTGAGGAAAAGGGGAAGTCGCACGGACGACGCACGATTTGTCTAAACAATTCGGTAAAAAAATGTGTAGTTGGTCTTAGAGGCAGAAGCTTCCGCACGGGCAGTGCACGATTTTCCTAATCGTGTGGCCAAATCGTGCGTGGAGGGTCTGCCGAGGCAGTGGCTAAGGCATCATTTGCCCACGGTTTGTCTAACCGTGTGAGCAAACCATGAGGAAACTTAAATGAGATCCCAAAATAGTGTATATCACTCTTTTTAGCATCTAAGTGCCTTGATTAAGCTATTAAGAGGCCATAACTCTCGATTTTTCTTCTACTCAGTTCAAAGAGGCTTCTTCCATCGTTCTGGTGGTGATATGAAGGCTTCCCTTGGCAAATCGAAGCCAAATTCTTGAGGTATGTGATCATTCATCTTTTTTCATGATTATTTTCTTATATATACATAGATCCACTTCATCTCTTCTCTCAGTTTCATATATCTATGCTTGTTATGGATAGATCTAAGTTTTTCGAAGCCAAATATTATGAGATTTGGTTTTGATCTTGATAGAAGATGAGATCTAAGGAATGTTTTTGGAGAGTCGACCCGGGCTTCTTGAGCGTTCATTGACCGTTGTGGTTTTCATCAAAACCATTGAGAGAGTTCGTGAAAACATGTGGACGATTATCACCTATCGATCTGTCAAAGTTACGATGGACTGCTAATGTGTATAGTAGCAATTGGGTCTAATCCTCGGCGATGATACTTTTTAATCCAAGACTTAACTTAACATAAAATTCTAATCTCAATCAGATATTATTGAAGGTGTTGTATTTATGGTTCCAATAATCCATGGAAAACACATGTTAAACAAAAAAATTCATTAATCTATGACATGTTAAGTCCAATATAATCAATGTTAATTCAAAAAATATTCATCGAGCAAATACTCTCAATAACTTAACATCCCTAAATTCCGACTCAATGAAAAAATATATTTACTCAGTAATATCATTGTTTAATAATCTGGTTATAATGATTCTGATGATAAATTAAGAAGAGAAGAAAAAGAAAGGGAAAATAAATGAGTGGTGCGTCGAACACACACACAAGAACAATGATGATAAATAAAAACGGACATTCGATTGAATGATGAAGAAAAATAAGAGATGTGGATTCAACTTTATTTAAACTATTTTAAGAACATTAATATAAACTACATAATTTGGATGATAATAAGAGATATTTATGAAAAAACATGCAATAAAACAAAATTACAAAAGAAAGATGTATAAGATTAAAACTAAAAACAATTCAAAAGTAAACAAAAACAAAGAGAGGAGGAAGGTTATCTCAACTGAAAACATGTTTTTGGAAGGTCTTATTATGCCATTGGAAAGGATCTGGTTGTGACAATATGTACTTCTCTCTTCTAAAATGCCAACTACTTTGAAGGAGAAGAGGGGGACGCATTTATAGCCCAAGGAAGTCGACTGTTTGCATTCCCAATCTGTCCCTCCACATGGATCGATGATTTGGACATCCAGACAGCCGAATATCGAGATATCGCCTTATTGAAAGTTTTAGATAATAATTTTTTCCAACATCTATCAAAATTTATAGTCATTTGGACTTATGGATCCAGTGTTATGTCTAGTTTATTAATCAATTTTAATCTATCCATTTCAATCCAATTTTTATTAAGTTCAAAATTTGAAATGGTTTTTGAATAGGAATATTTCTTCAAATCTGAATGATTTATTCAACATTGTCATATGCCTATATAACCTCTTTCCCATTGGAAAATATCATCTCAATTTAATGATTACATCATGAGATATGTCTTGAATAGTTTTTGGAATTAAAATCCCATCCAGAGTGGTGGGCTGGAATTCAAGGAATTAGTTGAGACCATTTTTCTTATAGTTGGACCATAAAATTTTTATTTGTGATTCCTTTGGATAATATAGAACTTATGGTGGAGTTTCATATAATTTGGGCATCGGGATATAGACCAGTAACTCAATCATCATTGATAGTCTAGTTTCATCACAAACTATTTAGGTCTTCTTGTGTTGACCATATGAGCCTTCAAAAGGAAGAATTGGTCCATGATTCCTTCTAATTAAATGTTTTATATTTAGTTAGGAATCCTAAAAAATTGGAACCACATAGTTCATATCCTTAGGGTGGTAGTTATAAATAAAATATTAAATTTACTCAATTGGACTACTTCCAAAAATGCTAAAAAATTATACTTAATAGTAAAACATTAATATTTCACACAAATTATGCACATTTCATATAAAATCAGTAAAGGGTGTATATAATATGCCATGAAAATATTAATAAAATAAAATCCCCCACACTTAGTGTTGTTCATGTTCTCATGTGAAACAAATATAAAAACATAACAAAATCATTTTCACTCACAATCAAATATTTAAATTTTGTTTTCTCCAATTAGGGGAGTTTTATACTATTTCACTCATACATTTTTAATTCCACCACAATTTGTTACAGAAAAAATGTTATAAATGGAAATTGTGGACACTCAAAACTCACACCTATCAAGATGATAAAATTCATTTTTGGAGGTTCACTAATTCACCATCCAAAAGTGAAAATCATAGATTCTGAAAGAACTCTTAGCTTCCATTACATACCCTAATGTGCTCAAAAATAAATTTATCTTTTTAGGGGGTTTTCTGTGGAAATGGGACAGTAGGAATATAATTTCCAACATAGATAAGAAGAGGGGTAAGACACAAACATTGAAAAAGAAATGCACACATTTTTTTGGAAATGGTACAAGAAAGGAAATGGAAACACCTATTTACGAGGGAATGAAAATGTGAAATAAGACACACAAGTGGAAGGAAATATAATGGAAATGAAAAGATGAAATATTTTCAAAACCCAAAACTTCTCTCAATGACATAAGAATATAATTCAAGTGTTCTTTTCTTCCCTTTTTCTATTCTTTTTTTTCAAAAGATGAACATCAAACACTTATCACACTCATATCCCAAGACATGATGGATCTCCCTATGACAATAATTATAATAGTTATAATAAGATCAAAGGATGTGAAATAGTGATTTTTGACCTACCCAAGACAACCCGTTCTTATTATCAATTTGATTTGGTTTTATTTTAAAATTTTAAATTTTTTTTGAACGATTTTCAATTTTACATGATAAACATATATACATTCTCAAACCCCTCTGAAGGAAAACCTCTCCCCCAAACATAAAATTATTCTTTCCTTAAGCATAATATAATATAGTGACATCAAAAAATGGTACCCAAAATGAAATCCATTCCCCCCACACATAAATAACAAAAAATTATGCAAAGAATATTCATGTTGATATTGGGTGGGATAAGGAATTGGGCATGTAATGTGGCTATCGAAGAAAAGGTTTTCATAGGCTCTAAGGGGCTTTGGAAAGGAGTTTTAATGTATCGTTAATGGGAGGCTATTTTGTTAATATAATTCTCATGGTGTTAAAAAAATGACTATATCATATTAATGAACACCAAAGTAGGAAATTCATCTCAAAGGTCCACAAACTCACGATTCACAAATAGAGGTGAAAAAATAATCATTTTTAAATTATGGACATAGGTATCCTTGGCATTAAAGATAATATTGGATCCCAAAGTTGGGGAAAATATTTTTCCAAAAAAAAATTGAGCATTCAAAATTTGTTGGTTTTGACACAGAATTCTTTATCCAAAGACCTGATGAAAATACTAAATTTTTGATATGAAAATATTCATGCTGACTTCCAAAAAAGGTCGGTCAAAAGTTGAAAACACTATGGTGAGTAAGAATTAATCTTGATTTTATTTGTTATAATTCTTTTTTTTATTCTGTTTTTTAGATTTTCATATTTTTTAGAAAAGACACACTCACAGAAAAAAGAAAGAGAAAAATAAAGTGTTTGAAAAATAATGTGGTAAAAAAATGAAAGACAAAAGAATAAAAAGACAGTGGTAGAGGGAGGAAGAGAGAGAGAGAGTAAAAGGGAAAGAGGTTCCCCATGGTTTGGAATTGGGGGTTTTCCATATCCATCTAGTGGTGGTCCAACTACCTAAGATGGGGGTCCAATAAGAGTCAATGTTGATCTAAGATTGTGCATTCTCTCATGGTGATGCTTTAACCAATGTCTAATAACAGCGAATGGCATTTTTAAAGATAGGTTAGGGACTTGCACTTATCGCCTTCAGGGAATACCTTTCTCAGGATTTGTTTTTCATGGAGTGCCTTGGATTTTTCATTGTAGAAATTAGAATTATCATAACAATAAAGTCAAATCTCCTCCAGTTCTTCCAGTGGAAACAAAATTTATTCACCATATTTTTCTCAAAAAAAATAACTTGGTATCATAGCCCAAAAAGACTTAGGTTGGATTTCCACTAGTAAATGACAGGATTTACCAAAAACAAGTCTAAAGGGAGATATCCCAATGGGTGTTTTATAGACAGTCTGATAAGCCCAATGTGCTTCACCATGTCTTTCAGGCTAGTCTTTTTGGGTGGGTTTTACAATTCTCTCAAGAACTCTTTTAACTTCCCTATTAGAAAGTTAAGCCATCCCATTTTCCTATAGGTGATATGAAATTAATGTTTTATGTACCACCCTATTCATTTTCAAAAGATATTTAATGTTTTTATTATAAAAATGGGTTCCTATGTCAATGATCAAGGAATGAGGTGTGCCAAATCAGTGGAAGATGTGTGTCTTTAAGAACTCACTAACAGTATGTTAATCATTCTTTCTATAAGGTTTGGCATCGAACCACCTAGAAACAAAATCATCCACAAGAAGAATGTATGAAAATCTATTGGAAGGGGTGAATGGTCCCATGAAATCGATGCCCCTGACATAGAAGATCTCATAGAAAATTAGTGGATATTGGGGAATTTCATTACTCTCTAAAATTTTTTCAAACATTTGGCATGAGGGACATGATTAAAATACTCACGTGAGTCCTTGAAGAGTTAAGGCCAAAATAATCTAGATTCTAGAACCTTTCGGGAGGTCCTTTGTGGTCTAAAGTGGCCACCACCAGGCATTGAGTGACAAAATTCTAAGATTGAAGAATGTTCATTTTCATCAACACATCTCCTTATTACCATGTTATCCCTAGTTTTCCAAAGATTATTTTCTTCCCAAAAATTTTATTTTGAATTACTTTTCAACTTCATTTTTTGTTCATTTGAAAAAAATTCAGTAAAAACACCAGAAACCAAGTAACTTACAATTGGGGAATACCATGGTATTTTTGGAGTTAGATATGAAAGGTACTCAGTTAGAAATTTAGAATCAATTATTTCAGAATGAGAAGAATTATAAATTCTACTCAAGTGATCAGCCACATGGTTTTCATTTCCTGGTCTATCTTTTATTTCATGGTCAAACTCCTGGAGCACTAGTATCAATCTTAATATCCTTGGTTTGGAATCACTTTTCTTGAGTAATAACATTACATAAGAATGTTCTATTAAGATAATGATTTTGTCACCTAATAGATTAGGTCGGAATATATATAAGGAAAAAACAACTTCTAAAAGTTATTTTCTAGTTACTGTGTAGTGAAATTGAGTTTCATCCAATGTTTTTGAGGAATAATAGATTACATGAGGAATTTTTTCTCTTATTTGACCAAGAACAACCACAAAAACTCTATCAAAAGCATAAAACATCAACTCAATGAATAAAGACCAATCTGGGGGTCAGATTATCTGGGAAGATGTATGAGCAGTTTTGAGGTCAATGAAGGTTCTCTTGAAGACCACATCAAAATGGAAAGTGACATCATTTTGGAGATACCGAGTGAGTGGGAGGGAAATTTTAATGAAGTAATGGATGAATCACTAATAGAAACAGGCATGAACAAGGAATGAATGGATTTCTCAAACAGAAGTTGGTTCGAGAAGTGATTGGATCACTTCATTTTTGTTAATATCAACTTCAGTACCATATTTTGAAACTATGTTCCATAGAACAATCCCATTTTCAACCATAAAGTGTCATTTTTCAAAATTTAATAGAAGGTGAAACTTGAAACACTTTTGAAGGACTGGAGACTATGAATCCAAGAAATATTCTAATGACTCATCATAAATGGTAAAGTCGTCCATGATGACTTCCATGCAGTGTTTAATTATTTTGAGAATGATACTCATCATACACCTCTAGAATGTTGTAGTATCATTTCAATGGACAAAAGGAATTCTCCTATATGCATATGTTCCAAAGGGGCATGTGAAAGTAGACTTTTTATGGTCCCGAGGTGCGTTTGGGATTTGGAAGTAGCTAGTGTATCCATCAAAAAAGCAATAGTGTGACTTTCCGTCTAATCGTTTTAGCATTTGATCAAGGAATGAAAGAGGGTAGTGATAATTTCTTGTTTCAATATTCAATTTATTATAGTTGATGCACCCACACCATTTTTTCTTCACTCATGTGGTGACTAGACTTCCATGATCATTTGTGATTACATTTATCCCTCCCTTCTTAGGTACAACTAGAATTGGATTAACCCATTCACTATCAGAAATTCTGTATATAATACCATCTTGAAGAATCTTGGTGACCTCTTCCCTAACTACTTCATGGATGTGTGGATTGAGTCTTCTTTGTGGTTGTCTAATTGGATTCGATTATTCTTCATGACATATGTGATGCATGAAAAGTGCTGGGTTGAATCAAGGAATGTCATCTCGGGTCCACCCTAGGGCCTTTTTGATTTCCTCTAACACCTGACCATGTTTGTAATCCTTAGTTTCAATAAGTGAAGTAGAGATAATTATAGGATATGAGTGATCATGGAAAAGGAAAGAATATTTCAGGTGTGTAGGAATAGGATTCAGATTAATATCATATTTCATTTGTGGGTTCGACAACACAGGAATGGAGGAAGGGACTTTAGTTGCTTCAAATCCATTTTTCTTGATATTGTCCAATGTGGAGAAGTATATATCAGAGTAGATTTGGGATTCAAGGGAGTTTTCATGTTCAACTAGATTGATGGAGTCTATTAATGAGAGGTCAACATTAACTTCTCCATTTTAAACTTGGTTAATTATGTTGCAAATTTCACAAGATCCATTATAATCAGAATAGGATGAACATGATGGAATGAGGTTCAATTGACTCTTAGAAGAGTCCTCAGAAGCATGAAGTGAGAATGCAGAGTTATCCTCATATGGGTATCACATGGCTTGGAAAATGTTGAATTTGACCAGTTGGTGCCCAAATTCCAAGGATAAGATGTCTAAATGGACATCAATTTTGGTTCAAGCTGTCGTGATGATTGGTTTTCCTAGAATTAGGGTAGATCGAGAAGATTTCATCTCACCTTCCATGTCATGGGCATAGAAATCAGCTAGGAAGATAAGATCATTAACACGAACAAGGACATCCCCAAGTATACCCTCAGTAAGAGAAGTTTTTTGATTGGCTAACTAAATGACAACAGCCATTGGATGTAAGGGACCTAGACCAAGGTCAGAGAATATGGATTTGGTCATGACATTAATTGAGAATCCTAAGTCTATGAGTGCATCATCAAAGATAGACCATCTAATTTGGCATGGAACCGTAAAGGTCCGTAGATCATTTCACATTATGGGAATAGACTACTGGGTTGAAACATTTTCATAGGTCCTATGTTTCCTCTTGTGGGTGAACAATTACTTAAGAAACATGGCATACTTAGTAATTTGTTAATCAATTTTTTTAATTTTTTTTGATTTTTTTTACAATAACCATAAAATAATGACTACATAAAGCACTATCCCTGGAAATTGATCCACTAAAAAACACGCGGGCGATTGTCACCTATAGACCAGTCAAAGTTTCGATTCTCTTCTAATGTCAATAGCAGCACTCGGGTCGAATCCTCAGTGATGATATATTTTTATAGTTGTTTGTTTTTAGTTGATTGAATTTTGATTGGGGGGTTTTTTGCAAAGCATAATTGAAATTATTGACTGATTGTGATTGATTACACAAATTGATAAATATTGGGGTGAGTTAGTCATTATGTAGTTAAGCTTGTGAAATCATTGATACATGCTTTATTTTTCATTAAATTAACACCCACTTCACAAGATAATGTTGATTAGAATTGAAAAGTGTTAAGGATTTAATCCAAGACTTAACTTAACATAAGGTTTTAATCTCAATCATAGCTTGTATATGTTGGTGTATTTATGGTTCCAATAATCCATGTAAACCACACATTAAACAAAACAAGTCATTAATCCATGACATGTAATGTCCAATATACAAATTGTTAATTCAATGAATATTTGTCGAGCAAATACTCTCAATCACTTTACATACCTAAATTTTGACTCACCCCAATAATTTATTTAATCATCCATTTGGGTGTTTAATAATCTATTTATAATTATTGTTATGATAAATTAATAAGAGAATAAAAATAAAGGGATAAGAAAAGATTGGTGCGTCGAACACACACATGAACAATGATGATAATTAAAAACGGTCTTTTGATTGAATGAGGAAGAAAAATAAGGGAAGGGGAATCAACTATATTTAAAATATTTTAAGAAAATTAATATTAAACTACATAAGGTGGATGATATTGAGAGATATCTAAGAAGAAAAATGCATTAAAAAATAAATACAAAACAAAGACTTGTAAGATTACAAAAAATAACAATACAAAAGTAAATGATAACAAAGAGAGGAGGAATGGTATGTCAAGTTAAAAAATTAGTATGGAAGGTTCTCCAAATCCTTTGGAAAGGATTGTTTCATTACAATATGTGCTCCTTTCTTCTGAAATACCAACTCCTTTGAAGTAGAGGAGGGGGATGCATTTATAGCCCAAGGAAGTGGACTGTTTGCATTCCCAATTTGTCCCTCCACATGGATCAATGATTTGGACATCTAGAAAGACGCATCTAGAGATATCTCCTTATTAAAAGTTTTAGATAATAATTTTTTCTGACAACACAGATTTTTCTAATTCATTCGGACTTATGGAGCCAATATTATGGTCAGTTGATTAAACAATTTTAATATGTCCATTTGAATCTAATATTTTTTAATTCCAAAATCTAAAAGGTTTCTTGAATAGGAATATTCCTTAAAAAAGAATAATTTCTTAAGAAAAGTCTACCACCGATAACTCCCATTTCACACTGCAAAATCTAAGCTCTGTTTGATGATTAAAGCATGAGATATGTCATGAATTGTGTCTAGATTTTAATTCTCATCTAGAATTGAGGGATGGGCTTCAAGGCATTAGTTTGGCCCCTTGTTATTGTATTTGGACCTTCATATTTTTATCCATGATTCCTTTGGATAAAATAGAACATATGGTGGAGCTTCATAAAATTTTGGATTCAGGATATAGTCTAGTAACTCAATCATCATTGATGGTCCAGTTTCATCACAAATTATTTGGTTCTTTTTGTGTTGAAGATATGAGTCATAAAATGCTAGAATTGGCCCATGATTCCTTATAATGAAATATTGAATAATGAGTTTGGAATCTTATAAAAAATAACCACATAATTCAGATATGTCGGATGATAGTAATAAATAAAATAGTAAACTGACTCAATTGGACTACTTCAAAAAATTCTAAAAAATTAGACATAGTAGTAAAACAATATTATTTCACAAAAATTATGCACATTTCATATAAAAAATGTAAATAGAGTATATAATAAGTCATGAAAATATTAATAACATCAGGTGGCATCAGTCTCGACTCCTCTTATTAGAAATGATTGTCTTAGTTTCAAATTGGATTGTTTGAATTGTTTTGATTGTTAAATGTATGGAATAAATATTCTTTAGCGATGATTAATGGTTTTGATGAAATTGTAAAATAATTGTGAATTGTTGTGAAAAGTTATCTGGATTTGTTAATTTAAAAAGATCATTTTAAATTATGAGTTCTGAAATTGTAAATTGTGTGATGAAAAATGGTTTATCAATAAATAGTGTGTTTTATTGAAATGGTTTGAGATTAAAATGACTTTGTTGGATTTGGTTTTCAATAAAAAATGAATTTTGTTGAAATGGTTTTGAATTGAAATTGTTTTGATGGAAATGGTTTGCAATAAGAAGGTGTTTTTTTCAATGGGGTTTTTCATTGCCGTTGGGAATATGTGGTGTGTGTTCATGTTGAATATACAAGTCTTGGTTGAAATCTGACCTTGTGATCGGTGTCAAACATTTAATGGCACAATGGTAACTATATGTACGTGGATTGGTTGAAATATGACCTTCTGCTCGGTGCCAAAGTTGTAATGGCACATGAGAAACAATTTCTTTGTGAAGACTTGGTAGATCAGCGATAGACCACTCATGAGTATGGAACTGTCATAACGAAGCATTAATGGTAGGTAGTATGGGTTACTAAATGATTGGTTATACCAAAAAGGGATGTTTGTGGAAAGGTTTTAAATCTTATTTGGTTGTTTTTCTGGAAAAAAATTGCTGGAAAATTGGTTTCAATTTCTCTTGGAATGCCTTTGGTTATGAATGGTTTTGGAAACTTGTTTATATTAGTTATAATCTTATTTTTGAGAAAATATTTTCTATAACCGCTTTTTATATAAATGTGGAAAACTCTTGTATCCTAGTGGAGTGAGTAGGTAGGTCATTGGGGAAACCTACTGACTTTTATACTCAACCCTGCTTTGGCATGTTGGTTCTTTTGCACATGTCATATCCCAGGACACATGTAATGGTAAAGGATTTTATTGGTAGTGGCTTGTGTTTATGCTTAGGATATGTTGTATAGCTTTGAGCATATGGAGTAGGGTTTTTTTGCGTCTTTTGAGAGTCTGGAGTTGTTCATCCATTGTGTACATTGATGCTTAGTTTGGTCTTCCGCTGTTGTGTACTTTGATGTAGTTTGATATAAATTAAGTGTTTATCGGTCATTCATTTGTTCATGCTTCATATACTGAATGTTTGGTTATTAATGGTTTATGGGTTTATTTCTTAAAGGTTAAATATTCCCCCACTTGTTCTAGAAACCCTTCAGCATTTATTTTCTGCATTTGGCTTCTTGGGTATGTCGCTTAACGCCTAGTAATGACTCGTTGTACTCTAAAGCCCATGAGAATTGGTGGGTCATTACAAATGGTATCAGCTTGTTCAGACACTACTTATCAAGTAGTCATCGATGTTCCTAGTCTTGGAGTTCAAATTCATTGTTTTCTATTCCTTGGGTCGAAATCTTAGACTAGAGTAAGATTTGTCGGAAATTGAAATGTATAGTATAAAAGGACATAGCTAACCTGTTTATGCTGAACTTCAATTTACCATGGTGTTGGGTACATAAGTGTTTTGGATGCACTTCTAGAAACATGTAAATCTTATTGTCATGGATTTATCCACTAGGATGAGCATGACATGCATTATAGAGGAATGACATCCCACTAGGATTGCATATCTCATTGTGAGGAATGATTTGTGATTTTGTGCAAGGTGAAAATTTTTTAAAAATGGAGAAATTATTTTCAAATGAAGGATTTTGAAAAGATGATATTTGGTGTATTTTGAAAATGGTTTGATTTTCAAAAGGCATACAAAATGTTTTCAAAAATGATTGAACACGTGAAAAATAATGTTTTGGAAAAAAAAATTGACATATGATGTGATAGAATGTGAAATGCTAAGCCATCGGTTGCTAGAGAGTGAGATTGACGGAGGTTGTTGTTGGCTTAGAAAATGTCACCTGGTAGGCGTCGTCAGAACCAACCCGAAGAAGCAATGGAGAATGTGGTTGCACCTGTACCACGTGTGATCCAAGAGCCAGTTCAGAGTATCATCCATGCTTTTCAAGCTGCAATACGGGGAACCGAAAAAATGAACCAAAGCATGTGCATCATACCATCCAGTTCATGAAGCATAATCCACTGATCATTTGAGGTGATGCTGAACCAGAGAAGGCGGAGGTGTGGCTAAGTAGGATGAATCTTATCATTGATTTCATTATCACACCATCAGTGCTCAAGGTCAAGTTTGCAACATATATGCTAGAGGATATTGCACATCAATGGAGTAAGTTAGTGGTGCATCCTAAATAGGATTAAGACCTTACATGGTAGGATTTTAAAGAATTGATCAACATAAAATTCTACCCTCACACGTTTAGGAACCATAAATCGTCATACATCTTTATCTTAAAGAAGGAGACCATCTCTGTCACAGATTATACTGCTATGTTCATGAATTTAGTCAATTTTTCACCAGAGGTTACAGCATGGGAATCTTTGTAGGCACACATCTTTGAATTGGGAGTACGGAAGGAGATTCGATCAATGATTGTGGTGCTATGTATTACGGATTATATAAATATGGTAAAAAAAAGATACTACTACTGAATATGATATCTTGGGATGGATATGAGGGGGAATAATGATACATATGGGAAACAGTGGGAACTCAACAGTTGGGAACAAGCAGAAAAGGGATGCATATTTCAATGATGTAAGTGAAAATTAGAACCAAATGGTGGGATCAGTGAACCTTCCTCCACAAACCTAGAGCAAAGTAGGTTGCATTCAATGTGGTCCAAATTTCCACATAATGTGAGAGTTCATGGCACAATATAGAGCATGTCACAATTCCAAGCAAATGGGGCATCTACAACGCTATTTTAGGAATTCTCCGAGGTCGGGTGCGCGTGACACTTCCCAACCGTCGCAAGCATCATATGCTTCAACAAGACAAGGATAAAAGATTCAGTCTTTTCAGCATCACAAAGCTAGACTTTGGGATTCTTTAACTACCATGACTCCTCAACCAATGAAATCTCAGCAATAAAATAAGGAGAACAGTCCAGCGACGATGAAATTGTATGGAGCTGAGAAGAAGATTGTCGATAATCAATCTGGATCATCTATAGTGAGATGTATGATTCTTTTAAATGCTACCATTTTGCAAGTGTTATTTGACACTAGTGCATCACATTCCTTCATAACTTCTCATGATGTTTAATTTTTATGTTTATAACTGGAAATGATGCCTTCTATTTTGAAACAGAAAACTTTTGTTGGTGAAAGAGAACGTCAATCCTTTATGTGTAGAGAATGTTCTATAACTATTGATGGAGCTGAGTTAAAATGCTACTTCTCAATGTTGGACAAGTTTGAATATGATGTAATCCTTGGTATACATTGGTCGACAATGTTTAAGGCTCACATCAACTATTACAGGAGAACAGTTATTTTTATGACTGAGGATGGCATTGGCCATCTCTTCCGAGGAGAGGCGAGGGTAAAGAAAGGTGCAAAGAAATTATTGGAAGAAATGGTGGGAATGATCTCTTACCAATTGGAAGCATTGACATTGAAATCAATGGAAGATATTGAAGAAAATCATTTCCTAGCTGTTGTGGATCAATTTATGGATTTCATTCCCAATTACGTCTAAGGGTTACCACCTATAAGGGAAGTGGATTTTATGATTGATCTCCTTTCGAGAACTAGTCCTATTTCCCTTTCGTATTATAGGATGGAACCAATAGAGTTATGGGAATTGAATGTGCATTTAGAGGAGCTAGAAATCAGGGGTGTCATTCGACCAAGTACATCTCCCTTGGTAGAATCAGTGTTGTTTGTGAAGAAGGTAGATGGAACTCTTCATCTATGTGTTGATCATAGTAAGCTTAACCATGTTATGATAAAGAATAGATATCCACTTCCATGCACTATTGATCTGTTCGATCAATTAAGGGGATCTTAGTGGTTCTCCAAGATTGAATTGCAATCAGGATATCACCAATTGTGAGTTCGGAAGGAGGATATCCAAAGGCAACTTTCCGAAGCAGATATGGACACTATGAATTTGTTTTCATGCCTTTCAGTCTAATGAATGCACCGATAGTCATCATGGCTTTGATGAATCAGATGTTTCAATGGTATCTGGATTCTTTTGTTGTGGTGTTTGTCTGTGATACCTTCTTGTGTTCATATACAAGGGTTGAGCATGAGGTGAACCTGGAAACAATGTTACAAATCTTGAGTGATCATCGTTTGTATTCCAAATTATCAATGGGTTATTTTTGGATACAGGATGTATGTTTCCTTGGCCATTTTCTTTCTAAGGAAGGCGTTTTTGTTGATCCTGAAATGATAGAAGCCATTATCTATTGGAAACCACCAAAGAATGTGTTCAAGATATGCAGTTTTCTTGGACTATTTGGTTAATACCGACACATTGTGCTTGATTTCTCACAACTAGCTTCACCAGTGTCAAATCTAACAAAGAAAAATGATCCATTCCAATGGACAGAAAAATGTTAAAAGTCTTTCCAAGAATGGAGAGTTCACCTTACATCGACACCTATCTTGATCATTTCAGAATCAGGATAGGGGTATGTGGTGTACTATGATGCTTTAGGATTAGGGTTTGGTTGTATTCTCATGCAAATAAATCATGTGGTTGCTTATGGTTCAAGTTAGTTGAGGGTTCATGAGAATAATTACCCAACAAATGATTTGGAGTTAGTTGTAGTCAGGCATGATTTGAAAACATGGAGACATTACCTATTTGGTGAGAAATTTACCGGGTTTACAGATCACTAAAACTTGATACACATTTTCTCACAGTGATATTTGAATCTGAGGCAAAGGATATGGATGAAGTATCTCTAGAATTTTGAATTTGACTTCATGTACACATTAGGAAAAGAAAATTCAGTGGTTGATGCATTGAGTATATTTTCATATGCTCTGTTGGCGAAAGAATCTTTAGACGAATGGCAGTTGATGTCCGTTCTAGCCAACATGCAGGTTGAATGTAAATACTAAGGTGATGTTGGTGTTTTATTTTCAGCTACACTTGTTCCTGATTTAGTAATGTTTTTCAAAAAAGCATAAACAACTGATGCATAATTTCATGTTATATGTTCAAAACTCAATGGTAGAGAGACCATTGATTGTTGGAAACTAGATGGGGGTTCAGTTTTCTATTTCATTGATCATATGGTTGTACCTATGGTATGTCCGGAACAACCCATTCCTGCTTATGATAATTCTATATGGGATGTACATTCGGGTATATAGAATATGTATAAGGCATTGAAGGCGTAATTTTGGTGGAACGACATGAAAAGGAAGGTGGATGAGGTCATCTCATGGTTCATAACATGTCATCAGGTTAAAGCATAGAATCAGAGACTAGTTGATATGTTACAATCTTTACCTATCCTAGTGTGAAAATGGGATCAGATAGCAATGGATTTTGTTAAAGGTCTTCCAAGAATGGTCCAGAAACATGATTCAAATTAGGTGATAGTGTATCATCTAACCAAGTTGACCCATTTCATCCCAATTATTGAAAAGCATACGGTGTAAGATCATTATAAAATCTGTATCCAGGAATTGGTAAATAGGCATGGTTTACTAGTGTTTATAGTGTTAGATAGAGATCTAAGGTTCACATATCGTTTCTTTAAATCTCTACTGCAAGGCTGGGGAACCCAATTTACAATGAGCATGGAATATCATCCCTAGACGGATGATAAATTCTAGAAGATGATACAAACCATGGAAGATATGTTGTGGCTTTGTGAAATGGATTTTGTCCTCTCATAGGAGGACCATATACCCATAGTGGATTTCTCATACCATATCAGCTATCAAACCATGATACGCATGGCTCCATTTGAAGCATTGTATGGGCGTCCCTGTTGTTCTCTACTATGCTATGTGGAAACTGGTGAAAAATCACTTTTTGGACCAAGCCTTTTCCAATAAACAATAGAGAAGATCCAGTTTATTAGAAAGAGGATGGATATGACTCAGACTCATCAGAAATCTTATGTTAATCACCATCGAAGACCGTTGTTGTTCGTTTGGGTGATCACGTCTTCTTGAGGATATCTACACGGCATGGGCATGGTCGTTTCGGGAAGCAGGGAAAGTTATCTCCTAGATACAATGGACCTTTTAAGATACTAGAATGAAATGGGGAGGTGGCATATCGGTTATCATTACCACCATGGTTCAGTTTGGTGCATAATGTGTTCCATGTATCTCAGTTGAAAATGTATCAGCATGATCCTAACCAGGTGATCAGATGGGATCACGTTGAACTAGATCCAGATGATTCATTGATACATATACCAATACAAATTGTCGATAGGAAAAACAATATCTTACATGGATAAACCATCAGTCTAGTGTGGTTTTATGGAAGCAGGGTCAGATTCAGGAAGAGACTTGGGAACGTGAAAAGAAAATGAAAGAGCAGTGGTCGGAACTCTTTCAGTTTGTTGAAGGTTTTATACATTCCGAGTAAAAAAATACCAATGGTGAGGAGAATGTATTACCCCCCAGTTTCTGGTTTGTAACCATTTCTAGATGATTTTAGTAGTTTTAATGTCAAGGGTGATGAATGGGAGAGTCGGGAGAACATTAAATGATGTTTTGAGGAAAAGGGGAAGTTGCATGGGTGGTACATAGTTTGTCTGAAGCGTGCGGTAAAACCATGCATAGTTAGTCTGGGAGGTAGTATCTTCCACATGGGAAGTGAGCAATTTGACTAACCACACGGCCAGACCATACATGGAGGGTCCTTTGAGTCAGTTTCTAATGCACGGTTGGCGCATTGTTTGTCTAACCGTGCAAGAAAACCGTGCGACCACTTAAATGAGATCCTATAAAAGTTGATCTCACTAATTATTTCCTCTAAGTGCCTCGTTTAAGCTCCTAAGTAGTCATAAATTGGGATTTTCCTTCCCCAATGGTCAAATATTGTTCTCCCATCATTCTGGAGGTTATGTGAAGGCTTCTCATGGTGAATCGAAGACGGATTCTTGATGTATATAATCTTTTTTCTTCGTTCTTGATCAGTTTATTAGATCTACTTAGATCTACTTCTCCTCTTCTCTTTGTTTCTTAGATCTACACCTGCTATGGGTAGATCTATGTGTGTGGATGCCAAATATGATGAGGGTTGGTCTTGATCTTTCTAGGAGAAGAGATCAAATGTGAGTTTTTGTAGAATCGGCCTAGGTTTCTTGAGCTTTCTTCGACCGTTGTGGTTTTCATCAAAACCATTGAGGTAGGTGGATTCACACTCTAATCCTCTTGTTAGAATTGATTGGAATATATTCAAATTGGTTTGATTGAATGGTTTTGATTGTCAAAATCATTGAATAAAACTTCTTTAGTAATGATTTATTGTTTTGATGAAATTGTGAAATCTTGTGGAATTGTTGTGCAAAGTGATTTGGCATTTTGAAGTTAAAATGTTGATTTTAAATTATGAGGGCTGAAATTGTAAATAGTTTGATAAAAAATGGGTTTTCAATAAAAAGTATGTTTTATTGAAAAGGTTTGAGATTTAAATGAGTTAGAAGGATTTGGATTTCAATAAAAGGGAGTTTTATTGAAATGGTTTAGAATTGAAATGGTTTTGATGAAAATGGTTTTCAATAAAAAGGTTTTTTTATTGAAAGGATTTTTGTCATTACCGTTGGGAATATGTGGTGTGTGTTCATGTTGCATGTATGAGGCTTGGTTGAAATATGACCTTATTCTCTATTCCAAACTCTTAATGGAACAATGGTAACTACTTGTACGAGGCTTCGTTAAAATATGACCTTGTGCGTAGTGCCAAATGAGTAATGGAACATAGGACACAATTACCTTTGCATGATTTGGTAGATCAACGAGAGATTGCTCATGATTGTGGAACTATCATAACGATGCATGGATGGTTTCTAGCATGGGTTGGGAAATGGTTGGTTATGACAAAAATGGATGTTTGCGGAATGGTTCTAAAGCTTTTTTGGTTTTTTTTGGAAAAACAACTAGCTGGAAAACTGGTTTCAATTTCTCATTGAATGCCTTTGGTTATGAATGGTTTTAGAAACTTGTTTATATCAGTTATAAACAGTTTTTGAGAAAATGTTTTCTATAATCGATTTTTATATAAATGTGGTTATCTCTTCAATCCTAGTTGTGTGAGTAGGGAAGTGATTGGGGAAACCTACTGAGTTTTATACTCACCCCTACTTTGGAATGTTGGTTCTTTTGCATATTTCGTATCCAGGGACACTAGTAAAGGTAAAGCATCTTATTACTAGTGGATTGTGGTGATGATTGGGAGATGTTGTGGAGCTTGGAGCTTGTGGAGAATGGAGTTGTAGTGTCTTTTGAGTGTATTGAGTTTTTTATATGATGTGTACTTTGATGCTTTGTTTGTTCTTCTACTGTTGTGTAATTTTAGTAGTTTGATATAAATGAAGAGTTTTTTGGACTTTCATTTGTTCATGCATTATATAGTGGATGTGTGGTTATGGTTGGTTTATGGTTTTATTTCTTAAAGGGTAAATCGCTCCCCACATGTACTTGAAACCCGTCGGTATTTATTTCCAGCCTTTGGACCCTTGGGGATGTCTCTTAAGTCCATGTAATGACTCGTTTTACTCTAAAGCCAATGAGTATTGGTGGGTCATTACAAAATCCTCCAGTTTCCCTCCTAATTTATAGCTCAACCTTTTGAGGTAAGAGCCCCGTGCCAACCCTCTCCCATTATCAGCTAGTTTTTGGCTCCTCAATCACCTTATTTTGGATCTTACAAACATTGTGTTATGTGTAACCTAGTTATTTATTATTTCTACCTTCCTTAGGATGTCCCAACAGCATCTCAGGTCTTCTTCATTCATGTTCAGACAACCGCCATTGAAGGTGAGGTTATTCGTGTGGTTTCAGTCCGCCAATATTTTTATATGGTGATTATTATTCTTATTTCATGGATTTCCATGATCTAAATTAGGGTGATTTGTAATCTAAGGTTCTTAGTACCTATCTAGTTGTTTTTTGGTTGTTGCTTTGTGATTTTGTGTAGTTGGTTCATGGGTGACTCGGTTGTATCTGCATAGGTATGTAAATATGTATATGTGGGTTCCCCCGTTAATTATATAATCATCCATGGAAGTGATTATACATGTATGGGGTTGGTTGTTCATAAGTATATTTTTGAGTATTTATATGTATGTGAGTGGAGATGGTTATATGCATATTATCTTATGTGTAAGGATCTCCTTACATATGATCATGTTCGTAAGGGAGTGTGTACTGGGGATAGGTGTTTGGGAATGTGTGTGAAGGTATATATTCTCAGTGGAAGAGAAATAGATTTTAGTTAAAAAGTAAGAGTCTAGGTGTATGACATAGTTCCACATTAAGGTATGGTCAATTTCCATTCTTAATACCATTTAGTAATGCATTAATTGAATTACGTATTAAATTTTTATTGGAGTTAATTAATATAGTATGGTTATATAGTTTAAATTATTTCCTTGATATGGAAAATTAAATGTATAAAAGTGTTGTATATTGTGAATAAATTAATATTTATTTTGTAACAAAACCCCTCTAACAAATGTTAGATAACATCATTCTAAAAGTTTAGTGATATACTATTATGTTTCCTATAATATTTCTTTTAGGTTTCCCATATACTTGAGTCAAAATTTATAATGTACATGTTAGGTTTCATGGACCCTTTTTGTTGTTTTTCCCAAGTAGGAATATTCATTGTAACCTTGGCACAACTTACTACACTTGAAACCATAAATCAATTTTACCTTATTTAGGAAAAATTGATGAGATATCATCGATTTGAAATAATTCACTATATTTTTTTCCTTGATAAAATTTTTAGGCCACAATTAATTTTTTTTATATTTAGGTGTTTAAATGGAATGGTTCTCTAGGAATGAATATGTGTATGGAAAATGGTATATGTGAGAATTAGTTTCCTCATGTAATGATTAGGATGAGAATAATCACTTTGTAAATTACTTAATTGATATTGATAATAATTTTTTCCAAATGTATAATTTTGAATGACGTTTTTATACGTAATAATCTATGTCTAAATGAAATTAATAAAGAGTACTTAATTTTTCATTATATTATAATTATGGTAATTAACTATTGTATTATATGGATGGGAGGTAGTTTTACCCATGACTATATTAAAATTTTTCACATGCTGATGGAAAAAAATTAACTATTATCTCATGATAATGGGAGGCAGTTTTTTCCCATGGCTATATTAAATGTGTGCATATGCTAATACCACATAATGACTATTATCTTCTAAGGATGGGAGGAAGTTTTACCCCATGAATATATTAACAGTGTGCACATTTTTAGGACGAAGAATGATTTATATTATAATTCTGATCATGTTGATGCCAAATAATTAGTTATATTAAATGTGTGCCCATAATGATGCCACAAAATGAACTGTATTAAAACATCACACATACTGAGGCCACTTAATGAGAATTTATATTATATTATGGGTGGGAGGAAGGCATACCTCACACTATTTATGGAATATATATATATATATATACATAAATATATATGTATGTATATAGTGGAATGATCATATTATGAACCCCACATCGAGTCGAAGTTGTTATAACCATTAGTTGTCCCATGGGATCCATGACGAGTGTTTGTTTACTTGTAGAATTATATTATTATATTGTTGTAATATCATGCTGCTTAATTTTGTTACACTGTCAAGATAGGTCTATACATTTGTGCTTCTGATCTACAGAGATTTATATCTCGAACCCTACTCATGCCACCATTGCACTAGGGTACCAAAGTATACATATTTAGTTCACAAGGTCATAGACCATTATTTTTTATGTATGGTTGTGCATAGAGTTAGGTGTATAGAATTCAGCTGGAGATCATGATACTTTTGGATATTTCCATAGAACATTTTAGTTTGATTCCTTATTTGGGTCATGTATTATTCTATAGTGAAAAGCATGTTGTATTATTCTCTGCATTCAGCTCTATAATATTTCTATATCATGAATGTGTGTTCTATATAAAATGGTGTTTGGGTAATTTTAAGAAACGATTATGGCCTATCTCGTGCGAATATCTTTAAATTTTCTACGGCTGTGGCTATTTCCATGCTATAGTCTGTTGTATGAACACTGAAATGAGGGTATATTCTCCCCACTATCACCTTTATAAACCCTCGCTACTAATTGGTTTCCTCTGGAGTATGGGGATGCGTTCTTGAGGCCATGTCACCTACAGGTCTGACTACCTTGTTAATGGTCAGACATTTTGGGATGTGACAATGTTGTACCATAGGAATATTTTTCCTCTGTATATCTATATTGGGATGGTTGACATGAATCTAGGAAGGTGTAAACTATTGGTTAGTATCTTTTATTGGGTCTAATCATACCACATATGTGAAATGACCAAGTGACGAGTGATGGGATTGTTCTTTATGATGTTCGTTGGTACATTAGATATGTTTTTAGCTAGAGTGTCTAATGTAATTTCCAATTCATATGATTTATGGAGGTTCTTCTACTTCTACCCTAGGACTATTATGGAAAGTATGTTTCATTCTAGGCATCATACTAAGAACATAGAAATTTGCATGACATGCATAGTTCCATTTCATATAGTTTCATAACAACATTCCGTGTTGATTTGATTAAGTTTCATTCAATTCCTTCTATTATTAAGCATGTCTATTTTTATAACATTCTTCTTTGTCATCTGCTCATAATACTGTTCTCATGTGTTAGTTCTTGTGATTTAATTCTTGTACTATTTGATATATTTGAACTAGTTGTGATTACTTAAGTAGAAAATTTCTAGTTGTAAGGTGTATGAGTGCCATATAACATGGAAAGGGAAACCTGTGCATTTGAACCCTAGTAAAATTCTACTGTATTAAGATGATAACATGAATTAAATTACATTAACGGGACTGAAATTCCAAAATATAAATTTCAAGGGTGCTTTACATGTTAGTAGGTGGCCCCCCATATGTTTGAACCATGTCCTATGAAAATGTTAAAATTTGGAATGAAATTTTCATTCAATTAATGGGATCTAATTATGAATCCATGTTGTCTATGGGAAATTCATGAATTGGAAGACATAAACCCATGTTATATGAGTAGGAATTATGTCTTGTAAAATGTTTATTTAGATGAAAAATGTTAAGATTTAAATTTATATAAATTGGTTAACTATTAAATGTGCAACTAGACACTTGTTGGTCAATTGGGGAATGTATATATTGAAAAGATACAATAGGATGGTTAGAACATTAATTAATGAAGAACTATTAGTGGGTTTCATTTTGGAAAATCTAGGTTAACTCAATGGGACCCTCTTAGGTTTCCATAACTATTAAAAGGAACTTATTATGAATAAATTCAAATAATGATAATATATAAGTGAACGACTTAATGTTAATGACATAAAATATAAGTTTGATGTAACGTACCCAATATTCCCTTGGGGAATTAGCTGAATCATGTACCTTGTGTTTAGTTTTAGAGGGTACATGACTCTTGAGATTATATATTTTAGATGTTTGATGTTTTGAAAGTTATTAAATATAAAAGGTTTGGGAATGGAACCATAATATGTGTTCATTGTAAAACCATCATGTATGGGTAGCTTGAGATTTTACTTTTAGTTTCCTTGTACTAGAGTTGAAGGTGTTTGTGGTAGGTTGTTTTCTTATTTGCAATGAAATAAAATTTTAAGTTTTTGAGCCTATGACATTTTTTTGGAATGACCAAATTCCTGATTTGACGATTGTTCATCATAAGGGGCTATCTTGTGGTGGAAGGGCCTTTAAAACCTAAATTCATCACTTGTACCATGAGATATCTTATTTTTGTTCTCGTTTGAGTTCTAGTGACCCTTATAGGACTAATTTTTTCTACTGACACCCTTGTTCAGATAGGTTTTCATTCTTTCCAATCTCTTTTTATGGGCTTTATGAATGGTTAATGCTAGTTTTTAGTAGGACTGATAGGACTAGTTCATAGTCAGTAGCTTCTTTGATTTTAGGACCCTTATCTTTTCCTCGGGTTGTATGTATTGATGTAGGAGGTGTCATAAAGTGTTAAATTTTCTAACGAACTAGATGGGATTATTTGAATCAAGGATCCTTGATTTTTTACCGTGGTATACGGTCATCTACTTGTAATGTGATCTGAGAATTAAATTAGAAGGTTCTTCCCAATGTTCAAGAGAACTATCCAAAGACATGGGTATTTTTACACACGAGTCAGTGCTGGTTTCTATTTCCTTGTCTAATTCATTGATGTAGCAATAGTGGTTATTAGGACTGTCATGTTGGTTTCAATGGTTATGTGTCCCTTAAAGAAGAAGAAACACCTAAGAGGACCAATGGGAAATGGTAAGTCTATTCTTGAATACCTCTGAGGATTTAATGGGTTGTTTATAGTCGGTTCATGCATGGTAGTATGATTCATGTATGGTTGGCCATTTTTGGCCATCATAAAAGTACTATTTTCTTTAGATATATTTTTATGGGAAATCATTAATGGTCCCAAAATATTCCTTTTGTTAATGTATAGTGATCTGATAGTGAAACATTAGTAGGTGAATCTTAGCTACCAATTTGATGTTAACCAACTATGGTTCGACTGATCTTCTGGGAAATCATTAAAATCCACATAGTGTACTATATTATGCCATGAGAATTTCCCATATATTTTAATTATTTTTGATTCACTAATATATAATTATTATTCCACTATTCTAAAAACTTTTAACCTATTGGTATTGGTGGGGTGGTTATATTTTGGTGTTGATGGAGGGATTTGTGGTTTACTTCAAGGTTTTATCATTGATTTTTTAATAGATGTTGGGTGTGGGCTATAGTGAACATGTTTATTCTTAACAAAAGGTTCCATAGATAAAGGTATTAAATATCTTATGGGAATAAGATGATCCCCATAGTAAGTCATTCTTTAAATAGTCATTCGGAGGTGGCACGACTATTTCTTATCATAATTAATGAATGTAGATTATGGAGAACTATATTATGGAAAATCATCATGTGTAGAAGAGTGTGGATTGTGTTGGACAGTGATTTTCATGAATAAAAATGATGATGTTAGCATTATGGTTTATGAGGATTGATCATTTTAGTCATTTTTGGAATCACATGTGGAGAGTCGTCAAACTCTTTGGGAGTGACATTAATGAAAATATTGTCTGAGACTGAGTCATCCATTGTTTTTTTCAATTTAATGTAATATAATAATGTGGGATGTACCTTTGGTCACTTTATTTATTATATGTCTATGTGATTGTGTCTCTATTATTACGGGAATTGGTAAGTTTCATCTCAATGTTTTGTTTTGGACATGAGCATTTGTTCTAGTCTTGGTTGTTGAAGTTTCATGTTCTGAAATGGGTGCCCAATGGTGCGTATTACTTTAAAAAATGTAACACGCCTATTTTAATGATGTATCATGTGACTTTTATGTCAAGTGAGGTTTATTTTTTTCTAAGAGTCTTATGAAGTATGAGAATTTATAAGGTGGGTAGGTTGAAACAATCTGCATTTCGAACTAGACTACAATACAAAAGAGTTTAATCATTTTTAATTAATGAATGATATGTTTTTACAACTGGTCCAAAAAATATAATTTTGATAGCTAGGTGACCTCCAAGTATGGTTTTTGGACCTGGTTGATGGTTTGATAAAATTATCAAGTGGCTCGTGGACTTTCGAGGGCACCAAACCAAAAAACATCGAATTTTGGAAAGATACAGAGGGAACACAGTGTTTCTAAAACCATGCGGCTCACTGTAAGAAATCGTAAGACTTTATTATGAATAACATAAGATAAAAAACATGTTTCACCTTATTTTCCAAATAAAATAAATATACCATGCATAGGGGGTCTCCTAGATAGGGGGTGCCTGATGGTTTGCATATTGTTTGGAAAACTGTGCATGTCAAGCTGTACAATTGGGTATGTTTAATAAATTTTATGAAAATAAAGATAAGACATATAAAAACATAAACTAATACTCATATAACATTACATTTCACAAATCATACCTCTTCCTTTCGGTCTCTCTATGGGATTCATGGGGAAACTCGCTCGGCCAAACCTCCATCGGTGACCAAATCCACTGGCTTCCATCTCGATTTCTTGTTGGTCCTTTCATGGTAGGATCCCTTGCTCCTCCATCATTGATCTGAATGTTATTGGACTATTTATCACCCTATTCTATGTTATCTGAATCTAGGGTTTGGTGTAAATTTGTTCTTTTGTGTTTCTTCCTTCAATATGGTGTGCAATAGGAATATGATGTCTTGTTCATTCGTGTTCGACAACCGATGTCGAAGGTGAGGCATTCATGGGGGTATCATTACACAAACATCATTTTGTGGTAATATTATTTCATGTTCCTCAGTTTCTCACCTACTAAATTTTGGTATTTATGTGTTTTAAGGTTTTTTGTAATTATATTGTGGTGTGTGGTCAGTTCATTTTGATTTTTGAGTGATTAGGTCATGGGTGGATCACATGTCTGTGAATAGGTAAGTAAATATGTATAAGTTGTTTCCATCATTATTTGTATAATCATCTATGTTAGCAATTATTCATATATGGGGATCAGTGTTTCCATGTATATATATAAAATTCCTGTATAGGTGAGTAGAGATAGGTATATGAATACAAACATAGGTGTAAGGATCCCCATGCATATTCTCATTACATGTGGGTGTGGGTGTAATGGTTCAGTTTACTTTCATGTGTTTGAAGGTCCAAATGATTAGGGGGAAATCATTTTTTCGTTTGAATGCAACATGGGTCGAAGTGGGCGACTTGGTTCCACTTTGAGGTAGGGTCCATTTCCATGCCCACTAAATTTTCGCAATACATTAATTGAATTACTTATTTCATACTTCATAGAGTTAATTAATGTAGTATGGTTTTCTATTCTAAATTATTTTCAAGATATATTTAATGATACACATGAATTATTGTTTTATTGAAAATAAATACACCATGTTTTTTTAATAAAACCCCTCAAATGGAAATATACTACCTTAAAGCTAAAAATGTAGTGATAAACTATTAGGTTGCATGATGTGTTAGCTTGATATTTTATTTATACTTGGGATAGAATTGATAAAGGACATGTTTTGTTGTGTGACCCCTTTGTGTATATTTTTCCCAAGTATATAAATGATTTAAAGGCATGGTACCACATATTACGCGTTAAAACTTTAAAAATTAAATGTTTAGGAAATATTGATGAGAGGACCTCGAATAGGACACTTACACTCTTTGAAATGCCTTGATTAAATGGAATGATCACAATAAATTATTTCCCTATATTAAGGGGTTTAAATTAAATAGTTCCCTATTAATATAAATGTGTATTTCAAATGGTATTTATAATAAGTCAATACAACATTGAATGATTAGGACTCTACTAATCCTTATGTTAATGTTTTATTTGAAATTCATAAGATGGTTTTCCATAACTATAAATGTGAATGATGTTATTATAAGTAATATGTTATGACTATGTGAAAGGTAGAAATAGTATTGGCTTATGCATTATATTATAATTATGGAAATGAACAATTTACTTCTAAGGATTGGTTACAGTTTTACACCATTTAATTATTTAAATTGTGAACATGATAATGAAAAATAGTCATCTATTATCTTATATGGATGTGAGTTAGTTTTACTACATGCCTATATTATATGTGTGTGGATGTTGATTCCATACAATGAACTATTATATTTTAGTGATGGGAGGCATCATTACCCTATTACAATATTAAATGTGTAAAAATGATGATACAACCTAATGAACTATTATAATATAAGGATGGGATACATGTTTACACCATCCCTATATTAAATGTTTTCACATGATGATTCTATATAATGAACAATTATCTTCTAAGTATGGATGGGGGTTTTACCTCATGTCTATATTATGTGGGTGCACAAGACATGGACGTATAATGTTTTATATTAAGAGTGTGCACATGATAATGGAACATAATGAGTTATAATAAAAGTGTACACATGATGAGGCCGCATAATGAACTATATTAAATGTGTGCACATACTAAGCCCACTTAAAGGGTAGTTCTCTTCAATTAGGGGTGGGAATAATGCTTTATCCCACAACATTTATGGTATATATATATACATATATCTATAAATTTATATATGTGTATGTATATAGTAGCATGGTAAGAAAAAAAAATCATCATGGAGTTGAAGCTTGTATAGTTGTTAGGTGTCCCCTGGTAAAAATGATAGTTTTTTCTTTAGTTATAAAGTTCTGTAATTATCTCACTACACATTCAAAATACATAATTTTATTCAATTGTCTAGATTTTTGTAGACATGATTGGTTGTGTCTAACTAATATTTGTATCTAACACCTAGATCAGGCTACCAATGAACTATGGTACATGAATAGATGATATTTGTTTTCATGGCCTTGGACTTTAATTGTTGGTATATGTATGTTCCTTGTGTTTTGAACAAAGGAATGAGCTAGATATCAGGATTCTTGTGGATATTTCATCGACACATTTTAATTATTTTCCTTATCTGAGTGTTGAATTACTCTATATTAAAATTAATGTTGTATATTTTCTTGATTTCTATTATGTAATATTACAATGACATGAATGATTTCTCATTATAAAATGGAATTGGCCACTTTTATGAAATCATTATTACTAGCCATATACTAATTCATAAAATTTTCAACGGTTTTTGCTATGTTCTTAATATTGTCTAATGATTGAACTCTAATATGAGGGTATAGTATCCCAAATATCACCTCTGTAGACCCTCACTTCTATTAAGAAACCTCTTCTATATGGGGAGCTATGCTTGAGGCTACATGACCCATTAGTCCAGCTACTATGTTAATGGTCATTTGGGTTGTAAATTTAAACATTATTGTATATATCAATACCTTATTCTATCATTTCACATTAAATCCATAATACATTTTGAATTATTTCACTTTATTTATATTACATAAAACTATCTCATCAAATGATGAAATAGATTGAGAGACCACCATCGTTTGGAGGAATGTCTTACTCTCTTTAATGAAATTGTCAATCATATATTTTTTGTTTAGTATGAATTTTTTTGAATACATGATAACATTGTAAATTTTGATCCATATATTATGACACATTAATTACTTTAAATTTAAAATAAGGAACTCTATCATCATCACATTTTTCCAATGATGGAAAAGTATGTTAATGAACACCTTCTCAAATTCATTCCATTAGAGGAGTTCTATTTTCTATTCATCCCTAGTATTATAGATCAAAAAACACCATTTATTTTCATCTCCATTTTGACAATACACCAAAAGTGTTAGATTTTTATTTTCATAATATTATAATACCTTAAATATCTTTTCCATAGACATAAACCATTTATCAACAATCGTTGGATTAATATTCCTACTAAATAAAGGGGGCCTCTATCGGATAATGTAATCCAAAAGTGGAGAATTGTTTTATGGAACTAGTTTCTCTGATCGTAAAAGGTAATTTTTCATAACCTAATTACATTAACAAAATATATCCCTAAAATTCTCAATTTCAATACCCTTTATATTTGATTCATCAGCATGCCAATCCATACATTGGAAAATATCATTGAATCCCATATTTTTTCTTGGTAATATTAATAAGAAATGAAATATTCTTGATTAAATAATTATATTATGAATTTTAAATCATTATTTATACATCCAAATATGGATTCATGCTTAGAATAAATTAATAATTTTGAATATTTATTCTAAAAATTTTAAACATAGTTTCTTTTGGGATATACTTATTTTCAAATCCATTATAATGATATGGAATGAAAATGTAAATGTAATTACCTGCCATTATATGATGTTATAGATCCTTTTTATCTTTTCAATTTATTTAAAGAGCTCTAATTATGATGCATAATTGCGTCAAGGATTTATTGGGTTCATCTGGGGATCTTTTGGAACCTACGTCCCAAATGTTGGATGAAACGATTGGGTGTCACCATTGGGAGAAACCATGTCACCAAACCCAAATAGTCACCCTAAACAATGTAGTTGAAGCTAGTGCTGACTAGGGAGGTTTATGTTTTGTCTGAAATCATGCAACCCAGGGCACCGAACATTGCATTTTTGTAGACCTTTTTAATAGTGATTTTATGCATGCTTTCATGTGGTTAGATAAACTAAGTTCCTAACCTTGTGGTGTTCCAATTTAAATGATTTTATGTAAAATGGTTTGTATATGGTTTTTCCAACACATGCAACCAAACCATGCACCATCTTTTTTAATGGTGAAATTTCCCATTTTTTCCTTCATTAGTCATTAAATATACATCTTCTTTTCCTCCCCTCACATTCCCACATTAGGAATATCTCTCTTCCTAAAATTATAAAATTTCTTCTCCCATGTAGTATCCATGATAACTCCCTCTTCATTATCATAATAATAAACCCTTGATTGTGTAAGATATATTAATCTACGATCTTCCTTCTTACTATATTCAATTTATTTTTATCTTCAGATTCATAATATTATTTAGGTGGAAGATATTTTTTCCCCAATTTTAATGACTTTTGACCATTGAAGATATTTCATTTATCCAAATCTGAATCTGATAGAAATATTAATATTTCTGTCTTCTATGAAGTCTAATGTGGTGGTATCATTGTTTTCCTTGTGGTTACTCATTTTTGTTTCATTTCAAATTTGTTTCACTGTGGATTTTTCAGAGAATCACAATTTAATTAGTCTCATCATATGAAATTAATTAAGGGACATTGATATACACTCTTTGGTAATTTCTTTTTTTTATGATGATAACTCAGTTATGAACACCCTTTGGGTGTTACATTCCATATTATTTCATAATGGTTAATTTTATTAAATACAAAGAATTTCTATTTATCTTTTAGATTATATTTTAATTGGATTTTATCTGGATAAATGATTTTTTATGAAAAATAATTCGTATCTTATGTTATTGGACAACCTATATTTGGAATTTCACTTATTGTACATTACATTATTGAATTTGTCACCATTTAAATGGTTTCAAATATTATAACATCAATTTGTATACATTTTTAGTTGAATGGAATGTATAAAATGAAATATCTAATTCATGATGATATATTTACATTAAAGTAATTAAATGATTTAGTGTGAATGAAACGTAAAAGGATGTTATAACATGAAATTTTTTATTCTTTACTAAATGCATATTGTGTATTTTTATCACTTTATTATAATTTATCATGACGATTAAAGAACATTAGATTTAATGACAACTATTATAATTTAGAAATATAATTTCACCATGATAAATGTTATTGTAATATATTAAGTAATTTGTTGAGAATGATGCAATCTTGATCACTTACATTAGGTGTTGAGTAGTATGTGTCACACCATTTAAACAATTTTAATTGTGGTCATGATGAACCGCATCCCGTATTTGGGGGTTTTCATGATTGCACATTCGCCATTTCGAGTGAAAAGCAGGAAGTATCCCACTAACTCTAATATATATGTAATGAAAATTGTTTAATGTTCTTATATATTCATAATAAAGGTCATAAAGGTTTGGGTTATGTCTGTTCCATTAGCCAACTAGTATTATATTCATATTTCAACTTATGTTTCCTCATATTTTGTTCATAATTGTGGATCTAATATAAAATGTTAATATATATATATATATATATTTCATTACTATATATATTTTGAAAGATCAAATATTCATACATACCATGAGATGAAGTAGGTAGAAAATGCATGTTTATTTAGGAACATCATAAAGAAGTTATTTATTTATTTAGTATTGTAAAATGAGTAATGTTGCCTTCAAAATATTAGTTAAAAACAATGATTGGATTAAATCATTTCTTTATTTGGTGTTTACCTTTATAGATTTTATCCCATAGCCTACTCGAGATTCCTTTGGTAATAGAGAACATTATTTTCCAACAAGTCCTAAAAAAGGAAAAGCTCATTTACACTTCTCATTGATATGGTTAATTATAGTCTAATATTAGGAGTATAGGACTATGCATATACTCAGGATACTAGAGGATCATCAGTTTTTTCCTATTTAATTTTTGTATAGCATGGTTGTATGCCTATCCAATGTTTCCCATTTTATATCAACATTCCGTGTATCTATGTATGTGAAACATCCGATACAATTTAAATATATATAAATTGGTTTTTTTATCTATTGGTCCAATGCTTTATTATCATACCTATTCTTATTTACTTATATTGTAGTGTGTTTATTGTGATATATGATGATCATGTCTCATAAGAGGGTATTTTCATTCCACAGGACCACAGTTACACCCACAATGTTAGTTGGTAGTTTATAGGATATGTGGTGGCATGCATGATTCAATGTGACCAACCAAATTTGGACATGTGTTATGTGGATCACTGGTCGGGGACATACAATGTGGTATTAGAGACATTGATTTTATTTTTTTCATAATATTAGGGTATTAAATATGAGAATATGAGTTAATGGTGTTTGTAATTTTCCATGTTTCTGGATGTATGTAGTCTATGTACATGGGATTCCCAAATTACCTAGGATGGGAAAATGCAGTTATTGATTACTAAATATACTGTTCATATGATTTTACCATTTGGAGATAGAAATTTCATATAATGTTATTGATACTTGTCATATTGAAATAATTATTTAATTTACATTGGCCAAGTGAAATGATGGAGTTTCGTTACATGCATCTTCATATCAAAAATACGATTATTATTCCATGATTTTTTGAATGTCATGTCTATTTTTATTGTCTAGTTCTATGTTTCATATTAATAGTTTCGCGATTATTTTTTAAAATGTCTTTACATTTCTTTATGTATTGGAAATCATATTTGATTCTTAATGTGAACACATTAACCATATAGTTTTTTAATAGGCTAAAGTAAAAACCCTATACAATTAATTAAGGTATAATATATCATGAACCATTGGTCACATGGGATAGAATGTGTTATAGAATGGGATAGGAGGACACCATATTTTTTCCATAAAGACTATGGGCCCATATAGATCAAAAGTGGTAATCCACCTAATTCAACCTTCTAAATATATTAAAATATTAGATAAAGAAAAAATCCAAATTAAATTTGATATCTAAATTTCAATTATCAATTTTATACAAGTTAAATGCATATTAAGACCCAAACCTTGACTTATTAGTTTGTACTGGGGTATAAATTACATTATTATGGTCTTTATGGTCTCGTCTATTACCTAGACCTATAATTTTTTATATTTAAAGAGGCATTGTCATTTCTATAGGATGGTCATATATCTATCCCTTTTTTTAAATACAATATTGGGAATAGCTGATTTCTCTTATGGAGAATTTTTTGAACATTGTAGCGTTACCCCACCACGAGTCCCTCCAGTCAAATGCTATAATAGTGGTTGATAAAATCCATTTGAGGTTGTGGGCCTTGAGTCTCCTAGTATTCTTCTTATAGTGCCACCTATAGAACCACTTCTATTTCCAAATATGGGAACCACCACCCAGTACCCAGTCGTATTTCCTCATATATGGAAAACATGGGAGCTATTGTTTGACATAACCCATGTATAGAGGAGCTGACTCAGTGATTCTTCTAGCATCATCCTTCCACCTTCGTAGGGGATGGGGGACCTCAGGTTGTTGAGTCATGACTCGAATATATATTGATATATTCATGCATCCAGGTCTTCCACAACAAAAGGTGGTTAAACATTCTTCTTAAATGATGTGAGATTCTTCAAATAGGTGGTGGGATTTTTTACATAGGAATATTTTAATATATATATGATTTTCAAATATTTCCATGATATATAATTTGACTATTTCATTCCCTTTACTCTACTGGATGACAACAAAAGGAAATGTATTAACATAAAACAATGAGGCATGTCTGTAATAGAATATTCTACTTTCTTTATAGTGATTTAGTAGTTCATTATTACACTATCATTGATGACCTTATGATCTCAAGACGATTCAAATATGGGATTGTTTATTACATTTGATCAATATTTAATGTATTCATGTTCACCACTTTTTTGAAATATTTTTCCCTTCCCTCATAAAAGAAAAAATATTAAATGAAACTAATGGTGCGAGTAATGGAGTTTCCATTCAATGATCCATCAGTGATTCTTCTTATTGGAAAAAAATATTTTTCAAGTATACTCAAGGAAGTAGTAATAGTATGGTTCATCAACATGAACGTTTCTTGATATGTCACCACTATAGGAAGCCGAGACATAAAAAGTTTTAAAGCTTACATGATCAAGTGGAATGCAGAGGCTTCAACAGGATGTGTAGAATCAATTTATTTTTCATGACATTATACTCAATTAATAGAAAAAGGAGATATACACCTACTACATTGTCAAGTGTGGGGTCTATATAATCACATTAGGAAGGAAACTGGAATACCACCGACATCTCTGAATAAGGTAGGTAACGAGGCAAACATTGTTAGACTCATGATTCTCAACAACAAAACTGCAGGATTGCTCAGGGAAGTCATGAAGTGCCATGTGACTTTGGTAATACCTTGAAACATGCATTCTAACATATGTTAGAAGGAAAGAGTTCCAAACCTTCAAGAATTAGAGGTATTGTTCTAGTAGTCTCCAAAATAGTGTCTTCTTTATATAACATAGTCTTGTATCAATCAATTGTATCTATTAAAATTATATAGATTTTCGGCCTCCTAATAAAGAAATTATATGGAATTATGATTCCAGAGAACCCATTAGGTATTAGATTAGATGTTATTATTAATTATATGTAATTTCCACTTGATATAGATGGATTCAAATACTTTCATCCATGACATGATGATATTTGATGTAATCATATGGATGGAAATGTTAGTTCCCTATCAAGCCAATATAGACTAATCTAATTAGAGTATAATGATTACATCACTAGAGGGTGGTAGATAGATCTATAAGGGTGAATGTGATGTTAAGAATGTGGCATCAAAATCCAATAAGAAGATGATGGGTATTGTGAGAACTCAGATCACCAGTATTTTACTATATGTCAAATCATTACGACCATTTTTATTTACACCAATTTTGGATCATTTAAAGGATTTCATCCCTGATGACTTAATTGGTCTTCATCTAGGGAGCATATTAGATCTTAATATTGATTTAGTTATAGGAGTATCACATCTGAAAATTCCTCCTTATAAGATGAAAAAATGGAACATATGGAACTCAAGATGAAATTGGAAGATCTATAGGATAAAAGAATCGTATTCCCTTTCAATTATACATGGGGTTCAGAAGTCATGTTTTCCAAGTAGGTAGACGACACCATCAAGATCTGTGTGGATCACCATTAATTGAACAAGCTCAAGGTAAAGATTCTCTATCTAGTAACATGAATAGACAAACATATTGATCATATAAAAGTATCGGTAGTGTTTTTATATATTAATTTGGGGTTAGGATATCATTGGGTTGATTGTAAGTCCCCAAACATACCACATATAGATTTTTGGATTTGGCCTATTCTTTCCAAGTTCCATGTTATGTCATTCAGACTCACAAATGCACATGTTGTTTTTATGGATTTAGTGAATCGTTTTTTCCACCGATATATTGATTCATTGATGGAATTATTTTATGATGATATATCTTTTATTCACACTCCAAACATGACTATGCCACCATATTGAGTTTATTTTTAATTCAGTGAGAGACAACCATCTCAATGTTATGAATGGAAAATGAATATTTTTGATTGAAAAAGTCAACATATTTGGTTACATTATCTCAAAGTCAAGAGTTTCAATATAACCAAATAAAGTGAGAGCTATAGTTTCATGGTTGTATACCAATAATGTTTTTGATATATGGAGTTTCATGTAAATAACCTGATGTTATAGGTTCTTCAACTATGATTTCTCATATATTGTCGTGCGACATAAGGGTTTGAAAAAAATGGTTGGGAACTCATATTGTTAGAATCATGTGAATTTTAATATCTTGATTATAAGGGTTGATTGAATTCATGGTTAATACTGATTCTAATATATCGATGAAGGATATGTACAATATAATATGATAAATCTTGTTTTAGGAATGGATTTGTGTTGATGCAGGATCTGTGAGTATTCACATATGGGTATTGAAAATTGACCCCTCATTAGAGGAATTGCCAAATTCCAAACCTTTAGCTAGGAACTATTGTTCACACACTACATCATTCAAGGAAAACTCAACTGGTAACTCATTTATTGGTTTTTATATATGGATATTACCCCATGTACATCATTAAAAAATGAGATATGCATATTATAACGCATAGGTAGATTGATTACATATTTTCTTTTTCTGTTGATCATGATTAAATTCTATAGCATGGAAACACTATAAAATATTTTTTGAGTTAGAATACATAGAAATCGGTTGTTTAAGATTCAAGTGGATAATAAGAATACACAGACGTATTCTATTGGATGAACATTGAGTTTCATGAGGATTATAGTTATAATATCCACTCATCCTTAGAAGATACATCTAATCATTAAGTACCGGTGAAAATGTGGCAAGTATCTGATCCCGAGGGCCTCTTATTAAAGGAATGAATCTCAGAAGATGATACATATTATTGTTATTCCATGGATGGGGATGAAACATTACAGTTCTAAGGGAATATATGAGTCCTAGTGCACATCAGAGAGAAACTGATGTTATAATTTAACACATTATCATGGGTTGTTTTACCTGGTGTCATAAAAATGTGTCAATAACTATCATACAAATATCGGTGGTCTGGTAAAAATTACTAGACTAATGGATTCATAAATATGTGTTCTTACTATAATCAGGTGAAGGTTGAACATTATTATTTAATAGGTATTTTATAGGAACATTTTATCTCCTAGTGGAAATTGGATAATAATTTGATTTATTTTGTGACTAGTATACCAATATCACCTCAATTAAATGATGAATTATAGATTTTTGTTTATATTGTTATTAATGTTTCACACTTAATATATATTCATGGGAACATTATGATTAATTTTATCATTATTTTGTAGATCATGGATGTTGTACGTCTTCATGGGAATCCTCATTATATCATTTTAGATAGAGACACTCGATTTAGATAATTATTAAGGTAGGGGTGGAAGAAAGACATGGGTAGATAGGTGATTTGGGGAATGTAAAATCACCCATATTTAGGTGGAAAGACATAGGATGTTATTATGTTGTTTGTGTACACACTCCATGCCTATTTCATTTACATTGGGGGTTCTTGGGAGAAGCATAGTCACATAATTGTTCACATATAATAATTGTTTTAATGATAAATTATAGATGGATAGTTATAAATCCTTATATGGTAGTCCATGTCGATCACCATTTTGATGGAAAGAGATTTTGGAGGTGACTACGCTTTGAACACATGTCATGTAAGAGACAAAAGAGCAGGTCTAGCAGATAAGAACGTTAATGATGATAGATTACTCTAGAAAACACTCATATGCCAACATATTATATTTACCTGTAAAATTTTATGTTAGAGGATATTTTTTCTTGATTTTCTCACCTTGTTTGATTCATAGACATATTATATGGTAGACTAAGATCCAACATTAGTTTTTTGGTTCCTTGGAGGTGGCAAAATAGATCAGACTAGGGGCTTAACAAATATCACATCCTTATAGATATAGGTTTATGCATGTTGTCTTTAAAAAATCTCAAATTCATCTGTATTATCTGGACATGTCACATGAATTTCAACATGATGATATTTAATTATATATATATGCTTCATTCAAGGAGTAACTCATTCATAATTTTGACTATAGCATGATGATAGGTTGAGATATGTCAGTTCTATTGGTAGAGGTGCTATGGAAGCATGACCAAGTATAGGAAAAGACATAAAATTGTATTCTATATATAATATCAATTTTTAAAACATTTTTTTAAAGATACCTCTCCACCCTTAGATGTAAAACTCTATGATTCATTTATTTAAGGATAGGAGTTTCTAATGAGAATTCATCACATGAAGGTGTAAATATTTCTGTTTTGGTCAATTCCTTTAAACACAAGAAATATTGATTCAAAGACAATAAAATGAGGTATTCGGTTATTTAGTATCTATTACACAGCCTGGATCCCTGAAGTATGAATAAAATATTGGGCCACATGGTTAGGAGAACATTTTTCCCAGCCTGCATGGTTTCCCTAAACTGTACTATTATAGATAGTGGAGACATGGGGCCAACACAATTATTCTGAAATGGCACAACCCAAAGTGTAATATAATTTAATAATGGATACCATATTAAAAATTTGGGTTTTCACAATTATTTATATTATAGATAAATTATTTTACTAAACATGAAGTTTGACAATTTGATATATTGAATGATTCACATTTTCATGATGTTTTTTCAAACCATGTGTCTATACAATGATCCCCAATCATAAGGGTGAAGTGTAATTTTTCTCTTCATTAATCGTTAAACCAAATTCTTATATTCCTACACTCCCATTTCATTTTTTGGTAGTACTTTCCTCTTCGAGTGAGTAAATTTCATATCCCACCTTGGAACCTTGATAACTCCCTTTTTTGTCGGTATGATGTACACTGAAAAGAATTGGATTTATTAAAGTATTCTATCCTTTTTTTACCTTGGATATAATTTCATCATTGGATCCATTGAGCTAAACAGGCTTAAACTAATTTTACCTAATTATAGTGTGTTATACCAGTCCATATATTTCCTCAATCCTACTTTGAATCCGATGGTGATATCGAGTGAGGTGTTATATATGGTCTTTAGTTAAGTGGGCATATTATTTTTCCCATGCTTTTTTATGTTTTATAGATATTTTAGTATACCACATAACATATCTCATTGAGTTTCACCTTTTAATTATGTTCCTCGTATTAAATTGATCAAATCTCATTGATGTAAAACATTTGATCCTTTTTAGTAGATTAGATTGTGATATATTGGTAATGGAAACCCCTTGGGTGTGACATGTTTAATTTTCTCCTAATGGTTAAATCATTCAAATTCATATAAATACAATATATCATTTAAATTTTATTTAAAGTGGAATTTAAATTGATAAATGTCTGTTTAATGGAATGTGTGGAACCACATAAGATCATGGACCAACTATAATTTCAATTTCCCTTATAAGAAATTTCTTTGATGACCATGTCCTTAATTATATGGATTGAAATCTTCAAAACATGAATTTCCATAATTAGTTATTTTAATGGAATATATTATATAAAATTAATAATTCAGTAGTTTTTTTCTACTGAAAAATTTCATGACTTAAAAGTAATGACTAAATATGGTTTACAAGCCTACTCTTTTGTATATAATTTACTAAATGAATGTTTTGAATTTTATTGCTTTATTACAATTGAACATGACCTTTCATACACATGAGAGGTAATACATCAATTTATACAATTTAAATATTAATAATCATTGATATGGGATGATTTATTATTTTAAGGAATCTTGGAGGATGATGTTATCATGTTCCCTTAAATTGGTTATTGAGCATTATATATCACACCATAGACACAATCTCGATGGTGGTAATGATGCATCATATCCCTTGTTTGAGTGTTGACATGATGGAACACATATAAGTTAATGTGGGTATCATGAAATATCCCACTAACAATGTGATATTGGTTATATACTCTTTTTCTTGAGCTTATGGGCTTGTTATAATAGTCATGGAGTTTTGAGTTAGAGCTTATTCTAGCCACAAACTAGTATTAGAGGTATATGAACACTTATGTATTTATATACATAGTTCATATATGGTGAGGAAAAATATAACTATACTATTTATATATTTATATTATTACTATATATATTTAGTGACTTATCGTCCATTATACATGGCCATTAGACGATGAAGGTAAAATTGTATTGTGTCCTTTTAAAACCAAAGAAGATAGTCATTTATCTACTCATTATTGTTAACTAATTAATTATGAATGTAAAATGTTAGTTATTAGAACTGGTGGCCTAATTATATAATCTATTCGTGGTAGCCTAATAATGTGTTATCTCACACCCTACTCAGGATTCCTTTCATACTAGAGAATATGGTTTTTCTGTAGTTCCAAATAAGGGATATCACCCTACTAATGGTCTTCAATATGCATACTTATTATAAGATATTAGAATAATTGTATTGAGAATATGATCAAGATAATAGTGGAATATCCCTTTGTTAATTTTTAATTTTTTTATAGTATCATTGTATGTATATAAAACATTCATCTTTTTTATATTAGCATGTCATGATTCCATGTATATGATAGTTCCTATATGATTTTCTAAAAACCAAGTGTTTTTATTTATGTTTTTTGGAATAAAAAATATAATTCGATGACTTTTATCACATGATGCACAATGATAAACTTTCATTATATTTTAACATGAAAAACTTTTACTACACCCAACACTTACCTTTCTTGTGTTAAATGAAACAATGAGATTATACGAAACATCATTTTATTATAATAATTATTTAAGTATTATATTAATAAAAAATTCATTAATTTATGTAATATAAATAGTAAAAACTAATTTTTAAATATTATCAATTATTTTTTAATAACTAAAACATATTTATATTCAAAAATGTAATTTTCTTATAGTCCTTACATGTTTAGAAATAATATTTTCTCCAATAATCTATTTTTTATATCATTGTTTTAAAAATAATATATATAATATTAAAAAAATAAATATTTAAATTTATCAAATATACATCACATTTAAATTCACAATATCAAAATTATATTTTGTTTAATATTATATTTTTTACTAAAAAAGTGCATTTTTTGTTGAATAGTGAAAATTGCTAAATTTTAATTCAAAATACATTATCATCTAATTTAATTAGGTTGTATAATTATATATCATTTTGTTTTTAAAATATAATCTGATTAATTATAAATTTAGTTATCAAATTTATGTCATTGGAACAAATTTCATATCGAAATTGGGTATATAATAATTTCATACTTTTAAAAGTTTTATCTTAAAAACATGTTTTCGCAACACATTTGTGATAGTAAATTTTAATTAATTTGAACAAATTATGAAATTATAATTTTGAGAAATGTATTCTATTTTTTAAATAAGAATAATTTATTATATATAAAAATTTCAACTTTGTTTTTTAACAAATTTTTTTTTGAATTTAATAAAAAATAATTTTAGAAGTTATGGTAAAAATTGTATTACGTATTAGTAAAACATTAATCATAAGAGGTAAAATGATATAGAAATTGGTTGAAATAAATTTTCTTGACATATTTCCTCAAATTATCCTATTTTATCTATTTTTTAAAATTATTGGGGGTACAAGATGTTAGGTATATCTATTAATAATTTTCAAAATATTATAATTATAAGAATTCCACTCCTCCACTATAAAAGGGAACTCCATCCCTCACATACTGACAACATTAAATCCCTTTGGGTTTTTAAAAAATCATCCAAAAATATCTAATAAAATTCTATATACTCATCCAAGAATCCTAACTTTTGTAAAAAAAATCCAACAAAAGAGACCATTGTAGAAAACAAAGAAGAGTTACCTAAGTAATTACATAATACCTTAAGCTCCTTTTTATTATCAATTTCACCACCTAAAATATTTTTTTAATTTAATATATAATAAATTATGTCTACTATATATTATGAGATTTTTTATTCTATATTTTTGACATAAACTTACATAAAACTCCATCAATTGGATAATGAATTTACTATTCATGTGTACGCTGGACTGCCTCCACGCAAAACGATGTTATTAGTTTTTTCATTACCACATCTTATTGGAGGAAATTATGATGAAAAATAGAACATTATATGATATTTATGATATTGAATTTTTTTTATGCTTATTAAATTATTATATAAAATATACCTTAATAATTTCCAGTTTTGGAAATATGATAACTTCATTAGTTTCCTTTAAATTATCATCTCCTCAAAGTGATGTTATTAATTTAAAAATTACAAAGAATATATTAAGAATGTATTTAATGAAAATATATGTGATATATATGATATACTAAATCTATAGTAGTGATAATATATATACATTAACTTATTTCATCCCATTGTTTTACTTTCAATATGATAAAAATATTGAAATAGCGTTCATGCTTGTATATGGCCTATCATCCAATTAAATAGTGAATTCCATTTCGTATTTATATATTTATAGATTGTCATAAATATTTATATATGGAATATATATGACATTTATATAAATTTTTTCATTGCATAAATAAATAAATAAATATCTAAGTAATATGATGAAAAATAATAAGAAAGAACATGTACGAAAAAAGCACAAATTACCTAAATCGTAGCATTTAAATTGAATTGTTTATAAATGACTAATATAATGTCATTATTAAAAATAAAATGACTTTTATATAATAATTTGTTTATTTAATAGATTTTTAATAATCCTTTATTTATTATATTATATGTTTGTACAGGTATGATGAGAATAAATATATAAGATAAGTGGTTTGTTATCTCACATTAATTTCAGTGAGATTTATGAAATATTCACCACACATTTATTTTTTGTGTTTTATAAAATACCCATGAATATATGATTTTATTTTCTACTTAAATTTCCATCAATTTACATATTTATTTTCATATCTCTCTTCCATGGTGTCTTACAGTTCAAATATTACCAAATAAATAATGTAGTTTTGTCTTTCTTTTCCTTTCAATAAGAACCTGTTTTATTATGTTCCTATATTTTTTATGAGGTGTATTTACTAACCTTTTTCATGTAATATCATGAATATATATATTTTCATGGAATTTTTTGATTCATCTAATTTAATTTTCTTACATGGATTGTACGATTCAATGTTCCAAAGGGGTAATATTTTTTTGAAATAATTATATTGTTTATCAAGATTTTTTGTGACTATACGTCTATTTTTAAAATATAATAATCCATATCTAAATATAACTCTTTAATTTTATTCTCATATGGTCATTAATTATGTATTCATATAGTATAATATTTTTCAATCTATGGTATTTAATATTATTTTTTGAATAAAATATTATCTCAACTATTTTTTTTGTCAGAAATCTGTATATTTCAAAAATAGTTTAAAAAATTATTTTCATTATTTTTTTAGAAAATTTAATTAAATATCATTTTCAAAGAAATAGGGGTTTGAAAATTTTGTATGGTTTTAAATTCTTCCTATATAAAATTTCAAATATATTTTAAAATAAATTGGTTTTATATTATCATCCATGATTCCATTATATGTAATTAAAAATAATGGTTTTCAAGAGGATTTATGTTATATAATTAATTTTTTAAAGGAGAAATGAATATTTCATAAGGAATTTTTTTTACATATCCTATAAAATTATTTCTCATATATGTCTAATTCTATTGTAATTACACATTCTTTTCAATGAAATTATCCCAAGGGTCCATTCATATTCATTCCATAAATGATTTATGTTTTGATGGAATAATTTTTTGAAAACAATTTTATATTTCAAAAGTTATATGTTTATGAAACAAATTTACCTTTCATGTTTTATATTCTTATGAATCCTACTTATTTTCATGTGTTATTCTATGATGAAATGATGATGAGTGACTTTAATTTTTCAAATTTTATGATACGATGACATGTTCATGTTACCCATTTAATTTCAGGGGTTATGATATGACTATTTAGAATGATATGGAACAAATATGAATGATTTAATTATGATATTGCTGAGACTTATATCCCCCTACAATAGAATGAGTAATGATTAATGTCTGATGAGAATTTCATGGAAGGAATAGTGAGTGAACTCAGTTAAGTAATTGACTTTGTCTACTAAGATATTATTGGGAGAGGACCTTGAATACCAAAGTGTTCATTAGAATTAACCATGACTACCATGATTTTATGGGGAGTGAAGATAAACTAAAATTAAAGCCTTGGTAGAAACACATTGACTACTATGGAAATCATTTTATATACTGGTGTCCATGCCACTATTCTATGTCATAATTCAAATGATTTGATTTCATGGCTTATTCTATTTATTACCTTGTGATTAATGTCTTATTAACTGTCAATAATTATTCCAGGATTTTTTATTAAATATTTCAAAGGGGTATGATATTTTAATGCCATAATTAATTTCTCATACACTCATTCTCATGTATATGCTTTCATAACTATATAGTTTACACATACTAAGAATATGGGTGACCCAATTTTTTTTCATTCCCAATTTTATGAAGTTATATATTATGTATGATGTGTTTACGAAATGTGACCACTATGGAGAAGCTAGTGGACGATAATGTATATCACTTATGTACTACAATATATTTCTTTCTTGTTTTAAACAGAACTAGACTAATGCATACTTCATTCATTTTTTGGGTAATGTATTTAGTATTCCAAAAAAAGATGTAGTATTAATGCTAGAACTCTGAGGGCCTCTATATTTGGTATCAGAGAAAAAATTTAGTTATCATTTGGAATGAATGATGAGAAAAGTATTATAAGAATCCTAAAAACATGTATCCGAATAAGTTTAAGGATATCAAAAATTATATGAATATATAATTGAAATTTTTTAAATGATAGAATTAGTTATTCCATCAGATTACATCCAGGTCTGGTTAATACTAGTGGATGTGTCTCTTCCATATATGTACATAGGGATAATAACCCAAAAATACTATTTTTATACATACAAAATTATAATGTGGAGCATGAAAATGGAACATGCATCACACTTTGTTTGACAGTCCCAGGGTATATGATTTGAAAATTCACAAAAATTTTGTGAGACAAAATGATGGATTTAAATATATGCTTGAAATAGATAAACCATGATAAACAGAAGGTGAAAAATATTTAAAAGGTGTCAAAATTTATATAACATATATGTGTTTTTTAGGATTATTTATTTTCCTACTATGATTATTTTTTCTTACTCTATGATTTTTGGTTTTCATAAATCGATGTAACCTAATTGATTTAAATAAATTATACTTGTAATGAAAAACTATATGATTTTTCTATGAATCATATAAATTATAAGTGTGAAGTAATGATAAAATTTATTATTATTCTCAGTCAACTTCCTCAATCTGTAAATAATTCTAGAGATCCAGATGAGAAAAATAAGGGAACAAAATCCTGTTGAGTCCATTATGAGGGAATTTCCACATTCTAATCAATAGGTATTATATTCCACTTTTTTCTAAACAATGTTTTAGTACCACTGAATATATATCCAATATTATCCATTTTTTAAAACATGAAATAGTCATTCTGCATGTTAATCAGTTGGAAGCTGAAACTGACCAGTGGTAGAATCTAATAAAGAACACGAAGCATTAATCCAAAATTAATTATATTGATTGGGATGAGTTCAAGAACACATTTTTAATAAATAATTTCCCCATATTATTTTTATTAATATGAATAAATAGGTCCTTCGGTTTAATAAAATGTATCCTCAATCTGTTGGTACTTATGAGAAAATATTCAGATGACTTTTGAGGTACACATATGATATTATCATCCAATAAAAATGTAAAGTTGATAGGTTCATCAGGGGATTAAATAAATATCTCACAAGAGAATTTTATATAAGATACATTAGTATCAATGAATAAATTGTTCATTGTGAAATCATTGTAAACATAGTGGTTGGTGTTAAATATCAATTTAATGGTTTTGATAAAACAGATGGAGTTTAGTCAAAAATCTGAAAACCATAATGAGAAGTATATGATATTTCCTTTATTATATATGTATAAAGATAAGAATGGCTGATATTTCCTTAATGTGTCTAATAAATATATAAAGTGCACAAGGGATTGTGACTATGAATTTGATTGTTTAAGTGATGAGAATAAGTCATCTAACATTGTGAATGAAAAGAAAAACTATACAGAAATCTCCTCACCAAAATTAGTTATACATGTTTAAGGAGAATGTGAATTATGATAACCAGTTCCCAATTTCAATGTCTAGTGAGGTGGATTGATGTCAAAAAAACTATTATCTAAGAGGCCATGGTAAAATTCATACAATTCTTATTTGTGTTGATTGGTGCAATAATGATGTGTGAATGTTAAAATTACCATCGACTCTATAAATGTTACTATCTTATTTGATTATTGATATAAAACATCTAACATATTTAATGAATATTTTAAGGCTATTAATATTATACCAAAATTATTAGATATGCAATAAAAATTGAAACCCCCTCATAGTATGATGATTTAATAACAAGACAATTATTTTTCATTGGTTGACATCTGCGGGGCTGTTCTTCCTACAAATCTTTACATTCTTCTTTAGTGTTAATTTTATATAATCATAGGTACATATTTGATTTACCATTAAAAATCCAAAATGAAATTTTGTATAAGGGAAGTTAATTTTCATATTTCAAACCACCAGATGATAGTATATCAATGTGATGATAAGTATGAAATTCATATGTGGATTTTATCTAGTATATGTGTCTTAATCAACAAATATACAGTATATCTATCTAAAATAGATGGGTATAAAATTGATATTTATGACATGAATATTATTCATGACTTTTTTGTATTTAATTCTTCATATGTTTCCTAGAATTAAACTAATATTTATATATGAGTTCTAGATAGAACACATACCTATTTCCACCCAAATATCAATGCCCCCTCTAAAATATACACAATAATTATGAAAAAATGGTGAATAAACTATAATAAATCCTTGATAATGGAATAATTCATCCACATGTGTCACCTTGGGTCCACCTATTGCTATTCTAAAAACGAATGTAGAATCAATCAAAAATTGAATAGATTATCGAGAGTTGAATATGATCAATATCAATAACAGATATCATCTTCATCATATTAATGACTTGTTTGATTAATTTCATGGTTCTTGATAATTTTCCATGATTGACCTTCATTCTAGGTATCATCAATTCAGAGTCATGAAAGAAGATATACCAAAGTCAAAATTCCATACAAGAGAAAGTAACAATGAATATATAGTGATTCCTTTTGATATTAGTAACTCTCTAGATATATTAATTGTTTTGAAGAATAGATTCATTATATATTACCTAGATCAGTTTTTTTAGTCTATAGAAAAGTTATTCTTATTTATTCAATGTGAAATGATGATCATTAATATCATTAAATAATTAAACTAAACACACCAATGAAGGAGAAACTAAATGAAAAAATTATGAATTGAGCATTTTGGCTTAAAATGATACATATATTTTTCATAAAATCTTATGATAGTTTATGATGGTAGATTCAGAAAAGATTGAATCTATTGAGAGTTTTCCCAGACCCTCAATGATGAATGAGATTCATATTTTTCCTGGTTAAACGGGATATTGTTGATGAATTTTGGATAATTTCTCATGAATTAATAATATTATGACCATGTTAACTTGGAATGGTGTTTTCTAATTCAGATAGATTAGTGAGGGGAATATTTCAAGGAAATTAATAAAAGGATCCAAAGTGCACTTGTTATAACATTACCATGTAGATAATAATGGTTTTAAATTTATAGTTATTCAATCAAGAAGGGTTGGGGAAGTGTTCTATTGTAGAATAACATGGTTATAGACTTTTAATATTGTCTGTTTAAGATTCATGAGTAAATTAACCAAACAATTGATTTGGAGTAAGAAGGATTAATTCTTGCATTAAATACATAGATGAATTATCATTACAGGGAAATTTTTTATATAAATAAAAATCATAAAATTCTGATATAACTATTAACATAGTAGTATTTGATCATGTTCCATAGAAGGTGGCTAGTTCTAATAAATGATTATGAATGTTTGATACAATATTATCACCAAAATTAGAACAAATAGGTTGATTATTCGAGCTAAGGACCTAGCTAGTTTATCTCTGACGAGGATCACAAAATATCTGATATTTTTTAAAAGTATGGATCTAGATATCTCGATCAAAGGGGGTGAATATTATCTTTCTCAAATTAATTTTTGACCCTATATCAAATTTAATATTATAGAAGAATATAAGGAATGTATAGTGCTATAAAAGGATGATTAAAATAATCTTTATTTTAACCATGAATAGGATATAATTATTAGGTTTGAAAGTCATGTATATTTTCCATCTATAAAATTTTTTAGAGTTATCTATAAGTAAAAACTCATAGTTCTTCATTATCTGTTCATATTTGATGTAAAAAGGTGCTTATAGGATTTAATGAATAATTCTGGTCTTATTGCATGAAGTGGGATATCCTAGAGTTTTTATATCGGTGTATGGAATGAGAGAAACATAATGGTGAAATAGAAAAGTCTAAGGAGATGTTTCATCCATCTCCAATATCATAATGGAAATGGTAGAACATTTATATAGTTTTTTTTCATCAGACACCCCAAAATATCTAAATGGATTAATGATATTTGTGTCGTAGTCAATATAATTACTATGTCATTGTACTTATTTATTATAAAATAAGAAATCATTCATGATAATGTTTCCATGATGCAAATTAACAAAGTGATAAAAAAAATTTAGTACCCATTGGGGCCTATATACCCTGAGAGGGGGGTGAATCAGGGTATGGATATTCTTTTTCAAATTTCTTCCTGCCCCGCTGGATCTTGACCTCTTTGTTACAAGGGTCACTTTGTTTGCACTTGTGTGTATGTTATGATCACTTACTTTCTCCTTTATCTGATGATGATGCTTTAAATGCAATGCAGACAAATTTACCGGCAGACGCAGATATTTTTACTTGGTTCACCGCAAAGGGATACGTCCAAGGAGCATACGCCGACAAGTTGTCGGTCATACCAATTCCACTAGACTTCACTAGCTGTGGATTACAATGTTCAGGCTAGATCACTTCTATGCCCAGGCTCACTGCCTATACAAGGATTAGGGTCAGCTCACTGCTTTCCCAAGGGTCACTCCCTGTTTCTCTCTCTCTGGCTCAATGCCGGTGGAGAGGATCACATTTTTCCTTTTCCTAAGCTCACTACTCTGTGAAGGGATTCACTCACAGTTTATAGACCTGTAGGTCTCTTCATTTGCATGAATAAATGCATCCTTAACTTTTGATGGATGCTCTGTTATAGTCCAAATTTCATCCACTGATTAATACCTCGTTGCCTCTAACCACTGGGCAATTCCTTTTGGAAACACCTTCGCAAAGCACCCTACTTCACGAAGCTCCCAATTTCATGAAGCTCAAACAAGCCTTCGCGAAGCTCCTGCCTTTTCGCGAAGCTCTATCATGAAGCACTCTCACGATGCACAGACCTTCGCAATGCTTAGGCCGTCGCGGATCTTCTGCCTCTCCGTGAAGCTCACTGAGCCAACGCGGGGCACACGCCTTTCGTGGAGCTAGAATAGCCACCGTGAAGCTCCCCTTTCGCGAAGCACACTACCTTCGCGAACCACCTCTGTGAACCGAGAGTAATGGATTTTATCTGAAAATTATCTCTTCTTCTCTCGAGGTGGTCAGCCTCTATTTATAGGCGATTCCACCGACCCTCGTCCCTTCTACGCGAAGTCAACGCCACGTCATCTCAAATCGTGAAGCTCCAAGGTTTCCACCGGAATTCTGTCCAAATTGTGAAGCACCACGGAAATTTTCCGTTCGCGAAGCTTGACGTAGTCGCGAAGAATCACCATCAACATACCTTCACGACTTCGCCGCAAAGATCCCTCGCGAAGCCCTTCTCCGCCGCGATGCGCTTCATCCTCTGCTGTTCACGAAGCTTGACGTAATCGTGAAGCATCACCACCTCCATTTTTATGGCCTTCGCGAAATCTAATCCATGCATCCCATCTTCGCAAAATTCATGCCATTTCCATATTAAATTATGCTCTGTATGGAAATCCACTTTTCGCGATGCTCACCAAACTCCAAATTTTGGACCCCAAAAATTTGGCAAACACTGGGAAACGGCGCCACCTTGTAATTCTCTTTTGTACTGCCTCCAGATCGTCCTTTCCTTTTTCATTGTTCTTTGTCAACATGGAATGTCAACAACTTCTCGGGAACTCGACAAATATCCATTAAAACCTGCTTTGTCAACAAACACAATCAACCCAAAAAATACTGCAATGTTACCTTGAGGGATTTTTTTCCAACAATCTCCCCCTTTGGGTTTGTTGACAACTCTTCACAGCTCTGCTCATAATGATTTTCTGCACTTTGATACCTCACTGAGTCTTCTTCCAGTTTCTACCACCATTAGCCTCTTCCGATTCTGATAGCATTAAAGGATTCACTTAACACGTACTCTAAGCCCACATGAGCAATGCTCGGCGTGAGAAACAAGAGTAGTATGAAATGTTCATCAAAGAATCACTTCATGTCAAACACCAATTGTCAATTCCAACATGATACCAATTCTTAAATTGATACCAATTGTTGAACCACACTGTTCCCAATTGGTGATAGCTGGAAACCTTCTCTCACCATTCCAACACCACTGTTCTGCTTTTATCACGATCCTCAGCTGTCATGATTTCTATGCTTTGATCGATCACTTCTAGCATTGTCAGATTTGATACTCTCCCCCTTTCTCATTTCTCCCCCTATCTGGCTGCTCCACTGGTCAGCTTCTCCCCGTATCATTCATGATTTGTCAAATCTCCACACTATCTCCCCCTTTAATAATCACGATTTTCTCCCCCTTTGTCAATGAACCCAAAGCACACTCTTTTGTAGTCTGTAACATAGTAGAGAACACATATCATCACAGTAGGGAGAAACACATCATGCCTCAGGGAGAGGGGGGTCCCACATCCACACTATTTCAAGTGTGGGGAATCGACTGAACTCCCAGAGCCAGTCGATGCCTCTCAAAAGCTTCCTTGGGTAAGGACTTTGTCAGAATGTCTGCAACCTGTAGCTCTGTAGGCATGTACTCCAACTTCACGATTCCCTTCTCAACCTTCTCCTTGATAAAATGATACTTAATCTCAAAGTGCTTTGTCCTTGAATGATTGACAGGATTTTTGCTATGATTTATAGCACTTGAGTTGTCGCACTGGATTCCGATCGGAGACTTCACTTCAACTCCCATATCTTCAAGCTGCTGCTTCATCCACAATAACTGTGTGCATGCTTGAGTGGCCACAATATACTCAGCTTCTGTGGTGCTCAATTAAATGCAATCTTGTTTCTTGCTAAGCCAAGAAATACACAATCCACCAAGATAGAAAGCACCACCTGACGTTGATTTCCTATCATCCGCTGAACCAGCCCAGTCTGCATCAGTATAGCCCAATAACTCTGTCTGAGATTTATCAGTATATGTCAAGCCGAAATCCACTGTGCCCTGGATATACCGAAGTATTCTTTTCACTACAATCATGTGGCTTTCCTTGGGACTACTCTGATATCTCGCTGCTTGGCATGTGGCGAAAACAATATCAGGCCTTGTTGTAGTCAAGTACAACGCCTTCTCCAGCCTGAAAACATTGTTCTCATCCTCATGAATGAGAAAACCATCTGGCTTCTCAATGTACACCTCTTCTTCCAGAAACCCATTTAGAAATGAAGTCTTTACATCCATTTGGAACTCTTTGAACTTTCTTTTCCCAGCAATGGCTAGGAATAATCTGACTGTCTCCTGCCTTGCAATCGGTGAAAATGTCTCATCACCATCTATTCCCTCTATCTGGGAGTCTCCTTTCCACATCAGTCATGCTTTGTTCCAAATCATTATGACATATTCATTCATCTTGTCTAAAAAGACCCATTTAGTCCTGATGATGTTTTTATCTGCTAGCCTTGAAACAATTTCCCACATCTGGTTCTTCAGAATCTGATCAAGCATTTTATTCATAACATGAACCCAGTTTTCAACGTCAGCTGCATCAGCAAAGCATTTCAGCTCTACATGAGGCAGGAAAGATGTATGTTGTAGTGACTTCATTATTCTTGTTTGAACAGGAGCTGCCTGATCACCAATGATATTTTGTCTATCTATTTCAGCTTAGCTCTTTGGCTTCCTTGTAGGCACAAACTAGACACTTTAATGTTCATCATCTGTGTCTTCTTCTGAATCAGCATAAGCCACTTCTGCTCTCCCTGTGTTGCTTTCTTCCTCAACACTTTCATCAGGAAGTTGTTCACTGACTCATTTTTTAGTGGCTTCATTTATTTCAGCTACGTTTCTCAGATTTTTGTTGAGACACCTTTGATTTTCTCTTACAGGTTCTTGGTATCCTGAAAACAGTCAGCTGATACCATATTGTTAGAGCAAATAGATAAGCATGAAATGCATTGTTATTTTTGCTTCTCCTTGTGTTTCTTTCTTCCATAAATAGGAAACACCTGAGTCGAGTCATCCAATTATTGCATTGATGGCTCTTGAATCTGATTTGGATTTAGAATGCTCCCCTTGTGTTACACAACACTTCTTTCTGTTAGGCCCAACGGTAGAACCCATAACCATTCTTCTCCACATGCACCATTTATACTAATCTGGCACTCATCATCGAGCCATTAACCAAATATCTAAGCCTACTGAGTTGGAACTCGGTGTAGGAAATAAGAGACAAAGATAACAACACAATCGTATTCTATTGTGCTCTGTTGCTCCCTTTCTTCTTCAACTCTGGTACCTGATTTGAATCGATTGAAACTGTAGAGCATATCACATATCCACTTCGCATCCTTATATGCCACTTCCCCTTGGATCGTATCTCCCTAGAACCTAAAACACATGAATCATCAGTTAATAGCATTTTTATACATAGGGAGAGGGGAGTTCTCTCGAATCCTCAAAACGAGGATTGTGGTTGATCCTGACGAGTCAAACCTTTGATTTTTTCTTGGAGGGAATCACACTCCTTTCTTGCTTCCTCCAGCTACCTAGCCAACTTCAACTGTTCTGGCCATATGACTAGGGATTCATTGCCTACATTCTGAGCCTTTTTCTGATACATAGATTTGGTAGGGTCAGCCTTTCTCACTGCTTGGGGTATAAACCCGCTAGTACACATTTCCTTCTTTGAGGTTCTACCAAAATTCCATTTTCCTTGATTATTTCTTTGAGTATGAACCTCTCTATTTTTCATCTTCCCTTTCTTCTTCTCCCATCTTAGGGGTCTTCCTCTTTCCTTCACTTCTCGCTGAAAAACACGACATGTGGATTTTTTGATGCATTCTTCGTTCATCTTTCTTTTATCAGATGTATGAGTCACCACACTCTTTTTTGCTGGTGGTGAGTCCTCCATTGAACATTCATTCTTCTTTATCACAGCCGGAGTAGATTTCCCCTTAATCTTCCAGGTTTGTTCACATTCTCTCCTTGAGAGCGGTTGTGAGTACGATAGAGGAGGTGATTGATACACCTTTCGTTCAGATCCATGTGATTCCCCTGAGGCTCTAAGCCTATTTTTCACCTTACTACTTTGTCTCCCAATGTAAGATTTCTCTTTATACATCACTGGAGTCAAGAATCTCTTTCTGGGCTCTTTTTCCTTTCTTGTTTTCTTCTTGCTACACTCTCTGGCCAAATTCCCATAATCAGAACATATGAAACATTTTCTATTAAAGGAATACCTCATTTCATCACTTCTCTACTGATATGTTGATGCAACTTGTTTTATTCTTCCAGCATCGATCTACTGAGATTCCTGACACGTACTCATGGTGTGTCCCATCCTTCCATAGTAATAGCATCTGATGAATGTTCTCCTCTGAGAAACTCTTCTCTCTGATTTATCATGATGCTTCTTCTTATTCTCAGATTTAGCAATGCTTCTGTTAAAATAGCCTGAAACGTATTCCTGATCCTCTAAACAGAAGCTTGATGTGTGGCCATGAATCCCACAGAAATTGCACATGTCGTCACTACTTCTTGGAACTGTCCTCTTAGGCCTATCTCCAGCACCTATAGGATTCCTTTCACTTCTGGAACTGTTCACAGCTCTCTTACCACTGGAGATTTTCACTGTGTTTTTCTTATTCTGTATAAGAGTGGTATCATCATATCCAATTCCAGATTCTCCCAAAAAGGATGGCCTTTGGGAAGATACAATCCTTTCATGCTTCTCCTCTGATGTAGCATATTTGGCTTTCATTTTATCATCACCTGCCAAAGGATGGTCAAATAATAAGTGCAGTGCAACCTTCAACTTGGGCTTATCTTCATATTTAGATTTCTCCATTTCCTTCTTCACTGATTCTAGATCTTCTTCCAACTTTTGAATCTTGATATCCATTGATTCAAGATGGACATCAAGTTCTCCCTTGAGAAGCTTCCCTCTACTCATCTCATCTTCTAATTCACGTGTCAGCTTATCCACCATGTCACTCTGCTCCTTTACTTTCAATTTTTCTTGAGCAACAGAATCAAAACAACATGCATTGTCTTGTTGTAGTATTTGATTCTTCTGAACTAGATCAGATAGCTGTGTAGAAATATCAACATTTCTAGCTTTCAGATTCTGAACTTCATCTAACTTTTGACTCTCTTCATAATCACCAGCCTTTTTTCCTTTTATTTTAGCCAGCTTTTGTAGTTCCTCAGCTTGAGAATCATTCTTCTCTATTAGGTCTATAACTATATCAATAAGCCTTTGATTTAAGCCTCTTAGATTTTTGACCTCAATCTCCAATACTTTGATCCTTATTTCCTTCGTTTTGACATCTTCATCCGATTTCTGGACCATTTCCTTTGTCATGTTAATGACATCAACTGGTGTCCTCCTTGAAACTTCTTCATCATCAGTGGTTTTAGCATCACTATGAATTTTAAGTACTTCACTCGTTCCAACATCATTATTGAGTGAATCTATCTTTTCCCTATCTGATTCATCCAAGCCTTCCTTCAGCAAGCTGTTTGATTCCTTTAATTGAATCACACTTCTTCCATAAACACTTCCGCACTGAGGAAAACCACCTGACTTCTGATTCTTCTTTGATGTTTTTCCCTTTGCCATGGCACACTGAGATAATAGAAGACTGATTTATCAACACAAATCAACTACACAAATTCTGAGCAAACAAATATGATAAAGGCAACCTATCACTCTGATACAAACTTTTAGGACCAATAGGGGCCTATATAATCTGAGAGGGGGGGTGAATCTGGGTATGGATATTCTTTTTCAAAGTTCTTCCTACCCCGCTGGATCCTGACCTCTTTGTTACAAGGGTCACTTTGTTTGCACTTGTGTGTATGTTATGATCACTTACTTTCTCCTTTATCTGATGATGATACTTTAAATGCAATGCAGATAAATTAGCAGGCAGACACAGAGATTTTTACTTGGTTCACCGCAAAGGGCTATGTCCAAGGAGCATACGCCGACAAGTTGTCGGTTGTTCCAATTCCACTAGACTTCACTAGATGTGGATTACAATGTTCAGGCTAGATCACTTCTATGCCCAGGCTCACTGCCGATACAAGGTTTAGGGTCAGCTCACTGCTTTCCCAAGGGTCACTCCCTCTTTATCTCTCTCTGGCTCACTGCCGGTGGAGAGGATTATCTTTTTCCTCTTCCTAAGCTCACTGCTCTGTGAAGGGATTCACTCACAGTTTATAGACCTGTAGGTCTCTTCATTTGCATGAATACATGCATCCTTATCTATTGATGGATTATCTGTTATAGTCCAAATTTCATCCACTGATGAATACCTCGTTGCCTCTAACCACTTGGAAATTCCTTTTGGAAACACCTTCGCAAAGCACCCTACTTCGCGAAGCTCCCAATTTCGCAAAGCTCAAACAATCCTTCACGAAGCTCGTACCTTTTCGCGAAGCTCTATCACGAAGCACTCTCGCGATGCACAGACCTTCGCAATGCTTAGGCCGTCGCGGAGCTCCTGCCTCTCTGCGAAGCTCACTGAGACAACGCGGGCCACACGCCTTTCACGGAGTTAGAATAGTCGCCGCGAAGCTCCCCTTTCGTGAAGCACACTGCCTTCGCGAACCACCTCTGTGAACCGAGAGTAATGGATTTTCTCTGAAAATTCTCTCTTCTTCTCTCGAGGGGGTCAGCCTCTATTTATAGGCGATTCCACCGACCCTCGTCCCTTCCGCGCGAAGTCAACGCCACGTCATCTCAAATCGCGAAGATCCAAAGTTTCCGCCGGAGTTCTGTCCAAATCGCGAAGCACCACGGCAATTTTCCGTTCGCGAAGCTTGACGTAGTCGCGAAGAATCACTATCAACATACCTTCGCGACTTCGCCGCGAAGCTCCCTCATGAAACCCTTCTCCGCCGCGATGCGCTTCAGCCTCTACTGTTCGCGAAGCTTGACGTAATCGCGAAGCATCACCGCCTCCATTTTTCTGGCCTTCGCGAAATCCAATCCATGCTTCCCATCTTCATGAAATTCATGTCATTGCCATATTAAATTATGCTCTTCATGGAAATCCACTTTTCGCGAGGCTCACTAAACTCCAAATTTTGGACCCCAAAAATTTGGCAAACACTGGGAAATGGTGCCACCTTGTACTGCTCTTTTGTACCGCCTCCAGATCGTCCTTTCCTTTGTCATCGTTCTTTGTCAACATGGAATGTCAACAACTTCTCAGGAACTCGACAAATATCCATGAAAACCTGCTTTGTCAACAAACACAATCAACCCAAAAAATACTGCAATGTTACCTTGAGGGATTTTTGCCCAACAATTTTCATGTAGGACCACATTCTATTGTATTTTATCAGTATATGAGGATTAATTCAATGTTATGGAGAATTATTCAGTGAGAACCTAATATTGGATTATGTTTCTTCACTTCATTCCATCCTCGAACAGATGGTTAATCTGATAGAAAAGTTCAAGCCTTTGATGAAATATTTATATATTGTTCAATTAATTTCAAAGGTTTATGGGATCCACACCATCCTCTAGTTTATTTTCCATCCAATTGTATATTTCAATCATGCATTCAGATGGATCCTTATGAATCCATCTATAGGATGAAACGTAGAGTTCCAACATTCCAGGATGATGTTAGAGAATGAAAACTATGGGGCCTATGTTAGATGGAAGAATTGAAGATAAGGTTAGATCCATTCAAAAAAATATCAAGGCTTCTCAATGTATAATGGAATGTTAGGATGGTAATAAAATATGTGATCAAGAATTTGATGTCCGTGATAAGTTGTTTCTTTGAATTTCTCAATGTAATAAAGTTATTATGTTCGCTAAGAAAGGAAAAATATTCTCTATATATATAGTTCCCATTAAAATTCAAGATCGTCTAAGGATGATATCTTATCTATTTGACTTCCTATAAATATATCTAAATTGTTTTATGTGTTCCATTTATCTCCCTTGAGGAGGTATATATCTGACCCTTCACCAGTACTAAACTCATAGTTCATACCACTGGTGTAGGAACTTTTTTATGATTATCAACATGTTAAAAATTTGGATCATACATTGAATGTTATATGAAAAATGGAAACACACATTGTACATGATTTTTTTGGATTAATTAACAGTAGATGGATAAATGTAGGAACATTATGGTATGATTAGGAAGAATTACCCTCATTTCATGTATCATAATGACAAATTTCAAGGGATAATTTATATTAAAAAGGAGAATGTTACACACTATATTTTTATGAACCATTTTTACAAATAAAATAATTTCATTTTATATGTCCTATCACAATCTACATTATGTTAATATTTTATTATATGACAAACTACAAAAATTATACTCTATTTGGAACACCGACTTAGCTTTCATTACATGCAAAAATGATATTCTATGAAACATCATTTTATTATTATAATTATCAAAAAAATATTGTTAGAAATAATCTATTAAACCAAGTAATATAAATATTAATGAATAATTATAAAATATTACATATAATGGTTTTATACAAACAAATAATTTTTATGATAATACATGAAATGTTAAATAATGTATTCATATGTTGGAAAATATTGTTTTCACAAATGAAATTCATTTTATATCCTATGTGAAAAATAATAAAATTAATTTCAGATACTTACAAAATATAAATTTTATAAAATAAATTTATATAATTTTTTTGAATTTTGATATTAAATACGGGTGAGTTGTAAAATTTATTTTTGAAAAACCACATGTGGCATGAATAGTAAAAAATAAAGAATTTTTTATTCGAGATTTCTTTTTCATCTGATATAAATATATTAATAAATTATATTTTAATTTGTTTTTAAAATATAATTATATATATTTTATGTAAATTAATAAAATTTTGGTCATTGGAATAAATTTCACAATGAAATTTGATATAATAATAATTCAATCTTTTAAACACTTTCTCTTAAAAACTCGATGTCACGACACGTCAGCATGATTAATTTTATATTATTTTATTCCACTTAGTTGATTATATTTTGGTAAAATGTATTACATATATGGAATCATACTAATTGATAATTAATAATAAATTCAACATAGGGTTTTACAGAAAAAATTAGTGAAAATAATTAAAATTAATTACAGTGATTAAATTAAAAATGTTATTATTTAATGGTTGAAATTTAGTTTTAAGAGGCGAAGATACCTAAAACATGACCAAAAGTCCTTTTATGGACTTATTTTTACCCATTTGCCTATTGTAACAAATTTTAACTATTATTTGTGGATTATTATATACGGTTTCCATCTAGATAGTTTGGAAATTTGTATATATACAAGAATGTTATTCCGCTCCCCTATAAAATGGAATTCACACCCCACAATTCCTAATACCTTTAATGCCTAATTTTTCGCCCATAATCCTCCCAAATATCCATAAAAATACTATATCATATTCCTATAATACTACAGTTGGACAAAAAACAAACAATGACAGCCCTTCGGTGAAAACCAATAAGAGTTACCCAAAGAAGAGTTAACATCATTTCTAGAGATCTATTATTTTATATTAATTATCCTATAATTAAATCATACTATTAAATTATTATATAATAAAATATGTATCTTAAATAAACTTTTAATTTTAATTCAATGATTTCAAATAACATTTAAAAACCCATCCATCCAATGGGAAACGATCTTACCATTCATGCGTAAGGCGGACAACCCCCTCACGAAATAATGTTTTTCATTTTTCCATTACCATCATTCATGTGTGGTAATTATGATGGAAACACTATATTAATATTGTATACATATTATTTATGATATTATTATGTTTTTTTTAATTTTTAAATGAAACATACCATCATGCTCTCCATTTTCAGTAATTATGATAATTGCGGTCATGGACGTGTCGACTTCTACCGTGTCAAACTGATGTGATTCATTTTCACATCTCATGGAATTTATTTAGGATGGGTACAGTGAAATTATATGATATAAATGAAAAAATAGTTAAACAATAATATATATATATATATTTCCATTATACTATTTCTATTAATACATTAAAAAATGGAAACAACGTTCATGCATATATACGACTTACCATCTACATAAACAGTCTATTCAATTTCAATTGTATATATTTTATATGTTATTATAAATATATATATATGGAATATATATGATATCTATATAATTATTGAAATTATTTATATAATTAAATCATTATGTATGTAAGAGAATCAAGAATGATAAGTCAAAACATGTTAGAAAAACAATGCAAATATTAACAAAAGAAAAACATTAATAGCAATTGTTAATATATATGTAATATAAAGACATAATAAAGAGAAAAATGGATTCTCTCTTAAGAGAGCTCTTCTCTCACTATCCCGATACGACAATTGTTTCTATTCGATCGTTTCAGACGATGATCGAACTCCGTTTGATATGGTAGGGCATGCAGATCTTTTCTCTCTATGTTGTCCATATAAAATGGGCTGAGTTGCTCATGGTTGATCTTGATAGGCGAGGAAATTATTCTGGTGATGGTGGTTCTGATATTGAATATATGATTAATCTCGTGTGGAGGACCCCTAGATTGGGGGTTTTCACTTATTGGTCTAGCTATCAACCTACTGATGGGCGAACGATGGCGCGACTGGAGGTTTCCAGAAACGGATCCCCTTCCAATGGCGGGGACAACGAGTTCCTCAAGGAACACGGTGCATGCCAATGGTGGTTTGAGACCCTGGAGGAAGCTTTATGATTCAGGGTTGGTGATGTGTGTCATGTGGCAGGTGGTGTGTTTGTGTTGCACAGGTGACGATGGTGACCGGTCTTGATCCGGTCCGTGGGGGTTTTGGGATGGTTGTCAGAGAAACTTCCTAGAAACATCATCAGATGCTGATTGGCCGAGATGCCGATGTTAAACTCTGGACACTGGACATCGATGGTATAGCGTTTATGGGGGTTGGCCATTGCGGACGATCTTGTGCACTGCCTGTGACGATGTTCGGTTGTGGAACAACGTGGGGATAGAGGATCAGTGCTTGTGAAGGTTTTTCCAGGAAAAGAGCAGGAGGACGATGGTGAAGTCGACGACGACCGGAAGGCTAGTGATGCTTTGATTATGGTGATGATGCGACATTATTGGGCACAACGACCTCAGGATATAGGGCAGCTGACTTTCGTGATGGCTTTTGCGGGTTACACGCTATCTGTCTATTGGTTTGGTCTATGCCTAGTGCAATTGACAGATTACATTACAGGTTGTTTGCCTTCTGGATGTCAGTTGGCTCGGGAAGCGGAGAATGTGTTTTTATAGGGCTTATTTTATTGGTCGTCAATGTTTATTTTTGGTTTTCGCTTCGTGCTAAGGGGGGTTTGATGTTTTCATGTGTGAATGGCGTTTTTTTCACTTTGTGTTCGGTGGTGGCTCGTACCACATTTATTGTGATGGTGTTGACTTGTCCTTTTAATTTTCTTTAATAAATTTTAGAACTGAGCATGCACGGGTCCTAAATCTTCTTAGTGAAGAAATAATAAAAGCATATATGGTATTAGATATAAAAATATGGATATTCAATTGTTTTATTATAAAATCTATTTATTATAATTTAATTTTTATCGAGTATGACGGTAGTCGGGACTTACGGTAACAGTTTTCTCGACATACTTTTAATTCATTATGATTTATGCCTTCTTCACCACTCATTTATATTTTATAGTTTATATAATTACCATTAATATTAAAAATTAAATTTATCATTAATATTATTATTTTGAAAATATCCAATTATGATATCTCTTTCATGGTTTTTTATTTTTCAAAAGATAACAAATCAGTAAGATAGTTTTGTCTCAATTTTTTTTCCTAGAGGCACATATTTTGTTTTGAACCTATATTATTTTATGAGGTGTATGTACATAAATTTCTCATATTATTTCCAGATTCTCCATATATTCCCGATATTTTAAGCTTCCTGTAATTTTATATTCTTATATGGAGAATTCAATTCTATGTTACATATTCGTATGCATTCATTTCTATAATCTCATCATTTATCAGGATTGTTTGTGATTATGCATAAATTGTAGAAATATTATGATCTATCTCCCAAGAATGATCATGAAATTCATTCTCCAATATTTATTAATGATTTTTAATTTATTAGTACGATTTTTTCATCATTTGTTCAAAATATAATGTTTTTATGAGAATCCAAAATCATATCACTTTTCAGTCGTAAATATCTATATTTCAAGAACAATGATTTCAAAAATAGTCTTCAAAAATGCATCTAAAATTGTAATTATATAGCATTTTCAGGGAAAAAGAAATTAATTTTTTTATGGTGTTCAAATATTCCCTTAAAACTTTTAAAAACTATTTTCAAAGAAAAATATTTATCACAATAATTTTTGTGGATCCATTACATGTTTTCAAAGAAAAAGGATTTCAAAAGGATGTTTATATTTAATTTTTTTTACGTGGAAATAATATTTTCCACCAGATTATTTTAAATAACCTTCTATAATTATTTTACATCTAATATGAAATCTGTGGGTGTTACTACTGCCTTCATATGGAATGATCTATGGTATCTAAGCATACTCTTTCTCTGAATGGATTATGTTTTAATTTCATTAAGTTTATGTAATATGTTTCTCTTTAACAGTTTATATATTTATGAAACCCATATCCCTTTAATTGGTTATATATTTATGAAAAGCACATATATTTACATTTTATTCTTTGATGAATAGATTATGAAATCCATCTAATTTCCATTTGATATGATATGATGACATGTTTACGAAACCCATTTCATTTTATGGTGTTTGATATGATTGTTAATGATATTTACAAACATGTGTTTAGAATTTTGTTATAGGATTAGTGGGAACTATATATCCATACAAATAATTATTAAATGATTATATCTCATTAGATATAATTGGCATGAATGTGGAGTGAAATCGGTTCTATAAAGGACAGTGTCCACTGAGATAGTCGTAGAGGTGGTACTTGACTTTGAAAATGGTCATGGGAATAAACCATGACTTACAAGATGATAAGAGGAGTAAAACCATAATACTATGATAGTCATGGATGTGGTTCCTTGACTCTTGTGAAAATCATTTCTCATGTTTAGGTACATGTGATTATGTTTCAATGTTTCCAAAAGCACTAGGCAAATATGATATTTTAGATTCTATTGTTTACTTTATTATATATTTTGAAACAATTATGTAATATTAACAAATAAAAAGTGAGAGTCACTATAAATTATTTATATTTATGAATTTGTTTGGTTATCTATTCATTTACTGCCACATTATTCTATATGTTTATATCTACTTTCATTATTGTGTGTTTCTAGTTAAATCGGTTTGTCCCGCTTTGATTATAAGGTATAGTGACCCCAATGTAAAAGCTTTACACTCTCACTAATAGTATGAATCCTATGGAATACAGGGAGAATATCATGAGGCTATGTCACTCACTAGATTAAGACATGGGATAATTTCATCCCACGTTAGGGCATTAGAGTGAATATTCCTAGGAATATTCTTCAGTAGTGTCAATTCAGGTCTGATATAAGGCCTGTTTTCTTTACTAGGTAATCCTCAGGTCAAGAGCAACATGAATTTCTCAGATTTATTAGCCCTTGGTACCTATGGTCTAGTACTACATCCACTTTTTTATGAAAAAATTTAATTATTTCTAAGAAAACCAAAAAATCATTACCTTACCTTTTTTTTATTTTTATATATACTTTTTATCAATATCTATAATAGGTTTGTGTTTGAAAAGCTATTTTTTATAAATCTAATTCATAATAATTCATCTAATAATCCTTCTATAAAAACTGTAGGGACCCTAGCCCTAGCAATCCATTTTTAGTTTCAACAACCATTTTATTGTATTAAGATATAAGGTAATAAATCATAAAGAATTGAATATATTTTAGAATAAGAAATCTAGATACGTTCCAAAATATTACATTATTTTTGTATAAAAAATAAAAATATATTTATTTTCTAGAATAAAATTATTCCCTGTAGTATATCAATACATATCTTTTATAGTAAACTTTATAGAATACTGCAGAAATTAAAAAATTAACGGTGATATCAAATTCTCAGTAAGGGTTATGCACATCAGATGAAATCATGAATAAATAAGCATAAAGAATATTTAATTTTAAATAAATTAAATCACATTCCATTTTAATAAAATTACTATATTAATAAAGAATGAATATTGAATACAAAAATAAATATCTAAAAATGAAGATCCTTTAATAAAAAATTACAGAATGATATACCTTCGTAGATAAAATCACATAAAAATATCATCGATGATAAAAAAGAAATTATGAATTAAATAAAATTTTAATTTCTGAATTTCATATTTTACAAGAACTAGAAGCATTTTCCATAAAGACTATTCACAAAAGGGTACAAAACATATTGTGTAAAAAATCAATATGATTTGGCCAACTGATTTATCACATGATAATATTGACGAATCAAGGTCTAATTGTTAACTAAGCCCCATCCATGGTTATACGTCCAAATAATTCTTTTTTCAATCTAATAATCTATTTAAATTTAATTATTATCATCACATATACGTATTGAGTATGGAATATTGATTTATCACCATTTCCTAGATATATTGATATATTTAAAAGTAGAAATCATATGTGTAAATTGTATTAGTATTTTGAAAAAATCATATACGTCATAAAATAATATGGATATTAAAGTGAAATGATATTTCTAATGATAAAATATTATGAGTAAGTGATGGATTCATGATAATATTATGAATCACTGAAGAAAGTTATATTTCACAATAACTTTTAATAAATTGTAATTTCAAGTCAAATCTTCTATGTTGAAATTATTCTTTGTGAATATCAAAATATAATGATGTATGAATAAATCATTATATTAAATATAAATATTAATTCATATAAACCACCTAAAATTTTATTAGTTCATAATAATAAATAAATGTCAATGGAATGTAAATTGAGATGAAACCCCTTACTTCAAAGTGCATTTTGGTTGTCTGTTATTTAGGCTCTTGTATAATGTATTTACAGATCTTATTAACCTATAGAAACACCACATTGATATTTATAATATTATATATGATTATTTTATAACATATTATTACCATTTCATTAATAATTATTCATTGTTATCATTGTTTTAGTTATTAACTACCATGTTTTCTTATGCGTGTTTTCTCATGAAAGATCTAATTTGAGTGAAAATTTTATAAGTTGATCATATCTAGAATAATAATAATAAAATAATTATAATATTTTTACATCATTTATTATTTTAAAACCTACCATCAATTATGGTTATGAAAAATTATGTATGTTATGATCACGGAGATGGTAGGTCATACGTACTCATTAGTAAAATTTTCCATATTCAATGACTATTATTGAAAATGAGTAAGTGATATTTTTTAATTATTGAATTATCATAATATCATATATATCATATGGATTCTTTATTTATACTTATATTTAGAATTCAAGTGGTGTGATGATGGAAAGACAATCACATCACTTCGTGAGAGCGACAGTCCACACCTATAAGAAATATGGGATTATCATTTATTGAAATTTAATTATTTGATATATCATTGTATTAAATAATAAATATTTCACTAATACCATATTTATTTCTTTTATATCACATATAATAAATAACATCACCTCTTATCAGCATCCATGTAAATAGTTTGTCAATTAAAATTCACATTGTTTCGCGATGTAGTAGTATGCCTTAGAAAAGAGATACATTATCGTTTCTCCTATAGAATGGAATGTAAATAGTTATATATGAAATAATTTCACTAGTGTTATAGTAAAATTTCAAATATTATATATTAAATTTATATTATTCATCATACGCAACATAGATATGTGGTAATCAAAAAATAAATGTCAATAGAGCGTATAGAGGTATTCCACCACACATAAGAATAACGATTTCATAACACATTTCATTGAAGTGTGTACTGTTGTTGGTATTAACCCTAACATAACATCATATCAGTGTTTTTATGATACTAAGGAAATTATATAAGCATGGTAAAATGTAAATTTAAGGATATGGATAATGAAATTAAATAAAGATGCTCCTTTGAGACCATTCCCTCTTCTTTGGGTGTCATTTATAGGTTCAAACTAAATCCTTCAAAGGTTTGATTTATATAACATTATAATATTTTAAAAAATAATAATAGGATCAATATCATGCAATATATGCCAAATCATGCATAAAATAAATAAATAAAAATCATTATTTTAATGTGATAGTTATCACCCAACCTTTAGAATGGTGGGAATGAATAAGAGTAACTAAACTTGAAAATATAGATTAGAAATATTTATAAAATTAATTCATTGGTTAACAATTACATAGAAATTAATATAAAATAAAATTTAATATAAAATATGTGTTAATTATAAAAAATTTATTTTTTATATGCATAATGGAATTTTATCTTCATAAATTAATTTAATAAATAATATATGATGAAAAAGAATAAAATAAATATATTATATATTTAACAATGATTTTTTAAAGTTCATACAATATATTTTTATATGATTATTATAATATTAATTCTAATTTTATGAACAAAAAAGATATATTATTTCAAAAGGTAATATTCCCACAATTTAATTGAGCACCTATTTTAAATCTAAATATTGAAAATTTTACATATTTTACATATTTTATTTTCAAAAAGAAAATTAATTTTTGAAATAATAATATTAAAATTATCTTATAATTACTTTTTTAATTATTTAGAGATGTTTTATTTTTTTTTATGAATAATGATAAATTATGAAATTTAATTGAAAACCATTATTGTGTAAAATTTATTCATATATAGAAATTAAAATTTATATTGGATTTAAAGTTTATTTAATTAAATTATATTTCGATAAATCTAATTTATTAATATTTAATAAATTATGAATTGAAATTGGATATAAAATAATCTCAATATTTTTATCTTTTACAAATTGAAACCATCTTTCCCATTACATCTATGGGATTAATGTTTTATCTAATTTTTAATATTATATGATTTTAATTTCATTAAATGGATTCTGTATTTTTTATAAGGTTTTATGGATTACATTGTAAGGTCATTTTCATTATTAGGTGTATAAGGTTACTATTTTAAAAAATTATTTTCCATTGTATACGTAAAATAATGAAACCTACTAAAGTTAAATACAAAATAATCCTTATATAATCACTTTAAACAACCCTTCTTCATGTAAATATAAATCCTCACCACCTCATTTCTCCTCATAAGACATTATACACTTATAATATATTAAAAATAAAATAATCCCCTCTCTCCCCAATTCATATTTCTAGTGTTCTAACCAAATGATAAAATCCAATGGATTTAATGATTCTTTCAAGGTGGTGATATTCAAGAGGTTATTTTCTCAAAGAACCATTATTTTTTAATTATTATATTTTATCGTGACCTTCTTTATCTATAATAGAATTATAAAAAAAACTATAATTTATTAAATGGAGTGTTATTTTTCTAATATAATATCTCTTATCTATGTTATTTATTCACTTCACTTGTTTAGTGATACAAAACCATTGTCAAATTGTGAAGGATTACCATCTCCGTTAATAATGATTTTTTATTTTCAAATACCTCATTTTGGAATACTGATAAAAATATTATTATCATTATATCATAATTTTATAGTTATATTATAACCTATATAATTTTCAGTAACTAACATATAAAAATAATATTAAATAAAATGAACCAGGTTTATGATGATTGGAAAAACTACCAAAATAAGTTTAACAATTATAGTTTACGTTTTTAAAAATTATTCCTATTTAAAAACGTAAATAAAATGTATGACTGATAATTTATACATAGGGAGGTTAATTAATCACATTTCATTCCAATTTTTTACTTTTAAACCCCTTTTAAATGGACATCGATAATTATATTCAAATGAACTGATCCTTAAACCATGAAACAAACATACCAGAAACCATGAAAATCGTGAAATTATATTAATAAATGGGTCAAACTATCATCTAAAATAATTGAATAAGATTTTGTAAATATTAATATAGTTTTTTAATAAGTTAATAAAAAAATTAAAATTATTATATAGGTATATAATGTGTAAAAAAGTAAATGTAAGAAAGATTAAGGATTTCACATCTCATATTTTATATCTATGAGATATTTTCCTAATTCAAAATTATTGTTTTTGGTTTATTTTATGTATTATGATATATAATATCATTATTCTCATTTCCCTCATGGTATTTAATATCTAATTGGATAATTATTACTATTTTGGTGCATAAATTCGGATTAATTACTACATGCAAGGGAAGTCTAACTCTTTTACATTCTAAGGGTTAAATTTCTTATACTTGATTATATAGTTCTAATATTACGATTGAACTGAATATTAAATATCATAAGTTTTTAATCCACAATTTAATTTATATTTAAATATAAAAAACATAATCTATTCATTTTATTAATTAAAGAATTATTTATAAGATAGTTTTATGGTACAGTAACAAAAAAATTCTTATTAAAGTTCCATTTACAAAAAAAATGTTTTATTTACATATATTGCCTGAATAGAATTTACAAAACTATTGATTATTTATTATTTTTAATATTACATTACATGGTCATATGGATAATTCCAATTAATGTTTTTTTTTATTTTTACATGCAGTATTTTATAAATAATTGACATCATAATGAAAATTACATTTTCACCAAAGACTCTTATTATGTTGAAATCATTGATGATTTATTTGTATGATATGGTTTATGGATATTTTTTATGATGAGCTATAGTTATGTGAAAGAAAAATGAAAGGTGGTTTCAAGATATACATATTTTTGGTGGTAACATGATAAAACAATAAAAGGTGTTTTAGTGAAATACCAACGATGGTTGGTCACATTATAACTGTCAATACATTACTAACTCTTGAGTTGATTGATGGCCATATTAGATATTCAATTTCTAAGAGTGATATGTACAATGATGTCCCAATTCACCTAATAATATTTTCTATTCATTATAATGGCTTATCATGAAAATTTAATGATTCTAAAAATGCAATAGATTAATAATTGGGAAAATATGGTTTCTTTTTTCTGAAAAAAAAGATATGTTTTTATGAAAATGTTTTTATCAATTTTCACTGGACTGGAATATTCTTGTTCTTATTGCCCCTTATTGAGGAATTTTCCTTATCATATATTTCATAATGTTTTCCACATTATGTAATGGGGAATATAGACAAGGATGAGATCATGTAAAAATTTTGTGCGGATTTGATAATGAGTCAAAGAAATGATTTTTGAAGACTTTTTGTTTGTGTAATAAATGGATAGAGAGCACAAGTTTCAACCATTAATGTATGTGTTATTTTGTAACTGTTAGTCTTCATTATCTAAAATATAAACCAAAAATATTATTTTTAATGTAAAAATGTGGATTCTAGTTTAAAATCACTATAATAAGTAATGATTAATGGTGATTCTTTATAGTTTTTATTATTGAAGGATTTAGAAAAAAATTAGATACTATGATAGTTTCTTTTGATTTATATATATCATGATTAGGTTTAGTTGGTTTATAATGATTATATGTTTTATTTCTTATAAACTACAATTTAATTTTTAATTGGTGGATTTTAAGGAGAGTAATGATATTTTTGGAGATTGTATTTAAAAAGGAAATCAATTTAGGTTTAAAGGATTTGAATCTTATAGTATAAAAAAGTTTCTATGGGTATTATATTTAAAAATAACATTTTAATTTTAATATGTAATAATTAATTTCATATTTTAATGATTTTTTATATATATATTAAAATTCATCAATTAATATTGACAGAATGAGGTCTTTCTCAGCCATCTTATACCTCCTAGATGATATGATAATCACAATTATAAAAAAACAAGTAAAAATGATATTAAAGAGTTCTTGAATATTAAAATTACCTACATGAATTGTTTTTAGTTATACAACCCATATAGTATTCTATAAAAAATTTATTGTTCATGGTATCTTTCTAATCATATTTCAAGATCTCAACTCTTACAAATCATTCTGAAAAGTGAAATACTAAATGTTTTCTTGAACATCATCCTCTAAAATATAGGATAACTTCTCGAAAAATAATGGGAACATAAATAACATAATTTTTAAATTTTTTTGGTATGAATTATTTTCCTATAAATAATATATAAATCATGGTTATATTGATATTTATGAATTATGAAGACATAATTCACATTATGGATTCTAGGAAGAAGTATTATAGAATAAGACGATGAATCATGGATAATGGGTTTGGAAGTATATTGAATGAAATATGTGTTTAATTACTACGATTTCAAATTTATAATATATTTTTATTTTATGAATATTATAGGAATCATGGAATGCCTAAGTGTATTTATATTATAGGTTTTGTTTTCAATAAATTTTAAATATATATTAGATGGAATTGATACATTTAAAAAGAGAAAAATTGTGATAATTTGTAAATTACATATTACACTAAAATTTATGACATGAAAACATTTATTTGAGGAACAATTACATTACAGTTAGTTAACATAATTATAATGGTTTTTTTAATTTTATTTCATTTATATGATATTTTAATTTGTGGTAATTATGGGATATTACTTTGGGATGGAAATTGAAAGATATGAGATATACTTGGAGGTTATGTATATCAATGTAATATTCTATAATGTTTCTGAAATATCAATAAATTTAAAATGATGATATTTATATAATATTATAAAATCAAAATCTCATAGGATGGGTTACAACTCATCACATATAAGAAGTATATAAAAATTTAAACCATAATTAAAGGGTGAAAAGTGTGGTTCAACATTAATTTCCCTACATGATGTCCTAGTTAGTATGAATTTTTTCATTCCTGTTAAATGATAGGATTGATGATAAAAAAATTCAGTTTTGGGAACATATGTTTTATTATATAGAAACCCATTTGTTTCAATTTTTTTATGAAGAAGTAATTGATGCTATTACAAAATAAGTTCACTATTTTTGAAACGTTATATGATTAGGGTAGATAGAATACCATGTGATTTTATTTGATAAATATATGTTGAACTTCCTTTGGATTAATATATGATTTATATTGATTTATGAAATTTATGGAATACTTATCATATCGTGGATATTTTTTATTAGGGTGATTACATTTTTCTATGAGAATTTAGGAGCTAATGATATTTTTTCAGTATTTAATTTTACATTGAAGAATAGGTGATCAAATACTTCTAATATTTTTACTATTATGTTTAGTGAAGAATATTTTGAAGAATTTTTAGGATCCTTATTTTTTAAATGATCTACATTGTCATTTGGATTATTAATATTGAATTTTTGAGATTTAATTACTTTTCCATCATATAGATTATTTTTTTAGAGAATTATATTATATTGTGATAACCGTTTTGATTTTGGATATTTCTTATTGATAGGATGAATATATAATTATACGTTTATGGATTTTTTGATCTCTATGAGTTAATTATGATGCATTAGGAATGAAAATTCTTCATGAATACTATAAATTTACATAAAAGATTATAATTTCGTGGAAATTTAATAATAGAATGAATTATACTTTTTCAGAAATTATATTAATTATGTTAATCGTATGAGTGTTAAAATAATTACCCATTTTTTGAAAAATTATTTTGAAATAGAATTGTAATTTTTTATATTTATCAATATCCTTTTAAATAATATTATATTTATGGATTTAGGCTACATAAATTCTCATGATCGTATCCCCTATAACACTATATTAGTCCTAGAGAGTTATTTTTTTCTTCTAGGTACTTAATTTCTTATATGGAAACCTATAATGTCTTATATTCTCTAAAATGTGTACTTTCTTTAATCTATTTTGAAGTGGGATTTTTATTGACACGTACTCAGTAGTGGGATTTCATGTAACATATTTATTAAAGAAAAACACATACATACTCAATCAAAAGATAATACATAGGATAAATAGATTTTAAAATAGAAGGATAATATAAATTCCATATATTTTAACATGAAACACTATGTTCAATATCAAACAAGATACACCGCATTGAGCTTAAACAAATGATTAATTATTATTATTTAAATGTGAGAGTTATTACTTAGCTATGGGAATGACAAGAATGGATTAGAGTATCCACAAAATTAAAATATTGTTGAGAAATTTTTATACAAATAACTAATTTTTTATCAATTAATTATAAATGAAAATTAAATAAATTGAATATAAAGGATTTGTTTTTATAATAAAAACTATATTTTATTACCATAATGGAATTTTATAGTAATTATAAGTTTAATAACTTTTATTGAAGGATAATAATTAAATTTTTATGTTATATATTCAATTTAATATTTTTTTAATTCATCTTATATTATATATAGGCTTAATATAAGAATAAATCAAATCTTAAGCATAAAATATATATTTTGTTGAAAAGATAATTTCGCAACTTTTTAAGGATAAAAGTATTTAAAAATAAATTTTTAGAGTTTTATATATAATATATTTTAAAATAATATTCATTATTTAAATAATAATATAAAAATTATATATGGGTGAAGTTATTTTTAATTTTGAAAATTGTTTCAATTTTTTAAAATAAAAAATAAATATTAAAAATTAATTTAGAATTTATATTTTTGAATAAATTAAATATATAAATATATTAAAAATTAAATTGGTTAAAAATGAAAATATCTAAGATATATATAAATAAATCCACTTTAGATATTTGAATATAATTTCACATTTTTTTGTTAAAAAAATTAAAAACATTTGAACCCCTTCCCAATAAAAACATGCATTCCCATTGCGTTTGGAGAATTAATTCAAAATATAATCATTTCAAATGTGAAAATTTTATATTATAAAATGGATTTAATATTTTGAATCCTTATTTCCAAATAAGGTTTTTTTAATTTAAATTTTTTTACATAAAAAGTTGTCCTGGTAATCCAAGATTTAACTTAGTAAAGGTAAAATAATGAAACATGTTAGTGTTCTCAGTTGAAGGATAAAAATACCAAAAACCTACAAAATTTAATACTTGGATTATGTTTTTCACTATAAATATAATCCTTTAAGACAATATTTTTAAATTTAATTCGTGTCAATAACTTCCTCCTCAATGTGGTCGGTATTAATTATAAAATAATTGTTATTTATTCACTTAAAATTATCCCTCAAGTATAAATATCACCCCTCACTAGCCCATTTCTCCTAAAAACCATTAATATCTTCCAATATATGAATATTAAACTCTTATAAAATCTCCCCATTACAATTTTCTTCTCATCAGACCAGATTACCAAACCGATTCTTTTTAAGGGGTCTTTCATGGAGGGGATATTAAAGAGGTAATTTTCTCGAATCACTTATCTTATTTTCAATAATTATTATACTTTCTCCACAAATACCACAAAAATAAATGAATTATTACAACAGATGAATTTATAAAATGTATTTTTAACATTCTAATGGAATATCTCATATCCATTTCATTCCCATATTTTGTAATTCAAATAAATTCATATGTTGTCAAAATTATAGTGGTTTACCATCTCTCTGAGTAATGATTTTTTGGTTCTAATTAATGCTTTCATAGAGGGCCATAATATTTTTATTTTGGATATAAAAATTCTAATTGGTATATATTAACCAATTTTATGTTATATAACTAAAATATAGTCATAATAATATAGAAGATGAAATTTTTTATGATGTTAAGAAATAGAACCAAAATAAACTAAACATTTGGCATTAACATTGTATCAAATTAATCAACTAACACAACAAAAAAATGATATGTTGGAATATTTTTATATATATAAGTGAATTAATACTATTTCACTCCACTAAATGATTTTTAATTCCATTTTACATGAACTTCCATAGTTATACCTAAATTACATGATCAAGAAACCTTGAAATGAACAAACAAGATACCGTGGTAAAAATGAATTATTATTAATCAATGGAATATAAAAACTTATAAAATAATCATATAAGGTATTATAAATCTGAATATAGTTATTTAATGATGTCATAAAATTATTTAAATAATTATACAGTAGGATATTGTATGAAAAAATAAATGGAAGCAAGAGGTATGGCTTTCTCATCTAAATTTTTACTTCTTTGAGTATATGACTTATTCAAAAAATATATTTTTAGGTAGTGAATATGTTTACATATTTTATATATTATCAATATAATAATTATACTAATGTTATTTAATGATAAATTTGATAATTATTACTTTTACGGTTCATATGATTCAACTGGTAAGAATGTGTAATGGAATTCTTAACCCAATTTTCATTCATTGTGTTAAACTTCTAATTCTTGATGATGTCCTGATAATATTATTAGTGAAATGAATTTTGAATACCGTATTATGTTTTTCCTCTTGTTTTATGTGGATTTATTGTAAATAGATATAATCAACTCATTTTCATAACGATATGATACTTGTAAGGGACATTCATCTAAAAACCTCATTCAAATATCATTTTTGAATCAAAAAGTTTTTTATAACATAAATAGAATAAAAAATAATTCCTCAATTTAAATCATATTTATTATTTACAATCAAGAATTAAATATTTTTATGGTTACATTCAACTAATAATTTTTCCATTGTAAGTGAACTTTTTTCAAATTGAGTGATTTCCAAATGGAAATTTCATTTTCTTCAAATAGTGTTTTTTTGTTGAAATTTTTCTTGAAATATATTTATATCATGGTTTAACGGAAATGGTTATTATTATGGGTGGTTTTGTGATAAAAAATTTTTAGTGGTTAACTGCTAGACTAATGATGGGTGGTTACATGATAAACTAATAATGGGTGGATCTATGAAAGACCAAGCACGTGGGGTGACACTATAACCTCAAATGCATTGGCTACTCATGAGTTAGTGGCCAGATATATTGGTTACTCAATTTATACGGTTGTGATGTAAAATAATTTCCTAATTTACCTAATTATATTTTAAATTATTTCTAATGACTTAGCATCAAAGTAAATTGTGTTAAAAAGTAAGATATTTTTTCACTTGAATATGTGATTACATTTTCTAGAAAAAAATGTTTATTTTTATGAAAATGATTTATTGATTTTAACTATACTTACTAATTCCATTACATTTTGTCAATTATTGGGATTTTATTTTCATTCTAGGTTTTAAATTTTTTCACATTATTTATGGTATAATATATACAATGATGAGATCACTATGAAAATTGTGATGATTGGATCATGAAAAAACCGTATATTTATTTTAAAAATATTTTATTATAGTATAGATTGATACTAATTATAGGTTTCCACTTTTAATTATTGGGATTATTTTGTAAGCTTTTGTCTTATATCTTTAAAACTACAAACAAAAATTATTCATGGGAATGTGATAATGTGGATTATATATTAAAATCATTATTTTTAAGTAATGTTTTAGACAAGGTACTTAGAGTTCATTCAAAATATAATGCTTTTAGGATTCTTTTAATGAAATTTTTCAGTTATTTTGTTTCATATTTTTTTAACCAATGTTGTTTTGAACTTTTAAAAATAGTATTGTATAATTACCCTTATAAAGTTGTGGAGGAGTTGTATTCTTGTAAGTGCATAGATATATTAACTATTGGGAGGTACCCCTTCCCTGATGGTCCTCCAAAATTTAATAATAATAATTTTTATTTTATTTATTATATTGAAACCACCACTATGAAAAAATAAAATCATTTTTTCCATTTTTTATACTTAACTTATATGTTTCCCTCTTTTAATATTTTGGGTTTTGACAAAAGAAATTAATTTTCTAAACTACGTAATTTTTCCTTTATGAATAAATTAAAGTGAGAATTATTATGGAATTTATACCCACTTCATAAAAATAATATATATAATATATAAAATAAATATATCATGTGTGTTGGGAATTAATTTTAACAAAAGAGCATGTATTTCCCAATAACCTCATTATCCCTAACCATGATAACAGTTGTTTTACTATTTGTGTATCAATATGCTCATTTAAAAATATCAAATATTCTATAAATGGAACATATTTAATATTAAATAATATATAAAAATAAATTTCATGTTTATTTTTTTTATTAATAGAATATCATTAAATAAAAAATAATTTAATAAAAAATAATATTAATGTCAATATTGAGATTATTTATATAATATAAATTAAAAAATACCAATAAAATGATTTAATTTGAATATATTAAGTTCAAACCTACTTAAAATGATATATTAATATAAAAAATTAATCGAAGTTAATAATTATTTCAATTTACTAAAATCTTAATATATTTTGAATCATTTATTTCAATTATTTATTAACTAAGTAATTAATGTGTTGGCATTTTGGAAGAATTATATATAATTATGTGAAGTTAAAAAATTACAGATAATTTAGTAAGATAAAAAAAAATTTATACTTCAAAATAACACCTATTAGAGAATGTGAGTTGTGTATTATCTATCCCAATTATTTGTAGATATTAAAATCATTTAGGATTCCTTTTTTGTGTTTTTCATGTCATAAATTATTTTATATGTCAGACTTATAAAATATCATTCTGATATATAATACATATTGATTATAATGTTTTAATGGTCTAAATATGGACATCTAATGGGTGTTGTAATGGATTTATGGTCATTTTACATGTTATATTCTATGTTAGGCCACTATGTAATCATTTTTTCCCATTATCACCATAGTTAATTGTAGATATTTTCAAAAATCATTATTTTCAAAAGTTATGTTAACCTTATTAGAGAATATATATTATAATGATTTTAAATATTGATTCAATTTTTCAAAAATGAATATAATAATTGGTATAATATAATTTAAAAGTAAACTCACAGACAACACTAGATGTGGGAAATACTAGAAAAAAACATAAAACCATTGTTTTGAACCCTGATTATAACCCCCATATCATGAGTATGGGCTATACCTACAGTTATGGGACCTATGGCCAATTAAGCCATTAATATAGTCTGAACCCCATGGTTCCTATATAAACCGTATGTATAGGTCATGTGGATTTTTAAATACCCATGATTTTAATAAAATCATGTGTATGGATCTATACCCATGGTTTAAAACCGAGTGGAAAAATAAATTCCTATATTACAACCAATACCCACGGTGCTATGAAACGTGGTTATAGTTAATTTTGGAATTTGGCAGCAACACCATTATGACTTCTTTTTTCTTATCCTTAACTAGAATATTCGATAAAATATACAATATACATTCAATGATTTATTGTGATTCTAAATTTAGTAACCAAAAACAACTTTTATAGTTTTCAAATAATAAAAAACATTAAAAAATATATATATATCAATAAAAATTAAATTTATGTAATCAAAGAACTATATATGTCTTGTTAATTCTAATTAAATAATAATGGGGATTAATATAACCCCTATTGTCAACATCCTCATCCTCATCATAATCATTATCATCATCATCATCATTAGCAATATAAACATTCTCACTAACCAAATCATCAGGAGTGCCAACATCATTAATAGAATTTTCACTACAACCTTCCGCTCGATCTCCACTAGGACCCTCATTGTGATCATTCATGTAATCCTTTAAAGACAGAATAAATGAAATGTATGAATCAATAGTATTATTAGCCACTATGTAAGTGATTTAATTATAATGGACAAGGATTTGAGGAATTATTTAGTAATCACCTTAATTATTTCAGGCTCATGTTTACATCTTCCATGTCCATATAGAGATTTTTTTCAGATACTTGTTCTTGATCACTTTATAGCTAGGGGTTAAAGAGCCCTGAGAGGATCCCAAGGAGAACCATTAAATTTTGGTTACTATATTTTTCCATGCTTAGTATCAGACTCTTCCCTTATTCTCGTCACCAAATATCTATATGAAATGACCATTTAGACCAACATTTTCATGTCACTATCATCACAGGCCTCCATGGAAGTCTACTAAAATTTTATGCCAACCTATTTAATTAATATTTTTTTATAAATATTTGAAATATATATTATAAATAATTCAATCATTTATTTTGTGTGTATATTTAATGCAGAACTCTATTTTTTATTCCTATGATAGAAAAAAAAATTACCTTGGGAAGATGAACTTAAAAGACCAATATTGTATGATACAAATAAAATAGAATACTACAGACATATTTAATATATAAACATTCTATAATCATGAATAATAATATAAAGGAATAACATTTAGTAAATGAAATCATCATAAATAACGTGAAAAACATTAATGCCAAATTAGTTTGTAAAATCTAATAATAATAAATCTATAAATGTATGTACTCATTATGAAAATTAAATAACTGTGAATATGGTATATTTATATTAATTTTATACTATTAATTCTCTATTATACATTATATTTGAAACTATCCATTAGGCCTATTGGCATACTCTCTAATTGGCCATTTAGTCCTACCTGTCATACTGTGAGGAGAAGGATTCTCATATTGTTTGGAAGGTAGTGACCATGGAAATCCTATCTATAATCACCCACACTAAATTAATAAAACTGGGTTATCAAATAAAAAAACAAAAACCATGGTGATTGTTTTCCATTTCCACATGGGAATAGGGAGATATTGTAAAATTACAACAGGTCGCTAGTGCTCTGCCTTCACCACCTGATGGGTGGATCACCGAGGGATAAAGCCAACTATATGAATTTTCATATCTAGCCACCAGTACTGAAAACATAAATCTCTCTAGATATGAGGACGTACATTATTAACTACTTTAATGGATTCATGGGATTACCTAGAAGACTATTCATGTATAGTTAAAGGAACTAATACATGGCCATTGTAGAGAGGGGTCTCACGACCATCAATAACCAGACCTCGAGGTGGGTACCCTCCTATAATAATCTCAATAAAAAAAGTACTGTATAATCAGATAATTGAACCATACAACCCCGTTCTATAAGAGATAATGTAACATCCATATCTTTTAATAAAAGTTTTCCAAGATATTCCTAACTCTGTATATGATACTCGCAATACATATCCACCATCTTCCACTCACAGCTACCCAACATGATGGATTGCATCTAGGATTCCTTACTCATGGTACCATCCATAATGTTACCCTTACCAGGTGTGTAATAAAGAATAAATTCAAATGATTGTAGATACTCCACCATCGTTTGTTTCCTAAAATTCAAATCTCGATAAGTATAGATTTATTTCTGACTTTTATGATATGTATAAATAAAGAATCACTCTCCAAATAGATAGTTCATCCAATAGTTCATGGAATACACTAAAAATGTGATCTCTAGTTCATGTGTAGGACAATTCCTATAATGTGGCCTCATATGGAGAGATTTATACCCTACAACTGAATCACATAGTATTATATCTCCATCCAGTCTGAATCCTAAAGCATCCCAATAGACTATATAACTCAAAACTAGATCTAATGTAATCATGATATGATTTGAGGTGAGTCTCCACATTAACTCCTAAAAATCCTTCTCTCAAGAATCATTACATTGGAATTTCACACCATTCTTAGTTAGGTCTATAAGTGGTGCTTCTATATATGAGAAGTCCAAGATGAATTTCCATTATTTTCTAGTTGACCCAAAGAAAGTGAGATCATTAAAAAAATTGTTGGGACTCTCCCATGAAACAATTATGTTCTTTTAATCTTGTTCAAAATATATTCCCACCTCAGATATAATAAGACCCTATAAGTGCACATTACTAGTCCAAAATTGGAATTTAATGAGCTCCACATAAAGATTTTTTTATCTCGGTGTGCTAATCATGATCTCGATATGATTGTCATGGTCATGTCTTGTCCATGAGTATTCCCAACTGACACCTACGAATACTACCACAATGGAATAAAGGTATTAGGTGAAAACCTAATTCATCAGATCCATAAATACTATCAGAGAGTTTTTTAGACATAATTATATAAAAAATTACTCTTATAAGTTGTACCTTCTGTTGACTATTTTATGTGGTATATTAGATGGACTCACATGGACGTGAGGATTGAATGACCCTATACCAATCTTAGAGAATGTATTTTCTCCTCATAGATAAGTGAAGAGGTCATCTATATGAGGTAGTGGATACATATTCCACCTAGTTTATGGGTTCATTAACTGATAATACAAACAAAATATGAGGGTATTTTCCGTCTTCATGGGGAAAAGGATGAGAAAACAACATGGAAATGTGCTAGTTCTAATATAACCTTTATACTAGAGATCTTATATATTCTTTTTGGGTTCATTTAGCTTTATATGTGCCATAATATATAGAATAATGCACACTAGAGATGCACATAGAACTATATCTTTTGTGAAATCATCCTCTATCTCTCCCCCAGGTGGTATTATAGAGAAATAATCACAGAAGAAATCCATAAAATAATCGACCACATGTTAGGAAATCTAGTAACTTCGTTCCCCTATCTCTCATAAAGACACTCGCAAAATGAGTTTTCATTATTCCACGCCCAGTCTACAGGGGTCTATCTTGATCTTCTAGGGTATCACATTAACCCCTGTTTTCATATGCATTTCCATTAGGTGATGTAAAAAAATTCAATAATGATAGTAATATAATTGGACACAATGTTGAAAAATAAAAAACATACTAAGAATGATGTCAAATCCCACCATATCTAGGATGATGAAACTCCAAAAGAAATGACACCCACTAATTTCATGGGTTAAATCCTAAAATTGGTGTATATGCTTTGTCCATACCCTTTATGGTTTATCAAGATACATGATTCTACCCATGTACTCAATTACAAGACTATTACATTACTCAAATGTAGAAGATATGAATTATTGTGAAAGAAATTTATAAAAAAACGAATAAACTATTGTAGAGATCATGAGAATACTACCTCTAAACATATATGGTTCTAGAAAATCCCCTCAGGTGTGGGATTCACTAAAAATATATGGCATGCACCATGATTGTGAGATGTTGCGTGACTAGACCGATCTGATCCTTTTTGTTGATGTTGAACATTATGGCCTTACTGCCTCGGAAATGGCCACTAACATCGTAGAAAAATTGGATGGTAGAATACTAAATACCAACCTAACATGGATTCATTAGTCTCATAGCTAAAAAGAGTGTTGGTATGGATCCCCTATCATTAAATTATAGAATTAATCAATTTCTGAATTGCTAAATATGACCCATATTGTCACAATTTTGACACTCAATTCGGTTCAACATGCATTAGTGCATTGTATGTCCTAGCCTTCTACACAACCGACACATTATGGATATGTTAGTGAATGTAACCTTAATGGAACAATTCCCACATGCACCCTCAAAATAGAGCATTCAATTTCTAGAAGAATTGTCTCTCTACTTTGGAATAGATGTTCCCTAGTTCACATTTCCATCTCCTATGAGATTCAGTAATGTAATTATGAATCGGATAACAATATCTATATTAGTCATCAAATAATAGATGTTCACCAACCTGTTCACCACATTCCTATGTCAATCCTCAAAACTCCTTGCAATCATCAACTCATCACTAGTCAGAAAAAAGGAAACAAATGTATCTTATTTAAATGAGAAGTATAATCAATCACTATATTTGAGACTTCTTGATGATGTAGAAAGTCAATGGAAATTTCTTTTTCTAAGGGTTTATAGAAATATGTGATCATTGAAATACATCTTAATGTCTTCCTAGAAAATAACCCAGTAATGCTCAAACTAAGATATGAAATCCAACCAGTGATTGGTGGAGTGACATAAGATATATCTAACAACCTTAAACCTCCACTCTGGAGGGGTCACAAGATTATTAAAGGTAGATTCAATGCATTCTAACCATGACTCATTAGCATATGAACTATCATCCCTTAAGAAGTTGGGATGATGTAGCATCTAGAACTACCATGTAAGCTCTATTATATTCATGGTAGGATGTGGATTAAAATTAGTAGTTCTCCTAACCAATAGGAAACTATCCTAAATTTTTTCTTCAGTTCTGATAATTGGATTATGAATAGGTTTCATATGTTGAACTATAATTGGAAAAGTGGTTGGATCAACTCCCAACACATTTGGATTATTCTCATCGCTAAAGTCATAGTGTTCATCACAATCATTAAATGGTATAATACTTCTATAATTTCCATGTTCAATCCTAATACATGATTAATAACAATTATTAAATAATATACCAGTAGAATAAAAGGAATAAAAGAAAAGACAAGTACAAATCTTATGTCTGAGCTTAACATAGTTGATTGTGTGCTAATAAAATAAGATATAGAGATGATGGAAAATACTATTGAAACATAATAAGATACAAGGCCTATATCACCTTTCTATGTTTGGGTCATGGTCAAGGAATCACATTTACTATGTAAAGTTGACATTTTATTTTAACTGTGGCATTCATTTTAAACCATTTATGAATTTAGTCATCTATTAAAATAATTGATTTAGGTGGATCACCATCACAATTTATTAGGTCAGATTAACCATAATGGCTTAAATTTGAAATCCACTAAACAAAATTATATTACATGATCCAACTATCAATATTCTCATAGTTTTTTAAATTTTAATAATTAGGCACTCGAAGTCACAATATATATGAAAAACAAAAATATTTTACCATAAGGAAATGCATATAGAAAAGTAATTATGGAATAATATAATGCATACCTATTTAATCCTATGGTTCCAATTATGATAAATGATTCTAATATTCCTGCATATCATCAGATTGATGTAATAGAAATCATTCTTCCGATCACAACAATATTTTTAACAACATAAAACTTGGGTTTCACCCAATATTAATGTCTAATCTAAAATAAATGGTATAATCAATAACTAAAATATTAAAACCAAGGTTGTTACGGTTTTCCCTATATGTGGGGTAGCGACACCCACGGACATTCTCATTATCAAACTCTTATATCCTAGAATATTATCTAAACCCAGACAATAAGTCAAAAGGAAAAAATCAATAATACCTCTTTTTTAAAATCCAACACTAAGTTTCACTATACTATTATGAGATATTATTGGCCACATGGCCTCAAACACATCTCCCCGAATTACATATGTTTCTGACTAGAAGGGAGGTCCTTGGGTATGTTAGTGGAGAGACTATTCCATCATAGTTCAAAGTATTCTCAGAGGAAAACATGGAATAATAAATGGTGTAAGCAGAAAGGATAATATAATACAACATAAATAATGAAATAATATATGTACTTAAAATAACCATGTGGAGGATTAATATAAATAATATACGTGAAATGATGATTATGATTTAATTAATTTATTCTAAATAGGGGGAATAACGGAATATGGGATACAAATCATATACTGTATTCCATAAAAAAACTGCAGAAAAGAGAAAATTCTACACGTCATCTAGGTCAAAAGCCCAGTCATCTGTTCCAAAATACTATCTTATGGACCATTTGAATCAAGAATTATAATAATCATGCATCCGTTTTTTGATACCTTTTATCATAGTTTATACATAGTTATGAAAGGGTGCCCGAGAAGGGTGTGAGATAAATCATAGTATACCGACACTTATGGTGTCTAAATCGATCCATTTGATGCATTAATTAAATGAACCTGTTCTATATATAATTAAAAGAAAATTATAAAATTAAGAATATAGGCAAACCTTGGTGTGAGTTCTAAAATGTACACTCAGTCCATACCAAATACATTAGTCTATGATGGAAGTATGAATGAGGTACTTATGGAAGTCAAAACATGGAAAAAAGGGCCACTATAATTTTAACCAACCATGTTAAAATAATAACTCCATAACTTTTTCTTTAGCTTGTATGTCACTATGAAATTTTATTATGTAAGGATGATAGTAATGGAAAATATTATAATCACATGTGTACAATCAGCCATTCCTCCCATCTATAAAATATATTGGTATAGAACCTAATCCCTTCTAAGGTGATCTAAAAATAATCCCATGGTCACTATGGGTGTATCAAAATTACCCAACACCTCTCAACCAGTCAAAAAAAAAAATAGCTACGAAATTCATTATATCAGTTATTGTAAGGTGACTCTGATCAGGTTACATGTATCTTACATAGGGGACTGGGTATCACCTATGGAATGTCCTAGCCATATTCCTAATTGGTTCCATTGTCAGTTTCTCAACTAGGAAACTATAATTACTCATATATATTTAATAAAAAAATCTTATAAAGACCAAACATATAAATCCAAATTATCATTCCATGTGCTGCAAGTAAATCCAACCATGCACGGGGAGTCCATCCATGTAATACTTAATTCAGGTGACATGTTCTCTCCATACTCATAGTAGGTTAGAAATATAAATGAGAATATATCATTATGAAAATAATATATATAATTGTGTTTTTTAAAATAAATATCTCAGTCCAAAATATTAAAATATATCAACGTCTAAAAATCATAATATATAAAAAAGTTCATGGAATTAAGAACATACATAAAATCAAACCTATATGATATGGTTACTAGGAAACATTCATTAAGCATATGTAATATGATAAAAGTATTGGTGCATGGAATTAAAATGACTATAATCACATGTCATCAATAAAACATCAGTAACCCTTTCTATCATGCTAGGAAATAATATCATGCATTCCAAGCCAATCATTTTTGTAATTAGATGAAATCATAAACAATGCATAGGAACATGGTGCATGGCATTACATAATTTTAAAAAATTAAATTAGAATGAGGAAAGGTATTTATCAAAATTTCAATGATATATTTAAATGAATGGAATATGAAATTAAAATTAAAGAATCAACCATGATTATTTAAATATAAGGTATGAGGCATTAAGAAAGAGGGCCAATATCATGGATAACAATTTAACATAATTAAATTTATAATCATATGAATTTAATAAAAAAAACTAACATTATGAAATAAAGTATTTAAGGAATTATAAATTGGCCATTCAAGAAGGAGACACCCAATGGGGAAGCCATCGATGAGGTGGATGCCCCTCAGATGGGTTTTTCTATAATGAAATGTCACACAAGGCCAGAAACCCACATTAAATAATTATTTTAATAAGAAGGAATCTTCTTTGGTGGATTTTAGAGAGAATTTTAATAGTGAAACATCTAAAATGTTATGATATTATGGGATATTGAATAAACCACCTATCTCGTTGTAGTAGTTCTAATGTCGTCTACTATCTAGCATTGAGAAAACCTAAAATAGAAGTAATCGATTGATATATCTAAGTCCCTATATATTTGAAAAAATGTCTCTCTAAAATAGTGAAATAGATATAGAAGGAACCAATAAATTTAGGATTGTGGATTAAATAGGGTATTATATTAATTTAGTTTTATTTTCCGGCAATGTATTTATGTTATAAATTTGTGTGATAGTTCAACTTCCCATAGTGAGGAGAGAATAAAGCTCACTGAACATAAGAGGAGAGAAATCCAACTTGAAAAAAGTCACAAGGAAGATGATGGATGAAAATATTTCACTAAGCGTAAATAGAAATTTTCACCCTCAAATACATTGCACTTGGTTTGGATGCATAGTTTTGAAAAACCAAACGCCAAGTGTGTCACATTCACTACTATAAGGGGTACCTCTCATAGTTCGATGCCTAGTTTGACTAACCGTAAAAAACGTGGAAAATATATCTGTCCAAAAATAGTTGGAGGTCACAAGATCATGTGACCTAGGTCACCCTATTGAAAAATAACTACGAGTTCCCCCAGGTTCATACTGTTAACTGCTTCCATGTTTGGGAAAACCATTCAGGCTGGGCCTCATGTTTTTCAATAACCATGTAGGTCTATCTATCTCTAGTCATTTTAGGTATACATGCATTAAGTGAGCCCCTAACACACCGAATAAATCCATTAACCCCATGTTAATCATTAATAATGTTTTTTAATAGAATATAAACTAAAATTTAATTGTATATACCTTTAGATAAATCTAGTACATTACAATTATATATCCATCATTAGTATATGTTCATCAATTTATTTTACTAAAAACAATGAAATATTAACCTGTTCAATATGTTTGATAGTTGTTCATGTTAAACCCTTATCATCCTTGGATCATGGATTCATGTCCCACGACTATTCCAAATTTGATTTGTTATCACCCAGCATATAGTTTTTATTTTTCTAAAAAATATCAATATAATTGATAATATAAATATGAATGACATCCATGAAATTTATTCATTAAATGAAATCATTACAATGGTTTTCAATAGAAAACCAATAAATAAATAATTTCTTGATTTATTTTCATATAATTCATTCCATGATCTAGGTTTTTCCATTTCGAAATGGGGTCTCCTTAAAAATAAAAATCCATAGACTGACAATCATTTATCATATTTAAAAAACCATATAATCATTTTTTGGATATCTAAATCTTGACAAATAATTTTCAATAAATGAAACAATATGTTTAACTTAGGATATAAAATTTAATTATCTATTCAAATCCTTATTAATGGTTTGTAAATTAATTTTCATTTGTGTTAATAATATCCCCCAAGAGTGTCAAAAATATGGACATAGTAAGGCTTATTGTTGTGCAACCAGCTTCACCATGTCATGACTGACACTCTATGTTGAAGATATTAATTTTATTTACAAATTTTCTTTAACTATGTCAACTTGTAGTATCCATAAATTGATGAATGTCTAGGTAGTACTACATAACCACAACATTAACAAAACCCTATGTTGTTATTATATACATATCCTCAGTGTATATCTTAGTTTCATGTTCTATAATATTATTTTCCCTCAATATAGTATCCATGGTCACTACTTAACATGCACTGATACCAAATATAACAAACCTGCCTTAGAAATCCCAATGATGGTGTCATGCTACCAATACATTGTAATACTAAACATGTAAATAATATCCCCATAGGTTGGACTGTTTATTAGTCTCAATAAACTAGATACACACATGAGTCACTTTTTAAAAATTAATACAGTAATTAAAACTTAATATTTTATCTTTTGAGGATAATAACACTATTCCATTTATATTATTATTGAATAACATTCATAGTACACTTCTTAGATTCATAGGTAAAGGAAATATAATAAAGACAAGCTCAAATTATCAGTAAGGGTAATGTTTGGTGGATGAAATAAAGAGTCAATGAGAATTTAATATATGGAAAGGTAATAACTGAATACATATTCCAAGTATTCAAAAAACAGAGAATGAAATTTGCTAAAATTGTAAAGGTAAATAAAATGAGTCACATGGCATTAAAATAACTGCATAAAGAAAAGTCATTATGGAATTGTATGAAAATGAAACACATTCCATTTCATCAATGAAATGTGATTGAAATCCACATATATATATATATATATATCGATTTAAAATCTCATGTTTAAAAAAAAACTGAATTAAAATGAAAGAAATTGATTATTATAAGGGTCCATGTTTCCTAAAAACATGGTACATTTACAGTCAACAACATTCAGAAGAAAGTTTATAACATTTTTGGTGAAACCCAAATTAGATTAGTCTAGACAACTAATTCATCCCATGAGACTACCGATGCATCATGGGGCTATATATAATCCAATCCTACCTGTGTTGTACCTATAAAAACCATTCCTCGTATTTTGACTAATAAATTTAACAATGTTCCTTATCAAATATCTGTATTAATTAAAATATATGAACATATCGAAATTTATACAATTTACAAAACAACTCTCCAGTACACACCTTCTGTAAATATAGAATATTCTTTAGGAAGTAATCATAAATATGATAAATGATATGGATATTTAGGGGTAATTCAATGATTAATTGTCATATAAAATTGACTCTTTCAATAGAACTAACAATAAAATAATGGAAGTGAATAAAAAAATAGATTTGGAAAGATATCACTACCAATATAGAAGGATAAAAATCAAGGTAGAGATACAATATATTGTGAGTGTATTAAAATAGAGGGGTTTTTTATGAAAAATAATACTAACATTAAAAACATTCATAAGAAAAATAACCAATTATTCTGATTTTTTTATAAAAACCCCATTAATTGAAATAACTTAATAAAATATAAAAAATTATAACTCTATAAAATTCAATTGATAAATTATCATTAAAAGGTTAATAAATATTTAAAAAAAATTTAATAAAACATTGGTTTTAAAAGAAAAAATGTTTTACAAAATAATAGAGAAATGATTATGGGTTCTATTCAAAGAATATTCTGAAACATTTTTTGTATGAATGAGAGGGAAAGTAGTATAAATATGGTGAAAAAATAATAAATAAATTTATGAGAAGAAATTTAAACAGTTTATATAATAATAAAATAATTTTCTCTGATGGAAATATTAGTGTAAACTATCTTAAAAAAATTTATATTATTAATTACTCCCTTGATATATTTAATGTTGATGTGAGAATCAATAAATGAATAGATTATAAATGTTAGATGTAAATCCACAAATTTTTTTCATGTTTTACAATATATGGAAAAAAATAATTACACACCGAATCATAGGATATTAACCCTAATCATGTATAAATATAAGCCATTAAAAAGGAATAGGTCTTTGAAATTATTTTCATCTTGGTAACACTAAATTAAAATCCCTTAAGATGAAATAATTTCTATTGAGACACAAAATATCATGAAGAAAAAATTAATCATGATATTAAATGTCATAGTGGATTTATATAAACCATTAATAAGAAATTGGGTTTACAATAATAAATGATGCCTCAAAGAATTGAAATTGTGATGATACCCCTTACAACTTAGTATATTTTCAATCATAAGTACTATGAAATAGATAACATCCTATGAAAAATTAAATATAATCAATAAATTTTTTTAATAATATAATCTTTTAAAAATGGCAGTAGATATACTACATAAAAGATTAATGTGTTAAATATGACATTTTTTTCATTTATGTAAAATGCGAGGTAAAAATACCTTCAATTTTCTTTTAATTTGATTAAACATACATTAAATTCATTTAAAAATATTTATAAAATGTACATACCATATTTAAGAACTGTATTTATATTTATTATATAATAAATTACATTCTTATAATATCTCGTTGCTCTATTGTTAGTAATCTTTCCTTATTTTCACTATCTCAGTAGTTAATTGCCTTGTTTCTCAAGTATGTAATGACATCATATTTTTTGTTCCTACTAATTAGGTAATGGTTTTGAAATAATTAATTTAAAAAAAATAATATATATTATATATGTTTATTAAAACTTCCTATGAGACCCTCCATGTATAGTGTGAACGAACCACATCACATTGAGGTGACAGTAGTCCAGACATCCACAAACAATGTTATAGTATTTATAAAATTTGATATCATAGAAGTATTTGTTATTTTTTAATTACACAAGAAAAAATTAATTATAAATACAATATTTATACATTTTTTAAATCGTGATTCCCAACCATGAATGATGGTAATTGAAAAATGAACAATAATTGTTTCGTGAGGCAGTTGTTCACTATACACATAAATGGTAGGTTTTTACCCATTATATGGATGTGTATGTATGTTGATGTAGAAAAATTAACATTTAAACATATCATTGTATTTTTAAAAACTATTTTATTATATAATATTATTTTAATTAGTGTAGAGGTTTTGGATAATAAAAATAAAATAAAATATCATGAAGAAGGATGTTACCTCTTATTCGAGAAGCTCATTTCTGTTTGCAACAATGTGATTCCTAGGATGGATTTTTTTTCCAAATATTTGGATTATATTTTTATGGGTGGAGAATTTAGGACATATTTGTGAAAATATTTCTCTAGTCAATTTTTTTGAGAGGTTTGAGGATGTGGGGGGGATCCTTTATATTGTGGTGGGCAAGTGCAATTATAGAAAATGTTTAGAAAGGGAATTACACCAACGTTTTTCATCTTTAAGGTTGATGAAATAAACTTCCATATTCTATCTAAGGGTGAATTGTTTCTACATATTTCAAATTACATGGGGTTTATATAATTTTCTAGGAAACAATGGCCCTTATGTTTATGGTTTAGTCACTTTCTAAGAAAATTTTCCACATTAACATTGTAATTATTTTAATTACATTCACTAAAAATTATGTCAAAAAACTAACATAACCTTATTATTAAATATAAAATATTCTGATTAAAAAATGAAATTCCAGTCATATATATTAGTTAAATTAAATTCAATTATAGTTCTGAATATGGGACGACAATGTGGGGTTTTAAAGTAAAAATGTTCCAAAATGTTATATGATTTTTTATCCAATTTCAAAGAAATTTTTTTTGCCTTGAAAAAAATTGGATTAAAAAATAATTAATTAATAAAATATAATTTTAAAAAAATTATAAATATAATTTTTCCTTATAAACAAATTAGAGGAAATAATAGTTTTGAATTGAAATTCAATATTTTTACTATTCCTCAAAAAATGAATGTTCATAAAAAAATTCACCATAACCTATTTTATATGTTATTCAATTAAAATAGGAATTTTATTACTGAATATATAATTTATATAATTTATAATAGTTTTTTAAAAGAAAAAATTCTCTTTTAAAAGGTGGGAAAAGTTACAATTTTAAAATTTTTTGTTTTGTATGAAATAATGTGTTCATCCTTATATTTTTCTAATCAAATATATTGGATTAATATAAAAAATATAGTGAATTTTTAATATATATATATATATATATATATTACATTAATATATGTCACTAATGTTTATTAAATAAATTCATTATCATAAAACTTTTTTTGGTCATAAAAATAGTTTTTTTACAAAAACATTCACTTAATAATCAATTGGTTCTTATATTAATTTCTAGTTATATTTTTACCGATGAGTTCATTCATATATTATCATATGACACATAATACTATTAATGAACACAAATTTGATATCGTTTTTATATCATTGTATGTAATATTTTAATAATATATATTTTTCTGCAAAACATGGTCTTGTGTGTAACATAATCCATTGAAGAAAATTTTTTTTTGGTACAACAAAAATAGACTTAGTATATACTGGATTTTAATATATAGAAAATATTGAATTTAGTTAAAATATGACATATAATTTAAATTCTTCTGATATTATATTCTAATATTCAATTTGTGTTTTGTGTTATAAACGCTATAAAATACAACGTTTTTCCATTATCATTTTATGGCATTACAAAAAAATAGTTTTATACATTAAATTATTATCCCAACACAACTAATAATATTTGATTCAAATTAATAATGGTGGATATCCCAATATAGGAAGATCAGGAGGATGATGATGCTCTCTTGGAATCTCCCAGCCACATAAGGGTGGAAATATGGGTAAAACCCTTAGTTGGATAGAGAGAAAAAATATTAGTTTTTTCATTTAAGTGATATAAGGTAAATCCACATGGTTTGTTATACATGAAGCCAATTTTGTAGTAACAATACCTAAATCACCACCCAATCACATGGTTTTCTTTCATGTATTATAATATATGCACTAACTATGTGGATCTATTTGACAAAGGACTCCTACCCAATATGGTTGTAGTGCATGGTTAAAAAATTGTGTGACTATCATGCAAGTATATCACCCACCTATACCCCAATACGAGGTAGAAATTTTCTTATTATGTGATTCACTAGACACTGATAAATTTTTTCTCAAGATATCTTCTTCCACCATTCATGGTTAACCAAACTATATTCCCAAAAAAATAGGCTATATGGTGTTTCATCATAGTTAGTACTAACTATGTGCCAATAGTGCATGAGAATAATTTAAAAAAAATATCCATTAAGGTTCTCAATCCATCAATATGATCATAAAACATCTACTACATGTTTTAGGCCTCATTCCTCATCTAAAAAAACACTTTATATAGTTCCAACTCTTGCAATTACATTAAAAATCACAATTAAATGTTTGTCTGTAACACCCTAAGATTTTATGAGAAATATATATATATATATATATATATTGTCTTATGTGATAAACATAACCAAGGGAATTGTTCACTACACACAACACTGGCTTAGCTTGCTTTACATGCAAGAGCAACATTTCTCGATAGCTTGTGTTGTACGCAATACCGAGTTTCACTAAACAATGATATATTATTATATTATTATAAATATCCATTATTAATATAATTAACCTAATTTTTTATTTTATAAAATTATAATTCATCTTACAGATTTTCTAGAATGAGATATGAAAACAAAATCAAATTTTCAGAAAAAAGAAATAATTTTTTAAAAAAATGCAGTTTTACGGCCTCTTGATGGCACACCCATTTTAAATATAATTTTTGAAAAGTTTAAAAGTTCAATTTTAAAAAATAAACTTCTTCTTTTGAATCAGGATATAAAAATTTACATTGGATAAATTTTTGATACTTTTCTGAAAACTTTTATATTTTGATGAATAGTAAAGTACGCTAAATTTTTCTTAAAAGCAACTTTTTTAATCAAGATAATTTATATGGTTAAATGATAAAATTTAATTGTTTTAAAGTATAAATAGAATATATTTTTACCATTTAAAATAATTTATTCCATTTCTATTAATTTTACTTTGAATTCATAGGTAAAAACATTTCAATCTTTGACAATGTTTTATCTTTTAAAACCAGTTTTCATAACAAAAGGATAAATTTTAAATTAGTTGTTGAAACTTCTATGTTTTGAATTTTGAAAAATGGATTTCATATTTGGATTTAGTGGTTCTAAATTATGTTAATAGGTTACTTTTATTTTTCTGATATTATTAATAGTAACTACAATAATTTTTTATTTACTTGTGTTAAAGGTAAATCAGGTAATTTAGGGTAAAAATAAAATTATAAAATTACCCTAAAACCTGGAAATATTCTATTTGATTAATAAAAGTCGACCCATATAACCTAAGGGTCATATTAGGTTCATTTCATGGACTTTTGACCACGAAAATGATATAATTATTATTATTACCGAAGAAAGTGGCTACATGTCACTCTCTTATATCTTATATGTGTAATAACATAAATTTAGTGATAAACTAAATAAAACATCGAATATAAAAAGTATCCAGAAATATAATAAAATTATATATATAATGAGAATTTATATTAAATTTTTAGGGGTTAAATAATTATCATTACTGATGACACAATAGTGATGTAGAAATTATTTTATTGATTGAAATATCAAATAAATGGGTTTAAAAATATTAAAATAAATATTAAATAAACTTATTAATGTTCTCCAAAAATTTTCTAGATCCATATTACATGATATGAATCTATTAAATATTTTGGTTTGAATACTTGTTTTGTGCCAATTTTTTTTAAATTCAAAAAAATGAATAGTTTCAAAATTGACAGTATTGTTATTTTATAAAAATAACATATTATAAAATTATTTAAAAACCACAAAAATATTTAAAAATTAAAATTTTTAATTATATTGTGTAAAATTTCATAAATTATCCAATTATGTACAATTCACAACACATAAGTAATTATTTATAACAATTTAAAATTTAGAATATTGTTACCATAAATAAAATTAAATAGATTAAATAATGATAAATCAAATTAATAAGGTTAAAAAAAATTCCAACATGAATAAATCTTATTGGATGATGATATTACAACCCTATATCTTCTAATATTTGGATTTGAGTCATTTTTGAGGTTTTTAAGTGGGGATTCAGTTTATTATAAATTAATGTTTTAGACGTTTGCAAAAGTGCCCCACTCCTCTCTTTTAAAAGGGTACCTCCTCCCTCTCCTCCTCACAAAATTTTCAGCCTTCATAAACGGACCAAACCTATCCATTACTCTTCTCCAATAACCTAGAAACATACTAGAGGTCCTTTTCTTCTTCAAAGACCAACTTTAGTGCCCTAGTATGAGGTTTAGAAGAGGGTCGTCGAAGAATATTTAATATCCTTTACCGATTATTTTAAATTTATTTCTTCTTATACATCCTATTATATATATTTTTAATTATATATAATAAAATTTGTATCAATAATATACGGATATTTTATTAAAAATATTAAACAACCCAATTTCACCTTCTATCCATCCTACAGAAAACGAAATCACCATGCTTGCGTACGTACGGAATACCATCTCCACGCTGTGGTGTAATCTGTTTTCCACCACCACCATACCTGGATGGGTATAATGGTGTAAATAATAACAATATATGATTATTATAACATGATAATAATTCTGATATTTTCAATCATCCACTCAAATACCATTAAATAATTGTGGGAACGATATCGTCGCTCGTGCGTACATACAACTTACCATCTCCATGGTGCAATGTGATTCATTCTACATGATATTAATTAAACCATGATTATATAAACAAATCGAATGAATAAATATGATATTTACTATACTAATACCATTCTGTAAATGATGTATCTATAACCTAAAAAGAGGAATTATATTTTATTCGACAAAACTCGCATAAGTACATAAAGCATTGAACACCCGAACAACAAGTTGCAATGAAATATTATTAATAAGAAGATAATAATAAGACCATATATGATAATATAAAAATTTATATGATTATTTAATAATTCAATGACATTATTTAAATCATTATACATAAGCTTCAGATATGTACAGAGTATATCAAACCTAAGGTAAGGTAAAATCTCGCAATCTCATTTTTATCCGAGATTGTTTATACTTCAGAATTTATTGGGGCATATTTATAATCCACATACATGTTTCCTCAATATGTAATATTATTTCTATTCTTCTACAATTTTTTAAAATCAATTTTACCTATTGTTGAAATTTTAGTAAAAGAAATGAAAGGAATCTTTTGTCATTTTCAGTACGAGATACTTTTTGACTTTTCCAGCTAATGTACGAGAAGAATGTTTCTTAACATATACTGCATGAATGGATTTTTATGATTCCATAGAACATTATATTCATTAATATTCCTTTATAAGTTTTCATGATTATTTTCTATTAAATTATTTTAGTTAAAAATTGTATGACATATTGAGAGAGTAAAAATGATCTTTAAGTTGAAAGGATATTTTCTTCAAGAAAAAATTTAAAGTGTTTTATCAAAAGTATTTTCCATCTATAATAATATAGGGTTCTATTTCTATCCCTATTATTACATTTATTTTATTATGTTATGATGGAATTGTTTTTATGAAGTCCTTTTATCTTATATGGATTATGTTATGATGTCATGATGTTTAAGAATAACATTTTTATTACATGGGTTGTGCTACGATGTATGATTTGTGATTTTGTGGCACACATAAGAACAGTTTCATTATGAGATGCGTGGGACCTATATATTCCTAAAATTAATTGGGTAAAGATTTATATATCATGAGATAGACATGGCCAAAACGATAAGTTAATCTGGTACTGTGATACAGGACTGGAACGAGGAGTGAACTTGGTTCAGTAATGGAAATTACCTTTTATGATAGTCTTGGAAATGGGTCTGGACTAATGTGAAATTATTTTCTATGATTATGTGTGTATGCTACAATGTTTCTTGTCTTATGTTATGAATATTGGGATTACATTTCACTACTATGATTTATCCCATATGATCTATTTTGTAGGACCTGATTTTCAAAATGTTATGTTCTTATAAATATGATATGATTGACATTTCCTTTATTTGTCCTTATTGAGAATTTGAGCTCACCCTTTGTATTTTTTCCTTTCCCCATGATAGGAAGAAGGATATTAAGTGGGATATTCCAAAAGGGACTATAAATATGATAAATGAAAGACAATGTAGATGATTTATGAACTTGTTTTTTATGGTTCCCAGATTCTAATGACATAATACCTATACGATCCTATAATTGTATTGTTATATGTTTTAATAATTATGCATCAATTCTGAAGTAATAACAATGTATGTAATGTACGGGTCATTATAGTTGGTATCAGGGAAAAGGAATAGCCATCCTTTGGGAACTAGGATGTGAAAGCCTTAGTAAGAACCCTATGGATATGTGTAAGCATAGAACACAATCTTAGTGTTTTAGAAATGGTCATGAATAACCTATTATAGTACCTAATGTGTGAAATTTTATTCATAATTATGTGGTTTTCCTATTGTAATTAGTGTTGTTTGTACTATTATTCATGGTATTAGTCAATGGCTTGAACCCGAAGGAACTGTGTTAATGCAGAATGTGATAGGTAATGCAATGGTTGTACCCCTAAGAAACCAAATGATATGGGAGAAAGAATGAAAAATCTTTTAGCCATGTTGAAACAACTTTCTCAAGATATGAATCATTAAGTACTTCCAAACGAACAAATTAGGGAGAAACATTATGTTGAATACTTCCTTCGGCAGCATCCACCTTCATTCAGCAGTTGTTCAGATCCATTAGTGTCTGAACAATGGATCAGTACCACTGAAAAGATATTTCAGTCCTTCAATGTTCTGAACATGATAATGTCATTTTAGCAATATTTCATTAGGAAGGTGATGTTAATCAATGGAGTAATCTAGTCAAGAATACATTTAAAAGGGATACAATTGAGTCCATGGAATGGGATGAGTTGAAGAAAATATATTTCCATAAGTACATCCCTCATTATCTTTGAACAAAGATGGAGAAGGAGTTTCTTGAACTGAAGCAAAAGGATGTTGATTTTGTTAGTACCTATGATGATAATTTTACAAGGCTTTCAAGGTACACTTCTAGGATTAGTATTCAACCTGAGAGTAAGATCGATCGATTCATTAGTGTCTTAAAACAAAGCCTCCAAAGGGAATTATCTATAATGGACTTTAATATCTATTAGGATATTTTCGGATGTGCTCTCAATGCTGAGATAGAGATTGGAGTTACCCATCAGTCATATATGTTTGATAAGAAGTGGAAAATGGAATTCAAAGGAAAATATAAAGACCACACTGAAAAGAAGATGAGTTTTCCCCTATGCTCAGAGTGTGGAAAGAAACATAGAGAGAATTGTATTAATGGGAAAAGTAAATGTTATAAGTGTGGAATAGACTGTCATCGGGCAATTGAATGCCACCGTGATGGGAAAAAGATATCTAGTGATGAAAACAAACAAAAGGATACATATAATGCACCTCCTTCAATTCAATGTTATCAGTGCAAGGAAATAGGGAATTATTCAAATCAATGCCCTAATCCAAGGGTTGTTGATGATGATCAATGTCAACAAACTCATAAGGGCATAAAAAAGGAAAGTCACATGAAATTTCTATCGTCGATGTGGAGTATGATAAATAAGTGGTGAAAGGTACAATTACCATCCACTCTAATGTAGAAAATGTTTTCTTTGATTCTAGATCCACCCACTCAATTATTTATGAAGAATCTTATAACGGTCTTGACATACTACCCCAATAATTAGCTGTTGAGTTTACTGTGACAACTCTTTATGGCACAATAGTTGTATTAAAAGTTTACAATTCTTCTCGGATTGATGGTTTTGTGAATGTGCTTCTTGAAAATATGGTGATCCTTCCAATAGTATAATTTGATGTGATTTTTTTGCATGGATTGGATTTCTTTATATGGAGCTCATATCAATTTCAAAATAAGGGAAGTCACATTTCAAATTTCTAATCAATTAATGATGATCTATCGATGAAAAGATAAATATAAAATTATATTTTAAGTTTCATCCAACTTATGGATGTTGATTACAATAAATGAAGGTTATTTATCTCAAAATGTTGGAGAGAAACTCATGATTATTGATATTCACATTGAACAAGAGTTTGATGATTTCTTTCTAGATGAATTTCTTGATCATCCACCAAATATTGAAGTTGAGTTTTCAATAGAACTCATAATGGGTGCTATGCCCATTTAAAAGACACCTTACAGAATTCCCCCAATTGAGTTGTAGGAATTGAAGAAGAAACTCCAAGAAATTCTTTATATGGTATTCATACACCCTAGTCGATCACCTTGGGGTGCACCCGTTTTGTTTGTTAAGAAAAAAGATGGATCAATGAGACTCTACATTGATTATAGATAACTTAACAAGATCACTATCAAGAAAAAATATCCTCTCCCACGCATTGATGACTTATTTGACCAACTACGTGGAGCTCAATACATTTCCATGATTGATCTTTGTTCAGGGAATCATCAATTAAGGGTCAAAAAGGATGATATACCAAAGGCAAATTTCCGTGAAAGGTATTGAAACTATGAGTTTATAGTGATTCCATTTGGTCTTAATAATGCCCCAACTATATTTTTTGATCTAATGAATAGAGTCTTTAGAGGCTATCTTGATTAGTTTGTGGTAGTATTTATAGATTATATTCATGTCTATTAAAATAGAAAGTAAGAACATGAAGATCACTTGAGAATTCAATTTAAGACCCTGATAAAGTATAAGCTTTATTCCTAATATACCAAGTGTGAATTTTGGCTTCAAAAAGTTTCATTTTGGGTCGCATAATATCAAATCGAGAATTTATGTGGATCCAGCAAAAACAAAGGTTATATAAAGATGGTCGAGAACAACAAAAGTAACTAAAATTCAAGGTTTTCTTGGTTTAGTTAGGTATTATCAACGTTTTATGAATGATTTTTCAAGATTATCTAACCCACTCACCAAATTGACTCAGAAAGAAGTTATGTTTTTCTTGAAGGAGGAATGTGAAGAGAATTTCAAGGAGCTAAAAAGAAGGTTAGCCAGTGCACTTGTGCTCGCACTACCTTGTAGTGGAGAAAGGATTATTATATATAGTGAAGAATCCATGATGGGGTTGGGGTGTGTTCTCATGAAGAATGATTTGGAGATAGCATATGCCCCATGATAGTTGAAAATCCATGGGCAAAATTACGCAACTCATGATTTGGAGTTAGCTGCGGTAATAATTGAATCATTGATTTGGCGGAATTATCTTTATGGTGAAAGGTGTGATATTTATACTAATCATAAAAGTTTAAAATATATTTTCACACAAAAGATTCTTAATAAGTGCCAAAGAAGTTGGCTGGAGCTGATTAAGGATTATGACTGCCCAATTCATTACCACCCTAAGAAAGCAAACAAGGTGGACGATGCATTAAGTCGAAAAGACCATGCTAGATTATCCATGATGAGGATTACAAAGGATCCAATATTTATGTATTTACAAAGGTTGGATCATGGAATTTTAATGAAATGGGGGATATCATATCTTTCTCAGATGGATGTTCAACTATATATACATGTGAAGATTAAGTAGGTGCAGAAGGAGGATGTTGGGCTTCAAAAGAATGTGAGAAATGTACCATAATTAAACCTTGATTGTGATGGGATAATAAGGTTCTGAAACTGTATCTGTATTTCTAACATACTAGAATTAAAGAAGGAGCTACTATATGAGGCTCATATTTCGTCATTTTGTATTCATGTTTGATGTACAAAGATGTACATGTACATGAAAGAGTACTTTTGCTGGGTTGGCATGAAAAGTGATATCACCGAATATGTCTCTTGATACTTCATTTATCAGCAAGTTAAAGCAGAGAGACAGAAGTCTAATGGGATGTTACAACCATTACACATACCAGAGAGGAAATGGGAAAACATCACTATGGAATTTATCATCGGACTTCCTAAAACATCCAAGGGAAATAATGCTATCTGGGTTATAGTTGATCGTCTTATGATGTCGGCACACTTCATTGTTATTAGAGAGGATTTCTATCTTGATAGATTTCTAGGATATATGTAAAAGATGTGGTATGATCGCATGGAGTACCACTTTTCATTATATCTGATCGGGATCTGAGGTTCACCTCGAGGTTTTAGAGAAGCCTTCAGTATGCTCTAGATACAGAGTTGAGTTTTAGCACTGAATATCATCCTAAGATAGACGGTCAATATGAAAGGAAAATTCAAACATTTAAATACATGTTCAGAGAATCCTCTATGGATTTCAAAGGTGGTTGGGATCAACAACTAAAATTGGTGGAGTTTTTATGTAATAATAGCTTTAACTTTAGTATTTAGATGGCTCCTTAAGAAATGCAGAACTCCAAATTGTTGTGATGAATTTTGGGAAGGAAATCTATTAGGACCTGATCTTGTTGATGAAATGGCAGAAACTGTCAGATCTATTCACCAACACATAAGAGTAGCTGAGAGTCGAAAAAAAAGTTATGCCGACAACCGAAAAAAAATTGAGTTTGATGTGGGTGATAAAGTGTTCTTATTAATATCTGATTGGAATAGAGTAATAAGATTTGGAAAGAAGGGAAGGCTAAGACATAGGTATATATTTTCTTTTGAAATAATAGATCATGTTGGGATGTTTTCTTATCGATTGGCACTTCCACCAAATCTCTCTCTAGTTTATGATGCTTTCCATGTATCTCTCCTGAGAAATTACATACCTAATCCTTTATATGTACTAAGCTCAGAAGTTGTACCGCTATAGCAAGATATTTCTTATAAAGACTAGCCGATAGATATTCTGGATAGTTGCGAAAAAGTTCTATGAAAGAAGACCACTCAAAGGGTTAATGTTTAAGGGAGGAACCACCAATTAGAAGAAGCTACATTAGAACTTGAGGATATGATGAGGGAGAAGTATCCTCACCTCTTTGTTACGAAGTGGAGAATTTAGATGGTGAAATTCATTTTAAGGTGGGTACAATGTAACACCATTAGATTTTATGAGATATATATATATATATGTGTGTCTTACGTTATATCCAACACAAAATTAATCTTTCACTACACACTACACTGGCATGGCTTGCAAAACACGCAAGAGCAACCTTCCATGATAGCTTGCGTTGTATGCAATACCGAGTTTCACTAAACAATGTTATATTATTATAATATTATGAACTAGCCATTATGAATAGTATTAACTGAATTTTTAATTTTATAACAATATAATTCATCTTAAAAATTTTCTAGAATGAGATATCAAAATAAATCAATTTTTCGGATAGAAGAAGTAATTTTTAATAAATGCAGTTTTACCGCCTTTTGATGGCGCACCAAATTTAATTAATTTTTTTTGACTATTTTATAACTTCAATTTTACAAAATAATCTTCTTATTTCAAATCAGGATATAAAAATTTACATTGTAAAAAGTTTTGATACTTTACTGATAAGTTTTATATTTTGATGAATAGTAAAAATACTAAAAAATTCACTTAAAAACAACTTTTTTCATCAAGATAATTTATGTGGTTAAATGATAAAATTTAATGGTTTTAAAGTATAAAGAAGATATATTTTCACCATTTAATATTATGTATGTCATTTCCATAAATTTTACATTGAATTCATAAGTAAAAACATTTTAATCTTTGACAGTGTTTTGACTTTTAAAACTCATTTTCTTAACAATGTGATTACTTTTAAATTAATTATTCCAAATTATGTGGTTTTTATTTTGAAAAATGGATTCCATATTTTTATTCAGTGGATCCAAATTATGTAAATAGGTTACTTACATTTTTTATATATTAAGAATAGTAACTACGGTAAATTTTTATTTACTACAGTTATAGGTAAATTGGGTAATTAAAGGTAAAAATAAGATTATAAAATTAACTTAACACCTTCAAAAATTATATTGGATGAATAAAAGTCGACCCATTTAACAATAGGGTCGAAATAGATTCATTTAATTTACTTTTGAGTATGAAAATGATATAATTATTATTAAAACCAAAGAAAGTGGAAGCATGTCACTCTCTAATATCATAAAAGTGTAACAATTTTAATTTAGTGATAAACGTCATAAATATTAGAATATAAATAGTATAAGAAAATCTAATAAAATTATATACATAATGATAATTTATTTATGATTTTTAGTGATTAAATAATTATCATTAATGATGACACAATAGTGATATAGAAATTATTTTATTGATTGAAATATCAAATAAATTGGTTTAAATATATTAAAATTAAAATTATATGAACCAATTAATGTCCTCCAGAAATTTTGTAGAGGAATATGATATTTTTGGAATATATTTAATTGTTTTTTAATATATCCTTTGTGTGGATTTTATTTAAATTCATATAAATAAACAGTGTCAAAATAGACACTATTGTTATTTTATAAAAATAACATATTATAAGATTTTTTAAAAATCCCAAAAATATTTAAAAATTATAAATTGAAATTTATATGGTCTAAAATGTCATAAAGTATCCAATTATGGAAAATTCACAACATAAAAGTAATTATTTATAACAATTTAAAATTTTGAATATTATTACCACAAATAAAATTAAATAGATTAAATAAGGATAAATGAAGTTGATAATGTTTAAAATAAATTCCCAACATGTCAAAATATTATTGGTTTAAGATTTTATAACCCAATATCATCTAATATTTTCATTTTATCCATTTTTGGTGGTTTTTATGTGGGGCTTGAATTTATTAATAATTAAAATATTAGAGGTTTCCAAAAGTGCCCCTCTTGTCTCTTATAAAAGGGAACCTCCTCCCTCTCCTCCTCAAAACATTTTGTGAAAATAATATCTACCAAAACCTATCTATTTTTCTTCTAAAATTCCATAAAAACATACTAGAGGTCCTGGAATTCTTCAAATACCAACTTTAGTGCCCTAAGTAGAGGTCTAGAAGAGGCGCGTTGAAGAATAGGTAATATCCTTTACTGATTCTTTCAAATTTATTTCTTCTTCCACATCCTCTTATTTATTTTTCTCATTATAAATTAATAACATCAGTATCACTCATATACTAATATGTTATTATAAATATTAAACACCCCTATTTCACCTTCTATCCTTCCTACAGAAAACGAAATCACCGCACATGAATACGTACGAAATACCATCTCCACGTCGGGGTGTAATCTTTTTTCCACCACCACCTTACATGGATGTGTATAATGGTGTAAAGAATAAATATATATTATTATTATAACATGATACTAGTTCTGAGATTTTCTATCGTCCAATCAAATAACATTCAATAATTATGGGAACGATATCATCACTCGTGTGTATGTACGACTTAAAGTCTCCACAGTGCGATGTGATTCGTTTGACATGATCTTCATTAAACCGTCATTATAAAAATGAATCAATTGAATAAATATGATATATATTATACTAATACCATTATGTAAATGATGTAGTTATATCCTAAAAAGTGTAATAAGAATTTATTTTACAAATCACGCATAAGAACAAAAAGCAATGAACTCTTGAAGAACAAATAGCAATGAAATATTACTAATAGGAAGATAAGAATATGACCATATAAGATATCATAACAATGTATATGATCCAATAATAAGTCCATGATTTTATTTAAATCATTATACAGGAGGTTCGGATATGTACCGAGCATATCCGACCTAAGGTAAAGGAAAAATCTCACAATCTCATTTTTTTCGAGATTATTTATAATTCATAATTTACTAGGGCATATTTATCATCCACATACAAGTTTCCTCAATATGAAATATTATTTATATCATCCTAAAATTGTTTAAATCCAATTTTACCTATTGGTGAACTTTTAGTAAAATATATGATATGAATCTGTTGTCTTTTTTAGTATGAGATACTTTTTGACTTTTCCGTCCAAAGTATGTGATGAATGTTTTTTTAACATATACGGAATGAAGGGAATTTTATGATTCCACAAGAAATTTATTTCCCTGAAGCTTCCTTTACAAGTTTTCATGTTTATTTTCAATGATATTATTTTAGTTCAATATTTTATGACATATTGAGAATGGAAAAAATGTTTTTAAAGTTGAATGGATATTTTCCTCAAGAAAGAATTTCAATTGTTTTATCAAAATTATTTTCCATCTAAGATAATATAGGGTTCTTTTTCTATCCCTATTATTACATTAATTTGATTATGTTATGATGAAAGTATTTTTAGGAAGTCCTTTTATCTTATATAGATTAAGTTATGATGGAATGATGTTTAAGAATCCCATTTTTATTACATGGGTTATGCTACGATGTATGATTTATGATTTTGGGGAACACAATAGAATGGTTTCATTATAAGATGGTTGGGACTTATATATCCCTCCAATTAATTGTGTAAAGATTCATATCTCATGAGATATACATGTCTAGAATGACCAGTTAATCTAGTTCAGTGACACAAGACTGGAACGAGGAGTGAAATCGGTTCAGTAATGGGCTTTGTCCCTTATGATAGTCTTGGAAATGAGTCTTGAATAATATGAAATGACTTTCTATGAATATGTGTGTGTTCCACAATGTTTCACGTCTTATGTTATGAAAATTGGGATTACATTTCACCACTATGATTTATCCCATATGATGTCTTTTGCTGGACAAGATTTTGAAAATGTTATGTTCTTATGAATATGATATGATTGATATTTCCTTTCTTTTACCTTACTGAGCATTTGAGAACAAACTTTTTAGGTTTTCTTTTCCACGGATCAAGAATAAGGGTATTATGTAGGATATTCCAAATGGAACTCTAGATATGATAAACGAGAGACAATGAATATGATTTATGAACCATTTGTTTATGTTTCCCAATTTCTGAAGACACTATACCTACACAGTTTTATCATAGTTTTGTTATATATTTTAATAAGTATGCGTCATTTATGAAGTAATAATAATGTATGTAATGAATGGGTCATTATATTGTATTCTACATAAAATTTAAAAATAAAACATTTTTAGTGTTTTCATAATAGTCCTAAAGGAAATATGTTATAAACTCCAAAACATAAACTTCTCGTTCCATACAATACTTGGAAAATAAAAAAACGTCACCTAACCTACCTGGGGAGGAAACTCTGGTTCAAATGGTCATGGTACCTTTCAAACTATTAAATGTGCCTCCATGTAATATATTATGAAGAAACTATTTAAGAAACTAGAATTAGTTTGAATAAACATAACTATGGTGGAAATATCAATTCAGAGCATACCCAATGATAACTAATAAAAAACACAATTATACCATCATAACTTTTATCAATCAGCCTCTAATGGTTTTCATCATCTGTTATAAATTTCAAATGGGAGTTATAGTACCTACACAATTATAATTTCCAAAATAATTACATCTTTAATGACCTAGAAGTCCCCTATCATGGTTCTTCATTTTATTATATGTTTTATTCCAATCTACCACTTTTTCTTAGGTTTTACCATCTTTTCCTTGAAAATTATCAACGTACCCTTAAACCATATTAGTATCATTCCATATAAAAACAAATGTAATTAATCACCAATTATATCAACTGAGTATAAATATGAATCCACGATAACCTTATAAAAAACTATAAAAATATATGTATGACATAAATATTTTTTCATGATCCACTGTTTACAATTGAAATATTGGTTCATAACCTAGATGTTAACAAATAAAGAATGGTAACTCATCCCTTGGTGGAATCACAGATGGAGGAAGATTGATAGAATTAGTTTGTGTCTGTGACTCCATCCATGGATTTCTTACACTTTAGTACATTTTTATGTTATGATAATACATTATTTTATAGAGATTAAGGTCCATACACATAGTCTAACATAAACAACTAGTGAATTATATGTTTTTTATAGATATAACAATATGAACAAAACATTTTTTTTTGAATTATTTTATAATGAATTAAGAAAATACAATGACTCGAATACTTTTCCATGACCGTTATATCATGTTGGGTATCTATTCATTATTTTATGTCTAACTGCACACCTTGTAAGCATCCAAATAGTTACAGAAATGAGAATATTTCTGTTTAACATTATCCATGTTCTATACATCCCTAGAAATAATGTCTGTTAAGTTTAAGAGTCCACACATTCATGATCACTAACATAAAAATCACCCATAATTCATTAATAAATTCAGAGAATGTTTTCTAAGAATTTCATTGAGATTAATATCAAAACAATTTTCTTTAACTTCAAAATAATGATTGTGTTCTCCATACATTATGGATTACCATATACTACTCCCTATGAAATATTCACAAGGAGACACCCTCATCATATTAGAAGAAGATACCTAAGTATCATGGTGTAAATTTTGTTATCTCTTAGTTTAGTTATAATTCATTAAGTATATTTGACATTATCCCATACAAACTCATATTTCAAAATTATTCTATCAACAGGAATGAATAGATCACTTTCATCCATGCTCAAAAACAAAACTAGGTAAACATTATTTAAAAAAAAATAAAACCATGTCCCCTAAATATGTGTGTCAAAACCTATCTCTAGAATACCATGTCATGGAATGAAAATTAATATAAACGGTCCATCATCATAGGGACACCTCCATTATTTTTTTCATAATATCCATGTCACCATTCCTATATAAATAAAATTTAAAATCATCGATCCTTTGACAGAATTTTAATTAAGTGCCTGATAAAGCCACCTTAGGTACCAATAAAAACATGATCATTGAACAATATTAATTGAACTCTAACCCTAACTATCATCATTATTTATCATTTGGGTACTCATCCAACCAATTCAACATCATGATGCCTTGAAATCATTTATACACTATTTACTCATAGATCTCTGATATTGTTTATTTATTCCATGAATAAATATAGCTTATAGAATCATTTTATGGTAACACATTTTATATGAACCACATATGTTTATTTTATATTTGACTCCTCATTTATAGAATATTTGTGGCATCTATAATCTATTTTGTCCATTTACAATTTGTTTTTTATTGTCGTATTCACTCTACATCGAAGGAAATACTCCCAACTACCAACAAAATGCTCCCCACCAATAGAATTTTAAAGTTAATTATTTTTTCAAAATGTTAAATAATCCCACATGACATACTCCATCACCACTGAACATTGTATCTAGAAATAGAAAACTTGATTATATGAAGAAGTTACAATAGAAGAGAGGAAAAATATTTTTTTGCAATCTAGAATATATTTAGACTTAGATGCATGCATGACCCTCTTATAGAGTCACATTTCTATATGTATTATGTATCTAGTATAATTTCCAAAATAAAAATGATCAGTTGTAGTAAAATAGATGATTCATTTTCAAATTTATCATATGCATTAGGACAACTCATCATTCTTATAAAAACTCTAGGCTGTGATTATCTCAAAATGAATTCACTTCCATGTTACTCTACTCCCAAGATAACCCCTAAAAATAGAATTATTGAAATAATTACCCATTATCCATATTCTATTAAAAAAAATGGTTTATATCTTCAATCCACCATATCACACAACATTTTACGGTTCATTCGTCACTTCTTTAGTAAACCAAACATTGTGTAACATCATGTTTTAGATTGATATAAAAATTTTGTAACAAGGGTTAAAAATTACATTTATGTGATAGTTTAAACATACAAAATTTCATAGTAATGAAATAAATATGGCTACCAATATACTGATGTCTCTTATTTCCTACACCATTAAAAAAGAAATGTCCCAGAACCATAAAAAAGGTTGACCAAGCCTGATTTCTGTCTAACCAACTGAACATGATAATTACATGATCATTACACCATTTAGGGGAATCAGCTTACTAAAAATCCTCCCATATACATTATGGGTTTTTTATATAACTATAAGTTCACTTTTAGAAAATAAATACCAAAATGGATCCAATCATTCGAAAATTTTTGCAAAAGTTTAACAACTATTTTTTAACTGAGAGAATTACAAAAATTGGATAACGTCTCATTTAGATCCAGGAATATACATTTAAACTAGATTAATTCTTCAAAGATCCCCAAGATCTAACACATATATTATATTATCAAGATAGAAGAAGAATCCATATATGAAAGACTGGAATTCTAGGTCAAGGTAACTCTCAATAATACATTAGAACTAACCCTTTCATGAGTTTTATAGGATCTCAAACTATGTATTAGTTAAAGAAAATATCAATTATAGGATATAGGGGAAAATAATAATTAGATTTTAAATGTTATTTCAACTGACAGATGCCTCATATATTTAAATACCAAAAACATATTAAATGCCTTTTATAATTTTAGTGGGGGTAAATATAGTAATAAGTCACAATACATCAATATTTTACATAATATTAGTTGATTTTGACACATTTAAATTACCATACCATATCACACAAGAACAATCCCATGGTTTTAAGTACTAAGAACTATATGATTTGTTATGGTGACCTATAAGGGACCCATCTTAAAAAACATGATATAGTTGTATGGGTAGTCATTCCAAAATTATGGAGTCAATACTATATAAACTATAATTAGAATCCCGTTTAATTAATACACAAGAATAGTTAATTTATTTAATTATTTATCACACTGTTGGTGGGTTTGTCTCATAATAATACAATGATAAAACTCACTGACAATGGTTTAGTTGATCATATGTGGATTTAGTTAAATGTTTAACTATTTCCATGTTTTAATGGTACTCTCCATTTTAAATTTTTTTGAAAAACCAATTTAACAAACACCCATGAAAAATTGTTTTAATTTATTAAATCAAACCAAATTATATTATTTTTTAATTCATGAATTATATATATATATATATATCATGGATAAGTTATACTAGTTAACATTCACATATTATAATGTTATTAGCCATTATATGTTATTTTTGGAATTCATGTGAATGTTGCCAGGATTTCACCATTTGTCTCAGAATATAAAATTCCAATATATGGTTGTTTAATAATATGGGTAAGGCATCAAAATTTTTAATGGTCCATACAATTAATAAATTGTAATTTTAACCCATTTAATTAGAACTACTAACATGGAATCACATGAAACTAATATTCCATGGAATAAAGAAATCACAATTGATTAATTAATTCACAATTATCATACTAAATGGGAAAAACTCATTTATGATAATAAATAGACATTAATTAACCAATTATGTATATTATTCATCCTACATAAATATTATTCAAATCACAACACTTTCACTCATCACACATATATAATATATCATGTGATTGAACAATGATGCCTAAATGTCATGTCGTAAGCATGGAATGAGAATCCCTTTGTACCTATTATGATTCATAAACACAGCTCATATATTAACATACAAGTAAAACATATTAAATATATAATTAATAGGCTAATACCATAAATTAGTAATTAGAAATTGGTACACCAATCACTAAAGGTGGAGTAAAATAATCAACACTAATAATTGAATAGTGAATAATATCATCCCATTAAACATGATTTCATTTGTTCAATTTTTTTGTCGAACCGAGAAAAAAGATATTTAATAACTTAAGGAACATTTATATTATCCTATCCACTAGCCCCAAATATAAGATAAATATGTAATAACACCTTGGATATCACATTGTGACATCATATCATGGGAGATACTAAATCAGTTCCTGAAGAAGATTTTTTTGCATAGTCTCATGCACGCCTCCATACACTCCAGAGGCTACCAACTAAAAGTGTGAGTATAAAAGTGGTAAATTTGGGAGACCGTACCCTAAAAAATTATAATATATAGCAAGATAAATTAAATTGAAATATAGTAGAATATAAATTAAACTATCAATAATTATTAAATAGATAAAAATTAATGTTCAAAATAATACAAACATAAATGACCATACTGAATGAGAAAAAAAGTTAATATATATGATGTATAGTATAAAATAAGAATAGATAGGCCACAAAAAGTAATTAAGTAATAGCCAAATCAAATATGAAGCTCGAATACACGTCCGACCCCCAGCTCCATGTCATGGCCCAATATATAAAAAGTAAAGGTGATGAGGGAAAATCCAGGACCGTAAATTAAAATCATGAGATTATTCTCTATACAAAATTATATCATGAATATTGTGTTTATAAAAATTAATATTCCACCCCAAATGGTATCTAATTCAATACAATCCATGAATATAAAATGGGGCACTTTATAAGGATAATAATGAGGCAGAGAAATATAATAGATAAATCTAATTCATGTCAAGATTAGTTTTCTCATGGATGATTATAAAGTTTCCTATTATTCATAATATGAAAGATATCAATATGAATTAGAAAAATTAAGTATAAGGATTGGAAACATGGAATATAATCCCATGTCTTCATGTACATAAATAGTCATGTGGGACCAAAGATTCACTCAAGGAATCCTTATATAATGAAGATTATAAAATATTGTACATTATACATGATATAAGGGATTTAAAATTAAAGAATAAACTAATTAGAAACCTCACTAATATTATATAAGACGACATGTGATCCCATCCATGGAATTACACATCAAAATCTAGGTGTCACCCAATGTAATTAAAAATATCATTTAAACTTTCAATAGTTCATAAGTATTATGTATTATAATATATATTATGCTAAAGATATAATTCGTGTCATGCATCTTATATTTCCATCCATGTTATTCTATATTAAGAACCCAATATAGCATAAGGATCACCATAATTCATCTAAAAAATGGGCCTCTTCAATAAATTATTTATCCTCAATTAATTTATCACACATAGATTATATAATCTTAATTTTCTTATGATCTCATCAAAGAAATTATATAATAGGATTCCTAGTAACGATTATGGCATATATGTTTCATTCAACCCATGAGAAAGTCTCCTGAATTATATATAACTATCCAATTATTATTAAAGGAATACAATGATAATAAAGATCATAATATTATATATTTTATAAAATATGTGGACATTAACTTTTTCTTTTTCCAATCATTGATATTTAAATTACTTCTTCATTTTCAAATTTATTTTTTTATCCAAATCAGTTAGATGTGATAGATTGGAAATTAGAGTATACAATTTATTTATGACTTTTTATAATTCAGTTTGGAGTCAAATTATTCCAAAGATTTGTATCAACCATTTAACAATTGAACAATATATTTATATTTCATTCTAATGAAATAGAAAACATAAGACTAAATGGGAAGTAAATTGTCTAATAAATATAATACATTCCCCTTTACAATTTCAATGAATCATTTACATCGTTTGATTGATGACTAATTTAAACTATTCCAAGTATAATCTATCCTTAATTTCATCATTTATCATTTAGAATAATCTAAAATGTTCCACTTAATGATTTCAACTGAACATCCCCATCCATAAAATGTAATGGATAATCATGGGAATTTTTAGTCCAAGAATATATATGGAGACACAGAAGTGGGGGCCAAAATGAGGTCTCAACCTCAAGAAATTTCAAATACCCTCCTAAGGGGACTAGTTCATTTTACAAATAGATAAATTTATGATCAAAACATTTAATGAAAAATGCATAGAATGTATATCAGTTGTAAAAATATAGATTTTTCTTAAATTATGAAAATTTTAAGGAAAACCCAAATACTTCTTACATCATTCTTATGAATCATGACACGTCCATAATTAATATTTTATTTAATCCTTAATTTTAAAATTGTAATAATAAAAAAATACCAAAAAATATGGCATAAGAGCTGGCATATTGATATAAATTCATAGGGTGATGAAAAATATAAAATGGAATAAAGATGAATTTTAGAATCACCATTTCACTTAAAAAACAAAAGGAATTATATTATGAATAATAATGTAGGAGAACACACCATCGTTAATATGAACTAGGAGGGTCCAAATGTGGGATATAATGTCCATGTAAGAAAGGAAATAAGTGTAAAACCCATTGAATTATGGATGGGAAAATGGTAAGTTTTCCCATTTTTAAAAGGAGCATTATTAAGTGAAACTATTAGGAAAATAATAAAAAACCAATTTTGTGGCACAATATAAAGTACCCAGCCCCCATACAACACATCTTTCACATATAGTTTGCAATAAATTCTCTATCCATGAGGATTAACTTTTCTAAATCACTCCTACTAAACATTTTTCAAAAACACAATTAAAAAAGTGTGAAAAATGTGTGTCTCTTATAAATTTTTGCCTGTTTAACATATACTATTAGTAAAAATCTCATAGTTATGTAAATTACATGACTATAAAATATGGGCTTACTAGTTTTAATAATTGGCTTGTACTAACTGTGTTCCAACCTTTCTCCTTGGATTTTTTATCAGAATGATTCATTTAGGTTCTCAAACCTTTGGGACACTCTTGAATCATCTAATAATATTTTAATGGATAACTATTAATTTAAATAATAGTGATCCATCATGACATCCCCTGTTGATTCCATCATCATGGGAGCTGTGGGTATATGAATAGATAGAACATTCTGGGCAGTGCTCCCGGCCAAGCCGTGCATGCCACTAAGACTAGATAGAAGGCACAATGCAGAGCTCAACATGTGCAACCTTGTCATCTTGTTTTTTCAGATTCACACACGCTGTCGATCCTAGTTATTGATCAGGCAGATCCAACACCACTATTCAATGACGAAACTTATTCAGTTGAAGAATAACCTCAGTCATCTGACTTTCAGCACGTATCCACTCGATGTGGTATGTTTAGTGAGTAGCAGGACATTACCTACACGAGCCATATTCTTCTAGTTCGACCACCATCACCCTTCTTGACTCATTCTAGTAAACTATCTCTTACCTGAAAAAGTGTGCACCTTGTAAGGAATTTTGATGTACTTTAAAATTTTTCTAGTATACCTGCAACGATATCAATTCTTGAGGCTCTCTACTCATTTGCAGACATGTGTGAAGCCCTAGAAAATTATTTATGAAGCCCCCTCCAGTTTTTTACACTGAAAGAAGTTTCCAAATCCTTCTATGTCGAGGAAGTAAATCATTTGTATTGTCAGATGATGCACACCTATCGTAGGGCGTGTAAAAAGCAAATTTATTTTCCTAATGCAGCAATGTGGCTCACCAGGGTTTTCTCACTTGAGGAGCGTTGAAGTAAGTTCAATCAATTATTCTAGTTTACCTAGTATAATTCTTTTTGTTGTTTAATATTTTATGAAATAAATGGAATATAATAAAATAAATGAAACTCATAAATCATAAGGAACTAAAATTTAATAATAAATTACCATGAAATGCTAAACAGAATGTAATTAAAGAAGAAAGGAAGTTCTCCCAAGAGAACATTCAGGGAGAACCTTCATTGGCCAGCTTCAAATATTCTGAGTGAACACACTCCATAGTGTGTGTACACACCTTTTTATACCCCGGTTATGGATGAAAAATCTACTTAGGGATCACCAAACACATCCTCTATCCACCTCCTCAATCAAGTAAAATTGTTGTAGATTAAGAAGTTAATCTTTAGACAACCACAGTGAGGATTACACCCACTATAAATTATCTTTATAATTATATCAAAGAATATTAAAAACATGGTCTTAGGTTCCATAACATGATTACTCCCTCAATATATTCCTTGGATTAGTTGCTCATGATCATGAGTATTATAGTTCATGGTGGTAAGAAGAGGGAAATAAAGAGGGTGGATGGGTGGACATAATAATAAAATCATTGCATGAATTTATTTGAAATCTAAATTAAAATTGAAAACAAAAACAAAAAAAATTAAATTAAAATGAAATGGTGAAGATTTGTGGTCGACCTCCATTAGTGGAGATCTCCTCCTTGATTCCTTGAAGGAATGGATGGAGAATGGGATGCCTTGAGAGGGTGGAGCTCTCCTCCTTTTATAGCCAGATTTTTTCCCCAGGATGTTGATGCGTTGTGACCCCATTAAATGACATTTTCACGCATTGAGCCCTTCTTTAATGTTGTTCATAATTTCCCTGGGTGTGTCCCCTAAAAATATAAGTGTATTTAGACACGTATTCCAAGAGTTATGGCCGTTTTACTCTGCTCATTTATTCAGTCCAGTCAGACTCATCAAATTGCAAATCTCCAGATTATGGTGATTTAATGACCCCTTAAATGTTAAATTCAAGCGGTCATTCCTTCATTAAAGATGCGAAAAAACTCATTTCACGTCTACCTACTGAATATCAAAACATTTGTTCCCACCATGAATGAGTTATTGAGCCCAAACCAAAACTAGGCTGAACTGCATACAATTTTCTTTAGCCAACATGTGAGCTTCTTTGGAGCTTCCATATGGTCGATTCAGTAATTGGTCCAAAAATACTAAATGAATCAATGGATGTGTAGAATATAACAAATAATGAATTTTAAAATTTTGATTAGTTTAGATAATATTATGTCTAATCTATAGAAATAACTTAAAACTATTAAAAATCTGAAATGACCCATTTTTACTGTTCAGATCAAAATAACACCAATATCATAAAAATGAAGCAATTCATCTTAGAGTAACAATTATGTGGGTTTAAAACAAATAAATGCGATGTAAATTAAATTGAAAATATTTAATCTATCAATACCTCCAAACATAGAACTTAGACTCCTGGACAAGTAAAAAATCAAATCAAATCAAATCAAAAACACATATCAATGAGATCTACCAAATCAATTCAAAGAATCAAAAAGATATCATGCCTCATAAAAAACAATTATTTCATGTTATCCATTTTAGATTTTAATATATTTCCACTTCATTTCTTATCCCATTTACACAAAACACATACCATAAATGAATTTTCTCTCATCTCACAAATGTAAATGTTGAACAAGGCTTTTCTCATCCAAACTCACACAAGCGTCACAATTGGAATTATAAATTCCTATATCCCTACCTGATATGAGTCAAGGAAATGTGTTTGTAATGAGGAATTTTTAGGGTTATTCTGTGGGTTCCGGTTTGTAAAATTTAGATGTTAAAAATTCTGAGGCTGAAAAAGGAGGGCTTGGCTCTTTTTGATGCAAAATTGCAGGATTCTAATTTTCACTCAATTATGGTATCCTTATCTTCCCCTTTTTAGAAAATAGGTTCCATAATCATTCAATAAGCTCAAGATTTCCGTAGAAAAAATTTCAATCTTTTCAAACATTATTTTTTTCAAAGCTTCAGATATGCACAACTTTCTATTTTACATCGGAAGCTCCAGAAAGGCACAGCTTCTCTTATCCTGAAAGCTCCATAAAAAGAACAACTTTTAAAAGAATGAAATATTAATCAGCTCTTCAACATTTTATATTCCACCAATAGTATCACCAAATGAGGTAGTACAACACAAGGCATCTTCCCCCACACTTAAGTTCAACTAGATCATGCAATTTTACTTCAAGAGTAGGTAGGATAGGGAAAATTGGCTTGTAATGTTGCTATCATAATAGGATATTCATGGCTACTAGGGAAAATAATGATGGATAAATTTAAAGGTGGGCCATAATGAAAAGGGGGCTTAAAACAAAATAAATGAAAAAATTATTTAAAACACATGTACCCCAAACTGTCATGTTTTGAAAGGAATAAATCAAATTATGGATTAAGAAAGCGTTATCTGGTTCTCTCAAGAAATGAGGTGAATGAAAAGAATATGAAAAAAATGGTTTAGAAGCCTCACAGGAACATTATTTAAATGATATATAGTGAAATATAGCATGGGATTCAACAGTCAGTGTACTTTTCATGAAATTGTATTAGATTTGAACTCGAAATAACTTCATTTTAGCATTCAATTAAGCTCAGATTCATAGAATATATTGGTTTACTCATTTACATGGGTTTAAAAAATGGAAAAGATAATCATTTAAGCTCAAAAGTTTCAAAAACACCCCAAAAACTGAAAAAAAACACACAAAAATGTAAAAACACACAATTTTTTTAAAAGCAAACACAAAATGAAAATCCTAAACTACAAATTATCCCTCCCCAAAATTAAATAATGTAGTTTCCTCAGTGAATTCTGATGGATTTAACATGTAAGAACATTTATGATTGATTCACAACAAAGAATATAGTATAAAGGAGAGGTACAACCTGATTTATTTGCAGTGCAATATTGAGTTAAGCTCCTAAGTGTTGCACTCTGAAAACCTAAAAATAAAATAAAACATAAGATATTAATTGATGAAAAAAAAGTAGAAATAGGATTATAATAGAAGAATAGAACTTGGCTTAATTCCTCAAGTGGTCCCTGGGTTTTGATTTCCTCCAGATAGGTAGTTCTAATCGGTTATCTCCAATATGATGGTGGGTGAAGTTTATTGCTCATGAACCAACACAATCTTTTCTTTCCAGGATGAAATTCTTCCTTTTTATTGATTACTTCATCGATAAAATGCAACAAGTCCTCCCTCATTGTAATGAGATACAACATTCATGGTGGGGTTAGGACAATAAATGAGTCCTCCCCTTTCTTAGGTTCCGCATGAAAAACATCTTCGTTATTCTCCAGTGGTTGCTGAAGGTTTGATACATCTGGGGAAAAATCAAAGGGAATGTCAGAGTTTAATTCTATTTGAAAAAATTTAAAGCATGAAGAATCAATATCAAATTATTACCTTTCAAAGTAAGTATCTTTTGTTTCATTTTCCTCTATAAAATCAACTTTTATCTTCTCATGTACTCCCTCCATTAAATACTCAACAGGTTTGGGGAGCTCTAGATGTTCCTCCATAGATGACTCTTAGTTTTCATCGTCCTCCTCCAAGGAAATACAAGTGCTAGATGAATCTGAAAAATTAAAATAAGGGGAGGTAATAACCAATTTAGTTTCAACAAAATCAAAATATAATGATTTAAAAAAAATATTAACTCCCTGAGCTTGTTTGGATTCAATTTATTTATCAATGGGAGGTGTTTCTTGGAGTTGAATTCCCCTAGATAGAGGTAGGTAGTCACACTCCTATATCATCTCTTCAAATTACAATGCATGGTTGGTTTCTTCCTTCAATTTTTCTAAATCATATACATTATGTTGAATAGTTGGATAAAGAAGATCCACACACTCATTCCAGATGTTATCCAGATATTTTTGATATCCCATATGCATTTAAATAGTTAAATCTCCATCATTTGTCTCCTCTAATATTTATTGAGTACAGATCAATGCATATTCTTTTAATTTCATCAAGCCCTCCATGGGTTATTCAACATGAAGGATTTGTGGGGCTTCTTCTTCCATCAATTTTTAGGGTTCTGGTTCTTGTTCTGGCTTCAATTGTCGATCCTAGGATTCATGTACTTGTTCCGTTATCCACATTAATGTGGTTTCTAGGTTTTGAACTGTTTGACTAATTCTTTCAAATTTGGCTTCAAGATCATTGTGAACTTCTTCTTCTTGGTGTTTCACTTTGACAAGTTCTTGATAAAATTCTAGAAAATACTCCTGTATATCAATTAATTATCTTTCCAAACCCTCCAACACTAGGTATTCGAGGTTGTCCTTAAGGTTTTTAATGATATCCTTGAATTCATCATCTCTGATGATTTGTATTCGAGCTCCCTGAATTTGTTTACCCAATAAAGAAACATTATACTCTATAGACCAAGGTTATTCAATAATTGGTTCTCACACTGGTGGGTAATTTTTCCATAAATTAAAGAAATAATCATTTGAAAACAACATGAAAAATAATTAATTTATCTTTTAAATTGAAAAAGCCAAATATTTACAATTAGTTTGTTGCACTACCTCCTTGGAAACATCGCCGGTTTTGATGCACGCCTATCATAGGGCATGGAAAAAGCAAATTTATTTTCCTAATCCAGCTATGTGGATGACCAGGGTCATCTCACTTGATGAACGTTAAAGTCAATTCAATCACTTATTCTAGTTCACCTGATCTAATTATTTTTGTTGTTTAATATTTTATGAAATAAATGGAATTTAATAAAATAAATGAAATTCATAAATCATAAGAAACTAAAATTTAATTCTAAATCACCATGCAATGCTAAACAAAATGCAATTAGAGAATAAAGGAAGTTCTCTCGAGAGAACTTTCAAGGAGAAACGTCATTGTCCAGCTTCAAATATTCTTAATGAACACACTCCATCGTATGTGTGAACACCATATTCTACCCTAGATATGAATGAAAAGTATACTTAGCGATCACCAAACACACCCTCCATCCACCTCCTCAATCGAGGTAAAATGGGAACATCCTCCCACTTTACATCACTGGCCTGTTTATTGGTATGGAATTTGTTTGTTGTATTGTCGACATGGGTGATGGGATCAATCACAGTTTGTCCATGAAACTACCAATGATGGGACTATTTGAAATAGATCTGAGTCCCTCTCACCTAAAGATTCATGGTTATGAAATCATGGAGAATACACCCGTTGGAAAGATCCACCTGAAGACCTTTTTTGATATCCTAGTTTCCAGAGTTGAGTTCAAAGATGTCTCACATGAAAACAATTACAATGCATTGATGTGTAGTCCATGGAACCAACAACACATAGTAGACCCCTCCAAAAATCACCAATGCCTCACGCACTACCTTAATGGTTGAGTGGGTGGGTATGATTCAAGGGGATGTGTGTCCCTTTTATTTTTGCGAAGCCCACTAAATATATACAGACTACTTCCATAGTAAATATAAGTTGGTTCAGGAAAATGATGTTAAGAACACTGTGGAAATGGATGAACCATGGACAAACATGGATGATGGCTTCATTCTCCAAATCCACTGGTTTGAGGACATGACCCCACTACTGGGGCACTACATCGTCATTTCTATAAGAAGTGAAATGTTTTTCCCAAGTATATGGAATGAAGAACGATTACATCATACTTTTACATGAATCATGATTATGTGATTCCAAAACCCCTTACACCTATATGGTATCAGGATGTTCCCCCCATAGAAATAACAATACTTCATAATTGTTTGTTTCACTAGGCTAGGTTGAACTAGATGAATCTGATGTGCCACTAGTACTATGATATTAGCAAGCATAGCCCCTTCAGTCAAATTCCTAATGGGATCGAATCAATGTATTTTGTCTCCATGGTTTTAGAATTATATGGTTCCCCTAATGAGGATTCCACCACCATATAGGCCAGCCCAAACATTCAATCATGATCATCCAACTAAGAAAAATTTCCCTCAGCCAATGGTCCTTCCACTAATGATGAAGTAGAGGATTTAGATGATGCTCCAATGATGTTTTAGGAAGGTGTATCAACAACTATTAATGACTTGGTACAACTAAACCGCAATACAAAGAAATTTCAGAAATCAACACTGATCTACATAGTTATGCCTATAAGAAAGAAAACGTAGTATTTGTATTACAAGAAGAAACATAAATATGCATTCTCTTGGAGTTATAGAGATATTACAATATTTGATTCTCAGGTCATCGTGAACCACCTTAGAATCTTGAAGAACCATTTCATGTTCTAAAAACCAACCATAAATATGCCCCTTCTCATTGTACCATAGTTAAAGGTGAAGTGGAAAAAATCATTAATGATAACTTCATCAAGGAATTCCAATTCCCAAAATGTATAGACATCCTTATTCCAAAATAAAATACAAACTTATAGATTAGATTCGACATCAACATCTATTATTTCAGCCATCACTATCATAATTATGGTTTTCCCCTTCCTGCAACATAGTTTTTGATCGACACAACCACTATATTCCAAGATCTCTAAACCATGGATTGATATTCCATATTTAATAAAATATTAATGGAGCATGATGATGAAGAGTATACCACCTTAGGGAATCAAAATGTACTTTTTGGTTCCATATAATTCATTTTGGTATGAAGAAATCAAGTGACACCTATCAGCATTCCATGCGACATATATTCACATTGATCCTTCTGATATTGATGTAATTTTATGTAGAAAATATGGTGATCTAATAAGGAAAACATCAAGACATACTCAAGTATCATGAAAAATAAATCATCTTCCTCTACTCCCACCATCATTTGAAGAACCCCTTGATGCGTTGCTTTGATGTAACCTATGAATATTTTCTCAGCATTATCATTAGATATAGAAGAATCGAGATCAATCCAAACATGATTAATTCCATCATTTAGATGCCTCTTCAAAGTATCCTTTGGGAGATCTGAGGTTTTCGTGTCCACATAGACAACATAAACTGAGTCATTGTGAATATAGTTAGAAGGTATGTTCACATTTCCTAGATCATGAATATAGGTGTCAATTATTAGTGGGATGATTAGTGTTATACTAATTTTGAGGAAATCAATAAGTACCTAATATAGAAAACAATTTTGATTCCACCCATCTCTGGAACTCCACTGGTCTGTGTTGTGACCAACTTGGAATGATCATTTGGTTCACTTCACTCTTAGAATAACAACGACCATACAATGAATAGTTTATATTATCTCAGCTTCATGTTCCTCACTACCGAGACTATGTATTACACTATTGAAAGGAGCATCCATGTGTTGTTATTCATGGTAAAAATGTATCAACATTGCCTACATCACTATGAGATATAGCTAGTTTCCTCTATGGATTTTCTAATGTGTATTCTGAACCACCCCATTTTGATAGTGGGGTATATCATGGTGTGTAGTGATCCTTTAGTAATTTACATTATGTTTATTCAGAAAAAATATATAATGGGTTAGGCACTGGCATACTCCCATACTGCCCATCCAGACCCTGTAGTGTACTCTCAAGATAATTAATTCTTAGTTGTGTCCACCATTTTGATGGATCGTGTGGTGTCGTGTAGGTAGATGCACTTTAATGACTTTTCAAAAAGCCCTTTCAATAGGAGACTAAATGATCTCATCAATAAGAGAGTGGGAATGGGTATCATATTCTCTATGTCTACGCAAGATATCATACACTATTAATTCTTGTTTTCGGAAGGTTAAACAAAAAATGAGGTTTAGTATCAAACCCTCATCACATTTCTCAAGCTAGCCAATGAGATTGATTTTCCCCACTGACATGTTAATGGGGAATCTATGATGGTCATCAAGAAAATCAGTGGTCACAACAATTTTAAGAAGCTATAGCTCGTACCCTTATATGAGCTCACATTTAAAATAATGGACTTGTTCACTTAACCACCAGAATTTACCCATGGTCACAGAATAGTCGATATGATGCTTTTTCTAGCCTTGTGCATCTCTTGCAGAGCATGACCTGGATGATATGATAAACCATATGGTGAATCAATGTATAATTGATAATATCACTCTAAGTGATAATGATTACTAGAATTTAAGTCATATCAATAATGGTGTGTGAACATTGAGACCCAAGATCTCCTTTCTATAGAAGAGGGGACCCCTAGTTGGACATTACTATTTATTGAGTTTCATCATCCTAGTAATCTCCCAACAGACAGTGTTAAAGTAAGTGAATCCATCAGTAAAATCTGTAGTTCACCCTATAAGGAATTTCTAATCTTGAGAATATTCTCTACAAATGCAGGATTAATGGAATTATACTCCATTATATTCAAGGATATTAGATTCCCTAAGATATACATGAAGTTGATGCTTTTTCTTATAGAGCTTGTCAGGAAGGGCCAAAACACCCCCACATGATTTATATAATGGGATACTACTAGCCCACCATTATCAATGACTTCATCGAGGGCACACAAATGTTTCATGCATGTAATATCAATGGATATTTTCTGCATCAGTTGTTAGAGCCTCTACAGACTACCAAGTAATCTTAGCCCCTTGTAGATAGGGGCTTGATATTGTGGCACTGTATCCAGCAGTGATAGATCACCAGGGAAGGTTTATTCTGAGTGCTATAGATTTATTTTATTAGTGTGAATATTATATTATGATCATGGATGTCAATTAATTATCTTTCATTAATTTCATAAGACCCAATACCATCCATTGATTTGGAGTCCCTCACAATGTCATAACCGATAATGACACCATATTCTTGGTTGCCGATCTGAAACAATTTTATGCCAAGTACTACATCCATTCTAATCATACCTCTCACTCTAATGTACATGAAAATTATAATATTGATGCATTCAACAAATTCAGTAGAAAAATATTGTAAAATATGGTTGGATAGAATAATAAGAGCTTGTCAGAAAAGCTTCCAATTCCCTATGGGAATACTGGATGAAGACTCTTAATTCCACCATGGTGACTCTATATTACAAATTTTATAAAACATAATAAGTATTCACCATTTATAAATTGTTTTCATAACTATTCACAATCATCTACAACCAAAATATGTCAAAAAAATTAACTGAAGTCCATCTGGTTGAACAAGAAGCCCCTGATGAGAATTAGCATTGTGCCCTGAACAATATTGAGATGCATCAAAAAATGATATCCAAATCTATCAATAAGAAAGTAGACCTCAATTACATCCATCAAGGTGAATCATTATTGGCCATGATAAATCTAATTATACCCAAAATTAATCCACCAAATTTGTATCCCAAATGAGAGGGACCTTATGTAATTCACATGGTTTTACCAAGTTGCGTATATTCTTTGGTCACTATGGATGATGAGTGCATTACTCCACCCATCGATGCCAAATTCATAATGATGTACTTCACATGAGTGGTCTGTCATCCAACATGATGATAAGATGATAACAACCCAGGTTATATGACCTTAAAATATGATCCCTTTTTTCCAACATGACGATAAACTACAAGTGGTAAACACACTTCATGTTCTAAGATCTATGGACTTAAACTAAGATCTCTCCCATCCAAGCCGCAAGATGTTAAACTGCATGTGTACCATCACGCATAACTATTCCACTCATATAGGTCTTCATCATCATTCTATTCGAAAGGGATCCCTAAGAGGCCCAGTCTCATGCCACCTTACCTTTCCTACCATTCTGCAAAAACATCCTGGTGGACCTCGAATGATTAGTTGATACAAGTACCAGAATGAGAATATGGTTAGTAGTTGATGCTCAATTGTTTGTTCCCATTTATGGTGACATGATATGGATACTATGTTGTGAACTCTATCAAAATTTATGCTCTACCATTATCATTATCCCCATGGTCTCCCAAATATCAAGCAAAATGATTCACCTTCTTATTCCCTTCTGTCCAATGAACACGACATTAAACTGGGTATCTATTGTTTCATATCTACGACCATAAACTAAGATCTCCCTTTTCCTTAATACATGTCATTAATATACATGAAATTTATATAACTACGTGTCTTCTGATTCTCATTCTCATGGGATACGTAGGAACACCCAAATATTTTTTCATCAGGTCTGGTACCATGTTCCCACGTTTTTTTGTAGTAAAAAATTAATTTTTGGATGAGTGAGACCTGATGTTGACTTCTTTAGTCCCCATTCACATTGGGTTTACAACAAACTCACCATGTTTCTCCCTAAATATTACCTTCACTTACTCCACCTACTTACTGTATGACATTAAACTACATGACATATCAATAACTACATATGTTTTGATCCCCATCTTCATTGGATACGTAAGATAACCCAAAAATTTGATCTTTGGGTCTGTCCCAAGGTCACAAGATTGTTTCAAGTCCCATAGACTAATGTTCAGCCATGGGATTGTGCCTAGTGTGGTGTGGAATTATCTGATCAACATTCACATTAGCTATGAATTATCACGCCATGATCATTCCATTTAGAACCTAGTTATTCCACATGAGTCCTTACCACATGATTTTAAAACAAAAGAAATCGTAGAACTACATGTGGCATGATTCCTTCCCATAAATGATACACAAGAACATACAGGTTGTTTTCTCTATGACCACTCATGGATCCCCAAATTATCTTTTTACCTAATCACCTCATCCATGATTTTTATGGGATTACATGATGTGTCATGGGGACATTGTTAACTCATTCACGTTGGGTTTATTATAGTTGTGTCATATAATCTTCTATTGGATTTTCCCTTTCATCATTTTTTTGTCGCCCGACATTAATCTAGATGGAATTTGTATATCCATGTGTGGATTGATTCCCATCCTTATGGGATTTGTAACACCCCGACCCCAGTTACCCAGAGTCGGTGCATTATTACATAACATTGGCATGATCACAAGGAACCAAGTCCCGAAGAACTGATTAGTTTAGCAGTCTTGGAAAATAGATTACATACATGAATGTTACATTACACTTCATAACATACAAAACAACATATATAATCCTTTATGGATGCCATTATTTCCTTCTCTTAACCCTGCATATCAATCACACTACATTTCTTGGAATCTTGGGAAAAATAAAACATAGAAAGGGGTGAGCTCAAATGCTCAGTAAGGGTAAGAAATACAACGGAAACTTTAAAAATATGTATAAACATTTAAGGCAATGTATAAAACTAAAACAAAATCCTTTTAAACTTGAACTTCAGCATAATATGGAAAAAATAAAATGAAATAATTCCATTTAATTATTCACATGGATATTCTACTAATCGAATAATCACATGCAATATCACTAACCACTTTCATAATGATGGAATGCATAATGCTGAACTTTAATTTCTTTATCAAGGCCTCTGCCAAGGCCTAGGGGATAACTATAACTGGAACCCAACTCGGAGTGCATCTAATAACTGGACACCAACCTAGTGTGCCTCTAATAACCAGACACCAACCCCGAGTGCCTCTAATAACTGGACACCAACCCGGAGTGCATCTAATAACCGGACACCAACCCGAAGTGCCTCTAATAACCGGACACCAACCCGGAGGGCTTACTCTTACCGGTCCCAAACCCAGAACATACTAGTCCAACACATTAATCTTAAGAAGAGGATGAAATATAACATAAAAATTTGTATTAAAACTAGCATGAGAAATGTCAATACTTCACCCATAAACCATGAATGGTATAAAAATAACACATCCACAGTCAAATATATCACAAAACCTTAAACACAATATGGAAGATTTGTATCATGATAAATCAGCTTCAAAACAAGTTTAAAATCCATTAAATTATTTTTATATAGAGGAGATTGATTTGTAAAACTCTTTGAGAGAAATACCCCTTTTTCATGAAAACATTTAAAAGCCACAAAATTTAGAAAAGAAGTCATTTAAAGACATTTTTGAATCAAAGTGTCCCATACCACTTTGAAACTTTTTAAAGGAATTAACATTTTAAAAAAACATTCATTTCCATATAAATAAATACTTAAGAACAATTTTGAAGACATGGACATTAATGAGAAAGATTTAGAAGAATAAATATTTAAAACATATGAAATGATGTTTTAGTAAAAAGTACCTTAAAATTATCCCTTTGAAAACTCTTTCATAAAACAGGTACATGGATAATAAATATGTCCCAGTAGATACTTATGTAAAAACAACCTCGGAAAATAAAGAGATTGTGAAATTAACCCTTACCAGTTTGGTAACTTACGAAACATACAAACCATGAAAGAGGTATCATACAATGAATATGTAAATACACATAAATTAAAGTTTATTACAAAAATAATATAATTATGGGCAGTACATACACCACACAAAAGGTAATAGTGGTAATATGGCATGAATCTCACAGGAATAAGGAGTGAGATGAAAACCCCTTACCTTGCACTTTCCTTTAGTTGAGGGTACGTTTAACCTCCTGTACGAAGATCGTAGTATGTTATTAAATTATACCAGAACCATATTAATATTTATGATATCATACCTGATTCATTTATGAATTTATATTACCCATTTAACAATAATTTCCATGTTAAGTTAACATTTTTGGTAATAATCACTTTCTTTATTGTACGTGTTTTAACTTGTCACTCTTTGTTGTATCACTTAGATCATGATTTAAATACTTCCAGAATATAAAATATGATAAATATATCATATATATTTAGAATATAAATATGTATAATAGACATATATATGAAATGGAAAACACCATTTATGGAGACCGTAGTCTGTACATATGCATAAATGTTGTTTCTGTTTTCATATAGTATTGAACGGATGTAAATGAATAAGATATATGTAAATAAAAAAATCATTATATATATATATATCCAGTAGCATTATTATGCCATATATTACATACTTATTAGTAATATATATTTTTATAATCGTCGATGAATGGTGAACTTGGAAATGAATCTCATCGCGTCGTGGAGACGGTAATCCGTACGTACGCACGAGCGAAAATATCATTATTTTGATATTAAAATAATATATAATTGGATGGTATATCATATATACAGAATAATTGTCATGTTATATTTATTATTTACATTAATTACAAATCATTATTATACCCATCCAAATAATAATATATTGAATAACAATTACACCACGACGTGGAGACGGTAAGCCGTACGTACACACGTATGGTGACATGTCATTCAAAGGATGGATAGAATACTAAATATGGTTGTACCATATTTATAATAATATTACAGTATATAGGAGATAATTTATTCATTATTTTATAATGGTAATAACAAATAAATAAGAAGTGCAAGAAGAAAGGAACTTGAAAAAGGGTGGTGAAATCATTACCTCTTCTTCGGGTTCTTCCTTTTGATTTGATCAAAAGGGCTCATTAAGTTGGATTTATGACTAAAGTAAGGCCTCTGGGATTAAGTGATGGATGTTTAGAGAGTATTAGGGCAGAGTTTTTCCGAACCAAAAGCCTTTTAAGGTTTGATTTAATGAGAAGGGAGAGTGCCCTTTTATAAGAGGGGTGAGGGGCACCTTTGGAAAAGCTAGAAATATTATTTTATAATAAATTTATATTCGGTTTCTAATGGCTCCAAAGTAGATTATTTAAAGGTTAAGGTGGGGAGGGGTCGAAAACCACTCAACCAATAGAATTTATACAAGTTTGGGTAATTATATTAACCTTATCATTAAGTATTAACTCTTAGTTAATTAGTTTCACTTTTACATTGTCTCTTTGTATTTTTATATTATATGGTTAATAAACATACTATATACATCCAAGAGACCCCCAAGTGTTCCATTAATGGTAAACATATCATTATATAAGTCTCTTGGCCGAACCTTAGATTCTTATGAATTTAATATCAATTAATAATATAATATTTGTTTTAAAAACTCTTTTATGTCAATTTTGACACTATTCAATAATTGATTTTTTGTAAAACACATAACAGAATTATTACTTCGAAAAAAGTTAATTAAATCCATCCTAAAATGACATAGTATCCTATAAAATTATTTTTATTTTCAAAAAGTCTCAAATTACATTTATTTGGGTATTTAAAATATCGATTATTCCAATTGTTCATTAATTAGGTAATTACTGCATCATCATTGTGTTATAAATAAATTAAATTTTTTAATGTCTAAAAAATACAAATAAAATATAATTCTGTAAGAAATATTTTTATATTTCTAATGAATATTTACAATCGAATTTAACTTATGTATAACCCTATATTAAAAATGTTTTAGTAAATAAACATTGATTTTAACTCTTTTTACTCTTCTTTGAATTAGATAATAATAAATGTCCTAATATAATCCAAGTGAACCAAAATGATAATATTTTCTTCCTAAGGTTGTTTTTGGTCGAGATAAACATGTACAATAGAATTAGGACATGTGTTAGGATAATATTAATATCATTTTTACCCTTAATTACCCTATTTATTTTTAACCATGGTAAATAAAAGTAAAAAGTTACTATTCACCAAAAATTATTTTCATCTCATTGAACCACATTTTACTCCTTGATATTAACCGTGCCTCTTGAATTTTAGAAATTTCAATCACAGAAGCGGTAAAATTATGTTTTATGAAAAATTCAGTTTTTTAACTTCCATTTAGTAGTTTCACTATTAATCAAAAATTGAAGTTTTTCAGAACAATGCCAAAATTTCACCCAAAGCTATAATTGATATTACGAATTCAAAAATGATGTCTATTTTACAAAATTCAAACATATACGCTGCATTAATTATTTTTCTAATTAATTCCCGCTATCACAACAAATAGCGTGTTTTTAAGAAACAATATATATCAAAAGATTGACAATTGTTTATGTCCAATTTCAAAGTGAAATTAATTCTAATGAACACCATTGGATAAAATGGTAAAAATATATTCTAATTATACTTTAAAACCACTCAAATTCATAATTTCTCACTATTAATTATTTTTATTAAAAAAGTTGTTTTTAATTAAAATTTAGTAATTTTCACTATTCATCAATATATTGAAGTTATCTGAGAAGTACCAAAATTTCACCTTAGGCAAAATTCGATACTCCGAATCCAAAAATGAAGTCCATTTTGAGAGATAAAATTTATAAAATTTTAAAAAGTAGGTATTAATTTTCATTACGGCTAGTTTGATTGGTTGTAGTGTGTGTTGGAACTCGAAGTTGCGTACAACACACGCTACTGTATTATTCAAAGATAAGCATACCGTGGAATCTTGGGGTGTTACATTATAAATTTTTTTTATGTCCCCATTCTAAAGAATAAATTTTTTTAGTCAAATTGAATATATAAAACTTTAAAATATTGGATTTAAAATGGGTTCACTATTAAAGTTGGTAAAAGTTCATTTTTGAAAAATACTTCTTTTATCTGAAAAAAGGAATTTGTTCTTACATTATGTCTAAGAAACTCATAATATGGATTATAAAATTATAAGGATTATATAAAGTTTAAAATTTATTTAATACTATTCATAAACTCTTTTGAATGGCTTGTTTGGTAAGTCATGGTGCGCTTCAACTCAGTGTTGCGTGTAGTGCAAGTTATTGAATTATTATGAAGAAATAACACACTATGAAATCTTGGGGTGTTACATTCTCCCCTCCAATAAATTGCGTCCTCGCAATTTGAAATTGTTCTTCGAAAATAAAATGTTGAAAATAGAAAATATCTTTGTGGGAAAACCCACATCAGAAATTGGGTTACTAAAATTTAGTCTTAATATGAGGAAAAGAGAAATGAAAGGGTCACTACCAAATTATGATCTCGATTAGGAGAACATTGGTGTAAATTAGAGACATATAATTAGAGGAAAAGCGTAAATATTTATAGGTAGTGATTGAGGTCATCAATAATAAACAAGTGTAAAATTTAGGTTCTTAAATTCATCAATCTATGATGATTTAAAATACCACCGGTTCAACAAAACATAGGGTATTAGGATAACACATTTTTGGTTTTAGGATTCCTTAAATAAAGTGTATGAATTAATTTATTCACAGAATAAAAGTAGAAGAAAAATATATTCTTGACAAGTAGAGTTCCATCTTTTAACAAATTTCTAAAACAAACTCATCTTTCACTCTAAAAGATAATAGAACGTAAAAAAATATTCTATTTATCCTATTCGTATAGGGTTCCCAAAAAACGAATTTATAATTCATATAACAGATCTTAAAAAAACTACATTATTTAATCCAGGACATTACGTGGGCCAGTGGTAGGTGATACACCCTTGTCGCCCTTCAGTTGTGGGTTCATGTCTCGCGGCCTTGCCGGACGTGACAGGTTGCCACCCAACCTCTGGGTTGTCCTTTTATGGAAATCCAAGAATAATCCAAACTAGAACTATCCAAAATGCTTTCGTCCAAAAATGAAGATCCTTTTTGCTGTGTAATAACACGTGAACACTTTCATCATGTTTTCTTTTGAAACACTACAACATCCTTAATTATCATAAAACCTTATTGATTACATTCATGATCCCTTATTCATTAAATAATAATGGATATACTCCATCAATAAAAAAATGTTGTAAACTCCAACAATGATGGAATATAAAAATCATTAATCAGTTTCAAGGTAGTCAAGAATATCCAATATAATTTATCCAAATCAATCATGTATTATTTTAAAATCACTACCTCGGTATCAGAACTATATTATGGTTTATCATTCTCTCAACCATATATTTTCCAAAAAATTATCCTGCTATTGAGTCACTTTTCTTTGTTCCACACAATATCAAGTCCTTAATGAAATAGTACTATAGTACAATCCTTATATACTCCATAATTATTATAACAAGTACATTGTTGATACAACACTCAAATAAAATAATCAACATAAGAAATCTAATCATTCCTCTTCATCTGTGGTAGTATCATAACTTGATTATTATCTAATAGCATCATTTGCGGAATAGTTTGATGGTAGGGACATAGGTTCGTGTAGTGTCCAAACTCCTTGCAAATGAAGCACTGTACATTTGAAACCATTTTCTTACCCTTGCAGTCACGTACCTTGTGCCCTTTTCCTCCACACTTATAACAATCTCCCATTCCTTTCAGGAAAGTTCCGGGGTGTTTCTTCCCACAGTTATCACATATGGGGGAATTCTTCTTTTCCCTCTTACCTTTATCCATCTTTCTCTCTTCCATCGCTTTCTTCTCTTCTTTCCCTTCAAAGCCATAGGACTCAATAAACTCTTTAGTTATCTTATCCACACATGATACTATTTCTTCATATGATGATAATACGTGGGAGACTATTTCCCTTCTAAATGATGTGTTAATACTATGAATGATATGATCCCTCTTACTCTTTGGATCATACATATTACTGGAGTTCACATTCCTTCTACTGGGCACCATTTCTATACAATAGCATAAACTAGGTCAGTTTATGAATTGCAATAAATAATTCCTAATGAAAATTGAACAGTTTATGGATATAATCCATAATCAAAAAAATGTTTTCTTTGAGTAAGTATATAATCATGAGCCCTTCATAATGGTTTGTAAATAAAATGAGAATTATCCTAAGCATATCCCCCGGGAGTGTCGTAACCAAGAGTGCAGCAAGGCCCATTGTCGTGCACCAGTTCCCATTTGAGTCTAGCTCAAAGCGGTGTTTTCGGGTATTACCCCTTGGTACATTTGTGCCAGAGCCACCTCTACCTGCTCATATCCAGACAGGGATGTATTGCTCAGAAAACTCACAAAATCTCTACAATAAAAAAATTCATAAAAGTTCTTCTATACTAATCCTCAAAGTCTATCTTAGGGATATGTGCTCTAATCAGAGTTTATATAAATCTAGTTTCCAAGGTTATTGATAAACTTCCTCTGATACCAACTGTAACGCCCCAACCCCAGTTACCCAGAGTCGGTGCATTATTACATAACATTGGAATGATCACAAAGAACCAATTCCCGAAGAACCGATCAGTTTAGCAGTATTGGAAAATAGATTACATATATGAATGTTACATTACACTTCATAGCATACAAAACAACATATATAATCCTTTATGAATGCCATTATTCCCTTGTCTTAACCCTTCATATCAATCACACTACACTTCTTGGAATCCTGGAAAAAATAAAACATAAAAAGGGGTGACCTCAAATGGTTAGTAAGTTTAAGAAATACAACGGAAACTTTCAAAAATAAGTATAAACATTTAAGGAAATGCATAAAACTAAAACAAAATCCTTTTAAACTTGAACTTCAACATAATATGGCAGAACTAAAATGAAATAATGCCATTTACTTATTCACATGGATATTCTACTAATCGAATAATCACATGCAATATCACTAACCACTTTAATAATGATGGAATGCATAATGATGAACTTTAATTTCTTTATCAAGGCCTTGTTCCAAGGCCTAGGGGCTAACTATAACCGAAACCCAACCCGGAGTACATCTAATAACCGGACACCAACCCGGAGTGCCTCTAATAACCGGACACCAACCAGGAGTGCCTCTAATAACCGGACACCAACCCGGAGTGCCTCTAATAACTGGACACCAACCCGGAGGGCTTATGTTTACTGGTCCCCAACCCAGAACATACTAGTCCAACACATTCTTCTTAAGAAGAGGATGAAATATAACATAAAAATTTGTAGTAAAACTAGCATGAGAAATGTCAATACTTTACCCATAAACCATGAACGGTATAAAAATAACACATCCACAGACAAAAATATCACAAAACCTTCAACACAATATTGAATATTTGTATCATGATAAATCAACTTCAAAACAAGTTTAAAATCCATTAAAGGATTTTGACATAGAAGAGATTGATTTGTAAAACTCTTTGAGAGAAATACCCCTTTTTCATGAAAACATTTAAAAGCCATAGAATTTAAAAAAGAAGTCATTTAAAGACATTTTTGAATCAAAGTGTCCCATACCACTTTGAAACTTTTTAATGGAATTAACATTTTAAAAAACATTCATGTCCATATAAATAAATCCTTAAAAACCATTTTGAAGACATGGACATTAATGAGAAAGATTTAGAAGAATAAATATTTAAAACATTTGAAACGATGTTTTAGTAAAAAGTAACATAAAATAATCCCTTTAAAAACTCTTTCATAAAACATGTACATGGATAATAAATGTTTCCTAGTAGATACTTATGTAAAAACAACCTCGGATAATAAAGAGATTGTGAAATTAACCCTTACCAGTTTGGTAACTTACGAAACATACAACCCATGAAGAGGTATCATAAAATGAATATGTAAATACACATAAATTAAAGTGTATTACACAAATAATATACTTATGGGCAGTACATACACCACACAAAAGGTAATAGTGACAATATGGCATGAATCTCACGGAAATAAGGAGTGAGATGAAAACCCCTTACCTTGCAATTTCTTTTAGTCGAGGGTACGTTTAACCTCCTGTAAAAAGATCATAGTATGTTATTAAATTATACCAGACAAATATTAATATTTATGATATCATACCTGATTCATTTATTACTTTATATTACCCATTTAATAATAATTTCCATGTTAAGTTAACATTTTTGGTAATAATCACTTTCTTTATTGTACGTGTTTCAACTTGTCACTCTTGGTTGTATCACATAATTCATGATTTAAATACTTCCAGAATATAAAACATGATAAATATATGATTTATATTTAGAATATAAATATGTATAATATACATATATATGAAATGGAAAACACCGTTTATGGAGATGGTAGTCCGTACGTACGCATAAATGATGTTTCTGTTTTCATATAGTATTGAACGGAAGTAAATGAATAAGATATATGTAAGTACATAAATAATTATATATATATATATTTATCTAGTAGAATTATTATTTCATATATTACATACTTATTAGTAATATATATTTTTATAATCGTTGATGAATGGTGAACTTTGAAATGAATCTTATCGCGTCGTGGAGACAGTAATCCGTACGTACGCATGAGAGAAAATATCATTCTTTTGATATTAAAATAATATATAATTGGATGTTATATCATATATACAGAATAATTATCATGTTATATTTATTATTTACATGAATTACAAATCATTATTACACCAATCCAAATAATAATATATTGAATAACAATTACACCACGACATGGAGACGGTAAGCCGTACGTACACACGTATGGTGACATGTCATTCAAAGGATGGATAGAATACTAAATATGGTTGTACCAAATTTATAATAATATTACAGTATATAGGAGATACTGGATTAAATATTTTATAATAGTAATAACAAATAAAGAAGAAGTGGAAGAAGAAAGTAACTTGAAAAACGGTGGTAAAATCATTACCTCTTCTTCGGGTTATTCCTTTTGATTTGATCAAAAGGGCTCCTTAAGTTGGATTTAAGACTAAAGGAAGGCCTCTAGGAAGAAGTTAGGGAACTTTAGAGAGTATTTGGGCAGAGGTTGGCTGAACCAAAAGGCTTTGAATGTGTGAGTTAATGAGAAGGGAGAGTGCCCTTTTATAAGAGCGGTGAGGGGCACCTTTGGAAAAGCTAGAAATATTATTTTATTTTAAATTCATATTCGGTTTCTAATGGCTCCAAAGTGGATATTTATAGGTTAAGGTGGGGATGGGTCAAAAAACACTCAACCAATAGAATTTATACAGGTTTGGGTCATTATATTAACCTTATCTTTATGTATTAACTCTTAGTTAATTAGTTTCACTTTTATAATGTCTCTTTGTATTTTTATATTATATGGTTAATAAACTTAATATATAAATCCAAGCGACCCCCAAGTGATCCATTAATGATAAAAAAATCATGATATAAGTCTCTTGGCCAAATCGTAGATTTTTAGAAATTTAATATCAATTAATAATATAATATTTGTTTTAAAAACTCTTTTATGTCAATTTTGACACTATTCAATAATTGTTTTTTTAAAAAACATAACAGAATGATTACTTAGAAAAAAGTTAATAAAATCAATCCTAACATGTCATAGTATCCTAGAAAATTGTTGTTATTTATAAAAAGTCTCAAATTGCATTTACTTTGGTATATATAATATCAATTATTCCAATTTTTCATTAATTAGGTAATTACTGCATCATCATTGTGTCATAAATAAATTAACTTTTTTAATGTCTAAAAATTATAAATAAAATATCATTATGTATGAAATCCTTTTATATTTCTAATTAATATTTACAATCGAATTTATCTTATGTATAACCCTATATTAAAAATGTTTTATTAAATAAACATTGATTTTAACTCTTTTAACTCTTCTTTGAATTAAATAATAATAAATGTCCTAATCTAATACAAGTGGACAAAAATTCTAATATTTTATTCCTAAGGTTGTTTTTTGTTGAGATAAACTTGTCCAATAGAATTAGGACATGTGTTAGGCTAATATTAATATCATTTTTACCCTTAATTAACCTATTTACTTTTAACCGTGGTAAATAAAAGTAAAAAAGTTACTATTCACCAAAAAAATATTTTCATCTCATTGAACCACATTTTACTCCTTGATATTATCCGTGTATCACGGATTTTAGAAATTCCAATCATAGAAGCGGTAAAATTATGTTTTATGAAAAATTTAGTTTTTTAACTACCACTTAGTAGTTTCACTATTCATCAAAAATTGAAGTTTTTCAGAACAATGCCAAAATTTCACCCTAAGCTATAATTGATATTCCGAATTCAAAAATGATGTCTATATTACAAAATTACAAACATATAAGTTTCATTAATTAGTTTTATAATTAATTCCCACTGTCAGAACAAATAGCGTGTTTTTAAGAAACAATATATATCAATAGATTGACAATTGTTTATGTCCAATTTCAAAGTGAAATTAATTCTAATGTACACCATTTGATAAAATGGTAAAAATATATTCTAATTATACTTTAAAACAACTCAAATTCATAATTTCTCAATACTAATTATTTTGATTAAAAATGTTGTTTTTAATTAAAATTTAGTAATTTTCACTATTCATCAAAATATTAAAGTTATCCGAAAAGTACCAAAATTTCACCTTAGGCTAAATTCGATACTCCGAATCCAAAAATGACGTCCATTTTGAGAGATAAAATTGATAATATTTTAAAAATTAGGTATTAATATTCATTATGGCTAGTTTGATTGGTTGTAGTGTGTGTTCGAACTCGAAGTTGCGTACAACACACGCTACTGTATTATTCAAAGAGAAGTGTACCGTGGAAGATTGGGGTGTTAAATTGTAAATTTGTTTTATGTCCCCATTCTAAAGAATAAATTTATTTAGTCAAATTGAATATATAAATGTTTAAAATATTGGATTTAAAAAGGGTTCACTATTAAAGTTGGTAAAAGTTCATTTTTGAAAAATACTTCTTTTATCTGAAAAAAAAGGAATTTGTTCTTACATTATGTCTAAGAAACTCATAATATGGATTCTAACATTATAAGGATTATATAAAGTTTAAAATTTAGTTAATACTATTCATAACCTCTTTTTAACGGCTTGTTTGGTAAGTCATGGTGCGCTTTAACTCAGTATTGCGTGTAGTGAAAGTTATTGAATTATTATGAAGAAATAACACACTATGAAATCTTGGGGTGTTACAAAATTTCTTGGAATGGATGGACATTTCGACATTTGGGCTAGCCCTAAGTTCATCATATTTTTCAGCCCTCTTAACCTTATCCAATGGTCAGAGTTCTATGATTATAAACTATTATCAAAACCTCCCTACATGAAATTAAACTATTATATCCAAATTTCATGAAATTAAAGTAGAAATAATTATTTTTCCTTATATATGACCATAAAATTTACGTACCACTTCATACCACATGATGTTAAAATACAAAGTGTGTGGTCAAAATCCCTTACTTCTAGACCCTTGGACCATGTTTTCTCTTGGGAGTTCATGGTGTGGACTAGATTTAATTAACCTTATTCACATCATGTTATTTTTCTATTACATACTAATTCCTCATAATAGACATTCCATTCATCTACATCCTAAACTTATTACATTAGACTGCATGAAATTATATAACATAGTATGAAGTGATACACATTGTTATGGGATTCATAGGAATGACTGGGAATTTCGTATTTGGTCTAGACCTAGCTAAAACAACCCATTTTTCATAATCCTACAATATATTAAACTTCCCATCTTTATCCTACATGATTTTAAAAATAAAAACCTCATAATTCATGATGTTAAACTTCCCAACCTCATCCTACATGAGGATAAACTATTTACAGAAAACACAGCACCTGGTCCAAACTCTATGAAACTAAACTATGATCTCTCTCTTCCATACCAAAATATGTAAAACTGTGATCCCCGTTTGTATCCTATCCTAAACGACTTTAAAATATTATATTTTTTCACATTATTCTAAACTACATGGAACACATTAAACTATGTATCTCTTGATTTCCATCCTTTTTTTATGTAGGAATGCCCAGACATTTTGTCATTGGGTCCAGACCCATTTTTATCATACCATGTTTTCCCATTTCCTCCACTCTTCTTCTCATGTTGTTCACTCTTAATGGAGCCTCTAAACTCTGTTACACCCACCAATTCACTTACCAGTACTGATTTTTATGATTTAGAGAGTTTCATTCTTCATGGACATTCTATCGTTCTATTTCCTTGCTTCCCAAGTCCCTTTATTTGGATCTCCATAATCATTCTCATCCAAAAGGATAGAAGGACAATATAGATGATCAAACTTAATGATCCCCTACCATTTCAGTTCAACATCATAGAGGATTTTGAATTACATTTTGATATAGGTTTGAAATTTCAAATACCGTCAGTAGATGACCCTCAGTTGTTTGTTCCCATGTCATGTCACATGATGTGGATAATGTTCTTCAAATAGGGTCAATACGTATCCTCCATCATTATTCTATCCCCATTATGCCATAAATATTGGTATTGTGATTCAATTCCCTTTAAAATTCAACATGTTCATATTGATCATCAATGCAGTTGGTGTTATCTCTCTATGCACCATTTCACACTGAGAGGATGAACTGTTGTCATGGGGTTGTCTTTGAATCCCCAACTTTATCCGCTACCGTATGCTTCCATGAATTTTTAGGGATTATCCACCTTTACTTTTCACATTTAGAATGGATCGCGTGGTCATATGGATTTTTTTGGGTTTTGTGCCTATATTGAAAAATCACACTTCTTTTTGGGTCAAACTATATGACAATAAACTATAATCTCTCGTCCCCTGGTCCAGGCATCACAAAATTATAAATTGTGTGTTCTACTTAAAATTTTTGATACGGTGTGTACTATATTTTCCTGTTTCACATCGGGTTGCTTTATAGTGTCACGCCACATATTTTTTTCTTTGAGAATATTCCCCTTCTATTATGAACTCTATGATCATCAATCTAAGACATTCAATGTCATAGGTCACATGAAATTAATATATGTAATAGTAACTATTTTCGTTGCATGAAAGGATAACGTTCTTTTTGGTATTGGCCATATTCCATAACATATTTTATGAACATTGTGTGGCTTAATTGTTATTCTCCTGAGATATGTAGTTAATCCATGAATCTTTTTCTACGGTCCAGGAGCAACCCGTGTCATCTTTCTGAACTCTTAGCCATATCCCCCATTCAGGGATGTGTGGTGTGGTGTGGAATTATTTTGTCGAAATAATGATAGTTTTATGTACAAGACAACATATCTATCCCTTATATTCCATATATCCTTCAATGCATGAACTTCAACTATGGCCCCCACCTACATAAGTTCAGGATTCCCTAATAACAATTATGGGGCGCTTCAGTATCCTCTCCAAAGAGGATTATTCCATCCAATGCCGGTTTCTAACAACACATTGATTCATGAACTCTGTTCATCTTGAGTCCTTCCCTCTCTTGACATGTAAATACACCCGAGATCCTATCCTCATTCCCATCCACAATATCATAACCATTCTGGAACTTATCCTATAATTATAGTCTAAATTATATGATACAAAATTGGAAATCCCTAGTCTATGTAACATGACTTTAAACATTTAAATAGGGTCTAGTCACTATGACCTTAAACTATATACAATTTCCTTGTTATATGTCATCAAGATATTCTTTATATTTTTTTAAGGAAAAGATAAATTACTGATAAATGAAGTTGGGATTACAAAGCCAAGTAGGGAACGAGTTCACCCAACAATGATTACCCCAATGTTTCCCAAAATGATCCAAATGATGGGCCATTGAATTACGATCTATTTTGATGAAAGAAAAATTTCATGCATCAAATCCATTGGTCAGGGACCATATCTTCCTCAAGATGAGGCCATAAGGCTGGGAATCCTCATTTTTTGTTGAGAGCGCGTTCACCACTTCGAGGCATTCAGATTCCACCAGAATCTTAGTCCAAGATTTTGAATGGGAAAAAAGAAGACCCTGGACGATAGCCGAGGCCTCTCCCACCATAGGTCTCCCTGAGTTAGCCACTTCCCTACACTGGGCTTCCATAATCTGGCCCGAAATATTATGAGCAATGGGCCCAATACCAACCCTTGAATTAGCAGAGACTATAGCATCAGTATTAATATTGAAGAAACCCTCAGGGGGGGGGAGACCAAAAGGGAGCCGCACATCGAGTGTGGCTCAATGAATTCCCTGCATCACTTTTCTTCCAACCATTCATCCACTCCAAATATCAATCCACCCATAGGTGATCAAGTGTCACCTTCATCTGAAAAATGCATTCATTCCGTCTAGTCCACACCAACCAAGAAATTGTAAATATCAGCCCGACCACTCTTGGTTCCATAGAAGACATCCATTTAGTAAGGTTTGGGACCAAACCAATTGAACAATAAAAGAAAGTACCAAAATCCGGCCTCCAAACCTTCCACACCCTTTCCACACCCTTAGATCAATGAATTGCATGCAGAGTGGAATCCACATCATGGAGGCACAATGGACAAGTGTTGTCCTCTGCCAAATGTCATTGCACCAGAATTTCTCGTGTTGGAAGAACCCCAGAACAGACCTAACACCAAAAAATTTCACCTTAGGGGGAGTGGTGAGGGACCAGAGGCACTTCTACCGATTATCGGTAAAGGATGGGTCCAGACCTTGAACCATCAATTTGTAGCCCGAATAAATAGAATATCTCCCATGAGGATCCCCAGTCCAGCAAATCTGGTCAATCCCCATTCCTGGTGTGAGAGGTATACCCAGGATGAGTTGACGATCCAATTAGTTAAACCATCAACAAATCTTCTCCCAATCCCACTCCTCAAGCGAGTCATTGAGCAGGTCACGTACCCTTGCATCTTCGTATCCTGAGACAACCGGTGATGAAACCTTATGATTGGTGGCCTCATCCATCCAGGGATCATTCCAAATGTTCATATTATTCCCATCATCAATTCTACACATGCTGACCAAATAAAGGAGAGATTTTTCTTCCCAAATGCTCCTCCATATAAAACTCGGTCATGGCCCTAGCTGGGAATGCAAGAAGTCATAGTGAGGGAAGTACTTAGCTCACATCACCTTTGAGAACAGGGAATTTGGGTAGGAAATAAGGCTCCATCCTTGCTTCACCAAAAGAGCCTCTTTAAACCATTTAAGATTGCAGAAGTGGAGGCCGCCACGTAATTTTGAAACACACAACATCTACCATGAAATCCAATGGGAATTATGTTTTCCCTCCTAGGATACCCACCAAAAATTTTCCAACTGGGAGTGGAGTTGATCAACGAGAGTTTCTGGGAATTTAAACAGTGAAATAGCATAAGAAGGTATTGCATGGGCCACTGGCTTCATGAGAACTTCATTTCCTGCCTTGGAAATCTTCCTATAAGACCACAAACAAATCAGATTATCCACCCTATCCACAATCATGCCGAAAACTTGTTTCTTCGATCTACCAACCAGGGTTGGGAGGCCTAGGTACTTAGGATGCTTATCAACTAGTGGAAATCCACACATTCGCTGCAACTCCTCTTTCTTAGCTTGTGGGATGACTTTACTGAAAGATAAATCTGATTTAGAAGAATTAAGACGTTTCCCAAAGGACTTTTCGTACTGATTGATGATATTCAGTACTGCACTTCATTCTTGTGGGGTAGCACCCGTGAATAGGAGGCAATCATCTACAAAGAATAGATCATATATAGGGGGCCACTTCTACATACCATAGAATGATGGATAACTCCTTGATCTGCCGCCTTCAGGATGAGATGAGAAAAGACATCTTCCACCATAATGAAGAGATAAGTTGATAGGGGGTCCCCTTGTCTCAAGCCTCTTGATGTTTTAAAGCTCGCTGAAGGGTCCCCATTAATGTTGACTCTGTATGAGACAGATGTAACACAATTCATGACATTATAAATCCATTCCTTCCCAAATCCCAACCTGGATAGAATAAGTTTGAGAAATGGCCATTCAACTCTCTCATAATCTTTAATCATATCAAGTTTCCTTGCCATGGTTCCACATATGGATGGGGAGAGAGTTTTCATAGAGTGGAATAATTTGAAGGTAATGGCAGCATTTTCCGTAATAGATCTATTTGGAATGAAGGCACTTTAGTAATCTAAGACAAGCATTAGGAGAAAATTCCTAAGTCTTTCCACCATGATTTTGGAGAAAATACTGTAAATCACTTAACACAGGATGATTGGCCGAAATTCATAGATTTTCTAAGGGCACTGGGATTTGGGGATAATATTAATAAGAGTTTCATTCAGAGATTCAAGAATAGCTCTTCCAGCCCACACCTCTTTCATTAGGGACACCACATCGGGCCCCACAATATGCCAAAAACAATTAAAGAACATAGAATGAAACCCATCAGGGCTCAGAGCCTTGGTAGAGTGAATAAGATACAAGGCCCCAAGCACTTCCTCCTCAGACAAATCGCTTCCCAAGTACCTATTCATGTCTTCTATAACCAACTTTGGGATGCATCCAATCAGACATGAAGGTGTGCTAATACTTTCGTCTGAATAGAGGTTTCTGAAAAAGTTTAGGATAATGGAGTGAATGTCATTTGTGTATTTTTCCCTTTGGAATTGGGGATGACCTCATTGATTGAAGGTTCAAACATTCCAATCGGTTTCTAACGGGTTTGTTCGTAGAACCAGAACCATCCAATGATTCCATATCCATTTGGACCTACTTTCCAATGGTATGTGCTCATTAGTTGTGGACTGACGAGGCTTAAGAATTTTCATTGGTCGAGAGGATGGGAGGTCGGACTCATCACACCTTTTTGAGGGGAATTATTGTCTACTCCGGGACTCTCTTTATAGATTTAAGTTATGTTCGGGAATCCTTATTACATTACCAAGTATAAAATGTTATTTCCATTAAATCTGACAATCAATTATTTATATAAAGAAAATTTAGAGAATCTTTTATATGTATTTGAGGTTCTTCATCGATAGAGAATCATCTATATTTGTTAGAGATTATTAGTTTATGGTATCCTTAAATACATAAGAGTCTCTTGGTCAATATGATGACCATACTTGTTTTAAATCCACTCGGTGGGGCACTTTATGTTTATTGTCATTCAGGAGGACATGGATTATTTCATAGTTGGGATCATACCCGCTGATGGTCTACCTATGTAACCTTTATTTTTGAAAAGGAATCAGAATCCACATAGTTAGAGTAAGGGAATATGATGTTTATGCATGATTGATGGCTCAAAGAAAGATGTCATGATTACTTTTACACTCTAAGCTCACGGGAGTCATGCTCGGTGTGAGAAACAAGAGGTATTGATGAAACTAGACAAATATGCCATGCAATGATGTTGGGATTATTTATATATGACTTCCCAAATAGATGAGGATTAAGATTTTCTTCAGGGAAGAAGTCCATGAACAGGGTGCACAAAGGTATATGTGCTTCATGGAGATTTGGATACTCTAATATAGGGTCTTAATCCTAAGGAAGATTCCCAAGTTAGGAGGGGACTTATGATTGGGTTTTACTCCTGATAAGGAATCCCAGATCAAAAGGAATTATCACAGGTTAAGAGAAAATAATACTGGGGCTTATTACTAAGGAGGAGGCCCAGGTTAAAGAGATTTGAAAATTAAGGGACTTGGGGATTACTCTTAAAGAGGTTGCCCATATTTGAGACTGGGGATTATTCCTGAAAAATAGGCCCAGGTTAAGAGAATTAAGGTTTGGGGCTTACTCCTGTGGTGGATGCCCAAATTTGGGGAATTATGACTGGGGATTATTCCTGAAAAAGGGGCCTAGGTTAGAGGACTTGTGGCTTACTCCTAATTAGGATTCCCAAATTAATGAGGATTTAGACTGGGGATTACTCCTGAAAAGGAGGCCCAGGTTAAGGATTCTCTCATCTTAAAGGGTGAGGTTGAATGAATGAACTCTCTAACTTTAGTGACATAAAGATGTGAAAATCACTGTGTTTTGAGAGATATTCCATGGAACTCCTTTCAGATAAGGAATTCAATCAAGAAAACATTCCATAAATGGCTTTAAACAGTGTCTTGAAGACTGAATCTTGAATTGGAGAGGTGGAATGGCATAAGAGGGGTAAAATGGGCAGGAAAGACACCCAAAAAGAGAGGGGCGCGCAAGTCCTGGCAGGCGCGCAGGTACTGTGTGGGAATGAAAGTATTGGTCGTGTAGGTATACCTGTGTGGCTCATGGGTACTTCCATGATCCTTTCCCAGTAGAGTAATACTTTGGAGATTCTTGACCAAAGCCTTTAGAATCATCCTGAGGTACTTCCAGAAGAGTGGCGCGCAAGTTACAATGAATAGATAAGGATGCGCGCAAGTGTGTCTGTTTCCCTTAAGGGTAAAAAACACTTAGACGTGCAAGTGCTAGTGAATTTTAACACTTAGACCATATTTATCTTGTTTGGACCTTCCATTCTAGGTAAAGAATTACCATAGAAGTGTTCGGAAGACTTGAATAAGATACTTGGGCGTTCAGAGCTCTCTATCTGAATTCTGGAAAGAATTCATCCTCAAATGGGGGGCCCACTGGGTCTATTTATAGGCTGGAGAAGACCCTGGGCAGTTATCACTTAGGGCGCCCAAGTCACTTGTGCTACCATTAGTCGGCACGCAAGAATACTTGTGTGACAGTAAGGGAACTTGCACGGTGCTTGTGCATTTGAAGCCTTGTTCATGCCTTTGTTGATTTTTGATGTTTTCCTCAAAGGATGCATCTATTTGTGCTAAGTCATTTACCTTTCCATTTCTTTAGACAGTTTGATGAAAATGAGAATCAACAAATTTCCCCCCTCAGAGTTGGATCCAGAAGAATAAGGATGTGACTCTAAGGAAAAGAAGAGAAACCCAAGGGAAATTGGCGCGCAGGTGTTCACCATGCAACTGTCATCATGAAGGTGCGAGTCGCGTAGGGCTCGAATACGCTGGATGGAGCACACTGGCTGTAGGCGCATAGGTGGGTAGCATGGCCTATAAATATGTGCTCATTTTCCGTGCATAGCATCTGATTTCCGGATTTTTGAGCTCTCACCGCGCAGGTCACCTTCACCACGCAAGTTGCTCCTTTTCCGCTGTTTCATCGTTGTCGCGCTGATGTCAAAGTATTTGGACTTTCACGGCTATACTTGCGCACCAAAAACATGCACGACACATTAACACTTGCGTGACACATCCATACTTGTGAGCCAAGTTTATACTTGCGCGCTTTAATTCAATTTCCATTTTTCTGAATTCCTTCACAAATTTTATGAAAAATAAACCTATTTAAGAGTTAGTTATTCAACTTTTGTCTAGAATCAATGGCCATCAGGATAATCGGAACGACTGATGAACTAGAAAGAAAAATAATTGAATAAATTATGGATATCATTGGTCATGATTATTATACCGTCAAAAATATCACTTTTCTTGATTTGGCTAAGTATCTGAAGAAATATCACTTTGATTTCCCACAAAGCACTTATCTGCCTTTGTACGGTTATGGTCATCTGCGAGAAGTAACTATTCCAGAAGTAAAGAACTATCTCATAATTTCATGGTTTCAGAATTATACCAACTTTTCTTCAGTAAATATCTCATGTGGAGGAGGATTTATAAATGCTGGAATAGTGGAGAAGGCCCACATGATGCATCATAGCCCTTGTATGCCAGATCTTAAACCATATAAGCCCGAGCAGCAACCACATTGTCATCATTCAATCTTCCGAAATGCTCAGATGGATCAATCCAAAGGCTAGAAGAAAAGTTGGGACTTCTTTCCTAGGGGAGGTGTGAAGCCATATCGGATGTGGGCATACTGGGTATGAAAAACCTATGCTGAGTTTGACGAAGATCTGAAAGGAGTTGCGATATACGAAGCTATCTGGGTTGGGAAAACATATGATTGCATTCATGATAACTTCATGTCGGAGATACTCTGACAATGGATCCCAGAAACTAATTCTTTCAATATGACTCATGGAGAAGTAGGTATCAGTCTGTGGGATGTCCACAAGATCTCAGGGGCTCCGATTTTGAGCGACATGTATGATGAATTCATTCCTCCCAAGGTGACATGGAATGATTCAGAGAAGACTCCTACTTTATCTCGGGACTTATTTAAAATCTTTAATAGGATCAAGAGTTCAGAGACCTCTTTAACTCATTCTAGAAATGATATTCATCCAGAGGAGTCAATGAATATATTTTTTTATTGAGATGAAAGAGAAGGATCCAAAGGAGAAGGATTCGAAGGAGAAAGGATCCAAGAAAAAGAAATCCAAGGAATAGAGGCCCAAACATCCTACTACCAGCCCAATCCCGGAGAAGAGGGGTGCTCCTGGCACATTGTATCCAACTCTAGAAGCAGGAGAGTTTTAGAAATGGGTATATGAGGTGAATCAATGAATTCGGAAGAAGACTCATCTGGTAGGCTTCTTGGATTTGTGGATTAGCGTTTATCTCTTGCCAGTCAGGGATTTGAAGGGAGTCGTTAGGCCAGGGACCTTCGTCATTGCGGAAAAGTTTGCTGAGGAAAAAATGGTTTGGTTGCCTACCCCCATTTTAGCAAAGATTCACATGATTTTACTTCATATCTTCCTGGGTAAATCTCCTTAAAGAATAGTGGGACAATTCCATGTTTTATGGGGATGGATTTCCACTCACTTCAGGATGTACAATATACAGAGTGGATTACAAATTCCTAGATGTTATTTTCAGCCGTCAGTGCAAGAATTCTCTGGAGTTTCTCTATTAGATCTTAATGACTATGACATGAAAGTGAGGCTGAGAATGTTTAAGGAATTCAACTTCTTTCCCTATGGAAATCCGCCAACCGAGAGGTTTTTTAATGATTGAACAACCCATTTGGATTTGAGGGTATACATGCTAGCTTGTTGAGATAGTGTGCTAGTTTCCAGGATTGATAGAGAAATTATATGTGAGGCCTATTCTCCATATAGATTTTCACGTCAATTTAAGTTTCTACAACAGATTGTTGTAGCTCCCCCAATACATGTCAGGATAGAGCAACATCTAATGGTTTCTCGGCAACTGTGGCTGCTGACGTCAAGGGAGAAGACTAGAGAGGTATTTGATCTACCAGTTGAAAAAGCGGCACATAACTTGACTACATGGTATGCTGAGCACTGCATAGAATCATACCCTAAAGGGGTGCTGAATCACATAGTTTATCAGGTGGGGAAAAGGAAGAGGACTGTGGAGAAAGAAACCCTTCCTCATGAAGGTGATGCTTCCCCACCTGAAGCTGATTTGCCAGATTCCTCCTCTAGGACCTATTCACCGGATTCCCATGATGGGGATGATGAGGCACCACAAGTAGCAAAGTGGCCTCGTTCCTGATATAATCTTCTGGTTAGAATCAAGAGACCTACTCCATCAACTCCTGGTGAGATAATTCATTGTGATAATTTAATTACTACATCTTTATAAAGAAATAATTCTTATTTTCTTATTATTTATCTGCAGTTGCAGGATCTGGGAAGAAATTGAAGTAAAAAATTGTAGGACCTTCCTCGCAGCCTTCATATCTAAGACCAGAGGCTGTCCAAACATGGAAAAGTTTATACTATGGTACTGAGACCGCTTGGCTGGATTTGTGTGGGGGCCTACAACTTCCTAGAATAGGGAATCTTCTGGATTCTACAGATATCCAATGCGAGGATAACCCCAATGAAGTGCAGGCTTACATCAGAGAGCTGGAAATGCTCATATATTCCACTGATGAGTCTATTCCTGTCAACAGGAGGATGAAGGAAATGATTGATCATGGCGCCACTGAGGGGGCTGGTGGATCTGGAGATGAGGAGTGGCATGATTATGAGGCTCCTGAAGATGTAAGTTTTCTTACCTTATTATCTTTGTAACTTGATTCCAGTCGACGCTTTGTTACTTAAGGATGTTATTTTCTTCATCTTACAGCTTGCAAAGAAAGGAGCTACTGAGGTTCCATCACCACAGTATAGCCCTGGTGGTACTGCAATCGGGGCTAATGCTGAATCTCCTCACGAACCAGGCATGATCTCTCCAGGACAGTAGGCCATGAATGAGGTGTTGGACATGGCCTTCCATTCTCAAATTGAAGTGCCAATAAGGGAGACTGCCGACACTCCCAAATAACCAAAAGGGAAAAGGCGACAAAGGAGGAAGCCCACCGCTAAACGCCATATCTGTAGTGGTATGTCCTTCAGATAATCATGAATTTTAAACCATGAATTTTTTTTGCTCACTTTCTTTCGGATTGTAGGGGTTTCTTCAATTTCCCATATGAGGGAAAGGAATGATCCTCCTTTAAATACCACAGAGGGTGCTGTAGAACAAATGCAAATTCATGTTGACTTGGCTGTATCTGAAATAGATCCAATATGTATTCCCAGTTCTGCTCCTGCTGCTGTCACACATAGAGATGAACCTACACTAGAATCATTGGTAGCCGTAGCAACTGAATCTTTCATCTTTCCTGAAGAAGCTGTCTAGGGTCAGGGGCCGCAGAATGAGGGTCGCCAAGAGGATACATCAAATTCTCCCACTGGTGAGACTAACCAGGATTTTGAAATATCATTGGATGAATTGATGAATCGTGGCATGTATTTAGAAGAATTTTATGATCATGCTATGTTATCATGTGATTTAGAAGACCTTGGGTGGGAGTGTTATCCTTCACCCAATAAATCTTCTTATAATTTACACTTCCAATCATGACTAAAAATAATATGCAGTTCCATATATAGAAGCTGTTGAACTGCCAATGCCTGAAGAGTGTGTGGAAATTGATGTCAACCCTACCATTGTAGAAACATTATCTCAAGTGGATATCAACCCAGTAAACCCTCTTGAGACCCATCTTGAAGATCCGGTGAAAACTGGGAAAGATGGGGAGGAGTCTTCTCATGCTGCTGATCTACTATTAGGTAATGATTGGACTAAGTTTTCAAGATAGACAACCAACTTCCATTATTCAATGAAACTATCCATAATTTTAATTGATCAAATAGGGCTTTCATATTTAATGGCTAGAACTGGAGGTGATGTCTCAACCTCCGCCAAAACAGTAGTAGAAGGTGAAGCAACCAGGGTCAGGGGAAAGGAGCAGAACAGGGGACTTCCCTAAGTGCATTAATCCTAGATTACATGACCCACTGTGATGATGATGTCGAATCTGAACTGGAGGTGCTTAATGTGCTTAGATTTTCATGATTCATGGTATGGAACAACATATGGAAAATCATATCTGATTTTCCTTTAGAAGAGCTATCATCTATGATCCCTCGATTGTCGTCCCAGTTCATCAAGCTAGGACTTGTCGGTTTTGGATACCAAGAGATCCATACCGCGGTGAAACAAGTCATATTCAGGAGGGAGCAAGAGGAAAAGTGTCACGAAGATCTGACCAAGGTGAAACTGTCAGTCAACATCGGCAAATTTGAGGCTACGGTATCTCGAGATGAGGCTAACTATGCTGCCAAGATAACGGAGCTAAAGCATAAGATCAAAGAAAAAGTAATCCAGCGGGTGCAGATCCAGCAACAGTTAGATGTTGTTACTGGGGAACTTGATCAGCTCAATAATTCATTGGAGGGAGCTCAAATGAATGGTATGAAATCCATTTCAGATGCCAAGAAGGCACTCCATCAAGCTAATAAGATTGAATCCGGTCGAGTGCATGAGCTTCAAGTAGCTGCTGATGAAGCTCGGGATGCTTTAAATCAAGTTAAGACTTATGTTGACAGTCTTTTGTAATTTCCTAAAAAAGATAAGAGGATCCAATCTGTGGATGTCCCTCTAATTCTTGTGAATCAAATGGAAAGAATTATTTCATCTTCAATTACTTGTGCAAATATTTTCCTGCTACTTGCTTTAAATTTTTCCTAATCTAATGGGCCTAGTAAGTATAGTTTGATTTTTACTAGGATTTTATAAATAACTGTACAAACATTGAATCTTTTAATTGCTCAATATTACCTAAATCATACAAAATGTATGTTTAGTGAGATGGAACTTGACTTTTATTCAGAGATACTTTGTCTTTTATGGGTAGTTTAAAGTCATGCACGTCAGACATAAAGAGGCTAATGTTTAAGGTCGAAATAGCTTTGACCGAAATGGATTAAAATTGATTCAATTATTTGAAAATTTATCTGAAAACATATTACTATACTCATGTATGAGGGAAAATATGTAAACTATGACTTAAGAATATTTGAATATGCGGAATGATAAGAAAAATAGCTAAAATTCATTAGAAAAATTAGTTCCCAGGAATGAAGTTACCATTATTTAACAAACCCGTTAGGGGGTTGAATTATGTAGGGACACCTAAGGGAATTGGGTGTATAGTCAAATAAATAGCATCTTTTGGCGGACAGGTCCGTTATGTAGACTACTTATGCAAGGCCACCTAAAGGCACATGCTTCATAGTCAGGAAAAAGAACTCTCAGAAATTTACTTTCCCAGTGCTAAAAATCCAGTGAAAGTTTATGGGGATTCAACTTTTCAAAAGTATAGAGTTTGTTGTATGGAAAGAGGTACTTGAATATGGAGAATATATTTCCAAACAATATGATCAAAGAACTGGATGAATATCACTCCTACAAAGGTCTGACCCAAATGTAGGGAAGGAGAATATAAACCATAGACTTGGATAATTTCATATCATGAAAAAGAGTTTGCGGCAGATAAGTTAAGGATAGCCATTTTTTACAGATCCTTACATATTTCCATTAAGACGACCAAGGACAAAAGAAATTTTATTCCCATGAATGAAGTTACCAATATTTGACAAACCCGGTAGGGGGTTTAATTATGCAGGGCCGACTAAGGGCATTGGATGAATAGTCAAATAATAGCATCTCTTGGCTGACACGTCTGTTAGGTAGACTGTTTATGCAAGGCCGCCTAAGGACACGTGCTGCATGGTCAGGCAAAAGAACTCTAAGAATTTCAAGACTTTTTTGATTTGAGGTTAAGAAAAAGGGTTATGATATGAAGATACGAAGATATTTAAGGTTAGGATTATGACACATAAAGATGGGTATTGTCCAATGTATGCAGAGATACATGGATCAATTATAACCATAATCATGTTGTGGCTGGGTTCTGAATTGAAATGTTGGACTTCACTACGTATCCCATAAGGATGGGAATCAAGCCATACATAGTTCTTAAACAACAGTTTAACATTGTTCGTGGTGAAAATATAAGAGATCTTAGTTTAGGGTCATTGAACTTGGACCATTTATAATAAATACCCAGTGTTTTTTTTCATGGGGACTTTTCAGCCAAGTAACTGAAAGTAAAATTTGGGGTTAGGCCCAAAAAGACTTGGGGCTAGATTCGAGGGACACTCGAACATTCCTACGTATCCCATAACGATGGTAATCAAGCCCACATAGTTATAGAAATACCCTCTATTCAAATTTGGTTCGTACATGTGAAGGGTGAAAGGGGACTTTAGTGCAATGATGGCATAACCCAAGATATTAGGTTTGGGAATTTCCATGTATTCACGTTTTCTTTGGAATGAAACATGTTTGAAAAATCAATGTAAATAATGATTCCCTCTCAAGTGAGGGTATCAATGAATATTGTAGTTTATTTTCATACAGGACAAAACATGATGTACAGTTCAACATCATATAGCAAGGAAGAAAGTTAACCAATGTAAAGATATTGATTCTGGGGACGGTTTCATGAATCAACATTGTATGAGAGGGAGTTGAACCAATGTGAAGAGATTGGTTTTGGTCTTGATCCTTTGGAGGTTTCCTACATACCCAGCCTAGAATTCAATGATCAATGTTCCTGTAGTTCAATTAAAGAATGAATTAATGATAAAGTTGTTCTTGGGGACAACGACCTAAAAAATGATGTTGGGACTTACGCGTGGTTAGCAGCCCAAAGAGGGCGTTATGGTTGAAATTTTCTCAAAGCTCATGTGAGTCATACTCGGTGTGAGAAACAAGAGGTAACAACAACCTTAAAGATGCACAGTTTAATGTCATGTAGGACATATAAAGGGACTATGCAGTTTTAAGGTCTTGCAGTTAGGACTATTGGTGTTGCACAATTTAATGTCATGTAGAAGGGACAAAGTACAGTTTAATTTCATGTAGGACATATTAAAGGACTTTTGTACAGTTTAACGTCATGTAGCTAGGACGATGGGGACAATATAGTTTAACTTCATGTTGGACGAAAGGGTGATTGTGCAGTTTAATGTCATGCAGTGAGGACAAAATAGTACACCATTTAACGTCATGTTGGACGTATTAGGGACTTTTTCACAGTTTAATGTCATGTTGGATGAAAAAGGGATGATACATTTTAGCGTCATGTTGGACGTAAGTGACAATTGTTTATGGTCATATTCATGGACCGTTGGTTATGTAGTTTAACGTCTTTCTGGACGTAAGGGACTTTTCTAAAATTTAGCGTCATGTAGCTAGGACGTTATAGTTCAACGTCATGTTGGAAGAAATAAATTCAAATAGTTTAAGGTCTTATGAATGGACTGTTTCTCTATAGTTTAATGTCATATAGCAAGGATGATGAAGGGGACACAGTTTAACTTTATGTTGGACGAATGTGAAAATAGTTTAAGGTCATATGCATGGACCGTGGATGATGTAGTTTAACATCTTACTAGATGTAAGGGACTTGCAAATAGTTTAGGGTCATATGCATGGACCGTTGATGTTGTATTTTGTGTTTATACAAAATAATTATTCAGAAATCTGGCATTGGTTAGATTAGTGATGAGTTCTCCATCCATTGAGATTAAAGAATAAGCTCCATTGGAGTAGACCATATGTATTAAGTAAGGTCCTTCCCATTTTTTCTCAAGCTTGGGAGGTTTTTTTCCTGGTATCATTGGTGTTCTGAGAACTAATACTAATTCTCCCTGAGTGAATGAACGAAGACAAACTTTTTTGTTGAAATCTCATGCTATTTGATTCTGATAAACTTCCAAGTGGTGCAAAGTGCATAATCTTTTCTCATCTAACCGTTCCAATTCATTCAATCGCTTTTGAGATTGTTCATCTGTAGATGACTGATCAAAAATGGATACTCTGAGCAAGGGTAGTTGAACTTCAATGGGCAAGACGACTTCTGTTCCATATACCAGTGAGTATGGAGTTGACCGCGTTTCAGTGCGGGTGGTAGTCCGATAATCCCATAAAGCATGAAAGAGTTTATCAGGTCATGATTTCTTATCTTTATCCACCATCTTTTGCAGTATATTTGAAAGAGTCTTATTGAAGGATTCTATCTGGCCTTTGGCCGCTGCATGATACCAAGATGAATGATTGGATTTGGTGTTGTATACTTGATTCAACTTCTTCACCTCGTATGAACAGAAGTTGGTGCCATTGTCCATCAATATGGTATGAGGGACACCAAATATGTTAATGATGTTAGATATGATGAAACTAATAATGATTTTAGAACTCACTTCCTTGAGAGGTACTGCCTCTGCCCATTTGGAAAAGAAATCAGTAGAAGTAAGAATATACTTAATCAGCATGGCCGTAGCATAAGGGTAAGGTCCCACCACATCCATTCCCCATGTGGAAAATGGCCATGCGTATTTAGTTTTATGAAGCAACTTTGGAGGTTTATGAATGAAGTTGTCATGTACATGGCATGAATGACACTTCATTGTGAAATCAACACAGTCTTGTATCATTGAAGGCCAAAATAATCCAAGCATTTGAATCTGATCAGACACTCTATGTCCAGACTGGTGGGCACCACAGACTCCTTCATGCACTTCTTTCATGATAGACATTGTCTCTTCACCATCAATGCATCTGAAGAGAACTCCATCAAAACCACGCTTGTAGAGAATTTTTTCTAGGTGATCTAGGATATCATAAAGAGTAAAATTGACCACACGTCGCCAAATTTATTCTTTCCCTATTCTATCAGGTGGAATTATTCCATTTTTAAGGTATTCCCTGATAGGTGCCATCCATCCTGTAGTGTGACCATATGGTTCAGAGATGGGAGTAATTTCATTGATTTCCTCTATTCTGGCTCGAACATAAGGTGAAATTGTATGACGGTGGGAAATATTGATGGTTGTCTCGTGCGGATTTGGATCTGCCAGATCTGTGGCTATATTAGCCAGTGCATCAGCTTGGACATTTTCTGATCTTGGGACATAAGAAAATGTCGGTTCCGAGGGAAAATTCTCCATTAATTCTCTGATGTAATCCTACAAAGGGATTAGTTCTTCTTTTCTGATTTCATAATCCCCATTGACTTGTTTGATTACCAGGTCTGAATAACCTTTCACCTTTATGTGATTCACATGTTCTTGAAGTGCCGACTCCAAGACTGCAATGAGATCATAGTATTCTGCTTCATTATTTGTACCACCTTCCCACAATAAGAAGGAATAAGGTAACACTGCCTTTTCTGGATAAATGAGTACAATTCCTAAGCCTCCTTTTTTGAATTTAGGATTTTCTATTTTCCTCCCTGTTGGACTTCTAGAAGCACCATCAATATACATTTCCCATGCCTGAGGACTTTCTTGAACATAGAAGACTTCCTCATCAGGGAGTTAAATATTTGAAGATGTGTCTTCCATTGAAGGGTGTTCAGCCAGAAAATCAGCTAGAGCTTGGCCCTTTATTACCATTTGAGACACATACTGAATGTCGAATTGCTGCAAAATAACTGCCCATCTTGCCAGACGACCTGTAAGCATTGGACAACTAAGGATGAATTTGAGCGGGTTATTTCGAGATACCAATTGGGCCTCATGATGTTGCAGGTAGTGTCTCAACTTCTGAACTGCCAAGATTAATGCCAGGCAGCACTTCTCAATATTTGAATATCGGGTTTCTGCTTCAAGCATAGTCCAACCAAGATAATAGAGGCTGTTTTCATTCCCAGCATCATTCTTCTGAGCATTAAAGGCACCCAATGATCTCTCTAGAGCTGTCACATAATGGATAAGTGGTCTTCATTCAACATGTGGCATAAGTACCGGTGGAATCAAGATATATTTCTTGAGAATATCGAATGCTTCTATACATTCTTCAGTCCACTAGTAAGTGACTCCCTTCTTCATCAATTTGGTGAAGGGTAAGATTTTTCCTTCCAAATTGGTGATGAAACACCGAATATAGGCTAAGTGTCCTTGAAGTCCTCTCAATTATCTTAAATTTAGAGGAGGTGAAATGCCAAGGATTGAATTTGTCTTCTCAGGATCGACCTCGATACCACGATGGCGTACAACAAAGCTGATAAATTTTCCTGAGGTTATCCCAAAAACACATTTTAAGGGGTTCATCTTCAAATTATTTTTTCGAATCTTGTGGAATATGACTTCCAAATCAGCCAAGTGATTAGAAATGTTTTTGGATTTGACCACCAAATTTTCCACATAACATTCATAAAACTTTCTTAGAAAGGTTTTGAAGATATGATGCATGGAATGCTGATATGTTGTGCTTGAATTCTTTAGGCTGAAGGGCATTACCCGATAGAAAAAAACCCTAAGGAGCTCTGAAGGCTGTATATTCTTCATCTTCTAGAGCCATCCAGATTTGATTATATCCAGAATATCCATCCATGAAGGAAATCACTTTATATCTAGATGATGCATCAATCAAGAGTTCTGTAATCGGAACTGGAAAATCGTCTTTAGGACAATGCCGATTAAGATCTCTAAAATCAATGCAAACTCTAATTTTCCCATTCTTATTTTTTACTGGGACAATATTATCCAAACACATGAGATATTGAACTACTCTGAAGAAGTTTGTTTTGATGAGCTTATCCACTTAATCCTCAATTTTTGAAGCATAGGTTGGGTGTGTTCTTGTAGCAGCTTATTTGAATCCTTGATGTTCTTCTAGAAACCCAAATGATGAGTGGAAACATCAGGATCAAGCCATGGAATATCTGTATAGTTCCAAGAAAATATATCTTGATTTTTCTTTAAAAAGTAAATATATAAATCTTGCTCTTCAAGACTCACAGCCGCACTGCTTAAAGTAGGGTGGGGATCTTCTTTTGTACCCAGATTGATTTCTCTGAGTTCATCCACAGTGGTAGAGATACCCTCTTCAAATGCTGGAGGAGAATCTCTAAGATTTTCCTCTTCTTCTTCAACATGTTTTATTTCTCCTCTTTCCACATTCATAGTAGATGATGAATCAAAATTTTCATGATCAGAAGAGATGTCAAAATTTTCACATCTTGAAGAAGAAGCTTCTATTTCCAACCCGATTGATAATTAAGGGTCTTATTTGGGTAATAAAGAGGAGATTATGGATTTAGAATCAACATCATCGTGTACCTCTGACATTTCTATAACTTTCCATGGCCTCATTGGCGAAGTATAGACTTTCTGGATTTCAGCATATGAAAAGAAGACATCTCCATTTGATCTTTAATCATTTCTTGGTGGATCACCAATTTCTCCAATGTTGTCTGGATCGATTGCCGTAATTGACATTATGGATCATTCCATAAGAGTATTTTGATTTGGGTCTATCCTGTCAATTTGACTGATAGGCAACACATAATCTGTACTCACATGTGCTAATGGGTTTACTAGAATCTTTTCCAAACCATACAGAGCATTAACTTTGGTAATATCCTTTGTTGTGGATTCCTCTATTCCATTCATGTGGTATAATTTCGCCTCAATTTATTGAGATTCACATGTCTTTAATGGGGACTTATCACTATATAATTTCCCAAATTGTCCATCAAAACAAAACTTGAGAAATTGATGGTATGAAGAAGGGATAGCCTCATGCCAATGTAGTCAGGGTCTTCCAAGAAAGATGTTGAAGGCTGAGTCTTGATCAACAACCATGAAATCAGAATTGGACACAAGATCTCCAATCTGAGTTCTGAGGGTAATCTCGTCCAGTGGTTCTTGTTCATTTTTATCATATCTTTGTAACATCAAAGTAGAAGGAGATAAATCAGATTCTGTGAGGCCCAATCGATGAAGTGTATGAATGGGCATGAGGTTGACTCCTGAACCATTATCAATGAAAAATATTCAGATGTTTATACCATTGACCTTGATAGATAAGTAAAAAGGTCTAATATGTCCATGCACGACATCATCTTCATCTTTATCAGTAAGAGATATTACTACATGGAATTCAGCACGATTATTCTCCACATGGTAGACTTAAGCTACAATTATTTCAGTTTCAAACTTCTGAGGACTTGGAAAAGCCTCAATGAGTGCCTCTCGAAGATCCGTTGATAAATTAAAGGCATCCAGAATTGATAACTTGGCCGGTACTTGGGACAGGTGATTAAATATATCATACTTTTGATCCAAAGGTCTACGTTTCCCAACAGGAACTTGTGGTTTAGTATGTTCCTTGAAAGTTTATGCCTTGGAATTTGATGCATCTTGTACCAGGATAGGAGTTGGTAATCTATCTAGCTTTGGAAGATTAGACCGATTAGTTCTATTTACTTGCTGAGAGGAAGAATATGGAACCTTCAAACGATCTTCTAGAATAATTGTACTAGGGATAAGTCTTCTTTATGTGGAAGAACATTCTTGTTCTTATTGAGCTCAATGAAGTGCTCTACCATGAGTTTCTGCCGCATGCATGGTTCTATAGAGGGTAGAATTAGAATAGTGGCCTTTGAAAGATCCATGTCTTCCCCTATATCCTAAGCCTCTGGAACTTCCTCTGATTCCTCTATTTGATATAGGGAATTCGGGCTCATCAAAATCGAAACTGCGACTGGAATATGGATATGTTAATTGAATCATATTAAGAGAACCGAAAATCAACTCTTCATCCGATGAAGACTCTTCCTGTTTAGGCTATTCTATTTGGTGGGGCGGTGCCCATGAATTTAATGTAGATGGAATGAAGTCTTCTAGAGTCAAAGAAAACATAGGATTTGACACATACTCACCTTCTTTTGAATCTTTTTCTTTCTTTGAATCATGCTCTTTCTTTGATGATTTTCTCTTTGATAAAGAGGGTTTTTCTGCGGCATTCCTGGAAGAAGGCATGATTGGTTTCTTCAATTGCATCCACAAAAAGGCATGAGTTTGGTTGATCGTTTTTCTGACCATCCAATCATCAAATTTCTGCGCATTTTTTCTTTTGACTTCTTTCCATTCACCTTATTCCTCTGGAACTGTAGCAGAGACACATGCCAACTGAGCTGAAGAGCCTTTTAGTTTGACTTGTGCCGAATCGACCATCTTTTACCGAAGGTATTTGAAGACAAAACACTCCTGGATGGGATGCCCCAACATTTAATGAAAGGGGAAATAATTGGGAAAGTCTTCATATTCTTCAATGTTTGGCCTTTTAGGCCTCGGCAACTGAACCAAATTATTTTCCAGAGCCTAAATGAAGTAACCAAGAACTTGTTCATTTCAGAAAGAGTATGTTTTTCTCTTTAGATCCTCAAATAGTTTTCATCTTTGATCTCATTGATCATCTTGAAGAAAAAGCCTTTGTTTTTGGCCCTAAATAGGGGGATCCCTTCAAGAAGATGAAGGTTTTGAAGTAGAAGTAGGTACAAGTGCTTGTTTAAGCATAACTATAGTAGTCTCTGCTTTACCCATTATCCTTCTAGAGATGCTGGAATTATATGAGCCTTATTCTTAGTCTTTATAAGAGAATCTTCAGTCTGTTGAGCAATTGAAGTAAAGTCTCGAAACCCTCTTGTATATTTCACAGGGATCAATGGCGTGTGTAATACATCACGTATATTTTCCACAAATATTGGTAACAGTTCTTCCTGATGAAGTGCTAAGCTTAGGTAATACGTTAATCCCTTCCAGCGAGTAATGAAATCTAAGATCCTTTCGTTCACCCTTTTCTTATAGTTTTTATGATCGAAAACTATTGTCTTTGGCAATGTTGAGCTGAACTGAAGAAGAAATTTTTGTCGAAGATCTTCCCACCCGGTAATTGACCAAGATTGCAAGCTTGTGTACCAAACAAAAGATTGTCCTTGCATGGTTCGCAAGAAGAATCTGGGTTTCACTACTTATTGCTATTCCGGAGTTCCCATCATAAGATCGCAACAAGACACGTAATGTGTCAAATGCTGTTTAGGATCACCTGATCCATTGAAAATAGGGAATACAGGGTACCCAAAACGTGATGGGGGAAGGATTGAATCTAACCATTCAGGGTAAGCTCTCTTTTCTGGTTGAACCTAGACATGCTTCCCATCCATAGTCTCAAACCAAGATGTTAATGACTCAATGGTAGTTATTAACTTTTGAGAAACATCTGGTTGAACTTGGACTTGGACAGGTGTAATGACTGGAGCTGGTACAGATGTGGTGGTTGGTACTGAAACAGATGGTAGCACCGCCAATTGTTGTTGCACCTGACCCATAGGATTAGACCTATGAGGGTGTACTGATAGAGGAGGATATTATTGATCCATCTCAGTAGCTGAAACAATTTCCCTTGGATGGCTGACTCCAGCATGCTTAGGAAGAAGACTACCCTAAAGTAGTTTTTCTTTCATCCTTCACAATTCCTTCATTTCTTCCTCCTGTTGAGCAATCCTTTGCTCTAGTGAGAGTGATTGGCCTTCTCTAGAGGAAGGGTATGTAACCTGATTCTTTCCTTTCCCCTTGTTGGCTCCCTTTCTGAGAGGGGGATGTGGATTACATGAAGGATTACCTAGGTTCTGAGTAATCCTTTGATTTCGTGTATGCACACATTATTCATTTGTGTCTGTGTGTACAACTTCTTGAGTTGGAACCTCTTCATCTGAGTGCCCTAAGTGAGCCTCCTCTGGTGGATTAGCAACAACAGCATAGATGACATTAATTGATGCATAAAGCATCGCATCCCTTCTATCATAATTTCTGTGATATTGTCTTCTTCCATGTCCCTGATGAGACATTGCCTTTTGTTGATTCGATCCCTCATGAACTTCTTGGAAAACTGTAATTTGGAGAGAGTCTCCTGATAATTTGGATTTTTATTCCTCTTGTGGCTTCTTCCCCAATCAAGAGAAGACCGGCTTTCACTGAGGATGGGATTGAAGATTTGAAAAATTCCCTAGTCTGGTGGATTGGGGTTGTTCCTACTGCCTTTTCTCAACTCCTCGAATCCTATTTTTTTATTCCAATGGTTGGATTAAAAGAGTCCCCAGTCTGGAAAGCAGGGGTGGCTCTTGACATGCTATGTCTGAGACTTTCTTAAAAGCTCTCCTGAAATTGCAGACCTTAGTCCATAAATTAACTGGATGCATCAATCAATATCCACATTTATCACCCGGTTCCATAGACCGTTGGATGATTTTTGACACTTTTTTCACTTGGTGATTTTCTTGTTCCATATGAGAGGTCTTTTCCATATTCACATTTGCTTGATGTAGGAGTAATTCAACAACTTGTTCTCTGTATTCTTGATTTTGAGAGGAACTAGTTGAAGCCTGTTCTTGAGCAATTTTTTGATTACAAACAAAACCCATTGACTATGGCAGGCCATGGGAAATAACAATCCATGAGACCATTTTTGGCGGGATTTGCTGACTGGAGAGTACAGTGAAATGTAGTGCTCCATGAACACCCCATCATCTAACATGAATACCAGATGGGGCATTGGCAATTAACTGGCGCAATCTTCTTTATGCACCAAGTCATGAACGTTGAAGGGCTCTCTGCTGCTTTTCAGCCTTTAGATATTGAGAGACTGGTAGAGATGCCAAATAAATCTGACGTTGAAACCATTCTATTATCTTAACATGATTTTCATCTTCATCATATGATAATATTTTCTTTTTCATCTGAAAAAGAGTTTTCCATATGTTAATACAAATATCATGAATTCCATCTTCCATCAACATCTTTGGAATGTCATACTGAGAGTCAAACAGAGGCCAAAACATGACTGGAACTTCACCCTTCGCCAGTTGTTTTCTCATGTTCATCATTTACTCTTAATCATTCAGTGGTGATTCTTCTACCTGATTTGACCAGAGCTGGTGTTCTCTTATTGGTTCGTCAGATTCAACAAGATTGGTAGAGAAATCACTGATCAAACTAGAAGATTCATGACTTAGGGGTGGTTCGGAAACGACCTATACCCAGGGCTATCTTCTTGTTGAGTAAGTATTTCACATGCTAGTGATAAAACATCAGACATGACTGGTTTCACATTTTAAAGTGCCTCAAGATAAGAGGGCTTTCCTAGCACTACATTGTCCACTGAAGCATTTTTTGGGCAATGTGCATCACTACTGCAAAGAGGACTTTCACAGCGAAATTCATCATCATGGGGAGGACCAACATGGTGGGTTACAACAAAATATGAGATCTCTTGCTCCTTGGTCTTCTAGCCACACAGAGGGTTATTGTAGCTCTTATCTGAAGATGGAACTTCAAGATAGACCAAACTGTCATGAAGCCAGCCTTCATGAGGAAGTGTCTGCTGAAGACCTTCTGAATTAATGTTCCCACTATTGGGAAATGAGAGAGTAGAATCTTGGATTCCAATAAATAATTGTCTGAGAGATTCAAGAACTCCAGCATCGAGTAAGGCCTTGTTATAGATTGGATCTTGATCTCTTGATTGTGCTGGCCGAAGTTTCTTCTTAGATGCCTTCTTACTCGCCTTGGAAACCACTTGTTGATGAATGTGGATACTCTGAGCAGTTTTATGTTCCAGATCAAAAGAGATGGCCAGGTTAGGATGACAATCTCTACTCAATTCCGGTGTATGTGCCTGACATGGTTGTCCATATGATATGGGGGAATACGCCCCAAAACCCTCTTAGACTATAACAGATATGTGTGTCTATTCTGGAGTAAACTATTGATGTGTCACTCCACAGGTAGGGATAAATTTATGTGTCTTTCACTGAGATGCTGCTAAAGCTGTTATAATATCCTGACAGGCATCCAGGATATGAGCAGGGATTTTCTTCTGGTCTTTCACCATTGACAGAATATGCTTGGTGACTTTAGCTGCCGGAACAGGGATATACGTTCATTCAGTTCTTGGAGTAGGTTTGTGTACCTGCTCTTGTCCTCCTTTTCCTATTAGTGAATCCTGACAGTACTCATGTGTGGGGGAAGAGAGTTGTGTTTGCCTCCTATTTTCCACTGGAGCTTTCCGACTAACTTCTCTGAGTGCTACCAAGCAAGACTGTTGGTAGGCTTGATCAATACTAGAAAGTGTATGTACCTAATGATTGTAATTTTTTGAATGTGGTTGAATAGATCCATCATATATAGTCAGACAAGCCTACTGACTATTTGATGACGTATAAACAGGTGTATGTTCCTGCCTATAGTACTCCACCAGAATTGCCTGGTGGGATTGGCGTGATGCTGCCAGATGAGTCTGATGGACAATGGAATTAAAATGGACAGGTGTATGTGCCCGCTTGTTGTTTGCCACCATGTTAAGTTGGTGGACTTCTCCGGAGATAGCAGAGATGAGAACCTGCTCACTGTTGACCGAATTTCGCCTCTGGCGATTATTCTTTCTTGCTCAGGTTCGAGGAACCAATGCCAAACTCCTGGAGTCGATACCCTCAACATGTTGAGAGCGCACTTACACACGAGTCTGACATCGATTGTTGATGGGAGCCCTCGGGAAGGATTCCTACTTCCTTTAATTAAGGCCCTGAGGTACCTTCTCATTCACATCTCTAGAATATGGGAGTGAATGGTGATTGCATTCATGGGATAATGACCCTAAAAGGTTGGAGATGGTAGTTAGCACCACCTGCTTTTTGATCACTGGTTGTCGCTGTCCGGATGACCAGGGTGAATTATTCACTTAGAGGGCTTGTCGAGAAGCCTCCAGAGTTGGAATAGTACTATATTGATGATACTCCTTAACCAGTGCATTTGATACCCAGCATTGAAGACACTGAGTAGGTGATGTCATTATCAGAGCGGACGATGATCCAACAGGAGTAGCAGCAGTGGTATTTGCTATAGAGGTTTTCATAGCATAGGTATTAACTGACGTGGACTTAAGAAAATCCATTCTCGTAATGCAGAAGATCTTGAAAAAGAGTGCATGTTTGATATAACAAACATAATCAAGATAAGTTCGGCTGCTACATCTTTTGGATGAGCACATATGTTATTGATTGCCTTGTTAGCCCTCTCATTGAGTTTAAATAGTGTCCTAACAAATATGAAAAACATCATTTTAACTTGGTTAAGGATTCACATCAGGTTCACCATTTTTTATTTCCCTCTGGAATTGGGGATGACCACGTTGATTGAAGGTTCAAACATTCCAATCGATTAATAACGGGGGTTTTCATAGAATCTGAAACATCCAATGATTCCATATCCATTTGGACTTACTTTCCAAAGGTAGGTGCTCATTATTTGTGGACTAATGAGTCGTAGGAATTTGCATTGGTCGAGAGGATGAGAGGTCGGACTCATCACACCTTTTTGAGGGGAATTATTGTCTACTCCGGGACTATCTTTATATATTTAAGTTATGTTCATGAATCCTTATTACATTACCAAGTATAAAATGTGACTTCCATTAAATCTGACAATCAATGATTTATATAAAAAAATTTAGAGAATCATTTATATGTATTCGAGGTTCTTCATCGATAGATAATCAACTTTATTTGTTATAGATTATTAGTTGATGGTATCCTTAAATAAATAAGAGTCTCTTGGTCATTATGATGACTATACTAGTTTTAAATCCACTCAGTGGGGCACCTGAAGTTTATTTTCATTCAGGAGGAAATGGATTATTTCAGAGTTGGGATCGTACCTGCTGATGGGCTACCTACGTATCCTTTGTTTTGGAAAAGTAATCATAACCCACGTAGTTCGAGGAAGGGAGTATGATGTTTATGCATGATTGATTCCTCAAAGGAAGATGTCATGATTACTTTTACACTCTAACCTCATGTGAGTCATGCTCGGTGTGAGAAACAAGAGGTATTGGTGAAACCAGAAAATTATGCCATGCAATGATGTGGGGCTTTTGCATGTTTGACTTCCCAAATAGATGAGGATTAAGATTTACTTCAGAGAAGAAGTCCATGAACAGGGTCAATAAAGGTATATGTGCTTCATGGAGATTTGGATACTCTAATCATGGGGCTTACTCCTAAGGAAGAAGCCCACGTTAGGAGGGGACTTATGATTGGGTTTTACTCTTGAGAAGGAATCCCATATCAAAAGGAATTATGACTGGTTATGAGAAAATAAAACGGAGGCTTATTCCTAAGAAGGAGGCCCAGGTTAAAGGAATTTGAAAATTATGGGACTTGGGGCTTACTCCTAAAGAGGATCCTCATATTTGAGACTGGGGATTATTCCTGAAAAGGAGGCCCATGTTAAGAGAATTAATGTTTGGGGATTACTCCTGAGGAGGATGCCCAAATTTGGGGAATTAGGACTGGGGCTTATTCATGAAAAGGATGCCCAGGTTAGAGGACTTGGGGCTTACTCCAAAGGAGGATGCCCAAATTAATGAGGATTTGGACTGGGGCTTACTCCTGAAAAGGAGGCCCAGGTTAAGGATTCTATCATCATAAAGGATGAGGTTGAATGAATGAACTATCTAACTTTAGTGACATAATGATGTGAAAATCACTATGTTTTGAGAGATATTCCACGAAACTCCATTCAGATAAGGAATTCAATCAAGAAAACATGCCATAAATGGATTTACAGAGTGTCTTGAAGGATGAATCTTGAATAGGAGAGGTGGAATGGAATAAGAGGGGTTAAATGGGCAAGAAAGGCACCCAAAAAGAGAGGGGCGCGCAAGTCCTGGCAGGTGCGCAGGTACTACATGGGCGCACATGTATTGGTCGCGCAGGTATACCTGCGCGACTCAGGGATACTTGCGAGATCCTTTCCAGTAGAGTATTACTTGGGTGATTCTTGAAGAAAGCCTTTAGAATCATCCTAAGGTACTTCCATAAGCGTGGTGGGCAAGTTTCAATGAATAGATAAGGATGCGCACAAGTGTGTCCCTTTCCCTTAAGGGTAAAAAACACTTAGGCGTGCAAGTGCAAGTGAATTTTAACACTTAGACCTTATTTCTCTTGTTTAGACATTCAGTTCTAGGTAATGAATTACCTTATAAGTGTTCAGAAGACTTGAAAAAGAGACTTGGGAATTCAGAGCTCTCTATTTGAATTCTAGAAAAAATTCCACCTCAAATGGGGGGCCCACATGGTCTATTTATAGGCTGGAGAAGACCCCAGGCGCTTATCACTTAGGGCGTGCAAGTCACTTGCACGAACTATTAGTCAGCTCGCAAGAATACTTGCGTGATAGTAAGGGAACTTGCGCAGTGCATGTGCATTTGAATCCTTGTTCATGCCTTTGTCGTTTTTTGAAGTTTTATTTAAAGGATGAATCAATTTGTGTTAAGTCATTTCCCTTTCCATTTCTTTAGACAATGTGATAAAAAAGGATTATCAACAATGTCATGCAGAACACTTCCAGTGGGGTCCTCCAGATGAGCAATATGATTCCTCCTTCTCCTTAAAAACGCTCGTTGGTGAAAAAATTTAGTGTTATGATCACTATCTCTGATGTGGGACTCCCGTGCCCGAATGAACCAAAAACTCTCTTTCTCTCTCAGAGATTCATTGAGATTCTTTTCTGCCACATCGATGTTCCTAAGTACAGAGTCACAACATGGAGATGAGTGGAGTCGCTTTAATTGATTCTCTACCTCCTTAATACGTCGGTCAAATTTACCATACCTATCTGAGATCCACTTCTGAAGGCGAGATTCAACTGTGCGGAAGTTGGATATAATGCACTGATTCGATCCCTCCCAAGCCTCTTGAACCACCTTTTCACAATCACTATATTAGAGCCACAAAATTTCAAATCGGAAGGTTCACTCAGGTCCTCTCTGTTTCCCTTGTGGGACTGTTTACAGCATGATTGGGCAGTGGTCAGAGGAGACGGGAGGCAGGTGGATGATAGAGAAGGCATGGAAAAGAGAGTTCCACTCATCATTTGCCACAAATTTGTCTAATATTTCCACCAGGTGGTTCTCCATTGACCTACCCCGATGCCAGGTAAACGGAGGGCCAGAAAACCCGAGGTCATGAAGATAGTTTGAAACAAGAGACATCCTAAAATCATTCATCGCAGCACCACACCTCACATGTCCCCCTTCTTTTTCATGGGGAGACAGGATCTCGTTAAAATCCCCCCCCCCATCAGGAGAGGCCTAGGGAGGGAATCCCATAGTTGCTTCAAAAGGGCCCCTAATCTATGTTTATCCTGCCCACCCAACCACCCATAGAACCCAACAAACGACCAAGGTGGAGCCCCTGGGCCAACTACCATCACAACAATTTGGTTACTTGAGTTAGTTCTTGACCCCAAGGTCCTCCTTCGTCAAGAGGCAAAGTACGACTGAGTGTCCCTATTGTCCAATGGGTAAGACGTTTTTGAACACAATCTTCTAGCCCATAAGGTCCGCATCATTGCAATCCAGCATAGTTTCAGATACAAAAACTATGTCTGGGTGAAATATGGAACTCCAGTGATATAGAACGCGAACTAATTGGGTATTTCCAAGACCCCATCAATTCCAACATAATATTTCCATTTCCCTAGGTGGGGCTTGGACACACCCACCACCGCCTCTGAAACTTCAACAACCCGCCCATCATCTACCACTTTCATCCTCTTTGGAAGGATCTCAGTCATATGAGAATCCTCCAAGTGTCATTTGTGGTCCCTGGGCTGTGAATTGGGGGGATCCACACCCTTATCCCTACTAATAATTCTTTTACACCTATGATGTTCTATAGTAACTGTCAACGTGATCCCCATCATGTCATCAACTTCTTGAGGGGTAGCACTGTGAGATACACCATTTGAACTGGGAACCGGGTCTGGTGGGATGTTGCAAAGCTGTTGTACCCCTGAGCATGGGTCTGGTGGTTCCTTGTAGTTTGGTTGAAACCAAGCAGATGGGGTGGCAATGGTCTTCAAAAAAGTTGTTTTCTGTCTTAGGAGGGGGGGGGGCAGTCGGCCCCTGCCCCCGAATTATGTGTTGTTCCCTCGTCTCAACCGAGGTCTGTGTCCAGTCTGGATTCCATCCTTCCACCAGTTGAACCACATGGCTGTCATCATAAATAATTGGTGGCCCAATCATGATTATATTAGTATAAGTTGGTTCATCTCGCTTATTAAAATAATTCGGATGTTTGTCACGGTCCTGTTGTTTTTCATCTTTGGAAATAAAAGCTTTCCCATAGGTTTTTGCATGAAGCCAGGGGTCGTATTTCAAAAGAACATTGCCATGTATATCCTCCTTCTTCACCTCACGTGACTTTTATAAGTGTCTGAGGCATCCACAAAAGAAACTAAAAATAGGAATCTTTTCAAACTCAAAATAAATCGAGATGTCAGAGTCCTCAATTGTCAAAAACATTCCTCTCATAAGAGGATGTACAACATCCATTGAAGCTATGACTCGCACAAAGGGTCCCTATTGAATTGGATTGGGCTGGTCCCAACCCACAAATTAACCAATGCGTTATCCAATCTCATGCATAAAATATTTTGTTCTAGCATGAAAGGGGATTCCTCTAATTCAAATCCAAAAAAGTGAGCAAGACAGATTAACTAACTTGAAATTATCTTTTCCTTTAAGGTCCTCCATGAGTATGATTTGGTTTTCAAAGGACCATGGTCAACCTTTGAGGACTTTTAATTTATCTCCTTAATTGAAGAATTCAAAGACTAGGAGTCCCACTTCCACTTCTCTTATAGAAACGCCGTCCTCCAATCACCAGATATTTTGCAGACTATTTTTCAGTGCTCCCGGATTAAAGGACTTTTTTTCTAGGAATTTTCCAACAATAAGCAAGGAATGTCTCTATGAGATAAACACATCCTCACTCTTCCATATAAAAATTACTTATTTTTCTTTATCAGTCATGGAGAGGTTCCACCAATGATTCATTAGGTCCATATCCACTTAATTGAAACTAATAACATGCCTCGTCACCACAAAACCCTTTGCGAGCAGCGTCCTCCGAGAGAAAAACCTTTGCGATCAACGGAGTGCGCGGACCGAACCCTGTGAACTGAGATCGTTGTGGCCCCGTGCGTGCCACAACCTCTGCGGTCAAATCCCCCCACAAGGATTTCCTATCCCTCACTAAAGAGGACCTGTTTGGAGAATATATCAACCTTTTTTAGACTAATGATCTCACCCAATGTTCTTTCATCATGGTGGTGTAGTTTCTAGAGTGTTGGAATATATTTCAACAACCCATTCTTCCATCACCACTGTTCGTGTTCCATATAATTTGGATCCTCATTCAATTTCCAAATTAAAGTACCCCCTTAATAGTTCAGAAACATGGTCATATGTCTTGTGTACTATCTCGTGTTTATGTCCTAGAGGAAGTCAAAATACACATTGAGTTTGGACCATTTTTTTCAAATATGGTATGTGGGTGTCCCTCATTTTCTTGTTCCTATTTTCAGTCTAACATGATGCAGATGATGTGTTTCAATTTTGGTCAATAGTTATCCTCCATTGTCATGCCATCACCACTGTGTTCTGAATCATGGGAATCATGAGTAATATTTTTTTTCCCATTCATTCAAATTTAATCCAAAATACCTAGAGTTATAACTCATGTAATCTTGATCATGTTGTAATTTTTCCGAATCCAATTTTCAAAACTATGACCACCTATTCTTCCATCATAAAAATCAGAGTGGTCATTCAGACCCCATATCTATGGGGATTGGAAGGTGCACTATTATTTAAGATATGATTGAGATGTAGCAATCAATGTGGATAATGAGACACATGAACCCAACAAAAATAAGTAATAAATAATGATAGTATATTGGTGAGTTCATGAGAATTACATCCACCATGGATTTAACCCTTAGTAATAGGGGTTGAACTCTTCAATGGAGTGTCCCAGCTCCATCACACTCTAGATTATGGACTCTTGGATTTGTTATCACCTGTTAAACTGCCTATTTTCTTCATTGGCTATAAGGAATAGTTCTTCATCCCAAATATATGCTCAATCCCCATCATCTCATTTGTTAACCATTTCCTCAGATTCTTGCATCATATATTCCTCAGCCTCTATGAAATGTGGATTGATGCTTTGGTTCTTTTTTTCAGTCAGTTGTGGTATCTTGAATATGAGACACATGCTCTACTATCAGGTGACCCCGAGTCCATGATTGTATTCATTTATTTTCACTACCATGTAATCTCAAATGATTATATGATCTCATAAGGAATCCACTCTTCTAGTGTATATTTCATTTAGTCTGGTATAAATACTCTACATATGTTTTACCCACTCTTTTTTGGGGTATCCTTGATGATTTTTTGATTGGTTTCCTTGACCGGTGACGAATAGCCTTGATATCCCAATCATCGAAAATCAACTAATCCACATATTCTTGGTTGGTAGGTTCTTATTCTAGGAATTCCTATAAGAATACAAAAATATGTTCTACCTATGTAATTTTGGTAAATACTATATGATTTATATCATGCAGTTGGTATTCATCATTGGATTCCACCTTGACCATATCTGGTGTGGTCTTGCCAGTCACCCTACCCATGGTCGCAACTGGCTTCATTTGATTAGCTTGGTCATCTCATTCCTTGAAAAATGAAATTCCCCTCCGGGTAGGGGTTCCAAGATCCCCATCAATCATCCTAAATATGGCACATTCCATATGAAGAATTTTTCAAACCAAAATAAACCTATGATATTTTCCCAGATTCGATGGACAGTAGATATGGATTCTTGGAAGGAGAGGACATACATATATAAAATAATTGTTCTTGTCCTCAAGTCACTACCATCATAACCCCGTTTCATGGGCCCTCAAATATGGTTGGACACTCTGATGGTTTCTGGAGGGTCACCTTCGTTATCACAACCATTCTGGATTTTATACTCACCATCATTCTAGGAACATATCACAAATATATGTCCACTACCATGTGGGAATTGGTTTTCCATAGATTTTTCTCTTGTATATGACAAATGTTAGTTGAGAATGAGTATATGACATAAGTAATTTTCACAATTGAATGGTTTGGGGTTTTCATCGAGTGTCTTAGAAACGTCTTCCTGCTCTAATGTTGCAACTTCAACTTTCTCTAAATAACTCCCTCATTTAACCTCTTCTCCCCAGGAGGACCACTCATATTCTCCAAGTAAATAGAAACATTCCCACATCTTAGTAGTGGAAAGTTCCATTGGGACTATTTGGCATTCACATTGTCCTTTATTAGTCATGGAGTCCCCTAATAATGTACAAAATACTCCAGATCGGTGATGTATTTCTCTCCATCCACCTAAGACACTCGGATTCCAGCCTTGGAAGGTATTATAACAAAAATATCTATTCCTAGTTTTTTTAGGTGGTCCCACATTTGGTATGGACTAAGAATTTTTTTTTGACATCAGGGATGTCTTCAACATTCGTAAAAAACAACATCCATTAACGATGTCTATGTAGTGTATCCACTTCCACTAATGTAACATCCCGGATCCAGGTACCACTCCACGGGTGCCCCGAACCCGGTTCACCATGTGACCTCAAGCGCATTTCTCAAAATGCCAGAGGCTGTCGACTAGCAGCGATGGCCCAGGTCTGATAGTGGGGAAACTATGCCCTCATTTTTCAAAGTGCAGCGTAGCGGATTGAAATAAAACATACAGCAACAGCGTAAGAAATGAACCATACAAAACTAAAATTAACAACCTCAGTAGATATAACCAACTAGTATATAAAATGACGCAACATGCATAAATTCTTTGAAAACAGCCAGAACATGTTACACTCTAATACAATACAATACAAATGAAGTACAAGTAATGAAAAGAAAAACAAAAAAACCAGCGGCATCCCGAGCCAATGCTCAGTCCCATGCTCTCCTACACCCCAACAACAATAAAGTACCTGTATAGGGACCCTTTCCCTTATCTACACCTGCAGAAACGTAATTTGTTTGGGCCGAAAAGCGTGACCCAAATAGGGTGTGAGAAATATATATCAGTAAGCACACACCAAAGGCTCGTGCCCAACTGTGTGAAAGCATGCATCAACAGTGTGTAGTAATAAAATGCAATAAAGTAAGCAGTACTAAAAGTAACTAACTAAACCAGTTCTATTTCCATTTTATTACCGATTTAATCATTTATTTAAAATATCATAACAGTGAATATTCTAAGCAAACAGCCAATGTCCTCAGACACGTACAACTCCTACCCTCAGGTTAAGAGAATCCAACCACAAGAAACTGCCCACATGCATATGGATATTTCCCTCAGGCGTAAGTAGTGTCGCCCACAAGAACAGAATCAGCTGCCCATAGGAATAGAAGAAGTTTTCCACAGGCTATGTAGAACAATGCCCACGGGCGAATCACAACACAGCCCTCAGGCTAAACAGGTAACTGGGCCAAGACCAACATATAACAAGCAGTAAAAAGGCAATTCCCCTCAAGGAAATTCTACAATAATTTCATTTAAGGCATAAAATAAACAAGGCTTACCCTCAGGTATCCTGTCCAAACGGCTAAAAAGAGGAACGTAGCCCCGGGGTGGTCCTGGATCCAAGCACTGATCCCAAACAACAGTTTTACAACTTATTTTATCACCAATAAAATTCTAGGTATAAAAATATCCACGGCCTCGGCCAGACGACACCCCAAATATTGGTTTTTAGCTCAAAAACACACAAAATGCACAACAGTTGGAAAGTAAACACCAAGCCACCGACATTAAACGCCAACGAACGTTATACGTGAACGTCCATTCCAGAAACGCCCAATAACAGCGTAGATTTGAAGTAGAAGAAACTCTGTTTAAATGTAAATAACACCCATTAGGTGAAGAATTGGAAAGAACTACTTAAGGTGGAGGGAGGGCTTACCTGTGTGGTTACAAAAAGACTGTCCGAGGTGGAAATAGATTCCAGAAGAATAGTCAGCGGATCTTCAATCCTTCGGCCTCCTCTCTAGAGCTCACTCTTCCCATTATTAGCGTTCCCTGTGAATAGGATAGTCTACTGCCCATTTATGTGATAAAACAAAGTACACGGCATGTACATCCGAGTACATGGTGTGTACTTCCCATTTTTTTAACTATTCCTCAGGCGGCATCCCGCCAGCACGAAACTATTCACCGGCCGATATGACTACACGTCGTGTCTTCACAAGTACACGACATGTGATGTCGCACAGATGGCCACCACCTTACTATTCTCCAGCCGAATGACTACAAGGTATGTAAAGGAACACTACACGGCGTGTAGTCCATTTCTACACCCTTCATCACTAGCATGGACACATGCTCCGTTTACTCATCCCAGACGACCAGATGAACATGGCGTGTGGAAAAAATAAACGGCGTGTACTTCCAAATTTTGGGATTTTTCCCCATTTTCCATATTTTCTCAAAAACACTTAAGGAAAAGGGAAAAGAACAATCTTGTATCTCAAAACTATGAACCGGGTTCTTACAAACATCCCCCCTTAAAGCAATTCTTCCTCAAATTTCCCTTCCAAGGGTGGCGAAGATAAAGCCATAAAAAACTCTGGCCATTGAGAAAGTACATCGGCCTCTCGCTCCGAGGTTTCGTCCTGCACTCGGCCATGCTACCATAGCACCTGTATGAGAGGAACTGATAGGCCTCAGAGAACATTCGTGCTCCTATCAACGATACGAATCAGATGCTCTTCAAAGGATGCATCTGCCTCGAACTCAACCTCCTCGGGATGAAAGACGTGAGATGGGTCTTAATGATAGCGGCACAACTGAGATACATGGAAGACGTCGTGCATGGCTCGGTACCTCTGAGGTAACTGCAACCGATAGGCAACCGGCCTGACTCTCTCAAGAATATCAAATGGCCCCACATACCTAGGTGAATGTTTACCCTATCTCCTGATCCGCTTGTGTCCTAGCCTTGGAGAAACATGCAAGAAAACTTGATCCCCGACCACGAACTCCATAGGTTGTCTGTGGTGATCATCATAAGACTTCTGACCAGACTGCACGGTAGCCATCCACTTCTGAATCAACAGGACCTTCTCAGAAGCCTCCTACACGAGATGTGGTCCCAGTAAATCTACCTCACCTACCTCTAACCAGCACAAAGGTGATCGGCATGGCCTACCATATAATGCCTCGTATGGCGCCATCTCAATAGTCACCTGAAAACTACTATTATAGGAAAACTCGACTATGGGTATATGCTTCTCCCAAAATCCCCCAAAGTGTAGGATGCATCCATGCAGCATGTCCTCAAGCACCTGTATCGTACGCTCTGACTGGCCATCGGTCTGAGGGTGGTAAGCTATGCTAAGAAGAACCTATGTACCCAGTGCCCTCTGGAAACCCTTCCAGAAACGAGATGTAAAGTGGGAATACCTATCTTAAATGATAGAACGACGAAACCCATGGAGATGTATGACCTCTCAGATATAAAACATCTCGAGATCGTCCACACTGAAGGTCTCCTTGATCAGAAAAAATTGAGCTACCTTCGTGAGTCTGTCCACAACAACCTACATGGCATCGTTGCCTCGAGGTAACCTCGGAAAACTAGGCCTGAAGTCCATCGTGACATAATCCCATTTCCACTCTGTGATGGGTAACTGCTGTAACAGTCCGACTGGCCTCTGATGCTCCGCCTTCACCTACTGACAGGTTGAACACCTCGTAATAAAACCAGATACATCCCTATTCATACCCAGCCACCAGTACTGTCGTCTCTAGTCACGATACTTCTTGGTAACCCCGGGATGCACTACCCAAGCTGATGCATTAAAATCCCACATCATCTCCTCACATATATCTCCTAGAACCCACCCACATCCATGGAAACACAGAACCTCGTCATTTCCAATCGTCCAACCAGGAGGAGGGTCCTCTCTTGCCACCGACTCCCGTAGAACTAGGCCTTCTGAATCAGATAGTTATATCATCCTCACTCTACCCAGGAGGGTAGAAGTCACAGCTAAAGTGGAAAGATAAGTCTACCCCTGACTATCATGCACCTCCAAATGCATCTCAGAGAACAACGCCATAAGCTACCACTCATCACTGGCCTCCTACACAGCCTGTATCTGAGTCTTCCTACTTAGTGAATCTGCTACTGCATTACGTTTACCAGGTGTATAGGCAAGCACTATTGTGAAGGACAGTAGGTATTTTGTACCACCCTGAGATTCCACGATACGCTTCTCTTTCAATAATGCAATAGTTTTCATTGTACGCAAGTTCAAGATTCTAACACACCGCGACCAATCAAAATAGCCATTATGAATAGTAATACCCACTTTTTGATATTATATATATTTTATATTTCAAAATGGACTTCATTTTTGGATTCTAAAATATTGAAATTATCCTAAGTTGAATTTTTGGTATTTTTCTGAGAACTTCCATTTTTTATGAATAGTGAAAAATACTTAAAAAAACTTTTTTAATCAAAATAATTTATAGTGATAAATAATACTATTGAGTGGTTTTAAAGTATAATTAGAATATATTTTTACCATTTTATCCAATGGAGTTCATTAGAATTAATTTCACTTTGAAATTGGACATAAAAAATTGTCAATCTTTTGATATATATTGTTTCTTAAAAACACGCTATTTGTTGTGACAGAGGGAATAAATTATAAAATTAATTAATGTAACTTATATGTTTTGAATTTTGTAAAATATACATCATTTTTGAATTCGTAATATAAATTATAGCTTACGGTGAAATTTTGGCATTGTTCTGAAAAACATCAATTTTTGATGAATAGTGAAACCACTAAGTGGTAGTTAGAAAACTGATTTTTTGTTCAAATGAAACATTACCACTTCTGTGATTTTATTTTAAAAACTCCCACACACATGGTTGTCATTAGGAAGTAAAATGTGGTTCAATGAGATTAAAATAATTTTTTTGGTGAATAGTAACTTTTAAGTTTAATTAATCGCGATTAAAGGTAATTAGTGAAATTTAAGGTAAAAATGATATTATAAAAATATTAAAATACCTTTAAACATGTTCTAACCTTATTGGATGAGTCATAGCCAACCATGAAAATCCACGGGTCAACTTGGGAACCCCATGAAGCCACTTGGTAAGAAAATGACATTAATAACTTTTTATTTAAAGTAAAAATAAAATTGTCACAAACATGTGTTGTTTTACTAAAACAATAATTACATGGTGTTATAAAAGTTAATTTTTTGACTATAAATATTAATTGGAAATCTAAAAAGCGTTCCTACATCATGGTATTTTTTTTATAATTTTTAGACATTAAATAAATTAAATTATTTATGAACAATGATGATGCGACGATTACCTCATTAATTAACGATTTAAATAAAATGAAAAGATAATGTAAAATCTAAGAAATACACTTGTCCAAAACCTATTGTATGAGTATATTTAGAACCCTTATCACCTTATTCTAGAAATAAATATTTGTGGGACCTTTAAAATCCAAAACTCATTACATAATAAAGTAACATTTCATGACTTTCCAAGAGTGTCTCTCCTCTCCTCTTATAAAAGGCCCCCACCTCTACCACCTTATTCACACCATCATGCCATTTGGATCAGCCAAACACAACCCAAATACTCTCTCAACTTCCCTATCTTACACCTAGAAGCCTCACTTTGGGCAGAAGTCTTCCCAAGGAAGCCTTTGGTCAAAATCAAAAATTGATACCCGATTATAAGGTAATGTCTTCTCTTATGTTCATTTGTTTTATTTTGCTTCTCCAACCCCCTAAAATCTTTTTATTACATTATTTTGTAACAAAACCAGAATCCTCAATATACTTGGATGTTTTTATGAGAATTATTATATTTACACTTACACACACCTTCATCTATTGGTTAAAGAACATACTGTTTCTGTGGGTGGCGAATTACTGCCTCACGAAACAATGATTGTTCAATCTTCTTTTAACAGCTCTCATGGTAGCCATTATGATGAAACTATTTTTATATATGATATATATTATGTTTTTTTCCTTATTATTCTTTATTTTTCAATTATGGGATACCATTATGATTTCCATTATGGGTAAATGCGATAATTTCATTTTAGGAAGTGCGGACTACCGCCCCCTCAAAGTGATTTGAATCGTTAATGCCATATGTGGGATGTATAAAGGATTGAGTAAATGGTATTATACTTTATATTATACTGGAATTATATTATACCTTTATATAATTATAATTTCATTCCATTTAATACGAAATATAAATGAATGTATCGTTCATGCGTACGTACGACTTACCATCTCCATGAATGGTGCATTTCATTTCTTACCTCTAAATGTTATGTAATATTATAAATGAATTTATATAATGGATATATATTATATATATGATATCTATATCATGAATATAATTCTGGATATAATGGATATTTCACCACTTGGACAAATTTTAATTATAAGAAGTTTATTTTTGACTCAAGTACCAAAGATCGACAAAATGACCGTTATTAACTTAAATAATTACATAATGTTCATAACATGGTAATAAGTGATATAAAAGGAATAATGAACATGAAAAAGGTTCTTAAGAAAATATAAATTAACTCTAGTTTATTATTCAGGAGATTAAAGAAAGATCGAGTCAAGTCGGGCACGAGGTAAGGGAACTTCTTAACCCAATTTCTATTCTTTGGGTTAATCACCTACTTTCTAATTATGTCATGATATTATTATGTCCTATCTTGTATTTATAACTTATTTATGTGTAAATATAGTGAATACACATAATAGATCTATTTTATTTAAAAAATGATCTTTGTAATGACTTTGTCTCAATCTCACTTCATTGAGGCATATTTTATTTTATACACAACTTTCTTTTATACGGTGTATAAACCCCTTTGACTTTTACGTTTATTCAAAAGGAATATTTTTTATACAAAGCGTTTTACTAAACGACAAAAGGGAATGTTTTTTTTGTCATACATATGCAGTAACAATGACTTCTCCGCCACCAAGACCATTATTTGAGTTTCAGCTTTCTCTACAAGCCATAATTTTTTAAATGAAAAATGAATACAATGTTTTAATTTTCTTTTATTTTGGTATTGAAAATGGTTTTGAAAGTGTTTTTTTATTATGTCAATGTGTTGTATTGATATCTGGTGATTGAAATATGGAAATGTTATGTTTCCTTTATGCATGATTTATGTTATACGATTATGTTATGGTTTATGATATGTTTAAACATGTTCATATAAAGAATGCATTGGACATAATAAGTGACGGGTGGAGCCTGCTATAGCTCCTCGATGCATCGGTAGGTCTCATGAGACAAACTGGTGTCTTGGAATGAGGCCTTGAAAAAATATTATTTGTAATCTCGGCACGAGGCCTTGGCTACGTGGTTATGATAGCCCGGCATTATGCATTCCATTATTATGAAAGTGTTTATTGATATTGCATGTGATTATTCGACTAGTAGAATATCCATGTGAATAAGTAAATGACATTATTTCATCTTATTTTTGCCACATTATTCTGAAGTTTATGTTTAAAAGACTTTTGTTTTAGTTATACATTTCCTTAAATGTTAATGTTTATTTATGAAAGCTTCCACTATATTGTTATCCTTACTGAGCAACTGAGCTCAGCCCTACCAATGTTTTAATTTTTCCAGGATGTGAAGAAATATTTTATGACTGACCTATAGGGATAGTCTGAAGGGGATAGAAGTGTGAACTATGGAGACTATATTATTGTAATTTTTCACTTTATGATGTAATGTACCATTTATGAGTGTATCTAGTGTTTCCAAGGCTACTAAACAAATCAGTCTTTCGAGACATGATCTCTTGTGATCATGCCAATGTTATGCAATAATGCACCGACTATGGGTAACTGGGTTCGGGGCGTTACAGTTGGTATCAGAGGCAGTTTAGTACTAACCTTGGAAGCTAGATTTAGATAAAATCTGATTAGAGAACATATCCCAAAGATAGAATTTGAGGATTAGTATAGAATAACTTCCTATAAATTTGGTATTATATAGATTTTTTGAGTTTTCTGAGCAATAAATCCCTATCTGGATACGATCAGGTAGTGGCGGCTCGGGCACAGATGTACCTAGGGGTAAAACCCGAAAACACCTCTTTGAACTAGACTCGAACCGGAACTGGTGCACGACATCGGGCCTTGCTGCACTCTTGGTTAAGACACTCCCGGGGGATATGCTTAGGATAATTATCATTTTCTTTATAAACCGTTATAATGGATTTATGAGTATATAATTCCTAAAATAAAACATTTTTATGATTATAGTTCAATTTATGTTAAGTGTTTTACAAGTATGGAATTATGTATTTTGATTCATTAACTAATATAGTTTATGCCATTGTTTAGAAATGGCGCCTAGTGGGAGGAATGGAAACTGTATCAATGCACGCACTCCATGTAGGGATTTACCTCCTACTCAAGATAATTATAATGGAGTTGGTGATACAACTGGTGCTGATCAGCTTATCACCATACTGGGACAACTCACTCAGGTTATGAATAGTAACCTTACACGTATGGAGCACCCTGATCTGTAGCGTGGAGGATCAATGTTAGATCGCTTCATGAGGATACAACCACCAACATTTAATGGGGTTAAAAATCCATTAGTAGCTGAGCAATGGATAAATTCCTTAGAAGATATATTCCATGTCTTGGGGAGTAGTGATAGGGAAAAGGTTATCATGACAGTTTACCGCCTCACTAGAGATGCTGATCAATGGGGGTTATTGATTCAAAACACAAAGGAAGATGATGAAGTATCATGTATGGAATGGAGGGAGTTTAAGTAAATTTTATTAGAAAAATACATTCCACATGACCATCGAGTAGATATGGAAAGACAATTTCTGAGTCTGAGGTAGAAGGAGGATGAGAATGTCGCAAAGTATGAGGCCATCTTTACAAGGTTAGTGAGGTATGTTTCTGATTATATACGTAACCTGAAAAGTATGATTGATAGTTTCTTTGATGGGTTAAAACCATTTATTTGTCGATCTTTAGTATCAAAATCTTTCTCAACATACGATGATATAGTCTCGTGTGCTATCAAGATAGAAAATAAATTCTCTAAATCTTATGATAATAAAGTAAAGTAAGATAAGAAGAGAATGATGGAACAAGAGACAGATAAAGGAAAAAAGGCAAAGAAGGATTTTCCATTATGCGATAATTGGGGGAAGAATCACCCCGGTACTTGCCTAAAAGTAATGGTAGTTTGTTATAAATTTGGAGAAAAAGGTCACCAGGCTCGTGATTTTAAGGGAAAGAAAGAGGATATCAATGTTGAATGATACAATTGTAGGGAAATGAGGAATTATTCAAATGAATCTCTTAAACATTAGTGAAACATACCTCAGAAAAGGCCAAGGGATCATGGCCAATCTTATGATGTTACTACAGTTGAAGCGGAATAATTAATGTATTGGTGCTTTTGGACTCAAGGATTATATTCTGGTTGTAAGAATAATGTGACATATATAAGGATTGTACTGAAAAAACTTGTTGTTTTCATTAAGGTTTTAATATGATTAAGGTAATCATATTTTTAGTATGTGACAATAAGAGAAACTTTACTTTGTTTGGGGAATCTGATGTTACAATTGATTTTGGAATTTAAGGACCTTTTAGAGAAAGTCTGGACATAGGTATTTTGGATAACTAAAAAGGTTGGAATGGATTAATTTGAACTTTGGATAGTATTGTTTATGGTTAAAACATTTATAAAGATTATTTTTTGGAATATTATTAAGAAAAGGACAACCTGCAGGTCGGGGTATAACCCGTCGCGTCGGACAAAGCTGTAGGAATCGAACCCTCAACCATAGTGTGACAGGCCTTTATTACCTACCACTAGCCTACAGGAAGTCCCTGGATATTAAAAAATAGTTTTCCTAATCAAAATGGTATGTGTTAATATTTTGAACCTTGTACGATTAGGATAAATATAATATTTTTGATTTATATTATCTTTTTGATTGAAAGATGGGTTTGGGGTAAAAATTTATTAAAGAATGAAATACTACATGACAAGTATGCATATTTCCTTATGTTCTTAGTAAATATCAAAAATAAATTCCTCAACTTTATGAAAGGTAACTTAAAACAAAAAACGTTGTCGGTTAACTTTTCCTACTGGGGAATCAATGATCATTTAACCAATCACAAGTTTGTTATTTTCTTGTTGTTAACTTTCTCCTAATACTGTTTTCTACAACTCTCCATCATACCATGATGGGTTTTTTCCTACAAATCCATATTTTCATAGAATCTTAGTATGGGATGTCTCGGGTGACCTTTGTACTTCTCTTTATTTCTTTTAATGTTATATTTTTATTAACCTTATTTCTGATGTGGGTTTTTCACAAAGGTATTTTCTATTTTCAACCTTTTATTTTCAAAGAAAATTTCAAATTGCAAGGACACAATTTATTGAAGGAGGGGAGAATGTAACACCCCGAGATTCCACGATACACTTCTCTTTCAATAATGCAATAGCTTCCATTGTACGCAAGTTCGAGATTCTAACACACCACGACCAATCAAAATAGACATTATGAATAGTAATACCCACTTTTTGAAATTATATATATTTTTGATTTCAAAATGGACTTCATTTTTGGATTCAGAAATATTGAAATTATCCTATGTTGAATTTTTGGTATTTTTCTGAGAACTTCCAATTTTTTATGAATAGTGAAAAATACCTAAAAACAAATTTTTTAATGAAAATAATTTATAGTGCTAAATTATACTATTTATTGTTTTTAAATTATAATTAGAATATATTTTTACCATTTTATCCAATGGTGTTCAGTATAATTAATTTCACTTTGAAATTGGACATAAACAATTGTCAATCTGTTGATATATATTGTGTCTTAAAAAAATGCTATTTGTTGTGACAACGGGAATTAATTATAAAATTAATTAATGAAACTTATATGTTTTGAATTTTTTAAAATAGACATAATTTTTGAATTCAGAATATCAATTATATCTTAGGGTGAAATTTTGGCATTGTTCTGAAAAAAATCAATTTTTGATGAATAGTGAAACCACTAAGTGGTAGTTAAAAAACTGATTTTTCGTTTAAATGAAACATTACCACTTCTGTGATTTTATTTTCAAAAATCCGACACACATGGTTGTCATTAGGAAGTAAAATTTGGTTCAATGGGATTAATATTATTTTTTGGTGAATAGTAACTTTTAAGTTTAATTAATCGCGATTAAAGGTAATTAGTGAAATGTAAGGTAAAAATGATATTATAAAAATATAAAAAAATACCTTTACACATGTTCTAACCTTATTGGATGAGTCATGTCCGACCAAGACAATCCATGGGTCAACTTGGGGACCCCATGAAGCCACTTGGGCAAGAAAATGACATTAATAACTTTTTATTTAAAGTAAAAATAAAATTGTCACAAACATGTGTTGTTTTACTAAAACAATTATTACACGATGTTATATATGTTAACTTTTCTACTATAAATATTCATTAAAAAGTTAAAAAAAATTCTACATCATGGTAATTTGTTTTATAATTTTTAGACATTAAATAAATTAAATTATTTATGACACAATGATGATGCAACGATTACATCATTAATTAACGATTTAAATAAAATGAAATGATAATGTAAAATCTAAGACTTACACTTGTCCAATACCTATTGGATGAGTAGATTTAGATCCCTTATCACCTTATCCTCGAAATATATATTTGTAGGACCTTTAAAATTCGAAACTCATTATATAATAAAGTAACATTTCATGACCTTCCAAGAGTGCCCCTCCTCTCCTCTTATAAAAGCCCCCCACCTCTACCACCTTATTCACACCTTCATTCCATTTGGATCGACCAACCTCTACCCAAATACTCTCTCAACTTCCCTCTATTACTCATAGAGGCCTCACTGTAGAGGCTCGAAGCCTGATGTACATGGACATTACATTACATTTGCGGAATACTTAACACATAAAAAAAACAGACACACAAGGATCGTAACAGTTTAGTGTCTTTGGAAACATGGAACGTAATCTTCTAATCGTGGTAAATGATCTTCAACATCTCCCACAATGATCTTACACTTTTTTTTTCCTTACCTAAAACCTTTCTTTTGATCCGGGGGGAAAATAAAACATAAAAAGGGTGATCTCAAATGCTCAGTAAGGGTACGCATGGACAAAATAAAACATACCATATACATTTGAATTTAAAAACATGAACATAATTTTTAAACATCAAAATCTTGAGCAACGACATAAAACATGGATGTACATAAGGCATAGATCATAATGGAACATATACCATGATAAAATAGCATGGGAATAATACATGTAATTGTGGCATCCATTAAGCACATGTAATGATTTTCATAGTAGCCAAGGCATTGCTGCCAAGACCATCTTAGTGGACAAAGTCCCATTCTGAATCGAGTTCACTCCTCATTTCAGTCCTGTAACACTTAACCAGATTAACTTACCGTTCCAGCCATGTCTATCTGATGAGATATAAAATCTTTACCCAATGCATTGGAGGGAGATATAGGTCCCACCCATATCATAATTAAATCATTCTTACTTGTCCCACAAAATAAACATACATCATTCATAATAACCCAATAAATAAAATGGGTTTCATAAACATCATCACATCATCACATAATCCATATAAAATAAATGGGTATCATTTCATAATAAGAAATGAGAAACCACGTACATCATAGAGGCATTATACTAGAAACATACACATATGAAAATAATGTCATCTTAGATAGAAAATGGTTTTGATAAAACACTTTAAATGAATTCTTGAGGAACATATCCTTTTTTCTTCAAAATCGTTTTCTTTTCACAAAATGTCATGCAATTTTAAAATAAAAGGATTTTGTTGATAATAGTTATGAAATATTTTGGAGGATGCTTCATGAAAATATGGATTTATAAAACCGTAAAAATATTTTCATTCCGTATAAGTAAAAAAACATTCTTCTCATACTTTTGTCGGAAAAGTAAAAAAGTACCTCGTACGAAAAATGACAAAAGATTCCTTTCATATCTTTTACTAAAAACTCACCTAAGGGTAAAATTGTATTTAAACAATTGTATGTGGATGGAAATAATTTTACATATTTAGGAAACATGGATGTGGATGATAAAATACACCCCAGTAAATTTCAAAGTATAAACAATCTCGGATAAAAATGAGATTGTGATATTTCCCTTACCTAAGGTCTGATATGCTTCGTACATATCCGAGCCTCCTGTATAATGATTCAAATAATTACATTGAATTATTACACAATCATATTAATTGTTATGATATCATATATGTTTCACTTATGACTTTATATTACCTGTTCTTTTGAAAATTCCTTGTTAAAGCAGCGTTTTGGGTAAAATCATTTTATTTATCGTATGTGTTTCGACTTGTCGTTCTTGATATTATTACTTATATCCTGATTTAAATAATTCCAGAATGTAAAACACGATTTATATAAAATATATTTTCATCATATACATATATATTATAGATCGATAAAAGGAATGAAATACACCATTCATGGAGACGGTAGGTCGTACGTACGCATGAACGCTGTTTTCGTTTCCCTTTTGAATTGAATGGAATTAAGTAAATGACATATATATATATATATAAATCCAGTATCATTATTATGTCATATATTTAATTATTATTCATTATATATTCTTTATAATCATTCATGAATGGTTAACATGGAGAGTGAATCTCATCGTGTCGTGGAGACGGTAGTCCGTACGTACGCACGAGCGATGATATCATTCCCAAGATCATGGAATTGTATTAAAGTGTAAGTATAATATTACAGAATCAATATCACTTTAAAATAATCATATATATTCATTTTTTTACACCATTATACCCATCCAAGTAAGGTGGTGGTGGAAAATAGATTACACCACGATGTGGAGAGGGTATTCCGTACGTACGCACGCGCGGTGATTTCGTTTTCTGTAGGATGGATAGATGGTGAAATAGGGTTGTTTCATACTTAAAATAAAATATAATTATACGAGTGATACTGATGTTATTACTTCATATTGAATCAACTAATGAAGAAGAATTAGACGAAGAAATAAAGTTGAATGAATCGGTAATGGACATTACCTCTTCTTTGAAGTGCCTCTTTGAGACCTCCTCTTAGGGCACTATAATTGGTCTTTGAAGAAGACCAGGACCTCTAGGATATTTCTAGGGAAGTGTAGAAGAGAATTTGGCAGGGTTTTTCTGAGCTTGAATTCTCAAATTGGTGTGAGGAAAGGAGGGAGGAGGTGCCCTTTTATAAGGGAGGAGAGGGGCACCTTTGGAATAACTAAAAATATTATTTTATTATAAAGTTATATTTGGTTTTTAATAGCTCAAAATTGATTTATTTCGAAGCTAAGGTGGGGATGGGTATCAATCCTCTCATAAAATATAATTTAGACATGTTTAGGGCATCATATTAACCTAAACTTTTAGTTTTAACTCTTAGTTAATTAGATTGACATTTACCATGTCACTTTGTATTTTTATATTATATAGTTAATAAACTTACCATATACATCCAAGCGACCCCCAAGTGGTCCTTTAATGATACAACTATCTTGATATAAGTATATTGGCCGAACCTTAGATTTTTAGGAATACAATAACAATTAATAATATAATATTTGTTTTAAAAACTATTTTATGTCAATTTTGACACTATTTAGGAATTGATTTTTGTGAAAATCATAACAGAATTATTAGTTCGAAAAAAATTAATTAAATCAATAATAAAATGTCATATTAACATAGAAAATTATTGTAATTCATAAAAAGTCTCAAATTACATTTATTTGGGTATTTATAACATCCATTTTGTCAATATTTCATTAATAGGATAATTACTGCATCATCATTGTATCATAAATAAATTACATTATTTTAAGTCTAAAAATTACAAATAAAATACCATTATGTTGGAAATAATTTTAGAGTTCTAATTAATATTTATAGTCTAATTTAACTTATGTATAACCCTATATTAAAAATTATTTTGTTATTAAACTCTGATTTTAACTATTTTAACCCTTCATTAAATAAATTGATAATAAATGTCCTAATCTAATCCAAGTGGGCCTAAATGGTCATATTTTATTCCTAAGGTTGTTTTTGGTCGAATTAAACTTATCCTATAGAATTAGGACATGTGTTAGGGTAATAATAATAACACTTTTACCCTTAATTACCCTATTTACTTTTAACCGTGGTAAAAAAAGTAAAAAGTTACTATTCACCAAAAGTTATTTTCATCTCATTGAACCACATTTTAGTCCTTGATATTAACCGTGTCTCTCGAATTTTCGAAATTACACTCACAGAAGCGGTAAAATTCAGTTTTATGAAAAATTCAGTTTTTTTAACTACCACTTAGTGGGTTCACAATTCATCAAAAAAATGAAAGTTTCCAGAAAAATACCAAAAATTAGGCCTAAGATATATTTGATATTATGAATTAAAAAATGATGTCTATTTTACCAAATTCAAAACATATCAGTTTCATTAATTAATTTAAAAATTAATTCCCATCATCAAAACAAATAGCGTGTTTTTAAGAGATAATAACTATCAAAAGATTGACACTTGTTTTTGTATGGTTTAAATGTGAAATTACATCCAATGACTAACATTGTATTAAATTGTAAAAATATATTCTAAATATACTTTAAAACCACTCAAATTAATAATTTATCACTATTAATTATTTTGATTAAAAAGTTGTTTTTAATTAAAATTTAGCAATTTTCACTACTCATCAGAATATGAAAGTTATCCGAAAAGTACCAAAATTTCACCCTAAGATAATTTCGATATTCCGAATCCAAAAATGAAGTCCATTTTAAATGATAAAATTTATAAAATTTCAAAAAGAGGGTATTACTATTCATAACGGCTAGTTCATAATAATATTATAATAATATATCGTTTAGTGAAACTCGGTATTGCGTACTACACACGCTATCGAGGAAGGTCGTGATTGCGTGTAATGCAGCCAAGTTAAGGTTTTGTGTTGTGCAAGACTCCTTTGTTGTAACGTATAACACAAGACATCAATAAAATTAAAAAGAATATTTCTCATAAAATCTCGGGGTGTTACATTCTATCCCCCTTAAAATGAATTTCGCCCTCGAAATTCATCGGGGTTATAAATGGTTTACTACTCAAAAACGTATTTAATAGAAACCCACATCGTAAAAATGAATACCCAAACTTGGTTTTAAAAACTAAATTATGAAATGTAACGGTTACCCAAATTAACTAATCACTGGGTTTCTACATAGGAGAACATAGGTGAAAATATGGATATGGAAGAGAAATCTAACCATCATGTTCTGATGGAGAGTGGTAGAGAAATGGCTATGAAAAATACAACAATCACAAAGCCATAAATTTGTGATGATCTAGGGTACCATCTGATTTATCAGATATAAGGGCACTAGGACAACATTTTTGGTTTTCAAGATCATTTCCCTAAAGTTGAAGAATTTTAATTAGATTAAATACTTACTTTATTTAGGTACAATCTCACTGTTGTTGTGCTTTGAACAATTTCCACTTCATCTCTTAAAGAAATGAAGTTGAATTTGTTATTCATGAAGTGTTAATAGATCATGTGATATAATGATGGGTCATTCCATCTGTTTCAAACAAAAGGTTAGCAAAAGTTATCAAATATACATAAGTCCATCTATGGTGAGGTTAATCATATATGATTCCAATAATGAACTTATACTTCATATATCATACCGCATAATAAAATAAAACTAGTTTCTACTAACCAGGGACTTCTTGTAGGCCAGTGGTAAGCGATAAAGGCCAGTTGCACTTCAGTTGTGGGTTCAATTCCCACAGCCTTGTCCGATGCGATGGGCTGTCACCTGTCCTGTAGGTTGTCCTTTTTCTAAAACTATATTACTATAACATCACATCAATAATATCGAAAAAACTTCTATCCATAAACAATACTAACTTATGTCCAACATAATCCATTCCAATCTTTAGCCTTATCCATAATACTTCAGTCCACTCTCATAATATAGTGAAAACGTTACCTGAGATTTAATACCATCATTGATACCCATATATCATAAGATATGTCTTTTTGGTCACATTCCAAACATTCGAAGGCCTTAATCATGTATTATCTTGAAAAATGAATACCCATTGAACCTTAGTGAAAACAATAATGCAGTTAAAAGTTAACACTTTCAACATACCAAAATCCTCAAAATTCTATATACTCAAACCATGATATCACTTAGTCCTTATATCAATCATGAGCTCATGAATACAATCAAACATCTCAATATCTTCTTATTCCTTCATTATGCGCATATCATCTACTTTCCAAAAATATCCGAATAACCTTCCATGGTTACTGGTACCATTCAACATATACATTCAAATACAATAGTGTAACAATCCTTAGATGATTCTTTATTCCATAGTACCATTAACTATACAACATAACTCTCGATAAACATACAATCATTCCACTACCTTCTAAAACAACTGACTGATATTCAACACTTCTTTCAGCTCATATATCATTTTTAGTCTCCTCATCATAATCCACATAAATACTACCCAAATGAACATGCAGATTCTCTTCATGAGATTTTCCATTAGGGCATTGGTTTGCATAATGCCCGTACATTCCACATTTAAAACATCTAATAATTGTTGATGTCGTAGCAATACCATTATCCTTGTCCATGGTGTTAACTGAACCTTTTCCTTTGAACTTACGGGCTTTGTGTCCTTCTTTTCCACACCTAAAGCATCTTCCAGTTCCTTTGAAACAATCTCCCTGATGCATCTTCCCACATGATTTACATGAGGGAAATTGAAATTTCTTTCCTTTATGATCATCATGAAACTCCATATTTCTCTTATTATCTGAGTCGGGAAACATACCAAAGTAGAGATTATTGATCATATTATGAGATTGCTAATTAGGCATAATAACAATGTTTGGACTTCCATATCCCATTTCATTTGTTTTGTCATGAAGAATATCATTCCATCATCTGTCATATCCTCAATTATCGTGAATCTTCCTATTTCCAACCATTTTCTAAAACCCAAAAAGAATAGTGTTAGAGGAAAAAATCATGCTAGGGAAAACAACATAGTAAAGGGGGAGTTCCCTCAATATCTAACATCTTAGGTTAAATTCTATGATCGTTACCGTAGTTCTAGGACTATATCCTATACGTATACTTATCCTTAGGGACATCCCTAGACATACCTTAGAAATATCTCTAGGGATCTCACTAACATTTTCGCATCCTAGTTTCCAAAGGTCGACTAAACCTTTCCTCTGATACCAACTGTAGAGGCCCGAAGCCTGACATACATGGACATTACAATACTTTTGAGGAATACTTAACACATAAAAAAAACAGGCACAAAAGGACCATAATAGTTTAGTTTCTTTGGAAACATGGAACGTAATCTTCTAATAGTGGTGAAAGATCTTCAACATCTCCCATAATGATCTTCCACTTTTTGTTTCCTTACCTAAAACCTTTTTTTTGATCCTGGGGGAAAATAAAACATAAAAAGGGTGAGCTCAAATGCTCAATAAGGGTAATCATGGATAAAATAAAACATACCATATACATTTGAACTTAAAAAAATAAACATAATGTTTAAACATCAAAATCTTGAGCAACGACATAAATCATGGAAGTACATAAGGCATAGATCATAATGGAACATAAACCATGATAAAATATAATGGGAATAAAACATGTAATTGTGGCATCCATTAAGCACATGTAATGATTTCCATAGTAGCCAAGGCATTGCTGCCATGACCATCTTAGTGGACAATGTCCCATTCTGAATCGAGTTCACTCCTCATTTCAGTCCTGTAACACTGAACCGGATTAACTTACCGTTCCATCCATGTCTATCTCATGAGATATAAAATCATTACCCAATGAATTGGAGGGAGATATAGGTCCCACCCATCTCATAATGAAATAATTCTTAGTTGTTCCACAAAATAAACATACATCATTCATAATAACCCAATAAATAAAATGGGTTTCATAAACATCATCACATGATCACATAATCCATAAAAAAGAAATGGATATCATTTCATAATAAGAAAAGAGAAACCATGTACATCATAGAGGAATTATACTGGAAACATACACATATGAAAATAATGTCATCTTAGATAGAAAATGGTTTTGATAAAACACTTGAAATGAATTCTTGAGGAAAATATCCTTTTTTCTTCAAAATCATTTTCTTTTCACAAAATGTCATGCAATTTTAAAAGAAAAGGATTCTTTTGAAAATAGTCATGAAATCATTTCGATGAAGATTCATGAAAATATGGCTTTATAAAACCATAAAAATCTTTTTATGCTGTATAAGTTAAACAAACATTCTTCTCGTACTTTTGTAAGAAAAGACAAAAAGTACCTCGTACTAAAATCGACAAAAGATTCCTTTCATATCTTTTACTAAAAACTCACCGATGGGTAAAATTGGATTAATAAAATTGTAGGTGGATGGAAATAATATTACATATTGAGGAAACATGGATGTGGATGATAAAATACACCCCAGTAAATTTCAAAGTATAAACAATCTCAGATAAAAATGAGATTGTGATATTTCCCTTACCTTAGGTCCGATATGCTTCGTACGTATCCGAACTTCATGTATAATGATTTAAATAATGTCATTTACTTATTATAGAATCATATTCATTTTTATGATATCATATATGTTTCACTTATGACTTTATATTACCCATTCTTTTGTAAATTCCATGTTAAAGCAGCGTTTTGGGTAAAATCATTTTATTTATTGTATGTGTTTCGACTTGTCGTTCTTGATATTATTACTTATATCCTAATTTACATAATTCCAGAATGTAAAAAATGATTTATATATAATATATATTCATCATATACATATATATTATAGATCGATAAAAGAAATGAAATACACCGTTCAGGGAGACGGTAGGTCGTACGTACGCATGAACGCTGTTTTCGTTTACCTTTTGAATTGAATTGAATTAAGTAAATGACATAGATATATATATACATAAATCAAGTATAATTATTATTTCATATACTTAATTATTATTCATTATATATACTTTATAATCATTCATAAATGGTTAACATGGAGAGTGAATCTCATCGCGTCGTGGAGACGGTAGTCCGTACGTATGCACGAGCGATGATATCGTTCCCAAGATCATGGAATTATATTAAAGTGTATGTATAATATTACATAATAAATATAAATTTACAATAATCATACATATTAATTTCTTTACACCATTATACCCATCCAAGTAAGGTGTTGGTGGAAAATAGATTACACCACAACATGGAGACGGTATTCCGCACGTACGCACGTGCGATGATTTCGTTTTCCGTAGGATGGATATATGGTGAGATAGAGTTGTTTCATACTTATAATAGCATATCAGTATATGAGTGATACTGATGTTATTACTTCATAATGAAATAACTAAATAAGAAGAAGTAGAAGAGGAAATAAAGTTGAAAGAATCGGTAACGGACATTACCTCTTCTTTGAAGCGCCTCTTTGAGACCTCCTCTTAGGGCACTAAAATTGGACTTTGAGGAATACAAGGACCTCTAGGATGTTTCTAGGGATGTATATAAGAGAACTTGTCAGGGTTTGGACGATCTGGAAGGCTCAAAGTGGTGTGAGGAAGGGAGGGAGGAGGTGCCCTTTTACAAGGGAGGAGAGGGGCACCTTTGGAATAACTAAAAATATTATTTTATTATAAAGTCATATTCGGTTTTTAAAAGCTACAAATTGATTTATTTCGAAGGTAAGGTGGGGATGGGTCGAAATCCTTTCATCCAATATAATTTAGACAAGTTTAGGTCATTATATTAACCTTAACATTTAGTTTTAACTCTTAGTTAATTAGATTGTCATTTACCATGTCACTCTGTATTTTTATATTATATAGTTAATAAACTTACCATATACATCCAAGATACCCCCAAGTGGTCCATTAATGATACATATATCATGATATAAGTATCTTTTCCTAACCTTATATTTTTAGGAATACAATAACAATTAATAAGATAATATTTGTTTTAAAAACTATTTTATGTCAATTTTGACACTATTTGGTAATTGATTTTTGTGAAAATCATAACAGAATGATTAGTTCTAAAAAAATTAATTAAATCAATACTAACATGTCATAGTAACATAGAAAATTATTTTAATGGATAAAAAGTCTCAAATTATATTTATTTGGGTATTTATAACATCAATTATGTCAATATTTTATTAATAGGATAATTACTGAATCATCATTGTATCATAAATAAATTAAATTATTTTATGTCTAAAAATTACAAATAAAATACCATTATGTTGGAAATATTTTTATCTTTCTAATTAATATTTTTAGTCTAATTTATCATATGTATAACCCTATATTAAAAATGATTTAGTTATTAAACTGTGATTTTAACTATTTTAACCCTTCTTTAGAAAAATTGATAATAAATGTCCTAATCTAATCCAAGTGGGCCTAAATGGTCATATTTTATTAATAAGGTTGTTTTTGGTCGAATTAAACTTATCCAATATAATTAGGACATGTGTTATGGTAATTATAATAACACTTTTACCCTTAATTACCCTATTTACTTTTAATCGTGGTAAAAAAAGTAAAAATTTACTATTCACCAAAAATTATTTTCATCTCATTGAACCCAATTTTAGTCCTTGATATTAACTGTGTCTCTCGGATTTTCTAAATTACACTCACATAAGCGGTAAAATTAATTTTTATGAAAAATTTAGTTTTTTAACTACCACTTAGTGGTTTCACTATTCATCAAAAAATGAAAGTTTCTAGAAAAATACCAAAAATTAGGCATAAGCTATATTTGATATTATGAATTCAAAAATGATGTCTATTTTACCAAATTCAAAACATATCGGTTGCATTAATTAAATTAATAATTAATTTATGTCATCTAAACAAATAGCATGTTCTTAAGAGATAATAACTATCAAAAGATTCACACTTGTTTATGTCTGGTTTGAATGTGAAATTACATCCAATGACCAAAATTGTATTAAATTGTAAAAATATATTCTAAATATACTTTAAAACCACTCAAATTAATAATATATCACTATTAATTATTTCTATTAAAAAGGTTGTATTTAATTAAAATTTAGTAATTTTCACTATTCATCAGAATATGAAAGTTATCCGAAAAGTACCAAAATTTCACCCAAAGCTAATTTCGATATACCGAATACAAAAATGAAGTCCATTTTGAAAGATAAAATTTATAAAATTTTAAAAAGTGGGTATTACTATTCATAACGGCTAGTTCATAATAATATTATAATAATATCTCGTTTAGTGAAACTCGGTATTGCGTACTACACACGCTATTGAGGAAGGTCGCGATTGCGTGTAATGTAGCCAAGTTAGGGTTGCGTGTTGTGAAAGACTCCTTTATTGTAACTTATAACAAAAGACATCAATAAAATTATAAAGAATATTTCTCATAAAATCTCAGGGTGTTACACTCACTTTGGGTATAAGGCTTCCCAAGGAAGCCTTTGGCACAAATCAAAAAGAGTTACACTGATTTTAAGGTAATGTCTTCTCTTATGTTCTTTTATTTTATTTTGCTTCTCTAACTCCCTAAAAACTTTTTATTACATTATATTGTAACAAAACCATTATCCTCAATATACTTGGATGTTTTTATGAGAAGGATTTTATTTACACTTACACACACCTTCGTCTAATAGTTAAAGAACATACTGTTTCTATGGGTGGCGAATTACTGCCTCACGAAACGATGATTGTTCAATCTTCTTTTAACACCTCTCATGGTGGCCATTATGATGACACTGTTTTTATGTATGATATATATTATGTTTTTGTTTTCATTATTATTCTGTATTTTTCACTTATGGCATACCTTTATGATTTCTATTATGGGTAAACGCGATAATTTCATTTTAGGAAGTGCGGACTACCGCCCCCTCAAAATGATTTGAATCGTTAATGCCATATGTGGGATATATAAAGGATGGAGTAAATGGTATTATAAATTATATTATAATGGAATTATAGTATACCTTTATATAATTATAATTTCATTCCATTAAATACTAAATAGAAATGAAAGTAGCGTTCATGCGTACGTACGGCTTACCGTCTCCATGAATGGTGCATTTCATTTCTTACCTCTAAATATTATGTAATATTATAAATGAATGTATATACTGGATATATATTATATATATGATGTCTATATCATGAATATAATTCTAGATATAATGTATATTTCACCACTTGAACAAATTTTAATTATAAGAAGTTTATTTTTGACTCAAGTACCAAAGATCGAATAAATGACCGTTATTAACTTAAATTATTACATAATGTTAATAACATGGGAATAAGTGATATAAAAGGAATAATTAACATGAAAAAGGATCTTAAGCAAATAGAAATTAAATCTAGTTTATTATTCAGGAGATTAAAGAACGATCGAGTCAAGTCAGACACGAGGTAAGGGAACTTCTTAACCCAATTTCTGCTCTTCGGGTTAATCACCTACTTTCTAATTATGTCATTATATTATTATGTACTATCTTGTATTTATAATATATTTATGTGTACTTATAGTGAATACACATAATCGATCTATTTTATTTAAAAAATTATCTTTGTCAGGACTTCGTCTCAATCTCTTTTCATTGAGGCATATTTTATTTTATACACAACTTTCTTTTATATGGTGTATAAACCCCTTTGACTTTTATGTTTATTCAAAAGGAATATTTTTTATACGAAGCGTTTTACTAAATGACAAAATAGAATATTTTTGTTGTCGTATGTATGCAGAGACAATGACTTCTCCGCCGCCGTGACCATTATTTGAGTTTCAGCTTCCTCTACAAGCCATAATTTTTTTTAAATGAAAAATAAATAAAAATTTTAATTTTATTTTATTTTGATATTGAAAATGGTTTTGAAAGTGTTTTTTTATTATATCAATATGCTGTATTGATATCTTGTGATTGAAATGTGGAAATTTTATGTTTCCTTTATGCATGTTTTATGTTATACGATTATGTAATGGTTTATGATATGTTTAAACCTGATCATATGAGGAATACATTGGACATAATAAGTGACGGGTGGAGGTCTCTATAACTCCTTGATGAATTGGTAGGTCTCATGAGACAAACTAGTGTCTTGGCACGAGGCCTTGAAAAAATATTATTTGTAGTCTTGGCATGAGGCCTTGGCTACATGGTTATGATAGTCTGGCATTATGCATTATATCATTATGAAAGTGGTTATTGATATTGTATATGATTATTCGACTAGTATAATATCCTTGTGAATAAGTAAATGTTATTATTTCATTTTATTTTGTCCACATTATTCTGAAGTTCAAGTTTCAAAGGCTTTTGTTTTATTTATAAATGTCCTTAAATGTTAATGTTTATTTATGAAATCTTCCGCTATATTGTTATCCTTACTGAGAAACAGAGCTCACCCATTCCAATGTTTTAATTTTTCCAGGATGTGAAGAAATATTTTATGACTGACCTACAGGGATAGTCTGAAGGGGATAGAAGTGTGGAATATGGAGACTATGTTATTATAGTTTTTCACTTTATGATGTAATGTACCATTTATGAGTGTATCTAGTGTTTCCAAGGATACTAAAATAATTGGTCTTTCGAGACTTGATCTTTTGTGATCATGACAATGTTACGCAATAATGCACCGACTCTGGGTAACTGGGGTCGGGGCGTTACATATTCAACCCACAATCGCTATCTCAAATTCATGTCACGCGGAGTAAAGATATACTTGAGACTTTTGTGATCGGTAAAAACCAAGAAATGTTATCCCAAAATATAATGTCTCCAACATCTCAATACATGAACAACTGCAACTAATTCAAGATCATGCGTAGGGTAACTCCTCTCATGTGGCCTCAACTGCTGAGACCCTTATGCAACCACTCGATCACCCTGCATCAACGCTTCTCTTAGCCCAATACCTGATGCATCACAGTAAACTGTATAGCTCTTCCCCTGCTCTGGGAGTATTAGGATCGGTGCTGATGTCAACCTTCCCTTCAGGTCCTGAAAGGCTGTCTCGCAAGCTTCTGCCCAAATGAACTTCACACCCATCTTAATCTATCCCTCCAACGATGCTTCTAAGCGAGAGAAGTCCTGTATGAAGCGTCTGTAGTAACCAGCCAGCACTAAGAAACTCTGTATCTCAAATACGTTCTTCGGGTTCTCCTAGGAAACTACTTCTCTCACCTTCTCTGGGGCTACTGCAACTCCTGCCTCTGAGATGATATGACCCAGGAAGTGAATCCGGTGCATCCAAAAGTGGCACTTTGAGAGCTTGGAATATAGCCAATGCTCTCTCAGTGTACTCAATAAGATCTTAAGATGGGTGGCATGGTCATGTCGAGTGTGAGTGTACACCAAGATATCGTCCATGAATACTACCAAAAAAGAGTCCAGATAAGGATGGAACACATGATTCATCAGATCCATGAATACTCCTGGTGCGTTCGTGAGTCTGAACGATATAAACGTGTACACGTATAGACCATACCTGCTCTTGAATGCTGTGAGAGGTATATCAAATGGTCTAACACGCAGCTGATGATATACTGATCTCAAGTCAATCTTCGAGAACACTCGTGCTCCACGATGTTGATCAAAAATATCATCAAACCTCGGAAAGGGATATCGGTTCTTAACCGTCAACTGGTTCAGCTTTCGATAATCCACACATAGTATGAGGGTATCGTCCTCCTTCTTCGAAAAAAGGATCGGTGAACCCCACAGAGAAGTACTCGGTCGAATAAAACCCTTTTCCTGTAACTCCTCCAACTGCCTCTTGAGCTCCTGCAACTCTGGCATGGTCATCCTATAAGGAGGAATGGACACCGGTGCTTCTCCTGGCATGAGCTCGATATAGAAATCCACCTCACGCTTTGGAGGTAGACCTGAAAAGTCATCTGGAAAGAAATCCCTAAAATGATCAACCACTGAAGGGAAATCAGTCTGACAAGTCCTCTGATCATCCAGATATAAGATCACAATCTGGGTTGTGACTCCACCTCGCCCATGATGCTCTGGTCCAACTCGACTTTCTTGAACATCTCATTCGCCCTTGTATAGAAACTCTCCTCCCTTTGGTGATGTGAAACACAACCTACGATGATAGCAGTCTACAAAGGCTCGAATGGGAACCAACCAGTCCATCCCTAGAATGACGTCATAATCTTTCATCTCTAAGACATAGAGGTCCCACAGGAAGGGAAACCCACCAAACTCAAGGGGGAACTCCTTGCACTGACACACAACAGTCGTCCTAGTCCCCAACTGAGTGTCTAGCATCATGATATTAGAAGAAGGAGGAACACAGAGCCCAAGGATCTCTACAATGGGCACAGATATAAAACTATGTGTCGCACCCGTATCGAACAATACTGAAGATAAAATAGAAGCTACTAGAATAGTACCCTTGACTGTAGAGGTTTTGGGATCTTGATCTTACTGGGTCTGTTGCACCACATATGCCTGCCCAGTACCACGACCCTGTGACAAAGACTGGATACCCTGAGTTGTCCTGCCCTACTGCCTCTGAGATCCTAATGTCTGGCTACCATGACCACGACCACCATCTCTGCCTAGACAACCTGCCGTATTCTAGTTCCTCGACTGGTAAGAAGCTGCTGGTCCTACTCCTGCTCCCGGAGTCTGCACATAACCCCTCTCACATTCCATCAATCGAAAAACCCTAGAAAAGCGTTGTAGATGACCCATCCTGCCGTAAGCTCGGCACTCCACTGAGTCTCGTGGACACTATGGCCTCTTGTGCCCCTCTCTACCACATTGGTAGCACATGACCCATCCACCTGAAGCATTCGTCTGACTGGTACTGCCACCCTGAGAGAAGTCCATCTGTCTCTTCCACTTTCCAGCAGAAATAGTACCAGTAACTGGTGCTAAACCAACCTGACCCACACCACTAGATTCCCATAGGTTCCTCTCTGTAATCAGAAGCTGGTTCACAATAGCATGTCCATTAGGTAACCTGAAAAAATTCAACAGCGCTCGGATGTCATAACGAAGACCATCCTCAAAGCGTCTGGCTCTCAGAGTCTCATCGCACACCAGCACGAGTGCAAAGCGCTGAAGCTTGGTGAAACGAGTAGAATAATCCATCACCGACAAAGCTCCCTACTACAGATTCATTAACTCTTGAGATCTGTCTTCCCTCAGCATCTCTAGAAAGAAGAATTCATAGAAGACTGCTTGAAAATATTCCCACCCCATGTCTCTGTGATGCTCTGACTGGGTAGTAACATCCCACCACCTCTTGGTGGAATCATGCAGCATATACGTCACGAGCTTGACCCTTTGACCTGGAGGCATCTCAAGATGCTCGACAATAGTCTGAATCAATCATAGCCACAACTCTACAGCCTGTTGTCCTCCATCCCCGGAAAATATAGGCGGATGCTGTTGCTGAAAAATATGTGTCAGCTCATCAATAGATGAGGCAACCGGCGATGTTCCTTGAAAGGTCTCCATGAACCGCAATAAGCCTTCACGGAACTGCACCTCCACTCCTATGTCTGGTATAACTGCTGGTGCCGTATATGGCTCTACTGGAGGATCCACTAGTAACCCATGGCCCACCATCTCTGGAGTATACTCATTGTTGATCTCCTGGAAAACAACACGCAGTCGTCTAGGTGGCATGACACTACAAGGTCAAAAAAATTCCTTAGATTCAAGATTAATACGACTGAAAACAAAGAAACCACAAAGGGAACAAGCTGAAGAAGGCATTTCAAGATTTTAAAAACAAGACTACATGGTGTGTATACTGACTACACGACATGTACTTGACTTCCTTTCCCTTGCCCCGGGTCCTTCCACACGGCTAAGCCACACAGCTTCCGTCATAACGAAACTACACGGCTTGTATATCATCTACACGGCGTGTATGGTGTTATTTTCAACTGCTTGTGTCGTTTGTGACACGGGCGACTACTCGGCTTAACACTACAGGGCGTGTTACACCGGCACACAGTGTGTACACTACCCTGTTTCCCAGCCACATGGCTAAATCCACACGGTCTGTCCTCGGACAAGACTACACAGCGTGTTCCAACAGGTACATGGAGTGTTCTAGACGAGCTTCACCGACCTGTGTTGTTAGTTACACGGCCGGATACATGGATCAACCTACAGAATGTGTTCTATATACACACGGTGTGTACACGAGAGGATATCACTGACCCGTGTTATTAGTTACACGGATGGGTCCCCAGGTCACACTACACGGCACATACTTCATTGACACGACGTGTTCAAGAAATGACTACAACAGTCCATGTTGTTAGTTACACGGTCGGGTATGCAGGTCAACACTACACGACATGTACATCCGGTACACGGTGTGTTCTCCCCAAACATTTCCTCTTTCCCATGTCACTTCCCACAGGGTTTTTGACATGGGAAGAGACTACACGGAATGTACTTAGGGTACATGGCGTGTACTCAAAAAGTTTTATTTTTATTTCCGAACAGAAGACACACATGGCATGTGTAAAGAACTACATGGCCTGTATACTAGGTTGTTCGGAATGTATGCCTCAAAAACTTCCCCGGAACCCATAAAATACCGAAAAACAACAGCTAGTTTCCAAATTCCAATCTGTGAGGGCCCATACTCTCCACGAATCAATGTTTAACATCTTATATGTGTTATAACAATATAAAAAATCAATGATTCACAAAATTTCGGTCAATAGGGGCCATAATCCTCAAAAACCAAAGTTCGACATTCATTCTATAAACCGGATCATACAAAATATCCTATCACGTAACAGGTATTTAGCAAACAACTATCCGAACATCATGATTTTCTAACACTTCAACTATCACAACAACATGCAATTTCTAATGCACGTACATAGCATGGAAACTATGCATAAAATGTTATTTCTAGCATGTGCCTAGATGATGCATGAGATGGAATACCCTCATCTCATCGGGTTGAAAATAAATAGAACTCATAAATAAAATATCAACAACACAATCACAAGTGTGTCACCCATAGGTGAAAATAAAATCAACTGTAAATTGAAAAATCATTAAAATTGCAGCATGAGGTAAATTGGATTTTCCGCGTACACAGATTAGCTATGCCTGGGCACAACTTATTACCAAATAACATTCCTTCCTATCCCCTACTAAGGCTCCAAATAGAAAGTAAAATTAAATAAATCATCTGATACCACTTTGTAACTTCCTAGATCTAGGTACCACTCCACAGGTGCCCTGAACCCGGTTCGCCATGTGACCTCAGTGCATTTCCCCAAATGCCAGAGGCTGCCGACTAGCAGCGGGGGCCCAGGTATGGTTGTGGGAAAACTATGCCCTCATTTGTCAAAGTGAAGTGTAACAGATTGAAATAAAACATACAGCATCAACAGAAGCAATAAACCATACAAAAATGAAATTAACAACCTCAGTAGATATAACAAACCAGTATATAAAATGATGCAACATCCCTCAATACTATGAAAACAGCCAGAACATGTTACAATACAATAAAATACACTAAAACTGAAGTACAAGTAAAAAAAAGCAAAACAAAATAGCCAGCGTCATCCCAAGCCAATGCTCGGTCCCGTGCTCTCCTACACCCCAGCAGCAATCAAGTACCTGTATAGGGACCCTTTCCCCTATGTACACCTGCAGAAATGTAATCTGTTTGGACCAAAAAGCGTGACCCAAACAGGGTGTGGGAAATATATCTCAGTAGGCACCCACCAAAGGCTCTTGCCCAAATTTGTGAAAGTATGCATCAACAATGTGCAGTAATAAAATGCAATAAAGTAAGAAGTACTGAAAGTAACTAACTTAACCAGTTATAGTGCCAATTTATTATCCATTTAATCATTTATTTAAAATATAATCACAGTGAATATTCAAAGTAAACAGCCAATGTCCTCAGACACGTACAACTCCTACCCTCGGGTAAATAGAATCCAACAACATGAAACTTCCCACAGGAATACAGATATTTCCCACAAGCATAATTAGTGTCACCCGCAGGCATAGAATCAGCTGCCCACATGAAAAGAAGATGTTGCCCATAGGCTAGGTAGAAAAATGCCCATCGGCTAATCACAACACTGGCCTCAGGATAAACAGGTAACCATGCCAAGACCAACATGTAACAAGCAGTAAAAATGCAATTCCTATCAAGGAAATTCTATAATCATTTCATTAAAGGCATAAAATAAACAAGGCATACCCTCGGGTATCCTAGCCAAATGGCTAAACAGAGGAACCCAATCCTGGGGTGGTCTTGGATCCAATCACTAATCCCAAAGAATAGTTTTACAACTTATTTTATCACCTATACAATTATAGGTATCAAAATAGCCATAGCCTCGGCCACATGACACCCTAAATATGGGTTCGTAACTCAAAAACACACAAAACGCATAGCAGTTGGAATGTAAACACCAAGACACCTACCTTAAATGCAAACGAACGTTATACATGAACGTCGATTGCAAAAACGCCCAAGAACGGTGTAGATCTTAAGTAGAAGAAACTCTGTTTAAACGTAAATAACTCTTGTTAGGGGATGAATTGGCATGAAATGATTTAGGAGGAGAGAGGGCTTACCTGCATGGTTCCAACGAGACTGTTCGAGGCGGAAAAAGATTCCATATGAACACTCGGTGGATCTTCAAACCTTTGGCCTCCTCTCTCAAGCTCCCTCTTCCCGTTCTAAGCCTTCCCCATGAACAGGGGTGGTTACTGCCCATTTAAGCGAAAAAAAACAAAGTACACAACGTGTACTTCCGAGTACACTGCGTTTACTTCCCATTTTTTTAAACTGTTCCTCCGGCAGCTTCCCGCCAGCACGGCACTGTTCACCTGCCAACATGAATACAAAACGTGTCTTCACAAGTACACTGCATGTGTTGTCGCAAAGCTAGCCACCACCTTACTATTCACATGGCGACTGACTACACGGCCTGTAAAGGACCACTACACGACGTGTAGTCGGTTCCTACACCCATCATCCCTGGCATGGCCACACGCCCCGTGTACTCATCCCACACATCCAGAAGTACATGGCATGTGGAAAACGTACATGGTGTGTACTTCCAAATTTTGGGATTTTTCCCCATTTTCCATATTTTCTCAAAAAATATTAAGGAAAAGAGAAAAGAAGATGCTCGTACCTCAAAACTAAGAACCAGGTTCTTACAACTAATCTTGAGTGCATATACTATGGGAACCCCATGGTAGCCTACTTTCCTATAAGATCATCTCATCTTGGATCGTCGGGTCCATCACTTCTATATTCCTCCCAATTAGTTTAGGCCCTGGAGTTGTTTTACATTTCATTACAACATTCCCACCAGCACTACATGTTAATTACATTTTCAATCCCCATCCTCGAGGTTGAGCAGGAACCCTTTCAATAGCGTGGATGGTTGGTCGCTTCATCTAATACCCCTAGTAGGCTACCATCCAACCCTGGGTATATTGTTTTACTGGCCCGTATATAGCTTTGTACAGTGGTAGATAATTCTGTATTTTTTCACCTTCCCATGTTATTATGATCCACATATGCCTCTGCATGCATGGTTGGTCCTCATGATAGTCTTCTAGGTTGACTTTCAGGGTCAATCTCTTCCGAAAATATAACTTCCCTACAATGTGGTGTGATGTATTTGGCTCAATGTTGGTCTTGCGATTGACCTTTCCCCCATTAATTTCCCCCCGAAGGCCATGAGATAGGATGATGCTCCTCAGTTCCCTTGTCTTCATCAATGAATACCCCTAACAGTAGTGGAAATGGATGGTAGTTGAATTTTTCTTTCCTGAAGACTCGTTTATGCTCCCGCGGTGGAGATAGCTTGGCCAAAATTTTCACCCCAACATTCAGGATTACTGGACAGAATTCTAACATGGTGGGAGAAATAAGGTTCAAATATACACATATTCCATTATTTTCCATTATCCATCAATACAAAATATGGAGTGGTCCACACAATATTATTGGTTTCTTCCTCTCTATGATGTGCAATAAAACCTTATATAGTTTTTTCAGCACCAGGATCCCACGAAAGAAACGTTCCCCAATAAATAGCATGGACGCCATAAAAATGTGTCTAGACATACTTCCATGTTCATATCCCTAACTGGAAACATCCGACCAGAAATAAGTGCAGTGAAAAATCTATCCATCCTAATGACTAGTTTATTATCAATGTTGACACTGTACCCCCATTGTTTCCACTTTCTATCCTCCAGAATTCACCTGTCATAATTTTTATTTTTTTGTTGAGAACTCACAGGATAAGTGGGAGACCTTATGGGTATATTCCTAGATGTCTCCTCCCCTTCTGCGGCACACATTGTTTGTATGATTATAAAATTTCAAAACCATAGACTAGTGTCAAAATCCCTCAATGATGTTTTTAACCACCCATCATGAATTAAATCAGAGCCTTTTCCAACTGCAACATTTTCTCTGGATAATCCAATTAGTTCATTGTGGGGAGGAACTCCTCATATGTCACTACCAAAATGTGAATCCATGAGATCTGATAGAGATCCCATGGGCATACACCTACCTCCCTATGATAAATATTGATAGTGTTGGTCCCTAAAGACCACATACTTAGAAACTCAAACATGATGTGTTTCATTTGGTAGATGTGGAATTGGGAACCCCACATAGTTTCCTACAATCCTACATGCCTCATACCTTCCCAAAATTTCTCACATGATGCACAATATTAATATGGACAGGCCTATTATTCCATGAAGTTGTCGCCCTAATACAGGTCCCAATAATCATTCATCTCTTCTCCAGTTCCCTTAAAGAAGCCATGACTATGGTGTGATAATATGGGGGTTATACTTATAGACCCAGTGCCTTCCAATCAAAATTGTTTACATGGTTGTATAGGCAGTTATCATTGGAAGGAATGCTGTAATCCCATGTATGACTACCAACAACCTTGATTCTCTGGCACTGATATGATTTATTTTTGAACTATTAATCTGGTTCATCCATAGATCCCTCAGGGTTAAGAAAATCATCCCTCAAACTGAATCCATACATTGGAATCCCCATATAGAGGGGCTATTTCTTTTTTTCCTTTTTACAGTAACACCACCAAGTTTTTTTTATCAAATTAGCTCTGCACATATTCTCTGATCCATAGATATTCATTGATCTATTCTATTAAAGTAGAATCCTCATGGATCTCTTGAGCATTTTCATGGTGGGCCATTACAACCCGAACACATTGGTATTTTTCATTCCCAATAGTAGAGATTGGTCATAGATATCAATATCATGGAAAAAATGTTGAAAATGGTCATAGATCTTCCTTGTAGAGAGTATTTTCAAAATCGAGACATGTGGATCACATGGTTGAATGGCCTAAGCACTGGCTGTATCACGTAGAACCAATAAAAAACGCATAGCCTAACGACTCGCAAAGAGCGTTCCAAGAGTGATGGTGATTCAATAATGAGAGCTCAAAACATGAGTTCATAAAGACATAGGTGATTAATATTGGGGTCCTATCAATTTATTTATAGGTGACCCCCCTGAGAATCATGTTACACTTGGCCATGGTGAGCTTCACGACACACACAACCTAAGCTCCGCCTACCCGCATTGCGACTCCGCTTTGTGATCTACATTATTTTTTCAATATACCCTCCTAATCCAACCCTAATTTTCTCCCCAACTCTGATTATGAGGTGGCATTTTTTTGTTCCAAAATTAAATACTATGGATAAATCAGCTATGGAAAAATAAAATCATCCAAATGGGCCACCTCGTCAACCTCCCCTATAATGCATCCAGTCCCACCATGTTGAGAAGCAGCCTAGATACCGCCTTTACGACCGTAGTGGAGGGATTGATGGAATCCTATACAAGATCGAGGATCATGATGGGTTTTGAGAGTCTCTATTACCACCATGGAGGGAGTAAAAGACTCCTCTACAACTCTGATAAACTTAATTCATTGACCTATGGTTTCGAACCACAAATTATTTCGTGGGGTGCCCTTACCACATCTCCCCCTAGTGAATATAAATACCCAACTCCCCTCACTCTAATGATGGGACACCCTAACCATTAACCCACTTAATTATGGAACCATGAAGAATATTTACTACATTATTCATCGAGTAAATGAATCATCTGATGTACTTAATCTTTGAGAAACCAATTTTACAGTGCTCTATTTTACCTCCACATTAATTGGGGATTCCCTTCATGAATACATTTGGACATTGCAAAAGAAAGAGCCCTATTTTCATACCCAGGTCATCATGAATCATAATTTCTTCACAAAACACCCACCATGATTATTTAGAATCCCCTCCATTATTGGGTCACTATGATTGACGAAGTAGTCGACTTCACAAATACCCATAACTTTTCAATGCACCATAACTTCACTAAGCCCTTCTATGCTCAAACGTAATCATCTAAAACCCCTATTTAATGCATCCCTCTTGAAAAGTATTTAGTTATTTATTGGTTCCCCATGTGGTTATTTATGTTTTTTTCCTACCACATGCTTCTTTTCATAGGAACATTAATGGATATTTCTTATTCTCATAGACTAAATAACATGGACCCCTAAATGTATCACTCCACAACCCCATTAAACAATGGAATGTCTAGTTCCTTCCATTCACCAAGGGTTAAAGCACACCAATTTTGTAAGTCCTATGGGTGAGTAATGAATCCCCATCATCTATATTTCGGGACAATAAACTCCCAAGAAACTGCATGTCCTCAACACATGACATTAAATTGTGATAACCACATATGTGTTTAGTCCCAAGAGGAATGGTAAGGGTATGGTAACTAACAACCTCTTACTCCTCGTATCCCACTACAAATTTTCACCATGTGCGCCTCTGTGTTGTCTCTGCATATGATTTAACACCCAACTTGATATAGTGCTCCATATATGTTGATCATATAATTCTCCAACATCTATACCCCTACTCATTTTTCCCTCATGGAGTATGTCACAATATTCCTCTCATGGGCCGCTAACCATGTGTAATCCCCCATCCACTCCTCTTGGATACACCATACCCAGAACGATCATTAGGTCTTTTGTTTCCTATTATTTCTCACACTGAGTATGAATCTTCTGTTCTTAGAGTAATCATCGACCATGACCACCTCTTTTGTTCATTTACCATATGTAAACACCAAACCGACACTAAACTACATGGACATTGATCTTATACCCTTTTCATGTGTGTAATAAAGGAATCTTATATGAGGTTCAAGAACATCAATTATCCATACTGACAACATCACATCAGTTCACCATCATCTAGAATCATGTTAAATTGTACACCACTTTAATTCTATAGGATGTTTTACTATATGCTTTTGAAGTACATGGGATTTGAACTCTATATCCTATAAAAAGTAGATAGGATTCCTAAATGAGGTTTATCCCCAAACACTGGTAAACATTGGCATACAATTTGTTGGGACCCACATCCTCCCCCCCACCCTTAGGGTTTTCAAAACAGTTCTTGAGCTGCTAATAACGTTTAAGACGCATACTCAATCTCGACTCCTCCATTAAAGAGTGTCCCTCTTTCGATGGGATGTGAACGATACATAATCATCATCATGAAATCTGGTTGTTTTCCTTTATGTACACCATAACACTATGCCCCCATATCCGATCTACATGGACTTTTATCTTTACACCTTTTTGAGTGAGGTATGTTATAAGCCTCCATATGGTTTAACCACATCTCCAATCTCCCTTGTCCCCTGAATTTCCCTCTATCTAAACATCATGTCTCAAGAAGACCATGTCCTAACCTAGGGGTTCTACTTCCATTGGGTCTCACCTATGCATCCATTTTCATAAGACACCTACTCAGGTGACACATCTCCCTAAACCCGAACTATATTGCCATTTGATTAGTATCCAAATATATTTGTAAGAATCCTTCATAAGGTTCAATACCAACAATATCACCTTCACATAGGTTATCAAGTCCTTCCTTATTCAATGCAACCTTCGACACATCATCCATATTCATCATGCATTTACCTGGTCCTCCACATCTCAGTGAAATCATTCCATCAATATGAGAAACTAACCATGTGTTTTCCTAAATAATCTGATTTCTCTTTGTAGATCCAAATCTTCTAACAATGTGTAATCCCATATATGCCCTCGGGGTTTTTTCACCATATTACCCCAATCATAGTCCCCAATATCTCAAAATATGTGGGTCTTGATCCCTATCTTCTATATATTTTATGTAGGAATCCTCACTGAGGTTCAACCCCAACCAATGGTAAATTTGGTGTCCCATTTTTTTGACCCACCATCCTCTGACCTTCCCTTTGTGACCTCCAGACCATCCATAATAGTGTGAAACATTCCCCTTTGTGGGATATATCATACTGTCTTAGTCCTCGATTGTCTTTTTGTCCATTCTATCTAGTAAATGTTCTAATTGTTCCCTCCTTTGGAATTTCTTATCTGATCCACTCACATCAGTGTTCTATTCAGTTTGATATCTCTCTGCTATATATTAAACTCTCAGAATACACCATGAAAAACTTGTTAATAAAAAGAAAACCATATAGAAATTCCAATTGAATATAATTGGCCACATCTAGTGTGGGATTTCCCATGATTATGGGCCATTGAGAAGCCCCGTCATATAAGAAAATCCAGGTGTACTAGTGTTTCAATGTCGAGACACTCTAACAATGCTCTAACGTGACTACTCTCCTGACCGAAGGATGCTACCCTTACTTGACAACCATTAAAATGTACTGAAAGAGATGTTTAATTAACCATAATCCACAAATATATAACACCAGGATGAGTTTCATGAACAACATATTAATCTTTATGGGAGTCCCAGAGAAGGCGATGAATATCAATAAGGAAACCACTCAAGCAGAGTCTGACATCCAATCATCCTTTTTCGATCAAGAAGAATATATCATTGAATAAGTGATGAAGGAATAATACCTATTCAAATAAGGAATGATGGGAAGCAATTATTATGTCCTCATAGGTGATGTGTATCCAGATGAATTTGATTGAAAAAATGATAGCCTGACAACATTGGATAATTTTCACCCAAGTAGATACCCAATGAAGGATTTACCATTTGGATTCTGTGGGTTTTGAACCTTCCCCCATGAATGGATATGTCGAAATTTTGATTTTTCATATCTAAGTTGTCAACTAGAAAATTTTATTACTATTTTGAAATATCTCAATGAAATTGGGACTAAGGGGAATGAAAAGAAATCCATTCAGTATTTTAGACATTGAAAGTATCTATATTTATTGATTTTCTCTAAACCTCTACGGAATGATCTGAGGGCTTGGGGTTTGACCTCTCAACCTTCTAGTTCTGCTACTGATGGTCAAGTGTCCATCCCTTTTGATGCTGGACTAATTTGGCCTGGTGGAAAATTTGATTTGTTAGGGGGTTATCAATCTTCCCATCCATATTCTCCCCAAACATTGTGTATCGTTCATTTGGAGAAATAATTTTCTCTTACAAGGTTCACCTATTTTTCAACTATTTTTGAAACTTATTATGATGATAATATTGTAAAAGAGAATCTATACATTCAAGGTCTCAAGACATTATTTTCTTCTCGATTGAATTTTTCAAATATTATCCTCAAGTACTTTCCATTGTAAGGTTTGAGGTCAATGATAATGATGATGATGATGATGATGGTTATTCCTTAGGGATTAACTATATTGTCAATTCTAACGCTGTAACTATGGTAGGAGAGATACCTGTTGTGCACCAAGAATCACTCAAAAATCTATCCACTAAGTATTCTAGTATTGAAGAGGCTCCTCGGATGTGGTTATGGAAAATATATCCCCCATAACTTCCCTAGAAAAGATCCTTTATCTTTATCGATTCTTAATACAACCACAATTCTAGTATCATGGATTGTGTCAGATTCTTTATGGTAAAATAATTCAAAAAATATATATTTGGGGGAATTTTCATGAACATACCTTTTAGATTTATATTTTTAGAGTGTTCATCTCCCAAATGTAGAATTATTCTCATGAACAACCACAAGATATAGTCAAATATTTGAACAAAATAGTCACCTGACTTCATTAATCCAAGGACATGACAAATTGGTATAATATGGAATAATATATGGTGGTTCTATAAGAGCGATATGATATTAAAGACGTGATAATTATATTTTTTGACCTTAAATTTAATTTTCCTTGATGTTATGATCCTAAAATCATTGACCTTACTCTTGCAGTAAACTCAGGGGGAAAAGGATATGATTAATTTTCTAGTGTACACCCCAAGGGGAATTGAAGCAAGGGATCATGTTTATTCGGGTGTGGGGGTCACTACAAAGGGTTATACTGGGACCAAAAATCATATGTAGGGAGTCATTGTGGATAATATTGGGAAATTTCCTAAATCTTATTTCCATCTTTTACAAAAGGTTCATCTTTGTGTCTAACAACAAAATGTTGACAACAATCACATTTTTCAATATTCATAAGAAAATGGAATATTGTTAAATTTCATATCATTTTTTCAATATGCGACACTATTTGTATCCATTTTCTTACCAATATTCATAAACATATCATGATGGAAGTCTGATAAAAATATGATGGCCACTATTCAAGCATCCATGGTCCCAAGGTCTAAAAAACACCAATTCTATCTTTGGTTGATGAAGAAAGGGATTCCATTACACCTTTGTCCATTGGGGTAATCCCTAACCTTTGGGGTGATTATTATGTATCAAATTGACCTTTCCTCAACAATGCTGGAGTCCTTGGAAGTGGAAATTCCAAATGTGTGTGTTGATCCTGTCCTCATTGGGACAAATGGAAAAACATTAGCGGCAATCGATGATCGAAATGGAGAGAACCAATTCTTGATGAACATCATAATGATTTCAAATTCTGATAGATTAACCATTTAAAACCAAACATCATATATTATATTGGAGTGGGATTCTTCCAAATTCAATATCCATAATGATCCTACTAATCCCTATATTATAGGGGATTCAACCATATAGGAGGGGCCATCTCTCAGTTAGGGAGGATTGGAAGTGGCTATCATTCCTTGTTACATGATGGTTGTTACATTGGGAACTATTTCTGTAAGATGTATTATAGATATTTTTTAACCGATTGAACATGGATCTAATCCATTATAATATTTGGACAACCAAGAGGTTAAATTAATGGTTAAGGATACCGCACCAAAATTTTCTGGTGGTGATGTCCTAACAGATGCTAGAGACATTAATGCTTCAGTAATTTGAGGTAATTATTACACCATCTCACTCAAATTCTATTTATATTATTTCATAACATATCCATTAATTTCATTCTTTCTATGTTATGATCAACTCCATTATCAATTTTATTTGTGGATAATTCTTAAATTCTCCCTCCTTTCAATACTTCCAATGAAGAATGTACTAAGGGGTTGAATTAGAATGAGGTTATTAGATCAAGGCCCTCTCTTGTGGTGCTAATTTTAGTATATGATCCACCACCTAATAGTGATTCTAAAATGTACCTAGAGTAACAATCTTGCATTTTTCCTCATCACACAAAATAATATTGAAATATATGGAAGCATATTTCTCAAACCACTCTTGTAGACATATCGATGATGCTACCCATATCATGCTATAGATTTATAGTCCTAGGGGTTGTGTGGTTCAATTATCAATGTATTTATGATATATTTATTATGGTGGTTGATTATAGAGAAATAACTAGAATAATCCACCCACTCCTCTCTACTATAGATTCTACCACTAATCTTACCTTTCCCATGAATATTATTATTGAAAAATCTATTGGACATGTTGTGATTTTCTCAAAAGGACATGGTGAACTGTTAGAGTAGTGTTCATCATTGGAGTATCATTATTATTATATGGAACAACTAGATCAAGAACTATCTTATAGTAATTAGAATGTGATTCACAATGAGGTGTAAATTGACAAAATTTTGCGGTAAGAGAATGGGGAGGAAATTTCAGGATTTTATGTGGTTGAGAGTTAAGATGAGAAGAGGGACGATGTGTATACTAAGACTACAAACATATCAAATCATTATCACACTATAGATAAATAGAACTAAAAACTCATACAACATTGTGAATCCATTGTGAAACCCTTTTAATTTTTATATTCCACTCATATAGATAGGCTCATGGTTTTGGATACTCCTTTTATCTTCATTTAATTAAATGAAAACTTATTTTTATCCTTAGGGATTCCTAATCTTGTTTTCCACTATCAACAAATCATAGTTCACTACACATCAAATGATGATATTCACATAGAACCAATTTGAATCATGAATCACAAAAATTAATTTGAAATAGTCATATTATTTTATAAATTTTTATTAAATCTTGGATTCAGTGAGGATAATTTTACTATTTCTTGAGTTACATGGAAAACATTCAAAATTTTTGACTTTTATGTTATCAACCTAATTTTTTCCTTAACCCCATTTAGTGTGGAATGAGATGGTATAACATGATATTTCCTTTGTATTCCCTTTCTGGTTTTTTGACATGAATATATCTTGGGTATCATTAATTATAAATTTCGTGATATTTTTTTGCAAACCATTGTAATCATAACTTTAGGGAGCCGACACTCATCTTTATTCAAAGTTTTTCTTTGAGAGTTTTATCCAAGTTAGATTGGTATCAGATCCTTGTGTACCATAGAATATTTACATACTATACTAAAATTATTGATGTTCTAGATCGAATAAGGTTACCATTAATTGTGGAGAAAGGGCCCCAAAATATTTTTTTGTTAAATAAGAATGTCCAAATACTTGTCACACATTCATGTATGAATTTTCATGAACATGATCTGTGATATACGGATGTGATACACGTTATAGGGCATGGGGTTCATTGGGGTGTATGAATGTAGAAAAATTCAATAATGAAAATGGATTTACCTTTGGTTGATAATAAATTTTAGGGTCACCTTATCTAGATCCATAGATGAATATTGTGAATAATCAAACAAAACGTCTCCGTAGAACATTGAACTTCCATTTACAATGACCTAGGGTGGTTATGGAAATTCATGAACTTTCTAGACATTGAGTAGGGTTTGTGAAAAGGGTGACCGTAAAAATGAATGGGGAATTTCAATCTAAGACATTCCAATAATCGGTAGTCACATTCTCTCCACACAAGTGTGATGATTTTTCCATCACATATCTGACCATGTAATAGGAATATATGGTAAAATTTTGTTTCATGTGTAGACATTTGTTATGTGATTCAGGTTTCAGTGAGTATCTTATGATAGTAGTAATCATTCTAGACAGAGTGATTTTAGGGATTCCATATTTGTGGATCTGGTTCCCACATCAGTGTGACACATTTTTATCTTGTATACATGTCTGTCAATGAGGTGTGGATCCTATTAGAATTCATTGTGTGGATTTATTTCATGCACATGAACAGGTTAGATCCTTTTCATTGTCTATAAATTTTCCGTATAGGTTAGACCTGTTTATCCAGAGTGGGTATTAGAAATATTTTTTGGAGCTGGACTCAAATATTAACATTGGGTATCAACCACCATATAGTCATAATTTCTTATGATTAGGATGTTGATATAGAAGCCTTGATTAACTGGAGGATCATTGATCATGGACTTCCTAACCAGAACAATACTTGATGGGGAAAAGAGTGTAAAACATGGTTCTTGGGGAAATTGAATAGGGATATAGGGTATAGGTCATAAAATACAATAAGTATACGGAGGTAGGGAAATCCTATATTGATGAAAAAATTTACTTTAGTTTATAGTCATTTTCAGGTAAAAATATGCAGTGCCACTGGGGAATATTGTGCACAGTTAATAAAAAGAGTTCATAAGACACTAAAATTCCATTTCTAATAGCCTATTATGTTAATGAAGAACAAATATTTCTCAAAGTATGGAGCTTGATAAATGGAGAGAGTGTGTCAGGGAATATTAAAAACAATTAGTCTGTGATGAATCCGGTATTTAGGAATTCCCGAAATATATCTGACACATATATCAAGGATATTTGTAATATTTTGTTGTAATAATACATGGGATTAATGTTTTAGATACCACTATATATCTATCGATAATAGGAATCACACCACACATAGTTCATGAAATTTGACTTCCAGATTGGGTTCAACCCATGCTATGGGAGAATTTAATTTTTTTTATTTTCCATTGTTCCCAATATATTTTTCTACCAAGGTCCCCATGTCCGCACGAGCTGTGAACAATGTGAGAAATAGGGGATGGAAATGGTTTAATCCACCACCTAGGGTTACAGTATCCAAGGATAATAGAATTTCATATTTGATGTGGATAGAACAAAATAAATATCTTGGTGTCACTTCCTATCCTTTTTGGGTAGGAATGAAGATATAAATAGATATGTAAAAAAATATAGTGGGTGATCAATGTCAGGGTCAATTTTCTCTCATGTGAGATAACTATGATGTTGTGTAGTTGAATTTCATATGTGAAGGATATATTATCATGTAGTTTAAAATCATACAATTAATACAAATTTCATACAATTTAGCATCATGTGGAAAATATATAGATGACCTGATGTGAAATATGGTAAATTTGTGCAATACTGAAATGGTATTGAAAATAGGCCACATATGGGAGTCCCCAGTATTTATTTGGATTCTACGTAGAGGATTGTACATTTTTCATCTCTTCCATGGCTAGGTCCAGGTCATAGGATTTCAAAATTTCACTATACAACATGGATGGAATCTAAGAAAACATAGTTCTACATAGAATGTGTCCAACATAGGTCTTTCACTTACAAAGGATGAAAAATTTCACTATAGGGCAGGCTGGACTAGGGTAAGAGTTTCAGAATAGCTACATATCAATATTATGAAATAATCACACCATATGTAGTTGATTATGTTTGTTACATAGGTTTGACCTATACACAAGAAATGAATTTTCTTATTTGGGGAGGTTTTAGGGAAAAGATATGGAATATATGCATCATTACAGTTCCTCTTTTGACAATAATAAAGTTTTACATAGTTCTGTGAAAAGGCATGTTAACAGAAAAATGTCCTAGGGAATTTTTTCTTAGTTGAGAACATCACTGTGTTATGTATTTTAGCATTGCAGAATATGGTAATTTTTTCCATTTAGTTTAATGTCATGTGGTGAGGCTGTTGGAATCATAATTTAACTTCATGATATGTGGACATATTTTCATAGATTCCATGAGTGAGTGGATGATAATTAGGCAAGGATAATTTTGAGTAATCTGTATTTGAAAGGGAATGAATCTTTAAACAATGGTTTCATGAATTTTGGGAACCTAGGGTGTGATACGGGTGTTGGAATCCAATGAGAAAATAAAGGATGGGAAAACCTCTCATAATGAAGGATATTCTATTTGTTTACAGGTCTTTAATGTGGAGCATATGTAGGGATACCGATGTATATTGTGAATATTCAAACAATTTCTTTCATAAGACATTAAACATCTATTTTTGATGGATATGGATGTTTATCATTATTCGAGATTACATGAAGTACTAAGTTTGATAAATGGAAAATGTGTAACCCATCATGCAAGAAATATCAAAACCATAATTACTAATGAGGTATATAATTCCCTACATTAATCTGCCTTGTATGTAGATGTGCATTTTTCTTCCATGAATGATTCTTGTTTTAGGATCCTTAAATTGGAATCTACTTTATATATTTGAATGAATGCATATGAGATGTGGAAATTTTCATTTTTCATACTTGACCCAGCCATATGGTCCATGTATCCCTATTTATCTCGTTATACTATGAATCAAGGAATGCATTTTTATAAACAAACCATAAAGTTTAACAATGTATATTAAGGTCATATGTTCCCATTTATGTATGTGAAATAACCAATATTCTTATTTATGTGTTCTTACTAGGACCATGGAAACCCTTATGTGGATTGATATGCCCTGAACATGTAAGGAATCATATGATTAAACTCCTAGGCACACATGAGTTGTGCTCTATCTGATTAACAAGGGACATAAAAAAGGATTATTCCACCCCCCCGGGGGAATTGTAACTAATAATTGGGTATTTTTTATTTTCATCCTTTTCCAGTGCTGGGACCGAAATTTGAGATCTCTATGTCCCTGTGTCATTCTATGGGATGAGAATCCATCTGGAATCATTTCTTTGAATTTCCCTACACATTTTTGACCCATATTGTGGGAAGGGGATTTTAATTTCAACATATAATTTTGGTGGCTGGGCCAGGATATAGATTCAAATCATCACTATGTAACCTATGAGGGTATGAATCAAGCCATAAGTTGATCTATAACAATCCTCCTATATATGATTGGTCCAAAAACATGAAAAGGGGAATTCTTTCCGTGGGATATGGACTATAATGTTGAATCTAAGTGTCACTACATATCACACAAGTGAAGGATTCGTGCCACACAAAGTTCTTTAGAAAAAAACCTGAATTTGTTTCATCCATATGCAATAAATGGGTCATTTTGTTTGGGTGGCGGCTCAACCAGGATATAGAATCCAAGTGTCACTATGTTTCCTATGGGGGAAGAAATCCCACCACTTCTAGTTCATCAAAATACTCCTTACATAGGTTTGGTCCACACATATGAATATGGGATTATTTTTGTTTGGTGGCGGGATCAGGATGTAGAATTATGTCATCTAAATATAATTCGAGGGCATGAATCAAGCCAGACATAGTTACTGATGTATGTTCCCTATACAAGTATAAACCATGCGAATCGAGGTGGAATTTTTAACCATTGTATTGAGATTATAGACATTTAAGATACATTTATTAATTATTTAGGTTTGGGAAAACCCGCAAATTTAATTCCAAATAAGGTATGAGTAATTATTTGGTTATGAAACTAGGAATAACAAGGGTTTCGATAAACAAATGTAAAAAATGGGGGTACATCAAAAGATATTTTCAGTCCTATTTTTTATAGAATATGATAAAGGATGGAGGAGTCCTTACCTATCTCATTGGAATAGTGAATCAAGTCATACGTAGTTATTTGGATAACCATCATCACATTGGATTGGTCCATGTGAGGGGGGGGGGGGGTTATTGTGGCTGGACTCGGGACATATGGTCTAGGTGTCACTATATATCCTAAAATGGTAGAAATTAATGCACACATAGTTCAATAATGCATCATGGTAAGAGAACAATGTGATATCCAATATCCTCTTAGGTGAGAATATTCATATTCCATGTTTTTTAATGTCATTTATTGAGGAATTTGGTAAAACAGTTTAATGTCATGTTTGGGGAAAATTATATACAGCAGTAACGTTGTGTGGTATGTAAATACACGCTATGTAGTTTAATATCATTAAATAAGGACCTTTTGGCTATTTTGTATAATGATGTATAGGGAGGAAAGTGCATGCAATGTATTTTAATGTTAGACATCTATTACATCTTATCCTGTAGTTTAGCATTATGCAACCAGGATATACCTATTGGGGGAATGTTGTATTTTTTCAGGAACCATATATTCCATGGCGTTTTAACATGCTTTCCATCCATCAAAATTACAGAATACTCCCCATTGGAGTATATATTATATATCACACACAGTCACTCCCAGTTTAGATCCAATTTTGGGGTTTTTCTAACAAGTAATATGAGTTTTCTGAGTACCAATATCAATTCTCCACCAATAAAATAACAAAGGGGATACTTTATTTTGAAGCGTTGTGTAATTTGGTTTTTGATCATCTCTAAATGATTAATGTTATGAAATATTCTCCCATCCACTCACTCACACTCATCAATCCATTTTTGGGTTTTCACATCTCTTGATTGTTGATCCCAAATCAACATGTGGAGTGAGGGTAATTGAATATTGATCTATAAAACTGGTCTACCCTATATACTAAGGAATACAAAATTTCTTGAGTGGTGGTGTAGGTCGTGGTCCTATAATCTCATATAGCATGGAAGATATCTTCCTTCCATGATTTTGTGTCTTTATTTACCGACATCTGGAATATATTGGATAATGTCTTTTAGAAGGCATCTGTCTGTTTATTGGATGCTGCATGGTAGTGGGATGAATAGTTGGAATTGATACTATACTCAGGATATAGTATCTCCAATTTAAAAAATAGAAATTAGTGCTATTTTCCATCATTATTTTATATGGGACACCAAATATGGTGAATATTCTAGCTTTTACAAAGCTAAAAATACATTTCTCTCTAACCTCTTTGAGTGGTACATCCATCAACCATATATAAAAGAAGACACTCTTTGTTAGGATATACATGAATTTCTTATCTATAATTTGGGATATAGTACCCCAACGTCCATTCCACATATGGAAAATAGATATTAGTACGTGTTTATTTGATGTAGCATATGGTTGGTGGTGGAATTGACATGATTTTTAGAGGAATGGTACTATTAGAATTTACTTCAATTATACATCATAATGGGCTAGTTGTATCCAAGAATTTCAAAAAGATGAGAGTTCTTTCATCCTAATAAGGTTACCCCACTAGCTCATATGTGAAAATACAACATAAAAGATATGATATACCCTACATCAATTCATCAATTAAGGATCCCATAATTCTCATGATTATGTAGGACTGTTTAATTTTTTTTTCATTACATTGGAAATAAATAATTCCTTGTATATGGATTTTCTCCATTATGGCCAGCTCTGGTGGGATTTCAATCCTTTTGAATGAAATACTCAATGGGAGTCATATAGTGAGTTATAAGACTATATTTATTAGGTATGAGTCTAACTTAATCAATTTATTTTATTCTATATAGATTTAATTATTACATCATATGAGGGTGGGAAATGTAGATGAACATCTCGTCTCGATTCGGATTGGTTAAAGCTTAGGGGGAATTTTTGTGATCATCACCATGTGTACTTTGTTACATGGGTACGTGAGTTACTATTGGATTTGAGGGGAATTCATCCATTAACCCGTAGAGATGGTAAATAAAGAGATTATCTATTCTTTATTTATATAAAAATCACTATTAAACTTCTCGAGGAACTGTAATTAATTTGTATTTTTACATTAAGTGTTCTACTTTTTCTTATTAATCTAGATCTAGGATTGCAATGAGAACCAATACTATGATTCATTATTTTCAAACCATTCTCATAACAAGAAATATTATGAAATGACTATTGTTTCTAGTATATGATTATGAATCCCATCCCTACAATTTTGAGCTTGGTATCTTCCACCTTTTTCCTATTGGCCTTTTGGATGTTCCATCAAAATGATTCTCCCATGTTTATGGATCGATTTATGTAAAAAAACCCTTAATTTGGAATCCTTGAATCCAATTATGTTATTTATTCCAAGGGGTGTTCTTACAAGAAATATTTTAATTCTTCACTATGGATATATTTTTGTGACACAAACTATATGTAAATTTTTTTAGATGGCTGACCCTCATGAAAAACATCTTATCAGCTTTGGACAACTGAAAATGTACTTGGGTTGGTTTCTATGTGATAAAAAATGGAACTCTTGGTGTCGTAGATAATGCCTTAGATTCTATACTTCTAATAGTTGAATAAGATTCCACATTTCAATATTAGAATATCGAATCTCACCATCAATCATGGTTTGACATAAATAGTAAATGATGCTTCTATTCCTGATGTCATTGATCTACGCAAGTAAGGATCTTAGAGATCACTCCATGGTAAATATGAAAAATATTATTGTTAATCCTTAAATGGGTGGAATTAAAACTAGTGCCCATAAGAGATATCTATTGAGAATGTCAAGATGACTTCATAATCTGATAGTTTATTCGATAAGTGTAATGATTTAACCACAATGCCATCAACATAACATTTAATGAATATCCTAATGATGGGTTTGAAGATGTGATGGATGGCATGATGATATGTGTCACTTGAATTCATCAAGATGAAGGAATTACCTTGTTGAAAAATACTCCTTCGAGGCACAATAAGTGTGGATTCATTATCATCTCAGGCTATTCAGAGATGATTATATCCAAAATTATATTCCATGAAAGTGAGATCTAGATATTCCATCATTTCATCGATTTGTAGTTTTGTAATTGGGATTATGAAGTTTTCTTTCATATGGTATTGATTGAGATATCTAATTTCATTGAAGAGTTTATTTTTCTCTTATTATTTTTTCTAAGGACAATATCAGCTAAGCGAATGAGATATTAAACCTCATTAATGATATTTTCTAGGATGATATATTAATCTTTAGAATATATCTTTGAAACATGTTATGGGTGCATCCTTATGGAAGCTTTTGGGTAACAACAATGATATTTAGGATATCCCATGTGGAAAGTGACCACCTTGAAATCTAGGCCTAGATTTTCTATATTCTTATAGGATATTTATTCATGATACTACAATATGAAGAAGTTGTATACCTCTTTCTCCCAAAATTACATAGTTTCAATAATGTTATTGGGTTGTGGGAGTTCTTTTATACCAATGTTTATTTCCATTAGTTATTTAAATGTGGTAGAAATACTCTCTTAAAATGATGGATGAGAATAACTATGTTTTTCTTCCTCTTAATCATTTATATATTCCACATCTTCTTTTAGTTCTGTTGAGGAATCAATATTTGAGTTGATCACTTCATAGTTAAGAGAAGTGTCATAATATTGGTATTCAAAATATTAGGAAACTTCTTCTGACCTGGCTGATACTAATAACTTTTTAAATGTGGATAGAGTGATGGATAATGGAATGCATTATTTATGTTCTTCATTAGATGGTGAGAAAGGTATTATATGTACATATAAGGATGCATTGAGAGCAGTTAAATTTGAGAATTCACTATTTTTTTGGAGCAGTGGGTTTTTATGAACGGTTATACTCAGTGACAATTATTGAAATCATGAAAACTATAGAATACCCATATAAACAGGGACTCAGAAAATCAACATGACTGATGAGAAATATGTATTAATCACCAAGATTCTTTAATGGGTTGGTAGGTACCATCTCAAAACCATTCCCGGAGGTGACTTAATCAATACCATCTAATGAGGGTATCTTGAATTTCATCTCATAGAATATAACACTGATATAGCGATACTCACGTGATTTGATCATTGGCCTTTTCAGTGTACAATATCCCATTTTTCCTTACTTGAATATTTTATGGAATGATGGTATGATGAAGGAATCAATGTGTATTTATGAAACCGAGACCTTCAAATAATAATGTTGTCGGTTTTTTTTGAACCATTAGAAACTATTAGTTGGCTACAAGGTTCCCAAATCATGTTTTGATCTTGATTTGGACCAATTGATTTTGTTAACTTTTTCCATATCCCAATAGGGTTGTGGCCGATGGTGTCAGGTTATCTTCATTGTAACACATCAAACTATGTTTTCACAGTTGGAGAAGATTAACACCAGAGACATTATCAATGAAAACTTTTCGGATGATTATAAAATTTATCTTTCAGGACACGTATATGTTTATAATGTGTCCTTGTATAATGGAATCATTATCAAGACATATAAAAAAGATATCCATGAGTCATTATAGTGGGCCAGTCTCATATAGATTGACTACATCTTTAACCACTTCATCTTCAAATTGTTGGAGGATTATGAAAACATTCATAAGGGCCTCCCTGGGATCTTTTGAAAAATTTAGGGAATCCCAAATTTATAGCTTGGCTAGTAATGAAGAATATTTATTTAGAATGACATACTTATGTTATAAATTCTAGAGTATTCTATAATTTTAGGGATATTTCATAAGAAATTGAAGGACATTCTTGTTGGATGAGGATGGTCCGACACCTGAGACATGAGATAGTGTTGTTTTTATTCCTTGTGGGTTCATCAGATGATGATTTCCAACATTCCATGGGTGATTATACAATTTTTCAACTTCTGAAGGATATTAAAAAATGATCATGCAATATTGTCTTCCATAAGGATTAGGTGAGTTTTCATGTTATGATTTGGTCCTCCGAAAGGATATTTATATTGTTTTTGTATCACTGAAGGATTGAGTGGGGATGTAGCCATCAATTTGATTTCCACATGACTACATCTTCCTGGGTATTGTTGAAATCTGTATCCTCTTCATCTGTCCCCTGAATTGGGTGTGTGGAATAGAGTTTATAATTATACTCATCATCAAAAAAGGGATCCATTATGTGAGTGTCATTAATGGATATAAATACTTAATCCTATCTAATAATGAATCTACCTAATTGACTACTTCAAATTGTCTGATTGGGTTGGGAAGTGCCCATGATTTTAGATCTGGTATAATAAAATATAAGAGGGTTAATGATAGAATTAGACATGCCATGGGTTTGTCTTATTTCAAATTATCTCTACCTTTTTGGTCAAAAATATTCTTGGATTATCTACGGTTGAAGGATTTATGGGATAAGGATGTCAGTTGCATTACATTAGAAAAATTTGGGGCCAAAGTTGACTACATCAATAACACTTTGAGTATTACATGAGCGTGGTTTACTATTTTTAGATTCATTAAACTATCTAACATCATCTCCCATTTTCTATCAACATTTTTCCACTCATATACTTCATTTGATCTTGAGGTGGAATCATAAACCACATGTTTTTGTAGTTTTCCTAGTTTGAGTTGTCTGAAATTAATCATTTTTTGAAAATTTTCTAGGATGAAGAGATAATAATGGTTGGTGTTTCCCATTTACTGATGGAATATACAATAATCTTACCTATCATCAAGACCGACTTCATAATACCTATTTCAATCTAGTCAGAAGAGAAATATTTAGTTTACAACGACTACAAATTTTCTATGGTCTTAGTCTTCTATAAGAGATTAGAAATTAGTCCTCAATTACACGAATTAATTTCACATAGGTCCTCTCCACTTATCTTATTGAGTATGGGGTTGATGTTTACATCCATGGGTTCAGGCATGATTCTATGTAACCCTCGAAGAAGGTTCTAGAGAAGGGGGAAGATTAAATGTAACAAAGGCCACTTCATATCTTCCCACATTTTTTTAGGCCAATGTGTATATTCATGTATTGAAGTTAGTCAGTTTTCAGTATTTTTCTGTTCATTGGGAAATGGTGGATAAATCTTAAAACATGCTTGTATATTTTACCAGGATTATTGGATTTCACACATCATCTTGTAGATTATCAATTCACATAACAATAATCTCATATTAGGGAAATGGATAGTTTAAATATTATGTCATTCCTTTCTATATAGAAATGAAATTTGAGACCCTCTCATTCTCCCACCATTTATAGTGCAGGATGTTAGTGACTATTGTCTTTTGAAATGTTGATCTGAACTAGAAAATTAACTTCCTTCAGAGATCCTCCCATTACGTTATTGAATGAGCTAGAAAATTGGTATAACATACATATAATGATACTTCTATATTCAACAATAGCATATGAGTTTCAATGGTTCATATTTTTCATATAATTGATATCATGGGAACATAAAAATATGTATAATTCTTCTAATGTTGTTTTGTGTCACCTAATACATTGAATACTTGAAGCACATTTTTTCTAAAATTTGTTGCTGATGAAGTGTTGCTCACCCAGTCTGGGAAATGTTTCTATTCTATTTTTATTCTAGAATCTCATCCTTCTATAGATTCCAATTGACATACTAATGGATTGATGGTTCTAATTTTCCCATTATAAATGTCTTCATGAACCTGAACATGGGTTGGTCTAGTATTGGGATAATTGGAATTTCGAAACTCACAATATTAGAATATTGTACACGATTGGGGGAAATCATTAGGGATTTTCATGAATATTTAACGATTTTTTCTTTATGGGGTGAAAATATTGATTTCGTTTCCAGAATATATTTATGTAGACCGATGGTACGGGTGCCATGTTAGATGACCATCCTTACCCTTCTTCACATGATGGGTTAAACACTTTTAGATAAGTTAAACCTTTTTTATGTTTAGGATATGGATATACTAGAGGAAACTGAGAAGAATATTCCAAATGATGGGTTACTTAAAGTATCTCATGATTGAATCGCCTCAAATCCTTCACATACACCGCGTTTCAACTGATTCACTCCTCGGGAATCATGGGTTCGTTCTCATTTTATGTTAGAGGTTGGTTATGTGTAAAAATGTTTTCATTATTCAGTTTGGTAGGCATTTTTAAGGAGTAAATGAGGAATTTTCTAAGGGGCAGCCAAATATATGACATCCCACTAGTTCTATGTATGCACACCTTTGTGTTTGGTGTGGATAATATTCTTTTCCGAACTATCCTCTCCATATTCATCTTAATTTACATCATTTATCAGGTGGTATATAAGATTTATGTTCGCAACATTCATTATTCCATAATGTATAGTGTTTTCCATACCAGGTTATGAATGAAATGAGATATTTTTTCATTCTTTTTTGAATATTCTCTTTTTATTCATGTTTCCTCTTCGATTATCATTGTAAAGGATAATTCAGAGGGAAAAAATATATAACATTCTCGTGGGTGACCCTTATGGAGGAAAACAATCACATGATAGGATGGAACATGGGACTTCCCTGCTCATTGTCCTCCCCAATCAAGAAAATACTCATGTCTGTTTGATGGGTGGTTGATGTAAAAATGTCCCCAATCCTACAAGAAGGGGTTTTCCATTCCCTTTCTACGAATCTTTATCTCAGGTTTTTTTGTCTTACTAGGGGTTTGTTTTAAAAAAAATCCCTTTCACTACTGGATGGGGAATATCCTTTATTTCATCTATTCTTGTTGTTGATATTTCTACTTTCTTGTTATTGTGAATTTCTATGTGAGTGTGAGCTAGATACGGTCATGAGTCTATACATTAATTTTTTATATATGAGGACATGAGAATTTATTTTTGGTTTTCATTCCTTATGAGATAATCCAATTGAATATTCATGGACTCCTAGTCTATGAGTACTTAAAAGGATCTATCTCATCGAGCCTTATGATTCTGAGACTTAGTCATGGTCATTTCATGTCGAGCATGATTCCTTCAAGGAATATGGATTTCATTTCATTGTAAGCATGGGATAATGATAGTTCATGAAGAAATTTTGAGTGTATTCTAATAGATGGTATGTGTCCTGATGTAATAAGATGCAAATTATCCCTAAACCCGGATATGTACACCAGATGTTGTATCCTTGATAATGTAAGGAAACTTTTGAAACTCACTGAGGCATGTCAATTAAAGATCTGTCTTCCACCACTATTATTGTTGTTTTCAAGAAGATGGAAGGTATTAAATGTCAATTTTTCTTTGAGGCTCTCCCTATTTTAGCATGGGGTGCATACCCATAAATGGGAATGAATCACGCTTTAAGGTGGTGGAGATTTGACCGGAGATTTAGTAAAAAAATTTATATTCCTTACTATGATCATTCCATATGTATGATGAATTGTTAAGTGGAAGTGGGACAAACAATAACTGGTATTTCATTATTGGATAATTTTCTTCTCATAACCAACATATCAATTTTTTCTTTTTCAATAGATTCTTCTACAGGGTCTTCCTAACGTGGACATTTATTACAACATTATCCTAATAAAAGGGGATTTTTTAGTATCATTAACTTCTAAATAGTCCCAAGGTGGATCATAATATGACTGTGGCCCCAATAAATGTCCGGACTTATAAATGATATCACTTGTTTCTGGAAAGGTGTCTGACATTCTTGTCCCCATCCTTCCATTCACATTGCAAATGAATAATTTTTTATATTTTATATGGTAAGGGGAGAACAAACTTATTGATATAGAACATGACTCTACAGAGTACCTTCATAGTTTGTTCTATAATGGAGAGGACTATCATCATTACTTCATATCCATCCATGACTATAATTTCAGAATTTTTCTTCCAGAGGAGGACCTTCAGGATGGAATTCACAGTTGGGATAACCATCTTTCTACACGATTTCAATTCAGGGAGGGGTATTACCATGAAATCTATCTTGGATAAGAATACCATCATATCATTATCTCCAACTATAAGGATAATTTATACAGTGTATACCATGTGTAGGAAAATCAGAGTGGATGAAAAAAATTTATTACAATCTTTTTTTTATAGAATTTTATCCACATGGAGGGTTATGATGACATTTATCAGGGGAAATTCTCTCGTGATTAATCATTTATTACCCTGAAGTATTTCTTTATGAGTGATTTCAGGATGATATTCAAAGTTCAATGAATCAAAATTACAGGGAGGAACATCACAACTTCTTTTTTCCACTTCCATAATATATTAATGGACTGGAAGGATTCAGATCCTTTATTTATAGGTTTTTATAGTATCAAAAACTCTAGATTATAGTAGAGTAGCATTAGGAATATTCTTTTCATTATCTAGATACATTGTCATGATTTATTATTGGGTTCTCTCTTGGGGGAAGCTGGGACCTCTTGCTATTGCTAACAACTTTCATATAAAATATCATATTTAAGTGGCCCTAATGATGCTGTCGGGATATACAGAAGAGCACCATGTGTTCTAGTAAGGAAATGTGCATACCCTAGAGTAACCACCCTAGAGGAACAATGTCACCCAGTTGAAAAGTGTAGTTGTTCTTGATCCATTTCTCCATTTATTATGGAATATGGATGACAACCCTCTAACACTAGAGCAGGGATGTATTTCTACTTCCGGGGGACCATCTAATTTATTGTTTGATTCTACCTACCTGGGGAGAAGTGATTGTGACCTCATCTCCTTTATATAAAAGGAGAAAAGATCACATCTTGATAGGTATGAAGGATTTGATCATGAATTGATAACTAATACTCGATCATTATAATGATGTTTTGAGATAAAAATTTGGATATAATGGGGATATATGTCTATCTTGATGATAAAATTATGAGTTTGTGCATGTTTTAGCACTCCATGTTCTTCTATTGGGTACATGAGGTTCTCCAGTGTCAGTGTAGTGGAACAATTCTACCCCTAATTTATGGATTGGATATGCTATTTTTTTCACCAATTCCCATCATATTTCATTAATGGGATTCATATTTGTGATCTATGATTCACATTTTCTAATTTTTTATTGTATTTTTATGATGGTCATTATTTTTATATATAATAATTTGAATCTAATCATAATTCATTACCACCGTATCTGACTGCTGGGATTCGTAATCCATTTAAATGATATATTTATGCCTTTATTTAGTCACCCTATTTGGATGATATAAATTATATTCATCCGAATGGATTATAATTGCCTCATAGTTTTTTTCCACGAAATTTGAATGATGGTATTTGTGTGCATCTGTAGGGATTTTTGTCTTAATAAAATTAATATACCTATATGTTTTGAGGCCTTGGTGATCATTGGTTGTTATTTTTACTTTCCCATTATTTTCCTATGTATTTTTTTCGAGGGATTCATAAGGGGGATATATATTGTATGCATACCCATATTTTTACTTGATAAATACATGAATTATATCTTTATAAGAATACATGGTTATTTCCTATTCTTGATTAAACATTCATCATCCTTTGATGGAATCCTAGTGGATTTTTGGTCATTGAACTTAAGTGGGATACCACGATGTGATAACCTCTTCAAAATGAGAATACTAACCATGTGGTATAGGCAGCAACATATTCTGGCAATGGCCCTTATGTGTGACCCCTATGTAGCAATCAAAAAATCATTAAAGATAACTTTATAATCATTATTAATGTAATGGAGTTACTAATTGATGTGTTTTGGAGATTGTATCCAAATAAATTAGAGACAACAAGTTTATCCTCCTGTTTGGGGTCCACCAACCACTACTGAGTGGGTAGATGGTGGGATTTCATTTAATAGAGGGGATTTCATACAACTTATAGTCTTGGGAGAGTACAATTCTAATTGTACACTCGAATTAGTGAATTTTATACCAAATATTGGAGACATTGTGTGGGTAACATATTCCTATACATCATGGATGGCTCCACAAATTTTTTGATTCAAAAGCATGCATGAATGTACTTCTGGGATAACATTGGATAGAAGGAATCACTAAAGAATTCATTGAATAAAGGTTAATAATAGAGAAAATAATCCCCATAAATTTTTAATATCATGAAAATTTATATAATTGATGAAATGTCATGGCCCACTAAAGTTTTTATGTGAATGGGGCCTATTGATAGGTAACACTGCCTCCTCAGATAAGAATTCACATTAGGTGTACCATTTTTTATTCTGATAAAATCATAGATCTTGATGATCAATTATATGGATTAAGAGGTGTGAAACCATTCAGGTTGGATATACCAATTTTATTTCCAACATCTATAAGTGTATGTCCATGTGGGCTGATTGCAATGGGTAACTCAGTGTTCAATTACAGATATTGATCATAACATCTGACAATGATCTCCAATATGTTTTTATTTGTGGAAGAAAAAAACCCAATGGATATCACATCAATGATTCATATAATAGCTTTCAAAAGGTATTTGTTTGAAGGGTGATTCTTCCAATTCCCCTCAAGAACTCATATTGTTTGTGATAATGGGAAGATGTGATCATATCACCCCATTGGTGAGAACCATACCCAATTTCAAGACTCTCTCATAGATTTGACATATGTTAATTTGTTTATGAATTATTGGGTCATTCCATAACATGTGCATGTTAGTTATCCCTATGAAAGATCCATCACAAATATACATCAGTTAAAAATTATCTCTATGTAACTCATGATATCCATCAATGAGGTATCTACATGTAAACAATTTTCTTCATTAATGTAACACTTTTTTTGAAATATTACTAATTATATATCATTTTAGTGAGGGAATTATAGTTTTAATCAATATTGGATGGCGCTATAGATTTTATCATCCTATAGGGGTACATAAGATATTTTGACTTCATGGTTGAACCCAGAAGATAGGATTCCTACATATCCTGATGAGAGGAATAAGAACCCACATAGTTTGGTATATATTTACAAGAGACGTCACCTATTATAGTTGGTTGGAAAGAACATGAACATATATTTTTTCATCATGTGGTAAGAAATTATTGGTGAATTGTCCCTTATAAAATACTATGATGGACTAACGTCGATGAAGTCCAACATAACCGAAAGTGATTTGGTCTTATGGGTGAAAGTGACCCTTTCAGGGTGTGTCCCAAAGAACATTAGGGTAACCTGGGTGTAATGTTTGTATTTTTGGGAGGATTTTTACATATCCCATTTATTTTGGAATAATATAACTATTAGTTTGGTTTGAGATGGGACTTAATCATTAGATGAGTCCCATTATGTGTTTATGAGTCAGGTTATGCAATGGAGCTACCTTGATAGAGGGTCTGATCTGGGGGAGCACCTTCTTGGAGGAACATGATTTATGTTTATTCAGATGTCATTAAAACACATAATTCTAAGATAGTGTGATTATTTCACAGTGTGGGAAACAAGATGAGGCATTGGATATTAAGATCACACAACCCTCTTGATATGTTGATATATTTTACTATGGCTCAATGGGGGGAAGTTATAGGCCACTAAATGGTCTTATTTACCATCTTGTTTTCATATCCTATATTGTTATATATACAAATCAATTTTAATATATCCCAGGTGAAGGAAATTATGATATATGTTTCCACCTTCTCCAAGAAAATATAGGGTCTTACTATACTTGTATTGAACCTGAACTCATTATAAAGAAAACGTATGAACCTTCAACAACGACCTTCATCAATGGGAAATTCCAATAGTTCACTTTAATCAAATAATTTTGTATTTTCATGTATGTATCAAAATTATTGACCCTCATTACAATTTAAATGTAATCAAATGGTCATTCTAGTGCTCTTCCTCGCTGTTGGGTGAGACAACATAACATATCTTACCATTGGTATTTAAAATCCAAAGAGAATAGTGGTGTGTCCTATGATTTATCATAGATGTCTTGTTGATATGAATGTGTCATGGGTGTAGTTATGTTTGAGTGGATCATGGAGGGTCAATTCAGTGTCACATGTTATTATATAGGATGATGATTCTTCCACGTAGTGGGTTGCTATGTAGGGAGGGGGAACTCCTCATACCATGGTGGTATATAGACCTAGATTCATCCAATTTAGCACCTTTTTAAATGTGTCTAGGTTCCTTACATGTATAATGGTTGTCCACAGACTCAATTTACACCCTCAGAGTAATTTCCATTGAGGTTCAGGGTTCCCCCTATGTAGAATGTGGCTACATGGGGATCTTGTTTAGAGAGAATCTATTTTTTATGTGCCTTATTGGGAATATGTATGCCGAAGATTATTAATTATCTAAATTAATTTTTATTAGTTTCCTTCTTCGATAATTCTATGGGGAGGGTCATTAATAGTTAGGAATCATAGAGTGAGTTCATCTCTTGGGGAGCTATCAATATTTATATTGATCCTTTCAATAGATCTCCTCTTGGTATTTTGATTTTTGATCCCCCTGAGGATACCCTATTAACATATTCACCAAGAAGTGAGGAACTATATACTAGTGTAACTGGACATCTATGATGATTTAATGATCCTTATTTTCTTTAATCCCAAGGATGAAACTCATACCATTGATAACATAGTTAGTGGGGGAACATGTTGACCATCTGCGGTGGAGAGAGATGCTACCTCAGCCCGTCGAATGACTTCATATTGTTCATGGGGAGATAATGGATTTTCATTCTTTATAATCCATTTGAGTTCACGAGGGATGTAAACTGTGAGAAGGATATATCTACCTCTTTCACATAGATGATTTTTCTTGTAGGGTTGGAACAGTTGTGTTTCTTTTATGAACATATTTGTTCACAGACTTATTTCATATCATATTTTGGAATGTAGTGGTGGTCTATGATGGAATTATAATATGCATCCTGACTTTTTCCATTCCCTTTTTCTCTCATTTAAATATTTTGTTTCTTTATTTTCTTATTCTAATTTTTTCTTCTTCTTTATCCAAATCAGTCAAATTATTCCAATTTCCCTTGCGTTGTATTAAAGAAAAAAAATACACTTTCAGCATTATTATATTCATTAAAATCATTCAAAAATTCATAATTTTATTCCAATATAGGAAATGATATTTCCAAATATTTTATAATGTGGAAAAAAGTAAATAAATAAATTTTCTTATATTTAATTTCTTTACGTGATGAATGAAACTGATATAGGTAAATAAAAAATAATTTTAGATCAAAACATTACTTTAGTTCCCAAATCATTGAATTTCGGTGATGTAAGTTTAAATATTTCTTAATTAATATATTTAATTTTTTTTAAAAAAATTATTTTTATTGAATAAATTTTTTAAATAATATAAATTTTTATTGTGTTATGATAATGTAGAAAAAATTCAGAATTATAAATATCATTATATGTCGTGATTCATCTAGAAAATCATTAATTATACAAAAAAATCAAAAAACCCATCTATGTTACATTTTAAATATAGAATAAAAAATTGAATTTCACGTAGTAAAATTATTATTACAAATTAAATAACATTATATTTTAAAATAAAGTACAATAATAAATGAAAAACTTATTTTATTGGAAATTTCTCTTTTAAAACATGAAGAGTTGTTAAACCAATATGTTTATCAATTTAAAAGTGATTATAATATTTTTTATATACATTAGATTTTGTAATAATTATATTTTTAATGTAATATTCTCCAAATATATCATGGATCTTTTTAGTTTAGTTTTTTTATAAATCAAGTTGTCGATCATAATATTAATTATGAATAAACAAAATTCTATCTTTTCTGGGTGTTATATAGAGTCTAATTAAAAGATAATATTTCAGAAAGTGATTGATGAATTGGAATATACATTAATATAATAATATATAATGGTTTCCTAAAAAATATATATGAGGATAGTTTAATTTTTTTTATGAATATGACTGATTGTTTTATTATTAATGCATTAGCTTATATGAATTCATGCTATATTTTATGAAGATATTGGATACCTAAAATAATGGGTATTCTATATATTTTTTTAATTTCAAGAAGTATTCTATAATTTATAGAACTGAAACCTAGATTATTTATTATCTCCTTTTGTTTCTAAATATAATATATAATTTTATTCTGAGATAGTGGAAATTTGTTGGAATAATTCAATGGGTCATAATATTTTAAAAAATAATTTCAATAAATGTTGAATGATTTTTAAAAATGTTTGATAATATTATAAAAACATTCCTAAATTAATGTAATGTATTCTTAAAAAAGTATATGTAAATATAAATGTAAGGAGGATTTTTTAACTAATATGGTTAGACATAAATTACATTATGTTGTATATGATTAAAGGCTAACAAAATATTAAGAGAAGTGATTGTAAACTATATATAAACGTAACTACTTACAAATAACCATAATTCTAGATAGTAGATATGATTAAATAAGTTCACATTGGGAAGATGAAATCCTATTATTTTTAGCTATGTAGGATTCATTCATGATGTTTCTTAGTGAAATGTAAGATTAAATTTGTATGATGTTAAGATCTATAAGGGAAATCGTGTGTTTTTTAGTATTAACATGCCCATGAAAATAGAGGAATATTAGATAAACATGGAACCATTTGAATACATTGAAGAAAATATTCAGAACCCCAAAATAAATTATTATGGGTTTTGAAAAAAAATTTACAACGACATGTGTGATTATATTTTTCTATTGGGATGAAATGTTATAATAAATTATGTTATAAATTCATCCTTTTAAGAATTTTTGCATAAATGTAATATTTTTTTAGTATAAATGAGTATGATGATGATGCTAAAGCTATTAATTAATATTTTAAGCATCGTGAATTGCGATCATTATTCAAGATGAGAATTACCAATTTGATTTAGTATGATGAAGAAGAAATAGGAACATTTTTTAGAGAATATAGGTTAATGAGAAATAGATCTAACCTAGTGATTATCGATGAATTTATCATTCATCAAATGTTTATAATGAATGAATAAATAATGGTAGGAAATTTTTTTTCCTCGAGTTCATACAAAAGTAAATGAAATGTTTTATGAGTGATTTATGTATGGAATTTCCATGCGATGAGAGTTCAAAATAATAATTTATATAGAAATTTATAGAAATAAAAATGTTATTATAGGCAAAATATCATACACAATATATGATTTTTAATTTGATTTGAATTCTATAAAATATAGAAAAGTATGATACAATATTATCTTGATCAATGAAATAACATTACTAGAGTATTTTTGATATTTGGTAAATGAATACAGAGAAGATTTAATCAATATATATTTAATATTAGAATTTATAATATTAAATAAATATAAACTAATTTGGTAATTTGTCGATAATAATGGGGTTTTAAATATTAATATTAAAACACTTTATTAATATATCAATAATGAAAGAAGTCATGGTTATTATTTACCTAGATACAAATGTGGATGTTAATATTCCAGCATGTTATATGATTTCCATATTTTGAAATGGGGAAACATATCACACATGATATTTTTAGAGAATTTAAAAATAATAATAATATTAAAAGAATGTTTCATTAGAGATAGAAGGAACACATACTACCAAGATAAAATATTTGGTTTTGTTAAATAATATTAAAGATAGGTTTTTATGAATTTGGCACATATTCTATGGATTCTCTTTATCAATGATAAGTATATAGTGTTGATATAAATAAATAGAAATTGTGTTTCTAATATTAGATCAAACATTATATGTTGAACTTTTTCAAAAAGAATAATCTATAATTGATTAATGTAAATCTTAATGATTATACACTATACTTTTACTTTTGATAATTAGTATCTTCAACCACTTATATAACACGAAACGCCAATAAAAAGCCTCCCATTACTCCATAAAGAATAGATACTCACCGTTTTTTCAAAATACTAGAAGTTTGTATTCTCAAAATTTATACCAAAATTCCTTGACATGAGAATGTAATACCCCAATGAATGTAGATTAAAATAATAATATTCATGATGGATTTCATAACACGTAAAACTGGGAATTAAGAAGATTGTGATATACATTAAAAACATTATTTTTAAAATATTCTCATTATAGACTAGAAATTAAAATGGAGTTATGAATAGAACTAAAAAAGGTATGAAAAATTAGAATAAATATTTTATTTAATGAATATTTATTTATTAATTCATGATAACTAATAATATAATTTTTAGTAGTAATTTCTGGCTTAAAATATATATATACATTAAAAATTTATTTTGTTATTTTTTTGAGAAATTGTTGTAAAAAAAGTATTCTAATTTATTAATTTTTATATCATAAAAATAATATAATTATTTAAATTGATGTAAAAATATTATGCTTGGGTGATATTCTGTTATTTCATAAAAAATAATGATTACTATATGAATAATAGAAAATGACGATTTTTGTAAAATTATCATAACCATGAATAAAATAAAATATTGAAAAATTAACTTTATAATAAATTACCATAAACCTAATTTGGTTATAAATAACATATATAATTTCTTATTAATCAATATTTTACATTCATTTTGTATATGAACATTTATGGGCATAAAACAAACTTATTTTAAAACTATTTTTCTATGAGTTTTTTTACATCAATTAATTTGACGCATTTTTTATGATTTAATATATAAAATTTAATTTATTATATTTTATTAAGTGGTTTATGTTTTATATTTTTTTTCCTTATATTTTTTGTAATTATTAATAGTAATGGTAGGAAATATTTGTCACCTTGATAACTGTAAAATAAGTAAAACAATGATAATTCACAAGGATATGACCTATAAATATCTTGAATTATTTTTAAATATTATATTTTTTTATAATAACCACAATTGGATTAAAAATGAGTAAATTATTTTTTAATTTTCATTGATAATGATTTTATTATGAGTACATGAAAAGTATAATAACTATACACGACTCAATATGTTTTAATATTTATAATATTTTTTGTAGGTATAATAATAATTTATATTATATTATAAATTATTATAAAAAATATTAATGAATTCGTTTTATCATGGTAATTTATTTTTATTTTTTAATGTTGAAATAATTTTCTTAAATGAATATGTAATGTCGATATTGTGTTTCATCATTTAATTAAAAAACAAAGTAAATCATTTTATAAAAATTCTATTATATACAATTTTGAGGTATTGTTATATTAAATTAATTATGTTGATAAAATTAACATAATATTTATTTTCCAAATCATAATAATTCAATTCCATTAGTATAGTCATGTTATTGTACTCAATCATTGTGAAATGTCCTCGAAATGTCTTCAATGTTGTGTTATTTTAAATAATAAACTAATTAATTATTAAAAATTATTTAAAAAATAGTTTATTTTTCCAAGATAATGTGATATGATAGATAATATCATAAAAATTCCACTTATGTGTAAAATTTATGGTTTAGTATATTTATTTAATATTATAGAGTTAAAAATTTATAAATCACTATAATCAACAAAAGGGTCAATGGGGGACAAAACTAAGAGATATGTATGAAAATATTACTTAATTATATGTAATTTTTTAAGGTTATTTAGAGTCATAATTATCCATGATTTTAAATAAATAAATTTACTTCCACTTTAACATGAATATTAATTTATATTAATTTATTATATTAAGCATCTCCAAGGGTTTCCTCCACTCACTAATAAAAGGGGACCTCCTATCATCCCTTACTCACAACATTTGAGAACTCAAATTTGGTAAAGCCTTACCAAATCCTCTCTAAAACCATCCACCCATGACCTAGATTCTATATTATCATAAGAAGGAAATACTAAAAGATATATTTTGTAATCTAATTGAGGTATTCCATGGATGAGGTGTAACACTTAATGAAAAATTCTGTTTTTTTGTACTAGTACCTCTATGAAATCATGTTAATCCTTGATGATATAATAACATAAATTAATACACTATACCATTATGTTACAATTTTTTTGATTAAAAAATTATTCATAACCTTTTTCTATCCTATGGGGAATGAAAATTGGGTTTGTGCATAACTGTCAACTACCACCTCCATGAAGAGATGTGTTTCATTTTTCAACATTTCCATTGATGGTATTTTATAAAGGTGTATTTATTATTTATTTATATATCATTCATGACATGATTAAATTTCTTTTGTGATAAAATATTTTTAATTCAAATGTTATACTTATTTCTTTTCCATACATTTTGTTTTGAAAATCTTAAACACTTTCATAAAAACAAGTTTTACTGGGATATTATTTCCAAAGTGTTTTATAATGTTTTTCTAATAGACATCATATTATAACATACATAGAATGAGTTGTAATTTACATTGAATAAAAAAATATAATTCATTATAAGAATTATCACAATGAGAATGTTTCATATGAATGAGAATCACCTTTATCATATAAGACATTTGACATCATGTCCTGTCTTTCATATTGAAAAAGCCTTCATAAAAGGGATGATACTCATATCCATTATAAAGTAATCACTAACATAAATATTATCAAATATTTTTTAGGAAGTCCATCAGTCTGAGTAATCTTATGTTATAAATACACATGACATGTTTATATGTTATGGAAAAATTATAAGAATTGTTATAGTGTTTATAAATAAGATGTCAAACTTCAAGTAACACCAGTTTTTCCTCAGCTATCAAGTTATATATGACCTATTTCATTAAAAAAATATCCATGTATATGACCATTAGAATTATTTTTAGAAATATCATGTCATTTAATGAGTTTGAATTATGTTGATTACATTTCTATTGAGTATTCTAAATAATACCATGTTTCAATAGCTTTTTCATAAACATTGTATTTAATTTGAAGGTAGTCTTCTAAAAAACATGGGTTACGTTTCTTCCTTATGGTTTTTCTAATTGTTTCCACATCTCATAATCCTTTAAATGTCTTCCAAGGATATGATGATAGATAATATATTCAATCAGATCAAGGGATTTCAAGGAAATAATAGAAGATAATGTTAACCATCAGATCGACGACAACCAAGTCGAAATAAATATAGAATCTAATAATCAAATTGAGGGATTATATGGAAAGTATGTTTGAGTCATTTAGATTGTTTTATTGAAGTATTTACCTAGTAAAGAAGTACATAAATTGTTGTATATATAAATTATAAGATACATTTTTTCTTGGTTATAGAATAACTTTATCATTAGTTTAAAAAGTTATCATTTTTTATACTGAATTTCATTAAAAATATTTTTTCAATTATATTTTTTTAAATATTTTTGTTTCACTAAAATATTAATATAATTACAATAATTGTATTGAAATTTATTTTATTATTGTATTATATGTATTAATATAAATTTTATAAAAACATACTTTTGAATTTATCATATTTACCATGATATAGATTCTTGTATAATTGATAATAAGATACTTTTTTTTTCCAATATTTAAATATTATTTAATCAATCTATACCCTAGTTCAGAGTTTGGGTTTTTTTAATTGTACTAATGATATTGTTTGACAACCTACATAAAGAGGCTTTGGTTATTGTTTAGGATTGAATTTTTGAAGATATGTTTATTAAAAAAATATTTCCCTCACACCAACTATTTCCTGAATTATTTTTTAGCAGATCAAAGGATAAAAAAATTGCTATGAAAGACAAATCAATAGTTCTACAAAACTGATAAATAAAATTAGTATTAGGATTCCAAAACTATAAAATTCTAGGTTTTAAATTTATTACAATATTTCATGTTGTTGAAGATTTTGTTATAAATTTTTTGTCTATAAACTATTATACACAAACCAATATTTATTGAAATGTTTTTCTCAAATTTTTCAACATGGAAAGAATGAAAATCGGAACTATAGAAAATCATAATCTGAATTGACCACTTATCATCGATAATTAGGATTATGAGTACTTCATTGATATTATGAAAACTGATATTATCAACAAAGGGGATGATAATTCTATTATATTGATTGGAGGCTATAATATTATTAATAAATAATGAACTACTTTTACTCATAAATAGAATATATGAATATAAATTAATCTATAGAGTATGTAATACATTTTTATGTTCTATAAAAATATAATTTTATAGTTATATTTCTTCTTTTAGAGATTCCAAATGTAAATGAAAAAAGTCACGATGTTACAATGTTTGGTACATATAATGTTATAGATACTAAAAGAGATATGTTATGAGAAGAATAATATTAATTTCAATTCTTACCAAGTGAATTTATATCCAAGTTGCATAAGAGATTAACGACTATCATAAGGAATTTTCAATCCATTATTGAGACATGTCTTAGAGATAGAATCATTTTTGAGATAATTATTGATATAATTCTTAATAAATGGGAATCAAATATGACTATTATTAATGAGAGTTTAATGTTAAATAATAATAATATAGATTATCTTATCGGTACCCTTATTTATTATGAGGTTAAGCTCAAAATGGGTTATTTGAAATTAATAACAACAAAAATTTTGGAGTTTCCTTTCCATAAACATATTCCTTATCTCCTAGAGATCAATATGTAGAAAAATTTGTTAAGTTTTTCTAAAAGAGGAATCTGTTTATTAAATATTACTCATGTAATTTTTATCATTCTGAAAATGATTTAGATAACATATACAGAATGATGAATAATATAAATCAAATTAAATATTCAAAATATATATATTAAAATTTATAACTATAGAAATGATAAAAAAATATGAAGTCACATTTAATGAGGGTATAAATATTGACACATATGATAATATTGTGTAAATCAAAAGAGGAATGATTGAAAATTAATTAATTTATAATTTAACATAATGAAATATTAAAAATCTAACTGAACAAAATCTCTCAATGATAGTGACACATTGAGTACATTGGAATGTTATTTTTTAAAATACATCTGATAAATAATTTTTATTTTAGCAAAACATATTTTTTCAATTAAACAAATTTAAGTCATTATTTCATGGAAAAGGTACAAACTGATAAAACCTTACCAATATATATCTAAATGATAAATATCTGGATGATAAGTATTCTTCATCATCTCCTAGAGAATCTTTCTTATTAAGAGATAATTTTAATCTTTCTTCTTATGGTGTTTCACATTTCTATAAAATTTCTTAATCATTATAATTTAAAAAAAAATAGATGTTGATATAAAAAGCTATGCTAATGCTGAAAAAGATGAAATTTATTCAAAATGAAATATCGTATCAATAAGAATATCATGATAATACTATTTTTGAGAAGGAAAACCATTCTAATGATTTTTAAAATGTCACCTATGAGAAAAATTTTATAGAAAATATACTTACTTCTAAAACTATTAAAATTGTTGATAATGATTTTGTTTTATAGGTAAATTTTGATTTGTCAAGGTTCAGAAATGTTTTATTAAACCGTAATTGTGGTAAATTAAATTTTAATAAAATTTATAAACAAATATATCCTCTTTGTTATCATAATTCATATTTTTTAAATAAATTGAGGATTACTAATTTTTTTTTGATATTATCTGACCCAATAAGAGTTGTTTCTAAAATGCTAATATTTTTGTTTTTTTAGAATTATGAGAATACCCGCAACTAAAATATTAGTTATAAAGATAGTGTATGTTCTAGGAACATGTCTGGAAAAAAAAATTGTTAAATAATATAGTCAAAATAAATGTTTGAAATGTATCATTTAGATATAAGGTTCATGGAGACATTATCAATATATGTAATATAGTTCATCTTGTAAATAAAAGTTTTTAAAAGTTTTGTTTGTTAATAGTCTTAAAGAAAACCTTATAATAATTAGTAAGTTATGTAATTATTTTTACATTATGATCATTTTGAATTATAAGTGTTTAGTACAATGTTTCATGTTTAAATTTATTCATTTTGAAAATCAACATGAGAATGTATACACATTAAACTAAGTTGGCCATATGAAATCATAATTATCATTCCTTAGTGAAATAGTGAATAATCATGCTTTGGTAATAGAAGGGTAAGACACTATAACCATAGAAAATTTAAATGTTGTAAAATAATGGAATTACCAATGATTAATCTCAAGATAGGGTTGATACTAAAAATTTCAATGATCCCTGTAATTACATTTATAAATATAAGAAATTTTTATATCTATTAATTATGTCTCTACTACTGATACCTTACAATTAAATCACATAAAATAAATTTGTTCTAATTTTTTTTTGGATTATTGGTGTAAAATAATATTTATAAGTAATAGTTTAGTAATAAACTAGATACACATGTGTTTATTTGGCATGATAATTAAATTCAAAACATTTTGTCACTTTGAATGTTTTACAGCCAAAGAGAATAATGATAAAATCTGTTCATTGATAACTCTCTATTGTGATCTTGGTGTAGAATTTTTAAATAGTTAATCTGAATCATTATATAGTAAAAAAGGTATAGGAAATATCTTTTTAGATCCAAAAATACATTAATAAAATTGTTTACATAAAATATGAGATAAAATTATATAATAAATAACTAGAAAATTTTTAATTGAATTCTGAATTATTAAAATAAATTTGGATTAAGTGGATAGTATATCCTTATATAATATTAATCATGATTTTATTAAACCATTTCCTAATAATGATCCTTATGAGTTTTAGACATTAATAATTCAAAAGGATTATTAACTCAAATTATATGGTTTAAATCTATTAATAATGAATAATGAGTATAATTTATATAATGTTTCACCCAAATCTAACAAAAGATTAATTATTGGAAATTTTCTAACTTCTAAATTATATAGATCTTTTATGAAAACATTCATTTACTTTTTAAAAAAACAATACACATAACATTTGATGAAGTTGATCTTTTTTGCATATAACCATAGATGACAACCTCCGATGTTATTTCTAAATTTGATTTTAAACTAATCAAAAATTATTTTAAAAATTATAAAACTAAATAAAATTTTTCTAATGTTATTATATATATATTTTTTATTACCTTTTTGTAGAAAAAAAATTCATAACCCATGAAACTAGTAGTTATTTCGAATCATCCTAGTCAATGTATCAGTGGTTGTGTGGATCAACCTGTTATGAAATAATAGTACCTTAAGAAAAGAAATTGAATATCTAGAATTATTATCCCAATTTAAACCAAATATTTATGATGAGACATTAGTTTATGAATATTGAATTATGGAAATCTAAGCTGAACTCAATTAATTTGATATAAAAAATGTGTGCACATTTGTTGAACGACCTTCAGAATCAAATATACTTTGCGAAAAATGGGTTTTCCAGAATAAATTTGATGATAAAGGCATAATTATTAGAAATAAAGATAGAGTTAATTTATAAGGGTTATAATTGACATTAATGAATAGATAATGATGAAACCTATTAATGGATATAAAGAGTAAATGTTATTTGTATTTTTCTAGCTCCTAAAATAATCTTTAAATTATAACCTTTTGAAATGTATGTCATGTGAGCCTTCTATAATAGATTTGTTTGGGAGGAATTTTACATCGAACAAGCCACTGAATTGGAAAATAAATAACATTTTTAATGTGTTTTTAAACATAAAAATTCTTTATATAGTCTTAATTAAAACCCTAGAGTTTTTTTATGATTGATTCACATGATTTATGACTCAAATATTTTACTAAGGAATATATAGATCCAAATAATTTTATAATTTTTTTTAAATATTAAGAATATAATATTTTCTGATGATGAAATTATAATCTGATCAAATCAAAAATATTTAAATGATTCCATTTTAGATATTATTAAATAAGAGTTTCAAAGGAGTATGGTGTGGTATTTAACTTATTTTCATGGATTTCAAGCTTTATGAAAACTCAAAGGAACTTTTTTATCACAAAACATGTATACAAAATATATTCTTATGATATTTGGATATGATAAAAATAAATTTATTATTACTCCCATCTATACCTCAAATATTTTAGACATTGATGTGGCTAAGAAACCCATTTAACAATATATTTATATCAGTTTGATAGATACTTTACTATACTAATATACTAATAATACATATTTAATGTTTTTTAATATTCTTACATGAATGGTATCATGAAAATACAATAACATACCATCTAATCCCATTAAAACATTATTTCATTATCTTGAGGGATATATGGAATTTTTTTATTACGTATTTCTTTGAAATGTTATCGAAATAAAATTTTTCATTGTTTCTAACTGTGATTGCTATAGAATGAATATGAAAAAGAACACCTGCAACTTGTCCATTCATTAGAGATTCATTATATAATTAGTATTGTAATAAAAAAACACACAATGTCACTCTCTAATAATGATGTAGATTATTTAGAATCCATATGTTCTTCTGATTATGTTTTTTGGATGAAACAAAATATCAGTGACTATGGCATGAGTTATAAAAAAACTACTATATTTTTTGACAACACATGTCCCCTTTTCTTTTATAAAAACCAATTAAATATGTATAATTTTAAACATAAATGATATAAGGAGCATTTCCCTTCCTGATCACATACTTAAAATAGATATAATTTTATAATTCATCAGAACAATATATCATCTTGCTGATATTTTTAATAAATCTTTGGGTTTTAAAAGATATTTATATATCATACAGATGCTATAAATCATCATTTTATTTTAACAATTTTTATCAAAATTTCTTTGACCTCTCTCCTTAAATTAATTTTCTCCTTTTAATTGGTTGAGTACATATGTTTTTTTAAACCTTCGGGTTTTTTATAAAACATTTTATTTTTAAAAAATATTAGTTTTATTTAAATTTTTATCACAATGATTTCTCCAAAAAAATGTTATTATAAAATTTCTCAGGGTCGGAAGAGTCTAAATTATCCTTGGATTTTAAATATTTATTAATTTATATTGGGTCATATTTTGTTATAATGTTTTTAGATTCAAAAAATATCATATTAATATTTCCTCATAAAACTATTTTAATAAATTTTTCTTCAATAAAAAAATTTTAATCAGTTTTATTATATTGTTTTTGGATTTCTATTAAATTGTATATATTAATTTTTCTATATTTATGCTACTATAATATATTTAGTTTATATAAACCATGAAGAACATTTAGTTAATACATATGGATTTATTCACTCTGAAAGTTTCATATCTTTTGGAATTTTGTTTTTACTCTATTTAATTATGATTAGTCCTTTAATTATTCTTTTTATAATTTTTGTTTTTATAACAAAATAATTTTTACCAACTTTAAACGATTTTATTAATTCGTTTCATCATTAATATAATATATATTTTTGAAAAACCTCATGATTTCTATTATAATTTACTTTATTCTTTCGATTAAAATCATACATAAGATTGGATGTCTTATAACCAACCCCATTCGATATATTTTTTTAAGAATAACCATCATTTTAATCAAATATAAAACTGAGGTAGACCTCATGTCCCAATTTGGATGTGTTAGGATTTCACCCTAAGATGATGCTACCTTTATGTTGCTTAGTCTAATAAATTTTCTTTTATATCATTTCCACTAACATTAGTTTCATAATATAATGACCACCATGTATGATTTTTTAAAATTTTATGTTTTAAATTAAATATTGATATAAATGTAATTTTATTATATATATGATTCCACGTTGAAAATATTTATTTATTTTTAAGGGTGAGAGTTCATCTATGTTTATAAAGTTGATAAAGATTATGATGTGTTATATCTTGATACGAATAATAAATTTTATTCATATGTTATGTTTTCAAAAAATATGGAAATGATAAAATTTATTTGAAGATGTATAAAATGATATATAGTATTTCACATAAGAAACCTATAATCATGATTGGAATACTATCTGATAGAAAATAATATAATCTATTTAAAAATCATATTTATAATCATGGTACATTTGATTGAGGAAAATCAGAGTATTCATTGATTAATCATAATATAAATACTAGTATGGTTTCATATATATCACCATATAATTGTCTTGATTTATTATAGATTTAATGATTCCTTGTTCTAAGGAAAGGGTACAAAGTGACCCCAATAATTCCAAATTTTTTCAAATTGGTATATCTAGTGAATATGAACAAAATTGATCATGTTGTTTTTTCCTCATAAATTTGATAATATAAAAATTTAAATGATCAAATAAAATATGATAATGTTTCCAACATTCATAATAAACATGTTAGTTAAATTAACGACAGTTTTAAATGTGGAAAGTGATATTATTCTGATGATATAAAAGGTAAAATTAATTATTGGAGATATGAGGAATATAACGAGTTTGGTTTTTGTTGTTATGTAAAAAAAATTGTTATGAAATTTGTTTTTACTAAATCATAGGAAGAATAATCAATGAAGTCATAAATGGTAGAGATGAATAATTAATTCGATGAAGAAAAATCCCCATCAAAAATAAAAATAAAAAAAACATTCCTGATGATGTTCATCAAGAGTGGATAATAAAATAAGAGGAAAGGAAAACAAGAAATCATTATATCATACCTGACCTAGTTGAAAACATGTTTTCAAGAAAAAATATTGCCAATTAATTATAAAATGAAGAAAAAAGAAACAAATAATTTATCGATTTATGATCATCTTTTGATTCATTGGTAAATGGATTTGTGGGAGATTTCGATAATATAGTTTTACACACTTATCATACAGAACAAATAATATAGGATGTAGGTATATACATTTAAGAAACATCATTTGTTAAGGTATATATTACTTCATCCATTTGAAAAATTAATGGAAATGTTTATTGATAAATAATAGATACCAGATTTTGATGAAAAATAATCGACACTAGATCCTAATGAGATATAATATTTGAGAACAACTTGATAGATAATGGAGGAAATTTATAATGTATTTGATGAATATTTTTAATTGATGGATAAATAAAAAAAATATAAAAATGTAAAACCATATTGAATACAATTTAATTGATGATCTTGTTAATGATAATGTGGATAGGAAAAATTATGAAAATGATGAGGAAGATAATGATGAGGAAGTTGTCAATGAATTATTTCAATCTGATAAAACATAAAAAAAAATTCATTGCCATTAGACAAAAAAATTTATTCCCATGAATTTAAGGATTTTAAATCTTATTTTTATGAATAAAATACATCCTCAATAAAATAATAGGATTTATCATTCCAAAAATTTGATGTAGATCAAAATAAAAAAATAATGGTTAATGATAAAGACAACACCAATTTTAAAGTTATTTTTTAATTATTTGAAGATAATGAAGATTATAAAAATGTTTTTAATGTGATTAAATCTGATTTTTTTCAAAAATAAATGAACAAAAGAATGTAATAGATTCTTAGATCATGAAAAATAAAACCTCTTGAGGTTCATAAAGAACAATAAGACACATCTATAAAAATTTATTTTTAATGTTTAATCTATATTATTCAAGCATTCGAATGGTTAGAATAAAATGTTTTATATTTTCTAAATCATAAATTTCAATGGAAAATGATTCAAGGAATTATTAATGAAATGATAGAATCATAAATGTATCTATATAGAATTTCGTTCAATATAATGATCAGTTAAATGTATTTATAATGATTTATGAAACTCATAGATATTATTGTAATAAAATGGTAAATTGGACTCATAAAGATGATGTTGATATCAAATTACAGGATAAATTTTTTGATTATTTGATGGTGATCTTGAATAAAAAATCAAAATCCATTAATCTGTTATATAAAAGTGTTGCTGAATGGATAATATTTTTGGATGATTTTAAAGGTGAACACGATTATAACATTCAAGAAGTTGAATCATTAAAGAATAATTTTCAAGATATGGAGATTGAAATATCAATACTCTGATCATAGGAAAATGAAGTTATAATACTTAGAAATCATAAAAAGTAAGTATCTAAAAAAGGTCAAATTCTTGTACAGAGGATTGATATGCCATAAGATGATATTCAAGACATAAAGAAGATCAGATCATTTGTTAAGACTCTTATATAAAAGATTAAATATTATTCACTTTAAACACTCATTTTATTTGTTTTTAATATCATTTCAAATTATTTTAAATATATAAATTTTTTATTCTTTTAATTTATATTTATTTCTGAATATTTTCTAATTCTGATTCTTTGAATGATTTTCATATATTTATGGATGATTAGATTCTGCATTATATTGATTTTATGATTGATTGTCTTATTTTTAATGAATAATTTATGTTATTTTCCATTCCATTTAGAATATCACATGTTGGTACAATTTTATTCAATTGGGGAGAAGTCATTATGGAGGAGATGTATTTAAAAAAATAGAGATATTTCATGATGGGGGTAAATATAATCCTTATTTTAGAGATATTATCCTAAGGTGGATTTATTTGTATTAAACATTATAATATCCATCATATTCGTAAGAGTTACATAATCAGGTGGATATTTGGTTTCAATTAACAACACTGAATATGAAGTTTATAAATGATATGGACTTTATTTTTTCAAAAACATTTAAACATTTGTATCATCGAAATTGGACATTCCAAAAATGGGGAGATGGTTTAGTCAGAAGTAATTATTTTTATTTTCAATTACATTTTGTCATAAATAACCAACACATTATTAGAAACAATTTTTACACAATTTTTATGAAAAAAGTATTATAAAATGTTTTGTAGAAAAATTAAATTTTAACATATTCAAAAAAAAGATTAAAATTATCATAAATATAAACATACAAGTTTTCATTACAATTATAGAAATTATTATATTTCTAATAAGTCAATCTATGCATTATTAGATCTAGTTTTAGTCATTATTTTATGTCTTTAAAATTGAAAAAGTTTTACCAATCAGACTAATACCTTTATTAATTATATCATCCTCACACTGATAATGATTATTGTAATGACTTTGTTTAGTAAATTCATCAGACTGAAAAATATTGTGATATGTATATGGAAAAATATTTTCTATTATAAGGAATACTTTAAACACAATTATGGTGTTTACCAATATGACATAAAAATATCAGTTATTCTAGGATTTGTGGTACATCTCAGTTTTTGGTGTCCCATGACGTTGCGAAAAACCTAAATAATTTCACTATTAGAATTATTTCTATAAATTATATGTCATTTGAGGAGTTTATAGAGAGTCAAATACATTATCTCTTAAAGTTTCATAAGAATAAAATGCGTAAATAGCTTGTTCTTAATATTGGTATTTCTTTAGGGAGTAGTCTTCTTAATTAATACTTTTATAGCTGTATACTTTGGGATTGTTTATATTTTTCTAGTGTCTAATTGTAATTTCGAGGGATTCTAGGGTTAGGAAAACATAGTATCTTGTCTATATGATCGGGGTATTTTGAGGATTGGAAGACAGAGAATCTCATCTATCTGATCAGGGGCTACCGATTCTAGTAAGATTACGACATTCATCATCATATTGAGAATTTCCATAGATAGGAATTCAAATCCATTTCAATAATCATATACAGGGATTTCACTAGTACAAAATGATAGACTCAGTTGTTTGTATAAAATAGTTAATGCCATTTTTATGGGTTACAGACTACCTTTATCTTAAGGTTAAAAGGGTAATATTTTTAATTTCTTAAATATAGATTATTCATCTGCAAAATTTATACTACTATTAATTACATTTTTTTCTATTCTAAACATTTAATATAAAATGAAAAATAATATTCAACCTTCTATACTAATATTTTTATATGTATTAATCAGGTGGTGATTAAAACTAAACTTGTGATTTTGTTAAATTTATCATGATTATGATTCTTGTAATTGTTACAATCATATCATTTGTGATTAAAATATTTCACAATAATTTAATTAAACTATAAGTTTATTCTTATTTGGTAAATTCATTACCCTAGTTGAGGGGCATGAATGATAACCTATAGAAATAGGCTTTGTGGTTTCATACTTTAATTATTTTAAAATAATTTTTTTAACTACAATAAACATCCCCACAATATATTTATTTTTTTTAGCAGAGAATACAATCAACCATTTATATCTATTTTCATACCCATCCATCAATTATAACATGATGATATCGTTCATGTGTACGTGTCGATCACCTCTGTAATGAAGTGATGTGATTATTTTTTCTTGTATAAAATTATTGAATGGTTTTACCATTTCATTTAATTAATAAAAATGATATTTAATTTATGATTTATATTCCATATATGATGGAACAATCAAATAATTTACCATATTCAACCCATACAATTTTTTTTTCAATTTTGAACCAAATTTCCTAAAAACATTTAATGTGAATTTACATTTCTAATAATTATATAAAAAAAGTATTAAAGATATAATAGATATAAAAACATTTATTACAACTGAAATTTTAGTTAATCATGTTGAAAATTAATATATGTTTTATATAAGTTATTTAAGGTACAGATGTGGGAATTCAAACATAGGTAAATGGATTGGTCATCTCAAATTCGTTTCATTGAGACTTATGTCATTATCAGAATTTTTTTCTTTTTGGAGGAAAATTATTATGGAAAAATTTAACTAGTAATTTAAAAAATTGAAAAGGTTTCAAAGTAAGTTTTATCATTATTTTAACATATTAATTTTTTCTCAATTGTTTCGATCTCCAAAAGGTATCTTCCTCAAATACCACTATAACTATTTTTAGCAATTTCGTTCGACTCTTGCTCTTAAATATCCAAAATTTTATTAATTATTTTTTAGAATCCTATTTTTTCTAGGAAAGACTTTGGAATATTCTTGATTATATTCTAGAGTAGTGCCTTCAGACGGCGTGCGATTCTGAGCCCCAGAGTGGCCGAAAATAAATTTTCAGTGCGTTCACACTGGAAATGCCAAATAAATGCGATAACACCTAAATGGTGACCCGGATCAGAGATCCGAGTGTACGGATGCGTCTAGAATTGGGTTTTTACCCTAGGAACGACATAAAACTTGTCAGCGCGGGATTTTTGGACCCCTCGCTTGCTTTCGGAACCTTAAACGAATAAATAAATAAATTAATTTATTTTTTTAATGGTTAAAAGCAACTATCTCATAAACGGTGGCTCGGATTGGAAAACTGAGGGCACCGTTGAGTTCGGAGCGTGCCATTTACCCTAGGAGGGGTATAAGTTTTGCGGGCGCGAGCCATCTGTGAAAAATTCCCCCAGGGGCGTTTTCATAATTTGGTGGATTTGGGTGTTCAGCTTTATAACTTTTAAACAGAAGCTCGAAATCAAATTCTGAGACCACCGTTGTGCTCTGGAGGTGGTGTTTACCCTAGGGGAGGCTTATCCTCGACCCCGTCGAGTGTTTCGGAGGTGGGACCTTTTGTGGGTAATTAATAAAAATTATTTAAATTAATTTTTATTTTCTACTTAAACCACACCCTCCCCTCTCCCTCATTTCCACCCCCTGGTGAGACCTCTTCTCTCCCTCTCCTCCTCCACTCTGGCAAGACAGCTCCAGAAAGGTGACAGTTCGACGGCGAAGCTCCAGGAAACGCCCACGAGGTAGGGTCTTGTTGCGTTTTTCTTTCCTGCACCTCCTTTGAACCTAAATTATATTCTCAAATTATTGTTGGATTTTCGAACATAACATATGAATTCATAGTAGAGTTTTTTCTCTTTCCATCGATTGTTTTGGTTCATAAAACCGAGTTCTGAGGACCCCACAGACGTCCGCCGACGTGTGTGGGTAATTGAAGGTGCCGGCGGCGATCCAGCGGGCAGCGGGCAGCGCAGGTGTCCGACGCGAGGCGGCGCTGGCCGGGTGAGCTGGGGTCGTCGGGCGAGCGTGGCGGAGGCGGCTGAGGATGGCGAGCCGGCGAACGACGGTGAGGTGGGGTTCCGGGGGGCGGCTCCGGCGTAGGGCAAGGAGAAGGAGGGGGCCGCGAGGCGCGCAACCCCGTGCGGCGCGACCACGACCCATGTAATGCGGGTCGCTGCGGGGGGAAAAAGAGACAGGCCATAATGGCCGGTCGGTGTCGGCGGGCCGCGGCCAATGGGCCGCGACGGACTGAACCGGACCCACGGCCAGGCCGCAGGCCGGCTGTGGGCGGACAGGCATGACCGGGCTGGTCCGGTCCAAGGGAGTGGCCCCTTTGAATTTTTGACGCCCATAGCTTTCTCTACGGGTGTCCGTTTTGCGTGCCATATATGGCGGCGCGGACCTGACGCAGAGGCCATCATTTTTAGGTGGTTCTGGGGAATTTAACTTCCAAGACGTGGGGCTCGGGGGCACGGTACGTTCGTAAAGCAGCAAAGCGGGCTTCCCGGGAATTCTTGTTTTGGATGGTGCGGACGCGTCCGACGTCTGATTTAAGCGCCGTCAGTGGCGTTGGGACCCTGGCACCGAGACAGAGTTTTCCAGGGTGGTTTCAGGCATTGAGGAAGAAGTTGAGGTGTGGGCCTGATGACCGTCTTTTGAGCTGCGTGCAGCTTTTCCCGACTTTTTCATCAGACGTCCGTTCTGGGTGTGCGAGCGGCCGTTTCTGGATGTTTTTCCGAGGGGATTGCAATGGTGAAATCCACCCGCCCTAATTCGGCATGATGGTGCGAGGCCTACAAGGGCCGATTGGCCGTCAATGGTGATTTTCCATCATTATCACCGGGTGATCGTTTTGGACAAGTGGATAGTTCATCTTGTGTGCTTTTTCATGAGGATCACAACGGTGCGATCCGTTCGTTGAGTTTTGGGACCAGGTTGTGGGTCCCACGAAGCACCACCCGTGTGCGGTGAGCTGGAATGCACCTTTTCTCCGGATATCTGTTGTACTCAATTGAGTAGTGCTTTTGACGTGTTCTCCCAAGGGGATCACAATGGTGCGATGCGCCCGACTATTTTCGGGGCCGAGGCTCAGGATCACGGGACGTCGTTTGGGCGTGAGGCGGTGTTGGTGAATTTTCCATTGGATATTCGTTTGGGGAGAGTAAGTGGTCGATCTCGTGTGTTTTTCTGTGAGGTTTACAACGGTGCAATCCGTTTGGTTGTGTGGGGCCTTATACGCGATCTTATTAAATGTGGAAATGTGAAGGTGCCCCAGGGGTGGTTCTTCGACTATGTTCGTAGTGGACCCTTAGTGTGTGATCGCGTGCACTCCCGTGTGAGTGATTTATTGCTTGAATGGATGTGGTTGGCCATGCCCCAGTCATTGTGGCAACAAGTTGGAAATGTTTTTTCATGTCTTCACGTTGACGTTGGGTGCCATGTGCATGATAGCCCTTGGGCTGGAACGTGGTATACTCTGGGAGTATACGAGAGCGCTTGGAGGTACATGTGTTTTTTTGTACCTGAGAATGTTTGTGCATTTGGTTGGGGTTGACTTGGGGCCACACATCGTGTGGGCCCCATGTGCGTTCCATGCTCTTATTTGCGAACATTGACCTCTCGTGACATAGAGGGTCCCTCTGTGCTTGTTTGTTTGACCAGTAGGGTGGATTTTTCCCCTGGCTCTGTGCTCATTTGTTTGACCAGTAGGGTGGAGCTTTTACCCTGGCTCTGTGCTCATTTGTTTGACCAGCAGGGTTGAGTGGTCTTCCCCTGGTTTCGTTCTCGATGGATCGGCCAGTAGCGGTGCTAGTGACACCCAGTGATGGAACGGGCGCAAAACCTCTTTTGGGTGAGTTGTTCTGGAGTTGGGTGGTTGCGCGATACCCACTACATGTTTGGTTGGCCAGTGGTGTACCCTCCAGTAGAGATGGCTAGAGCAGTTCTATGTTTTACCCTCCAGCGGGACTGGGAAGTGGGTTACTTATCGACTTCTTCAGGATTACCCTCCAGTAGGGCTGGGCAGTGGGTTGCTCACTAACTTCTAGTGTTTACCCTCCAGTAGAGACTGGGCAGAGGGTCACCCGACGACCTCTTAGGGTCTACCCTCCAGCAGGTCTAGGAAGTGGTTCGCCCGTCATCTAATCCAAGTCTACCCTCCAGCAAGGCGGGGCAGTGGGTCGCCTGTCGACTTATTCCAGGTCTTCCCTCCAGCAGGGCTGGGTAGTGGGCTGCCTGATGATGTATTAATGTCTACCCTCCAGCGGGGCTGGTCAGTGGGTCTCCTGATGATGTATCATGGTATACCTTCCAGCAGGGCTGGGCAGTGGGCTGCCTGATGATGTATTAAGGTCTACCCTCCAGCGTGTCTAGGGAGTGGGTCGCCTGATGATGTATTAGGGTTTACCCTCTAGTAGGGATGGGCAGTGGGTCACCCGATATCTGGTTATGAATTACCCTCCAACAGGGCTAGGAAGTAGGACACCTGTCGGCATTCCAGGCTCAGTCCTTTCTACTAGGCTAGCCTGTGACTTTCCTCCATGATTACCGGAGTAGGACCCTTGGTTGTACGGGTCAGTGATGGAACATCTTTGACTTTGAGGATACCTCTCAACTGCAGCGCAGTGACGAGGTGTGGTTTGACTTTCCCTAGAACTCTCAAGTACAAGGGGAAATTTCCCCACTGAGACGCATTCCTGTGACGTGATCTAAAACTATGTGGGCGAGTCAGTGCCACCCAAAGTGGATAGTGTCGAGGTGCGGGGATTGAGCCCCTTGTCTTGCGGTTCGGGGAAGACATACAGGATACTGGGCATCGATGGTTTACTTCTAGTACTGTTGGCTACTTGTTTATTGGGCAGAGCTTCGCGACGGAGATCCCCTTACGATGTTGTTCGGGATTCTTGACAGAGCATATGGATTTGTATACACCATGTTCCGGTACCCACTTCTTGGGTTTGGTTTCTCTCCTTCCAGGAGAGGCGAAGACACGTGGGGTATGCCACATGATTTCTACATCTAGTTCCTCATGGTTGGATGAGTCTACTCTCCTGCTATAGGAAGCGAAGACTCGACGGGAAGTTCATCTTCTCACCATTTCTAGATCCTTGTGTCTGGACGAGTCTACCTTCTTTCCTCTTGTTGGGTGGAGCTGGACTCTTTACTGTACTCTTACTGCACTTTCAGTTGTACTCCTCTACTTTTTCTATTTTCTCTACTCCTCACCCTTCGGTACCTCCTTTGTTGCTCCCTCGAGCCTTCGGGGTATACTATTGAGTATTTTTATACTCGCCCTTTCTTGGGCTTTGCCCGTACTTGGTGTCCCCTTGCAGACGACAGACGGGATGGCCGTGACCTCAGTGGAGCTTAGGAGTTCAGAAGCTTGGACGGCGTGCAGTGGTCGAGGTTTGGTCTCATGTGGGGGACCCCTTCTGGCTGTTTTTATTTTGTTTACCTGTTTCTAGGTTGTGGAACCTTTTCTGGTTGGGCGCTTGTTTTTCCCCTTTTCTTTTTCAGTTACCCTTATCTTGTACTTTGTACTTTTTTGAGGTCTATGCACTTTTGGTGTTTTATTTATTGAAGTTTCTCCTTTACTCTGCACTGTTGCATTAATTGTGATGTGTGTGTGTGTATAGGTACTTAGGCAATGGCCTCCCGGATTTATTGTGCCTTTGGCACTGGTCGCCAGCCCCTGGCCAATAGAGGCTGGCTTGGGGTAGTTGCGGCTCGATCCCGGGAAGGGTCGGGTCATGACAAAGTGGTATCAGATGTGGTTCATTCCATGGGACGTTGTGAGGACGTCCCTAAAAGAGTAATTGGTTGGGATATAGGTTAACAGTGTTAACGTGTCTTGAGAGTGGCTCTCAGGCCAGGGAGTCCAGTGATGGTGTGGCGGCTGACTTATCCATTCACCAGGACCCTGATAACCTGCTTGTCGACTCGGCATGCTGATACACTTGTTGCAGGGAAAATTGGATTGTGCATCACATAGGATTGAGTCTTTGACAATCCTTCTTGAGTCAGCTCCCCATTGTTGTTATTGGTATATACATATATGATCATCTGACCATGACACTCCTTGATAATATTCAGTATGTCTCCGTGAAGACTGCCAGCCAAGATACCAGCTTTGGTGCGTGACGACGACCCTGTGACCTATGAGGCCATAGTCCAGAACCCATCATGCGAGCCCTTTCTCCAGGTGGGCCGGTAGCAACACTCCCACCTGTTGAGCAGCAGGCAGTTTTAGTAGAGCAGGCTGGGCTTGAGCGCAGGTTGAGCGCGCTCCGTGAGTTCCAGCGGAAGAGACCGCTGAAGTTCAGTGGTGAGCCAGACCCTCAGGTAGTAGAGGTTTGGCTAGAGGCAGTGGTTCACCTCTCCAGGCTTGTACAGACGCCGACAGATTAGAAAGTGGATTTGGCAACCACCCATTATCGTGGAGCAGCTTGGTGTTGGTGGAATCTGGTGACTCAGTTTCTTGACGAGTCACTACTATCGTGGGACGACTTTCAGTTGTTGTTCCGTGAGAAGTTTTTTCCCTCCTTCTTGCGCTCCTTTCAGATTCAGGAGCTCCTGTAGTTTCAGCAGGGATGGATGATGGTGGCCGAGTACGCGGCTATCTTCACAGACCATGCACGCTTTTACCCGGACTTGGTCCATGACGATGACTTCTGAGCACAGAAGTTTGAGCAGGGTCTCCGTAGAGAGATTCATGCTGACATAGTACCCTTGGGCATTTCCACTTATGCCGAGGTGCTAGAGCAGGCATTGGTGACAGAGAGATTCTTGTCACGTTTTGCGGTTGGTAGTGGCAGAGGGCATGACGGAGCCGAGACGTCTGCCATAGTTAGCAGGCACCGGAGGACAGGACCTCGATGCAGGTGGCCTTCTCACTGACGGTTTCAGACATGTGGTCGTATACCACTATGGCGAAAAGGCGCAGTGCCTCAGCCGAGGATTACCTTCCGTGAGTAGATCTCGGGCCATGGTCGTACACGACAGTGGCGCCGGAGGGCACCAGGGGAGCCCAGAGAGTCGGTGCTATGCTTGCGATGTGCAAGGTCACCTGGCACGAGACTGCCCGACCAGGCATGTGGAGAGCTTCGGGCAGGTAGGAGGTGCACCACTGCGGCAGAGGCAGCACCACGATCGGAGTAGCGCCCAGAGAGGTGGTGCTAGAAGAGGAGCAGGAGGTGCTGGAAGTGGAGGACGACCTTACGAGGTCTTCCCATCACCACTAGGCGGTTCACGACGAGCTCTGGGATCTGACAGTTGGGACCTCGGACAACCGCGAGCTTTGGATGTCTATGATTCTGCAGAGCATGAGTTGATAAGAGGTACGCTCTATAGCTCTTCTACTTCTTACAGTATAATTGTTAGACTCTGACTGTGAAATGATTTTCTCCCTGCTTGTTTCTTGGGTTGTAACCAGGGTGATGCAGGGTGTCGGGTGTAACCCTGTTTTGGTAGAGTAGAAGGTGTGTAACCTTCCTCTTTAGTCGATGGCGTCGACTCCATCGCTCCTCGAGCGTGTAAGGGAGTCTTAGTTGAGAAACATCGACTGTGAAATCTTGTGTGACCAAATATCCTTGGGTGTTTTACCATTTGGATATTCTGAATGAGGGAATCACCGGGCCTTGTTCCAGGTGCGGATGGTGATTCCAGTCATGGCGTGCGATGTGGACATTTGGTCGGGGAGGTGAGATACCCCCCCCCCCAAGAGCCTTTGGTCCGTTTGAGACCATGCGAAGGGATGTCGAGGTTCCCTACCGCCTTGCCCTAACCACAAAGTCTAGAGTGGGTGCACGACATCGGTAATGGCCGACATCACGTGAATAGATCAATCCTTTGGTTTGTGTGCTGTGGCGCAGAACTGTGCGAGAGTTCTTCTGGGTATGGGGAATCCACATTTGGGCTTAGTACCATGTTTTTCTCCCTAGTTTTTCTTTTCGGGGATGAAAATCATGAAAGAGAGAATGATGTAAGAACCCAATTTTTTCTGCAGAAGACATTGGAATATTCTTGATGATATTCTAGAGGAGCTTCTTCAGACGGCGTGTGATTCCGAGCCCCGGAGTGGCCAGAATTAAATTTATAGTGCGTTCACACTGGAAACACCAAATAAATGTGATAACTCATAAAAAGTTATCTGGATCAGAGATCTGAGTGTACGGATGCGTCCAGAATGGGTTGTTTAGCCTAGTAACGACATAAAACTTGTTGACGCGGGATGTTTGGACCCTTCTCTTGCTTTCGGAACGTTAAACGGATAAATTAATGAATTAATTTATTCGTTTAATGGTTAAACACAAGTATCTCTTAAACGGTGTCTCTTATTGGAAAACTGAGGGCACCGTTGAGTTCGGAGTGTGCCGTTTCCCCTATGAGGGGTATATGTTTTGCGGGTGCGGGCCGTTTGTCAAAAATGCCCACATGGGCGTTTTCATAATTTGGAAGCTTTGGACGTTCAGCTTTATAACTTTTAAACAGATGCTCAGAATCAAATTCTGATAGCTCCGTTGTGATTGGGAGGTGGTTTTTACCCTAGGATAGGCTTAACCTTGACCCCGTCGAGTGTTTCGGAGGTGGGACCTTTCGTGGGTAATTAATAAAAATTAATTAAATTAATTTTTATTTTCTACATAAACCACACCCTCCCCTCTCCCTCATTTCCACCCCCTGGCGAGACCTCTCCTCTCCCTCTACTCCTCCACTCTGGCAAGACAGCTCCAGCAAGGCGGCGGTTCGACGACGAAGCTCTGGGAAATTCCCACGAGGTAGGGTCTTGTTGCGTTTTTCTTTCTCGCACATCCTTTGAACCTAAATTATACGCTCGAATTGTTGTTTGATTTTCGAACAAACCATATGAATGAGTATTAGGGTTTTTTCTCTTTCCATATCTTGTTTCGTTTCATAAAATCGAGTTATGAGGACCCCACAGACGTCCACCGAAGATTGCGGGTAATTGAAGGTGCCGGCGGCGGTCCGGCGGGCAGCAGGCAGCGCGGGTGTCCGGCGCGGGGCGGCGCTGGCCGGGTGAGCTGGGGCCGTCGATAAAGCACGGTGAAGGTGGCTGCGAATGGATAGCCTATGGACGGCGGCGAGGCGGGGTTCCGGGGGGCGGCTCCGGCGTAGGGCAAGGAGAAGGAGGTAGTCGCGGGGCGCGCGACCCCGTGCGACGCGACCGCGACCCGCGTAACGCGGGTCGCTACGGGGGAAAAAGGAACCAGCCATAATGGCCGGTCTGAGGTGGCGGGCCGCGACCAGCTGGCCGTGGTGGACTGAACCGGACCCGCGGTCGGGCCGCAGGCCGGTTGGGGGCGGACCGGCCGGACCGGGCCGGTCCGGTCCAAGGGAGTGGCCCCTTTGAATTTCTGACGCCCGTAGCTTTCACTACGGGCGTTCGTTTTGTGTGAAATCTATGGTAGTGCAGACCTGACATAGAGTCAGACCATTTTAGGTTGTTCCGAGGATTTTAAATTCCGAGACGTGGGGCTCGGGGGCACGGTACGTGCATAAAGCAGCTAAGCGGGCTTCCCGGGAATTCTTGTTTTGGACGGCGCAGACGCATCCGACGTCTGATTTAAGGGTTGTCAGTGGCGTTGGGACCCTGGAACCAAGGCCGAGCATTTCAGGGTTGTTTCAGGAATTGAGGCCAAAGTTTAGGGCTGAGCCCCACGACCGTCTTTTGAGCTGCGTGCAGCGTTTCACGACTTTTTCATCGGACATCCGTTCGGGGCGTGTGAGTAGTCTTTTCTGGATGATTTTCCTAGGGGATTGCAATGGTGGAATCCGCCTGCCCAAATTTGGTATGATGGTGCGAGGCCCACGAGGGCCGTCTGGGCGTCGACAGTGATTTTCCATCTTTATCATCCGGTGATCGTTTTGGACAAGTGGATAGTCCATCTTGTGTGCTTTTTCATGAGGATCACAAATGGTGCGATCCGTTCGTTGAGTTTCTGGACCGGGTTGCGGGCCCCACGAAGCACCGCTCATGTGTGGTGCACCGGAATGCACCTTTTCTTCGGATATCCGTCGCACTCAAGTGAGTATTTCTTTTGACGTGTTCTCTCGAGGGGATCGCAATGGTACGATGCACCCGACTGTTTTCGGTGCCAAGGCTCGAGATCACGGGACGCCGTTCGGGCGTGAGGCTGTGTTGGTGAATTTTCCGTTGGATATTCGTTTGGGGCAAGTAAGTAGTCGATCTCGCATGTTTTCCACAAGTATTACAACGGTGCGATCCGTTTGGTTGTGCAGATCCTTATACTCGATCTTATTAAATGTGGAAATGTAAAGGTGCCCCGGGGGTGGTTCTTCTACTATGTTCGTAGCGGACCCTTGGCGTGTGATCGTGTGCACTCCCATGTGAGTGAATTAATGCTTTAATGGACGTGGTTGGTCGTGCCCCAGTCGTTGTGGTGGAAAGTTGGAAATGTTTCGTCACGTCTTCACGTTGACGTTGGGTGCCATGTGCACGATAGCCCTTGGCCGGGAACGTAGTATACTCTGGAGGCATATGGGAGCGCTTGGAGGTACATGTGGTTGTTTGTACCTGAGAAAATTTGTGCATTCTGTTGGGGATGACTTGGGGCCACACGTCGTGTGGGCCCCATGTGCGTTCCATGCTTTGCACTGCGTACTTTGACCTCTCGTGACGTAGAGGGTCCCTCTGTGCTTGTTTGTTTGACCAGCCGGGTAGAGTTTTCCACTAGCTCTGTGCTCGTTTGTTTGGCCATCCGGGTAAAACTTTTCCCCTGGATCTGTGCTTGTTTGTTTGACCATCAGGATTGAGTGGTATCCCCTAGTTTCATTCTCTATGGATCGTCCGGTAGAGGTGCTAGTGACATCCAGTGATGGAACAGGTGCATAATCTCTTTTGGGTGAGTTGTTCTAGAGTTGGGTGGTTGCGCGATACCCACTACGTGTTCGGTTGGCCAGTGGTGTACACTCCAGTAGAGATGGCTAGACCAGTTCTGAGTTTTACCCTCCAGCGGGGCTGGGCTGTGGATTACTCATCAACTTCTTCGGGTTTACCCTCTAGCAGGGCTGGACAGTGGGTTGCTCACTAGCTTCTAGGGTTTACCCTCCAGCAGAGACTGGGCAGTGGGTCACCCAATGTTCTTAGGGTCTACCCTCTAGCAGAGACTGGGAAGTGGGTCACCCGACGACCTCTTAGGGTCTACCCTCCAGCAGGGCTGGGCAGTGGGTCGCCCGTCATCTAATCCAGGTCTACCCTCCAGCAAGGCTGGGCAGTGGGTCGCCTGTCGACTTATTCCAGGTCTACCCTCCAGCAGGGCAGGGCAGTGGGCCTCCTGATGATGTATTAAGGTCTACCCTCCAGCGGGGCTGGGCAGTGGGTCGCCTGATGATGTATTAGGGTTTACCCTCCAGTAGGGTTGGGCAGGGGGCCTCCTGATGATGTATTAAGGTCTACCCTCCAGCGGGGCTGGGTAGTGGGTTGCCTGATGATGTATTAGGGTTTACCCTTCAGCATGGATGGGTAGTGGGTCACCCGATATCTGGTTATGAATTACCCACCAGCAGGGATGGGTAGTGGGACCCTTGTCGGCATTCTAGGCCTAGTCCTTTCTACTAGGCTAGCCTATGACTTTCCTCCATGATTACCAGAGTAGGACCCTTGGTTGTATGGGTCGGTGATGGAACATCTATGACTTTGAGGAGACCTCTCAACTGCAGGGCTGTGAAAAGGTGTGGTTTGACTTTCCCTAGAACTCTCAAGTGCAAGATGCTCTTTCCCCACATAGACGCGTTCTTATGACGCGATCTAAAACTTTGCAGGTGAGTCAGTGCCGCCCAAAGCGGATAGTGTCGAGGTGTGGTGATTGAGCCCCTTGGCTTGCGGTTCGGGGCAGACGTACGGGATGTTGGGCATCGATGTTTTACATCTGGGACTATTGGATACTCTTTTCTTGGGATGAGCTACGGGACGAAGATCCCCTTACGATGTTGTTCGGGCTTCTTGAAAGAGCATACGGATTTGTATACACCATGTTCTGGTATAAACTTCATGGGTTTGGTTGCTCTCCTTCCAGGAGAGGTGAAGACACACAGGGTATGCCATGTTCATTCCACATCTAGCTCCTCATGGTTGGATGAGTCTACTCTCCTGCTATAGGTAGTGAATACTCGAGAGGAAGTTGATCTTATCACTGTTTCCAGCTCCTTGTGTTTGGACGAGTCTACCTTATTGCCTCTTGTTGGGATGAGCTGGACACTTTACTGTACTCTTACTTCACTTTCAATTGTACTCCATTACTTTTTCAATTCTCTCTACTTATCACCCTTAGGTACCTCTTTTGTTGCTCCCTCGAGCCTTCGGGGTATCCTACTGAGTATTTTTATACTCACCACTACTTGGGATTTGCCCGCACTTGGTGTTCCCTTGCAGACGACGGACACGTTGGTCATGACCTCAGTGGAGCTTAGGAGTTGAGGAGCTTGGAACGCGTGCGGTGGTCGTGGTTAGGTCCCAGGTGGGGTACCCCTTTCGGAAATTTTTCTTTTGTTTACCTGTTGACGGGGTGTGTCACCTTTTCTGGTTGGGCGCGTGTTTTGCCCCTTTTCTTTTTCAGTTACCCTCAGCTTGTACTTTGTACTGTTTAGAGGTCGATGCACTTTTGGTGGTTTATTTATAGCAGTTTCTCCTTTACTCTGCACTGTTGCATTGACTGTGCTGCGTGTGTGTGTACAGGTACTTAGGAAAAGGCCTTCCCAAGTTTTTGTGCCTTCGGCGATGGTCTCCAGCCCCTGGCCTATGTAGGCGGGCTTGGGGTAGTTGCGGCTCGAGAACGGGAAGGTTTGGGTCATGAAAAAGTGGTATCAGAGGTGGTTTGTTCCTTGGGACGTTGTGTGGACGTCCCTAAAAGAGGAATTGGTTGGGATATAGGGAAACAGTGTTAACGTGTCTTCAGAGCGACTCTCAGGCCACAGAGTCTAGTGATGGTGCGGCGGCTGAGGTATCCATTCACCAGGACCCTGATAACCCTCTTGTCAACTCATAATGCTAAGACACTTGTTGCTGGGAAAATTGGTTTGTGAATCACATAGGATTTAGTCTTTGACAGTCCTTCTTGAGTCAGCTCTCCATCGTTGTTATTTGTATATACATATATGCTCATTTGACCATGACACTCCTTGATAATATTCAGGATGTCTCCACGAAGACAGCCAGCCAAGATACCAGCTTTGGTGCGTGACGACGACCCTGTGAGCTACGAGGCCACAATCCAGAATCCATCATGAGAGCCCTTTCTCCGGGTGGGCCGGTAGCAGCACCCCCACGTGTTGAGTAGCAGGTAGTTTCAGTAGAGCAGGTGGTGCTTGAGCGCATGTTGAGCGCGCTCCGTGAGTTCCAACGGCAGAGACCGTTGAGGTTTAGTGGTGAGCAATACCCTCATGCAGTAGAGGTTTGTCTAGAGGCAGTGGTTCAACTTTTCAGGCTTTTTCAGACACCGACAGATCATAGAGTGGCTTTGGAAGCCACCCTTTTTCGTGGAGCAGCTTGGGGTTGGTGGAGTCTGGTGACTGAGTTTCTTGACGAGTCGTCCCTTTCATCGGGTGACTTTCAGTTTTTGTTCCATGGGGAGTTTTTCCCCTCCTGCTTGCGCTGCTTTTGGATTCAGGAGCTCCTGTAGTTTTAGCAGGGATGGATGATGGTGGCCGAGTACGCGGCTAGTTTCACAGGCCATGCATGCTTTTACCCAGACTAGGTCCATGACGACAACTTCCGAGCACGAAAGTTCGAGCAGGGTCTCCGTAGAAAGATTCGTGCTGACATAGTACCCATGGGAATTTCCACTTATGCCGAGGTGCTAGAGAAGGCATTGGGGACAGAGAGCTTCCTGTCACATTTTGAGGTTGGTAGTGGAAGAGGGCATGATGAAGCCGAGACGTCTGCCGTAGTTAGCAGGCGCCGGAGGATAGGACCTCGATGCAGGAGGCCTTCCCACTGCCAGTTTCAGAGATGTGGTCGTATACCACTATGAAGAAAATGAGCAGGGCCTCAGCCAATGATTTCCATCCGTGAGTAGATCTCGGGCTGTGGTTGTACACTACAGTAGCGCCGGAGGGCACCAGGGCATACCAGAGAGTCGGTGCTATAATTGCGATGGGCGAGGTCACCTGGCGCGAGACTGCCCGACCAGGCATGCAGAGAGCTTCAGGAAGGTAGCAGGTGCACCACCATGGTAGAGGCAGCGCCATGATCGGAGTAGAACCCAAAGAGGTGGTGCTAGAAGAGGAGTGATAGGTGCTGGAAGTGGAGGACGATCTTACGAGGTCTTCCCATTACCACTAGGCAGTTCACGACAGGCTCTGGGAGCTAACAGTTGGGACCGCGGATAGCCACGAGCTTTGGATGTCTATGATTCTAAAGAGCATGACTTGATAAGAGGTACGCTCTACAACTATTCTACTTCTTGCAGTATAATTGTTATACTCTGCCTATGAAATGCTTTTCTCCCTGCTCTTTTCTTGGGTTGTTACTAGGGTGATGCATGGCGTCGGGTGTAACCCTATGTTGGTAGGGTAGAAGGTGTGTAAGCTTCCTCTTTAGTCCATGGCGTCGACTCCATCGCTCCCCGAGAATGTAAGAGAGTGTTAGTTGAGAATCATCGACTGTGAAATCTTGCGTGACCAGATATCCTTGGGTGTTTTACCATATGGATATTCTGAAGGAGGTAATCACCGGGCCTAATTCCAAGTGCGGGCGGTGATTCTAGTCGCGACATGCGACGTGGAGGTTTGGTCGGGGAGGTGAGCTACCCCTGAGAGCCTTCGGGCCGTTTTAGACCGTGCGAAGGGATGGCGAGGTTCCCTACCGCCTTTCCCTAACCCCAAAGTCTGGTGTGGGTGCACGACATCGGCAACACCCGACCTCGTGTGAACATATCAATCCTTTGGTTTGTGTGCGGTGGCGCAGAACTGTGTGAGGGTTCTTCTAGGTATGGGAAATCCAGGTGTGGGCTTAGTACCTAGTGTTTCTCCCTAGTTTTTCTTTTTAGGGACGAAAATCATGAAGGAGGGAATGATGTAAGAACCCAATTTTTTCTGCGGAAGACTTTGGAATATTCTTGATGATATTCTAGAGCAGCGCCTTCAGACGGAGTGCGATTCGGAGCCCCGGAGTGGTCGTAATTAAATTTTCAGTGTGTTCACACTGGAAACGCCAAATAAATGCGATAACTCCTAAACGGTGATCCGGATCAGAGAACTGAGTGTACGAATGGGTCCGGAATGGGGTTTATACCCTAGGAACGACATAAAACTTGTCGGCGCGGGATTCTTGGATCCTTCGCTCACTTTCGGAACGTTAAACGGCTAAATTAATTAATTAATTAATTTTTTAATGGTTAAACGCAAGTATCACTTAAACGATGGCTCAGATTGGAAAACCGAGTGCACCGTTGAGTTCATAGCGTGCCGTTTACTCTAGGAGGGGTATATGTTTTGCGGGCGCGGGCTGTCAGTGAAAAATGCCCCCAGGGGTGTTTTCGTAATTTGGCGGCTTTGGGTGTTCAACTTTATAACTTTTAAACGGAAGCTCGTAATCAAATTCTGAGACTGCCTTTGTTCCCAGGAGGTGGTGTTTACCCTAGGGGAGGCTTAACCTCAACCCTGTCGAGTGTTTCGGAGGTGGGACCTTTCGTGGGTAATTAATACAAATTAATTAAATTAATTTTTATTTTCTACTTAAACCACACCCTCCCCTCTCCCTCATTTACACCCCCTGGAGAGCCCTCTCCTCTCCCTATCCTCCTCCACTCTGGCAAGACAGCTCCATCAAGGCGGTGGTTCGACGGCGAAACACCGGGCGACGCCAACGAGGTAGGGTCTTGTTGCGTTTTTCTTTCCCGCACCTCCTTTGAACCTAAATTATACGCTCGAATTGTTGTTGGATTTTCAAAAAAACATATGACTGCCTGGTAGAGTACTTTCTCTTTCCATCGCTTGTTTCGGTTAGTAAAACCGAGTTCTGAGGACCCCACATACGGCCGCCGAAGTTTGCGGGTAATTGAAGGTGTTGGCGGCGGTCCAACGAGCAGCGGTCAGCGTGGGTGTCCGGCACGAGGCGGCACTGGCCGGGTGAGCTGGGGCCGTCGGGCGAGCACGGCGGAGGCGGCCGCAGATGGAAAGCCAGCGGACTACGGCGAGGCGAGGTTCTGGAGGGCGGCTTCGACGTAGGGCAAGGAGAAGGAGGGGCCCGCGAGGCCCGCGGCCCCGTGCGGCGCGACCGTGCCCCGCGTAACGCGGGTCGCTGCGGGGGAAAAAGGGACTGGCCAAAATGGCCGGTCTGTGGCAGCAGACCGCGGACACCTGGCCGCGGCAGACTGAACTGGACCTGCGGCCGGGCAGCGGGCCGGCTGTGGGTGGACCGGCCGGACCGGGCCGGTCCGGTCCAAGGGAGTGGTCCCTTTGAATTTCTAAAGCCCGTAACTTTCTCTAAGGGCTTCCGTTTTGCGCGCTGTCTATGACGGCGCAGACCTGACACAAAGGAGGACCTTTTGACATGGTTCCAGGGATTTTAACTTCTGAGACGTGGGGATCTGGGGCACTGTACGTGGGTAAAGTAGCTAAGTGGGCTTCCCGGGAATTCTTGTTTTGGACGGTGCGGATGCGTCCGAAGTCCGATTTAAGCGCCGTCAGTGGCGTTGGGACCCTGGCACTGAGGCGGAGCTTTCCAGTGTGGTTTCAGGCATTGAGGCCGAAATTGAGGCACATGCCCCACAACCATCTTTTGAGCTGCGTGCAGCATTTCCCAACTTTTTTATCGGACGTCTGTTCGGGACATGCGAGCAGTCGTTTCTCGATGTTTTTCCGAGGGGATGGAAATGGTGAAATCCGCCCGCCCTAATTCGGCATGATGGTGCGGGGCCCACGAGGGCCGTTTGGGCGTCGACGGTGATTTTACATCTTTATCAACGGGTGATCGTTTTGGACAAGTGGATAATCCATCTTGTGTGCTTTTTCGTGAGGATCACAATGGTGCGATCCGTTCGTTCAGTTTCTGGAACGAGTTTTGGGTCCCACGAAGCACAGATCGTGTGCGGTGCGACAGAATGCACCTTTCCTCCGGATATCCATTGCACTCAAGTGAGTAGTGCTTTTGATGTGTTCTCCTAAAGAAATCACAATGGTGCGATGCACCCGACTGTTTTCAGGGCCGAGTCTCGGGATCACGGGACGCCGTTCGGGCATGAGGCGGTGTTGGTGACTTTTCCGTCGGATATTTGTTTGGTGCGAGTAAGTAGTCAATATTTCGTGTTGTTTCGCAAGGATCACAACGGTGCGATCCGTTTGGTTGTGCGGAGCCTTATACGCGATCTTATTAAATGTGGAAATGTGAAGGTGCCCCGGGGGAGATTCTTCTACTGTGTTCATAGTGGACCCTTGGCGTGTGATCGTGTGCAATCCTGTGTGAGTGAAGTAATGCTTGAATGTATGTGGTTGGTTGTTCCCCAGTCGTTGTGGTGGCATGTTGGAAATGTTTCGTCACGTCTTCGCATTGACGTTGGGTGCCATGTACAGGATAGCCCTTGGGCTGGAACGTGGTATACTCTGGGAGTATACGGGAGCACTTGGAGGTACATGTTGTTGTTTGTACCTGAGAATGTTTGTTCATTTGGTTGTGGTTGACTTGGGTCCACACGTCGTGTGGGCACCATGTGTGTGCCATGTTTTGCTTTGCGTACTTTGACCTCTCGCGACGTAGAGGGTCCCTCTGTGCTCGTTTGTTTGACTAACAGGGTGGAGTTTTCCCCTGGCTCTGTGCTCATTTGTTTGACCTGCAGGGTGGAGCTTTTCCCCTCGCTCTGTGCTCATTTGTTTGACCAGCAGGGTTGAGTGGTATCCCCTGGTTTCGTTCTCGATGGATCGGCCGGTAGTGGTGCTAGTGACACCCAGTGATGGAACAGGCGCATAACCGCTTTTGGGTGAGTTGTTCTGGAGTTGGTTGGTTGCGCGATACCCACTACGTGTTCGGTTGGCCAATGGTGTACCCTCCAGTAGAGATGGCTATAGCAGTTATGTGTTTTACCCTCCAGCGGGGCTGGGCAGTGGGTTACTCATCGACTTATTCGGGTTTACCCTCCAGCATGGCTGGGCATTGGGTTTCTCACTGACTTCTAGGGTTTACCCTCCAGCAGAGACTGGGCAGTGGGTCAACCGATGTTCATAGGGTCTACCCTCCAGCAGGGCTGGGCAGTGGGTTACCCGACAACCTCTTAGGGTCTACCCTCCTGCAGGGCTGGGCAGTTGGTCATCCGTCGTCTAATACAGGTCTACCTTCCAGCAAGGTTGCGCAGTGGGTCGCCTGTCGAATTATTCTAGGTCTACCCTCCAGCAGGGCTGGGCAGTGGGCCGCCTGATGATGTATTAAGGTCTACCCTCCAGCGGGGCTGGGAAGTGGGTCTCCTGATGATGTTTTAGGGTTTACCCTTCAGTAGGGCTGCGCAGTGGGCCGCCTGATCATGTATTAAGGTATACCCTCCAGTTGTGCTGGGCAGTGGGTCTCCAGATGATGTATTAGGGTTTACCCTCCAGCAGGGATGGGCAGTGAGTCACCCGATATCTGGTTATGAATTACCCTCTAGCAGGACTAGGCAGTGGGACCCTTGTCGGCATTCCATGCTCAGTCCTTTCTACTAGGCTAGCCTGTGACTTTCCTTCGTGATTACCGGAGTAGGACCCTTGGTTGTACGGGTCGGTGATGGAACAACTTTGACTTTGAGGAGACCTCTCGACTATAGGGTAGTGACGAGGTGTGGTTTGACTTTCCCTTGAACTCTCAAGTACAAGGGGCACTTTCCCCACCGAGACGAATTCTTGTGAGGCGATCTAAAGCCGTGCGGGCGAGTCAGTGCCGCACAAAGAGGATAGTGTCGAGGTGCGGTGATTGAGCCCCTTGGCTTGCGGTTCAGGGAAGATGTACGGGATGCTGGGCATCGATGGTATACTTCTGGGACTGTTGGATACTATTTTCTTGGGCTGAGCTATGGGATGGAGATCCCCTTACGATGTTGTTCGGGCTTCTTGATAGAGCAAATGGATTTGTATACACCATGTTTCGGTACCCACTTCTTGGGTTTGGTTTCTCTCCTTCTAGGAGAGGCGAGGACGCGCGTGGTATGCCACGTGCTTTCCGCGTCTAGCTCCTTATGGTTGGATGAGTCTACTCTCCTGCTATAGGTAGCAAAGACTCGACGAGAAGTTCATCTTCCCACTATTTCCAGCTCCTTGTGTCTGGACGAGTCTACCTTCTTGCCTCTTATTGGGTTGAGCTGGACTCTTTACTGTACTCTTACTACACTTTCAGTTGTACTCCTCTAATTTTTCTGTTCGCTCTACTGCTCACCCTTCGGTACCTCCTTTGTTTCTCCCTCGAGCCTTCGGGGTATCCTACTGAGTATTTTTATACTTACCCATGCTTGGGCTTTTCCCGCACTTGGTGTTCCCTTGCAAACGACGAACAGGTTGGTCGTGACCTCAGTGGAGCTTAGGAGTTCAGGAGCTTGGACGGCGTGCGGTGGTCGTGGTTAGGTCCCAGGTGGGGGACCGATTCCGACTGTTTTTATTTTGTTTACCTATTGCCGGGTTGTGGCACCTTTTCTGGTTTGGTACATGTTCTGCCCCTTTTCGTTTTCAGTTACCCTCAGCTTGTACTTTGTACTATTTATAGGTAGATGCACTTTTGGTGGTTTATTTATAGCAGTTTATCCTTTACTCTGCACTGTTGCATTGAATGTGCTGCGTGTGTGTGTAAAGGTACTTAGGAAAAGGTCTCCTCGAGTTGTTGTTCCTTCGGCGCTGGTCGCCAGCCCCTGTCTTATAGAGACGGGCTTGGGGTAGTTGCAGCTCGAGCCCGAGAAGGTTCGGGTCGTGACAATATTTATATGAAATATTATATTTACTAATTATTTTTGTATATATATATTTTATATTACTTTTTAATTTTCTTAAAATGTCTTATCAATTATATAGTTTTTTTAATTTTCTTAATGTCATTATTTTAACAGATGGTATGATACAAATTTCTTTCAAACCTATATGACTTGAAATGATTTTAACGCCATAATGAAAATTATTAATTAATAATTTTACTATATAATTATTAATTTTATTTCAATGAAAATATTTTTCATAATATTTTATAATATTTTAATTAAATATTATGAAAATAAAGGGATATTTTTATTATTTATATAAAGACTGAATATGATTTTTCATATTAATTTATATAAATATTTTAAAATTTTATAGTGTAAAATAAATTTTATATGTCTTTTATGAATGTAATTTTAATTTTATATTATTTATGATGATGGGGGAGCCTTGTATATCTCTCCAATGCATTGGGTAATGTTGAGTTAACCGAGATATTATTTCAAAAGTAACCATTTAGGTTATTCTACATACAAGAGTGATAATAATAGTTTTTTTAATAGTGATATAAAGATGATTTATAAAGGTTCATATATTATTATTATATTTTTAAATTTTATTTTCATTTTTTTGATTTCATTAGGTTGGAAAATTAGACTATTTTTTAGGTAATTTTATTCCCATTTTAAATGAACAGATAATGTTTTTTTAAATGTAATCATGTACCCATAGGTTTTATAGGAAACCCTCCTAATTATAATTATTCTATTATGATTTATTATTAGTTGTTTTGAATATTATTTAATGAGTAAGAAATCTTGTTTTTAATGTTTATGAATAATATGTAAAAATGGAAAAATATTTTCATTGGGTTACATTTTTTTCAAAATGGACAAATGGGTTTATTTAAAGTTTTATCTCTTATTATGTTTTTTGTGATTATTAGATGTATTAAAATGTTTTTTATAAGGCCTAAGTATGATCGGGAACTATATAAAGGTATAAATGTGTACTTTGGGTTTTGAAATATAAATAAGGAATGTGCTTTTTTATGAAAAGAGAAATTAAATCTATTTTAATGTTGAATAAAAGATAACAAGATGATGTTTATACATTGTATTTAAATAATTTACGATCTAAGTTTTTATTGATTATATATACATTTATACTAAAATAGGCTTTTAAAATTTTGAATGGTTATACATTTTTAAAAATCATTTAACATTGTTTTATTTATGAAAATTGGAATTATTGTTTATATAAAAGAAATAATTAGAAACAATTTGATGTTGGTTTGATTATCATAATATCTGTTTATGAATTTTTAATATAATAATAGGTTAATAATTCTATGTTTTATCATATTTATGATTCCATATATATTCCTTTTTTTTGTTTTTTATTGGATTTTAGAATGATTAAAGATATTTTTGAAGTCAATTATCGGAACACAATACCATTGGGTTTAGTAACTATTTGAGAGAAAAGATTATTTTTGGACTATATATTTTATATTTGGTGGATATTTTTTTAATATTATTGAATTAATTTATCGATAATATGATTTTACATGTTCATGTAATTGTGGTTTCATTTCCATATTCGAGAAAAGGTTTCATCATAAAAATGACCACAATATTGAAAATTGATTTGGTGACATAGTGATTGATGTTATTTAAGAATAAGTTCACTTTATTTAGTGGAACATTAAAAGATTATGGTAAAATAAATAAATATTAAATGACAAGATTTTATTTGATGAAAAGATATTGAATTTTGTTTTGGATTCATATATGCTTTTTTTGTGTGTTTATGGTGTTTTTGGATATTTATGGAATCTTTTTGGTAATCATATATATTTTTTGATTTGAGAATCTAAATTTATATTACATGAATTTATGATTTATTGAAATTATTTTGGGATTATTTTGATGCTTATCATATAAAAATATACTGTCTAAATCATTTTAATACTTGGATTTAATATCTTGGCCATGCAAATGTCGGTGATTTTTGTGGTTAACTATTTATGGGCTCGTTTATTATTATAAATGTGTGTTATATTTTTGAATAATGAGATTGAATATTGTAGGTTTATTAATATAAAATTTTATCTTATATTGTTATAACTATTTTTGGGTTTTGTAAAATTCTAAAGACATAATGTATAAATTATTAGCATTTATTTATATTTCGGTCCTTATGAAGTTTTTCAGTGATTCATTCATGAAAAAATAATCTTTAACATTCATTTATAATATTATGATATTATATGTACACGTAAATACTTCTCAAATAAATAATAATGGATGAAATTGTTATTCATATTAGGATATAAATCATGTATGTAGATTTTCTCTTGTTATCTATCATCACAGTAAATAAATAATATTACTCTAGGAAAATGATATTGAAATATAAATATTATCATTTTACATTGTTTTTTATGAATCAACAGCCTAATTTATCTTATAATGAATTATTGTTTTATGGTAATTAACATCATTAAGAACACAATCCATATTTATCTCAATTATTCATGTGGAATTATTTTTTTCCACTATGTCTATATTTTAACTTCCCTCCATCGTTTTCCTTATCTCGGAACCAGATTATGTGTGTCACGAACTGAATCTGGTTGCCGCCTATACTGGTACTAAACCAGAACATGAAAAGGCCTAAAGGGCATTCCCTATCCCCATGGGATATCATATGTTCTCGTGTATCATTGATTTAGGTTTTTGAATGATTTACCCTAGTATGAAAGCATAACACATTAAAACAATCCATAATATAAATCTGTAATTTTCTAGCAAAAAAAGTCATAACCAAAAACCAGAACTGAATACATTGGTTTAAAGAAAATACAAAAGGTCTAAATACAAATATATACGGCAGCAATACAGCCCCATGGACTCCACATGAAAAGAGGTAATTACCCACAAGCCGTCTCCAAAACTCCGCATCAAGGATGGGAACTGACACCCTGAACCCCCATTATCCTTAGCATTTCATTTACCTGAGTCAAACATAACCAAGTATACTTACACCCAATGGGTGTATGTACAATGTGAGCCTAAGCCCCATAGGATACCATCCAATGATTCCAAATATGATGCAATATAATGTGAAAAGCAAGCAGGTTAAATAGGCAAGGAAAAGCAGAGTTAAAATTCCAAGAAATATAACTTTCATTTGAAAATTGTTTTCATTCCAAAATTTTCAGAATGTTTACACTTTTAAATAGAAATGTTTTATACTTTAATTTACTTTAAAGAACACCATAATACATGGGTAAATACAAAAAAATCCAATGAGAAACAACATTGGGTACACCCCTAGGCACTAGGTTGTCTTGGGCCCTATGTACCTCGTAACTCGGTGTAATGTAACCATAGAGAAATATGTTCCCGTGCACGACCTACAAGTATAGAAAATACCCATAACCTAGTGGTCCTCAATAATCATCCACATAGTTTAGTTAGTGTGGTTGTTATCCAAAATCTATGTGAAAGAGGTACAAAACCCATCCGATCCACTAGCCGTACTAATACAAATCCACCCCAACTAGGTACCCGGGCATCCCCTTTTGTGCTCAATAAATTTCGGCATGAAAAATAAATAAATATTTATATAAAACACCATTACTGGTCAAACACATCAAATACAATAGTTAACACATTTTATACCACTTAAAACGCGCAACAAAACACTTAGATTTTTAATAAAAAAATTCCCCAAAATCTTGTAGTGTTTCGGACACAAAACTCATCAAAAACCCACTTGCACACTATGTGAACATTTTAAAGTTCCAAAATAGAAAGGGAAGCTGAATAATTCAGTGAAAACAAAAAATCATTTTTACGGCCACCGCATATGGTTCATGAAGTGACATAATTTCTAAACCACCATTTTTACACAATATAGCTCTTAGAATTTCTTGTGGTTCACAAACACAAATAAATCTAGCTTTCACAGCAACAAACACAAGAGATAATCATTAAGGAAAGAATTTTCAGCCCTATAACAGTTCAATAAAATCAACTAATTACTTCTAGGGTAGCCCCAAATAATCTAATAAAACATTTATATGAAAATCCCCCAATTTCATATGAAATTGGAATTTAAGATTTATTTGAAATACAAACACCACATAAACTATTTTTTTCAACAATAATAAAATTAAATATGCATTAAAATACCATAAACATAGTATATAATTCGTAAATACAGCATACACAATTGAATCACCTACAAAAATAAGGAAAACCCTTGAATCACCATGTGAAAATTAATTCGCACAACTGCCGAACCTATAAAAACCTAGAACAAACATTAAACCACAAGAATTGAAAATGAAAACCCAAGGTGAATCCTTAGGTTTGAAACCCTACCCCATGGTCATTTGGGACTTCATGGAAGAGGGAATAAACCCGAATAAAAAAATGAAACCCTAAGAAATTTGAAAGAGGAAAGAAATGGAGTCACTTACTCGATGTATTTTGAAGTAATCACTCCACAACAACAATATATGAAATTTAAAATAGCCAAAATTCCGGGTTCATTTGATAAAGAATCATTAGGACATTTAGGGACTAGAATGGTGGGGGAATATTAATAATTGAGATAGTTATGAAAGAAATAAGTTACCTCTTCAAATTTGGATGATTTGAGGAATCCTATGGACATATTCACCATTTGCGATGAAACAGAGCTCCAAAGTGGGGGAGAGAGTTTAGACACGTTTCTGGGTTCAATGGTCTTGGGTGAGACTTGGAATAACCAAAAAAATCCCAAAATAGAATATGTTATTAAACAAAGAAATTTTATATTTAAAAATGGAATTGGGATTTCAGGCAGGCCCTACAAGTTAAATAAAACCCAAATAAACCATGGTTATGGAATTCTTAAGGATCCCAATTGACTTGGTGGTGTTAATAGATCAGGGTAGTCTAGGTAGGAATTTTAATGGATGAAAATTGTAAAAAACGAATGATTTATAAAAGGCAAAAAATGTTATTCTAAAAACTAGAATTGGTCTCACGGTGTGGCCCAATTTATAAAAACTCACTCATTTCACCATTAAAACATAGGAAACCAAAAAAAAAGATTGAATAGAAATTAAATGAAATTTACCTTTAAAATAACTCATGTATGTGACAATTCTACCCACCATGAAAGACTTTTCGCTCCGTAAGTTCAATCTAAAGCTTAATTGGAATACCAGAATTAGTACTCTTCCTCGACCCATGCCTTTCGCTCCCATGTCTCTTGTGTATAATTCTCATGCTGCCACAAAACCCAAACTAATAGAATAGACAACCATCTAATTATCTTCTCTTGGGAGTCCACTATTTTCACCGGCCTCTCAACAACAGACAAGTCAGGCTCTATCTCCAGTTCTTCCAAACTACACACATGGGATGAATCCGGGTTGCATTTCTTCAATTGAGAGGCATGGATGACATCATGGAAGGACGCCAAATAAGAAGGTAAAGCCAACTTATATTCCCCTATGACAATATGATCGTTGATCTAAAAGGGCATAACATTCAGCGACATCAACTTACCTTGCTCCACTAATCGATGAAGGCTCAGACGAGTGGCCACATTCAAGAATACCATGTCACCCACAGAAAAATCTAGGACTTGATGCATCCGGTTAGCATAAGATTTATGAAATCCATGAGCTTTTAATAAGCACTGCCTAATCAACTTGACCTTCTCAGAATATCCCTGGATAAGGCTCGACCCCAACAGTGAAGTCTCTCCTACCTCAACCCAACATAGGAGGGACCGACATGGCCTACCGTAGAGCGCCACAAAAGGGACATTCAAATGAGGATTGTTAACTGTTATTATTAGAAAACTCAACCAATCCCAAATGTCTATCCCAAGAACCTCCAAAGTCTATGACACATGCACGAAGCATGTCCTCCAAAATATGATTCACCTGCTCTGTCTGACCATCCGTCTGAGTGTGGTATGTCGTACTCATCTTAATCTGAGACCCCAAGGCCTTTTGAAAGCCTTCAAAAAATTGAGAAGTGATGGGGGGTCTCTATCTAAGATAACTGCTGATGGTATCCCATGGAGTCTCACTACTTCCTGATGATGCAAATGTCCCATCTCATCCACTTTACCCTACTGGAAATTAATCCTTTACCAACAGTTTGAAACTGTTGGTAAAGGCTTCCAAACCGTTGGTATACTATATACCGAAAGTTTTACAAACCATTGGCAAGGAAGGCGTGGCTGTATCCCATTGCCAATGTTTTTTGTAAAACCGTTTGGAAATGATGTTTGTAAAGATAATTGCCAATGGTTTATAAAAACGTTGGCATTACTGTGTTTGTAAAGAGTATTTCCAACGGGTTGTAAAACCATTGGCATTGTTGTGTTTGTAAAGAGTATTGAAAACAGTTTGTAAAACCATTGGAATTGATGTGTTTTTAAAGAGTATTGCCAATATTTTGTAAAACCGTTGGCATTTTTGGAGTGTTTTAATATTTTACCAACGCTTTACTAAAACCTTTGGTAAAAATATGTAGAGCACTATACCAACGGTTTACTAAACCGTTGGTATAGTGTATTACCAGAATTTCCTAGATCCTAAAATCCTCCACTACACACTCAACTACACACCTACATACACTCTTAACAGCAACAAAAACACCTGATATAGAACATAAAAGCACTTAAAAACATGATACTACTATAACCATGGAATTTACCACATTTAAAATAATGTATATGAACCCAATTACCCTATGAAATATAGAATTCATAATTGAATTCTCAATTGAATACATGAAGAATAAATTATGTAATGAATTCTCAATAATGAATCAATAACACAAAAAAAATTAATTATGTTTCATACAGAATTCTTGAATTATATATAACACATATAAAATATTCTACATGTTTTTTATAGAGTTTTCATTTAGTTAAGGGGGTATGTGGCTAATTATAATTTTATCTCTTGGGTGTGATGTGAGATGAATCACCATCATGGGTAGTGGGTATGAATATTCAATTAAGTCTTAGGTATTGGGTTCCCAAAGTGACTTTGGTTTGGACCTATAACCCACTGTTTGAGGATGGGATTTAGGTGATCCATTGGGCTATGGTGTCACCATATGTATTCCTCACCACTGGGGTATTTTTATGATACATTGATACAGATTTTTCAAGAATCTATGTGTATCTTTTTTGACCAATTTGTTATATGGTATGATCGAGTGTTCATTGGTTTCATTTGTAATCACAATATGATATTTATTTAATGAATGTTATTGTATAGAATGAATGACCCATGATTGATAATTAGAACATGAGTGTTGGTGCACGTTCTTGATGGGATGTCGAGACTCATTCCTTATATAATTCATGTTTTTTTATATATAATATGACCCATTGTGTTTTAATCTATGCCTTGTGAATATCTTCTTCTAAAAAATTATGACCAATAGACCATATTTTATTTTTTATCACAAAATTTCAAGAATCTATGTGTATATTTGTGAAGATTTTTTGTATGTTAGTTGTTGTTTTCATTTAAAATGATGTCCTTTTCAAACAAAAGTGAGAAACATTGAGTTATATCAGTCACACTGTGCCTCGGATTGAGGTGGGGTTGACTCGTACCCGTCAAAAATAATCCATGGACCATTCAACATTCATTTGACCATTAAACGCATGTTTTGTCCATTTACGACACACAGAATGTGTTTTCGGACACCAAGGTTAAACTACACCTCAGATTGGTGTGTCGTTTGGCTGACCATTTCAAAATACACCCACCATTTGTTTTCATCTGAATTTATGGCATTCTGAGGTTGTTCGCCCTGTTTCGACCACCCCACGCACGATTCTCAATCGCGCCGAACACCTAAAAAACAAATATTCAGTCGTTCCGTGCAAACCGCTTGTCTAAATGACATGTCATCTCCCCATACAACTCATGAATAATAATTAGGGTGTTTTAATGTGATTTCAAGTCATTCTGATGTCATTCAGAATGCATTTGTTCGTTAAATGCATGTCTTGTCCATTTGTGACACACATAGTGCATTTTCGGCCACCGTGGTGACACGACACCTCTGATTGACATGTTGCCTGGCCGACCATTTCACAATTCACCCAAACTTTGTTGGATTCCTATTTTAGGGAATTATGAGGTCGTTCGGCTATTTTTGACCACCCCACACATGCTTTTCTAGCGCGCTGAACACCTAAAAAACACATATTCAACCATGCCACGTAAACCGTTCGTCCGAGTGATGTGTAGTCTCATTATACAACTCACGAATAATAATTAGGGTGTTTCCCTGTGATTTAAAGTCATTCTAGTGTCATCCTGCATGCATTTAACCGTTAAACACATGTTTTGGCCCTTTACGACACGTGGAGTGCGTTCTCGGCCACCGCGGTCACAAGACACTTGTCGTTGAAGTGCCATATAGCCGACCATTTTAAAATTCACCCACCCTTTGTTGTCGTCCAATTTCATGGAATTCCAAGATCGTTCGTCCAGTTTCAACCACCCCACACATGATTTTCAAGTGCGCCGAACACCTAAGAAACACATATTCAGCTGTGCCGCGTAAACCATGTGTCCGAATGATGTGTCGTCTCCTCGTACACCTCAAAATTAATAATTAGGGTGTTTTTGTGTGATTTAAAATAATTCTGATGTCGTTCGGCATGCATTTGACCGTTAAACACATGTTTTGGCCATTTACGACATGCAGAGTGCGTTTTCGGCCACCACGGTCACATGACACCTCCGATTGAGGTGTTGTCTGGTCGAACATTTCACAATTCACCCACTCTTTGTTTTCGTCCAATTTTATGGCATTCCGAGGTCATTTGGCCAGTTTCGACCACCCCATGCATGCTTTTCAAGCACGCTGAACACCTAAAAAAAATATTCAGTCGTACCACGCAAACCACACATCCGAATGACGTTAAGTATCCTATTAAATCCCACAACTAATAATTAGGGTGTTTTCGTGTGATTTCAAGTCATTACGATGTCATCCGGAATGCATTTAATTGTTAAACACATGTTTTGTCCATTTACGACACGCGGAGTGCGTTTTCGGCCACCACGGTCACATGAAACCTCCAATTGATCTGTCATCTAGCATGCCATTTCACAATTCACCAGCCTATTGTTGTCATCCAATTAATGGAATTCCAAGGTCATGCGGCCAGTTTCGAACACCCCACAAAGGCTTTTCAAGTGCGCTGAACACCTAAAGAAAATATTTTCAGCCGTGCCGTGAAAACCGCTCATCCGAATTAAATGTCTTCTTCTCATACAGTCCACAAATAAAAATTAGGATGTTTTCATGTTATTTCAAGTAATTCTGATGTCGTTTGGCATGTATTGGATCGTTAAATGCATGTTTTGTCCATTTACGACACGTGGAGTGCGTTTTTGACCACCGCAGTCACTCTACACCAAATATTGATGTTCCTTCTAGTCTAACATTTTAAAATACACCCACCCTTTTTTGTAATTCGATTTCATGGAATTCTGAGGTCATTTGGCTGGTTTCGACCACCCCACACACGATTTTTAAGCGCACCGAACACATAAAAAAACACATATTTAGCCGTTCCGTGCAAACTGCACGTCCAAATGATGTGTTGTCTCCCTGTACATCTCACGAATAATAATTAGGGTGTTTGCGTGTGATTTAAAGTCATTCTGATGTCATTCGACATGCATTTGACCTTAAAATTCATGTTTTGGCCATTTACGACAGGCGTAGTGATTTTTCGGCCATCACGATCACACAACAAATCCGATTGACATGCCATATGGCCGACCATTTCAAAATTCACCCACATTTTGTTTTCATTTGATTTCATGGCATTCCGAGGTCGTTCAACTGGTTTCGACAGCCCCACGCCCGATTTTCAAGTGTGCCGAACACCTAAAAACACATATTCAGTCGTGTCGTGCAAACCCCGCACCCGAATGACATTCTGTCTACTCGTACAGTTCACGAATAATAATTATGGTGTTTTCGTGTGAATTCAAGTAATTTCGATGTCATTCAGAATGCATTTGACCGTTAAACTTTTGTTTTGGAAATTTCAACACGCGGAATGAATTTTCGACCACCACGGTCACAATACATCTCCGATTAACATGACGTATGGCCGATAATTTCACAATTCACCCAATCTTTGTTGTCGTCCGATTTCATGGCATTCTGAGGTTGTTCGGCTAGTTTTGACCACCCCACGCACGCTTTTCAAGCTCGCCGAACACCTAAAAAACACATATTCAGCTGTGTCGCGCAAACCGAATGTCGGAATGACATGCTATCTCTTCATACAGCTCCCAAATAATAATTATGGTTTTTTTCGTGTGATTCAAAGTCATTCGGATATCGTCCGGCATGCATTTTACCGTTAAACACATGTTTTGGCCCTTAACGACATGTAGAGTGTGGTTTCTGCCACTGCTGTCACATGACACCTTCAATTGGCGTGCCGTCTAGTCGACCATTTCAAAATTCACCCACGCTTTGTTGGTATCTGATTACATGGTATTCCGAGGTCATTCGGCCGATTTCGACCACCCCACACATGATTTTCGAGCACGTCGAACAACTAAAAACACATATTCAGTCGTGTCGTGCAAAATGCATATCTAAATGACATGTCATCTCCTCGTACACCTCATGAATAATAATTATGGTGTTTTCATGTGATTTCAAGTAATTCTGATGTTGTTCGGCATGCATTTGACTGTTAAACACATGTTTTGGTCATTTACGACATGCAGAGTGCGTTTTCTGCCACCTTGGTCACACGACACCTCTGATTGATGTGCCGTCTTGCTGACCATTTCACAATAAACCCACTCTTTGTTGTTATTCAATTTCATGGCATTATGAGGTTGTTTGTCTTGTTTCGACCACCCCACACACGCTTTTTAAGTGTGCCAAACACCTAAAAAATACGTATTCAGTGTGCTGAGGAAATCGCACGTCTGAATGACGTTACATCTCCTTGTATATCTCACGAATAATAATTATGGTTTTTGTGTGCAATTTCAAGTCATTCTGAGGTCGTTCGGCATGTATTTAACCGTTAAACACATGTTTTGGCCATTTATGACTTGTGGAGTGTATTTTCTACAACCGCGGTCACACGACGCCTCCGATTGATGTGTCGTCTGGCCGACCATTTCAAAATTCACCAACCCTTTGTTTTCGTCCGATTTCATGGCATTCCGAGGTCATTCGGCTGGTTTCGACCACCCTACGCACGCTTTTCAAGCGTGCCGAACACCTAAACAGCACATTTTTAGCCGTGTCGTGCAAACCGCACATCTGAATGACGTGTCGTCTTCTCGTAAAGCTCACAAATAATAATTATGATTTTTTCGTTTGATTTAAAGTAATTTTGATGTCTTTCAACATGTATTAGACCGTTAAATTAATGTTTTGGCCATTTACGACATGCGGAGTGCGTTTTCGGCCAACGCGGTCACACTACACCTACGATTGATGTTCCTTCTAGCTGACCATTTGACAATTCACTCACCCTTTTTTGTCGTCCGATATCATGGAATTATGAGGTCGTTTGGCCAGTTTTGACCACCCCACGCACGATTTTCAAGTGCATCGAACACCTAAAAAACACATTTTCAGTCGTGCCTCATGAACCGGCAATCCGAATGATGTGTCGTCTCCTCGTAAAAATCACGAATAACAATTAGGGTGTTTTTCGTGTGATTTAAAGTCATTCTGATGTCGTTTGGAAATCATTTGACCGTTAAACAAATGTTTTGCCCATTTACAACATGTGGAGTGCGTTTTCAGACACCGAGGCCACATGACACCTCCGATTGTGTGCCGTATGGCCGACAATTTCACAATTTACTCATTCTTTGTTGTCGTCCAATTTCATGGAACTCTGAGGTCATTCAGCCAGTTTCGACCACCCCAGGCCCGATTTTCAGCCGCGCCGAACACCTAAAAAATACATATTCAGTCGTGCCGCGCAAACCGCACATTCGAATGACGTTTCGTCTCCTCATACAGTTCAAGAATAAAAATTAGGGTGTTTTTGTGTGATTTCAAGTAATTCTGATGTCATTCAGCATGCATTTTACTGTTAAATGCTTGTTTTTCCATTTACGACACATGGAGTGCGTTTTTGGCCACCACGGTCACACTACACCTTCAATTGATGTGACGTCTGGCCAACCATTTCACAATTCACCCACCCATTTTTGTCGTCCGATTTAATGGAATTTCGAGGTCGTTCGGCTAGTTTTGACAACCCCACGCAAGATTTTCAAACGCGCCGAACACCTAAAAAACACATATTCAGCCATGACACACAAACCGTGTTTCCGAATGATGTATCGTCCTCTCGTACACCTCCCGAATAAAAATTAGGGTGTTTTCATGTGATTTCAAGAAATTTTGATGTCATGCAGCATGCATTTGACCGTTAAACACATGTTTTGGCCCTTTACGACACGTGGAGTGTGTTTTTGGCCACCGCTATCATAGGACACCTCCGATTGATGTGCCGTCTGGCCAACCATTTCACAATTCACCCACCTTTGTTGTTTTCTGATTTCATTGAATTCTGAGGTCGTTCGGCCAGTTTCAACCACCCCACACACGATTTTCAAGAGCGCCTAACACCCAAAAAAACATATATTCAGTCGTGTCGTGAATACCGCACGTCCGAATGACGTGTCGTCTCCTCGTACACTCACGAATAATAATTAGAGTGTTTTCATGTGATTTCAAGTAATTCAAATGTCGTTCGGCATGCATTTGACTGTTAAATGCATGTTTTGGCCATTTACGACTTGCAGAGTGCATTTTTTCCATCTATGGTCACACGACACCTCCGATTGACATTCCGTCTAGCCGACCATTTCACAATTAACCTACTCTTTGTTGTCATCAAATTTCATGGAATTCTGAGGTCGTTCGGCCGATTTCAACCACCCCACTCATGCTTTTCATGCGTGTTGAACACCTAAAAAACACATATTTAGTCGTTCCATGCAAACTGGTCATCCGAATGACATTTCGTCTTCTCGTACATCTCAAGAATGATAATTTGGGTGTTTTCGTGTGATATCAAGTCATTTCAATGTCGTCTGACATGCATTTAACCGTTAAATGCATGTTTTGGCCATTTACGACATGCTGATTGTGTTTTCGGCCACCGCGGTCACATGACTCCTACGATTGATGTGCCGTCTGGACTATCATTTTACAATTCACCAACCCTATGTTTTCGTCCGATTTCATGGTATTCCGAGGTTGTTCAGCCGGTTTCGACCACCCCACGAACGCTTTCAAGTGCACTGAACACCTAAAGAACACATTTTCAGTCGTGCCATGAAAACCGCATGTCTTAATGACGTGTCGTCACCTCTTACTTCTAATTAATAATAATTAGGGTGTTTTCGGGTGATTTCAAGTCATTTTGATGTCGTCCGACATGCATTTTACTGTCAAACAAATGTTTTGGCCATTTACGACACACAAAGTGCATTTTCCACCACCGTGGTCACATGACAGCTCTGATTGACATTCCATCTGACCGACCACTTTACAATTCACCAACCCTTTGTTGTCATCCGATTTCATAGTATTCCGAGGTCCTTCAGCCAGTTTTGACCACCCCTCGCACGCTTTTCAAGTGCGCTGAACACCTAAAAACACACTTTCAGTCGTGCCATGAAAACCGCACATCCGAATGACAAGTCGTCTCCTCGTATAGCTCACGAATAATAATTTGGTTGTTTTGTGTGATTTCATATGATCCTGATGTCATCTTGCATGCTTTTGACTGTTAAATGCTTGTTTTGGAAATTTAGGACACGTCAAGTGCGTTTTCGGACACCCCGGTCACAATACTCCTCCGATTAAAGTGTCGTTTGGCTGACCATTTCAAAATTCACCAAAACATTGTTTTTCTTCGATTTCATGGCATTATGAGGTCTTTCGGCTGGTTTCGACCACCCCACACACGATTTTCAAGGGTGTTGAACACCTAAAAAACAAATATTTAGCTATTCCGCGCAAACCGCACGTCCGAATGACATGTTGTCACCTCGTAAAGCTCATGAATAAAAATTAGGGTGTTTTCTTGTGATTTCAATTCATTCTGATGTTGTCCGGCATGCAATTGACAGTTAAACGTATGTTTTGGCCATTTACGACACGCAGAGTGCATTTTTGGCCACCGCGGTCACACAACACCTCCTATTGACGTGACGTCTGACTGACCATTTCAAAATTAACCCACCATTTGTTGTCGTCTGATTTTATGGCATTCTGAGGTCATTTGGCCGGTTTCGACCACCCCACGCATGCATTTGAAGCGTACCAAACACCTAAAAACACATATTTAGTTCTGCCGCGCAAACCGCACATCCAAATGACGTGTCTTCACCGCGTATAGGTCAAGAATAATAATTAAGTGTTTTCATGTGATTTCAAGTCATTCTGATGTCTTCCGGCATTCATTTGACTGTTAAACGTATGTTTTGGTCATTTACGACACACGAAGTGCATTTTCGGCCACCGTGGTCACATGACACCTCCGATTGACGTTCTGTCTATCTGACTATTTCAAAATTCACAAACCCTTTGTTGTTGTCTGATTTCATGGAATTCTGGGGTCGTTCGGTCGGTTTCAACCACCCCACGCATGTTTTTCAAGCGCGCCGAACACCTAAAAAACACATATTCAGTCGTTTCACGCAAACCGTGTGTCAGAATGACGTTTCGTCTCCTCGTACGCCTCACAAATAATAATTAGGGTGTTTTCGTTTGATTTCAAGTGATTCTGATGTTGTTCAACATGCTTTTGACCGTTAAACGTATGTTTTGTCTTTTTACGACATGCAGAGTGTGTTTTCGGCCACCGCGGTCACACGACACCTCCGATTCTCATGCCGTATGGCCTACCTTTTCACTATTCACCAACCCTTTATTGATGTCTGATTTCATGCCATTCTGATGTTGTTCGGAAGGTTTCAACCACGCCACACATGCTTTTCAAGCATGTCATACACCTAAAACTCTATCTAGGTATCATACATTGAATTCTGACAGGACTGTGAGGGGGGCTGTCCGGGGACTAGGGATGATGGTGGGGGGATTTCCGGGGGCAGTACGGGGTCAAGGGAGGAGGGTGGGGGGCTGTCCAGGGGGCTATCTGGGGTCCAGGGTGGAGGGTTGTGGTGCTGTCCGGGGTCCATGGAGGAGGGTGGGTAATATATCTAGAACTCTATCTTGGTATCATACATCGAATTCTGACAGGACTTCGAACTTTCGTGGAGTGTCTCCCTGGATAATGGCCAAATCATGGCATTACCATGGCGTGACTGCAGCGTAACCGATGCGTGACCGCAACGTAACCACGGCGTGTTGGCCCAGTCCATCGACATCCACAGGGCAACATCTTCCGTCTAGGATTCCAAATAAATCATATGTAGTTGTCCTTCATATTATAGAAACTGATCATATGTTATAAAAACAGACTCTTGATTTGAGATTGTGGTATGATAATGATATATATTTTATACTCTTTGTTTTTAAAAGTGGTACTAGATAGTTGAAATACTGATTTAGAGTCAAATTATAACACCATAAACTATCACTGTGCGTTTTCATAGTTAGAGGAACTCCAAACCATTATTACATCATTAGTCTTCCATATTTAGTCGAAAATAAAGAGTTAAAATGAATTCAAAAATATCCATACCTGAGTGAAAAACCAGGTTAAAAAATAAAGAGTAATACAAAATTGAAAAATTTAATGGATCAATCTTCCCCTGATCACCATCACCATCACCACTTTCATCATCGGCCTCATACTTGCCGCCATCTCTGTCCTCTTCTTCTTCATCATCATCGGCCCCATGGTAATCATCAAACCTATCCTCTCCCTCAACCCCATCCTCGCCCTCAGCCCCATCCTCTCCATCGTCCTCATCCTCATCCTCACCCTCATCCACTTCAGAATCCTCATCATCACTAGGAATGCCATCATCTCGACCGCCACTAGAACTGTCACCTAGTGCATTGGATAACTCACCCATCTACAACATAAATGTCTAACAAGCCACGCTGGCCTCTAATGGATGTGATGAAGATAATACTTTCATCAGTTTCATAAATTCTTTGTCCCTCGTTTGAACTTGTACTTCCAACTTTGTGGCCCTTTTATCAGTTCTCTTGCATGCATCTTGACCTGTTCCAACTCGGTGGTACTAGAATGGATACCTGGAGAACAACAATACCTCATTGGGACTATATTCTTACCAGGTCGGCAGCGTACTCGACCAGAGTGCTCCTCTCCCAAAACCTGATATAAATGATCGTGTGGCCCTAAATTGTCAGGCTCCTACGCATCAAGGGCCTCTAAAGCAGCCTTTAAAAATATTAATAAATTATGAAATTTCAAAATAGATATTAAACATTTAAATAAACATATTAAATCTTAAAATCTATTCTTATGTCGGTTCATTAACTATAGATCCATCTTTTTTCCTTCTACTAGAGAAAATCAATTTTGCTCGAGGGATACATCCTTCAATATTCAATTTGTGCTTCTGTAATGACATTTAAACAATATAAAGTGAAAGTATAATCATATATTAAATATTCAATAAATCACATAATTTATGTATGGAACAATAAAAAGGGCATGCCCTAAAGGAAAATTATAAACAACTATATCGTACCAGCAGCCTCTAATGATCTTACATAGTTTTGCACCCCAATGTGTGGTGGTATTTCTATGAATCAATGTTTTTTTGGTTTTATTTCAAAAGATTACTAAATAATGTTTAATAATATATTAAATAATATTAATGAAAAATATGAAAAATATCATTTAAATACCTCAAATGGGATTAATACCATAAATTTCACAATCTCACAATGGGTAATCATTTGGTGATATTGATCTAACGGGAAGTCATCCATGATAGGAAATTTATCCAACTCTGTTCCCACTCAATCACAGCAGACAAAATACATTTCATGCTTATAATCTCTCCAATGCTCTCCTAGATCCTTTAAACGCGCCGATCGTGCACCTTCACCATCAGGGAAGTTATACCGAAGCTGACACCCAATAGATTAATTTATATAAATACAAAGAAATAATACATTAAATCAAATAGATTTTTTACCCATATTTGTGCCCAACATTATCCTTGACTTCGTGTGGAAAATGACTCCATGAGAGAGGGCTGACCGGAATGATGTCAGATTATTTGGCTAGCATCGCCGAAAATCCCCGACATTCCTGCCCAGATTTATCAATCATCTGTCCATCAACATTATATTCATCCATCAACTGTTTCTGGCAGTTCCATACCACACGCAAGTGAGTACACCCCCTCCCACTCCTCCGATCAGTAGAAGAATTTGTTATTAATGAAACAAATATCAGTACAAGTTAAAAAAAATTGATATAAAAATATGTTAGATTTATATAAATATACCTATGGTAGTTAGATCAATGGGTATCACTAGATGTGCAAAAGCTGAAAGAATATCCTATACAGGTGGAGTGTCCCTCAGTTTATGCTCCACCGCCACATACTGTGTCGGAGCAGGAGTCGAAGAAGGTGGAATATAATAGCCCGAAGATAATGAACCATAACCAAAAGATGATGCAAAAACATCTGGCCACTAGTTGTGTAAACTTCGAAGGTTTAAATATCCAGTGTGTTCCTAAAGTCACACCAGGATCAGAATGGGGCGTAGAAGATACAACTGTGGTAGATTCATAATCTAATTGGGTACGACCAGTGTATCGTCTAACTCTCTCACCACGAGCCCTCGTACCACCGACCTCTATACTGAGACCACCAGATGGTCTTCTAACTCTGACACCACCCCCTACTACCACCATCCTTTGTAATTGGAGAAATTTCAGTCTCCTCGTCAGATATCTCTCTTCTAGGGGGTGGATCCTGAAAAACATTTAAACAGAAAAGTAAAGACATGATATTATAAGTTGTTGAAATATATATATTTAAAATAAAATACTCACAAAAGTGATGAGTAGAGGAATGCCCATCTGTGTCATGTGATGATTATTTTCCGTTATCTTTTTCCGCCGCCTCTCTTTAATGGGTGTCATTTCCTGCAATGAAAACAAATAAGGAAGTAATTAGAAACAGATAACTAATGTGTAACCCAAAAAACAAAATATAGAAAAACCATTCTCATAAAAAACATATAGAAACAAAATAATAATCTCATGGTCCTATTGATATTTGAACAACACAGTCCTGATTTTCGAGATGAACATGTATCCATGAAACCATATGAGATACACGATTCAATACATGTGTACTTTTTCTGATTTTCTGAACCATTGGAACCCAAAATTAGTGAAAATGGTCATTGTGTTTTAAAATGGTGATTTAAAAACTCATGTATGATGTCAAAGGCAGAATGATTAATGGTTATATTAGGAAAACTAATATTAATTAATATTTCGAATTTGACATTCTGTGAATTAGTTTCATGAAGAAGGAAGAAGTACTATGTGGGAAAAAGAGAGGTCCCACCGAGAGTTCCCTTTGTAGATATTTTATTAATAATGAATATTGTATTGTACGGTTAAGTATTTCATATTTATTCAGTGAATAATAATTAAGGACCACATACTATTTTTCCATGTTCAAGAAGATACAACATATGTTCTATTGTGCAAAGCATAGATATTAATGGCACACGCCATCACGCCATGGCGTGCGCCAAGAAGCCGAGCACCAGACAATGGGTTCACAATGGCTCATCTGAAAAGGCACTCAGTGGCGTGCGCTATTGTGCACAATGGTGGGAAGTGGCGTTGCGCGCGCAACTCCGCCAACTTGTTCGTGATTAAAAAATACCTCAAAAAAACATCAAATGATGACCTCCACCATCGTGCAACACTATCCTATTCCTTAGACAGACGCAACCCAGCCCCAGCCGGACCAAGTCGAGTGGGGTGACCTAGTCATCTCCCTCGACAACAACTTCCACACCAACCGACGACGACGACCCGACCCTCCACGTCTAGGGAAGGCATACACACGCACACCTTGTGTGCAAACCAAACCCTAATTATAAATTTTTATCAGTCAATTTTATTTATATTTTTGATTTTTTTACATTTAATGTTTTCCGCCTCTCTTCCTGTTGAGGGGAACATTACTTTTTTTTCTATGTTTTTTTATTGTTTTTTGTGATATATGGTTTAAAATATTTAATTTTTTGTTTTAAATATTTTAGGAATTTGTTTTTATTGTTTACTGTTTTTTTCTGAAACATTTTTTTATTCTTTCTATGCATCGAATGTTAATATTGCCACGCGCCTTGCGCCGCACAATGTGATTTTATGCCGGGGGCCCCTCTCGCCGTTGTGAACCGTGCTCCATAAATAACTGTGGTGCAAAGGATCAGTGAACGGTGTGAATTTTATATATATATATATAGACTTTGATAGAAACATGATACATACTTGTTATGTAATACATATAGTGTAGAAAAATTAAGATGAATAAGATCTTTATGTTTGACATGATCATAATTAAATGAGTGATTTTCATGAAGTACTATGAATAAATATTACAAACAATTTCTTATGAGTTCATATACATGAAACTGTAATATTTGAAGCATTGAGATTAAAAAAACTATGAATCATTGAAATTAGAACACAAGAAAGAGGCACTATGCCCATATAAATGTATATGTGTAATAAAAACATTAATTGGACAATGTGTACAACAATGTAGTGATTTGAGTACACAATTCGTGGAGTTACTGATTTGAGTACACAATTCGTGGAGTAATGAATCATAAAATTTTCCAAAAACCCTAGAAATAGGGAGTAACAATATCCTTGAGAATAGAAGGATATCCTTGAGAAGAGTTGGAAGGATATCCATGAGAAGAGGTGGAATGAGTCAAACATGCTGATTCGATGGAAGAGGTTCACCTGTTATGGGGCTTCTGGGAGTCGGGAACTGCTTCTGAAGAGCTGCGCAATGCTTCTAGAATTGGTGGGGGGGTGGGGGGGGGGGTTCGCCTGCTGTTTGTCGAATTGGGGGAATATTTTTCCGAACTGTTATTAAAAACCTATGATATATCATTGTTTTCTCAATATTTTGATGAAACAGTTGGGAAAAATCCCTCAAAAACCAGCATTACCAACGGGTTTCATTAACCGTTGGTAAAGATCACCTATACCAACGGTTCAAAAGAACTGTTGGTATACAAGTATTGGGAAAAGTATGTTTTCAAGTAGTGTTAGTTGTATCTTTTATTAGAATGAATTGGGCTGGTTTGGTAAGATGATTAATCACTACACAAATGGAATTTTTACCCCAAGGTGTACGGGTATGCCAACAATGAAGTCCATGTCGACGTTGTCCCACTTTGAGGTAGGAATGGTAGTGGTTGGAGAAAACCTGGGGGCCTTTGCTGCACTACTTTCACCTGCTGGAATGTGTAGCATCTCGAAACAAAGTCTTCTATGTCTCACATCATACCAGGCCACCAAAACTACCAACAGACATCATAATACATCTTAGTAGCACCTGGATGGACAACCCACTAAGACTGGTGGCTATCCTGCATCACCACCTACTGCAGAGATAACATCACTACTGAACGGCCCATGAAGCACCAAATGACCTAGGGAGACGACAACCAATCAGAGTATGTATCCCAGCCATAAAGAAACTACTTAGACTGCTGACAAAGATCATCACTACGCTATTCCAACTGAATCAACTCCAATAGAGAAGGAGTCAACTAGACGCTTTCCAAGAATTCCACTCAACTGTGTTTCCTGGTCTGCACATGCATATGAGAAAAGAGGCCTATCAATGTCCACTCATCATTGGACTTCTTCAAATCTTGCACTGAACTCTTCTGCTCAAAGCGTCGACCACCACATTACCCTTTCCTAGGTTATAGACAATGTCAAAGTTGAACCCCTGCAAGTAATTGGCCCAGTAACGGTGCATGAAGTTGTGGTCCTTCTGTGAGAAGATATAGGCTAATAATTTGTGATAATAGTATACCACAAAATTCTCCCCAAGTGGTAGTGACACCAAGTATTCAAAGCATGCATCACCAATGCCAACTATAATACATGGGTAGGGTAGTACTTTTCGTGTGGTGGGAGTTGGCGAGAGCCATATTCCACCACGTGATCATCCTACATAATCACGCACCCAAGACCCATACCTGAAGCATCATAATAGACCACATATCCCTTTACATCCTCTATAAAAATCAGCACGGGGGTGGTAGTCAACTGCCTCTTCACCTTCTCGAATGATTCCTGACATTCTGGACCCCATTCAAATTTCACCCTTTTTAGGTGAGCGCAGTCATCAGTGAAGCAAGCCAAATGAAATCCCTAACGAATCTCCTGTAATAACCATCCAGGACAAGGAAACTCTTGATCTCAAACACATTCTTCAGTTTCTCCCATGACAAGATCACACTAATTTTCTCGGGGTCCACTAAAACTCCGTGATCCGAGATCACATGCCCCATAAATCTCACCTCCCTGATCCAAAATGTGCACTTTGACAAAATTTCATAGTGGAGATGATCCCGTAATGTACCCAAAATGATCCTCAAGTGATGTTCGTGTTCCTTCTCAAAGCTAGAGTATACCAGAATGTCATCCACGAAGACCAAAACGATGGAACCAAGATACTGATGAAACACCATGTTCATGTGTGCCATAAAGACTACTAGAGAACTTGTCAATCCAAATGGCATGACCAAATACTCATAGTGGTCGTACCTACTTCGAAAGGCTGTCTTTGGGATATCTAACTCTTTCACCCGAAGTTGATGATACCCTGAATGCATGTCTATATTTGAGAACCACTTTTCCACCTTCAACTGATTGTACATATATTCTACTCTATGAAAAGGGTATATATTCTTAATTGTTACCTTATTCATCTTCCGACAGTCAATGAAAAACTGGAGGGATCGATCATCATTTTTCACGAACATCATAGGAACGGCCCAAGGATATGCGCTTGGGTGAATAAATCTTTTGGATTATAAGTTGTCCAGTTATATCTTTAATTACCTCAGCTAGGTGGGGGCCATGCGGTAATAGGGAAGAGATATAATCTATCTTCCTGATTCCAGATCAATTGAAAACTCCACATCCCGCTCCGAGGGAAAATCTTAAATATCACACGGGAATACCTCCAGAAACTCATTCACTACATGAGGTAGTGCACCTTAATGGGTAAGGCCATCCTCTAGAATGAGAAAACATAACTGGAAGATAACACTTCCCAACTCTGGGAGTGGAGGCCCTAAGTGACCTGACCATGGATCCCATTCTCCATGAAAAACCAGACAACTCGCATCAGGTGCCATGAAATTCACATGCCATCTGTAGTAATCAATGAGTGCCTGGAAGTGTACTGGCCAATAATTCCTGAGTATGAAATAAAAAAGGTCCATATCTAAGACGATGAGGTCCAACACTATCTCGACCCCTAACACAGAAAGTGCACACTATGGGCACCTAAGACCCTGGTCCTTCTTCTTTCCCAGTGGTGTCACCAAATCCATCGCGAAAGACATCAAATCAGTTGGAAAATTCAGCATGTCCACAAAATGGGCAGAAAAAAATTATAAAGAGAAACCCGTATCAAAAAGTGAAGCATCTATAGATGAATCAATCATAATGGTATCTCAAACTGTCGACGATCACACCTCTGATCCTGCGGGTGCCTGATCGACCGCATAGAGTTGTCCGGTCTCTGCCAGAAGATGACCCATAGTCTGTGGCTGTGCACTGAACTGAATCTACCCAGAAATGACCCATGCTTACTTCCATGACTTCCAAATTGTGATCCCCTAGTCCTTGACGGCTCATACTATGTTGGAACTCCTCTTGATGACACTGACCCATCCCCACTCGGAAGTGGATGTGCCACATCAAAGAAATGCATAAAATGCCCCCTAACTCCACACTGTTAATAAGGCTTAGAAGGAAGTGGTCATGCTGGTCGGATGTGCTTGTTCCTCCCACAATTGTGGAACATGACCGATCTTGCATCAGAAACCGTTGATGAAAACTACATGGAAGAGTTCCATGAACTTCCTCCTCCTATGTTCACATGATCCTCCCGCTTCATTTTCTTCTCTTAGGAGATGCCACTTCCCACTACTGATACTGAACCATAGAAACCAGCTCTGCCCTTCCTATCAATCTCTATCATGCATGCCTAACCAATGACATCTGCCTAGATCGTCATCTTAAACAAGAACACCTGAGAGTATATCTCTGGTTGCAAGCCTTTCTCAAACCTCTGGGTCTTTACTTTCCAATTAGAGACAATTTCTAGAGCATAATGAACCAACTCAATGAAATGGTTAGCATAATCCATCATAGATATATTCCCATGAACATGTTCCTTGAACTCTCTAAACCTAGCATAAGACAACATCTCAGGGAAATACTGTCCATTGAAGACAAACCTTGAAATCTCCCCAGTGCATTTTCTCATTCTTTCCAACCGGAATCACTGACTCACACCACATACAACTGTGAACCTCCAACATAAAGGAGGCGCACTACACCCTATGATCCTTGGGAGTTTCCAGGAACTCAAAAATATGCTTGATCTTCTTGAGCCATTCTTCTACTTCACGGGGTTCTGAGTTACCTCGGAAGGAATGAGGCTTCTTTTTTAGAAAAAATTGTGCTTTATCTTTTCTAATACCTATCTCTTCTTCTCTAGCATGAATAGGAGTAGGAGATGGTCCCTATCCCAAAGCTTGGATAGCCCGAACCACAGCCTCCATGATCCTCTGATCAATCAGTGTGGGAGAACTCTCTCCAGCTTCCTCCTGTGGGCGCGTGGGAGATTTCCGAGGAGGCATGTTGCTACAGAATGAAACAGTCACAAAACAATAGTAAATAATAAAATTCTGAAAATTGTGATCAAATAAATCAAATATAAATAAAATAAACACATTTCAGTACTAAAAGAAAAAACTACTCCACATCCACCTGATGTCCACAAGTGGTATGCATCCCACATGTCTCACTTGAAAGTGAAGTCAATATGTAAATTCCATCATCCCCTGGTGACTCAAGGTCTGCCGTTAGAGGAGCGGTCTAGGCACCCTACTCACAACCAAAATGCTGAGCCCCAATAGTCCTAGATCATGTCTATCCTGACTCATACCAATATAGCAATATAACCCAAAAACGATAACCTACTATGATACCATTTTGTCATGAACTTAATCTAGTTTCCACCAATACCGACACAAAACCCATCCCCTAAAAAGGCCCGAAGGGTGTTCCCTATCCCCTTGGGCTCGCACAAGTTCCCAGGTGTCATTGATTTAGGTTTGGGAATGATTTACCTGAGTATGAAATCATAACACATTAAAACAATCCTAATATAAATCATAAATTTTTGAGCCAAACAAGTCTTAACCAAAAACCAAAACTGAATACATTGGTTTAAAGGCAATAAAAAAAGGTCCAAATAAAAATAAAGATAGCAGAAAGAGAGCCCCAAGTACTACACATGACAAGGGGTAATCTCCCACAAGCCATCTCCACAACTCCATACCAAGGATGGGAACTAACACCCTGAACTACCAACACCATTAGACTTTACTTTACCTAAGTCAAACATAACCAAGTCTACAAACACCCAATGGGTGTAAGTAGGGTGTAAGACTAATCCTCCTTGGATACCACCCAATTATTCAAAAGATCATATAATAAAATCTAAAAAAGCAAGCAGTTTTAATAGGCAGGGAAAAGCAGTGTTAAAATTCCATGAAATGTAACTTTAATTTGAAATCAGTTTTTAATCCAAAAGTTTCAGAATGTTCACAAATATAAAAAGAAATGTTAGATACTTTATTTTACTTCCAAACACACACTAAGACATGGGTAAATACTAAAAATCCATTGAGCCACAACATTGGGAACACCCCAAGGAACTAGGTTGTCTTGGGCCCCATGTACCTCGTACCTCGGTGTAATGTAACAGTAGAAAAATCCATTCTCGTGCACGAGCAACTAGTAGAGAACATACCAATAACCTAGTGGTCCCCAATAATAATTGAAATAGTTTATTTACAGTTTTCTTTCTCCAAATTCTAAGTGAAACAGGGACAAAACCTATCCTGTCCACTAGCAGTACTAGTAAAAATCCGACCCACCTAGGTACTCGGGCTTCCCCTTTTGTGATAAATCAATTTAATTATGAAACATAAATCAATATTCATATAAAACACTATTAATATTCAAACACAACCAATACAGTACCTAACACATTTTACACCACTTAAAACACACAAAAAACACTTAGATTTTTAATAAAACAATTTCTCAAAATCCGGTAGTGTTTCAGACACAAAACTCCTAAAAAACCCCACATTAACATAATGTTCATATTTTTATGTTTTAAAAATAGAAAGGGAAGCTGAATAAATTTCAGTGAAAACAAAATTTTTTTTTTAGGGAATCCCTATATGCGTCAAGAAATTAAATCATTGCAAAACCTCCATTTTTACACAACACAGCTCTTTGAATTTCATGTTGTTCACAAACACCATTAAAACCAGATTTTTCACAACAAACACAAGGTATAATCATTTAAAACAGTATTTTCATCCCTATTATAGTTCAATAATATCATATAATTACTTTTATGGTTTCCCCAAATAAACTAATAAAACATTTCATTGAAAATCCTCCAATTTCATATGAAATTCGCATTAAAGATTCTTTTGAAATACAAACACAACTAAAACTATTTTTTTCTGCAATAATAAAATTAAATAAGCATGAAAATACCATAAAAACAGTTTCCAATTCACAAATAAATCATACACAATGGAATCAAAAAACAAATTAAGGAAATCCCTTGAATCACCGTGTGAAAATTAATTCGCACAACCACCGCACCAATAAGGAATTAGAGAAAACCTAAAAGCACAAGAATTGAAAAATAAAAGCCAAGGATAAACCTTATGTTCAGAACACTACCCCCTGGTCATTTGGGATTTCCTAGAAGAGGTAATAAACCCTAATAAATATAAATGGAACCCTATATAGTATGAAAGATGAAAGAAATGGACTCACTTACGTGATGTATCTTGAAATAATAACTCCAAAACAACAGTATATGAAATTTAAAATAGCCAAAATTCAGGGTTCACTCAAAAAAGAATCATTTGGCCATTTAAGAACTAGATTGGAGGAAAAATATTAATAATTGAGAGTGTTATGAAAGAAATATGTTACCTATTCAAATCGGGACAATTTGAGGAACCCTATGGAGTTATGAACCAATTCGCAATGAACCAGAGCTCAAAAGATGAGGGGGGAGAGCTTAGACGGGTGTCTAGGTTAAATGGGCTTGGTTGAGACTTGGAATCACCGAAATATCCCAAAAATTGTATATGTTATAAAACCAACAATATTTATTTTTTAAAATGGAATTGGGCTTTCGGGTGGGCCCAACCCCCTGAATAAAAACCCAAATAAACCTTGGTTATGGATTTTTAAAGGCTCTAAATTGACTTTGGTGGGGGTTAATAGGTCAGGTGAAGCCATGTTAGAATTTGAATGGATGAAAAATATTAAAAAATGAATGAGTTATAAAAGAAACAAAAGTTATTTTTTAGAAATGGAATTGGGCTCACGGTTTGGCCCAATTCATGAAAACTCACTCATTCTTCCATAAAAACATAGGAAACACCCAAAACAAAGAATGAATAGAAATAAAATGAAATTTACCTTTAATATAATTTATGTATGTGACAATGTGTTATTTCTCGTGACAATCATAATTCAACTCTTTATTTTCAAAATTCCATTTTTTATTCATTTTTTAAAATTTGGTATTTCAAAAAAAGAATATTTAAATATTTAAATTGTTTTTAAATTAATGATTTTATCATTGTAACTTTAACACCATGGAATTTAATATAAAAAAGTTTTAAATCCATTTTATCAAGAAATTTATAAAATTGTTAGAATTATATTTTCTTAAGGGGTATAATGTTACATTTTAATAATTTATATTAATCAAATTCTATTATTGATATTATTTTTCATATGAAACAATAATCATTAAGGGAATTGTGATATTCTAAAAAATGTAAATATTTAAATATAAATTTTATAAACTGACCATTTAATTAAAAATAATAATATTAATAAAATAAATAAAAAATATATTTCTAAATTATTTATTTAATGAATATCTATTTACTAATTCATAATATATTATTACCATATTTTCAGAATGGGTGTTTTACCCATAAAAAATATGAGTTCCGCTAAAATGTTTTTTAGAATATTATAGATAATATGTTCTAGTTTTTGAAATTGTATTTAAGAAAAAGTACATAATTCTTAACATCATAATTTAAATTTCATTCACTGTTAATGTTTCAATTTTTTCTTAAAAAAATATAATTTTTTTGTGAATAGTGAAAAATACTAATTTTTTCCTAATTTTAATTATATTACATTAAATAATTTAATTGAAATATACCTTTATCATAAATTAAATTTAGTTTTATTTATATAATAATAATTTTAATTATATTCATACGAATAATAATTATGAATAAATTAAGTAAAAGTTCGTTTTTTGGTCATCAAATATTTTTTTAAAACATATTCTTCATCCCTTTTTCATTATTATCTAAATATAATTTCGAGGCTTTTTATATATTTAATCACAAAAATGAATCAATTGTTTTGAATTTGAGGTTTATATATTTTTAATATGACCCTTTTATTTTCTTCAATAAGAATCGTTGTCATGGTCAATCTTTGTCACCTTTGTAATGGTAAAACAGGTAAAAAGGGTTAAAACTATGAGGTTAGGCTTAAATATTTCCCTAAAACATGTTTGTATTTTATTAGATAATTTTATTTTTTCCAAAAATATACATAATTCAGAAAAAGTGATATTTCTCACCACATGTCTTTACAAAATCAATTAATATAGTTTTTTGTAAACAAAAAAACACTACCCTCTTTTTTTAAATATCTGAAATATTTTTCATTTAGATATAATGATTTTATATTAAGATAAAAAATATTATTTTAAATATGTTTTATTTTTTTTCTCTACAATATTTTTTACGTTATTTTATTTTTACCTCATCTACTTACCAAAAGCTTATATGATTTTTATTCAAGTAATTTTGAAATCAATAAAATTAGTTAAAAATAAAATAAAAAACCATTTGGATTAATTATTGTGTTATACAAGTATTTTTTATAAATATAACATATTATTTTTTGTTAAATGTATATATTCTAATTCCTTTAATTTCAGGATGTCATTAAATTAAATCTATGTTAATAGTCATAAAAATTACATTAATTGTATATTATGTTTAATAGTTTTTTTCTTTAATAATTATAAATTCCAAAAAATATTTTATTTTCCCAATTTATTTGGATATTGTCATGACTCATCCCCTGGGGCCCATATTGTGACTACCCCAAGCCCACCTTCCGTAGGCCAGGGGCTGGTGACTAGCACCCAATGCGTAAATCCCAAAACTGGGAGGGAATTTCCTTTATAACTATAACAAAAAACATCAGAGTACACAACTGGATTCCAAAATCTATGTAAAAATGTATACAAATGATGTTATGTATAGTAAAAGGGGCCGAAAATACAAACCCAACAGGAAAGTACAAGTATAACTGAAATGCGAGTACAAATAATGAAAATTAAAGCAACTACTGGGTTGTCCTCCGGGGTTCCTACCTGAAGGGTATGTACAGACGGCCTCCTCATAACTCCACGTTCGTCTGTCTCCTCTATCTACCGCCACACCGAGTGGTCCACCTATGGGTACCATCTAGTCTTTCTACACTCTGCCTCAATCAGTGATTCCTGTCATATGCAACCTTCACAACGAGGTGCGGGCATAGCTCGTGCTGGGGTGAGTATAACGATACTCTATAGGGACCTCGAGACCCTTAATGTCTCATAAAATCCAACAAGGACAAGCCAAAAGGTATGAAATCAATGGATATCCATTACTTAGGTATATTCCCATACATATACCTGTGTTATCTAGTAACCCATCCCAATCGTGAGGAAAAATAGAAGTTATTGACTCATCTCAAACCATGATTTTTATTTTCAAAACCACAGCTGGTGGCGTACTGCTCCTCTATCGAGTACAATGGGCCTGCCGCGTCACACATTGGCACTTCCCACTATCCTTAGACTGCTGAGGTACTCTTCTTATAGAGTACCATCGGTCTGTAGTGTCACACCGAGGCACCCCCACCATGGGTCTGTCACGGTCACACTGAGCTGCTCCCTCTCGAAGCCTACTGAGGTACTCATCATGTCGCGTACTGTGGGTCTAACACACTAACAAAGTGGTACTCCCCACTGTGGGACTACCGCGTCACACAGAGGTGATCCCCACTTGGCTAGTCGAGTCACTCCATGTCGAATCGGTCAAGTAGTCGTCAGGTCTCAGCCAGCTACATGGTCTCCATACTCTGTCTGCTCGCCTCTGGAAGGATCTGCACCATGAGCTACTAGTCAATACTACAACTATCATGAAGATCTGTGAAGATGTATCTCAAACGTCATCCATGTCATAGGGGTCTCAATGAAATAGACGACGCGTCAATCAAACACCCAGTATGTCAGTTATTCGCCTTTTTGTCCCGGGGTCCCAGTTGGATTCGTGTACGATCCAACTAAACTGTATCTCAACTATACCCCGAACTCTAGTGGGGTATTCTCATAGGGACAAATTCTCTCAAATAATATCGGTGCGACTGACAGTTAATCAAACTGATATCTGTATCCAAAGTTATGGCCCAAGAAGGAAATGTGGTCAATAGTGTGCCTGGGCCCAGTCCGACCTGGTCGGACCGACTCGGCCCAGCCCAGTATGGGAAAACTGGTCTCAGTCGACCCGGTCAGACTCGATGGGTCTGACCCGGCCCATTGGGCGGGTCATCCTGCTATGTTAGGTCTGGTTCACTGGGACTGGGCCAACGGACTGCGGGGGCAGTTCGACCCGGGCTCAGGGCCAGTTCGGCCAAGAGCATTGCGAGTGCGCGACACGGTGCGGCTATGCCCAGACGGCACGAGGGAGCCAAGATTCTAGCTTATCATGGAGCTCGTGGGTCGTGCGGAGGCAGGTTCAGGGTGGCGCGCGTGGAGGACGGCTCGGGGGCGGCCGAGCTGGCCGTGGTAGTGTGCTGGGTATGCTGCGGGTGAGCTGGAAAGGCGTCAGGTAGGCCATGGGGGCGCAGGTCATGGTGTGGAAGGGCATCAAGAGGCCACGGGGGAAACATAAGGGTTCCAGGTAGGCCACGGTGGTGCCGGCAGGGCGCCGAGTAGGGAGCAGCAGGGGTCGTGTAGGCCACGGGCCGGTGACTTGGGCGTGGGGCAGCGCGTCGGGAGGTCCCCGGTATTCCAGTTCGGTGGAGCTTGGGTTGGCGCGGGCCATCAGTGAAATTTATAGAGGCCGCAGGTAGCGCGGCCTTTGTCGTTTCCACCTCTGTCACCTCGTCATTGATACATCGCCATGCCGTAGAACTTCACAAGAAGACAGAGATCGAAAGAGGATGTCGGGGCATGTTAGGTTGGCCCGCACCCTCCGCGTTTAGAAAGATATCATTTGGCTCATCAATAAGAGAATATGATCAAAAAAACATCTACATGAATCCCTTATCATCCTTTGAAGAAGGTAATAAAAAGTTACAACTTCAACAAGTAATTAACTCCCTACCTTTGTTTCGTCATTCGTCGTTCATCGACAAAGTTGCGGAAGGAAGATGGAAGAGACTGTTGTTCGTCGTGTCTGCCACACACTTCCAATCCAAGATCATGCGTCAGTTCATTGATTATGATGAGGAGGTAAGATTCTCTACGTCGGTAGGTGTCCAAGGAAGAAAGTCGAAGAAGAATCGTTGTCGTCATTCTTCACGTTCTTCGTTGGGAGGGGTGTTCTTCGTTGGAGAGGATAAATTTTTCCATGTGATCTTCCTATCACAATATTCCACCAAAATGAAAGTACCCAAAATAATAGTTTCTATATTATTTTAATCATTGGAATAAAATTCATAAATGGGAATAAATTGACAAGGCTCCTCCAATTTAATTCTTTAGGTTGGCACATTAATTTGGGAGTTGGAACAAATTAAATATTTGGGGGAGGTGGAGAGGCTCTCCCTCATTAATGAGGAAGAGTTGAGAGGTTATACTCTCCTAAAATTAATATGGGTCGGGTGGTCCCCACCTCTATTACATAAATGAGTGTTTATGTTCTTGGGTGGTCCACACATTGTAACCTCCCGCATTAGGTTAAATTTTGGTATTTACATTCTCCCCTCCTCAAGGATTTACGTCCCCGTAAGCTACAACTCGAACTATGGGATCAAATGGGGGTACTGAGCATGCATCTGATCCTCATGCTCCAATTTTCATTCCTGGAGGTTCTCGTGCTACCTACATACATGCACCAGAGGTATCGATCATCCACGTGGGACCCGCTCCTGTCGATCCTCAATCTCAACTGGAACCTTCTTAAAAGGCGCCCCAATTTCGACGTGGAGCTCTCCGTGGTGGATGATGTGAGAAGGGTTGTGCACATATCTCCTCAGCTGAGATACCTGAAATACGTCATGCACCTGATGCAACTAAGGTGGAAGAGCTAAGCGGTAAGCCACCTCGCCTATTCTCCTGAGGACCTGGAATGGTCCAATAAATCTCATAGATAACTTGCCGCCTCGACCAAATCTCCATAGTCCTTATCGAGGTGAGACCTGTAGAAAGACATGGTCTCCAACCTCGAACTCTATAGGTCTCCGTCTCCTATCATCATATGACGTTTTCATGCTCTGTTCAGTCTTCATCCTCTCCTGGATGATCTGCACCTTCTCCATAGTAGCTCATACCATCTCTGGTCCAACTAGTGCTGACTCCCCAAGGTCAGTCCAACACAAGGGTGATCTGCTAGGTCACCCGTACAAGGCCTCAAAAGGTGTCATCCCTATGGTGGAGTGATAGTAGTTTTTATAATAAAACCCCACCAAAGGCAAATGATCCTCCTAGTTGTGACCGAAGATGAGGACACATGCACATTACATGTCCTCGAGGGTATGAATGGTCCGCTTAGTCTGACCAACTGTTTGAGGATAGAAGGTGGTGATCAAGTGAATCTCTGTCTCGAAAGCCTCTTGCAACCCCTTCAATAGTTGGGAAGTAAACAATGTTTCACGGTCGGAGACAATATAAGAAGGTACTCCATTTAGTTGCATAATCTCTTGCACATAGAGGTGTCTGAAGCACTCTACTTAACCCTGCTCTCTGATCGGTAGAAAGTGGGCTGATGTGGTGAGTCGGTCGACGATCTCCCAAATCGAATCATGAACCTTTGATGTACGTGGAAGACACATCACAAATTCCATGGATATCCCATCCCACATCAACTTCAGGACCTCTAAAGGCTGAACCAAGCCTGCTAGTACCTGTTGCCCTTCCTTCACTTGCAGACAAATGAGGCACCGTGAGACAAACTCTGCTACTTCCTTTTTCATACCTAACCACCAGTTCTGTCGTCGAAGGTCCTAGTACATCTTCACCAGTCATTGATGTACCACTGGAGGGGATGTCTGGAAGTCCCTCAACACATCCTCCTGATATGCCACTTGTACCCAGGTACGACCTCTAAAGGGGATGACATGCTCCACACCTTTAGAAAATCTATTAGGTGCCTGTCCTGTGGATATCTGAGCATGTCGTGTCTCATAGTTATCATCCCTATGCTGCGCCTCCCTAAATCGTGGAAGAAGTGGGGGAGTGACTGTATAAAGGTTTCTTCTTCTATATCCACAAAGGATATCTATAAGGAATCATGTTGTTATGTCGCCACTCCTAGAAGATGTAACCCAGTCCTCCTACTGAGCGCATCCACAACAACATTACCCTTCTTAGGGGTATAGAATATCTTGATGTCCTAGTCCAGGAGGAACTCAAGACAACATCACTATCTTAGGTTCCAGTCCTTCTGAGAGAAGACATAACTGAGACTATTTTGATTAGAGTACATGATAAAACGCTCGCCAATGAGATATTTCCGCCACATCTTCAAGGCAATGACAACTGCTGCTAACTCTAGGTCATGGGTAGTGTAGTTTTTCTCATGCTATCTCAGCTATTGAGAACCATATGAAACCATGGATCTCTCCTTCATCAGGACAAACCCATGTTCATCCCTAATGCGTTTTAGTAAAGTACATACCCTACGCCATCTTCTAAAGGCATCAAGATGGGGGCACTAGTCAACCTCTACCTCAGCTTCTGAAAGCTCTGATTGCATCTCTCCAACCACACAAAGGGTTTCCCCTACGTTGTCAAGGCTGATAGTGGTTCTGTAACTCCAGAGATGTTTGTAATGAACCTACGATATTATCAAGCCATACCCAAGAAACTCCATACCTCCATCACACTCCTTGGTGGCTCCAAAGAATGTTCCCCCTCAATCATTGTTGGATCCACTATAACTCCATCTTTCGAGATGACGTTTCCTAGGAAGTGAACCTCTTGAATAAAAAAATGGCACTTCGAGAGATTACCATATATCTAGTTCTCTCGTAGTGTTTCCAGTACAACCTGCAAATGGTAGGCATGTTCCTCCTCATTAGTTGAGTAGAAAAGAATGTCGTCGATTAATACTACAAAAAAGGTATCAAGGTATTGCTAGAATATTCGGTTCATGAGTCCCATGAACACTATTGGAGTATTGGCTATTCCGAAAGGTATAACCAAGAACCCGTGGAGGCCGTAACGACACCAGAAGACCATATTACGCACATCCTCATCTCGAACTTTGAGCTGGTGATAGCTTGATCTGTGGTCTATCTTCGAGAACCACAGTGCTCCCATCAACTGATCAAAGTGGTCGTCAATCATCATGAGTGGGTAATTGTTCTTCACTGTCACCTGGTTAAGGAGACAGTAGTCAATACAATGCCTCCAGATCTCATCCACCTTCTTGGCTTACAGAATTAGGGCTTCCCAGGGAGAAACACTGGGCCGAATGAGTCCCTTCTCCTTCAAGTCATCCAGCTGTACCTGCTTCTCACAAAGCACAGTGGGAGACATATGATATGCTGGAGTAGATATTGGTACCGTCTCGGGGTATATGTCAATGTAGAAGTTCACCTCTCTGTGAGGAGGTAGTTCTGTAATGTCATCAGGGAAAACATCCGTGTACTAGTCCACCACTATAGGATATCTCAGACCCTCCTCATCAACTGATCCTAGGGTAAGGCAGGCCAACTGATGAATGATCAGCTACACCCTCTTTCGAGTAAGTCTATCATGTGATGAAAAGGTTCCCTTCACACCAGTGAATGTAAACCTGGTCCCATCCGTCCAGACACACATCACTTTTCACCTAATACAGTCAATATGAGTATTGAATATAGTTAACCAGTTGATACCCAAGATGACGCCTTAAGGCCTCGAAGCCGCTACTAAGAGATCCTAGATGTAGCCCTCACCTCCAAGAGTAAGCCTATACAGCCAACACCAGTGTGTAATCGTCATATCAACTTTTGTAGGAGTCTCTAGCTGAAAAGACTGAGACAAAGGCTTCATTAGAATTCTAAGATCTAAACTAGGGCAGTGGAAATGAAAAAGTGACTGGCACATGTGTCTATAAAAACTGCAACTAAGGTGGAGTAGACACATATTGTACCTCGAATCATCTCTGGAGCACCGTGATCGTAGTCCTCAACTGCATGAAGCTGATCTCTCCCCTATCCACCTTCTCCCCATGGTCAGAGTGGACCTCCTAGTGGTGGTGGTGGTAACACCATGTAACGTTTTCCACCACAATCTACACATACAGCTCCTCTGCCACTTACACCTCCTCCTTGCGGATGGCCTCGTTCGAACCTAGGCCTCTGCTAGGGAGGTCCCTAAATTGTCTGGTTATCATCTGAACGGCGGTTCAGACAGTCACGAGCCATGTGAACTATCCCGCCGCATGAGTAACACTACCTGCTACTGGAATGTGTGTCTCTACTCTGTGTGTCCTGCAAAACTAATCCTGTGTCATGCGGTCGACCACCTGTAGGTCTGGTCTTCTTGGACCTCTACGACATCTGTCCACTTCTAGTTGTAGAAGACTCCACCGCGTGTCGGTTAGTAGTGGGTCTCACTACAATTGAATACTCAGTAAGGAAACTCTCCACTAAGAGGGATCTCTCTAACACTCCCTCTTGCATCGGGATGCTGAGGGTGATCATCGATTCTCTGTTCTCTAACTAGATCCCCTACTTGAATGTTCGGGCCCTGAAGAATGGGTCATGCACCATATCTGTGGAGTAGTGTGAGTTGTTGGTGAACCTTTCTGAGTACTGCAGCACTATCATGCTACCCTACTGTTGAGGTTGTAGCTCTGGTATCTACACTGCGAGGATAGTGGCTGGGACAAACTCCAACCGAAACAGGCTCTCGATGTCTGCCCAGAGTAGTGTCACCTCTTCATTCACCTGGAGAATCATACTCCACCATATGAATCTACTGCCTGAAGAAGACTCACGACAAGGATCACCATGAAGTTCACTGATGTCCCTACTAGCTTGAAGACTCTCACTCTAGCCTCCATCCAATCCTAAACCACATGTGGGTCCCTCTCTCCCCTGAACCTGGGTTTCCTCTAGAGATGGAACTCATGCAACATGCTCAAGCGACATTTCTTGTCTATTACTAGGGATGGTGGCAGCGGTGGACCAACAAGAAGTAGTACTGCTGGTGCCTCCACTGGTAAAGGGACCTTCATTGAGGCTTCGTCACTCGGTGGGCTGTCAGTACGTATGACTCTTGGGGCTCTAACTGGTCTGTTGTGGGGAGGCATCCTGAAAGAAACAGATGTGACATGGTCAAAATATTATATCTGGTGAGCTGACCTGGTTGAGCTGACTTAATGAAAGCTTTTGAAAACACGCACGCAATTAGTGTTTTCATGCACCGAGTGTAACATCCCAGGTAAATAAAGAATAATACATTTTCATATTTATTAATATTTAAAAATTAAATATTAATTTTACTTTAAAGGGGTTTCTATGTTCGATAGCATACCTGATACGAAACAAAGAGTTTCTTTGAAATCTTACGTTGCATACTAGTAATAAAATAATATTTTTTTAAATGGTAGTTAACATGTAGCCGTTGTATTGGTAGGAATGAATATAAATAACTAAAATATGATTATATATGTTTGTTAAATGTTTTTACATTTATCCAATAAAGGATAAAGGCTTAAAATATGAAAAGAATTCAATTTTAGGCATATATACTATAATTTTCACTAAAGGTCGACTTATCGCCTTTTCATGGTGAACATTCATTAAATATAGTTTTGGTCACTCTTATACTTTCTATTGGACCAAATAAAACTATCCTTTAGAATCGGGACATCAAAATTTACTTTGTGTAGATTTTTGGTATTTTTCCGATAAAGTTAATTATTTTTAATGAATAGTGAAAAATAATGTATTTTAATTCAAAACCTCTTTTTAGTCTAATTTATTTATATTATTAGATTATATTTTGAATTGGTTTTAAAGTGAAATTAGAATATATTTTTACTATTTAATCCAATAGTGGTCGTTGTAATTAATTTCACTTTGAAATCGGACTTAAACTGGTGTCAATCTTTTGATAATTATTGTTTCATAAAAACACGCTATTTGCTATGACAGCGGGAATTAATTATTAAATTAATTAATGCAACTTATATGTTTTTAATTTTGTAAAATAGACAAAATTTTTGAATTCGTAATATCAAATATATCTTAGGGTGAAGTTTTGGTATTTTTCTGAAAAACTTCAATTTTTGATGAATAGTGAAACCACAAAGTGGTACTTAAAAAATGGATTTTTCATTTAAATGAAATTTTACCACCTCTGTGTTTTGAATTTCAAAAATCCAACATACATGGTTGTCATTACGAAGTAAAATGTGGTTCAATGGGATTAAAATAATTTTTTTTGTGAATAGTAACTTTTAAGTTTATTAATCGTGATTAGAGGTAATTAGTGTTGTTTAAGGTAAAAATAATTTTTTAATAATATGAAATGAACTTGACACATTTCCTACCCTTATTGGATGTGTCAGGTCCGACCAATACAATCCTGGGGTCAACTTTGTGACCCCATGGAGCCACTATGGTAGGAAAATGACATTAATAATTTTTATTTAATGTTAAAATAAAAATGTCACAAACATGAGTTGTTTTACTAAAACAATATTTAAATGGGGTTATAAAAGTTTGAGTTTTGACTATAAATATTCATTAGAAAGATAAAAATATTTCCTACATCATGATATTTTTTTATAATTTTTAGACATTAAATAAATTAAAATATTTATCATATCATGATGATGCAGCGATTACCTCATTAATGAACGATTTAAATAAAAAGAAAATATAATGTAAAATCTAAGACTTACACTTGTCAAAGACCTATTGGATGAGTATATTTAGAACCCTTATCACCTTATACTATAATTATATCAATGTGGGACCTTTAAAATCTGAAAATCATTTTATAATAAAGTAATCTTTTATAACTTTCAAAGAGTTCCCCTTCTCTCCTCTTATAAAAGGCCCCCACCTCTACCACCTTACCCACACCTCTCAAACCTTTGGTTTGGCCAAGATATGCCAGTTTTGTCTCTCCACATCCCTCTCTGACTCCTAGAAGCCTCAAGTTGGGCAGAAGTCTTCCCAAGGATGCCTTTGAGCTCAAATCAAAAAGAGTTACTCGTTTTAAAGGTAGTGTTTTCTCTTGTGTTCTTATGTTTTATTTTGCTTCTCCAACCCTGTAAACTCTTTTTATTAATTTATTTTGTAACAACTACAGTATTTTAAATATACTATAATTTTTTTATAAGAATAATTCGAGCTACACTTGTACACACCTTCATCTAATGGTTAAAGAGAATACTGTTTCCGTGGATGGAGAATTTCTGCCTCACGAAATGATGATTGTTCAATATTATTCTAACACCTTCAAAGGTGGCCATTAAGATATCACTATATTTATATATGATATATAATATGTTTATTATTTCCTTAAGATTCTGTATTTTTTCATTTATTCCACACCTTTATGGTTTCCATTGTTGGTAAACACGATAATTTCATTTTAGGAAGTGCGGACTACCGCCCCCTCAATGTGATTTGATTCGTTAATGCCATACGTGGGACGTATAAAAGTTTTATTTAATAATATTATATATGATATTATACTTGAATTATAATATACCTTTTTATCATTATGATTTCACTCCATTAAATTATGAGATAGAAATTAAAGTAGCGTTCATGCGTATGTACGGCTTACCGTCTCCATGAACAGTGCATTTCATTTCTTATCCTGAAATGTAATGTACTATTATAAGTACATATATATAATGGATATATATGATGTATGTTACACCTAAATGATTAATATAATTCTGGAAGTAAAATATACATATCTCTCATTTAGTTTTAAATCCATTAATATGACATAGAAATGAAAGCAGCGTTCATGCGTACGTACGGCTTACCGTCTCCATGAACGGTGCACATCATTTTTACCTCTAAATGATTATGTAATATTATAAAAACATGTATATTCTGGATATATATGATATATATGATATCCAAATCATGAATATCATTTTGGAAATAATGAAACTTTGACCACACGAACAACATGTAATTGTAAGAAATCCACTTTCGACATAAGGACCAAATATCGAAAAAACAATCATTATTAACTTAAATGATTACATAATGTTTATAACATGGAAATAAGTGATATAAAAGGAATAATTAACTTTAAAAGGTTCTTAAGCAAGTAAAAATTAACTCAAGTTTTTTATTCTGGATGTTAAAGAACGATCGAGTCAAGTTGGACCCGAGGTAAGGGACTTCGTCTCAATCTCCTTTCATTGAGGCATATTTCGTTTTTATACACAACTTTATTTTATACGGTGTATAAACCACTTTGGAATTTACTTTTATACAAAAGGAATCTTTTTCTATGAAGCGTTTTACTAAACTACAAAAAGGAATGTTTCTTTTAACGTACGCGGTGACAACGACCTTTTCCGCCACCGCGAGTATTATTTGGTCTTTGGCTTCCTCAAAAAGTCATAATGTTTTTTAAAATGAAATAAATACCATATAATCTTTTATGTATTTTGGTATTGAAAATGGTTTTTATAATGGATTTGTTGTGTCAATATATTTAAGTGATATATTGTGATCGAAATGTGGAAATGTTTTCTTTCCATTATGTTTGTTTTATCTCTTATGATTTTATAATGGTACATGGACATTTGATGGGTGGATACGTGATAAACCATATGATGGGTGGTGCCAAGAATACTAGGACGGGTGGTTAAGTTATAACCTCCAATGCATTGGGTATGGATGTCGTCCGTATGGATATTCCATTAAGTGATATGTGTGGAAGTCGACCATAAGGTTATTCCATTTAAGTATGTTTATGTACCAAGTTACCTTTATATGTTATGTGATCTTTATATGGGTTTTATGGTAATCTTTTGGTAACAAAAGGGTAAGTAATGATCTTTTATTCAGTGAAGAGTTTTTACTACTTCATAAAGGTGAAAAGTATTACTTTGATAAAGTATACATGGTTTACTTATTGTTTTGATAAACTAACAGTTTTCATTATTTGTGTATCCCTTACTGAGATTTTTATGCTCCCCCCGAGTTTTTTTTGAAATGTTTTTCACAGGACTTAATGTGGAATAGGGTCAAGGAGGGGATGAAGGGAAAGTCATGCTATCTAAAACATGAAACTAGACATGTTTCCTTTTAAGAGTTTTTATTTTATGGAAACTTAGTAGAAGTTTCTACTTTGTAATCTTTTGAGATGTAATAATTATTTCCTAATTATCTAAAACTATAAACCGTGAAAATATCCTCAATGTGAATTATACATTTAATTCAATATTAAGTAAGGTATAAGGCCGATGCCTTATAGTTGGTATCAGAGGTCGGTTTAGACAACTTTAGGAGTTAGAAAAGTGTTAAATTATAAGTTAATTTATGGTATGATTGAAATGATATAGAATTTAAAGATTACCATGTTGCTTCGCCTAAGATATTTCTGTGTTCAGAATGGTTTTCCACAGAGGAAACAGAGTAGCTATGTTGGGATGACATTAGGAGGAAGACAACCTTCCAAATCAGTAACCTGATATGGTCGGAATCGGAACTGAACAGTTTGTTGTAGTGATGGTACATTTGACTTGGGCTATAAATGGTGGTGGTATCCATGCATGAGATCATCCAGATCAACCGTAAAGGAACATGTCAGTGGTGTAACATTTCATGAGGCAATATCCCCCATCATTCAGAGGATCATCTGACCCTCTGCCAGCTGAAGGGTGGATTAAAGAACTGGAGAAGATTTTTGATGTTATGGGGTGTTCAGAACATCAAAAGGTTAGTCTTGTTATTTACCGTTTTGAAGGTGAAGTTGATCAGTGGTGGTCGATGGTGAAAAATATCAGGGATAGTGATGAGATTGATGATCTTCACTAGGACGAATTCAAAGGTATGTTTCATGATAAATATTTTCCTAAGGTGGTTCGTCTTAGGACGGAAAACCAATTTCTAGAATTGAGGCAGGAGGCTGAATCAGTGGCTGCTTATGAAGCAAAGTTCACTCGACAGACAAGGTATTCTCCAAACTTCATATGGGATCTTGATAGTAAAATCAACTGTTTTTACTCAGGGTTAATGCTAATGTATCGAAGGGATTTAGCTTCTCGTGAGTTCAAAAGTTATGAAAAGCTTGTTCTATGTGCGGAGAAGGTAGAAATGGAGTTTGCCGATGATCAGGTGTTCTTTAAAAAACAACAGAATAATAGGTTTAGTTGGAAGGAAATGGGGAAGAATTCATCAAAGAAACAAGGAGGTAAGAAAACCAAATTTCCATCCTGTGAGAATTGTGGTCAAATGCATCCTGGAGAATGTTTATCCAAGTTTGGAAAGTGATTTCGGTGTGGTATGTATGGTCATATTGCTCATAACTATAAGGAAGATGATCAAGCAGATAATGAAAAGTCAGTGGTAAGATGTTTTAAGTGTAATGAAATGGGTCATTATGCAAATGAGTGTCTAACAAAGAACTCAATTGGGGGAAAGCAACCAGACTCCAAGTAGAATGGGGTGGTGAAATCCTTTTCAACCACATCAGCAGATGTTGGGCCATCGAATGAAGTATTATCAGGAACAATGTTTGGTTGTTCAGATTATGCCAATGTGTTGTTTGATTCAGGGTCTACACATTCTTTCATTTTTGATAAGTTTTATAGGAAATTGGAAATTCCATCTCAAGATATGAATCCTGAACTTATGGTAAAAACACCCAGAGGGAACGTTGAGACAAAAATAAACTATAAGAACCTTCCTATCCTTGTGTGTGGAAAGAATCTTCCTGCAAACCTTATTGTTTCTCCTCTAGTAGAGTTTGATGTTATTTTGGGCATGGATTGGATTTTTTGTTTATCAAGATAAGATAGAATGTAGAGGTAAAATGGTTTCTTTTCAGAAAGATTTTCTGTTTGTGTACAAGAATGAACCCTTGATTTTGATAACATATCAGGAAGATGAGAAACTAGTAAAATATGGAAGTGAATGTTACCTTGCACATATTGTTGAAAATAAAGAAACTATTCAGATTAATGATGTGCTAGTGGTAAATGAATATCTTGATATTTTTCTTGATGAGTTTCCTAGTATTATTCATGATCGAGAAGTTGAATTTACTGTTGACTTAGTTCCTGATTCTAAGCCAATTTCAAAACTCCCTTATCGAATGGCTCAAGTTGAACTTTTAGTGTTAAAGAAGCCATAGCAGGAGTTATTAGATCAAGGGTTCATTCATCCAAGCACATCACCATGGGGTGCTCCTGTCTTGTTTGTTAAAAAGAAATATGACTCAATGAGACTTTTCATTGATTATAGAGCCTTAAATAACATTACGGTTAAGAACAAGTATCCTTTTCCTCATATCGATGATTTGTTTGATCAGCTCCAGGGAGCTCAGTATTTTTCGAAGATTGACATGAGGTCGGGGTACCATCAGTTGAAAGTAAAAGAAGTAGACATTCCGAAGACTGCGTTCCGTACTAGATATGGACATTATGAATTTTTAGTTATGCATTTTGGGTTAACCAATGCACCTGATGTATTCATGGATCTTATGAATAGAATTTTCCATGAGTTCTTTGACAATTTTGTGGTTGTTTTCATTGATGATATTTTGGTGTTTTCAAAACTTAAAGAGGAGCATGAAAGTCATTAAAGGGTTATCTTGCAATCCTTAAAAGAAAAGAAACTGTATGAAAAAATTAGCAAGTGTGGGTTTTGGTTAAAAAAAATTTCTTTCCTTGGTCACATTGTTTCAAAAGATGGCATAACTGTTGATCTTGCTAAAACAAAAGTTGTTGAAGAATGGACAAGACCCACAAAGGTAACCGAGATACATAGTTTCCTTGGTTCGGAAGGTTACCACTGAAGGTTTGTTGAAAATTTTTCATGGTTATCTAGTCCAATTAATAAGCTAACTCGGAAGGGTATTAAGTTTGTCTGGACAAAAGAATTTGATGATTTTTTTCAAGAGTTGAAAAGAAGATTGGTGAATGCTCAAGTTTTGGCACTTCCTTCTAGGAATGGTGAGTTTGTTATCTACAGTGATTCTTCGTTGAAAGGTTTTGGTTGTGCCCTTTTGCAGAATGATCACGTAATTTCTTATGCTTCATGTCAGTTGAAAACTCATGAGGTAAATTACCCTACACATGATTTGGAATTAGCTGCTATTGTTTTCTATTTAAAAATTTGGAGGCATCATTTGAATGGAGTAAAGTGTGAAATATATACTGATCACAAAAGTTTAAAGTATATATTCACTCAAAAAGAATTGAACATGAGACATAGGAGATGGCTAGAATTAATCAAGGATTATTATTGTACAATTCATTACCATCTGGGAAAATCAAATAAAGTGGCTGATGCTTTGAGTCGAAAAAGTAATGCTTCATTAACAATGTTGCATTTGGAACGTGATCATTTGGTTAAGGATTTGATGAACTTTGGAATAGAAGTTGTTTGTGCAGGAAGTCCTTATGTTTGTTTTCAAGTATCAGCGAAATCTTCTCTATCAGACAGAATCAAGAAAGCACAGAAGCAAGACAATGTGTTGTAGAGAAAGGTATAGCTAGTTCAGAAGGGTAATTTTCTTGAATTTAACATTGATAATGATTGTGTTTTGAGGTTTGGGAAGATATTATGTGTTCCTAGTGATTCACAGTTGAAGAATGAGTTGTTATGTGAGGCTCATATTTCCCCGTTTTCAGTTCATCCTGGCAGTTCCAAGATGTACAGAGATCTGAGGGAGTAATACTGGTGGGATGGACTGAAAAGGGATATTGCTGATTTTACTGTAAAGTGTTTTACTTGTCAGCAGGTTAAAGAAGAGTGGCAGTCACCGAAAGGGATGTTTCAGCCTTTACCGGTGCCTGAGTGGAAATGGGAAAATGTATCCGTGGACTTTGTTGTGGGATTACTGAGGACATCTCGAGGTAATAATGCAATCTAGGTTATTGTTGATCAATTGACTAAATCTGCTCATTTCCTTCCTATTCGAGATACTTTTTCTCTAGATCAACTTTCTCGGTTGTATCTTAAAAAGACATTCAAGTAGCATGGAGTTCCCCTCTCCATTGTATCTGATCATGATCCCAGGTTTACTTCTATCTTTTGGAAATGCCTTCAGAAGTCATTGGGTACTAAATTAAATTTTAGTACAACCTTTCATCCGCAATTAGATGGGCAGTCAGGATGAATAATTCATACCTTGGAGGATATTCTACGAGCCTGCTCTATGGATTATCAGGGAAGATGGGACCAACATCTTTCTTTGGTTGAGTTTTCTTATAATAACATTTTTCATTCTAGTATATAGATGGCACCATTTGAGGTATTATATGGGATGCGGTGTCGAACTCCAGATTTTTGGGATGAAGTGGGTGAAAGGAAGCTGATGGGACCAGAATTGGTAGAAGAGATGGCAGAAAAAGTTTAGTTTATTCAAAAACACATGAGAACAACTTAGAGAAGGCAGAAGAGTTATGCAGATAACTTGAGGAATGATCTATCTTTCGAGGTAGGAGATCATGTTTTTCTCAAAGTTTCACCATGGAAAAGTGTGAGGTGATTTCGTAAGAAAGGAAAGCTGAGTCCAAGGTTCATTGGACCATATGAAATTCTGGAGAGAGTTGGATCAGTTGCATACCGAGTGGCTTTACCTCCGATTTTATCTCAGGTACACAATGTTTTTCATGTTTCAATGTTGATAAAGTATATGCTAGATCCATCTCATGTTTTGAACCCAGAGGTAGTTCAGTTGGAAGAGAATCTCTCTTATGAAGAACAAGCAGTGCAGATTCTTGACAGAAGAGAGCATGTGTTGCGAAATAAGGTAATTCATCGGGTAAAGGTTTTTTGGAAAAACCATATGGTTGAAGAGGCAACATGGGAATCTCAAAATTCTATGAGGGATAAATACCCCCACTTATTTTGATATGTGAATAAAATTGCGAGGACACAATTACCAAAAGGGGGGAAGAATGTAACATCCTAGGTAAATAAAGAATAATACATTTTCAAATTTTTAATATTTATGAATTAAATATTAATTTTATTTTATAGTGGTTTCTATGTTCGATAGCGTACCCGATACGAAACAAAGAGTTTCTTTGAAATCTTACGTTGCACACTAGTAATAAAATAATATTATTTTAAATGGTAGTTAACATGTATCCATTGTATTGGCAGGAATGAATAGAAATAACTAAAATATGATTATATATGTTTGTTAAATGTTTTTATATTTATCCAATAAAGGATAAAGGCTTAAAATATGAAAATAATTCAATTTTAGGCATATATACTCTAATTTTCACTAATGGTCGACTTATCACCTTTTCATGGAGAACCTTCATTAAATATAATTTTGGTCACTCTTATACTTTCTATTAGAACAAATAAAACTCTCCTTTTGAATTGGGACATCAAAATTTACTTTGTGTAGATTTTTTGTATTTTTCCGATAAAGTTCATTTTTTAATGAATAGTGAAAAATGTTGTATTTTAATTCAAAACCTCTTTTTAATCTAATTTATTTATATGATTTTATTATCTTTTTAATTGGTTTTAAAGTGAAATTAGAATATATTTTTACCATTTAATTCAATAGTGGTCGTTGGAATTAATTTCACTTTGAAATCGGATTTAAACTAGTGTCAATCTTTTGATACTTATTGTTTCATAAAAACACGTTATTTGCTCTGATAGCGGAAATTAATTATTAAATTAATTAATGCGACTTATATGTTTTTAATTTTTTAAAATAGACTTTATTTTTGAATTCGGAATATCAAATATAGCTTGGGGTGATGTTTTGGTATTTTTCTGAAAAACATCAATTTTTGATGAATAGTGAAACCACTAAGTGGTACTTAAAAAACTGATTTTTCATTTAAATGAAATTTTATCACCTCTGGGTTTTGAATTTTCAAAATCCAACATACGTGGTTGTCATTAATAAGTAAAATGTGGTTCAATGGGATTAAAATAATTTTTTTGGTGAATAGTAACTTTTAAGTTTATTAATCGCGATTAGAGGTAATTAGTGTAGTTTAAGGTAAAAATAATGTTTTAATAATATGAAATGAACTTGAAACATGTCATACCATTATTGGATGTGTCATGGACGACCAATACAATCCATGGGTCAACTTGGGGACCCCATGGAGCCACTTTGGTAGGAAAATGACATTAATAACTTTTTATTTAATGTTAAAATAAAAATGTCACAAACCTCAGTTGTTTTACTAAAAAAAAATTTAAATGGGGTTTTACAAGTCATATTTTTGACTATAAATTTTCATTAGAAATCTAAAAACATTTCCTACATAATGATATTTTTTTTTTAATTTTTTGACTTTAAATAAATTAAATTATTTATGACATCATGATGATGCATCGATTACCTCATTAATGAACGATTTAAATAAAATGAAACGATAATGTAAAATCTAAGACATACATTTGTCAAAGACCTATTGGATGAGTATATTTCGGACCCTTATCACCTTATTCTAGAATTATATCAATTTGGGACCTTTAAAATCCGAAAATCATTTTATAATAAAGTAAAATTTTATAACATCCCAAGAGTGCCCCTCCTCTCCACTTATAAAAGGCCCCACCTCTACCACATTAACCACACCTCTCAAACCTTTGGATAGGCCAAGATCTACCCATTTTCTATCTCCACATCCCTCTCTTACTCCTAGAAGCCTCACTTTGTCCAGAAGTATTCCCAAGGATGCCTTTGAGCTCAAATCAAAAAGAGTTACCCATTTTAAAGGTAGTGTTTTCTCTTGTGTTCTTATGTTTTATTTTGCTTCTCCAACCCCCTAAACTCTTTTTATTCATTTTTTTGTAACAAATCTAGTATCTTAAATATACTAGGATGTTTTTATAAGAATAATTCTAGATACACTTACACACACCTTCATCTAATGGTTAATGAGCATACTGTTTCCATGGATGGTGAATTTCTGCCTCACGAAACGATGATTGTTCAATATTCTTCTAACACCTTCAAAGGTGGCCATTGAGATGTCACTATATTTATATATGATATATAATATTTTTATGTTTTCCTTAAGATTCTGCATTTTTTTCATTTATTCCACATCTTTATGGTTTCCGTTGTGGGTAAACATGATAATTTCATTTTAGGAAGTGCGGACTACCGCCCCCTCAAAGTGATTTGATTCATTAATGCCATACGTGGGATGTATAAACGATGGATTTAATAATTTTATATATGATATTATACTATAATTATAATATAACTTTTTATCATTATGATTTCACTCCATTAAAGTATGAGATAGAAATGAAAGTAGAGTTCATGCGTACGTACGACTTACCGTCACCATGAACGGTGCATTTCATTACTTATCCCCATATGTAATGTACTATTATAAGTACATATATATAATGGATATATATGATTTACGTTAGATATAAATGATTAATATAATTCTGGAATTAAAATATACATATCTCTCATTTAGTTTTAATTCCATTAATATGACATAGAAATGAAAGCAGCATCCATGCGTATGTACGGCTTACCGTCTCCATGAACAGTGTACTTCATTTCTCACCTCTAAATGATTATGTAATATTATAAATAAATGTATATTCTGGATATATATGATATATATGTTATCCAAATCATTAATATTATTTTGGATACAATGAACCTTTGACCACACGAACAACATGTAATTGTAAAAAGTCCACTTTCGACTTAAGGACCAAATATCGACAAAACAAACATTATTAACTTATATGATTACATAATGTTTATAACATGGAAATAAGTGATATAGAAGGAATTATGAACTTGAAAAGGGTTCTTATGAAAGTAAAAATTAACTCAAGTTTATTATTCAGGACGTTAATGAACGATAGAGTCAAGTCGGACCCGAGGTAAGGGGCTTCGTCTCAATCTCCTTTCATTGAGGCATATTTCGTTTTTATGCACAAATTTATTTTATACAGTGTATAAACCCCTTTCACTTTTACTTTTATAGAAAAGTAATATTTTTCTACGAAGTGTTTTACTAAACGACAAAAAGGAATATTTCTTTTAACGTACACGATGACGATGACCTTTTTCGCCGCCGCGAGTATTATTTGGTCTTTGGATTCCTCAACAAGTCGTAAGGTTTTTTAAAATGAAATAAATACCATATACTCTTTTATGTATTTTGGTATTGAAAATGGTTTTTGTAATAGATTTTTTATTTCAATATATTTAAGTGATATATTGTGATCGGAATGTGAAATTTTTTTCTTTCCATTATGTTTGTTTTATCTGTTATGATTTTATAATGGTACTTTAACATTTGACATGTTGTTACGTGATAAACCATATGACGAGTGGTGTCATGAATACCAGGATGGGTGGTTACGTTATAACCTCCAATGCATTGGGTATCGAAGTCGTCCGTATGGCTATTCCATTAAGTGATATGTGTGGAAGTCGACCGTATGGTTATTCCATTTAAGTATGTTTATGTCCCAAGTTACCTTTATATGTTATGTGATCTTTATATGGGTTTTATGGTAATATTTTCGTTACAAAAGGGTAAGTAATGATCTTTTATTCAGTGAAGAGTTTTTACTACTTCATAAAGGTGAAAAGTATTACTTTGATAAAGCATACATGGTTTACTTTTTGTTTTGATAAACTCACAGTTTTAATTATTTTTGTATCCCTTACTGAGCTTTTTATGCTCACCCCAAGTTTTTTTAAATGTTTTTCACAGGACTTAATGTGGAATAGGGTCAAGGATGGGATCAAGGGAAAGTCATGCTATCTAAAACATGGAACTAGACATGTTTCCTTTTAAGAGTTTTTATTTTATGGAAACTTAGTAGATGTTTCTACTTTGTAATCTTTTGAGATGTAATAGTTATGTCCTAATTCTCTAAAACTCTAAACCGTGAAAATATCCTCACTGTGAATTATACATTTAATTCAATATTAATTAAGGTTTAAGGCCGGGGAATTATACCGAGTTGGAAATCAGATGTCAGGGTCCTTGTGTATGGATATGTCAGCCACCCGCACCAACACTGGACTCCCTAAACTGAAAACCACACTTAGTACCCTTAACACTATTTCTTCCTAGAAAAAAAGATCATTTTTCTATGTTTTGTGGTAGAACTGACTCCTTTAATACCAATTTTTCCCGACCCATCCCCCGGGACCCGTATCATGACTACCCAAAGCTGCCTTCTATAGGCCATGGGTTGGCGAATAGAACCAATTGCATAAATTCCTAAACTGGGAAGGCATTGCCTTTATAACTATAATAAAATACATGAGAGTACAAAAATGGAAGAAAAACAGTAAGTAAAATTGTATAGAAAAGAAGTGATGGAAATTAAAAAGGGGTAAGAAATACAAGCCCAACAGGAATGTACAAGTAAAACTAAAAATCTAGTATGACTGAAGAAATTTAAATTTGATACTGGGTCATCCTCTGGGGTTCCTACCTAAAGGGTAGGTATTGATTGAATCCTCAACACTCCACATCCGTCCGTCTCCTCCGTGCACTACCAGCTACTAGGTCTTCATATCTGTCCACTCTCATCTGGAAGGATCCTCTTCTCAAGCTATCGTTCGATACCCCAACTATCTTATAGTTTCATAAAAATGTATCTCGAATGTCCGCCTCTTCATATGCGTCTCAACCCAACAGATGGTGCGTCAATCGGACGCCTGGTCAGTTAGTTATTAGCCTTTTGTCCTGGGGGCAAGTTGGATTCTTGTATAATCCACCCTAGTTGTATCTCAACTCTACCCCTAACTCCAATAGGGTATTCTCAAAGGGATGGCTTCACTCCAATAATACAAGTTCCACTGACGGTAAATCAAACAGACGTCCAAAACCAAAGATATGGCCTAAGAAGGTAATGGGGTTAATAGTGGGCCAGGGTCCGGTCCGACCCGGTCAGACCGACTCAGCCCAACCTAGTTTGGACCAAACTGGTCTGGGTTGACCCGGTCAGACTCGTTGAGTATGACCCGGCCCATTGGGTGGGTCTGCCAGCTATATTTGGCTTGGTTCGCTGTGCCCAGCCCAGCGGACTACAGTGGCGGTTCTGCCCGGGCTCGGGGATAGTTCGTCCCGATGTGTTGCGAGGGAGTAGCCCATAACGGCTCATCCTGGGGGACATGAGGGAGATAGAAAGCCGGATCATCTGGGATTAAGTGGTTCACGTGGAGGCCGGCTCGGGGTGGTACGTGCAGAGGCCGACTCAGGGGGGGGGGGGGTGGCGGCCGAGCAGGTTTCGGTAGGGCGTCATGTATGCCGCGGGGTGCGGGTACGGACCCGGGTATGCCATGGGAGTGCCAAGAAGGGATCCGGGATGCCATGAGGGCGCTGGAAGGGCGCCGGGAGGCTGCGGGGGTGATGGAAGGGTGTCAGGTAGGTCACGGGGCACTGGTAGGGGGCCTGGCAGGGCGCGGCAGGGGCCGGGCATGCCATGGGCGGGCGGCTTGGGCGCCTGACAGCACGCCGGGAGGCCGCATGCAAGCTAGGTCGACAGAGCTTGGGCCGACAGTGAAATTTTTGGAGGTCTCCGATATCACAGCCTTTGTCGTTGTAACCTCCGTCGCCTCATCGTTTAAACGTCTCCATGCCTTAGAACATCACATGAAGCGAGAGATCGATGAAGGATGTCAGGCTATGTTAGGTTGGCCTCCACTGTCAGCGTTTAGGGACATGTCATTTGGATCATCATGAGAAGAAGATGATAAAAAAACATCAGCATCAATCCCTTGTCATCCTTTGAAGAAGGTTAGAAGAAGGTACAACTTCAACAAGTAATAAATCCCGAACATTTGTTTCATCATTCATCATTCGTCGAAGGAGTTATGGAAGGAAGATGGAGGAGACCGTCATTCGTCGCGTCCGCCACACACTTCTAATCGAAGCTCGTGCATCTGGTCATTGACGACGATGATGAGGGAATATGCTCTACGTCGGTAGGTGTCCGGGGAAGAAAGTCAAAGAAGAATCATCCCCAACATTCTTCACGTTCTTCGTTGGGAGGGGAATTCTTCATTAGAGAGGATAAGTTTCACCAAGTGCTTTTCCTCCCCCAATTTTCCACCAAAATGAAAGTGCCCAAAATAATAGTTTGTCTATTATTTTAATCATTGGCACAAAATTCAAAAGGGGAATTAATTGAAAAGGCTCCTCCAATTTAAGTCAGTAGGTTGGCACATTAATTGGGGAGTGGGCACAAATTCAAAAACTAGGGGAGGTGGAGAGGCTCTACCTCATTAATGAGGGAGGGATGAGAGTTTATACTATCCTCTCATTAATAGGGGCCACGTTTTCCCCACCCTTATTATTTAAATTAGAGGTTATGGTCTCGGGTGGTCCCCACATCGTAACCTCTCGCGAGAGGTAAAATTCGGGTCTTTACATATATGATCGATAATATAATCCATTTTCCACTTAAGTGACACTTTTCCATTTGTAATAACTTTTTTGAATCATATAGTGCAAAAAACAACAATATCTCAATTATCATCAAAAGGATTATTATTGTTTAGAACATTGATATAAGGGTGAAAAAATCACTTATTCTGGAGATAAATTTTACTTTATGGGGATTTTTATAGATATAATCTTCCTAGAATCAAATATATATATATTGGAGAAACATTAATCAGAATATTAATTTATATTAATTTAATAATATAAATAATTCCATGGGAACTCATCCCCACAGATAAAAAAGGGGATAACCTCTCCTGCCTTTTGAACACCTTCTGAACACAATAATTCATTAAAAACCATAAAATCCCTCCCTTACCCAAAATTCACTGACTTAGAGCAACTGATCTAATTTAATACAAAATTAATGGATATGTGTTCAATTCGAAGGTGGTTTTATAAATATGATGTATAACTATTAAATGAGAAAGTTATTTTTATTTGTTCTTTTATATCCTTCAAAATATTATTAATAAATGATGATATAATAATTTTAGAATATATAATATACTAAAATTTTTATATGAAGACTGTGAAACCCTAATTCATATCCTTTTCCAACATATGGTAAATGAATACATCATTCATTCTTATATGCAGACTAAGACCTCTATGAAGACATATGATTCATTTTCCATCACCTCCAATGTTTTATGTTTACAATAATGATTTACTATATATATATATAAACATATGATATTGATGAATCATTTTTCATTAAATATAGATAATAGATTATCAACTTTCTTCTCATCCATCATATAAAAAAATAATGTCAATTGTGCGCTAACATAGATTACCACCACTATGAAGAAATTGGATATTTTTCGTCTAATACATATATAGATTGTTATATAAATGAATTTAATGTAAAATATTTTAATTATTGGTTAAATAATATTACATATATCCTGGAATAGTGACCCATATGACCACGTTAAACCCAATAATGTTTTTTTTCAATTAAAACTGAACATCCTCAATAACGTTTGACATGAAATAAAAAAAATTATATTACTATATATTGAGTGGTAATAAAAAATAGGATAATAATAAGGTAATGTTGATTATTATGTTTATTTAAAATTTCAAAATTAATATAAGTTTTTAATATATGATTCAAAAAAATTTAAATTTCATGTCAGAATAGAGGTAAGAGATTTCTCACCTCAGTTTCCATTCAATTTGAATTATACCATTTACTCAGCATGTTTTCTTTTGTATTTTATATTGATATGTATGTATAATAATTAATGATAATTTTACAAATTCAACATCTCAAACCTATCCACCAGAATCATCATTGAATTTCATAGAATATCTGTGTAGTTCCAATGTGCAATACCCACAAGATATTTTTTCAATCCCCCCATCACAGAAATCCTTATGGATATCGTCATGAAAAAAATGATTCTGATAACATAGATTACCCTTTATAGAGATGAAACAATCATTAATGGTATTCTCAAAAAAAGATATTATCAGATCCTAGAGATTTAACCATCACATTGTTTTCCCTAAAAAATAATCGCGATTATAGTAGAGGTTAAATGAAAACTTTACACGAAATCATTTTCCCATGTTTCTCGAATTTCAAAATGAAACATTGAAAAAGCAACCATCATGTTACACTGTTAGTATGTTTACTTCACAACATTGGTTAGATTTTTCTCTCTCAAATATTTTTTAATGTAATTCTAGTTCCCCTTGATAATGGAAATGTCGAAATCATCATATTTTAGGTATTCCACTCAATTATTCTTGAATAAATAGAAAAAGTTTTGAAATAAGATTTAATATTGGATCTTGGTAAAATAATATAGTGTAAATAATTCTACAAATATGTATTGTGGAAAAATATTATGTTTATGCATCAGAAACATGAGTTCAAGGTCATTGGTAAGATAATTCCTCTTATTTAACCTAATCCACCATGATCCAAAGGCTACATCTTGATTACCCTTCATGAGATAACATCCCAAACAAAAAAATAATTCATCAAAAAAGACCAAAAATCCAAACTAGGACTCTGGATAAGTTAATATATCCATATAAGTAATAATTAATTTCATAAAAAACAATATCATTTTTCTTTATATGATTTTATAACTACCTTTCTGGCTAGGGAAGTCATCAGAGATTGAAACTTCAATAAATTATTTTAGCTTTGGTGATAATATCAAACGAGATTAATGAAAATATGAATCTAGAAATTATTATGTGGGAAATATCATTTCCAAATACCTTCACCTTCTTTGGATCAACTGTTATTCCATGTTTTGACACCACTTGTCCAAATACCATCAGTTCCCAAATTTAGAAACCATGTTTTGATATAATTTCTTAATGTTAGTGATTTTGCAAAAATAATAAAACTAATAACAAACCTCACACATGATCCTAATTGGATATACTTTAAACACGGAAGTAATCCTCAAAAACATCCCAATACTATCAAGATACTCCAGGAAGACCGTATTCATTAAATCCAAAAAAGAAAAAAGGTGATGTCTTTAGACCAAATGGAAAGACAAGGAACACATAATTTTTTTACATTATTAGAAAAGTGTTTTTTGGGGAGTGTTATTAATTGATTCACAACTGCTGATAACCAGATCAAAGATCAACTTTTGAAACCCACTTATCCCCATTCACTGGTAAAATTGATATTTAATTATTTGAATAAGATACATGTTATTAGTCGTGGATCTATTGAGTTATGTGTAACCAACACATTAGTGATGTATTCCATCAGTATTATTAGAAAAAAGATTACATACGCCACACAAGGTGACACACTCAAACACAAAAAATATCCTCTATAATATCTTTCAACCAATTCATCAACAAATTCATTTAAGTTAGTGTCATGTAGTAAGTGGGGGATAGGTACTGGTTGAGTAAAAGTAAATAAGTCCAAATAAAACAATACACCCCATACCATGGGAGAACTATATAATTTATGAGTGATTATATTTGGAAACTCAATGATAACTAGTGGGAGATCATCAATCAAGGATTCATTCTCTAGGTCACAAGAACATATAGATATTACATTCCATAACATTGTATAATATAGTACAACTCTACTCATCCTTAAGACCTATTCTCCCAAATAGATATGACACAACCCATTAGGTAAAGAAAAGGAAAAACATAAATGATAGAAAAAAATTATATAGTTATTATTAATGATCCTATAAATCCAAAAAAGGGTATTAGGAGGATTAATATTGAGAACCAAAAAATAAAAAGAAAGATCCGCATGTAAACATAATAAAAGAGAATTAGTAAGAAAAACTATGAACTAATTTCAAATAAAATACTATATCAAACTATAAACCCTTAATCATTACATTTGGTACTATCTCAAGTGAAAACATCCAAATATTTCTAAATTAAATTGAATATTATTCCACTATCATTTAAGATATCTTGAGTTAAAAAAATCTATAGAATTTAGAGGGAACTAGTTTGTTAAAAAAAATTGAATTACTTTCACTATTTTCCATCAGTATTATAATCAATCACAATCATCTCCCTCCATATCATCTGATGTAATTCTATCTTGAATGTGGAACATTTATCTTTATCTCATTAGGAATATCCAATAATTAAAATAAAAGTTCAATCTATCTCAACCATTTCCTATCCTTTTGAGGATTATAGGATCCTTGGAATACTGGGAGATTTTTTAGAAGGAAATAATGAGAAATATTGCATAAATCATCCCTTATATATTCAACATAGTGATAATGAATGGGAGAATGTGTAGTTCAATGTCCTAGAGCTTGGAAAACATGCACAATAACCTTATGTAGATTCTGGACTATAGAAGTATTTTCACTCTATTGTTCTTCATCATATTTCTCCTTGATCCTATTCAAGTTTCTTATCATATGGATGATTCTAAACAAATTCAAAAAAACATTGATGACATCATAAGATTACTCAGATCAATACTCAAAAAGATAAACAAGGGAAATTAATCTCATTAGATAATAAAAAAAGACATGTATTTAAAAATATAAAAATCCAATGTAGGGAAAATACAAGAATTAATAATCAATATGTATTTCTCTGGACAATAATAATGACTTATGGTTCATTATGTTGATATATGGAATGTAACCCACTGCCAACTACTGATTTTGTTACCAAATACTCTCTCAACATTATCCAGTCTTCAAGGAAAGATGAAATATGTAAACCTTTGTTAACACATTTTCACAAACTGGCACATATAACCTGGTACTCTGATACTCTATATAGTAATGTCATAAACTGAATTGAATTCTCGATCCCAATGGGCTATAATATAGAACCTCTAATTATATAGTATAATATTAGGGTGTAATTTTACACTATCACAGTGGAGGGGACAAAAAAATAACAGAATGGTAAAAGAAAATTCCCAAATGATATTGCACAAGATGAAAATGAAAATGTATAGAAAAGGAAATAGTTCATAAACAAATAACTGAAAAAAGATGAGATAAAACTAAAAATTCGCAAAGGAATCTACACTCAAAGCACAAAGGGTATATAACATCCACCTCATATAAGTGGAACCTTCTCTTTACTCATATCTGTGATAAAATATAGAGTGGTGTGATATAAATGGTAAGGTGTGAGATAAAATCCAATTATGGTCTCACCATGTGATCTATAACTAGACTCCATAATAAATAAATTAGATCATGCTTTCAATTTAAAAAAATGTTCTGTTAGTACAATTTTATACTTAAATCAATACATTATTTTCATTTCAATTGATTAAAGCATTTCAAACCATGGATTAATAAAATGTTTATATAAAAAATTTATATAAATAACAATAAATAATTAAATAAAATAGAAATGTATACCATATTTATATATCAAAAATACAAATCACAAAATCCATACTTTAGGGAAAATAAAAACCTCTCTCACCTAATAAAAAATTATATACCCACACAATTAAGGGAAAATTATATTTACTCCCACATAAGGGAATAAATAATTCCCACTAATAAGAAAATTAAAATTTGTAAATCAATAAAATTTGAAATCAATCATTTGAAATAATAATATAATTTCCAATTTAGTTTCAAAATTTGTCAATTCAATGTGCTAAATCATATTCAAATAAAAATAATGTTTTTATTAAATAAATTCCATTTAAATATAAAAATATTTATAGTTTTTTATAAAAATCAATGATACCCACTTTATAAAATCAATTTCAAAATAAATTATAATTTAATGAAATTCCCAAATCAAACCATAAATTCTTATTTAATCAAAAATGATAATTTTCCTAAAAATCAATTATAAAAAAATTGTAATTCCAATTCACATCGAATTGGGTGTATTTAATTTAATTTATATCAATTAAATATTAATAACATAATATGTAGGGTTTTTTAAATATAAAATCCCAATGGAACCACCTACCTTATCACATAATCAAGTATACTGACACTGAAAATGAGGTTTTCCAAAAATGAATGATGCCAATTGAAATCAAGGAATCAAAAAATATCATAAAATATAAAAAATATGTTTTAGATCTACCCAAATATATGATGATATAATAAAATCTATTTAGGAAATAAAAAGTGCATTGAGGATATGGAATATGAGAATATTTCTTCTTAGAGAGGGATCAGGTGAGTTTTTCCATGCTTTGGTCCACCCAGTAATATGTCTAGAGGAGAAAAAAGGGATTCTTTAAATCAATTAAGACCTGTGATTTTAATTAATCCTATTTAGGGTTTTATATAAATATTAATTAGGTTTTCTTTAATTTGGAATATATTTTTAGGAATATAAATTATCATTCGCACGGTTTTCTTGGTTGGGCCGCACGGTTTGATTAACTATTTTCCCTAACTGTGCACCCCTCTAATATGGTTCATGGTTAATACATGGTGTGAAAATGGGTTTTAAAACCATGATCCAAAAAAGAAACCCCCACTATTTATTCTTTCATGGTTTATACTAGGTGGGAACACAGTTTGGGAATATTTCATGCACACCATTCATAGACTAGTTTTTTTTCCAAAATTTTAAAGCTTCCTTCCAAAACTATAGTTGAATAAAACCCAAAAAAATCTTGAAAAAAATATTTTTTATGAGAACCTCAAGTCAATAATATGTATTTAAATAATTAATAACTGCTGTAAATAAAATTTATCTTTGAAAACTCATCCAATGATCCCTACATCATATCCTTGGGAAAGGAAACATAATAAGAATGAGTACAAATGATCAGTAAGGCTAAAGTACATCAAAAGGTACGATATATCAATAAATAATAATCAATATGTAATGGTAAATAACTGAACACAAATTCCACTTATATTACATTACAATATTAATTGTTAAGTAAAAACAAATATGGAAAGGCAAATAACTGAAAAATAATGTCATTTAACCAATAATAAGAGAATGACATGCATCTATAGAGAATATAATTCTGAAAATATAATGAAAATTAATAGCTAATTTCTTAATGAATTAAAGAGTAATTATTTTATGCCATGATTATTGGAATCGTGATACATATACTATCAATACCATTCATTAGATATTTCAACTACTATAAGTAAAACCCTATTTTATTTGGATAACATATTTTCTTAATGAGACCTAATAATGTATCATGGTCCTTTGTTATATTAGAACCCACTAAATGCTTTGAGTCAAAATTATACATTTTATAATAGAAAATTTAATTTATTGATTAATCAAAATTTATAATATTGAGGTATCGACATTGTAAAGGAAACGAATTTGTCAAATATTTCTTGAGTTAATCAAATAAATATTTATGTTAAAATAAGATGTGAGAATAATTTTATTATCTAGGAAATAATAATATAAATCATAAAATAATATGTATATTTAATATAAATGTAATCTATAATTAATTATTATTTCTTGAAATTGATTATATCAAGAGAATGTGATAATTTAAATAATACTAATATTGTTCAATAACTTTTACCACTTGGTAATTATAAAAACAAATATCCAAAGATGAAATAGTTACAAACTGAAACATAAAACAAAATTAATTATATTTTATTAATGTTATTACATGTTACGGGTGTAGTATATACCCCATATAAAATGAATCATGTTAATAACATTAAATAATGCTTTAATGAAGGGAAATTGAGATGAAGTCTCTTACATTATGGAATTCTTTAGTTGAAATCACATTAACCTCCAATATAATGGATTCAAAAATGGTATTAAATTACAAAAGAATCATATAAATATTTTTAATATCATATATGGTCCCTTAATAAAATCTATTCACCTGATCATTACTAATATTTAATTATTATTTTTTTCTAGGTGTTATTTGCATTCATTTCTCATTCATTCTTTGTCTTGAATGTTATGATTATTTTTCATATTAGATTGGTTTATTTTTTCATGAATAATAATCATTTAATTATTATCATATTTAATAATAATATATAATTTTATTACTAATCAGGGAATATTTATTTGTGAGATGAACTTTATTACGATCATGGATACGGTGGGTCATACATACACATGAGTAATAATTCAATTATTCAAGGATCCTTATAGGAAAGTGGTAAGTAATATTTAATCATTATGTATTTATAATTATATAATAAATACCATATTAATTTTTAATATATATTTATATATATTATTCATCTATTGTGGTGATTAAAAGAGAGTAATAATGCTTGAGGAAGGTGACAATCCACACGTACACGAAACATGTTATCATTTTTAAGTGAGTGAAAATGTGAGAGGTAAAAATGATATATTATGTATTTCTAATAATATATATGTCATTAATATATTTATTTTTTCAATTATATGAAATATATTAATTATATGTATTATTATGACCTTCTATTTAAATGGTTGTTGAAAAATGATTGACATCCCTTCTCGAGGAGGTTGTCTATCATACACACTAGTGACAATATAATATCTACTAAATAATTGAAATAAAAAAATTGTATATGATATAATGAATAAATAGGTATAATAATGATATAAATAATATATATATATATATGTATATATATATAAATTGTATCCATCATCATACCCAATCATGATAGGTGGTAACAGAAAAATTAATGACATCAATTCATGTGGTCGTAGTCCCCTGTATATGGTAATGATGATTTTGGAACCCATTTGAAGGAATTGGGGGTTTTTTCACGTCAACAAAATAACATTAAAAAATTTAAGATGTTATGATTATTATATCATGAAATTTTAATAATAATCTAAGGTGTTTGATTTGGAAATAAAATATTGGTTCTTGTCGAAGAACATAAAAAAATTGTAATTATTCAAAATACCTAAAAACGGAAACTTATCAATCTTATAAGTAATTATTTCAACCTATAGCCATACAATGGGTGTTATACCTGCTGAAATTTTATTTATTACTCTAATACTCTCAGTTTAACCCCATGTAAATCCATTTGTACCTTAACATCATAATTAATTTTTATTATTCATTAATTCAAAAAAATTATGTTGCCAATATTTTGAATTATGAATTATAATTATCAAAAAAAATTGTTCTATTTTCCTGACTCATCTCACTAAAGTGGAAAATTTTAATTTAACATTAATATCATAGATGCGACGAAGATTCTGATTTATAAAAAAATGATCAAAAGTTTATAAGGATTGTACATAAAAATTCAGCTGGAAATTACTAAAATCACTAATAATAGATTAATTGTCCTAAATTTTATGTAATAATACATTAACTCTAGCTATAAATATAATTAAACAATTTATATTATATAAAAGAGTTATATTTCAACTAGAATTCATTAATTATTATGATTTATCAAAAAATTAAAGGATTCAAATAAATCCCAAAAATTTAACAAAAGATATTATTTGTCTTCAAATATTAAAAACTGTGATTTTTTCCACTAAATTTTCATAATGTGGCATGTAATAGTTTTAAAAAATGTTTTAAAAGAGTTACTAATAAATATTTTATAAAAAATACAGTTATTTTAAGAAAACATTTCTTTTTATTCAAAATTATTCTTATTCTCATTTAAAAAAATGATTAAAAATGTATGTGTGTGAAATATGAATTTTACATAATTTAATTATATTCATACCCACTAATTATAATTCTATTTTAGGTTGTTCATTATTAAATAATATTTTAATACAATATTATGTTATGTTTAATCTCGGTGTTAGCTATTAATCAAGGCATCAATGAAATTTTATATTTCTAAAAAAATATTGTATGGAATTTAGATGTTACTATGAATATAAATTAGTTTCAATAAAATATATTTGAAGAATTACACCATGTATTAAGGATGAGGAATGAATTTCAAATTCATATATCCCACAAAAAATTTGAATATCCAACATAACAGTATCATTAATGGGGAACCATCAAACATTTTAAAAGCTGAGAATATTCGTTAAAAGTGACTATAAATGAACACTTCAACACTTTCTGAAATATCATCTATAGTCATGACCATCCTTCATGTGTATTAAAATATTGACCAACCATCTTATTTTAATCATAATTAATATCATTACAAAAAAAATTTAAATGTCATTCAAAAACCATTTTTCATTTGAATCATCATGGAAACATCTATGTCCAATAATATTCAAAAATATGAATCCAGTAATCTTTAAATGTTACCTACACTTCACGATCTCTAATATATATCACATATTGATTAATTTGAACACCCTTCCCCAAATATCATCCCCCAAGAATTAACTGTCCAAATACATTGAAGGATTTCAATCTCTTTAATAATACTCTCTATTTATCAGGTCAAAATTATATGAAGGATTTTTTAAATTTCATCTAGTGGACATGAGATGATAAATTTAAATAAGGACATTAATTGGATACTTCAGTAAAATTACAGAAAAATAAACCTACATCTGATCATTAAATAATTCTTTCATAATGAGTATGATTGGTGAGTCTTATTATATTTGTCTATTAGTCTTTTAAAAAAATGTACAAGCACCCTTAGTTTATTATTATTCATACGTTTTTAAATATGATTCAAAATTTTCATTAACATTGAAAAATATTCTTCCTACATGTCATATAATTATTATCCATTAAAAAAAATTCATACAATCATGAATACATTCTTTTAGTCCTGATATTTGATTACATTAAAGACCTATAAAGGATCAACTAATTTAACATTTCAAAACAACTATGTTTAATATAATTCGGAAAAAAATTAATAAACATTTTGTTACATACTCCATATGACCAACTTAGTCGATTTCACTTTATTAGTTAGACTCAGTCCACTATACACTTTATCTATTCACCATTGTAATAAAATCAAATTATTATAGAGTGATATATATTGGAAAAAATATTCAATGCTTAAACCAACCCAAGTTCTTCTTAACCCACATATTATTAATAAAAATCACTTAAATTTTATTGGCCTAAATAACCTCCCTCTATAGATGTTCTATCGTGTCTTTTCACAATGTTATTTTACCAATCATTCCTTGGAAGGTGCTAAGGTGGTTTTTATGGGGAAGGGATATAAATTCATACAATAACACATATATTTTACCTTCTCCTTTATGAACTCAATAATTGACATGGTGGACAATAAGCTCTCTCTATTGTGATTTTCAATACATCATCATTGTATATTTTCCATTTAAATTATTTTATGTTATGATGGGTTCCTACAAGTATATAAAACCCCATATATGCATTAAATCCTTAATCCATGTGGTTATTGTTTCTATAAACATAATATGATGATTATAGGGCTGATTTATTTATTCTATCACATATTGAATTATTTATGAAATAATTATTAGTGATTAGTAGTTTTTAGCATTGAGGTAGGAAGTCTTTATAATTTTAAAGGATTTATATAAATTTTTATCCTACTATTTTTTGTGTGGGTTCATGTGTGGAAATTTATGACCTATAATTTTGCTATTATGAAATTATGATCAACTATTTAATGATATTATAGGTCCCTTACAAGTGGAGTAACACTTTTATTCAATGAATATAGTGAAATGGAGTGACGTTTTAACATTGTTTGTAGGGATTTTTTCTTTGGAAACTAGTATTGGAACATGTTTTTTGGGATTAAGTTGTGGTTAAGAGGGTATTTTTTTTACATATGGTATTGGTTATTAAATATACATTCATGGTTCAATTAATGGATAGAAATTAAACATATATTGTGGTATTATCTTATAGGTGTATTCTTGTGTGTTTTGGCACTGTAAGTGTTGTTTTAATTCTGAAAGGTCTGCAGTTCCATGGTGTTATTATGTTTCAGATGACATGATAACAAGGGTTAGTATTAATTGGTATTAAATTGCATTACATATGATGTAAGGATGGAACTGAGTAATATTGTAGGATAAAATTGTTATGTTTATACCACTCACGAGTTTGAAATTAGGTGAAGATATTTTTGTGTGATTTCCTCTTCTAGTGTGGCTGATGTATGTTGATGCTTATGCTTATTCATGTGTTCAATTGACATACCTAATGTCCATTGTTATAGGTTGGGGTGCCTTATAGGCCACTGTAGATCTTGTTGGGATGGGTCATGTGGGATTTTCGATATACTAGGTATACGAGATTGGTTTGGTTATAAGACATGGTTGTAACATGACTGATTCGTATGAGATGAGGGGTGAATATGTTTCATGTTTTTCATAGATTATCTATGCGAAAATATGATGAAGAATCTAGCTTTTGAGTCAAATTACAGATTTGTTAGATGAAAATGTTATAATTAGTGTATGTTATCTCTTTATGTGTTTTAAATACATGCATTCAATATTAGATGACCTAATGAATTTAGTCTTTGTACAAATAAGTGTAAACCTACTATGTCTATACTCACATAATGATTGGGATCCTTAATGTGTGTGCAATCATTGATCATAAGGTATTCAAATAATGGCATTGGCCTTGCATATGAAGGTTATATAGCTATAGAAATTTGGATAAGGAGTTATGGGTGTATACTTTGAGGCCATATACTAGGGATTCCTATTTTTTAATTTATTTCATCATCTGTTTATTTTATATATATCATTCACATATAGGGAACTCGAGAATTTTCATAGTGGTGTTATATAGAATATTTTTATTGAATTGGTTGTTCTTGATATTGCATTTTAATTTTTCTTCTAATATTTCTTAATACTATGTTTATTATGGTGTGTGTAATTTGAATAGTTATATGTTAATTAGGATATACTCTCCAATGGTTTTCTATTATACCTGTAGACGCCAGAAAAGTCCGTTGTTCCCAAACGAAGCTCCAGATGCGGAAAGCGAGGTCATATTTGGAGTCAGAAGCATGTTTCGGAGGGCCCGGAGGCCTTGCACGGAATTTTGGAGACCCGTGCGCAAAGTTGAAGTCAGGCGTGCAAACCTCTCGAGATGCGCGCAATGCGCTGGGCCGGCGTGAAATTTTGCGCGCCTGTGGCCCGCGCGACTCCCTTGCGCGCCGGGCCCGATTCCACGCCCACGAAGGAAATTCCGCGCCCGCGAACCGGATTCCGCGCCCGGGGTTGTCTATAAATATAAGGCGACCCCCGACGTTTTGGAGGTTGCCGAAATTCGAAGAGTCGCTCGTTCGCGCAATCCAACCCCCTCCGCGCGCAATGCCGATCTTCAGGTAACCTCCTTTCTTTCGCGCAAGAAAGCCTCGGGGTTCGCCTTCGAGCGCAATCTCTTTGGCTCCTTTCCTTTGAATAACCCTTCACCCAAAGGCATTCGTACGCAAAAGAATCCTCTTGCGCGCAATTGCCCCCCGGGTGCGCGCAATCCAGCCCGATTGTGCGCACCCCCCATTTTAAAAGTGGCCATTCGTTAAAGAATGAGCCGTTGCCCCCGTGCGCTATCTGAAGCCCGGTGTGCGCAATCTCAATCACTTGCGCACAAAGTGCTGGCCCTATTACGCGCCAGCCCGCCCATTTGCGCGCCGACCCGCGACATTGCGCGCCAAGTCCCTCTTTTGCGCGCAAACCACCAGGGTCGCCCCCTTTGACCCCCTGAGGGTACCCGCCTGCGTGGCTCCCGATGATCTTCATCCCGGGTGCCCGCACCGTGCGTTGTCTTCCCGTGCGGCCCTCCAGGTTCGCGCGAAGTGACACAGACCCATTGGCGGCACCACTTCGTCCGCGCTGCTGGACGTTAAACTGCCAAGTGTTTCGTCCAACATGACGTTAAACTGTACCTCGTCCGCTTGACAAAACGTTAAACTGCCAAGCATCTTCGTCCAACATGACGTTAAACTGTACCTCGTCCGCACTGCAAGACGTTAAACTGCCAAGTGTTTCTTCCAACATGACGTTAAACTGTACCTCATCCGCGCGACAAGACGGTAAACTGCCAAGCATCTTCGTCCAACATGACGTTAAACTGTACTTCGTCCGAGCTACAAGACGTTAAACTGTTCAGCATTCGTCCTGCATGATGCTAAACTGCACCACGTCCGCGCTGCAAGACGTTAAACTGCCAAGCAACTTCATCCTCGACACATGACGTTAAACTATACTTCGTCTAGCAAGACGTTAAACCGTCTGCTTTGTCCTCAACGCACGATGTTAAACTGTACTTCATCCGGAAAGATGTTAAACCGTCCGCGTCGCCCGATCCCGTGCCTCGCACGCAGGGTCCCCCTCCCGGTTTGGATGTGGCCCCCACCCGCTCGTCTCTGCAGGGATGTCGGGATTGGAGTGGTCTTCTCCCAAGGGGGTAGAGTATTACAGACAGAACGAACTACGTGGACTTTGATCCCTGTCTCCTAAACAGGGTACGTAGGAAGCCTCTCCGAGGTTCAAGCCCACCACCTGGTCGTCCCGGTCGTATTCATGTCGGTTCGTCCATCAGTGGACCCCTCCCGGGTTCACACTTGCGTCGATTCACCTATGAATCTGCCCTTGTGGGAGACTGCACGTGTGTATCTCCATTGTGCTTCCCCACTGCCGAAGCCAGTAGAGGGCGTGACAGGGATCGAGGTCTCTTACCTTCGGCCCAAGTCCCTCTCCAACTGAGTTTTTCCGCATCCGGGCCGCCTCAGTGCGTAAGTCCTGACAGAACGAACTACGTGGACTTTGTTCCCTGTCTCCTAAACAGGGTACGTAGGAAGCCTCTCCGAGGTTCAAGCCCACCACCTGGTCGTCCCGATCGTATTCACGTCGGTTCGTCCATCAGTGGACCCCTCCCGGGTTCACACATGCGTCGATTCACCTATGAATCCGCCTTTGTGGGAGACTGCACATGTGTATCTCCATTGTGCTTCCCCACTGCCTTTTTCTCTTTCAGTGTCCAGCATGACGTGAAACTGTGATCCACCCGGCCGTTCCATCCCCCTCTGTGCGAGGTGGTTCGGTTCAATCCTCTGCCCGACAGCCTCGACCTCTTCGTGAGTCGGCTTGCCGACGTCCAGCATGACGTTAAACTTTATATCCGAACTACGTTGACTTTGATCTGCGCTAACGCGCGGTACGTAGGAAGCCCCTACGGGGTCCAGGCTCTTCACTCCATCATCTATCCTGATCCTTACCCGGGCCGCCACATCCCGGTGGGGTCATGCCACTTCATTCCACTCCACTTCACTCGGGAAGCCGCCCATGTGCTGGCCCCAGCATCGGAGGTTCCCCGCAAGGGGTTCTGTCATTTGATCCACTTCTCGTGTTGATCAGTCTGATGCCGTCCCCGATGGACGTTAAACTCGCGGAATACCCCGTGTTAAACATGGGAAGCTGAGGAAAACCTCAGGTAACACAGTTCCCCGCACCCAGCGCTGGATGCCTCAGGCCATCACGCCTTCGAGAAGCCCTATTAGGGACGGAAGGCAGACATGCAGAGCCGCAGTGTTAAGACACGCCCCCAGCACCCAGAGCTACCCGGTCTCCTCACCACAGGTTTCTGCCCCGACCAGACTCCTTGGAGCGTCCGGGTGGAAGCAGCGTAATTAAACGGTGTCCATGGAGACATGGCGCCGGGAACGAGATTCACGAGCACGTCTTAAATCTATGAGGGAGACCCAGATTAGGCAACGAGTTCCGAGGAGACGTCCACGGAAGGAGGAGCTGACATCCCATCATCCCGGTTTCGATCAAGGAGCAGACGCCCCTGAATAAGGGACGGATGCCGCCCGCCTTTGGAAAGCGGGACTGTGGGGCCACAAGCCGTGCGCCCATCCCCTCGGGTCGACCGGCGCACGCGCGAACGCGTCCTGGCGGAACAGCGTCGGAACAGAAACCCGATTCACATCCGCACCGAAACAGAAAAATGGTGAACCCGACGTGAATCTCTTCTCCTAAATACGAAGACCGATTGCTTTCAGAGGTGTTGGAAGACCAGCATGTTGCCCGGCCAAGCATTCAGCACTGGAGCACGGAACCCTCCAGGGGCTGGGGAAGGGAAATCGGGCACTCCGTCTCACGACGTCGATGGCCTGGGTTCCCCCCATGGAAGGCGTCGTGGCACTAATGGTCGGTTGTCGATTCCTTTTCCTGTCAGTGTTAACGGGTTCTTCTCCCTCCTTTCAGGAATCAAGTCGCCCAATCCAGTGCCCGATCGCCACCCGCCCACTGGCGCAGGGGTAGGGGGAACACCGACGCGGCTACTCTGCGCGGTCCCACCCGTTCCACAGCCGTCCCGGCAGCCGCAACTGCGGGGCAACCATGCCCTCTCTCCCCCTCGGAGGTCATCCAGAGAAGGGTGATCGACAACTTGGTGCGGAGATATGAGGAAGAGGGAGTCATCCCCACCAGGGACATGGCTCGCCTAGACCTCGAGGAAGCTGCACCTTGCCACCAACGCCGCCCCCGAGGGCCGCGCAGGGAGGCACCGCTGCCTACCTCGACGTCCAACAGCTTCGGGAGTTTATCCCCGGAACGCTCCAACAGCTCCTTCCCCTATGCGGATGAGGTGGAAGATGTTCGGGACCTCCCTATCCGAGATTCGCTCCAGGGATCCGCGATAAGGGCTCATGTCAGGCCACGGCGACACCACCGCCAGGCTTCTCAAGTCGAAGAACGGGCTCTCCACCTTCCCGCGCCGCTCATCCCGACTCGTTTGTCCCGACGCCAACGTCGGGCACGAGCGGAAGAGGATGCCCACCTTGGGGCCCTAGCAACAGCGGCCGTGTTGGCTCAAGCCACTGCTGGCTCCAGTCACCAGGACCCTGCGCATCCTGAGCAGGGGCACTTCTATGCCCGACCTGGATCGAGGCCCCGACCGTCCCAAAGGCAGGTTGGGTTGACTCTCCCGGTTGCTGGTACAGGCAATAGCCACCGCGGACCACCTCGCGGTAGCGCTATTCACCAACAGGGTCTACTCCGTGTGGCCGATCCAAGAGGCATGGGTCACCCCACCTTCCGATCCCGGCCCGGAGGCCTGCCCGGAATCATCTCTCCCCGCGTCCCCTTTGATATCTGTCCCGGTGCTCCTCGCACCTTGGTTTCCAGTCCTCTTGGCCCCAACACTGGTGCGGCCGGATGATGCCAGGACAGAGATCAACCATGCCCCGAAGAACCACCCAGTGGCAGGAAGGCGAGGCGTCGACGTCGAGGGAAGAATGTTACGGAATTCCGGACAGATATCCGACCGGTTCATTTCTCTGATACAGAGGCGGAGTATGATTCGGCGACAGAGCCCTCCCCCCGATCCCGCCAGCTAGGGGCAGGGGTAGGAATGCGGCACGTCAGCCTTGTACTTCCCGAGAGAGAGATCGATACGATCTCCGCTTCTCTCCGAAGGTATATTCGGAGTAGTGAGGGCCTGGTAGACCCCCAAGGATCAAGCTTGCGGTTGGTACCGGCCCCTCTTGAAGCGCCTTCTGCCTCGATCGGAGAAGCCGAAGACTTTTTCTGGGGACCGACGGTCGAACCACGATCTAGTGCACCCTCGGCGAGCACCGACGCTACGGCAGGATGTTCGTTCGCCGGCCCGTCCTAGCGTGATGTGGTAGCTGGGGCACCGCCACCCTCAGAGGGCGGCCCGGGATATGGAGGCCAATCGTCCTGCTCGCCGTATTCACCGCCGGCCAGCCCGTCGGCCCGGCGGCCCGCCTCGGCACCACTGCCGGTTCCCCGTCCATTCCCAGTCGTTGAAGAGGACCAAGGAGACCTGGGTCCCGAGTTTGAGTCGTGGAGCTTCTGGACCGTCCTTGCAGAGGGCCACTTCCCTGAGAAGTTTTGGCCAGTCGCAGGACCGGACTTTGATGCGCCCGAATCACTCACCCCGGATGAGTTCGAATTCTTCCACCGAACTCTCCGGGAGACTCACTCCCGTCTTCACCGCCTACAAATGCCATATCCCGGGAGTCAAGCACACTTGGAGGATATTGGTGAGCAGTGCCGTCAAATTGACCTGGCCACGCTCCCCGCGGTTCGGCACCCCAGGTCATTTGGGCACCACGAGGCCCTCCAACAACGATGCGTTGAGTGTTTTCAAGTACTCCGCAAGGTTATCGAGGAAGCCACTCCCCACGTATATATCCGTGGATGGGGGCAGTACGCTGCCCTACGCTTCAGTGCGATTCGCCGACAGCCCGATTCGCTGGGTGGCCCTGAGGGTACATCCCCAGGGACGGAAACCGTCATTATGGCTGACCTTTCGGGAGATGGGAACGACTTGGAACATCTCGAAGGGGGATCTCCCCCCGAAGACAAGCCGTCGTTGGATCCATCGGTGAGAGTTACTCGTCACCAGAGGAACCTCCTAGGTCTCCCCACACCCACTGAAGCACTGACGTTGAGCCGAAACGTCAGCAAAGGTAAAGACCACGGCGGGGCTATAAAGCCCGCCGACCCATCTTCCTCCATGCAGAGGGCAGAGGAGGATCTCGAAAAGGCCACGCTACGTCAACAGCACGCCGAGCAGAAGAAGCTAGTTGACCAGCTCCTCGCTGAGCGCGCTGCAGAGCGGCGGCCTGACTACGGTGATCCTAGGCCAGGACAGCAGGGACAGGAACAACCACCCCTCGATGAGGCTCTCCCGGGCAACCGTGATTATGCCGTGTTTGCCGACAGGGGAGAGGCCATTGCCTATGGAAAGAGGGCGTGGTATGTTTCACCACACCCTCCCGAGCGGCGTGACTACCTGAGAGACCCCGCTCGGATTCCTCCGGCTGCCCCAAGGGCCGCTCCGCCCGCCATCCCACGAGATGCCGAGTTCGACGACCCGGTCGACGACCCGATTGAAGGGCCATGCAATGAGCTCATGGTTAGAGATCCTCGCCAGGACTGGAACCCATGTCCGGAAGATCCGATGGCGGCACTCATCGCCCGCTTGGAAGCCTTGGAGACTCGGCAAGTGGCAATCCCACCGGACGGCAAGCCATACCCAGCATGGGTGGATGACATGTCGGCACCTCCAGGATTCGGGAACCCCACTTTCGCCCCCTTCAACGGGACTGGAGATCCGCCACAGCATTTGGCCCATTTCAACTCGAGGTGCGGGCCTATGTTGGGAACTCCGGCTCAGCAGGAGGCCGCTAAGCTTCGCTGCTTTGTCCAGACACTGGAAGGGCCAACATTTGTCTGGTACAGCCAGCTCCCCGTCGGGTCGATAACTAGCTGGGAGGACCTTCGTAGACAGTTCCTCTACCAGTTCAGTTCCACGATTCGGAAGACGAGTATCGCAGACCTCTTCAAGTGCAAGCAGAGACCTGATGAGCGAGTCGCGGATTTCGTTGCCCGATGGAAGGGTCTCACGTATTCCCTTGACATGCCATTGACTCAAGAGCAGTTGCTGACAATGAGCATCGGGAACGTCAAGACCGAGCTGGTCCCTTCCTTGATCACTCAGAATTACCCCGGAGGGTTCAGGGACTTATCAGACAAAGCTCAACGTCTTGAGGAAGCCCTGCAACAGGCCAGTCAGGCACACCCGCTGCCTCCTATGATTCTTGCAAGGAGGGTCAGCCGGGCTGAGCCCGCTGCTGTTGCCCAGATAGAGGCCCCCAGGCAGTTGGAGTTGCTGCCGGTAAGGCCAGCTCTACAGCCTCATAGGAATCCGCCTCCACGGGCTCAGTTCCCGGCCCAGCAGCGGCAGCCCCAGAACCGGCCGGCCCCTCCGCGTAATGTACCGCCACAACCCAGGCGAGATAATCAGGGTCCACCTCCTCGGCAGGCCCCTACAGCCCCTCGTCAAGACAACGCTCCCAGGGGCCCGCGATACCTAACTTACTCATTTCACGAGGATCAGGTCCCCGATTATTTCCGGAGTGCCCTGGAGCAGAGGATTGTGCGACTTCCTGAGTGTTGGAGGCTAGAGGAGGCACATCTCACGGATAACCCCCGCTACTGCCCTTACCATCGGGCCCTGGGGCACACCATCCGGCGGTGCTACGTGTTTAAGGACTGGCTCCAAGACTAGATTAACAACAATGTAATCAGGTTGGGCCCAGCTCCAGCACAAGTGGCGGGCGTGTTCGTGGGATCAGATGACGATAGTGGCAATGAGGACGAATGGCAGCTGGTCTCCGACCGCGGATCCCAGAAGTATGATAACTGGATGGCCTGCAAGACGATCATTCGCGCCCATGGAATCATCCGTGTGCGCTTGAATCAGCCTGAGCCCCCAGAATCTGCGGGTGCTGCTTCGGCGTCGTCATCCCAGCCTGCCTCTTCCGAGAAGAGCAAACGGCGGCGGCCCAAGAAGGAAGAGCGCGCCCCGCCAGTTCCGCCACTATCCTGCACTCTCGGCGATTTCATGCCCCCGGAGATGGGGATCCCTCCTCGGATCCACCCGGTGATGGATGATTCGTCCGATGACAGTGTTGGGTACGCTTCGGTTAATACCGTCGAGCTGGTAAATCCCTTTTCGGTTCCCGACGTTGAAGAACACCAGGTGGACCTCCCTAGTGTCCCCGGTCGTCGCCACCGTCGGAGGAACTGCAACAACAGGAGTCGCCGGGGCACAGCAGTTGGTACCTCCAGCCAGGACGTGCACGCCACTAAGACTAGGCAGCAGGCTCAAAACCGAGCTCAGCGCGTGCAGCCCCCCCATCCGGGGATGACAGATTCGCCTCCACCACTGTTTGTGGTGTGGGACCAGGAAGAACTGCCTCAGCCGCGCCGCGACCAGCTCCGTCCTGCCACGAGTCCATCTCGGCCTCCTGACCCCAGTACGGTGACTACTTCCCGGGCTTCAACCAATGAACAATGAGATGCGCCAAGAACCAGTCGGCCGCCGGTCCAACCGGCAAGGCCCGTCATGCCTCCAACTGCAGAGCAACCTCCTGCAACCAGGGGCTCGCGCTTGGCCAAAAAGTATGATGTCCTGAAGCACTTGGCCAACATCCCAGCGAGGCTCTCCATCCTTGAGGCTCTGCGCATGTCACCTGAGATGCGCGAGGCGCTCGTTGAAGCCCTGAAGAGCCCCCTCCAGTTTGAGACGGAGGTTGCGACTGCAGAGGACTTTCACACCGAAACGATTGAGGACGCCGAATGTCAGGAAGTTATCTCGTTCTCTGGTAAGGATGAAGACCCTCCTATACAGGGGCACATTCGTCCGCTGTATGTTACTGGCCAGTTCAATTGCCTCGACGTCCGGCTTTGTCTTGTCGACACGGGGTCCGGGATTAACCTGATTCCCACTCGGACGCTCCGGAGATTGGGGTTGTCTGAGGATGACTTGATTCCCTCCGACCTCAGGATCCAGGGGTACGACCGCACCGAGAAAACTCCGGTCGGCAAGATACGTTTGAAGACCCAGTTCGGTGACCTGGTTGCCAACACCGAATTCATGGTAGTCTCTCAGGACACTTCGTATAACGCATTGATGGGCAGGCCATGGCTCCACCTTCATGCGGCGGTTCCCTCGTCATACCACCAATGCTTGAAATACTCCCTTAATGGTCGAGTATGCATGCTTCAGGGGGATGCCTCTCCTTTTTCCTCATGTGAAGCCTGCTATCTGGACGCGGACTATTACAAAATCAAGGATAAGCAAATCCTGGCAGGTGAGGTTGAGCCTGTCGCTGTTGCAAGTGATCCCTGGGCAAGTTTGGATGACGCTTACGTCCTACTGATTCAACGGTTGGACGTAGCCATGGTCTCAACGGCCTGTGAGTCTCCTGATGAGATCACCGCAACCGCCCGTGCCAGCACCAGCGGCCCAACATGATCTGGTAGCCCCAATGCAGTTCCCAGCGCAGTCTCTCCCGTGGACGATCCCTCCCCGAGTGGAGAGGACGTGGAAGATGCACCCCCAGCCTTTGAGGAGGGCGTCTCCGCCACGGTCGATGAGTTAGTACAGGTGAACCTTGGAACCATGGCAGATCCAAGACCCACATTGGTCAGTGCCGCCATGTCCTCTGAGGAGCGGCAGCAGTACGTGGACTTCCTCAGACAGCACCGTGATGTGTTCGCTTGGGGCTATGACGAGATGCCGGAGCTAGATCCTCAGGTATCCGTCCACCGCCTTGGTCTCCCGGCGAACCATCGCGGGTTCAAGAAGCCTCCCAGGAAGATGCACCCATTCCACGGTGCCATGGTTGAGGCCAAAGTTGACAAGCTTATCAAATCCAACTTCGTGAGGGAAGTTCAGTACCCCAGATGGCTGGCCAACATTGTGCCGGTCAGGAAGAAGAACGGGCAGATCAGAGTCTGCATCGACTTCCGTGATCTCAACCACCACTGTCCGAAGGTTGATTTTCCCCTTCCGGTGACAGAGCTGTTGATTGACGCCACGGCAGGGTTCCAAGCCCTCTCCTTCATGGATGGATACTCCGGATACAACCAAATCCAGATGGCCCCTGAGGATGAGGAGTTCACTGCCTTCAGGGCCCCCCAAGGTATCTTTTGTTACCAGGTCATGCCCTTCGGCCTGAAGAATGCAGGTGCCACCTATCAACGGGCGATGCACCGCATATTCAAGCCAATCCTCTGCACACTGGTGGAATGCTATGTCGACGACTTGGTGGTCAAATCGCGCCAGCGTCAGGACCATCTTAAAGATCTTGAGAAAGTGTTCGTCTTCCTCCGGTCTCGCTGCCTGAAGATGAACCCGTTGAAGTGTGCCTTCGGGGTCACCTCCGGGAAGTTTCTTGGCTTTGTGGTAAGGTACCGGGGTATTGAGATCGACCCGGAGAAGATCAGGGCGATTAGCCAGATGCCTCCCCCAGGTAACATCCGGGAACTGCAAGGGTTCCAAGGCCACTTAGCCTATATACGCCGATTCATCGAGAATCTGGCCGGCAAGTGTAAGCCATTTTCTCGGCTCATGAAGAAAGGTGCCACCTATGTATGGGATAAGGAGTGTCAGACCGCTTTTGAGGAAATCAAGCAGTACCTGCTTCAACCTCCGGTTCTGATGCCGCCTGTATCCGGGAAGCCACTAGTCCTTTATGTGACTGCCCTGGAACGGTCCCTTGGTGCCCTTCTCGCCCAGAAGAACATCGAGGGAACAGAGAATAGCCTCTATTACCTCAGTCACACGCTCCTCGATGCAGAAGTTAGGTATTCCCCCATCAAGAAGAGCTGCCTGGCGCTCGTATTTGCCGTACAGAAATTACAGCACTACTTGCAGCACCACGTGGTACAGTTGGTTTCTCGGGTAGACCCGTTGAAGTATATTCTGAGCCGGCCTATGTTGACTGGCCATCTAGCGCGGTGGGCTGTGATTCTCCAGCAGTTCGAAATCAGGTATGTGTCTCAGAAGGCCATCAAAGGGCAAGCATTGGCGGACTTTCTGGCTACTCACCCGGCCTCCGCGGATCAGCCGCTGGATCTAGGCATTCTTGATGAGGCCGTTCTCTCTGTCGATCATGTCGATCCATGTTGGCAGATGCACTTTGACGGTGCCTCCCGGAGCCCCACCGATAGAAGACTCGATAATCCTAAGCTCAACAGAGTGGGTTTGGGTATCGTCTTCATTACCCCGGAGCAAGTCGTGCTGCCATACTCTTTCCTGTTGTCAGAGGGCTGTACCAACAATGAGGCGGAATACCATGCCCTCATCACTGGCCTCGAGTTGGCTCTCGAGATCGACGTGCCCCATATGTGTGTGAAAGGGGACTCCGATCTGGTTGTTAAGCAGATCAATGGAGAATATGTTGTCAGGAAGCCGGAACTTGTGCCATTGCTGGAGTGCACCCTCCTTCTGATGGCCCAGTTCCCTTCTCGGCCAGAAATTGTCCATATTCCCTTGTCGCAGAACGGTCCAGCAGATGCTTTGGCCAGCCTTGCTGCATCACTCGCAGAGCCTGAACAGGACAACCTGATCATCCGCGTGACGCACCGCAGGCTCATATCTCCCGTTACCCCGGAGGGAGATCGCGTCCCGTCGGTAAGTAATCTCACCATGGTTGCCCCTGTGCCCGGAGCCCCGAGTACCCCAGATATGGCAGTCGAATCAGCCTCTGATTGGAGGGCGCCTATGGTTGAGTACCTCCAACATGGCATTCTCCCGTCAGATCGGGCCGAGCACGAGCGAGTTCGACGCCGCGCATCGCAGTTTGTCCTCCAGAGCAGTCCCGGCCTGGAGCAAATCCTCTATAGGTGCGGATTTGATGGTGTTCTCCTCCGTTGCCTTCAAGGAGTTGAGATCCCACGAGTCATGCAAGAGGTTCATGCTGGTTCATGTGGTGCCCACCAGACTGGACCGAAGCTGTCCCAACAGATTCGGAGGTTGGGATACTTCTGGCCCTCCATGATCCATGACTGCATCGAGTATGCTAGGAAGTGCCATGCGTGCCAGGTTCATGCAAACTTTGTGCATCGGCCGCCGGAGCCCCTCCATACCACGAGGTATTCTTGGCCCTTTGCAGTTTGGGGTCTGGACGTTGTGGGACCTTACCCGCCGGCGACGGCTCGCCAGTGCCGGTTCATTCTGACCGCCATGGACTTCTTCTCCAAATGGGAAGAGGCGATTCCGGTCAGAGAGGTCAAATCCTGTTCGATCGCTGACTTCGTGACCTCCAACATCATTTATCGATTTGGAGTGCCTCACGCTATCCTCACGGATAACGGAGCCAATTTCCGATCAGCTGAGTTGAAGAAGTTGTAGGCCAAGTACAACATTCGCTCGAACCATACATCTCGCTATCATGCGCAGGCGAATGGGAAGATTGAGGCATTTAACAAAACCCTCTCTAACATTCTACAAAAGATGGTTGGTCAGAACAAGAAGAGTTGGCCGGACAAGCTCCCCAACGCCCTCTGGGCTTATCGGACAACGAATCGCAATTCCACCCAGATGACCCCTTATTCCCTGGTGTATGGAGCCGAGGCCGTCCTGCCCATCGAGATCCAGTTACCGTCCTTGCGCACTGCGGTCTACGACCAGCAAGCGCCGGACAGAGCTGCTGAAGCCCATCTAGTCGAGTTGGAAGCACTGGATGAGAATAGGCTTCGCGCTTTGCACAACTTGGAGAGGCATCAAAGCAGAATGGCTCGAGCTTTCAATAAGAAGGTTCTCCTCCGCTCCTTCATGCAGGGTGACCTAGTACTGGCCCTAAGAGCGCCAATGATCCCCGGCAGGAAGCCACCCAAGTTGGAGCCCAAGTGGGAGGGACCTTTTGTCATCCACAAGGTCTATCCCAATGGCGCGTACTCCATAGCGACAATGGATGGTGAGCGTGTCACTCCTCCCACCAACGCTAGGTTCCTCAAGAAGTACTTTGCCTGAGTGCACTTCGTCCAAGCTACAAGACGTTAAACTGTTCAGCATTCGTCCAACATGATGTTAAATTGTACCACGTCCGCGCTGCAAGACGTTAAAATGCCAAGCGTCTTCGTCCTGCATGACGTTAAACTGCCCCTCAAGAACTACGTGCGGCTTGATTCCCATCTTTATGGGATACGTAGGACCGCCTGAACATTCATGTTTCAGGCCCAGCCCCATCTTTCGGGAATTTCCATCCCATCTCGGGCCCTTGGCCCAGTTGCCTCTGGGTATGCGGCGTATGGTGTGAACGCGGGGCTATGCCCTCATTCACGTCAGTTTGCTCGCCACGCTGTACGCCCCCCACGTTTGGGGATGCCTTCCGCTCCCCCCTTTCCCTCATCGTCCTGCATGACGTTAAACTGCACTTCAAGAACTACGTGCGGCTTGATTCCCATCCTAATGGGATACATAGGACCGCCTGGACATTCATGTTTCCGGCCCAGCCCCATTTCTCGGGAATCTCTATCCCGCGTTGGGCCTCTGGCCCTAGTTCCCATCCTTTTTTGTGTGAGGCATATGGCGTGAACGCGGGGCTATTCCCTCATTCACGCCAGTTTACTGGCCGCGCCGTACGCCTCCCCCGTGCGTGGGACTACCTCACACCCCTCATCATCCTGCATGACGTTAAACTGCCTCTCAAGAACTACGTTCGGCTTGATTCCCATCCTTATGGGATACGTAGGACCGCCTGGACGCTTGTGTTTCAGGTCCAGCCTCGTCTCTTGGTTGATCACGGGGATCTTCCGTCTTTTGGTTGCTCTCAGGGTGAGTCCTCCGACCCTTTCCGGTGATCTGTTAACATGTTTTGGGTACTCAGGTCTATGAACCGTAGTGTCAGATTCGATCCCGAAAAGTCCAGTGTTTCTTGTCGGGCCATGCGCTTCCTCTTGTTCGAGCCTTCACTCAAAGGGATCCTCGTTAGCGGTTTGGGTACGATGCCTCAGTGCTCTCCTACCGCTCCGGGTCGATTTACCGGCGGGTCCTGGGCCGAAAATCGATATGAATCCTGCACTTGAGCGGTTGATGCTCGTTTGCTTGCCCCATCCTAGGCCGACACGATCGGATGTTGTGTTGCGAATATGGTCAGCGACATCCTTGATCACCATGTCGGCTCTTTCAGGCTCTGAACATTGGTTGCGCAGTCCTCATCACACTCCGCCTTTGTGCATTGTAGTGGAATCTCGACACTCTCTTCATACTGACCTTCAGTACACCATTACACGTTAGGCAGGCCAACTAGGGTAATGGTGTCTTTCGAGGCTCCCACGATCTGAGCACCAAGGATATATGTTGGTGTCCTCCCTAAGGGCCATGTGTAGCTGGACCCTCGTCCCCATAAGGAGGAAGGAGTCGCCCGAACAATCGCGTTCTGGGCCCAGTATAGCTGGAGGCTAGCATCTCTGCCCCTCGGGTGATGGACATACGCAGGCCCCTATCCCAGGATCCTTCTCCTGGAATCGTGCGTGACCGCAGGGCTGGGTATGCTCCCACCTCCGCTGGGTCCGCCATATCGCAATAAGCGGATTCCTCCATGGTCCGAACCACACGACCTTAAACTGTGTTGTCTGGTCCTACCACATGACCGTAAACTGTGATCGTCTTGGCCGCCCGACGAGAAACGGCACTGCATCGTGATGTTCTCCTCAGAGGACACTCACGTTGGGCACTGGTTAATAACCACACCATTTATCAATGCCTTTCATGGCTTGATTATTGTGGAGACCCCAGGGGTTTCTTAATCACAGGCATGTCGCTGCACAAAGAAAAACCATCCACCTTTAAGGACAAACAAGAAATATCAAATACAGCTTCTTTGGGTGTGAGGGCCAGACCCGCACCCCTCCCCGCGCTGGTGCCCGATTGTGTTGCGCCACGCTTCCAGAACTACGTGTGGCTTGATTCCCATCCTTATGGGATACGTAGGAATGCCCGGATGTTTGAAACTTCGGGTCCAGCCCCCCACCTCTTAGAGATTCCCCCTTCTCTGGGGAATCCGCCGCCTTCGGGTCACCCTTAAGGTGTGTCCCTCGACCCCTTACAGTGGTCCACCAGTGTCAAGAGTACTCTGGTTTATTTCCAGGAGGGCCAGGTTTAGCTTGGCCAGGTTCCTTCCAATTTTCAGGCTTCGTGATCCCTTTCATTCGGACCCATCGCCTACGCCCTGGGTGGAGCCCCCGTGAGCGGTCTGGACACAATGACTCAGTGCTCTCCCACCGACTCGGGCTGGTGCCCCAAGGGCCTCGGGCAGCAAATCGATATGAATCCTGCGCTTGAGCGGTTGATGCTCGTTTGCTGCCTCATTCCATCAATGGTCAGTGCGATATTGATGCTGCTTTTCTGCCACGGTCGGCAGTACTCCCATATTGTTACACCGATGCCCCCAGTCCTTGAGTGAATGGCCGCATGATTCACATTACATTTTCCACCTCCCATTCTAGCTAGGCGAAACCTCGACACTCTTGACACTATCCCTCAGTGCATATTTGCATATCCAGGGGATAGAACCACGGTGTGGCGTGCTTTGAGGTTCTTATGGTCCGAGCTCTAAGAACTTAAACTAAGATCTTCCCCTTTGGTCCAAGCTCTACGACCTTAAACTAAGATGTCCCCAAACGTGGTTCTACGTCCCGCATGACGTTAAAACTGCACTTTCAGAACTACGTGTGGCTTGATCTCCAGCCCGATGGGGTACGTAGGAACGCCCGGGCATCTCGACTCGGGTCCAGCCTCATGGATCGCTAAGTCCCGCCCCTCCTCGTCGCCGACCGTCTGGCCTGGCTTCTGGTAGAGTGGTGCAGTTGTGATATTCTCCCCGATTCAGCTCGGGATGCCCCATTGCAATGATGGGAAGCGACAGTTTCCTCGTCAAAGAGGTTCTGTCTGAGAATTGGGGTGATTCACAGCCAGATTAGTACATCCGCCTAATACGCTTTCCCCATGGTGGCGCAATTTTGGGAGTGTTAGATTCTATCCGAACAAATCATCACTTTGCCCCACGCTTCGCATGCCCTGTTGATCCGGATTTCCACCCTTGTGCCTGAAGGAACCCCCAAAGCAGCATTGATGATGACATGTGATCCGCCTCCTGCAATATGAATGATGACATTCGGTTCGTCTATTGCAGTAGTATGGTCGATTGATCCATTGTCCGCTTGCCGTCTTGGGCATTTCCCGGAAGGCCGACCGTCGTGGATTTCTGAAATCGGGACACGCGATTCACCCCTTCTCATTTTCCTATGTTCGGATAAAATCTTAACGCACCTAGCGTTGTCCCACTCGTGTGTCGGAACAAGTTGGGGGGATGATACATTGATTAGGTCTGAGGTCTCCTTTCCTAGGAATGATCTCCATCTTTTCTTTAGAAATCCAGGCCCAATTGTGGATGCCTGAAGCTTGGTTAACGCTCCCGCGAGACAATGAATTGTGGTTGAGCATGTTAAGCCAAAAGATGCAGATAAATATGGTGATTCGTACAAATGGATCGAAGTATTGAGTAGCGGAAGCAAAATGTTCTGGGAATGGCAAAAAACAAAGCCCCTAGGGATTAGCGTGCTAAATGAGTCTTTCTAACGCCGCTACCCTTTGGCTGGCGGCCTCCAGGGCTGCTTCTCGCTCTCTGCATGCCCTCTCTTCGTCGGCGGTCGCAGCACGCAGTTCGTCGATCCTGGCCTGTGCACGCTCCCGCTGGACTTGAAGTGTGACCATCTGTTGGCCCGCCTCCGTTAGCTGTACCTGGGCGTCAACCAGCTGGGCCGTTAGTTGCTCCACAAGTTCAGTGCACGTTGCGACGAAGGCCTCCTTCTCTGCCGCCTGCCCTTCGAGGTGCCGGACATCCTACTCCGCCACGAGGAGCGCCCGCGTGTTCTCCGACACGTCCCGACGTTGTGCGACGTCAGCACGCCGGCGGCTCTCGCACATCTTTTCGGCCATGAAATCACGGACCGTCAGATGGAGGCGTTGAGCATCAGCTCCCCCGACACACAGGAAGCGCAGCCAGGTTTGAGGTGATCCCATGCGCCCCAGCCACTACGATGGGTCTCGCTTGAGGAAGTGCTGGATGCACTTCCACCCCCTGCGTCGCGTTATCCGGCTCTCCTCGACCGCCTCCGCATCCGAGTCGTCCATCTCCTCGGGGTCGGCAGGCCGGTAGGCAGGAAAGGTAGCCAGCAGGTCTGCTGTAGGGTCCGCCCCTGGGGTGTCCTCACGGGGGATAGGTTCCCTAACATCTGGGCGACCTTCTTCTGCCGCCCCAGCGGCGTTGACACCCTCGTCAGCCCCCGACCTCTCTCCGATGGCAGCACCGCCGGCGTCCGCAGCCCCTTGATCAGCAGTTGGTGGGGCCGGCTCAGTGTGAGAAGTCTGTTCCGGAGTAGGCGGCATGTCTGCCACTGGTTCACTCGTGGATGGACCGGGTTCGGCAGCCCGACGAGCCTCCAGTATTGAGATCACTGCGCGGGGCATGCCGTGGTTAGTCAGGAGCGTCAATGGAGAGCACCAACAGTAAAGTAAGGAGACTTACGGGAATCCAAAGCATCATCTTCCTCTATCCCGACCGCCGCAGGAGAAATTGCTGCAGGGGACCCCTCAGCGCTTGTCAATTCAATGATGGGTGTCTGGCCCCCGCCTTGTCCTGCTGGCGCCTCTCCTACTCCTACTGAGGACGCCTGACCAACATCCGTGCACTCCTGAGAAAGGTGGAGAAATGGGTTAGAAGCTGCATAAGAGAATGGACGAAGCAGGTTGAGTAGGGATAGAAGCGGACCTTGAGGAGCTCGGTGATATCGACATTGTCGGAGCCGGCCACCTCGCCGCTCTCCCGCGGGCTCCCCGGATGGGACCATCCCTCCGAGCCTTCATCCTCCCCCGTCTCCTCCTCTTCCTCGGAGTCATCATTACTATCATCTTCCTCCGGCGGCATCTGTTCTAGAGAAGGCTCTAGACCGAGCATCACCTTCACCAGAAGGGACGGCTACGCACGCTGACCACGCTGGCGCGCATACTCGTCCATGGTCGTCAGATATGTATACCGCCGGTGGAAGTTCACCCTGTCGGCGACCTGAAGGTTCCCGACCTCTGGCAGATGGATTCCTTCGCTGGTTATCTTCTTCCAGATGATTTCGGTCCCCAGCGACTGCCGCAGGGTCATCCAGGCCGACCACAGCGCCGGGAAGACTGCATCGTGGGAGGGTTCGAGCAGACGCCTTACCTGCTACCCGGGCCGCTCCCCGACTACCGCATGTGCCCCCTCTCTGGGCGCTAAAGTCGTGGCGGTAGCCTGCGATGTGCCCACCGTCGAAGTCCCTGCCCGCGCCGGCTCCGCTGCTTGGCGCGCCTCCGTTCTCCCCCACGTGACGGCGCCTCGCCTCCTTCCTTGACGCCCGGTCTCCGCACGGGTGACCTCGAGCCGCCGAACTAGCTTCCGTAGAAGCCCCTCGGGGTACGCGATGGCCCAGTGTTCGGCGTACTCGGTTGCCAAGCCTGCGTCGGCCCTGGTAGGAGGGAGAGTGATGACGTCGCCAGAGCCGAAAGCGGCGAAAATCAGCCACATCTGGCGAAGGACGCAAGGGTTCGTCTCCTCCCGAACAGTAGTGAATACCCTCTTCGACATCCGTTGAAGGCACCCGAACTGCCTGGCGAACCGGGTTGGCACGTAAGGCTCGCAGATCACCTTCCCGTCGATCCGAGCCACGAGCACCCCGCCCCACATGCTCAGGAAGTATTCGTGCCGCTCCAGCGGACCCTGTCCATTGTCGATCATCTGGCCGACGGGAGTGGGGAACGGGCTGAAGTTGAAATTGGCATGATTTCCAATCCGAATCCTCACGCCCTCCTCATTTAGGGTCATCGGAGCGACCCCCGCGATGTTCAGCAGGGAGGGTCGCATGCCGTTGCCCAGAGGAATGACGGTGTTTGGAATCGTGTACCCACCAAGGTGAGCAGCCACCCAGCCGTGGAAGAATTGAAAGGGACCACAGACCCTTCGTGGCGACCCCCCTCGCGAGATGCGTCCCAGGATGGCGTACAGCTTAGCCAGCACTGGGACCCCGAGCCTGTATCTCTTGTTGGCAGCCATGGCGCCCGCCATCGCCAGTGTCGCAGGGCGGATGCCCATCCTCACATCCCGCACTGGCAGGAGCCACCCACTCAGAAAGGCGGCCAGGAATGCCGCGTACCAGACATTTGGGTCCCGGGCCTCGATGACGTGGTACCCCCATGAGCGGTAGTCGCCCGTCTCCAGGACCCGCCAGTACGACCCGTTCCGGCTCCTCTGAGCCGCGGTCGGGCACCGCTTCCCCCTGCCTGGAATCTTGACCGCGGGGTCATGCTCCAAGAACTGGATGAACAACTCCTTGTAGGCTATGTCCTTGTGGAAGTCCTTGACCCCGAGCCGCTCTGTAGCCAGGTCCAGTAGATTCCAAGTCAGGATGGGAGTCCGTGACCTGTCGCCCCAGGTGCTTCTCGGAGGCAGGAACTCATCATATTGGTAACCCTCCAGCGGGATACCTCCGATGCAGTGGATGTCCCAGAGACCGATGCTGACCTCCCCATGGTGAAGATGGAAGGTGTTGGTATCCGGGGACCAGCGGGTGAACAGCTCCGGCCCGAGCTCGGACTGCTGGTAGAAGTGGAACTGCGATGTCCACACCGCCTCAAACAGGACGATGTACTACAGCTCTTCCGCGAAGTGATCGCAGGTATGGCGTACCCAGAATTCCCAGGCCCACTCACTAGTGAAATTGCCCCCAGACCGCAAGTCCCAGTCCTTCAGCCAGCCCTTGGTGTCGTCAGTGACACTCTAGCGGTATGTGATCGAGTAGAGGGCTGGAGAGTTCTCCACAGTAGGCTCAGTCCCGACAATGGTTCGCGTCCTCGGGTTCAGGACATAGACATCTAAGTGCCTGGTCTCCCTAGCAGTATGCCCATTGTTGGTGATGTTATAGCGGGGCAGCTCGTCCTCCCGAGTCACCCAGGTCCGTGGCGCATCAACCTCAAACCCTGGCACCAGAACCTCATCCAGGATGCCATAGTTCCAGAGCGGCAGGTTGTCCGAAAGCGGATATGTCTTCTGGGCCGGCGTCAGCAAGTCGAACAAGGATTGATTGTTGGAAACAATCTCCTTGGCTCCGTAGACCTCCCCGTTCGCCGCCATCTCAGCTCTGTGAATGGCGGCATCCCCCTCATTCCCTTGATTCGCGGCCATCTCAGAAGCTCCGGGAGTCGTGTGGGATGAAGCGTGCGGAATCGGACGAGGCTGATAGAAAAGTTTGAGAGTTGGTGCGCAATCCTAGTGGACAACGCGCAATTGGAAAGTCTGTCGCGTAAAACCCGGGGTGTTCGCGCAAAAACAGGCTGAAATCCGGAAAGGTTTGCGCGACGACCGGGTGAATTCCGCGCCGGCAACGGCAATTTCGCGAACGAGAGCTTGGAATCTTGTCGCGCGGAAAGCCAGTGTACGGTACGGGGGACCCAGGGCCCCTATTTATAGGCGAGGCCGGGTTTCCGCGCCGCGCGGAAAGCGCTTTGCGCGACCGCGACATCGAATTTCGCGCCCGACGCCCTTTTTGCGCGCCACAGTCCCGCGCCACCCAGGACTTCGGCATTCCGGCGACTCCCTCGGAACCCAATCGTTGTGACCTCTCGCCGATCAGATTTCGAGGGGGGGCTTTTGTAGATGCCGGAAAAGTCCGTTGTTCCCAAACGAAGCTCCGGATGCGGAAAGCGAGGTCATATTTGGAGTCAGAAGCATGTTTCGGAGGGCCCGGAGGCCTTGCGCGGAATTTTGGAGACCCGCGCGCAAAGTTGAAGTCAGGCGCGCAAACCTCCCGGGATGCGCGCAATGCACTGGGCCGGTGCGCAATTTTGCGCGCCCGTGGCCCGCGCGACTCCCTTGCGCGCCGGGCCCGATTCCGCGCCCACGAAGGAAATTCCGCGCCCGCAAACCGGATTCCGCGCCCGGGGTTGCCTATAAATATAAGGCGACTCCCGACGTTTTGTAGGTTGCCGGAATTCGAAGAGTCGCTCGTTCGCGCAATCCAACCCCCTCCGCGCGCAATGCCGTTCTTCAGGTAACCTCCTTTCTTTCGTGCAAAAAGCCTTGGGGTTCGCCTTCACGCGCGATTCCTTTGGCTCCTTTCCTTTGAATAACCCTTCACCCAAAGGCATTTGCGCGCAAAAGAAGCCTCTTGCGCGCAATTTCCCCCCCGGGTGCGCGAAATCCATCCCGATTGCGCAAACCCCCCATTTTCAAAGTGGCCATTCGTTAAAGAATGAGCCGTTGCCCCCACGCACTATCCGAAGCCCGATGTGCGCAATCTCAATCATCTGCGCGCAAAGTGCTGGCCCAATTACGCGCCAGCCCGCCCATTTGCGCGCCGACCCTCGGTATTGCGCGCCAAGTCCCTCTTTTGCGCGCAAACCGCCAGGGTCGCCCCCTTTGACCCCCTGAGGGTACCCGCCTGCGTGGCACCCGGTGATCTTCATCCCGGGTGCCCGCACCGTGCGTTGTCTTCCCGTGCGGCCCTCCAGGTTTGCGCGAAATGACACGGACCCATTGGCGGCACCACTTCATCCGCGCTGCAAGACGTTAAACTGCCAAGTGTTTCGTCCAACATGACGTTAGACTGTACCTCGTCCGCGAGACAAGACGTTAAACTGCCAAGAATCTTCGTCCAACATGACGTTAAACTGTACCTCGTCCGCGCTGCAAGACATTAAACTTCCAAGTGTTTCGTCCAACATGACGTTAAACTGTACCTCGTCCGCGCGACAAGACGTTAAACTGCCAAGCATCTTCGTCCAACATGACGTTAAACTGTACTTCGTCCAAGCTACAAGATGTTAAACTGTTCAGCATTCGTCCTGCATGACGCTAAACTGCACCACGTCCGCGCTGCAAGACGTTAAACTGCCAAGCACCTTCGTCCTCGACACACGACGTTAAACTGTACTTCGTCCGACAAGACGTTAAACCGTCCGCTTCGTCCTCAACGCACGACGTTAAACTGTACTTCGTCCGGCAAGACGTTAAACCGTCCGCGTCGCCTGATCTCGTGCCTCGCACGCAGGGTCCCCGTCCCGGTTTGGATGTGGCCCCCAACCGCTCGTCTCTGCAGGGATGTCGGGATTGGAGTGGACTTCGCCCACGGGGGTAGAGTATTATAGACAGAACGAACTACATGGAGTTTGATCCCTATCTCCTAAACATGGTACATAGGATGCCTCTCCGAGGTTCAAGCCCACCACCTGGTCGTCCCGGTCGTATTCACGTCGGTTCGTCCATCAGTGGACCCCTCCCGGGTTCACACTTGCGTCGATTGACCTATGAATCCGCCCTTGTGGGAGACTGCACGTGTGTATCTTCATTGTGCTTCCCCACTGCCGAAGCCAGTAGAGGTCGTGACAGGGATCAAGGTCTCTTACCTTCGGCCCAAGTCCCTCTCCAACTGAGTTTTTCCGCATCCGGGCCGCCTCAGTGCGTAAGTCCTGACAGAACGAACTACGTGGACTTTGATCCCTGTCTCCTAAACAGGGTATGTAGGAAGCCTCTCCGAGGTTGAAGCCCACCACCTGGTCATCCCGGTCGTATTCACGTCGGTTCATCCATCAGTGGACCCCTCCCGGGTTCACACTTGCGTTGATTCACCTATGAATCCGCCCTTGTGGGAGACTGCACATGTGTATCTCCATTGTGCTTCCCCACTGCCTTTTTCTCCTTTCAGCGTCCAGCATGACGTGAAACTGTGATCCACCTGGCTGTTCCATCCCCCTCTGTGCGAGGTGGTTCGGTTCAATCCTCCGCCTGGCAGCCTCGACCTCTTCGTGAGTCGGCTTGCCGACGTCCAGCATGACGTTAAACTGTATATCCGAACTACGCTGACTTTGATCCGCGCTAACGCGCGGTACGTAGGAAGCCCCTACGGGGTCCAAGCTCTTCACTCCATCATCCATCCTGATCCTTACCCGGGCCGCCACATCCCGGTGGGGTCATGCCACTTCATTCCACTCCACTTCACTCGGGAAGCTGCCCATGTGCTGGCCCCAGCATCAGAGGTTCCCCGCAAGGGGTTCTGTCATCTGATCCACTTCTCGTGTTGATCAGTCCGATGCCGTCCCCGCTAGACGTTAAACTCGTGGCATACCCCGTGTTAAACATGGGAAGATGAGGAAAACCTCAGGTAACACAGTTCCCCGCACCCATCGCGGGATGCCTCAGGCCATCACGCCTTCGAGAAGTCCTATTAGGGACGGAAGGCAGACATGCAAAGCCGCAGTGTTAAGACACGCCCCCAGCATCCAGAGATACCCGGTCTCCTCCCCGCAGGTTGCTGCCCCGACCAGACTCCTTGGAGCGTCCGGGCGGAAGCAGCGTAATTAACTGGTGTCCATGGAGACATGGCGCCGGGAACGAGATTCACGAGCATGTCTTAAATCTATGAGGGAGACCCGGATTAGGCAACGAGTTCCGAGGAGACGTCCACGGAAGGAGGAGCCGACATCCCATCATCCCGATTTCGATCAAGGAGCAGACGCCCCTGAATAAGGGACGGATGCCGCCCGCCTTTGGAAAGCGGGAATGCGGGGCCACAAGCCGCGCGCCCATCCCCTCGGGTCGACGGGCGCACGCGCGAACACGTCCTGGCAGAACAGCGTCGGAACAGAAACCCGACGCACATCCGCACCGAAACAATACCATCACATCTTGTTGACACCCACTCTAATATGGGGTGGTACGCATGTGGCCCATGTGATACTTATCATATTTTGATAGTTGATCCGAGCCATGGTATCCGATAATGATTTTGTATCATTTTTATATTTTATAACTATTTGGGTCTTCATATATATGAGATAGGTTGTTTTCAAGTGTCGGTATAGAGCTCGTTCGGGGGAGTAGATAACCCACTTATAGGGAAAGATCATATTTTTTGGGGTGATGTTTTTTGTTTTCATTGGTTGCAGAATTTTTTAAAAAATTAACCTAATGTGTTGAACCAAATTTTTGTGTTTTCGTTTATATGATTCTCACTTTGATTAATCAGAATGGGTGGATGAGATCACACATCATGGATAGTTTCATAGGTTTCCATGTTATAAATTGGATCTCATGTGGCATATATATGTACCAATTAGTTAAATTATATAATAATATATCCATCATTTTTTGAAATTTAGTATTAGTGACATTTATTTTTTTTTTCAAAGAATGATTAATTTTTATACGTGTGATAGTGACTAATGTATATGTACAAATGACCTGGGTCTGAGAATTGAGTTGATAGGTAAGTATTATTTTCTTATATTTATCACTTGTAGTGGTGTTTTTTAAAATTTTTAAATTGGATTAAAATATAAATTCATGTGTATTTAAAAGTTGTTAAATAGGTTTACAAAGGGATTTTTTCCTAAAACTAACTTCAAACACATGAATTTTTGAAGTCGGGTTTTTGATATCCATGTTATTGATAAAATATTTAAAATGTACATTTAAAATATAATTGGATATTTTGATATATATTTTCTCTCATTTTGGATTTGAACTTAGGTAAAATTTTGATTCTTATGGAATAGTATCAAGGGGAAAAACAGAATGTTGTTCTCAAACATTTTGAAATTAAATGGGGTTTGTATTTGTATTTTGTTCAAATTTTTTTAGAATGGTTACTAAAATATTATGGTTATGAAAAAATTTCATTCAAAATTATATTTCAAAATCCATAAAATTTTATATCTTTGAAACATGTTTTTGAGTCCCATTTGTTACAATTAAATGAGGCCTAAATAATATTTGTTGTCGATTCATTAGGGGTCCATTACATTTTTTTTGTGTAAATCATTTCATATGTATATATTATGTTCTTGGACCCAGTTTTGGTGTTATATATGTGTTGTTAGGATTATGTCCTACCAAGGGAATGTGGATGATTGTGGTTAAACATTTGGCTAGGGGACTTGGATTACAATAAGACATGGAAAAGGGGAGGATTGTCCTATGACTCTATTTTATGATTTATATTAGTATTTATCTTGATTGAGTAGATTAGGGTAATATATTATTGTTGGTAGTGTGATATAAATCTATATTTTAACCCTCTAGTGGTTATGTTAGTGGGGTGTTGTTTTGGGTATTAAAAAATTTGTGGAATGGGATATTGATTGAAATATTTTTTGACCATTGATATGAGATCTTCGACATGATATCATAGGAACTAGAAGTGCTATGTAAGGGTTACATTTCCATCTATGTTTGTGTTTATATTAGTATGGTAATTTGATAATGTAGTCCATGATAGTTAAGCGAGTGGGTTGTTATCCTTTCCCTAAATGAAAATCACGAAGACATTATGGTGCTAGGTAAATGGTTTTAGAATAAAAAATCGCTATTTTAAGGGTGAAATAGATTTTTATTTCTTGGTAATGTCTCTATTTAGTTGTTTGTGATCTCAATGATACGTTAATATCATTCAAAGAATCATGGGAGTAGGTTTTGAGGAATGTCACCAGCATGCAGTGAAGGTGTTTCTACTAATAGATGATCATAGAGTGAAACGTGGGTTTATATCATAATGTATTTATAGAATAATCTTTTGTTTTTTTCTATGTGTATGGTAGAAATATAATCATGTTGTTTTTTTATGGAAACAAATGTTGGAAATTATTATTATATAATGACATTTTATATCATTGAAGTAATATATAAAACATGTGATAATGAGGTATGGATGACTAATCATAGGTAATGTTCCTATAGTATAAATTTAGAATTTATTTGAGGATTTAAGGTCCCATGATTTAAGGAAATATACTATTTTATAAGGATCATTGAATAATTCCATTTAGGTGAGATTTTTATAAGTTGAAAGTAATGTGGGTAGGAAATTACTTCTAGATCCTTTGGTAGAGTTGGAAATACCAATAATGGATATTGAATTTGTAAAATAAAAGGATTGAGAGAGAGAGTGTGTGTGTGTATGTGTGTGTTTTATGGATCTGCGGATCTCTTCATGGTATGTTCTTGCAAATGAGAGGGTGTTATGATCTGTGAGTGACATTGATCAGAGAAAAATTAGTGGTACATAATGGAGTGTTATGGTAAAACGTGTTTGTCAAATATATGAACTAATTGTTAAAATGATATTCATTTTCATATTTTGCTGTTGATTTTGTTAATTTTCATGATTATTCTAGTCTTAAGACATATTTTTCAATAAGTGATATTTTTTCATATGCTGTGACTTCTAGGTTTTTGGGACACTCATCCAGATCAGTATAAACTATTGATGTTAAGAATAAAATGAGGTGGTGTGGTGGAAACCAAATCATGAATAAAGAGAGATACTTGGATGATAGATTTTTAGGATCAACATACTATTTTTAAAGAAATCATAATTTTTCTAGGAATAATGTTTGTAGCTTCCCAATAAAATTATACTAGTATTTATAAATTAAACCTGGGGTATTAGAAAAGAGTTGAAAACCTAGAACAAGAAAAATAAGTAAGGCCACATGAATAATTATTGTTATAATACCGATGATTATAACCATGTATTTTTCATAGTCTAAATGGGTTCTGTGTGGGTGGAAGTATGACTGTTAGGTAGATCATATATATAAAATTTCTTTGATCAACATTGAAATTGGTGATTCCATGGATTTGTGAATGGATATTGTTTTTTATTTTTTTTTATAAAATTGTGATGGTGGTTTGATAATGTAGGTGGATGTTGTCAGTCTGTTTTGTGGGGTCGGAATTTCATTAATCTATTATAAATAATTCAACAAATAATTGTGGACTATAAATTAGGGTTTTTCTGCATGTAGATGAATATATTGGATTTGAGAAAATTAAAACTATATGAGAAGAATATTTAGGGATAAAGGTTTACATTTTTTAGTATATTCCATTTCATTTCCATTTTTATTGATATGAAATGAAAATAATTTATAGTCATAAATTGGGAATTGTATTTGGGTTTAAATTACCATACCATTGAGTCCAGTTAATGAATTAAATTTTTATAAGAGGACATGTTTCATTGATAAATAAAACATATCCTTGATCAGGAATTGGTTAGAGGCTTTCAGGTGTAAGCTAGTGACACAAGATAGTATTTCACACTCTGAACCATCTAGATGACCATCAATATAAGTTACAAGTGTCATGGGATATTTATGGTGGATATACCAATTTATGATATGGTTCATTGGGTGAACTATTTTTCATTATCCTTTTAGAGGATTACACATTGTTTCATTAAATGATTTATGGGGGTGAACAATGGGAATAATCATAATGAAGTATTATTTTTAGGGTGTTGATTATTGAAGAAGAAAGGGATGTGGTACCATAGATCAACGAATGAGTGAGATATGGTGTAAAGGTTTATTGGTGAAATTTTAGATCATGATTATTTTTACTCTTTGAGGAGAATTGAGGACATGTTTACTGGAAATAAATTATGAGAAGTCCATGAGTATGGGTAGAACATGTTACTGAAGTGTTGTATTTTATTAAAAAACAGTAATAAGATATCAATGACAGATAATTGTATATCAATACCAAGAGGATAGGTTGTTCATGAGATAACCTTATAGAGAAATCTTTGGCATGATATGTGGATAAGGTGGGAGTTTTTAATTCCCATTGAATTATGATGTGCATTAAATAATTCATTTTTTTCATAGACCATTGTGACATGGACATTATCTAGAATATTTGGGTGTTTGATTTCTTGAGGAAAAATTTATAAAAGTTTTAGAAGTAACTATATCGATTTGATATATATTAAATTTGATAGTAATTTTGTGAGATATATGTAAACAGTGTGAAAAATGGCTATCTTTTGGGGTTATTCTATATTTTTCATTCTTGGTGTGACATATCCTTTTATCCCATGACATGATTCTTAGTGTGTTTTTAATGAGTACGGAAATATATTTAAATGATAATATATTTAATCCAATAACCATCCCTAGCTCTATCCCACACATGAACTTGGTGATGATTGGTCTCCCTTTATTGTCATTTTTCATCCCTTGTCTTGTTTTCAGAAGTGCTTTAACAAATGATTGTTAGGACGAGTTCTTATATGTAACACTAATGTCATTTATGAAATAAATACCTGTAGTTCATCAGTTATTTTTATTGAAACAATAATCCTAAAAATATAGTATTGTTTAATGGAACCATTATGTTGGGGTTGATGTGGATTGTTATTTATGGTGAATAGGAACAATCAATATTTTGGTTGGTATTTCATGAATTTTTCATCTTTCATATAAAATTGTATTCAATGAATTTTATAACAGAGTGTATGTATCCTTTTGATGCAATTTTGTTTAGTTTTAACATGATTAGTTGAGGTATTTAGGGATTTAGTAGATTCATTAGAGGTGGATTATGAATTATGTTACTATTAATAGAAAAAATTGATTGTGGTATTATGTTTTTTACATTGAGATATCTATTTATGAAATTTTAAATAGAAAATTTATTATAGGATTGGTTGAGGTAAAGTAGAATGATCCATGTGATATATGATTTTATGTAGTAAATCTCATTAACTGGATTCTTTAAATAAATGATCACGATCTTTATACCATGTTATATAGTAATGGGAATCCTCATGGGTGTTTGTTATAGGATCAAAATAAATAATATAGATTCTCTATTACTATAACGGTGAATTTTATGTTTAAAAACATTAATTTTTAAGTATTATAAAACTATGTCTATCAAATTTTAAAAAGGTAAATTCAAAATCCCTAAAATAGTTTAATGAGACAAACTGGATAAGGTTCTGGAAATATGGTTCCAGAAATTAAAAGTTTAAAAATTTTACATAAGAAAAAATTCTACATTAAAGGTTATAGAATCTATATTATCAGAGTTAATAAAAGTATAAGGATTTATAAGAAATTTATAATCTCTTCCTTTGTCAAAATTTCAGTGAAAATAAAACATGAAACGAAACATGTATCATGTAAGAAATCATTTCACCCAAATATTAGTGTATCCCACAACTTTGGATAAAGGTCCCTTGAATTATACTGTCATGAATGTATAACTTAACCACATCAGGGTAAGCCATTTATAAGAATATTGGAATCTTCATTTCTATCCCTACATTCCATTTATCATTAATGTTGTTGGAACGCCATTGTTACTATCACTATAAGTCATTAAACTTTATGGTAGTCGACACATAAGTCTTATTATCCCCAAAAGTCCTCGATTGTACTAAAAAACAATTGGAGTCATACAACGAATGTTGAACAAGATGTTCTGACCTGTACAAAGAATAAGAGTCCATCTCTCTATAAATTACATCACAACATTTAATCACTATATTTTTGGACTAATAATGAGATCTTTTAAATTAGATACTATTTATAGGAACAAAACCAATAATCTGCTCCCTCCACCAATTTTCATATTTGTCCTTGACTCTCTAAGGGACTTATACACATGTAACTCAACCAACAGTTAGTTAGAACGAAATTTCATGACTTCATTTCAAATTATGTTTAATGAAAATGAAATTACAAAAACAAAATATATTTTTCATAGTCTATGAAAAAAAAGAATTTATTGTCTAACCAAATAAACAATCAAAGTCTATAATATATTGATATTTGGATTTTGTTTTACAAAAAAATCAACATATGAATTCTATAGATTCTAGAGTCTTATTTCCAATGAATTTGGAGTCATAATTCTCAAGAATTCAAAGTCAAAATTTAAACTAATTTGGAAAATGAATTTTAGATATTAAGGTGTATGAATTTCAGAGAATCAAGAATCTGAATTTTTGTGAATTTGGAACTTGAAATTCCAAGAATTCAATGTTTGGATTTCATAGTATTCAGAATCTGAATTTCAGAGAATTTGGAGGCTGAATTTCACATAATTCGGAGTCTTATTTTCATCGAATTAGGAATAATAATTTTATAGAATCCAAACACTTAATTTCAGATAATTTAGAGTTTGAATTTCATATAATTTAAATTCTAAATATCATAGAATTTAGAGTATGAATTTAAGTTAATTAAGAATCTGAATTTCAAAGAATTCAAAATTTGAATTTCAGAGAATTCAGATTATAAATTTCAGAGAATTTGGAATTTAAAAAAATAACCCTCTAATATAAGGAACTATTAAATTCTGGGATTTTTCATAAGAATCCGAATTTCTGACATAGTAATAAGATTTTTTTGATTCAGAGATATTATAAAATGGGATAATGAAAACACAGGTAAGAATAAATGCTTCCTAAGAGAAAGGTATTTTCATTAGAAAAAAATAATTAGGGAATAATAATTTTCTGTTCAATAAAGTGTTTCGGATTTTCAAAATATAGAGTAATTGAAAATTCAAATGGAAATTATATAAACTCAAAAACATTTCTTGGGAATAGTCATTTAGGTATGGAAAGGACTAGATTGATGTATTTTGACATTTATTGGGTTTACCTGAGGATGTGGTGTAGTTCTGATATATATGAAATAGATTTATATGTAATGTTTGGATTACCCGGTTGAATGACTGACTCTAATTAAAATATATATAATACAAAAATACCACCATTAATAAGTATATTATTTTTATAATTAAAATATTTATATAATTATTCATATATCATTAATTGGATGAAATTCTAATGTAAATAATTGTAAATTTATTTAGGATTGAATGATATTCCCAGTCACAAACTAGCTAACGTTAACCATAAACAAGACACCCGGGATAGCCCATGGAAAGTCCCAAAGGGTGTCCCCAATCCCCACAAGTTGACCAAAATCATAAGGGAATTATAAGAAACCCATTGGGGATTATCTCTCCCAACAGTTATAAACATCAAAATAAAATATATAACAGAACACAACATGAGGGAAACAACAATAACTATACATCAAAATTCACAACAACATCTAGTTATAATGTAATAAAAAAACTATAACCACATAAAAAATAGAGATGACCTATATGTGACCGCGTGGTCACCACCATCTATATGAACCAGCCCTATATATTGGATAACGAGAATGAAAATATAATCCAAAAAAACAACATGTGTCTATTGATACATAGTAAAATAAATAGGGTATCAACATATAATATTTTATTTTGTATGCATTATAGGTACCATACATTTATGTTTCCAAAATGTTCCCTAAACACTACATTGAAAATACAATATAAATATAGGTTTTTAAGTAGTATTAAAAAAACATGTCATTCCTTTAATAACATATCACCATTTCAAAACTCATATTTGAAAACTAATTTCAAGATGGAAATGAAAAACTAAAAAATTTAATTAACATGGGATATAATAACTGAGCCTAAAAATTAGTGTATATTAAAATAAAAATTAAAAATTAAAATATATAAAAAAATTATAAACATGTACATCCAAACAGAAAAAAAATCAGGATTTCCAAAAAATATTATAGAAACATACAAATAATATTCCTAGGAATTTCCTAAAAATCTATAGAGGGGGCCCTACATGTACTCATTTCAGAACCATTTATTTGAATATGATTTGATCGATATTCTATCATTGAACTGGTTTCTCTACTAGCCTAACTCTAATTGCACACTGACTATGGTCCTTAACCTACCACAGGGGATCATGTTCATCTCATAGGGATCAAAATAGAAACCATTTCATTACCAAATTAAGGAAATTTAGAATACCATGACAATAGTATAATGTAGAAGGGATGAAGTCATCACATGCTTCACACTAACATAGATTCCAATGACCATGCCCTTCCTATACACCAACATTATCCATGTAGATACCCTCTCAAAAATAGGACAATTAAGGTGTTTACCATCATAGAAAAAACATTTCCAAAGGATCCAACTGGGCCAACATATCATGAGAGTTACAATACATTTTCAATGAAACATATGAAAATATGTTCTAGGAAATTATACCTGATAAATCCTTTATAAGTTTCCAATGGAACTCCAAATTTAACAAATAGTCATTAACATTGAATATCCAAATAATTAATTTGGTAAACACATTTAATTATAGAACAATTTATTAAAAACCAAGGTATTTATCCAAATGTACTCTCAAGGTTCCAAATAGTTCATTGAAAATGTATTAGAAAACATAATTCTCTAAGGTTATAAGTGAAACTCCTAAGAATACATTAAGAAACAAGACTTCAAGCTGCATTAGGAAGATGATGGATAAATACAAAACATTTTGGATACAACTTAAGACTATAACTACACATTGAGAGGATTGTGTATCTAATAGGAGAGATAAAAGTGTTTGAGAAGCAATGGTTTATGAAAATGACCATTATATGGAATTTAGTATTTATATGCATGTAAATTCCCATATTTGTACTACATTATCATATAGAAACACATATATCACACTAGAATATATACATATATTCTTTATAATGTAATAGTATCAGTTATATAAATAGTATGATCATCACAAAGAAGAACATGTTGTTTTACATTACCACTAATTCCATAAAGCGTCAAAAAACCCATTCAAACAACAGTTCCACATTTCATCAAGATTAACAGAAACATTAACTATTATAAACACCTTTTGAAAACCTCCAAATACACATTAAATTACACTTGAAATTTTATCATAAACCTAGAATTAAATAACTTATACACATACATTCATAATCATAGAGAATATTTGAAAATCCTCTTTTCAATTAAACTATCAAAAAATAAGAAAATAAAAAAATCATTCCTATAAAATATATACAAAAATATAACATTAGAAATGCATATAAAAAATGTAAATCATCATATGAAATATTTAATAAATGAAATGGATGAAAAAACCTACCTTAGTGGCATGTGATCAGAACAATACTCTAAAAGAGGGAATATCTATGCACATGCAACTATATATTCAACCGAAGGTCAAGTGAAACAACTCACAATAGCCAAAAAATATAAGGTTCATTTAATAGGGGAAAACAAGGAATAACTATGAAATAAGAGATAACAAATAGAACAAAAGGAAACCAAGACAATGTCAAAAGAATCATCCCCCACATTGAATTTGAGACACCCAAAATTAATGGAAGATTGGAGGTGGTTGTCACACTAGGATCCTATGGGATAGCTCAAATTAATAGGTCATGATAGGGTTTCAAATATTATTAAAACAGAAGATATTTAATATTACAATTTCAGGTTTAGGTGAATTTGGGATATACAAATGGTTAGGTTATATTTTTACCAGATCGTGGGAAAACAATGAAAAACCAACTATAGGATGAGGGATCCATAGATAGGTTTTCAACACTATCATAAAATTTGGATCCAACCACAGAAATGGATAAAATAAAAATTAAAAAAAACCTCACATAAATTATGTATAGTTTCTTCTAACCATGTACTGACCATTCATTAGGTATTAGATACTCCAAGAAGTCCACATGGTTATACCTTTTTCTTGTATGATTTTGGCCTAACAATGAGAAATTTTTTCAAGAAAAACCATAAATGAACAAAATGAACTGGATATTAACCCAGCATCCAGTATCCATTTTTTCCCTTATAACCATGTACAATAACTCTATAATGGGTCAAACATATAATAAAACCCTTAAATTTCATATTACTAAATAGGGACCTAACACGAACCTCAGTCAAATTATCAAACTCCAATTAATATATAAAATAAAATAAAAACTGAATTTCGGATGAAATTGTTCTCCCAATAAAAGAATATTTTTTCACCATAAAGCCACCACATCAATAATGGGAAATAATAATATAATTCTCAACCTACAATGAGATACAATGACTATAAACCTATAACTGATATTGAAACCAAATTGAACCAATATGTCTAGTATGATTTATAAACAATAAAAGTCATTCCCAATGATAAAAATATCAATAATGAGATATATGGTTGGTCTTGCTGACATTTATTATTTATATATTATTAAAAAAAAAATAAAAACTACAAGATCCATTACAAAAAAAATCTTGCAGAATGGTCTTTTTTACAATACTTCATAATTTCTTAAGACATATTCATATCAAAACAAACTGTGTAAAAACAAAATCCATTGTGAAACATAGATCATGGATAATAACAATATAAATAATGAGTAATGGAAGTAATAAAAGGAAAAAAATAAATAATATTTACTTAAAAATATCATAGAATAATGGATACTGGGTTAAAAAACATTATCATACTCATTTCTATTTTTGTGAGATTCCCAACACAAAACCATTTTTATGATGTTCTATAAAACCACACCATTTAAAAGCATTCTGAATTTTATGAAAATATGGATTATATTTCCTAAAATAGATACACTAGAATCAAAAAAGATAATATTCTTATATATTTCAAATTTCATTTCAAATTGAAATGAGAATTTACTGATCTCATTTCACTAATTAAAACTAGGTCCCTATGACAAAACAAAGGAAACTCATACCCTCAACACCTCTAGACATTCAAAAGACAATTCAACAATTTCAATTTTCTTGATTCATTATGGATCCTCAAACGATCTTTGATCATAAATAAAATGATGTAACTACTAAGAAAGACTCAACTACACCAACACACATAGAGTATAGTTTGGCCTAACAACTATAAAAAAAATACTTTGATACATTTGAGACCTTATTTGTTTTCATATACAAAATTATATGAAAACATGAAACTCACTCAATATCAAACAAAATATCAAATAAACACAAAAATAATCCCTCAAAATAAAACATCATTGAAAAAACCCACATTTTAAAGCCACCACCTCCATTTAATATATCAAAAATCCTTTCTAAATATATTTTTCCATCTATAGTTTCAAAACTATTTCCACCCCGAGATATTTAAAAAAATTCTACTTTAAAATTTAGTTTCCTATTCTAGGCCTAATTAGATTAAATCGATTTAATCTGATCCATTCTAAAAAACCAAAACATAACATTCACTATCATTTTGAAAGCACACATCCCTTGAGAAAATAATCATTTTTCAAAACCATTTCATGAAATATTTTTTATTTATAAATATAGTCACACTAACCAAAATAAAAAAAATAATGGCACCCACAATTATACATCTGAAATAGGGGAATAATATTCGTGCATGGATAACACAATTAATTTAGCATACCATGTTCTAACCATGAACAAACCAATGGATGCATATTGAACTACGTACATGGGACTTACATGGTTCTCAGTATCATGTGATCTCACTATGAGTCATCAATTCACATTCATTTTCATTACTTATATCACATAATACCATAATAAAAATGAATGAAAGAAAAAAGTTTCCCTGGAAACTATATTACATAAAGAGTGGTGGTGATTAAGAACCAGCCAATTACCGACCTCCCGAGTACATACAAAATTATCTCTAGTTTATCGGACACACTAAATAAAAAATATACCATAATGGCATTTTTTCAAGAACTTTCTTTTTTTATCCAAAAAGAAGCCCCCTCAATTCAACCAAAGGAAAGTACCAAAAGGGTTTCCTCTATACACATAAGATGATGACAAGATTCAAGAAGTCATAGATAAATCATTGCGGATGATTAGAAAAAACAATGTAAAATAAAAATCAAATAGTGAACACATAATGACTAGTAGGAGACAAAAATAATTAAACATAAACAAAAACATTATAGGATCTAAATACACGATACCAAAAATAAAACTACATCCACAATTCTTCCAAAAAAGATCTATGTATGACATCTCGATAACTAGTATGCACACGAACCAACCATCTCCATGGGTGAACTAGAATTAAAACATGAAAATGAGAAACATCTTTTGTATATCTTATTTACGTGACATAAGTACGGTGTGTACCAAAAATATCTTAGTATGTAAGAACCATAGGGTCTATACATGTTCTTTATTAAAATAGTATATATTTTTAAGAAACCATTTGTTAGATAATACATTTTTATCTTTAAAATAAGAAACGTAGAAATCTTGTTAATAAATATCCCCATTTCCGAATCAAAAAATGAATACTAATTCCATGAAAACAAACACCACTATAGAATGATATTAATAATGGTAAGATAGAAATGAAAAAAAAGTAGATTGGATTACTAGGGGAGAAATTAAAAAATAAAAAAGGAATAAAAATTATGAATAGTTATATAAAAATAAAATAAGGAATCAAGGTTCCATATAATTATAATGAAACATAAAGATATTAGTCAAGGGATAGTCATAAACATACTTATAGGTGACACTAAACAAATATGCATCATACCCATTTATTTGGTGTGCTAAAATCCATAATCAATAACCAACCTATATACTTCATTAGCCTAACAATTATGACTCTCCAATCATAGTCATATTTATACAATGGGGGACCTAGTAAATCTAATCAATATATCTTTAGAGACCATCTCCAAAACCTATAAATTATTTCTAGGTTCCCATGAAAATAGTATAAATGAGATGTAAAAAGGTCATTGTAGGATTAAAACTAACATAGGTTCCAACATGCATTCCCTTCCCACTTCTCAAAACCATCAATATGGAGACCCCATATAAATAGAGGATAAATATGTGTTTTCCACAACATCAATTTTTTAAAATTCAAATACTAAATACATATCATGAGGGTTCAAATCCAATTTTAATGACACATATCAAAAAAAAATCGACCTGAGTGAATTAAAAAAATATAAATCCTTTTCCAAAATAAAAACAATGGTAACAAACATAACATAACATTTAAGATCCATCCCATTTACATGGGAAAGCAATTATTTTAAAAAAAATTTCCACAAAAAATTCATGTTGTCATCCAAACAGGATCATAGGGATAAAAAATTCCATAGATAACGTCTTAGAAAACACACAGTTCAAATGATTCGGTTGTTGTATCTCTTATTTCCCAAGAACATCTATCAGAAAATGAATTATTCATAACTATAATTTGGAAAGGATTCGCTTGACGTATGAGATGCATCCCAAACCACCACCAGTCTAACCAATGAAGAGTGTAATAGAATTTCATAGGAGAATTTTCATAGGGGACTTGATGAACCATGTGAATTATTGTTTGATTCGAAGCTCAATTACACATTTAAAGACACTGATCCTGACCTTTTCTCAATTGATGATTAATTAGATGTTTTGAATCATATCAATTTCAAAAATAAAAGAAGTATATTGCATCATCTTGGAGATGATAAAAATGACAGAATTTGTAAATATAAGTGTGTCCCCTTAACTATATGTGTAATGAGTATCACAGAATAATTCCTTCATCCATAAGCACATTATCATTGTTTATTTTTTCACCTTGTTTTTCTAATGGATAGGTTAGTGCATCTACCTTTTCTATGATGAGATTTTCTAGTTCCTTTTATGATGGATTTGTTCTGGGTGATTTTGAGAGTGTTTCAATAAACCACATAAATGTTCATATTTATAGAATATAATAAAAAAATTATTAGGGAAAATATGAAAAGTTTCTTCTCAATATAACATTTGGAATCATAATTTTAAACTACATTAGAATTGATTTTTATAACCATACAATCCTTTGGTAAACCTTTATGATGTAGAAAACTATTTAAGAAGATGGGGTAGCTTATAAAGAGAAATGGTTTTATGAGAAAGATTTTTTTAGAAAGAGGGAATTTGTTGAAATTTTTCATTTATATGAATGCACATGACTATCTTCACACAACATGCACAAACAGGAACATACATATCAAATAGGGATTTATGTTGTTATCCAAGGAAAATTTCACATATTCTATTTTGAAGACACCAGTATAATCTCAAATAATAATAAGAAGAATAATATTACAACTAATTCCATAAAATATACCAAACCCCATTAAAACAATACTTCCCCATGAAATCTTGTTTCATCATAACTCCTACTAGCCAACAAATCATTTCATAATACCCAAAAATTGAATATTTCATACTATGTAGGAGATATTTCATTTTTTTGTATAAATAAACAACCAATATTTGTTAAAAAATATAAAAAAATAAAATAATAACTACTCAAATAAATGAACATATATATGTGTATAATAATAAGAAAACATGAAAAAATTATATAGTTTTATTTCAAATGAAAAACTCTAACTTTTTATATAATATTTTTTTAATATTTGTTAGTTTACAGTTATAAGTACCACCCTTAATATAACCCATTACATCAAAACATTTATATAAAAATAGGCTGAGATGATTTTTATACACATTGGGATTCTCATTCAATATATGATTGGTCAACTGGATATGTTTTATAAATCATTAGGGAATGAAAGATATATTTATAATATAATCTTAAAACATAACAACTGTTATATTCATATTATGAAATGAAACCACTACTATAAATTTTAATTAATAGCATATCCTACATACCATTAATTCATTGTGGAATATTTTTTAAATATTTTACGACACATAATATTGTGTAAATGTGTATTCATATAAGAAATTTCTATTTTTTGAGTGCATAATAAACAAACTGATATGCAGTTGAATGTTATTTCAATAATTTAAAAAAAACTAAATATGATTATTTAAATACACATATTTTATATCATTTTAAAGGATATTTTTGTATACATAAATAATATCTCATAAATTAATTTTAAATTATAACATATGACATTATATGATTATGTATATTTCATTTATGGTGTATTTAATATTATATTCTATACCATAATCTTAATAAAACCAATACCTTTGATTCATGAAAAATATGATTACATTAAACTAAAATAAATAATAATACCTTATTTTGAACATTTATTCAATGAAATACAAAAACAAAACTAGAGGTCTTATGTCTCTAAAATACTAGAGACAATATTTTAAAACATACTAAAAAATATTTAATTCAAAACATAATAATTATCTAAATGATAACATTTTTTAAAAATATGTTCTTGAGATATACTAGATAACAATAAAATTAGGGGTTATAAATATAATTACTCTAAGATGTAATAAAATTAAACATTATTGTAAGATAACCTTGATAATAATATCAATGAGTTTATGAATCCTAAAAAGTCACATAAAAGAATATAATTGAAAAAATGGTATCACAGTAGAATGTTATTCTTGAGAATCATGAGAATGTGGAATAATATAAAAAATGACATTAACATATAAGAAGACAATAAATCTTATTATATTATTCTCTGCATATATTTAATAATCCATACATAGAATATCATTAAATTAATGAATAATACAATTTATTATATGTATATATCATTTAAACCCCATCAGTGCAATCAGAAAACATTAGGAATAAATATTCTATATATAAATAAATAATATATAATGCATAAGAAATAAAAACCCCATTATAATGAAATGATTAAATAATTCATGACTCAATGCATAACCGAATTATATAAATGAATATTCACTAGAATATAAGGGATTAAGTTATTTATTTAATTAATAAATTAATAAAGAATTATATACCATGATTATTGTAACATATTAATGAAAATTAAAGAAAATTGTTGAAGATATATATAATGAGAAGAACAACTAAGACAATTTTTCAATAATTGTGTAAGGGAACATTAAATAAGAAGTGATTATAAGGAAATCCATTAAGCTAAAATTGATGGAAGAATATTTTCATTAAAATTGTTATTTCTATAAATAATAAAATTTAAAATACTTTACCGGTTGATACATTAAAAAATGATATAAAAGAAAATATTCATTATTTCATTATTTCATTAATGAATTATTTTAGAAGGGAAATAAAAAATGAGCATATCCTTAATAGAAAATGATTAAATAGAATATTTATATATAATGATAAATATATAAAAACATAAATAATAATATATATTGAATATAATGTGAAATATATATATATATATATATACAAATACATATTAATTGAGATATAGAGAGAAAAACAAAAATAAAAGATGGCTATTGAGGGAAATCATTTACTAATAGTAATAAAACAACTTGATACCGGGATATAACATATTTTATAATACATTAATTAATTTTTTATCCTATTTGAAATCATTAATCTGGATTCATTTAGTTATTATTATTTTTTTATGTTAATGATAATAAATAATGCATAAAATTATGTTCAATTCCCATTATCATTGGGATGTTTATTTCCTTGTTCCATGATCATATTATTTTTTTCGTAACATTATGATTTGTATTGAAAGTTACCAAATTTGAATGATCATGGATATTGATTTCATGAATTTATCGTATGAGTCATTGAAATGTTTTTATAATTATTTTTAAATCATTTTACAACTAACATTTTTTAATGATTGTTTTCATTTGGATTTGGATATTTGTTAAGAATGTTATTTTTTATGTTATTGTAGAATAAAAGAGTAAGATAATTGGAATATTTCATTAACATTTTTTAAAAAACATTATTAAAATTTTAGATGGTAAGATGTGTATTTTAATGTTCTTAAAACCATTGAAAAAAATCTATTATATGATTTTTATTAAAGGAGGATTTGAAAATTTTGGAAGAAACTTTTTTGGTAGACATTGTTGAGGTTAGAATGAAGTTAATGAACATATTAATGTAAAGTTATTTCATGAAGTGAGAGTTATACCAACATTACAAAAAATTATTATCGACAATTTTATTGTAATGAAAATGGAATTTTATTGTTTTAAATTAGTTTAAATTGATTTGATGTCTGTTGGAGTGAAAGAAAAGTTCAATAATGTAATTTGAAGGACTTTTTATAAAAGGAGTTACTGACAATGAAGAGTTGTTGATGTTTGTTAATGTAAATTAATTGAAAACCATATATATAGTGGGAAAATTCATGTTTATTCAAATACATGTTTATGGGTGATAGTTCAATAAAATATGTTATGTGTTATAATGTTATGAATAGACATAAAAACCAGATAAATAGAGATACCAAGTGATGAACTCCAAAAAATGTAATCAGTTACATTTTTTTACAATGTTTTTTAGAAGTCAAAATGTGACAGATATAATCAGACTAGTATGTAAAAAAATTACAATAAGTAATAATTCATTTTTTGCAGTTGAAGAGTTTTAGTTGGGATTAAAGTCAGTATATATTAAAATAATATAATCTACCATCATTCAAATCTCAAGAACAACAGATAGAGAAAAATATTTTCAATATATATATATTTATTATTTGATGATTTAATTTTAACTACATGAAATAGGATTATTAATGTTTGATGTTATAAATTAAGAAATAGGGATGTAAAAGGAAACATCACTAGATGAAGATTCATCGGAGGTATGAGCATTCGATGAAAATTTTTTATTTCATCATATAAACATTTCTAAGAACACTTTCCCAAGTGGTTTATAATGTCTAAGATGAGGCTATGTGGTAGGATTGAGTATGTGTTGAACTATCCTAAAATTATTATCCAAGTATAAATAATAAAAATGATTTTAATGTGATGTATTCAATAAAAATATGTGGAGGTATTATCATATAAACAAATATTTATTGATAATTTTTTAAAATATTTCCATCACATGGAGATTACTATGAATCAATAATTTAAATATTATAGTCCAGAATGTGATGATTTTTTTACTTCAATTAGTTTGTAATATATCAATGTTTAATAATGATTGATTAATATTTTGTGATGTTATATAATATCAAATGTCACCAAAATTAATGTAATGGTGGAAACATTGGCGAAATCAAGAAGAATCATGAGTATTATAGAAGAGTATAGAAGCATTCAATAAAAATTAAAATGTGAGAAAAATTATTAATTATTAATTTTTGTGAATTGGAAAATGAAAATGGTTACAAACCTATTTCATTCATGGAGATGCTATATAAAGGGATTTCAATTACATTATACATTGGAAAAAATGAAGTGTTTAGTGATTTTTTATTGAATTGATTTTTTAACCATAGTTCAATTTTCTATTGACAAATTCTGGATTTTGTTTTTGAATAGTTCATCAAATAGAATTTATAGATTGTAAATATATATATATATATATGGAATAATATTTCAGTTCAAATATATTATATACCGTATTTGTGATGATTTTTGGGGTGTTGGGTTTTGATAATCATAAAAAGATAAATTTTTCGTATGTATAGGTTTTCAATGAGGCCCAACATTGACTGAACATAAAAAGGAAGAACTATAGACACATCTACTAGGTGGGGGATATTAGATAGGATATTTTTTTGGAAGATCATTTTGTAGAGTAAATAACAATATAAATAGTTTTATTTTGCAGATTAGTCTTATAATAAAAAATTTTAAACATATGGGGGTTAGTATAATTATACCTAAAGGGTTATAATATGAGTATAATGGGAGTTTTGTTATTTTTTTATTGACATATTGTAATTATTAATTTTATGGAGTCATGTGAGTGGTCATGGAATTTAATTAGGTTATAACATTGGGTCTCGACATTATGTATAAGGCCCCAACCTTACACCTTACTTAATATTAAATTAAATGAATAATTCACATTGAAGATCTTTTCACGGTTTAGAGTTTTAGAAAATTAGGACATAACAATTACATCTCAAAAGATTAAAAAGTAGAAACCTCTACTCAGTTTCATTAAAATAAAAACACTTAAAAGGAAACATGTCTAGTTCCATGTTTTAGATAGCATGAATTTCCCTTGATCCCATCCATGACCCTATTCCACTTTAATTCCTGTGAAAAAATTTAAAAAAACTTGGGGTGAACATAAAAATATTAGTAAGGGATACACAAGAATGAAAACTGTTAGTTTATCAAAACAACCAGTAAAGCATGTATACTTTAGCAAAGTAATACTTTTCACCTTTATGAAGAAGTAAAAACTCTTCACTGAATAAAAGATCATTACTTACCCTTTTGTAACCAAAAGATTACCATAAAACCCATATAAAGATCACATAACATATAAAGGTTACTTGGGACATAAACATACTTAAATGGAATAAACATACGGTATACTTTCACACATATCACTTAATGGAATATCCATACGGCCGACTTCCATACCCAATGCATTGGAGGTTATAACGTAACCACCCGTCCTGGTATTCACGACACCACCTATCATATGATTTATCACGTAACCAGCCATCAAATGTCCAAGTACCATTATAAAATCATAAGACATAAAACAAATATAATGTAAAGAAAATATTTTCACACGTTGATCACAATATATCACTTAAATATATTGACATAACAGATCCATTATAAAAACCATTTTCAATACCAAAATACATAAAAGAGTATGTGGTATTTATTTCATTTTAAAAACATTATGGCTTGTTGAGGAAGAATTCTGCCCAAAGTGAGGTTTCTAGGAGTAATAGAGGGATGTGGAGAGACATAAAGAGCAGAGCTTGGCGGAACCAAAGGCTTGAGAGGCGTGGGTAAGGAGGTAGAGGCGGGGGCCTTTTATAAGAGGAGAAGAGGGGAACTCTTGGAAAGTTATAAAATTTTACTTTATTATAAAATGATTTTCGGATTTTAAAGGTCCCAAAATTATATATTTAGAGGCTAAGGTGATAAGAGTTCTAAATCCACCCATCCAATAGGTTTTTGACATGTGTAGGTCTTAGATTTTACATTATCTTTTCATTTTATTTAAATCGTTAAATAATGAGGTAATCACTGCATCATCATGGTGCCATAAATAATTTAATTTATTTAATGTATAAAAATTATAATACAAATATCATTATGTAGGAAATATTTTTATATTTCTAATGAATATTTATAGTCAAAAATATGACTTGTATAACCCCATTTAAAAATTGTTTTAGTAAAACAACTCATGTTTGTGACATTTTTATTTTAACATTAAATAAAAAGTTATTAATGTCATTTTACTACCAAAGTGGCTCCATGGGGTCCCCAAGTTGACCCATGGATTGTCTTGGTCGGCCATGACACATCCAATAAGGGTAGGACATGTTTCAAGTCCATTTCATATTATTAAAACATTATTCTTAACTTAAATTACACTAATTACCTCTAATCGCGATTAATAAACATAAAAGCTACTATTCACCAAAAAATTATTTTAATCCCATTGAACCACATTTTACTTCTTAATGAAAACCATGTATGTCATAATTTTGAAATTCAAAACACAGAGGTGGTAAAATTTCATTTAAACGAAAAATCAGTTTTTTAAGTACCACTTAGTGGTTTCACTATTCATAAAAATTTGATGTTTTTCAGAAAAATACCAAAAATTAACACTAAGATATATTTGATATTATGAATTAAAAAATGAAGTCTGTTATACAAAATTCAAAACATATAAGTTTCATTATTTAATTTAATAATTAATTCCTACTGTCAGAGCAAATAACGTGTTTTTATGAAACAAAAAGTATCAAAAGATTGACACTAGTTTAAGTCCTATTTCAAAGTGAAATTAATTCCAATGACCACCATTGGATTAAATGGTAAAAATATATTCTAATTTCACTTTAAAACCAATTCAAACGATAATCTAATCATATAAATAAATTACATTAAAAAGAGGTTTTGAATTAAAATACAACATTTTTCAGTATTCATTAAAAAATGAACTTTATCAGAAAAATACCAAAAATTAACACAAAGTAAATTTTGATGTCCCTATTCTAAAGAAGAATTCTATTTGGTCCAATAGAATGTATAAGAGTGACCAAAACTATATTTATAGATTGTTCTCCATCAAAAGGCGATAAGTCGACCTTTAATGAATGTTAGAGTATATATGCCTAAAATTGAATTCTTTTCGTATTTTAAGCCTTTATCATTTATTGGATAAATGTAAAAACATTTAAAAAACATATATAATAATATTTTAGTTATTTTTATTCATTCCCGCCAATATAACGGCTATGTGTTAACTACCATTTAAAATAATATTATTTTATTACTAGTGTGCAACATAAGATTTCAAACAAACTCTTTGTTGCGTATCGGTTACGCTATCGAACATAGAAACTCCTTTAAAGTAAAATTAATATTTAATTCGTAAATATTATTAAATATTAGAATGTATTATTCTTTATTTACCTAGGATGTTACATCCTTCCCCCCTTTTGGGAATTGCGTCCTCGCAATTTTATTCACTTACCAAAATAGTTGGGGGTATTTATCCCTCATAGAATTTTCAGATTCCCATGTTGCCTTTTCAACCATATGGTTTTTCCACAAAACCATTACCTGGTGAATTACCTTATTTCGCAACACTTGCTCTCTTCGGTCAAGAATCTGGACTGGTTGTTCTTCATAAGAGAGATTCTATTTCAACTGAACTACCTCTGAGCTCAAAACATGAGATGGATCTGGAATATACTTTCTCAACATCAAAACATGAAAAACATTGTGTAACTGAGATAAAATCGGAGGTAATTCCACTCTGTATGAAACTGATCCAACTCTATCCAAAATTTCATATGGTCTAATGAACCTTGGACTCAGCTTTCCTTTCTTACGAAATCGCATCACACTTTTCCACGGTGAAACCTTGAGAAAAATATGATCACCTACCTTGAAAGATAGATCCTTCCACCGGTTATCCGCATAACTTTTCTGTCTTCTCTTAGCTATTCTCTTGTGTTTCTGAATCAACTGAACTTTTTATGCCATATCTTCTACCAATTCTGGTCCCATTAGCTTCCTTTCACCCACTTCATCCCAAAAAGCTGGAGTTCGACACCGCTTCCCATATAATGCCTCAAATGGTGCCATCTGTATACTAGAATGAAAACTATTATTATATGAAAACTCAACCAAAGAAAGATGTTCATCCCAACTTCCCTGATAATTTATAGAGCATGCTCGTAGAATATCCTCCAAGGTCTGAATTGATCGTTCTGACTGCGCATCTGATTGCGGATGAAAAGCTGTACTAAAATTTAATTCAGTACCCAATGACTTCTGAATGCCTTTCCAAAAGTTAGAAGTAAAACATGGATCACAATCAGATACAATGGAGAGAGGAACTCCATGTAACCTGACTATATCTTTAAGATACAAACGGGAAAGTTGATCTAGGGAAAAAGTCTCTCGTATAGCAAGGAAATGAGTAGATTTAGTCAAGCGATCAACAATAACCCAGATTTCATTATTACCTCGAGATGTCCTTGGTAATCCCCCAACAAAGTCCATGGATATATTTTCCCATTTCCACTCTGGTACTGGTAAAGGCTGAAGTTTCATTTTCGGTAACTACCGCTCTGCATTAACCTGCAGACAAGTCAAACACTTCACAGTAATATCAGCAATATCCCTTTTCATTCTGTCCAACCAGTAATACTCTCGTAGATCTCTGTACATCTTAGTACTGCCAGGATGAACTGAAAACGGAGAACTATGAGCTTTAAATAACAACTCTCTCTTCAACTGTGAATCACAAGGCTCACACAATCTCTTCCCAAATCTCAAAACACAATCATTTTCAATGTTGAATTCAGGCAACTCAGCCTTCTAAACTAGCTCTACCTTTTTCTGCAACTCAACGTCTTGCTACTGTGCTTGCTTAATTCTGTCTAATAGATAAGATTTCACTAATACTTGAAACAAAACAGAAGGCCATCTTGCACCAACAACTTCTATTCCAAAGTTCATCAAATCAAAAACCAAAGGATCTCATTCCAAACATAGCGTGGTTAATAAAGCATTAATTGTTAGACTCAAAGCACCAACCACTTTATTTTCCTTTCTCGGATGGTAATGAATTGTACAATCATAATCCTTGATTAATTCTATTCATCTCCTCTGTCTCATGTTCAATTATTTTTGAGTGAATATATACTTTAAACTTTTGTGATTAGTATATATTTCACACTTTACTCCATACAAATGATGCCTCAAATTTTTTAAAGAAAAAACAGCAGCAGCTAATTCCAAGTTAGGTGTAGGGTAATTTACCTCATGAGTTTTCAACTGACATGAAGCATAAGAAATTACCTGATCATTATGCATAAGGAAAAAACCAAGTCCTTTCAATGAAGCATCGCTGTAGATAACAAACTCACCATTCCTAGAAGGAAGTTACAAAACTAAAGTATTCACCAATCTTCTTTTCAACTCCTGAAAACAATCATCACATTCTTTTTTCCAGATACACTTAACACCCTTCCGAGTTAGCTTAGTCAGTGGACTAGATAATCATAAAAATATTTCAACAAACCTTCGGTAGTAACCTGAGTCAATTAAGCCATCACTGCAACAAACTGTTTAGTTCTGATTCTGACCATATCAGGATATTGATTTGAACAGACATTTCCCTCTGTATGCCTTCCCAGAAAATCTGTTCTGTTTCCTCTATGAAAAACCATTCTTAACACGGAAATATCTTAGGCGAAGAAACATGGTAATCTTTAAATGCTATATCATTTCTATCATACCATAAATTAATTTATAATTTAACAATTTTATAACTCTTAATGTTGTTTAAACCGACCTCTGATACCAACTATAAGGCCCCGACATTAATCCTTACATAATATTGAATTAAATGAATAATTCTCGTTGAGGATCTTTTCACGGTTTAGACTTTTAGAGAATTAGGACATAACTATTACATATCAAAATATTACAAAGTATAAAATTCTACTAAGATTCCATAAAATAAAAACTCTTAAAAGGAAACATGTCTAGTTCCATGTTTTATATATCATGAATTTCCCTTGATCCAATCCTTGACCCTATTCCACATTATGTCCTGTGAAAAACATTTCAAAAAACTTTGGGTGAGCATAAAAAGCTCAGTAAGGGATACACAAAGAATGAAAATTGTTAGTTTATCAAAACAACAAGTAAACCATCTATACTTTATCAAAGTAATACTTTTCACCTTTATGAAGTCGTAAAAACTCTTCATTGAATAAAAGATCATTACTTACCCTTTTGTAACAAAAAGATTACTAGAAAACCCATATAAAGATCACATAACATATAAAGGTAACTTGGGACATAAACATACTTAAATGGAATAACCATACATTTTACTTCTACACATATCACTTAATGGAATAGCCATACGGCTGACTTCCATACCCAATGCATTGGAGGTTATAACGTAACCACCCATCTTGGTATTCTGGCACCACCCGTCATATGGTTTATCACGTAACCAACCGTCAAATGTCCAAGTACCATTATAAAATCATAAGACATAAAAAAATATAATGGAAATAAAAAATTTCCACACTTTGATCAAAATATATCACTTAAATATATTGATATAAAAAATCCATTATAAAAACAATTTTCAATAACAAAATACATAAAAGAGTATATGGTATTTATTTCATTTTAAAAACATTATGGCTTCTTGAGGAAGCCAAAGACCAAATAATACTCGCAGCGGCGGAAATGGTCATTGTCACCGCGTACATTAAAAGAAACATTCCTTTTTTGTCATTTAGTAAAACTCTTCGTAGAAAAAGATTATTTTTGTATAAAAGTAAAAGTAAAAGGGGTATATACACTGTATAAAGAATTTTTTGTATAAAAAGAAACATGCCTTAATGAAAATAGATTGAGACGAAGTCCCTTACCTCAGGTCCGACTTGACTCGATCGTTCTTTAACGTCCTGAATAATAAACATGAGTTAATTTCTACTTTCTTAAGAACCCTTTTCAAGTTCATTAATCCTTTTATATCACTTATTTCCATGTTATAAGCATTATGTAATCATTTATGTTAATAATGTTTGTTTTTTCGATATTTGGTTCTTAAGTCGAAAGTGGACTTCTTACAATTACGTGTTGTTCGTGTGGTCAAAGGTTCATTATATCCAGAATGATATTCATGATTTGGATATCATATATATCATATATATCCATAATATGAATGTATTTATAATATTACATAATCATTTAGAGGTAAGAAATGAAATACACCGTTCATGGAGATGGTAAGCCGCACGTAAACATGAACGCTACTTTTATTTATATGTCATATTAATGGAATTAAAACTAAATGTGAGATATGTATATTTTAATTCCAGAATTATATTAATCATTTAGATGTAGAAAACAACATATATATCAATTATATATATTTCTTTATAATAGTACACTACATTTGGGGATAAGAAATGAAATGCACCGTTCATGGAGACGGTAAGCCGTACGTACGCATGAACGCTACTTATATTTCTATCTCGTACTTTAATGGAAAGAAATAATAATGATATAATGGTAGATTATAATTCTAGTATAACATAATCTATAATAACTTTGAATCCATCCTTTATACGTCCCAGATATGGCATTAACGAATCAAATCACTTTGAGGGGGCGGTAGTCCGCATTTCCTAAAATGAAGATATCGCGTATACCCATAATGGAAGCCATAAAGTTAAGCCATAAATGAAAAATACAGAAGATTAAGGAAAAAATTAAAATATTATATATCATATATAAATATATTGACATTTTAATTGCCATCTTTGAAGGTGTTAGAAGAATATTGAACAATCATCGTTTCGTGAGGCGGAAATTTTCCATCCACAGAAACAATATGTTCTTTAACAATTAGATGTATGTATGTGTAAGTGTAGATATAATTATTATTATAAAAACAACCTAGTATATTGAAGATACTGTATTTGTTACAAAATAATTGAATAAAAAGAGATTAGGGGGTTGGAGAAGCAAAATAAAACAAAAGAACACAAGTGAAGACATTACCATAAAATCGGGTAACTCTATTTGAATTGAGCTCAAAGGCTTCCTTGGGAATAATTCTGCCCAAAGTGAGGATTCTATGAGTAATAGTGGGATGTGAAGAGATAAAAAGAGCAGATCTTGGAAGAACCAAAGTCTTGATAGGTGAGGGTAAGGAGGTAGAGTTGGGGGCCTTTTATAAGAGGAGAGGAGGGGCACTCTTGGAAAGTTATAAAAGTTTACTTCATTATAAAATGATTTTAGGATTTTAAACGTCCAAAAATTATATATTTAAAGGATAAGGTGATAAGAGTTAGAAATCCACCCATCCAATATGTTTTTGACATGTGTAGGTCTTAGATTTTACATTATCATTTCATTTTATTTAAATCGTTAAATAATGAGGTAATCGCTGCATCATCATGGTGCATAAATAATTTAATTTATTTAATGTCTAAAAATTATAAAAAAAACTATCATGATGTATTAAATATTATTATATTTCTAATTAATATTTATAGTCAAAATCAGGACTTGTATAACGCCATTTAAAAACTGTTTTAGTAAAACAACTCATGTTTGTGACATTTTTATTTTAACATTAAATAAAAAGTTATTAATGTCATTTTCCTACCGAAGTGGCTCCATGGGGTCCCCAAGTTGACCCATTGATTTTCTTGGTCTGCCAGGACACATCAAATAAGGGTAGGACAAGTTTCAAGTCCATTTTATATTATTAAAACATTATTCTTAACTTAAATTACAGTAATTACCTCTAATCGCGATTAATAAACTTAAATGTTACTATTCAACAAAAAATTATTTTAATCCCATTGAACCAAATTTTACTTCTTAATTACAACCATGTATGTTGGATTTTTGAAATTCAAAACAAAGAGGTGGTAAAATTTCATTTAAACGAAAAATCAGTTTTTTATGTACCACTTAGTGGTTTCACTATTCATCAAAAATTGAAGTTTTTCAGAAAAATACCAAAAATTCACCCTTAGATATATTTGAGATTACGAATTCAAAAATTAAGTCTATTTTAAAAAATTAAAAACATATAAGTTGAGTTAATTAATTTAATAATTATTTCCTGTTGTCAGAGCAAATAGGGTGTTTTTATAAAAAAAAAGTATCAAAAGATTGACAATAGTTTAAGTTCGATTTCAAAGTGAAATTAATTCCAACGAACCCCATTGGATTAAATGGTAAACATGTATTCTAACTTCACTTTAAAACCAATTCAAACTATAATCTAATAATATAAATAAATTAGATTAAAAAGTGTTTTTGAATTAAAATACAACATTTTTCACTATTCATTAAAAAATGAACTTTATCGGAAAAATACCAAAAATTCACAAAAAGTAAATTTTTATGTCTCTATTATAAAGAAGAATTTTATTTGTTCCAATAGAATATATAAGAGTGACCAAAGCTATATTTATAGATGGTTCTCCATCAAAAGGCGATAAGTCGACCTTTAGTGAATGTTAGAGTATATATGCCTAAAATTGAATTCTTTTCGTATTTTAAGCCTTTATCTTTTATTGGATAAATGTAAAAACATTTAAAAAAACATATATAATCATAATTTAGTTATTTATATTCATTCCCGCCAATATAACGGCTACATGTTAACTACGATTTTAAAATAATATAGTTGTATAACTAGCGTGCAACGTAAGATTTCAAAGAAACTCTTTGTTGCGTATCAGATATGCTATCGAACATAGAAACCCCTTTAATGTAAAATTAATATTTAATTCGTAAATATTAATAAACATGAGAATGCAATATTCTTTATTTACCTGGGATGTTATATCATGGCTATTTCATGACTTGTTTTGTTTCTAATATAAACATTCAACTTATTTTTAAAAAAAATTATATGTAGAGAAATATTAATGAAATTTATGTTATATATTGATAGTGTTTTAATTTTTTAGAATATAACCTCTAATTTATCACCCCCTCTTAAATATTCAATGACTATTAGGAACACTATTTTTTATTATAGGAAAAATTTCCCAATTGAATCAATTTTATATAAAATATCAATTCATTCAATAGTAGAGGTATTGGTATAATTGATGAACAAATTTATCAGGATTATAAAAATTTAATTATACACTGTTTTCTATAAATTGTACTGGAGGATATCTATGCCGATATAATTGTATGTCCACCCATTTAGAAAAAATATCTTATACCTCGTAGTGAAAATAAAAACATTTTGGTGGATGGAAAGATATAAATTCCATTTAAATTTTATTGTAATAAAATGTTGTTATGATGGTGATGTATCTCAAAAATTTGAAGGAAAGTTTAGATACTCTATAAAGTATCTTTTTGGGAAACATAAAATTTAAGGAAGTATATTTAAAAATATGGTGAAGCATATTTAATTATATAAGAATGAGAGATAAATAAACTATTTATTAATAACTATATAGATTTAATTATGTCATGTGATACATTAGTGGTTTTAGATATATATTGGAAGATGATACTATTATATAAAAACTTTTTAGATACTTCTTTGATTGATTTTACACAAAAATATAATATTTAAAAGGTAATGAAGATTTATCTCCTAATTTATTGAATAAAATTCTTATTTCTTATAACACATTAATATATGTAGTATTCATAAATAATGTCCAGAATAAATAACATTTGATGATACTAGAATGTTGAAAATCCATGATATTGAGAATGATAATCATGGTGATTTGGAACAAAATGATCATGATGTAATGAAATAGAATATTAATATCATTAACTTAAATGTTTTTAATTTAGACGTAATGTAATTTTTCTATTAATTTATTCACTAATAAAGTTCATGGATGTTAAGATAAGATTAAAAAAACCATAGAGGATGATATTTAATAAATATCTAAAGGATGTTAATAAATCATTTGGGGGAAAGAAACTGTACAATATAAATAAAAAAATTATTATGAGTAATAATGTTGATATTGAATAAAAATAATATAATTATTCAAAATATGAGTGTACAAAAAAATTCTGATTCTTTTCAGAGAATTCTGGGGAAAACAATTATACATAAAATTGTGATGAAAATTTGAGGATAATATTCTTACAATGAATATCTACTCAAATCCTATATTTTTTCGAGACATGATTATCATGATAAAAATAATAAAGAAATCATAATGATGAATAAATAAAGTGGAAATAATTATGAAATAAACAAATATGTCCTTATATTGTAATGTTACATCTAGGAGATTTTATTCCTTATGAGTAATGTTTTTTAATTAGGAGTGTTAGTTTAATATCTCCATATAAAAATTGAAGTTAATGAAGATGGAAAATTTAAAACACACTATAAACTTTTAGATGTTGAAAGATCATTATGAAATGTTAATGAGATATTTGAAAAAGTATAAGGGGTGAAATCTATAACTTTTCATTTAATTGGGAATGATCATACCATGAATCAAGTGAAAATCATATCCACTAAAATTAAAAGTTCATCTCATTTTTCTAAAATAGAATTTGTTGAGATAAATTTATAGAAATCGTGGGTTATGAATTTTTTTTAATATTTAAAATATCAATGAATGATGAAAACTAAAATTTGCAAGATTGTACCCCCCAAAATTTGGAAAAAATAATAAAAATATGTTAAAAACCCAAATAATATAATTATAGTAAAATATAATATTCTCCTAGAATAATGATATTTAGTTGGCATTTTTGGTGTTGTTTCATTTTGGGAAAAAATCCTATAAATATTATGACAATAAGACTCTTCCTATGAGTAGGTTTCAAATTATGGAATGTAATAATAAAAGAAGATCCTATAACATTCATTATATATATTAAATTTGAAAATAAATATATCATGATGTTTTAATAAGCCTGACCTAAATTTGATTGTCTATAGGAAATTTCTTAAATATTTGACTAACTAGGTCAATATTCTGAAGAATTTTTAAATAATCGTCTTGATTAATTTATTTATGTGGGGGAAGAAACACAATCTATAATGGAAACAAATAATGAGAGAGACTTTATTATTGGTAATGATATGAAAGTAATTAAAATGATAACAATTCAGATTCATGATAGTCGATGTCCCTCACATATGATGGGTCATATAAAAATTATGAATGAAGATAAAAAAAATTAAGAGTGTATAATTGAGTTTGGAAAAGATAGTTATTAAAAGATTTTGGTAATAGTACTTACTGATATTGATATGGATAAACAAAAAAATAAAAAATATTATATTGTTAAGGAAACAATCATAAAATAATTATTGTGGGGAAACATAATAATGATAGAAAATAAGTGATATTTATGAAATGTTTATATATCTTTATGAGATTGGATATTTATTAACATATTATTGGGTGAGAAAGACATAGAAGAAGTATATTTCTAAAAGGGTTATTTTTATATCATATTGTTTGAGTTCATAAGTTGAGAACATTTTGTTGCATCATTAGACTTAGAACATTGGTTTTGAAAGTAGGAAATAAATTTCTGAAATTAATGTTATTATAACATTACCACAGTTGAATAGAAATGAATATGATGTTTTTATAACATGTAACAAAAGGAAAATATGGCTAGAAAAAGTTATAATAATTTTGAAATTCAATAAAATATATCTATATAGATAATTCTTTATAATATTTAGGGGATGAATAGATATCATACAAAAAAATTGGATTCTTAATTTATCACATTTTTTTAAGATTTCAGTAGGATAAAAAAAATTATTTTTATGAATAATAAATCCAATGTTGTGGAAATGTTGGATTTTTTAAAAGATCTATTGAGAAATAATTATGTGTATATGTAATGATGGTGATAACTGATAATATCTATTAATATATATGTAATTTTTCAAAATCATATATGGATTATCATTGAATCAAACATTAGTGCAGTCTTCTATAAACCACTCATCAACACAGATTGGGATAATGAAATAAAACCCGGTAGAATATAGAAGAAGTATGAATGTAGGTTATAAACACTATATGTGTATCTAGTACGAATATATTAGTATTTGTTTACATGTAAAAAATAACACTTATTAATACTTGAGTCCAATAATACATCCTATAAAATTTCATATAAAAAATATATTGATAAATTATTTTATGATTTCTTAATGTCCCTATTTACAAAAAAACATTTTCAATTGAATTTTGAAGAAATAACTAAAGAAGTAATATTCATGTCAAATTCACTTAATGAAAGACATTATAAATGTTGGATGAAATGTTAACCTGAGTTTTTGAAATCATATTACTTGAATGCTGATGAAAATCCATGTTTAATAGGAAAACATATTAATAATATTGTTGACGATAAATTTAATACGTCCAAATAGAATATACAAAAGTGAAGATAAAAGTTATCAAAAAATGTTACAAATTATTTTAAGGAATAATGCAATGAATATAGATAGAAATGAAGAAAATCTACAAAATTTTTAACCTCATACAACCAGTTTTAAAAACAAACTATAACTAGAAAATAGAAAGTACCACTTCAGACTGTAATGATGTTGTGTTTATAAAATCAAATATTACACAACTCATAAGTTCCAACATATTCCCTTTCAATTTCATTTGAACACAATGAATGGGTATATGCGATGAATGAAGATTTATATCATATTTTGAAAAAATAACCAATGATAAATTATTCAATGTTAAACAGGAAACCACATTCTTATTATAAAATGGGTTTATAGAAACAAACAAAATAAACATATATAACATTCGAAAAATAAACCATGACATGTTCGTAAAGAAAAATCACAGGTATAAGGTGGGAAATTTGAAGAATCCTTTTCCCACTTAATATAACTTCAATATACTTGAATGTCATTAGTAGTGGTTATACATTGTTAGGATAAAGTCTATTATAAGGGTTCATTGTTAGCATATTAAATTTAATGTTTCGAGATGATGTTTAAATTGAATTTTTTTTAATAATGTTGAAAGAAATGTTTCTAGGTTTATTAGATATTTTTATGTGTTGAAATAACCTCCATGTTCTTGGTACTAAAAAATATTATAGTTTTTTAAAAAATATGAATTTTTCAAAATTGAAATTTAAAAATATCTCATAGGTGATGTTTCTTAACATAAGAACTCTTATTTTTTTCTTTTTTTATGAAACTAATTTTATAGGAGATATAGAAAATTCATTTTTGTGTTAAATACTAAAATAAAAAAAATTGAAATGAAAATATCCTAGATAATAACATTCATTTTAGCTTTATATGTGTTATAGACGGGAAGTTATTTTTTCTATCTCAGGAAAAGTATGCCAATAAGGTTTTACAAATTTTTTTATTAAGTATCATAAACAATTTTCTACTAAAATTTCAGTTGGAAATAATATGAGTAAAGATGAATCATGGAAAAATTTTAATCACAGACATTTTCTATTGGATTATTGAAATTTTCTAATATCATACAACATCGAGGACAACAAATATTTATCAAAAAAATTTTGTGGATGATATCAGAGTGATATGAAGGAATATCATATAATCAAAATAATAATAATTTTTTTGTATGTTAGAGGAATGAATTCTTACAGTCTATTATAAAAAATATTAAGTGATATTAACATTCATTGATAAAATAATTCAGATTTGACTAGATATCCTAATGATATTAAATCAAATTCAAGACAAACATTTCCCTTGGGAGATTGTTGTCGGAGATGTGATATTAATAAATATAGCATAATATCATTTTTATAGCTTAAAAATAATATTGAGTTACATTTTATTCTAGTATAATGATGTTTTGTTGAAATTTCCTCTAGAATATTTGTAAATTATTTTTTAAACCATTAAATATCTATTTTGATAATTAGAGTACATTTTATATTTCTAGAAAACATTTACATTAATAAAGATCAAATAATATTGATATTAAGTATAATTTAATAAATGATAATGTTTTTCCAAGAGAAGTAATTCAAATTTACATTCATATAAAATAGAAAATTACTAGTGTTTTAATAAAATATATGCCACTAGAGTAATTTTTTGAATTCATGATTCATCATTAGGATGAAATCCACAAGGTACATCCTAAAATATAGATGGAATTCCCACACTATGCATTATATTATTATGAAAAAGGGGAATATAATTTAAAAAATCTAATAAGTTCTTACAAATAAATCTATAGAAAATCTGATATTACGGTTACCATAGATTATGTGAGTGAACAATAAGTGAAATGGTGATAAATAGTGAGTTAAAAAAGAGGGGAAGATAAAATTGAGGAGGATTTTATCATAACTTGAAAAAAAACTAACTTATCATAGAGGGGTAGATAACATTCAAAAACATACATTATCAGGTATAGGGTTATCATTAACTTCATCTAGAAAAATGATATGTTATGTTAATGTTTAAATTTTTCATTGTGTTAAAATATAGATGTGGAAATATATGAGAGGGGAAAATATATGAGTTCTAAAATGTTTTAAATCACTGTTATCAAAAAATAAAAAGGATCATATTGAAGAACATTTATGATGTATTTTCAAATATTTTTATAATTATTGAGTACTAAATTTTCTGAACGAATTTTTTTATAGTGAAATTCTGGTAATAATATTTTTAGGAATTTACTAGGGAAAAAGGAAGTAAAATTGTTAGATGATTTCTTTATCTTCTATTAAAATAAATCTTATCTAAATTATATGATGATTTTATATTTTCAAGGATCTTATAATCATTCAATAACTCCTGATAGTGTTTTATTTATCAATGGGAGACGTTTTCATTTACTAGAGAAATTATTTTTCTGAACGTTGCTGAATTTTTAATTAAGTTAAAGTGGGTGATCAAATGAAGTTGTATCTATAAGTGAGAGTGGTAAAAATTTATTCTAAAATCATTTTATACAATTTTATCATTAGGATAATTGGTGTTTCAATTTCTTTCTCTGATTATTAGATATAATGTTTGTGGGTGTGAAGAATAATGGACGTCTAGTTACCCGAAACAACATTTAGAAGACCATATTGTAAGAAGAGATCCAGATATTATAGAGGTAATGATGATTTTAATGTTTAATAATTAAATTCTAATCATCATGTGTACAATTTATAGGTCTTCAAATTTGATTTTAATGTACACATTCAGTAATTTTTTTTAAAATTTAATGTTATGATTGGATATACAAACCTAATCATCAGACATACCAAATTATGAACACTAAGAACACATAATCAGTAAATGTGTTTATTATTGGGAATTTTTTTAAACAATTTTGATGAGAAATTCATATTTGAGTATTTTTTATTATATAAAAAGATGGAAAATTCTATGATATTGATGTCAGAGTGTCCGTGTCAAATTATGAGGGCTATGACTAATTGTTTATAAGTTACATGACTACAATAAATTATCATTAGTATGTTGATTATAATGGAAAAAGGAAATGACATTGTATTTATAGATATTTTTTTATTATGTTTCAATTTTAGAAATTTTTTGTAAGCTATATATCGTTAATATTTTAAAACTGTGAAAGTGACAGAATGAATAAAACTTCACTTGAAAAAGGTTCATATGATTATTGAGCATCATATGAACATTGAAAATGTCAATAGATAAAAATCTCTAAAAAGAAATATCCATGTTATATTTTTTTATATCCCATGGAAAGATTACTATATGGAGAGATATTTGATCCACTAGAAAATAATCTATTATGTACAAAGAAAGATGAATGATTTTTATTTGTATTATTCCTAGAAAATATGAGTTTATGTGATAAAAAATTAGATTTGAGTAGAAAATTTGTAAAAAATTTTACATCTGAAGGAGTTTGTTGAGAAATTTTCTTTTACTTTGTAAATACCAAAATTTAATAATGCTGGTATTATTCATTTAATTATTTTTTTCGTATATTTTAGTTATAAAATATATGATAATTATTTTTATTTGTTTATTAGAATCAACTGTTATTGAAATTCACATAATGGTGTATAAGAAAAATAATTCCTGATGATTCTAGAATATTTTCGAAGAGTTGACAATCATAAAAGGAAAATTCAAATGTGTATAAATTCAAAATTAAAAGATTCATTGATCGATAAAATGAAAACGTTTTACCTACATTTTCATTCTAGGATAACCTATAAAAATTGTCTTGAAGTACATCGCGCATGTGACTAATCACTAATTGAAATGATGATGACCTAAAGGGTTTTTTCATATCATATCTTCCAACCAATGATCATTTGTAACATAAATAATTTCTGATAGTGGTTTTGATCAGATCACTACCTGAACATTCTGGTTTAGTGTAAATAATATGGATATATCAACTCTATATTATATCCCAAAAAATGTCTTGAATAATCATGTAGTGTTATATGGTTCTGGTTTTTTAAGTCTGACAGAGACCCATTTATATTAGGCATCAGTTTTAAATGAAGAACACATGACATACATTATGTAGACATAGAAAATATATATCAGAAGTATGTCTTCTAGATATAAGAAATTGTAAAAATATGTTTTCAGTATGAAAATTTGTAGAAAGGCGTTATTATGTTTCCCAATTATTGGTTTTTTACTTTTGATATGAAAAAATAATTAAACTAGCCAGAGTCATTATAATGGTAACAATCAAGAGATAGAATGTGCCTAGAATACGTTTATTGAATGTTTTATTCACTTCTTTCTAATAGTTAATTTATACAGAACCTTATTAGTGTCTATGGGAATGATATATGCTCAAATAATGAGGCCCATCCTTTTAAATCACGAGCCACTAATTTAATTTGTTCAAATTTACATTCTTGTGGGTATTTTTATAAAATATTACAAGGAAAGTAACTCTAATAAGTTTTTCAGGTTAAAATTCTGAAATTAGTAAATTTATAAAAGGACAACCATTGATTCAACCCCACCCCATATATATGGATCAAAAATCCTTAAAAACTCACTTATCAATGTATAATTGTTTCCATATATCAATAGAGATTCTAACATAGTCATTGTTAAATTAGTATATTTATAATTATATAGTGTTTTCATATTTAGCCAATTTTACTAACCATAATGAATACGATTTAATATATAAAATTTTATGTCTGTTGAGAAATTATATAATATGAATCATAATAAAACATTAGTATTATGTTCATATCAATGAATATATTATTTGCTATAATCAACCCCCTATTAAAGAATAGGTTTCCCAAAATGACAACCTTATATTTAGTTATTCCGACCATGAATGAATATTTAAAATAAAATATATTATGGTCATTACATGGTTTTATCATTAATATTAATTAATAAAAATATCATTTATTTATTTTTATAGTGGTTTTATATCATATTATATATGTTGGAGAAATTTATATGTCTATAAGTTATTACTCCCCTTTTTAGGAAGACATCTTTGTTTACCAATAAATTCCATGATGTGGTAGAATTTGGAAGAAGATTGTTTTTTTAAAATTTGTTAAATTAGAATAAAATACATAATTTGTAAGGATTTATATATTAATATTTGAGGATATGTGGTATTGAGGTGTAATATTTATGACATGACAGATTTCTGTTTTTGAAAACCTAAATGCGAATAAATATTTATTATTTTTCATGAATGTCAATAGAATAGATATATTTGACATTGTACTGTAATTTATTTATGTGAGGCTGAGATAACAGTTTCATACATCTTATAGCCTATATTAAATGATATTATTATAAATAAAAATACAAAATAATGTCACATTATACTTATCATACCATATTATAAAATATATTAAAAATAAAAATTTCAATCTTAATTAAATTTTATTAAATGATTCAAAAACATTGTTCCATTTTTAAATAATAAATTTAATTTACTAGTAATTTAAACATCACATTCATTTATCAAAATAACATTTTAATAAATATAATTAAACATGTTTCACTAAAAATATTTATTTATTTTAATATGTTTTTATATTGATCATGTAATAATTAATTACATTTATATACATAAATTAATATATTTAATTAAATATAAAAATATAAGAATTTTATATCAGTATTTTTCCAAATATACAATCCACTATTCAAAAATTTCAGGTACTATTCTAATAGAATAATTAATATTCTACTACTTATATTTATAATGTATATCCAAACAATTATTAATATTAATTAATCCCGTATAATTTCAAAAAATACATTTCCATTTCTTCATTAATCCATCAATATAATTTTGTAATGAACCGAATCTATAGCCACTCAACTGGTGCCATGTACCAGGTTTTCCACAAGACCTCAAGCGTGTTTCCCCAAATGCCAGAGTCTACCGACTAGTAGCGAGGGCCTTGGTGAGTTAGTGGGGAAACTATTCCCTCATTTGGTAAAGTATGCAGCGGAAGGAAAATAATAAACAATAGTAGAAGCAGTAAACAATATACAACAACTGAAACCAAATAGTAGGTATAGTGTATAATATAAAATGATGTAGCATGGTACATGTATCTTTGGAAAGTAGTAAACAATGAAACACGCTGAAATACAACTGAAACCCAAGTACTAAAATTAAACAGTAAACTCCAACAGCATCACAAGCCCAAGCTCGATCACCTGCTCTCTAGCTCTAACCAGTAGTCAAGCACCTTATGTAGAAGGGACACAATCCCTATACACACCTACAACCATATAACCTGTTTGGCTCGAAAATCAGGACCTAAACAATTTGTGAGACTAATCCCAGTAGGCAAGCACCAAAAGATCTGTGACCTACTATCAGTGAGCTATATAGCAAAAGTAATAGAAATAAATGCAGCAGACAAATGGGGTACACAAAATTAAACAGTCATACAATTCTCCATTCAAATTTATTTATTAATTTAATTCAATCATTTAATAATCAACCAAAGAATCTAGAAAAAAGATCTATAGTCTAAAGGCATAACAAGTAACACAACAGGTATATCAACAGACTACCTAAACTACAAGCAGTACAAACCCAAGCTTGTTCTTTGGCTTGGTGGACTCATCACAACAAACCAACAATATTTATTACACAGACCCTCTGGGTGGCTCACATGGGCAGGAACTTATGGTCAAGCTTTCGGACAAAAGAAAAGACACTCTGAGGAAGAACTCAATTTCAATTCCCCCTATGGTCTTGCAGCGATACTAAAGACTCTATGAGGAAGCACTTATGTCTAATTCCCCCTTTAGTCTTTATTCGATAAATATCAGACCCTCTGAGAGAGAAAAAATTAAATCCCCCTTATGGACTCGTAATGGTAATAATTAAACAGGCCATCTGGGGAAGCACTCAACGTCAATTCCCCCCATGGTCTAACTACACCAGGTTCCCGCAGCCCTGAGAAAAAGAAATCATACATAAACGATTTGTAGCATCCCTAAGTATGTTCATCAACTACATGGCTAATAGCTACAATGCAACAAAAGTATTTCAACAGCAAACAATACATGAAAACATTCATACCAAGGAAAAAATTAAATTCAACAAGGTTTTCCTCATAGGAAACCTAATCCAAATGACGATAAACAACCAAAACAAAGGAAGACACACATGGGCGATCCTTGAACATGCTAACAAGCAAATTTTTTTCATCAAATAGCATCAAGCACACAAGAAATCTAAGGAAGATAAATAAAACAGGTTCAGAACCCTAACCCGAGATACCTGATACATGGATATCCGGTAAATTTTTAGAAAAACTCAAGTACATTCAACGTAGGGCATCAAACCACCAACCTTGAAGGTTTTGACGAAAACCCCAACTATGAAGAACACACAAGAAACTCGAATTGATTCTCCAAAATCCCGCCTTAGATCTCTCCTCTTAGAATGATCAAGACCAAAGATCAACATATTTGGCATCCACACACTTAGATCAACCCATAATGGGCATATATCTTAGAAATCAAGAGAAGAGGAGAATTAGATCTATAAAGATATAAGAAAAAAACAAGAATGAAAGAGAACGATCACATAACTCAAGAAACCGGCTTTGATTCACCAAGAGAAGCCTTCAGATTTCCTCCAAAACACATGAGAGAAGTTCTACAACCTTCAAGGGAGTGTAATCCCGAGTAATAGCTATATAAGAGCTAAAATGAGGCGATTAAAGGAAAAACGAGGTAGATCCACAAATTTATGATCTAGATTTAAGTGACTGCATGGTTTTCTCACACGGCTAGACAAAACTTATGCTAAACGTGCGGTCTGTACTACCCTGCCATCAATCCTCGATCGGTCTATTCACACGGTTTCCCTTAACCATGTGACAACAGTGCGGTCGGCACATCCTTGAGTGCCATCTACGAAAGGTCTGGCCGCATAGTTATACAAACCATGCACCGCCCATGCAGCTCCCCATTTTGTCTCAAAAATTCATTTCAAGTTTCCCCGACTCTCCCAAGCATTTCCCATAACATTAAAACCAAGAAAAACGTCAACCAATGGGTCATATACCTGAAAACAAGATCTCGATTGTTACAAACTCCCCCCCTTAAATAAATCTTTCCCCAAATTTCCTAACGCGGCGTAGAAGAAGAAACGTCGAACAACTCAGTCCACTACGATCGTACATTGGACTCCCTCTCCCAAGTCTCATCCTATACTCTCACGTGTTTCCATAGCTCACGTACCAGAGGAACAGAATGACCATGGAGAACCTTGGCACTATGATCAACAATTCTAATAGGATGCTCCTAAAAAGATTCATCCTGTTCCAACTCAACCTCCTCGGGGTGAAAAACATGATATGGGTCTGAGAAATACCATTGAAGTTGAGAAACATGGAAGATGTCATGCCTAGTCTAGTACCTCTAAGGTAACTGCAACCTGTAAGTAACCAGCCTGACTTCCTTCAAATCCTCAAACGGCCCGACGTATCTCTGTGAAAGCTTTCGCTGTCTCCTAAATAATCGTATGTCCCAACCTTGGGGCAACTCGCAGGAAATCCTAATCTTCGACCATGAACTCTAAAGGTCATCTCTGCTGATCAGCATAAGACTTCTACCGAGACTGTACATTAGCCATCCTCTTCCGAATCAACTCCACCTACGCTATGGTCTCCTGAACAAGATGAGGTCCCAGCACAGCTGCCTCTCCCGCCTCCAGAAAACACAAGGGTGATTGTCACGGCCTACCGTACAAACTCTCGTAAGGTTCCATCTGAATAGTTTCTTGAAAAATATCATTATAGTAAAACTCCACTAGAGGTATATGTTTCTCCCAAGAACCTCAAAAATCAAGGATGCATGCTCGTATCATATCCTCCAGCACCTGAATCGTGCGTTCTAATTGTCCATCTATCTAGGGATGGTAAGCTGTACTCAGAATTACCTATGTATCCAAAGCCCTCTGTAGCCCCTTCCAGAAATGTGAAGTAATTCGGGTGTCTCAATTTTAAATGATAGTGTTCGTAACCCCATGAAGTCGTACCACCTCACGAATGTACAACCTCCCATGATCTTCCAAACCGAAGGTCTCCTTGATCGACAAGAAATGAGAAACCTTCGTGAGCCATTCAACAACAACCCAAACCACGACATTCCCTCAAGGAGACCTCGATAACCCTGTCATGAAGTCCATCACGAAATCATTCCATTTCCACTCAGGAGTTGGTAACTGCTTTAGAAGTCTTGATGGTCACTGATGCTCTGCCATCACCTACTGATAGGTGGGGCACCACATAACAAAACTAGCCACATACTTCTTCATACCCTACCAGTAATACTGACGACGTAAGTGTTGATACATCTTTGTGACACCAGGATGAACTGCCCAAGATTAAGCATGAAAATCCCGCATCAGCTCCTCACATGTGTCTGTTGAAACACATACATGGCCATGAAAATGTAACATCTCATCATCGCCCACTGTCCACCCCAGAGTAGGGTCTCCATCTGATACCCCTCCCATAGGACTAGTCCTTCTGGGTCTGATAGCTACCTCATTCATACTCAATCGCAAAGATTGGAGGTAACAACTATAGAAGAAAGAACCATCTATCCCTATCTATCATGCACCTCCAAATGCATCTCAGAGAACAGAGCCATAAACTACCACTCACTGCTGGCCTCTCGAACTGCCTATAACTATGTTCTCCTACTCAGTGCGTCTGACACATCATTTCCTTTCCCGAGAGTATAATCAAGGTCAATGTCAAAAGACTATAGGTACTTGACCCACCTCCGCTATCTCAGATTTAAGTCACGTTGTGTAAATATATACTTGAGGATCCTGTGGTCTATATATACCACAAAATGCTCTCCCAGAAGATAGTGCATCCAACAACGCAAAGCATGAATAACAAAATCCATCTCCAGGTCGTGCGTATGATTTTTTTTGTCATGTGGCCTCTACTATCGATATCAATATGCAACAACATGATCCTCTTTCATAAGAAATGCTCCAAGCTCGATTCTAGATACATCACAAAAAACTGTATAACACTTGATGGGCTCTGGTAAAGCTACAATCAGTGCTAAATTCAATCTCCCCATCAGCTTCTAAAAGGATGAATCACAGGAATTTGACCAAACGTACTTCACACCATTCATAGTCAATCCTGTCAACAGCACTTCCAAGTGTGAGAAGTCTTGTATAAACCACATGTAGTATCCAAAAAGTTCTAATAACTCTGTACCTCGAAGACATTCTTCGATTTCTCCCAGGTAACTACTGCTCTCACCTTCTCTAGGTCTATTGAAACTCATGTCTCTAATATGACATGACCCAGGAAGTGAATCTCATCCATCCAGAAGTGGCACTTAGAGAGCTTAGCATATAGCTGATGCTCTCTCAGTGTACTCAATACAATCTCAAGATGGGTAGCATAGTCATGTCGAGGTTGAGAGTACACCAAGATATAGTCCATGAAAACCACCACAAAAGAATCCATGTAAGGATGGAAAACATTGGTCATCAGTTCCATGAAAACTTCTGGCATGTTCGTGAGACCGAATGACATCACCAAATACTCGTACAAACCATACCTGCTCAGGAAGGCTATAAGAGGTATATATGATGGACTGACGCGCAACTGAAGATAGCAGGATCTGAAGTCAATCTTTGAGAACACCCTAGCTCCTCAAAGCTGATAAAAAAGATCATCAATCCTTGGAAAGGGATATCAGTTCTTGACCGCCAAATGGTTCAACTTCTGATAATCAACACAAATCCGTAAATTTCCATCTGACATCTTCACAAATAAAACAGGCGAACCCTAAAGAGAAGTAATGGGTTGGATAAAACCCTTTGCCTACAACTTATCCAACTAATTCACGAGCTCTTGTAACTTAGGCATATATACCGGTGCTACTCTTGGACCAATCTCAATAGAGAAGTCTACCTCACACTCTGGAGTCACCCCTGAACATTCTTCTGGAAATACATCCAGAAAACGATCAACCACTGAAGGATAATCCATATGAGGAGTACCCTGATAGACTAAATATAAACTAGAAATATGGGCTATAACACCAACCATCCCATGATGTTCTGGTCCAACTCTGCTCACCTGGACATCCTATTCTCCCTTGTGAAGAAAATATCTACCCTCTGGTGACATGAAACTCACCCTACGGTGATAGCAATCGACAAGGGACTGAAAAGGAACTAGCCAATCCATTCAGAGAATGACATCATAACCTGTAATATATAGGACATAAAGATCCCACAAGAAGGGACACCCACCAACCTCAAGGGGGTACTCCTTGCAATGACGCACACTAGCATTTCTATGTCCCTCGGGAGGGTCTTGTGTCATCATATCCTTAGATGTAAAGACATTAAGTTTGAGGCTCTCTACTGTGTGCACTGAAACAAAGCTATGAGAAGATCCTGTGTCAAAAAGTGCAGAAGATAAAACTGAGGCTACTAAGATCATACGTCGTACTTTGGAAGGTCGAGGATTCTTCCCCCAATGAATCTGCTCCATCGCAAACGTCTAGCCAGTACCGCAGCCCTATGCAGCAGCCTGAGATCCCTGAGCCGATCCTCCCTGAAACTGACCACCGCATCCATGACCTCTACCCTAGCCTGAACAACCGGAAGAACTCCACCCTCGGTCTTCTTCAGAACATGTAATCCTGCTCCTGTACGCGGAGTCGAAATAGATCCGCCATCACCAGCTGCTTGAAGAAGAACCTTGAAAAACCGATGCAGGTTACCCGTCTTGTCATAAGCTCGAAACTCCACTGGGTCCCTCGGGAACTATGGTTCCTTATGCCCAGCCTTCCCACACAGGTAGCACACAAACTGGCTACCTGATGTAACATCTTTCTTCCTTGAGTCACCTTGTTTAGACTCTCGGTGGTGCTTCCTACTATTAGTAGAAAGAGTACTAAATCAGGGTGGTGAACCACCCTGGCTCACTACTTCAGTATCCCTCAGATTCCTCTTCGTGATCAAAGATGGTTAACTATCAAGGAAATTGAGTTCAACAAGAAGACGTTAACCTATGATCTGATCTCTGGTCTGAGGCCCTCCTCAATCTTCCTTGCTAAAAACAACTCCTCATTCCCCAAAACGGGAGTGAAACCATGTAACTCCGTGAAACGAGAGGAATACCCCATAATTAATAGAGTAACTTGCTACAGGTTCATGAACTCTCAAGCTCTATCATCCCTCAACATCACCGGGAGGAAGTATTCGAAGAACGTATGATGAATCTCATCCCAAGCAACTATATGTTGACACCCTCCCTGAGAAACTACGTCCCACCATCTCTTGGAGAAATCTCTCAGCATGTAAGTCACAAGCTTAACCATTCTATCTAAGGGTGTCTCGAGATGATCAATGATAGAAACCATAACATTGAACCATGATTCAGTAGCCTGAGGTCTTCCATCCCCTGAGAACGTGGGAGGATGCTGTAGCTGGAAGACTCGCATAATCTCCGCCATAGTCTGGGAAGGTTGCTGAGCTCCCTGAAAGGTCATTATAAACCACATGAATCCCTCACGGAACTGTGCGTCTACACCAGTATCCGAGAGAACTACATGTGCCATATCCATCCTACAATCATCGTCAAATCCCTAGCGTGCAACGAGAGGACATCTTGGTGGCATGACTCTGCAAGGTCAAACGAACACCTTTATTAACAAGGAGAATAGTTTCAACTTAAGAGAGTGAAAATGGAATAGAAAAGGAAAACTCTTAAAATTGGAAAAACATGGTTACACTGCGTGTATTCCTTGTATATGGTGTGTTCCATAATGATTTTACTTTGGTGTGTACATCGGCCATGATAGATGTGTAAACCCAAACTACACAACATGTTCTTACATATACATGGTGTGTACCGTCCTTTTTCCTCCTGCCCGGTTACTCCTACATGACTATGTCAGATGGACTATCCCAGCCGAGGACCACACAGGGTGTCTATCCACTACACGACGTGTCCTTATGGTTTCTACCATGTCAGTGTCGTTAATCACACGGACTGGTACACAGATCAAAACTACATGGGTTGTCATCAACATACACGGCGTGTTGTCCCTAAGGTTTTTGAACCCATGTATTCAACTACACGGCTGGGTCATACAAACCATTACTACATAGCATGTCAATGTGGTACACGAAATGTTGTTCCTGCGGTTTTCCATCCCATGTATTCAACTACATGGTCGGATCACAGAGAAGAAGAGTACAAGGTGGGTACTTCAAAGTACATGGATTGTAACCGTGAAAAGTAGTTCTTCCCAAACAGAAGAACACATGGCGTATGTTCATAAGGACACACATCGTGTTATCTAGGTTTCTGGGTAGTAGGCATACAAAACTCCACAAGACATTTGAAAAACACTGAAAAGCATCACCTATGTGTCAAATTCTGATCCTTGGGGGCCCATACTCCCCACAAATCAAAGCATGACATCATAATAATGGATATAACAAATAAAGAGTTTGATAATCCCATGATCTGCCAAATTCCAATCGTCATTGGCCTATAACCCACAGGTCAGGGGATCAAAACCTCCCATTAATACCAATTTGTAACGACCCGAATCTGGAGCCACTCAACTAGTGCCCCGTACCTGGTTTGCCACATGACCTCAAGCGTGTTTCCCCTAACATAAGAGGCTACTGATTAGCAGCGAGGTCCATGGTGAGTCAGTTGGGAAACAATACCCTCATTTAGTAAAGTATGCAACGGAAGGAAAATAATAAACCATTACGGAAGTAGTAAACAGTAAACAACTGAAACCAAACAGTTGGAACTGTGTCTAATATAAAATGATGCAGTATGTTACATGTATCTGTGGAAGAAAGTAAAAAGAATTTCCAGACCAAGCTCGGTCCCATGCTCTCCAGCTCTAACCAGCAATCAATCTCCTGAGTGAGAAGGGACACAATCCCTATCCACACCTGCAACCATATAACCTGTTTGGGCCAAAAAGTAGGACCCAAATAGGGTGTGAGACTAATCGTAGTAGGAAACCACCAAAATATTTGTGCCCTACTATCAGTGATCAATATACCAAAAGTAATGGAAATAAATGCTGTAGAGAAACGGGGTACACTAATGTAAACAATCCTACAATTCTCCATTCACATTTATTTTTTAATTTAAATCAATTATTTAATAATGAAACAATGAATTAAGAAAGAAACTCTATTGTCCAAAGGCATAGCAAGTAACACAATAGTTATCTCAACAGACTACCTAAACTACAAGCAGTACAAACCCATGCTTGTTCTTTCTCTTGATGGACTCATCACAACCAACAAAAAATATTTATTACACTAGCCATCTGTGTGGCTCACGTGGGTAGGCCCTTATGGTCAAGGATTTGAACAAAAGGAAAGACACTCTGAGGAAGCACTCAATTTCAATTCCCCCTATGGTCTTTCAGAGATACTCCAGACTCTCTAAGGAAGCAGTTGCGTCTAATTCCCCCTTTAGTCTTGATTCGATAATTATTAGACCCTCTGAGAGAGAATAAAGTCAATCCCCATTATGGTGTTGTAATAGTAATAATTAAAAAGTCCCTTCGAGGAATCACTCAACGTCAATCCCCCCTATGGTCTAACTACACCAGCTTCCTGCAACCCCGAGCAAAAGCAATCGTACATAAACGATCCGTAGCAGCCCTAAGTAAGATCTAAAACTACTCTGATGATAGATACAATGCAACAAAAGCATTTAAACAACAGAAAATACATGAAAACATTCATTCCAAGCCAAACAATCAATACCACTAGGTTTACCTCATAGGAAACCTAAGACAAATGATGATAAATTGCCAAAACAAAGGAAAACAACCATGGGTGATCCTTGAACATTCTAACAAGAGAACATTATTCATCTAATAGCCTCAAGAACACAAGAAATCTAAGGCACATAAATAAAACAGGTTCAGAACCAAAACCCAAGATACCCGATACATGGATATCCAGTAATTGTTCACAAAAACTCAAGGACATTCAACATAGGGAATCAAAAATCCCACTTCAATGGTTTTGACGAAAACCCCAACAACGAACAACGCACAAGAATCTCAGGTTGATTCTCCAAAAACCTGCCTTAGATCTCTCCTCCTAGAAAGTTCAAGACCAAAGCTCAACATATTTTGCATCCACAAACATAGATCTACCCATAATGGGCATAGATCTAATAAATCCAGAGAAGAGGAGAATTAGATCTAAGTAGATCTAGGAAACCAAACAGGAACGAAGGAGAAAGATCACATACCTCAAGAAACCGGCTTTGATTCACCAAGAGAAGCATTCAGATTTCCTCCAAAATGCTTGGGAATAGTTTTGCAACTTTCGAGGGAGAGTAATCACAGGTTATGGCTTCTTATGAGCTTAAATGAGGCAATTAAAGTCAAAACCAGTTAGAAATACACATTTAGGTTCTAGATTTTATTGCCACATGATTTTATCTCACAGTTAGACAAACTATTCGCTAACCGTGCAGTCTGTACTGCCTATCCAACACTCCTCGCATGGTATATTTTCACGGTTTCCCTTAACCATGTGAAAACCATGCGGTCACTACGGCCTTGAGTTCCAACTACACACAGTTTGGCCGCACAGTTAGACAAACCGTGCGCCTCCCGTGCCGATCCACGTTTTGTCTCAAAACATCATTTTATGTTTCCCCGACTCTCCCAAGCATCTCCCTTAACTATAAAACCAAGAACAACATAAAACAAGGGGTCACATACCTGAAAATAAGATCCGAGTTATTTCAAATTTCTTATCAAGGTTATTTATATTCTATAACAAAAATACATGCCTTTTTTCATAAATTTTATTATTTGCACATGTGCTTGTTTTTGGATATCCTAATGCACTATAACATAAATTTAATAGATTTTTATATAATTTTTCATTCTCTCATTTTAATATTTTTAAATTTTTGGAGTCTGTTAAAATTTCTTAAAAAATATCCTATATAGAAAAAATAAAATAAAATAATTTCATTATAGGGTTTATGTGTTTTATGTTTTATATTTTACATATGTGTTATAAATAAAAATATTTTTTTGGTAAATACTATGATTAATCAATTAAATTCTTCTCTAGTCAAAATTATCATCCCCAAAAACAACGCTCATAATATTAAATGAAAATATATTAGGGTAATTCTTCTTCATTATCTAGTTTGGGTTTTATGATCTATTTTTATTCTAATTTATTCTCTACAATACTTTAAAAAATGAGTTGTTTTGTTTTATATAACATTTCATATAAAATCCAATATCATAACAAAATCAATGTGGTAAAAGAGATCATGATCCTTCTATACCACCAACAAATTTAGTACTTATTGAACATTTTGTCTGCAGTTACCTAATAATGATCTGAGGATCATATTTTTCATATTATATTTTTTTGGTGTGAGTGATATTATTTATCCAACACCTCCTAAGGGAAAAAAGATAACAAATAAGGTATTATATCTTGGTTGTATATTTCCCATATTCACTAACATTATAACTCTCTTCCATAGAGATATATAAATGAAAAATATTTATACATCCTCAAACTCTATGTCTTGTATTTCATTTTTGGTATAACGATTTATCGATATTAGGTTCCAAAAATATATTGAGGAATTTAAATACATTCCCTATAATCTCCTCTTCTAGTTTTGGTCTTGATATCTTCTACACACTTACTGTACCCCATGAGGTTTGAGTTTTACATTACAATCTAGAGTTTTTATTATAGGTATCAATTTTAACTCCTCTATGAAATTAATTATTTTAGAAAAACTGATCATGATAAAGGTTTTAATCCCAACGTCATATCATGTCTAAAGAGTTTCACATTGAAAAATATCATATGTTTGGATTTTAAATTAAGAATAACTATATATATAAATAACTAAGTCTACTCTCAGGCCATCAGTGGCTTCTACGAGGATGCCCTAGCTCAAAGATACCAGACAATATGCCCCCCCCCCACTCCCAAGTAGGGGGAGGGGGATCCATCCTTCTCTCTTGACAGCATGACCCTTCACCCCCTTCACCAAGCTAGCTTACCATCCACCATTCTCATCGATCCATCATTTCCCTCTGGTACCTAACATTCATGAAGGTTCCCCCCAGCTTTTGATTTCTTCAAAGGATTTCAACGTAGCTTCGGATGTTCATAGATTCACACTTGTGGATCGATTCAAGGGTTGACGTCAATCGGTTGACGCATTTGATAGAATTGTATTTCATTCATGTGGTCTTCAATACTGGCCAGTTTTGTGTTTTTTCAATCGGAGTCAATTAAGGATTCTCTTCTCATCGGAGGAGGATTTGGTCATCACATAGTCCTATGCTCCACTGGTGTTTGATGTATACTGATTGATCATCCTATGATGGTCTATTGATTTAATCATGAATCACAATCTACCTTTGGCTAAAGTTTGTGTATGTTTTCAAGACCTACATATTCCTTTAAAGAATCCTTTCATTATATGTTTGGTCAGGAATATGGTTGGATGGTATCTGTGTTCGAATAATCGCACACCTGCAGTCTGTCACCCTATTTTCCCTCAGTAATATATTTAGGATGAATTTTCAAATTCTCAAATAGGGTGGTTGTGGATTTCCATTGGATAATATATATAAGGTGGATGTAGATGGTTGTGTTCAACTCACGGCCAACATTATGCTCGGGATGCAACATGCTATGCCATTTGGCCTCTGGATGTCGTCACGTGAAATGGGACATTCTAAAAATGGTTTTGGACGATCCAATAGTGGAATATATGTCGTCGGATAAGGATTATTTTGGTGCATATGTGGAGGCATGCAGGGCGGTTCCCTTTGATATGATACTTTTTAGGCCCCAGGATTCCCCAGTTGTGAATGAAAGTACCCGAGAGGCTCAGAATCAGTGGCCTCCCTAAATTTCTACAGTGGATGGGAAGAATATAAAGCATAAAGAGGGAGAAACGTGGGATGGTTACTTCTTTTCCACATTCAAACTTGATTTTAGTATCAATCATGTTGAAGAGGACAGTTCCTTAGTAGTGGATATGGGGAATCCACTAGATACATCCAACTCTACTGATTAAGCTGAGGTGAGCATGATATTGAGTGATGTTAAAGGTCTTGATGGATCTCAATGTTGAGTTTTGGAGGACACTAACAAGTTATTATAGTTTATGGGTTTAATATTTGATTAATCTATAGGATCAGTCTTAGTGCATGGGATGCACTTCTTGTTAGCTATATCATCTCACAATGGATAAGGGAAATTGGATAAAATGAATTTCTTGAGGCCCTTTGAACCAAAAACCCTCGGTGCTACCAATCTAAAGGCTAGGTCTAGGGGGAATAATTATGTCTTGGAAAATAAGGTAGGTATGGAGGAGTATTTTTCTAATCCCAGTCCTCTCAAATAAGGCACGCTGATAAATAAGGGGAAGACATTTTATGGCGTGAGCATTAACAAACAACCATTGTCTAAGGAGGAAGATTATTTAGGTGATGACAGTTATAGTCTCCCTTCAGTGGATAATATGGACTGATGTACAGAGAATGGTCCTCGTATTACTTGATGAAAAATGAAAAAAAGTCATTAGATATTCAAGGAAATGTATTATGGTTCAGGAAAAAAATACAAAGGGATGCATGGATTACTCTCACATTCCAAAACCAATGGAGGCTAGGTTACCCAAGAAGGGTAAAAACAAAGAATGTACATACCTACGGATGGGGGAATGTGAAGAACAACATAGGTATACAAGATACAAAGAAGAAGAGTATGGGGAGTTCTTGAAACGTATTCTACACACTAAGGATGAAATGCATGAGAATGATATACGACCAATTGTCTCAGAAGATGATCTCAAGATAATTTATGAATGATGGTTAAAAGTTGATTCCAAAGAGTATAAAGAAGTGTGGTAAGATAAAAAAGATAGAATAATGGCATGAGTCATCAATCTGATTAAAATTATCTAAAAATAATTTATTCAGACAATGGGATGGATGATTACTCACCTTGAAGAGCTTATCCAAGAGGATCCAGATATCCATGTTAGTATGCTACACTAAAAAAGATATATCATAACCGAGTCATGTTATATAAGTCTTTTGTTTAACCATTTTGAGCTCTTTTTGTATGTAGTGATATCTTATTTGTGAATAATTTTTCCAATTTTTTCTAATAATGACTGAATAAAAAATTACAATTTTGATGGAATAACCATTTATTTATTGGTGATAGAATATAATAATGTCCAACTCATTGTTTAAAAAATATTTAATAATATTCCAAATATTTGATGTTAATATTTTTTCTAGATCCGATATGGTAGATATTAGAATTCCATAAATTCACTCGCTTATATATGGTATATATTATGAAGTTTATCCTACATGAATCTTATATAATTAAGATGAAGTGATTAGTATTTACAATATGATCTGACACATCCAATATAAAATTGTTTTTTTAGATTTCACTATAATACCCATTAAAAATTATATGGTGATGTTATTGTATTCCCATGTTTGTTAAGGTAAAGGAGATATTTTCCAATTGGACTATCATTTGTTTTCATTTAAATATATTTATAACAAAATAAATAATGTATATTTCATAGTAACATTCTTCTTATCATCCCACCACTATAATTATTTAACATATATGTACATTGTTCTACTCCATGGGTAGATAAATATTTTTTCGAGTTATAAACATCATCAAATAGATCTTTTTTATGAGTGGATTTGATGGTATATGTAATCACATCCCAAATCATGAAACTCTTTCATTATCAATGTAACAACCTAAGAAAATACCATTACTTTTTTCATCCACAAATTTTTATATCCATTTCAACTTTTGAGGAATTATAATATTATCGAATATATATGGTTGATCAGACAATGGGAAAATGATTGATATATTCCCTCCCATTCGGGTTCCAATTACCATCCTTCTTTAGTCCATATATATTGGATTCATTTAAATCCCAAATAATGATATGGTTATATATTATTTTCTTTTTAAATCACATATAACATTATTTTATTTTTTAATATTAAAATTATTTATGCAACCATTACCATAGATCTCCTCTATCCATATTTCATTGTATATATTGATCTAAATCTCTATGAAATTTAAAAGAATTTTATGATTAATATTTATGTCACAGTACTTTTCATAATGATAATGCCTCAAAATATTTCGTGAAATGAATATTGAAACCATATAGAGATCATGGTTTTTAAATTTATTTGTATACACCACTAACTTCCTTGAAGCATAAGTTATTAATTGATCATTCTATAAGAACCTAAAATAGAATTAATTTAATGATTAATAATTATGTATCACAAATCATTCCCCATATTGATGTATTTTGATAACATGATAAGTTAATAGTCTTTTTATTAACAAATTAATTTTCTCTTTGCATTCATTCATACATGAAAATCTTACTCCATTCCATGTGGTATTAGATAATGGGAATAATCTTAAGAATATATTATAAAAAATTATTATTAGTTCCCTAATTATTAAAGGAAACTATATATCTTCATTATAAAAATTTGTCTAGTCATATACTATATCACTATTATGTTAGAGGAATCATGATACAAAACATTTATTATTATAATATAACTCATGTAACATGATCCATTCATAATACGTAATTTCAATATTTTAATATAATTTTTAGTTTCACAATGTCTTTATCATAGTATTCTAATTATATTTATATACAATAGTGAACATTATGAATATGTGAATATCATATATAAATTCCACTATAAATATTTTAGTTATGTATAATGAATTAACACATCAATTTAGTGAATTATTTATTACATCAGGGAAGTATAATGCAATCATATGGACTCAAATTTTCTATACATTTTATTGTATATTTTCATTGGAATATACTACTTATTCGTATTTATTTTAAAATATCTTGATAAATAGAACCTCTATTGGTATATATTGAATCTAATATTTTTTTTCACCAAGTCCTTATTATGTGGAAGATAATACAAGTTTTTTATTATATTTTTAAAGAAATGATAATCAATGTGGATACACATTAAATCATTGATCTTCATAGTAAATATAAATTTGGAACCACATGGATAACTAGTAGGTTATCAACAGATATTATCAATGTTATATTTTACATTATATTTCAAAGCAAGAATTTCAATGATGATCCATTCTATATTTTCATAGTTATATGGGATATTATCTAGGTATATATTCTATAAATTACTCTAAATATTGAGTTGGAGTAATCAAAACAACCTTTTATAGAATAAATTATTATATTTCATAAAACAAGGCATGTCATTATGAACGATCATTTAAATTAATAAATGTTCATGCTATATGTGATTTTTTATCTAAAAATATATCTATACCAGATAAAAATTTTACAAAGGTGATTCATAATCTATATTTCACAGACATCTGAAAAAAAGGATGTTTTGGTATGGGTATAATTATTTTAATTATGCATTAGATTACATTATAACTAAATGAGGACAATTTATTCTTTAATAAAAATGAATATAATAATACCAAATGGAATATAACAAGATTCAAAGAATATTAATTATATATATGTTATCTGGGGAAATGAAATACATTCAAGATGAATTTACTACACCACATAGTGTTTTAAATGACCACTTTACCACTCTATATTAGGGATATATTTTTATCATTCTTTCTAAACATTACTAATATGAATAAATTCATTTATATATTTTAATAATATATATTTGAGTTATATGAATAGTTAATTGGTGTTCCTAACACTATTTTATTCAATTTATAATAATATTTCCTAATAAAAATAATCATAAGTAATTAAATAATCATTGTACCAATCATATATACGTAAAAATGTGAACATAGAAAAAATAACTCATAAATTAAATGCATTTTCTAGTATAATAATTTCTATGATTTGATCTATATAATGGATTTTTTCTGTTATATTAGTTTTAGTAATTTAATGAAAAAAAATTAACTCATCCATTCTATAATACAAAAAATAGTTATTGATATAACATATATATTATAATAAATCATTATTTAAATAAATTTCATAAAATGAAACATACAAACATGATGTATAGTTTCGAAGTGTGATTTAATACAACATTCTAAAAAGATGCATAATATTTCATTTCCACTACTAGAAATCATCATACTGGTTATAATATAAGGGATATCTTATAACGGTACATGAATATAGGGTTGGAAAATATGGATGTAACGAGTTATAAAAGTAGTTATTGGGTTCATATAATTTCATTTATGGAAACATAAATGCTAGATATCATATATAGTTACAAAAAATCATTATTGTTCCCAAAACCTACACTCCAAGATCATAAAAAAATATATTATTTACATATAGGATTATATATCAAGTATATAATATCTAATATAACTATCCTATAATTTCATGACATAATTAAAATATTGAATACATACATTACCAATAACTTTTAGGTTTACCACATTATTGAAATATTAAAAATCAAAATATAATAACGAAAATATATTTCTTAAATAATCGAATTTTTTCTACGGTATGAAACAATAATTAGTCTATAATAATTGTTCAATATATAATGATAATTTTCCATACAATTAATTTTCTTAGATAAGTATTAGTAAATGAATTTCTTTATGACATGAGGAAATTGAAACATAATAAGGGGTGTGATAAAATTATCACTAATAGTAAAAATCAAAAATAATAATCACAAATCATATGTTAGCTGGAGATAATCATTTATAATATGTATTTCATAGAAAAACTAAATAATTCCACAATATAATGAAACTAAAAAGAAAATATATTCATAGTTCGTAATGGAAATAAAAAATATCACATAGTTATCAATTATTGGTTCCATTGTGATGAAATGATAATGTATAATAGATAATTACATTCCATATGTATTGAAAAAATTATATTATAAAGATTTATATATTTATCATTGATTTGTGTTTAGAAAATATTTTCTTGTGGTTCAGAATACACTACAAAACCAAAGACTGTTCATCTCAGGAGACCTTTCATGAAAATAAGGGCTATTGTGGACCCACACAACACTGATTAGGTCTAATGAAATAACTTTATAATATAACTAAAGAGTGTAAAATATATAACAATACAAAAACAATAATAAATTTAAATATGTATTATATAAATAATAATATTGATTTTCAATAGTTCCAAAATCAATATATGTAATATCACTCTAAGCCTGAATCTCTCAATATAACACTATAATGAGTACGTGGTACAAGATTATGTAATTGAAAACCCAATCAATCATCATTAATATTAATATGGAATAAACATAAATCAAAGGAACGAAATTTAGATTTTTATTATAGGAAATTCATTTTAGGGAAAATTATTTTTATAAACATTCAATGATTAAGAAATACATTGGTTATGATAGATAATTTCTTTGACATAAAATAATGAAATATGATATATCTAGTGAAATAATTTGTATGGTTTCAGATAAATAATATTTTAGATCATACATAAGATATATCAATTAAAAAAGGAACTAGAATAAAAATACATTTTAAATTTTTAAAAAAATAACATTAGAAATAAAAATATCCATAATATCCTCAAATAACTGGAAGATAAATATATTATAACACTAAGAGAAAAATTATGTCCTTTGGTAACCATGAAAATATAGTGATTTTTTCAAAAAAAAATTAAAAAATATCTATAATTATGTTATCACATGGAATGTGTTAAATAATATTCTTTCCGCAAATTGATGAAAATGAGATATACATAATACATTAAAAATTTATTTAATTTTTATATAAAATGACAGGTAGTAAAATATGACTGAAAAATAATTGATGAATGGATAAGGATACTAATAAATGTATCCCATAAATTGGGTCATGGAAAATGGAGGTTTTGAATCACAAAGTGATGGTTGGGTTAGTTTTCTTACAATAGGTAAATAAGGAGCCAATGTGGAATCATGGATTTAGGATAATTTATATAACTCATAATAAAGAATAGGAGAGAATTTTATGACTAGGTTTATATATATAATTATAAAAAGTACTCATATGGATTATAATTTATAATAATACATTTCTTATAATGATATTGGAAAAAGGTTCATTGAAATTTGAGTAATATTTTAATAAATTCCATTTAAAAGATAGGGATTGAAATTGAAATAAAAAAATTGAATAAAAAATAAATAATGAAATATTATCAAAAAAATTTAATGTATACACCACATAAAATATGATGTTTTGAAAGGTCAGACATTTCTTAATGAATTTCAAATGATACAAAGAATACCTTACATTAATTACTATAATTCAATATAGTCCTTGAAACTCCTTTATAAAAAATGAATAACTTATCTAGATATTTTATTCCTTTTTTAATAACAATAAGCTTTTATAAATATAATTTACAATTATTTTCATCATATATATAAGTTTGTTTTCCACATTTTTCAATATCAAGTGTGTATAATGATGGTCATTTCTGAACTACTGTCATAATAATAGGGTTCTTTTTTCATTATTATTTCAAATTTAATAATTTCAATATAATAAAATTTAAATAATGTTATGTTTAATAATTATTTAAAATTGATTAATTTCATTTCAAATTAGTATAAGTTATTATCTGTAATGATGGAATCATCAATTATCATGTTGTAATTTTTTAAACTAACATTCAATAACAACTTATTTAATGAGTTTAATATTAATGTTAAAATTCTATACCCAAAATAAAATATTTGGTTTTTTAATTATATAATATATAATTATTTATTGTCCAGTTCTCGTATTTTTTCATGATTTTAGTTTATGTCACTGTATATGTAGGTTGTTATATTGGCTCAAATATGAATTTAAAAAACATAATGAATGATTAGGATTATGAAAATTGTTCAATTGAAATCGGGGGATTATTATAGAAACATAATAATTTTATAAAATTAAATTAAATGTGGTGAATTATAATGGAATATTTTTTAACTAAAAATTAATATCTAAATGAAAAACAACATATGTTAGATAATTGATGTGTTAATCATCAGAAATCATGATTAACATTTTTATTTCTTGTTTAATGATAGGGGAAAAATTGGATTATAATTTATATCTTCATAATCCCAATTATATTATAAGGATCACATCCATTTCCAAATTTAAAAATTTTTATCAGTAAAGAGATGTGGTGGTAAAAAATGACAGACACCATTTCATAGAGTTAGTAGTCCACACAATTTAGAAATTAATGTTTAATTTTTTTAATATACAAATGGAATAAAAGACAATAATTATTAAATTAGTAAGATAAAATTTTATATAAAAATTTATTTTATTTTATATGAGTTATAAATATAGATATGTGAAATTCTAAATGAATATTATATAAAATAAAAAAATTACACATGTTGTTGACATAGAAATTCCCATGGATCACTCATTGAAAATTGAGGTGTAACACTAATATCATTTCAAAATATTATTATGTATATTGAAAAGTGTTATTGCAGACGAAAAAATAGAATACATACAATAGTAAACATAATTTATATAATTGTCAGTAAAGTGGAGATGATACATACCATTATAAGCTGTAAGAGAGGAATATATATAAATATCTGAAGATAATACAAAGACATCAAATGTTTTACATGTCAATAATACTAAATATTTTTTTAAAAATATAGTACAATGATATAGGTTCATGATTCCCCAACAAATTCATTTTCCCAAATGTTTGAAACAGGTTTTTATGTCATTTTATCTTTGTTAATTCACTTTTACCAATGTTGGTCTTACCTTGGTAACTACTTTTAACCTTTGTTAGATATTTTATTAACAAAAACTATAATTACCCATCATAAATAATTTTAATAAATGATTCCAAATATAAAATTTATTTTCATAAATAGAATGTCCTTAATTTTAAAAAATCTATATTTAAATATTTATTTATGCAAATCATAAAGACCTATCTTTTAAACAAGTGTATGTTTAAGCATCAAATTTATTTGTAGAGTAAAATTATCAATTTTTTAATGTTTATAATATGAATTATTTCATTATAAGACAAATAAATACTATATTTCACAAAAATCAATCCAAAATTATATTTCCCAAAATAATATGTAATTAAAATTAAATACATAACATAGTTTTTATTTGAAAATATTACTTTAGTCCTAAAAATTATAATGAAGGGTTTTCTAAAATCAACATATTATTTTTTCAATAATCATTTTACATATGAATTTTATATTTTACCATTATAAATATTTTATTAAATTCAAGGTATTTTTATATAAGGATAATATCATAAAATTTATTGTTTGGTTAAAAATTGTATTTTTTATCAATTGAATTAAAGATCAACGGTTTTAAAAGAATTCCAAAAAATAATAGTAATGTTATATTTATTAAAAAATAAATAGTTGGAATTAAATTTTTATGAACTCAAATTCTAAAAATTGTGAATTTAAAATTCCAATAAAATAATAAATATATAATAAAAAAAATATCAAATGAATTTTTTTTGCTAAAATTAACTATTTATATTCTTATTTGTTCTTAATTACAATTAAAATTTCGATAAAAATATTATTCATATCAATAATATGTATTATCCATAAAATATATTATCAAAAAATAATCTACATAATATATAAATATATAATGATTACATTTTAAGAAATAAATCAATCATATTGAATATTTTTCTATGCTTATTTAATTTTTTTAATAAATAAACATTATTAATTACAATTACATTTATTTTCACATTTATTGAAAAATTAATTTTTCTCAATTCCTACCCTCAATTTTAGGGGATATATATTGATAGTTATATAATGGTTTTCCATTCACTTGGGTTTTGTGTTGCGTGTGATTAATGTTATTGAACAGAACAACTTTCAAATAAAATTTAATTTAAAATCATAGTGTGTTATGTCCTTGAAAAATGAAATAAATTATGCAATCATAATATTTATTTAAAATATAGTAATTAAATTTTATATTTGTTCTTAAAATAATGATATAACTCATGATTCAATTATGAATGGGGTGTCTACCTTAATATCATAGGTATTTCTTGGTGAAATATCATTTTTTCAGTCATCATAAAATAGTTCGAAATAAATCCTTTAATGTTTTCTCTCAATTCTTTCCTTTTTCAACCAATTAAAAATCATCCATTTCCATTGATCCCTTCAACATAATCAATATTAAAACATATTTTACATAAATAAAATTGAATTTTATTTCCATTATCATCATCATTTCTCGAACTTCCATGAGACTCCATATTTATATTATCTGGTTTATTAAAGAATTAAAATATCATCAATTATTGATCATTATTATTCATCACAAGTATCCTATAATAACATGACAAATCATTTCATTTATTATATCAAAAAATTTCATGTTACTATAATCTCTACAATATTTGTAGTCCCCATTTTTAACATTAATCTTTTTGGAAAGATCTATTACTAAAATAAAAGGTTATAAAGTGAGTGATGAAAATCATAATAGAATTATATAATGATAATTACATGAAAAATTCCACTACAAAATTTCATATTCTTATAATTTTTTTGTTTTTTTTGTTTAATTTAAATAAATCTCACTTAAATATCAGTTTTTTTAAGTTTAGTTATCTCATATTCCATGACATAAAACCAAAAATATATTAGGAAATCAATCCTTTTTTATGAAATGGAAATCTAATGTGAGTATCTAGATCATATCCCATAACATTATTAGGCTGTGTATATATTTTTAGGACCGCACATCATACAAAAATGTTATGATTTTGTTGATACTTAACTAACATTATTTTGGGAGATTATCCAGGATATTTTGGTACCAAGGCCACATCATTATTACAGTATCAAAATAGGGATGTCATTTTTATGGGAAACACACAATATATAATTTATGAGATTTTATAGATGTTATAATGTACATAAAAGTATTTCATGGATATATCCCTATAGTTATTTTAATAAATTAAACATAACAAAATATTCCAAATATTCAAAATTATATAATATAACCTAAAAGTTACTATGTACTATTTATATTATGATTAACTGTAATTTATCAAACATTAGGATAACCTATACTAACATCATAAAATCTAAAGTTATAAAAAACTAGTTATGATTACAACTTTATAATCCTTGACCCACTCCACAAATGATATTTCCTTCAACAAATAATTTATATTCTACAATTGATACCAATTTTATATTCCAGGACAAAAATTTTACATATTTTTATAAATTAAAGAAAATATAACATTTCATGTAGTCTTGTGACAATTTATGTTTATATCATAAGAGAATTTATCAAAATCATAAACAATTATATGCCATGTATTTCTCGTCTCATGTAATTTTTTTGTCTTATATACAAGAAACTGTTTATATGATAATAAGACTTCAACATATCAGAAAAATTGTATACACAACATAACATGTTATAATAATAAAATTTAATATATATTTTAATAACATGGGGAAAATCAAATATAATATGGGGTGATCGTAGATACATAGTAATGAAGACAATATGTAATAATAATATAATATCATAATTGGGTATAATATGAACTTATGTTATATAGAACTAATTGATAATAAAAGTAATGAAATAATATAATGAAACTAAAAGAATATTATATACATGGATCACAATTGGAATTAAAAGATCACATGGATACCCACAAATGGATCCTTAGATCATAAATGAATAACTGGGGAAATAAAATTATATATTATAATCCAATATATAAAGATCTTTGAAATCATGTCCTACCTTCAAGGACTTGTATCTAAGAAATATTTTGTTTTGAGAAATAAGATACCAAAATTAAAAAGCTATATTGTGTCATGACACCATTTCATTGATCGAGAAGTTATTATAATCCCCATATATATAAAATTAATTTTAATACATTCATAAAATTAAAAAAATGAATAGTTATAAAATTCATAACCAATATCCCATAGTAATCAGTAAACATCCATATTGGAATAACAAATATAACAATATGAAATAGTTTTTCAATCAGTAAAATGAATTATTTTTTATTTTATAATCCCTAAAAATCACACTATATTTTGTATGATGTGCATTTTTATGTCATAAGTATCCCAAATCAATATAATTTTGTACTATATCTGAAAACCAATCAACCAGTGGAATTAATTATAGAGTATTCACAATTGAAATACATCAACATATATTTTATAAAAAATATAGAATTATTAAGTATGAAAATGGATTTGATGGGTCATTTATTTGATAGAAAATAACTATAAAAGATCCAAGTAGATAAATAAGATGAATTATATCATTTTAAGAATATAAATTAATAATAAAAAATTATATCAAAGGATAATTACATAGATGAAAAACAATAACATAGAGTTTTAGGAAAATCAATTCAGAAATAAAAATAATATTTATCTCTGGAATGAATTTTAGAAGGAATATTATATAAAGAATGATAAAGAATAATTTATTTCAGAATCCAAGAAAACATAAGGATAATGTTTCATAAACAATTGCATCATTTGAGGAAGTATGTATTAAAATGGAAAACAAAAAAACATTGTTTTTATTCATTGAAAAAAATATTCAAAATGCTATATTTTAAAATTTTAAATTCATTTAAAAATGTACCATGTATTAGAAAATTAACATAATAAATTATATAGTAATTTGTAATGTTATTATAATAATAATCTAAAAAAATTTAATATGGTAATTGGAGGTTCCTACAAAAAATATTATAGTGTCAATTTCCTTACATTGGGAAAATAATGAGCGAAGGGGGTAGATTGAATTGGTAGAATAAATGAAAAATAACATGAATATAAATATTATAATAAAATTATATTAGTTTTATAGAAAAAACAATAAATGTTTTACATATTTATTATATGTAAAAAATTATTATTTGAAAATTATATTGGTGATAATAACCTAACTGTTTGACTGTGATTTTCATCAAAACCCCTTTAAAGTGAGGGAATTAAAATGATCATTGCAGGCCTTGAATAAAATATAAATCATGATATAAAATATTAAATGGTTAGTTTATTCATCATAAAAATATCTGGGGTGAACTACCATTGATATCTTATTATATTAAAAAATGACACACATTAACCCTTCTATTAAATTATAATATAAACTAATTATCATGAATATAATATATCCCAAAAATAACTATCTTAATAGCCTATTTAAAAAAATTATAAATATTTTTTACGTCTTCATAAAATCATTTATATTAATTCTCCAAATATGTATTTTCTATTTATATCAAATTTTAATATCGAGTGGGTGTAATCTAATTCATCTATGACTAGTTAAATAATAGAGGAGTTGTTGTTCATTTTTCTCTAAAACATCATCATAATCAAATCATAAAAGTTACTGAAAATTATGACATATAATACTGTATAATTTTACAATGTCCTTATTTGTGGTTTTTAGTTACAATATATAAAATTGGAAGTGATAATGAGAATGTGGTATTTATTTTTAATGAGTATAAGTTGGTTTCTTAATTAATATGTTTATTATAAATGGTACATATAAAATAGAAATAAAATAATTAATATATTATTTATGTATTATATTAATTATAATTATGTTCTCATTATCAACAATGATATTATTTCATATCAATTTTAAATTAGGTGGTTATACCGTCTAAAAAATGAAGATACTATATTAACGAGTGATTATGATTACTGAAGTGGATTCGATTGACCTGATATAAAAATTTAAAAATCATGGTGATATAATTAAGAGAAATTCAATGTTTTCAATAATATTTTTAACATTTTAAATAAATAATAATGAACTTGGAGAAAGTTGGGATATGTTATATCATTGAGGTTGTAGTGTATATAATGCATAGTAAAAAATTTCATAATTTAAATAATGATATTGTAAGAACTAGGATTATAATTTCATCTTAATAATAATTGTTAATTTATATATGTGGCATTAATTATTAAATTTTACCATTAAAGGAACCAAACAAAGGGTGTGGTAAAAATGGATGTCCTCCCTTCTAGGAGGTTGTCATTTGCACAATGCACGAATGATAGATTCATTTTTATGAATACAAAATGGGAATTGTCGGTGATAGTTATTACCCAATCATAGTGGAATTAAATATAAAATAAAAAATTATTTCATTATATAAGGGTTATAATATTTAATTGGTCATGTAATAGTGAAATGAAAATAATATTGTAAATAAGTTCTCATCTTGAAGACTTTTTCTCTCCTTTGAAAGACTACATAAAAATAGAGGTCTTTGGTTTATATATTGTGACCAGAGGATCAATGAAAAGGATTATGATTATAGGGGAAATAAAATAGAATGGGTTTAAGGAAGAAACTGGGTTTTTTAATTTTTCAAGAAGTGTATGTAAGACGACTCATCAACAAGTCATGAGAATGAATTTTTTTTACATTTTTCAAACAATTTTAAAGAGAAAACATGCATCACATAACCTAAAGGATGAACAAAATCAATAATGGATTAGGGGAAGAGATAAGGTAAATAATTAATCAACCTTTAATTTTCACAAACATTGTTATAATGTTTTTAACTCTATTAGTATTATAATTTTCACTTAAACAATTTATTCTTTTACAGTGGTAACTAGATTTTTCCTAGTTAGAAAATTATTATCATTTGATTTAAAATGGATATTGTTAAAAAATATTTATTAATAGATATTCCAAAAATAAAATAAATCTTATCAGTTAAAATTCATATGATTAATAAAACTCAATTTTTTCATTAGAATATGGAATTTATATAAACTAATTTGTAGAATTAGATGAGTTATAATATTAAATTTTATTTGTTTTAAAAAACATTCAAGGTATTTGAATATCATTATAAAAAATGGATCTTAATAAGTTTTAAAAAAATTATGTGTCTTTCACAATAATAAAAAAATAATTTCCAAAATAATATTTTATTTAATCAACATTCTAGAGATATTTTTCATTAGAAAATAATACATTTATCTGTAACATATTTTTCATTTATTTTCAATACTCAGAATTGCTATTTAAAATGTATATTGTTACATTTTTAATGAAATTTTTCCCAGTACGGATGTTTTATCCAAATATAATTATTTTAAACATAATTATACCGACATCAAATTTATTTTCTTGGTAAAACATTATTCTTTAACTATTCACATAAAAATAAGCTTTTTCAAAATGAAATGAATTTTTTTAATTAGATAATGTTTTTATAATAAATAAAAATGAAGTAAATTCTCTCATATTCAAATTGATAAAAATATATAATTAAAATTTTATATAAAAACATAAATATAAAATGAATCCTGATTTCTTTGGATAATAACATTTTTATATCTTAATTATTCAAACTATTATTTATTATTAAATAATATTATAATTTGGCATAGAGAAATTAATAATTTATTTATTATAATAAATCTATTATATATTTAATATTATAAAATAAAGTGTTTAGTATCCTATAATAAATCACATAAAAGACAATTTTAGTAGTGGAACATTTTAGAGAATAAAAATTATTTTTTGTTATAGAAGTATAATAATTTAATGTTTATCAGTTTATTATGACTAATAATGATCTTTATTTTTGTTTTAAAATTTATTTTGTAATTCAGTTGTCTTGATTAGTACGTTTCATTTCTACCGATACATATTAATAGTTATATAGCATTTCATTGTTTGTTTTAGTTTGGTGTGGTAAATAGAGAAAGCTACTGAACACATTAGGACTGAAAGGAAAGTATATTTTAAATATCTTGGGTTTTAAATAAATAAATTAATATATATATATATATATATATCATAAATATAACATTATCAAAATTTACAAGAGAATTTAATACATAATAAATAATATAAAAACGTAAGAAAACGATTTTTATCAAGAAACCATATCATAATATACTCAGAAACTATCTAACAACCATATAAATTTTCTCAATGTATAAAATAAATACCAAATTGACTGAGGTTCTCTATAATTTAATGTTGTAACACCCTATGATTTTTTGAATATATTTCTTCTCTAAATTAATACAATGATTAATAGATTTCCTCAACACACCAAAAAAACTACGATGAGCTATGACATATTAGAACAATATTATTATAAAATATAATTAAAATAATTCAAATGTTATCTAAAAAATTATAATCACAAGAAAATTCATATAAAATAGGTATCAGAACACATAATGTTTTAAAATGTCAGTGTTCAATGAAAATATGTTGTCATTGTATATTTTATATAAATATAAAATTATATTTTTTTTGAATATTATTTTTCTTAAATGCACTTCATTTTTTAATAAAACTTTTCAAAACTATATTTGAGTGAATTATGGGACATTTTCTAAAATTATATATTTTTATGTGAACAGTGAAAAAATAAATTTTTTATTATTAATTTACATTTTGTGAAATTATAAATATAAAAAATGTAATTAATTATTTTGAAATAATTTCTTATAATACATGTTTTATTCTATAAATTTATAATAATCAATTATAATTATTATATTTATTTTTATATAACCATTATTAATAGTTTTTAAAGAAAAGTAAAATTATTCCAAAAAAAAGTAACCACTGATAAAAAAATAGTTTTCATCACATGTAGAATTGAAATATTAAAAAATTTATTCCATATTTTAGATCTTAATTTTCATGTTTTTTTAAAATATATTTTTTATATATAAAAATATATTTACTATGATTAAAGATAATGACCATGATAATTGTGAGTAGTTTTTTTAATAATTGGTTTCATAGTGTTTTTAAAATTATATATAGTAAGATAAATTTATATAGTTTATAAAATTATTTTGATGTTATTTGAACACATATATACAAATATATTATCACCTGATTAATTTTTGATTAATGTTATGAAGAATTAGGAACATTTAATTGTAAAAACAACATTTATCTACAAAATTACTTTCCATTTATTACGTATTTTAATTTAAAATTTATTTTCACATAATTAAAAAATTAATTAGACATTATTTATCATAAAAGTTATTTGAATATAATAAAATTTTGATAAAACGGGTTATTATTTATTTATAAGAAAAGTATAAATTACGTGTAAAAAAAAACTAATTATAATGGTAAACCCATAAATGTTATCAATATTGTTATACCAGACTAGAACAATGTTTGAATCATGTATGTAAAATAATGAATTTGAATTTAAAATTATTATCACATCTAAATATTAATTATTTTCTAAATATGGATCTTTTTCCCCATGAATATTGGCATGTTATCACATAATAACTAATGAGTATTTACATAAGTGTCATTTTCTTCACTTATAAAAAGATATCACCTCAACTACGTTAATACAATAATTAAAATAAACTATATATTTGAAAAAATAACCTAGTCCCTCCTAAAACCTCTTTTCATACTTAGATGACTTGTTATTTTTGAAAGAACAATCTATGCAGTCTAATGTTGTTACCAATAGGATAACATCTAATGTGAGGGGTAATGATCACCCATAATTCATTTTTATTATAAAAATTATTTGTTTTATCTATATGAAATTATAATAATGTCTATATTATTAAAATTATGAAAATTAATTATACTCATGGAATATCAGTTTTATTCCTTCTTCAAAATAAATTCAAATAATGGCGACGTCGCTATTTTCACTTGTTGACTGCTACAACCGTAAATGGCATATTCAGTTCCTATTATCCTCTTAATATGGATGAATTTAAAATTGTTTTTAAAAAGTTAAAAATTATTTTTATGACTCAATTAATGTTAAAGAAATATAATATCATAAAATCTAAATCTAAAATCAATAATAAAGAATCATTGTAATATTGGAAAACATGAAAGAATATATCGAGGCACCATTCTCTTAATTCATTCACAATTTTGGAAAACATATAAAAATTTTAAATATTACAGAAATTAAATTATACAATACATATAACTCTATAATTATAGATAAATTAAACTATTCAATGACACTTTTGACCATGGTTAAAATTCAAAAGAATTATTAGTGAAATTTATTGAACCACAACATGTAACCACTATTTGAATAAACTATGTTAAAAATAACTAGAATACAATAATAAATATACCCCATAAATAGAATTATATTTTTAATTATGATTTTATTAATTTGGATTTTTGTTTTCCCAGATGTTAGGAACATACAAATAACTATTCATGACCCAAGGAAAGTGTAATTTGATTTTATGTTAAATTCCATGTAATGTGCTTGATATTACACACTATAATTTTTTTAATTTATGTTTACACTTTCCTATTTCAATTATTTATAATTCATATTCTTATTTTATATTTATATTAATTTTTATTTCACTTTGACCCTATTACATAAGTTTGATTATTATATTATTATTATTTTTAGGGGTTTTTCTTCTAAATTTTACATCGTTGGAATTAGATATATATTCATCACTGTAATAAGATTTTTGGTGAATATATTGGGAATGTATTTCATTTATAATTGTTTTTAATAAAAACAATGTTATCTACAAATCCATCTCTTGTACTATTGTCCATATATATTTAATTCCAAAGACCATGATGTTATTTGGGTTTTCCAGAAATTAAATTCTTATTCATTGTGTTATGACCGTTCTTATGGATAATATTATATATATGATATGAACATTACCCTATTTAATTTTATTATGTGGTATTTTAATTATTTATACATTGAATATAATTTCTACCACATAAAACCTATTTTACATGTCTCTTCTATTGGATTAGCGATATACATATGGGATATGGTTCACTACAATTTCACTTATTTTTGTTAAAATTTTAATCCATAATGATCAATATTCTATGATAAATACATTATTCTATTTTATATTTAACATTTTCTTTTACCTCTTTTAAATTATGTAGAAATGATGTTTTCTAATAAAATATTTTTTCTTCATTAAATTGATTTGAATAAATTTGACTAAATTTCATGAAGAGATATCATATCAATTAGTGAATACTTTTCATCCATTTCTAGGTTCATTAATAATAGAAATTATTTCTATTCTTAATTTGAATACCAAATATTTAATTTCTCTTGGAATCATACCATTTTTATTACCAATTTTCAAATATAAATACTAATACCTCTTTTAATGATGTAAATTTTCAACATAGGTATTTCTAGGTATTCAAAATGTTTTCAATATTTCAAAATAAAATATTTTATCTTGCACCCCAAATTCCATTTTTATAACACTCATGTTTTTCAAATACCCTATTATTAATGATTATTTTTAAAGGTAATTTTTTTTCATAAAAAATTAACTACACATTATTCAAACCAATATTTCATTTTCAGAGATCAATTTTCTATGATTATTTTTTAGTGAAATTGTTTTCATGATTATTTTCACATTTAATTTCTTAAATGATTATATATTTTAATATTTAAATAATAAATTTATTTTTTAAAATTAAATGACTTTAAAAAAAATTTCATCACCTTTTTCAAAAATAAAATTTCCATGTAACTATAACTATATTTTTTTAAAAATAATACATTATTGATTTTATAAAACATATTTACGATATTCATCAAATTTTCTTCTTATATCTAGAGGTCTTATTTCCACGGAAATTAATTTTTTTCAATTACCCTCTAAATGTGTTTAAAATATTAACCCTTTGTGTAATTGAATTTTGAATATTTATTTTTTACTATATTTTTGTTAATTTTGGTGATACAATATATAAATGGTATGAAACCCATTTTTCTATACGGTCCTTATGATGCGATGAATACTTTTTTCAATAGGAATATATATTTATTGATGACTAACAGTTGGGGTCCTATATCACTATCCAATGAATTGGTTATATTTTTATATCTCATGATATATTTATATAGAGTTTGATCCACATACAGGTTATCTATGTTTACATGTTTGTATGTAAACCGGGTTTGGGTTTTCTAGGATCTTGAGATTGAGCATGAATGTGAAAATTATTATCTAGGTTAACAATATTTAGTGTGATCCAATGTGTGTTATATATAGTCAATATATTTATCATGTACCTAATGTATTTTAGATACATTAACGATACTGAGAGTAAACTCAATGAATCCAATCTTTGTTCAGAATATTTATTTTAAAACAAATTCAGATTAGAAGGTTTATTACTAGTAATCATAATCCTAATATAAACTATCTATATTCACATGATAAAACATGGATTTGGTCTGGTCTTCTAGGTTCATAATGATATATTTCCAGTTGATTTATCATCTTATATATTTCTATGTTATGTCCCTTTGATTATTATATTTGTATCAAGTCAAATTTATCATGATTCAACATAAAATTTTTATGTTTTATGAGTTTATATTAATAATACATATCCTTATATCATGAATTAATCATAATTATTTTTATTCTATTTCATATATAATAACATATTTCACTACTGATCATGCCTTCACATATGATTATGATATATTATTTCATGAAATATTGATGGGTTTTTCCCTTTTTAAGGGTTTGATCACACCACAATCATATTTTTCAATTCCCCATGTTAAGAAAATGATTTTAACTTAAGAGAAACATATTAGGTATTATAGTGTGGAAAACATACATTGAAATGTACAAAATTATCATAAAATATGTTTTCTACATAAATAACCATGAATTATTAAGAATCATACATCTTGGGGATTTTGAATTTAGTTTTTAGATGTAATTTTTCTATTTTTTAGATAATCTAAAATAAAACACTATTTATCATTAATTTTTTAAATATTGGGTCTAACAATTTTTTTGCATCATACATTAGACTGTGGATCGTAGGTTTCGATGCTGGTTTATGATAAATGAAAAGTTATCTTTTTATATTAGTTAAGATATTTTGGGATGAGGTTTACATAATAATAGTGAAATACCTTGGGATATTACTAATAGAGAATTCCATGTATATGAAAACATCACAAAATATTGGTAAAATATTGACTGTGTAGTATTTATAGAAGTTATAATCCTATCAGATATATACAGGTGGATGTTTTTTTTCACAAATTAACCTATGGGTAATAACACCAATAAATATAGTTGGGTATCAACATGAACTTCCCTTAGTGAATGGTTAGCGGACTTAATACAAATCATTTGGATAAATACTCTATTGGAATATTCTTTGGTTGATGATATTCTATTTATGAACAGTTATGAATAAATTGAGGACATTGTTATAGTAGTTTAGAGATCATAATAGGAATAGAAACATAGAATCCTTACATTAAACTAATGAAGGAATATATTTTTTCAACTATCTCATATTTGACAGAAAACTATCATATTTTAAAAGAAGTTTTCCTCAGAGAAGACATCAATAGATTGAGTTTTCAAATTCATTTGATAATTTTTCTAATTTTATCAGATATAATTATATCATTATTGGTTTAAGTATTTTAAAATAATTTAGGTCATAAAAATAAATTTATTAATTCTATGCCTTTATAAACTCTTATAACCAACTATGGAAGGATATATAGTACTAATTTTTTGGGATAAATGAAATAATCTCAATGTATTCCAATCATGAGGGAAATGAAGAGGAACTCATTGTCTAGAATTTTGAAGTTGATATCCAAATATAATATATATTTTATGATTCATATAATTATCTTATATTCATTAATTATTAAATTTTAATTAAAATTATGATGATATGATTTTTATGGGGGGTGAATGTAACACCTGTCGATTTTTGAATATATGTTATCCATTAATTAATATTAATTTTTTTATATTGCTTCACACAACCACACTATATTTAAATGATCCGAACACACAGCATATTATTATTATTATTAAAAATTTAAAAAAATAAAACCTATCTTAACTTAAAATATCGAAATAAATTAGGAATGAATAAAAATTTTAATTAATTACACATTTTAATAATGTAATTTTTCTATAAAATATTTTTCATATTTTATATAAATAATAAAATTATACTATTTAGAAATTTCATTTGTTAAAGAGAATATAAAGTTTAATTAATCAGGTCAAAATTTGATTTGGATGAATTATTTATATCTATTAAAAATAATTTTTCCGGGAAAATGATAAGTAAATAATTATTGGGTTAATACATCCACTTTTATGAAATTGTCATAAAAAGATAATCAATTATTGTTTATTTTAAATAAAATATTCTATAAATATTTATATTTTTAAATTAAAATAAATAATTTTTATTTTATATACTAAATTTATAAAACACATTATAATTTTTTAGAAATATGCGTAATATTTTACTTCATAACGGTAATAGTTCCCCTAGATTAAAATATAATTTTACATCACATAGAAAATTAAAATATAATAAGATTGAAGTAATATTATATTTAAACATGTTTATATTATTTAATATGGTCAATTTCATTTATAGGAATTGAATTTTGTTTGCTAGTATTAATAATGGTTACCATGATAATTGATAATTAGTTATTTTAAATGAATTGTTTTATTAAATTTGGACTGATTTTAACTAATAAATTAAATTGATATATTTTATATAATTATAATGATATTATTTTTAATCATATAAAAAAATATTGCATCGTACTTAATTTTTTTAAATATTTATAAATTATTTGGAATAGTATGTGGTAAAAAAACATATTTATACAAAATGGGGTTTTATGTATTATATATTTTAATTATTAACATAATTTTCATTTATTTAGAAATTGAAATAAATTATATTGAGTTTATATTTTGGTTTATGACATACAAATTTCATAACAAATGTTACCCTATTTTAATAATAAAATATAAATTAGTTGTATAAAATAGTAGCTACCAATATTGGAACCAAAATGTTAAAATGAAACAATATTATGGTAAAATAAAAAAAATTATTAAACATTGTGTGAAATTATGTATTAGAGGATTTTAGGACCACACAACCAACCCTAAATTAATTATTTCACTCTTTTGGTCCATTGTACCTGTAATACTGTCATTTGTTCATTGAAATGGTGTTGGATATTTTTAAAACGTTTTATTTTTATCACTTATAATCCAGTATCACATCTAAACAATTTCTCTCCCAATTAAGAATATATATCTATACCTAACCCTTCAATAAAATATTTTCAACCATGAACCCATAACCTAATATCATTGGTCATTCCAATCATGAATTATCTCATTATGTCATCTAACCTGACACGTTACCCATCTCATGGTCTAGCAGGAATGTCATTCTCAAACCCTATGGGATGGAAACTAGCAAATAGATAAAAAAAATTAAATTTTGGAATGATTTCACGCCACAGATGAAATCATAATCATGCAAAATAAATAAATCATCAAATGATCAATAACCAAAACAATAATAACATAGATATCACAGGTTAAACATTTTACACTGTTAAACAAAAAATAAAAATACCAAAATGTGGAGGGGAACCAACCACACAACCCAACATCACTGAAACTGGAGGGCCACCCCACTTATTCCCCCACCACCAACACCTACCCAAATGGGGACACTAGCAACCAAATCCACCACCACTACCAAGAGACATATTTCAGTTTCCTATGTCAAACATATCAATATACCCAAACACCCCAAGGTGTTTGTGGGGTGTGAACCAATTCCATGTATTATATCACCGAAAAGAAGGATTCCATTAAAAATCATTAAAATAAAAAACAACATTCTAATTTTTAGGAGATGGTAATAATAAAATTTCAATGAAAAATTTTATGGAAATTTTTTTTCAATAAAATCACAATTTAAAATTAAAAGATAATGCAATGTACATTGTATTCCAATGACAAACAAAACTTCAAAATAGAAATATGGGTAATATTAAAAGGTATAATTATTATTGGGACCCTTAAAACATCTTTCCATGGTTAAATGTTTTATAAAAACTATATCCCACCTCATCCTCATTCACGATCCACTAGAGGGGTACACATCCAATGATCTTGTAGTCTCGAATCATCATATGGTTTGTCAGTGTTCTAGAATCAGTCCTACTATAATCAACTAATCCTCGACCCCACATATATGACTAGAATATTTGTTACTATTTTTCACACCTTGAATCATAGAATTAACCTCATGATCAATTTCTATTTAACATGTCACTTGGATCACCACATTCATAGAAACACACACATACAAAATATGAATACACCTAAATAATTGATTTTTTATAATAACATCCTCTATTAAATCTACATGCACACCAATTAAATTTGAAAACATTATCTGATCCCCTCACAATGTCCATAGATACATAGATGAATAAAATAAAGCATACTAAAATCATCCAATAATATTAATGCATGAAATCACGAACATCTAGGATTGAAAATTATAAAATCAAATAGAGAAAACATTACTACACTATCAAAGGACATAATAAATTTAGGATCAACTCATTAACACCAATACTAAATCAAATATACTATGGTTCTAGTTAATTTAGGTAATATAACCCCTTGGAGAGATAAACACACATAAAATAGTAAAGTGGAGCCTAATAACAAAGAAGAAATAAAAAAATAATGGTGTTAAAAGATAGTTCATGGGGAGCCAATGAAAAATACACCCAAGGATTGATGTTCAAGGAGACCATGGGAGAGGGTTTTAGGTTCGAAGGTACGAAAATAATATGTGGTAGAGATATTTGGTAGATTTGATTTAACATGTGATGATGTTTGAAAGGAGAAGTTTATATTTTTAGTGATAGGTATAGGATTTAATGTTATCCCAAAAAATATTCCAACCAGTGGAGTAACTATAACACAAATAATTATACAATGGAATGAGGATACACTATTTTATATGGAAATCTTCATTCTAGTGTGTCTGACTTGGTTCCCCCGATAAAACCATTGGTTTGGGTGAATAGTTATCTTTATGCCCAAGTGGCATGATGTGAGACCTAGATAGTGCCACATTCCATGTTGAATGATCTATCCTGGTCTGTCTCACATTTTCTACTAACTGTGCTCCAACTGTGTACCACATACATTTTAAAAGAAATTCATTTTTTCACAAAAAACACTCTATAAACCTACGAATCCACAATATGACAAAAAAAATTAAAAATTAACTTGAAAAAAATCATATATGTCACCACTATCCCCACCACAAAAACATTCCACCAATTGAATGATAATTTGAATTATGTTTTTAGAAGAAAAATGGGTACATATCCAAATACAATTATTTCTTCTCTCATGACTCATGTTCATCATTACCTTTCGTCCAAATAACTTAGACCAATGTTAGGAAATTTCCATTCAGAACATTCCCTCAGAATCTACAAACATCACTGGATGCTAAAAAATAGATTAATCATGTTCCAATTCCATCTCTTCCTAGTTTAGTACATTGACGGATCCAGAATATAGATTTTCATCTTCAATACATGTAAAAAATCAAGAATTTACATAAATTAAGATGTTAACGATTACATGTATTACACATTTCCAATATTTTTATAAATATTAGTAGGTGTCTCATACCGTGGTGTTTGATTCCCTATTTTACCTAAATAATTGTAACCCAAGAAAGCTACCACATTCAGAAACACCTTGTTAGCAACTGAAAATTATTATTCTTGGCACCAGTGAATGAAATTGGACTTATGGGGACTCTATGATATCGAAAAATACTTCCTATTCAAACAGACAATCTCTAACATTTCCTACATGAGACATTGTCCGAATAATGATGTGTATACCACATACATCTAAAAAAATAGTGACCAATAAGGCTGGAGATAAAGGAACTGAAATTGATCCATTCATTTCAGGATTAGTAAATTTGGGCACAAAAATGGGAGAAGAATATGAAGAAATGGAAATCCTCAAGAGGCTACCTCACGAAGCCATTAACAGAGCACAAATCACACTGCGCCCGTAGTAGTGCGGGGAGGAGGCGATGCTCCATGACCGCATTTGATGTTTGAGAGCCCTCCACTGAATGAGGAGGTAGAGACGCTCTGTGACCGCATTTGACATTCACGGGCCCGCTGCGGAGCAAGCCCTGCCTTCGCGTCGAGCTAGATCTGCTTCGTGGCATCTCTCCCTTATAAATATCGGCTTCTCCTATGTTCTAGGGAGGATCGTCAGACCTTTCATCTTTCTAGATTCTGAATCGTGAAGCATCTTCTACTCTATGAACCATGAGTTGTGCGAGGTACATCTGCTCTGCGAAGTGCCTCCACACTTCCTTGTTTTAACCCCCTCTTTCGAGAGGGATGCCTTTCACAGAGCCTAAGGGTCTCCCTGAAATAAAGGGATTCCCAAGGGGACCCAGTTCATCGCGGATCATTTATGATTCACGAAACACAATTTCTGAACACGTGATCCACATGTTAAGGTAGGGTCATTTTACTTCACGAAGCACATCGCTTCATGATACCTTGCTCATCAAGGCACCTTTTCTTCGAAAGCCAGTGCACTGTTAATGCCTCCTCACTTCATGAAGATCCTCCAATATGCACAAATTCTATAGCCTTAGGCTGAGGCACCCCACTTCGGGAATCACACCCCTTCACAAGTACCCTCCACTACACGGAATAACAGATCATCACAAGGCCCCTACCTATAATATCCTCAACATTGAAATTTATTTTCTCCTTTGATCCTCCATGTTTTCAGGATGGGATTTCAATGTCCTTTGGATAACTATGCTCGTTGTGTTTCTTCACCTCATGGCTCTTCGCATAGACACGCTAACGACTATTTCTTTTTCGCATAGCCACTCTAATGTGGACCCCCAATGGCTCATTCCATAACCTCCCATAGCCATGAAGTTTCTTGTCCCTTATCATCACCAAGGAGTAGAGGGTACCTGTTATGTAAGCCCTAGGGATGCGTAGTGAACCTACATCGTCCGACCTGCATGACGTTGAACTGCCAAGTACCATCGTCCTCAACACATGATGTTAAACTATAACGTCACCCCATGTCTCACACGCGGGATTCCCCCACCTGGGTATTCTTCATGCACACTTGTCTCTCTGAGGATGATATATTACATCACATGGGATGATATCTACCTTATCTGAGTGGAATTTGTCTGCGGGGAAAGGACAAACATCTTTCTGTAAGCCCCTAGATTTTCTTTCAGGAGGCAGTATCCCTGCTCCTCCATTCATTTCGGTCACATGGACCAGGAGGAATGGACATCAGACCCCTCCTTTTTTAGATACGAAATCCCTCACCTGCTCGGTATTCTCATCATTGGGCCTCCATCATGGAGTAAGTCCCAATCTTTCCTCTTTGGGAAGCTAACCGCGTGTAATCCCCACTCTACTTCCCATGGTTGCACCTTTCGTGACGTGTCGTCAAGTATTTTATGTATCTTGTTCTCACAGTGAGCATGACTCACGTGGGCACAGAGTAAGTACCGACCCTGAAAAACATTGGGCATCCTAGAGTATAAGCCCCACACCATTCTGAACTATGAGTCATTGATCCTTTCCAAGGAATGGTACGTAGGAATCCTACCTGATGTTGAATCCCAACTATTACATTGGTCCAGACTTCTTTCACAACAGTGTAATACCAACTCTTAATTTGGAACCAACAACATTCACATCGGTGCACCAACGCCCCCATTCTGAAATTTGAGGACTTTGATCCTTTCCAAGGCAAGGTACGTACGAAGCCCTTAGAGGGTTATGCCCAAAACCCATTGGTCACTCTAACCCCATTCACATCAGTTCACTAACACTTTGAGAAGCCTAGTGTACAAGATCCACACCATTCCAAACTATGGGGACTTTGATCCCTACCATGTCAAGGTACATAGGAAGCCTCCCAGAGGATAAAGCCCACCAACATCTGGTCGCTCCGACCATCTTCATGATGGTTTTCCCACATCCCGCATGACGTTAAACTATGAGCCCAAATCAATGGCAAGTCATTGTTTCCCCTTTCATTGGTATGCTTCTGCACATAAATCCTACCATGAACTACATGAAAATTAACCATTGCCCAGGAAAGGTATATAAGAAGCCTCATTGAGGTTCCAGCCCAACAACCAATGGTCTCAGCTACTTCACATCGGTCCACCATCTTCCTACATGACGTTAAACTGTATTCTTCTTTTAGCGGTAATTCGTTGTCACTCCACTCACCGGTAAGCCATTGTAAAGATGAAATACGATCCACAAACAACGTGGACATTGATTCCCTTCCATGGGGATACGTAGTAAGTCTCTTCAAGGATAATGCCCTACTTCACTGTCACCCTTGCAATGGTCCTATTTCATTCTTCTTCCACTTCATTCATCCACCCAACACCCATCCTGATTCTTATTCGGGCCACCATGTCCGGGTGAAATCATACCATATCATTCCCCTCAACAGTGACTGGGAAGTCATCCATACTTTGGCCCCAACATCAGTGTTCCCTCCAGGGGTTGCACCCATCTGATCTACTCTAGTCTGTGTTCTGGTAAGTTTGAACCATCTCCACTGGACGTGAAACTTGTGGAATACCTCGTGTTGAACATGGTAAGATGAGAAAAACATTAGATACATGCCCATGTAATATAAATCATCGAATTCGATGTGGGATGCCTCATGTTTCCGCACCCTCGAGAAGCCCGATAATAAGGGACAGAAGACAGAAAAGCTAGTGTCATAGTCCCCCAACATGCCAGTGATGCCAAACATGACTACTCCCCTGACTGACAGTTTCTTACCTAACCGGAACCTTTATAATATCCTAATATATGTAGTGTAATTAAATAGTGTCCATGAAGATATGGCGCTAGGGAGAGTATCATTATGAATGTATTAAATCTATAAGGGAGACCCGGTGTAGGTGACGAGTTACGTGGAGGAATCCATAGAAGGAAGAACTAACATACAATAATCCCGTTTCGATCAAGGAGAAAATGTCACTGAATAAGAGACAGGTGCCACCCATATTTGGAAAGTGGCAATGTAGAGCAACAGACAGCACCACCGTCCCCCCAACAGAGACAGATGCACACACCCCGACAAAATCATTGGAAATAGAAATGGTGAACCTGACGTGAAATTCTTCTCCTCAAAATTAAAATTAGTAGCACTAGAGACATCAATATATTTTTGTGTCACTAGATCCAATTATCTGGTACCGGGTCCCAGTAATCAAATAGCGGGCCTAGTGTGAATATCACCAGATGTTGGGGTAGCAGAATGTTGGACATATCGTTCAGCAATGTTGTCATTGTGGATCCCTCTTACCAGCCACAAAAGGTGGGATGGTGCTAGGGCATTGGTCTTTGATTCCTTTTTCATTCAGCACTGATTAGTTAATCTCCCTACTTCTCAGGAATCAAGTTGCTTCTCCCGAGACGTGATCACCACATGCCCATTGATGCATGGGCAGGAGCAGCGCCAACACGACTATTCCACGTGGCATCACCTCTCCCATGACAGCCTCTAAATCTATGACCGTGGGGCGTCCACGCCCCCTCTCCCCGTCTGAGGTCTTCTAAATAATGGTGGTCAATGACCTTGTGTGCCGTTAAGAGGTAGAGGGAATAATCCCGAACCAGGATATGGACCACCTAGATCTGGAGGTGTCTGCTCATTTCCACCAATGCTACCCCTAAAGGCCATGTAGGCAACCATTTCTCCACACACTGACAAAAAATCGTTTCGGGTGCCTGTCCCCAGAACACTCCGACGAATCCCTACATTATGTTACTAAGATAGGTGACATCTGACCCATCCCGCTCAGAGTCACATTCTAATGGATCCCAGTGAGGACTCCCACCCATCCATGTTAACGTGCGCTTATCAATCTTGTTGGATGAGGAGAAGGTAAGCTACATACCTGCATCACCAACACATGTTCGTCCAACCTGACACCAACGTCGGACGCAAGCTAACGAGTATTCCCACCAAGGGGCGTCAACGTCGCTAGCTATTGTGAACCAAGCCACCGCTGACAAATTTCATCAATTCCCTGCATACACAGAGTATGGGAACATATAGGCCAGTCCCGAATCAAGGCCTAAACCGCCCCATGGGTTGGCTGGGTCGACTCTCTTGGTCACCGGTATGAGTAGTGGTCTCCGCGAACTAACCCTCAATGATGTCACCCAGTACAGAGGTCCTCCCCATACCACTACCACAGAGTGTGAGAGCATTCCCCACTTTGAGGCTCAGATTGGAGGTACGCCCCATGCCACTTTCAATTTGAATGATGTTCTTCCCCATGGCGGTGATACTCAGTACAAAAGCCTCTCCCATTCTCATTACACGGGATATGGAGTCATTTGTCCTGCCGTCGACCGCTGGTGTAGGGACATTGCCCATCCGGTCCCTCTTCAATGTGGGGATCCTCCCTATGTCCTCTCAGTAGGTGATAAAGTTCCTACTCACCTCATCAACTAGATGGGTGAAGTCCAACCTCGCTCCACCCGCAACAAGCATGGAGGTCCTACCCTTGTTCAGCTAGACCAGTACAAGAACCCTCCTCGTACTGAGGTCTCCAGGGAAAACAAGAATGGAGGCACCCCCATGCTTCTACCAGTTTCTACGAAGGTCTTTCTCCCTCCAATGCTACACATGGTGGTCCTACCTATGTCCCCATTAACATTTGTGCTGGTTCTCCTCGCACCCCGGCTTCCTCGAGTAAAAACCCACTTCTCCACAGCACTAGTGTGGCCGAAGGACTCCATGTCAGAAATCTTCCCTATCCCGAGGAGAAAGCTAGGGGTATAAAGGCGGGTCATCACTGCCATAAGAATAATTCTGAGAGGATCCGAACATAGACCAGACTAGACTGGTTCTCAGACTTCGAGGCAGAATACGACTCGGTGTGTGAACCATCCTCATGGTCATCTGAGTCAAGGGCCGGGGCATGGATGAGGTTCATCAGCCTAGTGGTCCCAGAATGCGAGTTCCATTATATTACCACATCCCTCCATAAGTATTTCCATGGGGATGAAAATATAGCGACCCCATATGTTACGGTCGAGAAATCATCAACATCATCACAAGAAGTACTCTCTACCTCAACAAGAGATCACAAAGAACTATTCTAGGGAATGATAGTGAGCGAGAAACATCACGACCTAAAATCTATAGCCCTATCCCCTGATCTAGGAACGATAGTCTTCACCACATCTTATCATTACATAGAGGCTAGATTGCTACAGTCTTAAGTGGAAAACTCGAGAATTTGTGGCAAGTCAGTCAGCTCTCTGTACTCTCCACTGCTGAGCATGTCATCTAAGCGGTCTACCCTAGTATTGCTGAATGATCCTCAGCCACCCCCAATTGATGAGTGGGGAAATCCTAGTCCAACCCCTGAATCAGAGTCGAGGAGCTTCTAAGAAATCCTCACAGAGAACCACTTCGTTGAGATGTTTTGGCACGTGGCATCATCGAATTCCTGCACACTGGAATCCCTCACCCCTGAGGAAGTTGAGTATTTCCGCAAAACTCTCTAGGAGACACATATTAGTCATCTTAATCAATGTGTGGTTTATCCTTAGAGGCAAGCTCATTTCAATGAAATCAGCGAGCAATACCGTCTGGTTGATTTGGTTGCACTTTTTATTGACCAACGCCCCGAGTCACCAGTTCGTCATACGACCCTCTAGAAGTAATGCATTCAGAGTATCAAGGGACTCCGTAAAATTATCAATGAAGCTACCCCCACATGAAAATACATGGCTGGGGGTAGTATGTTTCCCTCTTCTTCAGTCTTATCCTATGGCAGACCGACTCTCTTGTAAACATCGAAGACATGCCCCCGGGAAGGGTCACTGTCAACATGGCTGACATTGATGGAAAATATGATGAGTTGGAGCTCCTCATTGGAGACATAGCCTTAGAGGGTGTGCCACCACTTTTGGAACCAATGGGAAAAATTTCTCATCAGTATAAGAACCTACTTGGTCGCCTTGCACTCACCGAGGCACTGGTACTCAGCTGGAATTTTGGTAAGGGTAAGGACGGCGTCGAAGCTACCAGGAACTCTGACCCCCTGAGAAGAAAACATTGTGCCAAGAAAATTCTTAGAAGAAGAATTTGGTCGATGAAGTCCTGGCTGGATGTAGTATAGAGCGACGACCCGACTATGAAAATCCTAGTCCATTACAGCAGGGGCATGAACAACTTCCCCTCGGCGAGCTCCCCCAAGAAACCTTGTTCATGCTGCTCCTATGGACAGCGCTATTGTTGGAGCTCACGAAAAGAGGGTGTCGTATGTCTCGTAAAACCCTCTTGAATAGCACGACAATCCAAGGAATCCATCTTGGGTTCCCCCAGCTACCGTGCAGGTCACCCCACCAGCCACTCCACAAGCTGCTATGCCTAGTTTCCATGTTGAGGATCCCGCCAATGTGCTCATAGTTAGAGATCCCCATCAAAACAGGGACCCCTACTCAGATGATCCAATGGTGGAACTCATAGAACACCTTGAGGCATTGGAAACATGTTAGGTGACAATCTCACCTGATGGTAAGCCATATCTGGCATGGGTGGATGATATTTCAGCACCTTCGGGGTTCAGGAATCCCACCTTCTCTCACTTGAATAGGATGGGGGACACTCTGTAACTCCTGCACCACTTCAACTCAAGGTGTGGTCCCATGTTAGGGACTCCTGAGCAGAAGGATGTTTCCAAGATCCATTGTGTTTTAGAAAAAGGAGGGTGTCACATTTGTCTGGTACAACCAGCTCCCCGTTAGATCCGTAACCAGCTGGGAGGACCTTCACAGAAAAATCCTCTACAAGGTCAGCTCTACCACCCAGAAAATGAGCATCTATGACCTCTTAAAGTGAAAACAAAGTCCCGATGAGTGAGCCACATAATTTATCACCCAGTGGAAGGGGATACCAGACTCCCATGACATGTCACTGACTCAGGATAAATTATTGATGATTTGCATATGGATCATCAAGACCGAACTGGTTCTTTCTCTGATCACCCAGAACTATCTTGGAGTATTCTGAGACTTCTTCGATAAGGCCCAATGCCTAGAAGAGGCCCTCTTCCTCAGGACCAACCTCCAGCTCAATAGATTCCACATCAAAATAGGCAGGTTCCCCCACAGAATGCAGTGCCACTGCCTAGGCAAGACAAATAGGCTTCGCCTCTTCGACTGGGGCCTCCAGCTCCTCGTCAGGTCCAGGATCCATGGCCGCCCCATTCCAGAAAAAAAGAAACCGGACATACTCATTCAACATGAATTAGGTCACTGGATATTTTAGATGTTCCTTATAGTAGTGTATTTTATGCTTTCCTGAGTGAAGATGGCCGGAAGAGGCGAATCTCACTAATATCCCCAACTACTACCCCTATCATCATATCCTGGGGAAGATCCACATGATGTTCTATGTGTTTAATGACTAGCTTCAAGACTATGTCAATAACAACATAGATAGGCTGGGACCATCCCCGGAACATGTGGCGGTTGTCTTTGTAAGGCTAGACAACATTAGTGACAGTGAAGGTGAGTGGGAACAGGTTTCTAATAGAGGGTCCCGGAAGTATGATGGATGGATGGCTTGCCAAACAAATGCTCATGCCTATTTTATCATTCGTGCATGCCTGAATCTACCGGAGCCTTCAAAATCTATAACCATATCTTCTACATCATCATCTCAGCATGCCTCTTCCCAGAAGAGCAAGCATCGGCGACACAATGGAATGCAATGCACCCCGCCAATTCCATCGTCATCCCACACTCTTGGCGACTTAATTCCCCCTGAGATAGAGATTACCTCTATAATATTCCATGCGATGGATGAATCTTCAAGTGATAATCAAGGGTACACTTTGGTTAATACTAGGGATTTGGTAAACCCCTATATAACTCATGACGATGGGGAGTGACAGGCAAGGATCCCCAACATTTCCAACTAATGCCAACTTTGGAAGAGTCATGACCAGATGGATCGTTGAGGAACATCAGTTGGAACCTCCTGCCAGGCCATGAATTCCACTGAGAGCAGACAATAGGCCCAGCGTAGAGCTCAGAACATGAAGCCTTTTCATCAGGTGTCTTCCTGCCCGCCTCCACCACCGTTTGTGCTACTGGATCAGGCAGAGCTACCTCAACCATGCTGAGACCAGCCTCACCTAGCTACAGGCCGATCTCAGTCATCTGGTCCTCATCCAACATATTCTCTTCAGGATTTGACTAGTGAGCATAAGGATATACCCATCACCAGTCAGCCTCTAGCCGTTCACCTATCGTCATATATGAGGGAGGCCCTCGCTGAGGCATTAATAATCCCCCTTCATTTGAGATGAAGGTATCATCTATAGAATCCTTTCATGATGAAACGGTCAAGATTTCGGAACGTTAGGCCATCATTTCATTTTTTGGAGAAGATGAAGGCTCTCCCAAATAGGGGAACATTCGTCAAATGTACATCACCAGAATATTTAACAGCTTGGAGGTTCGCCGCTATCATGTTGACACCAACTCTGTGATTAACCTTATCCCAACGTGGACACTATAAAAGTTGTGGTTATCTGAAGATGACCTAACTTCTACTGACTTATGTATCCAGGGATACGATAAGATGGAGCAGACCCCATTCGGTAAGATTAGTTTGAAAACCTAGTTCGGTGGCCTAGTTGACAACATCGAGTTTATGGTTGTCTCCTAGGACACCGCGTAAAATGAAGTGATGGGAAGACATTGGATCCCCCTACATTTGTTGGTCACATCATCATATCACCAGTGCCTTAGGTACTCTCTTAATGGTCGAGTATGCATACTTTATGGTGATGCATCTCTACTAACCTCTTGTGAAGCCCGCTACATGGATGACGACTATTACAAGAATATGGATAAATAGATTCATGCAAGTGAGGTTGAGCCCTCCACGGTTTCAACTGACCCCTAGGAAGGTCTGGATGATGCCTATGTCTTCCTGATCCATCGAATAGAAGCCACAACCCCTAATATGGGGAAATATTTTTTTGCCTTCTATACAAGAGGAAAGCATATTTCCATATCCAAGTGATGACTGTAAATCACCTCATACTACTACACAAATCAGGATCAGGAGATACAGAACCTCATACCTCATACCGTATCGTGATGTCCGCCCCATGACAATGGCAGTATGTCATACATGTCTTTTTATTCGGGATGTGATTAACTGACTCAAGTCTACACATCACTATTGCATTGATATCATAAAGTGTGGCTATAATGACCCATACTTTACATACATGGTTATTACCTCAGAATTGAAGCATACTTATTATAACATATAACATAACCATGATAAGACTGTATAGGTATAGTTTCTTTAGAAACTGGGAAACGTAAACAACTGGTTCATAAATCATCCACATTGTCTCTCGTTTATTTCATGATATCAAGAGTACCTTTTGGAATATCTTACATAATACCCTTATTCATGACCTGGGGAAAAGAAAACATACAAAAGGGTGAGCTCAAATTCTCATTAAGGGAAAACAAAAGAAATATCAATCATGTCATATTCATAAGAACATAACATTTTGAAAATCATTACCTGCAAAAGAGATCATAATATCATAACATGGGATAAATAATAGTGGTTAAATGTAATAACAATAATCAAAACATAAAACATGAAACTTTGTGGAACACACACATAATCATAGAAAATCAATTCATATTAGTCAAGGCTCATTTCCAAGACCATCATAAATGACAAAGTCCATTACTAAACCGAGTTCACTCCTCGTTCCAGTCCTGTATCACTGAACTGGATTAACTTGTCATTCCAGCCATGTCTATCTAATGAGATATAAATATTAAACATATGCATTGGAGGGAGATATATTTCCCACCCATCTCATAATGAAACAATTCTTATGTGTTCCACAGATTCATAAATCATATCATATCCCATGTAATAAAATTGGGATTCTTAAACCTCATGACATCATAACATAATCTATATAAGATAAAAGGACATCATAAAATTAATTCCATCATAACATAATCAAATCAATGTAAAAATAGGGATTGAAACAGAAACCCATATTATCTTAGATGGAAAACAATTTTGATAAAACACTTGAACTCCATTATTGAGGAAAATATCCTTTCTACTTCAAAAATTTTTCTCATTTCTTAAAGTGTCATACAATTTTAAACTATAAGAAGTTGATTATAAATAAACATGAATGATTTTAAAGGAATATTCATGGAAATAATTTTCTATGAAATCATTAAAATCCATTCATTTCGTATATGTTAAAAAAACATTCTTCTCATACTTTTGCCAGAAAAGTCAAAAAAGTACCTTCTACTAAAAACAACAAAATATTCCTTTCATATATTTTACTAAAAACTCACCAATGGGTAAAATTAGATTTAAAAAATTTCAGGAGGATATAAATAATATTACATATTGAGGAAACATGGATGTGGATGATAAATATTCACCAGTAAATTCTGAAGTATAAACAATCTCGGATAAAAATGAGATTGCGAGATTTTCCCTTACCATAGGTCCGATTTTCTTCGTATGTACCGAACTTCCTGTATAAGAATTTAAATAATGTCATTGACTTGTTAAATAATCATATTCATTGTTACGATTTCATATACGGTCATATTCTTATCTATTTATAAGTTATATTTCCTTCTAGTTGTTATTCGGGAGTTCATTTTTTATGTTCTTATGCATGTCTTGTCGAATAAATTCATATTACTATTTTTAGATTGTAGATACCTTATTTAAAGAATGGTATTAGTGTAATATATATCATATATATTCATTCAATTAATTTATATAATCATTATTCAATGAATATCATGTAGAACGAGTCGCATCACATCGTGGAGACAATAGGCCGTACATATGCACGAGCGATGATATCATTCCCATAATCGTGGAATTTTATTTAAGTGTATTTATACTATTTCAGAATCAATATAAATTTAAAATAATCATATATAGTTATTCTTTACAAAATTATACCCATCCAAGTAAGCTGGTGGTGGAAAACAAATTACACCACGGCGTGTAGACGGTATTCTGTACGTACGCACGCGCTGTGATTTTGTTTTCCATAGGATGGATAGAAGGTGAAATAGGGTTTTTTAATATTTATAATAACATATCAGTATATTTGTGATAGTTATGTTATTAATTAATAATTAAAAAACTAAAGAAGAGGAAGTATAAGAAGAAATAAATTTGAAATAATCGATAACGGATATTACCTCTTCTTCGAAACGCCTCTTTGAAACCTCCTCTAAGGGTACTAAAATTTCTCTTTGAAGAAGACAAGGACCTCTATTATATTTCTAGGGAAGTTTAGAAGGGAAATTTTCAGGGTTTGGCTGAGCTTTAAGGCACAAAATTGTGTGAGGAGGTGATGGAGGAGGGGCCCTTTTATAAGGGAGGAGGGGGCACCTTAGGAAAGACTTAAAATATTATTTTATAATAAAATATTATTCGGTTTATAATGGCTCCAAATTAATTTATTTGGAAGATAAAGTGGGGGTGGGTATAAATCCACTCAAAAAATAGGTTTTATACAAGTTTAAGTTACTATATTAACCTTATAATTTAGATTTATCTCTAAGATAAATAATTGAACTTCTACCATGTCTTCTTATTTTCATACACTATATGGTTAATAAACTTACTATAACAAGAAAAACGAACCCCAAGTGGTTCATTATTATACTATATAACCTTATCTAAGTCATTTTTCAGAAACTTATATTTTTAGGAATATAATACAATAAATAATATAATATTTGTTTTAAAAACTATTTTATGTCAATTTTGAAACAATTTGGTAATTGATATTTTTGAAAATAATAACAGAAAGATTAGTTTTAACAATTTTTATTAAATCATTACTAACATGTCATATTAACTTATAAAATTAGTGGAATTCATAAAAAGTATAAATTACATTAATTTGGTTATTTAAAACATCAATTATGTTAATATTTCATTAATTAGGTAATTACTACATCATCATTGTGTCATAAATAAATTAAATTATATAATGTATAAAAATATAACTAAAATAATTTTAGGTAGGAAATTATTTTACCTTTCTAATTAATATTTATAGTCGAATTTATATTATCTATAACCCTACATTAAAAATATTTTTAACCATTAAACTTTGATTTTAACTATATTAACACTTCTTTAAATAAAATAATAATAAGTGACCTAATCTAATCCAAGTGGAACTAAAGGGTAATAATTTATTCCTAAGGTTTATTTTGGTTGAATTAGACTTATCCAATAGAATTAGGAAATCTGTTAGGGTAATAATAATATCATTTTTACCCTTAATTACCGTATTTACTTTTAACAGTGGTAAAAAAATTAAAAAGTTACTATTTACCAAAAATTATTTTTATCTTATTGAACCATATTTTACTCCTTGATATTAGTTGTGTCTCTCAGATTTTTAAAATTCCACTCACAAAAGAGGTAAAATTATGTTTTTTGTAAATTTTCAAATTCTCATAGGAGGTGGGTACAAGATGGTGAAAAATAAAATTTTTATATATCTAAAATTATTATATAATGACTCCAATAAATTACATTGAACATATATATGTATTATGTATCTATTTTGACAAAAAATAAATTTAAATAAAATAAATAATTATTTAAATAAATAGTCAATTTTTAAATAGTAACCTAGTCTTTTCACTATTCATCAAAAATTGAATGTTTTCAGAAAAATACCATAATTTCATCCTAGTCTAATTTTGATATTCTAATTCCAAAAATGAAGTCTATTTTGAAAGATAAAATTTATAAAATTTTAAAAAGTGGGTATTAGTATTCATAACAACAAGTTTATATAATATTTTAATAGCATATCATTGTTTAGTGAATCTCAGTATTGCGTACAACACACGCTATCGTGGAAGGTCGTGATTTCCTGTAAAGCAAGACAAGCTAGTGTTGTGTGTAGTGAAAGATTACTTTGATGTTGTGTATAAAATAAAACATAAAAAATATAATTCTCATAAACTATTAGGGTGTTACATTCTACCCCCATAAAATGAATTTCTCCCTATAAATTCATCACTTCATAACAAACAGATGAGGATAACTCTCCCTCATCATATCCTAAAGATCACATGTAGCTTCTTCTAATTGGTGGTTCTTCCATAAAACATTCACCAAGTGAGTGGTCCTGTTCCGTAGATCTTTTTCGTTACGATCCAGAATCTCTATCGGTTGTTCTTCATAAGAAAGATCTTGCTCCAGTGGTACAACTTCTGAAATTAGTACATGTGAAGGATCGGGTATGTACTTTCTCAAGAGAGATATATGGAACACATCGTGAACTTGAGAGTGATTCGGTGGAGGCGCCAATTGGTACGATAGCTTCCCAACATGATCCAATATTTCTAAAGGATCGATATACCTAGGAATCGGCTTTCCCTTCTTTCCAAATTTCATTACTCTCGTCCAAGGAGATATTCGTATGAACACTTTATCACCCACTTAAAACTCTAGGTCTTTTCATTGGTTGTCGGCATAAATATTTTGTCAACTATGAGCTACTCTTATGTGTTGTTGAATAGATCTGACCTTTTCTGCCATCTCATCAAAAAGATCAGGTCCTAATAGGTTTCTTTCCCCAAATTCATCCCAAAAAGTTGGAGTCCTGCATTTCATTCCCTAGAGAGCTTCATAAGGAGCCATCAAAATACTGGAATGAATGCTTTTATTATAAGAAAATTCCACCAAAGGTAGGTGTTGATCACAACCATCTTTGATTTCCATAGAGAAAGATCTTAACATATCGTCAAGAGTTTGAATTGTCCTCTCAAACTGACTGTCTGTCTGAGGATGATAAGTAGTGCTGAAACTCAACTCTCTATCTAGAGTATGCTGAAGACTTTTCCAGAACATCGAGGTATACCTCAGATCCCGATTAGATATAATGGAATGTGGTACTCCATGCTATCTTACCACTTCCTTTAAATATATCCAGGCAAGATGATCCAGAGATAAATCTTCTCTAATTGCAATGAAGTGTGACGACTTTGTAAGACGATCAACTATGACCCAGATAACATTATTGACATTGGTAGTTTTAGGAAGTCTGGTGACAATGTCCATATTTATGTTTTCCCATTTCCATTCAGGTATGGGTAATGTTTGTAACATCCCCTAAGACTTTTGTATCTTTAACGTTAACTTGATGACAAACAAAGCATCGAGAGGCATATTCAGCAGCATATCTTTTCATGCCATCCCACTAGAAGTACTCTTTCAGGTCCCTATACATCTTCGTGATTCCAGGATGAATAGAGAATGAAGAACTATGAGTCTCATCCAGCAACTCCTTCATTAATTCTGGGATGGGGGGAACACAAACCCGATTCCTGAACCTTATTATCTCATCCCAATCAAGGTTGAATTCAGGAACATTTCTCACATTCTTTTGTAACTCTACATATTCTTTTTGCACCTCTCTAATTTTCACATGTATAGATGCTTGAACATTCATTTGAGAAAGATAATATTTTTCCCCTTCCATTATAATTCCAATATCTATCCTTTGTAAATCCATAAATATTGGATCTTTTGTGATCCTCATCATGGATAACCTAGCATGGTCTTGTCGACTTAATGCATCTGCCACCTTGTTTGCTTTCTCAGGGTGATAATGAATTGAGTAGTCGTAATCCTTAATCATCTCCATACATCTTCTTTGGCGCATATTTAGATCCATTTGTGTGAAAATATACTTTAAACATTTATGATTAGTATAAATATCACACTTTTGACCATAAAGATAATTCATCCATATTTTTAATGCAAATATTACATCGGCTAACTCCAAATCATGAGTTGGGTAATTTTGCTCATGGATTTTCAAATGTCGTGAGGCATAATCTATCACCATATCATTTTTCATGAGAACACACCCCAGTACCTTCATGGATGCATCACTGTAGATCACAAACCTTTCTCCACTACATAGTAGTGTGAGCACATTTTCACGAGATATCCAACACTTTAACTCTTTGAAATTATCTTCACACTCCTCCGTCCACACGAACATGACTCCTTTTCGAGTCAACCAGGTGAGTGTATTAGATAACATTGAAAAATATTTCCCAAAACGTCGATAATATCTAGCCAGTCCAAGAAAACATCAGATCTCAGTTACTTTCGTTGGTCTCGACAATCTTTCAATAACTTCTGTTTTTGCTGGATCCACAGATATCCCCTCTTTTGAGATTATGTGACCCAAAAATGAAACTTTTTGAACCCAAAATTCACACTTGGAAAATTTGTCATAAAGCTTCACCTTTCATAGGGTCTTTAATACAATTCTCAAGTGATCATAATGTTCTTCCTTTCTCTTTGAATAGACAATAATATCGTCTATAAAGACTACCACAAACTGATCAAGATATTTTCTAAAGACTCTATTCATTAGATCCATGAAGATAGTAGGGGCATTAGTAAGACCAAATTCCATCACTATAAATTCATAGTGTCCATAAAATGTACGAAAATCCGTCTTTTGTATATCCTCTTTTATTGACCCTAAATTTATGCTACCCTGAATGAATATCAATCTTGGAGAAGTATTGAGCTTCGCGTAGTTGGTCAAATAAGTCATCATTACATGGGAGAGGATATTTGTTCTTGATAGTGATCTTGTTATGTTCTCGATAATCCATACAGAGTATCATTGATCCATCCTTCTTCTTATCAAACAGAACAGGTGCTCCCCAAGGTGACACACTAGGGCTTATGAATCCTTTATAAATATTCTCTTGGAGTTTCTTCTTCAATTTCTGTAACTCAATTTGGGCCAATATATATGGTGTCTTTGAAATATTCATAACACCCGATATGAGTTCTATTGAAAAATCTACTTCACGATTTGGTGTAAGACCTGGGAATTCCTCTAGAAAGACATCATCAAACTCTCATACAATGGGAATATTTGTAATCATGAGTTTCTATCCAGCCATTTGAGATAAATAACCTTCATTTATTGGAATAAATACCCATTATATGGAAGAAATTTCCAAAGGAAGGTTATATCCATCCTTGCAATGATAGATGATAGTAGATTGATCAGGAATATTAAATGTGATTGCCCTTCTTTAGAAATTGATATGAGCTCCGTAGAAAGAAATCCAATCCATGCCACGAATTACATCAAATTACACTATAGGATGGATAACAAGATTTGTAGGAAGCACTTTCTCAAAAACATCAATCAGAGAAGAATTGTAAAATTTTGATGCAACTGTTGTGCCATTAGGGGTTGTCACAGCTAAGTCAATATCTAACTGTAGAGGTAATACGGTGATACCCTTAGAAAAGACATTAGAAATTAAAGATTGGGTGGATCTAGAATCAAATAAAACATTTTATACTTTAGAGTGGATGGTAAGTTTACATTTCACCACTTCATTATCATACTCCACATCGCAGATAGAAATATCATGTGACTTTCCTTTGTCTTTGGCCTTAAGAGTTTATTGACGTCGATCATCCAAAAAAATCCTTGGATAAGCGCATTGATTGGCATAATTACCCATTTCCTTGCACTTGAAACATTGGAGTGTAGGAGGTGCATTCTAAGTATCCCTTTATTTTTTCATAACATTAGACATCTTCTTCCAATTATTTCGACATTCAACTACCGGATGACCTTTTTTTCCACACTTAAAACATTTACTTGTCCCTTTAATACAATTACATCTATGTTTAATTACACACTTTGAGAATAAGGGAAAACTCATCTTCTTTTCAGTGTGGTTTTAGGTTTTCCCTTGAAGTCCATTTTCTTCTTCTTATCAAACCCATATGACTAATGGCTTACTATAATCTCCATATCAACCTTGAGAGCACATAGAAAAATTTCCTTATAGCTATTGAAGTCCCTTATGGCTAACGCCCTTCGAGACTTGGTTTTAAGCCACTAAAGAATCGATCGATTTTACTCTCAGGTTGGATAACAATTCCGGAAGCATACCTTGCAAGTCTTGTAAAATTTGATCTGTAGGTACCAACAGATTCATCATCCTTTTTCTTCAGTTCAAGAAAATTCTTATCCATCTTTGTTCAATGAATACTAGGGATGTACTTATTGAAAAATATGTTCTTGAACTCTTCCCATTCCATGGACTCAATTTCATCCCTTTTCCTCGCATTCTTAATAATATTTCACCATTGATCAACTTTACCTTCCAAATGATATACTACTAAGATAACTATATCATGTTTAGAACATTGCAGGATTGAAAATATCCTTTTAGTTGTACTGATCCATTGTTCAGCCACTAATGAATCTGAAGACCCGCTGAATGAAGGTGGACACTGCCTCGTGAAGGAGTCAATAGAATGTTGCACCTTCCTGTACTCATTTGGAAGTCCAGAATGATTCATAGATTGAGAAATTTGTGTGAGCATGGCTACAAGATTTTTCATGCCATCTCCCATAACTTTTGGTTTCTCAGGGGGAAAATCAATGCATTTCTCGTCGCATTCAACATTAACACGGTTCCTTCGACTTCTAGCCATTGACTAGAACCAAGAAGCATAGTGTGAGAAACACTAATCATAACAGGAAAAACACATAATCAGGAATAAAATTTTAGACATTAGGTCTTATCATATGTTGTTCATGGCCATTTCTAAAACACTAATATTGTGTTATATGTTTATACATATCCTTAGAGTTCTTATTAAGTATTTCACATCCTAGTTTCCAAAGGATGACTATAACATTCCTCTGATACCAAATATGACGACCCATACTTTACACACATGGTTATTACTTCATAATTGATGCATACTTATTAAAAAATATAACAAAACCTTGAAAAGGGCATATAGGTATAGTGTCTTTAGTAACTGGGAATCATAAACAACTTGTTCATAAATCATTTACATTGTCTCTCATTTATTTGATCATATCTAGAGTCCCTTTGGGAATATCCTACTTAATACCCTTTTTCCTAACCCAGGGAAAAGAAAACATACAAATAGGTGAGCTCAAATGCTCGGTAAGGGTAAACAAAAGAAATAACAATAATATAATATTCATAAGTACATAACATTTATAAAATCATAACCTGCAAAAGAGATCATAATATCATAATATGGGATAAATAATAGAAGTGCAATGTAATCCCAATAATCATAACTTAAAACATGAAACTTTGTGACAGACACACATAATCATAAAAAATCATTTCATATCAGTCAATACTCATTGCCAAGACCATCATAGGGGACAAAGTCCATTACTGAACCACGTTCACTCCTCGTTCTAGTCCTGTATCACTGAACCAGATTAACTTTCCATTCTAGCCATGTCTATCTCATGAGATATAAATCTTTACCAAATGAATTGGAGGGAGATATATGTCCCACCCTTCTCATAATGAAACCATTATTATGTGTGCCACAAAATCATAAATCATACCATAACCTATGTAATAAAAATGGGATTCTTAAACATCATTCCATCATAACATTATACATATAAGATAAAAGGACATAATAAAATTAATTCCATAATAACATAATAAAATCAAAGTGAAAATAGGGATTGAAATAGAAACCTATATTATATTATATGGAAAATAATTTTGATAAAACACTTGAACTCCGTTCTTGCGGAAAATATCTTTTCTACTTCAAAAACATTTTTCCTTATTAACATGTCATAAAATTTTAAACTAAAAGAAGTTGATTTAAAATAAACTTGAAAACATTTAAAGGAATCTCTATATAAATAATGTTATATGAAATCATAAAAATCCCTTCATGCCGTATAAGATAAAAAAACATTCTTCTCGTACTTTGGCCGAAAAAGTCAAAAAGTACCTCGTAATAAAAACTAAAAAATATTCCTTTCATATATTTTACAAAAAACTCACTAATGGGTAAAATTGTATTTAAAAAATTTAAGTAGGATATAATTATTATTAAATTTAGTGGAAACATGGATGTATATGATAAATATTCCCCAATATATTCTAAAGTATAAGAAATCTCGGATAAAAATGAGATTGTGAGATTTTCCCTTACCTTAGGCCTGATTTACTTTGTACGTATTCAAACCACCTGTATAATGATTTAAATAATGTCATTGAATTATTATAGAATCATATTAATTGTTATTATATCATATATGTTCATATTCTTATCTATTTATTAGTAATATTTCATTGTTACTTGTTATTTGGGAGTTCATTTCATTATGTTCTTACACATGTCTTGTCGAATAAATTATTATTCCTCTTTTTAGGATATAGACACCTTATTTACAGAATGTTATTAGTGTAATATATATCATATTTATTCATTAAATTCATTTATATAATCATTATTTAATTAATATCATGTATAAAGAGTCGCATCACATCATGGAGACGGTAGGTCGTACGTACACACACACACGATGATATCGTTCCCATGATCGTGGAATTGTATTGAAGTGTATGTATACTATTTAATAATAAATATCACTATAATATAATCATATATAGTTATTCTTTACACCATTATACCCATCCAGGTAAGGTGGTGGTGGAAAACAGATTACACCATGACATGGAGACAGTATTCCGTACGTACGCACGCGTGGTGATTTTCTTTTCTATAGGATGGATAGAAGGTGAAATAGGTTTGTTTCATATTAATAATAACATATCAGTATATGAGTGATACTAATGTTATTACTTCATAATGAAACAACTAAAGAAGAGGAAGTATAAGAAGAAATAAATTTGAATGAATCGGTAACAGATATTACCTCTTCTTCGACACGCCTCTTTGAAAACTCCTCTTAGGGAACTAAAATTGGTATTTTAAGAAGACCAAGACCTCTACTATGTTTATAAGGAAGTTGAGAAGGGAAATGGACAGGGGTTGGATGTGCATTAAGACTCAAAATTGTGTGAGGAGGAGAGGGAGGAGGTGCCCTTTTATAAGGGAGGAGAGATACACCTTAGGAGAAAATTAAAATATTATTTTATAATAAAGTCGTATTCGGTTTGTAATATCTCCAAATTGATTTTTTTCGAAGTTGAAGTGGGGATGGGTCTAACCCCTCTAAAAAAATAGGTTTTAGACAAGTTTTAAGTTACTATTTTAACATTATCATTTAGATTTAACTCTAAGTTAAATAATTTAACTTTTATCTTGTATTTTTTTTCTTACACTATATGGTAAATAAATGTACTATAACAAGACAAACGAACACAAAGTGGTTCATTATTAATATATATAACCTTATCTATGTCATTTGGAAGAACCTTTTATTTTTAGAAATATAATATCATTTTTACCCTTAATTACCCTATTTACTTTTAATATGGTAAAAAAAGGAAAAAGTTACAATTCAACAAAAATTACTTTTATCTTATTCAACCAAATTTTACTCCTTGATATTATCTATGACTCTCAGATTTCTGAACTTCCACTCACAGAAATAGTAAAATTATGTTTTATATAAATTTTCAAATTCTCCTAGGAGGTGGGTAAAAGACGGTGAAAAGTTCAATAAGATTTTAATATATCTAAAATTATTATAAAATGATCCCAATAAATTACATTGGACATATATAAGTATTATGTATCTATTTTGACCTAAAATAAATTTAAATAAAATAAATAAATATTTAAATAAAAATCGGTTTTTAAATAGTAACCCAGTGTCTTCACTATTCATCCAAAATTGAATGTTTTTAATAAAATACCAAAATTTCACCCTAGGCTAATTTTGATATTACGAATCCAATAATGAAGTTTGTTTTGAATGATAGAATTTATAAAATTTATAAAAATGGCTATTACTATTCATAACAGTTAGGTTATATAATAGTTTAATAGCATATTGTTGTTTAGTGAATCTCGGTATTGCATACAACACACGTTATCGTGGAAGGTCGCGATTACGTTTAATGAAAGCCAAGACAGTGTTGTGTGTAGTGAATGATTAATTTTATGTTGCGTATAACATAAGACCTAAAAAATATACTTCTCATAAACTATTAGGGTGTTACAGTGGCCCCTAAGGCCGAAGGCCAGATGGGATTGGATCGACTGCCTTCATTGCTATGGTTTCGACAGCACGTTAATCTCCCGATATGATGTCCGCTACTATCTGGGATAGTACTGGCCTCTCGTCAGGATCTGCTAACCCAGAAGAAGCTCCCCTTTCTAGGGACCTCTCATCCTCAAGTGAAGAAGATGATTTGAAGAATGCTCCACCCACCTTTGAAGAAATTGTTTTCGCTACGGTTGATGAACTGGTACCGACGATCCTTGGTAGCAAGGCCGATCCGAGACCCATAATGATCAATGCTGCCCTTTCCCTTGAAGAGAAGAAGCAGTACGTTAACTTCCTTAAATAACACCATGATGTGTTTTCCTTGAGTTACGATGAGATTCCAGGACTAGATCCTCAGGTAGCCATGCACTACCTTAGTCTCCCTGATAATCATCACGGGTTCAAGCAGCCTTCATGAAAAATGAACCCTTATCACAGTTCCATGTTCAAGGCTAAAGTTTAAAATCTTATCCGAGAAAACATCGTCAAGGAGGTCTTGTTCCCCATGCGGCTAGCCAACATTATGCCAGTCAGGAAGAATAACAGACAGATCAGAGTCTGCATTGACTTTCGAGATCTCAATCGTCACTATCCGAATGATGATTTTCCCCTTCCAGTGATGGAATTTCACATTGATGCTATGACTGGGTTTCATTCCCTCTCTGTCATGAATATGTACTTTGTATATAATCAGATCTATATGGCCCCTGAGGATGAAGACTCCACAGCATTCAGGGCACCATAAAGTACTTTCTGTTACAAGGTTATGCCCTTTGTCCCGAATAATGCAGGTTCCACCTATCAGTGGGCCATGCACCGCATCTTCAAGAAAATCCTTGGGAAATTGGTGGAAGGTTATGTGGAAAATATGGTGGTCAAATCTCACCAGACTACCACAAAACAGGTCAAGGCCAGCGCCACCCTTTATCAGTGCTAACGAAAAGCGCTAATAAAGGGGGTATCTTTAACAGCGCTAAAAAAGCGATGATAATGGCTACCTTTATCATTTCTAAAAAAAGAGCAGATAAATGTACCACATTATCATCACTTTTTTAAAGATAATAATGGTACCCCCTTTAATAGATCTTTTTTTTGCGCTATTAAAGGTTACCCCATTATCAGTGCTTTTTTTAGTAGTGCTGATAAAGGGGGGTCTTTATCAGCGCTTTTTTTAAAAGCTCTAATAAAGGGTCCACTTCCAAAATAAATTAAATAAAAATATATATTAATATATAAATATATAGATATATTTATATTGATATAAATATAACATATATTTTTTAAATTTAATTATAAATTTATTTTATATAAGTATAAATATACAGTTACACTTAATATATATGATATTTAGTGAAAATGGAATTTAAAAAATTAAAAAAAAGTTAATAATTTGATAACTATTATGGAGTAATTTACATTTAATAACAATTCAATGAATAAAAAAATAAAACAAAATTTAAAAAAATCCCAAATATGTTGTAAATTAATCTCGAACTTCAAATGACCATAAATTTTGATTTGGGTGTCCGTTTGAGCTCTACCAAATATCAAATTGAAGCCTGCGACGATATATACACCCATATAATTAGGGATTACCATGGTCAAGGTTATTTCGAGGCCACAAATGGGCCAGATGGCCTCCAAAACTGATTTTTTAGTCGGGATACCCCAATTTTGTATCATTTTGTAGATTTTTGGCCTCGTTTATGGGGGTTTTATTGGATTTTTTTGGTGGGGAATGAATGTATTCTAAGTTATTACATTCATATTGATATTATGACATTAAAATGTCATGGTTTTTTTATAAGGAACTTCTATTTATAATCAAATATATAACAATATATAAATATTTTTATATATTCACACATAAAAATTTAATTATATATATAAAAAATAGAATATATTTACATATAAAATATATTAGAATTGTCTAAAAAATAACTAGTATCCATTTTATTTAAAATAACAATATATAAATATTTATATACATATATATTAATCTAACTATATATATTGATATAACTACATATATATATTTATATAACTATAAATATATATATTAATATCACTATAAATATATATATTAATATATATATATATATATATTAATATAACTATATATATATAATATAACTATATTGATCTAACTATATATATTAATATAACTATATATTATGTTTTGAAGCTCATTTAAATGAATAGACAATCCACTAAATGAAAAAATTTCAATTTCCCATGGAATTATACCTTGTACAGAAAGCACGTGTCATTACAACCTCCCCCCTTAGAACATATCATCCATGAGAATCCTGCAGGAATAATGAAAATATCACTTGACCTATAGGAGTCTTGAAGTCTCATTCAAACGGTCACATTGAGTTTCTAATATATAAAAATTTATATACCATTAACATATAAAATATATTAGCTTTATCTAAATGATAACTAATATCCATTTTATTTAAAATAGAAATATATAAATATTTATATACCTATATATTAATCTAACTATATATATATTACTATAAATACATATATATATTGATATAACTATAAATATATATATTAATATCACTATAAATATATATATTAATATAACTATATATATATATTAATATAACTATACATATATATATTAATATAACTATATATTACTATATGAAAAAATATAACTAAATATATATATATATATATATATAGATATTTCATTAACTGGAGAACAAATAAATATGGTAGAGTGGTAAAGGCTTTAGGTGCGCAAGGGGGAGGTCTCGAGATCAAATATTGTTGGAGGCAAGGGCGCGCGCATGATGGTGGATTTGGGGGCTAGTGCTGATAAAAGGGGTGGGTGTAGTGATGATATAGGGTGGAGGGGGGGGGGTGCGTGTGGGTGCATGAGGGGCTGGAATGTGCTATTAAAAGGGGGTCTGAAGCGCTATAAAATCCCCCCCCCCCAATTTGCAGGTTTTTTTTATTTTTTTATAATTTTTTTTAAATTTTTATAAATTTTTTTACTTTTATCAGTGCTCTTTGGAGTGGTTAGCTTTAGCAGTGCTTTTATAGCACTGTTAATAGCCATTTTTAGTGCTGATAAAAGGTTTATATATAGTAGTGCCATTTCCAGGACCATCTTAAGGACCTTGATAAAGTGTTTGGCTTCCTCCGTTCCCACAACCTGAAGATGACCCTATTGAAGTGTGCCTTCGAGGTCACCTCTGGGAAGTTCCTTGTCTTTGTTGTCAGGTACCATGGCATCAAGATCAACCCAGAGAATATCAAGGCCATAAAATAGATGACTCCCTCGAGAATTATTCGGGATCTTAGAGGATTCTAAGGCCACTTAGACTACATACACTGATTCATTGTGAATATGGTCAGAATGTGTAAGCCCTTTTCCCAGCTCATTAAGTAAGGCTCCACCTATGAAAAGTATGAATAGTTCTAGGGTGTGTTCGAGTAAATCAAGAATTATCTGCTCCAGCCTCCAGTCTTGAGGCCACCCATCTTCGGAAAACTGCTGATCTTATATGTGACTTTCTTGGAATGATCTCTTGGTTCCCTTCTCGACCAGAAGAACAATGAGAGGATAGAAAATAGCCTCTACTACCACATCTTCATTATCCTTGATATAGAGAACAGAAAATCCCTAATTGAAAAGAGTTTTCTTGTGTTGTTATTCGGAGTACAAAAATTGTGACACTACTTGCAACACCATGAGGTACAACCGGTGTCTCAAGTGGACCCACTGAAGTACATTCTAAACAACCTCATGTTAACCAGCCTTTCATTCACTGTTGGTGGTAATGCTTCAGCAGTTCTACACCAGGTTCATGCCTCAGATGGTTATTAATGGGAAATCATTGACAGATTTTCATGAAACACATCCAACCCCCATGGACCAGTCCCTGGCTTAGATTTTCCCGATGAGGAAATCCTCTCAGTAGATCATGCCATCCCGTGTTGAAATATGCACATTAATGGTGCCTCATTGAGCCCCATAGGTAAGAGGCTCAATGATCACAGACTCAATAGAGTATGATTTGTGTATTGTCTTTATTATCCTGGCACAAGCCATTTTTCCATACTCATTCCTTTTGTTGGCAGGTTGCACCAACAATGAAGCAGAGTATCAGGCCTTCATTACTGGCCTCGAGCTAGATCTCGAGACCAATGTTCCAAATTTTCATGTGAAAGGGAACCTAAACTAGTCATTAAAAATATCAACGATGACTATGTCATCCAGAAACTAGATATTGTACCATTGTTGGATCACATCCTCCAGCTAATGGCCGAGTTTTCAGCTCGGCTAGATGTTACCCATATCCGTAGATCTTAGAACGGTCGAGCTGATGCCATAGCTGGCCTGGCTGAATCACTTATAGAACCCAAGCAGGATGATCTGCTTATACACATGGCACATCAGAGAGTCATTTCTCATGTCACCCCAGATGATGACCAAAACATGCGGGTATGCCATCTCACTGTTGGAGCCTCCACGTCATGACCCCCAGGTTCCTCAGATGTAGTGGTTGATGTGACACCCAACTTGAGAGATCCCTTTGTATAGTATCCCCAAAATGGTTGCCTACCTGCTGATTGGGCCGACTGCGAAGTAATCCAACATAGCGCACTGTAGTTTACCATCCATAGTGGTCCCAGTCTTGAGAAAATCCTCTACAAGTGTGTGTTTGATGGTGTTCAACACCGTTGCATCTGAGGTGATAAGATTTCTCAGGTCATACATGACATTCACGCCAGTTCCTATGGGGCTCACAAGACTGGGCCGAAGATATCCCATCAGATCCGAAGAATATGGTACTTCTGTTCCACCATGATCCATGATTTCATCAAGTTCACCAAGAGATGTCACATTGGACAAATTCATGATAACATCTTGCATCAGCCTCTAGAACCTCTCCAATCCACTGATTACTCATTTTTGTTTGCGGTGTGGGGACTCGATGTCAGGGGTCAATACCCACAGGTGACAGCTCATCATTGCAGGTTCATCCAGACCACCAAATATTTTATTTCCATGTGCGCAAAGGATGTTCCGCTCAAGGAGGTCAACACATGTTCAATTGTTTATTTTTTGAGCTCTAATATCATCTACCGTTATGGATTCCCCCATGTCATCCTCATTGATAATGACACGACCTTCCGAGCAGCTGAGTTGACGAAATTATATGTCATGTACAACATCCATTTGAATTATACAACACGATATGACACGCATGGAAATGGGAAGACCGAGGCGTTCAACAGAACCCTCTCTAATGTTTTTCAAATAAATTGTTGGTCAGAATAAGAAGAGTTGCCTGGATGAGCTCCCCAAAGACCTCGAGGATTTTTAGACGACTACTTGTAATTCCAACCAGGTGACCCCATATTCCCTGGTGTATAGAGCTAAGGTCGTCCTACCCATCGAGGTCTAGATACCTTCTCTACGCACAACAGTATATGACCAGCAGGCGCCAGATAAGGTAGAAACAATTCATCCAGCTGAATTGGAAGCACTTTACGAGAATAGGCTTCATGCCCTACACAATATAGAAAGTTATCAGAATAAGATAGATATAACCTTTAACTATAAGGTTCGCCTCAGCTCTTTCGTGCCAGGCAACATGGTATTGGCCCTCCTGACACTAATGATCCTTGGTAGGAAACCACCGATGTTGGTGCCCAAATGGGAAGGGCTTACATAATTCACAGGGTTTATCCCCATGGGGAATACTCCCTAGTGGCAATGTATTATGAGCGTATAACTCCTCACACCAAGCCAGGTTCCTCAAAAAATATTTTTCCTCAGCCTGTAGGTCCAACATGACCCTAAATTTTCTTGTCCCGCATGACCCTAAACTGCATGCTGGGACCGCATGACCCTAAACTGCATGGTAGCCCCGCATGACCCTGAACTGCATGCTGGTCCCGCATGACCCTAAACTGTATGATGGTCCAGCATGACTCTAAACTGTATGGTCTATCATGATGCAAAACTGTTTGGTCCTACATGACTTTAAACTACACCTCGTCCCAAAAGATGTTAAACTGCGCCTCTAAAACTACGTGTGGCTTGATTCCCATCTGCATGGGATATGTAAGAACGCTCAAGTGTTTTGTCTCGAGCCAGTACCAAACTCTTCTCTTTGACTATCCCCCTTGGTTATATTTGTCTCAGAGGATCCTTTCATAATATGGTGTAGGCTTCCATATCCCCACTCATGCTAGGATTATAATGGTCACACCATGTTCCTTCTCCCCAATCTTCTATCCTCCCACATCCTCACCACATGAAATTAAAATTCATGGCATTCATGAACTATGTACGGAATGATTACCATCATGATTGGATACATAAGAACGCATGGAAATTTTTTTTGTTGGCCTAGAACAAATTCCAGAACCTCACACTTGTCACGCAAGATGTTAAACTGTGATTCCCAATCAGCAATAAGTCATTGTTTCCCTAGTCAATAGTAATCCATTGCATATAAATTCTACCTTGAACTACGTGAACAATGATCCTTACCAAGGAAAGGTACGTTGGAAGCCTTTAGGAGGTTCAAGCACAACAACCAATGGTCCCGACCACTTCACATCGGTCCACCCCCATCCTGTATGGCATTAAACTGTATTCCTCTTTTAGAGGTAATTCATTGTCACTCCACTTAGCGATAATCCATTTTAAAGTTGAACTATCTTCTCCAAACTAGGCAGAAATTGATTCCCTACCACGGGGATACATATGAAGTCTCTATGAGGCTGAAGCCCAACTTCACTATCACCCTTGAAAATGGTCCTATTTAGTTCTCCTTCCACTTCATTCATCCACTAAAAACCCATCCTGATTGTTATCCAGGCAACCATGTCCCGGTAAACTCAAGCCATATCTTTCCCCTCAATAGTGACCGGGATGTCAACCATATTATGGCCCCAACATCAGTGTTCCCTCCAGGGGTTGTACCCATCTAATCCACTCTAGTGATTTTTCTGATCAGTCCAACCCGTCTCCGCTAGACGTTAAACTTGTGGCATACCCCATGTTAATCATGGGAATCTAAGGAAAACCTCATATAATTTCCCATGGCATATAATTCCCCGAACTCAATGTGGGATTCCTCGGGCTTCTACGCCCTCAAGATGACTTGTAATAAGGGACAAAAGATAGACGTGCCAGTGGCCCAGTCCACTGACACGCCAGTGATGCCCAATGCGACTACTCCCCAAACTGATGGTTGCTGCCCTGACCAGACCCTTTGGAATGTCCCGAAAGAAGAAGTGTAATTAGCTAGTGTCCATGAGGATATGGCTCTAGGAAGAGTTTTTCAAAAAAACTTTTTAAATCTATAAGGGATAACCAGACTAGGTTTCATGTTCTGAGGAGTAATCAAAGGATGGAAGAACTAACATCCCATCAACCCATTTCGATCAAATAGAAAACGTCCCTTAATAAGCGACAAATGTCTCCCACCTATGGAAAGTGGGACTGCCGGGAAACAGACAGCACCGTCGTCCCCCCAATAGAGGTGTACATACACACCCCTGTGAAAGCATCAGAAACAGTAACTAATATTATATTAAAATTTCACCAACCACATGTTTCTATCCAAGTAGCCTCTGAATCAAAAAAAACATCCATAAATCATATCTTCCAAGATCCTGTTCACTGAATCCATTAGACTATCGTTTTTAGGATAGTATTTTATGAAACATTTAACTTTTGATCACATTTCCTTTTGAATACCTTCTCAAAAAAAATAAAGGTATGGTAAGGGTCCTTGTCTGATATAATTTTTTGGGAAACCCATGATAAATAATTTTCTAATGAACACACAACTATTCCAACTCTATTAATTGTATTAATCATTGACTGGAATAATATGGACAGATTTATTTAGATGGAAAATAAAAACGTAAATAAAATTCCTTCCCATGGGTGTATTAGGGTAGCGAATAATGGAATCCATAGAGACCTCATCCAACTTCTATGTAGGAATGGGTAAGTGATGAATCAAACTAGAGGAACATTATTTCAATTCATTAACATGATGACAAGTAAAACACAAAGTTACAAAATCATATATATATATATATATATATATATATTATTGTATACTAGGCTAGAATAATTGATGAAGAAAATAATAAATAACCATGGTGTTAATAGATTAATAGTCTAGTGATATTGGTGTCTATCCTGCAACGCCACCTTCTATAGTGACAATGGCGCCACCACACGACCCTTAGAGAAATGTACCCAATTTGACGATAACAACCAATCATTTAGAACGACCCCACTATTTACAAAACTACAAATACTAATGGAAAATCTCGTCACCTAGGATCTATAACTAAACCAACTCAAATTGAAATGGGTTCTGAAAAAAATAATATAAGAACTGACCACTAAATAAGATACATGGTCTCCAAATGCATCTCTAAAAAAACCATGAAGGATCATTCATTACTGTACTCCTTAACTTCCCGCACCAACATTTTCCTTCTCAACACATGTCCTAAAAAATTATATTTTTTGTGTTTTAAACAATATCAAAATTGACCACATTATGGTTTTCAACCCAATAGTGAAACATATATTAAAATACTTATGTAAAAAAATGTATCCTAATCTACTATTATAACATTAGACTATGAAAATTACCTTAAATAGATAATGTAGTCATATCATCAAGACGTGCATCACTAATTCTAACTATATGTCATTTGTTGGGTGCTTATTTTATGTGGATAGGGTGGGAGAAAACTATACACCATCACATGATCTACCATCATTAGCATAAAATCAAAATCAATATATGTGACATCATAGTAGACCTCATAACCCATTTTAGTTTTCACCATGACCTATATAAGGGATGTGTTAGACAACCTCTTATGCTACATAAATGATTCCTAACATTACTAGCTCCACTCAAACATAACCACATAACCATTACGAACTACCATGTGGGATGAATGAATTGGAAAATCTTTAATTTTCTTCATGTAATACCTTTCCAGGACAACCGAGGTTTGGATTTCAAAAATTTTATTTTAGTTTATCCAAGAAATTACTACACTGATCATATTTGGGATACTGAAATCCCTCATATCAAGATCAAATGACACAAAAACGTCACATTCTTGATCTAGAACTACACATTGAATGATTATCATAAAGGTGATGGTATCAAATTGTTCCCATTATGATCCTTAACTAATAGTCATGTTATTTTTTGGTTTATATGTAGACTCTTATTTCATAAATGAAAAAAAGGCAAAAGTGTTGTGATACTAGTGGATCTTCTGGTTTATGAGTTCCATTAAATCCCATCGAGCATTGTAATAACCAAATAATCAATAAGGACGCACCATCTTCAAATAGTTTTTTTAGTAAAATGTTCATATGCAAATCTTCCATGGTGATACCCATAATTCAATTCGATACTGGAGAACAATATTTCTCTCTTCAGCTGCTCAAAAATTTCATTAATGAGGGGAAATATATATTTTTTATTTCTCACCAGCTAATTTTTCATCTGGTGATCAATACATTATCGTAGAGATCCATGAACCTTCTCTGAAAATAGAACTGGGGTGGCCCAATTTAAATTTATCCAGTGAATGAATCCATTTGATTCTAAATTTTCAAACTATATCGTTAATTCCCTCACCTCATTGGGGGACATATTGTGTGAGGGAAGATATATCTGTTGTGATCCTGGGGAAAAATCAATAGAGAACTAAAAATACCCTTTTATATGAAACCCTGATAAATAATATGGAAAATTATCCACCCCAGTATGTAATCCACTCTCAAAATAACCACTATCATCCTCCAACCTGAGGGATGAGATCTAAAAACATGATTTCCAAATTCTTGTAGTGGATGCCCAACATGTCCTTAATGATAATCCCAGAAACCATGAAACATTGATGGAATTAATCCAGGGTTCACCAAACACACAGGCCACTAATAAAAATTGATGTGTCCAAGAAATAAATTTTACAATCCATACTATAGATTATGTTGAAGATGACCATATCAAAAAACATAAAATATTATTCTATATTTACCACTGACACGGTGATTGCATGAGACAGACACCAGAAATATTTCTCCATTCTATTTCCATGTATCTTTACTAATTCAATAATTTACCATAGAAGATCGATAAGAAAATTCAACTCCTACACAGGACTGGTATAATTAAAATAATTATAGGAATCCTTAAAAAATAGAATAGAATACATGTGCATTGAATAAAGGATCATTACTATATCTCTGGAACGTATTGTATCAGATACCATTGGTTCCTATTCCAGATATTGAAGTTTTATTGTCTATACATTAGCCTCTGAATAAAGACTAACCTATAGATCTATACTTTTCTGAATCTGTACAAAAAATGTTTATATCCCTACGACCATGACCACAAAATAGGGAACCCACCATTCTATATGGTTATAATAGAGATTTCATTCCACTAGAGGCTACAGAATGTGCACCACCCTGATAAAGGATTTGTACATTTCAATGCCAGTAATATGTTTTCCATATTTCTACACCAATGACTTCTTCCTGGTGGAGTTAAACACATCGACCATATATTTTCTAATTTCTCATAATAATAGGACATGTCTGACCCAACATCTGAGTCCTATATGAAAACATTTAGAAAGGATGATATGATATTTCACCTCCCCTATTTAATACTCATATCATTTCATGATCTAATTAGATGAACTCATATTTCCCTTGACTGTCATTGATGCTGCCCTAGATAAACTGGATATGACCCTCAAATGGATTTCTTCCATCAAATCATGATCAACCAACTAATCTTAGGTATTCATATTCGACAAAAATACCTACAATAAAATGACCATTCACAACCCATTTCCAATCATTGTGAATTCAACTATTCATTGGAATATACTTCTAGTGTGAACAGATATAACTCAGTAACGAGGATTTTATTACGCTATCACTATCTAATACCATTAGTGAAGATCCAATAACTCTTTGGTAGTAGGATGTCCAATGAATCAGGGTAATACTACTCATTATGTATGACCATGAATCCTTTACAACCCATTTGTCATTGTTTCTCAGCGTGAACCACTTTTTCCACGTCCTACGACTGAGACAATCAAAAAAGAATAAATCAAAATTTACATGGACCATCTCAGGAGTATCATGTAAACCAAACATCCTCTTTACCATATAGATTCACTATTATCCCTCTTATATATCTATAATAAGGAATTAAGAAGGATGTATGTTCTTAATGAAGTCTTGAAATTCATCCTTTAATCGACCCGTTTTGGCATCCCTGACCAAAACAAGGCCAAGGCATACTCAATGTCCCATGGCTTAAACAACCTGAACGACTGCTTCCAAGAGTCTCTGATCAATTGGTGAGGGAGAAATCCCTTACACCACTTCTTTCAATTTCATTAGGTATCTATAGAGAATCATATTTCTACACCAATCGATAAAAATTTGAAAAATCATCAACAAATCATTTTGATAAAATTCATAAAACTTCAAATCATAAAAATATATATAAATCAAAACCAATGTCAAAAAACAAAATTCCAACTAAATCATCACTGAATGGTGTCCATGTATAGTATGCATAATGTACTTATAAATTGATAGATATGTCAAACCAATCACTAAAATCTCATGGTATCTCATGTTCTATCTTGAGTTATTTTGGATAAACAACTCACTCAAAAATAGAACCTCAATCCTTGATAGTCTGAGATCAAGTCTAAGTGAACTCTCTAAAATAACATGACCCAAAAAAGAAATTTCTTAATATGATACAATTTTTCCATTAATTGGATCATGATTCCATCCAACTTGACACCCAACATAACCTGCATCATGGACCGAACTGTGTTCACAAACCCCATGCGTTGGAAATTAGTACCTGGGTATCATAGATTACATTAGAGAATGATTTCACGCAAGAGAAAAAACATAAACACCTAATAAAATAAGACAACATCCCATTAAAAATAACCACAAAAAATATAACATCTCTTAAAAGTTATTTTTTATTAAAATTTACATAGAAAATAAAAATACCATAATAGGTATGCGATCCAAGTACACATCCCAACCTTCATAAAATTGGTGGGTCACCACCCTCATGCCACATCAACCAATACCTACAAGAAGGGGGGACAAGAAAATGGATCCATCATCACCAAAAAAAGACAAAATTTCTTTACATGGGTCAATCATAGAAATATATACTTACTCAAAAGGGTTTATTTTGGGTTTAAGAAAATGCCTAATAGAGTATCACACAAAAAATGATTTTATTCCCAAAAATTTGACGAAAAATTACCATGATAGTATTTTAAGGAAAATGGATGAAAATTTATTATAAGCAATATTTTAGGAAAATATTTTACATTAAAATCATTATTTTATATGAAATGTTAACTTAATTCTCAATATATTATTATTGTAAGAAAAACATCACAATAGTAACATGGTTAGCCCATAAATGTACTAGGACTATTGGGACTTTTGGAACATCGTACCTCAAAGAACCATGGTTTAGAAACCATAACCCACAAAATATTTTTGAATTATCCACATTAGGGGATTGTATCCAAAGAATACATTTCTCTAATCATCACATGTTTTGTTAATGTTTTAGTTTCAACCCTAGTAGAAGGAACTAAGCCTCAACTACACTATTCGGACTAACATTTTAGTCATTATCTACTAACCTAGAATCCTAAGACACCAGTTTTCGTAATTTTCATTTCACTAGTCACATTGATCACTACTTTTCACACATTCACACACTAAAATATATCTCTAAACATGAAAACCACAATTTTTCATAAGAAAAAACTCATTCAAATCCATAATAACAACAACTAAATTTGAAAACATACTTCAATAAACTATAACAATCTATAGAACATATTAATAAATTACATAATGCATGATAAAAGAATATAATAATTTAAAATCATGGAATCACCTACCTCGTCATTGGAAACATTTGGAATCCAATGGAATACCCCAACTGCAAAAAAAGAGGGCCCTATAAAGGAAATTTCAAACCAAAAAACCCATGAATAAACCTAATGGATCAGGTTTCATCATATTTTTTTGCATCAAACCCAATAAAGATAGAATATACATTGAAATTGGGAAGAATAATCCATGAATATGGAATAAATCCAGGAATAAGGGGGATTTCATGATGGTTCGTGGTGATTAAATTGTAAATTCACCTAAATATTGAAATGAATACAGGACATGAAGGATATGGGGAGCCCCTTGGGGAAATAAATACCATGTTAGGGGGAACTATGGTGGATTTGGGATAAAATAGAGACATATTAGAATGTTAAATTCATCAGTTTTAATTACATGTATATGCCTCATGGTTAGGTAGCACAGTTTGGGAAATCGTGCGACAGCCCTGTCCTTAAGGAAATGTGGAATCATAGTTTTCTGTGGTAATATGAATTCCCTTGCATTAGACCATAATCCCCAACAATAAACTATAGTATTTTTTCACTGTTATATGCACACCCATGTTGAAGGATCTTCTATTTTGACAATTACATTAACAAGGGGGCACAATATCTCTTGGGCCGACACACAGTTTGTATTAGGCATGCACTAAAACTGCATCACCTATATTCTAGTAAAAAAATTCACATTTAATCCTTAAATTACCAGTAAATTTAAAAAATAAAGAAAATAACATAATAAAAAAGATATATACCTTAAAAAAAACCGATGCAATATTTAATAAGTACTATGTTAGCAACCTTGTTTCCCAATGGATAAAATCCAAAGAGAAATGTATTTCTCTCAAATGAACCCTCTAAATTATTTTTCCATATACCCAATAAATTTATTGATCCCATTTCGTTATGATGAGAACAATATTCTTAATTTTTTTATTCAACTAGAATATCACATTTCTACCTTCACCTAAAAATATTCTCAACTTGAAGACGTTGTTATGTGTCTTAGGGCATATAGAAATTTTATAAAAAATTAGAATGGAAAAATAAAATATATGATACTTAAAAATTATTAATAATTGAATTTTATTATAAAATATTTTTTATCATTATAAATATATAATATATATTTTAAAGGCAATGACTGAGCCACCTAGAGAAACCTCCATAATAAAGAACTTTTTGACATATAAACAAAATATGAAAATATATAGTAGTAAGAAAATGGAATATATATTGAAGTGTTCATAATAATTTATTAATAAATATAAATTCATTATTTATTATGTTAGGTGAAAATGAAGAATTAATCTAGTCTCGAGGTCCCTTTTTTCATGTCTATTTTTAATTAAATAATATATGTATATTATTGTGCACCATAAATTATTTTATTATGACTAGTCTCATATATATTAATATAAATTATAATTAATATCTTCCATTTTTTAATATTTTAATTTACATTACATGGTAAACCTATTCTTTTCTTTTGATTCAAACATTTCCATTTATATATGGTTTTTTTCATGCGAATTTTACATCATTTATATAGGATGTTTTTTCACTAATTCATTAATTTTATTTCAAGTATATATTATAAAATTACTTCTTTTATCATGATATTTCATGAAATATATGGTATTTATAAGTATTTCTCCATGTATACCTTCCCTAGATTTTCAATTCAATGTATTACGATAGTGTAATAGTTTTATATAAACTAATTACTATTCAATATGATCATTATAATATTAATTTTTTTTATTCAGAATTTTAATATTTTTCAATTAGAATATATTTATATAAAATAAATACATTTAAATTATATCCCATTATTTATGAATTATGAAATTACTGTGAAATTTAAAAACTGTAATTTTCAATCATTGAGTAAAAATGCAATTCCATGATCATCATTATTTTATGATTGATAAAGGAATATATTTCCAATTAAATTTATTATTTAATATTTTACCTAGTTTTAAAATTATTGTTTTAAAAAATATCATTGATAATGAATTTTCCACTTGTAAAAGCACCACATTTTAAAAAAATGTTTTTCCTCTTTAAATAATTTTTTCTCTCCATTTCTGTGACTTTTATTCTAAACCAAAAACATTGATATTTAAAAATTAAAATATATTTCTTCCCATTTAAACATTCTATTCATCAAGAAAAATTTCTAATATGATATTTCACTTCCAAATTTACGATTTGGGGTTCCCACAATGGCATTACTATGAATTCTATAGGGTTTCCATAATTTCAAAATAATATTTTTTTCTTATACAAAAATTTCTTTTTTATAAACCTTATTTAATTTCAAAGAATTATTATTGAGGATTAAAAGTAACAATTAAAAAAAATCAATTTTTCTTTTTCTGAACCTTTATTTATCATTCAAACATTTTTTAATTGAATATTAATTTTTAATATAAAATCTCATAAAAGGATTTTACTTATCATTTTTTGAATAATAATTTTTTCTCAAGTATCCATTAATTAATGTATTTTGAAGGTAAATTATTTAAAATGTTATTTCATTAACTTGTCATAAAATACTATTCATAGTGACCATTACTTCATATTATATCACCAAACAAATATTAAATTTCCTTCATGATTTTATTTCATAATTCTATTTTTCACTGAAGCAATTATTTACTTGTAATATTTTTTATCATGAATCACAAAATAAAATAACGGAATAAAATAGTATTTTGGGTGATTAAATGTTGAGTATAAAACATTTTCATTATTTATATCCCTTTTCGTGATACCATTTTGATATTTTATAAAAAAATCATTTGGGTGGGTTTGTTATGATTGATGAATAATTATTTTGATGTGCCACACTAATATATAGATGATGGATGGGTAGGAACAATATCACTCTACAATGAAATTGTTATGTTTTTATATATATTGAGATAGTGAGGTTGAGTATGAACGAAATTTATGGTTTCTAGGATCACAATATTGATCATGAACCTATTTTGGGGTTTCTAGTTTGTGAGTATTTTACATAGACCAAGACAACAATTTCAATTTTCAAGATATTGACCATCACACTTATGAGGATAGTCTATATTAAAATATTTTGTTTAAACATAATTTTAGATAGAAAGATTTACATTATTAATTATTAAACTAATATGAATTATATAGCATTATTTTATTAATCAGGAACTATATGTAAATTAGGTAGGTTCAAAAGACAGATCAGAAATTCTATGTATATTATCATTATTCAAATGATAAACCAGGAACCAAATGCAGTTAGCTATGTACAAAATGTTAATGTTCCCATTTCATATGATTATATCACTTTTCATTGTTATAAACATATTATTATTCCACTTGTCTCGTATTTAATGTCTTATTAATCTGTACAGATTTTCCAGGGTTCATGTTATGTCATTTTAAATAACATGTCCTTCTATCATGAATTGTGGGAAACTATTAATGATTCATGTTAATTTTCAAAAGTTATTTATCCCCTAATAATTTTTCCTCATTTCATGATCCATCTTAGATACCCTAGTGCCCTAATAATTTATTCGACTATAACATAGTCTAATGGGAAATATAGGTCCCAATGGATTGGAGACTAATAAATGTCATCATACATGATTAATAAGGGAATGAATTTTACAAAAATTTATAGAATATAAAAAGATAAAATTTATTATTCTAAACTCTCCAATGGGATATATTATTAGAAACTATAGTTAAATTACATCACAATGCATTTAATAATCAATATACATTGTATATAACAAGATGAAAACTCAAATATCTTATTCAATAAGTGGATAAGATCTACAATGGTTAACTACCCCAAAAATCCATAGAGTAATGTATTATGAGATATGAACAACTCCATGTGGAACATTACCTTATCATGGACTTTTCCAATTAATGAATTAAATTGATCGTACTCAAATACCTTGTTTGAGTTATAAATCTTAGTAGGGTCTCACCATGTATTCTGTAATCAATAATATAACAACTTACTAATGGTATAAAAATTTACATAAAATAGTTAATGGAATAAAATTTACAAAATTTAAATGAAGACATGATTTATTTCATAAATATGGTAAATATATTAATAAAACGTTAATTTAGGCTTAAATTAACATTTTATATAATATAATTAATATAAATTAGATGGAATAAATAAAAAATGTCAAGAATCAATGACATGTTCAATAATGTGAAATATCCTATAAAATGAACTCACAGTTATTCATCATGTATTTAGCCCCATTAAAAGATAAATTATTATGTAAATTGATCCAAATACATATCTTAATGATATTGGATACAGTCTTGTGTGAAGAAAAAAATAATCCCCAATGGGGGAACCCATCAATGGATGGTTACACCATAAACAAGGAACCCATTTCAAGAAGCCAAAACATAGTTGTCTTAGTATGATTTGTCATTATCAATCCATTTTAGGTATTAAAGGCCATACTTTACTTATTATAGTTAAAACTAACTCTCCATGATAACATGTGATTTAAAGAATCAATCAAACATGAAATAAATCAATTTAAATCATTTAAAAATTTAATGTTCCTATTTTATTTTAAATCATTCCTTCACATTTTAAATTTCAAGGTTTATCATCATTACATTCCATAGAAATACACATTTCAATGTAACATATTTTTTCCAAAAAAATATTAGTTCATTTCAGTAAAATGATTTTAAAATAATGTATTAATTGTTTTATAAAAAAACGATTCTTATTCTATTAGAATTGTGATTTAACCTAATATTAAAGACCATTTCAAATAAAAGATTGAATCCTCACCGTTAAATGTTTTTAAATCAATTAAAAATTAATTTCAAATTAATAAATAAATATATGGTATCAATCTTATAGAAAAGAATTATGAAACAGCATACCATTAACTCAATGATTGAGAAAAAAACAATCTCAACGAGACTCCTAAAATGAGAATGAATGAATGAAATATCTAGTTACACAACATAGATTTATGATTCAGAAAAAGGAGTTTAGATCCATCAAATTCATGTATATCTATCAAACTATAAGCTAGAGGGAAAGATAAATTATATTAATCACATAAAAGAAGATCCAATTAGGGTAAATATGAATTGAAACTACAAAAATTATAAATAAATGATTGAATGATAAATAGAAATTAGAGATATTCAAAAGCACATAGATAATCATAGAGGTATTGTGGAAATTGGAATCTATTTACTAAAATAATAATCAACTATGGAGTTCCATAAAAAATCTCAACAAATTTAGGATGTGAAATCTCATTAAATATCATATAATCCAGGGAAGATGAAAATGATAAGGAATGTGTCACCCTTTTAATAAAAGATGACTTTCCCCTTATACATCATGAATTCTATGTTCATGTTGGGTATCCTTATATGACATATACCTATTTCATAAAATCATCGCTATGACAATTACAGAATGTGTAATCACATTACATTGCATATGTATTTCCATGATTAGAATGATTCTCCACATTCTTTGAAAAAAACTCAAAATCAATAGTGAATATAAAAAACATGAATAAGGGAGTGCCTAAAAATTGTAACATAATGATAAAAGCTCACAAACATAAATATTTATTTCCCTATAAATAATTTCATTAGTTTTCATATAAAGGAGATAAGTCCACAACTACTTCATCAGTGCTCAACACTCCCACTTATAATGTGGATCATAATCATGATGGCATAAAATACCAATGAAATGTATCTTCCCCCCATAAACTACATTTGTATTAGAATAAACCATCCTGAATATATAATCAGTCATGCATAAATCTGGAACAACAATAAGATCCCCTGAAATCAAAGTTATAGATAAATTAGAAAGGTATTTTATATGCAGTAATAAATATAAAAAATTATGTATCAACGATAACTACAATGGATGTGATAAATTATATGATCATTTACATAAACACCCAACAATATCTAATGCATCCATAAAGGGAGGGGAATATTACACTTTCTTACTAAGGAATTGATGTTCCATTAGGGGTGAAACTCTCAAGAACACCCAGTCAACAATTGAAAACTCCAAAAGTCATCTAAAATAATCACATTATATATTTACCTTTTATATTCCATAAAAATTTTATTATGAATAATATAAATAGTTTTATTCCAATCTTTGACCAAACACGGTCCAACCAAATATTTTTCAACAATCTCTAACCAACACATTGCATATTTACATTGTGTTTCATAAATATTGTCAAAAGAAGAAATTATAATTATGTATTGGTAAAAATTATAATAATAAATCTAGAACTATCATAATTGGTAATCTAAATCTCCACAGAAGATATAAAAAAAATAATTCATCACATCCTCAAGAATAGGTACATGATTCTCTATCATGACACCCATTTGTGGATTGTATGCTATACTCAAATGAACCTAATATCCTTGAAACTCCAAGAGGCGTATCCAAAATTTATAAGTAAAATTTGGATATATATTATAGATTATAGTTTATGTAACTAAAAAATATGTAAATTTTATTTCACATATATATATTTCAAAACTCATAAACATTTACTGTATCTTGAATCTTTATGAATAGCTCCAATATCATAAGAAAATAGATTAAAAACCATATTGTAGTATTATGTATAGGGGTAAGTAGAAAAACAGCTAATAAATCCTTAGATATCTCAACCAACATTGATTTTTTCATTATATCTGGATTAATTTAAAATGAATTTCTCTAGTTCTTACTATTGATCTTTTTGAATTTATAACCCAGATAAACAAAATTATCAATGTCCCATCTCATCCTTAGTACCCAAAATCACTGATGCATGTTGTAAATAATATTTTTGTTTTCCTATATTCATTAGAAAATTAGAAATGAAAAAATATCCCATCATATAATTTTTCAATACAAATGGTAAATTTTACCAATTCTAAAAACATATAATACACTATAGGGAGAATGACCACTCTATAGAAGACTCCCAAAATAAAAGTAGTCATTAATGGTGTTGAATTCATTATTAAGCTTCATATCCTGAGGAATCATCTAATGAATAGAGGTGGTCAAAAAAAACACTTTCAATGATAAAAATTGTCTATTGCACTCTGTCTCTTAAATGATACTATGAAAAAAGGTGCATCTTGTTCCACTCTTCTCATGATTCATTCATGGATTGCTTCAGAATATTACTACTCCACAAATAAAAAATAATATTCCATATTCAATGGGGGTAAATAATTTTGATATTAGAAAATATTTTCTACTCCAACAAAATGAATTTTATGGAGGTTCAAATATTTTTGATTTATGGTATATTTCAGTCGTTTTTTGTCATAAAAATATTAAACCTTTCTCAAAATAGGATACATCCTCATATTTTAAGATAAAACCCTAAATGTGGGAGTATGAGATTATGGGTAAGATAATTATAATTATGTGGAATATTATTACTTAATCCATGGGATATCTTGTAAACACTCTTCATAAGAACACAACCCAAAACTAAACCAAATGAATCACAAAATACCAAGTATCACTTCTGGCCTCATGATTATTCAACACTAGATCAATGTCAAAACATTGTTTAATCTCAACAAAATAACAATAAAATTTCTCATCCTATGAAAATTTACCTCCCTTCAAAGTGATACAATTTATCAGAGAACCCAAATTCAAGAAATATTTGACAAACTGATGGTAATACCCTACTATACCCAATAATATCTATATCTCAAAACTGTTTTTTTGTTTCTCCCATGTCATAAAAAATTCACCTTCTCATGATCAATAGTGCTTCCTTATTTTGAGACACCTTTTACCACTATATTCTCCTCATATATCCAAAATTCAACCATTAATAGCTAGAAAAAGTGTATTAGATTTCTCCCCAATTTCATATTTAGCATTAGACGATACACATAACCCTCCTTGTACTGAGATTAAAATAGGTTTTCATCTACAAATACCACCTTGTATGTATCAAGATATTAATGGAATACAATTTTTATAAAATATTTAAATACATTTGTGGAATTGGTCGGGCCAAATGGGAATAAAAAGATACTCAATGAGACCATACCTTCTTATGAGTGTTGTATTATGAATGTCAGATTCTTTTATTCAAATATGGTGACAACTAGATCTGAGATAAATCATATAGAACAACTTATCTCTATAAAAATTGTCTAACAAATCATCAATCTATTATAACAGAGGAATTTTCACTATCGTAAAATTACCGAATCTCTAGTTATCAACAAAAAGTTAATGTCTTCCATTCGCTACCTTAACAAACAAAAATGGTGTCACCCACAATGACAGTCATTGGAGAATGATGCCTTTCCCCAAAAAACCATCCAACTAAATATTCACCACTTCTAATTCATCTGGATCGATATAGTATGAAGGAATAGATTCCATCAGAGTTATGTTACTAAATCAATAGATAACTGTTCCTCTCTTATATGTATAAGACCACAAAAGCCAAATTGAAACATGTCTTGAAACTCAATAAAACCTTGAGGGATATCATCGCTCAATGATTTTTACTCCATATAAAAATAAAACACTAATATTACCCTTACCAAATCTATAATTGACTATCTATCTTTACATGACATTGGATCATATTCTCCATAAAAGATACAAAACACCCCATCATGTACTGTAAAGTAGACATGATGAATAGTGAATTCAACTTGGTCCGTATTAAAAATCATACAATCCATCCTGATAATGATTCCCCAATTTTTTATGTAGTGAAATTGAAAATTGTAGGTAATAAAAAACTCTAATAATTATAAATTACAAGTAGTACAACAGATATCCTACCCCCTCTTCCTTCAATGGGGTATATTAATATCTATCGAATAGTAAAAAAGAATCCTAGGAATATATTATAATTTCACGACATAAATTGATATAAATGAGTGAGATGAAATGGTTTGAAATAAATAATTCAATATACATGAATTAACAGTGATAGCACATCTCAGTTCTAAAACAATTATATCAACTACCTCTGAAGACTCTTCTACTTAATGAAGAAGCTTTATTTCATATACATGTTTCTAGAACAATTTTCAATATGTGTTTTATTTTATTATGGTAGTTTTAGTTGTTGATGATCTCATTATTCTATGTATGGAAGAAAGGAAATGGATTAATTTTAGTTTTTTCATTGAATGGAATAAATTATTACAGATCCTTGGTGCCTTAGAGTTGAAACATCTCGAATTCCTAACACTGCCATAAATAAGATAACTATGGGCCTATGGTAGGGAATATATTAGTTGTAAGGGGAACATGCTATTAAGAACCACCAAAAGATTTTATATGAGTCCTCTTCCCATTAATGGATCTGACATTACAAAAACAAGGAGAAAAATAATTCCCTTTCATCCTACACGTAACTACCTGATTAATAACAACCATATAATCTATATCTCAAACATCAGCAAATGAAGTGTGCTTTATAAATTGGCATCTTGTAGGGAATATATTTGTTCTAGGAAGTCATGCTATTAATAACCATCAAATAATTTATCATGATTCCTAATTACATTAATGGAACTCACATAACTATAACCTGGAGAAAAATATTGTCATGTATACCCTGAAAAACCTACCATATTAAGAACAACCATCTTCGCTCTATCTAACATATCAGAAAACAATGTGTTCTTTATTAATAACACTTGTGAATTTATATCATGTCATATACCCATCTCTATCCATAATGGAATCATCATAGAATTTGATATATTTTTAGGTATAGAACTCAAAAGGTCGGTAATGTGGATCGCATATTGTGTCACTATCCAGCCATCTATCTGAAGGTCAAATAACTCTATTTCCTTATTCAGGCCCAATTTATTTTTAACGTAACTATTATGTCAATGGAAGTGTAATATTTTTCCACTCCAATAGAAATTTTTTAATCACTATTACAATCAAATCCCTTGGTGGGGGGTACAATCATTTTGGTTCAAAAATACCTTCCTCCTAGGTCCAATTTAGATATATTATTAGAGGAATGATGCTTTGCAACATCAGAAAACATTATATAAGATAATAGAATGGATACACATATAAAAAAGTCAAATATGAGAAACAATAATATAAATCACATCAAATAAAATTTTATGATTTTAATTTCAACATACACGAATCAAAATTTGTTAAATTTCTATAATCAAATGAATATGTTACTCGAAGATACTTTTCAAAACCACTAATGATGACTTATGTCTCATTATGATGAGAGATATCTAGAAAATAGCTCACAACTACCTCTTATGTCCTAAAATTTCTAAAATATATCTTCTAGGAAAAAAACCACATATTCAAAATCAAGAATGATTTTTAACCGATCCTTAGATACCACATTGTAACAAGCAATTCAAGATAACCTTATACCCTAATACATGCTCCATCTCAAAAATATCATTAGGGTATTTCCCATTCCCCATGGGATAGTGACTCGAACCATCCATATTACATGATCATATATTCATTGCATCTTACTCAAAATAATATAATAATATTATTCACATGTTAGTATTCTAAACATTATAAATGGGAAAGGTTCTAGAAAGAACATATAAAACAAAAACCAAAGTATTTTACCACCAAAGTTAACAATTTATATCCCAATGATAACTCAAATATGTAATGAAATGTGTTGATGAAATCTCCACTAGTCACCTCGATTAACACTTCATGGTCTAAAGGATCATGAACATACTACATCTCCAAGTGGAACATTCCCTTTTCTCAAACTAGGAATACATAATTATACAAATTCATGATAGAAAATGTTAGATGTGAGATAAAAAAAACTTGTATGGTTTAAACTAGTGTTCCAAAATAAATAACATAAAAAATTAAGATTTATTATACGTGTTTATATTAGATGTGGAATTTCATCACAGTTTCAAGTTATATAGAAATAATTGATTTCTTTTAAAAACATAGAATATATATAAAAAACATCCAAAAAATCATCAAAGAATATTTTATTTTTATTTGTTGACATGAAGTAAATGGTTCAATAAGAAACATCGTGTATAATAAACTCATAAATAATGTTAAATAAACTATTATACAAGAACCATGTACAAAATATATATAGAAACATTGTTTATTAGGTTATAGGATCCTCATACTTCTAATAATCATCTTAGTTCGAGTCAGATGTTCACACCCAAATATACCCCAATTGGGTAACCCATCATGAGTAGTCTACCACACAATAGGGGAACCCATTATGGGAATACTCGCTTCAATTATTTTAATAATTGTTTTAATCATCAACCCATTACTAAGGAATCAAATACCTAAAGTGACATTCCAAATTACCACTAACTACCAATACTAACTTGTGCTTCAAATAATCTATCATTTAGATTGTCTATAAATCATTTAAAAACATTTAAAAATATAATTTCCCAATATCGGTTTTCCACATGCCTTGAATTTCAATACCAAATCAATATTTTTCATCATTTAATTCCATTTCAATAAACTTTTATATTTAAGATAATTTTAAAACATCAATATTAAAATATTTCATAAAAATAAATTCTAAATCAACTAAAATTTATAATTAATCCATCAGAAAATTATAATTCTATTGGAATTGAGTTTTTCATCAAATCGAAAAACATTAAAAATAAAGCATCAAATCATCAAAATTACAAGTTTTAAATTCAACTAAAAAATCATTTCAAAAAAATCAAAAAATTCATTGTTTTAATCACAAGAATGTGAATTATGGAACCACATACCATTAGCCAAAAAATATAAAAAAACAAGCAATTGGGATTTCCAATAGAGAATTATGGCTTGGAATTTCTTGAAACACTACCTTGATTCATGATCCACAAGAAAGTGTTTTGATCCAACAGTTACATGATGAGATATCATAATTTAATGATGTTAACCAGATAAAAATGATTTAAATAATTGGGTGAATATATACCTAACCTAAAATAGGTATCAAAACAACAATAATGATCAATCCCATAATGAACAATCTAGAAGGATTGTAGATTTACAAAATCCCATCGGGATGTTTCTGGTACTATATCGAAGATGAATGTAATAAATTAAATAATAATAATCCATCTAGAACCCAAAAAAATAATGAAAAATGAAACCAATACATATCAAGAAATACATGAAGGTTGGAAATGAAAAAAAATGTATCTCATTTTTATCAAAAGAATATTTTTCCATTGGATGTTGTGAATTTATATTACCTTGTTTTTAACCATTCCTTCCCTGAACCAATTTCTTGGCATCATCAATACGAATATTACACATTTTTTAATATTATTATATAGTGTATAAATTTATTGCAAATAGTTCTTCAGATGACTATTATCATTAAATCCAAAACCATGATTGATAATAATAAAATCTATGAGGGAGAACCTGAAAAGAATAACGGGATGTTACAACTAATATTGTTGTGATCAACCCCTTGATTAATGTTTGATGGGATATTTCCTTAATGATTTTGATCTTTCACTTTTCATTTTCTTCTATTCCCAATAATAATGATGATTATATCATATGATATTTCTATAAGGTAGTCCAGTGTGGCTCAATTATGGAGAAATGTTCCCAAGTATCAAAAAAATGTTTCTTATCCTATTGATCCTCAAAGACACTAAAACATCCCTTTTTGGGATCATGTGTGTTTTTATTATAAGTAATATATATATTTAGGAAAAATATTCTAAATAAACATATATTAATCTCACATTGTATCAAAATATGGTTTTAAATATAGTTCTTCTAAAGCCATATATAAGAGTGTGTTTCAAGAGGAATATAGTTTGTATCTGAGAATGGTTTTGTTATTTTTTATGGATTAGTTCATTTGTTTACTGTATTATTATAAGGTAATGTTAATTAGAACCCTATTTATATTTCTCATAGATAAGCCTATATATATTATAAAATCATGAAATGTTTATATAATTTTGATTATGTTGTATTTATAGTAATTACATCCATGTAAAATTCCATAATATAGATGTGAGTTTGGATCAAAATAAAATATGAGTAATCAATATAAAAGACCCCAATTTAGTATCATCCTAATATTAACATGATGAACCATGAGTGGGCCTATGACTGTAGTCTTTGAAATACAGAACTTATGGATATTCATTGGCTAATCATAAGTGTTTTATGAATCATTACGAAGCCTTTTTAAACATCTTTATTGTATGTTTGAGAACATTATTGGAATGTTTTCATAGAAATCAGAGGTAAAATAAAGGAGTTAAATAATGATATAACTATATAATATTTTAACTAAATGTTTCATATGATTAAATAATGGTTTTATCTAAGAATATATATTAAGATTGATTTTACAATATCACATGATTAAATAATATTATGTTATTGGAAATTATGATAAATTTTTTATCTATTATTTAATTAAAAATACGATAATGTTAATTAAATTTATGAAAATATTTCCTTAAAAACACTTATAACCAACTAAGTATTCATATTTGATACAAAATATTGAGATAAATGATAATATTAAAATACATGTTTTTCACAAGGAAAATGATGAGGCACCTAGAATATAATCTTGTGAGGTTTATATATCAGTATAAAACATATGTTTAGTTTTCTTGGGATTCATTTTCATAAATAATTACAATACCCAATTTCATGTTTCCTTTAGGAAATCTATTTGTGGGGGAGTACGTAACAACATGATATTTTTTAATATATTTTCTAATAAATTAATAATTTGTGACATAGCCAAATACACAAGAAACACCAAACTAAGACATAAAATTAAATACAAATGGAATAATATTAATATATAATATGAATAATAAACCATTTAGTAAAAAACTATTGTAATCAATTAGAAACATATTAACATACTATTAAGTGTATATTGTTCTCTATATGGGCATTTTTTCAATAAATATTGTGTTTATTCTTATATTTTATTTAAATCATTAAATTTTATATTGTGGAATTTACGTGTTTTAAAAGATAATGAAATTTTATTTCATTCTTTCAAAAATCCAGTATGGATAATTTTTTTTATTTTTCATAGATAAAAGATTTATTGTTGAATAGTGATAAAATCCATAGATTTTTAATACTGTTACTTTTGGGACTATATCATAACATTGGGATGAGTAAAAAATTTTGATACCTTTTTTTTCTATAAATATAGAATTTTTTAATTTAAAATAAATCATTTAAAATTTCATAGTTGTATTTATGAATCTCATTTTTAATTTTTGGTATACCTAAGTAATATTTTAATCTTATAATTATTTCTATTGGGTAATATTATGAATTAAGTTTTCAAAATTTACATATATAAGAAAAAAAATTGATCTCATGTTTTAGATAAAAATTATAATATTATGTAATACGGTCAATTTAAATTTAATCCATTAATGTATGGATTTTAATATTAATGTTAATGAACATGATAATAGTTAATGTGTTATTTTAAAAAGAAATATGTTATTAATGATGTGATATTTCATATAATAAATTTAATTTATCAATTTTATATAAATACATTGATATTATTTTGGGAAATATATTCAATGTTTTATCATTAATGTAATTGGTAATTATTATTATAATATATTGATAACACTTAATGGTAAAAACAATATTTTTCACCAAAATGGTTTCACAATGTATTAAATATTTCAATTTAAAAGGTAATTTTACATTATTTAGAAATTGGATTACATTATATAGAGATTATATATTATTTTATAAAAAAATTGGAAATATGTTTTTCGTTATATTCATAATAAAATATAAATTACATTTTAAAAAAAATAGTTATAATGGTATGAACTAAAATGGTAAAATATATACATCTAGTGGTAAAAAAATGAAATTATTTGAATTTTTTAAAATGAATTAAACAAGATTTACAAACAATATATATTACCATGATTCATTATTTCTCACTTTTAGATCCATTGACCCTTTAATAGTTCTATGACATCATTGAAAACATAATATGTTTTTGTAGATGTTCCATTTTAATTACATATAAAAAGAAAAAAATAAAACACAATTATCCACTAATTATAATTATATATATCATCAAAAAAATCATCCCAAATATATAATAAACCATATACCCATTACCTATTAGATATTTTCTTCAAAAAAATCAATCCAATGAGTCTTAATGTCTCACCCAATGGGGAACATCCATGGGAAGAGGTAATCTTCTCAATCCGTATCCCTTACTTTTTTTTCATTTTATACCTCTTAAAAATCTTTTATCAATGAAAGTATGATAACATATTTTTTATAAAAAAAATTTAATGATATTATACTAATTAAATATTAATATCCTACCTTTTTCCAAAACCATTTTAAAAATAAATACATTTTCAATCGAACATGCAGACTACCACCTCTACTAATAACACATTATATACTTATATCCTTTAAATATAGTTGAATTTTAAAAACTAATTATTATATATTAATGATATTTATGATTATATTTATTTTTTTGAAAAATATTATTTGATAATATATAATTTATATCAATCATAAAAGGTTATTGTAAACTTAAACGTCAGAAATAAAAATATTGATATATATTTCTTGATTTGAGTCCTTTTAAACAAAAAAATGAATCATTATATAAAAATATAATTGAATAAAATATAAAAATAAAATTAAAAAATATTTATTATAAGTATTCAAAAAACCATTAATTATGTTCAATACCTCATAGAGGATTCTTACGAATTTACCTAACCAACTCATTAAACATCGATAGAAAAAAATTATTAATAAATCACATTTGATAATACATTGTCCATATAAAATAAAATACAGTATAAAAATTTTCTGCATAGTTTTTTGTAAACATAATTTTATTATATAGGATGTAAGGTGAAAGAAAAAAATGAATCATGACCAAAAGTAAGATTTATTTTTATCTATATTAAATTCCAATTTAAATTATCGATAATTCACACCATAAATTAATTTATATGGTATATACTCAACCCCATTTACATAAATTATAATTATTATAATTCATTTCAACATATTATTGTATTCATTAAAATATTAGACTCTTATTTTCATTTGATTCGTATATTCTAACGATTGCAATGGTTTTTTAAATGTAACTTTATCTAAATTGAGAAAATATGTTTATTAAGAATTTATTTCATTATTTGGTGTATATATAATCAATTAATTTATTTTCTCATAATATTCATTTTAATAAATGGGAATCACAAATCTATCACATCCTCTACAATCCATGGATTTTCCGTCTAACAGTTATGACATTATATGGATTTTTCACAAAGTCAATTATCATTAATTGAGTTATGATTGTTCTTAATATACATAACTCAAACATGATCATAATGTTATTTAGACAGATTTCTTATCACCTAATTTTGTCTGTGATTTTGGGGAATTTTTTACCATGTTTTCCAATTTCTATAATTCCCTTTCATGGAAATTATGACGTCTGAAAGTAAATTGTTTACATCAAACATTAATTTTTCTATTTAAATGATATTCCTCAAGATTAATTATTATATTCATGAAAAATTATTTAATTTCTTATTTCATGAGATATTTTCACTTTTAACTCTATGTAAAATAATCTTTTCGGGAAAATGATAATTTATTGATGAGTTTCTTTCTCATACATTAGTCAATTTATAGGAAAAGACTGATCATCCTAATAAAAATTCCCATAATTATAATTTTATTTATTCCTAAAAATGTAATATATATGTATTAATAAATATATATTTTATTCATTTTTCCTTATTATTTTGCATTTCCACCATTTAAAGTGAAATTTTAAAACCTCATTTTATGATGTGTTTTTTAAATGTTTTTTTATGTATTAAAAATAATTTATTTCTATTATAAATAAAATATTTAATCCTACACTGAATATTAATTTTATAAAAAACATTATGTATTTTATATTATCTATTATTTTTAATTATATTAAATTTAATTATCTTCAAAAATATAACTTCATCTATTTGAAACTGTTCTTTATTTTTCATGGAACTATTTTTAATTTTTATATTCAAAAATATATATGTTTTTAACATGTTTTCACATCATCATTTTAATATTATTTTGAATTTTGAAGGCTCTATTATTTATTTTCTTATTAAAATTAAATTATTTATGAAAAAAACTATATACATTTCACAAATATTGTTTCCGTGTGACCATGATTTCATTTTATAAACATATTATAACATGATTTACTAAATACTATTTTATGATTTTTATTCTATTTTTCATTTCATCGCTAATGGTTTATTTCCTTATAACTTATTTCTTTAGAATCCCCCTATTAATTTATAAAAAATAAGATTTTTGATTTATTAAATTTTGTCTATCAATAAATTTAATTATTGACGTTAATTGTTGTGAAACCATTTATAAATTTTTAAAAACTCATTTCTCATTCAATGGAATCGTTATGATTTAATGTATGATTATTTTCTTTTTTAAAAATTATGTATTGATTATTGATGACTAAGGTTAGATAATTCCCATTAATATATATAGTAGTTTAATATCTATCATATTGGTTCAAAATATTGAGCATTAGTTTGATGCAATTTAGTAAAGTTCAATTGATTGACTATAAACCCCAAAATGATTATGTAGGCCTTAAATATATAGTTTAATCATATTAGTCTTAACTAGGTTCATAATATTGATTTTGACCATGTTTTCAGTCATATATTTTTACAATATTGAGTGTGAATTTGATAGGGGTCAGCAAGGTTCACTTGATTGCACAAGGGCCTTTTATAAATAACCTAGTTTCATAATATTGGGAATAAACCCTATATAGATTTGTTAGTCCCAAAATATTGATCTTGGAACTAATTTGGTTAGCTAGGATAAAAATGTTATGGTTACATATTTTTATATTGTTTCCATATTTCTATGATATCTATCCTTGATTATGCTCACTAGCTTCGGTATATTATATTCTGATTCCCAAAAATTTCCCTTTATTTCTTTTTTTTTCATTTGAGAGTAAATATAATTTTATCATGACCAATAGAAAGATATTTTTAATAAGATATTACTCCGTTACTAATTTTTTATCATATGATTATAATCTAAACATTTATGCATTAACCATTTTATATATTTTCATTCATTAGGTTATGAAGAAGAATATAACTTTTGAGAAGACTATAAAGGAGTCTATTGAGGCTCAAATTGGGAGAACTATTCCCATGTATCATTAAATTAAATTATTATGTAGTTGAACTATGAAGATACTAAAATTTTTGGATATTTGAATTTTTTTTGTTAATTTGTGATATATATTATCCAAATTTTTCTAATGAAATAAAATAAAAAATGTATTATAACACCCTGATAATTAATGAAATTATTTTTTCAAATAGAATTTATATTTTTCAACATTTTTTGTGACAAAAAAACTATTTTTGATTGAGTTACATGTAACATCTATTTTATCCTAAATTATATTCAACAATATGGTTGACTTTTTTTTTGCAAAAAGTGACTCTTTTTCATTACATGAAACATCAAGAATAAACAATGTGTCACATAATTATAATGTAATTATTTAATATGCCAGTTGACACCTAGTTATTTATCATATGGTATGAATATAATTAAATAAATAATGAAAATTATATATATATATATATATATATCACTTTTTTATTTAATAGAAATAAAAATAAAAAGATCTTCAAGATAAACGAAAATAATTTCTGTAAAGACAATTCTTATAAACATAGACATTTTTGAACTTAATCAATTAAAAAAATTACATTTGGTGAATGATTTTAATCAAATTTATATATTATATATTCAATAAAGAGTCTAAAATTTATCTTTTTTGTTTCATTAAAATAGATATTATTAATTTAATTATTACTCTTAGTGCCCATGTTTTTATAAAAACATAGTTTTGTAACCATTTTATGGATCAGTAATTTAAATAATATTGTATAATCCTTTTGTTAAATTTATTTGAAAATTAATAATCATTTTTAAATATGTGTATTAATATTTTATTGGTGTGAATAGTTATTTTTTTTTCAAAAGTTGATTTTTCATGAATTGTGAAAAAGAAAAAATTTATAATTGAAAAATACATTTTCATTTAATTTATTTATAAAGAAAAATAAAATATTCAGATGATTATAAAGTTATATTAGTTAAATTATAAATATGTTAATACAATATAAAATAATTTAATTATTTTCAAAATTATTTATGAAATAAAAAAATTTCATACTTTATATCATATTCTTTAAAAAACCATAAATTCGCATTTCATTTATAGGATTATTTTTTAAAATTTAATTTCACCATATAAGCGTATTTTATATTGAAAAATAGATACCATATTTTGAGTCATCATAATTAATATTATCAAACGAGATAAATTAATTTTTTCCTGTAATGTTTTTTATGATCTTATTACCCACATATGTTTGAGTTTTATTATGTGATGGTGGTTGTGTTATAACCAATGATGTTCTTTACATTATAAATAAGTACGAGGGTTATGTTATAATAAAACATGAATGGGCAAATATATCCCTCCACTAAATTTCTTAATTATTTATATATCCAAAAATAAATAGAAATGTAATGGAAAGTGAACTCAATTCAAAAAGATATTTATTAAAAGTGGAGTGAACTAGGATATATAAGACATGACTGGAATGGAGAGTTAACTGAATTTAATAAAACTGATATGGAATGGGGATTGAAAATGGATTACCGAAATCATTCTAGAAGTGATAATGAACCCAGTTTAGTAAAGGGCCTTGTCTGATATGATGTTCGTGGAAGTGAACCATAAAAAGTATGGAAATGATTTTCTATACATAATTTTATTGAAAAATTTACATGTCTTATATAAATTTTATGCCATCATAGATCATGATCAATAATATATTTATTATTCTGGTCTTTTGAACTGCCAATAATTATCCATGACTCATGATAATTATTTTGTTACAAAGTTTATGGTTTCTAAATGTTATGCTCACGTTATCATACCCTTATATTCCTTATATTCTTATTTATCTCCCTTCATTACCATTTCTATGAATATAATCTCTTCCTATATAATGAATCATTTTCTTTAGTTATAATGAAATGATTAATGTTAGCTGTTTTTATAAATATTACTTAATGATATGTTCATTATGGACTAAATTGAAGATCTTTTAGGAAATAAGAATATTGTTTTTCAAGACTCCAATTGTAGTAAATTATTATTGTCTACATGTGTCTACTTGTGTAATGTAATGAATGGTCATATAAAAACAAGTAATATTAATGTATGAAAATTTGGTTTTACAATAGTAATTATCAATGGTGGTTTTTAGTTACTCTTTATAAACTAGGATGAGAAAATATTATTAAGAAACCTAATGATATTTCAAAGGATATGACTTGTGATTTCTGTTACGATAAGTCTAAGGATGAGTTAAAGTATAGTAAATGATAGAGTGAGTGTTTTCTATTAAATTACAACCATGTTATGGTACTACAAGATAATATAACTCTATCAGAGAGGTACCTTGGGGTAACAACCCTAAAACATCATATTATGATAGACTCGATTGGGAACTGGTGCACTCTAATGGCATTTGAATCCTACCTTGGACGACACTTCTATTGGATATGCATTATAAATTCAAAACAAATTAATAAAAAAATGGATTATTTAAATTGAATACTACAATAAATATTCTAGGATAAACCAATGGTGTTATATATTAAAAAATTTGTCATGGTTTAGACATATGTTAAGTCATTTTAGAGGATTATGTAGTTTTACACTATTATTAACACTTATCAAAATATATATATTGGTATTATTTAATGGAAATAACATGAAGGATAGGGGTTTACATAGAATATATAGAATTATTTTTTGATGTGAAGAAAAACTAGACGAGGTCAGGAGTGAAGGTTATTGTCATTGTGCCTAATCAGTTTTTGTGATACATAAATAAAAATGTATTCCTTAACTAACTCCTAGACATATCAAATAAAATATAGTAGTTTTATATGAGATTTTAGATATTAGAGACAATGTAATAATGAATATTCAGTTCCCTTTGTGTCGAGAACATGGGAAGAAACATCCTAGTGATTGTCATAGAAATAAATGAATATGTTTTCATTGTGAAAAATAATGAAAATAATTGTGTAACTAATAAAATAAAATTAAATGTTAATTAAACATAATAGATTATAATAATGTTATCCCTATGATATAGGCAACTTTGGAATGATTTAAATATAAAAATTAGGGGAATTATATAGATATATGTCCAAAATGGAATGATCGTGTATAAAATCAGACCGATTGTACGAGGAATGGTTATATTGATGATGATGATAAAGAGAATATTATTTAAATATTAGATAAATATGTAATTATGGAATGATGTGATAAGGAATAGTTAATGGTTTGAGAAGGAAGTGGGGTTAATGAAACATATATATGTATTTTAATTCAATTATTATGTTATATGGATAATGAAATGTACAAATATTAATTAGTATAAAATTTATTTTAAGGATTTTATAGGATATTTTTAATGATGACGATGACCTAGTAATGTTAATAAATGTAACTATTATATTCAGGGAAAACAAACTATTAATGGATATATATTAATTAATATATATTTGATTATTAGATAAAGACTTTGGGATAATTATGTAGTTGATTTAGATAATGAAAATTTGATTGTATTGATTATCTTAGAATGAATAAATAATTTATTGGCATTTTTATTATATTATCATACTTCGATTTTACAAAAAAAATTGATTTATGGAATATATCCCATGATTTATGTTTCTTGTAAAGAATGATGAATCACATTGGTTTTCAACAAGGTTTTATGGCTATTCATGTTATTTTCAAATATCAAGAGAATACATGATAATGATATTCAAATGTTTGGTAAGTGAAAATAATTATATAATTTATAATACATGGGGGGATAATTATTAAGTTTATTTTTAGAAATTTTGATTCATTAGTTATAAATTTTATATTTTTGAAGGGTTATATGGATAAAATTTTTGATAATGGTTTAGATTAATCTAAATACTAGGTTATATAGATTAAATTAATACATCTTCATGTAATGATTTATCATTATTGGATAATCAGTAGTAATATTGTTTGGATATAATTAATGAATTTTCATTATATTAACGATCTTATTTAGAGATTTAGATGTGATAAATTCACCTCTTAGTTGAAGATATGGCTTGAAAATTCATCAAGGAATGACCAGAGGTTGATATTTTAAATATGAAAAGGTATGAAAACATGTAAGTTTATCTTCTAAAGTATATTATTCAAAATTACTAAAAGGAAGTTGATATAAAATGGTTCCCTCTTATAACCATTGTTTAAGATATCAATGAGATTTTTCATTACATTTTGAATTGTGGATTTATTTTCATTAACCTTCTATAGAGCACCCACTTACTTATGATCATATATTATTACAACTCTCAATAATTATTTACACTTTTCTTAGATGTCTTAACATTCACATCTCACTAATGTTCTTCTCAGTAGAAGCCATGTTGTGAGATACTATGTGTAACGATTATGTTTTAAAATTTCAATTTTTGCTAAAGATTTATAATTCACATGAATGATATTTGTTTCAGTGATGGAATTTCCATATGATAATACTAGGATAAATAAAATAAATTCTAAAGGATAAATTCATTTTATGGAAGGTAGAATGTTTCATTACAGTATTTTATTAATTTTTATGTGGATTTTATCTTTTCTTTATTTTTTATTTCAGGAGACAAACAATTTTAGTTATCTTTACATGTTAAATTTATATTATCATATGTTACATATACCACTACATTTTACATGTTTTTCACACAAAATATAGTTTATATTCTGCTACACACAATATTGAGTTTAAACGAAACATGACATTCTGTTAAAATGTTATTATTTAATATAATAGTTATCACATAGATTTTAAAATGGTGAGAATGAATAGGATTAAATGAATTAAAACATATTGTTAATAGATATATATAAAATAAATTTTTTGATCAATTAATTATAAATTAATATAAAAACTTTTTGAGGATGTATGAAATCGTTTTTTAAAATTCCATTCTAAAGCACATAAAATACTTTTTCTTAATAAATTTATCAGATCAATTTTTTTAAATTCGTAAATTCGTAAAATCATATTATAATATTATAAATTCAATAAAATTTAAAAAATACAACATTATTGTTTTCTTATTATGATATATGAATAAATAAAATTTTACGCTTAAAATGGGTATTCTCTAACAAATATTTTGGCCTCAATTTTAAGGTGCATTTATTTGAATTTTTTTTTAAATTTTAAAATAATTTTTATTAAAAATAAAAATTTGTTTTGAAATTGGAATTTTAATATTATCTTTCTGTGATCTGTTAATATGTTTTTGAAAACTATCATTTTTTGAGTAATAATGAAAAATATTGAATTTTCATTCAAAACATACCATTTCATTTTACTTTTTATAAAGATAAAATATGTTTTTAATTATTTTTAATGTTAAATTATATGATTTATTTCTCACTCAATACAAATTATGAAATAATAATAATTTTCATTTTGATATTTTATAGAAAAATCTTACAAAATTTTGATGTTTTTCCCTTCAATGACCCATATTCTCGTTACATCAGCATAATTATTTGTTAAAATAAAATTCTAACATATAAATGAATGAAATATATAAAAATGGATAAATTTTTTTGAATATAAATAAATTATATTATCCAATATTGTTAAATAAATATTTCTCCATAATGTTTAGTGTATATAGTAATAACTAATTTCGATTATTATGGTTAAAACAATGTTTTGCGCATTACATATGTTTGTGTCAAAATTATTTTATTCCAGACATTTTAGGTTTATTATATAAATATTATTTCCTATCTATAATACTATGTTATATATAATAGAACTATTCTCATTTAATGTTATTCTTATTGTATAAATTACCTTGTTAAATAAAAATATGCAGTTACTGTGGTAGAAACTATAAAGATAAAACTCTGTATAATTAATGTATAAGGAATTAATGGATATTTTCTTTATTATAGTTGGTTTTTATACGAATAATAATACCCAAAATCCATTACTAATCCAATTTTTTCAACAAATTATGTAATATTTAACACCCAAAAGATAATGATTATGGGTATTCACAAAAATTCCCATGCTCATAAATTATAGACCTGCACTCACTTCCAACAATTCTTCACACCACTAAACACATTTGGATCGACCAAAACCTACCAAAAAAACAACCCTACCCTCATCATATAAGACATAATATTTTTCTAAATCCAACCTTGAATAGTTTTTCAATGAAATATTAAGAAGGATACTTGAAGAAGAGGTTTCATTAACCAACATGTGTGCTTGATTTATTTCATTCTTAACATAAATAAATTATCATCATATCATTAATATATGTTAAAATACGAATAATTGATATGAATATATTTATGTTTTATGTTAGTTACCTAAAAATATGACAAATTCCATCATATTGATTATGAAAACATTGTATGTGTGTTCGGTGAACTACTGCCCCGCGATATGATGTAATTCATATTTCCATTACAAATTATAGAGATAATAATAATTATAAATTTATTAATTATATATTATATATATTGATCTTTTTATAATTATATAATTATTATATCAAACTTACCTTCATTGTCTCAATTTTTATGGAACGCGATAATTTTGGACAATTCTAAGGCAGACTATCACCTCGTGAAGCGATGTGATTCTTACAAAAATCACATTGAATGTATTAATAATTATTTTGATAATAATATGAGATTTATATTACATAATAATTATTATTTAATGATCTTATAATTTTTTTTTATTTTTATTCAATCAATCAAAAAATAAAATTGAAACATCGTTCATGGGTATTTTTAGCCCACCGTTTCGATGAACGTTTCATTAGATTTTCTATCTCATAATATTTTGGATTAATATATATATATAATTAATATAAGTCATATTTATATCATATATTAAATTATTTTTATGAATAAATAATTACATATGTAATGGGACAAAAAAATAATCAATCAACAAATGTATGAAAAAAATTATTATTTCATAAAACACGAATTTATCATGGAATTATTATTAAACGGGTAATAAATTTCATAATTAAACAATATATGGTTGTATACTTATGAATATGGTACATTAATATATTTATAACAATATTATATTTATTAAACAAGAGGTTTTAATGAGTACAACGTAATTCAATAATTAGTGTAAGGGATAACTGTCTCACCATTACTTCCATGAGACACATGTCATATTCACCACATATATCATTTGTGTGGGGTTACTACCTTATATTTTTATTATTATTCATATACATAAAATTATTTTTTCTTATATAAAATATGATTTTCTCTCTTTCTTGGGGATGACATTTCAAAATTTAACCAAACAATAATTTATTATTATCTCAATTTTCCATTTTCGGGACATAATTTATGATAAACTCTTATCTTCTTATATGTGAATTATATATTGACCCTTTAAATTGTTATACAATAAATATTCTTATATAGAAGATATTTTTGGTTAAAAATAATTTTATTAATTCATGGGAAATAGTATTCAATGATATCAATGTTGAGAGAGTTTTATATTACACTCTCATCATTTATCATTATTCTTTATGACTACGATTCCAATAATGAATTATTATGATATGTATCAAAAGAAACACTTTAATGATTTAAACCTTTTGTTATGTAGTTATAATTAATGTATTATATTAATTTTATTGTCTTTATATACTCATTATATCTAAAAAATGATTTTATGAAGTCATATTATAGTTAAAAATTATTTTTCATCCAAAACCATATTTCTTAAAATGATCCCAAAAATGTTGTCAATTTTTTTTCCAAATTAAAAATGATACATTATAAAAAAAATTTAAGGATCTTTTTAAAGTATTTATTTATTATCCCTAAAATTTATACACAAATAAATTTATTTTCTAAAAGGTTTATTTTTAAAAATAGTTATATTCAAAATAGTTTTTCCTAAATAAATATACCAAGTGAACTATAATTATAATTCACCATAATATATAAAATACATTGATTTAAGTTATTATTTTATATGGATATTAAAAAAGGATTACATTATTATTTTTTGGATAAAATGATTATCAATAAAATTGTTTAGGAATGAGTTTTCTTTTACATGGGTTATACTATGATAAAATGTATATGAATCATATTTACTTTTCCACGGGATAGGAATTGATGAAATGATTATAAAAATAAGTTATTGGGTGATTATTATTTTTGAAAACCATTAAATCTCATAGGATATAATATAATGAGTTTTTAATGTTCTTGTGGCACATATATGTATGATTATTATATTTTATGGGTTTTTACTTTATGTCCATAAAATGTCGACAAGTTAAAACCAAGGATAGTGGTTATGTTATATCCAAGACAACAAGGCCATATATATCCCTAAATATGATTGGGTAATGATTTATTTTTATTAATAGAGATATAAATGGAAGGAGTAGTAAACTGAATTTCATATGACATTTATGGAATATAGAGTGAACTATATTTAGTCATATAGGGCTCGAATGGTGTGGGAACATGGTTCAATAAGAACTTCCTTGAAATGGGAGTTATCCTATATCACTAATATATCTCTAGAATGGGGACTAGACTTAGTTCAGTGAGAAATTACTGGAATGTGCAGTGGATCATGTTCATTTAATGACTTAGTTCACTATGAAGGTCTTGAAAATGATGCTCGAATAATATATAAATAATTTTCAATGGTTATGTGTATGAAAAAATTGACATTTCTTATATAAATGTTATGATTTCAATGATCATGTCCTAATATTTATATATTTTTCATGTCTTATGACCTAGAAGTCTTTATTAAATGACTCATGATTATGATTTTTTAATGTGTATGGTTTTGAATGATTTTTATCATGGTCCCATAGCATTATGATCAAGATAACATTATGCATAACAATTGATTTCCTCTATTAAATAACTAATCTTATACTTTCTCATTTTTCAACTCCTTGAGTAATGAATAATGGTTTTATGTAGGTTTTGTCTATAATGTGTACTTAATGGGAATAAATTTATGTTAGACATTGAGGTTATTTCATGAGTTAGGATGATTTTGTTGCATGTTTAAAAATGAAAAAAACAATTTTGGTCCACTAAATTCATTTTTTAATGAAATGAATATATTTCTAAAAATATGAAATATAAATGTATTAGAGTATTGGGTCTCTATATGTTTAATATCATATTTAACTAATCCATTGTTTATTGAATGTATTTTTTACAATGTGCTTTGGGGTGTAGTTCGAGGGTGCATTATAGGCCCTCTCATTATTTAAAAAAAATAGTTTCTATGTTTTCTATATTAAAATAAAAAAAATAAAAAATAAAATGTATTTGTGAAGAACATGATAGCGATTCCTAAAGCATAATCATATATTAAATAATAATCTAATAATATATAATAAATACTATCATTAAAATGGTATTTAGGTATTTTGAACATATATAATTGAATAAGTAGTATAGGTCATGTGGATAATGAATAAGTATAGGAATTTTTTTATGTATATCAAAATACGTAGGATAGTAAATGAACCTCTAGAATAATGGTATCTAAGGTAGAGAAATGAGAATTATATTTTAAACGCTCAGAATAGTTTTCCCACAATCCTAAAAAAATGTAATTTTATATAAGTTAATTTAAACATTTATAAATCATATAATATTAAACTATTTAAAAGAAGAATACATCAAAAATGATCCTAATATAGAATTTTTTCCCATAATCAAGCCCTCATTATTGAGTAAAATAATGGACAATGAAAAACATTCATTTCATAGAGAGTAAAAGTAAAATTAACTAGTTATATGTAGAATAAATATACATAAAGAACTTATACTAATAATATCTAAAGAATATTTAGGTAATTATAGATAGATGGAGAGGGATATGGAGATAGAGAATCCCTAAAAATAATGATAGTGTTTTATTTGAATTCATTACAATTTTTCATTAAATAGATTGATATGTGGGTGTACCCTCCTAAATAAGCAAATACAACATATTAAATACATATTTCAAAACCATATTCAAGTTTATCTCAATATAATTACCATTAAATGTTCATTAAAATAAAAAATATGGAAACTGGATGCTTTATGTCTATTGTATTTGGAATGATAATTTCACTATTCCATAATCATATTTATTTATACATTATTATAAGTGTTATGATTAAGTGAGTAAATAACTCTTAATGTTTAATTATATAAAGTTCATGACATTCTAAAAGATCAAATGGTTCCAAATATAATGATGTCTTATAATGTAGTATCATTTTTATAATTTCAAATGATATTATTTGTTGTTATGTTCATTTAAGCAGTTTTACTAACCATGAATAATTTAATTTTCTATAATTGCTTTTATTTTTAGATACCCAATAAAAAATATTTATATAATAATTGAATGTTATTCTATAAAAACATTAATATAATATTTTTTATTATAACAAAACATGATAGAAGTAATAGTTGTTTAAAAATTATACTTTATGGGATGTTATGTTGACCATGAATTGATTTTTTATTAAAAATAATATCTATTACATGCATTTTATTGCTGTAAAATTTAAATAAAATAAAAATAGTATCATTTTTATTATAATATAATAAATTTATATTAGGTTTATGATTTTAATTAAGGCAATATAACTAAGTGGAAAGGAAATTTAATGACCTGTAGTTTATACCACACTCTCCATGGTGACTCCTAGCATAATCAACATAGGAATTAAAAGAGGGAATTTTTTATGAACCAAAATCCTCAAAAAACTTGTAAAATAAGAAAAAATGTATATAATTATACATTAATATTTCATAATAATAATCATAATTTGTAACGATAATTCGTGTGGTGGGGAGTGTCTCTAAATCTAAAAGAGAAGAGTGTTTTGAATAAAATATTTATTAAATTATTATTATCTATCCAAAAATAATTATTATTAAATCATGAACCAATGAAATCTACTTTTTTATTATCAATAGCTAATGGTCAATTAAAAAATATATTATACATTTAATTCTGTATTTATCTTATAATGTAACAAATCTTATCTAATTTAATTTCACCAATCACCTATACTTTTATCAATTTTAAAAAAATTATAAATTCAAACAACAAACAAAATACAAATATATTTTTAGTAAATAAATTGATCGATTAGGTAATTTTATTTCTTATTACTATAAAATTTTATTTTTTATTAAATAGGTAAAAATTTCTTTTACTAAGAATATAAATATATAATTTTATTTTGTAACATTAATTCATTTTTTTGTAATTGTAATCATATATTTTTTTATTTATTAATTAGTTATAAATATTATTTTTAATATATATAAAAATATTCATGTATGGTCAATTTCCAATTCAATTTTTCATATTATTCTTCGAAGGATTATATTTATAATAAATCTATATCCAATTAAGAATGATTAAATATGCCTTAAAATACCCATATATACATATTATTTCCATGTTTTAACATTTCCTAATATGTCCTGTCATTATTTTTTATATTTTAGGTAATAAATTATAATATTTAATTTAATAGTTTGTTTACTTTTATAGTGTTTTTATAATTTTATATAATTTCAATAAATCAAAATTTCCGAGAATATGAAATTCTGTTTTTTTCATTACTTATATTAATTGACCATAAAACTATTCTCAATTTTATTGAATACTTATCTTTTATTTGTACTTATCTATGTTAATTAAAAAACAATGATAATTTTTTATAATGTTCACCTGTCTAATATTATCATTTATTCTAAAATTAAAAATATACATATATTAAGGAGGAAAATGTTAAATATAAATAGTCTTAGTTATTGCAATAAATATTGAATAATAAAAACATCAATGCAATATTACATAAACAAAAATAATCATACAGATGGTAGGAACAAAAATCAACCCTCTATATCATCATCATTGAATCATACAACCCTAAAACCACATTATAATTTTAGAATACAATACCACCGCAATAACCATATCATAAAATTTAAAAAATGTTATTTTAATTCAATTTCACAGTGTGAACATTATATATATATATATATATATATATCAATTGATGCCTTTGACAACCAATAATATTTAATTTCAACATTATTATTTCAATTTTTAAAATTCAATCTATCATTTAGGTTCAATGATTAATTGATTTTAAAAATTCTCATATATATAAAATCAATACATTACAATATGGACACTTCCACTCGATGTCTATTTTTTCCACAAAAAAAGAGATTCTTAATATTAATCATATGTAAGTTTCATGTTTCCTTTTAATTGATTAATAATTATCCCCCACATTAGAATGGATGAATATGCTATTGTTAATAATCATCCATTATCCCTAAACAAATATATTTGAAATCCTGGGATGTTCACAAAATGATCAATAATGTATATACAAATGAATGTATATAATTATTCTATTCAAAATACATTTAAAACCATATGAAATTTCTCATTTAAATAATAAATATTAATTATATATTTTAATTTACCTTATCTTGAATTTTTATTTATTAAAAAATTCATTTTATAAGTCATATCTAAAGAAAAAAATTTATAAACTATCATAAGTATAATAATTTTTACGAAAAAAGAGAACTTGGGGAAACTTTATTCTTTAAAATCATACATATCTTCTTTATTTGTTTTATAAATATAATTAAAACATAATATTTTTTTCATACTATTTGAAAGGAAATGATTTCAAATAGAAAAATATAGAAATACTTAAATACTCCCATAGGATCCTTGGTACATTATGTTCATAGAACTCCTATAATAACAATGAAAAGTATTATAAAAAACTGAGGTAATTATAAAATTATTATCCGGAGAAAAAAATCATTACTCAATGCATTAATGATATTTTTCTATATCCTTCTTCATCATAAAAAATCTCAACAGATAATAAATTAAATAATTCAAATAAATATATTGAATTATCATTATAAAAAATCATTAATTATTAACTTTAACGCATATCAAGTATCACAATAGGGATTCTATTAAAATTAATAATTATAATATGTTTTCATAAAAAAATATTCATAAAAAAGATCTCATAATAAAAGGTAAATAGATTACTCTTTTAAAAAACAAGAAATATATTAAAATAAATATCTCAGTGATTAATTTTCATGATTATGTGATGTTTTTTAATTTTATATACGTAATAAAGGATTCCATTAACACTTTTTTAAAAAATATCACATATTGAAGATAAAAAAATATATCTTTTTAAAAACTGTAATGAATTGTAACGGTATTTTAAAAATAATGTTAGAAACACTTTGAAGTTAATAACATAGTTATTATTCAATTGTTGGAAACATGTAAATGGAGAAAAATGTCTCATAAAGAAAAATTTTAAATGATTATGAACTATGTATTAATGAAAATTTTTTACCTTATGTTTGTCTCCAAATTTATATTATTGATCACAAATATATTAAAAATATATTAATTATTCACATGAGTAATAATTATTTTTATTTTCCTCTATTGATAATTCCTTATTTTTATTTTTGTTCCATGTCTAATGTGGCTACTAAATCTAATTATTTCATGTCAGTTGTTTTGAGGATGTTCGGTGCCTAAAACGTAAACAAATTTTTAGGTTAACCATGTGCTAAGAGGTAATGTTTATATCATATATTAATTGTTAATAATATAATAATTATAATATTGATACATTTAGTATAAATTTCTAACAAGATATGAATGGTTTTATTGAAAAAATAATCATGTCACATTGTACAAGTTTTAGTCAACATGTACACACGATTAACGATATAATATTCCAATAAATTGAAGGAGAAAAGGTAAATAATAGATTATATAAATATAATAATAATTATATCATGGATATCATATATATTTATTAAATCCATCACAATTACTATCCTTGTTATTCAGTGATGAAAAATGAAACACATCACTATATGGAGGTGGTAGTTCAACGTCTGCCTGGAGATGTTTTCACTTCATATAAGATAGAAAAAGGGATTAAAATTGTTTATTCCTTAAATACAATAAAATTTAAGAATATTTTTTATACTTAATTTTTTAAATAAATAATTACATGATATGTTTGATTATGGTTTATGAATAAATGATGTTTATAGAACTCATTTAAGAGTTAAAAATCATATTTATAAAACATTATATTTTTCTTACATATTACACCTTAATTTATAGTATTTTGTTTATAAAAATTTTTATTACATTGATAGGAATGTTTTTGAGGTTACATATAGATTATTTGAACTAAATTTATTATGTAGTGAATTGATGTGATGAGAGAAGGTGCCATTTTCAATGTTTGGGGAGTACCACACTTGTAATTATTCATAAAATTTCAATATTATTTGTATCTTACTCATGGACAGGTCTCACTAAAACAATTAAATTTTATATTTAAGGAAATAAGTGTATAAATAAACGTAAAAAAAATAAATTCCTTTTTATTTTGTGACCTTACCACTATATTTTAAGCATAATTAACTTGTTTTACCCCTTTACAAATGTGGAATCATTTTTACATAGGATCCTCTTAAAAAATAAAAAAATTGAAATTAAAAACATTAATAAATTTAATTCTTATTAATATAATTATAAACCCTACTAGTTGTATTCAATTTTTAAATTTTTTATAATATTATTTTAATATTATAATTCCGAATGAAATGAAAAGTAATTTATTCCAAAAAATTGGGTTTCAAGCCGAAAAAAGAATTCATAGTGAAATTATGTATAATATTGATTCTTATGTCATTAATTATATAATTTCTATTCAAAAGGTATTATTTGTAAATTAAAATATATCCAAAAAATAGTATAAATTTTTAAATTACTTAAATGAAATTACAGTTTTTTATTAAAATATGTATTTTTCCTTATTAATCTAAAATCATTGTTTTCAAAAAATTCCTAAAAAACCAGACTAATATAAATTTTATATGATATAGAAACTGATTTCTATTTTATAATATTTATTATAAAATATTTATAAATTCCAAATTTTAGTACAACTATCTAATACATTTAAAACGCCGCAGTTTGAATAAAACATTTCTATTTTTAGATTTTGAAATGTGCATAAAAATATAATAATGATTGTGAATACATAATATATATCAATTAATATTAATAAGAATATAAAATTATTTATTTCTAACATTATATGGGATTTCATATTTTATTTCTTTTATAATATTAGATCTTTGGAATTTTATTCAATACTTAAATATGTTTGGATGTCTTTTTAACTTTTCTAATTTAGGTTCATGTGATTGTTCTTGAATCATGTTGTTCTTCTAGAAAATATTTACCAAGATATTTACCTTATTCTAGAACACCGTGCCTCTATAATATATAATCTAGATTGTAAATTCTTAGTAATATTTATTTTCTTATAAATGTAACACCTTAGGGCTAAAAACCCAAGAGGAATATGAAACTTATTTCATTAATACTGATACAAAAAATCACCTTTTACTGGATATCATATCATTAGAAGTGAAACTCTATAAAAAAAACCCATTGTTTATAGAATTTAAATATGGTCTAATAAACCATATACATAAAATTATCATTTACCAAATCTTATTACACAACTCCATGGATATATTTTCAGAATGATATAAACACCTTAAAAAAACAAGAATCCTTTACTCCTACTATCATTAAAAAAATTAAATTCTATGAGTTATTCTGTGATGATATTGAATCGTCATTGTCTTATAAATCATTTCTTGGACTAGTTCTGGTCCCAATAGTATCCAACCACTAACATCACCCCCAACATCTTGGAGTTCTACACTACCTTCCATATAATTCTTCAAAATGAGTTATCTATATATAAGAAAGAAGAATGTAATTATAGGAAAATTATTGTATTTAAATATGTTGATGACAACATCCATAGTAATCAAATGAGAAATATTGGAGCATATCATCAATATAGAAAATCATGTGATTTAAAATTATATCAGATTTTGGATCCCAATACATTTTGAAATTATCTTTATTCACTAATGAAATTTGAATTACTTTCGAATAATTAGAAATAAAATCTGGATAAAAGTGGAAAATAATTGAGAGTGGATATGTACATAACATTTCTATATTCTAATGATAAATTTGGTAAGGAATAAACAAAGCCATACTTCCTCTAATAGAATGAAAATTGAAATATTTAGATAATTTATCAAAAATAAATGAAATTACATTATTAGTTCAATATTTCATTGATAACCCTCCATAAGGTGCATCAATATATTCTCTAATATTCATTGAGGCAATATAAAATGTTTTTTCATCAACTTTAGTAGTTTTCACTAAGATTTAACACATTCAAATGTAAACCATAGTATGGTAAAATATGAATTTTCAATTTTCATTCCATCCTACTGATAGTATTCTCATTGATTTGTATACATTTTAGGGACAATATGATTAATAAAAAATTGAGATCCACGTTCTTCACTCAATAACACATTCTTTATATAGTGATCATTCGAACACACAATAAATTACATAATCATTTAATACCTTATTTTTCATTGTAAAATAATAGAAAAATACCCCTACAAACATACACTTATTTTTCTAAAACAATGATCAGTTTTTTATTCGTGAAAAATAAAATCTGATAGAGAAGCAATCACTAAACCCCCAAATAAAATATAGGGATTTCATATATGCATAATTTCTATTGAAACATTCATTAAATCATTAACTAAACAAATCATGTTCCAAATTTATCATAGCTAATTATTTATTATATTTTCAACTCATGGTATCAAATATATTGTTTTAATTTCCTGAATAATAGTGAATTGTATATTTAGAGACTTTTATCAATTATAACCATCATCTATGATTTAATTTCCATTAACGTTTGAGTGATTATATACATTAAAAATTACTATATGTATGTAATTAATATTTTAACCTATATAGAATATGTAATCTCCTAGCCCTGATGACATTAATATGGTAAACCAATTCAGTTTTCTTATGGCTTCAATCAAGACACCGCATAATCTAGATGTCATCGACTAAAAGGTAGGACAAATTGTGTGATGGTGGGGAGACGATTATTTCATATCCGAGTAATAAAATTATCTATGTAATAAATAATGTACTATAGAAGTTAATAAATAGAGTTCGTATGAAGTAATTAATCTAAAATAGAACCATGTTATAATAAGAAATGATGTGATATAAATACACAAGCATCCATGAAATTTAGACAAAATTGGTCACCCAATGGTACAAACATACATGCAAGAATACTTATAATAAATTCAATTAAAATTCAGGTGATATAATACTAAATTGGATCTGAACCATATACTCAATATCTATAAATTTTAAACCAAATTGGGGCCAATATTCAGAATCCACACGAGTGTCTCCAATAAATTATTCAATGTTTAAATTAAATCAAATATAATAGGGAATATTTTCTCAACCTATAAATGAATAAATAATATCTAAATGTAAAACAAGGTTAATGTGAAGGGGTGAGAAATAATCATAGTAGGAAAACCCAACAATAAAACTATAAATTTGTAATGATATGTTCATGATGATGAAATAATATCAACCTAGTAAATAAAAACAAGAAATGGTAAATAAACTAACTAATGTGAAACTATGCTCGATCCAGGGGACCATGAACCCAATCAGCTAGGAAATGATCCATCATATATGTTTTTATTTTTTTATATGTGTATATATATATATTTCCATATATATGTGTCTGGTGTAAAATAACATAAATCCATAATATTCAATACTAGGGTTCATAATTTAGAGAATCTAGGTATCTTTGGAAAGAGCATTGTGTTGGATGTCATACCATACTTGCTGTGTATAATTATTTGATATTTATATCTATAATCCAAATCAATGTTACTTTACCAATCCAAAATCAGAAATGTCACTAAGAAATTGATGTCACCATAGTGGTAAAAATATCATTTCCCTAGGATCACTTGTAATCAACTCTAACTATTATAATGAAGGATGTTCTATACCAAAAGATAATCCTATAAATATATAACTACAAAAACTAATTCATATCCTAGTTGTATAAAATATAAGACCTATGAGTTACATGACCTAGTTTCATTGAAAAAGGATTTTTATTCACGTCAATAGAGCTCATATATAGAAAAATCAGTACAATCCATACCTTCTAGGTCCATGAATGCGGGTTATTGACCAAGGAACCCTCTTTGAGTACATTGACTGCATCCATAGAAAAAATGTATAATATTGATATACATGGTCCACGGCCCAACTACATTGAAAAAGGAATCCCTTTTGACTCAATAGGTATCATTTATAGAGAACAATATTTAATATAAGCCTACATGGTATATAACCCCTGTCCATTGACCCAGGTTTCCAACATAAGTCCATGGAGAAAACCTACAGAGAACTCGGTAAATATTTCTATATCATCCTGTATTTCTGATGTCGTACCCCAATTCTCGTAATCAATTTCATATAATGAATCCCATAATCAATAATGTTTTCTCAATATTTAGAACCCAAAAAGTAAAAATGGGCATCCAAATACAATAATAAAGGCTCTAAGACTAGATCTCGGGACATACCCCTAATCAACCATTTCCCATACCATATCACATCAACCTCACCATCCAAATTTTATAAAGTGCCTATTATAATCATAAAAAAATATAATAATCACATGAATGTATAATCAATAGAGTGATTCTATTTGAACACCTAATACCACCAATAATACCCAATGTTGATAGGATCAAATGTTTTTTATGGGTTTTAAGGTGACACCCACTACCATATCTACCCAATCCCCAAATACACTAGATCTGGTTCAATTAAACACTAATGTACCCACTGGTCCTGTCGTGTTAGAAAAATTGAGAGGAATCCTACATGGAATTTTCATAAGAGTAAGTAAATATAGGAATGATATATAGTATATTCTATGTCAAAACATAATCAGGGCCATACTATATAGTAACCTTATAAACATTAAGGTACAAATGTAGATGTGTCCTACTCTAAACCCAACAAGTTATTGTACAATGTATTGCAATCCCTTAGGGGATCATTGTCCATGACTAGCCTCACAATGTAAAACACAATCATCACAACATATTAATGGAATATATTTGTAATCATTATTATAAGGATATAATTTATTGGACCTCTCATATAGTGGGTCTCACTCTCAATAGATTATATAAAATAATTATTGGAGTTAGCAATTCTCCATTACAGCTAACTTTTAAAAAAAACGTATTACAGGAGTCCCTAAATTACTTCAATGTGTTTCAATACATATATAAATGGAAAATGAAAAAAATTACTAGTCATATTTTGATTTATAGTTATTGGGTTTGATGATAAAAAACCTCAAAAGTTATAATAATTTAATGTACATGGTATGTATACTATCATATGTGGCATGTAATCTCAAGGCCCCACCTAGGCAAGTACTCTTGGAATACATTAAATGCAAATCCATTATAAAAGGTACATATGAAATGTATAAAATGTTTATGGTAACAGAGGAGGATACTTCTTTGCCTAAAATTTATTATCCATAGGTTTTATCTGGGACAAGTACTTCTCCAAGACATGAATCACACAAGTGTTCTTGTCCTATAGTCTATGTAAAAAAGTGCTGCAAAACTGGTTATCTATCTAGGTAATAAAAAACATGGATGTGTAACAGAACAGGGTGTCTATACAATTTCCACATTATGATCAATTAAAAATATCAACTTCCTCAAATAATAATAATAATGGGAATTTTTTCTTGAACAACTCAATGTGTGATCAAAATTCATGAAGGGGGAACCCCTAAAATCCACTTAAACCTAATTTTTATCATAAAAGGATATAAATAGAACCTCATGGGGTCATAAGATGTCATAATAATTCTTCAAAACTATAGTATGATACCTCTATGGGGATTTTAGTAAATATAAGACATCTTATCATAGGGATAAATATATTGGTGCTTCACTTATTCCCGATATCCACATCAACCGCATGGGGATCTGAATCTACCCAATATTCACGGCAACAGAACCCTACCATTTTCCTGCTCACTCTCTCTCTGTATCATCACTTAGAACTACTATTTTTAATGAAAAATTACCATGGGATCATTCATAATATTTCAGAGGATAAAAGAAGAACAAAATGAAAAGAATAAAAATGAAGAAAATAAAAAAGAAAAAGAAAAGGGGGAATGACCCTATAATCCAACATGAGTTTATGTATCGCCATGAAAATCCCCTCCATTATACACATAATAGTTGGGAATGACTCCCAATTTTAATCATTATTTGAAAATATAGTTGAATGAACTTTTTATAATGAAATTATTATTTAATTAATGATATATTAAATATTAATAATATCCTGACAAATCGAACAACTCATAATTGAAACAAACACATTTACTAGGGTAAACACCCAATTCGAGGAAAAAAAATGTGTTAAAACATACTTATTTGAGATCATATTCTAGGGTAAAATTACAATTATTACCCCTACAAGAGTTTAGAAGGAAAAAAATTAAATTTTCTACACCAATATCATGTCTGTAAAAACGCATGTCGTAATAACTTCACCACTATAACCCTTATCATCCCTGAGATACCTTAGTGATAAGATGGTATCCATGCTCCCCTCCTAAAAATCTGCACTACTGTTATGTATCTTCCATCCAATAATAGCTCTCATGGTGTCTATATCTCACGTAAATGGGATATGTTCTCTACCATGAATTATGTAGTTCACCCAACCATAAGAGTAAATTTATCGTCTCAGAGGAAATTAGAATGAAATATCAAAACTCCATGCTCAGTAATTAACATAATTTCATCTAGAAACAAATTTCACCACCCTTAAATGTACGATGGTGAATTACCAACCATATAGAATTCATTATAACACTCTTTGAGTGAAACATTCATGGTGTTCATCTAAAAAATATAACCTTATATTTACAATGATCTGGGTATAATAGATGATCCTTTAGAGTACTAAAAATTATCTCAATATAGGAAATTCTCTCCTATTAACTTGGATTATCCTATGATATCATCAATATGAGTGTATATCTCCCCTATAGCAATATCTACATAAAAATTATCGATACTTACAGTTAACCAACACATGAAACCTCGTCTCCTGACAATGTGTGTCCAGGTCCACCTACAAATTAACCACATTATGGAACCTGATTTATCCTTGATATATCATCTTCTATGAAGATAAATCATTCATTTATGTCATAAATTCCATGAATCCACGCTCATATATTTTATTTTAAACCAAAGGTCCTCTTATAACACATGACTGCTCACCACATTATGATTTCAATAGTACCATGAATAAATGAGGCATACAATTATAACCTTACTCATGATTCCATGATTCATCCAAGATAAAGATAATATAATATTGATGCATATAACATCAGTCACATAATATAAAATCTCCCTTATAACTCATCTTAAAAATTAAGAACCTCACATGTGCCATAATTTATTCTTGGACATCCCAGGACGTACTGTCATTATTCTAAAATATAATTTTCAAACACTAAACTAATAGGAAATTCGGTCATAACCACAAACTAGCCTACAATTATAAAACATCCTTGAAACATATTTACCCTATTTTGGTTTGTAGAATCAGAATACATCATCATTCTTATGTTGTAAAACCTGAGAACCTATTATGTATCTGTCTACAAAAAAGAATAAAAAAAATCTCATTTACTATAAAGGAATCCATATGTACTGAGGTTATCCCTACTCACAAGTTTTTGTTGTTAAGATAAAATATCAACCTAAAAAGTTTTGAGTCACAACTAAGGGCCTATGGATCCTCCAACTATCCACTATTGATCATGTCTCATTACAGGGTATCGTTGTATGAACACATATCCAAAAAAATAAAATCCACCTCATAGTCACAATTCATGGGGAATCATTTTCATATTCATCTAATCATAACGAATATAACTATCCAATCAACTCTCTCTATAATATCGGTAGAGAAAAGAATGTTATTTAACAGGAAATAATGTCATGAATTGGCCTACCTAGTTCCTGATCAGCCCATATCATATTTATATGGTACATCTTCTAAAGTATCATCATGTAAAAATAAAAAAGATTACAAAATTGGACTAATCAGGTATCTTTATATGATAATAACGCCTCAATGTTCTAGTTCTCCAAAAAACGTTTATAGTTATATCTAAATTATACATAGTTACTTAACTACATCATAATAAAGGAATCCATCAAATCAAATGTCGAATTACGATTGAAAATAATAGTCACAAAATATCATCTCAATGGTCTATTTCATTTTACAACAATGTGGGTTGGTTTTGTAGATTGCATTCTATAGTGTATGGAATAACATCTAATGAGTTTTTACATCGAGATTATATAATTTAACCTCATAAACAATGTCCTATAAGGGATCTAACAGATGAAAATCATGTACCCAATCGGCCTATTTTAGTCATTGCACCTGTTGTTCATGAGTACAATGTCATCATCCCAACTATAAAATATATCCCCATATATCTACATAATCAAACATTAGATGATAAAAATATATGAAAGTGAACTCTACTAAGTAAAATTCAGAAAATAACCTGTATGGGAAACATCATTTATGTTATTACTGATATATTAAACAATTGTACTCTATTTTTAGAAAAAACACTAACTAGAATGACCTTAACATGTGGACACTACATTCCAAATATAATACATGAGATACATATTTCCTTTTTGGAAAAATATAAAAAATCAAACACTAGTCTCTATCAAATGCACCATGAGAAATAAATATATAATAAATTATAACATCACAAGAAATTTTTTGTTTTTCAAAAAAAAAATCATAAAAATTTGTAACATCGCATGTCAATAATTGTAATCCAATAACTATAGAAACATAGACTTATTACCATCACATGTTTCAATGATATATTAATCTAATATCCATCACAAATTTTGAAACATTAATTATACTCCAATATAAAAAATAATAAATATTAATACAACAAAAAATGAACTTATATGATTCCTTTTTGTAAAATTCAATCTTAAATCCACTAATATAATGCCTTAATATGATCACCACATGTCTTCAATAGAGCCAAATTTTTCTTCTAGAGGATACTGACCAGAAATGAGGTCTTAGGTTGTGATATTTTGGATAATGAGATTAATATTAGAGTAATAAATTAATGTATGTAATAAAAAGTCATCCATTTCCATAAAAAGTAGAGAGAAGAGAAAATATGTAAACATAAATTTTTTTTTGTAAAACCAAATGAAATGTTCCTCAATCGTGAAAATTAGGGTCGTGTATAAATCATTGGTCACCCACTAAGGTGACAATTTATGAAAGAGTATATAAAATTAATTAAAATAAATGTAGTTGTCTCCACTAAAAACTCTGAGACAGAACACATAATAGATATCTATACACTATCAATATGATCTAGTTTTATCATAATAATCCACATGAGCAACTCCATCTAATCATGAATCCCTAGGACTCAATCGTATTCCTCATGAAATCTATGTTATACTGGATAATAGACAGAAGCCCTATCACACACCAAGGTTAATTTTTATCAGTGGGAAATAATCTCAATAGTTAAACCCAATGATTTACCTATAAACGGTCTATGATAAGTGTAAACTCATGAAAAATACTAATCATATCAATGGTATAACTGGAAATGATAAATATGAAAATTAAAGTGAAACAACAGTCGATCCCTAGGTCAATGATCCTTGTCAACTAGAAAATGATTCAACATGTAAATATAAAAATATATATGTATATATATATATATCCCTTGACATATATGTATGTATATATATATCTCTCTAAGGTGAAAAATAAGATAAATAAATATCAATCTATCCACGGGTCTACAATTTCAATTCTCTAGAAATCCTACAAAATGTGTTTTGAGCCATAAATATTATAACTCCGGATGTATATAATTATTCTATTAATAGGCATGTTATCCTAATAAATAATAAATTCTCCATCCATCATATGAAATTTCGTTGAGAAAGAAACCTCACCATAGGGGGGTACATGACTTAGCTCTTGGATTTCCTATACTAACCTCCAATCCGTATAATGATGGATTTTTTGTACTGAAGGACAATCCTATAAAGATGGAATTGTATCAACTAGGTCTAGTGCATTTTGATTCATGTATCATCCCTAAAAATTTCAATACATAGGTTTATTGACCAAGGAATCAAATTATTGTCTATGAATCACATTTAAATAAAACTCAATGCTTTGTTAGCATACTAGGGCCATGACGTAAGGCCACTGAATAATGCGACCTATAATGAACACAGAGTATGTCCACAAAAAACATGGTGTAATAAAGACCTAAATGGACTAGGACCCATGGTAATTGAATAAGTTATCCTTTCGATTCTATAAATCACTGCCATAGGAATATCTATGTAATATATGCATGCATGGGGTGGGGCCCAAATTTGATAAAAATAATTACCCCATTATAACAAGGAGAAAAACCACGGAAAAATTGAAAAATTGTTCTATACAATCACATGTTTTTCGTTTCATTAAATAATATACATCATTCGAGTCATACTGTATCCCCGATTCTCCATCATGTTGGCTCAATAGTCTAGACCCATGAGGTACATTTTGGAATACTAATTCCCCAATATAAAGGCTCTAAATATGGATCCCATGAAGTACCTATAGGATTCAATTTCATGTACTACATAACTTTATGTTCCTCGTGTCACACCCCAAGTATCCACAGTACACTTCCCTTTGTATAATACAATAGCGTGTGTTGTACGAAACTTCGAGTTCTAACACACACGACAACCAATCAAACTAAATGTCATGAATAGTAATACCCACTTGTTGAAATTTTATAAATTTTATCATTTAAAATGGACATCATTTTTGGATTTGGAATATCAAAATTATCCAAGGGTGATTTTTTTTATTTTTTAGAAAACATTCAAATTTTTATAAATAGTGAATAATATTAAACATTAATCAAAAACAAGTTTTTTAATCAAAATAATTTATACTAATAAATTATACTATTGAGAGGTTTTAAAGTATAATTAGAATATATATTTACCGTTTAATCCAATATTGGTAATTGGATATAATTTCAAATTTAAACTAGATAGAAACAATTGTCACTCTTTTGATAGTAATTATTTCTTAAAAAACACACTCTTTGTTTTGACAACGGGAAATAATTTTAAATTAATTTCTGCCACTTATGTATTTTTAATATAGAAAAATTTATTCCATATTTAGAATAGGGATGTCCAAATTGTGTAAATATGAATCTTTTATTTTTATACATTTTGAATAATCACTTCGGTAAATATTTTATTTACCATGGTCAAAGGGAAAATCCGGTAAATAAAGGTAAACAAATAAGATTATAATAAAATTAAATTACACAAAAACGTTTCCTAACCCTATCTGTTGATTCATGTCCAACCATGGGCATCCTTCGGTTGATTTTGGGACCCCATGGATCCACTTTTATGTGATAATGACACTTTATATTAATTAAGTTAAAGTAAATTAAAAAATGACAAAAGCATATATATTTTAGAAAAACAATTTTTATATAGGGTTATATATTTTATATTTTCAACTATAAATATTAATTAGGAAGAAAAAAATATTTTCTAAATAATGGTATTTTATTTAAAATTTTTATACATTTGATAATTAATTTTATATGACACAATAATGATGTAGTATTTTCATTATTAATGAATGAATCAAATATCTAGTATTATAAATGTTAAAATAAATATAATTTAAATTTTTTTATGACATAAAAGAATTTTATTGGTAAATTTGGAATGTTATAATTTTTGAAATGAATTTTGTTTGAATTAATAATTTCTTTATGATTTTACTAAAAATCAATTATTAAATAGTGTCAAAATTGACATAATTGAGTTTATAAATCAAATATTATATTATTAATTGATATTCTATTCGTAAAAATATAAGGTTTGGGAAAAGGACATATATAATGATAGGTGTATCATTATGGAGCACATGGGGGTCTCTTGGAATTATATATTATGTTTATTATCTATATAATATAAGAATACAGAGAGACATGGTAAATGTCAAACTAATTAACTAAGAGTTAAATAAAAAAGATAAAGTTAATATAGTGACCCAAAACAGTATAAAACCTATTGGTTCTGTGTTTTTCTACCTATCCCCACATAAAAATTTAAATAATCCACTTCTGATCCTTTAGAAAACGAATATTAAATTATTATTAAATAATATTTCTAACTTTTCTTAAGGTACCACTAACCCCTCTAATAAAAGGGCACTCTACCTACTCACTAATTCACAACATCAAAGCCTTCTCATCCAACCCCTGGCCAAATATCCTATCAACATCCCTCACTTCATCCTAGATGACCTCATTTGGTCATAAATCCATCTTAATTATCCCTTTTGATCAAATCAAAATAAAGAACATGAAGAAGAGGTAATAATTTCACCACCCTCTTTCATGTTCTTTTCTTCTTCGACTTATTCTTTTTGTTATTTCCATTATAAAATAATAACTCCAGTATCATCTATATACTGTGAAGTTATTATAAATATGGTAAATCCATCTTCATTATTCTATTCATCCATCTAATGACATGTCACCATACGTGTGTACGTACGGATTATCGTCTCCACATCGTGGTGTAATTGTTATTCCATACATTATTATTTGGATGGGTAAAATAATGATGTGTAATTCATATAAATTATAAATATAACATGATAATGATTTTGTATATATGATATACCATCCAACTATATATTATTTTAATATCAAAAGAGTGATATTGTCGCTCATGCGTATGTACGGATTACCGTCTCCACGAACGCGAAGAGATTCATTCTCTATCATATCCATTCAAGACTAAATTTCATTTGATGATTAATAATAATGTTTAGAGACATGATATAATTCTGGATATTAAAAAGATACATCCCATCCATATAAAATATGACTCACATAACAAATAATGTAAAGGAAAATGAATCTATTTAAAACCGAAATGACGATAATACTAAGATATTATTAACAAATCAATGTTAAAAGATCACATATGATATATATCCATTCAAGACTAAATTTCATTTGATGATTAATAATAATGTTTAGAGACATGATATAATTCTGTATATTAATAAGATACATCCCATCCAAAAAAAATATGACTCACATAACAAATAATGTAAAGGAAAATGAATCTGATTACAACCGAAACGACGATAATACTAAGATATTATTAACAAATCAATGTTAATAGATCACATATGATATCATATTAATGTAAATAATTATTTTATAATTCAATAACAATAATTTCACCATTATATAGGTGCTTAACCTACCTTGGACCAAGGAAAATGTAAAAAGTAAGGGGTTTCTTAACTCACTTTTAATTTCGTGAGATTTCCATTGTTCACCACTTATTTATTGCATGTGGCGCGTGTACTACCCATGATTATATTAATTGTGTAATATAATTTAATTTATGGATATTTAAATCATAATTTTATGATACTTCTTTCATTGGTGTATGTTTCATAAGTTACCTAACCGATAAAGGGAATTTGAAATTTCAATTTCCTCTTTAAGCTTTACACATAATTCATTGATTATTTTACTCCATCATTATGTGTGGAATCACTATTCATTTTCTTATGTAATAATTTCCACTCCCCTTTTCTGTAAATATACTTTTGAAACACATAATCACTCCATTGAAAATTTCTCATGTCTCGATATGAACTTGAGAAGATTAATTTTAACTCAACCTCCATTTGTTGAGTTAAATATCCAATTCATTGGTGTTGTTTTTACAAGAATATGTGTGAATATACCCTGATTGATTTACACTGAATATCCAATCATATTATGTGTATTTATATTTGTCACACATAATTATGTCATTGATTTTTCTTTAACCAAAATGTACAGTCTTTATAAGATATTTCATCCAAATTTACATTCCATTGAGACTTCTTTGTTGTTATACACCAAATCACTTTTTCATAGTGTATATAATGTAATTTGACCTAGTATATCATGAATCCATTTATTCTCATGATATTACATATATTTGATTACCTCAATTACTCTAATTCATGTGTCTCTCTTTTGGTTAGTAACTCTAATTAAAATATCATTTTAATTTTTTTAATGATTTATTATTATAAATACTTCTCATTAATGTCCATGTTTTAAAAATATTTTTAAGGATTTATTGATATGGACATTAATTATTTTAAAAATAAAATTTGTTTTAAATGTATCAAAGTGGCATGGGACACTTTGATTCAAAAATATATTTTTAAACGGCTTCTTTAAAAATAATGTGACTATTAAATGATTTCAAGAAAAAGGGGAATATTTCTCTCTAATAGTTTTGATAATTACTTTTATCTATGCAAATATCCTTCATTATTGTCGATTGAGGTTAATCTGATACAATAAAATATTCCATGTTCTATCGAATGAGTTATGTTTGACTGTGGATGTTCTATTTATATACCATTCATGGTTTGTGGATAATGTATTGACATTTCGTATGCTAGTTTTAATACGAATGTTTATGTTATGTTTCTAACTTTTCATATGAGGAATTCATTGGACTTAGTAAGTGATGGTTGGTTCCCTCTATAGATTCTCAATGCATCGGTAGGTCTAATGAGACAAACTACTATCTTGGGACAAGGCCTTGGAGAAATCTTATTTGTAGTCTTGGCACAAAGCCTTGACTATGTGGTAATGATAGTCTAGAATTATGCATTACATCATTCTGAAAGTGGTTGTTGATATTGCATGTGACCATTCGACTAGTAGATTATAAATTTGAATAAGTAAATGGAATTATTTGATTTTATCTTTTCCATATTATGCTGAAGATCATCTTTAAAAGGCTTTTTTTTCTAGTCGTATACACTGCCTTAAATGTTTATACATATTTATAAAAGTTTCTGCTATAATGTTATCCTTACTGAGCATCTGATCTCACCCCTTGTTATGTTTTATTTTCCTAGGATGCAATGAAGTATATTATGACTAACCTCCAGGGATAGCCTATGGGATCTCAGTGTTGTTTATGGAGACAATGTTGTTGTAGTTTTCCATTTTATGATGTAATGTAATCCTTATGAATGTATCTAGTACTTCCAAATCTACTAAACTAATTTTTATTTTCGACACATGATCTTTTATGACAATGCCAATGATACTTTATAATGCACCGACTCTAGGGTTCTGGTGTCGGGGTGTTATAGTTGGTATCGAAGGAAGTTTAGTACAAATCGTGGAAACTTGAATTAGATAAACTCTGTTTTGAGCACGTAGACCTAAGATGGACTTTGAGGATTAGTATAGAAGAACTTCCTAGAATTTTGGTATTATAGAGATTTTGTGAGTTTTCTGAGAAATACATCCTTGTATGGATACGAGTAGGTAGAGGCGGCTTTGGAAGAGATGTACCTAGGGGTAAAACCCAAAAACACTTCTTTGATCTAGACTAGAACAAGAACTGCTGCACGACAATGGGCCTTACTTCCCTCTTGGTTTCGACACTCTTGGGGGATATGCTTAAGATATTTTACATTTTCTTTACAAAACAATTTGAAATATTATAATATAAGATGAGAATAAATGACCTTGGTTAATCCTAAGGTGTTTTAAATTGAGAATATGGTGTCATTATATTATCTAAATGATTTTATGACTATTGTTACTCACAAAATGCTTTCTGGTTTTATTCAATCGCTGAAATCCAAAAAAGTAATAGTAACTTTGAACATGATGTACAAGGTGGGAACGGTGATGGAAAAGAGAAACAAAATAGAATTCTTATAGGAGGAAAAGATATCATGTTCATGCAAATTTATTTTTCCAAAAATATGAACAACAACATATATATTATCCATCTCACGGACTCAAAAAAGATGAGAAAGGTGATGAATGATAAGAGCTCCAGTAGTGACGACCATGGAGAAAAGAACCCTCAATTTCCATCATGCAAGAAATTTGGAACAAGACACCTAGGAATGTGTCTTAATGGAACAAAGAAATGATTAACTTGTGGGAATGAAGGACATAAAGTGAGGAAATGATGAGGAAAAATGAAGAGTACTATTGAAGAAAATAAAAATTGTCCCAAGAATTCATTACAGAAATTTGTCATAAATGTTGGGGACCTAGCCATTACCCGAGTGAATTCCCTATTCTATAGGATATTTTATTTGTCAAAGAAGAATCTATGTGGAAATAAATGGTTGGAGAAATTTTTAAAAGTACTAGTACTCCTTGTTTATGGGATTACTTTGGGAAAATTTTCTCTTGTATTTGTAACCCTGCTCTTTGTCACGTGAAAATGATATTTGAGGAAGAGTTATCTTTTCTCTTGTGGATACAGTTATAAATAACCATTTGGTTTTATATGATCATTGGGATTGATGCAATTATAAGTTATTATATTTTTGGTCGAAAATATAATGTATGACATAACATTTGTGGTTAAATTATGTTATTTTTATATTGTGGAATTTATCTCATTTTGGAAATTTTATAAAATACAGTTTTTGAAGATGGACAACATGCAGACCGTGTGACAATCCATCACATCAGAAAAAGCAGTGGTAATCAAACCCATAACCAAAGTGCGATTGGTATTTATCGCATACCACTAGACTACGTGAAGTCCCTAGTTACTGTGACTAATTATTTTTAGTTAAATTATTTTATCGATCAATAATAATTTGAGTTGGGATCTTATGTATTATCAAATGAATACTATTAGTATAGGAAAATGATTCAGTGATTAAGTGATAAATGTGATTTTGGAAGGTGTTTTCTTTGTTGGGAACACTATATGCCTAAAGAATATAGAATACTATGGGATTTAATTTGAGGAGTAGTGGTGGATTTTATCTATGTTTTTATTATGTATTTATAGTGATTTGGTTTATTTATCGAAATGACTAACCAATAATAGAGAATATGTGATTCGGTTAATTACATTTAAGTATGTGACTTTAAGAGTAGTTGATGTCATTTGGATATACAATTTAACATAGAAGAGTACATAACCAAATTCTTCTATCTTTTGGGATTTAATATTAGTTTGGATTATATTTAAGGATTTTAAGGGAAAGTTTTTATTGAATGGTATTTATTTAACAACGGGGTATTGTTGGTTTAGTTTTAGAAATTATGATTAGTGTTTATTTATCTAATGGGATATAATTTTGGGGGATAATCATATCTTATACGAACCATTTTATTTATGATTAATCTCTAATGACAAGGTAAATGAATTGTTTATCCTTCGTGTATCATGTGATTGTATAGAAGTTTATTCTAGCTCTTCTAGAGTGACCATGTCTTCTTGAATACTCATCATTTAAAAAAATGAGTTAGTGGTAGAAATTTATTAATGAATTAAAATCTATATAAAAAGTTATTATATCACATTATTTTCTTAGTAAATATCATAAATGAAATCCCCATCTTTATGTAATGTAACTTATAACAAAAAAATGTTGTTTGTTTACTTTTTCTACTGGGATACTAATGACTGTTTGTCCCATAACATGTTTGTGGTTTTCTTGTTGTTAACTTTCTCCTGATAAAGTTTTCTATACCTATCCATCCGAACATGACACTTATTTTATCATCCACATCCATTTTTTCTTACATGGAAGCCTAGTATGGGTTATCTTGGGTGACATTTGTACTTCTCTTTCTTTCTTTTAAAGTGATAGTTTTATTTACTCTATTTCTGATGTGGGACTTTCCATTATATTCCCATGCCCAATTTAAAAAAAAACAAATTTGAGGATGAAATTATTTGAATCATTGGAGAATGTAACACCCCAATATTTTATGGTACGCTTCCACTTTAATAATACAGTAGCATTTGTTGTACGCAACTTCGAGTTCTAACGCACACCACAACCAATCAAACAAGCCGTTATGAATAGTAATAGAAACTTATTGATATTTTATATATTTTATCATTCAAAATGGACATCATTTTTAGATTCAGAATATTGAAATTAGCCTAGGGTGAATTTTTTGTATTTTTTAGAAAATTGTCATATTTTGATGAATAGTGAAAAATACTGAACATTAATTAAAAACAACTTTTCTAATCCAAATAATTTATAGTGATAATTTATACTATTGTAAGGTTTTTAAGTATAATTAGAATAAATTTTTACCATTTAATCTTATATTGGTAATTGGATGTAATTTCACATTTAAACTAAACATAAACAAGTGTAAATCTTTTGATAGTTATTATTTCATAAAAAACACGCTCTTTGTTTTGACATCGGGAATTAATTTTAAATTAATTTCTCCCACTTCTGTGTTTTGAATTTAAAAAAATGGATTCCATATTTAGAATCAGGAGGTAAAAATTGTGTAAATTGGTATCTTTTATTTTTTATCATTTTGAATAATTACTTCGATAAATATTTTATTTACGATGGTTAAAGAGTACATACGGTAAATAAGGGTAAAGCATTAATATTATAATAATATTAAATTACCCAAAAACGTGTCCTAACCCTATTGGTTGATACATGTCTGACCATGAGAATCTTTGGGTCGATTTTGGGACCCCAAGGAGCCACTTGTATGGGATAATGACACTTTATATTAATTAAGTTAAAGTAAATACAAAAATGACATAAGAATATATCTTTTAGCAAAAAAATTTACATAAGGTTATATATTTTATATTTTCAACTATAAATATTAATTAAAAAGATAAAAAAATTTACTACATAAGGGTATTTTATTTATAATTTTTAGAAATTTAATAATTAAATTTATTTATGACACAATTACGATGCAGTATTTTCCTTATTAATGAAACAATCAAATAATTGGTATTTTAAATGTTAAAATAAATATAATTTGCAATTTTGGATGACATAAACTAATTTTATTGGATAATATAACATGTTATAATTTATTAAATGATTTTTTTTTCGAATTAATGATGATATTAATAATTTAACAAAAATCAATTATTAAATATTATAAAAATTGACATAAATGAGTTTTAAATAAAATATTATATTATTTATTGATATTCTATTCCTAAAAATCTAATTTTTTGCCAAAGGACTGATATAATGATAGGTTTATCATTAATGGACCACTTGGGGGTCTCTTTGGAAGTATATAATATGTTTATTAACTATATAATATAAAAATTCAAAGAGACATGGTAAATGTCAAACTATTTAACTAAGAGTTAAATTAAAAGGATAAAGTTAATATAATGACCCAAAATTATATAAAACATATTGGTTTAGTGGTTTTAGACCAATACATACCTTAAAATTTACATAATCCACTTTGGAGTCATTAGAAACTGAATATTAGTTTATTATAGAGTAATATTTCTAACTTTTCCTAAGGTGCCCCTCACTTATCTTAAAAAAGGGCACTCCCACTACTCACTAATTAATACATTCAAAGACTTTTGGCTCGGAAAAACCCTACCCAAATATCCCTTCAACTACCCTCACTTAATCCTAGTAGCCCTCCTTTTTCCAGAAAGTAATATTAAGAATCCCATTTGATCAAATCAAAAGGAAGAACCATAAAAAGAGTTAATAATTTTACCACCCTCTTTCAATTTCTTTTCTTTTTCCACTTATTCTTTTTTTATTTCCATTATAAAATAAATAACTCTAGTATCATATATATACTGTTATGATATTATAAATATGGTACAAACATATTCATTATTCTATCCACCCTTTGAATGACATGTCGCCATACGTGCCTATGTACGGATTACCGTCTCCACGTCGTGGTATAATTATTATTCAATACTTCATTATTTGGATGGTAAAATAATTATACTTAATACTTGTAAATCATAAATATAAAATTATAATTATTATTTATATATGATATAACATCCAATTATATATTATTTTAATATCAATGGAGTGATATTGTCACTCGTGCGTACGTATAGATTACCATCTCCACGAACACGATGAGATTAATTCTCCATCGTATCCATTCAAGAATAAATTTCCTTTGAGGATTAAAAATAATGTTTAGATTAATGATATAATTATGTATATGAATAAGATAAATCCCATCCATAATAAATATGGCACACATAATAAATAATATAAAGGAAAATGAATCTGTTAACTCCTGAAACAATGATAATACAAAGATATTATTAACAAATCAATGTTAAAAGATTATATTTGAAATCATATTAATGTATATAATTCTTGTATAATTCAATAAAAATTATATCACAAATATAAAGGAGGTTAACCTACCCTCAACCAAGGAAAAATTACAATGTAAGGGGTTTTTTATCTCACTTTTAATTCCGTGAGATTTCCATTGTTCACCGCTTATTTATTTCATGTGGTGTGTGTACTGTCCATGATTGTATTTATTGTGTAATATAATTTAATTTATGGATATTTAAACCATCATTTTATTATCCTTATTTCAGGGGTGTATGTTTCGTAAGTTACCAAATCAATAAGGGAAGTTGAAATTTCAATTTCCACGCATTCATATTTACACATAATTAATTGATTATTTTACACCATGATTATGTGTGGAATAACTATTAATTTTTGTATGTCATAATTTCCACTCCCCTTTCATTGGATATACATTTGATACACATAATCACTCCATTGATAATTTCTGAATTCATTGATATGATCTCGATAAGATTATTTTTTACTCAATCACCATTTGTTGAGTTAAATATCCAATTCATTGGTGTTGTTTTTACTAGAAAATGTGTGAACATCCTATGGTTGATTTACACTGAATATCAATTCATATTTATTTTATATATATTTTTCACACATAATTATGACATTTATTTATCCTTAACCTAAGGATATGGTCTTTATTAGAGATTTCATCTCAATTTAAATTCCATTGAGTCTTTATTGTTGTTATACACCAACTATCTTTTATATGATGTATATAATGAATTTTGACATATAATACATTGAATACATTTATTCTAATGATATTAAATTTTTTTGATTACCTCAATTATTTTTATTCAAGTTTCATTATTTTGGTTAGTAACTCTAACTAAAATATCAGTTTTAATATTTTAAAGATTTATTATTCTAAATCTTTCTCATTAATTTCCATGTTTTAAAAACATTTTTAAGGATTTATTTATATGGACATTAATGTTTTTGAAATTAAAATTCTATTTAAAAGTATCAATGTGTTATTTAACACTTTGATTAAACAGTATATTTTAAATGGATTCTTGAAAAATAGTTTTACTATTAAATGATTTCAAGAAAAAGGGGAATATTTCTCTCTAATAATTTTGATGATTATTTTCAACTATGTCAATATCCTTAATTATTATCGGTTGAGGTTAATATGATACAATTCAATTTTACATATTGTATCGAATGAGTTATGTTTGACTATGGATGTTCTATTTTTATACCATTCATGGTGTATAGATAAAGTATTGACATTTTGTATGATAGTTTTAATATAATTGATTATATTATGTTTCAAAATTTTTAAATGAAGAATTAATTGGACTTAGTATGTTATGGGTGGAGCCTGCTATAGCTCCACGATTTATCTGTAGGTCTCGTGAGACAAAATAATGTCTTGGCACAAGGCGTTGAACAAATCTTATTTGTATTATTGGAACAATGCCTTTACTATGTGGTTATGATAGTCTGGTATTTTGCATTCCATCATTATTAAAGTGGTTATTGATATTTCATGCGATAATTAGACTATTAAAATATCTATGTGAATAAGTAAATGTTATTATTTGATTTTATCATTGCCACATTATGTGGAAGTTCAAGTTTAAAAGGCTTGTGTTCTAATATTATACACTTCCTTAAATTTTTATGATTATTTATGAAATATTTCACTATAATGTTATTCTTACTGAGCATCTGAGTTCACCCATTTCTATGTTTTATTTTACCAGGATTCAAAGAAGTATATTATGGCTGACCTCAAGGGATAGTCTATGGTATCTCAATGTTTCCTATGGAGACAATTTTATTGTAGTTTTCTATTATATGATGTAATTTAAACCTTATGAATGTACCTAGTACATCCCAGGATACTAAACTAATCAGTATTCCAAGACGTTATATTTTATGATTATGCCAATGATATGTAATAATGCACTAACTCTGGGATTCTGGGGATGGGGTGTTACATATCAGACAATTACCAAAACAATAACAATGGTTGTCATAGAAGCATAAATATCAATCATGATAATTAATAAATAAAATAGTTAGGGTGGATGAATGCCTGAAACCATTAATAATTCCTCACTCTCATAGGATCAAATTTTTAGAAATTGTTCTAAGGATACACTGATAACCATCACTGCCCAAACCCCAAAATAACAAGCTCAAGGATGGTAAACCATTGAGGCACCCACTGGGCCCCTCAGGTTAAACCATAGGATATGCATCCCACTTCTAATCCTTGATGGAGTTAGTAAATAGGGGTATCCTACCTGAGATCCTCTATGTATAAATAGAAATGCAGGAATAATAGGTAGAAGCCATGAAACGAAGAAGGTGAAAATAGTGAGTATTCCAAGTAGGGAGCCTCAAAGTTCATGTATAGTTTAAACTCATCCATACCATAATCCGTTATATTTACTAGCTTCATAGAGTAGCAGACAACTGGAAGTATTTTCTCAAGGGAATGGGAATCATAATCACTGGTATAATGAGTTGGGTCATGGACCATCATAGATCATGGGACATACACTGAATGGGTTATAAAAAATAAATATTGGGTGAATAGCATCTTTATTAAATCTTACGGTCTCCCAAAATATTATGCAGGTGTTCTAATATTCCATAGGGGTTTTACCAACAATATATATGTGTGAAAACATTAAAAAATGTGTACTCATATATTAAATTCTATATCTGAGAAACTAAGATATGAAAACCTAGAAAAGTATATAAAAAGAGGATGTACATGGTGTGTATTCATTAGTACATATCATGTTTTATTAAGGTCACTATTGGGAATGTACTCCAACAAGACTTGTAATGTAAATCCCATGTACATGGAATGTAAATCCATTGTACATGGAATGTAAATCCCATGTATAAGGTGTGTGAGACAAATAAACTAAATGCTAACTACCCAAGGTTCCTCATAATGTTCCTCCCATGTCCTATCCATGTGATTTTTCCTGGACAAGTTATTTTTATGGTGTCTAACCAACATGGGTTCTAACTATTTACACTACACAACCAAGTTCCCATACAAGTGTTTACTATCCATATACTCAGGTACATTGATGAGTACCGGTATATGGTGACTAAACCTAGTACATTGAATTTACATATAAAAATACCATCATCTTTGAAACTTATGAACAAATAGTTTGTGTTCCTGAACAATATTACATGTGATAAAGAATTATTATTGAAAACCACCTCATATCATCATGAAACAAAATTTTTCCTGAAATGATAGATATTAACCCTTAATGGGTCCTCAGAAGTCATAATACACAACTAAAACTATAAAATAGTAAATAATAAATGAAATATAGTGTAAACAAAAAAATTGAATACATTTTGAAAGAATATGTCAAACTTCAATTGTTCTCGAAATCCACCATTACCACATGATAAATCAGCTCCCCTAGGATCCATGGTGGAACCTCAATTCGTTATACAATTTCATTATATATATATCCATATACTATCTCATTAATGAAGAATGAATCACATGGGGGAGTATACAATATTCTAGGGGAGAAAATGATAAATAAAATCGGTATAATAAAATTAATGAAAATGAATGAAATGGAAAATTGGGTACGGTCTTGAACCTCATCCCTAATATTAGTGTATGCCCCACCTTGAAAATTCCCAAATTTATAGATTCAAGGGTGCTTTTTATATTGCCAATATTATTATTTTTTCAAAATATATATCAAGGCGAATGTGTAAGAATGAAATATTATTTAATAAAATATATGTTAAATGTTAATTATTTCATAAAAATATGAACATATCATTATTCTAACAAACTATTATACATAGGAAAACAAAATTATCTGACTAATAGATTGGAATGAAAAAATATATATTATCATATAATAGGTAAAAATTTTAATTTTTCCTATTACATGTATCTAGAACAAAATTTTCAAATTCATACTAAAGATTCATGTTAGGATAAACACATTTTGTTACAAAATATTACACAAAATCATTAAATCAAGAACCACAATAATAAAATAAATATCATTAAAAGTGTACTTATTCACATATATATCCTATTGATGTTAAGAACATACAATTTCCCAATCATATTAAATCTAGACATAGCTAGTTCCCATGAAAGTAACATCATCATATATGAGAAAAATAAATTGTTATTTTCAAGGATAACATTATAGAATTAACAAAATTTTGTCTACCCTTCTAGAATCATTCATTATAATCCATTATATGGATGAATTTAACTCATTTCTTGAGTTTTCTTAGTTAGAGGGCCAGATAACTGAGCTATTTTCAACAAAATATTTGTAGTAACTTACTTATCTATGTTCACATCCAATATCAGTGACATGTGTTGGTATTTTACCCTCATGAACCAGATTAGTTTTAGAAAGATCTATAGTTATTATATCTTTATAAAAATTTTACACATGTAATGAAAATTATTTATAAAAAACATATGTTTCCTAGTTATTAAAAACAACTACTTTTTACTAAATGTCATGAGGAAAATCCCTATGTGTTTATTACATTCCTGAAAACATTTATAATATACAAGCATGTTATCAATTTAACCACAATTTTTTTGAAAATACTATAGGAAAACATAATTCAGAAGATCCTTAAATGAATTGGGGAATTTTTAAAACTCAGTGTAATAACTAGATACATATAATGGCTATAACTAGTGTAAATAATTTTATATGGAAGGTCTTCCTCCATTATGTATACCTAAAGATATGCTGGCCTATGATCAGTCTTTTAAAATATATTGTTATTCGTAAAACTGATTATAAAAGGAATATATATGATTCATTGAATACTTTTTCATAATAGTTATGTTATTGAATTCACTAAAATCAAAATGAATAATTATCTTTTACAAAAAAACTATGAAACACTATGTGAAGTGCTAGAGAGAATGAAACCCTAATCAAACGACTCATTTTAGTAATTTGATAATTTAAATAACATTATTGCATTCATTCAATATGCGGGTTTCTAAATTTACATTCCTTCTAGAACTATGTCAATAATAAACTGAATCACATGATCATGAATAAAAATAGAATAATCATAAAAAAATAAATCAATAAAATAATTTTTTATTGGACCAACACTAATATGTACAATTTATTTTCTATGTAAATATTAGAATGATAACTATAAATGTAATAATTAATAAATTTAAAATTTTATTTATAGGATATATAATTTAGATACTCATTATCATATTCACCTTAAAACTGACTTATAGAATTGATTATAACAATTATATATATGTAATAAATATTAAACTGATTAACTAAAATAAAATATTTCAATAGGATATCATAACACTCAACTTGGGGAAATAAAAAAATACTTTCAGGAAAATATATTCATTGTATAATTCTTGTAAGATAATTATAAATCATTGAATCTTTAATAATTCAATCTATAAATTTTGACAGAAGTTATATATCAATTTATTTAGGTGATTTTTTTAATTTTAATATATAATTTATTAAAACTATAAGAAGTTTTAGACCCAGAACCAATGATGACATTGGATTAATCATAGTAAATAAGTATTGTAACATTAACGAATAATTTTCTAAGGATTGATCAAGTAAATGTTAAGAAATTCAATTTAACTTATATGGTGATAAAGGAATAAATTACCCCATATAATAAGAATTATATTGTGATTTTGGGACTTTTCTCAAAGTTTACCTTAATTGAGTTGTTTTACCCCATCACCATAGTGGAAACATTTTAGTCCAAGTTACTATTCATTATGACTGAAAAAAATTTGACAACAATAATAAAAAAACTCCTTACTACAAAAATATAAATATATTTAAATAAATATTATTACATGTAATGTAGAAAATAATTTTAATATAGGAGAAAAATAAATGAAATTTCTTTTTATGTTTTTTTACACAAAAAAAAGAAATTATACTAAAATAATGTATACAAAAAATTCTTATGTAATTAAACGAATAAAGATTTATAGAAGGGGGATAATTTTTTTAAGCAACTCAAAATTAAAATGATCAATTTTAAATAATTTTAATGAAATTATAGTTTTTAAATTAACTTTATATTTAACTATTCATGAAAAAATCATTCCTCTTAGACAAATCCAAATAAAATCTATCATAATCTATAATTCCTATAGTAATTCAAAAAATTAATTTCATTTTATCAAATCATTTTCATTAATTCTAAAAATATACATTTAAATTAAAATATAAAATAAATTTAAAACATTTAAATAAAATTAAACAATTATTTCTAATTTTGAATATCAAATCAAATATTTATATTTAATATAAATCCTTAAAATAAAATCATGAATATTAATTAAACCATTAAATTGAGTTTCTATAAATATTTCCATGGTTGTCACCATATAACAGAATATCTTATAAAATATTCACCTGAATATATATATAACCACAACCTATATCACATCCAAATTCTCAACATAATAGTCATAATGGATCCATCAATCATCGAATTACTCCTCCTATTATTTACATATATTGATATGACCATTTGTATCTTTTCTATCAAACCACCAAAATACTGCACATGGTAAAAGTGAAACCAATTGGATCTTTATCATATGATCTCAACCTATCATATACTCTCAATATAATAACAATAATTATTAAGGCTCATAAAAATTACTTACAATAATAGATATTATATTTAACTTATTATAACATTATATATAACATAACATGAATAGAATATTTTTTTATCACCTATCTAGAAATCATTCCAATTAATAATAAATACCATCCAACTTTGTAAATTTTCCCATTATTAATTCTGAATAATACTATTTCATAATTAATTAATAATTATACATTGACTCAAAATTCACTAATACCGATATCAAATAAATTACATTTATATATATATATATTCTAAAAAATCACCCAAAAACCAATAATAATATATTACTAATTATAAATATACGTTTAACAAAACTAATAGGGAAAATAGAATCCCCAAAATAATTAATCATTTAATAAGGAGACATAAATAACCATACTCTAATGTGATTATATTGAATTCCAAATGAACCCATAATATACTAGAATCCAATGAATAATCTATATTATAAAACCCTCCAAATACAAAAAACATCCTTATGAATATGATTAAATATACATGAAGGTGTTTAAATTTAATAATTATTACCTTAACATTAATAGATTTTATCATATAAGAGAAAGGTAATCCGAGATCCACCCAAAACACTAAATACAAACAGAAGACACCCCTCTTCAATATTCGTCACCCTTGAAGAGAGATATATAAATTATAATTTAATATATTTCAATATTTATAATTAGTTCAAAATATATGATGACATGATGTAGTGTTACAAGTTAAAATTTGGTTTAGTCAAATAATATTCATAACAGAAAAACAATGGTGACCATAATATTAAACTATGTTAACATATTAGGGATTTTTTCAATCATTACATAGATATTTTGACAAAAATCCATAAAAAATAAAGTATAATATAAATTATATTCAATGAATACCATTCCAATCATAAGATAAATCCATTAATGGTTATCTACATACAACATCATTTTTTATGTTATGATGATATTCCTCAATATCCAAATATCATATTTTCAACTATAGACCAACATATTATTTTGAAGCCACAAAAAAAGAACATGAAATTTTTTTTATAAAACCAAATCATATAAAATAATACCAATATATATTATTATCTATCAATAACTAAAAAATCCAAAAATTCAGTTACCTCTTGATCTATAAATACACTCTAAAATGTAGCTATAAAATTTATTGAGTCTAAAAAACCATTAAAAATGTGATCAAAACCATACCATTTTGTTTTAATATAAAAAGATATTGAGTTTTATTCCCAGTTTAAATTTCTATATTACCCATTTATTCTTCAACACTTCAATATTCTCAACGTTGTGAGTATAAAAAAACCATGCCCATAATAATATACATGTAAGACGATTATTAAACATGATAAAAAATAAAAACAATAATTTTATTATAAAAAATACCAATACAATACTAACACATGAAATATTTTTAAAATTACTATATCACCCCCAAAAAATAATAATCTTAATATATGATGGAAATCAAATATCTAATATTTCAGTTTAATTTTTTTTCAATTCACTAAAAGAACCCTTGTATAATAAAACTCAAGGTACCAAACCTATATATGCACTCCCACTACATTGTTTTTTTAAACCATTATTTCTCTGTAAGATTACCACTAATAAAATGGTATGTACATTAGAAACCTTCTTCATAAGATAATGTATCACAATATCTCATTCCATGAATTTCACCCCATTCTAGATATCAAGATATCATGATTTGATGACATTGGAGTCATTATAAATATAACTACAATGATGTGATACTAGAATGAAATCATGATCATGCTCTAGTTTGCGGATAAGTACTAATTGATATGATAGTATATCACTATACTCCCACAACATTAAATTTAAAATAATATATATAGTGCATATACTACCACTAAAATTTATCAACCATTTTAATGATGAGAAAAAATTACAAATATCTAATATCCACTCAAGAACTCTAGAAATGTATTTATTATTTATGCATAAGAATTATATCGATGTTGATTATATTTTATCTACCCATGAATAGTATATATATATTTTATTATCACCCTTAATAATTATAGTCTAATAAAAACTACCACATTAACCATAATACAATATAAATTAGAGAATCAATTAATTTTAAATAATTATTTAAAAAGATATATTTCAATAAATTAATGGTATCTATTTTTGATAGAATAGAATATTAGTTGTTCATAAATTACTTAAGAAGCTATGAAACGGTGAAAATAATCACAAAACAACATCATATACTTTTTTGAAAATCATGTCTATTTACCCATCAAAATAAGGATTCAATGTTTTGTTATTGAATAATTGAGGTCCAAGAGAATATTGAAATCTATTTAGTACTAGTGAAGTGAAGTATAGATATAAGAAATATTTTATCATACACAAATCAATGTAAAGACTCACCACACCACCCATATATCACTTCTCAAATTTATTTACAAAAATAAAATAATTAATCATGAAAAATCATATAATTACATTATGTGAGTCAAAATATCGATGATAACATAATATCCTGATTACATCTAATAAAAATATTTCCTAAATTATCAATATATATTCTCCTATTTAAATTTAGTAATTTCATGATCCGATAATATTAATATCGTAACACATGAGGCTAAATCAGGGGCCCTAGGATTGGTTATCACATCTCCTCAAGAAAATCCACCATTTGAAAAAGGATATTTAAGTACTTTAAAAGATTCATCAATCTACATGGGGATTCTTTCTCTTTAATATAAAAACCATTGATGATAAATTATCATGTAAATAATTTTTTGATAAAATATTTTTAATAAATAAATATTTAAACCAAATTTATTTTTTAAAAAAATAAAAGATTGAAAAGACGATGAAAAATGATAGTTACCAACCAATACTATTGATAATATATTGAAAATTAGGCTTACTTCTTCCCTATCATAACTAAATAGTTAAAAAATGACTCACCATTGATAATGAAAGATGTATTCAAAATACTATATCATGGGATGAACAAATATGGACTGAGTACAAGCAGAAATGTATTATATTTGGACTCCACAACATGTCCATTAAATTCTATACAAATTTAATACCCATAATAATGAAAATTCTAAATTTATTGAATCGAAATTATTTTATATTTTTTATAAATGAATTAAAATGTTTTTCAATTTTAATAAAAATATGTTAAAAAAATTAATTCAATACTTTTTGAAACCCAAATTTCTCTCATTAGTGAAACACATCTCAATTAAAACAAATGTCCGTAAATTTTTATAAAAATAAAAAAATTTATTGTATCCATTGGAAAATTTTAATTTTCCAAATAATCAGATGGGAATTCAATTTATCTATAATACAATGTCAAATCCTCACATTATAAAACTATTTCCATGTAAAAATTATTATTGATATTGTTTAATAGAAAATATAAAATTTCGATGAACCCATTGTGGGTTTATGTATATATATATATATATAAGTTTTTATTACATCATACATTAAAACACATATCATTAGGATTATAACATTTTATCATGGGTTAACCAAACCATTGGCCATATTAATTCATGAATCCTTTTTTACCAATCTCTATAGATGAATCATATAGGTCTCAAATGAATGTATGACTACATTTTTCTAACAAACGATCATTTACAGAAGGATAGATAAGATTTTCAAAAGCTCAAAATTGTATACCATAAAATAATCCTTCAACAATCCAACAAATGATATTTACAATTACATAATAATTCAATGAAATTTATAATCATGAAATTAACTCCAAAACGTATTTTTCTACCAAAAAATATATTTCAATTATAAGATATATCAATTTATTACTTATAAAAATTCCCATATTAATTTACTAAAAAAAATAATTTTTCATTTAAAAAATCGTTTTTAATGATTAGATGATTAATTATTCACATATTTGAAAATTTCTATTATAAAAAATCGTTATTTTATAGAAATAACTTTTTTTCATAAAAAGTATTAAATAATACATTGATATTATTTATAGGAATGTCCCATTTTTTATAAATTCATAATTATTTAAGAAAATAATATATCTAGATATTAACATAGTTTACTCAATTATAAACCTATTTAAAATTTTCTAATCCAAATTGATGATAAATAACATTATACTTTCCATTTCATTTATAGAAATATCCTAGTTTTATTTTTCAAATACCAATCATAATGGAAAAATTCATAAAATACCACTCGAGATAAATGAATATCACAAAACATTGATGATTTATTTTAATATATAACATACTCATATTTATATATTAGATGTATAATGAGAGGATTTGATAGAGAGATAATATTGATATATGTTGTACACATATTTATTTATCCATGGTAACAACCATGAATTCATTCCATTTTTAATAGGTTTGGAGATCACAAATGTTTAATTAAAAAAATTTATAAATTTTCTATGTGTGATTGGGAGGATGTAAAATTAATTCTAGTGGTGTTTTTGGCACAAGAAAAAATAAATTCCTTCCTTTAAACATAATTGTATAATCACTTAAAATGGTTACTAAATATATTTTTCCATGTATACCCTGAAACTACAGTTTACATTCTCTAAGACTATTTAGTAACCCTAATGGGACTATAATATCATTTATAACTAATGCATCTTATGTTAGATGGTATCCTAGCCCATTATGAGATGGTAAATTTGAGAATAACCGTCAAAATATATTTTTAGGACTTAAATTTTCAAAAAACAAGGTTCCATGGATCAAAAATCTATTTCAAATCCAATAATGTATCATATTTGTTTTCCAAAATAATTTCAAATGAAACTATCATATATAATAAATAAAATACCATACAATAATTATTATGAATTAGGAATATTTTACAAATATAAAAATATTTTATCTTTAAAACCTTGGCATAATTGTTCTCCCCAACAGAATACATCTTTTACCAAAAATGTTGTTGGGAACTATAATAAAAATATATATATTTTCGACTTTTATAGAATTTTATTTTATCTCTTCGAATAATCCTCCAAAATTACCCCTTTAACAAAAATAGTTATACTATTGAAATATTTTTCCCTTTAATGTTCTTATCTATATAGTTTTTCACTTGAATGAGATTCATATTATAAGAAGAATAAGATTCAATCTAAAATAACCCATATCTAATGGTATTATAAGATTCAAATTTTAATATATTTATGTGGGAAAATTGAAAAATTATGCCCTATCCCATAGAATAATTAAAATTCTATTCTATAATCACCATATTGAACTATTGATGCTTTAAAATGACCCCTCAATCCACGACATCAACATTTATTTTTTCCAATACATTTTTTCCCCAACCTTGGAATTACATATATTAATATAGAATATCAATGATATATATAAATATTTTTACAAATAATCAAAGATCAAATTCTATTGACATCGGTATCAAATTATATACATTTGAATAGATTTATCCTTCCAAAAAACATCTTATATAAAAATAGGTCCCAAAAGAATCCTATCAACAGTTTGAACGTAACATGATAGTGACAAGCTCATTCGACCATATAATGTTTGTAATTTTGAAATATTACGAGAAGATTAATATATATTATTATATAAAATAAATCAAGTAGAATATGGTCCTCCAAATGTTATATGAAATATATAATGCATTACATAATCATGTGATCTATAATTTAATTTTATTACTTATCATTCCATCAATATGTTGATGATATTTCAGGATAATTTTTGACAATGTCCCAAAATATTTTTTTATACCTATAAAAAATATGGATGTTATTTGAGGATCCTTGAACTTGTCAATAATCACTCGGTCAAAATTATGTAAAATAATCTCCTTAAAAATTTTATTTATAAAAGTTATTATTGAAATAATTTATTATGTAGACCTGAAATGAAACAATTAATAATTTTATCCAATATCACTAAAATACAATAATATTTTCTTGGTGACCTAGGAAATGAAACAAAACATTCATTTGATATTTCAATTTATTTCTATTTTATGACATGAAAGGGATATAGATGATAATTTTTATTTTTTCTCCATTATTACCCATTCACGTAATAGAAAATAAAAAAGACAAGAAATATAGCTATTATTTCCTAAACACCAATAAAAATACCTAATATAAGGATATATCTCAAAATATATTAGATATATTAGTAAAAATGGTTTTTTAAATACTCCAACATATATTTACATACCTCTTGATGAACTATTATTAACTAGTTGAAATAGTGATCTAAATCAACATTAACTAACCATCCCATAATTGTCTCACAGCCATTTATCATGTATCTCATCTTCCAAAAGATATTATAGTAAAAAATACCAAAAATTTCACTTCACTAAAAATCATTAAATCACATAAAATATAGAAATAATCACACTGTTTGTTTTATCATCGAGTTCCTAGTGAATCTATACTATCAATAACTTCTCCTGCCTCTATTATACAACTTAAATTACTATCTGAGATATTGTTTTTCTTCTCAAATAATCCTCCTTAAAAAATAACCCATCTATTTTTATATTACATAGAAATAAATGTTAGAATAATAATTAATCCACTAAAACACACATATCATGAAATTATTCTATGGTAACATATACTATATCCCCTAATTATTAGTAAACTCTACGAATTTAAACCCAATTTGGTAATGTATCAAACTGCAAGGGGCATGAAACATATGTGCTTAGTTATTTATTTTCAGTAGTCCTTAGCTACCTAAAACCATATCTCACAATATTTCTTCTAATATAATGAAACAAATCAGTCCAAGGTATTATGCATCACAATTATATTTATAAAGAACTATAAATCTATTATGAATCTAAATTGGAGTTTATTTTAGGCCTCAATTCAATTCCTCAAATTCATTATAACATTTCCCACTCCAAACAATTTTTTCTCTTTTTTGACTAAAATGTATAATATTAAATGAAAATTTTGAGATGTTTTGATAAAAAATCATATATTATATTTCAAAAACAAAGAAACCGTAAAGATAGAACAAGTTATTTATTCATTCTTAATATAATACAACCATAATTTTCTCAGATTCCATAATGATCCCTTGGTCAAAACCAATTTTCTACTTTACCTATAGAATAAGAAATGTTTTTTGGATAATAATAAAAATTTCCTTTTATCATTACAATTCTCTATAAATATTTCTAAATTCTTCTCATGTTCTTCCTCTCTATATAAAATAATATTGACATTATCTAAAAATACCAACATAATTGTTTTTATGTATCATTCAAATATATTATTACTAAATGACATTAAAACCATATCTATAATGGTATATATGAATGGAATTAATTAAAACATATAATTTTTTAATCTATAATGAAATATAAATTTTATGATATCCTATTATTTCACCCTAATTGGATGATAATGAAATGGAAGCTAAATTTTAGAGAACCAAGGAGCTCCCATCACCTATTCAAAAAACCCTTAATTTTACCTAATGGGAAATAATTCTATACTATCATAATATTTATTTTCTAATAGTTTATATATGACTACTTTCTAATATTTGATATAATTTTAAATAAAAATAATGATACCCATGTAGAAACATGAAATTGAAAGATTCAATTTTACATGAGATCAACCAATTAAATCTTTAATTCTCAATGATTCTATATAGTCACATGATATTATAGCAATGATATAGATATCTTATGAGTCATAATATCATTATAAAATATTATAACTCCTTTTAGGTGGAGTTATAGTGAAATATATATGAACTAAATAAGAATAGTGATCTTCCTAATATAAAAGTAGAGGTATGTTATTCCATTCCATAAATTTAGTCACCCATACAAACCATTGACTTGAAAATTATTCAACAACCCCACTATAAATTCCTTTATACTAACCTATATTGACAAATTTATTTGATTATTCATAATAAAATCTTCAACTGTAATAGTTTATTTTGTACTAAATAAACCATCTAATCTATCTAAGTATCCAAATTATACGACTTCATCTCATGAACTAAAATTTCTTGTGAGATTCCCCCATTCTAAATAGTAATCATACAATAATTACACTTGAACCATAATTTTGTTTTATAATAAAACAGAGTATCAATAAATTATTAATATTGAATATAATCTATAGTTATTTAGAAAACATCATCAAATTATTATTATGTTATTGAATGTGAATATTCAGTTTGAAAAGAATAATATCATGACTAAAGAATATTTTATTACGGTATGTCATGTTTGAAAATATTTACCTCAAATGTAAAATATAATAGGGGTATGAATTGAAATATAAAACATTATATTCAATGTTTTTCGTCTTGAATTTTTAATCCAAATAGAAATAAAATCCCTTATTATACCGAATACTTATAATCCTGAAAATATATTACTGTATAAAAAAATATACCATATCCAAATTAAATATATAAAAATATTAATAACTCCCAAAAAATCAATCCAAAATAAAAAATAATAACAACTACTATATGTTATATACACAACAAAAACCAAAAACATAATCTAAGGATAATGAAATAAATTACCCATTCAAAGTAAATTAAAAATAATTTTAACCCATATAATAAAGGGATTAATGGAAATGAGTTGAGGTATATTACATTCCAAAATGAATCTTATACATAAATCAATGAAGTGACATATCATTCAATACCCTAGAATACCTTGTAATAAACATTCAATAAATATCATTCCACTTATAAAAATATGAATCTCATCTCTATGTTTACAAATTTAATCCCTCAATCTATCCAATCATTATCATATTTACTTCCAAAACATAAATTATCCTGATCTTGAAGGATTGGATATATCCAAACCTATTTCTTCCATACTTATTTTTAAAAAATTTAATGTATCGCTGGAATCATGTTGTCTCTAGATTTAGTTTCAGTTGAAATTTTAAAAAATTTTAATATTAATCAAAAATGATTTTTTATAACTTATCCTCCATTCATTTCATTGAATTATAGATCCATGAATTATTTTTTATAAACAAAAGGATTTCTTATTTTTACCATAATAAATTTCCTAATAAATCATGTTATTTATTTTTATTTGGAGTGATTTTTTACAAATGTTCATTCAATTTAATTTATATGAATTGAATGATGAAGATGGGTGATATCAAACCCTTAAATTTTATGAACATTATTATCTTGAATGAATATTTTTTGATGTTGATTTTACATTTTCTAGTGATTGTTATTATCATTTTTCTAGCGGTTGTTGTTTGAAAACGTTACATTTTAAAATTCTTCCTCTTCCAACTAATTATAAAATTTTTAAGAGTTATTATAAACCAATGAATTATTACCTTAAAATCCTATTGAGGTCACTTTTTTAGTTGTTTTAGTTAGCTACCATTATCTATTTTCAACTACTTATTTTATTGTATTTTATGTTGGAGGTAGCTTTCAACACGATACTCTTCTCTCCATTGGTATTAATTTATTTTAATATAATTTAATGTAATATCCTATTATTTTTTTGAACATTATTATATTTGAGGTATAAATAAATCATTTTTTATATATTATTTATATTAGTCTTTTTTTATTTAACATTTTCTATTGGATCCATATATATATATATCATCTTTAATTTCTAAAAACATAACAATAATTGTTTTTTGAAATCTATTTTTATAAAAAAATGTTCAAATGTACAATTCTTATGAATATGGACTCATTTTATTTATAAATAACCATTACCAAATAAATAATTTTAAATTTAAATATATATAATTATTCAATATTAATAGTATCTTTATTGCCAATTGTAATAAAAATAATTATCCCATTTAAAAATAAATATTACCTCTCCAAGATGAAGAATCAACCAATGAAAATTTTTTATGATGAATAATATTTCCTTAGTATAATCATTTAAAACACTACTTGGTACATGTAACACCCCGAACTTCCACGATATGCTTCTCTTTCAATAATGCAATAGTTTGCATTGTATGCAAGTCTGAGATTCTAACACACTGCGACCAATCAAAATAGCCATTATGAATAGTAATACCAAATCATTGAAATTATATATATTTTATATTTCAAAATGGACATCATTTAAGGATTATGAATATCAAAATTAGCCTATGTTGAATTTTTGGTATTTTTCTGAGAACTTCTAATTTTTTATGAATAGTGGAAAATACTTAAAAATAACGTTTTTAATCAAAAAAATTTATACTGATAAATTATACTATTTAGTGGTTCTAAAGTATAATTAGAATATATTTTTACCATTTTATCCAATGGTGCTCATTATAATTAATTTCACATTGAAATTGGACATAAACAATTGTCAATCTTTTGATATATATTTTTTCTTAAAAACACACTATTTGTTATGACAGCAGGAATTAATTATAAAATTAATTAATGAAACTTATATGTTTTTAATTTTGTAAAATAGACATTATTTTTGAATTCGTCATATCAATTATATCTTAGGTTGAAATTTTGGCATTGTTTTGAAAAACATCAATTTTTGATGAATAGTGAAATCACTAAGTGGTAGTAAAAAAACGATTATTCATTTAAAGGAAACATTACCACTTATGTGATTTTATTTAAAAAAATCTTACATACATGCCTTTAATTAATAATTAAAATGTGGTTCAATGGGATTAAAATAATTTTTTTGGTGAATAGTAACTTTTAAGTTTAATTGATCGCGGTTAAAGGTAATTAGTGAAATTTAAGGTAAAAATGATATTATAAAAATATGAAAATACCCTTACACTTTTCCTACCCTTATTGGATGAGTCATGGCCATCCATGAAAATCCATGGGTCATCTTGGGGACCCCATAGAGCCACTTGGGTAAGAAAATGACATTAATAACTTTTTATTTAAAGTAAAAATAAAATTGTCAAAAACATGTGTTGTTTTACTAAAACAATTATTACATGGGGTTATATAATTTATCCTTTTTACTATAAATATTAATTGGAAAGCTAAAATATTTCCTACATCATGTTAAGTTTTTTATAATTTTTAGACATTAAATAGATTAATGTTTTTATGACACCATGATGATGCAACGATTACCTCATTAATTAACGATTTTAATAAAATGGAAGGATAATGTTAACTCCAATAAATAAACAGGTCAAATACCTATTGGATGAGTATATTTAGAACCCTTATCACCATATTCTCGTAATATATCATTGTGGGACCTTTAAAATCCGAAAATAATTTCTTAATAATGTAACATTTCATGAGTTTCCAAGAGTGCCCCTCCTCTCCTCTTATAAAATGCCCCCACCTCTACCACATTATTCACACTATCAAGCCATTTTTCTGATCCAAACTATGCCCAAATACTCTCCCAACATCCCTATCTTCCTCCTAGAAGCCTCACTTTGGGCAGAAGTATTACCAAGTAATCCTTTCGCTCAAATCAAAAAGAGTTACCCGATTTAAAGGTAACGTCTTCTCTTGTATTCCTTTGTTTTATTTTTTTTTCTCCAACCCCCTAAAATCATTTTATTACTTCATTTTGTAACAACACCAGTATCCTCAATATACTTGGATGTTTTTATGAGAAGTATTTCATTTACACTTACAGACACCTTCATCTAATGGTTAAAGAACATATTGTTTCTGTGGGTGGTGAATTACTGCCTCACGAAACGATGATTGTTCAATATTCTTTTAACACCTCTCATGGTGGCCATTATGATGAAAATATTTTTATATATGATATATATTATGTTTTTTTTCCTTATGATTCTGTATTTTTCACTTATGGCATACATTTAGGATTTCCATTATGGGTAAACGTGATAATTTCATTTTCGGATGTGCGGACTACCGCCCCCTCAAAGTGATTTGAATCGTTAATTCCATATGTGGGATGTATAAAGGACGGAGTAAATGGTATTATACATTATATTATACTGGAATTATATTATACCTTTACATAATGATAATTTCATTCCATTAAATACGAAATAGAAATGAAAGTAGCATTCATGCGTACATACGACTTACTATCTCCTTGAACGGTGCATTTCATTTATTATCTCTAAATGTTATGTAATCTTATAAATGAATTTTTATACTGGATATATATTATATATATGATATATAAATCATGAATATAATTATTTATATAATGGATATTTCACCACTTTAACAAATTTTAATTATAAGAAGTTTATTTTTGACTCATGTACCGAAGATCGACAAAACGACTGTTATTAACTTAAATAATTACATAATGTTCATAACATGGTAATAAGTGATATAAAATGAATAATGAACATGAAAAAAGTTCTTAAGAAAATATAAATTAACTCTAGTTTATTATTCACGAGATTAAAGAACGATCGAGTCAAGTCGGGCACGAGGTAAGGGAACTTCTTAACCCAATTTCTGTTCTTTGGGTTAATCACCTACTTTCTAATTATGACATGATATTATTATGTCCTATCTTGTATTTAAAATTTATTTAGGTGTAGTTATAGTGACTACACATAAAAGATCTATTTTATTTAAAAAATGATCTTTGTAAGGACTTTGCTCAATCTCCTTTCATTGACGTATATTTTATTTTATACATAACATTCTTTTATACGGTGTATAAACCCCTTTGGCTTTTACGTTTATTCAAAAGGAATATTTTTTATACGAAGTGTTTTACTAAACTACAAAAGGGAATGTTTTTTTGTCGTACATATGCAGTGACAACATCTTCTCCACCGTCATGACCATTATTTGAGTTTCAGTATCCTCTAGAATCCATAAATTTTTTTAAATGAAAAATAAATGCCAAGTTTTAATTTTCTTTTATTTTGGTATTGAAAATGGTTTTGAAAAATTTTTAATATATCAATGTGTGGTATTGATTTCTTGTGATTTAAATGGGGAAATTTTATGTTTCCTTTATGCATGTTTTATGTGATACAATTATGTTATGGTTTATGATATGTTTAAACCTGTTCATATGAGGAATGAATTGGACTTAATAAGTGATGGGTGGAGCCCGCTATAGCTCCTCGATGCATCGACATGTCTCATGAGACAAACTAGTGTCTTGGAACGATTCCTTGACAAAATATTATTTTTAGTCTTGGCACGAGGCCTTGGCTACGTGGTTATGATAGTCTAGCATTATGCATTCCATCATTATGAAAGTGGTCATTGATATTGTATGTGATTATTCGACTAGTAGAATATCCATGTGAATAAGTAAATGGAATTATTTCATTTTATTTTTTTCACATTATTTTGATGTTCATGTTTAAAAAGCTTTTTTTAGTTATACATTTCCTTAAATGTTAATGTTTATTTATGAATGCTTCCGCTATATTGTTATCCTTACTGAGCATCTCATCTCACCCCTTCCAATGTTTTAATTTTTCCAAGATGTGAAGAAATATTTTATTACTGACCTATAGGGATAGTCTGAAGGGGATAGAAGTGTGGACTATGGAGACTATGTTATTGTAGTTTTTCACTTTATGATGTAATGTACCATTTATGAATGTATCTAGTGTTTCAAAGGCTACTAAACTAATCAGTCTTTCGAGACATGATCTTTTGTGATCATGCCAATGTTACGCAATAATGCCCCGACTCTGGGTAACTGGGGTTGGGGCATTATAGTTGGTATCAGAGACAGTTTAATACTAACCGTAGAAGGTAGATTTAGATAAAATCTGATTAGAGCACATAGCCCAAAGATAGAATTTGAGGATTAGTATAGAATAACTTCCTATAATTTCGGTATTATATAGATTTTCTTAGTTTTTTGAGCAATACATCTTTGTCTGGATACGAGCAGGTAGAGGCGGATCTGGCACAGATATACCTAGGTGTAAAACCCGAAAACACCGCTTTGAGCTAGACTCAAATGACAACTGGTGCATGACAACGGGCCTTGCTGCACTCTTGGTTACGACACTCCCGAGGTATATGCTTAGGGTAATTATCATTTTCATTACAGAACATTATGATGGGTTTATGAGTATATACTTTCTCAAAGAAAACATTTTTATGATTATAGTCAATATATGTTAAGTGTTTTACAAGTATGGAATTATGTATTTTGATTCATAAACTAATCTAGTTTATGCCATTGTTTAGAAATGGTTCCTTGTGGGAGGAATGGAAACTATATCAATTCACACACTCCATGTAGGGATTTACCTCCTACTCAAGATAATTATAATGGAGTTGGTGATACAACTGGTACTGATCAGCTTATCACCATACTGAGACAACTCACCCAGGTTATGAATAGTAACCTTACTCATATGGAGCACCCTGATCCATAGCATGGAGGATCAATGTTAGATCGCTTCATGAGGAAACAACCACCAAAATTTAATGGGGGTAAAAATACCTTAGTAGCTGAGCAATGGATAAATTCCTTAGAGAAAATATTCCATGTTTTGGGGAGTAGTGAAAGGGAAAAGGTTATCATGGCAGTTTACCACCTCACTAGAGATGCTGATCAATGGTGGTCATTGATTAAAAACACAAAGGAAGATGATGAAGTATCAAGTATGTAATGGAGGTAGTTTATGGAAAATTTCTTAGAAAAATACTTTCCACATGACCATCAAGCAGATATGGAAAGACAATTTCTGAGTCTGAGGTAGAAGGAGGATGAGAATGTCACAAAGTATAAGGCCAACTTTACAAGGTTAGCGAGGTATGTTACAGATTATATACATAACCCAAGAAGTAAGATTGATCATTTATTTGATGGGTTAAATCCATTCCTCTATTGAGCATTAGCCTCACAAAACATCTCGTTATATGAAGATATAGTTTCGTGTGATATCAAGACAGAAAAGAAATTGTCTAAATATTATGATAGTAAAGTAAAGAAAAAGAAGAAAAGAACGGTGGAACAAGAGACAGATAAGGGGTAAAAGGGAAATAAGGATTTTCCATTATGCGATAATTGTGGGAAGAATCACCCCATTACTTGCCTAAAATGAATGAGAGTTTGTTATAAATATGGAGAAAAAGTTCACCATGCTCGTGATTGTAAAGGAAAGAAAAAGGCTATCAATGTTGAATGCTACAATTGTAGGGAAATGGGGCATTATGAAAATTAATTTCCTAAACGTTAGGTAAACTTACCTCAGAAAAGGCTAAGGGATCAAGGCCAATATTATGCTGTTACTACAGTTGAAGTGTAATAATTAATGTATTGGTGCTTTTGGACTGAAGGATTATATTCTGGTTATAAGAATAATGTGATATATATAAGTATTGTACTACAAAACTTGTTTCTTTCATTAAGGTTATAATATAATTAAGGTAATCATATTTTTAGTATGTGAAAATAAGAGAAACATTACTTTTTTTGGGGAATCTGATGTTACAATTGATTTTGGATTTTAGAGACATTTTAGAGAAAGTCTGGACATAGGTATTTTGGATAACTATAAATGTTGGAATGGATTAATATTAACTTTGGATAGTATTGTTTAAGGTTAAAACATTTATGAAGATTATTTTTTGGAATATTATTAGGAAAAGGACAACATGCAAGTCGGGGGATAACCTGTCGAGTCGGACAAAGCTACAGGAGTCGAACCCACATCCATAGTGCTACATGCCTTTATTACCTACCACTAGCCTACATGAAGTCCCTGGTTATTAAAAAATAGTTTTCCTAATCTAAATGGTATGTGTTGATATTTTGAACCTTGTACGATTAGGATAAATATAATATTTTTGAGTTCTATTATCTTATTGAGTGAAAGATGAGTTTGTGGTAAAAATTAGTTGAATGTTGAAACTCTACTTGTCAAGCATAAATATATATATACCTATCTCTTATTCTATGAATAAATTAATTCTTAAACTTTATTAAATGAATATTAAAACAAAAAATGTGTTATCCTAATACCTTATGTCTTGTTGAACTGATAATATTTTAAATCAAAATAGATTGAAGACTTTGAGGCCCTCACTTTTAAATTTGTTTGTGATTGATGACCTCAATCACTCCCTAAAAATATTTACATTTTTCCTCTAATATATTTCTCTAATTTCCACCAATGTTCTCCTTATCGAGATCATAATTTGGTGGTGACTTTTTTATTTCCTTTTCCCTTGTATGAAGGCTATAATGGATTAACCTTATTTCCGATGTGGGTTTCCCACAAAAGATGTTTTCTATTTTCAACCTATTATTTTTAAAGAAAAATTTCAAATTGCGAGGACGCAATTTATTGAAGGAGGGGAGAATTTAACACCCCGAGCTTCCACGATACGCTTCTCTTTCAATAATGCAATAGCTTGCATTGTACGCATGTTCGATATTCTAACACACCGCGACCAATCAAAATAGCCATTATGAATAGTAATACCCACTTTTTGAAATTGTATAGATTTTATATTTCAAAATGGACTTCATTTTTGGATTCGGAATATCAAAATTATCCTATGTTTAATTTTTGGTATTTTTCTGAGAACTTCAAATTTTTTGTGAATAGGGAAAAATACTTAAAAACAACTTTTTTAATCAAAATAATTTATAGTGATAAATTATACTATTGAGTGTTTTTAAAGTATATGTAGAATATATTTTTACCATTTTATCCAATGGTGGTCATTAGAATTAATTTCACTTTGAAATTGGACATAAAAAATTATCAATCTTTTGAAATATATTGTTTCTTAAAAACACGTTATTTGTTGTGACAGGGGGAATTAATTATAAAATTAATTAATGCAACTTATATGTTTGGAATTTTTTAAAATATACATCACTTTTGAATTCAGAAAATCAATTAAATCTTATGGTGAAATTTTTGCATTGTTCTGAAAAACTTCAATTTTTGATGAATAGTGAAACCACTATGTAGTGGTTAAAAACCCGATTGTTTGTATAAATGAATCATTACCACTTTTGTGATTATATTTTCAAAAATCTGACATACATTGTTGTCATTAAGAATTGAAATGTGGTTCAATGGGATTAAAATAATTTTTTTGGTGAATAGTAACTTTTAAGTTTAATTAATCACGATTAAAGGTAATTAGTGAAATTTAAGGTAAAAATGTTATTATAAAAATATGAAAATACCCTTACACCTGTCCTACCCTTATTGTATGAGTCATGGATGACCATGAAAATCCATGGGTCAACTTGGGGACCCCATGGAGCCACTTGGGTAAGAAAAGGACATTAATAACTTTTTATTTAAAGTAAAAATAAAATTTTGACAAACATGTGTTGTTTTACTATAAGAATTATTACATGGGGTTATATAAGTTAAATTTTTTACTATAAATATTAATTGAAAATATAAAAATATTTCTTACATCATGGTAATTTTTTTATAATTTTTAGACATTAATTAAATTAATATTTTTATGACACCATGATGATGCAGCGATTACCTCATTAATTAACGATTTTAATAAAATGGAAGGATAATGTAAACTCTAATACATAAACTTGTCAATAACTTATTGGATGAGTAGATTTAGAACCCTTATCATCTTAACCTTGAAATATATCATTGTGGGACCTTCAAAATCCGAAAATAATTTCATAATAATGTAACATTTCAGAAGTTTCCAAGAGTGCCCCTCCTCTCCTCTTATAAAAGGCCCCCACCTCTACCACATTATTCACACCTTCAAGCCATTTGACTCGGCCAAACTCTGCCGAAAGACTCTAAAAACATACCTATATTACACCTCGAAGCCTCACATTGGGCAGAAGTCTTCCCAAGGAATACTTTGGCTCAAATAAAAAAGAGTTACCCGATTTTAAGGTAATGTCTTCTCTTTTGTTCTTTTGTTTTATTTTGCTTCTCCAACCCCCTAAAATATTTTTATTACTTTATTTTGTAACAAAACCAGTATCCTCAATATACTTGGATGTTTTTATGAGAATTATTTTATTTATATTTACACACACCATCGTCTAATGGTTAAAGAACATACTGTTTCTGTGGGTGGCGAATTACTGCCTCACGAAACGATGATTGTTAAATATTCTTTTAACACCGCTCATGGTGGCCATTATGATGAAAATATTTTTATATATGATATATATTATGTTTTTTTCCTTATGATTCTGTATTTTTAACTTATGGCATACATTTATGATTTCCATTATGGGTAAACGCGATAATTTCATTTTCGGAAGTGCGGACTACCGCCCCCTCAAAGTGATTTGAATCGTTAATTCCATATGTGGGATGTATAAAGGACAGAGTAAATGGTATTATACATTATATTATACTGGAATTATATTATACCTTTACATAATTATAATTTCATTCCATTAAATATGAAATAGAAATGAAAGTATCATTCATGCGTACATACGGCTTTCTATCTCCATGAACGGTGCATTTCATTTATTACCTATAAATGTTATGTAATATTATAAATGAATGTATATACTGGATATATATTATATATATGATATCTAAATCATGAATATAATTATTTATATAATGGATATTTCACCACTTGAACAAATTTTAATTATAAGAAGTTTATTTTTGACTCAAGTACCGAAGATCGACAAAATGACTGTTATTAACTTAAATAATTACATAATGTTCATAACATGGTAATAAGTGATATAAAATGAATAATGAACATGAAAAAAGTTCTTAGGAAAATAGAAATTAACTCTAGTTTATTATTCACGAGATTGAAGAATGATCGAGTCAAGTCGGGCACGAGGTAAGGGAACTTCTTAACCCAATTTCTGTTCTTTGGGTTAATCACCTACTTTCTAATTATGACATGATATTATTATTTCCTATCTTGTATTTATAATTTATTTATGTGTTGTTATAGTGACTATACATAAAAGATCATGTTTATTTAAAAAAATGATCTTTGTAAGGACTTCGTCTCAATCTCCTTTCATTGACGTATATTTTATTTTATACATAACATTCTTTTATACGGTGTATAAACCCCTTTGGCTTTTACATTTATTCAAAAGGAATATTTTTTATACGAAGTGTTTTACTAAACTACAAAAGGGAATGTTTTTTTGTCGTACATATGCAGCGACAATGTCTTCTCCACTGCCATGACCATTATTTGAGTTTCAGTTTCCTCTAGAAGCCATAAATTTTTTTAAATGAAAAATAAATACCATGTTTTAATTTTCTTTTATTTTGGTATTGAAAATGGTTTTGATAATGTTTTTAATATATCAATGTGTGGTATTGATATCTTGTGATTGAAATGTGGAAATTTTATGTTTCCTTTATGCATGTTTTATGTGATACAATTATGTTATGGTTTATGATATGTTTAAACCTGTTCATATGAGGAATGCATTGGACTTAATAAGTGACGGGTGGAGCCCGCTATAGCTCCTCGATGCATCGACATGTCTCATGAAAAAAACTAGTGTCTTGGAACGATTCCTTGACAAAATATTATTTTTAGTCTTGGAACGAGGCCTTGTCTACGTGGTTATGATAGTCTAGCATTATGCATTCCATCATTATGAAAGTGGTCATCGATATTGTATGTGATTAGTCGACTAGTAGAATATCCATGTGAATAAGTAAATGGCATTATTTCATTTTATTTTTTTCACATTATTCTGAAGTTCAAGTTTAAAAAGATTTTTTTAGTTATACATTTCCTTAAATGTTAATGTTTATTTATGAATGCTTCCGCTATATTGTTATCCTAACTGAGCATATCAGCTCACCCCTTCCAATGTTTTAATTTTTCCAAGATGTGAAGAAATATTTTATTACTGACCTATAGGGATAGTCTGAAGGGGATAGAAGTGTGGACTATGGATACTATGTTATTGTAGTTTTTCTCTTTATGATGTAATGTAACATTTATGAATGTATCTAGTGTTTCAAAGGCTACTAAACTAATCGGCCTTTCAAGACTTGATCTTTTGTGATCATGCCAATGTTACGCAATAATGCACCGACTCTGGGTAACTGGGGTTGGGGCGTTATAGTTGGTATCGGAGACAGTTTAATACTAACCTTAGAAGATAGATTTAGATAAACACTGATTAGAGCACATAACCCATAGATAGAATTTGAGGATTAGTATAGAATAACTTCCTATAATTTCGGTATTATATAGATTTTCTTAGTTTTCTGAGCAATACATCTCTGTCTGGATACGAGCAGGTAGAGGCGGCTCTGGCATAGATATACCTAGGTGTAAAAACCGAAAACACCGCTTTGAGCTAGACTCGAACGGCAACTGGTGCATGACAACGGGCCTTGCTGCACTCTTGGTTACGATACTCCCGAGGGATATGCTTAGTATAATTCTCATTTTTGTTACAGAACATTATGACGGGTTTATGAGTATATACTTCCCCAAAGAAAACATTTTTATGATTATAGTTCAATATATGTTAAGTGTTTTACAAGTATGTAATTATGTATTTTGATTCATAAACTAATCTAGTTTATGACATTGTTTAAAAATGGATCCTTGTGGGAAGAATGGAAACTTTATCAATTCACACACTCCATGTAGGGATTTCCCTCCTACTCAAGATAATTATAATGGAGTTGGTGATACAACTGGTACTGATCAGCTTATCACCATACTGAGACAACTCACTCAGGTTATGAATAGTAACCTTACTCATATGGAGCACCCTGATCCATAGCATGGAGGATCAATGTTAGATCTCTTCATGAGGAAACAACCACCAACATTTAATGGCGGTAAAAATCCCTTAGTATCTGAGCAATGGATAAATTCCTTAGAGAAAATATTCCATGTATTGGGGAATAGTGAAAGGGAAAAGGTTATCATGGCAGTTTACCACCTCACTAGAGATGCTGATCAATGGTGGTCATTGATTAAAAACACAAAGGAAGATGATGAAGTATCAAGTATGGAATGGAGGTAGTTTATGGAAAATTTCTTAGAAAAATACTTTCCACATGACCATCAAGCAAATATGGAAAGACAATTTCTGAGTCTGAGGCAGAAGGAGGATGAGAATGTCGCAAAGTATGAGGCCAACTTTACATGGTTAGCGAGGTATGTTGCAGATTATATACATAACCCAAGAAGTAAGATTGATCATTTATTTTATGGGTTAAAACCATTCCTCTATTGAGCATTAGTCTCACAAAACTTCTCGTCATATGAAGATATAGTTTCGTGTGATATCAAGACAGAAAAGAAATTGTCTAAATATTATGACAATAAAGTAAAGAAAGAGAAGAAAAGAACGGTGGAATAAGAGACAGATAAAGTGAAAAAGGGAAATAAGGATTTTCCATTATGCGATAATTGTGGGAAGAATCACCCCATTACTTTCCTAAAATGAATGGGAGTTTTTTATAAATGTGGAGAAAAAGTTCACCAGACTCGTGATTGTAAAGGAAAGAAAAAGGCTATCAATGTTGAATGCTACAATTGTAGGGAAATAGGGCATTATGCAAATGAATGTCCTAAACGTTAGGGAAACTTACCTCAGAAAGGGCCAAGGGATCAAGGCCAATATTATGCTGTTACTACAGTTGAAGTGGAATAATTAATGTATTGGTGCTTTTGGACTCAAGGATTATATTCTGGTTATAAGAGTAATGTGATATATATAACTATTGTACTAAAAAACTTGTTTCTTTCATTAAGGTTATAATATAATTAAGGTAATCATATTTTTAGTATGTGACAATAAGAGAAACATTACTTTGTTTGGGGAATCTGATGTTACAATTGATTTTGGATTTTAGAGACATTTTAGAGAAAGTCTGGATATAGGTATTTTATATAACTAAAAAGGTTGGAATGGATTAAGTTGAACTTTGGATAGTATTGTTTAAGGTTAAAACATTTATGAAGATTATTTTTTGGAATATTATTAGGAAAAGGACAACCTCCAAGTCAGGGGATAACCTGTCTTGTCGGATAAAGCTACAAGAGTCGAACCCACATCCATAGTGTGACAGGCCTTTATTACCTACCACTAGCCTACAGGAAGTCCCTGGTTATTAAAAAATAGTTTTCCTAATCTAAATGGTATGTGTTAACATTTTGAACCTTGTACGATTAGGATGAATATAATATTTTTGAGTTATATTATCTTTTTGAGTGCAAGATGAGTTTGTGGTAGAAATCAGTTGAAGGTTGAAACTCTACTTGTCAAGCATAAATATATATATACCTATCTCTTATGCTATGAATAAAATAATTCATAAACATTATTAAATGAATATTAAAACAAAAAATGTGTTATCCTAATACTTTATGTCTTGTTGAATGGATAATATTTTAAATCAAAATAGATTGAAGACTTTGAGGCCCTCAATTTTAAATTTGTTTGTGATTGATGACCTCAATCACTCCCTAAAAATATTTACATTTTTCCTCCAATATATGTCTCTAATTGACACCAATGTTCTCCTTATCGAGATCATAATTTGGTGGTGACTTTTTTATTTCCCTTTCCCTCTTATTAAGGCTATAATGGATTAACCTTATTTCCGATGTGGGTTTTCCACAAAATATGTTTTCTATTTTCATCCTTTTATTTTGAAAGAAAAATTTCAAATTGCGAGGACGCAATTTATTGAAGGAGGGGAGAATTTAACACCCCGATCTTCCACGATACGCTTCTCTTTCAATAATGCAATAGCTTGCATTGTACGCAAGTTCGATATTCTAACACACCGCGACCAATCAAAATAGCCAATATGAATAGTAATACCCACCTTTTGAAATTATATAGATTTTATATTTCAAAATGGACTTCATTTTTGGATTCGGAATATCGAAATTATCCTATGTTTAATTTTTGGTATTTTTCTGAGAACTTCAAATTTTTTGTGAATAGTGAAAAATACTTAAAAAAAACTTTTTTAATCAAATTAATTTATAGTTATAAATTATACTATTGAGTGGTTTTAAAGTATATGTAGAATAAATTTTTACCATTTTATCCAATGGTGGTCATTAAAATTAATTTCACTTTGAAATTGGACATAAAAAATTGTCAATCTTTTGAAATATATTGTTTCTTAAAAACACGTTATTTGTTGTGACATCGGGAATTAATTATAAAATTAATTAATTAAAATTATATGTTTGGAATTTTTTAAAATATAAATCACTTTTGAATTCATAAAATCAATTAAATCTTATGGTGAAATGTTTTTATTGTTCTGAAAAACATCAATTTTTGATGAATAGTGAAACCACTATGTGGTGGTTAAAAACCCGATTGTTCGTTTAAATGAATCATTACCACTTCTGTGATTTGATTTTCAAAAATCCGACATAAATTGTTGTCATTAAGAATTAAAATGTGGTTCAATGGGATTAAAATAATTTTTTGGTGAATAGTAACTTTTAAGTTTAATTAATCACGATTAAAGGTAATTAGTGAAATTTAAGGTAAAAATGATATTATAAAAATATTAAAATACCCATACACTTGTCCTACCCTTATTGGATGAGTAATGGCCGACCATGAAAATCCATGGGTCAAATTGGGGACCCCATGGAGCCACTTGGGTAAGAAAATGACATTAATAACTTTTTATTTAAAGTAAAAATAAAATTGTGACCAACATGTGTTGTTTTACTAAAAGAATTATTACATGGGGTTATATAAGTTAAATTTTATTACTATAAATATTAATTGAAAAGCTAAAAATATTTCCTACATCATGGTAATTTTTTTATAATTTTTAGACATTAAATAAATTAATATTTTTATGACACCATGATGATGCAGCGATTACCTCATTAATTAACGATTTTAATAAAATGGAAGGATAATGTAAACTCCAATACATAAACTTTTCAAAAACCTATTGGATGAGTAGATTTAGAACCCTTATCATCATATCCTTGAAATATATCATTGTGGGACCTTCAAAATCCGAAAATAATTTCATAATAATGTAACATTTCAGATGTTTCCAAGAGTGCCCCTCCTCTCCTCTTATAAAAGGCCCCCACCTCTACCACATTATTCACACCATCAAGCCATTTGACTCAGCCAAACTCTGCCGAAAGACTATCAAAACATCCCTATATTACACCTAGAAGCCTCACTTTGGGAAGAAGTCTTCCCAAGGAATACTTTGGCTCAAATCAAAAAGAGTTACCCGATTTTAAGGTAATGTCTTCTCTTTTGTTCTTTTGTTTTATTTTGCTTCTCCAACCCCCTAAAATATTTTTATTAATTTATTTTGTAACAAAACCAGTATCCTCAATATACTTGGATGTTTTTATGAGAATTATTTTATTTACACTTACACAAACCATTGTCTAATGGTTAAAGAACATACTGTTTCTGTGGGTGGCGAATTACTACCTCACGAAACTATGATTGTTCAATATTCTTTTAACACCTCACATGGTGGCCATTATGATGAAAATATTTTTATATATGATATATATTATGTTTTCTTTCCTTATGATTCTGTATTTTTCACTTATGGCATACATTTAGGATTTCCATTATGGGTAAACGCGATAATTTCATTTTCGGAAGTGCGGACTACCGCCCCCTCAAAGTGATTTGAATCGTTAATTCCATATGTGGGATGTATAAAGGACGGAGTAAATGGTATTATATATTATATTATACTGGAGTTATATTATACCTTTACATAAATATAATTTCATTCCATTAAATACGAAATAGAAATGAAAGTAGCATTCATGCGTACATACGGCTTACAATCTCCATGAACGGTGCATTTCATTTATTACTTCTAAATGTTATGTAATATTATAAATGAATGTATATACTGGATATATATTATATATATGATATCTAAATCATAAATATAATTATTTATATAATGGATATTTCACCACTTGAATAAATGTTAATTATAAGAAGTTTATTTTTGACTCAAGTACCGAAGATCAAAAAAATGACTGTTATTAACTTAAATAATTTCATAATGTTCATAACATGGTAATAAGTGTTATAAAATGAATAATGAACATGAAAAAAGTTCTTAAGAAAATAGAAATTTATTCTAGTTTATTATTCACGAGATTAAAGAACGATCGAGTCAAGTCGGGCACGAGGTTAGGGAACTTCTTAACCCAATTTCTGTTCTTTGGGTTAATCACCTACTTTCTAATTATGACATGATATTATTATGTCCTATCTTGTATTTATAATTTACTTATGTGTAGTTATAGTGACTACACATAAAAGATCTATTTTATTTAAAAAATGATCTTTGTAAGGACTTCGTCTCAATCTCCTTTCATTGATGTATATTTTATTTTATACATAACATTCTTTTATACGGTGTATAAACCCCTTTGGATTTTACGTTTATTCAAAAGGAATATTTTTTATATGAAGTGTTTTACTAAACTACAAAAGGGAATGTTTTTTTGTCGTACATATGCAGTGACAACGTCTTCTCCACCACCATGACCATTATTTGAGTTTCAGTTTCCTCTAGAAGCCATAAATTTTTTTAAATGAAAAATAAATACCAAGTTTTAATTTTCTTTTATTTTGGTATTGAAAATGGTTTTGATAATGTTTTTAATATATCAATGTGTTGTATTGATATCTAGTGATTGAAATGTGGAAATTTTATGTTTCCTTTATGCATGTTTTATGTGATATAATTATGTTATGGTTTATGATATGTTTAAACCTGTTCATATGAGGAATGCATTGGACTTAATAAGTGACGGGTGGAGCCCGCTATAGCTCCTCGATGCATCGACATGTCTCGTGGGACAAACTAGTGTCTTGGAACGAGGCCTTGACAAAATATTATTTTTAGTCTTGGCACGAGGCCTTGGCTACGTGGTTATGATAGTCTAGCATTATGCATTCCATCATTATGAAAGTGGTCATTGATATTGTATGTGATTATTCCACTAGAAGAATATCCATGTGAATAAGTAAATGACATTATTTCATTTTATTTTTTTCACATTATTCTGAAGTTCATGTTTTAAAAGCTTTTTTTTAGTTATACATTTCCTTAAATGTTAATGTTTATTTATGAATGCTTCCGCTATATTGTTATCCTTACTGAGCATCTCAGCTCACCCCTTCCATTGTTTTAATTTTTCCAAGATGTGAGGAAATATTTTATTACTGACCTATAGGGATAGTCTGAAGGGGATAGAAGTGTGGACTATGGAGACTATGTTATTGTAGTTTCTCACTTTATGATGTAATGTACCATTTATGAATGTATCTAGTGTTTAAAAGGATACTAAACTAATCGGTCTTTCGAGACTTGATCTTTTGTGATCATGCCAATGTTACGCAATAATGCACCGACTCTGGGTAACTGGGGTTGGGGCGTTATAGTTGGTATCAGAGACAGTTTAATACTAACCTTAGAAGCTAGATTTAGATAAACTCTGATTAGATCACATAGCCCAAAGATAGAATTTGAGGATTAATATAGAATAACTTCCTATAATTTTGGTATTATATATATTTTCTGAGTTTTCTGAGCAATACATCCCTGTCTGGATACGAGCTAGTAGAGGCGGCTCTGGCACAGATATACCTAGGGGTAAAACCCGAAAACACCGCTTTGAGCTAGACTCGAACGGCAACTGGTGCATGAAAATGGGCCTTACTGCACTCTTGGTTACGAAACTCCCGAGGGATATGCTTAAGATAATTCTCATTTTCATTACAGAAGATTATGATGGGTTTATGAGTATATACTTCCTCAAAGAAAACATTTTTATGATTATAGTTCAATATATGTTAAGTGTTTTAGAAGTATGGAATTATGTATTTTAATTCATAAACTAATCTACTTTATGCCATTGTTTAGAAATGGTTTTTTGTGGGAGGAATGGAAACTCTATCAATTCACACACTCCATGTAGGGATTTCCCTCCTAATCAAGATAATTATAATGGAGTTGGTGATACAACTGGTACTGATCAGCTTATCACCATTCTGAGACAACTCACTCAGGTTATGAATAGTAACCTTACTCATATAGAGAACCCTGATCCATAGCATGGAGGATCAATGTTATATCGCTTCATGAGGAAACAACCACCAACATTTAATGGGGGTAAAAATCCCTTAGTAGCTGAGCAATGGATAAATTCCTTAGAGAAATTATTACATTTCTTGGGGAGTAATGAAAGGGAAAAGGTTATCATGGCAGTTTACCACCTCACTAGAGATGCTGATCAATGGTAGTCATTGATTAAAAACACAAAGGAAGATGATGAAGTATCAAGTATGGAATGGAGGTAGTTTATGGAAAATTTCTTAGAAAAATACTTTCCACATGACCATCAAGCAGATATGGAATGACAATTTCTGAGTCTGAGGCAGAAGGAGGATGAGAATGTCGCAATGTATGAGGCCAAATTTACAAGGTTAGCGAGGTATGTTGCATATTATATACATAACCCAAGAAGTAAGATTGTTCATTTATTTGATGGGTTAAAACCATTCCTCTATTGAGAATTAGTTTCACAAAACTTCTCGTCATATGAAGATATAGTTTCATGTGATATCATGGAAGAGAAGAAATTGTCTAAATATTATGACAATAAAGTAAAGAAAGAGAAGAAAAGAACGGTGGAACAAGAGACAGATAATGGGAAAAAGGGAAATAAGGATTTTCCATTATGCGATAATTGTGGGATGAATCACCCCATTACTTGCCTAAAATGAATGGGAGTTTGTAATAAATGTGGAGAAAAAGTTCACTAGGCTCGTGATTGTAAAGGAAAGAAAAAGGCTATCAATGTTGAATGCTACAATTGTAGGGAAATGGGGCATTAGGAAAATGAATTTCCTAAAAGTTAGGGAAACTTACCTCAGAAAAGGCCAAGGGATCAAGGCCAATATTATGATGTTACTACAGTTGAAGTGGAATAATTAATGTATTGGTGCTTTTGGACTCAAGGATTATATTCTGGTTATAAGAATAATGTGATATATATAAGTATTGTACTAAAAAACTTGTTTCTTTCATTAAGGTTATAATATAATTAAGGTAATCATATTTTTAGTATGTGACAATAAGAGAAACATTACTTTGTTTGGGGAATCTGATGTTACAATTGATTTTGGATTTTAGAGACCTTTTAGAGAAAGTCTGGACATAGGTATTTTGGATAACTAAAAAGGTTGGAATGGATTAAGTTGAACTTTGGATAGTATTGTTTAAGGTTAAAACATTTATGAAGATTATTTTTTGGAATATTATTAGTAAAAGGACAACCTGCAAGTCGGGGGATAACCTGTCGCGTCGGACAAAGCTACAGGAGTCGAACCCACATCCATAGTGAGACATGCCTTTATTACCTACCACTAGCCTACAGGAAGTCCCTGGTTCTTAAAAAAATAGTTTTCTTAATCTAAATGGTATGTGTTAATATTTTGAACCTTGTACGATTAGGATAAATATAATATTTTTGAGTTCTATTATCTTTTTTAGTGAAAGATGAATTTGTGGTAGAAATTAGTTGAAGGTGGAAACTCTACTTGTAAAGAATAGGTATATATATACCTATATCTTATGCTATGAATAAATTAATTCTTAAACTTTAGTAAATGAATATTAAAACAAAAAATGTGTTATCGTAATACCTTATGTCTTGTTGAACTGATAATATTTTAAATCAAAATAGATTGAAGACTTTGAGGCCCTCAATTTTAAATTTGTTTGTGATTGATGACCTCAATCACTCCCAAAAATATTTACATTTTTCCTCCAATATATTTCTCTAATTTCCACCAATGTTCTCCTTATCGAGATTATAATTTGGTGGTGACTTTTTTATTTCCATTTCCCTCTTATTAAGGCTATAATGGATTTACCTTATTTCTGATGTGGGTTTTCCACAAAAGATGCTTTCTATTTTCAACCTTTTATTTTGAAAGAAAAATTTCAAATTTCGAGGACGCAATTTATTTAAGGGGGTAGAATTTAACACCCCGAGCTTCCACGATACGCTTCTCTTTCAATAATGCAATAGCTTGCATTGTACTCAAGTTCGATATTCTAATACACCGCGGCCAATCAAAATAGCCATTATGAATAGTAATACCCACTTTTTGAAATTATATAGATTTTATATTTCAAAATGGACTTCATTTTTGGATTCGGAATATCGAAATTAGCCTATGTTTAATTTTTGGTATTTTTCTGAGAACTTCAAATTTTTTGTGAATACTGAAAAATACTTAAAAAAAACTTTTTTAATCAAAATAATTTATAGTGATAAATTATACTATTGAGTGGTTTTAAAGTATATGTAGAATATATTTTTACCATTTTATCCAATGGTGGTCATTAGAATTAATTTCACTTTGAAATTGGACATAAAAAATTGTCAATCTTTTGAAATATATTGTTTCTTAAAAACACGTTATTTGTTGTGACAGTGGGAATTAATTATAAAATTAATTAATGAAACTTATATGTTTGGAATTTTTTAAAATATACATCACTTCTGAATTCAGAAAATCAATTAAATCTTATGGTGAAATATTTTCATTGTTCTGAAAAACTTCAATTTTTGATGAATAGTGAAACCACTATGTGGTGGTTAAAAAACTGATTGTTTGTTTAAATGAATCATTACCACTTCTGTGATTTGATTTTGAAAAATCCGACATACATTGTTGTCATTAAGAATTAAAATGTGGTTCAATGGGATTAAAATAATTTTTTGGTGAATAGTAACTTTTACGTTTAATTAATCACGATTAAAGGTAATTATTGAAATTTAAGGTAAAAATGATATTATAAAAATATGAAAATACCCTTACACTTGTCTTACACTTATTGGATGAGTCATGGCCGACCAATAAAATCCATGGGTCAACTTGGGGACCCCATGGAGCCACTTGGGTAAGAAAATGACATTAATAACTTTTTATTTAAAATAAAAATAAAATTGTGACAAACATGTGTTGTTTTACTAAAAGAATTATTACATGCGGTTATATAAGTTAAATATTTGACTATAAATATTAATTGAAAAGCTAAAAATATTTCCTACATCATGGTAATTTTTTATAATTTTTATACATTAAATAAATTAACATTTTTATGACACCATGATGATGTAGCGATTACCTCATTAATTAACGATTTTAATAAAATGGAAGGATAATGTAAACTCCAATACATAAACTTGTGAAAACCCTATTGGATGTGTATATTTAGAACCCTTATCATCTTATACTTGAAATATATCATTGTGGGACCTTCAAAATCCGAAAATAATTTCATAATAATGTAACATTTCAGAAGTTTCCAAGAGTGCCCCTCCTCTCCTCTTATAAAAGGCACCCACCTCTACCACATTATTCACACCTTCAAGCCATTTGGCTCGGCCAAACTCTGCATAAAGACTCTCCAAACATCCCTATATTACACCTAGAAGCCTCACTTTGGGCAGAAGTCTTCCCAAGGAATACTTTGGCTCAAATCAAAAAGAGTTACCCGATTTTAAGGTAATGTCTTCTCTTGTGTTCTTTTGTTTTATTTTGCTTCTCCAACCCCCTAAAATCTTTTTATTACATTATTTTGTAACAAAACCAGTATCCTCAATATACTTTGATGTTTTTATGAGAATTATTTTATTTACACTTACACACACCATCGTCTAATGGTTTAAGAACATACTGTTTCTGTGGGTGGCGAATTACTGCCTCACGAAACGATGATTGTTCAATATTCTTTTAACACCTCACATGGTGATCATTATAATGAAAATATTTTTATATATGATATATATTATGTTTTTTTCTTGTGATTCTGTATTTTTCACTTATGGCATACATTTAGGATTTCCATTATGGGTAAACGCGATAATTTCATTTTCGGAAGTGCGGACTACTGCCCCCTCAAATTGATTTGAATCGTTAATTCCATATGTGGGATGTATAAAGGACAGTGTAAATGGTATTATAAATTATATCATACTGGAATTATATTATACCTTTACATAATTATAATTTTATTCCATTAAATATGAAATAGAAATGACAGTAGCATTCATGCATACATACGGCTTACTATCTCCATGAACGGTGCATTTCATTTATTACCTATAAATGTTATGTAATATTATAAATGAATGTATATACTGGATATATATTATATATATGATATCTAAATCATGAATATAATTATTTATATAATGGATATTTCACCACTTGAACAAATTTTAATTATAAGAAGTTTATTTTTGACTCAAGTACCGAAGATCGACAAAATGACTGTTATTAACTTAAATAATTACATAATGTTCATAACATAGTAATAAGTGATATAAAAGGAATAATTAACATGAAAAAGTTTCTTAAGAAAATATAAATTAACTCTAGTTTATTATTCAGGAGATTAAAGAACGATCGAGTCAAGTTGGACACGAGGTAAGGGATCTTCTAAACCCAATTTCTGTTCTTTGGGTTAATCACCTAATTTATAATTATGTCATGATATTATTATGTCCTATATTGTATTTATAATTTATTTATGTGTACTTATATTGAATATAGATAATAGATCTATTTTAATTAAAAAATTATCTTTGTAAGGACTTCGTCTCAATCTCCTTTCATTGAGGCATATTTTATTTTATACACAACTTATTTTTAAATGGTGTGTAAAACCCTTTGACTTTTAAGTTTACTCAAATGGAATATTTTTTATATGAAGAGTTTTATTGAATGACAAAAGGGAATGTTTTTTTGTCATACCTATGCAGTAACAATGACTTCTCCACCGCCGTGACCATTATTTGAGTTTCTGCTTCCTCTACAAGCCACAATTTTTTTTAAATTAAAAATAAATACCATGTTTTAATTTTCTTTTATTTTGGAATTGAAAATGGTTTTGATAATATTTTTATTATATCAATGTGTTTTATTGATATATTTTGATTGAAATGTGGAAATGTTATGTTCCCTTTATGCATATTTTTTGTGATACGATTATGTTATGGTTTATTGTATGATTAAACCTGTTCATATGATGAATGCATTGGACATAATAAGTGACGGGTGGAGCCCGCTATAGCTCCTCGATGCATTGGCAGGTCTCATGAGACAATCTAGTGTCTTGGAACGAGGCCTTGAAAAAATGTTATATGTAGTCTTGGAATGAGGCCTTGTCTACATGGTTATGATAGTTTGGAATTATGCATTCCATCATTATGAAAGTGGTTATTGATATTGCATGTTATTATTCGACTAGTAGAATATCCATGTGAATAAGTAAATGGAATTATTTCATTTTATTTTTTCCATATTATTCTGAAGTTCAGGTTTAAAAGTCTTTTGTTTTAGTTATACATTGTCTTAAATGTTAATGATTATTTATGAAAGCTTCCTCTATATTGTTATCTTTACTGAGCATCTGAGCTCACCCCTTCCAATGTTTTAATTTTTCCAGGATGTGAAGAAATATTTTATGACTGACCTACAGGGATAATCTGAAGGGGATAGAAGTGTGGACTATGGAGACTATGTTATTGTAGTTTTTCACTTTATAATGTAATGTACCATTTATGAATGTATCTAGTGTTTTAAAGGATACTAAACTAATCGGTCTTTCGAGATTTGATCTTTTGTGATAATGCCAATGTTACGCAATAATGAACCGACTCTGGGTAACTGGGGTCGTGGCATTACAGTACATTCTTCAATTTTTTGTATATGAATAATTACAAGCCATAAATTATATTTAATACTAATTAATTAATTCTTATAAGTGATAGCATAAAATTATACTCCCGAATAAAAAAAGATCCATTTTTCTCACTATAAAATTCTACGAACATGGATTTTTCAATATAGTAAGGACCCACCAGTTATAAATTCGATGATTTCTGCCTCTAAAAAAACACTAAAGATTCTCTAAAATGAATCATGATAACAAATATGGGTGTAATTTCATATTTAGAATATAAATTGGGGGAAGTCAACCTCTTATATACTATGAATCATATATAAATTTCCATGGTTGACTATATTACTAAAATAGAAACAGAATAATAATTAAATAATCTGAAATTTTTTATTTCAATATATAATCATAATATGTATTACAATAATTGTTTCAAAATATTTTATTTAATGTTAGAATAAATGTTCAACATCTATTCCCCATCCATTATTATATAGTGAAAAAACATTTTCTATACAAAACGTGATGCAATAACACTTTAGAAAAGTAATTTGTTTCTTTCATTAATATTAGGAATTATATATTTTATAATTTTAATGAAAATATCATTTAGCTCAATAATTTCAGTATTTATTTTATACATCTATATGTAAAATAATGAATTAAATTTTTTTTTAACTTCTATCATCAAATTTATGTTCTTGATAGTCTTCTGTTGATGTTTATTTCTGAAAATTTTATCATCAGATAAAATTATTGTGAAATTATAACATTTTAGTTTTTATAATTTCAGATAACCCAAAAATATAATTTTTTTATAAATATTTCAAATTGATTAAATATATATTGATCCCATAATATTGTGCATCAAACTAAAAACCCATATAGAAAAAAAGATAATGAAACATAAAAAATGATTCCACACATCCAAGAAATGGAGTTTAGTTTTGGGAGTGAAGTGAATATGTATCATAAGAAATTTTTTTCTTTAAAAGATATTAATTTTTATGTCAATATTCCTTTATAAAAATAGATCTTTTAAAATATAATTTTTTGGTTCTTTATTCTTGTAAGTATCCAAATCCTATGAAATAAATTATTATCTTCTTTGGTATGATTGAATTTTGTTCAAGGGAATGTGATTTATCTTATTTCATCCTCACTATAACATAATAAAAATATATACTATTGATTTACGATAAACCTTTTATATTAGGTTTATATTATTGTTGATTTATATCTATGTATGGCTGTATTTTATTTTGAGGGTTTCAAGGATGGTACATTTGGTCAAAATCATTACTCTTAGTAGTAAAGCTAGATATTGACCTAATTAAATTTTCATCATCATAAATTATCTATGTAACATTGTTTCATCTTTTGAAATGATACATTCTTCAGTTCACTTATTTTATCTAACTAAATATTACTATTTCTCATTATACATTTTGAGGAAATTTCTATTTATTTTAAATTTTTATATGATGTTATCTTTATCACAAAATTTTTTCTATTATCATAATATGATACTTGGATTATATATTTCATTATTATTTCACATAATATATTATAAATTATAGAAAAAAATTATTTTCTTTTAGAAGCATCAAAATTACAATTTTTAATATTTATATATAGCTTCTAATACGTATCATTGCAATTAAAAACATAGGGTTTCATCTCATCATATTTTTTAGGTACTATTCCTTCTTCCTAATATTAAGATTCAATTCGATCATAACATTAATATAATGAAAAATGGAAAAAAATATGAATAAGTATTTCAGTTCACAGGGGATTCAACTTTTATCTTTTACATAAAGAATATTTCTATCCTCAAAACATTTTCATAATATCCTATAATTATTCTATTGGTATCACTATATTCTAATGGACCATAAATGTTAGTATAACCTCAAATAGAGTACACCATATCCATTACATTAAAACTCTTCAAATCCATTCTCATATAGGATTATTATATTAGAATATATATATTATTTAGAATCATTATAGATAAAATTAATTTGTCTTGGATTTCTAAATTCTTAAGAAATATCCTCTTGAATAATATTTTATAAAATATTGTTCTTTAAATTATATTTATTCTTTTTTGATAATATCATCTTAACTTTTGACTTTTTAAAATTATCATTTCCAAATTTCAATGTGTAGGTTTCAGGTGAAACAGATGTGTACGTGAGTTGGGAAGAAACATTTTTTTCATGATCGATGATCAATCCATGATTTATTAAATGATCAAAATAATTATATAAAATATTGAATCATAAAATATGAATAAGGGACTTAATTCTACTCCAAATGATATTATAGTCACATATTATTAATAATATATTTAAGTAAATATAAAATTTGGACATTGAAATTAACTCATTTTTTATGGATCTAACAACATATATGAATTTTATAGTCATTTTATTTATTGAATAAAATAAGGTAACCACTAGTGGGTATTCTCACATGTTCCAAAAATCTCTAAATATTTCTATAGAAATTTGGTTTTCTAAGATGATAGAACTTAATTCATGCTTCATACACCATTAAATTCATCAATAACTACATACAAATAAATCCTCTGAACCCCTATTGATTAGATAGTGGGTGGTGTCAGAATATTTCTCTCCATTAGTGGGAGAATTGTAGGATAAGGGAGCTCTATATGTAATTATATGATTATCTAAATTTGTTGTGCACGACATAAAATGTGAATTGGATATAATAAAAAATAATATAATTGTATTTATATTATACTAGTATTAAAATAAAATAATTCATCAAATTCTCTATATTATTGATTTAATCCCTACAGAAACACCTATTAGATAATAATAATATCATCATTATTATTTATCGATATGCACATAACATTATAAATAAATTAAATATTATTTAATATAATATTATTCAATATGTATTACTTCTTAGATGACCATTATATATTGGTCCACAATTCATCCACTCTATTTATCCAACCAAGAAATGTAAATTTATTTATTAAATAAATATCACTCCATTTTTAAATAATAAATAAATATAAATTATATTCATTAAATATAAACTAAATATTTATTAGATTTTTTTACTGAATATATTATTTATCAAATAAATGGTGATGTAATATATGAAATTAATTAAACATAATTAATTATTCTTCCAAGTGTGAGAATAATATTTATTTGAATTGTTAAATAATAAATAATAATATTATTATTTAACTATGATTCTTGATACAATCAATGTCTGACCTTCTAGGCCTCTTTATCAGTTGAATTAGGTGAAGTAGCTTAATGGCCAAGGTTTGAATTTAAAAACATGCCCTGACACCCATATGGAATGAATTTAATTCCATAAAAACAATACCTCGTACTGATTCTTATTATGTTATATAATCCAGTTATCATGATAACTATGTTCAATATTATTTTATGTTGGTGTAATCAAACTGTGTGGTCAATGCCTCCTTCCTTGACTTCATATAAAATAAACATTCTTATTGATCACCATACAATGGTTCTATTTATGAAATATAAATTTAATCAAAGGGTATGATATATAAATGTTAGTTATAGAAATTAAGATAAAATTTCTCACTTGTATTATTTATTAATGAAATATTACTCATGAGGAACCCAATTTATTATACATCTCCATGAAAATATGTCTTATTATTTTCATCAATATATCAGTGTATATGAATAATAAAACACATTAATAATAACATTAATGTATAAGTACAATCACAAACATCTTCAGATTAAAACATCCAATGACACATATAAATGAGAATATCATACATGGGATTCTGGTTCTCATATTATTCTATAAAAAATATTACCAAGATCATACACCATGAGAAGGTCACTGAAAATCATATGTGTCTTCACCCAAAATATCATGTATCAACTGTGTCCCTAAAATGATATCATTTGATTATAGAACATATTGATAATTATAGTTTTGTAGAACATCCAGATTATCATTATAGTAGGGAACTACTACGAAAGTTTTGTGAGAAATATACTCTTTAGACATTATAAAATACTATGATACATAGAAGAAAATAATAATATGATAATTCATTTATTATAATACAAGAACTATGAATATATGTCATCATAATGTACATAGAAGTTGGAACCAGGGGAAAAACTCAAATAGACTCCCACATTCACTTGAACCAACTACTAACATCCTTCAATTGGATATCTCTCACTTGAAACTCATTTTTTTTATGACAAAATCCTTTATGTAAGGGTTCCGCCACATTCTCTTCCTTGGAAACTCATATTACTGAAACTTGACCACTATGATTGATATTCCTCTACTTATGATACTTCCAGAGTATATTTTTCGTCATTTGGTGTTACCTTGGCTCTTTTAAAAGAGCCACTATTGTAGTATTATCACAATATTATGTGATATGGTCTTCTGTTCTAGATATCACATTAATATCATTGACACATTATTCTGTCCATACTACTTCCATGGCTACTAAAGAATCATCTATATACATTGTATCTATTATATAGTATGTGAAAACAATCTACTTTGAACTCATCATGCACATAACTCCTTTGTTAATATAGAAATAATATCCTTAATATCAGTTGAGATCATTCTGATCTATCTGAAATCATTCATCAGTATATCTCATGATGACTAGTAACTCATATACTCCATACACTATGAATATATCCCTAGATCTCATGAGCTCCATAATCATAAACATAATATTTGACCAATTATGTTATACTAGATATTCATAATATCTACATATCATGCATAATACATAGTAAACATCATTTCTAGTACATAACATGGAATACAAGATTAATTATATCACCGATGTGTATGGGATATTACATATTCCCTCTTAATCCTATTTGATTAAGGACACATTTTCAATGAATTATATAAACTATGGGATATTGGTACCAATCCCATAATTGATTATTCTATAATAAATATCCTGGATATTTAAAAAACTATGTACTTTTTTCATAGTCCATGTAGCCTCTTGTATCTATCACAAATGATTTTGATCCCTAGAATAACGTCTGATTCACCAAAGACCATCATGGATAAACACATGTTTAATCAATATTAAACAGACTGTAAAATAGTAATTTTATTTCCAATAATTAATATGTCATTAGAATATAATTCTACGATAACTACTTAGTTTCCACTAAGACTATTGTTAAAAAATTTCTCACATCCCTTCTTAATGAATCAAAATTACTTTTAACCATCATTGAATTGAATTTTCGTTAATATTCATTATTTATTTAATCTATATATGTTTTCATACATCTTTAAAATAATTTTTTCATCTCATAGAGTCACAAACCCCTCTAGATTATTCATAAAGATATCTTCCTAGAATATCCCATTATGTAATACCATTTAGACATCCATCATCCAAGTATCATAATCATGGAAACCGTCAATAGGAATTATATTTTTGATGGATTTAAGAAGGGAAACCAGTGAACATATATTATTTCAATCAATTCTATGATGTTTTTATGATATTTATCCACCAAAATTTATTTATAGGTATTTTTGTTACCTTCTATGTCAACATTTATTATGAATACCTATTTTCAACCAATGAGACTTACATAAACTAGAATATTAACTAGAACAAAAACTTGGTTTTGATACATGGAATACATTTGATAAATTATGAATTCTTTCCTTCCTATATCTTATGATCCCACTACATCCATTTATTATAAGATAGGTTCATCGTTTTCAAACAATAATGAGTCACAATTTTTTTTCAAGATTAATAGAACTCTCTATATTTTTACATAACATTATCTATTATGTATCATGTGTATTTACAGAACAACTCCATCCATAGGGACCTATAGAGCCATTTCATATACCAATTATTGGGTATCATGGTCATAAAAACCATTTATTTGAATATTTATCCAACTATACTTATTGATAATGACATCTATACCCGTAAATATGGCATTCCTAGAAAAATTCGTATTATTATCTGAGGGGTTTTGTAGGTAATATACATATTCTTCTTTATGATACCCCGAAAGTATATACTTTGTACCATGAGCTCAAGTTTTATACTGAGAAGGAATTTAAAAATTCCTCTTAATCCCACACATGTGTATGAAAAACATGGGTTCCTTTGTAATCTATATGTTTATGGGAATTCCATTTCCAACATAAGATGGTACTAATTTTTATATGTAGGATGTATATTGAAATGCATATCCAAAAAAGGGTAATGGATGATCTACATGAATCACTATTGACCATAAAATGTATAATATGCTATGATTCCTCCTTTAATTAATAGTTTTCCAATATAATGTATATGGTGGAGTGAGTTAAGGTAGAATCCCAATCTACCAATAAAAATCAATAACCATTTGGGTAGGACACTCACGACCACACCCCGATCGAAGCTTTTTTTATTATTACCATGTTGATTCTATATTAATTATTAAATTCTTTTAATTTATCAAATTAATCAAACATATACATTATCTTTTTTAAATATCCATATAAAATCAACTCATTAGTAAAAGTTAGGATGTAAGAATATCAAACTAAATCTCTTACTGGAAATGGTTCACATAGATCAGAGTGTACCAATCATTGAATATCATTATCACATTTTCCTTTCCCAAAAAAATGGTGGTTTATTCATTATTTGTTATTAAAAATCATGACATAATTCAATTGGATTTGGATTATAATAGTCTAAATAACCCTCATGAGAATGATTTTTCAAATGCATCTCATTTACAAGACATATAATGTAATAAAAATTATCGTTTTTGTATGGATCATCAGAAAATTAATCATTATCAACTACTAAAAAATTGTTCATAAATTTAATCGATAAATGACATTATATAAATATTTCATAACATAAATTTTTTTTCTTTATAAAAGAATAACCTTTTAATTTCTAAACATATAAATAATCCCATCTTCTTCTAGCATGATAATGAAATTATGTATTCGGAAACCCGAGGTACATAATAACAATCATTTAAAACCAAAATAATTAAAATTGGAAGTGAAATTTGATAATCACCAATGGGTAGAGATGATAGAATCACACCATAGGTATCTCATAGATCCACCTATCCTTTAGCAATATTTCATAATCTACATGGTTCATGAATTTGTATAAAGATGTCAGAATGAAAAGATGTATTCAATAAACAAAGGGTAAATATTTAAATGTTTCATTTGATATAGAATCCCCCTTTATATTCCTCTATCATCTGAGTATATTTCCTCTTTTAGTGGAATGGTATGCTACATGAAAAAAATATGGCCTCATTACCATTTCCATCCCTCTAGATTATCATATTCTTAGTATGATGGTGCTTAGAAGCTTTAATCATGTTATGAGTCCTGGTCCCTCTGGATTTTTTCTTCTTTTTCATGTTCACCATATGTAACCTTTCCTTATCAAAACCTGTTTCCTTATCTACATGAGAAATCAAGGTAAACAATTTTGAAATACCCTTCTCCTTTTTGAACATATATTAATTAACAATAAAACTAAATATGGTCTTTGGATGTGATTAATGTATATATTCTCTATGCCACTCATTTGGGATTTTAATCCCTTCGATTTTAAATAATTCAATATAGCCAATAAACATTACTACATGAGGCCCAGCTAGCATAAACACTCCAATCATAGTGGTATTCAAAACATTTGAGATCTCGCACCACTCTTGTCTCTCCTTTTTTGGGTTGAGACCCGGAAGACGAGACAACATTCTACACTAATCTGTATCATAATGTTTCATCCAAATATCATTAGATATGCTTTGTTTCATCAATAATTGAACATCTATTTAATGTTTCGATTTTTTTTAATATAGAGACAAATCTTCATCAAATTCCATTATACCATATGCAACATTAATAGGTTCTTCTAGCACATATGATTTCCATTCATGGAAAATGATAATGCGTAAGCACGTTCTCTACAACTAGAAATTTATGCTTGTGATAAGGATATCATTCTCATGTATGGATCATAATGGTATATTTCATTTCATTTTAATATTTATTTTTAAAAAATAGTTGAAATGATATTTAGTACATTATCTGCTACAATTTATAGACATAAAATAATAATATTTCAAAAATACCTCTCTATTTTATTGAAACCTGATAGCCATATCAATTTTATTTGAAATATACAATTTTATAGACATTCTAGGGGAAACAATCAATATTAACCTGTAAATTAAAAAATTGTTTCTCTGAAAAAATTGAAATAGTTTTAGATAGGAATTAAAAAATATAACTACTTTAACTTAGATTTTTTTTATTTTGGATTAGACTCCCCCATCATTAAATTCATAAATTAAATTTACACATACATTTCCTCTCAATTACACCAGTCCATCTTATGGGAGATAACCCTTGATATGAACTAAGAAAATCAACCAAAATATTCATTTTATAATTTTATATTAATTAAATTCTCCCCAACAATGGTTGGTCAATAACATTGAAATATGGCTCGATTTTAACTATATTAGTGGAAGGATATACCTATTTAATACATTTAATTGATTGATTTCATCATTTTTGTATAAATTTATAATTTTTATTTTTATTACAAGTGTCAAAAATAGAACCATGGTGGGTATTTATCCACAACTTCCCTAAGCCCGCCTCTATTGGGCATGGGGTGGAGACTAGTGCCAATGGAAGAACAATATCGAGGAGAACGTTTCAAAAGAAACTGTGTGCACACACAGAACCAAATCAATATTAAATGATCATAGAATAAAATGTAAGGATAAAAAATACTATATATATAAACCAAAATATGAATCAAACTCAAAATAGAACAAGAATAGAAAATTAATGTAAAAGGAAAAATGAAAAAAATGGATTCCCAAAATGAAAAGTTCCACAAATAGTAAACAAGTGGAAAGGAAAAAAATTTAGAGAGCCCCACTCAGGGATCTGAAGGTACAACCACAACTTGCGGTCCAAGTACCCCATATCCCTATGCTCTTCTGAAGCCATTATCAACCTGTCTGTCATCTGCAAGGTCAAACCAAGTGAAGGCCATCCCATTAAGGGGTGAGTATAAAAATACTCAGTAGGATTCCCCAATGGTTAAATGTAGTAGAAAAAGGAATACTAAAGAGTAGAGAAATAGACAGTTCAAGTTACAATAAATGGAGTGAAGAACATCGAAACAAGAGATTGATGTAAGCTCATCAAATCAAAATATATAGAAATAGGGAAATGTGGAACTTCCCGTAAAACCTTCACTATAAAATGATGTAGAATAGAATCAGCCAACTGTGATAATCTCTACATGGAATACACATGTAATAACCATGGTGTATTCACCTCTCATAGATGGAGAGATACCAAAACCCCAAGGGTAGTTATTGGAATATATATATATATATATATATATATTATTAGTAAATGATAACCAAATAAGAGAGAAATATAAATTAAATTCCATATCGCAGCTCATAAATTTAGTAGCCTACAGTATCATGAGTAATTATCGATGACCATGATTCCAAACATCGTCTTTGAACTGCATGTTAATCGGACTCAATCACCACACCTTGATATTATCCAAATTTGGGTTGCACTATCTCACCCTCATTATTTTAGATCATATAAAAAGGATGTGTCTTGGTGGAAGAGAGAACCCTCTTTCAAGATAGACTAATGTCATATCAAAACATGTCTAGTCACTATACAACACAGTCTAGAGATCGTGTCTCAATATCGAAAACCCATGCCCAGCCTAGCTAACGGATTCCACTCTAGTGTCATCAATAACCCATCCCCATCAAGGAATGGGGGTTCCAATTTAGATTCATCAATAACCCATTCCCAGAACAGCTAGAGGGATCACTCCAAACATCAATCAAGGACCACTACCCACCCTATATAGAGTTAATCCCAAAACAACATGTTCCTTTCTGGATGGATGGTTAGGATTTGAAATCATCGATGAACACTGACTATCCCAATTATATAGTTCCATTGGGAAAGAACCATGGATCATTCTATGTCTATACTGTATGGTACCTCATAGAATGCACTGAGTAAAATTTTCCATGCATACTGGATAGTAAATCTATGTATTGCATTCAGGAACACTGGACATACCTGCTGGATAGTGCCTCTAGGGAATGCATCGAGGAAATATATCCATCCTTATTGGATGGTACCTCTTGGAACGATGCTTCAATTATAAAAATGATCCACCATAGATATGAATCAAACATAGAAAATCATGCATCATAACTCTTAAGCCTCTATGGTGGGAACCGTCACGTTCAACCTAGAAAAAACACTTTGGATATGCTACTCATATGCCAATATCTGAGTATAAAAGCAGTAGATATGAGAGTTAAAAAAATATTTATGTTCTACATTATGTGTGTGGTGTCCACGCAATCTGTTACCACACCTCATCACATTTCTATGTACCGTTCAAAAATCAAGTATTAAATTAGGAACATGTACCCTTAGGCTTTCCAATGTATCCCACACTTACACACAAAAATCTAGTCTGAAGGATTATTATAAAAAAACTCTCATCATTGATTTTGTGGGTCAGAAATTTAATTTGGCAGGTTCACCTCCTCAGACAGCCATAGAACAATTAACCTCGACTCTTAAAACTTATCCACTAACACAAGATAGGATGATGAAATATGTCATGAAATCTCTTCAAAAATAGTGAATGGATCTTCCACCGATATTCCATTCAAATTACCAAAAAATAATGATATCATGATAATGTCTATAACTATCCAAATGAATCACAGAATTGTAATTACTGTGAATAAATTCATGGGATCACCAACTTGTTGACCAAAATGAATACTTAGTGAAAAGTTTCCTTTAAGTGCAATACCTGCCAATGTGCCTAATGTGGTTTGTACATTGACAATGGGTTAGACACTCAAAAGTATTCTTGATATTTTCATGCAATGACTAGGGTCGCTCCACTGCTGATGGTGTTTTAAATAGATGATCTATTTAAAATATAGATCTGATATAACATATCCTAATAAATAATAATTATATTATTATTATATATTAGGTTTTAGGTGCAACCAAACTTGATATGATGCCTCAAATATCTGAAATATATATAAAAATAACTATCTTGATGAGTGGTGTGTGTGGTCATAGATATCATGCCAATCATACTATCGAATTTGATGATATAGCCATTTAATGAAATATGGCCTGAAACAAACCAATCTGGAAAATTTTGGCAAGATCGTAGCCTATCAATGTGGCCTGGTGCACTGTGATCTCATCATGGACCACACGCGGCATCAAGGACCTCCGACTATAGCCTGGCACTACTAGAAAATGGACCTATACCCACGGTTTTCTCCAAAACCGTGGGGATAGACCCCCCCTATACCCACGGTGTTGGAAAACAGTGGGTATAAGTGTCTATTGAAGACCTATACCCACGGTTTTCCAAAACTGTGGGTATAGGGGGGTCTATCCCCACAGTTTTCCCAAACCGTGGGGATAGGTCCTGTAAAGTGACCTATACCCACGGTTTCCCAAAACCGTGGGTATAGGGGTACCTATCCCCACTGTTTTGGGGAAAACCGTGGGGATAGGTCTGAGCTAAAATTAATATACCCACAGTTATTAAAAACCATGGGTATAGGTCACTTTTGTGTGCGCGGGAGATTTTTTATTTTCACGGGAAAGAAAGTTTTTTTTTTGGTGGGAACCCCATACCCACGGTTCTTCCCTCTATACCCATGGTTTTTATAAATATATTTAACTATATATATATACATATAGGTGATGTTAGGGTAGTGGTTAAAAGCTTTGTTTGTAGCGGAGAGGTCGCGAGATCGAAACTCGGCGCCTGCATTATTTTAGGACCTATACCCACAGTTTTGAAACCGTGGGTAAAAGCCGTTGACACCGTGACAATTGGATATGTTTCGGTGACATAGTGGCAGGACACCTATACCCACGGTTTTGGAAAACTGTGGGTATAGGCTGGGGACCTATCCCGACGCCTTTCCAGCCCACGGTTCCCAAAACCGTGGGTATAGGCTATACCCACAGTTTTGGGGGCTATACTCCCGGTTTTGAACCGTGGGTATAGGCTGTTTTTCCAGTAGTGTGGGCTTCTCCCTGAGGGAAACTACCCTGAACCTGACATCTGCCTTGGATCCCCTCTACCTTGATGGCTCTACAATCCTGGTCCATGCATATAACCACCCCACATCACCCGGGTCGTTATCCCTACCTTAGATACCCTGCCTAACATCTAGCCCTGTCGTCACGTGGCATCAAACCAAGTTCTACATTACTATTATAACCTCACTCCACCTAACTAACCATCTATACTAAATGTCTACCTCACCCCTCGGTTCTTCAATTTTTTCCCCTCATACAATCACCTCCCCATTCGGCCGGCTCCCATTGCTTCCACCTCTATGCGTCCCAACTCTTCCATGCACATCTGCATTCTTATTTATCCTTTTTCCATGGGTGAATTTTTAATCAAAATTCACTCACCAAAAAATGTTATGCCCCACCTAGTGTAAATTCCATGTTCTGGACTCAACCATTGCCATGAATTTCATATTTGAGTTACCATTTCAGAGATATCTTACCTCTATGATGTGAATATGATAAAATGTCATTAATATTTTTGTATAAACTATTCTGAGAACAACGAGCCTAAAATATTTATTTCTTCACAGTTCCTAATTCTATAAATATATGTAGAAATATTATAATGTCTTACAAGAAAAAACATAGACACTATATCAATCCCTACATCAATATTTTTAGAGACTAAAAAACCTCGTTATTCTATGTTGGAACATGCCTCTCCCAGCCATAAGAAAATCGTGGGCATTTCCATAAAATCAAAACATGTGAATCAATGGTTTTATTTGTCCTCAAATTGGTTTCTCATGTTGATTACATGTATATGATCATGCAAAAATATCCTCATTTGTGACAGGTGGGAGACATCATGCGCCCACTCTAGCTATTGGGGGTGGTCAAGGTGGAAGGTAACCTCTCTATTTCATTGAAGGGTCTCAAATTTACTAATTAAAATTTATGTTTAGTTTTACTCCTTGGATGGACCTCAATGTACAATGTCATGAGTGGAATCACTTTTTCCCATTGAATAGGGTATCCTTAATCCCTCCTTCGTAATATCCACCTGGTGAAATGCCAAAGGATATCTAGTCAGAGAATATTTCACAGATGATGTATCATAACTGAGAGTCTCTTACATGCTTGAGAAGTGAAGGATTCAACACCATCTACTGAGGAAAAACTATACACTCCTTTTCTACTTGGTTATGTTTATTAGAACCTAACTTCTCTGAAACATCTCTTTCTAGGCAATCCTAGGACTTCATTCCTATGTAATTTTCTAAATTGTTGTCATTTAACAACGTATAGATTATCTCTATGTGAAAATCCTATTGTTTGTTCAACCATCTTTTCCACCACATGTTAACGTCTTTTTGGGTGATGATGTAGGAAAGAATCTGGTGGTCTAAAGAAAATGCAAAGCACTCTACCATATGGTAGTGTCTCTTCATTCTCAATGCATAAACTACCATTTTCAACACCTAGTATTGAGTTGTGTAGTGATATTCATAGTATCCTAATTACCTAGACCTATATATGATAACTAATATATCAGGGATGACATTGAGCACACAATGGTACCAATGAACATGGAATGAGAGTAAACTCATCCAACTGCATGAAGCTAGAAACATAAAGCGCGTGGCATACCCCATTTGTGTTCATCTCCTTTGTAATGAGCGTAATCCCTAGAATACATACATCACTACATCAACTAGAGAAATCCTAAGAATCAATTGTCAACAAGGAAGACTCCACCAGCAAGCCATGACCTACTCTAACACTCCATCAAACAACCATCCCCGGGATTCACATGTTAGTGGGACTCATCCACCACACGTTAATATTATTATAATTGGGTGGCACAAACTCAACTTCATGTTCTTTAAATCGAATCACAAAAACATGTCTTAGTGGAAGAACTACCCATATTCCCCATGAATTCATAGCTATATCAAACAACACTATCTCAGTGCTACAATAACACACTACATCATATTCATAAAACATATATCTAGTAGTAGTGAAAAAAGAGTACCACACATTGTGTATAACCATTTCTACTGAATAAAATTAGAAGAGACCTAAAGTGTACCTCTTATCATCTCATGCTCTATACGATTATATACATCCAAGGATTTTGACTATCTTTTGTTCCAGATTCCATCTTCACGAACCAGACATGGGCCACCTATTAGTAGTGGTGGTGAAAAGACCTCATAATTTCATCCCCCACCTACAACTCATCCAACCCCTATTCCTTAACCACCTCTCTAGGGACCACTCTCTCCCCACGTGGTAGATCCATGATCAAGTAAATGTCTATATTTTGGTCCACCAATTGCCTACTTCAGAATCTTATCCTGTATGGTCAGGATATCTTGTTACATGTGACCTCCCCTATCACGAGCATAACACCGTCCCTCCTTACAATTTCCCCACACTTTTTATTGCCTCTACCCCATTTGAGCACATGCCATGGATACATTATTTGGAGGCCTATTGTATAGAGATGTTGTTTTTCAATAGCTTTTGTCTACAAAAAACATCTCAACTCAGTTTCACCTACTTCCCAAACTACCTATATAGTGACACTCTCATTGAAATCTCGCTGTCACTATCGCATTCTCCATCTCCCAGACATATGTGTGGATACATAACAATACTATGATAGAATAAATAACTATAAGGATTATTTCTCAGACATACATTCTTTAATGTAATTGTCAGGGATCATGTCTAGAGTGAACCATGCAAGATCAGTAAACCTCGTCATGTACTCAGCAACCATCATCCGTCTCTATAGAAATTATAACCGCAAATGAAAACAAATGGAGCTCAAGAAAGAGGGGTAATACAAATCAAAATACAACAACTGTAATTCGTCCCACTTGAGTGTCAAATCATCAAGTTTTTAATTATCTTGAATCCACAATCACCCAATTATTATATTGAAAATTCTATCTTCCAATCCTACCGTTTGATCTGTCAGTAACCATGAAATCTTGAAGAGGCAGACCACCAACTCTAACCAAACCTCTACTTCCTAAGGGTATATCTCACCACTAAACCTCAGCTGTCTCTATCACTGGATCTCCATAAGTGTGCTCAATATTCTCACATGATCTTCCTACCATGCTTGGGAGGTCTTACACTCAGCTGGTGGAGGTACTACTCTCATTTCACCGAGAATAATACAATCTCATGATGGGTCCTTAAAAGTTGAATCATCGCTCTTTGAATTTTCATCATGAACCAGAACTAATATCATGATTTTCTTTCATTAAAAAGTAACATTGAATATTTTAAAGGTTCACTACATTCATATGAGCATATATATCAACAATGATAGAAATTTCACTCAATTAGGATAGTCAAAGAGTCAATCCTATATGATGCATTTTCTATTATTCCCTGCAATAAGTGTATCATGATGCTGATTTGATAAGAAGGTAATAAATGACACGGTGAATGTATATGTCAGCTTCTCATTCCAACAATAGAATCCCTAGACTAATAGCATCTCTAGATTATCATCAAAATAGTTTTCCAAAACCAAACCACGTCCATTTTAGGGACACATCCTAATAACGTCACAAGGGTTGAACCACATATGATACCTCTTCTCCATGACCATGACCACTTCAGGGATCGAGACACAACTACCCTAGGTACACCTCCATAACAAAAGGGTTGGCGACTAGTGCTTAAGTCAAAAAAATCCCTGGAATGACTTCTCCTAAGAACATTTTCAAAAAACACACACAACCTACTCAATGTAAAAGTGAATAGGAAAAATGAAAAGATACAACACTTATACATATAATCCACAAATATGCATCAACATCATAACATTACAATTACTGAAATGTAAAGATATATGAAAAAAGAGTAATGACCCATTCCCAACTAGAAAAGTGAAACAACACAACAACCAGAGTAAATGTACAGTATATGAGAGATCCCCACACCTAGATCACATGCTATGACCGCCACACAAGGTCTAGACACCACATATCCCTAATCTACTTTAATGTTACTATCATATTTTCTCTCATCATAATGGGAACACCATGTGTGTGAAATTCCCAAGGATGGTTGAGTATAGATAGAAATAGTAGGATGCCAAGATTTCTAAAGGGAGTAGAAAAAGATGTCCTAAAGAGGGGAGTAGATGATATATCAATGTACAATAAAAGGATTGGAGCTCCACCCAAAAATATAGTTATCTAAGATAATCCAATACCCAAGGACATAGAAATAGTGATAATATGATCTTCTTGTCAACTCTTCAACAAATATAGTAGAAGAGTAGACTCGTCTAACCATATGAAGATCAAAACGTATATAATGTGGCATATCGCAAAAGTTTTCACTGCTCCTTAAAGGAGAGTAACCAAAACACAAATAGGGGGTACTAAATAATAATAATAATAATAATATATATATATATACACACACTTAGTCACGTAAACCCAAATTATAGAGTAAGGGGATCTCCACCCCAATGCTCTTCCTTTGAAATTGTGTAGCCAACAGTCCCAGTAATAACCCTTGATTCACTACATCTCACATGTAACCCTGAAATGAAGGAAAATTGGAGTCATTTACCAAACATTGATACTATACACATTGGGCAGTAATGTCTCAGACTCACAGTTTTAGGTCACATCACTATGATGTGTCTTATTGGGAAAAGCATCCCTATTTATTGAGAGTCAAAAAAAATGTAAAACCATGTCTCATCATTAAGTCACCTATTCGAGAGATCGTGCGTCATTATGAAGGATTCATTCCCACCATAGCTTGATGGTTCTACTCTAGTGTCGTCAAGGACATATACCTCGCCCCACTGGGGGGTTCCATTATAGTCTTGTTGAGGTATTATTACCAGCCCATCAAGAGGGTTCCACTATAAACTACCATCAAGGAAATTGCACAACCCATATATAAATAAGCCCAGAACTACATTTTTCATCCTGGATAGATTTTTTCTTTTGGAAACAAATGAAGAAATCTATCCATACCTATTGTATGGTACCTCTCAAAATGAAATGTAAAACAATACCCCTCTGTACATGATGGTACCTCTTGGGAAGGACTAATGAACATTGAACATCTAGAGTGGAGGGTGCACCTATATATAGCACAGAGGAGCACTGGTCACCCCTGCTGGATGGTACCTCTCTAGAATGCATTGTGAAGATTAGGAAATTCTTACTAGATGGTACCTCTCATAAGAATTCCACATCAATCATCATGTGACACCCCAGATGGAATTCAATCTCAGAACATATATCATTATAACTTGTAAGTCTGTACGATGGAACCATCACATTCTATGCAGAAAAACACTCGGGATAGGTACACACAATACAAAATACGATTCTAAAAGAAGATGATAAAAGATATATAAAATTCGTAAAGTGGTATATGATGCATGTGGGGTGGCTAATACGTGTGACCCTACATCATTCATGGTCATGTAACTAGCCATAATTGAGTACCAAATTGTTAAAAAGTTTCCCTATGTGTGCCAAGGTAGCCACAAAGTACACAAAACTTCTAGTTAAAATGCTAATGATCACATGACTCTCATCATTGATCTGGAGGGTCAAATAATAATTTCACTGACACGTCTCCTCGAATAGCATAAAAAATATTTACCATATATATTCATACTTTTCTGCTCTCATAGGATCCAGTGATGTCCTATGTAAAGGGATCAATTCAAATAGAAGTGAAGGATATTCTATAGATATTTGTTTCATGTGTCCAAAAAATAATGAGATCGGAAGTAAGGATTTGCATGTCTAAATGGATCATACCATTACGATCATTCTAAAAAATGCATGGTATCGACTAATCATTACTCTAAAATGGATATCCCAGGGGAAAGTTACATTTCACCACATCATGTGTGAACCAGCATTGTGATGCCCACACATAGTCCTTGGTTTATAAACTCAAATGTAGTCTTAAAAATTATGAAAATTAATGTGAGTTGCGCTGCTGAAAATGACACGTCCAATGGGCGTTCCCTTTAAATGATAGGTCTGATAAAATATTTACTACTAAAAATAATATTTTATCATTATTCATATGCGTTTCAAGATGCGGAACCTCAAGACTATGTTTCAAAATTCTAGAATTGGTCTTGAACAATCCATCTCGATGAGAGGGGAGTGTGGCCACAAATGGTGCCTCAACCAGTCACCCAAACTAGAATAGATGTCCAATTAAATTCATATAGCCTAAAATAATCAGATCTGACACATTTTGGTTGGACCGCTTCTCATGGGTTGGCCCAGCCTACGAGGATCCAAGCCAAGATAGACCCACTACTAAAACATCCCTTGTAAATAATGAAATAAAACATATTAATTTTTATTTTTATTTAATAATTAAATATTAATTTTACTTTAACGGGGTTGATATGGTTTATGGCAAAGCTGATACGCAAAAATGAGTTTCTTTGAAATCTAACGTTGCACATTAAGAATATAATATTATTAATTTAAATTGTAGTTAACTCCTAGACATTATACTGGCGAGAATGAATACAAATTACTAAAATACGATTGTATATGTTTTTTAAATGTCTTTACAATTATCAAATAAAATTTAGAGGCTTAAAATGTGAATGAATCTAATTTTAATCATAAATACTATAATATTCATTAAAAGAGAAATTTATCTCCTTCAGATAGATTACCCTCATTAAATATATTCTTGGAATCTTATTTATGCTTTATTTGACAAAAAATATTTCTATTTTAGATTCGGAACATCAAAATTTACTTTGGGTAAAATTTTGGCATTTTTCAGATGAAATTTATTCTTTTTAAATAGTGAAAAATACTGTATTTTTATTCCAAAGTGCCTTTTAATATAATTTATTTATATTTGTAGACTATATTTTTAATTTGTTTTATAGTTTAATAAGATTCTATTTTTACTAGTTAATCCAATATTGGTCATTGGAAATAATTTCACTTAGAAATTGGATATAAACAAGTGTCAATATTTTGATAGTTATTATTTCATAAAAACACTCTAATTTTTTGATAAGGGGAATTAATTTTAAATTATATAATGAAACTTTAATGTTTTTAATTTTTTTAATAGGATTAATTTTTGAATTTCGATTATCTAAAATAGATTAGGATGGATTTTTGGTATTTTTCGAAAAAACATCATTTTTTGATCAATATTGAAGCCACCTGGTTGTTGTTAAAAACCGACTTTTTCATTTAAAGGAAAATTTTCCACTTTTGTGAATGGAATTTATAAAATCCTACATACATGGCTGTTAAAATTAAGTAAAATGTGGTTCAATAAGATAAAATTAATTCTTGGTGAATAGTATCTTTTGACTTTTATTTTTCGTGGTTAAAGGTCAATAGGGTAATTCAATGTAAAAAGAATATTATAATAAAACAAAATTACCATAACATTTGTCCAAACCTTATTGGTTGAGTAATTTATGACCATGGGAATCATTGGGTCTATTTTCGGACCCCATGGAGCCATTTTAGAGTGATAATGACGCATTATTTTAAATAACATAAATTAGAGGAAAAAATGACATAAACAAATATCTTTTTGTAAATTAATTTTAACATTGGATTATATTAGTCATATTTTCAACTAAAAATATTCATTTAAAAGATAATAATATTTAATACATCATGTTTTTTTTATAATTTTTTTCCTTCATATAAATTAAATTATTTATGACACAAAAATGATGCAGTATTTACATCATTAATAAATTATTTAAATAAATATGATTATAAATATTAAAAAATATCCAAAACCTTCCCAATTCATATAAGATGATTTTATTATGACCATTAGTCATCTTATATCATTCTTTAATTAGTTTTGGACCATTATAAATCAAATATCATTATATAATAAAATAATATTTTCACACTTTCCTAATAAGCCCCTCCACCCACATTATAAAAAGACATCACTTATAACACATTCCTCACAACTATCAAGACACTTGGATAGTCCAAAACCATCCTAAACAATCTCTCAAGTTCCCTGTCTTCCACCTATATGCCTTACCTTATGCCGAAGTCACTTCTAGAATTTTTTTTGGTTCAATCCAATGGGAGTTACCCAAAATAACGGTAACTGTTTCTCTTAACATATTTTTTTACTTATCCAACCCCTATAATATTTTTATACCATTATTTTATAACAAAATATTTATCCTCAATATATTAGGAATTTTTTATTAGAATTGTTATATCAACACTTACACACACCTCTATCTAATGGGCGAGGAACATACTGTTTCTATGAAGGGAAAACTAACGCCTCACGAAACGATGATGGTTCGATTATCTCCTACCACCTATCATGGTGGACATTAATACGTAACTCTATGTATATATGATATATATTCTGTTTGTGATTTCACTATTCATATATTTTTTACATTTATATCCTTTATAGTTTCTATAATGGTTAAATACAATAATTTCATTTGAGGAAGTGCGGACTGCCACCCCCTCAAACATATATAACTCATTAATTCCATATATGGGATGTATAAAGGATATAGTTAATGATATTATATATTATATTATACTGGAATTATAATATACCTATTTATAATTATGTTTTCGTTCCATTAAAATATGAAATAGAAATGAATGTAGCGTTCAAGCGTATGTACGACTAACTATCTCAAATAACGTTGCATTTCATTTCTTATATCTAAATGATATGTAATATTATAAAAACATATATATACTATATATAAATATATGATATATATGACATCTAAATAATCAATGTCATTATGTAGATAATAATCTATTGACTACATTGACAACTTTTAAATATAAGGTGTTCAATTTTCACTCATGTTCCAAATATCGACAAAATGATCAATATTAATAGAAATGATTGTATAATGTATATAACAAGTTAATAAGTTATATAAAATGAATAATAAACATTTAATTGATTCTTATGAAATTAAAAATTTACTTTAGTTTATTATTCTAGAGATTAAGGGAAAAAAGGGTCAAGTCGGACACGAGGTAAGGGACTTCGTCTCAATATCCTTTCATTGTGGCATATTTTTGTAATGGCCCAGACCACTCCGGCCCATTAAATTGTCAAAAAGAAGGTCATGAAGTGTTCTAGAGGGTAAAATATACTTTTCCCACACTTTCTAGAATTTTGTAACTACACGCTGTGTAGTGTGGGTACACGCTGTGTACCCCCTCGTCGGGTATACCTCATGTTAAAGGTAGTGTCTTTGCCGTGTGAGATAAATGAGTACACGCCATGTATCCCATAATACACGCTGTGTAGTCCCTTCCCACGTACGCATTACCCTCAAACCGTGTGTTGACAAGTCAATGGCCGCGTTCCGCATTGAAGGCCGTGATGGAAGCCGTCTGGTGACCGTGTGAAATGGTTGAGTACACGCCGTGTACTAGGAATTACACGCCAAGTACATTAGTTTTTCTCACTTACAAAAGGTGGGGTCCTCTCCTCCTTTTCAACTCACTCCTCTCCTCCCCATTCCCTCGAGCAGAGCTCTCCCAAGAGACTCTAAGGCACTTTTCTTCCATAAATTCTTCATCCAAGCTCTGATTTACGATCCGTTAGTGGCCACAGAATCATAACGATGAGGAAGAACTTATGAGCATGGATCTATTGTATTCACAATGGCCTTTCCTCCCCATCTTCCACCCGAGGAGGTTTTTCCAGGATTTGACAAAAGTGACGGACACCGACGAACGTCTTCTAAAGTTGATCCGTGGGAGCGTTGTGATCAAGACCTGTGGAGGTAGGGATCTTACATTCGTCTCTTTAAATTATGAATTATGCGGGGTGGGTGTCCTCTTGTTTACGTGAAACACATTAGAACCATTTTAATAAAGATAATAATTGGCTTATATAATGGGGATGTGAATCTTGTGAATGCAGTTACTTTTCTTTTATATCATGTGATATTATGTTGTGAATTGAATAGGCTTATGCCAACTAAAAATCATGGTCATTGGGGGCCTTTGCTTGCGAAATTAAATGCTTCCCTATCTTTCTAGATCATTTATGGAAGGAAACATTGTGGAATGTGGAAATTGGTTAATGACGTAAAGATGACAGATTTAATGAATAACTAGAACCCTTGTGTGATCACCATAGTGGATCAAATCTGAAATAATAAACATGTGGGTGCTGGTTAGGGTTTATGTGAATTGAGTGTTTGGGGGTTTTTGTGGATTAGGTAAGCAGCGGGCTGCAGTTGGCTTGGTTGTGGGTTGGTGTGAATGCTATGTTAGGTGATGGGCAGTGGGGCTGCGATAAATGGTATCAAGGGATGATGATGTACGGGTTTCGGTGTGTTTGTGGTTATAGTGGTTGGTAGCTGGGCTGCAGGGACGGTTTTAATGTGAACGAACTATGGGTTGTGAATAATAAATAAAAGCTAAAGAGTAAATGAATGGTGTGGCATGGTAATGGAATGAGAATAATAATCAATGGGGCTGGCTGGTTAATAAGAAGTGACTTGTTTGTGTTTCATGTGTTTTCCTAACTTGATTTGTGGATGGCAGGGATATGTTTTACAAATGATTGATATGGTTGGTTGTGGAAATTTTCCCAGTAGTTAAATAACTAATAAACTAATTCAGTTTAAACATGAAAACCTAAATGGGGTTGGGGTTTTTTGTTGTATGCATGCTTGGACATAGCAGTGCCGAGGCACGTGATCAGTTTCTCTATTTATAAGCCATAGGTTGTGCTGTGTGTTTGGTATACTTATATATATCTATATATTTTTGTTTTTTCGCACCCCACCCATGTTGAGAACTTAGTGTCGAACACTCCCATTTCATGGGAGAGGGTGTTTTCCCCTTAGTTACCAGCTCCTTCCTGCTCCTTCTTCCATAGCTGTGATGGCTTGAGGTGACCTTACACCTAAGACTCTTCAGGTATGTTCCGATTAGGCTGGTATTTGACCAAATCTTTTCGGGCAGTTTTACTTTTTCCCTAGAATCATTGGGATGAGGCCCATGTGTGTGTAGACAGGATGTGTGGTTGTGAGGCCCAGGTGTGTGCGGGTGGGATGCGTGGTTGTGAGGCCCATGTGTGTGGGGGCGGGATCTTTGGTTGTGAGGCCCAGGTGTGTGCGGGCGGGATATGAAGTTGTGAGTACCATGTGAGTGCGGACAGGATATGAGGTTGTGAGGACCAGGTGTGTACGGGCGGGAAGAGTGTGGTAGCGTTAGGACGTTTGCCGTTAGGAAGAGCAGCTAAGTAGTTGGAAATGCTGCGGGGTACCCAATAATCTTATTATTATATACTAATACCTTTTTGACTTTTGTTTTGGTGAGCGTGGATGGTGAGGTTGGGTGGTTATAATTCCTTGATAAGTCTTGGTCCTTCTGTTGTTCTCATGGGACATTAGGATGTCTCCCCACTTCTGCACGTGAGCTTTATTTTTCCCTACTGAGTATACTTGTATGCCCACCCTACGTTTACTTTCAGGTTTCCAAGAGGGCTTCTAGGGCCGTGCGGGACCCTACTAGTCGGGACAGTTGGAGTTGCTGCAGTTTGTTGTACTCTTGATTCTTTTGGTGATGTACTTTTCAGCTTTCTTGTACTTGTACCTTATTTAAGAACTATTTAAACATGCATGTGGGAATTGTTTGGGTTTATTTAATTTTCTTTCCTTATTTTTAATTTTTTTTGTTTGAATCATCATATTTCTCGATCTTAAATAAATACAAAAGTGTAATACTTTCAATTTTGGAAAAAAAACTCATTCCCTTGGTGTTAGTCGCCACCCCAGGGCCTACTGGAGGCGGGACTCGGCGGTCATTATCTCCCTTTCACCATTGCCATCTCAGGAGGGGCATCTTTGGTGGGAGGGGGTCATGGAAGAATGGTATCAGAGGTGATGGTTGAGAGACAGGATGGAGTATGGAGTTAGGCATAGTTAGGATTGCATGTGATGGTACGGTAAGAGTGTTGGCTGATCTTGTTTCGGGACATAGGACAGGGAAGACCGGCTAGGATATGAGATTTTAGGTCCCCCGTGATCAGATTCAAGGACTCTGAGCCTACCAAATGACTTAGTGAGACTACATTGATTGCATGGTAGAGACCCTATTGAAGGTAAATGCATCATCATGATTGTTGATTTTGGTGTAATGGGAAAAAATTGAATAAAATGATAAAATAAAACATTGATAAATTTCCTTACTACTTGGGCTTAGGCGATCCTTGTTTACCATACAGCTATGGTACCTGGACGTCATCCCCGGGTGGCTCAGATAGCCGAGGCCTAGCTGATTCAGGTGGTCTATTAGTTGAGGATTGACAGAGAGGAGGAAGATAAATAGTGGCAGAAGACTCTTCGTTTTTTCTAGCGACAAACCCTTAAGAAGTATGAGGGTGGTAATTCGTATATGGAGACGGTGGGGTGGATTGAGGATCTAGGGATCACTTTTACATTGATCCGTGCTTCGAGGGAGTACTGGGTTCCCCTAGCAGTCAGTCAGTTGAGAGGTGCGGCGTGTTAGTGGTGGATGCTCTACCTCGGAGAGAGGACAGAGACAGAGGTTCCGTGTGATGAATTTGAGAAGGAATTCCAAGAGGAATTCCTTTCTACCATGATCAAGGCGGAAATGTAACTGGGGTTACTCTCCCTTCAGTAGGGGAGTATGTCATTACAAGATTTTGGGATCAAGTTCAATGATCTCCTATGCTTTGCTCTAGATCTCTTTCCGGATGAGGAGTCTCGGGCGAGACATTTGGAGGAGGTGCTTCGTCTTTCACTCCAGTATGTTGTCACCCCCTTCACTCTTCTGACGTACTTGGAATTACAAAATAAGGAAGAGGTTGTAGAGATGATGCACCCATAGGGAAGGTCACCACGAGAGGGGATCCAGCCAGGTTCATCGAAGGGGAAGGCAGTCAGTATCAGGTCTCCTACGATAGGACCTTCTAGATTCAGGCCAATAGGGAGAAGGCCTCAGCAGTTCTAGTTCAGATCTTCGGTTCCTCATCCCTTTTTCATGAGCCCAGGACTGAATTGCTTCACTTGTGGAGGTTTCTGGCACATTCAGAGTCGGGTCCTGACCCGATCTCAGCACGGTGGAGGTGGGCAGGTTCAGCGCCTGCCTCAGCAGCACCAGTTGCCGGTGAGGCCCTTCCAGAAGCAGCATGACCATGCTCCTCTGAGGTCAGACTTTGCAGTAGGAGGCCGACCTCAGGGTGCTCCTCAGGGACCTCAAACCAGATGTGGTTGGGGAGGCGGTCGACATCAGAGAGGTCGAGGAGCTGGGCGTAGAAAATTGCATGCAGCAGAGTTGACAGCTCCGGCTGGACCAAAGATAGTGTGAGGTACGGTTTGTTTATTCAGAACTCTCATTTATGCTTTCTTTGATTCCAGAGCTTCTCACTCCTTTGTTGCACCCAGTCTAGTCCATGATTTGGGTCTAGACGTAGAGAGACTTTCCGTACCCCTGGTGCTGAGTACACCAATTGGAAGCCAGACCAGCGTATCTTGAGTTTTCCAGGAAAGTGGGCTGAAGTTGGGACCACATAGATCTAGGGGTTACGTTCTTTTGATATAGATGGATCCATATGATGTCATACTAGGCATCGACTGGTTGTTTTCTATTAGTGTCGTTATCGGCTGCTTTCGAAGAAGGGTCGTGTTCTCCGACGTGGATGGGCAGCGTGTATCTATTGTTGGCAAGAGGATCTATCAGGTGGGAAGCCGAAATGTGAAGCCTCTCATTTCCTTGTTAGGCGGGTTATTAGAGGTTTCAACTGATACAGAGATGATGGATGTCCCAGAGGTTGTTGGGGAGTTCCAATATGTATTTACCGAGGAGGCTGTGACTCTACCCCAATGACGTGACGTTCAGTTCGGGATAGACTTACTGCCTGGTTCCTGTCCGATTTCGATGGCCCCTTATCAGATGGCACCATCAGAGTTGCGGGAGTTGCAGATTCAGATTAACAATCTGATAGAGAAGGGTTTTGTTCGACCTAGCGTGTCATCGTGGGGTGCTCCAGTTTTGTTCGTGAATAAGGCAGATGGTGGTCTCAGGCTATGCATAGACTACCGAAGGTTGAATTAGATAATGATCAAGAACCGTTACCCCCTTCCAAGGAAAGATGATCTCTTTGGCTAGCTGAGTGGAGCAGGTTGGTTTTCTATGGTTAATCTATGATCTGGATATCATCAGCTGAGGGTGAAGGATAGTGACATCTCGAAGATGGATTCAGGTGCAGGTTTGGGCACTTCGAGTTTGTAGTGATTCCATTTGGAGTTACGAATGCACCAACTGTGTTCATGGGACTTATGAACCTTGTCTTCCGAGAGTTTATCGACCAATTCATCATTGTGATTATTGATGTCATCTTGATCTACTCAAGATCATAGGAGGATCGTGTTGAGCATCTCAGGGCAGTCTTGGAAGTCCTTTGACACCACCAGCATTATGGTAAATTGTCGAAGTGTAAGTTCTTCACACAACATGTGCAATTCCATGGGCACGTAGTGTCTCAGCATGGAGTGTTAGTGGACCCGTCAAAGTTAGAGGAAGTTGTTTCTTGGGTGGATCCCAAGATCATTGAAGAAGTTCGTTGTTTCCTGGGGTTGGCAGGATATTATCAGAGGTTCGTTTCAGACTTCTCTCGAGTTGATGGACCATTGACGACCTTTACTAGGATGAACCAGGTCTTCCTATGGAGCGAGAAGTGCCAGAAATCATTCGACTAACTGAAGGAGAAGTTGGTCAGTTCTCCCGTACTCAGGTTTCCAAAGGTAGGGTTTTTGTACGAGGTTTTTTGTGATACCTCTGGCCTTGGATTGGGGTGTGTTCTGATGCAGAAGAATGGTGTGATCTAATATGGGTCTAGCCAGTTATTCCCTCATGAGAGTAACTATGCCACCCATGACTTAGAGCTTGCAGTAGTAGTGTTCGCACTGAAATTGTGGTGACATTACCTCTTTGGGGAGCGCTGTGTAGTCTTCTCAGATCACAAAAGCTTATGTTATATCTTCTCCCAGCGGGACCTGAACTTACGGTAGTGGAGATGGGTCGAGAATCTCCAATAATATGACTTCAACATCTCTTATACTGATGGTAAGGGAAACGTTTTGGATGATTCCCTGAGCATGATGACGCATATGGAAGTGGTTTGGGAATCCGCTGATGCTTGGAGAGTGATGGGAGATTTGGCTGCCTTGCACTTGAATGCAAGGGTAGAGGGTGTTAGAGTCTATTTGTTTCAGATGACGAAGCAGTCCTCCTTGTTGTAGTAGGTAGAAGAGTCTTAGTGGGGAGAATTCGAGGCAGAAGTAATGCAGGATGGTATCGATCAGGGAAATTATCCAAAAGGATGATCAAAGTACAACCGACATCAGATTCTTTTTCATGGAAGGATGTTTGTTCCAGAGGAAATGTATGAGGGAGTTCTCTGTGAGTTCCACAGCTTAGCCTTGGAGGTACATCCAAGCGTTTCAAAAATTTACCGAGGCACGAGGGAACAGTTTTGGTGGCTTGGGGTGAAACGGGCAGTGTCAGTGCTTGTGGCTATGTTCCTAGTGTGTCAGTAAGTGAAGGTTGAACACCATGTTCCCAGTGTTTTGTTTCATCCTTTAGATGTCCTTGAGTGTAAATGGGATTAAATATCAATGGACTTCGTCACAGGACTACCCAGAGCTCAGGGTGGTTATGATGCTATCTGGGTAGTGTTGGATCGACTGTCGAAATCAGCTCACTTCATGGAAATTAAGGAGTCAGGCTCTGTGAGTGCCTTAGCACAGAGGTATGTAGATGAGGTGGTGTGGTTGCATGGAGTTCCGAAGACTATCGTCTCAAATCGGGATACTCGGTTTACCTCATTAGTCTGGAAGGGGTTACATCATGCTTTTGTCTCCCAGCTACGCCTTAGCACTGACTTCCACTCCCAGACTGATGGGAAGACATAGCGGACTATCCAGACATTTGGGGACATCCTGCGAACAAGCGTTCTGGATTTCAGAGGGTCATGGGTACGAAACTTTCCTTTAGTAGAGTTTTCCTACTACAACAGCTTCCACTCTACTATTGGCATGGAACCGTTTGGGATTTGTATGGAAGACCATGTTGTTCACCCATTTGTTGGACAGATGTGGGTGAGACAGGTTCTCTTGGGCCAGATGTAGTACAAAGAACCATAGAGAAAGTCCATCTTGTGTGTGAGAGGATGAAACCGACTCCAGACAGAAAGAAGTCTTACGCTGATCGTTATAGGAGGCCCTTGGAGTTTGAGGTGGGAGATCATGTGTTCTTAAAGTTTTCCCCTCGTCGGGGGAAATAGTGGTTTTTGAAAGAGATTAAGCTCTCCCCTAGGTTCATTGGACCTTTCGAGGTGCTGAGGCGAGCTGACGAGGTGGCATATTAGCTAGTCCTGCCACCTCAGTTGGAGAAGGATCATGACGTCTTCCACATCTCCCAGCATCATTGGTACTTGCATGAAGACTCTCATGTTATTGACTGGGGAGAGTTAGATATGGGAGATGATGGAACCATCGAGGATAGACCGGTCAAAATCGAGGATTGTATAGGGAATGTGCTCCCTAGATGAACCATTCCCTTGGTTCGTGTGTTGTGGAGGCATGGCAGCCTCGAGGAGATCACATGGGAGCGGGAGGCTCAGATGCACGCTCAGTACCTAGAGTTTTTTTACTTGTGTTTTTCTTTGTTCTTCTCAGCATTGTTATGGTGTTATACTTTTTACCTTTGATATATGGAATGCTTGGATTTTCGGTGGTGAGACCTTTTGTTTCCTTGTTCTATGGAAGTGTGTAACATGTTCGGATGTGTGGGGAAAGGAAAAAACCTGATCCTTAATCAAGAAAAATTAATGTGGATGCGATTGAACCCATGCGGGCGAGTCATTGCCGCCTAAAGTGGATAATATCTCGATAGAGGAGAAGGAATTTCCCCAATCCACGTGTTCGGGCAGTGTGTTGGTTGTGTGGTGTTGGGAGTAGTGGAAGTTGAAAAATCCTAATGTATGGAAGTGGTAAGACCCAATTCTTAATCGGGGCGCATTAATGAATATGTGATTAAACTCGTGCAGGCGAGTCAGTGCCGCCTAAAGAGGATAATATCTCGAATAAGGATAAGTAATTCCTAACACATATGATTTGGGTTGTTGGATGGGTTCCTGTTATAACGAGATCCCAAATAGGTAACTTGTTGGGGTCCTCTGGGATGGATTTTGAATTCTCGGGGACGATAATATTCTAATAGGTATCTGATGTAATGACCCAGACCTCTCCGGCCCATTCCTTTGTCAAAAAGAAGGTCATGAAGTGTTCCAGAGCGTAAAATGGACTTTTTCCACACATTCCAGAATTTTGTAACTACACACCGTGTAGTGTGAGTATACGCCATGTACCCCCTCACTGGTGTACCCCGTGATGAGGGCCATGTCCTTTCCATGCGAGATAAATGATTACACGCTGTGTATCCCATAATACATTCCATGTAGTCCCTTATCACATACACATTACCCTCAAACCATGTGTTGACCAGTCAACGGCCGCGTTCCGCTTTGATGGCCATGTTGGAAGCCGCGTGGTGACTGTCTGAAAAGGACGAGTACATGCTGTGTACTAGGAAGTACACACCGTGTACTTTTTTTTTCTCGCCTATAAATATTGGGGTCCTCTCCTCCTTTTCAACTCACTCCTCTCCTCCCCATTCCCTCGAGCAGAGCTCTCCCAAGTGACTCAAAGGCTCTTTTATTTCATAACTTCTTCGTCTGAGCTCCGATTTACGATCTGTTAGTGGCTACATCATTCTAATGACAAGGATGAACTTCTGAGGTTGGATCTATTGTCTTCCCTTCGTCATTTCCTCCCCAACTTCCACCTAAAAAGTTTTTTTCCGGGATTTGACAGAAGCGACCGATGCCGACGAACGTCTTCTAATGTTGATCCGGGGGAGCGTTGTGATCAGAACCTGTGGAGGTAGGGATCTTACCTTCGTCTCTCTAAATTGTGCATCATTCGATGTGGGTGTCCTCTTGTTTACGTGAAACACATTTGAACCGGTTTATTAAAGATAATAATTTTCTTATATAACGGGGATGGGATGTTTGTGAATGCAGTTTATTTTCATTTATATCCTATGATATTTTGTTGTGAAATGAATAGGCTTATGCCTACTGAAAATCACGGTCGTTGGGGGCCTTTTCTTGTGCAATTAAATGCTTCCCTATATTTCTAGACTATTTATGGATGGAAACATTTGTTGAATGTGGAAATTGGTTAATCACGTAAATTTAGATGATTTAATACATAACTAGAACCCATGTGTGATCACCCCGGTTGAACAAAAATGAAATAATAAACATGTGGGTGCTGGTTAGGGTTTATGTGAAGGGAGTGTTTGTGGGTTGTTGTGAATCGGGTAAGCAGCGGGCTGTGGTTGGCTGGGTTGTGGGTTGGTGTGAATTCTATGTTAGGTGATGGGAAGTGGGGCTGTGATAAATGGTATCAAGGGATGATGATGTATGGGTTTCGGTGTGTTGGTGGTTATGGTGGTTGGAAGCGGGGTTTCAGGGATGGGTTGAATGTAAACGAACTATGTGTAGGATCGAAATAATAATGTAGATGCTCAATATACAATAGGGGGGCGAATTGTACACTTTAAAAATTCCATTGAAACCATTAATTTTGGTTACAGATAACTATTTTTCCTTAGACAAGGAATGATCTGTGTTTAACAATGTTAAAATAAGAAGATTCACAACACCTCTAACACAAATCGTAGGAATGGAACTAAGGTTTAAAATATGATATTCTACCTTAATGTGTATAGAATATAAACTTATCGAAGTACGAGTGTAAGGAAATACATGAATGTACTTTCCTTACAATACAATATGCAGTGCAAAAACAAGTAGTAAAACTACAAGTAACAAGATATAAGTCTTTTAACACAAAGAGAAGGGTATCCAACAACCTTGGATAAAGGTCCCTTGATTTATACTTTCAAGCATGTCTGTCTTACCCACACCAGGGTAATCCCTCAATATGAAGATCGGAATCTCTGTCTTGCTATCCACCCAAGCCCCCAACTTCATGGTAGTTGGAACCTCTGTCTTCATCAGCAAGGAAGCCCTCAAACTTCAAGGTAGTCGGCACCTCTATCTTCCTATCCTTAGAAGTCCTCGAATGTACACAAACATTCGGATTCACATGAAGCAATCTGAACGAGCGGTTCCGTACGCACATGGCATGAACAACTTCTCTCTATAGAAATAACCTTAACAGCATGCGAGATCATGATCGAATAACCTCTTTCAAATCTTTTTAGGTCTTTTCAAATGAGCTCCTATTTATTGGAAAATTTCCAACGTTCGGCTCCCTCCTCCAACGGTCATATTTTCCATGAAATTCAGAGGGACCTGTACACGTGTAACTCAACCAACGGTTAGTTTGAAATAGAATAGATGACATCGTTTTATAACAAAACAAGTGTAACAGAAAGTACGACATCATTTTAAGATTAACCAAAAGGTTCGGAGTGAAGGTTCGGAGTGTAAGAAAAATATCAAAGTGTGGAAAAATTATAAAAGTTCAAGAAAAATTAATGTTCGGAGTCTAATCAAAAATAATATTTGGATTCTAAATAAATCTGGACTGTATAAAGAAAAGATAATCAGATTATTTTTAATAGGAGAATTCAGAATGAGAATTCGTAATCAGAATTTGTCATCAGAATTTGTAATAGGAATTCATAATTAGAATCCGTCATTAGAATTTGGTGTCGAACATCATGAGAGTTCGTATCCAGAATTCGGAGTGGAACTTTATTACAGTTCTCATCCAAAATTCGGATCCTAAAATAGAATGCTTCAAATAAATGTTTTAAATGATTTCGAGAATATAGAAATTAATTGGATTCTTATAATTAAGAAATATATGGATATAGATAATGAAAATATGATATGGATAAATTTCCTTAGAAAATTAATTTTCCTTATAAAAGAAAAGTATGGGTAAAAAAATATTTTATATAAAGATAAGGTGTCTTTGATTTTCAAAACAAGACGGAAAGGAAAATTCATAAGGAAAACCTTATTGACTGATCAATCTCCCCCTTTTTTGAAAGTACAAACATCCATATGAAAAAGAAAGACTAAGATAAAATGAAAACATAAAGGCTTATCTCCCTTTTCTTATGGATGCGGATGAATATGTCTAACTCCCCCTTAGGCTTTGAAACTCTATGGATCGTATTCAAGATTTCCGGAATGATATTTCATTAAGAATCAGAATGTCTTATTTAATGAATACTCCCCCTTAGATAAACTCTATTTGAGTTCTTTTTCTTTATCATCCATTGTTAAGGTTCCTTTTCCTTCTCCCCCTTTGTTATTTTTAAAAATAATTTGAGGGAATGGAAAATATAACAATGTACCTGAAAGATTAGTAACAACAACAACAAAAAAACGAGCAAGAAAGATTTTCATTATGTTTGAATGTTCAAAAACAAGGAAGCTAAGATACAAAGAAAGATAATATTTGTCTATTTTGGATCTTTTTCTTCGACATGAGACTATTGAGAATATTCTTTATCTTCTTCAAGTTTTTATGGTCTTCTTTGGCTTTTTTCTCTAATACAACTATTATTGCACTTTGAAATTAAAGCTTTCCTTCCTGTGCTTAAAGATTTTCTTCCTGAGATTTCAAAATTTGTTCTTGTTTTAACAACTTCTCTTCAACCTCAATCCGATGATCCCTTTCATTCCTCCAGCTTTGAGCAATAGAATTCAGTTTCCCATTCAGATCTCTGTCTTCTTGAATCCAGGAATTTATCTCAGCTGTCAACTTTTCTTCAAAAGAGGAAGTAAGATCATTTAGCTTCCCTTCTTCTGTCTCAAAAGCATCTTTAACATTGTCTTGGAATTAATCAAAGAGCCTCATCTCATCTACAGTTTTCTTCGACCATCTAGTCATTTTCTTACAAGACCTTTTGTGGGCTTCATAGCCAACAATGAAAGATATAAAGTTTTCCTCAATCTCTACACATTTTTCCATGACCATGGATTTGGAGTCTGTTTTATGATTCAAATTATGTTGGAGCATCTAGAATCTTGAATCAATACTTGAGAAGGTCGAAATAGAATCCACCAACTTCTTTAATGACTGAACCAAAAAATCATGCCCCAACGAAGAAGACTCTGAATCCGATACTTTGCATGGAGAATTTTATTCTTCAATTTTCTCAACCTTTCTCTTTGAAGAAAAACCAACTTCTCTTATCTTTAAAACTACTAAGCTCGGGGTATCGATGATTACTTGCTTTCCCTTGTCCACTTTCAGATTGGATTCTTGTTACGGGGTTTTCTGTTCACTATCAGACACATGAACATCATTGTCTTCATCAACAACATCTTTTTGAGCACCATCCTCTACGTTCTCTATTTGAGCAATATCATGCAGAAGTTGTTATTCTTCTGCATGATAAGCTACTTATTGTTCTCCTTTCTCCTCATCTTTCCCTGGAGTGACTATCTTAGAGGACTCACCATCTGATGTTCAGAGCGACAAATGTTTTGAAGGTGTCTCCTTATAATTTTCTACTTTCTTCATTAGATCTATGATCTCACCACTACATTCAAAAACGACATATTCCACTTCCACTTGCTCAATCTTCTCAACTTCCTCAACATTCTTAGCTTTTTCCTTCTCCGGAGTGACATAGCTTCTTCCTGGAGTCTCAGGTAGAGATTCCATAGAGAAAGATCTTGGGACTAGAATGTTTCCGGAGGCCATGTCATTAAACATCAACAAAGTCTGAACAACCTTAGCTTCAGATATCTTCTTCTTAAGATTCATTTCTTTCACTTGTTTTTGTAGTTCATCCACTATTTTTTTCTTCAAGGCCTTAGCCTCTGTAGGTTCCAAGCCAAAATGAGGCTCCCCTTGAACTCTCTTCTCTTTGAGTTAACTCCACTTAGCAACCACCTCATCAGGGTATGCTTTCTTCTTCTTCAGTTTTGGAGGTGCGGAATGAACATCCTAAGATTTAAGATTCTCTGCTTCAAGTTCAACATCCTTCAACTTTCTCTTCTTCACTGGCTTAGAAGATTCAGGTTCAGCATGTTTCGGAACTCCGTCTTCTTGAACTGGCATATCAAATAACTCACCAGTCTTCTTGTCGAAATCAATGTTCATCCTCTTAAGGGTATCATCACTCACCAACTAAATTTTTAATGCTCTTGGCTTAGACTTGGAATCCTCCTTGAAAGACTCAAGGCACCGAACTATTAACATCGAGATGATTGTTGGATACATTATGATATGAGCTCTCAGATTTCCTTTCTTAACATTATCAATGGTAATAAGAATATGCCTCATTAGATTAAACTTCCTTAGATTTATCAAAAAATCTAGGATAAATATCTCACTCTTCTTCAAATTTTCCTTGTCACCCTCTCTCGGTATGATAAAGCCTTGTACCCACAAGTCTAGAATCAAAAAATTTGTAGACAGACTAGCAATCTTCGGAGCCTTTTCATCTGACAATCCGAGAGTCTCCAATGCCTTTTCCTTGTTGATGCTTCCCTTTGAATATGGAAAAACATGAGTGATGAACTCGGCTTCTCCTTTATAGGTCATCCCCACCAAGCTGGCTGCCTTGGCATAAGAAAGATTATAAGTCTTTCCATAAGACATAAACGAAAATTTCTCCCTATCATCTTCCTTAAAGAAGGAAACCATCTCGTAGAACTCAAAAAACATCTCCGAATATACTTCATCTTGATTCCCAGGCTTAGACACAGCAACATCTTCCCATCCGTTAAGATTTATATTCTTGGATATAAGGGAATCATAATTGTTGAAGAAATCAGGGTGAACCAACCTTTATCTATATACTAACCACATGGAAATCGGCTTAGAGGTTGACATGTCTTGAGAAGATACTACCAAAGACATTCAGATCTAAAGACTTCTGAGAAGTTCAGAATGGAGATTTGCAGAATATTGGAACTTCCTTAAAACATTGAGGCAGAGCTTTGGGATGATGGAGCTTGAAAAATTCGATGTGGGATGACCATTTGTGGTACCCATTATATAGGCAACGATATGACGGTTCATCTTCCTCGGTTGATTGAACGGTTGTAAAAAAAACTAAGACCAGATCTGACGGTTGAAAACCAATTCTCATGAAAACTCGTATCTGATCATTTGAGGTTTTTAATAAAACAAAGATTTAAGGAAAATAGAATCCGAGAACAAAATATAAGAAAACACCAGTTAGTAAAATATGATTACAAAAACTTGATTAAGGAAATCATACCTTTTGAATCGGCTTAGGAGGATTATTCGTAATGGGTAATATTCTTCTTGATGAAAAATTAACTACAAGAAAATTTTTACTACGGGAAAAAAACATAGTTCACAAAACTCACTACGAAAAACTCAGTACGGAGAAACTGGTATGAAAATAATAGTAATAAAAAACATTATAGGAATTTAAGTATGAAAATTTCATTACAAGAATTTCAGTACGATAATGTCATTACGAATGTCTCAATACAGAAATATTACTATGAAAGTCTTAGTACGAAAGTCTAAATCCTGAAAATTTCAGTTCTGAAATGTTTGAAAAACTAACTACAGAAAAATTTTAGTTACATTCAGGTTTTTTTTTAAAAATCGAATTTCAAAAAAAATTGTTACACTAACAAACAAATGTACTCCCGATTTAAAAAGGAGTTTATTACTATTAGGATAATTGATCAACAAGAAGATAATGAAGAATGATTACCTTATGGTTATCATTCATAACTTTTGTTTAATGTATTCAAATCTATCATAAAGAAATGATTTTGTGAAAATATCAGTATGTTTATCTTTCCTTCCGATAAACTGAAGAATAATATCTCCATTAAGTGTGTGATCCCTAAGAAAGTGATGCCTAATATCTATGTGTTTTTCACGAGAGTGATGTGAAAGGTTCTTACTTAGGGCAATGGAACTTGTGTTATCACACAAAATTTGAGTCATAGTAAAACTGAGCCTATAGTCTGTGAGTGTGTGTTGCATCCAAAACACTTGAGCACAACAACTTCCAGCTGCTACATATTCAGCTTCAGCAGTGGAAAGTGCTACAGAATGTTTCTTCTTCTAGGACCAAGAAACTAATGAATATCCTAAGAAAATACAAGTTCCGGATGTACTCTTTCTATCCATTCTACATCCACCAAATTCAGCATCCGAAAATCTTTTTAGAATAAAATCATTTCCATAAGAATAAAATAGTCCTAAATCCATGGTTACCTTTAAGTAGCGAAAAATTCTTTTCAATTCCTTAAGATGAGATTCCTTAGGATTGGATTGATATCTGGAACATAAGCATACTGAAAACATCATGTCTGGACAACTAGCTATCAAGTATAGTATATCTCCTATCATACATCTAAAAGATTTTTGATCCACTGGTTTCCTAGCTTCATCAATATCAAGTGTGTTTGAGATACCGATGGGAGTACTAATAATCTTAGTGTTGTCATATCCATACTTTTTGAGAAGATATTTAATATAATTATGTGGAGATATATAGGTTCATTCTGGTCTTTGAGAAATTTGAAAACCAAGGAAAAAATTTAACTCAACCATCATACTCATTTCAAATTCCAATTTCATTAGAATTGCAAAAGAGTCAGTTAAAAATTGCTGAGTTGAACCAAATATGATGTCATCAACATAAATTTGAACAATCAAAAAAAATTTCTTATCCTTCTTTATAAAAAGGGTTGGATCTTCACTTCCTTTAACATAGTTATTTTGAAGCAAAAATCTTGTGAGTCTATCATACCATGCTTGTGGGGCTTGATTGAGACCATACAGAGCTTTGGTAAGTCTAAAAACATGATTAATATGTTTTGTGTCTTCAACACCAGGAGGTTGTTCAACAAAAACTTTCTCTTGAACATCACCATTAATAAAAGCACATTTCACATCCATTTGGAAAAGCATAAAATTGAATAATGCTGCAAAGTCAAGTAAGATACGAATAGATTCAAGACTATCTACTAGAGAATAGGTTTCTTCATAGTATATTCCCTCTTGCTGGTTATAGCCTTTAGCAACAAGTCTAGCTTTATTTCTTACCATGACTCCATTTTAATCACACTTGTTTCTGAAGACCCACTTTACTCCAATAACAGAAGTTTCCTTAGGTCTTTCAACCAATGTCTAAAATTTGTTCTTTTCAAATTCATTTAGTTCATCTTGCATGGATTTGATCCAATCATCATCACCTAAAGCATAATTAGTGCTTTTTGGTTCTAATTGAGAATGAAATGCTAGATGTTCTACATCGTTTCTCAAGGAACTCCTAGTCCTTACATGTAGATTGACATCACCAATGATGCAATCACTGGGATGATTCTTAAGAAACACCTGATTTGGGTTTTCTAAAACCTGTTCATCAACATAGGTTAGAAAGTTTTCTAGGGTAAATTTTTTAGAAATATCTTCTTGAACATTTTCCTTATCAGAAGGATCTTTTATCAAAGGTTTACAATCATTTTTTGAAAACACATCCGAGGATGTAGGTTGGGAAGGTTTAAAAACAAAATTATCAGACTCATCAAATTTCACGTGTACTGTTTCCTCAACGGTACAAGAGTTTTTATTAAAGACTCTATAAGCCTTGGAATTTGTGGAGTAGCTTAAGAAAATTCCTTCATCAGATTTTGGTGCAAATTTATGAAGATTATCTTTTGTATTCAGAATTAATACTTTGAAACTAAAAACCTTAAAGTAGGAATGTCTTGGTTTTCTACCATTGCATAACTCATAAGGAGTTTTATTAAGAAAAGTTCTAATCAAAACTCGATTTATAGTATAGCAAGCAGTACTTAAAGCTTCAGCCCAGAAATGTCTAGCAATAGAATATTCACTCAACATGGTTCTAGTTATCTCTTGAAGAATTCTTTTTCTTCTTTCAACTACACCATTCTGTTGAGGAGTTCTAGGTGCTGAAAAATTGTGAGTAATACCCTTTTTACTACAAAAACTTTCAAAATAGTAATTTTGAAATTCTCCTCCATGATCAATAAGAATAGTTTTTAGTGGAAGGTTTTTCTCATTTTTAACTTGTGATCTAAAACATTTGAAATAAAAAAAATCTTCAGAATTTTTTGTTTGAAAATAGACCCAAGTAAATATGGTGTAATCATCAACTAAAGCAAACACATAGTATTTTCCTCCAATGCTTCCGGTTTCTGTTGGACAAAAAGATCCATGTGAACTAACTGTAATGCATCAGTTGTTGAGACTTCACCGATTTATTTAAAACTATATTTATGTTTCTTACCATATTGACAAGGATCACAAACTTTCAACGAATCAAATATAAGCTCCGGTAGATCCTTAACTAGTTTCTTCTTATAGAGTTTACATAAGTTCCTAAGGTTACAGTGACCTAGTCTTTTATGCCATAACCAGGAATGATCTTCCATTGCACTTAGGCAAGGTATGTCTTGACTCCTGAGGTCTTCTAAGTTCAAAGTGTAAACATTCTCTTGCCTATTGGCTGAGAGAATAAATTCTTCTTTGGAATTGTGTACTAAGCACTCATCATTCCTAAAATTCACATGGTAACCTTCATCATATAATTGACTTATTCTAATGAGGTTGATCTTAAGACCCTTAAGAAATAAAACATTTGAAATCAATGTTTTACCTAGAAGAAAAATGTTACCAATACCAACAATTTCTCCTTGAGCATTATCTCTGAAAGTTACCTTTCATCATTTCATTTTGATAATCTTTTCAAAATAGATTTTGTTACCAGTCATGTGCTGGGAACATCCACTATCTATGTACCTTGTATTGTTTTTGGAACTTCCTCTATTTTCCTAAAAATAAGATAGAAATTAGACATTTTGAATCCAAACATGCTTGGATCTGAGATTTCCAGACAACAAAATCATAGGTACCCACATCTTCTTTAAAAAATATGCCTTATGAAAACCTAACGATTGGGTTTTATTTAAAGAACAATTATTTTCCCAGTGACCACCACATTGACACTTGGTACAAAATGGGGCACTTTGTGGAACAAAATATTTGTTTCTAAAAATTTGTTTTGCATGGTTATAACCAAACATGGATTTATTTCTCTAAGGTCATATTTGAGAATACATTTTATCAAAATTTTCCTTACCAAGGGTAATGTTTGATAAACACTTCTTTAAGGAAAAGATTTCAGACTTGAGTTTTATGACCAAGTTCTTATCTTCAAAATCATTAGATTTAAAACTAGAGCTAGGTTCGAAGATACTTTTCTTAGAAATTACATTTTCTAACTCTTTTGAATGTTTTTTCTTCTCAGAACATACTTCCTCATGATTTTTTGAAATATTCAAAAAATCATCATTTTTTCTATCAAGAACATTATGAAGATATGATATTTCATTAGTAAGAATAAAATTCCTAGAATTTTCTTTATCAATATTTTTGTTGAGTTTTTAATTCTCAATCCCAATAAGTTCAGCAAACCTAGAAACTTCTTCATAGGTAGGTAAAGTATTTTCTTCATCAGAAGAGGATTCTTCATTATAAGAGTTATAATATTCTCTATCATTTGAATTTCAAGAAACATTGGTCAATGATTCAGCATTTCGTACATTAGCCATAAAACATTGATTGTTTATAGGTAATCTGGCAATAAGACCAAGATTTTTCTGCCTTGAAGATTCATAATCAGAAGATTCATCTAAAGAGTCACAACCACTAGCACTCCAGGTGTCATTTACTTTCAGAACATTCTTAGCTTTGGGTTTTTAGTACTTTCTATTCCTTTCAGAATTCCTTCTTTCTTTTCTTTCTTTTTGAGAAAAGGGAAATCTGGTCTAATATGTCCAGATCTTGCATTAATAACAAGTGACGTCTCCATATTTCTTATCATTCCTTTCCTTCTTCTTATACATGGATTGGAAATTTCATTGTCCAGCTATCTTGGTCATCCTTCAATTAAGATTTTCTAACTCATTTTCTGATATTTCACTCTCACTAAAATCGGATTAAATAACCATCTTCTTAGACTTGGATCTGGTTACTCTCTCTAGAGTCTTAGCTTTCATATGATTTTATGTTGTTGTAAAATCAATAGTACCATTCCCATTCTTCTTTATGATGTTGTCAGCATCTCTCTTAATTATTGTTTCATGTTGGAGAAGAGTTCCAAATAACTCATCAAGGAAAGTTTGAGTGACTTTCCTATTCTCATCTATAGCTGTTCTCTTTGATTCCCACTCATTGGGCATAATATCAATTATCTTATCCACAAGAGCTTAATCATCTAAACCTTTTTCTCCCATAGACTGTAAGCTCTTGACTATAGTCATAAATATCTGTTGATCATTGTAGATTGGTTCACCATACGGAAAATTGTATCCATGGTATTCAACTATAAGAATAGATGTCCTAGTCTCAATTACTTTAGAAGTACCAAAGTGTGTAACCTCTAACTTCTTCAAGATATAATTAGCTTCTTCACAAGAAGAAATTTGGCTATATATATTTCTTTTCATTGAACATAGTATAGTATTGTATACCTTAGAATTTAGTTTATACTCTTTCTTTTCCTGGTTAGTGAAAGTTCTAATTTCCTTATCAGGAATTTTATAATCACCAGTAAGCATAACGAATTTATCCACTCTAGTGCTGATAAAAAAGGCTTCATTCGATCTCTCTAGTACTCATAGTCACTACCATCAAAGATTGGGGGTCTTGTTGGATTTATATTGTCAATAGAACCAACATTGACTCCTTCCTTTTTAATAGAAACTTGGAAACCAAACTAGTTAGTAAAAAATGTTCTTAACCACAATGTTCAGATTGACAATGTTCGGAATGATAAAGTTCGTAATGACAATGTTTGAAGAAAAAGATCTGAAGAAAAACTTATACGTAAGTATAATAATTTCAGAGACCTCCTCTGATACCAATTGTAGGATCGAAATAATGATGTAGATGCTCAATATACAAGAGGGGGGTGAATTTTACACCTTAAAAATTCCTTTGAAACCTTTAAAGTTGGTTATAGATAACTATGTTTTCCTTAGACAAAGAAAGATCTATGTTTAGCAAAGTTAAACTAAGCAGATTCACAACACCTCTAACAAAAATCGTAGGAATGGAACCAAGGTTTACAATATGAGATTCTAACTTAAAGCGTATAGATATAAACATATCAGAGTACAAGTGTAAGGAAATACAAAAAGGTACTTTCCATACAATACAATATGCAGTTGAAAAACAAGTAGTAAAACTACAAGTAACAAGATATAAGTCATTTAACCCAAAGAGAAGGGTATCCAACAAACATGGATAAAGATACCTTGATTTGTAATTTCAAGAAAGTCTGTCTTACCCACACCAGGGTAAGCCCTCGATACGAAGATCAGAATCTCTGTCTTGCTATCCCCAAAAGCCCTCAACTTTAAGGTAGTTGGAACCTCTATCTTCCTCAGCAAGGAAGACCTCGAGCTTCAAGGTAGTCGGTACCTCTGTCTTCCCATCCCCAGAAGTCTTAGAATGTAATCACCAACATTCAGAGTCGCACAAAGAAATCAGAATGAGCGGTTTATCACGCACAAGGCATGGAAAGATTCTCTCTCTAGAAATAACCTTAACAGCGTGTGGTCTCAAGATCGATTAACCTCTTTCATCTCTTTTGAGCTCTTTTCAAATGAGCTCATATTTATAGGCAAATTTCCAACTGACAGCTCCCTCCTCCAACGGTCATATTTTCCATGAAATTCGGAGGGACCTGTACGCGTGTAACTAAACCAATGGTTAGTTTGAAACAGAATAGATGACATCGTTTAATAACAAAACAAGTTTAACAGAAAGTATGACATCGTTTTAAGATTATCAGAAAGGTTCGGAGTGAGGTTCAGAGTGTAAGAAAAATATCAAATAGTAGAAAAATTATAAATGTGTAAGCAAAATGAATGTTCAGAGTCTAACCAAAAATAATATTCGGAGTATAAATAAATCCGGAGTGTATAAAGCAAAGATAATCAGATTCTATTTAATAGGAGAATTCAGAATGAGAATTCGTAATCAGAATTCATCATCAGAATTTGTAATAGGAATTCGTAATCAGAATCCGTCATTAGAATTCGTTGTCGAACTTCATGAGAGATCGTATCCAGAATTCAGAGTGGATCTTCATTACAGTTCTCATACAGAATTCAGAGCCTAAAACAGAATTCTTCATATCAATGTTTTAAATAATTCTGAGAATATAGAAATAAATTTGATTCTTATACTTAAGAAATATATGGATATAGATAATGAAAATATGATAAGGATAATTTTCCTTAGAAAATTAATTTTCCTTATAAAAGCAAAGTTGGGGTAAAAAATTATTTTCCTTAAAGATAAGGTGTTTGCGATTTTTAAAACAAGACGGAATGGAAAAGTCAAAAAGAAAACCTTATGGACTCAACACTATGGGTTGTGAATAATAAATAAAATTGGAAGAGTAAATGAATTGTGGGGCATCGTAATGGAAACAGAATAATAATCAATGGGGACGGTTGGTTAATAAGAAGGGACTTGTTTGTGTGTCATGTGTTTTCCTAACATGATTTTTGGATGGTAGGGATATGTTTTATTAATGATTGATATGGTTGGTTGTGGATATTTTCCCAGTAGTTAAGGAACTAATAAACTAATTCTGTTGAAACATGAAAACATAAATGGGGTTGGGGTTGTTTATTGTATGCATGCTTCGACATAGAAGTTCTGAGGTACGTGCTCAGTTTCTCTGTTTAGAAGCCATAGGTTGGGTTGTGTGTTTGGTATACATATATATATATATATATCTATTTCTTTGTGTTTTGTCTCACCCCACCCATGTTCAGAACTTAGTGCCGAACACTCCCATTTAATGGGAGAGGGTGTTTTCCCCTTAATTACTTGCTCCTTCTTCCATAGGCTGTGATAGCTTGAGGTGACCTTACACCTAAGACTCTTCAAGTAGGTTTCTATTGGGGTGGTATTAGCCCATGTCTCCTCGGGCAGGTTTACTTTTTCCCAATAATCTTCAGGATGAGGGCCAGGTGTGTGTGGGTGGTATGTGTGGTTGTGAGTCCCAGGTGTGTGTGGGCGGGATGCATGGTTGTGAGGCCCAGGTGTGTGCTGGCGGGATGCGTGGTTGTGAGGCCCAGTTGTGTGTTTGTGGGATCTTTGGTAGTGTGGCCTAGGTGTGTGTGGGAGGGATATGCGGGTGTGGGGACCAGGTGTGTGCGGGTGGGATATGTTGTTGTCAGACCCAGGGGTGTACGGGCGGGAAGAGTGCGGTATCATCAGGACGTTCGCCATTAGGAAGAGCATCTACCTAGTTGGAAATGGTGGGGGGTACCCAATACTCTTTTTCTTATATACTATTACCTTTTTGACTAGTGTTTTGGTGATCGTGGCTGGTGAGGTTGGGTGTTTATAATTCCTTAATAGGTTTTGTTCCTTCTGTTGTTCTCACGAGACATAAGGATGTCTCCCCACTTGTGCATGAGAGCATTAGGTATTCCTACTAGATATACTTGAATGATCATTCGAAATTTACTTTCAGGTTTCCAAGATTACTACCAGGGCCGTGCGGGACCCTACTAGTTGGGAAAGTTGGAGTTACTGTAGTTTTTTGTACTCTTGTTTCTTTTGGTATTGTACTTTTGAGCTTTCTTCTACTTCTACCTTGTTTCAGAACTATGTAAACATGCATGTGGGAATTTTTTGGGTTTATTTACTTGCCTTTACTTCTTTTTCTTTTTTGTGTTCGACTCATCCTCTTTCTTGATCTTAAATAAATAAAAAAAGGGTAATGCCTCCCATTTTGTGAAACAAACTAATACCCTTGGTGCTAGTCACTACCCAGGGGCCTACTGGAGGCGGGAATCGGGGGACATTATCTCCCTTTCACCATTGCCAGCTTAGGAGGGCCATCTTTGGTGGGAGGGGGTCGTGTCAAATTTGTTTTAATACATGGATTTCTTTTATACATTTTATAAATACTTATGAATTTTCATTTCATTCAAAGGGAATCTTTTTCTATGAAGCATTTTTTCTGAACAAAAAAAAGAATGTTTCTTTTTAACATATGCAGTGAAAATGACTTCTCCGCCGCCGTGAGTATTATTTTATCATGGCTTCATTTAGAACAAGTATTGTTTTTAAAAGGAAAATAAATACCATATAATATTTTAGGTATTTTTGTATCGAAAATTGTTTTGAAAATGGATTTGTTATGTCAATATATTTAAATGATATATTGTGATGGAAATGATGAAATATTATCTTTTCTTTATGTTTGTTTCATATGTTATAAATATGATATGGTTCCTGGGAACTGTTTACGTATATGGGTTATTACCTGATAAATCTAGGGAGGGTGAGCTCGAGATAGTTCTTCAATTAATTGGGTAACATGATTGAGATAAATGTGAATGTTTCTCTTATTATATTTAGGGGAAATATTGAGACAGATATTCCAAATGTGACTCCCTATGTAGCTATAAATGCAAAAACATTTGTAAGTTATGGATTCCAAAAGTTAACTTTATTATTTGTGATTACTATGAGTTATTCATAAATCATATGTTTTCATGAGTTATGTAAAATATTTTTTGTTTTGAATGTACTGGTGGAATAATGATTAAATTTTTTGTAAACCTTACTGAGCTTTTTATGGACATCCTATTTTTTTAAATGTACTTCACAGGATGTAAACATGAATAGGGTCAAGGATGTGATCAAGGAAAACAAATGATGTCGAAAATGTGGAACTATACGTTAAACTTTTTTTCAAAGTGTTTTTATTTTTTGAAAAAACTAGAAACTTAGTAGAAGTGCCTACATGGTAATTTTGAGATGTAATGTAATATTCAGGGACTAATTATCTAAAACTCCAAACCTGAAAATATCCTCAATGTAAAATATTCATTTAATTCAACATTATGTAATGTTTATGGCCGGTCATTATAGCTACCTACGCAAGACCGCCAGATATCCCCTCTTCCTTGGTTCCACTTCTCCTTAATGGTGCCAACATTATGGCCAAAGCGGCTGAATACATTGGGTCACAAGGGTCGTGCTCCCTACCTTAGTCATCGCCGATAACCACCTAGAGACACCACTAGTTCTGGTCTCCTAGCACAACCTTTCTACACAATGGTCACTAGATTCACCCCATGCTGACCCCACCCTTAGTTCCTTTACACTGTCCCATAGCACAACTGGGTCACTCAGTTAACTTGCTCCCTTGAACGCCACCTCTATGAGGCCCTCCATCACCATGCACCAACATTAGCATCGCAGTGCCAGACCTTCATCATCGCCTTCTTCAACAATATCTACCAACTCATTTTGTTTAAAAATATCAGATCTAAAATCTATTCTGCAATCCTTGGATAAAGTTATTCATACAACCCAGCCTTTATGAATAATCTATTTATTTATTCACGTGTCAATTAAAATTAATGACGAATTCTATGAATATAAATAAAAGCATAAAGAAATGGTCATTCAAAAATGGATATTAGATGATGTATGTATTGATTTGGACTTTTTCTTGATGGTCAAATCAGGTTATTTAATGATGAATTTAGGAATATAAATTAGGAATTTAGTACGTATGAGTGAAAATCAAAAGGATCCTACAATGAACATATCACCCGACGTGGATATATTTCACACAACAATCCCACATCAATCCCCAAGTGTTTCAATAGAGGTTTCTCCTTGATTTGACACAAATAGATAATCATTTAAGGGTGAGAGTAGAGTGATATAGAAAGTAAAGAGAAAATGGATTAGGGATAACCGTAATCCCAAATCTTTAAATCTATATGTATAGTTTTTTGGATTGTAATAGAATATGAAACTCACATTCTATCACATTTTATATCGTTCCTACGTATAAAAATACATTAAAAACTCAACAGTGGTATCATATTTCTAATATGAGATTTTGATCAAATGTTATTTGAATCTATTTCGACATAAAATAATTAGGTTTAATTATATTATTTATGATTTTCCATTTGGGTGAATTTTATAAGAGAAATCTTGTTCCAAAAATAGCTATTCCCCACATCGGGTAAACGCCATGTTCCAAACTCAACAATGACATCAATGTTTCGATCATTCTTAATGTTTTAGAGATATCTCACATCTTTCAAATTCATTGTATAAAATATAGTTAATAATTTTGTTTGATATATCTAGGGAACACTAGGCCTTATAATTTCATTTGGTCTTAGTTCCTACATCTATAAATATATCTAAAACTAATTCAAGGAAATAGAAAGGCAAAATTGGGGCTCTAAAACATTCATGTTAATATAAAATGGATTTAATTAAGTGATAAACCATGTAGTAAATAATATTTTTAAATTACCAAATTTATTTTAGATCAATTTTCTTCCCCAATAAATTCGTTATTGAATGTGATCTCACAAAAAACTTCAATAATGAAATACACATGATATTTGATAAAAATATAATAATTTAGCAGTATTTTCATGTGTAATTACTAAAAGTTTGTTTATATAGTGGTTGAAAAATATACCACTAACCTAGGGGGAAAAACATTGAACCAATTTACGATCATATTGTTTCTTTTAACATGTCATCCAATGTATCTCTCTTTTATTGGTTTCACCTCTATCCCATACATGTACCGCCTCCATGATCCATGGAGCTGCATCCATTACATATTATTTTACCCAAATGCATATGAGGGAGAAAATGGGTTTACATAAAAGAAACCATGGGTATGAATACTTTTAAATATTTATAGGAGGGAATACACACATGCCAACTATTTAATTTAAAAATAGGTTAAATGAAATAAATTGAATAAAGTGTTCTGTTCAATGCTCATAATCATCCACAAGCATGCAATGAATTATGAATTTAATAAAACAATCATTAAATAATTAATTAATACTATCAAAGATAAATATTTGTCAAATGAATTTCTTATATTCCTTAATTAACCTATTATTTTATCTAAAATCACATCGGAATTTCAAAGAAAATATACTGAATCGTAATGTTAAACAAATTTAATATTTTTATTTAAAATTAATTGGATATATAAATGTTCCTTGGATGAATCATGGTGAATACCCATCTGAATCTACCTGGGAATGATTATACTCATATAATTTTTTCTATAGTTACATATGGAATACATGAATTATCATGTACATTCCTATAACACTACTAGAAACATGATCTTTCCCAACACTTCTATACCAACAGTTTCTAAAAACCATTGGTATAGCTACTGTTTCCCAACGGTTCACCAAAACCGTTGGGAAAGGGAGTGTTTTTTAGGCCCTTTCCCAACGGTTCACCAAAACCTTTGGGAAAGGGTTTGTTTTTGAGGCCCTTTACCAATGGTTTTGGTGAACCGTTGGGAAAAAGCACCAAAAAAATCCAGCATTCGACCTACAAGAATTCACCCAACCAGAACTTATCCCAACGGTTTTGAAAACCGTTGGGATAAGTTCTTTCATTTTTTCCAGAACTACTAACCGAGAACATTATATAAATCAAAATTTTAAATAATTATGATAATACATATATATATATTTATGAAATTATATTTACAAAAGTGATGTTAGGTTAGTGGTTAAGTCGTTCGATTATAAACGAGGTGTCCTGGATCAAATACCAGCGGATGTTTTATTTTTGGAATTCATATACCAACGGTTCCATTACCGTTGGTATAGATTTCATATTACCTATACCAATGGTTTTTGGAAAACTGTTGGTATAGACCTATCCCAACGGCTTACTTGGATACGGTTCTCCAAACCGTTGTTATAGGCTATACCAACGGTTTGGAGGCCTATACCAATGGTTCCAAACCGTTGGTAAAGGTTAGTTTTCCAGTAGTGTAATTTACTATCGACTTAATGATCACCCAAATTATGTCATTTTTTGGTCATATGTTATACTTCAAAGCATATAGAGTAAAAAATATAATACAACTCTAACATTATTTGAATATTTGAAAATTAGTTAAATGTTTATCAAACATTTATATATAGATATATACATGAAAAAAATTAAAATGAATTCCCTACCAACATAATGAACAAATTCATAAACATGTTGATAAGGTTTACACTACAAATAAAATTAAATTGTAATTAGCATAATTTGGTATTAGTACACACTAAGTACGTTGAGATGAAGGGGGTTTAAATCTATCACAATATATATGAGGATGGAATCATGGACCCATCATGTAAATTATGTATCGTAATATTAGAGCATATGGTGTTTATAAGAGACGACATGATGTGTTGTCTCTGATTTACTTGGTCACAAGTAAGGTAGTCCAGGTATGGTAATACACAGCCCATCTGGGACTCCATGTGACTACACACCATGTGTGTGGGATATATGGAATGTAATAGAGTATAACATACAACAAATAGACCCTAGAAAGGCATCATCTAAGAAATAAATGATCTAGGTGTCACCATTTCACACAGTTTGAATTAATTCCAAATATAATTCGTAATGATTTGAAACAAATTACATGACATAAAACATCAGTTACATAACATTCACTCTAATGGTATCCATTGAGAATCCTTAGCAAGTCCAAATGAGATCCTTAATATTATTTCATTCAAAAAATAAATCATTTTGATTTGATATTTAAGAAATGATGAAGCGATATGAAAATATAACTATTCATATTAATGAAATAATAAATATAAATTGAACACAAAATAAAAATTGTGTTAATAATAAATTATATTAAAAATTTATTTTCAATAATTTTACTACTCTGAATACACATGGATGAACTAGATGAAATAGAAGAATGTGATGGGTCATTCCCAACTTTTTAATTGGTCTTGAATGAGAATTATTCCATGATTTCAACAACGATAAATTTCAAGATATGTACAATAGAATTTATGATAATATTGACGAGGGTTAAAACCAAAAAACTAGATAGAAAATAAACTATTATTTATAATAAATTTTATTAATTTATTAATTACCTTATTGGAGTTGTTTCTTCATTTATTGATTTGATAAAAGATCTTGGTTGTTGCATCATTTTATTGTACAAATCACTGGAGATTTCCACTAGCTGTGATCCACACATTTTCCCAAAAACTTTTATCATCTTCATAGGAATAATCATGTGATATCGTGATAGATCTTATTTCATTCATCATCATCCATTTGATCCCCTTGAGAACAACCTCTAAACCGTTCTCCTTGATCTCTCGGAATTTATTATGAGAGGCGGTGTAATATCATTCTCCTTTATTGAGAACATTATTAAGGAGATGTGCTCTATATGGATTGAAAGGATTCTCCAAATTTGTTTTCTACATCCACACAAATGAATTGATTGTAATATAAAATAAAATAATTTGGTTTATAGGAAAATAGGGTAAAATTATAATAATTTAAAAAACATCATTAATTATTTATTTAATTCCTATAAAAACCATGTCATATTATAATAAAATTAATAAAATTATTTTTTGACATTCAAATAACTTGTAAATTATTGTTAATGTAATTGAGTACAATAATAATCAATATTTATCATTTATCACTATTACATTAAACTAGATCTACCAGTATTCTAGTATTTTTTGTTTCCCATGAATAATGACTACTTATTTCATACATATATATCATTATATTATTCTGTAATAAATAAATAAATAAAGATTCAGTAAATATAAAATAAATATTTATTAAATACTCTTCACATAATATATTCTCTTAAATGTTAGGTGATGAAATAAATGTGATCAATTACACATGAATAGTTATTAATCTACATGTTTGAACAATATTTATTTATCTTATTAAATAAAAATAAATATTTTATTAGTTAAATTAGATCATGGATACACTTAATGTGTGACCCTATAGGCCTTATTATCAGTGGAATTAGATGAACCAACCGAAATTCAAAGGATATCATCTATAATCATGAAAATGCTCCCATAGTGCATGAATATAATGCCAGAACAACCTAATACCTCATTTGGAATCTTATTGTGTATTATAAAGCATTTATCAAGATATATCAAATCAAGAAGTTGTTATGACGGCGTCATCATCATATCTATTTTATGTAACTTTCTTTGAATTACCAATAATTGAATGTTCTTTTTGAACACCATGGCCATGGATTTATTTATAATATTAAATTTCATTAAGAGGAACTGATATTTAATAATTTTTTAATTAAAAAATTGGAGAAAAACCATTACGTTGTTATTAATTAGTGCAATATTACTCATGACATAACCAATATATCCTACATTCCTATGAACACATGTTATCACAGTTTTCATCAATACATAAAATTATGTGACTAATAATAATCATTAATAACAATCATATAATCAAATGATTAATATTCACATCCGTAGATAATAACATGTAATAGAAAAAAATAAGTTTGGTTTTCCATCGTGTGTGGCTTGTTCTCATAATATCATTTACATGATATTACAAAGGATGTACAGTATGAGAAGGTTCCACAAATATCCACCCTTGATACAATATATCACTTTTGTACCTCAAATGATATCACATTTCTATATAATATATATCTAATAACAGTTTCATATCACATTGTTGTTCTGATAATTTTAGATGTCTTCTTATATGATTATTTCTTCCAAATTTAATGACTAGGATGGTGATGCAAAAGAAACTCGGTATTTTGACATTTCATTATACACAAATCTTTTGAAGAGGGGTTGATGCTACATTAATTCAATTTATAAAGAAATATTACTAAAATTTGGGATAATATTTGTGATAGAAATCATTTTCCTCATTGATTCCATGTTCGTTAGAACTCTATCGACTTTTGATTTAAAATCCATCAGGTTATTTGAATAATATTATCCATTGAGTTATTGTATAATCATAATTATATTCATTAATGTATAATAGTTTTTATAAATATTTTATCTACATATGAAATCAATGGAATTATTATCTAGTCTAGGAATATATCTCCTATTTTTAGAAAAATTAGATATGGAAAAAGTGTAACATCTAATTTCATCCATATTCATAATTATCTAAAAGATAATATAGAGATATATATATTCCATTATAATGGTAATGAATTTTTTTTTCAAACATAAAATAATTAGTGAAAGTATTTATTTTATATTTTATTTAAAAAACAATGATTTATTTCTATTGAGTATTATAACTACCTATGAGCATAATGATTTATTTAATTCAACTATTGAATAAAATAGTTTCTATATGATCTCACCAATAGTTATTATCATTCCCATAAAAAATGGTGAATGGATGGATTCATATTTTCTACACCACAAATTTGAAATCCAATAATTTTATAAATTTCTCAACTATACTATTCTATACATGGAATATATGATATAAAATAATGATAATGAAAAATTAAAACATGCCTAAAAAGAAAATGTTTTCGTTAATTATCGTGGTTAGTTGACAATAAGTGATGTATAATTACGGTATAAAATTGAAATATAATTATTCTTCCAACACATTTTTTAAAACCTAATAAACCATAGGGATTTGTATAACCCAGAAATTTTAAAAAATTAATATATTAGAGTATAAACCAATTAGCTCGATGGAAATTAAGTCTATAATAATTTTAAGTGAATATAATGTAAACAAAATTGAAGTGGAAATAAAAAAAGTTACATAATGTACATAGAACATCATAATGAAAAAACCAAATGAACTCAAATTCTCAAATCGAGTACATAATAAAAATTATTAAAAAAGTTTTTTGACTAAAATAATAAGGGTAATCATATACCTTATTTTTGGTATCTTAATCGTTATCCTGTAGAAAGGTATCTATTAATGTATTGTGATGAATGTTTAGACATGAAATACCAAATATGTGCTTGACTAAACCCATCAATGGGTATCATTAAAATTATAAAAAAATGAATATGAATTCTATCTTCCTCAATGTTTTTCTTAAATCTACCCAATTATAAGAAACACTTTTTTAGAAACAAAAAATATATCAATAAAAAAGGATTAAACAAAGCATAAGATTCCACATAAAAATTCAATTTTCTATTTATATATAAAATAAAATGCTTCCAAAAAATTATATTTTTTTTAAAATCAATACCTATTATGAAAAACATAGTAAAATAAATAAAATAATAAAATGGATTTAGAAGTGATCTAATGACAACATGATGTTGTATACATCAATTGGTAAAAGATATAATATATACATTGTGTATTCATAGAATTTTAAAATTCTATCATTTGGACATATTTATTTGTGAATCTATAGTGGTTGTATTTTTAGTTCATTGAGATGAGTTACAACTACAATGGAGGGATATTCTACATCATCAGACAAACTCATCAATCCTTCACATAATCCACTTAGGTTATATATGCACCACGACAATGATAAAAAATCTGGTGGATTTATCCTAAATATAAAATGTAGTCTTACATATTTTGAAACAAAAATAATTTCTAATTATGGTTAAAATATCTTCACTCTATTCAATAAAATAGTGAAAGAAAAACTCTAACATTATGATGGAAGAAAAACATTCTTGTACTGTGATTTTTGAAACATAATACAAATAGATACATTGACTCAAAACCTCACAAATTAGATAACCATGATTAATCCTCAACTATTACATTATATTACTATGAAAAAATGTTTTTAATATTTTTTTAAATGATAAATAATAATTATTTTGATGATTCCATTGAACTCATATTTGATTCCCTAACTGATATTTCATTAGTGTCACAATACTTTTTAGATTCACGTATGTGATTAGATACTCCCCTACAGCTCATTGATGAGAATTAGATGAAATATTTTTTGATTTTTCATATCCATCTAATATTATTAAATTTAGAAAGAGTAAATGGACTCATTGGAAGTTGGTATTCAAAATATTTCCACTTGAATTAATCTAGTGGTCCTATTCCACTTGTAACATGAGAGGAATCCCCAAATAAAATATTCTATAAATATATCGTATCACTATTCTTCCCATTGGTATACTTAGTTTACCCACCTAACCATATAAGAATACAAATTTTATTAATATTATCATTTATATCAACATTAACATAAAATTTCATACTGGCCATCTTAACATTTTCATATAAATATAAAATAATTTCTCTAAACAAAACATCTAGTATAAAACTCATCTCTACCATCCACGACATATACTTTTTATTCACAAAATCTTGCAACATACATTACTATTATAATGAATTTATTTAGATAAACCAACTATGTAAAAATATCAATCTCAAAATACAATAACTTTTTTAATTCATATAATTTCACCTTATATGGGTACTATTGAACATTGAATATCATTTTTGATTCCCTATTATAATGATCATTATTATTACTTAAATAATAATAGATTCCCATCCAATTTTTTCATTGATTTAAAAGATGAAATTAACCAAACACAGACATTAAAGACTATAAAATTAAAAACAAAAAAGAAATGATTTTCTACCACAACATTTAGTCTTCCTATTAGCCAACATCCACTTTAAATGATAGACTTTCTAGCCATATGAACACAGAATCCACTATCTTATTATATATGTTTTTCTAGATCTCATAATACCAATAGATTCAAAATAATGTATGTTCATTACCTCTAATTTATATTCTATGGGATAATAATTCATCACTCATTTCAATCATTCATTTCCAGGTAGAACTCACTTGATAACTTATTTTTGAGAAAAATAAATTTATTACCATCAAAATCACATAATTATAATAGTTTTTATCATAAAAAAATTATGTATTATAATACATAAATATAAGTTTTCTTACATATTTTTATTCAAGAATGTTTTTACAAATTGTTAAATCATGTTTCCAAAAAATAGTTCAATCGATATTAATAAATAAATACAAATTACATTTAGAATTAACTTATCCAAAAGGTCAATAGAAATTAATTTATATATAAGAGAAGTTTTTTTGAAAAAAATCACCCCTTGTGGAATATTAATTCCCATTTATATGATTATGAATAATAACATTCTAGTTTGAAATAAAATTGGTTAATATAAAAAAAATTCATCTTATGAGGTAATCAAAAACCTCTCATTTCCCAAATCATTCTTATTTTATATAGTTATAAATAAAACATGTTTTTTATATTTTCAATGGGTAGTTTTTCACAAACACAAATCCAATTATCCATGACTATCAATCTTCTCCAATTTTGAATCCAAAACCTATATTGATTCACTTTCTTATTATCCTATACATAATGCATAAATCCAAGACCAAATCTGGGAAGCTATAAAGAATCAAACACATACCGCAATAGATAGAGTCATCCAAAACTAATAATAGATAAAAATATAACATGGAGTTTTATTTTCCCTAAAATTAAAAATCACAAACAATAAGGATTATTCAAAATATAGAATTAGGGAAAAAAATTATTTTTATAAATATATTTATAAAACAAATGTAACCACTATACTTTGTGACATTAAACTAACTTAAATGGTATATAATTTAATTTTTTCAATATTAATTTTTCTTCTTATCATGTAATGACTTCTTCCATTAATGAATCTTATATGTGATAATGTTCTATGAATATATATCACACTAAAATTTTAAATAACTTTTCCACTATTTTTATAAAAATTAGTTTCATGGTAGTATTCTAAAATATTTTTCTATAGATAATTGATATTATCTAATATAATATATAAAATATATTTTATTAGGTTTTGGAGTCTCATAAAACAATAAAACGCAGTTTAATAGTGTTCTCACATGGTAATCTACCCGATTTTGTCTTATGAGAATATTCTTGTTAATAAAAAATCCATATTTTCATATTTCATTAGATTTTACTATCATCAATCATATGTATTTATCCTTAAGAATTAATATTATCATTAATGGATATCATGACTCATTTACATAACGGAATTGATGGAAACTGTGAAGATATAAGCTCACTGAAATGTAGGATTCATTGGGAGTGTAGTGACTAATATTACATTAATGGATAATGATAGAATTGATTTTTCCCTTAAGACACTAATTTATGATTATATGTCAAGACCGTTAAATGTAATGTAACTACAAATATGAATCCATGACCAGGGTGTTTCATTGGTGAGTTTGTTTTCTGAAAGTCGATGATTTATTTTAGGTCATATGGATTGAATGTTTTTGAAACATTTACTTTTTTCACTATTATGTATTTTCATGTTGTTATATTTAAAGATTGGAAATTATGTGAAGATGCCTAATTCTAATGAGAAACTGGATTATAGGGTAAATAAATATTTGCATCCATGGTATAGTTTAAATTCTAGCATTGAATTAGAAAAGTTGAAATAAATATTTTTTATTTAGATTTTGTGGATAACTATAATTTAATATATATATATTTGAATGAATAATGCGTTAGAAAGAAATAATGAATAATTTTTTCAATATTGATTTATTATATTTATTGAAAAATAATATAATAATATTTATTGTTTGAATAAATAGTGATTATTCAAGGATCCATAATTGTCGATGTGTGAAAGCATACTGAGTTTAATAGTCAATTGGAAGTGGTATAAATGATATTTATTTGTATTAGGAAAATTTTGACAATTTCAATAAATTTATAATAAATATATTATTATTATTATACATGTGCATAATTAGGAATATTAAACATGGTAGAGGGATTTTTTTGATAATTTCCAACCCAAATCCGATCATAAAAATATCATATTTTTTCAACATTAAGAAAAAAAATATAATTAGTGTGAAAAATAGATGGGGTGATACTATTTATATCCCAAGAGAGAGATAAAGAGATTAAGAGATCTCTCTATCCAACTTCTATCAATCCAATTAGGGAATATCAAGTGATATTCCTCCTTGAGAATAAATCTACAGAGGACATCCACAAACAATGAAAGAGAGATGGATTATCTATAGTAATACTTAGTGATTCTATTATTATATCTTGAGATTTCAGGGCATGTGTGGATCATTAGTTGATTCATTTTTCAGAGAGATAAGATAACACAATAATGTTACAATGAGATATTGTGAACTACTTCATAAATTGAAGTGGAATTACAGTTTACGGTAATTCTATATCATTTCATAAATTATTTATATATTCCATGTGAATATCTCCCCATTATGGTTATGGTATTATTTTAGAGTCATGAAATATATGTTTTATTTAGAAATTATGTCATTTCTCATGTAGGAAAACAATTTCTTAAAATCAATTCAAATGATAATTTTTTATGTACCATCCAAGGTTTTTCCGTTACACTAAGAACCTAAAATTGGTATATCATTGGTCACCTGTATAATTTATAATTATTTATTATACATTGATCATATTCGGTGTGTTTTTTATTCATTTACTTATATGGGTTTGTATTAATAAAAAATATATATAATCAACTAACTTGTTAATTCTAGATAAAATAACTAGTATGTACTTGAGGATTTAATATTAACATGCTTTCAAAGAACACCACATGGTGATATCGAAGTCTCTTCCCAGAGAAATGAAACTGTTCATGGTTCGTACTTCCTATAAACAGAACTTATATTTTTTTAAATTCTTTATAAAAAGATAAAGTTGATTAGATCCAAGGTAATCACATCCAACGTCCAATAAAAGCATATCGACATGGATTTACATAAATATTAGAAACTTCATGATGAACTAAACACCATGTATACACTATTCATGACATGTTTTCACTTTTTTTAAATAGTATAGAACATTGAATGTCCCAATAATTTCATATATTAGTTACACAAAAAAATATTTAAATATCCATGAAACTCTTCGACTGCATGTAATTTATTCCTAGTAATCTTCATGTACCTCATACATTTATTCATGGAGGGAACATAACAAGTTCTATGTCAAGTGTTGCAGATATGAGCAAATGAATAATCAACATAGTGTCTATTGGAAAATCTTGTCATGTACATAAAACACATCGTTGGATGGGAATATTCCCAATGACTTGGTGTGTTTTGTAGAGATAGTTTTAGGGAAGCACATGTAATTTACTATTTTACACACCATGTATTATACTAGAGATATTTTACTTAGTTAATTATAGTGAAAAAATAATCTATAATAAAACCAATTTACTTTTGTTTCATGTATTATTAATTTGACAATGTACCCACCATGTCATAGTACTAATAATTTTATATTAAATAATATCTCCTAATGAATATTTATAATAAAAACATTCAACTTCTTAAAATACCACTTCTATACATCATTTTTTTTAAATGTAGATTATGGGTTTTTAAGGATTCATTAGAATAAATTAAGAAAAATTGAATTAATTTGATTTTTTCATTATCATAATTATGTAATGAATCTATGTAATTTATAAAATTACTATCAATGAATTCATCTATCTTGATATATATAAGATCAATATATTATACCAGCCAAGTGTATATAATGTCTTTATTTTAAAATATTGTTATAAACTTTTATTGATTTTATCCATATCATTATATCATTCATATAATTTAATTGTCAATGTAATCATGGTTTTTTTATATGAACCCCAATTTCAAAATCCATTGGATTCTCACAACTTCCTTTGATTAAAATTATATGTACGTACAGAGCTCTCAAATTAGAGGAGGTGGTCTAGAAATATGATTTCAGGAAAAACCAATCTAGTTGATGTAATGGATCCAAAGCAAGAATTTTGTAATATGAATCGAGAAATGGTTCATTGTGTTTTTTCCAGGGATCAAGGGTGAGTTTATTATCCTCTAGATAAACGTACCATTAGTTATTATCGTGTTAATGCCATATTTTATATTGAGTTTCATGGATAATTATTATCTTTAAAAATAACGTCTTATTTTTTAAAAAATTAATTGAAAATCATGACAGATAGAATAAAAAATGGTTCATATGTAAACTAATATTATAAATGGTTAATCACTTATGTAAATATAAATTTTATATTAAAAAGTTCTGTAAATATTTAAAATTTATTTTCATGTATATAAATGAAAATACCTCAACCAAAATATTTTTCCAGTATATCCTTCCACTTCTTATGTTTGAAACATCCTCTTAGTTTAATTATCATGAATAAACCATGTTGGGATTCATTAAAGTATCTTGAATATTTTACATTTATGTTTTTTGTTGACTTAACATTGATTACATCAATGTTTCACAACCCATGAAGAAATTTTTCTAACTAGTAGGGAAATGTTTTGTAAATATTTAACATGATTTTAAGATTGGGAAGTCAACTCAACAAATTTTTTGTAATTGTGAGTTAATGTTGTGGGCATGTTATACATACCAAAACAAAATTAATAAAAATCTTTGGTCTTGGTATTGGGTATGATAAATGGAATATAGATTCATTAATGTATCATGTCTAAAATACATGATATTCTAAAACTGATGGTTATTGTGATTAGGTGTAGAACAAATAGTGGTTGTTTAATAAGTAATTTAATTAAATATAAAATTATTACCCTAATTTAAAAATAGGTAAGGTATAATTATATGCTATTAATTTTTCATAATAGAAATGAAAACAAATAAAAAATATCATCATGATCTATTTTAGAAATGCATAAACCTCTCACTGGTGTGAATTTCAGGTAATGGTGTTGGATCTCATGAATTATATTAAACAATGAATGGAAAATATATGTTTTGGTAACCACAATTCATAGGTCTTTCTAAAAATGGATATTGAGGAAAAATAATCTATATACATGATGCATGTGGACAATTCAATGGATATACAACATTGCATGCAATCTTCCTTGTCCAATGATGTTCTAAAGAAAATAAATTACCTGAATGTGTATATAATAGTATCTCTCCTTTAGGATCTATATTATTAGAAGGAATGATCAGTGAGGTATGTGATCTATAATTAAATGTTCCCATGAATGATTATAATTTTTTACTATTTAGGACTCATGAATTCATTCAGATTGGATATATTTAATTCATGGACATCATGGGTTTCAAGATCCCAGATGATCCCCAAATAGATCACATTTTAAACTCACAACCCAAGAACATATTCAAATTTATAATAAATTATAATATGATCAATAGTGAGACGACACTATAAAAAATTCTTAATCGTATTATCCATGTTTATAACGATTTAGGGTGTGAATAACATGTGGTCTTCATGGTGAGTAAGAAAAAAATGAAAAAGTAAATTTGTCAGTAGACTCATTGAATGTTTGAGGATTTGGATAACTATCATTTAAAGGGGAGGAATATAAATTGGAATGGAAATGAATAGGATGTGATATATTTTTATCATGAAATGTTGTTCTGTTAAAATATGAATTACATGAATATATGTAATAGTAGGGAAAAATAAAAAATATTCATTATTAGGTTTAATATATATATCTATAAGTTAGGTATCATATAATTTATGTAGAGATCACAGTTTTATCAAAATATAGAAACACAATTGATTCCAATAGGATTCTAGAGATTATGTGGATCTACATGAAATCAATGGATCATGGTTGGATGCTCTATACGTTGGATACTACTGTCTCACATTATTGATAAGACATATTTAGATTTTGATGAATCGTTATTTTATGTCTATTTATAAAAATATTATCTTTATTTCCTTATTTGATAAGGATTTATTTATTTTAAACATTGGATTTTTTCACTTTTATTAACATAAAATATGTTATGTTTTGAAATAATTGAATAATGGAATTTATTTTCAAAATTAATAAAACTATATATTAGACATTGATGAAGATAAATATACATATCCCACATAGAATAAAAAATTTTAGCACCACCATATTGGTTATGTAAATGAAAATAATTTGACAAGGCTATATAAAGATGATGACATTAACTCTTATTATCACAAACCACTTTAAATAACTCATGATTATTTTCATTGAAAGATAAAAAATGCCATTTCGTAGTCATGGTGGATGGACTATAGATCTTCTATATTTTTTATATTCTATTTGGTGTGAGCCTTCTATAGTAGAAGGTAGACTTGGATTCACATTCTTTTTTAGTTTAATCGATGACTTGAAAATGTATGGTTATATCTAATTAATGAGTTATATGTTTGAATCCTTTTAGATTTTAAAATAATTAAATAATTTGGTTGATAATTATCATGTTAATAAGATAAAGAATCTTTGATCGTATTAAATTGGTGAATATCATAATACAGGATTTTTATACATTTAATATGATTGTGGGGAATTATCTCTAACAACTCTATATTTTACACCACAGTGGAACATTGTTAATGAAAGTAGAAACCCTACCATGTTAGACATAGTATGGTATATGATATGTCATGAAATATTTCCATCATCTTTTTGGGTATATTAATTATAGAAAGTAAAATACAAAAATATTTGATTAAAAATAAAAGAAAAAAAATATTCACATTGTGTAATGAAGTAGAAAAATACATTTTTTAACATGACCATGCATAGATTTGTGTAATTGTTTTAAGGATTTATCAATAAAAAAACTATAACCATGAGGAAAAAATATTATATTTATAGTGTACCATCAGGAAATTAGGTGATACTATCTACAAACCCCTTCATAAAAGATAATAGTTATTATATGAATAACCATATTTAATAAGAGGGATCACATCCTCAAGGAGGATTTTTGGAGAATTATTTACATCAATACTTTTTTTTACTAAAGATACACAAGATTTGGTATAGGATTAGATTCAACCGGACCGCAAGAAATAATTTTAAAAAATATAATTACATTGTAAAGTGATATAGTGGTAATAAAAACATCATGATTTGGGTTTCTAGTCACAAACTATAGTGACTCATTATTAAATGATTATAATGACCCTCTATCATGAAATGATTCATTAGAAAGATCAGAAGCTTCCTGATGGAAGGAATCCAAGAATTCCATGATATATTCCATGTATCAAAAATAAATTTTGGTACTGATAGATCCACAAGTCGATGTAAAATCTATTTGGTATAAGTGGGTATTCAATTGAAACCTAGCATCGATGGGAATGTAAATAAATATAAAACAATTATAATAGAAAAAAAGTTATATAAAATTTTAAAGAATTCACTATGATTAATTTTTTTCTATAGGTTAAATATTTTAAATCATCATAATTTTTTTCAACATAGATGCTTACCATGACTGTAGAATTTGGAATATTGATGTGAAAAATGATTTCTTAATGGAGACCTTAATATGTATGTGTGTATCGCACAAAAAAGGTTATTTTAGTCTATCAAATTGAAAGATGTAGGAATTTTATAGATATCAATTTTTATACTAAATCAAACATCCATGTAATGAAACATGTATGTCCATGAAGCCATTAATGAATATGTATTCATTAAGAATGAATGTGAGACATCTGTATAAAATTAGTTCAATGTGAGTGAGATTGTTTTCATAGTAATATATGGTGATGAAATATTACAAGTTTAAAATTATATGACATCCTTAAAAGAGGTTATGTTTAGTTTGAGAAATTAATTTTACATAAAGGACCTATGTGAAGAACCCATTATTCAAGGGATCAAGATCATGTGTAATGTATCTAATTGGCTAATTTGGATATCTAAATGTATATACGTTTAACAAATATAGAATATGTTCATTATAAAATAATATATATGTGATTATTTATAATGTTTCATGGTATATATAATTCTAAGAAAATTTGTTCTCATAAAAGAGTGGTGAGATAGATAATAAGTATAACTACATTTGATTCTATGATATAATCTATCGTGTGTTTCATGTTATGAATGAGTCTTAATTTTTATTATTCTTCGATCATGGTTGGATATCATGAATCATCCTAGATACACTGGTACACTAGTATCCAAGGCATATATATAATCTCTCTAAGGTAATTCCCAACCACATGGAGTTAGAAACTATCACCTGTCACCATACAAGAATAAAGAGGGAACAATTTTTCCATGAATAGAAAAAAAATATAAAGATACAAGTTTTGGTGTTCAACAATCAACATGGATAAAGTTCAAGAAAAAAATGTTAAAAAAATATTATGTGATAAATGTACTCAGAAAAGATCAACATATATTAAATACCCATAAAAAGTGAATACCATATCATCCATTAACTTCAATGACTCAGGGTCACAAATAACAAGAACATATTCCCCCTTCAAGTGGAGATACATCTTTACATGGATATTTTTTAATATAATCTAAAATTTACAAATATGAAGTGTAGGGTTTGAGAAAATAATAGAGTATGGTCTCAACATATCTCCCATAACCAATTCCAAAAAATTAAAACCATATATGATTTAAATTTAAAACAAAATCATAGAAAATTATTTATATATTATATAAAATCATGCTTTAAATACAAAAAACTATGACATCTCAACATTGGATTAAATGAACAATTTATATAACAAAAAAAATTAAATCATCTCTAATTAATAAAATAGATCTATAATAAATACCATTTATAATAAGTTCAAGTACAGAATGCACCATGATAAAATGTGATGCAGGGAATTAGATTCTAACTAAAATAATATGAAAATACTCATTATTTTAATGGATCAAAGTATTTTTTTTCATACACATGTCAAAACCCCATTATTGGAGACCACTAGGGGTCCCATAATGTGAAACCATGTTGATCTTTAGTTATTTATCATTGTCATAATCAAATCATTTTTACTGTATCAATTCATAGTGTTCTTGTACCAACCAACAAATAATTATGAAGGATCAGATGTGATTTAATAAATAAATAATTCATCCATTCATTGTTGAGAGAATAATTCATTTCTAATATGCTCAAGATAAACTTTCCCAGTCTCATTTTTGAATATTCCTTCTCCAATTCCCAAACCAAATCATAGTTTTCACGAATTTCATGTAATTTAAAATAGACATTCAATTTTATAAATTTTCTCAAGGATGGAAATCAAATAATTTTCCTTAAAAAATAATCAAATAAATCCATCATATTTCACCTATCATCTCAACAAATTAAATCCCATTTAAATTTGAGTACATTAAACAATTATATGCCAATATTCAAAAAATACATAAATAATTTCAAATAGTGCTTATTAAATAATTTAATATATATTTAAATGTAATAAAGTATTTAAATGATTCATTTCAATTGTAAATAATTATGTAAACTCTTACATTTTATTAGCACTCCATATACCAAAACATCTACATAGGAGAACACTAATGATGACAAATTGTGAAGGAGATCAGGGAAATAAAACTAGAATCATGATCCATAAATATATAAATTATTATGATCAATGTCTATATTATATATCAATATACAATGGTGAGTGATGATTATTTTATAATTAAACACCCTAATACGAGTCCCAACTAATATACAATCGAAAAATAATAAAAAATATTCCAAACATTGATAACATGATGTTACATCCTCCAAACATAAATACGTTATTTCTTAATAAATCCAATCATGTAATATCCCTTTACAAGATATAATTCCACTACACGCTCAAATGTTCCTCATGATCCCACATCTCATATGATTTGGAACCAAGCCGCCACAATAGATATAACCAATGTTTCATCCTCCCATGATGTACCATTGTCTCATAGTCAACATTCCTAAGTCGATGATCTGTCATGAATAAATCAGTATCAACATCATGATCATACAATAATAGAACATTTGAGGGGTTAGATAAATTCCCCTAATATGTGAAAAAAATTGCATATAAAAATAAAATACAGTGGGAGTTGTAAATGGTATGCTACTCCCCCCCCCGACACTCAACAATCTCAAAATAACCCCATTACCTTGGTGCTTGTCTTCCCTATTTCCCATGTCACTTGTGACCCAACCAAAATGAAACAAACAACAACACCTAGTCTCTAATAAAAAACTCCAAAAGTCAACATATAACATGAGGATAGTATTTATAACATGTTTTTTCATAATGATAATTTATCAAACCAATTGAATATTTTTCATCACATCCTAGAAAAAACATGGTCCAACCATGGAATCTACAAAAATCTACGACCAACATAAAAAATTATTTACACAACCTTATAACTAAAGAATTAATTTTATCGATCCCAATTATAGACTAGAGGGTGATATTATATAAAAATTATAAAAACCCAAATGGAAATCCCCAAATCCATAATTTTCATGAACATATAAACATAACATGTTGTCATGAATGTGAATAGAAAATGTATTTTTGGAAATCAATCTATATATGATATGAAATTTTCAAACGTATAGGTTATCCTAATTTCCCTTAGGGTCCTTTCAAAATGATAGAAGTAAAATGGAGATCTCTATTAGAGATTATAGCAGATTGAACTCTTTAAAAACCAACAATATCAACTTTTTAGTAATGTATTAGAACCATGAAATTGGTTTCACCTCAAATGGGTATAACATGTGATGATATATTTCACAAATCAATCACATAATATATTTAATTTTCCCCTAAGGGGTATTTATAAACCCAACTAAAAAAGTCTATAGAGATCTTTTCCCATTAGGAAGACAGAACTGGATGTTGCTAAAGAAGACATGAATTCCTCTAGTGATCAGCTTTCACCTACGTGAATGTATAACATTGAGAAACAAATGGTGTTTTTTTCTCATACGTAGTCTCTAGAATCATCACATCATATAATCGAAAATATTTTTGAAACCTAGATCCCCCACCCACTAGGAATTATGGAATTCTTCAAACCTACCTTTATCATGTGAAACAGAACAAAAAATGGGTATATAAATATGGGATTTCATCACAGTTGTATGTCAACTCAATATTTCACTCCCTATTAAATGGAGTCCCTTATATTATCAAATTCATCATCCAGCAACTACTAATGATGAATTTCCTCAAGAAAAGAGGAAGCCAAAGGAACAGTAGTGAAGATAACATCATCCTCTTTATCCTAAGCACCAAAATGCCAATGTGTAAAAAAAGAGATATCAAGTTCCACTCTTCAACGTAGTCTATCCTTCCAAGGTTTGATGTGTTTTGATTAATGCATCATCAATGTAATTAACTTTCTTTGTGGAATATGTAACCTGAAAATAATAATTCTTTATATACTCCAACCAAAAACCCTATTAAGGGTTCAAAACTTTTCAGGGAACACATAACTCTTTTGTGGTTATAATAAATGGCAATCCTTTATAATAAATTTAACCACTAACTGTTATGTGTAGTCATCAAACTAGATGTTATAGATCATGTGTAGTTTAACACACATCATTAAGAAGATGCTTTCTATTACCCTAATATCACACATGATCACCATACATATGAAAACATCCCATACCTGAACCTAATCCATCACAAAAGACCACATATTCATACCTAGCCTATGGAAGAGTCAAAAATGGAAAAAATTTAATAGAAATTTCAATTCTTCAATATAACTATGATATTTTTAATTTTAGAAGATCTTCACTCCCTTGTGACTCAGATAAGTCTCTAAAGAATCCATCTTCGAGAAATATTTAAATAGTCTATGGAAATACCAGTCTAAGCCCAAAAATCTTCTTACCTCTATATTAATATGTTAATTATCCCATTTCATAATAGCAATCCATTTATTAGGTGAATAATATTTACCATATTCAAAGACCATGTTTCTTAAAACCACACTTCTCATATAAATTAATTTAACATTGAATAATTTTCATAAACTATTTGATCTGTGAATATTTTTAGAACTTCTCTTAGGGAACCCACATAAGCATCCTCAAAATTTTGAGTTAAAAAAATATCATCCCCAAATACAACACAAAATTAATCGAGAGACTTATCAAATATAATGCCAATCAGTTACATAAAAACAATATGATCATTGTACATGATAAATCCGATTAAAATACTCAATGTGACCATACCATCCCCTCAATGTTCTCTTCAAAATTAAGAATTCAATAATTCTAAAATGGTCATAAAAATTTTTAATATAATTATTTTTGAACTAGTCCTATCCATTCAACTAGTAAAAAAAATTATATATTTGTAAAATATAATTTTTATTTACCAGGTCTCGATTGAATTTTCAGTAAACTATAAAAGAGATGAAATGTTCCACCATATTTATTTATGGATAGAATAGGTCCCACCAATGGTGACATGCTCAAACATACAAAACCTGTCAATTTAAAATCATCTAACTAAGAAATAAACTATTTATTATCTTCTTGTTATATCTGATAAGAAGGAATAGACACTGGCTGAGTATCATGTACAAAATCAACATAATACTACACATCTCATATTAGTCTGAAGGTAGAAAAATAAGATAAAAAACATTAAAAAATCTCAATGTCAACTAGAGGTAGATTATCACTCAATGATTTTCACTCCAAGAAAAAATAGAAAACACTCAAATTAATCTAACCAACTCTAGAAAAGCAGTTCTAGACCTACTTAACCATGGGTCCCATTACCCCTAAAACACACATTTCACCCATATTAGTTGCGTTAATTGAATCTTGAAAACTATAACAGTCAATTATAACCTTACAAGTGCAAATCCAAAACATCCCAAGAATGATTTCAACTATTTTCATATTGAGAGCCATACAATCCCATGTAATATTAACATCTAATAAAGAGAAAACAAAATGAGGACACCAAATTCCATGCTCAATCATCATTATTATGGGAATAATAATATCCACCACATAAGATATAATCTCTATAGGATGATTTATAATGATTACAATAAAATTAGATAGATAATTTCTGAGATAAACCAATATAAATAAATAAATCATTAAATTTGAGTCTATAGTTATAGTACCTTTCTTAGTAATTGGAAACACACCTTTTTCCTCTGGAGATCCATCCACTACATGTATAATATTGGTACTAGTTGACTAGGGAAGGAACCCCTTTGATCATGAAGTATCTAATTACACTTAAATAACATTAGGTCCAAATAACCTTACGTTACTATGTGGAGTAAAATATATAAGTTTAAACTTATATAGACGATTTTAATGAATGAAAGAAATATAGATCTTGGGTTAGTCATAGATAAACAATTTACATTCATGACTTTTCCACACTTGAAGAAAGCCATATGGAATCTTCAAAGGAAACCATGTGGTATAGAAGACACCTTCTATCGTGATCAAACATGAGACTCATCACAAATTATATTTCACATAATGGAATTCATTGAAAATTCACATGATGAAAAGGTAACTCCCATCATCCTTGAATCACCAGTCAGATCAAACTCATACATCAATGATCTATCTAATAAATCATCCTAAAAGGTTATTTTTTATATCAAGTCGTGTGGTCAGATGTCAACAAGAAGACACATCACATATATCTAGGCCTTCAATTTCACTCTAGCCACAAACTCATGATAAATTATATGTTGTATGAAATTTTTTTTTGTACTTGGTCACATTCATTCCATGCTACTGAAGATGGAGAAACTATACTATAATAGGTAATTCAATTATCTATAGATAGAACATATCACTGAAAAAAATAAATTATATTCACAATAATACCTCATTCTTCTTTTCCTTCACCATGAAATCCCCAATTTTATTCTTGGAACATCAATTGAAAGCTATAATAAATTACCTTAATCGAATCAGTTGTTTCAAAGAAATAAAAAAAATTATAACCTGTTTCTAACAACCTTATACTACTTATGGATATTTAGATACATTTAAATCTATTGGAAGCATGAAAAAAACTGATCATGCTTTTGATATTCAAACATTGAATATCTATACTAGGACTTGAATGGGAATGAATACAGGTTCATGTTTCAAAAGTTGGAAAACATAAACCATAATCTTAAATAGATATTGGTTTTCTAGATGCTTCCTTCACTATGGCTCACCAGTAGTTTAACACCCCAAGTATCCATGGTATTCTTTTTTTATGTAATGAAATATTGTGTGATTTAAGCAACACTGAGTTCAAGCACACTATGACCAATCAAATTAGCTATTTAAATAGGAGTTATGAATAATAATACTTATCAATTTGATTTTTTTAAAAAATATAATTTTTTAATATGTACTAAATTTTTGGACATGGAATATCAAAAATAGATAAGGGTTGTGTTTTGGTATTTTTCTAAAAACATATAATTTTTAATGAATTTTAAAAAACACTAGGTTATTATTTTAAATTGAATTATTATTTAAATACTATATTTTAATTAAAATGTTTTTAAAATTCAGAACAGTTTCATAATATATATATATATTAGTCCAATTTCATTCATTGGTGTCATTTTATAAGAATATTAGAAATATAAAATTTTATTTTAATTTTTAACATCTTTTACGCACCTCCTAGGAACATTTGAAAATTTGAATTAAACATAATTTAATTGCTTCTATGAATCAAATATCAAAAATCAGATAGACACGATTTCCATCAGTAAGAAAATTTTTTTCAATAGGTTGATAGTAATTTTTATTGAATAGTAAAATTTCAATTTTATTTACCATGGATAAAAGTAAATAGTGTAGTTAAAGCTAAAAAATTATTAAATTAATATAAAATTATTCCAATATATGTACTAATTGTATTGGGTAAGTGGTTTTGGGACTATATATACCTTAAAATAAATATATAATCCTTTTGGGTCAACATAGGTTATATTAGTACAGATATTAAATTTTATTTAAAGAAGAGTTAAATGTGTTAAAATCAAATTTCAATAAATAAACCACTTTATATAAGATTATACATAATATAAATGTGAATATATATATTCATTTTAAAGATAGAAATATTTCATATATCATGGTAATATATCTTTAATTTTTAGACATTATATAATTAAAAATAATTATGGCACAATGATGAGGTAGTAATTACTTTACTCATTTAATATGAACATAAATAGTTTTATAAATATTACATTAAATGTAAATTTAAAATTTTGATGTCATCCACGAATTTTATGGTTTAAATTGACTTATGAGGTATGTTGTATGGAATTTGGTTTGATGTTATCACATTTTTATGACTTTCTCAAAAATAAATTACTAAATACTGTCAATATTGATATAAATGAGTTTTTAAAGAAAGTACTATTTTATTAAATGATATAAAAATCAAAAAAATGTATTATTCGGACAACAGAAATATATATATAATTTTAAGAATTCCTTAAATTATCCAATTTATGTTCTCTTGTAACTTTATAGTTTAAATTGGATCCATGTAGAAAAAGAATACAAGACGACACGTCAACAGTTAACTTAATTGACAAAGGGTTAAATATAAAAGATAAGGATATGATTATGAAAAAATATTTATAAAACATGATGGTAGAAAGTATTACAAACCATCATCATTTTATCCTCTAAGTAAATCGGTTTTGAGATATTATAATCCGAAAATCATTTTATAATAATATAATATTTTAAGATTTTCTTAAAGTGCCCCTCACCTCTCTTATAAAAGAGCACATCCCTTTCTCTTTAATTAACTGCTCCAATACCATTTGTCTTGGACAAATTCAACTCTAATATAATTCCAAATTCCATCAATTCATCTTATATTCAATCCATTAGGATGAATTCCATCATAAGTTTTCCTTCTGTGAAAATCATAATGTGACACCTGAAGAAGTGGTAATTGTTTTGTCCCTCCATTGAAAGTTCATTTCTTCTTCCATAACCTATTTCAAGGTTTTTACCATAATAAAAGAATATATATATAATATTATAAATTTTTATAGGTTTTTAATAATAGGGTAAAAATATTTTCGTTTATTTACCCATCCTATGAAAAACAATACCACCATTCGTGCGTAAGTACGACATACCGTCTCCACGCTGTGGTGTAAATTATTTTTCATGTACACGTTATTTTTATGGGTATAATGATGGATATAATTTATTTAAATAATAAATATTATATTATATTGTTTTCTAAAATTAATATTCATACAAATTCTTTACCATTTAACCATTAATGAAATGATACCGTCACTCGTGCATAGGTTCGACTTACCGTCTCCACGATGTGATGAGACTCATTTACCATGTTGACCATCCAATAATGATTATAATAAAAAATATTAAAATTAATACTGAAATAAATGACATAATAATGATTTTGGGATGCTATATATATCATTCACTTACTTCCATATGATATCAAAAATGATACAACATTCATGTGTACGTACGCTGTATCGTTTCCTTGAATAGTGTATTCTATTTCATATATCTCTTTATTATATGTATTTATATTTATGATATATAAATAATATTAGACATTTTGGACGTAAAAAAATCAATATATATGTAATATCATCAACAATAACAAGTCAAAACATGTACGATAACCAAAGCGATTATTACCTGAAATGATACATTGACATGGAATTTTTAATAAATGGTTAAAACATTGTCATAAAACAATCATATGTGATATCATAAAAAATATTATGACTATAATATAAGATAATAACGGGTTTAAACACAATAAATATTAAATATAGGGAGCTACCAAGAATATATTATTAAAGTAATGGTTAATCTCACAATCTCATTATTATATTACGTTGTTGATGTGCAAGTGTCTTTTGGGACATATTTATCATCCTTGTTTATGTATATAACATTTTTATCATTAAATTTTTTACTATTATCCTATCGATGATTATTGAAATTTATAACCATGTTTTTCATTTAATTTTTTTTAAAGTAATCCATCGGGAATTTTCGAAACGACGTACATTATGACCTTTTTGACAAATCAATGAAAGAAGATTTTTTAACTTATACTGCATGAGTGGTTATTTTCTACCATTATATATACATATTATTTTTTAGATCCCCTTACATGATTACAAGGTAATTTTAAAAATAAATTATTTCTTTTATAATTTCATATCTTTTAAATGTTATTATGTAAAAAGGATATTTTCATTAAAGTGTTTTAATGAAATTATAAAATTATTTTCATTTATGTCAACATCCAATTTTTTTTTCTTATTTGAATATGATTTATAATGATAAAATATTCCATATATGATTGATGTTTTTGTGATATGTTTAACTATGGATGTGTTAATTTTATACCATTCATTGATTGCGGTTATTGTAATAACATTTTGTATGCTAGTTTTAATATGAATGATTATGTTATGTTTCATCCTTTTTATTTTATTAATTCATTGGAAATACTAATTGGCATGAGGCATTGAAGTAGTAGTTATTAGGTCTGACATTATTCATTACTTTTTTATGAAATTAATTATCAAATGTGATTATTCCACCAGTAGTATATCAATATGCATATTTATATGGTAATTTTTTTTATGTATTATTCCCTATTAGTCATATTATATTGTTTAAAATTCTATTGTTTTTCTATTTAACCTTTACTTAGATGTTTATGATTAATTTTGATAGCTTCTAGTATATTTTTTATCCTTACTGAGCAACTCAGATCACTAATTTCTTATGATTTATTTTCCCAATATTCCATGAAGTGTATTTGGATTCGTATGTAGGGATACAACATGGGAATAATGGAGTTCTCAAAATATTATTTATGCTATGTATAATTTTACATGGTGTTATATGTCCTTCATGTATGTAATCTTTTCTTGAAGACTGTGAAACTAATCTGTCCTTTTCAACTTAATTCCATGAATTCATGCCAATGTATTAAAATAATCCACCTAAACTGAGCATCTAGGGTAAGGTAATAACATTTATCAAATTCATGGGACCTATTTGAAAATATTCTTAGAGGTACAATTCTACAAAACATCATAAAAAAACTGGAAGAATCAGTATGATTACACATGTCAAATATATTCAGATCAAATAAACATGAAAAAAATACATAAAAAAACTAAAAGAATGGGATTTCATAAAAATCAAATCAATGTAATGAAAAATTAAAAAATGATATAAAAAATTACTAAAATAAACTTTCCCTAAACACCCATGGTGACTATATGCTCATCATTGTGACTTTTAGGTAGGAACGAACTACATACTCCCTTTAAAGCCCCAAAAATCCAACCTAAATTCTACTTAGTCATCCACAAATTCTATACTCACAATAAGGAATAAATAAAACCCATATAAAATCACTATGAATCCAACTTTTCATGGTCCATATTGTATATCTTGGTAACCAGATACTTGATCCAGCTCTGACATAGCTTGATGGGCATTCCTGATACCCATAGTTTTGAGGCTAGCACCTAACACTACACTAGAATAAAGAGGGACTTATTTTGTCCACAAATAATAGATATTAATAATAAAGATAGTATGATCAACAATAAACAAGTAAAAAGTGACAAATAAAATCATGTAAACAAAACAAATAATATTACATCATTAAAGTACTCAAAAATGACATGATAAAGCTCAAAACCACCCTTGAAACAAGTTTATAATGAAAGACCCTGACAATTATTAATAAAATTAGAAAAAAATAACTAAATGAATTTTTATATATAATTTATATAGAAATACCATGATAATATTTAGTTTTATTAAATATAATTAAATTTAAAATACCATTAATAATCATTACCATTTTTAATATAGTCGTTGAATAGTGATAACATGATTCGTATAAATGTAGGAATTTACCAAATATAATAGAAAATGTAAATGGAAATAATGAACTCAACAATTAGTAATATTCAACATAAATCCCACATATAGGGGATTACAAGAGAGATAACTACATGGGGATTTTCCCTTCAATAAGACCAATTTGAGTTCTAATAACATATGCACAAGTGAAACTATTTACAAGAAAATTTCAATATCATCAAGATCATGGTCAAAACCATGTATAATGAACCTCCCCATGAACACCTAACTATTAAAAACCATTCCCATAGAGAATTAACTGTATATTAAATGAATATATATCAGGAAAAAAATAATATTAACATGTATACTTTTTAAATAGAATAATGTTCAATCTTATTTTTTATCATTACTTTATTTTTTTTTAATTATTCAATAAAACAAAAATAAATTTTTTTATTTTTATTTCATATCAATTAAGATGTATATTTTGAAATATTAATTTATTTTTTAAATAAATAAATTTTCAATAAAATATTATTATGGAATATTTTTTATTAAACACAAATTATCATTTATTTTTTATGAAGACAAATGTGTTTTTATAAGTGTCCAAAAAGAAATATTGTCAAGAAACACAACATATTCAATAAATGTTGGTTATTATTTAAAAACATATTGTTAAAATATTAAAAAAATTATTTAGATAAAATAATAATTTAATTTGGAATCATAATATTGAAATTATGAAATGGTGAATTTTTAATAATTTTCTTTGGTGGTCAAATATTCCATAAAAAAGTAAATACACTTTAAATATATAGTATGCATTATGACATCATAATGACCAGAATGTGATGTAATAATTACTATAAATGTTATACAAGACCAAATATATATTCTTTATTCAAAATAACGTGATATTAATTTTTTTATTAGTTTTATAAATCCATTATGTATCCTCCAAAACTAATAATATATTTTATGGTTTTAAAATCATTTCATTATGAATATAACTCCATTATACATCCTATAGGGTACTATTTTAATAATTAATTCCATTGTATTTATAAAATAATGGAAACTACCAATTATATTTTAGAGACCACAGGGAAAACCATTCGATGATTGGTTGTTTTGGTTATATTATTAAAACATTCTTGGAACACATCATTTATCTATCATCCCATTACTATAATCCTCTTAAAGTTCCCTCATTCTATAAATATTCTCATCCTTAGAATTTGGAATCACCCTCTCAAGGTGGGGGTTCCTCATCTTCTCCACTTTATTCATTTCTCATCATTGTTTTATGCCTTATACATTGAATTCCTAAAGTTGGGAAAGGTTTCTTCATGTCACTATTTCTATCAATTTATGTCCAAAAAATGATATACCCATTTATCTCCCCTCATCAAATTTTATGAAACATTGATTTATATTGTTATGGTTAGGAGAATTCATCAAAAAGTTTCATTCCAAACAATTATGCAGTGAATTCCTTTATACATTTTCTTTTACGAGTGTTCAAATGTAAGAACATATATATATTAATTTTTTAATTAAATTTATCTATTACACAGTACTTTATTGATGTATAAAACATTATGAAGTGTTAATCCATGTTCTATGATATATTTGGAACACTTTAGCATGATAAAGAAATTACATTTATGGGTGAACCTATAATTATACAGAACTATAATGAACTGTGTAATAATTTGGTCTCATGATATTTCAAGAAAGAGATTAGGGAGTGATCCTAATCCATTAAATTTATTTTTTCATCATGGATTCATGGAAGATATCCTTTATCAATGTTTATGATGAACTATTTTATGCTGCATTCTTATTTCCCACATTTCCTTTTTCTTTGTCTCTGACTCATTTACCTGGGCGTGCACGTCCGTCCCTTTTGGGGGGATGGTGGCACAATATGTTTCCCTGCATTCCAACATTCCAATGTCAAGAGGTATCTTTCAGTTATTTCGGGTTGTTTTCTTGTTGATCAAAACTAGATGATGGGATTTTGGTTCTTCATTCCTTGGCTTCCTCCCCGTAACTCGTCACCTAGTTCTGGACTCCCTCGTAGATTTAATACATTGTTCCTAACACTCTTCCTATTTCCATATCATCATGGACACCAGTTATTTACACTGCTTCAGATGGGACATTCCAAAAGGTCCGGTCTGGGCAGCAACCTTCAGTCAGGGGAGTAGTCTCGTTGGGAATCACTAGCACATCTGGGGGATGGGAAACTGGCACGTCTGTCTTCTGTCCCTTATTATAGGGCTTCCAGAGGGCGCGGAAGTGCGAGGCATCCCACATCAAATGTGGTGAATTTTTTACCATGGTCATTAATATAAGGCTTTACTCAGCTTCCCATGTTTAACACGGGGTATATAGCATGTTTAATGTCTAGTGGAGATGGGTGAGACTGCTAAAAACACTAACTATAGTTGATCAAAAGGGTGAAACCCCTGGAGGGAACACATATGTTAGGGACAAAGTATGGTTGAGTTTCTGGCCACTGTTGAGGGGAATGAGATGGCATGATAACATCGGGACGTGCCGACCCGGATGAGATTCAGGATATGTGGTGGGTGGATGAATGAATTGGATGGAGAATGAAATAGGACCATCTCAAGGGAGATAGTGATGTTGGGATTGATCCTCGAATAATATTCCTACATATCCTCATGGAAGGGAATCAAAGTCTGTGTAGTTCGGTTAACATAGTTCATCATGAAAACTACTTATGGCTGAGTGTAGAGACAACAGCATACCATTGAAAGATGAATATAGTTTAACATCATGAAGGATGGGGATGGATCGACATGATGTGGCTGGGACCATTGATTTTTGGGATTGAACCTCAGGGAGTCATCCTACGTACCTTTTCTTGGCATGGATAAATGTTCACATAGTTCAAGGTAGGATTTATGTAAAACCACTTATGGATGACTGGGGAAACAACAACTTACCGCTGATTGGGGCTCCAAGTTTAACGTCATGCGGGAATGGGGAGAACCGACATGAAGATGGTCGAAGCGACTAGATGTTGGCGGGGTTGATCCTCTGGGAGGATTCATACGTACTTTGAATTGTCATGGATTAGTGTCCGTGTAGTTCGGAATGATGTGGTGCTTGTACTCTAGGCTGCCCAAAGTTTTGGTGAACCGATGTGAATGGGGCCGGAGCGACCAATTGGTGGTGGGCTTGAACCTCTGGGAGGCATCCTATGTAACTTTCCTTGGCATGGATCACAGTTCCTTTAGTTCGGAATGGTGGCCTTGGTGCACCGACATGATAGATTTCGGGACCAAAGAGTTGGGCTTCAACCTCAGGGAGGCTTCCTTCATGCCTTGCCTTGGAAAGTATCAAAGTCCTCATAGTTCATAATGGTGTGGGACTTATACTCTAAGCAACCCAAAATGTTGGTGAAATGACACGAATGGGGTTGGAAAAACCAATGGGTGGTGGGATTGAACCTCTGGGAGGCTTCTTATGTACCTTTCCTTGGCTTCAATCAATGTCCCCGTAGTTCCTAATGTGGGCATTGGTGCACCGTCATGAATGAGGTCAAGGCCTAAGTAAGATTTGGGCTTGAACCTCGAGGAGTCTTCTTACATAACTTTCCATGGCAATGATCAAATTCCCAATAGTTTGGAATAGTGTGGGGATTATACTCTAGGATTCCCAAAGTGTTTCAGAGTTAGTGCTTACTCTAATCCCACATGAGTCGTTCTTGGTGTGAGAAACAAGAGACAACAATGACCTGAATATTACGCACGATATGTGTCTCCGTGGGATGTGGATTGGGGATTAGATAGGGTTAGCAGCCCAAGGAGGAATGATTGGGACATAATCCAAGATGGAGTCCCAATGGTGACAAAGCCCCACAGGAGAGAGATTTGGTACTGAAAAATATAGGGGTCTGGTGTCTATTCCGCCATAGTCCTTGGGACCGATGAAGAATGGAGGAGTAGGGATGCTGCCTCCTACCAGAAAGGATAGTGGTTTACTCTGAGATGGTTTCCCTTTCCCCATGAACAAACACCACTCTGATAAGGATGATATCGTCCCCAGTGAGGGAATATCTCATCCTCATGGAGACCAGTGGGCATGCAGAATGTCCATGGTGGGAGAACCCCACGTGTGAGGCAAGGGGTGAGGTAATAGGTTAACGTCATGTGCTAAGAAAGATAGTTCTTGGTAGTTTAACGTCTTACAACAAGGATGATGTGGGTTCACTATGTACCCCTAGGTTGTACATAATCGATACCCTTTGCTCCTTGGTGAAGACAAGGGACAAGAAACGCCATGGCTAGGGGTTATGGGGTGAACAATTTGGGGGTCCACGTTACATGTCTATGAGAATAATAAATAGATGTTAGTGTACCTATGAAGAGAGGCATGAGGCGAAGCAACACAACAGGAAGTGTGAAGCTCTAATTCTCCGCATGGAGGATGGTACTTATGAAGGGGTTTTCTTCCTTTATTGGGCCACCTCAGTGAAATCATAGGGCATAGGTGAATATAAGAGGTTCTTTACGACGTGGGAAGGAATTCATGGATGACTGCCTTGCGGATCAAAGGTGCCTCGTGGAGCAAGGTATCGTGAAGCGATGTGCTTCTCAAAGTACAATTACCCTAACTTAGCTTGTTGATCACATTTACTTGAAGGGTGTTTCATGATGCATAAATGCTCCGAGATGACTTGGGTCCCCATGGGGATCCCCTTCCTTCATGGAGAAACATAGGATCCCTGAACTGAATCCCACTCGAAAGAGGGGGTTAAAAAAGGCAAAGGGGAGGCACTTCGCTGAGAAGAAGTTCCTTGCACAGGTCATGGTTCACAGAGCAGAAGGTGCTTCGTGATTCGGGAGCAAGAAAGTTAAATGGTCGAATGATCTGCCCTGGAACTTGGGGGGAGCCAGTATTTATAAGGGTGAGGCGCCGCGAAGCAGAGCTCTCTCATTGTGAAGGTAGATCTTTCTCTGCAGGGGGATCACAAACATCAAATGCTGTCATGGAGCATCACTTCCTCCTTGTTCCACAGCAGCCTAGAAAATTTCAAATGTGATCACGGAGCATCACCACATCCTTGATCTGTAGCGGGTGTGTTGCGAGTGTTTCTCCACGAATGGATTCACGAGGCCACCACTTTAGGCTTTCTGTTTCATCGTCTTCTTCTCCCATTTTGCTGACAAAAATTCCCCCCCTCATACTTGGAGTTGTGGAGAATTTATGGCTCGATGTCTGAGGGTCAATCGCTAAAATCCCTAGTCGTTCATGAATTTTTATAATGGAGAGGGTGCACGAGGTGTATAGGTGACGCACAGGCCAAGCATGCCGCGAAGCTCGACATGAAATGGGCACGCCACGAAGCTCCAAAAATCATCGCATATATAAAGGAGATATTAAATCTCTTTTTTCCTTTCCCATATTTGTGAAATTTTATTTTTTTTCACTCTTTATTCGAAGATCTCTACGTACTCTATGATTTCTCTCCATGAATCAGGGATTCTCTTCATGGTGCACAACGAGTTTTTGACTCCGCATTAATGCTTCACAATCTTGTGCTTGATGGCGTAAGCAGGACTCTGTGAGTAGGAAATGTGAATTCTCTTCGTGAAAATGCTTCAAAAACCAGAAATAAAATCATACATGTTCTAAGACTGAATGGCTCATCGATAATCTGCTGAGGGGGTTCTTGCAGATGTTTCCCAAAGGGATGAGATGGGAAACTGTCTAGGTCTAGAAGTGTTATTCCGGAGCCACACAGACCACGATTCATTTCCGGCACTGCTGTCTGAGGTCCATAATAACTACCCACTATGCATGAGGTTTTATTTTTATGGATTCGGGCTAAGGGATTACGTCTTCATCCCTAAGGTAAGTAGTGACGAACCAGCTTACTAGTTTAGGATTACGTCATGCCAGCGCCTATGGTTCAGGGAGGTTGACGGCCATGACCAAGAAGACTTCAATCTTATCATTGCTGACTGCCTATAATACCACATGAAAAACATTGAAGGGAAGGCATTGAAGCTAGAGAAATCTCCCCCTCTTTACCACATGATACTGAAGGAAACTTTGAGGTACCCGAGGAAGGGGTGGTCTGAGGAATAGGACCTACGTCAGGGCGGTAACATCACCAACGATTTGTCTTGGGCCTAATGGTGGGTTCCTCGTGTGAGGAGTTTGGTGATGAGCTGAGGAGAGTGGGTTTTTATGAGGCATCTTGGGCCTCCCAATTCAAAATATATAAACTAATTTAGCTAATTCCAAAGATGTTGAGAAAATGGTTGTCAAGGACAAATACCTTCCACTTACAACATGGGGAGGTCGGTATTAGCTTGTGGGATGTCCACTATATTATAGGGGTTATGATACTAGGGTCTATGTATGAAGAATTATTCTCTATCATGAGCATGTGGGAGGATCTGGAGTAGATGTCGTGGTTGAAAATGACATTAATGGAGCTGGTGCAGGGAGAGATGTCCACTTTAAGCAGTGGTTCAAGCAGTTCCTGAATTTCCTGGTAGACCAATAGTTTCCAGCGGGGCAAGGAGCACTCATACTGGAGGCGCTTGGAGGACAGCCAGTGGAAGAACTGGGGTTTAACATCCGCACTAAGTAACAGCTAATAGTCACGATGGCAGCATTTATTGCAGCTCTTATCTATGGTTGGATCCTGCTAGTGAGGGATACCGACATGGGAGTACGCCCAAGAACATTCATCACGGTGTCCACATTGATGACAGGAGGACTAGTCAACCTATGAATCATGATTCTTGCCAAACTGTATAAGATGATGTGGAATATCAATGAGGGGAAGAGGTCGTAGAGGGTATGTGGGCCATTCCACCTTCGGTTTGGGTGGATAACGACACATATTTGTGGGGTTTACGAATACCTAAACCCTATCCCGCCAGTGCATGCAGAGACTAACCCTGCTAGTATATATTGAGATGCGCCATGAGGAACACCCATGTGTGATGAGGCAGATGTGGCTCATGTTCACATGGGAAGATGGGACGATGTGGAACAAACTATATCCGCTTACAGCTATCTTTGGAATGGTGATGGAGTATGACATAATCTAGGATGCGGCTTATCCGTGGGGGATAATGAAGCAAACGACCGTTCGGGTCAGTGATGGAAAATCACCCCGACCTTGGGGGTCGGGGCTGGAAGGCAGCAATGTAATCCCATGGGGGAGGGGCTTCCTTGGTGGAAAGTCCCACACTAGTTGAGGGTGAGGCTACAACCATATAACCAATAGTGGTAGTGGACTTGGCAGTTCCCGAATAACAGAGCGATCCAGAGGGAAGGCCGCTGAGTGGCTTCAACAGGATACCCACCCTAGCTTTGGGTAAGCAGTTGTGCCATAACGTCATACCAGAGAATGCTGTATTCCTAAAGGCCTGGGACATCTGGGATGTCAATAGGAAATTACTTTCCCCCGCCGAGCTGTGACAACATCTGAACCATCTCTGGATATATTTACCTTGGATAGGCCCTATCCAGGATGGCTTTGCGGTGGCCCAGGCGGAGGCAGAGCAGTACCTGGAATTGCTGGAGGACTTTGTGAATTCTCGGGGTGTCCCTCGTCTAATGACAGACTGTTCCAGGATGCTGCTGGAACACACTACACCCCTGCAGTTGTTAGACACTGATTTAAGAGATCACCTCCCTATACTACAAGAATAAGAAGAATATTACTTGGGAGACGAAGCCAGGAGAGGGACCCCGTTGGAGGGGGGTGAAGATGGAGATCAAGACTCGGATCTTGAAGAGTTCACAGAGGCCCTTTAGGTAAAAATATAAAACCCTCTTCTCTGATACTTATGTTGAGGTCATTCTAGACTCCTTTTTAACATATGAACCATGCATGAGAGTCTTATATACTGAAATTGTTCTCATCCCTCAATGGATACAAATGCAGGACCTTCAGGATCTATGCCTGCCGCTGCATCTATTACTACGTCCATAGGGGCAAGGATACTTGAGGCGACCCCTATGAAGTTTTCAGACCTTCCGACCATATACTGGGGGACATTCTTCTGGGTCTCAACGACATCAACCCAAGGATGAGACCAGGAATTTGATCTATATATGTCCCCTCTACCAATTTTATGATTGTCATCCATTAACCATGTTTACTAATGTCTGTGCCCCTTTTTTTCGTATACAGTTCATCAAATGGTGTGGGTCACCTTCGTGAGGTTGTTCGGGGATTCTTATGATGTTCTTCCTAAAGGAATGTCGATGATCGTGGAGGTGGAGCATCAAACTGACCATGCGTCAGCATTCCAGATCACTGGTGGGACCGTCAGCAAGGCATAACCCAAGATCATTGAGGAAGGATCCAATGTAGAGGATCGATCAAATAGTCCAGGTCCTTCCATGGCCGATCAGACGCCAGATGTGGACCCTTCTGAAGAGTTCCTGGGGGTGTTCCCCGTGTATGAGCCTGTAAATTGTGCCGACTAGGACGAGAATGCCTCTGATGAAGATGATAGCAAGACAGCCCATCGCCGATCATGGAAGCTGATCAAGTGCATCATTGAGGACACCCCAAGCACTAATATTGGATGTGATGGATCAAATTTTCTTGTGACTACGTGAACTCTGTGCTAGGGGAGTGGATTCCCAGTGTCCTCACATGATCGTCTGAGATCTTATTGAGGAAAAGATTCAAGAGTATGATTGTGGCCTTAGTGTGGGCTGATAACGAAGGAAAGCGGTGAAAATCATGAGGGTCCCGGAGGTGGATGATGAGGTTCAACGGCTGTAGGCTCTGGAAGATGAGCATTACACATCCCTAGATGCATAATTAGATCTCGTATCATGGGTGAAATCCTAGCTGGTGGAGGACGAAGAGGGAATGAAGCGAGCCTCAGAGGAGATGACTGTCATTCAGACCGATGTAGAGTAGGCCTAGATTGCAGCCAATGAATTTTTCCACATCACTGCTAAGGAGGAACTAAATCTGACCAGGCGGCAGCAACTCCTGGACACCACCAGGAAGAGGGTGGTAGAGCTTCAACGCTCTTTTTACAAGGTTAATCCTTCCATGGGGGGAAATGACCATTAGGTACTGTAATGATTACTAAATATCAAACATTCTTTCTTGATTTGAATTTTTGATGCCATATCATGCATGAGTGTCATTTTTTACATTGGTTTTTTTCATTCTCATGATATTCATGGACCGTCCAATGACCATTCCCTAATCTCACATGGGTCAGGCCTGATGTGAGAAACAAGGGATGACCACCTAACCACCCCCATTAAAATGTTGGAGTGAAAATCAAACTTCTATAACCCAGGGTTCGAAAAACTGGCCCGGATATCCCGGAGGAAATTGGTGAGACATGAATGGAGAATCATGGTCTCAGTAAATCCAAATTATTGTTTTCTAGTGTGCTCTTGTGCATGTACAAGGTAACTCCAGGGGATCTGGAATCAATCCAAACAAATGGGAATGGATTGTGTGAATCACAATACCCAGGATTTGGAACACTATGGGGGTGGCTTGACAATGAAAGATAACTATTGGCCGCATTCAAAACATGTCATCCTTATAGCGTTTTCATGGAATGGGGATAAAAAATGAGGGACGACCACTGACCATGTTCGAAACACTAGGCCTAACCTGAAATTTCATCCATTAGTCTTATAGAATGTTATACCAGGACAATAGGTGAGTAATAGGCTGATCATCCATACTGTTAGGGGGTTCCATCAAACATGAAATTGGATGAGGGTCCGAATAAGGGGCATGCAAAGCATGGAATGTGGAGTGATTGTTTGTTCAAATAGAATCAAACAAACCCAAAATGATTCCACCATGGTGGAAGCACATTAGAAGGTCACATCGGTTTGATCATGGATAATTCTTTATTTTAGATAGGACATCTTTGGCGAGGGAGATGTCACTTCCCTCTGTCATCGTTGGGCTTCTCGAACTTGTTCAGGGCCAATCTGCGGTTACATGGATCCCTAGAAGGAGTCAGGACAGGGGGACAAAAACGAGGAGGAATAGGATTTATGATTCCTGGGGCTGGACCCAAGGTAAAATTTCTGGGTGTCTATATATCCCATGAGAATGGGAATCATTCCATAAGTATTTCTGGAAAACGTCGTGCAGTTTAACATCTTGCGGCAAGGATGTGGAGTGGTCTTAGTTTATGGTCATAGAGTTCGGACCATGGATGGTAGGAATCATGGGAGACACATTGTGGGGTAATTATAAACCCAAAGTGAATAGGAACCTGGGGTCCTGACCCCCACATGTTCCCCAGAAAGGTTTTAGGTAGAGGGACCAGAAAGAAAAGTTAAGCTAGACCCATAGCGAAAGTGCTCGTGCATTCCAGCATATCACATGAGGATGAGGATCAAGCCTCACAGAGATCTCAAGGTGGCATGGTGGGTGACCCGTGCTAAGTATAATGAGTTTGTGCAGGTCATGACCATGACAAAAACAAGCGTTATTTGGTTGTTCATGTTTGTTATTTAGGATGAATGGGATCTTTCTTTGTGAAGAGACATGTCTAGGATAGAAAGTCCCTACATCACCATAAGAATCAATCCGTATGCAGGCGTTGAAAAATTTTATGGCGTGTAACCGAAACCAATCATGGATTCCCCATGAGTGAGGACATCACGATGGAGTGTCGTTTTTCGTCATTCATCCAGGATGCAAAATTTCGGAGTATAGGGTCAAGAGATGTGACAAGGCGTGTATTTTAACATCATGTGGCACATATGTATTAGAGATGAGGCTAAAGGGGGAATCTATACAGTGAAATAAAACATACCGGACTTGAATGACGACATAATCCCATTCCTCACCGTACACGATTCCATGAATGAAACCCAAGGACAAGGGGCCAAAATATATGTAATAGGGTAATGGGACAGGAGAAACTAGCACCCAATTGTGATGGACCTAAAAACAAGACGTCTGGGTGTTCCTACATATCCCATGACGATGTGAATCAAGCTACACACCCTTCTAAAAGTGATCTATGTTTATGGTCTTAGATCTTAGACCATGGAGGAGGGAAGACGGTGAAGAGCCTTGAATGATGCCTTTACCACAACTTTGTCCTCCTAACGTGCAAATGCGCATAGAGGGATAGTGTCAAGAATTTCAAAATTCCACTTGAACATGATGGGGAGGACATTGATGTGAATCGTGTAACCAAAATTCATGTCTTAATGGGGCATGCATGATGATGGAGGATGAATAATGACCATGTTCGAAACCTAGCACCCATATCTCATTAGCCTACTATTAGGACAAACAAATGGGCATCAGCTGCTGACCATATTAAAAATTTGGGACTTGTATTGATTGTTTGTCTGAAACCCTTTAGAGTGTTGGTCCGTGATTATAGTAGACTCCTAAGGCCAAGAATCCATGCCATTTGGGGTTCTTTTTGTGTGTGGAAGATTATAAAAGTCCAAATTAAGGGGAACCCAGAGCCTGATGAAATGGGATAAATCATGTCTGAGAAGAGTCTGACATTCTAGGTACTAAACCAGATTACCCTTAGGAACATTGGTGAATCACCGATGAGGGTCGAGGAGGGAGATCAATTTGAGAGTAGCAAATTGGATGTTTTTAGTATATAATATAGGGATAGTGAACTCCTCGGAGGGAGTGGTATGTGGTATGGTCATTATAACTCCCGAAGTGAGTGAGAGAATAATCCCATACCACAGCATATATTCTTCTCTAAGGGAATGTGGGACAAGGGTCCAAGATGAAGTTGGACCCAAAGACGAGATGCTCGAGCGGTCCTACATATCCCATGAGGATGGAAATCAATCCATACATAGTTCTAGAACCGCACATAGGCATAAGATACCCTGACAAGGGATGTGTACGGCGTAACGAGTAACCCCCATGACTGAGAACATAATCCCATAACTCACCATATAACCCTAAATTGGAACTTGGGTTGGGGGCCCAAAAAGGAGAAGGGGTCTAAGGCTAGGCCTTGGATGGGAAGCCCCGGTCAATTCGCAGTTTAACATCTTGCAGTGAGGACGAAGGGGGGAGAAATTATCTCATCCAGGGATGCTTATGACATAGAGAGTAACCCGAAGTGAATGAGAACATAATCCCATACCACACCATGCAATCCCAAAAGATATTGGGCTTCGGCTCGAGATGGCCATGGTTCCGGAAAAGGTCGGGGGCCTGAGGCTAGGCCTCAGTTGAAAAATCCCAACCAATTTTCGGTTTAACGTCTTTAAGTAAGGATGATGATATGGGTAGGATACCCCAAACAAGGGAGGTGTACGACACAGTGAATAACCGGACATGAATGAGAACATAATCACATACCACACTGTACAATCCATTGAGAACTTGAGTTGGAGGCCCAAAAAGGCCAAGGGGCCTGAGACTGGGCCTTGGAAGAGAAGGCCCGAAAAATTATAGTCGTATAACCTCTCATTTAGTTACTTCCTAATCAAAGCTCCTAAGACCTCGTGAGAAGTTATCTCTATGGGAAACATGGATCCAGACTCGGCTTTCCCCACCATATGGGGTTCTAGTGGCAGGCATCGCCCGATGGGAGTTCATCACTTGGATATACTATGGGGATGAATGAATCATTGTACTCAATGTTTGGGACATCTTAGGGTGTCTCTAATGACAATGGATATCTGTTGACTACATTCATAACATAGATTCCTTATAGTGAACTGGAATGAGATCAACAAATGAGCATCAACCACAGACCATATTCACAACTCAAGACATGTATCAATTTGTTTCTAAACATCCTTGTGGGTATTGGACCGAAGTGGTAGGAGAGCCCTTTGGCCTAGCATCCCTATAGTTCGGGGGGCCATCTGGATGGGAAGGATGATGGAGTCCCATTTAAAGGAGTGGGTTTAGCTTGTTTGTACCTGTATATTGTTAAGTAAAACAAGGTGGTGAAAGAGGTGGACACCTCTTGGGAGAGGGACATACGGAAGAATTGAGATGAGCTCAACGTGTATTGAGGCAAGAACCTACACCACATCATTTGTCTTGACCCAAGGGGGGGGGGGGGTTCTGGCATTTGGGCTAGGAAAATAGACAAAATGTTCGGACATTCCTACATATCCCATAAGGATGGAATCAATCCATATGTATTTCTTGAAGGTCATGCATTTTAATGTCATGCGGTGAGAATGTGGGAGGATAGTAGAACAGAGAGTGGGCACATGGTGCGACCGTTATAATCCAAGCATGAGTGTGGAAAAATAAGACTACACCATATCATGCAAGGATCCTCTAAGAGAATTATTCCCAGGGGGATATTCAATGTGATGATTTTGGTGTTGGGATCAAGAAGAAACTCATGAAAATTCCTACGTATCCCATGCGGATGGGAATCAAGACACACATAGTTCTAAGGGTAGAGTTTAATGTCTTGTGGTTTGATGAGAAGTTTATGATCCTGTAGGATAGAACAATTTAGGGTCATGCTGGACCAAACACTTTAGGGTCATCCCAGACCATCATGCAGTTTAGGGTCATGAAGGATCATCATTCACTTTAGGATCATGCCGGACCATGATTCAGTTTAGGGTCATGTGGGACCAGCCTGAATTTTGGGTCATGCGGGACCATCATGCAGCTTAGGGTCATACGGGACAAGCATGTAGTTTAGTGTCATGCAATACCAGACAGTTTAGGGTCATTCCAACCCTACAGGCTGAAGAAAAATATTTTCTGAGGAACATTGCATTGGTGGGAGGAGTTTTACTCTCACCATCCATGGTCACCATGGATTATTCCCTATTGGGGTAAACCTTTTGAATTACGTATGGTCCATCCCATTTGTGATCTAACATGGGTGGTTTCCTGCTAGGGATCATTGGTTTTTGGAGGGCCAATACCAAACGCCTTGCTGGAAAAAGTTGAGGCGAACCATCATGTTGAAGGCTCTAGATATCATATTCTGACGCCTTTCTAGATTTTGTATGAAATGAAGCCTATTCTCATCAAGTGCTTCCAATTCAGCCTGTAGAATTTGGGATACCTTATCTAGCACATTATTGTCATAGACCATTGTGCATAGCGAAGCCATCTAGACCTCAATGGGAAAGATGGCCTCAACTACATACACTAGGGAATATGGGGTCACTTGGATGGAATTATGGGTCATCGTCCGATAAGCCCATAGTGCGTTGGGGAGCTTGTCTGTCCACCTATTATTATTCTGACCAACCATTTTATGCAATATTTTAGAGAGGGTGTTGTTGAACGCCTGTATCTTCCCATATTCATGCGCATGATAACGGGAGTTATGGTCCAAACTGATGTTTTACATGGTGTACAATTTCATCAAATCTGCTGCTCGGAAGTTGGTTTCGTTATCATTGAGGAATGTGTGAGGGACTCCAAACCGGTAGATGATATTGGAGCTCATGAAATCAATGATAGAATCGTCCTTGACCACCTTGAGCATAAATTCCTCTGCCCACATTGAAACGAAATCTATGGCGGTCAAGATGATCTAGAACTGACAAGCTGTCAGTTGTGGGTATGGTCCCACAACATCGAGTCCCCACACCACGAACGACCAAGTTTACTTTGTGGATAGGAGAGGTTCTGGTGGCCAAAGAAAGAAGTTATCATGAATTTGGAACATGTGACATCTCTTGGTGAACTCGATGCAATCATGTATTATGGAGGGAAAGAAGTAACCCAGACTCTGGATCTAATGGGATAGATTCAGCCCAGTCTGGTGAGCCCCACAGGAACCAATGTGAATCTCCTGCATGACCTGAGAAATCTTGAGTCCTTGGATTCAACAAAGGAGAACACCATCAAAACCATGCTTTTAGAGGATCTTCCCATGATTGGGACCACTATAAAGGGTATAATATAGTGCATAGTGTCAGATTCACTAGTTCTTGGCCTGATCAACTAGGAGGCAACCATTTTAGATATACTCAAAAAAGGGAGATCTCTAGTCGGAGGTCACTTCAACAAACTCATCTGAGGAACCTGGGGGTCCTGAAGTGGATGCTCTAGTGGCTGGATGGCCTACCCACAAGCTATCGTCATCATCTGGGGTGAATAGAGCAATGAATCTATGATGTGCCCCATGTATAATCAGAACATCCTACTCAGATTATATATGTGATGCAGCCAAGAAGACCATGGCATCAACTCGACCGTTCTGAGATAGAGGGACAAGGGTAATTTCGGGCCGAGATGAAAAGTGTTCCATTAGCTCGAGGGTGCGCTCCAGCAATGGTACATGCACTAGTTTCCTGATGACATAGTCACCGTTGATATGCTTTATGACTAGTTTGGAATCATCTTTCACATGAAAATGTGGCACATCGATCTCATGGGACAGCTCGAGGCTAGTAATGAGGACCTGATACTCTTCTTCATCTTTGGTGTAGCCTTATGATGACATGAATGAGTATGGCGGAATGTCTTGCACTCGGGTAATAAAGACAATATCCATGCATACACTTCTATGTCTGGGATCATTGAGCCACCTACTGGTGGGGCTCTTGGATGCACCATCAATGTGAATATGTAAACATGGGATTGCATGATATACCGAGAGGACTGGCTCATCAGGAAAACACAAGTCAATGGAATGGTCCGCAGGGGTTGGAAGGGTAGCAAGAAAATATGACAATTCTTGTCCCTTGACAACCTTCTGAGGCATGAACCTGATGTCTAACTGCAGGAGGATTACTGCCCATTGTGCAAGATGAATAGTCAACATGAGGTGGTCAGAATGTACTTTAGCAGGTCCACCTGAAAACCCATATGTACAACATGGTGTTACAGGTAGTGTTGTAATTTCTGAATTGTGAATACCAGTGCAGGGTAGATCTTTTCAGTGGGGGAGTATCTGGTCTCCATTTCAAGGAGCATGAGGATGAGGTAGAAGAGGTTGTTTTCTATTCACTTGTTATTTTTCTGGGCAAGAAGGGTGCCAAGAGATCATTCCAAGGATGTCATGAATAGGATCATCTATTCTCTAGTGATGGGTGATATCAAGACCAGAGGATAGTGCATATACTACTTTATTTCATTGAATGCGGTATGGAACTCTTCGTCCCATTCGAAGGCAGAACCTTTCATCATGAGCTAGGAAAAGGGCATACACACACCAGCCAGATTTGTAATGAATCGGCGTATGTAGGATATGTGGCCTTTGAAACCTCGATGCTCCTGACAATTGCTCGGGGGAGATATCTAGCTGATTTCCTTTATCTTTTCTAGGTCTATCTCAAAGCCCCTGTACATGACAACAAAGCAAAAGAACTTCTCAGAGGATACCTTGAAGGCACACTTCAACGGGTTCATCATCAGGTGGCAGGAATATAGGAATATGAACAGTTTCTCAAGGTCCCTGAGATGGTCCTGGCACTGGCATGATATGACCACCAGATCGTCCACATAACATTCCACTAATGTCCTGAGGATTGGCTTCAGTATGCGATGTATGGACCCCTGATAGGTGGCACCTGCATTCTTTAGGCCGATGAGAATAACATGGTAATAGAAAGTAACTTGGGGAGCCCTGAAAGATATGGAATATTCATCCATAGGGGCCATACAGATCTAATTATATTAATAGTACCAATCCATGAAAGATAGAGCCTAAAACCCAACCATAGAATCAATCAGAAATTTCATCATAGGAATGGGAAAATCATCATTCAGACAGTGAAAGATGAGATCTCATAAGATGATGCAGACTCTGATCTGTCCACTCTTCATCCTGACGGAAACAATGTTGGCTCGCCACATAGGGTACTGGACCTCCCTGATGATGTTTTCTATGATAAGTATTTCAACATTTCTCTCAATAATGGAACCGTGATAAGGGTGAATTTTTCTGGTAGGCTTCTTGAACCCGCAATGGTTTGTAGGGACACCGAGGAGGTTGACGGCTACCTAAGGATCTAGTCCCGACATCTGGTTATAACTCTATGAAAACACATCATAGTGCTGTTTATGGAAGACCACTTATTGTTGCTGCTCTTCGAGGGACATGGCATCACTTATTAATGTGGGTCTCGGATCTGCCTTACTACCAAGGTTCACCTATACCAGTTCATCGACCGTGGCATAAATGCCTTCTTCGAAGGCGGGTGGAGCATCAACCAAATCCTCTTCATCAGTTTTGGAAGACGGATGCTCTGCCGGGGGATCTTCCTCTGGGTCTAATGAACCTGAAGGGATTCTGGTACCATCCTGGGTAGCAGCATACATCATATCAAAAGATTCACATGCTGCAGAAACCATATCAATGAAGGAAGCCAATCTAATCATATCTGGCCTTTGGCCCATAGGTCCACTCTTGTTGATATCAAATCAATTGTGGCATGTCGTCTTGATCCAGTTAATCCCAACCCAACCCATCAAAATAGACATGTATGTTGTACTATCACTGCCATGGGGTAGACATCCCGACACCGTACAAGGGTAGGAGGTTCTGGTATCACCTGAGCCTCATTTTTGTAAGAGTACGAGGTGATTTCCTAACATCGATTGGACATGGGATTATGCTTCCCTCTAGTACTAGAGACAACAAAACATTTCCCCACGTCGGGGGTTGTGGCCTCTAATCGATGGATCGGGATGAAGTAGGCATCATCCAGACCTGCCCAGGGGTCAGTTGCAATCATGGCGGGCTCAACCTCATTCTCCTAAAGCTGTTTATCCTTATTCTTGTAATATTAGGCGTCTTGGTAGCAGGATTCACAAGAGGCTAAAAAATATTCCTCACCATGAAGTATGCCTACATGACCATTAAGAGAGTACTTATGGAACTGTTGATACGAGGAGGGTACAACCACATGCAGGTGGAGCCATGGTCTTCCCATCAATGCATTGTACACGGTGTCTCGGGAGAAATCCACAAACTCGATGATGGAAACTAGACCACCAAACTAGGTCTTCAAATGGATCTCACCGACTGTGGTATTCACTGTCTTGTCGTATCCATGGATCCTTATGTCAGAGGGTGTCAGGTGTTCATCAGATTACCCCATCATCTGTAGTGTCCGTGTCGGGATAAGGTTAATCCCAGAACCGATGTCATCAAGACAATGGAAAACCTCCATGCCGTTAAATTGGCTAGTGATGTATGGGTGGAAGATGTGCCCATGTATGGTAAATCTTTCATCTTCTCTAGAAAACGACATGATGGCATGACATTCAGCGTTATCGACCGCTTCAACATGAAAGGATTCTACAACTGCTACCTCCATCTCAAACTAGAGGGGCATCAATAAGCCACTGCAATGGCCTCACTCATATATGATGACAAACGAAGGGCCTTGAGGATGGAAAGCCTCACTGGGATTCGAACAATGTGCTTAAAGACATCATATTTCTTTACTGGGTGCGATCTTTGGATTGCAGGAGGTCCCTCTTGGATAGGAGGCATAGCGGGTCCCGCTGGCTGGGGCGGTGGCTGACAAGTACTGGACATATCCCACTGCTCACTCGTTGAAGCCCGAAGAGTAGATACCAGATGTGGAACGAATGACTAAGATCAACCTGTAGCAGGGCGAGGCAGGTCGCGGCGTGGTCGAGGTTTCTCTACTAGATCTTGTAGCACAAACGGTTGTGGATGCGGGCCTGATGACACCAGATGAAATAGATGCACATGCTGAGATCTATTCTAGGCATGCTGTCTGGTCTAAGTGGCATGCATGGCCTGGCTAGAGGTTCCAACTAATGTGATTCAACAACCCATATGATTGTGACCCTACCAATGTTAGTGTCGGTTGGGGACATTGGTGAGGCTCGACTTGCACTCCATGTCGTCAGGAGTTATATAGGGTTTTACCAACTCCACGGTATTAACCAAAGCATACCCTTGACTATCATTTAAAATTCATTCATCACTTGGTGGTTTTTTGGGGATTCCCTATATAAGGGTCATGAATTTGCCGAGAGTGCGGGACGTTGATAGCATAGCTGGGGTGTGTTTCTTTCCCATATGTCATCGATGCTTGCTATTCATGGAAGAGGTCGGTTGAGATGATGTTGCAGAAGTGGTGGCTGTAGCATTTGATGGCTCTGTCTGATTCAGGCGTGCATGAATGATACCATGGGCATGAGAAACCTTTTTTAGTCCATAAAGTCATCATAATTCTGGGACCCACGGTTAGAAACCTGCTGCACTAAACATCGCTGTCGCTACTACTGTCTGGCCTTAAAAAGACATCTGCCACTTGAGCCGAGGCTAGGCCCACCCTATATATGTTTTTATCGACCTGGTCTTGATTCTGGAATTTAAACACATAGCACTTCTTTAGGTTGTTCCCCAGGATTCGATGATAGAGACTGTAGTTGGGGCGATCAATGATATTAGCATCTTACAACATTATTCACTCAAGAAAGAGTACAATCCAATGCTTTAAGGAATATCTAAAATAGCGGGGGACCTGATTTTCAATGAATGAGTAGGTCCAATTTCTTCTATATGAAAATGGGGGCCTTGGAGCCTGCCCTGACGAGGAGCTGGTGGGGCATGTCGAGGAAGCGGAGCCTGGTTGTCCCGCCTGGGCGGTGGTGGTACATTCCATAGGGGAACCATCCGATTCTGAGGTGGACGCTGCTAAGCCGAAGTTTTCACCTGATGTGGAGGTCCTCTGCGAGGCTACAGGGTTGGTTCCACTAGTTGAAATTCTAGTTTCTTGGGGGTTTCTATTTGTTCCAATGCAGATGTCTTGGCTCTGGAATCACTCCTTGCTGGAATTACAGGGGGCAACGGGCGTGACTGGCTGGCCTATTGCAGTGCTTATCCTAGGTCTTGGGACTTATCGGAGAAGTCTTGAAATCCACTATGGTAGTTTTGGATGATTAGAGATTTAATCAGTTCCATCTTGATGTTCCCTACGCACATCGTCAGTAATTCCTCCTGATTCAGCGACAAGGCAATGGAGTATCTGAGCCCCTTCCACCGGGAGATAATGTATGTGACGCGCTCATCATTATTTTTATTACACATGAAGAGGTCATCAATTCTAGTTTTCTGGGTGGTAGAGCTGAATTGGTAGATTAATTTCCAGTGAAGGTCATCCCACCTGGTTATGGATCTGAAAGAAATCTAGTTGTACCAGATGAATTCCTACCCCTCCAATGTCTGAACAAAACAGCGGAGCATGGCAGGCTCCTGCTATGATGGAGTTCCTATCATGTGACCAAACCTTGAGTTGAAGTGGTCCAGGTGCTGCAGTGGGTCCCCCCGTCCATTTAATGTGGGGGAATGTGGGATTCCAGAAACCCAGATGTGCCGACATATCATCCTCCTAGGCCAGATATGGATTACCATCAGGTGGGTTTTCCACCTATCATGTATCCAATTCCACAAGGTGGGATAATAGTTCTGACACTGGATCATCTGAGCGGGGGTCCCTATCTTGATGGGGATCCCTAACTATGAGCGCATTTGCAGGTTCTTCAACATAGTAACCATGATTACTGGCTCTTGGAGCGGCTGTTGGGGAAACCTGCGGGGTAGCTGGGGGAACATGAGCTCGATTCCATGGATTGTCGCACCATTAAGGACGGTTTGGTGAGACATATTATTTCCTATTACCATGAGCTACGACTGATACCATGTCTATAGGAGAAACATAATCAAGGCTGCCTAGGTGCACCTCACTATGGGGAAGTTGTTCCTGCCCCTACTGTACTCGCCTATAATTGATGTAGTCAAGTTTTTGCTCTACAACGCCTTCAGCCAGGAGTTCATTGACAAAACTTATTCTACCCACCATTTTGATGGTGCAATGTATCCTTCTTTGGGTCTTCCGTTATCTTCTTCACTGAGGCGGAGGGGTCGTACTTCTTGGAAGCTCCGTCATGCTCCTTGCCCTTATCGGAATTCCGGCTGAGTACTAGTGCCTCGTTGGGCGTAGGGAGAACAAGTAGGTTCTTATACTGACTAGTAATCCTTCCTGATGGTTCCAGTAGTTTTGGAACGCCCTCGGGGGGGTATTTCTCTATCTAGAATCTCTAACTCATCCTCCTTGTCCACTATGTCGGCCATGTTGACCGTGACCCTTCCCGGGGGCATGTATTCGATGTCGCTATACGAGTCGGGCTACCACCGGATATTTCTGAAGTGGAGGTAAGCATACAACCCCCAACCATGGATTTTCACATAGGGGTATCCTACTTGATAGTTTTTCGTAGTACCCTGATACTCTAAAAGCATTGCGGTTGGAGGGCCATACGGTGGCCTTGTGACTCGGGGTGTTGGGCCACAGGGAGTGCCACCAAATTGACCAGACGAAATTGTTCACTGATGTCTTCGAAATGCCCTTTTCTCCTAGGATAAACCACTCACTGATGATAAAGACTAAAATTCTTATCCTATATAGTATGTCATAAACACTTAACATCCTTTGGGGTGAAGGATTACGGTGTGCTGACATTCGATGCTACCACGGGCCAGAACTTCTCAGGGAAGTGGTCCGCTGCGGGGATGTTCCAGAAGATCATCGACTAAGATTTAGGGTATGACCCTTGAATTCCCAAATCATCAACTGGGAGTGGCTGGTGAATTGGACGAGTTACTGAAGAAGAATTCTGGGATGAAATGGTGGACAATAGAGAGTATGTGAGCGGGCTAATTGGCCACTGAATCTCTGGTTGTCCTCAGAAGAGTGTAGCAATATGGCCACTACGTCACGATAATTTGGGCTGATTATCATCGTCTCTAGATCAAGGGCTATGGATAATACTGATATCCCATAATGTTGCTCGCCCTCCATCGTTCACTTGAATAGTTCTTTGTGATCTCTTGTCAATGTAGAGAGAGCTTCTAGTGACGATTGTGGTGATTGCGTGACCGTAACCTGTGGGGTCACCACATTTTCATCCTAATGGATATACCTATTGAGGGAGGCGAGAATCTGATGGACCTCACATTTCGGGAGCACCATTCTAATGCACCTCGTCCCTGCATGGTCCCTTGAATTTAATGATCAAGAGGAGGGTTCCCACGCTGAGTCATATTCCACCTTGGAGTTTGAGAAGTAGACTGGTCTGATCTCAGTCTGGATCATCTTAGAATTCTTCTTTTTGTGGCGATGACTCACCATCCTGCCCCTTGGTGGCTCCTCAAGACAAGGTATATTTCTGACACGGAGTCCTTCAGCCGTACTAGTGCTAGGTCGGAGAGGGATTCCCCCCGAAGAAGACGGTGTGTTAGGAGAACAAAGATAAAAGTCAAAGGGGACAAGAGGAGAACCTCAATGGATAGCACTATTGCGGGAAATACCTCCACTGGAACTAGAAGAAGAATGGGTAAGAACTCCAAACTTGTTTTACATAGAGACCTCAGTACAGGGAGGGTCCTGGTACTGGTCAACAAGAACACGTGTATGACCTCTGTGCTTGGTGCTGGTGGAGAGAGGTTGTCCATCACCCCTCAGGTTGAGGAGGTGAGTGGGACCTTCATCAGCTGCTGAGAGGACATAGGGTGGATCTCCACATTGAAGAGAGTCTGGATGGGCAATGTACCTACACCGGCAATTGGTGGTAAGAGAAATGAATCCATACCCAGTGTAATGGGTACATGAGAGGCTTTTGTGCTGAGTATCACCACCTCAGGGAAGACCTTTATTCGGATTCAGGGTAGCATGGGGCGTACCTCTATTCTAATCCTTGAAGTGGGAAGGGCTCATGATCTCTATGGTAGTGGTATGGTGAGGACCTCCGTACTAGGTGACATCGCTGCAGGTCAGCTCGCGGGGACCACTTCTCATTCCGGTGACCAAGAGGGTCGACCCAGCCTGCCCGTGGGGTGGTTGGGGCCATGATCTAGGCCAGGTGTATAAAAACTGATGCTCTGTCTATGCAAGTAATTGAGGACATGCATCAGCAGTTTCTTGGGCCACTATAGCTGCCAACGTTGACACCCATTGGTGGGTGCCCTCCTCATCCTTCACCCAACGCTGGCGTCGGGTTGGACGAACCTGGGCCAGTGGTGCAGGTACATAGCATACCTCATCCTCTTCCATAAAGACCAAGTGGCGACGCTGATGTGGCATGGTGGGAGTCCATGTTGGGAGACCATAGAAAGGGACATTGATCGGGATAGGCCAGATGTCACCTACCTCATCAGCAAAAGAAATGGAGTCGTCGAAGCATTCCTGGGATAGGCTCCTGAAACAGTTCTATGTCCAGGTGGGGTGTAATGGCTCCATGCGCGTCCCATGGGGGCAGCATTAGCGATGAGGCGCAGATGCCTCTAGATCCAGGTGGGCCATATCCCCGGTCAGGATTTTGCCCTCCTCCACATAACGGAACATGAGGTCATTTAACATCATTCTTTGGATGACCTCGAATGGTGAGAGGGGGGCATGGGTTCCCAATGGTCATAGATGTAGAGGTCATTGTGGGGGAGGTGAAGCCATGTGGAACGGCCATGTTTGCACTGCCAATGCCCCTACGTCAATGGGAAGGCGGGGATCACATCCCCGGAACAACAAATTTATTCTTGAGAAGTGGGTAGATTAACTCATTAGTGCTGAAAGAAAAAGGAATCAATGTCCAATTCCCCAATGCCATCCCGTATTCCGTGGTCGGTAAGTGGGATCAACATTTACAACCTCACATAATTTGATGTCTAATGCTTTACGGCCCCATCTTCTGATGAGTTTCATGACATGCCCACTATTTTCTTAGAGGGACCCGCTGTCGGATTACTGGATCTGATGACATGTCAATCCATTGATGTCTTGAGCTCTACTATTCTCCATTTTTAGGAGATGAACTTCATATCGGGTTAACCATTTCTGTTTCAGACGCTTTCATCAGGTAATGGACGTCTGTATCTTTTGGGGGATGTCGACACTGTCTGTTTCCCCACATTCATGCTTCCCAAAGGCGGGTGACATCCATCGCTTATTCAGGGATGTTTTCTCCATTATTGAAATAGGATGATGGGATACGGTTTCATCCTTCCATGGATTCCTCCTTAGAACTCATCACCTAGTCCAGTTCTCCCTTATAAAATTTATACGTTGTTCATGAAACTCATCCTAGTGACATATCTTCATGGACACTACTTAATTACACTGCTTCTGTCAGGTAATTCAAAAAGGTCCAGTCAGGGCACCGACCTTTCGTTAGGGGAGTAGTAACATTGGGTATCATTGGCATGTCTGGGCATAGGGAAACTGGAGCCTCTGTGTTTTGTCCCTTATTATAGGGCTTCTTGAGGTCATGGAATCCTGATGCATCCCACGTCAAATGCGGGGAATTATATTCCATGGGAATGTGTTTGAGGGTTTCCTCAGGTTCCCCTATTTAACACGGGTTATTCTGCGTGTTTAACATCCATTGGAGATGGGTCAGACTGATCTGAACACATTCTATAGTGTATCAGATGATTGCAACCCCTAGAGGTAACACTAATGTTTGTGTCAATGTATGGTTGAATTCTCGGACAATGTTGAGGGGAATGAGAGGGTGTCATTTCACCGGGACGTGGCTGCTGGGATAAGAATCAGGATTAGTGGTGAGTGGATGAACGAAGTGGATTGAGAATGAAAAAGGACAATTACAAGGGAGATATTGGAGTTGGTCTTGAGGTGTGAAGATAACTCCTATATTTTCTTGTCTAAGGGAATAAAAGTCTGCGGAGTTAGGTTAACATAGTTCATCTTGACTACGGCTGACCACTATGTGGTGTGACAACGACTTACTACTAAAAAAGGAATACATTTTAAGGTCATTTTGGAGGGGGTGGACCTACATGAAGTGGTCAGGACCATTTTTTGTTGGTATTGAACCTTAGGGAGGCTTCTTACGTACCATTCCTTAGGAAGGATCAATTTTCATGTAGTTAAAAGTAGTATTTATGTGCTACAACTTACCACTGACTGAGGAAACAATGACTTACCGCTGATTAGATCTCATAGTTTTACGTCATGTAGGACAGTTGTGAACCGACGTGAATATGGTCGGATAGACCAGATTTTTTTGGTCTTGAACCTCTATGAGGTTTCCTATGTACCTTGCCCTGTCATGGATCAATGTCCATGTAGTTCGGAATGGTGTGGGGGTGGTACACTAGGCTTCCCAATGTGTTGGATAACTGACGTGAATGGGGTCGTAGAAAGCAATGGGTGGTGGGCTTTAACCACTTGTAGGCTTCCTACATACCTTGCCATGGCATGGATCAAAGTACCTGTAATATGGAATGGGTGAATTGGTGCACTGACATGAATGTGGTCAGGACCAAAGTGAGAGTTGGGTTTGAACCTCAGGGAGGCTTCCTACGTACCTTTCCATGGCAAGGATCAAAGTCCCCATAGTTCAAAATGGTTTGGGGGCTTATACTCTAGGTTACCCAATGAGTTAGTGAACCAATGTGAATGGGATCGTAGTGACCCATGGGTGGAGGGAATGAACATCTAGAAGTATTCCTACGTACCTTTCCATGGAATGGATCAAAGTCCCCATAGTTCAGAATGGGGTATTGGTGAACCATCATGAAAGAGGTCGAGAACAAAGTAAGAGTTGGTATTTATCCTTAGGGAGGCATCCTAGGTGCCTTGTCATGGTAAGGATCAAATTCCCCATTGTTTGGAATGGTATGAGGCTTATTATTTAGGCTTCCCTAATTGGGTCAGGGTCAGTGCTTAATCTAAGCCCACACGAGTCATGCTCGATGTGAGAAACAAGAGACAGCAAAGACCTGAAGATCACATTTCTAAAGTTGTGTCTGTGGGAAGTGAAGTGGGGCTTTCCTGGGGTTAGTAGCTGTCTCATGGTAGACGATGGGATCATGGGGGAGAAATGTGCGCTACCTGACGATTGACTAGAGATGATTGGGTTCTGGTTAATCACTCACATCAGGTGGACCATTTTCTCCTCAAAACACCCAACGGATCCATATCCATCAATACATGGACCTTCTTTCCAAAGGCATGCTTTTACTGGGTGGTTTGACCAACGATGATTAAGAACTAACATTGGTCAAGAGGATGGGAATTTGGGATCATCACATCCATTTTGGGCAGGATTTTTCCCTGTTTCGGGACTCTCTTATAGATTTAAGACGTATTCATATGTTCGCAAATCCTTCCTTTATACCCAAGAATATTATCCATGGACTCCTCCTGGTTGGAAATGGTCATATGGTTGTAGGGATTGGGAATCATTTATGCCCGAGGTTAACCATCCCTCGTTGGATTAATGGCCCCGAGGAGTCTGGACTCATTGAGATGACATTGGTTAAATGCCTCGTAACCAGGAACTATGGAGTTTATTATCATTCAGGGGGACAGATAATGACTAGAGAATTTAGTCGAACATGTGGTACGAGCCTCCTACCTATCCCTATGAGAGGAATCAGAATTCACATAGTTTGGTTTGGTATGGGGATTACAGTCAAGGCTGCCCAGGGTTGGTGCGGTGAACTGACATGACGAAGGTTGGAATGAATGATTGATGGGCTTGAACCTCGATGTGGCTTCTTTCATACCTTTCCCAGGAGATGGGGATCAGAGTCCACGTAGTTTGGGTTGGGATGAGTCTTACACTATGAGGCGGCCCATGATGTATGTATACGAACGTAAAGGGGGTCGGAATGACTGATTGTTGGGATTGATCCTCGGGGAGGCTTCCTACACACCCTGCCAGGGAGACATCGATCAAAGTCCACATAGTTTGGGAAGGGGTGTTGGAGAATCGATGTGATTGTGGACCGGAGGGTCGTATGGTGATCAGACATGAACCTCTTAGAGGCTTCTTATGTATCCATGTGGAGGGTAATCAATGTCCACAGAGTTCGAATTGGAATGGGGCTTATGCTCTGAGGTAGCCAAGGGTAATGGATTGGGGATTACACTATGAGGAGGCCCATGAGTGGATGTCATGGTCAATGCGTACTCTAAGACCACGTGATTCATGCTCGGTGTGATAAACCAGAGGCAGCATGGACCCGACGATCACATCGCCAAAGGTGAATCTGTGGGAAGTACGATGGGGATTACACGTGGAGGTGGCCCAAAAAGTTAGGGCTTACTCCAAGATGGATTCCCATTGTGATAAAGCCCAGCGGGAAAGGGATTTGGCCCCGAAGAAGAATGGAGAAACACCCTTTCCCACTATGCCCATCCATGGCCATGGTCATGGGGATGTACGAAGGTGAATGGATGCTTCCTTCTGATGGGTAGTCCACCACTTACCATGGAGGGGAGAAGTGCCACATTCCTAACAAGTGGAGGGGTAGAAAGGGGACTCCTGGGCAAGGACTCTGCACTACCATTGGTATGTGGACCCAGGAGTGACTCGGGAACCAACACAAGGGCCGGGGAAAACCCTTCTCTCTCACCTACCATGGGTATGTGAACTCAAAATGGCAGGCTAATGTGCCTGAAGGTTACATCACACGGGTCTGGTGGCTCTGGTGGAGGCCTCGGCTCGGGGCTGATGAATGGGCCAATGATGGGGTTGCGAAGGATCAGGCCGGATTGTAATGATTTTATTTGGCATGGGGAATAGGAACTCTGAAGGATTTGGTGGGACACACATGTGAAAAATGAGGAGTGTCTCCCTTCATGTAGGGAGGTGCTACGTGGCTGGAGAAGCCGTCCACGAACTAGGGTTGTCTGCGGACTAATGGGCATCCCGTAAACCCAGGTGGTTCGCAGCTTCAGATTCGGCCCGCATACCATGTTGGTAAGCGGAGGGTTCTACATGAGAAGAGGAGTACAAGGGCAACACCGGTCGAAGGTTCGTCAGTCGGGGCTTTTCCTTCATAGGAGGGTGCTACGCATTGCGGCAAATCAAAAAATGGGCATCAACTCCCTGGTCTGTGGGGACTACATCTTCCAAGAGGCCATGGATCACAATCTTATTTTCATTGTTATTTTATGGTCGCGATTCACCAAGTTGTTATGCATTTTTGGTTCATTATTAATTTGATTCTAGTTTTATACCTATACTGGTACGCAAACTAGAACATCGCTGTTAATGAAATCCTAAGCTCCTTCTTTCGAAATCCTTCCACCTGAATCTAATATATCTCTCTTTTCTCTTCCCCCTCCACCTCCTTTTATAGAGTGGAGAAAGACATATGTGTTCATGTGGAACCTTTTGTGGAGGCCCATGACTGGAAACCTAGATTACAGATGAATTGGTTAATCCGAAACTCCCAGGGGGGCATTGAACACACCTTCCCCGCTAACCAAACTAGCTCGGGGAGTGCTTTGCGGCCACCCAGGGTTCCTCTTCCATTTCGAAAATGACATCGGGTGAGGCCCCATCCGGTTGACGCAGTTCATAGATGGGGAAGTTCGTGATGGTTGACCGGGTTGGTGCCGGTCCTACTTCACGCCCGCAGAGGATCCCCTCCTCTATTCCGTGAACGACAACAGTCCGCAGAGGGGGCACTTCACGGAACTAGCTGCATACCATTATCATTGGACCGGTCTGCGAACCGGTACACCTTGTTCCATCCATTGAGTATTCTCTACACTTTTCCCAAATTATTTGGGGGGAAATTGGGTAGAATCACCCTTGGATTAATGGGTATTCTCAATCTCCTTTGCATATTTTTCAGGAACCGACAAATAACCCCCATCGGAATGGTGTGTGATCTGAATGAAGAGGAGGCCATTCAAATGTAGAGTGGTCATGAAACATGGTTGGTTTTTGGTAGGGGTGTGGAACTGGTAGGGTACCATGCCTATAAATATGGGGGGCCTTCATTTGTCTTTTACTGAATTCATCATGAAACCAACGCTCTCTTTATTTTTGTCTCTGCATGCTCGTTCCTTCACGAAACGATTAATTAATACAAGATATAACTTTTGGCTAGACCATGGGATCTAGTGAGCATAGTTTGACTATTGCTTGGGTTTTGAAGAAAAACCGCACAAAATTTTTTTATTTTCTTTTAATACCCTAATTTTTCTTGTTCCCATTTGGTGTGGCCCCAACGGGTATGGCATGAATTCTGCTTAGGTCGCCATTCTCAATATTTAGGCCTAACGGGCTTTTCAGTACTTTTTGTGACAACTAAAAGGGTTTGAGAACATCAGTATTAATTAGGAGTGTGGATCAGGGTCCCTGTCCTAGGCATTTATCTAGAGTAACGGATTGTTGGTGCTTGGTGCAATTTAAAGTCATGTAGTTGGGACATTTTCTAGAGTGCAATGGCTTCTCCTGGTTCTCAGTAATCTTGTCAGCGACGTTCCACCATATTCAGGCAGGGTCGTGAAATAGACTGGTAAACTGTAGCTCATAGGGTTCCCCGGACCTTTGATGAACATGGGGGCTCTGGTTCCAAGAGGCGTATGAAGAGAAGCATTGCCAAAGGAAATCTAGCCTTTGGTAGATGGGCTAGTGGAAATCAATATGCAGAGCTGCTGAGGGAAAGGTATGCATATTAATGAAAAGGTGTCCTTGGGTCAGTGATTGCATTCTCCTGATAGCCACACCACTTTAGGGATGTTGATATTCGGGACCACCCGGGGTGGCTTATAAGAGTTAGGATTTTTCTGAGTACAGAGTATGGATTCTAAGGAGAGGGTGCCTGGATATGTGAGAAACATATAGGCTAAATTTTCGGAGAATGGGAGAAGTCATTCCTTCTCACATTGGTGTGAGATGGTGGTTTGTTCAGTTCTGACCCGTGGACTGGGGGACAGAGAAATGCCTTTGTTCCTTACTGAACCCATGACAGGTTTGACCGTGCAGTTTAACGTAATGCGGCAAGGCTGGATTCTGTGCAGATTAACGTCATGCGGTATGCATGAGGAGCATTATTAAAGGATGCAATGCAGTTTAACGTCATACAACGAGGACATGGGACATTTTTTTGTTGATGTGGTGCAGTTTTAACGTCGTGCAACGAGTACAGGTGGAATATTTAAACAGTGAAAATGCTTGTAGTTGGAGGCATTTCTCTGGATGTTTAATGCTTGGTCTTTTCAGATTTATACCAAGCAGCCAAGATGTTCCATACATTTTAACATCATGCGGTTAGGATGTAGTTAAAAGGCCACTCATGTTCAGAATGTCACTAGGCTTGAACATCTCGATATTCCAAAGACGTGGAAAGGGGTTGATTGGTGTAAATCACTGTTCCGTGGCTTCATGGTTCATGAGAAATGATATGTGGGCTCTGAGGCTGGTAAGCATATGGATCTTGGAAGAGTATCACCTAAGGAAAAATTTCTTTTTGTAGATGGTCTAGGGGCTATCAATATGCAGAGCCGCTAAGGGCATGGTATGTATAGTCATGAAAAGGTGTCCATGGGTCGATAACATTCCACTTCTAATGGAAATGAATGGTTATGAAGATCTGCGATTATCTGGGCTGTGAAGTCAGTCATTTGGTAAGATAATATCTGGATTTTTCGGGAATATTCGACCATGGTTTCTATTAAAGCTTAGAGAGCTCCCTCTGCTGATTTATCTTGTGCGCGGGGTGTACCTTCATTTCATGAAGTTTAACATCTTGCGGTAAGGACGAAGTAATCTTATTTTAGCAGTCATAGAGCTCAGAACATTGGGTGATTATCACTACAGTCACTCAAATACTAACTGAGTTACCTTGCTCTGATATACTCTGAACAGGGTGGGGGATGGAGGATGTAATCTATAACTCTGAGTTTTCCCGTATAAGGAGATGTGGTGTGGGGGCTCTGAGGCTTGTATGCGTATGGGGCTAGGAAGAGTACCTCCAGAGAAAATCTTAACATTGGTAGACGGGCCAGGGGCTATCAATATACAAAGCTACTGAGGGCATGGTATGCATAGTCATGAAAAGGTGTCCCCGAGTCGATGACTTTCACTTACGATGTCCATGAATGAATATGAAAATCAAAGAATGCTCATAGTACATACTTCAACATGTGGGGATAATGGTGTCTGAGCAAACAAGAAACATCTTCACTTCAATTTTCCGTTGAGTCAAAGTAGCCTAGCCCTGGCTTGATGTTCACAGATGCATGTCTTCATGCTAACCATGGGCAGAAATATAGGCTATCCAGGTAGGGATACCATGGAAACATTCAGATGTGAGATGTGAATGAACTTGTAAACCACTAATCTATAAATTTTTGGATCGGGAGATATGATATGTGGGCTCTGAGGCTGGTAATAATACGACGATAGGAAGGGTATCACATGAGGATATCTTGCCTTTGGTAGATGGGCCTAAGGCTATCAATATGCAAAGCCACTGAGGGAATGGTTTTCATATTCACGGAAAGGTGTCCACGGGTCGATAAATTTCCTCTTCCAATGGCCATGAGTGATTATGAAGACCCACAATTATCCAGGACATGGAGTCTGATGTATGGAGAGGATGCATCCAAATGCAGGAGGATTATTCCCATCTTGTTTCACCATATAACATTGGTGGTTCGTGACGAAGTTTGTGCAGTTTAATGTCGTGTGGTGAGGATGAGCTCCATGCAGTTTAACGTCATGCGGTAAGGTCAATAGGTTTATATATTTTTGTTTTATTTTCTCGGTGGCTGTGCTGGGAGATAATATCCCAGGGTCGCTATGTATCCTGCGAGGCATAGGAATCAGGCCACACATACTTTTCTTTCGAGTACACCTCATGCAGGTCTGGTCCTTACATGGGGGGAGGGGGAATAGTTATTTTTTTATTTTTTTTATTTTTTTATTTTTTTTCTTATCTGTGTAGTTTAATGTCGTGCGGAAAGGACGAGAATCAAACCCCGTGCAGGTCTGGTCCATACATGGGGGAAAGGGGCATTTTAAAATCTCTTTATCTGTGTAATTTAACATCGTGCGATAAGGAAGAGAAATACTCCCTGTCCAGGTCTTGTCCATAGACGGGGGAAATGGAATTTTTAACATCTTCTCCATGCACTTTAACGTTGTGCGGTAAGGATGAGGAATACACCCCATGCAGGTCTGGTCCATACACGGTGGAAAGGGAATTTTTGTATCTTCTCCATGCAGTTTAACGTTGTGTGGTAAGGACGAGGAATACACCTCATGTTGGTCTGGTCCACACATGGGGAAAGGGAATTTTTAACATTATTTGGGGATGGTTGGTCGAGGATGGAGGACCCTGGAGATGCTACGTATCTCAAATGGGAAGGAATCAATCCATACAAAGTTCATAGAAATATAATACACCTCGTGCGAGTTTGGTTCATACACAGGGGATGAGGTAATTTTTCGATCTTTCTTATCCATGCAGTTTATCATCATGTGGTAAGGATGAAGAGTACACCCTGTGCAGGGTTGTTCCGTACATGGGGAAAAGAGTAATTTTCAATTCTTCTTATCCATTCAGTTTAACATCATGTGGTAAGGACGAATAATACACCCTGTGCAGGTCTGGTCCGTACACGGGGGGAGAGAGCATTTTTTAATGGTTGGTCCATGATAGGGAACCCTGGCATCCCTATGTATCTCATGAGGACAAGAATCCAGCCTCACGTAGTTCTTTTGGGGAATACACCCCGTGCGGGTATCATCCATACGAGGTAAGGGGGTATGTTTGGCTTCATTTGAGGTTGCTGGGCTAGGGTGTGGAATTCTTGCATCACTACGTATCCTTCGAGGGTAGGAATCAATCCTCACATAGTTCTCTAAAAGACAATACACCCGATGCAGGTCTAGTCCAAACATTGGGGACAAGGGAATTTTTTTTCTTTTAAACCTCATTTGGGAGTGGCTGGGATAGGATACAGAATCCTAGTATCACTATGTATCCTGCAATGGCAGGAATCATGCCACGCGTAGTTCTCTGAAAGACAATACACCCAGTGTAGGTTTAGTCTATACATGGGGGAGAAGGGGCATTTTTTTATCCTTATCCGTGCAGTTTAATGTCTTGCGGTAAGGATGAGGAATACACCCCGTGCAGGGATGGTCCATACATAGGGGGAGAGGTCATTTTTTTATCCTTATCCATGCAATTTAACGTCATGTGGTATGGACGAGTAATACACCTCATGCAGGGCTGGTCCATACACGGTGGGAGAGGGTATTTTAACTTTTATTCGGTGGTGGCTAGGCCAGGATGGGGGAACCCAGCGTCACTACGTATCATAGGAATGAATGAATCAAGCCATACATAGTTCATTGAAATATGTACACCCCGTGTAGGGATGTTCTGTACATAGGGGAAGGGGACATTTTTTTTAATTTTATTCCATTTGGGAGTGGCTGGGCTAGGATAAGGGATCCCGGCATCGCTACGTATCCTACGAGGGATGGAATCAAGCCGTATGTAATTCTCTAAAATCTGTGTAGTTTAACGTCGTGCGGTGAGGTTGAAATACTCTTAGTTTAGGGTCATAGATTTTGGACCATTAGGTTCTTGGAAATTTAACGTCCTACATCTCGGCTGATAACTGCTTTTAGTTATTCCGGTCAGGATGAAATACTCTTAGTTTAGGGCCATGGAGTTTGCACCGTTAGGTGCTTGGTAGTTTAACAACATTCTACTTGGACGATAACTTCTTTTAGTTATGTCGGTGAGGATGAAATACTCTTTAATTATGTGAAATATTTCTTCAGAATCCTCGAGTTTGTTGAAGTGGTGGTGAATTGCTCGTCCATGGAGATCAGGGCATATGCTTCGTTGGAGTAGAACTTGTGAATAACATATGGTCCCTCCCACTTGGGATCTAGATTTGGAGGTTTCTATTCGGGTATCATTTGAGTCCAGAGAATCAAAACCTACTCTCCTTCCAAGAAAGACTGATGACGAACCTTTTAATTGAAGGTTCGTGTGATCCGGTTCTGATATACCTCCAGATGGTGAAAAGTGTGCAACCTCTTCTCATCGAGCTGTTCCAATTCACCTTGTCATTTTTCTGATTGATCATCTTTGGATAACTGATCACAAATGGTAGTGCAGAGTGAGGGTAATTAGAGTTCAATGGGCAGGACCACATCTGTTCTGTATACTAATGATTATGGAGTAGCCTGAGTAGCGGTGCAGATTGTGGTTCGAGAAGCCCACAATGCATGGTGGAGTTTATCCGGCCATGAATTCTTGTCATTCTCAACCATTTTATGGAGAATGTTGGACATGGTCTTGTTGAAATCTTCTATCTATCTATCGGTTGTTGCATGGTAGTAGGATGAATGGTTATCCTTGATACCATATTCTTGGTATAGTTTCTCTAATTCAATAGAACAAAAGTTGGTTCTATTATCCATCATTATGGTATGAGGGATGCCAAATTTGGTGATGATATTGGATTTTACAAAGATGACAATGTTTCTTGCCCCAAAATCCTTAAGGGTTGCAGCTTATGCCTGTTGGGAAAAGAATTCTGCTCCATGAGGATATACTTCAATTTTTTGGCTGTGGCGGGAGGATATGGTCACACAACGTCCATTCCCTAGATGGAAAATGGCCCAGGGTACTTATCCTGATGAAGTAACTCTGGGGGATGATGTATGAAGTTGTCATGAATTTGGAATGAGTGGCATTTTTTTGGTATAGTTCTCACAATCTCGTGCCACATTGGGCCAATATTACCCAAGCCATCGAACCTGATTGGAAAACATAGACCCTGGTTGGTGTTCTCAACTTTCCCCTACATGCACATCATTTATGACGACATCTGTTTCTTCTCCCCCAATGCATCTAAGGAGGACTCCGTCGAGGACTTATTTATAGAGGAATTCCTGCTGACCTGTGCCGCCATATAGGACGATGTTGATTTCCCTTCTCCGTATATGCTCTCGTTCATCCCTGTCTAATGGATGTTCTCCCTATTGAAGTAAGTTTGCAACGGGGGTCATACAGTCAGTGGCAGGAGCATATGGTTTAAGGATAGGATTGTCATCAGGTATTTCTTCCATCTTATTCTAAACAAAGAGTGGGACCATTCGATGATAATCAATTTTGATAACTATTTCCTCCTGGTATGGGTCAGCTAGGGCTGTGGCTGAATTAGCTAATGCTTCGACCTGTGCATTTTGAGAGCTAATAAAATAGGTCAATGTTGGTTCTTGGAAAAATTCCACCATTAACCCTCGTACATGGTCAAATAGAGGGAATCAGCCCCTCCTTTTTAAAAGCATAGTCACCATCGACTTGATTGATGACCAGTTCCAAGTCCCTTTTTACCTTAAGGTGTTGTACTTGCGCCTGGAGTACCAGATTGAGGCCCGCAATGAGGGCTTAATACTTCGCCTCATTGTTCTTACATATTTTTGATAAGAGGAAGCAATATAGAAATACTTCATTTTCTGGATACATGAGTATTATCCCCAACCCCCCCTTTTCTAATATGGGATCCTCCATCCTATTCCTTGTCGGGCTTCAGGGTGCACTGTTGAAGTACATTCCGATGTTGAGAGCTCCTCTTAGACCAAGAATATGTCTTCATCAGGTATCTCGACGTCTGGTGTGGTGGTCCCTGTTGAGGGGTTCTATACCAGAAAATCTGATAACGCCTAGCCTTTGATGGCCTTTTGGGGGACAAACCAGATGTCAAACTATTGCAGGATGACTACCCATCGGGATATGCGCCCAGTCAGCATTTGGATACTGAGGATGTACTTGAGCAGGTTACATCGTGAGACCAAATGGACTTCATGATGCTGCAGATAATGTCGTAATTTTTGAACTACGAATACCAAGGATAAAAAACTCTTCTCAATGATTGAGTATCGAGTTTCACCATTGATCATGGTTCGGCTGAGGTAATAGAGACTGTCTTCTCTGCCGACGTCGTTTTTCTATGTGAGGAAGGCTCCCAGTGACCGTTCTAGGGATATCATGTATAAGATAATAGTTCATCCTTCAACCAGGGGAATGATCACCAGTGGGATTAAGTGGTACATATTTATGCTTTCAAACCCCTCTTGGCAGTCATCTGTCCATTGGTACGTGACTCCCTTCTTCATTAACCTGGTAAAGGGAAAACATTTTCCTACCAGGTTGGCTATGAACTGTCTGATATAGGCCAGGTGTCCTTGGAATCCCCTCAACTCGGTGAGATTGTGGGGATGTGTCAGTCCAAGGATATCCTTTGTATTTTTAGGGTCGACTTCTATGCCATGATGGTGTATGACAAAGCCAAGGAAATTCCCTAGGGTAACACTGAAGGCTCATTTCAAGGGGTTCATCTTCAGGCTATGTTGTCGAAGTCTGTTGAAGACGGTCTCAAGGTCTGACAGGTGATCTGAACGCTGTCTGGACTTAACCACCAATTCATCCACGTAGCATTTAACGAATCTCCCTAGAAATGGTTTTAACGATACTATGCATGGAATGCTGATATGTGGTGCCAGCGTTCTTGAGACCAAAAGGCATAACCCTATAATAGAATATTCCTTGAGGGGCCATGATGGTCATGGAATATTCGTCTTCTTGGTCCATCATAATTTTTGTATACCGAGAATAACCGTCCATGAAAGAGATAGCCTCATACCTAGTCGTTGCATCGATGAATAACTCTGTGATCGGGACTGGGAAATCATCTTTCGGACAATGCCGATTGAGATCTATGAAATCTATGCAAACACGTATTTTTCCATTCTTTTTCTTTATAGGGGTGATTTTTTCCAACCAGATGGGGTACTGGACCTCCCGAATGAAGCCTACAATAATGATATTATTGACTTCGGCCTCTATTTTGGCTGCAAGTGAGGGGTGGGTCCTTCTGGAAGCATGTTTATAGCCCCTATGGTCTTCTAGCAGACCTAGGTGATGTATCGCCACTTCACGATCAATTCCCAGCATTTTTGTTTAATTCTAGACAAAAACAACTCATTGTTGCCTCATGATGGAGGTATATACCTCGTGCTCTATGGGGGACATGGATGCACTAACAAGAGTGGGCCTAGAGTCTTCCTCGGTACCCTAGTTTATTTCCCTAAGCTTGTCCACTGTGGTGGAGATACCTTCTTCAATTGCGGGAGGTGCATCCCTAGGATCCTCCTCCTCTTATTCACCCAAATCCTCATATTCTTGATCCGAGGAGGGGAGAGTTCTTGTCTCTGGATCCTGGGAGTCCGGTGGGAAGGCATTATGGGCATCCTCACTCAAGTATTCACCACAAATTGTGGGTTAGAAGAAGTTCCCACATTGTCATACTCGGACGTTATGGCTGAAGTCATGAGGACATTAGAGTGTGTGTCCGGACTTGAACCCATGCTCTGAACATGGTTGATGGGCAGTATGTAGTCTCTGCCATAATGTCAGAGGGAGTCATCAAGAACCATTTCCAAACCATTTGGAGTGGGGATCCAGTAGACACCATTGACCGAAGGCTTCTTTTTCTTTTTCTCATAGAACCCAACATCAATGTAATGTGACTCAGAGATCTTGAAAGGGGATTTTTCAGTGTGAAATGTCCCACATTTTCCATTGACATTGTACTTAATGCACTGGGGGTGGGATGAAGGAATTACTATGTTCTTTTGGAACCACAACCTTCTCAGCAGGGAATTTAATGTTGTGCTCTACCAGACCACCAATAATTCCAAGTAGGCTAATAGGTTACCAAAATTGGTCAATAGCTTAATTTGTCCCTTTGGATTCTATTCAATATTGTGGTAACTTAACAGAGTTGTGGATGAGGGTACTAGGTCATTCTCATTGTAGCCCAGATTACAGAGAGTTCTTAGGGGAAAGAGGTTAACTACAGAGTCGTTGTCAATAATGAATTTGCGGATCTCAACATCATCTAGTGTATCGCACACATATTGTGGTTTGATGTGTCCTTGCATGGTGTTATCTTCATCCGGATTGGTGATGGAAATCCCTGCATTACATTCAGACGAGCCAGTCTCCATCCTATAAATCTATGTGGTAGCTACCTCAGCTTGAAACTCTTATGGGCTAAGCAAGGCTTCTATAAGCGCCTCCCTGAGTTCAGCTGACAATCTCAGGGCATCTAGGATTGACAGTTTGGAAGGTACCGATGCCAACTGATTTAGTTTGTCATATTCCTATTTCAGCTATCGACGCTTCTCCATTGGTGGGAGAGTTTTAGTGGGAATCTTGGGAGTAGGAATACATGATGAAAATGGACTGGCTGCATGGTCAGATACTGATGATGTCCCCATGTTCTGGGGAGTCGGCCTGACCGGTCTGTTTGTGCGCACTAGGTGGCTAAAAAATTATTCCTCCTCTGATGGGTACCGTAGAATAACTGGGCCAGAGGGGCTGCCTATGGAGGTAGAGGAACATTCTTTCTCCTGTTGAGTCCATTGACGGTCTCTCCCATGGTTTTTCGCGACATTGACAGTTTGGGCTGAGGTCCAACCGTAGGGTTGGTTTCATCCACGACTACGCCTCACATGGTATCCCCTGCCTCTGTGATTCCTTCTTCTGGCCCATTGCATTGGGAACTCGGGTTCATAACCATGCCCATCGTCATGGAACGATTCCATAAGTTAGATGACATTTATGTAACCAAATATTGGATGCTCATCCTCTTACATGTTAACCTGGTCGGTTGTCCTTGATGGTTCCATTTGGTGGGGCGGTGCCCATGGTGCCATGTTTGGGGGCACAAAATCCAATAGTGTAGGGGCGAACTTCAGCTTCGTTGCAGACTGCTCCTCTTGCACTCGTCTCCTCCCTTCTTAATTACTCCTAGATGATAGACTCGTGGAGGGTAGTGAGGCTGATATTGTCGGATGTGAGGCCTTAGGGGTTGTTGGAGGCAACACTGGCCACTGTAGTTGAGCTCAGAGTATTCCCTGGGCTCGGTTGACAGCCTTCCGAGTCATCCAGTTATCATATTTCAGACCCTTATTGCTGGTGACTTCCTGCCACCCCTCCACCTTATCAGAGTCAGTGGTAGAAATGTACGTCACATTTGCTGGGGGTGGTTCCATCTCAACCTGCCCGGAGTCTACCATTCTTTGTAGGAGGTCTTTTAAGATGATGCATTCTCAGATATTGTGCCCCAACATCCGATCGTAGGGACAGTAATCTGGCCTGTCATCATAACTGAATTTTTTTGGGTTTCCTTGGCTTTGGGAGGCGGAACAAGTTGCAATTCATGGCAGTGATGAAGTAGCCGTGGACAGAGGACGTGACAGAGGACACTTCAGCTCTAACTTCTCTTTTTTGGGGGCTTGCAAAGCTATTTGGGACTTCAAATTGGTCCTCTGTCGAGAGTCCTCAATTCTCTAGGTAATGGCCAAGAGATGGAGGAGGCCAGTGGTGCACTCCACTGGTATGAGCGTTGTTCATAGCTCATCTCAAAGATTATCTATGCATATGGAAAGCATCTCATCTTGAGTCATTGGCATATTCAGAGAGTGTGTGAGACTATTCCATCTTGCGATAAAATCTGAGACCCTCTCGTTCTCCCTCTGATTGCAGTTCATGAGGGAGTTGATCGTTGTTTTAGGCAACGTTGATCTGAAGTGGAACGGGAACTACTGCCAAAGGTCTTCCCATCTTTTTATTGACTAGGATGGAATACTCATATACCAGATGAAGGCAGATCCTTGCAAGGTCTGTATGAAGCATCTGAGTTTCACTGCTTCTTCTTGTTCTGGAGTTCCCATCACAGGGTCGCAATAACATGCGTAGTGTATCAAATGTTGTTCTGGATCACCTGATCCATTGAAAATAGGGAATTCAGGGCTCCCAAAATTGGGTGGATGTGTTGTTTTTCTCACCCAATCCGGGTAGGGCTTCCGCTCTAGCTGTATCGGAGCGCATCGACCTTCCATCGCTTCCAATAGAGTTTTTAGTTCATCGATGGTGTTGGTGAGACCCTATTTTACATCCTATTGGGCCCTTTCCTGGGCACGTGTAGACCAAGGCATTGCTTGAGGATCTATCTCGGTTGTCACCATGGGTGCATGTGTCGTTTGTGACACCTTCGGAGGGTTCAGACGTACTTGCTCCAGTTTCTTCCTAAGTGGAGGGAAGTCTTGGTATTCATCTGGATCCATAATTAGGTAGTTGGATGGGCTGTTCACCTCATTTGGTGGGACAAACCTGGGGATTTGAGGTGCACTTACTAGGAGTTCAGGGCGTAGTCCTTCTTGGGAAGCGCTTTCAATAAGACTGTTCCTCTAGAGTAGCCCAACATTATGCCGCCTCAATTCTTTCATTTCCTCCTCCTTTCTAGCGAACTTCTATTAGGGCGTAAATTTCTTGTTTTTATTGAGAGAAGGAGGTGGGTTAAGGGTAACCGATCCTTTGTTCCTTTCTGTGCTGGAAGCTCGCAGGGTAAAGGATGAAGGGTTAGCTAAAAGGGTGACCATATGTAGGGTGACCCTCTGGATTCGGGTGAGCACACCTGGTGGTTCGTTGTGAGTCACAGCCTGACCGGAACCATCGTCTCCCGATCCATCAATATTTGCATCATCTCCGGTGTCACTCATGTGGTTATCCTCTATGGCATTTATGGATTCATATCGTGGGGTGGTGGAGATATTATCTTCCAAATAAGAAGATGATATCTCGTGCCTTTTAGCAGTCCTCCCTTTCCTGTCCCAGCATCGCTTCTGGACTTCTTGACAAAGGGTCGCACAGAGAGTTATTTGATTCGACCATACGGTAAGCCTCCCTTTCAAAGGGGATGATGATTCAAATGAATGGATATGGAAGGAACCTTCTCTTCTAACTGTCCTCCCTAGAGGAGAGAATACTGATTCTCATGGGGGAGGTTGTTGTTGATAAGGTAAAATTGCCCCAAGCCCGAAGGGCTGGTGTTGGATCCGTTCCTTGGATGTTGTGTCTCTTTCCATTTTTTTTGGTCTTACGGGGGCATTTGTTGTTAAAAATTCCCCTAGCCCTATAGGCTGGGGTTGACCCTGGATTGCGGTAGCGACTGCTGCTATTGCTATTTTCCTAGTTTCATGTGCCCCCATTTGGGGGTGAACTGGGTTTGGTTCTGAGTTCGTCTATGAATCAATCCATTCTCAGGAGGCAGGCAATAACCGCTGATTAGACTCTATTTGGAGAGAGGCCTGTTGTATTCTCTTGGTGGGCTGATTCAAGAGTTATTTAATGGATTTTTCACATCGGGCTTGACGCTTCTAGGACTTACTCAAGGCCTGTCTCTGTTGGGTGTGTTGTATTTCCAAAGTAGAGACCCCACTAGATTGCTATGTTGACGTGATTATGTTTCAAGACACTATGTCAAATGGGTTATTCGGGTTGGGGAGTAGAGTGAAATGCAGAGTTCCATGTTCCCCCTTCCCCTGATATGGACTCCCGTCAGAGCATCACCGATGAGGCGCCGCAGCTGGTGCAGTGCACAGAGGCAGGCTATCTCTGGGTTCCCTTTACGCCACTCAGTTCGCAGTTTCTGCACCGAAGGAAGAGCTTTCAGGTCGATGAAACACCAGAAGTATCCTATTAACTTGACACGGTCTACATACCCATCATAGGGAAAGAAGCTTGATTTCAACCAAGAGAGGGTTTTCCATATATTGGAGTGGATTTCGTGCACACATTATTCTGACAACGTCCTGGGTATGTCGTATTGAGATGTGGTCGTGGGCCAAAACATAAATGGTATATCATCTCTTGCCAGTCGTTTCCTCAGGTGCAACATGATGGCATATTCATTTGCTAGTTATTGCTCTACCATGTCAGCCCAACTGAGATTCTCACCGATAGTGTGGTTGGGGGTAGTGGGGCCGATAGGTATTGAATTGTCATGTGGGTGGTTCAAGGGTGGTTACGAAGATGAACGAGGTACCGTACAATTTCCTTATTCAATAATGATGTTGTTAGAAATTAGTTGATAATTTGACATGCTCGGTCCCATCCTTCTGAGTGCCTCAGAATATGAGGGTTTTTCTATTCTTGATTCGGCAGGGGGAGGACATTCCTGTCGATATGATATGTCACTGTGGGGAGGACCTTCGCAATGGTGGCCATGATAGCGAGGACTACCATTACTGCTGTCGTAGGGAGAGAAACTATGGGATACACCCTGGAGAGGGCCTTCATAATATACCGCAACATGGGGAGGTCCTTCTCGTTGATCGGTGTTTAGGTGGGGAGGGACTCCACTTTCTATTTCTCAATGGGGAGGGCTACCATTACTACTTGACGCCTCACTGCATAGAGGACATTTGCAGTGCACACCCTGGGGAGGACCTCCAAGGCGTGTAGTGTTGTTATGGGATGGGCCTTTGGAACAACTGCCATCATGGTGAAGATGACCATCATGGTTTGACATTTGATGTGTATCTTGGGGAGGACCTTCAAGACACACTATGAAAAGGGAGGACCTTCTTGTTTCTTGGAGCCATTGCGGGGAGGACCTTCGCAATGGCAGTTGCAATGGCAAGGACTACCATTATAGCTGCTGTAGTGAGAATGTGTGTGGGGTACACCATGGGGATGGTCTTCAGAATGTACCGCAATGAGGGGAGGGCCTTCTCGTTTCTTGATGTCTCTGTGGGGATGAACTCTGTTATCAGAGTGGAAAAGACTACCACCATGATATAATGCCTGGCTGCGTGGAGTTTCATTGCAACGTAACCCTAGAGAGGACATTCAGGGAAGGCCACGACAAGGGGAGGGTCGTCTTGTATAGATGAGTCATCACTGCGGGGAGGGCCTCCATAGTTGCAACTACGATAGCGAGGACTACTATCATAATATTTGGTCCCATTACATGAAGATTGTTTGCAGGGTATACCATGGGGAGGACCTTCAAGGTGGACCACAACAAGTGGAGGTCATTCTTACTGCTCGATCTTCTGGCCACGCAGATGGTTACTGTGACTCGCATAAAAAGAGAATATCTCGTGATCGATCATTATATGACCGTGGGGGAGGCCCCCACGGGTGCTCTGGGGAGGACCTTCAGAGCTGTTGGTAGCGACATTGCGGGGACTACCTTCGCAACTGCTATTGCCGCACCCATAATATTTTAATGGGTGGGAAGGGTTATAAGCCTTCGATATGTTCTTAGTAGTATTGCGAACCCCAGCTTCCAATAGAGATGATTCATGAACCCCCTCTTTATTTTCTGACTGCCTTCGGCGCGTTCGAGGTGCTTTCCTATGGGCAGCGGGGACCGTCTGCTCTTCAAAATAGCATTCACCTTTGGGTCCCTATCTAATTGGGTCCCGTGATTTTTTTGGGATACGCCGAAGAACATCTTTACTTTTAGTAGGAATATATTCCTGCTGTGGAGCATCCACCATGATGGACGAGTGTCCCCCAATTGGAACGTGTAAAGCTGCTTGATCCGGTTGCCCTTGCATCACAGAATATGGTCGACGACCCTCCTAGGAAGAAGCAGGGATGCAGATATGATCCGAGGAGGATATCTCATTTCTTAGATGAGTCACCTCAATTGTGGAGATGGTCTCACAGGCCCGAGTCCTTGTTTTTGCGGCTGACCCAATCACATTCTGTAAAATCTGCAAGATATGATCTAGGATTGATACCTACTACTCCATCATTTCTAGTATATGCAGAGATACATATTTGGATGGAACAAGTATGAAGGCCCATTCAGGTATTGGAGTATGAATATCCTGCTCTGGTCCTCCAGTGGTCAGTGGGTACTGACAATTCTCTTGTTTCATGGCAGTTGAACAAATCTGCCCCTGTGCCAGGATATGCCGGTCTGTCTCTCCGTTTTCCACCACATTGGGGTGGTGTACATTGCTTGCATCTATAGGGAGCTGGACCAACATATGTTGGTTTCCCACCATATTGAGTCAGTGTCCTTTGTTGGTAGGGAGACATTCTTGCCTATTAATTTCCACCACATCTGGATGTTGGGATTTGTGGATCGCCACCACATCGGGATGGTAGGTTTCGAGAGCATCTTCTAGGAGTTGGTTCTGTAGGCGCTAGGCCACCGCCATGTCTGGCTAGTGGGCTTCATGACCCTGGGTAGGGAAAGGTGCCGACCGGGTAGGTGCCGTCCTGTGTGAGTAATGGGTTTGATGGATCTCGGTGGGGATGCACTCTTGCTCGTATGATGCATCTATATCTGGATGGTGGGCTTTAGATGAGCGAATAGGTGTATGTGCCTGTTCATGACATGTCTCCGCGACTGGGAGGCAGAACTCCTCCTCAGGGACAAGGGTGATGATAGGTCCCTGGTTGTACGTTTTCCCCTCGTCGGGCGGTCCGAGGGGCTGGAGCTCGGGGTGCGTGGGCATGGATCCTCGGGGAAACATCCTCTTTAGCATGAGGATATTGAGTCGTGGCGTAACTACGATGATGTCTTATGGTGGGGGAATTAGAGCGGAACCCCTATTCAGTGGAGATTAAGTCCTCAGTGTTGACCTCATCCACCTTCCTATGATAAGGGAGGTAATAATTGTCTCGTTCCAGGGATAGACTCCTGAAACAGTTCGAGACAGAAACATGAGCCTTCTAGATCTTCTTTCACGGCCACTTCTGGACAGGCGACTGACAGGTCATGGCAGATTGGAGGGCGTACATGGCCGCATCCACCGTTGGGAGAGTACAATTCAAGTGGTACTCTCGGATCAACGCATCTAAGACCCAGCGTTGAAGACGCTGGGTAGGTGACAAGGTCCTTAGTTGGTGAGGAAGTCTGCTCATTGCCTTGTTGGAAGCACGCACCTGTGAGTTACTTAGTGACGCCATTGAATCGAAACGAGTTCTGAGTGGTACCTGTAATATATTTTAACAAATACCCAGAGAAAATCTGTCAAAGCAGCATCTCATGACCCCTTGGGTAATTAATGACCTTTCGTGGCCCTCCTTGTGAGTATAAATGGAGCACATGGTGGGACTAGCTTAAATTTGTCATGCTTGGTTAAAGAGTCACGTCGGGTTCACCATTTTTTGTCTCGCAGTGCATGACGGGATCGAGGGAGAGAAACGTGTGCTACCCGAAGATGGATTAGAGACGATTGGGTTCCACATAATCACTCACATATGGTGCACTATTTTCTCCTCGAAATGTCCAACGGTTCTATATCCAGCAATACGTGGACCTACTTTCCAAAGGCAGGCATTCACTGGGTGGTTTGACTAGCGATGAATAAGAACTCACATTGGTCGAGATGATGGGATGTTGGGCTCATCTAAACCATTTGGGGGGGGGAATTATTTCCTGTTTCGGGACCCTCTTATAGATTTAAGATGTATTCATATGTCCGCGAATCTTTGTTTTATACCCAAGCATAGTATCCACAGATTACTCCTGGTTGGAAACGGTTAGCTGGACGTAGGGGTTCGAAATCATTTATTCCTGAGGTTTACCATCCCTCATTGGATTAATGACCCCGAGGAGTCTGGACTCATTGAGACAACACTAGTTTAAAGCCGCGTAACTAGGCACTCTGGAGTTTATTTTCATATTGGGGGGACCAATAATGACCTGAGTATTTGATCAAACCCGTGGTACGAGCCTCCTACGTATCCCTGCGAGAGGAATCAGAATTCAAGTAGTTTGGTTCGGTATGGGGATTAAGCTCTAGGATGCCAAAGAATAGTTCGGTGAACTGACGTGAAGATTGTCGGAATGACTAATTGTCAGGCTTGAACCTTGGGGAGGCTTCCTATGTACCCTGCCTAGGAGACAGGGATCAAAGACCATATAGTTCAGGTTGGGATGGGGCTTACACTCTAAGGCGGCCCAAGGTGTGGGTATACCAACATAAATGGGGTCATAATGACCGATTGTTGGGATTGAACATCGGGGAGGATTCCTCTGTACCCTGCCTAGGAGACAGGGATCAAAGTCCACGTAGTTTCAGTAGGGGTGTCAGAGAACCGATGTGAATGCGGACTAGGGGGTTCGATGGTGATCAGGATTGAACCTCTTGGAGGCATCCAAAGTATCCCTATGTTGGGGAATCAAATTCCATGTAGTTCAAATTGTCATGGGGCTTACACTCTAAGGCATCCCAGGGTAATGGATTGGTTCTTACACTCTGAGGAGGCCCATGAGAGGATGTCATGGTCTATGAATACTCTAAGCCCACGCAAGTCATGCTTGGTGTTAGATACAAGAGTCAGTACTGACTAGACCATAACATCATGAAAGGTGTGTCCGTGGGAAGTGCGATGGGGAATATGTTTCGAGGGGGCCCCAAAAGTCGGGGCTTACTCCGAGATGGATGCCCATGGTGATAAAGCCCAGCGGGAAAGGGACATGGCCCCATAGAAGAACAGAGTAGCACCCTTCCCCACTACACCCTTACTTGGCCATGTCTATGGAGAAGTACAGAGGTGCATGGGTGCTTCCTTATAATGGGTTGTCCACCACTCCCCGTGGAGGGGAGAAGTTCCCCAAACCTAACAAGTGAGGGGCAGAAAGGGGACTCCCGGGTTTGGACTCTGCACTACCGTGGGTATATGGACCCAGGAGTGACTCGGGAACCCGCTCAATGGCCGGAGAAACCCATTATCCCTCTCCTACCATGGTTATGTGAACTCAAAACGGCGCTCTGGTGCACCTAAAGGTTACATCACATGGGTCTGGTGGCTCTAGTGGAGGCCTCAACTTGGGGACAATTAATGGGCCAATGAGGGGGTTGTAAAGGTTCAGGATGGATTGGAAGGATTTTATCTAGCTCGGGTAATACGAACTCTGAAGGATTTGGCGGGCCACATGCATGAAAAATGAGGGGTGGCTCCCTTTGCGTAGGGAGGTGCTACGCGTCTGCAGAGGCCGTCCGCGAACCAGGGTGGTCCGCAGACTGGTTGGAATCCCGCGAACTAGGGTGGTTCTCAGCTTCAGGTTTGGCCCGCGTACCAAGTTGGAACGTAGAGGGGTACATGTGAGCAGCGACGACCGAGGGCAACTCCGGTCAATGGTTCTTCAGTTGGGGCCTTTCCCGCATAGGAGGGTGCTATGCAGTGCGACATATCGTAAAAGGGGCATAAACTCCATGGTCCGTGGGGAGTGCATCCACGGAGAGGTCGTGGTTCGCTGTCTTATTTTCATTGTTATTTTATGTTCACAGTTCACCAACTTGTTATGTGTTTTTGGTTCCTTATTTATTTGTTTCTAGCTTCATACATATTCTTGTTCGCGAACAAGAACTTCACTGTTTGCAAAATCCTATGCTTCTTCCTTCGAAATCTTACCACCCGAATCTGATCGATCTCACTTTTCTCTTCCTCGTCCATCTCTTTTTATAGAGTGGGGAAAGAGATACATATGTGGTCATGAGGGACCTTTTGCAGTGTCTCATGAACAGAAACCCGGTTTACGAATGACTTGGTAAATTTGCAACAAGCGGGGGGCATTGAACGCACCTCCCTCGCGAACCAAACTAGATTGAGGAGTGCTTCGCATAATGCAGGGTTACGCCTACATTCTGTGAATGACAGCAGGTGCGAACCAGGATGATTGATGCGGTTCACAACTGGGGCGGTTCGTGATGGTGGACCGGGTAAGCACCAGTCTTGCTTTACGCCCACGGAGGATCCCCTACTCTGTTCCGCGAATGACAGCGGTCCGCGGAGGGGGCGCTTCGTGGAACCGGCCGCGTACCGTAACCATTGTACCGGTCTGTGGACCGGTTCGTCTTGTGCCATCCTTTGAGTATTCTCCAAACTTCCCCTAATTATTTTAAGGGAAAATGGGTAGAATATCTTGTGGATTAAAGGAGATTCTCATTCTCCTTTGTGGATTTTTCAGGACCCTATAGTATCCCAAAGAGTAATTATTGGGACTTACTCTAGGATGGAGGCCCAATAGCGACAAAGTCCAGTGGGAGATGGATTTGGTACTGAAAAAGGGAGGGGTCCGGTGTCCATTCCCCCCTAGTCTATGGGAATGAAGAAGAAATGTGGAGTAGGGATGCTTCCTCCTACAATAAACGCTAGGGGATTACAATGAGATGGTCTCCCTATCCCTATGGTCAAACGCCACTCTAATAAGTAGAATATCATCCCTTATGATGAATGATCTCATCCTCATAGACCAGTGGGCAGGAATAATGTCCATGGTGGGGGAACCCCACGTGCGAGGCACGAGGTGAGGTCACTGTTAACGTCTTATGCTGAGGACAATGGTTCTTCACTGTTTAAAGTCATGCGGCTCAAACGTGGTGGGTTTACATCGCACCCCTAGGACTTAAATAACTGGTAACCTCAACTCCTTTGTGAAGTGAAGGGACTGGAAATGTCGTAGCTAGGGGGTAATGGATCAAACCATTGGGGGGTTCATGTTAGCGTGGCTATGTGAAGAAACAATAGTCGTTAGCGTGTCTATCTGAAGAGGAATGAGGCGAAACAACACAACGGGAAGTGTTGTCCAAGGGACATTGAAATCACGTCGTGCTAACCTGGAGGGTCTCAATGGAAAAGGAATTGGAAAAAAGTGGGGCCCATAGGCTGGGGCCTTGTGAAGCTCTATTGCTCCACGTGGCATAGGGTACTGGCGAAGTGGTGTGCTTTGCGATGTGGGGCGCCTCGGCCTAAGCATAGGTAAGAGGTGCATATAGGAAGTTCTTCGCGATGTAGGAAGGCATTTGTGGAGAATTTCCTTGCGGAGAAAAGGTACCTCGCGGAGCAAGGTATCGTGAAGCGATATGCTTCATTAAGTACAGTGGCATTGCCTTGTCATGTGGATCACATGTACAGGAAGGGTGTTTCGTGTAGCATAAACGCTCCGCGATGACCCGAGTCCCCTTGGGGATCCCCTTCCTTTGCGGAGACCCTTTGGATCTAGAAAAGGAATCCCTATCGAAAGAGGGGTTTAAAACAAGGAAAAAGGGAAGCACTTCGTAGAGAAGAAGTACCTCGCACAACTCATGGTTCACAGAGGACAAGGCACTTCATAATTCATGAGCTAGGAAGTTGAATGATCAAATGATCAGCCCTTGAAGTTGGGGGGGCAGAGCTGGTATTTATAAGGGAGAGGTGCCATGAAGTAGATCTCGCTCAGCGCGTAGGCAGAGCATACTCCATGGCATGCTCGTGAACGTCAAATGCCATTGAGGAGCATCAACTCCTCCTCGCTCTGTGGTGGCCTCACGGAATAAAAATGTGGCTTGGAAGCGTCATCGCCTCCTCACTCTACGGTAGGTGTGGTTCCATTGGTGCTCCGCGAATGGCTTCTTGAGGAATCCTCTTGAGGATTTTTGTTTCTTCATGTTCTTCTCCCATTTTTGGTTCCAATAATCTTATCAAGCAATATCATGACCCATGTTCATTTTTATAATTATCAATTTTTTATTCCAAATTTATATCATTATTTCAAAACTGTAATTAATTTTTTCAGGTTATTCTATGTTTATTACCTTACTGTGTTTTATACATAACCTTCTTCTAATGTATTTTTCTATGTTATCACATGTAGTTTTATGTACAATGGAAAATTATGAAATTTTAAAATAATTTTTCTATAAGAATTATGTATTCCTTGTTTTATGTTGTTATTTAATGTACATAATTAAAAAATACACTAGACATATCTATTATTTTATTTTTTTGAATAATATTATTTATGAAATCATGAAAAAGTATAATAATTAAGAGGGTTTATATATTTTGTATCAATGTAAAAGTATAGTTATTTATTGGAATTGGATTAAAAAACATTAGATAACTTCATATACATAAGTCTACGTGTATGAAAATCACACCTATATTTTGGTATTTATATTGTATGTGTTTTATTAATAAAATACATCCATTTATTGATACTAAATGTAGATGAAACACTATGAATGATCTACATAGGCGAAAAATATGAAAAACGATGTTGTGTTACACTTTAATGGGATCTGGTTCACAGAAATGGGCCTTACATTACACTATGATTAACAATACTAAGGGATATTATTGGGTGGATTAATAATATACTTATGAACAATAATTAAGGGAATAAAAATTCTAATAATTGACTGTTATAGAAAAGAGATAATGGATATCATAGATTCAATCCTATAAATAACAAGTTAAGTAAATAATTTTCATTTATATGTTATCAATTAAATTTAATTATATTTTAGTTTATTTTTTTGATTGTTTAATGATACTCATCTTTATTTTCTCCGTTACTCCATAATATATCCTTAAATAGGAGTAATAAAGTAAATAACGAATGCGGTAGGCAATGTGATGAATACCATAATGAGTTGAAAAACCTAATGAGAGTGGGAATCGTGAAATTTATCCTAAAGAACTCTTAGATGAATCAGTTTATGAGTAGAAACAAAGATCATGAGGAATTCTCAAAACCCATAAAAATGGGCAATTTACAATTTTGTGATTTATTCAATAGTCCTCCAATGATAAATAGATCATATAATCCCTTAATCATGGAATAATAGGTCAACTCAATTGACAATATCTTCTCCATCCTTCAATGTTCATAGAATGATATGGTTATGCTATATGATTATCATACAAAGGGAGATTCTAAAAAGTTGTGGAAAATGATCAACAATAAAATTCCAGATAAAGTGATCGAATAAATGGTGTGTAAATAAATCCATAACAAAAATATTGATAAATATTTTTCTCCCACTCTTCATATTAAAATAATAATGTATTTCCACTCCAAAAATAAGAAAAAACGATGAATCTATCAACATACATGAGGAAAATGTCAAAATATTTTCACAATACACATTAAACTATTCCATTAACCCTAAATGAAATATTTACCAAATTATTTATGGGATAAAAAATTACCTATAATATTCTATGAAAATCCTATACATTGATGGATATGAATTTTTTGATTTTCCCTTAAACTCAAAATAGATATCAGTGATTCATAATTGTGTCATGATGATAAGAATCAGAATGTAGAGTTTAATTCTGGTTCTTTAATGGATAAATCTAACTATTCAGTGAAATTTAATAATCCCACATATCAATGGTGTGGAATGAAACTACCTATATATTTCCTAAGGAGAATGCGGAAATGATTTAGGTTTAGAATTGAATAAATCCCATCTAGTGAATTCTAATATGAGAAACCCACTAATATAGTGGATAATAAGAATGATACAGACAACCCTTCTCACATTGTTTTATTCATAAAATATAAGGAACCATGGTTTTTTTCAAACAAATTCATTAATCTAAGGGGTTTTGAGACCAACAACAACCCCCATGGTAGCAATAAATATATTTTATGATAATAAATTATATTGTAGATCTAGAATAAAATTGGTGATATGTACACTTGTTTTTTATTCAATAATAGAAATAATACTTTTTTATTATAGTTATTTGCATTGTTTCATATCATTAATTTTTAGTACAACAATTCAGATACCATCAAAAATATTTCACGTATATCTATCTCTAAAAATTAATAATAGGTAAATTACTATATCCTAGGAATATAACTCACCCCTTATAGAAATTTTTGGGGTGAACATCATTTAAAACCATGTGATAAACCCTTAGGTGGAATTTGATGAAATAATGGTTATGGATTGGATATCTCTATATAGGGACAACATAAATTTCAATTATTAAGAAATCAATCTCCATATTATTAATTTCCCTTCGATTCTATTCAAGTATAAGGAAGGGGATATGTATTATTTAGTAGAAAAATCTAAAAATACATATTATTTCCCTACGATAATGTTTATCTACCTCAAATTATTGACTCTATGGAAATAATCACCCTTTAATACATTCCCATTGTGAGTGAATATACATATTTGTTTCTTGATAAATATCATGGTCTTCCTCCTAACTAGGATGGTAGAATTTTCAATTGATCATATCAGAAGGTAGTTTCCATTATCCAAGACTCTTAATTGAAATGTACTTGTGGAACTTGAGGTTCTGAAAAAAAAACTGCTAGAGAATCATGAGAATGGTATCAAATTCCCAAGTGCACTTCCTTCGGGTGGACCAATATTTTTCTCCAAGAATATGTATGTGTCAATGATTCTTTATATTAATTTTTTAAGATATCAAAAAATCGAATTAAAGAAAATGTATCCTCTAGCACAAATTTATGACTTTTTCTATCACCTATGTGGATCACAATACATCTCTATGGTAGATCTATAGTGGGGTATTATAATGTTATGGGGATGAGTGATACAATCCACCAAGAACTGTTTTGAAAATGGGAAACATAACTATGAGTTCATTTTAATTTCATTAGGAATCACTATTTATCATTAATTATTCATGTAGATTTGGAATACAATCATTAAAGGTTACCTTGACAAATATGTGGTACTATTTTTAAATTATATTCTAATATACTCCTAAAAGATTTAATAGCATGAGGAGAATTTGAGTATTATACTAATGACTTTGAAATATTAAAAGATTTAGAAGAACTATATAAAATATATGTTAATAATTAAGGATGTATCATTATTGGTGAATATAATCAATATCAATTGGATATTTGTGGATCCTTCAAAAATAAAATCAATTAACGAATGACCGAGTAAAAAATCTATGATAGATAGTTTTATATTCCTATGAGTATATACCTACTATCATTGATTTGTGAGATATTTCCCTCAATTTTCGAACCCTATAATAGGATTACATGGTTGAGAGATTTGTTTTCATGGAATGATGAATGCGAAGAGGGATTCATGGATCAAAATAGAAGTCTTATCATTTCACCAATACTCTCACACGCCACAAGTGGAGAAAATTTCATGGTATGTAGTCATTCATCAAATAAAGGAGTGGGTTGTATGTTAATGAATAATGTCAAAGTTTTATCCTATTATTCAAATCATTTTTATTTATCATGAATAGAACCACCCATTGCATGATATGGAGTTGGAAGAAGTGATATTTTCGTTGAAAATATGACATCATTAACTCTTTGGAATAAAGTTTAAAATATATATGGATAAAAAATACTAAAATTTATATTATCATATAAATAGGTTAATATTTTTCTATGAATATGGTTTTATCTGATCAAGGATAATGACTTTTCAAGTCACTAAAATCCTGGTAAAAGTGAATAAAATGGAAGACTCTCTAAGTATAACAATGAAATAATTATATAACAAATAAGTGTTGATGGAGATATGATATTATTATATTTAAAAAGTATATTCCTGGAATCATAAATGAAGGATATTAATCACTACTTTTCCCAAGGATTAGAAAAATTTACTTTCTGGATAGGATAAAGTATTGTTAAAGGGATGATTTTGGAATTTAGAAGATAGTGGAAACTAAATGAAATGGGAAATCCATAAAGATTAATGGTAATGATGATGAGGTTTTAATAATATGATCATTACTATTTATACCATCAAATATTGAATTAATGGAGCTGTTTGATGATGAACATTCCTTGACCATATCTACCCCGCATGGAATCACAAATATTATTAATACCTTTGGGAGAACTATTTGTGGAAAAATATGAATAAGGAGATCACAAAATATAAATCATGATGTAATGTATGTCATTTTTTAAATGTAAAAATGTTGAGAACCCAATGTGATAATGAAACCCTTGCCCATAGTTACACGGAAATCATAAATCCTAACTATGGTCTTTTTTATAGGGATTCTAATGAAATTAGGAGGAAATATTCCTATTTTGGTTATGGTGGGTTGTCTTATAAATACATATCACTTCATTGAAATAAAATAGTACATCTTACATGATAATATTTCAACAATATACCTTAGTGAATTAGTAAGGATATGTGTAACAATAAAATCAACTATATATGATTGAGATAAAATATTTAAATCTATTTTTTAAAGAGTCACCAAAATTATCCAAACATACAGTTAAACATCAGCATGACATGTCACCATCAAACTAATTTCCAGATTGAGTGGACTATCTAGAAACATGAGGACTTTTTGATATCATTCCCAATGGATATTAAACAAGGATAGGAATAAAAACTTCATCGGATATAGTTTTCATATAATTATAGTTTCCTCTATAACATCCAAAAATGCTCTATATGAATCCCTTATCAGAAGAGGTTGAGAACACCTATATGATGTGATGATGTTTTGGGAGGGAAATAGATCAGTACTTAAATGTTTGAGGAACTTATAGAAAATTGTAATACCATTCAGTAGCACTGTAAAACATTGCAGTGTTGAAAAAATATTTATTGAAAAAATCATAGGTGATACAAGGTTTATAAGGTTAGAGTTATGGTATTCATAAACATATCTCCATGGAATAAATACATGTTATTCTTGAATAATGGACAGGTTATTCCATGATACATCATTCCCTTTGTGCACATTTAACTCATTGGAGAGATAAACTATAAACTAGCACACCCACCTAACCTATCTTAATTACATGAAGTATTATATGTATCCCACTTTAGGAAGTACATAATATAACCCTAACGTGTAATCTATTCATAAGAGGTTCATTTGGAGAATTATCTCTCAAATGTGGAGAGGCTGATCATGATCTTAGATCATAGAGACAACATTTTAGGGAATAAAACAAATCACTTAATCAATGTTCTACAGAGAGTCCAAATTGTGAAGAATAAATGTGAAAATATAAGGAGGAGATAAAATGTATTCGCCATATTTTTTTAGTGTGGGAAAAGAAAATATCATGTGAGATATTTTGAAATGGTGTATGATTATAATGCCCGGACTTCAAATAAGTAAAATTCCCCAATTTATTTTATTTAATTAATTATTCTGTATTATGGATATAATAAACACATGCACTTATTTAATTTTATTATATCATATCATTTTTGAAAGACCATTAATTATCATTCCAATTTATAGAATATTCATTGAATAATGATCACATGATTAATATAACATTTAATTATTAAAAAATAGAATTATCATAGGTAAATGAACTGATGACATCATCCAGTATGATCATACCTAATTAATCCCATTTATCCAACTGTCAGGTAGATAAAATCATTGGGATTTTCCATTAATCAATCTTATGAGGTCATCTAACAACATAAACATGATTTAAACTCCTTCCTAGAGATGTTTATTCTCATTGAGATCATGACCCAAACCATTTATGTCAAATCACCCCATGAATGCCTCATCGTTGCACACATTACCCTTTGAGAGTTTTCTAGTTTTTTAAAGTCTTATGAATTGGGTCCATAACAATATGAATATATATATTTTATTTTTAATATAATAATCATCATATTTAATTCTTATCATTTCTTTAGAAATGTTTTTTATTTTCAGACAAAAAAAATTCTATTTTTAATTAGTATTAAATTTCAATTATGAAATTCATTTTGAATAATTATTGAATTTTTGAAAGAAATAATGTTTCTGTAAAATTTTTATAAAATATTTTTTATTAAACATAAATGATCATATGGTTGTTTATAATCAAATGTACTTTTTATAATGGATTAATAACGAATGTAAAAAACCTAGTATTTTTCATAAATGATTATTGTTATCTTAAAATTTAAAATTCAGATCTTTAGAAAAATATTTTTTAAAAAATAATAATTTTTATTATAATTAGAATTTTGAAATTATCCAATGTTTAAATATTCATAATTTTTTCCGGTAATAAAATTTTCAGGTAAAAATTATATACAATATAAATATATAGTGTGTATTATGACTTCGTAATGACCAAAAAGTGAATAAATAAATAATAGAATGTGTATCCATAACCAAATATATGTTTTAACATTATCAAAATGTTATTTTATGCATATTTGGTTAATTTAAAAAATCCCTTATTAACCCTCCCAAACCTATAATTAATTTAATACTTTTAAAATAATTTCCATAAGGTTGTGACTCACTTCCATATCATCAAGAGTATTATTTCTCTAATTCCATCCCTATATATTATAAATGAAATAAAAAACCCTTATTTTTACGAAACCATTGGAAAAGACCATGGGAAGATTTTTTGTCCTGTTTATTTTATTATATTGTGTCCAAAAACAAAACTTTAAAAAATAATAATGAATTCCAAAATATTTTATTATATAAACACAACCATATTAAAATATATATTCATTAAAAATAATTGTCTCACATACTTACTCTTACTTACCTTCTTAGAGTCCTCCCAAGGTTCCCCCATGGTGTAAATAATAGCATCAAAAGCATTTGGAATCACCCTCTCAAATTAAGGTATCCGCACCTTCTCACATTTATTCAATATTATTCACTATAATACGCCTTATATTTACAATTCTAAAGGTTGGGATATATTTTTCTATATCCTAATTAATGTCTATTAGATGTCCAAATTTCTGTATACCCCTTTATCTCTCATTAATCCATTTTATGAATCTTTACGTAATGTCATTATGTTGTCGAATGTTCACTATGATTTTTTCTAGAAAACAATTGAGAAGTGAATATACATAACAAATTTCTACCAAGGGTATTAACCCTTATGAACATATAAATTTTTATTAGTAAAATAAATTTATATATTAACTATATCTTGATCAGGTAAAAAAATTATGATTATTTAATCCATTTTATATGATCAATGTGGCATAATTAATCATGATAATGAAATGAAATTTATGGTTTCACCTAGAATTATATTGTGATAAAATTCATTAGGAAATTATTTAGTGTCATGAAATTTAACTAATAATATTTGGGAGTGAACGTAATCTATTAATGGAAATAATCAATTATTTTTTCATGGTTTTAAGCCTTAATATATGTATATGTTGCAGGGTTTTATGGGTTTCTCACATTTCCTATGTTACCTTTATGTTATCATGTTATATCTTTCCCCGTTGTTCATGCATGTGAGTGTAACTCCTTTTTTGTTCTATTTTTATTATTATTATCTAACATGTGTTACATTATATATGTTATTCCATGTTTATTTCCATAGTGGGATTTATATATCACCCATTTATTATATATGTCCCTATATAATCCCATGTGGTTTCAAGTATGAAAGAATATTATGAAAATACTAAACTGATTTTCAATAATGATTTTTATTAATTTTTCAATATTTTTATGCAATGTGGCTAATTTACAAATATATTTAGTTCTCAATCCTTAGTGTTTCATTATATGTAACATTATATAATAAATATTTATAAAATGTATAATGAAAGGCATAGTTATTATACATACCATCTCCCATGGTCACCACCATGAATCTGGTCCTAGTGACCATGAACATTTTACACCTCCATGAAGAAATTTTCATTATATTGGACCTAACATTTGTTAATATATTACGCCCAATGGATAATATTATATTTTGATATAAAAATCACATTAGTTTTTCACTAATAGATACAAAACATATTCTTTAACAATTAAACCATATATTCCTCAATTTATACAAAATGTTTGTTGGAAAATCATTTACATATTTAAAAAAAAGTTATTGGAAAAAAATAATGGTAAACATCCAAAATTTGAAATAAAATAAAATTTTATACTAGAAAAATTATATAATTTTGGTCGTATGAATAAAAAATCTATATTATCTAATGCATGTATTATAGATTTAGGTATATCTTGAACCAGGGTATAAGGTCAAGTGGTATGTTAATTTTTTTATATTAGATCCTCACACTCCTCATAAGAAAAAATGGATTTATGTATATGTGTGAAATCCCTTATCAAATAACTATTTGGATATACCATTATGGTATGTCAAACAAAACCCCATTTTGGGATCCCCTAATCTGGAATCATGTTGATCTTAGTTTAGTAAGTGTTTTTATAATAAATTCAGTTCATATGGGTCAGATCATATCATTTATTATTCAACCAAAATATAATTACCATATATATAATTTTCTGTAATAAATCCTTCATTATTTGGAAAATCATTCAATTCTAATCAGTTCAAAATAGATGTTCCCAATCTCAATTTTCTACATGAGTTATCATTTTTCAAGACCAAATAATGGTTTCCATAAAATTCATGTCATTTTAAATAATCATTACATTTAATAAGTTTTCTAAAGGATTAACCTCTAATAAATTCCATCCAATCAATTTACAAAACATCCCATAATTTTTCTCCATTACCACCTAAAATTTCAAACCTATTGAAATTGTGGTTTCATTAAAAACTCAGTGACAATCTCAAGATCTAAAATCAGTCACTTAAAATATGGGTTTTATATCATTTAAAATCATATTTTAATTTAATCACATAGTAATACATTTCCATTAAGAGGAAAAATTTATGGAACCATATTCTTTTTTCAGCACTCGGAACAACTAAACATCCAATTATGAGAATTCTTATGAAGAAAAAAAGTGAAGGACATCAAGGAAATAATCCTAAAATTAGAATCCATAAAAATAAATTTTATTTCCCACATTATCATGATGACATGTAAATATTTAAAGTGTATAAAAGAGTATATTAGAAAAAACAGATGATATAAGATCCACATTTGTAAGGAAGTTCATATGAGATAAATCATTATTTTATTCACCATGAGAATGTGTTCGAGGTTCTGTAACCACTTTTTTATAGCCTTCAAGAATAAGGAAATTTTTTGAGGCTGAGTGGGTGTCGATGTGGGTTTAAAATAAGGGTCATAGTATTTTAAGATAATAGATGTGTTAGTAACACCTCTTTAATTGATTATTAGAGGGGGTCACAATATTTAACACACTATTCCCCCTAACAATGAGCCTGCAACGTTTTGGGTGAACAATTTACCATCGGTGGGTGCACATTTGAGGAAATTATAAACTACACCAATATCTCAAATAGTTTCCCAATTTCACTTGAAAACCCCCCAAACAGGACAACACCAAGGGGAATCATAACGAAAATCAAAATTTAACTGATAGAATATAATGTTATGTTACATTGGAGTATATCATTAAGATCTATGTGAATAACAATAAAATACTGCAAAGGATGTCAATATGTATTTGAGGTAATCTAAGGAAATTTTCATATTGTATGGAGGAGATTAAGAGCTAGTCATTAGGTGTTTTACATATTCAATTTTTCTATCATAAAATATTGATCTAAATATGTAGTCATGATATTTCTGTTTTCACAATCGAGGTGTTGGTGGACGGTAGAGTTTATAGAAACTAGTCTTTGTCGATTATGTATAATGTTTGGATTCATTTATTTTTTCAATAGATTTGTGTTGTACCTAATAGTAATGATATTTTCATAGTTTACTATGATAATATAGTAGTGGTGGTAGTCTCTAAAGTGGTATGGTCATATTAATGGATCAAAAAACATACATTGAAATGTTCATATCTTGAAGTATTATTCTCAATGTGGTGTAGTTGGGTTGGGAAGTGAATCTATTGGAGAAAACATGGTCATCCCCTTTATGAATGATTTATCTATGATGAATAATGAGTATAATTTGACAGCTAGTAGAATGAATGATGTTTTGAGTTGGCTCTAGAGCATGTTTGAGTCAGTAGGTGTTGGTTCCCTTGAAAAAAATTACATATACATGATTTCATTTTATTCATTATTAATGATGTTTAATATCACCAAATGATTGTTCCATTGTATGAATCATACAATAAATATTTTCCAATGGAAATATATTGCACTGAAATTCAAATACATTCTCTATATTGATGTGAACGTAGAGGTTCCACCATAATAATGATATATATTTCTTTTTGCAATGATGATATTTTTTATTGGAAATAGAAAATTTAGGCTATCATGGGTAGTTGGATCATAAGAAATTGATACACATTCAAATTTTCCTAGCCCATGGTTAAATCTAGGATATGAAGTTATGAAAAATGTTAAAATAATAAGAAATCCACATTTCTATATATCATCGGATTATCCAATCTATGAACATGTGTATTAATACAAAAACATTACTATAATAACTAATGGATATCCTGAATTATATAAAATAATATACCTATGAAATATATGATAAAATATGTTCTTAGGGAAGTATCATATATTGAGTTCATGACATGTGATATTACATTAAAGGATATTCCATTAATGGAATTATTGATTCTGTATTTAGGTTGAAATTAATATTTTATACACTCTGATAGGAATGGAACTACATATATTAATTCATGGAAAGTGATTAGTATGAGAGTCCTTTTCCACGATATGAATGAAATCTATTTCAAGAATAAGGGTTGCTCAAACATACTAGATACTTGGTCAATTTAAAATATTTTCATAAAATGATTGTATTTACCTGAAAACATGCATATGAGGTTGATTTTCATTACAAAATTATCTTCTTTGTTTATGGGAACTTTGGTTTGTACTTATATTCCAACAATTGAATTTAGGAAGTTATGTGAAATTCTACTAATAAAGAGGTTCGTAGGGTTACACACTATCTGTATCCAGAGTAGTAGTATAATTATAGTATATAAATTGATAATTTGGTATAAATAATATTAATTTGTGATTTGTTGATCTCTATAATTTAATAATATGTTATTATAAATAATTATTCAATTTTATTGAAAAATCAAAACTTTTTATGTGTTTGGAGAAAATAATATATATAATATTAAACAATAATGAAAATAGGGATCTTTATTTTAAAAATAATAATAATTAATAAAGGATTCATAATATGGATGAAAGAAAAAAAGACCATGTTTTATTGTCTGATTATAAATGTTATAAATGATATTTAAGTATACTCCTAAAGAGTTTTTCATCTCAAAAAAATTAATAATAATAATATTATAATTTAACTGGGGGATAATTACTAATACTAATCTTGTTAAGTGGGTTTTGTGTGATTTTCAAACCCTAATCCTATATTAGTGAATACCTAATTATATCACTTTCCAAAACAAAAGCAAATTGTTGTGCATAAAAAATATTTTCAGATGCATTCAATCCCCAGAGATAGATCATGGTATATTGTATAAGGCCCCAGCCTTAAACATTACTTAATATTGAATTAAATGAATAATTCACATTGAGGATCTTTTCAGGTTTAGTGTTTTAGAGAATTAGGACATAACTATTATATCTCAACAGATTACAAAGTAGACACTTCTACTATGTTTCCATAGAATAAAAACTCTTAAAAAGAAACTTGTTTAGTTCTATGTTTTATATATAATGACTTTCCATTGATCCCATCCTTGACCCTATTCCACATTAAGTCCTGTGAAAAACTTTTCAAAAAACTTGGGGTGAGCATAAAAAGCTCAGTAAGGGATACACAAAGAATGGAAACTGTTAGTTTATCAAAACAACAAGTAAGCCATGTATACTTTATCAAAGTAATAATTTTCACCTTTATGAAGAAGTAAAAACTCTTCACTAAATAAAAGATCATTACTTACCATTTTGTAACCAAAATATTACCATAAAACCCATATAAAGATCACATAACATATAAAGGTAACTTGGGACATAATCATACATAAATAGAATAACCATACGGTCGACTTCCACACATATCACTTAATAGAATAGCCATACGACCAACTTCCATACCCAATGAATTGGATTTTATAATGTAACCACCCATCTAGGTATTCACGGCACCACCCGTCATATGGTTTATCACGTAACCACCCGTCAAATTTCCAAGTACCATTTTAAAATCAAAAGATATAAAACAAATATAATGGAATGAAAACATTTCCACACTTTGATCACAATATATCACATAAATATGTTGACATAAGAAATACATTATAAAAACCATTTTCAATAACAAAATACATAAATATTATATGGTATTTATTTCATTTTAAAAACATTACGGCTTGTTGAGGAAGCCAAAGACCAAATAATACTCACGGCGGTGAAAAAGGTCATTGTCACCGCGTACGTTAAAAGAAACATTCATTTTTGTCATTTAGTAAAACGCTAGGTAGAAAAAAATTCCTTTTCTATATAAGTAAAATTCAAATGGGTTTATACACCTTATAAAAGAAATTTGTGTATAAAACGAAATATGCCTCAATGAAAGGATATTGAGACGAAGTCCCTTACCTCAAGTCTGACTTGACTCGATCATTCTTTAATGTCCTGAATAATAAACTTGAGTTAATTTATACTTGATTAAGAACATTTTTCAAGTTCATTATTACTTTTATATCACTTATTACCATGTTATAAACATTATGTAATCAGTTATGTTAATATTTTTTGTTTTGTCGATACTTTGTTCTTAAGTCGAAAGTGGACTTCTTACAATTACATGTTATTCGTGTGGTAAAAGGTTCATTATATCCAGAATGATATTCAGGATTTGGATATCATATATATCATATATACCCTGCATATAGATGTATTTATAATATTACATAATAATTTATAGGTAAGAAATGAAATGCACCGTTCATGGAGACGGTAAGCCATACGTACGCATGAACGCTACTTTCATTTCTATGTCATATTAATGGAATTAAAACTAAATGAAAGTTATGTATATTTTAATTCCATAATTATATTAATAATTTAGATGTAACATACATCATATATAATAACTTTAAATCCATCCTTTATACGTCCCACATAGGGCATTAACGAATCAAATCACTTTGAGGGGCCGGTAGTCCGCACTTTCTAAAATGAAGATATCGTGTATACCCATAATGGAAGCCAAAAAGGTATGACATAAATGAAAAATACAGAAGAATATAGAAAACCTAAACCTATTATATATCATATATAAATACTTTGACACCTTGATGGCCACCTTTTAAGGTGTTAGAAAAATATTGAACAATCATCATTTCGTGAGGGAGAAATTTTCCATCCACAGAAACAGTATGTTCTTTAACCATTAGATGTATGTGTGTGTAAATGTAGATATAATGATTTTTATAACAACATCCTAGTATATTAATGATACTATAGTTGTTACAAAATAAATTAATAAAAGTGTTTAGGTGGTTGGAGAAGCAAAATAAAACAAAAGAACACAAGTGAAGACATTGCCTTAAAATCGGGAAACTATCTTTGATTTGAGCTCAAAGGATTCCTTGGGAAGACTTCTGCCCAAAGTGAGGCTTCTATGAGTAATAGAGGTATTTGAAGAGACCAAAAGAGCATATCTTGGACTAACCAAAGGCTTGAGAGGTGTGGGTACGGAGGTAGAGTTGGGGGCCTTTTATAAGAGGAGGGGAGGGGCACTCTTGGAAAGTTAAGAAAAGATACTTTATTATAAATTTTTTTTTGGATAAAAAGGGTCCCAAAATTATATATTTATAGGATAATGTGATAAGGGTTCCAAATCCACACATCCAATAGGGTTTTGACATGTTTAGGTCTTCGATTTTACATTATCTTTTTATTTTAATTAAATCGTTATATAATGAGGTAATCACTGCATCATCATGGTGTCATAAATAATTTAATTTATTTAATATCTAAAATTATAAAACAAATATCATGATGTAGGAAATCGTTTTACCTTTCTAATGATTATTTATAGTAAAAAATCTGACTGGTATAACCCCATTTAAAAATTGTTTTAGTAAAACAACTCATGTTTGTGACATTTTAATAATAACTTTAAATAAAAACATTTTAATGTCATTTTCCAACCAAAGTGGCTCCATGGGGTCCCCAAGTTGACTCATGGACTTTCTCAGTCGTCCATCACACATAAAATAAGGTTAATACATGTTTCAAGTTCATTTCATTTTATTAAAACATTATTTTTACCTTAAACTCCACTAATTACCTCTGATCGCGATTAATAAACATAAAAGTTACTATTCACCAAAAAAGTATTTTAATCCCATTGAACCACATTTTTATTCCTAATTACAACCATGTATGTCGGATTTTTTGAAATTCAAAACAAAAAGGTGGTAAAATTTTATTTAAACAAAAAATCAGTTTTTTAAGTACCACTTAGTGGTTTCACTATTCATCAAAAATTGAAGTTTTTTGAGAAAAATACCAAAAATCCACCCTAAGCTATATTTGATATTCCGAATTCAGAAATGAAGTATATTTTACAAAATTAAAAACATATAAGTTGCATTAACTAATTTAAAAATTAATTCCCGCTGTCAGAGCAAATAGCAAGTTTTTATGAAACAGTAAGTATCAAAAGATTGACACTAGTTTAAGTCCGATTTCAAAGTGAAATAAATTCCAACAACCAGTATTGGATTAAATGGTAAAAATATATTCTAATTTCACTTTAAGACCAATTCAAACGATAATCTAATCATATAAATAAATTAGATTAAAAAGAGGTTTTGTATTAAAATACATTTTTTCACTATTCATTAAAAAATGAAATTTATCGGAAAAATACCAAAAAATTACCCAAAGTAAATTTTGATGTCCCGATTCTAAAGGAGAGTTTTATTTGGTCCAATAGAAAGTATAAGAGTGAAAAAAACTATATTTAATGATGGTTCACCAAGAAAAGGCGATAAGTTGACCTTTAGTGAAAATTAGTGTATATATGCCTAAAATTGATTTCTTTTCATATTTTAAGCCTTTATCTTTTATTGGATTCATGTAGACAAACATTTAGAAAAAAAAATATAATCATATTTTAGTTATTTCTATTCATTCCTGCCAATAAAACGGCTACATGTTAACTACCATTTAAAATATTATTATTTTATTACTAGTGTGCAACGTAAGATTTCAATGAAACTCTTTGTTGCGTATCGGGTATGCTATCGAACATAGAAACCCCTTTAAAGTAAAATTAATATTTAATTCGTAAATTTTAATAAATATGAAAATGTATTATTCTTTATTTACCTGGGATGTTACATCCTTCCCCCTTTTGGGAATTGTGTCCTTGCAATTTTATTCACTTATCAAAATAAGTGGGGGTATTTATCCCTCATAGCATTTTCAGATTCCCACGTGGCCTCGTCAACCATATGGTTTTTTCACAAAACCATTACCTGGTGAATTAACTTATTTCGCAATAATTGCTCTCTTCGGTCAAGAATCTGGACTGGTTGTTCTTCATAAGAGAGATTCTCTTCCAACTGAACTACCTATGGACTCAAAATATGAGATGGATCTGGCATATACTTTCTCAACATCGAAACATGAAAAACATTGTGTACCTGAGATAAACTCAGAGGTAAATCCACTCGGTAAAAAACTGATCCAAATTTTTCCAGAATTTCATATGGTCCAATGTACCTTGGGCTCAACTTTCCTTTCTTACCGAATCACATCACACATTTCCATTGTGAAACATTGAGAAAAACATGATCACCTACCTCGAATGATAGATCCTTCCTCCTGTTGTCTGCATAACTTTTATGTCTGCTCTGAGCTGTTCTCATGTGTTTCTGAATCAACTGATCTTTTTCTTCCATCCCTTCTACCGATTCTGGTCCCATCAGCTTCCTTTCACCTACTTCATCCCAAAAATCTGGAGTTCGACACCGTTTACCATATAATGCCTCAAATGGAGCCATCTGTATACTGGAATGAAAAATGTTATTATATGAAAACTCAACCCAAGAAATATGTTGGTCCCAACTTCCCCGATAATCCATAGAGAAAGCTCGTAACATATCCTCTAAGGTCTGAATTGTTCATTCTGACTACCCATCTGATTTCAGATGATAAGCTGTACTAAAATTTAATTCAATACCCAATGACATCTGAAGGCCTTTCCAAAAGTTAGAAGTAAATCTGGGATCACGATCAGATACAATGGAGAGGGGAACTCCATGCATCCTGACTATCTATTTATGATACAATCGAGAAAGTTGATCTAGAGCGAATGTATCTCGAATAAGAAAGAAATGAGCAGATTTAGTCAATCGATCAACAATAACCCAGATTGCATTATTATCTCGAGATGCCCTCATTAAACCCACAACAAAGTCCATGGATACATTTTCCCATTTCTACTCTGGTACTGGAAAAGGCTGCAACATCCCTTTCAGGAACTTCCGCTCTGCTTTAAACTGATAACAAGTCAAACACTTCATAGTAAAATCAGCAATATCCCTTTTCATTCCATCCCACCAGTAATACTCCGGTAGATCTATGTACATCTTAGTACTTCCAGGATGAATTGAAAAGGGGGAACTATGAGCCTCACATAACAACTCATTCTTCAACATTGAATCACTAGGAAAAAATAATCTCTTCCCAACCCTCAAAACACAATCATTATCAATGTTGAATTCAGGCAACTTACCCTTCTGAACCAGCTCTACCTTTTTCTACAACACACTTTCTTGCTTCTGTTCTTGCTTGATTCTGTCTAATACAAAAGATTTCACTGTTACCTGAAAAAAAACATAAGGACTTCCTGCACAAACAACTTCTATGCCAAAGTTCATCAAATACTTAACTAAAGGATCATGTTACAAACACAACATTGTTAATAAAGCAATACTTTTTCGACTCAAAGCATCATACACTTTATTTGATTTTCCCGGATGGTAATGACTTGTACAATCATAATCCATGATTAATTATAGCCATCTCCTCTGTCTTATGTTCAATTATTTCTGAGTTAATATATACATTAAACATTTGTGATAAATATATATTTCACACATTACTACATACAAATTATGCCTCCAAATATTTAAAGAGAAAACAGCAGCAACTAATTCCAAATCATGTGTAGGGTAATTTACCTCATGAGTTTTCAGTTGACGTGAAGAATAAGCAATTACCTGATCATTCTGCATAAGGACACAAACATGTCCTTTCAATGAAGCATCACTTTAGATAACAAACTCACCATTACTTGAAGGAAGTTCCAAAACAAGAGAATTCACCAATATTCTTTTGAACTTCTGAAAACAATCATCACATTCTTTTGTACAGATAAACTTAACACCCTTCTGAGTTAGCTTAGTCATTGGACTAGATAACCGTGAAAAATTTTCAACAAGCCTTCAGTAGTAACCTGCCAAACAAAGGAATCTATAGATTTCGGTTACATTTGTGGGTCATGGACATTCTTCAACAACTTTTGTTTTAGCAGGATCAACAGTTATGCCATCTTTTGAAACAATGTTACCAAGGAAAGAAATTTGTTGCAACCAATAATCACACTTTCTGAATTTCCCATACAATTTCTTTTCTTTCAAGGTTTTCAAAATAACCCTTAAATGACTTTCATGCTCCTATTTACTTTTTGAAAACACCAAAATATCATCGATGAGAACAACCAAAAACTTATCGAAGAACTCATGGAAAATTCTATTCATAAGGTCCATGAATACAGTAGGTGCATTGGTAAACCCAAAATTCATAACTACAAATTCATAATGGCCATATCTAGTACAGAACACAGTCTTTGAAATGTATTCTTCTTTTACTTTCAACTGATGGTACCCCGACCTCAAGTCAATCTTTGAAAAATACTGAGCTCCCTGGAGCTGATACTACTTCAATCGACAGCCCAAAATCTGTTGAAGTAGTTGAAAAGGATTCCACCACCCCTTTTTTCTTGTAGTCTGGCTGATTTCCCTCAGTTGAGTTCTTCATTAGACACTCATTTTCATAATAACCCATTTTATTACACTTAAAACATTTTACTAGTGGATTTTCATTTCCCGCTTGATCATATTACTTACAGTTACGAGCAATATGACCTGACTTATCACACCAAAAGCACTTTCTAGACTAGGATACACATTCTATAGGATGCATTTTACCACACTTCTCACATGATGTATATTTGGTTTTCATACCTCCTTATTTCATTGATGAATTCTTCCCCTTTGCCTACCAATTGGACCTCTTATTCTGTTGTTTGTCAAAGATCATCAGATCATCGGAAAACTCCATTTCCACCTTCTCCGCAAATCAAACAAGTTTTTCATGACATTTGAACTCACGAGAAGCTGAAGCCCTTCGATACATTGGCTTTAACCCTAAGTAAAAATGGATGATTTTACTATCAAGATCTCATATGAAGTTTGGAGCATACCATTCCAGTTGAGTGAACCTTGCTTCATAAGCAGCCACTATGTCATCCTCCTGCCTCAATTCTTGGAACTGTTTTTTCATCCTAAGACAAACCACCTTAGGAAAATATTTCTCAAGAAACATACCTCTGAATTTGTCCTAGGGAAGATCATCAATCTCATCACTATCCCTGATATTTTTCACCATTGACCACCACTGATCAGCTTCTCCTTCAAAATGGTAAACCCAAGACTAACCTTTTGATGTTCTAAACACCCCATGACATCAAAAATCTTCTCCAGTGCTTTAATCCACCCTTCAGCTTTCACGAGGTCAGATGATCCTCTGAATGATGGGGGATGTTGCCTCATGAAATGTTCCACCACCGACATGTTCCTCTGCGATTGATCTGGCTGATCTCGTGCATGGATACGACCACCATTTATAGCCTGAGTCAACTGTGCCATCACTACAACAAACTATTCAGTTCCAATTCTGACCATCTCAGGTTGCTGATTTGGAAGGTTGTCTTTCTCTTAATGTCATCCCAACATAGCTGCCTTGTTTCCTCTGCAGAAAACAATTCTGAACACAGAAATATCTTAGGCGAAGAAACATGGTAATCTTTAAATGCTATATCATTTTAGTGATACCATAAATTAATTTATAATTTAACAATTTTATAACTCCTAAAGTTGTCTAAACTGACCTCTGATACCAACTATAAGGCCCCGACCTTAAACCTTACTTAATATTTAATTAAATGAATAATTCACATTGAGGATCTTTTCAGGTTTAGATTTTTAGAGAATTAGGGCATAACTATTACATATCAAAAGATTACAAAGTAGACACTTATACTAAGTTTCCATAGAAAAACAAATGCTTAAAAACAAACATGTCTAGTTCCATGTTTTATAAATCATGACTTTCCCTTGATCCCATCCTTAACCCTATTCCACATTATGTCCTGTGAAAAAAATTTCAAAAAACATGGGGTGAGCATAAAAAGCTTAGTAAGGGATACACGAAGAATGAAAACTATTAGTTTATAAAAACAAAAAGTAAACCATGTATAATTTATCAAAGTAATACTTTTCACCTTTATGAAGAAGTAAAAACTCTTCACTGAATAAAAGATCATTACATACCCATTTGTACCCAAACTATTACCATAAAACCCATATAAAGATCACATAACATATAAAGGTAACTTGGGACATAATCATACTTAAATGGAATAACCATACAGTTTACTTCCACACATATCACTTAATGGAATAGCCATACAGCTGACTTCCATACCCAATGCATTGGAGGTTATAAATAACCACCCGTCTTGGTATTCACGACACCACCCGTCATATGGTTTATCACTCAACCACCCATCAAATGTCCATGTACCATTATAAAATCATAATACATAAAACAAATATAATGGAAAGACAAAATTTCCACACTTTGATCACAATATATCACATAAATATGTTGAAATTAAAAATCCATTATACAAAAAAATTTCAATACCAAAATACATAAAGATTATATGTTATTTATTCCATTTTAAAAACATTACATCTTGTTGAGGAAGCCAATGACCAAATAATACTTGCAGCGGCGAAAAAGGTCATTGTCACCACGTACGTTAAAAGAAACATTCCTTTTTTTCATTTAGTAAAACTATTCATAGAAAAAGATTCATTTTGTATAAAAGTAAAATTCAAAGGGGTTTATACACTGTATAAAAGAAATTTGTGTATAAAACGAAATATGCCTCAATGAAAGGAGATTGAGACGAAGTCCCTTACCTCGGGTCCGACTTGACTCGATCATTCTTTAACGCCCTGAATAATAAAAATCAGTTAATTTCTACTTGATTAAGAACCTTTTTCATGATCATTATTACTTTTATATCACTTATTACAATGTTATAAACATTATGTAATCATTTATGTTGATAATGTTTGTTTTGTCGATACTTGGTTCTTAAGTCGAATGTGGACTTCTTACAATTACATGTTGTTCATGTGGTCAAAGGTTCATTATATCCATAATGATATTCATGATTTGGATATCATATATATCATATATACCCAGAATATACATGTATTTATAATATTACATTATCATTTAGAGGTAATAAATGAAATGCACCGTTCATGGAGACGGTAATCCGTACGTACGCATGAACGCTAATTTCATTTCTATATCATATTAATGGAATTATAACTAAATGAGAGGCATATATATATTTAATTCCAGAATTATATTAATCATTTAGATTTAACATACATCATATATAATAATTTTAAATCCATCCTTTATACTTCCCACATATGGCATTAATGAATCAAATCACTTTGAGGGGGTGGTAGTCCGCACTTCGTAAAATGAAGATATCGTGTATACCCATAATGGAAGCCACAATGGTATGAAATAAATGAAAAATAAAAAAGATTAAGGAAAACATAAACATATTATATATCATATATAAATATAGTGACATTTTAATGGCCACCTTTGAAGGTGTTAGAAAACATTGAACAATCATCGTTTCGTGAGGCAGAAATTCTCCATCCACAGAAACCGTATGTTATTTAACCATTAGATGTAGGTGTGTGTAAGTTTAGCTCGAATGATTCTTATAAAAACATACTAGTATATTGAATATACTGGATTTGTTACATAATCAATTAATTAAAAGAGTTTAGGGGGTTGGAGAAGAAAAATAAAACAAAATAACACTAGTGAAGACATTACCTTAAAATCGGGTAACTCTCTTTGATTTGAGCTCAATGGCTTCCTTGGGAAGACTTATGCCCAGAGTGAGGCTTCTAGGAGTAAGAGATGGATGTGTATAGACCAAAAGTGAATAGTTTGGCTGAACCAATGTCTGGAGAGGTGTGGGTAAGTAGGTATAGGTGGGGGCCTTTTAAAAGAGGAGAGGAGGGGCACTCTTGGAAAGTTAAGAAAATATACTTTATTATAAAATAATTTTCGGATAAAAAGGGTCCACCAATTATATATTTAGAGGATTATGTGATAAGGGTTCTAAATACACACATCCAATAGGTTTTTGACATGTTATGGTCTTAGATTTTACATTATCTTTTCATTTTATTTAAATCGTTAAATAATGAGGTAATCGCTGCATCATCATGGTGTCATAAATAATTTTATTTATTTAATTTCTAAAAATTATAAAAAAAAATATCATGATTTATTAAAGTTTGTTATCATTCTAATGAATATTTATATTCAAAAATATGACTTGTATATCCCCATCAAAAAATTGTTTAAGTAAAACAACTCATGTTTGTGACATTCTAATTTTAACATTAAATACAATGTTTGTAATGTCATTTTCCTACCAAAGTGGTTCCATGGGGTCCCAAAGTTGACCCATGTATTTTATTGGTCGTCCATGACACATAAAATAAGGGTAGGACACGTTTCAAGTTCATTTCATATTATTAAAACATTTTTTTACCTTAAACTACACTAATTACCTTTAATCGCGATTAATAAACTTAAAAGTTACTATTCACCCAAAAAATTATTTTAATCCCATTGAACAACATTTTACTTCCTAATGACAACCATGTATGTCAGATTTTTTGAAATTCAAAACAAAATGGTGCTAAAATTTCATTTAAACGAAAAATCAGTTTTTTAAGTACCACTTAGTGGTTTCAGTATTCATAAAAAATTTATGTTTTTCAGAAAAATACCAAAAATTCACCCTAAGCTATATTTGATTTTTCGAATTCAAAAAAGAAGTATATTTTAAAAAATTCAAAACATATAAGTTTAATTAATTAATTTAATAATTAATTCCCACTGTCATAGCCGATAGCGTGTTTTTTTGAAACAATAAGTATCAAAAGATTGACACTAGTTTAAGGCCGATTTCAAAGTGAAATTGATTCCAAAGACCAGTATTGGATTAAATGGTATAAATATATACTAATTTAACTTTAAAACCAATTCAAATGATAATATAATGATATAAATAAATTAGATTAAAAATTGGTTTTGAATTAAAATGAAAATTTCTTCACTATTAATTTAAAAATGAAATTTATCGAAAAAATACCAAAAAATTTACCCAAAGTATATTTTGATGTCCCGATTATAAAGGAGAGTTTTATTTGGTCCAATAGAATGTATAAGAGTGAACATAACTATATTTAAATAAGGTTCACCCTGAAAAGGCGATAAGTCAGCCTTTAGTGTAAATTAGAGTATATATGCGTAAAATTGAATTCTTTTCATATTTTAAGCCTTTATACTTTATTGGATAAATGTAGAAACATTAAAAAACATATATAATCATATTTTATTTATTTCTATTCATTACAACCAATACAATGGCTATATGTTAACTACCATTTAAAATAATATTATTTTATTACTAGTGTGCAACGTAAGATTTCAAAGAAACGTTTTGTTGCATATCGGGTACGCTATCGAACATAGAAACCCCTTTAATGTAAAATTAATATTTAATTCATAAATTCTAATAAATATGAAAATGTATTATTCTTTATTTACCTAGGATGTTACATATTGATTCATCCCACATCCTCCTCTCTCAAAACAATAAATAACATCAAATGTTATTCCTCCTTTGAAACGATTTTTTTATCAACCCATAATGAAATTAACTGATTGCGAACATCTATGGTAGAACCCATAGATTCTACATTAATATTAAAATATAATGTATCATGTTTTTATCACTACTACATTGACTATGTACATGGATTCCATTATGAAAGGGTGGTATGATGAGATATAGTCACCAGGTTCAATAATAATTGAATAATTACATATAAATTTTTTCTGCTCCTAAATTAATTATAATTTTCATATGAAGATCCTATTCATTTAGATTTGGTTTTTTTTAATTTAAAAATTATTTTTAACGTACATCAAATTATTTATCATCTGTGGAAAAATACACATACATTTAGAATAAAATTATAGTTAGTCATACTATCAATGTGTTTATTAATATAATATAAATTCATTTTTTCGGGAAAAAAAATTCCCCATACAAAATATAATCATAAACTATCCTTTTTTAGATATAATAATGTGATTCAAAGAATTTCAAACCTAGTTCCAAACTACACAATGTAGGATTCACCAATAATACATGAATAATGCTTGATGATCTAGGGTGAATATAGATAATCTAATAAAAATCATTCCAATAAAAAATTGGGGAAACATATATATAACATCATCATACATTTTTAGAACCCATGTTGAATTATTACAATCAATGAAAAATTGGTCAATAGTTTTTCATATTAAAATACTAAATAGAATATTATTATAATTTATATACAAAAAATGAATATTCTTACACATGTAATTATCCTATATGAAAATAACATTTAAATCTATACAACCATAATTAGGTATCAAAAATTGGTTCAAAAAAACAATGTGAACGTAGTTATCTCATCTGTCTAAAATGATAAAAAGATATATTCCATGCAAACCCTTTTTAATATGATACTCTTATACTATAAACAAATATTATAATTAAAAGGTTTTCCATGATTATATATTTTATTCTCAATTTTTGTGGGAATTTAAGGACTAAATAGTAAAAGGTTATAATAGGGATACTTCAAAAAGAATAATAAAAAATATAATTATGAATAATACACATAACATGGATGGATTCAATCAAGGACTCAAAAATTTAAATATGTTTTCACATATGTTATGTGTGTATTTGAGGTCACATTTAAACCTAACACACTATAGATTATCAGAAAGGTAAAATTTTTATTTAGTAAAGGCATTCCTATAAATCTATATTATAGACCAAAATAATCCCAGAATGATCCATAATCATTTTGAATAAAATCCTCTAAATAATTAAGAGTTGATGTAACGCCCCGACCCCAGTTACCCAGAGTCAGTGCATTATTGAGTATCATTGGCATGATCACAAAGATCAAGTCTTGAAAGACCTATTAGTTAAGTACCCTTAAAACACTAGATACATTCATAAGTTTTACATTACATCATAATTTAATACAAAACTACAACAACATCTTGTCTTCATAACCCCTCATATTAACCCTTCAGGTCATTCATAAAATACTTCTTCACATCCTGGAAAAAATTAAAACATTAAAGGGGTGAGCTCAGATGCTCAGTAAGGATAACAATATAGATGAAGCTTTCTTAAATAAACATAAACATATAAGGCAATGTAAAACTAAAAAAAAATTCTTTTAAACATGAACATCAACAAAATATTGAAAATGTAAAATGTGATAATTCCATTTACTTATTCACATGGACATTCTACTGGTCGAATAATCACATGCAATATCAATAACCACTTTCATAATGATGGAATGCATAATGCCAGACTATCATAACCACGTAGCCAAGGCCTCGTGCCAAAATTAAAAATAAGATTTTGTCAAGGCCTTGTTCCAAGACACTAGTTTGTCTCATGAGACCTACCGATGCATCGAGGAGCTATAGCGGGATCCACCCGTCACTTATTATGTCTAATGCATTCCTCATATGAACAGGTTTAAACATATCATAAATCATAACATAATCGTATCCCATAAAACATGCATAAAGGAAACATAACATTTCCACATTTAAATCACAAGATATAAATACAACACATTGATATAATAAAAACACTTTGAAAATCATTTTCAATACCAAAATAAAAGAAAAATAAAACTTTGTATTTATTTTTCTTTTAAAAAAGTTATGGCTTGTAGAGGAAGCCGAAACTCAAATAATGGTCACAACGGCGGAAAAGTCGTTGTCGCCGCATACGTACAATAAGAAAAAATTCCTTTTTATCGTTTAGTAAAAATATTTGTATAAAAATATTCTTTTTGAATAAATGTAAAAGGAAAATGGGTTTATACCCTGTATAAGAGAAAATTGTGTATAAAACAATATATGCCTCAATGAATGGAGATTGAGATGAAGTCCATTACAAAGATAATTTTTTTAAATAAAATAGATATATTATGTGTATTCACTATAAGTACTCATAATGAAAGTAAAATTACAAGATAGTACATAATAATATCATGACATAATTTGAAAGTAGGAGATTAACCCAAAGAACGGAAATTGGGTTAAGAAGTTCCCTTACCTCATATCCGAATTGACCTGATCATTCTTTAATATGCTGAATAATAAACTAGAGTTCATTTATACTTACATAAGAACCTTTTTAAAGTTAATTATCCCTTTTATATCACTTATTACCATGTTATGAACATTATGTAATTATTTATGTTAATAACGGTCGTTTTGTTGATCTTTGGTACTTGAGTCAAAAATAAACTTTTTATAATTACAAGTTGTTATTGTGGTAAAATATCAATTACATCCAGAATTATATTCATAATTTATATATCATATATATCATATATATCATGTATATACTTGAATTTATAATATTAAATAACATTTAGAGGCACGGAATGAAATGCACCATTCATGGAGACAGTAAGCCGTACGTATGCATGAACGCTAATTTCATTTATATTTCGTATTTAATGAAATGAAATGATAATTATATAAAGTTATAATGTAATTCAAGTATAATATAATGTATAATACCATTTAATCCATCCTTTATACATCCCACATATGGCATTAACGATTCAAATCACTTTGTGGGGGCGGTAGTCCACACTTTCTAAAATGAAATTATCGCGTTTACCCATAATGGAAATCATAAAGGTATGCCATAAATGAGAAATAAATAAGAATAAGGAAAACATAAACATAATATATAACATAAATATATATAGTTACATCTTAATGGCCACCATTAGAGGTGTTAAAAGATGATTGAACAGTCATCGTTTTATGAGGCAGTAATTCGCCACAAACGGAAATAGTATGTTCATTAACCTTTAGACAAAGGTGTGTGTAAGTGTACATAAAATAATTCCCATAAAAACATCCTAGTATATTTAAGAAAATATTTTTGTTATAAAATAAAGGAGAAAAAAGAGTTTAAGTGGTTGTATAAGAAAAATAAAGCAAAAGAACATACGAGAAGACATTACCTTAAAATCAGGTAACTCTTTTTGATTTAGGCCAAAGGCTTCCTTGGCACGACTTATACAAGAAATGAGGCTTCTAGGAGTAAGATAGGGAAGTTGGGAGGGTATTTGGTCAGAGTTTGGCTGAGCCAAATGGCTTTATGGTGTGAATAAGGTGGTAGTTGTGGGGGACTTTTATAAGAGGAGAGGAGGGGCACTCTTGGAATGTCATCAAATGATACATTATTATGAAGTTCTTTTCGGATTTCAAAGGTCCCCCAATTAAATATTTTGAGGATATGGTGATAAGGGTTATAAATCTACCCATCAAATAGGTTTTTGACAAGTGTAGGTCTTAGATATTACACTATCTTTTCATTTTATTTAAATAGTTATTTAATGAGTTAATCGCTGCATCATCATGGTGTCATTAAAAATTTAAATTACTTTATGTCTAAAAATTATAAAAAAAATATCATGATGTAGGAAATCGTTTTATCTTTCCAATTAAAATTTATAGTCGAAATGTTAACTTATAAAACCCCAAGTAATAATTGTTTTAGTAGAACTACACATGTTTGTGACAATTTTAATTTTACTTTAAATAAAAAGTTATTAATGTCATTTTCTTAGCCATGTGGCTCCGTGGGGTCCCCAAGTTGACCCATGGATTTTCTTGGTCACCCATGACTCATCCAATAAGGTTAGGACAAGTGTAAGGATATTTTTATATTTTTATAATATCATTTTTACCTTAAATTTCACTAATTACCTTTAATCGCGATTAATTAAATTTAAAAGTTACTATTCAACAAAAAAATTATTTTAATCCCATTGAACCACATATTACTTCCTAATGACAACCATTTATGTCGTATTTTTTAAAATCAAATTACAGAAGTGGTAATGTTTCATTTAAACGAAAAATTAGTTTTGTAACTACAACTTAGTGGTTTCACTATTCATCAAAAATTGATGTTTTTTAGAAAAATGCCAAAATTTCACCGTAAGATATAATTGATATTCCAAATTCAAAAATGACTTCTATTTTACAAAATTAAAACATATAAGTTTCATTAATTAATTTTATAATTAATTCCCGTCATCACAACAAATATAGTGTTTTTAAGAAATAATATGTATCAAAAGTTTGACAATTGTTTATGTCAAAATTCAAAGTGAAATTAATTCTAATGAACACCATTTGATAAAATGGTAAATATATATTCTAATTATACTTTAAAACCACTCAATAGTATAATTTATCACTATAAATTATTTTGATTAAAAAAGTCGTTTTTATGTATTTTTCACTATTCAAAAAAAAATTGGAAGTTCTCAAAAAAATACCAAAAATTCAACATAGGCTAATTTTGATATTGAAAATCCAAAAATGTAGTCCATTTTGAAATATAAAATATATATAATTTCAAAAAGTGGGTATTACTATCCATAATGGCTATTTTGATTGGTTGCGGTGTGTTAGAATCTCAAAGTTGCGTACAACACACGCTGCTCTATTATTCAAAGAGAAGCGTACCATGGAAGCTTGGGGTGTTAAATTCTACCCTCATTCAATAAATTGCGTCCTCACACTTTGAAAATGTTCTTAAAAAATAAAAGGTTGAAAATAGAAAATATCTTTGTGGAAAACCCACGTCGGAAATAAGGTTAATAAAAATATAACTTCAAAAGAAAGAAAGATAAGTACAAAGGTCACCCGAGATAGCCAATACTAGGATTATATGAAAACATGGATATGGAGGAAAAAAACTGTCATGTTCAGATGGATAGTTTTATAAAACAAGATTAAGAGAATGTTTAACTACAAGAAAATCACAAACTTGTGATTTTTTAAACGATTATTGATTCCCCAGTAAGAAAAAGTTAACCGACAAAGTTTTTGTTTTTAAGTTAACATTAATAAAATTGAAGAATTTATTTAGGAGATTTACTTAGAACATAAGGAAATATACATACTTGTCCTATAGACATTCATTCTTTAATAAATTTTCACCACAAACCCATCTTTCACTCCAAAAGATAATAGAACTCAGAAATATTATTTTTATCCTAATCTTATAAGGTTCCAAATATTAAAACATAACATTTAGTTTAGAAAAACTATTTTCTAATAACGAGGGACTTCCTGTAGGCTTGTGGTAGGTAATAAAGGCATGTCACACTATGGTTGTGGGTTTGATTCCTACAGCTTTGTCCGACACGACGGGTTATCCCCCGACATATAGGTTGTCCTTTTCCTAAAACTATAGTATTATAATAATCCAAAAATAATCTTCAGAAATGTTTTAACATTAAACAATACTATCCAAAGTTCATATTAATCCATTCCAACCATTATTGTTATCCAAAATACCTCTATCCAGTATTTTTCTAAAAGGTCTTAAAATTCCAAAATCAATTGTATCATCATTTTCCTTAAACAAAGTAATGTTTATATTATTATCACATACAAAAATATGATTTCCTTCATCATATTAATACATTAATGAAAACAACAAGTATTGTAGTACAATCCTTATATATATCACATTATTCTTATAACCAAAATATAATCCTTGAGTCCAAAAGCACCAATCCATTATTTATTCCACTTCAACTGTAGTAACAACATAAGATTGGCCTTGATACCTTGGCCTTTTTTGAGGTAAGTTTCCCTGATGCTTAGGACATTCATTTTCATAATGCCCCATTTCTCTACAATTATAGCCTTCAACATTGACAGCCTCTTTCTTTCCCTTGCAATCACAAGCCTGGTGACCTTTTTCTCCACATTTATAAAAAACTCCCATTCCTTTTAGGCAAGTACCAGGGTGATTCTTCTCACAATTATCGCATAATGGAAAATCCTTCTTTCCCTTTTTCCCTTTATATGTCTCTTTTCCACTGTTATCTTTTTCTCTTGATTTACTTTATTATCATAAGATTTATAGAATTCTTTTTCTGTCTTGATAGCATAAGAGACAATATCTTCGTACGATGAGAAATATTGTGAGACTAAGTCTCGACAGAAAAATGGTTTTAACCCATCAAAGAAACGAGCAATATTACTTCTTGGGTGACGTATATAATCTTCTGTATGTCTTGCTAACCTTGTAAAGATGGCCTCACACTTTGTGACATTGTCATCCTCCTTTTATCTCAGACTCAGAAATTGCCTTTCCATATCTGCTCGATTGTCACGAGGAAAGTATTTTTCTAAGAAAGGCTCTTTGAACTCCCTCCATTCCATATTCAATACTTCATCATCTTCATTTGTGTTTTGAATCAATGACCACCATTGATCAGCATCTCCAGTGAGGCGGTAAACTGCCATGATAACCTTTTCCATTTCACTACTCCCCAAGGCGTGGAATATTTTCCCTAAGGAGTTTATCCATTGCTCAGCTACTAATGGATTTGTACCCCCATTAAATGTTGGTGGTTATTTCCTCATGAAGCGGTCTAACATTGATCCTCCACGTTTCGGATCACGGTGCTCCATACGAGTAAGGTTATTATTCACAACCTGAGTGAGTTGTCCCAGTATGGTGATAAGTTGATCAGCACCAGTGGTATCTCCTGCTCCTCAATAATTATCTTGAGTAGGAGGGAATCCATACATGGAGTGCGTTCATTGATACGGTTTCCATTCCTTCCACTAGGAGCCATTTCTAAACAATGGAATAATCTAGATTAGTTTATGAATCAAAATACATAATTCCATACCTGTAAAACACTTAACATAAATTGAACGGTTAATGGATATAGTCCAAAATAATAAAAATGTTTTCTTTGAGGATGTATATACTCATATATCCTTCATAAAAGATTGTAAAGAAAATGAAAATATCATAAGCATATCCCCTGGGAGTTTCATAACCAAGAGTGCAACAATGACCATTGTTGTGCACCAGTTCTCGTTCGAGTCTAGCTCAAAGTGGTGTTTTCGGGTGTTACCCCTAGGTACATCTGTGCCAGAGCTACCTCTACCTACTCATATCCAAACAGGGACGTATTGCTCGGAATACTCACAAAATCTCTATAATACCAAAATTATAGGAAGTTCTTCTATACTAATCCTCAAAATCTATCTTAGGGTTATGTGCTCTAATCAGAGTTTATCTAAATCTAGCTTCCAAGGTAAGTACTAAACTGCCTCTAACACCAACTGTAACGCCCCGACCCCAGTTACCCAGAGTCGGTGCATTGTTGCGTAACATTGTCCTGATCACATAGATCAAGTCTCGAAAGACTGATTAGTGTAGTAGCCTTGAAACACTAGATACATTCATAAGTTTTACACTACATAATAAAGTAATACAAAACTACAAAAACATATTGTCTTCATATCCCCACATATTAACCCTTCAGGTCAATCATAAAATACTTCTTCACATCCTGGAAAAAATTAAAACATTGAAAGGGGTGAGCTGAGATGCTCAGTAAGGATAAACATATAGCGGAAGCTATCATAAATAAACATAAACATATAAGGAAATGTAAAACTAAAAAAAAGCCTTTTAAACATGAACTTCAACATAATATGGAAAAAGTAAAATGAGATAATTCAATTTACTTATTCACATGGATATTCTACTGGTCGAATAGTCAAATGAAAAATCAATAACCACTTTAATAATGATGGAATGTATAATGCCAGACTATCATAACCACGAATCCAAGGCCTCATGCCAAGACTACTAATAAGATTTTGTCAAGGCCTCATGCCAAGACACTAGGTTGTGTAATGAGACCTACTGATGCATCGAGGAGCTATAGTAGGCTCCACCCGTCATTTATTAATTCCAATTCATTCCTTATATGAATAGGTTTAAACATATCATAAACCATAACATAATCGTATCCCATAAATCATGCATAAAGGAAACATAACATTTCCACATTTCAATCACTAGATATCAATACAACACATTGATTTAATAAAAACACATTCAAAACCATTTTCAATTCCAAAATAAAAGAAAATTAAAACTTTGTATTTATTTTTCATTTAGAAAAAGTTGTGGATTGTAGAGGAAGCTGAAACTCAAATAATGGTCACGGCTGTAAAACTCTTTGTATAAAAATATTCTTTTTGAATAAACGTAAAAGTCAAATAGGTTTATACACCGTATAAATGAAATTTGTGTATAAAACAAAATATGCCTTAATGAATGGAGATTGAGACAAAGTCCATTACAAAGATAATTTTTTTAAATAAAATAGATCTATTATGTGTATTAACTATAAGTACATATAAAGAATGTAAAATACAAGATAATACATAATAATATCATGACATAATTTGACGGTAGGAGATTAACCCAAAGAATAGAAATTTGGTTAAGATGTTCCCTTACCTCGTGTCGGACTTGACTCGATCGTTCTTTAATATCATGAATAATAAAATAGAGTTAATTTCTACTTGCTTAAAAACCTATTTCAAGTTCATTATCCATTTTATATCACTTATTACCATTTATGAACATTATTTAATTATTTAAGATAATAATGTTCATTTTGTCGATCTTTGGTACTTGAGTCAAAAATAAACTTCTTATAATTACAAGTTGTTCTTGTGGTAAAATATCCATTACATACATAATTATATTCATGATTTAGATATCATATATATCATTTATATCCACTATATACTTGCATTTATAATATTACATAACATTTAGAGGTATGAAATGAAATGCACCGTTCATAGAGACGGTAAGCCGTACGTACGCATGAACGCTATTTTCATTTCTATTTCGTATTTAATGGAATAAAATTATAATTATATAAAAGTATACTATAATTATAGTATAATATAATGTATAATACCATTTACTCCATCCTTTATACATCCCACATATGACATTAACGATTCAAATCACTTTGAAGGGGCGGTAGTCCGCACTTTCTAAAATGAAATTATCGCGTTTACCCATAATGAAAATTATAAAGGTATGAAATAAATGATAAATACAGAAGAATAATGAAAACATAAACATAATATATATCATATATAAATATATTGACATCTTAATGGCCACCATGGGAGGTGTTAAAAGAAGATTGAACAGTCATCATTTCGTGAGGAAGTAATTCGCCACCCACAAAAACAGTATTTTCCTTAACCATTAGAAGAAGGTGTGTGTAAGTGTACATAAAATAATATCCATAACAACATCCTTGTGTATTTAAGATACTGATGTTGTTATAAAAGGTAGGAATAAAAAGAGTTCAAGGGGTTGGAGAAGAAAAATAAAACAAAAGAACAAAAGAGAAGACATTACCTTAAAATCGGGTAACTCTTTTTGATTTGTTCCAAAGGCTTCCTTGGGAAGACTTCTGCCCAAAATGAGGCTTCTAGGAGTGAGATAGGGAAGTTGGGAGAGTATTTGGTCATAGGATCGCCGAGCCAAATGTCTATATGGTGTGAATAAGGTGGTAGTGGTGGGGGCCTTTTATAAAAGGAGAGGAGGGGCACTCTTGGAATGTCATGAAATGTTACATTTTTATGAGGTTGTTTTCAGATATCAAAGGTCCCAAAATTAAATATTTTGAGGGTAAGGTGATAAGGGTTATAAATATACCCATCCAATAGGTTTTTTACAAGTGTAAGTCTTAGATATTATATTATCTTTTCATTTTATTTAAATCATTAATTAATGAGGTAATCACTGCATCATCATGGTGTCATTAAAAATTTAATTTACATTATATCTAAAAATTATAAAAAAAATATCATGATGTAGGAAATATTTTTAGATTTCTAATTAATATTTATAGTCGAAAATTTAATTTATATAACCACGTGTAATAATTGTTTTAGTAGAACTACACATGTTTGTGACAATTTTATTTTTACATTAAATAAAAAGATATTAATGTCATTTTCTTACCCATGTGGCTCCGTGGGGTCCCCAAGTTGACCCATGGATTTTCTTGGTCGCCCATGACTCATCCAATATGGGTAGGACAAGTGTAATGATATTTTTATATTTTCATAATATCATTTTTACCTTAAATTTCACTAATTACCTTTATTCGCGATTAATTAAACTTAAAAGTTACTATTCACCAAAAAATTATTTTAATCCTATTGAACCACATATTACTTACTAATGACACCCATGTCTGTCATATTTTTGAAAACCAAATTACATAAGTGGTAATGTTTCATTTAAACAAAAAATCAGTTTTTTAACTACCACTTAGTGGTTTCACTATTCTTCTAAAATTGATGTTTTTCAGAACAATGCCAAAATTTCACACTAAGATATAATTGATATTCCGAATTCAAAAATTATGTCTATTTTAGAAAATTACAAACATATAAGTTGAATTAATTAATTTTATAATTAATTCCCGATGTCACAAAAAATAGCGTGTTTTTAAGAAATAATATATATCCAAAGATTGGTAATTGTTTATGTCCAATTTCAAAGTGAAATTAATTCTAATGAACACAATTGGATAAAATGTTAAAAAAAATATTTTAATTATACTTAAAAACCGCTCAATAGTATAATTTATCACTATAAATTATTTGGATTTAAAAAGTTGTTTTTAAGTATTTTCACTGTTCATAAAAAATTGGAAGTTCTCAGAAAAATACCAACAATTCAACATAGGCTAATTTCGATTTTCAGAATCCAAAAATTAAGTCCATTTTGAAATATAAAATATATATAATTTCAAAAAGTGGGTATTAATATTCATAATGGCTATTTTGATTGGTCGTCGTGTGTTAGAATCTCAAAGTTGCATACAACACACGCTGCTCTATTATTCAAAGAGAAGTGTACCATGGAAGCTTGGGGGGTTACATTCTCCCCTCCTTCAGTAAATTGTATCCTCGAAATTTGAAAATGTTTTTCAGAAATTAAAGGTTGAAAATAGAAAATACCATTGTGGAAAACTCACATCGAAAATAAGGTTAATAAATATATAACTTCAAAAGAAAGAAAGAGATGTACAAAGGTCACCCGAGATAGCCAATAATAGGATTATATGAAAACATGGATACAGAGGAAAAACAAACCATCAAGGTCATATGGAAAGTTGTATAAATCAGGATTAGGAGAATGTTTATCAAAAAGAAATTCACAAACTTATGATTGGTTAAACTATCATTGATTCCCCAGTAGGAAAAGTTAACCGACAATGTTTTTTTAAGTTACCTTTCATAAAATTGAGGAATTTATTTAGGAGATTTACTAAGAACGTAAGGAAATATACATACTTGTCATGTAGAGTTTCATTGTTTAATAAATCTTCACCGCAAGCCCATATTTCACTCAAAAAGATAATATAACTCAAAAATATTATATTTATCCTAATCTTATAAGGATCCAAATATTAAAAAATACCATTTAGTTTAGGAAAACTATTTTTTAAAAACCAGGGACTTCCTGTAGACTAGTGGTAGGTAATAAAGGCCTGTCACACTATGTTTGTGGGATCGATTCCTACAACTTTGTCAGATGCGACGGGTTATCCCCCGACCTAAAGGTTGTCCTTTTCCTAAAACTATTGTATTATAATATTCCAAAAATAATCTTCACAAATGTTTTAACCTTAAAAAATATTATCCAAAGTTAATCTTAATCCATTCCAACCATTATAATTATCCAAAATACCTCTTTCTAGACTTTTTCTAAAAGGTCTTTAAATTCAAAAATCAATTGTGTCATCAGATTCCTCAAACAAAGTAAAGTTTCTCTTATTATCACATACAAAAATATTATTACCATCATCATATTAAAACCTTAATGAAAACAACAAGTACTTCAGTACAATCCTTATATATATCACATTATTCTTATAACCAGAATATAATCCTTGAGACCAAAAGCACAAATCCATTAATTATTCCACTTCAACTGTAATAACAACATATGATTGGCCTTGATCCCTTGGCCTTTTTTGAGGTAAGTTTCTGTGAAACATAAGACATTCATTTGCATAATGCCCCATTTATCTACAATTTTAGCATTCAACATTGACAGCCTCATTCTTTCCCATGCAATCACGAGCTTGGTGACCTTTTTCTCCACATTTATAACAAACTCTCATTCCTTTTAGGCAAGTACCAGGGTGATTCTTCTCACAATTATCACATAATGGAAAATCTTTCATTCCCATTTTCCCTTTATCAGTCTCTTGTTCCACTGTTCTCTTCTTCTCTTGCTTTACTTTATTGTCTTAATATTTAGAGAATTCCTTTTCTATATTGATAGCACGTGAGACAATATCTTAGTACGATGAGAAAGATTCTGAGACTAAGGCTCGATGGAAAAATGGTTTTAACCCATCAAAGAAATGATAAATATTACATCTTGGGTTACGTATATAATCTGCTGCATGTCTTGCTAACCTTCTAAAGATGGCCTCATACTTTGCGAAATTCTCATCCTCCTTTTGTCTTAGACTTAGAAATTGCCTTTCCATATCTTCACGATGGTCACGAGGAAAGTATTTTTCTAAGAAAATCTCTTTGAACTCCCTCCATTCCATATTTGATACTTCATCATCTTCGTTTGTGTTTAGAATCAATGACCACCATTGATCAGCATCTACGGTTAGGAGGTAAACTACAATGATAACCTTTTCCCTTTCGCTACTCCCCAAGGCGTGGAATATTTTGTCTATGGAGTTTATCCATTTCTCAGATACTAATGGATTTGTACCCCCATTAAATGTTGGTGGTTGTTGCCTCATGAAGCAGTCTAACATTGATCCTCCACGTTGTGGATCAGGGTGCTCCATACGAGTAATGCTATTATTCATAACCTGAGTGAGTTGTCACAGTATGGTGATATATTGATTAGCACTAGTGGTATCTCCTGCTCCTCAATAATTATCTTCAGCAGGAGGGAAATCCCTACAAGTAGTGCATGCATTGATAAGATTTTCATTCCTTCCACTAGGTGCCATTTCTAAACAATGGCACAAACTAGATCAGTTTATGAATCAAAATACATAATTCCATACTTTTAAAACACTTATCATAAATAGAACGGTTTATAGATATAGTCTATAATCATAAAAATATTTTCTTTGGGGAATTATATACTCAATGATCCTTCATAAAGGTTTGTAAAAAAATGAGAATTGTCCAAAGCATATCCCCTGGGAGTGTCATAACCAAGAGTGCAGCAAGGCCCATTCTCGTGCACCAGTTCCCATTTGAGTCTAGCTCAAAGCGGTGTTATCGGGTGTTACCCCTAGGTACATCTATGCCAGAGCTTCATCTACTTTCTCGTATCCAGACAGGGATGTATTGCTCGGAATACTCAAAAAATATCTATAATACAAAAATTATAGGAAGCTCTTCTATACTAATCCTCAAAATCGATCTTAGGTCTATGTGCTATAATCAGAGTTTATCTAAATCTATCTTCCAAGGATAGTAATAAACTGCCTATGATACCAACTGTAACACCCCGAGGACTGTTACCCAGAGTCGGTGCCTTATTGCGTAACATTGTCATGATCACAAAGATCAAGTCTTGAAAGACCGATTAGTTTTGTATCCGTGAAATACTAGATACATTCATAAGTTTTACATTACATCATAAAGTAATACAAAACTACAACAACATCTTGTCTTCATATCCCCTCATATTAACCCTTCTAGTCAATCATAAAATACTTCTTCACATCGTGGAAAAAAATATAACATTGAAAGGTGTGAGATCAGATGCTCAGTAAGGTTAACAATACAGATGAATCTTTTATAAATAAACATAATAATATAAGGCATTGTAAAACTAAAACAAAAGCCTTTTAATCTTTAACTTCAACATAATATGGAAAAATTATAATGAGGTAATTCAATTTACTTATTCACATGGATATTCTACTGGTCGAATAATCACATGCAATATCAATAACCAATTTCATAATGATGGAATGCATAATGCCAAACTATCATAACCATGTAGCCAAGGACTCGTGCCAAGACTACAAATAAGATTTTTTCAAGGCCTCATGCCAAGACACTAGTTTGTCTCATGAGACCTGTCGATGCATCGAGGAGCCATAGAGGGCTCCACCCATCACTTATTGAGTCCAATGGATTCCTCATATGAACATGTTTAAACATATATTAAACCATAACATAATCGTATCCCATAAAACATGCATAAAGTAAACATAAAATTTCCACATTTCAATCACAAGATATCAATATAACACATTGATATAATAAAAATACATTCAAAACAATTTTCTATACCAAAATAAACTAAAATTAAAACATTGTATTTATTTTTCATTTAAAAAAAGTAATGTCTTGTAGAGGAAGCCGAAACTCAAATAATGGTCACGTCGGCGGAGAAGTCATTGTCGCCGCATACGTAAAACAACAAAAACATTTCTTTTTATCATTTAGTAAAACTGTTTTTATAAAAAGATTCTTCTTGAATAAATGTAAAAGTCAAAGGGGTTTATACACCATATAAAAGAAATTTGTGTATAAAACAAAATATTCCTCAATGTATGGAGATTGAGACGAAGTCCATTACAAAGATAATTTTTTAAATAAAATAGATATATTATGTGTATTTAATAAAAGTACACATAAAGAAAGTACAAATACATGATAGTACATAATAATATCATGACATAATTTTAATGTATGAGATTAACCCAAAGAACAGAAATTGGGTTAAGAAGTTCCCTTACCTCGTGTCCGACTTGACTCGATCATTCTTTAATATCCTGAATAATAAACTAGAGTTAATTTCTACTTGATTGAGAACCTTTTTCAAGTTCATTATCTCTTTTATATCACTTACTACCATGTTCTGAACATTATGTAATTATTTAAGTTAATAACGGTCATTTTGTCGATCTTTGGTACTTGAGTCAAAAATAAAAATCTTATAATTGCAAGTTTTTCTTGTGGTAAAATATCCATTACATCCATAATTATATTCATTATTTTTATATCATATATATCATATATATAAAGTATATACTTGCATTTATAATATTACATAACATTTAGAGGTAATAAATGAAATGCACCGTTCTTGGGGACGGTAAGCCGTACGTACGCATGAACGCTACTTTAATTTCAATTTCATATTTAATGGAATGAAATTATAATTATATAAAGGTATAATATAATTCCAATATAATATAATTTATAATGCCATTTACTCCATCCTTTATACATCCCACATACGGCATTAACGATTCAAATCACTTTGAGGGGGCGGTAGTCCGCACTTCCTAAAATTAAATTATCGCATTTACCCATAATGGAAATCATAAAGGTATTCCATAAATGAGAAATAAAGATGCATAAGAAAACCATAAACATAATATATATTATATATAAATATAATTTCATATTAATGGCCACCATGAGAGGTGATAAAAGAATATTGAACAATCATCGTTTCGTGAGGCAGTAATTCGCCACACACAGAAACAGTATGTTCTTTAACCATTAGACGAAGGTGTGTGTAAGTGTACATCAAATAATTCTCATAACAACATCCTAGTATATTTATGATACTGGTGTTTTTATAAAATAAAGTAACAAAAAGAGTTTAAGTGGTTGGAGAAGAAAAATAAAACAAAAGAACATAAGAGAAGGCATTACCTTAAAATCAGGTAACTCTTTTGAATTTGTGACAAAGGCTTCCTTGGGAAGACTTCTGCCCAAAGTGAGGCTTCTAGAAGTAATATATGGAAGATAGAAGATTATTTGAGAATAGGTTGGCTGAGCCAAATGGCCTGATGATGTGAATAAAGTTGTAGTGGTGGGGGGCTTTTATAAGAGGAGAGAGGGGCACTCTTGGAATTTCATGAAATGTTACATTATTATGAAGTGCTTATCATATTTAAAAGGTCCCACAATTATATATTTCGATTAAAGGTGATAAGGGTACTAAATATACCCTTCAAATAGGTTTTTGAAAAGTTTATGTCTTATATATTACATTATCTTTTCATTTTATTTAAATCGTTATTTATTGAGGTAATTGCGGCATCATCATGGTGTCATTAAGAATTTAATTTATTTAATGTCTAAAAATTATAAAAAAATATCCTGATTTAGGAAATCTTTTTATCTTTCCAATTAATATTTAAAGTAGAAATGTTAACTTAAATAACCCTACGTAATAATTGTTTTAGTAAAACTACACATGTTTGTGACAACTTTATTTTTACATTAAACAAAAAGTTATTAATGTCATTTTCTTACCCATGTGGCTCCATGGGGTCCCCAAGTTGACCCATGGATTTTCTTGGTCAGAAATTAATCATCCAATAAGGGTAGGACAAGTGTCAAGATATACTTATATTTTTATAATATCATTTTTACCTTAAATTTCACTAATTACCTTTAATCCTGATTAATTAAACTTAAAAGTTACTATTCACCAAATAATTATTTTAATCCCATTAAACCACATATTACTTCCTAATGACAACCATGTATGTCAGATTTTTGAAAATAAAATCACAGAAGTAGTAATGTTTCATTTAAACGAAAAATCAGTTTTTTAACTACCACTTAGTGGTTTCACTATTCATAAAAAATTGATGTTTTTCAGAACAATGCCAAAATTTCACCCTAAGCTATAATTGATATTCCAAATTCAAAAATGAGGTATATTTTACAACATTTCAAACATATAAGTTGTATTAATTAATTTTATAATTAATTTCCGTTGTCACAACAAATAGCATGTTTTTAAGAAACAATATATATCAAAAGATTGACAATTGTTTATGTCCAATTTCAAAGTGAAATTAATTCTAATGAACACCATTCGATAAAATGGTAAAAATATATTGTAATTATAATTTAAAACCAGTCAATAGTATAATGTATCACTATAAATTATTTTAATTAAAAAAGTTGTTTTTAAGTATTTTTCACTATTCAAAAAAATTGGAATTTCTCATAAAAATACCAAAAATTCAACAGAGGCTAATTTCGATATTCCGAATCCAAAAATAAAGTCCATTATAAAGTATAATATATATATAATTTCAAAAATTGGGTATTAATATTCATAATGTCTATTTTGATTGGTCGCGGTGTGTTAGAATCTAGAAGTTGCGTACAACATACGCTGCTCTATTATTCAAAGAGAAGCGTACCATGGAAGCTTGGGGTGTTACATTCTACCCTCCTTCAATAAATTGCATACTCTAAATTTGAAAATGTTTTTAAAAAATAAAACGTTAAAAATAGAAAATACCTTTGTGGAAAACACATATCGGAAATACGGTTAATAAAAATATAACTTCAAAAGAAGGAAAGAGAAGTAAAAAGGTCACCCGAGATAGCCAATAGTAAGATTCTATGAAAACACGGATATGGAGGAAAAAACACATAAAGGTTAGATGGAGAGTTGTATAAAATAGGATTATGAGAAATTTTAACTACAAGAAAATCACAAACTTGTGATTGGTTAAACGATCATTGATTCACCAGTAGGAAAAGTTAACCGAAAACTTTTTTGTTTTAAGTTACCTTTCATAAAAATGAGGAATTTATTTAGGAGATTTACTAAGAATGTAAGGAAATATACATACTTGTCATGTAGACTTTCATTCATAAATAAATGTTCACCACAAACCCATGTTTCACTAAAAATGATAATAGAACTCAGAAATATTATATTTATCCTAATCTTATAAGGTTCCAAATATTAATACATACCATTTAATTTGAGAAAAACTATTTTGTAATAACCGGGGACTTCCAGTAGGCTAGTGGTAGGTAATAAAGGCCTGTTTCACTATGGTTGTGGGTTCGATTCCTACAACATTGTCTGACGCAATGGGTTATCCTTCGACCTGCAGGTTGTCCTTTTCCTAAATCTATAGTATTATAATATTACAAAAATAATCTTCAGAAATGTTTTAACCTTAAAAAAATCTATCCAAAGTTCATCTTATTCCATTCCAACCATTATAGTTATCCAAAATACCTCTGTCCAGACTTTTTCTAAAAGGTGTTTAAATTTAAAAATCAATTGTATCATCAGATTCCTCAAACAAAGTAAAGTTTCTCTTATTATCACATTCAAAAATATGATTACCTTCATCATATTAAAACCTTAATGAAAACAACATGTACTGAAGTACAATCCTTTTATATATCACATTATTCTTATAACCAGAATATAATCTTCAGTCCAAAAGCACCAATCCATTAATTATTCCACTTCAACTGTAGTAACAACATAAGATTGGCCTTGATCCCTTGGCATTTTTTGAGGTATGTTTTCCTGACGCTTAGGAAATTCATTTCCATAATGCCCCATTTCTCTATAATTGTATCATTCAACATTGACAGCCTCTTTCTTTCTCTTGCAATCACAAGCCTGGTGACCTTTTTCTCCACAATTATAACAAACTCCCATTCATTTTAGGCATGTACCGGGGTGATTCATCTCACAATTATCGCATAATGGAAAATCCTTCTTTCTCTTTTTCCCTTTATCTATCTCTTGTTCAACCATTCTCTTCTTCTCTTACTTTACATTATTGTCAAAATATTTAGAGAATTCATTTTCTGTCTTGATAGCACACGAGACAATATCTTCGTATGATGAAAAAGATTCTGAGACTAAGGCTCGATAGAGAAATGGTTTTAACCCATCAAATAAACGATCAATCTTACTTCTTGGGTTACATATATAATCTACTGCATGTCTTGCTATCCTTGTTATGTTGGCCTAATACATTGTGACAATATCATCCTCCTTTTATCTCAGACTCAGAAATTTCCTTTCCATATCTGCTCGATGGTCACGAGGAAAGTATTTTTCTAAGAAAATCTCTTTGAACTCACTATATTCCATATTCGATACCTCATCATATTCCTTTGTGTTTTGAATCAATTACCAACATTGATCAGCATCTCCTGGGAGGTGGTAAACTGCCATGATAACCTTTTCCCTTTCACTACTCCCCAAGGCGTGGAATATTTTCTCTAAGGAGTTTATCCATTTCTCAGCTACTAATATATTTGTACCCACATTAACTGTTGGTGGTTGTTGCCACATGAAGTAGTCTAACATTGATCCTCCATATTGCGGATCAGGGTGCTCCATAAGAGTAAGGTTATTATTCATAACCTGAGTGAGTTGTCCCAGTATGGTGATAATTTGATCTGCACCAGTGGTATTTCCTGCTCATCAATAATTATCTTGAGAAGGAGGGAAATACCTACATGGAGTGCATGAATTGATACAGTTTCAATTTCTTCCACTAGGCTCCATTTCTAAACAATGGCATAAACTAGATCAGTTTATGAATCAAAATACATAATTCCATACTTGTAAAACACTTAACATAAATTGAATGGTTTATGGATATAGTAAATAATCATAAAAAAATTTCATTGAGGAATCATATACTCATCGATCCTTCATAAATATGTGTAATGAAAATGAGAATTATCCGAAACATATCCCCCGGGAGTGTCGTAACTAAGAGTGCATCATGACCCTCTGTCGTGCACCAGTTCCCGTTCAATTCTAGCTCAATGCGGTTTTTTCTAGTGTTACCCCTAGGTACATCTGTGCCAGAGCCGCCTCTACCTGCTCATATCCAGACATGGATGTATTGTTCGGAATAGTCACAAAATATCTATAATACAAAAATTTAGGATTTCTTCTATACTAATCCTCAAAATCTATCATAGGGCTATGTGCTCTAATCAGAGTTTATCAAAATCTAGCTTCCAAGGTTATTAATAAACTTCCAATGATACCAACTGTAACGCCCCGACCCCAGTTAAACAAAGTTGGTGCATTATTGCGTAACATTGGCATGATCACAATGATCATGTCTCGAAAGACTGATTAGTTTAGTAGCCTTGAAACAGTAGATACATTCATAAGTTTTACATTACAACATAAAGTAATACAAAACTACAGCAACATCTTTTCTTCATATCCCCTCATATTAACCCTTCTAGTTAATCTTAAAATACTTCTTCACATCATGGAAAAAAATTAAAACATTGAATGTGGTGAGCTCAGATGCTCAGAAAGGACAACAATATAGCAGAAGATTTTATAAATAAACATAAACATATAAGGAAATGTAAAAATAAACAAAAGCCTTTTAAAATTGAACTTCAACATAATATGGCAAATGTAAAATGAGATAATTTCATTTACATATTCACATGGATATTCTACTGGTCGAATAATCACATGCAATATCAATAACCACTTTCATAATGATGGAATGCATAATTCCAGACTATCATAACCACGTAGCCAAAGCCTCGTGCCAAGACTACAAATAAGATTTTGTCAAGGCCTCATTCCAAGACACTAGTTTGTCTCCTGAGACCTGCCAATGCATCGAGGAGTTATAGCAGGCTCCACCCGTCACTTATTAAGTCCAATGCATTCTCATATAAACAGGTTTAAACATATCATAAACCATAACATAATCGTATCCAATAAAACATGTATAAAGGAAACATAAAATTTCCACATTTCAATAAAAAGATATCAATACAACACATTGATATAATAAAAACACATTCAAAACCGTTTTCAATACCAAAATAAAAGAAAATTAAAACATTGTATTTATTTTTCATTTAAAAAAAAGATATGGCTTGTAGAGGAAGGCGAAACTCAAATAATGGTCACGGCGGATGAGAAGTCATTTTAGCCGCATAAAAACAATAAGAAAAACATTCCTTTTTATTATTTAGTAAAACTCTTTGTATAAAAATATTCTTTTTGAATAAACGTAAAATTCAAAGGCATTTATACATCGTATAAATGAAAATTGTGTATAAAACAAAATATGCCTCAATGAATGGAGATTGAGATGAAGTCCATTAAAAAGATATTTATTTTAAATAAAATAGATCTATTATGTGTATTCCCTATAAGTACACATAAATAAAGTACAAATACAAGATATTACATAATAATATCATGACATAATTTGAAAGTAGGAGATTAACCCAAAGAACGGAAATTGGGTTAAGAAGTTCCCTTACCTCGTGTCCGACTTGACTCAATCATTCTTTAATATACTAAATAATAAACTAGAGTTAATTTATATTTTCATAAGAGCCATTTTCATGTTTCTTATCCATTTTATATCACTTATTACCATGTTATGAACATTATGTAATTATTTAAGTTAATAATGGTCGTTTTGACGATCTTTGGTACTTTAGTAAAAAATAAACTACTTATAATTTCAAGTTGTTCTTGTGGTAAAATATCCATCACATCCAGAATTTTATTCTTGATTTTGATATCATATATATCATATATATCTTGTATATACTTGCATTTATAATATTACATAACATTTAGAGGTAAGAAATGAAATGCACCGTTCATGGAGACGGTAAGCCGTACGTACGCATGAACACTACTTTTATTTGTATTTAATATTTAATGGAATAAAATTACAATTATATAAAGGTATACTATATTTACCGTATAATATAATGTATAATACCATTTACTCCATCCTTTATACATCCCATATATGGCATTAATGATTCAAATCACTTTGAGGGGGCGATAGTCCGCACTTCCTAAAATGAAATTATTGCGTTTACCCATAATGGAAATAATAAAGGTATGCCATAAATGAGAAATACAGAAGCATAAATAAAACATAAATATAATATATATCATATATAAATATAGTGACATCTTTATAGCCACCATGAGAGGTGTTAAAAGAAAATTGAACAATCATCGTTTCATAATGCAGCAATTCACCACCCAAAAAAATAGTATGTTCTTTAAATATTAGAAGAATTTTTGTGTAATTGTACATAAAATGATTCTCATAAAAACATCCTAGTATATTGAAGATAGTTTTGTTGTTATAAAAGAAAGGAATGAAAAGAGTTTAAGGGGCTGGAGAAGCAAAATAAAACAAAAGAACATAAGAGAAGACATTACCTTAAAATCGGGTAACTCTTTTTGATTTGTGCCAAAGGCTTCCTTGGGAAGACTTATACCCAATCTGAAGCTTATAATAGTAAGAGAGGGAAGTTGGAATAGTATTGTGGCATAGGTTGGCTGAGCCAAATGGCTTGATGGTGTGAATAAGGTGGTAGTGGTGGGGGCCTTTTATAAGAGGAGAGGAGGGGCACTCTTGTAATGTCATGAAAGGTTACATTATTATGAAGTGATTTTAGGATTTCAAAGGTCCCAAAATTATATATTTTAAGGCTAAGGTGATAAGGGTTTAAAATATACCATTTTCAATAGGTTTTTGACAAGTGTATGCCTTAGATATTACATCATCATTTCATTTTATTTAAATCGTTAATTAATAAGGTAATCACGACATCATCATGGTGTCATTAAGAATTTAATTTATTCAATGTATAAAAATTATAAAAAATATATAATGATGTATGAAATCTTTTTATCTTTCCAATTAATATTTATAGTCGAAAATTTAACTTATATTACCCCATGTAATAATTGTTTTAGTAAAACTACACATGTTTGTGACAATTTTATTTTTACTTTAAATAAAAAGTTATTAATGTCATTTTCTTACCCAAGTGGCTCCATGGGGTCCCCAAGTTGACTAATGGATTGTCTTGGTCGGTAATGACTCATACAATAAGGGTAGGACACGTGTCAAGATATTTTTATATTTTTATAATATCATTTTTCCTTAAATTTCACTAATTACCTTTAATCGCGATTAATTAAACTGGAAAGTTACAATTCAACAAAAAATTATTTTAATCCCATTGAACAACATATTACTTCCTAATGAAAACCACGTATGTCGGAGTTTTGAAAATCAAATCATAGAATTGGTAATGTTTCATTTAAACGAACAATCAGTTTTTTAACTACCACTTAGTGGTTTCACTATTCATAAAAAATTGATGTTTTTCAGAACAATGCCAAAATTTCACCCTAAGCTATAATTGACATTCCAAATTTAAAAATGATGTCTATTTTAAAAAATTACAAAAATATAATTTTCAATAATTAATTTTATAATTAATTCATGATGTCACAACAAATAGCGTGTTTTAAGAAACAATATATATCGAAAGATTGACAATTGTTTATTTCCAATTTCAAAGTGAAATTAATTCTAATGAACACCATTGGATAAAATGGTAAAGATATATTCCAATTATACTTTAAAACCACTCAATTGTATAATTTATTACAATAAATTATTTTTATTAAAAATGTTGTTTTTAAGTATTTTTCGCTATTCATAAAAAATTGGATGTTCTCATAAAAATACCAAAAATTCAACATAGGCTAATTTCGATATTCCGAATCCAAAAATGAAGTCCATTTTGAAATATAAAATATATATATTTTCAAAAATTTGGTATTACTATTCATAATGGCTATTGGGATTGGTCACGGTGTGTTAGAATATTGAAGTTGCGTACAACACACACTGCTCTATTATTCAAATAGAAGCGTACCATGGAAGCCTGGGGTGTTACAGTTGATTATAAAACAAGGAAGATGAACTTTTCATAATGATAATTAGGGATAATTTAACAATACACTTGATTAGTGTTGTGGACTATAACAAACAATTTATGTGATATTATTTAACATGGGAATACTTTTAAGATGGAAAGACAATTTTAGGCGAGTGGAACACCTAATATGTAATGTTGCCCTTCATAGATCACGAAAAGAATGTGGGTTATTTATTATTTTGTAATTATAACAATTACTAGTACATAAAAAATATCAAGTACCAATATTACTTATTAGACTACATAAAAATATTAATATCAATATAAATGATTATATCATTTAAGTGTAGATATATGCACTAAAAAAGAAATATCCATGGAGTATTCTATAGAATGGTCTTTACTGAAATGATCCAAGGTTTAGTAGAAGTTACAATTTGACAAACCCCAGAACCACACTCCCATGTATGGTTTTAATAACACATTATTTATACATAGGATTTGATACCATCTGATGTGGCCTATGATAATCAACTTTATATTGGACACCATTTCCATTAGTTAAACATTAAATCTCATAATAACACCATTTTCCCTGAATATATGGTTAAATTTATTTTAGAACAAACTACATTAGATACACATGTTATTATAATTTTGAGCATTTATCAATAAATGGTCCAACTAAACTACCTTATAGACTTATCATTAGTTATAATCACCTTGAAAACATAAGGAATAGAAAAATAATAATTATCTGATCTCAAATGTCGATTAAGTGGAAAACTCATAGACATGTCATCCATGATGAGATAATATGAAAATTGAAAAACCTAAGAATGAGAGAAATATATTATTCAAATAACATGGAATAATAATATTGTTTTATAATTCATTATAAGAGGGCATGTAATAATAAATAAAAAAACATAACCAATCTGAAAATAAATAAGATTAATGGAGTGTAATCATAGGTACACAGAAATGAAATGTACCATTCCCTTGAAACATATCATAATAAGAAAAATTTAAACAACAATAAGAATATGGAACATCATCTTTAGGAGTTACAGGATATCTATAATGATTATCATAAAACTAAATGGTACCACTATATATATCGCCATAATGAGTCATGCAATTTTTACAACTCTTGAGAGACCACAAAATTACAATCTCTAATGTATATATCATTATATTTATACATCTATCCAATTAATTATTGGGAAACATAATAGAATTATATTTAATCATGAATACATATGTGTACCTCTTGAAATAAATAATTCATAATATCATAATGAATCCATGGAAATGGATTAGTGTTATATCATTTTCAAAAAGAATAACATAAAAAATAATTTTTAAGAACTTTCTAAGTAATAACATGATAAACCCACTAGAAAATCACCATCCAAAGTAATTTGGTAAATCAACTGTTAAATATAAATAAATTAAAATGATAAATCATGTGGTATTCACATAAAATTTATATATAGTATTTTATTTGGTTAAAATATTCTGTTATTAGTCTGTGTATGGGTATCCAAATAAACAACCTTCAAACAGGGAAATGCAATATAGGTTAATCATAGATGAATGACATTGAAATGAAAATATGCTTATAAACATTGTATAATTAGGCAAGGAAAATAATTTCATGGGTTATTAATTTGATAAAAAATTTGATTTCATAAGTTTTCCCATGAACATATATGGGGTTCATAAATTTTATAATATCATTGATCAATCATAAAATAATTCTGAAGTTGTATAAATATATAAAAAACTATTTTTTATTATAATATAAAATATCAATTTTGAAATAAGAAATATACTTTAACATTTGATAACAATTTTAAAAATACAACCATTTTATAAATTTATCAGAATAATATTCTCTTTTAGAAAAGAAAAATATAACATAGATAAGATTATTTATTGATAAAAAGTGGTGGAAATATATTTTCTCATGGAAATGTTTTAAAGAGACTCATTTCCCACATTGTCAAAAAACCTATATAGAAAATTTTCACAATTTTTGTTGAACAATTATAATTTAATGAGAAGTCATATAATATGACCCTTATCAATTATTGAAGAAGAAATAATGATATTTTGGAATATCATCAAATTAATATGGACTTATAAATGAAATATACCAGATAGAAAATATTACGTGGTGTCGATTTCTCTTAAAACTTATAAAATATGATCGAAGGGGAAATTTAAATAGAGAGAATATATATAAAACCACAATAGTAGACATTGGTGAATAAAATGATGTGTTTATTATGGATTTTTTTTACAAACTACTTAAATGGATTATCTAACAAAATTAGTATATATTTGAAAATAATATTGGAGACTAAGACATTATTGATTGAGTATATTTTTATCTGAATCACTTTAAAGAGATATCATGAATGTTTTATTAAAAGAACAATACTAAAATATATTTCTCATTAAAAAATATTAAATGGGTAGTGTATACACCATATTATAGAAACAATTGTGTGCAATATCAAACATGTCTCATAGATAAGAACATCAATACCAACAAATCATTATGTTATCATTGTATTCTAAATTGAAAACCCATAATTTGTAGATAATTAGCTGAATTTTTAAGTTATTTTATTCCATGAAAATTTATGATAAATTAAATCTATATATAATAAATATAACCCTTAATAGAATCAAGTGAGTAATAAATATCATATATATATTATAAAAAATTGGTATGTGAACAACCCTTATGATGTATTTTTTCATAGTTAAGACATCTTAAAAAAACAAGTATGAAAAACTAACATTCCTAATCACCTACTTTGGAGAATTTAAATTAATAAAACACTTTATAAATAAAATTTATAGTCATTTATTTCAATTATAATAGTGAGATATATTTTATTTAATTCATTGTATGATTATTAGTTTCAATTGTTTTTCTATAGATTCATAATTGATGTCTCAAATATTATTTAACGGTTAAAATTTCATCGTTATAATATCAATAGAGGTACTAAAATAGGTTTTTATAATAATTTGTAAATTTATAATTTCATTTGATAATTATTTCAATTATTATTTTTATGAGGATGTTTTTGATGATTTGGTTTTGTTAATTTTCACTTACATGGGGTGGTACCTAAATAATTGGATATATAATAACATTAAAATTAAAAAAAATATTTACTTATTATTTTACAATATCACCATAAAATTCTTTTCCATTATTTATCCATGTTGTAAATTAATATCAGTGTTAATGATGGTGGTTAAAAATAATGGAACAGAAACAATATGTAATCTCTTGGTGTGTATGTTTAATAAAGTGATTCACATGGTATAATATATTTTTTTAAAAAATAATTATGATAAAAACATAAATGTTTTTAAGGTTTTCAATCAAATTACAATAGAAAAGTAAAAATAATAAAATAGTTGTTTGAAAGAAATATGTCATCTCATTGACGTGATAGTAAACACATGAGGAAGTGTGAACAATCCATTTTCCATCGATCAGTATAAATATAGGAAATTGTTTATAATATAATATTTTAAATAATGTTATAAATATCATACGAATCCATTAAATATTATTTTAAAACAAAATATGTTTTTGGTTTTAGGTGTAGTAGAAATGTACACTCATAGTATTACAAAATCAAATTTTTGAAATAAATCACCTATAATCATTTCATCCCATGATCAAATATTCACATACATTAAAATTTTTAGATGAATTTATTGGATTGTAAAACTATAATAGAATGAGGAGGATATCACATGTTACTTAGAATTAATTTCAGAGTAGATATGGAGAAACTTTAACATGAAATTACGTCCTCATTAATTATCTATTAGCATAAATATCACTAAACCATCATTGTATATGAAGATAATAATATAGAATAAATATGGTGGTATTTCACATATGAACTATAATAATTTAATGGAATTGTATAATTCTAATATCTTCACTCAATAGATCCTGATCACATGGGTTTTTCATTGTTGATAGTAGTGAATTTCTTCTTAGGAGAGGAAAACACAATTGATGATCTCAGATTGGATTTATAGAGGTGGGGAGGAGATAACGCTAGATCTCTTCATATCTCTATTGGTATAGAGAGATGAATTCTCTATCTATTTTTTTCAACAATTTTGATTTATGAAAATCTACAATTTCATATTTCATATGGATGGTTTAGTTTTTCCAGGTCGCACATAAGTCATATCGTAATTCAATAATTTTTAGTTAACCACATGTCTAATAATAATAATAATATTATTATTAATAACTTATCATGTAAAAAACATATAGTTAAAAAATAAATATTTTGAATAATAATAAAAATAACTATATTATATTCTGCCTGTATTCCCTCACCCACATTTAACAACCCTAAATGATAATTATTTATTTTAATACATAAATCACATATATTTATTCATTGATAAATATAACTTATATTATATTTTATAAACGTTAAAATAGATAAATATTATAATTATTTAAATAAATTACTTTTTGAATAATAATTGTTAGGGCCCGAATCAGTGTAGTCTGATCCTTTATGTGCATCATAAGCTCATTGTGTTCATAGGAGTCTTGGACTGTTTTCGATGGGGTTTGGATACCAAATATTTTTTAGAGGAATGAAGATTTAACACCGTATAATATTTACATTACATGTAAGTGAGTTTAATATTTTTTGCAAGGATTTTCAAGACATGTATAAATTCAATGATAATTTCCTCAAGGTGATTTTTTTTCAATGGAATTTGAAAACTAGACATTTACATGCCATTTAAATTTCCTAAGAATGAATATTAGAAAAGGTCTATCAGACTGTGTTTTATTCAAATAATATGGTTGTTTTCTCATTTTAGGTGATCTAGTGGGACCTCTTTATGATTCATTTGAATTACATTGATCGTGGTTCTTTCAGGGATTTTTTGTTTCATCATTGGTGATCTATGGAGCTGTCATAATTTGTTTCTTGTGGATTTTCCATGATCACTATCATTTACCCTTGTTTCATCTCACCATGAAATGGTTCTACTTCTCTTTTGTTCTAATGAGCTTCCTTTAATGTTATCATATAGTTTTTTCATGACGTATATAAGCGATCAAAGTTTTTTCATTGGTGAGGTATTCTGAGATCTGCATCATTAGTCAATTATTAAGAGAAAAATGTTGATGCCTTTGTTATAATGGATTTAATGATTCTATTATTATTCACATGTATTCATAAATTGAGAATGTTATAGACCATTGATAAAAATGAAATTAACCATTTATTTATTGAAACTGGTTGATAAAGAATTTGTTATAAACCACATGTTGTTAATGTTTTCTACCATTATGATGGGTTGCCTCTTGATTTTACCGATAGATTTATTTTAATTATATTAATTGTTTGAAAATTTGTATTCATATAATGAAATGATGAAATTGGTAGAGAACATGGTTTTGGAATTAATCCATTAATTAGATTACTTGTTGAAGAAGAGGAATTTTTGTTCTCTGGTGGTTCTTATAATTAAATTATAATCAAATTGATCAATTTTACATGATTAAATTGAAATGATATTATGTGATATTAATCTAATGATGAAAATAATGAATAAATAATTATTCCAAAAAATGGTTGGTTATGTTGGAAAGTAAATGCATAAAATATGTTAATCTCGATAAACTGTTGACTCAGTTTGAATTATACCAGAGGGAAAGGATATTACACTCTTGATTAATATAATTTAATTTCGAATTATGTTAATGGTTTATTAATGAATAATTAATTACATAAAAAATTAAATTATATACGGGATGAATAAATTAATGTATCTCTTTTAACTACTTACGTTCTTATAGGATATCCTATCTTAGGAGTTGTAGATAAGATTCCATGGGATGTTAACTATAGTTATGTCTAATATTAGGTTATGACCATAGTGTGGTATTGATATATGTTATATATTGTTTTTTTATTTCATATTCTTCCCCAACATTGTTGGTTTGGTAAACTAACACATAGTTGACTTTAAAAGGGTGGTTCACTAACATTACAATGGGATAATAGATAACTTACTACTGACATTTCGCCACTCTATTCTCATGATAGTTACATGTGTTGGTTTGAAAAGTTGGTAGTTTCTACATATATGTGTTTAAATAGATGTTATGGATTTTACATATTCCATACACATGTATTATCGGATATAGAATCCAGAGTATTATTATTTGTATGACATGTATTGAATATGATGGATCGGGGCACCGTACATAGTGTATATGCAGTAATGGAATGTGGTATAATACATGATCTGTGATAAAAATCATATTGGATGTATTGTCTCTTGAATTATACATGGTCAATATATATAGTGATATGATATGGTATGATGTGTTTATGCAAAGTGTGATGTAAATGTTGTGAAGCCTTATCAAGGCGTCTTTAGGATAGCTTATGTGTCTCAGAGGTGCAAGACGGGGTCATGGGGAATAAACGTGCACTACCTCACTATTGATTAGAGAAGGTTGGGTTCTACTTAATCACTCATATCGGGTGCACCATTTTCCACCTCGAAATGCCCAATGGTTCCATATACTATAATACATGGAACTGTATTCCAAAGGCAGGATTTTTCTAGGTGGTTTGACTAGCAATACTTAAGAACTGGCATTGGTCGAGAGGATGGGATGTCGGGCTCATCACACCCTTGGGGGGGGGGGAATTATTGCCTCTTCTGGGATTATTTTATAGATTTAAGAAATGTCCATATGTTCATTAATCTTTAGTTTATACCCCAAGCATAGTATCCATAGACTACTCTTGTTTGGCAACGGTCAACTATTTGCAGGGGTTCAGAATCATTTATGCCCGTGGTTTACCATCCCTCATTGAATTAATCACCCTAAGGAATATGGACTCCTTGAGACGACACTAGGGTTGGTGTGATGAACCGTCGTAAAGATAGTCGGATCGACCGGATGTTGGGATTGAACCTAAGGGAGGATTCCTACGTACCCTGCCTTAGAGACAGGGATCAAAGTCCACGTAGTATGAATTGGGGTGTCGAAGAACCGGCGTGAAGGTAGACCCGGGGGTCCGATGGTGATTGGGCTTGAACCTCTTGGATACTTCCTATGTATCCTTGTGGTGGGGAATCCAAGTCCTTGTAGTTTTAATTGGTGGGTCTTATGCTCTGAGGAAGCCCAAGAGAGGATTTCATGGTCGAGATTACTCTAATCCCACAGGAGTCATTCTCGGTGTGAGAAGCAAGAGGCACCAGGGACCAAAAGATCACGTCGTGAAGGGTTCTTCCGTGGGAAGTGGAGTGGGGCTTATGCATGGAGCGGACCATAAGTTTGGGTCTTACTCTAGGATGGATGCCCAGGGTGACAAAGCGTAGCGGGAGAGAGAATGAGGTGCTCATGTTCCCATCACCTCTCTTGTTCCTGGGGGTAGTACGAAAGTGCATGGGGGATTCCTTCTAACAGATATTTTACTACCCCCTAAAGAAGGGAGAAGTGCCCCGGTCCCAAAAGTGGAGGGGTAGAAGTGGGACTCCCGAGCTCAGACTCCACATTACCATGGGAATGTGAACAAATAAATTCTTCGGAAATCCACTCAAGGTTTGGGTCAACCCCTTAGCCCCTGCTTACCATGGGTATGTGAACTCAAAAACGCATCTTGATGAACCTGAAAGTTACATCACATGGGTCTGGTGGCTCTGGTGGGGGCCTTGGATCGGGGCCGATGAGTAGGCCAATAAGGGAGTCACAGAGGATAATGCTAGATTGAAAGGTCTTTATATGGCTTGGGGAACGAGAACTCCGAATCATTCAGCAGGACACATGGGGGTATGGGTGGTGGCGCCATTTGCGTAGGGATGTGCTACACGGTTGGAGAAGCCATCAGCAAACCAGGGTGGTCTGCGGACTGATGGGAATCCCGCGAACCAGGGTGGTTCGCGAAATGGTGAGCATCCCACAAACCAAGGTGGTTCACGGCTCTGGGTTCGATCCGCGTACTAGGGTGGTTCGCGGAGGGTTCCATGCGAGCAGTGGCGGCCAAGGGCGGTGCCTATTGGGGATTCATCGGTCTGGGATTTTCGAGCGCAGGAGGATGCTACGTGGTGCGACAGATTGGAAAATTAGCATAAACACCCTAGTCTGCGGGGAGTGCATCTGTGGAGGGGCCATGGTTCACGATTTTTTTTCTTTGATATATTAAGTTCGTTGTTCACCATGTTATTATGCATTCTCCGGTTCCTTATTAATTAGTTCCCAGGTTCATACCTTGCTTTGGTTCGTGAACTAGAACTTCGTTGCGAAATCCTAAACCTTCCATATAAATCTGTCCACCAGAATTTGATCGATCTCCTCCAAATCCCCATTCTCTTCCCCTCGATCTCCTTTTATTGAGTGGGGAAAAGTATGTATCTATTGTCATGCATCACCTTTTCCGGAGGCCCATGACCGAAAACCTGACCTATAGATGACCCGGTCAATCCACAAATCATGGGGGGCATCGAGCACATCTCCCCTGTAAACCAAACAAGCTCGGGGAGTGCTTCTCGGCCGCAGAGTGTTCCGCCTCCATTCCGCGAATGACAGAAGATGCAGACCGGGCCGATTGAGGCGCTCTGTGGCTGGGGGTAGTTCATGAAGGTGGACCGGTGCAAGGCTCATCCTACTTTGCGCCTGCGGAGAATCTCCGCCCCCATTCCATGAATGACAACAGTACACAGAGAGGGTGGTTCGCAGGACCGGCCGTGTGGTGTCATCATTTAGACCGGTCTATGTACCGGTTAGGCATTGTAAATCCTTTGAGTTTTCTCCATTCTTCCCCCCAATTCATTAGGGTGAATTGGGTGGAATCTCTTTGGTGGATTTTATAGGGACCTACAAATTCCCCCCATCAGAATGGGGTCCGATTGGAATGAAGAGGAGGCCATTTTGATGAAGAGTGGTCCTGAAACATGGATGGTTTGCAGTAGAGGGGTGGACCCAGTAGGGGACCATGACTATAAATACGGGGGACCCTTCCTTGGTCTATTACCAGATTCTTCTCGAAACCAAAGCCCCCTGGGGTTTTTGTCTCTGCGTACTAATTCCTTCGCGAAACACCTCGTCCACAAACCAGCTGCCACTTTCTGCGAATCATTACTCTTTTGTACTCGCCTTCACCCACGGACCAATTTCCCAACCGCAAACCATTACTTTTAATTAATTAAAAAGTAACTTACGATGGGCCTCAGAGGAAGTCACTTCGCGGTTTCGATGCTTTGCGGACTGAGGTCTTGCTGACCATAAAAATTTCTTAAGTCCTCCAAACATAATTTCTTAAATCTGGGATAATGATCCAGCGCAGAAACCTGGTTCACGGCTTTCTAACCAACGCCCCACGGGCCAACATAACGCGAACCCCTTCCACGCAGGGTTGGTTCTTTGGATTCCATCATCGCGAACCACTTTATGAGGTCGTCTCACTAATGATTCTCGATTTATTCTCCATAAAACCGATATTTTTTCCATATTTTATTACTCTGGAATAACCATTTGTTGATCTTCATAATGCAGGGAGAAAACATGGTTCCTCCTCACCATGAACCTAGTCCTGCTGTGACAAAAATCCAAGAGCATGGATATTTACTACCCATATCCCTCGATTTGTGGAATCCGCCAGAGGGAGGCATGCCTCAAGGAACACAGCTGCCAGATGTGTGTTGAATCACCTAACTATGTCCCCGAATAGAGAAAAATGTCAGCAGAAGGGGCAATTCACTATTACTGGCGCATTTTCTGCAATGTCGTGGTAATCGACCAGCATGGTTGGTCAGCAAACCGAGACCTTCAGCCCAGAGGGGAATTTAAGTCATTGGATTGGGGGTGGCCCTTCTTGGATCACCAAAGATATGCAGAATTTGAGGCAGAGTTGCGAGAAGAAGGCTTATATGAAGCTTCCTGGGTGTCCCAAACCTATACTCATCAAACTCAAGACCTCGCCAGGAATCATATGAGCCGTTGGATTCTGGACACCAACACATTTCCCCTGGTCCATGGTGAGGTGGGTATTAGTCTTTGGGATGTCTTTCAGATTTCTGAGGTTCCCATCATTGGGGGTATGTATGATGAATTCCAACCTCCTTCTATGTGGGACAATGAAGAGAGGACTCCCCCTGGGTGAAGCAGCTTATTCACCAAGTCCATAAGAATTCAAAGGATGAATCTCCGAAACATCTTGTCCCATATCGTGAATGGGTCAAGGATTTTTCTAGAGAGATAAAGTCCGTGACCCTCCCATGTAGGCCCACGACCTGCCCTATGATGGTGTCCGAAAAATAGAGGGGCAACTATTGGCTGATGCTAGTAGAAGGCCAGTTCAAAGACTGGGGCTGAGAGCTTGTTTCAGAAGTCGATCAGCTGCTTCGTCTGGCGGTGTTCCTGGACATGTTCCTGAGTGGGTGGCTATTTCCCATATGCAAGACTGGTGGCATGTGGGTCTCTACTTTCTTCATGGAATCACAGCTGGATATCGGCAATGTCATTAACTTGACAGTTCCATTATTGGCCAGGATTTATCGGTTGCTTAGCAATATTACTAATGGTAGTCGGCCAAACAGGTTAGACAGTCCTTTTCAAATAGTCTGGAGATGGATGGGAGCGCATATCAAGAACTGCTACACTTTAATCAACCCTCTTCAGATTCCAAGCACCACATTCCGACCATACATGAAACTAAAAAGTGGGGTTATGCCCATAGAGTGGGTGACCCAAGAGAAGGATGGTCAATAAATGGTTCAGAATATGAATCTGTTCTCGAGCCGGATTTCGAGTTATGATCTTTTCAAAATCCATCCATATCCCTTCCCAGCTGGTGCAATCAGGAATACCATATCAGAGGATTTTAGTAAGCAGGGAAACCTATTTTCTCTCCGAGATGGTATTCTGGTTTCCCAAATCAGTGGGGAACTGATCTGTGAGGGATATGTGCCCTGATGATTCGGATTCCAATTTGGCTACGTCCAGACACTGTGTCCCGCTTCGCTCAATGGCGCCCGAGATAACCACTATCTAATGTTGTCCAGACAACTATGATTAATGTTTACCTGGGAAGATACTGGTTTCGAGGTTATAACTCTCGCACTTTCAGACTCCACGCCCTTCTTATCCAAGAGTTACGCTGACTCCTGTGTGCAATCATACCTGAATGGCAATCTAGGGATGTGGGTGCCTACCATCTCAAGTCCTAAGACATCAAATGGCAAGAGGAAGCTAAAGGGGGATGATTCTTCAAACAGGCCAAGCAAGGTTCTTCACCACCATTCAGGTCCCATGCTTCTGGGGATGGTTTTAACGGATAGAGGGTTATCCTATCATTCCCTCGATGCTGCTTGGAGAGGGCTGGTTATCCCTGTTGATGCTTCCTTCTAGACGGCCTATGGCCAATGGGATGAATTCAAAAGTATGTCATCCTTTTGCAGCCAGTACCCCCATTCTCTGTGGAAGTATCTTCAGGTTTCGGAGCTGGCTTTTGATGGGATGGGTTAAATATCTACTCTCGTTGATATTATTTATGATACGGACCTAAAGAGGGTCGATCAGTATCTCCGAGACCTCGGGGCCTACATTCACACGCGTCAGGGTTATGTAGTTTTGACTCATCGAGTCCAAGACATGCTGTAGTCGACGACTGATGAGGGGGATGAAGAGGGAAATCCATCCTCAGGGGGCAGTGATCTCGGTGTCTCTCCCACTGTGGGTGATGCAAGGTAATTCTCTCCCCTACACGTGAGGTCCCATCTGCGGGTAGCTCTGGAGAGTTCTAGGGTCGCTGCGAGATCTAGAAAACAAAAACGGTCATTAGTGCCCCCACCAGCCCCTGCCATTGACTATCCCTCTCAGGTTGTTTTTCCCCGGCTGGCTGTTCCCGTCACGACCGCATTTCTGGAGGCTTGGAGGATTTGGGATGATCTAAGGGTCAGTGTCTCAGATGAAGAGTTTTGAGAATTGCTGCAAACGGGCCCTCTCGATCTTCTAGGTATTGGGATGATCTTCACTCCACCCCACTTGCTGATGGAAGAGGATATGGAAGAAATTGTCACATCACTGAAGGAAACGGAAACCTACATTAATTCACTACAGAATCGGATTTATGGGCCTACAAGGGTGTCCATGATTATAATACATCCTGAATCATCTGATATCGACGATTATATCCTCCCATTTGTCCATTTAGGTCTTCCCTACTCCTTTACTACGATGGTTCTAAAGTTTCCTCCCATTATGCAGGGTGTCGAGGTGTCCCAGGGGAAGTTCCTTCCCCAGAGTATAATCCCTATGGTACAGCAGCAGGCGAACACATGCTTCCGGCTACGGGGATCATCGAGGATGGATCTCCTGGCGTAGGTGGGCTCATGGAAGCAAACAGTGCGGACCCAGCTAGGGAAATTCCTCCTCAAGCTCCTCCCAGAGTTCTGATTGTTGAATTGTCCCCTCGGTAGATCCAGAGAGGGCAACAGGTGTCCTGTTTATCAGAACGGCTCAGACATGGGACGTCATGTAACTATGACTTCTCGTCTCCTTGATTTCCGACTCATATATTCTAACTCTTCCAGTTATTAACTGTCTTGGCGTATAGTGTAGGGCCACTCGGAGGCCCGGTCATGGCTACACCAATGGTCGTATCTTTATTCCCCTTAACTTTGGAGGGATCCCCTACAGCCACATCTGGGCGTGATAAAAGGGTGGGTCCTGCTGGAGGGGCTAGTGATATGGATGTTTTACTCCCACCTTCATCAATCAGAGATACTCCTACTGATCAGACATCCCCTTCGATACTCCTACTGAACAGCTATAATTCGATACTCCTACTGATCAGACATCCCCTTCAATTACAGGGGAGAATGGGGCACCTGTAATTGTTGAGGGGTCTCTAGATCCGACAGGGCTAGCCACCTCAAACCCAATGGATGCAATGGCGATGGAGGAAGAGCCCGCCAGCAGAAAAGTCATCAGAAACCCAGAGTGGGCCATTATTTTATTTATCGGTAGAGTGATTTCTCCAGGATTTATCTCCATAGCCGATTGCTTTGGAATATCGTTGGGAGATGCTGGCCTTGGGCATGGCCTTAGGTCCTGGACACCTTTGGGTGTTCCCAGGACACCCCTGCCTCTCGAAGATGCAGCATCTTCCTTGGGTGGACGCTGCGGCGCAGAGTATGAGGATACTGATGCCTTGATGATTAGGGGTATGTTTTTTAACCTATCACCAGTGACTCATTTCTTTTCCCTTTTATGATTAGGTATACTCATTTATCTTATTGGCTCTTGGGCTCTTGCACCACGACCTTTGGTGTTGATGATTGTGCCGTCAGATCCGATCGTGCCTGTGACCACAACGGTCAGGGGCGAAGTTACTGCAGCACCAGAGTTTACAGGTGAAGCCACATCAGGTCCCTCCATGGTGACATTCATCCCTGAATACGTATCTTCATCTGAAAGAGACTCTGAGACTGATCAACATGTCCTTTTCAGTCTTCGACCTGCTCGCCAAAGGGCCTGGGAGATAATTTGGAATCTAATATCTCAGACTCTCTAGGATGAGATGCTGAACATATTACCCAAGATGCGCAATCTTTTTATGCTGTTGGGATTTGACGGATTCGACTACCATGTTATTTATGATATATTCAAATAGGTGGTCACTGATGGGAAAGACTGGGTGGTTTCGAATCTCGCCTTTCTACTGCTCAATCTGAACCCTATCTTTCCGAAACTCGACAGGTTTGCCTAACAGAGGCTCATGATCCTGGTGGGGCAGTTGCGAGGCTCCAGTGAGAAGTCACTGAGCAATGTTCTCTCCTGGAGGTACTGAGGAATGAGATACAGCGGCTATAATAGGAAGAGGCTAATGTTGCCGCCGTAATTGAAGAAGGGGAGCGGCGAATGGAGGAGGAGATGAGGGCGAGCTCAAAGGCGGCCCAAGATGCAGAAGTGTTGCGGGCTGGTGTAGAAGCTGATACTGGCTTACTGTAGAATCTTCGTCAAGCAATCGAGGATTATCATCAACGCCTAATACAACTTTGTGAATCTGCTAAAAACCTCCTGTAATGACCTTTCATGCCAGAGGAGGCTCCGAATTGTGGATGAGCTTCTTACAAACCTTGTTATGGAACAAAGATATGTTTTCCATAACGCTCTGGCTATCCTCTCATGTGGCAGGAATTATTTGGCAGGATTACTGTATATTTTAACATAAATTACATAGAATAACTAGAGTTTGGGACAATAAGAAAAAAACAAGCTCTAAATTTTTCCTGGATCATGAGATCCTGCAAGCGTAGTTTGACTATTGATAGGGTTCGGTATAAAGGCCCCACAAAATATGTGTCTTTTCTTTTAATTCCCTATTATTTCCTGGGCCCATTTAGTGTGGACCCAGCGGGTGTGTCTTGACTTTGGCTTAGGTCACCCTTTTCAGGTTGTCGGCCTGACATGCTTTGTGCCTCGTTTTGTGAGCAGTTTAAAGTCCCTCCATCAAGACTATCATTACTGATGTTTTAGGTCAAACATCATTTAACAAGCATGGTTGGGCGAGGGCCCCAATAAGGATTGGTTGATTAAAATATGTCTTAATTTCATTCAGACGCATGTGGAGGGAGTGTGTTAAGATTTGAATGATATGCAGGGAATGTATCAAGGAATAGGAGCCGTATCGGCGTGCAGAGGTGGGGAGAGCATCGCCTACAGAAATATTTCCTTTGGTAGATGTGCCAAGGGAGATCAATATGCAAAGTCGCTGAGGGCATAGTATGTATAGTCGTGCAAAGGTGTCCTTAACTCAATGACTCACCACTTCTGATGGCCATAGGAATTCATGAAATTCTGGCTTATGGATACCACCATGGATGGCTTGGAGAATTATAAAAACCACCAGGGGTCGATTGGAAAGGTTATGTGACACGTGCCTGTCATGGGGTGTGAAAAAAACAAATATTACCTAAGTTAAAATATAGTAGAGTGGATTACCTAGGTTGTCTCCAGAGAGGAGTGCACAACAATTAAGCTGTCACCATAAAATAAGATCAAAAAGTGTGGTTGTTTTTCTGAATTTGATTGATTTTTGAAAAGGAATAAAATAAACTAAACAAAGGAAGGAAATTTAAGAAAAATATTGAGAACAAATTAACAAATCAATTGATTTAAACTATTATATAAGAAGGGTTATTAGGTCAGAGTTGGTTCTCCATTTGTAATTCTATCATAGTTCCAATTTATCCAATTCTCTTCTGCTAAACTGTTAAGAGTGAGAATCCACAATCACTTCTTATCACTCCCTTGGTCAATTAAAAATGTGAGAATAAACCTTACTAAAATCTTAGGTTGGTCTACTCTCCTTACAATGTGTAATAGAGTTGTAGAAAATACTACCAATTATCTCAGGCAATTCCCAATCAGGTCTTGTTTATCCCAAGTAATCAAGAACATTCACTACTCCTCACACACGTACCGGTGATCACCGAGTACTTCACCACTAAGTCCCGGTCTATTCCATCGTTTATAAACCAGAACCTAGTGGAGGGAGATATTTATCATTGACCAAATATAAATGAACAACATAATCTAAAATCTGATACCATCGTACATGATAATAAAAACTGTAATAGGAAATTGAAACTGATTCACAAAAGAGAAGAGGATTTTAAAACATTAAGAGAAGGAACTCATGAAATACAACATGGAAAACCTCCACTTCCCCAATCACACATAATATTACCCCAACATGGTAAGGGTAATTATGACTATGGGGAAAGAATAATTCATTACAAAACTAAGAAGAACAAAAGAGAGAAAACAAAGAACAGAAAATTTGATGCCCCAGATTCTGTCCTCTAGAATTTTGCTTCTGTCTTCCCACCTCCCGGCTGAAACTCACTGATGTCCCTTCTTATCGAATGTTGGAAATGATGTTTTATATCGACCCTCAAAATTTGAGAGTCATTAGACAGGGTTGATGAATGATATATCCGAATCAATGACCATTACTTTTCTGGCCGCCAAAGACTGTTTCACCCACTCCACTTGGACTCGCCAAAAGGATGCATTAATGAACTCAATAATTTATGTAATTTAATGTGAGCCGTCCTTTTGAAGTCCTATGTCGACACCAGCTGGAATAACCTCATTATAAAGTCGGATGAAGGAGAGATTGCATATTTAATGAAGTGAGGTCCATTCTGCCTTCCAAACTGATTTCTCCACTTGATTGAATTTTCTGCACCATTGGGTTTCTAATTGGGTCTTGGTCCAGAAGGAAAATTTTAATCTCACAAGTATATGAATCCTACAAAAAATGACTCACTTCAACTGGACCCATATTATAATAGTTATTCCAGAAAAAATAGCTATAAAAAACTGAAAATTTTACAGATTAACATCATTTTCACATTTAAGCCCAAAATACACCAAAAACACATAAATGATGCAAATACACTCACATTGAATAATTGGGAGGTATTTAATCATTGAAAAACATATAAATAATAATGAAAATATTAACTATATCAAATCCCCCACACTTATCACTTGGACTCCTGGACAAGTCAGAATCAAAATAAATTTAAAGTAAATTCAAAACACATATCCATGAGATCCACTAATTTGAAAACAAGAAACAAAATATATCATGCCTCCTCAAACTCTATTATATCTTGTTCTTAATTTAGGATCATTAAATAAATTTACTCTTCATTTATCCTCCCATGCACACAAAACACTTACCTAACTTTCATTATCTCTCATTACACAAATCTCAATTTTTTAGCAATGTCTTTCTCATCCAAACTCATACAAGGGTCACCATAGGCTTGATAAATTCCTACATCTCCACCCGATGTAAGTCAAAGACATATGTTTATCATGAGGAATTGTTAAGGTTTTTCTGTGTCGCTCAGTTGGTAGGATTTATATGTGAAAGATTATGAGGCAGAATGAGAGGGCTTGGCTGTTTTTGAAGCAAAATTGCATTAATCTAAATTTCACAAAAGTATGGTCTCCTCTTCACTCCCCTTAGAAGAAAATAAGCTCCTTCTATATAGAATATCAAGGAATGTTCACACGGATCATTATTTCAGCATCAAACATTTCAATCTTCTCAAATATAATATTTCTTGAATGCTCCAGAAAAGTCACAGCTTCCTTTTTTACATTAGAAGCTCTAGAAAGGCACAACTTCTCTCATCATGAAAGCTCCAGAAACGGCACAGCTTTCAGCTAGATGGTTTTTTTTAATCAGAAATAACATCTATTCAACATTTTTTTTTCACCCAATGTATCCCCAAATATGTTAGTACAATACAAGACCTCTTCCCCCCACAATTATGTTCAAACAGATCATGCAATTTCACTTCAAGAGCAGGTTGGATAGGGAATATTGGCTTATAATGTGGCTAACCTAACCGGATGTTCATGGATTCTATGAGATACAAGGATTAAATGTTCAAGGTAGGCCATTCTGAAATTGATTATCTTGAAAAGGGGGCTTTAAAACCAAAGAAATGCCTCAATCATTTAAAACACAAGTACCTCAAACCCTCAAGTTTTGACAGGAATAAATCAAATCCTGGTTAAATCATGCATGATTTGGTTCTCTCATGAAGTGAGGTGAATGTAAAGAATATGAAAATAATAGGTTCAGAAGCCTCATGGGAATGTGATTTAAAATATAAAGACAGTGATATGTGGCATGGGATTCAAAAAACAGAGTACTTTTTTCATGAAATTACCAAAGAATTGAACTTGAAACAATATCATTTTCAGAATTCATTTGAGATGAGTTTCAAGGAATAAATTATTTCACTCATGGAGATGGGTTTCAAAAATATCAATGATAATAATTTTAGCACAAAAGTTTCAAAAAAACACAAAAATTGAAAAATAAACACACAAAATTTTAAACACTCACATGTTTAAAAAAAACAAATAGGAAAACAAACAACACATAAAAATCCTACACTACAAAGGTTCCCTCCCCCACAATTAAATGATGCAGTGTCCACAATGCATTCAAATGTATTTAACATGTAAGAATATTGGAAATTGAATCACAAAAATCATGAAAATATAAAGGAGATGTACGACCAGACTTATTGGTAGTGCAATGTTGAGTTAAGCTCCTAAGTGATACACGTATAAAAACCTACAAACAAAGGTAGATAATAAAACACAATAAATTTATTGAAAGTAAAGAAAATAGAATTAGAATTAGAATAGAGGAATAGATCTTGGTTTAATCCCCCAAGTGGGCCCTGGGTTTTGACTGCCTCCAGATGGGCAGTTTCAGTTGGTTATCCCCAATCCGATGGTGGGTTGAGTTTCTTTGAGATGAACCACGAGAACATCTTCTTTCTATCTTGAACTTCTTTTATATTATTTAGGACTACACGGATATAGTATTTCAAATCCACCACCATGAAAATGATATTAATCTTGAATGGTGGGGTTAAGATAAATAATGAGTCCTCCTCTTTATTGGTTTCCAATTTCATAACTTCTTCTTTATTCTCCAGTGGTTACTCATTGTATGCTACATCCAAAGAATAATAAATGAGAGAATCAGAATGTAATTCAATTTGAATAATATTAAAACATGATGAATCAATATCAAGCTCTTCCCTTTCAAAGTAATCATCTTGTGTCTCTTTTTCCTCAAGAAAGTTCACTTGTATCTCATCTTGAACTCCTTCAAATAAGAATTCATCTAGTTTAGGGAGCTTTGTATGTTCTTCTTCACGTGTATCTTCTTCTTTTTCCTCATCCACCAAGGCAATACATTTGTTTTCCAAACCTGAAAATTTCAAGAAAGGGAAGGTGATACTCAATTAAGATTCTATATAATCAGAATGAAAAGAGTTAAAAAAAAGATTATCTCCCTTAAGTATCTTTAATTTAATTTCTTATTCAGTATGAGGCTTCTCTTGTAGTTGAATTTCACAAGATAGAGGTAGGTAGTCAGGCTCCTCCATCGTTTCTTCCACCGCTTTGGTGGTGACTTCCTTTATTGGTTCTGGATCTTCTTCTTTGTAAGGAATATGTGGATCAAGTAGTTCTTAACACTCATTCCATAATTTATCTAGATCTTTCTTCTCTTCCACATGTAGCTCAATAGGTAATTCTTCCGTCTTGTCCTCCTCGGGTTCACTCATAGGTTCTGGATTTTCCAACATTGCACGGACATATTTAAATACAAGTTCTACTTTGTTCTCTAGTTTTTCTATGTAATTTTTAAGTTCTTACATCTGTACTATATCATAACCAGCCTCATATAATTGTTCTAAATGTGGGTAGTTGTTACATGAATTAAAGAAATAATCATTTGAAAACATCATGTAAAAATATTTTTTAAATTTTTTTTTGAAAAAATGACATGTATTAATAATTAGATTGCGGCACTGCCTCCCCTGCCACGACGCCAAGTTTTGACACGTTCCTATCGTGGGGTGTGACAAAAACAAATATTAACTAAGTTAAAATGCAGTAGAGTGGATTAACTAGGTTGTCTCCAGAGAGTAGTGCACAACAATTAAGCTGTCACCTTAAAATAAGATCAAAAAGTGTGGTTGTTTTTATGAATTTGATTGATTTTTGAAAAGAAAAGAAATAAACTAAACAAAGGACGGAAATTTAAGAAAAATATTGAGAACAAATTAACAATTCAAGTGATTGAAACTATTATATAAGAATTGTGATTAGGTCAGAGTTGGTTCTCCATTTGTAATTCTATCATAGTTCCAATTTATCCAATTCTCTTCTGCTAAACCATTAAGAGTGAGAATCCACAATCATTTCTTCTCACTCGCTTGGTCAATTAAAAATGTGAGAATAAACCTTACTAAAATCATAGGTTGGTATACTCTCCTTCCAACGTGTAATAGAGTTGTAGAAAGTACTCCCAATTATCTCAGGCAATTCCCAATCCGGTCTTGTTTATCCCAAGTAATCAAGAACATTCACTACAACTCACACACGTACCGGTGATCACCGAGTACTTCACCAATAAGTCCCGGTCTATTCCATAGTTTATAAACCGAAACCTAGTGGATGGAGATATTGATCATTGACCAAATATAAATGAACAACAGAATCTAAAATCAGATACCATCGTACATGATAATAAAAACTGTTATAGGAAATTGAAACTGATTCCCAGAAGATAAGAGGATTTTAAAACATTAAGAGAAGGAACTCATGAAATACAACATGGAAAACCTCCCCTTCCCCCATCACACAGAATTTTACCCCACCATGGTAAGGGTAATTGTGACTAAAGTGAAATAATAATTCATTACAAAACTAAGAAGAACAAAAGAGAGAAAACAAAGAACAGAAAATTTGATGCCCCATATTCTGTCCTCCAGAAGTGTGCCTCTGTTCTGCCCACCTCCTGGCAGAAAATCACTGAGGTCCCTTATTATAGAATGTTTTTCATGCCGTTTTCTATTGACTCTCAATATTTGAGAGTCATTGGACAGGTTTAAAGAAATATATGTTCGAATCAATGACCATTACTTTTCTGGCCGCCAAACACTGTTTCACCCACTCCACTTGGACGCGCCAAAAGAATGCATTAATGAGCTCAATAATTTATGAAATTTAATGTGAGCCGTCATTTTGAAGTCCTATGTCGACACCAGATGGAATCACCTCATTCTAAGGTCGGCCGAAGGAGATATTTCATATTTAATGAAGTGGGGTCCATTCTACCTTCCAAACTGATTTCTCCACTTGATGGAATTTTATGCACCATTGGGTTTCTAATTGGGTCTTGGTCCAGAAGGAACATTTTAAGGCCACAAGTATATGAATCCTAAAAAAATGATTCATTCAATTGGACCCATATTATAAAAGTTATACCCGAAAAAGAAAATCTATATAAAACTGAAAATTTTACAGAATTACCTCATTTTCACATTTATGCCCAAAATACACCAAAAACATATAAATGATGCAAATACACTCACATTGAATAATTGGGAGGGATTAAATTATTTAAAACATATAAATAATAATGAAAATATTAACTCTATCATTATGTGATGTCTAAAATATTTTGAGAACATCTGTATCAATCAGGAGTGTGGAAGAAAGTTTGCGGTCCTACGCATTTATCTTGCGTAAAGGATGGTTGGAGCATGGCCCAGTTTAACATCATGAAGCTAGGAAATTATCTAGAATGAAACGGCTTCTCCGGGTCCTCAGTAATCTTGTCAGAGACGTTCCACCATATTCATGAAGGGTTGTGAAGGAGGATGGTAAACTGTATCTCAGAGGGTTTCAGAATCCCAGGATGAACAGAGGGGCTTAGGGGCCAAGAGGCATATGAAGATAGGCATTGCCTATGGAAATATTTTCTTTGGGTGAAAGGCCAAGGGATTTCAATATGCATAGCTGCTGAGGGCATGGTATGCATAGTCATTCACATTTTTCCTTGGGTCAATGATTGTAGTCTCACGATGGCCGACCAACTTCAGGGAAGATGAGATTAGGACCACTAGGGGTGGCTTATGAGAGTTCATCTTTTTCCTGAGTACGGAGTATGGTATATGATCAGAGGGTTCCTTTATACGAGAGAAGTGTCTAGGCTGAATATCCAGAGAATGGGTGAAGTCATTCCTTCTCATGATGGTGTGAGATGGTGGTTCGTGTAGGTCTGTCCCATGCATCACGGGTCCGGGAAAAACATCTGTTCCTCACTAAACCCATGATAGGTTTGACCGTGCAGTTTAACATCATGCGATTAGGAAGAATTCTATGTAGTTTAACATCATGCGGTAACGACGGGGAGTGTTATTAGATTCCCTACAGTTTAATGTCATGTGGTAAGGACATGGGGTGTTTTTAAATGAATGAAAATGATTGTGGTTAGAGGCATTTCCTTGGATGTTTAATTCTTAGTCTTTTCAGCTTTACGCCTAGCGGCGAAGATGCTCGGTGCCGTTTAACATCATGCGGTAAGGACGTAGTTACAAAGGCCGCTCAGGATTAGAATGGAATTAGGCTTGAGCATCTCGGTATGCACATGACGTGGAGAGGGGTCTATTGGTGTAAATAATGGTTCCCAGGATTCTTGGATAAAGAGAAATGATATTGGGGCCCAGTTGCCAGTAAGCGTACGGGGCTAGGAAGAGTGTCGCCTGTGGAAATCTTGCCTTCGGTAGACGGGACATAGGCTATTAATATGATGATCCACTGATGACATGGTATGCATAGTCATGCAAATGTGTCCATGGGTCAATAAATTTCCACTTCTGATGGTTGTGAATGGTTATGAGGATCCAGAATTGTTTGGGACACGAAGTCAGTCATTTGGAAAGAAAATGTATGGACATGTCGGGCATACTCGGCCCTTGTTCCTTGAAAATCTTAGAGAGCTCCATGTGCTGATTTATTTTCTGTCCAGGGGTGTACCATTACCCTATGCAGTTTAACATCGTGCTGTATGGATGAAGTACTTCTAGTTTAACGGTCATGGAGACCGGACCATTCGGTGAATATTACCATAGTCACTCGAAGGATAACTTAGATAACATGCTCTGATATAATCTAAACAGGGTGGGGGATGAAGGTTGTAAATTTCAACTCTTAGGTTTCTCGGATCAGGAGATGGGGTGTGGGGGCTCTGAGGCCAGTAAGAATACGAAGCTAGGATCGGTACCGCCCGAGGAAATATTTCCTTTGCTAGATGGGCCATGGGCTATCAATATGCAGAGCTACTGAGGTCATGGTATGAAAAACCATGCAAAGGTTCCCCTAGGTTGATAAATTTCCACTTCTAATGGCCATGAATGATTAAGAAAATCCAAGATTGATCACAGTACAGAGTTTGACATGTGGGGATAATAGTGTCCGGTCATACAAGAAACATCTTCACTATAATTGTCTATTGGGTCAAAGTAGCCTAGTCTTGGATTGATGTTCGTAGATAAAGGATGTCAGGTGAACCACGGGCGTATACATAGGCTAAATGGGTAGGGATACCCTAACGAAATTTGGATGTGAATAGGGGATGAACTTGTAAACCACTGCGACATATATTTCTAGATCAGGCGGTATGGTATGGAGGCTGTGAGGCCAGTAAGAATACGGAGCTAGGAAGAGTGACTCCTGTGGAAATATTGCCTTTGGTATACTAGCCAGGGGCTATAAATATGCAGAGTCGCTGAGGGCATGGTATGCATAGTCATGAAAAGGTGTCCATAGGTCGATAACTTTCCACATCTGATGGCCATGAAAGGTTGTGAAGATCCATATCTGTCTGGGAAGTGGAGTCTGATGTATGGGGAGGATGTATCAAAATGCACAAGGAGTAGTTTCTTATTGTTTCTCCATATATATTAGGTGGATTGCGAGGAAATACGTTCAGTTTAACATCATGCGGTGAGGACCCGGTCCATCCAGTTTAACGTCATGCGATGAGGACGAAAACTACACCCCGTGCAATTTTGGCCCATACACGGGGGAAAGGGCATTGTCAATTTCTACATGGGGATGGTTCATCCAGGGTGACAGAACCCTAGAATCACTACGTTTCCTGCAAGGGCAGGAATCAAACCCCAGGTAGTTCTCTGAAGTACATGTAGTTTAACTTCATGCGGTAAAGACGAGGAGTACACCCTATGCAGGTCTGGTCCGTACACGAGGAAAATGGGTATTTTTACCTTTCATTATCTATGATGTTTAATGTCATGTGGTAAGGACGCAAAAATACCCCCCCCCCCGTGCAGGTATGGTCTATATAAGAGGGAAATGGAGCATTCTTAAATCTTATTATCTGTGCAATTTAACGTCATGAGGTAATGATAAAAAATACACCCCGTGCAGGTCTGGTCCATACACGGTGGAAAGGGGCATTTTTTATCCTTATCTGTGCAGTATAACTTCGTGCGGTAAGGAAGAGGAATACACCCCATGCATGGCTAGTCCATACACGGGGGGAAGAGAGCATTTTTAACTTTTATTTGAGGTGGATGGGCCAGGGTGTGGAATTATGGCGTCACTACGTATCCTACGAAGGTAGGAATCAAGCCTCACCTAGTTCTCTGCTAAATACACCCCATGCAGGTCTGGTCTATACATGGGGGAAGAGGTCATTTTTAACTCGTAATTGATGGTGGCTAGGCCTAGACGAGGAATCCTTGCATCGTTACGTATCCTACTAAGGCAGGAATCAATCCATAAATAGTTCTCTGAAATCCGTATATTTAAACATCATGTGGTAAGGATGTGAAATACACCCCATGCAGGTCTGGTCAATTCACGGGGGGAGGGAGAATTTTTATCTTTCCTTATTATTTTTGTTAGTGGTGGCTAGGCTAGGATGGGGGGTCCTAGAGTCACTACTTATCCTGCGAGGTAAGGAATCAATCCTCACATAGTTCTCTTAACAACAACACACCTCGTGCTGGTCCGGTCCATACACGGGGGAGAGTGAATTATCTAAATCATCTTGTTCATGCAATTTAACGTCATGCGGTGAGGACAATATACTCTTAGTATAGGGTCATAGAGTTTGGATCGTTGGGTGCTTGGAAGTTTAACGTCATGCAGCTCGGATGATTCCTCCTTTTTTTTCTTAACCATGTAGTTTATCGTTGTGTGGTAAGGATGCGGGGTACACCCTGTGTAGGTCTGGTCTGTAAATTGGGGAGACATGACATTTTTATCTTTAATTCAGTGGTGGATGTGCTAATATGGGGAAACCTAGCATCACTACGTATCATGTGAGGGAAGGAATCAAGTCGTACGTAGTACTATGAAATCCGTGCAGTTTAATGTCCTGTGGTAAGGACGAGGGGTACACCCTCGTGTAGGTCTGGTCCATACATGGGGGATATAGGAAATTTTTAAATTTAATTCGGGGGCGGCTAGGCCCTGATGGGGAACCCTGGCATCGCTACGTATCTTGCGAGGGAAGAAATCAAGACGTATGTAGTTCCTTGAAATCTGTGCAGTTTAACGTCGTGCAGTAAGGACGAGGGGTACACCCCGTGCAGTTCTGGTCCGTACACAGGGGAGAGAGAGGACATTTTTAAATTTAAATAGGGGTGGTTGGGCCAAGATGGGGAACCATGGAATTGCTACGTATCCTGTGAGTGCAGGAATCAAACCGTACATAGTTCTCTGAAATCTTTGTTGTGTTACGTCATGCAGTAAGGACGAGGTGTACACCCCATGTAGGTCTTGTCCATACACGTGGGAGAGAGGACGTTTTTAACATTAATTTGGGGGAGGCTGGGGCATGATGGGGAACCCTGGCGTTTCTACGTATCCTATGAGGGCAGCAATCAAGCCGTACGTAGTTCTCTGAAATTTGTGTAGTTTAACGTCTGGCGGTAATGACGAGGGGTACACCCCATGCAGTTCTGGTCCGTACAGAGAGGACATTATTAACATTAATTCAGTGGTGGCTGGACTAAGATGGAGAACCCTAGAGTCTCTACATATCCTGTGAGTGCAGGAATAAAGCAGTACATAGTTTTCTAAAATCCATGCATTTTAACGTCGTGCGGTAAGGATGAGGGGTACTTTTGGTTTCTGTGAAAAATATGTCTTCAGGAATATAGCATTGGTATGAGCTGTGGGGAATTTCCCTTCCATGGAGATTAGGGAATATGCTCCATTGGAGTAGAACTTGTGTATAATGTATGGTCCCTCCCATTTGTGGTTCATCTTTGGAGGTTTCCTTCCAGGTATCATTGGGGTCCGGAGGACCAAAAGCAATTCTCCTTAAAAGAAAGATTGACGACAGACCTTTTTATTGAAGGCTTGTGCAATCCGGTTCTGGTAGACATCCAGTTGGTGCAAAGTGTGCAACCACTTCTCATCTAGCTGTTCAAATTCACCTAGCAGCTTTTTGGATTTCTCATCGTTGGATAATTGATCATAGATGGAAACACGGAGTGAGGTATGTTGGAGTTCAATGGGCAGGACCGCCTCTATGTTGTATACCAGTGATTACGAGGTAGCCCAAGTAGCGCTACAAATTGTGTTTCGATAAGCCCCCAATGCATGGATGAGTTTATCCGGCCATGAATTATTTTCTCTATACAGCATTTTATGGAGAATTTTGGACAGGGTCTTGTTGAAAGCCACCGTCTTTCCGTTGGCCACTACATGGTAGTAGGATGAGTGGTTAGCCTTGATACCATATTCTTGGTATTGTTTCTCTAATTCAGAAGAGTAGAATTTGGTGCTGTTATCCGTTAGTATGGTATGAGGGACACCAAATATGGTGATGATATTGGTTTTCATAAATCTGACAATGTTTCTTTCCCCGACTTTCATAAGGGGTACAACTTATGCCCATTTGGATAAGATTTTGGTTGCTGTGAGGACATAATTCAGCTGTCTGGCTGTGGTGGGGGGATATGGTCCCATGAAGTCTATTCCCCAGACATCAAATGTCTAGGAGTACTTGGCCTGATGAAGTAACTCTGGGCATAGGTGTATGAAGTCTTCATGAATTTTGCACGAGTGGAATTTGGCGGTAAAGAACCTGTAATCTCATGCCACTATGGGCCAATAGTACCAAAGCCTCCAAACTTGATGGGAATGCTTTGTCCATGGATGATGTGCTCCACATACTCCGGCATGAACTTCAGTCATGACAATGGTGGTTTCTTCTCTGTCAATGAATCTATGGAGGACTCCGTTGAGGCCTCGTTTGTAGAGGACCTCTTGTTCACCCGCACCACCACATAGGACAATGTTGATTGCCCTTCTCCATATTTTCTCCCGTTCAGCCCTATCTGATGGAAGTTCTCCACATTGAAGGTAGTTTTCAATGGGGGTTATCTAACCAGTGGTGGGATCATATGGATTAGGGATAGGAATAATTTCATGGATCTCCTCTGTAGTGGTCCTGAAAAATGGAAAGACCATTCGGCGGTGAGCAATACTGATTAATGATTCATCCTGGTCTGGGTCAGCTAAGGTTGTGGCCGCATTTGCTAATGTGTCGGTCTGGGCATTCTGAGACCGGGGAATATAGGTCAATGGTGGTTCTATGGAAAATTCCGCCATTAACCCTTGGACAAGGTCAAACAAGGAATGAACTCCTCTTTTGTAATAGCATAGTCACCATTGACTTTCTTAATGACCAGTTCCGAGTAACCTTTTACCTTATGGTGTTGTTATTGTGCCCGGAGTATGAGTTCTAGGCCTACAATGAGGGCCTGATATTCCACTTCATTGTTCATACATCCCTCTGACAGGAGGAAGGAATACAACTAGACTGCCTTTTCCAAGGACATGAGTATTATCCCAAAGCCCCCCTTGTTAAATTTGGTGTCTTCCATCTTCTTCCCGATTGGGCTTCGGGATGCACCGTCGAATTACATTTCCCATGTTGGGAGCTTTTATTGAACCGTGAAGATGTATTCATCTGGTAGCTCGATGTCCAGTGCGATAGTCCCTGTTGAGGGGTGCTCGGCCAGAAAATCTGCTAATGTCTGGCCCTTGATGGCCTTATGAGGCACAAACCGGATGTCAAACTGTTGCTGGATGACTTCCCATCGATATAGGCGCCCGGTCAGTATCGGGCGGCTGAGGATGTACTTTAGCGGGTTATTACGCAAGACCAAATGGACTTCATGATGCTACAGATAATGTCACAACTTTTGAACTACGAATATAAAGGCCAAACATCTCTTCTCGATGATTGAGTATCAAGCCTGAGCATCAATCATCGTTTAGATGAGGTAATACAGACTGTTTTCACTACCGGTGTCATTCTTTTGCGTGAGGAAGGCTCCCAGTGATAGCTCTAGGGCCGTCACGTATAAGATGAGAGGTCTTCATTCGAACGGGGGAATGAGAACCAGTGGGCTTAAAAGGTACCTCCTTAGGCTGTCAAACGCCACATGGCAGTCATCTGTCCATTGGTATGTGAATCCCTTCTTCATTAACCTGGTAAAGGGAAAAAAGTTTCTTGCTAGGTTGGCTATGAATCGCCTGATATAGGCCAAGTGCACTTGGAATGCTCTCAACTCAGTGAGTTTGCTGGGAGGTGATAGGACAAGGATATCCTTTTTCCTTTCAGGGTCGACTTCGATTCCACGATGGCGTACAACGAAGCCAAGGAATTTCATTGAGGTAACCCCAAAGACGCACATCAAGGGGTTCATCTTCAGGCTCTGCAATTGATGTCTGTTGAAGACGGTCTGAAGGTCAGAAAAGTGATGTGAGCACTATCTTGAATTGACCACCAAGTCATCTACATAACATTCGACTACTTTCCCTAGAAATGGATTGAAAATACGATGCATGGCATGCTAATATGTGTCTCCAGCATTCCTGAGACCAATAGGAAAGACCCTATAATAGAATATTAATTGAGGGGCCGTGAAGGCAGTGGTCACCTCGTCTTCTCAGGCCATCCTGATTTGATTATAGCCAGAATAGCCATCCATGAAGGACATAGCCTCATACCCGGCCGTTGCATCGATTAATAACTAGGTGATCGGGACTGGGAAGACATCTTTCGTGAAATGCCGATTGAGATCTCTAAAATCGATGCAGACACAGATTTACCAGTACTTTTTCTTGACGGGGACGATGTTGGACAACCATATGGGGTACTGGACCTACCGAACAGAGCCTTCTTTAATGAGCTTATCTACTTCAACATCTATTTTGGATGAATGTGAGGGACGTGTCCTTCTGGCAGGATTTTTATAGCCCCGGTGGTCTTCTGGAAGACCCAGGTGATGTGTCTCCACGACGGGATCGAGTCCCGGAATCTCTATGTAATTCCAGGTAAAAACATCCCAATGATGCTTTAGGAAAGAGGTATATAACTCGTGCTCCTTGGGGGACATGGCTACACTAATTTGAGTTGGCATAAGATCTTACTCGGTACCCAGGTTTATTTCCCTAAGCTCGTCCACCATGGTGGAGATACCCTCCTCAAATACGGGAGGTGCATCCCTGAGATCTTTCTCCTCTTCTTCTCCCAAATCCTCGTCTTCTTGATCTGATGGGGGGAGATCTCCCAGCACAGGTTCGTGGGAGTCCGGTGGTGAGGGAGAGGCATCGTGGGCATCCTCGCTCGAGTATTCATCCCTAGATTGTGGTTTGGCGGGCTTTCCCGCATTTTCATGCTCGGCCATTGTGGCTAAAGTCATGAAGACCACTGAGTGTGTATCCGAACTTGAACCCCTACTCTCAATATGGTTGATGGGAAGTATGTAGTCTCTTCCAAGCTTCCCGAGGGGGTTTTCAGGAACCACTTATAAACCATTTGTTGTGGGGATCTAGTCAACACCATTGTCCAAAGGCTTCTTCCTCTTTTGTTCATAGAACCCGACATCAATGTAGTGTGACTCGGAGAGCTCTAAAGGGGCCTTGTCGGCGTGCAGTGTCCCCCATTTCCCATTGATGAAGTACATAATACACTGGTGGTAGGATTAATGAACAACCATGTGCATTTGGCGCCACGACCATCCCAGCAGGGCATTGAATTGTGTTTTCTGGTGGACCACTAGGAATTCCGATTTGGCCATGAGGTCGCCAAAATGGGTATTTAGCTTAATTTTTCCCATTGACATCAGCTCGCTCTTGTCATATACCAAAAAATTGGTCGCTGAGGGTATTAAATCATCATCACCATGGCCCAGCTTACAGAGTGTCCGTAGGGGAAGGAGGATAACTCCAGATCTGTTGTCAATAAACACTTTATGGATCTCAACATCATCAAGTGTGCCAGAAACATATAGTGGATTGCTGTGTCCCTACATTATAAAATCTTCATCTAGATCGGTGAAGGAAATCACTACATTTCATTCAGCCAAGACAGTCCTCATCTAGTAAATCTCAGTGACAGCTACCATGGCTTGATACTTCTGTGGGCTGATCAAGGCTTCAATAAGCACCTCTGTAAGGTCGGCTGACAAACCCAGGGCCTCCAGAATGGAAAAAATGGATGGTACTGATGTCAGCTTCTAAAAGATGTCGTAATTTTTCTTTAATGGCCGACGCTTCTCCGTTGGCGGGTGAGTTCTAGCAGGCGGATTGGGAGCTGGAGTGCATGATGAGGAGTGACCCATCACGGGGTCAGATGTCGATGATGTTACCGCATTCTAAGGACTGGGCCTGACCGGTATGTTTTTGCGCACTAGGGGCAAGATGCGTGTTCCTCCTCTGATGGGTATCGCCGAATAATGGGGTGAGGGTGGCCGTTTATGGAGGTGGGTGATATTCTTTCTCCTGTTGAGTCTGTTGAAGGGCCCTCCCACGGGTTTCCGCGATATTGATGGTTTGGGCCAAGGTCCAACCGTAGGGTTGGTTTCGTCCGTGACTGTGCCTCCCCGGGTATCCCCTAACTCTGCGATTCCTTGTCCCAGCTCCTTATATTGGAAACTCGTGTTCATAACCATACCCTTTGAAAGGGGATTATTTCATGAGATGTATGACGTTGATGGAACCAAAGGTTGGATCCTCATCCTCTAACAAGACAACATAGTCAGTTGTCCCTGATGGTACCGTTTGGTGGGTCAGTGCCTGTGGCGCCAAGTTTGGGGGCACGAAATTGGACAGCATCGGGGCTAACTTCGGCCTTGTTCCAGATTCCTCCTCTTGCGCTTGTCCCCTCCCTTTTCGATTACGCCTAGATGACCGGCTCGTGGAGGGTTGTGAGGCTGATACTATCGGTTGTGCGGCATTAGGGGCTGTTGGTGGCAACACTGGCTGCCGTAGATGAGCTCGGAGTATGCCCTATGCTCGGTTGATAGTCTTCTGAGTCATCCAGTTATCAAATATCTGCCCCTTTTTTCTGGTGACATCCTTCCAACCTCCCTTTTATCGGAGTCAGTGGTAGAAATATACGTCACACATGCCAGGGGTGGTCCCAGATCAACTTTCTCAGAGTCTACCATCCATTGCAGGAGGTCATTGAAGACAAAGCATTCCTGAATATTGTTCCCCAATATCTGATGGTAAGGATGGTAGTCTGGCCATTCATTGCGGCCGACTTCTTCAGGTTTCCTTGGAACTGGGAGGCGGAGAATGCTTCAATTCATGGAGGCGATGATATAGCTACAGACTTGGTCCTCTCGGAATGAGTTTTCTTTATGTCTTCGTTCCTCAAATTGGTTCCGCTTCGATCCTCTCTGATCGTCCTGGCTAGGCGAAGGTGACTGATGATGTTCAGGGGGTCCTTCACGATTTGGTGGAGGCCTGAGTAGTGGAGCAGGGATAGGGGTAGGTTTGAGCATGACAAAATAAGCTTCAGCTCTGGATGCTCTCTTTGTGGGAGCCTACGACGCTATTCAGGACTTCAAATTGGTCCACTATAGGGAGTCCTCAATTCACTGGGCAATGGTCGAGAGATGGAGGAAGTTAGTGGTGAAATCCACTTGTATGAGAGGTGTCCATAGCTCATCTTGAATATTATCGATGTATATGATGAGAAACTCATCTTAAGGCATTGGCCTGTTCAGAGAGTAGGTCAGACATTTCCATTTAGCGATGAAATCTAAAACCCTATCGTTCTCCCTCTCCTTGCAGTTTATGAGTTCGATGACCATTGTCTTATTAAACATTGAGCTGAAGTGGAACATGAACTGCTGCCGAAGGTCTTCACAGCTCTTTATTGACTGGGCTGGTAGACGCATATACCAGAAAAAGGTGGATCATTACAAGGTCCGTACGAAGCATCTGAGTTTCACTTCATCTTATTGTTCCAGAGTCCCCATCATAGGGTCACAATAGGATGAGTAGTGCTTCAAATGTTATTCCTGATCACATAAACCATTGATGATAGGGGATACAGGGCTCCCAAAATAGGGTAGAGGAGGTGTTTTTCTCACCCAATCCGGGTAGGGCTTCCACTATGGCTGTATCGGAGCGTGTCGACCCTCCATCACTTCCAATCGAGTGGTCAATGGCTCGATGGTGTTGATGAGTCCATGGATTACATCTTGTTGTTCCCAGTCTTGGGCAGGTGCAGCATGAGGCATTGCTCAAGGATTTGGATCAGACAGCACCAAGGGTGCATATGCCATTCGGGACACCCCTGGAGGGTTTGAGCGTACTTGCTCTAGTTGCATCCTGTGTGGAGGGAAGTCTTGGTATTCATCCAGATCCACATTTAGGTAGTTAGACGAACCATGCTCTTCATTGGGCGGGGTAAACATGGGTCCTTGAGGCACACATACTGGGAGTTCAAGATTTGGCTGCTCTTGGGATGTGATTTCAATAAGACGGTTCCTCTGGAGTAGCTCGACATTAAGCCGCCTCAATTCCTTCATTTCCACTTCCTATCGGGTGATCCTCTCTTCGAGTGTGAGTGGCCAGTTCTTGTTGAGAGGAGGGGATGGATTAAGAGTAATCGGTACTTTGTTCTTATCCTTTTTGGATGCTCGCAGGGTATACAGAGGAAGGTTAGATGAAGGGGATACCATGTTTAAAACAACCCAGTAGTTCTAGGTGTCCACACCTAGTGGTTCGTTGTGGGTGGCAGCCTGACTGGAACCATCATCTCCCGATCCATCCTGATTTGAATTATCACTTGTGTCACCCATGGTGTTAACATCTACGACATTGATAGATTCGTATTGTGTGTCGGGGAAGATTTCATCTTCCAAATAGGAAGAGGATCTCCCCACGTCTTCTACTGGCCTTCCCTTTCATGTGTCGGGATTGCCTTCAGACATCTTGATGAAGGGTGACACGAAGAGTTATTTGATGTGACCTTTCAGTGACCCTTCCTCTTGGAGGGGAAGATGATTCAAATGACATGATAGTATGGGAACATCCTCTTCTGAATTTCCTCCCAAGATGAGGGAATACTAACTCTCATCGGGGAGGTTTTTGTTGAGGTGGTAATAATGCCCCCATCCCTAAGGGATGGGGTTGGCTCTGTTCCCTATACAATGGGTCTCTTCCCATTTTTATTTTCTTTACAGGGGAATTTTTAGTTAAAAACACCCCCAACCCTACAGGCAGGGGTTGACCATGGATTGTGGCAGTGGCTGCGGCTATCACTACCTGCCTGATCTTGTGTGCCCCCATTTGGTGGTGAACTAGGTTTGGTGCTGAGTTCTTCTATGAATCAATCCCATCTGGGGAGGCAGGTAATGATCACTAATTAGCCTCTCTTAGGCGAGAGTCCTATTGTATGATCTCGTTGGCTTGATTCAAAAATTCTTGAATGGATTGTTCCCGTTGGGCTTGACGCTTCTAGGACTTACTCAAGTCCTGACTCTACTGGGTGTGTTGCCTTTCACGAGCAGGTAGACCACTCGATTGCCGTCTTGACGTGATGACATTGCAAGACACCATGTCGAATGGGTTCTTCTGGGCGGGGAGTGGAGTGAAATGCAAAGCTTCATGTTACCCCTTCCCTAGATATGGACTCACGTCGGAGCGGCACCGATGAGGCGGCGCTGCTGGTGTAGCGCACAGAGGTAAGCTATATCCATGTTTTCATTGCACCTCTCGGGGTGCTGTTTCCGCACTAAAGGAAGAGCTTCCAGGTCGATGTGACGTAGGAGGACTCATATTCTCTTGACATGGTCTACATACCCGTCATAGGGAAGGAAGCTTGATTTTAGTCGGTAGAGGGTTGTCCATATATTATAGAGGATGTCATGCACATATTCTTCATAAAATTCTTTGGGTATGTCATATTGAGAGGTGGTCGAGGGCCAAAACATAACTGGTATATATCATCCCTAGCTAGTCGTTTCCTCATTTGAAACATGTCAGCATTCTACTCCTCTAGTGACTCCTCTACCTGGTTGGCTCAACTGAGATGCCCTCCGATAGTGTGTTAGGAGGTAGTGGGACTGGTTGGTGCTGAATCATCATGTGGGTGATTCCGAGGTGGTTCAGAAGATGAACGTGGCCTCGGAACACCTCCCGATTGGGGAAGGATGTTGTTGGAGATTAACTGGGAATCTGACATGATTGATCCCATCCTTTTCAGTTCCTTAGCATATGAGGGATTTTCTGTGCTTGATTCGGTAGGGGGAAGACCTTCCTGTCGATATGATATGTCATTGTGTGGAGGAAGTTTGTAAAGGAGGCCACAATAGAGAAGAATAACATAACAGCTTGACGCCTCACTGCATAGAGGACTTTCACAGTGCATACCCTGGCGAAAAACTCCAAGGCGTGTTACAGCAAGGGGAGGACCTTCTGGCTACATAGGATTATTACTGGGAGGGCCTTTGCAATAACTGCCATCGTGGTGAGGATGACCACAATGGTTTGACGTTTGATGTCAATCATGGGGAGGACCTTCAAGACACTCTATGATAAGGGGATAACCTTCTTGTTTCTTGGGGACACTGTGGGGAGGACGTTTGCAATGGTGTCCATGGTGGCGAGGAATACTATCACAGCTGATGCAATGGATAGGACAACCATTACAGCTGTCACAGGGAGAATATCTCTGGTGTACACCCTAGGGAGGGAATTCAGAATGTATTGCAATGGGGAGAGGGCCTTCTCGTTGCTTGACGTCACTACAGGGTGGACCTTTGTTATCAGGGTGGCGAGGACTACCACCATGATCTGATGCCTGGCTGCATGGAGTGTCATTGCAACATAACCCTTAGGAAGGTCCTTCAGGGCAGGCCACGACAAGGGGAGGTCCTTCTTGTACCGATGAGACGTCACTGTGGGGAGGGCCTCCGTAGTTGCAACTATGATAGCGAGGACTAATATCATAATCTGTGGTCTCACTGCATGGAGAGTGTTTGCAGTGTATACCCTGGGGAGGACCATCAGGCTAGACCACAATAATTGGATGGACTTCATGCTGTTCAATATTTTGGTCACATGGAGGGTTTCAGTGAATCACATCAAAAGAGGAGCTCTCATGATCGATCATTTTATTCACGTGGGGAAGGCCCCCATGGGTGCTCGGCGGAGGACCTTCAGAGCTGCTAGTAGCGACATTGCAGGGAGGACCTTCACAAATGCTACTTCCACTCCCATAATATGGTAATGGGTGGGAAGTTTTCTGAGCCTTCAATATGGTCTTAGAGGCGTTGGGAACCCCGGCATCTAGCAGAGTGGTGTCATGAAACGTCTCTTTATTTTCCAGCTGCCATCGGCACGTTTGGGGCGCTTTCTAGCGGGCAGTGGGGATTGTTTGCTGTTGAAAATAGCCTTCACCTTTGGGTCCCTGTCTAATTGGGTTCTATGATTCTTTCGGGGTACGTCGACAAACATAATTACTTTTAGCAGGGATATATTCCTGCTCTGGAGCATCCACCACGATGGACGGGTGTCCCCCAGTTGGAACGAGTGAAGATGCTCGATCCGGTTGCCCTTTCATTTTGGAATATAGCCGGCAACCCTCCTGGGTGGAAGTAGGGATGTAGATCCGCTCTGAGGCATCTATCTCATCTCTTATATGAGCCTCCTTAATTGGGGAGATGGTCTCATGGGCCCGATTCCTTGATGTTTTCGCTGATCCAATTACACGATGGAATGTGTGAAAGATATGATCTGGGATCGATACCTGCTCCTCCATCATTTCCACTGACAATTATTCTGTGTTGGTGCAGGTGAACGAATATGCCCCCGGGTCGGGATATGCCAGTTTATCTCTCCATTTTCCACCACATCAAAATGGCGGACTTTACATGCATCTATAGGGAGCTGGCCCTGCATATGTTGGTTTCCCACCGTATCGAGTCGGCGGCCTTTATTGGTGGGGATACATGTCTGACTATGAGTTTACCCCACATCTGGATGGCGGGTTTTGCTGATCGCCACCACTTCGAGATGGTAGGTATTAGAAGCATCTGCTAGGAGCTAGTCTTAGAGGTGATGGGTTGCCACCACATTTGGTTGGTGGGCTTCACGACCATATGCATGGAGAGGTGCCTTCCTTGTAAGTGCCGTCATGTGTGATAAATGGGCATGGCGGTTCTCAACTGGCATGCACGCCTGCTCATATGATGCCGCCATATCTGGATGGTGGGATTTGGAGGAGCGAATAGGTGTATGTGCCTATTGATGATGCATCTCCAGGACTGGGTAGCGGTTCTCCTCCTTAGAGACAAGGGTGATGACCGGTCCCCGGTTGTATGTTTTCCACCCTCTTTGTGAGATCCGAGGGGCTGGAGCTTGAGGAGCGTGGGCCTGGATCCTCAAGGCTACATCTTCCTGATCATGAAGATTTTGAGTCACGGCGTGTCCACGACAACGTATTCCGGTGGGGGATTTGGAACTGAAACCCTGTTCTAGTGGGGATGAGATCCTCAGCGTCGACCTCATCTGCCTCCCTAAGATAAGGGAGGTAAATGTTGTCTCGTTCCGGGGATAGACTCCTGAAATGGTTGGAGATGGCTACAGGGGACGTCTGGATCTTCCTCTGTGGCTGCAGCTGGGCAGGCGACCAGCGAGTTCTGGAAGATTGGAGGGTGTGCATGGCCGCCTCTATTGTTGGGAGAGTACCGTTCACATTGTACTCTAGGATTAATGCATCTGAGACCCAGCGTTGAAGACGCTGGGTAGGTGACGGGGTCCTCTGTTGGTGAGGACGTCCGGTCATTTCATTGTTGGAAGCACGCGCTTGAGAGTTCTTTCATGATGCCATTGGATCGAATGGAGTTTTGTGTGGTACCTGTAAAACATTTTAACAAATAAAAACAAAAATATCGTTGAAGCAACATCTCATGATCCCATGTGTAATTAATGACCTTTCATGGCCCTCCTTGTGAGTAAAAGGGGGAACACAATGGAATTTGGTTAAATCCATCATGCTTGGTTAATGATTCACATCGGGTTCACCATTTTTTGTCATGGAGGCACATGATGGGGTCATGGGGAAGAAATGTGTGTTACCCGACGTTTGATTAGAGAAGGTTGGGTTCTACTTAATCACTCATATCTGGTGTAACATTTTCCACCTCCAAATTCCCAACTGTTTCATATACAGTAATACATTGACCTGCATTCAAAAGGAAGGCTTTTTCTGGGTGGTTTGACCAGAAATACTTAAGAACTCACATTGGTCGAGAGGATGGGAAGTCGGGCTCATAGAACCCTTTAGGGGGGGATTATTGCATGTTCTAGGACTCTCTTATAGATTTAAGACATGTTCATATGTTCGTGACTCTTTGGATTATACCCAATAATAGTATCCACAGAATACTCATGATTGGAAACCGTCAACTAGACGCAGGGGTTCAGAATCATTTATGACCGAAGATTACCATCCCTCGTTGGATTAATGAACCCAACGAATATGGACTCATTGAGATAACAATAGGGTTGGTGTGATGAATTGTCGTGAAGATAGTCGGATCGACCAGTTGTTGGGTTTGAACCTCAGGGACGCTTCCTACTTACCATTCCTGAGAGATAGGGATCAAAGTCCACATAGTTCAAATTGGGCTATCGGAGAACCAACATGAAGGTGGACCCGGGGGTATGATGGTGATCGTGCTTGAACCTCTTGGAGGCTTTCTACATATCCCTATGGTGGGGAATCAAAGTCCCTATAGTTTTTATTGGTGGGGCTTACGCTCTGAGGAATCCCAGGAGAGGATGTCATGGTTGATGCTTACTCTAAGCCCACGTGAGTCATGCTCGGTGTGAGAAACAAGAGGCATCAGAGACTAGACGATCACGTTGCGAATGGTGCATCCGTCGGAAGTGGATTGTGACTTACTCATGTAGCAGCCCATAAAGTCAGGGCTTAGTCCAGGATGGACGCCTAGGGTGAAAACGCGCAGCTGGAAATGGAAAGAGGTGCTCCTGTGCCTGTCACCTCTCTTGTTCCCGAGGGAAGTACGAAAGAGAATGGGGGCTTCATTTTGATTGGTATTTTACTACCCCCTGAAGAAGGGAGAAGTGCCCCAGCCCCAACAAGTGGAGGGGTAGAAATGGGACTCCCAAGCTAAGACTCCACCTTACCGTGAGAAATTGAATCCATGAATGCTTTGGAAATCCACTCAAGGGTTGGGGAAACCGCTTCACCCCTACTTACCATGGATATGTGAACTCAAAAAGGAGCATTTATTCACCTTAAAGTTACATCAGACTGGTCTGGTGGCTCTGGTGGGGTCCTTGGCTCGGGGCCGATGAGTGGGCCAGTGAGGGAGTCACGAAGGATCAGGCTGGATTGGCAGGTTTTTATATGGCTTAGGGAATGAGAAATATGAAGGATTCAGCAGGACACATGAGGGTATGGGTGGTGGCACCCTTCGCATAAGGAAGTGAAACATAGTTGGAGAAGCCATTCGCAAACCAGGGTGGGCCGCGGACTGATGGGCATCCCATGAACCAGGGTGGTTCATGGAACGGTGAGCATCCCACGATCCAAGGTGGTTCACAGCTTTGGGTTCGATCCGCGTACCAGGGTGGTCTGCGGAGGGTTCCATGCGAGCAACGTTGGCCAAGGTTTGCACTAGTCAGGGATTCGTCGGTTGGGTCTTCGCCCACGCAGGAGGATGTTACACGGTGCAATGGATTGGAAAATGGGCATAAACTCCCTAGTCCACAGAGAGTGCATCCGTAGAGGTAACATGGTTCGCTGTCTTCTTTTCATTGATATTTTAAGTTCGTGGTTCACCAAGTTATTATGTGTTCTCCGGTTCCTTATTATTTCATTCCCAGGTTCATACCGTGCTTTGGTTCGCGAAGTGGAACATCGCTGCGAAATCCTAATCCTTTCTTTGAAATACTTCCACCTGAATCTGATCGATCTCCTTCGGACCTTCCTTCTCTTCTCCTCGATCTACTTTTATAGAGTGGGGAAAAGGATGTATCTATTGTCATGCGGCACCTTTTACGGAGTCCAAAGACTAAAAACACGACATACGGATCACCCGGTCAATCCACAACTCGTAGGGGGCATTGAGCGCATCACCCCCACAAACCAAACGAGATCCGGGAGTGCTTCATGACCGCAGAGGGTGCTGACTCCATTCCACGAACAACATCAGATGCGGACCGGGCCGATTGAGGCCCTCCGTGGCTAGGGGTGGTTAATGATGGTGGACCGATCCAGCGCTCGTCCTGCTTTGCACCTGTAGAGGATCTCTGCCCCCATTCAGTGTACGACAATAGTCCATAGAGGGGGTTCTTTGCAGGACTGGCCACGTTGCATCATCATTTGGACCGGTCTGCAGACCGGTTCAGCTTTGTGCATCGTTTGAGTTTTCCCTATTCTTCCCCCCAATTCTTTGGGAGGAATTGGGTATACTATACTTTCGGATTTTTCAGGACCCTACACTATGTTAAATATATATGGATCTCGACGTGAAATGTTTTTCGATAGAGAAAAAAAATGGGTATGAAGTAGTGGGTACCCTTGATGTTTCATTACAACAGTATAAGATCTATATTATGAAATAATTGGATAATGTTATCTATGGTGATATTTCGAACATAGTATTCTTGTTTAGGTAACGAGTTAGCCTCACTAGTGTTTACTATAATTTATAATGATTTCATTATATTTTTTAGGAGTGGCTCTGAGGATTACCCTAGTAAGTATACTATTATTCACACTATAAATATATAAAAATTGGTTTTCAGGTCAGTGAGAGAAGGTCAAATATCAGGATGGATATTACTAGGTTATGGTTTTCTAAGAGCTATTCTGGCAACACTGTCACTTCCCACATTACCTTTTCTGTACTTGTAGTCTCCATTTAGTTTCTCTAAAAAAATATAGAACTAAATAATTGATATCGGGAATTATTTATATATATATATACATATATATTTCTGAATAGTTGTTGTTTGGGGAATACTTATCTCTCCCATATAAATGTTCTCACATAGGGTAACTCCTCCCATATGCATTTATATTATACCCATGGTGAAAGACTCCGACCCAAGGCCTACTAGAGGCAAGAAACAGCAAGTCACTAACTCTCTCCCCAAAAATGTAATATCAATGTGGGGAATGTTTTTTGATAGATAAGTATCAATTGTTAATATTTGAGGGATATAATAGATTTTTTAGTTTGTTAGAGGTTGGTATACATGGTTTTGTAGGTAATATGTATTTTCTATGTTTAAAAAGTTATGTAAACAAGAGAGACCAGCTAAAAGATGAGTATTTATCGCCACATATTATCTCATGCATAGACCATTATGTTGACTTATTCTTTGAAATTAATTGATACTGATTTCAAGATATTGTCCTCAAAAAATATATAGAATAATCCTTATTTTATTCTAAATTTGAAATGGGTTGACATTATAATGGCTTTATATAAAAAATATAATAAAAAAGTTATTTTTAAATATTCCATATTCTAGATTCAGTAGATCTAATATTTTTTCTTTCTTTTTCATTCCGTGCACTGAGTTGATGTCTTAATGAGGTTCACACCAAATAGGTTCAGTAACTTGTCCCAGCAGATCACTATAGAGTGAATGTTTTTTATGATACCACCTAAAAGATAAAACATTGAATGTTTTAGTACTCATTTCAACTATAGTATTAGGGTTACCATTATGATTCATTCGTAGAATTCTAGTGAAGAGAGGTTGAGATATCATTATGTCTGATCCTTTCGTGGATGAAGCACTCCATTAGTTGGTAATAAAGATGCTAAATGGAATAGTATGTTAGTGAATGTTCTTTTTCCTTATGGATAAGGTAGATTAAATAGTCTTATAAATTACATTATAATACAAATTCCTTTAGAGTTCCATTCATTGACAATAAACGAGACCATTCTTTATTAGTAACTTACACTTTGGAAAGAGATCTGTTGTATGCGATAGTTTGGGATACATTTCTGAATCATTTTGTGAGAAGACTGAGACCTGTTTCATGATGGTGTGGTAGGGAAAGGAGTTTTTAGGAGGTTATAGGTACAGTGATCCAAATCCAAGTCACCTCGTTTTATCTGAAAATGTATTTCTTGTTAAAAGATAAAGTAGAATTTATTAATAAGATTTTGGGATGAACTAAATCATAATAAGTGGTGATTGATAACTATTCCTATAAAACTAGATTTTTGTTTAGGATCATAATTTTCATAATTTCAATTTTTTTATAGGTATGGGGGTAGGTCCTTTACCTCATAATCTCATTTATCAAGGGGTATCCGATCTCACACCAATTATTGAGGTTCAAAAACATGTTTTTCTTATATTGGATGATGTTGTGAATGGATTGAGTTATCAACCATTATGAGAAGTCAAAATAAAATAGCTCATTTCTTAGGTTAAATCATTCTGGTAGTTTTTTGTAGAGAGGCTTCTAGTTCCCTTTGCATTAACTACACAACATTGAGTTTGAGCATACATGTATGAAGTATGTAAAGGCTAGGAGCACATTTTGGGTAAAAAAACCCTAAGGAAGACTTAATATGTATTTAGATATGACTACGTCAAATAATTCTCGACATTTGTTTCATTAAATCAGTATTAGATATCATTGACTAAATTACGATATATGTTTTGTTGTTTGATTTTGATATAGAGTCAGTGGTGTCTGTTGGCATGTAAGACCCTCCGATGGGTCGTATATTAGTCTAATATTAATTTAATTTGAGTTCCATGTTTTTTATAATATTATTTGAGGATCTTAAATTAGGGTTTCCCAATGTAATCGAACAGTACACTGATGTCATTATTACAAAGGTTATAAGGTTAACCCCTCGATAAGAGATTGAGTTTGGGATTGAGCTACCACCACACATGTCTCCTACATATTTGTATCTATATAGGAAAGATCCATTTATGTTATGAGAGCTGCGATTATATCAAAGTGATGATATATAGTGAGTTATTGGTTAAATTAGTGTGTCACCTTGGGGTGGACTACTTTTGTTCATGAAAAAAGATGATGGATGTTTATATCTTTGTATAGATAATCATCATTTTGACCAAGTGACAGTGAATAAGGATTATTCTATTCTATATACTGATGATTCATTTGATCAGTTGAAAGGATCATTTTGTTTCTTGAATATCAAATTTTGGTCTGGACATCATCATATGTAGGTAAAATATGTGAATTTTAAATAGACTATTTTTGTTTCCATTAATAAAATTATGAGTTCATTGTGATGTTGTTTAATGTGATGAATTCTTCATCCATGATCATCTAGTCGATGAATGTTGTGTTGATATTGTTCATGGATATGTTTATAGTGGTTTTTATCAATGCCATCCTTGTTTAACCCAGGTCTAAAGATGAAAATGGATAGAATATTTGTTCTATTTTCAGAGTTATTTATCATGATATGCTATTGGGGTTGTTTTCAAAGTCTAATAATTTTTCTCGTTATGTCTATTTAATTGGGCATGTTGTGTCTGAGTAGGGAGTATCTATGGATCCTTGGATGAATGTTTTATTTTTTTCTTTGGAATCCTATATGATATTAGAATAAGTATTGAATTTATATAGGATGTTTGGTTATTAATGGTGGTTCGTAGTTGAATTCCCTACAATTTAGTCTCCTCTAAAATCACTAACCAAAAAGGATCAATCATTCTTAGGGACTGACCGGTGTCAGAGAGCATTTGGATGACTAATGATGTAGTTGGTTAGTGATCAAAAACATTATTTTCTACAGAAGTAGTTCAGTTAGGGTTTTTTGTGATTATTCATGTCCTTTATTGGGATATGTTAAAATGAAACAAAGATCAGTTGATTCTTATAGGTATCAACTGTTATATCCCCAAGAGTATAAATATTCCACCCATAAACTTGAGTTTGTGTTTGTTGGGATTTCATTGAAATTTTATAAAAATTACCTCATCCATGAGCATTTTTTGGTTTTCACCTGTCGTAAGTGCCTATGTTATCTCTTCCCCCACTATTACATGAACATATGATAGAATAATTATTTTAAATTATTGATGGATTAGAACTACAATATATCATAAATTACATGGTAATGAAATTTTGTATTTGATCCACTGAAAGTACATTCATGTAGTGATTCATTGTGTTACCCTTGGTATTCTAAGAGGGTCAAGGAAGAAATAACATTAATTCATCTAGATATGGGAGAGTTCGGAGGATGTAGTTTTCTTTTAAGTATGTCAGTTCAATTTTTTTGGTGCTGTAGGTGGAGGATTCTTGGATATGGGTTTCTGATGTGGTGGTCTAGAGAGACATGTTTTTTTAGAGATTCCCAAGATGGTTTTTCATAGTATGGATAACAATGTGTGATTTTATATGTATTTATCTTCATTCTATTGATGATTCCTGAAATGGTTCTCTTCTATTTCCATATTTCATCATTAGAGGTAAATATATTTGTGAAAAATATATACATAGATTTTAGATGTCACATTTGGTATCTTGGGTTGAATTGTGCAGTTTTTTAGATCATTTCCTGATTTTTGTTCTTACATAAGGGTAATTATAAGAACAAACCATTAGATGTTCCCTATTTAAAGTGGGATGAAATATCAAAGGAATTCATTTCTAGTTTACTGTGATCTCATAGTGGATACGATAAAACATGTGTGATAGTGTGTCTATAGAAGAAATCATCACACTTTATAAGAATATGCATGTCGTGATTAGTATAGTTTTTTTGATATAACATCTAGATGTGGTGGTTTAATTCTAAGGAGCCCCGAGTTTTTTCCCCTCTGAATGCAATCCCCATCATACCTCTAGAGTGTGGATAGGTATCCATAATTATCTTCAATCTCAGTTATGAAATATTATTTATTTGAATCCACATATAAATGGTCATGTAGATAGTACAATCCACACTCTTGATACATCGTTTGATCTTATGTCCTTGATTATTGAGGATTGTGGATTTGGACCTTCCCCATGGTAGATTTTTTCTAAAATGAATGTTTCCAATCCACCATTGGTACGTATCAATTAAACACATATTATGTTTAAAAATTTTGTTTTGCACTGTACTGGATTGGGGTCGGGGAGATATTGATTCTAAAACGAGTACTGTTACATAATACTAATGATATGTTTTATGTACTTTATAAGAGCATAATGGTATTTCATGATTTTCAAAAATATTGTATCGATCATAGGAGTAGACCATTAGAGGTCGATGCTGGAGACCAAGTGTACATGAATGTGGATCCTCATCATGTGAAATGATGTTCTGGTTGTGTGAGTAAGATTTAACATTATTTTTTTCTCCTATTTAGGATTTTGAAAGTGAAATACTCATTATGTGTCAATTATATATTTACATATAGATTATTTAGATACTTGAATTCTTTCACAATATATAGAACCACTTTAATATTCATGAGTACACTTATTTCATTCATTGGGGTGAGAACGATGTTTTTCATGATATTACCTTTGAGGAGTGACCCATGGAGATCTTGAAATTCAGGATAAATTATTTTCCTCGAATGTTATTCCCTTATCCTATGTATTGTGGTTTCATGATGATGTGGAGGAGAACACCATGGAATTTTTGTTTCAGATTTTCATTCAGTACCCCAAGTTGATTGTTGTTTACCTATTCTCATATAAATTTTTTCATTAATGTATATTTAGCATTCTTGAATTTTTTATGGTTTCCTTATGTTTTATTTTTTTGGTATAATTTCATTTCATATGTATCTCCCTCAGAATATTTTTTACGAGCTAGCTATTTATGATGATTGATTTTTCACTTTTCCTCTAATGAGGTGGTGGAGCTTCTGTGATGAGGAGATCCACATGATATATCTTATTTGGTGGTTTCTTAAATGAACCCCTTTCAATTTTGATCTATTATTCATTTAGATTATAGATTACATGAATTATTTGAGTGATAAGTAATGTAACGAAATAGATCAATTTTCTCTGAAACATTATGTGTTTCTGAATATCGTGGTTCTCTAAAAAACAAATTGGGTGATATTGGAGGGGTTTGTGAATAATAACATAGGAATTTGGATTTTACAAGTCTTATATTTTTTAAATTCTATTTATGTGATTTCAAAAACTGTTTGAGGCTTCTAAAATGTGTTTTAATTCATTATTAAATTCAAATAGGAGATGTCTATTAAGTGGAAGAGGAAAATTCAACATTTAACTGATCTGTAATAATTACAAATCATGTAAATTATCTATTTTGTATTCATATAAATTGTGTAGTGGACCGAGTAATATTTAAATCATATGAAACTTATCTCCTTATTTGAGATCCAAAGGGTCCACATTCTAATTATTTGGCATTTTATTATTGTGTTTTCATCCTTGTATTTCTTCATTTATATGTGGAGATCCTAGGTATGTTTTTTCCATTAATTTCTAGTCGGTTCTCCCAGACCAGTCTTCTATCCACACATTTATTCTTTCCATTCTATGTCTTAGGATCTCCACTATTCTAAATAGGTTTCTTTTTTGTTTTTGGTGTATTTGTAGAATGATGTATTTAGGATACCAAATTTTCATTATGTGAGAGGTGATTATATATCTACGATGTTGATTTATTCTCTAGTATTGAATGTGGATTCCATTGAGTTAGGGGATTAATACCTTCTCTTATTATTTATGTTCAATTGTAAATTGATTATGGTTTATCCCTTTTATAGTAATAGAATTGATCAAAAAATTATTTTACTATATTTATAAATATATAGTTAGATATAACATGATATATATGTTTTAATCTATTATAATGGATTTAAACATTATTTACTAGATTGTGTGATATAATTGTTATTCATTTTTTAAATGTTATAATTCATTGAATATTATGTCAAAATTGGTAAATAACATAAAATAGGAATTAATTTATTTATTAAATAATAAATAAAGAAGATGAATGTTTGTAATCTTGTGGGTTATGTAATTTTATGATAATAAAATTAATGAAATTAAAATGATTAATTAGAAATGAAATTCTATGTGATTAATGGAAAAATTATAATAATGATTAAATTATTCTTATCCCATGGGGATGGTGATGATTGAATGTGAATTTGGAAAACATGTTAATATTTATAATTAGTGGAGTCTATTTGGATTATTACCATAGTAAATTTTCATTACATTGTTGATTACGATAATATAATGTGGAATAATATACAATTTTAATTAACGGATTATTAATTAATGGATAATTGTAAGTTATAAAAGTGTATAATTAATTATTATAACTCTTTAAAATCCTTGAATACATTTAGGATATGTAGCCATTGAAATGGATATTGGGAATTAGAGTGATGATAGAAATAATTGATATAACACAAGGCAATAGTGTGGTCATGAGATATATTAAATCATATATATTAAAATATTTTTTAATATTCCACACCCATGTCAGTTAGTGAGACTATCACATAGTGGACTATGGTAGGGTGTTTTCACTAATATCATTATTTGGGGATGGATACCTGACTAACCCCTCGGGACAACTATCAACTCATGGTAGTCACTTATGCTAGTTATAATTGAGGTTTGTTTCCCCATATATACATTTAGTTGAATTTATAATTCTTATGTTGTTTCACACAAATGTATTACTGAATATATTATCCAAAAGACTATTATAGGTATGACATTTGTAAGATGTGATGTATTGATGTACCAAATATGGTGAATGGGATTTAATCGCATGAAATATAATACCAGATATACGATATAAATCTTATGTGTTGTTATGGATACAAAAAAAACATGGTTAATATATATGGTGTTGTGATGACTTGACGTTGAAGGTGCATGTTGCGACTATTTACCCTCATGTCTTTGGGAAATCCCTATCTGGAAAGAGATGTCTCGGGATGTTCGATGTTAGGGCAGAGCTGGAACCCGTTGGTGGTGCATGAGAAAAATACCATTTTTGATTCATTAATATATTATATGATATCTTATATGTAATACATAATTAGAGTTATCCATGGTTAGTAAGGTAACCTATTATACATGTATTGGTGAAGATTTTGTTTCACTAATGATCAATGATATTTCTCATACATTGAATATCATTTTCAAAAGTGGATCTAAGGAGTTTCATACTATGTATAATGTTATGCTAAAAAGTATATATATTTAAACAAATTATATTCACGTTATCTGAAAAAGGTTATATATATTACCAGATATTACTTGGTAATGGTTTTATAGGAGTTTAATAGTATTCATGGTCACTTCCAACTTTACCTTTATGGTACATGTAATTTCCTTTTTATTTTTATTCTAATTTATGGATTTTAATGTAATAAATTTTGATTAATATATATATATATATATATTTATATGTATGTATCTGATTATGTGTGGTTTTTTTATATCCATATCTATCTCTTTTTCATGTTCTATTAGAGGTTAATTATTCTTATATGCTTTTATGTTATACCCTCAGAAGTGGTCTCTAATCTAGGGCCTACTAGACATAGGACTAGGGAATTCACTATCTGTCTCACTTCATTGTGGTACCATGGTGGGTAGGGTTTATGAAAACATGTTATCAAATTGTATAGATTAACCAAAACTGAATAAATATTATTTATTCAAGCCAATTGAATTAAATAATTATATTTCACTATGATTTTGGAGAAACATAGTGTGTGAACCTATAGGCCTATTTCTTAGTGAAATTATGAGTAACATCCTATATTCCATGGTATCATCCAACAACAATCCAAAAAACCAATAAAAAATGAAGTTAATTTCATAATTACAACCATCCTCTCTTTAATGAACAACATTTAATATAATCTAATTATTATTAAGCCTCTAGTCAATAAGTATTCGTCCATGTTCCATCATCCATTATGATCAATGCCCCTTTTTTGAATTTTATGAAATGGACTCACTTAATACAAAACATGTATTTGGATTCAAGTATGAAAATCCATTCCCATAAAAGGGATTTAGATGTTGAAATTATTCATGGTAAATTAGGGACAAATTGTTTATCATATTATCTATTAATGAAATACAACTCATAACATAACCAACATATCTATATTATCATGAGTCTATGACTTCATGGTAATTGAAAAATAACCATTCTACAAAAGTCAGGGTAATAAAAATTTATAGTCTTAGATTTTAAATATCAATACAAAAATTCACTAATATAAAATTCATATCATACATGGAAAATATGATTAACAAATGACAAGCAAGTTCTCGTAACCTTCTATCTTAGAGATTATCGAGGGAAAACAACTTTCAAAGGTGTATCAATTTATTATGAACAACCTACCCCAATACCATGAAATGTATATATTATATTTGATTGTATCATCCATTCATAGTATGTATATTCAGTAATACTTTCATGGTACCTCTAGGTTATCATCATCGTAGAGAACTACTATGAAATTTCAATGCAAAATAATTTCTTAAAAAATTATCATAATCAATTATCATGGATAGGAACAATAATAATGTGATAAGAAAACATCCTTAAAAATTAATAACATGTAATAATGTACATAACATGGTAGTTTAGGGGAACCAACTCCAACAGAATACCACATTCCTTAATATCAACTTACAAACTCTTTTAAACCAATTTCTCTTACTTGGTAATAATTCAAAATCTATGATATATCCTTCGTCAAGATATCAATTATAATTTCCTTAGTGTATACTCTTCTCACCATAATTTTTCCTCATCATTAAATATTCCTCAATATAAGAATCATCCAACGTATGTACTTTTATCTATTGGTGTGAACATGGAACTTGGTATAGAGCCACTATTATAGTGTTATTGTTGTAAACTGTGAAAATTTCATTACTGTTATGCACCAAAATGTGATCATAGGAAATATTGAGAATTTATAATTCTTAATTGGATTCAACTAAAGCATTAGTATACTCACGCACTACTATATAAATAGTGATATGTGGATACATTGAACTGTTCACGAATATAGCTGCTCGATTGAGACAAAAGACATATATGAACTATGAGTACATATAATATGATATGTATTAATGAAATCATATTCATTACCAATGAATACCATCTCTTCATTTACACTCTATAACTTTAACATATCCTTAGTTCAACATAGATACATATTGATAGTATTAAAATTACACAAATGTTGTTCAACTTGATCGACTTGATATATTCCTACCGTGATCAAAATATAGGCATCATAATAACTTGAACATTAAATAGAATACAGGATATATCCTATATTAGAAGTTTATAGGATGTTACTCATTATATATCTTTATTTTAAGGTATATAGAGACATCTTATTGGAATGATTTATACATTGTGACACTGAAACCAATCCATATTTGTATTATTTCATACCAAACCACTAGATTATCTTGAAAATTTATGTTCTATGACTTAGTAAAAGAATCATATTTGATCTAATAGATTAGATATTTATCTGTATAATATTGGATACAGAACCAAATTATTTTATTGAGAAATTATTGATCAATCATGAATTAAACTATTTTAAGTATAATATATTTTTTCCAATTCGTAATATGTCATAACATACATTACTATGAAAATATATATACATCCACAAAATAACATGTAAATATATGTTTATAATTCATTATGAATGAATCATAATTAAATTATAGTTTCATAGAATAGAATTCTCCATGACAAAGATACTTACATTTTTTCATAAATGGGTCTTTATAGAATTCATTACGTTTTGGAATTTCTTGGTGTCATGAATCATTCTGGTTGTGTCATATATACATCCTCTTAAAGGTTGCAAACAAGAAAAAAATTTGACATCCATTTTTTAAATATCATTTCCATTTTATTTTCACATGTAATGTAGTAATCTAATGTAATCTAACGAGGGAACTTGTGAAAAGGTTTCAACATATTTAATTCCTTGTAGTTTTATAATTTTTTTCCTCTAGTTGAAGTTCAAGGGTATTTAATTTACCTTCCACGTGATGTTTTTTCATGAATACCCTATACAAAATAATAGGTATTACATCAATAGGAAGATCGATCAAAACAAAATACTTGTTTTGATATATTGAATCCATATTATTATTCAAGGATTCTATCATCTGGTGGTTGAAGATCGCAATATTGCATATTTTTTAGAGAGTGAATCATTATTTTTATTCAATATTTAGTAACTATCATCAGTGGATATAAAACCATAACTATATAGATCACTTATATATCTATAAATCCATTTTATAATATGTAATTCACTACAAAATAATACATGGGGACTTGTCGAATCAGTTACTATACCAATTCTTTTGTATTTTGAGTATCAACAAAATTGAAGTCATTATTTCTCTCACTATTTTCCTTGAGGATGTAGACCCTCTAAGGAATGTTGACAAGTCTTGTGATAATTAAAATTTTTATAATGTATTATAGTGTATCCTCTTGTTTTATTATGATAACTTATAATGATAAACCTCCTTACTCAAGGTTCTAGTTTGTTTCATGAGAAAGAATTATTAAAATAATCATAATTTAATATAAGAACATGTGAAAAATAAGTTTATTTCCACATCATTACATGATGGGAATACCATTTTACACTTCATATCATACTTTTTTAGTATGTAGTATGTCTAATTGATTGAATATCCCCCAAATGATAAAGTATGGTTTGCGTGACTCCTTATCAAATTTACCATTTCCAGAAGGTTATGGTTCTTCCTTTCAATAAAAACATTCCCAAATGGTGTATAATGTGAAATGAGTACAGATAACATCACATAATCTCATAGAATGCAGATAAATTATTTGTTAATATATTCTGCACCTCAATATATTCATTTATTTGTTATCATATTACCTATTAAATTATCAACCTCATTCATAGACTCCATGAACATATTGATGGATAAAAACATAAACCTAATTACATAAATAAATTTATACTAGATCAAGTCATCAATATACTTAATAAAGTATAATAATCAACCTCTAGTATCTTCTTGAAAATATTTAAACCCATTAGTGTGTTCAAAATCAAGATTCTTTATGGACCATTCACCATGACCATAGAATAGAGTTTGGGTCATCTTACAATTTAAAAAATAATGACATCATTCATGCATCTCAATCTCAATAGAGTCTATGTAACTATCTTCGTAATGCTTTGTCAAATTCCTATCATATTCATAATCAAAATAGTGATTCCATATCTGGGTTTCATAAGAGTCTATAGTGTTTTTTTCATTAAAAATTTAAATATTTTTTCCCTAACAAAACAAATAAATAAAATTATTCAATTATTCTATACTATAACGAATTTATCATTATAAATGTATCAACCCATAATTCCAATTCTAAAAAACACCATCTTCATCTTAGAAAGAAATAGAAATAATGGTGTTGGTAACATTAAGAAAATAATAAAATTTAATTAAAATAAAAATAAATATTTATTTCAATATGTGATTGTACTCTCTATTTTCTTAAGTATACAAAACACTCCATTGGAAACTCGCACACCCAAATTTCCTATTACAACCTTCTGAAATATATATGGTACTAGTATTTGGATTCAAATATGAGATATAAAAGTGAATATAATTCCAAAATTTTAAATATAGAAATATTAGATGTGATTATGATTTCACTTGATTCGTTGCCTTAATTTTTTATTATGGTGAAATTCATCTTCCATTGTCCCTACATTCCACTTGAATTGCATACTATATCATGTCTCATTCCTTGAAAATACATCTTCATATTTTTTTGACGGACATTTCTCTAGAGCATTAGACATGGATTGATTCTTATTCCTCTGTGATTTTTTCTTCCACTTCTTATTAACCATAATGATATTGTATTTGTCAATAATAAGGTATTTGTCAACATGGAGAATATATGTATGAATTTCTCATAATATAGTCTCTTTGTTAGTCTTATTGTAAGTCAAAATAAAACTAGAATTGTTTTTTGGTAATGAGGGTAGAGTGATATATATGGGTATCTCATCAGGTATATTAAAACACTAGTTGTCATAGACCTCAATGTTTCAAATCATCTTTACTACATGTGTCTCTCAAGCACTGGCTCTCCAAAAATGCTGTTGAATTTTGATTTTACATCGCATATATCTATAGTATCCCCTTATATAAATTGGGAACATTAAATTGAGATAAGATATTATGTGCATCTATATACTCACAGTTCCTGAGAATATCAATTGTTATGGAAAATATTTTAAACATTTTAAATATATAGAATCTTCCACACGATTCAAATAGATAAGTGATTTGTCACCATTATCCTTTTTCTAAATGAACTCCAGAAATGGAAATTCCATAAAATTTAATTACCATCTGTGGTGTACTATGACACACAAACAGATATATAATTGTTTTATATAAAGTCTAGTTATAAGTTTATTATTATATAGTATAGATCATGGTGACATTGTCAATTAAATTTTATTTTCTATTTCAAAAAAATAGATTAGATAATTAGTACTTTTTTATTACAAAAATATGTAAAAAATATTAAAATTTATTGAATTGTTTTAATCTCCCACTATGTATTGTATCTAAATATCCCTCACCACAGAAATTATGTATCTGTACACTTAAATATTTTGGAGGATACAATCTGTATTGCCCTTGTCATAACCAAGATATGTGCCATACAAGATATATAATGGGATTTAGATAGGTCTAACATACAAACTATATTAACTCATAGTTGATGAAAAATTTCAATTGACTCCACAATCCTAAAATATAATTTAAACATTTTTAATCGTTTTCATCTTATATACACAATGTTATACTTTAGTAGTCAACCCTTTTTGTAAACCATATTAGGTCAAACCAAAACATTGTGCTAGATATTCCATGATAATTGAATGAATAAAAACATTGGTTGGTCAATAACATCATGTTATATGGTTATTTCTATCTTATAGATTGGATGGATTTGGAAAATAATATTTTTAAGGTATTTTGTATTATTTGTAAATCCAAATTTATCATTTCACATATCTAATTAATATTAATTGGAATTCAATTATGTTGTTATGCATTAAGGTAATCCATTTATACATAATCTAGTTATTTTTTATTCCATATTGTGTTCTTGTTTATTAATTTATTAAGTGATCGCGCAACATCTAAACACATAAATAATTAACTATCCATCATTCGGAAATAAAACATAGGCTGAATGAAAATTGTAATATATCATGGCTAATTTATGTAAAAGATTATAGACTATCTCTCAACCATATGGGGGAAAATGTAAAAATTATCTTGGTCTCTGTTATTGAATTCCACCTTCCAATCCTACATATAGCCTCAATTAGTTACACCTCAACTCCCTGACTCAGACTATCTTAAATCATATTGAAGATATATCCTAGCTTAATATTTTATTTAGATGTAGATGATGGGATCCAATGAATTTGAAAAAGGGGATTTTCATAACAAAAACAAAAATAACTGAAGACTTTAAATACTGATATGGGGGGAACAAAATTAGCATTAATTTTAATTTAATAATAATTAATTAAATGATACTTATCGCATTAATAGTTTTTTCTAATGTCATGATCATATACAACTCAAACAAATTAGAATATAATTTAAACCAATTATTATGTTATCTGATTAATTCATTTATTTAGATAATACACCATAAATTAATACAATTAATTAAACTTATCATAATTACATAATAACATCAATAATGTAGCGCCCCGACCCCATCCACCCAGAGCCGGTGCATTACTTCGTAACATTGGCATGATCACAAAAGATCAAGTCTCGAAAGACCGATTAGTTTAGTAGCCTTGGAAACACTAGATACATTCATAAGTCTTACATTACATCATAAAGTGAAAAACTAATAACAAAGTCTTCATAGTCCACACTCATATCCTCTTCTGACTATCCCTGCAGGTCATTCATAAAATACTTTTTCACATCCTGGAAAATATTAAAACATTGAAAGGGGTGAGCTCAGATGCTCAGTAAGGATAACAATAATGCGGAAGCTTTCATAAATAAACATAAACATTTAAGGCAATGTATAACTAAAACAAAAGCCTTTTAAACATGAACTTCAACATAATATGGCAAAGGTAAAATGAGACAATGCCATTTACTTATTCACATGGATATTCTACTGGTCGAATAATCACATGAAATATCAATAACCACTTTCATAATGAGGGAATGTATAATGCCGGACGTTCTGAAACATTTTGTCAAGGCCTCGGCCAAGACGTCTAAAATGATTAAGGCCTCGGCCAAAACCATAAATCAAATTGGGAAAGGGCCTCGGCCAATTCCACGTCTAGTTGTCTCATGAGACCTACCGATGCATCAAGGAGCTATAGCGGGCTCCACCCGTCACTTATTAAGTCCAATACATTCCTCATATGAATACGTTTAAACATATCATAAACCATAACATAATCGTATCACATAAAACATGCATAAAGGAAACATAACATTTCCACATTTCAATCACAAGATATCAATACAATACATTGATATAATAAAAACTCTTTAAAAACCATTTTCAATACCAAAATAAAAGAAAGTTAAAACTTTGTATTTATTTTTTATTAAAAAAAATGATGGCTTGTAGAGGAAGCCGAAACTCAAATAATGGTCACGGCGGCGGAGAAGTCGTTGTCGCCGCATAAGTATGGAAAGAAAAACATTCCCTTTTTTCATTTATCAAAAAGCTTCATATAAAGAAATATTCCTTTTGAATAAACGTAAAAGTCAAAGGGGTTTATACACCGTATAAAAGAAAGTTGTGTATAAAACCAAATATGCCTCAATGAAAGGGGATTGAGACGAAGTCCTTAAAAAGATAATTTTTTTAAATAAAATAGATCTATTATGTGTATTCACTATATGTAAACATAAATAAAGTATAAATACAAGATAGGACATAATAATATCATGACATAATTTTAAAATAGGAGATTAACCCAAAGAATGGAAGTTGGGTTAAGAAGTTCCCTTACCTTGTGTCCGACTTGACTCAACCGTTCTTTAACCTCCTGAATAATAAACTAGAGTTAATATCTACCTTATTAAGAACCATTTCAATTTAATTATCCTTTTTATATCACTTATTACAATGTTATGAACATCATGTAATTATTTAAGTTAATAACGGTCGTTTTGTCGATCTTTGGTACTTGAGTCAAAAATAAACTTTTTATAATTACAAGTTGTTCATGTGGTGAAATATCCATTATATCCGGAATTATATTCATGATGTAGATATCATATATATCATATATACAGTATATACATTCATTCATAATGTCACGTAACATTTATAGGTATGAAATGAAATGCACCGTTCATGGAGACGGTAAGCCGTACGTACGCATGAACGCTACTTTCATTTCAATTTCATATTTAATGGAAATAAATCATAATGATATAAATGTATAATATAATTCCAGTATAATATAGTGTATAATACCATTTACTCCATCCTTTATACATCCCACATATGGAATTTACGATTCAAATCACTTTGAGGGGGCGGTAGTCCGCACTTCCTTAAATGAAATTATCGCGTTTTACCCATAATGGAAATCATAAAGTATGCCATAAATGAGAAATACAGAAGCATAAGTAAAACAAAAACATATTATATATCATTTATAAAAATAGTGACATCTTAATGGCCACCTTTTAAGGTGTTATATGAGTGTTGAACAATCATCGCTTCGTGAGGCAGAAATTCGCCATCCACAGAAACCGTATGTTCTTTAACCATTAGATGTAGGTGTGTGTAAGTGTATCTTGAATACTTCTTATAACAACATCCTAGTATATTGAGGATACTGGTGTTGTTACAAAAGAAATGAATAAAAAGAGTTTAGGGGGTTGGAGAAGAAAAATAAAACAAAACAACATTATAAAAGACATTACCTCAAAATCGGGTAACTCTTTTTGATTTGAGCTAAAGGCTTCCTTGGGAATATTTCTGCCCAAAGTGAGGCTTCTAGGAGTAAGGGAGGAATGTTGGGAGAGTATTTGGGCAGAGGTTGGCCGAGCCAAATGGCTTGAAAGTGTAAATGAGGTGGGAGAGGTGGGGGCCTTTTATAAGTGGAGAGGAGGGGCACTTTTGGAAAGATTGAAATGTTACATTATTTCACAATGATTTTCGGATTATAAAGGTCCCACACTTATATAATTCGAGGATAAGATGATAAGGGTTCTAAATATACTCATACAATAGGTTTTTGACAAGTGTACGCTTTGGATTTTACATTATCTTTCCATTATATTTAAATCGTTAAATAATGAGGTCATCGCTGCATCATCATGATGTCATAATTAATTTAATTTATTTAATGTCTAAAAATTATAAAAAAATACTATGATGTAGGAAATGTTTTTATCTTTCTAATGAATATTTATAATCAAAATTTGGACTTGTGTAACCCCACTTAAAACTGTTTTAGTAAAACAACTCATGTTTGTCTCAATTTAATGTTAACATTAAATAAATATATATTAATGTCATTTTCCAACTAAAGTGGCTCCATGGGGTCCCCAAGTTGACCCATGGGTTGTATTGGTCGGCCATGACTCATCCAATAGGAGTAGGACAAGTGTCAAGCTCATCTCATATTATTAAAACATTATTTTTACCTTAAACTACACTAATTACCTCTAATCGCGATTAAGAACTTAAAAGTTACTATTCACCAAAAATTATTTTAATCTCATTGAACCACATTTTACTTCTTAATGACAACAATGTATGTCGGATTTTTGAAAATAAAATCACAGAAGTGGTAATATTTCATTTTAACGAAAAATCAGTTTTTAACAACCACTTAGTGGTTTCACTATTCATCAAAAATTGAAGTTTTTCAGAATAAGGCCAAAATTTCACCCTAAGCTATAATTGATATTCCGAATTCAAATATGATGTCTATTTTACAAAATTCCAAACATATAAGTTGTATTAATTAATTTTATAATTAATTCCCGCTGTTACAACAAATAGCGTGTTTTTAAGAAACAATTTATATCAAAAGATTGGCAATTGTTTATGTCCAATTTCAATGTTAAATTAATTCTAATGACCACCATTGGATAAAATGGTAAAAATATATTCTCATTATACTTTAAAACCACTAAATATTATAATTTATCACTATAAATTATTTTGATTAAAAAAGTTGTTTTTAAGTATTTTTCACTATTCATAAAAATTTAGAAGTTCTCAGAAAAATACCAAAAATTCAACATAGGCTAATTTCGATATTCCGAATCCAAAAATGAAGTCCATTTTGAAATATAAAATTTCTATAATTTTAAAAAGTGGTTATTACTATTCATAACGGCTATTTTGATTAGTCGCGGTGTTTTAGAACTCGAAGTTGCGTACAATGCAAGCTATTGCATTATTGAATGAGAAGCGTATCGTGGAAGCTCGGGGTGTTACATTCTCCCCTCCTTCAATAAATTGCGTCCTCGCAATTTGAAATTTTTCATTGAAAATAAAAGGTTGAAAAGAGAAAATACCATTGAGGAAAACCCACATCGGAAATAAGGTTAATAAATATATAACATTAAAAGAAAGCAAGATAAGTACAATGGTCACCCGATATAGCCCATTATAGGATTCTATGAAAATATGGATATGGAGGAGAAACAAACCATCAAGGTCTGATGGGGAGTTATAGAAAACAGGATTAGGAGAAAGTTTAACCACAAGAAAATCACAAACTTGTGATTGGTTAAACGGTCATTGAATCCCTAGTTGGAAAAGTTAACCGACAAAATTTTTGTTTTAAGTTACCTTTTATAATGTTGAGGATTTTATTTAGGAGATTTACTAAGAACGTAAGGGAATATACATACTTGTTATGTATACTTTCATTCGTTAATGAATTTTTACCACAAACCCATCTTTTACTCCAAATGGTAACAGAACTCAAAAATATTCTATTTATCCTAATTGTATAAGGTACCAAAGGTTAACACATACCATTTAGATTAGTAAAATTATTTTGTAATAACCAGGGACTTCCTGTAGGCTAGTGGTAGGAAATAAAGGCATGTCGCACTTTGATTGTGGGTTCGATTCCTACAGCTTTGTCCGACGCGACGGTTTATGCCCCACCCTGCAGGTTGTCCTTTTCCTAAAAATATAGTACTATACTATTCCAAAAATAATCTTAACCTTAAACAATACTATCCAAAGATCAACTTAATCCACTCCAACCTTTATAGTTATCCAAAATACCTCTGTCCAGACTTTCTCTAAAAGGTCTCTTAATTCCAAAATCAATTTATCAGATTCCCCAAACAAAGTAAAGTTTCTCTTATTGTCACATACTAAAAATATAATTACCTTCATCATATTAAAACCTTACTAAAACCAACAAGTACTGCATTACAATCCTTATATAGATCACATTATTCTAATAACCAGAATATAATCCATGAGTCCAAAAGCACCAATACAGTAGTTATTCTGCTTCAACTGTAGTAATAGCATAAGATTGTCCTTGATCCCTTGGCCTTTTCTGAGGTAAGTTTCCTTGACGCTTAGGACATTCATTTGCATAATGACCCATTTCTCTACAATTGTAGCATTCAACTTTGACAGCCTCTTTCTTTCGCTTGCAATCACGTGCCTGGTGACCTTTTTCTCCACATTTATAACAGACTCCCATTCCTTTTAGGCAAGTACCAGGGTGATTCTTCCCACAATTATCACATAATGGAAAATCCTTCTTTCCCTTTTTCCCTTTATCTATCTCTTGTTCCACCGTTCTCTTCTTCTCTTGCTTTACTTTGTTGTCATAAGACATAGAGAATTCCTTTTCTGTCTTGATAGCACATGAGACTATATCTTCGTATGTTGAGAAAGATTGTGACACTAGAGCTCGACGGAGAAATGGTTTTAACCCATCAAAGAAACGATCAATCTTACTCCTTGGGTTACGTATATAATCGGCAGCATGCCTCGCTAACCTTGTAAAGTTAGCCTCATACTTTGCGACATTCTCATCCTCCTTCTGCCTCAGACTCAGAAATTGCCTTTCCATATCTGCTCGATGGTCACGAGGAAAGTATTTTTCTGTGAAAAGCTCTTTGAACTCCCTCCATTCCATATTCGATACGTCATCATCTTCCTTTGTGTTTCGAATCAGTGACCACCACTGATCGGAATCTCCAGTGAGGCGGTAAACTACCATGACAACCTTCTCCCTTTCACTACTCCCCAAAGCCTGAAATATTTTCTCTAGGGAATTTATCCATTGCTCGGCTACTAAGGGATTTGTACTCCCATTGAACGTTGGTGGTTGTTGCCTCATGAAGCGGTCTAACATTGATCCTCCACGCTGTGGATCAGGGTGCTCCATACGGGTAAGGTTATTATTCATAACCTGAGTAAGTTGTCCCAGTATGGTGATTAACTGATCGGCCCCAGTTGCATCACCAGCCCCACTATAATTATCTTGAGCAGGAGGGCAATCCCTACATGGAGTGCGTGCATTGATGCGGTTTCCATTCCTTCCACTAGGCGCCATTTCTAAACAATGGCATAAACTAGATTAGTTTATGAATCAAAATACATAATCCCATACTTATAAAACACTTAACATAATTTGAACTATTTATGGATATAATCCATAATCATAAAAGGAAATGTTTTCTTTGAGGAAGTATATACTCATAACCCTTCATAGTGGTTTGTAAATAAAATGAGAATTATCCTAAGCATATCCCCCGGGAGTGTCGTAACCAAGAGTTGAGTAAGGACCGTTGTCGTGCACCAGTTCCCGTTCGAGTCTAGCTCAAAGCGGTGTTTTCGGGTTTTACCCCTAGGTACATCTGTGCCAGAGCCGCCTCTACCTGCTCGTATCCAGACAGGGATGTATTGCTCGGAAAACTCATAACATCTCTACAATACCATAATTCTAGGAAGTTCTTCTATACTAATCCTCAAAGTCTATCTTCGGGCTATGTGATCTAATAAGAGTTTATCTAAATCTAGCTTCCAAGGTTAGTACTAAACTGCCTCTGATACCAACTGTAGCGCCCCGACCCCAGCCACCCAGAGCTGGTGCATTACTTCGTAACATTGGCATGATCACAAAAGATCAAGTCTCGAAAGACCGATTAGTTTAGTAGCCTTGGAAACACTAGATACATTCATAAGTCTTACATTACATCATAAAGTGAAAAACTAATAACAAAGTCTTCATAGTCCACACTCATATCCTCTTCTGACTATCCCTGCAGGTCATTCATAAAATACTTCTTCACATCCTGGAAAATATTATAACATTGAAAGGGGTGAGATCAGATGCTCAGTAAGGATAACAATAATGCGGAAGCTTTCATAAATAAACATAAACATTTAAGGCAATGTATAACTAAAACAAAAGCCTTTAAAACATGAACTTCAACATAATATGGCAAAGGTAAAATGAGACAATGCCATTTACTTATTCACATGGATATTCTACTGGTCGAATAATCACATGAAATATCAATAACCACTTTCATAATGAGGGAATGTATAATGCCGGACGTTCTGAAACATTTTGTCAAGGCCTCGGCCAAGACGTCTAAAATGATTAAGGCCTCGGCCAAAACCATCAATCAAATTGGGAAAGGGCCTCGGCCAATTCCACGTCTAGTTGTCTCATGAGACCTACCGATGCATCAAGGAGCTATAGCGGGCTCCACCCGTCACTTATTAAGTCCAATACATTCCTCATATGAATAGGTTTAAACATATCATAAACCATAACATAATCGTATCACATAAAACATGCATAAAGGAAACATAACATTTCCACATTTCAATCACAAGATATCAATACAATACATTGATATAATAAAAACTCTTTAAAAACCATTTTCAATACCAAAATAAAAGAAAGTTAAAACTTTGTATTTATTTTTTATTAAAAAAATGATGGCTTGTAGAGGAAGCCGAAACTCAAATAATGGTCACGGCGGCGGAGAAGTCATTGTCGCCGCATAAGTACGGAAAGAAAAACATTACCTTTTTTCATTTATCAAAACGCTTCATATAAAAAAATATTACTTTTGAATAAACGTAAAAGTCAAAGGGGTTTATACACCGTATAAAAGAAAGTTGTGTATAAAACCAAATATGCCTCAATGAAAGGGGATTGAGACGAAGTCCTTAAAAAGATAATTTTTTTAAATAAAATAGATCTATTATGTGTATTCACTATATGTAAACATAAATAAAGTATAAATACAAGATAGGACATAATAATATCATGACATAATTTTAAAATAGGAGATTAACCCAAAGAATGGAAGTTGGGTTAAGAAGTTCCCTTACCTTGTGTCCGACTTGACTCAACCGTTCTTTAACCTCCTGAATAATAAACTAGAGTTAATATCTACCTTATTTAGAACCATTTTCAATTTAATTATCCTTTTTATATCACTTATTACAATGTTATGAACATCATGTAATTATTTAAGTTAATAACGGTCGTTTTGTCGATCTTTGGTACTTGAGTCAAAAATAAACTTCTTATAATTACAAGTTGTTCATGTGGTGAAATATCCATTATATCCGGAATTATATTCATGATGTAGATATCATATATATCATATATACAGTATATACATTCATTCATAATGTCACGTAACATTTAGAGGTATGAAATGAAATGCACCGTTCATGGAGACGGTAAGCCGTACGTACGCATGAACGCTACTTTCATTTCAATTTCATATTTAATGGAACTAAATCATAATGATATAAATGTATAATATAATTCCAGTATAATATAGTGTATAATACCATTTACTCCATCCTTTATACATCCCACATAGGGCATTTACGATTCAAATCACTTTGAGGGGGCGGTAGTCCGCACTTCCTTAAATGAAATTATCGCGTTTTACCCATAATGGAAATCATAAAGTATGCCATAAATGAGAAATACAGAAGCATAAGTAAAACAAAAACATATTATATATCATATATAAAAATAGTGACATCTTAATGGCCACCTTTGAAGGTGTTATATGAGTGTTGAACAATCATCATTTCGTGAGGCAGAAATTCGCCATCCACAGAAACCGTATGTTCATTAACCATTAGATGTAGGTGTGTGTAAGTGTAGCTCGAATACTTCTTATAACAACATCCTAGTATATTGAGGATACTGGTGTTGTTACAAAAGAAATGAATAAAAAGAGTTTAGGGGGTTGGAGAAGAAAAATAAAACAAAACAACATTATAAAAGACATTACCTCAAAATCGGGTAACTCTTTTTGATTTGAGCTAAAGGCTTCCTTGGGAAGATTTCTGCCCAAAGTGAGGCTTCTAGGAGTAAGGGAGGAATGTTGGGAGAGTATTTGGGCAGAGGTTGGCCGATCCAAATGGCTTGAAAGTGTAAATGAGGTGGGAGAGGTGGGGGCCTTTTATAAGTGGAGAGGAGGGGCACTTTTGGAAAGATTGAAATGTTACATTATTTCACAATGATTTTCGGATTCTAAAGGTCCCACACTTATATAATTCGAGGATAAGATGATAAGGGTTCTAAATCTACTCATCCAATAGGTTTTTGACAAGTGTACGCTTTGTATTTTACATTATCTTTCCATTATATTTAAATCGTTAAATAATGAGGTCATCGCTGCATCATCATGATGTCATAATTAATTTAATTTATTTAATGTATAAAAATTATAAAAAAAATACTATGATGTAGGAAATCGTTTTAGCTTTCTAATGAATATTTATAATCAAAATTTGGACTTGTGTAAACCCACTTAAAAACTGTGTTAGTAAAACAACTCATGTTTGTCTCAATTTAATGTTAACATTAAATAAATATATATTAATGTCATTTTCCAACTAAAGTGGCTCCATGGGGTCCCCAAGTTGACCCATGGGTTGTATTGGTCGGCCATGACTCATCCAATAGGAGTAGGACAAGTGTCAAGATCATCTCATATTATTAAAACATTATTTTTACCTTAAACTACACTAATTACCTCTAATCGCGATTAAGAACTTAAAAGTTACTATTCACCAAAAATTATTTTAATCTCATTGAACCAAATTTTACTTCTTAATGACAACCATGTATGTCGGATTTTTGAAAATAAAATCACAGAAGTGGTAATATTTCATTTTAACGAAAAATCAGTTTTTAACAACCACTTAGTGGTTTCACTATTCATCAAAAATTGTAGTTTTTCAGAATAAGGCCAAAATTTCACCCTAAGCTATAATTGATATTCCGAATTCAAAAATGATGTCTATTTTACAAAATTCCAAACATATAAGTTGTATTAATTAATTTTATAATTAATTCCCGCTGTTACAACAAATAGCGTGTTTTTAAGAAACAATTTATATCAAAAGATTGGCAATTGTTTATGTCCAATTTCAATGTTAAATTAATTCTAATGACCACCATTGGATAAAATGGTAAAAATATATTCTCATTATACTTTAAAACCACTAAATATTATAATTTATCACTATAAATTATTTTGATTAAAAAAGTTGTTTTTAAGTATTTTTCACTATTCATAAAAATTTAGAAGTTCTCAGAAAAATACCAAAAATTCAACATAGGCTAATTTCGATATTCCGAATCCAAAAATGAAGTCCATTTTGAAATATAAAATTTCTATAATTTTAAAAAGTGGTTATTACTATTCATAACGGCTATTTTGATTAGTCGCGGTGTTTTAGAACTCGAAGTTGCGTACAATGCAAGCTATTGCATTATTGAATGAGAAGCGTATTGTGGAAGCTCGGGGTGTTACAAATAACATAGAACTATTGAAGTTACATGTATTGAATAACAACTTATAAGGGTGTTTGAATCATTTGTTAACTTTTTATACGTTCCAAACATTCGTGAAACATAACCCCTATAACAAGTTAAGATTTATATCCTTATAATCCATTGGTAAATAATTATTCATGAAACTTTTGGAAATCAAGGATTGCACACAAGATCGACATGGTTTGGATTCAATTTGATAACCTATATCCTTTTCATAGACACTCCCATTTTTCTATAGAAATCCACAGATATGAAGATGTGAATAAAACTTATTCCAACTCCTACTAGACTCACTATATCTCTTAATAGGAAAGATTATATTGAAACCATTAGTTTGAATTTTTTTTTTTAAACAATTGTTTGAAAAATAATAATAATAACATTGTTGGATATTATCCATATCATAATGATTATGAATCATTAGTATCTTCATAGTATGGTAATGATGGTTCATATTTCTCTCTTTTATGAACATAATACAAACCATCATCAATAAGGTCGAAAATTTTCACTTGTAATTATTCTGTAGTCCACCATTTCTATATTTTTAAATTTCGAGAATGAATGAATTATATGAGAATGAATATATAAGATACTCAAAAATCCAATGCGGGAAAAGAAAAATCATTCCCACTTACAGAAATATCAAAAACTCTCCAAATTTCTTACATTTAATGTTCAATATTTGACTAAATAAAAATCAATAAATTTCTCCGAGATTTATGAAAAAATGAAATTCATTTTTGAATTCTTCAATATTTCATATCTTTCTTGGAATGATTATACTGGTTATTTGTTCTGATATTCACAGAATATTTGTCCAAATTTCTGTAGAATGTTAGTTCGGATTTCTACAGAATGTTGGTTACAATTTTCATAGAATGTTTATTCTAATTTCTACAGAACGTATGTTTCATTTTATTGAAGAATTTAGGAATATTTTAATACAAATTATTGGTTATATGTTTCTTGGAAAATGAGGTCTGATGTGCTCAGAATCATGGTTTGGTTTTGTCTCAGAATAGTGGTTCCAATATTCTCAGAGGCTTGGTTATAATTTTCACAGAAAGTTAATTCTGATTTTTATAGAATTAGGTTTTAAATTTTCATATATGTTGGTTTTGATTTGATTACAATATTCCATTTTTTTCTGAGAAAATTGAATCATATTTTATCATAATCATTTTCCATTTTTTCATAGAAATATTTTTCCAATTTTATCAAAAATTGGTTTTGGTTTACATAGAAAATTTTTGTCTCATAAAACTGGTTGTAGTTTTCTCTGATTCATCATTATTTTTTATCTAAATTCTAGATCCTATTTCCTTAGAAATATTTTTCTGTTTTTCTCAAAAGCATGGTTTGGATTGGGGAGTAATGTTGGTTATGATTTGTGTAGAATGTTTGTTAAATTTTCACAGAAAACTGGTTATGATAAGTACAAAATGATAGTTCTGATTTGTTAAGAATGATAGTTCTATTTTTTTTATAATTATGGTTATGATTTGTGATTAATATTGTTTCTAATTTTCATAGAATTCTTGTAACAATATTTTAATAATGGTGGTTCAAATTTGTGCAGATTGATGGATATGATTTTTGTAGAATGATTATTCGGAGTTATGAAGAATTTTGGTTCTAATTTTCAAATAATTATTTTTCTGTTTTGTGTAGAATATTTGTTTTGATTTTTGAGGAATGATAGTCCCAATTTGTGCTAAATTATGGTTCTAATTTTTGTAGAATATTGGTTATGATTTGTAAATATTTTAGGTTCTGATTTTCATAGAAAAAAATATAGATCGAAATTTTTCCTTATTTATAGTGATTCGGATGTAATCTATAATATCTAAAATTTATTCAAAAAATGTAATCCTGAATGTTTTCGTTATTAGAGATAAATTATTGATCAGAAATGAATCATCTGATTTTTTTAAAATGGTTGAAAAAAAAATTATATTATATTTTCTCAATCCTCATCTTAAACATCATTAATAACTACGTTGTTTTCAAAATAAATTCTTCATTAATCAACTTTTATCTTGAGAAAAATTTTTATTTCTAGCTCAACAACATCATTATTCCTTGATAAAAAAAATTATAATACAAATAAATATTAGTGATCTACAAATAAAAAAAATTGTTAAAACAATTTATTAAAAATGTACATTAGTATCCACTTTTGGATTTGTTGACAAACCTCGTTAAAAACATTTACAACTCATATATTTTTTTATAACTCATCTTTTTCATGAAACTAGATTTATTTTTAAAATTATGAAAACATAGCCATTATCACGAGAGAGTGTCCTAATACCTCAGAACTAGGTAAAGTATTGTTTCCAAAGGAATTCCTTTCCTCAATGAATTTTTTTGTCCATGTAAATATGAATCACCGTCACAATTATTATAATCTCAATACAATATTTTCCTTTCACATATTCGATATTCTATCCCCCGTTATATGACAATAATAGGTTTGAATTCAAAATAATTATTATAATTAAATTTTTTATAAAAATACAAACTTTTTATTTTTTGTACCCCTTTGTAAACACACTCCATGGACTGATGGTGGTAGTTCCTTACAATGTTTTTGAGGACATGAGAGGAGGCTGAACATGAAGTTGAAATTTCAATTAAAAAAATAATTGCATCAAAATTTCTTTTGTATTGATATATAAAATCTTATACATTTGTGAAATGTACTCCATCATAATCTCTACTCATCTATGTCATCACTGAAATAGTAGTCGAATATTATTTTTATTTAGCCATCACAAACATCATTTACAATTACATAGCATAGTTTTCTGGAGATAAGAAAATATATTTTCCATTTATTAAACTTCTCATCTATGAAATAATGTTAATTATCCCAGAATTTTCATTTCATAATTATTTTTGATTTATTTAGAAAATACTACAAAAACATTTTATTCGTCCCCATAAAAAATTATATCATGAACATAAATAATTACAATTATAGTTCCATATTCATCTACTTAAAATTAATGTTGTTATCAAATTTTGATTTTGAATGGATTATCTTTCTTAAAAAATTGTGAAGATTCAAATACCAAGAAAATGGATCTTGTTTCCTCTCATACAAAGAATCCTTCAATTTATTTTTTCATCTTAATCATATAGAAACTCATAGGGTTTCTCAATGTAAACTTCTTCATATTTATAATTATTTAATAAATTAGTCATTATATCCATTTGATATACATTTTAATTCTAATATTTTCCCACAACAAGAAACATTCATATAGTTTCTAGCCTTAAAATGGGGGAAAATGCTTCATGAAAATCCTCACCTTCCACCTTTTCATATCATTTAAAAACAATTCATTCCTTATTTCATGAAACATCTACATTATCAATCAATTTATTTCTCTAAACTAACTTGGTTCAAATAACATATTTATTTTATATAATGGGAGCCAATTCCGATGTATCATTACTCCCAAACTGATCTAAATATTCCTTTATAGCATACAACCATTAATTATATTGAATATCCTCTCAAATATATTCTAGTTCAACTTTTGAGATAAGTTTAGTATGATTTTATAATCTCAACATCCATCAGGTTTGAACTTGAGCCTTCTGATTCTCAATAATGTTTTCTGATTCAACATGTTTTCTTTAGGTAGGAAAAGTCAATGTTTCTTTCTATACTATAATTTCCTCATCACACAATTCTTAAAAATCCTTACAAGATTGTTTTGAATTACATTCAATAATTTTAGTAATCTTAAATTTATTATCCTCAGCATTCCAATCTATCACACTCAAGGAAATATAATTTTCAATTAACTTCATATCATATGAGTCCAAAAATGATGATAAAAATTATTCACCACTTTTTAACATATCCAATTTATTGAAGAGCCCATGAATGTTCTTTATTCCGATTTTTTATTAAACATCCCAAAATATTGATTATTTACCTTGAGACAACTCAGAAATCCAAAAAAAGTATGTTTTTCAATGATGGTTTTTTGTTGTACCAAATTTCACAATGAGTAATGACGGTTTCTAGTATCAAAAATGAATTATTTGGAAAATATATAGTAGTAATAATATATTACATTTGAAAGTGTTTTTAAAGTTTGTATTATTATAAAATACTTATTCTAATATCCACCATTGTTTTATTAATTATTTATATTACTCCATTTTTTAGGGAGAATAGGGAGCACTATACTGATGTCTGATACCATGTTTTATTCTATAAGATTCAAAGTCATTGTTCATGAATTCCGCACCATTATCTATTCTAATCATCCTGATAAAAACCCCAAGTTCTATCTCAATAATTTTTTGAAGAAATGGAACAGTTTAATAACCCCTGCCTTGTGCTTCATGAGAATGGTGTTTGTAATTAGAGTGAAATAATCAATAAAATTGAAAAGTATAATTCTCCTTTTGATTACTGATATCTAGCTGGTGAATATAAAAATGAATAAATCCAATCATGTGGTCTTATAGACTAAATCTCAAAACATTTAATATTTGGGTTAGTCATATTTACAATATAAGAAGTAATAAAAAATTCATCACATATTCTTTTAAATTTTGGAATATTCTGGAAAGACTCAAAATTAGAAAGTTAATTCATGATTTTCTAACCACAGTGGACATGTTGTCATCACTACAACATATTTTCATATTCATAACTCATGTAACATAAGTTATCAAATTTTCAAATTTGAAAGAGATTCCCATTGGATCTTTCCATTTTTGTAATCAAATATTTAATCATTAGTATTTTTTATGATACAAGAATATTTTCTTAAGATTATTTATTTTCTATCATCACTGTGTTTACATATAGTAGTAATTTAATATCTTATCCCAAAAACATGTAAAAATCTAATGATTTCAATTACTCTATTTCAATCTCTTTCGTTCTGATTCCTCTTAATTTTAAGGAACTATCGTAGAAAAAAGTATCTGATCCTCCATCATGAATTTATTCATGTTTCAATATTTTTATATCACCTTTCATATGTAAGAAAAAATATCTATCAATTATATTTTCTATGTTCTTCTTAATATCATTCAATATTTTCTCAACAACAATCATTTTTCCTCAACCTTCATTGTTTTATTTCTATTTTCATTTCTATCATAAGAAAAATGTTCTGGAGTGGGTGTAATTCATATTTTAGAATGAGTCCAGACTAATAAAATCTTCTATAAACTTCTTCTAGATATTCAAATTGACTTTTTGTTGGAATATTTATAAAATCTTGAGAATTCAAATTTTTAACGTTCTATACATTACGAAAGTTACTCAATATTATTTAAAAATTTCATCCATTTTTTCAAAACCTTATATTGGATAATGATATGTTCTACCAATAATTATATTCTTTATTCCCATATATTCCACAACACTAGCAGTAGCCATAAAATATGGATTTACAATATAAGAAATGTCATTCTCAATAAAAAAATTATTGAGGTTGGTAACTTCTTTCATCTCTAACATGCTAAGGATGTTTACCATCTTGTCATTTTAGTGATTATTCTATTCTTATATAATTTATAAGATTCCCAATTGCTTTATACACACAATATTTTTTGATCATTTTTCTAGAACCAAAAATGATAAAAGAATCAAATTAATCATTATAATAGGTAAGAGAGAATTCCATATGATTCTCGTATTGTGATTTGATAGTATCTTTTGATATATCAAAAATAACATTTGAAGCTTTGATAAAGTTTTAATTAATCTTCATAAATTTATATTTAGACTTAATATGTTTTGATTGAATCTTTTAAAACAATTATTCTCTATCTTCTTGAATATTTCTCAGATCATTAATAATATTTCCATATTTATCAATTCGAAGACTGTAACATAGAAATTTATGAATTTATTAAGGTTCTTCACCAGCGTTTTCACTATATGAGGAGTATTTTGTTTATTCAACATAATGAATGATGAATATAAATTTTTATAAACATTTATATAATTTTGAATTGTTTTTATTTGAGTTTTATTCTATAATCTTACTAAACATACATCTGTTCTTTCCAATAAACATATTCCACTATCTCTTGGATATATTTTCATCCTTATCATTTTTTGTCCAATTCTCCCATCACAGATTTTCATCAGAATCAACTTGATATTATCCAAAAAATTTCATCATGAAAATCTTAGAACATTGTTTGATTACATCATACTCAAAACATAGGAGAGAATGTTCACTTCCATACTGTCCTCTTCCTCATCGATTGTTTATTGATATAAGAGGGATGAAATTTTCATTCATCTCAACATCATATTTATATTTGAAGTCAGAAGGATCTAATTCATCGCTATTTTGGATTTTCATCTTTCTCATAGATTTTATATACATTTAATCTTTCATATTCTTTTTAATCATTGGGGTCTTTCCCCATTTCATAAGCAATAATAATCTACGTTGTTTATCAAGAGATAAATCATCCTTGTCTTCTAATTTTTTTAATCAATCCTTTAATGAATTATTCTAATAAGATTCATCACAATTGTAGAATCATCAAAGAAATAACTAAATCCTCTAATGTGGTAAATAATTTCATTTACTCTGGTGATATAGTCATCAATTTTTTCCATGTACCATATTATGAAGTCTTCATAATTAACTTTCCATATTTGAACCATTTAATCCTTAACATTATTATTACCTTCAGTAACACATTCAATCGGGTCCCACATATTTTTTTGATGTTTTTAGACACATCACCTTATAAAACACATTTAATGATAAGAAAATAAGTATCGAAACTTTAAAATCTCAATCAAAATCCATATTTAACTTATTAGAAAACATTATAGGATCATCTTTCTCATTAGGTGAAAATTCAATATAACCGGCATCAAAAACTTCTACGCCATGAGATATGAGATAGGGAATCATCAACCTTTTTAATCAATAATAACCTTTTCCATTTAATGTAAAAAATACAATATTCTTTATAGAATTGAAAATATCCATGATGAATATTTAACATGGGAACCTCCCACTTATAACAATTTAACATCCAAGGATTGAATAACAAATGACAAGGGGGTTGAATTAGTTGTTGAATATTTAGATCTTTTAAAACATCTAAAATCATTACACCTAAAACTTGTTATAATTTATATTTTTATCCAAAATTATTAAATACAATTGAATTTAATTATAGGAAGGAAAGAATAAACCAAGGATTTAATAGATTCGTACTCATTGTGAGAACCTAAAAATATTTCATTAACACTCCCATGGGTCTATGGAAATCCACTAATATGAAGAACGGAATTGAAATTATTGGAAATCTTTTTAGTAGCCATCTATCTATCAATATGTAATATAATACTAACAAACATCAATTTACATTATTTTATTATAAAACAATTGATTCAATGAAAACGAATAAAAGCTATTTTGAATCTGCTCCATAACATGCCCACTCCATATCATTAGTATCTTTACAATACTATAATGATGGTTCCAATTTGTCTATTCTAAAAACAAAATAAAAATATTCTTCAATAAGGTGTGAAATTCACACACCAAATTATTTAGTTTCTATCTATTTTTACTTATGTTAATCTATCAAATTAATGAATGATATATGTAATTATTTATTGGAATCTCAAAAATTAATATTGGGAAAGATGAAAATTTTCCACTTCTGTATATCTCCAAAATTCCACGAATATCTCACATTTAGTGTTCAATATTTGACATATTCCAACCTCCTTAAATATCTCTATGATTTATGAAAAATTTAATTTGATATTTGAAATCATCAACATTTCATATCATTATCAGAATGATAATACTAGGTATTGGATCCAATTTTCATAGAGCATTGGTTCCTCTTTCTACAAAATATTCATTTTGGGTTCTACATAATATTGGTACCGATTTTTTTTGAAATTTAATTATGATTTTTATATAATATTGGTTCTAATGAACATAAAACTATGGTTATTATTATTGTATAATGTTGGTTTTAATTTCAACAGAATTATGGATTTTATTATCTCATAATATTGTTTCTGGTTTCCATACTATATTGGTTCTATTTTATTCATTAAACCTTTCTTCTCATTTTTTCAAAAAACATTGTTCCAATTTTCTTAGAATATTGTTTCGAATCATGTTGAAATTTTCTTTTGATTATAGTAGAATCTTCATTATATTTTCTGTCATAATATTATTTCTTATTTTCTCAATTTTTTTGTTCTGTTCTGGTATAGAAAACCGGTTCCAATTTTCTCAAAAACAATGATCTAATTTCTATAGAATCATGGATTTAATTTTTCTCGAAAATTAGTTCTGATTTAATTATATTATTTGTTTCATATTTTTTTCACAAAATAGTTCTAATTTAAACATGTTCTGATTGTATCTTAAACTTGTTTCCTATTTGTGTGGAATGCTGGTTAAAATTTGTACAGAGTATTGTTTCTTATTTTAACAAAAATCATGCTTTATTTTTGTAGAATGATGGTTCTGATTTGTGTAGAATGATAGTTCTAATTTGTACTGAATGGTTGTTCTAAATTTTAAATAATGTGGGTTTTGATTTGCACAGATTGCTGGTTCTGACTTGTGAATAATGCTGGATCAAATTTGTTTCGAATGATGGTTCAAGTTTTTTAAGAATGCTTGTTCTGATTAGTGCTGAATGTTGTTTCCAATTTGTGTAGAATGCTGGTTAAGATCTGTGAAGAATTCTTGTTCTTATTTCTACAAAATTGTAGTTTTTAATTATGATGTATGTTGGTTTTTATTTATGTATAATTTTTGTTACAATTTTCACAAAAAGATATGGATGATACTTTTTCCATCATTATAGTGATTACTATTTTATCAAATATCTCCACCATATCATCAATAGAAATTACCATGAAAATTTTCATTATTTGATTTAACTACTTGATCAAAAAAGAATAATCTGACTTTCTTTGGAATGTATGATAAATATTATAACTTCTTAATTGAAAATCATCAATGCCATCCCCTTTCAAAAATATTCATGATAATAATTACTTCTTATTTCAGAAACTACATTCTTGAGAATCTTCATTTTTTTCTAAGTCGTCAACATCATTCTTCCTGGATAAAAGAATATTCATATATAAAAGGAAAATTTTAGGAGAATACAATGAAAATTTAAATAAAAAAATTAAACCAAAGTTACTTCAATTATATAATTTTTTTTAAAAAATTATAATTTCTTTTAAAATTAATTTCAAAAACATGATTATAGGAAGGACATATAATGTGTTCTTCAAAAAATATAAAAATGCAATTAATTTAATATATAATTGTTTATATTATAACAAGTAGTGTACTTTTTTATTAATGACCCTAAAAACACATAATAAAAGTGTTAAACTATATATTTAATTATTCTCCACATGAAAAATTAGGAACATTATCTTCATCAGTCTATATGGAATGTAATGTTTTACATGGAATGTAGATGGATTCTTACAATTCCAACAACACATGACTTAGGACTCGGAATGTTCCATACTTACAAAAACTATTAGGTTCACAATGTGTTTTATAACATATATGATTTGTAACCATGAATATTCATAAAACTTTTATCCCTATATGATGTATTTGATAGAAAACTCACTAGGATACCACATGTTTTTTCTTATGAGATGATAGGTACTAGACTTTTTAAATAACATACATGGTGTGTCCTTGTACATGATGGGTTCTAGTATATGTAGATCTACATGTGGATCTATTAGTTTGGATATTATATATGGTTGGGTAAAATATATTTATCTTTAAAATGATATTTTGGGGTGAAAACATTACATGTCATGTATATAAGAATTACATTTCCTATAATCTAGTTTTGTAAACCCAAGGCCATTTTCACCTCATGAAAGTTTGACTCAAATGATTCATCATTTTTAATCATTAGGTGATTACAAGTTATTTTTTTCATTAATGAATAATGATAATATATGATGATGATGATGATGATATTAAAATGAATAATTTTAATTAAATAAATTAATACATCTAAATCTAATAAATTAATAAAATAAAATTATAAATTTAACTTGTGACCGCTTTGATATTACTTATTAGTTTAGAGAGTAGCAAAAATCAATCCTAGGACGGTATTACAAACACATATTTAATTATTAAACCACATTTTATAATTAATTAACATGATCAAATGGTCTTTCTCAATAAAATATATACATTACATTACTGGATTAAAATTCCAGAACCATAATATAAGGATATCACAAATAATGTTTAATTAACTTGTGAGAAGATATGAAATTAACTCAACTCATTATTCCTTTTTCATTTAGAATATGATAGAATAAATAACATTTTTCCATTGCTGGGATATTTTATCCAAGTGTATATTTCCTGTACAAGTTATCAAAATATCTACCACAATCAATGCCCAAAATCATAGAATCACTGTGTACATGAAAATTCGATCCTCAGACTTATGTTATTCATAGTTGATCATGGAATTAATCATCTATATAGAGGAATAACTATTATTGATATATCATTGGATTGAGAGAGAATGGGGGAGAACACTACAGAAATGTTGATCTCCATCTACGGCTTGACAGATTCACAGTCTATCATTTGTGCTTGATAATTTTGATTTAAGAAAGAAATATAATTAGATAATTATTGAGGAATGTAAAGGGTTGTAAAATTTCACACAATCTCATTACAATGAAAAAATTCATAGTTATTCACATGACTAATAATAATATATAAATAATTATTATTATTAAACACTTGAATTGATCAATGCATAAATTATAAAAATAAATATCATTTATAACATTTCTAGTCAGACCATTAAACATGGTCAACATTCACTATTATACATTTACCAATCATTGAAAAATGAATATTTATATATTAAATAATAATCATTGAATAATTAATTCAATCTCATAATAAATATTATAATTTCGATATGAAAAAATAAATATTTGTTATTATGATATAAAATACTTATTATTTATAATAACTCGTTCTTAAATTATTGTTATCAAGAAACCCTAAAATATTATTTTCTCTAACCTATTAAATTTAATTCTAAAATTTAACTAATTTTGATGATACAATTTGTGTGTTATCGTATAGGCCTCTTTCTCAGTGAAATTAATGCATAACATTCTAATTTCTATGGTGTTCATAAAGAAACATGAAAATTCACCCATAGATAAATAAGTAAATTTCAGAATGAAGCCAATCCTCCTATGAGTGTAATCCAAACAACATGTTCTATTTATTAGTATATCTCTAATCAAGAAGCATTCTTTCTAGTGCCATTATCCTCTATGCTCGTTGTCCTTTTTATTGAATTTATAAAAATTAACAAACCAAGTTAATACCTTTCCATAAATTGATTTATATTGTTCCCTATATATCAAAGGGCATATGATATCGACTTCCATCAAGGTACATAATGTATGTATCCATTTTTTACATTATCTATTCATTCAATATCACTCTTGACATACCCATTATATCTGACCTATCCATGAGAATATTCCATCAATTGTTTCGACAATATATCATAGAACATGAAAAACGATACTTATATATAGTAATATTAATGTCTAAGGATCGATACACATGCCCTCTTAAAGGAACATCCCATTAAATGTGGAGATGTGTATATCCATGTGATGGGGATATAATCAAAAAAACATATCTCTGTGATTACCAGGGGAAAAAATAAAAAGGTTGATAAATGTATTATGAGCCTCCTACCCCTTTGTATCGTTTATATTCTATTTACCATAATACAATACTATCCATAAATAGGAGATATATTTTAAATTCGTCCATGGAACCTCTAGGTTCTCATTATATCCACAAACTTCAATGAACTTTAATGGAATATATATTCTTATGATATTTTCCCATAAAAATTTATTTATAAAACAATAATAACATGACAAGAAAGATTTATAAATTATTAAAAAATGTTATCATGTAATAAACAATTTGGATCTAGAGAACCCACACCAACACATGTATGGTAGTGAGGAAAAATCATGAATTCCAGTCACAAAGGTTTTAGTCCCCATGATTGAAAAATTAAATCTCTAAATTTTGAATTGTATTAGAGTAAGGTAGAATATGAATACATCATTAGTATTAATTTTTTTATTAAAAATAATAATGAATGTGTTAAAATAATTTAATGGACATAATATTATTAAGGGTCACATCCTAATAATGGACCCTAATTATTTGAAACCTTCTATTTATGGGTAACATCCCTCGTATCAACCTCTATGGAGTGTTTTGATCCATCTATCAACACTTCATATGTATCCTCACCCTTATCCTAGACAGAACACCTCATCCACCTCCATCCATTTAGGCCATCTTAGTGTGTAAGAAAAAACGTATTACCTCATTTATATTAGTGATGCCTTCATTTCTATCTCATTCCCACTGAACTACATGGACTTTGATTCCGCAGTAGTTTGATATGTATGAATCCTCCCTCAGGTTCAATCCCAACACCTATTTCCCACCATCGATCTCAGTCTTCGACTCTCCATCAGGATTCCATTTCTCAAGTGGACTATTCTCCAATCCTATGTTAATATTACCTTTTGATTATATATGGTCCACTAACCAAGTTTATGCTGAAACATTTCTTCAATATGCTATCCATGTGTAATCTTTGATTTCATTCATCCTTCCAGAACTACATATACTTTGATTCCTGTCTTATAAACATTGTATGTGTGAATCCCCCATGTGGCTCAATCCCATTATTGATTACCATCCTTATATTTACCTTGAGTAACAATGTCTCAGGAGGATCATTCCCTAACAAAGAGGTTCCTCCTTCTTAAAGTCCTCATCAATGCAATCCATTCTAACATGACACCTCCTTTGGTGTCTCATCACCCCATCTGAACTATGTGGACATTGATTCATATCAACTATGACATGTAGGAAGCCTCTATGAGGTTCATGGACATCACCCACCACATTGCATTGATTCTATAAATTTAATCTCTATCACTTCCTCCATGTTTATACTTGTTTTACCTATGCTTCATTGTTTTACTGGGTTCATGACTTCTATACGATCTATGTCATTGCGTAATCCCCATTCAAATCAATGATAATCTAAGTAGTATTCAGGAATATAAATGTGAATAATTCTTATACAATCCATAATCAACCAACAAAGAGTAATCCCCTTTTGAATAGAATGTATCCATCTGTATGACCCATGAACAAGCACATCATCAAACTACAAGGTTTTTTATACCTGTCTCCTACACAGGGAACATAGGAAGCCTCCTAGAGGATCCATCCCAAACCTTAGTGCCCCCTCTATTGTAACTAATTTATTTATCATCCTTTAGTGTTTTATATAGTATAATTGAAAATGTGACATCTTAGCATTATGAGACAAACCATCCCGGGTCCTCTCACATTGGGAGTTTTAACCCATTCATCTCATAATCTATATAGGTATTCACCCTTAGGGATAATCCTTGCAAATCCATCTATATTGAACTTTCAAATAAATATCATCCCATCCCTACAATATGTTAAACTCAGGTCTCTCCCATGAAAAACATGGCATAGTTGAGGGAAACGTTAGAATATATTCATTCAACCAGTGATAACTTATGATCACCATTGGATACCTTGGGTTCCGCACCATCGAAAATCTACCATTGGAGAAACAATAAAGGTGTTGTAATGTTACAAATCCAAGACATGAAATTGATAAACCCCATGAATAATCTCCAAACTGAATGTTTATTCCCTACAAATAACCAATGGAATGTCCATAATAAAGGAACATAATCATCCAAATCCCATAATGAGATGACACTATGAATTAGTGTCTTGAACTTTGACTCATAACTATGATGGAGACCTAGATATGGAAACAAATTCCATAGAGGAATCCATATGATGTAGAACTGACATCCAGTCTTCTACTTTAGATCATGGATGGAAAGTCATCAGAAAAGTGATGAATTCCTCCCATCAATGGAGTGTGGGAATCTTGGGCACAAAGTCACTCACCAGTGAATGAGCATGGACACCCCAGTGGAAAGAATTAGAAATAGAAATGATGAACCATATGTGAATAAATTATACCCAATGCATCATCTAATTGTTTTTAGTGATCAGTTCTAAACATTGGTGTGTTATTAGATCCTGATAGTTGGCTCTAGGGCCCACTATGAAAATAGTGGGCCTTATGTGGGCGTCACTAGTAAATTGGACAGTTCAACAGTGGGTTTCCCATTTGTAGAAAATTTATCATGGATTATTTTCCATATTCCTTTAATATGGGTTGATATTGCGATGATTGACATTTCATTCCTTATATCTATACTGATATCTTTTTATTCCAACATTGAACATTCCAAGATATAAGACACAACTCACATGATTTCTCATAATTTATGGTAAAGGAAATGTCAATGCCACAATCACACATTTCCCCACCTCCTACATGATATGAACAACATCATCTGCTACAATGTACCATTTCCCTATATCGCCCTCAATGATTATCAAGAGCATAGTGATAGATATCCTCATAAAATGATACGAGCAAGAGGGATTAATTTATATGTAAATTGAAATCTAGGGCCTGGATGGTTTTTTCATGGACAACACTACATACCACAGGGGCCAGGTAGGGAGATATTTTTCCCCACCCCCATAGTGAACCACATGTGGAATTTTCCCCTAATCGCTTGTTCGACTCACTCTCAAACAACAACCAGGTAGGCGATTCCCAAGTCACCCTAGTAAATACCACCACATAGGATCCATGAATGGGGGATCCCACCAGGATGAGTCAGTGCTTCCTACAATAATCAATTCAGGCTAATTAATATGTGTAATATTCCCCCACTCCACTAACATAGATCTAACACTCCTGATGTCAAAATCGTGCTCATTCTTATAGTTATGCACATCATGGGGATTCACCTTCAATAGCTCTAGTGGAAATTTCATCCTCATTGTATTCAGTCAATTCCATGAAACTATAAAGAAAAGAATTCTTGATTATCCATTGGGATTGATCCCTAATCTCACAAAAGATGGGTTGACTCTAATTTCCACTAGCATCCTAAATATTTATTATAGGCCAGTCCATGTTGAAGGTACTCAGCAAAAATGACCTCCTCATTTAGTCACAAACAAATGAGAAGTTCCTCCCCACTATTATAGAAATCATAGCTATCCTCTACTTGTTTCATATATCTTACAAGCTAGAGGTTATCCCTGACACATTAATATTCATTATGAATTTCCTTCCCTTGATTATGGACCATGATACGAAGGTCAAATCTATGTATTTATAATGTTATCTGAAGGTCATATTTGAACTTCCAAAATCATTAACAGAGGTCCTTCCATCTCTGTAAAAACCCAATGTTGAGTTCCTCTCAACTCTATTTATGATTAACAAGGAGGCCCCCATTCAACCACCAGTAATCACATATGTCCTCTATATGTTAGCTTAATTCGTGTGATGGTCCTCCTCATACCCCAACCCCACAAAACAGAGGTTCTACCCACTGCACTAATTATCGACACGGTAGTTGTTCCTATGTATCCAATAAATCTAAAATAGTTCATACCTACTATGTCAATTATTAATCTTGTGAAGGTCCTAATTGCACCACCCAAAGCTCCAATAGAGGTTTTCAATTCTCCAACAACAACTGATATAGATATCCTCCCCATATCCTAAAAAATAAATGGGGAGGTGCACCCTTTGTATCTTGTGGAAAGTACAATGTTCCTCCACATATCACATTATACATATTACTATATCTTCCTTGAACCTCACATTACCATAGAGTAGCTCCTCCAAAAATTAGAATCAATATGTTGGAAGATGGTCCTCCTTGTTCTAAAAAATGTTCCCTTCTTTGATGAATAATCCTGATGTAGAATGGTGACCCATTTCCACCAAAATAGTAAATCAAGAAGTACCATGTTTTGGTTTATTAATTATGTTTATTAGATTTCGAAGATGAATGGGAACCAGTGCTAGATAATTACAACTACAATTATACATTATAGTTAGAAGACAGAGATATGATGTTTATGCTCATCCTCTCAGAAGGTGAGATGCATCAGATCCCTAAATCCCTTTAAAAATATATGAATGTGGATGAATATTTGGAACCCATTAAATAATTAGTGGTGATAAATTATATATTCGCACTAGATTAATTATATACATAGAAAAATGATCATAAATAATTACAATATGATATGATAGAGTGTGCACAATAGTGGATCCACGTATCATTGTTGTTACCCTCAGACAAGAGATAGTTGGAAGTACCCCATACCATTGGGTTGTGATGATATTAAGGGGAATAAATATGAGAGATGAACCCATGTAACAAATTAGTTAATTCATGTGGTAGTCACTCCGCATGACTATTCACTACCACAACATTCCATATATATTTCTGTACAGGTTTCTCCACCAGTCCCGATCTGAAACATGGGTAGCAAAGTGTCAGGACCCACTTTCGAGTAGGTGATCATGTGGAACCTCCATCCCATCAATTATAAATCAAAAATGTTTTGGCCAAATGAATCTCCCAATATTGATATTCTAGTGACTGTCAATGAGGATGTGGAATTATACATTTGAAGGACCATCTAGGAAACACATTACAACCTCTAAAACCATCAGTTGGTCTATCCTAATTGTTCAAAACAATGTGACGATGTTGTCCAGCAATGTCTCATGGAAGAGTGGGTAGCCCCTTTAGTGTCACAACATCCTATTTCACCCTTTCATCACTAGATTCTTCAAGACTAATGATTCGAGAGATTCATAATGCTACACTAATTCATTTAATAATCATTCGCACACATTATATTCTATTGTTGGGCATAGTAGACAACAATCTTCAATTTCCCGATCATGTACAAACTACATTTACATGGTGACATAGACAAGACCATAGGTGTTGTCACAATAATTATGAATGAGTTCATGCTTCCCAATGATGGGGGATTAACATAATGTGTGATGTCGAGTATCTATCTATGAGGGAGGAATAAAATCACATTGGCCCTCCTTGTATAATCACCCTCCATCATTGTGAGACACTTTGCCTAGAACAACCCTCTACAATGCTACCTTTTTTTTTCAGATTCTTAAAATGGGTATGGGATCCCTTAAGCCCAAGGATCCACCATATTTTACACCTGTGTTTGAGGATGGTCATGTAATAATATATATGATATAATAGATTATGGCTGAGAAATAGATAATCAATGACCTTCTTGTTGAGTGATCCCAACATATTGTGATCATTGAAAGGATTATTATCTTCAACCACTAATTCAACCGGGGTAGCCAAAGTTCATGCATGTCTTAGTTCCCCTAATTGAGATTGTTGTTCCCGGACAACTCAATACAAAAAATTCTATAAAATATAGTAATTGACCATGATATAGATCACCGAATCAATGAGATAAGTGTAAAAAATTCCCTCATGGTTCAGATAAATTACTCCTATGGGCCTCTATACAAGACACTCTATAAATCATTCTATGAGATTTAGGTCCTTATTATGACGTTGATAAAATCATTAACACCTGAGTTTATAGAAATCCCCATTGAGACCAGAACCCCTACTAGGATGTTGAGAGAGATTATCTTAGTGCTTCTCTCAAAGCCTTGAAAATATGGCATGTGATGATGTCACATGATGGAACACCATATCTTGTGTTGGTGGATACCATGTGAGAACACCCAAATTTTTGGAATCCATCCATGTAACCCATCAACGAGATAGGTGGCCCTCTACATCATATATCCAACTTTTTCTCCAAGTGAAAACCCATGCTAGGAACATTAGAGTAGTAAGATCCCTCCAATTTTTGATTTATCCTTTGGATGTTTGAAAGGAATTTTCTTTTTTGGTACGACTAGTTTCCCAATGGTTACATCACTAGATGAGAATATCTTAACTGGAATATTATCTATCAGATCATCTATAACCCCCTAAAGATGATTATTTCCATCCTATTAGTGTGAATGATATTTCCAGATTATTGTGTCAACATTATAAATTTTAGGTTGAAAGTCCACACTTTTTCACTCAAAATCCATCTAACTCAAGATGAGTTGTTAACGATGTGAATCTGGAATTTCATGAAGGTAATTGGTCCCCACCTGTATTACTCCTAACATCCAATTTTGATCATAGGTTTTTATTTTAAGAGGATTAATTCTTAGAGTAATCATTATAAAAGGCCAAAAAATGAACAATCTTTTTTGACCCCAGCCCCTACATGAATATCCTTTATGATAGTATGTATCACCTCATTACAGGTATGGTCTCTTTAACCTCTAGTTTTGTCCTTATGAGAACTTCATCAGTAAGAACCTCATCGAGGGAAAAAACCTCAAAATGTTCTACCTCATCACCCCATGAATTATCCGGTACATCGTAGGTTGACACCCCCCCCCTCAGACAAGAGAATGTGGTTCAAGCTCCTAATCTGTCACCACTTTCATTATTGTATTAAACTTGTAGGGTTCCCCTATTGATGTGAAACATGACCTATTCATTCCTAGAGGCCAAAATAACATATTATCCCTATAACATTTTAGATCATGGATCTCTAAATCTCACCAACTAGAATAATACTCATGAGTTGAAACTCCCCGACTGTCCTAAAAAATGTCCCTAGAACAATGCCTTTGGAAAAATTATGATGCATTATTAGGTTTTCTTGGACTGGCAATATGGCCAAAAAATACAATAGTGTGAATATTATGAGTGAACTCATGGAATATGAACCATGTATCTCAGTCATGACCAATTGAAAAAATAAATGTATTAGTAAATGGATGAATGTATGCATCCATTGGGCTAAAAATTATTATGAATGGTTGGATCTAATGGTAGTTTCTCAAACCCATGGAATCATGTGTGCTCTCAAAGGCCAGAATAATCCTCCAGAAGTATGTTCAACTTATCTGGTTTTGGATTCTTCATTCGCCTATAAACCCTCGATATATTAGAAGAGTATGTATCGGTGAAACAAATGAGTGTGATGTACCCCACCAGTTCCAATGACATCTTATACAGTCAGTGACATATTGGCCTCAAATTTTTTTATTACACCCATGGTCCATCTCGCACGGGAAGACTCCTCAAATGAATATCATGAATGAGTGTTTGTGAATACTGTCGAACTCTGGTATCCCTACAAAGTCCTCGACAATGAAGAGTATTTGGAAAACCCTATGAATATCATTATTTTATTCCACTATAGAGAAATAAAAGGGTAGGAAAGCCACTAAAATTATCAGCTTAGTGCTCCATTTTTTGTCGTGAATGCCAATGATACAAAATATTTGTCATTTTGAAATGCTTAATAGGCATAGTACATATTTCCTTCATCAATAGATTATCTAGAATTATTGACGACAATAATTGAATATCTAGAACCACCACAGTCATATCAATATCTTCCATGTTCATTAGGGTATTAGTAATCTAGTGGTGATTCATGGAAGCTCATGTGATCTAAAGAATTTTGCAACCACCATCCATAACATTGTAATTATGTCCATAGAACATGTCATGTTTCTATTTACAATGTAAACCCTTGTGGGAGTAAATACATGTCTAATACAAAGTATGATGTGTTGAACTGTATTTCCAGCATTTATAAAAAACACTCTATCCTAGAGTCTCTAATTTTGTTAGAAGAGATGCGATCAGACCATATAGAAACCCAAAAGATCCCAATCTAGTTTTAAATAGAGGTTGTGATAACTAAGACATTCCACACAATGTATGTCAATCAGTCAGAATTACATGAATCCATCTCTTTTTCTAAATATGTTGTGGGTTCTCTCATATTGGGGAATATCCAACATTGTACAGAACTGGGAAATTCAATATAATGGAGGAATATATCTATATAAATGAAATAGGTTTTGTGATCAATATCATCCCAACCATGATTCTCTATTGGTTGTGAACCTTTAAGGAAACCTTGACCCACTCTGACTAGCACATTCAAGGAATTAATGGGATTGAATACAGACTATATAGCCACATATGTTTGATTTCCTAGTTTGAGTGTCGAGTGCAATACATAGGGTTTATGGTTTTCTCAAAATAAATTTCTGAGAATGAGATGATGGGAATTTCTTTAATCTAAATACATGTAGCATTCCATTTCCTATATCTCAAATTCCTTAAATACTCCATCAATGGTCGATTATTCATTATCCCTAGTGATTCCGCTTCTTTTTCTACATTTGATGATCTTTATGTGGATACATCATACTACTAGATCGTGGATAAGCATACATAGGCCTGAGAGGTTGAAAAAATGTTTATTATAGCGGATCAATGGTCGGACATGGATGATGCAATTTTTTCTCCTGGTTCACAAGTAGGAAGACACGATGCCGGGAATGGGGTATTTCTTTATTGTTTTTGAGATTAAAGATAAAAATTTCCCATGATTCCTGTAATGTCAAATGATTACCATATATTCATACATGGGTCATGATTGGGTCATTCTAGAACCCCCTACTTCATTCAGGTATTGATATTTTCACCCCATGGCTACAACTATTCATTAGTCATTATTATTCATCCAAGAAATGTTAAACCCTCAAAATCTAACACAAAACCATTATTTTGACATCAAGAATGGACCCATTAATCTATATAATTATGGAATTAGATTAACATATATTATCAATATCAATTCCACAATGTATGTGTCCCCGAATGAAGATTAAGCCACTAGTCATGCTGGAACCAGTGTTCCCCATGATATTGTCAACCAAGGTAAACTATCTCCTCCAATTTTTCCACTACCTCGAACAAGGAAGAGGATTTGGATGATGCTCATTCTGTATTTTAGAAATAAATTTTCACCGTATTTGATGAGTTGGTAGAACATAATGTTATTACTAAGACAGATCGAAGGACAACACTGTTCAGTGCATCCATGACCACATAGGTACAGTAGTAGATCATAGAATTCATGAAGAGGAATTATTTTGTGTTTACTTAGAGAAATAATGAAATTATATGGAAAGAACCTCATGTTTACATCTAACATCTTGGACTCCTAATGAGTCTTCATGGATTCAGATAACCCCTAAAGAATATGCAGCCATCACATAGTTCAATAGTCGAGGCAGATGTTGATAAGCACATCAAATCGAACATCATTAATGATGTTCAGGTTCTAAAGTGGCTATCCAATAACGTTTCTATAATATATAAGAATAGACATATCAATATCAACACTCACTTTTTGGATATCAACTACCACTATATGAAAGATTATTTTCCACTTCCAGTGATTGAATTATTGATTAAAAACCTAGCTAGGTTTCATACCCTTTCATTCCCAATTTTTTGTTGTACCAAATTTTAGGAGTAATGATGGTTTCTAGTCTCAAAAATTAATTATTAGGAAAATTTATAGTAGTACTAATATATTATCTTTAAAAGTGTTTTTAATGTTTGTATTATTCTAAAATACTTTTTCAAATATCCACTAATGTTTTATTCATTATTTAAATTACTACATTTTTTAGGGATAATACGGAGCACTATACTGATGTCTGATACCAGGTTGTCTTTGATAATATTCAAAGTCATTGTTCTTGAATTCCGCACCATTATCTATTCTAAACATCCTTATAAAAACCCCCAGTTCTATCTCAATAAATTTTTTCATGAAATTGAATAGTTTAATAACCCCTACCTTGAGATTTATGAGGATGATGTTTGTAATCAGTGTGAAATAATCAATAAAAGTGATAAATTATAATTCTACTTTTGATTACTGATATCTAGATGGTGAATATAAAAATAAATAAATACAATCATGTGCTCTTATTGAAAAAATATCAAAACATTTAATATTTGGGTTAGTCATATTTCCAATATAGAAAGTAATAAAAAATTCATCATATATTCTATAAAATTCTAGAAATTTTTTGAATGAATCGGAATTAGAAAGTTAATCCATGATTTTCTAACCATAGTGGACAAGTTTTCAACACTACAACAAATTTTAATATTCATAACTCATGTAACATAAGTTATAGAATTTTCATATTTGAATGAGATTCTCATTGGTTGTTTCTATTTTTGTAATGAAATATTTAATAATTAATCATTTTTATGATACAAGAATCCTTTCTTAAGATTATTTATTTTCTATCATCACAGTGTTTGCATACAGTAGTAATTTTATATTTTATCCCACCAACATGTAAAAAATCATATGATTTCAATTAATCTGTTTCAATATCTTTCATTCTGATTCCTCTTAATTTTAAGGATCTATCGTAGCAAAAAGTATCAGCTCCTCCATCATGAATTTCATCATGTTTCAATATTTTTATATCACCTTTCACATGTTAGGAAAACTCTCTATCAATAATCTATGGTATGCTATTCTTAATATCATTCAATATTTTATCAACCACAATCATTTTTCATCAACCTTCATTGTTTTATTTGTATTTTCTTTTCTATAATAAGAAATAAGTTCTGGACTGGGTTTCATTCATATTTTAGAATGAGTCCAGACTAATAAAATCTTCCATAAACTTCTTCTAGACATTCAAATTGACTTTTTATTGGAATATTTATACAATCTTGAGAATTCACATTTTTAACGTTCTATACATTATGAAAGTTACTCATTCTTATTTCACAATTTCATCCATTTTTTCAAAATCTTATATTGGATAATGATATGTTCTACCAACAATTTTATTCTTTATGCCCATATATTCCACAACACTAGCAGTAGCCATAACACATGGATTTACAATATAAGAAATATCATTCTCAATAAAAAATTATTGAGGTTGGTAACTTCTTTCATTTGGACATGCTAAAGATGTCGACCATATTGTCTTTTTAGGGATTATTCTATTCATATATAATTGATAGGATTCCCAATTTCTTTATCCACACAAAAGTTTTTGATCATTTTTCTAGAACCAAAAATGATAATGGAATCAAATGAATCATTACAATTGGTAAGAGATAATTCAACATGATTCTCATATTTTTCATTGTTAGTATCTTTAGATATATCATCATTAACATTTGAAGCTTTGGTAAAGTTTTAATTCATCTCCATAATGTTATATTTAGACATAATATGTTTTGATTGAAACTTCTAAAACTATTCTTACCTATCGTTATGATTATTTCTCAGATCTTTAATAATATTTCCATATTTATTAATTTGAAGACTGTAACATAGAATCTTCTGAATTTATTAATATTATTCAACAACGATTTCACTATATGAGGAGTATTTTGTTTATTCAATATTATGAATGATGATTAGATATTTTTATAAACATTTGTATAATTTTTAATTGTTGTCCTTTTAGTTTTATTCAATAATATTACTAAACATACATCTTTTGTTTCTTATAAACATATTCCATTATCTCTTGGATATATTTTCATCCTTATCATTTTTTTTCAATTCTCCCATCACATATTTTCATCAGAATCAACTTGATATTATAAAAAAAATTTCAACGTGAAAATCTTATAACATTGTTTGATTACATCATACTCAAAACATTGGAGAGAATGTTCTCTTCCAGGCTTTCCTCTTCTTTATTGATTGTTTATTGATATAAGAGGCATGGAATTTTCATTCATCTCAACATACTATTTATATTTGAAATTACAAGGATCTAATTCATCGCTATTTTTGATTTTCATCTTTCTCATAGATTTTATAGACCTTTAATCTTTCATATTCATTTTAATAATTGGGGTCTTTTCCCATTTTATAAGAAAAAATTAATCTATGTTCTTCATCAAGAGATAAACCATCCTTATCTTCCAACGTATTTTTTTTATTAATCCTTTAATGAATGATTCTAATATGTTTCATCACAAATTTAGAATCATCCAAGATATATCTAAATCCTCTAATATGGTAAATAATATGATTACTCTAGTGATATAGTCATCAATTATTTCCCTGTCCCATAATATGATGTCTTTATAATTAACTTTTCATATTTGAACCATTTGTTCCTCAACATTATTATTCGCTTCAGTAACACATTCAATCTGGTCCCACATATTTTTGGATGTTTTGAGACACATCACCTTATAAAACACTTGTAATGATAAGAAAATAAGTATTGAAACTCTAACATTTCCATCAACATCCATATTTAACATATTAGAAAACATTATAGGATCGACTTTCTCATTTGGTGAAAATTCAATAAAACCACCATAAAAAACGTCCACGCCATGAGATAGGAGATAGGTAATCATCATCCTTTTTAATCGATAATAATTTTATCCATTGAATGTATGAAATAAAATTTTCTTTATAGAATTGAAATTATCCATGATGAATATTTAACATGGGAACCTCCATAATATAATAATTTATTATCCAAGGATTGAATAACAAATGACAAGGGGGTTGAATTAGTTGTTGAATGTTTAGATCTTTTAAAACTTCTAAAATCAGTACCCCTAAAACATGTTATAATTTATATTTTTATAAAAAATTATGAAATACTTTTGAATTTAATGATAGGAACGAAAGAATAAATCAAAGGATTTATAAGATTTGGACTCATTGTGAGAACCTAAAAATATTCCATTAACACTCCCATGGGTCTATGGAAATACACTATTATGAAGAAGGGAATATAAATTATGGAAAATCATATTAGTATCCATCTATCTATCGATGTGTAATATAATACTAACAACCATCAATTTAAAATATTTTATTTTAAATAAATTGATCTAATGAAAATGAATAAAAGCTATTTTGAATCTGGTCCATAACAAGCCCACTTCAAATCCTTTGTATCTTCAGAGTATTATAATGATGGTTCTGATTTGTCTATGCTAAAAACAAAATTAAAATATTCTTCAATAATGTGGAAAATTCACACATTAAATTATTCAGTGTTCTATCTTTTATCAATTATGTTAATGTTTCAAATTAATGAAAAATATATGTAATTATTTATGGGAATCTCAAAGATCAATGGTGGGAAAGATGAGAATTTTCCACTTCTGTAAATCTCAAAAATTCTGCGAATATCTCACATTTAGTGTTCAATATTTGACATATTCGAAGCACCTTAAATATCTACATGATTTATTAAAATTTTAATTTCATGTTTGAAATCATCAACATTTCATATCATTATCATAATGATAATGCTAGATCTTGGATCTGATTTTCATAGATTGTTGGTTCCTCTTTCTATAATATTTTCATTTTGGGTTCTCCAGAATATTGGTACCGATTTTTTTAGAATGTTAATTATGATTTCATATAATGTTTGTTCTAATGAACATAAAACATTGGTTCTTATTTTTGTATAATTTTGGTTTTATTTTAAACTGAATAATGGATTTTTTATCTCCTAAAATTGATTCTAGTTTCCAGACTATCTTGGTTCTATTTTTTTCATTAAACATTTCTTCTCATTTTATCAAAAAATATGGTTCCAATTTTTTTAGAATATTGTTTTGAATCTTTTAGAATTTTTCTTTTGATTATTGTAGAATATTAATTATACTTTCTATCATAAAATTCTTGCTTATTTTATCAATGTGTTGGTTCTGTTCTTGTATAGAAAATTGGTTCCGATTTTCTCAAAAACATTGATCTAATTTCTAAAGAATCATGGAATTATTTTTTCTCAAAAAAGTAGTTCTGATTTAAATAGATTATTTGTTTCAGTTTTTTTCACAAAAAAATCTCTAATGTAAACATGTTCTGATTGTATCTTAAACTTTTTTCCTATTTGTGCGGAATGCTAGTTAAAATTGGATTGAGTATTGTTTCTTATTTTAACAGAAATCAGGCTTTATTTTTGTAGAATGATGTTTCTAATTTGTGAATAATGATTGTCCTAATTTGTGATAAATGGTTGTTCTAAATTGTAAAGAATGTGGGTTTTGATTTGCACAGATTTCTGGTTCTGACATGTGAATAATGCTGGATCTGATTTGTTTAGAATGGTGGTTCTAATTTTTTAGGAATGCTTGTTCTGATTAGTGCTGAATGTTTTTTCCAATTTGTGTAGAATGATGGTCATGATCCGTGAAGAATGCTTGTTCTTATTTCTAAAGAATTGTAATTTTGAATTATGATATATGTTCGTTTTTATTTATGTATAATTTTTGTTAAAATTTTCAAAAAAAGATATAGATGATATTTTTTCCTTCATTATAGTGATTTCTATTTTATCAATTATCTCCATCATATGATCAATAGAATTTACCAAGAAAAATTTCATTATATGATTAAACTAATTGACCAAAAAAGACAAATAAGACTTTCTTTGAAATGTTTGATAAATATTATAACTTCTTACTTGAAAATAATAATCATCATCCCCTTTCAAAAACAATCATGAAAATAATTACCTCTTATTTCAGAAACGTCTTTCATGAGAATCTTTATTTTTTTCTAAGTCATCAACAACATTCTTCCAGGATAAAAAAATATTCATATATAAAAAGTAAATTTTAGGAGAATACAACGAAAATTTATATAAAAAAAATTAAACCAAATGTACATCAATTAAATAATTTTTTTTAAAAAAATTATAATTTGCTTTAAAATTAATTTCAAAAACATGTTCACTGGAAGGACACCTCATGTGTTCTTCAAAAAATATAGAAATGAAATTTATTTAATATATACTTGTTTATATTATTACAAGGGGTGTTATTTTTAATGAATGACCCAAAAAACACATAATAATAAGTGTTAAACTATATATTTAATTATTCTCCACATGAAAAATTGGGAACATTATCCTCATCAGTCTGTATGGAATTTAGTGTTTTACATGGAATGTAGATGACTTCTTACCATTCCAACACCACATGACTTATGACTCTACATGTTCCATACGTACAAAAACCATTAGGTTCACAATGTGTTTTATAACATACACGATTTGTAACCATGATTATTCATAGAATTTTTATCCCTATGCTATGTATTTGACAGAAAAATCACTAGGATACCACATGTTTTTTCTTATGAGATGATAGGTACTAGAATTTGTAATTAACATACATGGTGTGTCATTGTACATGATGGGTTCTATTATATCTATATCTACATGTGGATCTGTTAGTTTGGATATTAGATATAATTGGGTAAAATATATCTATCTTTAAAATGATATTTGTGGGTGAAAACATTACATGGAATTTATAAAAGAATTACATTTCCTATAATCTAGTTTCGATTAACCAAGGCCTTTTTCACCTCAAGAAAGTTTGAATCAAATGTTTCATCATTTTTAATATTTAGGTGATTACAAGTTATTTTTTTCATTAATGAATAATGATAATATATTATGATTCTAATGATGATATTAAAATGAATCATTTTAATTAAATAAATTAATACATGTAAATCTAATCAATTAATAAAATAAAATTATAAATTAAACATGTGACTGCTCTGATATTAGTTATTAGTTTAGAGTGTAGAAAAAATCAATACTAGGATGGTATTGACAACACATATTTATTTATTAAACCACATTTAATAATTAATTAACATGATAAAATGGTCTTGCTCAATAAAATATGTACATTACATTACTAGAATAAAATTCCAGAACCATAATATATGGATATCACATATAATGTTTAATTAATTTGTGAGAAGATATGAAATTAACTAAACTCATTATTCCTCTTTCATTTAAAATATGATAGAATAAATATCATTTTTTGATTTCTCGGATATTTTATAAAAGTGTATAATTCCTGTACAAGTTATCCAAATTTGTACCACAATCAATGACCAAAATCATAGAATCACTGGGTAATGAAAATTTGATCGTGACAACTTATGTTATTCATGGATGATCATTGAATTAATCATCACTATGGAGGAATAAATATTATTGATATATCATTGGATTGAGAGAGAATGGGAGGAGAACACTACAAAAATGTTGATCTCCATCTACAGCTTAATAGATTCACTGTCTATCATTTGTGCTTGATAATTTTGATTTAAGAAAGAAATATAATTAGATAATTATAGTGGAATGTATAGGGTCGTAAAATTTCACACAATATAATTACCATTAAAAAATTCTTAGTTAGTCACATGACTAGTAATAATATATAAATAATAATTATTATTAGACACTTGAATTGATCAATGCATAAATTATAAAAATAAATATCTTTTATACCATTTCTAGTCACACCATTAAACAAGGTCAACATTAAATCTTGTACATTTACCAATACATTAAAAATGACTATTTATAAAATAAATAATTATCATTGAGTAATTAATTTAATCTCATAAAAATATTATAATTCCAATATGAAAAAATAAATATTTATTATTATTATATAAAAGACTTATTATTTATAGTAACATGTTCTTAAATTATGGTTATCAAGAAACCCTAAAATATTATTTATTCTAACATATTAAATTTAATTCTCAAATTTAATTAATATTGATGATACAATTTGTGTGTTAACGTATAGGCCTCTTTCTTAGTGAAATTATGCATAACATTCTAATTTCTATGGTTTTCATAGAGTAACATGGAAATTCACCCATATATAAATTAGTAAATTTCATAATGAATTCAAACCTCCCATGTGTGTAATCCATACAACATGTTCTATTTATTGGTATATCTCTAATCAAGAAGGATTCTTTCTAGATCCATTATCCTTTATGCTCGTTGTCCATTTTGTTGAGTTTTTAAAAATTAACACACCAAGTTAATACCGTTCCATAAATTTATTTATATTGTTACCTATATATCAAAGGGACTATGATATTGACTACCATCAAGGTACATAATGTTTGTATCCATTTTTTACATTATCTATTCATTCAATATCACTCCTGACATACCCAATATATCTGACCTATCCATGAAATATGCCATCAAATATTTCAACAATATATCATAGTACATGAAAAATGATACTTATATATGATAATATTAATGTCTAAGGATCGATACACATGCCCTATTAAAGGAACATAAAATGAAATGTGGAGATGTGTATATCCCTCTGATAAGGATATTAGAAAAAAAATTATCTTTTTGATTACCAGGGGAAAACATAAAATGGTTGATCAAGGTATTATGAGCCTCCTACCCCTAGTATCATTTATATTCTATTTCCCATCATAAAATACAATCCATACATAGGAAATATATTTTAATTTCATCCCTGGAACCTCTAGGTTCTCATTATATCAACAAACATCAATGATCATTAATGGTACATATATTCTTAGGAAATTTTGACATAAAAATGTATTTATAAAACAATAATAACATGACAATAATGATTTATAAATTATTAAAAACATGTTATCATGTAATAAAAAATTTTGTTCTTGAGAACCCACACCAACACATGTAAGGCAGTGAGGAAAAATCATGAATTCCAATCACGAAGGTTTTAGTCCCCATATTTGAAAAATGAAATCTCTAAATTTTGAATGGTATTAGAGTAAGGTAGAAAATTAATAAATCATTAGAATATACTTTTTAAATGAAAAAAATAATGAATGTGTTAAAATATTTTAATGGAAATAACATTATTAATGGGTAGAAGAAGAAAATAAGTAAGACATATCAGTTGATAATGTTACCTATCCATTTGGATATCCCCCCTTTGATAAATCCTTTGGGATAATTATTTTGGTATTTTGGAAAGACTATGGATTCTAAAACATGGGGAGAGACTGTGGGAGAGACTAGTACAAACTTTATGTTGACCAAACTATTTTGAATAAGTTGAATGAATGGTTGGTGGTTTTTTTAAAATGTGATTGATTTTGAATCTTCTTAAATGTTATATTTTTATATAAATAGATATCATGTTTGAGAAGTCAAGAGAAGAAAATGTTGATAATAATTTATGTGTATTAATTTACAGTTGATAATACCAAAACCATTAATTTCCAAACTTGTTATCAATATGTATTTAGGACATATATTATTATAATTTTCACACTTACCATTTTTTTATTTTCATACTGGTAATAAATATTTTACGTGGTAATTAAATCATTCAATTTAATTTAATTTATATATATATAATTTATTACTAATTCAAAAAAATGTAAAATTATTGAATAATTTGTACCTATGGATTCAAAATATTTGCTGGTTTCAAATTATTTTCCACGAGACAGGTGGAAAAGAACCACGACCATTTCAAATGGCTTCCAAGATAAAACTATATAAAAACCTCCATAGAGATTCTTTTGTGAAGACCCTTCATAGGTCCCATTTTCACTGTGATCGTGTGAATGAAGGTGATTGTAATCTAATGAGTCGAATTCCCTCCAAAACCACAAGGAATACTTTGAAGGATTACTCTACTAGTCTGATAGATCTACCCCCAATCAATGAGACTTATCTTCTTCGTGACATACCTCTTAGAAATGTGAAACCGTGTTTCTTACAAAAATTTGTTTTAGAAAACAATATATTGTAGGCTTCCCCATCCTTTCACCATTCTAGATCCCAATTTATGATGCACATGAATCCCAAAAACTAGCTGAAATATCTATCATCCAAGGAAAATGAACCTTGAAATCCTCTCATTCCTTTGCTCCAATTTACCCCTACCAAAGGTAGGAATTCCCTTATTTAAGGACCAATGTGGAAGGACTCCAGGTAGATTCTGGGTCTCCATCCATAGTAATGACTATTCCTTCGTGACGCTCGTGATCTCTATGAATCACCACAACTTTTCTAATCTGCTATTAATGAGGCCCCTTACATTATGATACCCTCGTCATTGTGGCCTTCCATGATGGTATGCAATTTATACTTTTTCACCAATGTGGTTCCCCCTATTGTGTTTCCCTACCGCTTTCTTTTTTGGAGTAGGTTCACTAATCGCCCTTACATTTTGTCATAATGATGCTAAAATGGACACCATGATCAAACATTCATCCACGCCACTCCCAAATGGAATATTTTATTCCTTCTCTTCCCCATATTTGGGTGGTTATTAGTTATGTGTGTCCAAGGGGTGGGGAGTGAGTCCTCCATTTCTATATTGAATGATGTTAAACCGCTATGAACAAACATTATCAACACCAAAAATTAAACAATGTTCTCCCTGTGCATGGAAATCAAGGGTTTTCACCATGTATGAGTGGCATGTAATTATATCCATTGCATGGTAATAGTTATGGTATTTTCACTAGGATACTCAACTTTCTGCATCACTAGATATTTTTCCCTATCCCATTGGGATTGTCTTCATTTGTGCCTCGGGCAGTCCCCATAAAAGCGATGTAACCTCCACTGATAAAATTTTATATGTATAGATGACATGGATTTTTTTTCTCATATGGAATGAGATCCTCTATGCACATAATTTAATCTTCCCCAGTGAGTATTCCATGTGTAATACCCACTATATCACTCCATGATTCATCTTCCACGACATGACCATCCTGTATACTTCCACCCTTTTATTCTTACACTGATAATGAAATGAATGGTGTTAAAGTATTGTAGTTAATATGATACCCATACTCTAGGAATCCCATGTAGATTAATCCACACATCCCTCTATACCAAACTATGAGGGTTTTGATCCCTATCATCTGAGTAGGGTACTAAGGAAGCCTCCATGAGGTTCAATCCCAACCAATGGTAAAATCGGGTGCTTCATCCTAAGAATGGACCCTAATTATTTTAAACCTTCTATTTATTGGTCACATCCCTCGTATCAACCTCTATGGAGTGTTTTTATACATATATCATCACTTAATATGTATCCTCACCCTTATCCTGGACAGATCACCACATCCACCTCCATCCGTTTGGGCTATCTTAGTGTGTATGCAACAACCACTTACATCATTTCTATTAGGGATGCCTTCATTGCTATCTCATTCCCACTGAACTACATGGAATTTGATTCCACACTAGTTGTATTTGTATGAATCCTCCTTAAATTTCACTCCTAACACCTATTTCCCACCATCGATCTCAATCTTCGACACTCCATCATAATTCCATTTCTCAAGTGGACTAATACCCAATCCTATGGTAACATTACCTTTTGATTATTTATGGACCACTAACCATGTTTATGCTGAAACTTTTCTTCAATATTCTATCCATGTGTAATCTCTGATTTCATTCATCCTTCCAGAACTACATAGACTATGATTCCTATCTTATAAACATTGTATGTGTGAATCCCCCATGTGGCTCAATCTAATCATCCATTTCCATCCTTATATTTACCTTGAGTCACAATGTCTTAGGAGGATCATTAACTAACACAGAGGTTCCACCTCTTTCAAGTCCTCATCAATGCAATCCATTCTCACATTCCACCTCCTTGGGTGTCTCATCACCCCATCTGAACTATGTGGACATTGATTATTAGCCACTATAACATGTAGGATTCCTCTATGAGGTTCATGGACATCACCCATCACATTGCATTGATTCTATCAATTTCATCTCTATCACTTCCTCCATGTTTATCCTGGTTATACCTATGTTTCCTTGTATTGGTGGCTTCATGACTTCTATATGATCTGTGTCATTGTGTAAGCCTCATTAAAATCAATGATAATACAATTAGTACACATGCATTTAAATGTGAATAATTCTTATACAATCCATAATCAACCAACAAAGAGTGATCCCCTACTGAATAGAATGTATCCATCTGTAAGACCCATGAACAAGAACATCATCAAACAAATAGGATTTTTATACCTCTCAACTATACAGGGAACGAAGGAAGCATCCTAGAGGATCCATCCCAAACATTAGTGACCCCCTCTATGGTAACTAATTTATTTATCATCCTTTAGTGTTATATATAGTATCCTTGAAAATGTGACATCTTAGCATTAGAAGGCACACCATCCCAGTTACTCTCACATTGGGAGTTTAAAACAACTCATCTCGTAATCTATATAGGTATTCACCCTTAGGGATAACCCTTGGAAATCCATATATATGGTACACTCAAATAAATATCCTTCCATATCTACAATTTGTTAAACTCGAGTCTCTCCCATGAAAAACATTGCATAATTGAGGGAAACATTAGAATATATTCATTCAACCAATGATATATTATGATCACCATTGGAAACCTTGGGTTCCGCACCATCAAAAAGCCTCCTTTAGAGGAACAATAACAGTGTTATAATGTTACAGAGCCAAGACATGAAACTGATAAACACCATGAATAATCGCCAAAATGAATGATAATTCCCTACAAATAACCAATGTAATGTCCATAATAAAGCAACATAATCATCCAAATCCCATAATGAGATGACACAATGAATTAGTTTCTTGAACTATGATTCATAACTATGATGGAGACCTAGATAAGGAAAGAAATTCCACAGTGGAATCCATATGATGTGGAACTGACATCGAATATTCTATTTTAGATCATGGATGAAAATTCATCATAAAGGTGATGAATTCCACCCATCTATGGAGTGTGGGAATCTTGGGCACAAAGTCACTCACCAGAAAATGAAAATGGACACCCCAGTGAAAATCATTAGAAACAGAAATGATGAACCATATGTGATTCAATTATAATCAATGCATCGTCTAATTTATTTTTAGTGATCAGTTCTAAACATTGGTGTGTTATTAGATCTTGATAGCTGGCACTAGGGCACACTATGAATATAGTGGGCCCTGTGTGGATGTCACTAGTAATTTGGACAGTTGAAGAGTGGGTGTCCCATTTGTTGAAAATTAACATTGATTATTAGCCATAGTCCATTAATATGGGATGATGTTGGGATAAATGACATTTCTTTCCTTATAACTATACTGATATCTTGTTATTCCAACATTGAACATTCCAAACTATAGGATACAACTCACATTATTTCTCCTAATGTAGGGTAAAGGAAATGTCAATGCAACAATCACACATGCCCTCGCCTCCTACATGAAATTAACAACATCATTTGCTACGAATTACCATTTCCCTATATCACCCTCGAATATTATCAAGAGGATAGTGATGGATATACTCATAAAATGATACAAGCAAGAGGGGTTAATTTATATAAGGTAAATAGGAATCTAGGGCCTAGATGATTTTATCTTGGACATCACTGCATACCACATGGGCTAGGCAGGGAGATATTTTTCACTTCTCCCATAGTGAACCACATGTGGAATCTATCCCCTAATCGCTTGTTCGACTCACTCCCAAACAACAACCAGGTAGGAGATTCCCAAGTCATCCAAGTAAATACCAACACATAGGATCGGTGAAGGGGGGATACCACCCGGATGTGTCAGTGCTACCTACAAAAATCTATTCAACATAATGAATATGTGTAATATTCCACCACTCCACTAACATTGATCTGACACTCTTCATGTCAACATCATGCGCATTCTTATAATGATTCACATCATGGGGTTTCATCTTCAATAGATCTAGTGGACAATTCCTCCTCATTGTATTCAGTCAATTCCATGATACTATAATGAAAAGAATTCTTGATTCTGCATTGGGATTGATCCCTCATCTCAGAAGAGATGGGTTGACTCTCATTTCCCCTGGAATCCTAAATATTTATTGCAGGCCAGTTTGTGACAGAGGTACTCAGCAAAAATGACATTCTCATTCAGTCACAACCAAATGTGGAGTTCCTCCCCACTCTTGTAGCCAACATAGATGTCCTCTACATGTTTCAAATATTTTCCATGTTGGAGGTTGTCCTTGACAAATTAAAATTCATTATGAATTTCCTTCCCTTACTTATGTCTCATGCTATGAAGGTCAACTCCATGCATCTATAAAGTTGTTTGAAGGTCATATTTGAACTGCCAAAATCTTCGACTGAGGTCTTCCCATCTATGTAAAAACCCAATGTTGAGTTCCTCACAACTCTATTTGTGATTAATATGGAGGCCCCCATTCTATCACCGGTAATAACATATTTCTTATGGATGTTCAACATAATTTGTGTGACGGTCCTCCTCATACCACAAACCCACAAAACAGAGGTCCTCCCCACTACACCAACTATCGACATGGAAGTCATTCCTCTGTATCCAAAAAAATCCAAAAGAGGTCATACCTACTATTTCAATTTTTATTCATTTGAAGGACCTCATTGCACCACCCAAAGCTCCAACAGAGGTCTGCAATGCTCCAACAACAACTAATATAGATATCCTCCCCATATCCCAAAAAATCAATGTGGAGGTGCACCCTTTGTATATAGTGGCCAGTACAAAGTCTCTCCACATATCACATTATAAATATTACTATATTTTCATTTAACCTCACTTTACCATAGCATAGTTACTCCAAAAATTAGAATCAATGTGTTGGACGATGGTCCTCCTCGTTCTAAAAAACGTTCACTTCCTTGATGAATAATCCTGATGTATAAGGGTGAACCCTTGCCGCCAAAATAAAAATTCATGAAGTACCATGTTTTGTTTTATTTATTATGTTTATTATAATTTGATGATGAATGAGAACCAATGATATAGAATTACAACTAGTATTGTACATTATAGTTAGCGGACAGAGCTAAGATGTTTATGCACATCCTCTCGGAAGGTGAGATGCATCAGATCCCTAAATCCGTTTGAAAATATATGAATGTGGAGGAATATTTGGAACCCTTCAAAGGAGTAGTGGTGATAAATTATATATCTGTACTAGATTAATTATATACATAGAAAAATGATCACAATGAATTACTATATGATATGATAGAGTGTGCAAAATAGTGGATCCACATGTCATTGTTGTTACCCTTAGACAAGAGATAGTTGGAAGTACCCCATCCCATTGGGTTGTAATGATATTGATTGAAATAAAGATATGGACCCATGTTACATGATTAGTCAATTCATGTGGTAGTCACTCCACATGACTATTCACTACCACAACGTTCCATATATATATTTTTACTAGTTTCTCCACCAGTCCTGATCTAAAACATGGGTAGTAAAGTGTCAGGACCCACTTTCGAGTAGGTGATCATGTGGAACCTCCATCCCATCAATTATAAATCAAAATTGTTTTGGCCAAATAAATCTCCCATCATTGATATTCTAGTGACTTTCAATGAGGATGAGGACTTATACATTCGATGGACCATCTAGGAAATGCATTACACCCTCTAAAATCATCGGTTGGTCTATCCCAATTGTTCAAAACAATGTGACGAAATTGGCCAGCAATGACTCATGGTAGAGTTGATAGCCCCTTTAGTGTAACAACATCCTATTTTACCCTTTCATCACTTGATTCGTCAAGACTAATGAGTCGAGAGATTCAGAATGCTCCACTAAATCATTTAATAATCATTTGTAGAAAATATATTCTATTGTTGGGGTAGTACACTACACTCTTCAGCTGTCCCATAATGTAAAAACTAGATTAACATGGTGACTTAGACAACACCATAGATGTTGTCACATTAAATATGAATGATGTCATGCTTCCCAATGATATGGGGTTATTATAAGAAGTGATTTCAAGTATCTATATATGAGGGTGGAATGAAATCACATTGGCCCTCCTAGTATAATCACTCTCCATCAATGTGAGACACTCATCCTAGAAAAATACTCTACAAAGCTATTTGTTTTTCAGATTCATAAAATGGGTATGGGATCCCTTAAGAAAATGGATCCACCAGATTTTACACTTGTGTTTGAGGATGGTCAGGTTATCATATCTATGATATTGTAGATTATGGATGAGAATTAGATAATCAATGACCTTCTTGTTGAGTGATCCCAACTTATTGTGATCATTGAAAGTATTATTATCCTCAACCACTAATTCAGCTTGGGTATCCAAAGGTCATGCATGGCTTGGTTCCCCTAATTGAGATTGTTGATCCCAGACAACTGAATATATAAAATTCAATAAAATATAGTAATTGATCATGATATGGATCACCAAATCAACTGGATAAGTGTGAAAAATTCCCTTGTGGTACAGATCAATTACTCCTATGGCCTCTCTTCAAGACACACTATAAATCATTCTATGAGTTTGAGGTCCTTATTATCACGTTGATGAAATCATTAACACCTAAGTTTCTAGGAATCCTCATTGATACCAGAACCCCAACAAGGATGTTGAGATCGATTCTATTAGTGCTTCTCTCAAAGCCTTGAAAATATGGAATGTGACGATCTCACATGATGGAACACAATATCTTGTGTTGGTGGATTCCATGTGAGCACACCCAAATTTTTGTAATCCATCCATGTCACCCATCAATGGGATAGGTGACCCTCTACGTCATATATCCCACTTTTTCTCCAAGTGAAAACCCAAGCTAGGAACAGAGTAGCAAGATTACTCCAATTTTTTATATATCCATTAGATGTTTGAAGGGAATGTGATTATTTGGTACGACTAGTTACCCAATGGTTACATCACTAGCTGAGAAAATCTTGAATGGATGATTCTCTATCTGATCATCTATAACACCCTCAAGATGAGTATTTCCATCCTATTACTGTGCATGATATTTACAGATTACTATGTCAACATCATCATTTTTAGGTTGAAAGTCCCCACATTTTCACTCAAAATTCCTCTAACTCAAGATCAGTTGTTGACGATGTGAATCTATAATTTCATGAGGTAAATTGTTCCCCACCCACATAACACCTAACATCCCATTTAGATCGTAGGATTTTTTTACAAGGATTAATTCTTAGAGTAATCCTTACAAAAGGAAAAAAAATAAATAATATTTGTTGACCCCAACCACTTCATGTATATCCTTTATGATAGAATGTATCACCTCATTACAGGTATGGTCACTTTAACCTATAGTTTTGTATCTATGAGAACATAATCACTTAGCACCTCATCGAGGAAATCAACCTCAAAATGTTCTACCTCATCACCCATGAATTAGCCGGTACATCGTCGGTTGAACCCCCCCCCCCCCCCCCCCCCGCAGACAAGAGAATGTGGTTCCATCTCCTAATCTGTCACCACTTTCATTATTGTGTAAAACTTTTAGGGTTCCCCCTATTGATGTGAAACATGACCTATTCATTCCTAGAGGCCAAAATAACATATTTTCTCAATAGTTTTTTAGATCATGGAGCTCTAAAGATCACCAACTAGAAAAATACTCAGGTGGTGAAACTCCCCGACCGTCCTAACTAATGTACCTAACACAATGTCTTTGGAAAAATTATGATGCATTGTTAGGTGTTCGTGGACTAGCTCGAGGTCCAAAAAATACAATAGTGTGAATATTATGGGTGACCTCATGGAATAGAATCCATGTATCTCAGTCATGACCAATTGTGAAAATAAAGGTATCAATATATGGATGAATGTATGAATCCAGAGTGCTCAAAAGTTTTATGACCGGTTGTCTCCAATGGCAGTTGCTCAAACCCATGGCATCATGTGTGCTCTACTAGGCCAGACTGATCCTCCAGAAGTATTTTCAACTTATCTGGTTGTGGCATCTGCATCCTTCTATCAACCCTCGATATCTTAGAAGAGTATGTATCGATGAAAAAAATGAGATTGAAGTACCCCACCAGTTCCAATGACATCCTATACAGTCAGTGACATATTGGCTCCAAAATTTTATATTACACCAATGGTCCATCTCACACAGGAAGACTCCTCAAATGAATATCATGAATGAGTTTCTGTGAATACTATCTAACTCTGGGATCCCTACAAAGTCCTCGACAATGAAGAGTATTTGGAAAACCCTCTAAATATCTTTATTTTATTCCATTACAGAGAAATCGAAGGGAAAGAAAGCCACTAAAATTATCAATTCAGTGCTCCATTTTTGGTCGTGAATGCCAATAATACCAAATATTTGTCATTTTGAAATTCTTAATAGGCATGTTACATAATTCCTTCATCACTAGATTTTCTAGATGTATTGACCTCAATAATTGAATATCGAGAACCACCACAGTCATATCAATATCATCTATGTTCATTAGGTTAATAGTCATCTAGTGGTGATTCATTGAAGATCATGTGATCTAGTGAATTTTGAAACCACCAACTGTAACATTGTAATTATGGCCATATAACATGTCATGTTTCCATTTACAATGTGACCCCTTGTGGGAGTAAATTCATTTATAACTCAATGTATGATGTGTTGAACAGTATTTCCAACATTTATAAAAAACACTCTATCCTAGAGTCTCTAATTTTGTTAGTAGATATGTGATCAGACCATGTAGAAACCCAACAGATCCCAATCCAGTTTTAAATAGAGGTTGTGATAACTAAGAAATTCCACACAATGTATTTCAATCAGTCAGAATTATAGGCCACCATCTCTTTTTCTAAATATGTTTAGGGTTCCCTCATATTGGGGAATATCCAATATTGTACACAACTAAAAAATTCAATATAATTGAAGAATATCTCTATATAAATGAAATAGGTTTTGTGATCAATATCATCCCAACCATGATGGTCCATTTGGTTGGGAATCATTAAAGAAACATTGATCCCCTCTGACCTGAACATTCAAGGATATAATGGGATTGAATACAGACTATGTAGCCACATATGCTTGATGTCCTAGTTCGATTATCGAGTGGAATACACTGGGTTTATGGTTTTCTCAAAATAAATTACCGAGAATGATATGATGGGCTTGTCTTTAATCTAACTACATGTAACGGTCCATTTCTTATATCCCAAATGCCTTAAATACTCCATCAATGGTTGATTATTCATTATCACAAGTGATGAAGCTTCTTTTTCTACATTTGATGATCTTTATGTGGATACATCATACTACTAGAGCATGGATAAGCATACATAGGGCCGAGAGGTTGAAAAAATGTTTATTATAGCGGAACAATGGCCGGACATGGATGATGCATTTTTTTCACCTTTTTCACAAGTAGGATGCCACGATCCAGACATGTGGTATTTCTTTATTGTTTTTGAGATTAAAGGGAACAATGTCCCATGATTCTTGGAATGTCAAATGATTACCACATATTCATACATGGGTCATGATTGGGTCATTCTAGAATCCCCTAATTCTTTTATGTATTGATATTTTCACCCCATGGCTACAACTATTCATTAGACATTATTATTCTTCCACGAAAAGTTAAACCCTCAAAATCCAACACATAACCATTGTTTTGACATCATGAATGGACCCATTCGTCAATATAATTAAGGAATTTTATTAGCATATATTATCCATATCGATTCCACAATGTATGTGTCCCCGAATGAGCATTAAGCAACTAGTAAATCTGGCACTAGTGTTCCCCAAGATATTGTCAACCCAGGTAAACTATCTCCTCCCATTTTTCCACTACCTCGAACAATGAAGAGGATTTGGATGACAGTCCTCTTGTATTTTAGAAATAAATAGTCACCATATTTGGTGAGTTGGTAGAACATAATGTTATTTTTAAGACAGTTTGAAGGCCAACACTGATCAGTGCAACCACGACCACATAGGTACAATAGTAGATCATGTATTTCATGAAGAGGAATTATTTTGTGTTTAATTAGAGAAATAATGAAATTATAAGGAATGAACCTCAAGTTTACATCTAACATCTTGGACTCCTAATGAGTCTTCGTGGATTAAGATAACCCCTTAAGAATATGCACCCATCACACAGATCAATAGTTGAGGTAGATGTTGATAAACACATGAAATCCAACATCATTAATGATGTTCAGGTTCTAAAGTGGAAATACAATAACGTTTCCATAATATAATGGAATAGACATATCAATATCAACACCAACTTTTTGGATATCAACTATCACTATTTGAAAGATGATTTTCCACTTCCAGTGATTGAATTATTGATTGAAAACCTAGCTGGGTTCCATACCCTATAATTCATATATGGGTGTTATTGGTAAAACTAGATTAGTATGGGCATGGGTTATGGGGAATCAGCCACCTTTATGGAACCACCAGTGAAATATTGCTATCATGTAATTCAATTTGTTAAGAAGAACAGAGGTGCCACCGATCCTCATGAAATGCAATACATATTCAAGACGATACTCAGATCACTAGTGGAATTCAGTGTGGATGATTTGGTTTTCAAGTACTGCTAGCATCAGTACCATCATATAGATTTTGAGCACATGTTTTATTTTTACACTCTAAATAAATGAAGATTAATTTCATGAAATTTGAATTTTGGGTTGCCTCTGGGATGACTATTTGCGGTATCATTAGGCATTTAGGGATAGATGTTGAACCATAAATGATTAAGGACATCAGTTAAATTACATTTTTTATTATCATTTAGGGGCTTTGAGGCCTTAAATGACTCATATCCAACATATATAGATTCTTCTTGAACTGTGATGGTATATGTAATCCCTTTTATAGATACATGAAGAAAAGATCATAAAACCATTGGATGAAGTGTTCTAGTCTATATTTGTGGAGATCAAGCAGTACCTCATATATCCTCTTATTTTGATTCTACGAATCCTCTAGAAGATGTTGATCTATTATGTGACTGACCATGAATGATCCCTCAGTACCTAGCTCGCCCAGAAGAAAAACGAAGGGAATGAGAACAATTTATAAAATCTCTATTTCATGCTCGTTGATGAGGAATCCAGATACACTCTTATCTTGAAGATATGCCTCATGGTGGTCTTTGCAGTGAGGAAGATACATCACTACTTTTATCACTATATCATATTTGCTACAATGCCACATGGGTATTCTGAAATATATCACGATCCTTCTTATTTTGAAAGATCATCTAGCTTATTGGGTAGTGATCCTTCAGTAGTTTGACATCAAATTCCTTCCATAGAAGTCTATCATGCGTTAGATGTTAGCAGGTTTCCATGCTGATCATCCCTCTCCCATGAATTTGTATATCTTTAATAACATCCTAGATGAGGTGATCCTCTTATTGGATAATTATAGGTCTTATTCGAAGATACATTTTGACAATGCCTCTCATAGACAAATAGGTAGAAGGTTCAATGTTCCTCGACTCAAAATATTAGGCAAATGGATTTCCTTTATCAAACTGATAGAGGTAATCCATCCATATCAGTTATTTCTATAATAAGGTTACATAATAAATAATACAAAAAATTAATGTCTCATTACTGGTTTTAAACAAGACCTAGATATTTATTTTACCCTCCTACATGTGAATGTGGAATATGATATAGTCATCATGTAGATCATATGTGACTATTTCATTAGGAATGTGAAAATCATAAGCCTACTAGAGAAAAATTTCATGTTGATGTACCTGTTCCCTTTTTAGCCAAAAATAACCAATGATCCTTGGTCAGAAAATGGTTGATCTGATGTCTTGAATAGTTTGGCCTCATATCACACAACACTTTACCAAGATGACATGATTATTAATCTACAACATTCGGGAGTTATCACGCCCATCACATCAGATGAAAATTAAATCAAACATGTAAATAAAATTACCATAGGTGCATCCAAATCGGTTCCTACAGATCCTTCAAGATTGATAATCCTTTTAATGAAAAATAACATTAATTTTTATCTTAACCATGGAACTCTCCCATCATACATTGCCAAACCAGAGGGAATGCATCAATGTGATGTTTTTTTCACCCTCAAGAGAGATAAAAACCTTGATAAGACTCTCGAAAAGTTCAAGTTTGATGAAATTATCCTATTCTACATTCAAGGAGATGAAATTTTTTATCTTATTGAAGATGTTCATTCTAGGTCCTATAGGACACATTAAGCCTATTAAAAACTGTCACACTAGATTCAAAGGTCGGTCTACTTATAGAACCACATGATCCATGTCTCTATCGATATCCCCATGTGGTTTCACATTTTTCAGATTTATAACAATTTCATTCATTGGCTACCAGTTACCCTCCATTCAAAAATGTACTCATTGACCTTTTTATTTTAGGAACTCAATGTCATGGGACCCTGTCAACCAAAACAAAAAATTTGAATGTAGGTTCATAATGACTGAAACATATTTCATTATCATTTTGGTAGAATATATTCCTCTCAATTAGTACAAGGCTCATTCTATTGTTGAGTTCATGGTCTCCAACATCATTGATCTATTTTGAATCCCACATTCTATTATCATCAATAATGACACCATCATTGGAATTTGGATGACCTAAAAAAATTGTATGATATGTACGGAATATTGTCTATCAAAAATTCCCTCTATCATGCACTATAAAATGGATAGATAGAGGAAATAAACTGAACACTCCTCTAAATTCCCTTAAAGATGCAGGTTCTGATCATGAATAGTTGGTCAATAATGCTCTCCAATGTTAAATATGATTATCAGACGATGACTCGCAATTCCACATAGGGGAATACATATGCACTTTTGTACAGAATGGGAGCATTCCATCACATCTAGATTCTATTTGTATTGATATTCACAAATTTAAATGATAAAAAAGTGTCATAAATGATATTAATAGTTTATAATGATGAATTGGAGTCCCTCGAATAGAACATTCTCCTAGAATTACATTATTTTTAGAGGTTCTCAAATATGATAGACATATTGTTAAAAAAGTTGGTCAGTTATCATATTTAATCTTGGGAGACAGTGTACAGGGTCTAAAGACTCTGATGATACTTTGTCGGAAGCCATAAAATTTGGAACCCAAATTGGAATGGATTTAGATCATTCACAATTTATATCCCAATTGCGTGTAAACCTTGGTCACCATGGATGGAAAATACATAACTCCTTTAAACAGTTCATAGATCCTTAAGAAGTATATGGAATGAGCAGAGTTGAGTGTCCTGTGTATTTTTTAGCTACCTAGACACATAATTTATGAAGATAACGAAGGTTGTAGCCTCATGTATGATGTTAAAATATTCCCCACATTCTACACATTGATATACTTATACAATTTACAATCATAATGATACTATAATTTATATTAATGATAAACCCTATATCAAGCCCCAAAAAAGATCACTCCAAACATCCCATGAATATTACATTAAATTGGGAACCCAATTCCAACCCTCATGAATTTAAATTGTGTGTGATATATTCTCAGGGAAGGTTTATGAGAAGGTGTTCATCCTTGGACCACATTAATGTCTGGTTTCATCATGGAACACCACTATTTATTTCCTTTTTATAATACTCATATTATGGTCCATGATCTATAACCTACTTGATTCCAAATTCCCTAGTCGCATGATGATAATCAATCTATGTACCATGATATTTTCATTTGATAATATATCAAAACAGGTAATTTTTCATCTAACATAGCATCATCTATAACTACATTTGACTTCATACCCATCCACATGGGATACATAGTGAAACCTGATTATTTTTTGTTCAGTCCCATTAACTGGATTATAATTCTTCTGGAATTTCGGTATGAGTTTATTTTTTTGAATGTATGATTCCCATGAATCTATTGAGCCCTCATTCACATCGGTTTTTGGTCACATTGTCCACTCAAGACCCCTTAGTGATACCTATCTATCCTCAATGTCCTATTTGAATGAAAATAAACTACATGAAAATCTATGCCCTAGATGCATGGTTCTAAACTGATGAAAATTGATGGTCCATTCTAAATGACATTAAATGGAATTTTCCCCACTTCCCTAGATCAATATGTTAAAATGTGATGAAATTTCTTATTTTTATGATAGTAAATTTTATAAGATATTATTTTTTACTAAAAAACGTTAAAAACATGGATAAATATGTAAAATAGGAAATTAAACTATACACCTATTTTCTAAATGTTGTAATGTTAATCTAGTACCCTTTTTCCCATGTAATATGACCTCAATTTATTTTCAATACCAGGTTCATTTATCCCGAGATCAGTTGGGATCTACAACTAACTTCTAATATAAGCTAGAGGGTGGGCCTTAATGTGTCGAGTTCCATGCATACATTTCCCTAAATAATCTTTCTACGTAGAGCCTTTTGGTGATTATATTTTAACCATCGTACATACACAGACAGACCCCCTAATAGTGATGGTTATGCTATATCATCTCATCTCCCATCCAAATCCAACTCCATAATGATTTCTAGTAAAAATTATAGATCATGTGTTTTAAATATGATCAATATTCAATTTTTGGTTTGGAAACCACTCTCTTAATTGGTGATTTTGTATACCATGTCTTGTGAATATGGTCAACTAAGTCATTCTCATTACTTTTCCCTTAAATTATTGCTCCTGAAAACTTTTTAATTACATTCTTCCCAGCTGCAATTATTCTACTGTAACTCTAACTACATCTGTGTTTTTTCATCATGATTGTTTTTTACATTTTTTGGAAATTTTATTACCACTAATATATTCTCAACATGACATTTCGTCACCATTATTCACATTTACATATGATTGAGAAATCGTATTACCACTACAAATTTCTTTCATAGATCATGGAATGCATGGTATTAAGAGTTTGGGGAATGTTTTATACCCATATAGATGAGTGGTAATGTTTATGCTACAACCTCTATTAACTTAATAAAGTAGCCCTTATGGTCTTAAATATACCACCATTCTCTAAAATCATATCTATAATTATCTTAAGGATGTTTTTTATTATGTGGGCCTCCATAGACCTCATTCAAAATAGGTTATCTTTCTACACCCTACACTACCCATCTACAATATATATCTATGAGCTGGCATCCCTGCTACATGATTTTAAAAAGATTATATTTTTTATATCATATGACCATAAATTATCACATCAACATCCTAGAAACAAGATATAATATGGAAAAACATTGTGGTTTTATCTCCAAAGAGGACATCAACTTCAGCATTGGTAATCTACCATGCCACATTTCATGAAAAACATTTGCCTCGATTGCTATTGCGACACACACATTTTTCATCATAGGGTAGCCTCTCAAAAAAAGATAATGTACCAAAAAGAAACAAAAAAAGGAATACAACCTCACATTATGAATGGGTCAAATACATAGAAGAAAAATTCCCTTCCAGAACTATGTGTGGCTTGATTCTCATCTTCAGGGGTAAAATGAAAGATATTGATACCCATATCATTGATTTCACGTACATCAACAACATTACGTCCATTTTTATGATGATTTATATCATTCCTCATTGTAATAGTTTAGTCTTCATTTATTTCTAGAACAAATCATGGATTGATTCTAATCTTTATGGGATTCATATCGATTCCCACACATATTTCCATCGAGACAACCCTAATTATTTCCCTTCATTTACATTGGGTCACCATGATTTGAGATCTTATGAACTTCAAATATATTATCATGTTTAAGAACCATTACTTTAAACTATAAACATGCTTCTTCTAGGATATGTTGTGTAACATGGACATATTTTTTCCTCATTCATGCTAGGATTGTTTGGACACCACTAAATATATTTCCATCTGATACTCTTACATAGTCTAAAATATATGAATTTAAATTAATAATATGTGTCTTTAATTCATGATGTTAAACTATAAACCCTCCCTACAAAATTTTAGGACTCCCAATAGTGATTGTGGGATTCTTTAGATCCATTATTAGAGAGGATTTCCCCCCTCATATGTTGGTAACCCACGATGTTGTGTTTCAGAACTACATGTGTCTTGATTCCCATCCATAATGGTTACTTATAAATGATTGGTAATTTTTTATTTGGTCCCAGTCACTTTTTTATTACCGTATTGATTATTTTTCCCTTATTTATGGCCCATCCTATATGACTGTAAAATAATTACATCACATATGCCTTCTTTTCTGTCAATTATATGATACTTTATTGATGCTCTATCCTTATTTCAATTACTCACGTTAAGTTTCATTCCTCTGTTACACACAAATATTCTTATAGTAGACATTCGTATATTCTAGGGAACATGCGTCTAAAACATTTTCCATGGTCCATGTAATAAATCCTTAAACTATGTGCAACTTCTCTATCACATGACACTAAACTATGTGACACATCTAAATCACGTGATGGTAAACTGTACTACATATCAACCTTACCGTATGATGTTAAACAACGTGTTCATATTCTTTGATTGCATGATGTGAATCTAAATGGAATCTTAGGCCCTCTCTATATTTTTTTCCCTACAATATGGTTTAGATCATTGTTTAGACCAATGCACCTATACTAGTGTGTTCTAAGTTATGGTGGAGTAACTTTGAGTGTATTAAGATCATTTAGAACATTAAAACACTCAACCCCATGATTTGCATGCTTCCCACATGGATCCTGATCCACATTCATGTCTAATGGTACCCCTAGATGGAATGTATATGTTTCTTCATCTCACCTATTGTCCTTGGAGAACATCCTGAAAGAATTATATGAAATTTTGAGGTTGGTCTTCTATTTAGAATAAAATCATTCATAAACATTAATTTGGTTTTCCTGTTTTTTGTACCATTATATATACAATTGCTAGAATATGTTTTTTAATTATCATTTATGAATATTCCATCCTCATGTTCAACATTTCAAACATTTTTATTGACACATCTCATTGTCCTATTTTTGAATTGATTCCAAAGCCTTTAGCATTACCCTGTTCTTGAATAAGCACACATTGTGAGAATCTTTTTTCCTATTCTATGTGACCTATTATATAGTCCCATCCACTATTTATCCAAACACTATTGGTTTTCCATTAATAATTGATGATTCTGATAATTTTATTATTATCGTACACTATCATACATAGTGAATGATTATGTTATTTTCCCTTTTTCCACATATTGTGCCAGAACCATGTGAGTATGGAGTTTGGTCGTTGGTTCTTTCATAGATATATATAATGTGAAATAATTTCTATAATAATTATTTTTTCTATGAAATCAATTCGAACAATATGTATATTTCCCGAGAATGGAAAACACAACCCTTATAGATCTACATCATCTATGGAGTGTGTGAGCTTTGTCACTGTTTATCGTGTGGACTCTATGATGTGATGACACCACCTATGCTCCCTTTATTCTTCCATTGCATTTGGATGGATCTCATAAACCCTAATCATCACCATATGTATCTCATACCAATGATTTTCCACATGAATATTATCTTGTCTTATTCTCTCTTGGGATTCCCTCAGCTAGACCCTCAATCGTGATACCACTTCGTACTAGGTAGTATCCAAGGAGGATAGATCGTTAAACTACACATCCAGATGTTAGATCTCCTATTCAGCCATCACAATCCTGTGAGTGCTGAATAATTTATTCTGATTCCTTACAATGTCTAGATGAAGAATAATTTCAAATATTTTCTTGATGAGTTTTTCCCAAATAATCATGTACATACCTCATCCATTTTCCCCATCATAGAAAAGTATACTAATCTAGTGGTTTATTGAAATAAAGTTTCTTGTAAACTCTTTTATAGGGTATTTTTATAAAGAACTATACCAACATCCATGACCAACAATTGGTATCTCGACTATCCTCGACCAAATAAAGATTAAACTAGTCAAAATCCTTCGGTTCAGTAGGCTCTTACTCTGGGAATGCAGCCAATAATTAATTAGAGATATATTCTTCCAACATAATATGAAATGGGATGGTTTATATATCATTTGGTTGATCTTTATATCTTGATCACACATTATTAATATTGTCCCTACTAGAACCATGTGATTCCCCAACGGTGGCACCCCCAAAAGATGTAACCCGATCAATTTGAGTGCCCAGATCTATATAGAATGGTTCCACCATCAAGAATAAAATCATATAACCACTGACCATGTCCCATATAAGGGAACTCAGTATTACCATAACTATACAGTGAATAAAAATGTCAGTCATCCATATACAGTAACAAAAATATGGATCGATAATGCGAGGGACTTATATATGTTGGGAGGTGATGTATCACATTCATGGGTCATCATTATCAAAAACCATGGAAGTGGACCCTGTTTTATTATTGATGGATTTAAATATTTTGGAGAGGTCACCTTAGAATCCTCGTCACTACTAGGCCTTACAACCACTATCTCTTTGGACACATTTCATGGGGAATGGTCTTCTATATCTACTAAAACACCTTCATCCCCATAAGGGGGAGTCATTTATGCATGATTATCTTGTATACAAAATATTTTAGACTATGTATCCAAATAAAAAAATGATAATGGTGATATCAATAGTGATTGAATGTATGAATGCTTCAAGAACATCTTAGAATCCATCCCAGTATGTTTCCTCCAATGATACAACTTCACTTTCCTCCAGAGAGTCCTCCTTCAAGGATATAGCCTCAATATCTGCCTGAGGGATTTCATCATTGGAATGTTCCCTCAGAGATCCATCTATGATTTTATGAATGTGAAAGTGCCTCTCCAGCTCAACGACATAATGATTGGGGGGGGGGGGGGGTGTTATGTCGGGTATTAGCCTCAGCCATGCTATAATAGGATGTATAGTCCCCGGATAATTAAATAGGACCTCTAATTCCACCATTAATTTTCCCCTTCTTCCTAAGAAGCGAGGAAGATACCCACATCAAACTCGATCCTAATCACTTCCTTACATCCTCCTTGTGTAAATAAGAAACCTATTGGTGTCCCATGATTCCCAATCCCCAGGAAAATAATGTTCCAGAATATGTCCACCTGGAAATCTCAATTACTATGAGCTTGGAACATTATCCAATTGAACCCCCATGATTCCCCCCTTCCTTCTGGTTCTTCTCATTTGGAAGCATTTTATTGGGTGAAACTATACTTCTTCCTTTATCTATGATAGGTGTAGATCTACGGATCACCAACCTTACTAATGCATGATTGTAATCAAGATATGCATTTGCCCTACCCCTATGACACTCCATTGATGTTTTTTGGCATCATCCATAATGTGGATAGCTTAATCCCTTGTTGGATCGAATGGTCAAATTCCTTAGAATTTATATTGGATAATATCACTCCCATCTCTATGAAAATTCTTTGACAACTATATATGAAATAGTGGATGTTGGAAGTTAGTTCCCATATTATCATCTTACTATGTGGACATGATCTAGAGCTACCTCATCACCCATTGATGATCCTCATTCCACACTCCCAAATATTCCTTTGGAGTATGTATTTGTAGTCACATGTGATTCCCTACGAAATAGTGATGCATGTATGGTTCAAATATATACTCACAATCTATCCCAGCCACCAGAACCCCACCATAAAAGGCCCTATGATACGTCAATTTAATTTTTGTTATGGTGTCTTCATATATTATCTCCCCCATCAACAGCTAGAATGGTTGAAAGGCAAATACATTTTCTTGATTGACCCTGCTCAACACCTAAGTCAAATCCACCTTGAACAAAAAATTATCTGCAATGTTTAAAATCACTGGTTGGATGTTTTTTCAAGATGGGTGGTGGGATACAAAAATTAGTATCCCTACATGTGCACTACCACCCACTTGTATCAAATGGGAAGCAAATCACACATGTGATGTGGCTTCTTCCTCTTGATAACAAGAATAAGGACCTTATATATCTCCACCAACTCCAATAATCATATATTGATATGAATCCCCATTTCTAACATCAACTCAATAGAGATTTTCTTAAGACATTCCCCTGCTTTTTCATCACTTATCTACATCATTCATCTACAAATTTAGGCATCAATACATCCATAAATCCTAATTATTGGTTGTGGATCAGACTTCATATTATACCACCCCTTTAGCTAGTGGTTACCTTTATGATCTATTAGTAGGTCTTTCTCCGCCTCGTTGGTGACCTCTCATATTGGTGTGGAAGCCTGTTTGTTGTTTTTGGGTGCTTCTACTCCCTCAATAGGTTAATCCTTTGGTACAATCAAGAAATCAATAATCCACTACATAAATTTTATATAACTTGTTTTATTATTATCATTGATCATTTCAAGCACCATATCTAGATGCACATTATCCAAATAAGGCATATTCTCTTGATCCTCCAATGCATTCTCTGCATGGATGAATTTTTCATAAATTCCCCCACAGTGGTTATTCAATAAATATTATAAAGATACTAGAGGATAATTTTGAACTATCCATTATGGGAATGGAACGTGTTCATTATTTATGACCATCTACTCATAGGATCCAATTTAATACCATTTGGTTGAAATACATTGAACATGGAATCCCATGCTGCTCAAAGTGGTACACTCACCTCTTCTCTACATCAAACTCAACACATGATGCACCTAACTAGTAGAACCATGCACATTTGTCTATAATGTTTCAACCTTGGAATAAATCCCAATCATCGATCCACCCCTAATATAAGATTTATTGTCCCAACTTGATAAGGTTCTTATATTATAGGGGGGAGGTATCTTTCTCTAATAGTATATCATTGTTTTTTTTTGAGATGGTTGTAGTGGAAGTCTACTATGATAGGGGAGTTATCCTTCCTTACATGGACATCAGAAGCTCGATTCCATTAGTATTGCCTCATAATTCCCTTGAACCAGCAAGTTGTTTTCCCTTGCATGATAATGGGATGAGGACATTATCCCTCAAACCGAATCCACTAAAAGGCTATCTCTTGCAAGGAGGATATTACTAATACACTCATGAAAATATTTCCAATACTGATTCATAGACAGAATGTCTCCAAACATACTCATTGATCATGATATAATTCGTCGTATCTTTCCATGGGGAAGCATCATCATGGACCTAAAGAGAATCTTCTAGAGTGGCCATTAGGTTTGTGACTTTTTTAGTTTTTCAATGCTTCTACGAGGTGATTTTAATAAAATATAGTTTAGGGGCACCATTATGCATAGAATCATTGGACATGGCTTGAGATCCAAACCTATGGAAGATCGCTATGGCCCAGTTCAAAGTGTAGCATTTGCAGAGAAATGGTTTGCAGACCCGTTTAACAAAGATGCATTTACGGGGTGGGTTTCATTCACAGAAAAAGAAATTGTATATATTTTTTGATGATTTTATGTGGATATGGTCCCCCAATGGTGATATTTATAGACACTCAGTTGATAGAGCTTCATTTTGGCCCAATGTTATTTGTTGTTCCCTCATCCATGTGAACATTGTGTGGCATTCATTATAATCCGACCTAACATAAATGATCCTCAAGATCCTCCATTTCTCTTGTTCCTATTTACCATTACCAATTGTTGGAATTCCATTAATTAAGTCCAACATATTTTATAGAGAAAAGAGTCCCTATGGGTTTCTTAGGACATCAAACAAATGATGTATTATTCAATTGAAAAAGGAATCCTTTCTTTAGAAGGGTCGATATGACATGAAAATCCCATTCCATCAGGAATTCTTAGTTCTCTATAATTCATCATAGCTTCATGAATCCCCTCTCAAAAAACCCCATTTCCTTGTGATACACCCACTTTATAGCCTACGTGTCCTATATATATTGGCTTCTTGGTCCCCCATGTAGTGTCCCTTATTGGCATGAACCACCTTTTAGTGTTTAGCGTAGGTATGATAATAAAAATTTCTTTTTGAATTAGATACAATAACATAAACCCAATTACATATACTCTTACCCACCACTCCCTTTCGACATTGATCTTGATTTCCCATCTATGCTATGAATGTGTTACTGTTGTATATGTCTAATGTGCTAGGTTGTTTCCCCCAAAAATGGGATATTTGATGTTAAACTTCCACTAAACCACATCCTTGACACATGATGTTATATTGTGATCTCTCAATGTATGGAAATATTGGTTTTCCACCATGAATTCGTGACACTGAATGATATTATATGCAAGGGAACTGAGTGTGGATGGTCATTAATATCATACTACTTCCTGAATATTCAAATTTCCAACCCCCTTGATTTTGTATATATCCCCATATGAACATTAGGTAGTCTCCATTTATGTCCGCAAAAATTCTATTGATAGGATGCCCAATGTATGATTGACAGGGAATAAGATCTTCCATCCATTCAATGAAATACATATTTTAGGGGATATCATCCTCATATTTAAGCATCCATGAATTGTCCAATTACAATTTCTTTCACCGAAACCATTTTTGACATGGTTGTCTAGTCTACAACCTCTTATTTTATCTAACACAGAGTATGAATCATATTGCCTTAATTAATAATGGTTATTCTGAGACACTTCTTCTAGGAATACTTCATGGATTAATCCCCATTTGCATTCATAATAACTATATAGGTATTGATCCCCGTGTTGTAGAAATTTTTTATAGGAATCCTCCATGAGGATTAATCCCAAATAATTGTAATAACTAGTTATCACTCCTAGTGAAGCGCCCTCATTATGTGGTACATTATTATTATTGAAAAAATACATCAAATACACCCCATTTGGGTATTTTGATCCATATACCATTACTTAATCTGGAACCTCTCCCGTATCATGGTGAGATATCTTCATCAACCTCCATACATTTTGGTTGTCTTGGTGGGTATGCCCCAACGACATGCCTCACATCCACCTGGCCCACCTCCTCTATGGTACCAATACAATTGAACAATGTTGACCTTGATTATTAGCCACTGGGATACATATGAATCCTCACTATGGTTCAAGCCCAATAGTAGTAACTGACAATCAATATTTTTCACTATATTTTTCTTGATTATCCATGTCTCATGAGATTCATTCCCCCATCGGATGGTCTTATTTCATTTTGGTTTCTTCTAGGTCACTATCCATACATAATCCTTATCATATCTTCGAGTAGCTATCCATTTGATTTAATCGATTCCACTATTCATTGTGGATCTAATAGGACTTTGACCTCATTATACTACATATACTTTGTAGAAAACCTCCCAAAGGCTCAATCCCACAATTTATTCACATCATAATCTATCCCTCAAGTCAATATGTCTTGTGAGTATCATGCCCCATCCTAGATAATCCACCTCTTTCGAGTCCATATCCATGCACTCCATTCTCATTGGGCACCTCATTAGTTGTCTCATAACCCCATTTAAACTATGTTGAATATGATTCACAGCAACTAGGATACACAATAAGACTTCTAGATGTCCAATCCAATCACCCATCGCACAGAATTGATTCCATCCATTTTATTTCTATCACTTATGATTTATCCATCCCGGTTCTACCTAAGATTCTATGTCTCCGTGGGATCATACCATCCATCTAGGCCTTTGTAGTGTGTATCACCTATTCAAATCAACATTTCACATAGTATTACTCGATAAAATAAATTTTCATAATCCCAACACAATCCACATTTATCTAAATATTATTGAAACTCTTTTGATTGGAAGAAATCCATGTTGAATCCCAAATCACCATCACCCATTCATACTTTATGGTTTTATATCATTATCTCTTATATATGGTACATCAGAAGCCTCCTTGATATTCAATCCCAGCCATTGGTAATCCTTGGTGTCCCTATATTTGGGGAACATTTTCATGATATTCCCCTAGTGTTGTCTATATCAACCATCATGGTGTGAAATATTATCATTACGAGTCATTCCATCTTTGGTCTACTCTCATTTGGTGTTATAATCCATTCATCAGGTAAAAAGTCAAGGTGTTTTATCCCAGGATCAACCACTCTGATCCATCATCATGGGAAAATCAAATCATTTTCATATTCTCTCTTCGATCTGTTATACTCTTGGCCTAACCCATGTTAAACATTGGGTGTCAAAGGAAATATTTATAAGGCATGCATATGATACATGATATCTTGTGATCTCCAAATAATTATTTTGTTTTCATGTCCTTGAGATGACCCCTTATAAAGAAGAACATAGATGTTCCAATGTTCCATCACCAAGATTTGATACTAATTCCCAACATTAATACTAAACAAACTGATGGATGCTTCACTGTCAAGAACCCATTGAATAGACAAAAAAGAGTAATTAACTACTGTCTATAAAGAGATGTAGTAGGAATTTTTTTTTATAAACTATGAATCAAATTTTTGATAGTTACACAGCCCTTGCGATAGATTTTGTAGAGGAATCAATAGAAGAAGAAACTGACATCCCATAACCAGATTTCGATAAAAGAGTATACATCGTATAATAAGTGTTGATTTTTTCCCGCCTTTAGAAAGATTGAATGTTGGGAACAATGCTATCTACGAGTCAAAGACTGATCACATGCCATCAAAATTCTTTAGAAACCACATTATATTCACTTTATCAAATAAATTATATATTATTATGAAATTTATTTATATCATTTTCTCTTATGATGTGTAAAAAAACTATTTTTTTGGAAATGTGTATCTTTAAGAATAAGTGATCAGGAGAAATTATTAATATTTTTTATATTAATGAAATTAAGTTTTTATTATGTACTATAGTTTAATTTTGTGTCTTTAAAATCAAACCAAACAAAAAATTTTCATTGCAAAATCAAAATTAAAATTAATGAATACTTTTTTAGTTATAATAACATTTCATAATTTTTACAATGTAAAACATGTTAATTTTAAATTAAGAATATAATTTTATAATTAATCATTTCACATCATTTAACTCAATTATATTTTATATATATTCCATTAACATAAATTTAAATAATTTTATTTCATTATTTATATTTAACCGAGATTAGAAATGAACTACAACATATTATTACATTTATAATATGGGTATTGGATTGTTGTGTATGAATATTATTAGTCACATTATTGAATTTATATAAAAATATTTTCCTCAATTAAAATTTATTTAATAAATCTTAAAAAATAATATTTATATGCTAATACAATCATTTAATGAATATATGTAATGTATTTTTGAAGAAATATATTTCAATATATTTTACGATGATTTATATGATAAAAATATCAATCCATATAAAAATATATAAATTTAATCTAATGGTAATGTAAAAATAATATTTCATCGATTTATGTTTTTATTCTAATGAATGATGATAAATTTATTTGATGTTAAAAATAATTATATTCCAAAAAGTTAATTTTATAATCACAATGGATTTATATATTTATAAATTGAATAAAAAACTATTTATTAGTTATTATAATGAATTATGTAGACTGTATATTGAATTGAATATTTTAACGTTCGTCAAATACTGTTTACAAGGAAAGGGAAAAATTAAAATTCATTTTTAGTGTTGAAAATTCATTATTCAAAAAATATATTTTTGGATGTGTTTTGAAAAGATATTAAAATTTTAATTTATACCACATATAGATAATTATTATGATTTAAATATTTTATTAAATATTTTTTATAATCATTTATATATTTTGTAATGATTACAATTTCATTGTTTCTTAATCAATATCAAAAACCATAAAAAATTGTTTCTAGTTTTAGGGTTAAAATGTGTTAATGAATGGGTTAGACTAATAGTGTGTTGTAAAAATGAATCATGAAATTCAATAAATATTTTTTTTGAAGATATAATGATATTAGAGTGTAATAAACATTATTACTTTGACATTTTTTCACTTTCATTAGAATTTTTATTTATATTATTTAAATATTTTAGATAATTCCATGTGTGTACCTCCCCTCATGTAATTTCGGAAACAACATCACCTTTCCTTATTAAATGACATTGAACCATATATATTGTAAAATAAATTAAAAATCCTTACTAATATTTATACATTCATTATTGATCTTCATTTATTCTCGTGATAATATCTTAATATGTATTATGGGGATAACCAAATGAGATCTCTCAATGAAAATGTAATTCATATACCATACTATAACAAAGATTATTTCTTCAATTTGATCCTCTAAATATATTGTATGTAACATAAATTAAATAATCAATTATATTAAATTTCTTGATAGGTTTTTATTTTTAGCGTAATACTATTTTCCACCTCCTTCTTATCAAATAAAAATTGAATGTACCTTTCAGGCGTATGTGAGGACTACCACATCCCCATATCAATGTGATCCATTTTTCAGAACCACATAATATTGAGGGATATAATTAAATATTTAAAATATATATATAATATTCCATATAATTTTTTTATTATATATTCGTAAAGGGTTATATTTATTTATTCCCTTCTTTTAATTATAAAATGTAATCAACAAAATTGTGTACATATTATCTACAATCTCTATAAACAAAATAATTATTTTCTATATCACTAAATTTTATGGATAACTATATGAATTTATATGATGAATATATATTATATGTTTTTGATCATTAATATTTTTTGATATAACCATTATTAAAAATAAATGACCATAGTTTTAGAATTGAAACATATATAATAGACAGCAATGAACACATGATATATAATTGACAATAAAACATTATTAATTAATATGTGGTTATATTTCATTAGTAAAACATGAGTGGAATTATAAAAATTACTATCATATTGATATATAATTATAAATATTTTAATTTATTATATACAAGGTTTAGATCTCTTATGAATGATGTCAGAATTGAGGTGATTGTTTCTATTCTAATTTTTATTTCGATGATAAATCTGCATTCACAACTTATTCCTTATGTGGGGTGTATATATTTCCTATTAGATACGATATGTTATGAATATATTTATATTCACAGTATTTATGATATAATATGGTTTTATTTATTTCAAATGGTTTAGGATTAAAAGGTTGTGAAAGCGGTATGGGTTTTATTTTACGTTCTCACTTTTCACAATGTTTTTCATTATTATATTATAAATGGTGAAATTATATGATCTATATCTCCAAAATATTTATAATTCTATTATTATATGATTTTTATATTAATTAAAAGTTTTCATTTCATTTTTCTATTTCTATTTAATGAAATGTATAGAATAATTCTTCTATGTAAAACACATATTATTTTTGTATTCAGACAAGTACATTTTCCATTAATCTAGATATATTATTGAAAATTATTTATATAAATTTTCTATAATTATAAAATTATTTCAAAAATAAATTTTTACACATTTTTTAATTTCAATTTATTTGTTAAATAAGAGAAATATTTTCATTTTCTGAATGGGTTACCTTATACAGATATTGTGGTCAAAATAATTGTATTTAAATATTTACCACATGAAAAAACGTTCTGACCATCATAAATCTATTTTTATGTGAATCTTCCATTAAAGGATTCCATTATTCTTTTAAATGAAATTTTTAAACAAATAATCTTGTAATGTTTATATTTGAAATAAATTATTTCAAAATGGAAATTTAAATTTTCACATAAAATTATCATGTGATCTTTAAATGGTATTTTAATATAAAGAAATATCAATTGATATTTAATATTCATTAAAAGTTATATGATCTAATTATACCCTTATTAGTAATTCTTTATATATTATTTTTAATGATTCTTAAATATGGATGAATCTTGTTTTCATTTCCGTGAGTTAAAATGTGAAAAAATGATTACTGTTTTCATGCTTATTTATTATAGATATGAATGGATTTTTATTATGTGATGAGTTGTTCTATTATATATTTACAATGTATAAGTTAATGATTAATGTGTTATGATATCAAATGGTATAATTCTGGCTAGAACATGCCCAAAATAGGGTACAATGGTGGTAATTAAAAACCCAAATATTGTTTCCAAGTAATTATCTAAACCCAAATATGTGATAAATGTCCTCGTAAATATCCTAGAAAAATTATTTCATTTATTATGATTATGTAAAAATATTATAACACTCTCTTTGAATTTTTCTTAGGCTTATGTTATAATATTGTGGATAATGATCTTCGATTATTTTATGTAGTATTTCATATGATCCACTAAGGAATTATATCATTATTTTGATATATAAATTAAGGTTAATGATTTTTAAATGTTTATCATTTTTGTATATATTCTTATTCTCATGTTATGTTTACATATTGTCATGGACATATATTTACAATGTTTACCCATACTGAGAAATTTAACTCTTTTATTTGTTTTCCTTCCCCTAGGTTATGAATAATGTTTTTATATTGGGAATGACTAAGAAGTGTACAATGTGATTTTATTATTATGTGTGATGTTAAATATAATTAATGAAATAAGATTATAAAAAATATATTCTTTAAATATAAAATACCATTATGGATCTAGGGAATGTATTATTATTATATGTATTGAATATGAATCTAAAATTATGTAATATTTATTTATGAAATGCTTGGTTTACCTAATTTTATAAATAAAATTTTTATTATGTATAATTTATTATGTTTTTCAATGATATATATATTTCATGTAATAGGAATAAATTTTTTTAGTTTATTAAATGTTTTTCTATTACTATTTATCTTGAAATTGATTATATTTTGAAAAATTAAAAAAAAATCTGATATTAATATAAACATGAATATATAAAATTTATGTTCATTTAAAACAAACCAAATTCAATAATTTTCCATTTTTTATTAAAATAATAATACAAAATATAAATAAAAAATTTATTCACTAAAAAATAATGATTTCTTAAATAATGTTATTTGAAAATGAGAGATCCATTATAATATTATATAATATTAATTACTTATCCACTAAATGCATGAAATCATAGATGGGTAGTATATTTTTATTTTATAATGAATTTATTCTTCCTATATATCATATGAACATTTAGACAATATCCCATTTACCATTTTGGATTAATTTTTCTTATGAAAAATATTTTTTCATAATGTTTATTTAAATTAATGTATATATATAATCACATCTTGGGTTGTTACGTACACCCCCCCAATAAATTGTGTCCTAAAATATTTAATTATAAAATAGTAAAAAAATAGAAAAAAATAAGTATTATAATGACGCAACTTATAATATTATTTATTGAGAGGTATAAACTTTATAAAAAAGGAATCTTATTTTTATTCATCAAAATAATTCAATACCAATATTTTATTTTTCTAAAAAAATTTCAGATTACAAACCCACATTATTAGGTATTATAACTATTCTAATATAATTTTATTATTAGGTGTAACATTTTTGTATGATTTTACAATGGGATAGCTGTGGCCTATATCTCTGTCTAATTCATTAGGTAATGATTTATATCGCTTGAGATAGACTGCGATGGTGTTGGGAATGATCCTCGGGTACTAAGATAGCCATGAGTGTGTATCACAAAAACCTTGATGATATGATGAGTGAACTCATGCTACTAAGATGTCTGTGGGAGTAAACCTTGAAAACTAAGAGGGTCTAGGGAGTGAACCAAAAATTCAAAGATGACATTGGTAGAAATTCAATGGCTACTATGGAAATAATATTACATGTTCACATGTGTTAACCAATATAAAATGTTTTATTCATAAGTTATGATTTTATGGTTTATGTTCTTTTTTTTATGATTTATCTCTTATGAACTACCATTATGAATTAAATTAGTCATGTATATGATTTTTCATATATAGGATATAATATTCTATTTTCATGATCATGTTATTATACCCTTATTATCATGATTATTCTTACATATCTCTCTTGTTAATACCTAATGAGAATTTGAGCTCACCCATTTTTATGTTTTCTTCCACAGGTTGTGAATATTACTATTATTTTATATATTTATAAAATAATTCATGTAAACAATAACATGGATATAAAAAATATATACCACCTTTTTATAGGTGTTTATGTTTCCATATTTCTAAAGGAACTAGGGAAATTTCGGTCTTTAGGCGTATTTTCGTATTACGTTTTCAGTTATTTGTAAGGGTAATGTATTGCTAATGTCTGAAAAGTGAGGGTATCATTATTTAAAAATTTCAGATGATTAGGAATGGAAAAAATGTACTGGTATATTATTCTTCTTTTTAAAAATAAAATTTCTTATCCCATCGAGTGAAAATATGTGGGTAGTTTTATTTTAATAATATCATTGACCTAGAATAAATTATTTCAAAATATGTAGATATTGATAGAAAACTCTTCTATTAATCATTTGGAATGTTTATTATGTAATATAATTTGTTTCATTATTTTTTAAAAACATTATTAAAATAAAAAACCATTATATATTTAATAGAATAATATTATCATTAAAAAAAAATACAAACATATAATGTAATTTTGAGATATTAATTTAAAATATTATAATGATATCTTCATTAAAAAAATAAATGATATACTATTCATTTTTTTCAAAAATAGATCCAAACAAAATGAATTATAAATTTCATTTAAACTATTAAAAATAAAATCAATATATAAAAAATCGCATCAATCAATTATTAAGTTATAAATAACGATATCTGAAAAATCATATATTAAATATATATACAAAGAAGAAAAATGATACCATGTTTAAAAGAAGTGGTGATTTCATTTTCTCTTATAATTGGTAAGCAATGATCCAAATATATTGTGAAATGATGATAAGAAATGTAAACCATTAATAATAAATAGAAGATAATAAAATAATTGAGGTCTTAGTGTTGGAGGTGTAAAAATTAACCATGTCAAATATCCTTCAACATAAATTATTATTTTTAAATTAGATTAGTGGTGAAACATTCATGGCATGATTATATTTTAATTATAACCACTTTAAATAGATAACCACAAATTTTTCATATGAGGAAATGACTGAAAACATATATAATATTTAAAATGGTTATATTATATACCATTTAAAAACATGATGCATAGTATCAAATATTTCTCTGATATTTGAAAAGTTTGATAAATAAACCCTTACATCATTGTTTTCATTCAAAATGAAAATCTATGAAGTGTGGGATAGGATATATATTTTTAAATTCATATATTTTAGTGATATTATGATAAAATAAGTCCACAAAAACTATACAAATTTAAAAAATAAAATAGGCTGTGACTATAAATCATTTCATAATAAAACAAATTTGCCTAAAATTACTATTACCTATTATTTTGATTTGTTAAAACGTTCCATAGTATTCTAAATAACTAAAATATTTTTTATAATAACCTATTACAAAAACATATTCACTCTTATAACATCTTATAAAAACAATTAATAATATGTAATTAAAAATATATTATTTATTTATATTTTACTATCGACATTGGATGTTTATTAGATTTGATTTTTTTCTTAGTAATAGTTTCACATTCATGTGTAATTTTAAAATTAAATATTAAATATCTATAATTTAAGAATATTGTTGGTATTTTTTGGATATTTAATTGATATATAATGTGTAATTTCATGGAATATGTTTTGTACTCATGAATGGGGGGGGTCTTAATCACCTGAAGGGAGTACAATTAAAATAAAGAAAAAAAATTATTACTTTTTATTCTCCCATATCACTATTAATTATGTTTCCTTATTCGTACATTATAATAATTTGTAGCAGTTTTCTTGAATTTGGTTAAACCAACCAAATCAAGAACAAAAAATAATCTATGGGTGAGTATGGTCATGAAACTGTGTAATTTGGAAAAATATCATTATCAACGATGAATAATGGTATTGTGTATTTTTTCTTATTGTGTCCAATCTTATTTTATTTTTGTTTCAATCCTTTCAAAAACAAGAATAAAAAATTAAATGTGTAACCTTCAAGGAATTGATATTCCTTGCATACTCATGGGGGAGACAATCATATTCCAATGATTGAATGGAATGTTGGAAATTATTTATAATATAAAAATCATAATATATTTTTAATATCATATTAATTAATTAAATGAACTGTTACAATTAGTTGTGTAAAAATGTGATGAAAAATATGGCATGTTCCTTATAGAGGTGGTAGTCATAAAATTTACGTAATTATTTGTTCATTTTTAATTATTTTACAACAAGGAAGAAATATAATATTCCATACGTGTAATAACATTTTATAATATTTTATGCATTCATATTATAAAAAATCATATATAGATTGGGGTATATGAAAAAAATAATTATGAGAGTTTAGTGGAGAACATTACCTCTCCCTTTTGTTATTATCTCTTTATAAACACAGTAAAGATATATATATTGCTATATTGGTATGGCAAATAATTTTTAGTTGTTGGGATATAGGGGATGTGAGGATTGATTATAGTTTTAGTGGATATAATTCTTTATATTGTGCAGAGAAATTTGGTAGAGGTGTGATCCTTTTATAGGAAATGAATATTGATTTTTTGTAAATTTAATTTCATAATATAATTCAAAAACATACTTCAAATAACATATAATTCCAAAGTGGAAAAATAATGTATTAGGTCATCAATTAATGTTTATTATCTCAGAAAATATTATTTGTAAACATTTTTTAATACTATTAACAATAAATATTCCATCTGTATAATTTTTTTCTTTTTCCATGGAAATAAATATTTACTTAATTAATATATATATAATATCTAAATAATGAGCCTTATTATGGATATACAAACTAACTCCCTCATTTATAAATTATGTACCTAAATTTATATTGTCTATAACATTTTTAATCACTCTTGTTGGAAAGTGTGGTGTGGTAATGTTAGCATCTAGACATATAACTATATTGGAGTCTGGCAGTTCATCCAAACTAGTATTTTAATCCTAATGTGAGTTCAATTTATTCTACCTCAAAATAATATAATAAATTTTGTTCTAGATAATGATTAGAAATATATTTTCACTATTATTCAGCTGATAAAAGTATAATATCACTATGTGTGAAATAATTCATGATTTTGAAACTTCATCACTGTATTATTTATATATCAAATTCATCCCATGAATCATACATCACATGAGCTCAGATTCTACATTTATAGTCATTTTATTGATGATTATCATACTAATATCCAATACTCAAAATATATAATTCATAATTATATTGTCATAAATTATAGAGATATTAATTTGGAAATTAAGTGTAAATGTTGTCTCAATAGCAATATAGAATCTACATTTCATATTTTTGAGGGCTATTTGGTACATATTTTTTAGGTCTTTATTGGGAATTATTCAGTTTTTTATTCATTCATTGAAGAAGCAGCATGGGTAACCTGGTAACTAAGACATTCCTATTGTAGCACAATGGGTGTTCTCAATTTTTGTGGGTCAGCGACAAACACCATTAATCAAACAAACAGAATTTTTGAACAGTTTTTCACTAAAAATATGGTTGTAAAAGATACAATTTAATTTTGAATACAATGGAGAATCCACACGGGGAACTATAAGAGATTACAAATTGGAAAAAATAGACCAATGTACAACATCCAAGTAACCTAAAATAGGAAACAATTCCAATTTTCTAAATTGAACAACTAACTAATTCCACAGATCAACAGTTAACACCACGTCCTACTGATCATATTCCCTTACTCGAACATCAGATTAGAATATCTAAAAAACCCAAAGTAATGTGAACAGAATGAGATAAAATCCAATAGTGTATCACAAATGATTCTATAATAGATTCATGTATTAAATTGATCAAATAGAGATTTAAATTTTAAAAAATAGGCTTTACATTTCAAACAGTATAAATAAAAAATTCATGATATACTTTTCAAATTATGGAAAAATACGTTTATAAAAAATATTAACAATAAAATTTTTGTAATAGTTCTAAAACAATAGTTCTATTCACAAATGTCTTAAATTAAAAAAATTTATAAAATATTTTATTTAAAACATAAAGAATTTAATAAAAACATAAAATAATGGAATATATTCATTTAAAATTCAAATAAGAGATAAAAATAGTCATATTCCTATTAATGTATGATAATTCTAGCTTAAAGTGACTTCATACTCAACACAAAATGAATATATGTACATATGACTCTTTAAACCCATGACAAATAGGACTCATCACCATTTTGTACGAGATGTGATGTGATGAATTTATGTTTTTGAATGTGGTAAATTATAATATTCAATCGAAATTACTCGCAAACTAACTTATGCTTACATATTCTCTACTAACAAATAGTTATGGTTAATTTATTTCAGGAAACCATAAAATACAATTCATCCCTTTCTTCATTCAACTATTAAAATTTTCCCCATAATAAATATAATGGTATTTTAAAAGAAAACGTGGTTTTTAGGAAATAACCCAAATCATTCTATCACAACCATTTAAATCCAACATCAATATAACTGTATTAAAAAATTAATTCACAACATAAATTCACAATCCATAATTAAAATTTAATTAAATAATTTTAACTTTCTAAAATACCTTCAATTATCCCCCCCCCCCCAATTAAGTGGAATTCAATTTTCTCACTACTTTTACATCAAATAAATTATAAAATTTAATTTAAATAATTCAAATTTCAACAATTTCCATAAACCTACCCCAATTTGATAGAATTGATGATTTTCCCAATTCAAAACTAATACTAGTTTCCAAAAAACGTCTATTCGATTAGGCTTTGGATTTAATAAAAAAATTGAAATAAATTTCCCTTAAATTAAGAAATTTAATTTAATTAATGACATAAAATTCAATAATGAAATTTAGGGTTAATATAAATTTAGCATTATATGATAACCACCTACCTATCAACTAGAAACATAATTCCCACACCAGAACAAACCAATAAGAACGAAGGTGGATAATATCTAAGAGCTGAACCTATAAACCAAATTTGACACTGTGATGTGGGTCTCTACAAAAAACTAGATGATATATCATACTCTGAATAAGGAAAGAGTAATATAATAAGATACATTAATAATTCTTTCTTAGAATATCTCACCCCAATAACAACAACCCCCATTCATCAATTGAAACAACCCATAAGGGATTGATGGATCCAAAATCACATGCAAAAAGCACTTGGTCTAAAATAAATGAATCATGGAGAGGGTGAAAAGATAAATCATCCAAATCAACCATTAACACATTAAATTTTGATAAAATTGGATTTACTACTGTTCATAATTTATAAAATGTGTAACCATATTAAACAATATGCAAATCCATAGAATTAAACATAATATATTGATCTCTTATGGGAATATGACACGTAGCTGACATCTCCATTATATGTATCCTCTTAATTCCATCTTTTCCCTACCAATACAACAAAAAAAGATAATAGTGACATGGTCTAAATCATACCTTTTAAAAGAGTAATTGGATTTTACAACCTCCCCTCTATAAAAACATTCTATCCTTGAAAAGATTGTCAAGAAGCTTCCAAAAGAAAATGAAAATGGAAGTACTTTCTCATAACTTCTTCATGTTCCCATATATCTTGAAAATCATAAACGTTTTCCATAGTACTCAAAAATAAGGTAACAATGTCCCAGGGGGCCCCATGGTTTTAGAATCAAATATCATTAATTTTTGTTCAGTCATGTATAAATTAGGATCAATCACATGATCACTCCACCTCAAAACATGAGATTGATCAGATAGATATGTTTGTAGATGAGATGAATGGAATACATAATGTATTTATGTCTCCTATAGTTGAAGTTATAAATGATAAAAAAATTTCCAATACATCTAACAACCTAAAAATATCATACAAAAAGACAAAAGTTTTACCTTGCCTACCAAGACGTCGATAACCCAACTATGTTGAATCATTCAATAACACCTAGTCACCAACTGATAATTATATTGGTATGTGATGATGATCAACACGAGAATTGTATTGGATTATTTATGTTAATAACCAATGATTAATCAATGGAATATTTTATATTTTTTTATTGGACTATGCTATGACCAACCTAGTAACTTTCACCAATAGTCGACCAATAGAACAAATATATACAAGTCCAACCATACAAGGTCTCTACATGAGCCATTATAATAATGGAATGGAAACTATATTTATTATAAAACTCAATGAGCCCCTTGTCATCATACAAAGTTCTAATTAAGATGAGAACCCAAGCTGAAACCATATCCTCTAGATTATGTATAAACTTTTTATCTTGACATATGACTGTTAATGGTATGTTGTGCTAAATCAGACCCATTATATAAGTGCCTCCTTGAGGCCTCTCAAAAAGTAATAAGTGAGCTGAGTATACCTACCAGAATCTATAGCTGATGCTACTCCATGTAAATGAAAAATCTATTCCATGTTGATATTTCCCAACTTCTGAAATTTGGATGTACCATGAATTGGTATAATCTATGATGATTTAATTTTCATGTCAATCACAACCCAATTCACATTCATCTTTATATAGGGATGAGGCAACTGAAGTAAAATCTCCATATATATTTCATCCCAATTCAATGCTAGGACATAAAGTGGATAATGTAAACATTATGTATTTAGGTTCATATCCATGATTGTTGGCACACATATCAATGAGAAACAATCTCATTGATTCACTATATCATTCATATCCACCATAAATATCAAAACATGTCATATATTATCTTCATGGATCCTCAGTGAACTCCCCACTAAGAACTATATAAATCCCCAACCACATAATTACTTTATGATAATGATACTTCAATGTAATCATGATAACATAAAATACCCTCATTATAGAATGACCACTCAAAAAAATATCCCAATGAAAAAGAGGGACTTTAATGATATAAAAACATCATCAAGTTGTTATTCAAGAATAATATTCCCATTAAGAGTGGATAAAAATAGATCAATAGTAAAGGAAACCTCAACACCTCATTCCCAGACCCTAATATGCAACTGTGCAATGAGATAAATCAAGTTACACTATTTTCCTGATTCATTCACTTCTTATGTGTAAATTTTTCAACTCAAATTATATGAAATGAAATTATCATCCCCATATGAACAGGTGGAGTGGAAATTGAATGAATACAATTATTACAACCAATGCCTCAGGCTGAGATTTAGAAACATTTGAGAGAGTATATAACTCATGACTTTTTGGATTGAATTAATCATAACCCTTTCTCTATAAAATTAATATTTCTCACATTTATAGGTGTGCATCATTGTAGTGATTTCAATATCATGGGTTGGATAATTTTTCTCAAGAGGCCAATGCAAATTGGAAATATGAACATACATGATAACACTATATGAGGACGCTGCCCATGCATAAACCTAATGCATCACAGAAGACCATACAGCCATACCTATCATATGGAAGAATCAACACAAATTTATTATTCATGATACATTTCTTCTCCGAAAAAAATAACTATGACATTTTCATCCTATGAATTATGTAATCTCTTCTGAGTTAGTGAAGTTATTTGAGATTCCATCATCAAAATTTCCATTAAAAGCCAATGATAATATGAATTTAAGACCACGAAAATTTGAATCTTGAAAACATTATGTGGTTGTCACCATGTAATAAAAACATTCTCTTTATAATGATCAAAATATATACCACATTCATAAAACATGTTCCCTATGTATTTAAATTCCTAAATCTTGAAATTTCATTTAAAAAACATGGTATATTGTTTATGATTTCTAAAAAAACTCTTAATTTTTCATAAATGATTCAAATGATCCTTTTTGGAGATAGAGTAAAAAAGGATTTCATCTATGAATTAAAACAAAAAGGTAATTGTATACCTGTGGAAAATCATGTTCAGTTGTGACAGAAAACCTACATGATAATTAGTTCGACCAAAGTGCATGAAAAGGTACCCATGGTGGTCATACCTACTCTAAAATGCAGATTTATGAACGTCAAAATAATTTTTCCACAACTGATGGTAGAAAAAATGAATATCAATCATTAATAAACACTTCACCCCTATTAACTGATCAGTCATGTCAACAATATATGGATGTAGATAATTTAGATTCACTGTAAAATGATTCCTTTATTGAAAATCAACCAAAATGTGATGTGAACCATCATCTATCATGGAAAATGAACCGGTTCCTTCCCAGGGGACACACCTAGGCATAAAATTCCATTCTCTATAAGATCTTCCATATGATTGTTAAGACATCCATTTTAGACAGTTCCATGTAGATAAAAGAAAAATATATTATTCGACTAAAAAGAAATTTGTAAATAAAAACCCAACCTACCTTACAATTTCAAAACCCGAGGTATTAGAAGGAAATAAGTAATGAAACTTGAAGAACAATTGATAGATATCACCAATACAATATTCTTCCTTCAAATCAAAGGAAAACATATATATCACCTTCTCGAACTCTTGATAATATGGACTATCCATTCACATCATTATTTCCCATTCTCCTTGAATGACATATCAAAAACCATCATGTGTAGTGAATAAGACCCACTGAAGATAAAATTTTATCTAGTATTTATTGGTAATAATCTATTCCATCCCATAACTTATTTCAATAGGATTCATGTCGGGAATCAGAAAACTCCATGAAATATCGAGAAATGATAAAGATTAAACACTAGAGGTACTATATATACCATCATCCCTATTCATACAATGGTGCGCAGAAATATCCATTGGGAATGAAAAATATACATAGGAAGATTAATAATATTATAAATATTGGGATAAAAAAATGAATGAGACACACCGATATCAAATCGAGTAGTCATAAATGATGAAATTATAATAATGATAATGCTCACAGTCACTGAACATGTATTGAGTTCCAATGGAGACGCACCAACTATGTGAATAATCATTGTTCTGGATTCTTATGGTGGGTAAATTTTTTAACATTAAGAATCAGATTAAATAATAGTAATCAAATTTATTAAATACAAGTGACCTTATCATCCAATAGAGTAATTTTTCTTGGGTGCTGCAACCGATATCCTATTCGAAGGTCTGGGCTTGACACAATGGTATCAAATTAGAGTACCAATATCACCGTCTGTAAGAGGCTTCCAAAACCACTATTATTGAAAAATACTAAAATAACCAATTTGCTTCCAGATTCCCTTAGTGGAATGTACAATACCACTGTGATAGAAATACACACCTAATAACCCTAACATTCCAGCCATGACCTTCTCGACCATCATTACTTAATCTAATATGTCAGAAAAATAAGGCATTTTAAATAATAAAACCTCAGAATTAATATCCTTAGAAAGTACCAGCTTAATAAATAGAGACTTTATTTTCAAATTAGATACTATCTCATGTGAGAAATGAATGAGATAAACAAAATGGTATTCACACACTGTTATATTTGTGACCGTCATATCCAGTTTGATGAAATATACAGACATGTCCAATATTATATAATCATGATAGAACTTCATGTTGAAAATATAATTTTTGTGTTTAATCTCAAATACCTCATGTTCCATAGTCTTCATCCTTTTGTCCCACCATCTCCTACTCATTCCTTCCAGCATGAATGTGGCACACTTCAATTTTATTTTGTCTGGTGGTTCTAAGAACACAAAAAACTCGATATCCTACTCAACCATTACATAGCCTCTCGAGTATTATCAGATCCATTGAATAATGGTAAATTACTGAAAATATACTCTAGAAAAATGTCCCTCATAATTTCTCTATCAGGTTCCACTCCTAGAAGCTAAATTGGATCTAGAGGTGGTTCAAATATTATATCTTGTAAAGCGTGCACAATCACCTCAACAATGTTTGGATCCATAAAGGAATTCAATAACAGAGTTACAACACCAAAATCCTCCTATCTCTAATTTTTTCATTATATTAAAGGCTTGATGTTACACAATATAAATAGGAGAAAAATAATGCATCATATTAACTCTTAAAATATATAAATAAGGGAAGGTAATCCCAAAATATAGACCATATAAGATATTTTTTCACTTCATAAAAATAAAAACTAGGAAAATATTAAATCTATTCCTCAATTCATTATTCCAAAAACCACCCATAGTAAATTTAGATACATTGTTGTGAGATCTTGCCAGACCCTAAATTGGAATTACCACCCATGTCCGGATAAATTAATCAATGCATGTTTTCTTCAAGATAAAAAACTTATACCTCCCTTAAAACCAATTTTCCACAACAATCCTGGGTACCCTGGTAACCAATCCTATCATAACATATCATAAATGGAATTCCCAATCCATTAAGGTTAGTGAATAACACCGAGCATCGTTTAAAATGAATGTGGGAATGATTTTTCTATTAAAAATATTGAAGTAAAATATATCAGTATGTAATGAATACAATGGAATCATCACAACGAGATCTATACCATAAGTCAAAAAAATAGTCCAATATACAAAAATGGTTCTAGAAAATAGGGAAAACATCCCTGGTCCCAAAGGAGGCAACTCACCAATTCCATAAATGCACAGTTAGAACCACCTCAAAGTGATCCTTTTCCATTTCACGAACTAGAAATAATATAATCTATAAACACCCAAAGGAAGGGGTACAGTGTGTTCTAAAATATATGTAGAACCTCATAAAATAATTCCTTAATGGATTATAAAAATAACTTAACCAACAAAGTATTTATATTTAACATATATGTGTTTTTCATTTCAAATTGCATTAATAAATCAATTCATTATTTACAATTAAAATGATAACATTATAATTTCAAACATTAGATAAAAAATATAATTGATGGAATAGATCTAAAACAATATTTTTTTTGAAAAATAAATTATGTAAAGTTCTTTATAAAAAATAGATTATATAAATTGTAAGGCACGACAAAACAATTCACAATAATTGAATATATTCATTAGAAATAAAAGCATGTGATTAACATGATCATAATCCTAAGAATGCATGATATATATTTGTTATATGTACTCCTCATTCATGGCAATATGATTATATATACAAATATTCAATAGAACTCAAGAAAAAAGATGACTCATTATTTTTTCCTAAGGGATGTGGTGTGATACATTTGTGTTTTTGAATTTTTTAAATCAAAATGTTTCATTATAATAACTTTGTAACTACAAAATTAATAAATTTTATCTAGTATATAATACTAATGGTATATTTATTTCAATCATCCTAAAAACAATATTCAACTCAATCTTCATGTTATGTATTTCAATTTTATATTTAAATCTTATAATGTGGACTGAATAAAACAATATGCATTTGTCCAAGAAAATATCCAATGGTTTTTATAAAAACCATTTAAATCCATTTTCACATTATGGTTATTTGATAATTAATTCAAAACATAAATTCACAATCCAATTTTTGAATTAATTTCAATAATTATATATTTCCACATTTCCATAAAGTTTCACTGTAAACCCCCAGTTCACTGAAATTGGGGTATTCACAACTTTTACATCAAATATATTTCACATTATAAACTGAAAAATTTATATTTCACCAGTTTCAATAATATACACTAATTAAATGGAATTTGGGGTTGTCCAAATTTCATTCCAAAAAAAATTCCAAAATACACAACTGAATAGAATTCAATTTACAATCAAAAAATTGATGTCAGTTTTATTTAAATAAATAAATTTCATTTAATTAATTCTTTATAAATTAAAAAAATGAAGTTTATTGTCAACATAAATTAACCATCGTAATAGATCCACCAAATTTTTTGACAAAAACATAGATCATGCAACAGAACTAGCCAACAAGATTGAAGTTGATGATGTTTTGGGAACTAAAGCTAGATAAAATACTTGAAAACATATATATTTAATACATAAATCCCTGGATTATCTATCAAAATATACGGTAAAAAATAATGGGTTGAATAGATAAGGAAAACACATTCTCAAAAAGTCACTTATTAACCACACTGATGATCAATTTAAATTATAAACTAACTAAATGGGTTTGAGAGGTCCCAAATCATATATGAAAGGCTCTTAGGGTAGATATAAATAAAAAAAGGAGTGAGTGAATAGAAAAATAAACCATTTTTCTAGTAAAAAAACATCCACAGTTACATTAGATTATGCGTGACCCAATTATACATCATAAAATTTAAAAACCCAAAAATCACTAAAACCCCCATAATATTTTGATAAAATTGTATTTATTATTATTTTTTAATTTATATGTTGTTTATTTATATTACATGGTGTTTAAATCCCCAATAGACTGAAAAACTAATAGGCTTCTACTAAGAAGCCAAAAAATCTTTATCTTCATCATTATAGGTGTCCTCCAAATTCCTTATCGTCCCTACCCATTTATTGGAAATGGAAGTTCAATTTTTTTTAAATTATACCCATCAGAAGAGTAAGGGGTTGTTATAAATTCTGAATCCCTTTACTATTTTTTATCATTCTATTCTTAAGATTTTAAAATATTGAAAAGTAAACCATAGGTCTCAACCATGATAATGTTTGTGGGATATTGGGTTATCGAGGAGTCTCTGGAATCAAAATGAGTTAATAAAACCCTCTCTTCATTTTATTTAAAAAAACTTTAATGTGATATCTCAAATTGAATAGTTAATTTGGCTTGTAAATTTAAATAATTTATTCCTGATTGTTGGGAATCTTTTTATATATCATATATTGATGGGGTTATCCCTCAAGGGTGGAACTAGGGGAACTAGGTTTCTTGGATTCCATCTAATTTCATACTAAAATTGAACATTGATGGAACATTTGTGTGTAGTTCTATATGGGGGTGGTTTATTTTTTGATATATATGGTCTTTTTTAAAGGATTTATTCACTAACTATATTCATTAATACTACCCTATCACGGAGGATTAATCTATTCTAATAGGGATTTCTCTTTTTAAAATCTATCATCACATTATAAAAACGGTTGAAACAAAATCCTCATAGGTGGATAACCCCTCAGTAGGACATACATTAGGTCACTAGTATATTATATACAAAATCGGGTCCTAGAATAACATTTTTGAATATTGTGTAAATTTATTTTACACATATCATAAGGGAGATATGGTTGTAGATTTTATAGCATATGGATGAATCCTAATATGAGATCTAAAAAGATTTTGTTATTCTAGATCCCTTCCCATAAAATTTCTGAATTTGGATGTTTTATAAACTATTTTTATATATTATTCTATTCCACATTTACTTTATTTATTTATAATTTAGGCCACTATTATATTATTAAAATTTTTTAGTGGATCATTTTTTTTATTTTTAATAGTTATTTTTAGAGGAAAATCATCAACCTTGTTGATTTTAAGGAAATTTATATTTTTATTATTGAAAAAAGGAGAGTTATGTGACAATATAATAAATCTATAACCTAGGTAAATATATACCAATCTTTATTAAATAATAATTATTATAAATAGATTTAATAAGATAAATATTTACTAATTTCCTCATTAATAATGATTTGTTTCATAAATTCAACATAATTTTTTATCAAAAAATACTAATTTCATTTCAAAAGTAAATTATTTAAAATGAAAAATATTTAATAAGATTTTATTTTCTAATTATATATTGATATATACATACACAGTAGTTTTTTATTAAAAATATAATTTTCATATTCATATCAGATAATATTATTATATAAAATTCAATAAACATTATAGTAATATTATATCCATATAATGTATTAACAAATAAAGATTATTTTTTTATTTAAAAATTTAATAATATAAATATTTTTTAAATTGTAAATAGATAATATACATAAAAATTTCATTATTTGAAAAACGATTTAGTTAAAAATTATGTGTTTTTAATATTTTTTTCATATCAATCTATTATTGATTGAATTGAAAAATACTGGTTCATATATAAGAATAATTTAATAGCTATAAATTTAATTTATTCAGAAAAAATATTCAACACTAAAAAAAAGTGATATTTGAAAAAGAAGAATATTATATAATATATAGTGATATTAAATTTTTATCATCTAAATGTATGTTATTTTAGTTTTGTAAAATCTGTTTATTTAAAAGTGTTTTATTATTCCAATAATTTCATAATAATCTTAATCAAATACATTTTTTCTCATTTAGTTCAATGTGATGTGTGAAACAAGATATTCACATTGTGTTTATTTAATGGAAAAATTTTATAGTAAAATCAATGGGTGTCACCTTGTCCCCCTCCATAAGTAAAAATAAACAATGTAATCTCAATATTATTTATTAATCTCGATTTAAATATATATAGAGATTTATGAAATATATATTGTACCCAAAAAATAATTTTTTTGATAGATACCAATATTAAAAATATAATAATCATATATTATTCCTTGGGAATAGGCCTATCATAATTTTCAATTATTCTAAAAATATTTTAGCCAAATATCCCACATTATTAATTATAATTACTCTTATAACAGATTTAGTTTTACAACATAGATCATATTATTACGTCCACTAATATATACTAATTTTATTTTGAAATTTGAAATGAAATATCAAGTATATTGTTGATTAATATGATTCAATGTGGAAATAGCCATTATATTTTCAAAATCAAAATAAAATACATCTCAAGGAACAATATTTACATATTCAAGAATAAAAAGCCCAAAACAATGAAAGCGATTCATATTCCTAGGATAAAATAATTATACCCCATGAGTTTATATTTTTATTTTGATTGATAATATTTAGTGAAAGGTAAATTTCTAATGAATTATGTAAATCTAGAGTTAACAAATCCTACAACTACTCTATTTACAATCTAATTTTTTGATGAATTTTTTGAATATGATCTCACATATTCATATACTCTAGGAGTTTTTTTATGTCAATTTTCATTTTTATCTCTTGAAATAGTTCATTGGTTTTCATAATGACCAAATTTCATTTTTCAAAAACATCCAAATAATAATGGATCCTTAGGGATTGAATTATTTTTCAAAATAATTTCCAATAAACTTTTACTTTTCCCACAAAATATTGTTATATTGAGAAATAAATTATAAAAGATAAAACATTTATAGTTATTTTGATACATTCCCTCATGTTCTACTTCCTAGAATTCTGACATATAATATTTTTAATATTATTTCCTTTATCATCTTCATTAAATGAACTTCTATAAGAATCTATTATTCTTATCATTGATGTGTTTGTAAAATATCATATTTTAATTTTATTAATAATAATTATTTATTAATGATTTGGCATAAAAATAACACTTCTAGCTCCATATATTTTCCTCATATGTATTTCATTTGGGTAATATTTCCATTATGCAAGAGATTCATTGTTAGTGTGGTTTCTCCCAGATTTTGGCATTACTAAAACTAAAATAGGACATTGTGAGTGATGAGAAATTAACCTTCTAAGATAATTATCATAAATTGTACAATAAAGAAATAGACATTACAAATTTTTACTAGTTCAAACAATCTTATTATCATTTAATTTAAAAGAATTCACTAATAGAAAAATTTAGCTGTCTTTAGTTTCGGTTTTATGATAATTAATAAGGTTATTCCTTATCATAACAAAACATTATATGTGATCATAAATATGAGGTAGATGATTGATGTGTATCCCCTTGGTGATTTTATCAAGGCGTGGAATATTATGCCCACTCACCATGCACAGAGTTATGATCTATTTGATTGTAAACAACACCATTTTAATTTTGAATACCCATATATGCATCTATTTCAAATCCATATCTATATTAATATATCCATAAAAATGTGTAATTTATATAAAAATACATGATATCTTAATTATGAAAATTTAGGATCTTATGATTTGATTAAACATAATTATAGAGTTTTAACTAAATTTATGTTATCCAAATCAATAAAAAACTAAAACATTTCTAAAAAATATAACCAAAATAAACCAAAACCATATATAAAACATATTTTTATACAAATTTGTCTTCCTTAGACCTACACTCCCATGATTGATGAAAAAAATTATAGAATGTATTTGATAACATGTAATGTGACCAATGATAGACTTATCTATATTTTACACAATTCCAATGACATAAACATCACAAATAAAAATAATAACACAATATAAAAAATGAATGGTTAAGATTCATTGAGGATAAAAAACATATGAATATTATTTTATGACATTAGTGACTCTTTCTCTCCAATTCTGCTAGAGTAGACTCCCTTCTAGGATTTTGATAAGTTATACACATATACCAAACATTTGAAATATAAACATAGGTAAGGGATAATATTAAAGGCATTGTTAGGGAAATAATATTTAACATGTCATTAGGAGTGAGATTTTAAGACATGGAAAACAAACAATGGGGGAAATATTTTTTAATTAATGAAAGAAAATTAATTTTATCATGTTTTTCATGATATAAATACATGTAATATAATTTAGAAAAATATACTATAAGATACTAAACATCATTCATGGATCTTATTCATAAAAATATATTTGAGGAATGTTTCATTCCCATGAAGCATAGCGTATAAAAAATTACAAAAATTATAATAATTGGGAATATCACATTCACAAGTCACACACATTCAATCAATCATTTGAGGATACATAATTATACTAACATATAAATCATTGTAACGTCACGAATCCGGGTACCACTACACGGGTGGCCCGATTCTGGTTCTCCATGTGACCTCAAGCGCATTTCACCAAATTCTAGATGCTACTGACTAGAAGCGAGGGCCCAGGTCTGATAGTGGGGAAACTATGCCCTCATTTTTCAAAGTGTAACGCAGTGGAATGAAATCAAAAATACAACAAAAATAGAATCAATAAACCATTCACAACTGAAATTAACAACTCTAGTAGATATAACCAACAAATATATAAAATGATTCAACATGCCTCAATTCTATGAAAGCAGCCAGAGCATGGTACATAGTAGTACAATACAATATAGGCTACAAGTACATAAAATCAAAACAGAACAGCCAGCGGCATTGTGAGGCTGAGCCTGGTCCCGCGCTCCCCTACACCCTGACAAGAATCAAGTTCCTATATAGGGAACCTTTCCCCTATCTACACCTGCAGAAACATAATCTGTTTTGGCCGAAAAGCCTGACCCAAACACGGTGTGAGAAATATATCTCAGTAGGCACCCACCAAAGGTTCATGCCAAACTGTGTGAAAGCATGCATCAAGAGTGTGCATTCATAAAATGCAATAAAGTAAGTAGTACTGAAAGTAACTAACATAACAAGTTATATTTCAATTTTATTATCTCTTTAATCATTTATTTAAAATATCACCTCAGTGAATATTCTATGAAAACAACCAATGTCCTCATAGATGTAAACTCTTACCCTCAGGTAAAGAGAATCCAACACAGGAATCTGCCCAAAGGCAAACAGATATTGCCCATAAGCGTATGTAGTGTCTCCCAAAGGCACAAAATTAGCTACCCACAGGCACGAAAGAAGTTTCCCACAGGCTAGGTAGAACAATTCCCACAGGATAATCACAACACCGCCCTCAGGCTAAATAGTTAATCGGGCTAAGCCCAACATGTAAACAAGCCGTAAAACAAGAAATTCCTCTCACAAAAATTCTTCAATCATTTCATTAAAGGCATAAAATAACTGAGGCATACCCTCGTGTATCCTGGACAAATAGCTAAATAGAGGAACGCACCCCTGGGGTTGTCCGGGATCCAAGTAGTGATCCCAAAAAGCATTTTAATATGACAATTAATTACCTATTTAATTATAGGTATTTATAATAGAAATGGACTCAGCCTCTCGACACCCAAAATATGGGTTTGTAGCTCAAAAACACAGAAATACGCACGGGAGTTGGAAAATATAAACCAAGCCACCTACCCTATACACCAACGAATGATATACGTGAACGACGCCATCTGAAACGTCCAAGAACACCATAGATCTGGTTTAGAAGAAAACCCGTTCAAACATAAATAATGTTCCCTCAGGAATGAATTGGTAATAATGGCTTAATGAGAGCTGAGGGCATACACATGCAGTTCTAAAGAGATCGTTCGAGGTAGAAACAGATTGCAGACGTTCACCCGGCTGATATTTAAAGCTCCGATATTCTTCCCCTGAGGTCTCTTCTAATTCTAAGAATTCCCTGTGAACAGGGGAGGCTACTACCTCTTTTAAGAGAAAAAAATTACACGGTGTGTACTACCAAGTACATGACGTGTAATTCCAATTTGTTAAACTGTTCCACTGGCGGCTTTCTTCTAGTGTGACACTATTCACCTGCCGACATGACTACACACTGTGTCTTCACGAGTACACGGTGTGTGCGGTCGCACAGCTGGCCACCACCTTTCTATTCTCTTGTCGACTGACTACACGACGTGTAAAGGACCACTACACGACATGTAGTCAGTTCCTACACCCTTCATCCCTAGCATGGCCACATGCCCCGTGTACTCATCCCACATGGCCAGAAGTACACGACGTGTGGAAAAGGTACACGGCGTGTACTTCCAAAATTTGGGATTTTCCCCATTTTCCATATTTTCTCAAAAAGACATAAGGAAAAGAGAAATGATTAAACTCCTACATCAAGAGTAAGAACCGGTTTCTTAAAAACTACACCCCTTAAAGAAATTCTTCCCTGAATTATCCTTCCAGGGTGGCAAAGATATAGCTGAGAATAACTCTTGCCACTGAGCACGTACATTGGTTTCCCTCTCTTAGGTTTTTTCCTGCACTCAGCCATGCTGCCATAGCACCAATATGAGAGGAACTGACCGGCCTTAGAGAACCTTCGTGCTCCAATCAATGAAATGAATCAGATGCTCCTCAAAGGACACATCCATCTGAAGCTCAACCTCCTCTGGCTGAGATGTGTGAGATGGGTCTGAATGATAGAATCAAAACTGAGATACATGGAAGACATCATGCATGGCCTGGTACCTATGAGGTAACTGAAATCGATAGGAAACTGGCCCGACTCTCTCCAGAATCAGAAATGGACCCACATACCTCAGTGAATGTTTACCCTGTGTCCTGATCCATCTGTGTCCCATCATCAGCCAAACAAGCAAGAAAACTTGATCCCCGACCATGAACTCCAAGGGTCTTCTACAGTGATCAACATAAGATTTATGACGATACTGTGCGGTAGCCATCCGCTTATGAATTAATTGGACCTGCTCAGATGTCTCCTATAGGAGACGTGGTCCCAGTAAAGATGCCTCACCTCCCTCTAACCGGCACAAAGATGATCGACATGGAATACCATATAAATCCTCGTATGGTTCCATCTCGATAGTTTGTTGAAAACTACTATTATTGAAAAAATCGACTAGGGTTATATGCTTCTCCCATGAGCCCCCAAAGACAAGGACACATGCACACAGCCTTTCCTCAAGAACCTCTATCGTACGCTCTGATTGGCCATCAGTCTGAGGGTGGTAAGATGTGTTCAGAAGCACCCGTGTACCTAGTTCCCTCTGAAAACTCTTCTTGAAATGAGACGTAAAATAGGTTTCTCTCTCTGAAAAGACAGAACGGGGGACCCCATAAATATGTACGACCTCGTGGATATACAACTTCCTGATCTCGTCAACACCGAAAGTCTCTTTGATTGAATAAAAGGGAGCTACCTTCGTGAGTCTATCCACAACAACCCACACGAAATCATTGCTTCATGGTGACCTCAGAAAACCAGTCACGAAATCCATCGTGACATCATCCCATTTCCACTCCGGGTTGGGTAACATCTGTAACAGTCTGGCTGGCCTCTGATTCCCCGCCTTCCCCTACAGACAGGTGGAACACCTTTTAACAAAACCATCTACTTCTCTCTTCATACCCAGCCACTAGTACTGATGTATCAAGTCTTGTTACATCTTGGTAACCCCGTGATGAACTGACCAAGAAGAAGCTTGAAACTCCCGCATCATCTCCTCACATATATCCCCTAGAACCCAAACTCATCCATGGAAATGTACAATCTCATCATCACCCACCGTCCAACCTTGAGGAGGGTCCTCACATTCCATCGACTCCCGTATAACTAGGCCTTCTAAATCAGATTGTTGTCTCATCCTCACACTATCAAGGAGGGTAGAAGTCACTGCTAACGATTAAAGATATGTTCGCGCCTGACTTTCATGAACCTCCAAATGCATTTCAGAGAACAAATACATGAGCTTACACTCGCCACTGCCCTCCTACATATCCTGTATCTATGTCTTCCTACTCAGTGCATCAGCTACTGAATTACCTTTACCAGGTGTATAGGCAATCTCGAAGTCGAAGGACTAAAGGTCTTCAACCCACCTTCACTGTCTCAGATTCCAGTCGTTGTGTAAATATATACTTGAAACTTTTGTTATCGGTGAAGGCCATGAAACGTTCTCCCAAAATATAATGTCTCCAACAGCGCAACTCAAGCACAACAGCAGCCAACTCGAGATCAGGCATCTGGTAATTTCTCTCATGTGGCCTCAACTGTCGAAACCCGTACGCAACCACTCGATCACCCTGCATCAACACTACTCCCAGCCCAATACCTGATGCATCATAGTATAATGTATAGACCTTCCCCTACTCTGCGAGTATCTGGATCGGTGTTGATGTCAACCTTTTCATCAGGTCCTAAAATGGTGTCTCGTAAGCTTCCAACCAAAATAACTTCACACCCTTCTTAGTCAAACCCATAAACAGTGCTGCTAAGCAGGAGAAGTCATATATGAAGCATCTGTATTAACCAGCCAGCCCAAAGAAATTTCGTATCTAAATCACATTCTTAGGATGTTCCCATGAAACTACTACTCTCACCTTCTCTTGTTCTACTGCAACTCCTGCCTCTGAGATGATATGACCCAGGAAGTGAATCCGGTCCATCCAATAGTGGCACTTTGAGAGCTTAGCATATAGAAGATGCTCTCTCAATGTACTCAATATGATATCAATATGGGTGGCATGGTCGTGTCGAGTGTGAGAGTACACCAAGATATCATCCATGAATACTACCAAAAAAGAGTCCAGATAAGGATGGAACACATGATTCATCAGAGCCATGAAAACTTCTGGCGCGTTCGTGAGTCCGAACGGCATAACCAAGTACTCGTATAGACCATACCTCCTCCTGAAAGCTATGAGAGGTATATTAGATGGTCTAACGCGCAAATGATGATATCCTGATCTCAAGTCAATCTTCGAGAACACTCGTGCTCCTCGATGATGGTCAAAAATATCGTCAATTCTCATCAAGGGATATCGGTTCCTAACCGTCAACTGCTTCAGCTTCCGATAATCCACATAGAGTCTGAGGGTACCGCCTGCCTTCTTCCCAAAAAGGACCAGCGAAGCCCATGGAGAAGTACCGGGTCGAATAAAACCCTTTTCCTATTACTCCTAAAACTACTTATTGAGCTCCTACAACTCAGGCAAGGCCATCCTATAAGGAGGAATGGACACCAGTGCTAGTCTTAGAATGAGATCGATAGAGAAATCCACCTAACACTCCAGAGGTAGACCTAAAAAGTCATTCGGGAAGACATCCCAGAAACGATCAACCACTAGAGTTAAATCCATGTGACATGTCCCCTAGTCATCTAGATATAACCTCGCAATCTGGGTTGTGACTCCACCTCAGCCACGATGCTTTGGTCCAACTCGACTCGCCTGAACATCCCATTCGCCCTTGTTTAGAAACTCTCCTCCCTCTAGTGATGTGAAACTCACCCTGGGACGATAGCAGTCTATAGAGGCTCGAAAGGGAACCAACCAGTCCATCCTGAGAATGACTTCATTTGCTGTCATCTCTATGTCATAGAGGTCCCAATGGAAGTGACACCTAACAACCTCAAGGGGGCACTCCTTGCACTGATGCACACCAGCCTTCCTAGTCCCCAATGGAGTGTATAGCGTCATGATATCAAAAGAAGTAGAAACACAGAGCCCAAGGCTCTCCAAAACAGGTACAGATATAAAACAATGTGTATCACCTGTATCAACAAGTACTGATGATAAGACAGAAGCTACTAGAATAGTACCTCTGACCGTAGAAGGTCTGAGATCCTGCTCTTGCTAGGTCTGTTGCACTGCATATGCCTGCCCAGTGTCATAGAAGACTGCCTGAATATATTCCCATGCCATGTCTCTGGGATTCTCTTACTGGGTGGTAACATCCCACCACCTCGTGGCGGAATCACACATCATATATGTCATGAGCTTGACCCTCCGCCCTTGAGGCATCTCAAGTTGCTCTAAAATAGTCTGAATCAATCCTAGCTAAGACTCCACAGCATGTGGTCCACCATCCCCTAAGAATATAGGCGGATGCTGCTGCTGGAAGATACATGTCTTCTCATCCATAGATGTGGCTGCTGACGGTGCTCCCTGAAAGGTCTGCATGAACCGCAATAAGCCTTCACTGAACTGCGCCTCCATGCCTGTGACCTGTATAGCAGCTGGTGCCGCATCTAGCTCTTTTAGAGGATCAACATGTAGCCCATAGCCCAGAATCTCTGAATTATACTCGTCGCCGCTCTCTTGGTGAACAACACACGGTCGTCTATACAGAATGACACTACAAGGTCAAAAACATGCCTTAGATTTAAGATTATCAAGATCGAAAATGAAGAAACAAAAAAGGGAACAGGAGGAAGAAGGAAATCAAAATTATCAAAACAAGACTACACTGTGTGTATAATAACTACACAAAATTTTCTAGACTTCCCTTCCCCTGCTCAGGACCTTCTGCACGGCTAAGCCTCATGGATCCCTTTTGAACAAAACTATACGCAGTGTATATTATCTACACGGCGTGTATGGTGTTATTTATAACTGCCTGTGTTTCTTGTGACACAGCCAAATACTCGTCTTAACACTACATGGCGTGTTACACCCGCAAACGGCATGTACACTACCCCATTTCCTAGCCACACGGCTAAGTCCACACGGTCTGTCCTTGGACAAGACCACACGACGTGTTCCCACGGGTACACGACGTGTACTAGACGAGCTCCGCCGACCTGTGTTGTTAGTTACACGACTGAGTACACTGCTCAACCTACACGGCATGTTCTATATACACATGGCGTGTATATGAAGGGATTTCCCCAACCCGTGTTTGTTAGTTACACGGTCGGGTCCCCAAGTCACACAACACGGCATGTTCTTCATTGACACGACATGTTCAAGAAACGCTTACCCCGGCCCATGTTTTTTAGTTACATGGCCAGGTTTCTGTGTCAACACTACAAGACATGTACATCCGGTACATGGAATGTTCTCCCTAAGATCATCCCTTCCCCATGTAACCTCCTACACGGTTTGTGACACGGGTAGAGACTATACGGCATGTACTCTGGGTACACGGCGTGTACATAAAAAGTTTATTTTTCTTCCTGAACAGAAGAACATACATGTTGTGTATACAATACTACACAGTTTGTATACTGGGTTTCCGGACAGTATGCCTAAAAAATATCCCCAGAACCCAGAAAATACCGCAAAACAACACATAAGTGTCAAATTCTGATCCGTGAGGGCCCATACTCTCCTTAAATCAATGTTTGACATCTTATATATGTTATAACACAATTAACAGTCAATGATCCACCAAATTCTGTTAAATGGGGGACCATACTCCCTAAGAACCGATGTTTTACATCCATTATTTTAACAAGTTCATAGAAAAATACCCTATCCCATAGAAAGTATTTATCAAAGCAGCTATCACAACATCATGCTTTTCTAGCACAATTACTATCACAACAACATGCAATTTCTAATGCACCTACATGGCATTGAACTATACATGGCATGTGATATCTAGAATGTGCCTAAATGATGCATGAGATGGCATACCCTCATCTAATCGTGTAGTAACTAAGCAGAACCCATCGATAAAATATCAACAACACAATCACAAGTGTGTCACCTTTCGGGGAAAATAAATTCAACTGTAAAATTGTAAAATCAGAAAAAATTACAACATGAGGTAAATTGGCTTTTCCCTGTACATGGGTTACCTACACCCGAGCACAGGTCATTACCAACTACAAGTCTATCCTATCCCTGACTAAGGCTTCAAATAGTAAGTCAAAGAAAAGAACCACCTCTGATACCACTTTGTAACGTCCCAGATCTGGGTACCACTCCACGGGTGCCTCGAAACCGGTTCACCAAGTGACATCAAGCGCATTTCCCCAAATTCCAAAGGCTTTCAAATAGTAGCGAGGGCCCATTTCTGATAGTGGGGAAACTATGACCTCATTTTTCAAAGTGTAACGCAGCGGAAAGAAATCAAACATACAGCAATAGATGAAGCAGTAAACCATACACAATTGAAATTAACAACTATAGAAGATATAAACAACCAGTATATAAAATGATGTAACATGCATCAATTCTGTGAATGCTTCCAGAACATGTTACACAATAGTATAATACAATATAGGGTACAAGTAGAGAAACAAAAAACAGAACATCCATCAGCATCATGAGCCTGATGCCGGTCCCATGCTCCCCTATACCCCAGCAACAATCAAGTACCTGTATAGGGAACCATGCCCCTATCTACACATGCAGAAACGTAATCTATTTGGGACGAAAAGCGTGACCCAAACAGGGTGTGAGAAATATATCTCATTAGGCACCAACCGAAGGCCCGTGCCCAACTGTGTGAAAGCATGCATAAAAAATGTGCTATTATAAAATGCAATAAAGTAAGCTGTAATGAATGTAACTTACTTAACTAGTTATATTGCCATTTTATTATCCCTTTAATAATTTATTTAAAATATCACCATAGTGAATATTCTATGTAAATAGCCAACGTCCTCAGACATGTAAACTCTTACTCTCGGGTAAAAAGAAACCAACACAAGAATCTGCCCACATGCATACGGATATTGCCCATAGGAGTAAGTAGTGTCGCCCACATGCACAAAATCAGCTGCCCACATGCATGAAAGAAGTTTTCCACATGCTAGGTTGACACCGCCCTCAGGATAAACATGTAACCGGGCCAAGACCAATATGAAAACAAGTAGTAAAACAAGAAATTCCACTCATGAAATTTTTCAATCATTTCATTAAAGGAATAAAATAAACAAGGTATACCCTTGGTTATCCTGGTCAAATGGCTAAACAGAGGAACGCACCACCAGGGTGGTCCTGGATCCAAACAGCGATCCCAAACAGCATTTTAATATCACAATTAATTACCTATTCAACTATAGGTATTTAAAACAGCAATGGCCTCAGCCTCATGACACCCCAAATATGGGTTCGTAGCTCATACACACAAAAAAACACATGACAGTTGAAAAATATACACCAAGACACCTACCATATACACCAACGAACGATATACACGAACGACACCTTCTGAAATGTCCACGAACACCGTAGATATGGGTTGGAAGAAAAACCGTTCAAACATAAATAACTTTCCCTCAGGAAAGAATTGGTAAGAACGTATTAAAGAGAGAAGAGGTCTTACTCGGACTGGTCCAACAAGATCATCCGAGGCGGAAACGGATTCCAGACATGCACCCGACTGATCTTCAAAGCTCCGACCTTCTTCCCCTGAGTTCTCTTTCCGTTTTAAGCCTTCCCTGTGAACAGGGGAGGCTACTGCCTCTTTTAAGAGAAAAAAACAATGTACACGGCGTTTACTTCTGAGTACACGACGTGTACTTCACATTGTTAAATTGATCCTTTGGAAGATTTCTGCCAGCACAGAACTATTCACCTGCCAACATGACTAAATAACATGTCTTCACGAGTACACGACATGTTCTATCACAGAGCTGGACACTGCCTTACTATTCACCTGGCAACTGACTACACGGCGTGTAAAGGACCACTACATGGAAAGTAGTTGGTTCCTACACCCTTCATCCCCGGCAGGGCAACATACCCTGTGTACTCATCCCACACTGCCAGAAGTACAAGAAGTGTGGAAAAGGTACACTACGTGTACTTACAAAATTTGGGATTTTCCCCAATTTTACATATTTTCTCAAAAACACTTAAGGAAAAGAGAAAAGAGAAAACCTGTACCTCAATAATAAGAATCGGGTTCATACAGTAATTGTTCTTAGTCACACAATATCACACACACATTTGGAGCATTTTAATATCACACACGTGTACATACATCATCAGAATTATTCTTTTAATAAATGTATTGGAGATTTTTATGGCACCCCACCCATCATTCATCCATACATATATGCTCCTCTAGAAATCAATCAATTATCATACCCTAATAAACCAATGGAAAAATTTGTTTCATTTTAATTAATTATGGAATAAAATAATTATTTCCTTTTTTAATTCTATTAATAATCATATCATTATAATCCCATGAATGTAAATGGGTATCCTATGATATTTAATATGTCTATATATAAATATCCATCAAATTTTTGAAGATTTATTTAGTATTTCCACCATATAGATAAATGGTGTATGGTTTATTTAATAATTTCCCAAATCTATCAATATATGAGTATATTTTTTAATACAATTTAAATAAGGAAATTAATTATATGATATTCTCATAATGATGGAATTGAAAGAAAAAATTATAAACATTAGATGATTATACATGGAAAATGTAGTGATATATCATTTCTGGAAAAATTAAACTTTTTAATTACCATATTTATATATAATAAAAATGGAATCATTTGAATAGAATCATTAATCAAGAATAAATTATTTCAAAAAAATATGTATTTATAGAGAACATTGTAAGTTAATTTGTATAATTTTTCCAATATAATTAATAATCGTGACCATTTTAAAATATTTATCATTATAGAAACATTATATAAATACCAGAGAGTAATATTAAATTTTATAACTAATGGGAATATAAATAATAAATTTCTTTTATAAAGATCATATTTTGGTGAATTTTGTTCATGTGGAAACACATAAATGTTATTATATTTATACATTGTTGAAAAAATACTAAAAGAAATATTATAAATATTTATTTAAAAACATTGTAAACATATTAAAAACTTTATAATTGATGTTAAACAATTATTCATTATTAAACAAGTTAATATAAAAAAGAATCAATTGATTATAGACATGGAAGTGAAATATACCTTATTGAAAAAAAGAGGTAGTCTCAACTTATCTTAAAACTAATAAAATATAATCCAAGGGGAAAATAAAATAGTGGGGAAACCTATAAATCACCATGAGTGATAATATATTAATGGAATTATAATTTTTATTGATTGATAAGTCTATATATTCAATTTATCGATTATCCTACAAATGTAATCTCGATTTGTAAATGAGATTGGCGATAAAAAATTTATACCCTGAGCATATTTTTATAAAAAACCTATTAAATAGAGATATTGAATGTGATATTAAGATAATATAATTGAAATAAATTTCATTATATAAAATATAAAATATGTCATGTTTAAACTATTTGAAATCCAACTTGGTGTTAAATATCAAACATGCCTCATGGATATGAAAATTGAGGCAGATATTCCCTTATATCGACGTTATCTTTCGAATTAAAAACTCACTCTTGGTAGAACATGATATGGATTTTAAAATAAATATTTTGATTGAAATTTTAATATAAATTCAATATATTCCTAAAATATACATCACAAAAAATGATACTTGTGGTTAATATACACCATATCTCTGGGAATCAAAATTGATATGTTTAAACTATTTCCATGTATTCATACATATCCCAAACATTATATAACATCAATTAAAAAATATAATGATAAACTATTTAATATATTTATTAGTAAATTATAACATTATATAAAATTAAATTACAAAAAAGTTATTACAAAAAAGTTATTTATTTCTATTTTATAATCAACCTTGGAAGTTTACTAATTTACTTTTTTCTTTTAAGTGCTAGTTCAATGATATAGGTATCAATTCATATTAAATGATTGAAATACAATAATTTTGAGGAAATAATGAGTATTTGAATATAGGTTTTATAATTATTTATAAAGTTGTAATTTTATGTTAATTTTTCTTACTTCTGATTCATGATGATGAAGATCGTGATTTTCTTCATTAGATATTTTCAAGAACTAGGTGTGGTATCTTAAGAAAATGTTATATATTACCATTCAAAGTATGAAAACACCAAAAAAATTAAATATTATTATATAATATCACTGGTAATTTTGGTTCCACAGTTATCCATGAGAGAAATTTACATCATCATTTATGTAAGGGGTAAAACATACTAAAATGTGAATAATCCATAATCTAAGGGTGAGCATAGTCGTGAATCTGATCCATAATGAATTATATAAATAATATTGATTTATAAAAATATGATATCAATTTTTTTTGGTTTTGGATAATATTTATAGGGTTTAAAAAAAATAATATAATACAATAGTGAAAAACATAATACATAACTTTTTAGAGGTGGCAGTTCACACATACAGACCTGCAACAAAACCATGTTTCATAAATTTTGAAAAAGATAAGGAATATTTTTTAATATATTAATATTTATAATTTTAAAAATATAGTTTTAATATATTAAATATTATTTTATAACTATATTTGTAAGATGGTATTGAAAACTAGGCATGTCATTCATGGTGACAATAGTCTACACGTATTCAAGTTGATTTTTTCATTTTTAGATTATTTTTATAGGAATATTGAAAATGTATATTAAATTATAATAATTATATTTCTTCATCCTAATAATATAGATTTTATCATAATTTCAATGATATATAATATATAATTAAGTATAATTGAAATTTATTTAAATGGGTTCGGTTGAAATCATTTCATATTTTTTTGGATAATCACCAATTCGTACAATTTTATGGATAAATTACATTGACTTTTGGAAACATCATGGCTTATTATATGTGATCATTTATTTTTAAATATGATAGGGAAAATTCTTGGAGGATTTAATTCATTATAATTATTTGATAAATGTGGGGAGGTTAAATCCATTTATATGTCAAAGAAATGTCATTTTGGACAATATATCTTATTTATATAAATAGAGCATGTGTTCACATGAAATGTGGGGATTAATTGGAAATTAATTGTGAGGAGTGATCTAGGTAATATATTCCGTCACCCATTAACATTAATAGTTTTTTTAACACTTTCCTAATAATTTCCTCCATCAGTTTTCAACTTTTACATTTGTTTCTTTTCAATATTAGTAATAAATTCTTACAATAGTAATCTAATAATAAATACGATTAATAAAATGGGACTTGTTACAAAATATTTTATTTTAAATTCTTAATATACAAGAATATTTATCAAATAAGAAATATATTTTTACAAAAAAAAATTAAAAAACATTCCAATATACATTAATAACACAATTTTAGGAAATATTTTATATTAAAGAATAAGTGTTATATATAGGTTAAATTGATCATTGTTTTTCATTTTAATGGAATTAATTTGATATAAATAATATAATATTGTGTAACTTTAAAAGAAACCCAAATTGTAATATCTCATAGCAAAAACATAATTAAAATAGAAAGACTAAAAATAGTTTTTAAATATAAATACTTCTTAATTAACAAAATCATATATATGGTATTTCGAAATTCCTAATAATATGTTTCAATACAACATTTCAATTCATAAATATTTCATTTATCAATTATTTTTATAATTTATTAATATATATGTTTTCCTTATAAATTCATAAATGATATGGTTTTTTTAATATGTGTATTTTTTAATATTTGACTAAAACTGAATTGTTATAGAATAAAACACACAATTCATCATAAAATAATTTTACAATTTTATAATTTTAAAATAATGTACATTTTTTAATTCAAATTCATCATTTTATAAATTTTTCTTCTAAACGGTAATATTAATATGAAGAAAAATAAATTTCATTGAAAAATCAATATTTTAAAATGATAGTGTTATTAATATTCTTTTATAAAAAATAACTATTTAATGATTATTATTTCTTTTATTTATACATAATAATAATATAATATTAGATAATATATTTTATTGGGATAAAAAATAGAAATAGATAAATAAAATAGTTATTTTACAATGATCGATAATTTTTTATTTTAAAAAATATTAATTATATTACCCTGAAATTTATGAAATTTCAGTTGAGTTTTATATTATTATTTACCTGATGCTTTATTATTACTATAATTTTATAAATATTATTCATATAATATGTAGTGGATCATTTTATATTTTGGTTAAATGTGAAACAAAAAACTTAATCAAATTTTTTTTAAAAGTATATATATATATATATAGTAATATATTTAGGGGTTATATTGTATAATTATTTGTATTTGTCAAATTGTAATTTAATTTAATAATTCAATGGTTTATTTGACCTTATATTAAAAAAATCATATTTTTTAATAACAGTATGGTTATTTATTTTTCAATTTTGTATGTTTCTAATACTCATTTTGGGATTATATTGTTTATTGTGAGATTGAGAAATAAATTTCAAATTAGATTAAATGTTTGATAGATCAATGAATTGTATAGGTAAAATTAAAAATTCTTTTGAGGTTATTTAGATTATTGTGTATGTCTATTGAACCCACATCCAATAGATTATACAGAGTATATATCATCTTGTGAACACAATTAATTGTTGGATAGATTTATCATTATATATCATTTCTCTCCTTTTAAACCTGTTATTCATGTATCTCACAGTTTCCGAGAAAATAATTATTAATCACTGAGTTTTTTTATTCCATGGATACCACTAGACGAAAGTATTATTTTATATTTGACTAAATTATTATGGTCAAATACTTATATGTATCATGGATATACATTATTAAAATGATGAATGGTACATCCTTCCAGTTCATCATTTTATTATTCCAAATATATATGTAGATATATTATGTGATTGTTGTTGTTCTGTTTTTATTTTTATACTATTTTTTGGATGATGTATATCACATTGAATCATTTTAGTTGTATCAAAGTGAGTCTACCAGTGTTCAATGACTTCATTGTATAGAAAATGTAACTATAAAATTGATATTCCTAGGTACCATGGCTTGGGATATAAATCACCCATTTTGATTCTTCATTTTAGAGGACAATGAGATAAACAATAAAAAATGGTTATTCCAATTCATTATTTATTATTTCCATGATAAATTACATAGATAAGTGTCATTATGAAGTGTTATTTTAAACATTGAAAATATATAATCATGTTATTTCTTTCTTCACTTTCATTTTAATATATGTATATTATTCCCATGGTCCATAATATTTCAGACAACACCATAGTGAAAGAGTCGATGAATGGTTTGGCCATCGATTTCCCTACCCAAAATCATTTTCTATATAAAAGGGCCCACATAAATCATAATGTGCACAATATGACCATGAATCGCAATGGCCAAGAAAACATCATAGATCTACACATTTCTAGAGTACCAAAATTGTGTTTATTATTCTCTCCTAAAATACACAAAAGAAAATGTTTTGATTTAAACATTATTTTATTAAAATTATAAATATCCTATATTTTTTTTTAAATAATATAATTAACTACATGACATGGTTTAATCCTTTTTAAACTCAATTATGGTGGTCATCATCAATGATATTTCAGTATAATCCTATATAATAGAGGAACATCAACAGAATTTGGGGATTATTCTTAGTTCATCGAAGAATAATCAACTATATGGTATGATTTTCAAGACATAATTTTAGAATAATTATGCTCACATCTTAGGGAATGCAATGAAATATGTATTCATATCTATTATCCATATAATAGTTTTGTTTTTTTATTCTCTTATGTCAAAAAAGAATTTTTTCAATGAATCATAACATATTGGATTTATTATTCTACAATATTTTATCTATTAGGTACTCATCTTGAATGGAATCACTAATAATTTCATTATCAATAATGAATAATTGTTTTCATAAATATATATTAAATAAATTTTCAGGAAAATTAATTAAATTACACAAATACACACATGAGGATATTAAATGTATAGTTCTATTATAAGCATTAATATATTATCCACTGGTTCATAAGTATACTATATCATCCCCCCATAGTTCATTATAGCTAGAACTATAGCACCCCGAGATTTTATGAGAAATATTTTATTTAATTTATTCCATTTTTTGTCTTGTACGCTTCACTAAGATTAGCATTCACTATAAGAAAAACTATATTAGCTTTTAATATACTCAAACATTGTTTTTTTCTTATGTTGCATGCAAGAGTGACCTTCCTCAATAGCTTATGTTGTACGCAATACCATGTTTCACTAAACAAAGATTTGTTGTTGTAATATTATTATAAACATTCCATTATGAATAGTATTAACCAAATATTGAATTTAATAACATTAAAAATCATCTTACACATATTCTAGAACATAGTATGAGAAACAAATAATTTTCTTTGGGTAAAACACGTATTTAAAAAAAATGCAGTATTTCCTACTTTTGATGGAGCACCCACAATAAATCTTATTTTTGACACGTTTAAAATTTAAATTTTAATAAATAAACTTATACATTTCAATAATGAAATAAAAATTAACTTTTGATATTTTTTTATATTTTTCATTTAACTTTCATATTTTGATGAATAGTAAAAATATGCTAAATTTTAATTAAAAAAACATTTTTAATAAACATAATTTATATGGTTAAATTATATTATTTAATGGTTTTAATGTTTCAATAGAATATATTTTTAATATTCAATACAATGTAATTCACTATCCTTAGTTTTACTTTGAATTCATAGTTAAAAACATTTCAATATTTTGTAATGTTTTTACTTTTTGAACCAGTTTTCTCAACAACCGGGCTAATTTTAAATTAATTACATGAAAGTTTTGTGTTTTCAATTTAGAAAAATGGATTCCATATTTGGAATATTAAGGTACAAATTATATTAATATGCTACTTTTAATTTTTAGACATTAGGAATAGTAATGATGATAAATTTTATTTACTACAGTTAAAGGTAAATTTGGTAATTAAGGGTAAAAATAATGTTAAAACATTAAACTAACATGTGTATTAATATAATTTTATGATTATATTTCATCTTAAAATATAATTGGCATCAAATGGTTTCTTTTGGAACCCACTTGAATGTGATCAAGACCTTTAATTTATTTTATTTAATGAAAGTGAAATATGTCTCAGTCAAAAATTAATCATTAACATATTTTTAATATAAGGATATACAAAATATAAATTCCATTATAAATGATCATTTGAAATATAAATTTTTTCTCTTAATTATGGTATTTTATTTTTATTTTTTATGTAATATTTAATTACTTTAAACACATATACATTAATGATGCATATATTATTTATTTAGTGAAAAATCAATAATATAGCCTTTATTCAAATAATAAAACCCATAAAAGGGCCAAACAACAGAACAGAACATATCGGTCATGTATATATAAACCCGTTTCATAAAATGGTATAATCTTGGACTATTTGGATCGTTATTACATCGATTATGACACTTATTTTATTTTATTTTAAATAATGTCAAAGTTGTCAGCTTCATAATTTAATAAACTTATCAATTTAGAAGAAGTGTGTTTTGGAATATTAATTAGACTAAAATTATTCTTATTAAATATATTATATTTATCTTTATCATAGTGTTTTAATTTTTTTATTCCAAAAATATGTATATTAAATAATTATAAAAAATGATGTAGTAATTATTTGTTTAAGAGAAATATAAATTAAATGGTTTTAAAAATAATCAAATAAATTTTATATAAACTAATTAACGTTCTCCATGAATTTTATATATGAATATGACATATTATAAATCTAGTAAAAAAAATTTTATATAACCTCTTTTTTGGTTTTTTTTATATTCGAATAAATGAATAGTGAAAAATTGATACTATTGATATTTTATAAAAATATCATATTATTAAATTGATTAAAAATCACAAAAATATTTTAAAATTATAAATTGAAATTTATATGGTCGCCAATGTCATAAAAAATCCAATTATAGACAATTAATAACACATAAGTAATTAATTATAATAATTTAAAATTTAGAAAATTATTACAAAAAATAAGATTAAATAGGTTAAATAAGGATATATAAAATTGAAAATGTTTAAAATAATTTCCCAACATGTCTAAATATCATTGGATGATGATATTACAACCTTATATCATCTCATATTCTAATTTGAGTCATTCTGTAAGTGTTTATGTTGGGTTTGAGTTTATTATAAATAAATATTTTTATGTTTCCAAATGTCCCCCTCTCCTCTCTAATAAAAGGGAACCTCCTCCCTCTTCTGTTAACTCTATATTTATCATTGAAACCTTCCCAAACCCTGAAAATTTACCTTATAAACATACTTATAAAAATTTTGGAGGTCATGGTCTTCTTCAACGGCCATCTTTAGTGCCCTAAGAGGAGGTTTAGAAGAGAGGCGTCGAAGAATAGGTAATATCCTTTTCTGATTCATTCAAGATTATTTCTTATTATACTTACTCTGTATGAGTTGTTTCATTATAAATTAATAAAATAAGTATCACTAATATACTGATATGTTATTATAAATATTAAACAACCCTATTTCACCTTATATCCTACCTATGAAAAATGAAATCACCACCTGTGAGTATGAACGACTTACCGTCTCCACGCCGTGGTGTAATATGTTTTTCCACCACCACCAATCATGGTTGCGTAAAATGTTGGATATAATAACTATATATGATTATTATAACATCATACTAATTCTGAGATATTATATCATCCACTCCAATTCCATTAAATATTTACGGGAATTATATCATCCCTCTTGCGTAATTACAGATTACTGTCTCCATGGAACGATGTGATTCATTCTCCATGTTAACCATTCTAGAATGATTATAAAGTATATATAATATATAATCATGAAATACATGACATTATAATAATAATGGATTAATTTATATGTTATTTACTTACTTCCATTCAATTTAATAAGGAAACGAAAATGGTGTTCATGTGTACGTATGACCTATAGTCTCCATGAACATTGTATTTCATTCCATTTATCGATCTATTATATATATATTCAGAAAATATAACATATATAAATAATCTTTTACATTATTAATGTAAGTAATAATGATCTATGTAATCATATGAATAATTAAATGTCAAATCACGTATGATAAATGAAACAAATTTACCCAAAACACTACTTTAACAAGGAATTGACAATTGTACAGGTAATATAAAGTCTTAATTGAATCATATATGGCATCAGAAATATTATTAGGATTCATTTATAAGTTAATAATTTGTTTTAACCCACTATATTGGAGTCTCCTAAACATATGAAAAAATTAGACATAAGTTAAGGGATAATTGGTCCAATCTATTTCTTATCCAAGACTGTTTATTCGTAAGTATTTACTGGGGTTATGTTTATCATCCATATCCATGATTTCTCAAATTGTTTTCATAAAATATTTAATATTCCACCATGTATGTTTGAAGTCATTTTTACAGTTTTTTGAATTTTTACAACATGGTATGGAATGAATCTTTCTTTGTTTACAATACGAGGTACTTGATGAATACATCGAATGGAGGGAAATATGTTATCTGCGTGGGGAATAGGGGCATAGATTGATAGACTCTTATGGAGGTCAATATCTTATCTGTGGAGAACATTCCCATTATCCAACTCAATTTCGTGACCTAAGAGGTTAATTCTAAATCAAGGAACGACCTATTCCATTCCAATCATCGAAACAGATGGATTAAAGGGATTATGTATTGGAATTAAAAAATAATGTTGTTGAGGAAGTTTTATGGTGTATTTAAATATATATGTTTTGGTCCATTGTGGTTTAAAATAAGAATATGGTACTGGTAACCATGAAAAGTGATTTAAATATTTTTGGAAAGTAGATGATATGCACATAATGAAGGGATAAATGTATAATGATATATTTGATAGTATTAATGCTCTCATGACTAATATAAGGACAATGTGACATCATGGTTTTAGTATATTGAAATTTTGGGTTTTGGTATGTGGAAATAATTGACTTTTTACAGTAATAATGTTTTCACTAAGGTTATATGGTAATTCATTTTTCATGAGAATAAATGATTATGGTATTCACATGTTTGGAATATGAAAAAAATTATATATCTTATGATATATTGGGGATAAATGATGGCAATCACATGCTTGGTAGATGACCTCCATATCAATCTTTTTCTTTATACTATGAGACTAGACACAAGTATTTTAGATAAGCCTAAAGATTGGAATGGATTAATTTAGACATCAGATAGTATTGTTTAAGGCTAGACATTTTTGATATTTTTTCTGAAATGTTATAATAGTATAGTTTTAGAAAAAGGAAAACTCGTATGAAGGAGGCAACCCATCACATCAAACAAGGAAGTTGGAATTGAACCCACAACTGAAGTGCGGCATACCTTTATCACATACCACTGGCCTACACAAAGCTCCTGGTTAGTAAAAATTAGTTTAATTTTTTTTATTTTGTGTGATATATGATGTAGAAGTACATTTTTAGAGCCATATATGATTAATATCACCGTAAAAGTACTTATGTATATTTAATAACATTTTATATCCTTTTGTTTGATATAGTTGGAATGACCTGTCATTTAATCACATGATCTGCTAACACTTCACGAGTGAAAAATTTAACATCATTTCGTTACGATATGAAGTGGAAATTTATAAAGGAATGACCAATTGTGAGATTATACCAATATCAAGTTAGTATTTCATGTAATTCAATATTATTAAATTTTTGGAAAGGATCTTGGAAACAAAAAATGTTGTCTTAGTACCATCATATCTGATGAATCAAATGGTACCTTAGATCATCAGAAATTTATGGCTTTTTGATTGTTGGCTTTTTCATATCCATGATCTCTACCACTCTTTATCAGAACATGATGGTTGGATTTCACTTCAACATCCATGTTTCCACCTATGTTCTCTTATGTGGAAACAAATAGATGAGTAGATTTTGGTAACTGTTATGTTTCTAACATTCGTTTTTAAAATTTATTATCAGTATTACTTTTTATGATGTGGGTTTCTATGAATGAATCTTTCAAGTAGTAAACAATTTAAAACCCCAACAAATTTCATGGGTGAAATCTATTTTAAGGGTGTAGAATGTAACACCCTGAGATTTTCGGAGAAATAGTCATTTTAATTTCTTTGATGTCAAGTGTTTTAGACATCAAAAAGAATATCATGTTCTATACGCAACACCGTATTATCTTTTAGTATAGGAAAACACAATTCTTGACTTGTGTAGCATGCGAGAGAGGCCTTCCTTAATAGATTGTGTTGTAAGCAATTCCATGTTTCACTAAACAACGATATATTGTCATAATTTTATTATGAACTAGCCGTTATGAATCGTATTAACCAAATTTTAAATTTTATAACATTATAATTCATCTTACGCATATTCTATAACATATTATGAGAACAAAATAATTTTTTTGGGTAAAATACGTATTAAAAAAAATGCAGTTCTGACACATTTTGGTGGAACACCAACTATAAATATAGTTTTTGACACGTTTATAAGATCAATTTGACAAAATAAACTTATTAATTTCAATAAATATTAAAAAATTAACTTTGGAATTTTTTTATTTTTCTATTAACTTTCATATTTTGATGAATAGTAAAAATAATGTAAATTTTCATTAAAAACAACTTTTTTTGGTCAAGATATTTTATATGGATAAATTATAATTTGAATTTTTTTAATTTATAAATAGAATTTATTTTTACCATTTAATATAATTTATGTCATTGTCGTTAATTTTTTGTAGAATTCATAGGTAAAACATTTAAATATTTCGCAATGTTTTATCTTTTAGAACCTCTTTTCTGAATAGCCATATTAATTTAAAATTACATTGTACAACATCTGTGTTTTTAAATTAGAAAAATGGATTCCATATTGGGAATAAGTAGGTCCAAATTATGTTATTAGGCTACCTTTTATTTTTAGACATTATGAATAGTAACAACGGTAAATTTTATTTTCTACAGTTAAGGGTAAATAATAAAATTAATGAAAAAAATAATATTATAAAATTAACTTAACACATTGATTAATATAATTGGAATATTTTATTTCTCCCTAGAATATATTTGTGTTGAAATGGTAGCTTTTGGAACCCATTTGAATGCGATTAAGACCGTTAATTTATTTTATTTAATCAAAGTGAAATATGTCTCAGTCAAACATTAATAATTAATGTATTTTTAATATAAGTTAATACAATCTATAAATTTGATTATAAATACTAATTTCAATGATAAAATGTTTATTAATTATTATGTTAATTTAATTTTAATTTTTAAGAAATATTTAATTTATTTAACAACTTATACATTAATGATGCATCAATTATTTATTTAGTGAAAAATATATAATATAGTTTTTATTCAAATAATAATACCCATAAAATACCCATAAACCTGAAATGAACTTATTTGCAATGTATATATAGTGACAATAACCATCAAATGGTCAAATTGTTGACCATTTGGATCTTCATAAAAGTGATTATGACACTTATATTATATTATTTTAAATAATGTAAAAGTTGTCATCTTCATAATTTAATAAACATATCATTTTAGAAGTTGGGTGTTTAAGAAGATAAATTATACAAAAATTATTATTATGAAATCAGTTAGATTTATATTCTTCATAGTATTTTATTTTTAATTTTTATGCAACAAATAATTATATTATATAATTATTCAAAAATGTTGTAGTAATTATTTTATTAAGAGAAATATCAAATAAATGGTTTTAAATATATTGAAATAAATATTATAAGAACTCATTATTGTTTTCCAAGAATTTTATAGATCAATATGACATTTTATGAGTCTATTTAATATTTTGATTCGAATATATCCTCTGTTTGGATTTTTTTTAAATTCAAATAAATGAATAGTGTCAAAATTAACAATGGTGATATTTTATAAACATATCATATCATTAAATTGTTTAAAAATAACAAAAATATTTACAAATTATAAATTGAAATTTATATGGCCGAAAATGTCACAAATCATTCAATTATGGACATTTCATAACAGATATGTTAGTATTTATAACAATTTAATATTTAGAAAATGATTCCCACAATTAAGATTATATATATTAAATAAGGATAAATCAAACAGATAAAATTTAAAATAATTTTCCAACAACTCTAAATTTTATTGGATTGTGATATTACAACCCTATATCATCTCAGTTTCTCATTTGAGTCATTTTGGATGTTTTTATATGGGTATTGAGTTTATTATAAATTAATATTTTTGAGGTTTCCAAATGTGCCCCTCTCCTCTCTTATAAATGGGCACCACCTCCATCTTCTCTTCACTCCATTTTGATATTTAAAACTCCTCCAAACCCTTAAAATTTCAATTATTAGCTTCTCTAGAAACATACCTAAGGTCCTGGTTCTCTCGAATCAGCATATTTAGTCCCCTAAGAAGAGGTTTAGAAGAGGCATATTGAAGAAGATGTAATATCCTTTAACGATTCATTCAAAATTATTTCTTATTATACTCACTATATATGAGTAGTTTCATTATAAAGTAATAAAATAATTATCAATAAAATAGTGATACGTTATATTAAATATGAAACAACCCTTTTTCACATTATATCCAACCGATGAAAAATGAGATCACTACGTGTGCGTATGTATGGATTACGGTCTCCACTCTGTAGTGTAATCGTTTTTCCACCACCACCATACATGAATGGGTAAAATGGTATAAATAATAACTATATATTATTATTATAACATCATAATGATTCTGAGATATTATATCATAAACTCCAATTCCATTCAATAATTAAGGAAATGATATCATCGCTCGTGCGTACGTACGGATTACCGTCTCCACGACGCGATGAAATTCATTCTCCATGTTAACCATTTCAGAATGATTATAATGTATATATAATATATATTCATGAAATATATGACATAATAATGATAGTAGATTCATGTATATGTTATTTACTTACTTCTATTTGATTTAATAGTGAAACAAAAATAGTGTTCATGTATACGTACGGCCTACCGCCTCCAAGAACGATGTATTTCATTCCATTTATCGATATAATATACATATTATAATAATATAATATATAAAAATCATTATTAACATTATTTATTTAATTAATCACGATATAATTAATCATATGACTAATTAAAAGTTAAAACATGTACAATAAATGAAACGATTTTACCCAAAACGCTACATTAAAATGGAATTGACTAATGAATGGGTAATATAATGTCGTAAGTGAATCAAATATGATATAATAAATATTATTATTGTTTAATTATAAGTTAATAATATGTTTAAACCTAGTATACATGAGTCTTGGATACATATGTATTAAATTGGATATAAGGTGAGGGATAATTATTCCAATCTCATTCTTATCCATTATTGTTTATTCGTAAGTATTTACTGGTGTTATGTTTATCATCCATATCCATGATTTCTCAAAATGTTTTCATTTAAGGTTTACTATTCATACATGTATTTTTAATGACATTTATCCCTTTTTTTACTTTTACCACATGGTATGGAAGGAATCTTACTGTTGATTACCATATGATGTACTTTTGGAGTTTTCTAGAAAAATTACGTGGAACTTTTTTTTTATCTTTTATGGCATGAACGGATTTTGACAGTTTCATAACACCTTAATTTCATGAATCTTAATTTACCAAATTTCAGTATTATTTTGAGATGAAAATGATTTTGAAAAAGAAACGGCATTTTCCACTATTATTTATTTCAGTTGTTTTATGAAAACTATTTTATATTTATGATGTCAATATTTAGTATGTTTATGTTTCATGTATAACGTCTATATTATTTACATGTTTTGATTTTCCTTATGATGAAATGATATCCATTTTTTTATATGAATTATGTTATGATGGTATGACTAATATGAAACCCATTTTATTCCTTGGGTTATGATGAATGATTTATGATGGTTTTGTGGCACATGTAAGAATGATTTCAATAAAAGACGGGTGGGACCTATAGCTCCATCCAATGCATTGGGTAATGATTTATATCTAATGAGAGAGATTTTAATGGAATGATAAGTAAAATGGTTCTGTAATATTGGGCTGGAATTACATGTAAACTCAATTCAATAATGGACTTTTCCACTATGATGGTCTTGGTAGCAATACCTTGGCTACTATGGAAATCGTATCACGTGAATTATGGTTTTCCACAATCCCAAGTTTCATATCCATGCTATTTGATCAACATTAATGTTAATTTATGATATATGAATTCTGCACTGCCAAGATTTATGTCATTAGTCATGATTTTTATGTTTTATGTTCATTTTTATATGTTCAGATGTTTATGGATTTTATTATGTTCTCCATGTTTACCCTTACTGATAATTTGAGCTCACCGTTTTCATTTTTTTACCCTAGAATATAAATAATGGTATTCTATAAGAAAAAAGGGGGAGAAGTTTATGGAAGATGTTGATGACATTTCACCATGATTAGAAGATTTTGTTCTGAGTTTCCAAAGACACTAAACTAATACGGTCCTTGGGCTTCTATTATTTTCATGCATTACGTATTCCAAAAAAGTAATATAATGTCCATGTACGTAATGATTTGTGTCTCTACAATAACAATTCTTATACACATCTCACTAATTATTTTTCATCATAAATAGGGAAAAAACATTAAAAAGTATGTGATCAGAATACAATAACATTAAAAAAGTGATATATCAATAAATAATGATAATAAGGGTAATCGAACATTAGAATAATATTTCAAAAAAATACCTGACATATTATGAAATAAATATTTGTAGATCATATGAACTTAATAATAAGGAAATAAATGAATATCAGTCATGATATCATAACATTGTCATTAGACCAACGATTTTCAAAAACACATAAATAATGAAAACCTTCGGTATTGGATACCCTATATGAAATTAATATTATGTTAGTCTTGGGATAACTACCAATCTAACTGTTTTGGGCTTGGGATAACCTTTCATGAACCTCTTTTCAGGCATTGGATAACCTCTTATGTAGTATCTATGCTTATAAAAAAGGAATTATTACCCAATTCATTGGAGAGGGATATAGGTCCATCCAATCACATAACATAATTATACATTCATATCCAAAAATATAATAAAAAATTCATTATATATGAACCCATGAAATAAATATTCATCATGAAATATATAAATAATCAATAACTTCTAAAAAATAAAATCAATTTATAATCATCTTATCATCAAAACCATAAATAGTCACTAGAATGAATAAATATTTTATCAATAGATCATGTCCCTCTTATAGATTTAAATGGAACATTTTTTTATAAAAATAAAATTTCATTGAAAAACACCTTTTTCGATCTAGGTATTTATAACATATTTCGACATTACATTTCTATGATGATAACCGTGAAAATTTATAAAGGATTTATAAAAATCAATTAAAAAAATTCATGGGGAAACTATTTTTACCATAGAGAAAAATATTTAACATAATACATTTTCAAATAATTTTCATTTAAAATAAACATTGAAATATATAAATGAATATTTAACAAATTAATATATCATTATAGAAATAAATTTCATACAAGTTAAAACAAAGTTTCTATTCACATTTTTTGTAAATGAAAAAATGAACATGTTTTGAAAATGAAATTAAGATTACTTTTAAAAATATTATAAAAAGTTACAAATGAAATTATTTTATCCCATAAAAAAATTAAATCACTTTTGAAACAATTTTTTGAGGACATTTATATGGATGAAATATGTATTATCAACCAGAGAGACCAATAAATCCATTTTATCATAAAAAGTAATAAATTGAATTCATGTGTATGTAAAGATGATAAAATCAAATTAAATCTTTTATTTCAATGAAATAAATAAAGAATATTAAGATTCATTATCTCTAAAAATATATCAATTTATATATCTTAATATTTCTTCATTTTAATCATAAACATAGACAATCTTGATGAAAAATGAGATTCTATCTTAAAACCCATAAAAATTTGGAAATTTTGAATCATGATTAACATGAAGGTATAAAACAAAATAAATAGTAAAATTTCTTGATAATTAATATATTAATTATATTAATAGTAATTTTGGATTTATATACACTTTATAATATAATATAAGAGCACAATATAATATATGTCCCATTGTAGAGAAATTGAGAAAAAATATCTTACCTTAATTAGCAAATCCATTCAAAATAATTCATAAATTATATATAATAAATATAAGTTTAATTTTATTATATTATAAAAAAATATATAAATAGGAATCATTCCATGAATAACTTCCTAACAACCTTTTATTACTCACTAAAAACAAGTCTATGTTAAAATCACGATTCTAATAGTAACTATTTTGTTTTTCATGTATTTGTTTCTTATAATCAATCATCATACTTTGATCACAGTAATATAACCTATAGATTAATATCCATGATATTAATATAATATATAGTCAATATATATATAAATATATATGTTAATAGATTAAATTTATTGATTGAAATTAAAATGCAACATTCATCGCTATGTTTGGTCATAAGTACCTGTGAATGTTGCTTCTATATTCTCAATTAATACAATGAAAGAATAGTAAATTATATATTAAATTTAAATAAACTATTTTAACTCACATATATATATAAAATATTATCATTAAATTTTTCTTAATTACTTTCTTTTAAAACGAATTGTTAAAAAATAATCAAATCGCTTCGCAAGAAGGTAATCTTTAGTACACGGGAACAAAATTATCATACCCCCCACAGAACGTAATATCACACATTATATTCGACATCATATTTATAAAAGTATAATTATTTAAAAAATTACATAGATTTAATTAATATATACTTATTTTCATTGAACTACAATTGAAATAAAAAAACACATTGCATCACGAGGCGGATGTCCTCCATACACCCGAGCGATAGAATTGATTTAAAACTAGTTATAATGTATGTTTTTTTTGAAATTAAATTCATATAATTATAATTCTGTCATATCTATTTTATATAAATGTAATATCAAACATTTTATCATGTTGTTAGAGGTGGTTATGGAATAAAATAACATATACCCAGAAGGTGGTACTCCGCCACACACGCAAGCGAAGGATTAATTTCCCATTAGATATAAATGGAGATTGATATATGATTGAAATTAACATAAAAACATCTCATTATATGTCACATAAAATGGTTTTTATATCATGATATATTAATAATTATTTATTCAGGTTGAAGTATTAATTAAGAACATTAGTTCAATAATTTTACCTATTCTATTGATAACCTATTTTAGATTATACATATATACCAAGTATGAAGATTTAATTATTAAAATAAATCATCTTGTAAGAATATTTGAAACATGGGAAGATATTTGGGTTTTTATTGAAGGATACAATGGGTTATGTAACTCTCAATGGGGGATGAGATCTTGTGGCCATTAATAATAGGGGAGAGGGCACATAAGAAATTTTTTAAAATAATTTTGCAACCATGTTTTTTTGGAGTCAAAATGATAAACAAAATTCCATTATCTGTCTTTATATTTATAACCTTATATATATTTATAATCAATGGGTTTTGTAAATTTTTGTTGGTCATTTTAGAACTTTTATTTTACTTTCAATACATTGGTTAAGACTTTTAAACATAAAACACAGTAATTAATTTTTATTATTTCAATTATCACTATTATAAATTGTTTATTTTTAAATATCAAATATTATTAATTATAATTATTAATAATATCTAATCCATTTATAAATTTTTTTAGAATTTGATAAAAAATTAAACTAAAGAAGATGATGAAAAATTGGTTTTCCAAATAGAAATGTGACACATATTTAAAAATAACTTTATATCAAAATTCAAATCGAAATTTGTTTATGTGATATATATTGTTTTAGATAAAATATTATTTAACTATATTTAATTTTAAAACAATTTAAAAACATAATTTATCATTATAAATTATAACTGAAAAGGAATGTCTCAGAAAAAAACCATTATTATCTTAATTTATAAATGTATACAATATTTACATAAAAATCCAAAACATTCACCACCAAGATAGTTTTGAATAATTTAGTCATTAAATGAATAATATTTTTGGAATATAGATTTAATTTTTTAAATTTTGTTTTTATATTCTTCAAAAAAATTTAATAATATTTCTTTGAATATTATTTTCAAATGATAAAAAGACTTTATGAAAACTTGAGAACATTTTTATCAATATGGGTTTTTATATGAAAAAATTTTATGTCATATTTAACATTTTTTAATTATAGTTCATTCAACCAGGATTATAATCTAGGTAATAATTTTCATTTTTAAATAATAATATTAATTGATTTTCATACTTTATAAAAACTTAGGGTTGCGTGTAACAAATGATTTTTATGAAATTAAATTTATTCTAAAATATACATTTTATAAAATCTCAGGTTTTTACATTTTTTTCCAACATAAAATTAATTTATACCATGAAATTAAGGACTATGATAAAAACATATTAGGTTACTTTTGTCTCATTATAAACTCAGTTTCCCAGGTAGCTTCTTCAACATTGTGGTTTAACCACTAGACACTGAAATGGATAATGGAATGGTTTTTTAGATATTTATATTCTCAATACCGAAACTCTACTCATTGTTCCTAATATAGTATGTCACTCAAAAATTGTATATCCTCTCATTTTAGTACATGTGATGGATTATGTATATAATTAATCTGGTGATATACATAGAAGACATCATAAATGTGAGAGAGTCTCGATGGAATACCCAAGTAATAAAATATGGTTTTTAACAAGACCAATAATTTCAATGGGGCCAAATAACCTAGGTCTTTATTGTCCCTTCTTTCTTTCTTGGATAATTTCACAGAAACAACTTATCACCAACTTAAAATTCCAGATCTCATTAATATGATCATCATAATATTTTTGTCAATTGTTTACACTTATTTGTTGTTGAATGGATCTAATTTGATTCACCATTTTATTAGCTAACAATTCTACCAATATATGAACTTTTTGAAAATTTATTCATGTACATTGGTAGTCTACACTACTACTCATACAAGGAATCAAAATGATCCCATTGAATTCTCGAGTAAAATATGTGCATGTAATGAAACCTTACATGTGTATGGTTTTGTTCTCATGACCCTTACAAATACATATAACATGATCTTAGAATATTTTATAAGGTTTGAATTGTTATCTAAAACCATCCTTCTCTTTGAGTATGATTCATTGTGTTGAAACACATATCTATATCTAGGGCCTTCTTAAGACTTCTTTAAAAAATCAATGTAATATTTTGATTATGATAGGATACAATTGATTGTGGCAGTCTATGAAACCTTACAATATCCATATTTTATATTAAAGAAACCTGGTCAAATTATAAATAATCATGTGTGGTGTTAATGAGTTTATACATTGTAAGGTGATCGATTACAACCCATTATTACAAAAACATCAAAAATAAGATAATCCCTAATGGTTAAAAATACCGTAAAATCATGTTTCCACCATGTGTAAAGGAATTAAAAATGAAATAACAATTTCAATAAAACATATTCAAAAACAAAGGTCTGTATTGTCATTAATGGATCTGAAAATATCTTAATTCTTGATAAACCCAAATCAGAGAAAACATATAAAATGGTTTTTAATGACTTTGACCTGATGATCGACTTTATTATCATAAATCCATGATAGAATCCATAAAACATAATTTAATATTATATAGAGACATATAAACATCCAAATGATATTTTTGAATTTATTATCATATCTTATACAAAAAAATTACGTTAGAATCTTTCATTATTTCTTGTAATTATATAAAACTAAATGTGATTTTACTATTCTTGAATCATTGTAGAGTTATATAATCAATTTTCAAAATCACATGAAAATTTATTGAAGTAGGAATAATAAAATTTTAATGTGGATCATTTAAAAAACAAACTTGATATTCATAACTAATAAGGTGAGGATATGTGTGACCTAATTACCATGATTCACTTCATTCTATTTTATTTAATTACATTCCAATTTTTCATTATTCATTATTGTTTTTTTGGATTTTCATACTCATTATCTAATGAATCGGGGAATTGATTCCCTTTTTTTCCAAGCACGATGAACTTGAATCGTTAGAGTGTTACTGTTTCATTCTTTGCAGGGTTCACTATATTCTCCTTAATATATAACATCCAACAATCACATTAGAACTCATACACTCAATTAAAATCCTATCCATACTTCAATCATTTAGCATTACCTTAATAAAAATTTATTAAATGTTTCCACGGAAACTTCAATCATAATTTATAGCTAATTTTATTTTCTCCATGAATTTTATATTTTCCATTGAATCCTATTTTTTATCAAATCAATGAAATGTATGGGTAACTCTAATCTCTATTTCCACATTGATAACAAAAGTAATTGTTTCTAAACATCATTCTTATTACACTATGTATAATTTCATTAGGAGACATTGTTTTACACCACTGAATAATCAATCACCCTTACAAATAAATTGTATGATGATATGATAAGAATACCTCACAAGGGCATAAAGTTTTTCCCAATGTACTAAAAAATTCATCATTAATTAGTTTTTTGTCAAGGAATTTTGATTCTATTTTTTAGATATAATATGAGGGAGGTAGTTATTAAAAATAATCTCTCAAACTAATCCCACATTAGGGAGTCAATTTGATATTATTTCATCAGTTTCGTAAGAATATTATGTATTTCAAAATGATAGATTTTCCAAATTATTTTTTAATAGTCGAAACACATGAGAATGAAAATTTTCTTTTCATTAGTATTGAAACTTTTTGTGGAAACTGTTGGATTAAGAGAACCACTAAATAAATGGCGATATTTACTCATTGAAGACTCCAAAGAACATTGTTCCCTCCAAGTCTTATTTCGATGATTTGAATGATTAATTGATTATAAATGTTTGGTGATCATTGAAATCCTACTTTTTTTTGGTTCCCCATAAATTGGGTTTCCCAGGAGGGAAATCATTTTATTTTCAGTTTCATTCATTACATAAATGGTTCCATCAGGGTCTCGAAATTGACTTAAAACCAAAAATTATTGTTTTAGAAACAGTATTCATATTTTAAAACCACATAATCATAAAAATAAATTATACAATTCCTTATTCATTAATTATTATTTTCAATCTAGGACACCCTAAGAATATCCTTGGCCAGTTCTAGTCATTATTAAAATATGTCATGATTGATCATAATGTGTTTTTGAATTTCCAAATAATATATCTCGAAATATTCAATCCATGTCCATATTACTGACAATTTTTGTTTACCTGGAACTGCTCAATTCAAGCCGAACAAAACATTTTGGAGTAATTTCCCCTCTGTGCATTGATTCCAGAATGACCTCCACATGTTGTATCAAGATATGAATGTTTTACAAGGACACTGCTCCCTCTTTGCTTTACAAAAATTCCATTATATATTACAATATATATATATATATATTTATATGTACAAACATATAATTATAAATATCATCAGTGATCCCACTTATTTTTTTTCTCATCCTAGTTTCCAAATGTAAACTAAATATATCCTATGATACTGACTAAAACGATATAGTATTTTTATGTATAGAAATTACATATTTTTTATAAACCTTATTTATATTACTCAAACACATGTATATGGATTGTAATTGTACATTGCCATTGGAAACATTAAAACAATCAAAACCAGTTTATACTTGGACTTCATCATATCAAAGTTAGATCCTCATAAATAGAACCATTCATAGACATATATCACGTACAACCTGTCATCATAACCTAGGGAAAAACATAATACAGGATGATCTCAAGTAATCAGCTATGATAATCATGGGATATATATATATATATATAATTAGAATAATTATATGATAACATAAGAATAACATTTGATGAAATTAACAACATATAATAGATCACAATCATGAATCCAATAATAAATCATGGTAGTTCATAACACATTACTATTAATTGAATAAATGAACATTGGCCATGTGGGGAAAACAATATCACAATACATAGAGATATGGATAACAAATAATGATAAAAATAATATATCTAGGATGCCCACCAAGAAATTCATATCTTTAATGGCTTGGTATAAAGACTCATATACTAGTAATGGGCATAAGATAACCTCTCCTGTACCCTCTGAGAACATTTAACATAAATCACTACCCAATTAATTGGAGGATGATATAGGTTCCACCCATCACATTTTGAATATCATACATACATGTGGAAGAAGATCATGAAACATTAATCTTATTAGAACCCATGAAATAAAATAGTTTTTATAAAACAATTTATGAAATCATTAAACTGGAAAAATACATGAGTTTTATAAATATGTATTAGTCATAATCATAAACCATCAACCAAATTAATAAACAATAAATTATTATATTATATACCCACTAAATATTATGTAATAGGAAATTGATATAATCCTTTATGAAAATTTACTCTTCATTAAAATTTACTTCAAACATTTATTATTAAATATATGTTTTCTTTGTAAAAAATCTTTTAATACTATAAATTCATCAAATATTTCATATGTAATTTTCCATGAAAATAACCACGAAAACATATAATGAATGTTTAAAAAAAATTAAAATATTTCTTGAGTAATATAACCTTTCCATATTTATTTTTAAAAAACATAAAATTTTTAAAAATCAGTTTCTTTGTAATAAATTACCATTTAATCATATTATTAAAGTATTAACACATTGTTTAGTCATATCTTTGAAATGTTTCAAACTTGTGAACACAAATATTCCGTTCACAATTTTGGAAAAACCCAATAAATACTTGGTTTAAATAAAATATTTGTATTCCGTTTAATGAATTAATAATTTATTACAAATGAAAAAATTATATTCAACACACATCTAGTAAAATTAAATCATTTTTCAAAATATTTTTAGAAAACATGGATATATAATAATAATGGAACCCGACCGAAGAGATTAATAAATTTGGTTTTATTTTTAAATATTATTTTAGAATCACGAGTTAATAAAGTGATTAAAAAGAATTTAATAATGTATTACCAAAAAGTAATCTTATTATATGACCATTTATTAGTTAATTGAAAGGTAGATCATAATATTTCAACATTAAAAGCATAAACATAAACAATCCCAATTAAATGGTACGATTCTATAATTAAACATTTAATACTTTGGTAAATATAAATACAATGGACCAAGAAGGGATAAAATTAAATGAAAAATTAAATTTAAAGAGAATACATAAATTTATGGTATTTAATTTCAACATGGCTGTATATAAACCTCATAAAATTAGAAGTTTGCATAAAATTATTTCCATCCTGTATAATAAATATTGTGTAGAATACCTGTTACCTAAAGTATAAATTTCCTTGATATACATGAAATATTCTAATAATAAATATAATTTTGTTATGAATATATTTATTACCCTTATATATATATAATACCATATATGTTTGTATTATGACAGTTTTTGTTTGTTTATTATCAATTCTATGTTAAAATCACGTTTTAGGATATAAGTGTTTTGTTTTTAGGTAATAATAATTTTTGATTTTTTGAAATCTTATTTTTATCAATGATACATAATATAATTAATTTTAACCATAGTAAAAATATAAAATGTAATTATTATTTTTGTATATAGATTATTCCATAAATTTTACTGATAGAAAATGAAATACACTTTTCATGGAGATGATATGTCGTACGTTTGTATGAACAGTATTTTAATTTTATTGAAAGATGAAATGAAATAAATTAGATAATATATTACCATTGTATAATAACATTTAATCCATATATATAACATATATTCATTAATTTTTTCTAATTATCTCTTATAGAAATTATTAATGAAAATTAATCACTTTTCTTCACACAATGGTAGTCCATCGTATACATGAATGTCGTTACCATGTCCCATCACAAACTAAAAAGTAATAAGATATATGTGATATCATAGTTATATAATTATAATGTGTTTTACAAAATAAAAATATATTCATTTAATCTATCCTTATTACAATCATTGTAAATGAAAACTGGAAAACATATTATATCATTTCATAAATCAATAGTTCGTCATACAAATAACTGACATTATTATTTTAAAATGTATTGGAATGTAATAGTTGAGTTTTGGTATTATAATTCCATAGTATTAATAATATAAAAAATTCCTTATATAAATATTAAATCCACAATTATATCCATCCGTGATATTTGGTGATGGAAAATAGAATAACATCGGTTTACGAGTCAGTTGTCTGTCAAACATACAAGTGATAGATTAATATCTCATTTGATGCAAGTGTAGATGGATATATGTAATTTAATTTTCATAATGACATATAATTTTATGGAATATAATTTTGTTATAATATATGTATAATTGACATATATTTTATGGAGGTGGAAGAAGATATTAAATAAAACCACATGTATAAGAACCTTGTCACTTCCTTAGAGAACATCATAATGTTTATACATATTAGCAAGTTAGGAGGGTTTAATAATAACTATAAGGACTATAACATGTTTATAAGAAATTTTATAATATATTTTATCATTTATTAGTATAAAAAAATTCTTTTGGATGTGTTAAGAGGGAAAGAGTGTGGGTGGCCTTTTTAGGAGGGGGAGATGACACACATGGATTTTTTGAAAAGAATAAATTGTACCCAAAATTTTCATATGGAAAAAAGATCCAAATTCATTAATTATATGACATTATATGTTTTAAGTTATAAATAAATCCATTAAATGGGAATTATAAAAGTTTGTATTTCATTTTACTACTTATATTTATATTGTAACCCCACTTTACAGAATGTTTATCCTTAACAACATAAATTAATTTTTACTTCTTTCATTAAGAATAATAGCCAAAAATTAATTTGAAAATATTATATATTATTAATCATATTGATTCAAAATATGGATATTATTTTTCTAAATTCAGTTCCCTAGTGTGAGTGAATTGAATTTAAAATCGTACCATAAAATATGACAAAATATCGGTTTTCCTGGGAGAATAGTTTCAAATTTTTTTAAAACAATTACATTAGAAAACAATATTAAATTGATTAAAATAACTTATATAGATATTATTATAATATAACTTCGTTAAATTACTTTTAGAATTTTTTTAAAAAAAATATCGTTATAAATTATTTAATTGAAAATGATGTTTTCAATAAAATCCCGTATTTTTCTCTATTTATAAAAAAATAATATATTCAGAAAAATCCAAAAAATTCACCATAATATAAATTAAAAAAAAATTAAAATATTATTTTATTTTATGAAATAATGTTTTATAGTATATTGAAAATCATTTTATTTATTATTGGTTCCAAAAAAGAAAAAAACATTTTTTATTAAATAGTACTTTCAAAACATAAAAATTCAATATCAAATATAATGTATTTTTTATTAACATATATTCATTATATAAAACCATTATACATAAAATTTAATTATTTTGTCTCTCCATTCATTAATGATTAACAGCTAGTTAATGAGTATATTTTAAAAAATAATATTCATTGTTTTTTTCACTTGTTCAAAACATGATGTTATGTGTAATGAATGCTATAAATGAAATTAAATTTATTATGAAAAATATTTCATTAAATATCATGTCCTTAAAATAAAAATAATGGGTGATTTTTATTTTATATAATTATTAATTTGAAATTCATCCATGTGTAAAAAAGAAGGTGGTATTATATGTTATATTTTACCTTACAACTATTGAGTAAACAGTTTATCCACTATTTTGATACTCTAATATTATTAAATTGAGTGGTTATACATTAGAATGTTTAATGAGTAACTTATTGTTAAGGTATTTAAATTCATATAACATGAATTTTTTGACACGTGCTTTAGATAATATTAGTGGTTGTACACAATTTAAGGTACTAACATAACAATAATCATAGTGAGTAGTTGATAATATATATATATATATATATAACAAGGTACATTGATATATATTTTTGTATTGTGAAATGATCATTTGATAGTGGTTGTGGGATCAGTACCTTTAGTACTCTTTTTCAAGATGGATTATACCCCTAGGATGCAGAACATTGTTGCTAATGCATTGAGTAGGACTAATCTAGTATAAAAAGATAGAATTGGGTAAAAATTATGAGAATCAATTGTAATAGGGACTTTAACATCAGAGTGTTAAGGTAGAAGGACCCTTACATCATATCATATTGAAACCTCACTCCTCATGATATTAAATAAGAGTCAGTTTTATAACTCATATTAAATGGTTATGATGCATATTATATATTATATCTAGTCTCCACCAAAATGGACCATTATTTTGGAAGGGGTTGATTATATTTTGATTAATTTCATAGTCTCTATGAGCATGTTTTAAGAGATGTTGTGTTTTTCACATGCCTGAAGATTACATTTTCAATTGACGCTAATAATCTTATAACATTATATTAGCCATTACTTATTGTTTTGAATGTAGAGACACATAAACTAGTTTTTCCGTGATTCTTTACCTATCAATAGGTAACATACATGGACCAATGGGCCATAGGTATTCAAAATTATATAACCATTCTAGAGTGGAAGTGGGGTCATCGAACCATGGTTTTCATAATGGGGTTGTTGAGGACATCACCAAGAATTGATTCACTGTTTATTATTATGGACCAATTGATGAGTGTATCACATTTCCTTTCCATTTATGATAAATTGTGCATTAATGAGTTATAATAGTTATATGACTCTAAGAGTGTATATACTAAAAATATTCTTTGTAGTATAGTTTGGGATTTTCATAATTATTTTATGTCAGGATTATGGAATATTACAGAAAGATCATGTGATACAAAGATTCAAATTCGATGTTCCTTTAGTATATATACCAATATGTAATCTATAGGGAATATATCGATTCTTGTTGAATTTTTGAGACTATAGATCATATATTTAAAAATATTATGGTAGATTCATCTTTAATTGGATTAATTTTCCTATAAAAATAGTCGTTAATTGAATGATATGTTTCCAATTAACAATTTCTATAGAATATAATTTTGAAATTATATTAATTCAAAAAATATAGAGAATTTATTTAAATTTTTATATGTTTAGATAAATATTTTTGTATGAATATTTGAATATGTAGTAATTCATTACTGATATCTTAGAGTTGGAAGATATCTTATGATGAGTAGAAACGTATTTTGTTAGGGTTTGGTGTGTGGGAATAGGTTTTCTTTTGAGTGATGAAATTTTTGGGACACAATCGAATTTAAATTTAAGATAATTTGATAAAATGTTTAGTGGATAATTTTGAGCTAATCATGAGAATTAGTAAAAATGAATTCTAAATAGTGTATCATCATATTTTATGATTATTGAATGATGTAATTAATGTTTCTCAACTAATAATATATCATCCAACTGCTTTACTTGTGATTGAAATGAGGATGTGGAGTTAGATATTCATGCATCATTTGTGGAATGGTAGTTTAATAAAATGATCATATGTTATAAGCCTATTAATCAAAAACTTATTTCCCTTGTATAATTTAAGTGGTTGAATTGATTAACATAGATGGCATTAGGGAGAAAATGTTTGATAAATAGGTGAAGTTTACATGATTATTCAATAGAATGGATTTAAATATTATTTTGATGAACATTTGCGATGATCTACCATATCGTGGGGTGGTTGAAAAATTATTGTATCTAATAAAGTATTGTTGTTTTTTATAATTTTTATAAAAACATGATTAATTTTTATAATTTTTTTGTTTAGGGAGTTGGCATGGCATTTGGATTCTTTTTTTATATTATTGGAATGGGACAGGTATATATGTGTTCCCACATAGATCATATGGAACATGATAGGTGTGTACCATGTACATGGATGGGAAAGCAGTGAACTAGGAGATCCACATAATGCAATGGATACCATGTGTCCCTTGAGTGGGTACCCAATAAGGAACTGAATACCCCAAAATGGGGATCCAAAGCATAAAGGAATTTTTTTAATATATTAATATTAATTAAATTTTTTATAATACATTACTTTTTTATTGTAATTAGTACATTACATAAACATACTCCCAATTACTGTATTAGTATATTTACTTTGTAAAAATGGAAACATAAAAACTCATTCATAATTAAGCTATACAGTATACCACTAGGTTCTTATTTTATATAATTATTATTATAATCATTATGAAAAATAGAAATCCACATAACATATGAGAAAGGATGTTTAAAAAAGGGTGATCTCAGTTAATCGTTGCGGGAAAACAATTGATACATATATACATAATCATGAGAATAATTTTATTAGAACAAGATCGCCAAAATAATATATCAAACCCTTAATATCAATGAAAAAAAAATCATTGCATAAATATTGGATATTCATATGAAATTAATCATGTATATATAAATAACATGATCCATGATACTATATCGTAGGAAAAAAACAAGGAACTATGGTAGGCACATAACTCCATAACAATTATTTCCATAGTAGTAAATGAATCACTACCAAGAATGTCGTAGTAGTATGGGGTCACATTCCATATCATTATGGTTTTTATTGATCACTCTAATGACTATATTTTTGGGAAATGACCATTATTTCAATATCATGATATATAAATCGTTTCCCAATGCAATGAAGGAAGATATATATCCCACCCATCCCACAAATAAATTATTCATTCATTCTTCACATGATAATAAAAAATCATATCATAACAATTGAAATTTAATGGGTGTCATAAAAATGTAATCATATAATAACATGTTGAAAATTTATAGGTTTCATAATCAATTCATCAATAAAATATCACATAGTAAGAAGCGGGTTTCTTTTACATTATTTCATCAAAAAATTAACCATTTAGATAAAGAACATAATTGGAAATCGTGAAATATAATAAACTATGTGATATTCCATGGGGAAAGATATTTAAAATCACATGAAACAATAATTTTAATTAAAAAACATATTTTTGAATCATAAAACCTTATAAAACCGCCTTTCCTTGAAAATAGACATTAAATCTTGTAATAATCACTTGAAAACCATTTTCTTTAAAAATATATAACGTACGAATGAATAAAAATTATATACCTTTTCGTTGAAAATTTATTTTTAATGAAATATAATTTAATCTTAGAAATAATAATTAAATCATAAAACATTTGTTAAAAGTCATTATCCCTGAAAATGTTCTTATGATATCTTTTAATAAACATTTCATGGGGAAAAATAATTATTACGCATTTAAAAATATCACATAACACTTTGAATCATTTGAATAATAATCCCCAATAAGTAATAAAATTACATTATTCTTAAAATGTCATTAAAATAAAGGAATTCCTAATATTACACGTAAAATGGAAACATATAAACATCATAAAATAACATATGTACATAACAAAGAATGTGTCTCAAAGTAAAAAAATTTAGACAAGACTACATTACTAAGTTGGAACATATTGAACCGTAATACACAATGAAATAGAGATAATAAAATCGATTTATATATATTATAAAATAATTTATAATAATAATATAATAATTTCATGGGTAGTATGTACACCAAAAAAATATATGAGCGGTGACTACAGATTGTATCCTACAGAAATAACAAGTTTGATAAAATTACCTTAACATATATATGATTCCTAATATACTAGCCCAATAATCATTTTTATAGGTATTAAACATATTTTTAGAAAATAATAGACACATATAAATACATTTGATATCATTAATGTTTCATTTTAGAGATTATATTACATGTTTTTTAATTAGTCCATGTTAAAGAAACATTTTGGGTAATAACCACTTTGTAAATCATAGTTGTTGTGACTTGTTATTCAGTATAAAATTACACATATTATTTTTTAGTCACTTAAATCATGAGAAAATGATTTATATAACATTTATATTGTTTATATAAAATTTATATATGAAATAGAATACATCGTTCATGGAGATGGTAAGCAATATGTATGCATTAACGTTGTTTCAGTTTTCTTATCATATTGAATTAATGAAGTTAAATGAAATATATATATATATTTATTATTTCATTATAATTATAATTTAATATATTATTTATATATTCATTATATTAATTTTAATAATCATTATTTCAATGATTAATATTTAAGATAAATATCACCATCTTGTAGAGACGGTAGGCAGAATGTATGCACGCGCGACTATTTCATTCTCATAATGGTAAAAGGTTGCGGAATTATGTCTTATATTAATTTTAAATAATCAATATAATGTCTTATTTATTATTTATATCCATTATATCAATCATTGTGTCTATCCAGATAAATTAATGATGAAAAATAGAATACACCACGACATGGATATGGTAAACTATACGTACTCACATGCGGTACATTCATTTTTTGTAGAATAAATATAAAATGGAATATAGTTGTATTATAATAATAACAAGACATACAAATATATTTTACTTTTGAGTTATTTAATTATAATTTAATCAACAATTAAATAGGTAGTAAAATAAAAAATAATTTTAAAAGCGTTGGTAAGGATATAACATATTCATCAATGATATCCCTCTAGATATACAATCAAGGACATTATAGTTGGTTCAATGAGAATACCACCTATATAATGTTACTAGGAATCTTTATAAACGAAATTTTAATTGTATGGCCAAGATATATGTCCCCAAGTCATGTTAATAGGTGATGGAGGAGGTTGCATGTCATAATTGAGGTGATCATGCCTTTATGAATACCATAAAATATTAAAATAATGTAATTTTTTCGAGATTTGAAATATATCCAAATTGAGTTATTTATAAGATTAGATTATTATGGGTCAAAAACCATTAATAATTTATTTTATAAATGTTTTTGTCATAAATATTTTCCTTATAATTTAGATTTAACATTAAGTTATACACTATAACATTTACTATGATAACATGGATTTTTACAGTTTATGAATAATATGATTGCTAAAAACATGCAAATGAACCCCAAATAGATAAATTATGAATTTTATTACCTTATTATCATTATTTTTTTGATTTTTATATATATTTTTGTTTTATACCATACAATATTATATTATTTATGTTTTTGAATTATTTATGAAAATTTTGATATTATTAGTCATTTTGATTCTAAGAAATATCATATTAACAGGATAAATAAAAAATAAAACATCTAATATCTAACTAATATTTCAGTGTAATGAATAAAATTCTTTTATATCATCAGTTATGTTACATTATATTTAGTAAAATATTTTAAATATCATTTATTTGATATTTCCATTAAATAAACAATTATTGAATTATATTTATAAATAATGTAAAATAATTTACTTCACCACTAAAATTTTAAAATACATTAAAATGATGAATATAAAACTTTTATATTTTAATTGAGAATTTATATTATAATTTTTAAATTTGAAATTACAATATTAACAATTATTTACTTATTACAATTATGAGTATGACATTTTTAACTTATCAGTACATAAACAATATTAAATATCAAATTTTATCCCATGTATTTTAAATTATTTTTAAATATGAACCATGGTTTATTTTCGACGAAACCCACTTCTAAAATTAAATTAATGTGACAGTGTAAATATATAATATTATAATATTATTTTTAGCTTTAATAATATGATTTAAAAATAATCATTGGAAATAATATTTTATTAATGTTACTATTCAAAATATCAGAAAAATTAATTTGATCCGATAAGATAATAAATATCATTCTATTTAAAACCAATTACATACAATTTTAAAAATTATAATCAAGGAAAAGGAAAAATTAATTTTAATTCTAATCCCATAGAAGTTACGAGAAAGCATGTAAATATTTATTTTAAAAGTGCAATATGTTTTAATATCTATTTCCAATATAAATTTTTTTAAATGAAATAATTTGGATTATTATATGAATAATTTATCTATTATGAGTTTAAATATCAATTTACTGTATAATAATTATATAATGAAAATTTGTTTTTACTAATAATGTAGTATTTTAACTATTCATAAAAAACATCTTAGAAAAAATACTAAAAATACACCCTATTTTAATTATGAATTTTAAAATTCAGAAAATATTTCTTATTTATCATAATAAATTACAAATTGTGTGTAAAAATAATGTTATTATTTTTCATAGAAAGATATAGAATACTTCTCATTTGAGAAAATAATATTTTTTAACATATTTTTACATTAAGAAAAAATTATGTTTTTCTTAATAATTGTTTTTTATTTATAGAAAAAATATATAATATATTAAAATTCATTATTGAAATTCCTATAATTAAATTTAATAGCTACATCATAACAATATTATTTAAATAGTATAAATAAAAAATGATGTTTCATGGAAACTCGATGTTATGTGTAACACATTCTGTGACATTGTTGCATATAGAAAAATAATAACATTGTGTTTAGTATAAATTAATAAATATTTATTTAATTATATAATAAAAAATCTATATTCAGGGTTTCACATAGTGAAAATATAAAAAACATTAAATTAAATCGGCAAAATAATAATTCACAAATTTTCAGGGTTTACATTCTACCCCCCATAAAATGAATTTCAACAAAAAAAATTATGTGTTATAAAAGTCTTAATAAATGAAATAATATATCCAAGAAACCAACATCGTTAAAAAAATCCATTAAAAAAGAATGTTGGTTACATAACGATTACACAGTGTAACTTATAATTTAGTTTCTGCATAGGAAAACATAGGGGGAAAGTAAAAACATTAACATGGGATAAAAATTTAACCAACACAATATTATTGAGGGTGATAATGAACATGGTAAGGATAAAGTAAACATTAAATTACATAACCCAAGTATCGATGTAAATTGTTATTGATATCATCATAAATGATGATAATAAGACAAATTTTATTTCAATATCATTCACGAATGATTAAGAATTTCATCAAGGAGATATATATTCTTCATCATCGAAAAATATGATTGTTTATAATTCCATGATCAATATACACATAATCACTTATTCTATTAAAAAAATGTTTAATATTTCATTCCTAATGCATTATAATATCATAAGACCAATATATAGAATGATAGGTCATTCTGTCTATTATTATAACAAAAAATTGTATGAACGTGTTATCCAATATGCATAAATCCTCATATGGTGATATATTACTGTAATCCCATATACATAATATTATTTTTAACTATAGAACATCCAAAAAATGTTTAATCTTGTAACTCTTATACAAGATAACAATCCAATACCAAAGAGGCAATGCGATGAATTAAGTTTTACATTGACCCCCCAAATTACATAATATTAATATTGGTTGTCACATTATTAGGATCTCAATATTCTCATTATTTATTCTATTAAAACATGGTAAAACCCCAATTACCATAAATCCTTTTAAAAAACATGTATGCATATTTATTTACATGATTGGTTGATATATTACTTTAAACCAAATGTTTTTAAACTTTATCAATGATAAAATAGTCTACTTTTTCATCAAAACCTCAATTTCTTCCATGGAAATTGATACTATCAAAATTAATTCATACATATCAGTCATCACATTATCAAATATTAACAAAATTTTATAAATACCATGATAATATTAATGGTTACATTGTATTAATCAAAACATCTAACTTTTAATTCTTTATCACCATTCAACATTTCCTTTTTAATAAATAATAAAAACATATAATGGAAATACATATATATTTGATTATTCATCTAAAATTATGCATGAACTCTAAAACATAAATACTTAATTCATCTATGATTAATCATAAACCATAATGTAGGATTCAATAACTGATTCCATAACACCTCCATCACAAAATATGATATATTAGTCATGTATTATTGTTCCTAAACATCAATATAATCATTCTTTCTTATGTTTAATATAGAAAATACTAGAATAAAATCACATTAAATTTAAATTTTTTATTAGTTTATTTATATAAAAATGTGTAACCAATAATTAATCACCTTGAGGACTATATTTTTAATACTTCCAATTAAGAAATAGATTTTAAATATTCCCATATTTTCTGCATCTAAAAAATTAAATTTTAACCATGTCCTTTCTTATTATCAACATTGTCTAAAGAAATAAAAACATATGAAGATAAACATAAATCACTGGATAAACCCACATAATCTTTATACATTACATATAAGATACCTAAACCATGATACATATATTTTAATTGATTACAACATTGGATTTTCCCTATGTTTTTCATGTTCATCTTCAATTGAAGTCCTTTTTTATTGTTAAAAATGATTTTGTCAATTTCCAAAGCATATCTCATAGAAGTGTCAAACTAGGTATATCACGAGGCCCATTGTCGTGTACCAGGTTATGATCGTGTCTAGTTCAAGACACACTCTCTATGTTTTTCCCTTATATATATCTATGATAGAGTGACATACACTTGTATTTTTTGAATAGGTTCCTATTTCATGTAATCCACTTTCACTATCCTTTACCAAAAATCCATGACATTTTCCTATTAATTTACTCATCCCTAAAGAAATCCCTATACATGTATTTTGGGTTCTCACTATGTTTTTTTCATCCTAGTTTCCAATGAATACTTATAGCCTTTAACTAATAAAAATTATAATGAATCGATATATATTTACATTAAAATTATATTACTTTTTCATAAAACATTAAACGTTACAAAAAAAAATTCTTAAGTACCATATTAATAAATTTCCTTTGGGATAATGGAGTGATAAAAAATGGAACATAATTGAGATATATTATCTCCCACTATGTTCTTCTTGACTAAAATCCTTTTTGGATATTACTAAAATAATATATATCATCATAACCTATATGAAATGAAACATAGAAAAGGGGGTGACATCAGTTTCTCAATGAGGGTAAAAAATTAAGATTGGTAAATATAATCATAAGAATAAGGGTATGAGAACGTAATAATTAGTATTGAATATCATACCATACATATAAAATATCATAAATAAAAATAATAGAAACAATATTGTTGTTTCGTCAGACATATATCATAATAAAATAACAAACATGATCCAAGAAAACATAATAATTTAAAAAAACATGGAAAAGTGGTAAAAACATAACAATTTAATAATTATTTCTATAGTAGTAATATTTCTATCCTAGGAACATATTAGTAGAAAATTCCTTTCTGTCAATATAATAAGATATAAATATTTAATCAATTCATTGGAGGGATATTTAGGATCCAATCATCTCATTATGAAATCATACATACATGTGACACAATATGATAAATAATAATATAATAACCAAGGATATAAAATGGGTTTCATTAACGTGTAATCATATCATAACATTTGGAGAAGATACATTTTTCATAATCCTTTCATCAAATTCTTATCATGGGATGAAAAGAGGGGCTTTAATCAACATTCCATAAAACCATAAACCATTCGGATAAATAATATGAATTTTCTTATTAAATGATAGAAGTGTTTTTCATTTCATATGGTTAATGAAATTTATTGATTAGTTAGAACATAAATTTTATTTAAAAATAGTTTTTTAGAAATATAAAATCATTTGAAACCCTATTTTCATTGATAATAAACCTGAAAACATTGAAAATAATACTGAAAACTTTTTTTTAAAACTTATAATCGAATATTGAAAATATTTCTAAATAGTTTTTTAAATAATATATTTTAAAAAAAATAAAGTAATCCTTGAAAAAACATTAAAAAATATATCATTTACATTAAATACTTTTTATTGAAAATTAGTTTAATAGATCATTTAAAATAATTTCATTATGAAAATAATCATTAAGAATGTCAATGTGTCCAAGGCCACATTGAATGATTTGAATCATAATTCCTAGGAAATAATAACAGTAAAAACATATTAAAAATTCATTAAAATAATTATATACATGATATAACAAAAAATATGGTAGTATATACACCTCGTAAAAGAATAGAGGTGTATAACAAAAAAAGTGTATCACATAAGGAAAATTGAGACAAAAATCCATTATCAATTTGAAATCTTTGGATCCGTAAAAACACATTAAATAGATATCATCAAATGGATACGAATATATGCATAAATTTAAATATTAAATTCATTGTATATACTCATGGGAATTATTTACAACCCTAACATGAAATGAGTGATGAATATGCCATGAATCTCATATAAAATCACATGTGAGATGAAATACCCTTACCTTAGGTATGATTCCCTCCATAAAAGTCTCAAACTAATTTTTAATGGTGTTAATCATATTATTAACATAAAATAGAATCATAAAAATATTTATGATATGATATAATATTTATTTATTACATTATATGACTTGTTTATTAATAATTAAACATTATTCCAATTTTTCAGTAATAAATGTTTTGTTTAACATATGTGTTTTTACTAGTTATTCAAGATTATAATACTTATATAACGTTTTAATTAGTTCGAAAATGTATATAATGATTTATATGTAATATTTATTTTCTATATAAATATATATAAAAGGTTGACATAGTATTTAATACATCATTCCTGGAGATGGTAAAATGTAAGTAATCATAATCACTATTTCCATTTACATATCTTACAGAATTAATTATAGTAAATTAATTATATATATTATATATATATATTTATTATATTATAAATTTCATATTTATTCATTATATAAATTTTTATAATCATTCATGAAATGGTTATCGTCGAAGACAAATTTCATTGCATCGTGGAGATGGAAGGTCATGTGTATGTAGGACCAATAATATCATTATCTTAATTATAAAAAAAAGTAATTATATGTTATATTAATTATATTTTAAAAATATAATTTAATAATAAATATTTATATACATAATATGGATGAGTATACCCATCCAAATAAAGTAGAGATGGAGATAAAATTACACCATAATATTGAGACTATAAGTCATCTGTATGCATGCTTTGTAACTTCATTTTTTACAATACAAATAAAAAGTGAAATATGGTTTTTCAATAATTATATTTAGATATATAAATATATTTTATACTAATTTTATTATTTTATAATGAAATATACACATAAATAGACCGTATAAGAACAAATAATTTTGGATGATTCTGTAACACCACAAACATCCTTGGTACGCTTCTCTTTGAATAATTCAATAGTGTTTGTTGCACGCAACTCCATGTTCTAACACACCAAAAATAAAAAATAGCCATTATGAATAGTAATACACACTTTTTGAAATTTTATAAATTTTATCATTCAAAATGGACTTCATTTTGGGATATGGAATATCGAAATAAACCTCAGGTGATTTTTTGGTATTTTTCCGATAACAATGAATTATTTGTGAATGGTGAAAAACACGAAGTTATAGTATAAAAAACAAATTTTTATTTAAATAATTATTCATTTTATTTATTGTTTTTGAAAAATTAGATACCTAATACCTATATAAGTTTAATATAATTCATTGGAGTCAATTTATAATAATTTTAGATATATAAAAAGTTTATAGAACTTTTCACCGTCCTTCAGCCACCTCAAAGGAGCATTTGCAAATTTACATAAAGCATAATTTTACCACTTATGTGAGTTGAAATTCAAAAATTATAGAGACATTGTTGATATCACTAGGTAAAATTTTGTTCAATAATATTAAAATAATTTGTGGTGAATAGTAACTTTTTTACTTTTATTTACCATAGTAAAAAGTATATATGATAATTAAGGGTAAAAATGATATTATTCTTACCCTAAAACATGTCCTAATTCTATTATATAAGTTTAATTCGACCAAAAACAACCTTAGGAATAAAATATGATCATTTAGGTCCACATGGATTAGATTAAGTCATTTATTATTAATTTATTTTCAAGAATAGTTAAAATAGTTAAAAACAAAGTTTAATAATTAAAACATTTTTAATATAGGGTTATACATAAGATAAATTAGACTATAAATATTCATCAGAAAGCTAAAAAATATTACATACAAAATGATATTTTATTTATATTTTTTAGACATTAAATAATTTAATTTAGTTATGACATAATTGTGATGCAATAATTACCATATTAATGAAATATAAAAATAATTGATATTATAAATATTTTAATAAATATAATTAGAGAATTTATTAATCCCACTATTTTTATGGGTTAATATGACATATTGTGTTTATATAGATGTTTTTTCGAGGTAATAATGATATTATGAATTTATAAAAAACAAAATACCAAATAGTGTCAAAATTGACATAAAAGTGTTTTTAAAACAAATATTTTCCTATTAGTTGATATACTATTACTAAAAATCTAATGTTTGGCAAAAATACTTATATAATGATAGTTGTATCATTAATGAACCATTTGGGGTTCTCTTGGAAGTATATTGTATGTTTATTAGCCATATAATATAAAAATACAAAGAGACATGGTAAATGTCAAACTATTAAACTAAGTGTTAAATATAAATGACAATGTCAATATAGTGACCCAAAACTGTATAGATCCTTTTGGTTGAGTGTTTTTCAACCCATTCCCACCTTAGAATTTAAATAATCCATTTTTGATCCTTTAGAAACTAAAAAATATTTTATTATAAAATAATATTTATAGCTTTTCATAAGGTGCTCCTCACCCCTCTTATAAAAGGGAACTCCTCTTTAACTATAATTAACACATTCAAATCCATTTTACATGGCTAAACTCTTCCAAAATACACTCTAAATTGTCCCCAATTATTCCTAGAGGCCTTACTTTTCTTAGAAAGCCAACCTAAGATGTCCTTTTGATCAAATCAAAAGGAATAACCCGAAGAAGAGGTAAATATCTCACCACCGCTTTAATGTTCCTATCTTCATCCACATCCATTTTATTTTTTATTTCCAATATAAATTACTAACTCTAGTATCTTCTATATACTGAGATGTTATTAGAAACAGGGTACAAACAAATTCTTTATTCTATCTATCCTTTGAATGACATGTCACCATTCGTGCGTACATATGGCTTACTATCTCCACGTCGTGGTGTAATTGTTATTCAATTCAATATTATTTGGATGGGTATAATAATGATGTGTAATTGATAGAAATAATAAATATAACATGATAATGATTCTGTATAAATATTATATACCATAAATATATATATAAATTTAAAATTAATAGAATGATATTGTCTCTCGTGCGTACATACAGAGTACCGTCTCTACGAACACGATGAGATTCATTCCCCATCATTTCCATTTAAGACTAATTTTATTTAGACGATTAAAAATAATGTTTAAAAAAATGATGTCATTCTTGATATGAATAAGATACATCCCATTCGAAAATAATATGACTCACATAACAATGAATATAAAGGAGAACGAATCCATTAACACTTGAAACCACGATAATACTAAGATATTACTAACAAAGAAATGTTAAAAGATAATATATGATATCATATTAATTTATAGGATTCATGTGTAATATAATAACAATTATTTCACCATCATACAGAAGTTTAACCGACCCTCGACCAAGGAAAATTAGAAGGTAAGGGTTAATTCTATAATATCATCATTATCCGAGGTTGTTTATACGTAATTATCTACTCAAACCTCTTTATCATCCACATCTATAATTCTTAAAAATATATTTCAAAACATTCTTAATATTTTATTGATTATGCTATAAAGTCATTTATACCATTTTTTTACATTTTATAAGATGTTTTTATAGGAATCCTTTCGTCGTTTTCCAAACAAGGTCCTTTTTTACCTTTTTGAAAAAATTAAGGTAAGAATGTATTGTTTTAACCTATACTGCGGGTGGATATATTTTCCACCATTATAGAACTGTTGAAGATCCCTTACAAGATTATAAAAATATTTTCAATGTAAATGTTTTCATTTAAAATTTTGTGACTTTTAAATGATTACAAATATAGATATTTTTGTCAAATAGTTTCGATTTCGTCTATGTCAACATCATTTGATAGATTTTAAGCATATTTTAAGTAGATTTAATATGATACAAAACTTCCATATTATATTAAATGTTTTGTGATATGATTGACTGTGGATGCATTTTTTTATACCAGTCATAGTTTATAAAGAAAGTATTGACAGTTTGTATTGATGTTTTAAGACAAATGTTTATGTTATGATTAATACTGTTCATATGAGGAATGAATTGGACTTAGTATATGATGGGTGGAGCCCACTATAGCTCCTCTATGCATTGGTAGGTCTCATGAGACAAACTAGTGTCATGGAAGAAGGCTTTGACAAAATCTTATTTATAGTCTGGCACAAGGCCATGAATACATGGTTATGAATGTCTTGCATTATGCATTACATCATTGTTATTATCATTATTGATTTTTCATGTGATTATTCGAATAGTAGAATATCCATGTGAATAATTAAATGGAATTATTTCATTTTATTTTAGCCACATTATCCTAAATTTCATTTTTAAAAGGATTTTGTTTTATTTATACATTTCCTTAAATATTTTTGATTATTTATGAATGGTTTCGCTATATTTTTATCCTTACTGAGAATATGAGATCACCCTTTTCAATGTAATATTTTTCCCAGGATGTGAAGAATTATTTTAGGACTGACCTGTAGGGATAGTCTGAGGGGTTCTGATTGTGGACTATGGAGACTATTTTGTTGTAGTTTTTCACTTTATCATATATTGTAAGACTTATGAATGTATGTAGTGTTTCCAAGGCCACTAAGATAATAGGTCTTTTGAGACGTGATCTTTTGTGACAATGCCAATGTTATGTAATATTGCACCAATTATGGGTAACTAGGGTTGGGGTGTTACATGTGGTAATAGAGGACATTTGGAACAAACCTTGGAAGCTAGATTTAGATAAACTATTAATAGAGTACACAACCCTAATATAGACTTTGATGAATTTTATAGAAGAACTTCCAAGAATTTTGGTATTGTAATGATTTTTTGAGTTTTCCAATCAATACATCCCTTTCTGGATATGACCAGGTAGATGTGGTTCTAGCACAAATGTACCTAGGGGTAAAACCAGAAAACACCGCTTTGAGCTAGACTCGAATGGGAACTGGTGCACGAAAATAGGCCTTGATGCACTCTTGGTTATGACACTCCAGGGGAGGATATTCTTAGGATATTTATCACTTTCATTACAAACCATTATGAAGGGTTTATGAGTATATAAATCCTCAAAGAAAACATTTTTATTATTATGTTTTATGTCCATAAACTATTCAATTTATGTTATGTGTTTTAAAAGTTTAGAATTATATATTTCGATTCATAATGTAATATAGTTTATGCCATTGTTTAAAAATGGCACCTAGTGGAAGGAATGAAAACCATATCAATGCATGCACTATATATAGGGACAGCTCTCCTACTGATGATAATTATAGTGGAGCTGGTGATACAATAGGTGCAGATCATCTTATCATTATATTGAGACAAATCACTCAGGTTATGAATAATAACCTTGCCCGTATGGAGGTCCCTGATCTACAACATGGAGGATAAATGTTAGATAGATTCATGAAGAAACAACCACCAACAATATATGGGTGTAGAAATCCACTAGTAGATGAGAAATGGATAAATTACTTAGAAAAAATATTCAACACCTTGGGGAGTATAGAAAGTGATAATGTTGTCATGGAAGATTACCACCTCACAGGAGATACTGATTAATGGTGGTCATTGACTCATAACACAAAGGAAGATGATAAATTATTAAATATGGAATGGATGGAGCTTAATGAATTTTCATAGAAAAATTCTTTCCCCATGACCATCGAGCAGATTTGGAATGACAATTTCTGAGTCTGAGTAAAAATGAGGATGAGAATGTCGCAATGTATGAAGCTAACATTAAAAGGCTAGAAAGGCATTCTTTAGATTATATACGTAACCCAAGACGTATGATTGAACATTTCATTGATGGGTTAAAACCATTTATCTGTTGAGCATTAGTATAGAAATCCTTCTCATCCTATGAAGATATAATATCATGTTCTATCAAGGCAGAAATAGAATTCACGAAATCTTATGATAATAAAGTAAAGCAAGAGAAGAAGAGAACGGTGGAGAAAGAGACATATAAAGGGAAAAAGGGAAATAAGTTTTTTCCATAATGTGATAATTGTGGGAAGAAACACCTCGGTAATTGCCTAAAACAAATAAGAGTTTGTTAAAAGTGTGGTGAAAAAGGCCACCAAGATCATGATTGCAAGGGGAAGAAAGAGGCTATCAATGTTGAATGATAATATTTTAGAGAAATTGGTAATTATGAAAATAAATTCCATAAGCGCCAAGAGAACATACCTAAAAATGACTAATAGATCAAAACTAATCTTATGCTGTTACTATAGTTAAAGATGAATAATTAATATAACTGTGTTTTTTTGGATAGAAGTAATGTATTTTTGTTATAAGAATAATGTGATATATATAAGGATTGTACTTCAGTACTTACTGATTTCATTAAAGTTTTAACATGACTAAGGAAATCATATTTTCAGTATGTGACAATAATAGAAACATTACCTTATTAGGGGAATCTGATAGTAAATTTGATTTGGGAAATTAGATACCTTCTACAGAGTGACTGGACAGAGTTATTAAGGATAACTATAAAGGTTATAATGGATTAAGTTGAACTTTGGATAGTATTGTTTTAGGTTAAACCATTTCTTATGATTATTTTTGAAAAAGGAAAACCTATAGGTCGGGCGATAAACCATTTCTTCAGACAAAGATGTAGGAATCGAACCCACAACCATAGTGTGACAGGCCTTTATTACATACCAATTCCCTACAGGACAACCCTGGTTATTACAAAATATTTTTCATCAAATAAATGTAATGTGTTAATATTTGGAACCATATAATATTTGGATAAATATAATATTTTTTCGGGTTCTATTATCTTTATGAGTGAAAGATGAGTTTATGGCAGTTATTAGTTGAATTATGAAACTATTCTTGTCAAGTATATATATATATATATATCTCCTATTCTATGAATAAATTAATTCTTAAACTATAGGGAAGTTATATTAAAACCAAAAATGTGTTATCCTAATACCTATTTTGTTGAACTGATGATATTTTAAATCATCATACATTAATGGAATTGAGGCCCTAAATTTTACACTTGTTTGTGATTGATGAACTCAATCACTCCCAATAAATATCTACATTCTTCCTCTTATTATGTGTCTATAATTTCCACAAATGTTATCCTATTCAAAAACCTAATTTGGTGGTGATTTTCTCATTTCCCTTTTCCTCTTATTAAAACTAAATTTTATTAACCCTGTTTCCGATTTGGGTTTTCCACAAAGGTATTTTATAATTTCAACCTTTTATTTTTTAAGAACAATTTAAAATTGAGTGGATTAAATTTATTGATGGAGAGGAGACTGTAACACCCCAAGATTCCATGGTACTTATGTCTTTGAATAATATAATAGCGTGTGTTGTAGGCAACTCCGAGTTCTAACACACTAAAAAATGAACAATCGCTGTTATGAATAGTATTACCCACTTTTTGAAATTTTATAAATTCTATCATTCTAAGTGGACTTCATTTTTGAATTCGGAATATTGAAATTTTCCTAGGGTGAGTTTTTGGTATTTTTCTGAAAACTTTCAATTTTTAATGAATGCTGAAAACACTGAGTTATAGTTTAAAAACTGAAAAGCTATTTCAATAGTTATTAAATTTATTTAAATTTATTTTAGTTTAAAATAGATACATAATACCTATATATGTTCAGTGTAATTCATTGGAGTTAATTTATAATAATTTTAGATGTATAAAAATTTTATAGAACTTTTCACCGTCCATTACCCACCTCCTCGGAGAATTTTCATATTTATATAAAACAAAATTTTTAATACATTTGTGGGTTGAATTTCAAAAATATGAGACACACAGTTGATATCAGTAAGTAAAATGTATTTCAATTAGACAAAAATAATTTTTGGTGGATAGTATCTTTTTTACTTTTATTTACCACGATTAAAAGTAAATAGGGTATTTAAGGGTAAAAATGATATTATTATTACCCTAACACATGTCCTAATTCTATTGTATAAGTTTTATTCAGAATAAAACAACCATAGGAATAAAATATGATCCTTTAGGTCCACTTGGATCAGATGAGGTCATTTATTATTATTTTATTTAAAGAAGAGTTAAAATAGTTAAATCAATTTTTAATAACTAAAACATTTTTAATATAGGGGTCTACATAAGATAAATTAGACTATAAATATTAATTAGAAAGATAAAAATATTTTCTAAATAATTATATTTTACTTATATTTTTTAGACATTAAATAATTTAATTTATTTATTACACAATGATGATGCAGTAATAAACATATTAATGAAATATTTAAATAATTGATATTATAAACATTTAAAGAAATATAATTTTAGAATTTATATGAATTAGACGAATTTTCTATGTAAATATTAATTATTAAGGTTGGTTACACGAATTTTTTTCGATGCAATAATGCTGTTAGGAATTTAGAAAAAAGAAAATACCAAATAGTGTCAAAATTGACATAAAAGAGTTTTTAAAACAAATATTATATTATTTATTGTAATTCTATTATTAAAAATATATGGTTCATACAAAAGATTTATATAATGATAGGTGTATCATTAATGAACCATTTTGGGTACTATTGGAGTATATAGTAAGTTTATTTACCATATTATATAAAAATACAAAAAGACATGGTAAATGTCAAACTATTTAACTAAGAGTTAAATCTAAAAGATAAAGTTAATATAGTGACCCAAACCAGTCTAAAAACTATTTTTTGGGTGGTAATTGACCCATACCCACCATAGAATTTAAATAAATCACTTTGGATACATGAGAAATTGAAAATTATTTTATTATAAAATAATATTTCTATCTTTTCCTATGGTGCCCCTCACCCCTCTTATAAAAGGTCACTCCCAATTACTTCTAATTCAAACATTGAAAGCCATTTGGCTCGGACAACCTCTACCAAAATACCCTATAAACTATCCTACCTTCATCCTAGAGGCCTTATATTGGTCAGAAAGACATCCTATGGAGTCTTTTTGATCAAATCAAAAGGAAGAACCTGAAGAATAGGTAAATATCTCACCACCTCTTTCAAGTTCCTATATTCTTCCACTTCCTTTTTCATTGTTATTTATATTAAAGAAAACAACAACTCCTATTTCTTATATATACTGTGATGTTATTATAAAAATGTTACAACCAATTTCATTATTCTACCCATCCTTTTAATGACATGTCAACATACGTGTGTACATACGACTTACCGTCTCCACATCGTGGTTTAATTGTTATTCAATACATTATTATTTGGATGGTTATAATAATGATTTTTAATTGATATAAATAATAACTATAACAAGATAATTATTATTTATATATGATACAACATCCAATTATATATTATTTTAATATCAAATGAATGATATTGTCCCTTGTGTGTACGTACTGATTACCGTCTCCACGAATGCGTTGAGAATCATTTACCATCCTATCCATTTAAGACAAATTTTCATTAGATGATTACAATTAATGTTTAAATACTAAATATAATTTGGTATATTAATATTATACGTCACATCCATAAAAAATATGACCTACATAACAAATAATATAAAGGAAAACGAATCAGTGATCACTCAAAACAATGATAATACTAAGATATTATAAACAAAATAATGATAAAGATAATATATGATATCATATTAATGGATATGATTCTTATATAATTTAATAACAATTATTTCCCCATTATACAAGAAGATAAACTACCCTCAACCAATGAACATTATAATGTAAGGGTTAATTCTACAATCTCTTCATTATCCGAGGTTTTTTATACGTAATTATCTACTAGAACCACTTTATCATCCACATCTATGTTTCTTAAAAGTGTATTTCAAAGCATTCATACTATTTTATAGACTATGGGTTAATGTAATTTATACCATTTTGGACTTTTTATAATATTTTTATAAAGGAATCATTTTTCTATTTTCTAAACAATGCCCTTTATAACCTTTTCAACAAAATTACAGTAAGTGTAGAGACCCGAAACTTGACGTACATGGACATTACATTACATTTGTGGAATACTTAGTACATAACAAAAACACACACACAAGGACCGTAATAGTTTAGTGTCTTTGGAAACTCGGACTACAATCTTCTAATCGTGGTGAAAGATCTTCAACATCTCCCATAAAGATCTTCTTTTTTTATACCTAAAACCTTTCTTTATATCCTGGGGAAAAGAAAACATAAAAGGGTGAGATCAAATGCTCAGTAAGGGTAAACAAAATAAATATCAATCACATCATATACATAAGCACATAACTTTTGGAAATCTTAACCTGCAAAAGAGATCATAATTTCATAACATGGGGTAAATCATGGCAGTGAAATGTAATCACAATAATCATAACATAAAACATGAAACTTTGTGGCATTCACACATAATCATAGAGAATCATTTCTTGTTAGTCAAGACTCATTGCCAAGACTATCTTAGTGGACAAAGTCCCTTTCTGAATCGAGTAACCCTCGTTTCAGTCCTGTTTCACTGAACCGGTATAACCTACCATTTCAGCCATGTCTATCTCATGAGATATAAAATCTTTACCCAATGTATTGGAGGGAGATATAGGTCCCACCCATCTTTTAATGAATCCTTTCTTATGTGTGCCACAAAATCATAAATCATACATCATTGCATAACCCATGTAATAAAAATGGGATTCTTAAACAACATGACCTCATAAAACCATTCATATAAGATAAAGGAATTCATAAACATAATTTCATCACAACATATTCAAATCAATGTAAAAATATGGGTAGAAACAGAAACCTTTATTATCTTAGATGGAAAATAATTTTGATAAAACACTTGAATTGAATTCTTGAGGAAAATATCCTTTCTTCTTCAAAATAAATTTCTTTTCACAAAACATCATGCAATTTAAAAAAAAAATAGATTTTATTGAAAATATTCATGAAATATTTTGGAGGAAGGTTCATGAAAATAAGGCTTTATAAAACCTAAAAATCTGTTCGTGCCGTATAAGTTAAAAAAAACATTCTTCTCGTACTTTTGTCGGAAAAGTCAAAAAGTACCTCGTACGAAAAACGACAAAAGATTCCTTTCATATCTTTTACTAAAAACTCACCGAAGGGTAAAATAGGATCTAAACAATTGTAGGTGAATTGGAATAATATTTCATATTGAGGGAACATGGATGTGGATGATAAAATACACCCCAGTAAATACCAAAGTAAAAACAATCTCGGATAAAAGTGAGATTGTGATATTTCCCTTACCTTAGGTCCGACTTGCTTTGTAAGTGTCCGAACCTCCTGTATAATGATTTAAATCATGTTATTGACTTATTACAGAATCATATTAATTGTTATGATATCATATATGGTTCACTTATGACATTATATTACCCGTTCTTTCGTAAATTCCATGTTAAAGAAGCGTTTTGGGTAAAATCGTTTCATTTATCGTAGGTGTTTTGACTTGTTGTTCTTGACATAATTATTACTTATATCATGATTTACTTACTTCCAGAATATAAAATATGATTTATATATCATATATATTCAGTATATATATATATATATATATAATAGGTAAAAAAATGAAAAACACCGTTCATGGAGACGGTAGTCCGTACGTACGCATGAACGCTGTTTTCCTTTCCTTATTGTCTTGAAATGGAAGTAAGTAGATGACATACATATGTATATATATACATAAATCCAGTAGCTTTATAATGTCATATATTTCATTATTATTTCTTATATATAAATTATAATCATTCTTAAATGGTTAACATGGAGAATGAATCTTATCGCGTCGTGGAGACGGTATTCCGTACGTACGCACGAGCGATGATATCATTTCTATAAATATTGAATTGAATTGGAGTGGATTATACAATATATCAGAATCAATATGATGTTGTAATAACTATGTATAGTTATTCTTTACACCATTATACCCATCCATGTAAGGTGGTGGTGGAAAATAGATTACACCACGGCGTGGAGATGGTATTCCGTACGTACGCACGCGCGGTGATTTCTTTTTCCGTAGGATGGATAGATGGTGAAATAGGGTTGTTTCATACTTATAATAACATATCAGTATATGGGTGATACTGATGTTATTACTTCATAATGAAACAACCTAAGAAGAAGAAGTGGAAGAAGAAATAAAGATGAAAGAATTCGTAACGGTAATTACCTCTTCTTTGAAGTGCCTTTTTGAGACCTCCTCTTAGGGCAATAAAATTGGTCTTTGAGGAAGACCAGAACCTCTAGGATGTTGCTAGGGAAGTGTAGAGGAGAAATTGGCAGGGGTTGGCCGAGCTTGAGTGCTCAAATTGGTGTGAGGAGGAGGGGGAGGAGGTGTCCTTTTATAGCGGAGGAGAGGGGCACCTTAGGAATATCTCAAAATATTATTTTATATTAAAGACAAAATCGGTTTATAATGGTTCCAAAGGGTCTTATTTCGAAGCTAAAGTGGGGATGGGTCGAAATCCTATCAACCAATAGGATTTAGACAAGTTTAGGGTATTATTTTAACCTTATCAATTAGATTTAACTCTAAGTTAAATAATTTAACTTTTACCGTGTCTTTTTGTTTTCTTTCACTATATGATTAATAAACTTACTATAACATGCCAAACGAACCCCAAATTGTATATTATTAATACATATATCCTTATCTAAGTCATTTGGCCGAACCTTATATTTTTAGGAATAAAATAACAATTAATAATATAATATTTGATTTAAAAACTATTTTGTGTCAATTTTGACACTATTTGATATATGATTTTTGTGAAAGTCATATCAGAATTATATGTTCAAACCAAGTTGATTAAATCAACACTAATATATCATAGTAATCTCGAAAATTAGTGGAATTCATAAAAAGTCTTAAATTACATTTATTTTGGTATTTATATTATCAATTATGTCAATATTTCATTAATAAGATAATTACTGCATCATCTTTGTGTCATAAATAAATTATATTATTTGATGTCTAAAAATTACAAATAAAATACCATCATGTAGGAAATCTCTTTAGCATTCTAATTAATATTTATAGTCGAATTGATCTTATGTATATCCCCGTATCAAAAATGATTTACTTATTAAACTTTGATTTTAACTATTTTAACCCTTCTTTAAATAAATTAATAATAAATGTCCTAATCTAATCCAATTGGGCCTAAATGGTCATATTTTATTCCTAAGTTTGTTTTTGGTCGAATTAAACTTGTCCAATAGAATTAGGACATGTGTTAGGGTAATATTAATATCATATTTACCCTTAGTTACCCTATTTACTATTAACCGCGGTAAAAAAAAGTAAAAAGTTACTATTCACCAAAAATTATTTTCATCTCATTGAACCACATTTTAGTCCTTGATATTAACCGTGTCTCTCGGATTTTCGAAATTCCATTCACAAAAGCGGTAAAATTTAGTTTTATGAAAAATTAATTTTTTTTTAACTACCACTTAGTAGTTTCACTATTCATCAAAAAATGAAGGTTTTCAGAAAAATGCCAAAATTTCATCCTAAGCTATATTTCATATTCCGAATTCAAAAATGAAGTCTATTTTACCAAATTCATAACATAGAAGTTGCATTAATTAATTTTATAATTAAATCCCGTTGTTAAAACAAATAGCGTGTTTTTAAGAAACAATATCTATCAAAAGATTGACACTTGTTTATGTCTGGTTTAAATGTGAAATTACATCCAATGACCAACATTGTATTAAATTGTAAAAATATATTCTAAATATACTTTAAAACCACTCAAATTAATGATTTATCACTATTAATTATTTCGATTAAAAAAAGTTGTTTTTAATTATAATTTAGTAATTTTCACTATTCATCAGAATATGAAAGTTATCCGAAAAGTACAAAAATTTCACCTTAGGCTAAATTCGATACTCCGAATCCATAAATGAAGTCCATTTTGAAAAATAAAATTTACAAAATTTCAAAAAGTGGTTATTACTATTCACAACAGCTAGTTTTAATAATATCTTAATAGCATATCGGTGTTTAGCGAAACTTGGTGTTGCGTACAACACACGCTATCGAGGAAGGTCGCGATTACGTGTAATGAAAGGCAAGTCAAGGATGTGTGTTGTGCAAGCTCCTTTTGGTATAGCGTACAACACAAGACATTAATAAAATTAAAAAGAATATTTCTTTATAAAATCTTGGGCTGTTACATTCTACCCCCCTTAAAATGAATTTCGCCCTCGAAATTCGTCGGGGTTATAAATGGTTTACTATTCGAAAGTTTCTTTAATAGAAACTCACATCGTAAAAAGGAATATCAAAACCAATCTTTAAAAACAAAAGTATGAAACTTAACGGTTACCCAAATAAACTAATCATTGGGTTTCCACATAGGTGAAAATATGGATATGGAAGTGAAATCTAACCATCATGTTCTGATGGAGAGTGGTAGAGAACATGGCTATGGAAAAGCCAGTAATCACAAATCCATAGATTTGTGATGATATAAGGTACCATCTGATTCATCAGGTATAAGATCACTAGGACAACATTTTTGGTTTTCAAGATCATTTCCCTAAAGTTGAAAATTTGAATTAGAATAAATACTTACTTTATTTTGGTACAATCTCACTGTTGTACGTGCCTTGAACAATTTCCACTTCATCTCTTAAATAAATTAAGTTGAATTTGCTACTCATGAAGTGTTAGCAGATCATGTGATAGAATGACCGGTCATTCCATCTGTCTCAAACAAAAGGTTAGAAAAAATTATATGCATAAGTCGATCTATAGTGAGATTAATCATATATGGTTCCTAAAATGGACTTATACTTCATATATCATACTGCTTAATATAATAAAACTAGTTTCTACTAAACATGGACTTCCTGTAGGCCAGTGGTAGGCGATAAAGGCCAGTCGCACTTCGGTTGTGGGTTCGATTCCCACATCCTTGTCCGACGCGATGGGCTGTCGCCCGTCCTGCAGGTTGTCCTTTTTCTAAAACTACGTTACTATAACATCCCATCAATAATATCGAAAATCTTCTATCCTTAAACAATACTAACTTATGTCCAACATAATCCAGTCTAATCTTTAGGCTTATACATAATACTGCAGTCCACTCTCATAATATAGTGACATCGATTACCAGAGATTTAATACTGTCGTTGATCCCCACATATCATAAGATATGTCTTGTTGGTCACATTCCAAACATTCAAAGTCCTTAATCGTGTATTCTCTTTAATACCTTAGTGAAAACATGAGTGCAGTTAAAAGTTAACACTTTCCACATACCAAAATCCTCAAAATTCTATATACTCAAACCATGATATCACTTAGTCCTTATATCAATCATGAGCTCATGAATACTATTAAACATTTCATTTTCTCGTCTTCATTATGCGCATATAATCTTATTTCCAAAAAATATCTCAATCACTTTGAATACCACATCAATAAATATTGCAATACTCAATGATACAACATTATTTTGGAATCCCATTACATAAACACTTAATCATTCCACCACATCGTTGTCATATTCAACATTGCCAATAGTGATCGCATGTGATTTCCCTTTGTCCTTTGCCTTCAGTGGTTTCTCATGTTGATCATCACTAACCCTTGGATTAGGGCAATTATTAGCATAATGCCCCATTTCCTTGCACTTGAAGCATTGAAGTGTTGGCGGTGCGTTCTCTGCAGTGTTTGCTTTATCATTAGAAACCCTTTTTCCATTACTTCGACACTCAGCTGCTCGATGAACTTCTTTTCCACACTTAAAACATTTTCTAGTCCCTTTTAGACAATCTCCACCATGCTTATTTCCACACTTTGTGCATAAGGAAACATTCATCTTCTTTTCACCATTATTCTGAGATTTCTCCTTAAACTCCATCTTTCGTTTCTTGTCAAAACCATGAGATGGATATGTAACACAAACTTCCATTTCTACCTTGATAGCACAACGCACAATTTCTTCATAGCTACTGAAGTCTCTTATAGCTAATGCCCTTCGAAGACTTGGTTTTAAGCCACTGAAAAATCGATTAACTTTACTTTCAGGTTGGATGATAATTCCAGAAGCATACCTTGCAAGTCTTGTAAAATTTGCTTCATAGGTACCAACAGATTCATCGTCCCTTTGCTTCAGTTCAAGAAACTCTTTCTCCATCTTTGTTCGAAGAATACGAGGGAAGTACTTATTGAAAAATAAGTTCTTGAACTCGTCCCATTCCATACACTCAATTTCATCCCTTTGCCTTGTATTCTTAATAAGATTCCACCATTGATCAGCATCTCCTTCCAAACGATACACTGCTAGGATGACTTTATCATGTTCAGAACATTGAAGAACTGAAAATATCTTTTCAGTAGTACTAATCCATTGTTCAGCAACTAATGGATCAGTAGACCCACTGAAAGAAGGTGGACGCTGCCTCATGAAGGATTCAACAGAATGTTGCTCCTTCCTTTGCTCGTTTGGAAGTCCTGCATGATTCATAGCTTGAGAAAGTTGTGTGAGCATGGCTACAAGATTTTGCATTCCATCTCCTATATCGTTTGGTTGCTCAGGGGTACAATCATTGCATTGCCCATCACATTCCGCATTAACACGGTTCTTTCGGGTTCCAGCCATCGTCTAAAACCCCAAAAGAATTGTGTGAGAGGCAAAAATCATGATAGGGAAAACAACATAATAAAGGGTTAGTATCCTCAATATCTAGCATCTTAGGTTAAATACGAAGATCGTTAGCGCAATTCTAGGACTATAACCTATACGTATACTTAACCTTAGAGACATCCCTATACATACCTTAGAAATATCTCTAGGGATCTCACTAAAGTTCTCGCATCCTAGTTTCCAAAGGTTGACTAACCCTTTCCTTTGATACCAACTGTAGAGACCCGAAACTTGACGTACATGGACATTACATTACATTTGTGGAATACTTAGTACATAACAAAAACACACACACAAGGACCGTAATAGTTTAGTGTCTTTGGAAACTCGGACTACAATCTTCTAATCGTGGTGAAAGATCTTCAACATCTCCCATAAAGATCTTCTTTTTTTATACCTAAAACCTTTCTTTATATCCTGGGGAAAAGAAAACATAAAAGGGTGAGCTCAAATGCTCAGTAAGGGTAAACAAAAGAAATATCAATCACATCATATACATAAGCACATAACTTTTGGAAATCTTAACCTGCAAAAGAGATCATAATTTCATAACATGGGGTAAATCATGGCAGTGAAATGTAATCACAATAATCATAACATAAAACATGAAACTTTGTGGCATTCACACATAATCATAGAGAATCATTTCTTGTTAGTCAAGACCCATTGCCAAGACTATCTTAGTGGACAAAGTCCCTTTCTGAATCGAGTAACCCTCGTTTCAGTCCTGTTTCACTGAACCGGTATAACCTACCATTTCAGCCATGTCTATCTCATGAGATATAAAATATTTACCCAATGCATTGGAGGGAGATATAGGTCCCACCCATCTTTTAATGAATCCTTTCTTATGTGTGCCACAAAATCATAAATCATACATCATTGCATAACCCATGTAATAAAAATGGGATTCTTAAAATACATGACATCATAAAACCATTCATATAAGATAAAGGAATTCATAAACATAATTCCATCACAACATATTAAAATCAATGTAAAAATATGGATAGAAACAGAAACCTTTATTATCTTAGATGGAAAATAATTTTGATAAAACACTTGAATTGAATTCTTGAAGAAAATATCCTTTCTTCTTCAAAATAAATTTCTTTTCACAAAACATCATGCAATTTTAAAAAAAAAGAGATTTTATTGAAAATATTCATGAAATATTTTGGAGGAAGGATCATGAAAATAAGGCTTTATAAAACCGTAAATATCTGTTCGTGCCGTATAAGTTAAAAAAACATTCTTCTCGTACTTTTGTCGGAAAAGTCAAAAAGTACCTCGTACGAAAAACGAAAAAAGATTCCTTTCATATCTTTTACTAAAAACTCACCGAAGGGTAAAATAGGATCTAAACAATTGTATGTGAATTGGAATAATATTTCATATTGAGGGAACATGGATGTGGATGATAAAATACACCCCATTAAATACCAAAGTAAAAATAATCTCGGATAAAAGTGAGATTGTGATATTTCCCTTACCTTAGGTCCGACTTGCTTTGTAAGTGTCCGAACCTCCTGTATAATGATTTAAATCATGTTATTGACTTATTACAGAATCATATTCATTGTTATGATATCATATATGGTTCACTTATGACATTATATTACCCGTTCTTTTGTAAATTCCATGTTAAAGAAGCGTTTTGGGTAAAATCGTTTCATTTATCGTAGGTGTTTTGACTTGTTGTTCTTGACATCATTATTACTTATATCATGATTTACTTACTTCCAGAATATAAAATATGATTTATATATCATATATATTCAGTATATATATATATATAATAGGTAGAAAAATGAAAAACACCGTTCATGGAGACGGTAGTCCGTACGTACGCATGAACGCTGTTTTCCTTTCCTTATTGTCTTGAAATGGAAGTAAGTAGATGACATACATATGTATATATATATACATAAATCCAGTATCTTTATAATGTCATATATTTCATTATTATTTCTTATATATAAATTATAATCATTCTTAAATGGTTAACATGGAGAATGAATCTCATCGCGTCCTGGAGACGGTATTCCGTACGTACGCACGAGCGATGATATCATTTCTATAAATATTGAATTGAATTGGAGTGGATTATACAATATATCAGAATCAATATGATGTTGTAATAACTATGTATAGTTATTCTTTACACCATTATACCCATCCATGTAAGGTGGTGGTGGAAAATAGATTACACCACGGCATGGAGACGGTATTCCGTACGTACGCACGCGCGGTGATTTCTTTTTCCGTAGGATGGATAGATGGTGAAATAGGGTTGTTTCATACTTATAATAACATATCAGTATATGGGTGATACTGATGTTATTACTTCATAATGAAACAACCTAAGAAGAATAAGTGGAAGAAGAAATAAAGATGAAAGAATTGGTAACGGTAATTACCTCTTCTTTGAAGTGCCTCTTTGAGACCTCCTCTTAGGGCAATAAAATCGGTCTTTGAGGAAGACCAGAACCTCTAGGATGTTGCTAGGGAAGTGGAGAGGAGAAATTGGCAGGGGTTGGCCGAGCTTGAGTGCTCAAATTGGTGTGAGGAGGAGGGGGAGGAGGTGTCCTTTTATAGGGGAGGAGAGGGGCACCTTAGGAATATCTCAAAATATTATTTTATATTAAAGTCAAAATCGGTTTATAATGGTTCCAAAGGGTCTTATTTCAAAGCTAAAGTGGGGATGGGTCGAAATCCTATCAACCAATAGGATTTAGACAAGTTTAGGGTATTATTTTAACCTTATCAATTAGATTTAACTCTAAGTTAAATAATTTAACTTTTACCGTGTCTTTTTGTTTGCTTTCACTATATGATTAATAAACTTACTATAACATGCCAAACGAACCCCAAATTGTCTATTATTAATACATATATCCTTATCTAAGTCTTTTGGCCGAACCTTATATTTTTAGGAATAAAATAACAATTAATAATATAATATTTGATTTAAAAACTATTTTGTGTCAATTTTGACACTATTTGATATATGATTTTTGTGAAAGTCATATCAGAATTATATGTTCAAACCAAGTTGATTAAATCAACAATAATATATCATAGTAATCTCGAAAATTATTGGAATTCATAAAAAGTCTTAAATTAAATTTATTTTGGTATTTATATTATCAATTATGTCAATATTTCATTAATAAGATAATTACTGCATCATCTTTGTGTCATAAATAAATTATATTTTTTGATGTCTAAAAATTACAAATAAAATACCATCATGTAGGAAAGCTTTTTATCTTTCTAATGAATATTTATAGTCGAATTGATCTTATGTATAACCCCATATTAAAAATGATTTACTTATTAAACGTTGATTTTAACTATTTTAACCCTTCTTTAAATCAATTAATAATAAATGTCCTAATCTAATCCAAGTGGGCCTAAATGGTCATATATAATTCCTAAGTTTGTTTTTGGTCGAATTACACTTGTCCAATAGAATTAGGACATGTGTTAGGGTAATATTAATATCATATTTACCCTTAGTTACCCTATTTACTATTAACCGCGGTAAAAAAAAGTAAAAAGTTACTATTCACCAAAAAATATTTTCATCTCATTGAACCACATTTTAGTCCTTGATATTAACCGTGTCTCTCGGATTTTTGAAATTCCATTCACAAAAGCGGTAAAATTATGTTTTATGAAAAATTCAGTTTTTTTTAACTACCATTTAGTAGTTTCACTATTCATCAAAAAATGAAGGTTTTCAGAAAAATGCCAAAATTTCATCCTAAGCTATATTTCATATTCCGAATTCAAAAATGAAGTCTATTTTACCAAATTCATAACATAGAAGTTGCATTAATTAATTTTATAATTAAATCTCGCTGTTAAAACAAATAGCGTGTTTTTAAGAAACAATATCTATCAAAAGATTGACACTTGTTTATGTCTTGTTTAAATGTGCAATTACATCCAATGACCAACATTGTATTAAATTGTAAAAATATATTCTAAATATACTTTAAAACCACTCAAATTAATGATTTATCACTATTAATTATTTCAATTAAAAAAAGTTGTTTTTAATTATAATTTAGTAATTTTCACTATTCATCAGAATATGAAAGTTATCTGAAAAGTACAAAAATTTCACCTTAGGCTAAATTCGATACTCCGAATCCATAAATGAAGTCCATTTTGAAAAATAAAATTTACAAAATTTCAAAAAGTGGTTATTACTATTCACAACAGCTAGTTTTAATAATATCTTAATAGCATATCGGTGTTTAGCGAAACTTGGTGTTGCGTACAACACACGCTATCGAGGAAGGTCGCGATTGCGTGTAATGCAAGGAAAGTCAAGGATGTGTGTTGTGCAAGCTCCTTTTGGTGTACTGTACAACACAAGACATTAATAAAATTAAAAAGAATATTTCTTTATAAAATCTTGGGCTGTTACAGTAAGAGTGTCTTTTTTTAACTTATTGGGAGGGTGCGGCTATTTTCCGCCATTATAAAATCATCGTAACTTCCCTTAAAATATTATAAGAAAATTTTCAAAGTAAATGTTTTCTTTTACAATTATGTGTCTTTTAAATGATTTCAAAAAGAGATATTTCTCTCAAATAGTTTTGATTTCATCTATGTCAACATCCTTTGATGGATTTTAAACTTATTTAAGGTTGATTTATTATGATATAGAACTTCCATATTGTATTGAAGGTTTTGTGATATATTTGACTATGGATGTGTTATTTTTATACCATTCATGGTTTATTGAGAAAGTATTGACATTTCATATGCTAGATTTAATAAGAATGTTTATGTAATTTTTAAACCTGTTCATATGGGGAATGCATTGGACATAGTAATTGATGATTGATTGCTGGTATATCTCCTCTATGCATCAGTAGGTCACATGAAACAAACTAGTGTCTTGGCAGAATGACTTGACATAATATTATTTATAGTCTTCGCACAAGGCCTTGACTATGTCGTTATGATTGCCAGGAATATTGCGTTCCATCATTATGAAAGTGGTTATTGATAGTACCTGTGATTATTCGACTAGTTGAATATCCATGTGAATATTTAAATGGATTATTTTATTTTATTTTTTCCATATTATTCTGATGTTCATGTTTTAAATGATTTTTTTAGTTATAAATTGAATTAAATGTTTATGCTTATTTATAAAAGTTTACACTAAATTGTTTTCCTTACTAAGAATCTATGCTCACCACTTTATAGGATTTATTTTTCCTAGGATGTGAAGAAGTATTTTATGAATAACCTGTAGGGATAGTCTGAGAGGATATGAGTGTTAACTATAGAGACTATGTTGTTGTAGTTTTTTTCACTTTATCATGTAATATAAGACTTATGAATGTATCTAGTGTTTCCAAGGCTACTAAACTAATTGGTCTTTCGAGACATGATCATTTGTGATCATACCAATGTTATGTAACAGTGCACCGACTCTGTGTAACTGGGGTTAGGGCACTATAGATTATGTATGGATCTTCTTTGATGATATCCCCTTAATCTTCCCTCAGATATACTATTGTTTGTATTTTGAGGTGAAGAGAACCTCAATAATGTTAAAAGGGGTGTTTATAATTGTAATTGGAATTTTATGGATGTGATTGAAGCCTTAATGTGATGTGAAAAAGTGGGGGAGTAGGTTACCTTCAATAATTGAGTTGAAGCACACATTTGGAAACACTTAAAATTTTAAAATAATTTAAAATTATTTTATAATTAAATTACTAAAAAAGGTTGTATTTAAAAAACAAATTATTATGGGTCAAATTAATATAAACATGTGATTTTAAAAATGATTAGGATTCTATATTAGCCTTATATTTTTTCTTTGACACATAGTTATACGCATTATCTTTTACGATGAAAGCGTGGTTTTTTACAATTAACGATTATTATGGTTACAATAAAATGAAAAAATAACGCCAAAAAGATCATTTATAAGAATTCTAACATTATATTGGATAGTTTCTGTAATTATAAATTTTTATGAATTTTTTTATCATTCAATAAAATATTATTTTTTTAGCATCATTTCTGACAATTATTATATTATTCATTATTTGTTTTTTTTTAAATAATCATATTAACAAGATAAAACCAAAAAACTAACATTTAAAATATCAATAAAATTTCAAAATTTTATATAAAATTTGTGGATTTCATTAATTATGTCTCATTATATCTATTTCAAAATTTTTAATATCATTTATTAGAAATTTCGTTTAATTATAAAATTAGCATATCATCATTTTGAATACATTAAAATAAATTTTTTATTTTATAAAAATTAAAAATAAATAATCATGATAAATATAAATTTTCTATATTTCAAATTATTCTTTTTAGTTGAATTTTTATTATCTGTAACCTTATATTTAAATGATTTACTTTTTAAAATTATTATTATGACATTTCAAAATATATTTAAATAAAATATAATAATTTCATATTCTCAAAAAGGAGTATTAAAAGGTTATAATTTCATCTTAAGGATTATTTTTGAAAAAACCACATATACATTGAAATTAAGAAAAGTGTTAGTGTAATTTAATCATATTATAATATTATTTTTAACATTAATTACATGATTTACTATTAAACGTGGTAAATTGAAATTTATTACATTTAATATTATTAACATAAATAATAATGTTGTTAATATTAGAATCCAACTATCATATTGATTTAACCATGTATGTAATTTTTTCAAATTACTAATCATATAGTAGAGAAAATTTGGTTTAATTCTAATCTCGTAGATGTGGAGTGAAGATCGGTAAAAGGATTGTTCAAAATATCAATATGTTTTTTATCTAATTTCAAAATAATAAAGACTGGAATGAATTAAATTTCATTAATATTTTAATAATTGATATTTTTCATGTTTAAATTTTTTTACATATAATAATTTTTTAAATTAAAAAGTATGTTTTTAACAACAATGTAGTATTTTCACTACTCAATGAAAATAAAAGATTTTTAAAAAATATAATAAAATTTCACCCTTGGATAATTTTGATATTCAAAATTCAAAAATAATGTATATTTTATCAAATTTAGTTTATATTAATGTATTAAATTAATTTTATTTTTTTATATATTATCAGGAAAAGGTGTTCATTTGAGAAAATAGTATTATAAAACATATACATACATAACAAAACAATTATTTTTTCATTATAAATATGTTATAAATAAATAATATAATTACAGTATATTAATATTTTTTATTATTATTTATATTATTATGTTAACGTATAAGTCATAATCATATTATATAAATAACTATAATAATAAAATGATGTTTTTGGGATACTCGATGTTTTGTGTAACACTAGCCAATTTGGGGATATCATGTAGCGTAAGAATAACATGGTTTTTCATATAATGTAATACAAACATAGTTATTTTATATAAAAATATCAATATTTATTGTTTCATTAATTGAAAATTTAAAAAGATATAAATTAATTTTGAAAAAATAATAATACAAAAAAATCACGGGGTGCTACAAAATGAGTCGAAACATTTTTTCTGAACAATTTCATTTGTGCTTAGTCCCAGTGAGTCTCAGATAGTTAGGTATTAAATAATCATAAATATAAGTTATTTTATATTGTGATATAGACATTTTCAATTAATTGTGCCATAGTATTTAGTATTTTAATGTTTAATTATTTAATAATGATTCAAAAAAACTTGTCGATTCAGCCTCATCCTGAGATAATAAATATGTTATAGATGTTATTTGCAACAATAATAAATAAGATAATTTTTTTAAAAAATTTAGACTTCTTGTTGTGGGTAAGCATGTTTAGGGACATTATATAGAATTTGGTGGTTATATGTTGATGTGTAATCTAACAATGGAAATGGATATGACTTAAATTGAATCATATATTTTTCCATGAGACCCCCATGGGGATTTCCTTGAGTTTTGTTATACATATATTCAACCTACAATGTTACAATTCTATATCATTTAATTTTTAATAAGTTTTAAATTTTAAATATATGATGTGATTCAAAATCATTGGGATGTAGTAGTTTCCCTAAAACCTTTACTTTGTTAAATTATTTTTTAGTTGATTATTCCTCCGTTATTCATTTAGTATGTTTTTTAGTTGTTTTTTTTTCAATAGTATTGACCTAGAGTCATATTTATTTACATTCAATGATCTAAAAATGTATATATTAATTTATATTTTAGCTTTTTATACTCTTTTTATACCATTCTTCTATTCTTCTTGTCCAAATATATGCCATTTTGTAATTGGTAGTTATGGTTTTTATATATTTCCCACACACATCATGTTTGATAAGATTAAGGATGGTATAAAAAATATATTATTTTTTCAAGGATAGGAATCTCTGGGTGGATAAATAAGATAGAATTTCTATGTGATCCTAATTTGGATAGTAATGGTACGTTATGATTTTTTATACCCTATAATCCCTAGATGTAGTATAGACATCCAATGATTGTTTAATTCTAATTAATTTTATTACCCATACAAATGATATTATAAAAAGTGATTTGTTATAGAAACATAATATTTTTACTCATTTTATTACATTAATTTTATAATAAATAACCATTAAATTATAACCCAAGGATTTTGAGGCATAATGTCTTTTAAATACTTGGATAATAATACATCATAGGGAGAAAAAATAAAAAATATTTATTTTATTATCAATAATTTTCTCCCAAATTATATTGTTCTACTAAAAATACAAGTGAGAATCTAGGTAAGACATTGACCAATGGGGAGTGCTAAAAATCCAAGTAAGGGAATATACAAGATAATAAAGAATGACTTGTGAGTCAATGGGATAACATGGAGTGATAAAATATAAGGCACATTTGTAATCATATGAAATAAAATCATATAGAACATTGTATAATAAGATCATGTAATTTTAGGGAATATTTCAGTAACATTTAATATGATATAAGACTGAGTCAATTATAACATCCTATAAAATATCACTTGGTAAAACATGTCCCATTATTTATTTGGTATACACCCTAATATCATTAATATCACCTTATAAGACTATATATTTATGTTGTTAATTTTATTTATAACATGTATAAATCATCATAAAATGATCATGATTATGTTTTCCATGAAATGAAAAAACTCATATGGAATATTCATAAGAATTACACATGTACTGAAATGGGTGGCATAATGTTATCTCATATCATAATCAAATGAAAATTCATAAAAAGGTAATTTGATAATTTATCTTAAATATTGTGTTAACTCATAAAATTATGCTATAATAAGATAGGTATATATCTGATAGACACATATACATAATTTTAAAGAAATCTATTACATAAAAAGTTTCCATCACTGATTAAAAAGTCATTAAATGATTAGATAAAATGTTTCTTAAAGAAAGTTATATTTTAACTTTGAAATAACATCATAAAAATAAAAAAAATCAAAAATATAATAGAAATTTATTTACTTAAAAATAACCATGTAAAATAATAAATTATTGATAATATAATTTTTGTGGTAATGATTTAGGGTTGTCTAGTACAAGTCGAAATAACATTCCATTCAAACTGTCACAAAATGGTAAAATATAACAGGTTTAGAAAATGAATATAAGATTACAATTTACTTTTTTTGAAAACACAATTGTTAAAAAAATAATTTATTAATGATTTTAATAATATTAGAATAAAATATTGAAAATATTTTATAGAAATCATGGATTTGGAAGAAAAAGGATTTTCTACTGAAGAGAGAAATGAAGTCTTCTATTTTTAAAATAATTTACTAAATAATATTAATTAAAATATACATGTAAATTATAATATTACCTGAAACATTCATGTCTAAATATTGTAAGATAAAATTACATTTTCTTATTATACAATGACCAAATAATTTCTAACAAATAAAATTGTAATCATTGGCAATCCTCATTATTATATGAATGAAAGAAAAACCCTTATCACATTATTAACTTTTGAATCATAAATCACATGAATGAAGTAAACGAATTGTAAGATAAAATCTCAGGAAGTATTAATAATTCAAGATATAATTTGTAATGGTAATTTATATACACAATTATAAATAAATTTAGTGAATAAAAGAACATATTATTTAATGAAATATTCATTGAGACAGAACCCTTACCGCCAGAATATAATTTTTTTAAATGCATTTTATCACCTATATAATAAAATTATGTAATCTTTTTTATCATAAAAGAACAATTTTAGGTTTAATAAATTTTATACAAATAATTTATTTCATTTATTTTATGAAATATTTAATTACATAATCAGATGAGTCCACATTGGGTGCTTTAAGGATACTCAATTCCTAATTTGAAAATGGAATTTGGGTGTTGTATATGGTAAATTGAGTAAATATAATTTCCTATCCAAAATAATAATAAAAAATTAATTATAATGTTTATACAGAAATTATTGATTTAAAAATAATCATGAATTATAGTTATGAAAATTTACTCTATAAAAATTATAGAGATGGAAGGTCGTACATATGAATATGTACTGTTTCCCTCATTAAAAAATATTTTTGGAATCAATGTAAATGTTTTTTAACATTAACTAATTATTAATCTCTCATAAATTTTATATAATTTCTTTAAATACACTAATATATTTCATCCATGTGATTCATTAATAATAAAGAATCACATTTCTTCGCGAGGTGTTTGTGCTCCAAACACCTAAATAATGTTATAGTTTTTTAATTGTAAGGTTAGTTTAGAAAGTATATAATGTATTACATTTCAAGGGTGATTAAATTTTTATAAAAATCATTTATAATGATTAAAAAATCATCATTAACATACAGAAAGTTCATTGTTCCAACTTGTGCATGGGGGCCCATGTCGTGACAATCCCTAGCCCGCCTTACATAATCCAGGGGTTGGCGACTTTCATAGGAAATACATTTAACTAAATGTGGTAAGGAATTTATTTTAATCCTGAAAACACATAAACCATGAACACTACATGACGAAAACCAAGTAGTAAAAATATAGTAGTAAATGGGTGTAACGAAAGAAACTTGGACGGAATTGAATCCAAACTAAAATATACAAATACACCATAAAATTGGTCCTTAGGTCATCCACCATGGATTTAATCTGAAGGGTATATACAAATTGTCTCTACAGCTCTCCATGTCAACCAGTCACCTCCGTTTACCGCATGGTCATAGCTCCCTAAAGTCTCAGTCGAGATACTCATCATTTGCACAAGACCCAATAAGATGTGGGTGAAGACCATGCATGGGTGAGTATAAAAATACCCAAGTGGGATCCCAAGAACCCCAAATGTATGTCAAAACTCTAGAAATAATTACCAAAAGGCATTATCTCAATCACAAATAACAAAGAAATAGACTTAGCTCAAACCAGGTATACGACTCTTAATTCATGAATAAAGATTATTAGTCATAATCTATATCATTTTATTCTGTTAGGATGTTCCAAATACTTAACCATGATGGAGTTGTTCATTTATCAATCCCCATAGGGCCATATGTCTTTGATCCCTGATGGAGTGCTCATGGGATGGTCCTTATCAGGTCATGCACTAATGATCCACAGAGGATCTCTATAATATTGATCCACACAGAGTCTCTATGATGCTGATCCATATAGGGTCTCTATGAAGCTGATCTACACATGGTGACTATGATGCTGATCCACATAGGGGCACTATGAAGCTGATTCACACTGGGTCTCTATGATGTTGATCCACATAGGGTCTCTATGATCTCGATCAACACATGATCGAAATGATGTTGATCCACACACGGTCAATATGATGCGGATCGACATAAGGTCCCTATGATTCTGATCCACATAGGACTTTATGTTTTTGAGCCACACATGGTCATTATGATGCTGATCCACACATGTTCTCAATGATGTTTATCCACACATGGTCGATATGATGTTGATCCATGTAATGTCCATATGATTCTAATCCAGATAGGGTCTATATGACGTTGATCCACACATGGTCATTATGATGTAGATCCACATAGGTTTGAAATGATGTTGATCCACAAATGGTCATTATGATTCTGATCGACATAGGGTCATAGTGATGTTGATCTATACAAGGTCTCTATTCAATTGCCAACCAACCACAAGATTCTCTTTTCACTGTGCACTTGAGTTTGGATGTATCATCTCCTCAAGATACCGGTTGTGACTCAATTTTACATAATATCCATTAAGGAGTAACCAAATGTACTTCCAGGTCATATGGTTCCCATCGTGACATATGACATGTCAATTGGACATCGGGTCTATTAGTTATATGTGTTTTAGTACTAAGACCTTGATTGGATTATGTTTAAATATATCCTAGCCATAATCTAATATTATCCAAAACTCAGGTTGAGTATCACAAAATGACTATGTTTTTCCAAATATTCTAGCGTTGAACACGGTTTATCAATAGGACGTCTGGTTTGTGAGATACATCATTTTAAGCGTATCGGTCCGTAAAGGGGTTCAGGTCCGGTCTGATCGGGTCGGACCGATGTGACCCGCCTCAACTTGGGATGATGTGGACTGGTCCTTATCTACTTTAGCCCATCTAGGATTGAACAGGGTCTAAAATGGTCCAGCCTGAACTGGCTGGGCTGACCCGAGTGGGTTGTGCTACGGTGGGCTCATCCCTGTGGCCAGCGTTGTCCGTCTACCGGGTGACCACCCCCCTTTCTCGAATGAAAAATCCATTCAGGATAAACAATTGGTGTCACCACATGGAATCGTAGGGAGCGGGTGCACTCCTTTATGTCTTAAAGACACCCTTCCGATGAGCGTGATGACACACTTCCCAGTTTCCACCACGGTTGGCTGACACCGACCGCCATATTGGTCCACCATCGGGCCTCTAGGTGTCACCACTATTCTACGGTTATCACTACCAATGGGGCTTCTGCGGGCCACCGGGTGAGCTATAGTGGTACTTTATCCCTTCCAGATGTGCCTACTATCCTCTTCTGATCCTTTTGTCAAATTGTGGCTCCCAGATTGATGTTTCGATTGAGTTCAAACTTCTCCCATGAGGAAAGCGACAAAAACCGATGTGGCGGAGCTTCCATTCCTTGATTGTTTGCCTGCGCCCTCCGTGTTGGAACCATATCAAGCGGAAATTAATTAAATCATAAAATATAAATAGAAACCTATTTAACACAACAAAGATTCATCATTCATTTCATGATTGTGGAAAAGAAACAACTTCTCATGAATTTAAACATAAACAACCACAACCTCAAGAATGAGAGGAGACATCACGATTGTGTAAAAAGAATCAGTGCCTGATGAAGCTGTCGACGTTTTTTGATCCCATATCTATTCCCCCATCATTTCCATCCAAGCTTCTATTATTATTTGGTCGAATATTCTATAAAACTTCATCAGAGGATCCTCACATATGTGTTAAAATGTCAAGCCCGAGACTCATATAAATTGTGTGGAAGGGTGACCAACACATCAAAATATTAATGAGGTTTATTAATTAATGATCATCTAAACTCTCAATGGTGTTGTTACAAAATAAAATTGTTAAGTTATTGTATGTCTTGAAATATCATTGGTCCCACCATTCTCTCTCAACATTTTGAGGAAGAATAATAAAAACATTTTTATGTTTTTTTATTATTCTTCAAAAAGTTGTAAAACTAAAATTTCACCTGACCAACTGCGGTTGATTTTAAAGAACCCTTAAGATAATCCCAATGCTTCACACTCATCCCTGCCCTCATATTTAAATTTCATGCACTAGTAAAAAAATAGAATTCGTCTCCTTCATATTTACTGAACATACCTTAAAAAATGATCAAAATTCCAATTCAGGCACAATGGGACTTAGAATCATGGGCCGTCAATTTTCAAAGAATCATAATAATCTCAAATAGTTTTATATAAAATAATATGCAATTTTCATGACTTCACATTCTCCCCCCATTAATTATTTTCATCCCCAAAAGCATAAAAAAAACTAGGAGAACATATGGGGGTATAGATCATGTATTGTATCCTCCCTCTCGCTTGTAATATAATAGAGATTCCCATGATTCTAATGAACCTTTACCAGATAAATTGACCAACCATGAAGGATTTCATCAGTTGATCCCTTATCTACAACATGATCTCTATAAGTGTCCCCCCATCATCGAGGTCTAGCTCACCTCAGTCGATAACGTGTGTTGGATCATGCATATATCTCCTTAGCGACAACACATGGAAATAATTATGCACCTAGTGCATTTGTGGGGGTGGAGCTATACGGTACACCACCTCTCCTACTCTACAGAGGATGTGGAAAGTTCCAATGAACCTCAGAGATAGCTTTTCACCCCAACCAAACAACTATAATCCAATTCATGGTGAGGCCAGTAGGAAGACACGTTCTCCTCCTTTATACTACAAGGGTCTCAATCGCTTGTCTTTATAAGACTAATTTAGGCTCTATGAAGTATTCATCCACTCTTGGATTATATGATCCTTCTACGTGGTAGCCTATACAATCTATGGAAACATATGTGTTGATTCCCCAAGGTCATTCAAGCATAGTGTTGACCTGCATGGTTGCCCATACATGGTCTCAAACCGAGCAATGTAGATAGGGTAGTGATAAATGTTTTTTAAGTGAACTAAACTAGTGGTAGGTGGTCCTCACAACTATGGAAAACATAAAGGAAACATGAATGAATAATGTCCTCATGTTTTTGAATGGTCCCCTTCGTCTTACCATTTGTATGAGGATGAAAGGCGGTGCTCAAATGTAGGTGAGTTCCGAAGGCTTCATGTAATATCTTTCATAAGCAGGATGTAAAATGATCATAATAATATGAGATGATTATCAAAGGAACCCTGTGAATCTGTAAAATCTATTGTACATAGAGATGTCCCTTGCTCTCTACTGTCCCCTTCTATCAGATGGGTAGGAAGTGGGCCAACTTGGTGAGTCGGTCAATGATAACCTAGATAGAATCAGGACCCTTAGAGATATGTGGTAGACCGGTCATGAAGATCAGGGATATACCATCCCACTTCCATTCCATTAACTCATGTTGATGCGATAAGGATTATAGTACCAGATGCTTGACCATCACTTGTGGACACATGAGGCATCGTGAGACAAACTACGCCCCTACATTCGTAATCCCTGGCCACCAATACTGACATCAGAGGTACTGGTACATCATATCCACACAAATATTTAATGTCAAAGGTGATGTATGAAACTCCCTAAACACAGCCTCACGTAGAGACATAGGTATTATAGTGTGTCCTCTGAAAAGGGTGATGTGCTCTCCACCATCATAATATATGTTAGGAGCTTGTCCTAAGGATATCGCAGCACACCAGGCCTTGCAGACATCATACCCACGTTTTTCCTCCTTGACATTATAAAGGAGTGGGAAATTATCTCACATATACCAGATATAAGATGCTCTATCACTATCCGTGTAGGATAACTGTAACGTGTATAGATTCTATATCGTCTCACTCGGAAATTATAGACTAGACAACCTCATGAGTGCTTCTGCTACTATGTTCCCCTTCCCAAAGTGTAGAAAATCTCAAATTTGAAGTCCCTAAGGAACTATTGCCATAATATATGTCTCAGGTTTATGTCCTTCGAGGAGAAGATGTAACTAAGTCTTTTATGATCAGTGTAATCATGAAATCTTTCACCCATCAAGTAGTGTCTTCACATCTCACAAAAAAGACAACTACTGTTAACTCCATGTCACATGTATCATTGTTCGGATAATTATTTCTCATCTATCCTGAGAAGTAGGCGATCACCACTCACTCCTTAACATATTAACATCCTAGTCTGGTACCTGATTCATTGTAGTTGAGTACATAGTGAACAACCTCCTTCAGTATCCCCATGATGGGGGCACTCGTCATTCATTGTTTCTACTCTAGAGAACATTATTTTCCTCTTTCCATAATTATGAAGGGTTGTAACTTCCTAGTCAAGACTAACAAGGGAGTTGAAACTCTGGAAAAGATTTTTAAGAATCTCTAGTAGTACACAGCCAATCCTATGAAACTCCACACCACGATTAGACATCAGGGTGACTCATAAGAAAGCACTACTTCTATCTTTTCTGGATTCACTAAAATTCTAGTTTCTGAGATAACATTTATCCATGTTGTGGATTTCCCATATCAAGAAGTGGAACTTTGAAAGACATCCAAAAATCTTGTGCTCTCAGATTGTATAATAAACTATCTATAGGTGTGTGTCAAGCTCTTACTCTAACACCGAGTACACCATGATGACGTCAATGAAGAATACCAAGAACTGATCATGGTAAGGATGTAAGATCTTTTCCATGATCCCCATGAACACATATATAGTGTTGTACATGTTGAAGTGAATCCCCAAAACACATAATTTCCATGCTTACATCATGTTTCTATCATTGGTACGTCCCCATCTTGTACCTTTGGATGATGATAGCATGATCTGAAGTCTATCGTAGAAAACCATCGAGATCCCTACAACTGGTCGAACATATCATCAATCATCAATAGAGGTTACATGTTCTTCACAGTCACCTATTTTAAGAAAAGATAGTTCCCATAAATCCTAAAACACCCATATGCCTTCATAGAAAATAAAATCATGGATTCCCATTAAAAACCATAGGTCATTATAAACCCCTTCTTCTACAAGTCCTCCAGCTATAATCGCAACTCATGAAGCACTGTAGGAGCCATCTAATATGCTATTGTAGATAACAGTGATTTCATGAGGAACATGTTGATCTTAAATTCTACCTCGCTGTGAGGTGTTAGTACCATAAAATCATTAGGAAAGACATCAACATAGTAGTCCAACAATACAAGATAACTTAAACTACTCATGTCAACTGCTCTGAGGGTATGGCTATCCAACTGATGTGTTTTTGGTGGTACCCTGCTCCAATAATTTTTATCCTATTTTGCAATGCATCACTTCTTGCAGATGACTAAAAAATATATTCACATCCTCACAGACACACCACACTTTGAACCAACAATAGTAAATATGACCATGGATTGTGGATAACCAGTCAATACACAAGATGTCATTTTATAGACTATATGATACTACAAGGAGATCCCAATAAAATCTCTCAAATCGTAGAGTATGATCACACTAAATAAACTAGTGTGAAATCACTGAATCCTCTACCTTAAAAATATTGAGTCATAAGGATCATGCCAATCACTCTATCAGAATCTCTAATCTATGAAGTAGAGAAGTTGAATGGAAAGAGTGATATGCACATGTGTCCATAAGATCAACAAATAGAGTGGAGTAGACATAAATCATACATAAAATCATCTCTGGAGAACTGTGGTTATAGGCCTCAACTACCTAAATATGTGGTTGTCTATGTCTACATGCTCCCTGAGGTCATGGTGGACCAGCTGAAGATGGTGGTTGTAGAACTTCAAATACCCGCTCACCACTTAATGCACGCCCTGCTCCAATTTCACTTCCACTGACCTGCAGATCTCCTTGCATGATTCTATACCTCCAATTCAGTGGTCCCTTGACTATCTGTTGGGCATTGGTATGATGGGTCAAGCACTCGAAAGCCTTGTCGCCCTACCCACCACATGTGAAGCACAATCTGATCCTCTACTGGCCTTCTCTACCTCAAGATCAATGCACCTCCAAAACTATATCTTAGTGTTGTCCTTCAATTGTCTACCCGGCTTGGACATCTAATTCATCTTCATTCTTCATGTAACATATGACTCTTCTACCATTCTTCTGGTTGGGGATCTCACCATCGTTGTCTACTTAGCTAAGAAGCTCTCCACAAATAATTCTTTCTCGAGTACTCTAGATTGCATTGGGATATTGAGTGATATCATGGACGATCTGATCTCTAGTTGGAGACCCTACTCAAAAGTCAAGACCCTAAAAAATGGTCTTGTACGAAGTTGGCGGAGTAGCGTGAGAGGAAAGCAAATCTCTCCAAGTACTAAGCCATTGTCTGGTTCCCTTCTATAAGTGCATGATCTCATGTATATGCACAGAGTGTACTGTCGATATAATGAACCCCACCAAGAAGAGGCTCTCGATGTCCATCTAGGTGAGGGTTGCATCATCATGTAACTAGAGAGGTAGGCTCCATCTTCTCCACATCATTAACAAAAAATTACTAGAATCAAGGATATCCATATGCTCTATTGGTGCCTAACTATGTGGAAATCTCCAGCTTTAGTCTCTAGTAGATCCATAACTGTCTAGGGATCTATCTCACATCAAAACCATAGAGGCCTCTCCCACTGGAACTCTTTAATCATGCTCAGTTAGCGTGCACCACCCACTAGTGTGGCTGATAGAAATAGTTGTCCAATGGGTAGTTGTGCTACTAGTGAACCACCCAAGGGTTATATTGAACTAAGAGGTACCTGCACTGAATCCTCAACACTCGATGGGCCATCATCATAAAGTATCTCCATAATCCTGGATGAAAACCTACATGGAGGAATCCTGAAAATTTAAATGTCTGCCACAATCAATACGTTATACCTGCGGATCTAACTCAAAAGAGATAAAAAGTGAAACATTTTCAAAACACAAGAAGTCAGTGTTTTCATGAACTGAGTCAAAAATCATAATTTAGTGTTCTTATGTATGGATAGGTCAGTTGTCGCACCAAAACTCGACTCATTGAACTAAAAACCACACTAAATAACTATTAACACTATTTCTATATTGGAAAGATCAGAGTCCATGATCTTCGGTAGAACCAACTCCTCCGATAAAAATTTGTCACGACCCGTCCCCCTGGGCTGATGCCATGACAACCCCAAACCTGCCTTCCATTTCCATGTGTTGGGGACTATCAATAGAAATTCATTTTCCTTAAATATGGAATTAATTGACTTTAAACCTATAAACACACAGACCAAGAACACGACATGATACAAACAAAATAGTAAAACTGCAGTAGTAAATGTGTGTACCTAAAATAATGGGGATGAAAGAAAATCTCTATTGACAGAAACATCTAAATTAGAAAACAAATCATGTGATTTTCCAGCATATATCCTGCCTAAATGGTAGGTACAACTCTTCTCTATAGCTCTCCACATTAACTAGTCCCCTCCGTGCACCACCTGGTTCAAGATACCCAAAGTCTCAGCCAAGCTGCTCATCATCTGCATAAGAAAAAATAAGGTGAAGGCAAAGCCCATTCATGTTTGAGTATAACAATACACAGTAGGGACCTCAAGACCCCCGAAGGTCTCTCAAAATTCCACAAAGGAAAAACACACAGAATGATCAGTAAAAGTCTCAGCACAATGCATGTATACAACATAGAGTTTCGGAATAGAGATGATTACTCTTAAGCTATATGATTTTATTCCATTTAGATGTATCCACAACTGTACCATGAAGGATGTGTTCCATTTTCAATCAACACAGGGTCATATGTCGATGTTCCACAATGAGTCACTGAAGGGCTAGACCTTTTCAAATCATACACTGCTGATCCGCACAGGGTGGCTAGAATGCTAATCCACACTGATTCAAAATGATGTTTATCTACATAGGGTCATTGTGATGCTGATCCACATAGGTTTTCTGTGATATTTATCCATAATGTCCCATTATTATGTCGATTCACACTGGGCCATGATGATGTTGATAAACATAGGGTCGATATTATGATGATCCACATAGGGCCACTCTGATTCTAATCCACACATTGTTAATCTAATTCTGATCTACAAAGGTTATCTATGATATTGATATAAACTGAGTTCATGTGATGCTGATTCACACAGGGTCACTATGATGCTGATCCATACAGGGTCGATGTTACGCAGATCCACACAGGGCCTCTATTCAGCTGACATCCAGCCATATGGTTCTCTTCACTCTTTGAGATTGAGTAATGAAGTATCATCTCTTCAAGATACTATTGATTCCATAACCGCCACGAAGTTCAAAGTGGAATAAAAAAGGACTTCCATGCCATATTTGTCTGAACACGATAGACGAGACGTCAACTAGACACCCGGTCTGTGAGTTATCGGCGTTTTCGAACTGAGGGCCTGGATGGATTCGGGTTCGATCCCACACAGATGTACATTAACAATATCCAAAATAGTTGTAGAGTATCACAAAAGGACCATATTTTTACAAGAAATCTACTGCCATAAAAAATTCAACAGATGGAACTTCTTTTTTGTGAAATATGATCATTTAAGCGTATCTTGGAAGAAAAGGGTCAGAGTTAGGTCCTAATCTATCCGACCGTCCCGACCCGACCTTGTCTGGGTCTGACTCGGGTTCCTCTTGTCTGACCCAAAATGGATGGGCCAACCCATCCAACCATGGTTGGGTGTGGCCCATCATGCAACCCAGCCTAGTGGAGGGAACGGTCTTCCAGTAGGGTGACCTCCCCTTATTAAATGGAAAAGTCATTCGGCATAAACAATTGACGGTGTCATGTGGCACCAACCTATTATCTGTGGGTCCCATGAGACATGTGTCCCCTCTACCATGGTTCGATGCCATGGATCCATTATTCTACAGGTGACAGCTCACCTCCCTACTACCACCATGGCCGGCTTATGCAGACTTCCCTGTTGGACCACCGTGATGTCTTCCAGCACCGCCTGTCTTGTGTGGCCATCAACAGCTAGTCACTAAGGCCATCACTCTGGTAATGTATCAGGGGGGTTTTCTCGGACCACAGATGATCTACGGTGGTCCTTTTTCACTTAAGAATGTGCATGTATGCCTCCCAATATGTTGTTGTCACTTAATCGCTCCAGAATTTATGTTTTCATCGAGTTAAAAATTTCCCATAAAAAATGCTAGAAAAACTGAAGCGACGTAGGATTTGGGCCTTGTTCATTTGGATCTTGCCATCTGAATTAGCATCTTATCAAGAGGTTAATAAATAAATCATCAAAAGATAAATTAAAAGCAATTCAACACTTCCACGATTCATCATTATTTTGAAGAACGCAAAAAAGAAACAATTTTTTAGGAATTTAAATATAAAGAACCCCTACCTCACAATCCGAGGAGACACCACAAATGTGGGCGAAGAATCCATGGTTGATTAATCCTCTAGTTTTTGTGGACCACAGATCTATTCTTCCAAGGTTTCCATCAAATCCTACTTTCTTCATTGGTTAATGATGACGAGGCACTTTTTTAGAGGTTCCTCACTTCCATGGTAAAAACCAATTCCCGAGCCACATTTAATGAGAGGGGAAAAGTGATTAATGCATTGAAAGATTAATGAGTTTCATTAATTAATGAAGCTCTTAACTCTCAATAGTGTGTTTACAAAAATGAATATTCAAGACATTAAATGGGTTGAAAACTCAACATTCCTTTCACCACCACTCAAATGATGGTAAAAGAAAAAAATACATTTTTATGTTATTTTAATATTCTTCCAAAAGGAATAGTAATATATTTTTTTCCCAACCTACTACTGTTGTTTTTAGTCCTCCCATAAAATAATACCGACACTGTGGATTCACCTGTGCCATCTTATTACTATTTGGAGAACCTATTCAACTGATAGAAATAGTCTCTTGCTTGTTTACAGAATGTAACATAAAAAATGTTCCAAATTTTTTTTCTAGGAACAATGGGCCATGGAATCAAGTGCCGTCAATGTTTTCATTCTATTAATAATCCCAAATAATTTTTCAAAAAATTATATTGGATTTCCAGGTCTTTTATGTGCTGATGGAATATAAATTACATCATTTTTTGAGGTTTTAGTTTATCTTACATTCAAATGATTATTTTGATTCAATTTAATGAAAATGGAGAAGAATATAATTTATGAAATAAGTATAATAATATATTTTAATATAGTATACACAAGGTTTATTATATTTTAATTTATAATATATAACTGAAGAGGAAAAATATGATGGGGAAAAGAAAGAGGATGGTGAAAACAATTATTTTTCGTTGGGGAACCTTCTTTGATTGTATTATTATGGACCCTAGGGTTGGTATATTGGGAAGAAAAAAAATATAATGACTGTTTATAAGGAAATTTGGGAGTCATATTTTTAGGGTTTATATGAAATATATATTAAGAGGTGTTATGTGGTGAGGAGAGGGATATATTTTTATAATTTAGGAGTGGTATTTTTTTAAATAACATAAACTATTAAATAATGGAAATAAATCCTCTAGATAAGTTCTGTAAAACTGAATATTTTCTGAGGGGTGGATTTATAAGGCTAATAACAATATCTACTAGTAAAAATAAAAAAGTTTTAAATAAGTTATCACATTTAACTATTAGGTTACTCACTTCTACCTTTTTAATATTTTAAACAAGTTAATGGTTTTCTTTTTTATTCTTATAGATCATTATGAAAAAAATTATTTTAACCTAATATATAATATAAATTATGACTATTAAAATTTATTATTTTATTTTGTAAAAATATATTCAAATAATTGGTATAATTTAATTTAAAATAAAATACTAAAGTGTGACTAAAAATGATTTTATGAAAAATTCTATTTACATGGTAAGTATGACTTTACATTAAATCATTGATAAGTAATATTCAATAATTTAATTTCTATTTGAAAAAGTAGTATTATAATATATGAAATTATTTTAAATCATTCCTCGTTATTTTTATCATTTTAATTTATTGGAATGGAAAATCATTGTACACTTTAAACCAGATTTATGAAAAATTCATTTGTAAACCAAAGAATAAACATATAATAAAATCAAGAAGAAATATTAATAATATTTAAATAATTTTATTAAATATTATTAGAGAACATATTTTTTTATATTTAAATTAAATTAACATATTAATTTTTTCTTTTAAATAATTTTATTTGGTAAAAAGAAATAATAATTTTAAAATTAATTTGTTTTTCATTATTCACTGAAAAATTAATATTTTCTAATGGTAAATAAAATTTAAACCAATGTAAATTTTAGTATTCTAGTTTATTAAAATATATTGTTTATATAAAATTACATTCATAAAATATTTGTAAATTAATTATATTATGTTCCCAATAAAATAAATAAAAATTGTTTTTGAATGAAATGTATTTTTTAAGGAATAACATGTCTATTAAATATTGAGTTATTATTAAGAATTTATTAGTAAAATTAAAACCTTATTTTTTTATATGCCACAAATAATTTACTTTTATACATTAAAACCAATATAATGTATTGGTTAAATAGTTCATATTAACATAATAATATATTGATATTATATTAACCTCTATGTTCTATATTGAAAAAACTATCAAACATATTATTTTAAAATAATGTCTTGTTACATTCTATCCCATAAAAAATTTCCATCCTTGTAATTTGTTTTTTTTTCTCAGCAATAATAGGTTTAAAATAAAAAAATACATTTTTGGAAAACACACATACAAAATGGGTTAATAAAACATAATCTTAAATGAGGGTATTAGAAATATGAAGTACATATTGACTTACACATAATTAGGTTGTTAATTATTATATATTTAGTTGAGAGTGAAACAATGAACATTGAAGAAATGAATAAATAATTATAGATAGTGATATTAATCATTGATCATTTTAAATTGAATGATCATGATATTTTATATATATAAAAACGATAAATCTATAATGAGTAAAATTACAATTGATTTTATATATTTTAAGGTAATAGAACAAAAAAAATCTGTTTTAATATAAATTTCTTATATTTGGCTGATTATGTTTCTTTTACGATATAGAACAAAAAAATATACTTACCTGATTTTTTTATTTTGTAAACACAAATTCATGATTTTTTTCCATTAAATAACATTTACCTACACCCATTACTCTAAGGAATGAATATACAATATTAATAATTTAAACATAAAGCCCTAAAATTATCTTTTAATAGATCATTAAATCAATAAAATATTAAAATAATATTACATTTCTCTTTATATAATATAATGTTTTGTGAAAAGTAAAATAATACACAAAATTAATAAAAATATATTAATATGTGAAAGTCAACAATAAAATAGGTTTAACATATACAATTACATTTATAAATGACCAGATATTCCAAATAAACTTAATAAAATCAATATGATTGTTGGATTCAAAATCAAAGGATTTCCCAAACAACATCAACTTACATCTAAAAATATATAATAACAGTCTCCACAAATAATCCTTTACATGAAACCTAAAGGTAATATATATCATAATCAATTAAAGGGTTTCCTAACATATCAATAATACCCACAAATTTCTAATAAGTATAAAATACATGATCCGATAATGTGTTTTATAAAATCAATGTAATATTTATTCATGAAATTGTTTAATTAAAAACAATTTCATTCTAACAATTACCTCACATAGTCTTATTGTAGGCCATCACTATTATGACCATTTGATTGTGGGTTTAGTATACACAAAATTTTCCGGATGCGATGGGTTGTCTCCCATTATATATGTTGTCCGTTTTTAAACAATAATTTTTATAATACCTATGATGTTCTAGAATATATGATAATCATACTCATGGTAAAATTAATAATGAAATCATTTTCCACCAAGAAATACATTAATAAATAATATTTTTTAAATGAAATCACATTATAATAAATGAATATAAATACATCAACATCTGGTACATATAAAATATTATCGTTCCATTAATCACGAGTTATTCTATAAAATATCACATCGATATTAAATCACCATTCTAGTTCATTTGTACCATTAAACATATTCCTATAAATCATTAATAAATATATACATCTTAATGATACTTATTTATTTCATGATTGATATTACTAGAATACCATTAATAAAAAAACTCTTCAACAACCTAATTCTTGAAATCCAATAAATAAAAAAACCACCATCTAAATTGAACAATTTTCATAAAATTTTCATTTAGGATATAATCATTAGATTAGTTACTTGACACTAATAATGAACATGTTACCTGCATCTATAATATTGAACTATTAGTTTTTCATTCGGTTAATATTAAATTAATTGTACTTTATTATGCAGTCAATAATTTTTTTTACAATTAGATAGATTTTTTATTCCATTACAAAATATAAATAATCTTAAAAATTTATTTTGTTATATTCTATAGTACCAATTAAAATTTTTTACATGATGGATATTTAATCATCATTCATTATCATATTTTACACTTAGATATCAATGAGACTCTATCCGTCTCTTTTATGATGTGGTTTGAAATTAAATTTTCTTCCAATTTTAAATCAGAATGCGAGATACCAATTTTAACCTGGTTATAATATCTCAATCATTCAATATCAATATGCTTGGAATCTACATAGTGATTCCATAACATTTCCATTCACATTGGTCTGTTTCATGATTTATCTTTATTCGCACCATTAATTACTAAAAATAAACGAATCATGATATCAATGCATTAACGTATAAAAGGTATAATTGATAAACCTATATGTAATATCTTATAAATGATAATTATATACTGACTTATAGGTTCTAGGTTTCAATAAATAAATTAAATAGTAATGTTTTATATTAGGTTTTACAATATAATAATTTGTTCACATACCTTTTAATGTTTTTAATGATATTTATGAATTTCAGAAACCCATAAACGAGAAGTGTCAAATAATTTGTGAAACAAGGGCCATTTTCATACACCATGTGATAATCAATTCAATATCAATGCAAAATTATTAGAGTTATTACCAGTAGGTATAACTATTCCAGATCGACATCCACTTGTAGTATCATGATAGAGATTCAGTTTCCTGAAAACCACCATCAATATACTTCACTAAAATTATTTCATATTTTCCTATATATATAATTAACTGTATATTTATAACCAGGATTCTCATTAAATTTCTTCCCATCCTAGTTTACAAAGGATTACAAATGTATTTCTCTAATATAAATTATTATGATCTTTGCCTTTTACACATATTATTACTTATTTTTTTTCAAAATAATCTAATAACATACAAAAAAAATATTATGTCGCTTAATATATTTCTAATATAAGGTTAATAATATGTTGTACTATATAATGACCCATCCCATCAGGGAACACATATATGGAATAATCCCAGCATTCCACAACCCCAATCCTTCCATTAATAGACATGCATCTAACAAAAATTTATATGAAAGAATATCTAAAATAGATGGCTATTTCGTGATGCACTTGTGAACATACACCCAAATATCTCTATACAAAACATAGTGGAATAATATAAAATATGTAGTATCTTGAGTATAGGCATATATGAAATAAAATAATTGGAATCAATTTGAGTAAAATAATGTAACACATTTCTAAAGGGGGAAAATACATGCCCAAAAAATGTAGATTAATCCTAACTACAACTAGAATAAAAGAAAACTAAGATAACCTTACTCCTGATCTATAGGTCTGGACCACCACACATAGCATATTCCCCAAAGAATCTCTATTATCCAATAATTAACCCATCCAACTTTTTATGTTCTATATTAAATATAACATGTGAAATAAAATTCCACGCATTGGTGAGTATATACACACCATGCACAACACCCCAAAACCATAAATATCAGCTGAAAGTGGTAGAAATGGTTATACCATCCTATAAAAATAGGGAAATGAAACACATCAAATATATATATATATATATATATATTCCCTTAAAAACTATGATGATAGATATATATGGTTTCTATCTCCACAACATAGCCTATGATTCTCAATGAACAAAGCACCCTTACACTAAGATTATAGAGATATTTCACTATGTTTTAAGATAGAGGACCTTCACAATATTTTTATTCGAGGTTACACACAATGTATGTAAGAATAATTCCCTATAAGGATAGGTATGTTCAACTAGTTAGGAATTTTTGATGACTTTTACCATAGTTCATTAGGGAATTCCACTAAATAATTGGTTCCCCACTCCCTAGTATCATAGGTGGTTCCACTCATAGGTTAGAGGAATCATTCTCTAGTTATATAAAGGGTTACAATCAACCAGTACATGTAGTATGGGGACCCTTACCTTGGGACACCAGGGGGTTTCTAACCATGGTCTCAAACTAATTATCATGAAAAGTCATTTCTATTGGTCCAACGTCACCTAAAGATTATTAACACTCCCAAAAGCATTTATATTAGCTAAAAATCACCTATGATGTCTTCCATCATGTCCTTTGTTGGAAATACCGAGGATAGGATACTGATGGCCCAAAATTTGTGTTCATATGGAGGATATAATCGAAAGAAGTGTATACTAAATATAATTTATCCATACTACATGGAATGTCTCAGAAACCATAGGTATGACCATTTTCCCTTGACAACGACTGTGTATATGTGACCAAGACCATGTACATTTTATCATTACCATCTACTGATAGATGTTCCCATGGACCACATTGTTCTTAGAGACAAGTTCATTCCCTTTTACATCAAATAATGCTATTGTACTCCCTATTTAGATTGAATTTCATGCACATTGGGCCCCAACATTTTTATCTGGTACATGGATTGGAATCCTAGGGTGGCTCACAGAGTGTTTTGGCTTGACAAAACCACATGTGACACATATCTCCTTTGATTCTCTATACACAATAGTTGGAAGACTAAATAGAATTTGTTACTAGAAACGTTGTTGGGTAGTATGTTTTTCCATAGAATCGTAAGGAATTATTAGTGTGTATTCATCACTCCATCATTTCCATCTCCTCTACCAAAATCATAATGGGTGTCGAGGATCAATGGTTTTACATGTCGATCTATTTTTGTTGGCCGTATTCCTGCCACGGAAACCCGATATGAATCCTTCCCATCTCCACGAAAAACTTCTTTCATACACATTAATACCAAAAACCATGTTGGAATCACTAATAGCACACAACTCATCCCAATCCATCAATAAATCCCAAATAAGTTCATAATTCTCCAAACCACCACAAATCTGGGGGTTTGGTCATCCTCGAACCCACCTAACAGAGAAAAACCTCATCCCCATGGGTAGAATTTTAATAACACAAATAACATAGTGGGGAGTATATATGAAAAGGGAAAATATCAATAGGAATTAATTCATGTACAATAATAACAATATCAGGTTATAAAAAAGATAACATATGAAAACAGAAAGATTATATCACTTAAATATGACCAATATATTAGGAGGCTCATGTGATGTAAAATAATCATTATCAAAATTTAAAAAGAAAAAAATATACTATAAGTATTTTAATCAAAATTTTTGAAACCAAACATAAAAATTATTATCAAGAAAATGATCAATCGTTGGAAAATAATTTATTTCCCATTAATGAAGAAGACATGATGAAACTGCTACCTCTCGATCCACCTTTATATGATAATCTCTCATTATTTGATATCATCATCCAATGAAAAATAAATAATCAACTTCTAAAATCCTACTAGAGTTATTCATCAAACCATGGAGATTTGTTAAAATTGATTATTAAAAAAAGTATTAGATTTATACAATAAAAAATAAAATAAATTCATTAATTAAGTATTTTAATTAAATACTCCTTGCAAAGAATAATTTTCTCAAAATATCTATCATCGACCAAACATAGTCTACACGTATGTCAAACCATATGTTCTAAAAAGAACCATGGTCTCATATTTTTTCCATGGTCGTAAAAAATGGTATAATTCATTCCACTAAAATGATGCAAAAGCATAAAATAAACTATATTATTATTTTAACATATTAATTTTTTCATCTCGAGATACCAAAACATCATGATAAATATGATGATATATCCTGCTATATGAATATAAATATTCATTTGGTAAAATCCATAAAACTAGAGATGTTACATTACCTCCACCATTAAGTGAATTTTCCCTAGAAAGAAAAATTTAAAAAATAATAATTTAGGTATTGATTTTGCATATGACTAAATCAACCCAATAGCTATCTCACACAATCTCATGCTACCAACACAATCAAAATGAATGGTACATGCTCAAGGAATTGTGGTATACTGATTGTTAATCACCATTGAGTTCTATATAAAGATGTCTCTAATCATAATGTGCTTCTCTTCTTATTAAATATCGAGTATAGATTCATTCACATTGATCTTCATCTATGAAAAAAAGAAGGAATCATGAAACCTAATAAAATTTCAGATTATGGATAGGTGGTAAAAAACACACTAGCCCTAAATAAAATTTGAAATGGCCCAATAAACATTTGTAATTTCATTCATCACTGAAAAAACAAGGATATTCTCATAATGAAGATACTCTACGGGCAACATGGTCTCCCGTATTGAATAAAAGGGACTCTAATGTCAATATTTGTATTATTATGTTCGAGTATAGGATTCTCTCATATGCTCGTGGATAAACTGATCCTTCTCCATCATTACCAAAACCAACATTGGGCCAACTATAGATGTCTTTCCAATATCAGTCTCGTGTAACAGTGACATTAAGGGGTAGAAATACAGGGACATCAAAGGTATCATACCAATATTAGAGTGATAAATAATATTATTAGAAAAAAAAACTTGTGGAATGTTATACTTCTCACATGGTATAACATATAACATGAAACATATTATCATATCCACCAACACATGGAAAGTTAACATGATATACCCTTCCATCCAGGAATGAAACACTATAATCATCCTCCATTAAGCCACAAATACCTAATGTAGGATTCTATACAAATACAGTGTGAACAACACATCATCGTTATATATATTAATCAAGGGTACCCTATGAAGTCATAATATCAACTATGTGTTCATCTTCTATAGACACTCCACCGAAATCATCTCCTTAATTTCAATGAAGTGTGAAAACATGGTAATCTAGTCAACAATAATTTGGATGGTATCATTAACTCTCACTAAATGTATAATCCCCATCATGATTTTGATATATATACAATCCATTTTACACCCTATGGTCTTACAATGATGATTCAAAAATTAAAAAACATGGTACCCAACATTTTCCAACTGACATGTGATACATTGATATACAAATTCAGTTACACTCTAACTCATGACATCCAATAAAAACTACCACCGATTTTCCTTGTACATATTTGGACTCCATGATTTATAGCCAAGCGATATGTGTGAACCAACCACAAAACCTCCACTCATAAAATTACAAGAACTATTGTCTATCCATGAAAAAGAATGAAGAACTACCCTCCCTTCAAAAAACATCCATGTATACCTTTTGAAGATATCTGGTCATGTAGAACCTCTTAGTTTATGTCTACCAGCTATGTATATCTCTCACAAAGATGAATTACAGGGGTAACCATAATTTTCAAAACAATATAACACACATCCCCATCACAAGGATTAGTTGTAAATAAGGTAACTACTCAGATACATCCTCTATAATATGAAAATTTAAATCTTGATAAATTCATCCACCCATGGATTACCATACCATGAGTGTATACTATATTTAAGTCATAGTACAAATATATCTATAACCAATGAATCTATCATAGGTAATGATATATCTGAATGAATTTATAACAAATAATCTAATGGTATGGGTATTCAAAAAAATTTATCCTAGAATATAGTTCCTACACATCTTTAAACTGAATAATACTACTGCATATTCCTGTTCATGAGCATCATAGTTCGTCAAATGGGCTCTCAACTCCCTCGAACCATATGAAATTATTGTCTACCTCTACATAAACCCTCAACATTCACCATATATAGTGTAATTAGAAAACACTATACAGACCATTTCCATCTATGTTAGTCACATGAAAGATCACCAATTAACCACATACTTATCTCCTCAAAGTATCATTGTAACATCTCAATCTAAATATAATAGTTCAATTTCCATCTCATGGTGGTAAACTGTGTTAATACACTTTAAAATTATATCATAATTTTCAAATAATATCCCTATAAGCTAGTGAATTTTTTCTTGTTTAAGACAATCTTGGGTGGACCTTAATAAAACCCTACCTCAATTTTATCCATGTCCACAATTAAACCATGCTCAGAAATAAAATTTCCAAAAAAATATTAATCTTGCAGAAACAATACATGAATATCAAGATATTATAAAAAATATTGTACTTTTTTATATGGCATGGACTATCCACATATGTTATGAATTATGCTCCTCTGAAATATAGTAGATGAGTATGTCATTAATAAATTAAAACAAGAATCATTACATATATGGGTAGAAGGTTCGATTCATATGATCCATATGTTTTTTTTGAAATCATAACATCAAAAGGCATTACATGAAACTCATATTTTCCATAGAAACTTCATAAGGATCTCTTAAGAATATAAAACATTTTCACTATCAACTGGATATAGGCATACATAAGATTTATATTTGAGATACAACTTTCCCATCATAAATAATCACAAATGTCATTAACGCTATTTAAGGGGTACGTGATATTTACCATTACCTATATAAAGAGATGATAATCCATGAATAACCTAATGAACTCATATGAATTTTAAGGAACAAAACTGGAGATTCCCCTAGGATATATTGGGCTTGATAAAACTCTTCTCGTAGAGGTACTCCAACCTCACCCTCATATCTGAAATCATAGTAGGGGTCATCTGATACTCTGTAGATAAGATCAGTGCATTATTTTTTTTTAAATTTCATAAAAACTCCCATATATTTCCTCAAAGGTATTAGTAGAATGTATTTTCAAAATACACCCATTAATTCCTCCATTATTGAAGGAACCTAGATTCCTGAAGATCCCACTAGCCCATAGAACAATCATTCTATCTGATGGGTGATGGGTTTCAACATTCTACACATAAATATCACTCACTCCACCATTATACCTACCTATACCAAGAAGGATAATCACATACCATCCATATGAATGCATTTAACCTACCTACACTGATAGTCAATCTAGGTCCAAACCATGTGCAACCAGTCTACACCAAATGTAATGTAGTAATGTTTCATCGTAAAAACTAATAGGTCCCATGAGAAAAAATCCACAATATGTTCAATCTCACATAAGTCTAATATAAGATAAATTGATGAAGCATTCCCTGTAGGGTCATCTATCAAAATTTGTAATAGTAAAGATTCAAATTGAATATCTATATCTCAAAAATGAGTAAGGTGATGAAAAAATGTCAACAATATATATCTAAAAGTACTACCACAATTTTATAAAACACATATATCGTGTCATAGATCATTTCCAGGGATTCCTATTCATAGAACTCCATAGCCAAAATCTTCCAATAAACCTTGCCATTGGATCCATAAGACTGGCATGGGTTGCCAATGGTGGGGTTTTAAGTATCTCATAGTTTTTCCTTCTACTAGTTTATCACTAACATGGATCCCCCAACATCTTCTCTTATAGCACCACCTCTCTATGGGGCACCATATCCATTCATTGAAAAACCCAATTTATGTGGTTTCCCCATCAATTTTAGTAAATCAATTAACTATATTTTCTCTATTTTATATCAGTTGAAGCAAGCACATTCAATTTGACCACACCCATCACATGCAATGAACCACACCTGTCCTATATGACTACATCCTCTTTGCATGACATGCTCCACATATAAACAATCTTGAGTCAAACCATGAGAAGGTATCAAACATAGAGAACCTCCCCCACTATCTTTTTCTATGTTATCTAGACTACTCTACTCTATCTCTGCCAATACTACATCTAGATGCCAAGAATCCCTAAGAATGGAATATCTATGTCACGAGATCCAACAATAGTACTCTAACATATTTACAAATGTACAAGATGACCAAAATAGTATAGATGTATATATAGAGACCACAATCAATCTTTTACACCTACAAGTGTCCATCTCATACCATTCCATGGTAGTATCATGTATAGTTAAAGAACTACATGGAATAATAAGGAAAATTCATTCCACATTTCTCCAATTGAAGAATCTCCTAGTTCATAAATTTTTTAAAAAATATAAGGTAATACTCTGCAAAAAACAAATAATTTAGGATTAAATATTATAGTATTATCTCATCATGAGACCTTGTGATTATAATTCACTAGTGTCCTATTACTCCATCAACAAAATTGTTTTCAAAAAAACCATATAACCAGTTGTCATTCTTAAGAGACTAAAGACTCAGAAAACTAACTCAAGACAATAATCCACTATCTAGGTGTCTTACTTACCATTATACATTAGTGGTCAGCGATACTAGCATCTCATCGAACATGCTAAGCCTTTATTCATCTTCATCCAAAACTATTAATACTATCTTTAGCTCGATAGGTGGGGATGATGTATCCCTCCCACCTGAAATGAACACCTCATGAGATGGACCCTAAATAGAGGCATAAACACTCATCAAACATATTCATGTTCTTGAATTGTGAACCTAGATGGAGGTATTAATTTAGGTGTCATTATAGTGTTCGTGACCTTTAATGGTTAGATGAGCATATTTAAATCATGATATTAATCAAGAAGGACTCTAAAATGACTCATTCTTCTATCGTGCATGTACCATTGTTTTGACCAACTAATGTCTCAGTATTCTGAGTGGTCATGTAGTTATTCAATCTAATTGTGTATGGATACATTGGACATTGTACCAACACTAGGATCCCATGACAAAAATAAACAATTGTGATTCTTGTATTTTGTTTCCCAAAGATCCCTACATATCCTTATAATGTGTATGTCTCTACACCTACTCAAGTATGAATGACATCTAATAACACTCTATAATAAAATGTTTCATAGGGAAAACATGGCTGACATAATGTAAAGTTACCAAAATCCCAGTCCCTCCACTAATAGGATAGGGTATGTTGAGAAGTACTGAGAATGAGTAACTAACATTGGAGGACTTTTTCAAATATACTTATACTCATTCACCGAAACAAATTTGTGAAATATTAAAAAATAATAATAAAATGATTAAAATAACAATTGTATAACCATGCATTAAATAGACTCTAGTGAGTACATTAGATTATAAAAAATTTGATCCAATTTATAAATGGGAGAAAATACCTGCCAATCCAGAAATGACATCCCAACTAGACAACAAATAGAACTAATGAAATCTTATAGAACCCATAACCATTTCTCCAATTCCCAACCACTATATATTTCGTATACAAAAAAGAATCACTATGATCCCCCAATGTCAACATCGCAATATAGGTTATCTTCCTAAGACATGAAATGTGTGGGAAAATACCATGTTGGTGTGAGTATATACCTAACAATTAAAATTAACTAAATACAAAAAATGGGGAAATAGAATGATTTAGAAAATGTTTTTGAAAACTATATATAGATGAAAACAAAACCTGTATATATATATATGTGTGTGTGTGTGTGTGTGTGTGTTCCCAAAAAGAAATACATATGATAGAAAAATGGTTCTCTCCATCTCAATATCACAACATACAATGATGAGTCTTGAAGAAGCTTTAAAGGCCCCACAATGATATATTGAATATCATGTGTCTCCCTTAGAATATCAGGTGGAGGATTTGCAGCTTTCAACTATTCCACATATAAGGCTGCTCACCCTCTAATCAGGGACATGTCCCATAGTATGATAAAAAATATCCACTAAATTGACCGGGGTCCATCAACTATGAGAATCTGTAGGGTTTAGATATTCAAACTGAGGACACACACCCTAGTATGATAGGTGATTCAACATAATGGATAGATAAAGGACTCGATATCTAGAATGATATGGGATTCCACTCAATAAATGGAGGATATGGACCATGGAACAATATTGGGCGTGACATATTAAGAATAGTTATAGGATATGTTCACTAGTGTGGGTGGGGGGGGGTGCTGGGGGTTCACTCAATCAAGGAGGACTCGTTCCATAGTACCATATTTGGGGGTTCCACTAACAGTTTTAAGGATTTATTAGTTCTGTATAGGGGTACCAATTAACCAGTTCAATGAATATTGGTGATTCATAACCTACGTGATAGTTGGTTTTCCTACCTCTTCCTCTGATTAGTGATCCATCCTAGGCATTTCTACATGTCTAGAGTCACCTAAGATGTGTCACGCTCCCAAAGCCTTGCAATTCATCTTGAAATTCCTTATTAAGACTAATATAATGTCATACATGAAAAATTATCATGATTGGAATCTCATAGCCAACATCTAGGTAAATAATGATGACATGTGCATGGTGGAAACTCTCTTGATATGTACACACAATTTACTTGGGGTCACACTGTGTGTGACCACACTTGGACTCCCTGTCAAGTCATACCATGCACATGGATTGGGTGGAAATTTATTACTAAACAATCATTAAGGGTACTACACATCATGTCTTCAATGAAAGGTTCCTGGTCATGTACTATCCACCATTATCATGTATAGGATCATTCCCAGGTATATATGGTCATTCCCATGAAGCATGTTTCAAGAATATATACATGGCCTTGTATCTGGTCATGGATATGAACTAGAACATATATTTTTACCTCCAATAATTCTTATGTTCTACAAAATTACAATTAATTTCATTCCACATGTGGCCCCAGTCATCTATAATCGGAACACAGGTTGACCCCCTTAGGTTGGCTCACATGATATGTGGGTCTAGCCATATGTTATGTGCTCTTAGACTACACTTTGTGTCATTAGTTTTTTTGGAACCTGAAAAAATTATTCATGCACCATAATTGTGTCATTTCCACCATTGTTTATCCCATTAAACATGTCGGGGGTCTCTGATATAGGGTTGATCATGAGCAATTTGTCACTGTAGGATAGATTTTAACTACCAACACCCCACCTAGCTCATTCATATCACTACTAAAATCATATGATTTCTATTTCAGATCCATAATCCATTTAGGTATCCCCCATAAACCCTAACCTGTAGTTATATATCTACCAATTTACAATTTTTTCACCATTTAAGAAACCTCCATGAATCTGTGGGTTCAATCACGCTCAAACCCATCACACCAATTTCAAACCACATCCCCAAGGGACAATGGTGAAAAACATATTGATGAAATTTTTAATCACCTAATAAAATTGAATAAACCATAATAGAAGTCTTATTAACCAAAAGTCATAAGATAGGGGTATCCATAGTTATTGTCGTAGAAATGGAATAATATTATCTGATAAATAAATCCAAAAAATTATGGGGCTCCAATAAATAAAAAAATTCATATATTAGATGTAAACATGATATGAATCCATGGTATATAATTTAATAAAAATAGAGACAACAAAATATGATGGGTCGTACTTTTCGAAAGATCAATCATTGGTGAAGAAATAATACTCTAATAACCAATATGTATTGATGCGATAGATACCTCTTGATGCAACTCAATCTTATTACCTATTGTTCTCCAATATGATCTTCTCAAGAAGAAAATCTAAACCTACTCCCAATAAATGATAAGGTTGGATGTCTAGCCATGTTGATTTTTATAATATATTATTTATATAAGAATATATTTTAGTCATTTAAAATAAATAAATTATATATTTTAATTAATCTCATTATCCAATAGCATACTTCCTCATAACTTCTTCCATCGAGAAACCATAGGTCATGCTTAGGGAAGACCTCACATTTTGTGAACAACCATATTCTTAGATTTTCCATCTATGGTAATTGACAATGGAAAAAAATATTTCCACTGAAAATATGTTTTAACATGGGGTAAAATATATTAATATTTTTAATATTTTAATTACAATGTCCCAAGACACCCAAACTGTGATCCCACTCTATGGATAAATCCTAATATATTCATAGAACAATTAAAATGACTAAATATATAGGACCATATTGAATAAATATGGAGAATAAAATAAAATATCTTTATTTTATTATCCATAATGAAATCCTAAATCATTTAATTCTGAAAAAACATAATGGACTAACTTGGTGAATACAATGACATATATGGTGAAATAAAATTCCTAATTTTGGAATAAACATAATAATGAAGCATAATTTGTGAGTAAAATTCATAACATGATATCATTAATGAGAAGACTATTGAGTAATCCAATAAGCGAATAACATATAGAACATGGTATTATATGATCATTACATCAATGTAAATTTAAAAACAATATATAACAATACATAATCATAATTTAATGGTAACTACCTAGGCAGTATCACATGGTGGAAAAGTCAACATAATGGAATATGTTTACTCTCTAATCTCATAAATCACGTCTCATGAGACTAAATATTTACCTAATGCGTTGGTTATCTTTCTAGGTGAACCTATCATAACATTTTTTTGTTTATGGGTTTGATAAAATTAAATCAATCATAAAGAATAATAAAATAACTACCCAGGGAGTTAAACTGGTTTCATAATATTCTTTCATATCGTACTAAAAATAGATTACATAAAAAATTCATCTGATAAATTTACCTAATTATTTAATCTCCACATCAATGTAGTCAAAAATAATCTTGGATAATTTTTAATAGTCATATATACATAATTTATATGTAATATTTAACATCAATGGTTTTTATCATTGATGAAAATGTAGTTAAATGATTACATGATCTATTTTTTGAGGGAAATATTTTTTTCTATTTATTATAATTCTAAAAATTCTTTAAGTTTCAAAAATATTATAGAATGTGTTTAAACTAAAGGACCATGTTGAAAATTAATGTATGATTTAAATAATATCGAGGTCATGAAAGTCGGTAATTCAATACATGGTGTAAAAAAATTCCGTTTACACTGTGTAAAATTGTAAAAATGAAACTCATTAAAGGAAAATTGAAATGAAGATTAATTTCAATCCATTTCATTAAAATTAAAAAAATTTGAAAGTGTATTTAATAAATAAATTATTTATAAAAAAAACAAATGAAAATATTTTTAAAAATATAGATATGGATGAAGAAAAATTTTCAACTGAAGAGATAAATAAAATCATCTTTTCGTAAAAAAAATTCTCATTCATTTTATTTTAAAAAGAATACAATATGATAATATTAGATGAAAATTTCTCGAATAATTATATGATAATAATATTATATCATTTTTTGATAGTGATAATTTTTTTAAAAAAATGTAAAATTAATTAAATACAATTCCTATTAAAAAGATATTAAAATATAAACCATCACTGTTGTGGTGACTTTTTATTAATAAAGTCCTTGAATGAAAATATATATTAACTATTATAATATCATAAAGTTTTAAGTATTTCTGAATTAATAAGTAAATAGATAATTTATAAAGCATTTAAAAAAATTCTTTGTAAAATAAAAAGTCTCTCAAATAAAAATGTATTAACATGAAACCATTAACATGAGTCCATATATTGTAATGTATTACATATTTATCCTATAAAATATACAAATATTAATTATTTTCCCATAAGAAAATTTTAGATATTTAATTCTTTACACATAAGCAATTGACTTCATTTAATTTAATGTTCAATTTAATTACTCAATTAGCTATGTCCATGTCACGTGTTTTGACGATTCTCAATAAATAATTTCGAAAATAAATTATTGTGGTGTCTATGGTATAAGGGGTCATTATTAAATAATATTTAAAATAAAATCTTTAAATAATTATAATTTTATAAAAAACACTTTTATAAATAAATATGAATTATTTTTAATGAAAAAATAACCCTAATATAATCATGGTGACTATAGGGCAAACACACATATGTGAAACATTTCTATTTATCAATGATCATGATGGAAATAAAGTAAGATTTATTTTATTTTTATATTATGATCATAGTACATTGAATATTAAGTTATTTCATTCAATAAACATACATATACCATCTATGTGATGTTGTTTCTCGTAGTGATATGGTAGTCTAACTTATACATGAACACCGACAACATTTTTCTATGGATTGTTTTGTAAGATATTATATGATATATTAATAGTCAGAAATTAATTATATGGTATGAATATAATATATAAATATTACATCATTCATGTTAAAAATCAATGAGACCCAACAATGTAAAATGAGGTACATTAGACTGTGATGTGGTAGTCTGATGTAAACAGAAATGATGGTTGTGTTTCCCATTTGATGGTAAAGGAGATACATAATTATTATTCCACAAACAAAATAAAATATCAGTAAATATGAGATACTACATTTCCAATATGTTAATTTATAATAGAAAATATAATTTGGGAAAATTATAAGAAAAAACAACGATCTTAGTGAAGAGGATTACCTTATATTAGACAAACCAACGTTGGAAAATTTATTAAAAGCCATAAAGTTTTTATTTCGGAAGAAATGATGATATATAATGTAAATAATGGTTTTGGGTATATTTTTTTCTATGATTTTTATCCATGTGGGTATAAATTTTTAAATAAATGGGCGTATGGGGTTTCCTTTTATAATTGATGAGGAGAGGAATTTTTTAAAATACCAAAACAAAATTCATTAATGGGAAGTCATACTCAAGCCAAGTACCTCAAAAATTTAAAAAAAATTTTTTAGATGAGTGATATTGTATAGAAACAACCTAAATATAAAAAAATAAACATTTTTTAAAATATTTATCACTTTACCTTTAAGGTTACTCACTTTTACCATTTTCATTTTTTATCATTAGTACTAATTGTTAAAAAGTTCTTAGTATTAATTATTACAAAAATTTATGTTTCAATTAATATATAATATAAAATATAATGATTAAAAATATGTAAAATATTTTATAAAATACAATTCCCATAATTTATAGAATTCAATTTGAAATATGATGCTTATGCCGGATGGAGATGTAGTTTTATGATAAATACATTTTTTCAGGAAATAATGAATTTCAATTAACCATAGTACAACAAAAACTTCCTTTTATTAATTTAAAATTTAAAATTTTTATTTATAATTTCTAAATTTGATTTAAATAATTTCATAATTATATTTGTTACCATTAATTTAAATGCAGAATCATTGTACGTTTTAAAAAAAATAGGGAAAAACTGATTTTTGAGGCATAAGAAAGAAATATATACAAAATTACCCTATCCAGATTATTATAATGTTATTAATTATATAAAATATTAAAAATAATATTTATTATAATTTAAAATAATTTAATTATAATAATAGAACTTTAAATTTTTTTATTTTTTTAAAATAAATGAGTCTTTTACAGGAAAATATATTTTTCACTATTCATTGAAAAATAATGAATTTCATAAAATTCCAAAACTAATCACCCTGAGAAAATTTTCATATTCAGGTATCAAATATAATCTAACATTTATAAATTAAAATATATTAAAATTAAATTAATTAATTATATAATTTTATTTCAAAATAACTGTTTTGAAGAAATCATATTTTTGTAGAATAACATATCATTATTAAAAGTTTAGTTCTTTTTAATCATTTTTATATAGTTTTAAAAAATAAATTTTTGAATGTTTCATAAATATTTTAATAATATTAATAACAAAAAATTTAATATCCATGTTAAATCGGTCACATTTATATAATAATATTTTAATATAATATCATGGTTCATTTTACCTCTGTATTGTGTGTTTAATATTATAAAAATCATGTTCTTTAAATCATGGGGTGTTATAAATGTGATTCTCGTATGTTATGTGATTCTTATTGGGATTTCAGATTCACGACACAGGAAAGTGATGATATTACCACTATTGATTATATATTTCAAACAGGATGCTACTTTTGTATATTTTCATTGGGGTGTGACGGAAATGGATGTGACTATGATATTAACATTCCTTAGTGATTGACTACTAATAATTTTATCATGTGTGTATTTTCCAAAAAATATTTATTTTTTATCATGTCATCAATTCATTATAGTGATGATCATTTTATTCTAGGGATGCTTTTATACATATTCAGATTAAGTTATTAAGTTACATTGCATGTGTTTAAATTATTATACTATGATGGGTAATTATGACTATTTTATGTGACTTGGTATGTGATTCAAGATTTATTTTTTAGACAATTATAGGTAAACCCTAATACTAGCCAATATGGATATTCATCCTAGTAGGTTTTTATGTGGCACTAATGGGGTGACATTTTTATTCTTATTTTAAATTTTTATTTACTCTTATTTATGTACAAGTCACATCATCCATAAAATTTCTTATACATTATATAGTTTTTGAAGAACATCGATGTTTGACTACTGTGTTGCACTGAAACTATATAGGGTTCCTAATTATCTATGTAGATTTTTTTGTTTGTGATCATGTTTAAGAAAGTATATTTTTTATTGATGGTTAAGTTAGTGGGAATGGTAGAGGTCAATATATGTGACCAATCATAAAATTATGAGAATGTTTCTATGAACCCAAGATATTTTTTTAATTACAAATAATTTATTATATAATATACCTATGGGAGATCATGTTCAAATATATATAACTATATGACATTATATAACATTATTTAGTTATATCATGGGTAATATTTTAATTGTTTATATAATTTAGTTATGGTTCCATTATATGACATTATAACATAATAAAATTGAATATTGATGAAATCATATTTCATCTAATGTTATATATAATTTAAAAATGATAGATAAATTTATGTATATTAATTTTTAGGATATTCTGTATTATAAGATCATATAACTTCCTGGAATAAAATCAGAGATATTAAAACAAAAAACATTGAAAAATTTCATTAGATTAATCAAATTATAGATTATCATGATGTATATCTTATCATACGATAGTATCGTATCACAGAGAGTAAAAATATTCCTATTAGAAAATATGTTACCCAAAGAACTATAGGACATTTAATCGATAGATATTATATATCACAAAATTTGATAAACAAATAGTATAGAATAATATGTGGTATAATGTATATCAAAAAATATTATATCACGAAATATTTAATTTATTTATTTCTATTTTAACTAAAATTAAATGAAGAATGAATTGTTTTTAATAATACGCTGAAATGATAATTTTGAAAATTTATTTAATTTATAAATTTATTTAATAGAATTATTTTTAATATTTTTATATATAATTTATAAATTAATATACACCATTAATTAAATTAATTTCCAAGATAATAATTTTTAACAACAAATATCATTTGAATATATGTTCTATGGAATATTATTTGGAAGTAGATGATTTAAATAAAAAATATAAGTTTAATTTATAAATTAATTATAAATTAAAAAATAAGGCAAAAAATATAACAGTGGTTATATTTGATATTATGATATGTGCATAATATTAAATTTGATTTTTAAAACATAAATATCCTTTTTTGACAATTTATTCAATTAAAATTATAAGATGTTTTTATATTTTATAATTAAAATTGTTAACTAGTGTGTAATAAGTGATATATATATATCATGAATTTTCATATCCTTCCATAGGTGAGTGGGGTGGGAGGAGTATGGGGTATGCATCACGAGGTTGAGTCCCCTAGCATATTATCATTTTTTTATGATTGTAATGAAAAAAATTATATTAGGATAATTTATTATATAATATTTTGTATATAAGTAGATTAAATTTCATTTCAAATTTCATATTCATTTTAAAATATATATATTAAATAAAATCTTTTCTTCATATTTGTAGTAAATTTATTATTTCTATTTTTAATTAGTTATGTAATTTCCATAGTGAATTATTTTATTAGAACTTTTACTGATATTTTCTTATGAATTGTTCATAAATAATTTAATTCACCATAAAATTGATGAACTGTTGATTAATTTGATTAATTTGTATATTTTAATAATGTAATTTTTTTAATTATTAGGAGTTAATTTTAGTTTTATTTTAAATAATTATTTTATTCTATAAATTATCATACACACGTTTCTGTACATAAATTCAATGAAAGAAAATTGATTCACTTTTCTTCTATATTAAATTTTTCTTGTATTTAGTTTGAGTCTAAATTTAAAGTACTATAATTGTTTATATAAACTATATGATCGAATGATGTTGGAATTTTGAGATTTCTCTAGTAAGGAATCCTTGGAGGGATCGGGACTATTTATATGATTACATAATATACAATAATTTTATGGACTGTCTAGAAAAGCAAGAGTTAGATATTTGTTCCTCCAATACAGCTCTTTTGTGGATTTATCCTTCTATGTGATTATATTCTTTTCATGAATTGTTTTACTACACTATAATTTTATTATTCATCTTGTTATGTGCACATATAGGTGGAATTTAGTATGGGTTATCAACACAATATATTAGCAGTTTATGTGGTTATAAATCATTATAGATTTAATATATTGATTTGTATAAATGAATAGTAATATAAATTTAATGACATGATTCATTTATTTATGACAATAGAATAACATGAGAATATATGGTGAGATTAAATCCCATTAAAAATATTTCTTGTTTTATTTCGTTTAATACAATGAATTTTCAAGACCTCGTTCATCCAACAAGACATGTCATGCCAAATATTGGTTCATTTGTATTATTCAGTTTTGTAAACTATGATATGGGTGGAACTAAAAGGATTTGGAACCATTTATCTTTTATTAGGATAAAATTATATGGGATAACATATTATGACTAAAATATTAGAGGAATTTTTATGTGTTTTTCCACATTGTGGATTGTGAATGGTGTTGTTCATTCAACTATCCCCAAATTATAAATTATTTAATTGAAATTCATGCCTACATAAATACTTATTTCTATTTAGAATGATGATATTCTTCCATAAAATAATGAAATATTAATTTTTCCTTTATATGGGTATGATAAATTTAAAATGGGTATTATTATTTTTGAATCATATTTAAAATAAGTACTTACTAAATTGTTTCCAAACATGACTCTCATCTAACAAAAGTTTCAATTGATGATTAACATAAACATCATCATAAATAATAATATTTAGATTAAAATTTATAAAAAAAGATATTTAATTTAATAATAATATTACAGTAGTATGAAACATGAGAATCATTCATAAGGAATATTATGTGTGTTTGTTCATTACATTATGAAATAACAAAATATTGAATCAGTTCAATAATTAAATAAATATGTAATGGATATGAATAGATTTATAAACTTGATCCTCTAATGTATTAGATGAATACAACCTATATATATTCATTATCAACTTTTATACTCAATATGATTGGTTATTATAATGATTTATAGATATTGATGGATTCACATAAGGATTTTTATAGTTATAGAACACGAGACATTTTCTTTTTTAGAGACATTATGTTAATGTGAATTAGTTTAAAAAAATTACCACGTATTTTAAAAATATTAATGATAGATAAACTATGAATAATATGTATAGATTCAAGTAATATATATACATTATATGTGTATAAAAGATAAAACATATTGAATAAAAGTTATTAGAAAATTATTATAAATTCTCATCTAAATAACAACTTATTGGCATATAATACAAATAGATTATCTTGGAAGGGAGTTTTATATTTCAATATTATAAAATTTTTCTTAAATATAAACATAGTTTGGGAATATCCATGCAATGAAAATATGATTTATTAGTGATATATAAATCAATCATTATTTTAAATGGTTATATCATAATGAATATATATTTTACATTTTTTTCAGTATACATGAATTAAAAAAATTAACTATTGGAAAATGTTCATGTTTTCAATAATTTATGTTTTTATTTTAAATAGTGAAATTGAATGAAATAAATTATTATAATAATAAATGGATCTAAATATATCATTTTTTTATTCATCTTATTTACCATATCTAATGGGATATTTTTTATTATGAATTATGTTTTCGGAAAAATATGACAAGATATATTCAATAAACATGTTTTATTAATTTTTCATATTCAATAAATGTTTAGATAATGAGAAATGTTTTAAAATAATATCCTTGACATAAATTTTTATCTTGATATTTTTTAAAATAAGGTTGATGTGATATCACAACCCAGTAATGGAATATTGTTTTGAATGAAGTCTTCTTTTGAGAATAATGCTTATTAAACATATCATATCATATGTGGTTTTTATGTAATTGTTTTCATGATTAATATTACTAGTAAATATCAATAAGTCTTACTTCATAAAATAGAATAATTTTTGAAACCAAAAAAGAGTATTAAGAATTGAATATAGTATCTATGAGGCTAATAAGACTATATATAGTGTTTATGAAGTATAAAAATAAAAATAAAATTATTATCAAGTAAAATTTAATCTGAAATAAATATTGTTATATATTTATTATATAATGAATAAAATATATAATAATATTATTTACCAAATATTTCAAAGGAAAAATATTTAAATAAATGTACATATTAATTATTATTATATTGAATTTTAAATATCATAATGTAGACTATTGATGTTTTAAACATGAGAACATTTTAATTTTGATGTAAATGAGATTTAACACTTATATGTATGTGTGTAAAAATGGGAAATGATCCCTATTTTTTAACATAAATCAATATAGGACACATTATACATGTTACTCACTAAATAGTTTGGTGGATGGGTTTTGTTAATATGTTGACCTAGATATGTAGGGAGGATTACATCGAGATTTATGATTTTATCAAAAACCTTATTGTGAATAAATCATAATGTTGATATATTGATTAATTTTAAAAGATGTTATTTGACGTTCAATTAAATATAGACCTGTTAAAAAGTTATTAATAGGCTTATGAATATTATATTTATCATGTTATAATGAAATATTTTCCACTTTACTGTTATTAAATTCTGGGTATATATTTATTGAGATGTTAACCAATAGTTAACATATCAGAGATTGATTTTCTGTTATCACTAAATAATGATCATTATAGTCCATTATATATCATAAAAAGATGTTATGTTTAACATGAGTATTATTCTTGTATTGATATATTAAATATACTGATGTATACTATAAATTATTATTTTTACCTATTCACCCATGTAGTGTACCACATGAAGTGCCATAATTAATGTATTTTCTATGATAAGGGTGCATGATTCATATTTGGATTACCCAAATACCTAATAGTTCCTAGAACCCTATTATGAGAACCATCATTATTTGAATAATTCCATAGAAAATCCAAGTTATATTCTACTTATAGAGTTATTGGGTATTTTTTAGATCAATTCAAAAATTTAAGCTTCACCAATATAGGATTTATCCTTTCATATATCAACTATATCATATGGGATATTTTTTAAAATTGAATTTGGAAATATATGAAAATACATAGAAAACACATATAATGATCCTCTCAATCAGATGAGTGGCATGGGATGTACTTTTCAATATAGGTGAATTAAAAGTTATATATTAATCAAACTGAACATTATATACTCAGAGAATATGTAACATAAGTATTGATATACATGATTGAATTACTCCATGTCTTGTGGTTAACAAATTATGTATTCATATATATTAAATTAAAACCCATGTGTATATTTTATGCAACCTATGTAGTATGGTATTACGAACAATGGGTTCAGTAGATATCATTCCATATCTCTCCCTAGATTATGTTTCAATTATTCATTCATAGATTGCAATTAATTATTATGCTTATTGATTCAAGAATTCATATATTTTTAAAGGCTAAAAATTACTTTTTAGGCATAAATTTATGTTTTATTGAAGCTGTAATTATTTTAAATATAGATCATCTCTAAGATATGTTTATATATTAAGTATAATGAGAGTTAGAGGGTTATTCACATGTTATTTAATATGATAAAATATATAGTGGAATTTATGTGAAATTCCAAAAGTGTTTTTTAATATATTCACAATATTTATTGTATAATATAACATATGATCTTATACGTGATATAATATAAGGTGAAATTGTTAAAAGGTTATGAGGTATATGTTTGAATTGTAATATTGAATGTCATATTCCATAAATAGTTATTATTTTGTGCATGTGTTTTTTCATATCACGTTTTTTTTTGTATATTGATTATAAACCAGTACCTATACTATATTGTATCACCATGTAGTTATTTATCAGGATTGTATATCATTGAGTTTGGAAATTTTATATCATAGATTAGATTTATTCCAAAAAAATATGATTTTACTAAAAATATGGGGATATCCATTCAATTTTGGAGGATAAACTTATTTTTTTATTGATTATCAAAAGCCTATATTCTGTATTCATTTTTCTCACTTATCCTTAGATATGAAATATCATTTTCCTTGATATTGTAGAGTATTTCCCAGTGTATCGATAATTCAACATAAATCTATAGACAAATCCTATAAGGGATATTATAATAGACATATCTATGGTGTCTTTATCAATACATAATGATGAATGTTATAATTGGTTATCAACATTTCACTGTACACTAAATTATATATTTTTAGGAACTATTGATTTCACTTTAAAACATTAAATATCATTTTTGGGAGGTATATTTTTTAACTATTTATATTTGAAGAAATAAAAATATTTGAAATCTAATGACATAGTCCCATTATATATTAAATATCATCAATTAATTATTCAATTGATTCATTAAGATACACAATAGGTTGTGGTTCAAAAAAATATTTATTTAATGAGATATCAAAAATGAATGTAAGTAACTCCATCTGCACATAAACAATTATAACACCATCTATCTATATTATTTTATTACTTTACAATTTATGAGTTATTCAACACCCATAAGATCTTAAAACCCACCATATGTATTATTATTTGATTTATAAAAAGAAAAAACTATGATTTTATTATTTTATTGCTTGTATATAATAATTTAAATTTAAATTATACTATGTCTTATAAATAATAAATTATATCATAATATATCTATGTTTGATTCAATAATCAATCCAAATATATAGTGTATTATTGGAATCATTATCATAAAATGAAATAATTTTTAAGGATTTTTATAAATCCTTAAATAAATTGATAGAATTTTTTACTGTATCTTTATATATTAATCCATATAGAGTTATTAATGATATTTAGTAAAATAACTATAAACCATTAAAAAAATACCAATTTTTTTTATATATCCTCCATAACATAAAAAAATAATATTTTTGAATTTCTTGCATACTCATCCACAATCTCCTCATATTTTTTTCATAGATTCAAGAATCTCATTCTTTTCTCATAATTTTTCTTAATAGGAAAATATATTTCTAGAATAATAGACATAAATTCATACCAATCCATGTTTTGAATATCCTTTTCAATGTTAGTAACATGAATATGTGACCATAGTTGGTCCACATATTCCATTAAATGATATAGTGAGATGATAAAATTTGATATATATATATATATGGACACAAATTCCATAAAGATATTCTCTATAGCCATTTATTATTTGGTTTTCACTATTTAATTAGTGAACCCATAGAATTATGGAGGTGTGTGCCACATATAATAGACTAAATATGTCGATCAATATGAACATCCATAGGGTTTCTCTATGAAGTATTGTTTACTTTTACATACTAAATTAAATAAAATAGAATGGTAAGAATAAAATTATCATCATAAATAACTAAACTATCATCTTTATTTATAAAATTCACACATTTACATTAATTATTGGTTTGATTTAAATTTCATTTTGTAGACAACATTATCTAATAAATAATATTTCATTAACTAAAATGTTTTAACTGATTAATTAATGAAAGAATAAAAATATATTGTTTTGTTAAAAAAATAATCATATTCATTACAAATCTATCAAATAAATTCAAGAAATATCTATAGAAATATAGTGTGGTATATTCTAGTCTCTAAACATATTTTCCTTTTAATCTAGTTTCTATGCTTTCGATTAATCATTGCTCGAATACCAATGAGGAAAACCCCATCCAAACTCTCCCATATTTAATATGTAATTTGTCTTATTGTAATTATGTTATATGTGATTAAATAAATAATATTATTTAATAATATATATGATTTTGAATAAATATATGACAATACAAGAATAATAATTATATCACTTGAGAAAATTTGTTATTCATAATGAGATGAGTATGGATCACTATAGATGGGGTGGCTCGAGAGATCATGAGGTTATTTTTTCCTAAATTTCTCATATCTGTTTAAATGTTTACGGTCTAAAATATATAATAGTCGATGATTATAGAATGTTTTGTTTTACTAATATAATGAATAAAATATAAAATATATTATATTTTATGAGGTGTTTTGTAATGATTATTATGGTATTAAATGTCTATATGTTCCTAAATTGAAGGAATAATAAATTTAGAACATGATATAGGGAAAATCAATAGTTATAGAAAATACATGAAAAATAAATTAATATCTATAATATTTAAATTTTATCTTATATTAATAGTATTATTTTATAAAAAATTTATAATCTATGATTTCTTGATGAATATAAATAAATATTCTTGTTGTAGTAATTATTGAGTGATTGGAAATTGATACCTTTTAGAATAGGGTACATGTTACATTAATATAACATAAAAATATTTTTACTATTTTAAACTATTTAATCTATTATTTAATTAAATGATATTTAGACTTCTGGAATGGGATATTATATTCAATCCTGTTACAAAAAATTATACTAATGATCAAAATTTGATTCAAAATCATGGATTATTTTGGGTTTTTCCTCAAATTCTTAGTGATATAATTTCACGGGATAAAAATACTCTCATGTTTCATGAAAACATTGTGGTATCTAATAATTGTTATTAATATAATAGAAAATAATATTTAGTGTCATTTTAATGATGGTTTTTATCCTTATGTGAAGGGTTACAAAAGAAGTTCAAATTGGTTTTTATTTCATTCAACTATTTTTTAATTTTTGTTTTGTGGTTGGACCCTCATTTTTTAAATATAATCTTATAAAAAAAATTAAATAGAGAAAAATATTCAAACCTATAATAATATATAAGGTAATCCAATAAGGAAAAATAGGGGAAGGTCACTTAAAAATTTTATATGATATAGGAAATTCAAAAAAGAAACATTATAACACAATTTTGGATTCTAATAATCATATTTATGTTTTCGAAATCCAGATGGGTAATGTAATTTATGTGTTTAAATTATAAATTGACAATATACCAGTATATATAATGCTAAAATATTTTAAATTATCAAATATTTTAGGAAATAAAGTTGTTGATTTTGAATAGGGGAAAATATTTTTAGTTACAACCAAATAATTTCCAATAATGGATAGAAAAATGGTTCTCTCCCAATCTATGGGAGACCTAAAATTGGGTGATAATATTGATATTAAAAATGTAAAATATCCCCCTTTCCAAATTCTAGATGAACTATCTTTTACCTCATTTATTGTTTGAACTAACATGGTGTATGAATAATAAATTAATGTGGAATATAATTTCACTATTATAAAGGGGATTATAAAATAGAATACCAAGTAATAATAAGTATGTCCAACTAATATAAATGGAGTTCCATATTAGTAATATATGAAATATTATAATAGGTATGCTACAAATAAATATAGTAAGGATAGGGTAATAGTTTATTATAAAAAACTAATTAAATGTTTTGATGAAATAAATCTAATGTAAAAAAACATTTGTGTATTTATGTTCTTATTTTTTAATTTATATGGGATTAAAAAATAAAAAACCCCAAGATCAGTCTTTAAAATTCTTGTTAATTGTTGGAAACTAATTCTTTTCTTTTAATACATTGGGCTCACCTTAGAATCCTACGGAAGAACAAAAATTAAAATTCTGTTTACCAGATCTTATCGTTAATTATTGTGACTATATTGTTATAATATTAAAAGTTTTTAACTCATAGGATGTTTCTATTTTTTTCTTATTGGTGTTATTAAGTAGATGATTACATGTATTTTTTATTTTTCAATGGGTTCATTGTTACAACATATATGCATTCAATAGATAAAATAATAGGAGACCTAATGATATTTAAATTGAATTCCTTTTGATAAATTAAAATTTCCTTTGATGGTTTTTAAATAAGTAAACACAATTTTTGATTATTATGAGAATTTAAGCAATTTTATAATTCAACCTATTCTGGTGAGTTTACATATTTTAAAGCCCCTAATGGTTTTTTAGAGTCATCAAGATCCAAATACACTTGTTATATAATACATAATAGTGATGTATCTACTATAAAAATATATACAGGTTTTTCTAAAAATATATTCAATAATCAATTGGACACTATATCCTATTTTATTATTGATAAAATAAAATCTATTAAACATAATATTTTAAATAAATCTCTATAGTTGATATATAAATGACTGAAACCCATTATATTTTCTAATTCCATGTTGAAACACCACTAATGAATATAAATTTTATCATAAAAATGAACTTTAAATTATTTTGGAATTAATTTTTTTAAATAATGTTTAAACATTTTTTTATGATCCAAATATTTATTAAGATGAGATTTATTACGATTTATTAGGATCAATTTTTTTTGAATGAGATTTAACTTATATAGAGAATAGTTTTTCTATCATTAATGAGGATGATTTCATATATTATATTCATATCAATTTAAAGTGAACTTCATTATTTTCTATGAATTAATAAAATTTTAAAAAAATTAATGTGAAATTTATCATTTAAGGATTCAAAATTAATACTTTATTCAAACAAATTCAAAATAAAACTAAACAAAAAAAAATCGTATCAGATAATGATTAATATTCTATTTACTTCCAATAGGGTCTCTAAAAAGAAAATTATTCATGATTAATTTCTGAATCCCATCAATTAATTGATCACTATGAATATATTGTAATGTATTATTTTATCTAAAGATATTTTAGTATTGAAGAAATGTTTTATTACTAAACACCTTAATAAATATGTGGTTAATTATGATATCATTAATATAAATCCTTATAATTTTATTGTTCCAAATGGATGTATAAATATTTTATGTCAAACTATTTTGGGAGATTTTGGAATAGTTAGACAATTTTTATAGTGAGGGGTACACCTTAGGTGTATAAATTCCTAATTAATAATACTCATTTATAAATAATGGAAGGTAATTGAAATTACCCAATTTAGACTTATATATGTTTAAATGAAAATTTAAAAAGATGTTATAAATGTACTAAATGATATATTTGGATGGATTATCATCACAAATAACTCAACCTATATGTTTGGGGGTTTCTATAGAAGGATGATGTAAAATAAATTTATTATTACATATGTATGAGTTAATTCTCACAATACAATTTCAATGGGATTATGGAGACCAAGTATTTCAAAAATAACTAATAAATATTCTTATATTAATGTTAATTTATTTACACAAATTTATAATTGCATAACATAATGCATTAGGGACACTGAAAAATGGGAAGATAAACAACTGGTCCTTATGTGAACTATATAATCCCTGAATAAATTCATCATAACTATCACCCTACTTAAACAGATCAAAATTATTACATTATTCATATCATGGGGAAATGAAAAATAATAATTGGTGAGCTTATATTCATAGTAAGGTTAAATGAACAAAATATCAACATAACATAAAAATAATGGTAAGGGAACATGATATTTAGATATGAATTTCCTTAACCTACATGTCATAGATAATAAAATATATTCTTGGTAAATATATTTATTGTTAATAAAACATACATTATAAATTAGTCAGATAAAATAAGATATCATATCATAATATTGTAATAAGACATATAATTTTGGAATACACATAACCAAAGAGAATTACTTCTTATTTTTTCAGAAATTGTTTCCAATACAATCATAGTGGTTTGAGATCACTCCCTAAACTAGATTTGAAATCAAGGTTCAAAAATTGTACTATCATAGTGGATTAGACTCACACCCCTAACTATCAACGTAGTAATGGTTCAAATCCAAGGATATCATAATGGAAAATTCCCCTTACTAAACTAGGTTTACTTCCCATTCCAATATTTTTTCCTCAAGAGATCTCAATCATGACAGAATTAATTGGAGAGATATATATGTCACATAGATCACATAATGTAAATCATACCTACGTGTTTCTAAATATCATAAAACATTTATAATATCAAAACCCATGAATGGAATTAGTCCTCAAAACATATTTATAATATCATATCGCATGAAATTAAATGGCCTCAAAACACATTTATCATATTAGATCCCATGAAAGGAAATGTTTCACCTAATATTTTTTCCATATCATAATCATTGGAAAAAAATTGGCTTCAAAAATATATTTTATTCAAAAAATAAACCATTGAAATAAATAGTGAATATGGTATCATTGGATGATTTTCTTAGTAATTAATATGTAACATAAATATATTTCACCATATATGGGAAATTATCTTCAAATATCACATTGAAAATTTGAGGAAAATTAAAATTTCACATTGAAAATAACATTTTTTAAACGAAATTTTCACAAGTCATTATCAAAATCGTTTTCATTGAAAATAAATATTGGAACATATAAATTATTCATTAACACATTGAGTGTTCATGATGTTGGGAAATCCATTTCATTCCAGACATGATAAAACAAATATTTATTTCACATTTTTCGTATAAAGAAAACATGATATGTTTTGATGAAGAAATATATATTTCTTATAATTTATTTTAATGAAAAATATTTTTAAAAATTGATTAAAATTATATTGGATCATCAGAACATTCATGAAAACATTTTTTTGAAATAATGTAAATGAAAATAAGGGTTTTTAACTAAAGAGTGAAATAATGACAATTTTCATTGAAAATTTATTTTTAATTCACGATTATAAAGATATTAAAATGAAGGGAATAATTTATTCTCGAGTTATAACTTGATGATAATAAAATTGATGATGTTCAAGAGAAATCTATCATAACATATCATCATGAGAGTCATAATAAAAAAATTATAAACAATGAAATAGTAATATAAAACCATTACAAAATAGCTAACATTATTATAATAAGCCTCATTAAATATGGAATTTTACCAGGATATTTAAAAAATATAATTTCCATGATAATAATTATAATACATCTTTTGTTATCCAAAAATAAAAGTGAGACTAGAAATCCCATTCCAAAAGTATCAACATCAATTATACATATTCGAACCTAAAAAATAATAAATATAGGTTTATTATACATATATTATAGAAACATAATTATATATATCATACCATATATAATTTCTAAATGACCATTTAGTTAACATTAATCAAAAGTACTTTGTTAAGATCACATTTTTGTTTATAATGACCTCATTCTTAATTTATGTTTTTATCGTATTTTTTTTATATTTTCATTTTATCATGGTAATATAGGTTACAAATTTTCATCCATCATATAAAAATAATAAAAATTTATCATATTTATATTTATATTAATCCATTAATTTCCAATATTACGGATAAATTACATTGTTTCTAGAGATAGTAGGTCGTACATACTCATGAATGACGTTTCTGATTTTTAACGGACTGAAAAAAAGATAATATATTATTAACCATTATAGAATCATTATTATTTCATAAATATAACATATATTCATTAATATTACCCATATTAATGTCCTTGTAATGTGTATTTGAAAAATTAATCACATCTCAACTTTATATGATAGTACGCCTCTCACAGGAGTGACAATACCATATTCCCACCAAATGGAAATTAAGATGTTATATTAGATATTTTAATTCCATATATATATATATTAATATCACATATATAAGTTATAATTATAAAATACATCATTATATCAAATTTTTAGATTTTGGGAACAAAATTAATTACATTAGTTCGAAAGGCGAAAACACGTTGTACACATGATCGAAGGTTTTTTTATATTTGATTAAAGATGATATGTGTACATTTTTGCAGAATGAACTAAATAAAATTTTAGTATACGGTATATAACATTTATAATTCATTGAAATTGTTATTACATGTTTTAAAGTGATGATATGATAATAAAAAAAGAAATATCTTATTCAAAAAACTATCATTTCATGGAACAACCTCCTTTGGATCTCTTATTGAGATAAATTGTAAGGACCCAACCACAGTTTCCCAGATCTGGTTCATTATTTGATTACATTTTCATACAAACGTGGAAAAATAATAGAAATTGAATGGGTATTTTTGTATTAATATAAATAAGATTCATGCTTATGTTTACAATTACAACATGAAAATAAATACAACATATAAACTCCTTAGACAACATCCATAAATCCTATGTTATTTCAGCATGTCATTCATAACAAACAACTTATTGTTATGAGAAAATGAATCATAATTAAAGGGTTACCTCAAATTCTTAGTAAGGCTATGAAATAATGCAGAATTGAACATAAAAATTAGTTATGGTGAATAATTTAAAACCCAATCCTTTAAAAATAAACATGAACATAATATGGTATTAAAGTGAGATGAGTAAATATTACCATAACATAACATAATATTGGGTATTTTAAAATTCAAATAACAACATGAAAAATAAATTCAATTTTCATAATGAAAGAATTCATAATGCAGGACTACATAACAATATTGTTAATGCCCTGTGCCCAGACCATAAATAATCATTTTGTAAAGGCCTTGTGTCAAGACTATAGTGTGCCTCATAAGACCTACCGATTAACCGAGGGGCTATACTAGTCCCCACCTGATATTTACTATATCCAATGATTTACTCATATTAATGGGGATAAACATAAAAAACATATACATTCACATTGAAATTAATATATGAAATGAAAAAAACTTTCCATGAACATTAAGTATAAACAATAAATATTCAGAGTAAATTGGGGAATGGATTTAATAAAGAACATCTACATCCACATAAATAATAAACCATTAAATTAAATATTCTTGGTGGTAAAATGGGTTAACAATCTCATTAATACCTATGAATCAACAAGAGAGTTGAAATATATGATGATATTATTATAAAATTTTCAAGTAAATATTGTGATAAATACTATTTTAATTGGAAAAGAAGAGTTCGTTTGGAAATATATTTGTATAAAACCATTAGAGAAGTATGATTGTATTTATAGAGACCCTTCCTTTCCATACATTACAATTAAATTATTTTAACGATAAAAAAATAATAGTATTACATAGAGAGTATCCAAAGGTTTAGTGTCTTGGGAAAACTAGGACCATACATAACTATTACAACATCAAGCATAAACTTTTATTTGATTTCTTCTTCTCTAGATTCTTATTGGCACTTGTCCTCTCCTTAATACATATAGCCACCAGAGGATATAAATCAAAAGGGGTGAGCAATAATCCCAGTAAGAGGATAGATAAGATTAATATAGCATGGGGTGAGAATAATTATAACATGGGAAACAGATCATGAACATGAAAGGAATAAAAAATATAAGACTTTAAAAGTGGAAATACATAAAAAGGAAACATCATGTATTAGTGGTTAACTACCACACATACTTGTGAACCAATCTATCATCTTTTTCACACATCATTTCAAATTTACTCATGATATTAATCACTTTACCCAATTCATTGGAGTGCTATATAATTCCAGGCACTCCCGTCACATTTAAACATTCATATTGCACTATATAATTCAGGGTGCATATGTCACATCCTAACATTATCTTTTATCATGCATTCCAAAATGAACATATAAAAAAATTAAACATAACAAAACCATTAAAAGTAATTGGTTTTATCTCATATGAACACATTCATAAACATTGGGTTCCCAAAAGAATTAGGGAATACCATACATGTTACAAGAACCGTCAATCTTGAGTGAGAAGTAAAAGAAGTGTTCTTGAAAGAAGAGTTCATTTGGAAAACATTTTTTTTTCATAAATACCAGTGAAAAACTTTTATATCCTAGAAAAGAAAATAAAATTATGAAAAAATTATTTTTAAGGTGTAACCATATCAAAACTGAATGAAAGAGGGAGAACCATAAGGATGAAGGTTGGGTTCGAGATTTTCCCCTTACCTTGTACATCAATGCTTCCTTCTTATTAATGTCCTTTATAATGAAATTATATTCATTAATTAGAATTATAAAACCTTGTGTAAATTAATATGGTTCATTATTGTTTCATAAAGTGATTTTATGTGCCTTTGTATGAGTTATAGAGTTTAAAAACATTATTTGGGTATGTTTGTTTTTATGGTTTTCTTGAGTGGTTCACTTGTCTTCATAAATTTAAGTTTGGTTAGAACATGGGTAAAAATCCAAAAATGATATTACATGAGTTTGGATGATCTTTTAATGAATTATATTTGATCCATGGGGATGAATCATTAGATATGAATTAAATGATGATTGTTTAGGTTAATTAGAGAGAGTTTTCAATCATAATGAACCTGTTTTATTTCATCACTAGAACTATGATCATAAGTTCGTTCCAGAACATTAAATATAATTTAATACATAAAAAACTATTCTGGTTCAACCATAAAAATGGGTTCATGACCAGATCTGAATGTAGAAATGGAAGAAGAAAGAATTTCATTTATGATGGTGAAAAATTAACACCTCAAGAACAGAGTTCTCTTTAATAAAATAAAAGTAAAAGGGAAAGTGTGTTGGATGGTATAATATCCCATTAGCATCATAAAATTCTAGTAGATGAATAATACTGGTGTTAAAATAAAATTTAGATGAATATAGGTTGGGATATATCAAGAAATTAACTTGAACATGAAATGAAATTAAAGAAGTAGAGGGAGAGAAATTACCTCTTAAATCTTACTCTTGAGATCCTCCTTAAAGAAGAAATACAAGGTCTTCGGATGAGACAAGAAGCTCATGAACATGAGATAGGGGCAAGAGAATATTTTTGGTCAGAGTTTATAGAAGTCATGGAGTATGAGATGTGTGGGTAAATGAGGATGTGAATGGTGGTTTTTATAGTCGATGGTAGAGGGGTTTCCTTAATATAAAATTCATTAGTTTATTAATTTCCCCAAAGACTAGGAATAATGAGACTTGAATGACCAATAACATTAATTTTATCATGTGATCCTGAACCAATTCGGCATATATAATCATAACATCTCACATGACTCTATAATTAGCTTATTTAGCTTATTTTTGTAAATTACGGTATTTCACTATTCATAAATAATTCATGTATTTTAGATAAATCCAAAAAATTTACCCCTACCTGTTTTTAACGTGTAGAATCCAAAAATGAAGTAATTTTTTAAATTAAAATTCTAAATGTTATTAATTTAATATTTAATTAAAATCATAATTTACCTTAAAACAGTTTTTACAAATTTATAACTGAAATTATAGTGATTTCAAAAAATTACGTACGGTCTTATGAAATTATCAAAATACTATAATACATTGATTCAATAATTAATGAACACGTTTTATGAAAAAATATATTTTCTTTTAAATTTATTAATTATTTATAAATAATTATTTATGACTTACAAAATACCAAAACGTTTACTAAGGTCAAATTGTCACATTCTAAGATGTCTAAATTTTATTTAATTATTCATGGGTAAGGTTACTCTTATGTTGGATGATTTAAAATTCATAAGGTTCATATTAATATTTATAAGGGTATGTTACTATTCATAATGGTACATTACTATTCATAAAATATTATTTTTGTTTTATTAGGCTCCAAAAATCATCTTAAACACAACAATGTTTGTCAGATTTTTGAAATTCAAAACATATAAGTGACAAACGTATATTTAGAGGTCAAGTATCACTTAGTAGTTCATTTTGTTGTGTTTTCATGTGATTTTATGACATAATAATAAGAACTAAATTTCCATTGAAAAACTTTGGGTCGTTACATTCTTCCCCCCTTAAGAAATTTCTCTGACGAAAATTTACATTACACAAACAGGTGAGGGTACATCTACTTCATTGCCTCATAGGGTTCCCAAGTTGCTTACTCAATATTATGGTTCCTCTAAAACATATTGATAACATGGGTTATCTTGTTGCATAGAACCTTATCTCTCTGGTCATGAATCTTTATTGGATGCTCCTCATAGGAGATATCATCGTCCAACTGCACCACCTCATATTTTAGTACTTTTGAGGGGTCTGGTATGTACTTCCTCAGTAGTGATACATGAAAGGAATCATTAACATGATCCATATTCAGTGGAAGTGAAATACGGTAAGCCACATCTCCTATACAATCAAGGATCTCAAAGGGGCCATTATTCCTTGGGCTTAGCTTCACTTTCTTCCCGAATCACATGACTCTCTTCCATGGATATATTCGAAGGAAGACTCTATCTCCAACTTCAATCTCTATGTCCCTTCGACGATTGTCAGCATAGCTCTTTTAACAACTTTGAGCAGATTTGATGTGTTTCTCGGTAACATGAACTTTCACTTTCATCTCTTGAACAAGATTAGGTCCATGTAGCTTTCTTTATCCAACATCATCCCAATAGGTTGGAGTTCTACATTGCTTTCCATACAGAGGTTCATATAGAGCCATCTGAATACTTGAGTGGAAGCTATTGTTTATGAGAACTCAACCAATAGAATATGCTGATTCCATCCACATTTGAATTCTAGAGAGAATGCTCTTAGCATATCATCATGAATATGAATAGTTCTTTTAGACTAGCCATCTGTTTGGGGGAGATAGGTTGTGCTGAAATTTAATTTAGTACTCAAAGCATGTTGAAGCTCCTACATAATTTAGATGTGAATATTGGGTCACGGTTAGAGAAAATTTAGAGTGGAACACCATCCAGTCTCATCACTTCCTTCACATATATCTTTTCATGTTTTTCAAGTGAGAGGTTTTCTCGAATAGCCATAAAATGGGAAGTCTTGGTGAGTCAGTCAACCACAACCCATATCTTATTATTTACCTTTGACATCTTCGGGAGACCCGTGACAAAGTCCATAGTAACATTTTCCCAATTCTGCATCTGTATAGGCAATGAATACATCATACCTTTGGAATTTTATCCCTCAGCATTAACATGTAGACATACCAAGCACCTTGTTATATATTCCGCAATCTCCTTATTCATGTTATCCCACCAGAAGTGTTATCAGAGATCATGGTACATCTTGATACTCCTAGGATGGATAGAGAATGATGAGCTATGTTCACTGTCCAATATATTCTTCTTCATCCAGGGTTATGAAGGAACACAAAGCCATGTTCCAAACTGAATCACACCTTCATCATCGATATGGAAGTCTAGAAGCATCCATTCCTTTTTTGCATTCACCCTATTTTGTATCTCCACATCATATCATTGTGCTTCCTTAATATTCTCATGGATGGATTGTTGCACTATAATTTACGAAAGGTAGGATGTATCCCCTGACCTAATGATTTCCATATCCATTCTTTCCATATCCAAGAAGATAGTGCCTTCTCAATCTATAGCTTGGATAGAGTATCAGGTTCTTTTCTGCTTAGTGCATTAGCTACCTTGTTCAACATTCTAGGATGATAGTGAATAGAGAAATCTTAATCCTTGATTAGATCTAACCATCTTTTTTGATGCATGTTGAGCTCCTTTTGTTGGAATATAAAAACTAGGCTATTTTGGTCAGTGTAAATGTCACACTTCTCACCATAAAGGTAGTTCCGCCTAATTTTCAAGGAAAAAATAATGGTTTCCAACTCTAGATCATGCGTCGGGTAGTTTTGCTCATGGATATTCAACTACAGGGATGGGTAGCCTATCACAATGTCATTTTTCATGAGTACACAACCAATGACTTTCTATGAAGCATCACTATATTTCACAAAACATTCACCACTTTTTGGTAGTGTGAGTACAACTACAGTGACCAGCCATCTCTTTAGCTCCTTGAAGCTTCCCTCAAATTCTTCTGTCTAGACACACTCTACCACTTTCCTTGTTAACTTAGTTAGAAGGCTTTAAAATTATGTGAAGTTTCTCAGAAAACGTCGGTAGTACCTAGTTCATCAAATAAATCTACGTATTTATGTGACACTAGAGGGCCTCGTCCATTCCTCAATCACCTTTGTTTTTGAAGGATCCATAGAATTTCCCTCACTTGTGATCCAATGTCCCATGAAAGTGACTTGATTCATCCAAAAGTCACACTTGATAAACATGTCATATAACATCAGCTTTCTTAATGTTTCCAACACAAGTCATGTATTTTGTTCATGTTCCTCCTTTCTCTTTGAGTAGATGAGAATATAATCAATAAAAAAACCGTAAATTTGTCTAGGTAATGTCTAAAGAAACAATTCATCAAATCCATAAATATTGCAGGGGAATTAGTATGTCTGAAGGGCATCACCAAAAACTCATAGTGCCCATACCTTGTACGGAAGGTAGTCCTCTAAATATCATCCTTATTCACCATTTTCTGAAGATATCCAGAATGAAGATATACATTTGAGAAGTATTGTTCTCTTCTTAAAAAGACAAACAAGTCACCAATACTTGGAAGAGGATACTTTTTCTTTATGGTGATCTTGTTGAGTTCCAAATAATCGATACACAGTTTCATTGTTCCATCCTTATTTTTCACAAAGTGCTCTGGTGCAACCCAAGGTGATGCACTAGGGCGTATGAACCCTTTGTCTAGATTCTCTTGTAGCTGCTTATTTAACTCCTCCAGTTCGATAAAATCCATCCTATAGGGATACATCGAAATAGGAGTAGCTCTGGGAATGAGTACAATTGAGAACTATCCCTCATGATCCGGGGGAATTATGAGTAAATCTTCAGGAAATACATCACCGTATTCCCTCATGATGGTAATTTCCTCAAGGTTGGAACCTTACATCGACTCAACCATTTGGGAGAGGTATGCTTCTTCATAGGGAATCAACACCCACACCATTGATGGATTTTTCAAAGGAGAGTCATGATATTCATTTCTATTGTAGAGGATCATGGGATGGTTTGGAATATGAAAATATATTTCCATTTCCTGACAATTGATATGTTCTCTATCTAACAAGAGTCAATCCATTCCCATTATAACATCAAATTCTGCCCAAGTAAGTATTACGAGATTTTTCCGATGAAACTTCCCACATACGCCAAAAGGATAAGAGTAAAACACATGGGTTTCAATGATTGCACCACTTGGTGTTTTTACAGATATCTCTACTTCAAGGCTTCAGGTCTTTGATTCAATATTTCTAGAAAATGTGGAATATATAATGGAATGTGCAGAACCAAAATCAAATAATAACATTTCCATTCTTGAGTGAATATGAATTATACCATGTGTGACTTCATTATCATGCTCCACCTCCACAATATTGATGGTATAAGCCTTCCCTTGTTCCTTTGGCTATGGTGGGTACTAGTTCTGATTACCCTCAAGAGCTCGAGGATTAGTATACTGGTTTGCATAGTTCCCTTGCTCCATATAGTTGTAGCATTGAACCATTAGGGGTTCTCTCCTTTCATTGACTACATTCTCCTTTATTTTCATGTCTCTTTTGAATCTCTTGATCATGGTGTCCTTCTTTCTCACACTTGAAGAATTTCCCCATCCCTTTGAGGTAGTTACTATGGTGAAACATCCCACATTTTTAGCATGTGGGTCATTGTGTATTCTTCCCACATTTTTCATTAGATCCTTCGGCATGAAACTCCATATTTTTTTTCTTATCCCCATAGCAATGAGACCATTCTCCAAACTATATCTCCACATTGAGAGCACATATAACAACTTCTTCATTACTCCCAAAGTCTCAAATTGCAAGAGCCTTTCAAAGGTGTGGTTGTAATCCACTAAAGAATCTATCAATTTTGCTATCATTGTTGATAAAAAAACTCGAAGCGTACCTTGCAAGCCTTGTAAAATTTTCTTCATAGGTTGTGATTGATTGTCCTTATTTTTTCTTGAGCTCAATAAATTCCCTTTCCATCATTGTGTGAAGAGTTCTTGGGAAAAAATTGTTATGAAACATTATATTATCGTCTTCCCATTCTATCTCTTAAATTTTCTCCCGTGGCATGGTGTTTTTAATCAAATCCCAGAATTGATCGTCATCTCCATCTAGACGATAAATTTACAGGTTCAACTTCTCCGTATCGGAACGCTAAAGAACAGAAAATAACTTCTCCATAGATTTGACCCACTATTCTGCAACTAGTAGATCGGAAGATTCACCAAACATTGGTGGTCGTTGCCGCATAAATCATTCAATATCCAGTTTCTCCCTCTTTGGTGAAGGAGGAAATTACCCATTATTATGGTTATTGTTCATAACCTGTGATAATGGGGTAAGCATCACCATAATGTTTTGAAATCCAACTCCCAAATCATTGGGGATGTCATTTGGGAATTCATTGCATTGGCCCTCGCACGAGTTGTTGGCCTAATTTCTCCGGGTTCCCACCATTTTCTAAAATAGAAAAGGTTAGAACAAAACATAAGTAAACAATTAATGAATAACTTATTCGCTTAAAAAATTTATACAAAAAACATAACATATAGGGTCCCTATGTAAATATTCTTGTGTGCATTTTTGTACATAGTCTCATGCTAGAGGTTTTCTCTAGGGTTCCGTAATCCTAATTCCCAAATTAATTAATCCTTTTTATGATACCAAATATAGCGACCCTACCTTTTCATATATTAATATTTCATCATTTTAATGATAAACAACATAATAGTATTACAGATAAGGGATCCAAAAGATTATTGTCTTGGGAAAACTAGGACCATACATAACAATTACAACATCATACATAAACATTTATTTTATTTCTTCTCCTCTGGATTCTTATTGGAACTTGTCCTCTCCTTAATACAATTATCCACATGAGGATATACATCAGAAGGTGTGAGATAGAATCCTAGTAAGATAATATATAAGAACAATATATCATGGTGGGACCGTAATCATTTCATGGGAAGAAGATCATGAACACGAGAGGAATCATAACTATAAGACTTGAAATGTCGCAATGCATAAAAATGAAACATCATGTCATAGTGGTTAACAACCACACATAATTGTAAAAAATAGCATCTTGTTCAAAAATAATTTCATATTTAATCATGAGATTTTTCACTTTACCCAATGAATTGGAGCGTTGTATAATTCCTGGTGCACCTGTCACATTTAAACATTCATTTTGCGTTATATAATTCCGGACGCACCTGTCACATCATAACATTATCATTTATCATGCATGCCACAATTAAAATTTAACATAAATGAACATAAAAAACCCATGGAATGGAATGGGTTTTATCTCATAAGAACACATTCATAAACATTGTGTTCCCAAAAGAGTAAGGGAATAACATACATGTTACAAGAACCGTCAATCTTGAGTGAGAAGTAAAAGTAGTGTTCTTGAAAGAAGAGTTCTTTTGGAAAACATTTGGTTTTTCATAAAAACCCGTGAAAAACATGTATATCCCAAAAAGGTAAATAAAATTATGACAAAAATTATTTTTATGGAGTAACCATATCAAAATAGAGTGAAATAGGGAGAACCCAATGGATGAAGGTTGGGTTTGAGAATTTCCCCTTATCTTGTACCCGAATTCTTCCTTCTCTCTAATGTCTTGTATAATGAAATAATATTCATTAATTAGAAATACAGAACCTTTTGTACATTAATATGGTATATTAAGGTTTCATTAAGTGATTTTATGTTCATTTGGATGAGTTATAGAGTTTAAAAACATTATTTGGGAATGTTTGTTTTTATTATTTTCATGAGTTGTTCACTTGAATTCTTAAAAAGAAGTTTGAGTAGACGATGGGTAAACATCAAGAACTGATATTACATCTGATTAATGATATTACAAGAGTTTATATTATCTTATAATTAATTATATTAGATCCATGTGGATGGATCATTATATAAGTATCAAATGAGGATTGTTTGGGTTTATTAGAGAAATTTTTCGATCATAATGAATTTTTTTTATTTTATCACTAGCACTATGGTCATAAGTTAATTCAAGGAGATTAAATAGAAGAAAATAAATATACAATGCTCTAGTTAAACAATAAAAATGGTTTAATGACAATATCTTAAGATATAAATGGAAGAAGAAATCATGTCGTTCTTGAAGGTGAAAATTTAACACCTCACGAAAAACATTCTCTTTAATTAAATAAAAGGACGAGGGAAAGGGGGTTTGATGATATAATATCCCATTATAATCATAACATTCAATTAGATGTATAATACTAGAGTTAAAATACAATTTATATGAATAAAGGTTGGCAAAGATCAGGAAATGGACTTGAACATGAAAGGAAATTAACGAAGGAGAGGGAGGGAAATTACCTCTGAAATCTTCTTCTTGATAACCATCTTAAGGAAGCTAGGATTAGTATTTTGATGATACCAGAATCTCTTGAACATGGGAGGGGGGCTAGAGAATATTTTTGGGTAGATTTTAGTTATGGTTTGGATCTATAGAGGTGTGAGGAAATGAGGGAGTGAAGGGTGGTTTTATAGTGGAGGGGAGAGGGGTTTCCTTAATATAAAATTCATTAGTTTATTAATTTACCTTTATACAGGGAATAGTGAGTCTTGAATGACAAAGAATTGTAATTTTATCATGTGATCCCGAAACATGTGGGCTTACATCTGTAGAACATCACAAATGACTCTATAATTAGCATATTTAGCTTATTTTTGTAAATTACAGTATTTCACTATTCATAAAATTCAAATATTTTAGAAAAATCCGAAAAATTTACCCCTACCATTTTTCAACATGTAGAATGAGAAATTTAATAACTTTTTTCAAAAATAATTTTTTAAATATTTTTAATTTAATATTTAATTAAAATCAAAATTTACCTAAAAATCATTTTTATTAAATTTAAAACTGATTTTACAGGGCTGTCAAAAATTAGCAGGGTCTTATAAAATTATCTAATAACTATAAGTAATTTATTTGATAATTAATGAACACATTTTTAGAAAAAATAAATTTTCTTCTAAATTAATTAATTAATTATAATAATTTATTTATGACTTACAAAATAGAAAAACGTTTACTAAGGTCAAATTGTCACTTTCTAAGATGTCTAAATATAATTTAATTATTCATGGGTACGGTTACTATTATTTTGGATGATTTACTATTAATAAGGTTCATGTTACTATTCATAAGGGGATGTTACTATTCATAAGGGTAGGTTACTATTCACCATAAATTATTTTATTTTATTAGACTCCAAAAATCATATTGAACACAACCATGTCTGTTGGATTTTCCAAATTCAAAACATATAAATGAAAAAATTATGTTTAGAGGTCACTTAGAACATAATAGTTCATTATGTTGGGTTTTCATGTGATTTTATGACATAATTATAAGAAGGTAATTTCCATTGAAATAATTCTGGTTGTTACGTTATTTTAATAATAAAATTAGTGATTTTATAATGGTAATTGTTTCCAAAAATTAATTATAGAGTGCCTGTGAAAATAATTATTATCTCAAGATATTCCCTTTGACCAGTAATGCATTTCAGAAACAATTTTGGAATTTCCATTTAAAACCTGTAACCATCCATAAAATAAGGACATATTCAGGTTGGTAATCATATATATAACACACAGACATATTTTTTTAGAATTATATAATAATACAATAGAGTTTAATAGAGTTAATAAACAATAAAATGACACTCGAATGAAAATGGATGTTCGCGTGGAAGAATTGTTCCCTTAAATATAAATTTTTTCATCTCTTGAAATGAAAAAACTGGAATATGAGATTATACTTATTAAAAACCTAATTAATTACCTATTAATCATTTATTTACTTTATCATCATTCTTTATAGGTCATTTATTCCATTATTGATATGTTATTATACTGAATGTTGTCATTCTTTAGTGTTTATTTTCATTATTTTCATAATTAGATCATTTTTTCTTATGTGATGGAGTTCATGTGGAATGCATTTAAATCTATAGAATTTAATTAGTATCATATAAAGGCATTAATGGTCATTTATATTACTTGGTTACCTAGAATGAGGATTAATTATTATATTGAACCTTAATGGAAACTGTTTCTGTTAATTTTGGGGTTATTATTACAACGAAATCATTTTTCATTATTACATAATACCATTGGTAAAAATTGATTAAAAAACATTAAATAAGTTGTATTAAATATATAAGAATGTTTTTAAATTAGAATAAAATGGTTGCATGAACAGAATTCAAAATGATAATAGAAATCAAAAGCCCATTGTCCATAAATGCAGAAATTAGCACATCTCAGATGATGTTATTCCTAATAGTATAAAAGATGGTAAAAGAAGGTGATTATGATAAATTATTACACTAGAATGAAAACATTACAGTTCATTTATGGTATTGTATTAATCACAAAATTTGTATAAGTATATGTAATAATATGAAAAAATTAAATAAATGAACATTAAAGGAAAAACAATGAATTGAAAAGTTGGATTAACCACATGAACCAAACATGATTGAGAGCCTCTTTAAGAGGGAGGTTTTGAAATTTTTTGATACCAATTCATTCAAGATGTGGGAGAGAAGGCTGGGAAGATATTTGGAAAGAATTGGTAGAAAGACAAAGGCTTGATAGGAGTGAAGAGAAGAGGGAGTGATGTGGGTTTTAATAGGGGAGGGGAGAGGGGATTTCTCAATTTTATATCCATTACTTTATTTCTCCACAAGACAATGAAGAGGTTGTCTTATATGACCTAAAATAGTAATTGTATCATTTAAATCATAGTCCATTGGGCTTACCTTTGTAGAACATCAAACATGACTCTATAATTAGTTCATTTAACTTATTTATTAATTTAGTGTATTTCAATATTCACATAAAATCATGTATTTTAAAAAAATCCCAAATATTCACCCAAACTATTTTTCAACATGTTGAATCCTAAAAAAATTAATTTCTCAGAGATAATTTCCAAAATATTAATGAAAATAATATTTAATTAAAAACAGTATTTATTCTAAAAAAAGTTTTAAAACATTTATTTACAAATTTGAAAACATTGGTATATCTTAATTAAACTTGAATATTATTTATATATTATAATGTTAATGGTTAATACTCATTAGGGCATATAACTATTCATATGGGTGTGTTATAATTCATAAGAGTAGGTTACTAATCACCATAAAATTATGTTTTTCATATCAGACTCTAAAAAACTTACTGATTGCATCCGTGTATCTCAGGTTTTCCAAATTCACATAAAAAAAGTGAAAAACTTATGTATAAAGGACACATAACACTTACAAGTTAGTAATGTTTTCAATTAATTTGATTATGACATGTTTATATGAATTGAATTTATATTGAAAAATATTCCATCTTTATATTCTCCACTCCTTAACAAAATTTCTTCCTCAAAATTCACAAAATTATTCCTAAAAATATTTGGGCAGAAATTCATCATAAGATCCTCAGGATCCCATGTTTCCTCTTCCATCTTATGGTTCCTCAATATATCTTTTATGAGATGATTCATTCGATTTCTCAAAATTTGATCTCTGGTATCAAGAATCTAAATAGGCTCTTCTCAATAAGACAAATCAGGCTCGAGTTATATTTCTTCAAATGTGAGTACATTTGTTTGGTATGGCATATATTCTATCATCATTGACACATGGAACAAATTGTGAAATTTGGAGAGAACTGTCATTATTTCCATACAGTAATATATGGCTCTAATTGATCCTAAATTTTAAAAGGTCTGATATAACTGGGACATAATTTTCCTTTCTTACCGATCGTATAATTCCCTTCCATGGTGATAACTGTAATAAAACATGATCTCCATCATCAAATTCCAAATCCATCCATTGGTTGTAATAATATATCATTCTCTTACATATATCTATTTTTATATGGGAATGGATAATCATCACATTTTCCATTGTTTCCTTAGCATGTTCTAGGTAAAAGCGCATTCTTTCACCAACATCGTCCTACCATGTTGGTGTACAAAATCTCCTTACATATATCACTTCATATGGTGCCATATTAATACTTGAATGGATTTTATTGTTATATGAATGTTCTATAAGAGGTAAATACTGAAACCACATGCCTTGAATGTCTTGTGAAAAAGTCCTCAAATGTCTTCCAATGACTGAATAGTCCGTTCTAATTGTCTATCAGTTTGTGGGTGGTAGGGAGTTCTCAAACGATGATCAGTATCTATGGCCTTATAAAGAATTTTCCTGAATAGTGATGTAAAATTGGAATCAAAATTTGAAACAATTTATAAGGTTAATCTATGGAATCTTATATGTACATTAATGTATAGTATTGATAAATGTTCATGTGGTACATCTCCTCTCATAACAAGAAAATGTATAGATATTGTTATATAGTCATCAATGGCCCCAATCACATCAGTCCTTCTTGGAGTATTTGGTAGTCTCATGACAAACTCTATTGTAATATAATCACATTTCAACAGAGAAATATGAATTGGTTTCATGACTCCACTCAGACGTTGTCATCCAACCATCACTAGTTAACACACAAATCATCATGCCAAGTAATCAGTAATATCCCTCTTTATGTTTTTTCACAAAAAATGATCATTTATATCTCAATACATATTTTTGATACCATGGTATATAGAGAAATTAGAGCTATGATCATCCTCCAATATTTCCCTCTTTAGCCAATGAATAACAGGAACAGAATGCCTTTTTCCAATTTTCAAAATTCCACCTTCATATACAAATTCAGTCAACTTCCCATCATTTATAGCTTAATTTTTCTTTTGAAAATCCTTATCATCATCCTGAGAAAATTATATCCATTCCAGTAAATACGGTTTGGTAACCATTTGAAAATGATTTTATGTGTTACCATCTTTGATAATTCCCATATCCATCTTTAATAGATTAATGAGAAAATTATCCCTCTCTACTGTCATCTTTTTCAGAACTCTATGATCCTTTCTACTCAAAGCATCTGCTAACTTATTTGCCTCATTTGGGTGGTAGTGTATTGTGAAATCATAATATATGAGTAGTTCAATCTATCTCCTTTGACTCATTTTGAGTTCTTCTAGTGAGAATATATTTTTCAAACACTTATGATCTGTATATATCACAATTTTTTTCCATTAATGTAATGTCAACAAATTTTTAGAGAAAATATTTCCACTAAAAACTCATGTTCATGAGTTGGATTGTTCTGTTCATGAATTTTTATCTTCATTGATTCATAGGCAATCACTAAACTATTCGTCATAAGGACACAACCAAGTCCATTCATTGATACATCCTTATAGATAACAAACCTGTCATTCCCTGGTGGTAGGATTAGGTTCAGAGAATTCAATAATCTCCTCATCAATTATTCATAACATTCTTCACATTACATTTTCCATAAAAACATAACACCTTTTAGTGTCAGCTTGGCCATTGTATTATCTAAACAGGCGTAATTCTGAATAAAACGCTGATAATAACATACGAATCCAATAAAACTATATAACTCAGTTACGATCTTTAGAGAAGACCATTCTTGAAGAGCATTTTTCGTCACAAGATCTACCTATATTCCATCATTAGAGACAATGTGGACCCGAAAGGAAATTGGTTGGATAGAAAATCTCACATGCTAGAAATACCATATAATTTATTTCTATTAAGTGTCTTCAGAATAGTGAAAAAGTAATTTTCATGATCCTCATAGATTTTATAGTATACCAGGATAGAATCCATAAACACAACCACAATTTCATCAAGATATTCTTTGAAATATCTACTCATTATAACCCTAAAAATCGATGGTCCATTAGTCAGTCCAAAAGGCAATACTGTAAACCTCTAATGAATGTACCTAGTTCAGAATTCTGTTTTTTGAATTTATTCATTTCTCACTAGAAAATGATGATATCTAGACCAATGATAAGTCATCGAAAAATATTGGGATCCATGAAGTTAATCAAATAAATAGTCAATTTTTTGTATATAATACTTGTTATTTATTATAATAGCATTGATTTCCTAGTAATAAATGAAAACCCTCATAGATTCATCTTTCATCATGACAAAGAGGACACGGGATCCACATAGAGAAGCATTAGGACAAATAAATAATTTATCACCCTATTAAAATAGTTTTTTTAGTTCTACTAACTCCATATTGTCCATTTTATAATTGGTCTTTGATATGGGCCTTGAAATAGAAATTAATCCAATAGAAAACTAAATTTCCCACTCTAAAGGATGTCCTGGTAAATCCTATAGAAAGATGTCATTATATTCTTTTACAATAGGTACATACTCTATCTATATATTCATCTACCCACCCATATTTATTTCATTCCATTCCTCCCCAATAATTGCATTCAGTCGAGTTACTACAGTGGATATAGATGAGAATCCAATGGCTATGTTTCTACTCTAAATATAAGAGATTATACAACATTCTTAAAAAATTTAACTTCCTTTTTCTTGAAATAGATATTCACATAATAACTTGATTTCCAATTCATATCGAGAATTATATCACATATAACCATTGGTATGATGATATGGTTTGCAACAGATTCACATTTATGTGGTATGAGGGGGAAACATGACACACCTTTGTCACAGTGATACATCCCCTAGGCGTTTTGACTGATAACTCCTATATTTTTTCAAATTGGACATATCTAATTTTCATGGAAAACAAAGACAATATACATTAATGCGATGATCCTGAATCAAATAATGTATAGGATAATTTGGATGAAATGATCAATGTACCTTCTACAACTTTATTATGAATATCCTCCTCTATGATTTTGACTACATAAGAATGGATTTACGCCCTTGTATTTCTTTGGGGAAAATTTCCATGATGCATAAGACATTAATGAGAGTAATGTCCCAGTTCCCTAAAATTATAGCACAAACCATTAGTAGATTATTTCTTCCCCTTACAATCAAGATATAGGTTTCCTTTTTCTCCGCACTTGTAACATACTCCCATTCTCTCCAGGAAAGTGCGATGGTGTTTTGTCCCCCAATTACAACATGATGAAAATTCAACTTTTCCTTTCATCCCCATTTTCTTTTTTCCTTTCCCAGAGTTTTCAGTAGGCCTATTCATTTCATGCTTTCCCTAAAAGTCATAAGACTTATTGAATTCCTTTTATGTCTCAATAGAACCTGAAATTATTTCTTCATATGATGAGAAATTTAGGGAGATCAGATCCCTTCAGAGGAATGGTTTTAAACCATCAATAAATCGATCAATTTTTCTCCTTGAATTAGGTATATATTCCATAAAATGTCTTTCTAGCCTTGTAAAATGTCTTCAAACATGGAAAAATTTTCATCCTCCTCTTCCTCAGATTCAATATTTTCCACTTCATATATTCTCTTTGTTCACAATGGAAAATTTTTTCTAAGATGATTTCTTTAAAATTCCCCCACTATGTCTCTTCTATTTCATTCTCATCTATTATGTTTTGGATTAATGACCACAGCTGATTTGAATCTCCCATTAGTCGATAAACTGATCTGACATCCTTCTCCATTTCATTACATAACAAAGAGAGATATAGCATCTCTAGAGAACATATCCACTACTCTGCTAAAAATGGGTTTGTAGTCCCCTTGAATGATGGAGGTTGTTTTTGAATAAAGTGATCTAACATATCACCTCCATATGGTGGATTCAGATGTTCCATATGGGTAATGTTATTATTCATAACCTGAGTATGTTGTCCTAGTATAGTTAAAATATATTCATCACTAGTCAGAACACCCTAGCCGACATCATTATCTTGCATCGGTGGGAAATCCCAACAGGGGGAAGGAATGTTAATGTGGTTTCATTCCATCCACTAGGATCCATTTATATAAAATATAATACACTAAATTATTTTCTGAATCATATTTTATAATCTCAATGTTGAAAAATACTTATCATAAATCGAAATTCTATGCATAACCCTTCATTAAATCATAAACATGGTATCTTTTAGAAAAAATATACATTTAAGTCCTTCATATTGGCTTGTAAAGAAAATGTAAATTATCCATAGCATATCCCATGGGAGTTTCATAACCTAGAGTGCATCAAGGCCCATTATCATGTACCAGAATACCTCGGGTCAAGCCCAAAAATCTTTGACGAAGCATTGACTCCTACGCACATCAATTCCCGATAAAGAACTAACTGATCGTATCCAGACATGGTTGGAATGTTTGAAAGATCCAAAAAATATATTACTTAACAAAATACCTGCACGTTCTTATATGTTTATCCACAATGACTATCATAGGGACTCTTCCCTAATCTACGTTTTCCAAATCTAGTTTTCAAGTATTCTACTAAACATCCTTTGATCCCAACAGTAATGACCTGAAACCAGTTGCCCATATCCAGTGGAATATTTTATTACATTGGCATAAAAATAGGGAATAAGCATCCCAATTGACCGATTAGCTTAGTATTATTGGAAACAAGATTTATACATAAGTTAAACAATACATCTTGAAAATAATTACAATATAGTAACTCCATAGACAACATCCATAATTGAAATGTTATTTTAGCATGTCATTCATAAGAAACATTTTCATGTCCTATGAAATTGAAACATAAAAAAGGGGCATGCTCAAATTATCAATAACTGTATGAAATACTATGGAAGATAACATAAAAATTTAACACAATGAATTATTGAAAACACGTTCCTCTAAAAATAATATTGAATGTAATATTGGAGAAAAATGAGCTGAGTAAATATTTCAATAACATAAGATAATTATGTGTATTATACTAGTAGAATAACCACATGAACCATCAATAATATTTTCCTAATGGGGGAATACATAATTTGGGACAACATAACCATACTGTAAAGACCTCGTTCCAAACCCATAAATAATCAATTTTCAAGTCCTTGTGCCAGGACTTTAGTTTGTCTCAAAACACCTTACAATGCACTAAGGGGATATAACTATCCCCAAAAGACACATACTATGTCTAATTCATTCTACATATTAGCGGGGATAGACATAAACAACATATACATTCATACTAAATTTAATATATGAAATTCAAATAACTTTCCCCGAATATTAAGCATAAACACTAACCATTCAGTGTAATTGGGTTAATGGATTTACAATATCACATCCACATCCAAAATAATATTCAAACTTTAAATTAAATAAAATAGATGGTAGCAATGAATAATAATCCAAATAATACATATGAATCAACAAGATTGTTGAAATAGATGATGATTCTCTTATAAAATCTTCGAGTAAATCTTGAGATAAATACTATTTTACATAGAAAAGAAGTGTAGTTTTTGAAAAATATTTATATGAAAATAAAAGTGGAATAAGATATAATTTTCATAATAAAATTTTTTATTTTAAAAATATAATGGTTTCAAAAAACGGATTCTTGAGTCCCCTTGAAAATAGGTTAGAAGTAGAAAAACTCCCATGGATAGAGCTTCTATTTCGGAAACAATTACGAATGTTTCTTTTAAAACTTATATGAATCCCGAAAAAAAATTTATTCTTTTTTGTCTCCATATATATAACCCAGAAACATAAATTTTGAAGAGTAAAAAACAATACACTAGAGTTTCATTGAGGTAATATACAATAAATGTAATCCAAATGAAAATGGATGTTTGGGTGTAAAAACCCTTACCTTAAATCTGAAATTATTTCGCTCATGAAAATAAGCATTTGGAATATGAAATTATAATTATTACTAACCAATTTCAGAACCTATTATCATTTTATTTAGTTCATAATAATTATTTTTAGTAATTTTATGCCCTTATTGATAAGTAATTATATTGAATTTTTTATTCTATAGTTTTCATTTTCTTTATTTTCATAATCGGTTCACTTTTTATTAAGTAATGGATTTATTGTAGAATGGATGTAGGTCTCCCTAGTTAATTTCACATATTATTTATGATCATCCAATTGTGTCAGTGGTCATTTATATAACTTTGTAATATTGTATGAGGATGAGTTATTATATAGAACTATAATGACTACTTTTTTGGTTAATTTTTATGTTTGTATTACAACGAACACATTTTTCATTATAACTTAATCAAAGTTGTAAAAAGGAATTATGTTACCATATATACGATATATATCATATATAATAATCTTTTTTTTTACCAAAACATGAATGGTTTCATGAAAAAAATTGAGAAAAATAATAGAAATAGAAATCGCATTGTCCTTGAATGTGGTAAATTGACACCTCTCTGATGATGTTCTTGCTACTAATATAAATTAATGAAGAAAGAAGAGATAATGATAACTTATTCAATATCTTGAATAAATTCCCGAACATGTATGTTAATAGGGTCATCATCCCATTTGGATAAGTAGAGGTAATAATAAAAAAATAAAAAAAATGAACATGAAAGAAAAAACAACGAATTGAAAATAAAAATCTACCACTTGAACCAAACTTCCTTGAGAGCTTCATTAAGGGGGTGTTTTTGGAATTTATTTTACCAAGGAATGCTCGATATTGGAGAGGAGTTTGGTAAGGTATTGAGATATAATTTGGAAAAGGAACAAGTGTTGAACAGAGTGAAGATAAGAGAGAGTGATGGTGCAGTTTTTATAATGGAGGGGTAAGGGGATTTCTTAATTTTATATTCATTAATTTATTATTTCCTCATAAGTCAAGGAATAATTTATATTGAATTAACATTAATAGTAATTAAATCATGTGAATCAGAATCCCTTGATATTACAAACACAGAACATCATACATGACTCTATAATTAGTTTATTTATATTATTTTTTAAATTATGGTAATTCACTTTTCATAGAAAATTCAAGTATTTCAAAACAATTCAAAAAATTAACAACAACCATTTTTGATGTGTAGAATCCAAAAAAGATGTCATTTTTTTAGAAATAATTTTCTATATATGATTAATTTAATATTCAATTAAAATAATAATTTCAGAAAAATAGTTTTAAAACATTTATTTACTTATTCTAAAACATAGGTATATCAGAATTTAACATGAATATTTTTTATATAATAGCATATGTATGGTTAATATTCATCAGGGTATATCATTATTTATAAGGTTATGAAACTATTCATAAGAGTATGCTGCTATTCACCAAACATAATGTTTTTTTTCAAACTTCAAATAACTTACTAATCACAACTATGTATTTGATATTTTCGAAATTCACATCATAAAAGAGAAAAAAATATGTTTAAATGTCACATAAAACATAGTAGTTCATTATGTTGTTGTTTCATGTGATTTTGACATGTTTATAAGAAAGGAATTTCTCTTGAAAAATTTTCTGTCATTATATAAATAGAATTGTATTTTTGAAAGAAAGATTACCTAAAACATAGATGATGATTTTTAGGGAATTTTTTATGATTTCATTCGAGAATGTGGGTGTGAGAGGTGTGAATAAATGAGGGGAGGAAGTTCCATTTTATAATTTAAGCATGGAGTTTCTATAAATACCCAAAACTATGAAATAATGGGATGTCACTCTAAATTAAATTAAATAAGAATTTCATAAATAATGTATTATACATAATATATGTTCAATATATTCCTATAATGAAAAACAAACAAATTTTTACACATTTTATTCATCATCCATTAGGGTTACAGAATTTTACGATTTTTGTTTTCACCACAATAACAAGTTTTTTAAAATTTTAACTAGTTTAATTACTAATTAATAATATAAAATAAGCCTTATTAAATAATTAAAACAAACTTATTATAAAATTGATGTACAATTTTTGAAAAAAAATACAATGTATAAGGGAAATAAATTTTAATTATAGAGAATGTAAATCTAAAATATTGTTTTTACCATAAACACAATAATTAGTATTTTATTATATTTTTATTTCGTTATATGAATAAATTATGTTCAAATTATTAGATATTATTAGTAATTATAATTTGAAATATGGAATAAATTTTAATAATTAACTCCATAGAAGTAGAATAAATTCTATTTAAATAAATCCCAAAATTATTATAAATAAATAGTTTTACAAGGTGAAAATCAGTATAAGTAATGGAAACATTTATTTTACTTTAAAATGTTCTTTATTTACATTTATAATCAATAAAAAAATGAATTCATTTTATTATTTTTTTAATTCATATTCTTTCTATAGTTTAGTTAGTCTTAATCATACATATCAATTTAAATACTATGAATAAACAGATGGTTTTAGATAATAATATTAATAGTATATTGTAGTACTCTAACACTCATTGTTACGTGTAATGAAAACAATCGAATAAACTAAATTTATATTAAAAAATAAATATAAATTATCTAGGTGTTATATTAAACCCCACTTAGAAAATTTATGTCCTCATAATTTGAACATCTATTTTTTGATCAAGGGCTTGAAACTTGATAATTACATTTTTTATAACAGATATCTTAAATGGGTTAATTATACTCTATCTTAATAAGATGTAAAAATGTAACTTAAAATTTCAACTATAATAAAAAAATAACTTGGATTAAAAATATGAAAACTTTATTTGTAATTAGAGATATGGAAATAAAATAATATTAATTAACATAAATCAATGATAAAAATTATGTGAATGATAATGAAATGATTAATGACCGAAAAACAATAAATCAAGGATTTGGGAAAAATATTATCAATTAATCAGAAAAGAAGCCAATATGAATGATAAGTCATTCCTTATATAATTTTTTATTTTGAAACCCAATATAGTTAATACATGTTATCCAATATAAATAAATACTAATATGAATAAATGGTAAATTAATCAATTAAAAATTATATAAATCTTAACATACACAATTCCATAGATTTTTAACCTTTTGATACTTAATAATTAATGAAAAAATTAAATATGTTCAATTAATTTCAAAAATCAACATAGTACTAATCCACATAATTTCATAGTGTCAATTTATTTTCATATACCAACAATGTGACTCCCTTGGTCATATATTCTCATAATACATTTTCATAACACAAATTTCAATAATATATCAATAAATTAATATATGCTTCATCATTCCTTAAATAATAAAAAGATTACGTGATATATTTCTTAAATAAAAAAAATTTCTAAACTCTGTCAACGATAAAATAAACCAAATTTTCATCATATTATTAATTATCTACAATTTTTTTTAATAATATATAATTTAGATTATCCATATCATTCATATATTTATCAGAACAAAATAACATTATCTAAAAATCAAGAATATATTAAGTGTTATAATTCCTTTAATCATGTTTTATCTATAAAATATCACATTTTCAAGAAATCAATTTTCCTGATCATCAATAACATTAAAAATTTTCAGAAAAATACTTAACTAAAAACTCTTATATAGAAATAAATATACATATTTATTGATTTATATAAAATAAATCTTTGAATTTAAAGAATATACACTTACATTATAGAACATCATTTTTAAAACATTAAATAGGCTTCATCAAATTACTCCTTGATTCCTTATTCCTTTTATAAAGCAATTTTAGTAACTTAACTAACAACAAATATCATTACTTGTAACTCCTAACATATTAAATTCATCATATTCAACCTAGAACATATGTTTGTATCATACTCATATGTTCTATATTTATAACATTCAACCATTGATGATTCCTTGGGAACTCATTATTCTAATAAATTTCGTCAACTGAACATTTAATTATTCATTTTGATTCACATACTATGTTCCCTTATTGTCCACATATAAAACATGTTCATATTCCTTATATACATTACCTAGATTTATTCTTCTAATAGTTTCAATATTTAAGAAACGAAATCTTATTTCTATCATGGTATCCACCACATAATATCTATTAATACTATATCTATATCATCTTTGTTAATTTGGATATTCGGTTAAGGTAATGTTTTTTTCATATTATTTCATGATAACAGACTAGGAATAGTCACAATAAATATCACTCCAGTCATAAGTATATTTGGTTTCATATATAAATTTTATCCATAATAATCAATGTAAACCTAATGGTATAATGTTCAATCCTTGGTAGAAAACGAAAAATCTTATCTTGAGGAAGATTATTCATATTAGGAAACAACATAATTATTAAAAACAATTTAATATATATCTAAATAATGAAAAAAAGTTCAATATAAGATATCTTATGTTTATTCTACCCCATTCATGATCAATATTTATTGACATTTATAATGATACATTATAAAAATATTGTCAATTTCCAAAAAATATCACTAGGGAGTATTATAATCAGTGTGATATGATGATTTTGGTCATGAAACATGTGATTATTATGCCTATATAAATACATTATTTTTAGATTTCTCACCCACTATTATATTTGTGATAAATCCACATCTACTTAGAGTATCCAAGATATGTGTGTAATTTTTTATTAACCAATATCTCTAACATTAAATAAAATAAAATATATTTTCCTATTCTTGTAATTTTCCACAATCTTATCATTTATTTTTTCCATAGACATATTCATATAAATGTTCAATGGGATCCTACAAAAGGATTACAATCCTAGTTTCCAAAAGTCCAATAAACATTTCATTTGATACAAACTGTATTATAAATGGATTCCATTCATATAAATAACATATTATTCAATGAATATTCAATACATTCCATAAAAACATGACAAAGGGACATAATTATTTAGTGTCCATGGAAATTTTGAAACATAAAATACTAGTTCATATTTTAAGTACATCATCTCCCACTATATTCTTCTTAAAAATAAGTCTTTATAACACTAATAAAATTAATATATTTCATCATTTCCTGTCTAAATTAATCATAATATGTGGTGATTTTATATTCTCATTAAGGATAATGAAATGTTTTTAGAACATAACATAATAATACATGTTTGAGAACACAATAAAATCATTAGTTACCGTACACTTTTTGTTATATATCATAAACATGAGTCATGAAATAAATATTGAATGTTCATAAGACATTAATCATAAATGAATCAGGGAACATAATTATAATTTTCATTACATTAGAATATGATATATAATATTGTCATATAGATAATCTTATAAAAATGTTTTTCATAATAATTTAGACTTCTTTACAAGACTATCATAGTGGTTTTAATTAACTCCCCAAATCATCATAATAGTAATGGTACAATCCTGAAACTATAATAGATTATTATATTCACTCCCCAAAACATCATAGTATTCATTTTTTACTCCCATGACTATCATAGTGGGAAAATTCCCTTAGAGAATTACTTCCATCCAATTTCTAGTCCAGTTTATCTCATGTGATATCAATCACTACCTAGTGCATTGTGGGGATATATATGTCCCCTAATCATATAATGAGATAATATATATTTGTTCCAAATGATCATAAACCATTCATTTCATCAAAACCAAAGAATATGAATTTTCTCAATGACACATTATTTCAATAATGACCAATGAAAATAAAGAGGCTATATAACCAATTTATAATATCATATCCCCTAAAAACCAATGTGTTTCAAAAATATATCAACATAGTATAACCCTTGGAAAATAATAAGAATTCATAAGAATATTTTAATCATAAATGTAAATCATCTTGAGAATGTGTTGTATAATTGGATGATATCCCCGATAATGCATAAGATACATAAATGGATGTCATCATAGATGGGAAATGATTCTGAAATATCACATCGAAAAAAGGAAAATTTTCCGTTTAACATAGAAATCAAAATTTTTATAACTAAATGTTCAGAAAATATTTTGAATATAATTTTCTATTCAAATCACATTCAATATATATAAATAAATATTTATAACATTTAGTGATCATGAAGGCATGTCCTTCAATTCATTTTATATATTTTAAAACAAATATTCCTTTGACATTTTATTAAAAATAAAATGATATGTGTTTAGAAAAATGAATTTGAACAATCATATAGAAATATTAAAAATTCATTGAAACTTTTTTTTCTTAAAAACAAGTATATGGAAGGAAAAGAAGTTCGGAGAGAGAAATGATGGTTGTTTAATTGAAAAACATTCTTTTAGAATGTTGAGTATATAAAAAAATAAAGCAAATAAAATAAATTATTTATTATTAATACATAACAATAGGGGAAGAAAATTTATGATTTTATAGAGAAAGAGATAATATTATTTCATCATTGAAATTATAATAACAATATATCATGATAAACCATGAGATTGTAACATCAAACCCTATCAAATTGGGTATCATTTTAATCGTAAGCCCTATAAAATATATAACATTACAAGCACATATATATATATATCTAATTATTTAAATAAATATAATAATAATATATATTAATGTGTAGTCTATACAAAAACCAATATAAATAAGTTTAAATGTGGTATTCTTATGTCAAAAATAAATTAGAAAAGAAATCACTTACCACTAGTCCCAACATCATTTATATTAGTTCATAAATTATCTATAATAAATATATGAATATTATAATTATATTACAGAATCATAATTATACATATCATATCATATATTATTTACATGTGACCATTTTTTACATTTTTATCAATAATACAATGTTAGAATCATGATTTGGGTAACAACTATTGTGTTATCCATATAAGATATGGTTTGATATTTTCAGTCATTATAAAATGATCTGGATTTTATAATTTCCATATCATAAAAAATGTAATAAAAATTATATATTCATTATATATTTATTTATAATAATACATTAATTTTATATATTGAAAATGGATTATTTCATTCACAAAGATGGCATATCACACATACAAATAAATGTTGATACATTTTTTTCAATCGACGGAACAAAATAAGGGAAAAAATTATTAATCATTAAATAATAATAAATCTCATATATATCACATATATTAATGGAATTTATACTTAGTAAACTCTATTTGATTATTATGTGAAAAACAAATCAAATCGCTTTGTGAGGCAGTAGTCTTCTGTACAGATGATAAACATAACATATTCCCATGTATTGAATTATATAAAAACATATTTGATATTATAATTACATATGTAAAAAATATCATAAATTTTATATATAATCAATAAATATATCACTATATCCAATATTGAGATCTTTTTTTTGAAAAATAATTAAATTGCTTCGTGAGGCGGTAGTTCACTATACACGCAATCGAAGGATTCATCTCCCATTTTATAGAAGATGCTATTGGAATAGGTTAAAACATAACCATAATAAAATATATGTATATTTAATGTATTGGATAATTATATATTAATGATTTTAACAATAATTTAGTTGGTATGATAATATATAAAAAAGTAAGACTATATTAAATACATTTACCTTCATTTTGAAAATCCTTTATTGGATGTATTATTAAGGATCCTAGGGTTGATATTTTCTCAAAAAAAAATATCAATAATGGGGTTAAGGATTATTGGGAGGTATATTTAAATGGATTTATTGATATTGAGGGATTTATAGGGGTGCATATGTAGGGTATGGAAATTATATTTTATAATTTAGGAGGACTGGAATTTTTTATAATATCCAAAACTATTAAATACAAGGAAGTCAGTCTCAACCCATGTTCCTCTAAAATTGATTAGAATTTTATTGGAAATAATTTATGGTCATTAATAACATATACTGAAATTCCAATTTAAACACGTTATACCTTATCCATTATGTATATTTAATTTCACATTTTTTTTTTCACTGTGGTATTGTTTTTTTATATATGTACCTTTCTTATTTATCCCATTAGACTAAAATACAAATTTTACTTATAAGATAATATAGAACCACTTATTATAAATATTAGGTCTAATATGTTGATTTTAAATCTTAATTTTATGTAAAATAATTCAAAAACAAGCACATATAACACAAAAAACCATAGTGCGTCCCTAACCACAATTTATAATATTTTACAATCTTTACTATTGATTATGATAATAAATTATTTTAACCGTACTATATAATATAATTTTTTATTACAAATATTTACTATATTTTTATAGAATAAATTCCAAAAATTTCTTTTATTTTAATTAATATTTAAATATTTACACACAATGAAGTGGATTTCAAGAGATAATATATTCATAAATATGAAATGTTTTAATATAAAAAATCAATATAAAAACGATTTCAATGAACAAAATTTTATTATTCAAAATACATTTGAAACAATTTAAAATTTTAAAATATTTTAAAATAAATTTAACTTTGTAAATACATTCAATTAAAATGTAGTTTTGAATATCATCTATTCTTTGTAAAAATTCTTCTAAAAATCAAACAACTCAAAAAAACACAGAAATTAACAGAAATATTATTTTTTATAGAATTTTTAAATAATAAATTTATTTATTCAAATTTTTTTTCAAAAATTAAAAAATTCATTTTTTAAAATAAGCACCCAAATTGTGATGAGGTCGTGTTTTAGAAAACAATTTACAATTTTTCATAGGATAAACTAGATTTATAGATATCCAATGGTGTTGGATCCAGAAAATGAGTAACCAAAATAATACAAATGATCCCATACATGATCCAAGATCATATCCCATTTCACATTATTTTATTTTACAGGCCTTAGATCCCCATCGATGTTATGTATTAGAGATTCCTTATGCACCAAGCATAAGATGCTAATAATCCTTACTATATGACTATAAATTGTAGTACAACCTATATATGAAATATTGGAGTCCTCTTGTTCCATACAAGATATGACATATGCACCAAGAATAAGATTCCAACACTCATTCCTACTTGACTTTAAACTATAGTACACCTTATGTGTCAAACATAGGATGCATCTTGATCTAAATAAGATATGTCTTATTCTCCAAGAATGACATGCCAATAGTACTCTCAACATGACTATAAACTAAAGAATTATCTATTATTCAATAATAGTATTCCTCGTATTCTAAATAATAGAGGCCTTATGTGATAAGCATAAGATACCTAATGAAATAGTTACAATGAAATAATTTCATGAGTGATGGAATCTGTTCAATCATTCAATCAATCCACCTCATGATTCTTGTGTTTTTTAGAACTTCGTCCTCTTCCATGTATAATGGGGCCCAATAATGGCCTGGTACAATGCTGACTCAGCTCAAATACCATCATGGAACATCTCCCCAGAAGACATTGGATGAAGCATTGATTCAGGTCATGTGTTTCAAACATGGTCAGCAGTCGACCTTCAAATGTATGTCTCTATTTTAGAAAACCATGATATTGATTCTCTGTTTCAAACATGGTCAATAGTTATCCTCCATTGTCATGCCACCTTGATAGCATTACAAATTCTAGGATGTGATTCACACTTTTCATCTCCCTTTGTTCGGATTGCTTCTAATTCCCTTGGTGTTATCCTGCTTGTGCACTAGTTCATGGGTGTAGGCCTCCATTTTATGCATCGAATCATCATTGAGTTGTGATGCCCTCATGACCTGATATAAGGAAGATACCAAGGAAGCTTCCATGTATGCCCCTTTCAGCATTTCTATTTTATAGAAGCACCCAAGTATCTTTCTTGTGTAATACCAATTCATGATTTTCGCTCCTTAGCAGCACCCGAGAAACTTTCTTGAGTAAGCCCCATTAACTGTTGACTCTTTTTAGCGGCACATAGGTAGGTACCTTGAGTAAGACCCATTCTCCATTGTTGATCCATATAGGCACATGGACAGCCACCATGCGTAATCCCCATCCTCAATTTCTGCTCTAAGGTAGCTCTTCAGTAGCTTCCTTTCTTAAACCCCATTCACAATTGGCACTCCTTAGTAGCATCTAGTGGCTTACTTAGGCAGGCCCCATTCTATATTTCCACTATTTAGTGGAACCCAGGAATCTTCCTTTCATAAGCCCCATCATCGATTACCTCTCTATAGTGGCGCATTGGAAGCTTCCATGCGTAAGCCCCATTAACCATTACCATTCCAAAGAAGTGGCCTGGAAGCTTCCATGCATAGGACCAATTCTTCATTTCTTCTCCATAGTGGCACCCAAGAAATATCCTTGCGTAATCCCCATTCTCAATTATCGCTTCATAGTAGAACCCATGTAGATTTTTTTCATAATCCCAACTCACCATTGTTAATCCATAGTGGCTCTTGTGCCGCTAACCATGTGTATGCCCCAATCCAATTCCCAATGACTCATCTTTTGTGATGTGATCATCAGGTCTCTGTTGCCTTTTTTTCTCACACCGAGTATGAATCACATGGTCTTAGAGTAAGAACCAACAATGACATCCTCCCATGTGCAAACTAGAGTGTAAGACGCAAAAAACATCTGAACAACGTGGACATTGATCCTTTCCATGTTAAGGTACAAATGAAGCCTCCTATGGGTTAATTTCCAACAACCGTTGGTCCTAAATCCCTTCACATTAGATCACCAAAACCCATTCTGAACAACATGGACATTGGTCCATACTAAGGTAATGTATGTTGGAAGCATCCCTAAGCTTCAAGCCCAGTATACATTGGTTCCGAGCATCTTCACAATGGTTCACCAACACCCTCCAAACTATGCGGACATTGATCCTTGCCAAGGCATAGTACATAGGATTATTCCCCATGGTTCAATACCAACACCCATTAGTCCCGACTACATCACGTCGGTTCACCAACACCCACCGAACTACATGGATTTTGATTCTTCCCAAGGCAAGGTGTGTAGGATGCCTTCATAAGGTTCCAGACCACCATCCATTGGTCTCAACCATCTTCACATCAGTTCAAAAAACCCTCCCGAACTACATGGATTTTGATTCTTCCCAAGGCAAGGTGTGTAGGATGCCTTCCTAAGGTTCCAGACCACCATCCATTGGTCTCAACCATCTTCACATCAGTTCAAAAAACCCTCCCGAACTACAAGGACATTTATCCTTGCAAAGGCATGGTATGTTCGAAGATTTTCTATGGTTCATGCCCACCACCCATCAGTCATGACCATCTTCATGTCAGTCTACCAAACTCCTCCCATCTTGTAGTATGTTGTTGTTATCCCATCCAGCGGTAAGCTGTTGTGATCCACAATCAATGGGAAGAAGATGCATTACTGAATCCATAGTAAGTCATTGTGATTTTAATCAAGGGGTAATTTATTGTTGTCCCTTTCATTGGGACCCATATCTCTGGTTTAACCCCATGGTGTTAGACCAACCTCGAGCTATTAACCACATGTAAGCCATAGTGTATCACTGGTCTGATGTCCTCGAAGGACACAACAGTTTCATACCCCAACTTAGAGATTCTTCTTCCTCTAGGTCCTAGCCATGCATCCATTCTCATGAGATGCCTCTTTAGGTGTCTCATCGCCCCGCCGAAATAAACAGACTTTGACTCCCTGCCACATGGCTATATAGTAAGTCACGTTGATTCTCACACCCATCATTACTATGAACATCACAACAATTCCATCTCATTAACCCTCCAATTAATTACACTCTCCACCATCTATCTGGATTCTCACCCAGGAAGCCACATCCTGAAGAGATCATGAAATTAATCCTAGTTATGCTATTTACGACACCCATGCAGCTAACCAAGAAAAATTCCCTCATCATCTATAACCATATACCCAATGTTATCCCTCTTGCGAAGGGCCACTTTCAATGTGTACTCCCAATCATGTATCTAGGTGGTTGTCCAATCTTATTGAGTGTTAGGATCCATCCACCTGGTAAACACAACTAGCGCTCCCTCCCAGGGATGTTCCAATTTGATCCGACTATATGATATGTTCTGATCACCCTCAATCCATCCCCATTAGATGATAAACTCTCAGTATAACCCATTTTAAACAAGAAAATATACGTAGAAACATAGAGAGAAGCCTATGTTATATATTTCTCCTCATTTGATGTGGGATGCTTCAGGTTTTCCGACCTTGATATTCTAACATAAGATGAAGAATATAGATTCCCTAATGTCCACACATCCAAAGATGCCATGTTTTTCCTAATGTTTTCATATAAACTAACCAAAAGTTGATACCCTTTCCAGACCCCATGGAATTTCTTGATCAAAGTAGTGTAATTAAATGACATCCACAAAGATATGTCCCCAAGAATGATATCACCGAACCACGTTATTATCTATGAGGGAGTCCCGAACTAGGTAATGTGTTCTAAGGAAGAATCCATGAAAGAGGAAACCAACATCGCATCATCCTGTTTAGATCAAGGATAAAACATGCCTAAATATGTGATTGATGGTTCCATCCATTGGAAAGTAGGAATGCAGGTAAACAATCATCATTTCCTTGACCGATGGATGAGCGTCGTGATGAAAGCGTCAGAAACCCATGGTTTAGAATAATATTACATGAACGATAAACCAATTTTTATCATAAATAATTTTTTTATTAAAATCATTCATAATAAGTGACTAATTTAATTCCATATGATAAAAATTGTTTTAATCTATAAATTTATTTTAGAATAATATCTATATTACATTCAAATGATATTTTTTTCATTTACTATGAATAGATCACAAATGAATAATCTTTATTAACGTATAAAAAATATACATAACCTAATGTAGTTATTCTTATTTATTCCTTCCATTTCAACAACTATGTTAAAAACAATCATTTTTAGATAATAATATTAACAATATGTTCTAATAATTTAAAACACATTTATGCATGTAATTTTTTATATAAAAAAATTATTTATATTTAAAAAATCATAAGTTATATGGGTATTACATAGAGATATTATCTATCACATATTATAAGTTATAAATAATCTTAACACTAATATTGATTTTTTTCATTATTTCTAAAAAATTTGTGAATTCTTTAGTGTTATTTTGTAAATAATGTTTTTGTAAAACAATAAAAGTTTATTTTTTTGAAGTTGATGAAGATTTTTTTTTGATGATTGTTGAGAAGTTGGAAGATAGAAATTTATATAGTTTGGAAATTTTTATATCATTTTTAATCAATATCATATCATTGTGAGATAAAATTATATCCATATAAAAGTTCCTAAAATTATAAAAATCTACATGATCTAAACTGTGGTTCAATGTGGGAGTTGATGTTTTTTGAAAATTAGACACACAAATTTTTTTGAATATTGAAAGATGATAAAGAAGAGGTTAAAATGATGATGTTTAGAGAGGTAATAGTTGTGGAAAAATTTCCAAATAAAAAAGGATGAATATTTTCTAAGAGAAACTAGAATTGAAATGATGATGATCTGTTGTACGGGAGAAAATAAATGTGAATGAAATTATATGTAATTTTACGTTTGAGAAAAAATTATAATATGAAAAAAATTATAATATTCTGGAATATTATTTTTTGAAAATATGGATTTTTGTTCTTTTTTATATTAGTTTTGAAAAAATTTAAATTCATCAATAATGGTGATATTTTTTAAATGGAAGTTATTTAATTGTTTGTGGTCATATTTTTGACCTGAAGAGGTAACCTATAACTGCAGTCACTGGATGTTGCAACAATATTCTCTACCATATTCAATGTAGATAATGAATTTAGAAGTTAAAAAACATTTTCTACCATCATCAGAGGTATATCATGTCATTTTAAAATATATTATCATGGAATTTTCATGTTGTTAATATAGTGGTGCAAATTATATGATGTCTGAATTTTTTTGATATTATTAATAATCAATGGACGATGAAATAGAATATTAATAAAGATCATTAATTCCATTTGAAAAAAATATTTGACCCATCCGATAAAGAATTATTATAAATATCATTAGTAAAATAAAATTATGATGAATTTTCATTGAATAGATTATCCACCATGAAATATTTTTTAAAGAAGACCCATCATATAAATTATTCATATATGAATCTATCGATTGAAAATTGATAATGAATATAATGGAAAAATTTTGACATTAGAAAAATTTACCATATAGAGAAATGTTATGATCCATCAGATGAATATTAACTTTTAATATCACAAGATGAAGGAATATTGTGTATGGTCTTTTGAAAATAAGGTAAAAACATCATTCGATGATAATCTCAATTTTGGGAGGATCTTTTTTCACAATTAACATATTTTGAAATTGGTTATGTTTATTTATTTGATTATGAATGTTTGATAGTTTTTGTAAATTATCGTGAATTCTTGAATCTTTAATATGATTTGAGAAGAATCTAGAGTGCTTTCGAACATTCTTGAAAATATATTTAGAGTATCATAATGAAAATGAAATCATTCCCTTTCCATTTATAGAGATCCTATATATATGGGTGAAAAGTACATGTTACTTTTCACTATTCATAGAGACAAAAAAATAAACCAAAGAATTAGGTTGAAAATTATTTCAGACTAAAAATATATTCCAATTGAATAATTTATAAGAGTACTTTTGATCAAATTAGTGGGAATACATTCCAATTCAGGGAACCAGGTAATGAGATCATAAAAATATTCAATATATACATTTAAGGTACAATGTTTTTGTTAATAAAAAAATTAAATGTTTGAAAAGTGAATTTTTTTAGGAGCATTAGACCATGTTTATTGGGTGAATATATCAACATCAAACAAGAATCACATGATGGAGGTATCAGACTATCTAATTCTAGACTAGAATTAAAAATGCTTCATTTATCTTTTATGGATAAGAATTATAATTAAAACATGTAAACTGATGGGAGTTAGTATAGTTATACATATTGTGAGATATGAGGACTCTCATGGTAGTTTCTTAAATATTTATTAATTTATTTCTAATAATTAATTTCCATTAACTTGTGTTGTTTTCTATTTAATGGATTTGGGTACTCACACAATGTTTGATAGTTTTGAATCATTTTACCATGATTTATATTCAATTTTTCCATTATATCAATATTATTTTAAACCATAATAACGAAAAATAACTCTATCAAATTGATTGGGTAACATTTAATACAATAAGAAATTTATAAAGTAAAATCCACTCAGTCAACCCATCACCACTTCTTAGTGGTTAAACGATACATTGGAACATAATTTATTATTAAATAATGGTTCCCTTTTCATATCATTATCATTGAATATATAAATTTATTCAACATCAATGGTATTAATATAATTGAATGTTTAAATTATCATTGCTCAAAAAATAATGATTCAACATCTACAATCACTATCTTTATATCATTTAACTATTTAATAATTTGAGTTTCCACTTACTAAGAAAAATTCCCCATTACATTTTTTGGAAAATATATAAGTTGAGTTTGATGGAAAATATATAAATTAAAATATAATGTCTCTATAAAAAGTAATATTTACATGTTGAGTATCATATTAGTTATGGATATTTAGGTCAAGAAGGAATGTATCATCATAGAAAACACCAATGTAATGGAATCAAATTAAAAATTATGACAATAATGTTCAATGATATTATAATTTGAGATAAAAAACTATTTATTAATACATAAAAATATTTAGTGAATTCATGAGATATATAAAAGGTTTTGTATATATCCAAAATAATTATACTCCTTTTATGAAAATAATTATAAAATTTGTTGATAATTCTGACAATAAAATATGAAATTTAAAATATAATTATATTTATCCCATGATGAATTTCATAAATGTATTTCAATTTATGATACAATAAAACACCGATAATTAAAAAATTATCTAGGGTTTAATTTAATTCGGATAAAAGATATAGTTCAAAATTCATCATTTGGATAGTGCCATTAAAATATATAATGAATAAAAATAAGATGATGAAACAAATGAAAAGGGCATATATCATGTATCTAAAAACAATCATAGTGGTAAAAGATGAACTAAGGAACATTTTATATAATTTACAGTTTGGATTTATTGGAAACTTTTAAATAAATATACTCTTGATGAAATTTTATCTACATGAAGATTACTCTAGAAGAACCTCAATATAAGATGTTTTAAAAAACGTCCATCAATGATAATAAGATCATTAGTGGTATGAAAAATGTCATGAGAAATAGAAGAATCGCGTCGAGGAATAAATTGGAATATAACTACACTAATTATTTTTATAAGATAAATTTAAAAAAAATCAATAAGATCATTGAAATGTTTGAAAAAATGCAGATTCCCTTTATTGTGAAGGTGGAGGAAAATATGGAGAATATTTCAAAAATTATCAATGAAAATATGTAGTCGTTTCTAAACATTAGAATAATTCATGAATGGAAACACAATGATGAAGATGTAAGGATAGAAATTAAATAGAGTAAATATGTCCTCAAACTTGAAGATGCGTATATCCAGGAGAATGTAATGAATAAACTCAAAGTTGTTGAATAATGAATGATAGTGGAAGATATTATTAAGAATCATTTTTCTATGGGGTTTAGGCTTGTAAAAAAATAATATCATCATGATAGTATTGTTACCATAATAAATATGAATGACAATTTGATAAAGTATTTAAAAAAAACTTTAATCATCCTAATATTCACAGAAATATCACACAATGATTATGGTGAATCATTACCCAATAAATATGAAAATTCATATGATTTTATAAAAACTAATGGAGTTAGGAAAAAGATAAAAACATTATATTGAATAGTGATGGGATAAATTCATCACATCAACAAATTTAGATAATAATATTTGTAATAATATTTATATACTCTAGGAGGTAGAAAAAATTGAAAAATGATACCAACCATGGAAAAATCTATATAGGTAATGATCTTTATTTTAATGAAATAATAGATTCAATGGATTTTTTTAGATATGTGGATGTTATGGGCATAAATATTACTATTATTGAAACAACATATATCCTCTCAGAAATATGTATGATCATATGGTGAGTAACAGTGGAATAAAAGTATCTAGCATTCCAAATCTATAGGTCTTTAGAAAAGAAAAATATTAATATGTTATAATCATTTGAAAAAAATAAATTTGGATTTTTAGGAGAAAGGTTATATATTTTGTGACTTGACTAATCACATAGAAAATAATGTTTTCCAACTCTTGCATGACTATGTTCATATTCTACAAAGTAAAATGAATTTAGAAAGATGAAAGATGAGAAAAATGTATTTATTTTTTACACAATTATTGAAGAATTAAATGGGAATAAACTATGGATTTTTTATATTTGTTATTACATAAAAATGATTGATTATATTATAACCGTGAATATTGTTGAAAATCATGATGGAGAAGAATTATTTCCTGAAATTATAGTTCCTTAAAAATCATAGGAAGAGGAACTGTTGAGATTGAAGATGATAAACTGATATATAAGGAATTTTATATATTGATGGTATCAATAACAACTTACATAATGGGATATAACTGTTTGATGATGGAAAATAAGTGATATTAAAGAAATATTTTGGTATCATCATATGATTGGAAGTTCCTAATGTAATAAATAGGGGAGATTAAAGAAGCTGTAATATCATATAGATATGAGAACATCGTAACACTAGTTATTGGGTACTGAATTCGGAAAAGGAATATTGCATCATAGACTTGGTTTCCATGGGAAGAAGTGTATGAACCATCTCTCCACATTGGTTTATATAAGAAATAATCCAAAATTGAAAAGAATATAATATTTTTTGGTTAAATGTGTTTAAAATTAATAATAATTTTCATAATTTATAAGAATGTTGAAATTCATTCTATAATACCAACAGATAATATTCACACTGTTTAATATAGGAGACCGATACATTAATCAATATTTTGATATTTTTAGTTTATCAAATTTATTGAATATTTTATTTGGATGAACCAAATTATTCTTATGAATCATTAATCATGGGTTGTGTAAATGTTCCGAAATATTTTATAATATGTAGAAATAGGGTTTGTTGTTTTTACACTGAAATTGATAAATATATAATGGAAAATAACTAACATATAACCCCTCAAAACCATATACAAATAATAATGGGAAAAAAATTAATACAGTGATCCAAAAATAAATCATAGAATTAATTATTATAATGATGAAAATTTATTATGGTGGAAATTATAAGAATCATGATCTAAGATTATAATATTTCAATGTTTTTTTAAGAAAAGTTCTATAACCCCAGTAATTGTTAAAAATAGATGTTTTTATTCCTTGAATCCTACAAGAATTACTATTAAATGTTGTATTAAAAATGTTCAATGAAATATTTAATGGGTTTTGAATGTGATAAAAAAAACTTGTTACTTACGTTTCAAAAGAATCATATTGTGTTGAAAGTTAGATGAGATTAAAATTTCTAAATTTTCATACTCTAGAAAAACCGGTTGATATTGAAAATATTATTGGATATCAAAAATATAATTTTCATACCTGAAGATATTATATATTATAAAATAATGAATTATTTATCTAATACGATAAACTAGAATCTATATCAAATTCATATAGTCCAAAATATTTGTTTGATGTTGATTAATAGTGGAATCAAATAGAGAAAAAAATGCACTTGAGATCATTTTCAATGAGTAGAAAGAAATAAAATCATTGGAAAAAAATTGTTTTCAAAAACAATTTGAATGAAAATGAGTATCTTTCAAGATACGAAGATCATATTTTTTGTATTGTCTATTCAAAATTGTATGGTGGGTATTTTGAAGAAATATTTTTCCCTATTGAAAGATGAGAAATTGTCATAATGTTTATAGTAGTTGAAGCACATCTATAATAAAATATTTTTTATGTGGATGTTTATAAACATTAAAAAATCTATAAATAGATTAATGAGTTTATATTATGTATCATTTTTGGTTCATGCATTATAACAATGTACCCAATTTATTTAAATGAAGAAAAACATATACATGTCAAAAAATCTCCACGACCTGGTACTCCCAATTTTTTAGTTTCTTAAAACAAATGAATATTTCTAAATATAAATCTTATGAAAACCACTATGTGAATTAGATGAACACATGTATCTTGATTTTTAATATTTATATTAAAGACATAATTATTTTATAGGATATATTAAAATATTTAAGATATTATACTAAATAAATAATGAAAATTTTTGAAATTATAGATCATTGAAAATTGTATTTTTTTCTAGTATAATTTTTCATAAAGAGGGAATGATTTATTTTTACATTAAAATAATATTATGACAATTATATTCCAAAAATAGTTTTCATTAGGGATTCTAAATAATTATCTAAATTAATTGTATTTTCAATAATATGTATAGATATTAACCATGAAAAAAATTAAATAAAATAATTTATTAATGTTGATTTTTTATATTACAATTTCCAGGATGAAAATAATTTATTATGATACATTGTGTGGAAAATATAACAGTGATTTGAAATAATCTAATATGTTGGAGAAATAATTCTTATATATGTTAGATGAACAACTTCATATTGGGTAATTTTAAAATAAATTAAGACATGAAATTTCTCTACTACATTAATTCTAATTGTGCTCGAGATTCCAACAAGAGAAAATAAATTTAAGAAGGATCATTTTAAATATATAACTTTTTTATGATAAGTCATAGAAATAAAATTTAGTTTGATGTCTTTGATTATATTGAAATAATAATATCTTTCTAATAATCATGTATGAACACAAATATTTTGGATAAATTTTTAGTTACAATATTTTTAAATATATGTTTTTATGAAATTTATGATTCATTGTGATTATTATAGTATGATAAGAATTTCCAAAAATCATGTACAATACTGAATATAAAATCACATTTATTATAATTTTCAATTTAAAAAAATCAAATTTACTAGTGGTTATTTTATAATGCAATACATTTCTAAAAACTATGAAATTTTTGATATTTCCACTAAATATATTCTACATTTTCATTTTTGGAATTGAGACTACAATTTATGTTCATTTCTCACCAATTACATCTTAGAATAAATAATTATTTCCCCATTCTAACAATTCATTGGATTATGAATAAGAAATCTGAGAGATATGAAATCATTTTTCTCATAGGGGAATAATTACTTTGTCCTAAAAATGGTGATTGTAAAGATTTACATAAAGGAAATTGTATAATATTTAAATGGGAATAATATAATAATGGGTCCATAATAAATTGAAAAATATAATTAAAATTATATAGTTTAATATCTAAAAAATTGAAAGCAAACCAAATTTACCTTAAAGATTAACATTCCATGACCAAAAAAATCATCTCACAAAGGGAAGAAATTCTTATAAAAAAATTATTATATATAGAATTATATTTTAATTAAATTATCATTGATAAATATTTGGATTTGATGAGTAGTTTGGAATAATTGAGTCGTTGATAAAATGGAATTTTAAAAAACTTGGGTTTTAAAAAACGATGAGTTACAAAAGTTGTTAAAAAATGTTGCCAATTAATATTGTTGTATATATTAAATCTCCCACATGTTGCTTTAATATTTTCTTTAATATACTTTTTTATGAATTTTTTTAAAATGAAAAAACATTATAGAATTATAGAATATTTTTTCTGTAGTTTTCTTGGATAATAGGAATGTCAAAAAGTTAATGAGTTAAGAATTATCATTAACGTTGTCAAATAAAATCCTAAATAATTATAATGATGATAAAATAATATATAAATTTATAACAACTTTTGAAAAATCATTATACATGATATTGATTAAAATAGGTGGGTTGAATATTTCTAAACAAATCAATTAGGAAGAATTTTGTGATGATTGAAATATTTTATATAACGTTAAAAATTAAAAAAGTCACATGAGGTGAGAGTGGTACAAACATTAGAGCTGAATATGATGAATGAAAACATGGGGTTGGAAATGTAGTGATTTTATGGCCCTTTTATATTTTATTTAAATGATAATAAAATTATAGTGGGATTTGGAAAAAAATTGTTAAATATAAAAAATGATGATATTTTGATAAATATATTTTTTTTAAATATGTAATTGTTTTTTTCCTATTTTTGTTCAATTTTTTAAAATTAGAACATCATTTAATAATGGAAATAAATTTTCAATAGATACAGGTTCTAATTTTGATGCTATAGTATTTCAGATTTTGAGGCTGCATATAGTTAATGTATTAAGAAGTTTTAGAAAAGTTTTCTACGATCTTAAAAAATAAATAAAGAGAGTAGAATTTAAAAAAAATATAGTTATACATCATCAATGGTCAATGGATTCATTATAGAATCATTTTTACAAAGTGTTTTCTTGTAGTGAATTCATTGATTCAAATTTCTTAATGATTGAATAAAATTAAGTAGCACAATTCAAGGGAAATTGAATAGGGTGAAAAATTGATTCAAATATTTTTAAGGATTGGGATGTGAAGAGTCTGAGATGGAGAAAATTGGTCTTATATAATTTTTTTTTGATTCATTGGATGTTTTTTGAAGTGAAAATCGCTGGATGATGGAAAACTGAGGATGATCCATCAGCAAAAGAATGAAAAACATATTTTTGATAAAATCATGATGTTTGGATGATATTTAAAATAAATTGTTTTATAATATCAATTAGTTTTCATCAAGCATCATGAAGATTATTTAATATTATAGAACAAAAAAGTTGTTTTCAGTGAATAATGTAAGATATAAAATATGATATAGTTTCCCAAAAATTCTATTTCTAGAGAATATAAATAATAAAGTGAATGAAATAATGTTTATATCACTGTTCATTGAAACAGAAAAGATGATATGATAAAAAATTAGTGTCAAAGGTGACCATATAACTTCAATTTTGGGATAAATAATATTAGACAAGGTTTTTTGATCAAATCAATTGACGTACATTCTATTTTTTGGAACAATAAATACATATCAAATAGTGCTGGCTTGCATAGTTTTTAGGCCTGATTCTTTTTTTTATAAAAAAATGATTAAAAGGTGTAGTTTTCTTGTTAGGTGTATCTAACAGATTTTACCAAAAGAATATTGGAAGAAGAGTCTCTAGAATCATGAAAAATATCATGTTGTACATTTTCTGGAGAATAATACACAATGATTCTTTAATTTTTTTGGCTTATTTTGTTAGTAAAATCTTAAAAAAACATGATCAATTATAATTATTATTTATTCTTCTATTATGTTATATATATTTTTACCAGTTAATGGTTTGTTTTTTTCCATTAGATCTGATAAAAAAAATTTATGTATAAAGGGAAAAAATAAATTGGAATGAGATTATTTATAGTAATTAAATAGTTACTTTTAATTAGAATATACTTTTTTAGATTCGTGTTAGTGGATGAATCTGTATAGAAAATATATCTCTCATTATTTAATATATTAACACTTAGCTAATTTACAAACCCATCAATGAATTAAATAATTCAAAAAAATCATTAAATTAATATTATATATATTAATATATTTTAAAAATATTTATTAAAAATATTTATTTTTTGTAATGTTTATTTAGTATGACTACTCTAAATTTATATGAAATTTATAGATAAAAAAATATATATTAGTTAATTTGTTTCCATATATTTAGCTTAAAATTAATACATTTGATCTCATGAATATTGATAATTAAATATATTGTATATATATTAAATAAAGTAATGAATTAGTAAGTGAATTTCTCTTATATATATATATATATATAACAAATTACAAATATATGAAAACTAATTCCATCAACATGATGATAAAAATATTTTAATTCCTTTTAATAATTGAATTATTACCTTCATGTTGTTATATCTCTTTTTAATTGAAAATATGATTGATTAAATTGTTTGATCTCTTCTTTCTATAAAAATGGATACATCATATACATTTCAATATAAAATAGAAAATTTATCATCATAGGTGTTCTATATTGATAAATATCAATAATATATGGTTCCAACACTGTCAGAATATTTCTTCGGAATATTTTAAATGGGATTGGAAAAGAAAATTGAGGAAATAGTCATATTTATCTTGATGATATTAACCTAAATATTACACGTAAAACAAACCAACAACTTCCATATTAAAGAGAGATATATTGGGGAGAATCATTTAGATATTTATGATGAGGAAATTTAACTTTTTTTAGAATAAATCAGAATATAGGTGTGTATTTATAGGTGATTTGATTGAAAATCAATGGAATTATTTATTTAATGTTATAATATTCAATTATATAACCTGCTATATTACACCCTATAGTGGTCCATTAACACCATGAATGGTCTAATATAATGGCTAGTGACAAAATTTTAAAAATACCACTAATATGTCTAGGTAGAGAATGATTATATATATATGATTCCATATTTTCTAATTTTTATTAAATTTCATCATTTTTAACAATTTTCACTATTATAAAAAAACATACAAAATTTATGTACTTAAATAATTTTGAATTTCTTATAATAAATATGTATCCCATTTTATCCAAAAAATATTTAATTCTATTTTTTATTTCTTATATATCAGTAATACATTTAATTAATATTTAGTATGGGCTAATCACTATTCAATGAATATTGAATTTATAAATTAATATCATATAACCCAAAGAAACATAACTCGTTAGTACACCAAAATAATCCTAAAGGGTAAAATGTGAATTGATGGTTAATTCATAGGTCGATTCAACCATCATTGATATAATTGTTATATTTATAAAAATTATCTTCTCTTGCTGATTATTTATCATAAACATTAATTATTAATTCTTATTTTAGGCATAGTTGAGGGAACACAATGTTTATGTTATCTTGTTATTAGGAATTGATTAATGTACGTCATAAGGGATGTTATTACTAGTTAAATATATTGTTCTTCCAATTTGAATTAGTTATAATTTTCTATTACCCCAGATTTAAAGTAATTATAATGGTTGATTTATATTGGTTAAATAACCAATGATCATAGAGAATAATAGTTATATATATTCATTTATTTACTATTACATATATTTTATCACCTTCTAGATGGACATCGATAAAAAGAACTGATTAAAATATGTACTAGATGAGTTCCATTTGGGTTTAATAGAAATAATAATTAAAACAGTACATGCCAAAATTGAATAATGTCTTGAGGGTCCTATAATCATGTTATGTAATAATTTTATAGTTCCCGCATCATGTTCTACTCTTATTCAAACAGTCTTCAATCCTCAAAATCATTATTTGGCATGTATGGAGGAGTCCATCGACGCTGAACCTATTTTTGGAAACCAATGATCATGATAATCTTCTAATATATATGATGTCCTAAATAAAATTTATTAACATGAACCAGTTTGAATAGGGCAACCAATAATAGTGCCTTTTTCTTGTATATTATCGTTCGATGAACTAGATACATGATCAACATCACATGACCTTAGCCAAATGGCTTTAATGAAATGATTTAAACTTATACATGATTATTAGACCACCTCAAAAACAATATGTGTGGATCACCTACCTTATTTAATGATGATAATATCAGATATGGGGTGTTTAAAAACCATGTATTCCATTAAAAAAATAAACTTATGTGGAAATGATATTATACAATAAATGATACATTGAGTGTAATGAGGAGAAAAACATGTACACTATGTTACGAGAAGTTTATGTCTCCCTTTTTATAATAAAATGAGTAAATTCAATGGATAAAATTCTTACAAAGAGAATAATACTATTAAATCTAAAAAATAATTGTTCATGTATTGATCATTTAACCATTCGGGGAAATTTTTATCACAATATTTTTATAGGGTATGTGATCATAGGATGACCTTTCAACCATGTGATCACATTACATGTCTCTTAACCAAATATTGATTATGTGGTCATAAGAAAACCATCACATTATAGGATCATACGATCAGAAATGATTCATGAAATACCCTAACTCCAACCCAAACAAAATTATGATTTTGTTATTAAATGTGATTCCCATATTTCTTAAATCATTCTTTTTAATCCAATATAAGAAAAAATAGAATTAATAGATAGTTACCATGATAAACTTTATGATCTCTATTGGTGAATAATATCTAGGGAATTTGACATTATGTTAGCCATGGAATTTTTCTCACATTTCTATATTCCTTGTGAGACATAACCATAGCATTAGAATCCAATCTGGTGTAATCCCCAATCTATAATTCTTAAGGATATCTTCCTTGTGATTCATACCCATATCATGGGTTTCTAAAATGGTGTAATCCCAAATGACATCCTGGCATGAAAATATTATTTCTAATTTATTTGAAGTATGTCACATATATTCTATATTAAGACCCAATATCATCATCAAATAGATTCATTCCTCATCATTTATACACATATAATGGGATTATAGTATATTTAAAGCCATTATATCTTCCACACATGATGAATTCCCTCATGATTGCAACTCATATCATCGCGGACCTATCTTTTTTAATTCTAAATCTCTTTGAAACGTGTCTATATTCCTCATGATTCATACTCAAAAAATTCTCATCAAATATAGTGTATGAATTAATGTCTTCCTCGAATGGATATATTCCTCATGAGTCATAATCACGCCATTTAATACATCTCTATGTGAAATACCCATCCAAATTCATTTCAACAATTCAATTTATCATCCATTATCACATATTTCCCAAACCATGCATGAGACATGTGTGATTAGATATTTTATTTTATTATAGTGATATAAAAATTTATACATATTCATGATGGTCCTCTTTACTAGGTGTAAGGCTAAAACTATATTTTATGGTAGAATAATTTGAAAAATCTTTGGTAAATTATATTATTTTCACACCTTTAGTGTTGTTGGTATTCTATATAGGAATCCACATTGGTGTATTTCACTAAAATATCTAGCTCTTATGGTAATATTATCTATGTGTCCAACTACAAATACTTTCCCACTAAAAATCCAATAAGAAATTATATTGGTCATCCAATGTGTAATTCACCAAAAATCATTCCACAAACTATATAGACAATGATTCCTATATTAAATTGGAAAAATAAGACATCTTTTCATTGATTGATCCATGTATACAATATCATAATTCCTTGACATATATTTTCTATATTTTACATCTTATATTTTTGTATTCCTCTTGGAGACCACCATTTCATCCATGTATCACATTATTTACACATTACTGTATCACTTCTAGAAACTATAATCCATGCCATGTGACATTACATTATATGGTTAATCTCTTTGTTATATGATGTTCAAATTCTCAAAATCATAAATATGAATTCTATACATCTTATACTCATAGGATAAGTATGAGGTATAATCAGTGGTTGATTTCACATAAAAAAGCATTGGATATGTATGATTCCACTCTATGACTAGGTCCACATAACTAATATAAATATATCACCACAACTTACTAACTATTGGTAATGTAGATAGAGATCATCTTATATATATGTGTGTGTGTGTTCCAAATTTCTTTCAATCATGATCATCTATTTTTTCAGTGTACACATAGTATTAATAATGAAAATCTAGAGAGATTATTAAATCCATCCAAAAAATATAATATCATATTGATATAGAAAAAACATCCCCCCAAAAAATGATGTTGATGTAAGATATATATGATTATCTCTATTTGATGTCTATTCATTTATTCATAAACATATCATATTGAACTCTTTACCTTGTAATGTAAAATCATACATGACATTAATCATTATTAACATTAATCATTATTTTATCATAAATATTTAATAGATCATGACTATTATAATGATGATGTGGTTATCATTTGATTATATTATCCTAATAATATATACTCGATTAGTATCAGATGTTTAGTTCTCCCTATGATTGAATATGCAAAAAAATGGGTATCCATATAGTAATATTATAGGATTTAAAATGATAAATCTCATGATTAGATTTTATATAAAACTACAAATGTAATGTTGAATAGATAAGTATTTCAAAACCCAGAGTTTCAATAACATGAACCCCTTTTATGTATTATATGTATATAAGATGATCACATTATGTTGGTGGAGGTTTGGTGGTGTTTTGGAATCATTTGGAGTATTTTATAGAGTATCATGGTTTGATCACGATTATAAGAACCCATAAAATGGAACTAATAAACTGTGTAAGGCAAGATATTAGAAATTTGGTAGTTGAATGATTGGTGTACGGTTTGGCCAAACTGAATAGATTCCATTAAGAAACCATGCTCATTGAATTGTTGGGAAAACACACAAGTAGTGCATGATTTATCTAACTATGTCAGACAACCATGAAAGGAGTTAATATAAAACTATATCTCATGAATAATTGGAACATTTATTATTAAACTATATAACCAATATTTGTGAGGTTTTTATTTAAGAGGCTAGAAACTACATTATTGGAATATATTTTTCCATATAGTATGTCTTGACCATGCATCATATAGGTGGTCCTTATAAATTTGTCGATATAATTATATTTCTATACCTTATAACATATATTTCCACTAAATAACCCATTTCACATTTTTCTTTTTCTACCATGGTCTGATATACGTTTCCCTTTAGTGTGAGAATAGTCATTTGGCGAATAAAAGTGACAAAACAGACCAATATCATTTGTAATTTATCATTTACATACATTTTTTTGTTCAATTCTACATCTTTTTCCTTAATTATTAGAACTAATATAATGTGTATAAATCCTTATTTTTTAATGTGAATTGTGATTCTTGGAGGTTAGATCTATAGTATTAATTTTTATTTGTTCTCAGATCTTGATAATAAGGGTACAATTATTTTTTTCACCAATGTTTTGTAAGGTCGGTGGCTTCTCTCTTTATTACACGTGATTAGAACAATAATTATTATCTTTAAAAAATAATATCTATTGAATTTATTTTGATATAAATATTTCATTCATATCTATTTCTTACATAATGAATATATTTGGGAAATTATGAAATTTTTATGGGTTTGTGGGAAATTCCTTTTACTGATAATTTTAGAATTGTGATTTTTATATTAAGGAATGTTTTTATTCCTTGAAAATGCTTCTTGAAATTTTTTAATGGAAGAATGTTTTTATGGGAAATGGATTATCATTTGTTATTTCATACATTGTTTGTTCTATTATCTTTAATTCAATAAGCCCTTTTTGAAATATTACATGGTGATCGATGCCAATGGTGTAATGAATCATGGGATTTGTTACCTTGGAATGACATAGCTGATCATTGAGAGACCACTCATTAGTATAGATCATTCACTTTTGTGTGAATGTGTGGATGTGTGTATGATTAGATGTTAGGATGTTTGAAATCATGTAATGGGCTTGCAAAATAGATTTCAGAAAGATTTTAAAATATATTTTTCACCATGTTTAGAAGAATGTATTCCCTTTAAAAGTACGTTTGATTTTATAAAATTTTATTTAAATATTTTTCAACCACATTTTTATAACTGTGATAACATGTTTTATTACTAGTTTAATGAGTGGAAATGTTATTAGGGAAATAATATTGATTTTATACTCACTCCCTTTTGTGCACTACTATGCATTTTCATATGTAATTTATCGAGACATAGGTAAAAGAAAGGTATCAAATATGTATTATGATTCATATATATTCTCTATGTGGGACATATAAAATTGGATCATGGAGTGGGAAGAGAGTTTTATGTTGAAATATTTGGTCTTTTTTGGTTTACATCTTTTGGTTTCCCTCAATATTTTCACTCATTTCCACATTTTACATTTATAGGGTAATTTTTATTATTATTTTGATTTGTATTTTATACTCATACATTATATAAACCTATTAATAGTTATGGTTATCTGGGATTATGTGTTTTATATTTCAAAGAAAACCTATACCACAAACTATTATGTGGCCCTTGAAATTTATTTCCATCCTCTTGGGTCTTGGGGATATCAATGAATTACATGTAACATCTCACCACCCCTTCACAGGAAAATGGGTGATAGAGGATGTTAAAAATGGTATCAATTATTTCAATCACCGATTATCAGTCATGGTATGTTCATAAGTCCATTGTATGGTAAAATGGATTAGTATTTTAAAAATAATAAATGGAGATCATAAAAATATTTATTTAAAAAATTATGTTTAACATCATGTGAAAGTGTGGTTTCAATACATAATAATTTTGATAAACATCCAAGAGATTTACCACCTAATCATCATGGGTATAACATAGGAGTGTTTTATTTTATGCCTTGATAGTATGAATTTCCTAAAGTATATCATTATTAATTATTAATTAATTGATTTATGGGAGAGGAAAAAATTAAATCTTTTTTAATTGTGTTTAATCGATTTAAAAATAGTGATATTTTGAAATTTATTAATGAATGATTTTAAACAGTCAATAAAATGATTTATTGTGAATAAATATGATTGTGAAAACCTATTCAAATGATAATTAGAAATATGTAATCCTTCATATGTTGTTTTTTGAGACTAAATTTAGTTGTTGTAGAGAAAGGAACCATGAAGATGTTGTTAGAACCAACCGAATGAGTCTACTAATAATATGGTTTCATAAGTGACATAGGGGAATGAAAAGTTGGTCCAAAAAATATTTATGTTTTCCAAGATATAGATAGATGGAAAAAATGATAAACTATTATAAGTGTATCATTCAGTTAAGTTACAAAATAAGAATCCCATCATTTTTTTGGAGGGTTTAGAGACAGAATATGTGGATGTATGACTAAATATGATGAATCAATTATTATATTTCTTTGGGATACAATAAGTGATGAATGTTATTTAGGAAAAAAGTATGTCTTATCGAGAATTATAGTGTTGGTATTTCAATGTTCACACTAAATAGGATAAAGAAAATGAAAGAGATGGTTATAAATAATTGTTCAATAAAAAATTGTATCCTTAGATGTTTCTAATTTATAAAAAAATATACATCATTAGTTTGAGGAAATATAGTCTCTTGGAATAGAGTATGTGGGTATATTTTTGAATTTTATCTTCCAGAGAGTAGAATCCTCTTAAAAGTGCATCATTAAAGGAATAATTTTTTTAATTTGGGATAAAACAATAAATTCTCTTAAAGATTTACATTCTCTGTATAATGGATTATTCTAAAATGATAAAAAGAAAAAAGATAGAAGAAAAACACATGTCGAGAATAATTGTTAGTGGAATCTTGATTCTCTTATAGGTATGTATGGGAACTCCAATTCATGGAATATTGGTAGATTCTCACCTAAATCCAGAGTAGATGGACAGCTCATAATCAGGATATGGGATTAGTATATCTCCATCGACAAAAAATTAATTTTGTTTGTTTTCAGTGTGGTTCTTTCAACCTACGATGAACGATTGTACATAACTACCTATATTATGTAACAACTACAAAATTATTCAACATGATCAATTTTATTTTGATATTAATCCAAAGATAGGTTTTAGAGACACATCTTATGAATCTCAAGCATTTGTTTCCAATGAGACGACTATTGTAGAATATATCTCATCAGTTGAAGAGGGAAAGACATAGAAATTATAAGAGCACCATGAATCCTGAAGCAATGAAATAATAAAAAATATAGAGAAAATTAAACCATGTACGTAATTTTATGGATCTAAGAATGTGATACTGGTTGATTGATTAGGAACTTATATAGTAAGATGTATGAATATTTTGAATTTAACAATTATAAAATATATTTTCTGTTATAGGTTCAAATATTTAATTTATTTCTACTCATGTAATTGATATGATGGGTTTACATGACTAGGTAATGTCTTAATTTTGAATCTCCCAACATTATTAGCGTAATAAGTGTTTCATTATTTGAAATTTCTAATGTATTTGATAAACAAACGATGGGGGTGTATCATATTTTTCTATGATATAGTTTCATGTCAGTGAATTGATTTTTATAATGGATTTTTTGGGAATCATTGAGGCCTATATGGATTTTTATTCATGGAAGGTGAGTTTCCAATATTATGAAGCTGGTCATAATCTCACTAATGGATATTAGGAAGTCAATGTATGTAGATCTGGAAAATTGGTGTTGATGGTTGGAGAAATATATTACTAGTTTAAATTTTTTCCGTTGGAGTAACTAGATGAGATCTTGAATTGTGATTTTCCAACCATAAGTGATAGGTTCCTTGATGTTTTACCTGAATATTTTTCGAAGAATCTACCCAAAATAGAATATCAGTTTATGACCTATCAAATTCTACTGATTGGTACTATTTACCTTCAATATTTTGAACTAAAAGAAATGTAGTTTTTGGAATTGAATGATCAGTTGGAAGGTTTGGAATGTAAAGGATTCATCCAACTGAGTATGTCTATATGGTCCCCACCACTTCTTTTTATTCTGAATATTGAACTAAAACAAAATATTTTTGTAGATTATCATAAGCTTAAGGACGATAAGATAAAAAATGGGTATAAAAATCCATGAATTTTTAATCAATCTGATAGATTGGTGGGATACCAGTGGTTCTCTTAAATTGAATTACGTTAGTGATATTACCAACCATTAGTTTGGATTAATTATATTCCAAATCCCTCTTATATAATAATATATTTTTCGATTATGAGTTTTTGGTTATGCATTTTTGTAATTTGAATGAACTAACCATATGTATGGAATAAATGAATAAAATAATGAAATGATATCTAAGTACATATGTGGTTGTGTTTGTAGATGATATATTGGTGAAATATATGACAAAGATGGATCACGAGTAACACAAGTAAATAGTGTTGAAAATATAGTGGGACCATCGTCTATATGCCATGTTATCAATGTGAGAATAATGGACAAAAAAGAATTGTTTCATTGTACTTATAATTTAAAAAATAATGATTCTATAGATCAGAAAATGATAGCACCAATAATCTATTTGAAACTCTAATAGAATGAATTTTATATACATTGTTTTCTTCTCATTGAAGGATACTATAAAAAATATATATTTTTTAATTTCTTTTCATTAGTGATGAATGATTTTATGAGGAAAGGTGTTCTATTCCAATGGAAAAAAGTAATGTCATAAATACTTATAAGATATTAATGTAAAACATGCATTAGCACCTATTATCACATTTCCAAAGAATGGATTGGTTTATGGAGTCTATTGTGACGCTTCTTGATGTGCCTCAGGATGTGTTCTCAGGCTCGGGGATAATAGTTTTTCTTATGGATCATGAATGTTTTGGTTTAATGAGATTAATAACCCAAAACACAATTATGAGTTTATATCTATCTTATACTCATTGTAATCATCCTTTCATTATCCTTTTGGTGATCATTTTATGATTTTTATAAACAACCATAATATCATCAAACACATTTTCTCACATATTTATTTGGATCTGAGTAAAATAATATTGATGGAATAACTCAAAATTTTAGGCATTGTCTAGATTTATATATAGGTTAAATGAAATTTTTTATTTTATTCATTAAGAAGGAATTCATATACTAAAATGAAAAAAAAAATATTTGGATCATTGTAAGATAATGTCACCTATTAAAGACATTTTTTAGATTTTATCAAACATGGGGATTTTTATGTTTTATTCATAATTTATATAGTTACTGATTGGTTAATAATGTTATTAAGGATAAGATATATTATTTTTAAGTTATTATTATGAGGTCAAAAGAAAATGGTGGGGAGACAATAGATGGATGTAAACTAGATGATTGCAATCATTTTCAGTTTAAAGATTTGAATAAGTAACCACTGGGTTTTCAAGACAGCATCATCCCGCTTACCATCAATAGAGATGGGTTGTTCATCCAAGAAAACAATATATATAGATAGAGATGAAAGCATAGTTATAGATGGTTTGCCTTAATAGGGAAAACGAAGAGTTTATTTCAGGATTCTACAATTGGTAGCAGGTCATGGAAGGGCACCAGTGACCGACATATATGTTAGAGTATTTAATAATTAATGTCTTGAAATCAGAATAGATCGATATGAATTGTAAGGTAATTTTACATGTAATGGTTATGATACATGATTCCATATGGGAGATAGTTGATCATCTCATGATTTCATCTCATTTTATACATATTCATGAATCCCATTTGGTAAAGGATCCATCCAAAATCAATTTCTAATAATTTTTATAGAGCAAGTGTGTTTAACAATCGATTGTATCTACTAAGACCCCAAGATTATGTCTCATTTTTTGGAATTCCATACAGTAATGACTTGGGATATAGTTGACTATGATAATTACATATCTTCCTTAAATAGATATAAATTCTAAACAGGCAATACATACATTGAAGTACATGTTTATGGATTGTGTACTGGATTTTTAGGACTCATTAGAGGAGTATATACAATTTTTAGTGTTCTCATAAAGAAACATTCATCACTCCTTGATACATATAGATCATTTGGAATCATTTTATTTGAACCCTTAAAATTATACACTTTTTAGGTTAAAATAGGTGATACATTACAAATTGTACCCACCAATATACATGTGACAAAGAAGAAGACACAACTTATCATAAAGATAATGGGGATGTATTATTGTCATTAGATATAGTATGTAGATTGTTTTTTATGCCCATTTTTTTGAGGAGAGTGATCATGTGTTAATAATAATCCCTCCAAGGATTAAACATCAAAAATTTGTTAATAAGGAAATTTTAGCACCATGCTAAATAGGCCATTTTGATATACATGTAGGAGTTAGTTATGTGGCATATATGTTGTCTTTTCTAACATGGTTTAGTTAAATTAATAATCTATTACATGTATATCAATTTAAGAAGTCTCAACATAGGACTATCATTGTGAATCAAGGGGATCACATTGACCATGATCCTAAATCAACGTTTATTCATGTATTGGTATTGGATTTTGATAGTCATGATAATTTCATACATTAAAAAATAAATGGTATAGTGTGCATTAAATAGAAACAAGATTAGATTTATGAATAAATGTTTGAGAGTGGAAATGAAATGATGGAGCATTTATCCAATCACATTTAAGACACTGTATGATTTCAAATTTCCTTGGATAAAAATACCAGTGGTGGAGAGAATGTTGAAATCCTAGTTTTAGGAACATAGTCCTTTATTTATGTATTTTTTTCTATATAATTAAGATATTATGTTTCAAGTGGTTAAGAGGTGTTTTTGAATAATTTAGAGGATTTTATGGAGGTCTATGTTTTGAACAATGATAGTAGAAACAATGTTTCACCTACAAGAAGAAATGTATGGGAAAATATTGGTAATTACTTTTGGAAAGAGTGGGTGATTTTTTTTTTCAAACCGTAGAGATGCCCAAGTGAAACTACCCACTTTGAAATATTGGGGAAATTCATGATTGGTTCTCTGTTTTTCTAACAATGTGAACCAACTGTTATAGGGGTTATATTTTGATATTATCCCATGCATGGTTGGAATATGACTTTTCTAACCATGCACGGTAACCATACATTTTGTTGTATTGATGTAGTACCAACCACGTGGTGGGCATATGGATTTTCAATATGTACACTCTTATTGTATGGTTTATCGTTGTCCCTATAAAATTTGTGCATCTAATTTGATTTATCCCTGGAATCACTCAATTATCCCCAAATACACTTATTTCACAAAATCTGTTTTCTCCCTATGCGAAGGAGAATTTTATCGTTGGTTTGGGAGTAAAATGTAGGTGAATCCAAGTTTTTTGGGGGCATGTATTCCTCAGTAATTGCTCATTAGTGGATACTATTATTATATATCTCCTTCTTCTCCTTCAAAAAATCTATGATCCTACCTACTATAGATAGATCCTTATTCATTTATTCTAATTATTAAAATTTGTGTTTGAATATATGAAAGGAAATGTATCTCATTATCTGATCTATAGAATACTTGTGTTATTTGTCATTCTCATAATGGTTTTTGAGGTAGATGGATTATCTGTCAAGAAAACATCATTAGAATAAGAACGATTTTCATGAAATACATTTTTTATTTAATATTATTATTAAATGATTGTGTGATTCCTATTGGATTTGTATTTATTGATTGTTTTGGGAACTTCTAGAAATTTTATGGATATGTGGATAATCCTTTTTGATGTTAATTGTAAAACGATGACGCTAAAATTATAAAATTATTTTCATTCATGGTAAATATTTGTTAAAATTTATAAATGTAACAATGGTTTAAGAGAAATTATTTCTCATGTACTTTTTTATACATCAAGGAATGTGCGCATGTTTCATTTGATAAGGCACTATTAATATATTACTTGGTTCTCAGTGCCAAAAGATTAAAGTATCATGGGTTTCATTACCATGTAATGACCTATAATATTATTGAGATATTTCTCATGTGTATAAAACTATCACATATATGTGGATGTATAGATTTTTGTATCTGTGAAATCATGTAATGGGTATGATAAGATGATTTGAGAACGTTTTTAAAGGATAAGTTTTAATACTTCCATGGAAAAGTGATTTTTCAATGAAAAATTATTTTTTATTAAATATAAATAGATTTTATTGTCTTCAATGTATTTTATAAAATTATTCTCAAAATTTTTTTCCATGTGTCCTGAGTTGGGAAGTCATTAAGGAAAATCCTACAGAGTTTATACTCATCATTTTATTTGGAATTTTTGTTTGTGTATAATTTTAATATATCGATACGTAGGTAAAGTCAAGGAATATGAGTTCTTTATAAAATATTCTTGATTCTATGGGGATGAAATTTTTTATTGTAACTTAGATGTGTTTGGGAGTTTTTAGTTGAAGAATTTGGTTTGTAAGATTAGTTTTGTATAATTTTCCATAGATTTTTTAGTCATTTTAACATTAACATAGATATGTTTTTTTAATGTTGAGTAGTGTTTTAAACTTATGCATCATATGTAGGTTTTATTTTTTATGTTTTTCATGGAATGGTTTTTTTATATTTAATGTGAGTATTTTCCCCTGGTTTTTTATGAGCCCATTGTCAATTATTTCCAGCCTTTGGTGTATTGGGGATGCCTTGTATGACCTGGTTGTACCTCAACTCCTTTTCCCAAGACAATTATTGGGTGTAAAGAAGTTACATGTAACATTTCTCTTGTTTCTTTGGTTAAAAAATATCAAGAACTTCCTTTAGCAACATAGAAATGATTCCAATGTAAAATAAATTTTCATAGGTTTCCTTTGATGCTAATGAAAATTTATTATTTCCCATACCAATTTTATCACTTAAGTAGTAATATCAATTGAATGTTTCCAACCATTTGATATGGTAATACCACATTATTTTTAATATTCCTACACTAGAATTTGTATATGAAATCCTCTTCATCCCCAAGAGAGGCAGTCCAACCCAACTTAAGAAAGATGATGAAAAAAGTGGCACCCAATGATGATGCCATGAACCTCAGTAGTATATATCTAGATTATTTAAAACACATCATATCATATCTAGGATTGGTAGAGAAATTGGATGTCTATGTCTACAATGAAACTCATGAGATATCTACTAAGGTCACTACCACTCATCATTGTCTCTAATACCTTGTAGCTTGTATTGTGTTGTATCATATTGAGATGACCACACATCATATGTGCCCCAATACTAATCCATTTGGGACTTCCCAAATGGAAAATTGTGGATAATTAGCTACTCCAAAAGGTATAGGATGATACACATGTATCATTCAATTCATTTAGATGGAATATTTAGTAGATAATAGATAGTTAACCACTAACTTTACCCCGTCTAAAATACTTTTCCATCAAACCATATTTGTTATACAAATGTTGTATTTTATTTTGGCTACAATTTCTCAAGATCATCACCATATATGGGTGGTGTCCTTAGTAATAAACTATATTATATCTCTCATAAATGAAACATGTCTCCCTATTTTTTTAGTTCCCCTCGAGCTAGCTTATATCCCAGCTCGAACATATAAATATCAATAACAAACAATTATAAAACCATCAGACTTGTCTCATATCCCATAATCCTCATATAAATTCCATATATCTTACATTGAGGAGACTAAAAAGTAGGATTATATCATACCTCAAAAATATGATTATACCCTCCATATCTTGATGGAATCCTAAGAGTTGGATCATAACCTTGCTTTAGTATATATTTTTTGCACCCTATCTTGGAAGCATCTATAGGTTTTTTCATATATCTCATCCATCATATGAATCCCATTTCCATATATTGATTATGCGAAGAGTATATGAGTAGGAATGTACTTCCAATTAAATCAAAGTAGTATATAATTACGTTATGGAAATATAAAATGATAATACCAATATTACCGTTCCAACCATCTAAAACTACTAGAAAATATTTATGGGAAAAAGGGGAATCATCTGCATATTCTATCAATAACATAAGAAAAAGAACATATCTCTATTCCAACAAAAAGAGAATTGAAACTTAATGTACCTCATGGTCAGAAAACTCTATCGATAAATAACACAATAATTATCCATATCTTGAAGAGTATCATCATATTATTATAAATAGTGAGTGAATCTTCCGGTCATATATTACAATTATTACTTAGTTGCAAATTAAAATTCCAATTTAACCTTCTAGGTAGGTGTATATCCTAGATAAATGCAACTGGTATATCCCAATGGTGGACCAAAACTTTAAGGACTATGAAATTTGAATGAGATTTTTATCTAAATTTATTTTGGATTTTACAAGAACACATTTTCAGACAACACCTGATTCTGAGGGCCGGTGTGCCCAGAATCAATTTCTGAAGTTTAGCTCGGGTATGTTCAGTGAACGAACGAGCGGGGTTTTCTAACTTTTGAACCAGTTCACAGAATCTAAATCTGAGGGCACCGATGGAACCGTATCGCCGATAATTTCTTATGAAGACCTTTTCCTAAGGGGCGTTTGATCAGGAGGAGTTGTTTAAAATTTGACGTTTAATTGAAGAATAAAATAAAATTGTATTCCAATTTTATTTTTCTTCTAAGTTGTTTTATCCTTTGTGTAGAATTTGGGTTGCTAACTTCCCTTGGTAGAATAAAGGAGAGGTGGGGCCCACATGAGCCCCACATTTTCAAATTCCATATAACCCATTGAAACTCCTCTTAATATCTTCCTTGTAATTAATGTTGTGACTTTCCCCCTGCTCTCTTTTAATTAAGCCAACTCCTTATTCAATTAATTGAATTGTGTTTTTAAATTTTAAACTCTTGGAATGACTTAATAAAATAAGTGGGGATTATTTTATTATTGGGTTAGTTTTCTGGTATTAAGGATTGGGAGAGAATACTCAAAATATTGAGGAATCTTCATCTTCTTCGTTGGAGAATGCGAAGAACGTCAAGACCCCAATGAAGAACATCATCACCACAAGGAGTGATCATCATGACTTTATTCTCCTCTCTGCAGCTACTGTGACATGCCGCTCCACCTCATACGATCTTCGTCAAGCGCATACGGAGCTTTACCTCGCGACGCTGTTTCCGCGATGCTCTTCGATCGTCAACTCATTATCGAGGTAGGGGGTTATCATATATAATGTTTATGGAAATTATACCTTCGTGCGTGGGTATTAAATTTCAGGGTATTTGTATAATTTATACTTGAATAAATTATATCATCGTCGATGTTTAAAAGCATGTGATTAAATGTTTTTCATTTGAAAACACCTAACGCGGAGGGCGCGGGCCGAACAAACAGGGCCCGAAAACCCTCCGCAGTTTGTCTATTGATATGCGGATCAATAATGAAAAAAAAAACAGGACCAAAAATTCAATTTGAAGCTTCCTTAGTGAAGGTCAGGTCCCAAGAGGACCGCTGGCGAAGGAGGAGAGGAAAACGGACCAATGGAGCGCATCCGGTGGTCCGCAGAAAGCGGCAGCAAAAACTGAGGAGGGCGTGGATTAATTGCCGCGCTAGCTGGCTGCTAAGGCCAGACCGGCCAACCATGCAAGGATGGGCTGTGCGCGCTGGGCTGGGCCGCACCGACCTGGCTAGGCTACGCGCGCCGGGCCGGGCCTCATCGGCCTGGACGAATCGGCCCGGGCCCAAACCCCCCTAAAACCGGACAGGTTCGTTCATTTGATCATATCTTGGGATACCGACCTTTGATCGACACACCATTAGTTTCGTAGCGATCATTGGATCAAGTCAGTCATTTTGATATATTAGACTCAAGGTTTTGGAGAACTTTCGGTATGGCTGGGTTGGTTCGAACACGAAACCAACCAGGGCCTCGGAGCGGAAATGATTATAACTTGAGCTCCAGACTTCCGATTGACGTGATTTCGACTTTGATGGATTCTCTTGATGATACAAAAATTTTCAAATACATCACCTGAGGATTGGACGCAATTGTAGTAAGGCGGGGTTGGATTGTACCCGAAATCCAACCGTGCCCCTCGAATGGAAAGGCCGTTAACTTCTAGACCAGACGTCTGTTTGACAAACCGTCAGCGGAATTGGAAATCACGTTGAAAAGTGGTCCCTTTTATTATACCCTATTAGATATCGGGGTACAGTTGAGATACATCCGGTTTGGTTCACACACAAAACCAACCAGGCCCCTGGGACGAAAAGGCTAATAACTCACAGATCGGGCGTCCGATTGACGCGCTGTCTGTTGCGTTGAGACACCTATGAAGAGGCGGTATTTTGAGATACTTATTCATGGGACTCTGTGATACATAGAGTATAAACCTACAGCTCGTGGAGCGGACCTTCCCAGGGACGATCGTACGGAGTACGGAGACCGTGTAGCTGGTTGAGACATGACGACTGCTTGACCGACTCGACTTGGTGTGAGTCTAATAGCCCAGTGGACGGAGAACCCGGTATTTGGAGACATACCCATGGCGGACGAAGCACCCGGTAGTTGGCTGCAGACCCGTGGTACTTGACAGGAGGAGTACCTTTGTAGGCTATTAGGGGGAGCGCCCAATATTTGGCGGCAGACCCACAGCGGACGGAGCACCCAGTATTTGGTAGCAGACCCGCGGTTCTCTTCAGCAGTTACGGTTTCAATAATGAAAATCCTGGTTTGACCTGAGTAAATGACATATGTGTTTACCTCATGATTGAGTTGGGTCACTTGATAACTTAGGTATATGTATGTGCATATTTCTAAGTAGTGGTTATCCATTGATTTCATAACCTTTGTGATTCCTCATGGTTGAGATGGGTTACATGATAACTTAGGTATAAGTATGGGCTTGTGCCTACGTAAGGGTTATCTGTTGAGATTCTGCTTTGTGGTTATCCTTGATGGATTTAGAGAGACATTGAGGGTCTCGGGGTCCCTAATGAGTATCGTTATACTCACCCCTGCATGGGCTATGCCCGAACCTCGTTGTGTTGGATGCAGACGACAGATAGCGCTGACGGAGGACGAGCGTTCGAGGACTAGATAGTACCCGGAGGTGGACCTCACAACGAGTCAGTACCTGGAGGAGACAGACTGATGGACGATCGGACGTAGAGTGCTGAGGAGGACATCTGTACTAACCCTTCAGGTAGGATCTGTGGTGGACGATCCAGTAGATGTGTGTAATCTTCCAGCTGGTTGTCTTTTTTGTTGTACTTTACATTCAGTTGTAGTTGTACCTATATGTTGGTCTTGTATTTTAGGCCCCTTTGTACATTCATCACTTTTGTTACTACTGTACTTAGTGTTTTCTTCTGCTTGTACTCTGGTTGTGTTCTTGTTTATGTTTATAAAGGCAACACCTTCCGAATTATAGGGATTTACACCTTTGGTGCTAGTCGCCAGCCCCTGGCCTATGGATGGCGTACTTGCTGTAGTTACGACACGGGCCCCAGGGGATGGGTCTTAGAGGAGTCGGTTCTACCAAATGACATACAACTCTGATATGTTCTTTCTGTGAAGCAATAGTGTTAAGTGTACTGAGTGTGGTTTTCAGTTCAGGTATTCCAGTGTTAGTGTGGGCGGCCAATGTATCAATACACCAGGACCCTGACAAGTGATTTCAAACTTTGTGGACAAAAACACTGATTGCGTGTGTGTTTCCAAAAGTTTTTAAAAGTCATCTCAAACCAGGTCAGCTCACCAAGTATTAATCGTTTGACCATGTCATGTTTTATTCTTTCAGGATTCCTCCCCGTGGACAACCACCTATAGACCCGAGAGTGGTACGTACTGACAGCCCGTCGAGCGACAAGGCCTCATTACATGGCCCTTTCTCCATTGAGGAACCATCGGAGGCACCAGTGGTACCGCCACCTATTGGGCCACCGATGCCACGAGCCCCAGCAGCAGAGAGTACACGTCGCTTGAGCGCACTGCATGAGTTCCAGTGCCAGAGGCCACCTAGGTTCAGGGGAGATACGGACTCGCAGGCGGTTGAGGATTGGCTAGAGGCTGTTGTGAGAGTCTTCAGGCTAGTGGGGACGCCGTCAGACTTCATGGTGATCCTTACTTCCAGCCTTCTTTAGGAAGCAATAGGCAGATGGTGGAGCTTGATTCTATAGGTTCATGATGATGCATCACTTCTGTGGGAAGACATCGAGAGCCTGTTCCGGGAAGAGTTTGTACTAGCCACCCTTCGAGCGGTGCAGATCCAGGAGCTACTTCATCTGAATTAGGGAATCATGAGTGTAGATCAGTACTCAGCGAGGTTCACATACCTCTCGCGCTACTATACAAACATGGTATGAGACCCTTACTTCAAGGTCCGAACCTTCGAGCAAGGAACCATGTGAGTAATTAGAGCTTCTGTTGTTTCTCAAAGCATTCCGATGCAGACGGGGTGTTGGAGCGAGCCCTCCTAGTGAAGAGTTTCCTTGCTGAGCAATATCCAGCAGCATAACCCTCTAAAAGTCAACATGCAGCGGAGTCTTCTACGGCTGGTAGTTGACAGTTGATGCAGAGGCCCAAAAGGACCAGAAACACTGTTGACCGACTGCATGACACAGGTTCTGTTGTGCGGGGAAACTGGGGTGGAGTTAGAGCCAGTTGTGCCAAGAGTGGGCAGTGTTACTCCTGTTTCGGGCTTGGTCACATGGCACGTGACTGTCCGACCTGCCGTACAAATGATCGACAGATATATGAAGAACCCCTTAGACAGAGGCAAAGGTTTGATCGAGGCAGACCATAAAGAGAAGAAGACAGAGGCAGGGGAGCAGCTCGTGCAGCTGGAGTAGGACGACGCTCGAGGTGTTGCCACCACCACCACTAGGAGGTCCACCCCGACCGCAGGGAAAAGGTGGACATGAGAGAGCTCATCTTCAGGCAAGAGATGCATACGCCTACGAAGCTCCGGAAGCTGTCGGACAAGATCAGTACTAGTTCCAGGCATGTGACCTTTGATATTAGTGCTTCTAGTTTCCTTGTTGTTGTTTGTGGCTGTTGTGTGTCTTTGTATATGAGTTGTAGTAAAAAAATACACTTTTTCATGTGATGTTTTCTTCATCTCTTTTTGTGTACTAAGAGGTTCCAGTTAAAACTGTTGACTTGACACTCAATTTTGAGATTCTTACTGGAGGAGACCTAGTGACCACACACTGATGCTGATAGTGTGACTCAACCCATGGAGGCAAGAGTAATGTTTGGACTCTTGGTAGTAGCCTCAAGTCCTTACAATGTCATCCATGGCATGGATTAGTACCATTCTTGACAGGATTGACTGTTTTAGTCAAAGAACGTGGTTCATCCAAGGGATGAGACCAGATTTCTCTTATCAGAAAAGAAGAAATCTTAGTAGATATTGTGGGACTAGAGATAGTCCAGACCATGATGGAGAAGGTGTAGATCATCCAAGAGCGGATGAAGACTGCACAGAGCAGGCATAAATCATATGTTTATAGGAAACAAGACCACTGGAATTCGAGGATGAAGACCATATTTTATTACGGGTCTCACCTCGACGAGGTCTAAGGAGATGTGGATGAGGAAGCAAGTAATCTTAGAGGTTCAGTGGACCGTTTCAGGTCCATGGTATGGTAGCCGAGGTGACTTACCTTTTGACCCATCCACCTCAGTTGCACCAGGTGCACGATGAATTCCACGTATCTCAACTGGGGAGATACATGCGTGACCCGACACATATCATCGACCATGGGGAAATATATATTGGTGATGGGGTGACTTTTGTGGGGTTCCTATATAGGAGGAGGATCGGCAATATTGGGTCATACGAGGACGGTCGATTCCTCTTGTGCACTTTCATTTCCAGCACGGGAACCTCTAGGTGTGCACATGGGAGTGGAAGGCTCAGATACGTGCTCAATATCACTTTTGTTTCTCTAGTTTGTGTTATAGCTTTACAGGGACATAAAGCCCTGAGGTGGGAGTAATGTAAAGAACCTAATATTTCAAGGAAATTTTTTTCTTAATTTCTTTGGGATTTTACAAGAATGCAATTTTTGATGGCACCTGTTTCCAAGGCCCGGTGTGCCTAGAATCAATTTTCAAAGTTTAGCTCGGGTATGTTCGTTGAACGAACGAGTGAGTTTTTATAACTTTTGAACTGGTTCTCGGAATCGAAATCTGACGGCACCGATGGAACCGCACCACCAGTAATTTCATAATAAGTCCTTTTTTGAAGGTGCATTTTTTCAGGAGGAGTTTTTTTAAAATTTGGGGTTTAAGTGAAGAATAAAATAAAATTATATTTCTATTATATTTTTCTTCTAAGTTGTTTTATTCTTTGTGTGGAAGATGGGTTGCTAACTTCCCTTGGGAGAATAAAGGATAGGTGGGGCCCACAAGAGCCCCCACATTTTCACATTCCCCATAACCCCTTGAAACTCCTCTTAATATCTTCCTTGTAATAAATGTTGTAACTTTCCCTCTCCTCTATTTTAATTAAGACAACTTCTTATTTCAATTAATTGAATTGACTTTTTAAACTTTAAACTCATGGAATGACTTAATAAAATAAGTGGAGATTTTTTTATTATTGGGTTAGTTTTGTGGTATTATAGATTGGGAGAGAATACTCAAAATCCAGAGGAATCTTCATCTTCTTCGTTGCAGAACGTGAAGAACGTCAAGACCCCAGTGAAGAATGTCGTCACCGCAAGGAGTGATCGTCGTGCCTTTCTTCTCCTCTCTATAGCCTGTGTGAGATGCCGCTCCACCTCGGAAGATCTTCATCAAACGCATACGGAGATTTACCTCACGACGCCGTTTCCGCGATGCTCTTCGATTGTCAACTCGTTATCGAGGTAGGGGGTTTTCATATATAATGTTCATGTGAATTATACCCTCATGCGTGGGTAATAAATTGCAGGGTATTTGTATAATTTATACATGAATAAATTATATCCTAATAGATGTTTAAAATCATGTGATTAAATGTTTTTCATTTGATAATACCTAAAGCGGAGGGTGCGGGATGAACAAACATGGACTGACAACCCTCAGAAGTTTGTTTATTGATATGCAGATCGACGACGACAAAGAAACAGGACCGCAAAGTCAATTTGAAGCCTCCACAGGGAAGGTCGGGTCATGGGAGGACTGCATGTGAAGGTGCCAAGCAAAAAGAACCACCGTAGCGTGTCAGGTGGTCCACGGAAAGCGGTGTAAGCACGCTACCGGAACATAATCTCCGCGATTGAGCCACGACGGTGGACCCAACCAGAACGACCAAGCCATTCCGGAAACTGAGGGGGGCGTAGCTTAATTGCCGCGCCGAGCTGGGGTGCGCCGGCCGGGCTGCACCAGCTGGGCCGGGCTATGCCTGAGTGGTCCAGACCGGGACCCGGTTCGGGTCGGCCTGGTTCGGCCCGACCCAGGGGGTCTCGGGCCGGGCCGGTTCGGGCCCAAAACCCCCCTAAAACCGGATAGGTTTGTTCATTTTCCCATATCATGAGATACGAACCTCAGATCGATGCACTGTCAGTTGAGTAGTGATCTTTGGATCGAGCCGGTCGTTTAAGTATATTACACTCAAGGTTTCGGAGAAGTTTGGGTATGGACGGGTTGGTTCGAACACAAAACCAACCGGGCCTTCGGAGCGGAAACACTTAAAAAATGAGCTATGGACGTCTGATTGACATTCTGTTCACTTTGATGGATACTTCTTGATGAGACGAAACTTTTGGAATACTTCACCTAAGGTTTGGATGTAGTTGGAGTATGGCCGGGTTGGATTGTACCAGAAATTCAACCGGGCCCCTGGAAAGGAAAGGTCGTTAACTTCCAGACCAGACATCTGTTTGATGAACCGTCAGCGGCGTTGGAAATCACGTTTAGAAACGGTCTTTTTGAATATACCCTATGAGTGTTCGGGGTAGAGTTGAGATACGGCCGGGATGGTTCGCACACGAAACAAACAGGGTCCTCGGGATTAAAAGGCTAATAACTCACAGACCAGGCGTCCGATTGACGCGCCGTCTGTTGCGTTGAGACCCCTATGACGAGGCAGTCCATTGAGATACTTTTTCAAGGGAATTTGTGATACTTGGAGTATGGAAATGTAGCTTGTGGAGAGGACCCTCCTGGAGATGAGCGTACGGAGTACAGAGACCATGTATCCGGCTGAGACCTGACGACTGCTTGACCGACTTGACATGGAGTGAGTCTACTAGCCCAGTGGACAGAGCGCCCAATATTTGGCAACAAACCCACGACAGACGGATCACCCAGTAGTTGGCCACAGACCTGCGGTACTCAACAGGAGGAGTACCTATGTAGGATATTTGGGGGAGCACCCGGTATTTGGAAACAGACCCACAGCGGACGGAGTGCCCGATATTTGGTAGCAGACACACGGTACTCGACAGGAGGAGTACCTCACTAGTTGTAGGTTAGTTAACAGTACCTCAGAGTCATGACAGGATCACAGTACTCGTCAAAGATGGAGCTCTTCAGTAGTTACAGTCTCGATAATGAAAATCCTGGTTTGAGCTGAGTCTATGTCCTCTTTGTTTTCCTCATGATTGAGATGGGTCACTTAATAACTTAGGTATATGTATAGGCATATGTCTAAGTAGTGGTTATTCATTGATTTCATAACCTCTGTGTTTCCTCATGGTTGATATGGGTTACTTGATAAAATAGGTATAAGTATGGGCTTATACCTAAGTAAGGGTTATCTGTTGAGATTCCTCTTTTTGGTTATCCTTGTTGTATTTAGAGAGACCATGAGGGTATCGGGGTCCCTACTGAGTATGGTTATACTCATCCACTCACGGGCTAGGCCCGCACCTCGTTATGTTGGTTGCAGACGACAGACAACGCTGATGGAGGTCGTGCGTTCGAGGACTGGACAGTACCCAGAGGTGGACCTCACGACATGTCGGTACCCGGAGGAGACAGACAGATGAACGATCGGACGTGGAGTGCTAAGGAGGACATCTGTACATAACCTTCAGGTAGGATCCGTGGTGGATGATCCAGGAGCTGCGTGGCATCTTCCAGCTGCTTGTCTTTTCTATTGTACTTTACATTCAGTTTTAGTTGTACCTAGATATTGGGAATGTACTTCCGGCCCCTTTGTACTTTACGCACTACTGTTACTGATGAACTTAGTGTTTTCTTCCGCTTGTACTCTGGTTGTATTTTTGTTTTCATTTATAAAGGCAATGCCTTCCCAATTATAGGGATATATGCCTTTAGTTCTAGTCGCCAGCCCCTGGCCTATGGAAGGCGGGCTTGGGGTAGTTACGACAAGGGCCCCGGGGGATGGGTCATGACAAAAACAATGGATGGGATCATACCAAAATATTAGTTATAAAATCCCACTATCAGAACCTACTAATAATCTATTTATATTAATATTTTATAATCCAAATCATGAATAATTAGGTCACTTATTTGTAATACCTCTAGCAATATATTCAAGAATTTAGTAGAATTTAGGAAGATATTAATAAACCTTCCAATGATGTGACATATCAACATACATCAAAATCTAGATTGGACGAGGCTGATATGCCATCCCTATTTCAGAAAACCATTAGTGTGGAATGCATATCAGAATAATTCATATGATCCCACACCAATTAAGGCATATTGTTATATTTTAACAACCACGTGAAAATAGGTATATAACCCTACGATGAGATACATGTGAGAAAACATTGGTAGCTCCATGGTAACAATGTGATATCCCTAAAAATGTGAATTATGATCAATGTACCATTCTTATAACAACCACATATTAGTACCACATCCCTACTCAAACCCATGTGTTTGGTCGGTATATCCTGAAAATAATATATGATGATACTCATATCGAATGCATATTGAGTTTTAGTGCCTTTGAGGCCATAAATTACTTATTTATCACTTATGAAGGTACCTCAAACCCTTCATTTAAGTAATCATTCACATATTCTCTAATTGTCCACCCTAGAGTTGAATAGAGATAGATAATGGGAATAAATTTCATAAAACCACCATAGAAACTATCTGAATGGTTTTATATCACACATACAAGGACATCCACCATTTGGGAGATCACCATCTTATATATTGGTTCTCAAAATGCCAGAGTTAACCATATGATATTTCTTATCAATATCAAATAGTGAATCCTGTCAATTGGTAAAAAAATATGAGTAGTGGAATCTCTCCTTATAGAGATATATCATGCATCATCTTCTTTAGGAATGTAGCATGATTGTCCCACTATGTTGAGGAGAACATCTCTAGAGTGGAATCCTCAATGGGAATGCAGAAATATCTTACAAAGGGAAATATTCCAATTATGTTTTGTCCCCCTTCAAACACTCAATATCAATCCATAGGAAGACTATGTAAGAGTTTATATAGCATCTACAATTTATCATATGGATGAAACATAACCATATCAAGTATAGAAAAATACATTGGGACAAAATTTAGGATCATGATGTGACAATAATTAAAAATTTTGGAGGATTAGATCTTTCACCCCTATCGATGTCATGGAACCTAAAATATAATATAAAACATAAATACCTCCCAATAATTCCATTAATATTCTGTGGAGACTCTAATAAAATATTAATGATGAAAAATAAATTCAATTAATTATAGGATAGATTGACTATACGACATTATATTTCACTATACTCTTGGACCATCAAAGTCCTCCATAGAAGGTAATTTTCAGTGTTGTAGATTCAGGCCATGCATATGGAATAGAAGGTGTCTATAATGACTACACCTTTTTGGTAAATCATGTTATCTCTAAGTCTTGAAAATGATATACAAATTTATTGATATCAATTAATTGAATATTGTAATAGTATCCTTGTAAGGTCAAAACAACCTCCCACTATAGAAAGGGGAGGCTATATACTGTGGATTCTCCGTCAAAATATTTCTTTTGACACTTTCAATGTATGTTTCACAACACACACACTTCCTTAAATGTTTAATAAATCATGATTATCACATACACCATGTACAATGAACTAATTCAATGTCAAACCCTATCCATTGTATTAGCGGGGATTTTTATCACATTTACCACTATTTCTCGCCTTTGGCTAATCACAACCACATTTATATGTGGATGTAGAAATAATAGAGTCTATCAAAATCCATTCCATAGGGATAGATGATTTTTTCATTAAATTCCACATTGATATAGTTAGTTTACTATACGATGTGAAGTACTTTTAAGGATACAACCCATCCATTCTTACAAATGACAGATTCACCATCGCATCCATTGGGGGAATGATGGATTTTAATGAATGGATACCCATTGGAAGTGAACTTATAGAAATAAGCCTCTAGGGAGTGGGGAATATAATACTATTAAAATTACATTGTCTCCAAATACCCTACATAAAGTTTTATTCTAAAAAATATTATAGCCACCAATGAGAAATTATTGGGAGGGAATATATCCACTATATGACATGGTAATAGATAACAACTTCTACCTAATATCATGATATGCATCGATTAATATGGTAAACCACTTAAAAAAATATTCCAACACATATGGGAGTGAAGATGAGGTATTTATCAAAAATGATCTAGGTGTATCTACTCCATATCATTGGGTGTCTTATTACATAGCACATCCCAGTATTCAGTTGCCACCTTCAAGGAATACATCTAAAAATGATAAAGGAAGAGTCATAGATATATCCAGCCACCCACCTATTGAGGCTGAAACACTCATGTTCGTTGAAATAATGGTTATTAATGAAGATCGTATAGTGAAAACGCAATGTTGAAGGTATATTTTTCTCTTAGAAAACACCCACACTAGGAATAATCCTCCAATATAAATTACTGTGTCTCCTCCAATAGCTTTTCCTCTATAATATAGGGCCATCCAACTTATGGGAATGAAATTGATCAACCAGCTACCTCTAGAACAAGTAAAAAGTTATATTTTACCTATCTAGTCCCAAAATATTGGTATTTCCCTCCATTTATGCAATTAATGGGAGATTTTTAATTAATTCAACCCTGATCTGGGTGAATTGGGTATCAATTCTAATTCCTTGACCCCAAAATATTGGATCTGATAAATTATTACACTAAATTAGATTAATTAAATGAAAAAAATTATTAAATGAACATTTAGTTTAAAAGTCTTGGGAAGTGATAATACATAATATAAACCCATACAAATTTGGGAAAACAAAATAAAACATGCTACACAATAACTATAATAAACTGCATCCTTAAAAGATAAATCTATGTTCTCTTCTTCATAACATGATGAGATTAATATAATGAGGGTGATCTCAAGTGATTAGTAAGGGTAAGTCAAACATAATAAAAAATGAATCAATATATATAGGAAGGTATGTAATTAAGCACAATTAAAATTTATAAAAATAGATATGGAACATATATTATTGCAAGTAACAAACTAAAACAGATGACATAAAACAATTAAATAGAAAAAATACATCTAAAAATATGTCGATGAATAATGTTATTGATAACAAATAACTATTACTAAATTTGGGAAATTTATTTCTTTTAGGACGTCACATTTAAGTCACATGAAAACCTATTTCCATCAATATAAATCACAATAGGGTTTAAAACACATATAAAAACCTTTTTAATTTGTCAAACTTATTTGTCTCATGAGAAGTGTGTATGAATAAATTTTTTTTAAAACATCTTGGATTAACCCATAAATTCCAGTCTAAACCATTACTCATATTTTATAATCAAATTATCTAGTATATCTTATCTAATAACATTATATAATGATAAATATATATTTAATAATAAATATCCAAATAAATAAATGTTTTTCAATGTTACCACCTTATGAAAAATTGTATACAATTTAATAAATAAAAATGTAAACTTCATGATAATATATATATTAAATTAAATATCCAAGGAAAAATTTTTAAAATAAATTTATTGGTGAAATTGAATTTAAAAATTACCAAATTATGTGAGAGTATGAAAATTTGAGGAGAATAATTTTTACTCATTCTAAAGTGTACCATACGACATTGAAACATATAAATCATAATCAACTAAAATTTATGAAATTAAATGAATCATAAAATATCATTTTAATAATAGTATTCATGATATAATATATCAACATTTGTAGTATTTTTGGGAAAAAGGACTAAGTAGTTTATATGACATTAATCACATAGATTTAATGAGTGAGATGCAAATCCAATGCCATATATTTTTTGGAGGGGTGGTATTTAGGCTCCTATATAATCGTTCAAAATACGATAAATCTAATAACAGTACCAAAATCATGTAAACAATATCATATATTAACATATTAAAATTTTTATTAACTCTTTGTTAACGTTATATTGGCATTCTATATGTTTTCGGTGTTAGTTGCATACTTTTCTAATGTATGTTTTGTCTTGTAATTTGTTGTTCATCGTAAATTTAAAAAGCATTCATCAACTACATAATTTAAACCATGACTAATTTATCATATATATATATATATATATTTAATATGGGTTTATAATAGTCTATAACATTTTAGGATTAGAAATGGAGTGCACCATTCATGGAGATGATATGTTGTACTTATGTTTGAACGCAAATTACATTTCATTAGTGAAATAAATGAATTACAACTAAATTTAACAAATTTATTATATAATTTACATTATAAAAGGTATTATATATATTATTAACTTTTTAATCAATCATTATATGTTTCATGTATGACATGAACGATTCATATCGTTTTGAAGGGCGGTAGTCCACAATTCCTATAACTAAATTACCGTATTTACACATGATTGAAGTATAAAGGTATATTATAAATATTTATTATATAGTCATAAAAATATTATAAATTAAATATATATTCTATCATAATTTCTATGATAATATGCGGGTGAAGAATTTCAACAATCATCGTTTCGTGAAGCAGTAGTTCATCATACACAAAAACAGTATATTCATTACACATTAGATGGAGGTGTTTGTATGTGTAGGAAATAATAAAAATAAAAATAAATTATAATATACTTATGATACTTGATTTTATATAAAATAATATAACAATAATATTATAGGGATTGTATAAGATAAATGAATGTAGAGATCTTAAGAGAAGGAATTACATCTTAATCCCAGGACATGTTTTGGTGTGAACCAAAATATTTTTTAGATTGATCTTGAATCAAAGAGATGATTATAGATCGTGGGGGGGGGGGATTTTAATAGACAATATGGATATTTATTTTTCTAAATTATGTTTCTTGAGAGTTGTTATTATTGGGTTGTGGTGGTGGCTTTATATAGGGATGGGGGAGTGGCACTTTTTTAAATACCAAATTTTATTCAATAATGGGTGGTTTATCTTAGCTAAAGTGGCCTTAAAATGTAAAAATAATAGATTAAATAAGAATCATAGTCGAGAAAAACTCATAGAAAAAAATATGTGCATTTTAATAAATTTGTTCCATAACATCTATGGTTACCCAAATTTATCATTTTGGTTGTTATTAAAGCATTTAGTATTTAAATCTAATTAATTTAAACATTAATTCTAAGTTAATTATAGATTTTTTAAAAAATACAGAGACACTAAACAATTAGTTATTAATATAATTTATAATATTAAATCCCTATGTTCTTTGTAAATTAGTTTGAATACGTTCCAAATTGATGCACTAAAATGTGACTTTAACCTGGATCATTTTAAAAAAACATTTACATAATATCGGTCAATATGTTAATTATAAGATGTAAAATATAAAATTTGTTGACAATAATTAATATTTATTAATACATACCTCTATGTTTTCATAATTTAGTATTTTATTAATTTCAAATCATTTAATAAGATTCATTTATTCAAACATAACAAAAATATAAATTTAGACATATTTGATTTAATTTTAATTTTATAATTTTAATTTTATATTCTAAATATAATATATCGTTTTACATGTGTGAAAAATTATATATTGATATTCAAAAATAAATAATGATTATAATTCAATCAATTAACTTCACATTTAATATTTATAGAATCATTTATTTTATTTATTTAATAACTAAATAATCACTATATTAACATTTCCTACGTATTTTATGTACTTAATCCATATCAGAAAAATATTGATAATTTATTATTATAATTATAACCCTTATATATTCAAAGAGGATATCCATAACTGAATATATCATGTTTTGTACACATATCATTGTTTTATATATGATAATGGTATGGAAAGTTCCATTTTTGTCCTTTTTCCATACATAACCTTTCCTATAGTAAACATTCATTTAATATTATCCTTATAAGCATATATTTTCAAAAAGGTTGTTACATGGTAAAATTATTGACATAAAATGGATTTTATAAAATATTTCAATCTATTTTTGTAATAAATATAAATGTTTGGTCCTTATTCAATTTAATCATACCTTAATCAATGTAGTTAATCATAATCACATTAACAAATAATTTTTGACAAAATGTTAAGTTGAAATTATTAGACAAAAAATATCATAATAACTACATATTTTTATATTGTATTATTAAAATTAAAATCACAAATTACGGAAAATTATGATCAATGTTAATCCCATAGACTAGAAGAAATAACCAGTTTTTATATTAAAAAAATGTTTAATAGAATGTTATGTTTTTATATTCAACAAGATAATAAAATTAATTCTAATGATCATAAATATATATATTTACTTATAATTTATCTAATTTGATTCTAAAATAGATCTAATATATAATTTAGTGTTAATAATTTTTCAAATGAAATGTCTATTTTTAACTAAATTGCACTAATTTTTAGTATTCATCAAATAATGATGTTTCTCATAAAAATTCCAAAAATTTATTCAATGAAAATTTCTGTATTGTGAATTCAAAAATGATGTTTATTTGTGAGAATATATTTCCCAAAACTACCAAAATTAAATTTTAATGTTGTTTTTCAATTTAAAATGTTGCAAGACTCGGTGTCATGGTGTATAATTAACTAATTGAGTGTCGTATGTAGCATAAGTTAAACATTTTTTATAAAGAATTACAAAAAAAAATATTATATAAATTATAAAATGTAAAACATATATTTTCCTTAGTTGTCACATATTCCCAACATTATTTAAATTATGTCCTTACAATTTTAAATTGATATTAGTAATCAATGGATTTAAAATAATCTATTGTTGAAATTCCCACAACATGAAAAGGATTAATATAACATATTTATAAAAAGAGAAAAAAGAAAGAAAAATGGTCACCTACCTAGGTTCCATAATAGGAGAACATTTATGGGAAATGGAAACATGATTATAGAACATAAATATAATTATCATGTTATAACGGAGAGTGATAGAGATCATGTTCAGATGAATGCTTTATCCTAAAAAACCATAAAGCATAGTTTTTGAGTAATGATATTTTATATCATAAAAAATGATGAAAATAGTTAAAAGTTTTTGTTTAAAAACCAATTCTTGTATAGTTAATGAATTAGTTCACTTTATAAGAATATATGTAAATATATATAAACAATATATTTTTATTTCATTAAACCATGAAATATTTTCACTTCAACCACTAGAACATGATGAACCATATAGTTATGTAACAAATTACCCTCTAAAATATCATGCAATGATTATCTTCATCAATTTTATAAACAATTATCTTTCCACCTGACTATGATCCAATAACATCTATATGAAATTCACTGAACATCCAAAGGTAAATTACCTTTATCAACTTATAAACATGATGAAACATAATATTTTCACATTACAAACATGTGAATAACTTCATCATGTATCAATTTGATATATGTTAATAACTCAAATTACCATGAATCCTTATTGGAATCATACATTCATCCATATTTATAAATTAAGTCCTTCCTGAAATAGAATTTTGTTGTAATCTCCATCAATTATATTATCTACCACATGTCTAATTGTCATTATATAGATACAAGTTCATTATAGTTCATCCATTAAATAATTTAATCGTCATTATATGAACACTAAGAATTTATTAATGGTTTTATTTCCCTCAATCTTGTTTTATAGAAAATTTTTAACTTTCTACTCAATAAATTTTGGTAGTAACATTATACATATGGTCTCAATTACATAACAAAAATATTTTATTGTAAAATATGTATATTAATTATACATAAAAATATTAGTGAAAAAAATAAAATACGATTAAAACATATTTCATGGTCACAAATATATAATTACCTTAATAGTTCCATATCAGATGTGTCAATCACGTATGCTTGACCTTAATCCCCTAGCTTCTTTATAGTTATGTTCTGTTGATTTTTGGGCATTAATTTTCATTGAGACCCATATCCTCATTGTTGAAACACTGAATAGTATCCTTTTTTTATTTCCTTATAATTCATTCACCTAGTGTCTGTTTCTCCACACTTATAATAGAATCCCAATAATTTCAATCATTTTAAATGTTGATTCATTCTAAATTTATCACATGTTTTGAAAATCCAAACTTCCCTTCATCTTTTTAGACTCATTCCATTTTTCATGGTTTTTTGACGACATATTATTCTCTTTGATTCCCTTGATTACATAGGATCCGGATAAATCCTTCTCTGACGTAATAGAAAATAAAACAATATCTTTGTTAGATGAAAATTTATTTGGAAGCAGTTCACTTATATGATTTGGATTAAAACCATCAATGAATTGATCCATATTTCACTCACTGTTACATATTTAATTTTTAGCATAACAAGCCAGACTTGTAATTGTTGCATCATAATATACAATGCATTTTTCATTCTTCTTTATTAAGCTATGGAAATTTATATTCATATAAATTTTTTGATGATGAGGGACATATTTATCAATGAATGTCTCCATAAGAGTCATAAATTCCATGAGTTCAAATTATGTTTTCTTTTATTATATTATGGTTAATGACTACCACTATTCTGCCTCACCATGAAGACAATAGATCACAGGTGTTCCATTTTCCTTTTCACTAAATTCCAAGTCTATAAATATCGTATCTAGAGATATAATATGATAGTTAGTTATAATTGTTTTATTAGTCCAATTAAAATATGGCGGTATATGTCACATAAAACAATCTAGCTGAGTAGATTCTCCTTGTGGAATATGTTTCTCTATTCTAGATAAATTACATTTCATGACCTATCAGTTATATCATAATATATTTATAGCTTACTCAGTTATCATACCAACAACTTTTACTTTCTCAATATAGAAACTATACATTGGCCACGAGTATTGATAATAAATTTTCTTCTATTCTCTCTTTCTGAATAATTTTATGCACTAGATTAGATCATAATATATAATTAAAACAAATTATAGCCTATAACATAAATTTATGCGTTATAAATCATAAAAACAGAAATTTATTCTATATTTGTAAAATCATTAAATCTAAATCCTTTATAATGATAGATAAATAAATATTGAATTATACTAATCATATAACCAGAGAGTGTCAAGCCATTTCCATAGTAAAGATTTTTCTTATGTAGAAGTTTACTCAATGTTTTTCCGGGAACACCTTTTCAAAGTAGTTACTCTTAAGTACATCTTTTCTTGAACCACACCCAATTGTAGAATTCATTCAGGGACGTGTTACTATGAGTTACCACATAATCTATACTCTACCAAAATTCTACTATGTTCTTCAATACATATACTAAATTTAAATCTTATGTTTCTGCTCCCTAATCTAGGATTTATAAATCTATTTCCCATGTTTGTTTCTAAACATATAATTTAAACCATATATAATTCCCCGACTCCATATGATGAGAGCTAGTGCATTATCAAATTAAATTATCATTTTTACAAGGATGTAAATCATGAAGGACTGTTCAGTTTCACAGTCATGGAAATACATATTACAAACATGACACCAATAATATATTAGGAAAAATAAATAAAACATGATTGATAATAACCGAAATAAATTTAATCTGTGAAAGCTTAATCAATTTTCTCTTCTTCATAACATGTAGAGTGAAAAATAATAAGGGTGAGATAAAATGTTCAACAAGGGTAAGTATAACTAAATAAATAATGAATCAATATATATGTAAAATTCAATAACTAAGAATGCTTTTAAAATATAAAAATAGATGGAGGACAAAAAATATGGAATGTAAGAAACTAAAACACATTCCATATATCAATTAAATGAGAATGAAAAACATCCCTAGATAAGTTGAAAAAAATTCATATGGATAAAAAATAAATAACACTAAATGAGGGATACTTGATTAATATAAGATGTTATGTCTCAAGAACATAAAAACCTAATACATTCAAGAACATTAAATAAATGGTTTAAAACATGGATAGAAACATGTTTAATATAGAAAACTTGTTGGTCTCACGATAATCTGTTGATGCATCGAAGAGATATAAAAATTTAGAGATCCAAAATTCATTTCCTATAAAAAATGTTCTTTATATTGAATAATCAAAATAACTAATATGCCTTATCCAATAATTAAAATGAATGATAAATATAAATTTAACTATAATTCCCATAATAATCAAATAATTATCAATGTAATCGCTATATGAAAATTGGTATACGATTTCATAATAATAATATCTTTTGTATTTTAATATTAACATTCCATTAAATTTATAATGAATAAATATTAAAATAGTTTTATTTTCCCATGGGATGTTAACATTCACATAATTATGCGACATTATGAACATTTGGGGGGGGGATAATCATTAATCATTTGAAAGTGTCCCATTCCAATTTGAAATATTTAAATCAAAATAACCAGAATGGTATTACAATAAATTATTATTATACAATAATGGGAATAAGAAGATTCCTGGTATAATATATAAAAATTTTATTTAGGTATGTCACAAAAATGAAGTATGTATTTAATAAGACATTAATCTCAAATACAGAAATAGTTAGGTGAAAATCCCTTACCTTATCCTTTGATTTTTGTATGGTATTTATCCTCATGTATTATTATTTAAAATTTTTTACTAACTAATACCAAAACCACATTAATAATTATAATATATTATATTGTCTTATTAAAATATTTTTTAATTCATTTTTTAATAAACATTCATTATTTTAACTATTTTGGGTGTTAATTACCTAGTTGTCTCAAGTACATTTTGACATTTTATTTGTTAGTAATATTATATATATCATGGTTTCATCATCTATGAATTTTAAAAAATTAATAAATTATCATATATTTTAAGTACATATTTACTTATAATAGTGAATAACATTTGGTGATTAGAAATGATGAACAACGTTCATGGAGATGATAAGTCGTATGTATTCCTGAACGTTCTTCCATTTCATTGTTGAATTAAATGAATTAAAACTAAATTATATATATGTATTTTATAATTTCCAGTATCATATTTATGTTATATATGTTTTATAGGTATATTATAACCATCATTTTTAAATTCAATATATGGTATGAATGAGTGATATGGCATTGAGGGTGTGGTAGTCCACACTTTCTCAAATGAAATTATCTTATTTACAGATGGTGGATGAATAAAGGTATGATATAAAAAATAATTTTTCAACATAAACACTTTTTAAATGGAATATATATTATATTAAATAGAGTTTACATCATAATGGACACCATTAAAGGTGGTTAGAATGTCGAATAATCATTATTTCATGAGGTAGTAGTTCACCATACAAAGAAACAATATGTTCATTAAAAATTTGATGGAGGTGTGTGTGTGTGTGTGTTGGGAAAAAAATTAATTTATAAACGTCCTAGTATATTTAGGTTACTAAAGCTGCAATGAAATAATAAAATAATAAGATTATTAGGAGAGGAGATTGGAAATAAAACTAGAGATATTTAGATAATGTATTACCAGTTAATCGCATAACTTCTTTGAATATATACCAATAGCTTCCTTGGACAAATCTCTAAACAAAGGTCGGATTCGTGGTTGTGGTGGGGTTTATTGGGAAACAACATTTTTAGGTATTTGATTATAATTAGAGGCCTGAGAGGTATGAGGAATGGGTAGTGTTGGTGGCATTTTATAGGGAAGGTAGAGCGGAATATTTGTAAATATCACATGGTATTCAATAATGAGTGGTATATCATACCTAAAAAACCTCCAAAATGGAAAAATAAGGGATCAAATGACAAAATGGTCAAGAAAATCATCATTAGTAAAAACATATTTTCCTTTTAATAATATTCTTCCTAAACTTCTAATATTCTCCAATATTATCATTATCATTTTTATTAAAGCATGTAGTATTCTAACATAATTAATTTTACCATTAAGACTATATTAAAGTAATATTTTTTTTATAAAATATAGATACAGTGAATTATGAATATGACATTTAAATTATAAAATAAAATTATCATGTTTTTCCTGAAATTATTTTTAAAACAGGCACATGTGATGTGAAAAAACAATGCTCGAACTCCTACTATGTTATCAATGTATTTACATTATATGGGAGAGTATGTTAATTATGAAATATCTCTTTCATAATTACTATAACATAAAAATTAATAATTATTAATTATAAGATAGTTGGTTGAATATATTATATTTATTAATTGTAAAACATTTTATATGGTTACGTTATTGTAAAATAACAATAATATCAATATTGGAATTTTTTATATAATATTAATTTTAATATATTTATATTATATTTGTAGTAAAATAAATTATGTTGGAAATTTGTTAACATGATATATTCATATATAAAAATAAAACATTAAAATAATTCAATCAGTTATCTAAACTTTTAATATTGATAAAGTCATTTATTTTAGTCAATTGATATCTAAATAATGACTATATTGGAATTTCAAAATCATTTTATGTACAAAAAGATTATCTAAAAAATATTTACATTTTGTTATGATAATAAAACCCCATATATTATTAAAAATGATAACCATAAATAAATTTTTGATGTTTTGTACATATGTAAATGTTTTTTTAAAGTTTAAGGTATGGAATGCTAAATTTTTTCCCTTACGTAACAATTGATATATATAATAATCATTTAATAATATCAATGTAATGATATATTTATAACCAAATTTGTACATAGTCAAATTAATATCATAAAATGGATTATGGAAATGTGTCTATGTAATTTTGTTCTATCGTATTATGTTTTGGTCCCTTATTAAGCTTAATCGTTCATTCATAACTATAAATCATCATAATCGTATTGACTAATCATTTTGGTAAAAAATTAATTTAATATTATTAGACCACATTTATAATACTATTACATCTTAGAATATCTATTTTTAAAAATATAAATGTTTAATGTGGTTTATTATGATTAATTCGAATACCACAGATAAGGTGAAAAAACATATTTTTATAGTTGAATGCTTTTAAAAGTTTGGTATGTTTTTATATTCAATTAAAACTAAAATTATTAAATATGAAATTTCTTGTTTTATTTGATGTATATTTTATATAATGTGACTCTTAAGTAAATATAAAATATAATTTTCCATTCAAATTTATTTAAATGGAAATGATATATTTAAATAAATTGTATTCATTTTTTCTATTCACCAAAAAATGATGGTTCAAAATGAAAACCAATAATTCACCGGAAGAAAATTTTGAAATAATGAATTCCAAATTTTAAAAAATAAAAAATAAAAATCATAATTTTTTCAAAATTTATTATTTAATAATATTTACCATTACAAGAATGTAAAACATAATCTCGCCTGTAACACAAGAGAATATAGTGTCATATTTATCATTTGTTTAAAATCCTGTCTAATGAATTCCAATAATAAGATTAAATTTATTGTAACAGAAAAATATTTTAAATTATTGGGATTTTAAGTAAAAATATATAGATAAATCTCCCATATCAGACCTCACTAAATAAAAAGACAATACCACCAAATCTAATATCATCTATTCATTCAATTATGAAATGGCTACTATACATAGAGGGAAGGTGTGACCCAATTTAGTTGGAAATGAAACCATACCCTATGGGGTTGGATGAAACCCCTCGTCTAGAAATCATTGAATACCCCCATTCCCATCATTTGGAAAAACGGGAGATCAAAATAAACATTTTACACCCAGTGTGTCCCACTATAAGCCCATGATTGGGGTGACAGAGAAACTAAGAACCTTTATGATGATGAAGTTTGGGAAAATACTTATTAGAAACATCCTTAATATTATTCAGAATCATGTCATCTTGTGAGAAATCGGGAGGACTTTTACCTCTAATTTCAATATAAATTTAATTTCACATAGTTGAAGAGAATCCTCATATTCGTCTTGAATTTTAAATATTATTTCAATTAGGGAGTCTAATATTTACATTCTAAGTGGAAATCCCTATCTAATTCACATAAAACGAGTCCATAAAAGGAGTATCTGGTGTATTTTTGTGTATGTGGTTTTAGGGTTAATTATTATACATCACATTTCCAAATAAAATTCACTGGTGGGTTCATATTATTTCTAGAAATGACCCAACATTTATAGGATTATATCCATAATATTAATGCTATATATCACCCAAATTGTGTGGATAAACCAAGGTGAATGGGAAAATTATAGATTGTAATCATTACACACAACCAAACATTAGTGTCGACATTATCAGCAAGAAACGTTATATTAGTTTACTACCCCTTCCAGAATGATCACAAAAACAATAATACAACCACTGGCGAATGAATAAAGGAAATGATTTTTCCATTATTGAAATACATAGAGATTAATAATTAATCGTCATTGAATGGAAAATTATTCATTTCCTTTTATAAAAATCGTGAGTGTGGTCTACTAAGGATTCTATAAATAAAGAAAGATGAACTGATTTATTGTAAATATTTCCAAAATAGTTTTATCTACCGTTACCTGATGGGACACAAAATATAGAACCTTTTCATTTTCTATTTCCTTCTTCATAAGATGATAAATTCTAAGAAATATGATTTAATTATTCCCACATTATATGTAAATAATGTTTAATATTCATATATATGACGGTGAAACAAAATTATGTTTCATAAATACGATTTAAAATTTACTAAAATTGGATGAATCAATAGATAGTTGATTAAGAACACATCATTAGAGACAAATTGAACAAGCATTTTGTTTCCCAAACCCCCAAAAAATGACCGACTGAACCTCTTAATCAATGGGAAACCTTATGAATAATAATGTCTACTGAGTAAGAAACAAGCAACAAAAATATTAATTATACGAAAATAAAACAATTCAAAAATCAGTCTAGACAATTCAAAACATCATAAATCATACATGGAGATAATGGGAACCACCTATATAAATGGAAACCTCATCTTATGAATAACCATTATTTTTGGGCATCAACATATTTCACTTGATTGATCCATTTTTTATTGATGAATTATATAAGAACGTTGATAACCTATATAAATTTATTAATGAGGTAGAATATTCTGAAGAGGTTAAAGGTTTTGAGATGTTTGGGTAATATTGGGATTAATTCATCCACAGAAGTCAGGAAGGATTTTTTTGTTGATATTTATGTAGGAAATACACATAAGAAAAAAATTATTCTGCCTTATCAGAGAATAGATCTATCTTCATCCATTCATGGACATTATTTATCAAAATAATATTATAATATATATTTTTCGATTCTATAAATTTTTATTTATATTGAGGAGCATTTCACACTTCATTTACCATCCTGTAAAAATTAGGGATCCCCCTCATCAAATCTAGAGCATGCATCATTACTATAATCAGTGTGGGACTCAAATAGACATCTTTCAGAACGAACTCAAAAGAAAAGTCACATACATATAGAATTAAAAATATGACATAATTAAGAAATATGTTTCTTCTCTATAATATATCTCACTACTTTATGACATTTATCTATATTGGGAGCTTTGAGAGGCGTTGATTTAATCGCTTTCTTACCTATGACAATTTAATGTTGACGTCAATACAACTAAGTCTTATTATGAATAATCTATCTCGAAAAAATAAAAAAGTGGTTCTTTACATTATATAATAGGATTTGGTGACTACATATAGGGTAAAATCTATCATTTATATGTGATAGGAAAGCTCAGTGATAATTTTGATCGTCGAGATATCATCAAAATTGATCTCATATCAACATAATTTTTTACTAACCCTATAATGTTTATGTTTTAATTACAATGAATTCTATCCATTAAATATAACTATTTATGGATATGATAAATGTGAAAAAATTATTTGTGTATGATGAAACTACTGACATAATTTTGTGACTTCTTCTAAAACAATGCATTCATAATGGTTTTTCAGAAAACAAATAACAACTTTCAACTAGATAATCCAAGGATACATGTGATTTCAATAGTACATTCATCATACAATAAATCCAAAAATTAAAATTCAATAGATGGAATATAGGGATATATGGTAAATGATTGTTGTTCAAGTCATCTGAGGATAACTACATGGAAGAATCCTTCTACCTAATGGCTAGAAAATAGTTTGGGATGGATGATATATTATTGAATTGAAATTTAAATTAAATAAATGTTGATAGATAAATTTAATGGTGGAATATTGTGTTCAATATGTTATACACTTTAATAGAGTTATGGAATTGGTTAGGAAATAAAAGTATTATCAAGTCTGATGAATTATGATATGCTAAAGTGCCTTTACCATTATCTTCAAGAACGTTTCCAAATAGCACCAAGAGGGACACAGATCAATTGAATGTATAATATTCCAAAATAATGGTTCACTAATATCATCATTATGATTAGTGGAGTCCACTATGACACACCCAATTTGAAATATCACTATCAACATCACGTTTATTAAAAAATCCTTTATATTTTACACAGAGTCTCTGTGAGCTACCCAACATTCATTTTAAAATGATAACAATTCCCTATTCACATCATCATAAAAAACATATTTATTATCATAATTGGGTGACATATACCATCTCTATGATTGAAACTTTGATAACTCGTCTCCATCATTCATATTTTTCTTTTATTAAATACAATCAAAATTCCTTTTTATTTGATTCTATTCCAAGTGATACGAAATGAGAAGATAAATAAGAGGGCGTTAATGGATTAAAGGAAGATGTCATATTTTACCCTCCCATATTTAAGATGTATCTATCACCATGTTTTATACAATCAATGTAGTTAATATTAATCTATAGGTGGATCCATGACCAATATTTATCAGCAATATGATGATTCCTGAAGAAAAAGGGGAATATATATAGTTCCTAAAAATAAATTGGGATTTATTTTTATGGAGTAATATAGATACTCCATGAATATAACCATAGGTATCCACAAAAAATCTAGGTCTGCTAGAAGATCACCATGGGTAAAAGTGGGAAGTGATGAGAATACTTGTTTCAACAACTACCAAATTTGAAATTGAAGTGAAAAATATTATAAAGTAAATAATCATCCATAATTTCAAACACCCAAAGTTGCGGAACAATATTGTCCTAGCTAGAAATAATAATTGGAAAATAAGATTTTGCATTAACTGTACTTTTCGTAACGGACATTTCAAAATGTATGATTTTCAATTCATTATCATGAGAATATTTATCTATACCACATACAATTTCATAGACTTATATATTATGTATGGATACTATAATTATAAAAAAATTCACATGTCTTATGAATTTCATTAAGGAACCACATTGATAGATCCACAATGAGGTTTTTTTTAATATTTATATATTCAGTTTACCTAATGAATTTCATCATTTCATACTAATGTGTAGTGAATCATTTCATTAATCTTCTTATAATAAATGAATGAGAGGTGTATTATCTCATGAATATGTATTTAAATAATTTTGATAAAGGTTTTAACCTTAAGATGATTTTTTGGACAATTTAAAAACAAATCCGAATGATTTTTCATATAAAATACACATTTGAGGGCACATAAGAAATGTTCATCAACATTTTTTTACACTACAATGGCATCAAATTCCATCCTGAAAAGAATTTTCAGATTCTAAACATTCCATCACCTATAAATCTCATATCATCAATATCACATCAATTATAGGTCATCATTGTTGGTACCTTTTCACTACTTTGACCAGAATGATCTTATCATTCACAAGATTGATAATGGAAGGAATTAGTTATCTATGGGATGATTCAGATTAGAATGATTTTGATATCCTCACATAGTATATTATGAACCCACCAATTCTAATTACCGTAGTTGAAGAGAATAAAATAATATTTTATACTGAATCCATTGAGTGGTCACATAGTTATCTCCTAACCATGTAAAATGATTTAAACAATGAAAAAACCTATATCAAATAAAAAAGACAATTCATAGTGTTGATAAATCATATTTAAACATCCAGAATAGCTTCCATGGGGTGATTGGGGTGATAAAAAATATGTTACATTTTTTGCAACACCATGCCATCCATTTGGTGTGACATAACAACCCTCTCAATAATCAAATTAGTCATCAAATTTTAATTGGACATTTATCATGATGTAATACCATTTTATAATAGTTTTATATATTAATCCTATAATATAAATCATTAAATGAACCGACCTTCATTTATTTTCATATATCAAATCCCACTCTATAAAATTTAGTAGCTGATATGTGACTCTTAGATGAATAGGTGTTCACTATTTTCATTACTTTCAAAAGGTTGTAGATGTATTTTTATACGTCCTCTATAATCCCAATGGGGATATAAATATAAAATCTACTGATAATTCATGCTGTCCTAGTAAATTTTATCATCTCACCAATACATTTGGTCCTTCAATATTCAATATTTCAATCTAAAGGATACGATATTAATTACGTTGGATATTAGGCCCTCATTTTTTATAGAGTTGGTTTTACAGATTTCAGTGGCCTGACTTTATATCATTTTTGATTTATATATGACACTTAAACAAATTAATTATGCATATTATATAATTAAAATGGATTTAACCCCTAAAAATGATTATTATATGAAGCTAATGGTGTAATTTCACATTAAGATGGCTCTAACCCATGGCATGTGATAATGTAAAAGTCATATCATTATTTGAGAAAATATAGTCACAACACTGGTAGAACTAGATATAGAGGATTTTATTATCAACATTCTTTAATGGAGCATCTCTACATTTATCAAATATAATGTGGTTGAACATAATGATGACTATATAGTCTATGGATTGGATGAAAAGCTACCACTATGGATAAAAAAATAAAATGATTTGATATCTCAAATCATAAAATATATCCTCAATGAGATAATCCTTTATGATAGAGTGGAAAAAATATGTTACGTCATGGTGAACATTAGCCTTCAAGATAAACCTAATTCTCTGAAAGTTAGCTATAAACATTTCATTAACAAATTAATCCTCATTTGTATTTCGATAGAGGATGATCTAAGCATCAAACATTAATATTAATGTAAATTATGTGTTTCCCAATAATCAAAAGTTATGCTGTAATAACAAATTATTGAGATGTGTTACTTTCATATTATAATTATATATATGAGTTCTATAAAAGGTATCATGCATTCCTAGTTCAGGATAATTTCATTCATCAACCCCTAGTGTGTTTATATACTAAAAATAATTATTTATCATTTAACTTATATGGTATGAATCATATTAGTCCATATCCCATGTTCCCATCCTAGATGTTCATATATATCCTCCCTTCAATTGAGTTATACACACAATTGGTATATATTTTAACACTCAAGGAATTCATCACCTTGGGTGTCATCAAAATCATGAAGCCACATATTGTTAATAGATTCAGTGTCCATTTCAGAATATTAATAGATAATGGAACGCATATTTGTGCCTCCAAGTAGAAGGCGTTGTATCAACAGTTAACCACCTAATCCAATCATTTATCTTGTTACCATGAAACAAGAAATAGATAAAAAAATGATTCCAATACGATGTTGTCCAATATCCTTCAAAAAATGGAATATAAGGATATGAATTATATTAGAAATTATCCCATTTATTATTTTTGGACATATCAAATCCTAAACCTCACTACTATATTGGAATCCTCATAATTTTTTGGGGACAAAGGTAGTAATACCCATTGACATTTAGCTCCCATCACATCGATATTCCATATTTTCAAAATTATCTTAAGATGAACAGTCCCATAATCTTCTAAATGATCATGATTATATCAATGAGGATTGGTTGAATATTTTTCACAACCTTGAAATAAAAAAATGTGTATCACCAAATAATTTAATAAAAACATTTACATCCATTCATCATGGAAGGGTATTTTAAATTACCCTTATGAACCATAAAATATTTTTTAGGAAAAAAACCATTTATATTTTATCAATAATGTTAAGGGAATATATGGTATGAAATTCATTATCTAAAATATAATATTAACTTAACCCTATGGTTGGTAACAATATAATAGCCACTATCAATTCAATATCCCGAAAAAATATACTTTGTCTAATTGATGAACCACAGGTTTCAGTAGTATGAACATATACTAAAAAGTACCAAAGTACCAATATTTTAAAAATTTCACACAAATTTATGGTCAGTGCTATAAGACATTAAAGTAGAAAGAAAAAATTTTAATTGTTCTATGACCACAAACTATAATGAGAAAAAAAAATTAGATGTAAGACCATAAATTATAATGCAGCAACATCCAGTTTGAATGATGTTAAAATACATTAAATCCATTCAAATATGTATTATTATAAAATACACGAAAAAATTCTTACATAGTGATGTTAAACTATATGGTATGGTTCAACCTAATGATCATAAACTATGTTATTGGAACTAAATAGTATTTTATTCATGTTTCAATGGGACACATAGAATTCCTCTCATAGGTTCACTCCCAATATCTTTAATCCTTTATTATCATCAATTTAATGATATACTCCTTATCTAGTCATGTCCCATGATCTTCAAAATCAATTTCTCTAGGACTATATCACATGTAATACTATACCTACATTTCCACATTATAAATAATGAATCAAGTAACCATCCTAGAGGTACATATTCCTTAAATGTTTTATTAATTTTCCTTTAAAAATTGATATCCCTATTGGAATCATACTACTACTACACAGTGTTCCATATTCCAAAAATGCATCCCTCTCCAATCTCAATGGGCTATATTCCCTCTACAGATTTCCAAAATAGCTCTCCCATGGGTATGTCACATAACTACCACTAATATGAATCTTTATACTAATCTTCTATTACACAAGATGTATAATTACATGAAAAAATATATTAACATATTATTTATATTAGGTTACCGTGGTTGTAATTTATCCACATTACCTTTAAGTAACAACCCTTTTAAATTATAGGAGATCAAACAAATTACCATTATTTTATATTGTTGACTATGGATCATGATATCTTAGAGGATTTAGTTGGATAACAAATACAAAAATTCAATACCTTATTGGATAGCTTCCCCATTTTATGAACTATGTGTAGGATTGATTTTTATACAACTATTTACGGGGATATAACTTCATATTCACTAGACTATTTCCCTGAATTACTAAATTATAACAGAATGTCCATTCTTTATATTAAATCAATATTGTTGTCTTTAGGATTAAAATGGTATGATGGTATGTCAGTTCTTCCTTCTATGGATTACTCATTTAATAATTTCACCTAGTCAGGTTCAACCGTGATGATTTGATTCATGATTTTGAAAATTGAACATGTTGTAAAATAAATATTGATTTTATTTAATTAATTGTCTTCTGTCTCAGAAGGTTTGGATCCATCAGTTCGTACTGGTACTATCATTGGAAATGTTTAGAATTTATAGATGTTTGGTACTATAGTCACCTATAAATTATTCTTATTTTTTAGGGATATTATGTGTGAGACATCATTGTCCCGGAACCCAATGTATCCCATGTGTGCTAAGAGGTAGTTGGTTCTAAGGGCATACATCTTCCATGGATATTTACCTCTAGAATTCCATGATTGTATAACCTGGATGTGATTTTGGTTTATTTCAAATTTTCCACATCATATATATAAATTAACAGTTTCGACATATTGTGGGTATAGTCTGGTGGTTTATTGTTTCCCTAGGGGATGATTTAACACTTTGGATTAGGTGTAGTGTGTCCCCATGGAAGAAAAAAATCATACGTTATATTTAGTGGAGTGTGTCAATAGGGTGGAATATTTCACACATAAATTATGGAGTGTATATGCAGGGGGGATTTCATGCAATGATGGTGGAGCTACCCCCCCCAATGGAAGATTACTTCACATTTGGATGGTGGAGTGTGTCCCCTAAGGGGGGAATATTTCATAATAGGATTTTTTTATCGTGCCTCCCCAAGAGGGAAGATTTGAATCAGGGGATATAGATTGTTTCCCCAATGTGGGCTGATTTCACTCTATTTTTCTAGATTGTATAATCCCAAGGGTGAGATTTCACCTTTGGATGGTTGAGTGTATCCCAATGTTGGACGGTTTCACACTAGGATTTGGTTTAGTGTTTCCCTCTATGAATAAAGATTTAACACATGGATTTTGTATTTCTGATTGAACCTCATCACATAATCCTACATATTATTTTAGTAAATATGGATAAAAACTATTTTAGTTCAATGCTTTAGTGTATGTTCATCTTATTTGGCTAGAAAATTCAATATAACATCTGGATGTAGGGAAACATATGTCATGAAAAGAGCATCAATGAGGGGTTGTTTGTGAAAAATGTGTGGAACATGCCTGGAGTAGGAATCATTGGGGGTGATGGGCTCAAGCTACGAGTTGATTTCCATTGGGTTGTTATAACATGATGATTAAATAAGGGATATCTTATTCTCATTACAAGGGGTGTGGATATTGTTTAACATCATGAGTTGAGGATGTTTTTGTGAAGGTTCGCATCGTACAACTATAATCTAGAGCTTGATAGTTTTATATCAAGTGGCATATATGTGGATGAGGATTAATACCCAAGTGGGGCCATATTAGAATAGTTGACTGATCCTTCTTAAGTTCTCTCTTCAAAAATAGGTAAGACATTTCCCTCCCTGATACCACCATTAGGGATTTCATTTCATCGGCTCATGCTCTTATGGGTGGAGAAAGACGTAAACACGTTCTTATGGGATTTTCAATCATGAGGCCTAATTTAATGGTAATTATTCTTTGGGGAAATATAATTTAAAATAAATTTTTTTAAGATAGATAGTTATAATTAATTCCCTTGTTGTACATAGAAAAACTTGGATAGACACAAGAGTAAATGGTACTGATCACACATGGACTTGGGGTATGGTTGAACCTATATTGGATTGATATGAGGGCCCAAGATCACAAATTTTGAGAAAAGGCATTATATAAATGGTGGAACCACAATAAGTCTTAGAGTATGCATGTTTTAATAGATAGAGCATTATAATGTTTTGGAACATCATTAAGGCTACAAGCCCCATGGAGGTTAGGGGTCACATGAAAGAGTATGTTTAATAGAACATGGTGACCTACCTTAGAGTAAACTATTATTTACCACCGTGTTTGTTTCATAGATAATATTTATATTTTGAAACCCCATTTTCCAAAATCTAAATTATTCTTACATTAATTCCATGTGCCTTCATGTGTGGCTTCTAGAAATTGAGTTGAGTTTCTAAAAAACCTATGGCATGTGGTTTCATGGAAGTGATTGCCTTTGTAGGTCCATCTCCTCTTCATATCATGAAGAATCTTTATATCACAAGTACAATGATATTTTCAGAATCTAAAAGGTCATATCTCCCCAAAAGTCAAACATATGAGGTGACTATAATCCTAGAATAGGTATTCTAATTCATTTCCTGAAAAATGGAGTCTCATGAGAAACATTATGTGATTTAAAAACTCACAGTGTTCAACAAAACAAATATACATTAGAAAAACTATATCGTCAATGAGCTTTTACAGGTGGTAAATCCCAAAAAATTGTGCTCTATAAACTAGATATTTTGTGTTCTATTGTTTCCTTAAATACTATACAGAGCTGGCTACTTTCATTAGTATTTTCCCATTTTTTAGGTGTATACATTCATCAATATAGTCCATTATGTATATTTTATGACTATATTGGCCAGAATTATCTTTGAAAAGATCCATAATAATTTACCTCCATGTGTAACACGTATTTTGGGGTCAAAAATTACCACCACCCCTAATAAAAAAATGTTTTGAGGGGAAGGAGGGTCTTATTCCGATTGGAAATCACAAAAAATTGGTGATTGTGAATCCCCATAATGAAATCTAATTCTAACTGTATACCAATAAATATGGTCGCAAGTACCCTATTGAATAATTATATTTTCATGAAATATAATATTGTGCTATGCTCTAATGAAAATTAGAACCTTTTTATGTTTTCTAATCTGTATCCCCACCAATCATGATACTAAACTTTTCCATAAACCAAGAGTCTATGAATAGAACTCCACGAACATAAAACATTGTTGAAACATACCATTCCAAAGAAACATTAACCAAAATACCATAAAAAACGAGTACCATAAACTCATAAAGTCATTAAATATTGACAGTTAGGTTAAAGAGGTTTGTTAAACTCATTGAGAGAATATTTTTTAGAATCTTAGGATTGGAGAAATCATTTAGAGTTGAATCAGATTATAAAACAGACACTCCATTTACAATGGAGGCTCATAATGAAAATGTGAATTTCAACTGGTTGTTGTGGCACACTTAAATCCTAGAGGATGTGGTCTTTATCAATAGTGTTGATTTATAAGATCTCTCCTTATAAATAAGGAGCATTTATTTTTTTTGTTTCAAAATAAAATGTTCATTGGTGGAAACATGGTGAAAGACCATGAGAGTCCCACTATGAACACCCTTTGAAACCACATGAAAAATGCCAATAGGTAGACCTTGGAGGCACAGTCATCATGTAGTCTATATGATATAATACTCATGGGGGTATTATGGAAAATGATTAAGGGGTGGATAGAACATTATGACCAATACAAGGGTATTCACTTCAAGGATCTGTGGACATGTGCATACTAGGCTTTCCCATTTTTATTTAAGTTGGACGTAGAAATAAATAATGTTAGGGATTTTTATTTACTATGTTCTTCCAAGTTCCACATAAGACACTACCTCCAAATCATACCTAAGATATTGAACATGTGGTCTCTAGGGACCAATACATTCAATATATACCATGGGGATGTTGAAATCATCTTGTAGTATCTCTTGTAGATTTTTTTTATCTCGGTCCAATGATAAATGTATTTTTAATTCTTCCTCATTGTTAATGTATGGGAGGACCGGTAGAATCATATATCTATAGGATAGTCATTTATGTTCATGGTAAAATGTATATGTGAATAGTAACCATGGATGATGTATATCGTATTCATGTTGGGTTTCATGTATTTTATAAACAAACATATGAACATTTTACCAGGGAGGGAACATCAATTCCTTGTCTAATTCTTGTTACCAGAAAAGCACTCTTACTGGATTATTCTATATAGAACCTAGTATAATTTGTGTATATATATTGTGAATACTAACAATCTAACGTTTCAAATTGAAGGGTATCCATTGACGCAGATCTATAACAGGATAGCCCTGGTGTGGGTTGCAAACTAGTGGGTGTGGTCTAGAACCTTTATCATGGTGGTTGTTCTAGAGATGGGGTAGTGAATCCACATATATTTATTAGTATCAGAAATGTTGTACATGGTGATCTTTTATATCATCATGGAGAATAATTATATACATGTGTGGGGGACCTTAAACATTCATTATGATTGTGTCATCGATAATATGGGCTTATATGTGAATCTGAAACCCAAATTTCTTCCTTGAGAAAAAAAAACAACCAAAGATTGTGAAAATCATGGGTGTTCCCCCAAACATCCAGGGCTTGTTTGATGTGAAAGATATGACTAGGTTAGTAGACCACATAATTTTCCACTAGTTCCTCCTTCTCAGAGGGATAGTAAGTGACAACTGCTTTTTGAATTATTTAGAAATGCATATGTCCTTTAATTTTTTGAAGGGTATTGGTGTGAAGGGTCATGTTTAAATTGATATGAAAATATTACTCCCCACATTGGTTCATGACTAAAGATGGGAGGTTTTTAAATGAACTAGTACCCCCCACTATTGCTTATGGGAACTGACATGAATATGTGCTAATTTGGGAGTGAGAAAATTATGGGAAAAGGTTGAGGCAACAAACCACTCGGTTAAATGAAGGAGTGGTCCCAAAACCCCAGGTTCAAGGATGAGAGATGAGCGGGCCACACTCTTGATATTAGGATGGTCTAGTGGGGGAGTAATAGTTAAAGATCCTGAAATTGTTGGCCCTTCATTGGAATAATCTATATAGAGGGAACCTGTAATAGTATCCACACTCCTAGGTATGTATCTTTTAGAGGAAGGATGACCATGTGGGGTAGTACCAATGTAGTATTTCTATATTTCTAGGAAGTACCTATTATGTATAAATATTTCTAGATATTATTTCTTTCCTTCATTTTGGTAGAGTTAGTGAATACCCATATTTTCCCACCCCATTTGGATCTTTGGAAGTACTTTCACTATTTAGTCATGAGCCTTTTGGTGTTTTTTAATTTGAGACAAGACATCATTACTTCATATAATGTGGTGATGAAATATTTTGTGGATTTAGAGGAACTCATTAACTCCAACAGTGTTTCTCACCCCCTTAACAAACGGGTGATTTTTTTGGGAATTCCTACTCCATCAAATCTTTTTATGGTGAAAATTGTGGTTGGATTAGCCTAGGTTAAATTTCAAATGAATTATTGGTTACACATTTCCTTCAAGGATCCTATGGGGATTATCATCATACTATCGATGAGATAAATCCCTTAATCTTTTGTTCCATGGATATTACCCAACCCTTAATAATACTTCCTAACTCCTTTTTTACATTCAAATGATTCGGAAGAATGAATTAAGGGGAGTTTCATTATATACAACTAATAAAGCATGAGAGATACAATACCCTTTATGGGTTTTCATAGAGACACTCAATTATGTCGTGGATATAGGCAGTGATCTCATTGTCGAGAAAATCAAATTAGATGTGTATTTTTAACAAACATTTATGCAGTATAAAAAATATACTGAGATCATATCTGGATGAATACTTAATCCATTATTTACAAAAAAGAATAATGATTATTAAAAGAGAATGTATATGGAATATTTAATACTTTTGGGTTGATGGATTTAAAAATGAAATTAAAACTATATTTAAATTGAGATTAATATGTTTGAGAAATCATGATCAACCCAAGAGAGTGTCCCGTGATTCTCAATCTAGCATCTCTCTCAAGGTAAATGGAAGGATCATTGATTCCTTTATTTATACACCATAAAAAAATTATATGATATCTTACTATTTTAACTCCTATTATTTTTTAAATCAATAATATCTATTATCAATGACACATAAAAAAATAATAATCGATGTAAAATAATTACATAATCATGGAATCACATGAATAACATGATTATATGACTAGTGTTGTAACACCCCAAGATTCCACGGTATGTTTTGCTTTGAATTATATAGTAGTGTGTGTTGTATGCAACTTCGAGTTCTAAGACACACCACAACAAATCAAACTAGCCGTTATGAATATTAATACCAACATTTTCAGATTTTATAAATTTTATCATTCAAAATGGACTTCATTTTTGTATTCAGAATATCTAAATTAGACTAGGGTGAAATTTTGGTACTTTTTGGATAACTTTTATATTTTGATGAATAATGAAAATCAAAAAATTTTAATTAAAAACAAAATTTTTATTTGAAATAATTAATAGTGGTAAATTATGAATTTTAGTGGTTTTAAAGAATATTTAGAATATATTTTTACCATTTAATACAATGTTGGTCATTGGAAATAATTTCATAATTAAACCGGACATAAACAATTGTCAATATTTTGATAGTTATTATCTCTTAAAAACACATTTTGTTTTAACAACGAGAATTAATTTTAAATTAATTTTTTCTACTTCTGTATTTTGAATTAGGAAAAAATGGAATCTATATTTGAAATCAGGATTTCAAAATTGTGTATGTAGGTAACATTTATTTTTAGTCATTTTGAATAATTATTTCAGTAAATATTTTATTTACCATGGTTAAAGGGTAAATCTGGTAAATAAGGGTAAATAAATAATATTATCATAATAATAAATTACTCTAAAACGTGTAATGACATTATTTATTGATACATATCCGACCATGGGAATTATTTGGTCGATTTTGGGACCCCATGGATCCACTTGTAAGTGATAAGGACACTTTATATTAATTAAGTAAAATAAATTCAAAAATGACATAAGCATATATCTTTTAGAAAACAATTTCTAACATAGGGTTATATATGTTGGATTTTAGACTATAAATATTAATTATAAATATAAAAATATTTCCTACATAATGGTATTTTATTTATAATTTTTAGACATTTAATAATTAATATTATGTATGACACAATAATGATGCAATATTTTCCTTATTAATGAAAGAATCAAATAATTAGTATTATAAATGTTAAAATAAATATAATTTGAAAGTTTTGATGACATATATGAATTTTATTGTTTAATATGACATTATAGGTATTTTTAAAGGAATTTGGTTCGAATTAATATAGTTGATAATACTTTAACAAAAATCAATTATTGAATAGGGTCAAAATTGACTTAAATGAGTTTTTAAAACAAATATTATATTAATAATTAATATATTATTCCTAAAAATTTAACTTTAGGCCAAAGGACTTATATTATGATATTTGTATCATTAATGGCCCATTTGGGGGTCGCTTGGATGTATATAGTATGTTTATTAACTATATATTATAATATTACAAAGTGACATGGTAAGTGTTAAACTAATTAACCAAGAGTTAAAACTAAAAGATAAGGTTAATATAATGACCCAGACCTGTCCAAAATCTATTGGTTGAAATTATTTCGACAGATAACCACCATATACTTTGAATATTCATCTTTGGATCCATTAGAAACCGAATATGATTTTATTATAAATTAATACTTTATGTTTTTTCTAAAGAGCCCCTACCCCCTTATAAAAGAACACCACATATAACCAATTCTTCACACCTTCAAAGACTTTTGGATTGGCCAACCCCTTCCTAACCACTCTCTAAACATTAGTCACTTCAGCCTAGAGGCCTTAGTTTGATCAGAAAGCTAACCTAAGGTGCCCTTTTGATCAAATCAAAAGGAAGAACCCGAAGAAGAGGTAATGTTTTCACTGACCTCTTTCAAGTTCCTTTCATCTTCAACTTCATATTTCATTGTTATTACCATTCTAAAATAAAAACTCTAGTATCATCTATATACTGTGATGTTATTATAAATATGGTAAAACCATATTCAGTATTCTATCCATCCTTTGAATTACATGCCACCAAACGTGCGTACGTACGGCATACTGTCTCCACGTCGTGGTGTAATTGTGATTCAAAACATTATTATTTGGATGGGTATAATAATGATGTGTAATTCATGTAAATAATAAATATAACATGATAATGATTCTTTATATATGATATACTATACAATTATATATTATTTTAATATCAAAAATAGTGATATGGTCGCTCGTGCGTACGTACGGACTACCGTCTCCATGACCGCGATGAGATTCATTCCCTATCTTATCTATTCTTTTATAATTCTCATTTGATGATTAAAAATAATGTTTAAGGACTTGATATCATTCTGGATATGAATAAGATACAACCTATCCCTAACAAACATGTCTTATGTAACAAAACATATAAAAGAAAACGAGTAAGTTAACACCTGAAATGACAATAATACTAAGATATTATTAACAATGCATTGTTAAAAGATCACATATGAAATCATATTAATGTATATGATTATTTCATAATTTAATATCATTTATTTCACCATTATACAGGATGTTAGACGACCCTCAAATAAGAAATAGTACAAGGTATGGGGTTTTCATCTCACTTCTTATTCCCGTGAGATTCATGCTATATTTCCACTATTACCTTTTGTGGGTGTATGTACTGCCCATAATTTTAATAATTGTGTAATACACATTAATTTATGTGTATTTACATATTCATTGTATGATACCTCTTTCATGGGTTTTATGTTTCGTATGTTACCAAATTTTTAAGGATTTATTTCATAATCTCTTCATTATCCGAGGTTGTTTATACGTAATTATTTACTGGGATCTCTTTATCATTCATATCCATGTTTCTTAAAAAAAGTATTTCAAATCATTATTACTATATTATAGACTATGGTTTTATGTCAATTTTATCATTGTTGACTTTTTATAAGTTTTTTATAATGGAATCATTCTGTCATTTTCAAAACAAGGTACTTTTTAACCTTTTCGACAGAGTTAAGGTAAGAATGTCTTTTTTTAACTTAAACGGCGGGTGTGGCTATTTTCCACACTTATAAAATCTTCAATGTTTTCCTTATAAGATAATAAGGATATTTTCAAAGTTAATATTTTATTTTATAATTATGTTACTTTTAAATGATTTCAAAAAAGATATATTTTTCTCAAATAGTTTTGATTTCATCTATGTCAACATCCGTTGATAAATTTTACACTTATTTGATGTTGATTTATTATGATACAAATCATCCATATTGTATTTAAGGTTTGGTGATATGTTTGACTATGGATGTGTTATTTTTATTCCATAAATGGCTTATGATTAATGTTTTGGAATTTCATATGCTAGTATTAATTCGAATGTTTATGTTATATATCATCCTCTTCTTATGATGAATGTGTTGGACTAATATGTTCTGGGTTGGGGACCGATATATGTAATCCCTATGGGTTGGTGTCTGGTTATTAGTTGCACTCCGGGTTGGTGTCTGGTTATTAGAGGCTCTCTGGGTTGGTGTCAGGTTATTATAGGCACTCTGGGTTGGTGTCCGGTTATTAAAGGCACTCTGGGTTGGAGTCCGGTTACAGAGGCTCTCCGGGTTGGGTTTCAGTTATAGTTAGCCCTTAGGTCTTGCCACTAGGCCTTGACATAGAAATTAAAGTTCGGCATTATGCATTCCATCATTATGAAAGTGGTTATTGATATTACATGTGATAATTCGATTAGTAGAATATCCATGTGAATAAGTAAATGGCATTATTCCATTATATTTTTTCCATATTATGCTGAAGTTCAAGTTTAAAAGGCTTTTGTTATTAATACATTGCCTTAAATTTTTATGTGTAATAATGAATGTTTCTGCTATATTTTCATCCTTACTGAGCATCTGAGCTCACCCTATTCAATGTTTTATTTTTCCCAAGATGTGAAGAAGTAATTTATGAATGACCTCCAGGGATATTATGAAGGGATATAAAGCCAAGATGTTGTTGTAGTTTTTTTACACGATGATGTAATGTAAGGTATTTGAATATATCTAGTGTTTCCAAGACTACTAAACTAATCAGTCTTTGGGAATTCATCTTTTTTTATCATGCCAATGTTGTGTAATATTGCACGGACTCTGGGTAACCAGGGTAGGGGCGTTACAGTTGGTATCAGACGAAGTTTAGTACAATCTTTGGAAGCCAGATTTAGATAAACTTTGATTGGTGCACATTCACCTAAGATGGAATTTTATGATTAGTATAGAATAACTTACTAGAATTTTGGTATTGTAGAGATTTTGTGAGTTTTCTGAGCAATACATCATTTTTTGGATATGATCACTTAGAGGCGGCTCTGGCACAGATGTACCTAAGGGTAAAACCCAAGAACACCGCTTTGAGCTAGACTCAAACGGGAACTGGTCGACAAAAACAGGCCTTACTGCACTCTTGGTTACGACACTAATGGGGGATATGCTTAGGATAATTCTCATTTTCTTTAAAAATAATTATGAAGGGTTTATGACTATATACATCCTCAAAGAAAACATTTTTTTATGATTATGGATTATATCCATAAATAGTTCAATTTATGGTAAGTGATTTATAATAATGGAATAATATATTTTGATTCATAAACAGATCTAGTTTTTGCCATTATTTAGAAATGGATTCTAGTGGAAGGAATAGAAACTGTATAAATTCATGCACTACATGTAGGGATGGCCCTCCTGATCAAGATAATTATAGTGGATCTAGTGATGCAACTAGTGCTGATAAGCTAATCACCATACTGGGAAAACTCACTCAGGTCATGTATAATAACCTTACTCGTATGGAGCACCCTAATCCACAGCATGGAGTATCAATGTTAGATCTCTTCATGAGGCAACAACCACCAACGTTCAATGGGATTAAAAATCAATTCTTAGCTGATCAATGGACAACTTCCCTAGAAAATATATTCCAGGCTTTGGGTAGTAGTGAAAGGGAGAATGTTATCATGACAGTTTATCGCCTCACTGAAGATGCTGATCAATGGTGTTCATTGATACAAAAAACAATGACTAATAATGAAGTATCAAATATGTAATGGAGAGAGGTCAAGGAGCATTTCTTAGGAAAATACCTTCCTCGTGACCATCGAGTAGATATGGAACGGCAATTTCTGAGTCTGAGAAAAAAGGATGATGAGAATGTTTCAAAGTATGATTCTTAACTTTACAAGGTTAGATATGCATTCTACAGATTATATACATAACCCAAGAAGTAATATTGATCATTTCATTGATGGGTTAAAACCATTTCTCCGTTGAGCTTTAGTATCTCAATCCTTCCCATCGTACGAAGATATTTTCTCGGGTGCTATCAAGACAGAAAAGGAATTCTCTAAGTCTTATGACATCAAAGTAAAGAAAGAGAAGAAGATAACAGTGGATCAAGAGACAGATAATTGGAAGAAGGGAAATAAGTATTTTCCATTATGTGATAATTTTTGGTAAGAAACACCCCAGTACTTGGATAAATCGAATGGGAGTTTGTTACAAATTTGGAGAAAAACGCCACCAGACTCATGATTGTAAGGGAAAGAAAGAGGCTGTCAATGTTGAATGCTACAGTTGTAGTGAAATGGAGAATTATGAAAATTAATGACCTAATAATCAAGGAAACATACCACATAAAAGGACAAGGGAGAAAGGCCATGCTTTTGCTGTTACTAAAGATGAATTTGAATAATTAATGTATTTGTGTGTTTGGACTCAAGGATTATAGTTTGGTTACAAGAATAATGTGATATATATAAAGATTGTACTACAGTACTTGTTTTCTTCATTAAGGATTTAATATGATTAAGGTAATATTTTTTTAGTATGTGATAATAAAAACCATTACTTTGTTTGGGGAATCTGATGCTAAAACTGAATTTGGAATTTAGAAACCTTTAAGAGAGTGAATTTGGACAGAGATATTATGGATAACAATAAAGGTTGGAATGTACTATGTTGAACTTTGGATAGTATGGATTAATGTTTAATACTTTCTTAAGATTATTTTTTGGACATTATATTACTATAGTTTTATGAAAAGGACAACCTTCAGGTCGGTGGATAACCCGTCACGTCAGACAAAGCTACAGGAATCGAACCCATAACCATAGTGCGACATTCCTTTATTACCTACCACTAGCCTACATTAAGTCCCTGGTTGTTAAAAAATAGTTTTCCCAATCTAAATTGTATGTTTTAATATTTGGAACCCTGTACGATTAGGATAAATATAATATTTTTGAGTTCTATTATCTTTTTGTGTAAAATAGGAGTTTGTGGGAGAAATTAGTTGATGGTTGAAACTCTACTTGTCATGTATATATATATATATACCTATATCATATAAATTAATTATTAAAATTTAGGATAGGTATATATAAAAAATGTGTTATCCTAATAACTTATGTTTTGTTGAACTGATTATATTTTAAATTACCATGGATTGAAGGCTTTGAGGCCCTCAATTTTACACTTGTCTGTGATTTATGACCTCAATCACTCCCTAAAAATATTTACTTTTTTTTCCAATTATGTGTCCCTAATTTCCACAAATGTTCTCTTAATCAAGATCATAATTGGGTGGAGAATTTTTCATTTACCTTTCCCTCTTATTAAGAATTAATTTAATGAACCTTATTTCCAATGTAGATTTTCCACAAGGGTATTTTCTACTTTCTTTCTTTTATTATCGAAGAACAATTTCAAATAGCGAGGACTAAAATTATTGAAAGAGGGGATAATGTAACACCCCAATCTTCCATGGTATTCTTTTCTTTGAATAATACAGTAGCGTGTGTTGTACACAACTTTCAGTTCTAACACACACCACAACCAATCAAACTATCCATTATGAATAGTAATACCCACATTTTGAAATTTTATAAATTTTATCTTTCAAAATTGACTTCAATTTTGTATTCGGAATATCGAAATTAGCCTAGGGTGGAATTTTGGTACTTTTCGGATAAATTTTATATTTTGATGAATAATGAAAATTAGTAAATTTTAATTGAAAACAACATTTTAAATGGAAATAATTAAAATTGATAAATTATGAATTCGATTGGTTTTAAATTATATTTAAAATATATTTTTACCATTTAATACAATTTTGGTAATTGGACATCATTTCAATATTAGACCGGACATAAAAAAGTGTCAATCTTTTGATAGTTATTATCTCTTAAAAACATGCTTTTTGTTTTAACAACATGAATTAATTTTAAAGTAATTTCTTCCACTTATGTTTTTTGAATTTGGAAAAATGGATTCCATATTTGGAATCATGATTTCTAAATTTTTTTAATAGGAAACTTTTAGTTTTAGTCATTTTGAATAAGTACTTCGGTAAATATTTTATTTACCATGGTTAAAGGGTATATCCGGAATATAAGGGTAAAAAAATAATATTATAATAACAATAAATTACCCTAAAACGTGTTCTAACCATATTGGTGGATACATTTCCGACCGTGGAAATCTTTGAGTTTATTTTCGGACACCATGCAGTCCCTTGTAGGTGATACAGACCCTTTATATTAATTAGTTTAAAATAAATACAAAAATCCCATAAGCATATATCTTTTAGGAAAATTTTTTTTACATATGGTTATATATGATTTATTTTAAAATATAAATTTTAATTAGAAATATAAAATGATTTCCTACATAATGGTATTTTATTTATAATTTTTAGACATTTAATAATTAATATTATTTATGACACAATAATGATGCAATATTATCCTTAATAATGAAAAAATCAAATAATTGGTATTATAAATGTTAAAATAAATGTAATTAGATATTTGTGATGACATCCATGAATTTTCTTTATAAATATGACATTATAGTATTTCTTAAAAGAATTTTGGTCTAATTAATAAAGTTGTTAAGACTTTAACAAAAATCAATTATTGAATAGTGTCAAAATTGACATAAATTAATTTTTAAAACAAATATTATATTATTAATTGATATTCTATTCCTAAAAATCTAATTTTCGTCCAAAGGACTTATATCATGATATTTGTATCATCAATGGACCACTTGGGGGTCGCTTGTATGTATATAGTATGTTTATTAGCTATATATTATAAAAATACAAAGTGACATGGTAAGTGTTAAACTAATTAACCAAGAGTTAAAACTAAAAGATAATGTTAATATAATGACCCAAACCTATATAAAATAAATTGGTTGAAATAATTTCGACCCACCCCACATTATACTTTTAATAATCAACTTTGGAGCCATTATAAACCAAATAGGAATTTATTATAAATTAATACTTTATGTTTTTCCAAAAGAGCCCCTCCTCCACCTTATAAAAGGACACCACTTCTAACCAATTATTCACACCATCAAAGACTTTTTGATCGGCCCACCCCTGCCCAATTACTCTCTCAACATCCCTCACGTCAACCTAGAATCCTTAGTTTGATCAGAAAGCCAACCTATAGCACCCTTTTGATCAAATCAAAAATAAGTACCCGAAGAAGAGGTAATGTTTTCACCACCCTCTTTCAAGTTCCTTTTTTCTTCAACTTATTCTTTATTTGTTATCACCCTTCTAAAATAATATCTCAAGTATCCTATATATACTATGAAGTTATTATAAATATTTTACCACCATTTTCAGTATTCTATCCATCCTTTGAATGACATGTCACCATATGTGCATACGTACAGCTTACTGTCTCTAGGTCGTGGTGTAATTGTTATTCAAGACATTATTATTTGGATGGGTATAATAATGATGTGTAATTCATGTAAAAAATAAATATAACATTATAATTATTCTGTATATATGATTTACTATCCAATTATATATTATTTTAATATCAAAATATTGATATTGTTGCTTGTGCGTACGTATGGACTACCTTATCCATGAATGCGATGAGATTCATTCCACATCATATGCATTCAAGTATAATTCTCATTTTATGATTAAAAATAATGTTTAATGACTTGATATCATTCTGGATATGAATAATATACAACCTATCCATAACAAACATGGATTATTTAACAAAACATATAAAAGAAAACGAGTTTGTTAACACCCGAAACGACAATAATACTAAGATATTATTATCAAAGCAATGTTAGAAGATCATATATGATATCATATTAATTTATATGATTCGTTAATAATTTAATAAAAATTATTTAACCACTATACAGGTGGTTAGACTAACCTCAACCAAGGAAAAGTATAAGGTAAGGGGTTTTCATCTCACTCCTTATTCTCGTGAGATTAATGCCATATTGCAACTATTATATTTTTTGCGGTGTATGTACTGCCCATAATTGTATTCTTTGTGTAATACACATTAATTTTTTTATTTAAATATTCATTTTATGATACCTCTTTCACAGGTTCTATGTTTTGTTTGTTATAAAATTGGTACGGGTTTATTTCACAATATTTTCATTATCTAAGATTGTTTATACGTAATTATCTACTTGGATCTCTTTATCATCCACATCCATGTTTCTTAAAAAAAATATTTCAAATCATTCATAATATATTATAGTCTATGTGTTAATGTCATTTTTAGCCTTGTTGTCTATTAATAAGAAGTTTATAAAGGAATCATTCCATTATTTTCCAAACAATGTCCTTTTTAACCTTTTCAACATAGTTAAGGTAAGAATGTCTTTTTTAACTTATATGGTGGGTCCGACTATTTTCTGCTGTTATAAAATCTTCAAATTTTCCCTTAAAATATTATAATGATATTTTAAAAGTAAATATTATATTTTTTAATTATGTTACTTTTAAATTATTTCAAAAAGGAGATATTTCTCTCAAATAGTTTTGATTTCATCTATGTCAACATCCTTCGATAAATGTTACATTTATTTGAAGTTGATTTCTTATGATACAAATCATCCATATTGTATTTAAGGTATTTTGATTTGTATTACTATGGATGAGTTTTTTTATTCCATTAATGGCTTATGAATAATGTTTTGGTATTTCATATTCTAGTTTTAATACGAATGTTTGTGTTATATGTCATCCTCTTCTTATGATGAATGTGTTGGACTAGTATGTTCTGGGTTGGGGACCGGTAAAAGTAAGCCCTCAGGGTTGGTGTTCGGTTATTAGAGGCACTCCGGGTTGGTGTCTGGTTATTAGAGGCACTCCGGTTTGGTGTCCGGTTATTAGAGGCACTCCGAGTTGGTGCCCAGTTATTAGAGGCACTCCGGGTTGGAGTCCAGTTACAGAGGCTCTCCGGGTTGGGTTTCGGTTACAGTTAACCCTTAGGTCTTGGCACGAGGCCTTAAAACAGAAATTAATGTTCAGAATTATGCATTCAATCATTATGAAAGTGGTTATTCATATTGCATGTGATTATTCAATTAGTAGAATATCCATGTGAATAAGTAAATGACATTATTTCATTTTATTTTTTCCATATTATACAGAAGTTCTTGTTTAAAAGGATTTTGTTAGGTATACATTGCCTTGAATTTTTATTCTTAATTATGAATGTTTCCGCTATATTGTTATCCTTACTGAACATCTGAGCTCACACCTTTTAATGTTTTATTTTTCCTAGGATGTGAAGAAGTAATATATGAAAGACCTACAGGGATAGAATGAGGGGATATGAAGACAAGATGTTTGTGTACTTTTTTTACTATATGATGTAATGTAAGACTTATGAATATATCTAGTGTTTCCAAGACTACTAAAATAATTGGTCTTTCAAAACATGATCTTTTGTCATCATGACAATGTTATGTAATAATGCACTGACACTAGGTAACTAAGGTCGGGGTGTTACAAGTGTTGTTTCAATAAAAATATTTATACAATGAATGATCTTTCATTTTCCCGATTTCACGATTATTTATTTTATCAACTAACATAATCTATTCACACACTCTTGAAAAGAAAAGGTATGAAAAGAGATAGCTCTATTAAAATCATCAGAAGATAAGATTTATGCATGTAAGCATGGAGTTCTTGGTCCTTTTATTTTTATTAGATAAAAACAAAAAAATCAAAAAGCAAAGAATAAATGAAAGAAAATACACAACAAACTGGGATGTTTTATTAACGTCTAATGGTTATAAGCATGGATCTTGAGATTACATAAAAAACACAACCCAAATTGATTACTATGAATATAATAAGTAGATTTGAGTGAATTCAATGAAAAATAAAGAAGTGAGCTCTCTAATTTGACTCACCCTAAACCATGGTTTAGTGAAAACATAATGTGATAGTGTGGGTGGTATTATTGAAAAATAAATCACTATTTCCAATGAAAATAGAAGCCTAAAAAATAGAAATTTTGATATTTAGATTAGTGTAGTTAGTGATATGATTAAAATAGTAAAATGCTCCACATTTTGGCTACTGTGAAATTAAATCATTTAAGAATTTTTTGTATAAATTTATAAATAAAATATTGAGTTCATTTTTATTTAACAATGGGATGATTAAACCCATAAAAAATTAATAAATAGTTATATTTGTGATAAAATATGTTAAATTATTGTGCGATCAGAACTCAAAACTGATAACTTTATACTCTTAAGAAAATTCTAATATCCTAATTAGGTTCCATTCCCATGTCAAATGTGAGAAAAAAATGAAGGATCTTGTGTAATGAAATTCATAATGTATAATTTTTAAATTCAGTCTTCCTAAAAAATTTCTCTCACATTCAAAATTTTTCAAATTCATTTATTCACCAATGAAATATGTACAACCTACCTAACATAGAAATTTTCTCTCTACACTCAAGGAACATATAAAAGTTGATTTATGTTCATTTCCCAGAGTTTATAGGATATTTCCATAATATGGGAATGATCATAAGTTATCAAATGACAGAAACTAATGCGACATGCAATAGGACTTCCAAGAGGTTGTTCTGAGGTTCAAGGTTTGGTAAGATTTAATGTTTTTAAATTTATGATAGTTGTTGATTGATTAATCTCTTAAGTATGAAACATGACAAAATTCTGAAAGTCTTCATAATGAATGTGCACAGTCAGGTGGTCAAAATTGTATCACTTACTAGTCACTATACTCACTGTCTATTTATAAAGGTTGGAACCAAGAAGTGAATAATAAGGAGTAAACATCATCTTTTATCCATTTTACCTTTTCTTTTTTATTTTTTGATATATGGAAGTATAAATTTTTATATACTAATTTTTAGGGCGATAAATAAGGATTCATGTTTAACACACTAATATTGTATGTTTTTTAAACCCACTTACCCAAAAAATATGTTAACCTTTTATATCTTGACATAAAAATGATTATGTTCCAATAATTATCATTAAAACACTTTCTCCCCAACAATTTATTAATTTAAAACATGAATGTACATAAAAAATGTGTAGGTAATGATAAATTATCATGTGATGTGGCTACCTAAAAAGAATTTCAAGGTATATAATGCTTAAGATGGTTAAAATTTATAGGTGGATAATAACAGAGGTTTATTTTATGAACATATTATATATGATTGATAACATCAATAATGAATATAACACTTTTTAATAATATGGCTTCAACCAGAATCAATGATAGTCATAGATTCTGTACATGACCAGAGACTCCAAATAATGATATTACAAAAAAGAACATTTAATTAATGTCATTTAATTTCTCTCAAGTAATAATTTAATATATAGTACACCTACAATGAGGATTATGTTTCAAAAATCCAATAAAAACCTAAGATATCATTAAAAATAAATATTCTAGTAAAATATTCCATATCTACACTCATTTTAAAATCATATTCCCAAATAATTATAATTTTTACCCTATTGACTCTAGAATTTATAATGAGTTTGGATATTTTTTCTAAGATAATGGTTTTTTTCAAATCACAAAATAAGGAAAAAAAATTAAAAATGATAATTCATTTTTATAATATTTTTTTCCTTAAATCCATACAATTACTTGTCACCCTCCCACACACCTAAAAATAAAATTATCCCCAATGAAATATTTTTATTTACATATAAAAATAAATAAATTAAGATGGAAGGGACAACCAACTATGTGGTGTCATATAAGACATCCATTATTTTGATTTCCTCCACAATATACATGGGAAAATACTTACAGTAATTTTTTTACCTTATCCCATAAAAAATAATCCTTATTCCAAACACCTAATGAAATACTTGTATTACACAAAAAGATTTATAATCATTATAAATATATGAAATGACCCATCGGGAACAAATAATTCATAGGTAGACCTTTCTCCAAGAATTTTACATGAATAACTTCCACCCATATAAAACATACACCGATGAATCAACCCATCATGGATAAAATTTTTCTTCTCATTATAGATTCAGGAGTTCTCATTTTTATTAAACATAATATCATTCATTTCATAATTCTACAATTTTCTATGGTCTCCTATAACTGAGAGATTCATATTAAATAGTTTAACATCCCAATATTCATGGTGTTCTACACCACCAGTAGAAGAAAACACATTCCAAATATAATAATATTTGGTTATATTACTTTCAGAGTTTTAAAATTTAAATGGTACACCTGAAGTGTATCATCCAATAACAAACTCAAAACATACCTACTAGGTTGTACTAATATTTTGACTATTCTCTTATCTTCCTGATTTTCAAATTTTTAGTGTCCATTTTAGGTTGTTATGTGATGTAAAGTCCATAAGGGTAATGATTCGTTTTTTACAATTGACAAAAATGTGATATCTGGTATCTAATGATTAATTTTGAAAAACAAATCCAAATTGAGATTTAGGACCTCACAAAATCGAAAACCACTTGATAGTCATCAGTTATGTTAGCTGTTTCATTCACCAATTTAGAAACATAGTAAATAAATATAAAGAAGTAAAAAATTTCCAATTAATTTGGAAATGTCTCCATGAATTCAATAAACCATTAATCTAAGATGTCACAAAATAAGATGTGTTGTTGTGAAATTTCATCCCAATTAGAGATATTCCTAGGGAATTTACGTTGAATACATGACTTAAAAAATTCAGGGAATATCTATACCATGATGGATAGTAATGAATGGAATCATAGTCATTTATAGTTGTATGCTAAGAGAAAATGTGTGCCCTATAATCTAGACCATGGTAGATGCTCAAAACTATGGTGAACTCAGGGTCCAAGACCCACCGAAGAATGACATTGACACAAAAATTTAACAAAAAATATGTTTTATTCTATTTGTACCATTTAGAATCATCCATATATATCTTAGAAATTTATTTGATGAACAAAGTGGTGGTCTAAAATGTTTCTAGAATACTAACAATGGATGCATACCATGGGGTATGTTCCACAAGATCATAATGGTTTTCTTGGGAGAATAATTCTATAGTGGCGAGGGGGTGAGTCAACATCATGTTCCAATAGTGTGTCAATCCACTAATGTGGTCTAATACCACATTTTAAACTCCTCGTTTATATCTGGTCTCTAGTTAAAACCCCTAGAGTAGAAGCATCCACCAAATTATTTGGTGCTCTACATCAGATTTCATATGGTGAAAAACAAGAAAATAATTATTAGAAAACACACTTTTTAACCCAATAATATATTAATGAATTTTTTTCAATGAAAACATAATATAATGTCGTTATCGTCTAGTGGACATGTAGTTTTCATGTGAAGGATAAATGGAATGTGACGCATATATAGTGACATAAGTAGACATCTCATATCTTTAGGATAAAACATCGCTAACATCAATGTTATAGGAATCACACATATGTTTGAATAAGATATCCCACATTGGGGTTGGATGATGGGAGGTTATGTGAGATTAATATATACTAAATTAAATGAATCCCCATATTTTTTATCAATAACACCGTCAAACTAATTTCTTTATAACTGAAAAAGGGTAGTGTGGTCCTACTAATGTATTTAATGAATTAGTTGTAAAAACTTGCATGACCTAATGATTATCATACTCCAGGAAGACATATTGTAAATGGATGGGTTAAAAATAATTTAATTTTTTTCCCACATGAATATCCTAATTTTAAATAAAATTCCCATGAAATACTGGTAGACCCATCAAATTAAATTTCTCATAATTTTAAAATTCCTTTTTTAATGAAAATGTGGAGAAACAACCTAGTGGTGATAAGAAGTCATCAAATTAATTTCCATAAACCATGAAATAATCAATAAATTCATCCATAAAATTATCAATTAAATCATAAAAAAACTCTAAACATATATCACTATAATGGACTGGGAGCATTACAAAGACCAAAATGAATTGTTCTGTATGAAAATGTGACAAATAGATAGGTAAATGTTGTATTTTCCTGATTTTTAGGGGCTATATAGATTTTAAAATAACCAAAATAGACATAAATAAAACAATAATTAGAATTATCGATTAAGTACTTCTATCATATGGTCCTTGAAATGTTGACTAATTTCATCATTTGAGTGGGATGATTCAGTCAATGATTGTCAATACTGGATTGCCTACTATTTTCACACATGTTGGAATAAATTCATTTTGTTAATTTGAAAAATAACATTAATCTAAGAGTTTTACAATCAATTTTCATTGGAATGTGCAATTTTATAACCGTTATATGATAAATTATCACATATTAATTTAAGTTTAATATATCCATTTTTAGTATATCATATAGAGTGGGACTCATCTTTTATTGATGTTGCCTTTCGGGCAAAAACTCATCATCTATAATTAAATGGTGCATAAAAATAGATGGGCAAACCCATGAAATATTAAACAATGCTTATCCTATCACATTTTTACACTATCTGAAATGATCAAGAAGATTTTATACCTAACTTTTTTATAGGATATTTGTATTAAAAATAGTAAATTCATAAATACACTCATGACAATTACATTTCAAATAATATGAAAAAAATTTAGTTCAATATCTTGTTGTTTTTTTATTGAGGTAGGCTATTTCTGGGTTTAGAGGTCTATGATAATCTATATCTTCTCATGTTAATTCTATAATTATATTGAAAATATTTTAAAGATATTTTTAGAATTATAAATGGTCCATGTAACCTTAAACTGAACACACCCATAAATGGAAGAATAATATTTTTACATTTTTAAACATATAAAACACACAAAACATGAATCAAATGTCATATCATATAATTGTGAAGAAGTGTAATAAGAGTCAAAGTATGTAATTATTAAATATTCTTGTGTGTGTGCGTCTTTGGAGATAACATTCATCAATTATATAGGTAGAGTGGTGTGTTATTAAATGACATGTTCTATGCAATCAGGTATAATAAAACACAACGTTTATCCACTAAACACCATGAACAACATACCATAGTTACCATTGAGTATCATATTTTTTGTTTTGATAAATTTAATTAAAAGTATGTGAGTGGAATTTCCTAATGTTTAGTTATCTTCCATCTCAAGAATGTAGATGTATACGAGGAATATGAGTTTATTCACTATTATAATTACATCCTTGACCACTCCTGATGGTTGTGTTGTGCTCCAGTTGGACGGATGCATGATGATGTCTATTGGATTAATATATCTGACCTATAGTGAATTGAAAATGTATTGAGTCATTATAATAATTAATTCAACCAAATACATAATTAAATCATTAAATAAGTTCTCTCACATTGTCCAATGTATCATGAATGTTCATGGATCACTAACGTTTTTGGTAATCAATTGTTGTATAAATTCTTATACATTCATTCCTTGGTTGACTCATTCATTACCCTTCAGTTTAAATATATAGCTGAAAATTATATTTATGAAATTTGGTGTACTGTGGTATTTGTTTCTCTTTATCCAATAAATTAATTTTAATGTTCCATTATTTAAATTTAACAATAATTTATTTAAAAATTTGATTATAATTTTTTTTATATGATTAGATTCATTGATGTAATGAAAGATGAATGGATAATTCAGGGGAGTCATTAATGACAATTTTTTTACCCTTTTTGTTTTGTTTTTTGTTAAAATAAAATATTTAGGTTTTATGAAGTGATTTTTTAATGGGGGATATACCTATTGGGAAGAATCCATATATGAAGAAACCACTTTAACACTATGAAGTGCATTTGAACAAAAATTACCTTTATCATTTTCATAATAAGAATGTTGGGATGGTAGTTTTACAGAACCTTGCATCTTTATCTCACCAATGGTGCTTTCTACTTGTCCCACTTGAGTTTATATGCCTTGATTATCTGATTGTGTGGTCTGATGGAATTGAAGTTTTTGTGATTCCATTTGATTCACAAGGTCCATGAGGAATATTTCACATTTTATAGGAGGATGATTATTCTTAGTATTTTAAAGGTAATAAGTATTCATACCATAGATATGTTGATAGATGTTATATTATGGGTATCTTTAGTTTTCTCCATTTCAATACTGTGGTTCTGCCTACCACCCAGGGATGGGATTTGGCCTAAATGGTTCTCTATTGAAGGGAGGTGATTTATGGACCGGATGGTAATTGAATATTTCTTCCCAAGACATAGGTGAATCTTGAAGTTGTATGAACTAGTTATAAGAATGATTGTAATCGTAACAAATACAACAAGTTAATTGAATAGGGGAGAGTGTGAGATACCAATTTTTTGAGATAATTTCCTTTTAAGGGTATGTACCACATAATGCTTTTATATAAATTTTGTTTTATGGATGAATGAAACACCTCATGATCTCCATGGGTGGATAAACTTATAGGTGTACCAAATTTGTGTGATTATTGATCCATGTGTTCTATTAAGTCATGAGTAACACAATGAGTTTTATCTACCATGGAACAAATAGTAGAAGTATCTATAATTCCATCAGCCATAGTGAAAATTATAACATATAATTATTGAATTGTGTTGTTTTCAATAATTTTGTGCTTAGGGAATCATGAACATAGTATTATGAATCTCACTCAAAATTCATGAAGGGTATCTGCTTTTGATTTCCTAATTTCACATATTTTTATTTTAATTGATTAAATTTATTAGGTAGGTAAAAAATCACTATAAATAGTCATTTAAAGACATTAAATCTCCCCACTTTTGGTATGAAGATAGTATATCTAGTGTTTAGCAACACCATTATCGGAGAAAGGGAAGGCTCTAAACATATTGAGGATGTAAAACCCATTTTGGTGTTTCATGGTGGATGAATCAATGTGAATCTCCTTAAGGTGTATATGAGTGTCCTTATAGTAAAGACCATTAAATTTAGGATGGATTTGGATAAGGAATGATCTCATATAATAGTGGGTGGACTCCTCGGAATATTAGAAGTAAATGGGTTGTAAAAGCATATTAATGGTGGTCAGTTCTTATATGGTTTGATTGTTTGCATACATGATTTATAGGGTCTTTTTAAATTCAATAATTTATTATTTTGGGACCAATTTATGTTCCATATTATGTTCAACAATGATAATTGATTATCCTACTCTTGATGAGCAAAATTATTAGTGTTGTTTATTTTCAAATTATGGGTCAAATTCCAGTCATTTATCTTTTTTTATTGGGTCACACAAATAGGATATGAATTTTGTTATATAGTGTTTTTAATTTTTAGATTGGAAGTTTTATAAAAGAAATATACATTATAATAATTAAATGATAAAATAAGTGTTAAATTTATATTAGTGAATTAGACAGAAAAATAGTGAAGTATAAGAGAGTGAGAGAGAGAGGGAAAGAAAAAAAACAAACACAAAAAATCCAAAAGGGAAGGGGTAAATATTTAAATGGGTAATAAAAATTAAAATATAATAAATAAAATGAATAAATTATCTACGATTCTCATAAATAGTTAAAAAAATTGATCACTTTGTAGTCCACATCAAATTCTATGATTATTTTTAAATAGAATTTCAACATATAGTATGAATACTAGGTTATCAATCTATGTAGATTTAGACAATTAATTAGAAAATATGATCTTTATTAGGAATATAAAAAGAGAATGGGATTATAGAAAGATTTTTAGTTGATGATCTTAAATCATAAATTTAGAGATTTTTAATAATTGTGAGAAATAGGATGGTGAAATCGTTATCAACCTTGTAGAGTGTCCCTTAATGTTAAATCTGTTATCACTCTCAAGATAATGGGAATGATAATTTATTACATTATTTATTAAAGAAACAACTATGGTAATACATTTGATTTGATCGATCTATGATGTAGATTTTTGGTGACTACTCAAAATAAATAAATATGAATTGAGGTAAATAGAAAGGGAACTCAATCAAGGAATTAAATCAACACTGTGTTGAGAGGAATAGATTTGTGTCTAAGATATTATTTCAACATGACAAGAAAATAAATATTAATGGGTTCATAATTCTGGATTTTATCAACAGACAAAATCTATTCGCACACTAATGAAAGAAAAATGTTAGAGAATAGGCCACCTCACTCAAATCGTCACAATATCTGATTTATTCATAGCATCATGATAATTCTTATTAAATTTGATTTGTATTATATCAAACAAGAATAAATAAAGAAAAAAATAAGAAATCATGGAAAATATAATATAAAAAATTAAATTCAATTACCTTACTATGGTAACTTGCATTGAACTCGATATTATAACAAATAACACCCCCTCAAATTGATCACTTTGAGGCATAGAATTCTATAATGGAGAAGGTGATTAAAATGTAATAATAGAGATCTATAATTCAAAATTCCCTTAAAAATACTTTTGTAACAACATTATATGAAGAGTGAGTGATTTTATGGTCAAATATATAATTAATTGCATACAAAAAAATAATGTTTTTAAGGTACAAAGTTACTATTCATGAATGAATTTCTACTCCTTTATTGAGATGGTTGACTAACCTAAGAAAATTAAAATTAAAAGATATTCATTTAATCGGTGGAATGTTTAGTTATCTATCCAATAAAGGAGAATAAAGCCTATTCAATGTTCATGGATCTATTTTCCCACATACAAAATTGTTGTCCAATATGTCCCACCCCAAACGTCACCACTTGTATGCCATGTTTGGGACACTTTTTCTCCCATTAAAATATTGTCCCAATTATATGAATTCAATCCCAATTTCCATGGACAACTAAAAAAAATTATCATTTGAATTTTAATTTTTTTCTCTAATGATATGATAGGCACAACAATATTATGTCAAATTGTGCTATTATGAAATAACATCATTTAAGCGCGTTTTCAAGAAACAAATTGACATTTTTTTTATGGAAAATGGATTTAGTATTGGGATGAATAATTCAATAAAAGTATGTAATAAATAATTATGAAGGTAAACAAATATGTTATATCATTGTGTCATCATTAATCGATCCATTGACCAATGTGGTATATGCGACTGGGTCACCAAATGTTGGAGGAATTCCCTCACATAAGTTATTTTACATAAATATCTATGAGCTTCTTAGTGGGATGAACTATTAGTAATAATAATTTACCTTTTCAACCATTCTATTTGTGTTGTGCCTATATATAGTAATTATTGAATATCTAGGTGATTTAAATGGTATATCAATCCATATTTTGTGCTTCTCCAATATAGATGATAGTCAGATCATTTTAAGTAGCAGTGAACGAGGATACACCTTTTTTGATTGTGGTCAAAGAGGTTGTGGAAACTGAGCCTTCTATAGAAGAACTGTCCGATATTGTTATTGGAGATGATGCTTCAATGTGGGGGGGGGGGGTTGATATCAAATCATATATTGAGGTTCTTGGGGGTGTCTATAATGGATTCACCTATCCAGGAAGCATTAATGAATGAATATATTGGAGATGAGTCCATGATGAAGTTATTTAAGATCATGCCACTGATGAAAGTGTTCAAGGATATATTGATAAATGAGACATCTACTATGGTGCGGTATCAGGTAACTTAGTATCTAGTTGTAGATGATAGGTATGGCTCAAGTGCATTTCACCTCGACCTGGGGTTCATCCCACATGAAGAAAAGGCATGAAGATGAGCCGACCACTAATGTGTCGTAGTCATTCCTCCATATGAGCATCATAAACCTATGGAAATTCATGATTTAAAAACACATGTTTCTTTGGAAAACAAAATTTTCTATTTCAATATATGGAGGAGTGTTTATAATTTCATTAATCAAACCCCACTAGCTGATCTTCTATGTAAGGTGGGGTCTTTCCTCTAATAGATACATAACAAGGGGAATGGAGGGTTGGATTGTAGTGGTCATAATGAACTGGATTATGAATTTATCATTGATAAGGAATATGATTAGTTTTAGGAGTTCAATGTTTCCTTGAATAATATGATTTATAAGGGATATTAGTCCCTCTATGTGGATAAATGGTAAATTGATCACCCATAATGGCTGGAACAGGAGCTTGTTGTTGTCATCACTGCTGAAGAGAATATCATTAGCCAACTATGGGATCGATGGGTAGTGGATGGGTAAAAGGAATAAGATGAAACTTCTTTGATGGATGACTTCCATGATGAACATGATCGAGTACGAATCATGACTAAATACGTTCATCCTATCATGAGGAAAGATACATATAATCACGCAGACTCTAAAGGATTCTCAACAAATGGTGGTTGAGATCAAGAATTCCTTCATCAAGGTCGATCCTTTGGAAATTTCATTATCATATAATACTTTAGTGGAACGAATATGTTCATGACCCTCCTGAACATTATATAAATCATTTTAGATTTTATATGTGCATAAAAATGTTTTTTTTTTCATATTTGATAAAATTAATAAGGAATCCAATATTTAATAAAAAAACAATTCAGTCCTGAACATTCTGGTAAAATGGTGGAAAAATATTTATCCTTTATATTAGAGTACAATTCAAGGGTTTAAACTTGCATTATGATCTTTTTTATTGACCACTAATAGTGTACATATTGAGAATGTTATGGATAAAGGATTATTTTATCTACATAGCCTACATTTATTCTCAATGTGTACTATTCCGAAAAATGGGGTAACACCAAGGGTGTTGTATTATACATAAAAAGGGATGGTGAAGATTGTGAATCGACATGATAAGGATTTTGAACATGAAGGGGTGGAATTATGGTAGAATATAACTAAGGATGCTATTTGCAACAAAGAATCAATTAATATTTGACTGGTGACAGTGTAAATTAAATTATGATTGACAGATTACCTCGTTTGAACAATGAAACATATCTCAAGATATTTCAATAATTATATTAGGGGTTCTCCATAGAATGATAGTTTATCTATTATGAAGAGAAACTGTTCCGTCATGTTAGGATAATTCATAAATAATTGTTGTGGGGTTCCATTTTAAATGTTATGTGAACTATGGGAATGAAGTGACGAAATGATCAATTGGAGTTAAACAATATCACTATTACACTACAATTACTTTTTTATTATTAGGTAAGCTTGCTGTTCTGAAGAATAATTAAACTCATCTTCTAAGGGTAGTTTCACCTCGAATTCCATGTCATTTTTTATTAACATGAATGATGTGGTACGTGATCAAAACAAGAAGGAGAAGGGGGATTGTCTGAAAAGGGACTAGGATTCTTCACTGTTTACCTTCTTTATCTGATGGTGGTATACATTCAGTTTTATATCATACTATGATGATTATGTTCAAAATATTTTAACATTATGTTATTAGGATGGTGGCTACATAATTTGGAATTGTGTGATTGGTATGTTAATTCATAATGTTGAGTTATTATGAATAGGAAATATGTTTCATGTTGAATGCCACCCACAAAACCATAGGTAGTGGGAATGTAGGTGGGTAATAAAACTGGGGTCACCCTAGATAATCTCACAAGGAAATAGGATCTCAATATTTGGCAATAATATTTTCATGAACTCATTGATTGAGTGAGCACAACCATGTTTTTTTTCAGGGTCCCTAGTTGGTCCTTTTAGGCTTTCAATCACTACCTTTTTACCCCCTTATATATAGCTAGGTTGTATGAATTAATTGATGGGGGTTTTCAACATCTGGATCATATTTCTTATATGGTTACTCAACATGTAAGATATATGTCCCTCTTTCCATTATTATGTTATTTTTATACCAGTTGGATCAATATGTTGTCCAAAGTTGACTGTCATAATTATTAGTCCATGACTACTAGTTTATGTACATAATGTGTAGATCATATGCCTGATAATAGTTTCATATCATAATTATTATAAATAATGGGCCCTCTCCTAGATTTGTTCTTCTGAAACTGTAGGTTTTAAACCGATCAAAATTGAGTTCTTAGGATTCCCTACTCTAAGAAAAAGAATCTGGGGAATGTCACTCGTAGTTTATGGTCATTTTTCTTTGACATTAGGGTTGGGATTCTAAACGGGTATCTTTGTAGAACAGTGGGGAGGTAACATGACATGAATCAGGATCCTCAGATTACCTTCCCTAAAAATCATCCCAGAGACATATTTTACATTACTTATGGTCATGATTCTTAAACACATGCTCCTAGTTTATGTTCATTGGGTAATTCCTAATTTAAAATTATTTATGGTCAAAAAATTTATTCCATATGGGGTGTGTTGTAAAGTATTGTTCAGGAAATTGAAGGTGTGTGTCCTGATGTGAATTGAAGGATATGAAGTAATTAGTCCACATGAAAAATTACCAACACGACCTCCGCATAGATTAATATCATGATCCTTGTATGTGGGTTACTATTTTAATTTCCTAGAGTATTGAACAACGGGTGAATATTAAAAATGAAAATTTTTAGCATATAAGAGTGATAAAAAGTTATGAATTGAATGCCAAATAGGCATAATTCCACACACTAAAATTCACATAAAATAGGAAATCCATTTAATTTCATGATACCTTGTCTTGTGATTCATGTTTAGGCCATAGAGTCCAGACCATTAGGGATCCCGGGTGTCTCAAAATTTATTAAAAAAACTAGATCTAGAAAAAAATCCCACAGGATCCTTACCCGTTGTAATAAAAAATGTATTTTTATGGAGCACCACTTTATTTGGGTGAGAACACAATGAGGGGTGAAAGTGAATGGAAAATACCATGACGGAGGCCATGGTATTCAAGACCAATATAGTAAAATGGGAATCACCAAAATGTTTGGAACACCTTTTATCATGTAAGAAAAATATTTTCAATATATGTGATTATTTATAATGGTGACAAAATATTTAATCAAATGTTAATCAATTTTTAAACATGGGAATGATTGTTTCATACAAAAGATCATTTGAGGAATAAACCCATAATAGTAGGTGATCCATTATGGTGAGAATCTATAGAGGATTGGAATAATATATAGATTAGGGTGCTAATGAATTTTTAAAATGAAGAATGTTAAAAGTGTGGATGTGGATGTGGGAAACTTCTCATAGAGAATAATTAGAGCATTTGGAGATATTCCTCTATGATGTAAAATAATCTAGATGAATGTACCTGTAGGTGATAATTAAGAAATTTTCTCAGGGTAAATACCTAGAAACAAAATCATGGTAGGGACGGTCCTAGGATGAGTTATTTTTGTGTCTCTATATTTCCCAAAATAATGATTATAAATACACACATGGTTTAGGAATGTGGTTTCATGGGAGACACACACTGGATGACTAACATCCTCTCTATGGAGGATATCTGACCACCTCATATTATGAGGATTCCATGTTTTATAAGGGTAGACGATATATTTTAAGATAATGTTATGATGATTATTTGTTGTACATATCATAATAATCAAATGAGGAATATTAATTTCATATGGGGTACGATTTTATGGTAATCTCATACATGTTGTTTGAGGATTCATAGTTTTATAAAGGGTTGTTTTTTTGTTCATACCATACTTGTTTTATAATGAATAAAAATTTTATATTGGGTAAGAATGTAGTTTAACATATTGTTCCAAGGATTCTTGGATATTCAGTTTTATTTCATATAAATCCGATGGTCGATAGTACTATTTTTTGTTCATAGTGCTCAAACTATATGGGATAGAAATAGTTTAGTATCAAAATGAATGGAATAGATGGGTAGATAATAGTTTATGGTCATAGATCATGGATTAGAGGTTAAGGTTATCTGAATAATGATTCTTTGGCATGAAAGTGTTATACACCAATATGAATGGTGGTCCAAAAATACCCTCTTAACAGAAAACCATGAAAAATGTACCCAATTTATAGTTAGGATGTTGGGTGATAAAATACCCCACAATGAGTCGAGGAGGTGGCTGTACAGTGGACATATGATCTATGTGTCAATACATATCCCACAAGAATGATAATAAATATAAAAATTGTTATATAATTCATCAGATAAAATACCACCACCGATAGGGGGATGTACACTCTAGTGAAGATATTTTATCATTTCATATTATGAGATGATGAATTCATAATTTTAGTAGTGTATGACTATAACTTAACATCTTATGTTTAAGATGTATGCATGTATAGTTCATTGAGATTAATGGTGTTTCATTCTTTATTTTATCTCATAAGGTGATATCATCTTGCTAATGGGTTATGTAATTTTAATAAGAATTATAACTAAATTGGATTCCCATTTGGTGATATCATGGGTGATGAAATCATTGGTAATATATGAGTTTGTAGTGAATTTTTTAATGGTATCAATGATAGATGGTATAGGCATCACTATGTGTCAAATTGAAATGGGAATCAGACACACATAATTTTGAGGTTGTGGAATTGGCCAGCTAAAACACCTGTTATGAAGAAAACCATGAGAACAAGTGTTGGATACACATAGTTTAAAAGCATAATTCATGGACCATTCATCCTTGTTTAAGGCTATAAATCAGGGACCATGGATAGGTAATATGAAGATGATTTATTGGTATTGTTGAGTTAAAAATATAAAGAATATGGAAAATGATGCTCCATAATAGAAAAATATCCCAAATATGGTTTCACAAAATACAAGGATGTGAGGCTAAGGATTGTAGAATCTAGTACATAGTTTAAATTGATGATTCTTCAACAACAGAAGTTTTTATTTTAATGGTATATTCATATCATGAAATAGGTAAATCCTAAAATAAATGGTTGGTTATGAAAAACCATGTTTCATATGAATATCATGGAACATCATTCATATATTTTATGTTCATAATTAAAAACCATATGTGGGGCCAAACTGATGAATGTTGGTGAATTTATGGTTGGACTTGAACAAAATGGTCTCGGTGTGATTACATATCCCCTAGAAATAGGATTCAAGCTTCACATATTATTGGGACATGGGGAGGTTGGAGACCACTGACGGATGTGAGGAATACCCCCTCATATGATGTAATTGAGGAATCCCATGTTTTCACGGATCAACCCTTTATTAAGACATTTGGTAATGATACGTTTTATTATTTTGGGATGAGTTTTTTTATCATAAATAGTATGTGAGGGATCCAATATTTACTGCATAGGGTTAGACCACAGTTTATCATCGTTTCTTGGGGAAGTTGGGATTTATAGTTCAAATCCATACAACTATGAATTCGAATTCTATTAGTTTAGGGTCATAAAAATCAAACCATGAGGTGTGAAAATAGATTATATAAATATTAAGGTACCATGAATCATAGAGCATGGTCATATATTTTAGAAAATATGGGGTATCAAATAATGAATTTTTTAATTATTGAACCATGACACATAGTTTATGGTTATAGAGATTGGTCAATGGTTACTATAGTTTAATGTCATATATCTCTGACCATGAATATCATTTTATGTTTATAATGTCTTAAACAATGATAATATAGTACTGGGTCATATAGAATATACTATGAATTGTAGTTATTGGTATTAGTGCATGGACTATGTATACGATTCTTTATGGTTATATATATTTGATCATGGTTTTAATGGGAAGTACTACATGAGATACTAGGAGTTGGTGGGAGGGTGATGGGATCTCCATCTATGATGATTAAAGATTATGCTTAATTGTAATAGAAATTATGAATAATTTAAGATCCTTCCCATTTTATCACTAACAAAGAATATTTTTCCCTTGTATCATCGTCATTCGAATATCTAGAAACATTTAATTGAAGATAAAGTATCCTAGAGGGGACATGTTATTAAGCTCTATATATATCATATCCTAGTAACTTTTCAGTTTATGAAATGCCTTGATCCTATATTTCCTAAGGGATTACATCTCTCCTAAAAGTACATTTTATTTTTTTGTCATCTACTAGTCATACACATATATCCAAAGTTGCACTAAATCAACCTCAATGCGTAAACATTCCTCAGTTCTGTACACCAGGGAGTATGGGGTGGCCTGGGTGGAATATTTAATTTTTTTCAAATAGGACAAAATAGTGTTTGGTAGATTTTTAGGCCAAATATTATTCACATGGCCTACCATATTCCAAAATATATTTGATATGGTCTTTTTGGATTACTTAATCTCCCAATTTTCCAATGCATGGTTGTGAGGAGTACGGTTTGATTGGATATTGTATGTTCTATAAAATTTATTTATAACTACAAAATGATTTTTTTATAATATAATGAAGAACTCCAAACTGGTGGACAATGTGGGTGATAAAAATTTGGTCGTGGACTTTGTTTAAGAAATATCGATGGGAAAACATCTACTTAGAGGTAAAATATGTCTGTTGTGGTCAAAATGAACATGTAATAATGTTTTATCATTGGAAGGAATTTCTACAGAAGGTCGTGTCCCTATAGTATAAAGGGAAAAGAATATTTGGTAATTTGGTGAAGATATGGTAGAAAATACATAATGATATAATGGATCTTACACACATGAAATCACATAGAATACTCAATATAGTCATGATCCATTGTAGGCCATAAGTATCCCAAAAATTGAATTTGATGGAAAAAATGTAATACATCTTTGTGGACATAACAATATTTTTCATCATTTTCTTTTATAACCTGAGGTATATCATCTCATTGGCCACAAAGGAAGAGAGTTCCATAAAACCTACACCTTTAGAGGGATTTCTATAGGATTTCCCCATAGTAGAGGGTAAACAATGATACACATTTGAAGATTATATAATAGTAATCTTGGTATATTGGTATAATTTCATGACAGTGTCACCTGAAAAATGTGTCATCTAATTGGTAATTTCCTTAATAATGTGGGGGGTTTAAGATCCTATCACAACAGTTTTAAAAAAAAGCTGATGTATGTTTTAGATTGCATTCTATGAAGTGAAAAAAAATTATTCATCCATTGTACCACATGAATGTTTAAGTTATAATGGTCAGGAATTTCTATGGATACAACCGGACATGGTAAGGAATCACCTTGACCATTCTACAACTAAGATACATGGGTCACCATTGGATGTGAAGTGATCTTTGTTCTCAGCTTACTTTTGTGTTCATTTTGGGGAACTATATCATTATTTCTAATTATATAGTCACCTTTGACCTATTTTATTACATACTCAGAGTCAACCTTCAAAAATAAATAGAGGACATCAATTTCAAGGGCCATCTCAAGACCAGTAACAAGGACATGATACTCTACCTAATTGTTGGTGTATCCTTCTCACCACAATAATAAGTTTGGATATAAAGTATGTTCATAATTGATGAAAATTATTCCCATGGCTTCCCTATTAATATTGGAGTTCTAGAGCCTTATACTAGTCAAGATTCTGGAGGTACTATCAATATTATTCTACCAATAGGTAAAAAATAAACCACTAAGAAGATATTCAAATATTGGAAATATACATCTAGGAACAATTCTTCCAGTGGTGGATGTGAGACAATAAATTATTCTAATGCCTTTAATTTATAAAAATTATTTATGAAAAAAATGATGTCTAACTACTGGATGATTACTACACAATAATACAATCATCCCAATAGCATGGGGAAATTGAGGATATACCTTAGTAGGTAAATTCAATAAACAAGTTGTATCTAATGATGCAGAAAATAATGTTTCTACTCCATCACTCTAAATAGCAATGCGAGGAAACTATTTTGAATGGAGGGGGAGGTGTTTGGGTTTTGTTTAGGGTAGTATAATACGAAGTTAAAATAGTTTATTTTCCCTACCCTCATTGTTTTTTTGGGCTAGGAGGCAATTGTGGGACCATTCTAATGTTTGCAAATATAGGACTAAATGATTTTTTTGAGATTGTGAGATTCCAAACTAGGGGATGTAGTAGGTATTACATTATATATTGGTGGTAGTCTGAAAATACTCACACTACTCATAAATGGGGAATTTCAAACTTATGATTTTTATGGTATTACACTTTCTAATCATTTTTTCCATAAATTAACATGTGTAGGATTTATGGTATTGGATTTCTGGAGGCTCTGAGGATTTATTGGGGGAGTAATTTTATTGATAGACATGATTTTTTTGTGGGATGATGTTCATACCTATGTTTCATATAAAAAATACTTGAATTTTTCTATATGTGACCCCTAAAAATAAGTTATAGTGGTTCATATATAAATATCTTAATTGGAGTTAATGAACCACTTTTATATGATCCTTTAGATGGTCCGGATGTTTGTGATATTTTCCTACCAAATTATCAATGTAACATTCCACTAATGACCCAAGAATTGGATTAAATATATTGTGAAAAACTTTCTAGTAAGAGGATCTATCAATATTTAAGTTTTATTATGTAACCTTATTGATTATGGTTCTCTGAAGTTTTTTAATGTGCGGGAATCCTTATCCTTAGAGCCCATATTGATTTAATTTTACCCAAAGTATCTATCGATGAAGAAAAATTATAGAACCCATGTGTTGAATAAATAGAAATCAATTTTACCATAATAGGAAAAATAATCCATTGGATAATGACAATTATAATACCAATAGTTGATGCACACCATAATATTCCCATTCATCATCATTACTAGGACAATGATGTCTAGTCACACTGGGTACTTGAATTCCTAGATAAATATGTTATTGATAAACTACTTACCATTACCATCGACCATATGAACATTGATTATCCACTAAAATAGGATAATATTCGTTGATTATATATTAATATCAATATATTTCAAAGGCTATAAACAAAAAATATAGTTCATTTTATAAATTTATCATAAATTCTCATCAGATTTACAATTCATGTTTAATGGGGATATTTGGGCTCGATCAATCATATATTTGTGGAATTTTATTAAAAATTTATAATTTTATATATTGGTATATGATTGATAAATATATTGACCTATTTTTTCAATTATGATTAATCAATTAATCACACAATATGATGGACACATTTATCTTTGGAAGAAAATATTTTTTGGATAATAAAAATGGGACTTAGCCCAATCAAACAAATTTGACACCACAATTTGAGCCCAACGAAAAAAAATTTATATTTAAAAAGATAGAATTATGAATACTATTTAATTAAACTATGGAAAGATCTAATTATGATGTTTTCATAGAGATATAAGGATCCCATGTTGACATTTAATTTATGGGAAATATTTTAAGGACCATAAAAACGTCCCACCATTTTGAGAATAATAATACGTATGGATGATCAAATTGTAATGATTGTAATGAGCCGAAATATTGATTAGTATTTGTTTCCTAAATTTTTTTGTTATATTATTATAAATAAAACCATAACCTTTAATTAACGAATTATGTATAATTAAAAAGATACCATAGAGTTTAAACTATTATATGATTGTTGGTCAACATGGTCATTGGAAACTATATTCTAAATGTTCTGATTATTGTTTATAAATAAGGGTGATCATGTTTCATTAATACAGAATTAGTATTTCACAGCCTCATATAGTATATTTGGGTCACACAAATCCCATTTTCGGTGCTTATGAAGGAGGTTTTGTCAGTAGGATTCACTTTGGACTAAACCCAAGCTGAGCTTCAACATGTGATGCTTGAGATGACTTCTTTTGGGATAAGATCAAGCTGATTAATGTCACCTCTTGAGATATATTTTCATAGCTTCCCCAATATTATATCACCATTTCCCACCTTACTATTAGGTCCTGTAAAGGTGTTATAAGGGGCTATGTAACAAGGCCTTAGATTTATTGTATAATCATATGTTATAAATAAAATATTTATTTACAAAATAATGATTTTTGAATAGATTTTCATATTAAAGTATGTTTTAAATTATGAAAAATTTGATAAATTGATTATAGAAGTACAAATTGTAATTTTAAAAAGTTTCTAATGCATAGTAATGTATTATGGTAAAATAAACATCATTTTTTAATTTCATATATAAAAATTAACCTAGAATTTTTTTTAGAAATTTTCACAGATTATTCAATATGATGAATGGTGTTTAATGAATACTTTTTTTATGTATTTTATTTGATTAGTGATGTTTTCTATGAATAGTTTAGTAAATTATTATTAAATAACATTTTTTGTTAAACTATATTCAAAAATAGGAAAAAATGTTTGTAATTAGGGTTAAATTGATTTTCATGAAGATCGAAATGATTTTTTAGTCATAATTAGTTGTAATGGGATATAATTATACCGTTGTATAAGTAAATAAATGTTTTAAAAATTATTAGTCATGTATTATTATTTTATTAATTTAATTTAATTAAAATTTGAATTTATTTTTATCAAATGTTTTCCACTTTTGTATTCAAAACATCAATAAATTGGTAGAGTGAATTTTATCATTTTTCCTGAAACTAGTGAATTATTAGTGGATATTAAAAAGTACTATTTTGAATTTTCGTGTGTTTAATAACATCATTAATGATGTAATATAACATCCCTGGTAAATATATAAATAATATAGTTTCATTTTAATTAATATTTTTTCAATTAAATATTAATTTTACTTTAAAGGGTTTTCTATGTTTGTTGGTTTACTCGATACACAACAACAGGTTTCTTCAAAATGTTACATTGCACAATAAAAATATAATATTATTATTTTAAATTGTAGTTAATGCCTAGTCGTTTTTTTTTCGAGAATGAACAGATCTAAACAAAATATTATTTTACATGTTTTTTAAATCTTTATACACTTATCCAATAAATATTAGAGGCTCAAAATTCTAATTAATCTAATTTAAATCATAAATACTCAATCATTTATCAAATGGTTGATTTAAAACATTTTAATGAAGAACTACTTTAAAATATATTTTTGGTAGCATTTATATGTAATATTTTATAATATAATATTATATTTAGATCAAGGATATCAAAATTCACTTTGGGTAAAAATATGGTATTTTTCAAAAAAAAAAATTCATTTTTGATGAATAGTGAATAATATTGTATTTTAATTCATACATGCCTTTTAATAAAAAATATTTTTATGGTTACATTATATTTTAAATTGTTTTTGATGTCAAATAAGATTATATTTTTTCCATATTATACTATTATGTTCATTGGAATTGGTTTCACTTTGACATTTTACATAAACAAATATCAGTCTTTTGATAGTTAATATTTCTTAAGACACCATTTTTTGTTTTGAGTGAGGGAATTAAATTTAAATTAATTTCATCCACTTATATGTTTAGAATTTGGAAAATTGGATTTCTTATATGTGAATAAGAGGTATAAGTTTTGTAAATAGGTAACTTTTATTTTTAGTCATTATGAATATTTTATTCAGTAAAAATTGTATTTAAAATGGTTAATGGGTAAATCTGGTAAATAAGGGTGAAAAAATATTATTATAATGTAAAATTACCATAAAATATGTCCTAATACTATTGGTTGAAACAAATCCGACCATTTTTATCATTGGGTCGATTTTGCGAACCCATGGAGCCACATGGTAGTGATAATGTCACTTTATTTTAATTAACTTAATGTATATACAAAAATGACAAAAAAATATTATTTAGTAAATTATATTTCATAGAAGGTTATATAAGTTATCATTTTGACTATAAATATTAATTTTAAAAGTAAAAATATTTCCAACATCATGGTATTTTTTATAATTTTTAGACATTAAATAAATAAAATTATTTATGACATAATAATAATGTATTGTTTACCTCATTAATAAATGATTTATATAAATATTATTTTAATGATTAAAATAATATCCAAAACCTGTTAAATTATTATTGGATTATTTAATCTCTATCATGATTCATATTATAATTTACATAATTACGTTTTGGACAATGAAAAACTGAAAATCATTATGTAATAAAATAATATGTTCACACATTGCTAAAGACCCCCTCCTCCCCGTTATAAAAAGCCCTAACATATAACACATTCCTAACACCTCTCAAGCACCTTGGATCATCCAAACTCTTACAATTAATCTTCCTACATCCCTATAATCTTCCTATAATCCTTAACATAGGTAGAAGGTACCTCAACAAAATCTTTTGGTTCAAACCAAAGGGAGTTACCCGATTTAAAGGTAATGTCATCCCTTAAGTTCTTTTTTTTTATTTTACTTCTCCAACCGCATAAACTCGTTTTATTAATTAGTTTATAAGAAAATAGTGTCCTAAATATACTAGGATATTTTTATGAGAATTATTCGATCTACACTTTTACACACCTTCATCTAATAGGTAAATACCATACTGTTTCTGTGGATGGTGAACTAACACCTTGTGAAATGATAATTGTTCAATTATCTCCTACAGCTTCTCATGGTGTCCATTATGATGAAAATTAATTTATATATGATATATATTATGTTTATGTTGTCATTATTCATCAGTATTTTCCATTTATAGCATGATTTATGGTTTCCATTATGGGTAAACATGATAATTTAATTTGAGAAATCGCAGACTACTACCCCCTCAAAGTGACATGACTCGTCAATGCCACATGCGGTATGCATAATGGATGGATTTAATGATATTATATATGATATTTTAGTAGAATTATAATATAAATATTTATCATAATGTTTTAATTCCATTAAAATATGAAATAGAAACGGAAGTAACGTTCATGTGAACATACGACTTACTCTGTCCATGAATGGTGCATTTAATTTTTTTACCTGTAAATTTTATATAATATTATAAATAAATGTATATAATTTGTATATATGATATATATAATATATAAATCGTGATTATAATTTTTTATATAATGGAATTTTTTCCACATAGGCAACAAGTTAAAATAATAAGTTCATTTTTGAAACAAGTACCAAATATCGAAAAAACAATAGTTATTAATTTAAATGATTTCACAATGTTTATAACATGGTAATTAAATATATAAAAGAACAATAAACTTGAAAAAGGGTTTTAATCAAATATAAATTAAACTTATTTTATTATTGATGAGATTAAAGGAAAAACGGTTCATGTCAGACTCGAGGTAAGGGACTCCATCTCAATATTCATTCATTAAGGGATATTATGTTTTAAAAAAATAATTTCTTGTATATACTGTATAAACACCATTTAATTTTCATTTCATTCAAAGGTAATATTTTTTAATAAATCATTTTGCAAAATGACAAAAAAAATCATTCATTTTAACGTAAGCGGTGACAAGGGTCTTTCCGCCGCCGTGAATATTATTTCATCTTTGGATTCCATAACAAGCCATAATATTTTTAAAAGAAAATAAATACTATATACCCTTTTACATATTTTGTAATATAAAATGGTTTTTCTAAATATTTTATTATTTAAATATCTTGAAATGAGACTTAGATATCTCTCCAGTGAATTGGTTAACATGACAGAGGTGAGGGTGAATGTTTCTCCTAAGAGATTTAGTGAATACACTGTGATGGGTATTCCAAATGTGACTCCCTACATAGTAATGAAAGCTACAACATATGTATGTTATGGATGTCAAAAGTTACATTTATGATTTGTGCTAACTATGTGTTATTCATAAATCTAATGATTTCATGACCTGTTTAAAAGAGTTATTTTTTATGTATTGATGGACTAATGATTTCTTTATTTATTTTATAACCCTTAGTAAGATTTTTATGCCCATCCCATGTTTTAATATATTTTTTTCAAATGACTGAAAGATGAATAGGGTCAATGATGTGAGGAAGGAAAATTATTAATGTCTAAAATGTGGAACTAGACATGGCACTTTTTTTCAATTATTTTTTATTTTGAGAAAAAATGGAAACTAGGTAGAACTGTGTAAATTGTATTTTTGATATGCAACGTAACAGTTATGGACTAATTACCAAATACTCTAAACTTAAAAGATCATCAATGTGAATTATTCATTTAATTAAATATTATGCAATGTTTATGTTCGGGTCCTTAAAGTTGGTATCATAGGTCAGTTTAGAAAACATTAAAAGTTATTATAGTGTTATATTAATGTCCACAAAATAATTTATGCTATGAATGAAGTGATATAGCCTTTATGATTATCATGTTACTTTTCCTAAGATATTTCTATGTTTATAATGGTTTTCCGTAGAGAAAACTTGGAAGCTATGTTGGGATGACATCATGAGGAAGACAACCTTCCAAATCAGCATTCTGAGATTGTGGGAATTGGAACTGAATAGATTTTTACTGTGATGGAATAGTTAACTCGGACAATAAATGGTGGTGGAATCCATGCATGAGATCTGACAAATCAACTATAATGTAACATGTCAATAGTGGGGCATATCATGATGCTACATCCCTAATCATTCAGAGGATCAACTAAACCTATTCTAGAAGTAGGGAATATTTTATAACTTGAGAAAATATTTGATGATATGGGGTGTTAAAAACATCAAAAGGTCAGTCTCGTTGTTTTCCATTTGGAAGGTGAAGCTGATTTGTGGTGGTCGATGGGGAAAAATATCAGGTATTATGAGGAGATTGATGAACTTTATTGGGATTAATTCAAAGATATTTTATTTGAGAAATATTTTACTATGGTGGTTCATCTTTTCATGGAAAACAATTCTGGGAATTGAGGTAGGAGGATGACTCAGTGGCTGTTTATGATGCAAAATTCACTAAAATTGAATGGTATGGTCCAAATTTCATATGAGATCATGATAGTAAAATCAACAATTTTTACTCAAGATTAATTTCAAGTTATTGAAGGGATTTAGCTTCTTGTGAGTTTAAAAGATATGAAAAACTAGATCATTGTGAAGATAAAGAGGAATTGGAGTTTTCTTATGATCATGTGTTCTTTGACAAAAAATACAACAAGAGGTCGAGGTGAAATAAAAAAGGGAATAACTCTTTAAAAAATCCTTATGGTATGAAACTTAGGTTACCAGTTTTTGAAAAATATATGTTATAAGCATACTCGGTAATTTCTATTGAATTTTGGTAAGTTCTAATGATGTTGTAAAATGGGACATATGGATCGTAATTGCACTAAAAAGGATCAAGGAAATGGTTAGAAAAATTATGATTTACAATCAGTAAATTGTTTTATGTGCAATGAAATGGGTAATTATGAAAATGAGTGTCCAAAGAATAACTAAACTGATGAAAAGCAACCATAATACATGCAGAAATAGTTGGTGATGTCCTTTGCAACTACTTGAACAGATATTGTTCTATCAAATGTAGTTGTATCAGGTACACTATTTGTTTGTTCAGACAATGAAGATGTTTTTTTTGATTTGGTGTCTAGAGATTCATTAATTTCTGAGAAGTTTTCTAAAAAATTGGGAATTCCATATAAAGATATGAATACAGAACTTTTGGTAAAAAAAATGAGGAAATTTTGAGACAAAAAGAAAACATAAGAACCTTCATGTCCTAGTGTGCAGAAAGAATCTACCATCAAACCATATTATTTTCCCTCTAGTAGATTTTGATGTTATTTTAGGTATGGATTGCACTTTTTTAATAATGCTAAAATTGACTACAAAGATATAGATATTTACTTTCAGAAAGATTTTCTTTTTGTGTACAAGAATAAACCCTTACTTTTGATAAAATATCAGGAAGATCAAGAACTAATAAAGGATGGCAATCAATGTTACATTGCACATATTTTTTAAAACAAAGGGCCTTTTCCATTTAATGATGTGCCAGTGGTAAATGAGAAAATTTATTTTTTTACTGATGAGTTTCCATGTATTATACCTGATCAAGAAGTTTAATTTATTGTTGAATTAGTTCATAATGCTAAGAAAATTTCAAAACCCCCTTATCCAATGGCTCAAATTGAACTTTTTGAGTTAAATAATCAATTTCATGAGTTATTTGATAAAGGATTATTTCATCCTAGAACATCGCCATGGGGTGAACCTATCTTATTTGATAAAAATAATATTGGCTCAATAATAAATATCCTTGATTATAGAGAATTGAATAACATGAATATTAAGAAAAAGTATCTTTTTCATCATATAGATTATTTGATTGATCATCTCCAGGTAGCTTAGGATGTTTGGATGATTGAGTTGAGTTCGATGTACAATCAGTTGAAATTAAAATAATAAGGGATCCCACAGACCAGGTTTCATACTAGATATTTCCATTATGATTTTGTAGTTATGACTTTTTTTTAACCAATTCACATGTTTTATTCATGGATCATATGAATATAATTTTCTTTGATTTCTTAGATATGTGGGGGTTTGTGTTCATTTATGTTATTTTGGTTTAGTCTAATTGTAATGAAGGGCTTGAAAGTCATTTAAGGGTTGTCTTGAAAACCATAAAACAAAAGTAACTGTTTGGTAAATTCACCATGTGTGAGTTTTTGTTACAAAATGTTTTTTCCCTTGGTCACATTGTTTCAATAAATGACATAACTAATGATCATGTTAAAACAAAAGTTGTTGTAGAAAGGCCAAGACACACAAATATAACCACGATTTATATTTTTCTTTGTTTCATAGGTTATTACAGGATTTTTGTTAAAAAAAAATTCATGGTTATATAGCCCACTGTCTAAGTTAACTCGAAATGGTTTTATTTTCATTTGGAAAAAGAATGTGATGATTGTTTGTAGGAATTGAAACGAAGATTGAATGCTCCAGTTTTGGCACTACATTACAGAAATGGTGAGCTTGTTTTCTATAGAGATTCTTTTTTGAAAGGACTTGTTTGTGTCCTTATGGATAATTATTAGGTAATTTTTTATGCTTCACGTCACTTGAAGCTTCATGAGTTAAATTACTCTACACCTAAATTGAAATTAGTTGTTGTTGTTTTTGCTTTAATATTTTGGAGGCATCATCTGTATGGAGTAAAACATAAAATTTAAACTAACCAAAAAATTTTAAATTATTATTCACTCCGAATGAAAAGAACATGATACAAAGGCGATTTTTGGAGTCATTCAAGGATTATGATTGCACGATCCTTTACCATCCGAGAAAAGAAAATAAAGTTTCCAATGCATTAAGTTGAAAAAGTAATGATTTTTTGACTATGATATGTTTTTAATGAGATATTTTGGTTTTTGATTTGATGAGATTTGGCATAAAATTTATTGGTTTATAAAATTATTCATTTTTGTTTTAGGTTTCAGTGAAATCATATTTATCAAATAGTATAATGAAAATGCAGAAGATAGACGGTGAGTTGTAGAAAAAGGTAGAGTTGGTTTAGAAGGTTATGTTTCTTGATTTTAATGTTGATAATGATTGTGTTTTGATATTTGGAAAGAGATTTTGTATTCCCTATGATTAAAATATGAATAATGAGTTGTAATGTTAGGCTCATTGTTCCCCATTTTATGTTCATTCTCGCAGTACGAAGATGTACAATAATATTCAGGAGTATTACTAGGGGGACAGAATGAAAAGTGATATTGCTGATTTTAATGTGATGTGTTTGACATGTCTGCAGGTTAATGAAGAGTGGTAGTTACCAAAAGGGATGCTTAAGTCTCTACCAGTTACAGAGTGGAAGTGGGAAAATATATCCATGGACTTTGTTGTGGGATTACCAAAGACATCTCAAGGTAATAATGTAATATAGGTTATAACAGATCGATTGACTAAATATACATATTTTCTTTCCTATTAAAGATATGTTGTCTCTAGTTCCTCTATCATGGTTATATGTTATAGAGATAGTCGGGTTGTATGGTATTCACCTATTAATTGTATCTAATAGTGATCCATGTTTTACTTATATATTTTTTAAAGGTCTTTAGAAGTCTTTGGGTACTGAATTAAATTTTATACAACTTTTAATCAGCAATCAGATGGGTATTTAGAACAAACAATTCAGAACATGGAGGATATTATACGTGATTGTTTACTATATTACTTAGGAAGCGGTGTCAAACTCAAAACTTTAGTGATGATGTAGGTAAATGGAAGTTGATGGGACAAAAATTTATAAAAGTGATGGGAGAAAAAGTTAGGTTGATTCAGAATCATTTGTGAACAACTCAGATTAGGTTGGAAAGTAATGCTGATACCCGGAGAAAGTATCACTCTTTTGAGCAATTTTATCTTGTCTTTCTCAAATTTTATCCATGTAAAAGGATGATGTGATTTGGTAATAAGGGAATGTTGAGTTCATGTTTCATTGGACCTAATGAAATCATAGAGAAAATTGGATCAGTTTCATACAGAGTGGATTTACCTCCAAGTTTTACCCAGGTACACAATATGATTCATGTGTAAATTTTGAGAAAGTATATACTAGATCTATATCATGTTTTATGTTCAGTTGTAGTTCAGTTGGAAGAGAATATCTCTAATAAAGATAACCCAGTCTAGATTATTGACCAAAATGAGAATGTATTAGGAAATATGGTAATTCACAACGTAATGGATACTTAGAAAAAACATATTGTTTAAGAGGCAATGTAGGAATATAAAAATTCTATGAAGGATAATAACCCCATTTATTTGATAAATGAATAAAATTTTAAGAATAAAAATTTCCAAAAGGGGGAAGGATGTAACATCCCAGGTAAATAAAGAAATAAAACAATTTCCTTTTTATAAATAATTAGTAAATTAGATATTAATTTTATTTTAAATGTGTTTCTATGTTCAATGGCATACTCAATACACAACAATGGGTATCATTAAAATCTTACGCTCCATAATAATAATAAAAATATTATTATTTTATATGGTAGTTAACTCATAGTCATTGTATAGGAAATAATGAATAGAACTAACTAAAATATGATTATACATGTTTGTTAAATGTGTTTATATTTACCAATAAAAGTTAAAGGCTTAAAATGTGAATTAATAGAATTTGGACCATAAATACTCTAATATTCCTTAAATGGTAGATTTACTCTATTTTAATGATGAAACCTCTTAAAAATAGTTTAGATCACATTTATATATTCTATTTGACAAAATAAAATTAATATTTAGATTCGTGACATAAAAATTCATTTTGGGTTAAATTTTTCTATTTTTCTAATAAAATTCGATTTCTGATGAATTATGAAAATTACAGTATTTAAATTCAAAACTTACATTAAATATAATTTATTTATATTGTTACATAATATTTTTAATTGGTTTTAATATGTAATTAGATTAAATTTTTACCATTTAATCAAATTCTGGTCATTGGAATTAATTTCAATTTGAAAATGGACATAAACAAATGTCAATTTTTGATAGTAAATATTTCTAAAAAAACATGATTATTGTTTTGACATCGGGAATTTATTTTAAATTAATTTATGCTATTTATGTGTCTTCAATTTGAAAAAATGGATTTCCTATTTGGAATCAGGAGTTCCAAAATTTTTATATAAGTTACTTTTATTTTTAGACATTATAAATATTTAATTCATTAAAAATCTTATTTACTATTGTTAAAGTGTAAATCTTGAAAATACGAGTAATACAATATTATGATAGTATAAAATTACCGTAACATGTGTCCAAACACTATTGGTTGATACATATCTGACCATTTCCATATTTGGGTCTATATTGGGACCCCATAGAGCTACATGGGAGTGATAATGTCCCTTTAATTTAATTAACTTAAATTAAAGAAAAAAATGACAAATACAAATGTATTTTAGTAAATTTATTTTTACATATGTTTTTATAAGTAATCATTTTGACTATAAATATTATTTGAAAATATAAAAATATTTACTCCATGATGGTTTTTTATAATTTTTATAAATTAAAAAAATTAAATTATTTATGAGACTATAATGATGTAGTGTTTACCTTATAAATAAATGTTCTAAATTAATTATAATATAAATGTTTAAATAATATCCAAAATCTACCAAATTATTATTTGATGATTTTATTTCTACGATGATTAAAATTATATTAGACATTAATATGTTTTGGTCATTTAAAAACTGAAAATCATAGTATAATAAATTAATATTTTTACACTTTCCTAAAGATCCCCTCCCACCTCTTATAAAAAGCCCTCACCTCAATCCCATTCCTCACAACTCTCCAGCCCTCTGGATCAACCAACCACCACCTAATTAATATCCCCACATACCTCTCCTCCTTCTATATGCCTTAACATAGGCATAAGTCATTTCAATAGAACCTTTTTGTTCAGTCCAAAGGAGTTACCCAAATTAAAGGTAACGTCTTCTCTTAAGATTTTTTTGTTGTATTTTACCTCTCCAACCCCGTAATCTTTTTTTCAATTATTTTATAACTAAAATACTATTCTAAATATTATAGTATTTTTTATGGTAATTATTAAAACTACACTTAACCACACCATCATATAATGGGTAAAAACATATTGTTTTTGTGGACGACGAACTAATGGATCATGAAATGATGATTGATCAATTATCTCAAACTGCCTCCCATGATGGCCATTTTTATGGAACTATATTTATATATGATTCATATTATGTTTATGTTTTTTTATGCTTATTTATTTTCCATTTATAGAATTATTTTATGGTATCCATTATGTGTAAATGAGATAATTTCATTTGAGGAAGTGCGGACTACCTCCCCCTCAATGTTATATGAATCGTTAATGCCATATGTGGGATGTATAAAGGATGGATTTAGTGACATTATATAAGATATTATACATGAATTATAATATAATTATGTATAATTATGTTATAATTTCATTTAAATTTGAAATAGAAATGGAAGTAGCATTCATGCGTATGTATGGCTTACTGTCTCCATGAACGGTGAATTTCCTTTCATACCTATAAATGTTATGTATTGTTATAAATACATTCATATACTAGATATATATGATATATATGTTATCAATATCATGAATATAATTCTATATATAATGGAATTTTGACCACTTAGACAAGTAGAATATATATGAAGTTTATTTATTACTCAAGTACCAAAATATCGACAAAACGTCCATTATTAACTTATGTTAATGAATAATGTTTCTAAAATTGTAATAAGTTCAATAAAATGAATAATAAACATGATAAACCTTCTTACGCATGTATAAATTAACATTAGTTTGTAATTAAAGAGATTAAAGGAAAACCATTTCATTTCAGACACAATGTAAGGGAATTCGTCTCAATATCTTTTCATTTAGGCATATTTTGTTTTAATAAATGACTTTCTTATATACACTGTATAAACAGATTTGATTTTTCATTTCATTCAAAGGTAATATATTTCTTGGAAGCATTTCTCTAAATGACAAAAACTAATGTTTATTTTTAACGTAAGTGGTGAAAACGAACATTCTTCCACATTGAGTATTATTTTATCTTTTGATTCCTTTACAAGTAATAGTATTTTATAAAGGAAATTAAAAACAATATACCCTTTTTACATATTTTAGAATTGGAAATGGTTTTCAGAATTAATTTATTATTTCAATTTCTTGAAATTATATATTGTGATTGAAATGTGGAAATATTATCTTTCAATTATGCTTGTTTTATGTATTACGGTTGTTCGGAATTGTTTATGTATTCGAGTTGTTCCATGATAAACCTAGGGTGGGTGACCCCGAGAGAGCTCTCCAATGTATTGGGTAACATGAAAGAGGTAAATGTGATTGTTTCTCCTAATATATTTTGGGAATATACTTTTATGGGGATTCCAAATGTGACTTTCTATGTAGCTATAAAAGCTACAACATAAGTATGGTACGTTTACAACAAGTTACCTTTGTGATTTGTGATTACTATTTTTTATTCTAAATTCTAATGTTTAATGAGGTATGTACAAGTTTTTATGTTTTATATGTATTGAGGGACTAATGATTTATTTCATTATGTTAAACACCTTATTTAGTTTTTTATTCCCATCCATTGTGTTGAATTGTTTTTCAGAGGTCTTAATGATGAATATTGTCAAGGATGTGATAATGGAAAAGTCATGTTGTCTAAAACGTGTAACAAGACATGACACTTTTTTCGAAGAGTGTTTATTTTGTGAAAAAATAGAAACTGAGTAGATGTTTCTGCTTTATATTTTTTGATATGTAATGTAATAGTTGTGGCATAATTTTCTAAAATTGTAAACCTGAAAAGATCCTCAATGTGAATTATTCGTTTAATTCAATATTATGTAATGTTTAAGTCCGAGTCCTTATATGTAATCATGATGTAATAATTATGGTCAACATATGAATAGTATTTTATGTTAACTTCTGACCCTTGTGGCCAATACCAGAAAAATTACTATGGTAAATCCCATGGTTTTTCAAATACCAAAGATGAGGTGTCCCTTAGAAATTAATAATATATTCCCACAATTTTTGTATAACTACCAAGAAATTCCATCATTCCATTCATTCCAAATTCATCCTATATTAATATATGGTCTCTTTAACTTTTAGGTAGTCTTCCCAAGGTATACTAAAACCCCACAAGTTTATAACAGTCATGTTTTTTTAATTACTCATCATGGTAAGGGATCATTTTACCCACCTCTTTTAGTCATGACATCATTAATATTATGTATTCTAGTTTCCATTCTATTAGGTGGTGGTATATTATTATATATATTTATTACTATCGGTTTAATTTTTTATTTTTGAGAGACCCTTTCCTCTTTCATTATCTTATTTTCTTAGTATTCATGTGATGTCGTTAGGCTACCAAATTATTTATAAAAGAACTCACATCATCTCTTTTCTTTATGGATTAATTTTCTTGATGTATGTCCTTAAAATATACAAAAATGATCTTTATTATTTTTAATTATGTCTCTATAATGTATTATGATCTATTTATGAGTGTTTTAGAATTCCCTACCTTTTTTTAATTCTTTCTAAAAAAATTATATAGCCGTTATTCTGCAGAATTTTCGTCTCAAAATATATGTCAATTTTTATAATGAAATTATCATACATTATTTATATGAATACCCAAACATATTTCTTATTTATGGGTATTCATAATGAAATAAATATGATATATTTGATTTTTTAGTTGACATACATGAATCCCCCATTCCTTTTCCTTAGGATATAATGAAATAGTGAAAACTTTATTAATCACTTTTTAGAACATCATTATTTTGATATGAAAACCATTTAGTTCAATCACTCATGGTTATTTATGAAGTATATGATTAAAATATATGTTGATCACATGAAAATAAAATCATTTGATGGGTGATCCATGATAGTTCTCGAATGCATTGGGTAATGAATTTAGTCTCTTGAGATGATAGGTTTTATGATACCTTGGTAATTGTTATGACACCATAGGGTTAGAACATGATGATATGTTCATGAATTAATAAATAAAATGTTTCCGCAACACTTCCAAGTAATGATTAAAATTATAATTACTATGATTTTACTCTTTATCATTCCTTTATGATATCCCTCATGTCCTTGTTGATATCGCTCAAGATCACATGTAGTATTTCTCACTTGTTTTTCATATCGGGTATTATGCTCATCTTAACCTTTGATGTATGTCTCCAGGTTATGATATGTAGTAATTATATGTAGGATGAATTAATGGTGAATATTAACAGGTGGATAAGAAGAATGTTTTATGTTTTTTTCAGGTATATTGTTCATGATTACCATGACAGTAGACTTTAATGATCCCATGTTTGTAAAAAGTAATGAAATGTTATGTAATAAAAAAGGCCGGATTCCACTATTGGAATCAAATTATATATTAGTTATTTGTGGAAATTAGGATATAAAAAAATTAATATGAACCATAAATAAAATACAAAATAAAAGAAAACTTCCTGGTATTTTGATGATTTATTATGTATGTGGATTATGATAAAATAAATCCATGTATGGATACACACAATGGAATGTGTCTCTAAAATAGTTATAAGTATGAGTGAAAACTCTAATAAGGAGTTTCGGGTATGACACATGGTATCCTGGTACATGAAAATGGGTCTTTTTACACTCTTAGTTTTACACTCCTGATGTATTTGTTCAGTAAATCGAATGTTTTTATGAATCATTGTAAAGGATTAATAGTGAAATGTAATTTTTGATAAATAATAACATGTTGAATCATAATGATTTATGACATAAAAAATATGTTATGGTTACATGAATCATAAATTAAATAACATTCTAAATAATGTTTTCTTCATTTACAAAATGACAGTAAATAGAAGGAACAGTGAAAATGGTGACTAGAATGGACTATTTGTTGATGACCCTTTATTGGAAGCAAGAATGGAATCATTCATGAGATTGATGAACCAACTGACTAATGTTTTGGGAAATCACATGAATCAAGTTGAGAGAAATATTTCACTGTGAAGGGAACAACATTTTGTTCAGCCATTTAGGTTTCAAAGACCACCAAAATTTAGGGGATCTAACGACCCATTAATTTTTGAATGGTGGATAATCTATATCGGGATGATATTTTTTGTGCTTCGCTGCTCGGAAAAAGAGAAATTAACACTATATGTCTACTTCTTTGATGATGAAGATGAACAATTGGGGTAGCTTGTTAGAAAAATGAGGTCATGAGTGGCAGTTGATAATATGGAGTGGGTAGAGTTCATAGATATATTCTTCAAAAAGTATTTACCACGTTCTATGAGAACAAAAATGGATAAGGAATTTCTCGAGATGAAGCATAAGGAGAATGAATATTTGGAAATCTACGATATAAGCATCACAAGGAATTTATATTTGAACTCTATATTTTTAAGGGATCTACATGGGTTTTTTGATCGATTTTTTGGTGGACTATGATCTCATATATAGTAGAATTTAGGAAACTGAGACTATGTCAAATATAAGGAGATCCTATGGAGTGCAATTAAAGTCAAACTGGAGTTTGGAGAGATGAAATGGAATCATAAATCCAATGAAAATAATACATCAACTAAGTATATATTAGGGATGAAAAATTATCAGGGAAGAGGTGGAAGGCACATTAAACATCTCACATGTAATAAATTTGGGAAAAAGTACATGGGGAACTTCCTTCTACGGAGTGAGAAGTGCTAGAATTATTTAAGAGATGGAAATATCACATGAAATTTTCGTAGTGGGGTGAGGCCTCAGCTCTAAAAAAACTAATAACAATGGATGATGGTGAAGGCCCTACATGATGTCTAATGAAATATGATTGGAAAAAATGGAATCATTTCTAATCAATGCATAAATCTGAGGGCATTAGAGGGGAACCACCATCGACATCAACAATAGCGAAGGGATCAAGGCCCTAATTTTGGTATTAGGATTTCTAAAGGTCAAGAACCAAATTATGTGGTTTAAGGTACTATTTTGTTCTCAAAAATAATGAATTTACTTTGATTGATTATGGTTATACAAATTCATTTATTTCCTCCATGTTTTCGAACAATTTAGAATCATACAACAAATTCCAAAAAGTTTATATATCAGTCAAGAATTCTGGTAGGATTATCCATGAATCGTCACTGTCAAGATAATATATTATTTCATTTAGTGGGAAAAATCATATCATAAATATAGTAGTCATTCCCATGCTGGATTTCAACATTATACTAAGGATAGACCATCTCTCAACGTATAATGCTAACTTCAAATTGATAAGAAAGGAAATATCAACAGTCTTGAAGAGAAAACCTACAGTTATATTAAAAGTAGAGATATATTAACATGGTATACATCTAGATGAACCTCTTATCTCCTTAGTTATATAGTAGATCAGTGAAGAAGTAGATGGAAATGAGAGTATATGGAAAGAAAATGTCCCCACGATCCAAGAAAACATGTACTTTTTTCCATAGGAGTTAGCCAAACCTCCCCCAAAAAAGGAAGTAGAGTTGTTCACATCATTGTACCTAGACCACAACTAAAATCAATGACCCCATATAGGATGAAAACTGTAAAGCTGTTGGAATTAAATAAACAACTCCTTGATATTTTTTAGAATAGGTTTATCTGACAATTTTTCTCTCCTTGGAGATCACCTATATTCATTGTGTAGAAAAAGGATGGAACAATGAAGCTTTGTATTGATTATAAATAAATGAACAAGATCACCATGAATAACAAATAACCTCTTCCATGGATTGTTGGCTTATTTGACCATCTTTGTGTGGATCAATTGTTCTGTAAGATTGATATTCGATCTGGTTATCATTAATTTAGGGTGAAGAGAGAATATATTCCAAATAATACCTTCAGATCATGATATGTGTTGTATGAGTTTTTTTATTGTCTTTAGAACTGACTAGTACACCTTCTATTAATATGGATTCGATGAATATAGTCTTTATAGACTACGTTGATAAATTTATGGCCTTTTTTTGACAAAATTATGATATATTCAAAAAGTCACGAGGAGAAAGAGGATTATATAAAGGAAAATTTTAAAACTTGGTGGAAGGAGAGTGTTTTTGGATATTTCTGAAAATGTGAATTGTTTTTTAAAAAATTGTATTTCTTGGGTCACATTGTACCAAATGAAGTAATCACAGTTGACCCTACAATGAAAAAGGTTGTAGAAGAGTTTCCTTAGCCTACATCAAGAACAATGATTTCTCTTTTCCTTGGATTAGCAGGACATTATTGGAGGATCTTGAAATAAAATTCTTGATTTTATATTCAATTAATCATGTAAACTATAAAATGGGTCTTGTTCATCTGGATAAAAGAGTGTGAGGAATGTTTCCAAGATATGAAGAAGATATTTTTTATTGCACCCATGTTAAATATTCCCTCATGTGGATAGGTATTATTTATTTTATGTGATGGATCAATAATAAGGCTTGGGAGATTCCTCATGAAAAATGGAAAAGTCATTGCTTATGAATCTCAAATGTTGAAGACTCACAATTAGAACTATCTTATGCAGGATTTAGAGTTGGAATCTATCTCTTTTTATGTGATGATATAGTGGAACTATCGTTGGGGACATAAATGTGATATATAAATAGACCATCATTAATTAATGTACATCGTGACACAAAATAAATTTTACCTGAGGAAAATGAGATGGTTGAAACTTCATATAGACTTTGAATGTACAATTCATTATTATCTAAGAAAAAAACAAAGTCGTTGATGCATTAAAAAGGAAATACCAAGTTGTTATGTCCATGATGAGGAATCAATGTGATCTTTTGATCAATAAACTAGTAAAGTATGGAATGGTAATTATAAGGAAGGGTCATCATCATTAGAAACCCAAATTATTTCTTAACAATATTTGCTAGAGATGATCAATATATCTCATAAATAATATAATTATTTATAAAATAAGTTTTTGACTATGAATGAATGGATGTTTCCCGAGATCATTATTAAATAATTAGTTGTACTAAAATTTCATACGAGACTATGTATTCCATATTTTCTATAAAAACATAAGGAGAAAATAGTTGATGCTCATATCTCAACATTCCCGGTACATCTGAGAAGAGTGAAAATGTATGGGGACCTTCAAGATCATTATTGGTAGGATAGTATGAAAATGTTTATTGATGACTACATGTCAATGTAACTGGTTTTTCAGTAATTTAATGATGATCGAAAAATTCTAAAGGGGTATTAAAACAATTACCCATACCACCATGGATGTGGGAAAATATCACATTAGAATTTTATAGTATTTTCCCATGAACATCCAAAAAATACAATATGATATGGTTTATTTTGGACTGTCTCACTATGACAACACATTTTATCACTATTCTGAAAGATTTATCTCTTGATAAACATTCTAGGATTTTCATTAATGAATTGGTAAGGATGCATAAAGTTCGAATTTATATCAGATCTGGAAAATTCTTCAACATAATCTGAGTTGAAAATTGAATTTCAATAGGGAATATCACCCCTTAACATATTGACAATTTGATAATACTATTGAAACACTCTAGAACATGCTCAAAACTTGCACAATATAACTTATAGGTGGATGGTATAAACATCTCCCTTTAGTTGTGTTCCCTTACAAAAAATTCTTATACTAAAAAATTTAAATAGAACATATGAATCCCTATATGGAAATCAATTTAGAAATCATACATGTTGGGATGATGCTGGTGAGGAAATAATTATTGGGCCTAACAATTTGCAAGAGATTACATAAAACATCCATGACATAAATAAACACATTAAGGCTTCTCATATTCACAAAAGAGCTATGCAAACAACTGTTGACAAGAATTAGTGTTTGATGTTGGTGACAGAGCCAGTCATTAAATTTGACATTGGAAGCACATCATGAGGTTTGAGAAGAAAGGGAATATAAACCCTCGGTACAATGGCCCCTATGTAATTTTTAATCATGTTGGAGAAGTGGCGTATCATCTTGAACATCCTCCAAATCTATCACAAGTTCATGATATCTTCGTCATATATCTCTTGAGGAAGTACATACGTAGACATTCACATGTACTAAATCCAATGGAGGTACAAATAGAACATGACCTCTCTTATGACAAGAAGTCACTGGAGGGAAAGGATTGTAGAGACATGGTTCTTACCAATAATACAAATTTCTTTGTTATATTGTTTAGGAGGAACCAAAAATATGAAGAAGCCATGTTGGAACCAGTGGAGTCATTGAGGCAGAAGTATCAACAGCTTTTCTTTTCAGTGTGTATAAGATAAAATATCAAGGAAAAAAAATTATAAGTGGGAAAGAATGTATTGAACCAAAATTTTTAATAATATTTTAATAATATATTTGTGTGTCATTTAATACTCAACAAAACTATATCCTTTAATTAATGAATAGATAATAATTATAATGAGGCCATTGGGTATTAAATTTTATTTAGACAATTGTCAATATGACTATTGTAATATATAATCTTATCATTGTGACTATTGTTTAAAACTAAATGTGATCATGGTTTATTAAAATAGAAATAGTTTTTTATGGAAACAAATAGTAGACTCGGGCCATATGAATCCCATCTTTCAGAGCTTGGGAAGGAGGTTTCTTCACTAGGCTTTTCTCTGGAACATTCCCAAGCTGAACATCAAAGTGTGCAGCTTGAACATAATCTATTATAGGAGAATTTCAAGCTGATATAAATCAAAACTCGTGCAATATTATGTGATCCACCCCAATATTCTATACCCTATTGACCCATTACTCTTAGGTCCTATAAAGGTTTTAAAAAGTTCTATGTATCGATGACTTATAAACTTGGTGTAATAACGTTCTATTAATAAAATAATTATTCATAATTATTGTTATTAGAATATATTTTTGTAATAAATTATATGTTTAATTCAGATGAATATAATAAATTGATTTTAGAAGTAAAAATTATACGTTTCAAATATTTTTCATGCATAGAAAAATATTATGGAAAAATAAAAATCATTTCTGAATTTCAAATGTTAAAATTATCGTAGTATGATTTTTTTAAAATATTCTATGATGATTCAATTGGATGAATAATGTTTTATGAAAAGTGTCATTTTAATTAATATTATTACATTAATTGTGTTTCTTATGAAAATTATAAAAAATTACATAATAATTAACTTTTGTTGTGAAAGGATTTTTGAAAATTGCCTATATATAGTTTTAATCATGGTTAAAAATATTATTCAATTAGATAAAAATAATTTTTTTGGTGAATATTATCATTTCCCAATGGAATTATAATTTTTACAGTTATGAATGATAATTTTACCAAAGGAATAGTAACATCACATAAGGGCGTATAAATATGTTTTAGTATTTTTACGTAGTAATGTGATATAATTAAATCATAATATTACAAAATAATTGTTTTAAAAATTATATGTCAAATATGAGTATTTTTTTATAATTTAATTTAAAATAAAAATAATTTATATAAAGTGCAGTTTAGTTTTGGATTCTTCACATTAGGAAACATTTACGGTGAATATTTGGGATTTTTAAAAAATAGTTGAATTTTCTATGAATAGTAAAAATACAGTATTGAGTTTCGATGTGTTTAATGAAATCCATAATGATGTAATCATGACATAATATTTATGGTATAGTATTTAACAGAAGGATATTTTATGAGGTTTCCCAAGTGACAAATACCATTTGGAAATACTATAGGCAAGCCCCTGGTTTTCTAAATACCATTGATGAGGTTTCCCTTAGAAATTAATTAAATATTCCCTCCCTTTTTCTATATATACCAAGAAATTGCATTATTTCATTCATTTTTAATTCCCCATTAATGAATATCTACTCATTTTACCCCATAAGGAGTCCTCCCTAGGTTCCCTCTATCCCCCAAGGTCATAACCTTCGATTTAATGAAATAACTCTTAATGGTAAGGCCACCTTTGACCCTCAACTTTTAGTCATGTCATAATTTGTGTTATGTATTATAGTATCAATTTTATTATATGGGTTTATTCTCAACAATATCCATATTTTAATACATTTTGTTTCCAATTTACTAGAGACCATGTCCACCCATATCAACTGATTTTCTGAATTTTTATGTGACGTTGTTTGGCTAGCTGGTTTTTTGTACAGCAAATCACAACCTCTTTTTTTTCAACATTCATTTTATGTGGTATGTCATTAAATGATCCATACCATGATATTATTTTTTCCCTATACCTATACTATATTATGATTAATTTATGAGTGGTTTTAACTTGTCCCCTCTCTTTTAAATTTTTTCTAAAAATATGTTTTATAGCCGTTATGCTGTTCAATTTTCGACTAAAAATAACTCTCTCCTTTTTTCTATAAATTCTTGTATTTTATGTATATCTTAACACAAAACAATTTGGTTTTGAGGGGTATTAATAGAGACATATATATGATATATTTGATTCTATAATTGACATACATGAAATCCTCATTCATTTTCCTAGGGGTATATTGACAAATCGATCAAGTTTTTATGCACTTTTTAAAACATCATGATTTGGATATGAAAAATATTTCATTTAATCTATTTTGATTATCTTTGAACATTATGATTATGATATAATTGAATCCCATGAAAATAATGAAATATTAATGGTTCTCCCTGATAGAGCTCTAATTCATTATATAATTAATTTAATCTCTAGAGATGATGAGTTTTACGATACCATTGTGAATAACCATTGTAATTTTTGGACACCATGGGGATAGAAATTGATCATATGTTCTGATAAATCTAAATTAATTGTTTTATCCACATTTTGATTTTTTGATTCATTTTATTTTTTCTCTTATATTCCACTTTATGATTCGTTTATAATATCCCAAATGTTCTTATTGATAACCCTCAAGATCACATGTTAAATGCTTCACTTTTTTTCTTTATTGGGCCTCCTCCTCACCCATTCATTTTATGTATGTATCCATGTTATGAGATGTAGTTATTTTAAATATGTTGAACTTAGGAATATTTCTTAAAAGTTGATTATAAGGATTTATTATGTTGTGTTCATGTCTATTGTTCTTGTTTTCATGATACTATCCTTTAAAGATCATCTGTTTGTAAATTGTAATGAAAATTTATTTAATAAAAATAAAGGATTCCTTAATAATATTATCAAAACTATTAGAGGAAACCAAGAGAGAAATATTATTCATCAATGATTATAATATATTGGTCCATATTAAATTCAATATTTGAATTCCAAAAATGATGAATGAATCTGGAAGAATTTTAGTGTCAACATTTAAAGATTCTATTTGGATTTTTTTCTCACAATCCATTTTCCTCATTTAATTAATTTGGAATTAATTAATGTTGGGGATATACTATTGTTTTTTATAATTCATAAGTATGTATTTTACATGTGTTAATATTTACATTTAAATATTATTCTTTCATTTTTTAATTGCATATTCAATTTTTTAGACGAATTACTTTCATTCATCTTTATTTCATAATAAAATGTTTTATTATTCTTAATTTAAATATAATATTTAATTTTTATTACCATATTGATAATATTTAATAATGTTACGAATTTATTCAAACCAATAATTTATAATTTTTTCACAAAATTGTTAAGTGATGGTTTTATATTAATTTTATTTTCGCCAATTCTTGATTTATATGTACACTTCCACTATCCATTGAGATCCTTTCAATGATGGATGTATAACCAATTTTTTAAATTATTTATTGTTTATTTGGGTTGTATTGGATTTTATTTGATGTAATTAAATTCTAAAATTAGTTCTTCGGTTTGAGAGTTCCTTTAATTGACTTATTTACTTTTCTGTTCTCACCTACATTAACGATTAAGCATTTTGAGTGAAAGTACTATCAAAATTACATGGAGATATCATGAATGTAATCCTATAACATAAATGATTATTATCCTTCGTAATGTGTATGAATTAAATAAAATTTTGATATTGGGGTCATATCATATTGATTGGAAAATAACAAAAATATTTAATGTAAAATTCTTATAAAATAAATTAAATATATTATATCTGTAATAACAACCCTGGATCAATCTATATTATTTTTTTATTTATATTCAAATAAAATATGTGTTTTCATTAAAAAATTTAAAAACAACGTATTTTGAACATTATTGTTTTAGTTTCATAAATTAAATCAAAACCAAATCAAGCCGATTCATAGTCAAACCACCAACATCATTGAATTACTAAGGGTTACAATTTTTGTCCCTATTAATTAGACCATTAAATCTAAATAAATAACCACTTAAATATGTTTGGTAAATCTTGCTGTCAAACAATTTTCGATCCTTTTCTATGGACTCAAGTATGTATATTAGAAACTACATTAATGGTTTACCTAAAATTCTATTTTTCTCCCCCATTTCAATTATATGTTTCATTTTTTCATTTAGTGTATCCGAAAAATCTCAAATAACCATTTATATCTACTCCAATAGAGTATCATAAAAATAAAAAAAACATTCTCAATTGATTATATAAAATTGAAAATCAATTTTTAGTATCCCCTAATGTAGTAAATTTCTTTGATTGACCTCATAATGATTACTACATACCCAATAAAATGTACAATCAATAGGATGATGCATATTTAAAGGATAAATTTCAGATTTCTAAATGATGACTGAAGAGATCATTATTGTTGAAGTCCATAATGTCCGAACTATTATCGATCCTAATACAAAAATATTACATGAACAATTTTAGGAATATAAGAATAAAATTAACTTGGATGTTTAATCATTGAGGTCAAACCTAAAAAAATAGAAATGGTTATGGAACCCATTCCCACTGAAAATGTCCCTTTCTCATAATTTATTAAATAATCATGTCTCCCACATTTGTCGCATGAATTTACTATAGAAATATAATTTGGAATTAAAATTGAGGAATCAGATCATGGAATTTTCAAAAGGTATTTAAATAAAGATGTAAATGATATTTTGATTCAAAATATGATACTTTTACACCAAGGATTAATTATCCTGAACATTTTTCTATTAACAATGTTTTTTCCATTGATCACTAAACCATTGGGGATATTTAGAAAGATTTTTCCTATACCAACTAAAAAAATTAAACTATACAATATTGGTTATCATTCATATTTAAAAAAGTAAAAAATTCATTAGAAAATTTAGGGAGAAGTATCTACTTTTCATTAAAATTTAGAATATTCATTAGAAAATTTCTTTCAATACACAATCAAAATTATAATTCATCCATCCCCAATCAATTATTTTTTCAAACAGATATCCAAGCCCATGAGGTATTCATTCATTCATGCATTGAATCCAATAATGTTACAATAGTCATTAATGTCATAGGCAAGACAAAAAAGCACAGGATTAACTATTTATGATTTTAAATTGATATTCCCATTTGTTATAGGATAATGGATTAAACATGAATAAAACTCTAAAAAAATATTTAATCTCAATTTTTTATATGTGGATACATATAGAGTCATTAAAATGTTGAATTTTGTTATTGTATAAGTTAGGGGGGACCCAGTCGAGAAAAATGATTTGTACTAAGAACATCCTGATAAGAAAACTAATATTTTCATTTTATTTATATAAATATTTTATTTTCTGTGTATTATGTGAATTTTATTTAGGGATACCCATTGTGGGTTTCATTGTGATTTAATTTTTCGTGTCTATGAGAATTATCTATAAGATTATTTTAATATTTCAAAACAAGACCCATGCATTATAAAGTTCAAACCCAACCTTCAAACATCCTTGAGAGGTCTAATTATGACCTAAATATAATGTGATAAAATTATTATTGATGGGTCATAAAATTAAATCCATGATGATTTACTATATGATTTCATTTCAAATCATATCTTCCCCCATCTATTACCAATTTTAATCTCTCTATTCTATTCTATTATGAAATTTAAAGTAGGATCATTCTATGTTTAGCGGGAGAGAGTAAAAATTGGGGATGTTGAAAAAATATCATTTTATTATATCATTTCAATTTAAGGAAAAACATAAATTCATTATCTTTACATATATTAATTTATATTTTTAAAATAGGAAAATTAATGTCAAATGATTTCAAATTCAGTGAATATTTTTTAATTCATATTAATGTTCATGAACATTATTTTGGGAAAGTACGGTTGTTTAATGTTAATATTCAATGTATATATATTCATCAACTTAGATTTATGAAGTATTTAAATTGTATTTTTGGATTAATTTTTATTTCATATGATCCTTTTATAATGGAATAGAATTCAGGTCCCTTTTTATATTAATTTGTGTATCTAATAAAAAATTAAATAAAAGACTACCTCAAGAAATATTTTATCCAAATGTGTGGTATTTTTATTTTGGGGATCATGGATCTATATATGTCGTTCAAAGATATAGTAATTACTATACTATTTTACTAAAAGGTATTTGAAAAATGTTTCACGTTCAACACATGTGTATTTTGATTCCATAGTCTTCTTTCCCATTGTTGGTCTTTTTATCTCTATTGTGGTTTATAAAAAATTAACAAAAAAAGAACAAAAAGAAAAAAATGGATAATTATATTAATTTTTAATGTGATTCACACATTGCTCATGAATTATACCCTAAATTATAAAAGTGGACCCCATGTCTTATGTTATTCAAATTAAAACATCAGGGATAATTTATATTGTACAGAATGTAATGATGACTTTGAACAAAAGAATTGGTTTTGGTTTGGTATATTCTTGTGAACCTGTCTTATGATAAATGAATTTGATAAGTTGTATGATTTTTTTAATAATGTATTCTTTTAATCATTGTATATTTATTTATTTTGAAAATTGTATTTCAATTTCTTATTTTGGAGATACTTTTTACTCAGTAATATAAAAACACAAGATGTGGGGTGTGATTAGTCACTGAATGAGGCTAAAAATAATTGATTATAGTTTAAAATTTAATTTTTTTAATGCCTACTAAGACCAATATTAGTGCATCATATAAATTGATCATAATTACTCTTGACATGTAAAATTCATGTGTAATGATAAAATTTGGCCGCAATTAATAATCTATTTATGGAAAAACATTTAATAATTATTAGTTTTTGATAATTTTTAAAATGATTCTTTTCGTTGTTTTTTATTTTTTCTCTTTGGATCAATTGATTAAACAAATGGTATTATAGTCTTTTTTGTCCATGAATGTAGAAATTTCAGTACATAATATAATGGACCATCTAGTCATCCAAAAAAGTGGGCCCACAATTAAAACAAATTTAATTTTTAATTATACATTTATAATCATATATTTATGGTAATCATATAATTCATCAATGGATTGATGTATGTTTGATGTTTTCAATGTGATATTGGTAGCACTTGTTGACATTTAATTGGTGGGCCTAATATGAAGGCCTTTAAAAACATCCCATCATTTTATGCATAAATTACAAAAATATGATTAGAGTTGAAAGCAATATTACAATATATCAGTGGAAAATGGAGAAAGATATATTTGTTAAATGAAAATATGTAATTTATCCATATTTAATTATATATTTGAATGATATATAGGGGTTGAGTCTGGATAAATTTTATGGTAAATATTCACCACCATCTAAATCCTTTTTTTTAAATTTTTGAATAAACTTTTCATTAATTGAGTGAATATTCACAAAATTCTAAAACAAAAAATAACATTTCACTCAGAAAAAAACACAAAACCAAAAACAATCATAAATGTGCACCAATTTAAAACAACATTGAAATTCAAATCACCCAAAATGAATTTGCATTCATTGATAACCACACTACACTAGGCCTCCTGAATTCTAGAACCACCAAAACACTAACATGAGGGTCACAATCCACATCACTAGAACCATCATCACTATACCAATGATACCATCATCGACATCATTATCACCCACACCAATGAACATGGTTCTCTTCAACGGACATGACAAACACTGGTCAGATCCATCACTCAACTGGAAATAAACCAAAAATCCTATTAATGAATTTGACACCACCATTATATAAATCAAAGAACAAACCACCATCATCAGCATTTGAGAACCATCGTTGCCAAGGTAGAATGCAAAAACACCTCCCAGAGACCATTGATATATCCCAAATCCCACCATAAACCCTCAATGAAGACTATTGCACCTACTGACTTAGAAAAGAGAGTTGGACCTAGATGGAAGAGTAGTGTATGACATTCATGAACCACCGATGACTTCTACTATATACAAGACCGAGAAAATCCTTACAAAATAACACTAACAGAACCTTCGTCGATCTGGTCTCGATTATATTGACCTCCAATGAAAAGGACTCAAAAAATCATCACTGAGAACCAAAGCATACCACGTGAGGAACATTGTCATCTTCCGAACCCCACAACCCAAAACATTTAAGGACCTACCACATCAGATCTAACTTTTCTGGTTGACATTGAACCACTCCAATTTCATTCTATTCTTTCCCTCATGTTAACTCCCCTAATTAAATGGAATGTAATTAAATTTAGTTTTCTTGAACCTATGATCTTTATATGCATATTTATTGTTTTTTGATGTAATTTTAGTAACCTTGTGTTCATTTCAATTTTATATTTCTACTTTATTTTTCTAATCACATCATCTTTTTATCCCATGTATGTTATTCATTGACCATTTTTTTATTAAAACGTACTCTTCCTATAAAATTAATATTGAGTTTGTCCTACCATGATGATACAATTGATTCATTGTTTGAATTTATTCACACCATAAATTATGAAATTCCTCACACAATGGTGTAGTTTTTTTATTTTAATCATTTTTCCATTATTTTATCATGCCTTTATAATATGACATCCAAGTTACATTGAAATACTTTCATCGATTTAAGGATAATTTTTTTTGGTTTCATTCTATATTGTTTCATTGGTTTGGATATGATTTTATTTCATGAAAATATATCCTCAAATTAGTTCAACGGGTTGGGATTTCCATTCATTGACTTTTCGACATTTTTTTTCATCTTTAGCATTAATGGATAGACATTTTGGGTTCATGTATGATACTATTTCCATGGCGTGATCATTAATGTGAAAATATATTTTGATAATTTATTATCCTTGGTATGTTGTATGGATTAAATCAAATAGTGGTAATGGGGACATATCTTATTGATTGGATACATATTGAACTGTTGAATGATAAGTTAATAGAAAATGAATTCCATCCATTATAGCCCTAAAAACAACATGGGATCAACCCATATCCATTAATTATTTTCATTTAGATAGTTTTGTGTCCTCATAAATTTATTTCAAACCATTATCTTATGAGAATTATTATGTTAGCATTAAAATATAAATCATTACCATACTTATCCACTTCATAGTCAAACATAAAACATATTTGAATGTCTGAATGACAATCTCTTATCCATAAATATTAGACCAGCAATTGTACTAAAATGACATGTTATACCATTAAGGAAAATAAAGGACTCATAAACCATAATATGGGTTCATATTTCTAGTAGGATATTTGAACATGTAATGACTCTCTAGGAGGAAAATATAGTGAATGGAGGCCATAATTTCCACCAATTATATTTCATCATAGCTCTATGAAAATACATCGTGGTGCTATTTGAATATGTCTACATATGGATTATACTTATATTGGGACATGGATTCCACGATAAAAATAAAATTTCGATCTTCACCATTACCAAGTACTAAATATAATATCTCAAAAATACTCTTGTATACAACCAATTAAAATGAATTGAGGTAATCATTGAGGACAGTCGGCATAGGGGGAACACTTTTTTTTCTCACGTAGATAAATAATTTATAACTAGGTGTTCACATTATACATAGACTATACAAACCAAATATAATGAGACAATCATATCTATTTTCTATCTGACAAGATCAACTAATAATTATGATTAAATGGAAATTATTTGACCTTCATCATGCCATAAATTATTTCTCGAACTTGTAAGAATTACACAGATCATTGGCCATGGGGTGACCATCTCCATAAATCAAAATAATGGGGTATTTCGGTATCAACTGTGACTATCAGGTGTAGAAGGATGAAGTAATATAAAAATGATCCATTTTCTAAATGTCTAATAAATAACCCCAAGTATATAATTATAGGTTCAAATAGATTAATTGGGAGTAAAAATATGTCCATAAAATCTACCCATGGGTTTGTTTATATAGTCATCATATCACTAAATGCATTTTTTACTCAACCCCATCTATCTTATCTACTATTCCTTCATTCTGGTAGTAATAATCATCTTGAGAATGGATATCCTTATAGTAAAAGGGGGTCTCAATGAACTAGAGTACCCTTACTCAACAATAAAAGGATTATTTCAGGAACTGATTATATGACAAGGGGATCACTACATATAAATGGATACATACTCTTCCTAGAAATGTTTTCTGTGGTGTATCCATAGAAAATTCCTTGATCTTGACAATGGGATACTAAATTGAGGCTTCAAAAAAATTTGTGTTTTTAGTTCACCCTTATAACACCACTAAATTGATAGGTTAGAGAGAGTGGGGACTTCATCCATCAATACAGGCTTATGGAGAATCGGTTTCAATATGTGGTTGATCATTAATGTAGAATTGAAAGACAAATGGTTAATTTAAATGAAAATGAATTTAACTGTGATTTTAATTAATAATATGAAACCAATAATGTTGATTCTATTATATACTCAAAAATAAGAGATAACTACTCGTCATTCTTATGTCTCCCCCTCCAATACATATTCGGCCATAACAAAAGAGACCTAAACATCAAACTGAAGTGTTCTTTACAAGGATTCAGCAAGGGACACTCAAAGTTCTGTTGATTGCAAAATATTCTCATGTATATAAATTCCCATGGGTATTCTAGTGATTTGTTTTATGACATCATATTTTTTTCCACGATCAAACTGGTTCCCATGAAGGGTCAATATTTCAAGGATGCTATTATAGATGTCATTGGATAAACCATTGGGACATGGATAGTAATTGAAAATTCATTTATTCTGGCTATGTGGGATTCTCTAATAAGCAGATCACAAAGTGTTAGTTAGGAAAGGTATAGACCTAGTAAGACATGAATGATCATGGAGATTTTCAGGATAGATTATTCAGTCAACTAAGATAGTGTTTTTTGGAGGTGTACAATACTGTGTGGAATAAGAGGGATACTCTTTTTTATCTATATTCACGGCCAGTTACCTCATTTCAGTGGCATGAACAAACTTGTTAGATATTATAGCTTGAAGATTATGTTGATCTGAATGTCCTTTACCACCCATTTATGACATTTTTTAAGGCACCTAAGGGTTTCACATTGTATTCCTCACAATTAGGTGTCTTGAAATGATCCAATAACATGACTGTATTTACATAGGTATACTATTTTTCACCATTAGTGGAGTATTCCAAAGCATAGTGAATCATGGATACATCTCCAAACTCGATATGTATAATGTTTCCAAGAATGTAAATTTGAGTTGTCATCTATGAATGACTTTAATCTCCATTACACTGCTATGATATATTTTTCCAAAACATATAAATATGAGATGGATATTTGGATGTTTCATTTGGACTAGGTGTTTTAATAATGGTAGGTTTTGGACTTCTCAACAAGTCACAAAAATACCATTATAATGAATTATTGCCTTATTTTCTAACCAACCATCCTATATTTGCATAATATAGCTAGGATCCTACTGCGACATGTTAGAGTTCTCATCGTCATTATTTCTATTAGTAATGATTTTCATCACCTACACCAAAATGTATCCTATATTGACTAAGAAATAATATACATAGTACTAGATACAATATTGGAATATGAATCCACCTTTGATGGTGTTTCCAAGGGTCTTATGATACATACAATTATTTGTGCAGACAGTGAGTTCAGAATCATGAGGTATCTATACTATGGAAACAATAAGATTACCTAATATTGTCCATAGATAAAATACCATGATTCATGTGAATCCTAGATCTAATATATCTTAGTTATTCTATCTATTAATGTCACCTTGAGATTCTAGAGTGGATGGTGTCATAGATCCACATTTTATCATCGATTTATATTTTCTTGTTGAGGATTTTCATAAAGGGGTTGATCATAGATAGGATGTCCCTAGTTTGAGATTCACTCAATGAGGAACCCATGGTCATGGTATTAGATGTTTTACTAGTTCAAGAACCCATAAATGCATAATTACATCATTCGCTACATTCATATGACTTCTCAAGGTAATAATAAGGGTAATGGGCTTGATAGTTTCCTTGTCGACTATGGGGCTTCCTCTAAATGTTGATACTATTATGAGAATTCTCAAAATCTACCTTGGTAGTTTAGGGAGATGAGTGAAGGTACTATCTGATTATTTACATTCAATGTGAACATTATTTATATATTTTCTTGTATTTAGGGATTTGGAAAGTGTATGTTAATCCCATCAATCTGTCAAAAAATATACTGACTCGCTCATTAGGTGTTTGATCACATTTTACAATTTTATTGACTCTCATTTTGCAAGTGGTGGAGATGAAATGTTAGAGGAAATATCTATGAGGATTATACTGCCTATCAGTAGAAAATATGGGTTGATTACTACGCTACAAAAACATATATGTTCAATAGTCTAAATGAAACATTATATCATTACATACTGCTAATGTACTAGAGTCCCCAACAATAGGAAAATCATTGGGGTGATGTGAGACAGATGTGGTAGTGTTCATCCATTCGCTTAAATTGGATGATGTGATGCTAGTAAAACTATGGGGGTGATCATATATGATCCACCAAAATCATCTATGGATTCCCTTTATATGGGAATAAAACCTATTGTGTTTCTAGTTTTTGTTGTTGTGAAACAAGAGGAGGTATTAAATAATCTTGTAGAGGTTTTTTGAGGAAAAATACATTTATGGGGTTATTGTCATGTCAAGAAGAAAATCAATGATTATAAGGAGTATAATCATGCTAAACAAGTGAGGTGGGAGACTCATATCTTGGTTGTGTTACATAATCTTACACCTTCTACCCTAATTAGATTCAATAGGCTACAATGTTCCAAGGCGTTTTTTGACTGAAAATGACTATGTTCCCCACTAGAAAAGATGTGGGGTCCTTAATTTCATTTATAGGGTTTGGGAAATACTCTAAAATAATATCATCAATGTGCTTTTAATAATTCTCATTACCCAGAAGCAAGGATTATGTCCAGGGTTATGTCGCTACTTTTTTCATTACATAGAATGGGTTTGAGGGTTCATGATGTAATATTCAATTTGTAATGATAATAATACGTAGAAAATAATTTCTCATTGGGGAGAATCACATGTCATAGTGTATGTATCTATTGATGAGTATGGACACCTCCAAAGGGGACTTCTTGGTATTGCATCACACCTTGAGGATGGTTTTTTTATTCTCTGGATCAACATCCCTTTTCATTTAATCATCTTGTAGGTAAGTGGATATGATATTCACCATATTTTTATTCATTGGGTAACCATAATCATGGTATTATGGGTTGACATATTATTCCTATCATTTTCAAAGGAGACAGTAGGAAATTGATGGTGATATACTACCCCTATGATGTGATTTGAATGTATAAAGATTCTACATCCATCACTGAGTTGAGAATTGTGATGATATTAACACAATTTTTTCTATAGAATATGGAATTATATGCCTGAATCTAGACACTTATCTACCTATAACACTAAAATCTTAATGTTCCCACACTACTAGTCAATCATGACAAGATGCTCATGGATCTTTGGGTAGACCACTTGCTGATCCCATTTCCAATGTAACGTCTCCCATATAATATGAAAAAAAACATAAATCGAGTTCCTTAAGGAGGGACTATTGAATTAAAAAAACAGATCAACAGGTATCCATTATGAAACTGATAGATGGTCAGTGACCAGAGGCTCCCATGGGCCCTATTACATTTGGAAAGGGTCTTACTCTTGGTTGGACTAGGACCAGATCTGTACGAGCTATGATAAAGTTGTGGGAACAATAATTGATCTACTTTTGGTTGATCTAAAATATAGGGGGATCCAAAAAAGTCACAAATCTACCACATTTCGTGTCATCACATGGGGGTGGATCCAACTTCATGATCATGTCATTGGATGATGGGTGTTTACCAATCCTTCATTCAAAAGAGTGGAATGAACCATTGGAGGATAATTGGAGTGATAAAAATTATATGAAGTAGTCAAATAAGACCATATAATATATCTAACTTTTTTTTGAGGAATATAGGAGGTAAATTGTTACTGAAAGATATGGTTGAACTGTGAGTCCATGGAATGAGGCCAAAATATCATCCACATGGAGGTACCTATTGAGGGATTTGGGGATATTGTGTACCACAGTTCATAGGATAATTAGACATAATTCACAGGTTTATTACCCAGAATCTGAATGGGGGTGATGGATCCCTAGTTTATTTGTCTGTCACATCAGAATATAAGAGTTCGATGACGACGTGATGCTTTTGCGAGTAATATATATGACATAGAAGTACTTCCCTAAGTCATGATTATTTTTAGTCACTTGGGGTTTCCCCTTATGGGTTGTCTTTTGCATTATATAAATGTATTCCCTAATAGGTAGTCACCAAATAAACCTCAGACACTTCATTATAGTATGACATATCTATGGAAAGGGGATGATCGTTGTGTTGGTCAGTGTTGCTATGAGGATGACCAAACTATTGGTTAGTGTGTTGTGATGAGGACCTCCACACTAGTTAGTAGTATTATGGGGAGTAATTCTACAATGGTTGATGGTATAATGGGGTGGACCTTCATTCTATATTATAGTTGTGAAGTGAACAACTCCTCGTTGTTTGATGATGGTAGGGAGATAAACATTGTGCAGATTATTGGTGGTGCAAGAAGGACCTCCGCATAGATTGGCTCGGGTATCTATAGGAAATTTTTTTTCATGGTTTTATCATGAATCACTCCACAACAATTTCCCTCATTATAGGGTGAATTTTAATGTCTTTTGTTGGTTCTTGAAACATAAAGAGTCAACACGACCTACCTATGATCTAGATGGTGTCTCGATCACATTTGGGAAAAGATAAATCCCTATTAACTAATTTCAAGGATCTGGTGGGATAAGATAGTGGTGGAATGGGAGAAAAGAAGTTAAAATGGGTTCATATTTATGGACAATATTATGGTTCTGCCTCTAACAATGACTATGGGTGTTTTGGAATGGCTTCCCGAGAGTGAGAAAAACATCAACATATTCATCATCCTTTGGAACCAGTCAGTTTTGGAAGTAATGAGGCCTAGGGAGAGAGTTCTAAGGAATCTCCCATATTATTGTCATTGAGGTCATGAATATGAAATCCTCATCAAACTTGATTTAGATGTGTGAGATATTAGAGTTCTCTGAAGAGTATCACCAAAATTGGTCTTCCATTTGAACTAGGGTGGTTATCCCCCAATTCAATCCATTATGGTAGTGTTTTCAATGGTCCACCAAATATTGGAGATCTTAGAAGGCCATATCCCTAATGGTAATGCACCCTTTTATATCATATTGGAAGTGTTGGTAATCATTCACCCTCAAATAAATGAGCACATATAGATAAATAGTTTTCTGATTCTCAACAATTGATGTCATTGATGATGTAATATAAGTGATATAACCATGCGAGATTATTGAAAACAAATTTTACATACCCATATTCTGGTAGGTTATTGATTTTCAATATCGTGAATGATCAGCCCTATAAAGAATGAGGATTTAACCATCAGTATAGATATATTTAATTTAATGACTAGTGGTCAGACATCATCCATTTTATAGGAAATGGAGCAGAGATACATGGTAATCTTATCATAGACCTAGGATACCCAATGTTATCTTCCCCTGGTTGTAGATTAGTTTCATGATGGGTCCACTACTTGCTCAGTGGGAATTGGTACCAAATATATGGATCTGGTGACCTGAAAATATGAAGGATCTATAAAAATTAATATTCACTATATTTGAGAGAGAAGAGGTTCGTGTCTTCTTCATTCTTTCAATTTCTGACACCATTAATAGATCGAGAGTGTCACGTGGGATTCCCTTTTTCTATGAACACCCACATTTTAATTATGGGTGGATTCCAACAAATTAATTGCGGTTGTTATATCGTTGATCAAATTGGGATGATGGGATTTCACTTCTTCCATCCATGTTATCCTTATTGGATCTCGTCACGTGGTCTGGTTCTTCATTATAGATTTATTTCATTTTCATGAAAATAATTTACACATTCATATCAAGGTGGTTTTAAATTAATATTTCCACAATGAATCTAATGGGAATTAACCATTAATTAGTGGAGGTAGTATCATTTGGTAATTTTCACATTTATCGACATTTTTTAGGTTGGGGACATGTATGGTACCTTAATTAATGAGGGAATCTAATAAGTGAGGCCATTTAGGAGTGGATCCCAAGAAATGATGTATCGTCCCCGTGGTAGTAGCTGTTATGGGTGTAATATTATGATCATTTTTACATCATGTTTACAATTATTTTATCATGTGGGAGGGATTATTGGAATTGTTGAAATTTTATCATCATGTGGTGATATTCACAGGTTTAACGTCTTATGGGTACGGGTCGGTGGACAACTATGTCTATGAGTTTAATATTTCAAACATTGTATTTGGTGGAGTGTGTCCATATGGGAGATATGTTACACTTTGGATATTAAGTGAAGCGTCCACATGTGTGGAATATATTATAATTGTATAACTGTGTGTGACCCTTTGGTGGAATATTTTAAACAAGGATAATTGAGTGGTACCCATTAAGGAGGTGAATTTAAGAGATTCAAGGTAGAGTTTCTCTACCTAAGTGGGGGTGATTTTACTATTTGGTTTGGTTATTTGTGTCCACCAAGGGGGAATTATTCTCATGTGGGTGATGGAGTGTATCTCCACAAGGGGGATGATCTCACAAATGGGTGATGGACTGCCCCCCCCCCCCATGGAGAGGATTTCAAATAAGAATGTTTTAGTGTTTCCCTAGGGGGGATATTTCAGACTTGGATTTGGTAGAGTATAAACCCAAAATAACGAATGATTAACACTTGCATTTTTTAATGGTATTGAAGCTCATAGAGGAATCCAACAAAACCCAATTATTATATAGGTATCAAAAATCTATGTAGTTTGATTATTTTGTTTATGTTCCTGTTACAGTACCCGTCCTTGTAGTTTAACATCATGATTTAAGGATGATCATGATTTAGATGGATCCTAAATGAGGTATGATGGGGGACTTAGGTGTGGAATCTTCCTAAATTTTGATTCCATTGGGTGAGGTTCTTTGGTGAGGAGTTTTTGTCCCTGGGAGATTCATCCCATGAAGATTAAATGTGGGTCATCACATTCCCATCGCATGGGTTAATGATATAGTTTAACATCATATTTTGAGGGTATTGTTCTTATATTCAACTTCGTGTGACAATAATGGGGAACATAACAATTTTACATCATGAAACACAAATATGGATTGGGATTACACCTCAAGGGTGTCCATGTCAATGAGAGAGAAATATTTATAATAATGAATCAATATTAATATAGGTAACTAAATTCTATTTGTGATAACATATTTAGAGATAATGTGTCCACTCCTCCTATGTCATTGACCATAAAATGAAAAACAAATGTTGTGGAACAAAGGAAACCAGGATCCCCGATGACAAGTTACATATTCTTACAAGAATGTTTTAATAGGATACATATTTACAGGATAAAAAATTATAATGAATTGCCTATCTAATCATGGAGAAATTTGAAGGAGAACCTAACTAGATGGTACTTGTGACAAGAGGAATTAGGGTGTAGTTAAACTAGACTTAGATTTGGATATGGACACTAGAAACACAAATTTAATGAAATGGTGATGGGTAAATGGATGTAGGATAAAGATCTTATAAATATTTTTTTTCTGATGCTAGGGCTTCACAAATGTTTGGAGCTCTGTGATGGCCAGGGTCCTCATGAAGTTAAGTGATATTGTGAATGAGTATTATTCACAAAACATGCTAATATTTCCTCAATGTAAAATCTAGGTTCAAATAGTGTTGGATTCATCATGGATAGTAATATGGAGAATCCCAAAGTGGAAGAAATGGATTTATACATACAATAAGGCAATTGACTATTGAAAAAGGAATCCACACCCTGGGTTGAGGGTATAGAAATCCCATTGTAGGTGGATAAAATAAAATTTCAATGATTAGAATTCAATATCATTTTTTCTCATGAAGATCATTTTAATTTGGATTTCATTGATTTTATCTAATGTCTAAACGTTTAATCCAAAACAAATTGGAAATATTCCATATTTATTGGCTTAGTGGAGGCATGGTAATTGTATTCACAAAATATAGAGGCTCTCAAAAAACTGCATGAGCTTCACAAACTGATAGGTTCCTACAAACCTGTGTTATGTTTCAAGAAGGATTTTGTCAATGATCTGCGTGAGTAGAATCATCCATGAAATGGATCTCTAGGAAACATAATTTCTCTATATATAGGTTACTATCGATTTTCTAGGAGGAAAATTACATTTTTTTAGTTTTCAACAATTTTTTAAGGTGTATACCTTAACAAATTCAGCCCCCTAAGTGTAATCTCGTTCCTTTTTTGTATTACACAATGAACTAGTAATTCCTTCTTCAAAATATATTGTTACTTTCTTATTTCATTGTCAGATATTGATTCCCATCACCATGGGAAACCTAGTGACATATATGGGCTATAAATTCTAACTTAATTACATTATGATATTCAAAAATATAAATGATGAATCTTTTACCTATAAGTGATCAATATCGATGTAGAATATCATTAAATTAAAAAACATATCTGTGATGAATCCAATATCAGTGATAAATAATTACATTATGATCTTCTATCATCGGACCATCCTCAAAATCCAAATGAGTGAATTTCCCCATTGCATCCTAAGTTTTTACATCTCATCATTATCCTTAGGTGTTTCCAATGGATGTCTTGTATTAGGATAAAAACATTTCTTATCCAACTTCCATACCTATGATCAATATATTCACAAGTGGATATTCAAAACAATGAAAAGTATTTACTCCCATTTAATGGGATATGTTGAGATGTCTAGATATTTCATAATTAACCCCACCATCAATTTCCAATTTGTATAAAATTTACCCCACCTATTTGCAGTCCTAATCTATGTAGTTGACCCCCCCAAGAAATTTATTTGAATAAATGATATCCTTACATGATATGAAACAATATATATGTATTTTAGTATAGAAACATCGATGAATTATCATTCAAAGCATTTTAAGGAGTCAAATATATTTTCATTTCAAAAATATGAGAAATAGTCCCTCCCCCCATGCTTTAACCAGATCTCTATAGGGGAAATAATATTAGGACAACGTGTGGCTTGATTTCTAATTATTCTATGATACAAAGTGACACTTATATCCTTCAATCTGAGGCCCCATCACATAACCATAATAGATGGATTCTCATTTTAGGAATGATTTCCCCATTCCCCAGCATATTCACATATTCTATCTAAGGGTCTGTCTTTTCATGAATATTGTGTGGCTTTATTCGTACCAATATATGATATGAAGTTACACATAGATCTCATATCCTGGTCCCTAGCACATTTATTAAATATTTACATCCCATAATAAATGATTCATATCAATAGAATGGATTTCCATTCGAAAAAAATTTGTATATATATTCTTAATTTAGTATGATACGTAGTGAGTTCTGAATTAAATAATTATGGATCCCATGAATTGTGTAAATCATATTTACCACATATATAATCTTTTCAAAGTCATAAATGAATATGAAATGTTCATACACATTATTAAGAACTATTGAAATTTGTTTTTGAAGAACTAAATATGACTTGATTCATATCTCATAAGATATATATTGATTCTTGTTCCATATATTCTTGGTCTAGTAACAAACTTTGAAACTTAACCTACACCTTTAAATATTTATATAGATCTATACAAGGAGGAATAAAAATATGATAACCATACATGACCTAATTGTTAATTCTAATGGGAAATATATTAATGTTTATGCCCCTTATGATAAACCCAACATAAATTTATGATAATAGGGATGTTTCTTCTATACATTAATAGTATCTCTAATGTAAATGTAATATATTTGACAAATAAGTAACATGTTCATGATTTTTATATAACTCCATATATCATGTTCACGAATGGGGTTTCTGTAGGATGACCCTACATAAGAGATATGGAACAATTTATGATACTCTATGATAGAAGTGATACAGCAGCCTTCTATAATCATACAATTTTAGTTGGGTGGATTTTTTACATTCCCATATTTGGTCAATTTTTTGTGAACTTAAACCTTATCCAACATCCCTGTATGACCACTGAATAATTACAGTTGATTTTATATGAAAAATAATTGAATAATTGTTTCACTGGATTTATTTTAACCTTTCATGGTGCTCAAACCCTCCATAACTGTGTCTTAAACTATCAACAATCCACATACATTGAAAAAATGGTGAAAAAAATAAAATCCATAACCTTCCACATAAAAACATGGTTATACCATAATAAAACGACATAATAGGGTTTTAAATCAATACATGTGAATCTCTCTGTTTATGATGAAAATATAAATATATATTACATGTAACCCATTATTTATATATTGGTTATAAAGGAAACATACCCCATAATCGCACGTGTTATCTTTGGACAATGTGGATCATTCATCCCATTTCCAAATGATAACCTAATATCATCTTTATCTATCTATTCATTATCCATGTATTCATAGGAATACTTTTACACATAATTAAATCAAATTATTCTAAATTTTTTATATATGGTACATGTTCATATATTGTATTCACTGTCAATGACATTTTTTTGAAATTTCACTCCTTAGATTCTTTATAATCAGGTTGAGATTTTCATTATCTCCATGATTATAGATCCTCATACATCATAATTTTTTTGGTCGTAAATTGCATGACCTTAATATGTAAATGAATGATACAAACACATGTCATTTGAATAACCCCGAAAAAGTGACTTAGAAAAATGTTATTTATTCAAATTAAAAACCTACCCTATATGTTTCCTGTAATAATTTTTAAAAAAACATATATAAAATCCATATAATTCGTGAGTTATATTATATAACATTGGAAAAGCTGAGGGATTCTCATCAAACAACTAGGATATAGACAAATTAATAGAAATGACATATTAAATTCGTTTTCATTAATAGTGTTTTTAATACACATTGGGAAAATATCAAGGGTACTTCGGCACTTCATGAATAGATCTATTTTCCATAAAAATTATTCTTCTCACAAGTGTTTTGAACTCTATCAATCTTTTATATCTATAAAAAATTAGTAACTCTATATTTGAGGTCCATTCATAATTTTCATTACATACATGGCACAATACGTTTTCGTATATATTCCATATATGTATTTCCAAATAAAATCATCATTATTCTAATGAGGACTAACTCTATAACAATATATAATTGAAGAATCCAAATAGAACTACATAATATAATCATATTCTGTGGTCACCACTTGTGTACTTGTCTCATCCCATCATCTTTTAATCCTACTCATTTATATATAATTTACACATCCCTAAATCACATTTAGTTTAGTGGATTATACACTGTCAGAGTATGACTTAGTGAATGAATGTATCTTTTGATACCAGAGTATAATGCATCATTCGTGGAACATTGTATCAAAATCATCCAAGATCAGTCTATAATGTCTGACTATAAGCATAATTTTTATTTTTTCATTCTTGTGTTACCCTATGAAAAATTCTTCATATTTATATTGATGCAACTAAAAAAGAATCATAAAAAATCAAACTGAAAATACAAAAAGGGTGATATGAGAAATATCCAATTCTTAACTTACTAAGTCCAACAATATGTTAGACATTGGAAAAATTTAGGATTATAACACCAAAGGTGAAATTATTGTCTTATCATTTGTTGGACCCTAAAGGATTTCATTTTATGCTCATTAGGACCATTCACCTTAGATAAATTTTGGGAACACCTCTCGTCATACAAACATTATCAATTTTACTCTAATGTTGAATTATTCATCATCCATGTTTATTTGGGACATCTATATCATGATTAGAATGGTACATATACTAAACCAATGCATGTGACACACGTTGGACTGACTTCATTATGATTGATGTATTTGGTGTGTAAAGAGGTTTATTTAAAATAGAAAGAAGTTAATCATGTTAATTTAAACCACATAATGTCAGGTAATTATAATAATATATGTAATGAAACCAGAAGAATAACTAAAATGTGAAAATTAATTTATTCGTTATCAATTAAAAAAATGAGGAATCTCCACACTTCTAAATTCTCTCCCATATTTTCTCATAATATTAAATAATCTAAAAATAAATGACTGATATAATATGATAGGAATAATCCTAAAATCATCAATATATTCCATCCTAAATTATTTATAGACATATATTATATGTCTAAAATTTCATATACCCCATTACACTCATTTTCAATTCCATCAAATTGACTACAATATCAATCGGGTACTTTTTTACAACATTACTGATATTCACTTTTTCTGTCACCATCATATATATATTAGTGGTTATATAATGTAGGTGAAATAACTCCCATTGAATATATAAATTTCATGTATTACTTCAATGACTAGGAATTATTGTTTTTTAACATATATAACATGTTACGATGATTCAATAAGGTACTTAGTGAAATGATGAATGTCCAATGATATATAATATTCCATAATGAAATTATTAACTCAAGGGGAAGCTTCTACTAACTGAGAGAGACCAACTACTTCACCCTGGTGGGGAGTTATTTATAGGTAATCTCAACATAATTTTTTTAATAAACATGTATTGTAGGAGGATTAATCATTATTGAAGATCTCCAAATGGAACCTATGTTATCAAGCCCTATATATCTCCCAACTGATATCACATAAGATTATGATCAAATACTTAATAGGAAAATCCTTCGATAATGATTACCGCAATGATAAGGATGAATTAAAAAATAATTCATTGAGTTATGTGCTTAGGCTTGGATTTTTTTGAGTGATTGATAAAGAACAAGTATTTAAATCATCAATTTCTGTTAGGAGAGATCATGTAGCATTGATATTCGAGATCTCGGATCGATGATGTTGAAATTCTACAATAGATAATTGAAAACCTATTGGTTTACAGACATAAAAAATGTCATAAAATTATCGATAACACTATTAAACCCTAATAATGTACATTTTTTGGTTTTATATGAAGTTTATCCAATCATTTTGACTTTGACATGATTGAAAATAGTGATGTTATCCTATGAATTGTGACTTTGGGATATATATTATTATCTCTGATGAATATATTATTCTTATAGTGAGTATAGGTATTATAATCATGATGTGTAGAAAATTAGATAAACTAAAAAATATGATATAAACTCAATTATAATGAAAATTTAAAAATAATCAATTTCTTTTACATAGTGATGCCTTTATCGATGAAATATTAGAGGAATAATATATGCCTTTGTTGGTAGTATTCAAGTGTGCACTCACATCGACTAAATGAAAGGGAATGATGTTTGGTGGATTTGAATTAGGAAATGGGTCGAATTCCACCAGGATGTGTAACATTTTTTTGAATATCTCCTCGAAGGGAAATGTGTATGGTGGATAGTGATTTTTGATTTATCCATGTGGATTAAACTCTAATATAGGTTTTTCAAAAATTTAATGGAATTTCCATGGGCTATCCCTTCATGTGGGGTGTGTAAAACAATTGTTTTCTTCCCTCTCATCTAGTGGCGAATGTATCAGATATTTCCAATTAACATTATTTATTAAATTGAGTGAAATAAGTTAAGGTTATGGTGTATGGAATATTTTATTATGAATGACCTATCATAGTATTTGTTTTTTTATACCTGTGAATTTGGGATTATATGTTATACATGTGAGGTTTATGTGTTATATCCTTATATTCAGTTGAGCATATCACATGAACATAGAGAACATTTACCAGTTAGGTACTAGGCTAAGTTGGTGGTGAAAAAATTATTTATAATCAAATCTTTTTTGAGAGTACATTGAACTTAGGTTCCTGATTATCCACCACATAACACATGTATAGGTTTGTTGACACCAATATTTTAAATGTTGAGTGGGATTTATCACTATGAGTGTATAAAACAGTAGGATATTTTTTTGGTATTTGGGTATACAATCTATATGGATATATATTCACTCCCTATATTTTTTAGGTGATGATCCTAGTGGGATATTTTTATCATATATTTTGGTTTTAATATTAGTGTTTTTTGTTTCCATGTTCCTTCATTACTGATGTCATGTTCATTGTTTTTCACACACTATGAATGTATATCATTTCGTGTTTTGTTATTTTCGTATTATTTTCCTCCTTGGTTGAGGTTATATAATTCCCAAAAATATTACATTGTACCATCACTTACATTTTGTATCCTCAATAATTTGAATATTATTATGTGATTTCATGTGTAAATCTTCCTCAGACTTTGTGATTTGTATTGGAGTGTTGCCTATATCCATTATGAAGGCCCAACCTATGTGATGTAATATTTTTTATGACAATACAAATATATTATTCGACACATATTTTCATTTTGAAGACCCACAGATGTGATTATTGGTATAATATTCATGTTGCATCCCTTCATGATCTATTTGAAATGATATCATCATATATCCTTCGATGAACTGATTTTTAAAAATTAAATGCCTAGAATTCGATATATTCACTAAAAATTTATTATGTGTCATGACGTTCTAAGAGAAAATGCAGGATCAGTGCCTAAGATGGTGAGATAAGTGCATCGTTTTGAATTTAGATCCCACAAATAATATTCCAGTTAGATATTAGATACACTAAAATATTCATACCCCATTTACTCTAAAGGTGATTGTGAATCAATTGAACAATATCACATTTTTTATCCTCTACACTCTTTACCATGATAGTTTATCAAGTTTCTAAATCATAAATATCCCACACCAAAGTTATTTACATCTAAAAATATAATTTTATTTAATATTAGTATGAGGGGTTCATATTGAATGAGATCACCTGAAATACAGAAGTTCACATTATCACATGACTTGAATAATGTTAAACTATCATGTGACTACATTAGGGTTGCATGGTGGAATGATTACATCGATTTTAGGAAATAAAATGATCATACACATGTGTTTCTAATTAAATAATGATCCAATTTTATTAATAAGTTAATAATTATTACTAATAACACATAAATGTTTTTTGATTCATTTAAAAGAAGCATGTTACACTCTATGTTCATGTGAGGATGACTACACGATGCAGGTAACACAATGAGTTTATTTTTGAATGGAGAGTGCCTTAGTGGTTAAACATTTTTTGGGAATGAATTCCCCTTGAAAACATATTTATAATGTATAATTTATGGAATAAAAAAATATTCATGGAAAACCATAGGATAAATGAATTACTGAAGGGATTACGACATATGATGGAATTCTCGTCCCCATTACTATGTCTACCCCTTAATTACAGACAAAACTTTTGAGAGGCGGAATATTTTGACCCCACTAGAGAAATGTCAAAAATAATAAGTGATTAAAATATGAAATGTGTGGGAAACATTTTTTGTATAATGTCAATTATTATAGAAACATGTCATGCCCATATTTCAGGATTTTTTTATTGTCTTCTGATTGAGTTATGTGATAACATAATAGGGAAAACCTCATTCTGTGATCCTGGATATTCTGAATGTATGAATCTCACATCTGTATGATATCAAATTTTAAGAGGTTTGCGAAAATCTAATAGTTTTTTGTCAATATTTATCTTGAATCACTCATGATATAAGAAACCACCAAAATAAAGAAATTTATGTGAACTACTTTAGACAAGGTTGTAGAATGTGATACCTAGTGGACTCACACAAGATAATGTGAATCACATAGTAGATGATAAATGTCATGATACCGTAGTAACATGCTTCAAACGATATAATGTATAATTAGTTGGGTGTCTCCGCCACTTAAACCCCAGTTTGTGGAATTCATAATGTATAAATAATTGAAAATTTCAAATGTAAAATCTCTTTTTTTAAGAATGTTTAAATATTCATGGGAAAATAAAACATTATTTTTTGTGGATATACCCATGTTGAAAGTAATACTATAAATATATTTTTGTGGGTAATAACAACAACATATTTGTTTAAAAAAATATTAAGGCCGAAAATATTTCTTGAGTTTTTTTAATGATTTAAAATCACAATACTATGAATACCATATTTTGTGAGACTTGGAACTAGGAACATGGTTTGTTTTAACCATTTTTTCCACACTGTGTTGACCATTTTTACAAAGAAATAATTAGTTTTCCATATAATTCATAGGTTATACTTCCTATAGAATCTGATTTTTGTTTTATCTAGTTCATTTGATAGTTAGTGGTATGTTATATATTACTCTTATAAACCCGCATAATCATTCTTCTATATTCAACACTAAACATGATGTATTTTAAAAATACTAAAAATTATAAAATACATAGATTATTTTATATTCACTTATATTTTCTATACTTCGTTTTTTATAATTATTCAATTTGAATAAAATTTATCAATATTTTAAAAAAATACTATTATAATCATGTCTCGTACTTTTTAATACGAAACAAACAACATTTAAAATACTAATATACCTAGGAATATAATTTAGAATATATGGTGATTATAAAATTTAACATTAATATGTTTTAAAAATAATTTTTAAATATATTATTTCATGATGTAAATATCTTAATTTGAAACGTTTTATCAAGTAAAACATATAATAAAATAAACACAAGTTTTTCAAAATATTGAAATATTTTCTAAAACATCATTAATAGATACAAATTATTTTTAACAACATTTTCATTAGGAAATAATAACTAATTGAAATACTTTACTGCATTTACCCATCTTCAAAATTATAATATATATGTATTATTTATGATTGATAGTAGACCATAAGATAACTAGATTTCTACATAGTTCTATAGCATTTAGGAAATATTCCTCTTGAGGTCATGGGTTTAATCACAATACAATAACATATTATTAAACACTATAGTACAAATTTCATTGAATTTGTTTAATTTTTCATCCACTCTCACTTATAACCCAAAACCACTCAAAATAATTCCTAAATAATTTAGTAGAGAACTAATATCTTATAATTCCGTTATAATTATTAATCATATTTCAATCAAATTTTAGAATATTTTGTACAAATTCAAACCTTCATATGGTTTTGTTAATTTCAAATTAATAAAAAATTGATATAAATTTTAAAAATTTGTTAATGCTAAATAAATACAATGAAAATAATATCTATAGATTATGGGCATGTCTAAATTATGAAATAAATTCATGAATGTGCATGAATATGACACACATAAAATGATAACTTATATTGAAAACTAGTTTAAATAGAAACAACTCATAAAATAAAAACTTCTATTAACATAAATTAATTATTTCTACATCAAATTTATTTTAAAAAATTAAATACCCTTTCAATTATTTATGGTAAACAATTACAAATCATGGTTAGGTTATTGTTTTTTATTGTCAATCCATATATAATCTGGAATTATAATTACTAATATTATACCAGAAAATGATTTGATAAAACTATATCCCATACAAGGTTATAATAGAAAAATTATTTTTACTTTATATACATATATATGTGTGTTTTTGTGTGTGTGTCAGAAAATCATCGCATACCTTAAATGTGTCAATACTAGGCGGTTGGATTTTGGATACATAAGAAAAATTTTATAGATTATTTTTTTGGAAGTTATAGTGTTTTATGTGTGTGAAATATATGGGTTATATATATCATGATTGTATATTTAATTACATCAATAATTTACAGATATAAATAGATATGAAATGCATTATATTTTTTTCCTTCAAAAGTTATTCAAGAATTTGATTTATTTGGAATTTTAATTTTGATATTGTTTGAAATAAAATATATATATATATATATATATATATTCATTTTTCTGTTACAATAAGTTTTCTTATCTGAGGGATGAAGGATTTTGAAAAAATGGAAGAAAACAACATTATTGGTTTGTATAATTCATAAAATATATTTTCTTGATAGTGTTTGATATATAAGTATATATATTACAATATTTGATCTTTATAGAATTTAAAAAAATTACTATATGAAGTTAATAATTTATTTTCTGTATCTTTTTATAACATATTCACTCCAATAAGAAAACTAAACACTGACCGAGCCACTTGTTGAAGGAGACCATGATGAAGGAGATGTAGAAGACAAAAATAATGGGGGATAATCATTCAGAAATGTGGAGAAGATGAACATAAGATATGACTAATTGAGAGGAAAAGAGAAAATAATTTTGATCAACCTGATCACGAAAAGACAACAATGATATAGTCAATCATTTTAATTGTCCTCTCATGTCAAATACATAAATGTATTCGAGATTCCTTATATTACAATTCGGGATAGCTCCGCCTCAAATTCCCATGCATGCACACAAAATGGTGTTACACATAGGCCTTGTGGGATTCATCCCATCCTATCTTGGAACTACAATGGTTGTTAAACACGAGTCCCTTCCAGACCATGGTGGGACCTATACCCATGCTTGCTATATTACACAACAATCAGGCCTCGACCACACTATCATTGATGAATATTCTACTTCCATCCTATCCATTGGTTTCCCTATGATTCCTTTGGTGGTGGGTTGATTCATTTTTTTTAATTTAAAACATTCTATGAAAATTCATATTAAAAAACAAAGTTATCTATGTAACAATATTTTCTAAAATATTACACTTTTTAAAATTTTTAATTTGATAATCATTCCAAATTAAACTTTAAAATATATTAAAATTATTATTATTATTATTATTTAAAATTATCTCTTTAATTTAGCTTTATATTTATTAAATTATAGATCATAGAATTTCTACTTAAAATATGTATTAAAAATAATTAAATGGAATACATTTCATAAAGTAATGTCATATATTATATTATATTTTTAAATTCATTTTAGTTAATTTTTTTATAAAATATATATTTTATTATTATTAAACCAATGTTTCGAATTGAACACCTATTATAAATATTTTATCAAAATAGAATTACTATATTACAAAAACAGAATTTTTTATATATCTTAAATTTATAAAAGAGTATATTTAAATTTTTAGTACATCTAAATATAAATTTGTTGTTACAATAAATGTAAAATAAATTAATAATATTTAATGAAAATATTATTTCTAATATTAGTAATTTTAAAAGAAAAAATTAATGAAAATTATTTAATTATACCGATTATTTATAATAATAGGGATATTATAAACATAATATACATTATATAAAAATATATTTTATTGGAAAATATTAATATATCTGACATATTCAATATTAAAAGATACATTTTAATGAATAATTTTTTATTATATAAAAAACATTATTTCTGGAATAAAGTAAAATTATTGAATTATGATATAAAAAAATTTAACCTTGAAGTATAAATTAAATTTTTTTACATTAAATCAAAAAAATATTTATTATAAAAAATATCATTGTTTCATAAGTTTTTTTTGAATCCTTTATTAGTTATTTTAAAATAATAAATAAACTCATAATTATATGAAAATTGCATCTTGAATTTCATGTAATGTTACTTTCCCCTATACATAATAGAATTGAGCCCTAGATAATTATTTATTGATCTTAAAATAATAAGGAAATATCATCTTTTTAAATATTGAAAACTAGACATTCAAAACATATATAATCTACCGCTTATATTTATGGTAAATTACAACATAATGTATCCAAATTTGTCCAAACATTCACTTTGATGCCGATTATAAATAACTGATGCCACACTCCCTGATTATATACAAACAATTTATTGATTTATTTATAAATAAAATATGAAAAATAAAATAATCATTATACACTCTTATACATTTTTCAGCCTATGTTTTGGAGAATAGGGAAAATAAATTACAATTAATCAATGTTTTAACAAAAAAATAGTCATCTTCATGTGTGGATATTCATCATATGATAAAACAAAAATTGAAAATAAAAAAATGTGTGAAAAATTATAAAATACGTAGGGTGAGAAATATATATTCTATTAAAGGGTTTTTTAAAATAATTTTATATACATTACTTCAGAAATAAATATCACAATTTGTAAAATTTTATTATACATAACATTTATTAATATAAAGAATGTGTGTTCAATACATTGATATTTTTTCTAAATCATAATTAATTTGCACATGTTATTTTGAGAACTATTTTCATTCAATATAATATCTTTTTTAAATAAGTATTTGGATTTCGACTTCATCTAATAAAATTTAATTTATGGAATAAAAATGATACTTTGGAGGCCATAAGAAAATCATGTGGCCACATACCCTAATGAAATATAAGATAACATAACATTTTGGTTCTGGGTTTACTACCCATAGCATAGGATAACATTTTATACTATACATCAAATTTCAAGAAAACAATTTAATGATCCTTCCATTCTCACTCATAAACCAAAAACCACTAAAAATCACACATAAATTATTTTCATTGAATAAAATATTCCTATCATTCCATTACATACTATAATATTGTGTTTAATATATTCTAAATGATTTTGGAGAAATATATACCTTCATAGTATTGAATAAATTTAAAAATATATAAATATAAATTCCCAGAAATATACAACAAATTCGTCTGATAAATATAAGAAATGTAAATAATATGTTTAGATGAAGTGAATGTATAAATTAAAAATGACACTAATTAATGTGAAAGGAAATTTTCACATAAAATGATAAATAATTTTTTTATTACTATAGTAAATAGACACCAAACATAAAATGTTAATTTATAATTACATAAAATATTAGATATGAAAATGAAATTTATATAAAATAATTTACCATTTTAAATTTTTATGTTAAATAAAAGAAATCATTTTTTACATTGTAGATAAAAATAAAAATTTAAAATAAAATTACAAATGTAAGACCATATAAGTATTTTATAATAAATATTAATTTACCAAGGGATATGAAAAATCATAGTATAGATATATATATAAAAATATTTAACTTTGTAAAAAAAATTATTCTGTAATTTAAATTGATGACTCCAAGGTTATTTTCATCTAGGCACATATAAGAAAAATGATTGAATATTGTTTTTGATGGGATCAAGGCTTATAGGTGTGAAAAAATAAGTGTTCGGTATATAGAGATTATTGATTTGATTACATCAATAATTCCTGGAGAGAAATAGAATTATAATATAACATATCTCAATTTTATTAAAAGTCATTCAAAAATATGTTTTTCATGGAATGTTTTTATGATCTACTATAATATATATATATATATGTATATATATATTTCTTTGGTGTTATTATTATTATATCTATCCAAGGGATTATGAATTTTGAAATAAGTCAGACCCAAGAAAGAATAAAGGTTTGTTAAATAAATAATATAAAATAAAAATATTGATTTATATATATATATATATTATATTTATACCATGTTGTTAATGATGTGATAACAAATTAAACATATCTTGTATAGAGTTAATAAATAAATATATATATCCGTTTATACATTATTCATGCCAAATTGAAAAATCAACATTGATCAATGTGTGGGTTGAAGATGACATGGTAGAGGATAAGTGTTACACCATAGTAAAAACTGTTATTAGTTAAAAAATGTATGGAAGATGAACAATGGAGAATAAAAACAATGATAATTAGAGGGAACAAATAAAATTAACATAGCCTCAAATGGATATATAATATTATATCATAAATTTTAAACTCATGCCACATATAATCATTCAATGATATCAAGATTCCTTATACTGAAAGTCAATAAAGATCCATCTTGAATTAAGAATAACACTCACAAAAAGGACTCATACATGAGCATTGAAAATTTCATCCCAACCACTTGGTTAATTACATAATGCCCTAAAAGCAGATCCCTGTTAGACCATGGGTGGGAACTATGATAATGATATCCATCCTAAATGGACTCCTACACCCAATACCAATCTCATTGAAATGTTTTCCATTTCCCACCAAAGTAGTGGTTTCACAAGTGGGTGGGGTGCATTTGTATTGTTAACAATTTTTTTAACACAATTTAAATTCAAAAAACATAATTGCCAATATAAAATTATTTTCCATTTTATTAATCAATTTTAATCAATTTAATTAGGTATCATATATATTATCACAAAATTAGTTTATCTTACTGTTATCATTGTTTTTTTATTTAAAAATTTATTTCAAAATTATTATTATTATTATTAAATACTAGATATTATATTTTATAATTTATATATGTATTAGAAATAATTTTAATTATAACTTATCATTAATTTATATATTATTTAATAATATATTATCATCCTTAATTCTCATTACAATTGTTTTTATGAAATATACATTCATGTAATAATAGTCTTATTTAAAATTGACCACTAATTAATCTGTTCGTATCATATAAAAATTTCAAAAATACAAAATACATAAATTTATAATTATATTGAATTGAGAATAATATAAATTAATATTTTAATAAATCTACTTATATATAATTTAGTAAAACAAATTTACCCTATATTAATAATATTTCATGAAATAATTATTTATAAAATTAAAAAATTATATATCCAAAATACTATCAATAAAATTATCACCTTATACAAATAATATCAATAAAAACGTAATATATAAATATAATATAAATAATACAAAAAAATTATTTTCTTTAAAAATATTAATATATATACAAAAATATTAAAACAAACTTTTCAAAATATAATTTTTTAAATACATTTATTTATGGATATATTAATTTATTTTTATTATGATATATACATTATATTTATGAAAATATTATGTAATATTATATAATTTAAATAAACATATATATTAATTATAAAAACTATCTTTGTTTCATAACACTGTTTATTTAAAAAATTTCATAGATTTTCTAAAATTATAACGAATAACTGAATTAATAGTCAATTTTTAAATGATTTTCATTGAATTATGCACATAAATCTTCTTTTCTTAATTTATATCACCTTTTGAAATGTTTGTTTAATGTGATTTAATGTGACCTATTTTCAATTCATTTTAATGATTCTTTATTTTATCTCATTTTGAATCAAACTAAGACATTGTATTGGAAGATATTGTCTTTTTAAGAACAAGTCAAGTGGTTCTTAGATTTATAATAATTTATATGTCTCTTTATTTTAAGGATGATAAATAAGTGGGAGTGGGGTGGTCTTTGTTTTAACAAATTTATATTGAAATATATTTCTATTATTTCTTGGAGATGTCGAGGGATAATTACAAGTGTGACAAAGTACGTTTGAACCTTATATAAAATGGATGCAGTGAAATAGTGTTTCACATTAGTTTTGTAGGATGTACAAATTATTTGTTTAATTTAATGTGAGCACATAGATATGTTGGTTCTATGGGAACATTATGTGTGGTACCCATAAGACATTGGGTGATGGTGATAACTAAAATAAGGATGATGAGGTTTATTAGGGTGATACTAATGGTGTTGAAAAATACTACATTTGGAAAGATTTGGATTGTATTTGGAGATAGAGGTTTGTTGTAGCTATGTCTTATGTTTTTAGTGACTTCCACCAAAAATTATTTACTACATGATCTTTTGGGGTCATGTGCACACAATATAAAGGTCATGTGAGGTGGTATTTAAAAATCAATGTGGTTGGACACCTCCGTATGTATTGAATATTATGGGATGGGAATGGATAACATAATGGTGGAGGTTCTTTGCTTATAAATCCATATATGGTGGTGTATGATATAGTTGAATGTGGGATGATTTTTTTATTGATGTTGAGGATAATGGTTTGGGATAATGGAAGGAAAAATATCTTTGTGCCTTGGGTTGTAGGGAATCTAAGATGCTGATGTTTTAACAAATAGAATTATTGTGCACTTTTCAAAAAAAAATGGTTATTTCTACATTATTTAAAATTCAATTTAATGGTTTTATGTGTGTTACTGGTGGTCATGTTCCATCATTTTATAAGGGTGTAGATGGAGCCCGATGGTTATTATGATAAGTTGGAATATGGATGGATCATTCCACTCAACATTGGTATAAAAGTACCAAATTTTGTTTGGTTTTTTATTACAAGTGAATCTGATTAATTTATGTTGGATTAATTGTTTTTTATTTTCTATTTTCATACAAAATTAAATGATTCAATATTAGATAGGAAAATGTAGGCAGTGGCTATTTGATTTCATTCTCATACATTTCAAGGGACCATCATGTTGTGTTAAGAACTCTTGGAATTTATTTTAGGAATGGAATCATTCTATTGTTTTTGACCTTTTTGATATAATATTTTCTAATGTGCACAAAATGGAACGCCTGGTTTGTGGAATATGGGGGAGGTTGTTTATTTGTGCGGATAGGGAGTTTTATTTTTGGTATTTTTGGTTTTTTACATATACGATTGACCAACAAAAATATTCCACGATAGTATACAGTCTGTAGGACCTTTAAATATTATCTTCTTTGTTATGAAGATGTATGTTGGATCAATATAGTCATTTATTAATACTTTTTTTGAGGAGTTATTTTAATGATTTCCTTATGTAATGACTACCACCATTATTACTATCTTTTAAAAGGTGTATAGTCTTTCAACTAGTACTGAATAGACACCTAATGTTAGTAAATAGCCTTTATCATATGTGGATGAATGAATAAGGCCATTTGGAAAACTTGTATAATGAACAGGATTATTGGATCCCTGGGAGTGTGTTATAAAGATGTAATAGAAAACTCAAGTTTATCACTATGTGGAAGAAACGATCATATGGTATCCATGTGGTTTTAATGGAAATTTTATTAAAATGGAATATTATTTTATATATGGTAGACATTATCAAAGTAAAATGGTGGAACATGGGATGACGGTTGTATTGTTTCTCTCACAAGCACATGCATGAACTGAAGTCCAAATTTCCAAAGATAAATATATTTTAGTAATATTTTTTAATGATTTAAATTTATATATATGATTCATTTAATGGTGAATATTATATTATTGATTTATTTGACTCTTAGAATTATTTTCAGTGGATATCCTTTGGGAATCAGGATAGGAACTTAGATTCAAATGAAATATTTTGTGATCATGTTTTTTTCATGGAACATAAAATAATGGAAGGAGAGATGTTCTATTTCAAGTGACTATAATTGGCTAAACTATGTATTACTGTATAGCCTATTAATAGTATTCTACATACCTAGACAGAGTATATGATAACTATTATGATTTTATGTGATCATATGTGTCTATACTGAATTTCATTTATGATTCTAATTGGGATGGTAGTAATAAATGAGATGGGGAAATATTTAAATGGAAATATTATGCTAAAAAATGTTTTTAGAACAATAATAGTAGTTTAATTATACTCCACATTCCAATACTATTGGTTTTTGATGTGATTGGTAACATATATATTGACTATAATATGGATAGGTAGGGGCACGAGGAGACATGATATCTATATGAGTGCAGTAGGAATGTGTAATTGTGATGAGATGAACTAACTATAATATATTTCTCTATTGGGATATCTATATTATTATTGTTGGTATTGATCATAGTTTCTAGATTCATAGTTTAATCACACCTATATAGATTTCAATGGATCATCGAGAGGGAATAACTGTGGTGCTACTTGGGGATTTATTGGATGTGGCATATGAGGGTATCGATGAGCATGATCCGGAGGATGTGGATTAGAGGTAGGTTGGACAACCACATTTATAATTGGGTATTGGCCCCTGGATCAATTATTAGCTAAAGGAAACCTTCAAGTAGGTCATTCAATGTATGTAACATGGAGCTATTGGAGGTGAGTGTTCCATGGAATATGTAATATGGGAGCTTAAATTGAATCCCCAATCTAGAATTTTGGAAATAGTGTACTAAATGTATTAGAGATCTAAATAGTTATCATGCAGAAATTTTTTTATCATATTGATGCACACCTATGTTGGAGAGTTATGATGGAAGATTATTTGCTATGGCGACCCAATAATTACTGGTCTGATATACATTTATTTGTATCTAGGTATGAGGGACTTACATTTAGGGACTTTGATACTTGATTATTCAATCACTAGTTCCGTGATACATTAGAGAATATCGTGATTTCTTGTTTATGGACTTTTAGTAAGGAGACACATCAGTCATGGAATATTTTTTAAGGTTCATACACCTATCAAGTTTATTTCCATCTATCAAAGGTGATGATATCTTTAGGGTAAAATTATTTCATGATTTTGTATAGAACACCAACAGTGTATGTGGGATCATCATCAGGGTGACCTTATTTTTGAAGGTAGTGAAATGAGCATCGATATTTTGAGTTTAATTGATAAATAATAACTTACTAGGATATTCGATTATGATAGGTGGGTTAGAAAATAATTATTCAGGTTGTTGGAAGGAACTCCTTGAGGTGACTGAATAGATAAGTCATGTAAGGGATTTATAAAGGCCATAGAGTAGTTGTTCATTGACTATATGTTTTTATGGAAATTTAGGTTATATTTCAAATTAGTGTGCGAAACCACCAATGAAGTGTCAGGCATGTGTAGAGATGATCCATCTAGAGTGGTTGGAATAATAAACATCTTTGATAGAAAATTATCAATGATATGATATAATAAATTGAGCAATACCAAGATTATAATTCTAGGATACAACTTCGTAGACATGTCATTGTTTGGAGGGATATACCTAGATATTGGGGCAATTTCTAGTAGTTGGTATAGATCTGCTGGAAAGACATGCATTGGGAATTCGTGTTTCCAGCTAGCTACATGGGGTTGAGATGAATGTAATAGAGTAGTCCAAGAATCAAATTATTCATAGAGGTATTCCATGAGAATTTTCCAATTCAAATAATTTTTTATGAACTTTTCTATACCAATAGGTGAATTTATGGTAGATTAATTAACACTATGTTGGTTAATATGCGGTAATTGATAATAATTTGTGACTTATAGATAATGTGGGTGAATAAAGAAATTATTTTTTGAATTATATATATGTATATTAATTGGGTAATTTTGGTTATCATGTGTGATGTGCTTTTTTTCTATATCGACTATGATATAGGACCACATGGGTGTCATGTGTGGCATGGTTGTGAAATGGGAATCTTATGAGATACACGATTGATTGTATGTGTTAACTTTTTTATTAATTCCTAAGCAGATGGTTGGTGTGGGACCATAAAATTTTTGGGATGTTGTTAATGAAGTAATCAGGTAGGTGATTCTAATGGTGGGGAGTTCTACAAAATAAATCATCCTTGGGTGGGTATCCCAGGAAGTCTGGGATATTAGGAATGATATGGATATGTTCAACAAATTATCATCATATAGAAAACAAAAATAGTTTGATATTTTGGATAAGGGATATCTCAGGTCAATTTGTGGCTAAATAGATCATGGATGAGTTAATGTAAGGTGGAGAGGTAATATGATTCCTTGTTATGAGAAAATTGATAGATTCTATGTGGATTAAAATGTTTAGTTATGTGGTTAAACCAAATATAAAATTATGTTTCTAAATATATTTTAACACATTGATGTGTTGTTTTTGGATGGCGGTTATGGACCAAATGGTGTGTTTGGATTCATTTGTGATTTTGAGTAATCCATATTCAAAAACCTACATTTAGGAGACACAACACTTGGATTACAGTTTTAACACCGTTATTTCCAACAGTGTTTGCTGAACCATACAACCCATTTATACAAGGAAATAATTACATATAATCATATATTGTTCCCATGTTAACCATGATATTTAATATAGAGGTGTAATAATTTGGTATGGTATGAGGTATATATTCTTTTTATATAGGAATAATATTAAAATAATTCATAATGGGTGTACGTAATTTTATAATGGTTGTTTTGGGAGTGTTTGGGGCATGTTCAGAGCCCAAAGTCAATGTTTTTTGGTGACATATGCATGGTGAACAGTTATATAAATCTATTAATGGAGATATAGTGGGAGGATAAAAAATTTACCATTTAGACCAAATTGTAAGAAATAGGCTGCATAGTTGTTTGAGAATGTATGCAATTTTGGTAAATGTTTTGGGAATTGTTATCAAATGGTTTTCGAAACTGTTTGTGGATACCATTTATTTTACCTTACCCTTATTTATAAATTTCCATTATTAGACCATGGTTTATCTTATTTTTCCCTCAAATCATGTGAGCACTTTAATTTTGGTTAATTGTAAATATTTAAATCAAATTAAATATTTATGTGACCTGGGTTTTAATATGAATCTCCCTCACAGTAGAGTAAAATTTGAAGAGCCTCCTTGTGAATGTATATTGGATTTGATCTCAGTAATCTGTACACACTCTGATTCAATACTGGAATATCTCATTGGATCTGCATCAGTGAGTACTAAATTATTTTTTAGTTGTTCTTTATTATTTTTCCTATCAATGACATTATTTATGTCGAAGATAACAATTCATAATTTTATGTTCTGTTTACACTATTAATTTGTCTCCCAATCCATGTCTAATTAGGAAATTATACTACATGGGAAATCTACTACCGAGATGTGTTAAGTGGTATATAGTTTTTTCTTATCGGTTTGGTTCATTATTGGGAACCGTTTCGTTGTACCACCCATCATACATGTCTAATATATCACAATAAATGAACTGGTAAATTGTATTGGATCTAATAGTACATGTTAGGGATTCCCTTAGGTTATAATTTCATGCATTTGAGGGTTATTTCGAAAACTAGGGCCATCCATATGGTGTCCCTTATTAATTTACATTTTTTAGTCAATGATTAACCATCCATGGGTTATGTTGTTTCTTTCCCAGAGAAAGGATACACAATCATAAATGAATTGAACTCAATGAGATTTATAGGATATGGGTTTCACCATTTCCCACGTGATAACATGTTGATGATGAAATTTTTAATCATTTTATGATAATTGTTTGAGTAATATGTGTGGGTATTCTTAATATTTTCCTAAATGTGAATTTAGATATGTGATTTGGTATTCCCATGAGGTGTAATTGTATTTGAAATGGATACATGAGTGGGTAAACTAAACAGATGAAATGTTGAATAATTATCGAAATTCATTCGATGTTTTCTTTTGATATGGAAATAGAAGTGTATGAATTGGATAGTGTTTTCTCAATGGGTCCGGATTCCATGGGATTCCATGGAAATTTTCTATTATGGGATACATGTCTTATGTTGTTTTATGATCACTATCATAAATTATCAATCATAATATCCACAATCATTGCAATTATATTACATCATAAATTAAATATACATTTAAAAAAATAAGTTAATTTATTTTTAATTTGTTTTATTACACTAATATCTATATATATATAGTAATATCATTTAATTGGATATAACCTCATGATTTTTATGTTCAGCCACTGAATTAATTCTATGATTAATCGTATATTTATAAACCACACTATCAAAAAACATATTATTAAAAACAAAATAATATATATAATTGAATGTTTATCTATAAATATTGTATTTTAGAATATTAAAAATTCCCAATACACATCATGTGTGATTATTTAGTTGGATAAAAAAAATTTTTACCAATAAATATATATTTGGGATATCCAAATTGACTATGATTATAATTCTATACAATAAAAAAACAAAAAAATATTGAATAAAGTAAAAATGTATTTTACTTGATTAGATTATAGAATTTCAAACATACCTTGTTGGTATCAAAAAGAGCCATTATTCAATTTTTTTCGAAATCTATTGATCATATTTCTTAAACTAAAATTATTTATTATCCGAATAAATTTTTTAGATAAAATTTATTAACAAATTAGTGAATCCAAATAGTTCGTCACACACTATTCCCCTTATATAGAAGTCATATAAACCCATAAATTAAAAATGAATAATTATTAACATTAATTAATATATTATATCATTGTTTGGAATAAGTATTATAAAAATTGACCTTTTGAAAATATTCACAAATGAGACTCACAGCCATTGAAAATTGTGAATCTAATTTATACTATTGTGGCCAATAGTTTTTGTAATGAAAGATTCAATTATTTATTTTTTATAAAGAAATTACGAAATATTTAAAAAATTTAAAGTGGTCACTCTATTAATTTTTTATTTTAATAAAATTTTCTCTGAAAATGGTTGGAGAATATACTAAATAAATGTTCTTTTGATTTCATGGTCGATTCACAAGGTTTTCTTGATCCAAACATCCATTTCCCCTTCATTTATTTATACCATTAAAACCATTCATAAATTAGGTCCTTTTTATATATTATTACATGTTTTCAAAAGAAAAAAGTTGATAATGACATACCACTTGTATCATTATATGACTAGACAACAATTCTATGAATGTTACAATAGTATCATTGAATGTTGCAATGTCTAGATCATATAATTTAACAATCTACATAGTAGTATTATCTTGATCTACATCAATCCATACTATCATGTGATATTTTGGGATTTATTTATTATGTATCTTATCTCCTATGTTATTTTACACTCTACCCCCCAATGGTGAAGCATCATTATTGACAAATAGAAGTAACATATTGCTTTACCAATCAAAATTTTGATTATATAAAATTATTGTAATTTTTATCAAATTTAGGAGAAAAGTTAATTAAAAATTTTATTTCCATGGTTATGGAATGTGTTTAGGTTAGATGACATTGTAAAATCTATTGGGTTCATTTCATTCATTCTTTATGGATATTTTTTCTACAACTGGTTCGATTTTACGCTTTCTCGTATATTGGTCAGCCAAACTAGACAGGAAAATTATAACATGAATAACATTTATTTTTGGTTTTAATACATTCATCATGTTATATTTTTGTTATGTGGTATTATTTATATATAATATGTTTAAATAAGCACTCCCAAATCCACTCCTCTGAACCGATCATATTGTTCGAGCATCTTTCTTAAATATTACAACTTTTTATTCATCAGATTAAACAACTATTTATTATTATAACTAAACTAAATTAAAAACATTTCAACGTATTTTTATTTTTTAATAAAGTTATAAATAATAATTAATTACTATTATTTTATAATTATTCATGTTTTTAATATATCTATTTTTATTTCATAAACTAGTTTACCCTCGTTATTATATTGATCATCCATACATAGAAAGTGATGTTGTATTGAAGTGGATTAAGTTTATGATTAATCATTATTTATATTAAAAAAGTAATATATGTTGTTTCATATCATAATTTTTTTTTATTTTTGATTTAAAATATGTACAAATTTTTTATATAGTGAAGCATGACCCATCATATCAATGTGATCTGGTACATTAGTTGTGATGCACATTAATTATTTTTTTCACTCATTTTTTATTTCATGAATTTAAATATTTGAATTAAAAATATAAAGTAATTTAAAATTTTATATTTTAAAATGTAACCAAAAATATTTCTCATCATGATGATTGATTAAATATTACCATGTTTCATTCTTCAAAATGTGTACATAACTAATTTGTGGGTGGTTAATAACTTTACCCTCAATATAATTAATATGATTCTTTGTAATAAGAGTCTATAAGCAACTATGGGAATTTAATCTGGCCCTTAAGATATATTTATTTTGGTAATATTCAAAAATAAATTATCACATTACAGAATAATGAAAATAAAATCAAAATTTTAATATAAAATTTTTCGAAACATATAACAAGTATATCATAACATTACCATTATAAATTACCAAAGTGTTTCCATAATGACGGATTCAACATGGAACCATGAATTTATATCAATATGCACATTAATATTTTTTATGACCCAAACATAACTAATTACCATTGAATTTGTTCATTCAACAGCTTAGCCGTGTTGATAACTTCTAAAAGCCAATTTTATGCCCCTACATTTTGCGTTGATAATTTTATTCAACACTCTGATGTTACATCAATATTTTTTAACATCAACATGCAGTTGATCCCCAAATAAATCTATAGCTTCTTCATCAATATTATATTTTTCATCCGATTATGTAAAAATATCTTTTCTTAAGACATTATCCACATAAGTAGTCAAAAATTTAGCAATGATTATGTTAATGTTGTGGTGAACATAAAATATTATGATAAAAATAATATTTTATGAAAAAAATATAATTCCCCTTGATCTTTATTTAGTTTTTAAAAGGTTAAAGGTATTTTATTCCCTTATTGTGAATATAAATAAACCCATTGTGGTCCCATATAACATGAATGGTATTATATACATTGGAACCAATATGAACTGATTGTGATCTCTAGTTAAAAGTGTCATCCTATATTTAATATTTATTTGACACTATATTATATTTAGTCCCCAAAAGTAGAATAAAAGAACAAATATTTGTTGAATATGAGACATATAATTATTTCAATAATTTTGATTCTATTATGAATGGCTCATCCATTTCCCATTTTCAATAAAATTTACCTTTACAAAGCACATTTAATCATATTTCCTAGAACTCATACTATCTTTCCATTTACAATGAAAAATTAGAACAAGAAATTTTGAATAATCCAATGATAATATTTGTTTGAAAAGGTTCAAATATAACATATTAAGAAAAATTGAATTTCTATCCTTGTAACCAAATAAGTGACTATCACCCACCACAATCACAACTCCCCTATTTGGCATCATAGTACAATCATCATTATAATTTTTATATATTACTTATCCATTTATTACACAGCCAGTTTATGAAATAATTTTTTCACTTGGTCATATGGGTAGCCAACAAATTCATTCAAAAATTGAATTCATATTTTCATAATAATATATAAAAATTTAAACTCATTACTATACTACAAACAATATTTTATATTTATTTTATATCCATACATTATAATCTAATGTATTAAAATCACTAAGAATTTTTGGGTGGGCATTAATTTATGGATTTTAGTATTCACTACTTTGTAAAATTTAAATGCTCAGTTTATATTGTATATGATCCCAATGTTTTCTATATATGTCTCATGATCTGTAACAAGTACCCTCTTACCTTTATTGGGTGTTTTTTGGGTTATTTATAGGGGTATTTTTGGGTTGATTTTGTTAAATTTGGAACATGGAGTGTCATTGAAATTTTGTTTCATGGTTTTCCCAAGCCGTACACACCATCTTTGAAACTAATTCCCATAAAAACAGAGGGAATTCAAATAGTTGGTGTAATGTTTGTCAAATGATACCCTATCATAGGAGAAACCATAAGGTCCCCATATAAGAGGCACCCGGTTAAGGAATATGGTTTGGAAATCCATGTACTCCTACCTAGGAAAGCACGTGTGGGTTTCGATTTACTAAAAAAAATAGTTTAACACCCCAAACCCATTAGTCGTCACACGATTTTACCCAACTCAGAACTAATTTATTCCAATCTTTTTATAGGCTACTAGATAAATTTCTATGACACCCAACATTCATTCGTAATGATTCGATGCCCATATTGTACAACTTCAACACTCCCAGTATGATATCATAATCTTATGTGCATTACTCCCTATATCAAATGTTTCTCTCAACTATTTGTGAGATGGTTTCCCCAGTAATATCTATATCTAGATATAAGTTTGATTGATTATGATATTTTAGATCTTATTTCTAGTATTTGATTCATTGTCAGGATCATTAGCATGGTTTAAACCTTTCAAGAGTAATTTTTGGATTTCCATTGCGATATCACCCACCAACATTTGATGGTTGGTTGTATATTATAAAAATCACAATGTCTTCAATTTCACTTATGATTTTGTAATTATAGAGTTTTTAGTGTAAGGATAGAAATCATGTATCATAATATTATGATATGAATTTCGATAATTAATTAATTTAGGGATTTCATAATTGTATATATTGATATTGTTGAAATTGGATTAATAAATTATTGAATTTGGTAATGAAAATTTTTGTGATTCCGAAATTGATTTAATATGAATATATTATTGAGTAATTAATTAACAGAAATTATTGCGATTATGAAATTTATTGAATATTAATAATATATTGTTGAATTAATTGAAGGGATATTTAAAATTTCGAATTAAATTTTTTAATTATATAATAAATTAATGAAATTGAAGTTAATAATTAATATTTAAACTAATTAAGGGAATGTGGGTGAATAATTTACTTGTGAATTAATTAATGGAATTGATGTGATTAATTAATTATTAAATTAATTTATGTGATAGATGTGATTAATTTTTTGTTTAATTAATTACTGAAAGTATTTTTAAATTAAATAGATTGAAGTATTTAATTAATTTTTTTTAGTCAATTGATATTATTGTGATTACAAAATATATTGATTTTTATTAAAAGTTTTTTGAATTAATTAATAAATTTTTAAATTTTTAAATGTTATAAAATTTTTAATATTGATTAACATTAATTGATTTGATATATGTGATATTCTGATATATGTTATATATGAGTGTGAGAAATGGTTTATTGCATAAAAACAATAGATATAATGTGATGAATGTGTGTTGTACATAGTCTTCTATATAAAAATTCTATAGTGATAAATGAGTTGTGGGGCATAGACTACATCAAATACCCATCGCTTCCTAGTCATGGTGACAAACACCCAATATGATGGAATATGACTATGGTTCTTATTGGATGAGATAATTAATTGAGATGAAATGGATAATTAAATTCCCAGGGTTATAATAAATTTTTAATTGTAATGTTATATGATTTAGACTCCAGTATGGGTCAAATCTTGTATTGAGAGTTTGGGTGTCCTCGGGACCCTTAGGGTTAATATGGATAATTAAAGAATAATGAAATGTTTTAAATCATTTACATTAATAACTCTAATTTAGTTTTTTATATAAAATAATACAATATATTCAATTGATACTATTTTCAATTCCACTGGCAGTTGCCGATTATGTTGTACTCACACCCTAATCATTATACCTGATAGGTTCCCAAATAGATTTCATGGTTGTAGGACATGTTATGGGAAAAGGCTTAATGTTAGATAGATGAGTCAGGATAAAGCATGTATAAGAGAACAATACACATTTTAGTAGTCAATCTAGGAGTTTTTAGTGTCTTCATTTATCTTGGGTTAATTCATATTATAATATGAAACATTTATAAAAAGACATATCTATTGATTATCTTTGGATATTGTATTTCATATTTTGGTCAAAACGTTATACTCCTTTCATTGGTTATTAGATACACCATTTGGTTATTATTTTTTATTTATGAAACGTTATTAATCTATTATAAATGGTAAAGTATCTACGTCATTGATATTACTCCCTCACTATAATTCGATTGGATCTGGAATATCAGGATTTTCACATGAGTTCATGTAACATACAAGGATGGGGCACTAGTGAGTGGTACCAAGGTCGGGATGTTACAATGTGGAATTGGTGAACTGTTTTACGTTATTTTTATTTATCTAACTTTATGGAAAAGGTATACAATATTTTTGTGGGATTTGGGAGTTGGTCATGATCATTTTTATGGAAATATCTAAACTCTTTTTGAGGTAAAACCAAATAACCGTTATGGGATGTTTTTAATTGTATTTTTTTGATACAAATGTATGTTATTTAACCTTATTTGATGCACATTTTATGTGATGGGATTATTGTTTTAGAAATTTTCTATTAATTGATTCACAGACCTAAATGTCATGATAATTGAGTATGGATGCATTAATCTAGGCACTCTGAAATTTTTTGTGACATTCATTATTTTAGGCATGCATGAGAATCTAATTTTTGGTTGTTGTTGAAATTGAACTTTTTCCCCATTTATCTTTAATTGATTTGAAATATCACCTAAAATCGTATTTAATGTGGTAAAATGAATTAAAATTTGAATAATTAGAGGTTTATTGAGAAACATGAATAATGAGAATGAGTTTACCAATTGTTAACCATGCCCTGGATGTAGGATGTTTAATGTAGTGAAATCAAATCAATTTTGACTGAATTGAAGGGTTCAATGAAAATTTTTGTTGGATTTATGTAAATCCATATAAATGTGTTAATTTATTTGTTGTTTCCTAATATATGTTATCAAAATTATAGAGATATACCTTCACACTGATGTTTATGTAGAGGACAACTTGAGGATATGGCTAGAAATTATCATCATACAGTGGAACCTAAGGAAAAAATAGTGCCATGTGTGGATGTATGAAATCAATTTGTTGATATGTTGTATAACATAATTTGGATTATATAATGTTTCCTAGTGGGGGTTGTGAATAGAATGTCTGATATGATGAGAGAGTTTTAGTTTCAGCACCCTCTGACATTTACCAGAATGGGTGGACCTATGGTAGTTATGTATAGGATTGATTATATCTAGAATATTAATGGAAACATGGAGAATACTTCTGTGAATAGTTTAAAATTGGTCTCATACCATTTACACGTAAATTAAAACCATCGATTTAAAATCATGACATAAGATGCACAACATAAAAATATGATATGGAATGAATTTTAGGTGATGTTCATTGATCACTTTTACCCTGGGATGCTATAAAAAAAGAGAGTAGATGAGTTCATTAGGCTGACTCATGAGAATATTTCAATAATATACTATGTGTTCAAATTATGGAATTTCAATTCATTGATATAGTGTTGACAGGAGTTGAGGCTACTGTGGAAAAACTGATTTATGATGGGATTAAATGTTAAATTATATACCGTTTGAATATCAACTGGTTGAAGAATTTTTCTAGAGTGGTGAGATAGGCTATCATATCTAAGGGGAAACTGAAAGAGGTTTATTTTGGTAGACAAGTAGTTTCTTTTATATGGTAAGGTTGTATGAATTTTGAGAACAAGAAAAAACAATATAATTTTTTTGAAAGTCTAGTGGAAAGTAATGTGGATTGACATAGGGGATATTTACACTAGACAATTCTAGAGTTATATATCACTAGTGTGGATTTTTTTTGTAACACTTTAGATATTTATCCTATCAGATAGTGGAGTGTCATTCCAATGGTATGATTGATCATCTATAAAGGATCTATAGAAACCATGATAGATGGTTGGTGATGGAGGATCTAGGCAGTACTATAGTATTGGAAGGGGATATTATATATCATATTGTTCTAGATGTTATACATAAATTTTTCAAGGTGTTAGAGGCTGTGGATGTAGAACATCGAGGAAATAACACACATATCGACGTATTAGAATTTCCAAGGTAACTCATAATGTAGGATAAAAATGTGGGATAGAAATTTACATTAATTTCATCCAGCACTGGTAGATAGAGTGGGTGAACCATTGATATTTATAGTTATTATTCTCATATATACAATTCTTCCTAATGAATTATTTGATATAGATGTCTCTTATTTTTTCATATATGCACAACATTTTAATCATTCTACACCCTTGGTGGATTTTGTGAACATGGTAATTCCAGTAGACACACAGATGAGAGTACAATAAAGGTACATCAATCTGTTCAAATGGTGTACCCTTGAGGTTAGAGAATATTATTTTCTTTGGGATCTATTCAAAGGTAATACCCTTGAGTTTTTGAACAGGGTAATGCCAGTAGACACACAGATGGGAGTGCAGTTAATGTCATTATATTGGAATTTTTTAAAAAATAATGATTTTTAAATACATTATATTTGATATATATTTTCTTAAATAATTAATGTTTGTTAATGAATTAGTCAAAAGAAGAAATGTTCTTTTTAAAATGATCGCTGATAAAACTATCTTTCGTAAAATTTGTGTATTTAATTTGAATTGTGACTATTGGAATGTTGATGAAATAATATATTGTCTTATTTTATAATTATTTTAATGATTAATTAAGATAACTTATTGATTCGTGAATCTCTTATGTGTATTGAGGTTTGGAGTAATTTTGATGTATTTTTATTTCCTATTAATTTAGTGCACCCTAGTTTAGAATTTATGGAATCTATAGTTGACAATTTTGTCCATGGGATAAGTGTTCAATTTACTGATGTGTAGATATATTATTTCTTAATCTCATCATCAATCATGATTATCTCATTCTGAGAGTTATAGAACCCAAATACATTTTTTAGAATGAATTTTTCCATGAAGCAATCATGAGGTTACTAAGGATAGAGGATATTTTCATCTAAATTTCACTTTATTAATCACATATAATTTTGTGTACGACCATCATGCTAGATGGTATGAGTGTATGTTGTGGAAGAATATTATATTACGTAAACACAATAGACTATTCATAGGAAGTTATAAGGCATTATTCATATGAGAATTATTTTATAATGTTTGGAAGACATTAATATATATAATATTTTATGTCCTCTAGTATGGGGATAATGGTGGGTTGGGGTACACATTTCATTTTTTTCGAGTAGGTTTCATCACTTTATAATATGTTTTGGTATGATTTATTAATTATTTAGTGTTTTTTGATGTTTTTTCAATGAGAAATGTTTTTATTAAGATCATTTCGGTCATCTATAATGTTTATGTAGATGTATTAATATTAGAAAACATAGATCTAAATATATTTCTTTTGAAGACACTCAGATTTATCCAACTGAACATAATTATGATGAAAAGAATATGTGAGTTTTTCTAATGTAATATATTCTCCCATGTTAACCTTAAGTAGTCATCAGTTGTGATTATCATTATTAAAGAGTTTTAGTGGTGATATTTAGAAATAATATAATGTCATTGACATAATAAATTTTATTAATGTAAGGGTCTAGTTATTTTATTTCTCATGTAATTTTGTTTTTTATCGATGAAATTTTTATCTTTGACTCAGACGTTGTTAATGAGTTTAAATATGATGGGTATAATGAATTAGTTTGGAGAAAGATAATAAATCTCTAGAATATTGAATCATCTGAAAAATTTTATTTTTGATTTGATCTTGAGACTTTACCATGTTGGATAATTTTTTTATTTTTAAATATATCACCTGAATGATTGATTTTTATTCCCCTTCATATTTGTGATATTTTCCTTGTACTAGGGTTTTACTTTTTGTATGGTTTTACATATGAAATCTTATTATATTTTTTGGTTGATAAGTAGGTAGTGTGGTTATGTCTTTTATGTTTAGATGGATTCCCCAAGAGTTGGTGTATTGTGAGCATTGTCATAGGATACAAATAATTATCCTATGGTGGAACTATGTATATTTTATTGACGAATGATTTCTTGTGTGATGTATCCAATTTCTATTTGTTATTCTACTTCATGAAGAATTTATTTTAATTATGTGTTAATATATTTAGGTATCTATTTCCAATGTTATGTTTAAGTAAAATTAGGTTTTTTGTTTGAGGAGTATCATTTTGTCGAGGGTGGTGTTTGATGATGATATTTTGGAATTGACATGAAGATATAATAGAGGAGATATTTGAGAATCAATTTTTCTATATACTTTAATCATGTTTAGTTTTCTCTTTTGTTAGTTCACTGTGATTGGATAACAGTTTTTGCAGAACTAGTGACTAAATGTAATTCAAATATTATAAGAGTTCCAAAATTAGTGAATCTCTTTCATCTAAGAGTTATCCAACTCTCTTTCTCAATTAATGATATACTATGTCCTAGTGGATCCTAAATTAAATCATGGTTTCTTTTTTTTTTGTGAACACTATTTATAGTTTTTCAATTAATCTTAGATGTTCTAGGTTATGTTTATTGGTTCCATACATGGTATGAAGTTTTAATTGGTATTGAATAAAATATTTATGGATTGGACCATTTTATTTTATTTTTTTAGCATTGCTTTATATTGGTATTAGTATATTTTTAGAACAACTATATAATTTATTTTAGTTTTCATATTTGGGTGTTTCATATTTTTGGTTTCGTGGATATTTTGGTTATGTTTGGGTTCTGTATTGTGATCTTAGTTTGTCCTTTATCATGATCATTGAGTTTGTTGTTTTTCATGATCCACCAATTTTAATGATATTTTCTGGGGGTAAAATGTTCAATATTGTGGAGAACTAGTATATATTGACAATTAAAATCTATTTTTATGATTTATTACCTCGAGAAAATCTTAATTATTTTTGTCTTATGAGGACTATACATGTCTAACGAGAAGATATAGTGATAGAATATAATGAATACAATAATTCACATTATGAAATATAGTTTCATTCCATTATTCACTTTTATATAGTTCTTTCCAATTTCATATTTAATTATTCACTATTCTTGGTAGAATCTATTCACTACATGTAAGGTGATTTCATAGTCTTATTATTCATGATGGAATCATGATCATGATATGAATTGTTATTCGATCTATGAATAATTCAATAAAATTTAACTTTTTGGATTTTTATCCTTTCCTAAACTGGAGTTATATCATTATTTTATTCCTTAGACATTATATTCCTAACTCAAAACTCCCACAATGTACCCTTGGTTTCTATTTCACTTCATAGATGGTCTTTTAAGTTTCATTAAGAGTCTACGTTGATTCATAGAGGTAAGATGTTTACTTGTTTTATTTATTGTTCTTTAATCTTATACAATAATAGATTCTTTAGAAGATCATTTTGTTATCTATGGTTATTATTTTGGGGGGATTTTGATGTATAAAGTATTTTTTGGAACCCTCTAGGTTTCGTAATGTCTATCTAGGTTGATTCATGGGGAATTTTATCTACGGTCGTTGATTGAGAAAATATTTGAGGAAGGTGTCCTATGAATATATCATTAATTTTAATACTAATATTTCTTATTTATTTATTATGTATTTCAATTACCACTTTATTTATAACAATTATATTTATGTTTTTATATTAAAAGATTCCAATTTTATTGAGTACTCAAAAAATAATAAAAAGGGTAATTATTTTGAATTGATCATTATATTATTTGAAATGTTTCATGATTAATATTGGAAATATAAATTCATGATTGGTTCATTTATTATTTCATATATAAATGGAACATATGTAGATTTATATTGTGATGGAATAATGTAACTTTAAAAATATATGGTTTGTTTTACCCTCTTATAATACATTTAAAACATTTATTTGATGATGTATTTAAGCATATTTGAAATTATATTAAATGCTCGATCATGATTTTCAATGTGGATGTCGTGATTCTAAATTTTAATGGTTCCATGTAATTGTAAAAACATTATGAATTTATCCATTACATTTGATAGAAATTAGGGATATTTATATTCAATATGATATGTATCTTGTATTTGTCCATTTGTAATATAATTTTAGCTTATGAACCATCGAATTGTGTACATGTTTAAATTGTGTTTTTTATTATTTAAAGTAATTATTTTGATAACTGTGAAATTGTTTTCAATTTTTAAAATGAACTGATATTGAATATGATCTTATAGAATGTTCATGCAATATTTTTGGTCTATTTTTAATATGTTTGTAAAAATGGATATTTTTTTTAAAAAACCCATCATTTATAATTATTTAAATTGAGAATATGGTACCTAGATAAGAGGTGGACACCCATTGGAGCCATGAAATTAGGAATGATGTCTTGTATAAAAATGAAATGATATGGTTAGAATCCCTAGAATTAGATATTTATGAAAATAATAGGTAATATTTATTATGGTTTGGTGACATATGTTGGTTATCTATAATAACAACTCACAAGTTCTAGTTTCATGGGTACACACCCAATTAGTTTTTCGTGGTCATTTGAGGTTTGGGGATCGCAGCTAGTATTGAACTGATATAAATTTGGACACTTTTCCATTTTTAAAAATTCTTTTATAGTTATCATTAAGTGTTTATTCAATTTTATAATTGGTCTATAAATATATTCTTTTTACACATTTATGTAATGGTTGATTTCAAAGATATCCTCTAATCTATTGAAAAATAAAATGATTATTTTATTTTAAAGCTATATCAATGTTTCCAGAAATCATATTTTAGAGTAAATTATGAAAATCATGTTACCCATGTAAACTTAGGATCTCATAATAATGATATACTATAGTGTGTATGGGTATTTTGAGTTATCAAAATAATATTACAATTTATTTAGAGATTTTACATAGAATATTTATAAATTACATCTAATAAATGATTTTGATAATGTAAAAAAATTGAAATTTTACATAGAATGAATCATGGATAACAAGAAATTGGGAGTTTATAATAAAACATCCTAACACATGTTTTAAAGTATAATACTTGAAAACCAATTTTGTATCCTTATTTATAAACTTGATTAATATTTTTTATTTTAATTATTTATACATTAGGTCGGCGGGTGGTGACCTACTATGATATTTTTCACACCCCTATATCAATAACACATTAGCAAGATTCCTGACTATAGAGGATGATCATGGAACTCTTGTTTCTAATATAGATTAAAGTTTTTTTCCTTCCTAACATACACAAATAGTCAAGGTAGCTATAACACACCATAATATTCAAATTTATTTTCATTTAATCATATATTTAATAGTGTGTTGTATAGGAATCATGGTGCACAAAAAAACCCCAATATAATATGAAAATTATTATTATTTATATAATCCAATTCGGGTCTAGCCATTGGATTGATGGATATGAATATGAATAAATATATTATACAATATTATACCATATATTTCTTTATAAAATTAATAATTGATCTTATATTTATTATAAATGGTTTGAATTAATGGAAAAATATTTTGATAGTAAAAGAGATATTTTTCATAAAAATATTTTTTTTTGTGTAGTGTATTTTATAAAAATATATTAAATTAACAACAATTGATAAATTTTTATGATTAAATATGTAGATTATATAATAAATTTGACTAATTAACATTAATTTTACTATTTATATACGGAATGTATTGAAAATAAATTAATTTTATTATTCAAAGATACATTTTCATCAAAAAATATTATTATTAAAATTTTTGAATGTATATTATAATTAATTTCAACCAATTTTGGATATTTTAATTGAAAAAACGGATATAATTTTTTAAATAAAAATTTCATATATTCTTTTCATGAATTTTATTGATTTTATGATTTTTTCAACTAATATAAAAAATAATGATTTTGGAAAAAACTTCTATTATTTTATATAAATTACATTATTTAAAAATTCCAATTTTATTTCTATAATTTTAAATGAAAATAAGATCTATATTATTAAACATAATAGTATTACATAATTATGAATTATTAATATAATTAATTTTGAAATAAGTTCATTTTTATTCCTCAAACCACATTTTTGTAAAAAATCAATTTTTATTGTGATTTGAGCCCTTATATTAAAATATAATTCATTAAATATTTATATTTAATTAAAAAAATGTATTCCATAATTGTAGTCATATGTTTAAAATTTTAATAGATATTTAGATTTAATTTTATTAATTATGAATAATAACAATGGTAAAAAAAATTTTATACAATAAAGGTTAAATATTTTTAATAAAGTTATATACGAAGTGATGAGGCCGAAATTTATTATTTTAAATTTGTATTGTATGTTTTTAATACAAAAATAATATCTTTAGCTTATAAATACGTTTTTTTGAGCTAATCTTTCTTTAGTAAAAACATTATTATATTTTAAAACATTGATAATTTACAAGTGTGTTGTTCACCTCACTTATAAAAGAGAACCTCTTATCTCCCATTCCTCATAGAATTTTAGCATAATATATCTAATAATACATACCCCTCAAAATCCCACCCCACATATTATAGTATATTTTCTTCCTAAAATTTCATTCTTATAATGATTAAAGTTTAATTTTAAGGGAGATATTTGAGGAGATGGAATAAGTCCTAGAAGATCAATTTCTTGTTTATTTCTTCTTATATCTCTTTATACTATTCTAAAATCATATTGAAAAAATATTATAACTGTATTATATATAAATAAATTTTATTATGAATTTTTTATGCCCCCATTTCAACTTCTTTTTTATTTTTTGTGAAATGAAAATATTTACCCTATATACGTGTTGACTACCAGCACATATAAAACATGTTTCAATTTTAATGAATGTATCATATAGATGGTTTAAATGATATAACAATTTGATATATAAGAATTTTATGAAACTGTTACATATCAGTAATTATAAAATATTGTATACTTTATATCTATTTTCGTTCATTTGAAATTGATAATGTTTTTCATGTGTATATGTATAATTCAACCTATATGAAGCAAAGAGTTTTTTTCATAAATAAATTACAAGGATCAAAATAAATATAAAAATAATTATTACATAATACATATAGAGTATATTTATAATTTTTTAAATTAAAATATTATTAATTTTTTTTTATTTTTGACTAGTAAAAAAATTGAAAATATGATTCTTTCATATTTAAAAATTGTCATCTATATGAAAAAAATGGATTTTTTCATGAACACCTAAAATAGTTGGTCTAAAAATTGTATAAAATGTATAAATGTGATAAATAGAAAATAATTAATATTATTTGTGCAATATAACAATAATCAATTTGACCATAATCAACACACTGATATTGAATTAAAATTATAAACCAATGACCCCAAAACATCCTACAAAAACATACCCATTTTAGTAACTATATACATCATTTTAATTAATGACCCAAGGTCAATAATAATAAAATGAACATGAAAATTTATATGATGTAATTATTAATATAATTCAATTTTATTGTTTAGTAGTCAGACAATGTATTTTCTAAATGATATATAAGTTTATTGATATTTTATAAAACCATATTTTAAAGTATTTCAATAAAAAAATTCTCCTATATATATATATTACTCAAAATATCACATAAGATTATTATTTATACAAAACAATTGTTGAAATTAAAATTAAATTAATATTGACTTTTATTTCAATGGTTTATAAATAAATATTGTAATTTTTTTGTCATTTGATGTTTTCTCAACAAAGATGAAAAGGAATATTTATCAATGTATATTGATTGGCTTCCCTTCAACATCATCATAGAAATTATTCATTATAAATAATCCATTAAATATTTCCGTGGTTATTTTATATAAAATAATTTTCAAAATATTTTATAATTTTTTGTTTTGAAATGTTTTTCTAAGGAAATATAAATTTATTCTTATATTTAAAGGATAAAAAATAGAGTTATTTATTATGTGATTGAATTATAAAACAAATGGGTTTTATGATTAAAGGGCATGATATATGTGTTTTATTCATGATAGGATTCATAGATGTATTATGTTACTGATGAGTGTGTCAGATACATATCTAATGTGAAGTATGCAAGATATATCAATTAAATGAATTTTCTAAAATGATGGTGTTTACTGTTTATAGGATAATCTTAAGAGATATTTTAATTATCTAGTTTGGTAATTCTAGTATAATTTTTCTTGTAATGGAGAATTTATATTTAATTTCCCAAGGTACATGTATGATATGATTGTAATTAATTGAAGTGGATATTATTTGATTTCATAAGGTAATTAAATATTATTATTTTATTAAAGAATGTTTTATAACATTTTTTAAAACAATCATTAAAGGATAAATTTCAGAGGAAATCTATTCATGAGAATTATTTTTTATTAGAATTCATTATGATTACTATTTTCTAATTAATGAGTTCATATGAATTGTTTTATGAATTATTGTGAGTTATTAATTTACTGACTGAAAATTATATATTTATTTGATTTTTGAGAACCAATTTTTGGGTGAGCAGGAACCGGGCCATACAATAGATAACTAGATCACCAAAATCAAAAGACAGTAAAGAATAAATCCACTTTCATACAAAATTCAAAATCGCACAGGACACCTCGGGACACAGATACTCAGTCAGCGAGCCTCTTCACATCACACATCACTGACGACAACCCACCGACCATCGCCATCGTAGCTTTAAACAACATCAAAACCTTCACGCTTGTCATCATTTAGAACCATATCATCATCGCTCCCCATCCGAAGACTGTCGTCGACATCGTCATTCCATCGTCAACATCATCGCGCCATTGATAATGAGTGGAAATGTTGACGTTTTATGTATTTTTTACATAAATATATAAAAAATTAAACTTCTAATATACTAAAAATTGATAAAAGTGAAATGTTTTTATAATATTATATGTTAAGGTTCTTTATGTTTTGATGCATTATAGTTGGTATGTGAGGAATGGTTTAGGAAAATATATATGTTAGGGTTTTATTAATTTATAACTTTTTTATTTTATATGCTATGTAGAAATATGGTTATTTTATGAAACATTTATTATGGGTAAGAGAAATATATTTTAGTTAACATAGGATGATAAAATATTGATAAAAAGTGTGCTAAAATAGAGTATGGGTGTATTAGAGTATGAAATTCATCAGATAGACTAATCAAATTTACATATTTTTTAAATTTTATCTCCTTATAAAAAATATTCGTTACATAAAAAAATTTATTCTATTAGGTTAATTGTTATTATTTATGATAGTTAAAAACCAACAATCATAAAAGTTATTTGTCTTCGATAAGATTAAATTTCAATAATAATTGAAAAACATACCAAATGTGATTTATATATCTTATCTATTATTGAACATTCATAAAAAATACATTATAATATTTATTGATACTTTCCCATACATTGATATCATAAATGACCATGGGATAAATTTTACATTGATAAAAAACAAATCTAATCAAACCCATTGAGGATAATACTGCAATGGAATTTATAATGTTTTTAAACTATTTAACATATAAAAAGAAAAAACAAACCATCTACATGGATACAAAAGGGTGATATGTTAAAAAGGCATTTGTCATTCACTTATTATATAATTTTTTGTTCATAAAAACCAACACATATTTGAAAAACTATTGTCAAATCATATAAAAATTTATTATTTTAAAAATGATTAAGATGATATTTCAAAGTTACATATTCCAAAAAATGTTATTTAAAATTTCCAATATATTTAAAAATAAATATTAATTATGTCATAATAAAATTGAATAGATATAAAAATATTATAACCATAGAATGGTTTTGAGGCATTGTGATAATGTATGGACTCAACTGAGTAATCCATATGGCATCCATATTAGAAGATGGGATTTTAATGAATGATGATTTATATTTAAAAGGTGTGATTTATTTATGTTTAATGTATGAAACATGACTAGATAAATCCTATTAAAATATTAATATTGTTTATTTTAGATATAAATTATATTGGAATATTGTGAACCTATTAGTTAAATGATTATAATTAACATTTAATGATAGATGTATTCCTATATAGTGTTTCTGTATTCATGAGGTAGTGTTATCTAAATTAAATGATGACTAGAAAATGTACAATTATTAGTTAAATGGAATTAATAATCTGTTGGGAAATTATGTGACTTGATTCCATTATGTGATCTTTTATGATTTTTAATAACAATTTTATCTTTATAGAACCATCATGATTGACTTATATTTTAGTGAAATGGCTATTTATGGATGAATTATTTTATATATTGGGGGAAAAAGTTGAAACATATCGATAACGATTATAGTTAATATCATATATGATGGTGAGGTAAATATGATAAATTGGGATAAAATAATTATTACATTTTTGGTTCACATAATTTATCATATTTAAAACAATGACAATAATAATTTTTTAGAACCTATGTGATTCATATTGTATTTAATGATGTTTATTGTATTGGAAATATTATTAAATAAAAGTAACTTAAAATATTTTTTTGGATAATTTGGATGTTTATTTAAGGGGAAATAAGAATTAAATTTTGGAAGCATATATGGTTTAATTATAGATTTATGTTGATGTATGTTAATTATTTCACAGATTAACCTATGCTGTAGATTTCATAATCATTGAATATATAATTTTGGTATGTGAAATTATGTGTCATTAATGGTGTTTAGAGGTAAATTTTAAATTGATATCAGAATTATAATACATCAAATGTTTCAAAGTATTGGGATTGAGAAACATTAGATATATTTTAAAGAGTTTTTATTTTATTTATGAACGGATTTATATGGATATTTTACTGTTATTTTACATGGATTAGACTACTATCATGAAGATTTATTTATATTAGATGATATCTTATCTATTGTAAAACAATTTTTTTTATAAAAATGTATATAGACATATGAAATAAATTTTAATCCTTTTAGGAATATACCAATATTTTTGATGAATATTTAAGTTATTTAATATGGATATACTCTTCTTTAATATCAATTTCACAAGGACATATTAAAAAAATAATTGGTAAATTTTCTTTAATATTAACTTATCTAATGAAAATAAATATTGTAATTGTAATTTTTTTCATGTTCACTATATTCATAAAAACATGATCCCAAAAATATATGAAAATACTATTAAAATAAAAATATTATCCTTTAACCATCATTTCCGATGAACATTACATTTTATTTATCCATTAATAATTTATGGGGTTTTAAACAAAAATATTATGATTATGTTCTCCATCTCTCTGTTTTATTTTTTGAGGTGTCAATTTTCTAATCTATGTCTATTTTATCACATTCCACCAATTTTATCATAATATAATAGCATAATTACATTTTTTCTATTTGAAATTCATATTTACATTCAATAATTTAAAATGTCTCTTTTATTTGAAATTTATTTGATGTGGGTTTTCAATATATTAATTGTTAAAAAGTAAAAATGTTTTTCATGTTATGAACATTTTTTTTCCTTTTAATCCTTGGAATTATATTTCCAATCAATTTTTTGAAATTATTTTATTAGACCCAAGATAATTTTTTTTGGTTGAAACTTATTTAATGGGGGAATATTTTTACCCCATAATATTGTAGAATTTATATTTTAAAAAATATTTGATAGCATGTGGTATATACATCACTGGGCTTAGATGATCCATGATATACTATAAAATTACTATTATCTAAAAATAACTATTGTGAAGTAGTTATTGGGTTGGAGTGCATGAATTGAAATAACTTTTTTATTAAATATATTTTTAAATAATCTCCATATTAAAATGAATATTTAATTTCAAATTTATTATAATTTTGTTAGAAATGATGATTAAATATTATGAATGTAAAAGTGATAATTTTTATAAAAAAATTTATATGTGAAGCGTAATTTTATTATAATATATTAAATTTTATACGAATTATAAATTATAATAAATATATAAATATATAATATATTAAATTTATTTAATTAAAATTAATATAATTATGGTTGTTATGATCATTATGTTTTAATATTCATTTTATTCTTGTAAAATAATTGTTATTCAAAATTGTATTTTATCAGATTTATTGAATGGATATTATAATTAAAAAATTACAATAATATAACTACATTTTAATGAATGGGAATAATTTTATAAATTATCCTTTTATACTTGTCTATGGGTGATTTTTTTATTCCACAGAAATGGATTGAATTTTTAGTGAATTGTATAAAATGTTGATCATTCCAATATATCATATAATTTATCTAAAAAAAAATTAAAACTCCCATTATGTTGTGTATTTAGTTTTAATATAACATAAAACCCATTTTATTTACAATAATATAAATAATTCTACAGCAATAAACATTATATTTTATTTTGTATTATGTTCATTCTTATGATAAAAACATAATTTTCGAAAAACAACTGTATATTGTGTTTTGTGTAGATATATTAAAATTAATTTATCCCACATATAAAATCATAACCATAAAAATTTGATTCAATATTTTAAATATTTATTTTGAAAAATATTAGATAGGTCAATTTATTTTCTTGAGGATTATGTATATTTATCATACTAAAAAATGTTCCACAACAATAAAGGGTGATTTATCTTAATTAATGTAAAAAACATGTCATGCAGCATTAAAACCACTATAAAATTTTTTTAGATTGTTACATATTTAAACATATCTCATTAAATATTAATTTGGATATTTTTTGATCCATTATTCTTTTATTATGCGTTTATATCAATTTTATCTTGGATAAATTATAATTTCACCACATCACTTTCATATAAAATGGAACCTCCTGTTATAACATCCTCATAAAATTGATAACTCTAATTTGGCCAAGACATACCTCAATCACTATCCAAAATACATACCCATGTCTTATGAGTCCGATTATTCTCAAAATACTGTTTCTTAAAGGCATAAGATGAAGTCCAAAGGTAGATATTCAAGGAGAAGTTACAATTCATTAATGATATATCAATTTTATATAATTCTATCTTATTCAACCCTACGTCAACCACAATGAAATAATAATATTATTAACAAATAGATATTGTAACTACCTCAACTATAGTATCTTGTGTATAGATCTTACATAATTACATTGGAATAGATACAAGATTTAAAATCTTGATAGACTGATTAGTTTAATAGTTTTAGAGTACTAAATACATTCATGATACAAATATAGGAAATATAAAATAAATCATTACAATGGAAAATTATTATAATCCTTGAGACTTATTAATATTATTTGTCTTCATATCGAGGGAAATGAAAACAAAATAATGGCAATGTGAAATTCTCATTAAATGTTATATATAACAATATCCCTCATTAATAAATAAATAATAATCAAAATATAATAGTTTATAACTTAACACACATTAAATTTAATAAATAATTTTACATTCATAATGGTATTATAATAATAATCTATAAATGGTAAATAACTAAATACACATTAAATTTAATGAAAAAATGATAATGAAATGAATCCAGATATAATGTCATGGTAAAAACCACATGGATAAAAAATGAATGAATTTTTAATTAGGTAAATTCTAAATTACTATAATTATTTATATTAGTAAAAAAGAATCCAATAATTTAATGATATTTCCCATGATTGTTTAAAACAACTCGGGGGAAACCCATTTAATATGCCAAACTAATTTGTCTCATGAGACCATTCAATGCATCATAGGGATATCAATAAATAGGTACCTACTGTAACAAAATATCTAGATCATTAATCACGTATCTAATAATATATTTCATTCATGAATCAATAATCATTATAAAATATCCATATTTAGAATATAATAAAAAAAATTCAAAATTTTTCTACTCTAACAAATAACATTAAATGCAAACACCGAACGTTCAATAGGAAATAAGTTTAATAGATAATCATATTTGTGAAGAAAATAATATATATATATATATAATTAATGTTACATATAATGAAAACTTATAATAATATAGTTATTTTCAAGAGAAAGATAAAAATTATAAAAGAATGTGAGAATAAACAAAATAATTTACCTCTTTAGTCACTAATAAATTTTAGAACATTGAATTGAAATCATAAAATGGAATCTTAATAATAATTGATAAATAACTATTAATTATAATGGCATAATATGGTATGTATATACAGCATCTAAAATTAAATTATTTCATATTAACAAAAATGTATTAATGAAATGGAAATAGCAATGAAATCCCTTACAACTTGGTAATGTTCATGTAAAATACATTTGGATGAAACAATTAAAATTAAAATATAAAATAACCTGAAGTATGCATCATTTAGGATATTAAACGTAATATGGAAATTATTTACACAATATAAAAGACATTAGATGCACAAATAATAAAATATGCCTCGGTAAAGGTAAATTTTAATGATGTCCCTTACCTCACACTATCCATTAGTTGAATATGAATTAACCTTATTTATAATGGTTTATATATTTTTATTAAATTTTAATATAACAATAATAATATTTATAATATCCTTTATGATCATATTAAAATTATTTTACAACATTTTTTTTTAATAATATTTCATTATTTTCATTGTTCTCTGTGTTTATTATAATATTTTCTCATGTGTGTTTTGTCATGAATGTTATTGTACTGTACAATGTATATAAATCCATAATATACATAATTATAATAATTTTATACATATAATATTTACTTATTTTATATATTATATTAATCATTCATAAAATTTTGTATCTAAAATTGAATTTCATCACATCATGGAGATGGTAGGTCGTACATTCGCATTATAGGGGATACCATTCCCTTAATAGGTGAAAGAAAATAGAATTTTATGTTATATTAATTTTACATAATTTATAATATTTAATATATGCCACATCTATGAATTTAATTTACCCTTATTCCCTTTGATGTAAGGTGTATATGAAAAATTAATCACATCACTTCGTGAGGTCGTAGTCCACCGTACAAACAAGCTACATTGACATGTATTAAACTGAAATAAATTATGAAGGTATATGTGATATAATAATTATATAAGTATTAATATAAAATAAATAAAATATATATAAACATTAAATACATTATTATATGAAACCATTAGAGGTGATGATGGAAAACAATTTATATCGGTTCATGAGGCCGTTAGGTGTTGTACACACCTTAAAAAATTCATTTCCCTTATGATAAATGTGGAGAAATATATAGGTTATTAAATTTATATACTAATTTTATGTTATATGTTTGATTCTTGCGTTATTATGTTATATTGATTTAATATTGTTTTACGGAGGTGAAGAATAAATAAAACTAAATCGATACATAATAATGTTACATGTTCTTTATGGAACAACTTTAGGTTTCACAAAAAACCATTCATATGGTTTATTTATAATGAAAATAAGGACTATATGATATGTTATATGGAATAAATTATTTATTCATTAGGACATGGGTGAACCAAATTTCTTTTTATGTGTGAAGTGGATATAAAAGGGCGGACACCTTATGAGATGGGGATACAAAACACATGGAATAACATGAAAAGAATAAATTACACCCACATTTCTATAATGAAAAAACCTAAAAATTGAATAATTATATACCATTAGATTTTTTAGCTTATTAATATGTCCATCCAATGATTTTTTGGAAATGTTTTAGTTTATTTTATCCCTTATCTTCTTAGTATAACTCTCGGTAAATTTGTTTTCCCTGTAAATGTGGTTATTACATTTAACCACATTTAATTTTCATAATTGTAAAAAATTAAGTAGAAATTACAATATAATATAAATTATTAAAAATAAATGAATTTAATACCTTTTTAAAAATTCAATTCCTAGAAGTGAAATTATGTAATTCAAAACCATACTCCCATTTGAGATGAAAATAATGTTTTTAAAGAAAAAATTCACATAAATTTATAATGTTTTGTAATAAAAAATCGATATTTAAATGATCCCACAAACATAATTAATTTTTCAAAAAAATAATTTTCTATAATTTTAAATTAAAAAAAATTTAAAATGTAATTTTAAAAATTTAGAAAATTAAATAAAAATGGATATTATAAATTTAAATTTGTATTTTCACTATTATTGAAAAATTGATTCTTTTTCATAAAAACCTTACAAAAACACTCAAATATAAATTTTTATTAAAATTTGAAAGGATAAGTTTTTTTTATAAAATATATTTTTTAAATGTTTAAAAAATTAATTGTATTATACCAATACATGAATTAATGAAACTGTATTCTTTGAAAAAATTAATGTTATTGTAAAAAAATCTATTACATTCAAATGATTAATATTTTTATTTATAATCAACTGATAAAAATGAACATGTATATACTATAAATTTATCATTATTTTCAATGTTTTTCCCATACCTATTATCTTAATATCTAGGTTATAATGTAAATTTGTAAATAATATTTTAATAGGATAACATGTTTCATTTACACATGACGTTACATGCATTTCATGGAATCAATGATAATGAATTTATGTAAAAAGTAAATAAATTATAAATTTCTTGGTGTTAAATGTACTAAAATATTATTTCGATAATTTTATAAGCCTTTTTTAACCATTCCAATCTAATGGTAAATGGAATCATTGCTCATGTGTACGTGTGACTTACACCTCCATGAAGCTATGTGTTTTTTATTCACTAGTGAATTATATTTCATGTTTAAATGATGATAAAATGTGTAAATAATATTATTAGGAAATTATTATGATTATATATTGATAATATATATTATAGAGTTTTACTCTATCGATTCGTTTGGAATAGATAATGTGGCTCAAGCGAACATGTTGAATACCACATCCACAAAGTGAGGTGATCCATTTTTACACTTACACATATAAGAATGGTTATAAGGGTAGATATAATGAATAAATATAAAATATATAAAAAATTACTGATTTTATAAAATTAATATAAAATCCAATTTATTTCATTCCACCCCTTATAAAAATGAAAATGTCATTTATGCTTCTATAATATTATTGTCTATAAATGAATGTGGTTTTATTATAGAGACGTAATTTTATTGTTGGTTTTAAATTTGAATATAATGTATGAATATGATATATATTAATTATTAGATTATACTGAAAATGTAACCACAAATCCATTCACCGTAGTTAGGGAATTGATGATTTTCTACATTTAAAAACTGTACGACTCAAAAAAATCCTATGTAAAGTTAACTATTTTAGTTACAAAATCAGATATTGAAATAAATGAAATTAAATGAATATTAATAATACATAAACATTAAAAATGTTATTAATCAAGAAGAAAACTAAAATAATTTTATTATCAAAAATTTTGGGAATTTATGATTCTAGACCAGACATAAGTTAATATTTTTTTCTTGAACACATTTTTAAATTATTCTTGAAAAATATTTCACCTCTATATAAATGTTCTAAAAAATAATACAAGAATTTTAATATTTATATATAAATTATTATTAAAAGTATTTTTCATTTTTTTTATTTTTTTAATTTTTTAATTGGAATACATTATACATTCACTATATGAGTCTTTTTTACAATATTTTTCCTTATTTAAAAAATATTGTTTCTGATGTATATGACATGGCCACCCTTTCTCGTCATCATAGATATAATTATTTATCCATAATACCTTAATAATTTCAATGGTTAATTTCAAATAAATAATATCTCTTAGTATTATTGGAAATTTATTTTTTAAAATGTATTTCTGGGAAACATAAATTTTCCCACATATTTAGGGGACAACTAAATATGTTATTTATAAATAGAATAAATGACTATTAAAATGATATTTATGATTAATGTGAAAAATATAATTCTGTTATTAATATTATGTTTCTTGAAAATTTTGAATGAATTATTGGTCATCATGATATAGATCAGATAATTGTGGGCCATATATATTTATCTAATGTAATAAGTAAAGTAATTTAGATTACCAGTGATAGGTTAATCCTAATATATATGAGAATTATATGATTTGGTGATTCCATTATAACTGTTATTGTAAGGATAAATATATAAATATTTTATAATGGTATATACATGATATTATTTCATTTTTTATGGAAATCTTTTTATTTAAAATTTTTTGTAATTGAACTTAGGTTTTTTATTGAATGTTAATTTCCTTTTGATAAAAAAATGTGAAAATATTTATTTAAATGTAGTTATTTATGAGATTCATTATCTCCAATAGACACATATGATTATTATTTTTCCAAAATTATAGAATAAGATATATTTTATTAAATATTTTTTTGAAATTTATTTTTTATCATGGAAAATGAAATATATATTTGATGTAAAATGATCATTTAATAATAAATAATTTTTTATTTTTATTTCTTTCACTATACAAATTGTCTAATCTGATTCTTTTCTTTTATAAACCATAATAATTTTATTTTTGTCATCTCATATTTTGATATAATTTATGATAGGTCTTAAGAAGGACTACATTATATAATAATGTCACAACTACAGATATTTTAGTAACCCTAAAAAAAAGTAATGTTTTATTTTTTATGGAATATTTTTCTAGGATAAATGGATATTGTGTAGAAATTTAAGGATTTCAAATTAATTTTAATTCTCTACAATAGAAAACTGAAAAATTATCAAAATTTATGAATGTTAAAACAATATTATAAAATATTTAATTACAGGTTTTATATGTTATGAGGCGTTATAATTATGGAGTTTTGGTTTATTTATTTATTTTTTCACTATTGTCATCAGATTCCTCAATTTATTTTTTTGTCACTATTGTCATTTTATTTGGAATATATCTAGGTTATAAACAATATCCTTCTATCAATACCATGTTTGACCTCAATAATAATCTCTATAATTTTTAATAGTCTAATATCCTAAAACTGGTATTTTTTATCATATCATTAATTGATGGTTGTTCAATACTAGGGAAAGATTGTTATTACCCACATACCTTATTTTTTAAAGATCCATATAATGTAAATCCATTGGAATTGAATCGTTTTCAATCCTTATGATGGATATGATATAATGATCTTTCCTTCATTGGGAAATAACCACCATGGTAGTAACTATATTGATAATTTATAGTCATTGATTAGTTATAATCATATATATTAGTGAATTTTTATATATTTATGTGTGAATATATACTTTAGGAACTTATATTAATAAAATAACATATTTCTCAAAAAATTGATGATGAAAAAGAAATTTCAATGCATGGACTGCAGTCAATAACTCCCATTAATGATTTGGGAAGATATACTCATAAAAAATTAATTATTATGATAAAATTTAAATTAAACTCTATGTAATCATAATAAAATATCCAAAAACATTAAAATAACCATAAATATATATCAAAAACTCTTTTCTACAATTGTGTCGTTCTAGAACAAATCCAGTGACCAATCTCTTCTTAATCTTATAAAACATTTCTTCACATTACATTGTCTGATGGAACTTTACTCTTTTTGAGGTCGACATGGTTAGTAGATTTGGTAATTATGATTTTTTATAAAAAAAAATAGTATCACATTAAATTATGAAAACCTAATATCTCACTAGTTGTGTTTGGTCTCATCAATATTCAACTACATATTTCTTTTATGTGTCTACATATATAACCTCGCTAGTGATATCATGACTTATGAAGGATATTTTTTAAAATCAATTTCACCTACTATAAAAATACTGTAGAATTTTTTCTTTTTAATTCCCATGGAAAAAATACCATATTGTCTTTATGTTTTTTCATTGTAATATAATATATGAGAATGACATAAAAAATACGACCAAATTAATCATGGTAATAACTAAATACACTAATCAAAAAAAACCATAAGGAATGTAGGGGAATTTTTACACCCAAATAGAATCACAAAAAAATTTACAATGCACATACCACATTTATAAAACTACCTTGTGGCATAAGTTTTATCCTTACTCTCTATTGATGATATCAACGTTAAAGTTCAATCCTTGAGAAATATTGAGCTCCTTATTTTAAATCAGACTCATCATCAATATGTGGCATTTGATATTTTTTGGCTCAGGATTTCCTTATTTTCATAATTGAAAATGTTGAGTCACATTAATCCATGACTATTCAAACCAATAATAGCGGGTACGCTAAATGGTGAATCACTCAATAATACAAAATACATTATGCATATTATCTTGCAGTGTTGTCATGAATTCTTCCAACTCAACATGTGCCATTTCATAAAGACTATATTATGTTAGTATTGATCAAAGAATGATCATGAATGAAAGTAAACATCATTATATAGGATATGTTAAAGTAGTTAATCTATAAATACATCATTTTAATGTTGTAATATATGTATATCAATAAATTTGACTTCATCCACAGTTTCTTTAGCCAATATTTCCAAATTTCTTGATACATTAACCCACATTATATAATTTATTTCTGATGTAAGTTCATAATAATCATTTCACTAATATTTGATCATATGATTCTTGGGGATATGAAATAATATATCCTTATCCTTGTAATTGATATATTATTTTTATAGATGTTGACAATACATACCCAAAAGAACATCAAATAAAAAAATAGTTGATTCATTAGGTCTATCTGGATTATCATCCCTAAAACAATCATACAAAGAGTGATAGATATTTTATAACATCATTAGGAATCTAGGTGCTTCCATTGATAGATCATTACTATTGGTTGAAGGTTATATGTCAACAATCTCAAAAAACATGTGTGATATAAATGAATGTGCTGAACTGAAATCAAATAAAAAATTTAGATCTATATTGTAAAATGAGTGTACGTTTTACCATGTCATTACCATTCTCAACCTCATCAGCAGATACATCATAAATAGTCCTTCCCTCTAATGGATTAGTAGGTTTCTAAGGCATATTCTCTTCCATAAATTCATTTAGGGTAGTTATTTAAATAATTTAAAAAATATCTAAATTTGTGTCATTGATGTCTGGGTGGATCATTGTTCAGAGACTTATTCTCATACAATGTGTTTAATTGACTCTTGAAGCATCTTTGATATTTTTGGGAAATACGGCTTACCAAACCAAACATAATATAATTTAAATATCACTTGATGATGTTTCTTGGTACATCATCACACATTATTAACACATAAGTGGTTTTATTTGTATTCCCTCATGCGGATTATCATTGGAACTTCCATCATAATCCACATTTATTTTCTTATCTCCAATATAAATACAAAAACTAATTTTTATATCCACCTTTGGTGCACATTTAATAATATTCTCATAGATTCAAAAGCCTATTATTTATAAATCATATTGAATACATGGTTTCAACAAACTATTGAAATGGTTGATACTACATTTATATTATAAGATATAATAAAATGATTCCCTTTAGATCATCTTGATGTCTACCTTATAATATTCTATAGATTCATCCTCCTTATATTTCAGTTTGTGTAAATCCAACTCGATCATAATGTGATGATTTAGTGGAAAATTATTGATGGAGAATATACACTTTAACGCCTTCAATTAAATGGAGTTTATTTCCCCCCTTTTCAATTGTATTTTTACTAATACACCATTATTGTTTTTTCTACCCTTCTAAATTATAAATCACATAAATTAACTTCTCAATAAATGAGATCTTGTGGATTAAAAAGGCACTATTAATCGCATTATTCAATATATTAGTAATAAGGGGATAAAGAGAGTGACCGAATGAGGGTGGATTCTAGAATACAAATGATTCAATATAATGATCATCCCATTTTGTTGGATTTGGGAAATTAATGTTATTATTATTATTATTCATAGCTATTAGTTGATGTGTGAGAATTTATATTACGTTTTTTACACCTACTCCCATATCGCCTAGAAGACCATACAAAAAATAATGAAATTTTCCTTCATAATCATTATAAGCACATTTTCTACTTAATCGATCCATTACATCGAATAAATAAAATTTTATGGAAATAATTTTATAAATGAAGTGAGGTTAATCTATGAGATTAGAATATAAAAATCATAAATAATGGACATATACAATCATACAATCCTCTGGGATTAACACTATATTTTCTTTGATAATTTAATTTTTAGGTTTTATAGGTTCAATTTTTTCAAATCACTCATCATGGTTTATAAATTGAATGAGAATCATACAAACCATTACCCTAAGATTTTCTAACAAGATGTATATTTAATGTCCCACTCATCGATTATTAGGGTGATGACCGAGTCAATGCTCAACCAACCGATTTTGGGGATATCACAAAAGGTGAATCTATTGAATAAAATTACACACATTATAGTATCGATACGATGATGTGTTACTATGAATATTACATACTATACTTATTAACAAATCCTAAATATTTTATCCAATATCAACACTCATTCATAGAGTTCTCATTAATTTTATCTAAACTAATCCCAATGATAAAAAATCATCCCATTGATAATAACATTGGAAAAACATAATAGTGTAAATTAAATAGTACTTTAATTTTAGAGTTTAATTAATTTATTACTTAATCATCCAAAAAAACAAGGATTCATGACCCGTCCTATAGGAGTTCATCTCGATACTACCCCAAGTCATCCTCTAATAGTAAAGGGTCCAATGACGGACATCGAGTAGGAATATCCAAATAATGGGAGGAATTCAACTAATGTACATGTACACACACACACACACAGATATATATATATTCAAGCCTCTATATTGGATTACAATATAGTTATGTGGATGTAATTGAACAATATATCCACAAAGAAAAGCACCATGTGAACACAATCAACATATAATGGTCTTGACTTGGAAAACGAGGAGGCTCATGCACTCCTTATGGTAGTATATGACATGCCATATGGGATACATGACCTTTTCCTCTATTCCAATTTTTATAGGGTGGAAAACATCACCCAACATGCAGTCTCAACAAACACGACATGTATGAGGGGTACATGACATAAAGAGACACTTGGTTCATTATCATTGTCTCCTGGACATGTCTGTGTAATGAATACTTATACATGTACTAGTCTAGGAATTATAAGTTGTTTTCATGTCAAGGTACATGAAATTCTATGTAGTTTTGTATCATAACCCATGTTTTTTACACTATGGAGTTCATGCCGATTCAATCAGGGAGGGTCACATTCCATGTTATAGGGGTCACACACCGTGTGATCATTAAATCTAGTTAAAACCTTGAACTATATCTATAGTGTCCCAAGGTTTATAAACATTAACATTACATATTCATTTTTGGGAAAATAATATTTATACAAAAAATGAAAAAACACTATATTAGTCCAGTGCCTTTGGAAACATGGAACTATAAAAACTAGTACATAAATTATCTAATTTATCTGCAACGAGGTTCTTCATGAATTGGATCCTTCTTATAAACATCAATCATAGTACATTTATTCAAAACAATGGGAATGAAACATAGAAAAGGGGTCAGATCCAATGCTCAATAAGTGTAATTAAGGGATAAAATTAAGCATAAACCTGAGCATATGGGTATGATAACATGATCATAATATTATAAGATATTACCCTGCATATCCAACATCATACACATGAATTATGTAAAAAACATATAAAAAAATAATACATGAATCGAAAATATTTAATGGAAATCAAACATGAAATCATAACATTTGAGTATGATATGGACTAGAGGTAACACATAACTATATAATGATTTCAATAGTATCTAAGGCATTACTTCAAGGACTAACTTAGTAGTCATGGTTCATTTCAATGGTCATCATACTAGCATGAGTTCACTCATCATAACATCATAGTATTCATGGTTCTCTCCCAATGCCATCTTAGTAGTAATGGTTCTCTACCAAGCCCATCTTAGGTGCATGATATCACTATACATACCAACATAGTCTTTCATTTGAGATATAAAACATTACCCAAGGTATTGGAGGGATATATATTTCCCTCCTATAACAAAATGTAATCAAAAATACGTGTTCCAAAAAATAATAAATAGGCATATCATAACCCAAGAAATAATATTTGTATCATAAAGTTGTAAAAATGACATATCCTTTTGTAATATATAGGTTTTATACTCATTTCATCGTAATGGGGGAGAAACCTGTAAAACAAACATCACCGTTGGATATAATAAATAGATTGATCTATGTTTGACAATTAAAAGATGGATGCCTTGATATGTCACTTAGTATGGTAACATGAGTGGGGTTACCCATTGATATACAAGACCTTAATAGTTTAATATGGCTGGGTATTGATTGATTCCTGTATCACTGGGAAACTCAAACAAACATATAATCCTAAAGGGATTGTGTTGATAATGATGGGAATGGGAATTCAAAAAGAAATTAATTTCATTTATTTATTTTTGTTAGATGATATCTGATTTCCCAAGATTCATGGGAAGCTAAACCTAACAAGGATAAATATATAAAAATAATACATTTATTAAATGATTCATTTATTATGACTAACAATAAGTTGTAGAACTCGAGGGACAATATGTTTAGTGTCTTTGAGATTAACTTTATAAACATATAATTTTACTACATCTGTAAATATTTCCCTATATATATTTCCAACACCAAAATCACCCTATGTTGACCTTCCGAATTTACATCTGAGTGTGATGAGATGTATATGTCACCAACGAAGTAGTCATCTCCTCCTCCAGCACCCGTAGAACCTTCCACAACCACTTTTTCTTAAGAATACGCCTCTGATATGGCTTTTCTGTACTCAACGTATTCATAAAATGTGATGTAGTGAATATCATTCTAGCACCTCTAAACAAGAGATTAAATTTCATCACATAAGTACCATGTCAGTTTGGTCCATCTCTAGGAAAATATGATGATTTCCAACAAAACAATAAACCTTTCAATTCTCGATAGGATCAAGATTCACAAAGAGGTCATTGGCCTCATTGTCCAATTACAACCTGCATCCATAACCCATTCTCATAAGAATAAATTCCGGGATATCATACTAGTGTTCCTAGAAACCATTGAGTAGTACATCACCTCTTTCAGATTTATACATCTAGTTAGGATGTAAGAGATCATCCTTGGTGACTTTGGTGTCAACCATGAAAAATATTATTCCAACATGACCGCCTCTGTAATATAACTGACATTATAGCTCGATCCTATCATTAAAGATGATTCGTTAATTTTGTAAAATATAGATAATGACCCAATTATGCTTTATGATCCACTAATGTTGATGGAAACCCATATTTGTCGTGCTACCCTTCTGATCATTAATCAATAATTAGCTCTGGCATGGATGGCTCAAGGTGGTCATCATATGAGTTTTTGGTAAATTGAGGTGATTATTCATACCTCATACATGGGTGGACCAACTGTGAACTTTTGTATGTAGTTATTAATGTTCTACATGAGCTTCGAGGGAAGGAAAAGAGGTAATCTAATTGGAGGTAGCTTCATTATGCATCAATCCCATAATCTCAGCACCATCGACACTCCATGACCTTACACATCCCTCAGCCCATTAGAGAGTATAAATATACCATATATCAACATCATTTGGCCAATGTTCAAGGGTTTAAGTATTTATTATTGGGAATTGGGATATGGTGAAGTTGTTGATGAGGTAACATCCCAACATATAGCAAACCCAGCCTCACCCACATGATTCCATAAATCAACCACTACTAAACATCCCACAACCTTTAACACATCCTAATTCCGTTTTTCCACTACTTTACCACCACACATCACTATCCCTATCCCATATTATACAACCACCTCCCATACACATACTAAATATTCACACACACCACCAATTGAAACATACCACTTCTGTAACGCCCCGGCCCCAGTTACCCAGAGTCAGTGCATTATTTCATAACATTGGAATGATCAGAAAAGATCAAGTCTCAAAAGTCCGATTAGTTTAGTAGCCTTGGAAACACTAGATACATTAATAAATGTTACATTACATCATAAAGTGAAAAATCACAATAACATAGTCTCCATAGTCCACACTTCTATCCCCTTCAGACTATCCCTGTAGGCCAGTCATAAAATATTTCTTCACATATTGGGAAAAATAAAACATTGAAAGGGGTGAGCTCAGATGCTCAGTAAGGATAACAATATAGTAGATTCTTTCATAAATAACCATATACATTTCAGGCAATGTATAACTGAAACAAATGCATTTTAAACTTAAACTTCAATATAATATGGAAAAAGTAAAATGAGGTAATGCCATTTACTTATTCACATGGATATTCTACTGGTCGAATAATCACATGCAATATCAATAACCACCTTCATAATGATGGAATGCATATTTCCAGACAATCAGAAACACATAGCCAAGGTCTCGTTCCAAGAATACAAATTAGATTTTATCATGGCCTTGTGCCAAGACACTAGTTTGTCTCATGAGACAAGCCGATGCATCGAGGAGATATATTGGGCTCCACCCGTCACTTATTAAGTCCAATGCATTCCTTATATGAACAGGTTTAAACTTGTCATAAACCATAACATAATAATATCACATAAAACATGCATAAAGGAAACATAACATTTCCACATTTAAATCACAAGATATCAATACTACACATTGATATAATAAAAACATTATCAAAACCATTTTCAATACCAAAATAAAATAAAATTAAAACTTGGTATTTATTTTTCATTTTAAAAAGGTATGGCTTGTAGAGGAAGCTGAAACTAAAATAATGGTCATAGCGGCAGAGAAGTCATTGTAACCACATACGTACGATAAGAAAAACATTCCTTTTTTTCGTTTAGTAAAACTCTTCGTATAAAAATATTCCTTTTGCACAAACGTAAAAGTCAAAGGGGTTTATACCCCATATAAAAGAAATTTGTGTATAAAACAAAATATGCCTCAATGAATTGAGATTGAGACGAATTCCCTTACAAATATCATTTTAAATAAAATAGATTCACTATATATACACCTAAATAAAGTATAAATACAAGATAGGACATAATAAAATCATGACATAATTTGAAAATAGAAGATTAACCCAAAGAATAGAAATTGGGTTAAGAAGTTCCCTTACCTCGTGTCTGACTTAACTCGATCGTTCATTAACCTCCTGAATAATAAACTATATTTAATTTCTACTTGATTCAGAACCTTTTTCATGTTCATTATTCATTTTATATCACTTATTTCCATGTAATGAAGATTATATAATTATTTAAGTTAGTAACGGTCATTTTGTCGATCTTTGGTACTTGAGTCAAAAATAAAATTCTTATAATTACTAGTTGTTCATGTGATGAAATATAAATTATGTCCAGAATTATATTCATGATTTAGATATCATATGTATCATATATATCCATTATATACATGCATTTATAATATAACATAACATTTAGAGGTATGAAATGAAATGCACCGTTGATGGAGACAGTAAGCCGTACGTACGCATGAACGCTACTTTCATTTCTATTTTCTATTTAATAAAATGAAATTATAATTATATAATGGTATAATATAATTGCAGAATAATATAATGTATAATAACATTTACTCCATCCTTTATACATCCCACATATGGCATTAACGATTCTAATAACTTTGAGGGGGAGGTAGTCCGCACTTCCTAAAATGAAATTATCGCGTTTACACGTAATGGAAATCATAAATGTATGCCATAAATGAAAAATACAGAATCATAAGGAAAAAATAAACATAATATATATCATATATAAATATATTGACATCTTAATGGCCACCATGAGAGGTGTTAAAAGAAGATTGAATAATCACCATTTCGTGAGGCATTAATTCACCAACCACAGAAATAGTATGTTATTTAACCATTATATGAAGGTGTGTGTAAGTGTACATAAAATAATTCTCATAAAAACATCCTAGTATATTTAAGATACTGGCTTTGTTACAAAATAAAGGAATAAAAAGAGTTTATGGGGATAGAGAATCAAAATAAAATAAAAGAATATAAGAGAAGACATTACCTTAAAATCGGGTTACTGTTTTTGATTTGTGCCAAATGCTTCCTTGGGAAGACTTCTGCCCAAAGTTAGGATTCTAGGAGAAATAAAGGGAAGTTGGGAGATTATTTGGGTAGAGGTTTTCCGATCCAAATGTCTTGATGGTGTAAATAAGGTGGTAGTGTTGGGGGCCTTTTATAAGAGGAGAGGAGGGGCACTCTTTAAAATATTGAAATGTTACTTTATTATGAAATTATTTTCGGATTTTAAAGGTCCCATAATGATATATGTCGAGGATAAGGTGATAATGGTTCTAAATATACTCATCCAATAGGTTTTTGAAAAGAGTAAGCCTTAGATTTTACATTATCCTTTCATTTTATTTAAATCTATAATTATTGAGGTAATCGTTGCATCATCATGGTGTCATAAATAATTTAATTTATATAATGTCTAAAAATTAAAAAAAAAATCTCATGATTTAGGAAATCATTTTATATTTCCAATGAATATTTATAGTCTTAAATATGACTGCTATAACCCCTTATAAAAGTTTTTTTAGTAAAACAACACATGTTTGTGACAATTTTATTTTTACTTTAAATAAAAAGTTATTAATGTCATTTTCTTACCCATGTGGCTCCATGGGGTCCCCAAGTTGACCCATGCATTGTCTTTGTTTCAAATGACTCATCCAATAAGGGTAGGACAAGTGTAAAGGAATTTTCATGTTTTTATAATATTAATTTTACCTTAAATTTCACTAATTACCTTTAATTGAGAATAATTAAACTTAAAAGTTACTATTCACCACAAAATTATTTTAATCCCGTTTAACCACATTTTACTTCCTAATGAAAACCATGTATGTCAAATTTTTTAAAATCAAATCACAGAAGTGGTAATGTTTCATTTAAATGAAAATTAGTTTTTTTAACTACCACTTATTGGTTTTATTATTCATCAAAATTGAAGTTTTTCCGAACAATGCCAAAATTTCACCTGAAGATATAATTGATATTCCAAATTCAAAAATGATGTATATTTTAAAAAATTCCTAATATATAAGTTTCATTAATTTATTTTATAATTAATTCCCACTGTCACAACAAATAGCGTGTTTTTAATAAACAATATATATCAAAAGATTGACAATTGTTTATGTCCAATTTCAAAGTGAAATTAATTCTAATGAACACCATTGGATAAAATGGTAAAAATATATTCTAATTATACATTGAAACCTCTCAATATTATAATTTGTCACTATAAATTATTTTTATTAAAAAGTTGTTATAATGAATTTTCACTATTTATATAAAATTGGATGTTCTTAGAAAAATACCAAAAATTCAACATAGGATAATTTGGATATTCCGAATCAAAAAATGAAGTCCATTTTAAAATATAATATATATATATATATATATATAATTTTAAAATGTGGGTATTACTATTCATAATGTGTATTTTGATTGGACGTGGTGTGTTAGAATCTCGAACTTGCGTACAATGAAAGCTATTGCATTATTGAAAGAGAAGTGTATCGTGGATGCTCGGGGTGTTACATTGTCCCATCCTTCAATAAATCGCATCCTCTCTATTTGAAATTTTTCTTTGAAAATAAAAGGATGAAAATATAAAATACCTTTTTGGAAAACCCACATCGTAAATAAGGTTAATAAAATTTAGCCTTAATAAGTGAGGAGGGGAAATGAAAAAGTGACCACCAAATTATGATCTTGATAAGGAGAAAATTGGTGGAAATTAGAGATATATAATTGGAGGAAAAACGTAAATATTTGTAGGGAGTGATTGAGGTCATCAATCACACAGAAGGGTAAAATTGAGGGCCTCAAAGCCTTCAGTCTATGTTAATTTAAAATATTATCAGTTCAACAAGACATAAGGTATTAAGATAATACATTTTTTGTTTTAATATCACTTTACTAATGTTTAAGAATTAATTTCCTCATAGAATAAGAGATAGGTATATATATATTTATTCTTGATAAGTGGAGTTTCAACATTCAACTAATTTCTATCAGAAACTAATCATTCACTCAAAAAGATAATAGAACTCAAAAATATTATATTTATCCTAATCACACAAGGTTCAAAATATTAACACATACCATTTAGATTAGGAAAACTATTTTATAATAACCCGAGACTTATTGTAGGCTAGTGGTAGGTAATAAAGGCTTGCCACACTATGGTTGTGTGTTCGATTCCTACAGCTTTGTCCGACGCGACGGGTTATCCCTCAACCTGCAGGTTGTCTTTTTCCTAAAACTATAGTATTATAATACTCCAAAAATAATCATCATAAATGTTCTAACCTTAAACAATACTACCCAATGATCAACTTAATCCATTCCAACCTTTATAGTTATCCAAAATACCTCTGCCCAGACTTTTTATAAAGGTCTCTAAATTCCAAAATTAATTGTATCATCAGATTCCTCAAACAAAGTAAATTTTCTCTTATTGTCACATAGAAAAATATGATTACCTTCATCATATTAAAACTTTAATGAAAACAACAATTACTGCAGTACAATCCTTATATATATATCACATTATTCTTTTAACCAGAATATAATCCTTGAGTCCAAAATCACCAATACATTAATTATTCCACATCAACTATAGTAACAGCATAAGATTTTCCTTGATCTCTTGGCCTTTTCTGAGGTAATTTTACCTGACACATAAGAAATTCATTTTCATAATGCCCCATTTCTATAAAATTTTATCATTCAACTTTGATAGCCTCTTTCGTTCCCTTGCAATCACGTGCCTGGTGACCTTTTTCTCCACATTTATAAAAAACTCACATTCCCTTTAGGCAAGAAACAGGGTGATTCTTCCCACAATTATCACATAATGGAAAATCCTTCTTTCCCTTTTTCCCTTTATTTGTCTCTTGTTCCACCATTCTCTTCTTCTCCTGCTTTACTTTATTGTCATAAGATTTAGAGAATTCCTTTTCTGTCTTTATAGCACATGATACAATGTCTTCATACGACGAGAAGGTTTTTGAGACTAATGCTCGATGAAGAAATTGTTTTAACCCATAAAAGAAATGATCAATCTTACTTCTTGGGTTACATATATAATCTGCAGCATGCCTCACTAACCATGTAATGTTGGCCTCATTCTTTGAGACATTATCATCCTCCTTTTGTCTCAGACTTAGAAATTGTCTTTCCATATCATCTCGATGGTCACGAGGATAGTATTTTCTAGGAAAATATCTTTGAACTCCATCCATTCCATATTTGATACTTCATCATATTCCTTTGTGTTTTGAATCAATGACCACCATTGATCAGAATCTCCAGTGAGGAGGTAAACTGCCATGAAAACCTTCTCTTTTTCACTTCTCCCCAAGGCGTGGAATATTTTCTCTAATGTGTTTTTTCATTGCTCAGCTACTAATGGATTTGTACCCCCAGTAAATCTAGGTGGTTGTTGCCTCATGACACGGTCTAACATTGATCCTCTAAGTTTTGGATCATGTTTCTCCATATGAGTAAGGTTATTATTCATAACCTGAGTGAGTTTTCCCAGTATCGTGATAAGTTGAGCAGCGCTAGTTGTATCTCCATCTCCACAATAATTATCTTGAACCGGAGAGAAATCCCTACATAGAGTGCATAGAAGGCCCCAAACTTAAACCTTACTTAAGATTGAATTAAATGAATAATTCACATTGAGGATATTTTTAGGTTTAGAGTTTTAGAGAGTTAGGACATAACAATTACATCTCAAATTATTACAAGGTAAAAACTTCTACTAAGTTTCCATAGAATAAAACCTTTTAAAAAGAAACATGTCTAGTTCAATGTTTTATATAGCACTACTTCCCCTTGATCCCATCCTTGACCCTATTCCACATTTAGTCCTGTGAAAAAAATTTCAAAAAAACTTGGGGTGAGCATAAAAATCTTAGTAAGGGATACACAATGAATGAAAACTGTTAGTTTTTCAAGACAACAAGTAAACCATGTATACTTTATCAAAGTAATACTTTTCACCTTTATGAAGTAGTAAAAACTCTTCACTAAATAAAAGTTCATTACTTACCCTTTTGTATCCAAAATATTACCATAAAACCCATATAAATATCACATAACATATAAAGGTAACTTGTGACATAAACATACTTAAATGGAATAAACATACGGTCGACTTCCACATATATCACTTAATGGAATAGCCATACGGCCGACTTCCATACCCAATGCATTGGAGGTTATAATGTAACCACCCATCCTGGTATTCACGGCACCATCCTTCATATGGTTTATCACGTAACCACCCATCAAATCTCCATGTACCATTATAAAATCATAAGACATAAAACAAATATAATGGAAAGAAAACATTTCCACACATTGATCACAATATATCACATAAATATATTGACATAAAAAATCCATTATAAAAACCATTTTCAATACCAAAATACATAAATGTGTATATTGTATTTATTTCATTTTATAAACATTACGGCTTGTTGAGGAAGCCAAAGACCAAATAATACTCGCGGCGGCAGAAAAGGTCATTGTCACCGCATACGTTTAAAGACACATTCCTTTTTGTCATTTAGAAAAACACTTCGTAGAAAAATATTCCTTTTGTATAAAAGTAAAAGTCAAAGGGGATTATACACCATATAAAGGAACGTTTTGAATAAAACAAAATATGCCACAATGAAAGGAGATTGAGATGAAGTCCCTTACCTCGGGTCCGACTTTACTCGATCATTATTTAATGTCCTGAATAATAAACTTGAGTTAATTTCTACTTGCTTAAGAACCTTTTTCAAGTTCATTATTCCTTTTATATCACTTATTACCATGTTATGACCAATATGTAATTATTTAAGGTAATAAGGTTTGTTTTGTCGATATTTGGTTCTTAAATCGAAAGTGGACTTCTTACAATTACATGTTGTTCGTGTGGTCAAAGGTTCATTATATCCAGAATGATATTCATGATTTGGATATCATATATATCATATATATCCAGAATATACATGTATTAATAATATTACATAATCATTTAGAGGTACGAAATAAAATGCACCGTTCCTGGAGACGGTAAGCCGTACGTACGCATGAACGCTACTTTCATACCTATGTCATATTAATGGAATTAAAACTAAATGGGAGATATGTATATTTTAATTCCAGAATTATATTCATCATTTTGATGTTACATAAATGATATATATATATTATATATATGTACTTATAATGGTACATTACATTTTGGGATAAGAAATGAAATGAATCGTTCATGGAGACGATAAGCCGTACGTACGCATGAACGCTACTTTCATTTCTATCTCATAATTTAATGGAATTAAAACATAATTATAAATAATAGTATTATAATTCCAGTATGGTATCATATATAATATCATTAAATATATCCTTTATACGTACCACATATGGTATTAACGAATCAAATCACTTTGACAGGGCGGTATTCCGCATTTCTTAAAATGAAGATATCACGTATACCTATAATGGAATCCATAAAGGTATGCCATAAATGAAAAATACATAAGCTTAAAGAAAACATAAACATATAATATATCATTTATAAATATAGTGACATATTAATGGACACCTTTGAAAGTTTTAGAAGAATATTGAACAATCGTCGTTTCGTGGGGTAGAAATTCTCCATCCACAGAAACAGTATGTTCTTTAACCATTAGATGTAGGTGTGTGTAATATTAGCTCTAATTATTATTATAAAAACATACTAGTATATTGAAGATACTGGATTTGTTACAAAATAAATTAATAAAAAGAGTTTAGGGGGTTGGAGAAGCAAAATAAAACAAAAGAACATAAGAGAAAACACTACCTTTAAAACGGGTAACTCTTTTTGATTTGAGCTCAAAGGCTTCCTTGGGAAGACTTATGCCCAAAGTGAGGCTTCTAAGAGTAAGAGAGGGATTTGGAGAGATAATATGGGCTTATCCTGGCCTATCTAAATGCTTTAGGGGTTTGGTTAAGGAGGTAGAGGTGTGGGGCTTTTATAAGAAGAGAAGAGCGGCACTCTTGGAAAGTAATAAAGGTTAACTTTATTATAAAATGATTTTCGGATTTTAATGGTCCCAAAATGATAAAATTCTAGGATAAGGTGATAAGGGTTAGAAATATACTCATCCAATAGGTTTTTACAATTTTAGTTCTTAGATGATACATTATCATTTTATTTTATTTAAATCGTTAAATAATGAGGTAATCGCTGCATCATCATGGTGCCATAAATAATGTAATTTATTTAATGTCTAAAAATTATAAAACCAATATCATGATGTTGGAAATCGTTTTATCTTTCTAATGAATATTTATAGTCAAAAATATGACTTGTATAACAACATTTAAAAAGTGATTTAGTAAAACAACTCATGTTTGTGACATTTTTACTTTAACATTAAATAAAAAGTTATTAATGTCATTTTCCTTCCAAAGTGGCTCCATGGGGTCCCCAAGTTGACCCATGGATTTTCTTGGTCGTCCATGACACATCCAATAAGGTTAGGACATGTGTCAAGTTCATTTCATACTATTAAAACATTATTCTTACCTAAAATTACACTAATTACCTCTAATCTCGATTATAAACGTAAAAGTTACTATTCGCCAAAAAATTATTTTAATACCATTGAAAAAAATATTACTTCTTAATGAAAACATTTTATTTCTTATTTTTGAAATTCAAAACACAGAGGTGGTAAAATTACATTTAAATGAAAAATAAGTTTTTTTAAGTACCACTTAGTGGTTTAATTATTCATCAGAAATTGAAGTTTTTCAGAAAAATACCAATACATCACCCTAAGCTATATTTGATATTCCGAATTCAAAAATGATGTCTATTTTAGCAAATTAAAAACATATAAGTTGAATTAAATAATTTAATAATTAATTCCCGCTGTCAAAATAAATAGCGTGTTTTTATGAAACAAAAAGTATCAAACGATTGACACTAGTTTAAGTCCGATTTCAAAATGAAATTAATTCCAACAACCATTATTGGATTAAATGGTAAAAATATATTCTAATTTCACATTAAAAACAATTCAAAAGATAATATAATCATATAAATAAACTATATTAAAAAGAGGTTATGAATTAAAATACAACATTTTTTACTATTCCTTAAAAAATGAACATTATCGGAAAAATATCAAAAATTTACACAAAGTAAATTTTGATGTCCCAATTATAATGAAGTGTTTTATTTTGTCAAATATAATTTATAAGAGTGACCAAAACTATATTGAATAAAGGTTCGCCATCAAAAGGCGATAAGTGAACCTTTAGTAAAAATTTGGGTATATATGCTTAAAGTTGAATTCCTTCCGTATTTTAAGACTTTATCTTTTATTGGATAAATGTTAAAACATTTAAAAAAATTATATAATCATATTTTAGTTTTTCTATCCATTCTAGCCAATACAATGGCTATGTGTTAACTACCATTTAAAATAATATTATTATATTACTTGTGTGCAACGTAAGATTTCAATGAAACTCATTGTTGTGTATCGGGTACGCTATCTAACATAGAATTCCCTTTAAAGTGAAATTAATATTTAATTCGTAAATATTAAGAAATATGAAAATGATTTATTTTTTATTTACCTGGGATGTTACATCCTTCCCCCCTTTTGGGAATTGCATACTCGCAATTTTATTCACTTATCAAAATAAGTCGCGGTATTTATCCCTTATAGAATTTTCAGATTCCCACGTTTCCTCTTCAACCATATGTTTTTTCAACAAATCCTTTACCTGGTGAATTAATGTATTTCGCAACACTTGCTCTCTTCAGTCAAGAATCTGGACTGGTTTTTCATCATAAGAGAGATTCTCTTCCAACTGAACTACCTTCGGGCTCAAAACATGAGATGGATCTGGCATATACTTTCTCAACATCGAAACATGAAAAACATTGTGTACCTGAGATAAACACACAGGTAAAGCCACTCGGTAAGAAACTGATATAACTCTCTCCAGAATTTCATACGGTCCAATGAATCTTGGACTCAGCTTTCTATTCATACCAAATCGCATCACACTTTTCCACGGAGTAACCTTGAGAAAAACATGATCACCTACCTTGAAAGATAGATCCATCTTCTGGTTATCTTCATAACTCTACTTCCTGCACTGAGCTGTTCTCATGTGTTTCTGAATCAACTGAACTTTTTCTGCCATCTATTCTACCAATTCTGGTCCCATCAGCTTCCTTTCACCCTCTTCATCCCAAAAACCCGGAGTTCGACACCGCTTCCCATATAATGCCTCAAACGGAGCCATCTGTATACCAGAATGAAAACTGTTATTATAAGAAAACTCAACCAAAGAAAAATGTTTCTCCCAAAATCCCTGATAATCCATAGAACATGCTTGTAGAATATCCTCTAGGGTCTGAATTGTTCGTTCTGACTACCCATCTGATTGCGGATGAAAATCTGTACTAAAATTTAATTCAGTACTCAATGAATTCTGAAGGCCTTTCCAAAAGTGAGAAGTAAACCTGGGATCACGATCAGATACAATAGAGAGGGGAACTCTATGAAACCTTACTATCTCATTATGATACAATTGAGAAATTTGATCTAGAGAGAATGTATCTTGAATATGAAAGAAATGAGCATATTTAGTCAATCGATCATCAATAACCCAGATTGCATTATTACCTTGAGATGTCCTCGGTAATCCCACAACAACGTCCATGGATATATTTTCCCATTTCCACTCTGGGACTGGTAATGGATGAAGAATCCCTTTCGGTAACTTCCGCTCTTCTTTAACCTGTTGACAAGTCAAACACTTCACAGTTAAATCAGCAATATCCCTTTTCCTTCCGTCCCAGCATTAATACTCTTGAAGATCTCTGTACATCTTATTACTACCGGGATGAACTGAAAAAAGGGAACTATGAGCCTCACATAACAACTCATTCATCAACTGTGAATCACCAAGAACACATATCCTCTTCCCAAACCTCAAAACAAAATCATTATCAATGTTACATTCAGGCAACTTACCCTTCTGAACCAGCTCTACCTTTTTTTGTAACTCACTTTCTTCCCTCTATGCTTGCTTAATTCTGTCTGATAGGGATGATCTCACTGATACCTGAAACAAAATAGAAGGAATTCCTGCACAAACAACTTCAATTCAAATGTTCATCAAATCATTAACCAACGTATCTCATTCCAAACATAGCATGGTTAATGAAGCATTACTTTTTCAACTCAAAGCATCAACCACATTATTTTCATTCCCTGGATAGTATTGAATTGTATAATCATACTCCTTGATTAATTCTAGCCATCTCCTCTATCTCATGTTCAATTCTTTCTGAGTGAATATATAATTTAAACTTTTCTGATCAGTATATATTTCACACTTTACTCCATACAAATGATGCCTCCAAATTTTTAGATCAAAAACAATACAAGATAATTCCAAATCATGTGTAGGGTAATTTACCTCATGAGTTTTCAACTATCGTGAAGCATAAGCAATTACCATATCATTCTACATTAGGATGCAATCAAGCCTTTTCAATGAAGCATCACTGTAGATAACAAACTCTCCATTCCTAGAAGGAAGTGACAAAACTATAGCATTCACCAATATTATTTTCAACTCCTAAAAACAATCATCACATTCTTTTGTCCAGATAAACTTAACACCCTTCTGAGTTAGCTTAGTCATTGGACTAGATAACCGTGAAAAATTTTCAAAAAACCTTTGCTAGTAACCTGCCAGACCAAGGAAACTACGGATCTCGGTTACATTTGTGGGTCTTGGCCATTCTTAAACAACTTTTTTTTTGTAGGATCCACAGTTATTCGATCTTTAGAAACAGTATGACCAAGAAAAGAAATTTGTTGCAACCAAAACTCACACTTGATGAATTTTCCATACAATTTATTTTCTTTTATGGTTTGCAAAATAAACCTTAAATGTCTTTCATTCTCTTCATTACTTTTAGAAGACACTAAAATATCATCAATAAACATAACCAACATTTATCACCTGATTCAACTGAGTCATCACTGCAGCAAACTGTTCAGTTCTAATTCTGACCATCTCAGGATACTTATTTGAATGGTCATTTCCCTCTGTATACCTTCCCAGAAAATATGTTTTGTTTCCTATATGGAAAACCATTCTTAACACAGAAATATATTAGGCGAAGAAAAATGGTAATCTTTAAATGCTATATCATTTCAATCATACCATAAATTAATTCATAATTTAATAAATTTCTAACTCATAAAGTTGTCTATATAGACCTCTAATACCAACTATAAGGCCCCGACCTTAAACCTTACTTAATATTGAATTAAATGTATAATTCACATTGAGGATCTTTTCAGGTTTATAGTTTTAGAGAGTTAGGAAATAACTATTACATCTCAAAAGATTACAAAGTAGAAACTTTTACTATGTTTCCATAGAATAAAAACTCTTAAAAAGAAACATGTCTAGATCAATGTTTTATATAGCATGACCTTCCCTTGATCCCATCCTTGACTCTATTCCACATTTATTCATGTGAATAACATTTCAAAAAAACTTGGGGTGAGCATAAAAATCTCATTAAGGGATACACAATGAATGAAAACTGTTAGTTTTTCAAACAAACAAGTAAACCATGTATACTTTATCAAAGTAATACTTTTCACCTTTATGAAGTAGTAAAATCTCATTACTGGATAAAATTTCATTACTTACCCTTTTTAACCAAAATATTACCATAAAACCCATATAACGATCACATAACATATAATGGTAACATGGAACATAAACATACTTAAATGGAATAACCATACGGTCGACTTCCACACATATCACTTAATAGAATAGCCATACAGATGACTTCCATACCCAATGCATTGGAGGTTATAACATAAACACCTGTCCTGATATTCCTGGAACCACCTGTCATACGGTTTATTATGTAACCACCTGTCAAATGTCCAAGTACCATTATAAAATCATGAGACATAAAAAAATATAATGGAATGAAAACATTTCCACACTTTAATCACAATATATCACATTAATATATTGACATAAAAAATCCATTATAAAAACCATTTTAAATACCAAAATACATAAAATAATATATGGTATTTATTTCATTTTGAAAACATTAGGCTTCTTGAGGAAGCCAATGACCAAATAATACCTGCGGCGGCGGAAAAGGTCATTGTCACTGCGTACGTTAAAAGAAATATTACTTTTTGTTGTTTAGTAAAACTCTTCATAGAAAAAGATTCATTTTGTATAAAAGTAAAAGTAAAAGGGGATTATACACTGTATAAAGGAATGTTTTGTATAAAAAAAAATATGCCTCAATGAAAGGCGATTGAGACGATGTCCCCTACCTCGGGTCCGACTTGACTCGATCGTTCTTTAATGTCCTGAATAATAAACATGAGTTAATTTCTACTTGATTAAAAACCTTTTTCAAGTTCATTATTCCTTTTATATCACTTATTACCATGTTATTAATACTATGTAATTATTAAAGGTAATATGGTTTGTTTTGTCGATATTTGGTTCTTAAGTCGTAAGTGGACTTCTTACAATTACATGTTGTTCGTGTGATCAATGGTTCAATATATCCAGAATGATATTCATGATTTGGATATCATATATATCATATATATCCAGAATATACATTTATTTATAATATTACATTATCATTTAGAGGTACGAAATTAAATGCACCGTTCATGGAGACGGTAAGCCGTATGTATGCACGAACACTAATTTCATTTATATGTCCTATTAATGGAATTAAGACTGAATGAGAGATATGTATATTTTAATTCCAAAATTATATTCATCATTTATATGTTACATAAATCATATATATCCATTATATATATGTATTTATAATAGTAAATTACATTTGGGGATAAGAAATGAAATGCACCGTTCATGGATACGGTAAGCCGTACGTACGCATGAACACTACTTTCATTTCTATATCATACATTAATGGAACTAAAACATAATGATACATAATAGTCTAATAATTCCAGTATGGTATAATATATAATATCATTAAATATATCCTTTATATGTACCACATATGGTATTAACAAATCAAATTACTTTGAGGGGGCGGTAGTCCGCATTTCCTAAAATATAGATATCGCGTATACCCGTAATGGAATCCATAAAGGTATGCCATAAATAAAAAATACAGAAGCTTAAGGGAAACATAAAAAAATTATATATCATATATAAATATAGTGACATCTTAATGTCATCCTTTGAAGGTGTTAGAATAATATTTAACAATCATCGTTTCGTGGGGCAGAAATTCACCATCCACAGAAACAGTATGTTCTTTAACCATTAGTTGTAGGTGTGTTAGGAGTAGCTAGAATTATTCTTATAACAACATCCTATTATATTGAATATACTAGAGTTGGTACAAAGTAAATGAATAAAAAGAGTTTATGGGGGTTGGATAAGCAAAATAAAACAAAAGAACACTAGAGAAAACACTACCTTTAAAACGGGTAACTCTATTTGATTTGCGCTCAAAGGCTTCCTTGGGAAGACCTCTGCCCAAAGTGAGGCTTATATAAGTAAGAGAGGGATGTGGAGAGACAGAATGGGAAGATATTGGACCAACCAAAGGCTTTAGAGGTGTGGTTAAGGAGGTAGAGGTGGGGGCCTTTTATAAGAGGAGAAGAGGGGCACTCTTGAATTGTTATAAAAGTTAACTTTATTATAAAATGATTTTCGGATTTTAAAGGTCCCACATTGATATAATTAGAGGATAAAGAGATAAGGGTTAGAAATATACTCATCCATAGGTCTTTTACCATTATAGGTCTTAGATTTTACATTATCTTTTTATTTTATTTAAATCATTAAAAAATGAGGTAATCGCTGCATCATCATGGTGCCATATATAATTTAATTTATTTAATGTCTAAAAATTATAAAAAAAATATCATGATGTAGGAAATATTTTTATCCATCTAATGAATATTTATAGATAAAAATTTGACTTTTATATCCTCATTTAAAAATCATTTAAGTAAAACAACTCATGTTTGTGACATTTTTACTTTAACATTAAATAAAAAGATATTAATGATATCTTCCTTCAAAGGTGGCTCCATGGGGTCCCCAAGTTGACACATGGATTGTATTGTTCGTCCATGACACATCAAATAAATTTATTAAATGTTTCATGTTCATTTCATATTATTAAAACATTATTCTAACCTTAAATTACACTAATTACCTGTAATTGCGATTAAAAACGTAAAGGTTACTATTCACCAAAAAATTATTTTAATCCCATTGAACCAAATTTTACTTCTTAATTAAAACCATGTATGTCGGATATTTGAAATTCAAAACAAAAAGGTGGTAAAATTTCATTTAAACGAAAAATTAGTTATTTTAAGTACCACATAGTGGTTTCATGATTCATCAAAAATTGAATTTTTTCAGAAAAATACCAAACTTCTCCCAAAGATATATTTGATATTCTGAATTCAAAAATTATGTCTATTTTAAAAAATTCAAAACATATAAGTAGCATTAATTAATTTGATAATTAATTCCCGCAGTCAAAACAAATAGCATGTTTTTATGAAATAAAAAGTATCAAATGATTGACACTAGTTTAAGTCCGATTTCAAAGTGAAATTAATTCCAACAACCACTATTGGATTAAATGGTAAAAATATATTCAAATTTCACATTACAAACAATTAAAAAGATAATCTAATAATATAAATAAATTATATTAAAAAGAGATTTTGAATTAAAATACAACATTTTTCACTATTCATTAAAAAAAATGAACTTTATCAGAAATACACCAAAAATTTATACAAAGTAAATTTCGATGTCCTGATTCTAAATAAGAGTTTTATTTGGTCCCATAGAATGTATAAGATTGACCAAAATTATACTTAATGACGGTTCGACATCAAATGGCGATAAGTGATCCTTTTGTGAAAATTATGGTATATATGCCTAAAATTGAATTCTTTCCGTATTTCAATCCTTTATTTGTTATTGGCTAAATGTAAAAACATTTAAAAAAATATATAATCATATTTTATTTATTTCTATCCATTCCCGCCAATACAACGACTATGTGTTAAATCCATTTAAAATAATATTATTAAATTACTTGTGTGCAACGTAAGATTTCAATGAAACTCATTATTGTGTATCGGGTACGGTATCGAACATAGAAACCCCTTTAAAGTAAAATTAATATTTAATTCGTAAATATTAATAAATATGAAAATTCTTTATTCTTTATTTACCTGGGATGTTACATCCTTCCCCCCTTTTGGGAATTGCATCCTCGCAATTTTATTCACTTATCAAAATAAGTGGGGGTATTTATCCATCATAGCATTTTCAGATTCCCACGTTGCCTCTTCAACCATATAGTTTTTTCACAAAACCTTAACCTGGTGAATTACCTTATTTCGCAACACCTTCTCTCTTCGGTCAAGATTCTGGACTGGTTGTTCTTCATAAGAGAGATTCTCTTCCAACTAAACTACCTCCGGGCTCAAAACATGAGATGGATCTGGAATATAATTTCTCAACATCGAAACATGAAAAACATTGTGTACATGAGATAAACTCGAAGGTAAAGCCATTCAGTAAGAAACTGATCCAACTCTCTCTAGAATTCCATATGGTCCAATGAATCTTGGACTCATCTTTCCTTTCTTAAAAAATCACATCACACTTTTCCACAGAGAATCCTTGAGAAAAACATGATCACCTTCATCAAAAGATAGATCCTTCCTCCGGTTATCCGCATAACTCTTCTGCCTGCTCTGAGATGTTCTCATGTGTTTCTGAATCAACTGAACTTTTTCTGCCATATCTTCTACCAATTCTATTCCCATCAGCTTCCTTTCACCCACTTCATCCAAAAAAGCCGGAATTCGACACCGACTCCCATATAATTCCTCAAACGGAGCCATCTGTATACTGGAATGAAAACTGTTATTATAAGAAAACTCAACCAAATAAAAATTTTGGTCCCAACATCCCTGATAATCCATAGATCAAGCTCGTAGAATATCCTCCAAGGTCTGAATTGTTCGTTCTGACTGCCCATCTGATTACAGATGAAAAGCTGTACTAAAATTTAATTTAGTACCCAATGACTTCTGAAGGAGTTTCCAAATGTTAGAAGTAAAATTGGGATCACGATCAGATACAATGGAGAGGGGAACTCCACGAAACCTGACTATCTCTTTAAGATACAATTGAGAAAGTTGATCTAGAGAGAATGAATCTAGAATAGGAAGGAAATGAGAAGATTTAGTCAATCGATCAACAATAACCCAGATTGCATTATTACCTCGATATGTCCTCGGTAATCCCACAACAAATTCCATGGATATATTTTCCCATTTCCACTCTGGCACTGGTAATGGCTAAAGCATCCCTTTCGGTAACTGCCACTCTGCTTTAACCTACTGACAAGTCAAACACTTCACAGTAAAATCAGTAATATCCCTTTTCATTCCGTCCCACCAATAATACTCTCGAAGATCTCTGTACATCTTAGTACTGCCAGGATGAACTGAAAACATGGAACTATGAGCCTCCCATTACAACTCATTCATCAACTATAAATCACCAGGCACACATAATCTATTCCCAAACCTAAGAAAACAATCATTATCAATGTTAAATTCATACAACTTTCCCTTCTGAACCTTCTTTACCTTTTTCTGCAACTCAATGTCTTCCCTCTATGCTTGCTTAATTCTGTCTGATAGGGATTATCTCACTGATACCTAAAACAAAACAGAAGTGCTTCCTGCACAAACAACTTCCATGCCAATGTTCTTCAAATCCATAACCAATGGATATCGTTCCAAACATATCATGGTTAATGAAGAATTAATATTTCAACTCAAAGCATCAGCCACTTTATTTGCTTTCCCTGGATGGTAATGAATTGTAAAATCATAATCCTTGATTAATTTTAGCCATCTCCTCTATCTCATGTTCAATTCTTTCTGAGTGAATATATACTTTAAACTTTTGTGATTAGTATATATTTCACACTTTACTTCATACAAATGATGCCTCCAAATTATTAGATCAAAAACCATAGATGCTAATTCCAAATCATGTGTAGGGTAATTTACCTCATGAGTTTTCAACTGTCATAAAGCATAAGCAATTATCTTATCATTCTGGATTAAGATGAAACCAAGACGTTTCAATGAAGCAACACTATAGATAACAAACTCCCCATTCCTAGAAGGAATTTCCCAAACTGGAGCATTCACCAATCTTATTTTCAACTCCTGAAAACAATCATCACATTCTTTTGTCCAGATAAACTTAACACCCTTCCGAGCTAGCATAGTCATTGGACTAGATAACCATGAAAACGTTTCAACAAACCTTCAGTAGTAACCTGCCAAACCCAAGAATTTAGGGATCTTGTTTACATTTGTGGGTCTTGGCCATTCTTCAACAACTTTTGTTTTTGTAGGATCCACAGTTATTCCATCTTTAGAAACAATATGACCAAGGAAAGAAATTCTTTGCAACCAAAACACACACTTGCTGAATTTTCCATACAATTTCTTTTGTTTTATGGTTTTTAAAATAAAACTTAAATGTCTTTCATTCTCCTCTTTACTTTTAGAATAATCCAAAATATCATCAATAAACATAACCACCATTTATCACTAGATTCAACTGATTCATCACTACAGCAAATTATTTAGTTCTAATTCTGACCATCTCAGGATACATATTTGAATGGTCATTTCCCTCTGTATGCCTTCCCAGAAAAGTTGTTCTATTTCCTCTATGGAAAACCATTCTTAACACAGAAATACATTAGGTGAAACAACATGGTAATATTTAAATTCTATATCATTTCAATCATACCATAAATTAATTCATAATTTAACAATTTTCTAACTCCTAAAGTTGTCTAAACTGACCTCTGATACCAACTATAAGGACTCAGCCTTAAACCTTACTTAATATTGAATTAGATGAATAATTAACATTGAAGATCTTTTCAGGTTTAGAGTTTTAGAGAGTTAGGACATAACTATTACATCTCCAAAGATTACAAAGTAGAAACTTCTACTAAGTTTCCATAGAATAAAAACTCTTAAAAAGAAACATGTCTAGTTACATGTTTTTTATAGCATGACTTTCCCTTGATCCCATCCTTGACCCTATTCCACATTTAGTCTTATGAAAAAAATTTCATAAAAACTTGGGGTGAGCATAAAAAGCTCAGTAAGGGATACACAATGAATGAAAACTATTAGTTTTTTAAAACAACAAGTAAACCATGTATACTTTATCAAAGTAATACTTTTCACCTTTATGAAGTAGTAAAAACTCTTCACTGAATAAAAGTTCATTACTTACCCTTTTATAACGAAAATGTTACCATAAAAACCGTATAAAGATCACATAACACATAAAGGTAAATTGGGACATAAACATACTTAAATTGAATAACTATACAATCGACTTCCACACATATCACTTAATGGAATAGCCATACGGCCAACTTCCATACCCAATCCATTGGAGGATATAACGTAACCACCTGTCCTGGTATTCATAGCACCACCCATCATATGGTTTATCACGTAACCACCCATCAAATGTCCAAGTACCATTATAAATTCATAAGACAAAAAACAAATATAATGGAAAGAAAACATTTCCACACATTGTTCACAATATATCACATAAATATATTGACATAAAAAATCCATTATAAAAACCATTTTCAATACCAAAATAAATAAAAGAGTATATGGTATTTATTTTATTTTAAAAACATTACGACTTGTTGAGTAAGCCAATGACCAAATAATACTCGCGGTAGCAGAAAAGGTCATTGTCACCGAGTACGTTAAAAGAAACATTCTTTTTTGTCGTTTAGTAAAACGCTTCGTAGAAAAAGATTCGTTTTGTATAAAATTAAAATTCAAAGGGGATTATACACCGTATAATGGAACATTTTTTATAAAACAAAATATGCCTTAATGAAAGGAGATTGAGACGATGTCCCTTACCTCGGGTCCGACTTGACTTGATCGTTCTTTAATGTTCTGAATAATAAACTTGAGTTAATTTATACTTTCTTAAGAACCTTTTTCAAGTTCATTATTCCTTTTATATCACATATTACCATGATATGAACACTATTTAATTATTTAAGGTAATATGGTTTGTTTTGTCGATATTTGGTTCTTAAGTCGAAAGTGGACTTCTTACAATTACATGTTGTTAGTGTGGTCAAAGGTTCATTATATACAGAATGATATTCATGATTTGGATATCATATATACCATATATATCCAGAATATACATGTATTTATAATATTACGTAATCATTTATAGGTACGAAATGAAATGCACCGTTCATGGAGACAGTAACCCGTACGTACGCATGAACGCTACTTTTATTTTTATGTCATATTAATGGAATTAAAACTAAATGAGAGATATTTATATTTTAATTCCAGAATTATATTCATCATTTATATGTTACATAAATAATATATAACCATTATATATATGTACTTAAAATAGTACATTACATTTGGGGACAAGAAATGAAATGCACTGTTCATGGAGAAGGTAAGCCGTACATACGCATGAACGCTACTTTCATTTCTATCTCATACATTAATGGAATTAAAAAATAATTATAAAAAATAGTACTATAATTACAATATTGTATCATCTATAATATCATTATATCTATCATTTATACATACCACATATGGTATTAACGAATCAAATCACTTTGGACGGGCGGTAGTCCGCACTTCCTAAAATGAAGATATCGCGTATAACAATAATGGAAGACATAAAGGTATGCCATAAATGAAAAATACAGAATATTAAGGAAAAAATAAACATATTATATATCATATACAAATATAGTGGCATCTTAATGGCAATCTTTGAAGTAGTTAGAAGAATATTGAACAATCATCGTTTTGTGGGGCAAAAATTCTCCATCCACACAAACAGTATGTTCATTAACCATTATATGTAGGTGTGTGTAAGAGTAGCTCGAATTATTCTTATCAAAACATCATAGTATATTGAATATACTGGAGTTGTTACAAAATAAATTAATAAAAAGAGTTTACGGGGTTGGAGAAGCAAAATAAAACAAAAGAACATAAGAGAAAACACTACCTTTAAAACGGGTAACTCTTTTTGATTTGAGCTCAAAGGCTTCCTTGGGAAGACTTCTGACAAATGTGAGGCTTCTAGGAGTAAGAGAGGTATGTGGAGAGACAAAATGGGCAGATATTTTCCTATCAAAAGGCTTGAGAGGAGTGGGTAAGGAGGTAGAGGTGGGGCCTTTTATAAGAGGAGAAGAAGGGCACTCTTGGAAAGTTATAAAAGTTTACTTTTTTATAAAATGATTTTCGGATTTTAAAGGACCCACATTGATATAATTAGAGGATATGGTGATATGGGTTTGAAAGATACTCATAAAATAGTTCTTTGACAATTTTAGGTCTTAGAGTTTACATTATCTCTATATTTTTTTTAAATCCTTAAATAATGAGGTAGTCACTGCATCATCATGGTGCCATAAATAATTTAATATATTTAATGTATAAAAATTATAAAACAAATATCCTGATGTAGGAAATCTTTTTATCTTTATAATGAATATTTATATTAAAATATCTGACTAATATAACCCCATTTAAAAATTGTTTTAGTAAAACAACTCATGTTTGTGACATTTTTACTTTAACATTAAATAAAAAGATATTAATGTCATTTTATTCCAAAGTGACTCCATGGGGTCCCCAAGTTGACCCATGAATAATCTTGGTCGGACATGAAACATCCAATAATGGTAGGACATGTGTCTTGTTCATTTCATATTATTAAAACATTATTCTTACCTTAAATTACACTAATTACCTCTAATCGCGATTAAAAACCTAAAAGTTACTATTCACCAAAAATTATTTTAATCCCATTGAACCACATTTTTCTTCTTAATGACAACCATGTATATCAGATTTTTGAAATTCAATACTCAGAGGTGGTAAATTTTCATTTAAATGAATAATCTGTTTTTTTTAATTACCACTTAGTGGTTTCACTATTCATCAAAAATTGATGTTTTTTAGAAAAATACCAAAACTTCACCCTAAGCATTATTTGATATTCCGAATTCAAAAATTATGTCTATTTTAAAAAATTCAAAACATATAAGTTTCATTAATTAATTTAATAATTAATTCCTGCTGTCAAAACAAATAGCGTGTTTTTATGAAACAAAAAGTATCAAAAGATTGACACTAGTTTAAGTCTGATTTCAAATTAAAATTAATTCCAACGACCACTATTGGATTAAATAGTAAAAATATATTCTAATTTAACTTTAATACCAATTAAAAAGATAACCTAATCATATAAATAAATTATATTAAAAAGAGGATTTGAATTAAAGTACAACAATTTTCATTATTCATTAAAAAAATGAACTTTATCGGAAAAATACCAAAAATTTACACAAAGTAAATTTTGATGTTCCTATTCTAAATAAGTGTTTTATTTTGTCCAATAGAATGTAATAGAGTGAACAAAACACTATTTAATGACGGTTCTCCATCAAAATGCGACAAGTGAACCTTTACTGAAAATAATGGTATATATGCCTAAAATTGAATTCTTTCCGTATTTTAAGCCATTATCTTTTATTAGATAAATGTAAAAAAATTTAAAAATATATATAATCAGATTTTACATATTTCTACCCATTCCCGCCAATACAATGGCTATGTGTTAACTACCATTTAAACTAATATTATTATATTACTTGTCTGCAACATAAGATTTCAATGAAACTCATTGTTGCGTATCGGATACGATATAGAACATAGAAACCCATTTAAAGTAAAATTAATATTCAATTCATAAATATTAATAAATTTGAAAATTCTTTATTCTTTATTTATCTGGGATGTTACAGTGCGTGCATTGATACGGTTTCCATTCCTTCCACTAGGTGCCATTTCTAAACAATGTCATAAATTAGATCAATTTATGAATCAAAATATAGAATTCCCTACTTTTAAAACACTTAACATAAATTGAACAGTTTATGGATATAATCCATATTCATAAAAATGTATCCTTTAAGGAAGTATACACTCATAAACCCTTCATAATGGTTTGTAAAGAAAATTAGAATAATCCTAAGCATATCCCCCGGGAGTGTCGTAACCAAGAGTGCAGCAAGGCCCATTGTCATGCACCAGTTCCGGTTCGAGTCTAGCTCAAAGTGGTGATTTTGGGTTTTACCCCTAGGTACATGTGTTCCAGAGCCACCTCTACCTACTCGTATCCTGATAGGTATGTATTACTTGGAAAACTCCCAAAATCTCTATAATACCAAAATTCTAGGAAGTTCTTCTATACCAATCCTCAAAGTCTATCATAGGGATATGTGCTCTAATCAGTGTTTATCTAAATATAGCTTCCAAGGTTTGTACTAAAAAGCTTCTGATACCAACTGCAACGCACTGAACCCAGTTACCTAGAGTCGGTGCATTATTGCGTAACATTGGCATGATCACAAAAGATCAAGTGTCTAAAGGACGATTAGTTTAGTAGCCTTATAAACAATAGATACATTAAAAAATGTTACATTACATCATAAAGTGAAAAATCACAATAACATAGTATCCATAGTCCACACTTCTATCTCCTTCAGACTATCCCTGTAGGTCAGTCATAAAATAATTCTTCACATCCTGGGAAAAAGAAAACATTGAAAGGGGTGAGCTCAGATACTCAGTCAGGACAACAATATAGCGGAATCTTTCATAAATAAACATAAACATTTCAGTCAATGTATAACTAAAACAAAATACTTTTAAACTTGAACTTAAACATAATATGGAAAAAGTAAAATGAGATAATTCTATTTACTTATTCACATGTATATTCTACTAGTCGAATAATCACATGCAATATCAATAACCACTTTCATAATGATGGAATGCATAATGTCAGACTATCATAACCACGTAGCCAAGACCTCGTGCCAAGACTACAAATAAGATTTTGACAAGTCCTTGTGCCAACACACTAGTTTGCCTCATGAGACCTGCCGATGCATCGAGGATCTATAGCGGGCTCCACCCGTCACTTATTAAGTCCAATTCATTCATCATATGTACAGGTTTAAACATGTCATAAACCATAACATAATCGTATCACATAAAACATGAATAAAAAAACATAAAATTTCCACATTTCAATCCCAAGATATCAATACAACACATTAATTTAAAAAACACATCATCAAAACCATTGTCAATACCAAAATAAATGAAAATTAAAACTTGGTATTTATTTTTCATTTAAAAAATGTAGGGCTTGTAGAGGAAGCCGAAACTCAAATAATGGTCATGATGGCGAAGAAGTCATTGTCTCCGCATACTTACGACAAGAAAAACATTCATTTTTTTCGTTTAGTAAAATGCTTCATATAAAAATATTCCTTTTGAATAAACGTAAAAGTCGAAGGGGTTTATACACCGTATAAAATAAATATGTGTATAAAAAAAATATGCCTCAATGAATGGAGATTGAGACAATGTCCCTTACAAATATCATTTTAAATAAAATATATTAAATATATATACACATAAAGAAATTATAAATACAAGATAGGACATAATAAAATCATGACATAATTTGAAAATAGGAGATTAACCCATAGAATAGAAATTGGGTTAAGAAGTTCCCTTACCTCCTGTCCGACTTGACTTGATCGTTCTTAACCTCTTGAATAATAATCTAGAGTTAATTTATACTTGATTAAGAACCTTTTTCATGTTCATTATTCCTTTTATATCACTTATTACAATCTTATGATCATTATGTAATTATTTATGTTAATAACGATCATTTTATCGATTTTTGGTACTTGAGTCAAAAATAATCTTCTTATAATTACAAGTTGTTCATGTGATGAAATATAAATTATATCCAGAATTATATTAATTATGTAGATATCATATATATCATATATATCTAGTATATACATGAATTTATAATATTACATAACATTTAGAGGTAATAAATGAAATGCACCGTTCATGCAGACAGTAAGTCATACGTACGCATGAACGCTACTTTCATTTCTATTTCATATTTAATGGAATGAAATTATAATTATATAAATTTATAATATAATTCCATTATAATATAATGTATAATACCATTTACTCCATCCTTTTTATTTCCCACATATGGCATTAACGATTCAAATCACTTTGAGGGGGTAGTAGTCCGCAGTTTCTAAAATGAAATTATCACGTTTAACCATAATGGAAATCATTTAGGAATGAAATAAATGAAAAATACAGAATAAAAAAAAAATAAACATAATATATATCATATATAAATATAGTGTCATCTTAATGGCCACCATGAGAGGTGTTAAATGAAGATTGAACAATCATCGTTTCGTGATGCAGTAATTCGCCACCCACAGAAACAGTATGTTCTTTAACAATTATACGAACTTGTGTGTAAGTGTACATCAAATAATTCTCATAAAAACATCCTATTATATTTAATATACTGGTTTTGTTACTAAATAATGGAATAATAAGAGTTTAAGGTGTTGGAGAAGAAAAATAAAACAAAAGAACATAAGAGAAGTCATTACCTTAAAATCAGATAACTCTTTTTGATTTGTGCCAAAGGGTTCCTTGGGAAGACTTCTGCCCAATGTGAGGCATATTAGAGTAAGGTAGGGATGTTGGGAGTGTATTTGGGTAGTGTTTGGCCAATCCAAATGGCTTGATGGTGTGAATAAGGTGGTAGTGGTGGGGGCCTTTTATAAGAGGAGAGGAGGGGCACTTTTGGAAAGATTGAAATGTTACTTTATTATGAAATGATTTTCGGATTCTAAAGGTCCGAAAATGATATATTTCGAGGATAAGGTGATAATGGTTTGAAATATACTAATACAATAGGCTTTTTACAAGTGTAATCATTAAAGTTTACATTATGTTTTCATATTATTTAAATCGTTAATTAATGAGGTAATCGCTACATCATCATGGTGTCATAAATAATTTAATTTATTTAATGTATAAAAATTAAAAAAAATATCATGATTCCGGAAATATTTTTAGATTAGCAATGAATATTTATAGTCTAAAATATGACTTCAATAACCCCTTATAAATATTTTTTAGTAAAACAACACATGTTTGTGACAATTTTATTTTTACTTTAAATCAAAAGTTATTAATGTCATTTTCTTACCCAAGTGGCTCCATGGGGTCCCCATGTTGAACCATGGATTGTCTTGGTCGGCCATGACTCATCCAATAAGGGTAGGACATGTGTAATGGTATTTTCATATTTTTATAATATCAATTTCACCTTAAATTTCACTAATTACCTTTAATCGCGATTAATTAAACATAAAAGTTACTATTCACCAAAAAATTATTTAAATCCCATTGAACCACATTTTACTTCTTAATGACAAAAATGTATGTTTTATTTTTGAAAATCAAATCACATAAGTGGTAATGTTTCATTTAAACGAAAAATTAGTTTTTTAACTACCACTTAGTGGTTTCAATATTCATCAAAAATTGATGTTTTTCATAACAATGAAAAAATTTCACCCTAAGCTATAATTGATATTTTTAATTCAAAAATTATGTCTATTTTAAAAAATTCCATAAATATAAGTTGCATTAATTAATTTTATAAGTAATTCCTGCTGTCACAACAAATAGTGTGTTTTTAAGAGACAATATATATCAAAAGATTGACAATTGTTTATGTCCAATTTCAATGTGAAATAAATTCTAATGAACACCATTGGAAAAAATGGAAAAAATATATTCTAATTATACTTTAAAACCTCTCAGTAGTATAGTTTTTCACTATAAATTATTTTTATTAAAAAAGTTGTTTTTAAGTATTTTTCACTATTCATAAAAATTTGGAATTTCTCAGAAAAATACCAAAAATTCAACTTAGGATAATTTCGATATTCTGAATCAAAAAATAAAGTCCATTTTGAAGTATAATATATATATAATTTCAAAAGGTGGGTGTTACTATTCATAATGGCTATTTTGATTGGTCATGGTGTGTTAGATTCTCGAACTAGTGTACAATGGAAGCTATTGCATTATTGAAAGTGAAGCGTATCATGGAAGCTTAGGGTGTTACATATTTCCATTTCTCCATGACATCCTAGAGAACCTAAAATAGTTATTTCACTATTTCCATGTTCAATTTACTTACACATCTCATTTCACCACTCAACCCCTCCACCATATCCTCAATCTTCCCATACACAACAAACTATTATTCCTACTTATTCATCAATTACTAGACCACATCCCACCTCAAACAACTTACCTTCTTCATTTATTTACCATGTATCCTGACATGAGTACGTTTTGTAATCGGCCAATATGGGCACGGGTGCCACCAATACAAGTAAAATGTGGTACAACTGATCAATCAAAAATTTAGAAAACTTTACCTATGTGTGGTTTCACATCACCACATTTAACATCAACTAAGACATCTGATAACACTATTAAATCTTTAATAAATTTGGAATCTCCAACCTCTAGCTCTATTAATGTGATCTATATGTATGACATTTATTAATCATACACTATTATATAGGTGACTGTTGATGTAGTGACTAGCAATCATGCCCCAAATATTTAATCATTTTCATGTCCCCTCCAATAATGTACTCTATCGAGGGATAATTTTTATAGTTTACATTATTATATTATTCATAGATGTATCATTTTACACATATATATGTGGGATACACTTGTTTTTTCATCAATACTCACTGTATTATTTTAATTTCACTACTGAATTAATTTATCAATTTCTAGAACAGTTGCATCTCCTATTTCATTTAAGATCCTTTCAGGCCATCCCTTCAAATCCCCCTATAGATCTATCAACATGTCAGTATCCATTACAAGTAGGTTGAAGATCTCATGACATATATCTATTCTTAGTATGATTATCCCCAATGATGATCATTTCAACTATTTCTATCAAATGATCTTCATGGTTTAAGCCTTATTTTTGGGACTAATACCACCAATGCACCTCATGGTCACAATAAAACCTATAGTAGTTCTTGTTGGAGATAGCCAAACACTATGAAAATTGATGAAAATGATTGATTATTTTCCCCATTAATATGTAAAATGACACAATTATTAGCACTTTATTAAAGAGAGTCGATATTTTTTTCATTAATCATTTTTATTGAGTTTTTAGGGGTTCTTTTTTCAATTTAATTAGATTTTTATTATATGTTTTTTATAACTATATATTACTCACCTTCATAAATTTATCTTAGAATTTTTCCCTTATTATCAACTCTATGTACTTGCCTATTTATTTTCATTTAATTTTTTTAAAAAATGTGGATTAATATTTTATATACTCATGGGAATTTATTTTTAATAATGTAATTGTATATGAATTCCAATTCAACGTCCACCAAGTTTCCATACACCTTTATATTCACTATATAGGTCTATAGATTCAAAAATTTTAAAATATATTTTTAGATTTCATTTTTTTTATTTTATTTTATTAATATATCTCACATTATTCTTTAAAAGATTGTATGGAAATTGTCTTATATTTAGTATGGGGTATTTATTAAAAATATTATTCATAGAATTAGATTATTTCCTATTTTCAATAATCATGTAGAATATTTTCATTGAAATATTACGTTAAACTTGAAGTATTCTTATACAAATTAAATAAAAGCCAATTTTTTCTCAGACACTCTTAAATGAATATCTATTCCTATTTATAATTTTATAGTGATTTCAATTTTAAATACCTAATTTATAATTATAGAATCTTCCAATTTTTTGTGATTAACTTATTACTAGATACTATGCACTGAAGGATTTCAATTTATCTTTCTATACTCCCATTCCTAAGTTAATTCTTGGCATTCACTACTGAATTTTTTTTTGTATATCAAGAGAAATAATTGTGACATGTAAACATATAAGAAAATATATGGTGATCGTATTAACGCTTTGATTAGATAAATACACTTTTAAAATGATTGAATAAATATTTGATGATCTAGTCTTCTTATGACACACCAGTACATATTTTTTTCACTATCCCATAGCATCTATATATAACGTTTTTAGGATGGATCCACATAAATCTGATTATCACTTATTACATTTCACTTGGTATAATGAATTAATTTCATTGAAAAAATGTTATTTAATTTTGACTATAGATAGAAACTAGATAATAATAATGAGATTATGTACAATGTTAATTTCACCAGATTGATATGATATCCTTTTTTACTACATTTGGTATTTCATATAATTTCCAGATTCATCTAAAAAATAAAATATATAAAATTTAATGAATATATTTTGTTGTGTATTAGAAAGATAAAATTTCACCATTAACAAAATGATTAATCCTACATTAAAACTTATGTGGTTAGGTGATGGATGTGAGATCTTTTCCAAACCATATTTTTAAATAAAAAAAAATCAATCAACGAACACGGTAATTTTTTGATAATAAAATGACACATTTTAACCCATTTTTAGTTGTCGGAATATGGAAATATTTTATCTAGGAGGTGTTATTTCACTGAACAATTGAAAATTTTTAGGCATTATATATATTATCATGGCATGTCTTTCCACCCAAATATTAGTGAGGAACAATTGACAATTAAACCATAAGCAGGATCCCCTGTTCCGATGGATGTTGATTATTAGTTATAGTGTAATGTTTTTTATGGGGGAGGAAATATCATATAGTGATGATAATAATAATAGTATATATGTATATAAATATTTTAATTAAGTCAATAAAACTAAAAGATTAGTATTACATCATAGAAGATGAAATTAGAAGAAGTAATAAATAACCAAAAAGATATAATATATCATTTAAAAAAACCACCATATGAAACCATTTATTGATCATTCATACAATATATTTCATAAAACCAAATAAATAATGATAGAGGGCCACACATGTTTTACTTCATCCCATACATATAAAAATAATCGTCATATAAAATAAATACATGATGTAAAATATAGTTGATGTAGAAAAATAAAATATTCCTTTCCATATATCCCATGCTAAAATTATGTCATTATCACTACGGTACAACTCTTGAGATAGATCGATTACCCGATCGTAAAACCATAATATCTACACACGTACTAAAGTTATTGTGTTTGGCATGATAATAAATCATTGTATTCCAGCACCAACGTGCACATGGATTACGTATCTAATATAGCAGCTGTATATAAATTCAAATTAAACAACTATTTCACATCATATTTTTTACCTGATAACCATACTTTGAGAATACATAATGAATAAATCATATTATTCGGCCATCTTCAGTATTCTATATCCCCAAGTTTATATATATTTCATATGGTGACACGTTGGTATATATATATAAAACTATAGTGGCTAGGTTCTATTTCATATATACCATGAAATCACATAAGGAAAGTGAATCTTAGGTGAACCCACTAGTTCCACCAAAAAGTACCAACTGTCATCTCATGTTATCAATCCTAAACTGATATCCAATATGTTATGCCCAATTTATAAGATTCCTTCACACATTGACTCATAATATTCCCATTGGCTCAACGCATGATGTCTGAGGCACAACAATGTCTATCCTCCAAAAAAACATACATTTATAGATCATTAACCGATATCCCAAGGAATGATTATATTTTTCCAACCAAATAATCATTGTTCAATGACCCCAATATATGTTGAGCATCATCCCCCAAATTATAGTATCAACACCATCAACCACTGGATCCTCACCATCTTCTTAGGTTTCTATATAATGCACCTCCATCCTCATTAATGGTTATATCCATCCAAATCCCCAACTAACGGATGTCGCCAACTACAATAGTGGTCAGCATAACATCGTCATCTCAATCATATATTGTTTAAAACAACAATAATCGTTCATCATCAAATCATGGTGAGATGAAATAACCCAAAATTTTCCAAGAAAATATCATTCCATTGCCTCATCCCCCTGAAACTATGTCTCAAAACCCGATGGTCAGCATTATTACAAATCACTAGGGTCATGCCCATAGCCCAAAATCCCTATTACGATATCTGACTCACCATGTCACCAAAATGGAGATCAACATTACCCAAAGTATTCATTCCAATATCGAACTGATGAACAATGTATTATCAGTTCAATTAGTCCTAACCAGATCAAAACATGACATAATTAAGTCTTATTCCCATGGAACATCACAATTTATAACAGACAATTTAATTTAATCAATCCACCATTACTAACCGTACCATGTGGTCTTAAGCCTCTTACTTGGATCAAACCATTATAATTCAAGAAGAATTATTCTTATAGTAATCTGGTGAATTCAATATAATTATTAAAATTCAATCATTAAATTATTAGGTTATCTGTCAAATAACCTAATTGTGAATTCAAGAATTCACCGAAAAAAACATGAGTGGTATCAATTAGAATGTTATGAACAACCTCTCACGTACTAGGAGACATTATCCCTTATGATATCTACATCTAATTATAGCTGATCTAGAAGACATAAAAATTTTAGATTAAAGAACTACTAATTAGGTAAATAGGATCCCATAAATTCAGCACACTGTGTGTAAAGAGAAAAGAACAATGGAAGGTACTGAATATAAATACATAATGATGTTGTTCCAATGATACTGATATAAATATAAACTGACCTCTGATGGATAGTGGAGTTTAAATGATGAGGTTGGAAGAAATGTGAATATACCATATATTGTTCGTGGGGGTGGAGAAGGAATGAGGTGGATATATAAAAATATAGGAGGCCAAAATTTTAATTTTTCTATTTTTAATGACACTTATGGTTTTGAAATAATAATTATCTAATCATACAAAAACCATGTGGCACCCACTATCTAAAAACCACACCATGCATTGTTGGCCCACATGATCTTGAAAACCATGAACAAAGAGTGCATGCAATCTCTATTAATAGTTACTGGGTTTTTAGTGACAATGTTCCCCATACCTCATCTTTTTTATAACAATTTACAATTCCAATTAAGGGAAATATATTTTCTCCACTGAGTCCTCATTAATTTCATAAAAAATATAGCTGAGTTTTGTGAGAAATGAAATGTATGGATTTTAGCCTATGAAACACCAATAATCTAATCAAAACCCTAAGAGAGAAACCTATCTATTATCCTATCCATGAAAGATGTCTTGGAAAAAAGGAAAAATCATATTTAGCATCCAATAACCAAGAAATGATATGGTCCAACTAGAAAATTCCAAACATTCCAATGGGTTGATAAATTCAAACAACTCAAATACCCTGGTATGATAAAATCTCACTACCATAAGACACCTCATTATCAAGATATCAATAATTACCCATATATTTTACAGAACATATCCATATCATTATAAATAACATGGCCAACCCTAATAATAATTTCATAGTTCAGTTACCACAAGGATCTTCCTAAATTAGGAGTTACAACCCACTATTATTTACCAACATGTAAACACAAAAATTATGATGGTCCAATTTATTTCCCAAAAAATAAATTTCCTCTCAAGATGTATCATTTATCATTAAACTCTGCTAGTGATAAAATCATTAATATTTAATACCTAACACCTATCATGTACATCGTCCCATAAGATTCTAAGTTCATGAACAACTCACAGATGAACCCTATGAGTTCTCACATCTCATCATATACCAAAAATAATTCCTTGATACATATAACTCACATAAAACCAAAATTTCATAGATTATAATATTCCTACTCACCTCATACGATCGAAAAATCCATCAATTCACATACTAAACCATAGTTCCATGCACATAAAAGATATATATGTATATAAGTACAATGAATCATACATGATCCAATCCTACTAACCCTGGCCCAACCATCCCTTGGTAGCTAAAATGTATTCACTTGGCATGATGACCGACTACTTTAGGAATAACCTCCAGGCCACGCTTTACAATATATTAACCATTCAAACTACTGCTAGTCCACATATTTCTTTCATGAACTTCATGAAATCATGAATACCTACATCATAATCATTATTATTTTCAATTTCTACCCTCCAATAGGTGATTCTTCCTCGATACCTAACTACTTTCTATTCGTGAATGACTACTACAAAATCTGTCGAGATACCAATCCCATGTTTGTGGTCCACCTTCCTTAGGATGTGGATAACACTACATCTACACATGTCATTTATTCACTCACTAAAAGAAATAAATCAATGACACAATTCACAGAGGTTTCATCAAATATGTGGCCAAAACACCATACTGGGATTCATCATAGTCTCACTCCCTACTATTGGAATCATCGCTACAAGAATCACATGATTCTATCACCCTTTTTGAATATGACCAGTTCATTAAATTTTCCACAGCTATGAATTATAAATATTCCTCTTATAATAGTGATGGTAACCTAATTATGTTAACCTAATCCCAATTTCAATGCTACAACCCATTCCTAAAATTACTCACTCCTATACTATCATCTTCTAGTATACCTAGTGAGAAATTAGACAAATATTGAGAGGATGATTCATTGTTCAAGTATAACATGTATCCTTATATTAGGATCAATGAGAATAAAGGTAAATTATCTTTTAGAGTTCTATAAATAAGTGTTTGATGAACCTAGACTCAATTTCCTACTAATACAATTCCTAATGTCTTCTTTCATGATCCTTTATATTCACTGAGTGATTAGAGAATCCCCCAATCATGTATGTCTACAACATCACCCCACAGTCTAGGAGATTCATGAGCTAGTTGAAGATTCTATTAATATTTTCTATCCAATTATCATCCTTCTATGGTCTTCACTCACCCTGAAATAGAGGTGGTTTCTAAAATTAGAACTCTTGAGTCATGTAGGGCATAAAAGGATTTTCTCTCGTAGTTCCCATATCGATGCATTTTATGACACATTCTAGGCTCACCTTGAGATTCATTAAAAGCTATATCAAAAAATATATCATATCATATGGATATAACACCAATATTTGGGCTTGTACCTATTCCTATAACTATGGATCATGATCTTCATGACATGATAGAGCCTCATTTTGACCTTCAGGGGACTAAAATTATCCACACTCATACGTCACTACCTGGACGATCCATTAGAATAATTCATGGTGGAAACTCACTAAATTTAAAAATCATATCATGATTTATATATATATATATATACATATATATATATATATATATTATGAAGATAAATAATTCTTTATCAAGAAGAAAAATCACACCACCCTTACAATCCCCCACCATAACCATATAACAGGACATCTGGCCTTATGGACCCTTACCAGCCCAAAAAAAAGTTAGGTGTCACATACAAATATATCATCATGTCCCCTCACCTACCCATAATAGATTCATTCATAAATAATAAATATGAGTTATTTGTGTATAATTTCACCAAAAACGATAATGAGGGAATCATTGTCTATCTTCATTATTGGAATTTTAAACAACTCAACCCTATCATAATTACTGCCTTCTCAAATCAATTCTTCCCCCCCAAATATATATAATATATATATATAATATCATAAAAATTTATTTCATTAAAACCAATATCCAGGGATTTCAAAATATAATTCTTCCAAAGTGAGGCTAGATATGAAAACACTATTTACCTTCTTTTGTTGACAATATAAACAACCCACCCATCTCAGCGCCTTCTAGGTTCCAAATGAAAATCACAAACAATTTACACATATGATACCATATAAATATCAATAATTCTACGTATTATCTTTAAATAACAAACGATCATACCTTTTCATACTAGGCTAAGGGTAAATATCTCGTACATTTCCATAATGGGAAAAGGTTCACACATCATTCCTTATAAAATTAATCCCCAAACGCACCATATGAGGTGGAAAACATAATTTTTTGAAGTGAAATTAATAACATCAATTTCCATCCCCATTAAACATGGTATGTCCCCCATGGTAGGGGCATCTGACACACAAACATGAACACTAATCCCAGTTTTGACTAAATCTTACTCATGAGTATACTATAACCAAAATCATAAGACCAACTACAAATAAAATAATATCATATCAATAGTAGATAGTTGAATTCAACTATTATTTCCCTATTATGAACTCGTCTGAAACCATTTGTTGCGACATAACCCATCTTTCCACCTGAACAGTGCTCAAGGATAGTTGATAACTAGGGCATAGGCATGCCTCCCATATGCCAAAGGATTTAAACTATTAGTGAGGGTGTAAAATGGTTATTTTGGGGTGAAACAACCTAATGGTGATGATAATAGTAATCTAATACATGTATATTATGTAGATTATGAAAATAACAAATAATGATTGGACTGGTAACCTTCTATTGAGGATGCATGAAAAAACAAGATAATATAAACAAGAGGATCCAATATTCAATTTTATGAAAAAAAATCACATTATACCATTAATATAACATTCATACATTTAATGTAAAATGAGATAATAAATAAATATTGAGGGATACTCATGTCCAACCTCTGTAAATACCTATAATAATTTTGAAGATAAAAAATAAAATAAAAAATTAAACTCTAAATAAAGAATTGAATCTACATTCCATTTTCTTTCATCACATTCATACATTAAACAATTATCTCTTATTTCCATATCATAAGCTTATTCAATTACATGATCACATGAGACTATAATTTACCTATGTCCTGATGGGACCACGTAGGGTGCGCAAATAAATCCTAGTAGGCCACCACCAATTTGTGTCTATCTTGCAAATGTGATAAATCTTTTTTATATAAATTTAAATAACATAACACATTAAAATATTATAAATAATAAATTCCACTTAATATCAAAAACCACTAGGAAGAAATCATATACTTTTGTCATTTCCAGTATTACACATGCCCACAGATATATATATAATATATATGATGATACATATGAATATTTATATATATAAACTGTAGTGGCATGAATCATTAGCTTAAATCACAAATAATTCTCGAAAAAATGTTAATCATAGGTTAACCCTTCTATTCCACCACTCTATAATAACAGAAACATCATGCATTAATCAATAATGCTATTAAATCTTCCATAAAACACCAACACATGAAAAATTCTTCAAACATCAACTAAAAAAATCCTAATCATCTCAAAGCCCAATGTCCGTGGCAAATGATATCATTCCTCTAAATGATATAATATACTGGATCATCAACTGACAATTTGAGGAACAATGATATTCTCCCTCCCAATATATTTTGGCCCAACAGGTTCAATATATGGTAAGCTTCATCCCCCAACTGAGATTTCGGACCCCCTAATGTGATTGATCCTCACAATCCCTATTGATTTATTTTTTGAGAACCTCCAAAATCACTAATGGTTAACAATATCATATTCCATAAATAATAAAGGCCTCTACCAACATGAGTGGAAAACACCACCTCATCATCAAAGTTCAATCTGCCTGAACATGACTACAAAGATGTTTTATATAATCACGGTGAGGATAAGTCCACAAAAAAGTACCTAAGTCGGATCCTCTTGAAGCATCATGCCCCTATGACCATGTCCCTCAACCTACTGGTGTATAATATCTCAAATCACATGATTTATGCCCATAGACATAGGACCTCATCACCTCAACCTGATAACTATTTATCCAAACCACTGATCAGCATCACCCAATGAATCTATGCCAAGACCAAGGATATGAAAACATACAACCCAGTATTAGTCGTCATCACCACCTTAGTCTTTGGTAAAAGTTCATTATAATCCCATTGAATTGAAAATTTTAATATAAATAATTTAATTTAAATAACCCACATGGAATAACCTACATAAATGGTCGGATTCCAATAACTAGGAATAAATCTTTCAATGATTATGAAAATCAATCCCATATGCCTCTCATAGGATCAATTAAATAATTAAATGAAAAAAACTAAATTACCCGAGTCACTCTATTAAAATAAAATGTTACACCAAAGATTATACCCTACAAACATGGTTATTTTCAATGAGAAATATAGGAACTACTTACCTAGTATTATAAGACATTTTTAGACCAATACATAACTCTAAACTAATAATATTCACATGAAATATGTGTTTTACACAAATTACAAAAAAAAATGTTTCAAATGATCCAAAAACATAGTACATTATGTGTAAAATTTATTGATAAATGTATGATAGTAGAACTGAAGAGTGGAGAATTTGGTTCAAAATATACCAAGAGCGATCAAAATGGAGAATATATAGAGGGTGCATCTCAAGGACTTGGGGAGGTGTAAATGATGTAATCCCCACTATTGTGGATACAGTTATAGAAGAAAATAGAGGAAACATAAATAAGTATGGACTTAAAAATTGTAAATTTTCCCTATATGAATTCCTATATAATTTGGCTGCATGGTTTTTATAACTTTTCCCCAACCACGGGGCACCCATTGTCTAGGAACCACACCACGCACGATCGACCAAGACAGTTTGGAAAACAGTGTGAAAAAATTAAATATACCCTCTGTTAAAATTTTAATTTCTTTCATATATCTCTTCACCCATACGACATTCTGTTTAATACTACACATATATCCAATAGATGGCCTAATTGTTTCTCCTACATGGTCACATGGGTTATTCAAAGGATAACCCAAATCCCATGATGTTACATTATACTTTTGAGCTTACCCACATGTTGAGATTATTTTCTCACTTTCCCCTTCCCTTAGCCACATAGTCATTTGATTCTTTTTTTTGAGTCTGTGTTGAATGATTTTTTATTTTTATTTACAAAATGGTTATGGTAGAACAAATACTTTCCATTGGATTAGAAAATCAATTCATGTTATGAGAATAATTATAGTTTTATTTTACATTGGGTAATAACGGAAAAGAATTCTGTGTTGTAAAATTTAAAATGGGAATTTAATTTTTGAAATAGTTATAATGTTTTAATTAATGAAAAAAATGAAAATGAATGAATGAAATAAACTATTATTAATGACTAGTTTTCTACGGAGGAGTGATTCAGAATGAATAAATTTTTCTTCTAACAGTTCGTTTTATTTGTTTGGATGTAATGGATGCTTAATGTTTAAAAAATAATTTCATTTTCAATCATTATTTTGTTATTTTTTACCAATGGAATGAAAATAGTTCAACTATGGAGGAGTTTTATATGATGAATTTTTGTACACATTTCAGATACAATTATTTATGGTTTATTTATGTTTTATTTGATAAATCATTAACCATTTGTTTTTAATCATAAATATGAACTTATTAATCATTGGTATAAATTAAGAAACATTAAAAAAAGGTTTAACACATCATGAACCATGAAAACAACATATATTCGTCATTAAAATTATCCTTTTGAATAAACGAACCTCCCATATGAATTTAGATTACATGAAGAGGTTATATGATTTGTAACAATGTTACAAGTCATGATATTTTCAATGTTCAAATGCATCTAAAATTTCACTATGTTATATAAGTTGACATGGATCGCATAAAAAAATATTTAATGTAAATGATGTGAAAATACTTAATATCATATCTAGTCAATGATATAGCTCATATATCCTTTGAGATTCAAGATTTTCAGTGGTAGTATTGGATTTTGAGTAAACGATGTGTAAATCTAATATTTTTTGTAAACGTGCAGACCAAAGAAAAATAAATGTAATAAACAACATGAATTATCTACACATTGTTTTTCGTTTGTTCAATTATATATTATAGAGATTCTATCATTATAAATGGATCTATACCAACATTATTTCTCTAAATGTATTTCAATGGTTCCACTATTAAATGTAAAAAACCAGTTGTAATTCATTCTATTACCTATTTTATTAAATCCTTATCGGTTGTTTTATGTTCTACATCTATTTTTATTATATAAATTTAATTTATGTATCATTTCCCATTACAACACTAATTAATATCAAACATAGAGGATTTTTAATATCATCATTTTCTATTCATTCATAGTTAGCATTCAATAGATTATTACATTATTTCAATTGTGTATTTCTTATTTCAATATATTTTCAATTATTATTTTTGTAAATATTAGTACTCCTTTGATTTGTATTAATAGAAAAATGACTGAAAAATCCACTTAAATTTAATGGTCAAGAGTAGGGGTGTTTCAGAACCTAATGAATCTATTAATTAATGAATGGTAACACAATGGAATGTGAGTAGTATAAAAATATATTTTGAATGCATTGTCTTATGCAACCTTAACAATTAAAGGTGATATTGATTGAACCTACCCTAATTTTAGTTGATAAAGATATAACTATTACATAGTGACATATTCTATATATAATCATTGTGTAGTTCATCTAGGTTTTAGCTATATCCTGACCAAGAGATAGTGGTATCCTACGTATAATAAATATGTTTGACAGAAAAAAATTCTCTACCCTTGTATCACATCACATGCAAAGATTTTGGAAAATCCAATTATATAAATAAGGTTATATTTTCCATATAGACTTGAAATTGACCCTAGTCCCTTATTTTTTATTTTCTTTATATCCATGATACCTAAATCTAGGAAAACCCTACATGAATAGTGAACACGTGGAATCCTCCTAGAGGGTATGAAAATCTAGTTTACATTTCTTCCCGTTCTCCCTATTGGATTAACCATGCAAAACTACTTTTTTATTCACTTATTGTAGAGTGTAGTTTTAGAATAAAAAATATCTAAAATGAACAGAGACCATTCATATTAAATGATCAATGTATGATCTTCACAACCATTCCACGTGTTTATCAAAGAAGATACCAACTATTATAGGGCACGATGGGATTGATACCCAAGAATAGATTTAGCATGGTCGATCTGGACAACTCAAATGAGATCATAAGATAGAGATATGGTGTTACTCATGATTTTATTATATCATCATGACTTAATAATTTTCTTATTTGTATAATTAAAGTCGTAGTCAGTGATCAGATAGCATTTTAACTTTCAAGTGTAGACATTTTAGATCCATGTTTCACTTCATTTTGATATGGATTGAATTATATCCACTAATTTTGTTGATTGGTATTTTTGTTATATGTGATACATGGTTGTTTTTTTGAAATTATTTAAACTGATTTTGGGGTTATATCATCCCTATAATTGTAACATTGAGCCCCACTTATAGTTAGTAGTCACTAGCATATGGTGTGATGTTACAAATCTCCAATGGATATTTAGTCCAATAATGTTTAAAATGATTCAATCATGTGTGTTATAACTTCAACACTAAAAAACTATAATTTTTTTTTGAACATTCACTTTTTTGGGAAAAGGTTCCAAGATGTATGATATTCAGAGGTATATATTGACACTTTTCCAAATAATTTTTTCAATCTAAAAAATTTTCGATGGTTGAAATTATTTTTTCATTATTGAACTTTGAAATTTTTTATGAATTGTTGTTGAACTATTTTTATAAATATTTTTACAAGAATAAGTGTTTTTGGTGATAATATTAAAATTTTCATTAATTAAATTTATATAATTTTATAAACATGTTTTTAATATTATTTATTAAATTTGATTTGAAATAATTTTTAGAAGTTATTTTATAGTATCTATTTTTCAAAATACATTTCTTAATTCTATGATTTTTAAACAATTTTTTGTGAAATATACTAGATATTTAATTCTTGTTCAATGCATTTTTATAGATAATTTAATTTTTTTATTTCTATGGTTTGTTAGAACATACAATAAAGAATTATCATGTTTTCACTCATGAGATTTCACGTTTGATATTTTTGAAAGCCATGAAGCTACAACGACCTCTTTATATGTGACTACATGGATGAAATTTCCAATCCAAAAATAAAAATGTAGAACATGAATGTGTTTTCCCAAAACATTAAATCTCTTATTACATTGTAAAGCCATCGAAAGTAAAAATTCCATCTTATTGTGGTAGAAGTGATAAAATGATAGAGAGGAAGATAAAATATTCAAATGTGTACATTACAACCAAAAACAATCGTATAAAGGGTATTATGTAGCCAGATAAAGAGAGTGTACTCAAACTAATATTCCTAACAACTGTAAAATCACCGATGTAACCATTTTCAACCTATTGATAGGGTAATATAAAAATGTGTTCAACTGACCATGCATCAAATTCTACGAACCACCTGATTTCTTGACCAATATACCATAAAAGAAATTCAAATTATTTTTCTTACATACTTCTAATTAGCATCACCCTATAGAGGCTTAGCTACCTCGAATGAAAATGTGATCGAATACACAAGTATGAATTAATATCCCTCTAGATTTGTTATAGGAGATCGATGAATGATATTTGTTAGAGAATGATTTCAAAAAATTGTAATAGGTTGAAATTGTTTTCATCATTAATTGAATAGATTAGTGAGATGTTGAGAGAGACTTGTAGACCAAACATGGTTATTTGAAGCTTATGATCCAGGATTGATTAACTAAAAAGAAAATTGAGGAAATATGAATTTGGAATCCATTTTTATTGGATCAAGGAGTCTCCAAATTAAAAAAAATCGACACATAGGAAAAATAATCATGGCTTAGTTATCTAAAAATGTTTATTTTTAGATTATAGAAGAATCAATCCATAGTTCCCATATAGTATTATAATGTGTTTTTAAAAACATGATTCATTAATCATAGATGAATATCAAATAGGTTTGATAGATAAAATATCGATCCAATATCAAGATAAACCATGTTTTTAGAGATTGATGGCGTCAATTCATTATCTAGTTCTCCTTCTAGGGAAGATTCATTGAAGATGAAGACCACTCGACAAATGGAATTGGTATTCAATAATTTTTTGTAAAATATTCAGATTGAAGTGGGACAATTTATTTTTTTTAGGAATACACGAATATGATCATATTGAATACCATAATTTGGTTTTGATCCTTATTTAGTGTAATGTTGATGAAGACAATGAGGAAACTCAAACCCTAATGTTATAATATTTAGTTGTTAGCACGACACATTTTAGATGATCATTGTTTTTACCTTTAGAACTTCAACATGGTTGATAAAATGTCTACTGAATCCCATCCCATGACTAATGTAATTTAATACTGAATATGGTGTATTCAAGAAATTATATTAGATTATATAATATTTTATCAATTAATTTTGAGTGTTCAATTTGATTCAATATACATGATGCCTAATATTAGATCAATTGGGGATTTTGTATGAATTTACCAAATAATTGACTTGTCAGTGGTTGTTCCACTTGAAGTTGCTGAAGATAAATGGAAAATACACCCCATGGATGAATATTTTATGACAAAATAAATTGAATGTGATTTTTTTCATTTCTAAATAATAAATACAATTCATTATTTTCAATTCCCTATAACTAAATCTTACAAATCAATATATTTATTACTTAATCATCATTCCAATTAGTATTCAATAAATTGTAAATAATAGTGTATATTTATACATTCCCATATTTTTGTTGTAATATTTATCTTCATATCATAGAAGTATAAATAAATAGGCTATTCTATGATGTGAAACATGATTATTCGAAGATGGAGGAGATTTATTCTGATTTTCATCATTGTTTTCAATATTATAATGCCACATTGTTGTTCTGAGGGATAATTAGTTCACTCATCCACAAAATTAGTTTCCTACTCCACAATTAATCATTTCTGTTTCCCATTGTGTTCTCAATTATCTGATTCTGTGAGGTTTTTTGATTGAATATCCAATGGTGACCACATTAGTTGGGAATATATTCATTAATGGAATAGTTCCATGGATTAATCCGTTCACTCATGGGATAAATCTCATGCACTTGATGTTGTTATGTGAATTTGATCACGTTTTTTAGATAATAGAGGAGTGAGACTCATGAAATTGAACATGAATTGAGTGGTGTTGAGTATTGGTGGTCAATTAGTTTATCATATCCATGTTATGTAGTTGAAGTGTGAATCAACATTGATCTATGACTTGTTTTTTCTAACACATTTTTCCTCTTCATTTCCTTGGGTGTTGTTTTACTTTTTCATTTCTCTTTTCTTATGTCACTCGCAATCATTTATGATTTCAATAACAGTATCTTAATTTTTTCAATTAATACATTTTATTATATCAAAAAAATATTTTAATAGAATCAATTGAATGCGAGACACTATGTATGATCTATTGTTATGAATCAAGATAAAATTTTGAATGTTTTTGAATTTCTTTTCTGGTTTATCAATAGTCGTTCTTGTGAAACTGAGCTCCGTAATTTTATTTCATGTGTTGGAACATCTAATGATTTAATTTTTCAAACATTGATAGATGTATTGAGTTAAAGGGAAAGTTGGACGAGAAGCACACCGTTTTTCTTTCTGTACGACGAAACCATTCGTAGTTGATGTTTTGAGGCAGTAGCTTCAGCTTAGTTGGCACATGGTTAAGAGAGATCGTGCGATGGGGCCAGGCTAGAGGGGTGGTTGAGGTAGTAGATAACATGAAGTTAGCGCAATGTTTTTCAAACCATATGAACTAATCATGAAGCACTTAAATGATATCCTTAAATAGTGTATCTCGCTTGTTGAAGACCCTTGATGACTTGTTTTTAATCCTAAGTGGTCATAAATTGAGATAACCCACCCTTGAAGGTATGAGAGCCTCTCCCAATAGATTTGGAGGAGATCTGAAGTATTCTCATTACAAATTGAAGCTGAATTCATGAGTTAGGTAGATGTTCAGCTTTTTTATTGTTCAGTTTCATAGATCTACTTAGATTTACATCTCCCCATCACATGGTTTTTATAAATAAGCCCTTTATGGGTAAATATATGAGTTTGGATGACAAGTATGATGAGTTTTGGTCTTGGACTTGCTAGGGGATGTGATCTAAGGAGGGTTCATGAAGAATCAACCAATTTGTCTTGATGGTTCTTCGTTCGTTGTGGTTTTCATCAAAACACCGATGTAGGTACCCAAATAATTAACCCATTATTAAAGAAATACAGATTATTTAAATAAATTTGAAGTGTGAGTCTCCTTGTTTATAATATTTCAATGCATGACACATTTAATGTTTTTATGTAATGCCACCCACATGAGATAAATGAAATCTTGAACATGTGTTAATTTTAAGCATTGGTTTCTATTTAGTTAAAGTGATATGATTAAAAAATTGAATAATTTTATTCAGAATAATGATTAATATGATAATTAATTATATAATTTACTATCAAGTAATGAGTTGGGATAATATTATGGATTTTACAGATTATTGGGAATATCGAATATTTGAAATGTTCGGATGATAATTCGAAACTGGTAATAATTTATGGTGGGATTAATTGTTACATGTTAAATGGTAAATGGATAACTAATTTATGATTGGTTAAAGAGATAATATTTTATTAATTAATTGTTTAATTAATTATTTCTCAGGCATTAAATTATTATTGTGAATTGATTGTTTGTTACGATTGTTGTCCAGGAGTACCTTTTGATGTGTATTATTTTTCCATGCCTTAAGTTATCTTGGATAGATTTGTTTGAAAATATGATATGTGTGTTAGATGTTTTCTAAATACCTTGACTTTGTTCAGCATGTTTTGTGATGATTATGGGGTTCTTATAGATTGTAAATGTTCTGTATGAATCGGTTTTTGAGTGGATGGGTTCTGACTTGTAATGGAATTTTGATAATTAATTGTTGACTTATCAAAATAGAGATTTTTGTTGTCAATTACATTTTGAATTAATTAACAGATTGGTTTTTTTGGTGTTAGACATGATATTCTACACAAATGTTATATATATATATATGTGTGTGTGGTTGATGAATTGGTTGTGAGACAAGGACTGAGGCGCAAAATACTAACAGGGTGATAGAAATGGTGTTCTATACCATTGATAAATTTATATGTATGATTGTTAGATGGGTTGTGAGACATGGATTGATGGTCCAAATACTCATGTGGTGCTAGACATGGCATTCTACTCTTAGATTCTAATAAAATATTCTTTGAAAGGATATGGACTGATGCTCCAAATAACCATTGCATGTGAGACTAGGACTGTTGCTCCAAATACTCACGAGGTTGATAGACATGATGTTCTACATCCATTAATTAGCATTAGACCATTGGTCCAACAGTTCTTGCATGAAATGAGTTAATGATTAATGAAGTCTGTTGTGACATGATGATTTGTGAATTGACTATGAGAATGGGTTTAGACTTATTAATGAATTGGGTGAACCACTGTTAGTAGACCGACCCAAGAGTGAATCACTATTTTAGTGGAAGGGTGTAGACATAAATCATGAATGATTAAATTGAATAACTAATGATGTGTTATCCAATCCAAAGCACAAGAATGGATTCAGTCTTTAATTTTATTACATAGACGGTCTTTAGAGACAATTTGGGTGAGTGACTTATATAGGGGATGTCAGGCGTAGGCTGAACCACAAAGACACTCATAATTAGAATTGTGTAATTGATAAATTAATAATGATTATGTAATGATTGTTGAGTAATAATGACAAATTAAAAGTGCAGGTCCAGAAACCAGCTGCGTGATGAAGCAGGTATGTGAGTATATAGATACTTTGTACTGCTTACTTTATTTTATGCATACCTTCATGTATTTTAAATTATCTGATAAATTTCTGGATTTGGGGTAGACCCCGGTGGTCCCGGCCTAATGATATTTATATATCACACCCTACTCGGGCTTCTATTGAACTGGGTACCCGAGTATATTCAAATTTTTTGCATGACTATGTTGTTTACATTTACTTGGGAGATAGGATTAGAGGACCGAGTGGATACTCAAGATGCTCGAGGAGATCACCCTTGGGTCATTGATACAATATTTATTTATTTTTGTATTGGAATGTAAAGAAAGTTGTTTTGTTCACTATTTTATACATTTTTATCATTATCAGGACATCGATGCATCTGCTATATAATTTGGAATTGGCCACTTTTATAAAATTGGTATTATTTGGCTTCCGCGGTTTGTCATTTATGAGTTGATGATTCCTATATTGTTTGTTATCAACATTGATATAAACTTTTTCTACTCTGATAAGAGGGTATAGTCTCCCCACTGACAATCCTTAGACCCTTGCTGCAAGTCATCAGCCTCTAGTGTATGGGGAGACGTGCATGAGGTCATTTGTCAACTACTTCAGCAACCGATTTAGTAGCGAGTCTAGACGGGATGTTACAAAGAGGTAACAAAGTATTAATCTTCATTTACATTCATTTGTCTTAATATTTTGGGGTTGGTAGATAGGACACTATGAATGTGTCAGAGCTTGGGTTAATAGTCGTGCTTGGGACTAATCACCTCATGTAAGGGAAATTACCAAGTGGTCAGGGATGGGAATTGATGTTTGTAAAATTAGAGGTTACAATTGATATCATTTCACCTTGAGTGACGAGTTTATTTATCCATTTTTTATTTATTTTGAAAATTTTGAAAATTTTGAAAAGAATAATTATCATGGCCTGATATGGAATGGAAGTTTCCAACATGCATAATCTTAGACACTTAGAAATTCACATGTCATGCATATAACATTCCATGTAGTTTCATTAGCTGGATGACTGATAATTTGGATAATGTTCCTTGAGTACAATGCCATGTTTGATCTTCTTTAGCATAACTCTCTAAAAATCATGTTTTAGTGATAGATGTGGAATCCTTGAATGACTATATGAATTATACATTAATTATTAGCATATTTTGTTGGTTTTCTATGCTTTTGTGTCATATCATGATGTTTTATTACTTATTATGATAACTAGTTAGATATTGTTTGATATGTGAAAAGAGTGCTAAAAATAATATGTTAAATAAACGTTTATATTGTTAAATGGGAGACAAAAGTCAGTGATAAGGTGTATGGTGGACTTATCAATTGGTAGGTGGCCATCCATTTAATATGGACTGTTAGTTAGATCATTATAATTCCTAAATTAACATTAGTATCAACTAATCAGAGCCAATTTTCAATCCATGGAGTGTATGGGAACATCCTGAATTGGTAAATGAAGAATCATATTAAATTTCATTAATTGATGTCGTGTGAAATGCTTATCAATGCGAATGATGTTAAATTGTGATCAGAAATAAAATGGCTAGCTTCTGAAATGAAACTAGTCCCATGTAGGTCAGTTGGGGAGTGTTTTTTGGGATGACCCATTTGAGTGTTTGGATTTTTAATACCTATGCATTTTCTATTGGGTTTCTTTATAGAGATCCCAGGTAGGTAAAAATGAGATCCTCTTAGATCATCTTATCTTCTTAAAATAAATTTATTTTAAAAATTTCTTGAAAATGACGGGATGTCAACTAACGTAAATATTTAAACAATGGGAGTTTTATGAGACATTCCTATTTTCCACTAGGGATTTTTGAAAATTTTATATTGATGTTTTTATTAAATAATTTTTTTATTAATGATTAAAAGTGATTAAATATAAGAGTGTTCGAAATGGAAAATATTGTAGTGTCCACTATTTAAAACCCTCTTGTAAAGGGTTGTTCAGACATCAATTGAGTTTCCATGGAACTAATGCATGAGTAATTTCTATAGGTTTTCTTCTCTTAAGAAATGGCCTTATGTTTGGCTTTTTTCCCTAGTGACTCGTTTGATGTTACCCGATTTAGGGTAGTCACTTTTTCTTCGTAACGGGCTAACCTGATGATGGTAGCACCCTAAGAGAAAAAATGCCTTTCTTGCGATATGTATTTTCTCACACTTTTTGAGTTGTTGGGTGCCATTATCCTAGGTAGGACATCCAGTTTCCTATGACAACCCTATTCGAATGGGTGGTGATGTGTTTATTGACCTTTTTGTGTGCAAGACTATCAAGTAATCCTCTTTTTCTGCTAGTTATACATGCTACATGCATGGTCAGTGGCATTGTTGGTCTCCTGACCTATTTGTTTTTAGTGATGGATGAATGGTTATAGATTCGTCCCTGAAAATGGTCATGTGGTGAATAAATGGATTTTAGTAAGCCTTTTTATACTGTTGAGTACGGTCTCGGGTCAACTCTATGTAGAGTGACATGAGCATTAAAGAATCATTTTCTTTGCAATACATGGAATAGTTTTTGAAAGACACATCTTTTTTGACATGCCGATATGGTGGTTAATATAGCACACTCATGAGCAGGTGTCATTTTCTTGAGATGTCATGGGAATTCCAAAGGTGGTTATTAACACTTTGTACACGAAGAATGTATTGGCAGGTGATGTCGAACTTTTAGAACAGAGTTTTCTAGTTATGTTTTGACTAATCCTTTTCATGACCACAATTTTCTCTTAGTCCGCTCTTCTAGACACATTGAGAATGTCCCCTATCTTGACCTCATCATGGAGACACTAAGATAACATCAGTCTTCTGCCACACTACAGTTTAAATGTTTTTGGTCTTGATTAGTAGTTGTTATCTGAGTTGTACATGGGATGCATTGATTCATTGGGCTACCTCCTTTTTCGTGTTTGGGTGTGGTTGTTTTTTTCAAATAGCCTTGTGAGGGCTTGAGCTGGAAATTTCACCAGATGATGGGTAAGGACTTCATTATACTAAAGGATGTTTTTGTAATATTTTTAAAGGAATGTCGTTGGATAAAGGGAGAAAGTTACTTTTGGGTCCGTAGAGTCTTCTAAGGGAAGAATGTGAAACATGTTCTGTTGTTTGATCAAGGTTCAACCATTTAAGCTCACACGGTCCTTCTAATGGCCTATGACATATGATTTGTATCGATGTTTAAGATTTATATTAATCTTAAGATCTAGTTATAACAACTTATCCATCAGGTTTGAGAATAGTTTATGGTGTTTTTGCTGATGAGAACACTTCGCACCACATCTAACGAGATAAAGTAACATTGATAGGTTGGTTGATTTAGTAGTTGTTTTCGATGTCTTATCAGGGATGGAAAGTTTTTATGGTTGGTATAATGTAATATCCCGTGTTTTGAACCGGGTTAAAATTACTAATGTTTCAGAATTTTTTTTTGTTTATCGATGGGTAGTTATTATTTAAACGAGCTCCAATAATTTATTCCGAGTGTTGGAACATATAAATATGTATTTTTTTGAACATTGATAGATGTTTTGAGGTAATGGGGATGTCGTACGGGAATCACATTGTTTCCATAACTATGTGGAAAAATCTTGCATAGTTGAATTGTTGATGCAGTTTCTTCCGCACAGTTCACACACGGTTAAGAGATACCATGTGATGAGGTTGTGCGAGAGGGGTGGTCGAGGAATTATAGAACACACAGTTAGTGCTCAATTTTTCAAACCATAAGAACTAATCATGCGAGCACTTAAATGAGATCCTTAAATTGTAGATCTAGCTTGTTTAAGCCTCTAGATGGCTCGTTTTTCCTCTTAAGAAGCCATAACTCCGGATTACCCTCCCGTGAAGTAATGAGAACCTCTCTCAAGCATTTGTGAGGTGATACAAAGTCTTCTCAGGGTGAATTAAAGCCTAATAGTTGAGGCAAGTAGATGTTTTTCTTCGTTCTTGTTTAGATTCATAGATAATTATAGATATGCATCTCCTCTTATCACAGTTTCTTAGAAATACACAAGTTATGGGTATATATAAGTGTGTGGATGACAAGCATGATGAGTATTGGTCTTCGTCTTTCTAGGAGATGTGATCTAAGGAGGTTTCTTGAACAATCAACCCATTTCTCTTGAGTGTTCTTCATTTTTTGTGGTTTTCATCGAAACCCTGAGGTACGGTCCCAAATCATCAACACAGTATTCATGAATTATAGATTCTATAAATAAATTTAGAATGCGAGCTTCCTAGATTATTATTTTTCGATGCATGACAATTTTAATGTTATTAAGTAATGCCACCCACATGAGATTAATGTGGAGATGTACATGTGTTGATTTTATTCATGGGATGTTATTTTAGATAAAGTTATATGATTAAAAAATTGAATGATTTGAAAGGGAAGAATGAGTAATAGGATAATTAATTGTAGAATTAATTATCATGTCATGAGTTGGGATAAGATTGTGGGTTTTACAGATTTTTGAGAATATCAAATATTCGAGATGTTCGAAAGAAAATTGAAAACTGGTAATAATTAATCGATTGAATAATTATTACATGTTAAATGGTAAATGGTTAAATAATTTATTATTGGTTAAACAGATGAGGTTTTATTAATTAATTATTGAATTAAATAATTTATATGAATTAAATTAGGATTGTGAATTTATTTTTTGTTACGTATGTTGGCCAGGAGTTACTTTTTGTTCCTATTAGTTTTCCATGCCTTATGTTTCCTTGGATGGAGTTTTTTGAAAATATGATATGTTGTGTGAGATTGTTTCTAAATACCATTGAATTGTTCAGTATGTTTTGTGATGATTAATGGGTGATTGTAGATTGTTAATGTTCTGGTGGAATCATTGTTTGAGTGGACATGTTCAGACTTGTTATGGAATTTGGTTAATTAAATTATGAGTTATCTAAAAAGAAATTTATGATATTAATTTATTGTTTAATTAATTAACTAATTGGTTTAGTGGTGTTATAAATGTTATTCTACACAAATAATAAATATATATGTATGATTGAGGAATTGGTTGTGATACAAGGACTGAGGCTCCAATTAAAAACATGGTTTAGAAATGGCATTCAACACCAATGATTAATTTATATGTATGATTGATATATGTGTTTTGAGACAAATACAGATGCCCCAAATACTCACGGGGTGTTAGACATGGTGTTATACACCCATCATGAAAGAAAATATTCTTTTATTGGACATGGAATTATGCTCCAAATACCCATGGGTTGTGAGACAAGGACTAACACTCCAAATACTCATGAGGGTGATAAACATGAAGTTATAAATCCATTAATTTACATTGGACTATGGGTCCAATTTTTAGTGAATGTAATGAGTTAATGGTTAATGAAGGCTATTGTGACATGATGATTTTTAAATTGATTATAATAAAAGGTTGAGACTTATTACTGGATTGGGTGAACTAGCCTTAGAGGACATACCTAGGAGAAAACCACTATTTTAGTGGATGGGATAAGACATAATACATGAATCATTAAATTGAAAATCATATGACGTGTTATACAAGCAAAAGAACAAGCTTGAATTTAGTCTTTAGATTGATGACTGAGATAGTCTTTAGAGACATCTTTAGTGAGTGACTTATATGGGGGATGTCAGGCGTAGGATGAATCTAAATACTTTCATAATAAGAATGAATTAATTGATAAATGAATAATTATTATGTATTTTTTCTTGATTGAGCATGAAAAATGAATCGTACGGGTTCAGACACCAGCTGAGGGCTGAAGCAGGTACATTAGTATATAGTTACTTTGTACTACTTACATTATTTTATGCAATCCTTCAGGTGTTTTATTTTATTTATTAAATTTTTGGATTTGGGGTAGACATTGGTGGTCCCAAACTGCTAAGATTTATATCTCACACCCTACTCGGGATGCCACTACACTGGGTTACCAAGTAGATTATATTTGTTTGTAGGACTATGTTGTTTTCATTTACGTGGGAGATAGGAGTAGAGGACTGAGCGGATGCTAAAAATGCTCGAGGATATCATCTTTGGGGATTTGGGTCGTTATTTATTTATTTTTGTATTGGAATGTAAAGCATGTGGTTTTGTTGAATATTCTCTACTTTTGTATCATTAGCATGTCATGTAAGCAACTTTTGTATAATTTGGTGTGAGCCACTTTTATAAAATGAGTATTATTTTTCTTTTTCAGTTTTTCATTTATGAGTTACTGATTACACTATTGGTTGTTATCTAAAATGATATACCATTTTACAACTCTGATATAAGGGTATAGTCTCACCACTGACTATCCTTATACCCTCACTGCTAGTCGGCAGCCTCTGGCATGCAGGAAGACGCTCTTGAAGTCATGGGGTGTCCGGTTCAGCCAATGGTTTTGGAGTGAGTATAGTCGGGACATTACACACTAATTCCTTGAGACTGATCAATGAGTTACTCTCTATTCTATATTTATTGAGATTAAAAATATATCATTGACTCCCCCTTATAGTAGCATCACATCACCAATATTACCCAACACCCCAAAATGTAAAATGAACCATAAAGAGAGTATTCAACCTCTATAATATCTTCACTACCTAAATGATGTGAAACTATTAAAAATACATAATCACTAACATAGAAGTCTATATGTATCGATCAATAATTTGTATAATATTTATTCAATATTATGTGACTTTGATATTCCCAGGAAGAATATAAATATCATCATTCATACTTTTCACCTTGTATGTATAAATTATCACCACCATAAGAACCCTGGGTAATATAAATGTAATCATTAATTATACGCAAAAAAATTATTCCAAATGGGTTACTATAATAAATGAATAGAAATATTTGTTTTTATAACATTCATTAATAGTAAAAATATTCCACATGATACTCAAAAATCAAGGACACATGCTAGAACCATTCCGAGGGTTTATGAATCAACCACTTTATATAACCATACAATTGAGGATGAGTTTTTTTTATAAATAATAATTACGATCTAAAGGAATTAATTAATCCCTTAAATAAATTTTGTTGATGTGTAGACCCATATTTAATTATATCAACCACAAATCCATATAATGTCCCAATGCATCATCCATATTCCACCTCACTAAATTATTCACCACACATGACTACTTAATCGCCATTAAATCATTTAATTCAACCATATAATTTAGAATAACCATCATATCATCCTATCCTCCAAAAACATGATACAAGAAATCTGTAAAATTCCTATATATATATATATATATATATATATATATATATCTTCACATTTCTAATATAGAATGTATTTAGGGAATAAAGATAAAACCCCAATCTGGGAGCCCAAATCTTGAGACTAGAGATATGATTCCACTTGACTTCAAGAACATCCCCCAATTTGATAACACCACTAGATATCTGTAATATAAAAATAGAAGTGCATGGGGAATGATTTATGATCAAATAAAATTCCCCAAAAATACGAATTTTCATGTTAAATACATTAAGATAAATTTCATTTTAAACATATACTAAAATAAACAAGGAATTATTTTCACAAACAAAAGAATAAATTTAATACATGTTTCAAATTGTTAATGATGGACCAGATATAATTACCAATTAATGTATAATGGGCATACATCTTCTCTACCATAAATATATGTAAGATATACGACTCATTAATAGGGAAGAATATTTTTTTTCTAATTACCATAATCAGAACCATTAATTCCTAAATATGATATTTGGTGGACATATATTGGGTATATATAAAACCAATTGGATTTTCATAGGATTTTAGTTCAATTACGTGCCTTGGTATGTATAAATTTAATTCCAATAATAATGATAAACCTAGAGTGATTAAAAATAAACCATGTAATTTATATACTTTGAATACCAGATCACGATTTATATTTGATTTTAAATTTATCAAAAAGAAAATTGAAGAATACAAATTTCAATAGTTTTTCATAATGATCTTTATTGGTTTAATAACATATTTTGGAAAAAATAAAACAATTTCCTCAAATTTATTGTGAAATTATTTAGTTCCTATAGTAATAATGTAAATCAAAATGTTCATTAAAATATGATAGATATTATAAATTTTTAATATTTTGATGGAAAATATGAATATTTTAAAAATATTCCAAATTTAAATTTTTGCTAGTGATTTTTTAATTGAAAATTATTTTTATCTATCAATCATTGATATTTATTTTCCAATGTGTATAATTCATAAATGAAAATTATGATCCCATGAAAAAATATTATAATGTGATCAATAATGTCTGTGACCATTAGATGTTTATTAATACCCAAGGGGAGTTTGTTAACATTAAAATATTTATTAGAAACATTAAACTATAGTTTAATTAGATATGATGCTTTTGGTGACTTATTATTTCAATAAAAAAATATATTCAAACTCAAGAGGTATATAGTATTTCATTTTAGTAGAAATTTTGTCGACGGTTATAGATTAATATAAAAATCATAGATGCTGTTTTGATATTTTATAGATCTTTTTGAATTGATGTTAACATCAATATATTATGTTAGTCAACAAAATTTAGTTGTCGATGGTCATATAATAAAATTAATATGGATTCCCATGTCATAATTTTGTTAATGATATATGTTATTGAGAAGATGGTATGAATATATCATTGTGTAGTGTAGTACACACATGACATATTCATGAAATAATGAGATGACATTTCAAAAAATAAATTTTAAGAAATTTCTACTTAAGAATTCATATGATTGAAATAATGAGACTTTTACATGTTATGATCAAAGTTATTTTAGATCATGTTAAATTTAAATAGAGGTGTTATTTATATGTCATATTATATTTTATATTATATATTTACAGATTCTTATATCTCTAAATATATTGTGAATTTTTAGTAATCAAATCAGTAGAAATCAATTAATGGTCATGGTGTGGTCGAATTTTTTATATGTCCATGAAATGATGAGGTGGGTTGTTATAAAAAAAGTGAACCATATTAAAGATTTAATGTGTTTTGATAAATTATTGTAACATTACATGTAACATGCTCTTTATTGAGAACTGTATTTTTATACGAAATAGAGGTGGGGGGGAATGACATGGAATACAAAAATTGAGAATGGTTTTAGATAATTTTTATATTGGAAGAAATGAAAATTTGTAAGATATCCCTTAATGAAGATGAACAAGCTACAATCGTTGAATAGTTCTAGTTTCTTGTGTATCTAATAAGAATCATTTTTTTTGTCTAAACAGCTACACATACTCAACATCTAAAGAGTTAACACATGTAAATGATGAATTAGGGGTTATATATTAAATACCAATAATTCTATAAAATGTATTATGTTTTAAATAAAAACAATGTTTTATATCATGTACTACATGAAAAATCAACAATAAATGAGTCACATTATATTATATATATATTATTATTATTAAAATATGATAGGTATTACCTCTCAACTGATATCATATGAATGAACAATATTAAAAAAAATTGATTTATAGAATGACGTAATTTCATTATTCATATATATATTGATTAGTAAGCACAAGAAATAGTTTTTGGATTATAATAAAGAAATAAAATAAAGCTACGAATAATTAATGATTAAAAGGGTCATTTTTCTATACAAGAAATTTCATTGTCTATTTTGTATAGTAAATTTAATGTTAAATTTTTATATTTTATAAATTTAAATTCATAATAAATACTTCTATTTTGAATTCATCAAAAAAATTTAACATATGTTTAATATTTTAGAAATATTACATTTTTGGGTGAATAATGGTGATACCTATTATATAAACAATGTCAATTTTATGAAATTATCATTATATAACAATGAAATTAGTGTTAATGAAATAATATTCATAGACAAAATATATAATTTATAAGTAATATTATTCTTTAAATAATATAATTTTTTACATTCAAATATATTAATGACATTTTTAAAATCTAAGAAATATATTTATTCAAATAAAGAAAACATTCAATAATTCAACTATAATCATGTTTTCAAAAGGTACCTTTCATTTTTTTAGAGTATTATAATTTGGATTTGGTATGATATATTTTTGGTATTATAATTTGAGTCGATAATTTACTTGAATTTGATATAAAATCATTTTTTAACAAAATAGTTATTTATGTAAAATAAATCATTAATGTCTATGAATTTATATTAAAATTAGTTTGAACATCATTTAGAAATTGAATTTTAGAAAATTGATTTAATATTTGGAATGTAGACAGTCAAATTATTTAATAAAATGAATTTCAATTTTGGGAATAATTAATAGTTACCATGGTGAATGTTTATCATAGTGGTAAAAGGGTAATGGGTTAAAATGGGATAAAATTTTCATATAAAACAAGAATTTAATTCATTTTTTTGGTATGACTGTTCAATTAACCCCATATATTTTAAAATATATCAATTTTTTTAGTTTTCCTTTCACATTTATTCTTATATTATTTTATGAAAATAATATCTTCAAAATTAAAATATAAATTTTTACAATATCTAATATTTGTTAATAATATATATATGTTATAAATAGATATAAAATTACATTTTGAAAATTAATTAATTATATTTACAATAATATTTTAATAATTATTGTAATTTTATAATTTCTTTTAACTCTTTCAGACAGTATATTTTATCTTCTGCATACGGTATGAAATTAATTAAAATTTTATTATAAAATAAAATGTGATGTATTTTTGATATCATTGAGTCTTGTGATATCTTTATGGATAAAAATGAATGTTTCTATATTTATATTTTTACAATTAAAACATCATGATAATCATTATGATTATTAGTGTCAAATTATGTGAATGGATTCAAAATTGGTTTTAAGTATATTTTTTATTGAACAATATTATATTAATTGGTGAAAAATAATAAAATAACAATGATTTTAAAATATAATGGGTATTGGTCTATAATATCAATAATTTTCCACATATTATCAAATTTTTCCTTTATAATAGAATTATTCACCCTAAACGAGTGTGTATCTTGTTACGACAGTAAGGGAAAAATGGTTAAATGAGGGGCCAACGTAAGAGATATGGTTTACTATTTCAAAAACACGTTTTTAAAATTCATAGATTAATATTATTTCGGAATTATCATTATTGTATTCTATAATATGATAATTTCCAGAAAATTACATTTGTAAGATATATTTTACATAATACTGTTTCATGTATTTACAAGTCTACCACCCACCTCCCGGATAAAAGCGAACCTCCTCTTTAGATATCTAAAAACAAATTGATCATATTTGATCCATCAATATCTACCAAAATCCATTAAAAATCATTAATACCTGTGATTTATATGTGTTAGTATCACCATAATTAAATTCAATAATTATTACGGTTTAATCCAACGAATGATACAGGAAGAAGAGGTAATTTCTTATATCGATCTATTTAACGTTTCATTCATCCTTAACTCTAAAAGAATCTATACCCATATTAATATGATGAAATAAGTTTCATTACTATAAAAATAATTATATGTTAATTTTGTAACCATTTTTTATTTTGTTTTAGTAAAATTTAAAAAACATCTCTTATGCATACGTACTATGTAATGACCCACCAATTCTCATTGGCTTGAGAGCTCAACGAGTCATTATTTGGCCTTAAGTGATGTCCCCAAGGTGCCAAAGGCTTGTAATAAATGCCAAATGCTTTCAAAACACATGGGGGATGATTTAACCTTTGAATGAAAACAACCAACAACAACGAAAACTAAAAAAAACATATCCAATAACTACTATATGATGCTTTATTTAAAAACAACATAGTTCATCCATTTATTCCATTTTAACCAACCAATGTGCAACAACGAAAACCAAAACTAAAATAGAGGAAACAGCAGAAAGACAACCAAAAAAACTCAAAGACAATGAAGAATCCAAGGCTCCACATGCTCCATGATCCAACTCTACCAATATCTCAAGAAATCACTATGTAGTGCTAAACATGTGTGCCACATTTCCTTAGCCAACATCCCGGTAAACGACATATGAAAAAGCACCAACATGCCATAGAAGGGGGTGAGTAATGAAATGCAGTAGGTTTTCCCCGATGACTTCCCAACCCATGCCTCTAGGATAAAACATGATATCACATTTATACGAAACAACTTATATAAAATAGTTCCATAATAGTTCACAATATTACAAGTTTTATATCAAATCCATTTTTCCAACAAAACCAATCTCCCAACCAAAAACCATCTTTTCCAAGAAAAGAAAGAAAACCAAGTTCCCAAATCAAAACCACATTTCAACCATGGAAAAAACATTTCATTCCATATAATAACATCATCACCCATGCATGCATTGTTATGACATTTCCATACTCATGAGCGGTCTCTCGTCGCTCTACAATGTCATTACAAGGTAATATTCCCCATGTGTAATTACACTTTTGGCACCGAGAACAATGTCATATTTCAACCAAGCCCCGTAAATGAAATATGAACACACACACCAAGTATGCCCCAAAACCACACCATTTCAACCATTCCAAAACAATACCAATAAAGTAACCCTTTTATTGAAAACCTTTTTGCAGCCAACCATTTTCCAAATCCAGAAAAGCCATATTTTAACATCAACATTTTAAAATCAAGGAACCTAATCACTTTTCACAAACCATTATTTCAATTTCCAAAATTCCATCAAAACCCATAAGTCATTACTAAAGAAGATTTATAACATGATTTGCACAAAAATTTCAAAATCAAAACAAAGAAGTTAAATCAATTCGAATTAATCCTTCAAGTTATAGGAAATAGGAATCAATAGTGAAGCCACCAACCTCAACAATTTGGGCAGAACAAACCAACGGTCTAAGAACGCTCAAGAACAACAGGTCAAAACTCCAAGAATCCTCCTTATATCTCTCCTCCTAGAACAACCAAGACCAAATCATGTAATATTTGGAATCCATTGTCTTAGATCTACCCATAACGGACATAGATCTAAGAAAAAGAGAGTAGAGGAGAAGTAGATCTAAGTAGATCTATGAAACCGTCAAGAACGATCACATACCTTATGGATCTGGCTTCGATTCATCATGATAACCCTTCCAATCGCCTATGGAACGCCTTGAGGAAGTCCTCCAACATTCAAGGGAGATTAATCCCGAGTTAGGGCCACATAGGAGGTTTAAACGAGGCACTTAAAGGACAAAGGATTTAGATCTACAATTTTAGTATCTAACTTTATGTGACCGCACGGTTTGTCCGCACGGTTTGTCTGCACAGTTTGACAACCCGTGTTTATCGACCGTTCTTGGAAGACCTATAACAAAATATATTTCTATTTTATCCCATTTCCAAATAGGAATAGGTAAGTACTGTATCATACCAGCTGGTCTATGATTCTCTGCTTTATCCTGCTGACATGTTAAGAATCATGAGACGAACTCAGCCACCTTCCTTTTCATGTCTCTCCACCAAAACTGCATCTTCCACGCCTTGTACATATTTTCTGTACCCGGATGTACAACCCATCTGGAATGGTGTAAGCATGAAGGGGTTATTCTTGAGTAGTTAAAGGTACAACTATCTGATCTCGAAACTGCAAAGAAGAACTCCCGTACAGCTTCCATCCCTCAATGGTCTCCCCAACATTGATTTTTGAACTCATTGCAACACAGTCTAGATCGGATGTATGTGCCTCTTTTACTCTCTCCACCAAATTTGGAATAAGCATGGATGAAAATAAAACCAGAACATCACCTAGGTTTTCACATTCCACATGTATGTTGGCTAAGACCGATATCAACTGCCATTCATCTGAAGCTTCTTTTGCTAACTGAGTGTACGAATTCCATATTAATGCATTGGCCACTAAATTTCCCTTACCCGGTGTATACATCAAGTTGATGTCGAACATTTGAATATACTCCATCCATCTCCTCTACCTCGTAATCAAATCTCGTTGTGAGAAAATGTGTTTCAAGCTATTGTGATCCGTAAACACAGTAAATTTCTCACTAAAGTGATAATGTCTCCATGTTTTCAAAGAATGGATGACTGCAGTCAATTCTAAGTCATGTGTTGGGTAATTAATTTCATGGACCCTCAACTTACTTGACCCATAAGAAACAACATGTTTTCCTTGAATGAGAAAACAACTCTACCCTATTCCTGAAGAATCAAAATACACCACATACCGCTATCCTGATTCCGGAAAGATCACGATTGGTGCTGATGTAAGAAGGGTTTTCAACTCTTGAAATAATCTTTGACATTCCTCAGTCCATTAAAATGCACTGTTCTTCTTTTTCAATGCTGTCATAGGAGAAGCAAGTCATGAGAAGTCACGCACAAAGAGTCGAAAATAACCAGGTAGACTAAGAAAATTGTGTATCTTAAAGACATTCCTTGGCGGTTTCCAAGAAAGAACATCTTTTATCTTTTCTGGATCCACTAAAACACCTTTCTCAGAAACAACATGGTCCAGAAAGCATACCTCATGTATCCAAAAACCACACTTCGAATATTTCGCGTACAAATGATGGTCTCTAAAGATTTCCAACACTATTGCCAAGTGTTACTCAAGCTCATCCCCTATTCTCGAATACACCAATATGTCATCGACAAAAGTACAACAAAAGAATCCAGATATTTCTGAAATTTCCAATTCATCAAATCAATGAAGACCGCTAGTCCATTCGTTAGACCGAAAAGCAGGACTACATATTTGTAGTGTCCATATCTACTTCTGAAGGATGTCTTTGGAATATCCACCTTCTGAACTCGCAATTGGTGATATCTTGACCGTAATTCAATCTTAGAGAACCACTGATCTCCCCTCAATTGATCAAACATGTCATCAATGTGTGGAAGTGGATATCTATTGTTTATCATAACTTGGTTATGTTTATGATAATCCACACATATCCTCAAGGTTCCATCTGTTTTCTTTATAAACAAAAGGGGTGATGCCCACAGAGACACGCTTGGCCGAATAAATCCTTTGCTTTCCTGCTCCTCCAACTGCACATTAAATTCCCTTAACTTCGTTGGTGCCATCTTATAAGATGGAAGTGAGATAGGACATGTCCACGGTAAGAGATCAATCGTAAAATCCACTACTCTTATAGGTTGTAACCTCGAGAAGTTTTCAAGAAAAACATCTGGATATTGATCCACAACTACAAGAAAACTGTTACTCACGATATCATCCATCGATTCGAATATTAATGTAGCCAACTGGTAAGATATTGTTACCACTGTTGGTGCAAACAATCCTGTTGCACTTGTCTTCACCACACTTTCTTCTCTAAAGAGATAGTCAACACCATCCTCAGTTGCGAAACTGACTTTTCTGTTATAACAGTCGATGTGAGCCCTGAACTTTGTCAACCAATCCATACCCAGGATTATATCATAGACATCCATATCCAGCACAACGAAATCCCATTTTATCTCAGCTCCATAAAATGTTATAGAACATTCTCTACACGTTAAGTCTCTACATTCTCTTTCACCGAGATGTGTTTTAAGTTTTATCACAGAGGGCATCATTTCAACTTTTAAGTTTAGCAAATCAGCAATACAAGAAGCAAGAAAAGAATGTGATGCACCAGTATATAACAATGCTTGAATGAGGGTAGAATTCAAAAGAATTGTACCTCTCACCGTAGATGGTCCAAACAGATCATCTAGAATCAGCTATTCCACTCCATACAATTGCTTTGTTGCTGCACTTTGCTCATTATTTCCTTGTTGAGATTTCCCTGCCTAACGATACATGGTATTCCTAGAATCACTATAACTAGATCTGTTATGTTGGCAAGACTGATTTTGCTCTCCTCGCCCTATCGTAGCATAGAAGCTTGAGACGCCTTGGAAGTGTCACATGCACACGACCTCGGAGCACTGCGACAATATCGCTGAAGATGCACCATGTTGTTGTAGTTGTTACATGCTTTTTGTGGTAATGTTCATTCTCGTTTCATGTGATCAATTTCACCACCTTTAAAACACCCGGATTTCATCATGGGTCGTGGAGGAAGATTTACTGATCCAACTGTTTGATTCTGATTCGCACTACCACCTTGGAAGTATGTGTCCCTCTTTCTCTTGTTTCCAGCATTAGAGTTACCACCCATTCTTGTGGGTATCATTATACTTCCTCCTCCCATAACTCTTGATATTTCTCTTTCATCTATTGTTTCACTGTTTACCATCTCCGTATGATCCGTAATATAGAGCAGAACTATTTTCGAGCGAATCTCCTATCGCAACCCTGATTCAAAAAGGCGTGCCTTCTGCGACACACTTGCAGCAACCTCTAGTGAAAAGCATACTAAATTCATGAATTTAGCCGCATACTCCGTGATAGAGAGAATCTCATACTGCAGGCTGAAAAAGCCAGTTGTCCTCTGGATCTTGAACGCGTGAGGATGAAATTGTTTATTAAAGAATTCCTCAAATTCCTCCCAGCTCGGGCCTTGATCCACCTTAGCCTGTTCCAACAGCTCCCACCACTATCGTTCAAGATCCTCATGCATATACGTTTCCAACTTTACATTCAGATCTATTGGTGTGCCGATGAAATCAATGATACGATTCATCCTACTTAGCCACACCTCCACCTTTTCTGGTTCAGAATCACCCCAAAAGATTGGTGGGTTCTGCTTCAGGAACTAGACGGAATGGTCTACATACCTTGACTCATCCCTCTGATTCCCCCTGTTCGCAGCCTGAAACACATGAACTATACTTTGGACTAGCTGTTGGTTCATCTGTGGCTCATGTGTGACCACATTATCCACAACCTCATCTATTTGGTTTCTACGACATCTAACGGGTGCCATTTTCTATTCAAACAACACACTCCGTTAGTCTCACGTACTAGGAACTAAAGTCTTAGATTTTAAATTTCTATCATATCACCATCACAACATTGATTTCAAACCATTTCTAAAACAAATATTTTCTTTCTTTTGAAAATAACTCTATTTTCAGAATAAATCAAACATTATCTTTCCAAAATCATTCATTTGAAAACATGGTTTACATTTTTATAAATCACACTTTTTCATCAAACCATAATCCATTTCACAAAATGATAAATGCAATCCTCGTGGGATGTCATTCCTCTACAATGCATGTCATGATCTTCTCCTTTTCTAAACCCATGACAATGACATTTCCAACATTCTAGAAGTGTATCCAAAATAATTATGTACCCAACACCCTGGTAACATGAATATAAACATTAAGGGGTTAACTATGTCCTTTTATGTTATACCTTTCATGTCCCGAAAATCCTAATCTATTCTAAGATTCCAACCCAAGGAATGGACAAGAAGGAATTTCAATCCCAAGACCAAGAACATCAATGGCCACTTGTTGAGCAGCGACCAAACAAGCTGGTACCATTTGTACCTCAATGGAGGAACCAGACTGAAACCATTTGTAATGAACCGCCAATTATCATTGTCTTGAGAGCTCAACGAGTCATTATTTGGCCATAAGCGACGACCCCAACGTGCCAAAGGTAGGAAATAAACGCCGAAGGGTTTCAAAACACATGGGGGACGATTCACCCTTTGAATGAAAACAACCAACAACAATGAAAACTAAACAAACATCTCCAGGAACAAATATATGATGCATGATTTAAAAACAAGATAGTTCATTGATTTATTCCATTTTAAACCAACCAAAGCGCAACATCATAAACCAAATCTAAAACAGAGGAAACTGCGGAAAGACAACCGGAAAAACTCAAAGACAAACAAGACTCCAAGGCTCCAAAAGCTCCATGCTCCAACTCTACCAATAGCTCAAGAAATAACTAAGTAGTTCTAAACACGTGTGCCACATTTCCCTTTCCAACATCCCGGTAAACGAAATCTGAAAAGAACCAATGTTCCAAAGAAGGGGGTGAATAATGAAACTCGGTAAGTTTTACCCGATGACTTACCAACCCATGCTTCTAGGATAAAACATGTTAGCACATTTATACAAAAAAATTTATATAAAACAGTTCCAGAACAGTTCACAATATTACATGTTTCATATCAAATCCATTTTCCAACAAAACCATTCTTCCAACCAAAAACCATCTTTTCCAAGAGAAGAAACAAAACCAAGTTCCCAAATCAAAACCACATTTCCACATTAGAAAAAAATTCATTCCTTAAAATCACATCATCACCCATGCATGCATCATTGAGATAGTTCCATACTCATGAGAGGTCTCTAGTCAATCTACCATGTCATCATAAGGTAGTATTCCCCATGTGCCATTACATTTTTGGCACCGAGCACAAGTTCATATTTCAACCAAGCCCCATAAAAAAAATATGAACACACACACCAAGTATTCCCAAAAACCACACCATTTCAACCATACCAAAATCATTTCAATAAAACAACCCTTTTATTGAAAACATTTTTCCCGCCAACCATTTTCTAAATCCAGAAATTCCATATTTTAAAATCAAAATTTTAAAATCATGGAACCCAATCACTTTTCACAAACCATTCTTTAAATTTCCACAATTCCATCAAAACCAATAAATCATCATCAAAGAATATTTATAACATGATTTTCACCACAATCTCACAATCAAAACCAAGCAGTTAAATCAATTTGAACTAAGCCTTCATGTTCTAGGAAATATGAATCGAGAGTGAAGCCACCTACCTCATCAATTTGGGAAAAACCAACCAATGGTCGAAGAAAGCTCAATAACACCAGGTAAAAATTCCAAGAATCCTCCTTAGATCTCTCCTCCAAACACAACCAAGACCAAATAATGTAATATTTGGCATCCACACAATTAGATCTACCCATAATGGGGGTAGATTTAATAAAACGAGAGAAGATGAGCTGTAGATCTATGTAGATCTAATAAACTGTCAAGAACGATCAAATACCTTAAGGATCCGGCTTCGATTCGTCGAGATAACCCTTCAAATCGCCTCCGGAACACCTTGGGGAAGTCCTCCAAACTTCAAGGGAGAGTAATCCCGAGTTAGGTCCACATAAGAGGTTTAAACGAGGCACTTAATGGAAAAACGAGTTTGATCCACAATTTTAGGATCTAACTTTAAGTGACCGCACAGTTTGTCTGCATTGTTTGACAAACCATGCACTAACCGTGTGCTAGCTTCTACCTTGGCCATCCTCCACGCATAGTCTCATGACACGGTTTTCCCAAACCGTGCGCACACTGTGCGCTCTCCTATGTCCAAGAGACCATCACCTTCACGACTTCCGCACGGTTTGTCAAAACGTGTGTAGCCCTTGTGTCCCCACATTTTTCCCTTTTTCTCTTTAAATGTCTCCCAAACCTCCTCTCAACATATCCCATGTACATTATGCACTTAATTAGCATAAAACAAGGGTTACTTACCAGAAACCAGTGGTACTACATACTATCTACAGTCTCCATGATATTAAGCATTTTATTTTTCATCACCATCTCTATTAGATGGTAAAATATACATATACAGTGGATATTTATAATTTATATAGTATATTATTTATAATGTATTTATAAATGTTTTTCTTCCATCTTACCTTCCCATCTATTGGGAAATGATAATGTTATATGTGCATATGTGTGGACAACCACCTCTATGATACAATGTGTGTTATTTTACATTTAAATATAATATTGATGATTATTTGGATATAGTTAATTTGAAAATATGATACATATGATGAAATTTTGATATTTAATTATATATTATTTTTTACCATTATTAAAATTAATATATTTTTTTAAAATGTAATCATCAGTCTTGTGTACATACAGACTACACCCTCCAAAAAGTGATGCAATTAAATTTTCATCACCAATTTATATGAATTGTTAGAAAACATTATGTATTGAAAAAATATTATACATAATGTTTAAATATGACTATATAGATGATTAAAACATGACCAAGTCACAAGGATCAAATCCCCTAAACCAAAACATTCTGGAAAAACGAAACACTTAACAGCTGAATCAATATATTTAATGAAGAATACTTCTTAAAAATGAATAAGATGATATAAGTAAAAACTATTTGGAATAGTAATTATGAATATTTTAATTTTAGATCATTACAAAAAAAAATTAAATTTAACATATAATATATTAACATTCCATACCATGTTATTAAAAATGTATCGTAAGGGATCTTATTCTCAATATTATATCATTATGTTTTAAATTATTTTATTCAACTATTATGGATTATATTTTTTATATAATTACCTTGGATATATTACATCATTGATACCTAAAAATTAATTGTATTTTAAGAACTATATTTGCAGTTATTTCAAAGGGCTTATGATTCATATGAAATTAATGTGGTAATTGATTTATGATTAATTCTCAGTTTAATGGGGATTGCCGATACAAGAATCTCTACTAGTTTAATTATATTTTATTTTCCTCCTAAAAAAAATTATAATTATCAATGCTCATTTTTTTTGTGATTATCATGTTTTATATTCATTTCCCACAATCGTTTACATTAAATGGTCAACACATTTTTTAAATAAAAGATAAGCGTATTTTTCCCATATGGGTTGTGAATATTTTTTCCATATAACTGTTATTTAAATTATTTTCTAGTATTTATTACATATACTAAAATATTTTATAAAGAAAGTTATAAATAATTTTTAAATTATTTATTTTTTAATAAAATGAATCATTCTAAGGCTATTATATAGGATTCACTTTGTATTTTTAATAATGTATGAAAAGATCTATTAACGTAAAAATAATGAATTGATTTTCATACCAACATGTAATTCTATAATCCTGAACCATATCACAATTGATTATACAATTTTACAATGAATAAAAAATTTTCATTTTAGTTTGAATTATATGTTTTTAAAAGGAACCCAATGAAATGGAATATTTTCTCTTGATATTAAAATAATATATTAATTTCTTTAATTTTATATTTTTTGTTAATGTAAAATTAATATAATTTCTTTTTTACATTTAAATATATATTTTTAGGATAATATCCAATTTATTTCTATATATGGATTTTGATGGTTATTTTTTAATGATGAATACATGAATCAAACTTCTTTCTCATGGGTTAATTACTATATGATAAAATTTTATATTTTTATCATCTTGTAGAACACATATGTGAAATTAATTTTTTGTGGTTTGGATGATATTCAAATATATCTCAAATGAATTTATTAAACATATATGTCTCATTATATAATATAAACCTAGATTTATAGTGATCTTAGTCTAATAATGTACTATTTACACTATGATTACCCAAACAACAAGCCTAAATTAAATAAATTATTAGAATGAGGAGTAAAAACTTTCCACTATGGAACTCTATCCACTAAGATAGTACTTATTGTGATGCATGGGAAGGTAATATATTTTAAATTATTATACGTATTTTAAAAAGTTATTTCTTATAATTACGATACGATCTCATGAATTATTTTTTATTATTGATGATTTTGTACTCATACGAATCGCATATCATGTTATGTGAATGTTTTATTCCATGACTCACGATTTATGATCTATTATTGATTCTGTATGAATTTGAAACATTATGATCAAGATCTCACACACATATACATATATTATTCTTTCATATGATCATTAATTTATATATCTTATGTTTACCATTACAAATAATCTGACTACAACCTATCTTATGTTTCTATTTCCTTAGGTTATAATGAATTATATTATATTTTATATATCAAGAAAGGTATCATGTGTGAATAATTTTTTGAAGATATTGATTTCATACAATTTAAAATTAATATCAACTTACAATTGGAAATACCAAGTCGATGATGAAGACATTTTATATTGTTATAAAAAACAATTTACCTATTTTCCTAAATCTCATAACCTAAAAAGTATTTTATATGAATGTGAATAAATTTTTAAAATTAATATTGTAATTACAGGTTGATAAAATTGGGTTTTTTCAATTGGTATCAAAGTAAATAAGAATGGAACAGGTCTTGGAAGTATATTTGGTTATACTTGTCTTGAGATATCTCATTTGGTATCAAATATGGGTCTAGATTACATTACGGTTATAAAAGTTAACAAATAATTTTTTTTATAATGTTGTCATTATGAGGTGTAAATTTTAATTATGATCAAATGTGTAATTTAATAGTTATCCCTTTATAGTTTTAGTTTTTCTATTGTAATGTTATAATGACTTTTTTTTGAAATATTTTGGGTTTTAATATATTAGTGAGTAATATAAAACCCTAGGGTTAACATGTGATTCAGTGTGAAACTATTCGAGAAGGATGTTATTGTATATATAATATGAATGAAAACAATGAAATTTATGGTTAATACACTTTTTTGATGAAGAAATAACGATTTATTGGACTAAATTTATTTTTATATTTTGGGAATACATTGTAATTCCTATAGAATTGGATAATTATTAATTTAATATAATTTTGAACATGTTCAGTTCCTTTTGGGAATTATATGATTATGAAAAACAAATATTATTTCATATTGTGGAATTTTTTTAGGAATAAATTTTGAGATAAAATGTAGAAGTACATATGTTTCATTGGTTTTATTGTAATTTGGTTATTTTGGGAAGTGATATATAGTTTTTAGGAAACATGTAATTAGATATATACATTTTTCATTTGATAAATTATGAGAGACTATTTTTATTGAAGGAAAAATTTTAAATTTATTTTGGAATAATATGTGAATAAATATTTCTGTTTTTTATATTTGATAAATCATATATCGGAATATTATTAAGGTAAATTATTTATTCAATGATTTATCATGAACATGCGTGTTATTATTGAGTTTTCAAAGATTTTGTTTTAGAACATTATTCATATTAGATATTTTATTAACATAAACATACCATTTTTTGTTTTAGATAGTTTATAGAAATATAAGGAATAATAATTTCAAATTTTGGTTATTTTTATCATCCGTTAAAAGAGAAATTTTATTCTTTTAGTATAGAAAATTACATAATTTTTATATTCAATAAGACACGACACTGAGGAGAAGAACTGATCGATATATAACATGAAGATGATATTATGGAATGAAATCATGAAATTATATTATCGCCCATTATTTATCTCAATTTTAAGTTATCACCTCAATATCAAGAAAGTGGATAAAAAATTTATCGAGTCCCCTATTGAAAAAAAATTTCTTTTATGATGGTCATTGTTATAATAATCACTCAATTGTATCAGTCTAATGATGGTAAAGGAATGATTGGAAAGATATATAAGAAGTTACAATATTTCATGTCATAATATAGAAAATAATTCCCTTTTAAATATAAAATGTAATATATATTTATTAAAACATAATTCTTACTATTTATGTCTATTTAATTTTCACTACCAATAATAGAGTATAAAAATGATATAAATTTTTTGGATAAAAGATAAAAAAATTGGTTGAAATTTCATTATGTTGTAGAATATAACACACTGATATTTTAGGATTTATTTCACATAAAATAAATACAATTTTCTATAAATTGTCTCATAAGACACTCTAAGCTTGAAAAACTATGAGATACTATGAAACTGTTGTACTATAAATATTTCTATTATAAACTAGTTGTAATTTTGGTGGTTATGACTAAGAGTAAATGATATATGAAGTAATTGATGAAAATTTTTCCTTAATAACATTTATTAATATGTATCTAAGAAAAATTTACAAAATTTCGATGGATAACAATGAAATCATATATTGTAACAAACAACTAATCCATAGAAGGATTATTTTTTTATTAAAACAATTTTTGGGAATATTTTGTATTTTCAATTAAATGATACATGTATAAATTTAATATTTTGAAATATATATATATATATAGATATATTTTCGGAATTCCTCATATCAAAATTATATTATATAAAATTATTGGATTTACCAAAATCGTATATTTTTTTGTGGGTAATGAAAAATAATTATTTAATTGATAATGTCAAATTTATGACATTATCATGAAATAAAAATGAAATTAATTTTATACAATAATTTTTTATAAACAAAATATATATTTCAATTAAGTATAATTCATTTAAAAATATTATTCGGAACATATAAATACATGTATTATATTTTGGAAATCTAAGTATTGTTTCTATTAAAATAAAAAAATCAATACTTCTCTTCCTATAATATTTTCATAGGTCTATGATATTTTTTTTTTAATTTGAAATCATTTTAATTTTTTATATCCTAACTAATTTAATTAATTATGTCTCAACAATATACATTATTTTGGAATAAATTCTGTTTATATGCTTTAAAAATGTTTTTTTCTAAAAATGTTTTTTCAATAAATTTTACGAAATTAGATAATAATTAACCTTTAAGACTTGTATAAATTGATTATTATAAAATGGATTACAAATTTTGAAGACTCAAATTTATATTATTTTGAAAATATAATCTCATTTTTGTAAATAATGTATAGTAACCATTGTAATAGTAAACACACATGGTAAAAGAGGAAATTGGTAAAAAAATGTATAAAACTATTGTATTATGATTAAAGCATTATAAAATACATTTATTAATTTCATATATAAAATTAATTTCAACAAAAATCATATTATTTCAGAAAATATGCCAATATGGAACCACTTTCTATTTATAATCACCTTTATATTATTTTTAGTAATGAATTAGTACAAAATTTCACACTCATCCATTTAATATCTCTAATATGATTAGATAAGACCAAGAAGGTGTTATGAAAAAAATTTAAGTATTATTTTGAATATGAGTAAATTAATTTTATTTTATAATTATTTTTAATTATTATAATTGGTATAATTTCTAAAAAACATAAACAACACTATGGTTGTGCTTGTGAAAGTGGTTGAAAAGTCAATGTAAATAGATTAAAAATAATTTAAATGATGTACATTCAATAAATAGAAATATTAAATAAAATTATGGTTCAAATTGAATGTTAATTAATATTTTAATCATTCAAAATCAAAAACAACATTAACATTGTAGTTTTATAACTTCGTATTATGTCATATGTTTCTAGAATAAATATTAGGATATTTTATGTTTAAAATTATTAACATAAATTATTTACAATAACATAAATTTTATTATTTTAATGAAAATGGTAAATTTTCAAGACTATAAAACAATTTATATATATGATCAACATTACCTTTTAGTGTTGAATTATAAACTATTAATGACAATTTGTTTTGTTACTATGGTAACTGTTAAAAGTTTCAAATATGTGATAAACTAAGAGATAATGTTAAGAATAAAAACCTGCCTAAAACATCATTAATAGATTTCATATATTCATGACACATTTTTTATACAAAAATATTATAATTTTTACCCACATGTTTTGAGTAAAATATATATCATATATTAATGATTCATGTATTTAAATGTTTTCAACCCACGTTATTTAAAAAATTGCTCATTATCTTCCCACTTATATACACTAAATGATCCTTTTAGATCAATAAATTTTTACCCATGTAACATACTAAAATTCCTATGAATAAAATATACGAACATTTTATCAAAATACAATATCATAAATTCTTAAGGTGTATGTCAAAATAAAGAGACCAAAAAATTGTAAATTTCTTATACTGATATATTTAATCTTTCATTATTCCTTAATGACCTCCAAATAGTATATAACCATATAAATAAGATTAAATAAGTCTATTTACTATATTAATAATTTTTATTTTAGTTTTACCACCATATTATATATTACATTATGTAATTGAAAATAAAAACAATGTTCGTTTTTACATAAAGACTATCATCTACATGAAGCAATGTATTTTATTTTTAATCACTATCTATCATGAAATGTTATATAGATAGAATTAAATGATAAATATTACATTTAAAAAAATTATTATTATTTATTGATAAAATATTATATACCTTCTTACCTAACCATCTTTCGAAATTGATATCATCACCAACGAATATGTGTAGACTACAAATACAATATGTAAATGACAGTTGCTTTTTCATTTACAAATAAAATGTTTAGTAATGAGGTTATATTCATTAAAAAAATGATATTTGTCCTATTATTATGATTATTTTATATTATTTATTATTTAACTTTAATTATATCCATTATCTTGAAAATTAAAACATTTACTGTGTCTGTGTACGAACTATTGTCTATGCAGGGAAGTGAAATTCATTTTACATCATTTAATTTTACGAATGGTTATAATTGTTTTTGAAATTAATAAATATTATAAATATTAAATTATTATTATTTATTAGATGATGAAACCAAAACCCAAAGGCATGTACTTGAACCACCAAAATAAATATACATGAAAAGTAAAGTAGTTGACACTCAAAAAAATGATTTTTATGAAGAGCTATTAGTGATCTTCTGGTATGATGTCGTAGGTAAATTATATCAAGTATGATAAGTTTTATAATTATTCTTTTACATGTTTATATAAAATATAAACTTTTGTTAATAAATTTTATGGGAATTTATGAAACATGTCCGTACATGAAGTACAACTTCTTTGTCTTAATATTATTTGTTTAACTAATTTTTCATGTTATTTTACAATTTGTATTTATATATTGTCTGTGATTAAAATATTCTATATTATATCATTAATCAGAAAATTTTAATGGTATTTCACACTCCATATTATGTTACTATTCTATATAATATATGTTTCAAAACATACGAATATAGTCAGATGTTTGTGTTTCATTATAATTTTTAATCAGGATTATTATTCATTAATCTTATTGATGGGAATTATTTGTAGAGACCCGTAGCCTGACGTACATGGACTTTACATTACTTTTGCGGAATACTTAGTACATTACAAAAACACACACACAAGGACCGTAATAGTTTAGTGTCTTTGGAAACTCGGACTATAATCTTCTAATCGTGGTGAAAGATCTTCAACATCTCCCATAAAGATCTTCCTTTTTTTTACCTAAAACCTTTCATTATATCCTGGGGAAAAGAAAACATAAAAGGGTGAGCTCAAATGCTCAGTAAGGGTAAACAAAAGAAATATCAATCACATAATTTTCATAAGAACATAACATTTTTGGAAATCTTAACCTGCAAAAGAGAGCATAATTTCATAACATGGGATAAATCATAGTAGTGAAATGTAATCACAATAATCATAACATAAAACATGGAACTTTGTGGCATACACACATAATCATAGAGAATCATTTCTTGTTAGTCAAGACTCATTGCCAAGACTATCTTAGTGGACAAAGTCCCTTTCTGAATCGAGTAATCCTCGTTTCAGTCCTGTTTCACTGAACCGGTATAACCTACCATTCCAGCCATGTCTATCTCATGAGATATAAAATCTTTACCCAATGCATTGGAGGGAGATATAGGTCCCACCCATCTCTTAATGAATCCTTTCTTATGTGTGCCACAAAATCATAAATAATACATCATTGCATAACCCATGTAATAAAAATGGGATTCTTAAACAACATGACATCATAAAACCATTCATATAAGATAAAGGAATTCATAAACATAATTTCATCACAACATAGTCAAATCAATGTAAAAATATGGATAGAAACAGAACCCTTTATTATCTTATATGGAAAATAATTTTGATAAAACACTTGAATTGAATTCTTGAGGAAAATATCCTTTCTTCTTCAAAATCAATTTCTTTTCACAAAACATCATGCAATTTTAAAAGAAAGATATTTTATTGAAAATAGTCATGAAATCTTTTAGAGGAAGCTTCATGAAAATAAGGCTTTATAAAACAGTATAAATCCGTTCGTGCCGTATAAGTTAAAAAAAACATTCTTCGTACTTTTGTCGGAAAAGTCAAAAAGTACCTCGTACGAAAAACGAAAAAAGATTCCTTTCATATCCTTTACTAAAAACTCATATAAGGGTAAAATTAGATTTAAACAATTGTAGGTGGATGGAAATAATATTACATATTGAGGGAACATGGATGTGGATGATAAAATACACCACAGTAAATACTTACGAATAAACAATCTCGGATAAAAATGAGATTGTGATATTTCCCTTACCTTAGGTCCAATTTGCTTTGTACGTGTCCGAAGATCCTGTATAATGGTTTAAATAATGTTATTGACTTATTCCAGAATCATACATATTGATATGATATCATATATGGTCATATTCTTAGCTTATTGTTAGTAATATTTCATTGTTACTTGTTACTCGGGTCTTTATTGCCTTTTGTTCTTATGCATGTTTTTCCGAATAAATTCTTATTCTTCTTTTAAGGTTATAGATACCTTATATCCAGAATGTTATTAGTGTAACATATATCATATTTATTCATTCAATTCATTTATATAATTACTATGTAATGATGATCATGTAGAACGAGTCGCATCACATCGTGGAGACGGTATTCCGTACGTACGCACGAGTGATGATATCGTTCCTATGATCGTGGAACTGTATTGGAGTATAAATATATTATTTCAGTATCAATATTACTTTATAATAATCATATATAGTTACTCATTACACCATTATACCCATCCTTGTAAGGTGATGGTGGAAAATAGATTACACCACGGCGTGGAGACGGTATTCCGTACGTACGCACGCGTGGTGATTTCATTTTTCCGTAGGATGGATAGAAGGTGAATTAGGGTTGTTTCATATTTATAATAACATATCAGTATGTAAGTAATACTGATGTTATTACTTTGTCATGAAACAACTAAAGAATAAAAAGTTGAAGACGAAAGAAATTGAAAAGATCGGTAATGGATATTACCTCTTCTTTGGAAGGCCTCTTTGAATCCTCCTCTTAGGGAACTAAGATTGGTCTTTGAAGAAGACCAGGACCTCTAGGATTATTCTAGGGATGTGGGGAGGAGAAAATGGCAGGGGTTGGCCGAGCTTGAGTGCTCAAATTGGTGTGAGGAGGAGGGGGAGAAGGTGTCCTTTTATAGGGGAGGAGAGGGGCACCTTAGGAATAACTAAAAACATTATTTTATATTAAAGTCAAAATCGGTTTATAATGGATCCAAAGGGTCTTATTTAGAAGATAAGGTGGGGAAGGGTCGAAATCCTCTCATCCAATATAATTTGGACAAGTTTAGGTTCCTATTTTAACCTTATCATTTAGATTTAACATTAAGTTAAATAATTTAACTTTTACCATGTCTTTTTGTTTTCTTTCACTATATGGTTAATACACTTACTATAACATGCCAAACGAACCCCAAATTGTTTATTATTAATATATATATCCTTATCTAAGTCATTTGGCCGAACCTTAGATTTTTAGGAATAAAATTACAATTAATAATATAATATTTGATTTAAAAACTATTTTGTGTCAATTTTGACACTATTTGATATATGACTTTTGTGAAAGTCATAACAGAATTAAATGTTCGAACCAAGTTGATTAAATCAACACTAATATATCATATTAACCTAGAAAATTAGTGGAATTCATAAAAAGTCTCAAATTACATTTATTTTGGTGTTTATAACATCAATTATGTCAATATTTCATTAATAAGATAATTACTGCATCATCTTTGTGTCATAAATAAATTAAATTATTTGGTGTCTAAAAATTACAAATAAAATACCATCATGTAGGAAATCTTTTTAGCTTTCTAATGAATATTTACAATCGAATTTATCTTATGTATAACTCCATATTAAAAATGTTTTAGTAAATAAACTTTGATTATAACTCTTTTAACCCTTATTTAAATAAATTAATAATAAATGTCCTAATCTAACCCAAGTGGGCCTAAATGGTCATATATTATTCCTAAGTTTGTTTTTGGTCAAATTACACTTGTCCAATAGAATTAGGACATGTGTTAGGGTAATAGTAATATCATATTTACCCTTAGTTACCCTATTTACTATTAACCGCGGTAAAAAAAAGTAAAAAGTTACTATTCACCAAAAAATTATTTTCATCTCATTGAACCACATTTTAGTCCTTGATATTAACCGTGTCTCTCGGATTTTCGAAATTCCATTCACAGAAGCGGTAAAATTAAGTTTTATGCAAAATTCAGTTTTTTTACCTACCACTTAGTAGTTTCACTATTCATCAAAAATTGATGTTTTTCAGAATAATGCCAAAATTTCATCCTAAGCTATATTTCATCTTCCGAATTCAAAAATGAAATCTATTTTACCAAATTCATAACATATAAGTTGCATTAATTAATTTTATAATTAAATCCCGCTGTTAAAACAAATAGCGTGTTTTTAAGAAACAATATCTATCAAAAGATTGACACTAGTTTATAACTAGTTTAAATGTGAAATTACATCCAATGACCAACATTGTATTAAATTGTAAAAATATATTCTAAATATACTTTAAAACTACTTAAATTAATAATTTATCACTATTATTTATTTCGAATAAAAAAGTTGTTTTTAATTAAAATTTAGTAATTTTCACTATTCATCAGAATATGAAAGTTATCCGAAAAGTACCAAAATTTCACCTTAGGCTAAATTCGATACTCCGAATCCAAAAATGAATTCCATTTTGAAAAATAAAATTTACAAAATTTCAAAAAGTGGTTATTACTATTCATAACGGCTAGTTTTAATAATATTTTAATAGCATATCGTTGTTTCGTGAAACTCAGTATTGCGTACTACACACGCTATCGAGGAAGGTTGCGATTGCGTGTAATGCAAGGCAAGTCAAGGATGCGTGTTGTGCAAGATCCTTTTGGTGTAGCGTACAACACAAGACATTAATAAAATTAAAAAGAATATTTTTCATAAAATCTCGGGCTGTTACATTCTACCCCCCTTAAAATGAATTTCGCCCTCGAAATTCGTCGGGGTTATAAATGGTTTACTATTTGAAAGTTTATTTAATAGAAACCCACATCGTAAAAAGGAATATCAAAACCAATCTTTAAAAACAAAATTATGAAACGTAATGGTTACCCAAATAAACTAATCAATGGGTTTCCACATAGGTGAAAATATGGATATGAAAGAGAAATCTAACCATCATGTTCTGATGGAGAGTGGTAGAGAACATGGCTATGGAAAATCCAGTAATCACAAATCCATAAATTTGTGACGATCTAAGGTACCATCTGATTCATCAGGTATAAGATCACTAGGACAACATTTTTGGTTTTCAAGATCATTTCCCTAAAGTTGAAAATTGAATTAGAATAAATACTTTCTTTATTTTGGTACAATCTCACTGTTGTTCATGCCTTGAAAAATTTCCACTTCATCTCTTAAATAAATGAAGTTGAATTTGTTATTCGTCAAGTGTTAGCAGATTATGTGATAGAATGATGGGTCATTCCATCTGTCTCAAACAAAAGGTTAAATATACATAAGTCATTCTATAGTGAGATTAATCACATATGGTTCCTAAAATGGACTTATACTTCATATATCATACTGCTTAATATAATAAAACTAGTTTCTACTAAATAGGGACTTCATGTAGGCTAGTGGTAGGCGATAAAGGCCAGTCGCACTTCGGTTGTGGGTTCGATTCCTACAGCCTTGTCCGAAGCGATGGGTTGTCGCCCGTCCTGCAGGTTGTCCCTTTTTCTAAAACTATATTACTATAACATCCCATCAATAATATCGAAAACACTTCTATCCTTAAACAATAATAACTTATGTCCAACATAATCCATTTTAATCTTTAGGCTTATCCATAATACTGCAGTCCATTCTCATAACATAGTGAAAACGATTACCAGAGATTTAATACCATCGTTTATCCCCATATATCATAAGATATATCTTGTTGGTCACATTCCAAACATTAAAAGGCCTTAATCTTGTACTCTATTGAATACCCATTGAACCTTAGTGAAAACTTGAATGCAGTTAAAAGTTAACACTTCTCACATACCGAAATCCTCAAAATTCTATATACTCAAACCATGATATCACTTAGTCCTTATATCAATCATGAGCTCATGAATACTGTCAAACATTTCATTTTCCCCTTATCCCTTCATTATGCGCATATCATCTTCATTCCAAAAATATCTGAATAACCTTTCATGGATACTGGTAACATTAATCAGACAACAATGTTACAATCCTTACATGTCTCTTTATTCCATAGTACCATGAGATTACTTATACAACATTACACATGATAAACATGTAATCATTCCACTACATTCTTAAACCATTAACCGAGCTTCAGCAATTCTTTCATCTCACATATCATTTGTAGTCTCTTCATCATCATCCACATAAATACTACCCATACGGCCATACTGATTATCTTCATGAGTCTTTCCCTTAGGACATTGGTTTGCATAATGCCCATACATTCCACATTTAAAACACTTAACCATTTTTGATGTCGTAACAATACCATTATCCTCATCCATGGTGTTAACTGAACCTTTTCCTTTGCACTTACTTTCTTTGTGTCCTTCTTTTCCACACCCAAAGCATCTTCCAGTTCCTTTGAAACATTCTCCTTGATGCCTCTTCCCACATGATTTACATAGGGGAAATTGAACTTTCTTTCCTCTATGATCATCATAAAACTCCATCTTTCTCTTATTAGCCGAGTCAGGAAACTTACCAAATTTTACTTTATTGATCATATTATGAGATTGCTGATTCGGCATAATAATGATCTTTGGACTTCCAAATCCCATTTCATTTGGTTGCTCATGAAGAATATCATTTCATTGTCCATCATATCCTCCATTATCGTGAATCATCTTTTTTCCAGCCATTTTCTAAAACCCAAAATGAATAGTGTGAGAGGCAAAAATCATGCTAGGGAAAACAACATAATAAAGGGGGATTACCTTCAATATCTAACATCTTAGGTTTAATTCTATGATCGTTAGCATAGTTCTAGTACTATAACTTATACGTCTACATAACCTTAGGGACATCCCTAGTCATACCGTAGAAATATCTCTAGGGATCTCACTAAAGTTCTCACATCCTAGTTTCCAAAGGTTGACTAAACCTTTCCTCTGATACCAACTGTAGAGACCCGTAGCCTGACGTACATTGACATTACATTACTTTTGCGGAATACTTAGTACATAACAAAAACACACACACAAGGACCGTAATAGTTTAGTGTCTTTGGAAACTCGGAACGTAAACTTCTAATCGTGGTGGAAGATCTTCAACATCTCCCATAAAGATCTTCCTTTTTTTTTACCTAAAACCTTTCTTTATATCCTGGGGAAAAGAAAACATAAAAGGGTGAGCTCAAATGCTCAGTAAGGGTAAACAAAAGAAATATCAATCACATAATTTTCATAAGAACATAACATTTTTGGAAATCTTAACCTGCAAAAGAGAGCATAATTTCATAACATGGGATAAATCATAGTAGTGAAATGTAATCACAATAATCATAACATAAAACATGGAACTTTGTGGCATACACACATAATCATAGAGAATCATTTCTTGTTAGTCAAGACTCATTGCCAAGACTATCTTAGTGGACAAAGTCCCTTTCTGAATCGAGTAATCCTCGTTTCAGTCCTGTTTCACTGAACCGGTATAACCTACCATTCCAGCCATGTCTATCTCATGAGATATAAAATCTTTACCCAATGCATTGGAGGGAGATATAGGTCCCACCCATCTCTTAATGAATCCTTTCTTATGTGTGCCACAAAATCATAAATAATACATCATTGCATAACCCATGTAATAAAAATGGGATTCTTAAACAACATGACATCATAAAACCATTCATATAAGATAAAGGAATTCATAAACATAATTTCATCACAACATAGTCAAATCAATGTAAAAATATGGATAGAAACAGAACCCTTTATTATCTTATATGGAAAATAATTTTGATAAAACACTTGAATTGAATTCTTGAGGAAAATATCCTTTCTTCTTCAAAATCAATTTCTTTTCACAAAACATCATGAAATTTTAAAAGAAAGATATTTTATTGAAAATAGTCATGAAATCTTTTAGAGGAAGCTTCATGAAAATAAGGCTTTATAAAACAGTATAAATCCGTTCGTGCCGTATAAGTTAAAAAAAACATTCTTCGTACTTTTGTCGGAAAAGTCAAAAAGTACCTCGTACGAAAAACGAAAAACGATTCCTTTCATATCCTTTAATAAAAACTCATAGAAGGGTAAAATTAGATTTAAACAATTGTAGGTGGATGGAAATAATATTACATATTTAGGGAACATGGATGTGGATGATAAAATACACCCCAGTAAATACTTACGAATAAACAATCTCGGATAAAAATGAGATTGTGATATTTCCCTTACCTTAGGTCCAATTTGCTTTGTACGTGTCCGAAGATCCTGTATAATGGTTTAAATAATGTTATTGACTTATTCCAGAATCATACATATTGATATGATATCATATATGGTCATATTCTTAGCTTATTGTTAGTAATATTTCATTGTTACTTGTTACTCGGGTCTTTATTGCCTTTTGTTCTTATGCATGTTTTTCCGAATAAATTCTTATTCTTATTTTAAGGTTATAGATACCTTATATCCAGAATGTTATTAGTGTAACATATATCATATTTATTCATTCAATTCATTTATATAATTACTATTTAATGATGATCATGTAGAACGAGTCGCATCACATCGTGGAGACGGTATTCCGTACGTACGCACGAGTGATGATATCGTTCCTATGATCGTGGAACTGTATTGGAGTATAAATATATTATTTCAGTATCAATATTACTTTATAATAATCATATATAGTTACTCATTACACCATTATACCCATCCTTGTAAGGTGATGGTGGAAAATAGATTACACCACGGCGTGGAGACGGTATTCCGTACGTACGCACGCGTGGTGATTTCATTTTTCCGTAGGATGGATAGAAGGTGAATTAGGGTTGTTTCATATTTATAATAACATATCAGTATGTAAGTAATACTGATGTTATTACTTTGTCATGAAACAACTAAAGAAGAAAAAGTTGAAGACGAAAGAAATTGAAAAGATCGGTAATGGATATTACCTCTTCTTTGGAAGGCCTCTTTGAATCCTCCACTTAGGGAACTAAGATTGGTCTTTGAAGAAGACCAGGACCTCTAGGATTATTCTAGGGATGTGGGGAGGAGAAAATGGCAGGGGTTGGCCGAGCTTGAGTGCTCAAATTGGTGTGAGGAGGAGGGGGAGAAGGTGTCCTTTTATAGGGGAGGAGAGGGGCACCTTAGGAATAACTAAAAACATTATTTTATATTAAAGTCAAAATCGGTTTATAATGGTTCCAAAGGGTCTTATTTAGAAGATAAGGTGGGGAAGGGTCGAAATCCTCTCATCCAATAGAATTTGGACAAGTTTAGGTTCCTATTTTAACCTTATCATTTAGATTTAACATTAAGTTAAATAATTTAACTTTTACCATGTCTTTTTGTTTTCTTTCACTATATGGTTAATACACTTACTATAACATGCCAAACGAACCCCAAATTGTTTATTATTAATATATATATCCTTATCTAAGTCATTTGGCCGAACCTTAGATTTTTAGGAATAAAATAACAATTAATAATATAATATTTGATTTAAAAACTATTTTGTGTCAATTTTGACACTATTTGATATATGACTTTTGTGAAAGTCATAACAGAATTAAATGTTCGAACCAAGTTGATTAAATCAACACTAATATATCATATTAACCTAGAAAATTAGTGGAATTCATAAAAAGTCTCAAATTACATTTATTTTGGTGTTTATAACATCAATTATGTCAATATTTCATTAATAAGATAATTACTGCATCATCTTTGTGTCATAAATAAATTAAATTATTTGGTGTCTAAAAATTACAAATAAAATACCATCATGTAGGAAATCTTTTTAGCTTTCTAATGAATATTTACAATCGAATTTATCTTATGTATAACTCCATATTAAAAATGTTTTAGTAAATAAACTTTGATTTTAACTCTTTTAACCCTTATTTAAATAAATTAATAATAAATGTCCTAATCTAACCCAAGTGGGCCTAAATGGTCATATATTATTCCTAAGTTTGTTTTTGGTCGAATTACACTTGTCCAATAGAATTAGGACATGTGTTAGGGTAATAGTAATATCATATTTACCCTTAGTTACCCTATTTACTATTAACCGCGGTAAAAAAAAGTAAAAAGTTACTATTCACCAAAAAATTATTTTCATCTCATTGAACCACATTTTAGTCCTTGATATTAACCGTGTCTCTCGGATTTTCGAAATTCCATTCACAGAAGCGGTAAAATTAAGTTTTATGCAAAATTCAGTTTTTTTACCTACCACTTAGTAGTTCCACTATTCATCAAAAATTGATGTTTTTCAGAATAATGCCAAAATTTCATCCTAAGCTATATTTCATATTCCGAATTCAAAAATGAAATCTATTTTACCAAATTCATAACATATAAGTTGCATTAATTAATTTTATAATTAAATCCCGCTGTTAAAACAAATAGCGTGTTTTTAAGAAACAATATCTATCAAAAGATTGACACTAGTTTATAACTAGTTTAAATGAGAAATTACATCCAATGACCAACATTGTATTAAATTGTAAAAATATATTCTAAATATACTTTAAAACTACTTAAATTAATAATTTATCACTATTATTTATTTCGAATAAAAAAGTTGTTTTTAATTAAAATTTAGTAATTTTTACTATTCATCAGAATATGAAAGTTATCCGAAAAGTACCAAAATTTCACCTTAGGCTAAATTCGATACTCCGAATCCAAAAATGAATTCCATTTTGAAAAATAAAATTTACAAAATTTCAAAAAGTGGTTATTACTAATCATAACGGCTAGTTTTAATAATATTTTAATAGCATATCGTTGTTTCGTGAAACTCAGTATTGCGTACTACACACGCTATCGAGGAAGGTTGCGATTGCGTGTAATGCAAGGCAAGTCAAGGATGCGTGTTGTGCAAGATCCTTTTGGTGTAGCGTACAACACAAGACATTAATAAAATTAAAAAGAATATTTTTCATAAAATCTCGGGCTGTTACATTATTGATCATTATATATATATATATATATTCTTGTAGCCATATTTTTTTTGTTTTTTTTATGTTTGACATTCATTTTCATAAATTTGATACTTAAAATCATCCCGAAAATATTTTTCTATAAATTCAGAGTGTATTTAATCAATTTTCCATTAATATTTCTGATACATATACATGTTTTCAAACATATTTTTTAAAATATGATAAAAAAATTAATATGTATTAATAATTTCATATTTAATATATTTTACTCTATTTAATAATAACTAAATGGTACATTTAATAAAAACATCAAATTGATTACATTTCCAGTTCATGATAATGATTAATGTGAATGTTCTCATTGAAGGTATTTTGAATGAGCATAATTTCCATACTGTAATGTCCATAAAAAATAATTAATATTTAATTAAATGATTAAATTCTTTTTTAAATAATTTCTCTCCCAATTTCCAAGGATTTATTTTTTTGGAACATAACCAATTAAAATGAATATTTTCTTTGGATTTTCAAATTATATTTGAAATGAATTTATAAATGAAAATATTCATTCATGTCAATATACGTTAAGGATTCTAATGCTCTACTTGGTATATTATATTATGATATCATCCAATTTCATTTATTAAATTAATTACTATGATTATGTTTCTAGGATGACTTCATGATATATTTTTCATTCCAAAAGGTTAATTAGATAATAATAAAATTGGGAATGTTATTATTATTTTATAGAAACCCTATTCATGGTTTTCATAATATATTGTTTTTATGTTGATTTCTACCACCCAAAAATTCATTAGGTAATGAGTATGACACATAAAATAATATTGATTGTAATGGGGAGTCAACCGAGTCCCGTAATTGTCTTTGTACACTAGGATAGTCTTTTCATTTATCCTTAAGTAGCTAAATAACAAAAATTACAAATCAAACCAATAAAATTTGAGAGTCTATCCATAATGACAATATTTATAGTGAGTTAAGAAAACTAAATAATATTTTTTATGATTTTTTTAAAACAATACCTATGTTTAATTCTTATGATATTCTATCATGTGTCATGATTCATTATTTATTAATCCATATGCTTATGAATCATATCTCTTGTTATGACATTATTTCAATCTATGAAACAATATTTATGATATATGAATTAATTATTAATAACATAAAATTTCTTGATAATGACTTTATAAACATGTAGTTATCTTATTATATTCTAAGAGAATGAATTTATAACTCCCATGATTCATTTTATTTAGCATCTGAGATCAATGTTTCTTATGTTTTATTTCCCATGGTTATAATGAATAATATAATGTAATATATATTTATAAGGGTTTAATGTGTGGAGAAATTTTTTGGAGATTCTGAATATCATAATTGAATAATAAAATCAACGTATAATTGTAAAAATACCTAATTGATGAGAAAAATTTGGATTTTTTATATAAAGAAGGTTTCCCGAATTCTATAAAAATATAAAAAAATGATTTTATAAATGTTTGCGACATAAAATTTTGAATTGATATTATAAATTTTTAGGGTTATTATATAGTGAATTAACATGGAATAAAATATATTATGTCAATAATATGGTATTATAACATTATTTGGGTGTACCAGTCTATGTCTATCTCATTGATATTTTTAAAGGATTAAAATTATGTTGAATTAGATGAATAGAAGTTGATGGAATTTGATATAATTAATTTTAAATTAAAATTTAATTTAAAATTAAACACTAATGAAAAATATGTTGTTATTTAAGACAAAGTTGATTGTGGTTCATTCATTTATTATATTACCTATGAAGGAAATTGTGATTTGAACTATATATAAACAGATAGAATGGGACATGAATAATAATAAGAAGTGTCAATACATGGTATCTGTGTAATCAAAACCTTGAGGTATTGTGTTGAAGAATATGGAATTAAAACATATTTTATTTTATGAGGAAGAAATATGTAAATATAATTTTTTGGAAAAATTCCTTCAATTTAAATGAATAGTCCCTAACTCATTATAGAAACGAAATAATGTGTAGAAAGATTAATGATGGAAAAATATGTCATTTTTGTATGAGGTGTCTGATGTGCATAATTTATGTTCTTATGTTAATCATAATCATTCCATGGATTAGTTGGTCAATTTTAATTATAAAGCGTGTACATCAGGAATTATATTTTTGAGTTCCCTAAGAGTGTGAAAGTTTATTAGTTAGATTGATCATTATATCCAGTGATAGAGGATTATTTATAAAAAAATTATAAAAAAATTATCAATAGTTCAATATCACTGTTAGTGAACTATCTCAGTTTCTTGGTCCATAGGAATGGGAATCATTATATATAGGCTTCAACAAAAGGTTATTTTCTTGAATTTGGATGAAAAAACGTTCATATAATTTTTATGAATTAATCATTTAATTTCATTTTTAATATATAAAATCATTTTTAGTGAATAACAAGGGGAATCCCAAAGTTTTTGGAAAAAATATTGTATTCTTAATTATTAATTTTCCCGAAATCATCTATTAATTATATAGGATTATGGGATTCTACCCCTAGTTATATATCTATCAAATAAAATAATTCTATGATGTTTAATGTAGATTGAAAGAATATAGAGAATAGTATTCACGCTCCAAATAAAATTTAATTATCTATTGTTGATATGAGGTTACATAAAGTTAAAGGGATTAAAATGTTAAAATAATAAAATTTGATAAATAAGAAAATTATCATTTGTGTTAATAAAAAAGTGATCATATAAGATTAAAAATTGGTGATTAAAATATAAAAATATCAAGACCTATAGTGATTAAATTATGGGTGTATTATTTACAAGAGTAAATGAATCATTGATAACAATGATAGGTCATGGTATGAATATAAATATATTAATTGTTGTTTGGAAATAATGAAAAATTATTCCATACATGTTTGATTTATGGGTCTTAGTACATGATGTTTTTTATTTTGATACAATTCAATTATATTATCCACACACAGTTTAATTTTTTAAGAGAGGTGGAGGGGATCAATTTAATGAAAACATTCTAGAAAATAGGGAAACATCAATTAATTATATGAAGTAATGAATTAGTCTAGAAGATTTTTATGAGAAAATGGGAGAATATTTTTATAAATAAATTTGGGAAGTTATATTTTAAAATAATATATTATTCATTTATATAATGATGAGGATTGATAAATAAATATTTTAAGTTAATATTCCCTTTAAAATAATAAAATAAGAATTTAAAAGAAATGTTATATAATAATTTTTAAAAATTGAATAAGTGGATTATTTAAGGATAATGAATGGAAGTCACAATGTTTGTCAAAGAATATATCTTATTACCCTTTAAAAGGGAACATAATAATACTTCCAAAATTTAAATGTTATATTTATTATTTAACCTTGAATAGTATGATAGTTGTGAGGATATAAATAAAGATAATACCTCTAATAAGCATGATCAAAATTACTGATAAATAATTTGAATGATATTGAAATTAATAGAAATGAAATACATAATAAAAAATTGACAAATAAATAGAAATATATTTCAAAATGATTTATAAGATCAAATAATTTTTATTTGAGAATGAGATAATAATGGATTGATGATGTATTATATATTTTCTAGAAAACATTTCTACTTATGTGATGAAAAATAGTAAAATTTGAGAAATGAGGTTAACTAATTGAATATTGAAGTGGGAATGAAGGTCTAAGAATGGATAAATATTTTTAATGTCTTCAGGAGATATATAATGATTAGTAATTTTTTTTGAGTAAATCAAATTTAAGGATTTAAAATTTAATTGAAGATTTTTATGAAATCCTGACAAATACTATTTTAAAATTTCGTGATGAGATGATAGAAAAAAATTTCGTAATATTTTTTGAAATGAAAAATAATATTTACAATTAAAAAATTCCTCCAATAATGATTTAAATGAGAAATATTAATATGATAGCTAAAAATAAGTTTAAAATGGAATTTTTTAATAAATAGATAAGTTTTATAAGATTTCTAAATTAAGATTTAGTAAAAAGAAAAAATATTAACGTTAAAAAAATAAATAAATTAGAATGTACATACGGTAAATAATAATTTTTTAAAGAGACATATGACGTTAAGGTCTTAGATGAAATTATGAATGATTTTTTGGAACATGGTTAGAATATTCTACATTAATTTATCAAAAGTTATCGATTCAATATGCAATAGGATTCAAATGTTTAATGGGATTCAACCAACTCCATTAAAAAATGTTAAGAAGATATTAAAAAATTCTAGATATATGGCTGAGAACACAATCCAACCAAAGAATGAGGATTGGGGAAGATATTAACATATATGTCACATTTATATTGATTGTATCATAATTATACCATCCCAAATGAATATGAAATATAATAATTAAAGTATATAATGTTTCATGATATGTTAATGAAGATGTTAATTATTTTTGATGTATCATTTAAATCAATATAAAAGGAGAATAGATTGATTTTTTATAGATGATGATACTATTATAAGAATAGATATTTAACACTCCTTCATATCTATTGAAATGTGAAAAAATTGTTATTGAATTTTAAAAATGATTTTTCACTAAAAATAATGTCGGATTGTTTGGAATTCATTTGAGAAGAAAAAATGTAATTTATGATATTATTAATTATTATTAGGATGAAACACCAAAAAAATGTGTGGGTCAGATCTATTATGAAGGTAATTAATTGGTGTATTTTCAGAAAAAAATATACTTGAAAAAAGATAAATAATGATTTTTACTTAATGAATAAAACAATCAAGAGTTTTTAAAGAAAACATTATTGAAGACATATGGATATTTCTCACCCTTTTTTTATTAAGGGGATGAGTATGTAAAGTCATCCATATGATCTCTAATAATGGTACATTATAATCACATAAAACAACATGATAGAATTTTAGACCCATATCTGAATTTATGGAAGGATTATTTCCTACTATGGGACACATTTATTGTTTCAATGCATATTCTGGAATATTTCCTAACCCATAGTGTGGGAATTTTTTTAACCACACTACTATTATGTTTGAAACAATTCATTGATGTAAACACACACACCCACACAAAAATATCAATGTTTTTTTTGTATGCCCATACATTTATACCTAATATGATTTATATTTATGATACCATCATTATATATTAATGTTTTTCTATATTATTTTTATTAGATAATTATGATATGGTTTAAATCTATCTTGATAGGAAATTATAAATGTATGACCATCCAAGGGAATAAAATTCATTATAGGGTTTTGAATAATCTCTTTAGAGTATATTTACGCATATCACTATAAACAAAATGAACATCCAGGTATATAATGTCACATAATAGGACACATTGTACCATTAAAAGTAGCGTGGGATGAACTATTAAGTAATATTTAATGATCATGCTACCAAGAATAATTATGATGTTGGGTTTGAGCTGTATAGAGTCACCCTTTGAATACATAGTAATACGAAATAAAAATAATTTATTAAGCATTTTATTTGTTAATATTTTGTTCCCGGGCTTGTCTATTCTTTTTAAGATTTATTTTAATGAAAAAATAAAAATTTCTAATTTTATTTAATCTATTAATTTTATGAATATGATATTAAAAATGGCCATCTTTGGAATTTAATATTTATTTCTTTTTTGGGTCATTTTATGTAAGGAATATTTCTCTTCGATGAGGATGTGTTAAATAAAATTTTACCCTTTGAGGAATTGTTTAATTGTACATAATATTTAACTTATATAGAATTGTGGATCACATGGATGTTGACCATATAGTTTTTGTGTCTCATGAAGAATATAGACCATATAGATATTATGTATTTCATTTAATATTACCAATTGAAAAATAATATGACTGGGGTTATAGTACGATGTTCATGAAATGTGTCTTACACATGGTATTTTATAGGATAAATAAGGATACCTAATAGATGATTGGGATGAGATAATTAGTGAGGGATAAATTTTTGATTACAATAAAGGATTATATCCATGTATAGAATCACTTCCTATCGCATAATAGTTAGATAAGTAAGGATGACTAATAAATTGGGGTCATAACTCATTATAAAGATGTAAGGCCATATGAATAACAACCCTAATAATATAGGTTGAGTTTAGTTATTATAGGAGAACTATAATTTTGTAATATATGATCAATTATGGTTCAAAGGGACTATCTAATCAATATTTGTATGCGATGATAAGTAGCATGAGCAAGGTAATTCATAACTTGTGTACTCATGGTAAAAAGAATTAATTTTCAAGGTAATTAATAATTATAATTATAATTATATCCCTATTATTTATGGGGTATTAGTAAAATATGCCAACTACCAATGGAATAATTAATCACTATATTCTATATTTTGGTCAAATGTGCATGAATAAATTTTAGGGGACTGCGAAGTAGCCCTCAGTTAGTAGGCACACATGTTGGAGACATATGCATAACTGGTTCTATTTCATAAGGACTTGGGTAAAAGTTAACCATTATGTTGTACGTACATGAACTAGATCCACAGTATTGGGTAATGGATGAATATAACTCCCTAGTATAATGTATTGAATTTTTTTCACCCTAGTACAAAGATAATGGAACATTGCTACTCTTGTGGTGATATTGGTGGATCATAGTGGACAAGTAGTATAACTGGGTTATTATATTCTCCAACACATTGGTCTTGGTGAGGGTTAATAGTTATTATATGAATTATTGTAAATATAGAACCCTATTAAAGGTAGGTTGAAGTAGTCATACCAGAAACAATGTAGAGAAAATATGGCAATGTAGTAGTTGGAAGTGGTGATGAATCACCATAATTCATATATAAAGATTAACCCATAATCAAATTATAAATTAAATATCTTAATATATTTCATCTTTTTATATTTAAAGGATATTTATAGTGTAGGGTTTTAGGGGATTAATAAATAAATCCTATATAACACTGGTATATTACATTTTGGACACTTCATCTATGTATCGATTAATCCCACACTACATGACATTTATAATGAATACTGAATTCGTTTCAGAAAAAATATTTACTATTTTGAATAAGACATTATCTTTGTTCCTTTATATCATAAATACCAATAAAAACATGATGAAAAAATTAGATGATAACAAAATTATTCGTAAGGGTCATAAAAAAAGAAAGAAACTTTTTAGTCAATTTTAATACCATGAGGTCACAAAATATAGTTTTATTTATCTAAAAAATTATCTAAAATAATCATTAACAAACACATGAAATCATATTTATTTCTAATAGTTTTTTCATAAAACACTTTGTAAGAAGACATGAATGGGATAATATTAATCATGAGGGTTTATTGGTAAACCTGATATTCACGACCAAAAGTTTATAAAAACATCAATTTTTACACTAAATGTTTATAATAATTATTTTAAAACAAAATAAAATTTGATTTACTGTTGAAATTAATCGAATTCCATAAAAAAAATATTAGGAAGATATAATATTTCAAGATGTTAACCTGAGACCACATATTCATATAAACCATTCAATGACCCATAATGTGGAATAACAAATATTGTCAACATACAACTTAATTATATAAATAACAAATTCATAACTCTATAATTTATAGCTATATCAGGATCACCCTTCATTATGAGCTATATCATGATCACCCATAATCATGAGATATATCAAGGTAACCAATCATGAGGAGCTATATTAGGATATCTATTCATCATAATCAATGTAAAGTACCATATATTGAATATAACATATTAGGATTTCCCATTTTCATCATAAATCCCATTAAAACTCTTTTTAACTCATATCTGAAACAGTTTACGATATCAAATTACCCATTACTTTTAAAAACACATTATGGAAATTAAAATACCCAAATCATTGTGAAAGAATATTTTTATATAAATAGAAAATAATTATAATTAAATAAAAACATAAAATGGTTTTTAAAATAGTTGGAAAAGCTATTAATGCCACCTGCAATATAACATAACATTAATATTGTATCTTAAAAATAAATATAAGCCCTTCATTATTAAATATACTAGTAGATTCTTTTATTAATACACTGAATTAGATCGTAAATAAGGGGATAAAAAATTACTTTATAATTCATTTATATCCATATGAATTCATATTAAATGGTTTTCTAATAATGTTGTGAAGGAAGTAAATGATTTATAAAATAAATATATTCAAAATTTATAAATTAGGATTTAAAAGTAATGTGCATTTTACATTGAGTTTGAATCATCAAATAAATTATTTATATTATTAAATAATAATATTATGTTAATTATTTAAATTATTAAAATACATTTCAATATTATTTTTCTTTTATTATAAAAATATAAAATATTATGAATTAATTAAATAAGTTCACATCAGTTTTTTTTGATGAAATTATGTTCATATATTCAATATGAATATTCTACGGTGTCTATGGTAAAATAGTACATTAATAAAAAATATTGAAAATAATATATATTAAATGATTATCGTTTTAATAAATAAATTATACTTTCAAATCAAACCATGAAATGTGGCTATGATAAATGAACTACATTGCTATAATAGATTTAATAAGCCATACACACGCATGAGTAACACATCCATTTTTCAATGAACATGATATTAATTAGATAATTATTATTATATATTTAAAGAATTATTAATTTATTATAAATAAAATATTATTTATTTATATATATATATAATCCATGTGATGTGGTTATGAAAATGAAAAAAATTAAATCATGGAGGTGGTAATCAATATGTACACCAGAACGATGTTATCATTTTGAAGTGCCCAGATCAGTGTGAATCACTGAGAGGGGGATGGGGTGAATCAGTGATCCCTTAAAACTTTTTACTAATTGATTCTTTATCAATTAAACCTCTATGGCTGGTTAAAGCCTCGATCCATTCTTCTTATATCTCTCAGCCTTTCCTCGAGTGATGCAGTAAATGTAAAGGCACAGGACACAAGGATTTACAAGGTTCGGCACCGAAGGCCTATGTCCTTGCCATGTTGGTTATATGCCCCAACATGGTTTCTTCCATTATAATCTGTTAGTATTACAATGGTCGATACAGAGTCCCACTGTATCTCTCCTAAGTCCCACAGGAGGGTCTTTATACTGCGTCCCACAGTGTTACCAGAGTCCCACTGGCCTGCTCCAAAATCCCACTGAAGACTTCTTCCACCCTGAGTCTCACAGGGGGCTTCTTCTGGCTCCTCGAGTCACACGAGTAGATATTCTCCTCTGTTCAGCTCTTCATGTAACTTCAGCATCCTGGGATAAAGGCTGCTGGCCTTGCTGTTCTCTTCTGATCACTTGTGGTTGATCAGGGCTTCTCATCTAGCTCAGGATTTATCTCCTTCTTCTTAGGATGACATGGCTTCTCTCCAATTACTGAATACTCAGACAATTGATGTCTTTAACTTCAGTCTGTTCCAGTCTCAGTTCAGCTCAACTTCATGCACTGAGTGCATGGCATCTCTGCATCCTCATGCACTGATTGCAGGGTCTCTCAAATTCATCAAGATCCTCTGGTCTTGGTCAACTCAAATGCACACAAGCAGATTTGACTTGTTTACGTGTGCACGTTCATGCATGCATTCATGCACTCCCCTTCTTCTCTTCTTGGTGCAGTAAACCCTCAGAGGGTGTAGTCAACTATAGAACACACCTTCTCACTTGAACTTCACACTTTGTTCAATGTGTTTACACACTTAAATGTGTGTTCTACATTGTGTGAGTCTTCTTCTTCTTCTAAGTGTGTCCACTCCACTTAGAGCAGACACATAGGTTCGGCCACTTCACTTTGTTGTTTTGCACACACAACTTTGTTCTTTGATTTTCACACACACAATGAGTGTGTATTTGGCCTTCACTATTTTTTCACACACCCAAGCTATCCTCGGCCTTCTTTTCAAATGCACACACACACAAAGTGTGGTGGTCTTCACTCTTCAAGAATGCACACACAAATGCACTAAGGCCTCAGGTCTTCTTTGGTTGCACAAGGCTACGGCCTTTCCTTCCCTTCTTGCACACACACCCGAATATGTCCTTCTCCACTTATGCACACACACTGCCTTCTTCTATTTTTGTACACACAGAACGTGTGTTCTTCACTTGGTGCACACACAAGGCATGAAAGCCTCGGGTCCTCTTCTCCACTTGGCACACACCCACTGTCCGTAGGTGGTCTTCTTCACTTGATCTCAAAGGAGGCGCGCAAGGGTATGCTTGAGCCGCGCCGAACTCCTTCTCCAACAGCCGCACAAGGTACCAAGTTTCAAGGTCCGCGCAAGGCCTCAGGTGCAAGGCACCTCAACCACGGGGCGCGCAAGTGGTACTAACCAGGGTACTTCCTGCCACGCAAAGGGAAGGCGCGCAGGGGTCCCCCTTCTTCTTCTTTCGCGCAAGGAGTGCACAAAATGAACTCACGAAGCAAGGGGTGCTCCGGGCTTCACTGCCGCGCAGGGTGCTGCGCGGGGCTTCGACTTCGCGAGGAACAGAGTGATTCTCACGGGACTTATCTCTTCAGAGGATCAGCAAGCACTCCAAGGCCTCTGCCTCTCTTTTTATTGGCAGCGGTATCTCTTTCAATCCGCGTGATACAGTCTTTGAATCCCCGAAGTTTTTGGGTATTTCATGATTCTTCAAATCTTGATATCTTCCTCTGTTTCACACGCGGGTACTTTTCTTTTTGTTTTTCTCCTCCACGTGCATGCGACTTAGAACTCATGCACGGCCTTCGTTTTGGCCATCCCATGCAAAACACGAACACCCCGAGGCCTCGACACTTCGTTTGCCTTCGGCCTTCATCGAATTTTCTCATTTGTTGCATGCAAGTCTCTTTTTGTGCATGGTACTGTTCGTTATGGACAGACGAGCATGAGGGTGCCTTCGGCTTCGAGAGAGACAACCGATAACTCAAAATCCGTCGTCGGGGAGGCGCCTGGTTCAGCGGGGTCGTTGCGGGTGCCTCGGTCGAGCTCGAGGTAGGAGATGGACGGGGAGCCGTTGGATCGAAGATTTGGACGGCCGCGATCAGGATGGGCCGCGGCGGATTAGATGTGCGGCCGAGATCTGGCGCGCGATCAATCGTGCGGCCAGGATGCGCTCCTGGAAATTTTTCCGCGTCCCACATCGAAACGGAAAGCGGATTTTCCACGGTTGATCACCCAAGCGCTCTCTGCTACTCCCCAGTTGAACTTCTCCCCTCACGGTGCCGCCCCGCACCATGTTCTTTTTGCGGGCGCGCTCTGCGCCCACCTCTGCTCCCTTCGGGCGCGCCACTGGCGCCCACTATGCACTGCTTGACACTCGCGGGTGCGCTCATGCACCCCTATCGCGCTCCTCCGGGCATGCCCCAGACGCCTATGCGGTGTCTTGGGTGCGTCCTGCCACCCTGGGCTCGCCCCACGGGTTCCCCCATGTGTGTGGTGCCTAGCGCTCATGCCTTGGGGTTGAACCCTCAAGGTGTCCTTGGCTGGCCAATTTTTTCCTAGTGTAAAACACTAAGTAACTTTGTATAAAAACAAACTACCAAGTGTAATATGCCAAATGCCACTTCTCCCTTCTTCATTTCTTCCCTTCTCTTCTTCTTAAGAATTCCCCAAATGTCCTCAACATTTAATCATTACTTAGGAATGGAATTCCCGAAGGTTCTTCATCAACCGAACTCCTTAATCAAATAGATTCTTCAATGTTCTTCATTGATCTAATCAGAGATCAAATTGGATCTTCTTCAAATTCACATGCACTAAGTGATAGTGCATGGACTTCTTTAATCCACTTCATCCACTTAGAACTTATGGATGGATCACATTCAACTCCTCATGAATTTTCACTACAATGCATGGTCTTTTAATCATGTTGTGACTTTGTATCATCATGATACGAGTTCTTTACACTTAAGGATCAGCTCATCAATCGTCTGATGTACATAGAGAATGTTTCAACCGCAACATCCTATGTCACTTAGTGAATCTCCTAAGTGGCATGTCTCTAAGTACCATGGCCATTCTCCATTCATCACTAACACCATCACATCCTTTGTCATTCACATATTGAACCTTCTTGACATCCATCCATTCATTCCATGACAACAACATACCTCATTGACAACAAATGCAACACAGTTCACTTCAATCTCCCCCTTTGTATTTGTTGGCAATACACTAGAGCACATATGAATGGGTCAATATGTGTGCCAATATTTCTCCCCCTTATTGGAAACCAAATGCAAAGGTGTGGTGTGGTTCTCTTTAAAAAATCTCTTCCTCCCTTTGAAAAGTATTTTCTTGAAAAACACTAAGAGAGGGATGATGTCACATGTTCTCTTGAGCAAGGAACCTTTAGTAGATCAACTCTAAGTCTACTTGGGATAACCCGGTGTAGAAAACAAGAGTGATGTAACCAAGGAACTCAATGCTGTCCAACATCACTGTACATGTGAAATCATGCTTCAGGGGTTTGAAATTTTTCAGATATAACAATGAATTGCTAAATCCTTCACATACTTCACAAAACTCATTAGAAAGTTCAGGTGCAAGTTAATGCTCCCCCTTAATTGACAATATAAACTCAATTAAGAAACAAGGGATGAAAGTATGATTGGAATACCTTCACTTTTCTCAAGATGGTATTAATCTCAGAATCCCATCTTCTTCAGATTGGCTCCCCCTCAAGGGGTGCACTCCATTCTGTCCAAACCACTCTCCAGATGAGAATGATCATCATCTTCAATTCCCTGCAATGTTAGCACATGTAAATACCAGAAGTATAAGGGAATAAGATGGAACATCCTTGGTTCATCAATGTGAACAACAAGGTTGAGAAGATTCTCTCAACCGAGATGTCCCATTTTCCCCATTCTTCACACTTGCACATTTGATCTTCAATGATGTTTGTGCTGGTGTGAATCTCAACACCTCTTTAACTTCTTTGTGTGTGACTCCTGTATTTCTAGGTGCCTTCTGAGAACTAGAGTCTCCTGCTGCAATCTTCATTCTTTTGAAGAATCCCTTCTGAGATGGAATGAATATCATGCATTTATCACTAGTATGTCCAGCTTGATTGCACCTCACACACAGAACTTGATCTTCATGTGAAATCTTTTTCTTTCCTTTTGCCTTAGCAATTTCCAGAACTTCATCTTCAGCTCTCCGCAGATCTTTGGCAAGTTGCAACTGATTAGGCCATATGACTAACAAGTCATTTGGAAGTGAGGCCTCTGTTTTGGAAGTTTCACATGGTTCCTTTGATCCTGTCAAGCTACCTCTCTTAGGCAACTTGTTTTCAATCAATCCCTTCTGCTTCTTTTGGATTGATTGTCTGTTTGAGTCCAGTATGCCTCTATTGAATTTCATGGCTTCTTTACAAAGATCCATGATATGTCATTTCTTTCCACAGTAGAAGCATTTCTTCTTGGTGGTCCTTCTGGATGCATCACCCTTCTTGGATTTAGACTCCAAGGAATTATTTTCCTTTTTCAAAACCTTCTTGGGAGCATCTTCAACTTTCTTCTTGCTTCCCAAGGATTCCATTTTAGCCAGGTTTAGTGATCTTTTCTTCTTTTTAGCTCTGGTTACAGTTGGAGATTGACATGTATCTTTTTGACCACTTTTGCAATCATCCCAGATGTTGTCAAGTAATCCAAATCTATTTGCAGTAAACATATGTCTCTGGACCTGTGGATGATGCTTCTTTTCCTCTGGCTTGCTCCCCCTAGGAATGGGCTTCCTCTATGCTTTGGCATTCAGTGGATTGTACCAACAATCCTTTGCACAATGCCCATACTTGTTACAACACCAACATTGACCCACAAATCTTGAACTTTTAATTCCGTCTGATTGTAGGGTACTTGTCTTGAATTGCTGTGTTGTTTCAGGAGATCATTCTTTCTTCACTATCTTCATCCAAACTTGTTTGGATTCATTCTTCCATCCTGCACTTTTAGTAGAAACACATTTAGAAACATGAGTACAAGATGGGATGGATGGTACCTTCTTTTTAGAAGTTGTTTCCCTTTTATTAGAGGATGTCTTTCTCTTAGAATCATCCTTCTCAAAGCTCACTTGAGTGGAAACATTTCTTCTTTTAGCTGACTGGGAGGATTCAGCTTTGGCTGATTAGAGATTTTTCAATATCACCTCTAGTTCTAAGTATTTCATGTTGAGGGAGTTCTTCTCATCCTCATCAGTTCTTATATTTCCTTCCCAATTCTCCACCAGTTGTTTCATCTGGTCTTCATGCACCTTCTTCAATTCTTGCAATGAATTGTCCAGCTCCTTCACCAATTTGACTTTTTCTTCGAGTTGAGCATCTCTGACATTCATTGACACTTTGTGCCTCTTTTCCAGTGCATGGAAAACATCTCTGACCATTATTTTAAAGAAATAATTCTCAGAAAGGCTTCTTTTGCAATTCTTCAGCACTGTCTTCATATCTATCATTGCAAAGAGAAACAGTTTCATCTTTAGCATTCACCAGCTTTCTGAGAGTGTTGGTTATGCCAACCCTTTTAGCCAACTGATCTTCCATTGTATTGGCTTCTTCTTCTAGCTGTAATTTTTCTTCTTGAAGATCATGGATGCTTGTAGCTATACACATTGCCACTTCCTTGGGGACTGTCTTCTGAAGATATTCGATTGCACTTTGAGAATATTTCATTGTTCCAACTTCATCACAGCTAGGACATGCTTTCTTCATCTTCTGGGCCTGTTTCTTCTTTCTATTTTTCTGAGTCTTGGCAGATATCTCTATTTGAGGCTGGTCACTCATTTCCTCAAATCTGCACTTCATAAAGACTCCCTTGGATCTTTTAGAGGTAACCTCCCTCTAATACCAATTGAAGTGCCCAGATCAGTGTGAATCACTGAGAGGGGGAGGGGGTGAATCAGTGATCCCTTAAAACTTTTTACTAATTGATTCTTTATCAATTAAACCTCTATGGCTGGATAAAGACTCGATCTACTCTTCTTGTATATCTCAGCCTTTCCTCGAGTGATGCAGTAAATGTAAAGGCACAGGACACAAGTATTTACAAGGTTCGGCACCAAAGGCCTACGTCCTTGCCATGTTGGTTAAACGCCCCAACATGGTTTCTTCCATTATAATCTGTTAGTATTACAATGGTCGATACAGAGTCCCACTGTATCTCTCCTGAGTCCCACAGGAGGGTCTTTATACTACGTCACACAGTGTTACCAGAGTCCCACTGGCCTGCTCCAGAATCCCACTGAAGACTTCTTCCACCCTGAGTCTCACAGGGGGCTTCTTCTGGCTCCCCGAGTCACACGAGTAGCTCATCTCCTCTGTTCAGCTCTTCAAGTTACTTCAGCAGCCTGGGATAAAGGCTGCTGGCCTTGCTCTTCTCTTCTGATCACTTGTGGTTGATCAGGGCTTCTCGTCTAGCTCAGGATTTATCTCCTTCTTCTCAGGATGACCTGGCTTCTCTCCAATTACTGAATACTCAGACAATTGATGTCTTTAACTTCAGTCTGGTCGAGTCTCAGTTCAGCTCAACTTCATGCACTGAGTGCATGGCATCTCTGCATCCTCGTGCACTGATTGCATGGTCTCTCAAATTCTTCAAGATCCTCTGGTCTTGGTCAACTCAAATGCACACAAGCAGATTTGACTTGTTTACGTGTGCCCGTGCATGCATGCATGCATGCACTCCCCTTCTTCTCTTCTTGGTGCAGTAAACGCTCAGAGGGTGTAGTCAACTATAGCACACACCTTCTCACATGAACTTCACACTTTGTTCAATGTTTTTACACACTTAAATTTGTGTTCTACTTTGTGTGAGTCTTCTTCTTCTTCTAAGTGTGTCCACTACACTTAGAGCACACATATAGGTTCGGCCACTTCACTCTGTTGTTTTGCACACAGAACTTTGTTCTTTGATTTGCACACACACAATGAGTGTGTATTTGGCCTTCACTATTTTTTCACACACCCAAGCTATCCTCGACCTTCTTTTCAAATGCACACACACAAAGTGTGGTGGTCTTCACTCTTCAAGAATGCACACACAAATGCACTAAGGACTCGGGTCTTCTTTGGTTGCACAAGGCTACGGCCTTTCCTTCCCTTCTTGCACACACACCCGAATATGTCCTTCTCCACTTATGCACACACACTGCCTTCTTCTATTTTTGTACACACAGAAGGTGTGTTCTTCACTTGGTGCACACACAAGGCATGAAAGACTCATGTCCTCTTCTCCACTTGGCACACACCCACTGTCCGTAGGTGGTCTTATTCACTTGATCTCAAAGGAGGCGCGCAAGGGTATGCTTGAGCCGCGGCCAACTCCTTCTCCAACAGCCGCACAAGGTACCAAGTTGCAAGGGCCGCGCAAGGCCTCGGGTGCAAGGCACCTCAACCACGGGGCGCGCAAGTGCTACTGCCCCGGGTACTTCCTGCCGCGCAAAGGGAAGGCGCGCAGGGGTCCCCCTTCTTCTTCTTTCGCGCAAGGAGTGCACAAAAGGAACTCACGAAGAAAGGGGTGCTCCGGGCTTCACTGCCGCGCAGGGTGCTGCGCGGGGCTTCGACTTCGCGAGGCACAGAGTGCTTCTCATGGGACTTCTCTCTTCAGAGGATCAGCAAGCACTCCAAGGCCTCTGCCTCTCTTTTTATAGGCAGCGGTATCTCGTTCAATCCGCGTGATACAGTCTTTGAATCCCCGAATTTTTCGGGTATTTCAAGATTCTGCAAATCTTGATATCTTCCTATGTTTCACACGCGGGTACTTTTCTTTTTGTTTTTCTCCTCCACGTGCATGCGACATAGAACGCATGCACGACCTTGGTTTTGGCCATCCCATGCAAAACACGAACACCCCGAGGCCTCGGCACTTCGTTTGCCTTCGGCCTTCATCGAATTTTCTCATTTGTTGCATGAAAGTCTCTTTTTGTGCATGGTACTGTTCGTTATGGCCAGACGAGCATGAGGGTGCCTTCGGCTTCGAGAGAGACAGCCGAGAACTCAAAATCCGTCGTCGGGGAGGCGCCTGGTTCAGTGGGGACGTTGCGGGTGCCTCGGTTGAGCTCGAGGTAGGAGATGGACGGGGAGCCGTTGGTTCGAAGATTTGGACGGTCGCGATCAGGATGGACCGCGGCGGATTAGATGTGCGGCCGAGATCTGGCGTGCGATCAATCGTGCGGCCAGGATGCGCTCCTGGAAATTTTTCCACGTCCCACATCGAAACGGCAAGCGGATTTTCCGTGGTTTATCACCCAAGCGCTCTCCGCTACTCCCCAGTTGAACTTCTCCCCTCACGGTGCCGCCCCGCAACATGTTCTTTCTGCGGGCGCACACTGCGCCCACCTCTGCTCCCTTCGGGCGCGCCACTGGCGCCCACTATGCACTGCTTGACACTCGCGGGTGCGCTCATGCACCCCTACCGCGCTCCTCCGGGCATGCCCCAGACGCCTATGTGGTGTCTTGGGTGCGTCCTTCCGCCCTGGGCTCACCCCACGGGTTCCCCCATGTGTGTGGTGCCTAGCGCTCATGCCTTGGGGTTGAACCCTCAAGGTGTCCTTGGCTGGCCAATTTTTTGCTAGTGTAAAACACTAAGTAACTTTGTATAAAAACAAAGTACCAAGTGTAATATGCCAAATTCCACTTCTCCCTTCTTCATTTCTTCACTTCTATTCTTCTTAAGAATTCCACAAATGCCCTCAACATTTAATCATTACTTTGGAATGGAATTCCCGAAGGTTCTTCATCAACCGAACTCCTTAATAAAATTGATTCTTCAATGTTCTGCATTGATCTAATCAGAGATCAAATTGGATCTTCTTCAAATTCACATGCACTAAGTGATAGTGAATGGACTTCTTTAATCCACTTCATCCACTTAGAACTTATGGATGGATCACTTTCAACTCCTCATGCATTGTCACTACAATTCATGGTCTTCTAATCATGTTGTGACTTGGTATCATCTTGATACAAGTTCTTTACACTTAAGGATCAGATCATCAATCGTTTGATGTACATAGAGAATGTTTCAACCACAACATCCTATGTCACTTAGTGAATCTCCTAAGTGACATGTCTCTAAGTACCATGGCCATTCTCCATTCATCACCAACATCATCACATCCTTTTTCATTCACATATTGAACCTTCTTGACATCCATCCATTCATTCCTTAACAACAACATACGTCATTGACAACAAATGCAACACAGTGCACTTCACATTTTACAATGGATAAAAATGTAATAGAAAATTAAAGATAATATTTATTTAATTATAATTATTTAATTTTTATAGTATATATACATCAAATTCATTATTATATATATGAATTAGGGGTTGAAAAATAATATTAAAAACATCAATTTGGGCAGGTGGATGTTTAGACGGACGCACAAATAATGATTTCATTCCACATTAGATGGAAAATCATATGAAAAAGAGTATTGACATATTTATAATAATATTTTATTTATTGTAGATACATGTATTATTATATAATCGTGTTTTTTTAATATATTAAGGATCTATAATGAGAAATGAATTGAAATAGGTTGGGTATAATAATTACCTCTTCTTTAGTATACATCCTTTAAATCCCTTCATAAGATACCTTGGAATAGAATTTTTATATTAAAAAACAAAAAAAAATTGATTTGGATGTATATAAGAGAATTTTTTAGATTTTGGTTAAACTATATAGGAAATAGTGGTTTCGATTAAGGAGGCAAGGGGTGTCCTTTGGTAATGGAGGGAATTGACACTTTATGAAATTCCTGAAATATTATAATATACAATGTGTCTAAACCATGTAAAATATTTAAAGAAGGATATTTATTATTATATAAAGAGGATATGGCATAATGAAATCAATCCATAATATTACTATAGTTTTTAATATTATTTTAAAACATACATATGGGTTTATATCCATTGCCAACCAATTTCAACATTAACAATTGTACACTACTACAAACACAGAATTTATCAGTGCTAGAAAAAGAGCTAATAAAGCCAGTGTAGATAAAGGGGGGGTCCCCTTTATCAGCGCTCTGAAAAGTGCTGATATAGGACCCCTTTATCATCGCTAAAAAAGCGCGGATAAAAGTACCCCTTTATCAGCGCTTTTTTAGCGCTGATAAAGGGGTCCTATATCAGCGCTTCCTTTATCAGCGCTTTCGTTTTAGCACTGATAAAGGACCATTTTATCAGCGCATTTAAAAAAGCGCTGATAAAAGTTAAAAAAATAAAAAATTTAAAAAAAATTAAAAAATACTGCGAATCGGGGGGGGGGGATTTTATAGCGCTTGAGCCCCCCCCCCCTTTTACAGCACTTTTCTGCCCTTGTACATCGCCCCATGCACCCCCTCCACCATATAACAGCGCTTTCTACTATATTCCTCCATACACGCACGCCCCTGCCTCCACCAGGATTTGAACTCGAGACCTCCCCCCTGCGCGCCTAAGCCTTTACCACTACTCTATTTTGATTTGTCTTCCAATTCATGATATATATATATATATATATAGTTATATTTATTCGTATACTAATATATATTTATATTAATATATGTAGTTATATTATAATATATATATATAGTTATATTATAATATATATATATAGTTATATTATAATGTATATATATAGTTATATTAATATATATATATAGTAATATTAATATATATCTATATAGTGATATTAATATATATCTATATCTATATATATATATTTAGTTATATTTATTCGTATAGTAATATATATTTATATTAATATATATATATAGTTATATTAACATATATATAGTTATACTAATATATATATAGTTATATTAATATATATATAGTTATTAGATTAATATATATATGTATATATAGTTAGATTAATATATATATATAGTTAGATTAATATATATATATATATATAGTTAGATCAATATATAGATAGTTAGATTAATATATGGGTATATAAATATTCATATATTGGTATTTTAAATAAAATGGATCTTAGTTATTATTTAGATAAAGCTAATATATTTTATATGTAAATATGTTTAATTATTTATTTAAAAATTTTAATTTTTAGGTGCAAATATATAAAAAATATGTACATATAGTTAAATATTTGATTATAAATAGCAGTTCATTATAAAAAAGGATGAAATTTCAAACAAATAATACTAATATGAATGTAATACCTTGGAATAAATTCAGAACCCGCCTAAAAATCCAATAATACCCCCTTAAACGATGGTAAAAATCCACAAAATGTTAAAAAATCGGGGTACCCCGACTATAAACTCAGTTTTGGAGGCCTTCTGGGCCTCTTTTGCCCTCGAAATTCTCTTGACTAGGGTCCCCCGAGTAACAGTGACGTAGAGCTTGTCGCAGGCTTCGATTTGATATGTGGTAGAGCTCAAATGGACACCCGGATCAAAAGTTATGGTCGTTTCAAGTTTGAGTTGCGTTTTCAACATATTTTGGAAATTTTTTTAATTTTTTTTTAATTTTTTAGTCCTCAAATTGTTATTAAATTATTATTAATCCATAATGATTATCAAATTATTAATTAAAAATATTTTTATTTTTATTTTTTAAGATTCCATTTTCACTAAATATCTTATATATTAAGTATAATAAGTGTAAATGTACATTTATACTTATCTAAAATATATTTAAAAATTATATATTAGATTTATATAACAATATAACTATATTTATATATTAATATATTAATATATTTTTAATTTTTTTTAAGACGAAGGTTTATCAGCACTACTAAACAAGAACTGATAAAGGGTGGCCCTTTATCAGCGCTAACTAAAGCGCTGATAAAGGGGGGTCCCTTTATCAGTGCTAAAAAGAGCGATGATAAAGGCACCCTTTATCAGCGCTTTTTCGTTAGGGCTGATAAAGGGGGGCGCTGCGAAAAAATGTTTCTGCGGTAGTGTGTACCAATCATTTCTATATTAAACGGTTATAATATTTCTTATAACTAGAATATTGGGCTATAAATTAAAAAAGGATGACATTTTTGAATATTTATATTCCCAAATATTCTATTTATTTTTTAAATATATTTAAATAATGTGAAAAAATTATTTGAGACAAAATATCAGTAAAACCAATGTTGATAATATTAATTTAATTTTAATTTAAAGACAAGAATATGATAATAGATTTTGAAAATAAATTATTAAAATATACGAAAATATTTTTTTTCAATATAAAATCATTGGGGAAACATAACTCACTAAAAATATTAATTATTTTTATTTCTAAATCTTTTACTTTATTTTTCTCTTTTTTCACATGTATTGTGTAAAATTTTAATAAGAATTTAAGGTAATTATTTCATTACTAGTAATTGATAATAAATTAACATTGTATAAATAATAATTTATGTTTCAAAAAACAATTTATTATATGATATGAACTACTATAATCCATTTCTAAAAAAATTAACATATTAAAATTAAGAGAGTGGTATTTTGACATTATCCTTGACTAAAAATATATAAATATAAAATTAAAAGATAAATTTGAATAAAATGTCATATTTTTAAATTTTCTATGGTAATAGAAAAAATATACTTATATAAAAAAATTTCAGATTGTTCGTGAATTAATTTAAAGGATTATCATATTATTATTCACCATATTTAACCAATTTTAACTTTAATGTGATTACAAAAATTTATGATTGGTTACTATTATTAATGAAAAAAATAATTTTAAATTATTAACTACTATTATTTATAATAATTTATAATATGGAATTAATTTTATAAAACTCAATTCATATAAGGAAAATAATTTAATTAAAAAATAAACCAATAATGAAAGATAAAAGGTCGGTTTTCCAGAATAATACTTCTTTAAGAACAAAAAATATTTGTATACCAATTTGATGAATAATGTTGAATCTAATAAATATTATTTTTATGTATATTATGATTGATTATTTAAAATTTAATACTAATCCAAATAATTTTTCTTTATATACTGGAAAATAAAAGAATGCTTTCAATTAATATCAATATTTATTACTATTCAATAAACAATTATAATTTTCATTAAAAATATATAAATTAAAAAAAATATAATTATTTATTTATAAATAAAAACAATATATTTTTTATGAAATATAATTTGTAAATGTTATAGAAATTATTTATAATATTCACTCCTAAAAATAAATAAACCCATTTTTGAAGAAAAAATATTTTTGAATCTTATAATATCATTACTAAAATTTATTTACTAATTCCTAATAATTATTAAATAAATATTTATACTATATAAAGCTTATATTAATATATATTTTATAATTTTGTTACCACTATTAATTCCATCCATCTCAACCACTATGTGATAGCCGACATAAAATAATAATATTTTGTTATTCATTTGAGATTGTATTTAATATAGTATATTCTGTTTAATATTATGTTATTCTAAAATATATGGGTATTACATTCTTCCCCATTAATAAATCTCACCCATTCTATTGTAATGTTATTTTGATTATAAAGGGGTTGTATTTTTAATATACATTTGGTGAAATCATAAATCATGAAAAGGGTTAATAATACTTCATATTGAAGAGAGGGAACGGGAAATACAAAGTTCAAATATAATAGAACGTAAATATAGCTCAAAATAGAAGAAAAATATTACAGATTGAAAACATTTTCAGTGAGGAAGATACTTCCAAAAAATGATAGAGATGATAGAGATCGTTGATCAATAGAAACTGAATGATCAAGATAATGTTAATAACAGCAAAACCATAAAAAATAGATGTGAAACAGACTATAAATTCCAAATAATGGAATGTAATTGTACATTACTTTTATTTCAAGATTCTTTTCATATAATAAAGGAATTTTTTTTCCATATTTACTATTAATATATGGATTTAAAATTACATGACTTTTATAATTTCATCCTTTAACCAATTTCCACCATAATTTAAAATATTGTGCAAAATAATTAGTATTAAAGATTTATTTTAATTCCCGAATCACTAAAATAAACATATATTCGATCATATAATTCCCAAAAAAATTACAAGATATTTCTCCCTTTATAATACATTAAAAAATGAAATGATAGAAATATGTCATATAATTTAAAAAAAATAAACATTCAAAAGAAGAGACATAAAATTGATCAACCAAGAGTCAAAAATCACACCAAAAGTAAAACATAGATGATATTTTATATAAATTACAATAAAATTACTCAAAATATTCCCTACCAAGTTTGAAATCCCAAAATAAGAAGGACTTGATAACATATTATTCATAGATAATTTAATATTGATCTCTAATCAATATTAGCCACTAAAAATTATTATACACAAAACATTATATATTCTAATCATATAATGTCTAAAATATGATATTTTTTCCACAAGAACCATAAATTATTATGAGACACATATATTAATACAATTTATAATCCATCCTATATTCCTAAAATAAAATTAAATCTTATTTAATAATATTATTTTCTCCATAAACATAAAATGATCTTTAAGAATACGAATTTTATCATATGAGATATTTTTATCCCCTTTACCATAAAGTAACTTTCTTATCCCATTATTTGTACTCGATAAAATAAATGTTCTGAAATTTTAATGACACATAATTACCGAATAATCAAATATCATCTATGCTTTAACGGTTAGTATAACATTAAAATTATTTCCATAAACTATAAATGAATTATTCCTAAAATAATATTAAATTGTTATATTACCTCATCTTCGCAAACATATTATCTCGTAGTATTATTTACCAATCAATAATATGTTTATTAATTAATATATCAAAAAATATCACCTTCCTAATAAATAACATTCAATATATCCCCTACCTTCACCATATGATTCCAAAATTTGAAACCAAAACCTATTAGAGAACAATATTTATGTTAATCGTGATCCTTATAAAAATTATAATACAATCGAATATTTTTTATAAGATATCACTTCTTCATAATTCTAAAAAAATATTAAATAAACACATACTATATTCAACATTTTATTTAACATTTAACCATTAATTTTCATATTATTCCTCAAGATTTCTCTTATATTGTATGAAATATTTATCATTCTAAAACCTTTATATATATTAATTCACCCATTATAATTAATAAATATATAATAAAAACCATTTAAAATAATTCCTATATTTGTAATATTTATCCTCACTCATTTCTGTCAAAATTTTGTGTTTGAGATCCCATCGAATACCGGGTGCATTCCCTATGCTATCATGACACCTCATATACTTTCCAAGATCCTGTATTTAATTTATCAATGAAAAATTATTAAACATTTTTTAATTTTATGTTGAAAGAGGTAAAATATATTGTACAATCTTGGGTTTGGAATATAATTATTTGAAACATTATACATATATTGATTCTATAATTCCATAGGATAAGTATTGAATTTATTTATTTGAATAGTATGAGGCACATAATATAATAAAAAAATTAAATAAAAAAACAAATATATATAACACTGTAATATCACCCACTTCTTAAACTAAATAGAGGGATACCATCCATTTATCTTGATCATCCATTGTATACACACGATAAGGTCCCTTGTGATATTTCCCAAAATGAGAAAGATGAAAATTTTGATTGTTCATAACATTATCAAATTTATCTAGTGGTCCAAAATGATGATGAAGGATAGAATACGATTCAAATAAATTATAATGAATTATGATTACAAGTTGAATGTTAGAAATAAATTAGGTGAAATTAGATATCATTTTGAGTAACCATTACTTTATTTTCTCTAATATAGAAATGATGATTGTGTTGGATTTATCTAGTTCAATATTATATAAGATCATTTTCCATGATCAAATATATTTAGGAGATAATAATAAATAATATCACAACAAAAATTAGAGTGAACAAGTAAATAAATTTGAAATTTTAGTTACTTAATAATACCCATTATTTCAATATAAAAGATCATAGGATTATCCTTGGTTATCTATTTTCTTCACGAAATTATATAACCAAACGTTAAAATATGGAATAATTGATCCTTGAAAACAATAGCACTAAACACTGATAACCTACCGAACTATCTTTATAGGTCTGTATTATTAGATCCACTCATTGTGAACTAGGTTACAATTTATTAATAATAAACCACCCATATTAGAGTTATTAATGCAAGTAAATCTACTCTCTAGTCGCATCAGCATTCGAGTATCCAAAAATAAATGTAATTTCTAGGATAAAAAAACGTACTTATTTATAAAACATCAGTATATTATTCTATAAATAAACAAATTAATAAATAATGGTATATAAAAAACATAAAATAACCGTAACATAATAATTATAACTTCTAAAGTTATCTAATCATTTCCAATAATACCAAATATAATGTCTTTTCCTTAAATAAATATTTTAATTATATTTTTTAAAAATTATTCCCAATCTTTTTTTAAGGATATTATAAGAATATATTTGTAGATAATTAGGTCATAAACATTAATTAACAAACACCAACATTAGAAGTTTGAAACTTTCTCTTTATATCCATTTTCACACTATATAATACATTTAAAAAAACACATTTTCATTTCATGGAAATTAATTATGATTTTTATGTTTACTTATTCTTTTTTCATACTCATATGTAAAACCAATTAAAAACATTTCAAAATTTGGTATGAGTATAAAAATCATATCATGGAATATAAAAATAATAATGAAACTGTCCAGTTCATTTTAAAAAAATAATATCATAAAATATTGTTTTCTATTTAAATTAATAAATATTGAGATAAAATAATAATTTATCTACAAATGAAGTCAACTTTACCGAATTATTTTTTCATAAAACAATTTATATAATTAGAGAAATAAAAAATCATAAACAATAGGTTTTATAAGAGAACTGGGGAACTCGGGAAAATCATTTTCCAAAAAACATCCATTTTTATACTGAAAGGTGCCAATCATTAATATAAAATATATTATTAGATTATCTTTTGAAATATAATTATATCCATCAAAACTAATTATGAATTAAAAAATTTATAAATGTTCATTGGGACATAATCATCAAATAACTGTAACATTTACCATTATAAGTGAAATAACTAATATTTTATACTTCTACGGTAAATATAAATAAATATATTACATAATTATTATTAAATTAAGAAGAGATATATATCATGCTCAAACACAATTATGAAATATATTTAGATCACTTATAATAATGATCAATATCAAACTCACCCATCATTATGTGATATATCAGGTTCAACAAAAATAATGATCCATATAAGTCTCACATATACCCATGCAAATTTCTTACAAACCATATCATGAATAATGTTTTTTATGAATTCACATATCTTTATAAATACCTTAAAAACATATTTTGAACCTACATTGAAAATCTATTTAAAATATAAAAATTACTTATCCTCTAAGAAAATAATTTTCAACAACTAGAATACATCGAAAAACTGGATGTAGTGGTGCGATTTTAATAAAACATTGATGTTTATAACTTAATAAAACAATAAATTTATAGTTGTGGTGGTGGGAAATGTCATTCATGATGTATACATTAAAATAAAAAATTAATTTGTTATTAATAAATATAGTCAAAAAATTATGAATAGAAATTGAAAAAAAAAATAATTTTGATAATGATGTTCCTATGGATCATTAAACCATTGATAGGGGTGGATTAATAAGTGATGTTTTATTTATTTCAAATATTATGAATCTTAACCCCAAGAAAATGTTAGATTTATTTCGTTATCAATTTATTTCATACTAATAAGTGTGAAATGATAAGGAAGTAAAAAAAGAAATACAATATTTACCCATTTTGAACTGATTATAGGAACATACATCCTTTCAATTGCCTCTCTTGTGGGGTAATGCAATATAACTATTACAAATAAGATAAAAAACCATAAGACTCTACCCATTATACTCTTAAATGAAGATAGGTATGATTATATCAAATCGAGTTAGGTTACAAAGTCTTACCTACAATATTTTTCTAACACAGAAGTTGTAACATTCTAAATTCTTAAATATAAATGTTTATCAGGAAAGTTGTTCTGAATTATTTTTTCTATAATTTTTATAAAGTGTGATCTCCCAATATCCATTGAGAATCCTTTTAGTTATTATCAATGAAAATATAGATATTTTATAATCTTCATCAATCAAATTATATAAATAATTCTACCACAAAAATTTACTTACAAAATATATATGTTATCCAATATCTAGTTTATATGAACTAAAAAAATCCATCTAATTAAATGAATAATTTTTTTTGGAAATTATATTTCTCTTGATTGTAATGTTTGTTTAGTAACTAAAACTGACAAAAATTATACAACATTTTACCTATATATATGTGAATAGTTTCAAGTACAAGTATACATTCAGGCACTCTTAACATAGGTTCCTCCAATATGAAAAAGGTGGGAAACTCATTTCACATTCCCACTCATTGATATTATAATATTAATAATTACAAATTATATGTAATTTATTGATGGATCTAAAATATTTTAGAATATTTATAAAACATATTCTACATATTTAATCTAAAGATTAAATGTTTTTATAATGATAAATTTTATATCTGATATTTATTTTCAGATCACCATTCCTTATCTTTTTCTTTAACTACATCACATCATAATATAATTATGACTAGTGGAACTAAATTTAAACATTCAATCAGTTTTCCAAAACATTTATAATTATATTCATTGAAATTTTTATTCGATGGAATTCCTCATTAATGTTTTTCCAATAGAAATTATCAGAAAATATTATTCTGCTTTCAATCCATCTGATAGATCATATATAGTTAAATGTTTGATTGATGATGAATGTTCAATTGATTTACTTACATTAGTATCACTTTATAATAGCTTTTCAATCATGGAATTCATGACCACTTTTATAGAAATTATTCACTGGATAACATCATTATAATTTTTTATGATAAAATGAAACAATCATTTAATGAAACTGGCTACATTTTATATCGTTCTTGAGCCATATATTTCATATAAACTCTTCATTTAGAAACATTGTACTGAAATCATTAAATTCCCATTATATTTTATTAATATAAATAAATATTAATTAATATTTCACATTATATTAATTTATCATTTTTCCAAACCACACAATCTAATTTAACAATTGACTTATAGATCTCTGACCAATAAGGTTCATCGTATGTTCTATGTTTTGTACATCCAATGATATTGTAGTATTTTTAATGAAAACATATTTGTTTAAAAAGCTTATCTCTGAATTTATTTTTCTTGTTTTCATATTATGAATAGTTTCAATAGTTCCCTTTGTAAAAATTTCATCAATTTTGAATACTATCATATTCATATAAAAACATTTTCCGATAAGATGTATTTTTATGACTATTAATGTTCATTCAGAAAATAGTTATTCTCATATTCTATTTTAAAGCATCATCTGGTATCAGTATTTCTTCATGATGTTAGAAATAAATAATATATAAAATTATCATTATTATATCAAATAATGTTTTTTAATTAAGATAATTAAACATTCCAAATTTTCAAAACACTAACATTCTAGAAAGGTCATAACATATCCCATTAAATAATATGTCACCTATTTTAAAAAATATATATTAACAAAAATAATGTTTTCAAAAAATAATTATTTCTTGAAATCATAATAAATGATAAACAATCACTCCAATATATTTTTTTAACAAAAATTTTTATAAGTTGGTAATTCATTATTCACTAACACTAAAACCTTTTCTATAATCATTTAAAAAAACAAACTCCAAATTTTTAAAATATATCATACCACAACCATTATATATAAGAAGATCATGAAACCACACTTCTGGATAAAGTCATGTTTGGATGTAATTCAATCCCTTACTGAATAAAATTATTTTTTGACTATTTTAATATACTCTTCCCTTCTTTTGTTTATCATCAATAATTTTCAATCAATTCCCCTCATTCAACAATTTTTTGTTAACCACATATTTGGATTAATTTTTTGTATAATGGAATAAAATATCCCTTTTATAATACAATGTTTACTCCCCCCCAATATAATACAAATCTATACATATTTCTCCCCTTGTTCAAAAAAATAAAATCCATATTTGGCATCTTCATTATAATGATTTAAGATGTCATTAATGGAGGATGACCATGATGTTGAAATATAAATTTAAAAAATATATCTTTTGATTTATCCGTGGTGAAAATGTTAATAATTTGATAATATGTTAGTATATATTACAACATCACATCTCTACCCAAAATATTATTATTTTTAATATAACAAAACACTTTGATGTGTTTAGATCATTAATTTTGAATGATTTTTTTAGAGAACAACGAATCAATGAAAATAAAAATGAATAATTAATGTTGTATAATCTTTCACATTATAATAGTTAATTTGAACATTATTCCATATAATTTATATACAATAATGGTTGGTAAAAACAATTTATTCATTTATGATTAAATTAAAAATCGTTATTTCTTAATCTAAATTAAGGCACACTAATTTAGTGAAAAATTTGTTACTTGTAATGTTGATTTTGTATCATTATGATGCCCAATCGAATCAACAACAATATATACCTGAAAATTGATATCATAACATAAATTATACAAGATCCCATTAAATGATTTTTTTAATATATATTAAAATTGTTTTAGTACAAATATATGAGAGTACATTAGATAACTCTAATACAATGAATACAATGTATCAGAAAAATCAATGTTTGGACATGATTCTAAAAGATAGAGAAAACTACATATCATCAATTAGAAATGATTATGACTTACACTTTTACCGACATCATTTGTAATCATATTCATGCAAACTAAAATAAGCTTTAAAACTTATATGGAATATTCCTAATGAAAAATATATAACCAATTCATTGAAAACATTTATTAGGTAAATGAATCTTTTATTTTATTGAAAATTTAAAGCTAAGGAACATGTTAATTCTCGATGTATTGAAATTACATAATTCATCTTTATTTATTTAGAAAACTATAAAGATGAATTTTCTCAAAACTATTTAAAAATTATATCATTACAATAAACAATAAATATTTTGGTACATAAGAAAATATCAATCATATATAAGTTACTATATACATTACCTTTATTTAAATTCATATTTTCAAGAAGAAATCATTTTTTATTAATGGGAACATCGATATTATTTTAATATGTATAAGGATTCCAGTAACTTACACACCTTGGATTCTTATTTTTCAAGTAAGAACCCCAATGTTGCTCACTATGAACTTTTTACTCAATATCCATATTTATGAAATATATCATTAAATAAATTTGATTAAAATGGCAATATCTATTTATTGACTAACTGATATACTCATTGTTGTAGCCCGATAGAACACACATTCTGTGAAATTGGATGAAAGACATTATTGATCCCCATTGGCTGGAAAATTGTTCTTGAGAATTAGATATCATATTCAGGAAATATTTCACTTCAAAAACATTGAGTCACCATAACACATTACAAAACACATTCATATAACAAACAAAAATAATATAGGTACATATGTACCAAATATAATGTATATAATCATTACATATAATAAGGAAATTCATGAATCACAATGAATACATTGGAAACAATGGACCCAAAACCAAAATTACCCAAAATGTGGGGGACCAAAAAATTAACAAAAACATCATCAGAACATGACGACCATCCTCATATATTTATTCACCATCACAAATCCCAAATTAGAAATAACTAGACGAATAATCTACCTCTACCAAATAGTTTATTTCCTTTACCAAAATCAATTAAAATAAGATCGGAATATACCCATTCAGTATATATAGTTTGTGAACTATCTTTCCAAGTAGGATCTAATAAGATGTTCCATGAATATCCATAATAAGATATGTAAAATTGATAGTTTTGAAAAAATGAAAAACATTATCTTTTCCAACATGATTTTTTCATTGGATGAAATATTATAGATTTATTAAACCCAAATGTAGATTTATAGAATGAGTAAAAAATTGGGAATATCCATTGTATCTTGGTTAGTGGGGTTTGGGGTACATCATATATTGGTAATAAATATTAATCGTCTATTTATATGATACTTTTGGGAGGGTAAAACCAAGTTCTATATAGTAACAACCATATCATAATGTTTAGTTATTGTTGTATTGTGTACCTTATATATATACATGGGTCTGACCATATATGTTTTCCTAGTAACTAGTAATATACTTATTTCCATGGTAAATTTTTTTTTCAAGTGCCATATTCCATTTTATAACAACACCAATACCATTTTTCTGATAATTATATTATTAGAACTCATAATATTCTTAACATTACACTTCCTACCAATTCAACATGCGATAAATAATTTATAAATAATTACACTCTATAAAATCATTGAAAATGAATTTTTAAATGCAACATTATTTAGATGAATATTCATAAATTAAGGAAATAGAATTTAATTCATGATGTAGTTTCAAAACACATAACCACCTACAATTAACTTTGAAATCAACACAAGTCCATTGAAAACTGAGATCATGTGTAATGGGGGTTCCTAAAAAAACATAACATTAACAATAATATTAATTGAAAACGTTTCATAACTAACCCACACATGGGTGAAAAAAACAATTAAAATAATCAGATTCTAGAAGAAAGGTAAGCAAGGGTTAATGAGAATAAGAATATTGACATACTATAAGTTTTCCTAAAGATAAATGCTCATATCCACCCAAAATAGAAACCAGAATTGATATGAGGTTATGAGGAGTTGAATATAAGGCTTTTTGAGTCAAATGGGAAAATATGTGTGGGGTAAAATGTAAAAAATGGTGAGATGAATAATTAAAAATTAGTTTTTTCTGAAAAAATGGTAGAATTAATGGTTAACAGGACCTTGCACAAACCATGAATGTAATTTAAGAAAATATTTGTGGAGCCCGAATGGTTTTTTGGGGGAAGGAAACCAACCATTAACCTCACCATGTGTATTTGACATGCCCACCATATAGGATATATAGTTTTCAAAGCGTTCATTCACTATTTATACTAACCATGTGCCACCTATGAATCACCCACAATTCGACCAAAAAAATCCATTAATATTAAAAAACACCAATAAAATATATTCACCAAATGAATGAAAATATTAATTAAATAATAGCTGAACAAATCCCTATTTGTATTACAATTTACCCAACCCTTAAAAAATTATTCCCTTTGAATGTAAAATGTTTGTAGTATTAAAGAACAAGTGAGGATACTACTCCATGAAATAAAAAATCCAATCCAAATTATTGTATTGATCAATTTTATATTGCTACATGTACTATAATAAAATAATTGTGTTCTCGAAAATATCTTTAATCAAGAAATCCATATTACTTATTGGTTTCATGATCACTAAATGATCGGGTTCGAACTCAAGATAATCCCTCCTCAACTCCATGGTATTGTCCATATAATATGTCTTCAAATAAGATATGTGTAAAATATCATTCATTGAGAAGGAAATTACTTGTGCTATGAAACCATACCGATAGTCCCTAAAAACTCAATAGGTCTGGCATTAGGTGACATAACATTCCACCTCTAACAAGTATATTGATGACCCATGAATGGTGTTTAATTTATAAACACTCATTTACACAATGATAAAAAATCATTGATATATATATGATTTATAATGATTATTATTTGACATCTATTTCATTCTAATCATATGGATCTTATTGTTCATCTATTACATAGTGCTCGAACCTATTAAGTATGTTTCACACACATCGACCTATCATATAAGAGACTAACATGGTTGAATATAAAACTATTAAAATAGAGAAATACTATTTGAGTAATGGTAAATATTATTATAAATAATCAACTATCAAAAGATGGCTATCCATTGTGACTTCAAATTGTAACACATAAGTACAAATACTATCCTTCATTATCTGGTTCTCCCACATGGTGTTACCATATTTTTGGGTATGATATTTAATTCTAATATTGATATGGTACCCCAATTTAAATCTATATATATTCCCATAAATGATAAGAAAAATAGGGTTCCAGTAAACAATGACATTACACGAAACACCATGTGGCCTCATGATCTCCATGGTATAAAGTGTCCCTGGTTGACCCACCTTTGTAGTGAACAAAAAGGATTTGAAATGGAAATACAGGGTAAGATAATTTATAAAAATCAATGTTTATTTCCTCTCATATAGAGTGTAGGGTATCCAAATAATGAAATCCATAAATACCCTATCCCACTTCATGGAATAAAATAGTAATAGGTTGAATCAATCCGGAGGTCATCTCGTGCTCAAAATTGACCTACTTACAAGGGTAACACCAGGTAATATAGTAATATATATCACATATCAGAACTATAAAATTTAACAAATATTATTCCAAATTAAACATATTGGTAAAGATATTCTACAAATCCATCTAATACTAATGAAATTCCTAAATAACCACCTTTTTCAAAGATGATGACACAACAGACTGACCATTGATGCAATGAAAAACGTTAGGAGATAAATAACATTCACTAAGAAACTTTTATCCATTTGGAGACTGGGTATAATTCAAAATCAATACATCCCATGTTTTCATATCATGAATCTGATTATAATGGGAGGTCATCAACTCCACTCTGGATAAGAACATATCATTACACTATTCCTATGCATTCAAATGCATCTATGAAAAATCCCCATCTAAAACCACTCCATACTGGACTCTTGCTGATTCTAGCTTTTAAAATTCCTACATATATCATTTGAAACCAAAATTCACTTTGCTGGGGTGTAGGTAATACTTATATCAAAACCCCTAGGGATACTCAATCCATTTTTAGTGGCCAATAATAAAATATTTAAGGTAGAAAATGCATGTTAAGCTCTCATAGTATGTGAATTGCAAAAATGTCTCAGGGAAAACATTATGGTTTTAGTATTTCATGGAAAATATTACAAGTAAATGATCATAGTTTGGGGTTAATTAATTATACTCTTGAAGTTGAAGTTGGGGGAATCCATTCAACACCACGTGGTCACCTTGTATAAGAACACAACCCAATCCTGTACTCAATGAATCATAGAATAACTGGTAACGATGCCCATTGTTGGGTATAAGGTAGATATAGGTTGTTTTTTGTCATATATTATGATCCTTATAAAATTAATTACTTTCTAGGATCCACAATAACATAACTATATTTAAAGTGAGATATGTTATCTTTAATATTTTTCAATCAAAATCACTAAAAACATTATTAATACACTACTTGGACTATAAAACTATTGATTTAAATGTAATTAATCACATGAGACCATGAAATCACTAAAATAAATTACTAATGATCAAAAAAATTTATCTTCTGAGATCACAATTCCCATGAACATTGTTTCCAAAATCTAAAACAATAATATTTAACTTTTGGAATAATGAAGTTGGTCTCAATGTAGGCAGAATAAAATTTGATAGTACTTCCCAAACATATTAATAGATATTGGATAGAGAAAAATGTCATCCATAAACATCATGAAATAATATTCATGGTATTGATTCAACAATTTTCACTTCAAGGTCATTAAAATAATGAGATCATTTATTAATATTAATGTAATTACCATATACATGAAATGGTGGTACATAATTTGTATATAGGTGTAGGTAATGAATGATTCCTTAACCATAACATTGTGATACCCAAAACGATGTTTGATCTTTGAGAAACATATTTAACTTTTTATATGGTCAAATAGTTAATCAATATTGTGTATGGGGTGATTAATTGTTAGTATGAATTTATTTAGGTTTCAATAATGGATACATAACTAGAAACATCCATTATCCATTTTATTAAGAAGAAATATAGCGGCCCAATGAATGTATCATTGACGAATGAACCCATTATATTAAAAAAATTTCATTTTTTATTGTTAAATCACTAATGTAATCAAGGCCATGTAATGTAGGGGATGAGTTATGGGTTATTACATTAGTTCCAAATGTAATGTGAATTACACTTCTCATTGAATTGGATGATATGATAAATCATCATGAAACACCTCAAGATACTCATCCAATATGGGTAGAAACCATCTCTTATATCCCATCATATAATTATCTAGTATGATTTATATAAATTTAAAAGAACTTATTCATATATTTGGGAGTAATGGACTATCTTATCTTGACCACAAAAAATATTCAATTTTAAAAATTCCCATGGTCCCATTATTTTTTGTAAATTGAACCCACTAAAGACTACAACTGGTATGGGAATTAATGAACTTCATCCCCTGCATCCCATGGATAACATCAATAATGTATATTAATTAGAAAATAAAATCCAATTTTAAATTTCCCACAGATGATGAACTGGACTAGATGGGATTTTGAAGCAATGCTCCAACCTCTTACAAAGATTTGTAACTAACTCTATGGAATTTGAATTAAGATTAGTTAGGAAGTAAAATAGACCCCAAATTTGAGTATAAATGAATGATTTTGAAGATGTTATATCAAATAAAGATAATAACATGGATAATACAATAAGAAAAGTACATCAAATGTCAATAAGAACTGCAACTAATTCCACTATTTGTTGATCTATAACATAATGGTGCATCAAAAATGCATTTTCTTATGGTTGACTACTAACTTTATTCTATAAATTGAACTAAATAGGATGATATAAATATCCAAATTTCACTATTCATCCATCATAATGTGAATCCAGATTTACATATTCATTAGAATGAACTAATACCCCCTTGGATGTGGTAAAGCGTACATAAATCTTGGATTAAGTATAAACCTTAAAGAAACTTTTCATATTTCCCATTTTCTATAGAGATATCATATACTAGGCATGATAAGATGTTCAGAATATATGTGTTTATATAGTGATCACACACAATAGATCCACCACCACTTGTAGCTGCTGATCAGCGTGGGTATTGTGTTGTTCTATTGATACTACCAACATTCCTTTCTTTCTCATCTAGATTCATATTCCTTCCATATGATCCAACTCCACTAAATCTTGGTGTTGGAATAATCTTTGATAATGATTAAATATCATTCTATAAGATCTTTATTATCATGGTTTGGTCAACCACATCAACATTGGTTTTCAGTTGGAACATGAAGACCTAATATGGAATTATAGACAAAAACCATATCAAACCATTTGGAATTGAGACTCTAGTTAGAGACTACCTATAGAAAACATGGAATTTATCATTGAAAAAGTTAATGTAATATAAAAATTAACACTCTTCTTGTTGTAGGTATAAAAATTCTCTGGTTAGAGTGATGGCCAATTTCACATGGCCTTACTATTCATGATAAATGACTTATATTCCATCCACCCCAAGTACTCATGCTACTCTTATTGAACCATTAACACCCACACCAATGAGTGGGACATCCAAACAAAAATATCCCGCACTTAACATTAACATCATAAGTAGTCCCATGGAACATGTAGATCCTCTCATTATTTTCCAACCAATATTCTACATAATAGATATTTTTTCTTCCCAAGAACGAGGAGGGTTTATTCATAAGAAACACATGATTCCAAAAACATCTGGATCCTGGTTGTTATTCGATATATTTATTATGAAAGATCCCCCTTCCTAAAATCAATATAGTATAGATTGATCTACTACCCCAACAAATCTATGATCAACTAGTGGGTCTTCAAATAGAGCACTCACTTCATACCCCTCATGTATTAGGATTAGAGGTCACTAGGGAGGCATGATTCTTCAAAATCCAAAAAAATAACACAATGATGTAACTACTAATACATCAACCCATGGGGAATAAATTAGTCACAATAAATTAATAAAATATATCAAAAAAACTATAGTAACTCAAATCATAATTTAAAAAACTCACATATTCCTTGGTACACATGAATTGTCAACAAACTAGGAAATACACATGAAGATGAGTCAAATTAGATACCCAACATTCCCATGAAACCCAACGTTTATCAAAAAGTGTGTTAACTTGACACCCAACTCACAACAAGAACCTTTTTTTTGGTTTTCTCATATCTTGTCAATTTAAACACTCTCAAAAAGTATGACTCTTGAAGAAAAATAGCATCTAAAGAATATATATTTAAATTTTTTTTGGGGAAGTGATCTAACCCAACACTAGACCCAATCTGTGGAAAGGCCTGATGGATCTTACTGATTTCCAATTGTGCGAAACTTCTTAATGGTAATTGGATAAATCCATGTGAATTATTTCACCATGGGAAATAATCAATATCCATATTAATAAAAATTATACATTCATATTGTAATAAATAATAATATAGTTACATAAGCATCTCAATCAACATATATAACATGCCCTTATAATAGAGGCATGCATGTGGATCAAATGTTATATTATAAATCAATGACAAAAAACCAAAAAGAACAAAAAAATTAAGGAAACAATAAAATAAATAAGAACTTCTTTTATCTTGATGACAATATTCCTCCATGGAACTACTATTGCATATCTCAAACCAACAACAACTAAACTAATCATAAATAACCTCTAAACAAGTCCTCACCATTAAATAAATTAGAAAAAAAATATATTTACATACATATTGACTATATTTAGGGTTTGAGATCAAATTCCTAATTGGATCCCATAAGGTGTTCCATACATAAACATTATAACATTTTGAAAAGTGAAAGTTATTAAATAAGGTAAATACATTAACTTTTAAAAAAATATTTTCCATTGATAGAATAATAATCATTTAAAAACATAAATATGTTTAAAACATTATGTATGTACATTTGGAAGCTAGTACATAACATGGTTAGTTTGGTTCTATTAATAGTATATCTCTTCAATCGACGTAAAACCATCATGTGCATGATACATTGGAGTGTAAGAACCCATATTCCAAATGGTAATAACCATATGAATTTTTTTTGTTTGTTTAATCTCATGAATCATTTGGAGATGATTTTTCCTCAATCTATCAGCTCACATAAGGTCTGTTCATAATCATCCTGACTAGTTACCTAGGGTTTCCATTTTATTTTCTCAATTTCCAAACCGACCAAATCCCATTTTTATTAATATTAATCTTATGAAAATTGATAACAAACCAAACATGTCATTTCCAATAATTTTACTAATGGATAAATAATCTCAAAAACTATTCAAACATGACATACTTTTAAAACAACCATTTTAATATGAAACACTATTTATATAAGCAATTTAATAAAATTTATTGAACATTTAATTCGTCAAAACATTTCACAACATATAGACACAGTATTGTAACATTAAAATCACCACCAACCAATTACAAAATAGATTCTAAATAATGAAAGGAGGTAGATTCCATGGGATAAGGATATAAAGGACGTACATGGTGATTTATTAATGATCTAAGATAAAATCCACCCATTAGTGAAACCAAAAGTAATAATTGTATAGGGTGAGGTGGGCCAAGGTATGTGGTGGGATGAATGATAAAATAAATTGGTAGTATATTGTTTAAAAAGGTGAGGGGAATAAATGGAAGGAAAATTTTTATGATAAGGAAGGAGTCATGTATGAGCCAGAAAATCTTAGAAACCATTCACCAACCTTGTGGGATACTCTATCAAAAGGGGTTGTTGACCAAATTGTACTTTGTGGATGGTGAATTGTTTTGTGTCTATTCATGTAGCCTTGAAAAACCCATTAAAATGTCTCAAACGAATGTATAGGTTTTATACACAGTTTCAACTAGTATTTTTCCACCCTCACCCTGACCCAAAAAACCCCTTTTATATTGAAAGTATTTGGAAATTCTATAGAAAAAAATCAAGAAAAAAATAGTTGAAAAATATATAAAAAGAACACCATGAGTATAAAAGTTGAAAATGACAAATAAGATCTTTTTTATATATTCTAATCATACAATGAGTTCAAAAGATTCTTCAAAATTCACTACTTACACCTTTTCATATCCTTTAAAAATGTTTTCATTTATTTTATGAATGATACATGTGTTCATTATGCTGGTTTTTATAGAACCTCAATGTCCAAATAATATTCATTCCAACTGGATATCAAAACAATTTATAGGTACCATTCTTAACAATCTGGTCTTACTATTCATTCATCCCATTTATTATGTTTATCTACTTTTAAAACTAATTAATCGTTAATATCATATATAATTTATCCTATATTTTTTAATATAAACATTCTTCTAGTATAAATTATGTATTTCTAATTTATAAGAATGTTTTCATATTCAACCAATATATATAGTGTAATGTAATTGAAGACATTTTTTATCTTATATCACTTGCCTTACTATGTGGTTATTTTTAATCATTTGTCACGTATTTAGGATAAATTTCACAATCATATTTACTATTATCATTAGAATTCATTAATTTATATTACAAAAATATTTCAAAAAAAATTATTAATTGTGTTGGATTTATAACAAAATTCACTTCACATAATATCCACCAAATATTTTGAATATTTATTCCAAAATTTATAACATCCAATATTTATTGAATATCACATAAAAATTTCACCCTCATAATTTTCATCAAATCTTAAAATCTCTAGATAATTGGTATTTATTAAATATAGACTTCCAAAACCCTAAAATATTTAAAATAAGGAATTTTTTCAATTTGTTTAGTAAGTAATATTGGATCACAATGGTAAATTACAGCTATTATTTCCTTGTACTATAATACTAATAACTTACCTAAACAAAAATAGAAAATTTTCAGTCAGATAGTATAATTATTCCCCTTTCCAAAAAAAAATTGTTTTTTCATCCACTCCATTTTTCTGGGGAGTGTATTTTGAAATGCATTAACGTTTGAATCCATGTTTTTCTGGGTAGGATTAAAATTAATTTCATATGTAATAATATCAATTGTTGATTCTAAAATTTAATATAGAAAAAAATATTTCCCTATAAACATCTCGCATTAAAAATATCAACATTTCCTCAAACATTGATTTATGATTCATAAACATTATTTAGGAAATTTTAGTGAAATCATCAATAATAGTGATATAGGTATATTACCCATTCATTTATTACTATGTCATCAACCTAAAAATATTTGAGTGAATAATTTCAAAAGGACGACTGGATTGTGTTTCCTTATTATTCTATTTGAAAATAATCATTTTCTATTTCGATAAAGTTATTAAAAATAAATTCTTACATAATCATTGTTTTAATTTTTATTATAGAATTGACATGGAATTGTTTTTCATAATCTAATAGAAATGATTCCAAAGTATTATGAAACTTGTTTTCATATTCAGTACTCAAATAACATGAGTAACAATTTTCCCAAATCTAAAATAGTTTTCTACTAGTTATTTCTCCCTTGGTTCTATTTTTTACATCTTCCACGATTATAAAAATACATGAATATTATTAAAGATAAATTATGTACCATCAAAACAATGTTGGATAATACAAAACTTATTATTTGTGATCCATTAAACAAAAAAATACTCTTTGGATTTCTGTTTATAATAATTACTCTCAATAGTTATATTCTTATGGGTTTAATGGAACTATCTATTACAACATTAACTACTCCTACTTCACGATTTTCAACATCATCAAAAATTTTATATTATGTAACATTTTTATGAAAAAAAATTCAAGGATATATGTTATATCCCATTTTTTCTCTATTATAGACATATCTACAAAAAGGATCATTCATTAAATTTCTTCTTTCTATCTTATTTTTCTATCCATCCATAAGAAACACAACTTAAAATATTTCTTATAATTTATTAATATATGTGATTATATTAGAAACAACTTGTACATAATTCCTATATCTAATGGAATTGGTTTTTTATTTTAAATTTTCTAAAATCAAAATATTTTCTTTTCTGACATCCTCAAACAAAGGAAATATTCTCATTTTTTCCCAAAATTGATATCCGTTTGATAATACATTTTTTGAAGAAGAGGCATGTGTTTCTAAAAATTATAGACATTTTCTTCAATGATATAATAAAACTAAAAATATCGATTGAATTTTAGTATTCTATATAAATATGATCATTCCATATAATTTGTTTGATGAGGTTCATAATTTCTTTCCATTGAGCTTTGGGTAATATTATAATAGTGTAGGTTAAAAATTTTGTTTTCATATGATCGAAATTTCACATTCCTTCAATCCAATCATTCCTATAAAATTTTATATCATCATCATTCTTAGTAAAATTAGAAGAATTTTTACATTTAAATGATGAATATGTCACCTTATTTTTAGAGTGTTCTTTATATAAAAAATTATATGATTGATATTTTATTTTTGAATATATTTTTAAATATTAATTGGTTTTTATTAATTTAATATCACCCTGAAGATTTTTTTTTAGTTTTAAAAATCATATCATTATTATGTAAAGATTTGTACTTTGATCATCCACCAAAATTTCTTATTCAGTAGAGTATAGCTAGATAATTATAAACTATTTAATATTCCCATCTCTTATTTAAGAACATATTTCCTTACATAATTATACATTCCATTTTGTTAATCTGCTATTATAATTTCTTTATAATTTCTTAATTTGTTATCAAAATACATGATACATTTTAGATCCGAGTGGATATTATTTGTTCGATTCCTCACCTCTTATTTTTCTTAATTGTCTAAGAAATCATAGTTTTTTCATAAATTTTATATAAATTTTATAATTTATCTAATATGTGTATTCTAATTAATCAATGTTAGTAGACATTATATGACATTTTAAATTAATATTCTTCTTCTGTAGGTTGGGAATATTTCATTACCATGATCACACTTCTTATATTCCTTAGATGTTTTGGGGATATTCATAAAAAAATCACCATTTTCTGTTCACATGGAAAATTTGAAATGAATTTTTTTAATAAATCTTTTCCATATTCTATATTATTTTATATATAATACATGGAATTTCCATTATTTTCATCATATGATTTTTCATCCAAATTGATGAGGTCAACATTCCCAAAATCATGGATTTCATCATTCTCACAGATTCAAAATCTATTTCATACATTCTATTTTTCTTATAAATGATGGATATTATCTTCCCTCATAGTAAAAACTAATGTCAAGAAATTAAAAAAGAGATAAATAATATTTATATTTTTAAAGTATAAATATTAGAGTAAAACATATCAGGTATGTTTTTCATTACATTATTCAAAATGGTAAAACCATCCAAAACATTTAAATATCCTCTGATGTTACACAGAACTTCTTTAACTCTTGTTAAATAGTCATCAATATATTTTTCATATATCATTCTAATATAAATTATCATTCTTCAAAAATTTGTAACAATTATTCCTTCACCTTGACGATTCCCTGAAATATACATTCGAGGTGGTTTCCAATTTCATTAGTTATTTTGAGACCCATCACCATCTGAAAAAAAATTATGTTGATGAAAAAATAATATATTTTCTAAATTTCACATTATCCAAAATGATACTATTTTATAAAAAGTAATATGGTAATTCCAATTATTGCGAGGAATCCCAATTACTAATAAATATATAACATGTAAAAAAATTCATAATAGATATGTTATCATTATTTTTTAAAGCCCTAATAATTTTTTCAATAAAAAATTGAAATATATATAAATTTGAATGAATTGATATTTATCCATATATTGATTCTATATGGGATCATTAACTTTATAAGAATTAAATTTCACAGGTATTTTTAGAGAACTGAGATATGGGGGTGAATCAATGAACAAACATTTATAAATTTCAATATTTATGAAACATAACCCTTAAAAATGATAGAGATATTTCTTTTTGATTTTTTCTTAAAAAAATAAAATGCATGTGATATTATGAAATTATACAATGAAGGTTACAATAAGAAAGATTGCAATTATTGAGAGAACATACATTTTTCCAAGTTAATTCTCATGGGTCTATAGTACGTCAATATTAGAAATAAGTTAATTTAAATATGATCCAACTATAAATATAGTTCTTATATGTCCAAATATGTATGATTATACTAAATCCTATTAGTTTACAATGTTTTTAATAAAAAAATAAGCCATAAAAAGTATTTATATTTGTAAGTTATGCTCCAATTAAAAGTTTCTATAAATTCATCCCATTTTCCTCAATAAAGATTGCCTATACGGTGTGGTTTTATTTTATATGATGAATGATTGTCTATTTTTATTCATTGAAAGCACAATTCATTCATAATATTCATTCTATCCGATTAACTAAACTGATATGCCATAAATCACATCATGTAAACTATTTATGAAATAGTTTATTGGGATTAATTGAAATAAAAAAATTGCCCTAGTTGATTGATCAAGATCATCACTCAAATCATATCATCAACTAATGAATAATTGTCCTTTTGAATATCATATTGAAATAATTTCTATAGATATTATGATTTTTCATTCATATTCCAAGGACCTAACACAGTAGCCTGTACTAGTGCCTTATTTTAGTACCTTGGCATGATTTCAAGGAATTAAATCCTGATGGACTGAGTATTTTAGTATTTTTAGTAAAAAAGATACATACATGAGTTCACCATTACATGTATAAAGGAAAAAAAATATTTTATTTTGGGAGCATCCCCAACTCTATGATTAGAACATTAATTTTATGAAAATATACATCTTTTTCCTTGTGAAAAAAATGAAACATAAAATGGGGTGAGATCAGATGCTCATGAAGGGTAAAAATTACAGAAAAAATAACCATTATAGATTGTTAATAATTTAAAACACATGCCCTAAAAAATAATCTTTAACATAATATGTTAGAAAAAATTGATCATTAAATATTTCCATAAGAAAACATAATCATGTGTATTTTACTATTCGAATATACCTATTAAATATCAATATATAGAATCATAATGAGAGAAATACATATTTTAGACAATATGAATCATATTTTCAAGGACTTATTTATGATAGGTAAAAATTATTTAGGCCTCACCCAAAACCATATCTCAAAATGGGAAAGGCCTCAACCATGTCCATCTCTATTTGTATCATGGGATCTACTGATGCCTTGAGAGGCTATTGCAGGCCCCACCAATCACATAATAATTCCAATTCATTATTATTATGAATGGGGATAAACATAAACATCATATATATTTATATTCAAAATAACATATGAAATGTCATCAACATTCCCATTTTATTAAATGTAAAAACCAACCATTCTGATTAATAAGGTGAATGGTATCAAGATATAACATATACATTCATACTAATCAATAACCCATAAACAACATATTTCATAAATTATATTGATGTATATAAATCAATATGAAATATTAGATTCATCAAAGGATGTTGACATAAATTAAGATACTTTTTATTAGGACCATATAATATTTCTTGATGAAATAACACATAAACATTCAAATGTGTCACATACATTCTTGGAACATTCAAATCATAATCCATTAAAATATCATGATAATAAGGATACTATCTAAATGATATACCAATGTGAAGTACATCCACCGATGGAATATAATAATTTTTTAGAAATACATATATCTCAATAATGTTAAGGTGAGATGAGAAAAATCTATTTAAATTTAGAAAGAGGAGTTATTTGGGAAAATCATTTGTATTTTTCATGGAATCAGATTTAAAATATGTATATCTATGAAAAATAAATTTTATGGTCGTTTATATTATATTTCACCCTTATATAATATCTTATATAGGTTAAATCAATTAAAAATCATTTTTAAAGAAGATTTAGAAGGTTAACATTTCATAAATGTTTAAGGAAAATATTAATGGATTTTAAAGTGAAATGACATGTTTTCTTCTATAAAACTAGAAATGTACAAATTTTTAATTTTGTGTTAAAATTTCCACATTATAATGATAAATATGTCTTAAAATAGATTACAGAGTTTACTTAATAATATGTATGAATTTGAGATGTTCCTTGAATCATGTTTGCATTTTTTGAGAATTTTTCAATGATTATGTTAAAACAAGTAACTCCCCATAAAAGACAGAAGGATTCTGATTGGTACACATATACAGAATATTCTCATAATATTAATGAGGAATAAATATTAATAAATAATAGTTTTATTAATGTGAATATATAATAAGAGAAACTCGAAAGAAAATGGATGTTCCGGATGAAAATACATACAATATTGTAATTATTTGAATCATATTCCCTACAATTAATAATCATCAAATAATACATCGAAGATACTGAAAATAACAATATTTTTGATATAAACCATCACTGGGAAGTATACATACACCATACACATGTAATATAATATAGTATAAAATAACTAAAAAAATTGAAGTGGGATGAAGAAATCGCTTACCTTAAGTATGATGGTGCTCTTCCAATGATCATAGTGTCTTCGATATAAAAATTAAATTTATTAATTAATATTTTCATAATCTCTTGTATATTAAATTTTTTAGTATATAATTATTATCTTAATTTATCTCATTCTTGATGGGATTTATAGGGTCAATTTTATTGTTCGAGATTTTTTTCATTCTTGGTATTCATGGCCAGTTTACTCTTGTATATGTATGTATAATATTTTAATATGTGGATGATATTTCATAATAAAATTTTTATTTTATTTCATAACATCCATAAGATAACATGGTTATATAATTAATTTGGTTATTTTATGTCAATGATAATCATTATATAAAACATTAATGATAAGTGTTTGGGTTAATTGGTGGGTTTATATCACAATGAACACTTTTTGATTTATAAAATAATATTATGTGTAACAAAACACTACATAACCTTAAATAAGTTATAAAATATATATTATGGTTTTTTTGAAAGAAACAAAGTGATTTTGGATCAAAATTAAATATGATAAAAGAAATTAAAAACCTGTTATCATTGAATGTAATAATTTAACACATATCTGATGATGTTTTGTTTTCTAATATAAAATAAGTAGAAAAGAGAGGTGATGTTGAATTATTACATTGTCACAAAAATAATTATATTAAATTTATGGTAATGATGTTATCAAAAACATTGGATAAATTATATGAGTAATGAAAAAAAGAAAATAAATAAACTCTAAATAAATGAAATGTTATGAAATCCATTACAAATATTGGGTATCCTAAGGCTTCACTTAAAAAACCATAAAATATTTTAATGAGTTAAATGGTGTATATCATAATAATTAGATTATATGGATAGTAAGGGGGGAGTTTAATGATGTATCATAACATATGAAAATTAAAACTAAATTAGAATCACATTTCAAATATTTTATGAAAAAGAGAGAGATTTTAGTGTTAAAATTCTACAACTTTACAACTATGAATAATGGATATAGAAAAAATTAAATGATAGGTAAAATGGGTTACCAATTCAATAAATAATCATTATATATTAGAGGGATTTAATTAAATTGAAATTGAATCATTTCATGCAATATTTAAAAACATACAAAAGAAAATAGATCATTAAATAAAATAAATGAAAATATATGGTTACCACATGATGTAATAATTCATTAGATCTACCTTAAAAGAGATTTTTTTTGTTTTTTATATATGCCTAGGGTTGATGGACGTGTGGTAGGTGCATGGGAGGATATTTCAGAAAAAATTCTTTCAAGTAACATGGATTGATAGGAATGATGGGATGGGGTTAGAGGGGGTTTATAGTTCAGGAGAGTAGTTATTTTTGAATATCTTATTCTTATTTTATTATTTCCTTCAATATAGGAAATGTAGTTGATTAATTAGAACTATTATAGTGATAAATTCATTAGGGTTCAAAATAATATTGATTACATCAACAACTATTCTTGGAATAGTGAATTTAATAGAGAATGAAAATATATGTTAAATTACCATATTTTAATATGAAAAAAATCGAGTATTTTCGAAAAATAAAAAAAATCCCCCAACCATTTCATAATGTATGGATATAAGAAATTTAATTTAATTTTTTAAAATAATTTTCTATTTTTTTAATTAAAATAATTATTTATTCCAAAGAAACAAAAAAAATAACTCATTTTAAATCATCTTGATGAATTAATCAAACTCCCATAAAAGTTTCTTATGACAATAAGATAATATTGTAACAAATTGTCATTAAATTTTATAAAAATATAATTCCCATTTTAAATTATTAAATTAATCATAAAATGTTAATTAAAATATTTGTGTCTTAAAAAATACTCGTACTTATACTATGATCATTTTTCACATGATAAATGTTCGAATTTTATTTATACATTCATGGATTTGGTTTCTTTTTTTTTCAAATTACAATTCATTGTTATTCATATGGGTTTGTTTCTATTCAAAAAAATTATGTTTTTATCAGACTCTAAATATCTCTCTAAATGCATCCATTTATGTGAGTTTTTTGAAATTCAAATCAAAGAGGTTGAAAAATTATGTTTACTACATAGTTTATGACATAGTTGTTTTTATAGAGATATAGTTTATTATGAATTCATTATTAAATTTATTTTCAAAATCATGGGGTGTTACATTATCCCCTCCTAATAAAAATTTCTTCCTCAAAATATGAAATTGAACATCTAATGTTAATAGTTGATACTAAAAAAAATCCTTGGTCGTAAACCCATATTTAGAATATAGTTAAAATAACCTCATAATAAAAGGAAATAGGAATGCATCTGTCACAAAAAATCCATCTAATTTGACAACATTGTCATGGAAGACTAATAAAACCCTCTTATTTTGATATAAGATGTTATAGAACATGCTCGGATCATTGATCTTTACCAAAAAACCTTATACTATAATTATAATAAATTCCATTGATATCATGAAGGAAAAAATAATCATAGGGACAAATTTTTATTTTATACAATTTTTTGGTTTTGGAAAATTATTCAACTCTACAAGAGAATAAATATGCCTTTTTATTTCATAAACACATTCGCATCATTTGTTTTTTCCCTAAGATAATTTTATATTATCTTTGAGAAAAAATTTCATCATGAAGATACATAAAACTCTAAAACCCCATACAATAATCAACTTAAATGTTTTCACAAATTGTTATCTTTCCATATAATCATGATATAATACTTTAGAATCATTATCATTTCCATCATTTCTATATCCATGCATATGGGATCCTTGAAAAATCCTCATTTCATAGAACTCCATGATCTATCATGCTCAATGCATCTACAAACATATTTTTCATTAATCAACATGAATAAGGTCAATTTTTTCACATTCCAAATATGTGAATATCAACACCATGATCCCTCTTGATTTAGGGTAATTATTAAAATTACCAAATAACTTAATTGGAAACATGCTTTCATCCATACACATGGTATTGGATATATTCCTTACATAAATTAATGTTGTAAACAACATCAATGATATCATATCTCACATGTAGGGAAGTCAAAAAAAGTTTTGAGTTAGTTAGTATGTATCTAGAAGAATCATTTCATCATCATTATCGTTATAATTAGAAAAATATTAATGGTTGTCCTTCCTTTAATCATATATTTTAAAAAATATTGAAAATTTCACATATTTTATTTTCTTGGTACTGTTCAGTATAGGGTTTCATATCCTTAATGAAAAATTATTATAGTAAAATCCTCATATATTACAATATTATAATTACCAGTACATTGATGAGAAAATATACAAATTACATGATTCATTACTATGCATATTAATAATTTTAATTCATCTGTGAAAACACCATATATTAATCATTATCCAAAATCATCATTTGGGATATATATATATATATACTATTTTTGGGAAATTGAATCACATTGTGTCCCATCTCCATGGAGTTGAAGCATTTTACATTGGAACACTTCTTGTTTCCCTTGTTATCAGTAACATGGTATCCTTTTTCTAAACAATTATAACAAACCCCAATTCCCTTAAATAATTTAACAGAATGATTCTTTCCACAGTTATCACATGTTGTAAAACCATTCTTTACCTTCATCCATTTTCAATATTTTTCACTACTGTCCTCTTCCCCTTTTGGGTACATTGAAATCCATAAGACTCAGTTAATTATTAACATATCTTTTTAACACATGATAGTATTTACTCATATGATGAGGGCACATGAAAAACTCTCTTACTATGAATTAATAGCTTAAGACCACGATAGATACAATCCTTTTTACTATTTTTATCACATGCATTGATGTTTTTCTCAAAATTTTTCATTGTCACCATTTCTAATAAATACCATATGTTATTTTCTCATATAGTTATGAAATATCTATAACTGTAAACATGTTATTGCACATATCATAAATTTGTGCTCCGTAAATCTTATAACTATGTACTTTTGTAAAATTTGGAGAATAAATTCTTCTTAATTTTATATAAGAAAATATATGTGAATTAAACTAAGAATATACCATGAGAGTGTACATCTTGGTGCATAGTAATACATATTTTCTCATACTACGTTACCATGGGTTATTCCTGAAACATCTTGTCACATTTTCTAATCCTTGGTACATCTATTCCAGAAACATGTCCACTTGTAGTATATTTAGAGTTATGTATTTTATAAAAAGGGTAACATAATATATTACATATCAAAAATCTATAATTTTCATATATTTCTATCCTCAATTTCTATATTAGTGTTTTCCCCAAATGTACATTTTATTAATATATTGACCATTTTTTCTACAAAACTTTTTTTGATACCACCAACAAGGACCCAACCCAAGTTGCGCGGAGCCGGTGCCTTATTCAATTAAATTTTCATGATTACAATCCATCATATCTTGAATGAATGAGTTTTTTTGTTGTTTTGAACAAAAATATTCATTCATATGTTAAACATTACAATAATCAAGGGAAATTAGTGAGTATGTTATGCTTGGAATATTCACAACTCTATGATTATCCCTGAATGTCAATCATAATATGACTCTTCATCGATTGAGAAAAATAAAACATAATAAGGGTTGATATCAGATTAACAGTAAGGGTAAACATTACAAACAAAGATAACATAAACAATAGACATGTTGAATAATTTAAAACACATGCCTTTAAAAATAAAAATCAACATAATATGGAAGGAAAAAATAGATGACTGAATATTTCTGTAATAAATTATAATCATGGGTATTCTAATAGTCGATTGACCACATGAAATATAATTATATTCTTTAAAATGAGTTAAATTCATATTCAAAACACTCTAAAAAATATTTTCATTGCCTCATCCAACACATCTAAAAATGAATATGTCCTCATCCAAAACAATTTCTCCAAATGGGAAGGACTCGACCAAGTCCATATCAATTTAATTAATAAGACATATTGATTCCTTGAGGGGCTATTAAAGGACCCACATATAACATAATATGTCCAATTAAATCCTCTTATGAATAGATATAAACATAAACAACATATGTAATCATATTAAAACTGAAAAATAAAATGTAAATACATTTCCCCAGTCATTTAATGTAAACACCAACAATTAGGAGTAATATGGTGATTGGTATCAATATGGAACATATATATTAAAATTAATCATATAAACTTCAAAAACAAGTGTTTTTTATGATACAATAGTATATAAATTGATAATAAATATAATATTCATCAATCAATTATGAAATAAATAATGATAATTATAAATAAAACAATTTAAAAATTCTTATGGAAATAAACCATAAACATTCCAAAGTTTCAAATACAATCTTGTAACATTCAAATCATAGTATATTACAATATCATAAGAATAAGTATACTCTTGATTTGATTTATCAATGGGAATTACATAAACCATAAGCATGAAAAATGTTGCTAACAAGACATATATATAATAAATGTTTATGTTATTTGTGAATAATTCTGTTTACTTTGAAAGCAGGAGTTATGTTGGGGAATTTTTTGTATTTTTCATGAAGTCAGATTTTAATATTATATATCCTAGAAAATAAATGGAATGTTTATTAAAATAATATTGGATGCTTAAATAATTTATTATTCAATAGAAACCATTTAAATTTTTTAAAAGAAACATTATAAATAAACATTGTACTGTCGATTGAGGAAAATATTTAAGTATTTTATAAAAAAATGAATGCAGTTTTACAAAGAACCCTAAAAAATAAAAATATATTTCCATGATATAATTTGTGATTTTAAAATGATAAATACAAATTAAAATATATTATATGGTGAACATTAAAGTATGTATTAATTTGAAAACATCCTTGAACCAAGCTTGCATTTCAAGAGATTTTTATATGATTTTTTAAAAAATGTAACTCCCCATAAAATATAATAGGATTATGATTAGTAAACATATATATAATAATCACACATAACATATTTAGAGTTCATAAAAATAAATATTAATTTCATTTTGGTGAATATGGAATCATAGAAACCGAAATTAAAATAGTCATTTAGGTAGAAAATACTTCTAACTTTGTAATCAACTAAATTGTATCCCCCAAAATTTTTAATCATCAAATGACACATTGAATATTATGAAAATAATAACGTTAAATATATGAAATAAAAATGGTAAGTATACATATACAATATATATGTAATATTAGTGAATACATAATATCTCAAAAAAATCAATGTGAGACGAAGAAACTCTTTACCTTAAGTCTTATGGTGTTCTTCACATGATCTCTCTACCGGAGACAAAAAAATTAAATTAATTATTTATTACTTCTAGAGCCACCTAATTATTTATTTTATTAATTATATCCTTTTATGTACTTTTATGGCCTTCATGATGTTTTTAAGAGGATCAATTTTATTATTTGAGAGTGTTTTCATTCTTGGAATTCATGAACACATTACATATAAACATGTATGGATAAAAATTCAGAATGATAATGGTTGTGTAGAATAGATTTGGTAATTATTTTCTAATCATCCACAATATTAAATGGTTATAAAATAAATTTGGTTACTTGGAGTAAATATGAATCATTATATAAAGTATAAATGGTAATACTTTGGGTTATTTATTTGTTTTTTATGAGAACGAACTGATTTAGATTTACAAAATAATACCTCATGTACCAAAGTATTCCAAAACCATACATTTGTTATAATTTATATATTACATTCGGAATCAATAATAAAAATTGTTTTATGACCAGAATTGAATATTGTAAAATAAATTATAAACTCGTCGTCCTTAAATGTGATAATTTATGACATCTAGGATGGTGCATTCATATATAGTATAAAATTTAGGGAAATGAGGGATTACAAAGATTAAATAAATAATAAAAAAACATTCTAGTGCATGTAATTTACTATAGGTATCATATAATTTTGATGAAATGTGTTAAGTAAATAAAAAAATTATGAATGGAAATCCAAATAAAAGAAAAGTTAAGAAATCTCTTACATGAATTTTGCAGCCTAAAGAGGTCCCAAAAAAATTCATAAAATAATTTTGATGATAGAAAAGGGGTATCTCATAGTTCAAACGTAATAATGATAGTTATATTTAAGTGTAATAAAATATCACAACATAAGATAATGTAAAAACAAAGAGAATAATATAAAAAGAGCGCTTTAAAAAGAGATAGATTTTGAGACAAAAATTTTGTAGCATAATGACCATGTGATAAGGTTTTAGAAAACATTAAATGAGATGGTACATGGGTAACCCATTCATAAAATAAATCATAATACAGAATACGAAAACAATAAAATTCAAATATAAACACATTATGGAAAAATAAAATACATACTACATAAAATATATCTTCAAATGAATGTAATCAAAATATTTTCTTACCTCGTGAAGTAATTTTAACTGAGACCCTATTTAAGGGAGTTGTTTTGGTCATTTTATAAGGAAAATTGCTCCTAGACATGGGGGATGACTTTTGGAGTATATTTTTTCAGAATTTAATTCGGGCACAAGGTTTGAGAGGAGTGAAGTGAATGGGGAGTGTGTGGGAGAGTAATAGTGAAGGAGATGAATGATTTGTAAATATCTTATTAATTATATTATTATTTCCCTCCGGAAATCCAATTGTGTTGATTAAGGTGACCCTTAATATTAATAAGTGCTTGTGAGTTTGATCTATTTTCTCTTACAAAATCAATGATTCTATGTATAATAATTTTAACTGATAATATAAATATATGTTAAATTAATATATTTTAAAATTCATAAAAAATTCATCTATTTCAATTAAATCCAAAAAATTCAACCCAACCAGTTTTTTGACGTGTAGACATAAAATATTAAATCCATTTTTCTAATATAAATTTTCAATATTTATAATGTAATTATTAAATAAAATCATAATTTATTCTAAAATATTGACTTTATACTATAACTTGTTTTATTATATCTTGAGAAATTAATCCATCTCCCATTAAATTATCTTATAAAAAATGAAAAAAAAGTAACAATATATGATTACATTTTATGATAATAAATTTCCACTTTAATTTATTTAAAGAATCAATTTTTTTAAATTATTTATGACATAAAAAAATATTAATACTTAAACTATGATAGTTTTCCTCTTAAAATATGTTTGAAATGAATTTATACATTCATCAGTGTTGTTTCCATTTGTTTACAATTCAATAATCATTACTATTCATTTATATTCAAAAGGGTGTGTAACTATTCATTAAAAATTATGTTTTCTCGAAAGGATAAAACAAAGTGATGTATGTATGGACATGTTGTTTTAATAATTCTATATTAAATTAGTTTCCAAAATATTAGGGTGTTACACATATGAACAATGTGAAGTACACAATTTCAAACTACCTTTATATTTCTCATCCTATGGTGGATGATATGGGAATCCCATTCACTTTCAAACTAGTTTTTTTAATAAAATTAATCATTCTATATAAAATGAAATATTTTGTTTGATTCTCATATTTTCAAGAATATTGATAAATGTTCTTCAACATACTTTTTCTCACTATTAAATGATTTTAGGATGAAAATTTCAATGATTTTCTTTGTTTTATAAATTTCACATCATTCAGTTTTTTTATTTACCTCTTCCATTCTAAAGAATATTCTGTCTGATAGATAATTATTTCTCTGAATATTCACATTACATTATATAATTAGTTACATAACAAATTCCTATTAATATTATTTTGATGGACTTCCTCACCAATGTTTTTTTATGAAAATAACTCGAATTTTTTTTCTTATCATTAATTTTATAATAGATCTTATACCAATGAATTTTTGACTCATGATTAATATTCTACTGATACCCTTTTTTAGTAGAACATCTTCATATCAATAAAAAAAATACTTTTATAGCATTTTATAAATAACGATTCACATGAAATCTATGTAAAAATGTTTTTTGTGGAATCATTATTTAACTTTTAATATTTTTATCTACATTGTTGAAACTTGTAAAGGCCTTACTTTCATGAAGCATGTTCACCTCAAAACATTTGTATCAAATTTTTTAATTATTCCTCTTGGATTTTTTATATTGTGAAATCAAACTTTATGGGACACACGATATTTATTTCTCATATTAATAAAGTAAAATTATCAATTTGAAACTCAATTCTTACTTTTGATAAATAAGATTAATTTTATATTCTATGTTTATTAAATATCATTATTTTTTGTAATATTTCATATAGTAGTATTATGAAAAAAATTAAACAATAGGAAATATTTTACTTTCCCATTTGATAATCATTTCTACTACCTACCATTAGTAAAAAACATTAGAAATATTTTTTCCATATTATTCATAAATATACTTTTTTCGGTAAGCTATATCTTTTTTCATCTAAATTTTATATAAAAAAGTTATATTTCTCTCCCCTTTTACATAATTTATCTAGTATCTTGAATTATTTATTATATTATAAATATAAATGAATATAAAGGCAAATTCTCACATTCTTTTAAATTTATTTATCAATGATAATGAATCATTGCAACATTATAACATTCCATTTTTCTAGAAACATCAAAAGAAAAATATCATAACAAAATAAAAAATAATAATTTACCACATATTTATCAAAAACATTCTTGTCTAATGAAATTTATCATCAAATATAAACACTATTCATAATTTATCACAAAGTATCATTACAAAAAGTTTTAAAAAACTCATAAAATGAAATAAATTACATTATAATTAATTTATGTATATAAAAAAAATATCATATATTATTTTTATGAATATTAAAATTCATGAAAATGATTTATATAATATATGTTTTAAATATTCATGAATGAGGTTTTTAGGTTCTCTTGTCCCTTTCATTGAGTCTAAATCATCATATAAATTCTTTGTCATATAGACTAATAAAATTTATTTTTATTTAGTCAGTTAATAAACATTTCAATTTTATTATAATTTTTATTTATTTATTGACATTTTATATTAAATAAAATAATATATTATGTTCACATCATATGGTTTGATTATATTCAACTCATTTATGAAAAATGACATTGGTAGGATGACTATGATCAAAGAGATCATTATTCCATTATCTTTAAATTACTAATTATGAAATAATCATCTTCCTTATACATAAGCTTAATTTTAACGCCAACCATGGATCATGGATGTGAAAATGGATATTTTTTACAATAATGGAGATGTAATGTCATACATATGAATGAGTAACATTTCCATTAAAAACCATTATGAAATGATCATAAGTATTATTTTATATTTTCATAATGTTGATTAAATAAAAATATCCTATTATATATTTAAATACACTAATATATAGAATCCAATTTATGTGGTTATGTAAAACTAGTCACATCACATTATATGGATGGTAATCCACACATATACTTGGAAAACATTATTATTTATTAGTGGATGGAATAGTTGGAAAATAGATGATACAACATATTAAAAAAATTATAATTATCTCATTAATGTAATATATAATCATTAAATGCATCATTATAACCATCCATGATATTCAATGATGGAAAACTAAATACATCTCTTCATAGAGGTGGAAATCCACGTGTTTGAAAAAAATGATGTTTTCATTTCCCATATAAAAAAAAATTAGATGAAAAACATTTTTTTCAAAGTCAAAATAAAATTTTAGTATATATTAGTTACTAATGAATTTATATAATCATGATTTAAAAATTATTTACGGATGTGGAAGGAAGAAATTTAAAAAATGTGATGTTGGATAATTACCTATACTCCAGTATAACACCATAGATTTCTTATTAAGGATGCTTGGAATGTTTTTTTTAATATTAAAAATCTTCAAAAAACTTAGTATGGATGTTTACAATATAATTTCTTATTGATTAGTTGATCTCTATTGATCAATATGGTGTAAAAATAAAATATAAGGGGTGTCCTTTTTAAGGTAGGGAATGAGAAATATTATAAAACCATGAAATATTATTATAATATTTCTATCTAACTAATGTAAAATGGTTATAAATTGACATGTATTATAATATAAGGAGTATAAGGTTTTAATATTACCATTCAATCAAAATTTTATATGTTTTTATATAATTTAAAATACTTTTTTGGTTTAATCCCTTCATTTATTAATTTTATCTTTAGCAATGGTAATGAATTATTTGTTATTGAAGGGTTATAATTTTAATAAAAATTTCACAAAGAGATCATATATTCAATATTAATGAATATTTATACGCATTAGCATCATAATTTTGTACCTTCAATATATTTTTATTATTTTTTAAAAATATTATAAAATATTATTTAAAATAAAATATCGTTAATGACATGTTCAACATTATTCATTTAGTTTTACATTATTGATAAGACGATACTAATGGAAATCGAATATAAACCCCTCATACATCCCATAATATGATATATTTATCTATAGTATTCATGGGAAACTATAAATCTCTAATAAATTATTAATTTAAGAATTTTTCAATATCATTAATTGATTTTTCTACTGGTTACACATACGTTGTGTCGTTGTTGCATAAGAATTTAAGGTAGTTATTTCATCGAATAAAAATAAAAAATTAATTTAATTGATTAAAAAAATTATTTTTAATTAAAAAATTTTAATCGAACATATTTTGTTTTTATATATTTCCCATAGTATTCATATTAAAAATAGATAAAGAGTGACATTTCTTACACGATCCTTTAAAAAAAATTATAAAGGTCCAAGTCAAAGATAAAAGAAAAAATGTCATATTTTAAATGTTGGATGATAATGGAAGTTGTATGAAAATAACATGAAATTAAGTAATTTGTTCGAATGAATTTGAAACCTTACCACATTAGCTATAATATTAATTAACCCATTTCACCTTTACCTGGTAACAATAATTTATTACGGTTACTATTCATTTTGGCAATAAAATATGTTCAACGGAGTACATATTATTACTTATTATGATTTCAAATGGATAATACATTTTATTTAATTCAATTCATATTATATGTATAGTTTTATTTAAACGTAAACCCACAAAACGTGATAAAATGTGATTCTATATAAAAATCCATTTTTTATTATAAAAAATAGTTAATAACATATTCAAATATAATATTGTTTCCAAAAAAATTATTGTTAAATTTATAATAAAATGTTACTAATGATAATTTAAATATAATTGAAAACACAATGTTATTTTTTAAGTTATATAAAAGGGAATTCAATTTCCTATAAAAATATGTACTTTTAAGTATTCATTGAAAAATCATCATTTTCAATACATTGTACAATTTATTCCTATAATATATATTTTCAGTGTTATTTAAAAAATTATATCAATTAATAATAATATATTATCATAAATATATAAAAAACCAATTTTGAAAATACATATTTTTGAATCATATAAAGAAATTACTAAAAATTTAGTCATTATTTCCAAAGTATTGAGTAAGGCCCCAATATATATATATATATACATTTCATACTTTAATTAAACTTATTCATAATATATATTTAAATCACTATGTAATATTAGTAACAAAAAATATATTTCATAGTTAATTTAAGATGACTATTGTGTGTTTTATACATTGTCAAAAAAAACATTACATTAAAAAATTGGGTAATTGTGAAGCATTCCTCTAACTATGAATTGGGTGCATAGAGACCAATTTTGTAATTATGTATGGGTCACTACACCGTATTCCTATGATATTAGGTCAATTTTTTATAACACCTTGAGATTTAAATTTATAATACATAGAAAATATATTTTATCTGTATAGCTTATAATACAAGAGATCGAGATCCTAAATGAATCATAATAGACTTTATCATTATAACCATGATGTTAAATTCTAGAGAATAAAATATTAAATATAAATTATTAATACTTAATGATTTACCCATGTAAAAAATTAATTCATTCCATATAAATTGATTAGAAATAAAATTCAAATCATTTTGAATTTTACTGGATGTTTTATGAAAAATGATTTTATTCTTACAATTTGTTGTTATATTAAAAAATTAAATTTATCAATATTAATGAATTATTAGAATTAAATTTATATATTACAAATTTTAAATATATTTTTCCTTAATTTAACATTTTTCTTCTTCCTGGTATAAAAAAATAATTTTATCTGTTTTAAATGTGTGTATCTAAAAAGCAGTTTTCATCGCATTTTCAAACAAAATTAAAAATGAATTTCTACCTATTATAGAATTATAATTTTAAAAAATGGATTAAATATTTGTTATTAAAATGATATTTCATATTAAAATTTTCTTTCTTATTTACTATCATTATGAATAGTATCCTTGGTTACCTTTCATCACAATAGTATGTATAAAATAGGTAAAATTGGGATAAAACATTTGGATGAGGCTTCATGGATGCCATAAAAAAATCATTCATCCTATTATATGAGTTTTCATTCTCCATTTACATCCATGTAACATATATATGGTCACCTGGTGGCATTTTTTTTGATAAGGACCTTCAAATTATTTTTTGATATTAATAAATACTAAATGTCACTCTTCTAACTTTAATATTTGTAATTTTTTTATATAATGATATATAGAGAATAATATCACTTATAAATGATAATTTTAAATATATATTATTTATATGTATGATATTAAATTTTTTATAATTTTTAGTTATTGAATTATTTTTTTATATCATTATAAAACATAGATATAGTATCAATTCAATTATTAAAATAATAAAAAAATTGATTTTAAAATATTAAGCAGTATTAAAATATGGATAATTTAATGTGTTGTGTGATTTTATTATATAGATATGAATTGTTAGGGTTTTATTAAATGACCATTTTTGTTCAATATTTATCATTTTGCCATTAGTATAACATTTATTGAAAAGTGTAAAAATGGATTTTATGATATTTTATGATCATAGTATTTTATATAATGATATGAAAATGATATATATATTGAAAGAAATAAATTTTTATCTTATATGGTCTAAAATTTCATCAATTTATAATTATTTTCAAAAAGTGTTTATTATAAGTAAAATAATACCCCATTAATATTAAAAAAGTCATTATTGAGTTTATGGTTATAATTGGATAAAAAAGTGGTGAATAAAAAAGATAGTATTTCAAATATCACGAAAATATATATAAATATAATATATTGATTATATTATTACATTATTTTTTTTAATTCTAATATATGTCATTTTTGAGGTATTTCGATTTTAATGACTATGTTAACTTTTATTTTATTTTTTGAAATTCCAAGTGTGTTCTTTCCCTCTATTTTAAAAGGAAAACCCCCATATTATTCTTAACACCAATTTGAGACATATATTTTGACAGAAAACTACATAATACACTTAAATACATTCATATCCAAGAATTTTATGTTCTTTTCATCCCAAGAGTCCATTCCAAGGGACCTAGAATAGATATTTGGGAGTTCTCGAGAGGAAAATATAATCAACATACCAAATATTTTTCATTTTAATTTTTTTCTACCCCCTATAATTTAGTTTTTTTCATCATAAAATTATAAATTGAGTTATCTAAATAATGTTAAATATTATTTTAATCTTTTTATCACCATTTTCAACCCTATATTCCATAAAATCTTAGGTGAATGTATCGCTTGTGGGTCTGTATTTATTAACAACTCTATATAGGGTTTCAATACATCTCTTATCACAATAACTAATGGATGGTTATTATGATGGGTTTAAAGTGTATATATAATATTTAAAACATAATTATTATTCTATAATTATTATATCACATCTAACATTAATCAACCGTTATTATAAAAATGATATTTTTCCATTAGTATAATTTTTTTATATTTTTTATATATTATTATTCACATACATCTCATAAAGAAATCCAAAGAAATATTTTCCATTAATGAATATTGTTATATTAATCAATAACTAATATAAGTAAAATCAAACACAATAAAATGGGACACAAAAAATTTAAATATTATGAATGAGAAAATATGTGTTACACCAATATGCTTGAATCATCACCTGTAAAACTAAAACAGTACATGAGAAATAACTATTAGTAAACCAAAAAAATTATTCAAAATGGAAATATAGAACCATGAGGGGAAATTATTTTAAATAAAAAATTAATGATATAATAGGTATTTATAGGAGGGATGGTGAAATCTAGATTATTAAGGTGACAATTGGAACAATATCACACATGTTGGAAAGAGTAACATGTCCATTGAGATTAATAACATGACTTTTCGAAAAATAATTTAAGTTAGAAATAAAAGATTCTGATATAAATAATATTTAACATTATATATATAAGTAAATATATATATTCCAAATCCCAAAAAAATTATATATCATGATTAAAAATATCAAAGAAAATATAAGTTCCTAGTTAATAAATACGATATAAATTTATTTTTTAAATATCATAAATTTTTTATGAATAGTAAAAATTATATATTATATATATTTATCTTCACAATTTAAAACCACTTTTGAAATAATAACATCATAATTTTATGTTGGTGGTTTATTTTTTAATTTTCTAAAATACATTAATTATCTGGTGAATAGTAAAAGTACAATTTTTCTCATAACTAGAGTATAACAAATTACAAAATATGTTTTGTAATAATTATCAAATATTTTATAACACATGAGTATCAAAACATATATATTTAATTTCATAAAATAATTATTATTATTAAATTATCATAATTTCCAACCATAAAAAAATTCTTTCCAAAATCTAAAATTTTATATATTTCATTAAATTAATATTTTCGCATTTTTGCCAAATTCTCATTTAATTAAAATATTTAATTCAATTAATAATGATAATAAAAGTCATTAAATCCTGTTATGTAATTAAAATATTTTTTATTACTTTGATGGTATCATTTTCACATGGTTTTGCTTAGATAAAATATTTTATTTAATATTTCACTATGTGAATGCCCATTTTCATCCAGTATAAATTACCCATCTTAATCCCCTTTTGAAATACACTTTAATCAATAATTAAAAATAAAAATATCCACCCAAATACATTGTATTAATACTTCTATAATCCAAAGGTATGTTTAATATTAATCCAACTCCAATAATAAAGTGATTTTAGAGCCATTGAGAAGATAGAAATCATGTAGAAGGCATGCTCTCATCTAAATTTTCCCTCATTCTCCTATCATCGATCTCATAAAATCAGAACCTTTCAGAACAAATTAATATTTGTATAATTAAATAGTGTTTGAATGTTGTATTAATAATTATATGCTACTATAATTATTATATTTATGACATATTAAATATTCATATCTCTCTTTACACCATATTTGGATAATGATACCAATAACAGTCTGTAAACCATCAATGTTGATGTTTCCAATTATTTCATTATCACCATCCATATAGATCATTAAAAAAATTTTATTTATTTTACATAAATATATAAATATATTTATTTTTAGGCTCTTTTAATATATTCTACTTATGTATTAATTTACTAGAACAAAATAGATAAATTGAGTTGAAGAAAAAAAAATTTATTGAAATGAATGATATCTAAATAAATACATATAATTAAAAGAAATTCAGAAATATAATCTAATGATTATAATTTACAAATTAAAAATACGTTCAAATTATAAAATTTTCATTAAATGTTTTAATAAATCTATATTTATTATTTATGATCAATAAGATAGAAAAAATAATGATGGATTAATGGTAAAGAGATTCTTGAACCCAACACCCTTTATTTGGGTTACCCTTATTATGGAAATAATTGTTATAGATAATCCTAAAATTTTACCCAATTATAGGTTATCTATTAATCCATTTTATTTTTTGGATAATAATTTTTTGAACTAAAATTAAATGAGGAATTAAAATATTTTCCAAAAAAATTAATTCAAAAGTACATGTTTCCTACTATTTGAGTTATATATTATTCAATAAATAATGATGATTATTATTCTAAATATTTTTTAAATTTTTAATATTTGAACCACATATTTATTTATTAAACAAGTATTTATGAAATAATTATGAAATATATTTCTTCCTTGAGTTATTTCATGATAATGTTTTTTGTACATTCTATGTGGAATGCATAAAAAAGTAAAAATTATTATTTGAAGAGTTTTAATAGATTTATATATCCCTATAATGAAATGTGTAATGAGATAAATCTCCAATGATTATGTGTAATATGATGAAAAATTATTTTATCATTGTTTGAAATTAATATTTTAAGATTATGATAACATGTTAGGCATGAACATGGCGCTAACTTTGATCAATACTATTTGTTGTATTTGTCCACTATGACATGTGTTTCATTTTTATGTATCACCATATTCCATGAATTTTTCAAATTTATTCCTTATTTATATAATATTTACACCATACTTGTGACATGATTATGAATATTACTTTCACCCATTTAATATTTATTCATGTCTCATATTTCTGATATTTTATCCTTCCCTTTGTTGGACATTTACCACACCCCTTAATTTTATATATATTCTTTGGTGACAACATGTAGTAAAAAGAAAATGGAATATATAATGTGGACAAAGAAGAAGTATTTTAATAATATTTATGATTTAATATGTATATGTCATGTATGATAATAATTTTCCTATGATATTAAACCTTTCTCTATTTATATATATAATATTTTTTATTGATTATTAAAATGATTAGATATTAATTTAAGAAAATTTAGGGTCTCCATAGTTGGTATAAGAGGAAAAATATTGTTAATATTGGAATTTGGATTATAAACCTTTAGTGAAATATATATTTTTATGTATAATTTTATGTATGTATCACGTAAGATTAATTTTAAAATAACTTTATACAATGGAATCCCAAGTAATATTAATTTAGTGTTCATTTCAAAAAGAGTAAACTACTGATTTTATTTTTAACTACTTTTTTCAAACCATTTCTAATATAGATAATAATGGGAAGAATGATAAACCATAAAAACAACCCATGAGAGTTGAAATTAAACAATTATATAAAAAATCTCCAATTTCCATTAGAGATAGAGTTAAAATATTTATGGAAACAATTACTGACATGTACTCTGATATAAATGAACAAAACCATTTGAACTATCTTCCATCACCCAATAATGTCAACTGGCTATTGAGTCCTTTTGTAGGAACAACCAATAATGTGTAGTTGATATTTTTTCCACCCTTCATAGAATAGTGTTTTAATTCAATATATAATATATTTTCCATTCTACACTATAATAATAAGGACAATGTCACACTTACAATCTATTTAATTTATTTAGAGGCCAATCAATAATGTTCATTGATAATGAACACAAATAAGATTGAAGAAATAAATAAGATGGAGTGGGAAGAATTAAAAAAATTATCATTTATTTACATATTAATCATCAATAAATTATAGAGATAGAATTAAATGAGTTTAAGGAAAATTAATGTTAATTAATAAATTCTATTTAGGGTTACATCACAATGATTTCAAGATTCAAATTACGTTTTGTTTTCAATAATGATATCAAAATAGATGTATTATTTATATAATTATAATCACATAACAAAAAATATCATGCAATTGGATATATTGGTAGTTAGTTATAATGATATAATTTTAGGTTACCATAATGTGGACATATATTATGGAGAGTGGTCCCATGATTACGGGGATAAGAAGTGAAGATCATAGTTTCATGCTAGTGTGGAAAATTATAGAGGAGTAAAGTAGATCTGACCACGCATATGTAAAAAATTATGGTATAAAAATCCTTTTAACTTCCTTAAACAGATGGGTAACTTATTATGTCACAGGAGAGAAGGCCACTAATCTCATAAATGTATAGGATACATGGATAAACTGGTATAAATCATTGAGAAATTGATGTAACCTTCTAACGAACAACTCGTGGTTCAATGCTCCAACTATAGGGAGTAAGGGAACTATAAAATCAAGTGCACTAAATTGTATGTCCTTTAGGGAAATAAACATCAACAATCAAAAAATATAAAGGATAAAGGGAAATATTTTTTCCATCACTACATATAGAGTGGATTACAAAAATTATGAAATTAATGGTATAATTAATATTCACTCAAGGAAAGAAATTGTTTTTTCTTTTTATAGTTTATTCATTTATTTCATAAATGTATTATAGAACAATGAATTTTAAGTTCTGATAACAATAAGTCTAGAAATTTTAAAAAACGCCTAGTTGTTCGTTCATTGCTACTTAATTGTTGGTCTCTTATCCTATTAGCATATATGTGAATATTCTTCCAAAAAATTTTATAATCCATTCCATGGAGAAAGTCAATGTTATACCGGGAATGACCTGGAACTCATTATATAAATCACACATCATCTACCAAGAAAATGAAATATCATTTCTTATTTTTAACCATCCCAAGAAACTAAATAGATTAAAAAAATATAAGTAATAAACTTTTTATGATAAATCAATGGATGGGGTCTGGATACCATGTGAAGAAGTATACACATCCCAAATGGTTTTCTTGATAAAAAGTATAACCCTTGAGTCAGTTCACATTATGAGGGAATACAATGATGAATTTAACAATAACATACCCATACATCTTCTTGACCAGTAGGTTGAGTTATCAATAGACTTTATTTCCAGATCCACTCTAATATTAGAATGACCTAATATGATGGTCCAAATAAAATATAAGGAGTTAATGAAGAAGCTTCAAGATAATTTTGCAATTGATTTCCTAACTTTCAGTGCATCTCTTTGGGGTTCACCTTTTTCTCTTTGCCATGAACAAGGATGAATAAAATTGTAATCATATAGATTACAGGGATAATAACAAGATCAAAACAAACAAAAAGCATCCTATTCCATTTATTTATTAATTATTCGATCAAATAAAAGGATTTTTGTTATTATAAAAGAAATATCTTTATTCTAGATATCATCAGCTAAAGGTAAAGAAGGAATATATTTATGAGTCTTCTTTTCATACACGATACATGTATTATGAGTTCATTGTGTTTTATTTCAACAATACTAATACACCTGAAATATTTATAAATATGATAAATAAGACCTTTAGAGAATACATAGTCATAATTGTTCTTTTTTTTATGGATTATATCCACAATTACTTTAAGTGAAATGTTGAACATTAAGATAATAAATATAATTTTCATTTAATATTATGGAATTTGAAAATGTCCACTATGTTCAGCATGTTTGACTTTTTGATGAAGTATGTCACATTATTAGGGTACATTATCACATGTGATGTAATCAATATAGACCCATTAAAGACTAATGAAATTGGTAAATGTAACCGAACTATATGTGTCACCGAAATCCATAGTTTTCCTATCATGGAAGGATATTACAGACATTTTTTGATAAATTTGTCAAGATTTTATATATTGATAAATGTTCTATCACAAAATGGGGTAGTGAATTTATGGAAAAAATAATTTGAGGAATGATTTTTAGATATTAAGACGAGGTGATTCATTATTTTCATACTCACATATCCTACATGTGGATAATTAATTTTGATATAAAAGATTTTATTTATGAATGGATTATGTTGTCTTCTCATATAAAATAATAATGTGATAACCTATACCACATGAATGTTGATGATCGATGAGAAAAATTACCAACCACATGATCTATAGTTAGATGTTATAATAATTTCCTGGAAAATATGGATACACTACCTGAATGGTAATAATTTTTCCACACATATTTATCACACGATTACAATGTATATATTCAGAAAGAGAGATATCAACAAACATCAATGAATTTTTTTATATCTAATCAAATAATTTTATTTCTCTATTCCATACAACATGAAAAAGGTGAAAATGATAGACGATGGTCTGAGTAGAAAAGAACAATCTTCAATATCCATGATCTGGATTGAGAGAGACCATATCATATTTGATATACAAATTATTGACATGGAAATAATAAAAATTTAAAATATATCATACAATTACCAAATGATTTGAAAACCATCAACCTAAGTGAATATCAATGGGGAGAAAGAGATCATTTGGAGTTTCAAAAGAAGGTGGAATAAGTAATGGAAGAAGAGAAACATGGGTACCATATTGAAGAGGATGGTATCATTTGATTCCGAAAGATATTTTTTGGGCCAACATCACCTAAGATAAAGGATATATTGGATAATTCATATTAAAATTATTTCTCCATCAATTCCGAATGTTATAAAATGTATCTTGATGATCGAGAGAACATATTGTGGGGATGCATTAAGAAGGAGATAATTGAGGTCACCTAAATGTTCTTGGTATTTCAGCATGTTAAATTAGATCGAAAGAAATCCGTAAGGATTATGCAACCATTCCATGTGTCCAAATGTAACTTGTACAATGTCACTATATATTTTTTTACTGGTCTCTAAAATACATCAAATGGAAACTATAAAATATTATTAATGGTATATTGACTCATCATAACTAACCACTTAATCTCTATTTGGAATAATTTGTAAAATTTAAAACATTAAAACATATATATCTTGGATTTGGTGAGGATTTACGGGGTAACACTATCAAAGATATGCAATTATGATTGAAGGTCCACAAAAAATATTTAAGAAAAAAATTCAACATTATTTAAATATAGAACTGAATTTATGTATTTGTTTTCATCGTTGTAAATATGGAAATCCAAATGAACAATTCTGATTCATGACATAATTTTGAGAGACCTATTAATGGAATTCAATGGCGAATGATATCAACATCTCACAATAGTTGAGTTCTCATACAAAAACATAATTTAATCATTTATACAACAGGATCTATAGGATGCTATGTATGGAATGCAATGTGGTACTCCAAAATGTTAGGATAATGTTGGGGAAGAAATCCTATATGGACCTGATATTGTACAAGATATGACATTAATGGTTCAAACCATGAAAAAAACATATATAACATTCTTAAAATTTGTAGAATATATTTTCTTAAAATCATGAATGGGATTGAGAGTTTAACCTTTTTCAAAAACAAGATGTCAAATATTAAAATGTAAGAGATTCATGTGTATTTAAATGAAAGGGATGGATAACCCACTATACATTTTCCCCTTTGATATCCTTGACTGAATAATTAAATATTCTTACTAGATTACACTTTCAGCAATTATGTATCTAGTTAATGATATGTTCCATGCATTACTGTTATAGAAGTACACGCCCAATCCACCACATGTATTGAATTTAGGGGTGGTGATACTAGTTAATTAACTATCATATTATAATATTCGGATTAAAATATTTCACCTTTGATACAATATGAAATGAAACCTGAAAATTCACATTGTAATAGTTTTTTAGTGGAACCATATGTTTGAAGAGCTGTCATGGGAACTAGAGGAAACAATGAACATTAGCACCCCCACCTATTACCAATATATAATATGAGTTGAAATTTTTTTGATATAATTTATAAAGGTGGGAGAATACAATAACCCAAATATTATAAATGATATTTTCCTCTTGAAATAAATTTTTGTTATATGACATTATATAGTATCACCCACATATATCACATAATTTAAAAAAAGTATTTATTTAATAAATAATAATAAATTAATATTTAGATAAACCAATAAAAAATACAAACATATAATTTGAATGAAAATATAATTTAAAAATTTATATAATTTGAAAATATGGATCATCAGAATTTGATAGAATCATCTTCCCCATGAAAAAAACTAAATAAATGAATCAAAATATAAGTAAACTAATAAACATGATTGAGAATGTAAATATTGGACCATGAGAATAGTTTTGTTTCATAATAAATGATGTAATATATCTCTATTTATTTTAGGCAATTTTACTGTTGGAATGGTAATGTGACCATTGTAACAGTAACATGATTGTTGGGAATAGAAAGTTGACCATAGGATATAATACCATGACCATTGAAATAATTATTTAACCTCAAATAAATTAATATTAATAATATTTATGAATATTATATTATGAAAATTGGTATATTATAATTCCAAAAAATATAAATCATTAAAAAAATTCAATGAAAATATAAGAAATTTATTAATAAACATTAATTCAAATTATTTTTGTAAAATCCATTTTTATTATATTAAAATTTTATATTACCTATGTAATAAATTATATTTTAACATTTTTATATAATTATTTGAATTATAATTTTTATATTTTAAAATGGATATAAATTTCAAAGTTGTTTGAAATTCATCAAATTTCATTTTAATAGTAAATATTTTTTATATTACTGATGTAACATATATTAATTAATTTATGATAGAATAATGAAATAAAAGTGTATAGAAATTGAGTTTTGGAAAAAATATATTTAATATCCTAAATGGGACATTAAGATAGATGAAATTAGTTTTCAATCCTAAAAATTACATTGCAAATTCTGAAAAATTAAGTATTACATTAAAAAATATGTTCTCATTTTCTAATACTCAAATTAATTAAACAAATTAATTAGAATTACAATGTTATTCAATTTTATAAAATAAAGGCATCTAATTAAAATATTTTTCAATTTAAAAAATATCACTATTTTAATATTTACAATATAAATAGTATTTTATTCAATATTTTATTATAAAAGCACTCATATACTCATGTATAAATAACATATATCTCTCTCCCTAGAAAACTGCTCCCCCCAAAATTGAAAAATATAAATATATGACCATATAATCATTTTTAAACCTATTATATTCCATATATATGTTCTATAGTAACTTAACATCAATCATCATTGGAGTTTACTATAATTTAGAAGATGAAACACTGAGAATAGGGTATGTTCTCATCTATTATTCCACTCATTCACCTCTCCTATTTGTCATTTTCACCCCCCATTTCAAACCCAAATAATATAAGAATATATATATGGAATGTAAAAATATTATTAATATTTCTCACATACTAGATGTAATATTTTTTTTGACATATTATATTTTCATACGTCCCATTCTCCATATGTTGGACAACATTCCTGATAACAGTCAGTTGACCACCAATGAGGACATTGATAATTATTTTCATATCATCAAACATATAGATCGTTTACATAAATTATTTATTATATATAAACATATAGATATATGTATTTTATGATTCTAGAAATTATTCTACTATTGAATTAATTACGTTGATGAAAATAAAGAAATTGAAGTGAAATAGAATTTTTTTAGGAAACCAGGATTTCAAAACACCTAATCATCAAAAATAGTAATTAAAAAATAAAACACAATGATTATAATTGATAAATAGTGTAATAAACTTACATAATTCACCAATATTTTAATTTATTAACTAATATAATTTTACTATTCTATAGGTGTAAAAGTGAGGTAATAATGGGAGATTTAATGTAAGTGAATTCTCAAACCCAACCCCATTTTTTTGGTTTTCCATTATTCATGCCATTTTAAGCATTGATATTACTAAAATGTTAATTAATTATCCTTTCAAATTTAAATTTAAGTTCAATGATATATATTTTTCCATCTGGATATATATTCTACATAATTTTGTAAAAAAAATTCATTCCAAAACATATCTTTTGCACCAAATCAGTCAATTCTTCCAAAATCATGAATAATGATTTTTATGCTATGTATTTTATCCAATTTTCATTTTTAAAACAAAATTTTATTCATAGAGTAATTATTTATTAAATAAATTTGGAACTCATTCATTTAAATGATATATTTCATGACTATAATTGTCATTTGTTCTATGTGGCATGAAAGATTAGTTAAAAATATGTATTAAGTAGTTGGATTGGGATAATATAACCCTATAATGTAGTGGATAATGTGATGTATCTCATGAAATAAATTTTTTATGTGTTAAATATATGAAAATATGTTCACAATGATGATGTAATGACCACTATGACATGATGTTTTATTTTTAATTAATTCCATATTCCATGAAATTTTCAACTGTATCCTACATTTTAATGATGATGTTTCCATAATTTTAACAATATTTTGATGATTATGATCACCCATGTATTATTGATGCAAGTTCCGTTTTTCAATTTGTATCCTTCTACTTACTAGTATTTTATCTCACTCTTTTAAGTGATGTATATACAAATTTGATGAGATTTACTAAGGAGAACATGAATGACTTTAAGTGGATATAGAAGAAGGATTTTAATAACGTTTATGATTTATTTTTTACAAACAATGTTTGATTATAATTTTACCAAGATACTAAACATTTCGATCATTGAATGTATAAATGTTATATTCATGTCCTTTAAATGTATTTATTAATCATACCAGAATAAAGTGTTGTTATAAAAAAAATTTCTAACACATTGGGGAATTAAATTTTTGGCCATGCGTACACATGGGATACCACCTATACAAAGTTATGTCTTATGTTTTTCATTAAGTATGTAGAAAAATAATAACAATGATTGATTTTATGAATATATATGATATATATGATATTATAACAATGATATAAAAGTGATTAATTATTTACCTCTCATTCACTCCAACCATTGAAAAGTGAAAACAACCCTTATGCATCTGTAAGACATGTCATCTCCATAATTGGTTCTCTTCTTTTTATATAATCAAATTTATATAAAAATATAAATGTATATAAGTGGAATATGTAAAAATTATTTTACTTGTGTAATACATGAATTGGATTCTTCGACTAGATGGATTAGTCCCTATAAAACACTTGTCTCACATCGATTACATTTAACAAGTTTACATCCACTGCTTTTTATTTTCACATTCCTTCCCAGGAGGTGTCACCACAATGGTGGGAGCATGTCATTTACTTATACCTCCCTTTACCCCCTCCCCATATGATTCTATTGTCCCTCATTTGAGGGAATATATTTCCTCACCCTCTTTGGATCTACACCCCACTCCTTCCCTCAAAATAATTATGCTCAGATATCTATCATGGCCCGATCTCCCTTATAGATTCCCTCATGCCTCTGTGGAGTCTCCTCTCTCTTCCTTAGTGGATGGATCAGTGATGATATCTTTCCTCACTTGCACAATTGTAGTGATTTTTTCTCTCCTTATCAAGACATTAGTTTTTTAGATCATCATTAATAAGTTATTTCTATCTAACATTCTAATATTTAACATGTCTTGGTACATAGAGTTTTCAACTCATGTATTGATGTTGAATCAAAAGTCATTTTGTGTGGTGCTCTCCTAAAAATATGATTTTTTGAAGGCATGGTATTCTCTCCCCATATCCTTCAGTAGGTGGTGCTTTAATATTTCCCACTATTCTATTGAAATCAACTATGGAAGTAACTCTCCCAACATAGTGTTGTAGATTCAACTTTTAGGGTTGTCACTTCTTCTTCACAATGTGTCCTTCTATCATAGAATTAGTTACATGCTGGTAATGTGCCTTTTCACAGATGATCATACCATAAGCATATATGTTCCCTCTATTTATTTTATTTAGGGGGATATAGATATCATACTCGGACATATTGAGACATTTTCTATTCAGGTTGAGTGTTCTCTTGAGTTGTGTAAATATCTATTTTTTGCATAAATTACATGTTCTATTAATTCTATTAATTCCTAGGTCACTCATATTAACATTGAAGGATACATCATTCCAGCATTACAAACTCTAGAAAGGCAGCTTATGGTGAATCTATTTTGAATGATTATGGCTTGGAAGCATTAGTTGTAGGTGGATGGTGCCTGAGACCTTCTTATTATACTCATCTTTATGTCTCTGTTAAGGAATCAATTGAACCAAGACACATGGGAATGATTTTGAGTACCTCTATTAATTCACACTTTATCCACATTTCATTCAATTTGAAGGGAATTATTACCCTTTAATATGGATGGCTGATTTTCATTCACCGCTTCATGGGAAGGATAATGTGAGAGCAGTGGAAGTTGATAATACTTTTATTTTTTGGGTCTCTATATCCCACGACCCTATATCATCGGGGGATGATTTCCTACATTCATCCTCTATCAAATTTATTTCTTCTCCCCTGGGTGATCAATCCCAATTGATCCCCATCAGTGTCTCTTCGTATTCTAGAATTGATTCGCCTCAAATGAAGCATTTCAATGATATGTCACCTAGTGGAGTCTCCTCGAGCAAAAAAGATAGTCATATGGCTATTGGGGCAATCATACCCAATGAAAGAATATATTTGTATTATCACATAATTTTCATATCAAATACATTTGAAGTATTATCACATTTTAATGAGGATCAAGCATGGTCGAATTTCAATAGTGAATGATCATTTGTTCATCATTTTTCTCATATTCCAAAAATCATCAAAACCCATTTTGGGGTAATATGTTCACATATTATAGCTCAATGTTTTGATTGTATGGATCCTCAAAAACAGACTAATTTTCCATAATGCATGTTGCCCAATCAAGGAACCATCGTTAAAAATATGGAATCTATATATCCTTTGTACTAGGGTATAAAATAATTTATTTTAAAATCAATTTTATAATAATAAACACTCTAATTTGGGGGTTTTAGAGCACAGGAATGTGTCTTCTAAATTAGTTTACATTTCAAACATTTTGGGTAAGAGAAACTTCCTAAATGCGTTTTCTCATAATCAACACATCTAGATCTTATTGAATAGAGTTATTTAATTCAAAAATATTTTTATCATACATCATTTATTTCTATTGAGGTTCTTAATGAAATAAATTTTTCATTCACCATGGTGTATGCTATGTGTGACACACATTTATGAGAACAATTGTGGAGTAATCATGAATCATTCAATCCAAAAGATATTTTTTAGATATTTGGGGGTTACTTAAATGTTATTTAGGGTAATTATGAAAATAAGAGATGGAGTCTATTTTCAAAGAATGATTGGTATAACTTTTCCACCATTCTTCATAGAGGATGACTTCTATATAGGGGGTTTCAAGGAAAAAATAAGTATGGAGAAATAATAAAAATGGAAATAGGTGAACCTAGTTCCACCTCAACCATTTCTATGAAAAAAAATCATTCAATATAGTATTTTCATAATTCTAGAATTAGTCTTCATGTTCGATATATCTCTTACCACTCTCTATTAAAGGTCAATTCAGAGTCAAAAGTAGTTAGGGACACCCATTTTTGCTTCTTTGGTCATTGGAACTAGGATATGACTTATCAGTATATGGTGCACACATCCTATAAGGAACTAATTTGTGAGTGTTATTGTGTTGTATTTCAAAATCAATTAAGAACATTAAATTAGGATATCATAGAATGAATTAATAGATCTAATTCATAGATTCCGAACTAGGATCAAATCTAATTGGAAATTCAACAAGCATATATCATATTATAAGAAGAATGAATTTAATGGATTTTTTATGATCTACCTAGAAAAAAGTGTTAATTTTTAAACATGTTGTTGGAACATGAACAAATTTTTCATGAAAATAAAAAATAATCACGGATCAATGGTGTGGATCACAATACCACAATATTTGATGACTTCATAAATTTTTTTTATAAAAGGTCTAATAAAAACACTTTTATAGTGGTTGTAAGATTTAATAGATATATTGATGTTTCGGGAAGAATCGGGGAAAAATAATTTAATGAACTTCTTGTTACCATTTTCCTATAAAAATTTGTGGGCTACCCCTCATTCCACTCTTCCCTATTTAATCATTGTCAAATGGTTATATCTCATCAATCTATTCACTTTTTTAAAAGCATAACAAATGAAAGGCAGATATGTGAAGAAATTAATAGCCTCAATAATTAGAGTTATATAGGTCATTATGGCTTCCCTGGGACATTATATGCAGCATCATGGGACCTCATCATAGACGTTATTTTTATATATATAATATTTATCTTCCATGGATGCGGCATGCCGATAGTTTCTTATTTCACCATATTGATTATCATTTCAAAATTAATTTATCCATTATATGTTAAAATCACTAAAACCATTCATATGTGTAACTTCATGTAAAAATTATTTCTTCTGTGAATAACAAGAGACACTCTCAACACATCCGTAACTGGGTCTTTAAAGAAGAACATGGCTTTGTTCACGAATGGTCTGTTGAGGATGTTATTTCCAGTATTAATGAAAATATTTTGGTTGTAAAGTAGTTGAAAATATGTATTAATCATGATATATAATTTTAAATGAAAAAATAATATGATTGATATAGGTATGGATTAAATATGAAGGTGATGTCATATATAGGGTTCTTGGTTAATGATAGTGATCACCTTTTCCGGTTTGTTAGTTAATCTTTTTTCAGTTTAATTTAAGGGATTAATTTTTGTATTTTTATTCTGGTTTTAGGCCCTCTTAAGAAGGATCTTATATCTCCTATTTTTTATTCATTGTTCAATATTCTCTTAGTAGGTTTCTGGAAAATTCCATGCATGATTGATCGATTATACAAATCTAGAGTAAAAAAATTAGAATGGAGAATTGAAAAATCTCTTCACTAATGAGCTCATTAATTTTATAAATGGGTTTTGTAGATATATTTAATGTGTAAAATTGAACAAAAATGAATTTTAAATGTGTAGTGTGGAATTGGTCATTTATGAAAATCAATCATGTATATGGTTGGATCGTTCTATAACAAATGTCTTAGAAAAATAAATACACATACGTGATTCCACAAGAGAAGCATCCCACAACAGAAGGATTACATCATATTCGTAACATTGAGGGGATGGGTGACCAGATCTCAACTATTTGAACAAATTAGAATAACCACTTATTATCCTTCATAGGTCACATTAACATTATCAATAGGTTTCTTGAATCCATTTTGATGGATGTTCTCACTATACCCAAGGTCCCAAAAAATATTATAAATATATTTGATTATAATATATCATCCTTCATTTTGGATACACATATGGAGGGGAAGTTTAATTGTGATTAAATAATAAGGATGACAAAGACAATTAAATTATGTAGTATTAATCTTTGTAGTGTTGTGGACTCTATGATGTTTCTCTAGGAAAAACTCTGTTGGGTATTTTTAGATAGAAGTTCCCCCTATGCCATGCGGATCTTGGTGAAATATAGAGGTGTCCTAGACTCTCAAAAAGGTAAAGTGGACTATTTATGGTATATAATGATGATACATCTTCTAGAACTGGACTAGATCCCTGGGTTTATAGTTGGGTGTGGTTAAATTACAATCTATAATAATAATTATGTAGCTATCATGCTTTCATTTTTGGGCTTCATTGTACATTTTAAATAATTTTCCAAGGCTTCTTGTCACCCATCATTTATTGAGGCCATCATTGATCACTAACAACATGATATTTGTAGTATTATTATTATATTCAAGGTATCCAATATAATTTTTTTCAATTGATCATAATATGGATTCTTATATGAAATTTATATATGAACTATATGGATTTAATATGTGATCACTCGGGATGGGGAGTTATCTTCTTATATAAGATATTCTTGTTATTTTTTATTTTCTTTCCAAGAGAATATTGAATAAATATGTCCCTATAGATGATGCAATTAGGGAAATGATATTATATCGGAATTAAAGATTATCTATTGATGCGACACTTAGAGGGAGAATCTATACCACATCTTATTTGGTATTGAGTGGGTGATGGATTTTATTGGGGCATGTGAAATCTGATTGATAGGGTATATGTAAAAATTAGATACATTTTTTATCATTTCTAGATCATGTTCATGGAAGGCATCTCTCTAGAGGGAAAATTAGTGGCCACTTTTCTATCTATTAGGTGGTGGTTTCGATTAAAGGATAGGAAATGGCCACATAATAATAATAACTTTTATTCTTGGGTTCCCATGAAAGAATCTAGTCATTGTGTTATAGTAGACTAGGGTAGGATCTTAATGAAATTATTTAAATCTACTATGTGGGGGTTCCACATGTGAGTCACTCTCATATGGAATAGGGGGCATCTTCTTATAGGTCATTGTGTTTTGTGGTGTCCTCCTAAGAGTGGGTACAATATAAACACCAAAATCTATATCATGATCCTTCTCTTATGTGGATGCAATGTTTTTATATGTCTCTAGTTAGCCTATGTTTATATCCATAAAAAATTTCTATGGTAATTGTTACTAACATATTTTTGACGAAATATAAAATATATATGGTTTTTATTTTAGTTATTTTGTATATATTCCACTAACTTCTATTGAATTTGATTATGGTGTTTCTTATTACATCAATATCGGCCAATATTGTCACTCTGATGTAGATATTGTATAGAATCCTACTAATTAAGGGACATCATCAAACATGGTCTCTTTATTTATACATGGAATTAATGAAACAAAGCCACATACATTTTGGTTTCAATGTATAATGATGTTAATCATATAATAACCTTCTCTACTTTGGATTCCACAGCTCTGGAGTCTCCAAATCAGGATTATGATAATTATGATGGTCTATACTATTTCAGACCGCCCTATTAATTTTATCTATGGGGTACATTAATAAAAATTTCATTATTTTTATAAATAAGTATCTATAATATACGAATCATTATTACAATTTTCAGATGATGTAAGAATGATCAGTGAGCAAGAATCATTATTTTTTATCCTAAATTGTCATGATAAAATGAAATAGTTGACAACCATGAATGAAAACATTTAAACTGAAATATTTATAAATTGGTGTTGAAATGATATAATTGGATAATATATCATATTATTATTATTTAAATTAATTTATTATATACTTATCATAAATTTAAATTTATTAAATATTAGGATAATTAACATTCATAGAAAGTGGAACATGAGGATTGAGATTTACATTACAATCACGTTATTTATTTTCATTGGTCGTGATTTATTTCTTGATTATAAAATTTAATTATATATCTATAAATACACTATTTAAAATTATTAAAAAGTTTTTATTAGATTAAAATACTGTTTTTTTCAATTTATTCACATTAATTACCATAGACACTAATGAATGTTATTATAGAAAACCATATTTTTTCTCTATTCGACTAAAGAACCTTTTTCATTCATTATCATTTTTTTGAAAGCTATTTTCATAAAATTTTCTATATAAAAAAATGAGATTTTAATTTAATTACCCTCATGTTTTAGTTTTAAAAATTAGTTTAAATGAATATTTTTTTCAGATTCTAAATGGGGAATTATTAATTTTTAATAAAAATTTCAAAGATATATATATGTTATTAGATACAGGACCTGATAGGAATGTACCAATGTTTTAATATAAAGGGGATGTGAAGACTAATTTATAAGTATACAATTTTATTTTCAAAAGTAAATCATTCTGTACTATTTTTTATTTTTTATAATTTAACGATGTTATCATAAAATGAAAAGAAAATTTTCCTAGAAAAACAATATGATCTTTTAAATTCATTTCATAATATAATAAAAAATTATGCTACATATTGATTACTTTTTATATGTTTTAGTAATTCCATTCTTATTTTTCCATGTGAATTTTTATGTTTATAATGAAACTACTTTTTAAAAAACTATTTTTTCATTGGTTATGCTATGATGAAATGATGGAATATTTCTGAAACAAATTTCATTTCTATGAGTTATTTTTTCAAGGTGTGATAATTATTGTTCCCTTTAGGTTGATTTACATTTATTTTTATTTTATTATCATCGTATAATGATAAAATAAATATTTTTATAGTGGGAGATATAGGTTTAATATTATTAATATTATTTGCAGGGTTGGAGAGTAGGATACACATTGGTTATTTATCTCAATAAGTCCCACATCAAAATTTAATTTTTTTCTGTATGAGAATATAAATCCCTATGAGTATATTTTTAGGTAATTAAGTGTAATAGGGTTCACAAATTCTAGGTGTGGGGCGATCATCAGTCAAAAAAAAATTTCATGTTCAAAAGTAAGCCCTTATGTGCAAGGATAATATGGAAAGTTACATTTGGTGAATTATTAAGGACCTACGACAATATAGTGGGTTCAGAATTCAAGGATACCTGAGAATGTATCTAGGAATACATTCATTGGGAAAACATTTTGACTCAGGATCTATAATGAATTCTACCAAACCAGTTGGGGTTTCAATACTTTGTTAAAAATGAAACTCAAAAAAATCTCCTAGAAATTTATTTTATTGGAATATGGTTGATAATATACCATTATAAATATAAATATGGAATCAAAATTTCTTCAAATATGACCTATTTAAATCCGAAAATATTAGGATATGGTATGAAAATATTGTAGCATATCAATAAATTATTCCCACCAATTTTTTTGTGGTAAAAAATGGTTATGAATTAAAATATCTAGTTTAGATATGAATTTTTACATCATGTTTAATGATTTCCCCCTACATATAGTCCCCTTCCACTACTACATACTTATCTGATTCGAGTATACACTAATGATCTACACTCTTGGTTATCTCAATTATTTTTTGTTTTCCAAGCTATGATTATTCATCCATCCTATTATCATTGTCCATAAAACATTTATAAATAAATTATGGAGTATAGAATATTTGGTCACCTTTGTGAGACATATTGGGTGATACAGTGTAAGAGTTATGACCCAGGCTATGTGACATAAGGGAATGTACTCAAGTTCAATACAATTCAATGTTGAATAAATTACTTTTTTCCTTTACATGATTCATTTTATCAATATAGTATATTCATAATATATCTATGCATATAATAAATATTTTTTTTTTAATTTTATTCTTTTATAATGATAATTGTAACATCAAACAATGTTTTGGATTTTAAAGGTATTATTATGATAGAAGTGTTGGTTGGTGATGATGTGATCATCTCATAGAATGTTATTAAGCCAAGTAATAGTGAACATGAATGTCTTATTTGGGAATATTTAATAAAAAATAATTTGTTAATTAGGCTCCCAATATATCTATTTTTAAACCTAAGGACTGTCTAAATAAATTTTATTGACACCCACCTACATGCACTAAAATTCATGTCAAAACATGAAGTATTCCAAATATGTATTTCCATAAATTGGTCAAATATTGATGATGGTATAAATTATGGAATATACAATATAAAAGATACTATGGAAGTAACATATGATATACCCTGAGTATGCCCCACCATAAAATTATCTTCATCATGTATTTATGAGATTATGTAAAATCATCAATAGTACACCAATCATGGGCGAAGGGAGCCTCTCAAAGGAGTGGTAATGGGCATAATGGGTGAAAATGAGTTATTTAAAGATAAAATACTATGCGAGAGATATAATAATTTATGAGTATGTAAAATCCTCTTAATTTTGGTATTCTACATTCTAATATCATCAATAAGACGATTATTAATTGGGCTTCAAAGACCAACACATTTCATCTAGAACATGAACAGTTTAGAAATATACTATATTTGTATGATAGGGGGATTCTATATCCTCAATCCCTTGTAAAATGTGTTTTAACCCCTTATATCACATAGTTAATTTTTGAATACATCCCCAACCTAATGTTTTACATAAATGGGCTATTTCAGGATTATCTGATGAAAAAAAAATTTCTTACCATAATGACCCATTCTATACATGGTTTAAAATATTATCACACCCCCTTGGATCAAGACCAATTTCAGAAATGCCTATAGACAGACATACATATAATATCAGTCGATCCCCACTTCATTATAGAACTAACATTTATAAATTGAATGACATGATGTAGGGTAATATATCTATTTTGAAAATAATCTAATAAAATTAGTTCAAATTTTTTCTAGAGGTGTTCCTTAGTCGAGATTTCTACTAGTTTTAGATACATGTTAATGGGTTATGTAATATTCCTTCATGATTATTATATAATTACATTTATTAGTACTTGTTAATCATGTAGTCAATTATGGAGAGTTTTTTTCATGTATTGGGACATTTTCAACAAATTGAGTAAACATAAAGAACTTATTAACCAATCTATTTCTAATTTAATATATAGTGGCACACAATGAAGGATACTTCTCATGGAATAGGATATTAGAATCACATTTTTCATACAAGTGTATGTTACTAAAAATTTTATATGTAATATAACTAAAAATTGATTCCAAATTTCAATTTTTACTCCTACGAGATCACATTTAGATTATTTTTTTCCAACTATGAAATTATCATTAGAACTAATTTTGTCCACATTGTCTTACAAATTATTTATCACTAATACCAACATGCACTGCATTGCGGGGTACATTAGTGAGAGTTTAGAGTTCCTTTATTTGTAATGCATAAATTTCACATTGATTTAGAAAAAAGTTATGGTGTTTAAATATTTTATACTACTTACATAAGATTATGTATTTGAGGACGGGAATCATATGATATAATAAAATTTTTATAGGGGATGAAAATAAAAGAAGATTCAAAATTTTACATTCCACTATTTAATACATCAAATGAAAATACATCGAGGAAAACAGTTGATGAGTTGATATGGTATCCTTAAATTTTTGTTTATTCTACATTTTTTAAATAACAAACACATTGTATTAAGGATAATTAAATTCATATAAGAACTATTTTCTTAATTAAAATTTCTCTTCTTGATAGAAATTTTTATTCGTACAATGATTTTCATTGTCCCATTTAACAGTATCTCATAATCATACACAATTTATTATATAGTCAAATATTTAGATTCACATCTAAACCATCGTAATCATATAGTTCCTGATATATAGAGTGTTAATTTTTTAACACTCCAAATTCTCTGAAATTCAGATTCCTAATTCTCAGATATTTATAATCTGAATTATATAAAATTCCAATTACAAATATTCCAAAATTCATATTTTCAATTCTCTAAAATTCCAACTCTGAATTACTCATAATTCAGACTCTAGATACCTCAGAATATAGAATCATAATTCCGTTAAATTTAAACTATGAATTCCCCAAAATTCACACTCCAAACATCTCAGAATTTAGACTCCAAATACCATAAAATTTGGACTCTGATTTCTTTCAAACTAAGAAAATTAATTCATATAATTTTGAACTGTGGACTCAATAAAATTAAAATTAAAATCATACTGATAAATATAATATAAATATCTATGTTTTATAGAAACTCATTGTTAATATGATTTGATTGTGAATTTTATTTTTATATAGACTCTCGATATTCATAATTAGTAAGAATAATTCATTTTTCATTATACATGATTATGTATCTATGAAATTATTTCATCCAATAAGTTTCTAACAAAATTTTTGTTGAGTGACACATGTACAGGTCCATCTGAAATTCTAGTAAAAATATTACTATTGGAGGAGGGATACGACCATTGATGATTTTCCAATAACAAGTATGTTATCTAAATGAGATCATTATCGATCCATAAATCTACATAATACTTTCTGTGAAGGGATTTATAGAGAGATGGACTCTCATTATATGTGAATTTTAATCATCTTCTTTAGCCTGGTTCATGTGACTATGATTGTTTCTGTGTACAATTCAGGGATTCTGGGTATAAGAATACAGAGGTTCCAACAATAATAAACATCATGGGAATATGGGGACAGTAAGCGAAATTCTTATATACTTATTGAGGTATTAACCAGTTTTGGGTATGATAGACTTTCTCGAAAGTATATTTCAAGGTTCCTTTATACATGGTTGATGGATACTATAATATTTGGATGAAACGATTTCATCCTTTTACTTGTTTTTGTTTAAATATTTATTACTTCTCTATTTTTATAAATAATGAAATGTTTATATTTATTAAAACATCTTATACCCTTATTTACTCTATTAAGTATGATCTTATATGCTTTATGGTAGAATTGTTTTCCTATGTAATATTTTCTTATGTTTAATTTCAGTAACTATATTTCACTAACCTAAATAAGATTGTCTCATAAAATTATTTTAGAGTTTGTGAATTTACCATGATTATCATTTTTAAAAATATTTTTTCTTATGGGTAATTTTTTTTTCAAATAACAATTCACCCCCTCTTGTAATTTAGCTTGTATATTCAATATTTAAATTCTACAATTGGTATCGATTGAGTTCTCCAAAATACATATAATCACCTATAAGTTTTCATGCTCATATTTTTCCAAATTCTAAATTCTTCTTGATTATTTTCCATGTTCATGTATTGTCTAAAAAATTTATCATTTTTTTAAAACTTTTCCACATAAATGTTTTTTAGAATGATATTTTCATATAGAATAAGAGGTATAAATGATGGTTCTATTGATAACATTAATCCTACCGGTCCAACTAATTTTGATGATAATGATTATGAGTACCAGATAGATAGAATGAAGCCTTTTGTAATCAACAAAAAAGTGGATACCATTTTTATTCATAATGGATACTAAAAATTTTACAGACAGGTAGGTAAAAACCTTTTCCAACCATGAAAATTCTTAATATCAAATAAATTACAATGTATGGAATACATTATTGTGTTATACTACCAGGAATATATATACCCAAATATCTTATTGTGATGGTGAAAAATTATTATGAAAAAAATGATGTTACACATTTTGGGACTACCAAAGTGATAAAAATGAGAAGGGATATGTCCAGAGATGAATATCAAGGATTCATTTTTCACTATGGATAACAACTTTGGAATATGGAAAAGTGATTTACAAACACTATATATAGTAATAAATTTATGGGAGCTAATGTTCATGTTGATGAATAACTTTTAGAAAAGATAATTGATATGAGGCCAAATGAGTGGGAATCAAAAATTACCACAATTGATAAAAAAGGGAAATTACTAAAATAACTATTGCTGATCTATTTTTTACTCTCTTACTACATAAAACAATAATGAAAAAATATGCGTATATGAATTAGAAGAAGAATGGAAATTGAAGTATATAATTTACTACTACTAAAGTCAAGAATCTATAATGGGTTACAAGATCTATGTCTAAGAATGTCAAAATTATATATGAGTTTAGTTATAGTGAACATTCATAAAATGAGTTAGATATTCCTGCTTCAATAATGAACTAGATTTTGGAAAGAAATTATTTTTTATATATTTAAGAACAAATAATGATAAATAATGAATTATTCAGAAGTCACATTCTATGATTGTAAATGAGACGAACACATCATGAATGATTTACCCATTCTAAAAAAATATTGGAAATATAATCATTCTTAGACAAACTAAAATAATTACTACATGACCATCTCTAATAAATTATGTAAAGATAATGATATGTGTAGTTCCATTAGTGGTAACTCATCTGTTTAATCCATTGAGTTTGAATCTTCTAGTCAGAAGAATATTGGTATACTCGCCAAACTACACATTGAAAATCTTTCTGTAATGGACAAGTTTAAGGATACAGAATCTATTACTAAGTTATCATTGAATTCAATTTATTCTAATGATAAATATTACAAGTCTATTGATGAAAATACCTATTTAAATTATTATGAAGATGTTTATATGGTTGTTATACTTCTTGAGAATCATAATTTTAAGATAAAAAGATGTTATAGAAATAAAATTCCATAATTATTGTTTTAACAAATGAAGATTCAGACCATTCTATGGTTCTTGATCAGAATAATTTTTATTTTGAAAATACTACTTAAAAGAATAAAGAATATAATGCTATGAAAACATATCATTCAAAGGATATTGAATGTGTTATTTCTATGAAATGTGTTTTTTTGAATAACATATTTCTAATGATAAAACACTTTGAAGATAATAATTTAGTCGTTAGAATAAATTCATCATTTTTTTCATAAATAATATTTTATCGAATTTTATCTCAGGAAGGTACGAATTTGAGAAAATGTATTCTCAAATTCTTCCTCTAATTATTATCTCCAGAAATGATTATACTCACTCCAAACATGTCTTTAGTAATAATTATTTTTCCCCCAAAGTACTATTTTTAGGCACCAATTGATAATGTTGTGGACATTTGGAAAGAACTATTCATTAAATATAATCCAATCTACTGGTTTTCAAAAATATTATTTGTTTATGAAGATGTGGATTCCTAAAATTTTACTATTTGAAATTTCTAGATCATGAAGTGTTTTGATTCGAACATTCTAACTATATTTTTTAAAGAAATTATGGAATTAACCAACAACAATACATAGTACATGAATAGTGGATTTCCATGAATATGATAGGTAAAAAAGATTCATTGATAATGTTTTGAATTTGAATTGGAGAAAATTCAATTTATGGGATAATGCTCATGGAGAAATTGTTCGTATATGTAACATTGTTCGTCGTGAAAAAAATTAATTTTGAATGTTTTTTTCTTAAATGTCTTCAACGCAACTTCGTTAATATAATCCAATTATATTATGAAAGTTACCTTGTGAATTTTATCGATGATAAATACATCAAACAAAATTCCAAGGTTGATTTTATTTATTCAGCCCATGGGAAATAGAATGTATACACACAAAACATATACATCCATCGGAGACAACATCTACCTTAACAAAGGGAAATGTAAGATAAATCATGGTTATGGAATTGATGTTTATGTCAATGTAACCATAAAAACATATTCAAAATCTCAATGAAATGACTTTTTATGGATATACCACATCATATATTTGATTGTTCAAATGTTTTTTATTATTTTAAATATGTAATGAAACATAAATATAGTTTTAAATAATTTATTTAATTTCCAACTTCTAATGCACTACTTTTAGTGCATATGGATATTTTTGGACAAACAAAAACTAGACATATTTGAGGAATATTTTATATATTTGAATTTTTGGATTATTACAGTAGATTTACCTCGGTCTATTTTAATAAATAGAAATAGAAATATATTTTTTTATTTAAAAACATTTACAATTAGTACAGAATAGGGAAAAAACATCCATTGATAACTATTCATAGTGATCATAGAAGAGAAATTCAAAATTCATATTTTGAATCTTTTTGTAGTATGAATGGCATTACTCAGAACATATCATCTCTTTGAAATAATTTATAAAAACATGTTTCTTAACAAATAACTCTAGGTCTTCAAGGGATAAAAAAAACCATGTTGAGTTAATATTATATTGCTAATCATTTTTGGGATGATTCTATTAGTAAATTTTGATATAGTATAAATCGAGATTTAATTAGTCCTTTTCATAATAAAACTCTTTACCAATTGTGGAATGGATGAAATCCTAAATATTCATTCTTCGATGTATTATCTTGCATAGTATTGATCCTGAATAGTATAGCTAACATACATAAATATTCACCCAAATATGATGAAATAATTTCATTGGATATTCCAATACTTCTAAGGGTTATATATTTTTTTATTAAAAATACATGTACTATTAAAGAGAGAGTGCCTGTCAAATTTAATTAAATTGATATTTTTGTTTTTATACAACCCCAACCAATATCATCAGTTTTGTTTTAAAAAACTGATTATCAATATTTGATAGAAGACTCTTCTAATAAAGATAATTTTCATGAAAATATTTCTGAAAAATTTATCCTAAAATATTTTATACCATATATTGATGAACAAGTTTTACAAAATACAAATATGTTGTTTTGTAAAAATCTTCCCAGTGATAATATCATTGGTGATGTAAATCATTTTATAAGAGATAGATGTTCCGTAAATAAATGAATGAGAAATTGTTAAATTTATTTTCCAATTAGAACCCAAAAATAACTGATGATGCTTTAAGTGATGATGATTGTATTAAATCCATTTATGATTAGCTAAATGAATTCTAAATATATAATTTTTTGAATATAGTTGAAAGATATATGGAAAATTATATAATTAGAATAAAATGGGTATTTATTAATTATTTTGATTTAATATAATTATAGTATAAAATAATGATAAATTAGTTTCCAATGATTATAATCAACAAGAGTGAATGCACTATGAATAAACCTATGATCAAGTATCTAAAATTGAATCTATTTTCATTTTACATGGCTCTACAACATTATTTAATTTCAAACATTTTCAGATGGATGTGAAGTGTACTGTACTTAATGTATATGTTCATGAGGAATTTTATAATATAAAATCTCCATGTTTTGAAGAAAAAATCATCCTAATTATGTTTTCTTACATTCCAATTATTTATATGGACATAAAAAATCCCATTAATCCGTGTATGATTAACTAAAATGATTTTTTATAAACAAATTATGTTAAAGGAATAAAAGGTCCCACACTTTTCATAATCAAAGATAATAAAAAAATTATTTATTCAAATTTAAGATATTAAAAATATCCTTTGTTCAACTCAGCTGACATTATATGATTTTATTGAAAATGTAATGAAATCTCATTTATAAATTAGTATGTTAGGTGTGTGAACATTTTTCCTAGGTTTAATATTTTCACCCAAACCAGTAAGGAATTATAAATCACAACATATGTACATTATTGATGTTCTTTAAATGTTTGGATATGACCACAATAAAAGTATAACCACTCCAGTCGATACATCAGCCTCTCTTGATCTTGATGAATCTGGGAAATTAGTAGATCAAACATCATTTAGAGTTATGATAGGTTGTTTTATGTACATGATTTCTAGTCATCTAGACATTATGTTTTCTTTATTCTTATGTGTATGATATCAATATAACCAAATGGAATCTCATTTTAAAGCAGTGAAAATAATTGTTTTACATTTAATAGGATCCTTGGGTTTAAGACTTTTCAATACTTATGAAAATTATTTCATTTTAAAAAGATTATTGAATTCTTATTTTGGTGGATGTAGAATGGATTGAAAAATTACATCCTAAACATGTCATTTCATAAGTGATTCATTAGATTATTGGTCATGTAAGAAGAAACAATTAGTTTCAAATTCCATTAATAAAGTCGAATATTTAGCAGCTAAATGTTTTTGTGCTCATGTGTTATGGATGCAACAAACACTCACAGAATATGATACAAGTTTTACCAAAACACAGATACTATGTGATAACACTAGTACTATTTCTCTGAATAAAAATTATGCACATCACTTTCTTACAAAAGACATAGATATTAGGCATTAATTTCTTATGGATCACACAATTAAAGGAGATATCATTATTCAATTTTTTGGAATTCAAGATCAAATTTCTGATATATTTTCATAATCATTACCCTGTTATAGATTAAAATACATTAAACAAATGTTAGAAATGATAATTATAAGGTAATATTCCGTATTTAATTTTTGTTGAATCATATCTCCTCACATTAAGATACACTTTTTTGTAGAGGGTGTACATTTTCATTGTAACAAAATGTTTTTATTATTATTAATTTTTTTGGTGACTAATATTTTTTTCAATTTTATTTGGACACAAAATTCCGGAATCCAAAATTTTCATTAATAAAATTTTCCCGATTCTAAATTTAGTCAAAATTAATTTACTACTTTGTTGAAATTTTTTCTAGAAATCATGAAGTTATGTTTCCTTAATTATATTTTATTAATTCAATATTTTAGTTTTTGTATTATTATCTTATTTTATAAAAATACTTTAGACTTATATTCCTTAAATCTGAATTTTTACCAAAAAAACTCAACAGATTATAACCTACCGAATCCATCATTGACTTTAATCTCATCCATCAGATCATTTTCTATTTTTTTCAACCAATGGATGAAAAAATTAATTCAAATTTATAATTAAATGACTATATAATGGCCTCTGGTTTCTTATCCCATATCAGTTTTCAAGGTTTTCAGCCCCTATGCTCTTCCTCTATTAAAAAATATCATTACACTTTTCAATTTTTTCTAAGACTACAGATGTCTTTGGAATCATTTCAATTAAAACATGTCTTTAGAGATATAATTGATATAGTGGAAAATATATAGATAAAGGTTAGTTGATCTGAGATTTTATATTATTTAAAATTCCCAGATTACTCAAAATATCATGGTCAATGGAAGAAGGTGTCTTTGTGTAGACAAACCAAAATGTTAGGATCCAGTGAAACCATAGTTACTTTTTGAGTTCTACCAGACATAATGTTTTTATAATGATGGTGGAAGAGACATGTATTCAATAAAAAGTTATGGGAAATCGAATACCATTTCTTTCATTGTGGATGAAATTATCAATGGAGAATACTATGAATAAAAAACAATTTATGACACCCATATGTCACTAGATCTGTTAGGATGCTTTGATAAGGAAAGTAAATAAGGTTCCTTGGACGCAACGGAGTGAAAGCATGTAAGACCAACCATATTTCAAAAAATTGGCATCCTATGATTATGGGTGCTATGTTTTCATATTCCAATAAAAAGAGACAAGGAATCATTAATTAAATGTGACATCTACATTCTAGATTTTTCGGTCATCTTGTGGAAGATAAACATGGTGGTGTAAAACTTTTAGACGATTAAAAATATCAAAAATTTATCTCTAATATTGAAAATTCTCATGTATACAGAAATTCTATCTATGATAATAGATATATTCCTAGAGTAATTCAAAATCCCATGTAGCTCTATGATAAAAACATTCCAGATTTTTTTACTAAGTGATGACACATTGAGGAGGAAGAATATTGGTTTCAATAGAAGATCATTAAATTTTTTAGATCTATCATTTAAGTAAATTGACACTTTATAAAGTAAGGGGTTGTAGCAGAGACATAAAAGATACCACAGAAGTATAGAAGACAGAATGAACATGAAACAAAATAGAATCCTTTAATTCTAGAATGTCATTCAACACCCCCAGTACTAATGAAGAAAAAATACATTCCCTAATGAAGTTGTTTAAGAATGGAGGGAATTGAAGAAGAAATTGAAAGATGTAGATCCTAGTTTTGGCCTACATACTTCCTAAAAAATGGGCTTAAATATTATAACTACGGAAGATCATGAAAAAAAATAAAAATAAAAGAAATATAAGAAGAAAATGTATAATGTTGAGATTGTTCTAGCACTTCTCCAGGCTACATAAAATGACTTTGAACATATTTAGGTACAAAAATCATTTCTTTAATAACTGGTGATAGAATAGAATCTGAGAAATAATTTCATAATTTCTATAACTAATCTGGTGGAAGAGATGGTTTGGGGAGAGTATGTAGATGAAGATGAAGGGGAAGAAGGAGATGATAGTGATGTTGTGATATATCATGACGGAGAATTTCATTAAAATAAATTTCATTTTGAAAATAATTCAATCTGTACATCCTATGAGTAATCAACCAAAATTAAATTTAATGTAAATGAGAATTAGGTTTGAAAGAGGTTAAAAAATATTCTAATGATGAAAGTAGTATTCATGACTTCATTCAACCTGATGATCTTATGAGAGATACTGAGAAGGAAAATGTTGATGAAGTTAAAATAGTTCAAGTATCAGATTGTGAGAATGACTCTCCAAAGGTAGAAGAGACATTTCTAAATGTGAAAACGGAAAAAACCTGATTGTTTATACATCTATGAAACATGGTGTGGTTATGAGTGATGCTGGTGGATCGTCCAAGTTGAACGCTATAGAGCTAGAAAAATAATCTACACCTTCAAGGGAATCATATTCTGAATCATCTTACAAAGGTCAGGATTTTTTATTATAGTCTCTAATGATATTAGTAAGCACTATTCCAAAAATTCCTATCATTGGTTCAAGGTGTTAGTTACTTCAACATTCCATCAATCATAGGTTAGATTCTATAATCATGCTCATAGAAAAAATCATCAATATTTAGGAAGATTTAAAATATTTCTTTATCAATTATTTTGATCAAAAGATATCATGTAATGTAATAACAAAATGGTATCAATGTACAGTTGAGGGAATGATAATTGTTTATAAATTCTGTGACTCAGTGAAGGAGGCCATATACATGTCAGATGATATAATAAAAAACCATATAACCTATTTTTTATAGAAGATGAAAACTATAAAAGTACCTCAAAAGGAAGATGATAAAGATCTAAATGGGAAGATGAATTCAGTTGCCTATAAGTTGACGAGAGAAATGGATCTCTCAATAGAGTTTGAAAAAAATATCCATTTACAAGAACATATAATCATGTATTAGTTAGAAATCCATAAATATCATACCGAAAAAAATCAAGCCTTGGGTAAAGAAAAAACATGATAAGGAACTACTGGTCAAAACGATTGAGTAAGATAATTATGTGTATAAAAGATAAATAATTTCATGAATAAGATCATTTTGAAGGAAATGAATGATGAAATAATTTTCCTATCAATTCTAAAAAAATTTTATACTAAAATGTATCAAATTTTCCAATCTTATTTTAAATTATTGTGTTACATACTTTTTTTTATTGTGTATTGTTCTAATATTTCATGTAACATTTTTTATGCTCTCTATTTATGTTTTAAAATCTACAAGGTGGAGAAAATAATCATAATAATAATACTATGTATAAAGAAGAGAATTCCTTAATTAAAGGGGATTTTAACTAAGGGGGTCATACATAATGAACACCATCGTATTTAAGAAAATGTAAAATCTATCTATGGATGTAAAGAATATAATAGATAGGTATTTCAAAAAATAAGGGGGATTTTTTAGTATTAATCATGATTCCTAAGTAATAGGATAAATTGTTTTCCTTTATATTTCATAAACCACATTCATAGTTCTTATATTCGTTTTGAATGGATGTTTGTGCTTTTAAAAAGGGGGAGATTGTTGAATCAGTAAGGATTCCTTAATACTTTTCTATTATTCTATATTTGGAATATCACAAACCCTTTATCTAAATGAATCTTACTCTTCCCAAAATAACTATTTTCTTATGGGAAATTTCCCTTCTCTATGGATATTTTTCCTCACCTTTTTTTTCATTGTCTCATTTTATCATTTAAAATATTCAATCTCATTTTAGTAATAAGTCCAAAATTTTGGTTCATATTTAATAATACTAAATCATAAAGTTCACTAGATATAGTGTGTTCTATTTTAAGACTCTGATTTATCTCTTATTCATATTCAGATTAATATAAAATTTTGATTCATAATTTTCTAAAATTCAGACTCTAAATTATCTAAAATTCATATTTTTAATTCACAGTAATTTAGATTCCAAATTATCTCAATATCATATTCATAATTACTTATAATTTAGAATCTAAATTCCTCATAATTTATAATCTGAATTCCTTCAAATTTAGACTCTGAATTAATAAAAATGCAGACTCTAAATTCATTAGAATTAAGAGTCTGAAGTCTATATAATTCATTGTCTGAAATCATTGAAAAATAAACTCTCAATAACCATGTTTTATAGAAAGTGATTGCTTATATGATTAGATTCAAAATTCTATTTTTTAAATAGACATCAGATATTCCTTATAATTTATGTTAATTCATATTTCCCTACACATGCTTTTATTTGTATGAAATATTGTTGTGCAGTCTATTTCTAACTAACTATTGTATGAGTGACAAGTTTCAAGGTCCCTCGGAAATTTAAGGAAAATTATGATTGTTGGTGATGGTAGATGATTGTTGCTATTATTATTATAAAATCTAATTAATTTGAATTTTCACATTAGCATTCCATTAATCTAGGGATAATATGATTTGATAGGATTTTTAGAAATTTAGAGACTCTCATGATTTGTGCATTCTGAATAAATTTTTTAGCCTTCATCACAAGAATCCTTTTGTTGCTTAGTATAATCAAGGGATTCTGGGGATAGGAAGATAGAGGTGGTAACTACCTTAATGATCAAGGGATTGTTAGGATATCAATAATGATTTTGATAATCCTATCGAGGGATTATCCTAGTGTCGGTAGGACATACCTTCTTGAATATATAAATAAAGGGAACTATAACCATGTTTTTCGGATACCCTACTATTTTGGTGAATTAATTTCCTACTTGTTAAGCTTATTTGTTTCATGTTTTATTTTTACTGTATTTTGATAAAGGAAAATAATATAAATTTCTTAGAACAACATTTACTTTTATTTTCACTGATATGTATGATCTTATACACTTTAATGTAGAATCATATCATATGTTATATTTTCTTATGTTTCATTTCCAGAACCATAATTCCATACCTATGGTAGATTGTCTTAGATAATTATTTTAGAGATTGTTAATTGACCTTGTTTTTCATTGTTAAGAGTATTTTACCTCAAGGATAAAAACTATTTTTAAAATGACAATACACCCATCCCCCTATTATAATTGAGCATCTACATACACTATTTCAATCCTTCAACACTGGATAGACCAAATATTTCTATGGAACATTATTAACTATAATTACACTAAATGATACCAGAATTAGTCATCTTATTCTAATGTAATTATAATAATAACACAAGAAACAATATGTTCTTATAAATATTGATCCCTTAATTGATGAAGATGGGAATTTTATATCCATCTTTATAATTGTGTTCTATGATTTTCCAATGTAAAATGATCACATTTTATCTATTGATGAATATAAATAATCAAATAACTAAGAATCATCTTCCTTCCAAACAAACCATGATAATTCACAACATAGTATAGTTGTTATAAACCAAACACAAGTTTCATCTTCATTATCGACATATACATTTCATGTGAAAATAATTTTCTCATATTAAATCATTGATTTGAATGATGAGGAAAATATTAGCACAAAGGATTGTACCATGAACTAACACACATGTGAATTTTTAAAGAGTAATGTTCATTCATTGATTTCTGAAACTATAATTTATTATGTTATAATTTTGTTGAAAAGGAATGTATTTTTTTACTAAAAATATATACTAGTGGTATCGAATACCAATATTTATATGTGATCATTATGTAAAACATATATACTTGAGAAAAATAAGAATTGAGGATAGGATTTTCTATTCATCAAATAGAATGACTCATCCTATTATATTTATGGAATGTAGTTCGTAAAAACATAAATGATATATTGTTAATGAGTTCTGATTATGAATCATGGAAATTATTCTATCTGTAGGAATCTAAAATCATAACGATCTCATAGAAATAATGATATAATAATTGTAATAATTTTCAAACAATGTTGAATCTACCTTAAATAGAAATCATTAAATTGCTACTATTTTTAGGGAGATGCATCCCCTGGACGATTTTGATGGTTAAAGTCCTAGAATCCATCTAAAAGAAACACATATTTAACATATGGTTCTCACTGATTTTAAATGATAAATATTCCATATATTACATAGTTTTCATGTATTTTACTATATTTATAAAACTATAGTGGTTATTTAATTTCTGTAATATACTATTATATTCATGAAAATGATTTGAAAACATATTTTTATTCCTTATATTGTTTTTGAGATAATTTTTTATTTTACTCTCTTTTATGATTGATTTACTATAACAAGTTAAACTCATGATGGTTTACATCATAATAACTGAATACACATAAACATTAGTTGAAATGTTATAAAAATAATAGGAACTCTAACTATAAGATATAACACATTTAATATGTTTAAATTATTTATCATGTAAACATGTAAACATAAACAAATATTGGAGGTCTAAATATAGAAAAATATATGATGACATAATATTTTTATATTAATTTATGAGATGAATGATTTTTTTATTTTTTTCATCCAATGAATCTGAATGTGGAAGAATATTGATTGGATAGATATATTCATACATGCAACAATTCTCTAATATAAGGATGGATTATGTTTATATAAGATATGGAGTCACCAGGTTCGTGTTTTTTTAGTGAGTTTATGAAGAATGGATATAGAAACGATTGATCCATCAATAAACACTATTTTTTATCAATTTAAATTTGAATGATGATCGAATCAGAATAATAAATAAAAAATATATTGATTTTTTTGTGTAGTTTAAATTGCTCAAGAGGTATTTAATAGTGAAATATTACACCGTCAAACAATTTCCATGGGTGATTTACACATATATATAATAGGAGAAAACAATAATTTAGTTTTTCTTAGTGTCATGGAAAAAATGAAACTAAATCCAAAATTTAAAGTTTAATATAATGTATTGTATTGATTTTCTGTAGCTTTTATTTTAACACTATTTTAAACATTATCCATGAATGTGGGAATCCTGGGGGAAAAAACTCCAAATACTTATAGGATTTCTTTCCTGGGATTTGATCAAAAATATTTTATTCCTTTCCTATTTTCAAATGATTAATCTTTTCAAGGTCATGAGTGGTGCATTCCATGATTGTAGCGAGAATATATTTATTTATGATTTCTATTAGTGTTTTCATCATTTTGAGTATCATCACTAATGACATGAGATGTTTATGGTTGGCCAACGAAGACCAATGTAGAATGATTTTTTTGACTATGAAAAATTGAACAATAAATGAGGTAGACCACATAGTAACACGTGAGAAAAAATTTCAACATGAATAGGGAGACTGTTGTCAAAAATAATGACAATTTCTATGAATAATGGATAAAATATAAAATCATATGGATTAGTTTAATGGTATATTATTTTTATTGATATATAAATTTTACAAAAAGGTGATGCAGTTTGTCTATCAGAGAAAATGTTATAAGTAACACATATATAAAAATAATAATACCAATTAATTTAATATAATCATTATAATATTCAAGAAATTTATAATAATGATTATTAGAACAACGAATTATTGGTTTTTACATTCAAAAATAAATTACCAAATTTGTTTAGCACGGTTATATGTATGATATATGGGAAATTTGGATTCAATGTAAATTATTTAGGGAATATATTTATACTAACATTATCAAATAATGGAAAACATAGTTTAAGTTCATAATTTTTGGAAATTCGTATCATGTAGTCTAGGATTATATAATAAGTACCACAAAGGGTTTGAGTTTTCATTTTTATGTATTAGAAAAGAGAACTGTATAGTGTCTATTGTATAACTAAGGTATGTAGGTATATAATACCTTCGGGACTAATGTACATAATTTATGGTCATGATTCCTAAACCATTATTCCATTCATTTAAGGGTCAAAAATGGGGACTATTTAGTGTTTAAGAGTTGAATTTTAAATAACTACCATAAAATTTACTATGACATGACAATATATCACATCAAGTGATTTTAATTATACGTAAAAATATTGGATGAATATGTTTTATATCAAAAAATGAATTATTTTTTTTCAAAACATGCTGGGATGAAACATATACTCATTTTATGAACATTGACAACATTAAAATGAGATGTTCCACTATTGTGTTTTTTTTGTAGTATATATAATGAGGGACCGTCTCCCTAGTATTTAATATTCTATTAGGTATAATTTCTAAATATGGTAGCAAATAAATTACCAAAGAGTAGCATCCCATGTATCTGAATGCACTCAATATTGATATGCCATGAAGTATATGATAAGATTAAAATACTTATAAAATAATGTTGGTTTATGGCGTAAACTATATCATAGAAGTGTTTTAGCCCCCACGAAGAATTATACACCATGTATTAAAAACATCCTTGAGGAATAAGGATACAACACAAAAAAACATTACTATTCTAGCTAGAGAGAAGATAATTTCTATTATTTTATATTTTTATGAACCAGTGAGTTTAATAATAATATATTCAATTTATAGGCACAAATGATATATCCAAAAATATTTTCATACTCTTATATTTTCACTCTATCTTTTTCCAATGTTATGGAAGGGGATAAATTAGTGATTTGTGGATTGGATTTCTCAAAGGATAATCCTCTAAAATATATGTACCTGACAAGTTGGTTACTATGTTAACTAGTAGTTTAAGTGCCATAAAATTTATACCACTATGAGATCATGTTTAAAGTCATATATATTTTACCCAATGATTTTGGTATTTATAAAAATAAAAAACTCAATAAATGGTGATATAGTATATGAAAAAATGTAGATGAAAAACTAACGTGGATAGAGAGACCAAATTCTTTATAGACCACATCATAGGGAGATGGACACACATTAAGGCCATGATGTTTTGAGCTGAAAAGACAAATAACAAAAAAAATCAAGGTTATGTATAACCCTAATATGAATAGAGATTCTAATACTATTATTGGTTGTATATGATATATGCGAATATATTTTATGGTCATGGATCTCATACCATATAGTATGATGCACAATTTTATAACACATATAGGGATTATGTATTATTATTTCCATAACAACTTCAAATAATATTGGTTTTAGTAATGACATGACTTATAATAAACAAGAAGAATATATGGAAACATATTTTTAGGAAGGCCACGAAACATTGTTATAATGATAGTTTTAATGAAAATATCATTATATATTTACACTAATTAAATGATGATAAATTCCTATTGAAATATTCATATTGTTATATGTGGAAAATATAGTGGTATGAACATTATCGAGAAGATATTTTCCTTGGAGAAGAACACAATCAATAATGATAACCATAATAGACATCATGTGATGCTAAATTATTGATGTATTAAATATAGTATTTGGTTTGAAATATCAATGTGGCCGTTAGAGTATTCCCACTCTGAATAAACAATGGTTATCGTGTTTATGGATTGTAAAAAGGAATATAGAGTGATGATAGTTCATAAGTGTATAAATAATATATTATATAGGATCCATATTATATCATATAATAACATGATTCAAAACCCATGTAAATCATATAAAAGGAATTTCATCCCATCATTGAGTCAAACATAGAAATACATTGCACGAATGAGGATATTATACATTAAGATGTCTCTGATGACAATGTGTCTTATGGGTAGATCAAAAATCAATTGATAATATATCAATGTGTATCCTAACATAATAAGAATCAAGAAATAGAATATTTTTATATGCGATTTCACTTACACTAATATAGCTCAGATGTAATTAAATTAGATTTTCATATCACAAAATTAGATTAGAATTGATAAAAGGTTCTTATAAATATACACATCAATTGAGACTTTGGATTCTTCCAATTAATCATTACGTCATGTCGGATATATAAGGCCTTCAAAATATTATCATTATATGTTCCTTCTCAAAACTCTTCAATATGGTTCAATTATATACTATTATTAGATTAATTGTATAATCCATTCCCAATGTACCCTTACAAGGATTATGATATCAATCAAAGAATTTTTATCACATCAAACAAAAAATTATACCTTGTTTATGTTTATGTATGTTGAACTATATATCATATAGTGTAACATCATATGATATGGACCAGGGTTCTGTGTAGTTCATGTATATATGATATAAACTATTATTTAATAGTTTTTTCATAGATCATGGTCATACAAAAAATTAAACATATTTATATTAGTGATGAACCCTTGAAGCTAATAATATTTTTACTATGATCTACAAAACATTATTATATATTGGTGACTTTGTTTTGAATTATTAAATAGGATTAAGATAGGACATATATGCATCACTATTTATCATATGACCGTAGAAATCAATCCATATTATGTTTCTATATATTTCCTAATATCGTGGCCATAAAAAAAACCAATGTGTTTGAGGTTGTTAGAAACACTAGGATATAAAGTGGAATTATGTTAGTAAATATTGATATATATTACAAGGATGGTGGAATCATATTTTATTTAATGTCCCAAAATAATAAGAATAAAGCTACATGATGATTTTATATTTTTATTATCACTGAATGATATAACACTTGCACATAAGTGGAGGAGGAAAAAAATTAAGGCTCTATTGGGAATCAAAGATGAATACATTATGTAAATTAGTAATGGATTCATCAAATGAGTTGAAAAATTATATAAATTCTTTTTGTATTTATAATTTGGATAGTATAGGATATGATTGATACAAATAAAAAAATAATAGGAACATGTTCACAAATTATTCTTATAAAACTAGAATTTATGGTTATATGTTAGCTGGACCATGATATTATTGTAAACTATTATCACCATATTTGTTACATTAAAATTTTATGGACATCATTCCTATAAAAATTGAGGTGATACATATAGGAAATTCATTTTAGATATGGTAAATATGGGATAAAACCTCATATGTACTATATGGTTATGTAGGATTGAATATATACCACCAATGATGCATCATGTTACAAGGAATAAGGGTCTCTCTATATTTATTTTGTACCATTGGGAAATATTATGGTCATATGAAGGTGAAGAAACTAATATAAGTGTTGAGAAATTGTCAGAAATTTGTATTTTATCATTTTTTATTAGAGAATAATGATATTATATGAATTATTATACAAATCAATTCCAAATAAAATTATGATAGGTATCATGTAATGGAATTGTCTTATCATTTTCCTTTTTTTGTAGTATGAATCATAAGTTTAATATATTTATGAAATGTGATAAGTACTAGATGTTCTATAAATGATGGTAATTTTATGAGGACATTTATATAGGGGATTTTATAGACATGTATCATTAATAAAATGAAATTTATAATTTTGTTGATAAATTATTAAAAATCCAACATGAATAAAATTGGAGACCTAGAACCCTGACAATATATGGGTGGCATAATAGAAATTTAACTGACATCCATGTCTAATAGTATAGACATAACATTTAATTTGATAATGATAGTAATCAAGACACAGTTAGTTCTTGTATATGGAATGGTATTTTTATCGAAGTGTATACTAATAAATTAAATAAGGGAATATTTCCAAACTCCAATAGGGATATAACATTAATTCAAATATAATGGCTCTCATTAGATTATAAGATCATGCATGTTGGACCATATATCATATATTTCAACATCATGTGATTATGGTTTATATACTCTTAATGTTAAGGTTACATGATGATAAATTCTCCCATGTAGTTTTGATTCATTCATAATTAACTGGAAAAAATATTTTTTGTGTATGGTATGAGGGATGCTTCAATTCATTATAAATATTCAAATAGATAGAAATTGTTGGTGAATCTAGTTTGATTTAATGTTAAATAATACTTATGTATCCTTGAATTTATATAATCCATTATGTGTTCTAAATTCATTGTAGTCAAAGAAAAATATATGTTAGAGTATTATTATTTTTATTATATAAGGTACCACCCATTTTGGTTCAAGCATGAATGGTATTTTTCATGTATCATGGGAGTAATAATAGAATTTAACAATTAAATATCTAATAATAATAAGAGAAAAATTCAATTCAAATAGGTCTTTAATATTTCATTTTTTGTTTTATTGATGTGTTCATAACCAATGTTAATCATGTCACTCCAACTCATCCAACGTGATCTAAGACCAATCAGTATTTTAAAATATGTTAAATATAATATTATAGAGTAATGGAAGTGGGACCTAAATGGAAACTATAACATTATTACAATATTAAATGAAATATGGGGATACTTATTTAGTATTACATCATTTTATATGATAATACCATAGTGGGTGCATGAGTATTTCTATCAAATTCTTCTTATCCATTTCCACTATCATCAAGATGATATTATATGTGGTGTTGGAAATGTAGAAAGATATGAACATGTGATGAATGGTTGGATAAAATATTATATTATTGTTACATCATATTGAACACATAATACATTAAATGGGTGTTTTTGTTAATTAATATTGTGTAAATGATACAAAATTTAGGAATAATATTTGTCTTTATGAAGATCATTGTAACCTTGGTTTCTAATTACATTAGGGATATAACCATATATCTATTGGAGAATTCTTTTGAGATGATATAATTGAACCACCTGGATATAACAATGTAATATAATCTAATAATATAAATTCCTCACTTCAGAAATAATGATTTGTACTTGGTGTATGAAATATTTCATGGGTTGATATATGAAATATTTCATGGGTTCATATATGAAATTTAAATTTTCATTTCAAGAATGATGTATCAGTGTGAACTCTGTATAATATTTATGGTTTCACCAATAACATTACACTATATGATCACAAACCCAATGGATCATTTATATCGGACATTGTTGAAATTCTTTCATTGTATAGAATGATGATTAAATACTGTCACAAAATATATTCATTATTAGATTAATTTGTTTAGAGAATTTCACATTATAGGTTGACTACAATAAGATCCAACCAGTCATTTACAAAACTAATCATTGAATATATTGGATATTTGTGATTAAGTGGTATAGTATATTCATTGATCACCTCCACGTCATTATTGAGGAATAGTAATACCACATGACAATGTGTGATACAAATGGATGTTTTTCCATTTTTAGATATTCTAGTTTTAGGGATACAATTTACAATGCATCATATTGGGTATTATTTAAGCATGGGATGTGAGACATTATTGTATTATAGGATAATTAAACCATGAAAAATCATAAAACATTAATCCAAAAAATCAATTCGTCAATATTTATGGAATATTCCCAGTTGATCTACTTGGTAAGAAACTGTAATTTATCATTAATATTTAATCAAGATACATGTATCTCTATATCCAATACCAAAAATGAACAAAAGGACTAGTATTTTACCATTTTATTAGTGCATCCCATTGATATTCAGATAGAGTAAATGTAGTATATGATTTTCCATGGTGATGATTAACACTTCATTTTAAGAAATTCATTCTATATTGATAGTGTAATTGATTGTAACACATTATTGATGACTCTAGGGACACCCATACTCATTGTATATAGAAATTATCCTAATAAATATTATTTAAAATTTCATGAATAATCCCACTGATACAACGGATAGGGTATTATTTGATGATGATTGAGTTGTTGCGGTGACTCATTATCATTGTTCATTTTTCAGTAATAATTCCAAAGATATTATTTATTTTACAATCTATTAAAAATATCATGGAAGTGTTTTAATTATCTTATATATTAATATCCTCTAATGTTAAATAGTTTTTTCATTGTGGCCATTAAATTATGCATTATTGTGAATTGTTACATTTTTTCTAATATAATAATGTTCCATATACATTTATACTATCTGTTTTGTTAATCAATGTTAAATTTCATACACATTTATATTATATAAATCATTTAATGTATTATAATAAATATCACTGAGATGTATTTAATTATATCACACATTTTATTTTTAGCTATGTAACACTATTATTTGAGGGATCCTGTGAATTATCATAAATATTGATAATTATATTGAGAAAAAATATTTTTCGAATTGATTCAATTAACATAAAAAATAATATATAAAAATATCTTTTAGGTTATGATTAACTATTTAAATTTTGAAAAGGGATATATTTTTCATATTAAATATAATAGAAAAATTTTAGAATACATTAACATTTTGATTAGTGAAATATAAAACATATCCAAAAAATATAATTTTTATTTACTTTATTTAAATTATTATTTTGTTTAAATATGAATATTCTTGTTTTTTTAAAGAGATATATTTATGTTAAATAAGGTTTTATATTTTGTAAAATATTACATATCATATTAACTTTTTTAATTTATTAAGTATTATTTTATAGAAATAAATGATATTTTTTAAAAAAAAATAAAAAATTAAAATGAATTAATTCAAAGAGGTTAATTTAATGACTGCATTGAATGATATGTAAATACTTTAAGGATATTCAATAAAATGTAAGATATTTTCTAATTAAGTCAATTTATTTGTTAATTTTTTTTCTAGCATATGATTATCGAAACATTCATAACGAATAAAAACATATCACAACACTAAAGTAGTTATCAAGTAGATATAGGATCCAGGAAAACATAGTTCTTTAATTTTTTTAATTGAAATTGAAAACATATAATTTTAGTCATTACAAGGGTGTTTAAAAACATAAGAGTAGAATAATCATCATATATCATCTTAATCCAATGATACACAAAACATATGATCATGGAAGGCCCACATCATACTTGTTTCTATATGGTCCCTCTTTGAAACCACCACACGGTTGGATTCACTATACACATGTGAGAAAACTAAATGATGTTATGTTACATGTTTGTTTCACTCAATCCAAGTAGGTGTATTTTTCTATGGAAAATTCATCATTCTCATCATTAAATCCATGAAAATTGTTTCAGAATCGCTTTGATTTAAAATTGAAATAAACTTGTGTCATATAATATGTTCAATAGTGGAAATCATATTCCATAACTCCACATCATAATAAGTTATAATTATAATATAGTAATGTAAAAATCATTGAAAAATCCATGGGGGTTTTTAATATTACTCTTTAACCTAAGGACCTTGGCATGTCAGATGTAGCGCCATAAACATTGGTCTTTATCCAGGATTCAATTCAACAAATCCATAAAAATGATTTCAGTATATAGGGATGCCTTGTTCTACCGGAAGCACTCAAAAATATTCAGGTATTAAGATTAGTCAAGCTAATAGACATCACACCTGCATATTTATTTACTTCAAATTTATCATCTATATGAAAGGTCACAGATAATTCATGATTTGATGTTATGAGGTCCTAAAATATTCTTAAATTACAAGTTCTTTAGATCATATAAAATATAGATGTTGTGGCGTCCAAGAGAAGGCAATGAATCTGGTTTATTTTTCCAATGATTGGTGATTGAATGTTGGAAATATACCTAGCTTATACCTTCATTGTTATCAAGGCAAAACATCTGTCCTTCCGAATTCCACATCTCCATTTCTTAGCCACACATAAAAAATAGGTGTTACATATATTATTCATAATGTAAAAGGTGGAAAAAGGAAGAAATATAATACTATATGTCCTTTTTCATTTTTTCATGTTTTGGAATCCTATTTTTAAATATTTTACATAGATGAATATATCTCATGGTCCGGATTATGTAATCAATAAATATATATTTGTATGATGGTGTCATGGGGAAGTTCTCACATTCTATTTTTTAGTACTCCATGACATTGAACTGCCCACTACTACTCGGAAACCAAACTAGTGGGTCAATGTTCATGAGGCAACTTTTTCAATTTCCCCCACATCCCATAAGGGAAGAAGATATTTTATGTTATAACGTTTTAATAATTAAGCTATTGTAAAATTGATTTTTTCAATGGAAATGATATATTTGACTCTATTTGACTTGTCCAGTCGATAAGAATCCAACAATTGTTGTCAGATTCTATACTACACATCTATTTTGTTCTTTTCCTAATGTACTTAATGGAATTCATTAATAAGGTCATATAAATATCCTAATATAGTATGAATAAAAATACATAAAACTTATCAGGAACCTTATTTTTAGGAAATTACATGATTACTAATAAAAAATTTCTCATTCCTTGTGTATTTTCATATGATTCCATAATTTATAATTTTTCGATACATATTTCCCAGTCCCCCCAATTCAATGGTCTTGATAGAAACCTTTAATGTGACAGTAATAAGTTTTATTTCATGAATAATAACAGCCCATATAAATTACATTTTCATACTCTACATCTTATGGACTATTCTTCTTTGCCACCTATAGATAAAAAAGATGAAAAATTTAGAGGTGATTAATAAATTAACCAGGAATACCATCTCAGCTCAAGACACAGACTGCCCTAATAAACATGATATTAGATTTCGAATACTAGATTTTATTTATATAAGTTATTTAATCCTCACATTTCCCCAATAGAGTTTCACACCAATGTAGTTAAATTGGAGGGATACCATTTTAACTCCTTTTTTTCTAGTGATCTTGTTCTTTTTACCCACCAATATCTGATCATAAAAAACTATAATTTTTTGTATTCATATAGTAACATGATTATACACTTATTAATAGTGAGTGATGAGGGATGTAAAAGAATTTATGTTCCTATATAAATCCTTCACAAATAAGAGGATATTTTATTCATATTAATGTTTTGATGGAATGGGTTCGCCCTTACCAGCAATAACTTATATGTATAACCCAACCAGAGATATATTATTGATAAATATACGTATGTAATATTTAATAAGACAAAGGAAAGGACTTGAGAGAGTATGACCATTTTTTACTACATTTTAACACTAAAAATATACATTGGGGGACACATTTATTAAAATGTATAGCCATTCAGATGGTTGAATGAAGCATATTAAAATAAAAAATTGATTGAAAACCCATAACTTATATGTATATTGAGTTGAAAATTCCATTTTAGGTAATCAAATTTTTTATCTAAATAAATCATGTTGGATAAATTCCAATCCTTAACTTTTTTCTTCAATATGATGACACATTCTGATGTAATGAATAAAAAAATATGAATACATCTTACAGGAATATGTATGTATACATTTTTATGATTTTCTCTATGATAACACCCCCATTCTGAAAATTGTGATTTTTATAATCAATTTAAGGACATATTTCCACAGGTAACCAACCTAATTTTTATATTTAATCATCATCATCATTCATAGAAATCATGTAATTAACATTTTAATTGATTCATTGTGAAATTGAGGAATGAGTCAAGAATTACATACTGAATATATGAAGTCATCCTGAAGACTTTCATAAAATAACCTCCTTAAATTAATACCAAATCCATCTGGTCCAGAAAAACTATTCAAATTAAGAGATAAGATATATTTCATGACCTACACTTTATCTGGTTATTTGAAAAGTCATTAGTTCTATTCATTTTATATAAATTCATTTATATTATCAATCATATTCAATGGGTTATTCAACACATCATATTCTAAAATTTCACTAACTTATTCAACCATGGTGATTGAAAAATCATTCTTCGGGGTGTACATATGACAATTAATTTTGATAACTTTGTTTTATTTTTTATCTCTCTTATCCTTATATATTCAATGAATCCATCTGGATTTTCTATCACATTTGATCATCTACTTCAAATAAAAGTTATTTTTTCAATAATTTTATTGATGGTTAGAAGAACATCATGATTTGAATGAGATAAAAAAATATCCCTATAGGGGGAATAAATGTCATTATTTCTCACTTAAATTCATTCTAGTTATTTCTCATGATCCTTATTTTCATGGTTAGTCATTGAGAAATAGTTTTAATTCTATTCACTAATGATCCTCTTATTATTATTTTTAATTTCTCAGCATGCCTCCAAATTTCTCTCCCAATTGGTAAAAACATACATTCCACTAATATAAATTAACCATATCAATGAATGAAATCACATCCATTATTGATACAGAAATAAAGATTATACAACCATACCATGTCATATACTTCCACAATTATGGGATTTTGGTCAGAGTGATCTTTGGGAAGGATGAAGCCTTCAAACCCATTAGTAAAACACGAATAATCCAATTTCTCAATAAAATCAAGAAATATTTCTTCATTTCTACCCACTAAATGTTTACCTAGTAAATGTAAACTCAGATCCAATAATTGGAACTTTTATAATGTTTGATTGATCAATGAAAGATTAAAAGTCAGTGGTTTCTGTCATTTTGTAGATGGATCTAGTATTTTCCTCATGTGAAAAGATAGTGTTAATGTCACCCATCACAAACTAATTATTATCAACATTCCCAGATGATTCCTTAAGCTCCATCCAAAGGTCTCTTATCATAATATATGATGACGATGAAGACATTAACAATGTATGAATAGTGTGGAACAAGATTTTGTTAGTGAGGTTAAATCAATTATTTTTTCTATTACATGGCATAATTTGAATTCTGTAATTCCTAGGAACCCATAGATGATACATGAATCAATTTTGAAAGTTTTAAGAACTAAATTTTATCATATAGAAGACTATAATAAGTTATTCCAATTCCAAAAAAACATTCTCTGTTATTCTATAACAAAAAATAATCAGTATGATTTACATAATGATCATCCTAAGAAAATTGTCTATTATTGGGATCCAGACCATGGAAATTACAATATAAGAGCTGTAATTATTAAAGGAATTACCCTTTAACATGGGTATTCTATCCTTTACATCATTACATAGACATTCCATTTTCACTTTTTTCTTTTCCACATACCATCGCTTTTGGTTTCCCCAATTTGTAAACAATTCATACATTGAGTTTACCTAATGTTAATTTGATTATCCATTTTTCTCGAGAATCAAAATATACATAGAGGGTTGTGATTCATCGCACTCAAATCCCAAAAACAACAACATTATGAGGTGAATTTTTTAAGAGGTCATAGTAATAGTTACATTGTTCATGGATACCTTCTTATAGGATGTCATTGAGGGAGGAACATATGAAAAGGGAGCACCCCTGTTATTAATAGAATCATGTTTTGAGGATTAAATTCCATTATAACAATGAGTAATTTGTTTTTTATCTATTCATTTTTTCTTTTTTTCTAAGACTTCCTGGTGTTCTCAGCCATTAAACATCTCGCCTTTTTACTCCTAGGCTCTTGGGATTTTATTAAACATTTAACTTTGTTCTAACCATTTTTTATGAGTATATATCTTCATTAACACTACATGTACATTCTTATTTGCAAGTAGTAATATGTGGGTGTTCTTATTCATTCCATTATTCTTTGGTGTGCATATATTTTTTGAATATATTTTTTTGAAATCCATATATTAGTAATGTCTTTTGAATTCCTTCTATGTGCATATCCACATAAGAAAGGTCATGCGGTTGTGCACAACATTGTGGAATTATTATATTTCCATTTTATATGACCCCATATTGTTTGGATTGTATATTTTATATGTACTTATAAAATTTGGATTCATGCTCCTTTGGACTTCCCTCTATATTACGATTAGGTAAATTCAAAATCTCTACCTCTACATCCTCACTGGTCCCGTTATGGTTTTCATTGGAGGTAGGGTGTGGAGTTCAACAATGGTATGGTTTTTCCCATATAATAAACACTTATATTCCCCAAATATTATTTTTGTTGCACATACCTCACCTCTATATTGGTACAATAATTCCCACATTCTCAATCCATAGGGGTTGTTCACCATTATTCCATTACCCATAACATCAACCTCATATTGGAAAAGAATGATGTTTCCTAATTTATTCCTATGGTATGATCATTTGATTTCCTATACCCTTCCTAAAATTGGTGGAATCCTTCCCCTTAATATTTCAACTATAAAACTCCTTGTACATTATTTATTTAGGGAAATGATTTCATTTTACCATGAAATTCATACCGAACATTAGAATATTTTATATTGGATCTATAAAGTAATCCCTTCACCCCTAATGGTTAACACTACTACATCCAAAAGGATGAAAATCATATCAACATAGACCAGGATCTGACTACAGTGACAATATCTCAAACATTTAGTCTATATTTCAATCATAATCAAATTTACAGAAACTAAAGAACATACCCATAGAATATGTGGATTCCAATATAAGCAATTCAATTTGAATGTGTGAATTCGTACATGATTGTGAGTTTTCCTTACAACATCCAGGTCAAAGATCATATCACAATCATGGATTTGAAAGATGTCATGCCTCAAGGATAATTACCCAATTATCAAAGTAATTCACTTGTAGTTATTAGAGGGAAATCCACAATTTAATATCCTCTACCCATTGTAGTTATGTAACAATCACTAAAACCCAAAATATATTCAATCTGATTCATGAGATCCTTGACCTTCCATAACATCTCACCATTTTAAACTTCAAATCATGCAATAATGGAGAACTGAAAATAATGTACCCTTTCATTCATAGACTACTTTTTTTTGTGACATGCAATGTCTTATAATTGGTGTAAATCATAGCAGGAGGATGATCGATGTCCCTAATGGTAGGGTTGGATGTTTATTTAACCACTTCCAAAATTTTCCTATTTGTTCCAGTAACATTATTAGGGGCGATATCTTCTATATTTGACATCCATGACACAACATAAAAACATCAGTTGTTCCCAACATTATCCACTACTGATGAAAATCTCAGATTTCAACTAACATTCACCTTCTCCCTATCATAAGGATCTTTGGGATTAGGAATATTCCCAATCTATTATTTATCAATTGAATCTCTCATCAATGTGAAATATTTAATTTATGATGGAGATTTATTTATAAATATATATCATATTAAAAATAAATGTATATATATATAATAAACTGTGGTGTGGACTAGATTATGTCATATTTTTTGAAGAAACAATTATTCACAATTATCATCACTACTAGTGAAACTCTTTTAATGATTTTAACATGTCGCGCTCTATTGATAAAAAATTTATCATATCACCTAAAACCATACAAAATTATGATTTTTTAGTTTCTAGTTTTACAATGTTTAATGTTTTTATCAGTTCAATATGTTTCATTTTTATTAAATAAAATTTCACAATAGATTGTACATTACATTATTTCTACACTGTATTATACAAAGCTATTATGAATAATATACGTATTTCATAGCATGATTAGTACATGGATATTCATATATAGTTGGATTCTTGAATCCCATCATGATTTAGAACATCGTTCATTGAATATCATTCACATTATATTTTTTAATGTACTATACATACATTATACAAAGTATTTTTTATAAAAAAAATATCCACAAACACCTCTTAAATATAATTTTTCTACATTTATAAAATTAATACATATTATTTTTCAATATTATATTGGAATAGTTTTATAAAACATGGATATAAAACTTGTATATGGCAATATATTGAAAACCTCAGTTCAATGAATGCTTCATATATGGGAGGAATGAGATGGTATCATTGCATGATCAAATGGTTTACATCAACTAGATCAAAAAATAGTAATTTATAAATATCATTAAAATGGATGAACAATTAAAGCAAAGGTGTTTGTCTAACACAGATTTTCCATGGAACATCGTTACACGTTATAAGATAATATGTTCCTTTATTAGTCACATATATTTATGGGATATGCTACTAAATATTTTTCGAACTGAATCAAATTAGAACATTGCATAATTGTTTCATCCCCCTAGAGGCACCACGTCTCTGTTGCAACTCAATCATACATAAATCCTCATCTTCAATTCCACTTCCATATCTGGCTGAACATTGACCTTCAAACATAAGCATTGATTTTTGTTCCATTTGGATGGCTATTTGATTTAGACTCCCATGAACAAAAAGAAAATTATAGGCCATACTCAAAATCATTTTCCAATATTATTCATGGAAAATTATATTTTTCTTTTTTATTTAGAATATTTTTAACTTCATTCAATGTTAATCATGATAAAAAATTCATGGACTTCCTCAAATATTTTTAAAAATACATATTTGTATATTATTTTTAACTTGTTTGTCTAATTTTTTTCCATTTTCAGTTACCAATGAAAATGTATTAAAAATTTATGAGTGGTTCATTAAATCATCAAATTAATCAAAAAAATTATTGGAAGACAATTACATTTTCATCAAAATATCCACTGGATCATCAATCATAACATTTAAATTTGTTATGAACACCATAGTGTACTTTCAACAGTACTCATCAAGAGTCATCAATTCTCATCCTTCCCCATTGAATGTAAGGTGATGTAACTTAGATACCCCCTCATTTATTATTCAAAAAGATTCTATATTTTTCAATCACCAGAACATTAAATTCAAAAAAATAAGAAAGATTAAAATCCCTTATAGTCATAAGATTAAACTTTTTTAAACCCTATGATTTCATAATGAAAATAAAAATGTTCTTAATAACCTAAAAGATATCATTTGGTAGTGGGTGGTTGAACATGATGTTTGAGTAATCATTCTACAAACCACTCTATCAAAATAAATTCTTCGAATATATACAAAACCAGATATTTTATAGAAATTTATTCAAGCATGATACCTCCAGTATCTAATTTTCATTTGATTAAATTATATCTAATATCAAATAAATTGGATTATTAATTTTTAACAATGTTTTTAGAAAAAACTATAAAAATATGATTTTCACATGATAATTTTTGTGGTCTCAATGTATGAATTTTTTAAAATTTTATCCACACTTTATTCCATATCATCTATTTATTAAATGTATAGTTGGAAAATATTAAATCTTTTTTTTCTTAAAGTCACAAAATTCTACTTATTACTATACCAACGAACGGAAAACTCTCATAAAAATAATGGTTCACTGGAATTTGATCTCCCAACAGTATAAATCCCTTCCGAATTGGAAGATATAAATCCCAATGTTTTCTACTATAGTCTGTGTATGTATAGTAACTCCTAGTTCAGTGTTCTGTTAACGTTTCTAAAAATTCATTTAGAATATTAAAATTGGACCTCATTAGGATCAATCTAAATTCTGGCACATTGAATCACTTATTAATTTATTTCTGAGGGTTGTTTTATTAAATAAATTACAATTAAATGTATTATGTTTAATTTTTTCCATTTTAACATTATTTCTATAATCATCGATGTGGAATTTGTTCCAATGAAATTTGGAGTCGAAACATATTTTTTATCCTCTATTCCAATAATTTTAAATAGTTCCATTGAATACTGTTATCTATATAGAAATATGTAATATAGTTTCCAATAAATCTAATATCCCAATAATCAGGTCACCAAACCAATAATGAGCATTTGAATTTTTTTCCAACATAGAAAACTCATCATAGAGACACTTTATGTAACTGGGAAAAGTGATTTCATGAACATTAAAAATATCCATGAGACCACCATTTTTCATCTCTCTCAGATAAAGGATGATACCAACTATACCTTTAATAAAAATAACATTCATTAAAAACATCCAATTTTCAATACTAGGCCTTAAGGGCCTATTTCAAACCATAGAAATATTTCTTTAACCTATATAAAATCCTTCTATAATTATCTAGGAAAAAACCTTCAGGTTATTCCATATTTAATTCCTCCCCATGATCAATATTTAGAATTATTTATTTTACTCAAATTGATACAATGTAAAATGTTTGTGTACTACCTACGTCATAAAAATTTAATAGAATCCCATTTTTATACCAATTTAAAATCACTTCAAATTCAATACATTCTATTTGATAATAGGCTTTCAAAAAAATCCTATAATGGTTTTTTTATACCTCAACATTCACATTTTGGTTTATATTAACTATGTTAGCAATTTTATAAGGTTAAATATGAGACATAATTATAGTTTGATCTTCAAATCTCAATCATCTTATACTATGATCAATAGTCTAGTGATATACAATAATATTTCAATATCATCATGCTTCTTAATTTTATCATACTATTATGTCTCATTTATATTTTTTCTTCCTCATCAATGGTCTGTTTAGAATTAATACTTTTTGTTATTAAAAATTCCCCAAAAACTTCATAAATTATCTATTATAACATTTGTATATAATTTTCTATCAAACCTGAATCAATTTTTATATTTAATTTAATCTTATATTCTCTATTTTTATGTCACTATAGTCAACTATCATATATAGAAATTTGTTCAAACATCTATATCCTCTTCCATTTGATAGGTGACCGATGAAAATTCTTTTATCTTCATTCCCTAAAAAAATTCCCAAAATGTTGTTCTTTATTTTTATTATACAAGAAAATCTAAAAAAATTGAATTATTTTTTTAGTTTTATTTTTGAAATTCCTCGTTTTATATGATGATTTTATTTTTATTATATTATTTATCAAATGATATGTATATGTATGTATGTACATATAACCTATAATTAGAAAAAAAATTAGATGTTGTATTCACCTAACATAGTCTTTGCCAAATCTACTAATATTTCATCGATCCTTTCAGCTACCCTATTTTTCTTGGGATTATATGATTTACTATATAAAAAATTGCATCCATGTTTTGAATGATTACATTTCAAATAATCAAAAGTTAAGTCCTTATAATTTCCTGATATGAGTTTATGGATATCAAGAACTAGTTCTTTATCTGGTTTCCTTTTGAAACGATTAACCATTATTATTTACAATAAATTATGTTTGATAAATATGAAATTATTCCACTGAGTATAATCGTAAATTATAGTAATGAAATAGATATATCTTATGGTATAATAATCAGTCTTTAGACCACATAAATCAATATTAAAATCTCATTTGTTCTAGATGAAATATTGTTCAATCCTTTTTGTAAACCTTGCCTCATTTTTATTTCATTATATGTATCATAGTTTTCATCCCTATATATCATTATGTTGGTTAGAAATATAAAAAGATCTATCTTCAATATTTCTCTCATTATTCTAGGACCATGATGACCATGAAATCATTGCAATATGTGGTATTTATCTTTGGCACTCAAATTAACAAGAATTTATAGAAAAAAAATTTTGAAATATATTTTTCATAGTTCATTTACATGGAGTGAAAAACCTTCCATCATTTGCATTTTTTATGATCCATGAATCATTTTTAAATTCCACCTTTTGGACATTTATAAAATATGGAAGAAAATAGTAAAATTTTAGATTGTCCCTTTAACATATAATACAATTTTTAACATTAGATTTTCAGATACAATATCTAATTATCCAAATCCATTAACTTTCAGGTAATAAGATATTATTAAAGATCATTGATTTTTTTTCCCACTCAATATTTTTCAATGTTTTTGTGTCACCAGTAGTGAATGAAGAACTTCCATTATCATGTATTCATGACTTGGTTATTCTACAAGACATAAAAAAATTATTATCCAATCTTGATTTTCATTATTAAATTTTTCAATCCACATTCATTTGTTAAAATAATTTTTTTAAGATCCTACTCATAAACATTTTAGAAATATGTCACATTCTATATAAATAGTAAACCATGATTTATGATGGATGATATGAAAAATTCCATGTTTTTTAATTCTTTTTTTTGAAAATTATTGATCATTTTCTCAAAATAGGTCCCTTTGGTTCATTTCTCAATTCTTGTAGAGATATGTTATACCATCATGTGTATTATTTTCACTAAAAAACATAAGCCCTATAGTACACACTTAACCGTGATATTACATAATGTAATATCCATGTTCTTATGATTGATTACATTTTACTTCCATATACAATAATGGTCTCTACTATGAGTTAATATATCACGATGAAGAATTTCTAACTTCCATTTAAATAGAAGATTGTATCATAATTGTATTAATGATATATATTGGACTAGAACCTGTTTCAGGACATCAATTATTAGACATAACATATTTATTTTTAATTTTATTTATATTTGATTTAACCTTCCTCTTTGAACTCATATTTTTCAATATATCTGTATGATTCATACTTAACAACAAAAGACATACTGAATTATTTTCAAAATAATTTCAATATATCATATGATTCAATACATTTTGAGTGAGTGTTAGACTATTCCACATGATTTATAAAATGTTTCCCTACAAATTATTGTACGATAATGTCTATTTCAGAAATATTCAATTTGTGTCTTCCAATTTATTCAGTGTAAATAAGTTCTTTGTTGTTATATTATTCCATTCCCTCATATATATTTTCATTGTCTATTTATAAAATATTATATATATCCCCAAATTTTTTTATCAATAAATTATTTTATCACATTTTTCAGAATTTCATTCAGGTTTTTCATTCAAATTCTAATTTTCACTAAATTAGGTATACAAATATTTTTCTACAAGATCCATAAAATTAGCAGCATCCTGTGATTGGATATATGATATAGAGTTAACATCATTTTCTTTTCTCAGATTTCTTCTTCTTTTATTCATAAGAAACATCTTCATTCATCAACTAAATATTGTTAGATATTTCATGTTTTCACCACATTGATTATTCTGAATTTTATCACCCTTAGACTCTTATATAAAAAATATATTTTTAGAAAACACTCAGGAAATTATTTTAAAGAAATTATATTTGTAACATTTATGTTGTAGATTTCCATTATCCATAAACTATCCCTTCTTGAATTTCTTTAATATGATAGAATTAGTTATATTATAATATTTATCCATATCTTTATAATATGATTCACTTGATTTGGGAATTTCAACATCATTGAATTTGACATTTATCATGGCCCCAATATCCATCTCATCTTTTAATTTATTCTTCTATTTTTGGATCATTCTCATTTAAAAATAAATGATAATATTATGATATTTCTTCTGAGTTTGATCTTATATATATTATAAATAAGATTTTATTTGATCAATCATATTATCAAAATTATACATGATATTTTTTAAAATAGTTTTATCATAAATATTTTGACAAAACCTAGAATATTTTATAAAATTGAATTACATAAATTAATGAATTAACGAAAATATTATTCTTCATGCATCATGATATTATCCAATTTTCATCACTATGTTTTCAATTTGGAATCATTGACAATCATGTTTCCTTCATAACTGTTTCCAATTTCATTAAACTTATTTATTTTTTCTAAATACCATTATGTTTTTGTAAATGTTTTCGGAATGATACATATATGATAAATTTTTATTGTTCCACCAGCATAAATATTTATATTTTTCACAAAATTTCAACAGATAATAATTAATATTTCCTTAAAATCATACAATTACTTCATCTTAATCAACATGGATATTATATTTATTATAGGGAAACATTATATTCTTCCAACTAAGATATTTATTTCCCTCAAATATAGAAACTAAATTATTATTGATAAAATTTAGATTATCTATATTTAGTACATAGTGGGTCTTGATATAGGGAACCTAACACTAATACTAATTAATGTTCCAATAGAGGTGATTCAAAACTGAGAGGGGAGGGGTGTATTGAATCAAAAGTGATTTTTTATAATTTTATTTCATTTTAAATTATCCTCTATTAACCTATTATAATCCAATCAAATCTTATTATTACTCAGCCTCTCCCAATTAAAGTAAAATTACATTGAATATGAATGTTTCATTTTTACAAGGTTCAATATGAATGTTAATATACATCATATTTTTATTGGTAATATATCACAATAATTGGTTATACACTATTCTCCCATATTGTTCTAACAAAAATTTATTCTCTACATTCATGTCAAACTATACATTCTAGAGTCGAAATAGAAGAATAGTTTCACACTAACAGAGACAAATTTATTACAAACAAAACAATAAATATTAATTCTGAATGTTGGATACATCTTCAACTATGGATAATGATATTTTTTATACTTAATGATAAATCAAATAAAATATTATCAAATTATGGAGAATATCACTAAATTAGTAATTTTTAACAATCTAAATTTTCGGATCTCAACTAAATTACTCTCATATAGTATGTTAAATTATCGTTATGATCATTATTTGATCATCACATAGAATGTCTCATGTCAGATACTATCTACACAATTATATACTTCTTAATAACCCATTATCAATATATTCATCTTCAAATTATTCTTCTATGAATATGGAATATTATTTTCCAAGGAACTGATGTTCTAAAAAGCCATTCAAAAAACTAAACATTCACTGTGAAACATAATAAGTGTATAAAATAATTTTATCTAAAAAATATATCAACATTACACATTAGTGAACAAATATAATTCGAGAGTTATCCCATAATTTATATGTATCTAATATTTTCCCAATAAGTGGTAGATGCTTGATTATTTCCCATGTAGTGGTAGTTTAAGAATCTATTTTTGATACAAAAAAATTGACTACTCTTTAAACAAAATAAACATCCTTATCTTACGACAAAGTCCACAAAAGATCATATTTTATCCATGGAACACAAATATGAAATCAATATTTATATATTCATAAGATAAAAATTCACCACAAAATATATATCCTATATACATTCATTCTTCACATGGAATATTCCACGATCAGCATAACATCCGGAAAATACAATTTCTCAATATGGAATGAAAATAATTATTTTTACATGGAATTATTTCCACATGGAATTATAAACATATATTATGAATTGAATATTAATCTCATAGAATTATAAATGTGATAAAATTGATATATACAAATATTATATATATCATCAATAATTAGATTCTATTTCATGGAATCTCGTTAACGTGAATATAGAATTTAAGTATTGTACTCACCATATACGTAGTATTTACTACAAACTAATATGTATTTGAAAACACATCTTCCTAAATATTATTTTATGTTTAATTTGAAATTTTAACATGCAAATTTTCTGATGTAGGTGATCATAAATTCAGCCCTAAAGGAATTCAAAATCATAGATTGTCACTATAAAAAAAATATCCATCCAAAGATGATTTCATATCTACAATGAAGAAGTTGATTTTTTTCCTTGATTAGATGACTCAAATCAATGAAAATGGATGACAACGTTCCATATATATCCTTTAAATGACTAAGTTGTTCCCACAATGGATATCGTTCAACAATTATATCACACATGTGGATCCAATGAGTTATAATAAAATTTTTGATTCATAGTGGTAATGTGGAATAAATAGGTAATCGCTCATACCTCACTCTCATAAAAAAATGATTGAACCATTAAACACAAAGGCGAACCACACTGTGAGACCACCAATATGCTCTCATACATTCCAACATACTATCTCCTCTTCCTTGTTACTACACGGATAACTGATTGATGACCTACCCACCTAATATATGGTTGCAGGCCCCTTTGGATGGATATTTGGTTTGAGATATTTTTTTTTCACTCCCATAATTGAAAAGAAAATGTGAATCCTTGCACACAATTGAACATTACATATTCTTTACAAATTATATTTAAAGTTTTTGTAATTATTCTTACATGTGACATTAAATATTGTACATGAATAGTAAATAAAAATTTAGAAGGCCTTATATTAGTCATATTAAAAATTAATATTTGAAAGTCCTTTTCAAAAAATAAATTATTGCATGTTTCCTTACTTTACTATTGAAACATGTCTTTGACATTTAATAACGATTCAATCAATTACCATATTTATAGCCACTACAGTTTGAAGAATATTATAATTTCATCAAAAAATAAAATTTTCATTTAGATGTAATCGTCATTCCACTAGGTGTTTTCAATACTAATTCAACATCTAATCATTTATTTGGTAGTGTGACACCCTTATAAAATTATTTTGACATAAAATATTATAAAAATGATGAATAAAAAAATATATTAACAATTATAGAGTATACGGTATGTTTTCTATTTAATATTATTGTATCATAATCTTCATCGAAAATAGTGGTTGGGTGATATTTACTATTATCTATAGTCTTAAGAGGTTGATGACATTTATTATATTCAATAATATTTAGGCTTCAACACTGGTGACCATAATTCCCATACTAAATACATTTTAAATACAAATGTGTGGGTTTAATTATATATGGGAATTTTCCACTATCAATATCAAAATTATTACCAAAATTAGAAATGTGATTTCTTGATGACATTCATATCTACATATAAAATAAAAACAAGTACCCTTATTAAAATTTACACTATGTTTCATTCCACACATCAGGAATCAGTGAATGGTCATCTTCATCTATCCATATATTTTTTTAATTTCCAATGAGTTACATCATTATTTTAATTCCAAGACAATGATATTTATTTGATACACAACTATCCATATTCACATTGATATAACAGAAAAAGATTTATTCGATGCTATTGATGCCTATTTTTTCTTAACTCAATTCATAGAGAAGGTTTTTGGCCAATAAAAAGTCGATCAATATTACTTTTAGGTTTCACAAAAATACCAAAAGTGTAACTCAAGAATTCTTGTAATCTTTTCCCTATTTGTAGCAATTGATTAATTATTATTTTTATTTAGAATAATGAGATCCATATATAATATCATATAATGATTACATTTTTTTTATTTATATAAAAAAAATACCATAAAAAATCCCAATACATGTAGCCAATTTATTCATATTTCATTGTCTTTTTTGAAAAGAGTCCACCATTATTTTTCATCACTTTAAAATCATAAAAAACTAAAATAACTTTTTTATGATACAATACGTAGAGAATGGAAAATATATTTTCTCACACCCATGACGTTTTTTAAAATTCATTTTTCATTTAATTTCCATTCCATATTTTTTTTGGGGGTTTACACTCATTTTGGTGAAAATTGTGGGTTTTGAAAATTTGGGCCTAACCGCGAGCCCAATTCCAGATTTGAAAACAAATTTTGTTTCTTTTATAACACATTAATTTGTCACCATTTTATACGCATTCCACTTCCCAATTGGAATAAACTAATATATTAAAATCACTATATACCTTTGGACCACATAGAAATCAAAAATCATGATGGATTTGGGTTTTTGATTAAGGAAATGGGCCTGCCCGTAAGCCCATTTCCTGCTTTAAATTATTTTTTTAAATTGCCAATATATCATTAATTGTTTACTATTTTTCAGTGATTACACCTCCCTTGAGAATCCACTATCCCTAGTAGCACCCCCATTATCAGTTTGCATTTTTGGAGCTCATTGGAACCCAGAAGGAGGGCAATTCTTCTCTGAATTTATCAAATAGACCAGATTTGAAGAGGTTAATTCATTCTTTCATATCTCCATCAATATCTACTCTTTCCCCCCATTCCAGTCCCCACATGAACACTTTCTCATTAATATAACTGAAATTGAAATAGTTTTTTTTAGATTCAATATCTGTTTAATTCGGGGTGATTGATTCAGTAGTTTTCATGGTAAGTGTTCCACCCTTCCACTTCTTCTATTTTCTTAGGGTTTCATCCCTCTTTTTTGATGTTGCAATGTTTTCTGAAACTAGGGTTCATACCTAGGGTTTAACCACGAGTCCTTTTGGTGAAAATTAGTGTTTGAGGGATGGATTTATCATCCTTGTGGTGCCAGGGTGGTGTAGTTGATATTTCACACCATATTTTGTGGGATTCGACAATTTCGGTATGTGATTCCATGGATAAACATTTAAGGATCAGTTATTTTGCTTGATTAAATAATTTTTAATGTTCCTTATATGCTTTGAATTATGAAGAAACCCTTTTTTGTAGCAATAGTAAATCATTTGGTATTAGATATACATTTTCTTTTGAACATTGTATTTTTCGAATGTATTTCATGTGTTATATCTTGTGGTAGTATTGTAAAATGTGGAAGTGATTTATTATTTGTTGAAAGTGGCTGACTATTTTGGTTGGGTAATGATATAGTGTCATGTGGGCCTAAAACGGTGGATTTTGATTTGGTTTTATGTGTGTAACCTTGTTATAGAATTGGAATGTGTTTTATGGATTTTGGTGTTTTCATGGGTATCTTCTGCGATGTTGTTCAAGGTTATTATACAAGTTTTGAAAGTTTATTATTAAATGTTTATTGGGCTGCCAATTCTGTTTTGGTAGGGGATTGGTGTGTTTTTTGCATAAAAAGAGGTTTTTGAAATGGGTTTTATGTGCGAAGCTTGGTTATAGTCCTTATAACTATTTTATGAATGTTTTGAATGGTTAATTAATTTTTGTAAGAGGTGAAACAATATCAGCTAACTATTTTTGTTGGCTTATATTTTAGAAAGGTCCATTTCATTTTTGAAATGGCAATTATGTGATATGTATCATCTTGAAAATATTTTATTAAATCGTTTGAAGGAGAATTTTAATTGTGAAAGAGATGAGAATGTGATGTGGACTGTTTTGTGTGTGTGTGATGTGAAAATTAAATTATTTATTATCAAAGGAGGGTTATGTTACATGTGTGTGGGATGTTTTATGAGTTGCAGTATATTATAATCGTATTATAAAAAATTTTAATGGTATTTTGGAAGTGTTGAAGAAATGTGAAATGTGTCGTGGGCTATTTTGGTGTGAGTTGGATTTCAAAATCATTTTCAATGAAAAATGAACTTTTGTGACTTGTTTGGTATACATATGGTTTGTATGGTGAATTTTTGATGTGGAAATAATAATTTCCTGTTCAATGTATATTTCATGACTTGTTGAAATTGTTTGAGCATAAGGGGAAAACCTGGGTGTCTAGGTTGGTGGACAAGTACTAGTATGGTTGTGAATCTATGGGGTTTGGCCTCAGTTTCACAGAGCAATATTGACGCTAAAAACTCTACCTAAACTATGATGATGACGATTGGAGACCACAAGGTTTTTTTATCTTCCCTACTAGTGGTTCGTGCACAAGAATGGATATTTGTGATGGTTACCCTCACCGAGATACGTGGTACCTGGGACCCACGGCTTGGTAGTGCCTAATGGTTATTTCCTATTGATTGTGCTCATTAGTTACAATATACTTACCGACGGCATACGGTACATTTGGATGTAAAATTAAGTAGATTTGGTGTTTATTTTAAAAGTGTTAACCCTTTAAAATAACATACTTGAAAACTATTTTTATTCAAAGTTGCATCCTTTATAAATAGTAACTAGTTGTCATGTTATTGAAAAATTTCATGCTTTTCGTCTTTAGATGTTTGTCACATGGAATCTCTTATTGGTGGTATCCTACTGGGATTTGTCTCACACCCTACTTACACCATTTGGTGTAAGTAGACTTTTTTATTTGGTTTCACTGGTTTTGGTATAGGTTTTATTCCATTGGATTGGGTTTTTAGGAGTCCATCGTGATGCAGTGTCGTGGAGATGGCTTGAGGGAGGTGCCTATTTACGTGTGAATGTTCTTGGGCTGTCTTTTATTGTTTTTTTATCTTTTAATGGTACTTACACATTTAATAAGATTTTGTAATTCACATCGGAATTTTAGTAAAAGATGTTTTTGTTTGAAAAATAGTGTTTTGGTTTCTTGGTTTTGTTTGTCGTTTTATGTTTACAAATTCAGGTAAATCATTCCCAAACATAATTTTATGATACCTGGGTACTTTTACCAGCCTGCGGGGATCTGGAACGCCCTTAGGTTCTTGCCACAGACCGGGTCGGGTGCCGATTTTGATTGTGACCAAATTTGGTTCTTGAAAAAATGGTATAAGAGTAGGTTCGTTGTATTTGAGTCATGTTATTTGGGAAATAGTTACGATAGTCTGGAGTTAAGATTTTTTGGACATGAAAAATTCTTTTATGGGTAGTGTTCTTGATAACCACACCTTATAAAAGGATTCAAGTCTCTAGGGGAAGTCAGGATTTATCTATGTATTTTTGTTTTCTTGGTCTGATGATGATTATGGGAAATGAAAAGAGTGTTGGTTTAATGGTCTCAATGAGCTCGCAGGGTCTGGGAAGCCATGTGGAGCCAGGTATATTAACTAGAACACTCTCTATGATGGTGAAGTTATTTGAATATTTCTTCCAACCATATGTCCAAGTCACCCACTGAAACTAGTTTCCTCTCACATTGTTTTGTGCTTTAGTATTGAAATCATGGAACATTGGTTAAAAAGAGACTTGGTTTTAAGAAGCGTAATTTTTTTGTGAATGAGTTTCAAATAAATATGGAATGGGTTGATTTATGAAATTGTGGAGCTGAATTTTTAGAATTGTTTTGAAATGGAAAATAGTGTGCTTACACCTCTTTTGAAAGCCAGAAACATATTGAAATTGGTTTTAAAAAGTGTTTCCAATATAGTTATCTAAACAATTAATGGGTGTTTTAATGGGATGTGATATTTAGAAATTGATGTGAATAACATGAATGTTATTTATTTTCGATATGGTTGTGTCTTTATGAAGTGTTTTGAATGATGTGAATTGGGATTTTGATCTCATTGTTAGCAGTTTGGAGGAAATGGATGGGTTGGTTGACCATTTTGTTTTTGAAAAGTGGAATGAATTTCAATTTTATACTTTGGAATTTTCATGACCGACCATGTCACGGGGTTAGATGGGATGATGGATAGTTGATTCCCTAACAGGATGAGTTCCGGGACAAATATGGTGAGGGTACCCGGTGTGGCACATAAACATGCATGTGTGAGGCCCATGGGGTACCATTGGTTGATATGCTAACCGCTGAATCATTGGTTTTCATTGAAATGTTTTTAAAGAAAAACATGATGCCTTTATGAATTGTTTGGAATGGTGTATATTGTGTGTTTATGGAAAATGTAGATGCTGTGGGCTGTTTTGAGTCCAAGAACCCCTCCTGTTCAAACTGTTTTTTGGGTTTGTGTTTGGTCGATAAGCTGGGTAGAAGGACCGGTTAGTTGTCTTCTATGAGATATGTTTTGGAACACCATTAAAGTGGTTCCATTAATGTGTTTGGATCTATTTTGTGGCATGATTTTACCAATGGACCATCTTGGTTGGGTCCTTGGGTTCTCCCATTGGATAAGGTATGCCCCCATTAAGGGTTACTGCACAACTGAAGTGTAACCTGGTTTGTTTTTCCATTGGAAAAACCTCTCGACGATCAATGTAAGGAATCATTTCATCATAATTGTAGAATGAGTATACACCATCTACATTCTTGGTTTTTTTTATCCTATTGATGGAGAAGAGTTCTTTTGGATGGTTGAAAGAAACCATATTTTCTTAAACTACCCGATTCGTCGAAGGTGGAAGTTGTTTGGGGTTGTCAGTGTGGATAATTTCTAAGAGGGCGTCTGAGTCCTTCATAGTCTCTTTGATGAAGGGGTTTATGTTAAACCACCCGTGTGGGAAATCTAACCATGAGAGGTTTTTATGTACACTTTTTGGAATGTTGTGATGTTTGGGGATGTTGTATAAGGCCCCCTCCTTGTATTATTTCTATCAATCGCTTTGGTCATGTTCAGTAATGTGTTTTGATGTTGCTTATTCGTTTGAATATAAAGGTGAAATTGCACAATATTTTGTGACTCTTTTTTTTTCATAAGTGTTTCTATTTTATGAGATCTTGACACCCTCTGTTTTATAGGAAGGTGTTTATATGTGTCCTTTATTTCTGTTGTTTCTCACCCAAAGAAATACGGTGTGATGTGAGTGCATCCTCTAAACCCTTATTATAGTGAAATTCCATGTTATGGTAAAGTGATTAATGGAGTGTGTTATGTCTTGGTGAACCCATATGGGATTGAGTGTAGTTTTTTTCAACATCAAAAGAAGAAATTATACTCGGGGGGTTTCAAAATTATAACTTCGAGGCTGAAGATGCTTTAATCAATCCAGCTCAAGCCATAGGTCCCTGAGAGAAGTTGGAAAGTAGTCAGAGGAAAATCCCAGTTTCGTTTATAATCTTGTACAAAAAACTATTCTTAGTATGAGATATGGGAATAATTGTTATATTTGGTGTTTTTATTGTGCTTCTGTTATTCCCGTTCTGTGGAAGGAGCTAGAGGGCCTCATCCCCATGTTATCTCCCAGGGACATTCTTTTCCCCTTTAGATTCGTTTGGGTTTGGGCAAAAGGATTTAGATTTGTCTAGACACTTTGAGTGCATATTTAGTAGTTACCATTCCCCAGAAAACCATATATGTATAAGGATCCACATGGTTAGTGAACAGTTTCCCAAACTATGCTGGAAAACCGTGTGGTCATCCCAACTCTTTATGTTTTGGGGTCTTTCTGTGTTGGCCCATATTTTGTTTAGTTAAGATAGTTGGTTATTATGGTGGGGAGACCCTATATGAGTCTCATTTATATTATTCTTGAAAATTTATAATGGGATTATACCCCTTATACTGGGGATTTTGTTTAGGTCTCCCCTGTTAGTGTCTTGATTCTGTCTCGGAAAAATTTAAGTTGTCTCTTATGGTGGGGAGCCCATTTGTGTATCCTTGTAACAGTAACTCACTTTTGTCCATGGTCATGTCTTGGAAGTTGGTAGTCTCATTGGTAGCTATATAACCACCTAAATACTCCTTGGGTAAACATTATGATTGGAGAGTTCCCAATGGATTCGTTATATCAAAGTAAGTGTAACCTTGTTCGATGTTCTTGTTTTTTTGGGTAAATTGCTTGAGCCTTGGTCAAATAGTGTTTGAGGAGTTTTCATTTAGGATAAATCATGAATGTGATTGATCATTTTAGTAATGTGGTGATTGTTTTGGTAGTGAAGTATTCCTTCCTTAATTGATCAATAGAGGTGTTTTGGCCTTTGGGGGTGAGGCTTAGCAATGGAGTCCATTTCGGCATTTTGGTTGGGTTTTGTTTTTGCTTTGTCCTTGATGTGGTTGTCCGATGGTGGAATATTTTATAGTGGGGAGAATTTTCACACCCATGAATTTTTTTAATGTAATTATTGCTTTAATTTTCATTTCTTATTTGTTTTCCGGGATTACCGATCTTTTTGGTAAAAATGGTGGGTTTTGAAAATTTGGGCCAAACCACGAGCCCAATTCCATATTTAAAAACAAATATTTTTTTCTTTTCTATAACTCCTTCAGTTTTAACAATTTTATACCCATTCCACTTCCCAATTTTCATACCCTGATATATTAAAATCACCATATCCCTTTGAACAACATAGAAATCCAAAATCATGATGGATTTGGGTTTTTGAATAAGGTAATGGGCATGCTCTTAAGCCCATTTCCTTCTTTAAATTATTTTTTTAATATCTCAATATCTCATTCATTATTTAATTTTTGTCGGTGATTGCACCTCCCTATCTAAGCCACAATCCCTATGATCACCCCCATTATCGGTTTTGCATTATTAGAGCTCATATGAACCCCAAAAGAAGGCAATTATTCTCTAAATTTATCAAATCACCCAGATTTGAAGAGGTAAATTCATTCTTTCATATCTTGTTAAACATTTACTCTTTTTACCCCATTCCAATCCACACATGACCTCATCCTCACCATTTGAACCTCACTAACAGGTTTTATGGCTTTGAGATTCCAAATTTGGTTAATTAGGGGTTATTGTTTCAAGCATTTTCAAGGTAAGTGTTCCTCCCTTCCACTTCTTCCATTTCCTTATGGTTTCATCCCTATTTCTTGATGTTATGAAGTGTAAAAAACATAGTTTTAGTATCTATGGTTTAACCATGAGTCCTTTTGGTGAAGCATTTTGTTCTAGGGATGGATTTTTCATCCTTATGGTGCCGGGGTGGTGCAGTTGGTATTTCACACCATATTTTGAGGGATTCGACAAATTCTGTAATTGATTCCATGGGTAACCATTTATTGATCAGTTAGTTTGCTTGATTAAAAAAAATCTCATGTTCCTTATATGCTATTCATAATAAAAAACCCATTTTTGGTAGCAATAGTAAATCATTTGGTATTAAAATTACATTTTTCTTTGAAGTGTGTATTTTTCGAATGTATTTCATGTGTTATCTCTTGTGGTAGTTTTGAAAAATGTGGATATGATTTATTAGTTTTTGAAAGGGGATGCCTATTTTGGTTGGGTAATTATATAGTGTCATGTGGGCCAAAATGGGGTTCTTTTAATGAGTTTAATGTGTGTAACCTTTTTATACTCCATGAAAGTGTTTTAGGGATTTGTGTGTTCTCATGTATATCTTTTGTGATATTGTTCAAGGTGATTATAGAACATTTGAATGTGGATTATTACATTTTGATTGGGATGGCAATTCGGTTTTGGTTGGGTATTGGTGTGATTTTTGATTAAAAAGTGGTTTTTGAAATGGGTTTTATGTGGAATGCTTGGGTATACTCCTTATAATTGTTTTATGAATGTTCTAAATGGTTTATTGATTTGTGTAAGAGGAGATACTATATCAGAAAACATTTATGGTAGGATTATATTTATAAAAGGTCCATTTAATTTTTGGAAAGGTTGTTATGTGATATGTATCATCTTGGAAATATTTTATTAAATTTTTTGAATGAGATATTGAATTGTGAAATAAATGTGAATGTGATGCAGACTGTTTTGTGGGGGTGTGATATGAAAAATTAAATTTTTTATTATGAAAGGGATTTTATATGCAATGTGTGTGGGATGTTATATGAGTTTCTATATCTGATAATTTTTTAATAAAATTGTTTAATTGTTTTATGGAAGTGTTGAAGAAATGTGAAATGTGTTGTGGGATATTTTGGTCTTAGTCAGATTTCAAAATCATTTTGAATGAAAATTGGACTTTTATGAATTGTGTGGTATACATATGGGATGTTTGGTGAATTTTTGATTTGGGAATAATATTTTCATGTTCAATGAATATTTATTGACCTTTTTACCTTGTTTGAGCACATGAGAAAAAACTGTGTATCTAGGTGGGTGGACAAGTACTAGTATGCTAGTGAATCTTTGGGGTTTGGCCTCAGTTTCACATAGAAAAATTAATGCTTGCAACTCTAACTATACTATGATGATGATGATTTGGGACCACTAGGTTATGGTTATGTTCCCCCCTAGTGGTTCGTGCATGGGAATGGATATTTATGATGGTTACTCTCACAGAGATATGAGGTACATGGGACCCACTGCTAGCTAGTGCCTAGGGATTATTTCATGTTGATTGTTCTCATTAGATACAATATGCTTACCGTAGGCATACGGTACATTTGGATGGAAAATTAAGTTTCTTCGGTGTTTATTTAAAATTTTTTAACCCTTTTAAATAGCCTACTTGAAAACTATTTTTATTCAAAGATTCATCCTTTAGAAATTGTAACTAGATTTTCATGTTTTTGAAAACTTGCATGCTTTTCATCATTAAAAGTTTATCACATTGAATCTCTTAGTGGTGGTATCATACTGGGATTTTTCTCACACCCTACTTACACCATTGGGTGTAAGTATACTTTCTTAATTTGTGTCATAGGTTTGGGTACAGGTTTTAAGCCATTGGTTCGGATTTTTAGCGGTCCATCGTGATGCAGTGTCATAGAGATGGATTAAGGGAGGTTCCTCTTTAAATGTGTATGTTCATGGTATGTATTTTCTTGGTTATGTATATTTGTAATGTTTTTCATTCATTGACTAACATTGTGTAATTCAGTTCTGAATTTTAGTAAAAGAGGTTTTGGTTTGAAAATTCTATTTTTGGATTCTTCGTTTTGTATGTCATTTTATATTTACAATTTCAGGTAATCATTCCCAAAGATCATTTTATGCTACATGGGAACTTGTACCAGCCCGTGGGGATTAGGAACTCCTTTCTAGTATTTCCACAGACTGGGTCGGGTGCCGATTTTGAAGGCAACCAAATTTGGGTTGTGACATATTTCCAGTGGTACTGATAAATACTCAACTACTATTAGATCATCCAACACACTAATATAAGGTGTATATTGCCCACGAAATACTCAACAGAATTTCGTTCCCAACGTTTATCATTTAGAATCTCATCTTTATTCATATATTGGGAATGTTGTGTAAATATTAAATTGATAATTTTTATTAAATTTTACTATAACATTTCATTTGTCAGGAGAAAAATAATAGAATAATCTATCTCATGCAATTTCAACATGATTATTTTATGTTAAGACAATTTTCTATATCCCAAATGAATATTTTTACAAATAATAATCATATTTTAAAAATAGATAATCAATAAAAATAATTTATTCAATGTCTAAATCACGAAACCATCTTTTAAATCTATGACACTTTATGATTACCCTAGATTATCTGAGATTATTTCTGAAAATATATTACATTTTCCTATACCTATACATATCTCTAAGATTCTCACTATCATTTTATCATCCTTATTTACAATGTAAAATAATCCTTCCATTGATTTTAACTAGAGAGACATGTAACATGTATACATAGATATCACGTCCTATTTGATGAATACTGATTACATAACATAACAATCAATGCCAGAATCATATAGGTCTTGGGTATTTGTATACATAGATGCATAATAAACCTTTTCATAATATATATTCATTATCTCCAATATAGATACTAATAAATATTACAATTAATAGGCATATCATACCCAAAACCTATATTCATAACCTAGTGATATGAAACATAAAAAGGGTGACCTCAGATTCTCATAAAGGTTAATCATGGGATGTATTAGTGAACACATAAATATATCATGATCATATGGGTATGAAAACAATATATAGTAATTTAAAAACACCAACATGTACATAAATTATTATATTCTTGATTCAGGTAATAATGCTTGGTAGTCTAAAATAAATGAATTATGCTAAAATTAAATAACATGATCCAAGATAGCATTATATAGTAAATTGTAGGATTTTTATAATAATAAACACTTATAAAAAAATTTTACCAATATAAATGTCACTATACTAAAACTATGATATAATATTGGGTTCACATCCCATTGAATAATAGTATTTATTGTTAACTCCATAGACTATCATTTTGGAAAATGTCCCTTACTCTACTTGGTTCACCCCATATTCTAGTCCTTTTAATCTTTTGAGAGATCCATCCATAAAAAATTATTTGTAGGGATATATAATATTGAGACAACTCATAATACAATGAAAATCATAAATACATATTCTAGATGATCATAAATTATTCACCATATAATAGTGCATGAAAAGTTTATATGCATTATAAAAATTTCCTTATAGCACAACCCTTGAAAAGGAAACTTGATTCTTAAACATTTTATGACATCATCATAGAATAACTTATTTCAAAGAAAAATGGTTCATAAAAATATATTAATCAAATTAATAAACCATATAATTAAACATTAATTATGTTATCAATATATTGTATCCCTTTTATATATTTCGATAATTTCGATGAATATCAACAGAGTTGAAAATTTTATTCAGTTATTACTTAATAAATTTCACAAGTAAAATACCATTTTCAAATTGAAATTATTTATTTAATATAAAATGTAATCCCCAAATAGAAAATATTTTTTTAAAAATTTAACATTGGAAAATATTAATGGAATTTTATAAGAATTTAGTAATCATGATGATGTGAAATTACATTCAATCAGATAAAGATAATCTATAATATTCCTTTATCATTTTTGTAAAAATTTTATATATTACCTATAGAATATGAAATGATGATTTTGTTTTTATAAAATGTAAATTATAAAATTTTATTTAATTAATCATATCCTAATATTAATATCATTCTTGAAAACATGTTTTTTTAGACATGGATATGGAAGGAATAATTTAATTTGACCTAAGAAAGACATAATGCCTCTTTTCCTTATAAACATTCTTTTAGATTTTTGAAGAATTAATGTGTGGACTATTAGGGAAAAAATATTAATAATAAATATTCACATTATTTGATACATTATGTGTTTCTTGAGATATAGATCGTGGAATTTCATTATTTAAAACATAATCACAAACAATCTGGATAAACAATGACATTGTAATATAAAACCCTTTCCACATTAGTAACAATTAAATAATATGACCCATGAAATAATAAAAAAAATTTAAATTTAAATATCACTAAAATTAAAATATTCATGGTATAAAATGTCAAATATTATGTATATGAAACAAAGAAATAATCAAGTGGGAAAGATGTTATATGTCTCCCTAAAATAAAATAGAGGCCAGAAATCTCGTACCTTGAGTTCAAGTTTATTTAAAAGAACATTTAAATTCAAATATAAGAAATATAATTTGTTTATTATTATATAAATAAATCATTTACACAATAATAATATAATATAATACCTACTTATAACATTTCAACACACATTTACTAATAATTACCTATTAAAATCATCATTTTTGGGTGTTACATGTTTCATTTTTTATGAGGGTTTTGGTTTTGTATTTAAAGTAATTTTAATTTTATCATGGTTCCATAATATTAAAAATAATATTTATTATATAAATATCACATATATTCATTTTATTCATATTTTTTTCCATTACTAAAAGGATGAGTTATAAAAATGAGATATATAATACATGTAAATGGTAAGTCGTACAAACACATGCGTGTTGATTTAACATTTTGATAGTTCGAACAAAATAATTATAAATAATAAATAAACTTTATAGAATAATTATTATATCATATATCTCATATAATTTTATAATATATATCATTATTATCATCCATATGAAACTGAAATGAAAATATCACATCACTTCCTGGAGATGGTAGTCCACACATGTCCAGGAGTGATGTTATATTTTTTCAACCAATTGGAAGGTAAGAAGGTAGATGTGATATATATATTATATATGTATTATTAGTTCATAAATAAAATATATATATTCTAATATAACAATAACAACCATCCATGAAATATGATGTTGGAATTTGACTTGTAACATTATGTGGAGGTTGTAGTCCAAACGTACACATGAGCGTGATTTTCACATCACATTTGATGAAATAGTGGTTAGACCCTAGTTGTTCAATGATAATATGAAAATTTAATTATATTTGTGACAAATAATTTATTATATTATAATTAATTCCATAGTTTTTATTGTGGACAAGAATAATTTTAATGAAAGAGGTTTGTTAAGGTGATTATATCATTTTTGAAATAAATCCTTTAGATATCCTCTTAAAAACACTATAGTTTGTATTCTATTGACACATGAACATATATAAAATTTATATAGATTTATATACATGTATTTTTAACTGTTTGGTCTATTCATTACGATCAATGATTCTTAAAGTAGAGGATTAAGGGAGGTGAGTCTATAAGGATTCCTTATAAATTTTCCATTCATAAATATTTTTAAAATTACAATCACTTTATCTAAAAGGAAATTTTTTCCCCTAAAAATTATTTTTTAGGAATATTTTCCTCATTTATGGAAATTTTTTACCTGTACCATTATTTTCACATTTTCTTGTTACAAAATCACTAAATAAAACCAATTTTTTTACTATGTGTACATTTAGATACTTTTAAAAAACATCGATAACATATAATTTTATTGATATAGATTTTCATGTTTTTTGAATCTGAATTCATTGAAATTCAGACTCTGAATTCTTTGAAATTCTGACACCAAATTCTGGGAAACTCAGACTCTTAATTCCTTTATTTTTTGATTCAAAATTATATGAATTTATGAATCCAAAATCATTAGAATTCATAAAAATAATTTTTTAGAGTTTAGACCCGGAATTCTGTGGAATTTTGAATTCTAATTCCATAGAATTCAGACTAAAAATTCCTCAGAATTGAGACTTTGAATTCCTCCAAATTCAGAATCTGAATCCCTTAGAATTTAGACTCTGAATTCCTCATAATTCAATATCTAAATTCCTAAAATTGAGAATACTAATTCCTCATAATTTGGATTCTGGAATCTATATTATTTAGATTCTAAAATATTTGTAAAATAGAATCCTAGTGTATAAAATATGAGATCATTTGAATGAGCTCATTTCAATTCCATCAATATAGATATTACATGTTGTCGAAGTTATTTCTAAAGAGTGGGACTTTTATTATTTATGGGTACTGAACATGCAGTTCATATTTCATCATGTGACTATGATTGTTGCTGAGTACAATCAAGGAGTTACGGGGTTTAGAATATAAAGGTATATACTAACTTAAAGATCAAGGGCTGGTAGAGATAGCAATGCATATTTAGATATTCCTAAAGAGAAATTACCCTGGTGTGGGTAAGATAGACAATCATGAAAGTGTAATTCAAGGGAACATTATCAAAGGTTTTTGGGCACCATTCTCATTGGGATAAAAATTTCATTATTCCATCTACTTTTTGTTTAAATTTAATTTCCACTAAATTATGATTAATAAAAAAAATAAAAATATCGTATACTTTTTTGTAATTTTTTATACTCGGATAGTTAATAATCTATATTCTTTAAGGAATAATATTTTCTTTGTAATTCTTCCTTATGATTTATATCTAGAACTATATTTATAGAACCAATCATGATTATTCAGTATAACTAAAAGTGGTTTTTTGAATTTTCAAATTATAACATTGTAAAACATTGTTTTCCTTAATGTTTATAACTAATGTTTTTAAAATAACAATTAACTCCCAAAATTGTAATTAATCCTCTACATCATTATTTCTAACCTACAATTAGAATCAAAGGGGGACTATGAAATACATATATTCACATATATGTTTTTCTGATCATTTTTTCATTGTTCAAGATTTTCTTTCTTAACATTTATTATTTATGTATTCATAAATATTTTTCTTTATTTATAAACCTTTTCTATGAAAATGTTTTGGTGGTAAATTATTTTTCTTATATAATGGTAGGAATTAAGGTCGTCTTGATTGAAAATCTAAGTCCTAATAGACCACATATTTTTATTTTTTATGATGATAAGTACGGGAGAGACAGAATGCACTCATTAGTTATTAATACTCGAGTAGAAAAATTTTCCATGCTTACTGGAGAAAACAAGATACTTGAAAAAGATGTCAAAACCTTCACCAACCCTGAAAAGTCGGAATATAAAATAAACTATAAGGTAGATAATACATTGTTGTGATCTATGTCCTATAATATATATAGTCGTATTTCATCATATGAAGCAGCTGATTTCATTTTGAAGAATTTAGATGGTACACATTTGGTACATCCAATGTGATAGAAACAAGATAATCAATTATAACAACTGGATATCGTGGAGTTTTTTATTTCTCTATGGAAAAAATGCATGCATTGTGCAAAAAGATTAATGAAAGTTTTAAATAGTTTAAAATCTATAGGGGAAAAATTATTATATAATGAATCTCTTTTGGATATAATTATTGATATTATTTCAAATGAGTGGGAATAAAAAAGGAAAACGATTGATAATATTATGAAAATATCTCCATTTAAAAATGATGAGTTTTTTGGAATTCTTCTTCAACATGAGACAAGAATGAAAAGAGATGCTGATATTAAATAGAAGAAAAATTGAAATGGAAGTGTAGAATTTACTAAAATTAATGTCATTAATCAAGACATTGTTACAAGATATATTTATAATAAAGCTATTATTTTTTTAAATATAGTGAATGTGAACAATCTGATAATGATTTAGAAAATATTTCTCGATGGATGAACCGGATAGTTGGGGAGAAATAATTTCAGTATAGATTTAAGAAGAAATAAATAATGGGCAGGAACAATTTGGATGTCACTTTATATGAATGAAAAATATTATGGAATATAAAGATGTATTTTCCAATATATGAAATAAATTATATGAGCGAAAATAATAATAAGGGAAACAAAAAAAAAATATTACATGATTAATTGTATGAGAGTCTTGATTGCTAATGTCACCTGGAGTTCCTTTGGTGGAGACTCTTCAGATGAATTTACATATTATGAATCTTCTAGTTAGAATACTATTTATATTATATCTAGAGTTCCTAATTAAAATCATTAACTTATGGTTAAGGAACAAAAAGATAAATATCTGACAAATTTATCTTTAATGCAATTTTTTTAATAATGATTATGATGAATCATCAGATGATGAATCTTCCTCATCAACAGATAATACCATACCTTCCACTAAAGAAATATCTATATCTTTTAAACATCATGAGAATTAATATTTTAATAAAGGAAGATAGAATCATAAAATTCTAGAATAACTGTTTTAACTAATGAAGTATCCGACCATTCTAAGGATCAAGATGAGAAATATTTTTATTTTTTAATTGTTTAAAAAAACCTTAAGGAAGCCCATTCAGGTACGGATAAACCTTTTATAGATCATGAGAATATAAATTCTCAGAAAAATGTTTTTGAGGTTTAATATATTTCTAACAATAATGTTATTGATGATACAAATTTGGTTATTAAACTAATTTCAGAAATATATTATTTAATTAAATGTCTATTAAACATTACCTTTAGTAAGAAAAATATTGACACGATGTATTGCCAATTTTTTCCATTAAGTAATCATTCATTTTTTGGTTTTACTTATTTTGAACTAGTTTTTAGACATAACTATTTTGTTCCCCAAAGTTCACCATTTTTTAATAAATGTCATTGTGTTGGGAATTGGGTAAACTATTTATCTCTAAAAAATACTTTGTACATTGGTTTTCATAATGTTTTTTTATATTAAAATTTTTATTCCAAAAATTTATCATTATGAAATTTATTAATCCAATTAGTTCTGGATTCTGAATTTCTGACTCTTATATTTTTTGGAAAATAAATATAGTACAGAAAACAATACATGGTACATGGGTAGTGGATATTCCCAGAATATGACTCGTAACCAGAAACTAATTTATAAAAATATCAAGACGAAATAATGAAAAGTAAATTTCATAGATAATTCTCATGAAGAAATCATTTTTATAGGTAACATCGATCGCCTTGAAAAACATTAATTTCAAATGTTTTATTTGTGATGGGACTTAATGAAAACCTCATTAGAATAAGTCAATTATATAATGAATGTTACCTTTTGAAATTTGGTAATGATAAATACTTAGTAAACATTTCCAATGATGTGTCTAATTATTCATTCCATAGGTAAGATAATGTATAAATATTATACATAAAATACCTTAGGAGCCAGGATCTACCCTTTCAATAGAGAAATAGAAGATAGATCATGGTTATGGAATAACAGTTTAGGATTATGTAACATTTAAAACCTTTTCCATCTCTCAATTAAAATACTTATTATGGATATATTTAATTTTATATTTGACTCATTAAAAGTGTGCGGTCGTTTTCAATATGGACAAAAACATAAATAAAAATTTAAATAAATCGGTGAAGTCCCTTCATATCATTCATCACAAAGAGTGTATATTGAACTATTTGGACTATCACAAACTAGAATTTTTTGTGGAAAATATTATTCATTTGTCTTAGATGATGATAACACTATAGTTAAATTGGTATATATTCTATAAATGATGTCTGAAGAATTTCATTATATCAAAATTATTAATGTCTTAGAAAAAAAAGACAAAACATTCATTAATAACTATTCATAGAGTTAATGGTGGGGAATTTCAATATTCAGTGTTTGAAACTATTTGTAATAAAAAAGGCATTACTCAGAGATTCAAAGCCTCAATAAATCCTCAAATAGAATGGTTTTCTTAAATGATGAAATCATAAATTTCAAGATATAATTATAACCATGTTGAGTGAATATTCTATAACTAAACACTTTTGGGATGAAACTGTATGTACATCATGTTATAAAATAAATTTTCTATTAATTAGAAATTTTCTTAAGAAAACCCCTTCTGAATTTTGGAATGGTAGAAAACCTAGACTTTCCTACATCATGCTATTTGGTTTCAAGGTATTTATTCCAAATATTAAAGATAATATATACAAATTCACACCCAAATCAAATCATATAATATTCTAATAATACTCCAAAACTTCTAAGGCATATTTAGTTTTTAATAAAAATAATTTTACTGATGAAAATATAGTTCAAGCTGAATTTTATGAAAAAGACTATTTTGTTTTTAAACAACCCCAACCTACATCATTAAATGTGTTTTCAAAAACTGATTTTAAACACTTGATAAAAGATACTTTTGAGAAGGAAAATGTTGTTGATAATATTTATGAATTATTTAACCCCTATTAGTTTCTACCGTATTTTTAGTTATATTACTTTTAAAAACCCAAATGAGTTGTTTCATAAAAAATATCCCATTGATAGTATCATTGGAGATGTAAATCAGCCTATAAAGAGAAGGTGTTTTGTAATAAATAAAGTAGAAAATCTTGAATTCTTTTCCCAATTAGAACCAAAAAGCTATAATGAATATCTATGTTATGATAATTGGATTAAATCCATGCATGATGTGCTCAATTAATTTGAATGAAACAATGTTTTGACATTGGTTAGAAGACCAAATGAGCATTTGTTATTTGAGTTCAATAAGTCTTTAATAATATGTGTAATGAAAATTGAAAGATAGTGAGAAACAACGATAAATTATTTACTAAAGCCTATAATTTATATAATGCAATAGACTATGTATCAACCTATTCTCAAGTAGTTATAATTTATTCATTTCACATTTTACTTGAATTTTATCATTCATTAATTTCAAACATTTTTAATCGATGTGAAACATTCTTTCATTCATGGATATGTTCAATAATATGTTTATGTTGAACAAACTTCTAGTTTTGAAGTCAAAATACATCCTGAACATGTTTTAAATCTTACCAAAAAATAATATGTACTTATAGAAAACCCTAGTGCCATTTATCGTAGACTTACAAGAATTTTGTTTCAAAGCAATTATGTTATGGAAATTGATGGTCCAAATCATTTTATAAATCATTATATGAAAAATGATTTGATTGTACAAATTTATGTTGATGAAATTATATTTGTTTCAACTTAGCAATCCATAACTGATTCATTTGTGGATCTAATGAATGTTGAGCGTGAAATGATTATGTTGTATGACTAATCATTTTAACTATGTATTAAATTTTCTCAAAAACAAGATGGCACTTTTATATCTCAACATATGTATACTAATAATCCTATTAAAAAGTACATATTTGATAACAACTAGTGTATATGTACTCCCATCGGTGTCTCAATTTTTTTGATCTTTATGAAGCTGGGAAACCATTGGATCAAACATCATTTAGAGATATTAATGGAAGATTATTATGCATGATAGATATTCATCTAGGCATATTTTTTTTCTCTAATGTACAAGATATCTATATAATACAATGGAATCCCATTTAAATGTCATAAAGAATTTTTTTTCTATTAAAAGGGAACTATAGATTTAGTACTCTTATATACTTATGGAAATGATTTGGACATAAAATATTTTTCAGATTATGATTTGGGCAGATATAAAATGAATAGAAAATGTAAATCCAAATATTTTAATTTTATAGGATATTAATTAGATGATTATACATGAAAAAAGAAAAATTCAAAATCACATTCCACTACTGAAGTTGAATAAGTAGCAGCTAGAAGATATTGTTCTCAGGTGCTATCGATGCAACACACACTCAGTGACTATGGCATGAATTTAAACAAAACACAGGTATTGGGTGATAACAATATTTCCATTTCCCAATGAAAATAACCATGACCATCAATATCATGCAAAAAAGTCGATATTTGAAATCACTTTCTTAGAGAGCACACACTCAAATGATATATAATTCTTCTGTTTATCAGAACATAATATCATCTTGGTAATATTTTTTTCAAAATCCTTAACCTATGATATATTCGAATACATTACATAAAAGATATTAATGATCACAGTAATGTAATCTTTCCTATTAAATATTTTATAAAACATATATACTTACATTATAAAACTCATTTTCATAGGATGAGTACATTTTCATTGTTAATCAATATTTTTCGTAATAATAATATTTCGTATATATAATTTTTTATAGTCAAAAAAATTAATAATCAACCTTTTTTTCATTCATAATTTTTCATATTAATTTTTTTTTGTATTCAATGTCTTTCATATTCATATTTTTCCTATTAAAATTTATATTTCAAAACCCAAAATTCCAGAATCCCAAATTTTCTATCATTATAAAAATTTTCCAATATCTTATGTTCTTTATGAATATTTTTCTTCATTACAAAAAATAATCCTAGAAAATCAAAAGGTATGTTTCATTTATTTATGTTTTAGTAATTTATCTTATATTTTTAGTATTTTTTATCATTCATTAATAATAATTTTTAGATGGAATTAACTTAAATATGAACATTTAAAATAGAACCTCAAAATATCAGAACCTAACAGAATCGTTCTTTGGTTCTCATATCAACACTCTGATCATTTTTTTTTCAACAACTTATTCAAATTGAGAATATGAATTGTCTCTTTAATGCCTATATAAATGCCCCTCTAATGGTTGTTACACTTTTGTTATAAACCTCTTTTGTGTTAAAGGTCTTCTACTGTAAAAAATAGTCAATCTGAATTTTATGGTTTTCTCAAATCCAAATGTCATTTCGAGAATGCATGTAGAAACAAATGTCCCCATCTAAGGAATTTTTTGAATGAAATATTTACAAACAGATATTAATAGATATGATGTTGTTTTCCATGTATGATTTTATCATTTAGAAGAATATCAAGTTGAATAGGAGCAAGATTTTATGGGAATCTAAACTCAAATTATAATATATAGTTTATTTAGAGTTAATATTAAAATTATATAAGGCAATATGTTTTTTGGTTCATGAAAAGAATAAGATTAATTTTATTTTAAGAATTATGGAAAAAATTATTCCCTTTTCTTTAATGTTGTAACATGAATTATAGGAATTCTATATATGGAGAAACTGATTTTTTCACCAACAAGCTACAATATATAACTAGATGTTTTGATAATGAGATGGCCACAGAGTTACATGGTTTAATAGGGGTGAAGACTCTGAAGATTAATCATCTATCAAAAAAGTTCTCAATTATATAGTTAAGGGTTCAGGGATTCACATTCTGAGAAATGTAGATAAGGATACCATGAAAAACAATTGATATATACATTATAGATTTTCTAGTGATCCAAATATAGATTAATATAGTTATGTGTATCAATCATACAATTTTTAATATAAATAATTGTACCCTAAAATAGAAAATAACTATTTATCCTGTTATTCATTCCATGATCAATGTCCATTGTCTTGATTTTTTCAAAATTCCATCATTTTCTAAGCCATGAAATTTCAAGATTATGTTCCGGATTGATGATACCCTAAGAAGGATGAAGGATGGATTTAACAGAAAATCCATAGAATTTTATGGCTTCTGTGAAAGTGACATATAATCTTTATCCAAGAAGCCAGAATTAGTAGAGAAATAGAATAATGGTCGGAGGAAGAGAAAGCTGAAAGAACCAGATGCAAAAGAAAAAACTCATATTCTTCAAGAAACCAAATCAACACCTCAAAAATGTATGAAACAAATATCCTATATTTAGGAAAAAAATTTAGAGAGAAGATAAGAAGAATATGATGGAAGGATAGACTCACATTGGATTGGGACCTATATAGGAAAAATAATTTAATCCTAATGGTTCTGAGGATATTGAAAAAACAAGAAAAAGATAAGAAGGAAAATAAGAAGTAGTTTAAGGATGAAATATTTCAATATGTTCACTAAGATATCAAAAAATGTCTCTAAAAAATCTAACTATGAGAATCATTAATACAAGGATCACTTCTATTAACTCTGAGAAATAAAATGTTCATTCTAGATCATAATGAAGAGAAAAGAGTTGTGCAAGATGTGTAATAGGTAAAAGAAAAATAATTTGGTAATGATAATATTGATGATGTCTTATGGAATGTTGAGCTATATCATGATAAGAAGAGTCTGTCTGAGAAATTTCAATTCCGAACAACCCAGGTCAAATCAACTAATTTTGATTCCCTTGGAAAAAAGAATAGGGTGTGGAAGTAGTATACAATAATTCATTAAATGAGACCAGAAACCGTGAATCGCTTTAACCGAAGGATCATGTGATAGATGATTAAAATGAAAATGTTAATGAAGGTAAGATATTTCATCTATCAGATAGTTAACCTGAATCACCAAAGGCTACAGACTTCGTTGTGAAAGTTGATAAGGGAAAAATTCTGTTAGATAATTCACCTAAGTAGACTGTGGTGGATAAAAATGATGTTGGTGGATCATCTAAAAGAAAGAATTATGAGTTTGAGAAAGAATCATAACCAACAAGAGAAGCTAATTTAGAATCATCTTCCACGAGTCATGATTTTGTGGTTTATTCCATGTTGAAATAAGTTCATATAATTCCATTGTTTCCACATATTGACTAGATATATCATATACCTTATCATTAATTAAATTGGATATTGGATTTTTTTTCAATTCTAATGGACATATTCGTCAATATTGAGGATGATTTTGAATCATTATAAATTTGTTATGATTCTTACAGGAGGTCCTGCAACGAAATGACTATGTGGTCCATGAATATATTTAAATAGGGGAGAATAATTGATGACATTCATGATAATGTGACTGATGATTTTCATTAAGAATATAAAAATAAAAAATATTGTACTACATGTTTCAATGAGAAGAAAAATCTTCAAAAAATATCTCATAAGTAAGATGAAAAGGATCTGAATGGGAAACATTATACAATTTCGTTGAATCTGAAAAGGGAGAGAGATCATAAAATCATGTTTGGAAAAATCTCAGTAATCTAAGATTATTTTTGATAACTCAGGATGAAATTGATAATGCTCGGGAAGAAAATATTGAAGCATTGGAGGAGAAAATTGAAGATCATGATCAACTGCTCCAGCATTTTGAAGAGTTTTAATTTTTGCATATAATGCTGAAGACCATTGTTAGGAAGCTTATAAAAAATGAAAATTAAGGATGATTTTTCCTTATCAGTCATATTTTTGTGTATTACCCTTCTTGTACATATTTTTCTAATTAAAATAATAAATTTTATTGTTATTCATATGTTTTGATGTATAAATCAATTATTTCAGATGCCATGTCTATTTTAACTCACACTATTACATTTTAAAAATAAAAAGGGGGTAATGGAATGATAAAATAAATACTAAGTAAAAAAATAATTCTTTATATAATTGTGTGTCTATATGTGGTGTATTTTTATCAAATAATATTTCTTTATGAAAGACAAAAAAATTACTTTAAGGAAGTCGGGAATATAATCCTCAGGAATTTTAGAACCTAATGGAGAGTTAGTTGTATTCAACATGATTCATAATTAATTGGGGATATATTTTATTTTATGTTCATAAACCAAATTTATTACTTTTTATATTATTTTAATAAAAAATGTTTTTGATTTCTAGATTAGGGGATATTGTTTAGTCAATAAGGATACATTATGAATTTTATATTCCTTTATGTTTTGAAAATCATAAAATATTTATCTTGAGGAAAATGGTTTTTCTCTAAGGAACATTTTCAATATGAAAATTTTCCTCTTATAAGGAAATTTTTATCCTCACGATTGTTCTAATTGTTTTTTTTTAACTCTTTAATTCAAAATAAACTTTTTTTTATGTCAAAAATTAATATTACTATGTAAACACAAATAATATTATAATTATTTGGATATAGAGTTATATGTTTTCAATATTTGAAATCTCTGAAATTCAGTCTCTGATTTCTCTAAAATTCTATCCCCGACTTCCATAGAATTTCGACTCCCAATTCCTCAGAATATGGACTCTAAATTCCTCAGTATTCAGACACAAAATTCCTTAGAATTCGGACTTAGAATACCATAAAATTCAGTCTCTGAATTCCTCAGTACATAGACTTTGAATTCCATAGATTTCGGACTTCGTAAAATATAGAATTCACATTCCAAATTATTTGTAAAATAGAATTTGAATGACCATGTTTTATAAACACTAAATGATTCATTTGTTACACTCATAATAATACTTTTACATAGTATCCAAAAAATTAATTTGGTTAGGTAACATCATTTTCCTCACACTTGTTATGAAATTTTGTCATCAAATATGTTTCTAACTGACCATTGTTTCAGTTAAATGTCTTTAGATCCCTCTGAAATTCATTGAAAAATATGACAGTCTATGTAGGGAGATAATCATTAGATATTTTCTTATAAATAGGATGTATTTTGAACAATCTCGTTACAATTCCATTAATATTGAGATTACATGTTGTTAAAGTGATATCATGGGATAGATACCCTTGTTCTTTGTGTGTGCTGAACATCTTGTTCATATGCTTTGTGTTTCTCCGATTGATGCTGAGTACAATCGATGGCTCCTTGGGATTGGAATGCATTGGTTCCGACTTCCTTAACATTTGAGGACTTCCGCAGATAAGAATACAGATGTACCGACTACCATAATGATTGAAGGATTCCAGGGATAGCATGACTGATTCCTATTTTCCAATAGAGGGCTTACCTTAGTGTGGGTAAGACATGCCTTCTTGAAATAAAAAATCAATGGAACATTATCCACAGTTGTTGTTTACACTTATCTATGGGTTAATATATTTTATACCTGTTACCTTTTTTTCAAGATTATTATTGTCGAATTTTGATAAATATGGAAAGTATAACATTATTATACCTTCTTCAAATTTTATATTCTTTAAGAAGTAAACTTCTATACACATTATGGTAGAATTGTTAACTTGCAAACATTCATTATGTTTCATTTCCAGAACCATATTTCTATAGCCTAGAATAATTGTTTTGTAGAAATAACTATTTTATTTTGTATTTACCTTATTTAAATTTATTAAAAATAGATTTCCTTAAGGTTAAAAATTAATTTTTTTGAACATATAATTCTCCAACTTCTTTTAATTGAGCATATTTATCATAATTTTGATCCTAAAAAGGGGTGATGATTTATATGTGATGAGATGAGAACTCTTGTAATTTCATATAAGAATAAATTATCATAATGTAATTATCATTAAAAATGATTCCAAATTGGAAGTAATTATAATATAGCATAGTAATCATTTTAAATCCAATAAGAAAATGATACATGTGTAGGATTATATGGAATTTTAAAGAATAATTTTTGTTTAAACACGTGGTTAAATTATTTTAAACATAACCATGCCAATTTATTTTTGATTCAGAAAGGGTTGAAATTTTTCAAATATGGTGTAAATTGGATTCTAAAAGGAAATTAAAAAATTATCAACCATATATTATCCAACCGTTTCTTTTTTTTTGTATTTTTATATTTTTTAAAAAATTTAATAAAATAATATTTTCATAAAATCACATTAATGTCATTCTAACACTATTTATTTAATTTAACACCAAATGTAAGTGTAAAAATTTTAAATTTCAATATAATACATTAACAGAACAATAATATTTTATATTTAGCTAAAAAATTCTTATAAAACTACAAATGAATCAAATTGGAATACTTTTAATATTTTTTTATTTTTTTATTTTTATAGTAATTAATAATTTATAATATATTGTGTCGTGTAGAGAATGAATTTTGGGTGATTATATAATTACTAAAATTATATACAAATTTCCATCATGAAATTAATTTCATTATTATAAAAATAACTATTATTTTTCCTTCAAATCTTTATATTTCATTATTTATTAGTTATATATAACACATTAATAGACACTATCCCAAAAAAATTAATTTTTCAGACATTCATGATAATTGCCAATGTACATTCATATATTAATAATGTTGACTAAAAATGATGACAGTAATATTTAGTTATTTCCTATGTTAAACTGATTTATTCATTATTGAGGTTATAAAAATTTCCATTGTTATTATTTATAATCCATAAAATTAAGATGGAAAAATTTATGAAATTTTGGACTCATAATTCTAAAAATGGAATCCATTTTGATGCAATTATATTCGAATGAATTGTAGAAATTAATTTTAAAATATGTACACAAAATGCAATGAATTTTTTTAAAAAAGACATATTAAGCATAAAAGTGGATTTATTCCCATCCCATTCCTTAAAAAAATTACTTGAATCATAAAAAATTTTATTAAATGTTATATATATATATGTGTGTGTGTGTGATATCTATCATCAATATTTATTAATTTTATTTATTAAGATAAAAAACAATTCTTTTTTAAAACAACATTTTAGAAAATTGTATCCATATTTTTTAATTTATTTTTATAGTCATTTATAGTTAATTTTAAAATAATGAATTAATATTATAAATATTTAAATCATAAACTATTTCATAATTATTTTAATTCATATTCATACCCTCCTTAAAAATTTCTAGAAAATCACTTCCAAATTATATAATAATATTTTAATAGTATATTAAAAAAAATTAACTAAATGTTGTGTGAAATGAAATAAATCACAAAAATAAATTTTTAGAGGGACAATTTTTGAAAATGTACAATGTATTATAGAAAATAATTATTTTTATATTTATGTCTTTCTTAATTTTAATGAATATAACTGATTATGTGATGTGTGGGGATCAATATTATGAAGCACATTAATTTTAAAAATAGTTTCTTGAATCAATAAGTCTTAGTAATTGGTGTATGACTACAAAATTAATGCATGACTCCTTTATTATGCCTTGAATGCAAGTATTATGTTTTGGACATTAACTACCAGGAATGAATTATGTCATGGTTATTTCCATGATTGAAAATTGTCTACTTATCTAGGTTCGTGATTATAAATTATGTCCTGAAGTAGGTATTTCCTCACTATTAATTCAATTGTTGATATACATATGATTGTTTATATAATTAATTTATACATTAATTTATTTTAGTTTAATGTGTTATGTTATATTGAATAATTTGAATCTTATTTTCCCCCATCGACATTATTCATCCAATTATATCTTCTTATTTAATTTTCACAAACTAAGCACTTTATCTCACCCTTATTATATTTATAATTCACTAGGGTATAATGAAAATTACTAAAATTGTGATATTCTGATGAAAAATACTACGAGGAGAATTTATGGTATATGTTTAAGTGTTATTAAGGATTATGTAGTTCTTTATTTAGTAAAACAATGTTAGTATGTTGAGAAATTAATGGGATTTGATAATTAATGGGTGGACATATTTCCCTTAATCTTTTACTCAAATAGTTCACTAGAATGTATATAATGAACTATTTTTAAAAATTTATGTATTTTTGGGATATGTATGTATAAAAATATAAATTTTTTATTAAAATCAAGAATATAAAGTATGTGTTATTCAAACTAGATCCATGATAATAAGTATGTGGTACTATAATATTTATCAAAGTAGTGTATAGTTAAATTTATTGAATATAATTTTAGTTAGGGATAATCTATGTGTTTATTATTTATGTTTGATCATAGTATCAAAATCATTCATTACCCTTTTGGTTAGTTGAGCTTGTATTTTTATTTTTTTGGAATTAGGATGAGGGAACATATTTTTAACCCTTACAGATATGTCTAGATAAAAATTATATCAATAGGATAACATCATATTGTTTTCCTAATATAGAAATTTTGTTGTTATCCATGTAATTACATTCTCATCTTGATACTAGAAAGTATCTGTCGGTGTAGTATATATGAATCTAGGAGAAATCAAAAAAAAATACAAGTTGTGCACTAATGTAATCCTATTTCTAGTGTATGATTTTTGGGGCTATGAGTTCACGCATGAATAGATTCTCCTAGGAGATATTCGTTGGTTAATCAAATTCTCTATAGAATCCATTCCAAATGATTTATTAGGTTCAATAATTATGTTATAGAATATGAGATAACTAATCTTCACGAATCTATGATTGAATTGAATGTGATTTATGTTAAAACGAATGTTAATATAATGATTTATAAGAATAAAAATATTTGATGATGATTTTTTCAATCAATTATTTTAATATTATCCACTTATGGTGTTAATTTTTAATCCCTAATGATTAAATACTTTGGGTATTAGTAATGTCTATTTCCAAAAAGAATTATGATAATAATATATACGATAAACAATCTAGAGATTTTCATATTGAGAAACATAATGGGATAAGAAATAAAAGTAGATATCATCTCATTAGGGTAAACATGGTATAATGATTTATGATAAATATCAAAAACATAGTTGAGATTCAAAAACACATCAAAGAAGATAATTATGCAGTTTTATGGATCTACATATAATGATTATAATGAATTAATGAACATAGTGAATGAACATAGAATTTACATCATGTTAGATATGAACTTTGAATCATCAGAATATCTCTATAAAGGAACTGAATAATGTTTCAGATGTGAAAAAGAAAGTAATAGACAAAATTTGAAATAGAAATATGAAGAAATTAGTTATCAAAAAAAGGGAAGAAAAATTTTCCCCATAAATATATAATATACTAAGGTGGACATCTCATTTGATTTTATATCACATTTTATGTATATATTTTAGATAAACTTAAATAATATTATTAGAAAGTGAAATTTAGAATTATGAGGATGAAATTTAATTATGGATCAAGAATTTAATTCCATGTGAATTTAAATTAAATAATTTCCTTTGAAATTAAATTTGTTCAATTTTTTTCATCACATGAAAAAATTTGAATGATCGAACATTAATAAATCATTAATATGTGTCCATATAATTACAAATTAAAAATATATTTTACCAAATTTTGAAATATATATAGGGAAAAAAGAAAATATATTTATCAATACAAAGGTATTGATAAAACTCAATTTGTATATCTATGAACCTAATTAGATTTTTTTTTTGTATTTAAAATGTATCATTTCCAAAATTTTATTTTATATGATTTATTTTATGATTATAAATCTAAAAATAATAAATTATATTATTGATATGGAAAATATTTTATGAAAATAAATTATTTTTATTTTATTGTAAATATGAATAGTAATTGGTAATATTTAAAATAATTGTAGTCCTTTATAAATTGTTTTCATTATATGATTAGGTTTTTAGTATAAAGTTAAATTCCAAAATTTTATAACATTAATTAAACCAAACTATTTTTTGGATGTATGATATGAATATTTTCTTATGATTATATGTTTGGAATATTTTTTTAAATTATTCATTTTTATATAAATATTGAAAAATGATGTTTTTACTATATCTCTAGTATTTATGAATATCTTCAGAATTAATTATAGAATAAAAACATAAAAAATATATTATACAGTAAGATATGTAATTAATGAGTAAAAATATTCTTCTCAGAATCATACGACATTTTATAAAATCTACGATCAACAATTTTTAGAATATTTGAATTTTTTTCCATTAAAAACATTTTTCCTTTTTGATTGAATTAAATATTATTTTGGAAAAATTTTGATTTATCATTTCATTGATAGGGTAATAAATATTATATTTAATTATAATAAAACAATTTAGATCCTAAAAATAAAATACATTGTTCATTTAACCCTATCATACTATTTTAGTATTAAAATAAAATCTATCGAATAGTTTTTTACTCGTTACTTGTGCAATATAAATTTTTTTTTACTTAATCATTTATATTTTATCAGATATACATTATTTCATATTCTTAAAAAATATTTATAAATTATTTTTTATGATGTGATATATTTTTAGTCATAAAATTTAAATACTTCGGAAAAAAATAGTTACCATGGTTAAACCAAAGATAAAAAATGTGACTATGCTATGGGTTAATGACTTAAACAATTGACAGAACATGTGTAAAAAACATATTACTTAATATTAATTCTCTATAATATAGAAATATAGTTTTTATATTTTATAGTTATTTGGACTTCTGAATCATGTGAAATGTCTATATTATGTTTAAATATTTACAAAGATTCCAATCTCATCTGTTACAAAAGGGTTATCACACCACCCCATTCATACCACACTAAAATTTTTAACTCTATATTAAAATATATCCTTTTTCATTCTTCCTTAAATATTTACCATATCCTGGACCCTTTGGCCACAATATAATTGTTTTATACAAAATTTCTCAATGATTTATCGAACAGAAATCCCATGTCCTCAAAATTAGGGAATTTTGTTAACTGTTTTCTCCATAATTATTACATTAAAAAATTTAATTTTATAATCGATATAAAATTATAAAAATAACTTTTTATAATATATTATTTTTTTTATAATTGAATAAATATTTACTAACATTCATTTATTTCAATTGTAAATATCCAAATCAATATTTATTAATTTTTTGGATCACATCCCCCATGAAATTAAGAATTTCATTTTATTACCAATTCCTATATTTTAAGATTCTAATTGTCAATATTGAAAATAAAATTAAAATAAATTTTATAATAATTATAATTTATAGGAAAATTTTAATCCAAAACGTTATCTATTAAATACATTTTAAAAATTATTCAGATCCATTTTATAATCTAAATTTTATTATTATTATTATTTTCTAATGACATTTTTCTTCAATAAACTACTTTTATAATCATTAATTTTTTTTAAATAGAGTATTTTCATGTTTAGGTTGGCCTAACCTACTACATGAACAATATTATAATATAATAACATAGATGACTATGGGAAAAAGATTAAATATATTATATGATAAATATAATAATATAATATTTAATTTTTTTTTCTAATGGTGAAATTATTTTTGAATTCATTTATTAAGATACAAAAGTTCGTTCATGAAAAATCATAGAAACTTCCTTTTTTCCAATTTCATCATTACAGATCATATGTAAAATACTATAGAAAAAAATTACCACATTATAAATAGGTGAAAAAAATAACTCTAATAGCTTATATGATATTGTAATTATGAAATTCTATATAATATTGATTAAAGGCATCACTATTATGAAAGTAGTTCAAAATGACCTTGTTTACTCACACAAAATATTGAGTGTAGAAAAAAAATTATACATGTAGATAAAAATTTAATATTATTCTTATAAATGTTATATATTATAAAATATATGAATAATAATTTATTATGATAAGTTTTTCTAAAATAAAAAATATTCCAAAGAATTAGTGGATGTCCTGAATTATGATCATTATTATTTGTCGCAATTTTCACCTATATAGACATTTTTCATATCATATGCCATTTTCTAATTATTATTTTATACAGAATATTAGTTTAATTTTGTATCATCATTAGTTTATTTTTAAAAAATTTAATGTTCCTTTTGAAATTATATCCTAGAATGGGGTTTTATTCAATTGTTTTTAATCCATTAAATGTTCTTTATCATTATTTTAGACTCCATGAAATTTAATATTTATATTTGTTGCCATATTTTATTTTATATATTTTATTCACTACAAAATTCTACTTATGAATAATTATTTTTAATTTCATTTTTTTATTAATATCATGTTCATCGTATCGTGTTCATTTTATTATTATTTTACCATTGTCGTAAGTGTTTCCTCATCTCAATTTTTTTTTATTATGATGTGATTAATATTAACCACTTATTTATATTTTATGTCTATTATTTGATAATGGGATTCCATATTGGTTACCTCATGCAATTATAAACTAGGGTATTATACTTTTGTAAACCCATCAATAGAATTATATTTCCAACAAATTCTCTATTATAAGAATAATTCATATTTAAATGAAATTCTAATAAGAACACATATTATTTACATCATCAGATTAAAAAGTGTTCACATAGATTAAATACAACAATTTATTTTAGAATTATTTTAAATTATTATATTTAATATTCTGACATGGATATATATTGATTACTTAGTCTAGTTAATTATGTAATGTTAAACTATCCAAAAAAATTTGGATGTCTTTTGTTCATTTTTATAAGAAAATAATTCATATGTTATATGTTTTTATATCAATATGAATACTTATTGAATCCTAATAAAATTTTATTTTTCAATATATTGATATTCATTTATTTTTTATAGTTAATAAATACCAATAACTTCTATATCATGTGAACAATATTGTGTCGTGAATTTTTTGGAGATGTTTAATACTAATTAGTGATTATTTAGTATATTGTATTGTGATTAAATATAATTTAATTGATAAATAAATGGTATTTTTAGTCTATGATTTTCCTAATTCTCTAAATAATTAAACCTAAAAGGACACTAAAATATACGAAGTAAAATAATTACTATTTTTCATGTAAAATAGAGATATTATTTTTTAATATTATGTATATGGTAGTCAAATTCAACATATAATGAATGTGTTATTTTAATGGTATCTAAGAGTGAATGACATTTCTATTTTAGATTGTTTGTTACAAAAAAAATATTATATATTATGATCCTAACTTGATATATTATTTAATTTATAATAATATCACTCGGTGAAGAAAAATATACCAATTTAGTTAAAATGTATTAATTATTTAAAAATAATCCAAAGAGGTAGGCTGATTTTTTTATATTCCATGCTTTTTTATTTTAATTGTATTGAATTAAATCTAGGATTTTCATGTTATGAAATGGAAGTACTCAAAACATTATCTATTTACATTAATTATTTTTTATTATTAATCCTATGTTATTTGTCATTACTGATTTACAGATGAAATGATTTGTTCATAGGATTTTAAATATATCACATTGATTTCTACATATGAATAATCTTTTTTTCCTTTACCTTATTATTTTATTTGTTGGGGACAACAACTATAGTAGGTGGTTTAATAGATCTTTTTTCGGATCTACAAGATATCCATGTCCATGTCCATGTAGAATTTCTTTCTTATTTTTACTGAATAATGGGTTTTATGTAAGAATTATTGTGCTGTGATGGATTATTATTGGCTTCTCGATGTGGGTTCCCAAAGTTATGAGACATAATTATTAATAAAATTTCATATAAGGAATATGTGAAACCTATTTCCAACAATTGACTTTATAATTTTGATTATTAGGGGGTTGAAACTCATGGATGGGGAATTTAGAAATTTTTAGATACTAGTAACATGTAATAATAGTTTTGATGAAGGATTTATTGATGTTCTATAATATATGTGTTTGAAACGATGAATAATGGTCATGAAATTAGGATCCACACATCATGTCTATAACACTCCATTGTTTCAAAATTATATTGAAATGCATGAAATAATTAATCTATACATAATGAATCTTTTTTATCATGATATATTTATAATCTATCCACTAAACCATAATTTTCCACTTCTATGATTAGAATTTCAAAAAACATACATCTATAGTTGGGATTACTATGTTATTTAGTGTCCAATATTAAAAAATGATTTTCTAGAGATTAGTAATATAGAATTAAATAGTAATATGAACCTAATGAATAATAAATAATATTATTATTTTTTTTATTTCTTTACAGTCATAAGAAAACGAGATCTAGATTAATTTTCCATGGTGATATAAAATTATTAATAGTTTTAAAATATATTTTTCGATTAAATTATAATTTTATTTAAAAATTAAATTTTTATATTTATTAAAAGTTTTAGATAAATTTATGTTATTTATTTAATTAAACACATCAAAATATTGTTAGGGTGAATTTTGGATATTTTTCAGAAATAATTGAATTTTTTATGAGTTGTGAAATTCAATAATTTACGAAATATGCTAAATAAATGAATGTAGGTATCATGATTGAGGGATGGGTGATGTAAATTCCCATTGGTTCGACCTCACATGAACATATTATTATTTTCGGTCACAAGAATCATGAATATTCATTGTATTGAAAAAATATATTAAACTATTGATTAAAATAATAGAAAACCCATCCCCACCACTACTATTATTACCACATTCACTGGATTTATCCTCTCATACCTCTCTTGAATTTATATATTCTTACATTATTCTCAATACCCTTCCCAAAAATAATGATCACATTCAATACCTTTCGGTCTCACCAAAAGGAAAAAACCATAGGACTTATAAAGGATCTCAATGAGAAGAGATCAGGAGGTAAATATCTTCATTCATTTTATTGTGTTTTTTTCAATTCTTTTATTTTTTTTATTCTTTTCACATATATTTATCCAAGATACATTAGTGTTAAATAATTATATATATTATTTTTTTATAAATTTTATGGAAAAAATCAACATTATTCATTTTTTTCTTTTCTACATAATTCTAAAATATAAAACATTTTCTATGATTTTTCAATTTACCAATATTGTGGAAAATGTTTCTTCAATTTCCATTATGTCGTACAAATATTTTTTTTAAAACATTTAAAAGGTATAAAAATATTTTAATGTGTAATAAATGACCTCTCATATGTTCTGTAAACATATTGTATTGATAATATTAAATGTATATGAGGAAATGATTTCATGATTATCTAAAAACCACAAAAATGATCTTACCAAATATCACTAATGATCTATCTAATGATTTATCCTCATACCATATAACCAATATGATTTATGGAATCATGAAATATTTTGGAAACATATTAACACCATTTTCCACCTATAGATTTTTTTCATCCAAACAACAATAAATTCCTTTCTGAACCGACCATGGAAATAATGTGAAGCACTCACCAAAAACAATAGAAACAAGGAAATAATATTTATAAAGTGTTATAACGATGTTATAACATGATATTATATGGTGTTATAAACAATTATATAGTTATTTTAATTATTGATAACATTTTTTAATCATTATACAATATTTTTAAATAGGTTTTAATTAGTCGAACCTATTGTAATAGAATTTTTCACCTAATTCCTATTTTTTTGGTTAACCATATACTTCAGTAATTATGTCCTATTGAGATTATTTGTGAATTGAATCTAGTTAATATTATGATATATTATGTTTATTTAAACTGTACACACATAATCCATAAAATATATTTATTCACACTTTGATTATTTAATATTTTTAGTGATATTTCTTTAAAATACCTCTTTTAAAATATGATATTTTGAAATTCAAAAGAAATGATTTTATGAAATAACTCATATTTTATGATTATTTATGGTTCATGGAAATTATTTATGATTATGGGAAGGAAATATATCTCCGATTAATTCATTAGTAATTTGTAGGTTGGAGGTTGGTCGTATGGTTACCCCAAGTGTAACTGCGATGGTTACATAATAATGTAATCGTGAGGGTTATATTTTAAGATAGTCATGTGGCTATAAATAATAAGGTTTCAATTAAAGTTGAAATATAACTATGTAATTCCCTAGGACTCCCTTGTGCTATTATATATGTTATTAAATGATTTATCTAAATCTCATGTTTCACAAAGTAAGTATATTTGGGTATGAATTATGTGTTTAGAAAATGTTATCATAATTTCATAAGTAATCATGGACTAATTTTTTTTTTCCTTTTTTATATCTCTTATTATGACTTTTATTTTCATCCTATGTTATTATATATTCCTCATATGTTATAAATATCTTAATGAGAAATAACGATTTTATGTTAAAAGTTATAAACATTTTTCAAAGAAATTTTGTTGATGTTTTTTGTTAAAATTTTTATGTTTTTGATGAAATCGATAAAGTTTTAATGGAACCCACTTTAAAGGATTGTGGGATGATATGTATAAGTGAAGTATTAATTTTAAAAACTCTAATACCATGATAATATTTGGGATTAAGAAGATTCTATGTGTAGTTTAATTAGATATATTTTTTAATGTTTATGGCCGGGTCCAAATAGTATGTATCAAAGCACCATTTAGATAACATTATGAGTTGGTATGATTTTAATATAGCACTATAAATTATTTTAACAATATTATTATGTTTCAATGGTTTATATTTTTAAATTATAATTTCTATTTGTCTAATAAATATCTATTAAGAATGATTTTCACATAAGTAATATGGATGTTGTAGTTGGAAGGAATCGAGAGTCTTGTATCTTTCCAAATCCCTTTTCGAGAATAGTGGTAATTGGAATCGAGTAGCCTATAACAATAATGAAACATTTTAAATATAAAATAAAATGAATTTTAATTCATTCAATAGGAAAAAAAGTGTTACCATAAATAATCATAATGATAATAAAACTATTTATCTAGAAACACCATACTATATTCATTCGTCATCTATCCTTGTAGCAGCTAAATAGAGGATTAAATATTTTGAAATGATATTTGATGTCATGTGATATTCTTATAATCAAACGGCTAGTCTTTCCATTTATTTCATAGAATGTGAATCTTATCATTATTTTTCAATAGTCCATAATATCAAAGGTATAAGGGTTATTTTCGACATAGAGTGTGATGAATATTAAATTATATTCCCTAAAAAATATTATCACATGATATTTTAACATAGGTTGGGGAAGAAATTCCATGAGTTGAAGAAAATGGGGAGATATTAAGGGGTTTTCTATGAATCATAATCACCCAAAAAAAGATTAATTCTCAAATTTTATTCTGGATGTTGTTAGAAAAATCTACTATTTTTTCTCTATATTGAATCCAAGATATCTAATAGAATTTGACTTCCATTAGATCAAATGTTCTGAACAACATGCCTGATGTGTTCAGATGGTATTGATTAATTTTATTGATGATCACATTTACCTTTAAAACAAGCATAATAAGGGTACTAGAATGAATGATATTGGTAATAATAAATCAATAAAATCATATGGTAAGGAAGTTCAGTTTCCAGTTTGGAAGAAGTGTGGTTAATAACACCCTTGCGAATCCCTTACCAAGACTAGGATGTTTTTTCAATGTGATAAGTTCAGAAATTTGGCCCATTATTGTAATTGAAATTACCATATTATTAATCCAGATATGAAAATTGTAAATTTTTTCTAATGTGATGAGACGGGTCATTATAAAAATTCCTCCCCATTTAATGAAATGAGTGAGGGAAAGTAGCCATATCATAAGGATAACGGTTTAGTGATATCATTAGTTACTACATCAGTAGATATCAGTCTATAAAATGATGTTGTATCGGGTTCTTTGTTTGTTTACTAGGATTTTTCTAAAGTCTTTTTTTATTAGGGGTATACACATAAATTTTTTTAGCAAAATATTCTTGTAAATTGGAAATTTCATCCAATTAAATTAGACTTAAAGTTATATTTAAAACACCATCGGGAATGTTACAAAAAAAGTAATTTAATAATATTCCAATTTTCATATATTTATAGAAATTAACTAAACCCCTTTTTTACATTGTAGTTGTTATGTCTTTCTGGGTATGGATTAGATTTCGGGTTTTCACGCTATGATTGATTTTAAAGCTAATGAAGTTGTTGTTTATAATTTGTTGTTGTTCTTATAAAATAATGGACCAATATAATTTATAATATATTTTATAGAAGAAAAAAAGATGAGACATGGAAATGAAATTTATCGTGCTCATATTTTTTTAAAAAATAGAACAGTTTTGATTAATGAAATACTAGTGATAAATAATTACTATAATGATTTTCCTGATTAGTTTCCCGGTGTAAAACATGATCAAAAAGTATAGTTCATAATTGACTTAGTGCATCATGAAAATCCATTTTAAAAACCCATTTATCAAATGTATATAATAGATTAGGATGAATTAAAAAATTAGTTTCAAAATTAGCTTAATAAATGATTCATTCCTTATATTACTTCACCATGGGGAGTTCATATTTTTTGTGATAAAAAATATGGCCTAATGTGAGTTTGAATTGATTATAGATCATTGATTAACATTATTGTTAAGAAAATGTATCATTTTACTTACATTGAGGACATTTTTATCTTCTCTAGGGAGATAATTATTTATACAATATTCAATTGAGATATATGTATCTTTAACTGATAGTGGATGAAGATGAAATTCCAAAAAACTAATTTTTAAACTCGATATAGTAATTATATATTTTTTGTTATCCCATTCAGGAAAACTAATGAACCTTTTTTATTTATGGATCTTATGAATAAAATATTTCAAGATTTCATGGATAAATTTGAGGTTGGGTTATTGATGAAATTACAGAATATAATAGATGTAAATCAGAGCATGAAAAACATATAAGGATAATTTTTCAAAGGGTAAATTAAAATAAAATGTTTTGAATATTCATCAAAAAGTGTGAATTTGGTGGGAAAAGTAATATTTCATTTGTCACATTATTTATAATGATAGAATAATTGTTGATCCTAATATGAAAACATTTGATGATGATTGGACAAGATCCACAAATATAACCAAGACTCATAGTTTTAATGGTTTAGCAATCTATTACTAGAGGTTTTTTAAGATAATTTCATGGATATCTAGTCCTCTGACTATGTTATCTCTAAAATGAGTTAAATTACTATGGTAAAATGAATGTGATTAACTTTTTCAATGATTTCAAATAAGATTGGTGAATTCTCTAGTTATGAACCTACATTCTAAAAATGGGGAGTTTGTCATCTATATTGATGCTTCCTAAAAGAGGCACAGTTTTGTTCTGAAGGAGAATGATCAGGTAATTTATTATGATTTATGAAAACTAAATACTCATTTTTTAAATTTCCCACATATTATTTAAGTTTAAAATATAAGGATTTTGTTTTAAAATTGTGATACATAATTTATTTGGAGAAAAAAAATGAAATATATAAAAAACATAAATGTATAATTTATATTTTTTCTTAAAAGGAGTTAAACATGGGGCCGAGAAGATGGAATGTATTGAAAAATTATTATGATTTCACAATGAATTAGCATCCATGATATTCAATCAATTTTTTAGATTCTGCTATTCCAAAACATCATGCATCATTAACTGTGTTACTTCAGGAACATGATCTATTAAATAATGATTCAATGAATTTTGGAGTGAATGTTTATGGTGTGATAATTTCCTCTATTTTTTCATTTTTTAGTGTAGTTATAATTATCAGAAAATTTTTGAAAGTGTAGAAGGAATATGTGGAGTTACATAAAGTAAAATTGGTTATAATGGGAATGAGTTGAGAATTTATCATTTATAAAGATTTTTTTTTTGATATTATTAAAAATATTTTGTCTACCTTTTGATTGTCAGAAGAAGAAATAGTATTATGAAGCAAATTTTTTTATTCATTCCATTCATCATTACATTAATAATACGTATATGGATTTTTTATAGTATTACATGTGTTATTTAATGAAAAGAGATGATGCATATTTTACCAAGATATGTTTAAAATGTCAACAGGTTAAAGAGGATTTGCAATTAATTAAGGGGATGCATCATACTTTACCAGTTCTACATTAGAAATGCGAAAATATACCCATAGACATTGTTATGAGAGTACCAAATAACTCTCAAGGTTGAATGCAATCTAGGTTATTTGAAATCGAATGACTAAATGTATTCATTTCTATTCAATTTGTGATATTATATATTTGAATTTTGTTTCTCAATAATTATTAAAGGAGATTGTTAGGTTACATGGAGTTCATCATTCAATTTTATTTGACTGTGATCCCAATTCCATTTATAACTTTTTGAAATTCCATCTAATTTCATTGGGAATATATTTCAATTTTAGAAAATCATTTATTCTTTAATTATATTAGAAATCATAACGGATGATTCCAAATTTAGAATATATGATCTATGATTTTTCAAATAATTATCAAGGAATATGGGATAAACATATTTCATTAGATGTAATTTCTTATAATAAAAAATTTTATTCAAGTATATAGATGAAACCTTTTGAAGAATTTATGTGAAACGGTGTTGCACTCTAGAATTTTAGGATGATGTCAGGTTAAAGAAGTTGATGGGATCCAAATTAGTAAACTATGTGGTAGAGAAATTGAAAATAACCTAGCTACACCAGAGGACAACCCAATGCAGGGAGAATAGTTATGTACAAAACAAGAGGAACAAATTGTTTTAGGTAGGTTATCGTGTTTTTATTATAATCACTCCATGGAAAAGTGTTATGCATTTTTGTAGGAAATGAAAGTCACATTAATGATTCATTAGACCTTATGTAATCAAAGAGAATGGTGGAATAACCACCTAAAAATTATATTTTTCTCTGATTATATCTCATGAAAACAATTTTTTTATGTTTCGATGTTGATAAAGTATGTGACAGATAGATCTCATTTTTTATCCGAAAAGTTTTTCATTTGGAAGATAATAATTCTTATAGAGAGAAACATATTCAGATTCTCAAACAAAAAGATAGTGTATTTTTGAATAAATTAATCCACGATGTAATTGTTTTTTGATAAAATAACATTTTTAAAGAACAAAGATGTCATTATAAAAATATTATGAGAGAAAGGTACCCTCACTCGTTTAATAAGAAAATAAAATTACAACGACACAATTTCTAAAAATTGGGGTGAATATAAAACCCCATATTATTCAAAATAAATTGAAATGCAAGAAAAATTGAATCTTTACATAATGAAACACTTTTTTAGTTATATAGTTATAAAAATTTTTCTACACATAATTTTTCATCTTCTATGATTACTATTTCGAAAATTGGAAATCTACTATTGCGATCTGTATGTTATTTGGAGTCTGATATAGCCAACACGATTTTTTGGTGAATAGTAACATACAGTTATGAATAGTAATATTAATTGTTTTATGAACATTATGACTAGTAAATCATATTATTATTTTATATTAGTAACGTTATATTATAATGTGATCTCGATTAATTTTTTCACTGCGATATTGTAAGGAACCGATCATAAAACATACTAAATATTGAATTAAATGAATAATTCACAATGAGGATCTTTTCAGGTTTATATTTTTATAGAATTATGATATAACTATTACATCTCAGAAGATTACAAGGTAAACATATCTATAATGATTCCATTTTTTTCATAAAATAAAAACTCTTAAAAAAGATTCATTTAGATTGCATGACTTTTCCTTGATCCCATTATTGACTTTATTCATCTTTATGTCTTGTGAAAACATTTCAAAACTTGGGATGAGCATTAAAAGCTTAGTAAGGGATACACGAAGAAGTAAAACTATTAGTTTTTTAAAACAACAAGTAAACCATGATTACTTTAACATATGTTATACATTTCACCTTTATGAAATAGTAAATACTCTTCACAAAATAAAGGATCATTACATACACTTTTGTAACAAAAAGATTACCATAAAACCCATATAAATAACACCTAACATATAAAGGTATATTGGGACATAAAAGGACCTAAATGGAATAACAATACGGTCGACTTCCACACATATCACGAAATGGAATAGTCATATGGCCGACTTCCATACCCAATGCATTAGAGGTTATAATGTAACCACACATCCTGGTATTCAGGGCACCACCCGTGATTTGGTTTATCACATGACCACCCATCAAATGTCCAAGTACCAATATAAAATCATAACACAAACAACATATATAAATGAAAGAAAACATTTCCAAATTTCAATCACAATATATCACTTAAATATATTGACATAAAAAATCCATTATAAAAAAACTATTTTCAATACCAAATTACATAAAAGAGTATAGGGTATTTATTTTCATTTAAAAACACTACAACTTGTTGAGGAAGCCAAAGATCAAATAATACTCACAGTGGTGGAAAAGGTCGTTGTCATTACTTACGTTAAAAAGAAACATAATTTTTTATTATTTAGTAAAACGCTTCGTAGAAAATGATTCCCATTGAAAATTCAAGGGTGTTTATACAACATATAAAATAAAGAAGTGTATTCAAACAAATTATGCCTTAATTAAAGGAGATTGAGACAAAGTCCCTTACCGCATGTCCGGCATGACTCGATCGTTCTTTAATATCCTGAATAATAAACTAAAGTTAATTTATACTTTCTTAAGAACCTTTTTAAAGTTTGTTATTCTTTTTATATAACTTATTACCATGTTATAAAAATTATGTAATCATTTAAGTTAGTAACTTTTGTTTTGTCAATATTTGGCACTTGAGTTAAAAATGAACAACTTATATTTACATGTTTTCCCTGTGGTCAAAGGTTCATTATATCCAGAATTATATTCAAGATTTTGATATCATATATATCATATATATATATAGTATATACATGTTTTTATAATAGTACATAACATTTAGAGGTAATAAATGAAATACACCATTCATGGAGATGGTAAGGTGTATGTACGCATGAACAATATTTTCATTTCTATTTCTTATTTTAATGGAAATAAAACATAATGATACATAAGTATATTATAATTCAAGTATAATATCATATATAATATTATTAAAAATATCCTTTATGCATCCCACATAAGGCATTAACGAGTGACATCAATTTGAGGGGGTGGTAGTCCGCACTTCCTCAAATGAGAATATCGTATTTACCCACTATGGAATCCCTAAAAGCATGCAATAAATGGAAAATAATGAATCATAAAGAAAACATAGAAATAATATATATCATATATCAATACAGTCCCATCATAATGGCCACCATTAGAGGCGATAGGAAATAATCGAACAATCATCGTTTGGTGAGGGGTTAGTTTTCCATCCACATAACCATTATGTTCTTCATCCATTAGATAGGGATGTTTGTATGTGTAGTTTTAATATTTCTCATAAAAAAATCGTAGTATATTGAGGTTACCTTTTTTGTTAAAAAATAAAGTAATAAAAAGAGTTTAGGGGTTGGAGAAGTAAAATAAAAGGAAACAATTTAAGGGAAATCGTTACATTTGATTTAAGAAACATTCTTTGGTTTGAACCAAATGGATTTCTTGATGTGGATTCATCTAAAGCTAAGGCTTATAATGGTATTAGAGGGATGTTGGGAGCTTCATTTTGAAAATTTTGGACGAGCCAAATGGCTTGAGATGTGTGAGGAATTGGTTATAAGTGGTATCCTTTTATAAGGGGATAGGGGCTCTTTAGGAAAGTGTGAAACTATTATTTTATTAGATAAAGATATTCGGGTTCTAATGGTCCAAAAATCATTAAATTCGAAGATAATATGACTCATGGTTTAAATAATATCATCCAATCAGAATTTGACATGTTTTGGATAATATTTTAATCATTATAATCTTATTTATTTAAATCATTTATTAATAGGGTAAATACTGCATCATTATTGTGTCATTAATAATTTAATTTATATGATGTCTAAAAATTATAAAAAAACTACCATGATATAGGAAATAGTTTTATCTTTCCAAATAAAATTTATAGTCAAAAATAGGACTTATATAAAACCATATAAAAATTATTTACTAACAAATTTTTGTTTATGTCATTTTGGCCTTTACATTAAATTAATTAAGCTAAATAGTCATTATCACGTCCAATTTGATCAAAGGGGTCCCAAAATAGACCCAAAGATTTCCATTGTCGTTAATGACTCATCCAATAAGGTTAGGACAAATTTTAAGGTACTTTTGAATTATTATAATATTCTTTTTACGTTGAACTACATTATTTACCTTTAACCATGGTTAATAAAAGTAAAAAGTTACTATTCAACAAAAAATATTTTCATATTAATGAACCAAATTTTAATTCTCGATAACTACCATGTATGTTTTATTTATGAAATTAAATTCACAGAAGTGGTAAAATTTCATTTAAATGAAATGGTCATTTTTTAAACTACCACTAAGTGGTGTCACTATTCATCAAAAAATGACGTTTTTCAGAAAAATACCTAAAATTCAGCCTCAACAATATTTGATATTTCGAATTCAAAAATTGATGTATATTTTTCCAAATTAAAAACATATAAGTGGAATTAATTAGTTTAAAAATTAATTCCTGTTGTTAATAAAAATATTGTGTTTTTAAGAAACAATAGCTATCAAATGATTGGTACTTGTTTTTGTCCAATTTCAAAGTGAAATTAATTTCAATGACCACAATTTGATTAAATGGAAAAAATATATTCCAATTTCACTTTAAAACCAACTAAAACAATAATCTAACAATATAACTAAATTAGATTAAAAGGCACCTTTGAATTAAAATACAGTATTTTTTACTATTCATTAAAAAATAAACTTTATCAGAAAATACCAAAAAATTACCCAAAGTAAAATTCTATGTCCCCATTCTAAATAAGGATTACATGTTGTCAATTAGAACATATAAAGATGACCAAAACTATATTTAATGAGGGATTTTCATTAAAAGGAGATAAATAGGCCTTTTAATTTAATTATGCTAAAAATTAGATTCATTCTCATTTTAAGACTCTATATTTTTATTGGATAATGTAACTAAATTTAATAATAATGTGTAACCATATTGTAGTTAGTTTCATTCATTCCCTCCAATACAACAACTAGGAGTTAACAACCATTTAAAGTAATAATATTATATTGTTAGTTTGAAATGTTAGATTCCAAAGAAACTCGTTGTTCCCTATCCGGTACACTATCGAACATAACAACCCATTTAAAGTAAAATTAATTTTTAATTAACAAATATTAATAAATATGAAATATATCTTATTGTTCATTTAACTGGGATGTTACACCCTCCTCCAATTTTAGAAATTGCTTCCTCGCAATTTTTATTCACTTATCAAAATAAGTGGGGGTATTTATCCCTCATAGAATTATCAGATTTCCACGTTGCCTCTTCAACCATATGGTTATTACACAAACCCTTTACATGGTAAATTTCCTTATTCCGCAACACCTGCTCTCTACGGTCAAGAATCTGAATTGGTTGTTCTTCATAAGAGAGATTCTCTTCCAACTGAACTACCTCTGGGCTCAAAAGATGAGATGGATATTGAATATACATTCTCAACATTGAAAGATGAAAAATATTGTGTACTTGGGATAAACATGGAGGTAAATCCACTCTATACGCAACTGATCCCACTTTATCCAGAATTTAATACGGTCCAATTTACTTTGGACTCAACTATCCCTTCTTATAAAAACGCATGACACTTTACCATGGAGAAACTTTGAGAAAGACATGATCACCTACCTCAAAGGAAAGATCCTTCTTTCAGTTATTGGCATAACTTTTCTGTCTTCTCTAAGCTGTTCTCATGTGCTTATTAATCAACTTAACTTTCTCTACCATCACTTCTACCAATTCTGGTTCCATCAGCTTCCATTCACCTAAATCATCCCAAAAAGATGATGTTAGACAACACATTCCATATAATGCGTCAAATGGAGCCATCTGTATACTAAAATGAAAACTTTTATTAGATGAAAATTCAACTAAAGAAAGATGTTGTTCCCAACTTCCCTAATAGTCCATCGAGCAAGATCGTAACATATCTTCCAATGACTGAATTGTTCATTCTTACTTCCCATCTGATTGAGGATGAAAAGCTGTACTAAAATTTAATTCAGTACCCAATGACTTCTGCAGTCCTTTCCAAAAGTTAGAAGTGAACCTGGGATCACGATCAGATACAATGAAGCGAGGAACTCCATGATACCTAAATATCTCTTTAACATAAAACAGATAAAGTTGATCTAGAGAAAAAGTATCTTGAATTGGAAGGAAATGAGCAGATTTAGTCAATCTATCAACTATAACCCAGATTTCATTATTACATCGAGATGTCTTTGGTAATCCCAGACCGAAGTCCATGGATATATTTTCTAATTTCCACACTGGAACTAGTAAAGGCTAAACCATTCCTTTCGGTAACTGCCACGCTTCTTTAACCTTCTGACAAGTCAAACAATTTACAGTAAAATCAGCAATATCTATTATAATTCCATCCCACCAGTAATACTCCCAAAGATCTATGTACCTCATAGTTCAACCAAGATGAACTGAAAACGGGGATCTAGGAGATTCACATAACAATTCATTCTTCAACTATGAATCACAAGTCAGACATAATCTATTTACAAATCTAAAAACACAATCATTATCAATGTTAAATTCTGGCAACTTACCCTTCTGAACCAACTCTACCTTTTTCTGCAACTCACTGTCTTCTTTCTGCACTTTCATTATTCTGTCTGATAGAGATGATTTCACTGACACCTAAAACAAAATGGAATAATTTCATGCAACAACATCTTCCATGCCAAAGTTCATCAAATCAAAAACCGAAGGATCTCATTCAAAACATAACATGGTCAATTAAGCATTATATTTTGGACTCAAAGCATCATCCACTTTATTTGCTTTTCCCTGATGGTAATGGATCATGCAATCATAATCCGTGATTAATTCCAACATTCTCCTCTGTCTCATTTTAAATTCTTTCTAAATTAATATATACTTCAAACATTTGTGATCAGTATATATTTCACACTTCACTCCATATAAATGATGCCTCCAAATTTTTAAAGCAAAGGAACATTAGCTAATTTCAAATCATATGTAGGGTAATTTAACTCATGAGGTTTCAAATGATGTGAAGCATAAGCAATTAACTTATCATTCTACATTAGGAAACATCCCATTCCTTTCAATGAAGAATCATTGTAGATAAAAAACTCACCATTTCTGGATGTCAGTGCCAAAACAAGATCATTCACCAATTTCTTTTTCAATTCCTAAAAACAATTATCACGTTCTTTTGTCCGGATAAACATAACACCTTATCGAGTTAACTTAGTCATTAGACTAGATAACCATGAAACATTTTCAACAAACCTCCGGTAATAACTAGCCAAACCAATTAAAATACGAATCTCGGATATATTTGTGGGTCTTGGCCATTCATCAACAACTATCATTTTAGCAGGATCAATAGTTATGACATTTTTTGAAACAATGTGATCAAGGAATGATGTTTTTGGTAACCAAAACACACACTTGATGAATTTACGATAAAGCTTATTTTATTTTAAGGTTTTCAAGAAAACTCTTAAATATCTTTCATGGTCCTCTTTACATTTAGAATAAACCATAATATCATCAATAAACACAACCAAAAACTTATCCAAGAACTCACGGAAAATTTCATATATAAAATCCATGAATAAAGCAGGTGCATTGGATAACACAAAAGGCCTATCATCATATTCATAATGGTCATATCTAGTATGAAACGCAGTCTTTAGAACATCTGCTTCCATTAATACCAATTGATGGTACCCCGACCTCAAGTCAATCTTCGAAAAATACTGAGATCCCTGGAGCTGATCAAACAAATCATCGATATGAGGCAAAGGGTACTTATTCATAAAAATGATGTTATTCAATGCACTATAATCAATGAAAAGCCTCATTGAACCATTTTCTTTTTAATAAAAAAGACAAGATCACCCATGGTGATGTGTTAGGTTGAATGAAACCTTTACCTAATAACTCCTGCAATTTCTTCTTTAACTCTAAATGTTCAATTTGATCCATTCGATAAGGGGGTATTGAAATTGGATTAGCATTAGGAACTAAGTCAATGGTAAATTAAACTTCTTGATTAGGTATAATACTAGGAAACTCATCAGCAAAAACATTAAGGTAATAATTTACCACTGCAAAATCAGTAATCTCAACACATTCTTTATTTTTAACAATATGATCAAGGTAACATTTACTTCCTTATTTTACTAGATTCTAAACTTCTTGATATGTTATCAAAATCAAAGGTTATTTATTGTACCAAAATTTTAAATATTTCTTAAATGAAACCTCTTTAGCACCATAGTCAATTTTATCATTATAAACAGAAATCCAATCCTTGCCCAAAATAACATCAAACTCTACTAGAGTTAAAATAATATGGTTTGAAAGTAGATTATTTCTGCACACAAGGGAATGAATGTTCTTATGTTTTCATTTTTCCTCAACATTTCCTCCTGGTGTTTTTACCATAACTTTCGTATTCATATAGTGAGATGGAATTCCCAATTTAATAGAAAACTTATGAGAAACGAAAGACTGTGTAGACCTTGAATCAAACAACACATTAGCATAATTTGAATAAACAAATATTGTACCTGATACTACTTTGTTTGATGGCCCAACACTTGCTAAAGTAGTTGAAAATGATTTCACCACACCTTTTTGCTTGTAGTCTGGCAGCTTTCCCTCAAGTGAGTTCTTATCTGGACACTATTTTGCATAATGAACCATTTAATTACACTTAAATCATTTTACTGATGGATTTTAATTCCCTTCTTGATCATCTTCCTTACAGTTACGAGCAATATGACCAGACTTACCACCCCGGAAGCAGTTTCCCAACTTTGATAAACATTATCTGGGATTCTTTTTTCCGCACTTCTCATAATATGGATATTTAGTTTTCATATCATAAGGATTCTATATTGAATTCTTCCCCATTTCCTACCAACTGGTCCTCTTATTCTGTTTTTTGTCAAATAATAAATGATCATTGGAAAACTCCATTTCCACCTTCTCCGTACATCAAACAAGTTTCTCATAACTTATGAACTCACAAGAGGCTGACACTCTTCGATATCGTGGCATCAGTCCTGAGTAAAATCGATTTATCTTATTATCATGATCTCAGATGAAATTTGGTGCATACCTTGCAAGTCGAGTGAACTTTTCTTCATAAGCATCCACTGAGTCATCCTCCAACATCAATTCTAGGATGTGTTTTTTCATCCTAAGACTAACAACCTTAGAAAAATATTTCTCAAGAAACATACCTTTTAATTCATCTCAATTGAGAGCATCAATCTGTTTACTATCCCTGATATTTTTCACCATCAACCACCACTAATCAACTTCACCTTCAAAACGGTAAACCACAAGACTAACCTTTTGATGTTTTGAACAACCCATGACATCAAAAATATTCTCTAGTGCTTTAATCCACCCTTTAACTTGAACAGGGTCAGATGATCCTCTAAATTATGGGGGATGTTGCCTCATGAAATTCTCCACTACTGACATGTTCCTCTATGATAGATCTTGTTGATCTCGTGCATGAATACCACCACAATATATAGCTTGATTAAACTGTTCCATCACTACAACAAACTGTTCAGTTCCGATTCTGACCATCTTAGGTTGCTGATTCAGAAGGTCATTCTCTTGTATATTCCTTCCAATAAAATCTTTTCTGTTTCCTCTACGAAAAACCATTCTTAACAATGAAATACCTAAGGCGAAGCAATATGGTAATTTGTAAATTCTATATCATTCCAATATTAACATAAATTAATTTATGGACATTATATTACCAATACCCTAACTCCTAAAGTTATCTAAACCGACCTCTATTACCAATTATAAGGACCCGACCTTAAAACATAATTAATATTGAATTAAATGAATAATTCCCAATGGGGATCTTTTCAAGATTAGAGTTTTAAAGAGTTTGGACATAACTATTACATCTCAAAAGATTACAGGGTAGACATATCAACACAGTTTTAATGTTTTTCATAAAATAAAAATGCTTAAAAAGAGTCATTTAGACAGAATGACTTTTCATTGACCCCATCCTTGACCTTTTTCATCTTTATGTCCTGTGAAAACATTTCAAAACTTGGGATGAGTGACAAAATCTCAGTAAGGGATACACGAAGAAGTAAAACTGTTAGTTTTTCAAAACAACATGAAAACCATGAATTCTTTAACATAAGTAATACTTTTCACCTTTATGAATTAGTAAGTATAGTTCACTGAATAAAGAATCATTACATACCCTTTTGTAAACAAAATATTACCATGAAACCCATAAAAAGAACACATAGCATATAAAGGTAACTTTGGACATCAACATACATAAATTGAATACCCATACGGTCGACTTCCACACATATTACTAAATGGAATAGCCATATGGCTGACTTCCATGCCCAATTAATTGGAGGTTATAATGTAACCACATATCCTGGTATTCACGACACTACCCATCATTTGGTTTATCATGTAACCACCTATCAAATTTCCAAGTACCAATTTAAAATTATAACACATACAAAGATTATAAAAGAAAGAAAAAATTTATATATTTTAATAAAAATATATAACATAAATATATTGAAATAACTAATAAATTATCATAACCATTTTAAATACCAAAATACATAAAAGATTAAAATGTAGTTATTTTGTTTTAAAAACACTACGGTTTGTTGAGGAAGCCCATGATCAAATAACACTCACGGCGGTGGAAAAGTTTTTTGTCACCACTTACATAAAAAAGAAACAATGTTTTATTATCGTTTAGTAAAACACATCATAGAAAGTGATTCTATTTGAAATTTCAAGTGTTTTTATACAGTGTATAAAATAAGTTCGTGAATTAAAACAAAAAATGCCTCAATGAAAGGAGATTGAGATGAAGTCCCCAACCTCATGTCTGACTTGACTCGATTGTTCTTTAATCTCTTGAATAATAAACTAAAGTCAATTTATACTTGTTTAAGAACCTTTTTCTAGTTTATTATTCCATTAATATCAATTATTTCCATGTTATAAACATTATGTAATCATTTAATTTAATAACTTTTATTTTGTCGATATTTGGAACTTGAGTAAAAAATGAACACCTTATATTTAAAGTTGTCCATGTGGTAAAAGTTTAATTATATCCACAATGATATTCATGATTTGGATATCATATATATCATATATATCTATTATATATATGTTTTTATAATATTACATAACATTTATAGGTAAGAAATGAAATGCACCGTTCATGGAGACGGTAAGCCGTACGTAAGAATGAACACTACTTTCATTTCTATTTCTTATTTTAATGGAAAAAAACATAATTATATATAGTTATTTTATAATTCCAGTATAATATCATATATAATATCATTAAAAATATCATTTATACATCCCACATAAGGAATTAATGAGTCACATCACTTTGAGTGAGCGGTAGTCCGCACTTCCTCATATGAGATTATCGTATTTACCCACCATAGAAACCATAAACTCATGCTATAAATGGAAAATTCAAGAATCATAATGAAAACATAAACATAATATATATCATATATAAATATAGTTTCATAATAATGGCCACCATTAGAAGAGGTATGAGATAATCAAACAATCATCGTTTCGTGAGGTATTAGTTTGCCATCTAAAGAAACATTATGTTCATCATCCATTAGATGGAGGTGTGTGTATGTGTAGTTATAATCCATCTCATAACAACATCCTAGTATATTGGGGATACTAGTTTTGTTACAAAATAAAATAATAAAATGATTTTAGGGGTTGGAGAAGTAAAATAAAAGAAAACAATTTAAGAGAAATCGTTACCTTTAATTTAGGCAACTTCCTTTGGATTGAACCAAAAAAATTTCTTGAAGTGCCTTCTGCCTAAGGTATGGATTCTAAGGGGATGAGAGGGATATTGGGAGATTAATTTTTCAGAGGTTGGAGGATCCAAATGGGTTTAGAGGTGTGAGGAATTGGTTAGAAGTGGTCTCATTTTATAAGGGGGGGGATGGATCTTTAGGAAAGTGTGGAACAATTATTTTATTATAAAAGGATATTCGGTTTATAATGGAAAAAAAATTATATTCGATGATAAGATGACACATGATCGAAATAAAATCATCCAATTATAATTATACATGTTTTTTATAATATTTTAATAATTATAATCTTATTTATTTAGATCATTTATTAATGAGGAAAATACGACATCATTATTTTGTCATAAATAAATTAATTTATTTGATGTCTAAAAATTATAAAAAAAATAACATGATATAGGAAATATTTTTATCTTTAAAAATAATATTTATAGTCTATAATAGGACTTATATAACACCATATAAAAATTAATTACTATAAGATTTGTTTTTCTGTCATTTTGGCCTTTACTTTAGATTAATTAATCTAAATGGTCATTATCACTTCCATGTGGATCAAAGGGGTCCCAAAATAGACCCAAATATGACCATGGTCGTTAATGACTCCACCAATAAGGATAGGACAATTTTTAAGGAAATTTTGAATTATTATAATATTCTTTTTTACCTTGAATTACCTTATTTAACATTAACCGCGGTAAAAAAAGTCAAATGATACTATTCACTAAAAATTATTTTTATCTTAATGAACCACATTTTACTTCTTGATAATAACCATGTATGTTAGGTTTTTGAAATTCAATTCACAGAAGTGGTAAATTTTCATTTAAATGAAAAAATCAGTTTTTTAACTACCACTAAGTGGTGTCACTATTCATCAAAAATTGATGTTTTCAGAAAAATACTAAAAAATTCAGCCTAAGATATATTTGATATTCCGAATTCAAAAATTGATGTATATTTTACCAAATTAAAAACAATTAAGTGGCATTAAATTATATAACAATTAATTCATGTTCTTAAAACAAATAGCATGTTTTTAAGAAATAATAACTGTCAAACGATTGATACTTGTTTATGTTCAATTTCAAAGTGAAATTAAATCCAATGACCAATATTTGATTAAATGGTAAATATTTATTTCAATTTCACATTAAAACATGTAAAAAGATAATCTAACCATATAAATAAATTATATTAAAAGTCACTTTTGAATTAAAATACAGTATTTTTCACTATTCATTAAAAAATGAACTTTATCAGAAAAATACCAAAAAATACACGAAGTTAAATTTGATGTCCCATTTCTATAGAAGGGTTATATTTGGAAAATTAGAACATATAAAGGCAAAAAAAGAATATTTAAAGAGGCTTCTCCATTAAAAGGTGATAAATCGGCCTTTTATTATAAATTATGCTTAAAATTAGATTCCTTCACATTTTAAGCCTATAAATATTTATTGGATAATGTAAATACATTTATCAATCATGTATAATCATATTTTAGTTAGTTTAATTCATTCCTGCCAATAAAACGTCTAGGAGTTTACAACCATTTAAAATAATAACATTATATTATTAGTTTACAATGTAAGATTTCAAAGAAACTCATTGTTGCGTATCGGGTACGCTATCTAACATAGAATCCAATTTTACGTAAAATTAATATTTAATTAAAACATATTAATAAATATAAAATATATCTTATTATTAATTAACCTGGAAGGTTATATATATAAAATGAGTCATGGTTTTAAATGTCTTTTTTTGAATAAATTTTGATGTTTTTAAAAAGTATATTTCTCATATTTGTATTTTTTTGGTTAAATAGTGTTAAATTTTTAATTCTAAACATCGATATGTAATTATGGTGGATTTTTTATATTTTTATAAAATACCTGAATTTTTGGTGAATAGTGAAATTCAATAATTTATGAAATAAGCTAAATAAATAAATTCATGTATCATGCATGAGTCCTGACTGATGTAAATGGACGTTGGATAGAAATTACATTCACTTATTACTGTGTTGGAACACATGAATCTAGGCTACTAATATTTTTGAAAATATATATTAAACTAATGATTAAAATATTGGAAAACCCATCATCTCTTCCACTATATATACCACCCTCACCACTTACACCTCTCTTACTATTACAGATCCCATGAATTGATAATTTCTTAATTATACAGAATTAACCTCCTAAGTATCTTCACCTAGTCCATGTCTTACTGGTCTCACAAAAAGGAAAAAACAAATGGCCTTAAGAATGACCCTCGGGAGATGAGATCAATATGTAAAAATCGTCTTCGATTTTCTTGTGATTTCTTTTCAATTATATTATTTTTTTTATACTCTATTCACCTCCAATTATTCAAGAGGGATGAGATCTATATTATTACAAATATAATATATTTTTATCATGTTTATGGATAAATTCCTTATAATTTTAATATCATCTCCCTTGTAATATAATAATAAAAACATAGTATGTGATGTACCGATTTACTGATATTATGGACGATGTCTCTTCAATTTCATTTACATCATTAAAAAATTGTTGAAAAAAATTTTAATAGTTGAAAAATAATTTGATATTTATGATATTACCTCTGTTTTTTTAGAATTATTCTATATGTGTAATATTACTGGTATATGATGAAACAAGTTTGTGATTATCGAAGAATAGAAAAAATGATCTAAAAAAATTGATTTATCTAATAATTCTTCCTTGGAAATATAAAAAGATAACATATAGAATAATTTAATATTTTTGAAATGTATTAAAACCATTTATTTCAACATCTATCATATTTATATCATTAATTAAGAAAATACTCTACGAACCGACCAATGTAATCTTGTGAAGCAGACACTTGATAAAATGGAAATAATAACAAACATATTTATAAATGGGCGGAATGATGCTATAAAATGATAATATAATGTGTCAAAAACCTAAAAATATTTTTTAAATTATTAATAATTCAATATTAACCATTATATTTAATGTTTAATCATGTTTGTTTTATACAAAAATTAGTTAAATGAATTGTTAGCCAAATTTCAATTCATTGGGTATAAATTATTCTATATTAATTTAGAAATAAAGAGATTATTTGTTTAATTATGATCATTTAATATATAAATTATTATCTTTCTTTATAGTTTATACTCATAATACATTGATTATATAAATTTTCACATCAATTATATAGTATCTGTAACAGTTCATTCTAAAAAATTATATTTTCAAATTATATTTTTTAAAATTCAATAGTTATGATTTTTTAAATTATTCATGATTTATGATTATGTTATGATTATTGGTTAATTTTTATAATTGTGGTTGGTACCTATATCTCCTTACATGGAATTTGGTATATTCTTGATGGAGGATGATCATATGGTTACACTATGGTTAACTATGGTGGATACACAATAAGTTACCTGTGTCAGTTATAATGTATGGTAGCTAAGAGGGTTACATATCATAAGGTAGCAATGAGGGTTAATATATATGTATGTAATTACCCAATACTCTCATATAGTTTTAAATATTTTCATAAATGTTTTATGTAAATATCATTTCTCACTAATTAAGTATATATGGGTGAAATGTATGTATTTTTTAAAATGGCTTCATATGTTTATAAGTATTCAGGGACTATAGTTTTTTCCTTCTTTTTATATACTATATTGTGATTTTTATGCTCATCGATTGTTTTTAAATGTTTCTCATGGGTTATAAGGATTTCTAATAGAAATAGTTAATTCACAATAAATGTTAGGAATATTTTTTAAAGAAATCATATTGTATTTTTATTTTAAAAATTAAAATTTTTAGATGAAATGAATATAATTTTTTGGTAGACAATTTGAATTATTGTGGGTTGATATATATGTGTTAGTTAATTACATTCCAAAACACTAAATATAGAAATCTATTGTAATTTAAAGAAGTGAAATCTAGTTTAAATGTCAAGATTATGTAATGTTAACAACTGGGTCCATATAATGTCCATACAAACAATGGTGCCCATGGTTTTTTGTTCAAGATTGTTATCATACTCACTATCTCTAATGCTTGAACATCATGAAACTCTAATCCAACCAGCATATTGTGTAAATGGAAAACCTAACTAGATGGATATTTGTACAAACACAACATATGGGTTATGAACAAACAAAATGCGACATTGATCATGCATGAAATGGTCTCTATAGTAGTACACTATACGTGAGTTAGCGAGGCCTACATTTAATGTACCATACATGGTGTCCTATAGAATTAATCATTACATTATATCAAATATGGTTGTATATTTTGAGTAATATTAATGATATATTTCTTATTCCCTGTAACGTGCATCATATAAGTAGGCCTTTAGTTACCATGTGTAAAATAAGTACAATAAAAGTCTATCACTATGGGGTTACAACACATTCAGCACAATAGTAAATGTAATTTACTTTTCCAACCACTATGTCATATCCTATAAATTATTAATACCCAAAAGATTCATGGAAATATTTTTCTTAAAATCTTTGGGATTTTACGAGTTTGTGGATTTTAATGGCACTTGATTCCGAGGCCCGATGTTTCCAGAATCAATTTCCAAAGATTTTTTCGGGAACATTTAGTAAACGAACGTGCGGGTTTTTCTATGTTTTGAACCAGTGCTTGAAATTAAAATCATAGAACACCAATGAACTCACGATGCTGGTATTCGCTTAAGGGTACCTTTACTGCAGTTTTATTTTATGCGGGTTTAATGTTAAAAGATGGGGTTTAATTAAAATGTTAAATAAAACTTTTAGAACAATTTTATTCACCTTGGTGGTTAAATCAAACATGGGGAAGTTAATGGTGGGTCCCAACCCCACATCACTTCCAATGTGTGGATATTTGTGAGGTGGGGCCTACACGAGCCCCAAACTTTCATCTCCCTTAAACCTCTCTTAAACGCCGCAATTTAAATCCCCTTATTTAATTCTTATCAACTCACCGATTTAATTGGGTGGAGCCTCTCCACATTCCACCTCCCTCTCTCCATTTAATTCTTTTCCAACCCATCTCAATTAATTAAAAAACTCTTCAATAAATTAATTATAGTGTTTAATTTAATTTGAAAATACATCGAATGTTATATAATGGGAGGGCCATTTTATTATTTTGGTTGGAAATATTGGTGGGAGAGCTCTTGAGAGGATTTATAAGTAAGTGTTCTTCCACGACGAAGAAAACCAGCCTTTAATGAAGAACGTCTCTGACGAATAACGCGAAGTCACTGACGACATTCCTTCTATTTTTCTTCATCCGAGTCAAGGGAGGAGACACCGACATGGGGAACATCGCTAATGATGACGACTCTTCCTCCGACGTCAAATGAATCGACACCGATCTTTCGTGACACCCAACAATCATGACATTCGTCTTCTGCGGTTCGACGATGTGCGATGTCTTTTCGAGGTAGGGGGATTATGTTCAGTTTTAATGGATTAAAACTGTTCTTGTTCTAGGTTGTAAAAATTGGATTGTCTTTGGCCAATTGCTGTAAAGACCCGGAAATTTCAAGGAAATTTTTTTTCTTATTTTTCTTTGGAATTTTACATGAACACAGTTTCTGACAGCGCCTGATTCCGAGACCCGGTGTGCCCAGAATCAATTTCCGAAGTTTGGCTCGGGTACGTTCAGTGAACGAACGAGCGGGAATTTCTAACATTTGAACCGGTGCCCGGAATCAAATTCTGAGGGCACCGATGGAACCGTAGCGCCGGTTTGTGCTTAGGAATGCCTTTCCTGGAGTTGCGTTTGCTTGGGAGAAGTTGTTTAATAAGGTTGTGGATTAAGTGTAAAGAAAAATAAAATTTGTGTTACAAATTTTATTTATCTTCTTAAGTGGTTATATCCTAATTGTGGAAGTTGGAGTGGAATCACAAGTTCCTAACTAACCATGTGAGGATTAAGGTGAGGAGGGGCCCACACGAGCCCCAACTCTTCACCTTCCCCTTAACTCTCTTCTACCCCCTTAAACTCCCTTGCACTTAATGTGCCAAAACCCCTCAAATTCCTAACTCCTTAAACTCCTTAACTCCCTTGAACCCCCCCCCCCCCAATTAAATGTGACTCTTCATTTCCACCTTCATTAATTTTGGAGCCTCTCCACCCATTAATGAAGGATGTAACTTAATGAATTTGAATTATTTTGAATTCATTAAGATAACACTATAATAAGGTGTGTTGTTTTATTGTTTGGGGTTGGCTAAATCTTTGTGATAGAGTCATGGAAGGATTGATGAGAATTCCACCCTCGACGAAGAACACGAAGGACATCTCCAAACATGGAACAACGTCTTCTCGACGAAGAATGCCTTTTCCAAAGAAGAAAGTGAAGTTTCCAACGTCGATCCCTTCTTTGATGCCTCATTCCCACTCCTTCCGGAATAATGAAGGGTGCGCCTTTCACGAAGAACGTCGACGTCGTCAACGGATTCTCTTTTCCGATGTCGACGAATCGCCACCCCGCCTTTCCGCAACTTCGTCAACACATAACGAAAAGTGAAGTAGGGTTTTTTTGTTGCTTTATTTAATTATTTTCCGTTCATGGTTCTAGCATGACAAACTTGAGGATGAATGTTTAAGTGTTATAGTCTAACGAGAGGGGGACCGGACCGCACAAACACGGCCGAACCCCCCTCCTTTGTTCTTGAATGTTTCTTGGGGATGAAAAGAGATAGCGTGGTGTCATCGCACCACGCGGGAATCACACAGAAATTATTGCGCGGCTCCGTCGCGCCGTGCTGTGGAAAGAATTATCATGAACGCGACGTCGTCGCGCCGCGTCGAAGGAAACCGAAGACGCTGCGGCCGGAGTGGGGCCGCGGCGGAGGGGCGTGGTGCCGTCGCACGACGCCGGATGACGAAGGCCGCGACCGGTTCCGGGCCGCGGCGGATCTTGATGACCGGCGGCCAGCCGGGCCGCCGGTGCCGGAAGACGGAAGAGGACCGGCCCTTGCCAGTCCTGTTGACAAGAAGCCGGCCGGCCAGGTCGGGCCGGCCGGGTTGGTGGAAACCGGGGGAATATAATTCCCCTGGGCAGTTATCTGGCCCCCCATTATGAGGGGGTCCGGTTTCACAAAGGGGGGGCAGGCGACCCCCCGTTTCTAGCAAGCTCGGCCTTCGGCCAAGCTGGCAGCGCGCCTGGCCGGTTCGCCGCGCCGGGCCACGCCGGGCCGCCCCGCGCCGGGCCGCGCCGCGCCGGGCCGGGTCGGGCTATGCCGGGCCTGGTCGACCCCGTCCGGGGTGGGTCGACTCGGTTCGGGCCATCCGGGGGGTCTCGGGCCGGGACGGCCCGGGCCCGAAACCCCCGTTACCGAGCGGTTTGGTCAAATGCCCGTATCTTGGGCTACGGGCCTCCAAACGACTCGTCGTCAGATGCAACACGATCCTTGAATCGAGACGGTCGTTTTGGTATACTATACTCAAGGTGCACCTTCCTTTTCGGGAGCCTACGTGGTTAAAACTCTGTAGTTAAGGGTGCTTGGCCTAGAGTAGTGATCAGGATGGGTGACCTCCTGGGAAGTTTCCCAGGGTGGGTGTGAGACGGAAAGGCCAATAAATAACAGACCAGGCGTCCGATTGACGCACCATCTATTTCGTTGAATTCCTTTAAGTGAGATGGATCTTTCGGCTTACTCCGCTCGAGGTTTGGATGCCGACGAAGTGCGTTCGGGTTGGATCGCACCGAAATCCAACCGGGCCCCTGGAACGAAAAAGCCAATAACTCTCAGACCGGGCGTCCCATTGACGCGCCGTCTCTTGCGTTGAGTTCCTGTTGACGATACGAAACTTTTGGCATCCTCCGCCCGAGTTTTGGATGCAGATGGATAGTGGCCGGGTTGGATCGCACCGAAATCCAACCGGGCCCCTGGAACGGAAAAGATGATATCTTTCTGACAGAGCGTCCGTTTGACGAACCGTCAGCGGCGTTGGTGATCGCGTTGAGAAACGTTCCCTATGAGTTTACCCTATGAGAGTTCGGGGTACAGTTGAGATACGGCAGGGTTTGGTTCGCTCACGAAACCAACCAGGCCCCTGGGACGAAAAGGCTAATAACTCACAGACCGGGCGTCTGATTGACGCGCCGTCTGTTGCGTTGAGACCCCTATGACGTGGCGGTCCATTGAGATACTTCTTAGTGGGACTTTGAGATACTTGGTGTATCGACCTGTAGCTCGTGGAGCGGACCCTCCCAGTGACGAGCGTGTGGAGTACGGAGACCGTGTAGCTTGCTGAGACCCGACGACTGCTGATCGAACGACTCAGTGTGTTATAGAGGTGCGCTTGGTTGTAGCGGCACATGGGAGCGCTTGGTTGTAGCGGCAGACCCACGACAGAGGTGCGCTTGGTTGTAGCGGCACATGGGAGCGCTTGGTTGTAGCGGCAGACCCACGACAGAGGTGCGCTTGGTTGTAGCGGCACATGGGAGCGCTTGGTTGTAGCAGCTGGCCCGCAGTACTCGATGGGTGGAGTTCTTCAGCAGTCTTAGGTTTGTGAGCATTACCTCGGAGTCATGACAGGACCACTGTACACTCCAGAGACGGAGCTCTTCAGCAGTTACGGTTTCGATAATGAAAATCGTGGTCTGAACTCAGACTTTTGACCTTATGTTTACCTCATGATTGAGATGGGACACTTGCTAACTTTGGTATATGTATGGGCATATACCCGGGTAGTGGTTATCCGTTGATTTCACAATCCTTGTGTTTCCTCATGATTGAGATGGGTTACTTGATAACTTAGGTATATGTATGGGCATATACCTAAGTAGAGGTTATCTGTTGAGATCTTCTTTGTGGTTATCCTTGTTGGTTTAGTGAGACCTTGAGGGTCTCGGGGTCCCTACTGTGTATCGTTATACTCACCCCTGCACGGGCTATGCCCGCACCTCGTTGTGTTGGTTGCGGACGACGGGCAGTGCTGACAGAGGCTGAGTGTTCGAGGACTGGACGGTACCTGGAGGTGGACTATACGAAGAGATGGTACCCGGAGGAGGACCTCACGACGAGACGGTACCCAGAGGTGGACGTGACGACGAGGCGGTACCCGGAGGTGGACCACTGGGCGATACATACTCGGAGCGGACGGCGGGACCTGAGGAGCAGAGGAGCTATATGTACCCACCCTTCAGGTGGTATTTCCAGTGGACAGCTCGGCGTAGTAGCTTTACTTTTCAGTTGTTGTTTTCCCTTTCGAGTAGTACTTTACAGTTGGGCTTGTATTTCCGGCCCCTTTTTACTTTCTGCACTTACTGTTGTACTCAGTTTTTACTTAGTGTTTACTTCTTCCGCTTGTACTCTGTGGGGCTTGTTTTCTTTTATAAAGGCAATGCCTTCCTAGTTATCGGGATTTTACGCCTTTGGTGCTAGTCGCCAGCCCTTGGCCTATGGAAGGCGGGCTTGGGGTAGTCACGGCACGGGCCCCGAGGACGGGTCGTGACAACTGCTACCACCAAACGCAGAGGGCGCGTGCTAAACACAAAATTATGTCGTCATTTACGGTAATTATTGGATCATTAGAAATTAAAAAAGAAACTTCTATGATGTTTATAATTTCATCATATTTTTTATTTATTTATTATCTTTGTTTTATCATATTTTTTCCTATATTAGAATTATAATACTTATAATAAATAAGTGGGTGTCATAATAACACATTCTTTTGTTTTAATTATATTTATATCACATTCACTAAATAAATTCCATAATATTGGAAAATATAGACCCAAAGGTATTAATGATATACATTTATTCATCCAATATTATTTATTCAGTCGTTTTGATAATTATAATATCCTTATAATATTTTTTATTACATTAATTAACATGATATACCTTTGACTCTGTAATTTTTTTAGTAATGTTACTATTCATATTAACAAATCAATTAAAAAACCTATTTAAATAAATTTAAACCACATATTCAAAATACTGAATACATTTTTTAAATTTATATATACATATGTTTTAGTAAATAATTTAATATGATTCGTTGGTGTCAAAACTAGAAAATAAGGTTTTAAAAATAAAAATCATTAAAATATTGACATGATTTAATATGTGATTTCAATGTGATGTTTCATCAAGTGTCCAATATCCGAATACAAGATAAAAAATAAATAGAATTAAACATTAAATAAAATTCCAAATATTATCTAACCTTATATGTAAATTAGAGAAAAATTAGTTTTGAATTAAAATGTAGTATTTTTAACTACTAATTAAAATATTAATTTTATTAAGAAAACAAAAAATTTAACCAAACTATATACTAATACACACATCTAAAGAAGATTATTATTGTTTTATATAGAAAATATAAATTTGTTAAAACAATTTTTAATATGGTTTCTATATCGAGAGGCGGAAAAACTACATGTTTTTGAAAAATAATTATTTTATCAAAAATAATTATTTTTTTTCCTTATATATTGTGTACAAATACATATAAGATGATTTTTGGAAATTAATTTTTTTTTACATATATATATAACTAATATAATACATATATTGTGATTTTTATTTTCTAAAAACTATTTTATTTTTATTTAAATAGTTTTTTCCGGAAAAAATAATCATTATAGTGAATTTATTTTTATTTAATTTACTAATTATATTTGTAACATATTAATAATTATATAAAAACATGGGAAAAATATTTTTATAATTAATTAAACCATTTTCAATGACACCTTTATAATTTCTATTTGGTAACTGTCAATTTAAATAAAAATATTTTGTTCTTCATTTATTTTTAATGTGGTGTATCATGTATAATATTGAATATAATGATTCCTTTTAAAAACATGGGATGTGACATTATAAAAATCATTTTGAAAGTTTATACTCTCTATTTTAATTTTGGGGTCTGTAACTATGGTATTTATTTTCAAAATACCTTTATTGTATTTTGACATCCAAAAAAGGATTAAGAAAACATCCACCTTAATAGAAAGATAGGAATGTAAGAATGTAAACTATGATAACACCTTCTATGGTACCATTCCAAAAAACATGTGTGTGAACGAGAAAAATAATCATCATGATTTTAATGATAATAATAAAAAACATTCTTAAGAAAAATATAATAATCACAATGCTATAAATTTTTGATGGATTATTTGGTAGTTGACTTTGTATTAGGAAATGTAGATAGAAATATTTTTTGATTTAAGAAAATTTTCATAAACATGTGGAATTAATTGAATACACAGACTAATAATATTAGGAAGCATACATTATATTAAATTATTGTTTCATATTTTAATCAATTTCTACATCAAACTCAAATTTTTTTCCAAAGGATGAGTACTCACGATAATGCAACATTGATATAATCTCCAAATAAATTCATGATTAACTAAATATTCATCTTATATTGTAAAAATAACCACAACCAAAATGGGTAGGATAAAATAAGATAATTCCAAAAAAAATAAAAAAAAAATAAAACCATAGTGTCTTCCTTTAATCACAAAAATAAAAAAGTAATACCCACCTTAAAATATAGACCATTTTAAAAATAAATGACTGAAAAATTCCTCAAAATTATTATAATTAAGATAAAATCCCAAGAATAAATTTTTTTTATCAAATAATCTTCCAAGATTGTTTCTAAAATTTAACACCCAATAACATCAATCATTCGTAATGTATCATTGAAGAACTTTAATTTCAAAAATAAGATATTCCCGATTACAGGTATATCATTTCCATAAATAACATATTTTTCAATAAAAAAATTTAAATCATAAATTGTTATATAATATAATTCATCCATTACTCATAAAATAATATTCCATAGTATTATATTTAACATAATCATATATGGTTCCCAAAATAGTGAAAATATTCCAAAAATTCAATTATGACATATTCCCGAAATGAATAACCAATACCAATGATATGCATCTGATAAAACAAAAGTTACCAAAATTTAATTATTTGAATTACACCATCAATTTTATCTATAATTAAAAAAATATAACTAAGGACTTCATTTATGATACTAGTAGGCAATACACCCTTCTTGGACATCGGTTATGGGTTTGACCCCTGTGGAATTCTTAAACGTGATGGGTTGTCACCCATACTATGGGTTTTCATTATTCAAAAACAATATCACAAATATAAAATTACTAAAAAATAGAAAATTATAAAAAATAAGCATAAAATGTTTTAATGTTAAAGGTTACTTCATTGCTTCCATTTTTAATCTAAAAAATTAATAATTAATAATTATAATGAAATTGAATGTCTCCAAACATACCATTATCACCATTAGTCTTCATATTATATATCATAAAACTGGATTGTAAGACATTAAACATATAATAAGACATAAAATTAATAAATCATGATTATATCTCTACCACTTTTGAAATAATCCTCATATTCAATTTTGTTTAATCCATCCTCTGATACCAACTATCAAGACCCAGATTAAACATTACAAAATGTTTACTTATGTCATGAATTTTTGTGTATTTTATATTGATAATATTTTCAAGTATTGATATTTAGATAATATTCCATAAATATTATATAAAATATCCAAATAAAAATAATATGGAAACTTCCAACAAGTATCCATTTCTTTTATAATAGAATTAAATTTAAAATGACCCAAGATTAATTTTTTCATTCAACTATCATAACATTACATTGATTATATAATTGAATCAATTATCTCTTAAATCATGTGAATGTTATTATGAAAATGGGATGGGAAAAACAAATACTAAGGGATAAACATGTAAGGAAGCTATTATAATTGTGAAAAAATGTTAACCATGAATACTATATCATAATGTAATACATTTCATCATTAAGAATTATTGAATATTATTTACTGAATATAATCTCATTTAGTAAAGTATATATAATAAAATTTTTACCGTAAATAACCATTGAAATAACTTGTAACATATATGAATGACATTAGATATATTCATTACTCCTTGGAATAACCATATGATCGACTTCAAACCATATTACTCGTACAAATTGAATATCCATACAGTTGACTTTCATACCCAGTTAATTGGATATCTCTAATGGGGAGCACAATTCGTATAAACTATATCAGGAACACTCTTGAGATATAGTAAAGCTCATTAAATTGTATAAGCTTTATTGTCCTCACCTATGAGCATTAACGGGGATAAACCATTAATAAAATCTATATAGTGCTCACCAGTGAGCTATAATGAGGCTCAAACATTCATAAAAGTTGTATCGAGCTCACCCGTGAAATACCCAAGTACCATTATACATTCATAACATAAAATAGATTAATATTTTAAACATTTAACTCTGAAAATTACATTTTCACCTATATGAAAACAATTCAGTTTATTGTAATAAACAATCCATTTTCAAAAACCAATTTAAAACATTTTAATTTTTTTTGAATTAAAGTGTCTCATACCACATTGAAATATCAATATAAATATGAGACATAAGATTTTTTAAAAATTATTCCCATATAATAAAATCCATAAAATTATTTTGAAAACATGAATATTAAGGAGAATGATTTTGAAGAATATATATTTATATCAATAAAATAAATGTTTTTATTTAAGAGTCCCATTTCTATATGAACATTTAAATTATTATAAAAATTTACATATATGAATTTAAAATTTTGATTAAATAACATAATTATACATGAAATATGGATATTTAATTTAAATGAGTAATTATATATTCCTTTTAAATGAATAAAGGTGAATGTCATCATGAAATGACACAATGAATGGAGATTAACAAGAAATCTATTAACACAAGAGAAACAAATGAATAATTATTGTCAAGGAATAAAATTTGAAAAACATTAAATATCATTATAATATAATAATTCATAATATAATGTGTCAGAAGGGTTTTATAATATTAATGAAATAATAATAAATTTTATTTATTATTTATTATTTTTAATAATTTCATTAAATAAGGATGGAAAAAATTGAACAATGCAATAATCATGGGGGTTTAAAGCCACATGTATGCATGAGTACCGTTTTACAATTTTTACCATTATTGAAAGAATTTTAGTCTTATTTTATCTTTATATAATTTTAATAATATAATAATATCTTATTATTCATTTAAATATTTGTATATATATTATACAGGTGATGTGGTGATAAAAAATGTACCACATTTCTTTTTGGAGGTGATAATTCAAAGGTATGCATTAATAAAGTTATTATTTTTATGTGCACATGATGTAAGAAAATAATTAATATATTATTCTATTATAATGAAAAATATGTCATTAAAATAAAATATTAATTTTAATTCCATCATTATAATTATTAAGGATATACATTAATGAAAAGCGATAAATATTAGTTATTGAGGTGGTAGCCTGCAGTACACATGAATGAAAAATTAATTTCACATTTTTGGAAATTTGATATTGATTTATCTAATGATATTAACATAATAAAATATAATTATTTATATGATATTGGAATTATAATCTCATTATATTTGGAAGATATTTGAAGGATGTAGAGGAAAAATGAAATAAGAACTAATAAAAAACTACTTTTCCTCCGGGTGATCAAATTTCATAACACAATAACACCTCTACAGAAGCTGTAATGTAGAAAATAAGGCATTAATAATATAGGGTTCTATATTAGGTGGGTTTTTGGGTATTTAGTGGGTTAACAAAATCTTTCATCAAGTTTGAGAAATCATTAAGAGTGGGTAGTATTTTTGGGAGATGGGAGGGGCACCGTTGGATGCTATTATAATATGAAATTAATATTAAATAATGTTTAAATACAAATGACTCCAAGATTAGTTTTTTAAAGTAAAATATTAATATGGTTCTAATTAAACTCAGCTAATATTTTAATAAATGTTTAGATTTATTTTTAAACCTCATATTATCAGATTTCCCTTAATTAATCTATTATATTTTTTATTTTGGTAACAAGATTTTCATTATTAAGTGGAAAACTATTTTTCTTATATGGGCTCTATTTTCCAGAAACAGACATATTCTTTACATTTAGACATTATCATAACCACTTGTAATATTAAAATAATATTTTGATTTTAAATAATTTAATAATATATATATATATTACTTATCAATAGTGTCAATTAGTATTATATATATGGCCCTAATCAGCACTATAAAAGTGGCTTAACAGCACATAAAAACAATGGTTAACTATTGAGAAAATTGGGAACCATTTTTTCAACACTAAAAAAAGTGAGAATAAAGTCACCTTTTATCATCGCAACTAAATCACTGATAAAATGGGTCCTTTATCAGTTATAAAAAAGCGCTGATAAAAGTCCAAAAAAGCTAAAAAAATATATACAATGCAGGGGGAGGGGACTTTTAACAGCACTTTAGCCCCTATCAGTGCTATGAAGACCCCCTCCCACTCCCCAATGTGTTGCCCATCCCCGTGCATCCCCCACAAGACCGTGTGCCACTCCCTACATCCAACCGAACTCGAATGTGGAACCTCCCCCTTACGCGTCATCACCATTACCACTAAGCGATTTAGATTTTTTCTCTATTTAATGATATATATATATATATTTATTCAAATATTAATATATATTCCTAATAATATAAATATATTGAGATATATTAATACGTATATATTAATTCATATATTAATTTGTATTTATAATTATTTATATATATATATAGTCATATTAATTAGTATATTACTATAGACTAATATTAAAATATATATAGTTACTTATAACAATACATATATATTCGTATATTAATATATATTTATTTGTATTTATATATATATATAGTTATAATAATTCATATATTAATATATATTCATATTAATATAAATATATTTAATTATATGAATACATATATATTTGTTAACATATATGAATATATATATTTCTTCGTATATTAATATATATATATTTATAATTAGTTAAAAAAAATTTGTATATTTATTTGTATATTAATATATATTTATAAGATTATTTTTCAATACATATATAAAATATTTTTTTAAGTGTGTTTATATATAAATTAACACATAAATACAAACTTGTATACGACACACACACAAAGAAACACACCCACACACACACAAAGAGATATATATATATACATACACAAAGACGAATAAATACAAATATGTGTGTTTTTGAAAAGGCATTAAATGTTAAAAAGACCATAACATCTAATTCATATGTCCCATTCTACAAAAAAACAAGTCAAACAGAATAATAATGAAACAATATTTTGTATGATATGTTGTAGAGGCTTAGAAGGCATCCGGATCAGATGTTATACATGTTTGAATGTTAAAAATTCAGTGTATCCCAACTAAAAACGTAGTTTTGGAGGCATGCTCTGCCTTTTGGGCCTTAAAAACTTGTCATAACGTTACCTGTAATAATAATCATGTAGAGGTAATCAGATGCGTCGATTTGATATGATATAGAGATCAAACAAACACCCAGATCAAAATTTATCACCGTTTGAATTTTGAGTTACATTTTCAACTTATTTTATATATTTTATTAATATTTATCATTTTTGGGTCTTAAAATTGTTATTAATTTTTTATTAATCCATGATAATTAACATAATATTATTTAATAATATTTTTTGAAATAATATAAAGCTATTTTCACTAAATTTATTATATATTATTTGTAATATATTATTGATACTTATCTAAAACATATTAAAAATAGTTATATAATATTTATATCAATATAAATATAAATATATAACAGAATATTATTTTTCATTAATTTGATTTAAATATAATATTTATATATTCTAGGAAAATGAATATATGGAGCCCCTCCTTTACCAGCGCTACTGAAAAAATCTCTAATAAATTGTTGTTTTTAAAAGAATTTTTTTTCGTTGTTAAAAGTGACCATTATCATAGATTATTTTAATGCAGATAATGGTCTCCCTTTATCTGTGTTTCGTTAGAACTATTAATGTGTGGCATAGTAGAATCCGTTTTTATGTGAGTTTTTACACTATTTGTTTCACGAAATTTAAATATAATCCCAAAAGAGAGATAACATCCAAGAAACCACTTAATATACTCTATATATGTCATAAGAAACTAGAAAATTTAACATAAAATCTAATTTAAAAGAATTATGTATTTTAAATAATATTCATATCATTTTTTTCATATTTCAATTTATAAAATAATTAACGTATCACTGTTGTGTTAGTATTTATGTTAATTTTGTGATCTTTAAAATTCTAAATAAATTCCCTTGATGTATATGATATGATTTTATTTTGGGATAATATTTACTATTTATGTTGTATCATTTTTATAACTATATTAATATTTTTATACTTATAATAATTAACAGGTTGACATGTTGTCGCTTAAATTTTTTAATAATATTCATATCATATTCATGGAAAAATTTCCATTAAATTAATCAAATAAAATCCTTAGGTGTTATGGTAAAACCATTATTAATACATTAGAATTCTTTTCACGTATTAGGGAAATTTTGTTATCCTTTTCATACATTTTTTACCCTAAATTAAACAATTAACATTTAACCGTTGAAAATTAAAATTACCAAAGTTATTTTTCAAATAATAAAAAATACAAATAAAATATTTAAATAATTTGAAACCACAGATTCTAAATATGGAATAAATTTTTTTATATTCAGGACACATAAGTTTTAATAATTAATTTTCAATTCATCCCCATTGTCAAAACTTGAAAACGTTGTTTTCTAAAATAAAAAAAATCAAATGTTTAACAATTTTTTATATCAAATTTCATTATGAAATTACATCCAATTACAAAAAATGGATTAAATTATGAAAACATAATATATTTTTTCTTTAAAAAAATTAAAATTATAATATAAAAATGTAAATGACATTGATGAAAAAATAATTTTGAATTAATATAATTTATTTTTCACTATTCATAAAAAATAATGTTATCAGAAAAATACCTAAAATTTATCAAAAATAAATAATTTATTACCTATTCGAAATAAAAAGATTATTTTTTAAAATATTAAAATTAAATGTTTTAAAAATTTGATTTAAAATGGGTTCCCCATCAAAAGGTTGAAGAAATACATATAATTAAAAAATACTTCTTTTATCCAAAAAATAGAATTTTTCCTCATGTCATGTCTCAAAACAGATATGATGAATTTTAAAAATTACATGGAAAATATTACATTTATATTTCATAAATTATATCTATAAAAAGTAATTTCATTATTTTTTTTAAACTAACATATTTATATTTATATTAATTTTCATAAAACCTCATCTATTATATTCAATTGGTTTTTATTTCATTTCCTAAAAAAATTTATAACCAATGAATCATTATATAAATAGTTGCAATCCATATTTTATTAATTTAGATAATCTATTTCAATTACATACTTTTAATATTTTTTTTGTCAACTAATAGATTAAATAATATTTTAAAGATGTTCATTTCAACTAAATGTGTTGTCTCATGTATTCAATAGAACACAATGTTTTATTTGAAAACCATGGGATTACATATTATATCGTTAAAAATTCAACGGTAACTCTAATAAAAAATTATTTTAGTCCATTGATATTGTATTTTAGATAAGTCCATCAGTCTCCTCCATGATCATCATATTCTACCATAACTATATTATTAGTGAAATAGTTCATAATTAATGATATTAGTTTAGCTTAGAGTATTTATAAAATGTAGTGGTGGATTTCCATTGTTTATTTATTAAACTTTTAATCAATTTTTATCAAATAAAAAAATTTGAAGGGATAAAAAAAATATAACAGTTAGTCTCAATAGAAATAAAATATTAAAATAAAATACATAACAAAACGGTACGGAATTTTGGAAATAATATAAAATGGATCCCTATGACCTTTGATCATTATTAAAGATAGGTATTAGTCTTAAATAAACATTTAAATGTATCTACGAAGAAATATGAACCAATATTTTTGGTAGGGGAATCAAGAAACCTGTTACAATATGTAAAACATCATTACATAGATTTTTTTCATGAAAACCCAAAAGATTTATCATTTTAATGGTTATTGCTGGGAACCTATTCACCCCATAAATTAAGGGAATAAATTAACCAAAACATCATATTCCTTAAAAAATAGATGAAAAAAAGGAAAACAAAACACTAATGTGGTATTGAATCCCAATAAAACACCCCCCCCCCCAAAATATATTTACCAAAAGAAGCGTATGTGTTGTAGAAAGAAAAGATATAAAGAGATCCTTAGAATGGAAAAATAACAATAATGATCCCAGTAATAATTTTATTAGTACACCTTTTCAACCAAGAAACATTAGGTGTGTAAATATAGTATTTGGGGACTAGGTGCTTTATTAAACCCCATTATTGTATTAGAGACCCATCTAGACGAGAATTACATCATATGGGATACACATAAAATGGGTTGTTTTTGTATTTGATTGGGTATCAATATGAATTTAGTTGAACCTACATTTTGGGGCACAAAAAAGAGACCATATCTCCACATAAGGCCTCATTATAGTCCATAACATTAATGAAATCTTGAATAAAATAAAAACACTTAAATTCATAGAATTTATTCTCATAACCAATTTGTTTTTTGGATTATTCAAAACTAACTAGGAGAGTGATATGTTTTACACTTAACTCCATGAATAACTACCAAAATATATATCCAATCATTCGAATAACCATGTTAGAACTCAGTTAACCCATATCATATGATATGAGAATTATAATATATATATATATATACATATATATTTCACTATGAAACATGTAAAACATGATGAACTATATTATATCTCTTTGGAAAATATAATCTATAAGACTACATATTGACCAAGACTATTATTCCTAAATGGAGAAGAAATCATGATATTGACATTATTTGTTTCCCAAGAATTTTTATATTGTCATGGAGTTACCTTCATGAAAAAAACACTTCAACATTAATTCTCGAATATTTTACCAATAATCATAGTTAGAAAACTATAGACTCATGGATTAAGTTATACACACCTGAGTGGAATTTTTTGTCTCAGTCATCTAAAATACAATATTAGGTCCCTGAAGTGAATGTTCAATTATATCAACCTAACTCAATAATAACCATATTAGTTATCAACAAAACATATTTACTGTTAAAATAATTATTGATAGTAACAAAATTATTTTATAAAAAAACTCATCAAATTGAAGATTATCCTACCACGATTCTAGAAAATAATAGAAATAATGTTCATATTAAATATTAAAAAATGTAATGATATGATCTCAATTTTCATTCATACTTGGATGATATTTTTCACTAATATTTTTTTGGATCACCACAATATTTTTTATTCCTTTTTGGAGTCTTTATTTAAATTAATGTTTTTTTCTAAATGAAAATTAATAGCGGGATTACGTTACATTAAACAAACTCAATAGAAAAAATTATTCTGAGAATACCGAGTGAAATTATTTACAATGGAATATTAACATTTTTTTAATTAATTAGTCAATCAAGTATAACAAAATACCACATTACCTCCAATGAATCCATTATAAAATAAATCATGATTTCTATATAGATGTTCCCACATTTCTATGTACGAACTAACAACGAATAAAAAAATAAATATTAATTATTATTTGGATTTACAAATTGCTATATAAAATGAGAAAAAATGAAGTGTATCAATTCCTTACTGTGAAATAATAATAACTAGTACTCGCCCGTGGATTTGCACGGTGATAAAACAAAATTCATAGTTCATGCGTTCTCATGACGATATGGTTCACTGCTTTTATGGAGGCAATATAATATTTTGGAAAAAAAAAGAAACTGGGAAAGTTGTTAAATGTACAATGGCTAGTAATTAGAAACCTAAATTAAGTGGAAATAATTCGTTGAATGAAACAACAGTTTCATAAAAAATGTGAAAAAAAACATGTTAAGAATATTTTCATAATCTATTAACAATATAGATTATTATCGGAAATGAAAATTAAAAAACAATGTTGAAAATAACTGAATAATGCTTGATTTTCAATTACCATTCAATTACATCATGAGTTTCATAATCTATTAACAATATAGTCTATTTGATCAGTCTTTTAGTTTATGCTTTCCTCCATTCTGAATTTCAGTTCAATGGCATAGATTATTATAGAAGGGGAGTCTGGAAACATTCTTACATATCTTCGAACCGCATCATCAGCATCAAACATAGTAAACTAACTTTCCTACATGACCAAATTAATTTAATAAATAAGTAACATATAATATTCACAAATGAATTTATTAAAGCAGAATTCTAACAATTTCTAATAGAGAAGAAATGCAGTATATAAGATAGTTAGAGGAAATGCGTATGACATTATAGAATTCAGTATTGCTAGTTCCAATTATTTTATAAATATAGTGGTGAATGAAAATAGAAAACACATACCTAAGTAGAATAAATATTTGTAGTTAGAGTAAAATACCCAGTTACATTATTCCAAGCACCTCCTAAATTACCTCTATTATGTCATCATCTAAATCAAATGATCTACCATGATCTACACCAGAACTGCACGTGATCAAATTATCTACAACAGAGTTTCATAGGATCAACAGAACTTCACATGATCAAGATACTGGGAACTGCACATGATCATCTACAACAGATCTGTACATGATCAACAACATTTCAATACTCTTTAACATGAACCTCTAGTATTTGATGGTGAATCCCAAAGATCGAGTGATTACAACAATAAAAAATGTGAACATAGAGGATTCATTTGAATATAGATTGATAAAATCCAATATTCTAATAGCACAATATTTTATGAAGTTAATGTTCAAAGAAGTGTTGAAGCTAACTAAAGTAATAAAGTCTTCAAGAACATATTGAGGTTGCAATATGTCTTCAGCTTCGTTATTGTCCACAAAGTGCATCCTACTGACAAAAATCCTATTATATACATTAATAAATAGTAATGAATATTTAAATATGAAAATCCAATGTAACATGTAAATAGAATATGGTTGCAGTAATATGAATGAATTTTCTAGAAATACACAGTATAAATATCATAGGATATAAAAAAATGTGACCTAATTCATATGTGACATTTGTTGTGAGTGGAAAGTACAAAATAAATATAAAATAATCATACATTTGGATGTAATTATACTGAATATTCTATCAATTTCTTATAGTGTATCAAAGAGGGAATTTTTTGGAAGTAAAGTTACAGGAAACATAAATGAAAATTAGTTTCTAACATGATGATTTTTATAGTACCTCAAATATAAAGACTGTAAAAAGTACAGTTAGATAGCATGAAAGAAAAAACATTCATCTATTTTAAGTTTTCTATTAATCAAAACAGAATTTTGGAATAGCTAATACCAAAATTTCCTACATCTTAACAGTTTAACATAAAAATGGACCAACACATGAAACATGCCAACAATGAACAAAAATACAGTGCGTATACAAAAACTGACTCTTAGTATAACTCAATAAAAATAATCCAGATCACATTAGAAACAAAACAGAAAAATAGATGTTCTCCCGCATATACATCGTCTCCATTACAACGAATGGATGGTTCCCCTTTCCGATGGGTTGTGCACCACAGTGCCTGCAGATGAACCAATCATAAGCCGCACTGACCTATAGTAGAAAATGTTAATTGTCTTCCATTGATTTTATAAATCAACACGTTCAATTAGTTGATGACTAAAATATTGATATAAACACTAAACTTACCATTTAATAAATAACAATAGTCAACACAAAAATCAAATCCGATCAATTTAACTCAAATAAAATCCATTTCATATTAGAAACAAAATAAAAATGATTATTTAGAGATTTAAATCAATTTTAACTAATACAAATGAATTTTTTTATCTAATTTCAAAAGAAAACATCTAAGAAATTTAAAACAATTAAGAACATAGAACGAAAAAAATATGCTCATGATATAAAATAACGATAAAAATAAATTGATTTTATACAAATCAAACAAAAATGCATCTCCAAATCTATACTATGTTTAAAATTAATTCCAAAATCAGGAATAAGAACATAATTTGAATGAATGACATGCAATGCTGGTGATCAGAAGATAAGATGAAATCAATTTTACCAGTAATTTTATGAAATGGCTGTATACTCACCAAAAAACATCATCATATCTGGAGAAGATGGATTCATTGCTTGTTAGGATGCAAACAGTATGGTCCAGAGAAATCCTCACTAATTGTTGTGCTAGATATTCTCCTTTACTATTTCAAGTTGAAGGGGGCATTTGAAGTGATGACCCGGTTAATTTTCTACTCACTACTCATTGATGGGTCCATTGACATGATAATGCACTTAAAAATTCCCGACAGACCCACATTATGCTTCAAAAGTTGGAGTAGGAATGCATGTTATGGCTTATGGAAGGTCAAAAGGGCTACCTATTATAATGACTCAGTGGAAAAAAATTTATGGAGAAGTGTGTGTGTACAGATCATATAGAACAATTTCATATTGATTCATAAAATTTATACATGCAATGTATAGTTTATGAATGATCATTATTTTGAAAACTTATAAAGTGCATAATATAGAAAGCAGTAGTGAGAAATAAATATAGGTGTAATAGCTAGAATTATCATTTTCGGTCAGACTCGATGAGTAAATAAGAAAATATATTTTGCATGAATTCAAATGCAATGCATATGGTATATATGTAGAGACATGAAACATATAAATTGAAACAGAATTAAAAATCCATGATGATTATATTTAAAAACAGATCATTTATATTTAGAAACAGAATTCCATTCTTTAAAAATATGAATTCAAATAAAGGTCTCAAGGAAGGATACTCTAAACATACCATCCAGTCCGTGCCTCTGTCCAAACTGTTGGCTTGTAAGGCTTATTTTGGAGGGAATGTGTCACAATAAAAACCATTGCACGTGTTTATCTGTCACCATCATCAAGTAGTAGTCCAGGACATTTAGAATGATCTTAGTGAAAGGTATATTTATCATTGAAGCAGACTTTGTACAAAAATTAGATATTTAAGCCTTAAAACATTCTGTTTACATTCCATTCTTAAATAGAAGTTTAGGAGGGATTAACATAAGGTCATAACCATCAATGATAAATATACCCTTCCCTAAACCCCATAATGCTGAGAAGGATCCAGTGAATTGCAATTGTTTGATGACACAAAATGATATATAATCGAACCAAAAGGGATTCTATGTCAGGGTATAAATTTACTTACAACAGGACATGGGGCATCTTCATGCTTGCACATCACCCAAGGAACCCCAGTTCCTTGTTTAATAGTCATGATGGGAGCCCATGTCATGTAATCATGACCAGCTGTTCTGTATATTTCTTCAAGATGCCCATACTCGTTCTCAATCTGGATAGACAAGAATCATATTTATCAACATTACAAGCATGTCAGATCATATAGAACAATTGCATAGTTTATGAATGATGATTATTTTGAAAAGTTGTAATGTGCATACTATAGAAATCAGTATTGAGAAATAAATATAGGTGTAATAGCTGGAATTGTCATTTTCGGTCAGACTCGATGAGTAAATAAGAAATTATATTTTGCATGAATTCAAATGCAATGCATATGGCATATATGTAGAGACATGAAACATATATTTTGAAACAGAACTAAAAATCCATGATGCATATATTTAAAAACAGAGAATTTATATTTATAAACAGAATTCTATTCTCTAAAAATAAGAATTCAAATAAAGGTCTCAAGGAAGGAAACCCTAAACATACCATCCAGTCCATGCCTCAGTCCAAACTGTTGGCTTGTGGAAGAAGAGGTAATGATCCAGTAATTTCAGCACCTAGAAAATCATCCAAAATGTTTACATATAGATACATTAATGTTTAAAATTAAGAAGACATACTAATGAAGATTACCTTGGCCATATTATGTAGTCAAAGCTCATATCCTATAGAGATTCATTCAGTACATACTAATACCGCATATCAAACTATCCATATCAACCTCCAATGGTGTTCATATGAAATCTGGAAATAGTTTTCCATAAGAAATATGGAAACACTTATTAAGAAGAAATAAATAATCAAAATTAATGCCCACCCATATTGAAACTCATGGTTTTTGAAGATTACCTTGGCCATATTAATGTAGTCAAAACTCATAGCTTATCGATATTCATTCAGTACATACTAATGCGGAATATCAAACTATCCATATGATCCTAAAATAGTGATCATAAGCAATCTGGAAACACCTGTGCATAAGAAACATGGAAATGGTTATGCATATGTAATGTGTAAAAATAGTATGTGTGGGAAATTCGGAAACAATTGAATAATCAATCCATAAATATCTATGTACAATGAATATGGAAACAGTTACATATAAAAAATATTGAAACACTATGTTTTTCACAATGTGTAAGAAATTATGTAAAATTCATGGCCATCTGAATGCAGGTACACCTAAGTGATATGTCCAAGTTATATAATGATATGGTAGGTAGAACTATATAGAGAAGTTAGTGGGGACATAGGAGTATCCAAGAAAAAACGTGACGTCATTAGGGATTTAAACAGAACGAATATATCCTAAAAAATCAGCAATGCTAAAAAAATAAATACTAAAAAGAGGGCATATTCTGTTTTCATGCATGCATCTATAAGGGGTAAACATTCATGTACCTTCTATTTGTAACTATCTTCATTGTACATATAAGATATCTTCTGAAAAAAGTTGCCATGTTTCGTTCCATACAACCTCGGCAATGAATGACATCAACATATAGGAAAACAACAGGTGCAATGAATCTCATAAATATCTATGTACAACTAATATGGAAACAATTACACATAAATAATCCTGAAACACTATGATTTTCACAATGTGTAAGAAATTATGTAATTTTCATGGACATCTGAATGCAGGTGCACCTAAGTGATATATCCATGTAATATAATGATATGGTAGGAAGAACTATTTAGAGATGTCAGTGGGGACGTAGTCATTGTAACTAATGAAAATTCTAGAGTCCATGAGAAAAAATTCCCTGAACATGACACTTCAATGATGTAGTCACTATTTTAGTACCTAATGAAAATTCCAGATCAAGAAACTGATGTAGAGTATTTAGTTGTCCAGCTAAGGGGGAACACTGACATTGTGCAGAACTCACTACCTCTATGCTAGAACATCCATGCATAATCAACAACTGGGATTGGTCCATGATTTCTCTTATAGAACAACTTCGTTGGTGCAATAGAGGAAAGAAAGGCTGATCGATGTGGTTCTGTATTGAAAGTCTCCTGCAGCACAACAGCAAAAGAATATCCCCATGAAATCTCTCAAAATGGTGGTATTTAAAGAATAATATACCAAAATTTCCATGGACAATAAAGAGGTAATTCAATTCACATTTCTAAAAAGAATCAAAAAATAAAACAGGATTTGAAACTCAAATGAATCAGTAGTTGCAGATAATGAATGTTGCCAAAATCGAAAGTTAATTTGAATTTCATACAGAATATTTAAAAAATATGAGTACTATTATCAGCAAATACAAAATTAGAGGAGAATCAGAGGGAAACCAAGAGCAGTAGCATGATTCCTGCGTTGTTTTGCGGGAACCTGTAGCGGGATCACGGTGCATGCATGGTTCTGTGGGAAGCATAGGTTGAGCGGAGGAGCCAAATGGTTCTGTTGGAAGCATAGGTTGAGCGGAGGAGCCGGAGGACAAAACCGGTGTTGAAATCAAAGCTCTCGAAGAAGGTTGTAAGCAGATTGGAAGGATGTCCCATTTATCTATAGGAATCAAACACTGAGGATGGTTCGACGGTGGTTTGGGTGAGGAGAAAAAGGAAGAGGGAACATAGCCAAAGAAGATTGAGGTGGGATTTCTGGGAGGAGTTGCAGAGAGTGAGAACCTTACCTGATGAAGAGCAGTCCCGGAAATGAGAGAGGCGAAAGAAATACTGAGAACCCTAGGCGACGCCCGCGTCGAGATTTTGCGCGAACCCAAGGATAAGAAGAACACAATCCCGATCACGATCCATGTAAGGAAAAAGGACGGTAGAGTATAAACTGGTAGAAGGAGGTAGTCGAAGAAGAACGTCGACCAACTGTGGATTGACCGTGAAAGCCAGGACAATGGAGGTAAGGGTTTCAGGGGAGCGTAGTTCACGATGGGAAATAATGCCAAAGGTGTAAGGCGGTGAAGGCGTCGCAGGTATGGCCGTCGTCGCATGCGAGCTGCGGGAGGAAGAAGCTCGATGAGCTGAACCCTAAACGCAAATGCGTAACGCGGCGAAGTCGTGGCTGGTTGGCGAGAAATGAAGGGCACCGCGGGTGTTTGTGAGGAAAGTAGTGGGTATAAGTGTAATTGGCAGTAGAATAGTGGTGACGTGGCTGTTTGTGGTGGTGACACATAGGCATGGGTACACCCAGGTTTAGTAAATATAGTATATGTAAATGGAACAGGAAAAAATCATTATTGTTTACACCAATGATGTAATGAAAATAAGACAGTGAAAGAAGAAAACATGTACCTGAGTATATGATATAATTGTATTTTTTGTACCAAATCCACTTCCATTGCTGCAGTTGACTCCTTAACATCCTACACTGTGAAAATAACAGAATCATTGATGTTTTAACCTTACCTAGCTATTGCAACAATTAATTGTAATCACTATTTTACATCTTTTAGTTTCTGTTTTCCTTCATACGGGAGTGGAGTTCATTGGCATGGCATGTTTTTTCCAAAAACTCTCATGACATTGTAAGATGGGTATTAAGATCCATTTCTTATATTGATTCAAGAAATGTTGAAATGTCCCATCCGTAGATAAGAGAAAACACATAATGATAATAGGTTGAATGATATTTGCATTTGGTAAAATTAAAAACCTGTTTAATACTATTCATCTTAACCAGGGTAGATTGAACACTTTGATACCCACATAGTTTACATCCACTCCTCCAAATTTGTTTGGGTGAGCCATATTCATTTGACAAAATTACAAGGATTAAGAAATAAAGGAATTGAATTGTCAGTGGAAAATAATATTCCAGAAAAATTATTTGTTTATGCTATTATATACTGGAAATGATAACAACTGGAAATCCAGTTTTCTAAATAAACTAAGTTGAAGATAAAACATGAAAAATTATTTGGTGAAATTATGTTTTGCAAGTTATATTAAAAAAATTATCCAATAAATACTGGTTGCACAATTGAAATATAGGCAGTAATTGGTAAGTCAGAGAATGAACCATGTACAATGAAAATCGCTTAAAAACAAACAAAAAAGTGAAAAAATCATAGAATATTTCAACGTTGAATATGATCGTTAATATAAGATGAAGGCTACATCCACATAATAAACACCCAAAACACCCTATAGAACATGTATGTGAAAGTGGGAAAACAACTACAGAGTTAGAAAAACATATTTTTATGGATGTATAGATCCCTAGAAACTCATACCAACATCCCAACTGAAAATTACACGATTAATTCACGACACCATACACATTAAAATCTCCATTCATACATGAGCTCGAAACATTTCCATGAACACAGAGTTATATAACCAGGAAAAAACACCAAAAGGAAAATGAAATCAACACTGTATAATTTTATATTCACCTTCTATGAAAGGAAAGATTGGTGTTACGATTCATTTCATATATTTATTAAACCAAATTTGAAATCATCAAATGATAAAAAACACAAAATGATAATAGGGAGAACAGTATTTGCATTCGGTAAAATTATAATCCTGATTCATACAAATCTGCTTAACCAGGGTACCGTAAAAACATTGTGACCCTCCAAGTTTACATCCACTTCTGCATATTTGTAACGAAAATCCATATTCAATTAAGAAAAATTATATTAAAAAGCCAAAAAACCTAAATAACATGAATGTGAAAGTGGGAAAATAACTAAAAAGATAGCAGAACATACCTTTAGGGAAGAAAAGATCCCCAGAAGCCCATACATATAACCCAACTGAAAATGACACCATTAAGTCATGACACCAAACACATTCAAGTCTCCATTAATACAAGAGCTTAAAACATTTCCATGAACACAGAGTTATATAGCCAGGAAATACACCAAAAGGAAAAAGAAATCAACACTGTGTAATTCCATACTCACCTACTGTGAAAGCATAGATTAGTGTTATGATCAATTTTATATGCTCATTAAACCAAATTTTAATTCATCAAGTGATAAAAACAGAAAATTATAATAGTTTGAACAATATCTGTGTTTGGTAAAATTAAAAACCATATTTATACAAATCTGCTCAACCACGGTACCTTGAACAATATGTAATCTGAAATCAGCAAACAAAATCATGTATAAGCAGAATCTGAAAACAATTATGGAATCCTTTTGAGAAATCATCAATATGAAAACATTTATATATAAGTAATTTGAAAATAGTTGTGTATAAGCAATCTAAAAATATTATCAAATGCTTGAAAAGTAATAAGACTAAATGAATATTATGCTTTAATTATAGAAAAAATGGAAATGAGATTAACAAATGCACAATAAAAAATCTAGATGTAGTTGGAAATTAAATATATTAGAGAGAACTGTATATTTATCCAAAAAAACTATGAGGACCAACCTACTGTGAAGAACGATATTGTACAACAATCTGGAAAAATCATATGAACTAAGTGAAATGGTGAAATTCAAAGCAGGAAAAAAATAATACAGAGAAGATACAGAGCTAAAATGACCATATCCATGATGCAGAAGCAGATAGAATATGGGTTTAGGAAAAAAATTACCCTTTGTCAAATTCTGTAATGAAAATAGAAGAGTTGTTTTTAAAGAAAATAGCACATTTAGGTGATGGTGAATGGATTCGTGAAGCGGGGGCGAGGCATGCTTTACCGTGGTAGAGCTCGGAGGAGACTGATAATGCTTGGAATCCTCGTAGATGGTGACAGATTTCGCGACCAGGAGGGGAGGCGGTTGGAGGGATTGAGCCCGATGGGAGGAGTAGAATCTTGGATGAAGGAGGTAGAGCTCGTAAGAGTCTAATAAGATAGAGAAACCCTCGAGATGGGATGCAACCCATCTATTTCTGTCATTGTAAGAGGACATGACTGGATTCTCGAGGATGAGCAGCAGAAGAGGAGTTGTAAAATGGCGACGAGGATGAGGGCAGTAGTCTGCGGGATGAGCCGGACAAGGGAAGGCGATACCATAGTGGTAACCCTAGGAGTTACCCTGGGAATTTCCATGGAATAGCAGGAGGGGCTTCTTGTATGGAGGGATGAGACTGTCGCAGAATAATGCTACGGGGCTCGTTGTCGAATTGCAGGAGGAAGATGCTGGAAGATGGAAACCCTAGGTGGGGCGACGAGCCGCGATATGGCATAGGTTCTCGTCGATTTTCGATGGGTATATCGGGTATTAGATTAGAAGAAGGATGGGTAATTGGTAAATGGGTAGGTGAATTAGGTGACGTGGATGAATGTGGTGGTGACACATAAGAAGGGTAACACCCAGGTTTAGTAAATATATTGGATACATAATATCATGAAATCTCATGATTTCTATAAGATGTATCACATGACATTAATTGTGTAATTATTACCACAAATCATTCATTATCTCATTATGAACCACAATACATCATTTGATATAATTTATTAAATATATATCCACTATCCATTCAATTATATTCCCTCAAAAATTAATTTTTTACCTCATATTAAGGAATTAGTAATTATATAATTTACCAAAATTCACTGACATGATCAACATATATGTCACATTAAATCATGAATCCCTAACAATGTACGTTGTCTTCATAAATTCTAAATGATTGTCTACAATCAATATTCTATTTTTCCAATATTCTAAATCATCCAACCCAATATTTTTTAGAGATATGATGCACAAGGAATCAACTAATTCATTTGATGTTATAATCCTGAACATTATACATAAGTCAATGATTCAATGATATTCCACCATCCTATATTGTCTTATGTTGAGATCATGCCATGATAATATATAATTCAATATCTTATGATATATTTGCACAAAAAATTAAAAAAGTGGGAATTAAAAAATATTCTATGAAACAATTTGTATTGGGTAATAATACCCAAGATGAATTAGATACATAGAACCACATATATTAAATTTCTTACATTCATCAAGACATAACCGATGTCAAGAATTGTTCCCTGAAAATTAACTTCCTAAGAAACTACTAATTTATGAATATTTATAATTTATTTTATTAAATAAATCCCATAAACTACATAAACTCCACATTTAATTTCTTTATATATATATACATATATAAAATAATTTATAATTTTTGAGTTATGGTTAACATTATATAAGACAATTTAAAAAAACTTGGGTAAATATATTCTAACATCAAGACAACCAAACGAAATGTTGAATATCAAACACAATCATTCTTATTTACTAACCCATCTCCCCATTAAATTTCATAATATCCATATAGATACAATTTTTTTAAAAACATTAATAAATTAAAAAATATTTATAATACGTAATTAGATTTTTTTTAATTTTACAAAAATACTATGCGTGTGAAAATTCCCTAAAAATTAATTATTTTTATGGTCTTCATCTATCATAGTGAATATATTGATTTCAATCATAAAAACCACAAAAAAAGTTTTTTTATATCATTAAAATATATTATTCATCTATGGGTGATAACCAAAACTTCTATTGTAACTTTGAAATGATGAAAAACATTATAATGTATCTGTCAACAAAATTAGAATTTTGTTATATTCTAATATATCATCATTAATTGATGGTAGTCATAATGAATGTTATATTTTTTTATCAACTGAGGTCCCATTATTTGTTGAATGATATAATAATTTTTATTGAAAAGATATTCATTCATTATATTATAATTATTTATAATACGAAATAGAAAAATTTCTTTAAGAAACAATTTGTTTTAATTTTATCCAATGAATTTGATACCAATGTTTAATAACATAATCATATTCATCAATATTAATAATATTCATTCAGTTTTACCCATAAGTTCAGCAGATCATTCCATGCTATGTGTTATGTTTTAAATTATATAGTTCTAATCATAGGAATTAAATCAATAAAAAAATACCTAACAATAATAGAATGTTGTCGTTGTATATCTGTCAAAAATACATATGAATATTTATCCACCTTCCTAATAAGTAAAGATAAATTATTCAAATTTAAAAATATATAAACTGAGATTTTATTTAAGAAACAATATCCATGATCATCCATTATAAGACACCTTTTATGGTATTGAATATCATAATATCCACTTCATGTTCGGATAATCCCATCTAATTATGATAAAATAATACTTCAAACATAATAGTTGATTTTATTTATAAATTAATCCATCCAATCCATCCTAGTTATCCAATAATATGTATTTTACTCAATAATGGGGGTGTCCTGTTTTATTTCAACATTACCAATTATATTCGTTCAAAATGAACACTAAAAATCTTTTTTAGTTCACTGAAAATATATAATATCTATCCTTATATAAATAAAATTATATCTATATGATTTCTTAAAATATCTAAAAAATTTCTAAGATAAGTTAATTTAATTATACAATTAGAAAAAAATTTAATATTTGACCAATATTATATATCGTATAATATAATGTGACATATAAATTTAAAATTTATCTTGTCATTACATTGAAATAATAACTGTTCATTGACTCTTATTATGTAAAAATTTATTTTTATAATTAGTTATTACAATAATATTATAAATAAAACACTTAAAATTTTTTAAAATATTATTTGTTACATGATAACCATATAAATATGTATATACAAAATAACTGATTTTATATGGCATCCAATTATAATATTTATTCATGGATTTTTTCCATGTATTGGTGGAATTATTAAACAATACATAGGTACATTGTCTTCTTGTAGCATTCTTAGAGACCCTATCCTTCGAATCCTAGAGATATTGCCACAAATTTCAATATTATTATTAATATAAGGTTGAAATACCAAACAAAAAAAGAATTAGCAGATTTGGAATCAAGAAAAACATTTGAAACACATTTTACAATGAGAAGAATAATGAAATATAATAAATAATAATTTAAAATTACCAGCATCCCCCAAAACATATTCAATGAATTCATATACATATAATGGGAAATTGAAAACATATCATTTTATATAAAATTACTAATAAGGGTAATCGATATTGGATTCAACCAAATATAAATGAGAAATAATCATCTTGGACTGTTAAATTACAGATTAAATCTAGACTAGTCAATAACATTGATCAAAACATGGAAAAAATAATAGATGATTTAATAATTACGAATAAATAATCACATGATCTTAAAACTTGACCAAGGATATTATATCCAATCAAATAATCATGTGGGTTATCAATAGTCAATTAATTCATAATTTGTTATGTCTAAACTACAACAATAAATCCTCTTTAATGTATATGTATGTGGTTAGAAACCCATCTAATTGGTATATCTGATTATTCTCATGATAAATCCAACTGAATGAGGAGAATACATTAAATATTACCCTAATAATGTACTAAAAGTTCATAATATTACTCATATATATATTTAATTCATTAACAATATTCCATTTAACATATGAAAATTGAGAAAAATGTACAAATTCATTAATATATCATAAATAAATTATATAACATTCAATGGAAACACCCTAGGGAAACTAGTATTTTGTTTATGAAATAATCATATCCATTGAAATATAATATATATAAATTTAGGTTAAAATTAAATTTCTAATTAATTTTTTTACAGTAATGTTATTTTTTTAGTGAAAATTGAAAATCACAAAAGAAAGAGAGATTGAAAAATAACATTTACCACATGGAGATTTTAATGTTATATACCCTTGGATGATATAATTTATATTAAAATATATAATACCAAGAATAATTAATTATTAATGGTATTACTTGTCAAATCGGGTTGCATATACCATATATAAAAATGAATTAGATCAAAAAAAATGTCTTAATGGAAGGTAAATTGAGACGAAATCTAATATGCTGCAATTATTTTTATATAAATTCTATTTGAACTAAGATATATTTTTATTTATAATTTTATGAAATTAAATTACAACCATATTTATAACTATAATATCATTTTTTTCAATTTCTACCATATTATCATCGATTGTTAAAAATCTTCCATTATTTTCATTATTTCTTTTGATAATTAACTTTTTTTTATCTCATATGATTTGAATTATAATTTTATTTTCATTTAATTTTGATCAGTATTTCTGAATATCAATAATTTTATATGATACAGTCATAAAATATAATATAATAAATATATAGACAAATTAATCCAGAAAATTTCATTACAGGAAATACAACAACCCATTTAAGGGGACATTTGGTTGTACGTATGCATGACCATTGTTTTAATTTTCTTAATATATTAAAAGAATGAAATGAAAATTATATATATATATTATAATTCTTGTGACTATTTTATATTATATATATAAAATATTTTAATTAAAACCACCAATATAAAATTCCATGTAAACATTGAATGAATCACACCACCTTATGAGGCATTAGTCCACCGTACAATGAACGACATTACTATTTTCCCAAAAAATTGAAATCATAATGGTATGTGTTATATAATAATTACAAAATAATAAATAAATTATAAATACAAAATTAATAATATATAAATAATGTTCACATCATTATTTTTTACTTTTAAATATGCTAATGGAAAATCAAACAAGGTCAGTTTGTGAATGATGTAATTTTTTATAAACACGAAGAATGATTTTGTAACCTATTTGATGGATGTGATTGATGTTATAGGTAATAAAAATAACATAAAAAAATAAGTATAGCTAATTTAGGAATGCTATTATATTATAATATTATATGAATAATATTATGTGGTGGAGAAATAATCAAAATAAAAATTCATGTTGAAAAACATTACATATTCTTATGGTTAATCTTGTTATAGTAAACCAAATTCCTACAATGGATATATTTAATCCAAATTTAAGGATTATTATATGAATTGATATGTTATTTCGATGTTTGTTGGAATGTATTGTTCAAGAAAATTGGTATGATATGAGTGAACAGAGGATGGGTGGTTATGGACTTTTATATGTTGGGTGAGTACAAAATGTGTATATTTTTGAAATATTGATTTATAACTATCATTTTTCAATGTCATGTTTCTCCGATAATGATCCAAATTTGATAATAGAAGGTATAAGTTCTTAATAATGACTTAAAATAAGTTTTGGTTATGTTTCTATGACATTTCCCCCTAAAAAATTTATATTTACTCCCTCGAAAAAATCATTTTTTATTAATCAATATAATTAATTTCAATTATTTCACTAATATATTTAGTAGAAATTTATAAGAAGGATTTTATATTATAAATTTTTATTATTTTAAATATTTAATAAATTTTTTTAAATTTATTTAACTTAATTGGAAGAATTTAGTTTAAAATGTATTCGACATAGAAGATTAAAAATCCTGTCTAAAAAAATTAAAAAAAAATTGTACAATTTTTATAAATTTTTTTATTTAAAATATAAAAAAAATAAAATGAACTAAATTTGTTTAATATATGTATTATTAAATTATTTTTATGTTAAAATAATTTCAAAATTTAATTTTACTTTATAAACTATTTAGATGAAATGTATGAATTGAAGTAAGATTCAACATCTTTCACGATTGATCAAAAACCAAAACCTCATAAAATATAAATAAAATTATCCATAAAATAATTTTCTATTAATATTAAAAATTGATGTTTATTATTTAAAAAATACATTATAGAAATATCAAAATTTTGTTTAAAAAAAAGGGATCCATTAAAATGTGTATAAATTACATTTTGAAAAATAAATATTTTATTTTTGTAGAATTTGATTTGTTATTCGGTAAATCCTATAAAATGTATTGGATGAGTTTAAAAATAAAAATTTCTTTATATAATATGTAAATTTCATATTTTTTATCCTCTAAAACTAATTAATTTAATTTATTACGATAAAGTATTTGGGGCACAAAAATTGCTTTTTTTAAAATACATTTCCTTTATATTCCCCACTAATTATTTGGCTACTAATAAAATCAGCCATATATTTTTTTAAATTATTTATTTTTATTTAGAACCACCAATTAAATGACTACGAGATAATTTTCATGTTAAATAATAATATTATTGGTTTATTAATGTTATGGATAACCTGGTATTGCTTGAAACACAAAATTTCAGAAGAACACATGGTCATGTGTAATAAATACTAAACTCAAAAATAAATGTGAAGAAATAAAAAATAATTATATGATATAATCTATAGTTTAAAATAAATTCATCTAAATATAAATATTTCATAATTTCATGGGATGTTATATCCCCTTCCATGTTTGATCCTACGTTTTATATACACTATCAAATATAATGCCCTTATTTTCTAACTTATGTGGGTTAAATTCTACCCATATAAAATAAATATCATCCTAAAAATTTATCAATTACTTAGAAAAATTAGCATTTTATATTTGTAAATTCCATTGATGGAAAACCAACATCATTACAAGGGTTTTCGATATTCTTCTTAATAAGTGTGAATGGTAATTATGCAGATCATATTGAATAAAACATAAAAAGGAACCCATATATAAAAATATTAGTTGAAAACTAAACATGTGAACATGGTTGGAAGGTTACAATATTTATATATAGTGGTTTAGTTAAATGATAATAATTTTCTGAATGATCAATCAGATGTTTTAGGCCTTAATTTCATAAATTAGGGATGATCTAAACGAGAATTTCATTCATTGGATATGAATGTAATTTGATAATTTTTTTTGTTTCATACTCATTTTTATAATGTTGGAAATTAGTTTAATATGTAAAAATATAAGGACAATTTAACATTATGATATATGTTTATTTCATAAACACTATTTTGGCCTTTAGTTTCTTTTCAATCACTTGCTCTAAGAAATGAATATCCAATAATTATTCTTTATGCCCGAATCCCTATAACATAATTTTAATGGGCCACATAATCCATAAATGTATGAAATTATTTCCATACTTGTCAAAACAGTATCAAAATCCAATATGGTTAATGCATTAATATACAGTACACAAATATAAGATCATTAGATCAAAATTAATATGTACCCATCCCAAAATAAATACCATTTGAATTTTAAAGGAGGCATTTAGTAGGTTATTGATTGGTGTTACAAAATTATCATCCATAATTTATGGGTTAAATAGCTATGACAGTTCTGTATATGGCTGTTTGGCAACTGAAATTAAATATTTTCTTTTAGAAAATAATATTCCTAAAATATTCCAAAAAATATGATGTACATCCTTTAATAGAAAATAATCATCCAATATATATTTATCCTGCGGTTTCATTAAATTTTTTTAGTAAGTCTAATAATAATATTTTAACATCCACTCTATATTAAATAAATACCTTTAATCATATGTTTATAAAATATAAATGTTTTATTCATTAAATGAAATTTCCACTAAAGCATAATCGTACAATAAATTCTCTAAATACTAGTAGACTTGGAAGAATATAATTACATAATACTAAAAAATTGTTTTATGTCATTGAACTTATTTTCAAATATAAACTCATTAAAGATAGATCTTATCAATTGAAAAGATAATAATGAATTCACAATTTCATATCTAATTAAATTAAATGAATTGATGTTTTATTAAACTTATAACTAATATTTTATTGAATAAATACATCAAGAATTTATTTATTGAATCAAAATACATAAAAAAATATTCCATTTTGTTCCACGTACATCCATCATTTGTCTAGTGGTTACCCATTTGAATATTGAATTTAATCGTGTAGGTCATAAAAATATAATATTTATGGGAAAAAATGTAAATGGATCCTCTTGATGATATTTATTTATTCTCATTGCACAATTCATTTTTCTACGGAACTTATTTAATTTATGTGTTTCTTTTCCACACATAAATAATTTCACTATTTTAATGAGCCATATTCCTCAGTTTATCATTCCTAATTTCTTATATTATTGAAATACATCTTTCTTTTCTCAGTGGTCCCCATCACTTGATCTCATATTAAAATCTATCACTCTATTAATTTGGGAGTCCAGGATTTGGTTGAAATTTTGGTTTTTAATAAAATTTAGGAAAATTTGATTTGGAAAAAATAATATATTTTACTCATATGAAAATTTAATTTTATTGATTTCATTCCCCACATTGTCTATAATGATTAATGTTAGCATGATTCCTTCAGGTTCCAACAATCATCCAAAACCCATGATCATAGTGTGATGAAAAATTATAACTGAGGAAAAACTATATTATTAATTTTATGATTTTTAATGCATGAAACATTTTTTTCAAAATAATACAATTATGTTATTACCTAGTTCATTTATTATCGTCATATATTTTACTCTGTTATCATATATTTTAAATAAAATTTTATTTATCCATTGCATATATCATAGAAGATTCATTCCTTGTCAATAGTGTGACCGGTTATCACATACCAGGTAATGATTGTGTCAAGATTGACGTTCAGTTTTCAAATTCATCTTCACTAATTACAATTGTGCCTAAACCATTCCCACTTATAGTATCTAGATAAAGATGCATTTCCCATAAAAACCCAAAAATCACTACCTTAAAAATAATAAGGATTTTACTCTATAATTTTATTCAATTTCAACCTTTTTTTCTTTTCATATAATATATGTTTTCCTAATTATGGCTTCTATGTTTTTCTATAAATCTATACTCGGATAACAACCATAGAAACCCTCACCCTCATAGCCCAGATCTGGTGCCATAATTTTTACATTATTATATAAATATGTTTAAAATACCAATGGATCAACAATTTATTCAATTTTGGAATCTATATACATAAATGACATGCATATTAAATTTAAAATTGAAAATTATTCATAATACAAAACAAAGTAAAATGTTTATAATCCTTGAAAACTCATTCCAGGAATTTACCTACATATTCTAGGGAAATGAATAAAACATAGGGTTATATAAAATACCTAATAAGGGTTTATTATTTTGTATTATATCATAAATAAATTTAGAATAATCATGATTTCAAGGAAAATTACTGAAACACATTCTTGTTAATGAATTGCATAATCATATTATATAAGGTAAAATAATAATTAAATAATTGCATATAAATATTTGTAAAGACCCAGAAATTTATTGGAATTTTTTTAAATACATAGGATTTATATGAGTTTGCGAAAATTTATGGCACTTGATTCTAATGTCTGGTGATCTTGGAATCAATTTCTAATGTTTTGTTCGGATTCATTTATTAAACGTGCAAATGCGATTTTATAACATTTGAACCAGTGCTCGGAATTAAAATATGATGGCACTGTAGAACTCGCAGTGCTTGTGTTCGCTTAAAAGAACTTTCACCTTGATGATAGTTGTTCGAGAATGAAAGATAGATTTTGGGTTTTTAATAAAATTAAATATAAATATTGTGTTAGATTATTTTTTATTTATATGGTGGTTAAAACCTCTAAGAGGTGGTTAGAGGTGGGGCCACCACACCATAACATCCCATGAGAGGATATAGTGGTTGTTCCAAACCTTACATAACCTTCCATGGGAGGATATTTTTTGTGGGGACCACCTGGGCTTGTAACCCATTGGAACCCCAAAATAAAGTGGAGAAACCTTTAAAAATTCCATTGTTTAATTTTTTCCAACTATCTTCATTTAATTAAAACTGTCCACCTCCTCAAATTTTGAAATTGAAAAAATCCCACCCCATTAATTAAATCTGTTTTCTCAATTAATTAAACAGAACAATTTGTATTGTTGAGTAAACAAATAATAGACATCTTATACTAACATTTTTCCCTTTCAATTTTGGTGGAGTTTGCAGAGGAGAAAAATACTCCAACAGAGAATGACATATATATTCTTCCTTATTCAACCAGAAAAAAAGTGTGTGTGCCATTCTTGAATAACATCGACAACTTCATCTTCAGCTTCTTCATTTATAATGTCAATGAATTGACATCTGCCATTGTTTGAAATCGTAAATGAATAACCAACACGAGGTAGGGGAATTTGAGATGATTTTTTTCTCGTTCTATGTCGTTAAATATATGGAATGTAAATTAATGATTGATAACACCTCAAAGAGGAGGGCTCAAAAAGAACGAACATGAATTGACCCTCCCCCTTCGTTCTACCTCGCTTGTTGATGAAGGCAGTTGCACAATGGTGCCGCCATATGAGTGGACCTCTACAGAGCAACGACGGCTGGCGACCGACCAGCCACGAAGAAACTGGCGGCGTAAGGTCGCTCGGTTACTGAAAGGGTGAGGCACCGCCGCACCGCATGGAAGAGTAGGTGCGGTGCCATCACAATGTGTGGAGGAGGATATCCACGACCAGAGCAGGCCGCGATAGAGGGGTGCAGCACCATCACACCGCACTGAGTAGCATTGCTGTGACCATGGCGGGTTGCGGCGGGGGAACAGGAGCGGACGGCGATCGGCCGGCTATTGGCGGTGCAGAGTGTTTGGCCGCTTGGCCAGCTGGGAGAATACAGACCCTGCTAGGTCCCTCCTGAGCTAGACTACTACCACCTGGCGCCAGTTTGGTTCCACCCAAACGTTTCAACCATTCGGGATTCCAGGGGGTGAGCACCTCCCCCTGGACGAGGCTAGGGCGGGCCCTGCCGGGCTCCGCCAACCGCTGGTCGGATATGCCACACGGGCCACCAGTTGTCCATGCGGGCTACCCCTCGATTTGGTCCACCCCCTCAGACAAGGCCGCCCTCGGGCCAGTTCAGACCCTAGTCTAGACCTGTTTGTCTGAATACACCTTTTCGCCCATAACTGGGGATACAGGTGTCCGATCGATGAACCGTCAACGGCGACATAAAGCATAGAGTGAGTTGGTTCTGTTGGAATACCCCACATGAGGTTTGGACACATTTGGTGTATTTTTGGGTTGGCTAGAAACTAAAATCCAATCCGGCCCCAGGGATGTAAATGCCAATAACTCACAGGTTGGGGGTCCGATTGGCGTGTCTTCTGTTGCGTTGAGAACCCTATGACGAGGCAGAATGTTGTGATACATCTACATGGGACATCGTGATAGTTGTAGAATCATCATGTAGCTCCTGGAGTGGATCCTTCTAGAGGCGAGCGAATAGAGTATGGAGACCTAGTAGATGGCTGATACCTGACGAATGTATGACCGATTTGACACATAGTGACTCGACGGGCCCTGTGGGAGTGAAATTGTCTGACACTATAGACCCACGGTGGGGAGAACCTCTATGTGAGAATTTAAGTCCCAAAGTACTCCACATTAGGAGTACCTCAATAGGAAATGAGGTGGAGCACCTCTGTGTGAACGTGGGAGACCCATGATACTTTATAGGAGGAGTACCTCATCAGTCCAAGTTTAGTGTGAAGTGCCTCTGTGTGATGCGACAGCCCACTATACTCGATAGAGGAAGAATACCCCATCATCCAATGTTCGGACAGTGTGATAGGGGTTTTTACATGATACTACCCCCTAGAATAAAATCATGTTTTGAGCTGAGTCAATGAATTTTGTGATTTCCTCATGATTGATATGGGATACTAGATAACTTAGGTATGTGTATGTGCAGATACCTATGTAATGATTATCCATTTATTTCATTCTTAGTTGATTAACCTATTTGGATTTTGTGAGACCCTTAGTGTCTCGGGGTCCTTACTGAGTATCATTATACTCACCGCTGCACAAGCTGTGCTTGTACCTCATTTTGTTGGTTGCCTCCGATAGACATTGCTGACTGAGGTAGAGAGTAGAAGGACTGAATGATACCTGGAGGTGGACCGCTCGGCATGATGGTACACGAAGCCGACGGAGAGACGTGGAGTGCTGAGAATGTCATCTCTACCTACCCTTCACGTAGGAACCCCGGTGGACGACCTAGTAGCTGGTTTACTTCTTCATTCTGTTGAACTTGTACGTTTTTGTTTCCTTGTACTTTACTATTGGGATTATATTTTCGGCCACCTTTATAATCATCACTCCCTATTGTATGTAGTTATATTTAGTGTTTTACATCCATTTGTGTACATTGTAATGTTTATTTATAGATTTAAAGGTAATGGATTCCCAGTTTAGGGACTTATATCTGTGGTGCTAGTCTCCAGCCCCTGGCATATTGAAGGCAGGCTTGGGGTAGTCACGATATGGGCCCCGGGGGTGGGTCATGACAAATTGTTATTAGAGGAGTTGGTTCTACCACAAAACATTATACTATGATAATTCTTTTCTACGAAGAAATAGTGTTAAGGGTACTAAGTGAGGTTTTCAGTCTAGGGAGTCCAGTGTTGGTGCGGGCGGCTGACATATCCATACACCAAGACCCTAACTTTTGATTTACATTATAGTGCATGAAAACACTAATTGTGTGCGTGTATATAAAAGTATTCAACAAGTTAGCTTAACCAGGTCAGCACCCCATGTATAATCTTTGGACTGTGTCACAACTATTTTTTAGGATGCCTCCCCGTATAGCCCTAAGAGTCACATGCTCAGAAAGACCACCAAGTTACGAGGCCTCAGTGGAGGGCCATATACCAGGTGAGGCACCAGTGGTACCACTTCCTATTGGGCCACCAATTCCACTCGCCCCAGCAGCGGACGATGCACACCGCATGATAACGTTGCATGAGTTCTAGTGCCATAGGCCACCTAGGTTCTGGGGAGAGACGAACCCACAGTCGGTTGAGGATTTGTTGGATGCTGTGGTGAGAGTCTTCAGGCTAGTAGGTACACCAACAGACTTCCTGGTGATCCTTGTCGAGAGTCTCCTTCAGGAAGAATCAGGAATATGGTGGAGACCGATGCTTCTGGTCCACGACGATACGACACTTATTTGATAAGAATTCGAGGTCATGTTCTAGGCGGAGTTTTTTCCAGTGAACTTATGAGTGCTATTGATAAAGTAGCTACTACATCTACAGGTGGGTATCATGGCAGTGGCACAATACACAGTGAGTTTCACATACCTATCGCGCTACTCTACAGATATGTTGAGGGACACATTCTTTAGGGCCCAAACAATCGATCAGGGGCTCATGCTAGGGATCACGGCATCAATGAACTCCCTCGGCACCCCCGAAACAAGAGAGGGTGTTAGAGAGAGCCCTCATAATATATAGTTTCTGTAACGACCCGAAATTTTTAAATAAATTTTGTTTCCTAATTTTATGTCTTATTGTTATACTCAACAAAAATGTTTTATTTGATAAATATGATTATAATTAAAATGAGATCAGTGGGTTTTGACTATTATATAACCATCGGTCAACATGACCGCTGTGAACAAAATGATTTGATTATTGTCTCTAAATATAAGTAATATTGGTTAATTATTATAGAAAGAAGATTTGATGGCCTCACCTAGTAGTCTTGGACCGATCGAAGCCCATCTAACAGAGCTTGGGAAGGAGGTAGCACCACTGGGCTTTGCTCTGGATCAAATCCAAGCAGAACTTCATCATGTGAAGCTGGAACGAAATCGCCTTCGTGAGAAGTTCAAACTAATAGAAATTACTACTCGGGCAATGTTGACTGAGCCGCCCCAAGCTTCTATCACCCTAGCACACCTTACTCTTAGGTCCTATGCTGGTATTATAAGGGGTTATGTAACGAGACCATAACTACCTTGTGTAATCCTTGTTTTAAATAAAAATTGGGATTTCTTCTTATGATGAAGTTTATGAATTTTGAAATGACCGGATAAATATAGTATGCATATTTTTGATGAATTTTAGAAAAAGGATATTTTAAATATGTTTATGTAAACCCTAAATAATTAAAAATGTGTAATGATTTTCAAAAAATGGTCTTCTGCAATTATGTTCAGTACTAAATTTAGAGTCTGATAAGATCAACTTGATTTTTGATGAATAGTAAATTATGAATAGTGATTTTATGATTAGGATTAGTAATATGACTAAATGGATTAGTAATCTCACTTAAAGAAAGTTTTAAAATAATCTAGGCACCTTGATTAAGTAATGTGATTCAATAAAATAGTTAAATAACAGTTTCATTAATTATTATTCAAGTATTAGTTTTTTTAGGTGAATAGTGTTTTTTAATTAAAAATTTAATTAAAAATAATTAGAAAATTATTTTTATCAAAATGACGTTATTTTTGAACTCAGAGCATCGATATTATGTTATGGTAATTTTTGGGGTTTTTTCTGAAAAAAATGAATTTTCGATGAATAGTGTTTTTATTTAAAAATTAAATTAAAAATATTTAGAAAATTATTTTTATAAAATGGATTTCATTTTTGAAATCAGAGCATTGATATTTGGTTAATGTTAAATTTTGGGATTTTTCTGAGAAAGTTGAATTTTCAGTGAATGGTAAAAATACAGTTTTAGGGTTTCGGTATGTTTAATGACATCATAACGGTGTCATGATGATTTCATGAGATCTTTTGAGGGTTGGCCGGCCAAGGGTGATGAATTATTGTTTTGGGGGCCCCATGTGGCCTAACTCCATGATAAATGACAAGGGAGAGCACATGGGTTTGAGAAAAGCACATGTGAGGTGTCCCTTGGCCATTAATGCCTTGTCCCCTCACTTTCCCTATAAATACCAAGCCCTCCTCTCATCCATTCGACTCCCCACTCATTCCCAACGAATTTCTGGTCTCATTACCTCCCAAGGAGTCCTCCCAAGGTTCCCCCAAGCCCTCAAGGTCCCACCCTTTGAGGTTTAAGAGTTACATTTTAAGGTAAGGGATCCGACCTCTCTCTTTCTTTTCAAGAAATCTCTTTTATGTCTTTTCTTTTATACTCCATGTTCTTATGTTGGAGGATGTTATTTTATATTCATCCTACTGCCTATTTCATGTTCATATGATGAGATACCCCCCTTGCTCTCATCAATTCGTTTTAAGAATGTTTAAGTGGCGCCGTTAGGCTGCCGAATTTTTAAGGGATTCTTTCACCTTCCTCGTTTTCAAGTTCTATTTTCATTCAATTCTTTAATGTTCCTTTTTGTTATATTGGGGTATGATATCTATATATATCATACTGGAATCTTATGTTCATATGATTATAGACCCCATTTGATCTCTTCAATTCAGTATTTTGATGTTTTAAGTGGCGCCGTTAGGCTGCCGAATTTTTAAGTGGTTCTTCACCCTTCTCGTTTTGAAGTTCTACTTTCATGTCAATTATTTCAAGTTTATTTTTGTTATATTGGTGTATGATATCTATATATATCATACTGGACTATTATGTTCATATGATGAGAGACCCAATTTTATCTCTTCAATTCAGTATTTTGATGTTTTAAGTGGCGTCGTTAGGCTGCCGAATTTTTAAGTGGTCCTTCACCCTTCTCGTTTTGAAGTTCTACTTTCATGTCAATTATTTCAAGTTCCTTTTTTTTATATTGGGGTATGATCTCTATATATATCATACTGGACTCTTATTTTCATATGATGAGAGACCCCATTTGATCTCTTCAATTCAGTATTTTGATGTTTTAAGTGGCGCCGTTAGGCTGTCGAATTTTTAAGTGGTTCTTCACCCTTCTCGTTTTGAAGTTCTACTTTCATGTAAATTCTTTCAAGTTCCTTTTTGTTATGTTGGCGAATTATCTCTATATCTATCATACTGAACTCTTATGTTCACATGATGAGAGATCCTATTTGATCTTTTCAAATCATTGTTTGTTGTGGTTTAAGTAACGCTGTTAGGCTGCCGAACTTTCATAAGAGAAATATAATTTTTTTTCTTCCTTCCATGTTTTTCATTTCAAATGGTATGTCCTTGAAATCTCATTACCATGATCATGTATCCTTCTTATTCTGTCCATGTACTATTTTATGGGTCATTTATGAATGTTTGACCCATTTTACCTCTCTTTTAATGTTTTCTAAAACCTCGGAACATTGCCGTTATGCTGCAGAATTTCTGTCTCAAAATGTCTATCTCTTTTTCTAAAGTCCTTTTATTTTATTAAGTGAATACTCAAAGCTCTTTCTTCTAAAGGGGTATTCACATATATACCAAAATGTTCTATTTTAAATTCTGGGATTTACATACTTGGGACCCACCTTCCTTTTCTGTGGGTTTTAAAGTGACGTAAAGATCATGCCTTTAAAGCAGTTTTTAAAACGTTATGATTATGAAATGAAACCCATTTATTTTATGCTATATGGGTTATTTATGAAATGTTTGATGATGATATATGTGGCTCACATGATAATAAAGGCAAATTTAAGGGTACGCCCTGATAGCGCTCCAATGCATTGGGTAAAGACTTAATCTCTAGAGATGACCATTTTAACGACGCCTTGGTGAATAACCTTGGTAATTTTTAACGACACCTTGGGGATGGAGCTTGGTGAAATGAAACGATTGTCAATATTAAATGTTGCAGCCACATCTTCATGTTATGAAAAAGTTTTATTTTTATTATGATATGCCTCATGATTTCATTTTCATGCATTAAAGTTCTTTTCATGACTTTATTGATGTATATCAAGTTCATATGTAAAATGTTTCACTTGTTTCCCTTGCTGGGCCTTATGCTCACCCTTCCTTTTGATGTATGTCCCCAGGTTATGAGATGCAGTAATGAGCCTAGGGTGAACATGAGGAGAAGCCTTTCAAGTGTTTAAGAAGAATGTTTTTTTGTTTCATGTTTTATGTTCCTTGTTTCCAAGACACTAAACCTTAAAGATCCTCGATTCCATGTAATGGAATGAAAAGTTATGTTATAAAAAGACGAGATGCTATAGTTGGTATCAAAGGATGGTTTAGTTATTTGTGGAAATTAGGATATGAAAACTCTAGGAGGAACCCTATAGAAAAGTTTAATATAGGAAATCTTCCTGGTATTTTGGTGAGTATTGAGTAAGGGGTTGCCAAGCAAATACATCCCTGTCTGGATACGAGAAGGTAGAGGTGGCTCTGGCACAGATGTACATAGGGGTAAAACCCGAAAACACCGCTTTGAGCTAGACTCGAACGGGAACTGGTACACGACAACGGGCCTTGCTGCACTCTTGGTTATGACACTCCCGAGGGATATGCTTTGGTAAATTCATAAGCTTGGTATTAACCATTGTTAAAGGAACAAAGAGAAAATAAAATAAAGGTTCACATAATAATATATGATCATTCATAACCTAGATGGGAACCTAGGAGATCACAACTTAGGGTATACCTTTCATATATAAGTTATCCTTATATGCTTTCAGTTCCTTTTCATGATTATTAGCTAAGTACTTAAGCCCCTAATTATGATTTCTCTTCTTAGTTAATGGTGGGAAATGGAAGAACATGTTCCGACAACCAATGTGATAGGAAATGCGACGATTTTCGTATTAATATGACAGGGATGATTAGGGGATTAAAATATGATTATTATTTTGGAAGACGTTCATTATTTTGGGAACCATATTTGATCGAGGTAAATAGATTACTACGGTATTTTCATTGAGGAGTAAGGTTGACTTATATTTTGAAGAATCGATGTATTTAAGGTGAACTTATAGTAATTTAAGTTACTTATTGGAATGACTAACCTATCTTGGGTAAAATATGTTTAGGTTAGCTACTTTTTATAAGATGTTAGGAGTGGTTGATGTTGTCTGGAGATGAACAATGAAGTTGTTTTGGAAGACGATGTTATCAAATCCTTATTGTATTTGGGTTTCAATCTTAGTTTGGTTTGTTTTGAAGAATTTTAAGGACCGTTATTTATGGAATGGTCTATGATGAACTTTGGGTAGTACCATGGAACTTTGATGATTTAAAAGTAGTTTCCATTCCTATGGGATTCTTTCTTTTTGAAGAGTTGTTTTACCTTAACCTTTCTGTTTTTGGGATAATGTTTAAAGATAGAAGAAATAGATAGTTAATCTATTGTAGATTATGTGATTCTATAGAAGATGATTCTTGTGCTTTTATGAGACCAAGTGTTTTTGAATTCTCATCATTTGGAGAAAAGATTAGTGTTGGTAGGGACTTGTTAAAGGATGAAAATATACTTGAAGGTAGGTATATTTTATTATGTTTTTGTTCTATGTAGTAAATGAAATCTTCAAAATTATGAAAAGAAACGTAAAACAAAAATGTTGTTGGTTTACGTTTCCTACTAGGTAATCAAAGACCGTTTACACACATCATAAGTTTGGGATTTTCTCATGGTTAACTTTCTCCTAATCATGTTCTCTATCACTCTCCCTCAGAACTTGACCCTTTGTTTTTTCCTCCATGTCCATGTTTTCCTACATGGAACCCTAGTGTGGGTTAACTCGGGTGACCATTGTACTTCCCTTTCTTTATTTTAATGTAATAGTTTTACTGACTCCTTTTCCGATGTGGGACTTTCAATGAAATTTCAAAACCCAGTTTTAAAATTGCGAGGACGCAATTTCTTAAGGGGGGAAGATTGTAACGACCCGAAATTTTTAAATAAATTTTGTTTCCTAATTTTATGTGTTATTGTTATACTCAACAAAAATGTTTTATTTGATAAACATGATTATAATTAAAATGAGATCAGTGGGTTTTGACTATTATATAACCATCGGTCAACATGACCGCTGTGAACAAAATGTTTTGATTATTGTTTCTAAATATAAGTAATCTTGGTTAATTATTATAGAAAGAAGATTTGATGGCCTCACCTAGTGGTCTTGGACCGATCGAAGCCCATCTAACAGAGCTTGGGAAGGAGGTTGCACCACTGGGCTTTGCTCTGGATCAAATCCAAGCAGAACTTCATCATGTGAAGCTGGAACGAAATCGCCTTCGTGAGAAGTTCAAACTGATAGAAATTACTACTCGGGCAATGTTGACTGAGCCGTCCAAAGCTTCTATCACCCTAGCACACCTTACTCTTAGGTCCTATGCTGGTATTATAAGGGGTTATGTAACGAGACCATAACTACCTTGTGTAATACTTGTTTTAAATAAAAATTGTGATTTCTTCTTATGATGAAGTTTATGAATTTTGAAATGACCGGATAAATATAGTATGCATATTTTTGATGAATTTTAGAAAAATGATATTTTAAATATGTTTATGTAAACCATAAATAATTAAAAATGTGTAATGATTTTCAAAAAATGGTCTTCTGCAATTATGTTCAGTACTAAATTTAGAGTCTAATAAGATCAACTTTATTTTTATGAATAGTAAATTATGAATAGTGATTTTATGATTAAGATTAGTAATATGACCAAATGGATTAGTAATCTCACTTAAAGAAAGTTTTAAAATAATCTAGGCACCTTGATTAAGTAATGTGATTCAATAAAATAGTTAAATAACGGTTTCATTAATTATTATTCAAGTATTAGTTTTTTCGGGTGAATAGTGTTTTTTAATTAAAAATTTAATTAAAAATAATTAGAAAATTATTTTTATCAAAATGACATTATTTTTGAACTCAGAGCATCGATATTATGTTATGGTAATTTTTGGAGTTTTTTCTGAAAAAAATGAATTTTCGATGAATAGTGTTTTTATTTAAAAATTAAATTAAAAATATTTAGAAAATTATTTTTATAAAATGGATTTCATTTTTGAAATCAGAGCATTGATATTTGGTTAATGTTAAATTTTGGGATTTTTCTGAGAAAGTTGAATTTTCAGTGAATAGTAAAAATACATTTTAGGGTTTCGACATGTTTAATGACATCATAACGGTGTCATGATGATGTCATGAGATCTTTTGAGGGTTGGCCGGCCAAGGGTGATGAATTATTGTTTTGGGGTCCCCATGTGGCCTAACTCCATGATAAATGACAAGGGAGAGCACATGGGTTTGGGAAAAGCACATGTGAGGTGTCCCTTGGCCATTAATGCCTTGTCCCCTCACTTTCCCAATAAATACCAAGCCCTCATCTCATCCATTCGACTCCCCACTCATTCCCAACGAATTTCTAGTCTCATTACCTCCCAAGGAGTCCTCCCAAGGTGCCCCCAAGCCCTCAAGGTCCCACCCTGTGAGGTTTAAGAGTTACATTTTAAGGTAAGGGATCTGACCTCTCTCTTTCTTTTCAAGTAATCTCTTTTATGTCTTTTCTTTTATACTCCATGTTCTTGTGTTGGAGGATGTTATTTTAAATTCATCCTACTGCCTATTTCGTGTTCATATGATGAGAGACCCCCCTTGCTCTCATCAATTCGTTTTAAGAATGTTTAAGTGGCGCCGTTAGGCTGCTGAATTTTTAAGGAATTATTTCACCTTCCTCGTTTTCAAGTTCTATTTTCATTCAAGTCTTTAATGTTCCTTTTTGTTATATTGGGGTATGATATCTATATATATCATACTGGACTCTTATGTTAATATGATTAGAGACCCCATTTGATCTCTTCAATTCAGTATTTTGATGTTTTAAGTGGCGCCGTTAGGCTGCCGAATTTTTTAGTGGTTCTTCACCCTTCTCGTTTTGAAGTTCTACTTTCATGTCAATTATTTCAAGTTCCTTTTTGTTATATTGGGGTATGATCTATATATATATCATACTGGACTCTTATGTTCATATGATGAGAGACCCAATTTGATCTCTTCAATTCAGTATTTTGATGTTTTAAGTGGCGTCGTTAGGCTGCCGAATTTTTAAGTGGTTCTTCACCCTTCTCGTTTTGAAGTTCTACTTTCATGTCAATTATTTCAAGTTCCTTTTTGTTATATTGGGGTATGATATCTATATATATCATACTGGAATCTTATGTTCATATGATGAGAGACCCCATTTGATCTCTTCAATTCAGTATTTTGATGTTTTAAGTGGCGCCGTTAGGCTGCCGAATTTTTAAGTGGTTCTTCACCCTTCTCGTTTTGAAGTTCTACTTTCATGTCAATTATTTCAAGTTACTTTTTGTTATGTTGGGGAATTATCTCTATATCTATCATACTGAACTCTTATGTTCACATGAAGAGAGATCCTATTTGATCTTTTCAAATCATTGTTTGTTGAGGTTTAAGTAACGCCGTTAGGCTGCCGAACTTTCATAAGAGAAATATAATATTTTTTTCTTCCTTCCATGTTTTTCATTTCAAATGGTATGTCCTTGAAATCTCATTACGATGATCATGTATCCTTCTTATTCTGTCCATGTACTATTTTATGGGTCATTTATGAATGTTTGACCCATTTTACCTCTCTTTTAATGTCTTCTAAAACCTCGGAACATTGCCGTTATGCTGTAGAATTTCTGTCTCAAAATGTCTATCTCTTTTTCTAAAGTCCTTTTATTTTATTAAGTGAATACTCAAAGCTCTTTCTTCTAAAGGGGTATTCACATATATACCAAAATGTTCTATTTTAAATTCTGGGATTTACATACTTGAGACCCACCTTCCTTTTCTGTGGGTTTTAAAGTGACGTAAAGATCATGTCTTTAAAGCAGTTTTTAAAACGTTATGGTTATGAAATGAAACCAATTTATTTTATGCTATATGGGTTATTTATGAAATGTTTGATGATCATATATGTGGCTCACATGATAATAAAGGCAAATTTAAGGGTGCGCCCTGATAGCGCTCCAATGCATTGGGTAAAGAGTTAATCTCTAGAGATGACCATTTTAACGACGCCTTGGTGAATAACCTTGGTAATTTTTAACGACACCTTGGGGATGGACCTTGGTGAAACGAAACGATTGTCAGTATTAAATGTTGCAGCCACATCTTCATGTTATGAAAAAGTTTTATTTTTATTATGATATGCCTCATGATTTCATTTTCATGCATTAAAGTTCTTTTCATGACTTTATTGATGTATCTCAAGTTCATATGTAAAATGTTTCACTTGTTTCCCTTGCTGGGCCTTATGCTCACCCTTCCTTTTGATGTATGTCCCCAGGTTATGAGATGCAGTAATGAGCCTAGGGTGAACATGAGGAGAAGCCTTTCAAGTGTTTAAGAAGAATGTTTTTTTTGTTTCATGTTTTATGTTCTTTGTTTCCAAGACACTAAACCTTAAAGATCCTCAGTTCCATGTAATGGAATGAAACGTTATGTTATAAAAAGACGGGATGCTATAGTTTCCTTGCGGAGCAGTCACCCGCAGTGAGACCCACTACTAGTTGAAATGAAGTGGATTATTCTGCAGCATGAAGTAGAAAGATGACGCAGATGTCCAAGTGGACCAGACCCACGGGTGGGAGACCACATGAATCAGGATTTGTTGTGCGAGGAACCCTGGGTAGTGACTTACCAGCCAAGAGAAGGAAGTGTTACTCATGTAGCGGGCATGGTCACATGGCTCGTGACAATCTGACCCTCCATTTAGATGATTAGCAGACAGTTGAGGGACCTCCTAGGTAGAGGTTGAGATTCGATCAAGGCAGTTAGTAGGGCACTGGAGGATGTGGTAGAGGAGCTGGTCGAGCAGCTGGCGGTGGAAAACATGCAGTTGACGGTGATGAACAAGAAGGCGGATGAGAGCTTGAGGATTTTTTTCGACCCTCATTGCTTGAACTAGGTGCCGGTGAATAACCAGATCCCACTCCCGAGGATTAATGAACTCTTTGATCAGATCAAGGGAGCACAGTGGTTCTTGAAGATAAACCTTAGATCAGGCTATCACCAGCATAGAGTTCGAGATGAGGTTGTACAGAAGATAGCCTTCCGGTGTCTTTACAGCCACTAAGAGTTATGTTTTATGCAATTATGCATAACCAATTCTCTTTTAGTGTTCATTTGTCTGATGAACATGATCTTACAGCCTTACCTCAATCGCTTTGTCGTGGTCCTCATCGGCGACATTCTGATCTACTTGAATATTGAGGAGGAGCATACCTAGCATTTTCAAGTAGTGCTGGACACACTCCAAGAGGACTATATTTATGGTAATCTCTTCATGTTCCACTTTTGGATATGAGTGGTTCACTTCATGGGACATGTCATCTCAGAGGTTGGAGTATTAGTAGATCTAGTGTAGATTGAGGCGGTACTTTCTTGGGAGCCACCCATGAGTGTGGTAGAGGTATGATGTTTCCTGGGCTTGGATGGTTACTACCTGAGATTCATTACAGACATCTCCAGAGTTTCATCACCTCTATCAGCTTTGATGGACAAGGGCCAACCCTTCGTGTGGTCGGAGAGATACCAGTAGAGCATTTATGAGATGATGTAGATGCTGACTAGTTTCCCCATTTTGATGCTTCCAGAGGAAGGCATAGGGTACGTAGTCTACAAAAACGCATTAGGGACTAGACTCGGGTGTGTCCTAATGTAGGAGAGAGCTGTGATCGCATATGGTTCTCTGCATCTGAGACAACACAATCTGTACTACGCTACCCATGACCTAAAACTAGAAATATTTCTCTTCTCCTTGAATATTTGGAGGCACTATCTGATTGTCGAACTTTTCACTACTGGAAATTGGGCCTACACCCACGGTTTTCCAGAACCGTGGGTATAAGATAGTATGGGAACCTATCCCATGGTTTTGTCAAAACCGTGGGTATAGGTCCCCTATACACACTGTTTTTGACAAAACCATGGGAATAGGTTTTTATGAAGACCTATACCCACGGTTTTTTCAAAACTGTGGGTATAGGGGTATTTTTTTCAAAGACCTATACCCACGGTTTTTAAAAACTGTGGGTATAGGTTTCCCGCGTTATGGAAGGATGATAAATTGGAAAAAAATTGGGTGAGATTAAATAAATTTTACGTCGGAAAAATGTCTTAAATAAAATAATTATATGGATACCAACATTTATTAATATAAATTTGTTATCTTCGTTGGTTTAGCTATCCATTTGGTTCTATGAAGTGATATGTTCGAATCTCATCATGGGAAATTTTCAAATATTCCGAAAATATTAATATAAGTATAAATCATATGATTATATAAACAAAATCTGCGTAGCATAGTTGGTTCACTGCTTAACTCTATCCCTCCAGGTCGCGTGTTCAAAACCCGTGAGTCACATTTTTTTAGATTACATCATAGGTATTAATATATTAAAATAAAACTATCTGTATATTCATGAATATATGTTAGCTCAGTTGGTCCTATGTTGCGTTGCGGCACTGAGTCCTGCATATGGCGCGGGTTCGATTCCCACTGCCCGTGATTTTTTAAAATTTTAAGTTTCCCAAGGTTTAAAAACTGTGGGGTTAGTTCCTTGCCACACTATACATCAGCGTGTTGGTGTGTGAGACACATATACCCACGGTTCTACAAAACTGTGGGTATAGGTCAAGACCCCTTTACCGACGTCATTATATCCAACGGTTCTCAAAACCACGGGTATAGACTATACCCACGGTTTTTGGGGCTATACCCACGGATTTGAACCGTGGTTATAGGTCGTTTTTTCATTAGTGTTTTATCATGTTCTCTGATCACATTATTCTCAGGTATATCTTTTCCTAGAAGGACCTAAACCTGAGATAGCATCATTGGTTTTAGTTCCTCCAGGACTATGACATCAAGATAGTCTATACACCTGGGAAGGGTAACTTTGTTGCAGATGCGTTCTGTAAGAGATCTGGTATACATCTTCTAGGAGAGGGGACATAGTAGCTAGATTCTTTACATATTTCTTACGTGGACTGAGAGGGAGTATCTTTTCTTCAGTCTCTTATAGTCACTCCTCCACATCATCGGCGATTTAGGGAGACGCAGCGTGAAGACGCTGACTATGAGACGCGGCGTGCTCAGATATCTACAGGGCAAGAACCTGATGGATTTTCAAAATGTGGGGATCACTTCATCATTTTTAGATAACTAACCACAGTACCAGGGGCACTTCAGGATAATTTTTTGAGGGAGTTCCACACTTCCCCATTAGTGGTACATCTAAGAGTGGCGAAGATGTACTAGGACCTCTGACGACAGCACTGGTGGCAAGGTATGAAGAAGGTGGTAGCAGATTTTGTCTCTCAGTGCCTCACTTGTCAGCAAGTGAAGGAGGAGTACCAGGAACCAGCAGGATTGGTTCAACCCTTAAAGGTCATAGAGTGGAAGTGTGATGGGATATCCATGGACATTGTGATTGGACTTCCACGTACATCCATGAGTCATGATTCAATATGGGTGATCATTGACCAACTCACTAAGTCAGCCCACTTCATACCGATCAGAGAGAAGGGTTCAGTAGAGAGCTTGGGACGCCTCTATATGCAGGAGATTGTGAATTTAGATGGATTTCCTTCACCTATTATCTTCGAATGTGATGCACCGTTTACATCCTGGCTATATAAGGGGTTGTAGGAAGCTTCTGGGGCACATCTTCTCTTGAGCACCGCCGTCCATCCTATGATAGATGGTGAGACCAAGAGGACCATCCTTACCCTTGAAAACATGCTACATGCATGTGTCCTCGAATTCGGTCACATCTTGGAGAATCAATTACCTTTGTAATAGTTTTCTTACAATATCAACTATCACTCCACCATAGATATTACACCTTTTGTGGATATGTATGGTCATACTTGCAGATCTCCACTATCCTGGATAGACTAAGGGGAGTCATCACTAGTGGGACCAGAGATGGTATGGTCTACCACCAAGAAGGTGAAGATTATCCAGGAGTGGTTGGAGACTTTATAGAGTAGACAGAAGTCATATGCTTCCAGGAGAAGGATACCTCTGGAGTTTGAGGATGGTGACCATGTCTTCCTACAGGACTCACCTTGACAAGGTCTACGGAGATTTGGATGAGGCGGCATGCTATATCTATTATTCATCGGACCTTTCCAGTTCCTCAAAAGAGTATACGAGGTGTCTTAATTCCTAGATCATCTACCTCAATTACACTGGGTGTAAGACGTCTTCCACATATCTCAGCTGAGGAGATATGTGCACAAACAATCCCACATCATCAACTATGGGGAGATGGACATCGATGACAGTGCAACATTCAAAGAGGCTAGAGTGAAGATTTAGTATCTAAAAGAACTGGTACTTCGTGGATGGTCGATATCTCTTGTACACATTTGCTGGTAGCATGGGAACCTCCAGGAGAGAACATGGGAGAAATATTCTCATATTCGTGCTTAGTACACACATTTGTTCCCTTAGTTCGAGTATTATCTTACAGGGATGTAAATCCCTGAGGTGGGGAGAATGTAATGACCCAAAAACTCCATGGATATTTTTTAAATACATGGTATTTTTACGACTCTGCAAAAATTTACGGCACTTGACTACAAGGCCTGGTGTGCACGGAATCAATTTTTGAGGTTTGGTTCTGGTAAATTTAGAGAACGCACATGGTGGATTTTATAATATTTGAACCGGTGCTTGGAATTGAAATACAAGGGCACCGTTGAACTCGTAGAGCTGGTATTCACATAAGAAGACTTTCACCTCGATGGAAGTTGTTCTAGAATTGATGTTAGATTTTTGGTTTTTAATAAAATTAAATAAAAATAAAGTCATATATTATTTTTTAATTATTTTGTCGTTAAAACCACATTGGGGTGGTTAGAGGTGGAAGACACCACACCATACCCTCCCATGAGTTTTTATGGTGGTGCTGTACACCCGCACATAACCTCCCATGAGAGGATATTGTGGGTGGGGACCACCCAGGCATGTAACCCTTTGGAAACCCAAATTAAATGGATAAACCTTTAAACATTGCACTTTTTAATTTGTTCCAACTCAATTCATTTAATTGAAACTCTTGACCCCCCTAATTTCTAAATTAAATCAATTACACCCCATTAATTAATTGATTTGTCCCATTTAATTAAACAAACCAATTTGTATTACTGTACCAACAATGAATAATCAACTTCTGCTATTATTTTTCCCTTTCCATTTTGGTCTATCTTGGGGGGGTGAAGAACTCTCTAATGAATAACGACAGATATATTCTTCCTTCTTCAACCAGAACAAATGAGGGACTGCCGTCCATGAAGAATTGCTACGAAGACATCCTTAGATTCTTCATTTCCGATGTCCACGAACCGAAATCCTCCATTCCTCAACATAGTCAATGAATTACAATCAAGAGATAGGGGAATTTGAGTTGATTTTTCTCCTGTTCTATGTCATTAAATATATAGAATGCAAATTTCCAATTGATAAAACCATAACGAGGAGGTATCATACCACAAAAACACGACCCAACCCTCCCCTATGTTTTACCTCACTTGTTGACAATGATAGCGGCACAACGGTGCCGCTAGAAGAGTGAACCGTAGTGGAGCAATAACAGATGGTGATTGGCCGACCGCAATGAAACTAGTGGCACAAGGCTGCCGTATTTCCAAAAGGGTGAGGCACTGCCATGCACCGTGGAAGAGAGGGTGAAGCGTTGTTGCACCACACATAGGAGGATAGCCATGACCAGGGAGGGCCATGGAAGAGGGGTGATGTGCTTCAGTGTCGTGCGGATGTGCAAAGCCGCAACCAGGGAAGGCTATAGTGGAGGAACATGAGCTTCTGGCAATGGGCCAGCTGTCGGCGGAGCGGAGCAGTTGGCCACATGGCCAGCTGGGATAAGGGGGACCATGCTGGGTCTCGCTTGAGTAGGACCAGTGCCACCTGGCACCAGTTTGGTTCCACCTGAACTATTCAACCGTTCGGGATTCTAGGGGGTGCACACCTCCCCCCAGACACAGCTAGGGTTGGCCTCATAAGGCGCCACCAGCTGCTGGTCGGCCTGGCCACAAGGGCCACCAGCTAGCCACGAGGGCCACCCCCTCGAGCAGGGCTGGACCCACGGACCGGGTCTGACCCGCGGACCGGGTAGGACACGCGGACCGGGTCGGACCCCAGTCCAGACTCATTTGCCTGAATACACCATTTCACCCATAACATGGGCTATGTGTGTCTGATCAATGAACCGTCTATGGAAAAGGAATGTTGAGAGAGAGGTGGTTCTTTTGGAATTCCATACATGAGGTTTGGACACAGTTGGTGTACTTTCGTGTTGGTTGTAACCGAAAATACATCTGGGCCCCCGGGACGGAAATTCCAATAACTCACAGACTGGGCATCCGATTGACACACAGTCTATTGTGTTGAGACCCCTATGATGAGGCGGACCATTGAAATTCATATACATGGGACTTCATGACAGTTGGAGTATCGGCCAGTAGATCGTGTAGAAGATCATTCTCATGGTGAGTAGATGGAGTACGGATACATAGTAGCTAGTTGAGACCTGACAACTGCTTGACTGATTCGACATTGAGTGACACGACCGGCCCAGTGGGGAGTGCCTCTATGTGCCGCATCAAACCCATGATGGGGAGTGCCAATGTGTGCGTGTACCAGACCCACGGTAGTCGACAAGAGGATAATCTAAACATGCTACGAGGGGGAGAGCATCTGTGTGAGTGCGACAGACCTGTGGTGGGGAGTGCCTCTGTGTGACACAGCAGACCCATGGTACTCGACGGGAGATGTACCTCAGCAGTCCAAGGATAGTGGGATGTGCCTTTGTGTGATGCGGTAGGCCCACTGTAATCGATAGAGGAGAAGTACACCATCAGTCGAGGTTCTGACAGTGTGACTGGGGTTGTTACTTTATACTAACACCTATAATAAAATCCTAGTTTGTGCTAAGTCAATGACTTTGGTGTTTTCCTCATGATTGGGATGGGTTATTAGATAATATAGGTATATGTATGGGCATATACCTAAGTAATGGTTATCTGTGTATTTCATACTTAGTGGATTATCAGTGTTGGATTTTTTGAGCCCTTGAGATTATCAGGGTCCCTACTGAGTATCATTATACTCACCCCTACACGTGCTATGCCTGCACCGCATTGTGTTGGTTGCAGACAACCGACATCGCTTACTGAGGAAGAGAGTAGCAAGACTGGATGGTACCCAGAGGTGGAACACTCAGCGTGACAGTACTCGGAGCAACTGAATTGATGTGGAGTGCTAAGGAGGCCACCTGTATCTACCCTTCAGGTAGGAACCAAGATGGACGGCCTAGTAGCTGATTTACATCTTCTTTATGTTTTACTTGTACTTTTCCATAAACTTGTACTTCACTGTTGGGATTGTATTTCTGGCCCTTTTTACTTTCACCACTCTCTTTTGTATATAGTTTTACTTAGTGTTTTACATCTATTTGTGTACTCTGATGTGTTTTTTTACTGTTTTCAAGGGAATTCCTTCACATATTAAGGATTTATGCCTTTGGTTCTAGTCACCAGCCCCTGGCCTATGGAAGGTGGGATTGGGTAATCATGATATGGGCCCCGAGGGATGGGTCTTGACAATATTGACATGAGTTTGAAATATGAACATTTATATTGTAAAAAATTAAATCAACACATGGATTTTCTGGAATTAGTTAATTCATACTTTCATAAGTATGAAATATCAATATGAATCCTCAAGATAATAATTTCCATGACTTATCCACAATATAGTTTATGTATGTGAGTAGAAACCCATTTTTTTATCCAAGTGATTCACATCATGAGACTACCGATGCATTGTGGGGATTTCATTATATATTTCATAACCTATGTACGAAATTTCGAAATAATTCATTATATAAAAATTTAATATATAGGAAGGATTACTTATGAAATATCAATATTGAGTTAAGCATACAAATTTATCAATATTTTTTTAATCAATCAAATAACATTTAAATAATACATCATATGAAAAAATATGTATAATGATTTAGGAATAATAACATAAATTACATCGAAATATGTAAATATAATATAAATGTAATGTATAATGAAATTTTATTATAATGATGTTTTTTTAATAGAATGTGAACAACAAAAAAATAAATATTTTTCATATAATTACTTTTACCTCATAGAAATCGTCACATCAAATATCCATGGAATAGATCATTTTAATTGAAACATAAAATAAAATGAATAAATAATTATTAATGATATTAAAATTCCAATGGGGATGTCTGTATGCCACATAAATGTTAATTTTTGTATAAAAGAAAATAATTCTCAATTGATTGTTAATTGAAGAAAAATTCCAAACCATATGCTTACTTTTAGTTGAATGATCATGAACCTCATGAATAATGGTATAAAATTGTTAATTAACTTATATGTGCTCCAAATAAATATTTATATTAGCATATATTATCATTTTATTAAATCATATCACCTGAATGTTAACAATATTTCTTTAATTTTATTGTTTCATATGTTAATTGGATTTTTTTTCTATGTAGTTTTTAGTTTATTATTTTTGTTACTATTAATATAATCATTATTTTAAAATATATAGAATATAATAATTGTTATAAATATAATTTATATCCATTATATATTTATTTATAGAATCCAAAAAAATATGTGGATAGAAATGAAATAAACCAATCCTAAAGATTGTTAGTCATACATACAAAGAACATTTTATCAATATTTTTATTATATTAAAAGACATAACATTAAATAACATATGTATATATATTATAATTTTATTATCATATTAATATCCTAAATGTAATATATTTTTATTAAACCCATAATATATACATTTAAATTAATAATTTAATGAATCACATCACATTTCGAGGTGGTAGTCCACCGTACACATGAACGACATTATTGTATTCCCGAATATTGAATAAATAAAGGATATTATTATATAAAAATTTATGAGTCATAAATAAATCATTAATATTTTATAAACCACTTATAAATATTATTTACATCATTATTCCCAATCATTAGGTGTGGTATTGATAAGAGGAATGATATCAGTGTGGGATGCAATTGTCTGCGCTAAACCTGAATGATTTTATCGTAACACATTTGATGAAATCGTGTAAATTTTTAGGTCATAAACATATAAAAAAATATAAGTAAATATAAGATAATTATATTATATATAATAATAATATATTAATAATTTAATTTTATGGATAAATATATAATAGTAATGTGCATGTTGACTAGTGTTACTTCTTTTTCAAATAACTGCTATTGGATTGCACAAACTTCATTCCTTGTGTGGTTATATGTCGAAATAAAGTATTATATAATGAGAAGAATAAATTTGGGAAGTTAATTATTCAAGGATTTTAAAATCAAAATCAATTTATTAGGGAAAAATGTAATTTTCTTAAAGAGGGGATTAAACAAATATTTTTACATGTAATGATAAACCAATAATGTAATGAAATCGAACCTATAATAGGTCATATCTAAAATTATTCATAATTTTTTATTGGAAAGGATTAAATTTCATTTGGACCCTTATGTTTAATGTTTAGTCCCTTAGTAAACAAGTTTTTCTCTTAATAACATTAATTAATGATAATTATTTTCAATAATAAATTTCCAAAAAAAATTGACTTATAAAAAATTATAAATTATTCATATTCAATGTATGGACTCAGTTTATGAAAATTAAATTTAAAAAATTTAATTGAATTTAATAATATTTCCACATACACAATAAAAATGTTGGGTATTTAAGTGATCATGTTTAAAATATTACTATGTTTTATATGATAATTCAATTAAAAAATAGTCATAATTTACATAATTTGACTATACATATAATTTAAATATTTCTTAATTTAAAAAATTCAATATATAATATATAATTATATATTATTTAGATGAAATGTATGTTTTCTATTAAAATTATAGATTTTTCATTGTTAATCAAAAAATGAAACCTCTCAGAAAAATAACATAAATTCATCATAAGATTATTTTTATTTCCAAATTATGAAATTCATTTTATTTGGTCTATTAAAATTTATAAAAGATTCAAATTATATTTTTATAACAAATGTTCTATTAAATGTTGGAAAATTATCATTTAGAAAAATATTACATTTTATTTGTAAAATTGGATTTTTTATTATCTTATACCTATAAATTATACATGATAAACTTTATAATATATTATGATATATCTATATTATATGTTTAATTATTATAATTACATTATATTAATTTATTTAATTTATTCAGATAAAACTCCATTGGAATATAAAAATAGTTTTTAACAATATATTTCTATTATATTCTATTGGTCTATATATTCATCTCTAATTAATAAGTATACATGAATTAAGCTATATTATATCATATATTAATTAGTCCTATTAATAAAAACTATTTTTATGTCTAGGATATTATATTAAATATAAATAATAATATAAATAAATATATAGTTGTTTATAAAAATTATGTCTTTGTTGTAATGAAATCATTCAAAATAACTCATTGTTGTGTCTGACACAAACTAAATTTAGTGTTCCATATAAAGAGAAAAAGGTTTGGTTTCATGTTAGATATCATATTATGGAGATTTAATTCATGGTAATATAAATATATAATAATGTATCAGAATGTCACATTAGCTTCTATTCTTGAGGTTGTCTGTCAAACATGCTATCAAATATAGTTTCCTTATTTTATAATTTCTAGATGTCATAAGAATAATTTCTACACTTCAAGTACATTAGTATCCCTCTAACATGGGTAACATTAAATAAAATTATTCCCACATTTATTTAAAATATATCTTATTAAAAATATATACATTTAATGAGTAATTCCCTCCATATATTAATGGTGGAAAAGAATAGTCCACTAATGTAATATTTAAATCAACCTTGACTAAAATAGTCTTACTTATCACAAACGTGTTGGTGGATATCTTAAGAATAATAAGACATTTTATAATTTCATGTAGAAACCACATCATTATCCTCAGTGGCACGAGACATTCATTTCTCACTAAACACTGGCACATAATCCTCTATCTTGGTGAATTTTGATGCATATCACATCTAAGATAAAATCACCTACTCCAAATATAAAATAATTTTGAGATCCAAACTTCTACACAACTTTTGGTTGTATTTATAATTGATTATTATTTTAGATCCCTTCATGTAAATATAAATATCCCACTCAATATATTATTACATCAAACAAGATCCAAGATCAATCCTCTAACCAATTCAAACCAAACTAGACAATTATGATATATTATATTAGAAAAACATTATGACATATTTTATTTTCTCCATCCTACCATATTCATATTTTTTCCCACAACACCTATATATATTGGAGGGTTGACATTCTATGATTTACTTCCCTATCATATTCTCTTAGATGATACACGTCAGATCTGAACAACCCCATTGATAGGCTATTAAATCACTCCATTAAATTATAGGTTTTTGGAGTATAATACACTTCTAATTTTGTAAATACGTGACCATAAAACAAAATCCAAGATGCTAAATTCTATTTAATAAATAATAATTCTAATCAAAACCACATTATTTGTCATATTGTATCATTATAAAATATATATTCAATGACATGTCTTGCTGTTTCCCTATAGTTTTAGATAATATTTTTCCAAATAATTTTCTTAATTGATGAATAAACATTCAGAAAATAAAATTTTATACATCTGTAACAATAATTTCAAAAATCATTTTGAAAAATAAATACAATTGTGTCAATGTAAAAATAATTTCTTATATAAAAATTATTTTCTTTAAAACCATATCCTATAATATAGGTTCTACTATTCAATATATAATGCATAATATCATTAAAATAATGATATAATTATTGTCAATTAGAAATATATATAATCATATAAGGCCATGAAAAAAATATATATTACCTATCCATTGTTATATATGTGTGTTCTGCAAGAAAAAAATTTCTACATATTTTCATGGGCTAATTCTGAAACCCATAAATCCTATTCTTCAAACATAACATGCCTATCAAAGGTTGAATCTAAATCCTAAATTGTTTCATTATTTATCTATCTATAATTGGATCATGAATCCTAATAATCATGATGGGAATCAATATTCACTTGAGATTTTCTTCTAATCACTGTATGTTATTAATAATGGTGAGATATAAAACATAATTCATCGTGAGTCATTTTCTCTAAAATAAAATAACCCAAACCAATAATTCTTATGACATGGTCTCCTATATATAAGGGACATAAATTAAACAAAAAATTTCTATGATTATTAAATACATATCAAAATAATACACATCCCTAGACAATATAGGAATTGCGTCATTTTGATACTAAATACACATTCAACCTATTTTATTAAATGTATTTAAAAACACCCAAAACATTATTCTCAGACATACACATATATTAAATACTATCCTGAAAAGTTTTAATCATAACATGGGGAAATGGAAAAATAATAATGGGTGATCTAAGATGGCCAGTAATGGAAAATAGGACAGATATTGATCAATGATTATATTCATGAAAAACTTAATAATGAGGCTTTAAAACAGCATTATAATATAAATATTCCATGCCAAATCTCTCATAGATCATAAAAACGAGTCTTGGAAAAAACATTTAGCCTTCCAAAAGATATGGGTCATATGATTAAAGACACATCTTAAATAAATCATAATCCATGATTTCATATCACAATTATTAAAATGTTCTAATATCACATCTCATTATTGGTTATGATAATGTATATAAAAAATGATTCATTTTATAATATATACCATTTTATTCTCTATTTCTGAGGTGATATTATAACATCCCTTCATGTAAGTTGGACTTCTGTCCCATGGAGTGATGTTATTATTTTTCAGTAACACATTACATTGAAGATAATAAGGATAATGTTAATGTATTTATATTATATAAATGTCATACATATGAAATTATTCAAATAATTATCATTCTGAATAGATAATTTATTAATACTACCCATACATTGAAAACAATAGTATTAAATGAATGTTGAAGAATACTAATTAAAAAATATTACAAAGCTAAAATATAACTCTATATGTATACTGTCTTTATGAAATTAGAATCATAATCAAATAGTTCGTAAGAAATAATTAATGTCTCCTTCTTATTTCATCGTAACTGGACCCCTTTTGACATATCATTCTTAATACCATTCTTCTGGAATTAGGAAAAAACAAATGAAAGGCTGAGGTTAGAAGCTCAGTAAGGGTAAACACTGGATATATCAATCTTGTTGTAATATTATGAAATAGGAACATAACCATTGAAAATCATATCCTGTATACGAAAGATCATGGTATCGTGCTATATGATAGATTATAAGAAATAATAAGAATGCATGAATATAATACCAAAAAGTCAAAACATATGAAATGATGTTATTTGGAATACGCATAAGAATATAAAATCATTCCATATTAGTCATATATAATTTCCATGACTTTTATAATGTATAATGTAAATTACTAAACCATGTTCAGTCCTTTGTCCAACCCTATATTACCTAACTAAAACCATTTCCAATTCCACCCACGTATATCTCGGGAGATATAAATCCTTACCCAATGCATTGGAGGGGTAAATATGTCCAAATATTCTTATAAAGAAATAATTTTTACATATTCCAAAATATCATAAAACATTCATTATTTATAATGGAATAAATTTGGTTTCTCTAAACATAATTCCACTATAATCTATTCCATGTAAAATAAATGTATTTCATTAATACCATTCCATAATAATGACAATTAAATCATAGGAACAATTAGGATATTATAATTTAAACAAAATCGAAGTAAATAATTCAATAATAGAAGGAAAATAATTTTTTTATAAAACATGAAATTAATTTAGGAGGAAAAAATCATTACTTCTTCAAAAAAAAATTATTTAAAAAAAAACTAATGATATTTCAGAATAAAAAAATTATTTGAAAATTAAAATTATATCATGTATGATAGTCACCATTTATATAAGTAACTATGATGATGAAAAAATTTGTTCACAGTGTCTGTGTTAAAAAATATTCATCACAAACTATTGATGGAAACGTAAAAAAATACCTCATATCGAATACCAAAAAAAGTTTGTCTCATACCATTTAATATAAATTCTCTTATGTCTAAAATTGAAATTAATATTTTTTATAATATAAATAATAATAAAAATTTATTAAACATGGATGTGGATGATAAATATACCCATATAGAAACATCTGTATAAACAATCATAGAGAATAATGATGTTATGAAATTATCCCTTAACTATAAGTTAGGTTTTCCATTAAATCTATCAAAAACTCAATTATAATTGTTAAAATAATGTCATTTACATATTTCGGAATCACAATAATTTCTATATTATAATATATTATCATTTTACCATCCATTTTTTAATAAAATTTCATTATTTCTTATTATTTAGCAATTAAATACTTCACTTTCTTATACATTTATTATGAAATATGTTATGGTTCAACATCATTGGTCATTTTATATCATTACAATATCATATTAATATTATATATGTCTAATTTTTGTAATCTCTATTTTTACATAATCATTCATTAATGGGGGTCATGTATAGTGAATTTCATCTCCTAATGGAGACTTTATGGCCTTTGTACACACAAGCAACGATATCATTCCCATAATTTTTTAATGTTCTTGAATTGAATTGTGTAAAATAATCCATAATCAGAGTAATTTTAAAATAATAACATATTATTGTTATTTCCATCATTATTACCATCCAATTAATGTGGTGGTAGAAAAAAAATTATAACACAGTGTGGTGAGGGTAAGGTATATGTATGCAAGTGTGGTGATATGGTATTAAATAGTATATGTAGAGAGTGTAATATTGATGTTATATAAATGAAATAACATATTAGTATATAAGTGATATTTTAGTTAATAATTTATAATTAAACAACTCTTGTATAAAAAGTATAATAGGATTGAATTTTCAATGAATCGATAGAGTATAATACCTCTTATTCGATGTGCTTCATCTAAATCTCAAATTAGAGAACTAGTGATGGAAATGGAATATGAAAAAACCTATAATCTTCTACTAGGGATGTTGATATGGGAAAAGTTTATTGTATGGCCGAGTTTGATGCCCCAAAGTGATGTAATGTTGTGAGGGAGGAGGGTCTCTTTTATAATTTAAATGAAGATAAATTTTTGGTATTTCAAAAATAATATTTATAATAAAAGAAAACATCATCCAAAAACCTAATAAATGTACCAAATTCATTGATGATTTGATATATAGTATTTATTTCATCAACTCATATGTATATACATGATTTTCTATTAATTAAAATTTTATCATTTTAATTAACACTTAGTAATTTTTTTTATTTGTAACCAGGGTATAAAATATTTCAAAAATTAAAGGGTGGAATATTTACTTATTTGATGTAAATAATCCAGTAAATAATGACCGTAGATCATTTTCCACCATATAATAATTATTATATAATTTTTAGAAAAATTTTTTCATTATTTTTAAATAATTTAATAAATTATTATGCTGATAACAAATCAATGGAGTTAATTTAGAATTTATTCAATTTGTTGATTTGATTAAAAATAAAAAATACCATTTTAACTATGAAAAATAATTTTTATTACAATTCCATTTGGTTAGGGTAATCTACAAAATTTATTAAATATAATAATTATCCAAAATTATATTTATTTCATATTTTTTAATTACATTGATTTGTTATGTCTATTAATAAAATAATTACAATAAAAATTTTGTGTAATTATTAAATATACTTATTTTTTAATAATAATTAATATTAAAATACCATGATGAATATAAATAGACTAGATTTCAAGATAAATTTTTAGTCATATTTATATTTTGGAAAATACATCATTTAAAGAGTTATACTTATTAAATTATGTATCTAAAAATAATAATTATTTATTTACCAAAAATTAATAACAAATGATCATGGTGAAGAAAAAAATTATCTTTCGAATTGGAATTTATAATAAAATTTATCTTCAACATAACATTATATAAAAATGATATAGTTATTAAAATTTGAGTAAGATATATTTTAATTTTGTTAAAATAAATTAAATAAAATTTTCTAATCTATTCCTAGTGTCTTATAAGGGAAATACTTTTTTCACATGCATTATGTATTTCAAAAAACACATAAAATGATATTTATACAGGTGTTAGGGTATTTTTATAATTGTATTATTACCCTTAATTATCCAGTCTAAAATATTCTATATTAATAAAAAATTACGGAAGTAAATATTCGTAATGCCAAAAAAATTATTATATTTAAATATTTTGGACCTACTATATCGAAATTTGGAGTCAATTTTTCAAAATTCAAAACATATAATTTGTATTAATTAAATTTATAATTAATCTCATAGTGAGAAATAGACAAAAAGTTTGATAATATAAACATTACAAATGTTTAATTTTTTTACATTTTAATTCAATTTAAAATATATGCTAATGAATGACATTAAATTATAATATAAAAATATATAATATTGATAATTTATAAACATTCAATATTTTAATTTCACTATATTAATAATTTGGAAGAAAATATTTATTTTCAATTAATATTTACTGTATTTTTACTATTCTTATTTATATGAATGTTATTAGAAAAAATTAAAAAATTCATGAAATGTAAATTATTATATACCTTTTATAAATAACATGTTAATGCTTTCATTAAAAAATAAAATTTTTTTAAAACCAAAATCTAATAGGGGTTCTCCATTGAAAATATGATAATTACCATATTGAATAATATATGTTTTTATACATCAAATAGAGTTTATTCATATCCACTACAAAATATCAGTTGGATAAATAATAATAATTTTTTAAAGTATATATACTATATATTACATTAAATTCATTTATTAATAGTAATTTAGATAATAAAAAATAAATATATATATATATATATATTTCATAAATAAGTGGTCGTGAATGACTTGACCTTACAAATTCAAAAGTTAATTATAATTATACATGATAACCTAAAATATAAATTAAAATGGTAATTTTATACAAAGATAATCTTGTGGACCATTCAATCTCACGAATACAAGTATTGAAAACTATTGAATAATTATAATTATATAGATACAATATTTCAAAAAAACATCTGTGTTTTACATTCTACCCCCCATTAATAAAATTTCTCCCACCAGAATCATCCCATGGATTAAAAATATTAGGATATATCTCCACTATTATATCCTCAAGTTCCCATATAGATTCCACAAATTGTTCATTCCCCCAAAAAACATTAACCGTGAAAGTGGTCTTGTTTCACAACAATTTTTTCTACAATCTATATTATATGTCAGCTGTTCATTGTAAGAATGGTTTTTCTACTTCATTATGACTTCTGAGTTTATTACATATAAAATAATAATTATATACATTATTTGGATCAATATATGGAACACATCATGAACATGGGAGACATTTAGTAGAAGTTCATGTCGGTAAGCTACCTTTGCAACACGATCCAGAATATTATAAGGAATGATATACATAGGGATCAGCATAACCATCCTTAAATATCACATTACTATTTTCCAGGGCGATATTATTACAATCTCATTGTCACCCACATCAAAATCTAGGCCTTTTTATCAGTTTCCAACATATTATTTTTTTCAACATAGAGATGATCTTATGTGTCGTGGAATATATATGACCTTTCCTACAAATTCATTAATTAGATCATGTCCAAAAATATTTTATTTCCCAACTACATCATGGTGAGTTGGATTTAGTCGCATTTTTCATTAAGGGATTCATAAGGTAGAATCTGATTTCTCGAAAGAATGCATTTGTTTTTTTAAAATTCAACTGAAGGTATTTATAGATCCCAAAAACCAATTAAATCCATATAAAAATCTCTTAATATTCAAAATAGAGTTTGAATTTACATCTCATACTAACCATCTATTTGAGAATGATTAGCACTGTTGAAATCTACTTATGTACCCAAATCCTACTAATTACATTTCCACAACATCGAGCTAATCCTTTAATATCGATTAAATATAATTAAAAGTGGTACTTCAGGCTATCCTACAACATCCTTTACATATATCATTGCATGATAATCAATAAATAATTCCGCTCAAATATTTGAAGTTTCCCTACTTCATAAGGTGGTCAACTATAACCCATATTGCATTATAGCCTTTAGATGATTTGAAAAGTCTGACGAAAACTTCCAAAGTGAATTTTCCAATTTTCATTCCTGTATGGATAATGATTGTCGAATCACCTTATAGTTATGTATATAATCATTAACATTTTATTAAAACCATGAACCAAGAGGCATATTTGGAAAAAAATCATCTTATGCCATCCCACTAGAAATATTAATGTGGGACTGTATACATCATTCTACATATATGGTTATTTGATAATGATGATCTATAATCCTCGTCCAATATCTCCTTATTTAATTCATGTATGGGAAGAAAATGAGCATGATTTCCGAACCTTATTTTCTATTATAATGATTGTTGAATTCCGTAACATTTCTCACCTTCCTATGTTGCTCTACATTGACCTTTTGTGCCACCGTAAACATCACTTATATAAATGGTTGAATATTCCCATGGGATATATAATATTTATCCCATTTCTAAAAAATTTCAAGATCCATATACATGAAATACATTAACTTTGGTTTATTTTGATTGACATCATGGATAGGATGGCATTGTCCTTTCAACCTAATGAATATGCCACCTTGTTTGCTTTCTTAGTCTGGGAATGTATGAGTAATCATAATATTAATTCAACTCCACCCATATTATTTGGAACATATTCAACTCATTTTGTACGAAAATATACATTAAAAGTTTATGATAAATATAAATATACCACATATCAAAATAATGGAAATGCCTATATATCACTAATGTAATAATTTCCCCATCTAACTCTAAATCATGAGTTGGGTAATTTTTCTCATTGGTTTTCAAATTTCTCAAGAGATAAATTATCACCATAACATTTTTCATGAGAACACATCCACACCACTTTTTTGGATGCATCATTACAGATAACAACCCATTATACTCTATAAGAAAGTGGGAACCTGCGTGCACTACGTGACCTTAATTTGAGATCGCTAGAATAATTTTCACATTCATCTACCCACACAAACTGAAATTATTTTTTGCGTCATCTGGGTGAGTGGAATAGATAATCCTAAATAATCATTCAAAAACATTGATAATATCCATCCAAACCAAGAAAAGTTTGGATTTTAGTTAATTTTTTTTTCTTAGTGACCATTTAATAACATCTGTTTTTTCTAGATCCACCAATATCCAAACATTTTAGAATATGTGAACCCAAATTGATGCTTTTTGATGAAATTTTTTTTAACATGGTAAATTTCGGATAATGTTTGTCCTTTATTTGGGTCTTCAGTACAATTCTCATGTGATCATAATTATCTTCCATCCTCATAAAATAAACACCAATATATATTATAAATATTACAACAAGCAGATCAGGATGGTCACTAAATAATCAATTCAATAGATCCATGAAGATAGTGGGGGGAATAGTATGAACAAAAGGAATCACCAAAAATTCATAGTGTACATACAATGAAGAATATTCCTTCTTTTGTATATTTTCCAAATTGAACCTTAAGTGATGATATCCTAAAAAAATATTAATATCGGAAATGTATTGAGAATCACATAGTTTGTTGAATAATCCATAAATGTTGTGATTAAAATATTTTTTTATAGTGATCTTCGTATGTTCTAGATAATAAATGCAGAGTCTCGTTGATCATTATTTCATCTAAAAAATAGAATAGGTGGACACCAAGTTCACACACGAGGGTGTATTAATCCCTTTTCATTATTCTCATGGAGTTTCTTATATAATATTTGTATCTTACTTGGGCCATTCTATAATTTGTCTTATGAAATGTTAAAACACACAGTATGAGTTATATTGAAATCTAAACATAAAAATATGGTGTAAGACCTAGAAATTTATATGTAAAGGCATCTTAAAACTCTTGTAAAATTGGGTATTTCTTAATTGTGAGTTTCTCCCCAATTATTTGAGATCGATAACCATCATTTATAAGAATAATGACACATAATATGGTTAAAATTTTAATATTAAGATAATAAACATTCCTATATAGATAGATGATCAAATACTAATCTAGTATATGAATTGTTACATCCACTCTTTGAAATTGATATGACATCTATATTGATAAATCCAATCTCTGTCATGAATCACCTAAAACTCCAATATAGGAGGTTTCATATGATGTTTAAGAAGTACTTTCCCACATGCATTAATCAAATAATAGTTATAAACATTTGAACACTGGGTGTTCTTTTATGATTTGTCACATCTGAATAATCATATATATGATTAGTTAATAGGGTGATACCACTATAATTTTTTTTAGAAATAAAATATTTGGTGGATCTAAAATCAAAATAAAACATTTATTAATTTAGATTGGACGGTATGTAAACCATTCACTACTTCATTATCATAATACACATCACTGATAGTGATGACATGTGACATTCAATTGTTTTTAGCATTAAAAGTTTTCTGATTTCAATCATCATCAATATCCATTGGATTTGGGAATTGATTGGAAGCATTCCACATTTCCTTCTTCATGTATCATTGATGTTTAGGAGGTGAATTATGTATATATTTTTGTCAATCGTCATCATCAGACATATATTCCCCATCACTTCAGTATTAATCTATCTGATGAACATCTTTTCCACACTTAATAAACTAAATATTCCAATTATGAAAATTTTCTTTATCTTTCATTCCTTACATTTTCAGTAAGTAAAAGTTCATATTTTTTTCCATGTGGTCTTTATATTTTACCTTCAATTCCATTTTTATCTTTATATCAAATTGATATGACTGATGGTTTACTCCAATATCCATATCAACATTGAGAGAAAATTTAATTATTTATTAATTACAACTACAATAACCTAATGGATTATTCAAATTGGATACTTAATATTATTCCACTAAACATTCATTATATTTTATTCTCACGTTTGATAATAATTAGATAGAAAATCCTTTGAAATCTTGTAAATTTTCTTCATATGTACCGATGAATTCATTTACCATTTTCTTATGTTCATGGAAATCCTACTACATCTATTTGTGAATAATAATATTAATTTATTAATTTAAAACTCATGTCATGAATCATATCATTCAATGAATTTAATTTAATCTCTTTTTTCTCATATTCGTAATATGGTTAAAATAATTATCAGCATTACCTTCATAACGACAAACTACTATGATGGATTTATCATGTTGTTATTAATAGAGAACTAAAAATATATTTTTAGTTGTATTGATCCATTGTTGATCCACTAATAGATCAGATAACTTTTGGAAATAAGTAAGATGCTTCCCCATGAAGGACTCGACATATTTGTTTGCTCTATTTTTCTCATTTAGAAGTGATGCATGATTCATAACTAGAGAATTTTCTGTGATAATAGCTACAAAATTATTTATTCCATCTCCAATAACATTTTTATGCTTAGGAGGACAACTATTTCACTTCCTATTGCATTTAGTAATAATGTGTATCCTTTAGGTTCAATCGATTGACTAAAACCAAGAAGCATAATCTAAAAAACAATAATCGTAATGATAATACAAAATAATCACAATCAAAAATTCAATTTAGGGCACGTTAGGATTTATCCTAGGTTACAAATAATAATTTATAAAATACTAGAATATTAACCCATGCATCGACATATCCTCAGGGATTTTACTAAGGTTTTCACATCCTAGTTTCCAAATCATAAATATATATTTCCTTTGATACCACCTATAATGACTCATACATTACATAAATTGATATTAAATAAATGTTTATGAATATTCATTAAAAAATAAAATTATTTCTTGATATGACCACATTGTTATAGTGACATTATAAACATGGAATCTTATACTATAAGTTCATAAGATATCTTCATTATCACCAACTAATTACTTCATAACTGGTTACATTTTTTTACACATATTACATAACTCTTTTCTTCATGACCATGGAAAAATACATATGAAAGGGTTTTCTTAGATGGTCCATCTGGATCAATAAAAGGAGATATCAATCATATAATAATCATAATCCAGAAGAATATAACATTTAAAAGTCTTATTTTGCATATGAAAATTATGATATCAGGCCATAGGAAAAATGATGAATGTTTATAAGAATCAATATATATAATCTCAAAATACATAATCTAATACATTAATTTTTTTCAATACAAAAATTCATAGAAATTAATTTCATAGTTGTCAAGTCTCATTTCCAAGACCATCATAGCATAAAAACACTATTACTAAACCCAGTTTACTCCTCGTTCTAGCCATATATTGATGTACATATATCATTTCCTCTTTCATCCATGTCTATATAATGATATATAAAAAAATTTACATATGAAATATATTTAGATATAGGTCCCTTAAATCTCATAATTAATTCATTATTACGTGTTCCACAAAAACATAAACCATTCATCATAACATAAGGAGTAAAATGGGTTTCTTCAAACATCATTCAACCATAACATAATCCATGTAAATCAAATGAATTTCATAAATACAATTTTATCATAAAACGAATAAAATCGTAGGAACAATACATATATTTTACCTGATAAATAACAAAATTAATGAATTACAAATCAGATGGAAACAAATTTTAATTTAATAGTTGAAATTAATTCATGACAAAAATGTCCTTTATTCTTCAAATCTTAATTTTTATCTAAATATGTAACAAAATTTTAATAGAAGTGAAATTATTTGAAAATAAGCATGTAATATTATGTATAAGACTTCATGAGAATATGGTGTTATGAATATATAATATTCCATTCATGCATTATATGTCAAAAAACTTATCCACAAACGTTTTCTGCAAAAGTCAATAATTACCTAGTTTCAAATAATGACAAAAGATTAAATTCATACTGTATAATAAACAATCACCAATGGGTAAAGTTGACCTCAAGAAATTTTATACAAATATTAATAATATTAAATTGTTACAAAATTTGGATATTGATGAGAAATATATCCAATTAAATACTTAAGTATTAATAATCCGTGATTATAATGAGATTGTGAAATTATACCTTTCCTTCATGTCTGAGATTCATTATATGAACCTGAATAACCTATATATTGATTTAAGTAATTTCATGGAATTTTTTAAGAGTCTTATTAATTTTTATCATCCCACATATGATTATATTATCATATACTAGTTCTTGAATTTCATTATTATTTGTTATTCATGTATTAACTACATCACTTTCTTATGCATGTTTTGTCAAATAAGTATAATTACCCTTTATAGGTCAAATTAATATCATTAATTTTTTTATTAAGAGTATATATATATATATATTATTTTTTATGAAATAAATTAAAAAAATAATTATTTAATGAAGGATATATCGAATGAATCACATCGTATCGTGGAGAAGACATGTCTTACATGTCACGAACCAACACGGGTCGGCCCTGAATCGGTCACCTGAGTCGGCCCGCGATATGGACCGAGGGGAGTTCCTGATCCCCACGGGCTGGAAACTAGTGTCGGGCATTAAAACTAAACAGGTGGGAACAAGTTGGCCCAAAATAAAATAAATAAGTAGCTGAAAATAAATGGAACAAAAGAATAAAAATAAAGAACAACAAACAAAGCTGCTAAACTGACTACGACCACAACACCACGTGACCATGTGGGTCACTCTCCAATACCACAACCAAAGTCGCTCAAGTAGAAAAACTGAAGCTGGAACCATCAACACAACTAAAAACAATAAAACAATATAGGTGGGAGTATTAAAACATAGTAGGCTGGCCTGATAAATCTATTCCCAAGGCAGTACCTTTAAATAAAGAAATCTACAAATTCCAGGTTTGAACTAAATATACAAAATATTTATTTTCACACTCACTCTTCCATTTCTAAGAAAAGTAACATTCCATTTCCCTTTTTAATTTAAAAACTAGTTTATTGTTTGAACGGAACATGTGCATTGAATTTTAAAACATTTATGAGAACAAGTTAGAAATTAAAATTTTAGTTGTTAGTCAATGTAGAAAACCACACATAACACACAAAACACACTAAGGGAAATAGAAAAGAAAAGTGGCACCCATTGGCCAGCAAACAAACTAGACCTCTTAATCGTCCGCCACATAAAAATAAACACTAAAGGAAACATGAGTGGAAACTAGGAGATAGTGAACAATCCAGAATGTACTATACATGTGACTCGTCCTGAAAGCATGCTCTAACTCGATGATGTCACAACGGTCTAACTGCCGACATAGACCTAAATGGCCTAACCGAGGGGCCTAATCCTCATAGCAACAATAACTCAGTATTCCCCTACTATGGGGCCACTAGCCAGTGTGTTTTCTAAACTAGTGCAGCAATCATTCTCAGAATATTCACTCACTATTCCAGATTCTCATGTCAACACAATCAATAAAATGGGGTTCATATACAATGTAAATTAATCAGTCACGATGCACAAACATCACATACAGCTCACGTAATAAATGCACACCAAAGATCACCCCGGAGTGGGTTTTCCAAAATAATATATTTTATTAATGTTCCAAATGGGCCTTCAATAATTTTAAAGAAAAACTTCATTTCTCGAGAAAACCCAAAACACATGTTCAGATGAAATCATTTATCATTAAAACATGAAGTACATTTGTCATTTCGTGAATATGATTAAAGGAAAAACAGTCATTCTTTCAATACTGGGTGTCCGCTCGTCAATAAAATGTTCCAAGAGTTCTGTATAAAATAAATGCTCTTTTCACACTAAATAATCATTTAAAATTTTATTATCTAATATTATTTCTCAATAATTAAAATTAAAAAAACATCAAGAAATTAATAAATTCTAAATTTAAAGGTGAGTGTAGTGGGGGACCAATCTCAACTCGCAGCTTGGTTACGATGATGATGCGGCACGTCTCACACTCACTCACAAGTACGTGCAACATATTGAAGACCGTAATATCAATGGTTTTCATCGAAAACATGAACTGCAAAAAATGAACAACAACTAAAAACCCATAACCAATGACTTAATAAAATAATCCAAATTAATAAATAGAGAAAAATCTCACCTGGAAACCGATGCAGACAAAACAGAATGAACCCAAAACATGCTGTAAAACAAGGTGTGCCCCGCAAATACAGGTGAACGATCAGCATCAATCTGAATCATTTTGCCTTCGTTAGAGACAGATGTAGTGCGGTCCGACGTGACCCGAGACACCCATTGTGAACCCAGCATGAGGATTTATGGCCACGTCAGAGCAACACCATACAAAAATTAAACAACACCCAAAAACAATTAATACAGAAGGACCAAATCACGACCATAAAGGTATCTGATACCCACATAAACCAAAATAAATATGTGGCACGTAAGAGAATAACATTTTGTTTATTTATTAAAAAGGGGAATGGGGTGAAAACCATGCTTGAAAACTTAAGCAAAACTCAAGCATATTTCGGGGCACAAATAAATAGGCATAACCAATAACTACTTCAAAACATAATTTCATCAAAATTATACTGATTAAAAAACATCATTATAAGTTAGTTAGAGGCATAATAAACACGTGAATTATGAAAAAAAATTATTTAAAAGAATTCAAGTATCAACAGAGATCATAAGAAAGGAAGAGTGTGAATCCAACTACCTAAACCATGAACAAAAGAAATGAAACTTCTAGAAATGAAGAACCACACCCCACAGACTAACAACGCCCTCTAATCACCCGGAATATTGCTTGAATTAAAAATCATGGTATTAAAGTACAGTTATCTGAGAAGAACACTATAGGGAAAATAAGATATACCGAGAAGGGATTGTGCTATCGGAAATAGGTGGTGCGCTTCTGGCCGGCGAGCTGGGTGATGTAGGAGTGAGAGGGCGGAGGCTGGAGAACGGAAGTGGTTGGGGCCAGAGGCACATTGAGCAGGGGCGAGCGGGTCGGCAGTGCTACCGGGAGGCCATAGGAAGGTCTTGGCAGAGTGGTGAGCGCGGCGGGGACCGGCGAGGGAGGTCGGTGGGGGTGAATTCGGGTTGGTTGCAGGTTGGAGGACGCCTAAAGAAGGGAGGAGAGGGGAAGGGGTGAAATAAAGGGAGAAAGCGACGGCAATGGGGGGGGGGGGTGCGACCCAATTCTAGCAGGGGGAAATGGGTGGGCTCACACAGCGGAAAAAGGGATGGGGGGATAGGGTTTAATTGGTTTTTTTATATTTTATTACATTAATAAAAGTAATAATAATAATAATATAAATAATAACAGTAAAGATTACATTAATAAAATTTATTAACAATAAAATAAAATAATAACAAGAAGAAGAAGAAGAATAATGAAAACAATAACAATAAAAACAATACTAATAACAAAATAATAATAATATAATAATAGTAATAATAAGAAAAATAACTATATCTTTAATAAAATTAATACTCCTAGTAATAACCTTAATGATAATAAAAACATCAATTTAATAATAATATTATTATTATTATAGAACGTTCTTTTTAAAAAATATTATAAACTGTTTATTTACCTTACTATGAAAACCGGATCACATCTTGTTCGGCAGACGACTTAATAAACCGCGCACAAGTTGTGCGCCTCAACTCAGACCGCTAGGGCATTCGCACAAGCACCTCGGGAGATCGTGAGGGTACTGCCTACCATGCGGTGACCACACACGGGCTTGAAACCCACTGAAAATATTAAAAAACAAAAAATTTAGTCTGAGACCCATATCAAGCCTTGGTGCGAGATCCCAGAGCCAATAATTAATAATAATAATAATAATAATAAAAATTAATGAAATATGGCGGGTGTGACAATTCTCCCCACCACAGACACTTTCTGCCTCCAGAAAGTCACCCAGCTGAATGATGGACAAGGTATGAATCTATGCCCGACTAAAACTTAAGGGAACCACAGTACAAGAGAACGAGAGAACACAAAAGGGTTCTCCCCACCACAAGATCTCAACTAGTGAGGAAATTTAACACTCAAACACACCACCCTGGGAAGGGGGGGCGACGTGGGAACTCCCAACTAACCCAAACTAACCTTTACAGCACGAGAAAAACAACGCCTCCGCTAAAACATATACATAGACCAAAAAACCCGAACACTAGAGAGTAACCTCCGAGAAGAACTTAACTCACTAAGTAAACTCAAGAATTACCTCAAATGTCGATCCTTACATAGGCACCTACATCTCTAAACGAACACAGTCAAACATAGACTAACCCATACAAGGTTCAAACACACTATTAATGAAAAAAAATTTATTAAGAGAATCATAATTCAAACAAACCAGACTGTTTGGATTACAAATGAACACGTTCATCCCAACTTCATGATGAAAAAATGAACATACAACAACACCAAAACATTAATAGTGGAAGGATGAGAACGTAAGTACTTTAAATGTTTTGTTGCCAACATGGAACACGAAACCCAAACTGAGGCATCACACCCCCGACAACTCTTGACTGCGCGCAAGATTCACCCCGAGTCCTATGGTTAGGGATCTAATGGTTGAAGCATCTCCTACTTCACTACCAGTCACTAGAATCTTATGGTCATAGAATCTTCCTCAGACGATGCTTCCTACAAAACTTCTCTAGATGACCTAGACACATACAATGATGGCACGTCCTCGGTGGGGTGTGACATGATGGATTTTCTTGCCTTAAACGTCCACACTGATGGAACACCGTTGAAAATTAAGTCGAACTGGAAACTAGAGTCACTACAGAGTACTCATTAGAAACAGATCCATCTAACCCACTCTGCTCGCCAGATGGGGGACCTTCACGAGCAACTGGATACGTTGGATTGTCAACCGTCTGCGCTCCAGTGACCAACTCACCTAAAAAAACACCCCATGTACCAAATTCTCAAAATTATGGCCCAAAAAAAAGGAGGAACTATTCTTTGATCTCTGGACAAAGACCCCTGATGAAGGGGGGATTCTTCATCAAATCCTGCGACGCTACCTCAAGCGAAAGACACAAGTTCCTTGAAATTTTCAACACATTATTTCACCATCTATTTGACCTGTTGAATACACATGAGGTCTTCCACGTTATTCATCTTCCCCTCTTCAAGTATAAAGAATCGGACGAAGATGAAATTAATGAAATCCCACATTATCCCAACATGCAGGGATGGTGGGGCGATAAACGATTACTCTTCTAGAGCTGGACCTTCTAACCGACCCAAAACGACATGCACTCTAACAGCTTAGGGAGTTCCCAATACCCTGAAGATGCGCTCGACCTCTTCAAGCCACTACACTGTTTCTAAGAGACTCTAATCACCATGAAGGACAGACAACGTCCAAGAAGGACCAAAAACTAAGCATGACTCATCAAAAACTATGGTGACCTTTCTGGGATGCATTTCTTAACAACATATAAAACACCAATCCAAAACCGATATCATTCGAAGCAACATCAAAGAAAGCACCTTAATAAAAAATATCCAACTCAAAAGAAACAAGAAAATAAAAACACAAACCATAATTCATTTTTTAAAACCCCCACTTTTTTTATTTAATTTCAAAATTGCCTTCTTTCATGTTCATTTTCCAAATACTAAACCCACTTTTCAAACTAAATTCACTTTTACAAAATTCATTTTCCCTCTTTATAAGCCAATTTAAAAAAAGGTCAAACCTTTAATTGTAATCACACCCAAGTTATCCCATGAACCGTTACACATGTCTTCATCCACTTTCATCCATACGCACTAACACACACTTTCCATGCATCCCCCCACATGTGAAAACGTTCACAAGGAGTACCTGAGGGTTCACCCCAAACCATCCTCGACCAATTTCTAAGCAAACACAAGTTTTCCAAACCAATGACTTTCAGTTTTAAAACCCATTTCATAAATTTAAAGTCATTTAAATGAAATCACACTCGTTTTATAAAAAAAAAAATTTAATTTTCAAAAATGCCCTTACACCAACTAGAAAAAACAACAACACTCAACTTGCATCAAACCACTGGAGTGACGGACTAGCGGTCACACTAAACCTGTCGAAATAGTAGTGGGTCATTCCCCATGTAAGCGTCAACTACTAGAACGAATTCAAACTATGTACGCGGACTCTACATGGGACACTACTTCATGTGAGATCACGATTTAACATCGGTTTACCTCTATTTTCATCCCTCAATCAAAAACAAACCAGAATGAAAAAACAAATCAATTCCCAGACTATCCTTGGTGACTCAAGGTGTGGAATGGGAGAGGGTTCATGACATCCTTCCCGTACCTACCTCTCAATTCCCGACAATCCTAATCTCGATCTACCAGACATCCCAAATAACAATGCCCCCCTCTGATACCATTTTGTCATGAACCAACCCGGGTCTCCCCTGAACCGGTCACCCGAGCCAGCCCGCGACATGTCATGAGGGGCGTTCTCGATCCCCACGGGCTGACAACTAGTGCCAGGCATCAAAATTAAATAGGTGGGAATGATTTGGCCCAAAATAAAATAAATATGAAGCATAAAATAAATAGAAAAAAAGAAAATAAATAAATAACAACCAAAAAGATGCTAACCTGACTATGACAAAACTCCACGTGACCCCGTGGGTCACTCTCCAATACCACAACCAACGTCTCTCATGACCAACAACTGAAGCTGGAACCTGCAACAAAACTAAAAACAAGAAAACAATATAGGAATGAGTATTAAAACTCAGTAGGATAGCCCGATAGATCTATTCCCAAAGCACTACCTTTAAATAAAGAAATCTATTAATTCTAGATTTGAACTAAATATACAAAATATTGGTTTTCACACACACTCTTCCATTTCTAAGAAAAGTAACAGTACATGGACCTTTTTAATTTAAAAAAAGATTATTATTTGAAAGTAATAGGTGCATTTGATTTTAAAACATTTCTGAGAATAGGATAGAAATTCAAATTTTAGTTGTTAGTCAAAGAGGAAAACCACACACAAAACACAACACACACTAAGGGAAATGGAAAATAAAATTGGCAGACATTGGCTAGCAACCAAACTAGACCTCTCAATCATCCGCCATATAAAAATAAACACTAAAGGAAACATGGGTCGAACCTATGTGATCGTGAACAATCTAGAACATACTATACATGTGACTCATCTTGAAAGTAGGATCTAACTCGATGACATCATAATTCCCTACACTACTGGAAATTAGATCTTTCCCAACGCTTCTATACCAACGGTTTGAAAAAACTGTTGGTATAGGTCACCTTTCCCAACAGTTTGGCCAAACCACTGGAAAAGGCCCCCAAATTGGCCACTTTTCCCAATGGTTTGGCCAAACCATTGGGAAAGGTAGACCTATCCCAACAGTTTGGCCAAACCATTGGGAAAGGCCCTCAAATTGGACACTTTTCCCAATGGTTTGGACAAACCGTTGGGAAAGGTGGACCTATCCCAACCGTTTGGCCAAACCGTTGGGATAGGTTCCCAAATATACCACTTTTCCCAATGGTTTGGCCAAACCGTTGGGAAAGGTGGACCTATCCCAACGGTTTTGTCCAAACCATTGGGAAATGTCCCCAAATATTCCACTTTTCCCAGCGCTTTGGCCAAACCGTTGGGATAGGTCTATACCAATGGTTTTAACAACCGTTGGTATAGGTACTTTCATTTTTTATCGGACCTTCATACCGAGAACATTATATAAATCAAAATTTAAAATATTTATGAGAATACATATATATATTTATGTAATTATGATCACAAAAGTCATGTTAGGTTAGTGGTTGAGTCGTTCAATTATAAATGAGGGGTCCTGGGATCAAATCCCAGTAGATGTTTTATTTTTGGAATTTATATAGCAACGGTTCCATTACCGTTGGTATAGATTTCATATTACCTATACCAACGGTTTCCAAAACCATTGGAATAGGTCTATACCAACGGTTTTTGGAAAACCGTTGGAATAGACCTATCCCAATGGCTTACTTGGCTACGGTTCTCCAAACCGTTGGTATAGGCTATACCAATGGTTTGGAGGCCTATACCAACGGTTTCAAACCGTTGGTAAAGGTTAGATTTCCAGTAGTGCTAATGCCCGACATAGCCCTACATGGCCTAACAGAGGGGCCCAATACCCATAGAAGAAATAACTCAGTATTCCCCTGTTATTGGGCCACTAGCCCATGCATATTCCAAACTAGTGCAGCAATCATTCTCAGAAGATTCACTCACTATTCCAGATTCCCATGTCAACACAAGCAATAAAAAGGGGGTGCGTCTAAAATGTAAATTAATTAGTCACGATGCACAAACATTACATAGAGCTCACTCCATTAAGACACACCAAAGATCACCCCCAACTGGGTTTTCCAAAATAATCTATTTTATTAAAGTTCGAAATGGGCCTTCACCAATTTTAAAGAAAAACATCATTTCTCGATAAAACCCAAAACACTGTTTAGCGAAAATCATTTATCATTAAAACTAGAAGTACATTTGAAATTCTGTGAATTATGTTTAAAGGCCAAACAGAAATTCTTTCAATATTGGGTGTATGCCCGTCAAGAAAATGCTCCAAGTGTTTGGTATAAAATACACTTCTCTTTTCACAATAAATAATCATTTAAAATTTTATTATATAAATTGTTTTCTAATTTATTAAAATGAATAAAACATCAAGAAATTAATAAATTCTAAATTTAATGGTGAGTGAAGTGGAGGACCTACCTCAACACGCAGCTCGGTTACGATGACGATGAGGCACGTCTCACACTCGCACACAAGTAGGTGCAACCTATTGAAGACCACAATATCGTGATTTTTCCTCGATAACACATGCTAAAACAAATTCACAACAACTAAAACCCCATTACCACTGACTTAAAAAAATAATCCAACATAATAAATAGAGTAAAACTTCACCCTAAAACCAGTGCAGATGAAATGAAATGAACCCAAAACATGCAGTAAAACAAGGTGTGCCCCAAAAATAAAGTTGAGCAATCCACCGCAATCTGAATCGCTTCTCCTTTGGCGGCAGTGGATAGATTGTGGTCCGACGTGACCCGAGACACCCTTTGTGAACCCAGCGTGGGGATTCACGTCCACGTCGGAGCAACACCCTACAACAATTAAAAAACACCCAAAAATAATTAATGTGGAAGGACCAAAGCCTGGCCAGAACGGTATCCGAGACCCACATAAACCAAAATACATATGTGGTAGGTAAGAAAATCACATTTGTTTTTATTTATTAAAGAAGATAAATGGGTGCAAACCATGCTTGACAATTTAAGCAAAAATGAAGCATATTTCGGGGCACAAATAAATATGCATTACCAATAACTGCTTCAAAACTTAATTTAATCAAAATTATACTGATTGAAAAACATTATTATAAGTTAGGAAGTGGAATCTTAAACACGCAAATTATAAAATGAAAATTATTTAAATGAATTCAAGTATCAACGGAGAGTGTCAGAAAGGAAGAGTGTGAATCCACCTACCTAAACCACGCACAAAAGCGATGAAACATCAAGAAATGAAGAACCACACCCCGCAGACTAACCGCGCCCTCTAATCAGAAAGAATAATGTGCGAATTACAAATCAAGTTATTAATGTATGGTTAATATGAGAATAACACAATAAGGAAAATAAAATATACTGACAAGGGATTTTGTTGTCAGAAATAGGTGGTGTGCTGCTGGCCGGCGAGCTAGGCAATGTAGGAGGGCGAGGGTGAATCCTGGAGCAGGGAAGTGGCTGGGTCCGGAGGCACATTGAGTAGGGGAGAGCATGTCAGTAGTGCCAGAGGGAGGACGAAGGAAGGTCTGGGTGGAGGGGCAAGCACGGAGGGGACCGGCGAGGGAGGCCGGTGGGGGTGAAGCCGGGTTGGCTGTAGGTCGGAGGACAACGGCGGAAGGGACGAGAGGGGCAGGAGCACGGCGAAGGGAGAACGTGGAGACGAGGGGGGGGGGGGGGGTGTGACCTACGGCTAGTAGGGGGAAAGGGGAGGGGGCTCGCGCAGTGGCAAAAGGGATGGGGGGACTAGGGTTTAGTTTGTTTTTTTCTATTTTATTATATTAATAAAAGAAATAATAATAATAATTATATAAATAATAATAATGATGATTAATTTATAAAAATTTAATAACAATAAAAAAAATAACAAAAGAAGAATAATAATAATGAAAAAAATAACAATAATAATAATACTAATAATACAATAATAATTATATACTAATAGTAATAATAATAATAACTATATCATTAATATAATTAATACTCCTAGTAATAACATTAATGATAATAAAAACAACAATGTAATATTATTATTATTATAGAATGTTATTATTTTTTTAAAAAAATTATAAAATGTTTATTTACCTAACTCTGAAAACTGGATCATCGCGCATTTGGCAGACGACTTAATAAACCGCGCGCAAGTTGTGTGTCTGAACTCAGACAGCTTGGGCATTCGCACATGAACCTGGGGTGATCATGCGGCTACCGCCTACCGTGCGGTGACTACGAAAGTACCCGAAACCCGCTAAAAATATTAAACGAAAAAAAATTTAGTTCGAGACCCATCCCGGGCCTTTGTGCGAGAACCTGGAGCCAATAATTAATAACAATAATAATAATAATTAATTTAATATGGCGAGTGTGAGAGTACATATGAATAAGTGACGATATCATTCACATAATTGTATAATTATATTGAATTGAATGTTTCATAATATTTAAATATCAATATAATGTTACAATAATAATATATAGTTATTATTTATATAATTATACCAATATATGTATGGTCGTGGTAAAAAATAGATAATGTTTTTGCATGAAGACAGTAAGTCCTATGAAATAATGTGTGGCAATTTAATTTTTTATAGAATTGATACAAATTGAAATAAAGTTTTTACTTAATATTTATAAAGTCACAATATATAAGTGATACTCATATATATTAATTTATAATTAAAATTTCATGATGTGTATTTCAATGAAATGGAAGTTTGGATGAATCAGTGGAGGAGATAACCTCTTCTTCGAAATGATTAATCTAAATCTACTATTAGAGCAGTATTGTTAGCCTATGAAGATGACGAGAACCTATATAATACAACTAGAGAAGTTTATTATTGAAAAAGTCATGTTATTGAAAATAATTATGTCTAAAAAATAAGTAATTATGTGTGGGAGGAGGTTCCCTTTATTAATTTAGTGGAGGGTCACTTTTGGAATCTCCAAAAAATATTAAATTATAATATACTCAAATCACATACTAAAGTCATAAAATCATGTAATATATTATATGACTGTTTTTCAATATAAAACATATCATTTTAATTAAAAATTAGTTATTCTATTTAATTTTTAAGTAGAGTAAAAAATATTTCAACATTTAAAGGGTTCAATATTTCCTCAATTGATTTCAATTAGAGATTAAATAAAAACCATAGAAAATGTTCTACTGGAGCATAAATATTATAAATTTATAAAAAATATGGTTTTATTTATTTTAATAATTTAATTTTATAAACAACAATAGTGTATTTTTTGAAACTATAAAACATAATTATCTTTTAAAAATATTAAAATAACAATTTTAGTTCGAACCAAATAATATAATATCTTCTTAATAGGTCAATTTCATCTATAAAAATCATTATACATATTAATTATCACAAATTATACTTAATTTAATTTTATTAATAACATTTATTTGTTATTTATATAATTAAAATAATTACAACATGAATATTTTTTATTTATAGAATATACATATTATAAAATAAATTTTAAAAATAAAATACAATAATGAAGATAAGACTTATAGATTTCAGAATAATATTTTTAGTATAATTTATTTACATTAAAATAAAATATTTCAAATTATATACATATTCAATCATGAACGTTAAATATTTATCATTACATTAAATAAAATAATTTATTTATCAAAATAACTTATATAATGCTCCAAATGGTAACAGAATAAATCCATGGGTGGCAATGATTGAGATATACTCTACCAATATGATATGACCAATTTTTTGGGTCTTTTTATTGTTTTTAGTATTTTAATAATTTTTTTTATTTCTCATCAATTAAATAGTTTTTACATCCTCAAAGTATTTGTCTTTATGGGATTAATTTTTTTCTAAAAAATTACAAATTAATTATAATGATTAAGAAAAAATATGTATAAAAAATTATAATTTATAATTTATCTTATATTCTATATTACATTATTAAAAATATATATAGTTATTAATATTATAGTAAGTAATATTTAATATTTCATTAAATAAAATAAAACAAATGACATAATACATTCCATATGGCTTCCAAAGGACTCCATTGTAGCCGAAGGATTATTTATCTCAAAACACAATCTTATATAGATATTAATATAGTGTGACAGTAATTTTATAATATTATTCTAAACCATAATTACATGATTTATCATTTTTATGTTTTAATAAACATTTACCAATGTTGATATCAATAATGCCGGAAAATAAAATAATGCGATTTATAAAATTTGGACTAACAAATTGGAAATAAAAAATACATTTATCAAAATTAAAAACATAGGAAATTCAATAATGAATTTAAATGTAATCCATTTTTTAGGAAGATATATTTAGTATAAAAATTTAAAACTTTTGAAAATATTGAATTTGTTTTATTTATGAATTCAATTTAAAATCAATTTAAATATCATGAATAATATTGAACTATAAAATTTTATTATATTTATACATTAAAACTATTAATTATGTTATGTTATAAATATAAAATATTTAGGTGAAAAAATTACTCTTCAATTAAAATTTATTGTGTTTTTACTATTCACCAAAATTTGAATGTTCTAGAAATAATATAAAAAATACAACGAAAGTAAATATTTATATCATGAATATAAATAAATTATTTACATTGACATAAAAAAGTTATTTATGTGTAAAAATATTAATATTAGATGTGCTCTCCATTAAAAGGTTGAAAACTACCCTTTTAAAAAATATTGGCATTTATACATAAAATACAATTTATTCATACCCTATGAAAAAATATCAATTATATAAATAAAAAATATTTAATTGAGTATATAAAATATATATTTCACTAATTATTTTTTTAATAGTAATTATATTAATTTTTTCTAAAAATTCAAATATATAATTGATATATATTTTTCATAAAAAATGGTTATCAAATTCCATAACCATAAATCATAATAAGTAAACTATATTTATTCCTACCAACTTAATAGATATTTTAAAATGTCTATTTAGTACTATGGGAATCTAATGGTTCGTTTAAATTAATGATTGTATCATATAAAAGATATCAATTAATTAAAATTACTTATTGAAAATATTTTATTAAAAGAGCCCAGTCTTCCATTTTTGATTTCATCTCTTATCTTCTATCTCACAAGAAAACAATAATATCTTTCGTTTATGTGTGGAGTACCTCATTCACAAGTAATTGTGATTCTTTGTTCACTATCACGCCAAAAAGATTAAATGTATAAGTACATTTAAATAAATAATATGGTATTTCTTATATTATTTTTATTTTATATTGATAATATGATGCTTAATTTTTTCCAAAATAATTTTTGAAAAACGGAAATGTTACTCATGTGTATATACGACCAACCTTCTCCTTGATCGTGTCATACTCCATTTCTCAAAACTGTCATTCATGATTTGTATTAAATGTTTAGATTAAGTATAAATATGATAATTATATCATTACCATTATTCTATAAGTCAATTAATGAAGATAAAATTAAGATCACTGAAAGTTAAAAATGAAAAAAAATATGAAAAACAAACCAGTTATAATAAAAAACATAACTTTTTCTTGAAAATGTAAATAAACAGATTATAAATGGTCATAATTAAATCTTCTATGGATATATAAATATTTTTATGTAATTTTTTTTATTTATAATATTTATTAAAATATTTTATTTATTATACGTGAGGTTATAACAAGTATTAAAGAATTTGGGTCTTATGACTATGGATGTCTGTCTAACTTTTCATTTTCTGTAAGAAACATGTCGTATTACACATGTGATTCTTTTATGCGTGGTATATATTTTCTATAAATATATTTTTTTGAGATTATAATTAAAATTATGGTCATTAATATATCCATTTTAATATTTCTATTTTGGGGGATTTAGGGACCAAATTTTAATAAATTTTCAAATATTTTTTGTCTCAATTTTTCTTCGTTGAGACCTCTGATTATATTATGCACCTACAATATTGTACAAGAGGTATATAAAAACCTGTTTACATTTAATAACCTTATTTTATTTATACTCATGATATTTTATGATTCATTTATTGATATAACATCAAGGGTCTTAGAATTAAATGTTACTAAATTAGAATTTGTTTTATGTTGGAATATAATTGTGTATTAGGATTGTTAATGAATATTTTTAAAATAGTTAAATATTATGATATGTAACTCAATAAAACATTATATTTTTATATACTCATTTTATATAATGTGAATATTATTTTTCACTTTCTTCACTTCTCTTTATTTAATCAAGATTTTAGAAATAATGTTTTTATGATAGATTAAATTTTATGAGAAAAACATTTCTATCAAACATGTTTTAATAAAAAACTATTATATCATCTTGTAAAATGTTCCACGAATGAAAAAATTAACCTTTTTTCAATATGTTTTTAAAGGAATAAATATTTCATTTTCAAACACACTAATTCTTTGAATTTTTCCAATGATTTAAAATGAATCCTTGTGTAGGGAAGTAACAAACAATCCCTCTATTATGACCATTATTTTATATTATTTGTAATTTAAAAAATATAAATTCTATTTTAATGAAAATATATTTTAATTATTATTTCTTTTTAAATTTTTTTTTTCAAAATTTAAATGATATTTTCATCAATATATGTTTAAAAATATTTTTCAATCATACTTTCAATGTTTTACTTTTAATTTTAATAAAATATCATTTCTAAAATTTTGATTTTTTTAAAAAAATATTTTGGGTGAAAAGAAATATTCTTCAAGATATTATCCTTGTGATTTATATTTTGAAATCATTTTCCATATAATATGACATCCATTGATATAATCATTTCTCTAATAGTGATATAATCCAAGGAAACCATTATTATTATATCTATAAATGGATTTTGATGATAATATATTAATGAAACCTATTTCACTTCCATGGGTTATACAATGAATTTTTTTTTATCAAAATAATATCTCTTCTATGGATTTTTTTGGACAAATTATGAGATGATTATGAATATCATTTCATTCCATGTGTTATTCTATTTGAAAATAATTTTTGAAACACATTTATTTATATTGGTTTTGAAATGATAAATTTTCTATGATTTGATAGAGGAAAAATTTATAGATTATTTTATAAGTTGGATAAATATCTCATGTCAATTCATTGGGTAATGACTAAATATATATTATCACAAAGAGTAAACAATATGTTATCCCAATACATAAAGATGTTAAAAGGGAGGTTATCTCATCCCCAAAAGCGACTACATGACATGTTATTCCGTGTCCAAAATATGGTTAAAATTTAGTTATAATATTTTCGATAAAGGGTACATATGAGAGGTTATCCCAAGCCTAAATTATGGTATATATGATTTCATCAAATTCTCAATGAAATAACGAGGGTGGTTTAACCAAACCTAACTCATTATGAATGTCATGGTGCATATCATTGAAAAAGTTTTTTCAATGTTCATGACTATGACAAATTTTTATATCTTATGTTATTTTTATTATCTCATGGATCATGTTCATTGATTTACCTATGATTTATGTATTATGAAATGTAAATATATATTCTGTGACACAAGATTCTGACCTTTTTTATGTGGGTTATGTTTTTAATATATAATTATGTGGTTTTCAAGATCGTAAAATCATGTTATTATTTAGTACCACTATAGTTTACATTTAGTAATAATATTTACTCACCATATTTTATTGATATTTTTCCCAGGATATGAAGAATGGTTTTTATGTATAAGTAACAACAATTATTATTTTTATGGAATACAAAGATAATCATTCACCAAATTAGAGTATAATGTTCCATTTCGATAAAGTAACTAGACTATTATTGAACATGGGTGTGTATTTCTATAATTTATATAATTATAATAAAAAAGGATGTAATATCCATGTATGAGAATCCTGGGTATCTATAGTTGGTATTAGTGAATTTTTTTATTTATCCGTTGGAATATAGTGTTAGGAAAATTTATTAACAACCCTATAAATATTTAGAAGGATATTTCATGATATGTCACTAAGGATAACTCTAGGGATGATTCAATTTATTGTAAAATATATATGAATTTTGGAAAACAATATAGCAAGTGTTTTATAAAAAATTACTTCCCATTCTATATATTACAAGTGTATTTGGCTCTATCACTATTGTACCAAGGTGTAATAACTCCAAAAATCTATCCTTGATATAAACTAGATGATCACCTATTTCACGATAATGGTCCTTATTGTACTCCTATTCTAATACTCCTAGGGGATATGAATTGGAAACTCACAAACACATTATGAACCATTTTTAATTATTTTAATATATGGTGACTATGAATTAATAGGGATAGCCATAATGTGTCAACAATTAAAAAAAATTCTCATAATTTAGACATCCTATATGTGGTTGTTTCTGATTATATTTTATCCCATTATGATTTGAATTTCAACCAATTTTATTTTTGGTTTGGGTAAATATTTATAACACAATGGAATCATGATAATATTGAGTGAGCTGGAAAATGAACTAGTATTCCTCCTAAATGAACAATCATTATTGGAGACTGAATGAAAATTCACTTTTTCTACGATCAGACAAGTTATTGATGATATGGATCATATGGGTCATACAAATGGAAAAATGAAGGAAGAATTTTTTGGACACGTTTATTGTATGATAGTGAATTTTTATGAAGTTATATCACGTGTGGTTTCAGGTACATCTTTTTTTTAATTAGGTCCCATCGATGGGAGTTATGGAATGGGGTTTGATTGGGAGAACTGTAGGAAAACATTGGGGAAAGGAGGTTGTGCACGGTTGGCACACCATCTAAACAAACAATATAGAATCCTATGAGAACCCATAAAATCTATAGTTCTTATGGTAGTATCTTTGACCCAGATAATTCACAGTATGATATGCCCTGTAAGGTGGACATGTGATGTCCCACCTTTAATTAGAGGATAATGAAAGGTTAGAACATGATTAGTTTAAAATTATTACTAAACCATTTGTGGGTGGACATTGAGATACTATAATTTTGTAACTCACTCATTTTAAACCATTAATGACATATGTCACCACCTATATGACTCTAACTCGGATTCATTACTTGATAATTTAATCAAAGATATCCTATGTTTTCATGTATCTAACATTATGTGGTGAAATTTAGATCTAGTATTTTGGTACATGATCTAGATTTATGAGATTAGGATGCATTTGATCTTGATTTCATTTTAGGGATTTATATCTAGAACTCATATCAACATCAGAGTGCTGCTCAAATTTTGTGCATTTTCCATAGGAAAACATCCATTAACAAACTGAGGTTGGTCATCTAAATTTAATTCCAATAGTCCGGGAATATATATGTATATGTAACATTTTATAATTTATATCATTTTTTTGAAATATAATTTATTTAATTAGGATAATTATATTGACCACAAGACTTATTGATTATTTATCAGTAAGAGGTGATTAATTGTGGAGTTGATCTTGAGAATAATGGGCTTCCCTATTTCATAATCAATTCTGTGAAATTGGGTATAATAAATAGGAGTCGTAATATATATACAGACATTGGAAATTAACTATGATATATTAAATTGGTTAGGTTGAGATAATTAATTTTGAATTAATTATGTTATTTGACATTTTGATCTATATAATTAATTATGGGAGTTTTATGAAGAGTTTATATTTCAAATGAGATAATTAATTTTGGGAAATTAATTATTGGATATGAGTTGTGAGGTTGGTTAAATAATTAATGGGATTGAGGCACTTAGTTAATTGTTTTTTAACTAATATATTTTTTGTATTTGAATAATTTTTGAATTATAATGTTGACATATGTGGATAGTTAATTAACAAATAAATTATTTTTTTATTAATTAGAACATGGTATATCTATACTAATATGTAAAAATGTTTTTGTGGTCAATATAATAATGGTAAAAGATAATTGGAACATGGACATTCTAAATTAAGAAGTATAATGGCTAACATGGTCATTATAATTATGTTTATTGATAATGTGAACATGGTCTTTCAATTTATGTGTATTAATTGCATCAGGGTCATCTTTAATATGTGATTGTGATGTTGAATATTTTTGTTATTCGGTAAATAAATATGAAATTAAAAAAGGAAATAGTGGTACTCTAGGTTATGGCCTCTCACAAGAATATATGATCTCTTATATGAGTCGAATCATTTACTGAAATATAATAGTACCTTTAATATATCATGATTCATTTAGATGTTGGTATTAATATATTGTAAACTTAGGTAACACAAGAGGCTATGGTATGATATGATGTCAGTCTCGAGGTAAATGTATCCTTGGAAACCATGGATTTAATGATGTGAGATAAAAAAATGAAAATTTGGTAATGTATTTATTTATTAATAGTAAAATTTTCTCATAGAAAATTATGTACTATATTTTGTTTGGAATTTTTTGGACATCATTGGTTCTGGCATGCTAAGTTTTACCCCACTATATTCTGGATTCTGGATCATTACCCAAATAGATTATATTGATGCAGGAATAGATAAGGGAAAAAACAATGTGACAGGTGGCTGATTGGGGATGGAGATTGGATGAGGGATCCACCCATGGTCTGAGGCCAACTAGAGGAGTCTTAGTGCATTTATTTTTAGTTTTATATTAGAAACGTACCCCTTATTTTAGTAGAGCATTTTTCTCCTTTTAGTTGATTATTTTTTTCCATTTGGTTATCATGTGACATGAGCCTTTTCTTGTTTTATATGCATCAGTTATTGTTTATTTATTTATAATGACATCTTAATATGATAATTGAGTGTATAATATCACCATGAATGAGTTAAAAATCCATGATTCTTGTTGGAAACACCTTTCATATACTGATTCAAGCTTGTGGTCAAGTGGTGAACCAGTTTCGAGCATTATTGTTTGGAACTCTATTTAGGATGTTATAATGTGGTATAATAGGATGTTTTCATTCCTATTATTTTTTTAACATTTTTTAATGGTATTAATGAGACTATAAAGAGTTAAGTCATGGTAATGATCTCGTTCAAGGGATTTGTAAACACATGCATGGGGAATAACCCTTGTACTCAGGGTAGTATTGTTGTTATTATTGAATTTCAATTCCACTTCGGTGATGCACTTGTTTTCTGATGTTATAATTGTTTCTATGAATATTTTTTTAATGATTTGGGGACCATAATGGTACTATATTTCATTCTTCATGCATTATTAATTTAACTAAAGGTTATTGTGATAGGAATCCTAATTCACACACATGGGGAAATGAGATTTTGGTAAATTTTTTAACATGAACGATTGCCCTTTTTGTGAGAATATAATGTAAAATAGTTCCAAACATGAATTGAGATTTATTTTATAATGATGAATATTAATAATAATGGGTTCTTTAATGAGAAACTATATTACGATAGCTCTTTCTATTCCGTCTGATCAAATTCTAATTGATGTTGAATATGAAAAGAAACCTCTTTTCTGCACTAAATGCATGACTGTGGGGCACTCTTTGGAGTTGTGTCGTAAAAACAACTCTTGTAAAGAGTGTGGGATGCGAGGACACCCCTCCAATCTCTGTCGAAAAAAGGATAATTTGAAGGAATCGTCCTCTACAAAGCATGTCATCATGGACAGCGACCCTCCTATGAAGGCATCCCCTGATGTGTCGACTCCATCAAAGGGAAAAGAGTTTATTGTTGATTCTACTCCGACAAGATCTTATAGCGGCCCTTCTAGAGATCATGAGGTTATCACTTCTGATAATTTGAGTCCTGCGTAAGCATTGGTGGTGAATGATTCTTCACAGCTGAACATTCAGAAGCTGGCTAAAGAGGTTCCTCTAGTTGAGGACATCCCCACGCGGACTCCAGAACGGGTGATCCCTGATTCTCACCAGGTTGATGTCTCTAATCAGGGTGATGTGCAAGTATATGTTGATTATCATCATGAAATCCAGAAGCAATTTCAGATATCTGAGTTACCTGAGAAATGGGGGAACATTTCTGAAGATGAACAGGGGAGGGTGCGTACCCCGATCAGGGTCTCGGGCAATGGTGGCCATGCCTCTTATAAGGATGCAATTTTGAGTGGCAAGCCAAAGACTACTGAAAGTGAGGGTCCTCCCCTTAAAAAGAGACAACGTAAGGATTTTTCTAATGTACCTAGAACTGTGTCTACCAGATCGTCGTCTAAGGTGTCAAGGAAAGTGGATTTGGATTTTTTTGAAAATACTCAATAGGGACAAGTCTCAATCTGAGTGGGAGACTGCTGGTGATTCTGATTATGGAAATGACATGTCTTTTTATGATCTCTAGACTTTCTCTTGGTGGATGAGGGCATGTCCGTTGTTTGACCCCATCCGCCGCTCTGTTGTACTTTTTCTTTCTATTAATATATGGTCAGAAGCTTTGCCTTTAAAATATATATATATATATATATATATTACGATAGTGTGTTTACCCTTATTAACTGAAACCATGGTGTAGGATGGTTAGGAGCTGTGAGAGAGAATTGGTTTTGATAATATTGTGAGGTAGTGGGAAAATAAATATTGTGTTTACTACTATTATGAAATGTTTTAAGGTTGTGTTATGAGACTATATACATAGGTTTGGTATTTTAGAGATTATGCTTCCATGATTTTTATATAGGGTTGATCAGGGGGCATCCCTAGAATGTTTTTCAAGAAAGAAAAACAAAGTAATTTACCATGCCACCTAATGTTGAAGAGAGTATTTTTTAGAGAACTTCATTAACTTAATGTTATTCAGGTAAAGAGAACAAGGGAGAGTTGAGAAAAGTATGTCTGTGTTGACAATAGATATTCAGTTCCAATATTTTTTGACTTTTAATAGATAGGGCGGAATTGGGTGATCTGAAATCAAGGTTGAGTCCATATATATAATAAATGATCATTTGGAGTCTCTTGTTTAGAGGATGGTCACATTGGTGGCTTAATTTCTATGATGATCAACTAAGTGTTGGTGGTACATTTAGGATCAAACTAAACAGACAAACAATTTATTATATAAGGACATCATGGAAGGATCATAAATAACTTTTTTCTAGAGACACTATGATAAGATAAAGATGTTTAGTTCATGGATAAGACTCACGATAGCATGTTAGTGAATGACTATGAATGATTCTAAATTAATCTACAATGGTTTTCTCCTACATTATATGTATAATTGGAAGCTATGAAGAAACATTTTAAGGATTGAAATATATGTGAGATTAAGTCATAGTTGAATATCATTAGTCTGAAAAAGTTTATAAAAGGGGTGTATTAGTATCACATAGTTGAATGGAATGTGAGGGAGGCTTCTATTGTTGGAAGGGTACTTTTTACAAGAATACCAGAATATGTAACTTTTGGGATAATGAATTTCCATTATGACAATTTTATCCAAGGACGTAAGAATCTTTATAAAAAAATTGGAGGTTCGGTTTGACGTGAGCATATTATGGAAATATATCATAACTTTTGTATGAATGAACACTATTGTCATCATTATTCTAGACCATTATTAGATTTTCAATCATTAATTAAGATGGTACAATTACATAAATTATGGAGGTCAAAGTGATTTACAGGAACTGAATGAGTAGGTGGGAACAGTAAGAGTGTCGGAAGGGGATATTCTACACCCAATCAGTCTGGCAGTTGGTGTTCTACTAGCCATAGTGGTATAGGTAGTGGACGTGGAACTTATGGGTAGGAGCACCCACATCAACAGAGAAGTGATACATTGAGTTATAAGATAGTATCACAGGGTAGTGGGTTAGCACAGTTACATATAATACAACCAACACTTGTGGATAGTGAGGTTTCCCCATAAACATTGATATGTACTATTCTAGTATGTTCTAAATTATCTAGTTCCCTACTTGATACTAGATCCTCTCAATATATTATATATACAAATTTTATTAATTTTTTGAGCCTTGTAGTGTATTTTATGGAAGGGTTTTTCACTATAGATACATCATTGGTAGTATGGTCTAGATATATCTTTCACAGAAAGGGATTTTCACTATAGATTATGGAATATCATTTTATATGGTACACATATGTTCATGATATGAAAGGCTTCAACCTAACTATGGATAAGGAATGGTTATTCACATACCAATATGAATTTAACTGTTATCAAAGGAGGGATACATCTATATCTCTTATGGGTGACCAACATATTAAAATCGAAGAGGTGGATTTTTAGGCAGGTCGAGGAGGTCCAATTACTCAGCAACATGAAGAAATTATAGACCATGTTTGTAGTTCATTTTTGGATGATGTGGGTGTTATGTATGATGTAATTCCTCCAATAATGTACCTATTTCATGATGTTTTTTTCTTAAGACTTCTTTCAGATACCACGTGAGAATGATGTGGAATTCATTATTGTTCTAACAAATGTGATAAAGACCATATATATTACACCATATAGAATGGAATCGAATGAGCTCTAGGATCATAATACAAAATTTGAGGATAATTGAATTATCTTTCTAAGTATGTCTCCTTGGGAATCACCTTTTTGTTATCATGTAAGGATGATCTATGTTTCCACCTATGTGTTGATTATGAGAAGTTGAAAAAAAATATTTTGATGAACTCCGATCATATTACACATATCTGTGTAATTTATGAATAATTGAAGGGATCTTGTTTTATTTCAAAGATTGATTTGGGATTAGTGTATCATTAGAAGAGAGTTTGGGCATCTGATATACTAAAGAATACATTCAGAAGTATTTATATACTTTATGAGATTTTCATAATACTATTTTGTTTTAACAAATCACTATTAGTGAGTAGGGATTTGTGAAATATGATCATTAAATTGTATCTTTTTCAGTTTTTGGTGGTCTTTATGGAAGAAATCTTTGTGTACTCCAAGACTCGTGATGATCATGACCAACATCTTGAGAAAATCTTGGGTACACTAAGAAAAAATAAGTTACACGCCAATATATCTAATGTCAGTTTTATATTGGCCATGTACAATTTTTGGAGAAAATCATCTATGATAATGGTGTGTTAGTTAACCTATATATGGTTTAGGAATTAATTTCATGGGAGATTCCAATAATGTATTTTATATCAAATTATTTCTAGAATTACGTCGATACTATAATAGAATAATCCAATAATTTTTCCATTTGGAAGAACTACATAAGGGAATGTCCAAAAAGGGAGAAGTTTTTAAATATTAAAAGTCATGTGAGATAACATATCAATAGTTTAAGAAGCAGCTGACATCATCACCAATATTGATCCTACATGAGTTAGGTGAGGAGTATACAGTTAATTGTTATATTTATGGGATCCGATTTAGAGTTGTGCTAATGTAGAGAGATTGAGATGTGGGGTATGGGATCAGTAGTTGAGTCCTCATGAACAGAATAACCACACGAAAAATCATGAGTAGGTAATAGTGGTGTATGCTCTTCTGTGTGGAAATCACTATCATAAGGGAGAATATTATACAGTTTATAAATATCCCAAGAGAAACAAGTTTATATTTTCACATAAGGAGTTAAATATTTGGAAATGATGATGTGTATAGTATTTGGATTATTTATATATAGAACTGGAATATACATTTTGGAAGGAAAATAATATGGATGTTTCATTGAGTTTGAAAACTAAAACATTAATTGATCAAAATTTGAGTACAAAGAATAAGTTTATGACCTTGATGGCTGAAATGCTTATGGTTGTTTAAAAGATTTAGGAGTAGATGAATCTGTATTCAATTACACTGGAGATGCACATTTGAGACAAAATATGGATATACAATATGAGGATCCAGAGTGCATAGACATTAAGGAAATATCTATAGGTGGGATTGATATTCAGACTGGTTGATAGACGAGGATACGATCATCTATGTGAAGAATTAAATTTTTTACTTTACATCATATAAAAGGAGATCATGTGGTAATTTCATTCCTCATTGTGATGGTCTATCCATGTGTATCCAAAATGGAATGTGTTCTATGATGATAGTTTTGGATAATAGACTTTAAAAAGTTGATTTCATGGTTTGTGGCAAGTCGCTTCACTTTTCAATATGTGATGGAAAAACATCAACGACATGAAATTTATCTAAACCCATTTCCTATTATAGAGTTGATGTGGGATGATGTGACATCGATTTTATGGTGGGTTTTTCAAAGTTTTTTTGGATGAATGACTCTATTTGGATTATTTTGAATAAAATGATAATGGTAGCATATTTATGCCTTTAAGGGAAATATTTAATGAGATATTTTTTGAAGAATTGTATGTTCAATAGATAGTACTTATGTTGGATTTATACATACTGTAGTTTTTAAATATTTATTGATATTTTAATTAAGATTTTTTTTTTGGGATTTCACATTAACAAATGTTTTTTTGAGTATGTCCTTCAATAATTATACATATGGTTAATCAGAACATACTATATAGGTTCCTGAGTATATGATATGGGAAAGTGTTCTTTTCTTTTTTTTATCTTCGGAAAATAACTTGGATTTAGTGGATTTATCCTATAAGAACAATTATTGGACTACTATAAACATGTAACCACATGTTTCTATTTGTGTTAGGCCATGTAGATCAGCACACTGCTTATTGAAGGCTATTGATTCAATGTTTTTGCGACTGAGTCTCTAGCAGGAGACATTCGTGATCTAGAAATTGATTAAAAAATGAATGGCTATGAATTAGAGTAGATAATAGTCATGTCATGACTGATGGATACAACCCCTAGAATTTGAGTAGGGTGATCATGTGTTCATTAGGGTGTCTACTTGGTTTTTTCACTATAGGATACATTGGTAGGAAACGTTGGCACCTAGAATTGTTGAAATATCTGTGAGAGTGGATCTAATTAGTATAGTGGAATACTGATTAGATATTCAAAAAAGATACCATATTGTGCATGATGTTCTCTATGTATCACAACTTTGGTAGTATCACCCCATCCATTATCCTGTGATTAATGAGGATGAGGTTAACCTTGAGATAGACGCGTCCGTTGAGGATCATATGTTACATGTGTGGGATAATAGTGAGAATATGTTGTTAGGAATGAAAATTACTATCGTTCCTTTTTTTAAATATGGATGTGTACATGTGAAAAAATTGGAATGATGAGAAGATATAAGGGATCAATGACCTTTCATAGCTCATATTCATAGAGATTCAAGGAAGTTCCACTCGAGGATGACCATTAATATGATCTAGAGATTGTCAAATCATGACTTTGTATTGAGTATCTATGCCATGAAATTAGGTAATTATTCTTTTCAATTATGTTCAATTAAAGGTGGGTATGTATTTGATTGTCATTTGATGAATTATAAGAATATTATGGGGAATATATGATTTGAACTGTTCTCTCACTATTTGAACAAACCATATGACTTCCTAGGAGAAAACTTGCGAACATTGGTTTTTGAGGTAGTAACAATAGCATAGTTAAATAATTGTTTTATAGGATGTGTGAGGTAGCCATAAAAAGTTCCCCCTTTAAGAATTTGAGAACAGAATTTTTGTCTAACTGGGGGACTAAACAAGGTGAGGGCCAATAGTGATATCATAAAATTCAGAATCTCATTCTTTTTCAATATTTAATATCTTGATTAAGAAAATATGCATCCCTAACTAGGGATATTACATTCGAAATTGTAAAGTAAGGTTCTCCCATCTACCTGAAGGTATTACAAGGCCTTATGAACACTTTTCATTGAGAGAAAATCCCAAATTGATGTCCATTTCATCTCTCAGTAAATTAATTTCATCCCAATGCTTCTCATGTGAATTTTTCTATATTTTCATGATCATTTCATGGAATATATAATTATTTTCTTTAGATATAAAGCAATGAGGTGATGTCTATATCTAGTATTGTGGATCTAGATAATGATTTATGTGATCTTGATGAAATTGATATTGATTTCAGTAGAGGGATATAGATCTGAAACACATATTATTGTCATTGTGCTACTTGGAATTTCAGAATTTCTATTCAAAAAACATATATCAGTGAACCATGGTAGGTGATCTATATATAATTCCCAAAGTCATGGATTTGATATTCATATAAAATTTTTTGAATTGCAAGCATCATTTAGAAATTGATTTTCTTAAATTGGTGTAATTATATAGACTAATTGATTTATCATATCATTGTGGGAAATAGGTGATTGATAGTGAAAATATTTACAATAAATATAAACTAAATTTAACTCTTTTTAATTCCCCAAGGTAATCCTTTAATAGAAATTTCCGCATTATTGGTTATTGGTGGTATTTTGTGCTTAATCATAAAAATGGACAATTTTTTTTATTTTTATTAGTTTTACATTATTACTATATTATGTCCATAACATTTAATATACTATTAATAATTGTCAGATTGTTTATTTTTATTATTTTAAACATCTGGTGAATAATTTCAACCTTTTTGAGATGACTCTGAATCAACCATATTAATGTTTAAAATAAGTACATGTGTTGGATCATGACAACTGAATACATATCAATCTATTTTTTGTTCTAGTCCCTATCTTTTTCATGAAGGGCCCAATTAATATGGAATTCAATAGGTGCACTTACAAGGAACTATGGAATATTTTTAATGAAGGATATAATTTTTGAATTGGCCATTTTCATAGTCATTATTGTATTCAAATATAGAGGTTTTTAATTTTTAGATTCTTATTGAACAGAATAAATTATCAAAGGAAAACAAAAATAAATATCGAAAAAAATGCCCATATAAAATAACAATTTGAGGAGATATGACAAAGAAATTTCTTAAAAAAATCATAAATGGTGAAATTTGTGAAGAGGTCATTTATTTCGGATAAAATGTGTCATATTTTATAAGAAAAATTTTATCTATCTAAGGAGATGACATCATCCCTCTCAGATCATCCCATTTCCCATTTTATTCATTCAAGTCACCATGCATGAGATCTCTGACGAATGAGGCCTGCTGAAAATCTTCCATATTTTTAATTAATTATTTCATATATTTTTTGTACTATTATTGAAATTTAATTTATATTTCTTATAAATTAATTCATTGTTTTTATGGGTCCACCCATCCACTATCATTTCATCTTCCCATCATACTATCATGAACTATAATACTCATGATTAGGTGTAACTAACCTGGGAAATACCCATATGGAATAATATGGTTCTTGAACCCAAGACCATGTTTTTATATTATTTATGATAAGTTTAGGAATTATTTTTTTTGGTTTTAATTTATAATGTGGTTGTCTAATGTTTAACTTCTTAATATATAACCATTTTCCATCGATTGTGGATATTGATGGAGGGTTTTCATATTGATCAGTAAAAGGAATTTAAATTTATAATTTGGGTAAAATTAGTTGTGCACACATATGATAGAGTTTGTTAACTAATAATATTGAAAGATAGTTAATAAATGGTTCTCCTTGAAATTTCTCTCATAAGATATTCTTTTCTTCACTAATTCCATTATTTTTATCTTTTCATAATAATTAGAATCAATTTTTTTAGATTACATTTATTTTTAAAAAATATATTTCATGAGAATAAAAATATAAACAACTAAAAAATTGGATTTGGAAAATATTTTTAACTGAGTCAACAAATTTGAATTCTCCTCAAGTAAGACTACACTAGTCATCCTCTATATAGCAATAGTAAGATGTAAAAATATAATTTTTACATTCCGTATGATTGTTGTGCTTCAAGACTGGCAGTATTGTGGTGAAATTAATTAGTTTTTATATTAAATGTTTTTATTTTCAAATTTTATATAGATTCCATTGTTTTCTAGAAACACAAATAAAAAATTTTCTTCTTACATTATGTTTTCAAATTTTCTTCTTTGCTAATCATTGAATATTTACTCACATGTGCCGGAATAATAAGAAAGAAACACTAAGGAGGACCGTTAAAGAAGGAATTGTGCTCTTATGATTATATTCAACAGATGTAAATATTCATAAAAAAAGAGATATCACTTGATGATTTGATGACCATGGTCGAGGAGATCTAAACTTACATAAAAATATTCTAGGCTATGAAGAAATTTCCACTTGTATCCCCTAGTTTCACTAGAGGTATCCAATATGTTTAGGCAAAACTCAATGAATATTAGTATCCCAAACATTCTAGCCCCTAAATTTAAGCTAACCATGATGGGCAAGGGTAGATTCATGATGAGGAAGACATACAGGTTTAGGAACATGTGGGAGATCAACGATATCTAGATGAATTATGGGATTAGTATGATTTTGAATATGATCTCCCCGATACCTATAAAGTAATAGAGTTTGTACCATTTCATGTCACTCTTCCCATGGAAGTAGTGGATGCCACAACAGTGATTCAATTTGAAGAATTAATGGAAGATATTGACTAAATACACCCATCCACCAATACTCTCATTCAAGAGAAACATATCATTTATGATGGGAATGAGAAAAATAAAAATCAAAGAGTTGATCATTTCTTTAACTCTATCATTTCTGATATCAATATTTATAATTTTATTAGAACTCATTATGATTTAGAATTTTCCGATTTGGTCAATCCTTGATTTTTCTTATAGGATGATGGAGAAAAAACAGAGACACCTATTGAGTAACAGATGGATCTCCCTGATATTAATGAACATATATATGTGGAATCCCATTGAGATATACTAGTAGTTGGGCCTAAAGAAACAAAGATAGCGTGTGATGGAACTAAAGTGTTATTTATGATTTAAATTATTCATTTTCAAATTCTATTGGACTGGAAAAACTTTCTAATCGTACTTATCAAAATAAAAATTTATAATAGATTTGTTCAGATGACATTGGAAGGGAAATAGACCGTTTCACATATAGAAATGAAAGAGGCATAGGTTCCATAATTCATCCTACCCCTTCCTGAAACCTATACCACATTGTGAGGGGTCAGGGATGGTATACAATATATTTGTAATTCACTCAATTACAACAATGGTTATATTTAATCTAGGAAAAGAAAGGTATCATAGTTATAGTCCCTGATGATCCACCAACACTAATATTATGGATAAAAACTAGTACTACCAATTAAGGGCAGTAAAAATATAGGTCCCACAAAAAAGAAATTTCAGATTATTATCTTTTTTTATTTCGGATATACATTTTAATTAAAAAGCATGTTTATTTAAATTTTAGTTCATAATAAGTTGTTTAGTATGAATCTCTATATATATTTTATTTTTAAACCTATAATGACCTGTTCATTGTGCTTAATTGACTTACATTCTTTTATAGGGTCATGATAGCATATGGTAATATCAAAAATGGGAAAAGAATAAAAATTATCATGGGAAAGGTATTTCGTTTTCATTTTATATATTTTTTAGTACATAAATTATTCTCCAAACATTGTTTTGATATTTAATGTTGAATATACATGCCAACTTTTGAATTAATTATTTACTTGACATATCTAAAAGTCATGTGTTTCCTAGGAATCCATTGATACCATGTTTTAGAATTCAATGTTACTGATATCGAATTATTTAAATGGATAATTGAACTATTAAAATGATACATGGATACTAAATTAATGAATCCTGATTTTATAGAATTGATTGATTCATATAAATGAAATTTCATATCCTTTTTTCATGCTTTGAATTTTTGAAATTAATTTTAATTGATTTATTATTATTATTAATAACTTGAGTGATTTCCTAATACCATATGTCTCATTCCTCAAAGTATTTCTAGGCCATGTACATCCTATTTTGATTGTTCATATTTAATGAGTGATCTTGGGACATATCATCGACCAGAACTTAAATTTGAACTTTTCAATGCTATGACTATGAAATAACAATTTCAAAATGATTGAGACTTCTTTTAAAAATCCCATATCTTTAAAAACAACAATTACATTAAAATTTATTTAGGGCATATATACCTTGAATGATATTTATTGTGATTATCCATGTTTCGAGCTATTTTTATCTATTACCACCCTACTCTTGGTATTATTATAATATTTTAATGGTGATGTGTGGGGTTGGCGAGAGTCATGGTTTATGTTAAGACGTACATTTCATGGATAAAGTGTGTAGTTTATTATTGTTGGAATAATGATTTTTTTTTATTAATTAAATGAACAATTATTTTCCCTTCTTGAATACAAAATATAAGAAAAAAATTCAATAAAAAATGAGATGAAAAAATTGTTTGTCGGTTGGGAAAACCAAATATCACTATTTTATAGACTCAAGATATTTGGATACTATGTTTTAGGTGATGTATGTGTGGTTTAATCTAATCATAACTTTCCAAAAAACAAAAAACAATTGTAAAATAGTAAAAGAAATTAATAGGGTAGATAAATCATTCATTACACTTTATTGATCATAAAATTTACGTTGAGTTTTACAGATGTGGGGGTTATTACATAGAAGGGAAAACATTTATTATAATTTTAGTTATATATAATTAATTTTACATAATATATAATCCTCTCACGTGAGCCTTAACTTTTAATATTCCAAATATACAATCCTTATTCTCTATATTTATTTGAACCTTCAATGAAAATCTATCATTATATTATGTGTTTTTGGACATTACAAGGTAAAAAAAATTCATTTACTAGACAAGGATAAATATCAATTCTCATGATATGAGCATAATTTTACTTGAATTATATCATGATTGATGACATAATAGAATAAAATATGATTTAAATCATGATGTGTCATGTTTAATAAAATTGAAATTGGGAGTAAAAATTAAAAAAGAGATGTTCTAACACTTTTCAAAGAGGAAAAGTAAAATACAATAGATGATTGTTTCATTTATAATGATTGATTAAATTTATTTTTAATGTGTATTCAATAATTATTGACTGGAAATTGATAATTGGGTGATATAATTACCTTGGAATTTGGATATTGTTTACATTGTTGTCCTTTTAATTCCATGTAGTGATTTTATGCTTTAGGATAAGAAGTATTTAATGGTGGTGGAATTGTTAGGGGAAATATTTTGAATATATTTTTATTGAATTTCATTTTTTCAAATCCCACCAATTTTTTACTTTATGATAATTTCAACATAATAGGATATTGGTGGTATTTTGAATTTAATCGTATGAATTCTAGATTTTGGATTTTTAACAATTTTTCAATATTTCAGTATTATTTAAAAAATTTATATATAATAATCCAAATAGATATACTAATTATTTTTTGGATTACACACATCTATGTATCCATTTCCTCATTTTTTGCCAAAATCATAATCGATTGTGTGGAATCTCAAAAATGTTCACAATATGATACATGAAATTTGTTTATAGATCATTCTATTTGTTGTAATAGATCCCTAAATAATCCACGGTTGCACAATTTACTGTGAAAGTAATTGGGTGGACATGAAATGAGTTTTTGAACTACATTCATAAAGGCTATGTTGTGTGAATTGGTTTAATTCAGGGTAATTTAGGCATTCTAATCAAGATGTTTTCATTTTTGAGGGACTCATTGTAAAAATATATATTGTTAGAGAAAAATGTGAATGAATCTCGAAATACATGTCGAAACACACTGAAATACTGTGGCATGATGGAAAAGATATTTTTAAACAAAATTAAAGAACAATGCAATTCATTATTAGGTAATATAGAAGCGATAAAATGATTCAATGATCTAAGAAATATAATTTCTATAAAAGGACATGAGTTCCGCCCAATCAAATCATTCCATTTAATATGTTATTCATTTATAGAACCAAGGAGGATATCTCCCCCATGTGAGGCCAGTCGCAAATCATTCAATTTTCATTTTAATTAATTTTTTTTCTTTATTTTCATTTCTATTTTCAATGTTAATTTATATTTATAAAAAAATAAAGAATTGTTTTTCATTTTATAATCCATCGAATAACTTTTTCTTCTTCTGATCATATGATCGAGAAATATAATACAAATGTCCATGAGTAACTAAACTGAGGAATATACCAAAGGAATAATCATGTTCATGTAACTATGAAAATGTTTTTAATATTATTGAACATAATTATATGGATATTCTATAGTGGGATTAATACTCAATATGTTTGTGTAATTTTTAACTTCTAATTCTACTACCGTATTCCCTTGATTGAGGAGGTTGTTAGAGGGTGTGTTTGGAGATCACTACACAGAATATTCATTCATAATTGGGGTAGAGTGAGGTGTTCAAACACACTATAGTGAATGTTACCTAATAATATTTTATTCTCTTCAATAAAGGTGCTCCCTAAAAGTTCTCTCAGGATAACATCTCTTTACTAATTCCATTATGTTAAACATTACATATTAATTAGTTTTTTCATATAATTTTTTTTCCAATGTTACATTTTGTTCATATAAATAAAAAACAAAAAAACCGTTTTTTTACGTGAATTTTTTTTTTGTGAGTGAACAACTAAGAATATTATGTAAATGAGATGACCTTATTCAACCTCTATGCAACACTAGGAAAACATAAAAATACTATTTATTCCATGTCATGTGATAGGAATGAATATTACTTTTTGTGGAATTGATAATGAGGCAAAGGTGATTCCCAATTACATAATTAATTTTCAAACATTAGTTATAAGAGATAGAGGTCATAATCTAGATAATTAATTAGGAATTAATTAGGAGATATTGAATTGTATATGTTGAGATAATTAACTATGAATTAATTATGTACTGTGATATTATGATCAAAATAATTAATTTTCGGATTAATAATAAATAGTTGATTTGTGGAATGTGTTAATTAATTCTGAAAAAATTAACTGTGGGAGATGAGTTTTGATATTGGATAATTAATTAGGTTAATAATTAATGAGATATATGCATTTAGTTAATTGTTTTGTTAACTAATACATTTTATTTATTTAAATAAATGTTGATTTAATAAGTATATTGATGTGGATAATTAATTGATGAACTATTTATGTGTTTATGAATGGATACATAGAAATTCAAAATTTAGAAGTAGAGTGAGTAACATATTTATCACACATATGTTTAACGATAATGGGATAAAAGAATTCTTAATTTAGAATTATACATAGTATCAGGGTAATTATAATTATGGGTAAATAGAATAGAAACAAGGTTATTATAGTGAGTGTTAATCATTATAATCTAGGAATTATATGTAACTATTTGTGATATTTGAAATTTTGGACATGGGGAATTTAAATATGAAATTAATAAACAGATATAATATCACTCTGATTTATGGCCCCACATGATAATTTATGTCCAATAAAAATAGTTGAATCTAGTAACTTGAATTCATAGCACCATGAAAACATTATTATTCGGTAGAAGTAGGATTTAAGAAATTTTATTACATAGGGAACACTTCAGGCTCCAGTATGAGATGATATCAGTATTGAGGTAAGGGTGTCATGGGGAACCCTAGATTTAATGTATTTAAATTATTTTAAATAATAATATGATCAAATATGTATTATTTCATTTTATGTTTTTCTTTATAGAACTACATGATTAATATTTTTACAAATATTTGTTTTAGGCAATGTTGTTGTTGGCCTACTGAGTAGTAATAAAAACCTATTAGGGTTGCCCGATTAGTACCTAAAAAATTATATAATTTTAGGACTTTATAATGGAAATGGCTCTAGGACAGGTGGATGATTGGGGATGGAACTAGGAGGAGGGAACCATACATGGTTTAGAACACCCTTATAGATTATTTGGGTCATTATTTAATGTTTCATAATTTAAAAGTGATAGTTATGATGATATTTCATGTTTTCCATTTCAGTTGAATATTTTACCCTTTTTGTTAACTTTGGTCATGTGTATTTTCATGTTATATATACTTCTTCTATTGTTTATTTATTTCAACTGGTATCTAACTATGATTAATGAAGGTTTATCCATCCCATGAATGACTTACCATAAAATCTCAACAAGTCACAATCCTTTATATTACAGTGAGGTGTGCTTGTGGGGAAGTGGAAAACCAGATCCTCGCATGGAACATGGTACCTGTGTCGAGTCGTTACATTTAAGATGAAACATCCACCATATTTTAGTGGTTCTGATGATCCACTAATTGCTAAGATTTTGACTAGTACTATTGAAATGATAATTTTGTAATATTATGTTTCAAAAATGAAATATTCATATTGTATTTCGTTCATTTTTATGGATAAGAAGATAAATGATGGAATCTTATAAATTATTCAATAAAAATTGATGAATTTGAATTAATAAATTGGTATGATCTCATGAAAATATATCTAAACATGTACTTTCCTCATATTCTTTGTAAACTAATACATTAGAGTTATATTTATTAATTAAAAGGGATGATGTATATTTTTGTAACATATATTGAATTTTTTTGATACTTTTGAGGTGTGCTTCTGGTATAATCATCCAATCATCGAGTAAGGACGATCAACTATATAGTGGATTAAAAAAACTACCCAAAGATAGTTATCCCTAAGATAATTTAGTAGAAAATAAATATTATTTTTGGGATATTAAGGTCGAAATGTATGTTGAAGATACATATCAATATATAGGTTTTGATAATAATGAATGAAACAAAATTCAGAGGAACAAATAAAGACCATGGAAAAAAAGAGGAAGATGATGCCTTTTTGAATCAAATAGTGTGATGAAACATGGAGTAAATTATCTTACAGGAACTTATAAATGAATTAATTATAGTAGGGACGTTCATTGGGTAGTTAAACACAAAATTCATATGAATAAGTTGGTAAATCATGTAAATATATAGTAATATACAGAAAATTCACCACCAATACTCCCAGTGTTTCAAATACAAGGAGTACGGAAATTAGGCTGATCAATAACCCAATCTAAGGGTCATAGACAATGATAATACACAACCAGCTATGAAGGAAAAGGAAAATGTGATGGATTAGTTTTTCTCAATGGTTAATGTGAATCATGATAATTGGGGTTATCTTCTCATCCACTCCCAAATTGGGAATTTAATGTTTTATTTTTTCTATATGATACCAATGAAAAAATTATTGATTATCATTTAGAAAGACCTTATGTGACTCTTAGAATTGATGATCTCCCACAACCTAGATTATTGGAAAATTATATCTCATTTTATATTCTATCAGTACAAGGTTGAACCCATGATCATGAGGGACTTTTTTTTTATTAAATTAGTTATTGTGTTAAATAAAGAATGGTTGAATTAAATATAGAAACCATTTTGGTCTCTAGATATTTTTACCTTAATGGTTATAGATACAATAATATTTTTTATCTTTATATTTGATCAGATGTTCAATGCCATTAGAAACCATTTTTATGTTTACATGATGGTATGATTACAAGATTAACGATATTTAAAAACAAATTTATAACTATTCATACCATAGTTTTCTCATATAGTTTAGCGATATAGTAAATTTAGGTGGAATAGTTTTAATCTTTTTGACATATTATTAAAGTTACCAGTAACCCTATATGTTTATATTGTCATTGATGTGAATGTATTTATGGATTATAGTCAACCACCACTCAAAGTCAGCTCACATCATTATTATTAATTAACATTACTATCTAGATCACCTTGTTATAATATATATTTATAAGGAGTAATGGTTTCATTGTGTATACTATTAAATTTCATCTAATCGGGAACTAAATAGTAACTCTTAGTTTTAGTGAAGTATTAATAAACCTATTGATACATTTTTGAGTTTCTACACTACATATTCTCAGATTAAATAGACAATTCTAACCCTATAGATATTCTATAATCTTTTTCTATCGATATCAAAGGTGGTTAAAACCTATATATTACTCTAGTTGAGATTCATTAAAATAATATATTTCACTCTATAATTTATATTTCTTAATATGTATCAATTTATATGAACTATAATGAAGTTGTAGAATGAATTATATTTGTAGATGAACTAGTTGAAGGGGTGGAAGATAACGTTTGATCAATTAAACAACATGAAAAGGATTCCTAATGTTAATATATGTTTTATACTAATAATAATCGATGCGATCTAGAGTTCTATGTTATTGAGAATTACATTTTATGAATTTCTATAGAGACGAATGAATGGAAAAATAATCACTAGATATATAATTACCATTAAATTAATTGACAATTTAAAGATAACAACTTATCATTTTATACTTCCACTTTACCTCATTCATGTTCATGATCTATTCATTGTATAACTCCCGAGGAATTACATACTTGATCTATCGCATGTACTAAACTATGATGTTATTCTATGATAGAATGTTATTTCTTATGAAAAAAACTAGTATAGATTATGGATATATTAAGGAACATAATATTAAACGATACCAATTCCATAGTCATTATTTTGGGGTGAAATCACCTGTTATAGGAAGTTATGTGTGATCCTGAGGATGATATGAAGTATACGTATACTCAGTTGTTGGTACAAAAGTGATGAATTATGTGGGAAAAAATCATTTTAAGGAGGGTGGAATGTAACATCACGGGATTTTTTTTTGATTTTTTTTCAAATAAATATAATCATTTATATAATTTTTAACACACGAAACACTAATTTTAGGTTTCACAACACAAAACCCTTAATTTATAATGCATTGCATGTGAATTTATGTTTAAATAAAATATATCTTAGTATTTCATCTTTATTATAGTGATCATATAACCATTGAAATAATGAATATGAATAGGATTAAATAAAATAAGAAAATATATGGTGTCAAAATTTATACATAAAAATTCTTTTGTAACCATTTAATTTAAAATGAAAATTAAAAATAATTGAAAATTAATGATTTTTTTCTAAAATTCAATTTCTGTTAAGAAAGAGATATTTTAGATGAATAAATTCAAAAACCCGTTTTCAGAATGTTTTTAGTAAATATTTATAGTATATATTAAATTAACTAATTAATATTATTCTTATTTATTATATAAAATATATATTAAATATTCATATTTTAGATATACAAATAGTATTTTTATAAAAAGAGTTTTTCACATTTTTCTCAGTTATTTTGAAAATATTTTTACAATGATTTAAAAAAAAAATTGGGAAAAACATTAATTTTTAAATAATTACAACAAATTATCTTTGGGAATATTATTGTATTTTTTTAAATTATTGTTTTTATAATGAGAATTTATAAATACTAATTTTTAATTGAAAACAACATTATCATTAAAATTATCAACAAAGTTTAATTTAATTTTTAATTGAATTTAAAGTAATTTAATTAAATTACACATATATATAATAATATAATTATTTATATAAAATCAATTTCTTATTGGAATTTGATGTAGAATCATTGTATACTTTTTAACATTTTCCCCTAGAAATTATGCATTCACATTTCATCTACAAGATTAATTTTAAATAACAAATTTTATCATTTATGAAATGAATTGTATAAATATATATTAAATATTATTAATTAGAATAATTTATATGATATAAAATGTAGAACATATTTTTTGAAAATAATTAATAACTATATCATAAAAAATTACTACAATTATTAAGGCAGAAATATATTTATGAATGTCAAACTAATTTGTTAAGGATTAAATTCAGATAAAAATTGTATTAAATATATTTTATGTCCATATTAAGACACTATAATTACTAAGGATATATAGTACATAATTTTGAACCCTTATAAAATATGAAAAACATCGGTAAAACATTTTCTTTTCAAGTATTACAAGTGAGTAACTCCCCGCCTTTATATACGAAAACCCAACTCATCTCTTCATAACTAATTAACCCGATTTTGTTTTATAAAACACTTAACCAATTTACATAAAAAAATATATCATATTATCCTATAAGCCTTATTTTTTTTCAAATAATCATCTTATTATGAATTTTTGTGAAAACCTTTTATGCTTACCAGGAGAGGAGGTACAACTATTCAGTGGGGATTTTAATTTTACTTCACCATCAACCTATTTAAATTATTAGTAATCCATCATTTTAGTAAAACATCATAATATTCCACATACATAGATGTTTTTATACTATTTTATGACTCAAATCCATCTATAATTCCACCAATTTTGTTATGAAATAATCATTCATGTGTGTGGTAGACAACCACCATGAGAACCGATGTAAAAATATTTTTGATTACAACATATACAAGATTGATATAATGAAATATTTAAATTTTATATATGATATTTATTACATAATTATATTTATTTATTAATTATTTATATTATAATGTATTATTTTATATTTAATAGGTCATACTATAACATTGTTGGTCTATTTAGAAGACTATTATCCTACCCCACGATGTGATTTATTTTCACCAAAACAATATATGGAAGATAATAAAAATACTTTTAATCAATAAATGTCATATATAATACATAATAATGATATTAATGACATACTTATCATTCTTAAAATATAATATATCATTTTATTCTTACATTTTCACTCACTAAAAGATGATAATGTCATTCATCTTGGTGTGAACTATCGCTTTCACGAAGAGATGCAACTCTCTTTTCATAACTACAACACACATATGATACATATAGGTATATGTAAATAAATATTGTGTAATTTAATATATTATTATTATTATTTAATATTATTATAAAACTTACTTACGTTCTCTAATTTTCAATGTAAAATAGAAATGATGTTCATGCTTACATACCGTATATTGTCTCCAAGATTGTGAAATACATTATCTCTCAAAACTATATTTCATGATTTATAACATAGAATAATTGATATATAAAAATTATTGGTATTTCATTATTATTAATACTGAATTTATAGAACCATGGTTACATTTTTAAAACGTAAAAATGAAAATATATATGAAGAAATTTATTTTTACTAGAAAAATTACATTAACATGGAATGATAATGAAACATGTTATAAATGGGAAAACATAAATCAAATATAGTATTATATATTGAAATTTTTTTCATTATTATATTCATAATATATTTATGTTTATTATAAATAAGGTTCAAATTAGTTCTAAGTATGATGAGACTTACATTAATGGATTAATGTCTCACTTTTATTTTTCAATGGGACACATGACATATTCACCATGTGTTTATGTTATGAGGTGTGTGTAATTACCATGAATGTATTTAATTAGTAATTTAGATAATTTTTTTAATAAATTACATATCCATTTTAGTAACTCTTTTTCTTGGGTATTATCATACAAATTTTACGAAATCGGTCAGGGTTTTTTGAATCGATTTTCCTTTTTTGAGATATGTGATTATGTTAGTAAACAGTATTCTTGTATGAGGTGTATATAAATAAACTTCACATGTAATATCATGATGTATTTATTATAATTATATTTTATGTTCCTTTAATGATATTACTTATTGGGGATTATGATTTAATGTTATTACAGCGTTAAGGGTTTTATATTATAAATTCAACATTTAATGGGAATGTTCATGATTCTGATTATAAAGATTAAATATTATGAAATATCTCTAAAAATATATATATTGTTATATTAATATTTTGTAATGAGAAAAAATTTACTCTCATTTTAATGACTATATGTACTCAATAGTTGATCAATCTTTTTTATGAAAAATATTCTCTTCTGAAAAAGACTATTTCTCATCCAAAAACCTTATTATGTAAAAGTGTTTTTGAAGGGTTTCAATTTTTTTATTTTTTTATTGATTTATTTACACATGTTTTAATTTTTTTCCAATTTTATTAAATTGAAATATTCGTATTATTATCAAAAACAAAAATTGATTGAATGATATTAAAAATGTGAAAGAAATATTATTGTTTGAGAAGAATGAAATTTACTTCCTTAAAAAAATTATTTTATCTGGAGCATCATTCATAAAATTGAAATGTTATATTTGAAGGAAAGGTTCTTAAAAATGTGTTATAGTATAAAAATGATTTGTTAACTCTGAAAAGTTAATTTACTCATGATATTTTTTAAATGATTTTCAATGCTTTCATTATTTTATTACAAAATTATTTTCATATATAAGTATTTATAAAATTATTTATGATTAAATATTTGATTTTAAATATATGTATGTTATTTAATAAATGATCCAAGTGATTTATATTTAAAAATAAATTTCCAACTAAATTTAAATCATTTGATCTAATATTTGGTTTACTAAGGATGTGAACCAAGGATACCATGCGTACAATTTTCAAAAACAATTATGATGGAAAATGTGTTTAAGAAATAAATTACTATTACATGGGTTATTCCATGATTGTTTAACGAAATCTATATTATTTCAATGGGTTTTGTTATTATTAAATTGAAAAAAAATTATTAAACATGTTTCTTTAATATGGGTTATGTTCGGATGAAATATTTTTGGAAACCCATTTCCTTTCAAAGATTTTAATACAATAAATGATATATATTCTTATCGAACATAATTGTATTGATTATATTGTGGGTGGGAACAATGTCTACTTAATTATTATTGTCATATGTGATGAAAGGGTATACAATAGGTTAACAAGACATAATGATGGTATATAAGAGTTTATATGAATTCAAAAAGAGGGTATATGGGAGGTTATCCCAATCCTAAAAGAGGGTACATGAGTGGTTTTAATAATCCTAAAATATGGTACATGTGAGGTGATCCAAATCCTGAAAAAGGGATCACAAGAGGTTATCCCAATCCTAAATCAGGAACAATTCGTTTTATATTATACATAACTTTTAATGAATGTATTTGTGTGTTTCCATGTCATATGTTTTTATATACTTATTTGTATTCCACAATTCCAGGTCTTATGAAAATTTTCCACTTCCAAAGGCAATGTTATTTATTTTTATTATATATTATTTCTTATCAAATTCCATGATTTATTCCAAGAATAAATATTATGAAATTAGATTTTCATGGTATCTCTTTTATATGATATAGTAATTTAATCATACACATATACCCATTTTATTATTTTATATGTCCCATTTTTACCCTTACGAAGATTCCGAGATCACCCATTCCTATGTTTCCATTCCCCATGTTAAAATAAAGGGTTCTACGTAGTATTAATAACAGGGAAGATGATTATTTGTGTCATTTTATATCATTCCCCTAATTAGAATAATGTGATCTTTGATTTAAAAGGAAATTAACTATTATGGTCTTTAGGCATGTGACTTTGATCTATAATGAATATTCCCCTAAAAATATGAATTATCAAGGTAAAAAAATATTATGTTTCAATACTAATAATATGATCTTTATTACTTTCATAATTCAATCATAATATTGGATAAAATCATATGATAATATCATTTATAGAACAAAAATATACTTAATGGATATTGAAGTATATAAATAATTAATTTTTTAATTAATTTTAAATATTCATTCAAAATTAAGATAAGTCATACTTTTTTAGTAATATGTTTTTTAAAAAAATAACAGAATATTGATGATAAAAATATACTTTTACAATAACTGTCGAAAAATATAATATTATCCAAATGAAAAGACTGGTTATAATAGTGTAAAATTTATTTCATGAGTTAATCATTAATATTATTATCCCATTCATTTATTTGTTAAAAAGTGAATGGCATCTCATTTGAAAAAACTGCTGTAAAATAAGTTTTAATAGATTTTAATGATTTTAAAATATTGTTAATATGATTTTAAAATATCATTTAATCATAGAAAAATATTATTTGAAAAAAAATAACATCATAAATATGGAGGAAAAAGATTCTCGATTAAAAAAATGTTGTCAGTAATCCATAAACACATTTTCTCAACTAAATTGTATACCAAATACATGATAATGTAATGAAAACCTGAAAACTTATAAAATAACCAGTGTACAATAATGTATAATGTGTTCAAATGGTAATAATCATATAATTTATGTCATTTAGAAGTTATAATTGAAAATCTTGATAATAAATGAGATTTGTATCATAAATAATTAAACTCAAATAAAATCATTCATCATATGATAAAAAATTACTAAATAAAAAATTTTGATTTATTGTAAATATATTTAAGAAAAATATTAATATATAATATGCCACAATAAATTTCTTTATAATATAAACTATTCCTTTTATTAATTATTTTTCATTAATATGATCACTTTTTCCCAAAATCATTTATTTTCGATCTATGTTTCGCTTCAATGGTTCACATTCATCTCTGTAGTTCAGTGTTACATTAAATTAAAAATTGTATTCATTTAATTATTATCATATTTCATCATTATATAAACTTTTATGACCATTTATTACAATATTTGGTGGAAAATGAATTACATCACTTTATCTTTATGATAATCAATATGTATGAACATGTTGTGATTCCACATTTCAGTGGAAAAAATAACATAATTGGAAATAATAAATCACCTTTAAAGTCATTATTATGTCATAAATATCATATATAAAAATTTAATATATCTTTATTAATAGTTATGTAAAATTGAAATGAAAAATGAATCCCATCGCTTTGTGGAGGTGGTAGTACACACTTGTACATGGGCACCATTATCAACTTCCTTTGTATAGACTGTTAATACTATAAAAAATATATTATATATATATAAACACAATTATATTATAAATATCATAAATATCAATTATATGTATTCAAATATATATCCTAGATAGGGGATGATGAAAAATAAATTACATAACTTTATGATGAAGGTTATTCGTACATATGAATAAGAATGATTTTTATTTTAATTTTTTTACAAATGAGAATTATAATTTTAGTACAATTAATATAAAAATATTTTAGTAAGTTAAGGATATCTATTTCAATGATTTCTTATTCATATCTAGGGGAAGGGAAGAAAGGTATATGTGAAATATAATTCTTAATAAGGGATACATACAACAGAAACAATATTTAATCAATAAGTAATAATAAATATGCTAAGTTAAATAACTAATTACAAATTCCATTTAATCAATACATTGATTATCAGGATTAGATCAGGCATAGTCAATAAAGATATGTATTTAAATGAACTAACAATCCAATTATTCAATAAATTGAGCACAAAATTCATCCTTTGAGAATATCAGGGTAATAACATAATAGAAAATAAAAATTGAATTATTAAAGATATATGTTTTTAATATTGTATATTATAATATCAAACATCATAATATCTAGACCATAAAGGCAATATGATAATACAGTTTAATCGATGGATAGGTATACACAAAACCCATTTAAAAAGGTATAGCTAACTGATTAATCTCATTAGACTTGTGTTTCATCATGGGGATATATAATTGTGGGACCCACAAATAACTACATGTGTACTTCAATTATCATATATTTAGTGATCATCTTAATATAAGAGAAATATTGTTTATGAAAAAAAATCAGCATTGAATAAATAATATGAAATATCAATATTTCCCTAGTCAGTTAAAAACCATTCAATGTAAAACATAAAATATAAAAATGATATATTATTTAAGAAATACACATATACATCATAATGAATTTGGATAATTAAATCAAATATAATGTATGATGATCAAAATGAAGTGACTATTTCATGATAATCTTCATGATTACAATATTTATCAATAAAGTGAATTTCGATAATTTATCCTGTCAAAATGATCACAAACCATGTAGAGAAATTATATAGATCATATATACTATTAATGTATTTCTAGGATGGAATTTATTTCTATATATTTAACTCATATCTTTTCCATGATAGTATTTTTCTCCATGCCCTCCATTCCAATGCATAAAATTTTTCAATTCCATTGAGATATTATATTACTGCCTCATTCAACTTTTCTAAAATGATGGAAAGTGAGCCTTATGTAATAAATTTACTCCCCCAATAAATATATTAGTGGAATATTTCCTTACATTATTTGGTGTGGCCATGATTTCATGAATGTTTTGTTTTTTGATCATATATAATGGTAACTAGTTAGGAATGATAATAACCTTATTCAAATCAGTCACCAACCAAATTTTTTCTCATAATAATCACAAAATTTATCATATTCAATTTTAACATGATCCTTTTGGGTTCCATACATTGAATAAAAGATAAAATTATAGTGTAGGGAACAATTACAATAATTTGAAAACCATATAATCATCTATAGTATATCTGAATCATGAAACATTATTTTAAATCTAATGGGTATCAAGTTAAAACTACGTAAATAATTGACATCATCTAATAAAATCATTCACGATGGTTCATAATTAAAATGAAAATGATCCAATGAATACACCCAGTGGGTGTTAAATGTGGACTGCAACAATGGTTGTATTCAAGGATCTGGTGATGATCAATTCAAATCCCAATGCACCCTTTCATATGCTAGTACTTATTGGCCCAACTGTTCCATAACACTGTCCAAATGTTGTGTCTATAAAAGTATGCATTTCTAACAAAACTTCATAATATCTTCACTAAAAAACATTAAATAATTCTCCTATACATATCAGAAAGGTCTACAGCTATGTTATGTCACTTAATCTATGTTTTTAAAAATATAAATCTCAATTTTTATAGAAAAAATTATCTGATACAAAATTTCATGACATCAAACCTACTGAAATTGTTATAGTATTTCTAAATACATTTGATAACATCCCAATGGATTTTTTTAGTTTTCCTGTTAAATGTGATACATACTTGAAAATTAAAAAACATATAAAACATAAAAAATACAACATAGTGAGAGTAAAAAAATTAACATTGAACTCTATAAATTATTTCATCTTTATAACCTTAGAATGGAAAAAAGAAAGGTGGTCCCAAATACACTATAAAGGATACCTAATTAAGAAGAAGTCATCAATAATAAAGAAATAAAAAAAATTCTAGGTATGTAATTATACACACCTAAAATATAATCAATATATTGACTATGACGATAATATAAGTTATAATCAATATGGGCATGTAAATAAATGAAAAAATATATATATAATCAATAACATGAGAAAAAATGATTCAATGCATAATATAAATTCAATAATATCAACGATAATAGAAAAAATGTATTAAACTTATAATATTAGAATTATTGAAAATCACAATCTCATATATCATTATATATATAACTTCAAAGTATTATATTAGGATATTTTAGTCGATATGTTCGTATAAACAAAGAATATTTAAAAAAAATCAATCAAACTGATATGCCTATTGATAATATCAATGTGTTTAGTAGATTTATAATTAGAGGCCCAACCAATCACAGTGTGACAAAAATATTCCTCATTTATCAGATGACGTATTTAATTCATTAACAATATGACTTATCAAACCATATATTTATTGATTAATGAATAAGAGATATCAATATTATATAATTTAATCACATAACTATAATAGTAAAACCAAAAATATTGATATAATAGATTATTTAATAAATAATCATATACATGTTAAATAACATGAATATTTTAGGTAAATGTAATTTTATATTATGAAAATAATGGTAATGATTCAAGGGAATGTTAATGAATAAACAATTATTCATTAAATTAAATGTTAATACTTTTTCTAGTCAAACTAATCATAATCCATATAGAGAAAATCAATTGATGGTATTGTTTAAGAATATTCCCAGTGGAGTAAAATAATGGGTTCTAATCATTGATAAATAGAAACAACAAAAATTTTCAATAAAACTTTATTAAGGAAAATAAAATTTTCACTTTTAAAATATATTTCAAAATCAATATACCTCTTAAATATGAGAACCTAAATAATTTAAAATAAATATATAAACATGAATATGAATCATCATGGCTGGACGTGATAGTGGGAATATTGTTTTCATTATGAGTTTGTTGTCATAAATATTCCTATTAAATTATTGTCTATAAATCCAAGAAAAACCAATTTGGGAAAATTATAGGAATATTACATTTTTAAAAAATTAAAATTGAATATATAATCCTATAAAAATGCTACAAAATTACGAAATATATATTTGGAAGAAATTTTATTTTGAATGAATATATAAATAAAGATGGATTTTTAGAAAAAACATATTATCAATTATTTTAATTACTAAAAAGTGTAAATCAGAACTATTACATAAAATATTAATGAATAAATATAGGATAATAAAATGATGGTATTTTATTATACAATTATTAAATAATATCATTCTATGGAAAATCAAGAATTAATAATCCTAATTATGTTGAGATTGTGAAACAAACCATTTTAACATTGGAAAATAATGAATCATATCCCAAATCAAAAGGAATATATCAAAATGAAAAAAATGAACATCATGAATATAAAAATGTTAGTTAATTATAATATAAAAATAATAGTAGATAATCCTTCTAAAATAAAATTGTGTTATATCATCACATATTTTCTAAAAAATACAATTTGATATGACAAACCGGTATATTTATCATAAAATTAAAGTTAGTATTATTTAATTAATAAATTATTTGAATAAAATTTAAATAAACATAAAATAATATTAAATAAAAAAACATTCTCATTAAAATTTATTACCAACATATTAATATAATATCAAATACAATGATGTTGTCATATAACCGAATGAAAATAAATGGACTCATAAAATTAGTAACCACCTATTAATGTTGAAATCAAATAACCATTAATGAAATAATTACAATTGAAACATAAAATTCCATAATAAATGAATTATTTTTGATATTACATATTTAATGGGCAGTTCATCCATGATTTAAAATAAATTTTGTTCATAACATTACTATATGCATCAATGAATTGAAATTGACACAAAATCTATTACCTTTGATTTCCCTTTAGTTGATCATTAATAAGACCAATTTTTTGTGGTTATAAAAATTTTAATAATTTTATATAGAACATTGTTATATTTAGAATATCATATATGAATGTATATTGAAATCTTACCACCCATTCATTAAAAATATTTTATTATTACTATCTATTCAGGTGTTAATTATCCTAATCTCAAGCGCATTCTGTCACTTACGATTTGGTTATTGTGAAGAAGATATAGATACATAATATCTATAATTATATTAATGATATAGATATATTATTTATTCATCGGATATATTTGTATAATAATTATTATTTCTTGGATGGGTATAATGAATCAAGTCAGTTCATGAAAGAAGATAGGTTTTATGTACGCATGAGCGATGATATCATTTTATTTTATGAATGAATGTTTAAGGAAATAGATGATATATAAATTTTAGAGAAATAATAAAATTTTATTTTAATAATATATATTCATAAATTCCATCATTATTTCTATATATTTTATTCGGTGATAGAAAATACATTTCATTCATTCTACATATGGCAGGACTCCGTCCACATGACCGATTGATTGGCTTCCCATCTGATGAATGACGATATGGATAAATGTTATTCAATAATCATGATTAAATATAATTATATTTGTGGTAATGGTTTTATAATATTTTATGTTGTATTATTTAATTTGAGGTTATGTGCTAATAAATAAAACGAAAGAGATTCGTTATAATGATTACATTCTCTTATGAAATCCTCCTTTTAATATATTTAAGGGTTCTTGTATTTATCATTTGGGAATAAATTATGATATATAAGGTTTCAATGTATTATATGGAGAGATATATTCTTTTTATTGTAAATCTATTTTTTCTTGAAAGATGTTACGAAATGAGTGGAGGTAGTTCCCATTAATAATTGATGACTTTCATTTTTGTAGAAACCCATAACAATTAAATATTGGCAAGTCACTTTCATCCCAATTTAATAAAAAATATTTAAATAATGGATTGAATATAGTAAAAGGATTATCAAAACAACAAAAACATAAAGAGACAATTTTTTAAAACTATAATTCCCAAATCCTATCAATCTACTTTATTTTTATAATCTTATCATTCACCATAGAAATTAGTATCTTTAACCTATGTAATTAATCAATTAATACTAAAATAAAATGATCTTTATTATATAATTTATAGATACTATTTATAAAAATAATGTCCTCTTTCTCAATATAATTTCTCTATTACTGGAAAATTATATTTAGTACAACTTCATGTAACCAAAAAATCATGTTTTATCCAAGGATAAAAGAAAATAAATTTTTCTACCACTAGAAAAAATAATGGGAATAAATTTTGGTGAAATAATTATATTATTTATTTATTACTAAAAATTATATTTAATCCATTTAATTAAATTCAATAATAAATATTTTAATATTTTAATTTATAAATATTTCATTAAATCTTGTGGAAAATTGGTTTTTCAATAATTTAAGTTTTAAAGAATGAGACGCTCTTAAATTAACTATATGATGAGGGATAATTATTATATAGGTTTTAATTTATGTCGATACATATATAATCTATAAATTTCATTTAAATAATTCATCATTATAGGTTTTTATTTAATTAAAATGGGTACATTTTCTTCAATTAAGAACAATCATTATAAAAATGCATCCATAAGAAAAAAGAGAAACCTATACAAAATACATGTATACATATAATTAAAATGAAATAAATTTTATAAAATTTAAATATATAATAATTAATATATATTGATATCAACATTAATGAATAATTTCCAATCAAATATTACTTAATTTACCAAGATTAACATGTATCTTGGTGATGTCGGTCTAAATATTTATATAGTAAACATAAATATACAATGTTATGATTTATTAGGGTGTTTATGAAAATAGTAGTGGAACCCTCCTCAGATATCATCATCTAGTAATGATTAGTAATTAATATGAGCTCTAAAGACCCACATTGTTGTTTTCTCTATGATATACCTCTTTAACTAAGTAACCACTACCTAGTTGGCATCTCAATTTGCATGTCAGAAAAATAGATTTAGTAGAGTGACTTGATCGATTCAATTAATCCAATGAGGTATAAGATTTAATGGGAAATATCTATTTCTTCAATATAGATCCATGAAAAAAATTTCACAGTAATATTCAATCCACATGGTAGTCCCCTTTATTGGGAAACATTGATTGATACCATATATCATGGGCATAACTCAGAATCAGAAAAAGATAATATTCCAATGTAAAAAATGAATCAACCTTTGAAAAATCAATGATGGGTTCAGGAAATACGTCAAATAGTAGAGAATCCTTGCATTCCAGAGGTTTCACTATCTATATTTTCCTTGAAATAAAAGTAAATTAGAGGAATCTGTTGAGATAATTATTCTTTTCAACAATACATAATAATGTTATTTAAAGGGGGATATTATTGAAAATAATAATCTACATCTTTATGATAATTTTGATGCTCAAAAATAACCTTAATGAATTTCTAATGATTTTATTTAGTATTTTGCAAAAATTTATTATTTTATTTTACTCTTGAAATAATGAGAATTTATTACTTGTTCGGAATCCGCTTTAAGCGTGTCCTAGAATCACTATTCATACATTACTTTTTCGGATTCTACTTTAAGCACGTCCTGGAATTACTATTCATACCCTATGTGGATAAACATAGCGTAAGGATGAAAAGTGGGTATACTTTTTGAGATAAGAGAAATGTATGGTTAAACAACCATACGTTTTCAGCAAATTATGGAAGAAGAATCTTACGTTAGGAAGGAACATTACGTTTTTCATATCAGCAAAGTACGAAAGGATAACCATACATAGGTACTAAACGTTACATTTGTTTCTCAAATGTATGGTTCATCAACCTTACTTTTGGGAACAACCATACGTTCTTTGAAAATTATGGATTAAGTAAAATTATGGATCTTTTATCGTACATTTGAGATTTGAATAAAAAGTATGGATGATCAACCCTATATTTATGATCATCCTTACGTTATGAACCTAACGTTTGAAGACTATTTTATCAACCCTACGTTTGGAGGCCACGTCATCAACCTTACGTTTGGCATTGAAAAGTTTTGAAAGATGATATTTTTATGTAATGGTCAGTAAGCTGATTATTTGGCGGATTTCAAGTCAGACATAAATTTGTTTTTAAAGTATGAATTTTACCGATTCAAAGCCGTTTTTTATTGGATTAAAGATCGAATTAAAAATATCATTTTATGCAGAGTCTTCAGGGATGTTATGACTACTGTGTAAGTTCAAATTTTTGAATATCGCGAATCAGAAGGTGACTTTTATGGATCTAAATGTATAGGAGATATGCTCGGCTTTATTATATATGTTCTCTCTGATAAAAAAAATATATACGGGATAGTGGCGGTCAATATTTTAATTTAAAAAAGGGGAAAACAGAGACTGTAGAAAATCACATTGATCTGCTAATTCAAAAAATAACGTCAAAGCTCTATTCATTTAAGAAAAAGGAACTCGATAAAAATATTCACTTGTTCTGCATCGAATATCTATTATGGATCTATTACTACTGAAGTTGTGAACTATATCTCTATATCTACTGCAACCGAATCGACTCATAATTGCTTTGTTTTGAAAATAAATATTTCTAAAGACAGCGATCCATCTGTTGTCAATTGCATTCTATTGCAATTTTTAAGATCAACTGGATAACTTCTTTCTTAAATTATTTTTTTTCTTGAGTAACCAGCTTCTCATTCTAAGCCATGTAGGTTCATGTTTGAACCAAAAAGCATTGTTTTTCCTTATATTGTAAAGGTGTCAACTGCCTGCATTCAGTTGTGGACCGGTCTGTTGAAACAAGCACTAGATAGTGAAAATCATCAAGCTCGTGGAGTTGAGAATTGGTGGAGTGGACTATGGGCCTTCTGTTCCCCGAACCTCTATACATATTTGTGTCCCCACTTTTATTTCTGCTGCATGATCAAATCTGATAAATCATAGAGGACATAACATGTTCAATTGAAGAATTAATGAAAAATATGAAAGACAAAAATCACCCCCCCTCTTGTGTATAATCTGTATATTCAAGATCCCACAATTGGTATCAGAGGAGGATCTTCTGATAGAGCCTTATAAAACTAGAAGAATTTATAGATTATAATAGAGCATCATGACTGATACAATAGAGGGGATGTCAATGGTCAGAGAACCATATTTCATTGGAGACAACTATGGCTTCTAGAAATTGCACATGATAATATACTTTAAAAACCTCGGATATAATGTCTATTCAAAGATTCTGACTCCTTATGAAATTCCAGAAATTCCCATGACATGGAGTACTGCTACAGAAGGAGAGTATGATATGAATTCAAATGCTATGAATGCAATAATCTATGGTCTAGGACCAGATGAATTTAACAGAGTATCTCAGTGCCCGACAACATATGAGATGTGGTAGACTATAGTTGTGACATATGAAGGAACAGACAATGTGAGACAAATGAGATATGCAACTGCAAAACTGAAATTTGATACTTTCATAATATTTGAAAGAGAAAGATTTAGACAAATTAATAGGAGATTGAAAGAAATTGTCAATAATATAATCTCTCTAGGAGAACCTATAATAGGCTAATCAAGCATTAAAAGTAATGATTGTAATTCCCACTCGATGGAATGGTATCTCTACTACAATCAGACAATAATCACATATCAAAAATCTAACCATGAGTGATCTGATTGGTACACTGATGATGTGTGAAGCTGAAATGCAAGATGAGGCCAAAGAACATAAAGTGCTTATCAAAAGAGATTATACTACCTTGAATGTTACTTCACAAAAAAATAATAGAAACCTGAAGAACAGAGAAGTCAAATCTAAATCAGAGAGCTCTGACTCATCAAACTCAGATGAAGAGCTGGCTCCGCTAGCCATGAAATTTAGAAAGTTCTACAGCAAGAAAAGTGGCTTCAAAAAATCTTTTAAGAGAGATGATAAAGATGTAAGATGCTATGAATGCAAGCAGATGAGTCATATCAGACCTGATTATCCACAATTGAAGTATGCAAAGAATAAGAAATTGGTCAAAAGAAATGAATATAAGCAGAAATACAAGAAAGCTATGAAAAACACTTGGAGTGTATTTGAAGACTCCAGTAGCTCTCATGAATCAAGCTAAGAGAATGAATAATTCAATCTAAAAGCAGACATGTGTTTCATGGATGAAACTGATGAGGTACACTCATATTTCTCCTCTGACTCAAATAGTGAATCAAATTCTAAATCAAGGTACACAAATGAAAAACTTGCAGCCGACTGCATTATTCTTGAAAAATAATATGACTCACTATTTAAGAATCATAAGTAACTAAAGAACAAACATAAAGCTGTTTCAGATGAAATGGATACAATTTTTAAACAACATAAGGAATTAACTGATAAATACAATTCTATTAACACTAACTATATTAATTTTGAATCAAGAATAAAAACACTGCAGGCTTATGTAGAATCTTACAAAAAGGTTGCATTGGTTTTTTCAAAAGGCGAGAATTCATTAAATGAAATTCTAGGAAAAACTATCATTAAAAGGGAGAGATTTGGAATTAGCAGTAAAGGAGAAAAACCTATGCTATATAAAAATTACTTTGTTCCTAGCTCTAAAAAGGATAATTGTAAATTTTGTGGCAAAAAGGGAAATAAATCTAAAAACTGTTTCTTAAGATAGCCTCAAATTTCTGGTATTAAGAAATCCTATGCTTCCAAAGACATATATGATTCTGCTAATTTTAAAAGAACAACGAAAATCTGGATACCCAGATCATTTCTAGACAACACCCCTGGACCCAACAAAATATGGGTGCCAAAGAAATTTGTTTGAATGTCTTTGCATGTAGCAGGCCACCAGAGAAGAGAAGATATATGGTATATGTACAGTGGATGCTCAAGACATATGAGTGGAAACTCATATAATTATTCTTCACTCACTCAAAAGGAAGGAGGGCTTGTCACATTTGGTGACAATGCCAAAGGAAAAATCGTTGGCATTAGAACTATTGGAGATCCAAAAAACAGTCTTAATCAACAAAGTAATTTATGTACAAGAATTAAAACACAATCTGATAAGTATCTCTCAAAATTTTGATGATGGATATACTGTTGACTTTACTAACAATTGGTGTACTATTTCTAAAGATAAACTATTTAAATTTAAAGCACCAAGAACTAATAATGTTTCTACATTGGATTTAATTTACCTATGTAAACAACAAGTAATCTGATTGACTGCTAAAGTAAGTGAATCATGGATATAGAATAGGAGACTTAGACATTGTAAAATATATGTTTTAAATAAGTTATCTAAGAAACATTTAGTTTCTTATTTACCTAGTCTCAAATTTGAAAGTGATAGATTTTACGATGCATGTCAACTTGGAAAGCAACACAAATCATCCTTCAAATCTATTAATAAATTTGCTACATCTAATCCTCTAGAACTTATTCATATTGATTTTTTTGGACCCACAAGAGTAGCAAGATTATCTGGTAAATTATATGTATATGTTTTAGTTGATGACTATTATAGATTTACATATATTTTCTTTTTAAAATTAAAAAATGAATCTTTTACATTATTTGAAAGTTTCTGCAAATCTGTTCAAAATGAAAAAGGTTTTATTATTATCTCATTGAGAAGTGATCATGGTCGATAATTTGAGAATCAAGAATTTAATTATTTTTCCTCAAACATGGGTATTAAATATAACTTCTCTTCACCAAAAACACCTCAACATAATGGGATTGTAGAAAGCAGAAATATAACAATTCAAGAAATGGCTAGAACTATGTTAAATGAATATAGCCTACCTATATATTTTTGGGCAGAAGCAGTGAATACATCATTCTATATAATTAATAGGGTTTTAATTAGACGTATTTTTAAAAAGAAACCCTATGAAATATGGAATAACATAAAACCTAAAGTAAATTACTTTAATTTTTTTAGATGTAGGGTTTACATCTTGAACACCAAAGATAATCTTGGAATGTTCGATCCAAGATCTGATGAAGGTATTTTCTTAGGATATTCTACTACCTCCAAAGTTTATGGAGTCTATAATATGAATTCAAAGATTATTGAAGAATCATTTCATGTATGATTTGATGAATTTGACCCCTTTGAGAAAAGGACAGATCAAATCGATGAACCAGAAACTAATGATAACATGAGACATGTGAACTTAATGAATGATTTTTAAAATGATATAAAAGTAATTCAGTCCAGTTCAGAAGAACATGATACTAAAGAACCTTTAAATGATTTTCCTAGACAATCTAGAGCCCTAATGAATCACCATTTAGAAACTGTGATAGGTGACTTAGATACAGGAATTCAAACTAGAATAAATTTAGGAAACCTAGTGGAATTATCTGCCTTTCTATACCAACAAGCTCCCAAGACTATAGAAGAATATTTAGATGATGAAAGATGGGTAATAGAAATAAAATATTAATTAAACCATTTAAAATGAAATTATGTTTGGGAATTAGTGGAAATACGTAGTAATTATCCAGTAATATGAACCAAATGGGTCATTAGAAATAAACAGGATGACCAAGGCACAATAAATTGAAATAAATCAAGATTAGTCACTAAAGGATACAATCAATAAGAAGGAATAGATTATGATGAAACTTTTTCACCTATATCTAGGTTATAATCCATTAGAATCCTTTTAGCCTATGAATCTTATATGAATTTTAAATTATTTCAGATGGATGTTAAATCTTCCTTTTTAAATGGTTATTTAATGGAGGAAGTTTATGTTGAGCAACCTTTTGGTTTTGAAAATTTTCAAAAACCAGATTTTATTATAAAACTTACTAAAGCTTTTTATGGCCTTAAACAAGAACCTAGTGCTTGGTATGAAATATTATTTTCTTTTGTTTTGAAAATTGATTTTACTGTTGGAATGGTAGACCAAACACTCTTTAAGAAAACTGTAAAAAATAATGTTTTATTGGTTCAAATTTATGTAGATGATGTAATTTTTGGATCAACTAATAAAACCCGTTGTCATGAGTATTTGATGTTAATGCAAAAATAATTTGAAATGAGTCTAATGGGAGAAATAAATTTCTTCTTAGGACATAAAATTTATCAAAAAGACATTTGAAATGTTTTGAATAAAAGCAAATACATTACTAATTTACTTAATAAATTTGGACTTGAAAATAACAATACATTTACAACTGTAATGTGTACTAATATAAAACTTGATTTGGTTGAAACTGGAAAATTATTTGACAACAAGTTATATAGAGGTATGATTGGTAGTTTATTATATCTTACTGCTATTAGGACAGATATATTGTATTCAGTATGTCTTTGTGCTAGATTTCAATAAAATCCTAAAGAATCTCATCTAACTGCTGTTAAAAGAATTTTTAGTTATTTAAAAGGAACTGTTTTTCAATCTCTTAATTATCCTAAACTTCTGATTTAAATTTGATTTCATATTCAGATTCTTACTTTGGAAGTTTAGATTAGATATAAAAAGCACATGAGGAACATGTCTCTTTTTAGGAAAGTCTTTAGTGACATGGTCTAGTAAGAAACCACATTCAGTTTCCTTGTCAACAACTGAGGCAGAATATTTTTATACTGGATGTTGTTGTGCACAAGTGATGTGGATGAAAAAACTCTTATAGACATTTTATTGAATTTTAATAATACACCTATTTTATGTGATAATAAAAGTGGAATTAATATTTCAAAAAAATTTATTAGTCATTCTAGAATTAAGCACATTGATATAAAGCATCACTTTTTAAGAGATCATGTTATTAAAAATGAAATATTTTAAGAATGTATAAATATAGAAATTCAATTAGCAGATATTTTTACAAAACCACTTCCCACTGCAAGGTTTGATTTTATTAAGGGGGAGCTAGGTATATTTGATTTTAAATAAAATTTTACATCACAATTTTTTTATTCTTCTTAAAAATATTTTTTCTATACTTTTTTTTAAAACAGAATAATTTTTTTTAACATGTAATATATTTTATTTGTTTTTAAATATATGTAATGATTATTAAAAACAAGGGAATCAAGGTTGTCAGAAACCCTTTTGACTTCTAAACCACTTCATTTCCATCGAATCCTTTTAGAATCTGCAAATCGCACCTCTTCTCGTGAACCAAAATCTTAAAACCTCTGAAACCGTAACCTTCAAACCTTCATAGAGTTCTCAGGCTCAACCTGCTAAGTCCGTGAAGGGACATTCTGAATCAAGATTCATAAATGCAGTGAGAAGGATCCGATTTAAAGTGGAAGATGCTGAAAAAGAAAGAAGTCAGGAGGGACTTCAATCTCGAAGAACTAGAGATGTTAATGAGGAAATTACTTCCCCTGCATTGGCAACAACAGAAGCTTTAATTGCTTATTATTTTGTAAGTGAAGCGATTAGTAATATGATCATAGAATCTGTAAGTGAAAGGACAACACCATTAGAGGGATAAGCTGCTCAAGAAGAAGCTCAAAGGGAGAATCAAGAACAGATTGTAGATGATGTTGAAGTTACACTTCAACAGGACCAAGATAAAGAGGTAGTGTCTGGTGAGGAAGTGGCCAAACATCAGGGAACTACTGAAAATGTTATTCTTGAAAATCCTATAGAAGTCCAAGATGATGATGTTTGTGGTGATCATGCTTCTGAATCTCACACAAGAGTGATTCAAGAGGAATTTAATTTGGAGGAATCTGTGGACTATAAGGAAAACATGTGGACCAACCAACCCAGGACAACGAAAAAGATAAATCTAATGCTGAATCATTACCTTTGGTACTGCTGCATCATCCAGATTCGGAGAATGCGAATCAAGAACATGGTGCCTCTAATTCAAGGAAGAAAGAAGTTGAAGAACTGTAAAAAAAGTGTCTCAGTTAGAATCTGAGAATGTCACTCTCAGAAATTCCTTAACCATGGAACAATTGAGATTTCAAAAGCTAAAAGAGGGTATAGGAAACATGAAAGAAGATGAAATGTTTAAAGAGGATATGCTGAATTCAGTTGAAAATTTGAAATCTGAAATGGCTATGAAGAAAAATTTATCATATCTGAAGTTGTTTATAGAGAACCAATTTGCAATAGTTGCAAATAGTGTTGTTAGTGGATCAAGTACTTCACCTGATTTAATCCGACGATTTCCATCCATCACAGCCGCGATGAGCAACATGAATGACCGGTTGCAAGATATTCAATGTAACAGTGCTCCAATATCAGTTTTCCTAGACAATCAAGAATTTTTAGTGGATCAACTGACATCTAGTGAGAAATCAATCAGAAATTTGTTAAATCAGATGTTAGAGAAGCTTTCAGTGTTTATTGAAAAAGAATAAAGGATGCATCAGTTTTTCAGAGTCAATTTATTCGAGGATATTCATATGAATCAAGAGAATAGAGAGCTCGTTATCAAACTTTGATATGGGATGATGAAGAGACTCAGAGAACAGTTCACAGAAATCAAGTATGCAATCCAGAGGAGATAGAACCTATTGCCTATCATACCCAAACCTTGATTCTTGTGTTTATAATACCTGTATCTATTTTTCATTTTCAATAAAAATCTATTTCTTTCTTTATATTTGTTTTACTGTCTTTATTTTTCATATTCCAGTATTATAGATTTAATTATTGATATACATTTAATAATAGCATTTACCTACACTTCAGTGCAATATTAAATGTGTTAAAACTCATTATTATCATTCTTTTTTATATCACAAAAAGGGGGTGAAATTTGGATAAACATAAAATTTTATATTAAAAACCCTTATTTAACAATAACCCCTTATTTAATCAGAGGGTGAAATTTGGATAAAACTAGAAAATTTTATTTCTAATGAAAAATTATTTTATTTTCAGGGGGGAAATTTTTATATATTGAAATTTTTTATTTATTTTGTTAAAATTAAAATATTGTTTTATTTTGATAGTTAATTTCTTTTAATTTGTTTTATTATCTTATAGATTTTGTGATCATAAAAAGGGGGATATTGTTGACCAAAGAATTTTTTTCAACAATACATAATAATGTTATTTAAAGAGGATATTATTGAAAATAATACTCTATCTCTTTATGATAATTTTGATTCTCACAAATAACCTTAATTATTTTCTAATGATTTTATTTTTTATTTTGCAGGAATTTATTAATTTATTTTACTATTGAAATAACAAAAATTTATTAATTGTTCGTAATATGCTTTAAGCACGTCCTGGAATCAATGTTCAAACCTTACATGTTCGGAATCTGCTATAAGCGTATCCTAGAATCACTGTTCATACCATATGTGGATAAACATAGCTTAAGGATGAAAAGATTGTATACTTTTTGAGATGATTGAAAAGTATGGTTACACAACCATATGTTTTCAGCAAAGCATGGAAGAAGAACCTTAGGTTAGGAAACAACCTTATGTTTTGGTTATCAACAAAGTATGAAAGGATAATCGTACGTAGGTACTAAACGTTATGTTTGTTTCTCAAAAGTATGGTTCATCAACCTTACATTTGTGAACTACCATACGTTCTTGGAAACGTATGGATTAATTAAAAGTATGGATCTTTTACCGTACTATTGAGATTTGAAGAAAATGTATGGATGATCAACCCAATGTTTATGATCCACCTTACATTATGAACCTTACGTTTTAATACTATGTTATCAACCCTAGGTTTGGAGGCCACGTCATCAACCTTACGTTTGGCATCATGAAATTTTTTAAAGATGATTTTTTATGCAACAGTCAGTAAGCTGATTATTGGCTGGATTTCAAGACAGATTTAATGTCAATTTTAATGTACGACTTTGACCGGTTCGAATCCATTTTATCATTGGATTAAAGATCGAATTAAAAAGATATATTTATGCCGAGTCTTCAGGGAAGTTACGACTACTCTGTAAGTTCACATTTTTGAATATCACAAATTAGAAGGAAACTTTTAAGGATCTATATGTACAAGAGATATGATCAGATTTATTATATATGTTCTCTCTGATAAAAAAAATATATTAGGGAGAGTGGTGATCAAAATTTTAATTAAAAAAAGGTGAAAACAGATAATACAGAAAATCACGTTGATCTGCTGATTCAAAAAGGATCATCAAAGCTTTGTTCATTTAAGAATAAGGAACCCGATAAAATAATCACTTGTACTACATCAAATATCTACAGTGGATCTTCTTCTGCTGAATTGGTGAACTATATCTCTATATCTACTACAACCGTATCGACTCAGAATTTCTTTGTTTTAAAAATAAATATTTTTATAGATTACGATCCATCTACTGTCAATTGCATTCTCTTGCAATTGTGAAGATCAACTGGAAAACTTCTTTCTGAAATTTTTTCTATTCTTGAGTAATAAGGTTATTGTTATAAGCTCTGTAGGATCATATTTAATAGAGAAGGCTTTGTTTTGCCTTGGATTGTAAAGGTGTAAACTGCCTATATTTAGTTGTGGATTGGTCTGTTGAAACGAGGACCAGATAGTGAAAATCACCAAGCTTGTGGAGTTGAGCATTGGTGGAGTGGACTATGGGCCTTCTGTTCCCCGAACCACTATACATCTATGTGTCCCTGCATTTATTTCCACAGCATGATAAAATATGATAAAGCATAGAGGAGATAACTCATTCAATTGAAAAGTTAACGAAAAATCTGGAAGACACAGTTCACCCCCCTATTGTGTATAATCTGTAAATTCAATATCCAAAAGAATCCATGTATCCAATCTAGAAAAATGGGGCTTCCTTTTCTTGCCTCAAACACCTAGAAAAATCCTGGTATTTAGATCATTCTTGTTGTTATTCATATCAACAAACTATACTGGTGCAACATCTTTTATTTCCCAATTCATGGATTAATCTCCAACAAGAACATATAGAACTTGATCATCAAACAATATTCCTTTTTGTTCCCTCTAGATTGAGGAAAGCATCGACACAACAACTATCTATGGAAGATCGTTGAATATATCTACATCATTATTTTTCATCAAATGTACATGTAGTCATCTGATGCTCTATTAAATCATACTCAAGAATTAATAGTCAACATATATAATTCCATAGCTCCAAATTATATTCACAACTATGGAAAAGGTTCAAAACTTTTTCTATTTGTTTTAAATATAGGTAGAATGACAATAAAATAAATTTTTAAACCTTTTTCATTTGATCATGTATTGAAAAAATGTCTTTCTATATTATCTATATCATAGTGTATATTCTACTCTATATAATGGGTACCATAAATGTGGATAGCAATGATGATGTCATGGTGTAACCCTCACATTATATATTATTGTATTTTTTACATTGAATTATCCATTGCTACTCATCTTCCTAGCAGGGGTGTTATTGACCATGAATACATGGTTTTGGATTTCCACCACATCCTATGGGGGAATAATGTCACAGTTTATATATTGTTTAATGAGGTCATCTATAGTCATCTATTTTTTATTATGAGGGGTGATCAAGTTTTTATTGAGTGGATTTTCCTGCTAACAGTTTTCCACAAAGTTGAGGTCATGTTTATTTATAGCCATCAATTTGGTAATTTAAATGGTGTCATTGATGGAATTATTAGTGTTGGGATAGACTAATTACACAAGGTAATATGAATAACAATTTAATATACTTCTCATGACCATTCATGATAATTAATCACAAGAGGGATCATTAGTAGGTAAAAATTTCCTTGTGGTTTTCCCAATAAGGCCATTATTTAATATTTTATGATCCTTGATTCCATATACCCACAATTTTATTTGTTTAACACATTAAATCCATTATAAATATATCAATTTTTATTTGTGAAACAACCCATTCCATGATTAAGTCTAGATTACACCATGGAATGCTTTAATTATACTTTTGGGCCACCAATAAATAGAGAATGAATAAATAACATTAGAATTGAAAAATTAATTACCAATGAACACCCTACCATAATGACACATGGAATTATAAATTATTCTTTCTATTATACTAATAATAACAAATATTATTCATCAAGTTAATTAAATCTTTACTTTTGCCCCGAAAAAATGAAACGACATGATTTTTGAAGGGAAGGGGTCTCTTTCTCAGTCTAGGTCTTCTAGTGATCATAGTCTATTTACTCATAAGTATTCCATAATCAATAAAAATAAACTATTCTACCCAACTTATATATTATCCAACCACCTCCTCATATTGATCGAATAGATCCTAGATAGTTTTTATGTCCCTTATTGAATCCTTACCAAACAGAATAATGCAATCTATATATATAAGGTGATATGAAGTTTGCTCAACCATACTAACATTTATTTTCTTTTATAGCCCAACATGGTAAGGATCATTGATTTATATCCAATTTAATTTCATTCATGTATAATGATAAGTCAATATAGTTGATCTCCAGGCCTAACAGCACTGGAATACTATAAAACCCTCCAGGTTACCCATTGATTAAAATATAGAGCATAACAGATGCGATGAAAAATGGTATAATCCATAAAAGTTTATTTCAAAATCCATATATCCTATATATATTTATTATAAAAATTCATTTAAGGGTATCAAAATCTTTGGATATGTTAATCTTAATTGAAATGTTCCATTCTTTTCATCGTTCTCTTCGTTATGATAACACCAGTCGAGGTTGTGTTAAAAATATTAGAATGCATCATTCTGAAAAAAAAAACCATACTAATATGGAGGGATGTGATCCTTTATAATTACACTATCTCAGAAATAATGATTTTTATGATTAATTTAGTGATAATATTCCCTAGGGAAATGATCCTAACATCCTTGATATAAACTACATTCATATTTAAGTTGATCGTGAAAATAATGATTGAATTTGTTCACTAACGATATGTTTGTAAAATGAAGAACAATATTACCAAAAATAACATGTCATAATATTGTATGTACTAGTTAAAAATTTTGAATTTAATTGTTTATCTACATGGTACAAAATCACTCATAATATCAATTGAGAAGTTATATTTCTTGACTTTATCTTTTCTGGATGTTATTAAAAGAATTTAGTTATAATTCACTTTAAAGCAGGCAATGATATTTTTAATCATCTTACATGCGTTATCCAACCCATCAACATAAAAAATCTCACTAATTTAGACAAGAAAATACTTTTAGATATATCAAAAGAATTATATGAAAATTTATTAATGATGATAAAATTTTCCCAATATTTACATCTATTATTTTTCTGAAATATCTATAAATAATATTGAGTATGTGTCCCATTCCTTCAACTATTTCACATTTATATAATTCTTGTAAATTATATATAGGATTATGGAAGATCATCTGGATTTGAATGGGTGTAAAGTTCATCACTAATGGGGATATTCTAGTTCTCTTCTCTATATTTATTACATCCAAGATGTTGTTTAAGATCCTTAATATCATGATCAATTATATAGAATGATTTTATACTCCATTCTCATAGAAGTCTATTAGTATGGTTTTATTTCTCAATAAACAACTAAATTAGACCTCCCATTGGCCCAACATATGAAACCAATAATATAGTCTCCCTAAATCTAGTGGTGAATACCTATATATAGATAATGTGAAAAGGGAAAGGGCCTAAAATTATCATTGTGTAAACATTCACATTTTGGAGATTGTGATTAGATTTATTTTTGGGGATCAGGTTTCCTCAAAACCCACAGATAATAACACTATCACTCATTTTCACAAAATATAAATCATGTATTATTTCCAACATCAGATTCATAGTGTACCTGATTCATGTAAAATTATCTACTGTAATTTGAACTTGAAAAATATTTGAATGATCAATAAAGGATTAAAATTCAATTGGGGAGTTACTTTTGATATTGGATTCATTTATTTTTTTTTTGTGTTTGTACAATATAAATTTCAACAGTAATCACTCACTTATAACCCACATTCCCATAGGATTCCTCCATATTCATCTCTATGACTCTTCTCCTTCTATCTGGTTTGATTTATATTTTAAAGGTATTGGAATAGTGTGGACTAAAATATTTAGAGTTGTATAAATCCATTAATCTGTTGGATTAAATTCATAAATTTTGAATGCTTCGGGCCTAATAATCTCAATGTGATCCATTTTGAAATTTTTATGGTTATGAGAATAAAACTTTATCTCCTATATTCCCATATAAATCAAAAAAAATCATAAAACAATTTTGGATATGCTATTTTAAAAATAATTAGTTTGTTGGTCATCATAATGTCCAAAAATATTTTTCCATTTGGGGGATCCCCACCACATAGAAATTCCAATATTAGTGAATCATTGGCTAATGGACTTTCCACTTGTAACAACACCTTCATCATCATCCATCATAATATATTCATTTTGTTCCTTTCATAACATTCTTCTTTCTATTATTTAGGCTTGATTCCATTATCGATCTCCCATTATATATTGATTCCTCTATACTATTAGGATCATACAAGTCGTTATTTTCATTAGTAATATCAATATGCACTAGAGGCTATGGGTCCAATGTTTTATGAGCCCAAAAAATCAACTCAATGAGGTTAAAGGTGCTTTGGTATTGCATGGACTTAAGTGCATCATTTTTTATTACATGTCTTCTTATAGTCATGGAGAGAGGAACCTATTAAAAGGAATAAACTATTTCATTAGTATCAGTATAGTGAGAGGCTTGGTTTCCTATTTTTCTTGCACTGATGAATGTCTATACAAGATATTCTTATTCATCACCTGCACATTTTGGTGTGCTCTATCATCTAATTTCCATAATATGTGGAGGCCCTTCAACTACCATATTTTTTGCATTCTATGATCATTATTTCTGTTGTAGTTTCATTCATATTTATTTCCATCCAAATTTCCATTGGGAATAACCATTATTATCCCATTTATTATTATATACACATAATAGATTAGCAAATTTTGCCTAGTTTTCAGTGATATGGGTTCTTACATGCACTCAGTGAGGTCAGGTGTTGATACATTTTACTCATTCTTCTCATGAGGACCCTCATATTATATTGCATGATGATTTCCACCAAGTGGTAGGCTCAAAAAATTCCACCCATGAGATAATTGAGCAATACCATGTATTATCAAAACATTTATCTTCATCAAGATAATTATTGAATAAGCATGAATCCATTTTGGATACGGGTATATGATCTTAAAGAATTTCCATAATTTTGCTTCTAGGACGATCTGCCATATCATTTATAGCCGCAAATGCCTTACTGGTTCCATGGGTTGTCATCCGAGGGGAGGTGTAGAATCCTAGAGTACTTGTGCGTGTCATCCATATAATAAATCCCCACCTTCTCCATATACTATTCTAACTTCACATTATGTGCATCAGAACAATTATTGGTTCCTTTCACTATGTTGATAATAATACTTCCATTTCCCATTAGTTTCACATTAATAGGGACATAATTTTGGTTTATATATACATCGGATACTTGGGTGGTGGCTTTTAATTCCCCCCTTTTACAATTAGTGGAATTTTTTCCTTTCATATTAAATATGTTTTAATCCTATTATCTCTTTTATTTATATAATATATGTCCAAATAACAAGAAACTTTTAAAAAAACATGATTTCCTTTCATAGTTCATTAGTAATAACATGATGTTTTCCCATGTGATTAGCACAACTTCCTCCATATGTGTGTGAGACATATAGACTTACACTAGGATCTTATCATATATCTTGTATCTCTGGTTTTCAGTTTTATTGTCCATAATAATTGGCTTTCCCACATTATAGACTATGTACTAGAGAATGTGTAGATGCCAATGTATCCAATCATGTTTTTATATCCACATAAATACATCTCTATGACTATTCATTAGTATATATATGGGTCTAAATTCAAATCAAACTATTGGATATTTAAGAATATATTCCTCGTGATTATTGATTCCAAGCACCAAGCCCTTCTCTAGATGTATTTTTAGGGAAAATCACATATCTATCCCCTCTCCCAATTTATATGATCATTTAATAACCAAATCCCTATATCATAGTGACCTATATCATGAGTTCATTGAACAGTAATAGATTATCTCCCTTATTAACTAGGACTCTCAATATAATGGATTTCTAAAAAAGGAAAACCCTTTCCACCACATCCTTTTTATTAGTAATAACATGTGATGTCCTTTCTTTTTAACCATCCTACTACGAGGGAGTAGGTTGAAATCTGAAATGAGGTATTTTATTTAGATTTAACGACTTCTGTTCTATTCATATTCAAGCAAGAAACATTATCAAAAGTTGTACCTTTCCCATTCGTCATTATTGATGAAAAATAAAATTTTACATTGTGTCAAACATGATCCTTGTTTGATGAACACCTCATATTTTCAACATGATTCTCTTTCTATTAACAATCGTGATCCTTGGGTTCTGAATATTCCCATTTCCCTATTTTCCCCATCATCAAAAACTAAAATTATACAATTTAAAGAATATAATTAAAATTATTTTAAAATTTGATGTTTTTAATTATTCTATATAAAAACATCCTTTTAATAGAAAAATTAATATTTATCCAAAGATAATTGTTATATAAAAATTTTCAAAATAATTTTCAATTTATCATATACATTTTATAAATATAGGTAAATGTTAATTATATAATATTCTCACAAGGATCATTAAAACCATATTTTTTTAAAAAAACTTATATATATGTAAAAAATATCTTCACTAAATATAGATAGTATTTTATAAATTAAATTTTATTCACTAGTACAATTATATTTATTTGATAATTCAGTTTTTTTATTCATACCCACCAATTTAGTGAGTAGGATTAATAATTGTATAAAAATAATATATTTTGTGGGTTATTTATGCTTAGTTTTTGTATGTCATATTAACTATTGAACATAATATTATTATATTAGAATATTAATATTTCATAGTAAATGATATAGAATAATTAGTTATGATATAGGAAAATTGAAACTAGAAAATGATCGATTATAGAATGTACACTTTATTTGAGAAATATTAGTTTAATCTATTAAATATTAACATGTTTTCATCATTTAACATGATAAATACCACTAAATCATGTATATGGAAGTTTAGAAGATATTTTATTAGTGATTATTTAAGGGAAAGGTCTCATATAGTGTGGTAAAACGTTATAGGGTTTTCCTTATATATGTGAGTGGAGTTGAAGACATTTACTTATTAAAAATAAAAAAAATAAAATAGAACCAATATCCTGGGAATGATTTTATATGGTTACAAAATTGAGAATAGGGTATAAAATAAGATCTAAATGATCTAAAAAATATGATTTATATATATTTTTTTTTATTTTGACCATTTTCAATTTAGTGTAATCAATCATTAGCCCCTTTTATCCTTTACTAAAGTAACGAGTTGTCACAATATATACTAATAATTATGAAAAAAATTAAATTAGACTTGTTATATAATTAGGAATATATAATTATAAATATTGAAACCATTTAATAAATTTATATTTATTTATGTGCAAAAAATTCCTTTCAAAGTAATTATAAAAGAAGCAATAAAAATAGTTTTTTGAAAATTGATTTTTAACCTGAACACTAAATTTAATATATTTTATTTTGTAATAAAAACCATTAGATGAATTTTAAAATAAATTTATAAATATATTATCATAAAATATATATAAATATATTTATCAATATTTATTAATTTATTTTATTAATATGTAAACAATTGTGCGTATAAAATTGAATTTCATCTAAAAATAATCAAATTTTTCTTTAAATTTTTATTTTCATTTCTATAAATTATACAATAAATTCATTAATTATATATATGTGCATAAAATATATTTATATTGGTTAAATACTATTAATAATTTATTAAATAATACTAAAAAACAAACAATCGATTAAAAATTTCTTGAAAAAAATATTTTCAAAATAGTTTCTTAGGATCAATAAAATTTCATAACTAAAGTAAATTCTTTTTTCAATTATTATATTTCTGGTTACTACCATAAGATGTGTTTGTTTTATATTTTATATTCAATTTTCATGTAAAATTATTTTTACTCGGATATAAATCTATCATATACATCAAATGTATTAATGAGAAATACATAATAAAATTTCAAGGTGTTATATTATTAACCATTACTAGAATAATATCCATAAAATTAAACTATTATGATACAAATAAATTGATATTAATTATTAATCATCACACAATCAAGCTCTGACATTAAATTCAGAAATTCATTATCTCACCAGAAAACGTTAACATGTTGAGTGGTCTGGTTTTAGAAAATTGTCCCTTATTGATCTACAATATAAACTCTATTATTTATAAAAAAGAACATCTTCTAGTTGTATAATATTTGAGTTCAATCATTTTTATGGATCAGGATTGTAATTCCTAAAAATAATTTAATATAACACATCTTGAGCTTCAGATAATTTTAATGGATACAACATTTAAAGAATTACCATTTTGATTCGATAAGGAATATATAAAGGGAATAAATATATATATCTATCTCTCTGTGTGTGTGAATGTCTTTCCAAGAACATATTTACAAAAACCATAATTTTCATCCAAGTATATATTTCATGGTAAACCATTTAACTAACATTTGAATCAAAGTATCACTAAAAATTATCAATATAAATAATTTTTTCAAATATGATCATCCTTGATGTGATTTTGAATGGCTCTCGCCTCTTCTCCCATTTCCATAACTAACATGGATCCCAATATATTAATTTCCTCAAAATAATCCAAACACAATGATGATATGAAAAAAATTTATATGGAGATATTCATATGGAAATATATGAATAATTTATTAATATATATTTATTAATGAATAATATACCAATAGAAGGTTTATAAAACAACCAAATTTGAAATCCATATAATATGATCTTTTTATATTCTCTTCTGTTTTAGTATAACTATTATATGGAAAATGTATTTGCGTATGATATGTTATGCTAAATCCCAATACAATATTCCTTTCTTTTTGAATAATTTTTTGAATCAATTTGGATGACAATAGATATTGATTAGAAATAACATAATTTACATCCCTATGACACATTAGTCATTCTTTAATGTATACCTTAGAATGCCAATAAGTATATAATATTCCATAACAACAATAAAATAATCTAGTTTCATGAAATGATAAAATTTAACCGTTATATAATTTTTCTTTTTAGATTTTTAGAAGATTCTAATAATGATATATATGATAATTTTTTACCATTTCCAATCCAGAATGGGTTATGGTGAGAACATAAAATTATATTTTATTCTCTCATACTCAGATTTCATATATATTTGGAAACCAAATAAAAACATTATGATTTCACATTCCATGTTACCTCACCAAAAATACTATTTCATATCTCTAGTAATATTAGTACTTCAAAGATTAATATAGAATGTAAAAAGATGATATTCATCTAACAACTCTGTATTTGAGTTTCTTACATATGAGACACATATGTGGTTCCTGAAACTTATCATTCCATAAAAATAATTGATGATCATAAGAATATTTATAACTTACTACTATGTATCAACCACTTGTAACATCCTTCTTACCTTATTATATTGAAATGTGACATGGAAGATATATGGACCTTGGTGACATTCCGATGAAACCATTGGATTGAAATAAATGGTGAAGACTTCAACAAAATTTGGTGGATTATTTTCTCATTTAGTGGGAAAATATTGAAACATAAAAATCAAATAAAAGACTATATGATGAATGAGAAAAAAATAAAACTAAAATGTTAAGAAAATCAAAAATCAATTTTAGAGTAAAATAAGAAATAAAATGAAAAACAGAAGTGGAAAAAGAGACCACAACATTGAAAACATCAATATGATAAAAGACAACAATACATCACCCACTCTAATATCCAACTACATATTCCAAGACATTATATGATGAACCACCACTAAATAACTGATATACCTTACCATTACCTTTGACATGATATATGATATATACTAACACATAAAAAATCATAAAATGGGGTTGAGTCTGAACATAATAAGATTTTCCCAATGACATCTGAAATCATTCCACTAGTAAAAAACATGAAAGAACAATTTTTAAAATAGTATACAAGTCTCTTACATAATTTATAATGAATCTATAAATGAGTAATTCCTTGGAAATAAATAAATCTATTAAACAATTTTTCATTTAATTGGGAATATTATTTTCCATCACCACATACACACACACTCTCTTGAATAATGTTTCCATTTATAATGGATATTTACTTCCATTCACTATCCCACTTGGATTGTGGTCCTTCATGACCATATTCAATCCCATTCAACATACACCCAACCATTTATTCCAACATTACCCCAAGTCATTATCCAAAAAAAATCATTTACATGCACAAATGAAAACATAAAAAGTTTCATTTTTAAATAATTTCATAAACCAATTTCATCCATCAATAACAAACTAAAATTTTTAAAAATGACATTAAAATTATAAAAAAGGGTTTTCCCAATCTGAATATTATTTTCCATAGTTTTCCTGATATTTCCAAAATGGTATTTCCAAAAGTGTCCCAAAATAATTTCATAACCATTTTAAAAATTAAATTCAACTAAAACTAATCCTTTAATATATAAATATAGTTGATTCAATTGTGAATCCACTAACCTTATAATAATTTTTAAATCCCATAACATCACAACAAAAATATATGATTGTAACAGAAAAACACACATAACTAGATCTAGAAATAATTCTTCATAAAAATATTTATAAAACCCATATATATCTATAATGAACTAGTTATATAGACATTAAAGTGATAAGAATCATGGATCTAAGAAGAATAAGGAAAAGTGTTCAAATACTGAATAATCTGGGCTACAAATCCATTTTTATTTACATAAATATCCAATTAATATAGAAATAGTGCTACAAAGAGAGAGGTACTTGTCTGAATGAATGTTTTAATTTGAAACCCATATAAAAAAAATTCATTTTCTGAAATTTTTTAGTTACAATTGATAATGCATAACTAAAATAGGGATGGTCCTTGTAAAACATTAATCTAAAACATAAAATTTATTTTGGTGGAAAACCATGGTAATTTTTTGGGGAAACTAAAATGAAATAGATAAAAAATAGCTGAAAATATATATTCCCAATATCATTTATAGATTCATAGTTAATTTCTTCCAACAGGTATGATATTGTATCAACTAATAGTAACATCATTACTTTATTACTAGTCTTTTCAATGTAATCACTTCTATGTAGATGCTTGATTCTATATAGATATTTGAAGCTAACCTTTTGAGAATAAAATTTTATGTGGTCAAAGAATTATATCTATAACGAAGGTCATTTTATGATATCTAGAATAAAGGATAATCATTGAATGATTGGATTTACATCGGTTGATCTATCAAATCATCAATACGTTTGCAGAATATAATTGTTCTTAATAGTGATCGTGCTATGTTTCAAATAATCATTTTTATTATTCTTTGACCCATATGATTAAATTAATGAATTTAAACCAATAGTGATATACTTGTCTTTATGAAACAATTTGTAGATTCTAGTATAGTTTCTTCTTTAATTTTAGAATCTCAATCAGGGTCATTATATAAGTTAAATTCGAAATAGGTAAAGATATATGTATGAGGTCAATTTAAATATTAATTTCATGATTCAGGGGAATACATGAAATGATTTATGAAATAAATAATTGATTTCTCAATTAATATGAAAATATTCAATTTTGAGATTTCCAAAACCATGTGTTATAAATATTACACATTAATAATTATTATTACCAATAAAATGGATATAATTTCTATTACATATTCATATTCATTTTAAAATTGGTTGATGAAAAAAAGATGATTCTGAAATTAAAATGTGACATTACTTGCTTATAAATTAATAAGGGCTCTATATATAAAAATCCAATCCATGAAGAAAATTACATTTAATTCAACTGAGGGAGAATAATAAGGATTAAAATAGGGACAATACAAAAAAATTTGACTAGAGAGGATCTATAAACATTATATGAAATAATTGTTACATTTTATGTTTTTTCTATGAAGACAACATAAAATCATTGAAGTGGTGATGTTACTCCATTAAACAATTAGTAAGATATTAACGATCTGGTAGTGCCAGAATAAAATTATGCATTTGTGTTTTTATAAATGGATATTATGTGTACTTTTAACCACCTTTCCACCGTGATCCACTACACCGTTTCTGATCACATGATCAATAACATTATCTATTTTGAAAGAGGGTATAAAAGATTATTTTTCTCATTAACACTCATATTCATGAACCAAATTCCATTTTCTCCATACTTCTTTAAATTATATCATTGGATTTTTTGTGACACAATCGATTTATTATAATTACCAATGTATTATTTTGAATACTTTTACAATCACTGAGACATTATTTTTATCAATAAGAATCTTTTTCAAAGAAAATATCTTTATCGGGATTCATATGATATTTTCCCCATGATATCATTAATATATCGTTAATAATATAAATTCATTTTTTCATTGATGATTTTTATTATTTGAATTTACATTAAACATTACCTTTTTTTTCCAATAATCCTTGAGATAAATTAGAATTTTAAACAACTTTTTATATCTACAGAATACATCAAAATATTTTTTTGTAGTTCTAATTGACATTTATAGGAAATTCCTTATAGATATGTTGTCATATCTCACTAAAGAATGAATAAATTTTTCATTTAGCATCATGAATAAAACCCAAATCATTCCCTACAAGTCCTAAAAATATTTCCTCATATGTCATAATTTATTAATAATCATGATATTATAGTTAAATGAATTACATCACAATTTTATTATATAATTATGAATTAAATTTCTTAATGAAAATACCTTCTCAAACACATACCATGTCATCGAATAAATTCAATCCTATTGACATTTAATCATGATAAGTTTCCACTATTAATCTGTGGTTCCTAAAAAATGATACTCTATAAGGAAACAAATTCGAAAGATGACAACATGAAGATAATGATATATTTTCAATGGAACTAATCAATTACTCAACCAAAAATGGACCATATTTCCCACATAAAGAAGATGTATGTTTCCCCAAGAATGAAACAATTTTTGACTTTCCCTACTTCATTAGATTGAAATATAATTATGATTCATGGTTTGAGAAATGTTCGTGATTATTTAAATAAGATTTTTTATTAGCTCTATCATAGTATTTGGTTTCCCACAACATTATTTATGAATTTCAATATTTGGATAATATTTATTAGTTTCGTCTAGTGAAGAAACGAAAATACATAATATATGAATAATATACAATAATAAAAATGAAAATCATATAATTATAAAAATAATTCCAACTATGCCCTATGTTATGACATAATTTATCAGTACATCACAGTTTTTGGATCACCATATATCACATTCAACTAATCATTGATTTTCTTAGGTTTTACACGCATATTTACGATAACCTAATGTCAAAAAATAACTAAACCCTATTAAAATTAAAAAAATGTGGTTAGCAAAGAATAAATTATGTAAATATTACATAATTTTTTATTAATTATAAATAAAAACAATTAACAACAAAATCCTTTAAATAATAATGTAATAAATTTATTTTTAGACTACATAAATAATCAATATATTTTCTCTAGGATATTAAAAATATTCCAAAAAATTCTTATTACATAGAATAATTCTTATTCAAACTATTCATAAAAACAATCCCCCTAACCTGAGTAAAAAATAATCATATAAAAGGGTGAGATCCATCCTCATTAAGGGTAAACATGATAAATATAAATATATTATCATATAAAATAATATGATAAATATAAGGGTATGTGATCATGGTCCTAACAAAAAAATCAAACCCAATCAATCATAGATTAAAATTTTAGATTCATAGAATAAATATTTAGAAATTAAAATTATATGTGTGATAAGAGTGTGGAAACATCATAACACAATGACTATCCCTAATAAGAATAAATAATATTTATAACACATCAAAAGACTTTTTTTATAATGATAACCATTAAAATTAATTTAATTAGTCAAGTATCTCATTGATTTCTATTATAGTGTATAGTATTCAATCACCATTCTATATTTTTATTAGTAAAGGTTCACACCCATGACTATCATAGTGGATAATTTCCCGTAATGAACTGGTATCACACTCTATTTCAAGAAATATTATCTAATGATATATCAATAATTACCCATTGAATTGGAGTTTTATATAATTTATTTCCTTCCCATCACATAATAAAAACCATAAATATTATTTCCACAAGATTATAAAACATTCATCATATCATTATAATAAAAACCATGAATAATATAGATTTTTAGTAAATCTTTTATCATTATATGATCATAATAAATTAACATAATGAACGTGAATGACATTATAAGAGCTTTAATATTTTCATCAGAGAAAAATTATCTAATGTGAATGAAACTGGTTTTATAAAATAATCGTATGATCACCATCATCTTTAAGAGTTAAACAAATTTATTTTTAAATATAATTTAATACCCTTCATGAATTATGAAAACTCATAATGATAATTGACTTAGATGACAAATATCATCACTAATATCATTTAAAATGTGAAATTAAAATAAATAAATAAAAATTAATTTATTTTAGTAACTATTTAATATAAAAATAATGCAATTATTTTGTAAATATTTTCCTTGATATCAACCATATAATCATCAATAGAAATCTAAAATAATTTAGTGGTTTTGATATTTGGAAAATTCATTCACATGTTAAATGTTGAATCAATGATCCCATTCATAGTTTTTTTTTTGAAAAAAATTAAAATTACATCATTTGGAAAAATTAATAATAGAAAATTTCATTAAAATATAAAAAAATTCCAATAAAAATAAAATTTATATAAAAAATTAATTCCTCGTAGAAAAATAAATAATGTTTTTTATAAAAAATTATTTATGGAGGAGAATATTTATAAACATAATTGAGAAATGAGGTCAGTTTTCCTTAAGAAAACATTTCTATGCCATTTTTAATACCAAATAGAGAAAAATGTGAAGAAAAATTAAAAAAAATATAAATAACTCATGCAAAATAAATTAAATGGTTTCTAGAGAAAAAATACCATAAAAATAACATAAATGAAAATTAATTATAGAAAATCCGAAAAGGTAAGGACATTGTGAAATACATCCCTTACCACATGTCCCATCGTTCATCACACAAATTCAAACATCCTATATAAAAAATAATAATTTATTAAAAAAAATTAACAAAATAATGCACATATATAACATAGAAATTTATCATTCCTTTATAAATTCAAATTTTCATTTCATGAATAATTCTTCATTAAACTGAACATTTGGGTGAAAAATTGTCCTTCTTTAATAAATGTTTCCAATATATGAATAAGAAAAAAATAATCTTTAATAGTTACTTTTTTAATCTCTATAATATTAATAATTTCATAATTAATATATTTATTAATTATAAAAAATATTATAACCATTCATAAAATCTATTGGTGAAAAATTTGTTATCTGTCCTCGTAGAGATGGATTTATGTACATTATATACCAGTGATGTTTTTAATTTTCAATCGATGGAATGAAATAAACATAAAAAATATTACATATTTTTAAAATTAATATTATATGATAAATATTTATAAATTCATTTAATATATATTCATTAATAGGCATATTAAATAGAAATAAATAATTATTCGGATTAATTTTTCGAGGTGATAGTACACTAGTATGCATAAGAGATGACATAATTTTCCAATTAATGTAAAACTAATGTTGAAAAGTTCTTAACAATACATTTTTATATCATTCCAATAGAGACAATAAACAATAATAAAAGACATCGCTTCATGGAGATTGTAGTCTATACGTATTCATGAGCGATGTTTATTATTTTTTATCATATATATAATGAAGATAGAAAATGGTAGTACCAAGAACATGAAAACATTTTAATATTTTATGATTTATTATTTAATAACATTTATATGGTTATACAAGTTTTTATGTTGTATAAATAAAATGAATCTTCAAACTGATCATTAATTACATATTCCTCCAGATTGATAATCCTGCTTTTAATATAATCATAACGACCATTCTATTGGAATTTTAGGTATATAAAATCATATATAAAATCGAAGGTTATGATTTTAAGATATTTTTTCGGATTTTGGTTTTTCAAAGTGGATAATATGGTGTGAATAAATATGAAATTTGATTCTATTTTTTAACTGGGGGAATTGGAACACATGAAAACATTAAAAATAATAAAATATAATAATGCGAGTCTCATGAGAATGTGGATCCAAGGTGACTAACTTTAAAATAAAGGATTATATATAATCATAATATGCTCAACAAATATTATTTAAATAGATTTTTATGTTTTTTTAATTGTTGTCTCTTTAGTTTGACCCATTATTACCCCTTTTAACCTTTACCAATGTAATGAATTATTACCATCATTATAATTTGTTATGACCAAAACTAAATTAAATAAATACCAAATTTTGATATGTGTATTTGAAAAATGAAAATTATTTTACCAATATATTTTATTTCTGTTGAATAAATATATTGCAAAATAATTGTTCTAAACACATGAAAAATTGTTTTTTGAAAAATTAATTGCAAAAAAACTAAATTTAATACAATTCCATTTATAGTAACAATCATTATATGAATTTTAAAATAGTTTATTAAAATGTTGTCTTCATTTTATATTATTTTTATAAATCAATTTACATTTATTTATAATAATAATATAAAAAAACTTCATTCATAAACACTAATTTTTTGAAAATCAAATATTTTTAACATCAAATGATTTTATTTCCAATTATAACCCTTTAATAACTATTGAATTAATTTTATCCCTCAATGAAAAAAATTATGTTTTTTAATATAAATTAATATTTAGAAAATTTAAAAAAACTATTGAGTAAAACAAAATACTTACTGAAATCTGGATTTAATGAAGTTCACTAGGATCACTCGTATTTCTTCTATGAATTAGAAATTATTTTATATAATTACATTTAATTTAAATTACATGTAATTATAGTAATTTTATAAAAAAAATTCATTATTTACATAAATGTAGTTCTTTATGTGTATTATTCTACTGAAAACATCAAATTTATCAAAGAGAAATATATCATAAAATATAATGCTTTTATAAATAATATAGTAAATATAATAGAATAAATTAATATTTATTACCCATATTATGAATTGATATTAAACCTGACATAATAAGATGAGGTGGATTCCAATAAAAATTCTTCAAATCCTCATTATAATTAATAATAAACATGGAAAAAATATATATTTAATCGTATCTAGACCCAATGACAAATAGAATTATATTTAAAAAATATATATAAATTAATAATATATTGTAGAACATGTTATTATGTTAAGTGGTAAATTTGAAAATATATATTTACTATAAAAAATAATCTTTAAAGTTAACTAATATAAATATAAAATAAATAAAATGATTATAGAGTATTACCAGGAGCCAAAATAAAATAGAATAGTCCACATTAGTTATACAACACATAAAATAATATATAATATCAAATAATATAATATTAAATGAGTAAAAATAGAATAAAATATTCGGACTATTATATATATATATATTCGTAAAGAATAATTTATTAAATAAATGAAAAACATATATTAATTACTTCATATATATATATAAATGCATAACTAATGAACATCTTTTACTATCATCCCCATGATTTGCATAAATTTAAACATATACAATTAGTCATGGTGGTTCTTAGGGATAATTTATAAGAAATATATAACAAATTTTTTTTGTTTCCATATTGGTTTGGATCTACTAATGTTAACAATAATATATTTTGTAAGGAGATCGTTATATTTCCACCAAAACACAATCATTTAAATTAGATAGGTCATTTGATATGTATGAATGTTTAATACTATCAAATTGAGTTATTTTGAAGGATAATTCATTAGAATAATGTACAAAAATTACTTAATAAACAAATTTATGAATATTTATTCTATTTTAATCAAATTTTGAAGTAATACAATTCTAAAGAATCTTTTTCCATTCACAATTACATTAAAATCGAATTTTATGATAATTTATATTTAAAATGCCACAAATTTGGATACTGAAAATCACTCTCTTATTAAAACACAATTGAATCCAATTATAAAAGATAGTGTATGTAGATACTTGTGTATTGGCTGGGTCAGACATTGGAATATTCTTATGAATAATTCCAGATCTAGGCATGAAGACGTTGTTCTATTCTGAGCCCCGGTGTGCCCGGAATTTATTTTATAAAAATATTAATATTTTTATACTATGCACATGGTGGGGGTGTTATCTCCTAAACGGTAGCTCAAAATAAGAATCTGGGACCATGGTTGCATCCGGAACGTGCCGTTTACCGTAACTGAGGTCTAAATGTTGCGATTGCGGGCATGTTGTGAGAAAAGCCACTAGGTTTGTTTTTTTAAATAGATGAAAAAGATTATTTATCAGAGTCACCTTGAATAAAATCTGAATGGATTCTCGGATAAATAATATGAGTCCTCCTTCGCATTCAGAACCGCGTTTTTACCCTAGGGGCAACCTAATTTTCACCGCAACAGGAGGTCTAGACCGAGGTGATAATTTAATTTGTTATGTTAATCAAATAATTGATAAAAATCAATCAGAAACCCTATTCACATATCTACATCCTCTCGCGAGTGACGACCCTCCCTTCCATCTTTCTCCAATTCTTCGCCAAATCGATCCACAGATGTCCGTTTTGGCACCGATCTTCAGTGAATCGACCATCATCGTGTTGCGGGCGTCATTCTACACCTGAAGTTTTGGCGATCCGCCAACAAGTAGGCGTTTTATGTTTTAAAATTAACAGATCCCAATTTTCTTGGTTTTTGTCCTTTTTGAGCCTCCAGGTGAGTAGATCTGGTCCCGAGGGGGGGGGGAAGATGCCTTCAGAAGTGCCTTTGGACCCCCGGTGGACCATGGAATGTCTGCCGGCGCGGCTCTGGCATGGCAGCGGCCGGCCACGAGAGTCAACTGGGACTGCCGCACCATGTCGGTCTGGAATTCAATCACCGACGGCCCTCAAGGGGGGGCAAGTGGTTGGGTCTTCCGGAGCGGTCAGCAGCGGCGGCGGCCGGGGCAGGCTGGCCCAGGCCCTATACTTTTACACGGGGGTTTTAAAACCCCTGTAATTTTCACATTGGATGTTTGAATCATGTGAAGTTTGTGGCAACATGACCCTAGTGATTCGTCAAACCCTTTGAGGTGGATTTGGAAGTTTAATGTTTTGGGATCATGGCATGGGAGCTTGAAACGCCGAATAAAATAATAATATTTTATTATTATTTGACTACGGGACATTGTGTCTTCTTCCCGGAGAATCTAATTTACATAAAGTTAGTGGCATTGAGACCCAAATGGTACGGTGGTCTTTTTTATGGGTTTTTTGGGTGTTCTTACCGAGAACATGGTGTAGGCCCCACAAGGACGGTTTTTGGCATTTTCAGAAAAACACAACTTCTTCGATGGATGTTTGTTTTGGACGATTGTGTAGTCTAAGGGGATCAAAATGGTGAGATCTGCTTGATGATTTTTTAGAGTGTGTTGTGGGTCCCACCCATGTTGTCTTTGTTGATTAATACCATTTTCACCAGGCGTCCGTTTGGGACAATCTAGTAGTCAATCCCTTGTGTTATTCTAATGGGATTGTAGTGGTCTGATCCATTTGATGAGTATCAGGATCGTAGTGTGGGCCCCACATATGCTGGCTAGGATAAATAGTCTCTTTTTCTCTAGTTTCGATTTTGGGAGAGTAAACAGCCTATTTGGCATGTCTATTTCGACAGATCGTGATGCCGGCTTCGGTATCGGCCTTGTAGGTGTGCGGTGTGGCGTTGTGGTGGGTCGCTTAGGTTATCAACGTTTGGACTAGCATCGGCGGAGGGTACTCCCTTGTTTCATTCCATAAAGGGTTTGCAAACCTTCACAACCATAGAATAGATTTGTGATCCTCTCTATGGAATATTTAATCTGTTCGAGTTGTGGCATAAATCTGGTGGGCCCGGATCAAGTTCCTCTAGTATCGTTTCCCTAAATCCGGTTCTTGGTATCACTATGACAGCTTATCCACGACCATCGATCCCATATCTAGCAGGCTAACCCCATAGGTTTTCTTGAATCATCAGGAATATGACCCCCTACATAGTGGGTCATTCTCAGTAGGGTTGTGGCATTATCGGGTATACGATCCCCTACTATGCATAAGGATTATAGTGGTGTTGTGGCATTGTTGGTCATATGATCCCCTAACCGGATCGTGGTTTTAGTAGGATTGGTGTATTGGTGGTTTGATCCCCTACATCGCATGTTATACTAGATAGAGTTCCAGTATCGTCATAACCACATTATCACGGGCAATGATCCTCTATCTGAGTGACGCATTTCTGACGAGTTCCCGATCAGATAGTGGTATCCCCCAGCAGATCATGGAAGTGATCCCCTATCAATGAGATCTACGAATGCCAGATCAGGTTGTGGAATCCACAAGAGAACCCTGGGAGTTATCCCCTGTCTATGAGAACTTCATATATCGGTGTGGGTTTTGGTATCCTCTAGTAGACCCTAGGAGCAATCACCTATCCGAGTAGTTTGGTGTTTATATTGTTTCAGCAGTGTTTCCTCAGTGATGATATTCGACGAGTGTGATCTCTCAGGTGAGGATCTGAGACGTTTGTGTGGGACCCGATGGTTTGTATCTCTCAGACGAATGTCATCTAGGATGACAGTTATCCTGGAGTGTTCAATACTAGATTTGAACTGCTGCTGGTGATGAGGGTAGTACCTCATGTGGCTTTGTGTGTGAGCTGAGTATACCTGGATGTTTTTGGTATACGTAAGAGTGTATATCTGAGCAGATGTTCATGGTATATGTATGGGTGTATACCTAGGCAGATGTTTGAGATATATGTTTGGGTGTATACCAGAGGAGATGTTCAAGCTGTATGTATGGACATTCGCCTGGATTGAGTTTACTAATTGTGTTTAGGAGAGGATGGTCACAAGATGGAGTTTCTCTCTCGTCTGGGATCCCTCTTGCTGGGATAAGAAGGTTGTTTCCATTCAGTTTCTCTATTTTGTTTTGGATTTTGGGTGTTCCTACTTAGTATTATTATACTCCCCCCTGCATGGGATTTTCCCACACATATTTTTGTCTTGTGAAGACCTCATGTCGTTCGACAGAGTTACAGGAGGACACAGATAAGGAGGAGCTAAGTGATCAGGACTAACCATGGAGTCATAACGGAGTTGTGTCTAGTTTCATTTAGTTGTTCTTTTGGAAGCATACCCCTTCATAGGAGAAGGTTGTATGACTTTGTGGTTTTTTTTGGGCCATGTTTTTTCCTTTTTGTACTACTGTTGCACTCTGGTTTGGGATATTTATATGCATGCATTTACTATTTAGTTCCATATATCTTTGCACAGTTGCATAGATATGTATGTGGGTGCATGTGTACAGGTACCTTAGGCTAACGACTCCCTTGTGTGTGATAGCCTACACTATGGTAGTCACCAACCCCTGACCTATTGGAGGTGGGCTTTGTGAGTCATAGGTCGAGCCCTGTTGGGTTGGGTCACGACATAGTTATTTCATAGGAGGATCCACCATTAGGATCTTTGAGCATAGTTGGTTTAGTTGACATCTTGTTTTGGGTTTCATAGAGGAAGTTTTATAATATTTGGACTTCTTCTTTCAAGCTAGGTACTCCAGTGTTGGTGCGACGGCCGATTAATCTATACACCAGGACTCTGATAACCAGCCTTTCGACTCAGGACATTCGTACACATGTCATAGGGAAATATCTGTACATGGATCATATAGGGTTGGGTTATTGGGTTTCGCTTTTTCTTTTTGAGTCATCTCTCAAGATATAATATTCAATTATGGATCATCAGGATAGTATTTCAGGATGCCTCTACGATGACAGCCAGTGAGGGTTCCAGAGCAGGATTGTGGTGACTATATGCCCCATGAAGAGGCTGTAGACCAGGGCACTGGTTCTGAGGCTGCATCTATTGGTGGTCCACCAGATGAGACACCACCCGTCGACTATCTGGTTATACTGGTAGTGAAGGATATGTTTGTGCGTAGGCTGAGTGCACATCACGAGTTCCAGAGGCAGCAACCTCTAAGGTTCCAGGGTGATCCATACCCTCAGGCAGCTAATGATTGGCTCGAAGATGTCACCTGAGTTTTCTCCCTGATGAGGACACCCACAAGTAAGATTGTGGTCCTAGAAGTGATCCATATTCATGGATTGTTCAGGATATTGTGGTGTTTTATGAATCAGTATTGTGATGAGTAGATACTCACTTTGGCAGAGATTGAGCAGCTCTTCCTAAAAGAGGTTTATCTGGGGACGCTGAGGTCAGTGTGTATTTAGAATCTTCTACTGCTTCGAAAGGAGGGAATGACTATTTCAGTGTACATAGGGAAGTTTACAAACCCATCGTGTTACTCCTTGGATATGGTTTCACACTCGTTCTTTAGGGATCAAACCTTCGAGTAGGTCCTACACTAGGACATCTGAGTAGGTGAAGTTTTCATGTGCCTCCAGACCTATGCTAGGGTGCTGGAGTGGGCCCTAGTGGTGAGAGCTTTCTAGCATGTCATATCAATCTTATTAGTGTTGGGCACGAGATAGATGAGACTTTGTCAGTCGAATCAGCATTTGGTAGCTGACGAAATACTCAGAGGCCCAGACGTATGTGGAGTTTTAGGACATGAACTCATGATAGAGGATCTAAGTCACAAAGCTCTCAGGATGGTTTTGGGAAGCATCAAGAGAGGCGGTGTTATGCTTCCGACAGTCAGGGACATCTAAATAGGGAGTGTCAGACACGCCGTACATCTGAGAGGGAGCCAGATGAAATGCCTCTTTAGTAGCGGCAACGTTTTGAGCAAGGAGGTCCGCAGTGCGGCGGATATGGCGATGGAGCTGGTGCATCAGCAGGCGGTGGTAGGAAGTATCAGATTCCACCACCACCACCCTCACGTGGTCCATACCAGGCTCCTAGAGCTGGTGGCCGTGGGTGAGGATATGTACCAACATTAGAGGTAGTTGACCTAGAGGCTTTGCAGATGGATATAGGTACGCCTTCTGTCCTTTCTACATTCAACAGTAGTTTTTATAGACACTATTTAGTAGTACTCTTCCCTTTCTGTTGCTTTCTCGTGTTTTTTTTGGGGCATTGGCAGGACCATGTGTGGGTGTTGTTCGGCGTGCTTCAAATGAGTTAGGAAGAGGGATCCTACCACCATCGAGACACATTTTTTAGATGTGATCAAAGCCATATGGGTGAGTCGGTGCCACCCACTATGGATAGTGTTGTGGTGTAGTGGATGAGTCCCTCTGAATTATGTGTTCAGGAAGGGGTGGTTGTTGGCGAATTCGCTGGTGTGGTAGACCCAGTTGAGAGTCCAGTTTCTTTGCTTGTGGTTGTGGATTTTCAAGATTGAATTTTTCTAAGGTGGGGATGATGTAGCGACTTGGGTTTTGGCCCATTCATTATTCAAAATATTCCGATGAATAATTATAGATCTATGCGTGAAGACATCATGTGATTCAAAGCCACGGTGTGTATAGAATTAATTTTATAAAAATTAGTGTATTTTAATACTATGCATGTGGCAGGGATGTGTTATCTCCAAAATGGTAGCTCAAAAAAGGAATATGAGGGCATGGTTGCGTCCGGATCATCTTGTTTACCATAGGTGGAGTGTAAACGTTGTGGGCATGGACCTTCTGTGAGAAAAGCCACCAAGGGCGTTTTGGTAAAATGATGGAAATATTTATTTATGAGTGTAGGCTAGAATAACTTATGAACAGAGTCTCGGATCTAAAATTCAAGACCTTCATTGTGTGAAAAATTGCGTGTTTACCCTAGAGGCGACCAAATTTTCCCCATGTCGTCAGGTCTGGACCAGGGTGATAATTTAAATAATTTAAGATAATAAAAGGATTGATAAAAATCAATCAGAAACCCTATTCCCCGATATCCCTCCTCCCACAGGCGACGAACCTCCCCTCCCTTTTCCTATGATTCTTCACCAAATCGAGCCGCATACAACCGTACTTGGCGCCAATCGTCAGGAATTGAGCTTCAAGGAATCGCGACCGACGTTCTACCCCCGAAGCGTTGGCAATCCGCCAACAAGTAGGTTTTTTGAGTTTTAAAAACCTCAGATCTCGATTTGATTGGTTTGTCTTTGACCCTACATGTGAGAAGCTCCTATCCCTAGGGGCGCACATATGCCTTTAGAAGCATATTTGGACACCCGAGGTGCCCCTAGGGGTCCTCGGAAGGTCCGTCGGTGTGGCTCCGGCACAACGGCGCCGTGGGGGCCAGCGGCGGTGGTCCACGGCGGCGGGCCACTGGAAATAAATGTGACCGTTGTACATCGGTGATCCGAAGTTCAATCATCAGGGACCCACACAGGGGGGGTCAGCCGTGCACCCGCACACCACGCCGCGGCACGGCGGTCCACCTGTCGGAGCTGTCGGTCGGTGTGGTCCGGTCCGACCCTCTTCTTGTACATAGGGGTTTTATAAACCCCGTAATTTTCTCCTCGGAGGTCGGAATCATGGGCGGTCTATGTAGACGAAACCCTATAAATAAGGGGAACCCTTTGAGGTGTTTTTAAGAGTTTAATGTTTCGGGATCGTGGTCCGGGAGCTTGAAACATAGAATAAATAAACAATATTTTATTATTATTCAATTTCCAACCATTGAATCTTCTACTCAGATCGTCTGATTGACTTTCCGTCAGTGTAATTAAGACCCTGATGGTATGGTAGACGTTTCTGGATGGTTATTCTGTGTTCTGACTGAGAATAGGGTGTCTTCCCCATGAGTCTGGGTTTTATCATTTTGGAAGAAACACAACTTTTCCATCGGGTTTCCGTTTTGGATGAATGAGTAGTCGATCTTGTGTTTCTTTTCGTGGGGATAAAATTTTGCGATCTTCTTGACGTGTTTTAGGAGAGTGGTGTTGGCCCCACCCAGGAAGGATTTGGTGAATATTACATGTTTCACCGGGTGTCCGTTTGGGACGATCGAGTAGTCAATCCCGTTTGTTTTTCTGAGGGAATCGTTATGGAATGATTGGCATGATGAGTTTCGAGATCGTATTGTTGGCCCCACATGGGCTAGATTTGGGGAATAGTTCCTTTTTTACCATTTGTCGGTTTCAGGCATGTAAAATATCTTATCATGTGTCTTATTCCATGTGGATTGTGATGGTGGCCTTAGTATCGGCCTTGGAGGTGCACGGTGTGGCGTTGTGGTTGGTCTCTCGGGTTACCAATGTTTTGACTAGCAGTGGTTGACGGTACGCCATTCATTCATTTCTACGAGGGTTCGTGCAGCATCACAACCTTAGTATAATTTTGTGATCCTCTTGAAGGGATGTTTAATCTCTTAGAGTTGTGGCATCCCTCTAGTGGGCCTAGAGCGGGATCCTCTTGAATCATTTCCCAAGATCGTGTTCTTGGTATCGTTGTGACCGCTTATCCATGGGTGGCGATCCTCTATATTTCATGTTAATGTCGTAGGGTTTGTGGAATCATCAAAAATATGATCAACTACGTAGTGTGACATGCTCAATAGCGTTATGGAATCCTCAGGTATATGATCACATACTTATAATTAGGATTATTATAGTGTTGTAGTATCGTTGGTTATACTATCCCCAACACAGCACGTGGTTTTGGTATGGTTGGTGAATCATCGGTTCGATCTGCTACATCACAAGTTATACTATATAGGGTTATGGTATCATCGTGAACACCTTTAAATGTTCAACGATCCTCTATTTGAGTAACATGTTTCTGTCGAGCACCAGATCAGGTTATGTTATCCCCCATCAGATCCTGGGAGTGATCCCCTATCTATGAGATATACGAATGGAAGATCTGGTTATTATATCCCCCAGTGGGCACTGGGAGTGATCCCTTATCTTTGAGATATTCATAAACCAGTGTGGGTTATAGTATCCCCTAGCAGATACTAGGAGTGATCCTCTATCCTCAGAGTTTGGTGTTTATGTTGCTTCTGTGGGGTTTTCTCTCTGATGATATCCGACGTGCGTGATATCTTGGTTGAGCATCACAAATGTTTTTTTGGGACCCGATAAAGTGTATATATTTGATAAGTGTCATTTGGGGTGACCTTGATCGTGGAGTTTCCTTTAAAGTTTGTGAACCGTTTCTGGTGATGAGGTCGGTACATCATGTGGCTTGGTGCGTGAGCTAAGTATATCTGGATGTTTTTGGAATACAGAAGAGCGTATATCAGAGAGGATGTTCATGGAATATGTATTGGGGTATACCTGGGAAGATGTTCGATATATATGTTTGGGTGTAGACCTGAGCGGATGTTCATGGTGTATTTATGGGCATACACTTGGATTGAGATTACTAGTTGTGTTAAGTTGTGGATGGTCACGAGATGGAGTTAATATTTCATTTGGGTTCCCTCTGTCTTGGATGATAGGATAGTTGCCTTTCAGTTTCTCTCATTTGTTTTGGATTTTTGGGGTGCCTACTGAGTAATGTTATACACATCCCATCACATGTTTTTATCCTATGCAGACCTCAGGCCTTTCGACAGAGTCCCAAGAGAACCCGGAGTAGGCCCAGCTGAGTGGGAAGGACTGACCATGGAACCTAACTGGAGCTATGCCGAGGAGATTTCCAATGGTTCATTTGGATGCGTACCACTTATTCTGAGCAGGTTGGTCGGCTAGGTAGTTTTCTTTTGGTGGGCCCTGTTTTTCCATTTTTTGTACTGCTGTTGCACTCTGGATTGGGATAGTTGTATGCCTGTATTTACTATTCAGTTTCATATATCTTTTAATTTTTTCATGGTGGTGTATGTGGGTGCATGTGTATATGTACCTTAGTCTAATTCCTCCCTTTTGTTTGATATCCTACTCAGCACTAGTCACCAACCTCTGGCCTGTTGGAGGCGGAATTGGGGAGTCACGATGCGACCCCCATTTGGTCGGGTCGCGACTATGTGTATATTACAAATAATTAATCTTATTATCATTTATGGGTGAGGATGAAAAATAATTCATCATATTGTATTTTTATACTAAATTTTGTTTAGTCTAATTATAGTTTATTATTGCAAAAAATTAGCATATTGTATTACAGATTTATGAATTTTTAATGTATCATATTTATTTTCAATCAAGAAATAATAGAAATTCAAGTCATCAAATGAATAATATTTGGATACGTAAAAAAGTTATTATGATGATTATACATTTACAGTATGATCCATGAGTATAATAGTTTTTTATTTATATTATAAAAATATGATTTATTTTTCGATTCATAAATAATATTTTTTCATGCACTCCATATATCTATTGAGGATTTAATTGTTTTCCTTTATTAATAATATTATAATGAATTTTTTAAATTCCACTAGAGGGAAGTACGAAGTTTTATTTTCTTATTTCATGGATTCATTATATCAAAATTATATTGAGTTTCCATAATCATTATTGATAGTTATAGATAATTTCTTTTTACAAATATATCATTTTATATGTTCTGTATATTTCTGGTAGGTTCCTCACTATTCTGTAAAATCATAGGTCAAACATCAGAATAGTCAATATATTATTCGTGATAATATCTTGTATCCTTTTATTTATAAATGCAAAAATATATATTATCATTATTTTCTAACATATGATCATCATAAACTTCTCAACTCTCAATTTTATAAAACAAATCATTCTAATAGTCTTATTTATAATTAGATCATCTAAATCTATAGAATCTCTAATATGTATAAGGATTGCACACCATTTATTATGTATAACATAAGGATCTTTTATATTTTTATTTGATTCTAATTCTATATTACACAAAATAGAAACATCACTTATTAATTCATTGAGTCGTATATTCATTTAAAAAACTATCTCTACATAAACCAGCCTAAAAATTGTCTTTTTTACATTGTTTAATTATATCTTAATTATATAATAGTGTTTAATTATTCATAGTCATTATAAAGAGATTACCACATAAAATATTATATCTATCATTAAGAAACCCAAAATAATTCATCGGTTTAAATTATTTAAATGATAACATTCATTACATACAAATATAAATCATAATCAACTTTTAATGTAATATTTCATATCATAGTCTCTCTAGTTGGAATATTATATTTCAACACAATATATAAATAAATATTCAATTCATGATTCTAAAATATACAATCACCCATGTTGTTTAGAACCATTAATATTGTCTTTTAAAATAAGGATTTATAATCACTAAAATAACTTCCACAGTATCATGAAATACAGTCTATCATTGTATGGTAACATAATTTTCTCTCCATCTTGTCAAAAATATATTTATATATCCTCTTTTAAATGTAGGATCCAACTATTACATAAAATATAATATTATTTCATTGATAAATAGTATCAATGATCTAAAATAAAAAAAATCAATTGGGAGAGAATTTTGTCCTTTATCTCATTAAACATAACTTAATTCTTCCATAATTAAATGTGGGGAGATATTTATTTTATAATATAACATGTTAATTAATTATAAATAAAAATGTTAAATTAATGAATATATTATGAATTTATTGTGGTTTAGGGCTACAATTAACTTCCCATAATATACACTACAAATTACTAATTCAGTTTTATATATTTTATTAAATTCTATTCCAAGATATCTCACTACATTGAGGAAGCATTGGAAAATTAGTACAATGTTTATTTTTTATGGAAATTATATTCTTTAATATCTTGTGTTTCATGTAACATAGGAATTAAACAAACCACAATCAACTTTTAAAATATTATAATGTGACCATTATAGACTATATATTAAATTTTCGGGGGTGAATATAATTAACTGATTATGAAATATATAAAAGGTTCATATATAATATAAATATATTAATATTAATATATGAATATTTTCTTAATAAATCCACTCCATTTTTTTAAAAATACATTTTCTTCAAAAGTTGGGATTATTTTGTTTAATGAGAATATAATCTAATGAATTTTTCAATAATAGAGACATTTTATTTTATAAAAATAATATCATCTATGAAATTAAAATATAAAAATTATCATTTGGTATTGTTTTCATATTTATTTGAAAAGATTTATTAAATAGTTATTAGGGAAAAATACCGAATTTTTTTTTAAAAAAGTTGAATTTTTTTCAGAGATTTAAAAAGATCAATTTTAAAAAAAATATTATTTAAAAGTAAAAATAGTTATAAGATATTATTTAAAATTAAATTAATTTCATTATACTCAATTTAAGACTGATTTGTTTTTATAAAATTGTTTTATTAATAAATGAAATTTTTTAAAAAATATTTTTTTCATGGCATTTTATGTTTTGAGTTAAAATTACAATTTTCATTTATAAGATTTTAATTTAACAAAATTTATTCATTATTATTAATTTAGAGGTTTAAATTTGATAAATAGAAACCATTTATTTTTTGTTAATATGAATAGTAATTATGTATGTTTTATCACCTACGTAAAGGATAAATACTATTATTATTTGATAAACCTATTTAATAAGATCATAATAATTCATCATAGTTGTAAATTAATAATTGTAAATATAACCTTATCATTTTATGCATTAAATTGATATTCTAAATGCACAGTTATCCATCAAAAAATATTTCAATAAGAAAAAATAACTATATGTCACACTTTTAGTTCTAAATACATATTGTGAGTGTACACTTGAACAAAATAAAGTTATGAACAAATACAGATATTAATTTTTTTTAAAAAATAATTATATTCACGATGATAACATATTATTTATTTTTATTATCTATTTATTTACAGTAAACAATTTTTCAATACTAATTTAATAATTTATTATCAAATAGAAAATTCATATAAACAACATTAAAAGTATTTCATGTGATATAATTTTAGTTCTTATACAGTTTTCCACGAATTATATATATTTAAATGACATGTTATTTATGTGTAAATGATTTCTATTCAAAATAAAACTTTCTGTTGATGAATTTTAAGTAAAATTGATTTTAGAATATCAATATTACAATAATGGTTATTTACCAAAATAAAATACTCTTAAATTTACTAAAAAACATTAAGATCATTAAAAAGGAAAATGGCCATTGATATGAATGATAATACCCGCCATTTTCCAGTTATGAGTTAATAGTTATATTATATAGAAATATAAACCCATTTAAGAGTGAATAATACTTTGCTAGTTTTAATGTTCAAATAGGTCAACTATGGGATTGAATCAAATAATATGTTTAAATCACAACAAAAACAAAATTTTTTATGACATTTCAACCATATACTACATTAAGTTTAAATCAATTTAAAATTTAATGTTTCTTGTGAAAGAATTAAATTATAATTATGCATTTTATGAATTTACAATATTTCCACACAAATAAATTATTAAATGACACACAGTCCGTCAATTATTTACACTAATATTAGAATTCAAGATTGACTAATCCATACCCATGACTTTTATAAAAATACATAAACTTGTTTTTTTCTTCTCTATAATATACTAACCACATGTTCATTAATAATGTAACTAGAGAAGGTTTCTTGATGAATAAGTAATTTTTTTACATGATCTATTTCAATTAATATTTTATTATACCCCTTATTAAATTCATACAATTATCATTAAATAACAAATTAATATCATAAATATAGATAAATATTATTGTGTTTTTTAATCCACCATTATCCACACTCTCTGTCATTAAATGTTAAGTGAAAATTTCATTCCTGGATACATATGACTTACCATCTCTATATAGAGATACAATTCATTTTTCATCACGGACATTATATGATATATATTTTTGTTGGTTTAATGTTCATTTATGATAATTATTGTACTATTATATATATAAATTACAATGTAATATCTACCTTCTTAACTTCCAATTTTTTGGAAATGATAATATTGCTTATGCATATGTGTGGACTACCACATCTACGAAGGGGAGTGATTTTTTAATTTTATTCTTAGTTAGATTGTAATGAAGATGGATATGATTAAAATATATTATTTACATTATATTTTATTTACTATTTAAATGTTAAATATTAATCTTTCATTTCATACATTGAAAATTGTACACAACATTCATGCATATGTTAGACGTATAATTTTCTTGAACTATGTAATAATATTTCTATCTATAATTTTTTTTGGAATAAATATATATGTTTTTAAAATTAATAAATTATAATAATATCATTATTAAAATTTTATATAATCTTTAACCTGGAAAAAATTATAAATTATAAACTACCAATCCAAAACTCACATTAAAAACAGAGCAACTATTACCCGAAATAATATTGTTTTCAATTAATTTTAAATATAATAAGGATAAATGATTATAAATATTTAATAAATGGTATGATATGTATGATTATCATTTTGGATAATATTTATAATAAATATTTATTAATTATACAGGATGATTTCTCGTGTTCAATAGAATGTTTACCATATGAACGCGTATATTTCATAAAATAATTTTTATTCATGATTTTTTAAACTTGAGTCCCCACTGGGGAAATATTTTAATTCCAATACATATATTCAAAATTAATTTAATATAATAATTTTAAAAAACTCCAAATATTAATTAATTACATTTTTACAAATTATTAAATTTAGAAATTTTTTGAATGGAATATTCTTATCGTTTATCGTAGAATTTTATTTTTACAAATTTCAAAATATTGTTATTGAAATAATTTTTTAAAATAATCCAAAATTTAAAAATTAACAAATTTACTAATAAAAAATTTCTCAAATATTCACATACTTGTTTAAATAGAACTTCTCAATGAGAATTTTTTCCTTCATATCTGTCATCTTTTAAAAATAAGTGATTACTCAGTAAAATGGGTATTTTCCTTGAGAATTTTCAAAGGATCATTTTATATATTTTAATATATTTCAACATAATTTTTTTAATGTTGTAATTTAATAATGTTTTATATTATTATAAAATCTACATATATTTTACTAGATAATTTATGATCATTCTGAATGGTGATATACTATTTTGATTCTTTTTTCCATATTAATCATTATTTTTTTAGGGATTAGGGAAATTATTAAACTTTAGTATGATAATCTCATTTGGAATGCTTATGTTTATAATACATATCCCATATCGTATAAATATTTCATTGGAATTTGGGAGATATGTGTAGATCCCTATATGAACTCCAATGTGTTTTTATGTATCATGAGAGAAACTATTAAAGTAATTTATTATGACAATACCAATTTATATAATATGTCTTAGAATGAGACCTCAATGTTATGTTTATGGTTTCTAGAATTGATAATTTCCCCACTATGATAAAATATATTGGGTTTTCATGTGAATTTTTAATAATTTATGATGTTTATTCGTATGTTTGAAGATCATTTTATTATTTATATAATATCTTATCATCATTTATTCCTTAAATAATATTCATTATGATTATTCTATTGAATAGATAAAACATTTAGTTGGATTTTATTATTTTCATATTATTTATTACTTATTTATAAAATTTATCTACTAATTTACACATACCCTTAATGAGCATCCGATATCACCCATTTCTTATTATTTTTCTAAGGATGGCCTTAAGTATATACAGATTAATATGAAGGGACATTTCAATAAAAATAATAGTGTAGAAAAATAAAATACTATGATCTGTTATGTTTCAATATTTGATTTAATAGCCAATGATAAATCTTTTTTCTAAATCATTGAAAAAATTAGGTCTCTCTAGATTTAATTTCTTGAAAATTATGAAAATTAAATAAATTTAACACTAACTATGGGAATCTAGTATTAGTACCATTATAGGTGGTAATATATAAATTATAATAGAATCCCTGATTACTAGTTTTATGAAAACATATATTATGTAATAAAACCATATTATGTACATTGAGGATATTTTCAAAGAAACCATGATTATGATTTTGAGATTATAAATACAATAACATTCTATTTATAAAAAACTATTTCAATATTTTATAAATTAGACAAGATTATATAAATTATTATGATCTAACATATTTTATATAATTTCCTTGAAATGGAACATAGATGAATGTATAGAAACAATATTTGTGCATGTAAATATGTGTTGGGATTTGCCTTATAGGAATGTTAATGAATCGGCATCTAGAGATGAAGTTGTAACTGGAAAATTATAAAAATATTAGGAAAAAAGACTCTTTTTTTGGGAAAAAAACATACCTTAATTGAAATGCAGGATGATCTACAATTCATTTAAATAATGATAGAAAACATAATTAGTTATAATCCTCTATCATTCAATGGATATAACAAACCATTATTATTTAACGAATGAATAAGTTCAATAGATAAGAAATTACGTTATTAAGAATTATGGACCAAGAGGAATATTTCATGGTAGTTTATAATACCCTAGTGGATTTTAATAAATGGTGGGTATTGATTTATAAAACAATGGATGAGGTGTAAATAGAGAGAATTTAATATAAGGGGTTCAAAAAACATTTATTGAAAACATGTTTTCCTGGAAAGAAACAAGATTAAATGGAGAAATAATTATTGGGAATTTGAAAAATAAATAATATTATAATGACAAAAATATATATAATTCTGCTAGGTTATCTAAAAAAGATTAAAAATACCTATATAATACAAAGTTCAATATTGACCATTTTTTGTGGGATCAAGAAAATTCCCTATAGAGAAATACTTTCCCATGAATATTCATCATATACGGATATAATATCAGGTGATTTAATGATATAGAAATAATAATTAAATTCATATATATCTGATGGAATGTAATAGAAGAATATTAATGAGGATAAAAAATATATTCGGGGAATAATAGAGTGTAATGTAGAGCATATCCATGATAATTTTAATTATTAAAAAATAGTAAATCATTAATGATATAAAAGAATAATTATTTATGTGTAATAAATGGAAATACTTGACTTTTTTATATAAAAACTTTTTTTACAAAATTCAATTGATTATTATACTATCCAGATAATTTAATCAATAAAATAAAAATATTTTTATTTGTCTTATCATCTTATTTAAAATTTCATTAACTAATTGTTCTTAAATAAATTTCAACATCATATATTACATGATGAAATTTATATTTGATATGAATTTTTATGTCGGATGTAGTAAAATAATCTTTTAATGAATCATAATATTAATTTTTAATTATGCTGGAATTCGATTATAAAAAAACCATAATTGTTAGATCAGGTTATAGAATATTAAAAATATTACATTATCCTCAAACAATACTTTAAAAAATTAAACATAATCCATTCCATAGGTTGTTAACCTTAAGGTTCTTCAAAAATATTAAAACACAAAAATAATCAAAAACATTAGAATAGGATTAATAAATTTCAAAAATGATTTTTTCTATATTCCTTAATAATGATACTTTTAATGTCACAAATAGATACCTTGATCACAATATAGTTATTTAAATTACCATAAAACCATAATGAAAAAATGAATGTATATAATTAGTAAGTATATAATTTTTCTTCAAAAAACTTCATATTAAAAAATATAAATAATAAAATATCATACACACCAGAAGGAAATACATTTTCATCAATTAAATATTTAGTTCAATTTCCACTAGTACTATCTTAATTGCTTCTTCAATGTCAATTTTCTATTTATTTAACTAAAACATTATTAAGAAGGAATTATGAACATATTAACATTTACTATTCTAATATTCATGTATTCTATGAAAATAAAACATTACCACTAAAATATTATTCTTTGTTTTCATAACCATTCAATATATTCATTTAAATCATTAAATAAATAAAAAACAATTTTACAATATTATACATTTCAGGTTTCATATAACATTATTATTTTTTGATAAAATAATTAAAAAACATAAGCCATTAATCCAAAACATTAATATTGAAACCAACTACATACATTCTTTATTTATTAATCTTTGGTAATAGTAAAAAATATAATGAAATTGATCCCTTTTTTTCTTATAAGGTATATTCCCATCACACTATGGGAATTTATTTTTATAGTTCCCTAAATGTTTATAGTAGAAACGTTAAAATGTAGTGGTTTAACTATTGTATTTGTCTTCATGGTTATCTTTCTCTATACACATGAAAAAAATCCACATTCCCTTCAATAATCTACCATTTTGTTTTTTCCATAATAATCACATATTGTATAATCATTCTATCTATTATTCCACTAATCAATTTTTTCTCCTCATTTATATTATTCTATTACATTCTATCAGATATATATGAATTTAATTAGTATTTCTCTATCATTAAATCACCTAATATTATATCTTTATATGATGAATATTCTTGGGAAAGTATTTCTCTATAATGAGTTTTCTTGATCCCACAAAAAATTGTCAATATTTCACTTTGTATTATATATGTATTTTTAATCATTAGTAGATAAACTAGAAGAATTAGATATATTATTATCATTATGGTATTCTTTATTTTTCAAATTCCAAATAATTGTTTCTACATATAATCTTGTTTCTTTCAAGGAAAACATGTTTCCAATAAATGTTTTTTTAACCCCTTATATTAAATTATCTCTATTTCCACCTCATCCATTGTTTTATAAATCATTACCCACCATTGATTAAAATCCACTAGGGTATTATAAATTACAAAAAAAAATTACCCTTAGTCCCTAATTCCTAATAATTTAATTTCTTTTCTATTGAACTTATTCATTCATTATGTAATAATGGTTTGTTAGATCCATTGAATGATATAGGATTTTAACTAATGAAGTTGTCTATAATTGTTTAAATGAATTGTAGATCATCCTGCATTTCTATTAAGGTATCTTTTGTTTCTCATAAATAGAATCTTTTTTCCTACTGTAGTTATAATTTTCCAGTTACAACTTCATCTCTAGATGATGATTCATTAACTTTCCCATAAGGTAAATCCCAACACAAATTACATGCACAGATATTGTTTCTATACATTCCTCTTTGTTCCATTTCATGGAAATGATATAAAATATATTAGATCATAATAAATTAAATAATATTGTTTAATATATAAAATATTGAAATGGATTTCTTAAATAGAATGTTATTGTATTTATAATATCGAAATCATAATCATGGTTTCTTTGAAAATATCCTCAAAGTACATAATAGTATTCAATTAAATAATATATGTTTTCCTAAATCTAGTAATCAGGGTTTCTATTATAATTTATATATTACCACCTATAAATATACTAATACTAGATTCCCATAGTTAGTGTTAAATTTATTTAATTTTCACTATATACAAGTAATTAAATATATAAGGACCAATTTTTTTAAGATTTAGAAAACAATGTATCATTGGATATTAAATCAAATTTTGAAACATAACAGATCAAAGTATTTTATTTTACAACACTATTATTTTGATTAAAATGTCCCTTCATATTAATCATAATATACTTATGGCCATCCTTAGAAAAAATATAAGAAATGGGTGATATCAAATGCTCATTAAGGGTATGTGTAAAATAATAGATAAATTTTATAAATTAGTAATAAACAATATGAAAATAATAAAATATGACAACATATTTTATTTATTCCATAGAATAATCATAATGAATAATATTTAAGGAATAAATGATAATAAAATACTATATAAATAATACAATGATCTTCAAACATACAAGTAAACATCATAAATTATTAAAAATTCACATGAAAATCCAATATATTTTATCATAGTGAGAAAATTATCAATTCTAGATACCATAATCATAACATTGAGGCCTCATTCTAAGACATATTATATAAATGGGTAATGCCATAATAAAATCCTTTAATAATTTCTCTAATGAGACCTACCGACACATTGGAGTTCATATAGGGATCTACCCATATCTCCCAAATTCTAATGAAATATTTATATGATATGGGTGATGAATTATAAACACATGCATTCCAATTGAAATTATCATACTAAATTTTAATAATTCCTCTAATCCAAAAAAATAACTATTAATATGGAAAAAAGAATCAAAATAGTATATCACCAGTCAGAATGATCATAAATTATCTAGTAAAAATTATGTAAATCGTATAATAATATAGAAACATTATTAAATGATAACATTAATAAAATTATGTTAAACTATATTAAAATATATAAAATGATCCATTGAAATGTCTCATGGAAAATACCCATTTTACTGAGTTATCACTTATTTTTAAAATATGAAAGATATGAAGGAAAAATTTCTCATTGTGAAATTCCATTTAAAAAAGTATGTGAATATTTGAGAAATATATTATTAAAAAATATGTTAAATTTTTTAATTTTGGATAATATTAAAAAATAATTTCTATAACAATATATTGAAATTTTTATAAATAACATTGTATGACAAATGATAAGAATATTTCATTCAAAAAATTTCTAATGTTAATAATTTTTAAAAATGTCATTAATTAATTTTTGGAGATTAGTAAAAGTATTATATTAAATTTATTATGAATATATATATTGGAATTAAAATATTTTCCGAGCATGGACTCATGTTTAATAAATCATGAATAAAAATTATGTTATGGAACAAATGGATTCATATGGTAATCATTCTATTGAACATGATAAATCATCCAATATAATAAATAAATATTTATTATAAATCTGTTCCAAAACCATAATCATACATATAATACCATTTAATAAATATTTATAATAATTTATCCACAGTTTATTTAAAATTAATTGAAAAAAATACTATTTCGTGTTATAATTTCTCTGTTTTTCATGTGAGTTTTGGAATTATTATTTATTATCTATAATGATTTCAAGGTTATATATTATATAAAATTTTAATAATGATATTATTATAATTTATTATTTTTATATACATATATATTTTATTCCAAAAAAATTATATATAGAAATATTATTACATAGTTCAAGAAAATTATACTTCCAATGTATGCATGAATGTTGTGTTAATTTTTCAATGAATGAAATGAAAGATTAATATTTATCATTTACATAATCATTAAAATATAATATAAATAGTTTATTTTAATCATATCCATCTTCATTACCATCTAACTAAGAATAAAATTAAAAAATCACTCCCCCTTCGTAGATGTGATAGTCCACACATATGCATAAGCGATATTATCATTTCCAAAAAATTGGAAGTTAAGAAGGTATATATTAAATTATAATTTAGATATATAATAGTACCATAATTATCATAAATAAACATTAAAACAAGAAAATATCTATCATATCATGTCCGTGATGAAAAATGAATTGTATCTATATATAGATATGGTAAGTCATATGTATCCATAAATGATATTTTCACTTAACATTTAATGAGAGATAGGGTGGTTAATGGTGGATTATTAATCACAATAAAATTTATCTATATTTATGATATTAATTTGTTCTTTAATTTTAATTTTAAGAATTTAATAAGAGTTTTAATAGAAAATTAATTGAAATAGATCAAGTAAGAAAATTAATTATTCATCAGAATACCTTCTCTAGATACATTATTAATGAAAATATGGTTAGTATATTATAGATAATAGAACAAAAAAAACAATTTTATGTATTTTTAGAAAAGTAGTGGGTAGGGATTAGTCAATCTAGGATTCTAATATTGGTATAAATAATTGACGGAGTGTGTGACGTTTAATAATTTATGTGTGTGTAACTATTGTAAATTCATAAAATACATAATTATAATATTAATTCATTCAAAAAAAACATAAATTTTAAATAGATTTAAACTTGATCTACTATATTGTTGAAATATCATAAAAAAATTTGTTTTTTGGTGATTTAAACATATTATTTGGTTCAATCCCATAGTTGACCTATTTTATCATTTACTCTAGCAAGGTATTATTCACTCTTAAATGGGTTTCTATTTCTATAAAATATAACTATTAACACATAACAAGAAAATGGCGGGTATTATCTTTCATATCAATGGCCAATTTCTTATTTAGTGATCATAATGTTTTTAGTAAATCTAAGAGTATTTTATTTTGGTAAATAACCAGTATTGTAATATTGATACTCTAAAATCAATTGTACTTCAAATTCATCAAAAAAAAGTTTTATTTTGAATATAAATCATTTACACATAAATAATATGTCATTTAAATATATATAATTCATGGAAAACTATATAGAACTAAAATTATATCACATGAAATATTTTTAATGATGTTTATAAGAATTTTATCTTTATTAATGAATTATTATATTTGTATTGAAAAATTTGTTAATGTAATTAAATAGATAATAAAAATAAATAATATGTTATCATCATTAATGTAATTTAGTATTTTCAAAAATTTAATATCGTGATTTTTTCATAACTTTTTTTGTCTCAGTGTACACTAATAATATGTATTTAAAACTAAAAGTTTGACATATTGTTATTTTCATTTATTGAAATATTTTTTGATGGACAACTCTGAATTTAAAATATCAATTTAATGCATAAAATGATAAGGTTATATTTACATATATTCATTTAAAACAATGATGAAATATTATGATCTTATCAATTTGTTTTATCATATAATAACAGTATTTATCCTTTACGTAGGTGATAAAACATACACAATTACTATTCATAATAACAAATAATAAATGGTTTCTATTTATCTAATCTAAACTTCTATATTAATAATAATGAATAAATTTTGATAAATTAAAAACATATAAATGAAAATTGTAATTTTAACTGAAAACAAAAAATGCCAAGTAAAAAAAACATTGTTTAAAAATTTTCATTTATTAATAAAAAAATTTATAATAAAATAAAGTATTAAATTTATTATAATCAAATTGATTTAATTTTAAATAATATAATATAAATATTTTTACTTTTATATAATATTTTTTTAAAATGGTTATTTTTATATTTCTGCAAAAAAATACAATTTTCAATAAAAATCGTTATTTTTCAGTATTAACTGGATAATAATTCTTTTCAAATAAATATGAAAATAATATCAAATGATAATTTTTATATTTTAATTTCATAGATGATATTATTTCTATAAAATAAAATGTATCTATTTTGGAAAAATTGATTATAGTATATTCTCATAAAACGAAATAATCCCAACTTTTGAAGAAAATGTATTTTTAAAAAATGGAGTGGATTTATTAAGAAAATATTGATATATTAATATTAATTTATTTATATTTTATATGAACCTTATATATATTTCATAATCAATTAATTATATTCACCCCCTAAAATTTAATATGTAGGTTATAAGAGTCACATTATATAATTTTAATAGTAGATTGTGGTTTGTTTAATCCCTATGTTACATGAAACAGAAGCTATCAAAGAATATAATTTCCATGAAAAATACCCAGTGTAATAATTTTCCAATCCTTTCACAATGTGGTGAGATATAAAGAAAAATAATTTAATAAAATCTATAAAAATGAATTAGTAATTTGTGGTGTATATTATGGGAAGTTCATTGTAGCACTAAACCACAATAAATACATAATATTTTCATTAATTTAACATATTTATTTATAATTAATTAACAACTTATATTATAACATAAAAATATCACCATTTTTAATTAGGGTATCATTAAGTTATGTTTAATGATATAAAGGACTAAATTCTCTCCCATATGAGTTTTTTTATTTTAGATCATTGATACTATTTATCAGAGAAATTATATTATATTTTATGTAATTATTGGATCTTACATTTAAAAGAGGTTATATAAATATATTTTTTACAAGATGTAGAGAAAATTATGTTACTATAAAATGATAGAATGCATTTTATGATACTATGGAAGTTATTTCAGTGATTATAATTCCTTATTTTAAAAGACAATATTATTGGTTCTAAACAACTTGGGTGATTGTATATTTTAGAATCACGTATTGAATATTTATTTATATATTATGGTGAAATATAAGATTCCAACTAGAGAGACTATGATATGAAATCTTACATAATAAGTTGATTATGATGTAGATTTGTATATAATAAAAGTTATCAGTTAAATATTTTAAAAGGATGAATTATTTTGGGTTTATTAATGTTGGATATAATATTTTATGTGGTAATATCTTTATATTGACTCTGAAGAATTAAACACTATTAGATAATTAAGATATAATTACACAATGTAAAAAATCCAATTGTTTGGATGGTTGATGTAGAGATGGTTTTTCAAATGAATATACGACTCAATGAATTAATAAGTGTTGTTTCTATTTTGTGTAATATAAAATTAGAATCAAATAAACATTTAAAATATCATTATGTTCTATATAATAAATGGTGTGTATTCCTTATACATATTAGAGATTCTACAGATTTAGTTGATATAAATATAACTAAGTCCATTATAATGATTTGTTTTATGGAATTGAGATTTGAGAAGTTTATGATGATCATATGTTAGTAAAGAATGCTAATATATATTTTATCATTTATACATAAAAGGATACAAAAAATTATTATGAATAATTTATTGACTATTATAATGTTTGACATATTATTTTAGAGAATAGTGAGGAACCTACCAGAAATATATAGAACATATAAAATGATTTATTTGTATAAAGAAATTATCTAAAACTATCAATAATGATTATGGAAACTCAATATAATTTTGATAATATGAATCCCTGAAATTATAAAATCAAACACCTTACTACCTCTAGTGTAATAAAAAAAATCTTCATAATATTATTAATAAATGAAAACAATTAAATCAACAAAAGATATATGGAGTGCATGCAATAATATTTTTTATGCATCGAACACTAACTCATATTTTTATCATTGAAATAAAAAAACTATTATACTCATGGATCATACTGTAGATGTATAATCATCATAATAACTTTTTTATATATCCAAATATTATTCATTTGATGACATGAATTACTATTATTTCTTGATTAAAAATAAAGATGATACATTTAAAATTCATAAATTTGTAATACAATATGCTTATTTATTTCAATCATAAATTATAATCAGTCTAAACAAAATTTAGTATAAAAATATAGTATTATGAATTATTTTTCTTCCTCACCCATAAATAATAATAACATTAATTATTTAAAAGATACACATTATCGCGACCAGACCTAATGGGGCTCGGGTCGTGACTCCCCAATCCCACCTCCAATAGGCCAGAGGATGGTGACTAGTGTTGAGTAGGATATCAAACACAAGGGAGGTATTATACTAAGGGACATATACACATGCACCCACATACAAAGCATGTTTATAATAATTTTATTTATTAAAAAATAGTAAATAATTAATTATCTAAAAGAATAATTATTTCTGTCTAATAAATGGTAATACTTGAATTTTTTATTTCATATCTTTTTTTATAATATTAAATTGATTATTATATTATACAGATAATTTAATTAATAAAATAAAAATATTTTATTTTTTTTTCATTGTATGTACAATTTCATTAACTAGTTGTGCTTCAATCAATTTCAACTTCATATATTACACAATGAAATTTATATTTGATATGAATTTTTATGTATGAAAAAGTAAAATTAAATTTTAAGGAATCATAATATTCATTTTTAATTATGTTTTCATTCTATTATTAAAAAACAGTAATTGTTAGATCTGGTTATCGAATACGAAAAATAGTACTTTATCATCAAACAATGCTATAAAAAATTAAACATAATCCATTCCATAGGTAGTTAACATTAAGTCTCTTCAAAAATATTAATACACAAAATAAAAAATTATAAAAACATAAGAATAAGATTAATAAATTTAAAAAGTAATCTTATCTTTAATCATTAATAATGATACATTTAATGTTAGATATAAATACCTTGATCACAATATAGTTATTTAAATGACCATAAAACCGTTGTGAAAACATGAATGTATCTAATTAGTATGAATATAATTATTCCTTAAAAAACATATTAAAAAATATAAATAAAAACATATCATACACACCAGGAGGAAATACATTTTCATCAATTAAATAAGTAGTTCCATTTCCACCAATACTATCATAACTGCTTCATCAATGTCAATTTTCTATTTATTCATGTAAAACATTATTAAGAAGGAATTATGAACATATTAACGTTTATTATTCTAATATTCATGTATTCTATGAAAATCGGAAAATTAAGTAGAAAATGTGACGTAAATGATGTGGAGCACATACCATATCCAGAAAGAGTTTGCAGCGTCATACCAGTGAGTGAGAATGGTACACAATAGAAGTTAACTTAATTGAAAATGGTTTGTCTCAACAGTATTCGTTAAAGGGTATGTGGTATGTAGAATGAATGACAGTTCATATGTTGTAAGAAGATAATTGATCCACCTAGATGTAATGGTAGTATATAGAACACTAGGGAAAAATGGTTCATGGAATGGAAACAATTTGTGGTAGGAGGATTGGAATGAAATGATGGATGTATAGAATCATAGAATTGGAAATTCATTGATTACGGTATTTTGCACTTATCTGTTCATATATAAGTTTCACTAATCCAACTAATTATAAGGGTGAGTGAATTTCATTAGAGAACAACTCTTTCCACCTGGATTTCGGTGATGTTCAAAAGTGGTTTGCGGGATGAAATTCAAAAATGGCTAATGAATTTCAACAAACAATTTGCAAAACTATTTTTGTAAGACATTGTAGAATGAAAAATATTAAAATACCACAAATGAATAATGTGGTACGTAGAGTTGAAGCTTCATTATGTGGAAGATAATGTAGTCTACATACAAAGAACAATTTCTGGATAGAGGGTGATTCATAGAAGAAGATCATGGATTTCGAATATAGAGTTAGTTCACGAATGAGAAGGAATATTCGTCTGTAGATAATGGGTAGTTTTCTAAAGTGGAGAAAGTATGTGGAGGAGTTGTACAGAATATCATACCTAGTACACAGTACGCGGGAGGAGTAGGTGGTTTGGGGAACACTCATGGATGCTTTAGAATGATTCAAATATGTTTGATAAATTGTTATTTTGTATCTAATAATACCTAGGAGGGTGGACTTCATCTGTGGATGTAAAAGGAACTTCCAAATAGCATCTATCTATAGTTGAGGATGCATAATATAGGAAAATGAAAGGACCTACATTCCAATAATTTCTACTTAACCTACATGTCTATAAATTATGAGTGTAATACATTCCATGAATACTGATAGAATCGAGAGGAAGACGGTGACCCTATCTACTGATATTGATCCATATAAAGAGGCATATGGAGTGACCATTGGGATTTAATTGTGAAAACTGTAAATCTTTTAAAGGTAGAAAGCATGGGAATAAAAGATCTATCCCAAACATGTTACTCATTATAGGTAGTGAGAATTAGTTAATTTTATACATCAGAAAATCATTGTTGTTTTCTCTATGGACATATCCTAGTGATGGTGATCTAAGTAAAAAACATTGTGTCCTATGAATGATTTCAAATATATTCATATATTTCTACAAGAGGAAGAGATAATTTAGTTTTTCAAAACAAAAATAATTATCTGAATGGGGAGATGTTTTTTGTCTATAATACCATGATTCACCCCCTCTCACTGTATTCAACCAAGTGGAAGAAAAAATTGTATGATAGGGAACTGTTGAAATTCATTGGATCTCTCCCAATGAAATAAATGGAGGAGCTTAATCATAAAATTATTATGACGATGATAGTAATAATATTCAATTATCGATGAATCTGATGTAACAAATCATTTGATCATTTGTAATGGATGTCTTTACAATAGTTCTGCATGGAATATCAGCTGACATCAATAGTGGTGATTTAACAAATATTGATGTAATGTAATTGGATATTGATGGTAAAATGATCAATAGTTTAGGGGGGGCACTGTCAAATTAAATTTATATGAATCTGTTGTCCAATAAAACATATAATTCTAATAGGGAAATTTTATTGAACATTTAAGAGGGTGACATAATAGTCTGAAAAGAAAAGATACTGGTTCTAGTAACCAATAATGTGGAACTTACAATAAACCCCAATTAAACTATTGATGTATTCTTATATAGGGTAAATATTATTATTGAAATCTTTTAGGTCATGGAGAATTCATTAATGATATAACTATTATGAAATGTATCTTGTGGAATCATCTACTTAATTCAATTCAAATGATTTAGTATTTGAAGGAAAATACCTAAATGAGGTGACACTGGATAACCTACATAGTACCGTTGTATCATATGAAATGAGAAATGATTATAACGATGGAGTGGACATGTGGAATTCCAATGAAGTGACATTGAAGGCTATGCAGAATATATCTGCTGAAGACTACCCTAAAGAGGACAATTTGGTAGATGTTATATCATTTCACTCCAAAAATAATCAAATGGGATAAGGGAATTTAAGATTTAAATTTCCATTTACATGATTTAAATGTATAATGATTGGGAATTTTGTAATAAAGTGAGAATTTAATTTTTATGATGATAATGATGACAATGATTAAATTCCCTAAATGAAGTATTCATCAAATTGTTATGTTATTAGAACTATTAATAGAGTTTTATCCAAAAGAAGAATATGATTTCAAAGGAAGATGAATGTTCAGATGATTTAGCAATAGAAGTGTTTGAGGAACGTAATGATCAAAAACTACATTCATTGGTGTTGTTGAAAATTCATTAAGAATATATGATCATGACAATAATGAACTAAAATTTGAAGGAAAAGTAGATCATGAAGATGAATTTGAAGTCATACTTTATGAAATTTATATTTTCATATCCCAAACAATGAAATATTACAACATTTTTTTAATTCCAAACCCTATATTTAGTATAAAGATGATGATAATTTTGATATGAATGTTGAAATTTAAAAGACAAGTTCTTTAATTTATGAAATGTCACAAAAGTGGTTGAATAAAAGAAAAAATTGAAGAAAATAATATATGAATTGATAGTTTCACTCAAAATTGAAATGATTAAATCAAATGTATCGAAGAACTAGAAGAGGAAGTCATTGTTCTATGCCAAATAGTTGTAGATCAGGATAAAATATTAACTGATTGTTCACCATTTGAAAAGAAGATCATAATTGCAATAGAGAAGATGAAATTTTAACATAGTGTTACATGGGAATTGAGACATAAATTAATGATTAATGATAATGAAAATATGGTGCCTGATCTAAAATAGAAATCCATTATTGTTCTAGTCAGATTCTAAGACACCACTTCATGATTAAAGACTAATAAGGTTACAAAGAATAATCATAGGATTTAGAGAACCCAAGTTACAACTAATGGGGCATCATTTCATAGTAGAATGTTTCTCATAGAAGATGATATTTTTTTGGAATTATATGAAACTCTCAAAATGTATGTTACATAGTAAATAGGGACCAAAGGGAACAAGACCCTCAGAGTTGGTTTTTCAGTTCTCAATATTCAAGGTCATCATTTCATCATCTTTCTTTCAGGTGTAAAGATCACATATATATGTTAAGATAATTCACATCAACACTATAGAGGAAGCTTCTATGGAAGACTGAATTTTTTCACAAGAAGAAAAAAAATGTATCATCGAGAGTGGTGAAATTTCAAAATCAATTTAATGATCAGCATGTTGAAGTTATTCCATCATATACTACGGAAGATCAATATTATCATTCAATATAAGTTATGATGTCAGCGAATATGTAATAAAGAAAATGGTTGGACAAAAAAAGGCTCCATGAACTTGTTTTCAAGGAGACATATCACTCTGGGATAGGATCATTGATAGTGGATTCACTTCCCATATAACGGGAAATAAGTATCTACTGACTGAAATCAGGTACGGTAAAGAAGTTATAATATGATTTTGTAATGATGAGGGGCTGAATATTATTGGTTCTTGAAATGATAGGTTTATGGAAAAATACATGTTATGAATAGATGTCATATTTTTTGAAGTCCTTAGTCACAACCTACTTAGAGATATTCAATTGTGGGACCTAGGTCCAACCATAAGATTTCCCAAAAAATAATATATCATCGAAGAAATGGATCACGTTATTGTGTTTTATGGAATGCATAAAAAATAGAATATACACCTCGTGAGTGGAGAAGAAGATATATACATTCTGTATAAGGTTGAAGTAAACAAGAAATGAAATAAGAATCATGGACACATAATCAAAACATCCCTGGAAGATCTTGTGAAATAAAATGTTTCTCAAAATCTCCCAAGATTATCTTGTGATCATACTCATACTTGTGATGACATCCAATAAGGGAATATTGTTCAAAAGATATATAAGGAATAGGAAAAATGATAAATATATTTCTTTTCATGGTGAATATTATTGTGTGTTGGCCAATATTTCCTTGAAAATTTGATGGGAGGAGATATTGGGTTCTATTAATTGATTATTATAGAAGAATTACATTGGTTTCACTAATCAAATTAAAATATAAAGTGTTTTGTTGAATTAAAAGATATCAATGAGAATGTGAAAATATTCTTGGCTAGAAACTATGGATGATTTGAATAGATAATGAATTAATTTTCACAAATATAGAAGTGTCTTATTATCTCAAGAATCATGGGATAAATAATTAGGTTTTAGTGGTAATAACTCCTCAACAAAATGGAGTTGTTGAGAGAATAAATTTTATTGTGGACAACATGACAAAAACCATGCTCATTGAGAATGATATTCTAGAGAGGGTTAGGAAAGAGGTGGTGAGGAAAACTATTTACACATTAAAAAGAGTCATATTTTCCCCAAATGTGGAAAACACTCTATATGACCTATGTTATTGAATAAAGCCTTCATTGAAATACATTTGAGTCTTCAGAAATAAGTCATTAAATCTTAATATGGAAAAATATAGGATGTATGAATATCATGGAGATAAAAATATATTTATGGGATACAAAAAAAAGATAAGGAATATTAATGATTTAGTAAGAGTATAAATAAGATTGGTGAAATACATTATGTAAAAATAGTTGACAATGGGTAGATTCATTAGGAAATACTTGATAATTCATAGGAGGATAGTGATTATGACATAAAAATATTAGGAGATCCTCATGTTCTATATATTTATTCATATGAAGAATCAGATGATGAGAGTAATGATAATAAACAAGTGTCTCCATAGAGGCTAGTTGAAAGAGCTGAAATTGATATACATAAAATAATTGGTGATTAGACCACACTCTAGTGCTGACTAGGTGGGTGAAGTGTCTACAAAAAGCATCATACATATCCCATATGTATGAGTAAATTATTTTATGAAGAATCTGGATATGATAATTGGGTTCAATAAATGAATAAAGAGCATGACCCAATTGATAATAATCAGATTTGGGAGATTGTTTCGAGATGAGAATACAATAATTTAATGCTACAAAATGATACATTTGTAAAAAAATAATGAATATAGTGTTTTGAATTAAAATAATGAAAAAATGTTGACAAAAGAGTACTCCCAGATTGAGTTTATTGATGTTGATGAATATTTTAACCGATTATAAGGATTGAAAAAATAAGAATATTCATTTCCAAAGCAGTTCATAGAAAATAAACGGCTTTTTAGATGGATTTCATGTCTGCATTTCTTGAATGGGGTTATAGAATAAGTTTACATTGGGAAGCAAGATGGTTTTGTCATTAATGAATTTGAGAAAAAAAATTTAGCTGAAAAATAATTATATGGATTGAAGCTAGCCCCTAGAGCATGGTATTCATTGATTGATCAGTTTCTAATGGAATTCATTTTCTCGCGATGTGATGTTGATTACAATCTATACATAAAAAAAGTATGTATTCAAAGGATTATGGTTCTTGTTTATGTTTATAAAATAATAATTTGGTGGAATAGATGAAGCACCATAAAGATAATTTTCTGAATTCCTGAAATGTGAGTTTGAAATTTCGATTATAGTTGAGCTAACGTTTAACCTATCTTATAGGTGAAACACAGAAATAATGACACATTTATTTCTCCATATAAATATTCTATAGAGATTTTGATAAGTTTTGGATTGGATAATTAGAACGATATGAAGACTCTTGTTTATACCTTGTTAAAACTATTAGAGGATGATGAAGGAATAATAGTCAATATCAAATTATATGGGAATATCAGTGGAATTATATTTCAAATGACAACAATAAATAATGATATTGTATTTTCCATATGGAAATCAGCAAGGTCTCAATGAAATCCCAAACAGAGACACATGTTTGTAGTGAATAGAATAATATAATATATTAATAGAATAGTGGATCTTGTCTTAATGTAAAATGATAGTTCTAATCAAGAAACATTGGGATATATAAATATGTATTGGGTCGCATCATCATATGACAAGAAATAATTGATCATATACACCTTATATCATATTAGATTGTGTATTTATTAATTAATAATGAAAAAATAATTATTTTCATTAATAACCGTAGAAGATGAATATATTGCATCTACCCAATAATGAAAACAGTTAATGTGGACGATGCAGCAAATTGATGATATTGATTTTGAAGTGATTTCTTCGATCAGAATCCATTTTTATAATTAATGTGATATAAAATAGAGAAAAATTATAGTGGATCAGTCATTGATAACTAACATTGAATTCAAATAAAAATTTATCACGGAGAACATGAATCATGGGCTTGTGATGTTGCATTATATTGCCAAAAAAATAAAATATGCAGTTATTCTTACAAAAGACTGAACCAATGAATAATTTGAAAGGCATTGACCATTTGTGGGAGTCCAGTCGAAGCCCCACAATTGAAAAAGTATGGATGTGGGACCCCCTATCCCTGATTTATGATGTGTTTTTCCTATTGTACGAATATATGTTATTTAAAAATTGAAGACAACCATGATGTGACCCTGGGGAACATTGATAATGTGGGATAAAGTGTGACTATATATTGGGAGACAATACATGCGAATAATATGTTAAGAGAAGCAACAATATAGTGGTGTTAAATAAGATATGAATTCGTTTAGGGAAACATAATGATTTCTGGGAGTTTTAAATATGCCAATTTTAAAAGTGGTTGGTCAATGATTGTAGCTAAAGTTCATGATAAAATCAATTAAGTGGTTTCAAATGATGTTTCCAGGAATGAAGTGGTTAGGTTATGAACATTTCATTATACTGTTGTTTCCCTTTTGGATCATTTCCCATGATGGCTTATATAATGTGTTGATTAAATCTTTTTTCTCAATCTTAATTGCATGAATAATATGTTGGTCGAAGATGAAAATAGTTTTAACAAGGCATCAAAATGTGATGAATTGTTATAATAAGAGTTGTTAACAAACACAAAGGGGGGATTGTTGGGTAAAATTAACACAAGTTAACCTCTCGTTATGTATTATGTTCTATTGTGTACATTTTAAAAGATAAATGATCACAAATGGGTATGGTTGGTTTTTTTCATAGTCATGTTTTTATGGTGGTATATGTTCCATGTGTTTGCCAAATTTTTGGGTACCGATATCAGGAATTTCGGGTTTCCCGATGTATGGTTTTAAAAATAGTATTTAATGGTGTGATTAACAGAGAATAAGGTTGGCATAGAAAGATAAACATGAATCCCAAGGCATGGACCATGTACCTTGTCTTGGTGGGTTTTGAGGTCGTATACCAAGTAGATAGAATGATACGCGAGATCAGTTCACTGAACCGAAAGTGGATTGTGGTGATGGTTTGCAGTGAATGTTATGTAGTATGTGGATGGTGTGATGGTTCGTAGTATGGTAAAATAGAAAGGAACCTCATAGGAGAAAAGTTAAGTACATAGACCTCTGTGAAAAAATGGATCACAAAATGGGTGTAGTTTGTGGAAGGGGGTTCATTATGTGGTAGAGGATGTACCGAATGAATGATTTTGTAATTCTTAGATTAGTGGATTTTGAAGATATATTTTACAATATAAGGAATAAAAATTTCACTGATTATAATAGTGAGATATTATCATTAGTGACATCTCTTCACCATAAGTATTTGTTGAAGTCCAAAAGTGGATTGCAAAATCTATTCCACAATGGATGAATAAGCTTGCAAAATAGTTCACAAAAGTATTTTTTCTGGGACGTTGTATTGTACAAATGGTGAAAAACATGTGGAAGAAGAAAATGGTACGCAGAGATAGAGTTTTGGTACAGGTATGATAATTTATTATTTGTACATGTAATTATTAATGTATAGAGGGTGATTCAAAGAAGAAGTTCGCATTGTTGGTAGACAGGGCGATACATGACAATAAATGAGGTGGAGTCCATTGATGAAGAGTGGTTTTCAAAAGAGGCAATGTAATGAAGATGAGGTGTTCCATGTACCATACCCAGTATAAAAATATTGGGAGGAGTATGTGGTTCAAGAAACACTCAAGAATGTTTATGAATGCTTCAAATCAGTTTTAAATTGTATTTCTCAGTATTTTACAATACCTTGGAAGGTGGAGTTCATCTGCGTGTGAAAAATGAACATCAAAAGAGAAAATATGTATATTAAAGGATGAATCATTCCTAAAAATGAAGGAACATAGATGTCCATAAACTATTAATGACATAAAGTTTCTATAAACAATGAGTGGATTATTTTCCAATAGAAGTGAGTGAAAAAATAAGAAGTTGGTGACCCTTTGCAATGGTTGATATCCAGATAATGATGCACATGTAGTGACACATGGGAATTCAATGAACATACCCAAAATCTAGAAAAGGCAGTGAGCCATGGAATAGATGTTCTAACCCAAACATTGTAATAATAATTGGTAGTGAGCCTTAGTGAATAAGGTACATTCTCTCATCATTGTTGTACGCTCCTTGGAGGTAACCCATTGATTCTGAACCAAGTTAAAAAATTGTTTTCTCATGTGCATGATTTCATATTTTCTTATATATTTCTATGGGAGAAAAATATTATTGAGTTTTTTACAATGAAAAAATATCCTAAGGTGTAAGTGTTTTATTCATTTAGACCATGATTAAACCACTCTTAGGGTATTTAACCTTTTGGACGTAACAACCTTCATTATATTGATGTATTTAAATCAAATTTAATAAATAGTATCATAATTGACATTAAGGATAATTGATCCAAATAATATTGTAATAAATAATGTAAACCCTTGTAAAATATTTAAAGCATTTATGGGGGTAATATACTATATATAATTTCATATTTTTCATATTATTATTCAATACATACCTTATTTGTAAATTTATAACCATTTATGTGTAAAAAATGTGATTCTACTATTAATATTTTCATTTTTTGATTGTGTTGTTAAACTAATTTTTGGTTTCTAAAACACCATTTATTTTGAAAAAAAATTATTGGATGATAATAACTGAACCGCATCCTTCCCTAGGATAAAATACATATCCATTTGGATTAATTTTTTTCTATATAACTTCATAATTATAATTTAATTTTTTTTAAAATTACAAGAGTTCCTATGACTAATATTATAAAAGGACACCAAATTATTTGCTAATTTACACCACATTGGGAATCCTAGATTGTCCATTGTCAACCAAATACTATTCTAAAAATCATTAGACGTGTTTTGGATGCTACTTTATATATATAATATTATACTTGTGTAACATAAGATTGGATATTAATAAGGTCTCCCAATGAATAGTTAATGGTATTGATTGACCATATTCAATTTATTTTTTCTTATTACTCTTATAAATATATTTAATTTTTCATAAAATAATAAAATATTTATCATAAATATAAATATATTTGGTTATTTTTATTAAAATAATATGAACCACCCTTTCCACCATCAAATTGTATGTGAAATAACCACTCAAGCATACATGTACTTTACCATCTCTACATAGTGATACAATTAATTTTTCATCACCATCATTTATGGATGGGTAAATTTTTCTCTTGGAAAATACGTGATGAAATTGGTTTAAAAGACAAGTATCTAGACAACTATTAAATTTTCTTAACATGACATCAAAATGGGTTTACCATCTTTATTAGCTTTTTAAGAATGATTTTGGTGGTTCATGTATGGTTACAGAATCATTCATTCTCAATTTACCATATTCCACTCTTATAAATAGAAAATGGATCCAAAATCCATGAAAGGGTACATACATTCATTCCAATGTCAATAATCCATATAATGATTTAGACCTAATGTTGATTAATAAATAAAATTGTCTTAGATGATGGGAGGTCAGGCTTATCGCACCCTTTGGAAGGAAATTATTTCTTACATCATGTAACACTAACGTATTTAATATATGTTTGTCAATATCATCATAATTATAAAAATTAAATATTAACCCTTGAAAAATAATCAGGAGTTTAATCCTTATCTCTGTAAATGTGGGCTATTTTAATGACATCATATATATTCATTTGAAGAACATTATATGAATCATATTACTTCATTCCAATGTGTAGTTCCATATATTTTGAATACATATAACAAGACACTATTGAGTAAACGTCCATTTAGATATGTGATTATAATTTCATGATTTAGATTGATCATTTATGAGGAATCCTATACATCTTATTGTTAACAAGAATTAAATCCCACATAGATTGTTCATGCTATAAATTTTAACATCATGCAGAAAAGAAATATTGGACTGCACATAGGCACTGATTATTAATTTCTACCAGTAATAATGAATCTTACATATACTTCTTATATGAAGATTTCAAATCATCATAGTATGATTGCTCTATTAGGACGTACCCCAACATGGATTCCCTTTTTGGGGGTAGGCATACTATACCACTGAATGGGTATACCCCAATAATGTTACTCTAGATGAGGAACATTTATGATGTGGATGATAGGAACATTGCATAACCTTATGTCCATGTAATCCAAGATTATTGTGAGAAACAATGAATAGGTTGTGATCAGTCTCATCACATATGGAAATAGGAATTATAAATAATTGAATCCCTTTTCGGGTTTTTGAAATGAATTGGGAGCCATATGATGGCATCAAATGAATCTTTATTATAATATTAATTAGAGTCCCCATAGTTCAATTAGCTTATAAATCTATTTATGGATGAGGAATAATGTTTACCCCTCTAAGAAATTATGTCCCCATGATTATAGTGTCCATGAAATGGAAATAATTACAGTAAAGTGGTTTACAATTCAACAATAACCCTTAAATTTTTTTCATAAGTATCCTATTTTAATAAGAATTAGTGTTATTATAGTTTAGATAGGTGTACAATAGAATATTAATACTGAAAAGGGTATCATATCTCTTAATTTCGTCATGACATTTTCTAATTGTCTGAATAATATTGTAGGGGTGTCTGCTTGACACATATGAGGATATGTTTTCATGTCCTCATGGTCTGACTAACATGATCAATGAAAAACACATGGTATAGTTGAATCAACAATTCGGAATCACATTATTTGGATAGGTCATGAATTTACATTTTTTCATAACTCAGATGAAATGTTTAGAAAATGTATCCTGACATGGTATACATTCGTAGAGGTTCTCACGAGACATGACAATCATTTCTAGAGGACATCACTAGGCTTGGTAGATATTTACATAAATTTTTACAAGGAATAGAGACATTACCACATGGGATTACATGGCATGGTTAACATATCCAATGAACATAGAAAGACTTGGGGGTACATTTCTATCCAAATCTATATATTCTAGATGTCTTGTGAGGAGGGCATCACCAGATTTGAATGGAATGTTCAGAGAAATTCACAAGACTTGGGTAACAGCTTGATAAGACATCGTATAAATTGGTTGAATGTACTAGTGTTGTTTTATAGTCTAGATATGTCATGTAAAGTGCATTATGGATTTTATTAAAAATATTAATATCCATATTTAGATAATTATTCCATTTTTTTGTATTTATTTCATATGTACCTCATGGTATTTTATGACATTGATTTTTGATGAACCTCATTACTTAGTAAACATGTGTAAAATCATTATCATAATTTGGATAAACCACACTAATTCTTTTATGTGATATATATGGTGATCATGCGAATAAAATATCCCTCTTTTTTATTCCCTTTGTCCATTCTATAGATTTTACCTGGAGAATGTATCTTATGACCATGTGACATGCCACTCTAAGATGTACTCTCTTCTGCTCTCCCCAGGGTGTAGTTACAATCATGTCTTTGTATTTTTTTTATTTTTAGGATGAATTTATAGGCCTTCAAACCCTGGATATATACCACTATGAAAAAAATACTTTCCCATATTTGAACTAATGACCTTAGAGGGAGTTTCTCATAGGCACAATGCATGACTCTTCCATTGGTCGTCTGAGGTGTCCCATGAATGATAGAGAATTTTAGAACACTCCGACATATCCATATTCAATATACCCATGTCCTATGATATGTATGTTTAATAACCATTAAGACTTGTAAAATTACCATTTAATTGTCGATCATACATGTATTATTGCCTTCATGAGATCAAAATTCATATGTAATGGCTTTCGTGTGTTAAAGAACACATGTATGTTTTCATCATCTACATTAAGAATTGTTAATATTGGCCTTTAGACAACATAAGATGAATTGTCAAGGGTCTATCAAGAGTCCAAATAACTATTTCAATTTATAATTGGTTTTATGTTAGTAAATCACATTCATAGTAGAGTATGTCATGACTCTTAGTGGGAACTAACACAAACAGTTCCTCCGTTGATCTATGATGTGTCTCATAATCAATATATAATCTCATAATGATGGGAATTTGTTATCAAGGTCAATACATCCAATTTGATGTGGATCCATATGCATATCATATGATCGAGTTGGTGTATCCATGGACCATCACACGAGGAAGGTGACATCCAACATGATCTCTCATGATAAGGTCAACATGCATCCAAAGGGATCATTAGAGACATAAAAATACCATTGTAACATCACATAAATATCAATGTAAATTGAAATCAAATAATTCATCCATTATTTCCACCTAATTTTATAAGGGGTTATTGGTGATCAGTCATGCATTGATTGCCAAATTACATTGTCATATGAACTCATCTTTCAACCCTCACATGACTATAAATGTTTTTCTATAAACCTTCACAATAGAAAAATTTTCTTAGGGGGTTTTCATTATCAGAAAAGGCTCATGTGAAACACATGATCTGTTAGTATGAACAACACATTGTAATTTGACAACAGCTCCTTCTAGAGGTTTGGTGATCTACAAGATTTAGTGACTTTGACTTCATTCCACTCCTTCATTTGTTTTTTGGAGAGAATAAATCCCATGATTCTGGAATTTATAACATTATATCAATTTCAATGCCCATTTGGTGGTATTTAAAATACCCCATACCCCACTCAATAAATACATAATTAGGGACAAGGAATCACTATTTTGCATAGTAATTTCCCACTGGTGTCCATGGGGTTTTCACTTATAGGTGTCTCAAGTAACATTTCCTCTTCTAAGTGATGTTTTTTCATTTGAAGATAACTATAAATATCGGATCAAGGGGGACACTCATTCCAAAACTATATTCAAACTCCAAATATTTTTTTGATTTATTTAATCATGTGGCTGATTTTCAATACCACATCATAAGAACTGTTTCATATGACATATCGACGTAAAATGATTAGAAGACTATTTCGTGAGATTTTTTATTTAGATAATATCATGTGTTCATGATGTTTGAATAATTTTCCACATCACATGTTCAAAAGAATCACAGAAAAAAATATTTTTAATATTCATGAAAAACAACCCATTTCATTAGGAACATGGATGTCTTAAAGGATTAACATGATCCAATGGATATGTCCTGTGATCGCTCTATCATTAGGTAGTTTTTTTGCACCATCTCTGGGTCATTTGATCACAATCCCAATGATAGATAATGTGGTCATTAGATTCCCTTTGGTACATTGATTAGATTAGAGGAATTAGAATTTTAACAGATATTTATGATCAGGTTACACATATCATTTTCATGTGATGAAATAAAGTGGACCCATCCCATCCTCAGGGAGTAGATTAGGTCATCCGAAGAGGCCCTTTATATTTCCCCACATCCCAAGGATGATATCCCATTTATGTAGTGGGTAGGATATTTTATCCTTATTTTTTATTCTGAATCCAATTTCAAATGACATAAGCCCTTCACCAAAATGGATTCCCATAGTGTTGAGGTTTCCAATTGGCCCATTGTTAATAAGGGATCATTTAACAACTTGTATTGGGAGGTTATTACAATCATTGACGAGACTATTAAGTCAGATGGTTTTCATATAATGTTATAATTTTGGTTCCTACTCCAAAAAAATAGTATGGTGGTGATAGAGTTCCCAGCATTGGGATTGAACCCTCTATTGAAGAAGGGAGATTCCTTGGGATAACTATTCATGTTTTGTAAAATAATATCACATCATTCATCATAATTATTGGGAATGATATCCAAACAGAATATTTGGTAATTTTCATGTATTATTTGGTTTGACGTGGGATCATCTATGCATATTCATGTAAATAAGCATCTAGAACATCCCTAACTATTTTTCTTATAACCATTTTTTAATGCATCAATAGAGTGAGGCATACTAGATTAATTGATTGTAAATCGAGACATTCATAGGCCTTCATAATTCATCCTCCTTCAATTTCTATTGGAAATCACTAGTGGTATTATTTTTAAAAATGGAGGGTCTCTCCATGTGGCTCAAACCTATATGATGTCAATTAGTGTGGTTTTCTTTTTAACAAACATTGATATAAGTTATTGTAAACTCCTTATTTTAATTATCAGAAAGCAGGATAAATTTGTTTCTAATGAGTTTTATGTTATATTATATCCTAATATTATAAATTATAAATTTGTAAGAATTTTAAAAATATTTATCATTAGATAATAATAGTTACCATTAGTTCACATATGCTACTTTTAATTAAAATATATTACTTCAAGAATTATCCAACCACTAGTACCTGAAACTATCATAATGATGCCATAATTAGTAAAAAAGTATGTAACTTCCATAACTTTTATATTTCAATATGATCTACCATTATCTCTTTCCACCATTGGAGTTTGAATACCGCTATCCTTTTTCTACAGCTAGCACTCATCTACCACCAGTTGTGCGACAACCAACTCTCTACTACCATTTAGAATTAGGTAACTCTCAATGAGGTTCTTCTAAATGAGCTACCACCATAAGAGTTACTTCTATATTATATACCTCCAATTGATCTACCGACAACGCGGTTCTACCATTAGATTAGCCGTGATACTACCTGACCAAATACAACTAGATCATTCTTTCTACAACCAGTTGTGCTACCAATATATCATGCCACCACTGAGTTGGGTTACAGTTGGATTGTTATAACATTAGACATAATAGAATATATATTATGATTCATATTAATTTATTAATTCTAATATCAATAATATAGAGTTGAATCACATAGACTCACATGGGTTTTTTAATGATTGTTTCTAATTGATTACACAGATACTTTGAAAGCCAAGTTAGTGGTTTCTTGATTTGATGCAATGTATGTGGATCCAGGAAACATTTATTATTATTATTTAATAGAAATTTGAAGTAACATAGTTAAATATATTCCTCTGAATCCATCATGTTCATGATCTCTAATCGATTACTTATATACTGAATTAATATGACTTTAATAGAATGTAATACATATAATATAAAGCTCTTTTCTTACACTAAATCAATATATTATTTTTAGAGAACCTTAATACACAAAAGAGAAATCCACCAAACATTATACTCCATTAAATTTTGGAAAAACTATATAAACTCCTCACCATTTCAAATATGAAGAACCTCAATCATCTAAATAATCACTGATCAAGAATCACACATTTCCTAATGTCTACTGATTTTCTCATTCTAGTTTTGTTTCACATTATAGTAGTTTGATATTTTAATATATAAATATAAACCCAGTAACTCATGTAATTAAAATAGGGAATACTTGATATACACCCAACCCTTCTTATCAATATAAACATGAAAAGTTTTGAATAATTACCTTCATCTATTGTGTTATTTTTCTTCCCATATATTACAATAGAAGACGGTTTTTTATTTTATAGAGTGTCTTATTGTTGTTATAAAAAATCCATTTCTTATTTCTTGTTTGTTAAAATTAATCTTCTAGGAAGAAGGTTATTTCAAAGAATACTTGATTATGACATGACATAATATTTAACCTCGTGTTTACTCTTCTATGTGTTTCAGTTTTTTTATTTCAAATCATAAACTGTATTTGTTATTATTTTATAATACATTATTTTTCATGGATAATTATTCTTAATATTTTTCTATATAATTGATTTTATTGGGAAAATACATTCCAAAATCTAAAATAATTTCAAATATTTTTTTAGTTCAACTATAATCATGCATTGAGAAATAATTTAAAATATCAAAATTAAATTAAAATACTTTTTTGATCATATATGATTTTTTTACATTGAGGTATTTTTTACATTATTTTAACTGAAATGTTGTAGGGAAATTTATTTTTCTACCTCTTTAGTATCTAAATCCATCCAAAATTTTTTATCATCGATTTATCATATTTCTCTTCAGCTGTGATTTTAGCAGTCTTTTAATAATCATAAATTTTTGTAATTTAAAATTTCAACTCTTCATGGGGAATAATACTAAGAGGGTAATATACCAAATTACCTCCTTATTTTAATTACATGAACTATTCTCAATGGATTATTAATATTAAAATTCATATATAGGGTATGTGTTTTGATATTACGATAATAATTTATGATCTGTATTAGAAACCTCAAACTGCTTGAGATACTTGGAATAATGACTCTAAAACTACATATGATAATAATTATAAATCCATGAATTTTATGTGATTTGATATAGTTATTTACTAATTTAATTGAATTTATTCTTGTAAAACTACTTTTTAAACTTTTGTCACTTTATGTATTTCCCCATAATAAAATTTTAATGTTAAATGATTGTGTTTAAATAATTATACGATTAAATTTGATAATTTTATGAACAATATTTATGAGCCAATATTTGAAATGTATCATGAGATTGATGTGTTCATGATCACAATACACTAATTATATTAATAGGTTTCAGATGGACATCATGTAATGTTCCTGTTACGATGTATACTAGATGAGTGGAGAGGATCCTCAGTATTGGGAAAAGTTTCATGTGATGTTATAAAAGGTGGATATTATGGATTTTAAAGGAAAAATTATGATTTAAGATGATAAAGTGAAATTAAATAAATTGGAGAAGGATGATCAAAAAAAATTATGTATCCTTACTATCATCTACATCAAAATGAAATGAGAAATTTCAGGATAGAAGTTCCATTGATGAGGGGTCATATAATGAAAATGATTAAAAATTATCCCATTTGTCTAGAAGAAGGAAAATGTTATACAATATATATATTTTAATTATGAAACCATGTTATGATGGTAAATATGATAATATATGAATATGGATAAAGGATTTGATGAAGGGTGATTATTCAAATTAAATAATCTACTATGTGTGTAAGAGGATATGGATTTTTAAAGTTGTCTCTCATAATATGAAATACAAGAATGCATTTTATGATAGAGAGAAGGAATACAAGGAATATATTAATTAAACGTGTTGTGATTTAGTGGAATGTTCCATTGATTCAGACACAAACTAATAATATAAACATGATAATGAAAACATGTTTTTTAATTTCAAACACATATGAGGTATCTAATGTATTTTCTACTTATCGTATAAATATTTATAATCATCATATATATGAAAAATATGATGAAAACATGTCTAATGATGAGATGAATCACTGATTTAATATTCATAAAGTAACATAATAATATACATAAGTATTAATATATAATTTTTAATAAATAATATGATTTATAAAATAGATTAATGTCTCACATCACTATTAGAAAAGAGAAATATTTTGAAATGTTGAATGTAAAATATGAATTAAATTTATTTAACTAGATATTAATGAAATATTTGGAAATATAAACTAATGAGAGAAATAATATTACTATGATTCATTGAAATAAGACTAGTCTCTGTATATAATTGGTATTAGTTTTCAATAATAATACAAAACGCTTATTATAAATAGATATATTTTTAGTTATTGATCTAAAAAAACATTTTATTGTTTTTATTTATCACTACCCAATAATGTATTCATTTTAAAAAGTTTTTATTATGATTATATTAACTCTAATAATAATATTTGGTTTCTTGAATAATTTTTAAATAACTTTTTTGGACCATGTATGATTTTGGTGACAAATAGTTTTTGGGTGAAATGATTTTTTGATTGAAGGCTGGTTGAAATGATCTAGAAACACCTAAAAAACAGGGATTGTAGGTGTTCTGGAAACATGAAATGATATAATTTATGTTTTAAGAATTATTTCAAAGAATATGGGACATGTGTAACATTTTTTGAAAATTCCAATATGAAAATTATTAGACTTGGAATTTTTTTTATTCTAATATAATTTGAGTTAAAATAACTTTTATATGGAATAATGTAAAATATTCATTGAATTGAATGTTGAAGTGATGATGGAGTTCATGTTATGTTTGAAAGTAACTCTATTTGTGTTTGTTTTTCTAAATATGATTTAGTTTTTAATTCATTAATAAAAGATATATTTTATGCCATTAATTTAGATTATTCATTTTCTCAAAATGTTTATAATATATGTTCTATTAATAATGAATCGTGGATATCAAATATGGAACTAGGACATTAAAATATTCAATCAAATATAATGATAACTAAAAATGGGTTAGTCAAATATCTACATAAAAATAAAATCCCAAATGAGAAATTATAAATCCCATGAAAAAATGAGAACAAACATATAATGATAATCAAATTAATGAAATATGTTTCAACTTATAAATACCTAGAGTTTCTTCACATGAATTTTTCTAGACATTATAATGTTTCTAGATTAAATGGGTAGAAATAATTGTATGTTCTTTTATATGACATATATAGCTATAGTGAGGTATTTTTTCTAGCTTAAAATTTTAAATTGTCCCTTATTTTGCCGAGTATTTAAAATATCTAGAATCATTTAGAGGATATAGGATTAATTCCGTCATAAGTTATCATGGAAATTATTTTGTTTATAATTACTTTGGATAACTTTATTTAAAAAATTATTAAAATGATAACTTTTCTACTCATCTGAACAAAAAAATGGTGTCGTAGAGGGGAGAAATATAACACATCATGTAATTTCAGAGACCAAGATCATTGAATATTACATACCTATTTATTTTTTGGTAGAGACTCTGAATAAAACATTTTATATAATCAATTTTTATTTAATTAAACCTCCCTCCAATAAATTTATTTATGAATTATATAATATTTGAATTACAATGGTTAATTACAATATACTTTTTTTGTTAAAATACAGTTATATAAAACTATGTGTAATGTAGACTAATTTTCTTCCAATATTAATATAGTAACTTTACATGGTTAATCAAATTATTTTAAATCATAAAGGGTTTCTAAAAACCATGTATGTTGGAAAATATGACCTTGTAATATTTAATAAAATAGATACACATGATCCTAAGACCCATTTAAAAATAATTTATGATGATCAATAAAGATGGAATATTAATGAAAACCCATTTATAAATCTATAGAAAAAAATTTAAAAAAAATCATCCAGTTTGGAGGAAAATCCAGAACCTGAATATGACCGTGTTTATTACCATATGATTCTTGAATATTTATTTCAAAAATATTTTTAGACTCTAATGTATCATAAAAATTCCCTTTTAGTTGTAGGTCTTGATACTAGTGCACTGACTAGATATTCTAATATAAAACTTATTGATCATCTAGAATTTATTTCATTAGTTGATGCTATTATCATTAATGATTCAATTAATAATGAATTATTGTAAATGAAAAAGTTTAAAGATCCTAATAAATATATGTTATATATATTTGAGGAACTAGTATATATACCTAAGGATACTCTAACTATAGTCACTAATAGGTTGTTTATAATAAAAGTTACTGAGTAATGAACTACAGCTAGAAATAAAGCAATATTTGTTGTAAAATTATATAATCAAAATTTGGTATTACATATGAGGAAAACATTACACAAGTTTCTAGTCTTAAATCCAATTGAATACATCTTTACTATGATAAAAATTTTATTTACAAAAATATAATGTTAATATCAAATGTTCAATATTAAATTATTATATAGATGTGGTTGTTTTGTTGAAAACCCACACTGATTTTAAAATCTGAAATTTCTATATCATGGTTTTAAATTAATTATGTATTTATATTTTTAATGTAGGCTTATGTATCTTAGTATGATTGGATCATCTTTTCTATGATTTATAATGATTTTTTTGAAAATAGTAGATAATCCCACCATTATATGAAAAATAATTTAAAATGTTATTTAATATTTCAAATTTATATTTATTATATTATTTACGATTCTTAGAATATATAATTATGTAATTATTTTTACAAATATGATGAAATATTAATTTGTAATGAGTATAATTGGTGAACATATATTTTATTTGGGTTTTTTTAGATATTATATTGTTTTTTTTTTAATTAATGTTAATTACTAAAAATACCCTATAAAAAATTTGGTTTGTATAAGACTAAGAGTAGTGAAACTCCCATATGTACCACATGTATGCAAAAAATTTATTAAACTGGAATGAAAATAGATAATACCAAATATAATGTTATGATTGAATCATGACATAAAAATCTAGATTCTGACATATTATTTTGTTTATTTTGAGTATGTGTTCCTATATTAATGGAAATCCTAATGAATTTCATTTAATTTTTTTAAATATAATTCTCAAATACAACAAATATAAAACAATTTTTGGGCTGATATACCCTTGAAGTAATAGTTTGACATAATAAGTAATTCAAAATTGTTTTTCTGTGGTTGTATGTTATATATAAAAATCGGATATATAACAATTAATCTGTTGGGTTAGTCTCCAGTATATTTTGTAACTCAATAGTTTTTTTACACTGTCTACTGTTGAAGCTGAATACATAGTTGCTAGAAGTTTCTATACACTTATTCAATGGATGAAACACACAGCACTCTACTTATGATATCAATTCATAATTTTTCATATAAATTATGGTAACACAAGATTGATTAAAAAGTGTAATAATACTATATATATTTCTAAATAAAATCATACTAATTGAAGACATCACTTTTTGGGAGACCATTTCTAAAAGGTTGATTTAAATGTTGAATTCATGGATTAATAACAAGGGAATGCTGGTATTTTTATAAATTCTATAAATAATGAGATATTAAGATACAGAAACATTAATTATTAATGATAAATATCGGAAGATTCATAATATTAAACAGTCCATCATTGGGAAAGACACTGTTGGACATGACACCATTTAATATGACACGGTTGGACATGTCACCATTGTATAACCTCTACTGGAATCATACCCCATTTTAAGTCAATATTGTAATTATCCACAATTGAAAAGATCCACTGATGGTATGGTACGAGAATCTATTTTTATATTTCTACCATTTGATCCTCTATTTTTATTCTATTAAAATTTATCAATGTTTAGTTTCTTTATTAAATCCTTATGTTGTTATATTTTATGAATTAAATGCCAAAAAGGATATAATTTATGATTACATATTATTTTTATTTACTATATCGCTCACACATAATTTATTGAACAATTTCTCCATCATTTCATCTCCTAACCATCAACCTACTCATTCCATTTATTCTCCTTAATTCTTGTGAAATGATGAGAGTTATGATACCTTAAGTATCATATCACACCAGATCCTGAATTACTAACAAATATCATTATGAATAGTTCCATGATTTAATCAAACTAAATACCCCCAACAAGAGAATCCAATGGTGGTTCCATAAAAATAAGTATTTCATGAGTGGTTATTACTGAAAAATTCATTGGTTCTTAGGTTAATCCAGTACCATGTATATATATATTGGATCTGAATAATTGAAATTATATTTTAGCCTTGGATGGTTCATAAGTTATTCCAATTCAACGAGTATGTTTCAGATAATATTATGAATTCATTAGAAATCTAATCTATATATGAGTGGTTAGTTTTCATGAAAATAATGGGATACATGTATAAATATATCTTATTTATGAGTGTATTATTACTATAAATATTCTAATATCTGTGATAGTGAGTTTTTTTATATGTGAATATAGTGCTGGAGATGACTAGTTATAGTATCGTGATAAGTCTTGTTTCTATCGAACTAAAAAAAGAATAAATACTCCTGTTTATGACCATTAAATATATTCATTATCCCATGAAAGGATATTTCAAAAATATTATATATTTGGGCATTTATCATTGATTATTTATGAAATTAAGTGAATAAATTAATCTATATATATATATTATGGTTCAAATGATGAAAACGTGCATGTCCACTTGTAGGTAAAATTCATAAATTATCTATATTCAAATTTTCACCTATCTACAAGCCATGGTCTTGGTAAATGAGGATGAATTGGTAGAGACCATGTGTTCTGGTTTCAGTTTAAGAGGTTTATATTGTAAAAATGTATTGAATTCAATTAGATTACATGGAGGAAAAATATTTTTGATTATAATAATAAAATATCTGTGTATTTTAATGTCATGGAGAATACTATGAGACCCAATAATATTGTTGGCAATATCATGGAGAAAGATGTTCCTGTGATTTACTCCAAAAAGAATGAATATAATGACGTTTAAATGGTTGAAGAAGATTAATGGGATACTTCGATTGAAAAAGTCATCCTTCTATTCTTATGATTTTTTCTACGTCATATAGGTATGCTAGTCCACTTATCTCACTTCCTTCATGAGTATGAGTTTTATGTGAAATATATAATTAGGAGACAAAAATCTATAGAGATGAAATTATAAACGTTTTTCATATTTTAATAATTTTTTTGATGTCTTATATGGTTCTGAGAATAGTTTTAATAGTGAAAATTGTCATTAAAATGATAACGAGGATGTTAATGATGATGTATATAATCATGAAGCTGATGATGATGTTGAGTTTACCCATTCACATCATCCTCCATTTATTTTTTCATCTTCTATTTGGAAAATGGTGAGTGTGGGTTCAACTAGTTGTTAATGTATGTATATATAGTAATTAGTTTATTCGGTTTTTGATTCAACCTCTTCCAGAGGTGATCTGAGGATAGTTTTTATGGTGGACGAATCCCAAGGCTTTGTTAGTCAAAAAATTAATCTTGTAGATCCTACTATTATGAATTATTGTACAATTAAAGTGATATCACCTGATGTGTGGAACAATTTCCTAGGATATGTACAAATTTTTCAAGACTAATCATAGTACAAATAAAATAAGGGAGGTTATAAAAATAATAGACTAGCTTAGATTAGATCATCAATAGTAGTGGATGATGAATCGTCTTAGGGGGATCCATCTCCAGGATCAGAATTTCAAGGGATTTATTATCTAGACTCAAAATTAAATGATGTTAGTGGTGATGATGACAACAGTATACCAGATAATGGAATAGATTATTGATGATACTAGTGACCTTCGTGAATTACCTCCAGATGCACATAGTAGATTAGATCCTTCAGAGGCTATGGTGTATGTTGCTGGAAGAAGAACTTGACCTCTTATTTATGATGCCTTAAAGCCATCAAGGATTTCATCCCAATATGATTATGATGTTATTTAAGAGATATTAATATTAAAATTTTATACTATCTCATATCCTAGGAACCTATATTTATACAGAGTAGTTGTGGTGATTCCATGAATCATTTTCGAATTGTGTATTGACATGAAAAATCAAGATGTTTATAGGGATTTAACATGTTGATACAGAGAATACGGGGGTGTCTGGTTTGATTGAATCCTTGATATGTGTAATGTAGGATATGAGGAACTCATTTTCTACTTGTGTAAATTATTTTCTGTAGAATATTGAGATAGTATCATTTATTTAGTTTAAATATTCTAATCCACACCATTCTGCCTCACATGATGGCAAGATGATCAAATCCATTTTTATAGAAGAGATACAAACTACAATTGGCGATATACACACATATCATTAAGATGATCATTTATACATTTGGAAACATGGTGATAATATATGTACATTGGTAAGAGAGTGTCTAAACAAATCTCAATGTTTTAGGGAAACCCTCCCAAATGATTTAAAATAATATCATTCCTAGAAACAAATTAATAATTAATTGAATTCACATTTTATGTTTTTATCTAAAAATGGAAAAATTATAACTTTCAATATGGCCTTAATGGAAAAGGTAGAAAATATGTAAATTATGACTCCCATTCTCAATTTTTTCATGGACATGAAGAAGAACATATTCTGTGATATAGAGAGAGGTGAAAATATAATAATGTATTTTGTAGAACTGATGAATAATTTATTTTATGTATCTGGAATAGTATGGTTTTTAGTAAATTCTGTTCCCATGAAACACTTAAACAATTCCCCATATATAAATAATTTTCCTCATCTACACTAGTAGTTCTGTATGTCTCCAATTGAAGTAGGTTGGAATCTCAGGCCAATGGTGATCTGGGATAAACTATATATCTTCCTCACCACCCTTATCATCTCCCATAATAACTCCTATCTTTGGAAATGTTATAGGACAAATTGATCAAACAAACCATGTTTAGATGGATTTAGATTAGCCATAATCATTGATATGACTTATGTATTCCATTTAATTTATTTTTTGATTTCATTTTATGAATATTATTATTAATTAAATTTAACAATTATAAATTATTTGATATTTAATAATCTATAGTATTTTTTTATTTTTTTATAATCCCAATAGTTAGAGAACATTTCATGATGGAAATAACCATTCATGATTCATGTTTTCAATTTAAAAAATTAATTCTACAAATTATAATATTATTTTCATAATTTTTTCAATCTATTTCAAGTGAGTCTTTTTTAATATTTATTTTTATAATCTATAATTATTTTTCGAATTGTTATGTTGACTATAAATTTAAAAATTCATATCTTTATGCCTAATTTTATTTAAACATGTTATTTTAAATTTCATTCCTTTTTATAAAAAACTAGGTGATTATTGGAACCACCATATTCCAATGATCACATACCATGATGATTTTGTTTATAATGTGTTTTATGTTTTTTCATATTCTATCCTTTTAAGAAGTAAATTTGGATATGTAAAAAAATATCACAAGTTAGTTAATATGTTCTGCAGTTAATTCAAATACACTAATGTTTTTTCAAAATATGAAATCCAAATAATTATATGATCAATATAATTTTATACCATTAGACAAATTACACAATTATTACAAATTATTCTACATCATGATCCTTGTTATTACATATCATATATGGAATGTAGTTTCTGCCATCAAGATTATGCTACCACCAGATCTATGATATATCCACCTATGTTAGTTTTATCTGTCTTCTACAACTCATAATGAGCTAAGACCATTTGAACTATAAAAATATGAGATACCACTAGAGTTTTTCTACCACTACATAAATTTTTTTCCTCTAGACCATTTACTACAAGGTCAACCTTGCTACTTCTAGTTGTTCTACCACTGTATTGTGAAACCATGGAGTTCCGCTACTACTAGACTATTCTACCATCAACCTTGCTTCAATTTATATTATTCTAGATTTTATTTTAATTTTTATTCTTGTTTATGGAGTAAATGAACCCAATATAATGCGTATTTCTTAATGATCATTCTTAATATACTGTATGGATGTATGGAAGATCATGTTGGTGGTTTCATGATTTTATTATTAGTATGAGGATACAACAAATATTTATTATTATAATTCTAAAAATAATTGATATTCTGTTTCTATATAATTATATTGAACTCCCTTATGTGAATTATCAAATATCAAGCACATATATACTAAATTAATTTGACTGTAAAAGAGGGAATACAATGAAGGGATGTTTCCTTTAATACACATAATCTAGAGAATATTTTCCAAGAACCTTCTTATATAATAATGAAACCCACAAAAATCTATTTTCTTTAATTATTTCATAAACATGTTTAAACTACTTAATAATTCCATTATGAGGAACATCAATCATATAAAGTATCAAAGATCTTGACACAATACTTTTTCTGTCTCTAATAGTTACTCTCTCTATTTTTACTTCAATTAGAGTAGTTTGATATTGTAATATGAATATATGAACACACTAAACTGTGTACATAAACTAGAGAATTCTCAATATAATCTTAATCCATTTTTATATATAATGTTAGAAACTATTTAAGAGGTATTTATAGGGACTTTGTTTCATTTATTCCCACGTATAACTATGGAATAAGCTTTGACCATAGATGGTAGGGGTAGTTGTTTGCATACCCAGTCATGTATATGGATTAGATCATTGGTTGTAATAATTTCTTTTGAAGTAGGTTATTCATTAATATGGGGTTATTAGGTATCTTCTTATGATTTAACCTGTTGTTTACTCAGTTCTTTGTTTCACTTTTGTTTTCCTATTTCAAATAATTATCATATTTTCCATTATATATATAAAAAAATGGTCTTTGATATTTAATATTAATCATTTTTATATATAATAATTTATTAAGTATATATATTCCAAACTTTACAGTAATTTCAATAAAATTAAACTAGTAAATTATAATGTTTTGATTAATATTTTAAAAGATCAATGTCATAGTAAACTACTATTTTTATTAAAAATTTGTTTTTATTTAATTGGGGCCAAATTGTTTTAACATTTAAAAAAATTAATTTGAACCAAATTCACCCCATTATTGAGTTACTCACTATGACCAATAAAATAGTTCTCTATGAATGGTAGTCCATTTACGGTTAAACTATCAATTTTAGTGTTTTCATAGAAAATTCCCTACCACTATTGATGTCGATCTGAGAATCACCCAACGACGCATCACTAGTTCTATTTGATGTTTACCATTAAGACTACTCAGGTCTAGAAATAATTCCATTATATATATGTTGATATTTGGTATTCTTGAAATTATTTTAGTATATGTTTCTTCTTCTATCTAAATGGGTAATTATTCACATCATTATAGATGGATGTAAGGATTCGCTTGATTGCTGATCTAAATATGAGGAATAGTAAGATTCATTAATCAAGAAAACTGAGAACTCTAATAGTGTCTCGTCATGAACTAAAATCATTTCCATATGTTTCATTTATTAAAAAATGATATACTAGGATTGATGTGGTGAGTTTAATTATTTAAATTGAAGCTTCACCTGTACTGGTATACCCCCACACACATTTTAGAGATGGATGATTTGGAGGGGAAAAACAAAGATGTTGAGATCGTGGGAAAACTGCACTATGAAGAGATAAATTTATACATGTTTTCTAATGTTAAATATATTGATGGTTTCATGTTACAATATTTTTCATCTATGTTCAAGTCGTTTCGTTGAGAGCTTGACGTAATGATGGAAAACCAAAAGGGTCAAATCCAATACTTTCATTTTTTCAGTGCGTTGTGGTTCCGAGCATGATCGTGGATTTCATTGATGAAAATAGTTACCATGTGATCGAGGAAGTTTTAAGATTGATCATTTTAATGTTTTCAAATAAACATGTTTCTATTTCAACTGCACTGGTGTTTTCTAAATTTTTGTAATATGGGAAGATGTTGGAGGAGGGTGTTCACACTTTGATAAAGGTATATTCCTCTTGTCGTATGACTACTGGGGTTGGATTGATTGGTGACCAGGGGACAAATGACAAGGTTTACCCAGGTCAAATGGATCTGATGAGGGAAAATATAACTATCATTCGTGCCTCAAATTCTATACATACAATATTTCAGTTCTCAATGTGTTCATCATTCACACCTTTTGGGGAAAGATCCCCAGTGAAGAAAGGGAAAAGGAAACAATCTGAACTATAAGATCCATCTCCCCTAAAATACGTATGTATGAATTTCACTTAATTATATACATATTTTAGGCAATTACAGTAACTAAGTTTGGTTTTTCAAAATGCATAACCATCTAGATGTAACATACTTTTATTCTTGATGACATAAGAAGGTATAATATTTCCCCAAAAGAAACTCCATTATTGGGCCCATCCTGTCATGAGGTTGTGAGGGTTGAAGTGTCATATTAGTAATTCCTAAAAATTATAATAAAATTATATTATTCATTTTATTATATCTACCATAGGGAAAAACAATTGATGGAAACTGATATTGGTAGCTATTGCACTAAATATTTATCTTTGATAGAGGGAAATTATAGGTATGGTGATAAAATTATTAGAAATTAAACACAAGGATCACATTGTGTCATTTATTGTTAAACGTAATTTTCTCTTATTCCCCTTAAATATGGTGAGTGATGTTTGAAAAATGGTAAAACACTATTGGTTCTAGTATGCCACTCATCCAAAGATGGTGTTTCCTCCTCACTTAAAGATGATGTTGGAGAAACACATGTTGCAAGAGACACAACCTAGAGAGGTATGCCTCCATCATCAATTACATAATTATATTTTATGTTGGACTCATATCACCTATCTTCCAAATGATAATATTAATTTTATCTTGTTACAGTACCTTCTCACTAGAGATCGGCAGTTGTTTCCATTATTCATTAAGAATTCCACTGACTGAGTTAACCAAAGAAAAGACCAATAGATACCATCATTTTCAAAGGTCATGATCACATGTCTTTAGCTAATATAATTTTATCTAGAATATATTCTTATCCCTAGGTTGGGATTCATTCAATTTATAGAGTCCAAATCACTTTACCTGCAGTTTCATCCTCAAATTTGGAAAGATATTTGAACCCTAATCTTGGAGGCCCCTTTGGAAGATATAGTAGACAACATGGGTCATCTTAGGTAAATTATTACCATGAATTTTTTTGAAGGTGTGAACAATACCAAGAATCTCTCAAAAGGGATGGAATATAACTATTTTCAAGAAATTTGTTATGAATTTTTATTATAGATAGTAATGGAAGAGTATTCACTGTTAGTAAAATGAATTTTGGATGAGAAATTTAATGACCCCTCCAAGCATGTGGTGCAGGTGAAAGCTCACAGAGACAGAGATTACACTAGAAATGTAAAAATTGGATGATTATAGTATTAAATTATTCATCTTTATGAAGAGATATCATTTTCACATAATGCACTACAGACATTTGACAACACTTTTATAAGAAAACGAGGGATCCTAAACATATTAGAGAAGGCCATTATTGATGTTGTTTTTGGGGATAAGTCATTGAACCATATTAAAAATTCCAAAATAAATCTATTGATCAATTTATTCAATATAATACCTTATTATTTAAAAAATATACGGAGGATATGAACTCTTATGAACTCATGCTGCGATAGGCTTGTATAATTCGGATGTTCCCTTTATTTGAGTATTCAAAGGATATATGCCATTATATAGAAATTTAACATTATTTTTAACTTTATTAATGAATTAATTTCAACAAATTTACATGCTTTTTTCCATATTTCATTCATTCATGATGTGTGTTTAATTTTCTACTTTTATATTTTGATAATCATCATCGATGATTATCCATTAAAAAACACATGTATAGGCAAATAACTAGATATGAATGCTCAAATCAGACAATATTTTTCTTTATAATTTATCACGAATACCCACTAACCTAAGATTTATCATTAAATTAACTACTCTTTTTTCATTATATTTCCTAATTGATAATGATTTTTAGATAAAATATATATTACAAATAATTAATTTCCTTGTTTTTTCACTATCAATAGATGTAGTGAACATAGAATTTTTTTAAGTGAATTTGATGATACTTATAATATTTTCATATTTCAATTTTATATTTACCTATATTTTACAATAGTTTCTTATGGGGAATGATTATCTGAAGTGGACATGGATTTTTCACAGGATTCACTCTGACATGTTTTCATCATAACTTGTTTTATACATATTCCATTTTTTGAAATGTTAATATATTTTTGGGTCACAACATGTACATTCATTGTGTGTTGAGACTCTATATTTTCCAAGGGTTCCCTTTATAGGTTTACAACCGAGTGAGAACTATGTTTCCTTCAGTTGGACTTTTATGGTCTTCAAAACTACAACATTGATGGCGTATAGTTTACGTTCTTAAAAATTGTAGCATCTATAGCTATGGTTTTAGGACTTATATGTGAGAACATCCGATGATATAATTTGGGGTCATCAATATCAACCCTTCTATTATAGGTAATATAACATTCAAGAGGTATTTATGTCATTAGAAATTATTTTATTTTAGTTACCACATATTTGGTGATGTATAATGTCCAAATATAAGGATGTTTCCAATATAGTTTAACATCATGTGTTAAGTATGTCTCTCAAACAATATTATGCTACACATTAAGGTGAAATATTCAATATTTTTAATGGTTTGATTTTATAAATAGATATTTTTTCTAGTTGAGGGTCTTTCTAGTATTTATTTAAATGTCCAATGGAATGAGGAAAACATATAGGGATGAACCAATACACCATAAGATGTCGTGCTCGACCATGGTGTTCCTTGGGCTAATTAGTGGATTGGTGTAAACATACCTAGGGTGACCCAATACAACATAAGGTGTTGAGTTATAACATAGTGTTATTAGATCTCATGTTAATAATATTCATTTCCAACTAGGAGGATATACCTATAGTTAGTGGGTTACAGAGCCTTACGCATCATCCTATATGGAATACATGAATGAAATGAAAAAAATATCATCACCCATTTCTATGTTCTAAGAATGATTTTGGAGTCGGTATTGGTGGATGATAAAATAATATAGTATCTTAGTTTACCAGGGTAGTTGGAATATGATTTAGTAATTAATATGTAAAAACACTAATCAATGAATATGGAATGGGGAATACATATTTTGGATGACACAAAACACTCTAAGGCACTGAGTTCCAACATGGTGTAACAAGGTCTCATGAGGATCCATTTTTCTTAATTATAATTTGTATATTCCACTCTTCGTCATGCCAGAATCACATATCCCTAATCCCAAATGCATTACATGCATGTTCATTTTAATGGTATCATTACTTTTAAACTAGGTATATATAAAACCTTATAGACTCAATAATGTGGATTATGATGTTGAAAAAGTAAAAAAAAACATATCCAAAGAATAGTTCTGTCACCCATGGCTGTTTAGATTTTAGTTGGGATGCTCCGACACAATTCCATGAGGTTTTTACGTACATGGTGTGTTCCATAAGAATATTCATAATGGTAGTTTTTAATTTCTTCTTTTCAAGTGGTATAATACATTATGATGTGACATTCAGGATGTTAGATCCAATTTAATGGTCTTTTTATTTATATTTTAAAACATGGTATTGAAATTCTTGAGTTATCTGGAGGATGTAATTGGTCGATATAGATCAACCATTGGAAAATGTGAGTGCCAATAATGGTACATATGTTTGGGAAAATCACTCATGGATTTATGTGGGGACATCCATGGTCTGATGTTATGTTTTTCTAAACCATTCCCTAATACCATTATGCTATAGAAAATATCCATGGTCATAGAAATCCATGGTGTATAGGGAACCAAGATAAGAAAATCAACACATAGAGATAGTTGTGTTAGATCATACTATAAATAGATGAAGGTGGTTTATAGAAAATGTGAAATCCAAAATTTGTATGAGAACCCTAAATTTTTTTCCTACCTAGAGAAAAAGTTATCAAGATGAGTTGATTTAAAAAATAATTACTCTAATTTATCCCTATAGCTAGGGACCAATGGGTATATATTAGAATTTTTTAAAATAATAAAATGGGAACTATTTGATTTATTCCTTTTCATTTACACAATATTTTTTAACGATAGATACTATAATTTCAATGATATAAGACTTTAATGTTACTATGTATTCACATTTTAGGTTTCTAACATGACAGATTTCTTGTACCTTTCACTAATAGTTTATTGCTAGGTGATTTAGAACATCAACATATAATTTCTACGGTCCAAAAATATTGAAAAAGTGCACATAGTATATTGTTGTGACCCACATATTCCATTTATGATGGGATTGTAATAGAACAAACTAATTAGGACTCCTATGTTAAAGAGTACTCGAATGTTTTTTTGAGCAAAATATATAAATTATCAAAATCATGGATCATGGTTCTCAGGGCATGACAAAAGGTATGTGCTAATTATCTCAGGGATATACCAGAACTACATAAGGTGGTGATTTCATTCATATCGCTGTTGGGGATAAAAAGAATCATAAATCCATTTTTCAAGGTATTGAGGCAATCTAATGATGACTATGAGCACATATAATGAACTAGAGGCAGACATGCAGAGTGAAACAAAGGGTACCTATATGTAGGGTGTTCAATTACAGGTTCCTTGGATGGTACACTATGGTACAATATACACAAGTCAAAATGAGATATTTAGGGGTTTGTATTATTAAATGATAATAGAGGAAAAAAAATAATATGATTTACATGTGTCATGGTCTTATATTCCTTTTATAAGGGATTATGGTGTGTGATTTTCTGCACATTTTAACAACATATAGCGGGAATTTAATTATTTTGTAATTTTTCATCATGTGACATGGATGGATTCATTTCAGTTTAATTTCATTCAATAATGTCATTTTACTTGAATTTTAAAATAATGTAAAATGAACATTGGAACTGATGTGAAATATTGAAGGATACCCATGGTGATACATTGCCCAAGATAGGGGAATATAGATGTTAAAGGCAAATTTTATTCATTAAAAATAATATTAATGGGTATCTATATGACATGTCCCTTCTCACATTGACACATATTATTCATAAGATATCCATATATATATTTTAATCACATATAATAAGAGTGTGCTTGTATGAATCATACCTCTTTATGCAGGGGTATGTGCTACTTATATGGTTGTGTTTTCTTAGTGTTCCATATTATTATTGTAAGGGAATTAATCATGATATAATAATCTTTTTTTAGGATATACCATTTTAGATATCTACATTTTCTTCAAGGGATAAGGGTAAATTACTCATAGAACATCAATATTTAGACAAGATACACACCCAAATATTGACGAGTATAATGATATAATGTAATGTTCTTGCTCTGTCAGCAAATATGATACACAAATGTGTAACATCAAGAGTATTATAATCTTCTGGAATAGTTGGATTATAGAATGTGTAAATCATAACCCATGAATATATGAGATACCTATAGGTTTGAAATAGTGTGTACAGGATATCCATTATTAATGGTGGATGTCCATAATTTTCCATGCGGTCAGTAGAACCTCTCCATGATTTAATGGTGTCCTTTATAGGATGGAAGTGAGTATTTGGATATAATATTCTATGTGACTCATTTCATATATTTATTATCCAATATTATGTAATTTCACGGTATATGGGATTATATGAGAAGTATATCCACATGAGGAACTAGTTTCATTGACTTGGATAATTGTTAAATAAAGATGGATCATATGGAATTTCTTCTTTGATAAGGGTTTAAACACAATAAAGTCTAAAAAATGAATTAAATTAATTTAATGTTGATAAAATACAAATTTTATTCTTGGATTTAAATCCAACATATGGGATGATATGATCAATTAAGGTTTCATTTGTGAATTTTAACATAATATGATTGAAATGTGGTAATGTAGATTAACATAATGATAACAGGAAATGGTTCCTGATATGAATTGAATCTTAGTCACATCTTCCAGATTGACTTTTTAGGATCCCTAAGCTCACATGAACCATTATCAATATAATAAATAATGGAAATATGTTAATTTAAATGTCTCTTGTGAGATTGGTTCATAGATGGCTCGCTACATAGGTCTAATAGATATTAATTTAGTGGTGAATTTTTTTGTCGTTTAATATTTTTTGAAAAAAAAAATATATTATATATTTTTGAAACCACGTAGACTCTGATATAATCAATCATGTTACACATAATTTTTACATTAAAACTACTTGTTAGTGTTTGACTTATAGATAGTGAGGGAAAATTATTATGTTGTGGATAGACAGCAATTAGAGATTTGGACATCTCTATGAAACCTGTGATGGTAGGAATCAAGGAACATATTGTTACTATATATGAAACTCCCCACAGGTGTCTAAACTAGAAAAAGAGTGGTCCATTGTTCCATCAATTTTTTAGTTAGACCAATGATTGTAGATTGATATATCATTATGTATCTTTTTATTATATAAATAAATAAACACAATGTATTGATAAGGGAAATATCCAACCGTGCCCGACATATATACAATATGGGGAATTGATCCCATTGATATTTGCAGATCCACACAATAATAGAGATATGATAATTAATATTTATCATATAATGACATGATTCCATAAATATATTGTTGTTGGAAATGATAATATACTTGAATCTTTAACCAATATATAGAGCGAGGAGTTCTTTAAATTTATTGTTACAACTTTAAATATGATTTGAGATCATAGCATCACTATGTATCCTTAGATGATAGGAATCAGTGCATTTTTAGTTCATAAATGGGAAACACTATGAATAGGTATAAACCATATCTTTAAGGGGCATTGTTCTTGAGGAGTTTTGTTGTTTGACCTAGGTTTGGAGATCTATATAGTTTATCACCTCTATGTAAGGATAATCTATCATGTAATTTAATAACAAATGATCAGGATGATGGATGCTTCACGATAGCTACACAATGAATTTTTTGAGAAACCTCACATTAGTGGGTGGGGGTATCATGTTCACCATCAATTGTGGAAAATGATTAAGCTCAATTAAAAAAATAGATTATATGTAAGGTATAGTCTTTCCAATTTGGTTTAAATTTATTCCTAGTTTCATTTTGGTTCTATGGTCTAGTATTAGATTAACATGATGGTACAATAAGAGGATAAACTTTTTAATAAAGGTTATTGTGATCTGATTCTAATGAAAATTGAGGTTTTGTATTATAAGAAACCATTTTTCATCAATTAATTCGAACTCATCTAGCTGCAGTTTTTATTTTCATCATCTGAGAGTTTTCTGTAGATAGGTATCCAATGGGATGAAAAATTGACCTCTATAGGTAACTAATGAGAGTTTTTTTCATGAATCTATAATTAATTAATTTCTTATATTCAAAATAATTCATCATGGTGGCCCACCCTAGGGTCGTTCACAAGGAGGCTGATCACATGAACTATTTTCCTATTGTAATGAATATAATAAAATTAATATAGTAGATATTGGGGGAAATTTTCAATTTATTATACTAATATAAATTACATAAAATAAAAATCCAATAATAAATATAGGTTAATAGGTGGAAATAAGTCACAAAACGGCCTACATAAAACAACTAAATAAGGAAGTGATGGAAAAATGTTTCCTCTTTTACACTCCTCATAAATTTTAAAAAAAATTCATTCAATAAAATTTTCTAGTTTTTAAATCAAGAACATCATTAATAAAAAAATAATCACTATAAATAATATAGATTCCTCACATATGACTGGTTATCTTCTCATCAATGTGATCTGATATCCCAGAGACGTCCTTGAAATCAAAACTTGTTGAACATGTTGTTTTCAATGGGGTGACCACAAAAAAAGAAGTTTATAAAACAATACCACTATTTTATAATCATTATTGGATAAAAATTCTTGAAAAAAATTTATAAAAATGATTTCAATAAATAATTACACCTCTATTAATCATGGAAAAAAATCCATGATGATTTAAAAGAAAAGTTTTTATAAAAAACAAACACATAAGGGAAAAATCCTCAAATCTTTGCTTCCCACCAATGATTGGAGTCGATCCCATCATGACTCGATCACATCATTGAATTATCATCCTTTATTGTGTGTCTATTTTTGGTGTCACACTGCTTCCTCCAGTCCATGTCGAGAATGATTTGGAAGGTTAGTTGAGTTATTTATTTATAGATATATACCATCAATTCCCTTTCGTGTTTTGCATTTATTTATCATCAAAATTCTATATTCATGATGTGTAACTTTCTAAAAAGTTTTTACATTCCTTAATTATAATTCATTGTGAATTTTATTAAATATTATCTTAAAAATCATCTCAAAAATGGTCATGTCATATCATGTGGATACATTCTTTTTAATTTTCATCCACAAAATGTTTTGACAAAATGACTTATCTTGGATTGGCTTATAATTTTTAAAGGAGTCGGGATGTTTAATTCGGTTACATGTCGTGCAATCATCCAACTCCAATTTCCATCTCAGACTCTTCCCCAAAAATTTATTGTAACACAAATTCACATTTCTCACTATATGAAAATTACTTTTAGCTACATCATGAAATACAGAAGTTATTTCAAATAGTTAAAATTCCTAAATTTGGCCCTTTTTTCATTTCAAAATAAATAAAAAATAGAAAAATGTGAAAATTTCTAAATAAATTACAATATTGTGTGAGTATAAACATTTTATTAAATTATTATAAGTGTGAAAATGGTAGCTTCATCAGTAACAATGCTATGGTTTAATACACAAATGAACGCACAAATTCTTCCATGGAAGTGAGTGTTTGTGTATGGTAGGACAATAAATATAATTGAACATTTATAACATTTAATTATTGTTTTTATCTACCATATTATAGATTAAAATAGATATAGTCTCAATTAAGAATTATATATATCAATTTTCTACATCATGATTGAGGGGTGAGTGGTTGGACACTATGTTGTAATCTGGGAACAATTACATCAATTCAATAAAATTGTATTTCGTTCCATTGTCCATCAATATTTTATGATTGAATCTGAACCTGGTGATGATGTTTGTATTTATAAGGTAAATGATATAATTCATACTAACATATTTAATGGGTATTGTGTTATCACATTTGTAAAATAAGTTACCAATAGTAATAATGTACATAAACAACAATGTTGTGGATGTGGGATATTCCCCTACAATATCCATCCCCCATTCAAAAAAATAACAATAATATTTATCTCTATGTTAAAATTATTGGTGTGGATGGATGAAGTTATCATGAATCTCAAATGTATGAAATTTACTAGTAAATTAGACTTAGTCCTATATCAATTCTTTTAGTAGTTTCCATGCCTCAAAATTTTATGGGAGAGCCAAGACCAAGACGGATGGGAATTTTAGCATCATGCATGGTCTTATTTGATGAAATAAGGAATACCTATTTCTACTATGAATCAGAGGCGGTTTTTTTAAAAGCCTCATTTATAGTGGGATTTTTATAATCATTTTCCATATCATATAATGTAATGTTCCTTACTCAATTACTGAATCTAGTCCCTTTTGGATCAGTCTAGTGTTTTATTTACATTTTTATGGTAATTAACTTTTTTCACCATCCAATCAATGGAGGAATATAAGTTAATCACACTTTGGGTGTTGTTAAACTGATTAATTTCATTCAAGTAAAAAAATAATGATATATAAACATATTCCTTTCTATGGGAAGTGTATGACCACCACATAATGATCATTATTGGGAAATACAATTGTTTTATTAGCCAGTGTTTTGACATGTTCATTTTATTATCATGGGATATGATATAATGTGGGAATAAAGGGAAGACTACCATCAATCCTAAAAAATAACTAGTTTGGGGATCCAATTCTTTTTTATTGAAGGAATATTTTTCATTTATTTTTTTATCACTAGCTATGAATTCTCATTGATGTTTATGAAGGTGATATTTGTTATCATTTTCATTATCACACTGATTCGTGTGGTCAGATGCAATTTGTGTGGTGACAAATTGAGTGGTTTTGAGTTTCGTTTCATCTTCTTTGACTAGTATATAAAGGGGAATTGTTGGATGCTTCTAGTGGAACCTTAATGATAGTGGAAATCAGAGGTACAATCAGTGGTGCACTAATATTTTCTTAGTCAGTCTTTATGATGGTGGTGGTTTTGGTATAGGTTAACTTAATGGTGGGGAATGGTGGTCTTGAAGAATGTTTGCAATGGTGAGTGGTGGCAGCATAGTTGGTTGATATGGGGTTTTCCATTATCTCTTTCAATATGGAGATTATTTTGGAGGTTGGATGGAAATTTTTAAGGGTTCATGGACATGTTTTTATTTGGTTATATATAATGGGTTTTGAATTAATGGGCTCTTTGGACACTAAAATATAATAGTGTGTGCCTTAAGGACCTCAGGATTTTAATCGCTTCTTCCATTTACATATTTGAAAATTGATTTTATTTTTCATTTTATTAATAAATTGGTGGACCCTCAACCTACTTCGGTATTAGGGGCATTGTTTCTTCCCCCGATTGTTTCTTTGTGAGGTGAGAAAAAAATGACCGCTCCATGTTAGACACATTTAAAATGAATTTCATTCAAAAAATTACTAGATTTTTGACTGGTGGTTGAAACAAGTATCACTTGTGACTTCCAAAAGCTTATTGTTAGTTCTCATTCCATCAGTAGGCATCTCCTTTCTTCATTTACATGGTAAAAGAGATTGATTATATAGATAGTTTGGTGTAAAATGATTAATAAAAGAATGGATCTCTTTGATGAACCACTATTCGTTGATAATTTTAGTGGGTTACATAACTACTATTTTAGTAGTCTTTTCTAAGAAGACATTGACACCAAGATGGAATACCACAAAACCAAAAAAATTCATTGATGTTTCCCTAAAAAGATCACTTCGTAATATTCTTATTCATACTATACTATAGATCCTTGTTGAATATTATTGCATAATACATGATGTGATCACATCACTATCGATATTAATCCCCTAAATCATCAATATACCTTTATAATATTTTTAAAAATAAATAATTATATATGTGATGTATCTCATGTTGGTAGATATCACCATTGTTCTGAAATCCAAATGGAATAAAATTATAGAAACCATCACTTATGGTTCCCAGAAGGTGGTGGGTTCCTTTTCCTAATAATCCATTATTATATGAGTGTACATTTAATACCTACCAATGAAGGAAATTAAATAGAAGATATTAGTTGCCTCATTCTTGTTTTCTTAAATGGAAATGGGAAATCATTCTTTAGGAAGCATCAATTAGGCTCTATTACATCAATGGAAACCCTGATGTACCAATTATTCAAATTTACAATTGGTGATGTAGGAGATATATCCTGGGAATTTCACATCAGGGTAAATGTTTTATATGATCATTTTTTTAAATTTTGATTTATCAATATTTTTGTGTGGGGGGGTACTTTATTTTAGAGTCATGCCAAAAAAATGATTTTCATCTTGTATTCCTAGGTGTCCTGTTTCCACATCACTATTCAGTATGTGTATTTTTGTATATTACCATGTAAAAACAAGTCTAATATTCTTTATAAATGAACTTTTTTTATACTCCCCATGAGGAATAGTGAAACTAATTATTATAAGATGCATGTCTTTTTCAATTCCTAGATTCATCTACTAGACATCATCAATGGTAGTGCAATCATCATCCTCAATTGAATGTGGGGGTGTTCATGAGGTCATAATCTTCTTTAATACACCTATATTTCCATAAAATCATAGTCAATAATGGTAGGTAATCTGAGGGAATCTCTATCAATGTTAAAATGGGACAAGCCAAATTAAGACACATTGTTACCAAGAACCATTCGAGTCATTTCAGATTGATTATAGATATAATTATTTTACATTATGATGTCACTACGGAAAGGGGGATCATTGAAGTCTGGATTAAATATACTACCATATTCATGTTTATGGAATGAACATGATCACCATCGATGAGACTCCATGGGTTTAATGGGTCATTCTCCAAAACATTGGTAGGGGTGAGACCAAAAAAATTTGAAACATCATTTGTTGTTTTCCATAACATTTAAAGAATCCTACCTCATAATATATGTATTATCAATACACTATGAGGGATCTATAAGAATATACTGTACCTAACTGCAAATCATTTTGTAATTCATGAACTGATGAATTGGTAACGATATCTTAAAATGGAAATGATGTTGAGGTATTCCAGGAAGGACATTATATTATGTGTCTTGCTGGAAAACCATAAAATCAACATTATATGTGATGTCCATAAACTAATAGTTGATCATAATCTTTCGAAGAGGCCTATTCTCTCTCTCATCACAACCAATAATGTTTTTATTTGTTTGAGATATGTATCTCTCTCTACATACCAAATGTCTTAGATCCAATATTGGTTTATTTTTAATCATGGATACACTTTCAATCACATACATTTATATTTTGAAATCATTGAGTTTACCAAAAACATACAGGGATATGACATTTACCTGGATAACTTCTCAATGATCTTGTTCTAAAAATGATATGGTTACATGGAATTTAGAAATCATAATCAAAGATGATAAACCATGACTGTGATGACTTATATCTCAATATTTTATGGCTCTAGATGTCTTTTCTATTTTCCTCTAGGAGGTCTATTTAATTATTAGAGAAATAATTGAATTGAAAGATTTGACTGAAAAAAATCAAACTATTTACTAATGAAATAATATCTTTCCAACGGAATATGAATTCTATTGTGGGTTTTCTCCCTAATATGGGGATCTGGAGATGCAGTTTTGTAGTTGGATAAGCCAAGCATTTGATCAGAGTTTTAAGGTAAAACTGATGAAAATAGAATATGGTAGTTCAAACTTCCCCATAGTCTAAAATTCTTAATTATTAACCCTCTTCGAGTTGATCAGGCTATATGAATGCACTTGGATGACTACTAGAGGGATATCATGCACCTATATGTCATTATTTGTTATATTACAGTGAGTTTCCATATTTCTAGGCTATATACATCTTATCATCCTGAATGGGAACAAAATATTTTCTTTTTCCAACCACACATGTTTCTCTAATATCCTTGGATTATGTTTATTAATCCTTCATCTCCATGGTCAAGTACATTGAGATCATACATGGTGGTATAATCATCATATAATAAGGTATCTATGAACTGTAATATGATAATTGAACCAATAATGATCTATTAATATAATGAGGGTTATATTTAGAGGGGTAGTAATCATTATCTGGGGTTGAAGGAAAGGAATTTGTATGATCCAACACATTCATTGGTTTTGAATATGAATCTACCTTTTATAACACTTCATATTTCTGATGATTATGTTCACCAATGGTGGTGTTTTCAATGTCACCTCACTGGTTGAAAATATAATTATGGGTTTGAAAAGTTTTTCAAGTAGGGTGTCATGATAATGGCTAACATTCTTTTGACACTTCCAGTAATAAAAAATATTTCCATTCCTAGAGAGAATATTTTACAATAAATCATATTATTATTGTTGTTTGAAGATACATAATTCATCTATGATGGGGCAATATTCAGACGTCACCTACCAAGAATCAATCATAATTTGGAGGACAACATTAAAGCTGATAAAATCCAATATTGTGTTAGAAATTGTCCTATAGAAATTATAGTATTAGGGATGATCAATGAAGTTTTCCTTTTTGTATTTTCAAGGCTATGGTAGCTTGAGTACATTATTTTCTATCAATGAATTAAAATAACTGCAGAAACTATCATTTCCGATGTAATATTATTCACCAATTCCTTAAACAGGCGGTGACCCTACTCTACAAATTCTTATTGGTGAGGGAGATTCTATTGTTACTATATTTCCATGGGATGTGATGGGTGATTTAGGGCCTACCTTGGTGCATGAATGGGAACTGCTACAGAAATGAGGAAATTATTCTAAATCACTTACATAAAACAAATCATTCCCTATGCTGATAAAATTGGTTTTGATTTCTCTTCGGTATACAGAGTGACATCTTCTATAAATTATACCATTTTTTTAAACACCAAAAATCTACATGGACACATAATTTTTTGTAAAGGTGTATGTGAATAATATTAAATATTAACATCATAGAGTTAAAGTAGATTCCCATAAGAGAGAGGGATTTTCAGTGAATAGGATATACCCTTACATATTCCTATGAAAAGTAACTCCCCGACCCCAGTTACCCACAGTCGGTGAATTATTACATAACATTGGAATGATAAAAAAATATCCAGTCTCAAAAGAATGATTAGTTTAGTAGCCTTTGAAAAACAAGATACATTCATAAGTCATACATTACATGATAAAGTGAAAAACTACAACAACATAGTTCCATATTCTATACTCATACCCCCATAGACTATCCTGATAGGTCAGTCATAAAATATATCTTCACATCCCCAAAAAAATAAAACATACAAAGGGGTTAGCTCAGATGCTCAGTAAGTCTATCAATATAGCAGAAAATTTCATAAATATGCATAAACATTTAAGGGAATGTATAATTAAAACAAAAGAATTTTAAACATGAAAATCCGAATATTATAGAAAAAATAAAATGAAATAAATCCATTTACATATTCACATGGACATTATACTTTTCAAATAATCGCATGCAATATCAATGACCTCTTTTATAATGAAGGAATGCATAATTCCAGACTATCGTAACCACATAGTCGAGGCCTTATGCCAAGACACTAGTTTGTCTCATGAGACCTACCGATGCATCGAGGATCTATATAGGGCTCCACCCGTCACTCTTTAAGTACAATACATTCCACATATAAACTGGTTTAAACATAACATAAACATTTGTATTAAAACCAGCATACGAAATTTCAATACTTTAACCATAAATTATTAATTGTATAAAAATAACACATCCACATTCAAACATATCAAAAAACCATCAGTACAATATGGATGTTTTGTATCATAATAAATCAACTTCAAATAAGAAAAAAATCCATCAAAAGATGTTGACATAGATGAAATCAAAACTATTTGATAGAAATATCATCATTTTTTTAAATAATTTAAATTTCACATAATTATAAAAGAATGAATTTACTTTGAAAATATTCTTATAATCTTGTAAGGGAAGATTCAATGATTTTATAGTGGCTGAAAGTATCCGCACCGCCTGTATAAGTTAAAAAGATACATTATTGCCTTAATTCTGTTGAAAAGGATAATGAGGTCCTAGTTTGGAAAAGGAAAAAAATATTATTTTATAAACATCTTATAAAAATTAAAACAAGGGTATAAATATATTTAACCCATATTTGATAAAATAGTAAGAAATATTTGAAATTCATTTTTACAGAACATGGATGTGGATGATAAAGAGGCCCCAATAGATAATTACGTATAAACAACCTCAAATAATGAAGAGATTGTGAAATATACCATAACCAATTTAGTAACTTAAGAAACATAGACCACATGAAATAAGTATCATACAATGAAGATGAAAATATACATAAAATAAATTGTATTACCCAATGAATAAAATTATGGTCATTACATACACCACACAAATGGAAATAGTGATAATTATAGCATGGATCTCACAGGAATGAGAAGTGAGATAAAAACCACAAACCTTGTAATTTTCCATGGAAGAGGGTAGTTTAACCTCATGTATAATTGTGAAATTATTGTTATCCAATTATACATGAATTATATACATTAATATGATATCATATATGATCTTTTAATATTGGTTCGTTAATAATATCTTAGTATTATCGTTGTTCCGGATGTTAACAGATTCATTTTCCTTTATATTCATTGTTTAGTGAGTAATATATTTTATGGATGGGATGTATATTATTAATATATAGATTGATATCAAGTATTTAAATATTACATTTAATCACCAAATGAAAATTAGTCTTGAATGGATACGATGGTGAATGAATCTTATCACGTTCGTAGAGAGGGTAATCAGTACGTACGTATGAGTGAAAATATCATTATTTTGATAGTAAAATAATATATAATTGAATGTTATATTATATATAAATAATCATTATCATGTTATATTTATTATTTATATCAATTACACTTCATTATTATAACTATCAAAATAAAAATGTATTGAATAAAAATTACACCATGATGTGGAGATAGTAAGCCGTACATATGCACGTATGGTGACATGTAATTCAACAAATAGATAGAATAATGAATTTGGTTTTAACATGTACATAATAACATCAAAATAAATAGAAGATACTAGATTTGTTATTTTAGAATGGAAACAACAAATAAAAATGATGTGGAAGGAGAAAGAAACTTGAAGGAGGTGATGAAATATTTACCTCTTCTTCGTGATCTTCCATTTGATTTGATCAAAAGGGAACCATAGGATGGATTTATGACTAAATTAGGACCTCTAGGTTTAACAGACGATTGTTCATAGGGTATTTGGGTAGGGTTTGGCCGAGCCAAATGGCTTTGGAGGTGATAATTTGAGAGATGAGGGAGTTCTCTTTTAAAAGAGGGGTGAGTGGCACCTAAGGAAAAGCTAGAAATATTATTTTATAATAATATAATTTTCGGTTTATAATGGCTCAAAAATGTATTATTTCAAAGATATGGTCGGAATGGGTCAGAAACCACTCTACCAATAGGTTTTAGACAAGATTGTGTCACTATATTAACCTTAACTTTTAGATTTAACTCTTATGTAAATAGTTTTACATTTACCATGTCTCATTGTATATTTATATTATATGATCAATAAATTGACTATATACATCCAAAAGAAATGAATGTGGTTATTTAATGATACACCTATTATTATATAAGTCTTTTGGATGAACCTTATATTTTTAGGAATATTATATAAATTAATAATATAATATTTGTTTTAAACATTCCTTTATGTCAATTTTGACACTATTTAATAATTGATTTTTGTTAAAGTCATAACACCTTTATAAATTCGAAATAAATTCATTAAATGAATTATAAAATGTATTATTGACCTATTAAATTATTTTATGGTGTCAAATTATTAAAATTGTATTTTTTTCTTACATTTTTAATACCATTTATTTGATTCTTTGATTAATAATTAAAATACTGCATCATTATTGTGTCATAAATAAATTTTATTATTTAAGGTATAAAATTTTAAAATAAAATACTATTTTGTAGGAAATAATTTCAGATTTCTAATTAATACTTATAGTAGAGAAGATAACATACATAACCTTATGTAAAAAATGATTTTCTAAAAGATATATGCTTATGTTATTTCTGTATTTAATTTAACATAATTAATATAAAGTGTCATTATCACTTACAAGTGGATCCATGGGGTCACAAAGACGACCCAATGATCCTATGGCCAGAAATACAACGTTCAATACGGATAGAAAACGTATTAGTGTAATTTATTATTATTATAATATTAATTTTTACCGTTATTTACTGCATTTACCCTTTAACCATGTTAAAGAAAATATTTACCGATGTAATTATTCAATATTTCTAAAAATAAAAGTTACCTATTTACAAAATTTGGCCTTCTTAATTCTAAATATGGAAAAAATATTTTTATATTCAAAACATAAAATCATGAAAAATTAATTTAAAATTAATTCATGTTTTCAAAACAAAAATCTTGTTTTGTAAGAAATAAGAACTATAAAAAGATTGACACTTGTTTGTGTGTATTTTAAATGTAAAATTATGTCCAATTACCAACATTGGATTAAATGATAAAAATATATTCTAACTATAATTTTAAACCACTAAATAGCATAATTTATCATTATATATTATTTGGATTAAAAATATTGTTTTTAATTAAAGTGTAGTATTTTTCCCTATTCATCAAAAATTTGAAGTTCTCCAAAAAATACCAAAAAATCACCCTAAGCTAATTTTGATATTCCGAATCCAAAAAATTAAGTAAAATTTTATTAATAATATTTATAAAATTTCATAAAGTGTGTATTATTATCCATAATGGATACTTTGATTAGTTTTGGTGTGTGTTAGAACCTCAAATTTGTGTAAAACACACACTACTGTATTATTAAAAGAGAAACATACCATGGAAGCTTGGGGTGTTACATTATCTTCTACATAAAATAATTTCATCCTCAAAATTTCTAGAATAATTTTGCTTAAAAAGACTCGGGTGGTTCATCATAATAAGTACCTCAGGTTCCCACGTTGCCTCTTCCATCATAGGGTTTCTCTATAGAAATTTTACCAGAAGAGTCTTCGGTATTCTCAGCACTTGTTCTGTAGTATCAAGAATCCTGATTGGATCATCTCAATAAGACAGATCATGTTCCAGTTCTACTTCCACATAAGTGAGTACATGCGTTGGGTCCGGAATGTATTTTCTCAATAGTGATATGTGGAACACATCGTGAGCATTGGAGAGACTTGGCGACATTTACAACTGGTATGTTATATCCCCAATTCGTTCTTGAATTTCGAAAGGTCTGATGTACCTATGACTCAATTTTCCCTTCTTAATTAAATGTATAACACCCTTACCTGGAGATACCTTCAATAAAACATGATCTCTTAACATAAATTCCATATCCTTTATTCGGTTATCGGTATAGATCTTATGATTACATTGAGCAGTTTTGATGTGGGTTTCAATAACCTTCACCTTTTCCATCTTTTCCTCCACAAGTTATGGGCCTACGAGTTTTCATTCACCAACATCATCCCAACAGGTTGGTGTGCGACATCTCTTTCCGTAAAACTCTTCACATGGTGACATTTGAATAGTTGAATGGAATCTATTATTCTAGGAAAATTCAACCATAGGTAAATATTGATTCCACAAAGTCACTCAATATCCCAAATTTCAAAATCACATCTTCATACACAAAGTCACTCAATATCCCATCATTCAAAGCATTAATCTTGTTTTGAAACACTTCACCATCGGTCTGATAACTCTTTATTCTTTCTAGTAATGATGGTATGGCAACAATTTGGAAAAGTATTGATGTTTCCCCTTCCATGGTTATTCCCATATATATCTTTAATAGATCAATGAAAATATGATCCCTTTCAACTCTCATATTGTTCAAAACTCAATAATCCTTTATTCTCAAAGAATCTACAACCTTTTTTCCTTCCTCGGGTGGTAGTGTATCATGAAATCATAATCCTTGACTAGTAAAGACATCACCTTTTCCTCATGTTGAGTTCTTTTTGTGAGAAAATATACTTCAAACTCTTGTGATCTGTTTATATCTCATATTTTCCACCACAGAGATAATGTCTCCATATCTTCAAAGCAATGATTATAGAAGCTACATCTAAATCATGAGTAGGACTGTTTTGGTCCTAATTATTAAGCTATCATGATGCACATGCAATAACCCAATAATTCTTCATAAGGACCCAACCAAGTCCATTCATTGAAGCATCACTATAAATAATAAATCCATCATTCCACAATAGTAGAGTCAATATTGGAGCATTGACTAATATTCTCTTCAGTTCATCGAAATATTCATCATAATCTATTGTCCAAACTAATTTAAACCCTTTATGTGTGAGCTTAGTTAATGGGATAGCCAATTGGGAAAAATTCAGGGAAAAATGTCGATAATAACCTACTAATATAATAAAACTGCACACCTCATTTATACTCGTTGGTGACAGCCATTCTTGGATTGCTCTTGTCTTAGAAGGATCAGAAAAGATACCATGCTTAGGGACAATATGGCCCAAAAATAAATCTCCGGAATCCATAATTCAAACTTTCTAAACATCCAGTATAATTAATGTCTTCTCAGAGTATTCAATATAATGCACATGTGATTTTCATGATCTTAGTAGAATTTGGAGTATACCAAGATATCATCAATAAATACAACTACAAAGTCATAAAGATATTCACTGAAATCTTTGTGCATTAGATCCATGAAAACTGAGGGTGAATTATTCTACCCAGAAGGAATTAATATAAACTCGTAATTCCCGTACCTGGTTCAAAATGTTTTTTTGGAATATATTCTTTCAAAACACACAACTGATGGTATCCAGATCAAAGGTCAATCTTTTAGAAGTATTGAGCTCCATGTAGTTTCTCAAATAAATCATCAATGTGAGGTAGGGGATACATGTTCCTTATTTTTATAGAATTTATCTCTCTATAGTCAATGCACAACCTCATAGATCTGTATTTCTTCTTAACAAAAATAAAAGGGGATACCCATTGAAAAAAACTAGGCTGAATAAATCCATTATTACTATTTTAATCTAGTTGTTTCTTTAGTTCCACTAATTCCATAGTGGCCATTCAATAAGGGGTCTTTGATATGGGCCTTGAACCAGGAAATAAATCAATGGAAAACTCAATTTATCATTATTGATTATATCCAGTAAATCATATGGAAACACATCAACATATTCTCTCAAAATAGGTACATCATCTATTTGAAAATTCCTTTCCTCACCAACAATCATTTCATTCTCTTCCTCCCCAATAATTGAATTTAGTTGACCTACTGGGGGTGGATCTAAATAATAATTAGGTGGTGACAATTCTGCTCGAAAGACAAGGTGTTATTTATCATCGTCATCAAAAATAGTAACCTCCTTCTTGTTACAATAAATTTTTGCATCATGGTCTGAAATCCAATCCATACCCAGGATTATATAAAATTCAATCATGGGTATGATGATGAGATCAGTAGTTAAAAAACATTTATATACCCTAATGGAAACTGATTCATAGAACATTGTAGCATAGATACTTCCCTTTTGTGTTTTGACTGACTACTCCCTTGTTAAATCAAATTTGAAATATCAAATTTTCATAGAAAAATGGGAAGATATGAAACAATGTTACAATCCATAATCAAATAATGCATTTTATAAACTTGAGGGAAACATTAAATTATCTGCCACCACATCATTTAGAACTTCTACCTCAGCAGTAGTGATTTCATAAGTTTGGCCTTGATCCCTTGTCCTTTTCTGAGGTAAGATCCTTTGATAATTAGGACATTCATTTGCATAATGTCCCTTCTCTCTATAATTGTATCATTGAACATTAGCAGCCTCTTTTTTCCCCTTGCAATCACGAGCTTGGTGGCCTTTTTACACCACTTGTAACAGACTCACATTCCATTCAAGAAAGTACCATGGGGTTTCTTCCCACATTTACTACATGATGGATATTCAAATATTCCCTTATTCCCCTTATTTCCATTTTTATAGTGATCATCAGATCGCTTCTTCTCTTGAATTGCTTTAATGTTGTAAGACATAGAGAAATATTTTTCTATCTAGATAACACATAAGACAATATCTTTGTATGATGAGAAGGATTATGAGACTAATGATCGATGGAGGAATGGTTTTAACCCATCAAAGAGGTGATCAATATTATTTCTTGGGCTACGTATATATTCCACAGCATGACTTGCTATCCTTATAAAGTTAGACTCATAATTTGCAACATTATCATCCTCCTTTTTCCATAGACTCAAAAATTGTCTTTCCATATCTACTTGATGGTCATAAGGAATGTATTTCTATAAAAAAATATCATTAAACACCATCCATTCCATATTTGATACTTCATCATCTTCCTTCGTGTTTTTAATCAATGACCACCATTGATCAGCATCTCCAGTGAGTCAGTAAACTGCCATGAAAACTTTTTCCCTTTATCTACTCCCCAAGGAGTGGAATATTTTCTCTAAGGAATTTATCCATTTCTCACCTAATAGTGGATTTTTACCCCCATTTAATTTTGGTGGTTGTTTCTACATGAAGAGATCTAACATTGATCCTCCAAGCTGCGGATCAGGGTGCTCCATACGCATACGGTTTTTATTAATAACCTGAGTGAGTTGTCCCAGTATGGTTATAAGCCGATCAGCAACAATTACATCACTAGATCCACAATAATAATCTTGAGAAGGAGGGAAATCCATACATGGAGTTTGTACATTTATATGGTTTTCATTCCTTCCACTAGGCTCCATTTATAAACAACGACATACAATAGATTAATTTATGAATCACAATACATAAATCCAAACGTGTAAAACACTTAACATAAATTGAAAAGTTAATGGAAATAATCTATATTTATAACAAAAACTCTTTGAGGAATTATATACTCATAAACCCTTCATAATGGATTGTAATGAAAATGAGAATTATCCTATGCATATCCCTCGGGCGAGTCATAAGTAAGATTTCAGTAAGACCCATTATTGTGCACTAGTTCTAGTTTGAGTCTAGATCAATGTAGTGTTCTCAGATTTTATCCCTAGGTGCATCTATGCCAGAGCCGCCTCTACCTTCTCATATCAAGATAGGGATAAATTTCTCAGAAAACTCACAAAATCTCTACATTACAAAATATTCTAGGAAGTTCTTCTATACTAATCCTCAAAGTCTATCTTAGGGTAATGTGCTCTAATTATAGTTTATCTAAATCTAGCTTCTGAGGTTTATAGTAATCTTTCTAAAATACCAACTGTAACGCCCTGACCCCATTTAACTAGATTCGGTGAATTATTACATTACATTTCCATGATCACAAACGATCTAGTCTCGAATGACCGATTAGTTTAGTAGCCTTGGAAACACTAGATACATTCATAAGTATTAAATTACATGATAAAGTGAAAAACTAACACAACATAGTCTCCATAGTCCACACTCATATCCCCTCAGACTATCCTTATAGGTCAGTCATAAAATACTTCTTCACATCCTGGAAAAAATAAAACATAGAAAGGGGTGAGCTCAGATGCTCAGTAAGGATAACAATATAGCAGAAACATTCATCAATAAGCATAAACAATTAAAGCAATGTATAACCAAAACAAATCCTTTTAAACATGAACATCAGCATAATATGGAAAAAATAATATTAAATAATGTTATTTACTTATTCACATCGATACTCAACTAGTCAAATTATCACATGCAATATCAATAACCACTTTCATAATGAAGGAATGCGTAATGGCAGACTATCATAACCACATTGTCAAGGCCTTGTCCCAAGACTTCAAAGATGATTTTTTCAAGGCCTTGTTCCAAGACACTAGTTTGTCTTGTGAGTCCTAACAATGAATTGAGGAGCTATAACAGGCTCCACCCATCACTTACTACATTCAATTCATTCCTTATATTAACATGTTTAAACATAACATAAACATTCGTAATAAAACTAGCATACTAAATGTAAATACATTATCCATGAACCATGAATGGTATACAAATAACACATCCATAGTCAAAAATATCACAAAAACTTTAGTAAAATATGGATGTTTTGTATCCTAATAAATCAGCTTCAAATAAGCTTAAATTCCATCAATGGATGTTAACATAGATGAAATCAAAACTATTTTAGAGAAATATATCTTTTTTATAATCATTTAAAAGTAACATAATTATAAAAGAAAACATTTACTTTGAAAATATTTCTTATTATATTGTAAAAGAATCTTCGACGATTTTATAACGGTGGAAAATAGTTGCACCTGGTATATAAGTTAAAAGGATACATTCTTACCTTAATTCTGTCGAAAAGGATAAAAAGGAACTTGATTGGAAAACAACAAAAAGATACCTTTATAAACATCTTATAAAGAGTAAAACAAGTGTATAAATGACATTAACCCATATTATATTAAATAGAAAGAATGTTTTCAAATACATTTTTAAGAAACATGGATTTGGATGATAAAGAGGCCTTAGTAGATAATTACATATAAACAACATCGGATAATGATGAGATTGTGCAATAAAACCATACCAATTTGGTAACATACAAAACATAGAACCCATGAAATAAGTATTATACAACGAAGATTTAAATACACATAAATTAATGTTTATTACATAATGAATACAATTATATGTTGTACATACAGCACACAAAAGGAAATAGTGATAACTATCGCATGGATCTCACGGGAATCAGAAGTGAGATGAAAAACCATTACCCTGTACTTTTCATTGTTGTATATTAGGTTAACCTCCTATATAATGGGGGAATAATTGTTATTAAATTATAAAATATTCATATATATTAATATGGTATCATATATGATCTTTTAACATTGCTTCATAATTAATATCTTAGTAATATCATTATTTCAGCTGTTGACAGATTCATTTTGCATTATATACATTGTTTTGTGAGTCATATTTGATATAGATGTGATGTATATTATCCATATTTATAATTATGTCAGGTCTCTAAATATTACATTTAATCATCAAATGAAAAATAGTCTTGAATGGATATGATGTGGAATGAATCTCATCACTTTTGTGGAGTGGGTAATCTGTACGTACATACATGCGAAAATATCATTATTTTGATATTAAAATAACAAATAATTTGATGGTATATAATATATACAGATTCATTATCATGTTATATTTGTTATTTAAATAAATTACACATCATTATTATAACCATCCAAATAATAATGTAATGAATAACAATTACACTGTGACGTGGAGACGGTAAGTCGTACGTACACACGTATGGTGACATGTCATTCAAAGGTTGGATAGAATAAAGAATTTGGTTGTACCATAATTATAATAACATCACAGTATATAGCAGATAATAGATATATTATTTTATAATGGAAACAACAATGAAAAAAGAAGTGGAAGAAGAAATAAACATGAAATAGGTGATGAGATATTTACCTCTTCTTCGGGTTCTTCATTTTGATTTGATAAAAATGCTCCATATGTTGGTATTCTGAATAAAGGAGGGCCTCTAAAATGTTTTTAGGATAGTTAGAGGGTATTTTTTCAGGGGCTGGTCAATCCAAATGTCTTTTAATGTGTGATTTATATAGATGTGGGACTGCCCTTTTATAAGACGGGGGAGGGGCACCTTAGGAAAATCTAGAAATATTATTTTATAATAAAATAAATTTCATTTTGTAATGGATCCAAAATGAATTATTTAAAGTATAAGGTGGGAATTTGTATCAAAATAACTTATACAATAGGTTTTATATAGGTTTGGGTCACTATATTAACCATAACATTTTGATTTAACTCTTAGTTAAATAGTTTGACATTTTTCATGTATCTTTGTATTTTTATATTATAGGGTTAATAAACGTACTATATACCTCCATGTGATCCTCATATTGTTCATTAATAATACACCTATTATTATATATGTGTTTTTTCCTAAACATAGATTTTAAGAATATTATAGAAATTAATAATATAATATATTTTTTAAAAATTTCTTTATGTCAATTTAGACACTATTTAATAATTGATTTTTTATAAAGTCCTAAAAATTTAATTTGTTCAAAATAAATTCATTTAATTAATACTAAATTGTCATATTGACCTAAATAATTCGTGGATGGAATCAAAACATTCACATTGTATTTTTTGTGACATTTATAATACCATTATTTGATACATTCATTAATAAGGAAAATAATGCACCATTATTGTGTCATAAATAATTTAATAATTCAATATGTAAAAATTTTAAATAAAATTCACTTATGTAGGAAATATTTTTATCTTTCTAATAAATATTTATACTTTAAATGATAACATATACAACCCTATACAAATATTTTTTTTTCTAAAATATATATGCTTATGTCATTTTTGTATTTACTTTAACATAATTAATATAATGTGTCATTATCACTTACACATGGCTCCATGGGGTCCCAAAATCTTCCCACAGATTTCCATGGTCGGTAATGTATCTTCCAATGGGTTTAGGATATGTGTTGGGGTAATTTAATATTATTATAATATTATTTTTTACCCTTATTTACCGGATTTTCCCTTTAACCTTGGTAAATAAAATATTTATTGATGTAATTATTCAAAATGTATAAAAATAAGAGATACAAATGTAAACACTTTGGACCTCTTGATTATAAAGATGGAATAACTTTTTATAATTTCCAAACATAGAAGTGGTAGAAATTAATTTAAAAATAATTCCCATTGTCAAAGCAAAAAGTGTGTTTCTTACGAAATAATAAAAATCAAAAGATTGACACTTTTTTATGTATAGTTTAAATGTTAAATTATGTCCAATGACCAAAATTCGATTAAATGGTAAAAATATATTCTAACTATGCTTTAAAACCACTAAATATTATAATATATCAATATAAATTATTTGGATTAAAAAAGTTGTTTTTTATTTATGTTTAGTATTTTTCACTATTCATAAAAAATTGGATGTACTCAAAAATTACCAAAAACTCACCCTAAGATAATTTTGATATTAGAAATCCTAAAAAAAGTCCAAATTGAGTGATAAAATTTATAAAATTTCAAGAAGTGGTTATTACTATTCATAATGGCTACTTTGATTGGTTGTGGTGTGTTTTAGAACCTTGAAATGCGTAGAACATGTCCTACTATATTATTCAAAGAGTGGAATACCGTGGAAGCCTGGGGTGTTACAGGATATAAGAGGAACCATTATTATTTTTCATCTAGCTGTTTGTGTGGTATAAAATTATATTTTTATTTTAGATAAATATGATTTGATAATGTAATTGGTGATAATGTTCTTCTCTTCCCTTATAGGTTCTTATTGGGATTCCTGTATAGAAAATAATTACTAGCATATGTAGTTTTCTCAAAAAAAAATCATCATGGTTGCATACATCTAGTCTTGAGGGCCAATAATTGGTCAACATCATGATATGATGTTCCTGATATACTATTCAGTATATAGCATTTCATGAATGGTTACAAAGGATAGATTTTACAAAAATGGGTAGAGGAAATGTTTCATCTCCTAATTCGGGATATAGATACCTCTCGTGTTTTATGGGTGAACGCCTCACTTTCATAGATTCCACTAGATTAGTAAGGGATTTAATGGAATTGAGCAGATCAGGGGGTACCACTCTCTAGGTCACCTCCCATCTATAGGGAGTGGGTGGGGACTAATGATGTGACACCATTTTCATATCAAAATATTCCGTGATGTGTTATAGGACTGAATGATCGCCAAAAAGAAGTCGAGATTGACACCATAATAAATTTAAATCATAATAATATCTTACTTATATATTTTTTAGACCTACTTCCTAAATCAAGATCAATCATACTGATCTTATGCATCTCTTGCTATAGAATAAGCTCCATTTATATATGAGGGATGAGGGATATTCTTTTACGTTTAAAGATGATACAATGTGGGAATTTTTCTCCTATGTTTCTCTTAATTGAGTTTTTATATATTTTTATCTCATTTTAAAAGATTTAATATTGGTCCCTCCTTATGAAATTTTGGATCTTTGGTGTGGGGAGTGGGATATACCACAAATTTCCATTTCTCTATTGGGTTGTTTTGATGTAGAGGTGGTAACAAATTTTTTGAAGGTTCCACATTTTTTATCATCCTATTGTTCCTTGTTTATGAATCTCTAGTTTGTGCTTCTATATCCACCTCATTTGGAGGAATTCAATATTCATTATTTACCTTTGAGTTTGTTTCATTAATCACATAATCTATTGCATTGATGTAGATGTCATTTACTATGGTGTATTGGAAAATTATAGTTATCCCATTGAAATCAACACAATTGGGACATTCACTTGTAAAGTTAGGCTCATTTTATTTCTACATTCCTTATTGGACAATTTGGTCTAGTGGCCCTTATAGGGATGATTTCATAGGCCATACATTTTTCCAATTTTTTGTGAGTAGTTACCTTGAGGGAGTTTTCTGTTATGTTTTCTTAATTCTACTAGAATCGAGTCTATTTCTATTATATTGGAAAAATTGGATTTTATGTGGATATTCAATATTTACCACCCAATTGGGAATAGAATCATTCCATTGATGTTGCTAATAATTCTATAAAGATTCCCCGAAAATGAGGGTTGGGGACTCTTGGTAGAAACAAGTTTCCTTTTTTGATACACTTCTTGAGGATTTGATGTTTTTGATTAATTATTTGATGACTAATAAGTTGATAATTTTGACAAATATCAACCATGAAAAATGGATGGGGTTAATCTGAAACCCCATTTGATTTACCAAAGACCCTATTGCGGTAAGATGAACACTGTGATAGTGACTGTCATAAAAATTCCCCCATCCTTATAGGATGTGGTTGGATTGCATATGATTCTGATATGTCTTTGATAAACTCAAGGAATGATGACCCCAAGTGTAGAGGTGGTGGTTAATATTCCCCCATCCATATGGGATGGGTTCCCTATTAGAATACTTCTAAAAAACTATTATAAAATCCATTTTTTTATAATTATTATCATGGGATGAGTACAATTGTAGCCTATGATGGAAGTCCTTTTCTGGAGGAACTTATCAGGATGGACACAAATTCAACTCATTTTTCAGAAATGAGTTCCCTTTACTTGACGGGGTCCAAAATTATCTATGTTGATGGTCCACTACACCTGTTCATTATGTTTTTACATTTTGGAATTATGGGAATTTAATTGTATTGACGATTGATATTGTCCTCTACATGATCCACTAATTTATTTAGAGGCAATGAAATTACAGGACACCATATATGGGGAGTTCAACAATTCCAATGACATGGTAATGTGAAACTCTACTTAAATTCCCCATCCTAGGATATAGATATGAAAAAATTCATCAACTAACATTTTTACAAGAGTTGTGATGAAATGGTGGAAAGAGTGTTGTATATTTAGGTTGTTCTTCTATAGTTTTTTTCAGTTTCATACAGATAGAGGCCGTGTCAATTTGACAATAGAGTATGTTGATGGTACAAATGTGACCCTCGTATCATAGATAGGTTATGTGTCTAGACATTAACTATATATGAATATAGAAAATATTTTGTCATATGTAAGACATGTACCGATTATGCAGCTCATTCGAGAATAATTATTTAGAAGTTTTGAGTGTCCAGAACCTTATTAGAATTTTTTATATAGCTAAATCAATCCATATAGACATTTTCAGACTCGCATTAATAATTATTATATACCTCAACATGGTCATATCATTGAATTCATTTCTCCAGGTCACCTATAGATCATTGTGAAGTGTATATCATAAAATATTGGAAACTATATATGGTTAACCATGGAGTTTAAATAAACTCTTTATGTGAGGGAAAATTATTTTCAGAAACTATATATACAAAGGTGTCATTGAATTGGGAGGATTTATTTTACCTGGGGATAATAACACCATGGGGATGTTGACCACAATAGATGTTAGGAATATAATTACTGTGATCAATTTGGATACTTACAAAATGAGGGATTTCATGTTAATGATTGGCATCTACTTGGGGTTAATATTTTCTGAACCCTTTAGTGGTTGTAGATGTGCGCTGTATATTCTTAATGAAACAAACATTGATAAGATCAGTGATATAAGCCTCATTCAAAATAATGATTGGAATATTAAAACAAACCATTTGATGTTACATAATTATAGGAGTGAATTATATAATAGATACTAAAATATGCTGATAATTTTCTAGTATTGTAAAAATATGACCCCATTTATAAGAATTTACATGAGTATTCCACTGTGCTTTTTTATAGTCAGTTGGAATATGATCTTTATATCAGGTTTTTATTGGAATATAATTATCAACCCTATATAATGTGAGGATATGAGATGGATTATTATGTTCATTCCCTTCCAAAATATATTTACAGCCCTCAAATGGGAGAAGGGATATGGGCCTCCCCTTGCATGGTCTCCGAATGATGCTAGTGCAGTCATTAATCATTGGTAATAGGGATATAAAAAGTTGTTTATTGTTATTTTTTATATGTTGATAATATTCATTAATATGAATATGACCATTTCCTATAGCATGTTTCAATATCATCTCGTGAGCTCTGGTTGAAATGGGATTGTGAGTCTAGTCCAGTACATTTTGAGTATGTCAATAGTCTTTTTCGAGAAGAATATGAATATGTCTAGGGTCATGTGCCACTCTCATATGGTGAACCCCATCCAGTATAATGAAATTATCTTGATCCCTTTTATGTGGAGTATGTCACAAATATTTTTCAATATAAATTCACATGATTTTTCCTCTGTGTCTTGTTATGACATTGTGAGCACCTATGGAATGATAATATGAGCCCAATACTATTCCTCTTCTTTCAAAAAAAATATGAAGATAATCCTCATCAAGAAGATTAATACAGTACAGATTAAAGTGAGTAGCCTCCTATTTTTACTAATAATTGTGATGTTTTTCTATAGATTTCATGATAATAATATGAGCCTATATGAAAATATGTACTAGTTCCACAATATTCTGAAGGAGTTGTTTATCTATTTCTAAAATGTAGTGATACTTTAGGTATATCTATGCAGCAATATATCCATCAAATTATTTTCACCAATATTTACTAGTAGATATATTTAATTTAATAATGGTTATAATCACACAACTCACCTCTTGTTTAGTAATAATATTATCCTGGGATTCATGCATGGAGGAAGGTTTCTATTCCCACCAATTCTTATTACATGAATATTCCCATAAACATGATCCGTGTGAGAATGGATGGGATCCTACCCATAATCTACTATATGAATATGTATATGGGATTCACTAGAAGACATAGGTATATGATAAAAATCCCATTTATCCATAGTTTTACACACTCAGTGTGACTTCCTTGTTTTTCATACATGAGTGTTCATGGAGTCAATGTGTTGGGTGGGCCCCCTAGAAAGTGATTGAGAGGAACTTCAGGGATGGTGGTGGTGATATTGGGTGATAGGATCCCTCCTCGATAGATCCTGGACTAAAATGGAGTCATACTCAACTCCATGATTCTCCCTCCCCATATATAGAAGGTGCTAATTTTATAATTCCTTGGATAATTTTCATAAGTGATAGGTTGTGTCAAGGATCACCACATGTTTCACTATTTATTTCCCTGAATGAGATAGACTCCGAAGCTCTAGCATATAAAGTCCATTACACACGTCCTTCAGGTATAGGTTTGCGCCATGTTCATTTTATTGACATTATTTTTAATTCTTTAATATAATATAAATTTTTCCAAAGGTGTTGATTGTTATATGACTCATAAGGATTGAATCCAGAGATAATGTTCTAGAATAATCAGTAGATGAATACAGGATATCAGTTTAGGGTGTTTTTTATATAGAATATATACATACATGATGATAGAATGGAACAATGCTTCTTGTTAGTGCATCATCACAATTATGATACATGTTTGATCAAATATGTCAAAGATAACACTATTGTAATTATTTTTCCTAGTTTTTCAATTTTTCTACATTGGACTTATATATAAGTGATTTGACTTATTTCATTGGATCCCTAATTACATCGGATTTCATGATGGTTGTTTCCTTTCCAATATCATAGTAGTTTTAAAAATAATAGAAATATAGATTAAATTGATAATTTTTATTAATTTATAGATTGAGGTCATGTTCACCATTATTCTTTCACACACAAATTTCAGGATTACATGGTTTTTAAAAATACTATAATAAAAAAATTTAATATATCATTACATGAATTAACATCAGGTCTTCCATTTTTGTTAACATTTTGAAGATTGATTATGGGGGTTCATGTATGGTTTCACAATCATTCATTGACAGTTCAAAATATTCATGTAGTAGAAATTTCTAACGACACCAACATCTATTATAAGGTGTATTCCTTGATTTCAGATATTTGCTTCAATTTGTGGTTTCAATACCTATGGTGATTAATAACTCACGTTGGTCGAGTGGATGAGTGGTCGAGATAGTGGAACACATTTGGAGGAATTATTTTCAACTCTGATACTCTCACATTGATTTATGAGATAATCAGGAATCCATTCCCAATCTTAATATAGAAACAGTTACCCTAAAAAATGATCAGTTTTTTACACTTTTTATGTGTAAAGGGGGTTCTTTTGATGAGACCATTTGTATGTGTCTGAGTTCCATCATCAATTTCCAATTGTTTCATAGAAATGGGAATATTTTTATATGTTTAAGCCATATAAAACTACACTCTGGAGTCTACTTACATCTAGGGAGTTTATTTTTATTTTTAGTTTGGGTTTGAACCATTATAGGGAATCCTACATATCAGATTTATATTAGGAATAAAAATCCACATAGTTTATTCGATTGATATAGAGTAATTTTACAATTTAAAGACATACGTTATAGAACATTGGAACTGATTATTGATCTTGACCCTTATGAATATGTCTTACAAATCCTACTAATAATATGAATTAGTGGCATTGTAGTTTTATTGTTCCTTCCTGACATACCCCAAGGTGGATTCCATTGAACATGGGATTCATATTATTACACTAAACAATCTATTCACTATGAGGATTAATTCGATTGGGAATATTAAATATGTGGATGATTTAATATTGTAGATCATTAATCCCATGTGAGATATACATAGTTTGAGAAAAAAAGGACAAAAATAGATTATTCTCATAATAAAAGGAAGCATGAAATATGCTCCAAGGAAACCCTTGTGATGTGTTTGATATGAAGACCATTATTTGGGGTGGTATTTTATGTATCCTACTCACATCTGGAATCAGAGTCCTTTTGGTTCAAATTTCTTCCCACTCTACTAATGAATGACGAAAACAATGAATCTTTATGAGATACTACATTCCAAGGTTAATAGTGTCTATGATATGGACTAACATACATTGAATTGGATTCTCATGGGATCTTGGGCTATAGGAAATAATTTTATGTTATCTCTTTGAATAGTAATTAGAGTTATCATTGTTTAGTTTTTGGTATGCCTGAATATGTCTACAAGACTAGGTAAACATTTCATATGATGTTTGCTTTAGACTTTTTGATTGTATAAATGATGTGTCTGGGTTTCCTGTTTGACTTGTATGAGTATGTTTGGTCATGTTCGTATTATCTAATTGATATGTCCAAACACAATCACATGATCTATTTAAATCATCCAAAGGGAATCACATTCACAATATAGGTCAAGCCAAGAGGACATCATATGACCTAGAAAACATTTCTGAAGACTGTCACGTGTCTATTCTTGTATGATTAGAATGTATAACATGACATGGATAACATGTCTTCATGACTTCAGAAGAATTTGAGACATTTCCAAAGGACTAACGAAGACATGGTCCAGATATATGGAGGACCTTGCATGAAATGGATGACATGTCCATAAGACTAATGAAATTATGGTTGAAATGGCCGAGTGTCATTTCATGTTCTAGATAGCATGCCTATATGACATTACATGATCTAAATTGAATGTCCGAATGAATTATCATGACATGGGAAACATATCCATATGACATTATAGAACTTGGTTGACATTTCTTGGTGCAGTCACATGATATGGATAGGTCATGCAGTGAACATGATTCTTTCACATGAGAATTATCATTTTCATAGTCAAATAATTCTTCTATGTTTTTAGTATTTATTTCACATGTTCCTCAAAAATCATAAAGCATTATATTTTTTAGGTTTCGCATAGCCGTGTTGGCATATCAAAAATCATTTTCATAATCTAGATGGTATGTTTGAAGAACATCACATGGTCTTTATGGGGATCACAACAATAATATATTCATGATTCATGATTACTAAATGCATTCAATATATTTTAGCTGGTGGAAGACTTTTTCAATCACATGAATTTCCACATCGATATTATTGATCTTCTACTCTCCCCTAAGAGTAATTGACATAATGTGTGAGTAATTTTTTTGTGGGGGAAAATTTTATAACTCTGCAACTTGGTTTATATTATAACATTTGCAACATTTATATATATTATAGGATCTGGAGTCCATGGAAGAAATATCACTTCCAGAACATCAAATTATCTAGGCAGGGGTCGCCCATGGCCTGACAAGAAAGACAATGACTGATGGAACTCTACATCATAACCATATACTTTATAATCATGTCTTATCAAAGGTATCTTTTATGAACATGATGACATGTTAAATGAACATTTTACCATTCAATGAAAATTTATGTGGGGGTTTTCTAGATCAATAGTCATTTGTAATGATTTTCAAGTGATCAAAAAATAATGTTTCCTTGTCATTTGCGAGATTAAGAACCTTTTATGAGGCCTTAATTGGGATTAAAATGAATTTTACTGGCCCTTTCATAATATAAAGATGCCTATTTTAATAAATTTCAAGAGACTCGGTTTTCTTGTCAAATTTCTATTGTTTAATCAATTTGGATCACCAAAGGGACATATCCTCTTGTTATGAAAATCAACATATCTTCCCCTTGAGAGAGGATAACATGTTTTTTGAGAATTCAAATGATATTTCAAAATACTTAATTCATTTTAAAATTGAATTTCCATAAATTATATTCATGATTATTATAGGATTGTGTGATGGTTTGAGAGTATTGTCATAGATAGTGGCACCACTCATCCTTAAAGCATCGTGGTATCAATGATGGAACTGAAGGAAATATACGAGTATTGTAACAGAAAATACATATGACAATATATGGATATGAAGGTGTATAATTTAATAATATGGATGTATCTTGGGTCATTTTCAGGATTATATTTACACACCAACATGAACCCTCTTTACATGTTTAACATATCTATTTAGGGGTACAATTCATCTTCAAAATCACATAAGTATGACACATGGATATCATGTAACTATCCATTTCACGATTTTTACACTATTTACACCATTATTTAAAGAGGATTATCGGTTGTTAATTAGGAATAAATTAATTTTCAGATAACATGATTTGCAGAACTCGTCTCCCATCCTTCACATGACCATCATCGTTTGGCAAGACACCTTCATTGGAACAAAATGCGTTTTCAAAGGGGCTTTGCGTGATCATAATTAGATATTGTGTAGAATGTTATCTATTTTCATAAACCACCTCAATTCATGTGATAGTGTTTCCCTCTATAGTTACATGATCCATTTGATTCATCAGTCTGGACATCATACCACTCCTATCATTTTTGGGGAGAGAATAACACACATGATTCAGGTATTTAAAAATTCTAGGATTTAGGATAACCAATTGGTAGGAATAAAATTAGTATGAATAGTTTGATGTTTATATATGAAATTCTTTAAAATTATTATTCCTTATAAATTATAATATCTTATCTACCTTCCTACACTCTATTCCATTAGGAAATGATAAATTCACTAATGTATATGTTTATAATACAACCTATATGAAGCGATGTGATTTTTTTTCTATATTTTTGTTTTATGGTAATGTATAAGGATTTGATGAATATATATAATGAATATGATATAATAATTAGTTAAGAAAATTAAATTATAACTCATTCATTCCATCTTTAGAAAATTGAAAATATAATTAATGTGTATATACGATCCAAAATCTCTTTGAACAACTTATGTCATTTCTACCACTAAATTTTATGCATTATTCTAAATATGAAAATAATGAATACATATTATATTAATATAATTTATAAAATAATTGATATGTTCTAACCATGATAAATGTCTGTATACCAAAACAACTGACCCAAAACATACATGGAAACCAACGATGTTATTGTCCAAAAACATTAATTTTTTCCAAACAATTGTAAATGAATGGGTGAAAAAAGTGCCTAAATAAGTTATAAATTTTATGATATATATTATTATATTTCCATAATATAATTCTAATAAATCCATATTTATTATATTGGATGTTAAAACATTCATTAAAGAAATCTGACCCTAGGGAAGTGAATATTTTTCATTCTTATAATAATATGGGATTTTTGGAGCTTAAGTATCCAATGAGAATATTCATTTCTTACATATCTATAATTTTTATAATGTTTTATATAATATTTATATTTATATAAATTGAAATATTAATGTTCTTTTTTATATTTTTTTATTAAATGGTTTAAATTGAATTTTCTTATAATATAATGAACATAGTACTTTTACAAAAATTTACAACAGCGTCGAGGGAATATTTCTTAATAGATATGAAATGAATGGATTTTCTTTCCTTAATCTCTAATATTGATTTAGTGAATAAAATTAAATTGATTAATGGATTTTTTAGAGATTACTTTTTCCTTCATATTTGAAAAATTTTATAAATAATTGATTACAATATAATAATATTATTTTTCACGAACAATATTCAAATGATACTTTTGAATAAATTTAATATATGAAAAAATACATTATTAAATATTATTTTTAAGTATGTTAATTATATTATGATAAATTATTCTATATTTTAAGGGATTATATATGATATTTTTGAATAGATATGTACTATTTTGATACCATTCACTATATTACCTTTGATAGTTTGTGATTATCTGTATTAATTGAAGTGATTATTTACATTTCATATTATAGTTTCAATAATAACATTTATGATTATTATATTTCACCCCATTCATCTAAGAAATGAAATAGACGTAGTTTGTAACACCCCAATCTTCTATGGTACATTTATCTTTCAATAATGCAATAGCCTGCATTGTACGCATCTTCGAGTTCTAGCACACCACACCAATCAAAATGGTCATTTTGAATATGAATACCCTATTTTTTAAATTTTAAAATTATCATTCTTCATAATAGACAAAAAAATTTGATTTATAATTTAAAAGTAATCTTTTGCTGAATTTTTTTTATCTTTTCAGAAAACATCCAATTTTTGACGAATAGTGAAAAACATTGTGTTATTGTTTAAAACCAACTATTTATATATTTAATTCTTTAATTTAAATTTATTTTAAGTCCATATACATAAATAATTCCTATATTAGTTAAATTTAATTAATTGGATTCATTTTATAATATGATTAAATGAGTAAATTTTTATTGAACTTTGTAACAACTTTTACCCACATAACTGGCACGTTAGACAATTTGGATAAAACGTAATTTTATTAGTTCTATGAATTGTAATAAAAAAATTTTAGAGTCATATTTGACATCATTATGTAAAATTTGGTTCAATATTATGAATGTTTTTTTTGAATAGTAAATTTTGGATTCTATTTAACATAGTTAAATGTATATTTGTTGATTAAATGTTGATATGATATTATAATTACACTAAAACTTGTCCTAAATCTACTGGATAAGTGTATTTTTACCAAAATCATCTTTAGTAAAAAAATATTATCTTTTTGGATCCACATGGATTTGATTAGGGAAATTATTATTATTTTATTTAAATAATATTTAAAATTGTTAAATCCAAATTTTCCTAACTAAATTTTTTTTCGTATATGGTTATACATAAGACAAAATCAATTATAATTATCTATTTGAATGATTTATATATTTCCAACATAATTTTATTTTATTTATATTTTAAGCTAATAATTATTTATTTTTATTTATGGCACAATGATGATGCAGTAATTACCTTATTAATAAAACAATTAATATAATTGATAGTATAAATATCAAAATAAATGTAGATATATAATTTTGATGAATTTCATGAAATTTATATGTTCATATGACATGTTAGGGTTAATAAAATAAAATTATTTCAACGTGATAATGTTTTTATGAATTTCACAAAAACCAAAAACCAAATAGTGTCAGAATTGACATAACTGAGTTTTTAAAAAAAATACTATTTTATTAAAATATATAATAGTCATAAAAATCAATGTATTGGTGAAAGGAATTATATAATTATAGATATGTAATTAATTAAACACTGGTGGTTCTCTTGGATTTATATATTATGTTTATTAACTATTTATTATAATAATACTAGAAAACATTGAAAATGTAAAACAATTTAACTAACAGGTAAATCTAAAATATAATGTTAATATTGTGACCTAAATAAGTCTAAAACCTACTTGTTGTGATTATTTATTCCCATCCTCACAGTATCCTAAAAATAATAACATTTTGATTAATTAGAAAATGAGAAATATTTTATAATAAAATATTATTACAAGGTTTTCCTAAAGTGACCCCAACCTCTCTTATAAAAATGTAGTTCACCTTCACTCAAAATAACTTCTACAAAGACATTTGGATCAGACAACCCCATCACACATTTCTTCCCAACTACAATAAATTTATCTTATAGTCCTTACATTGATTAGAAATCCAACCTTTGGAGTCATTTTGATAAAATGAATAAGAAGAACCTGAAGAAGAGGTAAAAATTTATCACCTCTTTCAAAGTTATTTTTCTCCTTCCACATCTTTCTTCATTTTTTAATTCCATCCAAAAATAATAACACCTGTAACTTTTACATCCTATGATGTTATTATAAATCTAGTACAACCATATTCATTATTTTATACATCTAATGAAGGACAAAGTCACTAGACATCTGTATTTAAAGCTTACCATCTCCATGTCATGATGTAGTTTTTTATTAAACAACTCATTATTTGGATGGGTATAATAGATGTAAATAAAAAATAAAACATGTTACTGATTTTTTATATGTTATATAATATTAAATTACATATGGTTTAACCATAAATATAATGATATTTTCTCTTGTGCGCGCGTACGGATTACCATCTCATCAAACGCGATAAGATTCATTTTCCCATCGTAATCATTTAAGAATAATTTTCATTTTATGAATAATAATATTTTTTATGAAAATAATATAATTTTTCATAAGAAACAGATATATCCTATCACTAAAAAACATGACATATATATATAAAAATATAAGTGAAAATGATTTAGTTAACACCTGAAACAATTAGACTACTAAAATATTATTAACAAAACAATATCAAAAGATCATATATAATAACATATTTATTTTTAATGTTCATGAATAATCCAATATTAATGATTTAACTATTATAAAGTAGTTTAATGTACCCTCAACTAAGGAAAATTAAATGGTAATTGTTAATTTTATAATCTCTTTATAATCAGTTGTTATATTTATGAATGTATCTGGTGGGACTTATTTATAATACATATATGTGTTTCTTAAAAATTTATTTAAAAACATTTTTACTATTTCCTAGTATATTAGTTAATGTCATTTATACCACTATTTTAGTTTTTATAAAAAAATTGAATGGAATATTTTTTTCATTTTCCATACAAGGTACTTTATGGACTTTTCAAAAAATTAAGGTAAGAATTATTTTTTACTTATATGGAAAGTGCAGCTATATTCCACCATTATAACACCTTTGAATCATCCTTTACAAACGTATATGAATAATTAAAAAAATAAATGTTTTCTTTTATATTTCGGCGACTTTTAAATGATTTCAGAATAGAAAGAGATATTTCTATCAAATAGTGTTTCTTCCATCTATATCAACATCCATTGATAGATATTAACCTTGTTTTAATATGATTTAATATGTTACAATAATCCATATTAAATTGAGGGATTTGTAATTTGTTTTAATAAGAATGTTTTATTTTTATACCATTCACGGTTTATTGCTAAAATATTAACATATATTATGCTAGTTTTAATACGAATATTTATGTTCTCTTTTAACATTTTTATATGAGGAATGCATTGGAATAAGTATGTGATGGGTTGATCTCACTATAACTCTTCGATGTATCAGTAGGTCTCATTAGACAAACTAGTGTTTGGCACAAGTCCGTGACCAAATCATTTTTTAGCCCCAGAATGAGACATTTACTATGTTTTTATGATGTCCAACATTATTAATTTCATCATTATAAAATTAACTATTGATACTAAAAGTGATTGTTTGATAGATATTTTATCCATATGAATATGTAAATGGAATAATTTAATTTAACATTACCATATTATGATGCATTTAAATTTTAAAATCCATTTTTAGTCGTATTCCTTTCCATAAATGTATATTCATATTTATGATAGTTTCCACTATATTGTTATCCATACTAAGCATCTCAGCTCACTCCTTTATTATGATTATTTTTTCCTGTTATGTGATCAATTATATTATGGATGACCTACATTGATAGACTATATGATATTAGTGTGTTAAAAAGAGACACAATGATGTTTTTTTTTATTTCATAATAAAATGTAAAACATATTCCTTTATCTAGTGCATCTATAATTAATAAATTAATCAATCATTCAAGAAATTATCTCTTTTTATCATTCAAATGTAATGTAATAATTCAAAGACTCTGGTATACTAGGGTAGAGGTGTTATAGTTGGTATCAGAGTATGTTTAGTACAATCCGTGTAGCTAGATTTAGATAAACTCTTATTAGAGAAAATTACCCTATGATTGTATTTGATGATTAGTATAGAAGAACCTTCTACAATATTGATAATGTATATCTTTTGTGTATTTTAAAATATATACATCCCTTTGATGATGTGAAGAGGTAGAGGTTGCACTTTCACATATGTACCTAGGAGTGAAAACAATGATATGGAGTTTCGGTCATGACGTGCGGTATCGTAGTATGAGACAACATGTCATGATACATATTTGGTTACGAAAATCATAGATGATATTCTTAGGATAATACATATTTATTTGCAGATCATTATGAAGGATTTATGAGTAAATACCATCCCAAAGAATATATTTTTTACGATTATAGATTATATGCATATACAATTCAATTTATGTTTTGTATTTCAATAGTTCAGAATTATGCATTGTGATTCATAAAATAATATAGTGTATTATATTTTTCAGAAATGTTTCCTAGTAGAAATATTGAAAACTATATCAATGTACGTAATCCATGTAAGGATTTTCCTATAACTCATGATAATTGTAGTGGATCTGGTGAAACAATTGGTGATGAACAGATTATAACCATACTAGAAAAACTCACTCTAGTTATGAATAAAATCTTTACCCGTATAGATCACCCTAATCCAAAATTTGAAAAATAAATATTAGACCTATTCATGAGAAAAATAACCACCAACATTATAATGGACTACAAATCCATCGGTAGCTACGCAATGGATAATTCCTTTGAGAAAATATTTCAAGATTTTTGAAGTAGCGATAGGTAAAATGTTATCATTACAGTTTTTCACCTCACGGGAGATTAAGATAAATATTTTTCATTAATTTAACACACAATGAATGACGAGGAAGTATAGAATATGTAATCAAAAGAGTTTAAAGTGTTTTTCATTGAAAAATCCTTTCTCGTGACCATCATGAAAATATATAAAGATAATTTTTAAGTCTTAGGCATATGGGGGATGAGAATGTTGAAATGTATGTGGCTAATGTTACATGGTTATCAAGTAATGAAACCAATTTTATACATAATCCAATGAGTAACTTTGATTGATAAATTCATGTGTTAAAACCATTTCTCTATGCGAATTAGTATCACAATCCTTCTCATGGAACAATGATATTGTCTTGTGTTCTATCATGGATAAAATTGAATTCTCTAAGTCATCTGAATTTAAAGAAAAGAAGGAGAAGAAGAGATTTGTTGAACACTCTGGGAAGGGAAATATAGTGATGAAGGGAAATTCTAAATTTAAATCTTGTAGTATATGTGGGAAGAAACACCTCGGTACTAGCCAGAATGGAAAGTGAGTATGTTAAAAGTGTGGTGAAAATGGCCACCATGAACGTGATTTCAAGGGAATGAATGTGGATGTCAATGTTCAATATTAAAATTGTTGAGAAATGGGGAATTATGCAAATTAATGTTCTAAGCACCAAGGAAACATACCTCGGAAATGGCTAGGGGAGCAAGGCCAAGAATATGTGATCACCAATGCTGATGTTGAAGCTCCAAATGATGTAGTGGCTGGTAATTAAATCATTTTCTCGAATTTATCTCATGCATTATATGATTCTAGATCATCTTAATGTTTCATATCTTCCCTTTTTTTATAAAATTAGATATTTACAGTTTGATTTAACAAGGAATTTTTTTGTCCAAAACTATTAAAGGAAGTATCATTTCATCAATTTTTTGGTAATCAGTTCCTATTAAGGAATGTAAATGTTCTTTATCTACAAATATCATCGTCATACCCAAGACTAAATTTGATAAAATCCTCAGTATGAAATTTATTTCATACCATGATGTGAAATATTCTTATAATAATAATGAAGCTATAGTTTGTGATGATAAAAATGATGTTCATATCATTAGATAAAAAAATTCACAATCTAATTCTCATATGGATCGACCCCTAGTATCTCTACTAAATTCAATTATTGGAGAATAATAGAGAGAAATAACTACGGTTGATGAAATGAATGTTAAAATATAGGACGTACCTACTTTGTATGAATATGATGATGTGATTCAATAGGATTTTCATGCACATCTTCCAGAACGAGAAATTGAGTTTTCCATTGATTTAATTAATTTACAAGGACCATATCGATGATCCCTTATAGAATGACCATTGTTAAATTAGTTGAACTAAAGATTCAACTATAGGAATTGATTAATAATGGATTTATTTTCCCAAGTGTTTCTCAATGGGATCCCCAGTTCTTTTTGTTATGAAACAGGTAAAATATAAGAGGTTTTTCATTAACTGTAGAGAGATCATTTCAATAACAATAAAGAAAAAGTATCCAAAAACTCTCATTAATTATTTATTCGATCGACATCATAGATCTCAATATTATCCAAATATTCACCTTCGATCTAGATATCATTAGTTGTGTGTAAAAAAATAAGGCATTTTAAAGAAAACATTTCATACGAGGTATGGGCATTACGAGTTTTCAGTAATAGATTTTAGACAAACTAATTAACCATCTATCAGAATGGATCTAATGAATAGAGATTTTAAGTAATATCATCATGACTTTTTTGTGGTATTTACTGATTATATCTTTTTGTACTCCAAAATATACGAAGGACATGAAAATCACATGTTCACTAGTCTAAATTATCTTAGAAGAAATGAATTATATAGGATGTTAGAAAGTGTAAATTCTATCATCAATAGATTTATTTTTTGGACATATTGTCTCTATGGATGCAATATATGATATCCTTTTAAGAAAATGGAAATTCAAGAATGTCCAAAACCAATGATTATAAATAACATATGCAGTTTTAATGGTTTAGCAGGTTATTAGCGTTGTGTCATCCAGAATTTTTCCCGATTGGATAACCCCATAACCAGTCTCACATGTAAAGAAGTTAAATTATTTTGTAAAAAATAGTGTGAATTTTGTTTTTAAGAACAGTTTAAAAGATTATTCAATGCTCCTTTAATGACTCTACCTATATTGAATGATGGTTTTGTTATTTATTGTGAATCATAAAAGAAAGGGCATAGTTGAGTCCTTATGCATAATGATATTGTTATTGACTATGCATCATGACAACTAGAAGGAAATGAACAATACAATCTCAATATTGATCATTATTTAGTAGCTGTAATCTATTCTTTAATGATATGGAGACACTATCTCTATGGTGAAAATGAGAGATATAAAAATATCACAAGTGTTTAACGTATACTTTCTCAAATAAGGAACTCATCATGAGGAACAGACAACGTCTATAACTACTCAAGGATTTTGATTGAACTATAAACTACCTCCCAATGAAGGAAAATAAATGTGGTAGATTATTTGAGTAGAAAGGATCATAAAGTTCCAAACCAGATGAGAGTTGAAATGGATCCTATGTTAATGGATCTAGTAATGATGGATATGAGAATAATAATTGATGTTGAAACATAAATACATTTAAAAATGGTTTACAAACCATCATAAATATAATGGATAAAATACTCTCTTACTGATGATGTGGAGTTTCAAAATAAAATTAATTCTTTGAATGATGGGAGATTCATCGAATTCATATAAGAAGATTTGATTTTAAAATTTGTGAAGAGAATTTTTAAATACATGGATTTTAAATGTAAATTATTTATTAAATTGGAATATTACAAGCCCTCAAAAATTGTAAGGGTTTGATTTCGAGGCATGGTGTTCCTGAAATCAATTTATGAACTTTTTTTAGGTACTTTCAGTAAACATGCAAGTAGATTTTTTTATCATTTGAACCAGTGCAAGGAATTGAAATCTTAGGACACATTTGAACTACCAGTGCCAGTATTAGCTTATGGAGACCTTCACCTATACCACAATAGGTCAAGGGTGAATGTTATTTTTCTTGTTTTTCATTGATATAAAATTAAAATAAAATAACAATTTTTATTTTATTTTTAAGGAAACCTCTCTATTTGAGTAATGGATATGGGGACCACCCAAACAAGAAAACACCCACTTTGAATTCTAGTGGTGGGGACAACCCAAAACCACTTTAATGGGGGGAAGGCCCTTAGAATCATCCCATTTAATTGTGCCAACACAATACAATTAATTGTTCAAACACAATAAAATAAAGTGTGCCAATATTATTTTTTTCCTATGTAAATTAATTTGTTAAAATTAATTTAGTTTATATTGGATCCCCTTTACCTTTTAGAGTATTGTATGTCATAGGGGAATTGAAGGATAACATTGGTGGAAATATTCTTCTCCAACGATGAGTGCTTCTCCCACGATGAACTTTCTCAATAAAGATTGAGGAACCGACCATGATATCAGATCAGATGCATCTTACGAAGGCAATGAACATTGACGTACATCAATGACTTCATCATCTATCTCTCAAAACCTCCAATGAATGAAAAGGAATGGTTTTATTTTTTTTATAAACTTACATGTTCTTGATGTTTATCAAGATTCCAGAACAAATAAGCTGATTGTTGTCATTCTAACGCGGAGAGAGCGGCCAAACAAACAGAAACCAAACTCTCCGCATCCTTTGTGTATTTTTATTGACTTGACACAATAGAGACATCCAAAGACAAGTGTAGATTTCATCGGAATGAAGGATAGGCCACCGGGACGTGCCCAGTGCCTGAGGATTGTTACTAGTGGGACTCGAGAGTAGCGGCTGGCACTCCGGTCGGCCATGATGTACGAGGCGGCACAACCACACCGCTGGAGAACTATCACGCCCTGTCTTCCAAGGAAGAGAAAGGGAGGAGGCGAGAACTTTTGTCGGCCATGTGAACTGGTGAGTAGTGCGCATCCACGCCACCCAGCATATAGGAGACGTGGTCCTGTGCCACCACAGTGAAGGGAGGGTGCCTGGCTGATCCTTCTGCTGGTGATGGCGAGGTGCATGACTGCACAATAGGCCGCATATACCAAGCAGGCCTGGTCGACCCAAACCGGGTCGGTTCAGCCTAGGCTGGGTCGGATCAAGTCTGGTCTGACCGAGTCAGACTGGACCTGGACAAATTCTGACCCTTTACACTCTTTCAACCATATCATGAGCTACATGAATCAATTTTATGAACCATCTTTAGATCTAGAAACCATGGATCGATATGGTCCTTATGGTATACTGCACATGAGTTTTGGATAATGTTGTGGTGTGGCCCTGTTGGATCAAACATGAACTAAACTAGGTGCTCGGGACTAAAAGGACAATAATTTATGGACCGAGCATCCCATTGATTCATAATTTGTTGATTTGAGACCTCTTTTATGTAGTGTTCCTTTATGATACATCTTCGTGGTACATCATGGCAGTTAGAATCTCAACCTGTGGCTTGAGGAGCGAACTCTCCTGGAATCAAGTGAGCTAAGTTCAGGAACCCTGTAGCTGGCTGTAACATGTTCAAAGGATCATATGTGGGTATGTGATTAGGGATCCTATGTTGTTATTTTTTCAAGGGTCCCACATGGTTCCATTATAGGAATTAATGTGGGACTACTCTATGATCCTACATGGGTTTACTATTCTAGGATTTTACGTGGGTCTGTTGTTCTAAATCCTACGTGGGTGTGATGATTTAGGATCCTATGTGGGTCTCCATCTTAACAGAGATAGATTATTCAGTATTTACATCTAATAATCTTTAATACCGTACCAAATTTATACCTAGTGGGAGAAAATTCTATACCTATGTTGTAATATTTTGTGTGGCGTACATTTGTGATACATACCTTCGTGGTGATACCTTTGTGGAATTCTTCTATGTGGTGCACCATTTTTGTAGTTACCCGCATGGTGATACCTTTGGGGTATTCTTTTTTGTATAGTTACCTTTGTGGTACTTATATTTGTTATGTTACTTTCATGGTATTCATTCCTTCATGGATCAATTGTACATTGGGTATGGATTTTGGCCTTGTGTTTCCTCATGATTTAGATGGGTATTCTTGATAAATAAGTCATATGTATTGGCATATACCTATGTAGGGTTGTCAGTTGTTTTCATGGTATGTGGTTTACCCTTTTTATATTTTGAGAGACCATCAGGGGTATCAAGGTCTCTACTGAGTATCATTATACTCAACCATACATGAGCTACACCCAAACCATATTCCATTTGGTGCAAACGATGGACATTGCTAACCGAGGATGGGAGTACCAGAACTAGAGGTTTCTCAGTGGTTGACATTAGTTGATTTGTACCGCAGATATGGGTTCGAGAGTTGTACATACCCTTCTGGTAGGATCCTTGGTGGGTGTTCATAAGAGTTGTTCATGTTTACTTGTACCTTTCTGTTTTCCTGAACATTCCAGTTGGGATTTTATTCTAGTCCCTTTTTCTTACTATACACAGTATTTTTACTATACAATTTACTTGTGTTTGTATCTATCTATGTGAACGGTTTCATGTTTAAAGGATATAAAGGAAATTCCTTCCCAGTTTTATGGAAGACTAATTTTGGTGCTAGTCTCCAACCCCTTTCCTAAGGAAAGAGGGCTTGGAGTAGTCATGGCATTTTCCCCAGGGGCGGGTCATTCCAAATTGGTATTAGAAAAGTTAGTTCTACCATATTATATTGGAGTCTGATCTTTTTTTAATGGAAATAGTGTTATGTGTAGTGAATGTGGTTATAAATTTAGAGAATCTAGTATTGGTGTGGCACTCAACGTATCCATACACCAGGACCTTAATTTCTGATTTCTAACTCAGTGCACAAAAGCACTAATTGTATATTTTTTTCGAAAAATTTTCTTTGTGATATTTTTGAGTTAGCTCATTTGGTATAACATAATGACTATGGCGTATCTATTTCTTTTCATGATTCATCCATGCAGAGGTCCAACTAGGGTTTCGTGTATAGTACGCGATGATAGCCCATCGAGAAACGAGGCCTCATTGTAGGGACCTCTTTTAGTAGAGGCACCAGCGGAGCACCGTAAGTACCATTACACGTTGGGCCCCTGATTCCACATGCCCCTTCAGAAGAGGGTGCACACCACTTGAGCACGTTGTACTAGTTCCGGCACCAGAGGCCACCTAGGTTCAGGGGTAAGATGGACCCACAGATGGCTGAGGATTTGTTGGAGGCAGTGGAGACAATCTTCCGACTGGTAGGTACACAAGATGATATCATGGTGATCCTTGTCGCCGGTCTTCTACAAGAAGTAGTAGTCAGATGGTGGATCATGATTATCTATGTTCACAATGAGGTGACACTTCTCTATGAAGGTTTTGAGAGCCTTTCTGGGAATATTTTGTCCCAAAGACCCTTCACGCAGTGCACATACATGAGATTCCTCATTTGAAGTAGGGAAGAATGACTTTGGCTTAGTACATAGTGAGGTTCACTGAAATCTCACGCTACTCCACAGATATAGTGCGGGACCCATTATTCAGGTCCTGGCCTTTCGATCAGGGATTGAGGCAGTTGATTAGGGCTTCAATGATTTCTTTCATTATCCCAACATAGGAGGGGGTATTAGAGCGAGCCCTCTAAGTGGAGAGTTTTCTTACTGAGCAGCTACCAGCAGCAATACCCACTATTGGGTGTCACATAGAGGAGTCATCCACTGCTGGAAAGTAACATATATCATAGATATACAAGAGGACCAGAGCTACAGGAGGATGACCGCATTATTTAGGGTTAGTTGAGCAGGGCCCAGAAGATAGAGCCAGTCATGCACGGAGCATGTAGTGTTACACATGTGGCGGTTAGGGTCACAGGGCTCGTGACTGCCTAACCCACTAAATAGATGATTAGTAGATGGTCGAAGAACCACCCAGGTAGAGACAAAGGTTCTATCAAGGATGTCAGCAGGGTGCAGGCGAACATGGCGGAGGAGCTGGTAGTGTAGCTGCTGGTGGGTGACGATTCGGGATGTGACCGCCACCACAACCAAGTGTTCCACCCTAACCATAGGGATTATATGGACAGGGGAAATATCAGCTCCATGCAGGTGATGCCCACAACCATGGCACTATGAAGATGATATGAGGTACAATATTTTCCTACATCACCATAGCTGCAGTACTTATAGACACAGGTTCTAGTCATTCTTTTATTTCCCTTACCCTTGTTCGGATATTGGAGAATCTGGAGGAGCTGTCGGCTAGATCTATTCAGATAAAGACTTCTAAGGGATAGGATTATACGATTACACATTGGTACTGTTGGTTTGAGCTTACTCTAGGAGGCGAGAGCTTCAGAGGGGATCTCCTAGTAGCGGTGTCAAGGCCTTACGACGTCATCCTGTGTATGGAATGGTTATCTATAGTCCATGCTCATATTGACTATATTAGGAAAAATGTATGGTGTGTCCGCACGGATGGGACTAGTTTTACCTTACCCAGTGATATGGGAGCCTTGGGAACATTGGGTGGATTTACCTGGAAGAGAGTGCGGCCAATCACTCATTAGTTGGCTAGCCATACCCTTGGAGTAGATGATGTGGAGAGTCTGAGCTATCCTTTTGTGGTGGACCAGTTCACAGATGTCTTCCCTGTTGATGTTCCGGGTCTACCTCTTCATAGATAGGTATAAATTTACATTTACTTGAACCCCTTGATGGCACTGATATCTACACCAGCATATCAGATGGATCTCACAGATCTTTGGGAGTAGCGGGTACAACTGTAGGACTTCCAGGGGAAGAGGATCATCTGGCATATTGTTTCTCCTTTGGAAGCCCTGATTTTTTTCACCAAGAACGAATATAGGAGCTTGAGACTTTATGTTGAAATCTAGTTCCTGAACCAGGTGACCTTGAAGAACAAGTACCCACACCTGAGTATTTATGACCTCTTTGATCGGTTGAAGGGAGCACGTTGGTTCTCAAAGATAGACCTCATATTAGGCTATCACAAACACAGAGTATGAGATAAGGATGTGAAGAAGACAACATTTGGATATCAGTACGTCAATTATGTGTTATTTTTCATGCCGTTTAGCATGGCCAATTCTACAGTAGTGGTCATGGGACTCATGAACATTATTTTTCATTCACACTTTGTTAACTTTGTAGTAGTCTTCATCTAAGACATTCATATCTACCCAGCTACTGAGGAGGATCATGCCTTTCATTTTCAGATTGTTCTGGTCACACTCCGAGAGAACTATCTTTATGGTAAGAACTCGAAGTTCCAGTTCTGGATCTGAGAGTTTCATATTTTGGGACTTGTCATTTCATAGGATGGAGTTGTGTTGAATCAAGAAATGATTGATGTGGTACCATCTTGGGAGAAACCTAGGAACGTAATGAAGATAAATTGTTTTATGGGTTTGGACAAATATTATCAGAGGTTTGTGCAAGATTTATTTATATTTTCATCACCTTTATCAGAATTGAAGAAGAAGGGGAAACCCTTCGTGTGCTCAGGGAGATTCCAGCAGAGTTTTGATGAGCTAAGGAAGAGGCTGACAAGTGCCCCCGTCTTGATTCCATCAGTTGAGGGGGTTAGGTACGTAGTCTACTGTGACACATCAGGGACCGGGCTCAGATGTGTCCTATTGTAGGAGCGAGAAATTATTGTAATGACCAAAAGATTATCAATGGAAATTCCCTTCTTATTATTATGTCATAAAATCAAATGAAAACACAACATAATGAACTACTAAGAGCTATGTGACCTCTAAACATAATTTTTCCACTTAAATTTTTTGAATTTCAAAATTCTGACATACATTGTTTCTTTCAAGATGATTTTTGGATTCCAATAACACAAAAATAATCTTTGATGAATAGTAACCTGCCTTTATGAAAAATAACATACCCTTATGAATTTTAATATGACCCTTATGAATATTAAATCATCCAACCTAAGAGTAACCTTACCCAAGAATAATTATATAAAATTTAGACATGATAGAAAGTGACAATTTTACCTTAGTAAACATTTTGATATTTTGTAATTCATAAATAAAGAATTATAATTCATTCATTCATTTAAAATAAAATGTTTTTTTCTTAAAATGGGTTCATTAATTATCAAATCGATGTATTATATTTTTTTGATAATTTTATAAGACCCTACGTAATTTTTGAAAGCACTATAAAATCTGTTTTAATTTTAAAAATTGTTTTTAAGTAAATTGTGATTCTAATTAAATATTATATTAATAATATATATATAATTATTTTGGAAAAATGGACTTTATTTTTGGATTACACACATATAAAAAATGGTAGGGTTAAATTTTTGGGATATTTCTAAAATACTTTAATTTTTTATGAGTAGTGAAATACTGTAATTTACAAAAATAAGCTAAATAAGCTAATTATAGAGTCCTGGGTGATTTTCTAGTGACGTAAGCCCACTTGTTTCTATATCACATGATACAATAACTATTACTAATCATCCAATACTAACAATTCCTTTTCTTAGGTGAAATTATTAAACTAAGGAATTTTATATTAAGGAAACCCCTCTCCCATCCACTATTAAAACCACCCTTCACACCGTCATTTCATCACACCTCTCAAGCTCCAATACTTCTCTAAACTCTTCCTAAACCTCTTCTCTATCCCCTCTCCCAAGTTAAAGTTCTAATGGTCACATCGATAGACCATTCATAGCTTCCTTAAGTAGGATCTCAAGAGGAATATTTAAGAGGTAATTTCTCTCCCTCTTCTCCTTTAATTTCCATTCAAGTTCAAGTTCATTTCATGACCTCTCCCCGCCTATCATCAACTAAATTGAATTTTAACTATAGTATCATAAATCTACTGGAATTTAATAATGCTAATGGGATATTATATCATCCAACCCCCTTTTCCTCTTTCTTTTTTTATTAAAGAGAAATTTCTTCGTGAGGTGTTAATCATTCACCTTCAAGAACGATATTCTTTGTTCTTTAATTTCTACCATCAGATCTGGTCATGAAACCATTTTTATAGTTTAAAAAGAACATTATATATGTAATATCTCCGATTTAATGTTCTGGAACTAACTTATGACAATATTTCTAGTGATAATTCAAAACATGTTCATTATGATTGAAAATCGCTCAAATTAACCCAAACAATCGTCATTTGAATCTTATATAATGATTCATCCACATGGATGTAATATAATTAATTAAAAGATCATCAAATATTTTTTAATATCATTAATAACATTTAATATCAATTTGGGATGTTTGACCAAATTCTTCCCAAACGTCAATTTTAGAATACCAGTGAACCACTTAAGAAAACCATAAAAACAAACATTCTCAAATATTGTTTTTAAACTCTATAACTCATACTAAGGGACATTAAATAACATAATAAAGCCATAATGAATCATATTAATGTACAAAAGGTTCTGGATTTCCAATTAATGTATATAATGTCACTATATAGGACATTAAAGAGAAGGAAGCATTCAGATACAAGGTAAGGGTAAATTCTCGAACCCAACTATTATCCTTCGGGATCTCCCTCTTTCACTCAATTTTTTATATAGTTACTCCTAATAATAATATATTAATAATTGTATTTTCTTTTCTGGGATATACATGTTTACCACTATTTTTTATGTCAAACAAAATGTTTTCCAAAAGAACTCTTCTTTTTAGAACAAACCTTTTACTTTCCATTCAAGGTTGATGGTTCATATATCAAGTATAGTATTACATATTTGTTTTGGGAACCCAAAGTTTATGAATGTGTTCTTATGAGATGAAACTCATTCCTTTACATGGGTTAGATTTGTTCATTATTTATTTATGTTCTATGTGGAATGCATGATATTGATAATATTGTGATGTGATGAGTGCGCCCAGAATTATATACCGCAATATGAATGTTTGAATGTGATGGGTGTGCCCGGAATTATACAATGCTCCAATGAATTGGGTAAAGTGATGAATCTAATGAGTAAATGTGAAATGATGTGTGGACAACATGCTATCTTGGTTCACAATTATGTGTGGTAGTTAACCACTAAGACATGATTTTTCATTTTTATGCATTGCCACATTTCAAGTCTTATATTTACACATCCTGTCATGTTCACAATCTTTTTTCCATTTTATGATTATGCTCACCCCATGTTATATTGTTCTCATATATCTTTTTACCGGGCTTCTAGATTACCCCTTTTTATGTATATCCTCGGGTGGAAACATGTATTAAGTAGAGGACAAGTACAAATAAGAATCTAGAAAAGAAGAAATTAATCAGATGTGTATGCTTGATGTTTCAATTGTTTTGTATGGTCCTAATTAGCCCATTAAACTAAACCTTTGGATCCTAAATGTGTCATACTATTATGTTTTCTATCTTTAAAATGATGTAATAGTAATGTAGGAAAAGGTTGATTCGTTATAGTTGGTATCAGAGCCACGGTTTAGTTAATTTGGGAATTAGGATTAGTGAACACTAGAGAAAATGTAATGACCCGCCAATTACCATTGGCTTGAGAGCTAAACGAGTCATTACTAGGACTTAATCAACACCCCAAAGATTCCAAAGGCAGGCAATAAATGCCAAAGGGTTTCGAATACAAGTGGGGGACGATTTACCCTTTAACAAATAACCCTGTAAACAAACCAACAATACCAAAAAAATCATTATGTGATGCATGGACAACTGAAAGACAATGAAACAAACGTAATTTATGTCAAACCACATTAGAGTACCCAACAGCAGAAGACCAAACCAATTATCAAAGTGAAAAATAGATAAACAACTCAAGACTCTCAAAGGACACTAAGACTTCGTGCTCCACATGCTCCAAGCTCCACAACATCTCCCAAGAGTCACCAAGATCAACTTGAAATGAGATGCTTTACCTTTACCTGTTTCCCATAACATGACATCTTCAAAAGAACCAATGTGTCAAAGCAGGGGTGAGTATAAAAACATAGTTGGTTTTCCCCCAATGACTTCCCTACTCATGCCACTAGGATAGAAGAGTATTAAACAATTATATAAAAACAGTTTATATAAATTTTTTTCTCAAAAGCAGTTTATACCTAAATGTAAACAAGTTTCAAAAACCATTCATAAAAAAAATCATCCAAGAGCAATTGAAACCAATTTTCCAACAAGTTATTTTTCCCGAAAAATAACCAATCTATCTTTAAAATTATTTATCAAAAACCCTTTTTGGAATACCCAACCATTTCACAATCCCATGCAACCAACCATGCATGCAACCTGGAAGAGGGGAGAAGTCTAAACCCTGATATATACCAACTATGATGGGGGAGGCTTCTTACCCTTATCCAACCCAAATGTACATGAATTCTTGACGGGGGAGAGCCCTATCCCGTATCCATCCCAACAGTGATGGGGGATAGCCCTAACCCTTATCTATCCCGAATGAAATATAAATGTTTGACGGGGGAGAGCCCTAACCGTTATCCATCCCAACACTAATGGTGGAGACTCCTAACCCTTTTTTATCCCACATGCCCATGAACACCCACAACCTTCATGTCAAAAACCATGTGTTTTCAACCAATGCAAACCATTTAAATTCTTACCCATTTCAATTCCAAATCATTTTAATAAAAATCATGTTTTATTAAAAACCTAATCCATCAACGTCATTTCAATCTCAAACCATTTCAATAAAACAACCTTTTATTGAAAAAGTTTTATTCATTAAACCGTCAACAATTTCAAAAAATACAAACTTTAAAACCATAATTTCAAATTCAAAAAGCCAAATCACCTGGCACAACAATTCACCAATATTTTTCAATCTCATAAAAACCATAAATCATCACTAAAGAAGATTTATTCAATTATTTTCACAATCAAATGAATTAAAATAAACCAATTTGAATCTAATCCAATCAGTTCTAGAAAGAGGAGTTGAGAGTGAACCCTCCTACCTCAAAAGTTTTGACGTACACCCTAACAAACAGAGAACACAAAATAAAATTGGGCCGATTCACCAAGGATCCTCTTTATATCTCTTCTCCTAACCCAACCAAGAACAAACCTCATCATATTGGGCACCCACACACTTAGATATACCCATAACAAGAATATAACTGAGAAACTAAGAGAAGAGGATAAGTAGATCTAAGCAGATCTAAGAAACCAAACAAGAATGATAACATACCTTAAGAATTCAGCTTCGATTCATCATGAGAATCCTTCAGATCACCTTCGGAATGATGGGAGAACCCTCCTTGACCTTAGGAGAACCAAAATACCGAGTAAGGGCCTATTAAGATGAAAAACAAGCCTCTTAAAGTAAAAAATTCTAGAGATCCACCTTTATAGGATCTCATTTCAGTTTTTCGCATGGTTAGTTCATAGGTTGTGTCAATCAGTGTGCTAATCATGTGTTAGATACTACCTCGGACACCCCCTTTGCACGGATTGGCCGAATAGATAGACAAACCATGCACTTCCCATGTTGAAGCTACTACCTCCTAGACCAAATACACATGGTTGGTCCACACGGTTTAGACAAATCATGTGTTGCTTGTGCGACTTCCCGTTTTACCACAAAAAACATTCTCATTTCCCCCAACTCTCTCATTCATTACCATAAAAATTATTAAAATTAAAACCATCAAAAAATGATTAGATACCAGAAACATGTGGTAATAAATTCTCCCCATCATTGGTCTTTCCATTCTTAGAAAGTAGAAAACCTTCACCCGACTGAAATATTTTCTTCCACTGCTCTTTCATTTTCTTTTTCACGTTCCCAAGTCTCTTCCAAAATCTTACCATGCTTCCCTAAAATCTGCACTAGACCGATTCCTTTTCCACGCAAGACATTATCATGCCTATCCACAATCCATACTGAGATATGTATCAACGAAGCATCCAGATCCAGGTCAACGTTATCCCATCTGATCAAATGGTCCGAATCAGGCTGATACTTATTCAAATAAGATACAAGGAAAACATTATGCACCAAAAATAACCATGGTGGTAATGCCAACCGATATTACAAATCTCCATATCGTTCCATAATCTCAAAGGGGCCAATGTATCTAGGAGATAACTTTCCCTACTTCACAAAATGATGATATCCACGTCTTTGAGAGATCCTCAATAAGACATGATCACCGACAATGAACAACAACGGTCTTCGATGGTGATCTGCATAATATTTCTGACGACTCTGAGCCGTCTCCATCAACTTTATAATAAACTGGATCTTCTATGTTTTCTCTTGGACATGTCTTGGCCTGACTAGTGAGTTTTCACCCATTTCCACCCAGCATAGTGGATAATGATAAGGACGCCCATACAATGCTTTAAACGGAGCCATGTGTATCGAGGCTTGATAGCTGTTATTGTATGAGAACTACACTAAGGGTATATTCTCCTCCCATGATCCACCAAAATCTATTACACAGGCCCTCAACATGTCTTCCAATGTTTGTATTGTCTGCTCAGATTTCCCATCCGTATGAGGATGATATGTCGTGCTCATAGTCAACTAGGTCCCAAGGGCTTACTGTAATGATTTCCAGAAACGATATGTGAACCTAGGATCTCTATCTGAGATTAAAGAAACTGGTACACCATTCCTCTTTACCACCTCTCGAATATAGATTTTTGAAAGATCTTACACCGTATGAGTTTCACAAATAGGGATGAAATGAGCCGACTTGGTTAGATGAACCACTATCACACAAATAGCATCATATTTCCAGACCGTTCTGGGAAGAACTATAACGAAATACACTATTATCTGATACCATTTCCACATTAGGATCGGTAATTATTGTAACATACCAGCTAGACTCTGATGCCCGACTTTATCCTGCTAACAAGTTAAGCATCGAGAGACGAACTCAGCCACCTTCATTTTCACACCGCTCCACCAAAACTATGCCTTCAACTCCTTATAAATATTCTGTTTACCTTGGTGTACAACCCATATTGAATGGTTATAAGCATATAGGTGTTGTTCCTAAACAACCATAGGTACAACTATCTGATATCTAAAACACAAAATTGAACCCCCATCATGTTTCCAACCATCAATGGTCTCCCCACCATTGAGTTTTGAACTTATAACCAGACATTCTACATAAGATGTTTGTGATTATATGATCATATTTACTAAATCAGAAACATGTGTTTCTGAATTGAAAATAGAAACATCACCTCGGGCTTCACATTCCACATTCATGTCGGCTGAGACTGACATCAACTGCCATTCGTCTGAAGGTTCATTCTCTTACTGAGCATATGACTTTCTACTCAATGGATCTAACACCGAATTTCATTTTTCGGGTGTATACATCATGTCAAATTCTAACATTTGTAGATACTCCATCCATCTCATTTTCCAATGATTTGAATCTTGATGTGAAAAAATGTGTTTCAAGATTTTGTGATTCGTAAACATATTAATGTTCTCACTAAAGTGATAATGTCTCCATGTTTTCAAAGCATGGATGACTACAACTAACTCCATATCATTTTTTGGGTAATTCTTCTCATTCCCCCTCAATTGCCTTGAGCCATAAGTAACCACATGATCTATCCGCATGATAACACAACCCAACCCTGATCATGAAGCATCACAATAGACCATATACCTATGTCCTGATTCCGGAAGGATCATGACGGGTGCCAATGTAGGACGAACATTAAATTTATGAAAGGATTTCTAATATTCTTCTGTCCATTGGAAGAGAGCATTATTCATAGTCAGAGCTGTCTTTGTTGAAGCTAGTCGTGAGAAATCATGCACAAAGTGTCTGTAGTAACCACCTGGACCAGGAAAAATGTGTATCTAGAACACATTTTTCGGTGATTTCCAAGATATAGCGGCTTCAATCTTTTCAAGATCAACATAAACGCATTTCTCAAAAATGGCATGGCCAAGGAACCGTTATTCCTATATCCAAAAATCAAACATTGATAATTTGGAATACAAATGATGATCTCTCAAGAATTGTAACACTGTTTCCAGATGCACCTCATGATCAACCCTTTTCATTGAATACACCACGATATCATCCAAAAATACCACAACAAAAGATTCCGGATATTGCTGACATATCTGATTCATCAAATCAATGAAGACTACTGGTGAATTCATTAGACCGAAAGGTAGTACAACATAATCATAGTGGCCATATCTACTTCTGAAAGCTGCCTTTGGGATATCCTCCTTCCGAACATGCAATTGGTGATACCCTGATTGCAAGTAAATTTTGGAGAACCATTGAGCTCCTTTTAATTGATTGAATATGTCATAAATACATGGAAGTTGATATCAAATCATTATCATAACTTGGTTAATAATACGATAATCCACACAGAGCCGAAGAGTTCCATCTGCCTTTTTCATCAACAAAACTAGTGCTTCCCACAGAGATGTAGTTGATCGATTGAAACCCTTGCTTTCTAGCTCCTATAACTGTGATTTCAGTTCCTATAATTGTGTTTGTGCCATCCTATATGACGAAAGGGAAATACAACTGGTCCCTGGAAGGAGTTCAATCTTAAACTCTACTTCCCTTAGAGATGGTATCTATGAAACGTTATTGGGAAAGGCATTTAAAAATTGATCCACAACAGCTGGAAAACTATTTTCCACAATATCTTCCATTGATGCCAATATCAACACTACCAGTTGGTAAGAGTTCGTTCCCACCATTTCATCCAACAAGGTCTTTGCATCTTTCTTTACTATCACCTCTCCTCTTATGATTTGGTCAATGTCATCCTCAGTATTGAAAATAATTGTTCTATTATAATTGTCAATGTGAGCCTTAAACATTATCAACCAATCTATACCCAGGATTACGTCAGAGAAATCGATGTCAAACATCGAGAAGTCCCATTTTAACTCAGCTCTATCAATAGTTAAATCACATTCTCTACAAACAAAATCTTGACATTCTCTTTCACTAGGAAGATTTTTATGTTTCAAAATAGAAGGCATCATTTACAGTTTTAAACATAGAAAATAAATAGTATAAGAAGCAATAAAGGAATGTGATGCACCATTATCAAATTGCACTTACACAAGGGTAGAATTCAAAAGAATTGTACCTCTCACCATAGATGGTCCAGCCTGATCATCGACCATTATCTACTCTACTCTATACAATTCCTTTATCGATGCACTATTCTCTATGTTTCCTTGCTGGGATTTCCCTAGTTGAGGATTCATGGTATTTCAAGATTCACCATGGTATGCACTGTTATACAGATGAGACTGATTATACATTCCACGTCCAGTCGATGCGTATGATGCTTACAATGCCTGAGGAGTGTCGTGTGCCCCCGACCTCAGTGCATTCCAATAGTAGCATTGTAGATGCGCCATCGGCATGAAATTGTGACATGCTCTTGGTTGCGTCGTACAATCTCACCTTTTGTGGTCAAGTGAACCACATTGAAAAAAACCTCCTTTGATCTGTGGTCATGGAGGAAGGTTCATTGATCCCGCCATCTGGTTTTGATTTCCACTTGCAATGTGGAAATAGGTGTCCATTTTCCTCTTGTTCCCAACGATTGACTTCCCACCATTTCCCATAGGTATCAACATTCTTCCTCCCATCGATCCCGAGATATCACGTTCATCAGTAGTCTCTATGTTCACCATCTCTGTATAATCCTTTATATAGAGAACCAAAATATTGGTTCAAATCTCCTACCATAGCCTCAATTTGAAGATGAATTCCCGCAACGATGCACGTCCCGCAACCTTTATTGAAAAATGGACTAAATTCATGAATTTAGCAACATACTATGTGATAGAGATACTCTCTTGTTTCAGGATGATGAATTCTGTCATTTTCTAGATCTTGAACATGTGATGATAGAATTTTTTGATGAACAATTCTTCAAAATACTCCCTTGTAAGGCCTTCATCCAATTTATCATGAACTGCTAAATCCCACCATTGAAATTCAATAACCTTGAGAATATACGTTTCCAACTTGACTTTCATATCTGATGGTGTGCCAATGAAATTGAATATATAATTCATCCTACTTAGCCACTCCTCCACCTTTTCGGGTTCATAATCACCCCGAAGGTTCGTTGGATTTTGCTTCATGAACTAGATGGTATGATCAACATGCCTTGGTTCATTCCTCCAGTTCCTCATATCCACACCATAAAAAGCGTGGAAAATACTCTGAACCAGCTCTTGGTTCACACGTGGTTCTGGTGAAATGACATTTTCCATAGCTTCTTCGGGTTGTTTTCGACAACACCTACTGGGTTCCATTTTCTAAACCAACAAAAAATATTGTCAATATCACTCTCTTGGAACTGATTTCTTAGCATTAAAAATCTATCACACCATCAATCACAACATTTTTTTCCCAAAAACAACCTTTTTCTTTGTTCAAACTTTTTTGAAAATATTCAGCATACTTTTTGATAATCAACCCATTTTCAAAATACACCAAATATCATGTTTTCAAAGACTTTAACTTGAAAACTATTTCCGCATATTTCAAAAATATGAACCAAGCACAAAATACTTACTCATTTCTCATGATGAGATATGTAATCCTAGTGGGAATTCATTCCTCTACAATGCATGTCAAGCTTCTCTCATTTGCTAAACCCATGAAATTGAGATTTCCAACATTTTAGATGTGTATCCAAAACACTTATGTACCCAGCACCCAGGTAACGTGAAGTTCAACATAAACTGGTTAGCTACATCCTTTTATGCTATACATTTCATGTTCCGACAATCTTACTCTTGTCTAATATTTCAACCCATGGAATAGACAAGAATGAATTTCAACTCCAATACCAAGAACATTGATGACAACTTGTTAGTCGAGGACCAAACAAGCTGATACCATTTGTAATGACCCTCCAATTCTCTTTGGCTTGATCACTCAACGAGTCATTACTAGAACTTAAGCGACATCCCCAAGATGCCAATGGATGGAAATAAATGCCTTAGGGTTTCGAATACAAGTTAGGGACGATTTACACTTAATGAAATAACCCTATAATCCAACCAACAATACCAAAAAATTCACTATATGATGAATGAACGACTGAAAGACAACTAAAAAAACTTCATTTATGCCAAACCACATCAGACTACCCAACAGAGGAAGACCAAACCATGTATCATAGTGCACAATAGATAAACGACTCACGAATCTCAAAAGACACTAATACTCTATGCTCCACGTGATCTAAGCTCCACAACATCTCCCAAGTGTCACCACGAGCCACTAGCAATGAGATGCTTTACCTTTACCTATGTCTCGGAACACAACAACAACAAATGAACCAAATGTTCCTAATCAAGGGTGAGTATAAAACTCAGTAGGATTCCCCCAATGACTTCCCTACTCACACCACTAGGATAGAAGAGTTAGCAACAATTATATAAATTTTTTTTCTCTAAAGAAATTTATAACTAAATATGAACAAGTTTCCAGAACCATTCGTAACCAAAATCATCCATGAAAAATTGAAACAAATTTTCCAACAGGTTATTTTTCCAGAAAAATAACCAATTTAGCTTTAGAACCATTTCACAAAAGTTTTTTTTGGCGTACCCAACCATTTCACAATCCCATACAACAAACCGTGCATGATACCTGGAAGAGGGGAGAATTCCTAACCCTCATCCATCCCAACAATGATGGGGGTGAATTCATACCGTTATACATCCAAAATTCACATGAATTCATGATGGGGGAGATCCCTATCCCTTATCCATCCCAACAATGATGGGGAATATACCTAATGCTTATCCATCCCGAATAAAATATCAATGTTTGAAGGAGGATAGACCTAACCCTGATCCATCCCAACACTGAGGGGGGAGACTCCTAACACTTATCTGCTCCACATGTCTGTGAAAACCCACAACAATCATGTCAAAAACCAAGTGTGTTCAACCAATTCAAACCATTTCAATTTCTACCCATTTCAATTCCAAATCATTACAATAAAACTCCCCTTTTATTGAAAACCAAATCCATCCATGTCATTTCAGTCTCAAAACATTTTAATAAAACAACATTTTTATTGAAAACACATTTGTCATCAAACCATCAAAAATTTAAAAAAATCCATAATTTAAAATCAACATTTTTTATTCAACAGGCCAAATCATTTTGCAAAACAGTTCTCCAAGATTTCTCTATCTCATCAAAACCATAAATCAATACTAATGAAGATTTATTATATGATTTTAAAAATATAAACCACTAAAATAAAACAATTGGAATCTATGCCAATAAATTCTAGAAAGAGGAGTTGAGAGTGATTCCTCATACCTCAATGGTTTTGATGAAATCCCTAACAACCATAGATTTCACAAGAAAACCCAGCTGAATCCACAAGGATATTCCTTATATCTCTTCTACGAACACAACCAAGACCAAAACTCATTATATTTTCCATCCACACACTTAGATCTACCCATAACGGGAATAAATATATGAAACCGAGGGAAGAAGAGAATTAGATTTAAGTAGATCTAAGAAACCAAACAACAACAATCACATACTTCAATAATCTGGCTTTGATTCATCAAGAGAAGCCTTCGAATCGCCTCTCTAATGATAGGATAACCCTTCTTGACCTTTGTAGATCCAAAATCCTGAGTTAGGGCCCCTTAAGAGGAAAAACAAGCCACATAGAAGAAAAAACATGTGAGATCCACTATTATAAGATCTCGTTTAAGTGGTCGCATGATTAGTTTGCAGGGTTTGACAAACCGTGTGCTAACAGTGAATTAGCTACTGCCTCATCCACCCTTTTCGCATGGTTTGGCTGCACGGTTAGGAAAACCGTGTGCCGCCAGTGTGACATCCCCTTTTTCCCCAAAACTCATTCCGAGTTCATCCAACTCTCTCATTCATTACCCTTAACATTATAACCATTAAAAGCATTAAGAAAGGGTTACATACCAGAAACTGGGGGTACTACAGAAAACCTCTTTCCTGAGACTACATTCATAAATGAAAAAATAAATATTTACATATGGATCCCATATGTTATGTTTTTGGTATATGTTTGATAAATGAATAAGTTATTCATGAATTTTTTACTTATGTTTTGTTCAATCAATATCTATTTTAGAAAATGGTGGGAACCAAGAGAAATCAAGCCAACAACTCGTGCGAGGGCCAATGCAACGATTTCCCGAAAAATAACCCCAATTATTTGGGAGGTGGAGTTCAAAACACCACATAGATTCGTATCCAATTATCTTAGGTTATGAACAATAACCATAATAATGGGGAACATCCTCCTTCACCCAGGAGGGAGAAACTGACAATTGATTAGTTGAATTTGAAACGACCACAGACGTTTGGTGGATCTTCTTATCCACAAGTTGAGGAATAGTGGGTCAACTTCATGTAGAAGATCTTTTATGTTCTTCACTGGTCTGAGATGGAGTAGGTGACCCTGTCCATTTATCATCGTGATGGATAAGCCAATCAATGGTGGGAATTGATTATGAACACCATGAAAAAGGAGGAAATTGGAGAGATAGAATGGGAAAACTTTAAGATAATGTTTCTTAACAAGTATTTCCCAAGAACACTCCACATGAAGATGGAGAGAGAATTAATAGATCTCAAGAAAAAAGAAAGAGAATCTGTCACAACCTATGATGAAAATTTCACAAGGCATGGAAGGTAGGCTTTAGGTTTTTTTATCAATAATGATAGAAAAATTGATAGATTATATAGTGGATTTAAACCACACCTTCGAAAGGCTCTTGCTATTCTAGACTTTGGGAGTTATTAAGAAGTTGTTTGATGTGATCTCATAGTGGAGAAGGATTTTGGAGAATGATCCCATGGATATGGGGATAATAATAGAAATATGGAGTTTCAAGTTGGAGGATCTAATGACAAAGGTGGGAAGAAAACTCAACAACCCACATGCCAAAAATGTTGGATGATGCACCATGGGAACTCCCTCAAAGGGGCAGGGAAAATGCATCATGTGTGGGAAAGAAGGACACCATGCTCAAGAGTGTCAAAAAGAAACAAAAAATAAATGAGAATTTAGTCAATGAAAGGAGAGAACCACACATGTTTCAATGCAACAACAGTAGGGACCTAGGGCACTATGAAAACCAGTGAACTAAACCTCGAGCTCTCGAGGGTAATCAGCATCCACAACCACTGAAGCCAAATGAATAATGGAAGGATTATGAAATCACTAAAATGGATGTGGATAAATATAATGATGTCGCACAAGGTATAATTCATATTCACTCAAGAATGGAAAAAGTAATATTTGATTCTAGTTCTACGCATTTCTTTTTATTTTGAATGTTTGCTAGAACTATAGAATCGAAGCCCCAAAACCTTGATGTAGAGATATTTGTAAAAACACCAAGTGGTGAAATCATTGCAAACCAAGTGTTTGACTCTTCTCCTGTTTGATTATATGGGAATATTCTTCTGTCAAATCTCGTAATACTTCCCTTGGTGGAATTTGATGCTATAATGGGAATGGATTGGCTCTCGTTATATAGAGCACATATCAATTCCCTAGAAAAGGAAATATATTTTTATATTCCAAACCATCCCATGATCCTATAAAAATGAAAGGAAGATCATGAATCTCTATTGAAAAATCCTTCAATGGTGTGGCTGTTGATTCCCTATGAAGAAGCATACCTCGCATAAATGGTTGAGTCGAAGGAAAGTCCCAACCTTGAGGAAATTCCCCTCGTGATGGAATATGGAAATGTATTTCCCGAAGAGTTACCCGGAATTTCCCCGGATTGTGGAGTAGATTTCTCAATTTAACTCATACTTGGAGCTACTCCTATCCTGAAGTGTCCCTATAGGATAGCTCATATCGAACTGGAGGAGTTAAAGAAGTAGCTACAAGAGCATCTAGACAAAGGGTTCATATGCCCTAATGTATCACCTTTGGGTGCATCATTACTATTTGTGAAGAAGAAGGATAGAACAATGCGGCTTTGTATAGATTATCAGGAACTCAAAAATATCACCATAAAGAACAAGTTTCCTCTCCCTAGGATTAATGACTTGTTTGATTAGTTTATAGGAGATCTATATTTCTTTATGTTGGATCATTGTTTTGGATATCATCTGTTAAAGGTGAAGAAGGAAGATATTCAGAAGACTGCATTTCATACAATGTATGGGAACTATGAGTTATTGGTGAATCCCTTTAGACTTACTAATGCACCTGCAATGTTCATGGATATGATGAAAATATTCTTTATACATTACCTAAATAAATTTGTGGTAGTGTTTATTGATGATATTCTCAACTACTCTAAGTGAAATGAGGAATATGAGGAACATCTAAGTCTTGTGTTGGAAACATTATGAATGGAGAAGTTGTACGAAAAGTTTAAAAAGTGTGACTTTTGGATTAAGCAACTCCCGTTCATGGGACATGTGATCATAAATGAGGGAATTTCTATGGATCCTTCAAAAACAATGGCGATTGTGCAATTTCCCAGGACCTCTAGTGTAACAGAAATCTGTAGTTTTCTTGGATTAGAAGGGTACTACCGACGTTTCACGAGAAAATTCTCCCGGATGTCAAGACTGCTAACTAAGTTAACAAGGAAAGGGGTAATATATTCTTGGATGAAAGAATGTGATGGAATCTTCAAGGAGCTAAAGAGAAGTCTGATCACTGCACCAATACTCACACTACTAAAAAGTGGAGAATGTTTTCTGATATATAGTGATGCTTCATAAAAAGGATTGGGTTGTGTACTCATGAAAAATGATAAGGTGATAGCCTATTCCTCATGACAGTTGAAGATCCATGAGCAGAACTACCCGATGCATGATCCAGAGCTGCCAGCTGTGATTTTTTCCATGAAAATCTTGTGGAAGTACCTTTATGGCATGAAGTGTGACATATACACCAGCCACAAGACCTGAATGTATATATTCACACAAAAGGAGAACAACATGCCTCAAAGGAGATGGGTAGATCTAATCAATGATTATGATTGCTCTATTAACTATCTTCCTAGAAAGGAAAACAAGGTAGATGATGCACTATTCAGAAAAGAACCTGATACTCTTTCAATAATGTGGATTGAGAAAGACAATATCTTAATGGATATGAAAATAATGGATTTGGAAATCTTAAGGGTAGGGGATTCATCCTACCATTCCCAATTGATTGCTCAACCATACATCCCAAAGAAGATTATGGAAGCACAAAGGGATGATGTAGATATACAAAATAGGGTGAATGAAGTAATGTAATGGAAGATACAAGAGTTTCAATATCGATGATGATGGTGTGATTTGGTTTGGAATTCGGATTTGTGTGCCTTCATCACCCAGGATAAAGAAGGAGCTATTGGACAATGCACATATCTCAACATTCACTATCTATCCTGGGACTACTATGATATACTATGATCTCAGAGAACACATCTAGTGGGATAACATGAAAAATTAGATTGTAGAATATATATCAAGGTTCTTGGTCTATTAGAAATTTAAAGCTGAGCGACAAAAATCCAATGGTATGATGCAGCCAATGCCTATACCCATGAGGAAATGTGATAAAGTTACAATGGACATTGGCATGGTTCTCCCAAAGACGTCACATGGAAATAATGCGATATGGGTTGTGGTTGACCAACTCACCAAGACTGCCCATGTTATCGCTATTTGGGAATACATCTCACTTGAACAACATGTAATGATATATTTGAAGGAAGTGGAGAGACTGCATGGTGTTCTACTCTCAATTGTCTCTGACTGTGACCCAAGGTTCACATCTAAATTATAGAGGATCCTTCAACATGCTTTGAGTACTGAATTAAATTTCAGCATGGCCTATCACCCTCAAACTGATGGCCAGTCTAAAAGAACTATTTAGATGCTTGAAGATATGCTATGATCCTTCTCTCTATAATTCAATGGTGGATAATATAAACATCTCTAATTGGTTGAGTTCTCATACAATAATAGCTTCCATGCGAGTCTTCAGATTGTTCTATATGAATCTCTGTATGGAAAGCGATCTAGAACTACAACCTTTTGCGATGAAGTTGGACAAAAAAGATACTTGGACCTGATCTTGTTCAAGATATGGCAGAGAAGGTTCAACTCTTCCAGAAACACATCAAATCGACTCTAAGTCGGCAATAGAGCTATGCTGGCAACCGTCGAAGGGACTTTCAGTTTGACGTTGTAGATAAAGTCTTCTTTCGAATATCATCATGGAAGAGAGTCATGTGATTCAAGAAGAATGGGAAGCTAATCTCAATTTATATTGGCCCCTTCAAGAGCCTTGACCACATAGGATCTATGGACTATTATCTTGCACTTCCACCAAATATGGCTCATGTTCATGATGTGTTTCATGTATCACTACAGGGGAAGTAAATACCAGTACCCTCACATGTAATAAACTCATAGGTGGTATGTTTGGAAGAATATCTCTCTTATGGGGAGCAACCAGTAATGATTCTGAACTGTAGAGATATGGTTCTTTGCAAGAAGACAACCCATCTTGTCAATGTCTCATGGAGGAAGCATAAGTTGGAGGAAGCAACTTGGGAACCAGAAGAGGTAATGAAGGAGAAACACCCTCACCAGTTTGTGTAAAGTGAAATTTCAGGGGCGAAATTAATTAAGGGGGGAAGAATGTAACGACCCAAAGGTTTTCAATAGAAATTCCCTTCTTATAATTATGTAATAAAATCACATGAAAACACAACATAATGAACTAGTATGTGCTAAGGGACCTCTAAACATATTTTTTCACTTATATGTTTTGAATTTTGAAAATCCAACATACATGGTTGTGATCAAGATGGTTTTTGGAGTTTAATAAAAAAATAATTTTTATTGAATAGTAACCTAACCTTATGAATAGTAACATACCCTTATGAATAGTAATATGACCCTTATTAATAGTAAATCATCCAACAAAAGATTAGCCTTACCCATGAATAATTAAATAAAATTTAGACATATTAGAAAGTGACAATTTCACCATAGTATATATTTTGGTATTTTGTAAGTCATAAATAATTAATTATAAATAATTGATTAATTTAAAAAAATTATTTTTCTTAAAATGAGTTCATTAATTATCAAATCAATGTCCTATAGTTTTTGGATAATTTTATAAGACCCTACATAAATTTTTAAAGCACTATAAAATCAATTTTAATTTTAAATACTGTTTTTAAGTAAATTATGATTTTAATTATATATTAAATTAATAATATTTAGAAAATTATTATTGAGAAATGGGCTTCATTATTATATTGTACACATCTAAAATATGTTATGGGTAAATTTTTGGGTTTTTTATAAAATACCTGTTTTTTTTTATGAATAGTGAAATACCGTTATTTACAATAATAAGCAAAATAAGCTAATTATGGAGTCATGTGTGATGTTCTGCTGATAAAAGCCTACTTGTTTTTGGATCACATGATAAAATTACTATTCTTCATGATTCAAGACTCAATATTCCTTATCTTAGGGTAAATTAATAAACTAATGAATTTTATATTAAGGAAACCCCTCTCTCCTCAAATATAAAAGCCATCCTTAACATCCTCATTTCATTAAACCACTCATGATCCAATACTTCTCTAAACTCTGCCCAATCCAATTCCTTATCCCCTATCCCACGTTAAAGGGCTTCGGGTTTCTTCAAAAGGCCAATCCTAGCTTCCATAAATAGGATCTCAAGAAAATGATTTAAGAGGTAATTTATATGCCTCTTCTCCTTTAATTTCCATTCAAGTTTAAGTTCATTTATTGATCTCTCCCAACCTATCATCATCGTAATTGTATTGTAACTCCAGTATTATGAATCTACTGGAATGTTATGATGCTAATGGGATATTATATCATCCAACCCCCTTTCCCTATTACATTTATTTTATTAAAGAGAACGTTGTTCGTGAAGGGTTAATTTTTCACCTTCAAGAATGACATGCTTTCTTCATCCATTTATACCATCAGATCTTGTCACGAAACCATTTCTATGGTTTAAACTGAACATGTTATATGTATTATCTTCTATTTAATGTGATGTAACTAACTTATGACCATAGTTCTAGTGAAAAAATAAAACAAGTTCCTTTTGATCGAAAAATCGTTCAAATTAAACAAAACAATCATCATTTAATTCTTATCAAATGATTCATCCACATAGATCTAATATAATTCATTAATAGATCATCCAAAATCATGTAATATCATAAATGAAAGGTAATATCAGTTCTGTATGTTTACCCATGTTCTACCCAAACATCAATTTAGGAACACAAGTTAACCACTCAAGAAAACCATAAATACAAACATTCCAAAAAAATGTTTTTAAACTCTATAACTCATACAAAGGAACATAAAATCCCATAATGAAACCATAATTAATCATATTATTGTACACAAGGTTATGTATTTCTAATTAATGAATATAATGTCATTATACTACATATTAATGAGAAGGAAGCATTCAGATACAAGGTATGGGGAAATTCTCGAACCCAACTTTCACACTTTGGGTTCTCCCTCATTCACTCCATTTTTGATAAGGTCAATCATAATTTTTCATTTTTTCATCATTGTCTTTTTTTCTCTGGTATATACATTTTTACCACTATTTTTTATGTTAAACAAAAAAATTTTCCAAAAGAACTCTTCTTTTAAGAACATACCTTTTACTTCTCATTCAAGGTTGATGGTTCTTGTATCATGTTTGTTATTACCTATTTGTTTTGGGAACCAAAAGTTTATGAATGTGTTCTTATGATATGAAACCCATTCCATTCCAATGTTTAATTATTTTCATTATTGATTTATGTTATATGTGACATGCTTGATAATGATAATATTATGATGTGATGGGTAGGCCCAGAATTATATAGAACAGTATGAATGTTTGAATGTTATGGGTGAACCCGGAATAATACAAACCTCCAATGCATTGGTTAAAGTGATGAATCTCATGAGTAAATTTGATGTGATGTTTTAAAAACATGCTATCTTGGTTCACAAGTATGTGTGGTAGTTAACCACTAAGACATGATGTTTCATTTTTATGAATTTTCACATTTCACGTCTTATAATTATGCTTCCTCTCATGTTCATGATCTTTTCCCATGTAATGATTATGCTCAACCCATGCAATATAGTTCTTTTATATCCTCTTACTGGGATTTTAGCGCACCCTTTTTTCTGTATATCCTCATGTGGCTACATGTGTTAAGGAGTGGAAAAGTACCAAAAATAATCTAGAGAAGAAGTAATTAAATAAATGTTTATTCTTGATGTTGTAATTATTATGTATTTTCCTTGTTTTCCCAAGACACTAAACCTTTGGATCCTCTATGTGTAATTCTAATATGTTTTTTATAATTAAAAAGATATAATAATAATGTACGAAATGGTTGGGTCGTTATAGTTATCCAATATGGTTTTTCATAGCTGAGACCGCTTGACTAGAACCATGATACACATGACCTGAAGCTAGTAGTAATGGTCTTCAACTTGAAGATATGGTGACATTATTTGATGGGAGAACATTTTACAGTATAATATGACCACAAGATACTTTGGTATATCTTCTCTTAGAAGGACCTAAACCTGAGACATCGGCGTTGGCTTGATTTCCTATAGTACTATGACATAGAGATAGTCTATACTCCTAGGAAGGGGAATTTTGTAGCAGATGGACTCAGTAGAAGATCTGGTAAACAATTTCTAGGTGATGTGATGGATAAATTGGCCGCTTTGCAGATATCCTTTGTGTATCGAGATGGAGAAACTTTTCTTCAGTCACTTACAGTCACTCCCCCACTTCATTAACGAGTCACTGAGGCGTATCATGTGGAAACTGACTACAAGGCTCGGCGTGCTCAGATATCTATAGGACATGAACCTGATGGATTTTCTGAATGTGGGGACCACATCAGCATTTTCAGAGGACGTACCATGCCACCAGTGTCTCTTCAGGAGGAAGTGTTGATTGAGTTCCACACATCCTTTATAGTGGTACATCCATGAGCGGAAATAATGTACCCTGACCTTCGAAGACTGCACTGGTGGCCGAGAATCAAGAATGTAGTAGTAGAGTTTGTCTCTTGGTGCCTCAATTTTCATAAAGTGAAGGCAGATCATCTAGTACCAGTAGGCTTAGTTCATCCTTTAGAGTTCCTAGAGTGGATGTGGGACAAGTTATCCATGGTATTCATGAAAGTAACTCCACGTACATCCAGGGGTATTGATCCTATCTGGGTGATCATGAACCGAATAACCATGTCGGCCCACTTCCTACCGATCAGAGAGAAGGGTTCGATAGAGATATTAGGATGGCTCTATTTGTAAAAGATTGTGTGGCTATGTGGAGTACCCTAGATGACTGTATATGATCATGATGGACGTTTAAATTCCCACCTATAGAGAGGGTTTAATGAGGATTTTGGGATGCATCTTCGTTTGAGCACCACCTTCCATCCTCATATGGATGGCCAGACTGAGCGAACCATTCAGACCCTCGAGGACAGGTTGCGTGCTCCCATCCTCAACTTCAGTCACAGCTGGTAAGATCACATGAACATGGTAGTGTATTCATACAATAAGAGATGCCACTCCACCATTGGGATGACACCATTCGAATCTCTGTATGGCCGACCATTCAAATCACCTTTCTGATGGACCAACATAGTGGAGTAAGAACTCATGGGACCAGATATGGTATAGGCTACCACAAAAAAGGTTAAGATCATCCTAGAGTGGATGAAGACTGCACCGAGTAGGCATAATTCTAATTCAAACAGAAGATGGAGACCTTTGGATTTCAAGGATGGCGACCATGTCGTTCTACGTGTCTCACCTCAACAAGGTTTGCTGAGATTTGGAAAGGGTATAAATTTATCTCCGAGGTTCTGCAGACATTTTTGGGACATCAACAGAGTTGGAAAGGAGTTTTAACACATTTCTCTTCCACCACAGTTGCACCGAATTCATGATGTCTTCCACGTATCCTAGTTGAGTAGATATGTGCATGGCCCATCTCAGGTCATCTACCACAGCAAGCGAGACATCAATGATGTGGTGACGTTTATGGAGGTTCCAGTAGATATTCAGGATAGACATGATAGAGTCCTTCATGGGTGTCGATACCATTAATGTGTGTCTTTTGGCTACAAAGGATCCTCTAGGAGAGCACATGGGAGCGGGAGGTTTAGATTTGTTCCCAGTTCCTCCACTTGTTTTCCTAGTTTTTTGTGATATGGATTTCGGGGATGCAAAGCCATGAAGTTGGTAGAATGTAAAGACTCAGATTATCCAGGTATTTTTTTATTATATAGAAATATTAAGAGTCTATGAAAATATATGGCACATTATTCCGAGGACCAGTGTCAAAGGAATAAATTTCTGAACTTTTTTTGTTGTGTTCATTAAACTTGCGAGAGGGTTTTTGTATGTTTTGAACCTATGATCGGATTTGATATCTGAGGACACTGTTGAACATGCTATTCCAGTATTCACATAGTATGACCATCCCCTCAACCACAGTAGGTCGAGAATGAATGTTAATTTTCATGTTTTTTGTGGAAGTAAAAATAATATAAAAGGAAAAGTTTTATTTTATTTTTAATGAAACCTCTCTATATGAGTTATGGAGGTGGGGACAACCTGACCTAGAGAACCCCCAATTTGAATTATTGTGGTGGGGACCAACTGAACCCACTTTAACGTGGGAAGACCATTATAATCCTCGCATTTAATTATTCCAACACAATACAACTAATTGCACCAATGCAATACAATTAATTGTGCCATATTTATTTTTTTCCAATGTAAAATAATTTGTTAAACATGATTTTATTTATATGTATTCCCCTTCACCATTGAGAGGATTATTTGGAAATGGGGAATTGGGGGAGAACCTTTGAGGATCTCTTATTCTATAAATAAAGAAAACTTCTATAATGAATAACTTGATCCAACGAAGAACAAGGAACCGACCCTAAGCCCGAGTCGGAAGCACCTTACAGAGGAAACAAACAACGAAATTCTTCAATGACTACTTATTCTATCTCTCAACACCTCCAACGAATGACAAGTTATGGTTTATTGTTGTTTTTAATACCCCTGACACTTTCTTGACATTCTTCATGATTGAATAACAAATAAAACGATAGATATCGTTCTAATGTGGAGAGATCGGGACAACACAACATAGCGCAAACTCTCCCCACCCATTGTGAATTTTGATGGTCTTGAAATGAAGATGAAATCCCAAGAATAGTAAAGAAATATTCAGAATGAAGGACAGGACACTGGGGCGCGCCCAGTGCCCCGAGGAACATCACTGGTGGGACTTGGGAGCGACGGTCGGCACTCCGGATGGTTGTGACGGATGTGGTGGTGTGACCACGCTGTTGAAGAAGGGTCAGGGCCCATTGGATGGCCACGTGAAGGGGATGGTGGCATGCGTTGTCACCACCTGGTGCGGTCAGCCGAGTTGGACGCAGGTGATGGGGTGACACACGATCACGCTACATGGAGGAGACTGGCCATCCGACTAGCCGATCAGCCCAACAGGCCGCCGCAACACAAGCCACCTAACAGGTCATGTTGCATAGACCAAGCTGGCGAGGCTGATTTGGTTCGACCAAGGCAGACCAGACCCAGACTTGTTTTGACCCTTTCGAGTTGTTCGGCCATATATTGAGGTACATCCGTCCATTAGGCTAACCGTTTGTGGCACCAGAAAACATGGATCAAGACTATAATTTTGGTATACCCCACATGAGTGTTAGATAATGTTGTTGAATGGCCAAGAGTGATCAAAAATGAATCCAACAGGGCCCTTGGGACTAAAAGGCCAATAACTTACAGACCGAGCATTCGATTGACGCATCGTATGTTGCATTGAGATGCATTTTACGTAGTAGTCCATTGGGATACCTCTTCTAGGGACATTGTGGATGTTATAGTATCAATCTATCTCTTGAGGACTGGACCCTCCCGGAATCAAGTGAGCTAATTGTGGGAAACCTGTAGCAGGTTGTAACCTGAGAAAAAGATCCCATGTGGGTCTATGCTTTGGGATCCTACATGGGTCTATGTTCTTGGGACCCTCTGGGATCCGATCAAGCAATTCATGTAGTAATTATATATCATCCTACATGGTTCTACTATACTAGGATCCTATGTGGGTATGTAGTACAAGGATCCTACCTGGGTCAGATGATTTAGGATCCTATGTGGGCCTGCCTCTTAATAGTGTAATATGATTCAGTAGTTACATCTAATCATCTCTACTACCACACCAATGTTATACCTGGTGTAATCTAAGTCTATACCTCTGTGGTAATATTATTTGTGGAATACCATTGTGGTACGTACCTTTGTGGTGATACATTTGTGGAATTATTCTGTGTGACATACCATTGCAACACTTACCTTCAAGGTGATAGCTTTGTGGTATTCTTCTATGCGGCGTTACCTTGGCAGTACATAACATTGTGGGGTAACCTTCTTGGTATTGTTTCCTTCATGGAATACTTGTACATTAGATACGGATTTGGGACTTGTGTTTCCTCATGATTGAGATGGGTATAATTAATTACTTAGTTATATGTATGGTTATATACCTAACTAGGGTTGTCAGCTATTTTCATGCTTTGTGGTTTAACATTTGTGGATTATGAGAGTCTTTCGGGTGTCTCGGGGTCCCAATATAGTATCATTATACTCACCCCAGCAGGGGATACACTCGCACCATGTTGTGATTGGTGTAGACTAAGGATAATGCTGACTAAGGAAGAGAGTACCATAACTAGAGGTAACTCAGTGGGGGACATTAGTCGAGTCCCATCACAAATACGAGTTTGAGAGTTGTACCTACCCTTCAATTAGGATCTTTGCCGACAATTCATAGGATATGTTCTAGTTTACTTTTACATTTCATTTTTCTTATAATTTCTTGTTGGGATTGTATTTTGGCCCCATATTCTTATAGTACACACTCTTTTTTCTATACAGTTTACTTGTGTTCGTATCTTGTTGTCTACTTAGTTGTGTGTTTATTGTTTATAAAGTAAATTCCTTCATGGTTTTTGGGAGTATGTCGTTCTATGCTCGTCTCCAGCCTCTAGCCTAGGGAAGGTCGGATTGCGGTTGTCACGACATGAACCCTGAGGGATGGATCATGATAGACTTATTATTCCTGACATACATGATCAAAAAAGGGAATTTTTGGATGATACTCATAACTCCAATTTCTCTACACACCCTAGTTTCAATATGACGTATTGAAATTTGGAGGAACAATTTGGTTGGGATAAAATGAAGAGGGTTATTGATGATTATGTTTTATGATGTATGGTTTGACAACAGGTGGAGTCTAGAAGACAACATCCTAGAGGTGTCATGAATACTCTTCGCCTACTTGAGTGGAAATGGGATATTATTAAAATTGAATTTTTCATAGGGCTTCCAAATAATTTGATAAGGAATCGTGTAATATTGGACATTATTGGTCATCAAACCATGTCAGTACAATTTCTTTCTATAATAAAATATTTAAAACTTGAACTTTTTGCAATAAAATATATTATTGATGTTGTAAAACATTATGGAGTACCCCTATGTATTTTTTTTATCTTGATAACCATTTTACATCATGATTATGGAAATATCTTCATATAGACCTGGATACTAAACTTCTTTTGAGCATTTTCTACCACCTTAAAACTCATGGAGAATCTGAACAACCTATTTAATCTTTAGAAGACATGTTGAGATCTTTCTCACATGACCTTCAAGTTATGTGGGATAAATATTTACATCTGGTAGAATTTTCCTATAACAATTTCTTCCATTCAAGTATTTAGATGGATCCATATGAATCGTAATATGGAAAGTGATTACACACACCAATATGTTGCGATGATGTTCGTGAATGAAAACTCTTAGGCCCTGAACTTTTTAAGGGAAAACAGATAAGGGGAAGATTATCCAATCCTACATCAAAGAGTATCAAAGTAGTAAAATGAGCTTTTCTAATAACCGAAGGAAGGATTTGGAATTTAAAGAAGGAGAATATGTTTTCATGAAGGTATATCCATGGATGGGTGTTATAAATTTTGGTAAGAAGGGTAAATTATGTCCCAAGTTCATCAGACCTTTCAAAATTCCAGAACGAATTAGAGTTGTAGCTTAGCATTATTCAGTGCCTTCATGTCTCTCCAATGTTCATGATGTGTTTTCCACATATCACTGTTGAGAAAATAGATGTCTGGCCCAACCCATGTACTCACCTCTGAAAAAATAAAACTGGAACCTGATCTATCTTATTGTGAGGAGCCTATCATCATTCATGATACCATATAAAAAGTGTTGAAAAACTAGATTACTCGTCTGGTAAATGATCTTTGTAAAAACCATAATATGGATGAGGCAATGTGGGAACCTGATGAACTATTGAAGAAGAACCACCCGAATCTTTTTACGCAGTAGTATTATTGAAATATCTAGGATGGAATTATTTATAGTAGGGAATAATGTCACCCCTATTATTCTATAGTACATTTTTCATTTAATAATGCAATAGATTGTGTTGTATGCAACTTCAAGTTCTAACACACTATGACTAATAAAACAATCCGTTATGAATATTAATTCCCACTTTTTGAAATTTTATAAATTTATTTTTCAAAATTGATTTTATTTTATGATTTTTAATAACATAATTTTCTTAGGGTGAATTTATGGTATTTTTCTGAAAACATTCATTTGTTGATGAATAGTGAAAAACATTGTGCTATTGTTTATAACCAAATTTTTATTTAAATAATTAATTATTTTATTTAAATTTATTTAATGTAAAATTACATACATAATACCTATATTAGTTAAATGTTATTCATGGATGTAATTTTATAATAATAGTAAATGTATAAAAAAATTGTTGAACTTTTTAACCTATTTTACCCATCTTCAAGTGATGTTAGAAATTTTTTATAAAAAATAATTTTACCACTTCAATAAATTGAATTTAAAAACACTTAGAGACACGGTTGACATCAATAAGTAAAATGTGGTTGAATTTTATGAATTTGTTTTGGGTGAATATTCACTTTTGGATTTTATTAACCACATTTAAAAGTAGATAGGGTAATTAACAGTAATCATGATATTACAATTACCCTAAAAATGTCATAATTATATTGGATATGTGTAAGTTGACAAAAATAAACCCAAGGAATAAAATATGATCCACTTTTATTGACTGGGGTTATATTAGGGAATTTAATATTGTTTTATTTATTAAATAGTTAAAATTGTTAAATTCAAGTTTTCATAACTGAAACATTTTTAATATATGGGTATACATAAGATAAATTTGATTATAAATATTAATTAGAAACATAAATTGTTTAATTTCATAATGGTATTTTATTTATAATTTTTAGTCAATAAATAAATAAATTTATTTATGAAACAATGATGATGCATTAATTTCTTTATTAATGAATGATTAAAATAATTTATATTCTAAATATCTAAAAAAATGTAAATTGTGACATTATCTACTCTAAATAAATATTCTAGGTCAATATGACATGTTAGGTTTCATAAATAAATTTTTTGAACGTGATAATGTTGTTATGACTTTCACAAATACCAAATACCAAATAGTGTCAAAATTGACAAAATTATGTTTATAAAACAATAAATATTTTATTAATATATATAATATATATATAAATCCATGGATCAGCCAAAAAAGTATAAAATGATAGATATTTCATTAATAAACCCCATTCTGTTTTATTTTAATTTTACAGTATGTTTATTGACCATTTATTATAAATATACAAGAAAACATTAAATAAGTTAAACTATTTAACTATGAGTTAAATCTAAAAGATAAGGTTAATATGGTGACATAAACATTTATAAAACATAAGGGTTGAGATTATTTCGACCCATACCCACCATGCCATTGAAACTAATCAATTTGGATCCATTATAAACTGAAAATAATTGTATAAAAAAATAATGTTTTTATCATTTCCTAAAGTGACCCTCATCTCTCTTAAAAAAGGTTACTTATATTTCTCTCACAATCACTCCTCCAATGCCATTTGGCTCAGAAACCCCCGATCCCATGTCTTCCCAACTACCCTCAAATCATCCTAAATACCTTACTATGATCATAAAGCCCCCTTATGGAGCTCTATTGATCAAATCAAAATCAATCAGTCAAAATAGATGTAATAATTTAATCACATCATTCAATGTTCTTTTCATCTTCAATATCTATTTTCTTCATTGTTTCCAGACCATAATAATTACCCCCATACATTTGAAATAATGTGAAACCAATATATATATATATATATTACTACTATATTCATTATTTTATCCATCCTATGAATGACAATGTCACCATACGTGCATACGTACGGCTTACAATCTCCAAGTCATGGTGTAGTTTGTTATTATACACTCAATTATTTGGATAGGTAAAATAATGAGTAAAATTGATGTAAATAATAAATATAACATGTCAATGATTCAATATATATGATATAACATTTAATTAAATATGATTTACCATCAATGTAATGATATTTTCTCTTGTGCGTACATACAGATTACCATCTCCAAGAACGCAATAAGGTTCATTTCCCCATTGTAAACAATAAAAAAACTCATTTTATGAATAAAAAAAATTCTTTAATATATTAATATCATTCTGTATATGAATAAAATAAATCTTATCCGTAATAATCATGACATACATAGGAAAACAAATAAAGGAAAATGAATCAGTTAACACCCGAAACAAAGTTACTAAAGAAATATAATTAATAAAAATATATTAAAAGATCATATATATTATCATATTTATGTATATGGGTCTTTAATAATTTATTAACAATTATTTAACAATTATAATGGATGTAAAAATACCCAAATCCAAGGAAAAGTACAAGGTAAGGGTTAATTTTACAATCTATCAATTATACGATGTTTTTTACGAAAGTATCTACATGGAGTTCTTTATCATCCACATCCATTTTTCATAAAAATTTATTTTAATGAAATATTACTATTTTCTAGAATATGGTTTAATGTCGTTCATACACTTTTTTGACATTGTATAAAGTTTTTTTGAATGGAATCCTTCTATCATTTTCCAAACATGGTACCTTTTGACCTTTTCAACGAATTATGGTAAGAATGTTTTTTTAACATATATGTAGGGTGTGTCTATTTTCTCCCATTATAACCCCTCTAGAGTTTTTGTTACAATATTATGTTAATATTTTAAAAATAAATGTTTTCTTTTAAAATTATGGAACATTTAAATTATTTCTAAATAAAAATATGTTGTTCTCTTAACTTATTTTTATTTCAAGTATGTGAACATACATTATTGTATTTTACTGTTGTTTGAAGATGATTTATTATGATAAAATATTACCAACAGTATTAAAGGTTTGGTGATATGTTTGATTATTGATGTGTAGTTTTTATGCCATTCATAGTTTTGGGTTAAAGTAATAATATTATTTATGCTAGTTTTAATATAAATGTTTTTTTATGTTCCATCCTTTTCATATGAGTAATGAATTGGACTTAGTAATTGATGTGTGGGTCCCTCTATGTCCTCTTGATGCATCGGTAGGTCTCATAAGACAAAATAGTGTCTCGGCATAAGTCCTTGAAAAAATATTATTTTTAGTCTAGGCACAAGACCTTTTCAATGTGGTTATGTTGTCCAACATTATGCATTCCATCATTATGAAATTAGATATTGATATTACTTGTGATTATTCAACTAGTCGAATATCCTTGTGAATAAGTAAATCGAATCATTTGATTTATCTTTTCCATATTATCCTGATGTTTAATTTTAAAAGGCTTTTGTTTTAGCCTTTTCCATTTCCACAAATGTTTATTCTTATTTATGATATTATTTCTATATTTTTATCTTTACTAAGCATCTGAGATCACCCCTTTTTTCAATTTTTTGTTTACCAAGATGTGAAGAAATATATTTTGATTGACCTATAGGGATAGAATTTGGGTATTAGTGCGTTCAAAGAAAAAACAATGCTGTTTTTTAGTTCATAACATAATGTAAAACTAATGTATATGTATAGAACATATAATGATACTAAACTAATAGTTCCTTATAGATTTGATCTCTTGTGATCATGCCATTGTTATGAAATCATGCACTGAATATGGTTTACTGGCATGGGATGTTACATAGTAAGTGATGGGTTGGGATTCCTATAACCCATTGATCCATCAATTGGTATCATTAGACAATATAGATTGTGAATTGGATGAGGCCTTGACCATTAATGTAATATGGTTTTGAAGAAGGCCTCTAATATATGTTTATGATGTCTAAAATTATTTATGTACACATTATGAGATTATTCATTTGATACCAACAGAACTGTTTGATAAGTTATTATATATATTGATATTCTTCAAGAACATTTGATTATATATATGGAATTTTATCATTATTTAATCATGTCACATTATTATTCGTTGTAGTGTTATTGATTAAATGTGATTTGCCTTCATATATTTACAACATCAAATTATTTAGGAAGAATTTATTCTTGTTATATTCTAATGTACCCATTCCCTTATTGAGAATCATATATCACTAAATTCTTATTTTTATTTATTCCCAGGATACCTATATGTATATTGCGATTGATATATAGTAATATAAAAATAGAAATAATGGAATACTCAAAGAAAATACTATTTTCTGTTATGTTTTGAAACATAATATAATTGTAATATATTTATATAGGTATGACAGAATATTAAAATATTATGTGTTTTCGGATGTGATTTCTTGTATCTATGTCTAATGTAATAACATAACCCTCAAATCAGGTCTATTAGTACAAGATCATCACATTTTAGGCTTATCATTGATTTTGTGTTATTATTCCATTGATATTAGGTTGTTATATAACCCAATAAAACATTCATTGAGTTAATTACTTTATTCTCTAATGGTTTCCAATATGTTGATAATACAATGTGTTCCACTTCATTACCTAGATAATTGGAAACCATAATTAATAAATGATATTTGAAGGTATGTAAGGGAAAATTTATAGTATAATCTGAAATTTCATTATAATAAAATATGATATGTAGTTTGAATAAATAAATAAACTATGTCATATTAGTGAATAAAAAAGTATAACACTGCAATTCTACATCAACACAATTCATAATCACATGGATATCAGTAAATGATCTCATAATGATATAAAATATGGAATTTATAATTATATACATCTTGATCTTACCATCAATTCCACAAGACAAGATATCACAAATAAAGGGTAAATATTTTATAATTATCATATCATAGTTTTACTCTAGCTTGTTCTAGTACACGTAAGGGTTATATAATTTGGGGACCCACCAAATACATATAATTATAAATTATTTCTTCATTATCATATATTGAATATGTAATACATAACACTCCTTTAAAAAATAATTTTTTTGAAAGATATGACCTAATTTCTAAAATAATATTATATTAAAATATTTTTCCATATCGAACAAAATATTATTTTTATATTTCAGTATATTTTCAAATTCAATAAATGAATATATATTTTTTGTTAAATAACATTGAAAATTATTTATAATATATCATGATACATATTTATAAAATAAGAATATAGTTCATGTGAATATTATAGAGTTTTAATATTCATATATGTACAATGCATAAAAAAATATTTTTAGTCAAATGGTAATGTGTATTTCCAATTTAAGTATAACCATATGAATCCCCTTAAAAATTAAATGTATGTAATCATATATTTTTTTATTAAATATATTTAATTTAATTAATGAAAATCCTCTTGTTTAGTAAGCATTAATAGATAAGTTCAAATTGTTCCTAAATAAATTTTAATCAATAATACCATAAATTTGTAGTATATATATAGACTTTTAATCATGATAATATATAGTGTTTTATTCTTATGTAGTGAACAATGGAACTAGATATTATTTTTAGCGCTGTATACTATATATGAAATATGGGATCACATGCATATAATAATATATAAAAATTATTTTTAATTTTTTTTATTAATACTGATATTGTAAATATAATGTTAAAAATGATATGAGAATAAATGTTTAAATAACAATTTAATAGAGGGAGAAAAATAACTACCACCTAAATTTGACTTCTTATCCAAATTATTACTTGTAGAACCCTATAAATAAATAAATATTATAGAGGGTGGTATAAGAATTACATAATTATATAGAAATTAAGAGATAATTATAATTTTATGTGAGGAAAAAAGATAACTGGGGTTGTTATTTATCTGTTTGGTTAAGGAAATTCCATGGAATAATTTATTTTTCATGTTTTCTCATGTTCTTAACTACACCCAACAGTTCCCCATTGCAACCTTTAATACTCCAATATACCAATTAGTGTAAAAAAATTAAAATATAACTACCATGGATGTATTTATTTTGAAACATTGTTATATGAGGTATTACTTATTGTATTTCAATTTTTTCAATAATTGACATCATAAAGGAATTACATCAAAATTTCACCCAATAATATTTATTAACATACTAATTCCAATTATGAATATAATTTATTAAAATTTATCCTCTAATTGGTATATTTTATCTTTTATATTGGATTTTATAATTTAAAAATATAGTTTCAACGTAAACCACATTTTATTAATGATGAATATACATCGCAAAGCTAGATAATCCTAGACATATATCTCTTTATTAATCCAATGTATTACATATGAGTAAGTTGACTGAAAGTAGTAATTTAATTGTGTTTCCAAACTAATATTTATCTCATACTGATCTCCAATAATATAAACTTTTCTCGGATATAGTTCTACTTGACCCATAGTTATTATTGTTCAAAATGGGACAAGTTGATGGAAACCCCAATAATACTACAACATTACAAGATCAAATAATTGGACAACATATGTTATGAACCTTCAGGTCAAATACATAGAATATCCATTTTAAATTTATTCCTACTTATCATTACCATTAATATAATATAATTCTAATAGTCACATCATAATGACTATAAAACCAATGGACATAAAGCGTAGTGTATGATTATCAAACATATTTACACTTTGATCCTTTTAATTCACTCTAAAAACACAGAAAATAATATTTTTACTTTTATAGTTTGTTTAGTAGTTCAATTATACAGATTTTATTATATTTTATTTTTACAGTAATTTATATACCATTTCATTTTATTAAAGAATATGATTGAAGAACTCCTGTCGTAGGGTGTGGAAAAACAATTATTTAATAAGTTAAAATGTAGTAATGTGGTCGACCCAAGATGTATCCCAGAGAGGACTGCACAAAAAAATGGGTTGTTACATTAAAATGTGGGTAAAAATGTTGACTTTTTGAAATGAAATTTGTAATTAAAATTATTGAAAAACTATGATATTATAAAGGGTGATTAATTCGGTGTCAGTTTCCTAATTATAATTCTATACTTGTTCAATTAAATTCAAACCTCTTATTCTTTGTTGATTAAAGTGAGTTTCAAAAATCATTTCCTCTCACTTCCTTTGTGAAATTATAATGGTGAGAGAAAACCATACCAAGATGTCGGTTTGGTCAACTCTCCTTCCATGTTTAAAATAGTTGTATTGAATATAGATAATTGAAATGGGAAATAACCTATTGGGTTTTGTTTACCCCAAATAATCATGAACATTCACTACACATTTTACAAGTACTAACGGTCGTCAAGTACTTTACCACTAATCTCGGGTCTTTTCCATCGTAAATAAACCAGAAATCATTGGAGGGAGATTATGATTATTTTACCAAGGCAAAAATAAATAACGTAATTAATATTCAAGAACGATAGCACTTGATAATAAAATCCTCTATATGAAATTGAATACAAATTTGAAGAAGAAAGAAATTTATTCAATTGCATCCTAGAACTAATGAATTAAAATGTAGAAAACCATCCCTTCCCCAATCACTACAAAAATTACCCCACCATGGTAAGTTTAATCGAGATGAATGGGAAAAAATAAGGCATTAAAAAACTATGAAAAATAAAATAAATAAAATATAAGGTCGATAATATCTCTTTCTTGGTGTCTCGGAAGGAATGTGGTGGAGAATGGGATGCTTTGAGAGGGTGGACCTCTCCTCTTTTTATACCTAGAATTTTCCCCCGGGATTTTTTTGCATGTTTACCCCATTAAATTACATATTCACACGCTGAGACCTTCTTGAATTTTGTGTATAATTCTCTTGACCATTTCCCAAAAATATCTCCACGAATTTGGACATGTATTCCGAGAGTTATGGTCGTTTTACTCTGAGCATTTATTCTGTCCAGTCAGACTATCCAAAACGCAATCCTCCGGATTTGAGTGATTTAATGAACCCATAAACGGCCAATTCACTAGTCTATTCCTTCATAAAAGATTCTCCAAAACTCCTTTCTCATCCACGTACCGAATATCACAACATTGGGGCCAACCATGGATGATTTATGGATTCCCCAACAATACTAGGCAGAACTGAAAACAGTTTCCTTGATCCAACTTGTGAGATTCTTTAGAGCTTCCATATAGTAGATTCAGCTATTAGTCCAAAGATATGAAATGAAGTAATGGATGTGTAGGATCTATAAAAGAATCAATTTATCAATTTGGATTAGTTTAGACTATTTTATGGCCAAAATAAATAAATAATTTAAAACAGTTAAAAACTTGAAATGGCCCATTTTTACTATTCAACTCAAAATAACACCAATATCATAAAAATGAAACAATTCATCTTAAAGGAGAAAATTATGTGGTTTTAAAAAAATGATATTAAATATAAATTAATTGAAAATATTTACTCTATCAATTCCCCCAAACATAGCACATGGACTCCTAGACAAGTAAAAGTCAAATCAAATCAAATCCAAAACACATGTAAATGAGATCTACCAAATCAATTCCAAGAAACAAAAAGATATCATGCCTCATAAAAAACAATTATTTCAACTTCTCCATTTTATATTTTAGTATATTTTCACTTCATTTCTTATCCCATGCACAAAAAACACCTACCTCACATGAATTTTCTCTCATCTCACAAATGTAAATGGTGAACAAGGATTTTCTCATCCAAAATCACACAAGAGTCACCATAGGCTTGGTAAATTCCTACATATCCACCCGATGTGAGTCAAGGACATGTGTTTCTCATGAGGACATTTTAGTGTTGTTCTGTGGCTTCAAGTTGGTAGGATTTAGATTTAATAGAACAATGAGGCCGAAAAAGGAGGGGTTGGATCTTATTGATGAAAAATAGAAAGATTCTATTTTTCACTCAAATATGGTCTCTCTATCTTGCCCTTTGAAGAAAATCATCTCCATTATCATTCAATAAGATCCATATTTCAGTAGAAAAAATTTCAATCTTTTCATGCATGATTATTCTTGAAAGCTCCAGATAGGCACAACATTCTTTTTATACATCGAATGCTCCAGAAAGGCACAACTTCTCTTATCATGAAATCTCCATAAAGGCCCTGCTTTTAAAAAATGAAATATTCAGTAGTAAAATCAACTCTTCAACATTTTATATTCCCCCAGAAGTATTACCAATTGAGGTGGTACACCACGAGACATCTTCCCCCATACCTAATATCAGCTTGATCATGGAATTTCACTTCAACAGTAGGTAGGATAGGGAAAATTGACGTGTAATGTGGCTAACCAAATAGGAAATTCATGGATATAAGGGGATAAAATGAAGGATTAATGTATAGGTGTGACATAATGAAAAGGATTATTTTTAAAAGGGGGATTCAAACCAAATAAATTCCTCAGTCATTTAAAATAGACGTACCACAAACCCACATGTTTTGAAATGAATAAATCAAATTCTGGTTAAAGCAAGCATGGTCTGGTTCTCTAATGAAATGAGGTGAATTAAAAGAATATGAAAAAAATGGCTTAGAAGCCTCATAGTAATGTGATTTCAACGATATAGACAGTGAAATATGGCATGGGTTTCAAAAATCAGTGTACTTTTCATGAAAATCCAAAATATTTGAACTTGAAACAAAAGTAATTTCAGCATTCATTTATGCTTAGTTTTATGAAATAGATTTGTTCACTCATTGAAACGAGTTTCAAAAATGGTATTGATAATCATTTCAGCTTAAAAGATTCATAAACACGCAAAAATTGAAAAATAAACACATAAAAATGTGAAAACACACAATTGTTTTATTTTTTAGGTGAAAAAAAATCAAATGAAAATCCTATTATACAAAGGTTCCCTCCCCCACACTTAAGTGATGTAGTGTCCTTAGTGCATTCAAATGGATTTAACATGTAATCCATTTTTCAAATGAATCACAACATCAAGCAAGTGAGAATGAGAGGTACAACCAGATGGCTCTTATTCAAAGACAGGTTGGAGGAGCGAGATCTCCTCCACTGGCTCTAATGGCATGGTCCCAAGGAATTTTTTCAACCAATGACCATTCACTATGAATTGATCATGCCCTCCATCCTTCTCAATATTCACAACACTGAAAGGATATTAATGAGTAACTATAAATGGAACCTCGCATCTGGAACAATGTTTACCTGGCAACAGCTTGATTCTGTAATATAATAGAAACACTTTAACTCTAGGCTTGAATTCTTTCTGTTGGATCTTCTTGTCATGATCCACTCTTGTTCTCTCTTTGTAATCTTGGAAATTTAAAATGCTTCTCTTCTAATTTCCTCCATCTCCTGTAACTGCATCCTTCTCTCTTTCCTAGTACTTCAAAGATCCAAATTCATCTTCCTCACAGCCCAATACACCTTATGCTTCATTTCTATAGTTAGGTGACAACTTTTCCCATAAATTAGCATATATGGACACATTCCAATTAGGGTCTTGTAGGAGGCCCAATAAGCCCATAAAGTTTCTTCCAATTTTGGCTACAATCCTTCCTATTTGGAATAATAGTATTTTCCAAAATTCTTTGATTTCTCTATTGGAAACTTCACCTTTCCCATAAGTTTGTGGATGATAGGGAGTTGATGTTTTATGATGCACCCCATACATCTTTAGAAAAGTCTCCATTCTCTAATTGCAGAAGTGAGTCCCCTGATCATTGATGATTACTCGGGGCACTGCAAACCTACAAAATATGTTAGACCTGACAAAATAACAAACAACTTTAGCATCATCAGTCCATATATATTTTTCTTCCACCCATTTGGAAACATAATCAACTGCAACAAAAGTTATAAGAATTTCCAAATGTCATCGAGAACGGTCCCATAAAATCTATTCCCTAAACGTTAGAAATGTCACAAAAATTCAATGGTTTTTTGGGCATTTATTGTCTCTGAAATATTTCCTGAAAACTGTCATTTTTCACATATTTTTCAAAATTCATGAGCATCTTAGAAAATGGTGGGCCAATAAATTCTAGATTCTGAAACCTTCCTTGTTGTACATTCAGGTCCAAAGTGGCCTCCCCAAGCTAAAGTGTGACAAAAATGAACGACACATTTAACTTCACTTTTGGGTAAGAATCTTATTATTAATTTAACATTGCAAATCTTCTAAAGGAATGGATAATCCCAAATGTAACTTCTAGATTCAGCTTTCAGTTTTTGAATTTGGTGAGAATTAAAATGAGAAGGGACCTGAGATGTTACCAGAAAATTGTCTATGTCAGTATACCAAGGCACTTCTCCTTCAATAAAGTACAACTTCTCTCCTGGAATTTGATCATTCAATGGGTCACTTTCTAGAACTTCAATTTCAGTAGTGTTTGGCAATATATTTATGTGATCATCCACTTGGTTATCAGATCCCTTCTTATCCTTGATTTATATATTGAAGTCCTACAGTAGTATCATCCATCACACTAACCTTGGTTTAGCATCAGCTTTCTTCATCAAGTACCTCAAAGCTGGATGATCAGAAAACACAATTATTTTAGTTCCAAAAAAGATACCATCTAAATCATTCTAAAGAAAAAACAACTGCAAATAAATATTTTTATGTGGTTGTGTAATGGAATTGGGTTACATCTAAAGTTCTCAAGGAATATGATATGACTTGTGGTCTACCCACAATTCACTGAGAAAGGACTTCTCCAACTGCTTGGTTGGAGGCATCACAAAGTAGATCAAATGGTTCTTCCCAATTTGGAGGCTGCATCATGGGTGGTGAAATCAATGTCTTCTTAAACTCATCAAAAGATTCCCAAAATTCACCATTGTAATCAAAATCAGCATCTTTCAAAAGTAATCTAGAGAGAGGGAGAGAAATCTTACTGAAATCATTGATAAACCTCGTGTAGAATCCTGCATTTCCTAAAAATGATCTAACATGTTTCACACAAGTATGGTAAGGAAATAAATTTATCACTTCAATTTATGATTTATCCACTTCAATTCCATTTTGGGAAATGACATGACCATGTACAATTCGTCTTTTAACCATGAAATTACACATTTCAAAATTTTAAATAAGATATTTTTCTGTGCAGGTTTTCAAAACTTTTTCCAGATTTTTCAAACTATGATAAAAAGAATCTCCAAAAACTGTGAAATCATCTAAGAAAACTTCAAAGAATTTTTCAATGTTATCAGAAAATATACACACCATGCACCTCTGAAATGTACCTGGACCATTACATAATCAAAATGGAATTCTTTTATATGCAAAAGTACCAAAAGGTGATGTAAATGTCGTCTAATATTGATCCTTAGGAGTAGTGGGTAGCTAAAAGTAACCTGAAAATCATTCCAAAAAACAATAATGAGTTCTACCTGCCAATCTTTATAACATATGGTAATTTAAGGGGATGGGGAAATGATCTCTTCGAGTGACCTGGTTCAATTTTCAAAAATCAATGCGCACTCTCCAGCTATTTTGAATTCTCATAGGGATTAACTCATTCTTTTCTTTCCTCATAGTTGGTAGGCATGTTTTTTTTGGAATGACATGAATAGGGATGACCCACTATGAATATGAAATGGGATAGATTATCCCATCTTCCAAAAGATTCTTCATCTCCTTCTTCACAACATCCATCAAGGTGGGGTTCAGTCACCTTTGGGGCTGTCTAACAGGTTTGGAATCACCATCCCAAAAAATTCTATGTGAGCATATTTTTGGGTTTATTCCAGAGATATCACCTAAGCTCCATTTTATTGCCTGGAAATTCTCTCTCAAAAGCTCAATAAATGATTTTTCCTGGATTTTATAGATATTATTAGAAATTACCACAGATAATTTTTCTCCCCCCATAAGTTATACATATTTCAAATTATTAGAGAGTGTTTTGAGTTATAGATCAGGGGGATGCTCAAGGGATGAGTCTAAATTAACATTTCCCACTTCCAAATTTTTTACCTCCTGCACATAGTAAACCATATCATCTTCCTCATCATTTAACATATCATCAAATAAATCAGATTTTACCTCTTCCTCCCACATGAAGTCAGAATCTCCAAAATCTTCAGCATCCACATGTTCATTGATATTTCCAAGGGAAGAAGTCTCTCCTAAGTCTAAGAGTTCATAGAACATGCCTGATTCTTCAATTGGTTCTTCACCTACCTCATGGGAGAGTGAAAAGAGAGAGTGATCATCGGATGGGTGCCTCATGGATTCAAAAATATTGAAGTGAACTATTCTCTATCCAAACTCCTTGGTGAGAGTTACTTTATGCACGTTGATGATTGTCCTTTATATTTTCAAGAATGGTCTCCCTAGGATGATGGGAGATTGGTTTGGCGCTTGGTCTTCATCCATGGAAGGGACATAAAATTCTTCTGGAAAGATTAATCCTCTCACATCTACAGGTACATCATCATTGACTCAAGCTGGGAAAATGGTCGATATTTTTGCTAAATGTACCACCACTGGAGTTGGTTTTAGTTCTACTATATAAAAAGATGAAAACAATGAGTGAGGAATCACATTTATCAATGCTCCAAGATCACATAATTAATCAATAAAATTTAATGAACCGATAGTGTAGGGAATAGAGAATGTCCCTGGATCTTGATATTTTTGCAGTATCAGTGGTGTGATCAATGCTAAGATGCTTCTTTCTAAGTTCATTCTTTCATTTCCATCCAACCACTTTTTTAGTACACAGCTCCTTCAGAAATTTTTCATATTTAGAGATTTGTTTGATTGCATCCAGTAGTGTGATGTTAATCTCAACATTTCAGAATTTTTCATGAATTTCTGGTTGAATTAATTCTTCTTTAACCTTATTTGACTCAACCAATGCTGATGTAAATGGTCCTGGGATATCCTTTTTCTACCTTTGTTGTTTTTGAAGAGGTGTTTCTTCTCTTTCCTTCTGAAACCTTGTTCATTATCCTTTTTGGTCGACTCCGTCTTTTGGTTGGACAGGTTGAGATTCAGAAGATTCCATGGAATCATCCTCCTCATTTTTTTCTGGTGGTGTGTGCTCCTTCCCTCTTTAGGTGGCGATTGCAGTAACATTATCCTTTGGATTGGAAATTGTTTGTGGGGGAAGATTACCTTGGTTCTTGGTGAGAGCATCCATAATGCTTGTAAATTGATTAGCTAGCTTGTCTATTTATCTTCTAATCTAGAAACTCTTGTCTTCAGCTGTTGATCTTCGTTTGAGGGTGCACTTGAGGATGGTTGCTCATAATTCTTCCGCTGGAAAGGTGGTGGTTGGAAAGTTTGTTGTTTTTTGAAGGGATGCTTATAATGTTGCTAGAATGCTATCGGGTACTGATATTACTGCTGAAAAGGTGCTCTGGCTTGGTTTTGTTGAAACCCATACACTGGTTGGGCATGCGGTTGGTATTTTCTATCTTGATAGTCTAAAATGTAGCGACTCAGGTTATTGGTCCTGTCAGACTTGGGAATATTTCTAGGAATAATTCCAGAGCTCAGCGCGAAGACGGCATGCAATTCCAAAGCCCGGTGTGCCCGAAATAAATTTTATAAAAAATATTATGTTGTTTATACTATGCACGGGGAGGGGGTGTGATATCTCCTAAACAGTAGCTCAGAACGGGAATCTGAGGGTACGGTTGCGTCCGGAATGTACCGTTTACCATAGGCGGTGTGTAAACTTTGTGGGCACGGGCCTGCGGTGAGAAACGCCACCAGGGGCGTTTTTGTAAATAAGTGACAAAGTTAGTGTGCAGGTGTCGGCTCAAATAACATCTGAACGGAGTCTCGAATGGAAAATCTGAGTCCTCCGTTGCGTTCAGAATGACACGTTTACCCTAGGGGTGACCTTACTTTTGTTCGTATCGGGCGTTGGGTCTGAGGTGGGTTTGGCGCCGGCGGGCAGCTGATATAAATATCAGCGCACCCCTCCCACCCTTATCGTTCCTCTCGATGTTCTTCACCGTTCTTCGCCACCACTCCGCCGAATAGAGCAAACTAAGCGCCCACGAGACTGGAATTCGACGGAGGACGTTCCAAGAGCGCGCATCGGAAGCTCTAGAGCACGGATCTGAGGTAGAACGTCATCGTTTCGCCCGCGAGTAGGCGGATTTGAGTTTTAACCCCTTTTCCCGTTTTTTCTGCATTTTTCTGCAAATTGAAGCTGTAACAGAGTAGATCGTGTCCCGAAGTTCGTGTAGACGCCTCCGCATCGCAAAACGGACCACCGGGGTGCCCCCGGTGGTCCGTGGAAGATTCGTCGGCGCCGGCGGAGCTGCTGCTGCCGACCGCCCAGCACGGCGGTGCGCCGCCCCTACCGCCGGAGTGTGGCGGAGAGCCGCCGGCCAGGGCGGGCCGGCAGCGGCGGCCGGTCCGGCCTCTTTTCTCATACGGGGGTCTTTAAACCCCCGTATCATGCAATCCGAGAGCCGGATTCGTGTGCTGTTTGTGGCGACACGACCCTTACAACGAGGCGAACCCTACGGAGTGCGTTCGTGGGTTTAAGGGTTCTGGATCGTGGCCCGGGAGTTAGAAACGCCGTATAAAATAATATTATTTTATTATTTTACGACTTCGGTCCATTGTAACTTCTACCCGGAGCGTCCGATTGACGTGCCGTCAGTGGCGTTGAGACCATGATGGTACGACGGACTTTTTGAGATGGTTTCCGGGTGTTGGGACTGGGAACGGGGTGCGGGCCCCATGAGGCCGGTTTTTGGCGTTTACAGAGAAACACATCTTTTGCACCAGGAGTCCTATTTTGTCAGATGAATAGTCGATCCTATGTTTTTTCCGAGAGGAACGCAATGCTGTGTTCCGTTCGATGAGTTTCGGAATCTAGGCGTGGGCCCCACCCGAGGTGGGCTTCAGTGAATAGTGCCTTTTTCACCGGGTTTCCGTTTCGGACGAGTGAGTAGTCGATTCTGCTTGTTTTTCCGAGGGGATCTTCGTGGTGTAATCTTCTCGATGGGTTTCGGGATCGTTGTGTGGGCCCCGCACGAGCTAGCTACGGTGAATAGTGCCTTTTTCACCGTTGCTCCATTTCGGGCGAGTAAACAACCTATCCTGCGTTTTTTTCCACGTGGAACATGATGGTGGCCTCAATTTTGGATTAGGAGGTGCGCAGTGTGGCGTTGTGGCTGGTCGCTCGGGTTAGCGATGTTTGGACCAGCAGTGGTTGAGGGTTCTCCCTTGGTTCGTTCCTACGAGGCTTCGTGTGGCATCACAACCTTCGTATGGGTTTGTGATCCTCTCGATGTGATGTTTAAACTGTTAGAGTTGTGGTATCTCTTAGGCGGTCCTGAAGTGGATCCTCTAGCATATTTACCCTAGATCGGGTTCTTGGTATCGCTGTGACCGCTTATTTACTGGCGGCAATCCCCTATCTAGAAGGTTAACCCCGTAGGGTTCATGGAATCATAGGAAATATGATCCCCTACGCGGTGGGCTGTGCTCAGTAGGGTTGTGGCATCATCGGGTATACGATCCGCTACTCAGCATGTGGTTTATAGTAGGGTTATGGTATCGTTGGTTATGTGATCCCCTACTCAGCGCGTGGTTTCGGTAGGGTTGCAACATCGTCGATTCGATCCCCTACATTGCGAGTTTTACCAGATAGGGTTCTGGTATCGTCGTGACCATCTTTATATGGACGATGATCCTCTATCTGAGTGTGAGTTTCTGTCGAGCGCCAGATCGGGTTGTGGTATCCCCCAACAGATCCTGGGTGTGATCCCCTATCTGTGAGAACTATGTATGCCAGATCGGGTCGTGGTATCCCCCAGCGGACCCTGGGAGTGATCCCCTATCTGTGAGCTACGTATACCGGTGTGGGTCGTGGTATCCCCTAGCGGACCCTAGCGGCGATCCCCTATCTGAGGAGTTTTGTGGTTATGTTGTTTCCTCGGTGATTTTATCCGACGAACATGGTCTCTTGGGAGAGCATTTGAGATGTTTGTTTGGGACCCAATGGAGTGTATCTCTCGGATGAGTGTCATCTGGTATGATTGTGTTCGTGCGGTGTATTCTCCTGGTTGTGGATAGTTGCTGGTGATGAGGTTGGTACCTCTTGTGGCTTGGTGATTGAGCTGAGTATATCTGGATTGTTCAAGGTGTATGTATGGGCATACACCTGAGCTGAGCTGAGCTGACTAGTTGTGTTTAGCCGAGGATGGTCACGAGATGGAGTTTCTCTCTTGTCTGGGTTCCCTCTGGCTGGGTTGAGCGGACTATTGCTTTTCAGTTCCTCCCTTGGGTTTTGGGTTTTTGGGGTGCCTACTGAGTATGTTTATACTCACCCCTACACGGGCATTGCCCGCACATGTTTGTGTCTTGTGCAGACCACAGTCCCTTCGACGGAGTCCCAGGAGGACCCGGATCAGGAGGAGCTTAGTGAGAGATTTGACCAGGGTGTTTACCAGAGCTGTGCCGAGGGAGCTTTCCAGCATGTGTTTGTGGCAGTGATTCCCTTCTTTATAACAGGTAGGACGCGCTTTGTAGTTTTCTTTTGGTGGACCCTATTTTTCCCTTTTTACTTTTTCTGTTGCACTCTGGTTTGGGATAGATTGTATGCATGCATTTACTTTTCAGTTTCTATAGCTTTGCACTACTTCATGGAGGTGTTGTGGGTGTGTGTGTACATGTAACTTAGGATAATGCCTCCCATGTGGGTGATAGCCTACTCGGTGCTGGCGGCCAGCCCCTGGCCTATTGGAGGCGGGCTTGGGGAGTCGCGGCTCGAGCCCCGTTGGCTCGGGTCGTGACAGAGTGGTATCAGAGGAGGTTCCACCTTTGGGATCTCAGAGCATAGCTGGTCTAGCTGTGAGCTTGGTTCGGGTTTCATAGCGGTAGTGTTAGGATGTTTTGAGTTCGGCTTTCAGGCTAGGGACTCCAATGTTGGTGCGGCGGCTGACGTATCCATACACCAGGACTCTGTTAACCTACCTTTCGACTCAGGACATTCGTACATTGGTCGTGGGGACATAATGGTACATGCATCATATAGGACTGGGTTTTTGGGTTTTCCTTGCCATTCTTGAGTCTGCTCTCCAGATATACTCTTTGACCATGGTGCGTCTTGAATGTATTTCAGGATGCCTCCATGATGACAGCCAGCGAGGGTTCCGAAGTAGGATTGTGCTGATGACCCGCCCCGTGTAGTGGCTGTGGAGCAGGGCGTAGGTTCTGAGGTTGCACCTCCAGGTGGTCTTCCAGTTGAGCCACCACCTGTCGAGCAGCTGGTTGTGTCGGCTGTGTAGGATGAGGTTGCGCGCAGGCTGAGTGCGCTGCACGAGTTCTAGAGGCAGCGACCTCTGAGGTTCCGGGGTGATCCAGACCCCCAGGCAGCTGATTACTGGCTTGAGGCAGTCACCCGAGTTTTCCTCCTAGTGAGGACACCTCTAGATTAGATGGTTGTCCTAGCAGCGAGCCTTCTGCATGGTTCTTCCGGGTGATGGTGGAGTTTGGTGATGAAGTCCCATGACGAGGAGACGCTCACATGGGCAGAGTTTGAGCGGCTCTTCAGGGAGGGGTTCTATCCGGTGACGCTGAGGTCAGTGCAGATCCAGGAGCTTCTGCAGCTTCGACAAGAGAGAATGACTGTGTCAGAGTACTCAGCGAGGTTTACAGACCTGTCGCACTACTCCCTGGATATGGTTCGAGACCAGTTCGTTAGGGATCGGACCTTCGAGTAGGGATTACGCATGGACATCTGAGCAGGTGTGGTTTCCTTGTGCCTTCCCACCTATGCTGAAGTGCTGGAGCGAGCGTTGGTGGTGGAGAGTTTTCTGGCTGAGCAAATTCCCCCTGTTAGTGCTGGGCACTCGAGAGCTGAGACTTCATCGGTCGGATCGACATCTGGTAGCTGACGACAGATTCCGGGGTCTGGACGTGGCCGACGTTTCAGGAGGCGACCCTAGGATGGCGGATATGAGCCTTAGGGCTCATAGGCTCGTAGTCCAGTTTTGGTCAGCCTCAGGAGAGGCGGTGTTATGCCTGCGACGGTCGGGGACATCTTGCTAGAGATTGTCAGACCCAACGTGCTGCTGAGAGGGAGTCTGTCGATGGACCGCCTTGGCAGAGGCAGTGTCTCGAGCAAGGAGGTCCGCAGGGCGGCGGACGTGGTGGCGGAGCTAGTCCAGTGGGAGGTGGTGGTAGGCAGTACCAGTTGACAACACCCCCACCCCCAGATGGTCCACTCCAAGCTCAAGGAGCTGCTGGCCGAGGGCGAGGACAGCTGAATGCCCTAGAGGCAGTCGACCGAGAGGCACCGCGGATGGATAGGGGTACGCCTTGTGTCTTTTTCTACTTACTACTGTAGTTTGATAGACACTGTTTAGTGGTACCACCCTTTTTGTTGCTTGCTCGAGCTTTGTTCAGGGCTTCGGTAAGACCCTGCGTGGGTGTTTGTCGGTGAGCTCGCTGGTGTGTGAGACCCAGTTGAGAGTCTGATCGCTTTCCTTGTACTTAGGGCTTTTCGGGGATGAGAAGTTCTAAGGGGGGGGGGTGAATGTAGCAACTCGGGTTTTTGGTCCTTTCAATCTTGGGAATATTTCTAGAAATAATTCCAGAGCTAGGCACGAAGACGGCGTGCGATTCTGAGGCCCGCTGTGCCCAGAATTAATTTTATAAAAAATATTACGTTTTTTTATACTATGCATGTGGCGGGTGTGTGATATCTCTTAAACAGTAGCCCAGAACGGAAATATGAGGGCACAGTTGCGTCCGTAAAGTGCCTTTTACCCTAGGCGGGGTGTAAACATTGCGGGCGCGGGCCTGTGGTGAGAAACGCCACCAGGTGCGTTTTCGTAAATAAGTGGCGAAGTTAGTGTGCAGGCATCGGCTCAAATAACATCTGAACGGATTCTCGGATGGAAAATCTGAGTCCGCCGTTGCGTTCAGAATGACACGTTTACCCTAGGGGTGACCTTACTTTTGTTCGCATCGGGCGTCGGGTCTGAGGCGGGTTTGGCGCCGGCGGGCAGCTGATATAAATATCAGCGCCCCCCCCCCCCCCGCCTTTATCGTTCCTCTCGACGTTCTTCACCGTTCTTCGCCGCCACTCCGCCGAATCGAGCAAATGAAGCGCCCACGAGCTCGTAATTCGACGGCGGCCGTTCCGGAAGCGCGCAGCGGAAGCTCTGGAGCGCGGATCTGAGACAGAACGTCGGCGTTTCGCCCGCGAGGTAGGCGGATTTGAGTTTTAACCCCTGATCCTGTTTTTGCTGCATTTTTCACCAAATTGAAGCCGTAGCAGTATAGATCGGGTCCCGAAGGTAATGTAGACTCCTTCGGATCGCAAAACGGACCATCGGGGTGCCCCCGGCGGTCCGCGGCGGCGCGCCGGCCCTGCCACCGGAGCACTGCGGAGACCCGCCGGCCAGGGCGGGCCGGCGGCGGCGGCCGGTCCGACCTCTTTTCTCATATGGGTGTCTTTAAACCCCCGTATCGTGCAATCCGGGAACCGAATTCACATTCCGTTTGCGGCGACGCGACCCTGACGACGAGACGAACACTCCGGAGTGCGTTCGAGGGTTTAAGGGTTTGGGATCGTGTCGCGGGAGTTATAAACGTTGTATAAAATAATATTATTTTATTATTTTACGACTACGGGCCGTTGTAACTTCTACCCGGAGCGCGCGATTGACGTGTCGTCAGTGGTGTTGAGACCCTGATGGTACGACGGACTTTTTGAGATGGTTTCTGGGTGTTGGGACTGGGAACGGGGTGCGGGCCCCACGAGGCCGGGTTTTGGCCTTTGCGGAGAAACGCAGCTTTTGCACCAGGAGTCCGATTTTGGCGGATGAATAGTCGATCCCGTGTGTTTTTTTGAGAGGAACGCAAAGGTGTGTTCCATTCGATGAGTTTCAGAATCGAGGCATGGGCCCCACCCGAGCTGGGCTTCGGTGAATCGTGCCTTTTTCACCGGGTGTCCGTTTCGGACGAGCGAGTAGTCGATTCCGCATGTTTTTCTGAGGGGATCTCCGTGGTGTGATCCACTCGATGAGTTTCGGGATCGTTGTGTGGGCCCCACACGAGCTAGCTATGGTGAATAGTGCTTTTTTCACCGGTGCTCCGTTTCGGGCGAGTAGACAGCCTATCCTGCGTGTTTTTCCGCGTGGAACGCGATGGTGGACTCAGTTTTGGCTTAGGAGGTGCGCAGTGTGGCGTTGTGGAGGGTCGCTTGGGTTAGCGACATTTGGACCAGCAGTGGATGAGGGTTCTCCCTTGGTTCGTTACTACCAGGGTTCGTGAGGCATCACAACATTCGTATGGGTTTGTGATCCTCTCGATGGGATGTTTAAACTGTTAGAGTTGTGGTATCTCTCCGGTGGGCTCGGAGTGGATCCTCTAGCATCTTTACCCTATATCGGGTTCTTGGTATCTCTGTGACCGCTTATTTACGGGCGGCGATCCCCTATCTACCAGGATAACCCTGTAGGGTTTGTGGAATCATCGGAAATATGATCCCCTACGCGGTGGGCCGTGCTCAGTAGGGTTGTGGCATCATCGGGTATATGATCCCCTACTCAGCATGTGGTTTATAGTAGGGTTACGGTATCGCTGGTTATGCAATCACCTACTCAGTGCGTGGTTTCGGTAGGGTTGCGGCATCGTCGATTCGATCCCCTACATCGCGAGTTATACCAGATAGGGTTCTGGTATCATCGTGACCATCTTTATATGGATGATGATCCTCTATCTGAGTGTGAGTTTCTGTCGAGTTCCAAATCGGGTTGTGGTATCCCCCAACAGATCATGGGTGTGATCCCCTATCTGTGAGAACTACATATGCCAGATCGGGTCATGGTATCCCCCAGTGGACCCTGGGAGTGATCCCCTATCTGTGAGCTACAAATACCGGAGTGGGCCTTAGTATCCCCTAGCGGACCCTAGCGGCGATCCCCTATCTGAGGAGTTTGGATGTTATGTTGTTTCCTCAGTGATTTTATCCGACGAGTGTGGTCTCTCGGGTGAGCGTCTGAGATGTTTGTTTGGGACCTGATGGAGTGTATCTCTCGGATGAGTGTCATCTGGTATGACAGTGTTCGTGCGGTGTATTCTCCTGGTTGTGGACAGTTGCTGGTGACGAGGTTGGTACCTCTTGTGGCTTGGTGAGTGAGCTGAGTATATTTGGATTGTTCAAGGTGTATTTATGGGCATACACCTGAGCTGAGCTGAGCTGACTAGTTGTGTTTAGCCGAGGATGGTCACAAGTTAGAGTTTCTCTCTCCTATGGGTTCCCTCTGGAGGGGTTGAGCAGACTGTTGCCTTTCAGTTGCTCCCTTGGGTTTTGGGTTTTTTGGGTGCCTACTAAGTATGTTTATACTCACCCCTCCACGGGCTTTGCCCGCAGATGTTTGTGTCTTGTGCAGACCACATGCCCTTCGACAGAGTCCCAGGAGGACCCGGAGCAGGCAGAGCTTAGTGAGCGAGTTGACCGGGGTGTTTACTGGAGCTGTGCCAAGGGAGCTTTCTAGAGGGTGTTTATGGAAGTGTTTCCCTTCTTTAGAGCAGGTTAGATGTGCTTTGTAGGTTTCTTTTGGTGGCCCTGTTTTTCCCTTTGTACTTTTTCTGTTGCACTCTGTTTTGGGATAGATTGTATGCATGCATTTACTTTTCAGTTTCTATATCTCTGCACTGTTTCATGGAGGTGTTGTGGGTGCGTGTGTAAAGGTACCTTAGGCTAATGCCTCCCATGTGTGTGATAGCCTACTCGGCGCTGTTCGCCAGCCCCTGGCCTATTGGAGGCGGGAATGGGGAGTCGCGGCTCGAGCCCCATTGGGTTGGGTCGTGACAGAGTGGTATGAGAGGAGGTTCCACCTTTAGGATCTCAGAGTGTAGCTGGTCTAGCTGTGATCTTGGTTCGGGTTTCATAGCGGCAGTGCTAGGATGTTTTGAGTTCGTCTTTCAGGACAGAGACTCTACTGTTGGTGCGGCGGCCGACGTATCCATACACCAGGACTCTGATAACCTACATTTCGACTTGGTACATTCGTACAGTGGTTGCGGTGACATAATGGTACATGCATCAAATATGACTGGGTTTTTGGGTTTTCCTTGTCCTTCTTTAGTCAGCTCTCCAAATATACTCTTTGACCATGGTGCGTCTTGAATGTATTTCAGGATGCCTCCACGACGACAGCCTGCAAGGGTTCCGCAACAGGATTGTGCTGATGACCCGCCCCGTGTAGTGGTTGTGGAGCAGGGCACAGGTTCTGAGGCTGCACTTCCAAGTGGTCTGCCAGTTGAGCCACCACCTGTCGAGCAGATGGTTGTTTCGGCGGTGTAGGATGAGGTTGGGCGTAGGCTGAGTGCACTGCACGAGTTCCAAAGGCAGTGAACTCTGAGGTTCCAGGGTGATCCAGACCCCCAGGCAGCTGATGACTGGCTTGAGGCAGTCACCCAAGTTTTCCGCCTAGTGAGGACACCTCCAGATCAGATGGTGGTCCTAGCGGCGAGCCTTCTTCATGGTTCTGTCGGGCGATGGTGGAGTTTGGTGACACAGTCCCATGATGAGGAGACGCTCACATGGGCAGAGTTTGAGCGGCTCTTCAGGGAGGAGTTCTATCCGGTGATGCTGAGGTCAGTGCGGATCCAGGAGCTTCTGCAGCTTCCACAGGAGAGCATGACTGTGTCAGAGTACACAGCGAGGATTACAGACCTGTCTCGCTACTCCCTAGATATGGTTCGATACCCGTTCTTTAGGGATCGGACCTTCGAGCAGGGCTTACGCAGGGACATCTGAGCAGGTGTGGTTTCCTTGTGCCTGCCCACCTATGATGGAGTGCTGGAGCGAGCATTGGTGGTGGAGAGTTTTCTGGCTGAGCAGATTCCCCCTGTTAGTGCTGGGCACTCGAGAGCAGAGACTTCGTCGGTCGGATCGGCATCTGGTAGCCGACGACAGATTTAGGGGTCTGGACGTGGCCGACGTTTCAGGAGGCGACCCCAGGATGGCGGATCTGAGCCTCAGGGCTCACATGCTCGCAGTCCTGTTTTGGTCAGCCACAGGAGAGGTGGTGTTACGCTTGCGACGGTCGGGGACTTCTTGCTAGAGATTCTCCGACCCAACGTGCTGTTGAGAGGGAGCCGGTCGATGGACTGCCTTGGCAGAGGCAGCGTCTCGAGCAAGGAGGTCCACAGGGCGGTGGACGTGGTGGCGGAGCTAGTGCAGTGGGAGGCGGTGGTAGGCAGTACCAGTTGGCAACACCCCCACCCCTAGGTGGTCCACGCCAACCTCAAGGAGCTGCTGGCCGAGGGCGAGGACAGCTGAATGCCCTAGAGGCAGTCGACCGAGAGGCACCGCGGATGGCTAGGGGTACGCCTTGTGTCTTTTCTACTTACTGCAGTAGTTTGATATACACTATTTAGTGGTACCCTCCTTTTTGTTGCTTGCTCGAGTTTTGTTCAGGGCGTTGGTAAGACCCTGTGTGGGTGTTTGTTGGTGAGCTCACTGGTGAGTGGGACCCAGTTGAGAGTCCGATCTCTTTCCTTGTACTTAGGGATTTTCGAGGACTAAATGTTCTAAGGGGGGGAGGATGTAGCAACTCGGGTTTTTAGACCTGTCATACTTGGGAATATTTTTAGGAATAATTCCAGATTTAGGCGCGAAGACGGCGTGCGATTCTGAGGCCCGGTGTGCCCGGAATTAATTTTATAAAAAATATTAAGTTTTTTTTACTATGCACGTGGAAGGGGTGTGATATCTCCTAAAAGGTAGATCAGAATAGGAATCTGAGTGCGCGGTTGTGTCCGGAATGTGCCGTTTACCCTAGGTTGGGTGTAAACTTTGCGGGCGCATGCCTGCGGTGAGAAACGCCACCAGGGGTGTTTTCGTAAATAAGTGGCGAAGTTAGTGTGCGGGCGTCGGCTCAAATAACGTCTGAACGGAGTCTCGGATGGAAAATCTGAGTCCGCCGTTGGGTTCAGAATTGTGCGTTTACCCTAGGGGTGACCTTACTTTTGTTCACATCGGGCGTCGGGTCCGAGGCGGGTTTGGCGCCGGCGGGCAGCTGTTATAAATATCAGCGCCCCCCCTTTCGTTCCTCTCGACGTTCTTCGCCGTTCTTCATTTCCACTCCACCGAATCTAGCAAACGAAGTTCCCACGAGCTCGAAATTCGATGGCAGACGTTCCAGGAGTGCGCAACGGAAGCTCTAGAGCGCGGATCTGAGGCAGAACGTTGGCGTTTCGCCCGCGAGGTAGGCAGATTTGAGTTTTAACCCCCGTTCCCGTTTTTGCTGCGTTTTTCTGCAAATTGAAGCTGTAGCAGTGTAGATCGGGTCCCGAAGGTCATTTATACGCCTCTGGATCGCAAAACGGACCGCCGGGGACACCCCGGCGGTCCGCGGACGCCGCCCACCCAGCGCGGCGGCGCGCCGACCGTGCCGGTCGGGGCCGGTCCGGCCTCTTTTCTCATACAGGGGTCTTTAAACCCCCATATCTTGCAATCCGAGAGCTGGATTCGCGTGCTGTTTTCTGCGACGCGACCCTGACGACGAGGCAAACCCTCCAGAGTGCGTTCGAGGGTTTATGGGTTCGGGATCGTGGCCCGGGAGTTAGAAACGTCGTATAAAGTAATATTATTTTATTATTTTACGACTTCAGGCCGTTGTAACTTCTACCCAGAGTGTCCGATTGACGTGCCGTCAGTGGCATTGAGTCCCTTATGGTATGAAAGAATTTTTGAGATAGTTTCCGAGTGTTGGGACTGGGAACGGGGTGTGGGCCCCATGAGGCCGGGTTTTGGCCTTTGCGGAGAAACACAGCTTTTGCACCCGTAGTCCGATTTGGGCGGATGAATAGTCGATCCTGTGTGTTTTTCCGAGAGGAACGCAATGGTGTGTTCCGTTCGATGAGTTTTGAAATATAGGCGTGGGCCCCACCCAAGATGGGCTTCGGTGAATAGTGCCTTTTTCACCGATTTTCTGTTTCGGACGAGCGAGTAGTCGATTCCACTTGTTTTTTCGAGGGGATCTCTATTGTGTGATCCGCTCGATGGGTTTCAGGATCATTGTGTGGGCCCCACACGAGCTAGCTACGGTGAATAGTTCCTTTTTCACTGGTGCTCCGTTTCGGGTTAGTAGACAGCCTATCCTGCGTGTTTTTCTGCATGGAACGCGATGGTGGCCTCGGTTTTGGCTTAGGAGGTGCGCAGTGTGGCATTGTGGCAGGTCGCTTGTGTTAGTGACGTTTGGACCAAATGTGGTTGAGGGTTCTCCATTGGTTCGTTCCTACGAGGGTTCGTGTGGCATCACAACCTTCTTATGGGGTTGTGATCCTCTCGATGGGATGTTTAAACTGTTAGAGTTGTGGTATCTCTCCGGTGGGCCCGGAGTGGATCCTCTAGAATCTTTACCCTAGATCGGGTTCTTGGTATCATTGTGACCGCTTATTTATGGGCGGCGATCCCCTATCTAGCAGGTTAACCCCATAGGGTTCGTTAAATCATCAGAAATATGATCCCCTACGCGGTGGGCCATGCTCAGTAGGGTTGTGGCATCGTCGGGTATACGATCCCCTACTCAGCATGTGGTTTATAGTAGGGTTACGATATCGTTGGTCATGCGATCCCCTACTCAGTGCGTGGTTTCGGTAGGGTTGCAGCATCGTCGATTCGATCCCCTACATCGTGAGTTATACTAGATAGGGTTCTGGTATCGTCGTGACCATCTTTATATGGACGTTGATCCTCTATCTGAGTGTGAGTTTCTGTCGAGCACCATATCGGGTTATAGTATCCCCCAATGGATCCTAGGTGTGATCCCCTATCTGTGAGAACTACGTATGCCAGATCGGGTCGCGGTATCCCCTAGAGGACCCTGGGAGTGATCCCCTATCTGTGAGCTACGTATACCGGAGTGGGTCTTGGTATCCCCTAGAGGACCCTAGTGGCGATCCCCTATCCGAGGAGTATGGTGGTTATGTTGTTTCCTCAGTGATTTTATCCGACTAGCGTGGTATCTAGGGTGAGCGTCTGAGATGTTTTTTTGGGACCCGATGGAGTGTATATCTGGGATGAGTGTCATCTGGAATGACAGTGTTCGTGCGGTGTATTCTCCTGGTTGTGGATAGTTGCTGGTGATGAGGTTGGTACCTCTTGTGGCTTGGTGAGTGAGTTGAGTATATCTGGATTATTCAAGGTGTATGTATGGGCATACACCGGAGCTGAGCTGAGCTGACTAGTTGTGTTTAGCTGAGAATGGTCACGAGATGGAGTTTCTCTATCTTTTGGGTTCCCTTTGGCTGGGTTGAGCGGACTGTTTCCTTTCAGTTTCTCCCTTGGGTTTTTGGTTTTTGGGGTGCCTACTGAGTATGTTTATACTCACCCTTGCACGGGCTTTGCCCGCAAATGTTTGTGTCCTGTGCAGACCACAGGCCCTTCGACGGAGTCCCAGGAGGACCCGGAGCAGGAAGAGCTTAGTGAGCGTGTTGACCGGGGGGTTTACCGGGGCTATGCCGAGGGAGCTTTCCGGCGGGTGTTTCTGGCAGCGTTTCCCTTCTTTAGAGCAGGTTGGATGCACTTTTTAGTTTTCTTTTGGTGGGCCCTGTTTTTTCCTTTGTAATTTTGCTGTTTCACTCTAGTTTGGGATAGATTTTATGCATGCATTTACATTTCAGTTTCTATATATCTGCACTGTTGCATGGAGGTGTTGTGGGTGCGTGTGTACAGGTACCTTAGGCTAATGCCTCCCTTGTGTGTGATATCCTACTCGGCGCTGGTCGCCATCCCCTGGCCAATTGGAGGTGGGCTTGGGGAGTCGCGGCTCGAGCCCCGTTGGGTCGGGTCGTGACATACATCACAACTTTCTGTCCCCTGCACTTATGGACATTGATCAATGTAATGAGAATTAGAATATCATAAACCACATAACTGATTCAGCCCTTGTTTTTCCTTAACATGGTTCACAACTATTTGTCGCACCAACCTGGTGAGTTCACCCATTTCATTCCTAATTAAATCAACTGCATCAGATGTTCTTACCTCATGGATTCCTTTAGTGATCGTACCTCTGGATCCAAACTGTATAAGTTTTGTGCAATATTTTCAGTCAATCCTCTGGCATCCGTTGGTGAATTTTCAATCAAGGCTCCCCCAGATGATGCATCAAGCATGTTTTGATCATTGTCAATAGATCCTTGATAGAATAAAACAATGAAATAGTGTTCTTCCACATTCTGGTGTGGACAACTGGTGGATAGATTCTTGAATCGTTCCCAGTGCTCTTAAAGTGTTTCACCAGTTGATTGGAAAATGGCATAGATCTCTTTTTGGATAGTTGTTCTCTTAGATGCGGGAAAAAATCATTGCACGAAACATCTCTGAAGATCTTCCCAGTCTTTGAATTATCATCGTTGTAGACTATAAAACCATTCTTTTGCTTCTCCCTCGAGTGAGAAGGGAAATTCCCTCCACTTCACCTATTCTTCTACAACACCTCGGGGTCTGCAGTTGGAGCACACATTGGTAAATAATTGGATATGCATGTTGGGGTCTTCAACTGCAAGACCATGGAATTTAGGAATAATTGGAATCATGTTAATGTGCAATTCAAAATCAATTTATAATGCATAAATAACTATTTTATTTCGTTGGTTAGTGAATCGTGGGGCCGAAATATCGCGCAATGTTTGGTTGTGATTTCTAGCCACTGGAGAATCAGACTGATCAATATATGTGTGACATGAATCATTAAGTTTAATTTCTTCAAAATCTAATTGCAAATTTTTCTTTCTCAATTGGGTTATTTTTCAATAAATTTTAGATAAAATTAAATTAAATTGTTGTTTGAACTACGGGTCATTAAAAATAATGGAGTAAAAAAATGTTTTTTATGGTTTTTTGAGGCACTGCCTCCCCAGAAACGGAACCAAGTATGACGCATTCCTAAGAGAGATCATGTAAAAACAATTATTTACTATGTTAAAATGTAGTAATGTGGTTGACCTAAGATATCTCCTGAAGAGTAGTGCACAAAAAAGGTTTGTCACTTTAAAACGAGGGTAAAAATATTGTGTTTTTGAAATGAAATTTGAAAATAAAATGATTGAGAAACTATGATATTAAAAAGGGTGATTAGGTTGGGGTCAACTTCTTAATTGTAATGCAATCCTTGTCCAATTTAATTCAAGCCTCTTCTTCTTTGTTGATTAAAGTGAGTTTCCACAATCGTTTCCTCTCACTTCTTTGTTGAAATTATGATGGTGAGAGAAAAACTTACCATGATATCGGTTTAGTCAACTCTCCTTCCATGTGTAACATAGTTTTATTGAATATACTTAATTGAAATAGGAAATATCCGATCAGTGTTTGTTTATCCCAAATAATCAATAACCTTCACTACACCTTTTACACATACTGATGATCATCGAGTACTTCACCACTAATCTCTGGTCTATTACATCGTATATAAACCAGAAATTAGTGGAGAGAGATTATGATTATTTTACCAAGGAAAAAAATCAATAAAGTAATTAATATTCAAGAATGATCACACATGATAATAAAATCTGTTATAATAAATTGAAAACAACTTTGAAGAATAAATAAATTTATTCAATTGCGTCCATGAACTCAAGAATTACAATGTAGAAAATCAACCCTTCCCCAATCACTTCAATAGTTTTCCCCACCATGGTAAAGTAATCGGGATTATTGGGGAATACGAAGGCCTTAAAAAACTATGAAAAAGAAAATAAATAAAATATAAAGCCGAAAATATCTCCTTCATGGTGTCCCAGATGGAATGGGATGGAGAATGGGATGCCTTGAGAGGGTGGAGCTCTCCTCCTTTTATAGCCAGAATTTGTTTCCCGGATGTTGATGCATTGTAACCCCATTAAATGAAATCATCACTCGTTGAGCCCTTATTTAATGATGATTATAATTATTTTGGCCATGTCCACTAAAACCTACTGCGTATTTGGACATGTATTCTGAGGGTTATGGTCGTTTTACTCTGAGAATTTATTCTTTCCAGTCAGACTCTCTAAAATAGAATCCTCCGTATTAGGGTGATTTAATGACCCCATAAATGGACAATTAACGTGGCCCTTATTTGATAAAAGATGCTCAAAACCCGTTTCTCATCCACCCACCAAATATCACATCATTTAGGCCCACCATAGATGAGTTATGGAGTCGACACCAAAACAAGGCAGAACTGCAAACAGTTTTCTTGAGCCAACTTGTGAGGTTCTTTGGAGCTTCCATATGGTCGCTTCATCTATTGGTCCAAAGAGATGAAATGAAGCTTTGGACGTTTAGGATCTAGAAAAGAAAGATTTTTCCAATTTTTATTATTGTATCATATGTTATGGCCATAATAAATAAATAATTTAACATAGTTAAAACCCCAAAATCACCAATTTTTACTATTCATCCCAAAATAACACCAATATCATAAAAATGAAACAATTCATCATAAAGGAACACTTTTTTGGGTTTAAAAAAATGATATTCAATATTAATTAATTGAAAATATTATATCTATCAATGATACATGAGACCTTTAAATTATTATTTAATTTTTTTTACTCCATTATGACCAATATATTTCTTTATAAATATGTGTATTTGAATTTTACAATAATATTATTTAGTAAAATATGTTGAAATGTTTCTATAATTTTATATGAACTACATTAACCCCCTTATCATAATTTTCAATGACATTATAATCATTCAGTGAATAAATTTTGATAAATATCATTCATATTTTCATAATGTTCCCATTTTTTTCCTATAGTACGTGATTCCTCTGAAGATCCTTCACTAGTCCAGTGGTTATATCTATCTACAGAAGTTCTCCAAAATCATGTATATGAAAATGTTTTTTATTATATGATAGCTCATGTAGAAATTGAAAATAAAAAACCATTTTATTATTTTAATGAATATAATATACTAACATTGAAGAAATATAAAGAAAACATCATATACACTGGAAAGGATATGTGGCATGGATAAATAATAATCAACGGATCTTGTAAACTCCAATATTTCAAATTTTTTAATTTAACTTAAACATGTCATCCATTTCATTACAAATATCTTAACTACTACCAATAGAGATATCAATGGGATGATATGATCCCATATAGGGAGTTATTGACTGTTACATTGGATGTTATCATAAATATTGTGTTGACAGTGTGACACCATGAAAAGAATATAAATATTTTTTATTTTCTAGTGTAACCTAATCATGTTATATAAAAAATACATATTTTCTTCAACATCATCAAAACATTTCATATACTAAAATCCTATTCCATATATGAATATATAAGGTAATTTTTTAAATTCCAGTGTATGAAATTACAATATAAAAACAACAGTTTAAGAAATTGTTTATCCTAACTACAATTAATTTGAACTAATTTTGACCATCACCTATACTCAAATACTAAGAATGTCCTTTTTGACTATATACCTTTTTGTGGATGATATTTTATTCTATAGATGAAAATTACTTTTTAGATCACTGATAAATCCTCCAAAATTTTAATGTTTATCATGGATCATAATTAATAATCATTTTAATGGGTTAACGATAGATTTTCATAACATTATTTATATAAATCCTGTAATTATGACCAAGTGATACATCATCTTAAATTGTTAAAAATGGATTTAATTAGATAGGTGATACATAATGATGCATAAAGTTTTCTTCCATTGGGATATCCTATAAAAATGAATATGAAATATATAGTATTATTATCCCACATCATGATTGTTATTTGTAGATGTTTCATATAACCATTGGAATGTTTTATTTTATCCCTAAACTATTATGATACTAAAAATAATATGGGAACTAATCATCATGTTGATATTTATTAATACTATATCATAATGAATTATCCATAATTACATTTTGTATCAATGATTTTTCATATTTAATTACAATACCTAGTCACATTAATCCAAAACCCATATGGATTAGATCTCTATGCTAACTCATCATGAAGAAGATAAATTCATATTTGTTAGTCAATTATTATGATACCATGTTTAATTTACTTGAATTATAATGTATAAAACAATCATTATTCTTCAGTAGTTTTATCTACGTACATGGGATAATAATAAAATCATTATGTTTATTTCAATATAAGGTTGTTGGAATATATTACAAATTTATCTTTATAGAGAAAATGAGTTTTTATATATTTAAAAAAGCAATGCCACTAATTCAAATTCAAATTTGGATGAATTAATCTCAAGATATTTCAATTTTAGGGAATTAATATACACATACCTTTCATTTCCCCATTAGATAGACCCCAAAAAATTCCATGAGACAATAATATAAATAAAAATCTTTATGTTACAATATAAATGAACCAGAATAATTTTTTGTAATTATACATCTTAATACCAAAAATAATATTCACATTTATTTATCCATATGAATATTAACATGTTAAATATTAACATGTTTAATATATTAGTTAGTCATGCAATTGTTTCAATAATCTATTGAAAATAGTCAGATGAACCAGCTATACTATATATTTAATTTATGTCTATGTTACATTGGAATTCATTGAAAACCAATATTTTAAAATCCTTTAACCCATCCTTGGTTTGAGTTATATATTAAATATAATTTCAAAAAATCCTTAATAATGTTGATTACTTGTGGTTTGTTGGTATATTTTTTGGTGATCAATGGATATTTTGGGGACAAGAGGTATGGTGAAACGACATAATTTTTTAAATTATGGAAACTAATACAAATTTACATCATTATAGGTATGGTGGGGGGGTAGGGGTAGTGAATATGTATACTAAGGTCAGTTATTATCCACCCAATGAACCAAAAACCAATATCCAATAAACTACAAGGTCCTTGATGTGAGTAGGTCGAGTAACTATAGGATTCCTAATTATTAAAAAAATTGTCAAAAATTAATTATTACTTTTGTATGATTATAAAATGATAAACTAAAAGTTTTTTAACTGATAGTATGCCTTAGGCTCTCCCATTCTATTCTATCTGTTGTTAAACCCATTCTATTGATTAGTCCTTACTTATTTTGTGTTTTGTGTATTATCGATCTTTTGTGTGTCATATATGGTTTGAAAAAAAATCCTCTTGAATATATTCATTTTTATCATATAGTTTTAATTATTTTGGTCTTTCATTAGTTAAGGTGCATGATTTTTATATTTTGATATTGCTGCCAATTTTGGGTGATTCATTATGTCTTCTCAATGAGATAGATTCCATTTGACCGTGGTTGGTGTTCCATGAATAATAATTATGAACCCTACTCATATAAATAGACTTATTTTACATGATAGTAATCATATTTTGGGATTTAACTATATGGAAATAAAATTTGATTCATTAACCAAGTGTGAGATGGTTACCAGTGTTTAGCACATTATATATTCATTATTGGTTACACTATGTTGTTTTTACTTTCGATGGAACATCTAATGACAAAATATGATTGATTCCTTTCATTTGAGACATCCATTATAATTTCCTTAATTACATATATAACACGATGGATCTAGTTTGATGTATTTTTTCTACTTTGGTCACAGAAGTGTTAGAAATTAGAAAGGAATATACTAGGGTATGTATCTGTAAGACGATTATATTTCCATAAATATGTGGTATTATAATATTGGTTTTTTTGGTTTGTATTTATCCAAAATTCATTCTGTTTGATATTTCAATTCACCATGATCATGAGAATAGCCTTATAATATATTGGTAAGTGTAAAAAACCTAAAAATATAAGGAAGTGTTTATACTATGTTATTAATGTATTTTTATACAATATTTTTGTTATGTTTATATTTTTATATAATCTTATTTAATTTCAATGTACTATAAGGATATAATTTTCTCATATAACATTTTTTCAGTGATATGGGAGGATAAATCAATTAGGATATTTTCTTCTTTCTAGGATATTTTCCATATGTTTGTGGGATTTAATGTGTATGTGGTCCCAATGTTGGTGGTTATGGGATGATATGCTAGTTATCCACTACTACCCCATGGTATGGAATGTATTTCAATCGCTGAGATTTTTTAAGTATTAGTATGAGATTCCCATATAAGTATTGTAATAGAGGGAGATGATGCCACTATTTATTTTATTTGCCCTGGTAATAGTGATTGTCTTACTGTCAATGATGATATATGTGGCTGGGGAATATATTCACTATTTTGATGATATTATTAGGATTTGATTGCTTATTGTATATTTGTTCATAAAGTCAAATTTCCAAAGGATGTGACCATATTATTAATTTATTATTCCAATGTTATGGTGATTATAATATCAATGGGTCATTATGACCATTGATTTTCTTTTGTTGTTAGGATTTTTGTGCTTATATTGAAGATTATGTTTTTAAAAGCAAGTAAATCTCTTAGTTTTGTTTATGATATAATGAAGTATTTCACATGTTCTGGTATATATTTATGGTTAATAATTTTTTTCCCATTATATATTAATTAATAAATAATACATCATTGATATTTATATGATATGATAAGAGATACCTCAAAAATATTTTTTGCACTTATTCATCACATAATGTTACCATGTTTCACCAATGGGGGTGATATATTTATTGTTCATATCATTTATTATTTAAAATTATTTAGGATCATATAAAATTATACATGCATATTATGATAAATGTAATGTTTATAGATAACATTAATGGGTTTCTACTATGTTTTAATCACATAATGTTCAAGCCACATGCTATAATAACAAAATATAAAGTTTATGATCATTATTGTGGAAATAGAAAAAAATTTGATCTGGAATCTATGGGTGAGCACCCCCAGTTTCTAGTATGTAACCATTTCATTATTATTTTTTAGAATATAGTGTGTATGGATATAGTTTTGAAATTTTTGTAGAACAATAATGTGATTTTGGTGATTAAGGGAAGGTGTACAAGAGCTGCACAATTTGTCTAAACCATGGGACAGCTTAAGGGGAACAATGTTAATGAAAAAAGGGAGTCGGTATTTTTGATGTTTTATCATCGGCATAGCTGTAAAATATTTATGAATTCAATTAAAGGTGAAAATACATGGTTCATACTTATGGGAGTGGCTAGTGCATAATTAGCACATTGTTTTCTTAACCATGTGACTAAATCATATATTGGGATAAAGATAGTTCCTAAAATGGTGGTTCTAACACGTTTTTTCTATATATTCTTTTTTCCAATAAAATATAGCACTAAATAATAATTATTCATCTTAAAAGGTCATGGAATATTATATCATCAATCTGGCGGTGATCTAATGGATTCACTTGCCGATTAGAAGTTTATTCCTTGTGGTAAGTGTTCTTTCTTCTATGTTCATTACAATTTTCATAGGTCCACTTCTCCCTTTTTTAAAATTTCACATATATATAAATATTTTGGGTAGATGTAAGGATATTTAATCCAAATAAGATTATATTTTTTAATGGTAATGATAAGGGAAGAAATCTCATGTCGGATCATGATGATTTATCCTAGTTTTGTTGGTGTTCATTATCCATTTATCATTTTTCCAAAACTATCAAGGTAGGTTGAAATACTCTTGACTCATCTTTCTTTAATTGAGTTTATTTGAATAAAATTTATTTAATTGATTTAAATTTATTGTGGAATCTCAGCATAAACATTATAGAAATCATCTTTAGTCAATAATTTTTGTTTTTGTTGAAATTTCGTCATTTTTTTTAAACTATTTTACAAATTTATTTATTTCCTTTATTTAAAAAAGGTTATTTTCAAATATTCCTTAGATTTTTATTTTAAATGTATTTTTATATATTTTTTTCAAATAAAGATATTGATTTATTGATGTATTTTTGGCTAATTGTAATTAGAATAATTGTTTGGAATACTTGGGTGTGTGTTCGTTTTTAATTTATTTGGCTGGTATAAAATATTATATAGTTCTAGGTTCAAAAGATATAGCAACATATTGGAAATAATTTCCTTGTGACCATATGATAGATCTATGAGATACCGCTCATGAATTTGGAATATTGAAAACAAATAATGCATAGTTGGAGGTCTGTTGTGTCGTATAAAATGGTTATGCCTAATTAAGGTGGTGGAAAAATTATAATAGTGTGGTTTAGTTTATTTATTGAAAAATATATTTCGTTTGGAAAACATGTTATTATGATACTTGTTTATATTTACTTATAAATAAAATTTATATTTTATTTTTATTTAGTGGTATTTAATATATTTGGATATTTATTTATATACAATGTTGATAACACTTCTATCCTTGTGGCATAAGAATGAAAGTAATTAGGGGAAATGTACTAAGTTTTATTCCTAAGCCATAAATATGTGGTTTTTGGTTTTTTAAAATATCATCTAATGGTAACTAGAGAAATGATTATGAGTCACACATCATTGTAACTACTTCATGATACTTAGGTTGTTGGTGTTGCTGGAGCATAGATTATGGGAAGCCTGGAGTCTTCTGGTTGTGCTGAAGATTTATTCATTATCTTCCATCATTCACCATGATGTAATTTTGTAATCCATTATACTATACAATGGTGGTTTTTTATATAATATAATTGTTTATATTTTCATTTTTTATGTCATGAATCATATATTGGTTTTTTTGGTTTGGTTCTATTTCGATTAGTTGTTTTATTATTAAAGGGTAAATCTCCCCTGCAAGTATTGAGACCCTTCAACATTTATTTCCTACATTTTTCATCTTGGGGATGTCTCATATGAAATGTTATTGCCTAAAAACCTTCTCAAGACAATGATAATGAGTGGAATAGTCGAAATGGTATCAGTTTTGTTCGGTGTACAGTCAGTTTGAGAATTGTGGAAATAGCTAGGTCATTCCTTCCGGAATTACTGTTCGTCATACTTATAGGTCCTAGATTTTAATTAATTATTTTATATTAAATGTTCTAGAAATGAGTAATATTGTAGGTTCTTGGAATGTAGTGAATAAAAATACATTCCTAACCCTTTTATGCTAAACTTCACGTTTTTAGATAGTTGGGTACAAAAGTGTTTTTTAGACACATATAAGATATTGGAATCTCACAGTCACGGGTTTAGCCAAGGATATGAGCATGACATGCATTAATGGAATGAATCCCCACTAGGATTTCTTTTTTCATTTTTATTAATGAAATATGATTATATGCACTATTTTGATTTTAAAAAAACGATGTATTTGTTTTAGAATTAATGAATTTAAATAGAGAATTTTTGTTGTATTATGAAAATGTTTTGATTTTCAAAAAAAGTAGAATATTTTAACAAGATAGTTGAATGTGGAAAATATTAGCATTTGAAATCCATATTATGATAGCTGATGTGATAGAAATTGAAGTTTTATGATTTTAGTTGCTAGAGAGTAAAAATTTTTGTGTCTGTTGTTTATTTTTAAAATGTCACTTGGTAGTAATTTTTGAAACCAACTAGAAATTGTTTTAGAGAATATGGTTGCACATGACCCGTACATGAATTAAAATTGTGCTTATAGTATTGTCTAATCATTTCAAGATGAGAACATATGGAACCAAAGGGATGTACCATGAAAATAGGACCAGTTTATTCAGTCCCATAAACTAAATCCACAGATCATCCAAGGTGATTTGGAACTAGAAACTCTAGAGGTGTCGCCAAGTAGAATGAAATGTATATTTGAATTCATTGTCACACCATCATAGATAAATGTCTGGATGGAGAAATATATGATGGAGGATCATTCACACTAGTTTTGGAATGTAGTGGTGCTGACTAAAATATAACAAAGCCTTGGTTGTGAGGTTTCAAAGTAATTTTTATGAAAACATTCTATCCTCACATGTTCAAGATTCAATGAACAAAAATCTTACTCAACTTGAAAAAATTAAATATCTCTTTCAGCGAGTATGGTACTAAATTCATGAATTTAGTGTGTCTTTCACACAAGGTAACTACTTCAATGTCCATGATGGAATTATTCATTGAATAACTTAGAAGATAATAGATTTTCTTGAAAATAGTAGCCATCAACATTATGGACTATATAGAGATTCTTAATACTTTGAAGGTGGTTTAATGGGATATGTCATGAGCTATCCATTGAGTGAGTATCATGTCACCTATGGTAAATGGTGGGAAATATAATGTTGGAAGAATGTAGATGAAAAAATCCAATGTATATGGTGGGAGAGGAAATCAGAATCAAATAGATCGATAAGTAAACATTACTCGATGACCATAGATCAAAGTATTATTTTTCCTATATGGTTCATTTTAACACATGATGTGATTGTGTATAGAGCCACCCAGAGCATACCATAATTACCACATGATGGGACATCCTATATGATATTATCATAGTGTTATGAGGTCAGGCGCATGAGACACATCTCATATGTTTCATGTGGCATATGCTTCATTAAATTGTGTGAAAAAAATCAATCCCATCACTAAAGTAGATCTAGAAATAATAATTATCTTAATTCCATTGAATCTTAGCATGGTCAATCTCATCATAGTAGTAATGTACAATGTGAAATGGTGAAAAAAATATAGAGCATAGAAGACAATTATACATTATCTGATAAAACAATTGCGGGAAGAGGAATGATTTTCTTAATTCGACACATATCTACGATATTTTTTATACTAGCGTATCACATTATTTCTATGCTTCTCATGATGTCAATTTCCAATTTTTAATGCTTGAGAGGATAGATTTTGTGACAAAACATCAAACTATACTTAATCAATGAGAATATGAAATCATTCTATGTAGATCATGTCCTATAAATGATTATTGAAATGAATTAAATGGGAATTCCGAATGCCAAGGATGAATGTCTATGATGTAATACTGGGTATAGATAAGTTGGTTATTTTCAAGGATCACATCGATTATTATATTAGAATAATTAGTTTTTAGACTGATGATGGTGTTGAGAATATAATCAGCTGAGAAGTGGTTGTAAATACAAGTGTAATGAATTTATTAGCACAAATTGTTGAAAAAATCTATTTTCATTTGATAGAATAAAATTTAGAAAAAATGGAAGAGATCAAAGGTAATATTTTTTCATAAGTCTTGAATCTTTTTTATGTGTTTTTTGAAGAACATAATAGGGTTACCAACTATAAGACATGTTGATTTTTTGATTGATTACCTTCTAGGGATCAAACCTATTTCAATTACTTAGTATAGGATATTATCAATATAATTATAGAAGATTAATGTTTAGTTAGAAGAGATGGAAATCAATTTTTTCATTTAGGTGAGCTTGTCTCTATGTGTAGCACCAATATTGTTTTTGATGATGGTAGATGAAACTATAAGGATTTTTTTTGTATTATCAAAGGGATAAACAAAATAAAACAAATAAAATATATCATTTCCCGTGAACTTATGATACTTTTTGTAAATTAATTGGATCTCAGGGTTTCTCTAAAATTGACTTGCGACCAAGATATAACCAATTTCTAATTTGGAAGGATGATATATTAAAAAAACCTTCTGAATATGATATGGACATTATGAATATAAGGTAATGACTTTATATATTAAAAATTCACTAGAATTCATTAGGAAAATTATTTTTTAGTTATTTCATTGATATCTAGATTCTTTTTTTGTGCTGAATGTTGACAGAATCTAGATGTAATCTTGTAAAAGGGGTTCCCATGAGGAACAATTTTCAACAGTGTTGGTAATATTTAGAGGCAATAGATTGTGTTCAAAATTATCATAGGATAATTTTTTGATGACATAAGTTCACTTTTTGGTATATTTAATTTTTAAAAAACTTGTTTCTATTGATCTATATAATATGGATTCAATTATCTATTGGAAATCGCTAAATAACGTCTTGGAGATATGAAGCATTCATGATCTCACAGAATATTTTCAATTTTTTGTTTTTGACTTCCCATTATTATAATCACCTATGAAATTTTTTAAAAAGAAGGACATTCCATTGCAATGGACTGAGGAATGAAAAAACCCTTTCCAGGAGATAATAGTTCGGCATATATCGTCACCAAACTCGATATTACCTAAATCTAGACAAGGGTATGTTGTGTACTATGATACATTAGTATCTGGGTTAGGATGAATTCCTTTTCAAGGATATAAATTTTTTATTATAAATTAAGTAATTTTAAGTTACGTTAGAATAATTACCCAACACATGATGTCGAATTAGGTTCAGTTGTTCATTGCCTGAAGAATTGGTGGCATAACCTCTTTGGGTTGATTTTTATTGAGTTCACTGATCATTTTATCCTCAAACATATTTTCACACAAATGGTTTTGAATATGATGAAAAGTGTATTGATTGATTAACTCTAGATGTTCATCATTAACTTGATGTTTACACTAGGTAATGGAAATTCCGAGGATGATGCATTATAGAAGAATTGAAATGCTCAATTATTTAAACATGCTTTAGATGAGTGGTAGTTGATGTCAGTCCTACCTGATATGCCTGTGGAATGTGAACACTAATCCCATTTTGTATTTTTCTTCTCAGTTTCATTAGTTCCTGATTTGATGAATATGTTAATGAGGTATACATTTCCGATGCTGATTTTTTTAAAAGAGTTACAAAAAAATGGTGGGGGGACCATTGAATGATGGATGATGGATGTTAGTTTTGTGTTGTGGTTCCATATTCATATGGTTGTTCCTATGTCTAAATATTAAACACATCTTGATGCGTACCACCATTGTTGAAGGTATTTTTTTCTAGGAATAAAAAAGATGTTTATAGATTTAATGAAGAGTTCTCAGGGAATGGTATGAAACATATGTTGGTTGAGATTGATTCAAAGTGCTTATATTTTCATCATATTAAGGAATACAATCAAAATCTGGTATCTGAGTTGCATCCCTTTCCTATCATAGCATGGAAATGGGATCAAATATGAATTTATTTTCTGTTATGCCTATTAATAATAGTTTTCAAACAGTATTATATATGCGTGATAGTGGGTCATCTCAAAAATTTGGAAATTTTCATTCTTATATGTGAATATAATATGATAGGGGGTCTATGAAGAATTAATATCCATGATATGGTATAGAGACATGAAATACCAGTTATTATCATATCAGATAGTGATCTGAGGGTCATGTCGTGTTTCTAAAAATTATTACATAACACCATTGGTAGTTAACTATGAATACAACATAACATACGAATATGTATGGGAAATCCTAATGGATGATAGAAATAGTGTAAGATATGATTTTGATGTCTCCTATGGATTTTGGTGGCACATGGGAAAACAAAATACCCTTAGTTGAGTTCCCAAATAACAATATCTATGAAGACTCGATACATATGGTACGTTTTGAATCATTGAATATAGGTCTTTGTCGTTATCCTTAATATTTGGTGAAAAATTGTTAGACATCACTGGATGTTTCAATCATTGTCCAAGAAATAATGGATTAGATTAATTTGATCATGATAGGAATAACGACATGTTAGAGTCAATAGAAATCTTATGCAAATCATTGTCGAATACCATTATCATTCTTTGTGAGTGATCATGAGTGTATCTGTATTTCTCCAAGGCTTGGAAATAATTTTTTTGATGTAGGTCATGTTATCTCATTGATAAACTATCCATTTTGAGAAACATTAAATTGTTATAGAATTGGAATATATGTTTCTATTTCTGCCACGATTTACAACTGTGCACAATGAGTTCCTTGTATCTCAGCTGAAAAATTATCAGATAGATTTTGACAATGGGATCTGGTAAGACTCTGTTTACTCAGTGGTATATTTTTTCTAGTACATATCCTAATGTGGATTTTGGAAATAAATTGATATAATTTTATGGAATAATCATCGGTCTATTTCAGGATTTTTGGATGTATGGTCAGGTTCTGGAAAAGGCTTGGGAACACGAGAAGGAGATAGTAAGGAAATAGTCAAAACACTTTCAATTCACCGATGGTTTTCTAAATTCTGCAAATGTAAGGACCAACGATGGGTAAAATTTAGCAACACGTTTTTATGGTTAGAAACCCTTAAATTATTCTTATTATTAAATAAATTTTTTGGGTGTTGTTTAGATGATTGTGGAGAACATTAAATGTTTTTTGGGGATAAAGGGAAGTCACACAAGAGTTACACTATTAGTCCAAACAATGCGATATCCTAGAGAAGTTGTGGTATAAGAAAGATGGAGTTGATATTTTGGAGGTAGTGTAATCCAAATAGTGGATAATTGGTTATTTTGATTGTGTTCTATTCACCTATAATAATTTGGATAACACATGGTTTTCCCATGGGTTTCCTAACCATGGTTTTCATACCTCATATTCTTCTTTATGTCAGTATTTGGCTTCCAAAATTGTCATGGAATGGTCTCCTATCGATCTGTAAGAGAATAGAATGCCTCACATGATGGTTAGTAGATAAATCTTCATGGTAAATGATTACTCTTCTTTGTTCTATATAATATTCATAGATCTACATCACACCAATTCAAGGATTCACATATCTACACCAACTATTGGTATATATAATTTTATGAAATCAATATTAGTTAATATTTCGTCTTGGATGTCAAGTTAGATGATATTTAAGGTGGTTTCTTGAACATTTATCTTGGGTTTGTTGGCATTCATCATCCGATTATCTTTTTTTTCAATACTCTCAAGGTAGGTGGATTCAATCATGACTCCTCTTACTATAATTTTTAGGATGCATATCAAAGGGATATAATTGATGGTTATTTAATGTGAAATCTACATTCAACAGAAGATATAAATCCACTTTAGTGTTGATATATTTTTTTTCTATTGAAATTCTTGATTTTATCTGAACATTTTGGAATGTGACTTATTTTCTTGATTTTCATATTGTTATTTTAAAATATTTAATTGATGGATTTTTCAAATGTTTTTTGTAGTATTTATTACAATAATGTGAAAGTTTATTGATATTATTTAGATTTTGGGATGTGTAATAGTATTTTGAAAAACATGGGTGGATGTTCATATTTTGTAAATTTGGTTTGGTTGAAATATGACTTTTTTCATGGTATAAATGGTTTAATGGAACATTTGAAATAATTATCTTATGATGACTTAGTATATTGACAAGATACCATTCATGTGTATGGAACTGTCATAATGAAGCATGCCTAATTAGTTTTGTGTTGTTCAGAATGAAATTTTTATGAAAATTGATTTTGGGGAAATTGATTTAAAGGTATGGTTTGGTTGAATTCTTGAATAATGGATTTCTATAAAAATATTAGATATTATTCTACCAGTTTATATTTATTTATAAAATATTTTGATGTTATATATATTTTTTGTTAAATTTTTTTAAAATTGTTTTATATAAACTGTTGTTAAATCTTGTATCTTATGGGCGTGAGTTGTGAGATCATTGCATAAAACCTATTGAGTATTATTAATCACCACTAATTTGTTTCTATAGTTCTTTTTTAGATTTCACCCATAGTGACATGGGAAATGTTAATGTTTCAAAATTCATTAAAACTACTTGGTGACACACTATCTATTTGGGGATGTTGGTGTGTGGAGCATGTGTAGCATGAAGTCTTGTGGTCTTCTTAATGTTTAATTTGTTATCATGAACTATTCACATTAATTTTGTTTGGTATTTAGTTGTAGTAAACATATTTATAACATGATATAAATAAATCCGTTTAGATTTATTTATTTTTGGGATGCATCATATAGTGGTTTTTTCTGTTCGGTTTTGTTTTCTTTTTTTTTTGTTCATAATGGGTAAATCGTCTCCCACATGTATTGAAACCCTTCATCATTTATTTATATCCATTGATGTGTTGGGTATGTCTCTTAAGGCCTATTAGAAACTCATTGCATGTTCAATATGATGAGAATGGGTGCGACATTACAAGTGGGAAAATATTGATAAAGGCGATGGGACTAAGATTAAACAAGTCTCTATATTTTTTGTCCTAAAAAACCATACATTTGATATTGTTAAATGAAATAATCATATCAGATATTTCTAAAATATTAATGTTTTTATGCTGTTTTGGTAGCTCAATTTTTTTATATCATGGGTGATATACATAATATGTTATTGAAAAATATAGGGTAGATTTTTTATACTTTTATTTTTTAAATATATGTTTTTTATTATTCCATTTTTTTATTTCCGAAAATTTATACCAAAGTGGGAATATACTTCTCACATGACATATAGAACATCACAGATGGTCGACATCCTCCTTTTTATGAAGTTGAAATCATGATGTATGTGTAATCTCATTTATTGATTGTAGATGTGAATGAGATACTAGATGAAATATTATTCAGTTAGAGCCAAATTTTTCTAAATGTATTAATATTTTAAAATTGTAAGGTAAGTTATTATATATTTTATGAATCCATGATAGACCATTGATATTTTTTAGCTAATCCACATAATAGAATGATCGAATTATCCCTGATTGTAATACTATTTTTTTGAATTGTATAATACTATTAAATTTTCTATATATCATTAATAGTGATATTTATTAAAGGTTTATTTTTTTTTCAATTTTACCTTATTTGTAATAGGAGTGAATTCATGAAAATATTTTTCGTGATGGGATTCACATCTCTATCATGTGTTTTCATGCGTTTGAGTACCGAGAATATGATATGATGTATAGTCTTGTAATGTTTTAGTAATAACATATATAGCGTATTACTACATTTCATGGTTGTATAACTATAATAAAATAATCCATAATTAATGTAAAATATTATAAAATTTGTAATTCGAAACATTTATATATTTAATTATTCACATATGGTGGTGTTTTTAGCCATGGTTTCAATGAACAACTATGTTATGTTACATGCCCAATATATGAAAGGCATGTGTTAGTAATAGTGAAATTATATTGCTATTATTCATTAAATTATTTAGTATATTAATACCAATTATATAATATAGTTCATTTAATGGGTTTTTATTATATAAAATTGTCTATGAAGAATTCATATTTAACACATGGTGCGTGAGGATGATCATTCCCCACCATTGATTTTTTAGACGATGAAATTATGAATCAACACCTTTTTAATACTATCATATATAATATATTCCATAATGACATTAATTACATGGTATTTTTATATATAAGTGGTGCGACGTCAATCTATTTAGAAACTAGGTTGGTTTAGTTATAACATCCGCATTGATTTACAAGAGATGGAGGATCACAAACTAAAATGTCATTGATTAAACATACTTAGGATTTCATTTCTCATTTAGAGAATCCTATTTAGTGGTGGGGGAATCATATATTTTATATGATTAAATTTAAATTAGGGAATCAATTTGATTTATTAATCAATAATTATCTATATATATGACTATACATGAAACACATTCTATAGTTTTTGATAATTTTACACCCATGATGTTGATAGAGGGAAATGATATAATATTCTTGCATCAAAGATAATATATAATCATTTAATAAAATTATATACCTATATTAATTATTTGATGCATTTATCTATTTAATTTGGGAGTGGTGTAACTACTAGTGTGTATTTACCCAACGATAGAGGAATACACTCGGTTCATTCATAAGTGAACATCTATGAACATACATCTATTCGGATGCCATTGAATCATAAAATTAGAATAGGAAGAATCCTTTTCAGGGATATAAATTTAAGTTATAATTTAATTATTTTGAGTCTATGAGTATAAAATCTGGTAGCTGAATGTGAAATATTTTTTATTTCAATTATATTGGTAACCTAATTTCATGTCCTGATGGTAACATTTATTCTACTCTTATTGAGTGGTATTTAGTAGTATATTATTATTCTGAAAATCCAATGAATACTCAACCACAAATACAATTAAATATAATTTAGTGTTATTTTAATTGGTATATTTTTTTATTATTTATAATATATGTCTACCTAGATTTCTGATGTACGTATAAATTGATTGGATTTGGGACCATAGAAAAGAACAATTCCGTTACCATAGGTTCATAGATAGGGTTCATAATTATTATTATGATATTGATTTTTTCATGACTATTAGGGATATAAGAGGAAAGATGTAAGTGATATTCATGGTAGTTATGTATTTTCAACCATGGGTGGATTTTCAGGAAAATTCCATTTTCATACCTTTGATATGTCATATCCAAAATTTTCCTTACGACCTTGAACATTTAGGTTTCAATCATAGCGGACTTTAAATTTTCATCTGGGGTTATTTATATAGTAAAATCACATTATTCTAACCTTTCTTAGTATGGTTGTGATTTTTGTTTTATCGTCATGTAACTATAATTTGTAATGTCAATCAACAGACATTTAGTGTTCTATTTTGGGGGTATTCAATGATTTGTATAGTGTTTTATGATGATTACTGGGTGTAGAACATAAAATTTTTAGTATTTATTTATATATAGATAAACCATGTATATTTAATAGATCGTCATACCAACAACATCAAAATAAAATAGAAAATATTTATTTCACACATGTAATATATTATAAAAAATGAAAGATATTTCAAGATAGTTAAATTGAACATAATTACATAAATTACTGAAGGAAACAAATCTTCATTGGATTAAAATACTAAAAGTTAAAAATTCATATCCTCATGATATTTTTTAAATATCGTTACATGATTGTTTTCCACATTAAATAGTAAACACATTTAAAATATTGTATGCTTTTTAACTGGAAAATCAGAGATTAATATGAAAAATTTAATAATTTTATATATGGATATATATCTATATAACATATATAACCTTTATTTATATGGTAATATATAATATATCCTTATTAATAATAGTCATGTGATATATTTCTATCCAATATGATTTTTTTGTATATTTTGTTATCAAACTAAAATGCAGATAAATAGCATATAATAAAAATAATCATTAATGAAATAAAAATACAATAAATAATTAGTAAACTTCTTCAAAAAATATTTTTTTTATTATATACCAAATGTTTTACAGAATGATTATATATTTTATAAATTTTAAATATTTATTTTTATATATAATTTAATTTTCTAATGAAAAATAATGTGATGTTGTTGATTTAATTAAAAAATAATATATTTTAAATAATTATTTTAGATTATTTTAGAAATTTTTTATTAATAAATTTCATTAATCACTATAAATGAATGAATTGATTTAAATGTATAATATATATATATATGATAAATTATATTTCCATTCACCTATGTTACATTATTTGGGATGGAATAATAATTGCTATATTAAAGGGCTTAATTTTTTAATTGAAACTTATTTCGATTTTTTGTAAAACTATTTTTAATTTATATAAAAATTATAAAATTAATACAGAGAAATTTATTTATTATTTGAAATTATGGTTTCAAAATTTTAATGTTTTTATAATTTAATTTTTAAGAAACAAATATGCCAGAAATTGGAATGCTAGTCAGCACTGTAAAAAATAAATTTTTTTTTAGAATTTATGCATTTTTTAATGACCTAAAATATAATAAAATTGTTCTGTTAAATCAGTTTATATGTTAATTCATGGACTCTTATAACCTATTATCTGCAATTTTACACTTTATTCAATATTAATTTTTTGAAATTAAAAACATACCAACTAATAAATACATATATGAGAAAATGACACTAAAAACGCCCCAATAAAAGGTACCCACCAATACCCCATGAAAAAACACTTTTAATTCGGTTTTCTATTAAATATATACCTAAATATACTATCCTAGTGACTCAATCCTTGTTTGTAAACTTGATTTAGTAAAAAATCTCACATTTATATGAGGATCTATTTGAGGAGATTCAAGTCATGGATATATGTTTCTTCCTCTCATTAATATGGAATCATTATGTATTTATCAAACATTTCATAATTATGATTATTAAATTGTATAGAATAATTTTATAATAATTAATCTTCTAGAAAGGTTATATTATCTTTATGATAAATTTTTTTTCTCATTAAACCATTTTAAAGTGTTCATATCTGATGTTTTTAATACCAATGTGGATTATTTTATAATATTTACATCTTGAATGACTGTGAAAATATTTTGTAATAATTTTTTTAATTTTAGTATTCCAATTTATAATAACTTGTAAATTTTATAGTTTAATAATTTTAATAATCATTGAATATATTATTTTTATTCATTCATTGTGAGGTTTCACTAAAAATTTCATTCCATGATCGTGGTACTCCAAAACAATATCAAATTTTAATAATAAATATATAAAAAATTTAGAAGTTATTGTAGCCATTTTTAGTGGTCACAAATTAATGTTTATTATGTTCTTAATGAATATTTTTGTTTCGCATTATAATTTTATAATATAATAAAGATTAGAAAAAAATGTCTAAGTGTTGGGAAGTCCCGCAATTAGGCACTACTCAATGTTGAAGATGAGTCGTTGTTAGAGACAACTCACCATCCGGAAGAGAATGGTTTTTAGATAATATGGAAAATGATGACCATAAGATATTACACACTTTCAAAAAAAATTAATTTGAAAATGTGTTGAAATTTCCAACCATCAGAAATGCATCGCAGTAATGATGTAAATTTTAATTAGTGTTAAAAAAACTAAATCCAGACATGAGTCACAATTGATGATGGTATACTATTAGATATTAACTACCACCATGAAATTTAGAAAAATACATGGATGAATCACTCTTGATACATGTCACTATTGAGATGAGTCACTACTGGCATGACTCAGCAACAGCCTATGTAACCTCTATATTTTCCCCATTATTTAGATAAGTCACCATCACAATTTCTATTTATATTATTTAACAATTTATTATAGGATTATTATTGAATTTAATGTTTTTAATTATATTAATGGATTTTCATAAACTATAATATACATAGGTTAATTTATTTATTTTTTTCTGACTAATAGGATATTCAAGGGATTTGAATGATTTAGTCATCCATAGTAATTATTTATTAGGAAGAAGACTACCTTGAACATAAAAAAATTATATTGAATAGATATAATAAATTTAAATTACTAATGATTATCATGAAGAATTAATAATGAAAAAAATATTTACACCATTAATCCTTATCATAAATCGACTATGAAAGAGAGGATATTATATAACATGTACTTACCTTGATATAGTCACAGAAAAAACAGATTATGACTCTATATATTACTGAATCATTTTGAGAAATGACTTGAGATCCTCTTCAATATATATCCACGGAGTCTCAATAATTCATCTAAATTCAAATATTGAAACTATGTTTTTCTACATATTTATATTTTACCTATGGCTATTGTGTTAAATTTTGATTAGTGCGTTATTCACTTGGTTTATTAACCATTAACAATATCGCTTAAACTTTAACTGGAAGATACTCAATATCTTATCTTCCAACATTACAATTGTTTACATACATGTTGTAGAAGAGGTCACTATGTGGCTTGTGATTTTATTAATCCCACACACATTGTGTAAGAGGTCCATGTGTTCTCAGATGTTATGATTGTTGTTGTATAAACAATCAATGTTATGGTTCAAGATAATTTCTTATAATATTATTCATAGAGGTGATTTCTAACTGGATAGGTCTAGGACTTGTCTTGAGATTAAACCTCTTATGTTTATCTCATTGTTTGTTGTTTTCTATTTTTTCATTTCAATGCATTAATATGAGTCTATTATGAAATATAAAAACTGTTGACTTTAGCAGTTAGTCTTAATTTTCGTTTATATAAGTAATTTATTAAGTAATTTTTTTTAAAATATATAATAATAATCATATGTTGTTTGAACTAAGACTCAATCAATATTTGGGAAATATTTTAATATATCAGAACATATATCAATCTTCTTTTTTTATTAAATTTCCTTTTTTAATATTTTTGGTATTTCTTGTAATCATGTTTTAAAAAATATTTGTTTTGGGTACTAAAATCACCCACTCTCATGATACTCACTCCTACCATAATTATCTTTCAAATCGTTTTTAATCATTTAATATATTAATATAGTTGTTTTTTAAGGATCTTTAACTTTTATCAATTCAAAATTAGTTTCATTAAATAAATTTTATACAAGTTGGATATGCTAACAACATATCTCTTATGTTAAATAAATATGAAAATAGAATTTAAATATCCAAAAAAATTCAAAAATCATGTGTTTTGAAATATAGTTAGTTGTAGGGGAAAAATAGGAGGGACCTAAGACTTCTAGGGATACTTTTGGTGATTCTACTAAACATTATTTTAATTATTATATAAAATTGACGAATTTTATTTATAGTAACTTGGGAGATGAATACTTTAATACAATATATTCTACTAGAACTACTAATAAAATTTGTGATGCATTAGTTATTCTTCATTGATGATCTACAATGTTAATGAAATGATAAGGAACACCTATAAGATTAAATATGATACATTAAAAATTTATCCGGATGGGATCATTTCATATAAGTATCTATGATTCAATGAGATTGTGAACTCATTGAACTACTTGGGGAATCCAGTGTCAAAGTAGATAAAATTATATGATTCTTAAGATTCATTCAAGAGAGGCAAAGGGGAAAATTTATTTTATTAATATATATATATATATATATATATTGAAATTATTTTTATACCTTTACATTAATTTATTGGGAATTTAATTATGTATGAGGAATATATCAAGGATAAATGTGATGAAAATGATGACCGTAACTGTAAATGTATTTCCTTAATGAATATTTCAATAAATTGGGAAAAATTTCACGTTAAAATAACTATTGATGAGGAATCACTATCTTATAGTGATATGTAGAAGACCCATCTAGAAAAATGGATTAATAAATTATACAAGAAAGAGAAATTCATTTTGTAACTTAGATAAAATTTAAAGCATGATAACTGTGGAAATTTTAATGAGGACATTAAAAGAGATAAAAAATCTAAACATATTACCTATTTTGAGTTGAAGAGATGTGGACATATTAAGGATGCTTGTACAATGATAAATTCAAAAATCAATTATTTTGATGAGAATAAAAAGTATATCAGATCCATTAATGAAATAAGGATTTCCATTGAGGATAGATCTAGTAACCAGTACTCAAGTCATGAAGAGATGTCCTATAGAGAAAATATGTGATCTTTGACCAATATATCTAAGGTACATATTATTTCTCCTCTATAAAATTTTAATCAATTTGAAAATGAAAAAAATAATGATGATATGTCAAATAATGTTACTTTTGAATACATAAAATTTCATGAAAATATTATTAATGAGCTCAAAGACAAATAAAAACATTTTCAAGAAAACATGTATTATCAACTAGTTTTACAACTAATATCACTATAGAAAAAGTGAAAACCCCTAAATTATTAAAATAAAACATAGAATTGAAATTTTAAAATGAATAGATGATGAATTAATTTTAGGGATTTCAAAATTGGAGGGAAAATATAAATCCAATATTATGAACTAAAATTTATCAAGATATATTACTATTCTAGGTCACCAACATGGTTAATGATTAGTTTTTAAGATCACTATTGTTCCTAATTTTAATTATGGAAATTTTATGAAAAATATTTATTCAATATGTCCTAAATATGTTTTTAGAAAAAATAAAAATCATGCTTATAAATAACCCATCATGAATATATATAACAATAAATCCCTAACTACAAATAGAACTAGAAAAAAGAAAACGTGGGAACCAAAATAATTCATTATATATGATTTTTAGAGGTTAAAGTCTTAAAAATATCCTATTTAAATTTATGGGTCTAAAACAACTAGTGATCTAGAAATATGACATGTGATTAGTCGAGCATTGAGAACATGGTAAAGGATGATTGTGGTATGTCAAATTTATTAAAAATGATGAAATAATTATCATTATAATATTCTAAATTGTTAAAAAAAAATTAGTTTTAATTTCTAAAAAACATTTGTTGAGGGTTAAAAATAAAATATTCTCAGAATCTTACACCAATGTGATTACGGTTTGAAGGAAAAATATGAAAACAATTTATTTAATTTTTTTTTCAATTAAATGCTTTTATTTACTATTTTAAGAAATGAGACGGCGTATTTTGTTAATCATTGTTATTTAATTTCATAAAATGTTTCTTAATTAAGTTCCATTTATATAGAATAATGACTTTTTAATAGAATACTAGGAATCAAACTTTCACTCATATATAGATCGAACTAGTGTACTATGAAAGGTTTCATGAGAGATCTACCCAAACACAAATAAGCTAATGAAAAAGTTAGAAACACTTTTAAAAGGGGGAACAATATAAAATATATTTTATAGTAAATAAATTTTCTTCAAATTCTCACCATATTTATATGGTTTATATATAGTTGTTTTTTACATATAGATTTTATAGTTTAAATGGGATAAACAATTTTTATGTACATATATATGTGTATTCTTGGTATCCATGGTTATTCTTTTTTGCTCACAAGAGTAAAGCCTACTCAAAATTTACTAGGTAGTCTAAATATAGAGAAAAGATAAGTGGGCAAAGAATCAATACCATATGAAGTTACCATGGACATGAGTTTTAGAAAATATAATTTCAATATATTTTTTAACAAAATTGATATGGATATAGCATCTCGTATTATATGAACCCTCAATAGAATGGAGACTTACAGTGTTCAAATATAACTTTTCTAATAATAGAAAATATAATTCAAAATGAACATGACTTACCTATCTACTATTGGGAAGATGATATTAATAAAACATTGTATATAATTAATAATAAAATATTTGTTGACGAAAAATAGTAATTAATTATTATGTAATTTGAAGCCTATGGAAAATTACTTTTGATTTTTTGTTTGAAAAGTATTTATAAATAACAATAATGATAATAATATCACGTTTACCCTTAAATGTGATGAATGGTTTTTTTGTTTATTCAACTTCAGGTCAATATTATTGAGTTTTTAACAACAGAACAATGATAGTGAAGAGTTCAACCATGTAATGTTTTATGAGAGACATCCACATGAACCTTAACCCCATATATAAATCATTGAAGATGGTTTATTCACATGGAACAGAAATTTAATACCTTATAATTATCCTATAAATCATGATGAAAAATCATCCAGTTTTGAGGAAATTCCAAAACCTAATCTTATTGAAGACTCTACGGTGATAGACCATTCTATTTTTTTGAGTTGTATCGATACGTATGTACCATCCTTTAGTTGATTTTGTGGGAGAATTTGATATATGTACACAAAATATATCCTCTCTAAGAAACAAGATTGGACATCATAGATTCTTGTCACAACATAAACCTTAGAATATCATTGATAGAATTAAGGATGAATATTGGGAAATGTTTGTTCAAGAACAACATAATAAATTGGAATGAAAAAATGTTGGGGGAATTTTTGATAGACCTAATGAAACCTCTACCATAGGAAATAAATGGGTTTTTACAATGAATTTTGATGCATTTATAACAATAGTATAGAATAAGGTTAGAATTTATGCATAAGGATATAGTCAAAAATATGGTTTAGACTATATAATATTAATTTCACCATTATCCACATCTCAATCCATTATAATACTACAATACTATGAAGAAAATTTATATTTTTGACCATATCAAATGGATTTAAAATGTCAATTATTGAATCGGTATATAATATAGGAGGACAATTCAGCAACCACCATATTTAAAAACCGTCATTTTCTAAATCATTTTTTCTAGTCAACAATGAATTTTATGGGTAAAAAATATCCAATAGATTGGTATAATAGGCTCAGTTCCATTCTTAATTAAAATATAATTTCAAAAGGTATAGCATGTCATACCCTATATATAAAAACAATTTTAAATGATATTACTGTTTTTCAAATAAATTATGATTATTTTGTTTGTCTATATTCCAAAAACATTTATAAACTAACATTTAAAAAATAATTAAAATGAATTATAAATGATTATAATCGATGAACTAATATTTTTATTGGTTTTTTAATTTTATAAATAAACAATGAATTTTTTAAAATTAAATTTAATAATCTAAAGGTCTTATAAAATTTTGTATATAATTATACTAAGTCTATTGACATTATTTTGTTTACCACATGTCATTTGGATCTAGATTAAGCAAGAAAATTTATGGATCACATATGTTAAAATTGTGTGAATATATTTCATCTAAAGTTTAATAACATCTTACCTGAAAATATGTTTAATGTGTGTATGCGTGATCATTTTCATGTAAACCCAAATAATTCGTAGTTATATTCTATAAAAATGATTTTTAAATTACTCATGTATAATTTTTTTATCATTGTCCAATATAAGATTAGAATCTTTTGATCTAGTTATGTGTTTATATTTTGATTCATGTGGATGTAAGATAGATAGAAATATTATATTTGAAATATATCCCATTTTATAAATGTCTCAATATTCTAGGTTTACATTGAAACAGAAATCCATTTCTCTTTCTAATACTGAAGCTGAATACATTGATTTACATATAATCTGTGGACAAATTTTGTGGATGTTTCACAAATTCCAATATCATGGTTATCAATTCCCACATGTCCTGGTAAATTATGACCACACAAGTGATTTAAAAATTTCTAAGTCCCTATATCAAACTCTAGAAAAAAAATTATAAATTGATAAAATACATCTCATATTCAGATATCATTTTTAAAATGGGGATATAAATTATCAATACATGGGTACTAAAAATCAAAATACTGATAGTTCTACGATTTCATGGAATTCATAAAAAATGAAAATCATTATATATGAATTAAGCATGATTAATATTGGTTAAAATATATTTTCAAGGACCGAATGTTATAAATTTACCCACTTTTTTGGTTTTACCATTGTTGGAGTTATACTGACCAATTTGTTTACCCACCATTAAAGATTAACCCACCATTAGTGTTTTAGACATATATGGAGTTTTTATCACCATTAGTGTTTTAACAACTATTTTGTATACTATCAATTGGTTTTTGTGCCTCTAATGAAAATAACTCTTTATGAATTAGTTATTTAAATAATATCCATCCATGTCAAATTTTATTTCACTTTCCAAATATCAAATTCCATAAATGATATATATTAATCACTTTTCTTATTTCAATGATCACTCCCACATTCCATAATCTCGAAAATTATTTCATCCCTTTCTCCCCAAACAATCGTCATTACCACATTTTCTCTAAGACCATTGGAGTTGATCAATATGCTAAGAGTGAGCTGATACACTAGATCTTAGTTAGACGATTCACATCCTTCAAATAATAATAGAAAACTGATAATTTTTATATTTTTTGAATGAGTAAACCCAAATATTAAGAATCATATAATGGTACCATAATAAAAAGTTCTTGTTGAATGGTTGATATCGAGAATGTTGATGCTGGTTAATTATGTTCTAGATCAAATATGGGTAGGGTTTTTCTCTAAAATCTAGGAGCCTTTAAAATATGATAGTCCAATAAATCTATCAATTTCTTGAGTTTAGTTTTATAAATATGATGACTGGGGAAGAATTAGAATTAATGGGAAAAAATCTCACTTTAGGAAATTAGAAATAATGCAAAAAAGATCAAGATTAAGGTGTCTCAAAAGACTATCATGGAACTATAGAAATTGAAAGTAAATAAATTGATTAAAATGATTCTATAGAAGGATTAAATAGAGATATTATATTAAGATTACTATTTTATACTATGTAGGATGGTGGATGTCATATTCTTCTAATGTTTATCCAACATGTGTTGGGTTAGAGAGAAAATGTTTTTACCCCAATGAGGTATGATGATGTATAATGTTTCTGTCATATGAAGAGAGGAGAAGAAATAAATATGTGGTGATACATAATGTCTCATATGATGGAGATGTGAATTCCATTTTCTAGATCAAATTCCATAATATATACTATAATTATTTTTAAAATTAACAAGGCCAAAGGAATGGTTGATGATGGAGAATAAACTATATGTAAAAGATGATATTTTTTTCATTACAAAGGTCATTTAATAAATAATAATGATATATTGGAACCACATAATGATACAAATGATTGATGATGCTGAAAGGATATATGAGGATTTTAGTTTTGTTGATCACCCTGCAAAATTGAAGAACCATTTGTATCCTAACATGTTTCTGGATAGGGTGGATGTGTGTTAAGATGAATGATAATAAGAATCAACATCATCTAATAATGTTGGGCTTTAGTTTTTAGTTGGTGATGGTAGTGACCATGATCTACCTATGAGTTCTCTAACCATTAATTATGGTGATCATATCACACATACATCTTTCCGTTTCTAAGAGTCTATTTTAAAAAAAACATGTGGGGAAGTAGAAACAAAAGTTCCCGACGAGGAACAACTTAACATAACATCAAAATCCCCTCTATAAAATTGAAATTGAGAGAATGGTGATGATGATGATGAAGAGGAAGTAAGTTGATAAGATGATGAAAAGTGATATGGATATGGAGATGAATATTATGTTGTTTCTAACTTGATAGTCCATGAGGCATCATTGTTACAGAGGATGTTGTGATTCCTCATGCACATATCTCTTACTAATATTTTTAATTTTCACTATATCTAAAGATAGATCCAATTTTGTTCATGATGTGGAAAAATTAGACACAATTGAGAATGTTTCATATGGTGGGGGGTGGGGGGTAATCCCTTAGTCTTGTTCATAATAAGGTAGACCCTACAGATAGAGACTCTAGTGGGATTTCACTTTTTGAGAAAATTGGGGATGTATAGAAGTTTAATGTAGAAATATTTAGTGATCAGCCATTTGATCAGAATATATTTTTTGATCTAATGATTTCTTTTTCAATAGTTTATATTATAGTTGGTGTGCAATATAATAGATTAGGGGAACATGATTTTTGGGAATATGATATTTTTCAAAGTATGTTAGATATGATCCAGAATACATTGATAATGTTAATGGTATATCTCCACCAATGCATGACTGCATGCTATTTTAGAAGAGACAGTACCTAAGGGATCATTGGTAGATCAATTTGATGCTATATGGAAATGAAAATATTTTCTTCTGAGGCACCTATCATTGAAAGAATTTATTCATCCTTACATTCACCTATAATTGCATCTATTCATGTAGATGTTGTCACCAAATATGACTAAGAATCCTTCAATGATAGGAATCTATTTGATTTTGGTTTTTAATTAAAAACTTAACTTCCCGTGGTCTAAAATAATAGAGAGAATGATTTAAGGAATCTCTTAGTGCCTGTGATCCATCACATCCAACCCAAATTAATTCATCATATTAATGAAGGGGATATCTAAAATAAGCAATTATATCTGTAGATAAAAACAATTATGACTTCATCGAATGATATGATATGTTCTTTATTGGAAAGTGTTGCAACTTTTATATACAATACATATATCCTCCCTTCCATGGTTACTACATAAATTTATCCTCCTCTAATTGATGATGTGTAGATCTGATAAGTTTTTGGAGAAGAGAATTGTGGTGTTTTATGGGATGTACATGAAATCCATGAGGATTGTTTTCTGAAAATCGAACATAATAGTGATCGTGATCCTATGATGATTGTTGAAAATATAAATGATATGCCGAAAGATACAGAAAAAAATTAAATGGAAATAAATGATCATCTTTCACGGATTTATATTGAACATTATCTAAACTGTTATTTCATGTTCCTGACAAAGAAGGTAAAAACAGTATCAGATTTTTTGGCTCTCAATGAATATCTAAATCGGTTGAAATTGATGACTCCAGTGCTCAAATTTTACTTAGGGGAGAAAAGGGAAAAAAATTTAGTGTTATGTAATGTAGAGTAAATATCACATTACAATTCATAAATTTTATTAAACCCTTTATTTCTTTATAGATCCATAGTGGTGGATCATGATTCCATTCAAGTTACATCCAATATTTGCCTCCGGTTTATGATTTAAATCTTTTTTGACTAGGTGTTACTAGAGATACAATTCACCCTTACATTTTCATTTATATCCCTTCAGTCTGATTATCATAGAATTTTTCTACCATATTAACTATACCATTACGAGAGAGAGTCCTTCTATACTGAATGTTCATACAACCATCCATATTAATTACTTAGTCTCTAGTACTAAACCATTTTTTTTAAAAAGTGTAATAACAAAACACCACTTCTTTTTATTACCAAACCTAAAATGTATTGACATTACTATTTTAGTATTTGATGGGGATATTTATATGATTTTTTTGTATATTATTGGTGGTACTTCATTTCATTTTCATAATTAAAATTCTGTTACTTTTCATATTTTCATCCATTTCATTTCATATATTATGTTTACATTTTGATAATCCCAAAAGGGGGGAATGTCTCTATGGATTTTTTTTGTTTTTTCATTCATCTATAAAATTTTATTGTTTTTTATGGGTGAGAATCTATAACATTATCTAAAAATAATTAAATCCTTGATATCTCCCTTAATGACATTCCTTTTGATTCTATATATGAATAATTCATTTTGTTAATACCATTTTTTACCATCCTTATTTACACCATGATTTATTCTTCATATGGTTTATAAAATGCCATCATTTATGATCATCAAAATGAGGTTGATTTTATATGTTTTTTATATGATTATAAAATAATATATATTATCTTATAAATGTGTTTTTTGACATAGAGTAATTTTTTTAATATATTGGTTATTAAAAAAGTAGTTCTTATTATTGTAAATATTCACCATCAATATCTAGTCAATGTTGAAAATGTTTCACCATCACAGATGTCTTACCATCCAGATAAGAATATTTTTTCGATAATAATAGGGGAAGATCCACGATTAGATATTATTATCTATTAAATAAATAATTTCGAAACTCTTTTGATAACACCTACCATTAAAGATGATTCACCTCTATGATATAACTTTTCCAATGACTTGAAAAGTGTAACCTACAATCCAAAGTCACCGTTGAAGATGAAATGACATAATATTATACATTCCTATAACAATTTTAGAGAATTACTGAGACGAACCAATGTTTTGATAGTTCACCACTGAGATGATTCAACATTAGACATAGATTATATCAATTTAAGAGTTCTATCATGATTTATAAGAGTAACTATCACACATTTTTTTATATTATATTTAGTATTTATAATGGATATATTATAAAATTTTATAATCCTAATTATATTAAATAATATTCTCAAACTGTTATAGAAATAAATTAATTTGTATGTCAGTCGATCAAAAAAATGTGTAGTGGATCCTGATGATGTGTTCCTATATATTTTTGAATTATATTAAATAAGACTCCCGCATGGAAAACATGAAGAGTATTGAAGAGAGTTGAAAACATTTAATAACTAGAGACTACTGTGTAGTTTGAATTTCTCAAAATATCATTACACATAGAATGATTATATAATCCTCTTTGAAGCTAGTGATTTCATGGTAGATAGAATTCAATCTATTCATGAGACTAATCCAATTTTTTTATTCCTTTATTTGATTTGTCTTGATATATTATTATTCATTAAACAAAATCTGTTTTGAACTATAATAAAAATAAAATTTATTAATAAATGTATATAAAAGGATTTAATGAAGTAAATTGATTTCAAAAGTTAAATAAAGTGTCGTATATTCATCTAAACAAATATTTAATTACTCCTTGTGAAATAGTTTATTAGATGGGTATATATATAGAAATACAATTTTGATCAACATGTTTGTTTAAATTATTTTTAGTATTTTATTTTAACATGGTTTAATAGATATAGTTATTTGGAATTTAATTCCCCCATAATTAGATATCCACCCTTACAATCATAGGTGATGAACCCATGATCCTCGAGAACATATCAAAACATCTGAATCAAAACATTCAAGAAAAGATATAAATATTTACAATAAAATATAAAATTAACTTATAAAAAGTTATTATATTGAGATCTATTATTTATAAAATAATTTCAAAAGGTAAAATTTAAATTAATGATGTTCTTATTAATAATTATAATAAATATTATTCTATTATTCTGTTTTATATATCATCTAATCAAAAATAAGTATACGATCATCATTTCCTATCCAATATCATTCTGAAATAATAATTCCTTATCTCTGAATTTTTTTTCTATAAAATTTACTATATTAATATTTTTAAATAAATTTAATTTTCATATATATATTTTTATATTTGAAATTCCTTATTACAATTCCACATACTATTATATCATAATTAAATTGAATGGATTCCTGTATTTGGAGAAGAGTTTATTTAAATATTTAGTCAATAATAATTAAACTCATGTTTCTTATTGATTAATTCACATTTTAAATTTAAATACATATAATTATTTTATTAATTATTATCATTTGATTTTCTTCGTGATTAAATTTTCAAAATAATTAATGGTATATATTTTTTACATTTTTAAACACTATTATTTTATAGTAGCATTGTTTTTTTAAATATATACATTCATTCGTTTTGATAAATATTTTTCACATAGGTTTTTACTTTTCAACTCAATTGAAATGTAAGCATGTATTAATATTGATATATTATTTTCTACTAAAATAAAAAATACCAAAAATATATTGTGTTTGTTATATAATATATGAATGTAAATTTTAATTCTATTATAATGTGTTTTTATCTATATCAATATCTTTTTATTTTTTATATGATTTTCAAAGGACATTATCTAATATTAACTCCCACCGTCTTATTTTTTTTCATATATTTCTTTCTTTTGAAAAATTTCATGAACCATATTTCATTTAAAAAATATATGAATACTGTGATTGAATTGTGAATTCTTCCTTATTCTTAATCAATTCATTTATTAAGAATATAATTATGTGATCTGAGATTCAAATATATCCCTATAAGTCATTGGGTAATGTTTTCTGTCTAATGGAATTGGCATGAGATATACTTGTTCTCCCATATCCAAATTTTTAGGGACAAATTTTGTTTAAACATTTTTAATATGTTTTGGGATGGTGTTTTGTCTTATACATTATGATATGTATGTCTTTTTTTATTAATATTTACATATTATCTTAGTTATTTAGTTTTGTTGGTACCAAATTCAATAAAAATTTAATTTCATTATGTTATGTTCTGATGTCTCATAATTATTTCAACATGTTTCCTTCAACTATGAACAAAATCTTATATCATGATAAATGATCAGGACAGGACTGAAGATTTATTTTACTTGTTTTATTGGGAATGATTATATTATGTTATATCGATAAACTATGATTAATATCTCATAAAAAATGATAATATTATTATTAATTTTGACCATCTAATGGAATCCCTTATGTTCACTCTTTATGGGAATCTGAGCACATACATTATTATGTTTAAATACCAATAGTAAAAAAATAATAGTTTCTTGTATTATGTGTATATAAGGGTACACTGGATCAATTTTGTTTAAAAAATTATGGAATAATTAGTGTGGACAATATTACTATGTATCTAATATATTAAGACACAAATCCTATAGGTTTAGGGGTGTGATTTTTTTAATATATATTTTTTATTCATGTAATAGTATCTAAAAAAAATGATAGGTGTGGTTGGGTAATCATAGTTGGTATCAATGTTGTATTTGGTTATATTTTTGTATGTGGTTATAAATTAAAAAAGATTTGAATGTAAAACCACCTTTTTTTACACAAAAGTAGTTTAGGATGGACCTAAAATGAAATAGGTAATAATGTAGGTGTCACATTTTAGGTAATCTTATGATTAATTTTACATATAATAATATTTATTACTCTCGATTTTATTTCAAAATAATTATGATAAATATTTGTTTATAGTATAGGATGAACAATAGAATAATGATATCATGGTGGTGACATATACACTGAATATTGAAAACAATTCAATTGAACGTATATCTTTGTAAAACATAGTTTGTTAATTAATTTATATGACAATAAATCCAATTTAATATTTATTTTATATCTAATTAATAGTGAAAAATGTACACTATATGAATATTTCAACTAAAGACCCTAACTCATATATTTTCGGCATTACAGTTAACATGCTTCCAAATAATATTAATATTAGATGATGGGTAAAATTTGAATTCATGTTATACGTGGATTTTATTTCACCACATAGTGATCAAATTAATTACTTTGATAGTGTAGTCACCTTTCATATTAAATGAATACCTTTTATCATTTATATGTGAATTAATTTTCTTGAAAAACGTATGAAATTTTCATTAATTATATAAGACATTTTAACAAAACACTTGGGAAATAGATCTCAGGTAGTTGGGGGGAATCCCTATATTATATATCATCATATTTATCTATAATATGATTATATATAACTATAAGATAATTATGAAATTCCATAGATCATGATGCTTAATTATAAATAGAACAGATGCATTGTTCTATACTTATATCAAGTTTATCTTACAAGATTTCCTCCACAATGATAGATTAATTTAGTATTATTCAATTCGATTATCTATAAATTGATTTTATAAACCCTTGTGGATTCTATTGGGGTGAACCAAAAACCATTAATAAGATAAAATAAAGATAAATTTCTCTAAATATTAATTATAATGAACCTAAAAATTATTAAAAAAAAGAGTATGTATCAACTACACCTATTGATTACTTTTTCAATCAACTAAGAGCATCTATATACCTCTCAATGTTTTATCTTTTATATAGATATACGTATTTATGCTGGAAAAGATAGGTTGTACGCAAAATAATACTTTTTTTTAAAAATGGATGTCATGTTTTAATAGTGATACAATTCAGAATTGGTAATGGCCAATATATATTCATTAAAATGACGAATATATTATTTTGATATTACCTGTAATATCACTATATTTTAAAGATAAATACTATATTTGATGGAATAGAATATCCTCCACATCATTATTTAGAGTATAAGAAAATATTATTATTTATATGTGAATGTTATAACCCAGCCATTAGTTTAGTGTGCCATGACCTAACCCAATCGAGGCTCACACAACAACTACCCCACGATAACCTCTATAGGCTAGGGGTTGTGACATGCATCAAAAGAAATACTGTAAATTGGTGGAACATTTCTAATGATTCTGTATGCACACTCTTGACCGTCAAAATACAGAATTTCATAGGAACAAAAATTAAATGATTCAACAAAAATAATAGAAACAAATCAAGAATAACATATATAGTGTATAAGTATACCATGGTGTAAACATTAAACGAATAATTGAAAAAATACATGAACAACCAAATATATTCCCTATCATAAAATATTGCAATGTAAAATATTTTAGAGAGCCAAAATCTTAAAATACAAGTTACAACCACTATATGTGGTCCAATTCTCCCAATATCCCTATGCTCCATTGTAACCACCACCAACCTATCTTTTGTCTACATAGGACATGACACAAAGATGAATATTATATTAAAGGGGGTGTATATAAATACACATTAGGATACCTTAAAGGGTGAAGGGATAAAATTAATGGAAAAATAGAATATAAATATAGTTGATAGTTAATTATGAATAACTCAACCTAAAGAATGAATGAAACGACATCCAATAATAGTGATCTATACACCTTATGTAGGGGGAATACATGTTGTCTCTCTTCCATCCATATTAAAAGTGCTAAAAAATTCAATGGCATTGATACAGATATAAATATAGATATAGATACATTCAAACATAAAAACCGAAGTGTGAGAGAGGGGGATTTCCATATCACAGCCTATACTATGAATAGATTTCCATAATTTATAGATTTCCATCAATGATGAACAAAATATCATGTGTCTACGCAATAGAAAATATAAAAGTCCATACAAACCCCTCAATTGTGATACGTAGTTAAAGAGCATAGTATCAAGGTAGAGGATCAATTCTTCTAAGATTGAAGGGTGACACTTAATATTTGTATATTACATGGTACCTTATGCGTATTGAGGTTCCACTCTATAAAAATAACTCACAGCCATGTTCATAATGGAGGATAAACATTGCTGTTGCATGGATGTGTGACCTTTCAATAGGGGGTTTCCACTTGGTAGATATAAAACATGTTCCATGCTACATCATGGCAGGGGGTTTACTCTATTGGTCGAGGACCTATGACCATTGGAATCATGGGGGTTACACTCGAGTGTCATGAGGAACAACTCCCTCTCAATGGGGGGGGGCATCCCCATTAGATTGAGGATTCATTCCCTAGTATTTTAGGGGTTCAACTCTATACATCAAGGACCTACAACCCATTACAATAGAGACCCACTTTGGTGTAACTAGGACCTTCACCCAGAACGATATGGGGTTATATATAACAACCACTCCCTGATATATATGATGGTGGTCCACTCTATTTTCTATAGTGATCATATACTACACAACTTCCATCACCAGGATCCTCTTAAATATGATTCTCATAAGAAACATCCCATATCACATTTCAAAAAACAATATGGAGTCCACTATCATGTTGTATATTGAAAAAAATTTAGTATTGCCTACCCATGATCCAAAATAAAAATAAAAAACATGGGTATACGAGAGGATAAAATTTAATGAAAATAGAAGTAGTGGTGTGCAGCATGTGAGGGTACCCACATGTTTTTTGGTCTTTCATAATCTCTCAACAATGTCCCATAATGCTCATAGATCACTATACAGGTAGATATACCTTGTGTGTAGAGTGCAAAAACATATGTCCGAGCCACATATGTTCCCTCACTTGTTCCTTGGTCATGTAAGTGTTCTTTTTCCATGTTCATGTAATTTGGTACATGGTGTGTGTCTGGATGTGACAGTGCTTGGGTTCTCTTGGTGTAGAAACCAAGTCATCATCAAACATTACACACTGAATCTGGGGTCTGACCTGACATGTGATAGTTAATTGGAATAAAATTCAAGACATTATATCCTTGTACCTAAGTGAAGTTGGTTTTTCAAACTACATTAATTAATGTATATATTTTCATATAATGTTATATATGATCTCTAGACATCAGATTTGATTACCCTCCCTTCAAATCCTTATATTCCTGCTCAAAAAACCTGGGATGTCAAAAATGTTTGCCTTTTCCAGACATCTGGTGTCTGTAAAACCAATCCTTACATTGTATCTTGCATCTTACATGAACTGCTATATTCTAATATGCCTTGAATCAGATTCATTTCATGGTCCTAATCACGGATAAAAAATTAAACAAAAACACATAAAATATTCAATTTCAACCTTGATTTATTGATCTTTTTTTCATACGTGATTCTTCTAAGAATCTTCAGTTTTGACCAGACTCGATACCATCTAGAAATTTCACATTGAGGCCCTGAATGCCAATCAGATAAGAATATGAAGAATCAGTAAATAAAATCACAAGAAGTTGTGTTTAAAAAACACATTCCATGCATTTTTGGTCAACAAATAGATTTTGTTGAATTCGGGTTAGAGATAATATAAAGACAACTAAATTTCCAAAAATAGGGAGCATATAATTGTCCATAATTGGGGTAGATCATGGAAAGAGATTGGTCATGCTCATCAATTTAATAAAATGATGTTGTGTCCCAAATCGTTGAGACCTATCAATATATTTGATCATTTTTTAAAATATAATATGCTCACAAATCATTACGAGTAGACTTTTCTTTCTTCGGGCTATAATCATCTTCAATATGAATGTTCATTGTAATCTAAATTATTTTTCCCAATGAGGGAGGAATAACAACACTCAATCCTCCAAAGGTGTGTTTGAAAAAACCTAGATTATTATCTACAGTGGTGGATTTATAGGAATTTATATTAGGTTAATTTCATTAAAATAATTAAATTAGTGATTTATTTTAAATAATTTAACCTAATATATGTTATTATTTAATAATTTCCAATGCCATCTAATTTCAGGCCACACCTAGGAAAACATCACGTTATGGAATAAAATATGGTCACATATTTCATATCAATTATTATATATAATATTTATCACATTTTCATTATGAAACAATGAATTTGCAATAGAAAATATTTTTAATATTTTTTAAAAATTAATTACAATGAAAACATGCCTCAGAATTATGTTCCAAATCAGTTACTATAATTATATATTTTTATATTAATATTTAAAATATATATAAATAATAATTAGATCTCTAAATAATTCATTTATTAAATATTATTATCCCCAATGAGAAAATACTAGGAAAAGATATTTTTATTCTGATCCCACATTTGGCTCTGCAGCTCACATGAGCTCACCTGCATTCTCTTGGGCTGCCAAATCACATAAAAAATTGGATTGTGCATACATATATCTTCCAATATTAATGATCCTCAATTACGACAAGGTTTTCCAAAAATTTGTATCATTCCTTGATTTCGAACTCTCCGTGGTCAACATCATGTGTGGGGTCAACTACGTATCTCCTCAGCTGCGACACAAGACTGATTGTTTTCACATTTTCTAATTCTTGGGGTAGGAAGTGGTAGTATGTGACCTCACCACCTTTATCCAAGATATTAAAAATACTAATTAACATCCAAGATATCTTGCCTACATGGGAATCTCTATAGTCCTCTTCTTGGGGAGACTCTCATGAAAACATTCTCTCTCAATTCGAATTCCAACGACAAATGACATCAATATAAATAATATTTTTCTATACTATGAGAATTCCTCATTAGACTGTAGATGACTTGTACCTTTTTCATCATTTCTTGAACCATCCATAAATCCAAATAGACATCTCTTTAAAAAAATTCCATCCTAAGGGAGACCTATCCGGTCTCCCATATTGTGCCACAAAAGGTCCCATGATGATATTAGAGTTGAAGTTATTGTTTTATGAAAAATATACAATGGGAATGTGATCCTCCCAACTCCATATAAAGACTAGCACAAAATCCCTTTCCATATCCTCTAACACATAGATAATCCACTAGGAGTTCCCATTTTTTTGTCGTTTAAAGGATATACTCAACATCATCATGGCCCAGAATCCCTCCTACAATCCTCTCCACAAGCATGACATGAACCATGTATCCCAATCAAGAATAATAGTTTAAGGAAGCCCATGAAGAATAAAAATATCTGGTCTGTAAAATTCCCTCAAACTCCCAAACATTCTATACTACATAATAGAAAGGATGTTCAATGACTTCCTGATTTAGTGAAAATTTCACCCAGATGAAATCTTGGATACTAACTGTCTATTGAAGAACCATCACAAATTCAATGGATATGCTCTCCCGCTATAACTCTGTGGTCTTATGGGGATTCAAAAAACCATCTGAAACATAGTGCTTGACTATTACTTCCTAATAGCTAAGGAACCAGAATATGAACTAATCATTTCTTTATATCATGACCTACCACCAAAACCTATGTATATAGGTGTAAATCATTCCACATTTTCAAAATTAATGGTAAAGGATAATTATGAATCTCTCTAATCACCTCCTCCCACAACATTACTAGGACCACCATCCATCTCTTGAAAATAATGAAATGATTAAAATATCAATCCTGTGAATGACCCATTGATATATGTCACATGAGACCTCATAGTCAATGAATCCCAATAAGAACTCTACCACACACATAAAGTGTGGAGAAGTAAACCCATCGATTAAGAAAATATTTCAGCTTCTTACTCCACTAGGATCAAATACAAGGAAGCCAAAGGCTCTAAAAACTGTAATACCAAGAGATTCTAGAATCTCTTTATCGTGAAATATGATACACAATTTACAATCCCCAGAGTATGGATTATCTCAACGTTGTAGTTTTTAATAATCTCAACCAACACTTCTTTCTTAGGGTTATGTTTCTTTGCGTGAAGACATACCATAGAATCGGATGGTCTGATTAAAAATAAGTGACTGCCCAAATGGATGTGGATCATAATAATCAAGGAGATGATAACCTCTACCAACTCAATGACATGAGATTCATAGTTATTGTTTTGGGGGTATAAACTAAATTTTCTCATATACAATAATGTTAAATCTCTAATTCAAAATATATGAGAGTATCTCCCAAAAAATCACAATACACTACATACTCAATGACATAGTCATCTAGATTCAATATAATAACAATAGTAATCCCCATTATGAAATTCGTGAAGCCCCACTAAATATTCTAAATATATGTTAACAGATATCATTTCCGTATCAAGGTTGTCAATGTTGTTTTAATCGAAGATCATTCTACCACATACATCATGTAGTACCATAACATGGGAGAAACTAAACACATATGACACATTCTTTGGTGTCTACCATGAAATAATGGCATTGATCTATTAGAGGTCCTTGAACAAATGATGGTCCAAAATGAAATTCCCCAATGAAGTGATCTATTGGAATCTAGAATTGGAACATCAAGTGATTAATAAAATTATTGCTCTACCATATAAAACATGAGACATTCTTCAGGATCTCTGCAATATCCTCTATTATTATAGAGTATATGTGTATGTTCTCAATGATTAAAATGATACACTTGTCCAAGTACAGTTGAATTAATGGTTCATAAATACCATAACAATGGTTTTGGAATTCATTACATTGATTGACATCACTATGAACTCGTAGTTATTGTAGCTAAATCAGAATTACATCATTGGAATATCAGCCTCACAAACTCTCAACTAATTGTACCCGAACCTGAGATCGATCATCAAGAACCATCATGTTCCTCAGAACTGTTCAAAGAGAATATACATTTTCAAAAAGAGGTACATGTTCTCTATCACATCATGGATCTGGCAGTGATAAAATATGAAATGAAGCAATATCACTGACATCTCATTCATGAAAAAAATTGATCTTCAAAATGGGATAGGTTGGGACTGATAAACCCTTCTCTCAAAGGTCCTCCAACTACAACTACAACTTATAGAGTTTTTTATGGTCCATCTGATGTGGAAAATAAAATATTATAGTGGTCTCGATGTGAAAATGGATATAAATCACCAATTCCACCATAGATGTATTACCAAATAATCCTCGTGGAATATTTCTATATAATCCTCCATTTGTACGTGAATCCCAACTCATAAAGATCATGTTGCACCATGTGACATACTCACCAACTGATGGTTGATGGGATGCAACCACCATCTCCCAAAACCCACTTGTCCCTACAAATTATTTCCCTTTCTAATTAATGTTATTCTTAACCCATCATTTTGACGGAATATGACTCAACTGCACTGACAATTAATCTTGCCTTAATATGTTAAAAAACAACTCATTACCAATATGAAATCATAGTGTTCTGTAATGATGATCAATATGTACCATATGAACCTATCCCCACCTTAAAATTTCTCACACATCTATTCAATAAAATATACTAAATAATTGTTCACCATAGGTACCTCGAGACAAATCTGTTGGGATAAAGACTCTACTGATATCTTTAGCTATAACAAATAGAGTAAATAGATGATGGAATGACTCACACATGTGTCTAATAATATATTAAAAATGTTTATAATAAACACATATCATACCTCTAATCACATCATTGGTCAGTGGCTCAAAAGAATGAAATTATAGCAACTGTATGCAGTCTCTAACAACAACTTAGTAAGCCCGTTATGGACCACCTACTTGTTCTGGTGGAATTATTTCTATACATCTTCCACCACACATAGTTATTAATCATGAAGGTCTACCTTCTCATCCTATATATCCACCTCCTCTGGGGCCCCTACACTCTAATTGCATATCCCATATCCTGAAATATTCTCTTCAATGGTGGTTAATGTACTATATTCCTACACTTCTTAGTGATTCAAGACAATATAAAATACTCCATGTACCATCTTCCATAAAAAGAATAGCATAGTACCTCTCATGCATGGCATGATCCTCAATATTATCTCTATATCTCTCTACCACATGTCCATGTTTGATCACAAAGAGGTATACTGCATAGAGTTTCTGTCGTCCAGATCCATCTAGCTAATGTATATGAATAAAACCTATATCTCCATGTTCTATATATATTTCTCTAGAATCTCTTTGATAAGAGACTCTATATAAGTAGATACCACACAAATACACTAACATTAGTGTGAATTCACAAGGGAACCATGGTGAAACTAAATTCACAATAAGTTCACATCTCATTCATCCATTCGTGGATGTATCCATTATAAATCATGTCATTTGAGTACATTGTAAGGTCAATGAACCTCACCTCATATTCATCCACTCTCACCACCACTTTTGATGCTCCATCTCCCATTGGACTTAATCCATGTGAAAACATGAGTGTAATACACCTCATGAAATTGCTACTGGATGTTGGTCCATGGGATTTTCGATTCATCATGAATCTTGGTAACAAGACTCCACTGACACCCAACCACTCCATGAAAAAATATAGCTATAAATACAACTAAGTAATTTGTTGGTGTCTGAATGATTCAGAAGATAAAACCACCAAATCGTGCCAATACACTACACTATGAAGATATGGATCTCCGTGAAACCTCATTAGTGTATGGCAGTATAATATATGGAGTTCTTTCTAACTACAAGAATCCACTTATTTCATTATTGGTATGATATAATGCTCAAGAAGTGGGGTTTCTAAAAAATGTCCCCCATGGAGGAATGATATAAAAGGATAGTCATATAATTGATGCATCATCCATCATCACATCATCATCATGATTCAGAACTGACATCCTTAATTTCTATCATTGAGAAGACATCATAAAAAATTAATCACGATGCAACATATTTGTATGTAAAAATATATATATATATATATACTTATATATATATAATGTTGATATTAATCAAGAGGTATATCAGAAGAATAAATCTTTTGTGATGTATATAATATTGATCCTTGAAGACAATGTCTTCTTATGACATGTTGAAAATAATGTAGTCATGGTCTTAGTGATTGGAAAAAATGTCTACCCATAACGTCACATGGTTCCCTTAACTGAGATCCACAATCGAGACCTTTATACACAATTTCCTTAAATCCAAAACATATCCACATTAATGGATGACACCAAACACTATACCGATGAATTTACTACTCTGATACAAATCTTCACGGACCCGAAAGAAAGAAGACATGAGTCGCAACTACCCTAATCCATCCATTATAGGTCAGGGGGTGTTGGAATGAGCCAAATTTAATATCTTATATTGGAAAAATTTACCTAATGTAAATGTAAGGGCACACATGACCATATCAATATAGAAGTCTGGATGAAAAATTATAAAAATCTGAAATATACAAAATATAAACAAGCGTTCAAAACCTCTAGGTAGTACCAGAGTATTATACTGTAAACTGTAATGAAAATTTAGAATGACTCATTACCATCTATAAATATATCCCAACCTATAAAAATTATTTTTAAAAGGGTAGAGAGATCCCACCTTCTGATCTCTATTATGTGACTTCCGTACATGGTCTAGAGCACACATTATTTCTAACATTTCCTATATTCTCCAACAACATTTCTGACATATACATTAGGCATTACATGTGTGGGAAAATACCTTATAATGCTTTTTATAAACAATCTAATTTAGATACCTCAAAAGATAAAGGGGAAGTAGTAAGAGACCAAATACGAGTAGAGAGTCAATATGTATTAAACAATGAATTTCTAAACCCAATGTATGAAAATAACCAAATCCTACCACCTAGAGCTTAGTACATTATGTAGGAGTACTACCCGTCACATATCTTCCACACATCAAAAGCATGTAACAAAATCAAAATAAATGTATAAAAATATATAGTTATATGATCAAAAAAATCAACCTAAATGAGGGATACTAGGATCTCCCTCTCATAGGCCAACACTAAAAATGAGATCAATTAATTCCAAAAATCAATCAACAATGTTCTTCATATGGCACGTCGACCTAGTAGAAAACATATAATCCAAGAAGAACCTCACCCTTCTATTTTACATTTAAGGGGAAAAACCTAAAGGTATTGATATCGTGCTCTAGTTCAATAATAAGGATCAACTTAGTAATTTTTTCGTAGAGGACCCACAACCAAATGCATCAGGGGGTTCTGCTATCTATGTCAAGGAAACACAACATGGCGCGTTAGGGGGGTTCAACTATTGTGTCATGAGGACCATGTTCCCTATATGAAGGTGGGGTTTCCATTCGGTTGATTAAGAAACCAATCACAAGTATGTTAGGCAGTTACACTCTATAGGTTAAGGACCCATTCCCCAGTGCATCAGGGGTGTTCCACTATAGTGTCCCAATGACCCAAAAACCTATTTGATATGGGTTTTCAACTCAATAGATTGAGGACCCACACCTTGGCATGTCATAGGTGTTAAATCATATATTTTAAGGACTCATGTCCTGGTTTATTAGGGGGTTATACTATAGTGTCATGAGGACCATCACCCTATCTGATAGGGGTTTCTACTTGGTAGATAGTGGACATGTACATTTATATATTGGGGGTCAATTGTAGTCTTTCTAGTGATCATATTAGTAAGATTTTTCTTCATTTGAAGATTCATAAATTAGATATAAACCCTCACTATCACTTACCACCTCTCTAAAACCACTATGGAGGCCAACATCATGTACTATGGAAAATCATGATCAATACAGGCTACTCGTGGGAAAGAATTTGAGTCCAAATGAAGAAGATACAAGAGGATGAATTCTCAGGAAAAGGGAACACCAGGTACAAATCATCTGAGGAGATCCACATCGAGTACTGTATCCCTTAATAACATGTATATGTACATGAATTTACACACCTCACTAGTCATGTAGGTATACCAGACATGTAGAGAGACTACATGGCATGTATTAACAAACCATGATTCTACCCATACAACATAGCTATGTACATGTACTTTTCCATTGTCCATGACCTTCGGAATGTGAAGTGTTCTTGTATATTCCCATGTCTTTGTACTCTTAGAATACATGATGATTCAACAAAAGATGTGCCACAAATCATGTGGGAGTCTGACATGTTGTGTGATACTTATATAACCTGAAAACATAGATATCACATCTATGGCCATGTACACCACATGCTCCTCAAGTTAAATAGCATTTAGACATGATTTTCATAGAATGATAGATCTTGATTCTGAAATTTATATATCAAATATGTAAAATTTATTCCACCATTGGATCATCCTAAATACCGTGGATCTCATCGCTATTTACAGATTTCGGCCATCTGGTGGCTGAAAATCCATTCCTCCTTTGTTTCTATGCAACCTATATGCATCTACATTGTATTCAAATCCCTATATCACTACCAAGTCATGATATGGTTCATTGGTCCACAACGAATTCACTCACAAACCATAAAATGCTTCACATCATCCTTGATTCAATGATTCATTGTTCATACAAAATTATTCTGTGAATCAAGGGGTTTGAAAAAGCTATGTACCACCAAAAAACATTGAAACGTGGCCTTATATGCCAATTGGTGATTAATGTAAATAATCAATGGAGTATATTAAAAGAGAATGTTTTTACCAATAATTTTCAATGTGTTTCTAGTCAACAATAATTTTTGGGAGATCTGGGGTTATAAATATATGAATAATCAATTTAATTCCACATCACGGGTTCTTGAAATTGTCGAAAATTGGATTAAGTCAATAAAATGTATTGATCCCGAAATATTATTCTAAAAAATGTGTTATAACACATAATTAGTGACTGATTCTTGGAGTTAGGTTATTTATATTCAAATAATATTTTCTTTAATAATTGAGAGGGTTCTTCCTGAAAATCATTCATTAATCTTCTTCGATCCAATGTTTCTTCATCTTCTAAATTTAGCTATCCAAAATAAAATAAGGAAAGACTATAAATCCTCCATTGGTTTATATTACAACATACTGATGGATATTAAAATTTTAAATTTTTTTAATTTAATAAAAAACAATTACATTAATAATTTTGAATTAATGAACCTTCCAAATGATGCTAATTCTGGACATCCCATGTTGACAACTTTTAGGTCATGTCTATGGTAAAATATCTGTTATAGACTGAACTGTGGTATTTGATTTTTTATTAAAGTTTAAATTTAATATTTAATTTGTTTTTTATCTAAAAATTCATAAAAAATATAAACGATATTTAATATTTTTATAAAAAAATTATATGAACAAATGACCTGAGAATCACATGACGTCTTAGAGACGACCTCTGATATATATATATATATATATATATGTATTATGAGGAAAAATATTGATCACAAAATTGTAGGTGTGAATTTGGATAGCATATTTATCAAATAAATATAGTGGTCCTAGTCAATATAAATTAATTTCTAAATTCATAGACTCTAATCAAATGATTTTATGTAAATTTATTTTATTCCTCAAAATGAATTTTAATTAATAATTGGGTTTCATGCTATTTATGAGTAAATATTATTATTTATTTTATGAAATATTAGAAAATATATGTGGGAAAAAAATTTAACTTTTTAATTTAGGATGTGAAAAAATATATATGGATATATATTTCTGAATTTTCTAAAGATTTTGTTTCTGTAATGAATAGTGAAAAATATTTCCCATCTCAAAGCCTAAAATTATTTGATATTTATTTATTTTTGTAATAGTCAGCATTCAATGGGTTAAGGGGGAACCCTTGCATGACCTGTAGACAAAAGCAACAAGACCTATTCAAAAACCGATGTCCCAAAGGCATTAGGACCACTAAATGAACATGAAAGCCCGCGACCAAAGATAGTTAAAACATATCCACTTAAGCATATTCATATTAGAGGTACCTACCTCTGTACCTTGTTTGGATGATCGAGTGGAATTACACCACACAGAGTTGGACACTTCTTGATACCGATGGAAGCATTCATACTCTCTCATTCTTCAAATACATTTTTTTACTACAATAGTGGTTTCTACTAATCTATGAATCCTCTTCAATGTCAGATCTTGTGTGGTCTGTACAAGATAATTCTTAGTCTATGTAGACTTAATTACCTATTCCCCGAAGGCCATTGGATTCATAAAGGACTAATGACCTGAAGGCCCATTGTGTCATAAAGGGCCTATTCCCATAAGGACTTTATTCGATTGAAGGCCCTGAGACCTGTAGTCCCGAACTAGAGGCATGAAGGCCCAAAATGATAAAATAGTTTATCTTCTATAATACCAAATGATAATTTATATAATAACTTATATTGTTAATATATTTCTAGAGATAAAATCACCACATATAGGATTCGATCATCGACTATTTGTAAGGAAAGCTAAGGAATCTATCACTCCGATACATGCTCGTTGGAAAATAAAGAAAAATATTGAATTTTATAGAAAACTTTATTTAAAAAATGTTTTTATAAAATGAATTTATAAATATGATTATTTTTAAATTATAATTATTTTTTATAAGATGTAATAAAATTTATGTTTATAAAATGAATTTCATACTTTCTTTTATAATTAAAAATATAATAATTAGAGGGCCTTTTTTTGAAAAACTATTATCAATTTTATTTTTTTGGTTTAATTTCAAATAATATTATTCCTCATATTTGTCGTGAATTTTTAAAATTGGTTTAAAAAATTTGAATTGGGATATACACACATATAAAATTGGAACATTTTATTTTATTTCAATTTGATTAGTAATCTAATTAATTATTTTTTGCACTCTAGAGGTTAAACCATGTAATTTTGGGTTAATATTTATTTAATGAGGATGGAAAAATAAACATTAAATATTTATTAATTTTTTAATTATTTGATATCATCAAAAAACATTCAAATTTCTAATATATGACCTTTTATTATTTTTTTACATTACTAACATTATAAAATTTTATTATAGGAAATGTAAAAAATTATCACAATCAAGTTGTTAATAATAAAATTATTTATAAAATATTGTAGAAATATGATACGTATGGTTGTAAATATAAATTTAAAATATCAAAAAAATTTCTTTATCATTGTAAATTAGTATTAATTTTTAGTGACAAAATAATTTCCTCAAATGATTTTTCATCAATAATAGAGTAATTAATCATTTAATACGAAAATAAAATAAATAATATTAAAAAAATATAAGTAATATAATTTTAGATAATAAAAATTATTCATGAATATTTTATTAAAAAATTAAATTTTCAAGACGTATTAAAATATTTATATTTATTTAAATAATATTATAATAAATTTATAGAATAATTCTACAAAATGAAATCAAAGATTTGTGATAATAAATAATATTTATTTAAAATAAACCAAATTCATATAAATATTATATTTAATCACATTACTATGATAGGGTTTAATATATAACGCATGTGCTATTTAATGAATTTTATTTCATTCTATTGTAACTACATTGATAGTTAATGTATAAAAAGCATTTTATCAGGGATTGTTTAAAACAGGATGAGGAGAGGTTAATACCAAAAAATAAAAGATAAAAAATTGAAAAATCATGTATAAAAAAATAATCTATTATCTTACATATAACTATAATAATAAAAAATTATAAATATATCATTACTGAGTTATTTTTAATTAAAAAAATTCAAATTAATTTAATATTTTGAGGGATTTCAAAAGTTCCCCACCCCTCTCTTAAGAAATGGAACCCCTTATTCTTAATCCATTGGACTTTATAACAAATTTGGTTTAACAAATACAACACATAAAACCTTCCAATATTCTATTACATAATTATAGTGGTATTGTTTAGTGAGGAAACAATGGTTAGAGGGATTATTTTGTCAAATAAAAAATATCATCCAAAGATAAGGAAAAGATGTCATATTCATGTTTTATTTTTGTTTATTATTCAGAATAAATCAAATCATATTAAATAATTATTATATAAAAAATAATATATTATATATGCATATTATTTTTCTATTAATGAAATAACATATATCTAAATCTCCTTCCAATAAATTTGAAATTTAACCATTATTTATCTGTACAGAATATTACAACCCCATGACCCAATGTAATTTATTTTACTGCCCACCTATCAAGACTAGTTATAATGATTAATTTATGTTATATATATATATATATCCTATTATTGAAATATTTTTCAATGTTAAAATATTATATAATTCATTTATTTATAACCATTCCACACATTGAAAATGACTATGTTGTTCATGTATATGTGTGGACTACCACCTCTATGAAAAGATGTGATTAATTTTTCCCCATCACAACTCATGGAAGATATATATAACTAAATTTTGATAAATTATATGATATTTATGATATAATAATAATAATTATGTAATGATAAATAATTTAATTGTCAATTTAGACTCATGCCAAGGGAAAATATTTCATAATCCTCTTTAAATTTTTATTTAAAAATATTATTTTTAATCCACATCAATATGATTATTTTCCAATAATTATTATAATTTTGATTTTAATATTTTTATTTTCTTTTTCAATTTCAATTCTACAGATGAATAATTTTTTTAAAATGGTTTGTAAGAAACATTTTAGGAATTTTCCAAGAAATATACATTGTGAATATTCCCTACAAAGTATGAAAGGAATTTTTTTTAACTTATAATAAATGATAATATTTTACCAATATAAAAAATAATAATTTCATTTAATCATAATTTAAAATTTTATTTTATTTTCTTTAATTAAAATGTTTTATTTTAATATTGTCAAGAAATTTTAAAATAAGTGTATTAAAAATGTAAAAGATATTTTCCTCACCAAATGTCTAAAATTATATTTAAATATAATAATAGATATCAGAAGGCATTAATTGATGTAACATAAATAGATACAATTAATTTACTCAGTAATTTATACAATGCTATTTGTTTCAAAAAGGAAACTTTTGTTTTTTTTTCTTGGTATTTTGGAAGTCAAAGTGGGAGTTTTATACAAAAATGATATTTTGATATTCAAAGATATTTTCATATAAATTTAGAAGACTTTTTCAAAGTTTATATTATGAAAAATTTAATAGATTAATTTTTTTATATGTAACATGATCATTATATGTGAAAAGGGTAATCCAAATACAACTGTTATAATTAGTTGAGCCCCATTATTTTTCGTAGTTGTGCAAGATTTAGCTTATTCATTGGGTGTTCCTAGATAGAGTTTGTTGATCCAGATAAAACATATTGAATGGGTGGAACAAATTATTTCTCCAATTCAGGGGTGAATCTTCCTTATCTTAATATAGACGATGGAGGCAGTTACTAAGGGGGTCTCTCTTATGAACTTAACGAGGTTGCAATTATTTCAAAGATGGGTGATGAATTCAATTCTATATGTTTCAAAAAAGGGTTTTTAATTTTTTCAATGAGATTTAATTTTTTTATGGGGAAAATATTTTTTATTATTTTCACAATGAAATTATTTATTTCATCTTCTCATATATTATTGAGATAACTTTTTTTATTTTCATGGGTTTTATGTTTTTCCCAAGACTAAGTGAATTTTCTTTTTTGGCCATTAATATGATTTTTTGTGGGCATTACTCATTTATAAATGTTTTTCATATGTTTTATAGCTCAGTACAGATACATATGAAGTCATGATGATCAATGTGACTATTATTCATGAAAAGAAATAATATTTTCTTTTAATGATTTTTTACTTCAATTAAATAATGGACACTGAGTAGAAATTACCACTTCTAATGTATAGGTTATATAGGAATTTTTTTTCCTAATTTACTAAATATATACACCTTAATTATTATTTGGAATGATGTATTGTCAATTATTTCCAATATACTCAGTATTATGTAATGTTTATGTTTAGGTACATATATTACCTTGATCAATTTTTGTTATTTTTTATAGATAATATTATTGGATTTTCGAATATTAAAGAACATCGTGAACATCAATTGTGGATTTTGGTAAATACCTTATTAGTGGGGAAATCATACAAAAAATTAAAAACGGTCGTATGTTGTTTTATAAATTATAATAAGTTGGTTATGTAATCATAAGAGATGATATTTTTATGGGGAATTTAATTAAAATGCCTATTGTATAATTATTAAACTAACCAAATTAATAGAGATATGTTAACTTATTGGATGATCTAGATACTATTGATACATTATGATAAATTTATCAAAAAAGTAAAAAAAATGAATATATTGTTAAATGGATTCATTTTACTATGTAATGATGAATTGGAAAATATTTTAAGAATCATTAGAGAAGGTTTATCACTTAATCTTTACACACAAAACCCTACAATGGATAATATTTTTTTATTTATATTTATTTCTCAATGAAGGGATTAATATCTGTCCCCATGAAAATGAAATAGAGGAAAAAATTTACAATTATATTTTATAAATAATTGGATACATTATCAAATGTTTTATTTAGAGTCAAAAAACATAACATAGACATTATAAATTAAGAAAAAATATCTCTATTATTGAAAGTATGAAATATCTACTATTTATTGAAAATTAATGTATTTTTTATGGTCTTGAGTTTTCTGTTGAGGTAATAATATTTTTAAATTTGTTCTGACTCCTTGGTTTTTACCTAATGTTAGTGAGTAATAATATCATGGAAATTTTAGGGGTGTCATGTTCATATTCAGAGCCCAAATCCAAGGATATTTGAATAAGAAGATATTATACAACGTTAATACAAACAATGCAACCTAGGATAAATAGATTGAAGAATAATTGTAGGGTGTTTTACAATGTAGTAAGTATTTCATAGTTTACCCAAATTGTGTCAGAGATCCTCACACATTTTCATGGAAACCATTAATTTTTAACTGTGTCCAAACACAATGTCTATACATGGGTTATCGAACCTTACAGCGTGATAGTGCAAGGGGATATAAGGGATAGTGAAATATTCCATAGATTGTAAACTATTTTTTCAAATTGTTCACCTGATTGCGTGTGATCCTCATATAAGAAATTAGGGGAACATTGTTGGGGCATAGTTTGGAAAACTACGTGGTCAAAATATTAATCCAAGTTTAAATATTTGAATTTAAAATTTAAAATTACATAAATTAATTACATGAACCATCTACAAATTTTCAATTCTCTAGTATATCCTCCTCTACATTAAAGAATTTTCATGAATAAGATAGCATTTTCTCCTCATTATCGATCAGGACTTATAACCAAAAAACATTTATCATGTTCGATCCACACTAGGGAGTTTATCATTATTCTTTTACACATATTTATTTTTATATGTAGTGAAAAAAATATTTTTGAGAAATATAATATATAATATATCTATTTTTTCATCTGTTCATTGTTTTTTATCATATTGCAAACGAATCTGAAGTCCATATTGTGTTAGTGTTCTACCAATGGTATGTGTTAGGTGGATATACATTTTCTATTTTGGTATCATAGTTTTATATCTCTTTGTAGAGGTTCTACATCCCATACTATCTGGATTTTCTCTTGAAATTTATTTAACATATTGACAAAATATTTTGATCGTGATAGGTTTCCCATGATTACCATTTACGATTGGAGGTAATTTACGTCAAATTGTTCCACCATTTAGTTTTACTTCTTTCTTTCTCATTTTATACAACACTGTTGGGTGATTTTGAGTTCCACAATTGTTTTCTGAGCATTAAGGATAATTTAATGAATTTTTTATTGTTTTGAACACCGTTGTTTGCCTATTAATTTTTAAATGAATAGAATTAATTGAACTAAATTGATATGAGAAGGTTGTCTCTTCCTTTGAATATGATTTCATATTATTAAAATTTATAATTGATTTATAAATAAAATATTGAATTGGTTGAATTAATTGGTTTTTTAATGATAATTCTTGATGATTTGATAATGGTAGTTGATAACTTGGACAGGGTCTGTGGATCATGATTCCATTGAACTCTATATAAATATATACTCAATGGATCTATATTAATTATGAAAATGTTTTCCATGGAAATTTTTACTCTTAGGATCCTAATTCTATAGGATCCCAAGGGTAATTTTACCCAATGGATTCAAATTTCTTGGACTCACATTGGGCATGCTCTGTGGACATTCTCCCTGGACCCCACCAACTTTTTTTATCTTATTTCCATCACATTGATAAAATGACTTGATGGGGATGGCTTGGTCATTGATATCATGGATCCGACCATTCGTGTAAAATCCTAAGATTACATAGAGCTGTCATTGTGGATTCCATAATTGTGATTAATCTTCATTAACATTGTTTATATTTTTCTTTTTATTATAAATATACATGGTATGAGGATCAAAATAATATTATTATGCTAGAATATGTTATATCTTCTTCATAATTCCTTATGGATATCCATTTTAATCTGAGATTTACTACTCTTCATAGGGATCTATGTTTTTTTATATTGGATATCATTTCATTGACACTTTACATTTGTTACTACTATAAATATGATTAATTGTAATTTTATTAGGGAATTATACACATATCATATTTATTAATGAATCCATTTGGGGTTCCCTACTGATTGTTTTATCACACCCTATTTATATCACTATTGGGATCCCAAATATAATTCATTGATACATATAGTAACTAGGGAATATTTCAATTATATGATGCATGATTTTTAAACTCTTAGAAGAATGGGAACATATGGCCGAGCTACGGTTGTGATGAAATCCATAGATTGTTCCAGTTGGATAGTTTTATTTTGAAACATATAATATACTAGATTCCCAAATCTATTTTTCCAATAATTTTATATAGATACATGACTTTGTCATCCTATTTTATATGAAATATATTTTCATATATTTATTTCTATAGTCATTTGGATGATTATATTCTGCCAATGTTTCATACTATTCAGTCACTATTGATAAATATGTTTACAACATTGTATTACACTATAATATGAAGTCTTATGCTCCCCACATACTCACATTGAGACCTTAATTTTAGTAGTAATCCTATATAGTATGAGGTGGCATGCTTAGGTCCATGTGGACCACCATCTTAGGGAACCATTTTGTGGAACATAGAATAGGATGTTATATATTGGAATTAGAGAATTTTTTAAAATACTATTTTGATAAAATTCAAATGTGATTAAGATGTGTTCAAATATGGTAATGGGATAACTCTTGGAGTAATTAAGACAAATATCTGAAATAATGATGTTGTAGTTTTTTTGATTTACACTATTAATGATGATTTATTCAAAATTTGGGTCAAATAATTGAGTTTTAATATCTATTATGTAGAAATATTATAAAATGTTTACTAATGAGATGAGGGAATTCCATCTCGTGTATCATTTCAGGCAACCAATAGAAATAAAATTACATTCATTTAGACATGAATTATATTATACATTGCTTTAATTCATGACGTTATTATGTGTTCATGGAGTTACATATATATTGTTTGATAACTGATTTTTGTAGAGATTTCAGAATAAAAGTTTGTAAAAACAGTAAGATATATAAAAAAAGTGTATAAAAATATAGGCAACATCAGACTCTCTAGCAAGTCATTTATTCCATGTTGATACATAGTCTATTGACGACATTGACTAGAACATGTTATGGTTGGGATAAAAATAATTCTACACTTATGTTTTTAGGTGTCTGGGCCAGTCTGTATTAAAATTTGTAACCCATTTTATTCAACTATTAAAGGATAGTTGTATGATTAAAATGAATTTAGAATATTATAAAATTGTGAATATGGGATTTGATCATGACCCAACAATATAGTGGGAGTAAGAAGAGTCTGTAGTTATTTTTATGGTTGTTATTTTTCCCCAATCAGGACATTAGAATAATATACCGATTGTTTATATAAATGATTCAACCTAAACAATGGATTTTTCTATTATCTTGTTGATAATAAATTTATATCATGAGGAACGAGTTTGGAAATGGTAAATATATTACACTTTAAAAAGATTCATTCACATTCAAGGAGAGTAGATAAAACCATGATTTATATGTTATGAGACTGGGGCTACATGTATATTCTCTTATAGTTCCAGTTGTGTAACCACTACTTGTTCCAGTTATATGTTCTAATGCCATGTTCTATTAGAGGTTCATATTCATTATGAATACCATTCAGGAATCCTCGTAAATGTCCAAGACTATTGTAGATCTAATATGTGTATTCCAACAACATCATCGCACCATGTTTTCAATGTATTTTTTTCCACATGATATTAATCTATGGATTACGACATTGTTTTATTATTTTTGATAATATAGAGACACATCATGAGTGGATAGTTAAGACCATGAAAGATATGATTTTGGGTCTATCTAATAACTAATTGATTTTTTGATCCATGATTTGGTATTTTCGCATACTATATTGAAGGATTTTCAAAATATGTTTTATGAATAATATTTTTGAGAGAATTAGAGTTGAAATAGCCAGTGAATTTTCGCCTATGGATTATCTCACAAAGCCTTATATGGATTATTAATAATGATTTGGAGACATTCATAATTTTTTTCTTCTTTATCATACTAAAGAGACAAGTAGGTAAAGAATCTTTGATGAATGTATTATGCATGACAATCCACCACATGTCCATGCATTTTTGCTAAAACAATTACATAGATAGTGAATATAGTGATTATTATTAAGCGTAACTTGAGGAATGATGTGGGAACATGGGGTGAAAGATCAACCTCTCAATGTAGTAGATCAGTAACAGGTTGAAGTAAGTTCCATTTTGAGGTTTCCTATTAGCAAGGAACCATTTAGACTATATTTTATTGTAGTTCTGTCTTCTATCATCCGTTTTTGAGACATAGACACCTGAGGAATCAGTGCAATAGATAATGAGTTGTGTGCTAATCATGTTGTTGGATGATCTATGTAAACTTTTTCAATAGGACCACACATAGATTATTTAGTGGAATGCGATCAACTCTGAATCTAGGGTGAGAAATGGGACATTGAGCTCCATGTAAGGTTGTGAGAAAGAGTAGAACATGTAAGATAGGCTGAGGTTGTAGTTTTGTATGTGTAATATAAAATTTATTCTTACAATGATAGTCAACTTGGCATGCTATTGGTAGTGATTTTTTTTCATCAGGAAATGGTTCAGGCCCAAAATATCATGTATAGAATACACATGATGAATGGATTAGCATCCCATCTATAGTTTGAGGTATAATTATTGTATCTCCCAATAATGTATTTTCCCTTTTTTATATTGGTTCATATCATATATTAATATATATACAATACAATTTTAGAGATAATTGGGCACAATTTATAGGTTTCTGATTGAATTAGGACTCACAATACATTATTGGGGATCAGAACAATGGGAGTATGCTAGCGTTGGGAGTCCCCCGTGAGATAGGTAGGTGTCTATTCTTTTGAAATACTTTTTACTCAAGATAAAATTGATTTATGTCAGACACAGGATGAAAATTCTATTTTATTATCTAGAACATGTCAACTATTATCACCAAAGGATGACAATCATATCATAATAGGGTGGAATGTTTATTCACAACGGTGAATGGGATGCCAAGGTAAACCAAGATAGAATATACTATCATGGGATACAAATTAAAATAATCCAGATAACTATATTGTTACACACTGATCATGTAATGTGATAGAATAAATTTTCTACAATGTATGATCATTTTATGGATGTTTTACTTGTTGAATTATTTAGTTTAACACCTAAGAGAGAGGTGGATTTCTCCACTGATCCAGTTCCTCATGCTACTCTTCTATCGATCCATCTATATAGTATGGGTACTACATTGTATTAGGATATATATAGTCTATTATTTGACATCATATAATATTTTTTATAGTACCAAGCTCTTTTCATGGGGTTGACTGGTCATTTATTTAAAAAATGAAGATGAAAACCTCTATCAATGTGTGGATAATCAGAAATTTAACTAGTTGATAGTTATGAACTCATAAAATTTTCCATGGATATATTATCTCTTTTAAGTGATTCATCATTATGTAGTTTTGATGATTATTTATTTGAGATCATGTAATCACTAGTTACAGGTTTGACCTGCAATCATTCCCCGTACAACTTTTCATAGAGGGTATGGCCTATATGAGTTTCTATTTATGACATTAATTATCAAGAATCTATGAGGAACATTCATTTCATTGAAAAAAATAAATTTCCATCCTATTATGGATTATTTTGTGTTGTTATTCTTCGAAAATAATTTTTTGTTTTCTCAAAATCGACATGACTGTTCAGAAAATTTTTATTTCATTTTGGATACACTGAGAGATGATCAATTATATAACTATGCAGACAAACTGAATATTCATTATGGATAAGATTAACATACATGGTAATATTATCTTAGAGAATAGTGTTTTTTCTGACCTAGAAATGTTGAGAGATAATGTTTCATAATATATATCCAAGAACATCCTTAATATACATATTTTAATAGAGAAATATACTTTTTATAGGTGTTTTAAAAAAGACTTACCATGTTTTGTATGACCTCTTACTATCCTGAGTAAGGAGTGTGTGTGGTTTTTATGGTTTTTTCAAGTGAAAATACAATTCAGTAGATAAAATGAGAATTAATTTAGCAGCAATTATGATTCATCTTAATCATGGTGGAACCTAAATTATATGTTTAATGTATCATGTATTAGTCTAGGAGAATTTCTGAGGTTGGGAGAATGGGTATTGGTGCATGGGTCTCATTTTTTAATGAAATAATAGGGGATATTCTAAGATAATCATATTGATTTAGATTATTTTTTACATGCCCTATACTATTGGAGTAATCACTTATTGGGAGAGAATTCAATGGTGAACATAGAAAACAAAGCCCTCATGTATATATTTATATAACATGACTTGAATTTTAAGAAATGATGGTTCATTAATAATTCCATTCCATAAAAATCATTCTTTTCTATATACGTGGTCTAGAAAATATTGATGTTGATGCCCTGAGATGGAGGAGTCATATACATGCACTTCGTGTCATCATTATTGAATGAATTCTTATGAATTTTTTTCTGAGATTCTCTTAATGGTCTAGGATAGTCATGGTCAAAATTTTCAATCACCTTTAAAAGATACATCCACTTATCTTGGTGCTCTTATCTTTTGTGGAAGACCTTAATCTAGCTGCATTAACAACATTGGTGATCAAATTAACAACCAACATACTTCTTTAAAGGATAAATATCTCTTTATGGCTAGCAGAATTTGTCTTGTAAAATCTAAATTTGTTTCCAAAATTGTTTACCCGATGATGGATTAAAATTTTCTTGTTGGTCCCCATATGAAAATAAACTTTTAGATTAAAAATTTAATTTGGAATGGTAGTACAATTTAAATAAAGCTTCTGACCTTACCATGGGTCACCTGTTTTAAACCTATAGACAAGGGTGTTCTTGGAATAAAAAGTCATAATATTTTTAATGATTCTCTCCTAGCTAAGATGACTTGGCGGCTGCTTCATTACAATACTGATCCTTCTGTCTTTCTCAAGAAATAATTCATTGCCTAGATTAAGAATGGTTATCTGAGTAACATCACTTCTTATATCTCGTCGTCAATTAGGAAATCCTTCTTTAGCATCATGAACAACTCTAGATGGATTTTTAGGGCTAATTTCTCAATGAATTCCGGACATGATAACTGGATGGTTGTCCCGTTAATCTCTAGGCTAACTTCCACCACTCCTCCAGACAACAACAGCTACAATATGAGGGATGTTGTTATCTCCAATGATATCACCATCCATAATCATATCATTAATATCATTAACAATTATCTTATCTCTAACACTGATGACTTCCTCATTTAGATGTATGCTTTTAATGGTGTCTAAGATTCCAAGAGATTATACAAAAGAAAATTCATCAATTCTGATTCTTGATTTAGTTGGATGAATGATTTTATAAATCCTTTGATCAAGTCCTCAAGACATAATTTTATTTGGATTATTTCCCCTAATACGGCCCCACTAAAGGGTGCCTAAAATCTTTTGGGATTCCTCTTTACTCTAGAGGTCACCTGTGCAATCAAAACCAAGAGGGTGGTAATGATTTTTTTGTTATGCTACAGTTTTAGTACATTGTAATTACACTCTTGAAATTTCTGGTTTCAGATGGTCACTTATTGATATTATCAACTCTCAATTACAGCATTGTATTGATTGGGATTCTTCTATGAAAATCAATAATATTTTTATGATAGCAGTTACAGAGATCCTACATGTGGCTTTGTATAATAGAAATATTTTTCTTCATAATAATTACTCATTCAGTCTCACTGCAGGTTGGACGTGTATTCTTATTGGCATCCAGGATGCTTCCTCCCTTCAGTAGTCTCATTGTGACAACTCTGTTGGTGATTTTGAGATCCTTCACCCTCTAAGGATTGTGTGATCTTACAGGTAGACTCAAAACACCCTTGAAGTATTCCTGGAAAGATATACTTTTAGGATGCATCAATGTGAATGCTAATAGTTCCTTGAGAGGAAACACTTTTCTGGTAAGTTGTGGGGCCATTTTTAGAGACTATCTTGGCTTTTGTTAGGGTTGTTTCTTCGGCGGATGTGGTAAGACCTCAGATCTGGAAGCGGAAATGATGGGAGTGATTCATGATGTGGACTTTTCCAAATAAAATGGATGAAAAAAATCTTTGGTTTGAAATATATTCAACCATTGTTTCCCATGCTATTTGGAAGGGGGAGGAGAACCTTGCCCAGCAGATTACATCGCAATGGATGGACTATCTTAACTGGATCATGGAACTCAACTAAATTTCCACTCATGACTTTCATGAAGTAAACATGGTTACTGATTATATTCCCAACAAGGGTGTCAATCCAGATATTACCTCATTAGATTAGTTTCCTGGTGATTTGATACCATTTTATTATAAGGATTTTAATAAGATTCTGTCTTTCAGACTTTTGTAAATATTTTTTTTCTTGATCAATAAATTGTTCCTTGGTAATTGACTGAGGTACCACTTTTAAAAAATATCTTGGTATTGAAATAGTATTGTAACCATAATGTAATGATACTTTTTTTCCCAGTATTGTTTTATGGGGATGAAGCTGATGGTAGGTGGTCTTGTCACGAGTTGTTCCACAAGATAGCATGTGAAGGAAAAACACTAGTGAACACCTAGGATTTTATTATAGTTACCCATTCCTAAGTGGAAATGGTAAGATGTTATGAGGAATTTCCTGTCTTGGTTTACAAGGTCATTTCAATGTAGTAATTCTATATGGATTGTGGTGGATTGATTTTTGAAGGTCTCTAATTTCATGCCCATTAGGGATGCCTTCCTAATAGATGGTCTTGGGTGAAATTACACCCCTGATGTTGTGTTACATCATGGAGTTCCTTAGATTGTGGTATTATATAGGGACGACTTGTTAACATATTTGTTTTCAGAGACTCAACATAACAAATTCTGTATGTAGTTTATCCTCTACATGGAATGCCAACATAAGATTTATTTCTAGTCATAGTGCATTATAATGGTTCTTGAGGACATTCTTGGTGCTTGAATCCTTGAATTTGGGGGTTCTTTGGAGGTACATATACCAATATTTTTGTTTTTATAGCATAATATATTTTAGGATACTATACATGTGTTTTAGTGTGAGATTTTTTTTATAATTCCATTTCGATCATCCATGTATTGGTTTGAGAAAAGAGGGGTTGTGTTGCTCTTGAAACATCTAATGCAGCGGAATTTGGAGAATCTATTGTTGATCTAAATGTGGATGTATACTTCATATTCTAGGAATAAATCACATGACATTCATTTCCAATGACCTTTGGAGTAATAGGATGAGAATTAGGTCATTTTAATATCCAAATAAGTCTAGGGAATCAAAAAAAATTATCCAATGGTAATAATTAATTTATATATATTAGTCTTTCTGGGTTATGGAAAGAGTTAAGAAAGTATACTATCTGATGTAGATACCATATAGGTTCATATTATTTCTTGACATATTCCTTGTTTCTTACCAACCCTAATAAAATTTGGACTGGTCTCATACACCACATCTATATGAGGTCGAGTTGTCTGTTGATGAGTACTCTGAGGAGTATCATATTCATATCATTTAGAAGATCACAATGGTACTATGAGGCCAGGATATTTCTCCAGTGTGGGTTCAATGGATGAAACACCATTTATATATTGATATATGGGTGTGGGACATGAACCAATGTTCCTACTAGCTTGAGTTCTTATTAGATGATTCTTCACCACCCTTGTAAGGGAAATTTGAAGATGAATTTTTTTAAGCGGTATTGAAATATAATTGATTTTCCTTTGAGATATGGATCCCTTAAAATTCATCATAACTCCTTGGCTTTGACCTAATGTGAGGTAAGAATGCGATCAAAACTATTTAGGGGGTGTCTAGGGATTCTTTGGAGCATGGATCCCATGTTATATGAAAAGGTAGTTGGGACACATGCTTTACGGAAATCCTATGACCCGAGAAGCACATTTTGAGGAAACAATGTATGGAATTTTACTAGGAAGAAGGGGATGGATTGTTCCCCAATCCATGTGCATCAGTCCACATGATCATATTTGGCCACCTATAGTTTTTGGAAGAGTCAAAACACATAATAAGTGAACATTTTTCTTTACCTTTTACCATGATTGTGATTCTGGTGACATCAAAAAATGCTTATGGCATGGAATTAACATAGTTTTCAAAGATATGCACATGAACTGTGCATGTACTATTTAAGGATAGTGAGTGGAACACTATATTTCAATATTTGTTCAAATTTGAGTCCATGTAATTTGTCATAGTTAAAAATTGTGAATATTCAATTGTATCCTTAATCAAATTATTACAAAAATTGTACTATCAATTTTATTTTCTCTAGAGAATCCTCTTTCACGATAGCTCTTTAAACCCTAATTTATTATTTTCACTTGATTATCTATCTAGACTCTAAATTGAACATTATTTGTCTCGCTGGATCCACACCATCGAGTTCTTCAATAATCTCAGGTTATTATTCATTTGTCTATGTAATAACAGATTTATTTTTGATATGTATAATATTAAATATTTCAAGGGTTTTCATCCATTTTCCTCTTGTCTTCCGATATGTATAAAAAACTATAAACTTGATAATGGGATATTTTTCTATAAATGGTATATTTTAAGTGGTGTATACCTTTTCAGTTATTGTTTTTTTGGTTTTTAGATTGTAATATATGTGATGAATGCGTAAATTTTAGTTGTTTACCCTAAAATTGATAAAATTTAATGAATAAATTATTTGGAACCTATTTGGTTCGTATGATTACCATTATATGGTTAAGGGTTATTCACAACTACTCGAAAAACTATTGAGTTGTGTTTTTTAATCTTCTTCATTTTATACAACTCTGTTAGATGCGTGTGTGATATCAAATTTTGGTTGAAGACATAATTTTTATTTAATGTATTTTTATTTTTGATTAAACCTTATTTTACTTGTTCATTTGTAAATGAAATGAATGATTTATTTAATTTATGGAAGATGTTTGTTTCCACCATTTCATGATATTTAATTTTATTAATATGGATAACTGATTTTTCTGGACAATATTTAATTTTTTGGATGAATTAATTTGTTATTAATGTTATTGATTGATGAATTGATAATGGTAGATGATTCATTGGACAACTTCCTTAGATCCTAATTATATTGAATTTCAGGGATATTTATACCCAATAGATTCTTATTGATTATGGATGTGGATTCATTGGTCATTTTTACTCATAGGATTCTGAAACCACTAGATGCCAAGAAATTGCTACCCCATAGATCATGCTTTCATGGACTCATAGTAGACATGATCCATGGACATGATCCTTGGAATCCTCCCATGTAATTACCGAGTTCCCATCATGATTTTTAATGGACATTATTAGGATTCATTGGCCTTCTATTCATTGGATCCATCACTTTAAGGCCTAACACAAGATTACAAGACATGGCCATTGAGGATGTTATGCATGTGATTACATGAAATGACCATCGTGAATATTTTTTTATGGTTTAATGACAACCTCGTTATGGGTATCACATAATAGATATATGAATGTACCATATTTTATCATCTTATTTAGGATTTATTTAATTACATGTTTACGAGAGCTTGAAAATTATTAATGAGGAACCATATTTGGTGTGACGTGATCACATTTATTTGACACATTAAATTTATTATTGTTAAAAGTTTTATATATTGCACAATTCATAGGATTTTATACAGAAAACTAATTTGGTAAAGATGTTTTTAGTGGATTCCTAGTACGTGTTATATCAAACCATGTTTGGTCCACAATTAGGAAAACTTAAAGACATCATGAATGTAGGTATCAGCTATAGAAATCAAACATTGTATAATGATCGATAGATAAATGAATAGAAGCAGGGGTAAACAAGGACAAACTATGATCTTGATACAATATGGATGTAGTTATTTTTTTATTTTTTTGTTATATGATACCTGAACTAAATTTTTTTCCCACATTAATGTTTTTATAGTCAATTTTTATATATATACATGACATGATAATCATATTGTCTTTGAATATTTTTTGGATTATTTTTTTCTTTATTCATCAGTATGTTTTTCTTCTATTGGGGTTTTATATATTGATTTATAAATTAATAAATATGATTACCCAAATATATTACACTCTCACATGATGTCATAGTCTTCCCATACACACACCATAGGCCTTCGTTTCTAGTCGGTAGACTCCGGTATTTATGGAGTCACACATGATGATATTGAAACAATTGGATCAGGAACCCATTTAGGGGAAGCCAGGTGAGGATGTTTCATATATATTCAAATTGAAGGAGAGAAAAAGTAAAATATTTAATGGTAGGTCATGATCAATGAATTTAACTAATCTATACAATACCACCTATTAAAGGTGAACATGGTTGATGATTCACTTATTACAATTTCTAATGAATCATTATAATGGATGCGTATTTAAAGAGATGCATTTCACATAAATTTATAGTTGATGGACCATAAAATCATAAAAGAACGGGAAAAGTGATATTTATACCAAATTAATGTTAAAATATTCATAAAAGAGTTTATTATATAGTTTTTTATTGATGGTATGAAGATAGTGAAGAAGGTAGTAAATATTCCAGAGTGGAACCTTTGAGAATGAGTGAATTAAAAAATCCAGGATACAAATAAATATCCCTTAAATACCATATCTAATAAATAATCTGTATTATGACGCACATAGATTATGATTCTCTAAACATTATAAAATTATAATGGTGTATAGAGTGCCCAAAGAAAAATTCTTTAAGGATAAAAGGAAGTGGGATACAACAGTTTATATTTACGGATATGTGGTTTTCCAAACAATTATTTCTAAATATTAAAAGTATGACACTATGATTTATCAAATATTCATAACTTTATGGAAATTGTAGAAGATTAAAAATTATTATTTTATATGGAATTATATTAATTATAATTTTAATAATTGAATTTGGGATGTTGTTTATCATTCATTCATGTTAGAGTTTTTCATTTCTTTATGACATGATTTATCACATTATGGATTTTTCATGATATGAACTAATAATGTGTTATGGAATCAGTGAGTAACACTATCAATTGTATCTGGTGGATAACTAGGAATTACCATAGTGTACTATATATATATTAATTATAATTAGATAAAGGGAAAATATTTATCATATCATATAATGGGTAAACCCATGTTTCATCTGAGATGATAATTCAGTGTCGATAAAATTATTTGAGACGATATATAGTGGATCATAATGATGGAAATAATTAACACATCCCCTGGTATAATTCTCAAATAATAATAGTTCCCATTATATAATACAAATTACACTATATTGGTCTTTTAAAGGGATGAGGTTATGAACCCCATGATATTGAAATAAATTTGAGATCATAAGAATCTTTGTTAGTTCCTAATCATGATATATTATAGAGGATTAAAACAATTATAAAACATAATAATACTAAACCATGTCATCAAAATAGATATTTGTGTTATTATTACAGTGATTTAGAGTTTAAATTTATATATAAGGTATTTTATTGCATATCATGATGAAATTTGATTATCAAATTTGTGATTAAGGTAATATTTGCCGATATATTAATAGATACATTTGAAATACCTAATAATAAGAAGAATGTTTCGTATTTCATTGATATTTTGTAGAACCTATGTAGAGTGAATGTTGTGTTCTTATATAAAATTCCGGGAAGAATAAAAATTATGTTTCACAAGGAGTTATAAAAAATTAGTAAAAATAGAACATGATCTCACTTATGATGATTATTCATTAAATAACAACGATCATAGTGTTACAGTATAATGAAATAAGAACACTCACATTGTTAATTGTATTTAGATGATTATTAATATTGTAGGGGAAGCATGGGAATATAAATATTTAATATGTTATAATTGTAAATATTTTATTCAATATAGTTAAAAAAAGGTATATTAATAAATTCTTAAATGTGGGTTGAATGAAACACCCAATGCGGTTTTTATAATTTTCTATTAATATTATTTCCATGATTTATAACATATGATATACGAAATAGAAAAATTATATACAAAATTATTCATTTAATTATTATAATGTATGAAAGAAACCACTATCAACTAAATAATCCACCCAAGCTAGCATGTGATGATTGTGAGGTGAAACAATATAATAGATGACAAGGTATTAATATGACAAAACAATACAAAAACTTAGAGTAAAACCTAGGAGAAAAAGATATATCCAATATGCATACAATCCTTACCAATCCTAATAAACATGACATTATATTAGGATATCAACAATAAATCTCCATGTGTCCATATATCACATCCAGACTATCCACCTATGCATGAAACATTGATATTATAACTTTACATGCTACATAATACCCTTCCCAATACCCGAGTCATGAAAAACAACATATATAATCACTAAAGAAAAAAAAATAAGGCTGGGAGAAAAAATCCCTGTATGATACCACCAAATTTTCTGTACAAGATATAATATAAAAAATTAATTACATATGTCATTTAATATTTACTTAGTGATAAAAATAATTTTCATTGATCCAATGCGATTTGTAAATGATTTTACATTGTTATTTCATAAAACCTTTAAATATTAAATAATCAATTAATATGATAAATATAATTGAAAAAATAATAATTCATATAAATACACCATAAGGTAATCAAGATAAGATATATACAAATAATGACCCTTCATGCGATGCAATAAAATAAAACATCGTGAGAAAATATGTAAGAAACTGTCTATAAAAAATCAATCATGAAATAAACATTCATAAATGAAAAATCAATCTGTACTGGGCCATGAACTATTGAAATACATTCTAGATGTATAATATCCTAAAAAATACATACATCAGTACCAAATAATACCATTTCATGCCACAGTATATCAATATCACATGTTAACCCATAGCGTTTCTACGGACACTTGTATCACTCATGTCCCATTACTAATTGCATCAAAGTGTCCCAATGTTCCATGTTTATCATACAATATTTCATAACCATGATGAAAATTTATAAACTGATTTCAAATAAAATACAAACCATTTTAGATATTCAGACACCATTTCATAAACAAAACTTCGATGCATGAATTTAAAAACACTCTTAGTGTGGAAACACTATTATTTATGAATATCCCCATCAAAAACGTGAATTTTGAAACCAAAAATTGAAACCAAAAATCACATTAATTTAAAGAATAAAATAAATAAATTCCACAATAATGAAATTAATCTCATTAAATTTACACATTTTATAGGAACACAGACCTCTAAATTAATTTATAATAAATCACCATTAAATGTGGAAATTGAGGATGTGTAGACAGGGTCTTCATGATCCATATTCCTTAAGAAACACATTAACCCTCTATAAAACACCTTATATTTTCCAATCATATCCCCTTATAGTTACAAAAGATAAGAGGATAATATATCAAATATATATCTATGTGAAAAAATAAAAAACAATTAATAATGCATCAAATATTGAGATGATCCATCAAGAATGAAGGAATAACACATAGAATCGAAGGGGGGATACCTCAAAGGAACTCTGTAAGTATTTGAATGATCCATGGTTATATTATAGGGATATTACGAATTGAATATCCTAATTTATAAAGGGTAAAATAATAATTTTAACAGTTCGGAAGGGGGTCAGATAGTTTCATGGTTCACGAGGCATGATTAAACAAAAGGTGCGACTTAACTGTGTTCCTAACTATGAATTCTATTTTAGGGTGCACAATTTCTACAAGGGGTCCCATATTTAGATAATATCATGCTCAATGCATGATAAAACCTTTTAAATCCACAATATACACTAAATGGTACCCTATTCCTTAATCTATATTTAACAATGAATTCACCAAAACTCTAACAAATGCCACATGTACTTCAAATATGCATACCACATTATTATAAAATAGTTAAACTAGAATCAACCCTATCCTTATGACTTTACTATTAAATTCAAAACACTTCTTTTCAACCTCCAACACTTCAAATATTTCAAAACACAAATGAAAAATAGCAAGAATCAACTTAGGCCTACCTTTGACCCCAATAGTGTCACAATTATACACACTATAAAATATTTCTCCCCAAAAAAATATTCAATATTCTAAACAATCAATGAAATAAGGACACTAAAAATTAATAAATTATTCCTATTAACATGATCTTTTGACAACCCATCTGCACTAACATAGTCCCTAGACCGTGTGAACTATTTTACCTAGTGATACCTTATCCTGGTCATACATGATATTAATTGGTAGCTCAACAATGGTGTTATCGGGGTCCAGATAAAAATCATCCATTTAAATCTCACATGATTGATTCTAGTGATACATCCTTATAATGGATATATAAAACAAATCATGCGTCAAATTCAATAAAGATGGTACATCCAACCAATATACCTCCTTTATAAGTCACTCCATGATCTCAAAAGGTACAATATACCTTGTTTCAAACATACTTTACATAACCCACTAAGGATGTATCATGTAAGGTGAAGATCTAAGAATAGCTATATCATCAAACTCAATATATAGTTTCAAAATATAAAGTATGAATAATATTTATGACACTTGTATGTTTGGACAATCCTCTTCTATATCAACTTCACATTTTCAATCATCGAAAGGATGAGATTTGGTCCAATCAGTGACTGCTCTATGAAATCTATAAAATACAATATAGATCTACCTGGATGATAATAAAAATATTCAAAGTGATTCATATTTATATAATCCTAATATCAATTATTGTATCAAAAATACACAATAAGAAATTAATTTTCCCATGATGCAATTAAATCAATCACTCAAGATTGAAGACTATCCTCATAAAAATGGATATAAATCTTTATCAATCAATCCATCTACGGGTGATAATACATGACCAAATATAATTACTAATAACTACTCATGTGTAGAATATTACAAATCCCATGGGTGAAACTTGCGTCCATTTCAGAAATAACTGAAATGGGGACCCAATTATTTCTCACTATTTCTCAACATATAAGTCCCTTTGTTATTCACTATTCACATTATCCATAGTATGTACGATATAGATCTACTTTTTGAGTGAATCAATGATCATAAAATTCTTAACATAACCATAGAAATTTCATGGTAAACCAATGTATAAATCCATGAACATATAATACCACACCCATTATAGAATTCTTAATGATTGAATCAATCCAATAAGTATCTTGTGTTCTACATTTTTTTAGAATAGGTATACACCATTAATAAAAAACAATCAAATTCCTCATCCATGGACACCAATACCAATGTTCAATGTTGGGATAAATCTTGGTATGTACAGGGTGTTTCAAACAACAAAAATAGTGTAAGCCTTCCATTATTTCCCACCCCAAGAAAATTAAGTCCATAATCCTACTGTTGAATACAAAAGATCCACTAGGAGACTGAGACCACTCACAAGAGGTCTCCACAAAATAAAACTGTATACCTATTCAATGGAAAACAGTTTTATTCACAAAATTAATTCAAACTACGCAATAAAAAGATGATTTACCTGTCAGAAAATGCAATTAATATTTTTTAACAACCTCTCCCACATTCAAGATCATCTCAGCAAAAAAAACTCATTAGAGACCACTAATATATATATTTCTTATTGGGTTGTCTCGTTAATTTTCTACTCAATTCATTTTCAACATCATTAACATTCACAAGTGTTTATGAAATATCAATATGAAAAATTTACATACACTCTACCCAATTTCTCAATAACATGTTTACATTCCTCAAGGTAAATATTTATTACAATCAATTTTGATCAAATTAAACTATAAAATAATCCCCATAGAGTAAGTGACATTACATTTTGTGTGAATTCATAATTTCTACCCACTCATGATCATGGGCTGGGTAGTTCTTCCCGTTAGGGATGAATTGGTGAGTGTTATATTCCATCGCTTATTTCCGATGCATTAAAAAACATCCAAAAAATGTCTTAGATGGTTCACATAAAACATCATAACCATAACCATGTTCTAGAAAAATAAAAATTGGTGCTGAAGTTAATCTCATTATTATCTCCTCTAAATATCTCTAAATTTTTTATTTCACATAAAAATTACACCCTAATGTGTTTTTTTATCATTGAAGTTGTGATAATATAGATGTTCTACATATAGATTATATAACAAACCATTAATCTCAAAAAAATATCGAAATAAAACACATTATTTGGAAACTCCCAAGATTACACATGATTTACATTCTCATGATCCAATGTAAAAACATTCCAAAATAAAACATTTCCCATAAATTTTACTTCACTTATCAAAAAATAATATTTATAAATAATACCAGATAATTGATATTACTTAATGGATTAAATAATGATATCTAAATAGTCCATAATATCGTCTTCTATATAGTATAATACCAATATATCATGCAAAAACACCATAAAAATAGAATATGAATTGATGAAATATTCGGTTAATTAAACAATAAATATTGTTGGAGTGTTAATGAGATATAATAGCATGAACATAAAATTGATATTTCCTCATTGGATCTTAAACATTGTGTTAGGTAGATCCACTTATTTCATTCCACACATATGGTTCCCTAAACAAATGACAATCCTTGAAAATAAAAAATCCCCTCTAATATGGTCAAAAATATCATCATTCCTAGGAAAAATACATATTCTATTAATAGTCAGATAGTTTAACTTATGATAATCCACAAAATCTATGATACTACAATTTTTTATTCTTATAATATAATCTATCATAATCCAACAGTGACATGATAGGGGAATAAATTACTTATCCTGTTATTTATCAAGATTGAATTTATGATCCACCTACATATTAGGTGTAATTTGATAAGATGAAATAGAATTGGAAATCATACCAATTAGGGGACTAAAATTAAACATGACCTCTCTCTTCACATTAAACTATAAAAAATCATTCAAAAATTACTCTGGGTACTGAAAGACTACAGTTATAAGAGTACTACTCAAAAAAGTTTAGAAAAATCATGAAACATCTATTACATAATTAACATTATTGTCAAAATAGATAGGATGATCTGGGTAAAATCCCATATTTTAGAAGACTATCAAATGTAAAATAAAAAACACATCCAAGGTATCTCATTCAGTGGGAGAGGTACTATAATATATTGGAAAATATTTCATGAATATAAAAAAATAATACATATATCTTGAGTAAAAACACTATGATAAATATTCAAAAATGATCTATAGTAATAATATAATTTAAAATATTAATATAAATGACTAAAATAACCCATATTACCATTTAGTTATATATCTTCACCTAACATCTCAGACACTTGATTCCCTGTTCATACCTATATCAAAAAGGGCTTTGAATATCAAGAAAATAATTATATATGTTCTGAATGAAATGCCAAAACATCATCAAATATGGATGGTATAATGTAATGAGTGCCACATGTATCAAATACATTTATAACTATATACTATAAATCAATAATCATACCTCTAAAATTATTTTTCCCAATATTATACTCCCCATGTTTATTTTCCTTCACATAGATCCTTTTGGTCATAGCCACAAAAACAACCCCCCTTGCTAATGAATTTGACCGACCACCCACAAAATCATTTGTATGAACCTTAAAACACTTGGTTAGGTTATATCCTACCTTAATACAATATACTATCCTTTAAAAAAATTAGCTGGAATGATAATCCACAATGATGGAATTTATTAGGATTCTCTATAATTTACAGCTTTCTAGGACAACACATTCCCCACAGATTGCATAAAAACATTTCCCTAAAGAAGATACTGAAATAGGTCCTAAAGAAAACATTGTACAATTTTCCATTATTTTCTATCCAGAATACACACCGAAGATAAAAACTACACAAATAAATTCTCAATCAACACTTTTCATAATAGCTATGTATGAATCATAAAAAAAATTCCTTTTCAAATACCACTATGATGTTCGGGAGACACACGAGAACCGACATTGATAGAATATTCATATATATAACCAACACAAGCCATTATTCCTTTTGGTAATCATTTATGAAATTATATGATGATAGATACACCAGCTCGAAAATGTGGGTGAAATACTATAGATGAGTATTATCCATATTCTCCATGGTTATAAACTTCCATGTCATTACCACATGTAACCTATCAGAGTAATACTACTTATTGAATATTTTCATATAATAAGTCCATGTAACATACTCATGAAATGGAATGTACAATAGATTCATGCCATCTACTTCGTAGTCCCTTGAGCATTTATGTTGAAAAAATACCTTAGTGCCATCAAGATCCATTAAAAGATTCATAAAATCTTAATCTAATATATCCACTCATCATATTCCTGAGGAGCGTTGTCACCATGTACGATTTGTGGATGCATCTTAATAAATTCAGATCCATGATCTACCACATGTAAAACGACTCAGAAAACTACTTGATCATGATTATGAATTATAAGGATTACAACTTCAACCATAGAAGCTCCCAATGGTGGATTCACCTACAAATAAAATCATGTAGCATCCTCTTTCATTTTTTGAATATCACATCATGGAAGAATTATCAAATAGGAATTATAATTTGACCAATATTTTTTTTTCATATACTAAAATATTATAGAGAACTTCATGAATTCCAATCGATGATTTAATAAATTAAAAATTTAATCCAATAATGAATTATATTAATAAAAAATTAAATAAGAAGCGAAAGGATAAATTAAATAAAATCCCCTTCTATGATATTGAAATAATCTCAATGAAGACATCCCAATGTTTGTAAAAAAGTTCTAACCACCCGTGGTGTATCGATTTAATAAAAAGGGAGATGGATTGGAACCCTCCCACACTTACTACATAAATTCTATCTATCCTGACTATAATTTACCGAACATATAAAACCAAAGTCAGTTTGTAATAACACACATCAGGATGAGTACCCCCTCATACCGAATTACAATATACTATCTTGAGTCAACTAAACATACAACCAGAGCTGGCATTTCATGGTTTTGTGGTGAAACAAGATAAATAAAAACAATCATTAAATACAACAAAACAATACATACAAATAGAGTAAAAAACTAGAACAATAATAATCATCCATGATCCATACATTCCTAACCCAACCATATAAATTTCATTATATAATAATATAATAATAATAAATCTTAATGTGACAAATTATATCCTCCAAAAAACCCCAGTTTGTAGGAAACAAATAACATTGATGTTGAATTGCTATAAAATTTTCAACACTTAACGTGATAACTTATAAAAACCTCTAAAATCCACCAATGGAAAATATAGGGTGTGAAAAAAATACATAGCATGATACAAATATATATTCTTTAAAATTTCCAATATCAAGGATGAATCGGTTTTATTTTCTAATGTAAAAGTGTTTTATAAAATATTTTCATAAATCCAAACCCAATTGTAAATAATTATTCATTAGATTTTCAAAAACCACATCCACGTACACAATACTAGAAATATGAAAATTATAATTGATAAATGATGAATTTATATCTATATTCCATAATGAATGAATGAAAAAAATAACAACAAAATATCCATTCATAGGAAACCATGTTATACAATCTCATTTGATACCATGTGAGAATCTATCCATGAAAAAAAGTATATTATGATATAAAAACATAAATGAAAAAAGAACTATGTATTTGTCCCTTCTAAATAGGAATATGTACTACATATAAAAGATACTATAGATGGAATAAATTGTTATAAAAAATATAAAATCATTCTATAGTTCATCGATATCACAATGTAACCCCAAGTAGTTCCACACACAATAGGGTTACATATGTACCTTCCCTATAAATTTTTGGTTCCCAATATTCCATGTTTGTAAAAATGTATTTCATACAATTCTCACAATTTATAAAATGATTTAAAAAATATGTTTCTCTTTAGTGATTCATAACCCAATATTAAATTAAAATAGTATTTAAAAGGTAATTCAATAAATTGGAGTCAGATAACATATTTTTATATAAACCGCCACTAAACACCTGAATCATTCTATTAAATACCTTCATAAAAAATACATTGATTTCAATGAATAGTTTATTGAAATTTTACTTGAAAAAAATCAACTAATTAAAAATTGATTAAATAAAAACAACAAACTTTTAGTGGAACCAATGAGCTTCATAAATAATGATCGAAGAATAGTATATCGGGTCCTCACGATCCAATACCCACAAGAAATAAATATTTTCTCTATAAAACCCAACTAATTTTTAATTTACAGATCATAAGAGTTCTGTAATATGAGAAGAGAAGATATCCTATAAGGATATAAGAGGAAAATAAAACCCTAGATAAAAAACACAACAAATTGTGAGATGATTTATCAATTATAATGTAATTCCACTAAGAAACGTTGTGGTATACCTAAAAAGTACTAGAGATGGGATAAGATGATCCAAGGTGTTATTAGTGGGTGATAAGGATTTAAAATTAAAAAGGTAAGAAATGTAAAATACAATATTTTAAAATTTTACAAGTGGTTCCATGGTTTCATGGGGTGTGCCGCACTATTAAACTTATTATTCACCTTAATGATGATCCCATACAAACCATTTTCTATGGGGGTTTCATTGGTGACACTAGGTGACACAGGGTTGGATAAAATCATGATGATGCTTTGTGACACCCCTATAAAACACCCAGACACTGAAGAAAGTTTTTTAGGATGTATAAATATTTTAATTAATATGATAAAAATTTAGACAACATTTCCAAAACCTCATAAAGGAATACCAAATAGTTCCTACATGGTTAATTTAACATGCACAATAACCATAGAACTGCGCCATTTTTTCCAAAAATATTTATTTTCGACCATGGATACATAGAAATTTTTGGACCGAAAAATATAAATACAAAGAGTCAAGTAAGGCATTATAGTGACCCAAAGGGATTCACATATAGTATATAATAATGCAGAATCAAATACACTATTTGATAACTAAACAAAATATAACTAACAAAATAGGTAATGTAATAGACCATAATTAAATTAGATTTAATAAATGTGGAAATTTTATTCTTTAATGAAAACAATGAATTTCACACAATGAATGATATATATTTAAAGAATATATTAAAAAAATATTATTAACATATTTATATGATATGATGAGAATAAGAAAAATTATTTTAGAAATTTATAAAATCAATTATATTAAAATTTAATATGATTTTTATATATATGGTTTTTTTAATATATTGGTAAGAAATATAGTTTCTGAATATTATTGTATCCAGTATGTGTATTGACTTTGTATAATAATTTGTAAAAAATTTAAATATTATAATTCATGCAAAATAATTAAATCTACACAAAAATAAAATGATAATTATTATTAGAATACTGTAACACAGATGAAATTTTATTTCTTATATAATATTAATAATAATGAATTATTTTATTTGTTTACAAAATTTAAATAAATAGTATAATATAGATGTATTGTAAAGATTTAATGTACAAAAGAAAAATAATATGATGTGATTAAATATAAATAAAAAGTAATAATATTTAAAGAATAATTTTTATTTATTGTGGAAATTTTTTATTAATAGATTGTAATAACCATTATTTAATAATTATTGTAGAGAAATATATTACGTATATATATATTAATTTAAATTAATATTCATTTAAATATTATTATTTCGTATGGAATAAGAAAATAATTTATTTTTATTTATAATATTATATTTTTATAAAATAATTTTTTCATGAACACATTTTTTATTAATATTTAACACATTTATAAATTGATATTAATAATATATAGCTTCTATAGGAAATTATCATTAAATTTTTTTATTAAGATTAATAAATGTTTCCCCAAAAAATATGTTACTGATGTTAAAGTTAGTCAAAACACTCTAGGGTAAAATAATATAAAGGTATTTAATCAAGGGTGTTAAAAAATGTCCTAATACATTATATTTAAATTAGTTTATAATGGGATTATCAATATCCACAAATATATTATTTTTAGTTGATAAATATTGTGTACTTTCATCATTATAATGGTACCGAGATACGTTATGTAACAGTTATTTGTGAATGCACCACTCAAAAGTTACCTATAAAATAAACCATCCCCCAACCTTTTAAATCATCATTTCAAATTATTTATCTATAAAATATCTATCAAAATCCACGCCCCTATATTCTTTTTAATCTATTGGGAACTATTTTTAATATGAACATGTCGTAAAAATAACATTTTCAAGAGGCCCTAAAAAATGATATTGATGTCTTGAAGTTAACTGTTATCCTCTATTAAAATTTCATTCATAAAAAAATTTCGAGGACTTTTTGAGCATAAATTTTCACGTAAGTAAAATAGTTTTAAAATATAATTCAAATATAAATATTACATTATCCTAATATTATCACACATTCTAATCAATTTTAACATTAAAAATTAGTTGTTTTCATCAGTATAACAACCTATATAAATGATGATATTTTTTACATCATGGATCACTAAATAACATAAATACTAGAAATATTATTTTAAAATAATTATTTAAAAAAATTAATAATATTTTTATAGTTTTACTATTCCATTGTATATTAACAAAAAAATATATTTTTTAAAATTTAGTAAACATTAAAATAGATAATTTTATGTGTTCCATGTACCCTATGGCCATATATTACCTAAAATGACTATGTAACCTGAGAAAAAAATAAAAGATATAAATTTAATCTCATGAAAATTATAAACATTGTGAACCCATGATCGTCGATTAACAACTGAAATCCCATGATTTATGAATTCATGGAAAACTAAAATTCTTGAAATACAAATAATAACATTGATATGGGAAATTAATATATTACAAATAATGAATAATACATAAGTTATAATATGAAAAATATAAAATTATAAGATTATTTTATATATTAAAAATAAACCAATATTCCAATACAATGTATAATAATTTTCTCGGCCATGTAGAAGTCTAAGGTAAGCGTTTTATTCCTAATCTCGCACATAAATCATGATTTCTTGTGTCAAAATTCTAATTTTTAGAAATTGCCTTTACCTTCCTTATACAAAAAAAATATTTTTTCTAAATTGGTTATTTCATATAATATCATGTTTTCTTAACTATTCATATCAATTAATATAGAAATTCAATATATTTCTTTCTCTAAGGGGGAGCTATCGTAATATACCTATTTAATAGGAATAGATTCGTTTAAAAATTATTATAAGATATTTTTTAAATGTAATTCTCTATACTAATAATGCATTTGTTATCTATTTTCATTTAGAAAATAATTTCTTTATAAAAAAACGTTTTGTAAAAAATTATAATGGATTCTACAGGGGTCATTTTCTAATGTTTTTAACATTATTTTATTTATAATAATATTTTATTTAATTTCAAACATTAATTATTTTACCCTCCATCTAATTATATATTCCTTACGATGTGCACTCTCTATGTTTTTATTTCCGTGAAAAATAATTCTTATAAAAAATGTTTTATATAATATTTAATTTCAAGATAAATTTTATAAAAAACTATATATATTTTTTCTTTTTATTTGAAAAAGTAAATTTTAACTATCTTGTGATGTGGTTATAAATTATATTCATATCTTTTAATTTTGTATGTATTTAACTCAGGACAAGATTCCGTGAAAGCATTCAACAAATTTTTTCTGAATTATATAGGACCATGTCATGATTAATTTATTATTAAACCCGTTTAATTCATAGATGTTAACATACTTATTAGGGTATTTTGGATTCTTTCTTTCTAATGTGGTGTGTATATGTTTTTTTATTATTATGTGAGGAATGTGTATGATATTAACCTCTAATTAATTGTGTAATTATTTATATCATAGAATATTAGAATGGGACACTTGTAATAAGATCATGTCAAAATATTTATTAGACACTGGTAGATTTCTCATGCCAATAATGTTCTAGGTGGGCAGTAATCCTAGTCCATTAAAATATAAAATCCATATATTTTAAACATGGATACAGTCTTTAATTCATTTATAATGTCTATAAAAATAAGATATGTTATAAAGTGTAAATCTATAATATTCTACTGACTCATGATTACTAAATCATAACTCCTCACTTTAATGAATCATTTCCTTAGTTGTTATGAAATATTCAATTTATAAATAATTATTTTTACCAATTTATTATTTGGTATGGTTATCATATATTATTTACACACACATGTGTTATGTTCTGCATGCCATATTCTTACCTAATGACAACTTCTGATCTTTGATTGACATCTATTAATTTTAACCCTTATTAAGAACTCAATCTCATACATTCTTTTGTTTTAAATCCCCTGTATATAAAAATTAATATCTTATTCTATATTTTTATAATTGTTTCATGGGTGATGAAAATATATATTAGATATATTGTATTTTACTATGAAATATGTTAGTTAAATATCTTTTCTCCAATGAATTTAAAAATATAGGTTCTATAGTAAGATATATTATGATATAAAATGAAATTTATGTAAAAGGATGTAAAATAAAAGTACATTACGATTGAGTAATCTCAGCAAATATAATAAATGCTATTGTGTTTTTATATAAGACAGTTTACAATTGGTGTTGACTGAATTCCATGGTATTGAGTTCACATAAACTAGTATCACTGATGAGTGTCTTGCACATCAGTTGAGGGAGATAGTTATACTATTATTTTGAAGATATTTATTTTCGATGTTTAATTGTTACATCACTATTTTATCATGGGATGTTAAAATTTTATTTCTCATATGTCATTTTATATGATGATGAGAAATTTCATATGGTATTTACCCCTCCTATTCACTTGTTCTCAGTGGAATTTAATTTATTTTCACATCCGAGAGAGGCTGAGTACAAGGTCGATATAGTAAATGATAAAGAACTAATATTGATTCCCAATTTTCATATATATACAATAAATACATCAATTATTATATATCTGTTGTAGTATTTTGAATAAAATGGTTTCATTCCTCTATGTATGTCCCCTTGGGGTTCCACGGTATAATTATCAATGAAGGTGGAAAAATCATTATGCCTATGTGTGGATTATCAAATGTCGGTGTAAGTATAATTAAAATACCGATATTCTAATTAGATTATTGATAAATTTTTTTCAATAGTTGATAAAATGTACTTTCTATTCAAGATTGATATGCTATTGGACAATCATCAACTTCATGTGGGATAATATTATATTACACATACTAAATTTAGGAGTAGGTATTTTCTGTATGATTATTTTTTTATGTTCTTTATATTGATGAACAATAATAATTAGATTATAGAGTAGATGAATATAATATTTCATCTATATTTGATATTTTTTATTGATAAATTCATCAATAATATTCTTGTATACTCCTAGATGACTAAGGGTGATGATTTTAATTTGAAGTTGGATCTTAATATAATGATGGATTATATACTATATATGTGTCATTTGATATGTATGTATTGGATCCATGATGTTTACTTCTTGGGGTTGTTATAGGAGTTAGAGTAATATCTAAAGACCCAAATAAGGTTTATGACATAGTTTATTTTAATATAAAAAATTATTTTTATTGAAATTTATACCTATAAAAGTTTGGTAATATAATTATAAAGACTCAATGAGGACCACTTATAAATGGGAATTCTAATGATGGCCATTACTAAGAAGGGGGATAAAACTTTATCGTATTATTTATTGATATATTCCTTTAAGGGTTGAACGTATTTATAAAAATTTCTCTTGTATCGACTATACATCATTCATGTATTGACTATAGTCTATATTTTGATTCAGAAATAATAAATTATATATTAGATGTAGAATTGTATAGATATGTGGTTTCTAATTGTTTTTGGAATTTGGGTATGTGTAAGCAGGATTATCTTACCTGTGATTTGGGGTTACAGTTGGTCATGTGTGTTATGAGATCCCGACATCCCTATCTTATGGTTAATATGATATATATATATTCATAAATTAGAATATATATATATATATATATATATCATTATAATTCTATCATAATATTCAGACTATGAGTTTATCCAATAATTTTCAATAAATTTCTTTTTGTGATAGAATATATATTGGGGTAGGGTAATATTATTGAACATTCACTGTATACAAATACTCAGGTGTATGAGGCAAGAAGTTAGTGGAATATGATGCACATTTATTACCATATATGATATTACATTCATGAGAATTGTGGTATAACAACCCGATTATTTTTTATTATCACATCCTCACTCTATAGGGACTGAACTAGATTTAGTTACCTAACTGTAATTTCATAGTGAAAAAGTACGTTATATACAGTAGGGATCCCCAATGTGATAATTCCCTGGACACTGATGTGGTTTTTATGTTCAGGGACATGTAATATTCCATATTTTAATGTATATGGAAGTTATCTAGTTTTTACATCATTCTGGAAGAGGTATTCATGTAGGGAATACAAATATGTACCATGGTCATCATAGTCTGTAATGAAGACATGAATAATGGGAGACATAGATGGGGTTGTTTTAGGATGAGTCAACTATTAGAGGGTAAATGTTAATCACAAGTAAACTGTTGGATTCTGACTATTACTATATTTTTTTCAAGTAAGTGGTATAATGTGATAATGGATTTAGTTATGGTGCTACAACGACACCATAATGAAGATATATGGTATGGTTAATCATATAATGATTCAAAAAGGTATTGAGTTTAGTACAATCATGGAATCTTTATCTATCATTGAATTGGATTGGTTATATATATATAAATATAATATTTTTACCCATTCTGTTGTGTCTTAAAGTATCAAGTCATTCCATGATGAATATTTTACATTATGTTTCTTTCTCATATTATAAAATAATTTTATAAGAACTTATAGTTGATAATTTATTAGATTTATTATTGTGAAGAGTATCTTAATCTTACAATATATATTATGTAATTAATAATTAAATTGTATATCCTAAAATTTATAGGGTCGAGGGAGAGTCGCCATGAATTTTTGAAGTTCACATATAAAAATAGCTGTAATGTGTTGATTTTAATGATTTTATTAAAATAATTTTATAGGATACCATAATTATCACCTATATATAACATAGTGATAGAGGAGTGAGTGGTTTATAATCTATGTCGTGAGTTAGAGACATTAGAGAATATTCGGATGATAAGGTTAGGTTTAATAACCTATCCGTTTAAATAGATACTATATAAAAATTAGTGACTCATCTTCAGGAGAATAATTTAGGTGACCCTATTATCATGAGAGTGTTTTGCAATTTGGGATGTTATAGTATTTGAAATAATGATATATTGATTCCAATGTGAGTGTCTCCATTTGATAATGCACATGGGTTAGTATGACATCATTATATTTTGAACATCATTAGATATTATGTTCTATACATGTTCTATTTCATGTATCCTTGCAAAGGTATACCATCCCAAACCTTCTCCTGTTATTGATGTCATATATGTTTTCTACGAGAGAAAATCAACATTTGTTGAACATCTTGTTTTTGTTATTAACATATTTTTAGAATGAAATGTGTAAGAAGATTGTTCCATTTATAAAGATTCAATGGTAGTACAATCATAACTAAACATGTACATCAGAATGTGAGTACGATATGTGGGTATAATAGTTGTTGTATTTCATTTATGATTCATGGTATGGCATCTCAGAGATGATATGCCAAATTTTAGTGATATTGGGACACCATGAATTCATAAGAATAATTATTTTAATATAATATTCTTTAAACATCATGTATTTATATATATTATAGGTTTTTAGGTGGTTAAGGGGATCATCATTTTGTTTCATGAAACAATTATTGTGACTTGGATATCAATATTTTAATAGATTCATAGAGCTACCTGATATCATAATAACATGTTCCTATGTTTGTAGGTAGTGAGCATGAAGCTACATCTAGGACAATGGAAATATGGGGCTATTGAGATTTTACTACAAATTTAACTGAGTATGCAATGAGGTATATGTGAGTATGTTGTCGGTACATGTTATTGTTAATATTTTTTGAATATATAATTTAATTTTTTATAAAGATTCTAAATGGGATAATATTTTTTATAAGTTATTTAGTACCTTATCATATCATTTCAATTTATTTTGTTTTTATGTATTGGTTTTTTAGTATGTGGAATAACCAGAAATATTATTTAAGAAGTATTGATTATATTCCATACATACCATGAAATGAATTTTTTATATTATTAAATATTTTTTATATAATTATTTTCTTGGCACATTGAGATAAAAAAACATAAATATAAAATCATTTTAGAATCATAATCTAAACCATTAATAATAATATATGCTCACAGAACGTTAAGTATTTGTTTCATTATAGAATAAATACATAATAATATTATTTCTCCAAATGTCATTAAAATTAACATCAAATAACTCTATATTATTACCCATTATGAAATTTCATGCATTTATCAATCCATCATAACCTGGGGATGAAAACATAATAAAAAGTGGGTTGAGATGCTCAATAAGTATAAACATGTTAGATATCAATCACAACACAGTTTATGTTGATCAAAATTATGTGATACCATAACTCATAGCTAGTTTTCAACATAAAGTATCTATAATCAAGAATGATTAGATCATACAATCCAAAATCTAGAAATATCAGTAAGTATGATCAATAAGGGGGTTAAATAATAAACGAACATTCAAGAGACATAATATAGAAATGTGAAAAAATATGTATAATAAATCTTTTATATAAGAAATAAAATACATAGGAAATCATAGTATAGTAATCATAGAAATTCACAATCACATCCACTCATAATCTTATTAGTGTAGCTAGAAGCGATTATACGTTGGAATAAATGTGTGAAAAAAATTCCAAATCACATACGAACATATAATAATGAGAACAATAAAAATGGATCATAACCGTCCCTAAAATTGACAGAATATCTATTTCATATCATTACCATTATTTTCATCATTCTATCATGAGATATCTATATTTCATTACCTAAGGAATTATAAAGATTTATTGAACCCATACATCATATAATGAAATCCATAAATAATTATTCCATAATATTCTTAAAAACTATTATATTCAAATATAAATACCCATCGTATCAAAATTGGGTTCATCAATATTTCATCATTTTAACAGATAAAAACCCAAGGATAAGAATTTTATTTCATAAATATTTCTTCAAAAAATAATTTACCATTGTAAATAATGGAGTTAAATAGAATATTAGTTAAATAATCATAAAATTACTCCTTTTTGAGAATGCATGTGTATTGAATGAAAATATCACATCTCCAGGGAATCATAATGATCCTTAAAATATCACCACGTATAAAAAAATCCATTAGAGATGAATTTTAAAATTTTTTTGAATGTGGAGAATATACAAATTTCATTCAGCAGTTGTTATAAAATTAATATTTCAAGAATATTCCAAAATATATGTTTTTTAAAATAATGATGTAATATTTTATAGTATTCCTCAAATGAAATAACAGTCATGGGGGTTGAAATATGTGTTCATATAGTAGGCATTGAAACAAATATTTCTCTCAAATGTTTATTTAAATGTCAGAAATAACAAGTTATACATAATTAATTATAAATAATTGTTAACCATTTAAAATTAATTATAATTTTATAAAATGTCTCTAAAAACATCGAAGCATTAAAAACACCTTTCTGAATTTTGAAAAGATGGATATGGTAGAAAAACCTCATCAACCAATAAAGAAAAAAGTACAGTTTCTTCATGAAAACAATTTATTGGTTATTTTAAAAACTAAAGAGAGGAAAATTAGATATTTAATTGTAAATTTTAGGAATATATAAATATGATGAAAATGAAAAATTTATTAACGTATAAGGATTATATAACATTTCTGAATTAAAATGTAGCATAAATGATGTTAAAAATTTATGTGATTGTGACATTAATATATTAACCAAATTCTCATCCTACTTATCACAAATTCAATAATAAATGAATATTAATATTGTTATTATAAATATATTCTAATACTATATTAATTTATAACATATTATTTATCATAATTTTATAATTTTCAATTATAATTTTAATAATAATAAATAATAAAGAAGCATATTACACAAAAAAATTGGGGGTCTTCCTTGTATGTTTCAAATTGATAGTATCTATCCATAACCATTTTCAATGTTTCATCATTTCAACAATATTAATGTTTAATATAAATTAATATATATTTATTATATACCCTATTAAAAATATTCTTTAATATTATTAATGAAAAATAAATTACATCACATCATGGAGATGGTAGTCTATACGTATGCACAAGCTTTGTTTTCACATTTTAATGGATGGAATAAAATATTGTGAAATTATAATTCAACTTTAAATACAAATTAGTATATAATAATTATATTATATATTCATTAAATGTATTATTATTACCATTTATTTAAATATGAAATGAAAAATGATTCACATCAATTTGTGGATGTGGTAGTCCACACGTGCACATGGGAGACATTAAGAGTTTCTAACCATTATGAATGTATTAAATTTGATAATATGTTATATTTATACAAGTGTAATTAATTCATATATTTAATATATATACACTAAATATATCATAATATTTAAAAATGAATGATGGAAACCTGAAATAAATCATAACTCCACACAAAGGTGGTAGTCCACATTTTCGCACAAGCGATATCATAATTTCAAATTTATGTAAAGTGGTGGGGAATGGTTGTAAACTAATATTGATAACATAATATTATATTGATAATAATTTATTAATTATTTCCTAATGTGTATATAAAATTTTTTAGTACGTATAATAAGAATTAAACTTGAAAAATATCAGTAAGAACATATGAATATTCTTTCAGAAACCTTATTTGAATTACATTATAAGGTCCCATGGGTATGAATTTTAAGAATCTAAGAACTATTAGAATTTGTGAAGGTATGTTTATAATATATTTTATTCTATAAAGGTTGAGATAAATAGATTAATTGGTTTTCAAAAAAGATAACAATGGGTGCCTCTTTAAAAGTATGGGTAGTGGCCAACTTTTAATTATGAAGAATAATAAAATATAATTAAGTCAACCTCATGGGAATGTGGCTCCAAAATTACCCAACATATAATATAAGATTATATATGATTCAAATAAATTCATAAATTTGATTTATTCATTTCATAAATTATTTTAACTAGTAACTCGTTAGATTAACCCCTCATTAACTACTTCTAACTTTTACTATAGTTAAGAATGTCTCTCAAAATTACTATTCATGATGACAAAAATAAGTGTACATTGTAAAATAATTATTAATATTAAAATTATATAAAAATTAATTAGTTTTAATAGATTCTATTTCTATACATGGATGATATTTTTAAAAAAATAAGGGTTCAAAAGTCTATGACATCTGTTTTTAGAAAAAACAAATAAACCCTGAAACTAGATTTATTCTTATGCAGGGCCTAGTAAATACTATTTAATGAATGTGAAAATATTATATTTCATATGTTATATATATATAATTTCATTTATTTATAAATAGAAATATAATTAATTGAATAAGATAATAACACATTATAAACATTAATTTTTTTTAGAAAAACATCTAATTTAACCTTGAAATATATTTATTTAAATTTTTAACCATTAAAAAAATGAAATACTATTATAAATATTTAAATAGTATTTTTTGGAAATTGATTTTCTTTATCAACACCCTCTGATTTTTCATTAATGTGATAAGTTATATAATAAATATAATCATTTATAAACTATTTTATTGTATTAAAAAAATGGTGTTGCATATAGAGAGTGTTTTCAAGGAAATAATATTTATTTATTGATAAATAGATGTCTAATTATATTTTTAAATTGTATCCCCTTATAATAAGTTTACCCTTGAAATTATATCACACAGATACAATAAACTAAGGATTCTTATACTTCTCACATCCCTCAGTTCCCATATTCCTTCGTAAAATATTTTGTTTTGCAATATAACTTTGATCAAAAGTGTAGTATAATGTTATATAACATATTGTATTATCCATAAATTTACATTAGCTATTACTCATAAAAGATATATTTCTATTATGTGATGAACTCTTAGTTTAGAAAATAAAGGATCAGATATTCACTTTCTCAAAAGATATTGTAACTCTGCATGCTTCCACAGTATGTTTTCCTTTGAATAATGCAATATATTGTGTTGTATGCAACATGGAGTTTAACACACCATGACCAATCCAACTATCCAATATGAATCGTAATACCCATTTTTTAATATTTTTATAAAATTAATTTTTAAAAATGAACTACATTTTAGGATTTGGTATATCGAAATCAGCTTATAGGGTGCATTTTCAGTATTTTTTCTGAAAACATTCAATTTTAGAATAATAGTGAAAAATATTTCATTATTGTTTAAAACAAGTACTTTTTAAGAAAATAATTTATTTTATTTACATTTATATTATGTAAAAATAGATACCTAATACCTATATATGTTCAATGTATATCATTGGATTGATTTAATAATAATATAAGATATAAAAAATTTTATTTATTTTTTTATAAATTTTTACCCACCATCTAGACGCATTAGAAAATTTGCATGAAAGATAATTTTACTTTTTTTGTAAAATGAATTTCAAAAATTCGAGAGACACAGTTGAAATAATTTAGTAAAATTTTTTTCATTAAGATGAAAATAATTTTTGGTGAATATAAATTTTTGAATATTATTTACCATGGTTAAAAGTAATTATAATCTGTTATGGTAAAAATGATATTATAATTATCCTAAAACATGTACTAATTATATTGGATAAATTTTTTTCGACCAAAATCAACCTTATCAATAAAATATTGTCCTTTTGGTCCACATGGATTTGAATAAAAAATTTATTATAATTTTATTTAAAGAAGAGTTAAAATTGTTAAATTCGAAATCTCATAAATAACACATTTTTAATATAGGGATACACATAAGATAAATAATATTATAATTATTCGTTATAATCCTAAAATGATTTCATACATAATGGTATTTTATTTATAATTTTTTGTCATTAAATAATTAAATTTATTTATGACACAATGATGTAGGATCAATCTTTTAATAATGAATGATTAAAATAATTGATAATATAAAATAAACAATAATTGTAAATTTTCACTTTTAATGGCTTCCAATAATTTTATAGGTTAATATGACATGTTAGGGTATACTAAATGAATTGTTTCTTATGTAATAATGTTGTTATGACTTTAAAAAAATCAAATACTAAATAGTGTCAAAATTGACATTAATGAGTTTTAACTCTAATAATGTATTATTAAATAATATAATAGTCCTAAAAATATAAGGATCTTCCAAAGGACTTATAAAATAATTTATATTTCATTAATGAAACACTAGTTATTATTTTTTTATTTTTATAGCAGGTTTATTAATAATATTATATAATGATATAAGGAGGTTAATTAAATTTTTAACTATTTAACGAAGAGTTATGCATAAAAGATAAGGTTAATATGGTTATCTAAACTAGTCTAAAACATATTGGTTGAGAGTTATTCGAGCCATCCTTAACATGGAATCGGAATAAATCATTTCTGAGCCATTATAATCCAAATATGATTGTATAACTAAATATTATTTCATACTTTTCCTAAAGAAACCGACACCTCACTTATAAAAGGGTAAATCCCATTCTCTAAAAATTAAATCTTCAAAGCCATTTGACCCAGCCATAAACTTATAATATATCCTCCTTAACACCCTAAATTTGACCTAGAGGCCTTAATTTGATTAGAAATGCAATCTTTTGGTGCCCTTTTGATCATCTCAAAAAGAAACACCTAATGAAGTGGTAATAATTTCACCACCTCTTTCAAAGTTGTTTTCTTCTACTACATCCTATTTCTTTATTGTTTCCATACCAAATTAATGAATCCAATTCCTTATATATAATGTGATATTATTATATATATGGTACATCTATATTCATAATTATATCCATCCTATGAATGAATAGTCACCATACGTGCATACATATGACATATTGTCTCCAAGTCATTTTTTAGTTTGTTTAAAAAATAAATCATTATTTGGATGGGTATAATAATGAGTATACCTGATGTAAATAATAAATATAAAATTTTAAAAATTCTATATATATGATATAAAATCAAATTACATACTATTTCACCATCAATATAATCATATTGTTTCCCGTGCGTACGTACGGATTACCATCTCCATGAACTCAATGATAGTCATTCTGTATCATTGTCATTCAAAAATAATATTAATTTTATGATTAAAAATAATTTTTAAGAAAAAAATATATTTTTATATAAGAATCAAATACATCCTATCCATATGAAACATTACTTACTTAACAAAACATATAAATTAAAATGAATTGGTTAACAAATGAAAATAATGATACTACTAAAATATTATTAACAAAACAATATTATATGTTCATATATGATATCAAATTTTTTAATGTGGTTCTTTAAAATTTAATAACAATGTTTTAACTATTATACATGAGGTTAACGTACCATCGATCAATGAAATGTATATGGTAAAGGTTAATTCTACAATCTCGTCATTACCCAAGGTTGTTTTTACACAAGTATCTCTCGGGTCATCTTTATCATCAACATTCACGTTTTTTTAAAATTCATTTCAAAACATTTTTACCATTTTCTATATAATTTGTTAACATAATTTATACAAATTTTTTATTTTTTATAGAATGTTTATTGAGGTATCTTTCTATCATTTTCTAAACAAGGTCCTTTACATCCTTTTCATCAAAATTAAGGAAAGAATGTTTTTAAAACTTATATGGTGGGGGATACTGTTTTTTATCATTGTAAATCCTTCAAAAAGTGCCTTAAAAACTGATAATATTATTTAAAAAATAAATCTTTTCATTTATATTTATGTGAATTTTAAATTATTTCAAAATAGGAAGAGACATTTCTATAAAAAAATTATTTCATTTATATCTAGACCCTTTGATGGATTTACACTTGTTTCTAGATTATGAGAAAATAATCCATATTGTATTATAGGTTTTGTGATATGGTATCTTTTGATGTGTTATTTTTATACCATTCAGAGTTTATGGTAAATGTATTAAAATTTCATATTCTAGTTTAAACATGAATCATTATTTTATGATTCAACATTTTAGAAACAGGAATTCATTAGACTTAGTATATGACTATTGGAGCCCAATATTGTTTTTTGATGCATTGTAATGTATCATGTGACAATCTAGTGTCCTGGAAAATGGCCTTGAAAAAAACACCTTTTTATTCTTGGAACAAGGCCTTGACAATGTCGTTATGATTTCCGGCAATATTTATTCTATCTTTATAAAATTGGAAATTGATATTACCCTTGATTATTACACTGATAGAATATCTATGTGATTATGTAGATGTAATTATTTGTTTTATATTTTTCATATTATGATGATGTTTAGGTTTAAAATGTTTATGTTTTAGTCTTATAAATTTCTTTAATTTTTTGTGCATATTTATGATATTTCATTTATATTGTTATCCTTACTGAGCACCTGATCTCACCCCATTCAATGTTTTATTTTTTCCAAGACGCAAAAGAGTATATTATGATTGATATATTGGGATAGTCTAAGGGATATAAATGTGTTCAAATGATAAAATGTTGTTTTTCTATTTCATTTTATAATGTAATGTAAAACTTATGTATCAATCTAGTACAACCAAGGCTAGAAAACCGATTGGTCTTCAGTATTTGATTCCTTGTGATCATCCCAATGTTATATAATAATGAACCGACTATTGGTAACTAGGGTTGGGGAATTGTAGTTGTTATTAAAGGAATTTTATTACAAACCATGGATGGTAGCTTTATAAAAATGATGACTAAAAAAATTACCTTAATATTTACATTGAGGATTAGTATAGAAGAACATCCAAGAATATTGGTAAAATAGTGATTTTGTGTGTTTTCCTTGCAATAAATCCTTGTCTGGATACCAAAAAGTGGAGGCGGCTGTTGAAAAATTGTATCTATGAGTGGTAACTCCAACAAAGAGTTTGAGGCATGACCCATGGTATCCTGGAATATGACAACAGGCCTTAATTCACTCTTAGTTACGACACTCCTGGGAGATATTCTTAGGATTATTCACATTTTATTTTAAAACAATAGTGATGGATTTATGAGTTCATAGATTCTCAATGAAAATATTTTTTTATTATGGATTATATCTCTAAATAGTTAAATTTATGTTCAGTGTTTTATAAGTTCGTAATTCCGTATTGAAATTCATAAACTAATCTAATGTATTCATTTTTTAGAAATGGATCCTAGTGGAAGAAATAAAAAGAATATCAATGTTCGTAATCCAAATAGGTATTTCCATCATACTAATGATAATGATAGTGTAGCTTGTTATGAAATTGGTGCTGATCAGTATATCACCATACTGGGACAACTCACTCAGGTTATGAAAAATACTCTTACCAATAAGGATAACCCGGATCCACAACATGAAAGATCAATGTTAAACCACTTCATAAGGAAACAACCACCAATATTCAATGGGGATAAAAATCCATTTGTATCTGAGGAATGGATAAGTTCTATAGGGAAAATATTGCCTGCCTTGGAGAGTAACAAAAAGGAAAAAGATGTCATTGCAGTTTATATCTCACGGTAGATGTAGAATAGTGGTGGTCAATAATTCAAAACAAAAAGGAGGAAGAATAATTATCAAATATACACTAGAGGGAGTCTAAAAGATTTATCTTGAAAAATACATTCTGTGTGACCATCGAGCGGATATAGAAAGGAAATTTCTGAGTCTGAGGAAAAAGTCGGATGAAAATGTTGCAAAGTATGAGGCAATCATTACAACATCATAAAGGCATACAAAAGATTATTATTGTGTCCCAAAGAGTAAGATTGATCGACTATTCGATGGGTTGAAACTATTTCTCCAATAAGAATTAATCACATAATCCATCTCACCATATGATGATATTTTCTCATGTGCTATCTTGATAGAAAATGAATTCTCTATGTCTTAGGACATTAATGAAAATAAGGAGACGAATAGATCTTCTGAAAACTATGGAAAAGTAAATAATGGGGAACAGTGAAATTTTTAATATTCATCCAATGGTAAATGTTGGATGAAATACCCTGCTACTTGACTAAAAATAATGGGAGTCTGCTAGAATTGTGGTGATAAAGTACACCAGGAATGTGATTGCAATGGAATGAATGAGGGTGTCAATGATGAATTCTACAGTTGTAGAAAAATGGGGCATTATTAAAATCAATGTCTTAAAACCACATAATATTATCTTATAAAAGCCCAATGAAGAAAGGCAATAAATTTGTGATCAATACTACTAAGGTTGATTCTCTGAATGATGTAGTGAAAGGTAATTGAATGGTTACCTAAAATTTATCCAATGAATTATTTAATTCTGCATCATTTTATTATTTCATATCATCCTAATTTTAGTAAAAAATAAATATTTTTAATTTATTTAACAAATAATTTTCCAGTCAAATCATTTAAAGGAAGTATCATTGCAAAAATGATTTGTGAATAATTCTTCAATAGGGAATATAAATGTTCATTATATGTTGATATTATCATCATACTCATGATTGAATTTGATATATTCCTTAGTATGGATTGGATTTCAAAGCAGAATGTGAAAATTTATTATAAAAATAAGGATTTAAAAATATTCTATGATGATAAGGAGTCCCTTATCATTAGAGTAGAAATGTCACCAACTAATTCTTATCCTGATCCACCCCAAGTAACTCAAATAAATTAAATTATTTTGGAGGAACAAAATGAAATAACTATGGGTAAGAAAATAATTATTCTAATAGAGTATGTACCTATTCTAAAAGAATATGATGATGTGTTTCCATAGTATTAAACTGGACATCCTCTAGAATGATAAATTTATTTATCAATTGATTTAATTCCTATTTCAAGGCCTACATTGAAGACCACTTATATAATGTCCACTGTGAAATTAGTTTGACTAAAAAAACTCGATGAATTGTGTAATAAAGGACATATTCTCCCTTGTGTCTCCCCATGGGGATTCCCAATTCTTTTTGTTAAGAGGAATGATGGATATATGAGGTTGTGCATTGAAAATAGGGAGATCAATGAAATAACAATAAAGAACAAGTACCCCTACCTTAAATTGATGATTTAGTCGATCAAATTCATTGATCTACATATTTTTAAATGATTAACCATTGATTTGGATATCATCGGTTGAGCATAAGGACAGAAGACATTCTAAAAACAGCATTTCAAACTAGGTACAAGCATTACGAGTTTACAGAAATGCCTTTTGGACTGACTAATGCACCCTTTGATTTCATAGATCTAATGAAAAGTTTTTTCAAGAAATATACATACTAATTTGTAGTGTTATTTTTTAATTATATATAGGTTTATTCCAAAATATATGATGATCATAAAAATAATTTTCCTAATTTTCTGAAAACCCTTATAATAATGGAATGATATGGGATGCTTAGAAAGTATGAATTTGGGTTTCAAGAAATTTCACTTCTTTCCCATATTTTCTATATGGTTGGAATCTGGGTTTATCCTTCAAAGAAAAGAGAAATACATTAATTGATATCCCCAAAGAGTATAATTGAGGTATGTAGTTTTATTGGATTAGTCTGTTATTATCAGTGTTTTGTCTATAATTTTTCCTGATATGGTAACCCATTAACAAAGCTCAAACATAAATTGTTTAATTTTTTTTTTGGAATAATGAGTATGAAGAATGTTTTGAAGCACTGAACTTAATACTAGTCAATGCTACTATATTGACTCTACCATCAGGGAATGCTGGGTTTTTTATTTATAGTAATGCTTCAAAGAAAGGACATGGTTATATCAAAATGCAGAATGATAGGGTTATTGCCTAGGCATTAGGATATCTTAAAATTCATAAATAAAACTATACCAATCATGATATTTAGATAATAGCTTTAATATTTTATTTTATGAATTGGAGACACTATGTTTATAGTGAAAAAATATTTTATCTATACTGATCAAAAGAGATTGATGTATATTTTCTCAGAGAAAGAACTTAACATGAGGAATAGTTAACAGATTGAACTACTCATATATTATGATTTCATCATACATAACAACCTGGGGAAGGAAGATATGGTAGAAGATTCTTTGAGCAGAAATGATCATGGAGTATTGAACAAGATGAGAGTTGAAAGATATCATATGTTCATGGATCTAGTAAAAATTGATATCTGAATAATCATGGAAAGTGAAACATAAATAATTTTTCAAATGGTTTCGAAACCATTATTAATAGAATGGAAAAAAATTTCTCAGACTGATAATGAAGTGTTTCAAAAGAAAAATAAAGCTCATAATGATGGGAGATTGATTGAGAATGTATATGAGATGGAAGTTTGATCTTTGGGAAGAGACTTAGTGTTCCTAACATACTTGATCTAAAAAGGGAATTGATGAATGATGCTCATAAATCAAATTTCATGAAACACCATGTTTACACTAAGATGTTTATAGATTTGAATGAACATTTTTGGTGGGACTACATGAAGAGGTTGATTTCTGATTATGTGTCACGATGTATGGTTTTTCAACAAGTGATTGATGGAATACAACATCCTAGTGGAGTCATGAAACCTATTCTCATACCTGAGTGGAAATGGGATGATATTATGATGGACATTTTCATCGTGATACCAATGATTCCTTTAAGGAATAATGAAATATGGGTTATTGTTGATCATCATACCATGTCAGCATATTTTCTTCCAAAAAGATAAGGTATACCACTTGAAAATTTAGATAGACAATATATTAATGATGTTTTATGACTTCCTGGAGTACCCAAATTGAATATTTATGATCATGAACCATATTTTTCATCATAAATTTGGAAAAGTGTTCAGAAGTCCTTGGATAGAGATCGTTGTTTGAGCACTACCTACCACCCTCAAACTGATGGACAATCAGAATGGACTATTAAAACCTTTGAATATGGGTTGAGATCTTTCTCACATGACTTTCAAGGAATGTGGGATAAATATTTACCTCCTGTAGAATATTACGGTAAGAATTGCTTCCATTCAAATATTAAGATGACACCATATGATGTTTGTTATATAAAGAGATGTCTCACATAGACTTGTTGGAATGATGTTGGTGAATGAATACTCATAGGCCCAGAACATGTTGAGGAACGAATGGAAAAGGTAAAGGTTATCCAAACCCACATCAAAGAATCTCAAAGTTGGTATAAAAGATATACGTTAAAAACCAAAAAAATTATTTAGAATATCATGTAAGAGATAATGATTTCTGGAATGTATCTCAATGTAAAGGTGTGATACGATTTGGTAAGAAGGGAAAATTATACACCATATACATCAGACCATTTGAAATTATAGAACAAAATATAGTGGCATATTATCATATGGCAATGCTGCCAAGTCTCTCTGATGGTCATGATGTGTTCCACATATCATTGTGGAGAAAATACATGTCTAACCCAACACATTTACTCACCTATGAGAAAATACAAATGGAACCAGACCTATATTATTGTGAATAGCCCATAAGAATTCTTGATACCAGGTAACAAGGGTTGAGAAACTGGATGACTCACATGGGGAAAGTTCTATAGAGAAATCATAAGACAGAAGAGGCAATATTGGGACCTGAGGAACATATAATGAAGAACCTACTGAATCATATTATTATACTATAATCTAGAAATTTTGATGATGAATTTATAAGAATCATGGATTTATGTAACACCTGAAGCTTCCACGATATGTTTCAATTTGAATAATATAGTAGCTTGCATTGTACGCAACATGGAGTTTTAACACACCATGACCAATCCAACTAGTTGTCATGAATAGTAATATCCAATTGTTGAAATTTTATAAATTTTATTATTCAAAATGGAATTCATTTTTGGATTCATAATATCAATATTAGATTAGGGTGAATTTTTTTATTTTTTTGAAAACATTTTATTTTTTTATGAATAGTGAATAACACTACGTTATTGTTTAAAACTGACATTTTATTTAAATAATTTTTTATTGTATTTAAATTTATATTAGGTGAAAATAGATACATAATACCTATATATGTTCAATTTAATTAATTGGAGTAATATTATAGTATTATTAGATATATAAAACTTTATTAAACTTTTTACCATCTTTTACCAACCATCAAGGTGAATTTGAAAATTTTCATTAAAAATAATTTTAACCCTTCTGTGAATTGAAATTCAAAATTCCAAGACACGTTGTTGACATCAGTATGTAAATATTGGTTCTATAAGATGAAAATAATTTTTTTTAATAGTAAATTTTTATTTTTATTTACCATAATAAAATATAAATAGGGTAATAAAAAGTAAAAATGATGTTATAAATACCATAATACATGTAATAATTATATTGCATTAGTGATTTTTCACCTAAATCAACCTTATGAATAATATATGATCCTTTTGAACAACTTGGATTTTATTAAGACATTTATTATTAATTTATTTAAATAAGAGTTAAAAGTGTTAAATTAAATTTTTCATAAATAATTTTTTTTAATATATGGATACCCATAAAATAAATTCAACAAAATCTATTCATTAGTAAGATAAAATTATTTCCTAAATAATGGTATTTTAATAATAATTTTTTGACATTAAATAATTAAATTTATTTATAACACAATGATGATGCAGTAATCACCTTACTAATGAAATGTTAAAAATCGATATTATTAACAACAAAATAAATGTAAATTGAGACTCTTGATGAATTCCAGGAATATTATTGGTTAATATAACATTTTAGGGATTATTAGATGAATTTTATTTCATACTTATCAATTATATAAGACTATAATAAAAATCAAACACTATAATATGTCAAAATTGACAAAAATTAGTGTAAAAACAATCAGTATTATTAAATGATATAATAGTCATAAAAATACAAGGATCATCCAAAGGACATATATAATCATATAAATGTAATTAATGAACCACCTGGGGGTACTCTAGTATTTTTATAGTATGTTTAATGACCATATAATATAATGATACAAGGAATAATTGTAAATGTAAAACTATTTAACCAAGAGTTAAATCTAAAATATAAGGTTAATATGGGGTTCATTACTATCTAAAACCATTTGGAATAGAGTTTTTCGAACCATCCACACCTTATCCAAGAATGAAAAAATTTTAAGCCATTATAAAATTAATATGATTGAATAATAAAAGAATATTTTAATCTTCTCCTAAAGTACCCTCACATGTATTATAAAAGGGTAGTTCAGCTTCTATCAAAATCACACCTCCGTAGCCATTTTTATTGGCCAACCCCTACTAAAATATCCTCCCAACATCCCTTACTTCGACCTAGGGGCCTTAAAGTTGTCATAAATACATCCTATGTAGCCCATTTGATCAACTCAAAAGGAAACACCTGAATAAGAGATAATAATTTCAGCACCTCTTTAAAAGTTCTTTTCTTCTTCTAAATCATCTTTAATTATTGATTCTATTCCCAAATAACTACGCAAGTGCCATATAAATACTCTAATGTTATTCTAAATATTGTACAACCATATTCATTTTTCTATCCATCCTAAGAATGACAAGTCACCGTACGTGTGTACGTACTGCTTACCATCTCCACGTCGTGGTATAGTTTGTTATTCAAACACATCAATATTTGGATGGTTATAATAATGACTATCAGAGATGTAAATAATTAATATAACACATTAATTATTTTTAATATATGATCTATCATCTAATCACATTAAATTTAACAATCAATATAATGATATTTTCACTCATTTGTACTTACGGATTACCGTCTCCACGAACGTGACGAGATTCATTCCCCACAGGAATCATTCAAGAATAATTTTCATTTTTTGATTAAAAATAATTTTTAGGAAATCAATATCATTCTGGATATAAATCAAATACATCATATCCATTACAACCATGACATATGTAACAAAACATATAAAGGAAAATGAAATAGTTAACAACTGAAATAATGATACAACTGAAATATTATAACACATAAATATTAAAATATCATATTTGATAACATATTTTTGACTATCGTTCTTATATAATTTAATAACAATGATTTAAATATTATAAAGGAGGTAAACATACACTTGATTAAGTAAAATTACACCATATGTCTTAATTCTTCAGTCTCTTCATTATCTGAGGTTGTTTATACATGAGTATCTACTAAGACCTCTTTATCATCTACATCCAAGTTTCATATAAATGTATTTCAATACATTATTACTATTCACTAGAATATTTCTTAATGAAATTTATACCCTTTGTTTTATGTTTTTACATAATTTTTATATATTTATATTTCCTTTTTTTTTCAAACAAGGTCCTTTACGACCATTTCGACAAAATTACGGAAAGAATGTTTGTTATCGTATATGGCAGGTGCATCTATTTTCCATAGTTGTAACACCTTTGAAACGTCCCTCACTATATTATAATATTATTTTCAAAATAAAATCTTTATTTTATAATAATGTTACTTTTATATGATTTTTAAATAGGAAAAGATAATTCTATCAAATATTTTTTATTTCATCTATGTCATAATCTTTTGAGGGATTTGGAACTTGTTTAAAGTTGATCTATTATTATACAATATTCCAAATTGTATTGATATTTCTGATAATTTTTTAACATTGGATATGTTATTTTATAACATTCATTGTTTATATATAGGGTATTATCATTATTTGGCACGTTTTAATACAAATGTATACGTTCTGATAAATAAAATTCATATGATAAATGCATGGGACATAGTAAGTGATGGGTGGAGCCCACTATAGCTCCTTGATGCATTAGTGGGTCTGATGAGACAAATTAGTCTATTATCATAAGGTCTAGAAAAAACCTTATTTTAGTCATAGCACGAGGCCTTGACTATGTTGTCATGATGTCCAACATTATGCATTACATCTTTATGAAATTGGAAATTGATATTATATATGATTGTTAAACTAGTATAATATTCATGTCAATAAGTAAATGGAATTATATGTTTTATCTTCTACATGTTATAATAATTTTATTGATTAAATTTGTTTTGTTTTATTATTATACATTACCTTAACTATTTATAATTATTTATTGAAGTTTCCACTATATTGTTATCATTATTGAGAACCTAATCTCACATCTTTCTTGGTTTTATTTTTTCTAAGATGCAAATAAGTATATTATTACTGACCTATGGGGATAGTCTAAGGGTTATGTTTGTGATCAAAGGATACAATGATGCTATTGTTTTTTCATTTTATAATGTAATGTAAAATTTATGTATGTATATAGTACCTCCATAGCTACTAATCTGAATTGTCTTTCAGGATTTGATCCCTTGTCATCATGACAATGTTATGTAATAATACGTGGACTCTGGGAAACTAGTTTTTAGGTCTTATAGTTATTCATTTAACAGATCATAAACTGATGATAGATTCCAAGGATGTAAATAGAGACAAGTAACTATCCCAATATGATAAAGAATTTAGAAGATAATTAAATTTAAAGGCAATATATTTCCATTATTTTGAAACCTAATATCATTCTCCATAGAATATATTTACAGGAATTCATTGTCCAAAAAATCATACTATAGATATCATTGATCATTATCTGTAAAAAAACCTTATCTACCTTTTACTTCTATAATGTGGTATTAAATTACTATAATCTATTATCCATTTTATCATCAATATTTTTCCCTAATATATTATTTCCCTTCTATCATCCTATAAAAAATGTGTTTTATTCTTCCTTAGATATAGAGTTTTATAAGGTTCTGTCTGAATGCTTGAATGAAATTTATTATCCTGTGAATAATATACAAGAAAAATGTATTGATCCTAAAAATATTTTAAATACATAGAAAATTAATGTAATATATATTCTAGGGTTTAAATTTTACTCATAGACTAACCAAATATTTTCGTATGATATAATGTGTTATGTTTAAAACATTATTAAAATCATGATATTCAATTCATCAGAACAACTAGGTAAACCTTATATCCCATTCAGAAAAAATTGAATGTTTCCCTCCATTTTACCATATAAAATTTTTATTATATATATATTATATATAATATAGATATTATAATATCTTTTTTTATTAAATGATGATGAATTTAAATAAAGATTAACTAGGACGTAAATAAAATTTTTCCATTTAGATTATATAGGTAGATTGATTTGTAAATAAATTTTAATGTTTCACATTTAAATTATGGAATGTGTAATGAATGTTACATTCGCTTATAATTTGGACTCTTATCCATCAACTTTCAGCATACAAGGAATTGAGATACATACTCTAGAATATATTTTTCTTGTTATCAATCCCAAAATAATCTATCATATCTCTATAAATAATCATATATCCATGTTGATTAGAGAATGATAAACTATTAGTTTCATCCAAAAAACAATTCTTCATGTTTTTTATTAATGGGAAACATGACTAGTTCGAAATACATAACATTCTATTGCTATATTTTTTGAAATTGAGAACATTTATTATATTCTCATATAGTTATATATCCTCCTTACACAATTATTTAATCATTACATAGATGAATAATTTTCTATTTTACTTATAATGACATGATACAATTTATTTTTTCATGATTTATACTAATATCTTCTCTTAATCCATAAATATTAGTTCTTATTCAATTTTCATCATGGAAAAACTTACATGAAGCATGAGCATACATACGCTTCTTCCTAGGGTGGTAGTGTATTGATAAGTATTAATATTTTATCAACATAAATCATCAATTTTAGATAATAATCATTTTTTTTTCTTCTGAATAATAAATCATGATTTTTTTCTATATATATATATATAATACAACTTACAATAAAGATAATGAATCTATATTATCAATGATAAAAGTACCACTACCATTTCAAATTCATTGATGGGAAATTTTGATCATGAGTTTTTAATTTGTGGGAGTCATAATATATAACCATATTATTATTTATGAGGATGGATCCAAATCCAATCTCAGACGTATCACTATAGATCATAAACCATTATGTACTACAGGGTAATGTTTGAATGTGTGTGATGACCAACCATCATTATCATATCTTTAAAAATTTTCATCATAATTGTCTCTTTATAAGAAAATATATTCATTCTATGTACTCTTGGTTAATGGATTCAGTATCATTTAGAGATATGTAAAATGAGTTGATAGTATCAATAAAACCACATAAAACTTGGAATCTTAGTCAACATGGTTGATCTAATATATTGGTCAATAAATTAAATAATTGAATGGTCCATGGATATTCCATAATATATGTTTAAATTAAAAACTAATGAAGCTGTTTATATGCCGAAATCTCAAATGATGAATATGGAATAAGAATTATTTTTTCCATTATGTATTTAAAAATATTATTAATTTTTATTCATGCATTACAATTCACTTTAAATATAGAAACATATCATCTATAAAGACTACCACAAACTGATGATTGTAATCTATGAACACTGTATTAATGAAATACATTTAGATTATAGTGTAATTGATAAATCTAAATGGAATTAAAATAAATTCAGAAAGACCATACCTCAAATAGAAGAAAGTATTCAGTATACCCCAATTTTCACTTCCTAATTAATTATATATATAATAATTATTATTATTTAATTGTACTGAGAACTATATAGTTGATCATACATGTAATCAAAAGGGTGAAAGATAAGTGTACATTATAGTGATCCTATTAAGTCATTAGTAATCAATGAAATGAATCATTGATCCATCTGTTTCTTAAAAAGATGAATAGGTTCAATATATCATGATACACACAGGTGAATGAATTTGTTTTGTTGTTTATATTTGAGATTCACCTTCAATTACTGACACTCAATTTTTCCATTCTATAAGGAATAATTTAAATAAGTGTAACACCACATAGTAGTTAAACTAAAAACTCAACATCCTGATTTGTGGGTGGACTATGAATATTTTATAAAAAATACCTGAGCATAATCCAGAATAATGTAAATATATTTGATGGTGCAATTCCTTCCAACCATATGAGATCAACACAACACAAGAATTATAATATATCCCATATTATTTAAAAAATTTCCATAAACTATTCATGTTCCTCCTCACACCTATAGATCATCATTGGTTGATTCAATATATCTAATGATATTTCATTATTCTATATATCCATAGGGGACCTATATAAAGATGGATAATCAATGTTAAAAAACAAATATAATTCAAAAAGGTTAAATTATGAAATTTTCATAGGGAACATTACTAAAAAAAAAATTATAGAACCCCCAACATTAAATTGGAGGACAATTGGGTTTTCACCACTGTGATACACTTCATTGATGGACATTGAACATGGCTCTCATTTTTCTAGGAGATAACCCATAGATATGTAAAATATCACTGAAAATTCCAATATTCCACACACATAATACATTAATATATAAATATTACATTAATATTCATTTTTATTCCCCTCTTCTAAACACTATATTTTCATTGAAAATTGCTACATGTATACCCTTATATTCCCCACATAATGTAGCTTCCCAAATAGATGATACATTTCACAGTGTGATTCTACTGAAATATGTCACATTTATAAAGATAAAGAATCTATCATCCTTGGATCACATCAACAGATATCTCTCGAAACATCATTTATTCATATTAGGTGAGTTAGGAAAAACTCCCAGGTAGAGGTTGTTAATCATGTATTGAGATTGTTAGATAGAAATATTCACAATGTTTAATATTCTATATCTAATTTTATAAGGAATCTTATAATTAAAATATCCATAATAATTAACATTATAATGATTCTTTTAGGTTCTATCCATTTTTTAAAACAAATATCATAGTTTGAATAATAAGAATCAATGCGATAATTAATATTGTCAGGGAAAATATTACATTTATTGTTTAAATCAAGAATACTTATTTGAAATAAATTACACATTTGGTTTAACCAATGTGATTCATGTTCATCATCAATTAAAATCCATCGTAGTAGATAATTAAAAAATTAGAATTCACCCAAGCGTATACACGTAGTGTTTTTAGCCAATGATGTAGTATTAGGCCCACTCATCATGCATCTGTGACTATTGAGTTATTACCCAATATAAATTTTATATTTCTTTATCCAAGGTGTATCTATGAAAGAGGAACATCCATATTATACTAAGTATACATGGATGAATTTTTTAGGAAATCTACATTAATATTTTTTATCATAATATAGGTTCGTGTTCTATACATAGTATTATCCTATAGGTTATAACTAATGTTTTTAAATATAACTATAGCAAAAAAACAACAAACATCATATCCTACCAACATAGATAACTTGATAATAAAGAGAATATATTTTAAAAAATGGTATATGAATAATCAACACACATTATAAAAATATATACTTGAACACCATAATTGTTTAGTGTATTTAAAGATAAGATAGATAATAAACCTAATTCTTAAAATATCATTAATATATCCAAAAAAGTATCTTTATATCATAATATTTATATATATGTAATACATAGGGGCTTATATCATAACCTAGATATTGGAAACCAAATAAATGGGGAGTTCACTTTAATTTAATAGAATTGGATTTTGTACCATGTTGAAGAATAGTAATAATCATGAAAACTGAAATTGTAAATGTTTTTAATCATAGATTACAAAGGATTGAAATAATTAAAAAAATTAATTTTATGTTATGGGGGTATTTATTGACCTTATAAACCCCTAAATCCATTAATTATAAATTTGGGGTGTACTTTTGGTTAGTGTCACGTTCCATTATTTTATAGCATTCAGTATTTATAAAAAATCCATTCTATTCAATTATAAAAGAGAACTCTATAACATCCCAAGTAAGTAATGAATAATATATATTTTTACCTATGTCTATTAATGAATTAGATAGTGTTTTAGAGGCTTAAAATGAAAGTAAATCCAATCTTAAGCATGGAATACACTAATATTTTTAAAAGATTATTTTACTACCTTTTGATGGAAAACCATTTTTAAATCTATATTTTGACAATTTTATAAGCTATTTTTTTCAAAATAAACTTATTATTTAGGATTGGGACATCAAAATTTACTTTTTGTGAATTTTTGGTATTTTTCCGATAAAGTTCATTTTTTTTAATGAATAGTGAAAAATGTTGTATTTTAATTCAAAAATACTTTTTAATATAATTTATTTATATGATTAGATTATATTTTGAATTGGTTTTAGAGTTAAATTAGAATATATTTTTACCATTTAATCCAATAGTGGTCGTTGGAATTAATTTCACTTTGAAATTGGACTTAAACTAGTGTCAAACTTTTGATACTTATTGTTTCATAAAAACACGCTATTTGCTCTGACATCGGGAATTAATTATTAAATTAATTAATACAACTTATATGTTTTTAATTTTTTAAAATAGATTTCATTTTTGAGTTCGGAATATCAGATATATCTTAGGGTGATGTTTTGGTATTTTTCGGGAAAACTTCAATTTTTGATGAATAGTGAAACCACTAAGTGGTACTTATAAAAACTGATTTTTCATTTAAATGAAGTTTTACCACCTCTATATTTTGAATTTCAAAAATCCTACATACATGGTTGTCATTAAGAAGTCAAATTTGGTTCAATGGGATTAAAATAATTTTTGGTGAATAGTCACTATTATGTTTTTAATCGCGATTAGAGGTAATTAGTGTAATTTAAGGTACGAATAAAGTTTTAATAATATGAAATGAACTTAACCCATGTCCAACCCTTATTGGATGTGTCATGGCCGATCAAGAAAATACATGGGTCAACTTGGGGACCCCATGGAGCCACTTTGGTAGGAAAATGACATTAATATCTTTTTATTTAATGTAAAAGTAAAAATGTCACAAACATGAGTTGTTTTACTAAAAAACTTTTTACATGGGGTTATACAAATCAGAACTTTGACTATAAATAGTAATTGGAAAGATAAAAAGATTTCCTACATCATATAATCTTTTATAATTTTTATACATTAAATAAATTAAATTATTTATGACACCATCATGATGCAGCGATGACCTCATTATTTAATGATTTGAAAAAAATGAAAATATAATGTCAACTCTAAGACCTAAACTTTTCAAAAACCTATTGGATGGGTGGATTCCGAACCCTTATCACCTTATCCTAGAAATACATAAATTTGGGACCTTCAAAATCCGAAAATCATTTGAAAATAAAATAACATTTTGTAACTTTCCAAGAGTGCCCATCATCTCCACTTATAAAAGGCCCCCACCTCTACCACCTTTACCACACTTCCAAATCCTTTGGCTCGGCCTAAACCTACTCATTTTGTCTCTACATATACCTATAGGACTCTTATAAGACTCACATTGGGCAGAAGTATTCCCAAGGAAGCCTTTGAGCTCAAATCAAAAAGAGTTACCCGATTTAAAGGTAGTGTTTTCTCTTGTGTTCTTATGTTTTATTTTTCTTCTCCAACCAACTAAAATCATTTTATTCAATTGTTTTGTAACAAAACCAGTATCTTCCATATACTAGGATGTTTTTATGAGAAGTATTCGAGATACACTTACACACACCTACATCTAATGGTTAAAGAACATACTGTTTCTGTGGATGGAAAATTTCTTCCTCACAAAACGATGATTGTTCAACACTCATATAACACCTTCAAAGGTGTCCATTAATATGTCACTATACTTATATATGATATATAAAATGTTTATGTTTTACTTAAGCTTCTGTATTTTTCATTTATGGCATATTTTTATGGTTTCCATTATGGCTATACGCGATATCTTCATTTTAGGAAGTGCGGACTACCACCCCATCAAAGTGATTTGATTCGTAAATGCCATATATGGGACGTATAAAGGATGGATTTAAAGTTATTATATGTGATTTATGTTACATATAAATGATGAATATAATTCTGGAATTAAAATATAAATACTATCATTTAGTTTTAATTCCATTAATATGACATAGAAATGAAAGTATCGTTCATGCATATGTACGGCTTACCGTCTCCATTAACGGTGCATTTCATTTTGTACCTATAAATGATTATGTAATATTATAAATAAATGTATATTATGGATATATATGATATATATGATATCCAAATCCTGAATATCAATCTGGATATAATGAACGATTGACCACATGAACAACATGTAATTGTAAGAAGTCCACTTTCGACTTAAGAACCAAATATCGACAAAACAATCATTATTAACTTAAATGATTACATAATGTTTATAACATGGTAATAAGTGATATAAAAGTACTAATGAACTTGAAAATGGTTATTAAGAAAGTAGAAATTAACTCAATTTTATTATTCTAGAGGTTAAAGAATGACTAATTCAAGTCGGACCCAAGGTATGGGACTTCATCTCAATCTCCTTTCATTGAGGAATATTTTGTTTTATACACAGCCTTCTTTTATACGGTGTATAAACCCCTTTGACTTTTACGTTGATAAAAAAAATTCTTTTTTATATGAAGCATTTTACTAAACGAAAAAAGTGAATGTTTTTGTCATACATATGCGGCGACAACGACATCTCCTCCACCATGACCATTATTTGAGTTTCGGCTTCCTCTACAAGCCATACCTTTTTTTAAAAGAAAAATAAATACCTTGTTTTAATTTTATTTTATTTTGGTTTTAAAAATGGTTTTCATAATGTTTTTATATCAATGTGTTGTATTGATATCTTGTGATTGAAAAGTGGAAATGTTATGTATCCTTTATGCATGTTTTCTATGATACGATTATGTTATGGTTCTTGGGAATTATTATGAAGACGGGTTGTTCCATGATAAAATAAGTGCAGTTGAGCCCGATATAGCTCTTCAATGCATTGGGTAATGCAAAGGAGTTAAATGTTGTGGTTTCTCTTAAGAGATTTAGGGAATATACTGTGATGGGTATTCCAAACATAACCAACAGGGTTACTCCCTACTTAAGAATTTTATGAATTCCTCAAGTTACCTTTATGTCTTATGATTTCTATGATTTATTCATGATTTGATGAGTTATGTTTTATGGGTAATGTATGATTTCATTCTTATGTATATATGTACTCATGTTTCCTTTACATATTCTTATATCCCTTACGGAGCTTTTTATGCTCATCCCAAGTTTTTGAATTGTTTTTCACAGGTCAAGGGAAAGGTACATGAAATGATTATAGTGTCAAGGAAGTGTTAAGAACGAATCCATGTTTTATTTTAAATATGTTTCTGTTGATGGGAAAAATGAATACTATCTTTTATGTAACGACATTGTTTAAATGTGGAATGTAATACATGTTTTATGATCAAATTCTATAAAACTCTAAAATTGAAAAGATCCTTAAGGTTTATTCTTGAAATATTTCAAGATTAAGTAAGGTTTAAGGCTGGGGCCTTATAAACTCCCTCCCCTCACATATTCAATCCTCCAAAAACGTTTTACTCAACCAAACCATACCTAGTTATATCCCAAATATCCTTATCTATATTCAAAAAAAATTTATATTCCCAAAATGCATCCCCAAGGGTTCATAATTTGAAATCCATGGGCGTTTCGGAAGGAGATGATAATCATCTCAAAAAGTACTTTATTTTTTATTTCATTTTTTTAACCAAAAATTGTTCTTAAAATATCCATCAAAATAGGAAAAGAATCTATAAAATATAAATATTTTGTTATGTTAATGTTATAACACTTATCAATATCTACTTCAATAATATGGTAATTAAAATCACTGATCATGTGTGGCATAGACTACCACCTCATGAACTGATGTAACACAGTTTCTATAATTACATCACGTGGTTAGATATAATTCTATATATAAAGTCTCTATATAATATATATGTCACTATTGTACATATATCACTACAATATAACATATAACAAATCACTATGCATTCCTTAAAAAAAGACATCATCACTCGTGTGTACGGTAGATAACCCCTCACGAAGCTATATGATTCATTTTTAACATATAATTACAATGAAGATAATAAGGACACATTTATAGAATATATGCGATATAAATTATAAAATATTAATTTTTAAAAATAAATAAAATAGAAAACTTAAAAACCCTTTCACATGTTGATGGAATGAGATCATTGTTCCTCCATATGTATGACATACCATCTCTGTGATACAATGCAATACATTTTCCATGCACAATATTCAAGAATTTATCAAAATATTTATATAATAATTAGATAAAATATTTATAAAATTAATATATTTCTATATATTATAGATCTATATCATATATTAAATAATTAATACATTCAGGATATAACACGTATGTGAAAACAAAGAGATTGACATGTGAAATAATTACATTAATGAAATATTATTGACATATGTGTTGTAAAAAGTGAAAATTTGATCATATATGATACTATTAATATCAATAAGGTTCTATAATAAGTTAAAAAATTCATAAAACCACAATAAATTAAGTTAAATAATTTCTTTTCCCAATTTGAATCATGGGGTAAAGGATTTAGTCTTAATTTTCAATCCATTAGGACAAAATTTATTTTAATAACCAATTTATATTTACATTTTTTATATAATACAGTATTGCAGAATATAATATGAATATAAACATATTTATTATAATTTATAAATAAATTATATTTATTATTGGAATATTATTATTAATTTAAAATATAGTCTTATTTCAATTTAGATTAGTTATATATTATTCCATTTTATAAAAGATATGATTTTACTAAAAGTAAAGTGTGGGATATATTTAATATCATATGCTTTTTTTATATTATTGTAATTTATAATATCTTGATAAATTTACTTCTTATTTATCATTATAAAAGGAATTTCACATTAATAATTATTATTTATCATGTAAATTTTTATTTATTATTCAATATATCATTCATATCTACAATGATTACATTAACTATTCTTTTAATAATTATTTAAATATTTATAAATAAATATTCTTTATGAAATACATTTATATGTTGATAATACATATGTTTTTAAGAATTAAATCATTCATTTGATATATGTTGAATGATTTGGACATGAAGTTATAGGTGCGCCCCTAAATATGTATCCCCTTGATGAATCTAGGAATACAAAGAGAAGAATAATTTTGTCAAATTAAATTGGTTTTTACCTTTATTTTTCATCCTCTATGTGAATCTTATTTAAAGTAAATGTATCATGATTCTAGTGATCAAGGAATCCTATATTTAAGATTGTATTTTATTGAGAATTATATTCTTATTATTATTCATGATATTTTCTCATTGATATTTTCTCTATATTGATTTAATTCTCATTTTTCTAAATAATTACAATTTTTATCCATCTATTAAACATTCAATATAGTTTTTTATTTTTTAAATCATGATAGTTATGTTATTTATTAAATTCCAGGATTTATTTTAATATAACATATTTATTATTCATTATTGATTTTGGATAGAGTTTTTTGTATATAATCCTTATTGATTATTTGATATCACCCTTACTATGTTTCCATTCCCTTTGAAGTGATGATTATTTCATTAAATTTGTTTTCATGGTGGATATTATTGTATTTTGTTATTTTTTTGTTTCATTAAAAATAAAATATAAATTAATATATGATATCATTCTTCAATAATACTAAATTGATCAATCGTTAGTAATGTTATCCCTTGAACCTTATTCCATGGTAATAATATAACAATCACATATAAGTTACTAGAGTCAAGGCAGTTACAGTTTCTATCAAAGTACATTTGGTAGAGTCCGTGGGAACTAGATTTAGTAAAACATATATTTCAGAATATTATGCAACAAAATATGTTTAATATATATCATCATGTGGAAAAATACTCTGAATTTTTTGGTAAGATAAATATTATGTGGTTTTCCACACAATATCACCTTAGCGGGAACCTTCATGCGAACATTGTTATGGAATATATGTACCTAGGAGTAAAACATCGACATTGTTGAATCATGCATGGGTCAATCATAACAAGTTACATGACACAATTTCTTACTATACTCATAGTAAAATACTCCTAGGGAACATTCATCAAAAAATTCAAATTTTCATTACAAACCATTATGAATAATGTGATATTATTCCGAAATACACCATGATTATGATTATTAGATTAATAATGAATATATTTTCAATTTATGTTATGTGTTTAAAGATATTTAAAATTATAGATTATGATTTTAAATTCATAATTTTATGAGATGAAATACTATATACCATATTTAAGAAAAAGGTTCTTGAAGAATTAATGTTATTAATAATCATGTCCAGTGTAGAGATTTCCCTATTGAGAATGCCAATATAACATTTATCAGAAATATTAAGATTATTGACATATTAGTTATGGTGAAATAGGTTATGAAAAATAACCTTCCCCAAAAAGGGAAAACTATTGATCCATAGTGTAATTATATGACGTTGGATCACATCATGTGACATAAGTCATCACTATTTATTGGTAGTTGTAATGATAATTTAGATGGGAGATGTATTATGTCCCTTGAAAATTTATTTATGTCATTGGGATATTTTAATCGCCCTGGTATTTGGGGTCCATTACTTTGTGAAAATATCTTTTTTGGGTTTTCTGGTATGGGAATCACGGTGGTGTAGGCCTACCGGTAGCCTTAGCCTACCGGTAGAAGGCCTACCGGTAGCTCGGTATACCGATGGCCGCAGCCTACCGGTAGCTCGGTCTACCGGTATCTCAGCCTACCGGTAGATATATCTACCGGTAGCTCGGTCTACCGGTATCTCAGCCTACCAGTAGCTGCAGCCTACCGGTAGCTCGGCCTACCTGTAGCTCCAGCCTACGGGTAGCTCGACCTACCGGTGGCTGCAGCCTACGGGTAGCTCGGCCTACCGGTCGCTGCAGCCTACCGGTAGCTTGGCCTAATGGTGGCTGCAGACTACCTGTAGCTCAGCTACCATTAGGTGTCACCCACATGTAGCTCTTAACTACCGGTGGCTCTGGCCTACCCCGCGTGTTATTTCCAGTAGCGCTCCCTTTTGCGCAAATAGGGTTTTAAACCCTATTTTGACATGGTTGAGCGTGTTTTAAAGACTCGTAACATGCATAAGAGTTTTAATTAAATAATTAATCAATTAATGAGTCAGTTTAAACCACCCGACCCCCTTTAATGACAAGTGGAGCCGCGTGGTCAACCCACGACCCCCACGCCTTACGAGGTTTCGCTTTCTCACCTCAACCGTCTGCGGCTCTTATAAACTAATGGTTATCTGTGGTTTCTCCTTTCCTCGATTGAGGATTTTCACAAAAACATCAGGAGAGCCTCATTTTTATCCGTAAAGTTCTGCACCCAGCCTAAACGTCGATCATCTATCAACAAGTAAGGAATTTCTCCTTTGCCTCTCTCTTTTGTGTATCATGCGGGGTGGGCGTGTTTCTGTTCTATAGAATTGGATAAACCAGACCTAAAAGAAGATAATGAACTGGATTCTATAATGAAAGAGGGGGGATGTGATCATTGATGTTGTTTATATTTTGACCATCTTGTTGAGTTGTGATGGCTTATGCCTTCTGAAAATCGAGGCCGTTGGTGGTCGTTGTTTGTGCACTAATGAACCCCTGCTGATGTTTTAAATGACATGTTTGTGGTTGTAAACTCTTGCTGTGAAAAGTAAATTTCTTAATCACGTATATCTGGACAAATAAATTTGAGCACCAGGATTAATCCTTCTGTGATAACCCAAGTTAAAACACAAGAAAATTGAAATCATGGAGTGTGTTAAGTCATTTAAATCTGAAAATACCGGCATGGCCCTGACTTGTGTTGGTGGTGGTAGTTGGTTGTTTTATTTTATGGGCCGATTGCTGGAGATGTGGGAGGGGATGGGCTCCCCTGTCTTTATACTCTCGGTGGTTGCGTGAAATTGGGGACGGGATCACTTGTTGGTATGGATTCATTGTTTGTGAGTTTTAAGACCGGGTGGGTACTTGTATATATCACGAATTGGGGTGGGATTCATTGTTTTTGAGAACCGGACATGGGAGTTACGGTCGATGCTTGACTGATTACTTTCCTGGACTTGTGCCTATGCCTACTAGTTTCCCAGTAGTTCTTAAACTTAATTAAACATTATTACTAAACATGAAACAAGAATAGGACAATTGGGTTTTGTTTGCGAGAGTCGTGACTTGTGACTTGGACGCTGTGGTGTTGTGTTCTATAGGCTGGTTAGGAAAACCTAAGCTTTGGGTGAGTGTTTGTTACCTATATCTATACTTGTAGCTTTGTGTTTCTTATTCGCGCCCCACCCAAGTTGACCACTTAGTGCCGAACACCCCCATTTCATGGGGGAGGGTGTTTTTCCCAACAATATTCTTTGTGGATGGTTATTATCTCCTTTTATGCTCCCTTTCCCAGATAGCCCAAGTATCTTTGGGAAGGCCGTGATGGGATGAGGTCCATTATTAGCCAAAGAACCTTCGGGCGGGGCAGTGTGACGGTTGGCCAGGTGTGTGAGGAAGGTGGTTTCCGAAGATTTTTTCGGTATGAGGCCCATGTGACTTCGGGTGTGGCAGTGGATCTTCTGGCCCAGGTGTCTTCGGGCGTGGTGGTGGTTGTTATGGCCTAGGAGTTTGCAGGCATGGTTACGTGTGACATTTGTGGCCCAGGTGTGTGCGGGCGGGATTTTGGGAGTGGTACTGCGTGTGGTTGTGGCCCAGGTGTGTGCGGCCGGGTGTGGCAGTGGGACTACGGTGACAGAATGGCGAGATTGGTCCGATGTATAGGACGTCTCAATAACCAGTGGTAAAGTGGCGTGGGGTACCCAAACATCGATGTGATCTGATTATATATATATTACTAAACTTGCGTTATTTGGGGAGTGTGCCTTGGTGAGGCCTAGGGTGGATAGTTTACCTTGATAGGTGTTTGGTTTACTCCCTTTTCTCACGGGACATTAGCACATTCCCCCACTTGTGCATGAGAGTATTTGGTTTTCCCTACTGAGGGTACTTGTATGATCACCCTACGTATATGAAAACTAGTTTCAGGTTTCCGGGAGGACTTTGGGGATCGCGCAGGACCATACTAGCTCGGACCTTTGGGGCAGTTGCAGTTGCTGTCTTTCTTCCTTGGTACTTACCCTTGTAGACACCTTTTTTACTTTGTGGCTTTACTTTTGGAACATGCATGTGGGAATGGTTTATTTTTTTGGTTTTACTTTTCTTTTACCTTGGTGTTTTTGAGTTTCATCATCTCATCTCTCGATCTTATAAAACAAAGAGGGGTAATGCCTTCAATTTGTGAGAAATGTCTATACCATTGGTGCTAGTCTCCACTCTGGGACCTATTGAAGGCGGCTCTCGGGGTTCATTATCTCTCCTTAAACTTAAGGAAGGAAGGGCCTGGAAATCTGCTGAAACTTCCCTCCTTTTGGTGAAGGTGGGTCGTGACAGAATGGTATCATAGGAGAGGTTGAGAGATAGGATGGAGTCTGGAGTTAGGCATAGTGAGGATTTCATGGGATGGTAAGGCAACAGTGCTGGGTGACCTTGGTACGTGAATTAGGCCAGGGAAGACCAGCTAGGAAACAAGATTTTAGGGACCCCCGTGATCCCATGCAAGGACTCTGGACCTATCGAACGACCAAGTGAGACCACACTAATTTCAGGGTAGAGACCCTAGGAAAGGTACATGTATCATAATGACTTCTGTTCTTCTGTTTCTGGGATGTCTTGGGAATTAAGAATAAATTACAATTTTAAGAAGTTTTAAGAATGATATTCTGCACTACTTGGGATTAGGCATTCCTTGTTTACCTTGCAGCAATGGCACCGGGAAGGAGACCACGTGTAGTACATGCAATCGAGGCCCCAGAGACTACTTTGGCTGATCGGAAGAGAGCTGATCGAGAGGATGAGGACGACCAGTGGCAGAAGACTCTTCGGGCCTTCCAGTGACAGGCCCTCGATAAGTATGAGGGAAGCACCTCCGATATGAATACGGGAGGCTGGAAAGTGGAGCTAGTTATAGATTTCGGCCTGATCCGGGCCCCATCTGAGTAATGGGTTCCTCTGGCCATCAGTCAGATGCGGGGAGCAGCGCGTCAGTGGTGGACACTTTACCTGGGGGAGAGGAGAGAGTCTGAGGTGGCTTGGGCAGATTTCGAGAGGGAGTTCCGGGCGGAATTCCTCTCCTTGACGATGAAGGCAGAAAAGAGGTAGGAACTACTCTCCCTCCAACAGGGGATTATGTCCATGAGGGAGCTAGGGATCAAGTTCAAGTACCTCCTACGTTTTTCTCCAGACCTCCTTTTCGATAAGGAGTCTCGGGGAAGACATTTAGAAGAGGTGCTCTGACACTCCCTCCAGTATGCTGTTACCCACTTTACCCTGCCGACGTACTTGGAGGTCCAGAAGAAGGCCGAAGTGGTGGATAGGATGCATGCTCTAGGAGTTTCACGAGAGGGGTTCCAGCTAGGACCATCAATGGGAAAGGCCTTCAGCACCAGGCCTCCAGCATCAGGACCCTCCAGGTTCCGACCAGCAGGGAGAAGACCACAACAGTTTCAGTTTTGATCCCCCGGCCCTCACCCTTTTCCTTTGGGTCCGGGACTGCGGTGCTTCGTCTGTGGGAGCCCAGGACATCTCCGGAGTCAGTGCCCGGACCGGGTGCAGAACGGCTGTGGCGGACACCTCCCGCACCCGCCCCAGTAGCAGCTTGCAGCCAGACCTTTCCAACAGTAGCAGGGACAACAAGCTCCCGCTCCTCCGAGGGCAGACATAGGAGGAGGAGGCCGACCTCAGGGCGCACCTCAGGGTCCTCGACCGGGGTACGGACGGGGAGGTGGCCGACAGCCGAGGGGCAGTAGAGCTGGGCGTGGATAGTTACACGCCACATAGGTAGCAGTTCCAGCTGGGCCAGAGGTTGTTCGAGGTACGATCAGTCTGTTTATCACTCTTTCTTATGCCTTGTTCGATAACAGAGCTTCGAACTCCTTTGTTGCACCCAGTCTAGCCCGTGCCTTGGGTATAGATGCGGAGAGACTTCCAGTTCCCTTGGTGTTGAGCACAACAGTAGGAGGTCATACCAACTTGTTGTTTGTTTGTCGGGGATGTAGACTGATGATAGGTCCACATTAGTCGGTTGGGGATCTTCTTCTACTATAGATTCAGACATACGATGTCATCCTAGGCATCGAATGGCAATTTTCTGTGTGTTCCATCATCGACTGTTTCCGAAGAAGGGTGGTGTTCTCAGACTTGGATGGCCGGTGTGTTACCTTCACCGGAGAGCGGAGCAGTCCGAAGGGAAACATGAGAGAGGAACCTCTCCTCTCCTTGTTGACCGAGCTGAAAGTGGAATCAATAGATGCTGAAATGGTGGAAGTTCCAGAGATTGTACGTTAGTTTATGGATGTCTTCCCTGAGGAGGTAACGAATCTACCCCCTCGGTGTGATATCGAGTTTGGAATACACCTGCAGCCCGGCACTCAACCGATCTCGATGGCTCCTTACCGGATGGCACCTTAGGAGCTACGGGTGTTGCGGATCTAGATTGAGGATCTGATGAAGAGGGGTTATGTTCGCCTGAGTGCATCACTGTGGGGTGCACCAGTTTTGTTCGCAAAGAAGACAGATGGTGGTCTCATGTTGTGCATAGACTACAGGAGGCTGAATCAGGTGATGATCAAGAATCTCTACCCTCTTCGGAGTATAGGCGATCGTTTCGACCAGCTGAAAGGGGTAGGATGGTTCTCGAAGATCGACCTGCGGTCTGGGTACCACCAGCTGAGAGTGAAGGAGAGTGACATCCCGAAGATGGCCTTTAGGTGCAGGTATGAACACTTCTAGTTCTTAGTCATTCCGTTCGGTGTTACGAACGCCCTGGCTATGTTCATGGGGCTTATGAACTCCATCTTCTGGGAGTACTTGGATCGGTTCGTGGTTGGGTTCATCGAAGAGATCCTGATCAATTTAAGGTCAGATGAGGACCATGCAGAGCACCTGAGGACAGTTTTAGAGGTCCTCCGACAGCACCAGCTCTTTGGGAAGTTGTCTAAATTCAAGTTATGGACACGGGAAGTGCACTTCCTCAGACACGTGGTGTCTGAGAAGGGGGTAGCGGTGGACCCATCAAAATTTGAGGCGGTTGTTTCTTGGCCAGCACCCAAGAATGTGGAAGACGTCCGTAGTTTCCTTGGGCTGGTAGGTTAATATCGGATGTTCATACCCAACTTCTCCCGAGTTGCGACCCCTTTGTCAGCCCTGACCAAGAAAGACCTGGTTTTCGTGTGGAGTGAGCAGTGCGCGTTAGCCTTCAGCTATCTGAAAGAGAAGTTGGTTAGTGCCCCGGTGCTGAGATTACCAGAAGAAGGGGTGACCTATGAGGTGTTCTGTGATGCTTCAGGATAGGGCCTGGGATGTGTGTTGATGCAGCGACAAGGGGTGATCTCTTATGGGTCCAGTAAGCTATGCCCCCATGAGCGTAATTATGCCACCCATGACCTGGAGCTTGCAGCGGTCATTTTTGTGCTAAAGTAATGGCAACACTACCTCATCGGGGAACACTTTGTGGTCTTCATGGATCACAAAAGCTTGAGGTATATCTTCTCCCTGCGGGACTTAAACTTGTGATAGTGGAGATGGGTGGACTTACTCCATGATTACGACATTGGGATCTCTTATACTGAGGGAAAGGGCAATGTGGTGGCTGATGCCTTGAGCAGAAGGACGCAGAAGGATGCGGTCCGAGAGTCGGCGGACGCCTGGAAGGAAATGGAGGAGTTGGCTGCCTTACACCTGGATGAGAAGATGGATAGCGGAAAAGGCTGGCTATATCAGATGATAGTGCAGTCATCTCTGTTTCGACATGTGGAGGAGTCTCAGTGGGGAGACCTGGAGTGTGAAGTGATGCGTGACTAAGTTGACCAGGGAAATGCTCCGGAAGGATGGACAGAGGATGGTCAGAAACAGATGCTTTTCTAGAAAAGGATGTCTGTTCCAGGAGTGATGTGCGACAAGGTTCTCAGTGAGTTCCACAACATACCCCTGGCGGAACACCCAGGAGTTTCAAAGATGTACCAGGGACTGAAGAGGCAGTTCTGGTGGCCCGAAGATAAGCGAGCGGTGGTAGAGTTTGTGGCCAAGTGCATAGTGTGTCAGTAAGTGAAGGCTGAACACCAAGTTCCAGGCAGCCTACTGCATCCCCTAGATGTCCCCGAGTGGAAGTGGGATGACATATCGATGGATTTTGTCACGGGACAACCCAAGGTCAAAGGGGGATATGGCGCCATCTGGGAGGTAGTGGATAGGATGACGAAATCGGCTCATTTTCTGGAAATCAGGGAGTCGAGTATTGTGGATTCTTTGGCAAGAAAGAACGTGAATGAGGTGGTGCAGTTTCATGGAGTTCTGAGGTCTATAGTCTCGGATAGGGATTCACGGTTTACCTCGTGAGTCTGGAGAGGATTGCAACATGCGTTTGGCACCCAGTTATGCCTTAGGACTACTTTCCATCCCTAGACAGATGGATAAACAGAGCGCACCATCAATACCTTGGAGGATATGCTAAGGGAATGTGTTCTAGACTCAGGAGGATCATGGGTGCGACACTTTCCCCTGGTAGAGTTCGATTACAATAATAGCTATCACTCTACATTTGGCATGGCCCCGTTTGAAGCTTTTTATGGAAGGCCATGTCGTTCACCTATGTGTTGGGCCGAAGTAGGAGAGTCCGGAATCCTTGGCCTGGAAGTGGTGCAGGACATGACATAAAAGGATCAACTCATATGGGAAAGAATGAAGGTGGCCCAGGACCGATAGAAGTCGTATGCTGATACCAGGAGAAGGCCCTTGGAGTTTGAGGTTGGGGACCATGTGTTCTTGAAGGTCTCCCCTCGGCGTTGGCAGCGGAGGTTCAGCAAGGAGAGTAAGCTTTCTCCCAGGTTAAATGGACCCTTCGAAGTGTTTCGGCGGGTCAGCGAGGTGGCTTATCAGCTTGCATTGCCACCGCCGCTACTGGGGATACATGGTGTCTTCCATGTGTCCCATCTCCGTCGGTATCTGCACGATGATTCAAACGTCCTTGATTGGGGTGAATGGACATCGAGGACGACGTGACCTTTGTGGAAAGACCAGAGATGATCGAGGATCGCAAGGAGAAGGTGGTTCGTGGGCGAACTGTCCCCTTGGTTCTTATGTTGTGGAGACATGGTGGGCTTGAGAAGAGTACGTGGGAGAGGGAAGCACAGATGCATACCCAGTACCTAGAGTTTTTTTGAGTTTTCATCCTTGTTTTACCTTTTGTGGTAGAATTTTTTCTCTTTTGGCTATGAAATGTACTGGTTTTCTTTTTTCTGTTGTGGGTGAAAAGCCCTGGCAATGGGGGAGGAGAGAACCCGACCCATAATCAAGATGCATTAAGGTGGATGCGATTAAACCTGTGCTGGTGAGTCAGTGCCGCCCAAAGCAGATAATATCTTGACAAGGGGGAGGAGACTCCCCAACCCACATGCTCGGGCAGTTTGGCATGGTATGATGCTTGGTTCTTGTCAGGGAAATGTTTAAGTTAGCATGGGTTCGCTCCTAAGAGGTATCTTTTGATGTGGTTGTTCGGAACCTCTCTTCCCTTCTGGATTGTTTTAATTATAGGGGATGAGAATCGTTTAAGAGGTATCTAATTTAATGGCCTTGGTTTTTTGGGTCCATTACTTTGTGAAAATCTCATTTCGGGTTTTCTGGTCTGGGAATCATGGTGGTGTAGGCCTACTGGTAGCCTTATCCTACCGTTAGTAGGCCTACCGGTAGCTCGGTCTACCGGTGGCCACAACCTACCGGTAGCTCTGTCTACCAGTAGCTCTGTCTACCGGTAGCTCAGCCTACCGGTAGCTGCCGCCTACTGGTAGCTCGGCCTACCAGTAGCTGCAGCCTATCAGTAGATCGGCCTACCGGTAGGTGCAGCCTACCGGTAGCTCGGCCTAGTGGTAGCTACAGCCTACCGGTAGCTCGGCCTACCGGTAGCTGCAGCCTACCTGTAGGTCGGCCTATCAGTGGCTGCAGCCTACCGGTAGCTCAGCTACCAGTTACTGTCACCCACCGGTAGCTCTCAGCTACCGGTGGCTCTGTCCTACCCCGTGGGTTATTTCCAATAGCGCTCCCTTTTGCGCAAATAGGATTTTAAACCCTATTTTTACCTGTTTGAGCGTGTTTTAAAGACCCGTAACACGCATAAGAGTTTTAATTAAATACTTAATCAATTAATGAGTCGTTTTAAACCACCCGACCCCCTTTAATGAAGACTGGAGTTGCGTGGTCAACCTACGACCATGCGCCTTACGCGGTTTCACGTTCTCACCTCAACCGTCTGCAACTCTTATAAACTAAGGGTTAGCCATTGTTTCTCCTTTCCTCGGTTGCGGATTTTCACAAACACCTCTGGCGCACCGCATCATTATCCATAATGTTCCACGCACGGCCTAAACGTCGATCATTTATCAACAAGTAGGAAATTTGTCATTCGCCTCTCTCTTTTGTGTATCATGCATGGTGGGCATGTTTCTGTTCTGTTGAATTGGATAAACCAGACCTAAATGAAGATAATTAACTGGATTCTATAACAAAAGAGGGGGGGTTGTGATCGTTGATGTTGTTTATTTTATGACCATCTTGTTGAGTTGTGCTGGCTTATGCCTTCTCAAAATCGAGGCTGTTGGTGGTCGTTGTTTGTGCACTAATGAACCCATACTGATGTTTTAAATGGCTTGTTTGTGGTTGTAAACTCCTGCTGTGAAAAGTAATTTGGTTAATCACGTATATCCAGCCAAATAAATTGAGGCACTAGGATTAATCATTCTGTGATAACCCCAGTTATAACACAAGAAAATTGAAATCATGGAGTGTGTTAAGTCATTTAAATCTGAAAATACCGGCATGGCCCTGACTTGTGTTGGTGGTGGTAGTTGGTTGTTTTATTTTACGGGCTGATTACTGGAGATGTGGGAGGGGATGGGATCCCCTGTTGGTATGGATTCGGTGGTTGTGAGTTTTAAGACTGGGTGGGTACTTGTTTATATCACAAATTGGGGTTGGATCCTCTATTGTTGAGAACCGGGTGTGGGCGTTACGGTCGATGCTTGACTGTTTACTTTCATGGACTTGTGCCTATGCCTACTAGTTTCCCAGCAGTTCGAAAACTTAATTAAACATTATTACTGAACATGAAACAAGAATGGGACAAATGGGTTTTGTAGGTGAGAGTTGTGACTTGTGACTTGGATACACAGGTGTTTTGTTTTGTAGGCTGGTTAGAAAAACCTAAGCTTTGGGTGAGTTTTTTTTACCTATAACTATACTTGTAGCTTTGTGTTTCTTATTCACGCTCCACCCAAGTCGAGCACTTAGTGCTAAACACCCCCATTTCATGGGGGAGGGTGTTTTCCCAACAATATTCTTAGTGGTTGGTTATTATCTCCTTTTATGATCCCTTTCCCGGATAGCCCAAGTATCTTTAGGTAGGCTGTGATGGCCTTAGGTCCATTATTAGCACAAGAACCTTCGGGTGGGGCAGTGTGACAGTTTTCCAGGTGTGTGCGGTAGGTGGTTTCCCAAGCGTCATCAAGATGAGGCCCAGGTGTCTTCGGGTGTGGCAGTGGATCTTCTAGCCCTGGTGTCTTCGGGCGGGGCGGTGGTTGTTATGGACTAGGTTTTTGTAGGCGTGGTTACGTGTGACAGTTGTGTCCTAGGTGTGTGCGAGAAAGATTTCGGCAGTGGTACTGCGTGTGGTTGTGGCCCAGGTGTGTGCGGGCAGGTGTGGCAGTGGGACTACGCTGACAGAATGGCGGGATTGGTCTGATGCGTAGGATGTCTCAATAACCAGTGGGAATGTGGCACGAGGTACTCAAACATCGATGTGATCTGATTATATATATATTACTCGACGTGTGTTATTTGGGGAGTTTTCCATGGTGAGGCCTGGGGTGGATAGTGTACCTTGATAGGTGTTTGGTTTACTCCCTTTTCTCACAAGACATTAGCACGTTCCCCCACTTGTGCACGAGAGTCTTTGGTTTTCCCTACTGAGTGTACTTTTATGCTCACCATACGTATGTAAAAACTTCTTTCAGGTTTCCAGGAGGACTTCGGGGATCGCTCAGGACCATACTAGCTAAGACCGTTGGGGCAGTTTCAGTTGCTGTTTTTCTTCCTTGGTACATACCCTTGTAGTCACCTTTTGTACTCTGTGGATTTACTTTTGGAACACACATGTTGGAATGGTTTATTTTTTTTGTTTTAATTTTATTTTACCTTGGTGTTGTTGAATTTCATCATCTCATCTCTCGATCGTATAAAACAAAAAGGGGTAATGCCTGCCATTTGTGAGAAATTTCTATACCCTTGGTGCTAGTCGCCACTCCGGGACCTATTGAAGGCGGGTCTCAGGGGTCATTATCTCTCCTTAAACTTAAGGAAGAAAGGGCCTGGAAATCTTCTGAACCTTCCCTCCGTTTGGTGAAGGCGGGTCGTGACAGATATAGTGAAATAGAAATGGTTATCATTTTAGTATATTGTTCAAAGGTGATACTAATCAATGGTGGTTATTGATCCAAAATATCATGAATGATATAGAAATTAAATATATATATATAATAGAAGTTGTTTAAATAAATTATTTCAACTTATATTTCCATCATTTTCATCAATAATAAATGAAGATAGCATTCCATAGATTTATAAAGAATGTAGAAAAAGGTGTTTTAGAGTTCGAGGAATATGTTATATTACTATATAGGTATGCAATAGATTACACATGAAATACTGAATATAAGAGTTACCATTTGTTAAATGTGCCTAAACCAAGCATCTGATGGGAACTGTTTTCTCAAAAAAATAGTATGATGAATTTTTCTATGGGCCAACAAAATTGAGTCAAATTTCTATATATCCTATATGTTTTATGCATATTAAAAAAATAATAGTTCTACTAAGAACAAAAAAAATGTAAATATTTAAAATGAATAATATAATTATGAAATATAAATCATTGGAAAACTATGGAAATAATAATATAGGGAATTTCATAAAGGTCCTTGTAGTGTGTTATGTGTGCAGAGATAAGGGTCATCAATAAAAATAATTCAAGGAGATGAAATATAACATTTCTATCTACTAATTTTATGAAAAATAAATTTATAATTATTTAAACTAAAGTCTCAAGAGTCAATAGAACAAACCATAAAAAAGTCTTATAGATGAATTGGAGGATTATGTGATCATTACAAACATGTTTACAGTTCAAGAATATTTGGATTTAGTTTTATTGATAATTTAATTTAATTTAGATAATGAGTTATATTATTTTGTATTTATACATTATTTTTAATCTTTAAGGATTTCTATGACCACTAGATATTCACCAATTTCATTAAGAAGATATTATGTAGAAAAAAATCCAAGAGAATGTATTTCTATAATAATAATGTGTTATTTAGTCCCCATTACGACACATAAACAGTCATTATTTTTTGACATTGTTTTTATACCAATTTTTGAATTTTATATAATCCTTATTATATTATAGATTGGAAAATATGATTAAAATATATATTGAAATGATAAGAAAGTTATTATTTGTAATGAATATATATAATTACACACATTTATAGACAATAATTAATCATATGAGTCATAACTAGGTTCACACACAATTGAACATTTGAATTAGATTCGTGGTGATGAAGAGAAAAAAAATTGTGGATAGAGAAAGAAATATTTAAAATGTAGATATACATATTATATTAGAATACATTTAGGTATTTCAAAGAAATTATATAAACATCTACCAAAGGATTATTTTTTCCTAGGGATCTAATTTATATTATATGACCAATATAAAATACTCCTTCTAGAATATAATCTATGGAATTATTGCAGTTAAAGAAATTCAATATAGCCTATGTGATAAGTGTTTTATTCAATATTTTTTTCATTCTATGGGTATACCATTATTTCTATATATATAAGAATATTATATCTGTGTGTCTATGAATTTATTTTTTTGAAATTACTGAAATTATGATAAAGAACAAGTTTTTCCTACTGCACATTCATGAATTATGTGATCAACATCAAGGAGCCAAATAATTTTAAAATATTTATTATTATTTTTTATCATCAATTTCATTTTAATTAAAAATAAATTCAAATAAAACATTTTTAATAAAATATTAAAACAATGAGTTTACAATATTTCCATTTGGATTGAAAAATAAACCCTTTATGTTTATTGATTTAACGAATCATTTTTTCAAGGAATAATATTTTTTATTTTTTTGGTATTAATGTATAATATATTGTTTTATTTTAAAATTAATGTGAACTATGGTAATCACTTACTGGTTACTCTTGAGACTTTAATAAGTATATATTTGAATGTGAAATTTAAAAAGAGTCATTTTTTTCATCAATATGTTTCTTTTCTGACAGATATTGTGTCCAATTATGGAATCTTAGTTAATATTATGAAGAATTGGGCGGTCTAATAATGGCCAAAATCACTGACAAAATCCAAGGTATGTATTTTTCATAGTTTTTATTGTTATAATAAATAATTCATTCAGTATGTGTCTTAATTTTATAACCTATTAACCAATCATTCATATAACAAGATTAATTTCATATAGTAAATGTAATGTAACGAATTTTTTCTATAATTGAAGAGGATATTGTTCAATGATCCAATTATTTTTGTACCATTCGGAAATGATGTTTTCATGATATATAATAATGCATCAATGAAGGTAATTGGTTGATTACATAATAAAAATTGATAATGACCTTGTTTATGAATCAAGGTAGTTAATTATTCACAAATAGAACTATCCAATCCATGATCATGAGTTGGTGGTGGTAATATTTGTATTAAAGATATGAATTAATTTTTTATATAGGTAATGATGTTAGATATACAAGGATCAGAAAATCATAAAATGCACCTTTCCATAAAAGGATCTCAATATAAGGAAAATTATATGGATCAAGAAACTTAATGATAATAATATCTATATACACTACCACTTATGTAAGGATAATTATGTATTAAAATTTTTGTGTAGGATAAATTTTTCAATTCTGACCTAAATTAATATTCAGAGAGATGATATGTTCATGTTTTTATTAAATGTCGATATAAGAATTATTATAGATTGGGAGATCGCTTATTGTTTCAAAGGATTACAAATACATCTTTATTAGAAAAGAATATTTATTCACAATATGATGATGAGAATTGTTTTATGAAAAATAATTTAGTGGATGATGGGGAATTACACTACAACATTTATGAGGATGGAGATTTAAAATATAGAAATTTAATTTTTTTCCATCTATACTATAGATAAATGTTGATTTTTGATATGATGCATATTAAATTAATTTATTTACACATCCCTACATAAAAAAATATGTTCTGGGATTTTGAAGAAATTTTATAGAGGGAAGTCATGATTTATTTAATCACAGATTATACATCATGATTATTCATTTTTCAATATCATAGGGATGGATTTAAACATCCTAGTGAATTCATGCAACCTCAACCTATTTTTATATTGAAATGAAATGAAATTACAATGGAATTTGTCATTAGGTTTCCAAATATTCCTAGAGGGAATGAAGAAATATAGGTTCTTATTGATGACCTCACCAAATTTGCAAAATTCATCACTATAATGTAATAGTTACCTCTTGATATAATTGTATGAATATATTTTAAGGTTTTTTTATGACATAATGGAATGACTATTTTGATTATTACTATTCATGATCTCCCTTTTAAATCATTATCAAATATGATTATTCATTTATCTCATGATATAATCCATTACATGAGAACCACATACCATAATCAAAATGATGGATGGTCGAAAATCTGTATTAAATCATTGGAAAAATGATTGCGTTCATTCTCGACGTTCAGTGAATATTGGATAAATATTTACCTTTGGTGTGGTTATCTTATAAAAATTAATCTCATTAAATAATTTAACTAGAATCATACAAATGATTATATGGAAATAGATATCATACTTTAACTAGTTGAGTATCAATTATAATTAAATTGGTTATTTACCAATTTTGGACATGTGTGTTCATATAATGCATGTTATATTTCTTTTGAAATTTACAATAAAAAATTTATTTAGGAATAATAAAAATTGTAATATTTAACTACCCAAAATATTATTTATAATTATGCATCATATTAAGTTTTTTACTATTGTATTAATTATACATTTTATATAAAAAAATTAAGTCTCATTAGTATTTAATAATGTGATTTGTTTTCAGAGAACTATTATTTGTTTTCATAAAACACTGTTTGTTTATGATAGGTTAATATATATCATTTTTAATTGATAAAAAACATTTAATGAAGAATGATTTTTTTTGAATAATATTGTAATTTATTATATTTATTATTGAAAATTAATCTAATAATGATTTGTATCCATAATTAATATATGATTACCTTATGCTTGATAATTGCTTTTCCCGATAAACCAATTTCCAACATGAATTAAAGGATTGTGTTTATTTATATTAAGAAATATTAGTGAGTTGAATTATATAAAATGTATTCCATATTTTTGGTATTCCTAATAATATTATTGAATAAAATTTGATTAATTTTTTTAATTATTAGAAATTTCCTTACAAATATATTATGCCAGTTATGGTTTAATGGAGGGATTTCATATTTCATGTGATTGTTTTAATTTTATTTTCCCACACAAACATAATTTTCATTTTAATGTTGGAATATATATAAATATATATATTTTGTCGATAAAAATTATATTATATTTGTAAATTTAATTTAATCTTATAGGAGACATTAACTATGTAAAAAACTGGTGACAACAGTGACAAATAAATTGGTAATCCTAATTAAACATTGTGGATAAAGGGAATGCCATGTTTGAAAAATGTAAAATATTATATTTTGGAAGTATTTATTTAAAATAACACCTAAAAAATTCGATATTCAATAATTGTTTAATAACATGAAGTGATAGTTACTTCCAATTATGGAATAGTATTGGTTATTTACAAAATACCCCTTGTCCTCAATTAGGAAAGGGTACTCACTACCCTCACTTATTCAAGATTCTCAATTAAATTTCCTCAATGATCCCCTAAAAGATATCACCCCAGAATTCATAAAAACGTTATAATGTTTTTTATTCCAATATGACCTACAATAGTGTCATTCAATGGATATAAAAAATATGATCATCTAAGATATGGTAATTATCTAAATGGAGATATTTGTTTTATTCTATAGAAATCTAATATTTATTAATACACACAATAAAATAATAGTAATATATCTCTTATATTTATATGTTTTTATGATAATTTTATAACCCATATACATCCCTTATTTCATTGTATGGTAAATAGAATCAATAATCACATTTTTAGTTGACTACCAGCTCTCAAACTGGTGTAAATATGTTTCCCTAAAAAACAACCATGATTGGATATAATCCTGACATAATGTATATATAAAATAATTATAAACATTTCATCATTATATCACATATTAATCCATAATTTTCATTCTAATTATAATTTGATAATTTCACTCGTTTGTAAAACGTACTACTGCCTCATGGAGTGATGCAATTATTTTGTCACTTATTTATAAATGGAAGGTAAAAATGTTTAAAATAATGAAATAATTTCATAGATATTCATTATAATGATTATATAAAATTAACATATCATACACTTCCATAATTATTATCTCATTATGGTAATGGTATCATCACTCGTGCGTATATACGATCTACATTCTCTAGGAATTTATGTGAACCATCTTCCCTTACAACATTAATGAATTCTTATATAGATGTATATAATTAGTATATTATGAATTTATACAGTAAATATCATTATAAATTTAATTTAACTCAATCCTATATAAAATAATTATAGCATTCATGAAAGACATACTTGATAAAATATGTAAATTAACACCCAAAACAATGAAAATAATGAAATATTTTTAACAAATTGGTAGTAAAATGTTATATGATATTCATAAATGATATTATGATTATAAATAAGGTTTATAATTATGTTAATAAAATTATTAAAACCATTATCCATGATTTATATGATTATCATTTTGTTTTGGTTTCACATGCTTAATAAATCCTTAGATATATGGATTTTATATTAGATAAGGATGATTCTGCCTTACCTATAACTATGTGGTGTGATTTTCTATGGCACCAAGATTAATCATTTAGGTATTTTTATTTTGATATAAATATTTTCAATTAAATTAAATGGTTAATTTGACATTATTTATATAATGAACATGAATACGTATGAATGTACATTAGTTTTAATTCAAATTAATAACATAATATTTGGATTGTATTAAGGGTTACACAAAAATATAGTTTGAAAATTTTAAATTGGTGAATTTCATTGGAATACAAAGTTAATGAATGGAAGAATTTATAAATTTAAATGTAATAACATCTAGAAATATGGTGATATTAAATTCCATTAAAAATTCAATGAGGAATACTCTATTTAAATAAATGACTTGGTAAGGAATTGATCACAAAATCTGATATGTTATGTAAAATTTGGATTCCAGAAGTCTATCTTGGGGAATGATAAAATGGGTGATACAAATATACATAAGTTCTAGTATTTTTAATTTATTTTAATAGTCTCATTTATAGGAGACCTAAATAGAATTACATAATTAATTTAATAATATTAACATTATCTCATAATGGATTGGGAAACGTGTTTTATATTCACCTATCAAGGATTCATATATGTTATGATTGAAATCATGACATAAAAAATTAGAACTTTTATGGGAGAAATTATAGATTAATATAAAGATAACAATAATATGGATCATGGAATACTGATAAATATGATGAATTTAAAGGATATATCCTTTTAGAAGATTCTTATTTACCAAAATTCATTATTTAATGAATTTAATTCAGGAAAATTGCTTAGTTGAGGAACATATATCAGATTTATATTAGCATAGTCATCATTAAAAATTACATTATGATAAAATACTATAAATTATGATACTTTTTTTGGATGTTAATATATTAATTTAAAAAATATAAATTCTCACAATGAAAATTATATGTCTTGAGAATATACATTTCAAAATAAGTAAATGTAGAATCTATTTAATAAATGAATCTGTATTCATCTATGAAATACAAAATTATTTAAGTAAGGTTTTATATTATTTTGTGAAAATTTATTACCCAATCTTAAAATAATTTATATTTTTTATTAATATGTCATTTAAATACAGAATTCATCTTGTTGAATTTATTATCATTAAGGATTTCATTGATCTATTGATAATGACATATCAATGTGATAAGTGAAATAAATTTTTAAGATGATTTACAAACTATTTATGGATAGAATGACTATGAAAAATATTCTTTGTTTATGGTGGTGTATAAATTATATATTTGAGTACAATTTCAATCTAGATGAATAAAATTTAGATAGAAAGTCTAGTATTATTTTTAGAATAGTTAGTAAATGTTATTTAATAGTAATGTTAAAACTATAAAGGGTAAACTATTTTTCCATGTGAGTTATTTTTAAGGATATATAATTCAATTTTGAGAAATTATATATAATTCTCTAATCATGGTCATATAAAAATATATCCATTAATTTTCAGTGTTATATGATATTAAATGAATGCTTCTCAATTGATTTAAATAATTTCCAGTTCAATATAATTACAAAGATCTTTAGAAATATTTTTATGTATATGGTATTGTTTCCTCTTGTTGAAGACATCATTGAGTTTAGACATGCTCATGAATCATGTTATCAATGTCATATTCATTAGGAAACAAATTTATTTTTTATAATTCCAACTTCAATGGGTGAAGACCCTTGTTTGTTGTTGATGACTCTTTTTTGTGTGTTGGGTTACTTGGGAATCATTGGTTTTTTCTATCTTCATCATTTTTGACCATGAATCCAAAAAAATATTTAATAAGGAATATAATTTTCTACAAAAATTGACTCCATTTCATTCCCTACAATGAATACCATAGTTGGAATTCCTTTAATTGATTAACACATTTCAATTTTGTATGGGTATGCCTATAATTTAAATTATATTGGATACACTATGTATTTAATTTCAAAATGGAATGATATGTTTTATAGATTCCCAATAACCAAATAACAATGTTGACTTTTTACCGATATATTCAATGTAATAAATTTTAATAAACATATTATCACATTATTGTTATTATTTTTCCCAATATCAATTTTATGATATAATTATAGTCCACTTAACATAAAAGATTATAGAAACTCTATGATATGGTGATAAACCTTATGGGCTATGATAGTATTTTTAAATATCTGTTTCATATATTGATGGAATCTATTAAAAGTGATATAGATGTTGCATGATATTATTTGTTGTTCCCCATATGTGATTAATATATCTTATGATTATGTTTTCACATTTAAGTCCGCAAAATTTATAGTCATGGGAACATACCCACATACAGAATTTTCATATATTATATATGTCATTGGATATTTGTATTAGTGGACATTGGTATTGCTTCTTATACATAAAAATAGAATAAATTTACATCTTTATTTGTGTAGTATTATTTATAAATATATACTTTTATGACATATAAATACCACAAAGAATGATTTTTTGTTTACCTTACGAGTGATATGACATTAATAAATAAATCATGAAAAAATATGAATTGTCCATATTAATGGATGTATAAATTTCTATACCATTAAATAAAATGTATAAGTTTCATAAATCCATGTCTGTTGTAGGATATTATCATTACAATTTAAGTAATGTAAAGAGATATAAATGAAGAATACATAATGATGGATAAAATTTTAAAACATTCTTTATGAGATATCAGAATAAATGGATTATTTTGCATGATTTGACTTCCTTAGAGGTTATTATCATTACAATTTTTTATTCTTTTTTATAGATTCTATAATGTTATTATATATTATAATCCTGGAATTTATCCCAATTAGAATAATTAAATATGAAAGAGTCATAGTGGGTGAAAGACAATATATATCATAATATTTAGTTATATTGTACATGATTATATAATTTTGAATTATGATTATTCTACAATTATGTTTTAATTATTATGTAGTTTTTATAACAAAAAATAAATATGAAGTCATTGAAAAGAAAATATATGTGAATTGAATATTAAATAAATATTTATTCATGTGCTATTTAATTACTTCAATATATAATATTCTTTATTCTACGATTAATTCAAAATTTTACATTTAATTATATATATGTTCATGATAATACTAAAAATATATTTATTCAAATTTTAAATTAATATGATATTTATTATTTAATGAGTGAATAATATAGTGACATTTATTTATTTAAATTGTAATTATTCATTGTTTAACAAATAATGGTCTAAATTGACAAGATGGGTTAAAGCTATAGGGGATGTTATCTATTTATTCATATCATTAAGATAAATAATAATTTATTTATTTGAAAAACGTAATGAAAATAATTTTCTTTTCTACCACACATATAAGAAATATTATTATCATTACTATTTTATATGATTCTTACATACAATTAATTGAATAGATGTGGGAATTTTTGAGCAACGAAATCCCTAACATAGGTATATAAATAATGTTATGTCATTTTTATAGTATTATGTATAATATGATCCCTATCGATTGTAAAGAGATATATCCATGATCCTAGATAAAATATCTCATGGGTGCTCTCATGAACCGAGTGGAAGTCATGCTCCCCCTCTTGACTATTAATAGAACAATATTGAAATAATAAAGTGTGAATGATTATTTTAGAGTTCACCAGTGAACAATAAAATTGGTATAGATCTTCAATGATTGAATACAGAAATACAATAGTGATGTTCTAATATTCATGGAGCACATGAGTATACAACCATAGTGATTTGACTATTGTAACATTTAATAAAACATTGGTACAACAATAATGGATAACTAATTAAAAAACATAGAATGAATTAATAATTGAATAAATTAATGTATTTAAAAAAAATTAACTATAATTTGAATGCGAAAATTTCACTATTTTCATTCAAGGATCTATTATACAATTTAGGGGGATATAATATGAATAAATCAACAAAACCCACTATCAATCATGGGACCAACGCCCTACCACTATTCCGTATAACCTTAAGGTAGCATCAAAGAAGCAATATATTATTATATAATTTGTTATAATTTTATTTATGATATGTCCACCCAATAATAGTTTTTAGTTACTATATTTTGGATCATCAATTTAACTTTTATGATATTATATTCATTCACCTTACTATAACCATGAGTAAACCAATAACATAGCATAAAAATTAAAAGTTCCCACCCAAAGGTTTTGGAAATTCATTTTAGAATGAAGGGAAAACACAATGTGTTTGTAGAAAGAATAAGATGTGTATTGATATCAATGAACTATGATGAATCTTGTAATTCACGAATTACCACACAAAAGTGGGGTTATTGGAATTATTACACAGTACATATTCACTAGATTGATGGAACATGTCATGTAGTTAGGGTACACACTGAGTAACACTGAATATATTTCCATAATTGGAATAATGGAAATCATGTTATGAATATACATGACATGTTTTAATTACATGTTTTATATCGACTAACAATTGAGTAACATGTTTCTGTTTTGACGATATGACATGTATCTACCGCATATTCAATGAAACACATAAATTACCTTCTAGAATATAAAACAAGTTCCTAGGTTTGTATTGGGGATGTTTATACATCAAAAAAAAATTTCTGGAGGGATACAGACAACAATTAACATGTAAATATTGACTATGAGTTTGGGATAATCTATGATCTACACATCAATAATTAATTTATATGAACAGAAAATAATTGTATCATTCAAAATAAATTAATGAAATATAGATACTATAATAGCACGATGAATTGGTTTTCAGAGTATTTATTTTATTTTTTGTTTTCACCGTTTTTATAGATCAAAATAACAGTAATGGTTTTTGTATAGGATATATAATTTAAAGGTATTTCTAATTGTTAATTATCTGTATATTAAATTACTACATTGAATAAAACACTACCAGTGAATATACATCGATAATAATGACAATATATTCTATTTAATATCAAGATAAATGATGAATTTAATATGGTAAATAATAAGGACCATACAAAGCATAATTACACACAATGTGAGTGACAATACATGTTGTGGAGAAAGGTGCACAACATGATGCATTAAGTACATGAAATTATGACATTGAGACATATTATTACATATAATGGGATGGTATTTGTTATGTCAATTATCAATAACACATATATATGGTAATTTAAAATTATTTAAAATTATTTTTGATTAGAATCTCTTGTACATTATTTACAAATAATTGTAAAATATTTAATTTATAAAAAATAATTTATTTACTTATTTGATAATTTATATTAATTCTAGAAGTATATAAATTAATTCTAGTAATATTTATATATATACTCATTACATGAATGGATGATCATGATTTTTAAAAAACATGATATTTGTGTGGTTTAATTTATATTAATTAGTATTTGAGGGGGTTTCAAAAAATTAATTCTATTTAAATTTGTCTACCAATGTATTTAATTTACATAACATATTAAAATGTCACCCACATTACCCTCACCGGTGTGAATGTAAAAATACAAAATAGTACTATCTCTTAATTGGGTGAATTATGTTAAGGATAAAAAATGTTTAATCCAACTATAGAGATACGTAGGCATAAATGTGGATTGATATAACTCAAACTGAGATCACATGAAAGAGTTATTCAATTACGGTCATGGGTTAGTTTATCTTCAAATTTGTATAATTACTTCATTCCATGCTCTTGATTATTCAACATATATCAATTTCAATTAATTCTAGAAAATGGTAAGTTATTTATTATTATGATATTCGTAAATGTGATATGTTAATTTAAAAAAATTAAAAAGCATGGATGTATGAATAAAATAATTTGATTATGTGTAAATTATTTATCATTGCATGGTAATTAAATTATGTATTGTTTACATAATATGATATTAATGTAAACACATAAAATAGTGAATAAATAAAAATAATATAAAATCCCATGAATGAAAATATTATTTCAATAAATCCATCCATTAACTAAGCTAAATTGAAATAATAGTTAAATATGTTACCAGGAAAAGTTCTATGTGATTTTAATTGTTGTGTAATTTTAACTAAACTTTTTTGATAGTATTACCTATTACATATAAATAATTGACAACCCAATATGTACACTATATTACAAGTAATTTCATATTAATGAAATAAAATTCATTAAAATCAATATTGAGGAGGGTACTTAACATATCCGAGATCTACATATTAATGTAACTAGAATGATATTTCTATAAAAATACCATAAAATGAATTATTGGTTCCATTTCTATGTTTTGAGAAGAGAAATATTGATAACAAATACTATAATACACACTAAAATTTATGTAATTAATCTAATAGAGATTAACATTAGTATTTTGTAGTATACTGGTATAATAACACATATTATTTATAACAAAAAAATTTGGTATCAAATTATAAAGAACTCAAATTGATTTCTATTTGAGGTAAATGAAAAATGTGAATAAAAAATAGAACTATGATATTTTTTTTGGAAGGAGAACATATACCCATGAGTATGAATTTAATATATTGGTACAATCATGTATATGATACACTTATATAATAATTTTTTTGAATGTCATGAATCTTATATGATAATATGCTACCTCACTGAGATATTTAAGCTGAAGTTATTTCTTATATTATATTCATTGTGGAATATTAATACAATTTTTATGCATTTTTGTTTAATATTTCTATGTTTTTTATGATCCATATTATGTACAAGGATTCATATTACCTAAAACAATATATCATTGATCATGAAAAAAGTGAAAAACATTATTATTACTACTGATATTGGTCTATCGATATACGATTTTATACAAGAAGATGTTCGCCTAGATGATGATCATACATTAAATATGTTAAATAATACTAATATGTCAACAATTCTTGATGTCCATTTGAAGAATATGATATCTATAAATCTAATATATTCATCTATGCCACTAAAATAAAAATTAATAATAATAAAAATTATATGATCAATATTGAAATCATGATCAATAATAATTTTAGTTTGATTAACCAGTTGGATATAGATTTGAGGGAAAATGGTTCATGTTAAAATATAATGAAAAAAATTAAATGACCAGGATGAAAAGGCCGTGTCTAGGTAATATTAAATGTTATATTTACTATATAACTTAATTAAATTAATGATAAATAGGGAGTGAAATATAAAATAAGAAATATTATGAACATGTTTCCATAAATTTCATTATAGAATGAAAACAATTAAGTAAAGAAGAATTACGAAAAATAGATTTTTCCATTAAATTTATTAGTATATGAAATATTTCTGTATGAATTCTTAGTTATTAAAAAAATATTTCATTCAGATATTTGAATTCAAATATAAGAACAAAGATTTTTCATAAACATTATTGTATGCTTGGTGACTTATCTATGTGGTAAAGAAGGTGAGATTATGATATAATCAATGGGAAATATATGAGTTAAGTTTTTATACGTATTAATTTATTATAAACTATGATTGTTTTTGAGTGAAACCAAAACTATTATTTTAGTTTTTTGTGAAAAAAATTTTTACATTATTTCGGTTGCAATTAATATTTTTATAGTATTTGATAACTAATTAATATTTTAGAAATACATTTATCTTAGATATTAAATATTCATAACAAATAAATAATATAAAATATATGATCAATACATAGTTCTGAAAATAAAATTTTTCATCATTAATTTTTTTATTGAAATACCCAATATGATAGTTACAGTGCATGGGAGAAAATCTGTATATATTATTGTTATAAATATATTTCATAATTTAGAAAAACAGAACATCCAATATAAATTTATTTAATAATGATTTATATTTAAGTCATAATTTATTTGTGGAATCTTTCAATAAGATATATAGAATTTTAAATAATTCAATAAATTTTATAATGATATTTTACTAGTAAAGGATTAAATAATTGAATAAATATTGTATTATTTACAGCATCCACTAGGTTTCATTTTCAGTGGAAGTCATATGCAGAAATTCATCAATCGTTGAAACATGGTGTTTATTTTTTACAACACTCATACTAACGTATTCATGTCTAAATGGTGATGGTAGTACAAGGTAGATCACTTAGTAGTCTTACACATATGTCATTTTTTTCATAGTCTATTGTGAGATGATTTCCAGGTAATAGTGATACAAGTAATAACACTTAAATAAAGATGACTAGTGGATAACATATAAGATACTAATTAATGGGATTCCATTACATCACAAACATAGGTGTTCAATGGAAATTTATTTTTTAATGATGGCAATGACTATTACTCTACATTAGAGGAAGCCCTAAATGTATCTCATCTACTGATCCATTAACCACTCTATATCATAAAAATACAAAAAAAAATTATTCATCAAAAAAAATATTTCAATTAGGTATATGCCCATATTTTGAGCATGTGGGACAAATTGTTGGTGTACTGAGGAACGCTAGAACCACACTCCATGATCCAATTATAAAAAAAATACATGAAATGTATACATATATAACATCTAAAATGACCCAAGATAAACTTATATTTATTTTATATCATTTATATTAATTAAATATTACATGTCACAGTAATCACACTATCCTGGGAACTGAGGGTTTGTGTCATTGAGTAAATGATACCTAAGAATCATAATTTAATATACTCTTGAACATTTATCTATAATTTATTTTTACAATTTAAAAATATATATTTCTCATAATTTATAATCATCCTACTTTCCTAGGTATTTTAATCATAATATATTTTCACCTCTAACACTTTGTAATGGAAACATATAGTCATGTCATCCATAGATATATCAAAATAATGTTACATTTTACGATCTTTAGATTAGTAGGTTATTAAAAAAATATTATAATAAATATTTATAAGTAACTATAAAATTAAATGTAATCTCAAATAAACAAAATATAAAATTTATAATCATTTAGGATTCATGAGGATATAAAAATGAGTAATGAATAATAGTCATCAGCTTATAGCATCAAAAGAAGAAATTGCATTATAAAATAGAATAATGAAAAATTTTGTAACAAAAATAATAATATGTAAATTATGACATTATTGAAAAATAAAATTATATGATTCATTTTGTGAACAAAAAAATCAATTAATAATTTTTTGGATAAACAAAATACCCTTCTTTATATTTTGTACAACCAAAACGTCAATATATCATGTTGTCATCATAATAAAATTTCTATTTTTATAAAAATTAAATCATGATATAAAAATACATAACTAATACATTGGATGGTAATATATTACCCCAAACCTTTATATAATGACAATCCATAAATATTTTCTACACGAATCTAGAAAACATTCATACATCTAGTATCAGTTATCAAATTTATGGAAAAGATAGATGATTTACTGGAAAACATCCCTAGAGAATATCATAATACCTTCATTGAAATTAGTTGTATAATATACTAATAATACAACCCATGTTTAATATACTGAATATCAAATGATGCGGACATCATTGTAAAAATCCTTTATAAGGGGGACAAGTTAAACATTATCACATAAATACGTATTACGAATTTCATTTTTTTTATTCAAAAAGATTCCCCCCAAATAGAATATATATAATTGACTTTATTGAATAAAAAATGAAAAATTAATATCCTATATGTTAATTAATCATTAAATTATATGTTAAATGGAAATGATACATATTATAATAGTTAGAAATAATTTATTAATATTTTCATTATTAAACGATATTGTAAAAATATTTTAGAAAATAAATTTCTAGAAATTGGAAAGAAATCATGTCTAAAATCATTATTTGGGAAAAATCAAAATAATGATATATTAAAAAAAATAAAGGATTCACAAAGGGAAGGTGAAAACATTTTGAAATAATTTTATTTTCTATAAGAATATTTTTTAATGAGGAAATTAAAATGTAATAATGGAAAAAAAATTTTGTGGTTTTATTTTGAATAAATGTACATTTGAAATTAATAACATTTAAATGGGATTTTAAAAATACAGAAGATTTATAATTAATAAATGGATAATTGAAGATAATATATATGATAGTTAAAGGAAAAATATTTTAAAATACATTTATTGGATACCCACACTGTGAAAAAAGTTTTTTAAACCATAATTTTGAAAGTAAAATAATTAAAATATGAACATTACATGAAATAAAACATAATTAATTTTTGAAATATAAAGGAAAATATTAGAGGGGAAATGAAAATATTGTCATGGAAGATAAATATTTATTAATGATAATTTAAATTATTTTTAACAGAGTCATACTTTTATAAGGATGATATTCATCAAGGATAAATATTTGAGGTAAAAATGACAAATTACCTAGAATGAAATATAATGTTTAATATAAACTAATTGGATAGAAGAAACCATATATATATATAATAATTTCATGTTGAATCATTTTAGTATAAACAAAGTTCATTTGAGATAACAAATCCCTTAATACACTTTTACCTTTCAATTCATAAAAACATTAAAGGTCTAAAATATGATCAATTTATAAATACAATAAATATCATTAATAAAATGATAAATATACAACCATAAAAAATATATACAACACAATAAATATAATAATATCTGAATATGCCAAAATTCTAAAAGAATTAAAATTATGATGATAATTCCTTACAACCATAGAAATGTTCTAATCAAAACCCATCGAAATAGAGATATTTAAATTTATATGAAAAATATCATGAATTAATGGCAATTATTAATATTATAATTCATATAGTAATTATACATTTAATTTAAATGAATTTGATGTATAAAACACCACATCTCATAAATAATAAATATTATGTTGAAGTTACCTTATGAGTGACACAATCATTGAGGTAATAATAAAAAAAGACACGAGTTCATGAAAAATTATTATAAATCCTTATATATGTTTTGAAAATAAACTCAGTTAAAATGAAATTATAAAAAAAATAGTCAAAATGGGGATCAGTAATAATAATAATAACTCGATGAAATGAAATTGAGTTAGGAAACCCTTACTTTGTATTCCTAATTATTCAAATTCTCTCTAACATCACATGAAAATCCATACTGCTCTAAATCAATTATTTCAAAAAAAATAACGTAAATTTATGATTAGATTATTTCATTATTGTAAATTATTTAACATTTACCAGTTAGTTATAATTTATATTCATAATAGAATGTATGTAATTTTAACTATTTTGAATGTACTATGTAATTTTTGTGTTTATCATTGTTATTTTATATAACATCTGTGACCTTCTTCTTCCTCACATGAATGAGTCAGGTGGTACCTCAATTGTGCATCCCTATATTCTAATTCCAACCTAATGTAATATAAATGTAATCCTATACCCTATAGAATAGAAATTTAATATCATCGAAAATAAGATTAAAAAAATAAAAAACAACCAGTATGGAAGTGGACACAACCACCAAACCAAGACATAGATAAATAACTAATAATATAAATAAATATAGTAAACCATGTCATCCCATAATATATTCCAATGTAAATTAATTTATGATGTTACATATGTTATTGACAAAAATAGGCTCATAATAAAATAATCCATTACCCCAATCCAAAACCAAATGAATGGTTTCACCTCTATGTTGTTATACCATCCAATAATAAATAAGTGTTGTATATGACCCCTTTAACAAATCCATGCCTTCATCCATGAATATACCAAGATTTCAAATTATTATTTAGTATGGTGTGAGTATAACATACTTGGTGGACACCAACAATGTCTAAATAATCTAGTTTGAATATATATTCCATGAAATAGTATAATGAAATAGACATAAATTAATTATTTAATATCAAATATCAAATAAACATACTAGCCATTGAGCACTGGTGTAATGCGAAGGATAAGCCAAACATGCTTCAACAACATGCTATATATATTAATGTATAGTTTGATCCTCCTACACAGAATATATCACCCATGATATTTGTGGACAATCATTACTAGGCTGAATCATTCATATCACGTTTCATTTGATCATGTATTTAACCCTCACGAATCACGTATAAAATTAAGTATTGGGCTCTATGAAAATTATGAGGGTGTATTAACTTACTTGTTCCCTGTGTTACATATCATACGAAGCAGAAAGGTAACCAAATCATACATAGATCTATGGGCATTCCTATTCTAGATATGTTTATGTGTTCCCAAGGTATAAAGGAATTATAACGGTAAAATAATTACAATACCCATATTTAATTCCCATGATAGGGACAATAACTTTTTATGAGGACATTAACCCTTATACATGTTTCTATTTTAAGGAATATTTTACAATTCACAATCAAATTAAACAATAGATTTTACATTTTAATTCCTTAAACATTAAAAAAGATATTAATTAAATTAACATGTGTTAATTGTACCAAATTTAAAATTATCATCCCATAATTTAATTAAAACTAATTATAAATTATCACAAATAATTTTTCATATTACACATAATGATTCTGATAAATTCAATTACCATTGACATGTTAATCAATCCATTTTCCATCATATTATCATACCAATCCTGTTACTTAATAATTAGATAATTTCAATTAAAGTGATTCTATATAAACAAAATAACTATAATCAACATTTTATGTGAATTAAAAATATTAAACAAATTCTCAGTCAATTTCAAATAATTATAGGGCTTTAGGTTCAACCAAACCATGTTCCAACCTATGTTCAATGGTTACACAACATTTATTGATAATGAAAGTATAGATTTCAATTACAATGGACCCATTTATTTAAATGGTAGTAATATTCATATTTATTTTATAAGCACAATGTGTTTTCTATTAGTTTAGGTTATTCACTTTACATGCCATCATGATCACACTTATTATATATATTAAAAAAATAAAACAGATGTCTGGGAGTTGTTCGAGACCACAATACTCAATATAGACGAAATATATATATATGTATGAATATATGATTAATTTAAATAAAAATGTTTTCCTATAGGTATGGAATGATCACTAAAATAAAGGCTAGTAGAATACTGATCATAAATAGTTGAAGAGAAAACAAAAAAATTCTGAAGATCGCATGTTTTCAAGTTTTCTAAATTAATGAAACAAGAGAGAGGAATAAGAACTATTTTTTATAATACATTAATTTCTTGAAGATAATTAAAACACTAATAATTTTTTAGGGTGGAGTTAAGGGTAAAAATTAGGGTAAATGGTTTTAGGGGCCTAAAAGCCATCACATTGCCTCACATACACCATTAAGTCTGAGAAAACATAGCAAAGAGAAGTGTTTCTGATAGAAATCATACATACATTTGAACCTGTATAGATAGTTTTCATATACCCAATGGTTGTTCAGTGGGTCTTCAATTGAAGACACTTATTGACCTGTTACAACCAGTTATCTAGTGGTTACCTCCAACGATCTAGTTGTTAGCACCGGTTGCCCAGATGACCACACCAGGTAGACTATGCTTCCAAAACTTCTCTAACTATACAATCCTCACAACAAATTTCATTCAATACCATTTCAAAATCATAAATTACCTAAAAACCTCATAAAAAATTAATAAATCCATTAATAATGTTCATTTTTACAGGATTAAATTATTTTAAAAAACATGTAGAGGTGAAATGAAAACATAAAGGGGGACACACTTGAAAAAAAATTATATTTAATTATATATATATAAATATATTCATAGATTATATAATATTATTGATTAAATTATTTAACAATATTTAAGAATCTTTTATTTAATTCGCTGATGATTGTTTTTCAAAAAAAAATTGTAGATAGAATCGACTATGATCTTGTTTTGGTATTTTTTGTTGAAAAAATTCCATTATGTCAATAAAATTTTTTATATTAAAATAAACATTCCAGATAGATAAATAATTAATATTTACTCATATATATCTAATAATATCAATATTTGTGTTTCCATATTCATTAATTCTATAATTTTATGTCATTGTTTTCTTAGGTTATTAAAATAACCCAGTAAAGATCTTGATATAATCAGTCAATGTGTATGGTTAAGAATATTATATGATTGAAACAATATATTATAATATAATTATAATTATATTAATTATAATTTTTAATGTGTCTAATTGAATTTTTAGATAGTTAGAAAAATAATATATTCCCTAATGAAAAATTTTATATGTTTTTCTGTGGAAAGGGTACATCACATGTACCCACAGACATAGTTTCTGTTTTATATAAAATATAAACAGTATATAAATTTATTTATATTTTAAAGACATTAATAATGTTATGAATTTAATATTTAGTAATAAAATATCCCCTTTTGACCATTAATTAATGTAGTTTATTTGAAAATACCATGTTACTTTTGGACATGGAAATATACACGTAATGAAAGGGAATTTTTTTAATTGGATTCGATGAATATTCATAATTTTAATACCATATGAATTGTAAAGTATTTTTATATTTAAAATTATTATTTAATTTTTTCAATATGGGTAGGTTATATTCCGAGATGATAAGAGAATACTGTAATGAAAACGAATGCAAATGGGTTAATTGAGAATGTTAGCTTAATCCTTGGATGCAGTCCATTGAAAATTAGATTATATATTTAGGAGGTTGTATATTAAATATGACCATAACCTATATTATGTAGGATGCATGGTTGGGAATTATTTTGGATATTCTTATTATAATATAAGTTTTTTGGGGTTTCAAGAGATGTGGGTTGTGAGGGATCCTTTTATAAGTGAGAGGAGTAGAATATATTTCATAATATAATTGATAAATACACAATTAAAAAGATAAATTATTTCCATAATACAAAATAATATAATGATGGATGTTTTATTGTTGAGAAATACTCAACCATATAATTTTGGACACTTTTGTAACATTTATTTATGACTTTTACAATAAAAGACTTTTAAGGTTTAAAAAAATGGTGATTATAAATAATTTATACCTAATGATTTCAACTATGAAATATCAATTTTAAAATATATATTATAATGGTTTTAAAATTTATTTTACCATTGTCTCACATTTTGAATTAAAATAGTTTTTTTAGAAAAATGAATATCTAAGCTTATAAATTTTGTTTCTAACAAAATTAGACGTGTTATCGATTTCAATGAAATTAAAAATATTATTATGAAAAAATAATGATTTTTATATATAAAAAATAGATTAAAAGTGAGATGAATGAACCAAAATACCTGAGTACACTAATATGTGATTTGGTCCTGACATGGCATGACGTCAGATCCTAATCCCCATAGGTTAGTGAATAACATTCTTCATTAATAAATAATCAAATGGAATATTTTTCCACAAGAAAAAAAATAATGGATAAACTAGTAAAAAGTCAGAATTCAAAACACTTCTCAATGAGAATGTACCAGCATCAATAAGGTAATGGAAACTGAAAAATGGTTCATCAATAAATAACTCAATATATATTAATGATATTTGATTATGAACTCATAAAAAAAGAGGATCATGTCTCCACTAATCACCTTCATCACATCATGTATTATGAATCAAGTTCACATACCACCTTTATGTTGGGATTTCCCTTTTCATTAACTCAGCATAAGATAATTGAAAAAACACACAATGAAAATGGTATGATGAGAGTTATATAAACCTATAGCGTCTCAAAAAAATTTCCATAATCAATTCCAGGGAAAATAATCTTGTTTGGATTTCATAATTAATAATAATAATTTTTAAAGATAGATAAATAATTTAAAAAATACATGATTTAAAATCAAAGGGATGGAATGCATATCAATATATAATTAAAAAACATTTTATATAAACATTTATATAATGACTTCAGAATGAATAATTTTTTTGAAACAATGGAATGTAAAATAGAATGAAAATAGTACAATGGTCATAATGAATGAATTTTATTACATCTAGAATATCAGATCATAATTCCACATAATAATAAATCCCCAATATAGTATTTATTCTTATATCATTATGATTTATCCTATTAGACTAATAAATCATCATCCCGTTAGTAATCATCATTCCAAGCTATGTGTTGTTATAGTTTACATCATCAATCCATTGCTATATATAGAGTTTTATTCATAACATGATTGTTGTAGTCACACATTGAATACTATATCTCTTGGGTGATTTAATAATTCAACGAATTATTTTTGTTAAAATCAATTGTTACAAATCAATTAATCAATCAGATTTCAATTACCTAACTACATAGAGATTATTATGTTTTAATTTCAAAACCAAATCATATGTTTTTTTGTAAATTTCATGCCTTTTAAAATAAATATAATTTTATGAAAAAATATAAATAATAAATATCAAATCATTTCATCAAATCATTTTTCAATTGAAGAATTAATTTTTATTCAATATGTACCCATCAATTTTAATGCCATTTAAATTGGGGTTTTTCACAATTTCAATGATATTATCGAATAAAACATCAAATAATTTTGGTTAATTATTAAATATGTCATCATAAAATCCATTTTAATTCATTAAATCAATTTTGGGTTTCAATTATATGTTAAAAATTAAGGATCCACCAAATATTAATCTCATGATGAATTAATTAAATACCTACAATGGGAAATGACAATGAGTAATGAGATAAATATAATCAATAGTTCAACAATTTAATCATGATTAATCATAATAATGATTAAACCGATCAATAATTTGAAGATCTTTTACAATGTTATAAGAATAGAAATGTATATCAAAAGAAACCTGATGATAGGGGATTCAAATAGTGGAATGATGTAATCATTAGTGGTAAGAATAATAGGTAATCCATGTTTCCCATTCTCTCAAAAACCACAAAAAGAACCAAAATCCCTAGTGAATGATTTTCATTATATTACAAGCCTTTGGTGACCTGTCCAAGATGAAACTCTATAGATAAATAGGTCACATATTTAAATCATTAATGGTATACAATGATGATCAAATAATGATTTATAGTTGAAATATGAATTCACTAATATCTAAAAAATAAACTAAATCGTAAACCTTATTTCATAGGCAAAACATGGTCCAACGAAGGGAGCTTCACCAATCCCTTATGAAAAAAAAATATATTTGTTTGACCGAAATAAACATCCCATGCTCCACCAATGTTAAAAAAAAGTTCTTAGCATGTCTTAATGTATATCTGAATGTAAATTTGCATGGTAAACCATTTTAAGATGATATTTTATACACAATAGAACATCGATATATGTGACTGATGGAGGCATCTTGAAAAATGATAAGGAAAATGAGGATCTGTATCTGAGACTATTGAAAATGGAACTCCATGAATTCTGATTATAAAATCCATATTGAGATTTCCCAAATCCATAATAGTGGTTTTATCTAAAATGATAAAATATATATATTATTGGGCCATCCAATTGATCATAATACATATTATATTATTATCCTGAGGGGTAATAAATTGAACAACCATGGAAATCATTGAAATCTTATCCACCATCCATGTTACCAAAGTAAGTGGCAGATATAAATTCAATGGTGTATAGTTTTCAGCCAAGACTATTTGATAGTTATAACTTTGAGAAAAATTATAGTCATGTCCTATATATTTCCATTCCACAAGAATAATTCATAATTGTTATATAATATATTTATTTAACCAATGATTACTACCCACTGGTAATTAAATAAACTCCCATTATAACATTTATCAATATAAAAAATCTACATTAAATTTCTATTATGATAGTACACCCTTATGTGAGAATAAACAAAAAACATTGGTCTCCCTTGAATAAAGGGAGTCCCTAATTACCTAAAATTCATAATGACGTTTATTTTTATGTAAAATCAATTTATGAATAGTGGATTTAAGATGGATGTTTTTATAAGAAATATCAATCATATACACTACTACAAAATCAGGCTATAGCCATAGTTTTAAACCGTGGCTATAGGCCCAAAAACTGTGTCTATAAGTTATAGCCACGGTTCCCACAACCATTGATGGTATTGGCACGAATATAGGGTAAAACCTATAGCCACAGTTTCCAACCGTGGCTATAGCCCTATAGCCACTGTTTTAACTGTGGTAACAACCCTAAAGTCATGGTTTTCAACCCGTGGAATAGGCTGAAAGCACTCATCTCCTAGAGCCACGGTTGCAACTATGGCTATATGCATATATCCACGGTTGCAACCATGTATATATCCATAGAGACATGGTTAGGAACCGGGCTATAAACCTATAGCTCGGTTTAAAACTGTGGATATAGGCCTACACATTCTGTAAAAAAACCAGCACCGTTCAGCCAGTGTTGGGCCCTTGCATCCTCCCCACCGCCCCTGAAAATCCCCCCACTCTCTCCCTTTCACCCCACCTACACCTTAAAGCCCCCTATGCACCACTCCCTCTGCAGCCCCCCTTCCCACCTTGGACAGACCCCACTCACTCCCCCTGAACAGACCCCCCCCCCCCGGACATCCGCCCTGTTGAACACCCCTTGCACCCCCAGGACAGATCCCACCCTACAGACCCCTCCCTCTTGGACACTGGACACCACCTCCCTACATACACCCCCTCCCCTATACATCCCCCTCCCCCTGGACAACCCCCCTTCAATGCCCCCTACTGGATAGACCCTGGACACCCCCACAAACAGACCCTAGACACCCCCACCAGACCCTATACATCCCCCAAAACACTATACGCCCCCAAACAAACCCTAAACTCCCCCCCCAGACAGACCATGAACACCCCCGGGAGTTACCCTGGACACCCCCCAGTCCCTGCACACCCCCTGGACAGACCCTAGACACCCCCCACCCAGACCCTGGACACCCCCCAGGCCCTGGACAGATCCCCCTGGACAGCCCAGACATCCAATCCCCTAGACAACTACCCCCACCCTCTTGGACACCCCCCATACCCCCCAATACACTAGACACCCCCTATACCCTGTACAGATCCCCCTGGACAACCTAGATCTCCACTCCCCTGGACAACCACCCCCACCCTCCTGGACAGACCTTGGACCCCCCCCCCCCCCCAAGACCCCCAAAGTCCTGCACCCCCCACCTGTTTTCCCACCCCCTACCCCTGCCAACCCCCACATGCACCCCCTACCATCCCCCACATGTACACCCTACCAATCCCCCCTACCATTTTCCACCCTACCCCCTGCCTGTCCCCTCCAAATTAAATTATACACGAATTCTACTTACATAATAAGAATTAAACAAATCCAAATATAAAAAAAACACATAACTACACTTACAGGAGTCTCCCTATAAAACAAACTATCAAAGAAGTCTAGAACCATCTCAAAAGTACCTACAACACAAGGTAGAACATAGTAGTGCTCATCCCCTAAAATTATGGTAAAACAAAACATCTTAGAATATTCACAAAGAATATAACTCAATAAACAAGAATGGTGCAGCCCCCCCTACTGGACCCCCTGGACAGAAGCCCCCCTGGATAGAACCCCCCCCCCCCCCCTACTGGACCCCCCTGGTCAGTAGCCCCCCCTAGAGAGAAACCCACATCCCCCCTGGATAGCAGCCCCCCCGGACCTCAGCCCCCCGGAGAGTAGCCCCCTAGGCAGAAACCCACAGCCCCCCTTGGACCCCCTGGAGAGAAACCGCTCGAGACAGAACCCCCCAATTGGACCCCCTGGATAGCAGCCCCCCTGGAAAGTAGTCCCCCTGGACAGAACCCTCCCTGCTGAACCCCCTAGACAGTAGCCCCCAACTTTGGATGCTTCTTAAGGTTGTGGTAGGGAGATTCTAGGTTTATCTAATACAGACATAGAGATATTCTCATAGTGGGGTTATAGGTTTCTTGTGTAGGATTTAGGAGGTGCAGTTGTGAGTTTCATGTTGCTGTTTGGTATTATAAGACCTTTGATGATGGGTTTCAGCTGGGGGTGTTTCTATTTGGATTTTTCTACATGGTGTAGTATAGGATACACTTACACGGTGTATGGTGCTGGTTGGTTTGTGATTTCTACTATGGTTGGTAACATGTTTTGGGTGCATAGGGGTTGGATTTCTGGTGTTTCTTCTTTGTTTTGGATTACTATTGTAGACTTATGGTTCTCTTTATTGTCTAGTATGGTGGATATAGTTTAGCGTGGCTCTTCAGGTGGTGGTTCGGAGTAAGTCCAGTTTTCTTGTGCTCGGTTTCCCCATTTTGTTTATTCTGGTTGTTGGTGGTGTAGGGATTTCTATAGTGTATGTTCTAAAATTCCCTTGAGATTCTGGATGCTGTAGGTTGGGAAGCATGTTTCTGGTAGATGGGTGGTTCTCTATCTAGGGTGGGTGCTTGTTGACTACTTGGTGGGTCTAGAGGTGTTGGATTCAGTATGGGTATTAGCTCACATTTGGATCAGGGACTGCTTGGGGATTGTTTAGGGTGTACGATGGGTTAGGCATGGGTGATGTGGGGCACTTCGGATGGATGGTACTAGTTTACTTCTGGGTTTTTTAGACTTTCTTATAGTGGGGTGGTCCACTTTGATGCAAGGGGCTGGATTCCAGTCCGTATGATGTTTGGAGGTGGATTTTTATCATCTTACATGTGGTGATTGAACCCATTATTAAAGATTTATTTTTCCATATTTATCCTTTGATGGAAGTTATAATGTTTTATGTTTTTCTTGTATAAAATATACCTATGCAGGTCTAACTCGTATGCTGTGAGGGATCATTTTCTTGTTGATTGTTGTAAATGGACCCAACATTGGAGAGCCAATCAGACCGAAATATCTTATAATGAACGAAATATAGACACATGATGTTCTTTAATGGGAAACTATCTATAAAAGTCTTCCCCATACATAAAGAGGGGCATTGTTCCCATTAATTGTTGTAGTTGGAAACGATATTGGATATTTGGGTGTCACTATATAACCTATGATAGCATAAATAAATAAACATATAGTTCTTGAATGGGAAACAATCTATATAGGTGTGACCCATATGTTAAGGGGGATATTGTTCCTATTGATTTTTTCAGCTGGACCAAGGATAGGAGCTTCATGCAGCACTACATATCGTGTGATGACTAGAATCAAACCACACATAGTTCTTCAAAAACCATGTAGTTCAATGTCATGCATAAAAGATGTAGGTTCCATAGCATGAAAATGAAATATTGTGGCTGGAACGAAGACAATAGATATGGTTGTCACTATGTATCCTATCATGGGAGAATTAAACCCACATGTACTTCATGAACGGGTTGTTCCCTATATTGGTCTGGCCCAAATGTAGAGTTTTCCATAGATAGCTATTTGTAGCGATGGAAACTGGACTTCAATGGGAAAAACTAGCTCAGTTTTTTGTATGGTGTATCTTGGGTAGTAGTTCACATGGGGGTATGGTAGACCCACAAATCATGTAGGATATTTTCCGTCAAGAACTTATTCAATTTTCAAACCATCTTCTACTACTAATTCAATATAGACTTATTGGAGGCCTGAATATGTCCATTTGTTGCTATATGATAGTGGTCTGTGAGGTTAGTGATAGGTGTTAAAGTCAGAGAGAGAAGAGAAACAAGAGTTTCTTTTGATTTCCACTACAATAACGAGCATTATTTACAGTAGGAAAAAAGAAGAGCAGTTGAAGAAAGGACTCCCCGTGGTCGCACCACGAGGCCAATGGCCAATGCCCCTATATCTGTATAGCAGATCTGTTTTCTAAAAAACATTATCACCTCTTTATTATTCCCCCTTTCAAACAACATCTCACATCAGCCTACTTTTCAGAATCTTTTGGCTTCTATCAGTTAGACTCAATGGTATACTCTTGGTACACATTTTTTAACTATCAATAGAATAAGTTTGTATCATTTTCCATATTTTAGAAGGATTTTTTTTTCTTTTGGGACATCCTGAAGTATAATTCTCTATGCCTGATGCCCAATTTATTCCCTTCCAACTCGCTATATCAGGAGGATCCCATTTTGAAGATAATCAATTATGGGCACCTGCCATCTAGGGGTGGATATCAGTTCATCAGGAACTAGGGATGTTTTTATCTGATTGATTTCCTCCATGTCATAGATGATGATATATGAGACCATCCTTTGATGCGTAATGTGGTTGAAAACCTCATACTGATCAGGGTTAGCTAAAACTACGGTTTCATTATACATTACATTAGTAAAATCATTTCTTGATAGGGTACAAGATACAATGTGGGTTCAAAATGGAAATCTTCCATCAATCTTCTAACATATCTAGTTAGAGGGGCAGTTCATCCTTTTTTATTGCATATTCATCTTCATATATTTTATCACTAGCTTTGAATCTCCTATGATATTTAGGTAGTCTATTTTCAGCTATAGTTCCACTTCCAAGATAGAAATTTGGGCATCATATTCTATCTAATTATTTTTCCATCCATCAGATAGTGATAAAGAGTATAGAAAAATTAATTTTTCTAGTGAATTTAATACAATCCTTGGACATATATAGATAATCTTTGGGTTCTCCATAATTTTTTTGATAGGACTCTGGGATGCAGAAAAAAAATACATATCCTGTGTTCGGGGAGCTTCATGGGAATGGAAAACATTCTAATCTAGATGTTTTATTTCTAGTAGTATACTTTCTTGGGAAATTGATAAAACTGTACATGTTTTTTTAGATTCAAACTCAATTTCATGGTATCACAACACAAATCTATCGAATTTCCCAAGAATTGCCCTGAAAACGCATTTTAACATATTCATCTTTAGGTTGTGCTACTGCAACTTGTTAAATATTGTTTCAAGATCTTTGAAATAATCACATCTCTATTCATATTTGATAACCATGTCATTAACAACATCATTTATCTATTCTTTCTAATAAGGTATTAATGATATAATGTGTGTAGTGATGGTATATAGTCTCATCGTTATTTAATCCAAAGGAATGACCTAAATGGTGCGAGGTAGATTGTAGGTGGCTGGGGGCTGGTGCAGGATCGAATAGAGGTGGAAGGGGGCTAGAATGCTATTGGAAGGGGGATGGTTGTATGTGCTGGGGGGATGGTGCGGGCGGATTCGAATGTGGCTGGGGGGTTGTTGGGGGTGGGAATGCTGGTGGCAGTGGGATGAAATGAAGCTAGAAGGGGGATCGTGTGGGCTGGATGTGGCTGGAGCAGGGCCAAATCATGGCACTACCGCAGCGTGACCACGATGTGACCGCGGTGTGACCGAGACGTGACAGCGGCGTGACCGCGACGTGACCGCGGTGTGCCCACGACGTGATCGCGGTGTGGCCGTGGCGTGACCGCAGCGTGACCGTGGCGTGACAGCGGTATGACCGCAGCGTGTTGGCCCGGTCGAGCGACATCTGCGGGGCATTATCTTCCACTTAGTTTCAAATAGGATGATATGGATGGCATGAGAGGTTGTTTTATCATAATATTAATAGAAATTAATGCTAATATGTTATGACTATAAGATTGGAAGACCCTTGATATACCTAATTCAGTGAGGTCTCGAATGCTGGTGGAAGGGGGCTAGTTGCAGGTACTGGGAGGATGGTGCGGGCTGATACGAAGTTGGCAGGGGGGCTGTTGCGGGCTGGAATGATGGTGGCAACGGGCTGAAATGAAGCAGGAAGGGGGCTGGTGTGGGATAGATGTGGCTGGAGTAGGGCCAAATCATAGCATTATTGGGGCGTGACAGCAGTGTGACCACGGTGTGACCGAGGTGTGACCGCGACGTGATCTCAGAGTTACCGCGATGTGACCACAACGTGTTGTCCCTGTCTAGCGACATCTGTGGGGCAGTATCATCCACTTAGTTTCAAATAGGATGATATGGATGGCATGAGAGGATTCTTTCTTAGAATATTTAAAGAAATTAATGCTAATCTGTGATGACTACAGGATTGGATGACCCATGATATACCAAATTCGGTGAGGGCTCGAATGCAGGTGGAAGGGGGATGGTTGCAAGTGATGTGGGGATGGTGCGGTCTGTTCTTGAAGGTGGCAGGGGGTTGTTGAGGGTTGTAATACTGGTGGCAGTGGGCTGAAATGAAGGTGTAAGGGGGATGGTGTGGGATGGATGTGGCTGGAGCAGGTCCAAATCACGGTATTATCGTGGGGTGACTACAGGGTGACCGCGGCATGACCGCAGCGTGTTGGCCTGGTCCAGTGACATCCGTGGGGCAACATCTTTTACTTTGTTTCAAATAGGATGATATGAATGGAATGAGAGGTTGTTTTCTAATAGGATTAAATGAAATGAATTCTAATCTGTGATGGCTAGAGGATTGGATGACCCCTGATATACCTAATTCGGTAAGGTTTGAGATCTAGCAATGTGTAGGAATACCTAGTGGAATTAATACCCCATGTGATCAGGAAAATCACAAGTTACATAACACATAATCTAACATTACTGGTACTGTGGGACCCCTTGGCTGTGGAACTGGGCTTTTGGTTGGATTTAAATATCACATGCCATGTGACATGGTCACAAAACATGGGACCCATCTTAAAAGTCTAACAACACTTAAAGAGTGTCTTTGTTCAAACAATCGTTTTAATAAAAAGAGGGAAACCCCCAACAGGGATATAAAATGGGTCATGTACGATGTGTGCCTTATGAATAACAACAACATCAAGTATAAGGAAAAGATCAATGCAATAATGTTAAGCAAGGTATACCACTGTGAGTTTTTGCAGATAGCACACCTCCATTGCAGGGGTTTTATTACAAAACAATTACTTATTTATCAAATGAAAAAATTATCTTAACTAACACTTATTCATGAATTATAATTTAATATAAACATGCATAATTAAGAAGGAAACTAAATGCAGTTTAAAAAATTCTTGAATTAAATAGGCTTGGAGAGGTACCCTACCTCAACCTCAAGGCATGTTTTCTTTTGATGACGACAACTCGAATCATCATTTTTTTCGGCATGCACGTATATGAAACTTCATATATATATAAGGACACCTAGCCCCTTTGTACATATTTTCATGGACAAATATTCACAATGGGTCCTTAGATATATATTTATACTTGCATATACAGCTTTACACTTACACACATATGCATTATTCATATCCATATATAAGCATATCTATCCCCAATATATGTATTCATAATACCATGAGTGAATATATATAAAGGGGGTCCTTATATATTTATATGCCTACCTATGCATACACATGTAATCCTTCATCAACGGAAACTCGAATCCATCTCAACGAAATCCAAAATGCACTGCAAAAATATAAGGAACCCAAAAATCACAAATTCCCTAATTAAAATTGGGCCCAAGAATAAAAAAAGAATAAACCTTACCCAAATCAGATGTTGAATGCATTTTCATTGATGGTGGTGGATAGAACTGACCTCTTCATAAGAAACCACCTATAAAAAAATAGCTGGAAAAAAGAGATATATTGACTTCTTATATATATGTGATCAGTGTGTCAACTGTACATGATAAATGATACATGAATCCATAACCAACAATGAAAAAATAATATTTCCGGATGTGAACCTCAGTTCAAGCCATAAAATTCCCAAGTGTAGGGATTCATGGTGTGAAACCCCTGGTCACCCCGTGAATCATGCCTAGGTGGATTTATTTTAATAGGTTAAATCATGTCTTTTTCTGGGTCATGTGTTTCACAATGATGTTACTGAAGAAAGTACCATGTTTTCAAAGCTGGTTGTTTGTGTTTGATGAAATGAAAATAATATTTTTCTTTAATTTTAATATTTTTATGAGAATGCTTGGTTGATGATTTCTCAAAATGAGGACACTATCATCTCTAAAGTGAAGGAAATTTCATTTTATACTATTGAGTTGGCTGAAACTTTCTACTAGTCCCTGTTGAAGGCTTAGGGAAATCATGTAAAATAGGTGAAAATGTCATTATAAAGAGACACAATGAATTTTAATATCAAACACACATTATATAATAATGAAACCAAGTTTTTAAAATACTCGAGAAATTATAGAATTCAAATTAAAGGGTTAGGCAAAGGAAACTTACCTCAACCTCAAGGTGCTACTTTTAATGACAACTCGAATCATCCTTTTTTTTGCTTTCACGCATATGAAACATCACATATATATAAGGACAACTAGCCCCTATGTACATATTCGCATGGCCAAATATGCACAATGGGATCCTTAGATATATGTTTATACTTGAATATACCCCTTTACAGTTACACATGTATTCATTTTTCATATCTATATATAAGCACACCTAGCCCAAATATATATATTCATACTGCCATGAGTGAATATATATAAATGGGAACTTATATATTTATATGCCTACCTATGCATACACATGTAAGCCTTCGTCAACTGCAACTCGAATACACCTAAATGAGATCTAGAAAGCACTACAAAAATATAATGAACCCAAAAATCACAAAAGCCCTAATTAAAATTTGGCCAAAGAATAAAAATGAAATAAATCTTACCCAAATCCAATGTTGAACTCACTGTCATCGATGGAGGTGGATAGAACCAGCCTTATCATAAGAAACCACCAGCAAGAATATAGTGGGAAAAGAAATGAGATATAAAAACTTCTTATATATATGTGATTAGTGATGATAAATGATACATGAATCCACTACCATTATAGATTCTATAATTCCTTTCTATTATTACCACAATATCATCATTTTGTCACTCCCATTGGACTGATAATTTATGGTGGTCATGTCAACATAAAACATCTAAAAACACACATTGTAGGCATAACTATCCAATGCGATAAAGAAAGTAAAATAAAAACTAAACTAAAACATACCTGTCTCCTGTGACTATACACGTCACCGCCCAATATATAAGAACCACAATGCCCCATGGGTCAAATCATGTTCCTGGAAGAAAGGGGTAAATAGATCCATGTTTCCAAATGATACAATCAAATAGTACATTCCTATTAATTAACAATTATTCTTCCTGTTAATGGTATATAATTATTTTGGATCGAGTTTCAGATTAATTTGGTTTTGTTCGAACAAGTTCTTATCCCACCCGATAATAAATTTTTACTAGATGACACAATTTCAAATCAAATAGAATATATCATAACAAAAAATGGATCCAAACCTATGAAGATGGTTGAACATGATAAAAAATAATGATTGATCATATAGTCTAATGAGTTATAAAAGGATACAACAAAAAAATGAACAACATTGAGAGTTCTCTAATTCCTCAACTGAATATGAAATTATCAAACAATAATAAATATGTGAAAGAAGAGAAAACAATGTTCCCTCAACATAAATGTTTAGAATGTGAGAAATAAGAAAGGGAAAAGAAAATCAAACAGTTTTGAGCTTCAAAGAAAAGTTCTCCAGTGTTGAGAAAAAATCCTAATAACATAGAAGTTGATCAACCATGGAAGAAATTTTAGATGAAGAAATATTGGCAAGAAAAATAAGTACAAGTAGTAATTGGTGAATCAAAATAGTAGATATATTGTATTGATGTTTGAAAAATCTATATGTTGCTAGAAAAACTAAATCTTGGAGAGAACATAAATTTTTTCTAGAAACTTATCTGAACCCACCATTTGTGAAGCACTATATTGTATTACACCCTACAAAAATAGAATGAACATAGTGAAATGTGAAACTATAGAGCGGAGAAAAATGATACCGAGATACTATATAAGAGAAAATACTATATTCATGATTCATCGGGAGCTTGATGAATCTGCGCTTAGGAAACATTTCTACACACTCGTCTATTTCTATGAAGAAAAAGTAAGATAGATTTTTAAAGAAAGTAGAAAGTTTTGGTGATGGTGAATGGAAACGCGAAGTGAGTATAGGGTGTGCATCATTAAGGTAGATCTCATAGGAGGCAGATAATACCGGGAAAACTTGGAGGAGTGTAGGGGAATAGAGTGATGGAGGGATATGTCGACCGGGGTAGGTGGGAACTCTAGCTCGACAGGAGGTGATAATCGAGCGGGAGGAGAAACCGAGGGAAATCGATACTTGCCATTGATGTGAACAAATTCTAGATCCATAAAAGGAAGGCAGCATCATAGTCAATAGAAGGAATTATGGTGGATTAATGCGAAGGATGGTATTGGAGTATGACGGTGAAAATGGTGTGAGGGAATCCGAGGAGTGGACGGGAACCGAGATTAGGAGGAAGACGACGACTGGGGTCTGCGGGGACAATATGTCGACAGGAGAAAAAGTACGAGCGTGGGGAGAAACCGAGGGAAACTGCATGCCGAAGAGGGAGTGAGGAAAAAGAAACAGAATGACGCAAAGGAAGACAATGAACCCTAGGTCAATATGAGATGAACCTTGAGCTGGGGGAGAATCTCAGGTAAACCGCGTGCTGAAGAGGGAGGGAGTGAGAGGAAGGTATTGACGCAAAGAAGGTGCATGGAAGTTAGGTAGAGAAGAAACGCGGGTTTCGGAATATTGAACACATGGAATGAAGAACCACCCAGGATTAGTATAGTTTATAGATACCATGTCTCCACTATGTTTTCTTTCAATAATATTTATGAAAGTAGTAAATTGATCATGTTGAAGAACCTCAATTCACTCTGACATATTTAGAGGTTTATTTTAAGAATTATGAAATTACTTATTTTGTTTAGAAAAAAATTATTCATCTTCTTAACTATAGATAAAGTGAAAAATGTAACATAAAAAATTTTCCTAGTGGGAAGAATATCATTGGGCCAATGTCATCACATAGTAGCTTCAATGATGGTAACATTATTATCAATGTTGAGAATTTTAAATCTAATAATTAATAACCACCAAAGAATAATAAGTTGTTAAATATTTGATTTTATCACTATAGGATAGATCTGTGAATTCTATTAGCTCAGCTTTAGCTTGGGGATGATTCTAGAACATCTATATTTCTAAATATAAAACCAAAATCTGATCATGATACATCATGGTCATTTTTTCTCATACTTGAATCCAACAAAAATTAGAATAGTGTTAATATATATTCAATCTATAAAAAACACTATTGTGAGAATATTTATACAGGGAATCAACCATGATAAATAATAATCCTGCTAGTAAACATATACTATATCAATTGTTATTTTTTGGGTAATGATATCAAAATATAAGAATGAATAAGATCGCATGAAATCTTGGTTAAATATGAGAATGTGGAATTTTGTTGTCATTGCACCACATTTTATGAGGAAATGGTAACAATGTAATGATTTAACCAAGGATAACATTAATAAATAATAAAGAATTTGGGTATCTAACATAATGAGAAAATGAAAACACTGTTTCTATGTGCCACAATATTTCTAACACGTCAATGGATAAATAAATCATAGAAACATCACATTCTCATGTGACACAATAAGTTTTGGTGAAATCTAACACTAACCATACCCTAAAAAACTAAATATTAAATGATATAAATAAGAAATAATAATGGAGGTAGAAGAGGAATATTTACCTCTATCCATTTAAAGTAGAAGAACCCCATAAGGAATTTTTAGAGGTGGAATCCAGAATAACTATTTTGTTATCCTTAAAAAACAACACCCATCCCTTCTGGGTAACCAATACACCTCCACTGTGTACCTGATGGCCCTTATAAAAGGTCCGCTACACTTTCTATCCCACCGAGTACCTGGTACCCCTCCATCGGGTACCTTATAAAGGGTATAGTTTTTTACAAACCCATTAAGAGGCACCTAGTGCCTCCCAATTGAATACCCAATAACTACTGCAGTTTATTATGGTTAACCACCACCCTAAGATTTGGAAACCAACTGTCTAAATAACAATTAGCCTCAAATGAAAACACATCCCAGAGATGTATTAACTCTTGAAATTCTAATCCATATCCCAATTCTCAAAAATCTCTATTATTCAGGGAAAAAATAAAATTTCCTCTAAAATTACCAACCCTTTAATTGTGTGGGTCATTAAAAACACCCAGCCATAAGAATTGAAATCCTTGAGAAGCGTCCAGGATGATCCCCTGATTCCCAATTTAACCATCAAAATTTGATACCATCACATTTTATCCTTTACAACTGTCCACAACTTCACCCAGCAGATTCCCAATCTAGATTAATTGGGTTTTCACCGAAAACTGCTTGTACCTAACTCCACGCATATCAGTTATAATTATAATAATGTATCTAATTCAAAAACATATTTACCACACTCAAACATGTGAAACTATTCATGTTTACTCTTACACACTGATAAAAAAATAATGAACACGTAATTGATTATAACAAGGAGGAGGTGGATCACCTGAAGGGGGCTGGCCGCATTGGAGGCACGCTAGAGGAGGTAGGGAGGCCACATAGTAGCAGCATCAGCGGGGGAGGTGAGGTGTCTCGTGTTCTGTTGTAGCGGCTCGCGGTGGGGTTTCTGTGTTCGGTGTCAGGGATGGGCACCGTCACGAGGGTCACCGTTGGTGGAGGAGGATCAGGGATAGGAGAGGTCTCCATGGGTCGGGGAAGGAGGGTCGCACGCAGTGGGTATCCGGGAGGAGGGAACTACTGTCAGAGACGTTGAGGGTTCGGATGGTTGTGAGGGGCACTGTTAGTGGAGTAGGATCGGGGAGGGGAGAGGTCGTGATGGGTTGGGGAAGGAGGGTCGCGCGCAGTGAGAGACGTTCAGGGTTCGGAGGGTCACCGCCATGAGAGACCGAGTTTCAGAGGGTCGCGATCACGGGAGGACGGAGGAGGAGCCCGATGCGATTTGGAAAAAAACATGATCGGGGGAGAATAATGGAGGTTCCCGATAGGATTTGGAAAAAAAGATAGTACAAATTTTTAGCCACGGAGTATATACAAAATCGTGGCTATAAATATGCTAAATCAATGGGTCTATAAAACCATTGCTATAGATCAGGGACTATAGATTAAATTTATAGTAGGGATACTCTTATACACCCAAATGTAATAAAAAAAATTTTGCCACAAAATTATAATATTCTAATGATTATTTTGTATCCTGAATGTCTTTTTTTCTTGTTAAATCATCATTTAATACATTTCATTACTTTGGGTGTAGTAAATATTGAAATCAAAACACTGCATACTCCACCCAAAACCTTTTCTGATGTTTTTAATCCTTCTATGAAAATAGATAACTGTATATATTGTTATATAATGGGAAGGAAATATGTTCTCCAAAATGGTAATTCCACCAACTCTTAAGAGAAAAAATATTTATTTAAATTTCAATTTCAGTGGTTGGATAGTTCTTCACATGATTCCAAAGCTATCCCAAACCATATAAAACCATATGATCACCGTATAGAGAAACTCAAAACAAACATAAACCAAATATATTACATAATATCACATTCAACAAACCATCCTATGGAAGATTTTCACTAGTTCAAATTTTAAATGAACTTCCAACTATTCTAAATAGTTATTAAATTTTGAATCCCAAATAATCATCTATCTTTTTTCAGTGAGTGATTGAATCATATAATCCATTTTGTGGTTTCACGTATTTAATATGTTGTAATATTCCACCATTTACATAAATATATGAATCTCAAAAACATTACATGTTTTCTACTATGTTTTAGTAACCTTAACCTTTATATGATCTGTTGAAATACCATTTTTCTTGAAAATTTTTTAATCAAAATAACTTCCAAAATAAAGAATATAAAATTTTAATAGTTTGTATAATGTTTTTGAGTTCTAAATGTTTCTTGAATATACCTAAAATGATGAAAATTCCCTTCTGTATACATAGAGTAAATCATGATACCACCCAAATAATCCACCACGAATGAATTGACAGAATAATGTAATATTCAATTCAATAAATCATTATAGCGTATAGTAGTATTTTTAAAACAAATGGTATTCTATGAAAATAATAATGGTTTCACCTTCTTTTAATGTATGTATTCTAGAAATCGGATTCATTAATTATAAACTGATGAAAACTATATTAATGATCAGGTTTTGAGAACTATTTTACCCTATAAAAATTATCAAATATATCATAAATATATAGAATGATATTCCTTTTCTATTCTATTACTCAATTTTGTTTTCATTATTCCACAAAAAGGAAAATTGTCCCATCATCATTATTCAAAAATATTGTTGACAACACAAAATGATAAATAATCATCTTTATATATCCTTTCTCTAAAATACCATCCAAATGAGGCTTTATAACATTCAACAACAGTGCTTCAATATGATTGGAATTAACAGGTATTACATGTGTACCATGTCAGAAATAGATATAGTACTATACCACCCATAAATGTGGAAAATAAAAAATGTTTGATAGAAACACACTGGGAAACTCAAGAATAATTAACAAGAGATCCCCAAATAAAATAATCCTACTCTATTTATAGGACAAAACACCAATATTACCTTACATACCTATAATACAACTTTTATAGCTCTACTAAGTATTAGGACCCATTATGCTTGAAAAAAACACCACCATCATGCATAGTAAGGAAGAACCAAAAAAATATGAGGCAATTAACGCCTTAAGAGAATCAACTATTCCCCCTAAAATTACCTTCCCTAATAATTAAATTTTTATTCACAGGAACACATTAATGGAAAAAGTGGGAAACCTAATGTGTGATACCCTAGTTTAATGATACACATATGAAATTTAAAAAATAATTATAGAAAATACTATGACTATTGATATTATTCACTCTATATAAATGTGATTTGATCACTATTACATTGGTATCATAATTTGATTTTATAAGATCTTAAAAATAGATGATCATATTTTCTAAAATCTGGATATATTCCTCAATATTAATCCTTCCTACATTTATTCAATATGAAAATATCTGATTTTTTTATTGATTGACTAGGTTTTCTCAGCATTGAAAAAAATGTGAACCGATCACTTATACATCCTATCGGTATCTATATTGGAAATGATGAAGTTGAATAATTAATCTATCAAATATCACATTGATTGTATAAGAAGCATAAGGCAGACCTCCTCATCACATGGTTGTACTACTACCCCTTATAATAGTTTCTTTCTAAATCGATGATGGGTCTATTTTAGTTTCACCTTCATTTATATTTAATTTTATAGCTAATTTGGTGACTTTTGGATTAGAACGACTGTATATATCTTCATGATAATTATTATTTTTCATAATATTGACTAGAAATTCTAAATAAGTTCAATTTCATTGACTTATATTCCTCAAGCCACATACAATAGATATTATAGAAAATTGATCATGATACCAATATTACGTAGATTTTTGGTCGGATTCATTGTCACATAAATGTTTTTTTACATCCTACAGAATATCCACAGAAACATCTATTGATCCTTTAATAGAAGATTCATTCTTGTTCAATTTAGATTGAACTAATAAATATCCTTCATTATAAGACATATCAATGTATTGATATCATATCCATTGGATACTACTATGAATATCAACACCTACATTCACCATTTTTTGGCATCCACAATAGAATGTTCATCATGAAATATAAAGTAACAAAAAATCTTATCGATTGTAGAACTACCAATGGTGAATGAAGAAATATGCAATCACATAGTTTGTTGAAGAGTAGACTCCCCCTTATATAATGATTACACTCTTATTGTCATAAAAACCCCATCCATCCTCTATGAATTGAGGCTAAAACCGAGTAACACCTCACTAGTTCAACTATATGCTTCACATCTTGAATCTGATAATTAAAATCATTTCTGGTAACTTTCCTATAATCATGAAAGATATTCCCCAAACTAATGTATTAGAATTAAACGATTATACAATGATCAAAATACATCTCTTATTTATAATGGTACATTCATTTAAAATCAATCTAGAGAATCTCTACTAAAAAAAATCATGGAGATATTTGATGAATGTGGGATCAATAAAAATATAAAAAAATATTCCGATTATTATTCATTGAATCCCAAGGATTTATGGTATTTTAAATGGTAACAGTTAACCTGTAAAACAAAAATAAATAATGATATTTCTCTTTGAGAAATGAAAAAATATATGCGAGACAGAAAATTGATATATAAAAAATGAAATAGGAACATTAGATAACGTAATCTCTCTATATATTATATTAGCGGTGTAGTAATATCCATTGCATATGTCTTAAGTTCCAATGGATGGTTTTGAAATCATAAAATACATTATAAAATGAAATAAATAAATTCTCCAGTATAATATAATGTAGTCACTAATGATGTAATGTCTAAAATCATTCCACAAAATATTTTTATGTTTTATATGGGTAAAGTTTGTGACAAGGAAGTAAAATGACAAGAAATTTTGATATCCGATGTCCCTAGAACAATTTCAAGAAAAATATTATACTTTTAATATCACGTATGAACAATTATCCCAAAAATGTTGATTAACTATTAAATATATACCCATATAATAAATGTTATAGCACCGTTGAGTTTAGAGTAGTGGACTTATCCTAGGATGAACAAAAAATTATTCAGTGTGAGTCATCTATAGAAAAATACCCCAAGGATGTAACCATAAATAAAACAATTAAATATAATTATTTTCTTAAAACAAATATAACTCATGAATGCTAACTCATATTGGAAATATGATATAACTATTGAGTTCACAATGTTTTGTTTTCCCTATTAGTAATTCAACTTTATTAGGTGCATGTATTGTATTAAAAACTCAAAATCATTGAAATAATCATTTAATATGTTAACTAAAAAATATTTCGTACATGGAAAAATTCATTTAAAAATATAATTTTTCAAAAATACTAGGGTTAACAGAATCACCCTAGTAATGTTGGAGAATTTATCGGGAGATCATTGTAGAAACCTATCATGAAAATGGTTATAGATTCACAGATCAGTGATTGAATAACATTGTTCTTGAGAAATATCTACAATAAAGTTGACACCATGACATACCTTCTTTTGTGAGTGAAAATATAAAAGGTATGATGAATTGTTTTGGAGTTCCTTCATTGTTCTTATATTAAATTTTGAATGTGGACCATCTAATTAATTAGTTGATCAGTAGTTTGATCATAACCTTATCAGATGGGTTTTATTTTGGAGGGATTTATTTGTAGAATTATCTAGTGGTTATTTATTTACTAATTTGATAGTCATTTTAACCTGAATGACCCATGATCAACACACACATCGATTGATGTATGTTCATCTTTTTCTATTTATCTTTTTCTCCCTCCATTCATCGTTTTCTGCAATAATTCATCCCATGGCCCATGACATGACATATATCAATCAATCGATCATTGAATTCCATATTTTTGTTTAAATGATATGATATATTAAAAATGATATTGGAATGACACGATGGAGTTATATAGATAGACATGGATTTATTTAGATTTTGTCGGATCCCTAAAAAAGTTTTCATTGATTTTCTTCAAATGAATGAAGTATGGACTTTTTAATTAATTATGTTAAAAGATTGGATGATGAAATGTATTGGTAAGATCATGGAGTGACCTAACAAGATTTCTTCATGAGTTACCCTATAGGTCATGTTCAAAATGGAATTTAGAGTTGGAAAGAATATGCCTAGATAATGATCCATAGATTCTAGAAAATCGCACACTACACGACATGTATCTCGAATTACACGACGTGTAGGGCCCCTAACAGGATTCATGGTTTAGGGTATTAGATAGGTATCACAAGATATGTGGATCTTTATAAATTGTTTTTAGTCTCTCTAAGATAAATCGGCATATACATGGGATGTTGACATATATGGGGTTGAGTGCATGGGTTTTTTCTACAGCGTATACCCTAGCACATGACTAGACGAGCACAAAGTATATTGACAACCCCGTGTTCTGGTACATGAGAATAGAAAAAAAATTTGACACCATGTACTAGAACATGACCATAGTACAATAGTTATCCCTTGATCGAAGGACATGGGGTGTGACCTTCTAACATGGAGTGTTCCCATCAATATCTCGACATGTTAAAATCAGAGGTGTCGTTGCACATGGGATGTGCCCGACCACAAAGGACACGATGTCTGACCCCACTATAGGCCTTATTCCAAAAATCTTTGTGGCTTGAATATTATACTCACCAAATAATGGACATGTTCTATTAGGTTTGGATCACGTTATTGATTAAATAAAGGTTTGTGGGCATAATTTACTATTCATAGGGGTATGATTCCTTTATCCGAACTACCTAGATAGAGTCATTGGAATCCCCACAGAATCTCTGTATGGTAACAACTATTCATTTTTTCCCCTAAGTAGATTTCATGGCACTAACATGAGAAATCCTATCGGATGTCAATCTTCATCTAAGTGGGATAATATATATGGATTTGTTTGTAACACCCCATGGCTTGGGTTGTGATCCCCATCTATTATATCATATAACTCTCTTAATATCTAGCAGTGTATCATTTTTTTGACTATTCCTAACCAATAGTAAATCTGATGTAGTCATCATCAGGGCTATTATACTTAAGAATGTGTTCTTTCAGATGAGTTCTTCATGGAGTCTTCAAACTAAATATGTAGTTTGGTAATGAGGAATTCGTTACATACCTCTATAGTGCAAGTGTTGGATTGAGTATATCTAGATACTCACTTATGTGCAGAAAAAGTATATTTATGTAGAGATAATGTATCTTAAAATTGTGTATTTATATGTGTTTTTATGTTGTCTTTATTGGAATTTTAAAACTAAACATTTTATGGTATTTGATAAAAATGTTGTGTCTGGTGTAGAGGAGTGACCATTTGATGAATTCTTTGTTTTATGGGGTCCGGACCTAGAATTGTAAGATCCATATTGGAGAGTAATTCCCAAGACTTCTAGAAATAGTCCCAATACATATTTTTGTATACGGTGAAATTTTTATTTTATTGGATCTTTATTTTGGTGGGATTTTATTTTGGCTCAGTTTATGTCACTGTATAGTACATTTCATTCATAAACATCGTGGGAATAGTGTTATGCATTCATTTATTTCTTAGTGGGTTTGTTTAAATTTAATCTTTTTCTATTCTTGTAGATGTGTGTGTGTCTGTGTGTAGATAAGAAATACCTCTATATTTTGTGATATGCCTACTCTGTGTCAATCACCATTCACAAGCATATTGGAGGTGGTAATGTGGACTTATGGCATGGACTACTCTAGGAAGGGTCTCTAAAGAGCTTTATCAATGCTGGTTTATTCATTTTTCTTACCATATGACTGTAAGATTGGTTATGGGAAAATGTTTTATATTTTTTGAGTAACTCTTCCAAGCCAGGGACTCCAGTGTTAGTGCGGTGACTGACGTATCCATACACCATGTATATTAACAACTTATTTATTAATATATACAAAATAAAATTTGTTTAAAATAAAATAATTTTAGATGCATTATATAGAAATGGGTTTTTATTTATATTTCATTCATGAGTAATCTCTCTATATATACTGATTGATTATGGTACATCTTTTTTTATAGGATTCCTTCATGAAGCATACCAGCTAGGATTTAGAAGTGTGATCACAAGGATATCACTCATTGATGTGGCCTTGATATAGGTACATGTTCCTAATATTTTACCGCCATGTGGTCTATCATCTATTCCCCCACGTACAGAGCCCCACATGGAACCTATATTACCTACCGATGAGGTTTGATTGATAAGTGTGCTTCATGTGTTCTAGGGATAGGGACCCAAAATGATATATGGAGAGTCATACCCAGATGTAGATGAGGACTGGATTGAGCAGGGGAAGTATGTTTTCCATATAGTCAGGACACCAGCAGACCAGATAGTGGTCATGGATGCGATAATTCTTCATGGTCGGTAGGGTGATGATGGGGTTTATTTAACCAATCTTATGATGAGGCCACTCTGTCATGGATTGAGTTTTAGAAGAATTATTGGGAGGAGTTCTCACCTTATATTCTATGGCCTAGGCATATCTAGAATCTTCTAAAGCTCCTACAATACAACATGTCGGTACATATGTATTTATTGAGGTATAACAATCTTTTCAGATACTTGACAGATATGGTACACATCCAGTTATACATGTCTACGTCCATCAATCAAGTTGTGCATAAAGACACATGAGCCAACATTAATCCTCTATGAATTCATACCAATTTTGGGGTTATAGAGAAGGATTTTGTTGTTGATAGCTCCATGGATGAGAAAATACACCTGATATAATATAGTAGCGGGAATGTAGGAGTTAGAATCTTGAAATCAAGGAGCCGACAAAAATCCTAAGGACTTTTATGTGGGAGATATTTCTAGAGGAAGAACCAGAATAGGGGATCTTTAGAATAGGGATCAGATTATGTGTCTATTCATCCTCAGTAAATGAAGTTGTATTCATGTTTTGGTGGGTGACATCTCATTCAAAATTGTCCAACTATCTATATTGCTAATAGGAATAAAGTGGATGGACAACAATGGTTTAGATAGAAATAGGAGCACAAAGATCCATAGGGTGGTGTACATGGTATAGGAATGAGAGAGCCACATGAGGCGTTCTATATTTCGACATGTCACCACCAATACCCTAGGTGGTCCACAATAGACTTACGGAGCTAGGAGTTTGAGGTGGTAATAACTGCATGCGGTCGAGGCATATGACCCATAGTCTCTGAGAATTATTTGAGGTATTATATATGACTTTCCAACTTTTGATATAGTACACAGAGACACATGCACTATTTATTCCTTTCTAATCACATATCATGTATGAGACATAGATATTCTGGTTGAACCATTGACTCGACCCATACGCTAGGAGAAACAAACTATCGGGGACTTACAAATCACACATCTATACTAACATGGTTCCATAAAACTTGTAGGAGATACATTTGGTTGGGAAAACATGGTGGTTGTGTTGGGGCCTTATGATGTGATTCATGTTATGAATTTGTTATGAACAGTCCATACCAATATTTAGAGATTTTGGTGAAGAGTGTCATATGTCAAAGTGAGGAATCCAAGTATTTCAATGTTGGTGAAAAAGGGAATATATGAAGTAAAGCATCGAATAATGCATTAGAGTTTAGAGTTGATTAATTATCAGTTTCCTGGCCTAATGCATATAGTAGTGGATATTCTAAGATTATAGTTCCCAGAAGGGGGAGTGGAGTATGAGGATGTCATTACAAATGATGTTTCATGTTTAGCTCCCCCCTGATATATAGAAATATTCATTGATTTACATCATATGATGACACAGATATCTACACAAAAATATCGGAGGGATCACGCTTAGCTTCGCAAGTTGGGGGTGCAATTGGAGTGCACTTAGTAGAAGGGCTTCGTGAGACCAAGTGTTTTACCCTGGGCAACCAAAATTTTTATTTCTAAAAGGGGTGAAGGAAACATGAGGTTAGGATAGGATTTCCAGTTCTTATATCTGGTGACTTTGTAGAACATGTATCGAAGAAAAGGATCAATGAACCATTTGAGTTGTTCATAGGTTCACGATGGCTATTAATGGGTTACCCACAGTCAATGATTTTAGGAGATGAGGCAATGTTTGACAAGAATATAAATCATGGGATTTCTAGAGGAAGGTGTTATGTATATAGTAATATAGGATGCATCATGAATGGGATCTTGTGTCTTGATTCAAAGTCAATAAATGATAGCCTATTGATCAATCCAGGTAAAAAATCATTAGTATAACATCGTAACCTACCATCATGAGTTTGCTGGGATATTCTCTACATTGAATATGCGGTTACACATACAGATGGCAGAGCATTTTATCATATACTCTAATCATAAGAGTATTATGTATATCTTTTCTCAAAATTATATGATAAAGAGAGAGATGTGATGGCTATTTTTATTCCATGATTATGACCTTGAGATTTTATACAATCTTTAGATATATAATGTGGTGGAAGATTCCCGTTGCAGGTGATCTCATTTGTAGTTGTTAAATGAGGCATCAGAGTTATTATCCTTGTTGTGGATAATCCAGTTGGGTGGATATGAAATAGATTGCATCCATTTGATAGTTTTTACCACTACATTTATACAGTGATCTAGGGATTCATCACATGGTAATACCGACTCTGATAGCCTACATGATTATATGTCTATAAGGAACGTTCCTAATGGATATTAAAAAGGTTTAGAGAAAAATATTCTATTTAGAAGAAGAATAATAGTACAAGTTGAAATGTGGGATAAGGTTTTATGGGAGTTTCATACATCACTTTTGGTTGTATACCTAGGTGTGGAGAAAATGTTTTATGATGTCTAACCTTGCCATTGTGGCTAGTGATGACCATGAAACTAGCTGAGTTTGTTTCTAAATGCCTTACCTGTCAATAAAAAAAGGATAAACACAAGCTTCAAGGAGGTTTATCTCAATCCCTTAAGGTTTCATAATTGATGTGTGATGGGTTGTAATTGGATTATTTATGGGTATACCTTGTATGTTCATGACACTTAATTTAATATTGGAGATCGTTGACTAAGTCACTAATTCCACACACATCCTATATATCCATGAGTAGATTTTAATAGAGTGATTGAGGCATCACAATGTTGAGTAGATAGTTTAACTACATGGAGATCCATTAGTGATAGTTTTTTATCATAATTATTTCTTTGAATCCTGATTATAGAAGCGATTATATGAGGCATTTGGGACCCAATTAGGCTTTATCATGTTTCTTCATGCCGAGGAAGATGGCCTAACAGATATCACCATTAAGGATATTATTGTCACAATACGGTCTTTCATGGAAGACTTCCACCATATTTGGTAGGATCACCTACCATAGGTGGATATTTCATACAATAACAACTATCATTCCACCCTTGGAATGACATAATTCATGGCTTTGTATGTGTAGTCCTATAGGTCAACAATTTTCTAGACTGACCAACGAGAGATGTCACTTATGGGACTCATGTTGGTGCGAGATTCTTCATAAAAGGTACTAATCATCAAGGAGCAGATGAAGACTACAAATTGTCATCATATGTCTTATGCTTACTATCAGTGAAGTACGATGGTGTTCGAGTAAGGAGACAATGTATTCCTATGGGGTTTTCCTTGAATGTTATTATAATGATTTGTTCAAGGTGGAAAGTTATCTCCGATGTTTATCATCTTTTTTTAGAAACTATGTAATGATTGAGAGGTCACATACTGCTTAGCTCTACCCCATAATGTGACTAGGTACACAATTTCTCCCATGTGTTATAGTTATGGATGTATGTTTCAGACCCATCACACATCATTTTCTTGGGTGAATTAGACATTGAGGATGGTGAGGCTATTTTTGAGTACTAATTACATATTGAGGATTAAAAAAGGGGATCCTTCATGTTTGAGAAATTATTTTGGAGAGTGTGTGGTGGATATAAGGGATTCATCAAGAGAACACATGGGAGTGGGATTCATAGATTTGTTCTCAGTACCCATATACATTTGGATTATTCTTCTTTTTCTTTTTGGGTACCTAAAAACTGTAGGTTGGGAGAGTGTAATGTCCTATATTTTTATGTCTATTATTTTTAAATATTATGTTGATTAATTTAAAGACTAGAAAATGAGGTGGTATATTGATTCTAAAAAATGGTGTTGCAGGAAAAATTTAATGTAAAATATTACACTTTCAATAGTACACATAAATAATATTCCTAGAAATGTTTAATAACACATAAATGAATTATCGGATAAAAAATCATAGGGAACTATTTAGTGTAGAAAAACTGAATTACCCGAGGTGTGATCTAACTTTGTTCGATGTGTTCATCTGTAGAAAAAAAAACTAATGACATAATCAGAAATTAGAAAATTAAATAAAATTATTTTTCTTTTTAATCATAATAACTCATAAAAATGACTCTTATTGAAAAGATGAAACAATTATTGAGTTATAAATGAGGTGTGCTCCTAAGGCATGACTTAACTTTAGACGGGTCATGTCATCAATTTAAAAACACGAAATAGATTAAATCATCATTAAATAATTTATATAAAAAATTATTTTTTTACGCAATGATTCATTTAAATATATTATCATAAAAATCTCAGGGTTGTCCACATATTTATGGTAATGGCCAAGAATTTCTATATAGGGATTTAGAGAACCCTTGCAATAAAATAGTGATAGAGTAACATATCAACAATAGATGAATTCCCTAATTGAAGGATAGAATCAAAGATAGAGATCCACAGACTGAAAATCACCAATTAACAATACAAGTCAATGGTATGATATTTTATTTAGGATTTTTTTCCTATTTAATGAATTCGATGATGAATGCGAACCAACTAATGAATTGGTTAATCCGCAGTTCATTTGTGACCAACTGAATGGGTTTTATTTATTAGGGGTTTATTTTTGTTTGATAATATTGTTATTTGTTGACTACTTAAATCTTATTTATAATTGAAATGAAAAACAATAAATATGAACATCGATTGGGGTGTGCCCCTATTGTTTTATTTTTTGATTTTCTATCCATGTTCTTTAATCATCATGATCATTTTTTTGGCCCATGACAAGAAATATCTCAATATATTGATCATTGAGTGCTAGATGATTGTCATAATGATATAATATCACAGATTTAGGATCAGAACAAATTTAAGGAGGTGCAATGATAGTCATATAGCAATTCAGATGATGGTGGATCCTCGAATCTATGTTCTTTAATGTTATTAAGAGGAATAAAAATTACCTTTTTAAAGGGTTTTGAGGGTCGATTGAATGACCAATCACATTTTTTTTGGGGATGGGATGACCAAATGTTTCTGGATCATGAGGTTCATAGTAAGGGGTTGACATAAGTTTTACTAGAGAAGAGGTGGGGATGACTTGTCCAAGAACCAGGGATTCTAGATAATCTCAGGTTACACAGCTTGTAATAATTGATTGTATGGCTTGTGGGGCCACCTGAGAAGATTATAGGGTTTTGGTTGTGAGATAAATATCACATAGTGTGTGGATTTTCTTACACGTCATGTGGTATCTCTTTGATAACTCAACGTGTGCATGGGATGTTCATGGAAACTGGGTTGAGTACACTGGTTTCCTAAAAGGCATGTACCCCACCACATGAATTTCCATGGGCTGTGTACATAGACAACCCCACATACAGTTACATGGGAAGATACAAATGGGTTGACACCATGTAGTGGAACATGGCCTAAGTAAATGTGTGAACCTCAGATGCAAGGACATAGTATGTGACCTTTCTACATGACATGTACTAATCATCTACACATCATGTTCTATAGGCATGGTCCCATATACATAGGTAGTACCCAAGGTCAAGGGACATAATGTGTGACCCTATAACATGTTAGGTTCCCCTATCTATATGTCTTTAATTTCTTTTGTACCTTTTCCATGTTTCATTAGGGTTCTTTTCATTTATAGGTTTCTTGAATGATTTTGGGAAATTTCTCCTACTTATAGATGTATGAACTCTTCAAGAAAACATCCATGATTGTGCCTTTTTAATCCCCGAAGAGTCCTTGTGTGGTGTACTCTATTCATATTTGGTCCCTAGGTATAGTCCTTGGTATTGACATGACCTATCCTACCAAACTATGATCCGCTACCAAGTGGGTTAACATAGATGGATTTTTTATCACCCAATTTCCCTAGATATGATCCTCATAAATTGTAACATAAATATATCTTCAGATATATCAGGGTATATCATTCATGATAGTTCCTAACAAACAATACTTCATAGTTATCCTTCATTACTGATATTGGACTTGGGAATATATTCAACATGATTAGTTATTAATGGAATATTCAAACTTAATTCCTAGTGTTAGTATGTAGTATTTGTTACTAACCATTAGACTACATGTCTTTGATTTAGTATATCTTGTTATTATAATTTTTAGGTAGTCATACTCATGTAGAAAGAGGTATAGAAAATAAATTTATAAACAATCAAATAAAATCCCATAAAAACATATATTTGATTCATAAATAAAGATGTTATGTATCACTCACTTATAAGGGGATCCGAGGATATATGAAAAAACTTGATGATATGGGATTTACATGAAGGAATGTGATCATACAAAACCACTAGTTCTTAAATAAAAAAACAGAAGAGGTTGGAGGAGTCAATTTCAAATATTAAGTGCCTCCAATGAACATGGAATCATATTAAGATATACTGGGGATTTTTACTTGTTAAAACTGTGGTTGAGGAATTTTTTAAATAATTTTCAAAAGATCAAAATCATCATAAACTGTTTTCTATATGAGTGGGTGGGTTTTCCCAAGAGTATTTACAAACCAAGAACGCCTTTCACTGACTAACCATTGGGAATATGGTTAACGATGACAAACTGCATGGTTTTCCCTACCAGTACATCAACCGTATAGAAATCATAAAACCGCCAAAATTTTAATAGATTCACCTAAAACACCTCGATACAATTTTCAAAGAATTATAATCACAATAGGGGGCATTAGGTTCCTAAAATCTTATTTACGTATGTTATATAGAATATATTTCTACTAACACAAATCATAATCATTTGAAAATACTGAGTCCCAGGTTTTCAGCGTAATAAATGTTTACAGAAGTATCAAAATGTAAAAAATAATTTTTAAAATAAAAATAATATTTTAAATGTATAATTATATATATTAAATATAGATTGTAAAATTAACATTTTCCAATTTATATTTAAATCATATTAATATCATAATTAAACCATAAAAGCCATAGTTTTTTAAAAAAAAATACAATTTTCACTATTCCCAAAAAAATCAATCTATGTAAAAAAATCAAAAAAAATTAAATATAATCCAATATTGAGATGATAAATTTAAAAGAAATTAATATTTAAAAAATTATAATTTTAATATTTTTAATGATTTTGTTTAATAAAATTAAATATATTTTTTATTGCAAAATGTGTTTTAAGTATTATTAGTATAATTTCATATCAATTTATAATTATAATAATGACAACATATTAGTTCATATATTATAGTATTCACAAAAAACATAGAATAGTTTATTTTGATAAATTATATAAAAAAATTAAAATAATATTAATTTGATAATGATGCAATTTTTTTATATTAAACCATATCAATTTTTTATCATCTAAATAAATAAAATTATATTTGATAGATCAATTATTATTTTCTATAAGATGAATTACTAATAAAATATTGATAATATTATACACAAAATGTAATTCATCACATTTTTGTTTGGTGTTCTTTGTGTGAATTTTTTTGAACATTGTAATAATTTATATTATAATATATTAAAAATTTTCTTCTTGTTTCATTATAAAACATAATTAATTTCTTCATAATTTTAACCATAAATAAATAATTAATTAATATAGTGGTTCCATATGAATACAAGGATACATTATATACCCAGATATCAACCTCTTAAGAATAGATACCAGGATAATTATTATCTCTTGAATAAATGTCATGTATTGATATTTTAGTTCATCTCATCAATTAATACAAAATAATATTCTGTAGAGTGATATGGGAGTTTGTAAATGAAAAACCTTCCAAAAGTTTATTTTCATGATCACATCATACTCAAATAATAAATCTAAAATGATTATGATAATATCCAATAAAATTAGAGTAAAACAATTTCTAACTGTGATTTCCCTAATAAAACAATTAAATCAACCTATGTTGTTTTAGATCCAACTATTATTCAATTATATCATACAGTAACTCATTTTTTGACAATGGATACACATTAAAATTTATCTATTATGTTTTTAACCACACTAGCCTTATATTAATATAACAAATTAAATTTAAACACATCACAATGGTTCATAATAAGCTTCTGAATTTTTATAGAATAACCCAAAGCATTGTCAAACTACGTGTGATCATATGCCTCTCTTCTTGAACCGATTGCAAATTGATTTAAAACCCAATACTCCCATTTTAGTGTTATTACTCCATGATACATTTTTTCACAAAGCCTATATCCTATGTTTGTAACATGTATTACATTTCTATAAAACCACACTATCAAAAATTTTCCAAAATTGTAGGATGGTTTCTTGTACATAGGCATGTCTATATGATTTTAAATAATATGTACTCATCATTAATACTAAATATAAATAAACATATCCCAAATATTAACTAAAATATCCATTGAAACCATGATTAAAAATAGACTTGATTGTATCAATTAAATGGATTTAAACAAAATTTACATTAAATTCCCATAATAATTTATTTTTATAGTTTAATGGAAAAATGAAGGAAAAATTAATTATTAAAAAACATATATATTTTAAATTAACTGAAAATTTTCCACTCTAAATAAAAATTTATAATATATAAATACTCTTCAACATTAAATGAAAATTATCATCACAATACACTATTATAAAAACATCATGAATATTAATTATCTTTATAACTTTGGTAAATGGATTCATAAGAATGGGGTTACATCCAAATATCTGTAAGGTTAAACATAACCGATAATTACCATATATTGTATGTGTGTATAAGATGATCATATGTGGGTAATAAATGATTATTATGCATGTTATACTCAAATAACTCAAACATTAGAGAACATGAAAATATCCCTTGAATAACATAAGAATAAATCACGAAAATGTCACATAACATATAAACAAGGGATATATATGGCAATGTGGAAAAAATATATGTATATGTAAATATCACCTATGATAGTCACATGCCTTACCCCATGCTTGTGTGAAACAAAAATTATCCGTTTTATACATGTATCATGAGATATAAAAATTTAACAAATGCATCACAGTGGGATATAGGACTGAACATAACATTCAACCATACATATATATGAAACATAAAATATTTATTTATAATATTATACATAATAAATGGAAATAAAATGTCTTTTATAACATATCCAAATGATAATCATTAAATTTTCATTTAATAAATAAACAATTGACTGAAAATGTGTTTCATTACTTTTTATGATCATAAAAAATAACATCATGAATTATATTGAAAAAACTAATAGATTTTTTAAAAAAATACAATCACCTAAAATAATAATAATAATATATGCCGAATCAGAAAAAAAACTCCATTAGATATAATGTGTAAAGTAAACAAAAAATAATAAAAATATATTTCATGAAAATAATTTGGAAATCAATATTCTAAAATTCCTACAGTGAAGTATCGTTTCAATAATTATTTTTTTCAAAAGAAAAAAGACTAAATCATAACATAATACATTCATAATATATCATATTTATGTAAAAAGATATATCATATATAATAAATATAGATTTAATTATAATATTTATACTTTTAAAATAAATTCCTTCTTAATAATTTTAAATGTTCCTTTCTATAAACACATATAATTGAAAGAGATAATAATGTCACACATCAAATATCCATAAGATAATTATTTTTAACAAAAAATATAAAATACATTTATCTTTCAAAATAATAAATTTTAATATTAGAATAAATTTAAAAATATTTTTATAGAATAAAATTTTCTATAAGAAAGTATAGAAATTATTCATAAATAATAAAATATTATTAAAAATTGGAGTTATTCGATTATTAACATAATTTGAAAGTTTATTTTATATGAAATAATGTGGAAATATAAAATTCCCAAATTTAAAATAAACAATATAATGTAATAGATTATATAATTATTAATAAATTTAACATGAAGGGTGATAATTTTAATTTTCACATAACATTAACTATTTCATTATTCCATTTTCCTAAAATCCTAAATTATATGATAATGTTAATTATATACATTATTAGGAACTTTATTCATCATTATTTAATTTTACGAGGACCATTTATTATAATATTCTTTTTATTTATTTTATTATTTTTGTTTATTTTTATTATTTTTGGGTGTTAGGTCAATTTTCATGGAACTATCTTTTTATGTTTAACAGAGTTAATGGTATTGTAGAATAACATAATAATTTTAATAATTTGTATGTTTTATTTTCATTTATTACAAAATTATGATTTTATTTTTATAGTTAAATTGGTTTTGATAAAATAAACTAAGATAAAAAATGTATCTATGATATTTTCATTTTAGGGGGTTAATTATACTATAACTGTTTATTGATAGTGTGAGTTATAAAATGAAAAAAAATCATATTTCAATAATATTAGAAATGACATATAAATAATATATTTACCTTAAATACATTTATAAATTCATCATGTTATGTAGGGATATAAAACAAAGAACAATACTTCTTATAGATAGTATTCGGTAATTTTTCCTGACCAATATTTTTTTTTCATTGACAAATGGGAATTAATAAATAAGAGTTATTAAATTAAAATAATAACACATAAGTATACTAACAATACTGAGGTCATTATATTTCTATAGTTTTCTGAATTCATGGTGGTGAAACATTATGAATAAATGAAAATGATTATATAATAATTTATTTGAGGCATTACACTGTCTCTTGAATGTATATATAGAAAAGAATGAATTGGGATGACATATGGGGACTAGAGAATTTAGGTTTTTAGGGGACATCTAGTATATTGAAATTGTCTATTTTTCCAGGAAATATATATGGGGTATTTGTAACATTGTGTGGGTGTAAGTGATCTCACTTTATATGTTATTAAAAAGGATATTTTATGAACACCCATAATATTTATTAATATAATGAAACTATTTTATGGTATATGGTTCAAAAAGTTATAAATAATAGAGTATGGGGTGACCTTGGTTCTATTAAAAAATATAATATAATTTACAAACATGGTTTAAGCATATTCATGTGAATTTTAATTTTCTATTTAAATTTAAATATTTTCATTTTTACCAAGACAATTAGATTATAAATTAAAAATTTATACATTAATAAAATATAATATAACACTATTTTAAAAAAATTCCTTTAATTAAATAATTTTAATAACTATTTATTATAACTAAATTTCAATATTATGGAAATTTTAATTTTGAATTTAAAAACATTTATATATTAGAGAAATATTTTTGTAGAAATTGTTGTTATTAAAAATTAAATATTTATAATATTACTAATAAATGGATAAAAATTAATGGTATGTAAATATAAATATATTTTAAGTAAATCATATAGAAGTTAATATTTAAACTAAATTAATTTAGTTTATATGATTACAATCACCCATTATTAATAAATTAAATCTTTTGAATATAATATAGTCACCATCATCACTGAAAATATATTTAATTTTATTAATATTATATATATATATATATATATATTTCAATTATTATATAATATGAATATTCAAATATAATAGATAAAATTAATTATTTTATGTATCACATATACAATTAGCGAATATTAATTATAAAAATAGGTGAACAAGAATAATTTTTACATTTAAATGTTGTTCATGTTTTTAATATACAAAAACATATTTTATAAATTAATCAATATATTTTTTTGACAAGTATTTATTATTTAATATATTTTTTCAAAATTTTTGTATAAACTTTTATGCCAATCTTTTGTTAAGATAATATAATAAAAGAAATTGTTTTAAAAAAGATACATATTTTCATTATTCCTAGAGAAATTAATTATCTTATAAAAAGCCACAAAATTAATACTTGTAAAATAGATATGTTTAAATTGAATTTAATGTTAATTATTAATAACTAAATTTCTAAACAACCTAATTTTTTATTATAAATTAAAATAAAAAAATAAAAAAAGAAACTTGTTTAGAAATGACACTTTTAACCATCATATATCTTAAATTTTATCTCAAATAAATTTATAAATAATTTTACATTCACATATTAAATTAATGATATGAATATTTCATATTATAATAAACTTCTATCTATGATTAATTTAATTTATTAAGGTAAAATTCAATACCCATTCTACATGGTTCTCTAGAAGGAGTTATTTTTTTAAATAACAATCAGTAGAAAAAATATTTAATTATTTTAAATGATTATAAATTTTTTATTTAATAATTATCATCTTCAAAAAGAAATTTTAGTATGATTTAATTCCATTTAGAAGTGTGTTTCATTAGCTTCGTGTTTCCTATGGTATATGGTATTGAAGACAATATTAATTAAAAGTGTCAAAAATCTAAATATTTTACATTTTAACTTGTGAGAAAAATTTTGTCCTTAAAATTTTAATTATTGTCTGATCATATATGCATGCCATGTTATTTTGAAGATATTTTTTATTTAGAAAATAAAATATAATATGATGTCTACCTTAATATCTTAAGATATATAGATTTACTTATCTTTCCCCAAGAAATATTAATCATTCATCCAACCATATAGTCACATATATATATACTGTAGTCATACGTTGTAAATAATATTCAATTCCAAAAACAAAATCAGTCTTCAAGAAATTAAATCAAATTTAAACCAAATATTCTTCTTGAAATTGATAACATCATTATACCCTTGGATAAAATCAATCACTATATCATAAAATCACAATGTGGACAATATGTACCACTAACCCAAAATTTTGATGATCATCACAAAAAATACAATCATTCAGATTTTCATCAAATAAACAATAAATCCCATGGTTTCAAATAGTTTCTAACAAACCTTATCTAAATTAATCAACCCTTTATCTCATTTATCAACAATTATCTTATTGCCTAGCACATATAAACCATATTATTTAAACATTCACAATCATATGTTTATCAATTTTTATCCCAAAAAAGATATCCTTTTCCTAAAATAAATTTTAGTGGTTATTAATACAGATAAATATGTTGTTTAAAACAATTAAATAATAAATACCAACGACAAATCCTCATATGTTCAAACGAAATGTTGTACCTTTCATAATATACCTAAATATCATCAATAAATAAAACTATCTTATTAAAATAATAAATATTATCATGATTTAATTTCAATGAAGTTATTGACCTTACATTATTTGGTTAGATGTTGAAACACCCCCTTTCTATCATAACTATTTTATAATATAATTCTCAACCATTTATGTATTCTCTCTTATTCTGGTATAATATATACTATTTTTTATTTACATAACATTCTCAGTTTAATTTTCATAGACATGTTTAGAAAAACACTAAAATAATTATTTTGATAATATATAATATAATCCATGTAAATGATAATATTATTATTAATTCTCGCTCACATGAAGTCTTTTCAAATGAAAATATCAGTAGAGTATATGATACTATATCATACATGGTTTATTAGTTATGTTTACATATTTAAAATAGGTTACATTATGTATTGTTATATCATTATTAGTAACCTAATAACTTAAAGTAATAATTAAATAAATATTTCATAATGGATAAATAAGTGAAAATGATCAGTGAATGAACATCCAAAAGTAGTATTTATACTAGTGTGCAGTCATTGTCCCACTCATCGTGTATAAGAGTGAAAATTGAGTAGATACACAACCCACATTTTTTCTGGGTGATCCCCCCAATGTTCATGTATCAAAAAATGGCACCAAATTTCTATTACCTAAGGGGGATAAAATTACAATGTTAACCACAAAATATATACACCACCAAAACATATGTATATATTATATACATCAGAATTTCCTTTAGACATATCCCTAGGTTTTTCATTAATGTAATTTTATAATAACACCATAAAATTTAAATATTAACTCATTTAACAATAAGGGTTATCTAATATATTGAAATCAGTATCACACATAACATATCAACGCTTAATATATCTACTATTTACATATTTGATTCGAATAATATTTAAACAACACTCTGATACCTACAATTCTTGCCCAAATATGTGTCCATATAAGATAAATTACATTAAAATTGATATTTCATTACATTTTATTCCCATGAATGTGAAATATTATATAATTAAGGAATTGGAATAAAAATTTACTATAAAACTAATGTCTTTTAGAAAACATAAATTTTTACCATATATAATAATCTTATTAATCCATAATGAACATTCAATATCTAAAAAAATATTGTACAGAGAAACTATTCTAAAAAGATATTATGTTATAAATTTTGTTAATTAATTGTCCCAAAAATAATATATAAATCATAATTATTGTGATGATCATAAATACCCATTTTTTAACTAATTAAATTACTTTACGTGAATTTTAAGTAAATATTAATTATTGTGATATTTATGTTAAAAATATTTATCTTGTTGATCTTTGTGAAATATTAATTAATGTAATCAAATTAAATATTAACCTATTATGTAAATAAATTTATTACCCTACCTTAATAATAGAAACAAATGGATAAAACAAATCATTTGGAACATAATGTATGGATTATCATCTCTATGTTGTTGTTAAATTATGGTTTAGGAAAAATATGTTTTAAAGATATCTTTTGATTTTTCAATGGAAAAATAAACTTATAAAGAACAAAAATAGTTTATAACACCATGTTTTGTGGATAAATTTATCATACATTAACACTACATTATTATTCATCAGTTTTATGTCTACCCTATATTTGTTGTTTTTTAATTATAAAGAAATTCTATATGTGAGTATTCGATGAAAAAAAATTTAATATATGATATTATCCATGATTTTTTCAATGGTATTGTTACGTGTTAATGGATATTTTATGACCAATTAAATTTCACGATTTAATATATTGTATTAAATAGAAAACAATTCCAATTTATAAAGAATCATTCGACTATAATAGATAATTTAAATCATTATTATTGCAATCTGTCTTGGGAAATTTGTGAATCTTGTCACCCAAATGAATGATTTTTATTATATATTTATCATAAGATTATGTTCAAAATACATGATAAATAAAATTTCATAACTAAAAATATCCTTTTTATAAAAATCTCATTCATGTATCTAGAGACTCATTTATTTACAAAAGATAACACACATTACAGAAAATCATATTTCAACCTCATATTTTTGTATGTTTGTTTCTGTTTTTTTCTATTTGTATTGAAAATATTTTGATACAAAGATAATTTCAAATTTATTAATTATTCAATACATTCATCTTTCAAGAAAGAGATATATTTTCAATCACTTCTAACTATGACTTTGATTATGAACCTGTCAAAAAAATAAAATAAAACACCGTTGTTTTATTTGTGTTTTTGACATCTTGTACATATTCTTGGGGACATGTCAGCTTATTATACATTATTGTGGATATTTAGTTCCCATTAAAAAACAAAATGGATATATATTACCTTACGGTAATGGTTTTGACTTCTTATACTCAGTTGATAAGGTTATATGATAACAGGATTTTCTCTAGTTGAAACTATCAAGGTCCTAGGGAGGGCATTTGTGGAGTCGAGTAGGGGAACATTGTGCCTCAAAACACTATAAATTATTGTGTTCATATTTACTATTTATATTATAAATTCATTACATTATGTATAGAGCATATTATTTCCACTCAATGAAAAATAAATCCAAAATATATAATATATAATTATTTTCAAAAAGACAGATGTTAATGACATATCATAAAAAGGGCCTATAACTTGTGCACTATAATTCAATGGTGATAATTATATATGATGGAAATCTTGATTGACCATCTATATAAAAAAAATTATTTAATTTTTATGTGAAGATGAGTACTCCTTATGTGATTCATGAGAAAACAAAAACATGGGAAGATAAAAAAGTAGCATAGTATTACACTGACTTAAAAGAAATAAATGAAATCACATGTCGACAAGGACCTGATTAAATTAATTAAGTATATAAATGTCTTGTGAGTTATGAAATATAGAATAGAATTATTGTGGAATATGAAGTAACTGATATTATCAGACAGTTAGGGTGAGTCACAACTAATGTATAGTTTGAAACCTTAGAAAATATGATAGGGAATGTATAATTCAAATTAATGGAAAATTAACTAAAATTCAAAATAAGTTTTCTACAATGGGAGATCCAATTACACAATCTAATCAAGATCTATAAGAATATATAGTACTTCCGTAAAGATGGAATGACATATCTTTATCAATTATACAATGATATCAATTAAAAAATATTGCAAAAAAATCATCAGAACCATGATAATGTTAAAATGTAAAAATATAGATGAAGTTTAAGATGATAAGATAATATAAAAAAGGAAAAATTCCACTATTATAGTTATATATAATATAAATGGAAATAACTCAAGAGATGATACAACAGTCTAAAATGATTTAGCCTCTTTTTTCGAAATGGTATTCACATAGTAATCCATAAAATGTGTCAAATTCTACATGAATAAATGTTACATATGCAAATTATTTAATAAATATGAAATATGAAATGAAATATCAAAAGAAAACAAATTACCAATATAATAGAAAATAATCTATGAAAGCTAAATGGAGTGTATCTAAATAATTCAGTGGCTCTTTAAAATTTAATTCTAAAAGAGAGAAACATAATCAGAAATCAGTTATGTGATTTATAAATATGAAAAAAATTAAGTAGAAACCTATTGACATTCTAATTATAATTATTAGAGTTCCTCAAATATTAAATTGCTTTCTGATTACTCTATAATTGATGAAAGTTTTTATTTTTTATAAAATCATTAAAAGGAATTAAATTATATTCCCAATTCTATTTTCATAGATATGAAGTTATTCTAAAACAATGTCGAGAAAAAATGAAAATATTCATAAATTTAATTAAAAACTATTTTTTTCATAAAAATATAATACATGAACTACATAATGAACTAGAATATTTTAAACATGATGCAAATATTTTAACAAAAGGAGAAAAGAAAATTAATGGGATTATTGAAATTAAATGTATATAAATTTAAATGTACATAATAGGAATAAGGGTAAAAAATGAAAAGTATAAAAAATTATTTGTTCCTATTTCACTGAAAAATATATATGTTTCTACTACGGATTAAAATAACACTACTCTAATAATAATTACTTAATAAATCTTTACGAACGTTGAATAAAATAGGCTTTAATTTATAAAAAAAATATCTAAAGATATTAATAAATGTTTTGTATAAATTTGTAAAATATGGATACCCATATATTTGCTTACTGACACTGCTCGACCCATGATAATAAGGGTATAAAATAAAACTAGCATTAAAATGATTTAACAAGTGAAATACTAAATTAACAAAAAAATTATATATAATATAGATAGTGGTTTCATCAAAGACATGTTTTGAGAAACATTTAATTTACATACTCTAGAATTAAAGTATCATAGACTAGTCAACTTTGGATATAATGAAAAAAAGATATTGGGAGTTGGATCAATCAGAGATCCAAAGCCTGTCTCAATCATAACTTTATTATATGTACAAGGTATGAAAAATAATATGATATGTATTACTATACAATGTGATGATATATTAAATGATTATTTCTCTAAAAAATCATGATTATTTTTCTAATATAAATTGGTTAAATTTAGAGAACCCAAAAATGAAAATGATTATACATTGGAACTCAATTCCTTGTGTAAATTGAAATTGAATTGTTTATCTCCTATAAAAAATGTATTAGGGATTTGTTATATGATACCCATGAAACAATAATATATTGTCCATATATATGTTATCTATGAAAATATATACTTTTTATTTTAATGTTCATAATTTATATAATGATTAATTTTTTGAGGCATGTCAATTAAGAAAAAAACCAATCATCATTCATATCATTTAAAAAATTCCTACATCTAAACCACATGAATATAACAGTATGTATTTTTTAGACAATCAATTGTATATTGTTTTTATATAAAACTCTATTATTATGTTTTAGTAGATGATTTTTCAATATTTACTTGCGTTTTATTTCAAACACTAAAATGTAATTTACTGATTATATTCAAATGTTCTTTTAAAATTGTTCAAAATGAACATATTTTAAAATTATTTAATTATGAAGTAATCATGGTGGAGAATTTAAAATAAAGAATTTAATTATTATTTCTCACAAATTTAGACATTAAACAGACATTCTATACACCACGAACACATATAAAATGAATTATCTGAAAAAAGAATCTAAAATATTCAAGAAATTACAAGAACTCTGCTAGAATAATAATGCTTTCACACTTAACATTAGATATAGTCAGTGAGTATATATTTATATATCACATATAGTATTATAATAACACAAATTATTAAAAATATACCCAATGAACATTGGAATAATTAAAAACCTATATTAAAGTACATCACTATATTTTTATGCAAGATGTGTATCTAGATTACAAACGAAAACCATTTTAAATTAAATCCTAAATTTAATGATGTATAATTTTTAGGATATTATGATTCTTCCAAATAATATATTTTTTATAATAATATTTTATTTATTTTTAATTAATCATTACATGTGATTTTTGATGAATTTGATACTTTTATATGAAAAATATCAATCTTATGAAATTAAATACTCATTTCATAACATGTTGCATTAATCTTATATAAGTGATTTTTATTGTAACATAAAAATAAATCAGTCATCTTTATAAGAACATGAGATAGAAGAACATGAAATAATCATATATAGTCAATATAGAACAATAAAGGATCATCCATTAGAAATTATTAATGAAAATATAGATATTGAATTAAGGACTAGATTAATTGTAAGAAACATTATATATTTATCATCGTTTCTATATCATTTACATCCTAATTATATTGATGAATCATTATATGATGAAAATTGTTTGATATATTTTAAAAATGATAATAATCAATTTGTAAAATATTCTTCTAGAAATAGTAAAAAGGCCAAACAATTATCTAATAATAGGAAACAAATGGCTCTTGAATCAAATAGTAATCTTATGCAATAATTAATATAAATAATTATTTTTTTGCTAAAAATGACTGCATCAAGGATGAAGTGATGGATTAGGACGAATCCTTTTATACTATATATAAATTATAGGAAATTAGAATCTTGAAAGCATATACATCTCGTATTAATTTTAAATTTTATAATATAGATGTAATTTTTTTTAAAAAAAAATGAATATTTTATTGAGGATGTTTATATTAAACAACCACTAGGTTTTAAAAATTACCATTTAAACAATTTGGGTTTTAAACTAACAAATTAAATGTAAGTCCTTAAAAATCAATAATAACATTTTATGGGAGATAATGATCATTTTAATTTGAAAATGGTGTTTCTGTGGCATTGGAAGGTACTAAAATATTTATGAATATCATTTTCTCTAAAATATTATTAGTACAAAACTACATTGATTATGTTATTTTTTGATTAACAAATAAAAATCATTATAATGTATTTTCAAATCATATGAATTTTTTTTTAAATAGGTATGCTGGGAGAATTAAATTTTTTCTTTATGAATTCACATTTATAAAAATTAATAGGTTAATTTTATTAATAAATGTAAATGTATTATTTATTAATTTAGTAATTACAGAAATGGAAACATTATATAATATAAAACTATAATTTTCACTAATTTAAAACATCATTTGGATGATTCTTCAAAACAATATGACAATAAGTTAAACATAGTTATAATGTTTTGTTTAATATATCATACAACTAGCAGAATAGATGATATTTTTTCTACCAGTTCATATGAAATATTTCATTTACATCAAAATAATTTCATTATTATAATTTTAAAATATTTTTATGTATATAACAAGTAAAATTTTTCAATCTATGACTTATCCAAAATCATCAAATTTTAATTTAATTCCAAATTCAGATACTGGTTTTAGAGGATATAGATTAAATAGAAAATGAAACCATATATAAAATCACTTCTTAGTGACATATTTAGTTTTATGGTTGAGTAAGAAACAAAATTCAGTTTCTCTATCAATAGACAAGGTGGAATATGGTTCTCTTAGTAGTTTCTGTGGAAAAATGATGTGGATGAAGCACACCTTTTTGGACATTATATATTATTTTCATAAAATACCTATTTTTTTACAACTATAAAAATAATATTTTGAAATATAGTATATGTAATTCTAGAACCAATTATATTGTTATAAGGATTTATTTTCTAAGATATTATGTTCTAAAAAAGGTTATTTATTTAGAATTTTTTATGATCAAAAATCATCATATTTACTATTTTACAAAACCACTTCCCATAAAAGATTTTGATTTTATTTCGGGAGATGTAAGTATATTTTATTTTAAAAAACTATTTATTAATTGTTTTCATATAATTTCTCTTTTATTTGTTTAATTCAAATATATTTGTTTTATTTATTAGTTTCATAAAATCAAGAATTTATTTAATTTTTTTAACAATCACGTCATTTCATATTAAAAATCCGTGATTTCACTACCTAATTTTCTTGAGAAAATAGATCATTTCACCTAAAACTGTCAAGAAAACCCATTCCTCCCAATGTTATCTTCTTTCTCTAGGACATAAATACCATTGAAAATCTATAACTCTTTCGTCTCATTTTAAACACTATTATCTAGAACCTTCAATGATTAGACTCTCAGAAATGTTGGTGATAGAAACCTGTGAACCAATAGTAATAAAGAAGTAGGCTATTTACAGAATTATTTCTTAAAGAAACGTAATATATTTTTAATGGATAAATAAGAAATATGTTCTACTGAAGACTGTTCTATAATTTAAAAGACCACAAATTATTTTTTCTACTATTAGAAAATGTGATCATATTATTTTTATCAATGTAAACATGTTATTCCATAATTCTCATTTTTTTGGGTGATATAGAGGATATAGTTTTTTCTATGATTTATCATAAAAATTTCTCTCCCACCGCGAAAGAAACTTACATGATTTTTACATATCTCCATAAAGGGAGTTTCATTTTGATCTTTGGTCAATTGAAAAAAAATAACATAAAACCTCGTATATTTTTTCATTTCTTTTTTGCTTGGAAAAAATTACAGAAATGTTTGTGAATGAAATTATTACTAATTAGAATATACATTTCATGCTTATTAAATATTCTATAATTCTAAAGACTTATGAACTTCAGAATATTAATTAAAAAAAGAGGTATATCATGTTTTTAATGATGTGTGATGTAATAATTAACATTACAATTTGCATGTTGTGGTATATTCACCATTAATATTAAGAAGGGAAATAATATTATTTTATCCTTATGAATGCATAATATCAATGTTTCTTCTTTACGAAGGTATGATTATGTAATTAATAATAAATTCAAAATGTCCTTACAACAAAATTTTCAATTCAATATCTCAAAGGAATAGATGATTAATCTAGAGTATAGAACAACTATCATTTGTACACGTTTGTTAGAAAACAAATAAAGAACTAGTCCTAGAGGTAATGAGGAGAAAAGTGTTTTGGAATTTTCCCTTAGGATCCCAAAATAATAAGTTTATGAATTCAAAATTGGTAATTATGTTCAACCAAAGAGATATCAGTTCAACTGTGATGTCTCCAAGTCACATGTTACGAGATATTTCCCTCCATATCCAAAATAAAATTTAGATGAACAAAAAAAATTCCCTTTAATTATTCTTATGGAAATATAAATACTTATAGTCATGATAATTGTATATCATGAACCTTTTTTATAGTTTTATATAGTTGGTGAAGTAGATCCACCAGAAAATCATCTAGTGGACAAAGAAGAGAAAAATGATCTACTTAAAAATGATAATTCTAATAAATAACCACTTTATGATGATCAATATCAAGAAAATTTTAAAGCTCAAAGATATGAGCAAGCTCAAAAAATTGTGGATGACATTACATGGTAACTCCATAATCAATAAATTTTAATTATAGCTTATTCCATTGATAATGAAACCACTGAAACTTCTATGTCAATATAGGTTCATGATGTTGAATTTTCTTTAATTAGTGCGGAATGTAGGTAAAACAATTATTATTAATTGAGATAGCCCAACCATCTCAAAATAATAATGTACAATCGTATGATTAATGAATAATCAGTATCAATGATTTATTTCTCTGTTGAAAATTATAATTGAAGAAAATATATATTTTAATAGAAAGTTAGAAACCACAAGAATGTATTTATAAAATTTTATAAGACCACCAGTTCCACGAGAAAAATTACAATTTTTTCAAAATAAAATTTATATTATAAGATAAAATATAGTTTTCAAGCGGGATTCAATTAATACATTGATAATTGTTACGTTAAATTATAAAAAATGTAACAAAATATTTCCCAAAACAGTTTTTACGGATTTCAAAATTGTATCTTAGAAGATAGTTTGAATTTATTAAATAATGTCATAATACATTTAGAGAAACTATTTCTTCACAACCAACATCTCCATAAATAGTAATATGATTTCAACCAATAAAAAATAGATCATTCACATAGTTATCTTCATGTGAAATAATAATTAGGATTCATCTCAACTAGAGATATGATGACTCATTTTCATCATACAGCATAAAATCAATAAGAAAATATGAAAGGCAATTTTATTGAATATTTATGAGTGGTCCAAAATTTATGAATTTTAATTTAACATCTTGCCGATAATATTTTGAAGAATATACAAGAACATATAACAAATCTAATGAAATTATTTTGGCTAAAAAGCATCATCAGAAACAAATCCCTCTTCTAAAAAACCATTAAAACTCAACCTTTCCTTCCTTTTATAATCTCTCATCCAACAATACTATTCACATAAAAATCCTTTTTATATAAAATAAAAAAAATTAATTACCTAATCTTATTCTATATTTTAATTTTTTTTCTATTAATATATACAACCAGAAAAAAATGATTTATTTTTCTCTACTGTAGAGTTAACATTTATTTACAATTATAAGAATCATTAAAGGTCTCTTAATCCTTATTCTAATATATTCTTCTTGACCTCACAAATATCTTGAGAATATTGGGTAAAAACCACAATCTATAACTTTTTTAATCATAATTTCAATAATACTATGAAAAAGTACTACTGTGGAGAATTTATTTTCAAAACAATATGTATTCATTGGAATATTATTTAAATAGTGTTTAAAATTAATTATTCTCAATAAATATTGTTATTGGGGTTGTGATCATCAAAAAGGGGGAGATTGTTTGGAATGTATTCTATCAACAATACTTTATAAATCATATTTAATTTTCTATTCAATGATTCTCTTTTATCAAATGAAATTAATTTTAATGAATTTCAGGAAAATAATATTTATAGGGATTTTTATTTTGAAATTATATGCATCTTATTGATCTACAAGGAATATTCATTAAGGTGATCAGAATGTGTTTTAATGTATTCTAAATACATAGTTAATTTCCTATAGTTGAAAACATAACTTATGGATGAAATACTTTATTTGGAACATCGTATATGGATCATCAACAATATGTTATTAGGGTGTTATGGTTTAGGAACACTATATTTGGATAGATCATTACATATGTGAAAATATAATATATGGATAACAAACCATATATAAGTACGAAACAATACATTTTATTAATATAAATATAGAAAATCAACACATATTTTGTATTCAACCTATCATTTCTAACCACACATCTGATGTATTTATGTTTTCCGAAGGAACCCTACATTTATCTATTCAATGATGGACGTTTAAATCACCTGTATTATATATGATTTATACAAATGTATTGACAGATTTAAATGTCTGTTTTAGGACAGATAAAAATTCTCAATTTAATGTCACATATTCAATTACAAAAACAATTCCTATTTATATGGAATGTTATGAATCTATCGGAAAAATTAAATTTAAATAATTGTAATATTTTAGGAGACATTTGATGATTGTGTCAATTAATAGAGTGTTGTATGTTATATATATAGGATATGATTTTTTCACAATATATAATACATACAACTGCATACTTGTGAATTTCATTTATTTACACATTTTTAGCAAATATCAGGTGATTCAGTTATTCACTGAAGAGGATACACTTTAAATAAATTTATATTTCAGCCTTATACATCATTATTGATGTAGTTGTTTTTTAAAGACCCGTAAAATCCAAGGAAATTATTTTTCTCTTAATTTTATTTGGAGTTTTACAAGAGCACAGTTTCTGACGGCACCTGATTCCGAGGCCCACTGTGCTCGGAAACATTTTCGGATGTTTGGCTCAGGTACGTTCAGTGAACGAATGAGTGGATTTTTCTATCATTTGAACCGGTGCTCGTAATCAAATTCTGAGGGCACCTATGGAATCATAGCGCCGGTAATTTCTTAGAAACACCTCTTCCGGGGTAGCATTTGCACGGGTGTGGTTTTTAATTTTTGTGATTAAGTTAAAGAATAAAATATAAGTGGTGCAACCGATTTTTATTTTATTTTGCATAACATAAGTTATGTGGATGATGTGGGAACCACAATATCCTACCCATTGGTAGGATATTTGTGAGGTGGGTCCCACACGATCCCCACTGTTTCTTCTCTTCCTAAACCCCCTCCTTAAATTAAGAAACGCACCACCACCCCCTTTTTAATGAAGTCATCCCTTGCGTTTAATCTTGTTAATAAATGCCTTATTAATTTGAGCGGTTAAATATTTGCAATTAATTCTTTTAATTGATTGTTTCTTTTTGAAATTCAAACATTGTCTTCTGTTAATAAAATAAGACAACTCTTATTTTTATTAGGGGTTGGTTGTGCATGAGATTTTTGGGAGAATTATCTCAAGCTGTGAAGTTCTTCCTCCTCGACGAAGAACGTGAAGAACGTGAAGAATGCGAAGAATGTGAAGAACGCACCGATCTACGACGAAGAATGCTGAATCCTTAGAGATCGACTACGCGACGCTGTGTACCGCGATGCCAAAGATCCTTCTTCGGTGACACTTCATCCGCGAAACTTCTTCTGTGATGTTCCTTCTCCGCGACGCGACGATCCCCTTTCCGCGATGCCTTCTTCCGCGACGTGTTTTTCCACGAAGAACCCTCGATCAACGATGCTTGAGGTAGGGGTTTTTTTCAATTAAATTTATGTGATTTATATTATCATCGTGTGTTTAAAATTTGTCGGAATCTTTTTTAAATTGCTAACGCGGTGGGTGCGAACCAACGAACAAGTCCGAACCCACTATCTTTTCGTTCTTCTTGTGCGGATCGTCGGGCGATGATGAAACAGGCCGCACGGGCATTGTGAGGTCTTTGTAGTGAAGAACCGGTCCTGGGAGGGCCATTGGAGAAGATGGAAGGAAAAACCTAGCACTGGATCTCGTCTGGTGGTCCACAGAACACTCCGCCGGTGCACCTCGCCGACACGGCGACATCGGAGGCCAGAGGCGGCGGTCGGCACCGGCCGTCCGCCAGGTGGTGGCGGTGCCCAGCGCGCCTCCGGGAAGGGCCACCATGGATGAAGCCGTGGCAGCAAGCCGTAATCCCCGTGACCGCGCGGGACTGAGCGCGGTGGGACGCGGCGCTCGGCCGCGTCCATTGGCAGGGAGCGGCCCCCACACCGGGCCGCAGTTTCATTCATGGGGGCGGCGCCCCCTTGCGCACCCACTCGGCCGAAATGGCTGAGCCACCTGGCCCTAGCCAGCACACCAGCACGCCGGCCAGGGCCGCGCCCAGCCGGGCCGGACCTGGAACCTGGTCGGGTCGACCCGGTTTGGGCCGACCCTGGGGGTCTCGGGTCGTGTCGGTCCGAGCCTGAAACCCCCACTTCCTGACCTCTCACGAGATTTTTCCCATAACATGGGCTGCGGACCTCTGATCGATGCACCGTCAGCGGCGATGCGATCCTTGGATCGATTCGGTCATTTCTGTATATTAAACTCAAGGTTTCGGAGTACTTTGGGCTCACCTGGGTTGGTTCGTACATGAAACCAACAGGGTCCTCAGAGCGGAAACACTCATAACTTGAGTTCTGGACGTCTGATTAAAGTGTCGTTCACATTGATGGATTCTTCTAAGTGAGACTGACCTTTTGGATTACTCCGCTCGAGGTTTGGATGTAGTTGAAGTATGGTCGGGTTGTTTTTGACTTAAAAACCAACTGGGCCCCTACGACGAAAAAGCCAATAACTCTCAGACCGGGCGTCCGATTGACGTGCCATCTTTGACGTTGAGTTGTTGTTGACGATACAGAACTTTTGGATACATCAACTCTGGACTCTGTGTCAGTTGATGTATCAGCCCTTCGGCTCGTGGAGCGGACCCTCCCGAATGAGCTTGCTGTGTTCGGGAACCCTAGTGCTGGCTGCGACTGTGGAGACGATGACGATTGTGCAGAAATCCACTGTGGATTCGACTGTGATGACTACAACACTCAGCGATCCTACGTGGATTAGTGCTACCGATCCTGTGTGGGTCAAGTACTATGTGGGTCAGCGGTAAGCAGTCTTGTGTGGGCCAGCGCCTACAGATAATATGTGGGTCTGATCCTATGTGTGTCATTTCGGGGGTCAGTTACCTATCGATCCTTTGTGGGTCATTGCGGGGGTTAGTACCTATCGATCCTGTGTGGGTGCGACGTCTTAGATAAATCAGTGGCTACATCTGATTATCTCTATCGTCATACAAAGAAGTATACCAGTGTGAGCTGAATCTTGACTTGTTTTCCTATGTGGATTGTGTTGTGCTATCCTGTGTAGACATGATCGAATTTGGGCTCGGATGCTGGAGCCGAACTGGAAATTGATGACTTATGTATATGTATGGGAATATACCTAAGTAGTGTCGGACGTTACTTCGTGATTGTATCTTTCTTTTGTGCATTATCCTTTGTGGATTCTGGGATACCTTCGGGGGTCTCGTGGTCCCTACAGATTAGCTTATACTCACCCCTGCACGGGATATACCCACACTACGTTGTGTTGGCTGCAGATGACAGACAGCGCTGATCGCGGTTGAGGCTTGCAGAGCAGGACGGTACCTGGAGGTGAACCACTGGGCGGGACATACTCGGAGTGGACGACTAGACTCGAGGAGCTATGGAGGCTCTCTGTACCCACCCTTTAGGTGGGACCTCTAGTGGATGGCTCGACGTTGCGGCTTTACTTTCAGTTGATGTTTTCCCTTTCCAGTTGTACTTTACATTCAGTTTACGTTTGTATTCTGGCCCAATTACTTTTCGCACTTACTGTTGTACCCAGTTTTACTTAGTGTTTACTTCTGCTTGCTTTCTCTATGGTGATTGTTTACTTTAAAAAGGAAATGTCTTCCCTTTTTACTGGGAAATATGCCTTGGTGCTAGTCGCCAGCCCCTGGCTTATGGAAGGCAGGCTTGGGGTAGTCACGGCATGGGGCCTGAGGACGGGTCGTGACAAATTGGTATCAGAGGAGTTTGGTTCTACCACGGAACTGAGGACTCTGATATTTTTCTATGTGAAGCAATAGTGTTGAGAGTATTGAGTGTGGTTATCAGTCCAGGGAGTCCAGTGTTGGTGCGGCGGCCGACGTATCCATACACCAGGACCCTGACTTCTAATTCTGACTTAATGTATGAAAACATTGATTGCATGTGTGTATCAAGTTTTCTTTGTGATTACTTTGTGTCAGCTCACCAGGTATACCGTTTGACTGTGGCACACCTGTTCCTTTTCAGGATGGCCCCATGACGGCAGATAGCTAGGGTTCCGAGCATTGTGCGTGACGACATCCCACCGAGTGATGAGGCCTCAGTACATGGCCCTTTGACAGGAGAGGCACTGGTGATACCTCTACCCGCCGAGCCACCGATGCTACCAGCCCTAGCCGCTGACGATGCATGTCGCCTTAGTGCACTCCACGAGTTCTAGCTTCAGCGACCACCTAGGTTCCGTGGGGAGATGGACCCTCAGGTAGTCGAGGATTGGCTGGAGGTAGTGGTACGAGTTTTCAGGTTAGTGTGGACACCAGCAGTCCTCATGTTGATCCTTGCAGCAAGACTCCTGCACGCGTCAATAGGAAGTTGGTGGAGCTTGATGCTCCAGCTGCACGATGAGGCATCTCTTCTCTGGAAAAATACTGAGATCCTCTTCCTCTCGGAGTTCGTCCCAGCCACCCTCTGTGCGGTGCGCATCCAGGAGCTTCTACAGCTGCGGCAGGGCATCTTGACGGTCGTCCAGTACTTGGCGAGATATACCGACCTCTCGTGCTATTCAATGGACATGGTATGGGAACCATTCTTTCGGGCCCAGACCATCGAGCATGGATTGAGGAATGAGATTAGGGAATCACTGATCTCCCTCAGCATTCTGACACGGGCAGGGGTACTGGAGCGAGCCCTTCTGATCTAGAGCTTCCTTGCTGAGCCTACTTCAGCAGCGAGACCTACCACAGGGCGGCACGTAGCAGAGTCTTTTGTAGCAGGTAGTCGAAGGAAGACTCGTGGGTCCAGGCAGACCAGACCCTCAGGCGGATGACCTCAGGACATTTGCTCAGCAGTGCGGGGCACACAGCGTGGAGCCAGTCTTTCGAGAGGCAGATAGTACTACGCATGCGGAGAGAAGGTCCACATGGCTCGTGACTGCCCGACCTGCGATGCCAAGGAGCAGCAAGCGGTTGAGGGGCCACCCATGCAGAGGCAGAGGGTCGACCGTGGCGGTCCGCAGGGAGCAGGCGTACGAGGCAGAGGAGCTGGTCGAGCAGCAGGTGGTGGGTGATGCTTTGAGGCTCTACCACCACCACCACCAGGTGGTCCACCCCGACCATAGGGAGCTGGCGGGCAGAGACATGCACAACTCCAGGAAGCGGAGGCCTATGACCACGGTGTTCCTGAGATGATTTGAGGTACTATCTATGTCTATTACACCCTTTCTATAGTTCTTATAGACATATAAGCGATTCATTCTTTCATCGACGCTGCCCTTGTTCGGAGCTCGGAGATTCTGACAGAGCCGTTGGCTCGATCCTTACGGCTAGAGACTCCTACGGGAGCAGACTCGACGATTACGCACCGCTTCCGGCAGTGTGAGCTTACTATAGTAGGTGAGAGCTTCGGCTGGGATCTTCTTGTAGAGGCGTCGAGGCCTTACGACGTCATCTTGGGCATGGATTGTATATCTACAGTCCATGCTCAGATTGACTGTATTAGGTGCAAGGTGTGATGTGTACGCTCCGACGGGAGCAGGTTTACCTTCACCAGCGAGAAGGGAGCCTTTGCATCACATGATGGAATCACGCAGAGGATAGGACATCCCATCAATCATCAGTTGGCTAGCCTCATCCTAGGAGCAGTTGACGTGCAGAGTCTTGGTTTTCCTGCAGTGGTGGATCAGTATGAGGACGTTTTTCCCGATGACGTTCCAGGACTACCTCCTCGCAGAGAGGTAGACTTTTATATTGATATATACCCCAGGACAACCCCAACATCCACTCCAGCATATCGGTTGGCCCCCACTAAGCTTCAAGAGCTACGATTATAGTTGGAGGACTAGAAGGTCAAGGGAATCATCCGACCCAGTGTTTCACCTTGGGCTTCCCTGATTTTGTTTTCCAAGAAGGCAGACGGGAAGAGGACGTGCAGAAGACAGTGAGGAACAAGTATCCGCTACCGAGGATCGCTGACCTCTTCGATCAGCTCAAGGGAGCACGGTGGTTCTCAAATATAGACCGTAGATTAGGCTATCATCATATCAGATTTCGGGAAGAGGACGTGCAGAAGACGACCTTCAGATGTCGGTATGGCCACTATGAGTTCTTGGTTATGCCATTAATCATAAACAATGCTCCAGCAGTGTTCATGGGACTCATGAACAGGATCATTCAGCCATACCTAGATCAATTTTCATGGTCTTCATCGACGGCATTTTGATATACTCGACCACTGAGGAGGAGCACAGCTACCACTTGCGGGTTGTACTAGACACACTCCAAGAGCCCCAGCTTTATGGAAAGCTCTCGAAGTGTCAGTTCTAATTACGTGAGGTCCACTTCTTGGGACACGTCATCTCCGAGGCGGGAGTTGTGGTGGATCCTGTGAAGATCGATGTAGTGCTAGCTTGGGAGCCACCCAGGAGAGTGACAGAGGTGCAGAGTTTCTTGGGACTAGCAAGATACTACTGGAGATTCATGCCAGACTTTTTCAGAGTTGCGACACCACTCTCATCTTTGAAGAAGAAGGGGAAACCTTTTGTGTGGTCAGAGAGATGTCAGTAGAGCTTCTAGGAGATGAGACAGAGATTGACCAGCGCGCCTATCTTGAGGCTACCAGAGGAGGATGCATCAGGGAATGGACTCGGATGTGTATTGATGTAGGAGTGGGTATTGATAACCTATGGATCACGCCAATTGAAGAAGCATGAGAAGAACTACGCTACCCATAACCTGGAGTTTGCAGTAATGGTCTTCGCACTGAAGATGTGGCGACACTATCTGATGGGAGAGCGCTTTACAATCTATTCCGACTATCAGAGTCTCATGTAAATCTTCTCTCAGAAGGACCTGAACCTGAGACAATGGAGATGGTTCAAGTTCCTCCAAGACTATGACATTGAGATAGTCTATACTCCTGAAAAGTGGAACGTGGTAGTCGATGCTCTCAGTAGGAGGACGGGTATTCAGTTACATGGGGAGGGGACAGAGCATCTAGCCGCTTTGCAGATATCCTTTATGGATAGAGATGGAGCACCCTTCCTTCAGTCAATAACAGTCACTCCTTCACTTCTATAGCATGTCAGAGAGGCACATCGTGGGGACGCTGACTGTGAGACGCAGCGTGTACAGCTATCCTCAGGACAGGCACCTGATGGTTTCTCTATCTGAGGAGAGTACGATGTCCTATTCAGAGGACGTACCTTGGTAGCGGTTTCTTTATGGGAGGATGTGATGAGGGAGTTTCACACTTCCCATTTTTTAGTACATCCTGGCGTGGGGAAGATGTACCGGGATATAAGATGACAACACCGGTGGCCGGGCATGAAAAGGGTTGTGGCAGAGTTCGTTTCTCGATGCCTCACCTGCCAGCAGGTCAAGGAAGAGCACCAGGTACCAGCATCCTTGGTACGGCCCTTGGAGGTCCCAAAGTGGAAGTGGGACGGCATATCTATGGACATCGTGACTGGACTTCCACACACTTCTAGAGGTCACGACTCCATTTGGGTGATTATCGACCGACTCAACAAGTCGTCTCACTTCTTACCCATCGGAGAGCAGAGCTCAGTTGAGAGCTTGGGTCATCTCTACGTTCCGGAGGTTGTACAGCTTCACAGTGTGCCATCATCTATTGTCTCCGATCGAGATGCTCGCTTTACTTACTAGATCTAGAAGTGGTTGCAGGAGGTGTTCGGGACGTAGCTACATCTGAGCACCGCCTTTCACCCTCAGACGGATGGTCAGAAGGAGAGGACCATTTAGACTCTCTAGGACATGCTCCGAGCATGTGTCCTCAACTTTGGTCATAGCTGGGAGGACCACTTACCCTTGGTGGAGTTCGCGTACAACAATAGCTATCACTACACCATCGGAATGGCACCTTACGAGGCATTGTACGGCCGACCATGCATATCACCGTTGTGCCAGGCAGACCCTGGGGAGTTAGCACTTGTGGGACCGGAGATGTTCCAGGCCACGACAGAGAAGGTCCAGGTCATCCAGGAGCGGATGAGGATAGCTCAGAGCTGACAGAATTCTTATGATGACATGAGATGGAGGCCACTGGAGTTCCAGGATGGCGACCACGTCTTCTTGCGGGTCTCACCTCGACGCGGTTTACGGAGATTTGGCCAAGGCGGAAAGTTTTCTCTATTCTTCATCGAACCATTCTAGGTCCTAAGAAGGATTGGCGAGGTGGCTTATCGCCTGGCTCTACCACCTCAGTTGCACGGGGTGCACGATTTCTTCCACGAATCCCAGCCGAGGAGATACGTGCACGAACCAACGCATATCATTGACCATGGGTATATGGACATTGATGATGGGGTGACTTTTGTGGAGGTCCCGGTGGAGATTGAGGATCGAAAGAAGCAGGTCCTACATGGATGGTCGATTCCTCTAGTGCGCATCAGATGGCAGCGCGGGAACCTCCAGGAGAGCACTTGGGAGCGGAAGGCTCAGATGCGTGCTCAGTACCCACATTTGATTCCCTAGTTTTCGATATATCTTTACGGGGAAATAAATCCTTGAGGTGGAGGTGATGTAAAGACCCGTAAAATCCAAGGAAACATTTTTTCATAATTTCATTTTGGAATTTTACAAGAGTGTAGTTTCTGACGGCACCTGATTCCGAGTCCTGGTGTGCCCGGAATCATTTTCCAATGTTTGGCTCGGGTACGTTCAGTGAATGAATGAGTGGGTTTTTCTAACATATGAACTTTGCTCGGAATCAAGTTCTGAGGGAACTGATGGAATCACAGCGCCTGTATTTCCTTAGAAACACCTCTTCCGGGGTTGTGTTTGCTTGGGTGTGGTTTTTAATTTTTAGGATTATGTTAAAGAATAAAATTAAAATGGTGAAACCGATTTTTATTTTATTTTGCTTAACTTAAGTTAAGTGGATGATGTGGGACCCACAATATCCTACCCACATGGTAGGATATTTGTGAGGTGGGGCCCACACGAGCCCCACTATTTCTTTTCTTCCTAAACACCCTCCTTAAATTAAGAAACACACCCAGACCATCTTTTTAATGAATTCAACCCTTTCGTTTATTCTGGTTAATTAATGCCTCATTAATTTGGGCAGTTAAATCGTTGCAATTAATTCTTTTAATTGGTTGTTTATTTTTCAAATTCAAATGTTGTCTTATGTTAATAAAATAAGACAACTCCTATTTTTATTAGGGGATGGTTGTGCATTAGAGTTTGGGGATAATTCTCTCAAGTCGTGAAGTTCTTCCTCCTCGACAAAGAACGTGAAGAACGCGAAGAACACGAAGAATGTGAAGAACGAGAAGAACACACCGATCTCCGACAAAGAATGCCGAATCCTTTGATATAGACTACGCGACGCCGTCTACCACGATGCCAACGATCCTTCTTCCGCGACGCTTCTTCTGTGATGCTTCTTCCATGACGTTCCTTCTCCGCGACATGACGATTTCCCTTCCGCAACGCCTTCTTCCGCGATGTGTTTTTCCGCGACAAACCCTTGGCTGATGACGCTTGAGGTAGGGGTTTTGGTTCAATGAAATCTAGGTGATTGATATCATCGGTGTGTGTTTGAAATTTTTTGGAAGCCTTTTTCAACCGCTAACGCGGTGGGTGCGGATCAACAAACAAATCTAAACACACAGTCTTTTCGTTCTTGGTGTGCGGATCGGCGGGCGATGATGAAAAACAGACCGCACGGGCTTTGTGAGGTCTTTGAAGTGAATAACCGGTCTTGGGAGGTCCGTTGGAGAAAACGGCAGGAAAAACTGACCACTGGAGCACGTCCGGTGGTCCACGGAACACTCCACCGGCGACCGGCACCGGCCGGCCGCCAGGATGCATGGGTGCCCGGCGCGCTACAGGGAAGAGCCGTCACGGCTGAAGCCGAGGCGGCAGGCCGCAGGCCCCACGACCTCACAGGACTAAGGGAGGTGGGACTCGATGCTCGATCGCTTCTGTTGGCAGGGAGAGGCCACCACGTGGGGCCGTGGTTTCATTAAAGGGGGCGGCGCCCCCCTTGCGCACCCACTCGACCGAAACGGTCGAGCCACCTTTCCCTGGCCAGCGCGTCGGGCGCCGCCCAGGCCAGGCACGGCCGCGCCCATGGTGTCTGGACCCATACACGGGTCGGGTCGACCTGGTTCGGGCCGACCCAGGGTGTGTCGGGCCGGGGCAGTCTGGGCCCGAAACCCCCACTTCCGGACCTCTCACAGTCTTTTGCGCATAACATGGGCAGCTGACCTCCGATCGATGCACCGTTAGCGGAGATGCGATCCTTGGATCGAGATGGTCGTTTCTATATATAACACTCATTGTTTTGGACTACTTTGGGTTCGGCCGGGTTGGTTCGTACACGAAACCAACCAGGCCCTCGGAGCGGAAACACTCATAACTTGAGCTCCGGACGTCCGATTATCGTGTCGTGGACTTTGATGGAATCCTCTAAGTGAGACGGACCTTTTGGATTACTCCGCTCAATGTTTGGATGTAGTTGGAGTACGGTCATGTTGTTTTTGACATAAAAACCAACCGGGACCCTCGGAGGAAAAAGCCAATAACTCTCAGACCGGACGTCCGATTGACGCGCCGTCTGTGATGTTGAGTTCATGTTGAAGATATAGAACTTTTGAATACATCAACTCCGGACTATGTGTCAGTTGATGTATCAGCCCTTTCAGCTCGTGGAGCGGACCCTCCCAAGAAGCTTGCTGTGTTCGGGAACCCTAGTGCTGGCTGCGATTGCGACGACGATGAAGACTGTGCAGAATTCCTCTGTGAATTCGATGAACATGTCTACAGTACTCAGCGATCCTACGTGGATCAGTGCTACCAATCCTGTGTGGGTCAGATCCTGTGTGGGTCAGCGCTCAGCGGTCCTGTGTGGGCCAGCGCCTACAGATCCTGTGTGGGTCTGATCCTGTGTGGGTCATTGCGGGGGGTAGTTACCTATCGATCCTTTGTGGGTCATTGCGGGGGTTAGTACATATCGATCCAGTGTGGGTCCGACGGCTTAGATGAATCAGTGGCAAAATCTGATCATCTCTATCGTTATACGAAGAAGTATAACTGTGTGAGCTGAATCTTGACTTTCTTTCCTATGAGGATTGTGTTGTGCTATCCTATGTGTACGTGATCGAATTTGGGCTCCGATGTTGGAGCTGAACTGGAAATTGATGACTTAGGTATATGTATGGGCATATACCAAAGTAGTGTCAGATGTTATTTCATGATTGTATCTTTTCATTGTGGATTATCCTTTGTGCATTCTGGGAGACCTTCGGGGGTCTCTGGATCCCTACTGAGTAGCCTATACTCACCCCTGCACGGGTTATGCCCGCACTACATTGTGTTGGTTGCAAATGACGGACAACGCTGATCGCGGTTGTGACTTGCAGAGTAGGACGGTACCTAGAGGTGGACCACTGGGCAGGTAGTACTCGGAGTGGACAACTGGACCCGAAGAGCTGTTGAGGCTATCTGTACCCACCCTTAAGGTGGGACTTCCAGTGAGCGGCTCGGTGTTGCGGCTTTACATTCAGTTGTTGTTTTCCCTTTCCAGTTGTACTTTACTTTCAGTTTGGGTTTGTATTCTGGCCCACTTACTTTTCCACACTTACTATAGTACCCAGTTTTTACATAGTGTTTACTTCTGCTTGCTTGCTATATGGTGTTTGTTTACTTTACAAAGGCAATTCCTTCCCTTTTTACTGGGAAATACACCTTGGTGCTAGCCGCCAGCCCATGGCATATGGAAGGCGGGCTATGGGTAGTCACGACACGGGCCCCGAGGATGGGTCGTGACCGTTTTTTTTCCATTTTTATTTAATATCTTTTTGAACAGTGGACTATTAAAATTTATTTACTCTTGGAGAAATTTTATTTTGAATATTGAGATCTTTTTATAATCAATTTTTGTAATAACTATGATTAAGAAACTATCAAAATAAATAAATCATTCTATTTTGTTTTATTGTAATTTTTGATGGCTTGTACATATTCTTGGTGATGTATATTCCTTTAATAATAACTGTTGGATATTTAGTTCCCTCTAAAAAACCAAAATGATTTTTTTATCCTTATTATAAATGATTAAACTACTAGAAAAGTGTTTTCTTTAAGAAGGTGGTTCCTTGGACAATGACCAAAGCATGAAATATATTATCAAAAAAATGAATTAAATGAGTCTAAAAGATGGATTTATTTTACAGTATCTCTCAAAACAGGGTAGAAAATCAACATGGAGTTCATCCAAGAATGCGGTGACATGGTTGAATCCATTACTTTCAATGCCATCTGCAACCATATTTTCTTCACAAAAGGAATTCTTAGTAATGTTGTTGAAGTCCATGAGGGAATGAAGACATCCCATCCAGCGTGTTGTAAGAATCCACGTGAAGTGTATCACACCATTGAAAATATATTGAACAATGTTTGTCGAGCAACTTTCATTCAAGTTATTGTTCCAACTATGTTTCTTAGTGAAGAATATATCATAGATCATGATAATAATTTCATCCTCCAAACCAACGAGATGCCACAAGTTCCATTGAATCATCCAAGAATCTACTGTAGTGAGATTTAAATATACTAACTCTACCCAAAGGGACTGAGTATCCTTTAGAAGCACCATAGACATTATCATTAATCCATCCATGGAGCAGAGCATGAAAAAACACATCGAAAGTGAATCTAGGGTGAGGATAAATACCATCAACACCATGTTCACATAGAATCCCAATGTCATTTACTATGTATTTGAAAAATACATTTTGAATCGAAGCGGCTTCATGAATGGATATCAGAAACAAAACCTAGCCTACATAAAAATGATGTGAATAGTTTTTATGAATAATAACATTCACAGCATACCATAAAACATATTGATGTTCAGAAAAATCAGTTAGGAAAATGGTTTTAATTTATTTAGAGGGTTCAATATCCACGCAACGTTGAAGTTGAGAGTTGATTGTGTCATTAAGTAACCATATGCACTGAACAATATCAAGAACATAATTCCATATAGAAGTAGTAGTAACAAATGAAAGAAAATTATGGTTAATTTATTCACAATTTTGGTTACAAAGACAACATTTAGAGAAATTTTCGACCCCAAATGAGTATAGGAATGTGTATGTGGGTATACTCTTGTGAAGAATATTCCAAATCAGATTAAATCATGAAGTGTTTAACAATAATTTAAAAATAATTTTAATCCATGTAAAATTAATTAATAATTATTAAATCCATGGTGGTAAAAGAAATTTAGTAGAGAACCCCATTACGAATTGGTTACCATTTTAAAAAATCATCAGTGCTCAAAAAAGTGTAGCTATTGAAGAAATAGTTGACGTTGTAGGGAACATTATTGTAGTTAGAGAAAAATACCTCCTTGATATTATAATAAGTGAGGACAAGAAGTTGGTTAGGGGAAATCATAGATATGAGTGGAGAACCAACCTATTTGTCAAGCTATAAATTTATGGAAGTTTTTATGGTCCCCATCCATCTTGTGTTTCACATAATGTTAGAAAATGAATTCCTAGTGGATTTCCAAATGGATGAGCACATGTAATTCATATTTTCATTCATAAATTATTCTGGAAAATCATTTTTCGGAAATAAATGGATTCATAGTTGTTATGAAAGTGGTTCAAATAGAGTTTGGATTATTGTTCATAAATAAATAATTAGTGATATTTTATACCGAGACAACCCTTCAACAATGACTTGCAATTAGAAGACCAAGTAAAATCACATGTTTCCTTTCTAGAGTGCTTCCACTAAAACAATGTTATTTATGTATACATATATGATTAAAAGAAAAACTACAATGCATTTATAAATCATCAAAGAGTATTTCATTTTAGAAATAATAATAGATTTTATAAGATGAATACTTACATCTATATATAGGGAAATTCTTTTCCAATATGAATGTTGGCAGAGTATTTGTTCAACATTTTTAGAAATGTAACATTCTTTTGGTATGCCTTATAAAATGGGAACACTATGATAGGAGATGGTATGAGATTCTTTTTTAATACCTAACTCATATATAATATTTTATTTTCTATTAGTAGGTATCCTTTTCCAAAAAATGGGTAAAGGATTTGTTCCAATTATTTATTTTACCATAAATGACAACATAGTCTGGGAGGACACATTTGATATTTTGGATATTCTATTTATCCCCCTGTAAAAGATGATTAACATCATCATCCTATAAAAGGTGCGTGATAAAATTAAAATTGATATGTTAGTGGTCAATAATAATATCACAATTGAACTCCTTATCAGATGTATTGAAAATATTAACATTCGGAAGTGTATTGTGAATAAATGCCCAATGGGTTTCAATTGGAGAATAGTTTTTACAGGAACATAAGAAGTTATAACCAGACTTACATTGATGTGAAAAATGGGTGGAGAATAATATCCTAGGTTCATCAATTTCAAAAACATATGAATGATGAGTATTAATAAATATTCTTGAAATAGTAAAAGTTTCATAGATCCCAATAAGCTAACATTTCCAAAACAAAATATTCATTACAACCTATTTTTATGTTTGGAACCCTTATCTCTTATTCATTGAAATCTTCCTCATAAAATATCTTCTAGGATATTTTATAATGATTTGATGGGACTTCAATACTGGCTAACTCCAAGTAGAAACATGATAAAAGTTTGTAATATATTCATTTTCATCAACATTTATTGAATCCTGCAATATATGAACAATAAGAGAATACAATTTTCTATTATTTAAAATAGTCAAATCACAGTAAACCAAAACTATGTGAAAGTCATTACAAAGTAGATAAGTGTTTTAGTTTAAAGTGTAATGGGTGAAATCATTAGAATCAATGGATGTTTATCCATTCCAATACCGTAAACCGAAATAATGGGGATGCACTAGACCTTGGAAGTAGAAAAAATACTATCATGTTAAGTAAGAACATCTGACTGATTCAAAATAATAAAAGCATTTAAATTACTATAATTCATTACTTGCAAGTCAGGATTGATGATCTAGACCTGATAATGACTAAGGTCCCCTCTTTTAATTAAATCTTAATCCCATGACAGACATATTGAAAATGGTCCTATTAGTTTTCCTTAAATGGAACCATGATGTTTTATCATGTACCCTATAGTGTACTAAGCAGGGTGTAAGTACTACTTAGTAGGCCACCACTAATACCTTCTAAAGAGATTGTGTATGTGTGTTTAAAAATGATAAAATGAAATAAGATATAAACCAATCCATTAGTTAACTATAATTACATAATAAATTTACCTAATTTGATAATTGGTTTGGTTAAATAATTTATTAGAAAATGGAGTATGACATTCAACTGATAATGATAACAAAATAAAACATGTTCGCTATATGTCATGGGAAAAAATTCATAGTTAATTACATCACACTTAATTTGGAGTCTAATTCCATGATGAATCATCAAATAAAACCATTAGAAGACTATAGAATTATTATGACTCCCTAACCTATTCATTCATGTTTTGTGGTTTAGAGCCTGAGTCCAACCGGACCCATGGGAGGATCCTCGTTAAAATACATCACATACCACTAATCCTTATGAACATGATTTCATAACCATTAATCACATAATCCATTTCATATAATCCATAATCAAACAATACATATAACATTCAGAATTCACGGTTTATACAATACATAAATAATATTTATGTCTTAACTATTTACATAATATTATTTACAATAATAATTTAATTTACCCTTTCACATTAATTAATTTGATGAATTTACAAAAAATCCAAAAAACCCCTTACCTCAAGCTAAAAACCATTATAATCAATATTTGTTTCCAAATCGTAACCCAAGATAACATGTATACACATATATTATTGGAAAATAATTCATAACAATTAAAATCTAGGTAAATTACTTAAATTTCAATGTTTACGAAGTGTCACACCACATGGGTGGCCCTTATCCCATTAAAATCAACCACATCACATCTCACAATGATCCTGAGAGGTACAATTAAACATTAACCCAACCAAAATACCAAAACATACCAAAGGAAACAACTTCACAACATTGAGGTACCAACATGCAACCACATACACACAAAACAATTTTAAAGACCATGAGATATAACCTATCGACCACCTAAATCAATTATGAAGGTGAATGCTCACTAAAACGTGGAATTTGACATTTATTTGATCACCCTTTAGAACCAAAACCAATAATATACAAGAAAATATTGTTATATAAAATGATAATAATAATAATTGATACACAATCCCAAATACCAAAAAGAGAAGAAATAATGGGGTTTGACCCACCAAAAGCTTCGATTCACAACCAACAATGCTTTAATTGGCATTGAAATGAAAGAGGATGACCCTTGTGAATATTGTGTGTTTTTTTTCATTAATAAGGTTGTTGGAGGGTAAAATGATATAAATTACGAGTTAGAACAATTATGATCTCAGCATGAAATTTGGTGAATTTTCATTTTTAATATGGTTGTGGAATTGGCTACATGGGTGGCCTAAATATTTCCCAACTATGGGACACCCTCTGTACAAGAGAGGTCAAGGCCAAATTAGTATATAGAAATCCCACATGGGTTGTAAACCCATTCTTGGACTTTGTTGGTGCATCTTTCAAATCATTCCTTATTTTTTATTCCTCATTTCATGGTTTATTCAATATAATGACCCCATCTTATAGACCTTCAAAAATAAGGTACATTTTTTCTCTTAACTATGAACTAACCATGAAACATTAAGACAATAACCATTTAATTCTATATTTCTTATCCTGAACCCTCAAACCCACCCATGGCTGCACACACAATCATTAACCATTACATTAACGGAAATAAATATGGTTTAAAATAATTATAAAATTACATACATCAATAAATAACATGATCATACAATATCCTTCTTCATTGTGGATCATCCTCATGAAACACTATGAGATTCAATTGGAATGTGATTGGGCCACTGAGTTTTCATGTCTATATCCCTCTCCCATGATTCTTATATAACAATACCATGTTACCAAGAAACTCAATCAAAATGTACAATTTTTTCCTACAATACATTCTCAGTACATTACATAATTAAAATAAAAATCTCCTCGAAGGACAAGTAAGCCTTATATTCAACATATTCAACATCAATCATATGACATTTGTTAGGGTGATACTGTCAATGTTGTGAAACGGAAAAAATATCAAGAATAACACTATACCTGTAATTCCCCAACACCAGTTACCGAGAAATAGTGCATTATTACATAACAATGGATTAATCACAAAGGATCAAATCCAAAATGACCGATCAGTTTTGTATACTTGGAAGTACATGATACATTCATTTGATTTATATTACATCATGAAATAAAAACATAAGAATCATTTTATCCACTTTTGAACACACTTATATATTTAGCCTATACCTATAGGTCCACCATAAAATGATTCATCACAATCTTTGAAAAATAAAACATATAAAGTGGTGAGCTCATTTTCTTAGTAAGGATAACAATATAGCAGAAAAATTCAAAAATAAGCATAAAAATTTATGGAAATGTATAAGACTAAAACAAAATCTTTTGAAACATAAACATCAGGATAATATTGAAAATACAAATAGAATTTTTACATTTACTTTTTCACATGGATATTATACTAGTTGAATAATCACATTCAATATCAATAGCCACATTTATAATGATGGAATTTATAATTATATACTTAAAAACCACATAGTCAAGGCTTTGTGCCAAGAATAAAAAAAATCTGTTTTCAACACATTGTTCTAACACACTTGTAAATCTCATTAGACCTACTGATGCATCAATGGGCTATAAGGAGCTCCACCCATCACATACTAAGTCTAATGCATTCCTCTTATGAAAATGTTTACCATAAAATAAACATTCATATTAAAACTAGCATATAAAATATCAATACAGTATCCCTAAACAAAAAATGGTGTAAAAATAACACAAACATAGTAAAAAAACAAAACCTTCAATACAATATAGAATTTTTTAATCATGATAAACCAACATCAATGAAGATTAAAATCCATCAAAGGATGTTGACATAGATGAAATTAATAAATTTTTGGAGAAATAACTCTTTTTTATTTTGAAATAATTTAGGAGTTATATAATTATAAATGAGAACACTTATTTTGAATTTTTTTCTTGTATTAGAAGCTTCAATGAAGATATAACGGTAGAAAATAGCCACACTCACCGTATCAGATAAAAAAAAATTCACATCATAATTTTGTCGAAAAGATCATAAAGTACCTTGTTTAGAAAATGACGAAAATATTCTATTCAAAATAAATAATTTCAAATAGGGTATAAATGACTTTAACCCATTTTCAAGTAAATAGTAATTTTTTTTTGAAATTAATTTTTTAGAAAACATGGATGATGATGATAATGAGGTCCCAATAGATACTTATGTAAAAACAACATCAGATGATAAATAGATTTTTGAATTAACCCTTACTTTGTAATTTTCCTTTACTAAGGGTATATTACCCTCTTGTATAAGTGATAAATCATTTTTATTAAACTATAAATGAACTTATTACTTAAATATGATCTCATATATGATCCTCTAATATTTCATTGTTAATAATATTTTAGTAGTTTCAACCTTTAAGGTGTTAACAGATCCATTTTCATTTATATGCTTGGTTACGTAAGACATGTTTTTACAGATAGGATGTATTTTATTCATATAAATAATGATATTAAGTTCTTATATATTTTTTTTAATCATACAATGAAAACTATTCTGGAATGATTACAATGGTGACAGAATCTCAACACGTTTGTGGAGACGATAATCCGTACATTTGCACGAGTGACAATATCATTATATTGATAGTGAAATTGTATGTAATTGGATGGTATATGATATATAAAAAATCATTATCATTTTATATTTATTATTTACATTAGTTATATTAATTTTTATAACCATCCAAATAATGAGTTTTTTGAATAACAAACTACACCACGACGTGGAGATGGTAAGTTGTATGTATGCACCTATGTTGACATTGTCATTTGTAGGATGGATAGAATACCAAATTTGGTTGTACCATTTTTTTAATAATATAAAAGTATGTATAAGGAACTGGATTTATTATTTTGGTTTGGAAACAACAAAGATAGGGGATGTGGAAGAAGAAAAGAACTTGAAAGCATGTGGTGAAATTTATACCTCTACATCTGGTGTTTCCTTTTGAGTTGAACAAAATGGATTATTTGATTGGATTTTTGATCAATGTATGGCCTATATGATGATTTCAAGAATGTTGGAAGGATATTTTGGTAGGTATTGGCCATGAAAAATGTATTGGGAGGTGTGAAATTAAGATAAGGGGAAGTGCCTTTTTATAAGAGAGGTGGGGGTCGCTTTAGAACCAGCTTGAAATATTATTTTATAATAAAATCTTTTTCAGTATATAATTTTACCAAAATGAATTATTTCATGGATAAAGTGAGGAAGGTTCGAAAACCTTTCAACCAATAGGTTTTATATAGGTTTTGGTCACAATATTTACCATATCTTTTTGATTTATCTCTTCATTAAATAGTTTGACATTAACATGCCTCATTTTATTTTTATATAATATGGTTAATAGAAATACTATAACAAGAAAAGTGAACCACATGAGGTTCATTAATAATATATATATTTTTATTTATGTCCTATTTCAAAACATATATTTTTATGAATATTATATCATTTAATAAAATATTATTTGTTTTAAAAATTCAATTATGTCAATTTTGACATTATTTAGTATTTGAATTTTTTGAAAGCCATAAAATCTGTATCTCTTCGAATTTAATTTATTTAACCAACCCTAATATCTCTTTTGAACATATAAAATTAATGTAATTTATCAGAAGTGTTAATTTATATTTATTTGGATATTTATACAATCAATTATTTTGATATTTTAGTAAAAAGGTAATTGATGCATCATAATTGTGTCATAAATAAATAAATTAATTTAATTTCATAAAAAATTATAAATAAAATACTATTATGTATGAAATTTTTTTAGTTTTTAATTAATATTGATGGTTGAGTTTATATTTTGTGCATTCCTATATTAAAAAAAGTTAAGATATTCCACATTAAATTTAACTCTTTTAACTTTTATTTAAAAATAATAAAAATAAATGTATTAATCTAAACCAAGACACCAAAGAAGATCAAATTTTATTCCTATGGTTTTTTTAGTTTAAATTATATTTATCCAATAGAATTAGGACATGTTTTAGGATAATTATGATATCATTTTTACCATTAAATAACCTATTTACATTTAACCGTGGAAAATAAAAGTCAAAACATACTATTCCAGAAAAAATATTTCATTTTATCGAACAAAATGTTACTTACTGATATTAACCATGTCTCTCAGATGTTTTAAATTCAACTCACAAAATTTTTAAAATTATGTTTAATGCAAATTTTCAAATGCTTTTAAGAAGTGGGTAAAAGATGGTAAAAAGTTTGCTAATGATTATATATATAGACTTATTATAAAATGAGTCTAATGAATTTCATTGAACATATATAGGTATTATGAATCTATTTTTACCTCAATTAAATTTAAATAAAATAAATAATTATTTAATTAAAAAGTCAGTTTTAATTAGTAACTTTGTGTTTTCACTATTCATCAAAATTTGAAATTTTTCAGAAAAATTACAAAAAATCACCCAACTATAATTTTGATATCTCGTATTACAAAATTAAGTACATTTTGAAAAATAAAATTTCAAAAAGTGGGTATTACTATTTATAATAACTAGTTTGATTGGTTGCGCTGTGTTACAATCTTGAATTTGTGTGAAATGAAAGCTATTGCATTATTAAAAGGAAAATGTACCTTGGATGCTCGAGTTGTTACATTATTCCCTCTTCAAATAAATTTCAACTCAATATTTAAACAATACTACCACACAAAAAAAATTAGTGGTTCTTCATGATATGTTTCACTGGTTCCCACATTTCCTCTTACATATTATGGTTTCTCCATAGAACTTCTACCAGACTAGTCATTTGGTTTCTCAGCACATGTTCTCTTATATAAAGTATTAAGACAGGCTCCTCACAATAAGAGAGATCGGGTTCCAGTTAAATTTCCTTATATGTGTGTACATGTGTTTGGTCAGGCATGTATTTTCACAATTGTGATATGTAGAACACATCATTAAATTTGGAGAGACATAGAGGAAGTACCAAATGAAAAGAAAAAACTCTATTCGTTCTAGAATTTCAAAAGATTCGGTGTACCTCAGACACAATTTACCCTTGTTAATGAAACATATAACACCCTTCTATGGAGATACCTTCAAGAACCCATGATATCCTACCTGAAATTTCAAATCCTTCCTTTGGTTATCAACATTTCTCTTTTTCCTACATTGAGCTACTTTGATGTGGGTTTGGATAAGCTTCACCTTTTCCATTGTTTCCTCAACATGTTCTGGGCCAACATGTTTTCTTTCACAAACATCATCCCAACAAGTTCGTGTGTGACATCTGTTTCTATATAATGCTTCCTATGGTGTCATTTGAATACAATAATGAACGCTGTTGTTATAGGAAAATTTTACATTAGGAAAATATTGATACCACATTACATGAAAGTCATGTGATCAAGATCTGAACATATAGTATATGGTTTGAATAGATTGTTCGGATTGTCCCTCTGTTTGAGGGTGGAAGGCAGTGCTCAAATGAAGTTCAGTATCCAGGGCCTTCTGAACACTTATCTAGAATCATGATATAAAATAGGGATCATGATTAGAAATAATGGATATGGGTACTCATTGATGTTTTACAACTTCATTAATATATAGTATTTTCATACGTTCATGTGGTAAATCTTATCTTATAAAAAGAAAATATATTGACATGGTAAGATGGTCAACAATGACCCATATTGCATCATTTCTTCTAAGAGTCTATGGTAGCCCCATGAAAAAATACATCATTTTAGAGACATAGGTTTTGTCCTTGTCAGAATTTGAAATATTTATACAAATAATTATAGAGGTAGGCGCGAAGACGGCGTGCGATTCTGAGGCCCAGTGTTCCTGGAATTAATTTTATAAAAATATAATGTATATTTGTACTATGCACATGGCAGGGGTGTGATATCTCATAAACAGTAGCATAGAATGGGAATCTGGGGGCATGGTTGTGTTCGGAACATGCCGTTTACTCTAGGCGGGGTGTAAACTTTGCCAGTGCGGGCCTGCTGTGGAAAACACCACTATAGGAGTTTTCGTAAAAAAATTGGAAAAGACTCATTACGAGTGTCAGATTGAATAAAATTCTTAACGGGGTCTCGGATCGCAAATTCAAGTCTTCCATTGCATTTAGAATGTCACGTTTACCCGAGGGGAGACCTAATTTCCTCTTCGTCGGGAGGTCTGGTCGGGGGTATTGATTTAATTGATGTTTTTTAAAAAAAAAGCATGCCATTGCATCTCCCTGCCTTCCTCACCTCCTATGAGCAGCGGATGGAACTCCCCCTCCCTTCTCCATTTCATCGGCATATCTATCCATAATATTTTGTTTTCAGCACCGATCGTTTGGTGATCGAGCATCAGGGCGTCTTCGACATCGTTCTGCACCTAAAGCATCAACGTTTTTTTCCTGTGAGGTAGAAGGTATGAGTTTTAATACCCCCGACATCATTTATGCTGCGTTTTTCTTCGATTTTTCATCGTAGCAGTGAAGATCAGGTAGCGAGGGTCACATACATGCTTCTAGATCGAAAAACAGACCAACGGTGTGGTCCCAGCGGTCCGTGGAAGACTCGCCGGCGCCGACGAGTGGTGGCCGATCATGGGGGCTGGCGGGGCCAGGCAGCAGCGGTGCACCATGCCAGCGCGGTAGAGCCGCAGACCAAGGGGGGCACAGGACGCAGAGTGGAAGTGGTCCGCCATCCATGGCGGGCTGACGGCGGAGGCCACCAGGCCGGCGAACGGGGGCCAGCCCGGGCCGGCCGGACCGACCAGTGCGGGCTGACCCGTCAGCTTTTTAACACATAGGGGTTCTAAAACCCCAATTTCATGCAATCCATGGATTAGATTTGCGTTCTTTATCAGTTACGTGACCCTGGCGTCAAGGAAAACCTTTTGTTGTGGGTTTAAGAATTTTTAAGGTTGGGATCGTGGTCCGAGAGCTTAAAACATCAAATAAAATAATGATATTTTATTATTATTCGACTTCGGGTTGTTGTATCTTCTCCCTGAAGCATCCGATTGATGTGCCGTCAGTGGCCTTGAGACCTTGATATTACAGAGGAGTTCTCATGATGGTTTCCGGGTGTTGGGACCGAGTTTGGGGTGCGGGCCCCACGATGCTGGGTTTTGACGTTTGTGGAGAAACACAACTTTCGCACCAGGAGTCCGATTTTGGCAGATGAATAGTCGATATAGTGTGTTTTTCTGAGAGGATATCAATGGAACAATCCATTCAATGAGTTTTGAGATTGAGGTGTGGGCCCCACCTGAGGTGGCTTCGTGGAACAGTTCCTTTTTCACTGGGTGTCTGTTTCAGACAAGAGAGTAGTGGATCCTATGTTTTTTTATAAGGGGATCGTCATGGTATAATCCTCTTGATGAGTTTGAAGATCATTTTATGGGCCCAGCACGGGCTGGCTATGGTGAATAGTGCATTTTTTACAGGTTGTCCATTTTGGGAAAGTAAACATCCTATCCTGCATGTTTTTTTGCATGAATCGTGATGGTGGCCTCAGTATCTGCCATGGAGATGCACAGGGTGGCGTTTTGGAAGGTCAGTCGGGTTAGCAAACATTGGACTAGCAGTGGTTGAGGGTACTCACTTGGTTCGTTCCTATGAGGGTTCGCGCACCATCACAACCCTTGTCTAGGCTTTTTATCCTCTCGATTGGATGTCTAATCTGGTAGAGTTGTGGCATCCCACCGGAGGGCCCGATGCGGGATCCTCTAGCATCATTATAGTAGACCGGGTTCTTGGTATCACTGTGACATCTTATCCACGCACAGGGATCCCATATCTAGTAGGTTAACCCTGCAGGGATTGTGGCGTCATCAGAAATATGATCCCCTGTGTTGTGAGCCGTTCTCATTAGGGTTGTGGCATCATTGAGTATACGATCCCCTGCTCAGCATGAGGTTTTCAATAGGGTTGTGGCATCGTTGGGTATACGATCCCCTGCTCAGCATGAGGTTTATAGTATGGTATCAGTATCAATGGTTATGCAATCCCCTACTCTACGCGTGGTTTCTGTAGGCTTGTGGCATCGTCAGTTTGATCACCTAAATCACGAGTTATACTAGATATGGTTCAGGAATCGTTGTGACCTCCTTTATATGAGCGAAAATCCTCTATCTGAGTGACATGGTTCTGTCGAGTGCCAGATCGTGTTGTGGTATCCCCTAGCGGATCTTGGGTGTTATCCCCTATCTTTGAGTTCTACGAATTCCAAATCAGGTTGTGGTATCCCCCAGTGGACCCTAGGTGTGATCCCCTATCTGTTTGAACATTGAATACTGGTGTGGGTTTCAGTATCCCTTAGTGGACCCTAGGAGCGATCCCTTATCCGAGGAGTTTTGTGTTTCTATTTTTTAAGAAAGGTTTCCTCAGTGAATCTATCCAATGAGCATGATCTCTCAGGTGAGCGTCTGAGAGGTTTGTGAGAAACCAAATGGACTGTATCTCTTGGAAGTGTGTCATCTGGGCGACAATGATGGTGGAGTGTGCTCTCCCGATTGTGGACATTTGTTGGTGATGAGGTTGGTACATCTAGTGGCTTGGTTCATGAGTTGAGTATATCTGGAGTATCATGGTGTATGTATGGGAATACACTTGGTTTTAGCTGACTAGTTGTGTTTAACCGAGGATGGTCACAAGGTGGAGTTTCTCTCTTGTTTGGGTCCCTCTGACTGGGATGAGTGGAATGTTGCCTTTCATTTTCTCTCTTTTGTTTTGGGTTTTTGCGGTGCCTACTGAGTATTGTTACACTCACCCCTGTACAGGATTTGACCACATATGTTTCTGTCTTGTGAAAGGATCAGGCCTTTTGATGGAGTACTAGGAGGACTCGGAGCAGCCAAAGCATAGTGGGAAGATTTGACATGGGTGTTTGTCAGAGCTGTGACAAAGATCTTACCGACATGTGTTTTGGCAGTTTTTCCTCCCTCTAAGAAGGTTGGACACTTTTGTAGTTTTCTTTTGGAGGGCCCTATTTTTCCCTTTTTCTACTTCTTTTGTTATCTGGTTGTGGGATAGTTATATGCATTCACTTACATTTCTAGTTTATACATCTCTGCACTATTGCATGGAGGTGTATATGGGTGCATGTGTATAGGTACCTTGGGCTAATGCATACTATTTGTGTGACAGCCTACTTGGAAGTAGACGCTAGCCCCTAGCCCATTGGAGGCGGGCTTTGGGAATCGCGGATCGAGCCCCGTTAGGTCAGATCAAGATAATTGTAATATTATCACATTTCCACATTGGTATGGGAAGATATTTCATGACTCCTCCAGGATTTCTCCATCCCATATTCACTTGTTGGAAAACCATACATCTTGACACAAAATCAGCAATCTCCCTCTTCTTGTTTTCCAAACAAAAATGTTCCTTCAAATATCTATAAATCATGGGTCTCCCAGGGTGTATAGAGAAAATTAGAGCTACATTTATCGTCAATCAATTCTCTTTTTACGTCTTGTATGTTTTGAATACAATGTATCATCCAAAATTTCAAAATTATATCATTATATATAAAGTCACTCAATATCCATCTTTCACCTCTTGAATCTTATTTTGATACTCCCCATCATCAGTTTTAGAACTTTTTATACATTCTAGTAATCAAGGTTTGGAAACCAATTGAAAAGGCACTGATGTTTCACCTTCTATAATTATTTCCATATACATCTTTACTAGATCCATGAAAATAAGACCTCTTTAAACTCTTATCCTCTTAAAAACACCATGATCCTTTCTACTTAAAGCATCTACCCCTGTATTTTAATTCTTTAAGTGGTAGTTTATAGTAAAATAATAATCCTTTAGTAGTTAAATCCACCCTCTTTGCCTCATGTTGATTTCATTCTTTGGGAAAATATAATTCAACTATTGTGATTAGTATAAATCTCTCTTTTTTCACCATTTAGATAGTGTCTCCATATTTTCAGAGAAATTATTAAAGCTGCTAACTCATGGTCAATAGTAGTATTGTTTTTCTCCTGAATGTTTAGTTGTCATGATGCATATGCAATAACTATATCATTCTGCATATGGACACCACTATGTCCTTTATTTGGAACATTAATATCAATAAAAAAACCCATCATTCCCTGATGGTAGAGTCAATATATGAGAATTGAATTATATTCTCTTTAGTTCATAGAAACATTCCTCACACTCTTTTATTCAAACAAATTTATCCCCTTTAGGTGTGAACATCGTTAACGTATTTTCCAATCCGGATAAATTCTGGAAAAAACACCGATAATAACCTACTAAACCTATAAAAATGGGTACCTCAATTATACTGATCGGGGATAGCCATTTATGGATTTCCTTTATATTAGATGGTTAAACTGATACTCTATCCTTATAGACAATATGTCCATGAAAAAAAATATATTGATGCATGAATCTACACTTTCTAAACATCCTATATAATACATTTCTCCTAGCGTCTTTAGGATAATGCGCAAGTAGTTTTCCGGATCATTGTAGATTTTATATTATACCAAAATATCATCAATAAATACAACATCAAATTCATCAATATTTTCCATGAAAACACTATTAATTAGATCCATGAAAATAGTGGGTGCATTAGTCAATCCAAAAGGAATTAAGGTAAACCCGAAATGCCCGTACCTAGTTCAAAATGATATTTTCCGAATTTCTTCCTTATTCACACACAACTACGATATCTTGATCGAAGGTAAATATTTGAAAAATATTGAGCATCATGAATTTTATTGTATAAATCATCAACACAAGTGAGGGGGTACTAGTTCAATATTGTTATAGCATTTTTATCTAGGTTTCCAATGCACATCCTCATAGATCTATCTTTCTTTAGGGGAAAAAGAAAGGGGGCTCCCCATGGAGAAACAGTAGAGATAATAAATCCCTTATTACTCAATTCCTCTAGATGTTTATATAGTTCCTCTAATTCAATAGTGTCCATTCTATAATGGTTTATCAATATAGGCCTAAATCAAGAAATTAAATCAATGGATAAATCAATTTTCGGTTCTGGAGTATGTACAGGTAAATCCTCGGGAAAAACATCTACATATTCTTGCACAATAAGTACATCCTCTATTTGAAAATTCATTTCCTCAAAAATAGTTATTTCATTCTCTTACTCACAAATAATTGTTTTTATTTGAGATATTAGGGTTGGATCATGATAAGAATCAGGTGGTGACATTTCTACTCTAATCATAGGGTAATCCATATCATCATACAAAATGGTAACCTTATTCTTCTTATAATAAATTTTCCCATCATGGTACAAAATCCAATCCATTATAAGGATTAAATCAAATTAAATCATGGGTATGATGATGATATTGGCTAGTAAGGAACATTTATATGCCTTAATGAGAATTAATTCACAAAATATTGTTGCAATGGTACTTCAATAAGATGTTTTTACTGACAACTCCCTTGTTAAATCTAATTGAAAATATCTAATTTTCGTAGAAAACATGGAAGATATGAAACAATGTGATGATCCAGAATCAAATAATGCATTGTATTTACTTGAGGAAACCAATAAATTACCCGCCACTGCGTCTTTTAGAGCTTTAACCTCCATAATAGTGATAACATATGCTTGGCCTTTGGAGCATCGCCTTTTCACGGGTATGTTTCTTTGTCACTTAGGATGTTTTTTCACATAATGACCTTTTTCCCTAAAATTTTAGAATTCAAAATGGGAAACCTCTTTTTTCCCCTTGCAATCATGAAAATGGTGGCTTTTTCACCACACTTGTAATAGACTACCATTCCATTCAAAAAATTACCGGGGTGTTTCTTCCCACATTTACCTTATGATGGATATTAAAATTTTCCCTTATTTACCATATTTCCATTTATATATAATTCAGCAGAGCTCTTCTTCTCCTAATTTTCATTAAAGTTGTAGAACATAGTGAGTTCAATTTTTTTTGTCTTGATAGCAGATGATAAAATATCTTTGTATGATAAGAATGATTGTGAGACTAATACTCACCGAAGAAATGATTTTAACCCATCAATGAATCGATAAATCTAAAACCATGGGTTACTTATATAACTTGTGTCATTCCTTTCTAGCCTTGTATATTTAGCCTAATAATTGGAGAAATTCTCATCCACCATTTTCCTCAGACTCATAAATTGTCTTTCAATATCAGCTAAATGGTTATGAGGAAAGTATTTTTCGTAGAAAATCACTTTAAAGTCCCTTTATTCCATGTTTGATAATATTTCATCTTCTTTTCTATTTTGAATCAATGAAAAAATATTAATCTACATCTCTCATGAGGTGATAAACTTCAATGAAATCTATTTACCTTTTGGTACTTTCCAAAGCATGAAATATTTTCTCTAAGGAACTTATCCATTTATCAACTACTATTGGATTTGTAATTCCATTGAATAATGGTGGTTTTTGTATCTATAAGTGGTCTAACATTGATCCTACATGTGGTGGATCAGGGTTCCCCATATGGGTATGTTTGTTATTCATTACCGGAGTGAGTTTCCCTAGTTTGGTGATAATCTTATCAACACGAGTTGCTTTAATTGCTCCACTATAATTATATTGAGTAGGAGGGAAATCCCTACTAGGATTACGAGCATTGACACACTATCCATTGCTTTCACTAGGAACCATATCTAAACAATTTCAAATAGTGTATTAGTTTATAAACCACAATACCTAATTCAATACATGTAAATCACTCAAAATAAATTTAATATTTTAAATATATAATCTATAATAATAAAAATATTTTCTTTGAAAAATTATATACATATAAATCCTTCATAATTGTTTGTAATGAAAATGTGAATTATTTAAAGTATGTCTCATGGGAGTGTCGTAACCAATAGTGCATCAATGCCCATTTTCGTGCACCTGTTCTCGTTCATGTCTAGCTTAAAGTGGGTTTTTTGGGTTTTACCCCTAGGTCCTTATGTGCCAGAGATACCTCTACCTTCTCATATACATACATGGATGTATTGCTTAGAAAACTCTCAAAATCCCTATAGTACCAAAATTATAGGAAGTTCTTCTATAATAATTCTCAAAGTCCATATTAGGGTAGTGTTCTCATATAAGATTATTTCGAAATCTAGTTTCCAAGGTTTGTACTAAACTTACTATGATACCAACTATAACGCCCTGACCTAGTTACCCAGATTCATTGCATTATTACACAATGTAATCATGATCACAATTGATCAAATCCCAAAATACTGATCAGTTTTGTAGCCTTGGAAGTACTAGATACATTCATATGTTTTACATTATATCATGAAATAAAAACATCAATAACATTTTTCCCCATTTTAACACACTTATATTCATCGCCTATCCCTGGAGGTCAACCATAAAATATTTATTCACTTCCTTAGAAAAATTAAACATTTAAAGGGGTTATATCAAATGCTTAGAAGGGGTAACAATATAGAGAAAACATGCAAAAATTAGTACAAACTTTTAAGACAATGTATAAGACTAAAATAAAATATCTTTAAAGATGAAAATAATCATAATATCAAAAATATAATATAATATAATTCCATTAACTTACTCACATGGATATTCCACTAGTCTAATAATCACACACAATATCAATAGCCACTTTCATAATGACGGATTGAATAATGCAAGACATCATAACCACATAGTCAAATCCTTTTTGCTAGACTACAAAGAATATTTTGTAAAGGACTTCTGCCAAAAAACTATTTTGTCTCATGAGACCCATTGATTCATTGAGAAGGTATAGTGGGCTCCACCCATCACTTACTAAATCCAACGCAATCTTCATATGAAACGGTTTAAACATAACAATAATATTCATTTTAAAACTTGCATGGAAAATTACAATACATTATCCATAAACCATGAATGGTGTAAAAATAACACCTCCACAGTCAAAAATATCAAAAAAACATCAATAAAATATTGAATATTTGTATCATAATAAATAAACTTCAAACAAGCTTAAAATCTATAAATGGATGTTGACAAAGATGAATTTACATCTTTTTTTAGATAAATATCTCTTTTTATTTTGAAATCATTTAAGATTCATAGAAATATAAAAGAAATAATTTATTTTGAAAATATTCTTATAATATTATATAGGAAGCTTCGATGATGATATAACCTCATAAAATAGTTGAACTCACCTTATAAGTTAAAAAATCTTTATTACGATAATTTTGACGAAAAATCCCTAAAGTACTTTGTTTGGAAAATGATAGACATATTACTTTAAAATAATATAAGTTTAAATAAGGTTATAAATTAATTTAACCTATTACCTAGTAAATAGTAAAAAATATTTGAAATATATTTTAAGGAAAACATGAATGTGGATTATAAAGAGGTCCCAGTAGATACTAATGTAAAAACAGCATAGGATAATAAATAGATTGTGGAATTAACCCTTACCTTGTACTTTTTCTTGGTCTTGGTGTAAGTTATCCTCTTTTATAATAGTTAAGTAATTGATATTTAATTATAAAAGAACTATATACGTAAATATGATACTTTATATGATCCTTTAATATTTCTTTGTTATTGATAATTTTGTAGTATCATCATTTTAGGTGTTAACTAATCAGTTTTTATTTATATGCTCGGTTACATAATCCATAATTATTATAGATAGGATGTATTTTATTCATATCTATAATGATATTAATTTCTTATAAATTATATTTAATCATAAATTGAATATTATTCTAGTATGATTAGGATGCGGAATTATTCACATAGCATTCGTGGAGACAGTAATCCGTACGTACGCATGAGTGACAATATCAATATATTAATGGAGAAATCGTATGTAATTGGATGGTATATCATATATAAAGAATACATAACTTGTTATATTTATTATTTATATTATCTATACTCATATTATACCCATCCAAATAATGAAGTGTTTGATTAAGAAACTACCCAACGATGTGGAGATGGTAAGTCGTACGTACGCACGTATGTTGGATTTTCATTTTTAGGATTGAATTAATATCAAATATGGTTTTACCATTTTTATTACAATATAAATATATGTAGAAGGTATTGGATATATTATTTTGGTATAGAAATAATAAATAAATTGGATGTGGGCGAAGAAAAAAACTTGAAAGAGGATGGTGAAATTATAACCTCTACTCCAGTTGCTTCTTATAGAGTTGATAAAAAAAAGGCTCCATAGGTTTTATTTATGATCAATTTAATCCCTCTAGGTTGAATTGAAGAATATTGGGAGGATATCTGTGTAGGGTTTGGCTGAGCCAAATTGATTTGGAGGAGTAAATTTAGGAGAAGGGAAAGTGTACATTAATAAGAGAGGTGAGGGTCAATTTAGGAAAAGATTGAAGTATTGTTTTATAATAAAATCATTTTCTATTTATATTGACATAAAAATGAATTATTTAGATACTATGGTGGGGATGGGTTTAACACCATTCAACCAATAGGCTTTATACAGGTTTAGTTCACTATATTAACTTAATCTTTTAGATTTAACTCTTAGTTAAATAATTTGACATTTACAATGAATCTTTGTATTATAATATTATATTATAAATAAACATATTATAATAATAAAGTGAACCCCGTGTGGTTATTTATTAACATATATAACCTTATATAAATCTATTTTCTAAAACATACATTTCTATGAATATTATAACAATTTATAATGTATTATTTTTTTTAAAAATTCAAATATGTCAATTTCGAAACTATTGTGAATTTGATTTTTTTGAAATCCATAAAAACATTATCACATAAAATAATTTCTTTTATCTAACCCTAACATGTCATATTAACCTAGAAAATTATTTTAATTCAACATAAGTCACAATATAAATTGATTTGGATGTTTATAATATCAATTATTTTAATATTTTTGTAACAAGGTAATTACTGCATCATCATTGTGTCATAAATAAACTAATTTATTTAATGTATAAGAATTATAAATAAAATACCATTATGTTGTAAATATGTTTTGTCTTATAATAAATATTTATAGTTGATTTTATTTTTTGTATAACCCTATATTAAAGTTGGTTTACTTTTTAAACATTGAATTTAACTCATTTAACTATTCTTTAAATAAAATAATAATAAATGTCATAATATATTCCATGTGGACCAAATAGGATCATATTTTATTCCTAAAGTTGTTTTGTTTAGAATTATACTTTTCCAATCGAATTAGGACACGTGTAAGGGTAATTATTATATCAATTTTACCCTAAATTACCATATTAACTTCTAACTATCGTAAATAAATGTCAAAAGATACTATTTACCAAAAAATATTTTCATCTTATTGTACCACATATTTCATACTAATATTAACTGAGTCTCTTTGGTTTTGGAAATTCAACTCACAGAATCAGTAAAATTATGTTTCATGCAAATTTGTGAATGCTCTGAGAAGGTGTGTAAAAGACGGTTAAAAGCTCGAAAAAGTTGTAATATATCTAAACTAATAATCAAATGACACCAATGAATTAAATAGACCTTATATAGGTATTATGTATCTATAAAGAACTAAAATAAATTTAAATATAATATATTATTATTTAAATAAAAGGTTAGTTTTAAATAATAAGTCATCATTTTCCACTATTCATAAAAAATTAAACATTTTCAGAAAAATAAAAAATTCATGGTAAGCTAATTTTGATATTCCAAATCCAAAAATAAAGTCCATTTTGGAAAATAAATTTTTTAAAATTTTAAAATGTGGGTATTACTATTCATAAAAGATAGTTTTATTGGTTATAGTGTGTTAGAATCTCAAAGATGCATACAATAAAAGCTATTGCATTATTCAAAAGATAACATATTGTAGAGGCTTGGGGTGTTACAATAGCACTGTGGATGAGAAAATTAGTCAACCACTATTATGATCCTCTTCACTATCTCAAACAGCCCCATATACCTTGGTGTAGACATTCTTGATTTAGGAATCTGATGGTGACATAACCTCACTGACACTAGTTGAAACACAAAATCACAAACCATATACGAAATATGTCTATAAAGCTGATCTACATATGACATCTACCTACTATGAGACATAGAAATTAATTTTCAAATCAATTTAACATGTTCTGATGTCTCCTTCATGTGACCTTGTTCCAATAACTTTGACTTTCCATCCTCCATCGAACATAATGGTGATCTACATGGTCAACCATAGAGAGCATCATGCAGTTCCATTTTATTCTTCTATGTGTTACTATTTTTATACTATAACTCCAATTGAACCATGCGCTACTATGATGATCCATCGATATCTGGGACACAATCCCTCAAAATATTTCCTTTCACTAGAACAATATTCTTCGACGTCCCATTTATCTGGGGGCTGAAAGCATTACTCAAAATGAACTAGGTACCAATAGACTTCTAAAACCCATTCTTAATGCATAATTAAAAATGAAAATTGTTATGAAAATATATCATTCATGAAACCCCATTCAACTATTCAATCTCCGGATATTTAAACACTGCAAACATAAAAAATTTTAAGGTCTCTTGAATATGTATAATGTGTGACACCTTAGTTATCTAATCTAAAACAACCTGAATCACATCGTTCATACACAGTTTCCTCAGAAGAACCACCAAAAAATCATTTTTAACATCATCACATTTCCATTCTGGGTTTGAATATTTCCATTAAAAACCACTCATATTCTAATTTGTAGAATTATATTTCTATTAGATGTATCATATCACCAAAAACCATGTAACATCCTTCTTTATCACTACCCACCAATACTTCATATGAAGATCAAGAAAAATATTGGTCAAAAAAAGATTCACCTTCCATATTGAGGTAAGAAACTCTTGTATTGAATATTAAATCATACATGTAGGAACAAAATCACATCTATGAACATAGATGATATCATCAACTCCTAGAGTGAAATTTGAAGGTATCTCACCACCATCAAGACATTACCTCAATGATTAAAAATCCATATCATTACACTACGTCATAGTTAACTGGATCAGATGTTTTAACTCAACTACCAAGGATGAAAGGGTAATCTTCTCTAGTCTGTCATATACCCCCTGATGCATCTGGGAAAACCACACCATCATCTTATAGTCAGAACTAGATTTATAAAAAACATGATATTGAGTTTTATGACAGAAAGATTCTACAACACTATTTCCCTTTCCCATCATACATACCATCTTATGATCAATGTACTGTATATATTTATCCCATATTCACATTTGATGAATGAAATCATGCTAAGAGAAAATATAATTATTTATTTCATGATCGATATACATAATAAACCTTTCTCAAAAAATATAGCTATTCCAACACAATAACACCTAAACCACCACAACAAATTCCAAATCATGCGTAGCATATTTTCTTGTATATGGACTTGACTATCACTACCAATATGCCACAATACAATCATCGTACATTGATACACCACCATTCTTAACAATTGATTCCTCGAAAAACAATGTATACTCCTAACCATTCTTTAGTTGGTTAAATTTTTGTGTAGAAGACAACTTTATCTAAAACATATGGATATAATACTCACATTCCTCAAAAAACTCAAAAATATTTGACTTCATGGTCATGCTCAAATGTTGTTCTAAACTATAGGAAAATTTGTAGATGAATCATTGATAATATCCTACGATGACTATAAAATTTTGGATATCAGAATCATTATTGGGATTCTCTAAAGACACAACGACATGCATTTTCACTCGGTCCATAAAATAACCTTCCTCAAAGAAGATGTGACCAAATAAATTCACTTTATCATACGAGAAATGACACATAGATATCTTGGTGTACATACTGTTCTATATTACTGTTCACAAGAAAATGTAATGATAATTTGCCTAATTTTTTTTGGTATATAGTTTAAAACAATATTTCATCCAAAGAATTACACAATATAGAACAAGTTATGGGTTAAATATCTAATTTCTCAAGTCCATGTACACTTCTAGTTCATTGATCAACCCAAATGAAATCACAAAAAAATTATAAAAAACATACTTACTACAGAATAATTCTACACTATAATGGAAGGTATCACCCTTATTTGATAACATTAAAATCTCTAATAAATAATTAAGATTGTAGAAGCACCCCTCATCTAGTTTAGATGTTCATAGATTCTTTGAAGAGTGAATTAGTTATTAAATATCATCTTATTACACTTCTTATAATCGAAACATAACTCTATTTGTACATCTGCCTTGTTAGAATAGAAACTAGAGATCCCAAAGGTGATGTACTCATGAGAACAAATCCATTCTTCTCTTATTAATAAAAAAGGTTTTTTGTTCCTGCAGTTTTACTAGTGACATTTTAAATGGACGAATATAAAGTGGTTCTGCTCCATGCAGAAACTCTATTGTGATATCTACCTCACTCTCATGTTGAAGTCCTATGAATTATTCGAGAAACATATTCCAAAATGGGTCTACCATAAGAGGATATAGATGACTCCCTACTCCACCATCATCAAGCACAATATAAGAAACATTGGTTGTGAGTTCACCCAACTGCTAAAAGAAATTCCATGCATTTCCCACTTGGATATCCTATTCCCCACTATGAACATATACAGTAACCTTTGGGGATGTATAAGATACCATATCATTGTAAGATTCAATGTGATTTGGGACATAACAAGCCAATCATTTTCTAATATCATATAAATACCTCAAATTTCTTTCACAGAAAAAGTCCCAAAAAATTGGTAACCACCATCATTGAGGGATCACTCCTCACACTACAATAAATTTTATTCTCATGATCACAATGGTGTATGAATGAACAACAATCCACACATGTGGTCAATCATTAGGCATATTACTCTAACAAAATAATAAGGTATAAATGATTGTGTGGTAGATTTATTAGACGTGGAAGTAGAAATTGGGAAATCTATAAGAATCTCCCCTTGAATTGTTTATGTCAGGCCTCTCCACCTCTTGGTGAAGGATGATCCACGTGATGTTTTTCCACCCCAATACGAAGTGCTCCAACTTCATATCCCACTGTGGCACAACACTATTAATATAGAAACTCTAATTCCAGAGTACCACATCAATTACTCGGACTGATATGGCTGATGGAGCTATAACAGGATGCCTGGTAAGGGGTAACTAATCTACTACCTAAACTCTATATTTTCCTTGATCCTCCATAATTATCTATCTGTCTATAGTTTGTAAAAACCATTCCACATGCCCCAACCTGATCCACATTCCGCACTCAATTGGTGGTCAGGGACATTGAAAACACTTGTATCCTATCTACACACGTAGATAACTAAAAACTAAGTCACAAACCTACCTGACGAGTTCCTGTTTTGTTTTGTTTCTCTTAAATGATACAAATGTCAACTCGTGAAGAAGAACTTTTGACCATTCAGAAGCAACACCACTAGGTCACCTAAATAGAAAATAATTTCCAACCCTAGAAGCATCCTTTTAATTTCATTCTAAAATTATGGAATGATCAAACACATCAAAAACCTTATCACATACAATTTGTTCACCGGAGACATAATACCTTTTCTCGGTCTATCCTTGAAACAACTCAACACTGTCAGATCATCCTCTTCCAATGATGGTATAAACCAATGCAAGTTGGTGAGGCGGACAACATTATCCATCACTAACTTGAAACCTTGTAACATCCTCATAAACTACATAAATTTATCCTACCTCATGATCTCTAATTAATAAAGTTCTAGAAACATTTTCTGAAAATAAAATCATATCATACCATTATCATGTTGGGATTGAATCTGTGCATCCAACTAGCACTTTTCCTGTCCTTGTAACATGAAATCCACCAACTCGACTCTCTTCTCATTATTATTTTCTTTATCATCAAGAATAAACAAATTTAAATCTATCCAAAACTCAATGACAATAGGTCCACCCAATCCTACAAATGTTTGAGGGTGTTATAGATAAAACACCCCGGTTAGCTCAATCATGCTCGGAACCACCCACCCTGGGTCCTGTTTGATCATTTAAATAAAACGAGAAATGTTCTCAATAAAAAAAACCTCTCCCATGTTATAGTATACCATCGGGTTTTCATTATCCACATAGAGGGGAGAATTCTGGAATTTATACTTTTTTCAAAAAACTAGTACAGTACATCCTTTGACAATGTCAACATGGGTTATATATCTCACCCAACCATAGGCATTTCAATAAAAAAACTATTTTAACCATTTTTTTTCATAATGAATATCATTTTATTATAGACACCCTTATATATTTACATAATATTACCAAAAACATATTATCTCACTTATAAATTTTCAATAATAACTATTGTCTAATAATAGTTTTACATTCATTCATTTACCAATCACATTATATTTAATAAACACCACTTCCTTTTAATTTTAATAAATTAAAAATGTATCATTCCCTTATATACCACACATCATCCCAATGTGTGTCTACTATGATGCATGCCATATTTTTTTCTGAGGAGAATAAATTGAAGAATGAACGAACAAAGTTGAACAATTTCGTCCATGAGAAAAATTTCATAATATAGTTATATCACACAACATGTAAATTATACAATTTTCAAATTTCCATTAACTATATGATAGAACATCAAGAAAAAAAATTATAACCTTGGATATTTGGTTCCCCCCCAACATGGGGTAGATAATCCAATTCATAATGACAGTTTCAAAGCCCAACACATCCTATTCTCAAGATTTCCATCACCAAATAGTATGAAATTAGAAAATAACTACTCTGATACCACTTTATAATATCCCCAACGTGTAATTTACTAAATCAGAGCCTCGAACATGGTTGAAACATGGTATCTAGTATTCCTACCGATATTATAATATTGATCAACTAGAATTTATGGTCTAATTAAATTCATTGGGTGATTATACCATCTATATCTTAGTAAGACACAATATATAATAAATATATATAATGGAAATATAATATCAAACATCAAAAATTAGAAAACACTTTCCAAAATTGTGTACAATCCCACAACAAAACAATGAATATACCATGACATGTCACATAGTTAAATGTGAAAGGATATTCCAAAAATGAAGACATGATGTAGAATTAAAAAAATGGATCCTGGTAAAAAGTGTTCTTACTTTATCCATGAACACCATGTTGCAATGTCAACCCTCTAGCATATGTCCCTTTCCCGTGTCCTGATCAGTAACTATGATGTATTCTTAGTTACCCAATGGCAGCCCGATAAGGGTGTGAGTACGAATCAGTAGGAAACCACCAAAATGTGTTAAAAAATATCATGTTTACTTTGATAGTGTATTTATGTACTGTCATGAAAAAATGTTAAAAAATTGTTTAAATCGGTCATTAGTTAACAATATTAACATAAAACATTTACATAATTTCATCCTAGTGTTATGAAATTAATTAATAACTAAATGGAATTTAATAGATAACCTAAAAAGAATAATGAAATATCATATGTTTTCAATCCACAATGGTTACCCTTAAAAAATTAAGTACACCTCACATACATTGGTCTTTTAGTATAGGTAGTCTCATCTAATGCACCTTCTAGGGTACTAGTGCAATAGTCCAAATCCTGATCCCAATCATTCTAGGGGGTTTAAGATTTAGTCAATCCCATCCCATTGGAGGATCCTCAGTCCAAAACCCCACATTCCAGCATGACATGTTCAAATGTCTTATTATCCATCCATCACATAATCAATTTCCATAATCAATACAATTCACATAACACTAAAAATTCATGGATTATTAAATCCTTAAATCATATATATATCTTAACCATTTTCATAGACTCATTTACAACCATAATTCAATTATCTCATTCAATTTAATTCATTTGGCCCATTATAAAATTGCAGACAACCCTTATTCCCTAATTAGAACCATTAATATTACCATCAACTTCCAAATAATTACCCATTTTAACATGTCAAATCATTTATTATGTGATCTATGTCATAACAATAAAACTACACATTAATAATTTCAATATTCATGTTCAAGAAGAGGAACACACAATGTGTCTCCATTAAATTGATCAAATAAACATCAACACATCCCATGAGGATAATGAGGGATCCAATTAAACATTTAAATAAATAATATTCAATACATACAAAAGGAATAAAATTCACAATAAGGAATAACCAACTAAAAACTGCAAACACACAAACCAAATGTCAAAAATATGTTATATAACTTATATACAAAAAAAAATGATTAAAAACTACAAAAAATATCTAAATATTTTCCATTTAATTGGTTTTTAATAGCTTCAGAATACCTAACCTAGGATTCACTAAAAAGTGGGTTTTAGTGATTCAGAATATTGAAAATAGAAACAAAATACCTATTAAAAAATGAGAATATATAGGAGTGTTATACTCAAAAAAAGATTCAATGATTAATAAATGATTCTCCAAATTTTTTTGATATAAATAAGATTGACATACGTTAAGCTTTGATAATTTTGGATTGAAATTATTGATTTATGAGGAAAAAATGTTGGAAGTAGTAATTTATAATATGTATGGTCATTAAGAGAAAAGTGGTGAATTCCCACTATTAAAATGGTTCATGGGTTGGCAACATTGTTGAAAAAACTATGTGCTAACCATTATAAACCTTCGTTCAAATAATGTGCTAGGTCACACAATTAATCAAGGATCTGACAATTCTTGAAAAACCATGATTAGGTCATCTGTAATGGAACTTTCCATGCCTACATGGATTTTACTTCCCCATTGAATGGTTTATTCAAACTATTCAACCTACATCTAGGCATGAATGAACAAGGTGCATGATTTTTCCTAATTGTGTGCCTAAAATGAAACGTCAACTAGATGGCCATTTTCTCCCCTATTTCACGTCCTAATCCCCTATAAGACCCCCAAGATGTTATAGACACTCAAAAAAATTCCATTAAAAAATTTAGTCTTAAACAAAAACAGAAACAATAATATACATCAATAAATTCTACGATCATAAAATTCTTTTGAAAAATTAAATTTATCCAGTTTATACATGGTTAATTAGATATAAAATAATAACTAATTCATAAGTCAGATAAATATGACCCCAGCCTTCATTCATCCATATTTATATATAATACTTGAGACATATTCACATATTAAATCATATGTATCCTATGAAATTATATTTTGATTCATAAAAATTATCAATTGAAATAAATTAATTTTTCTATGAAAATGAACCCATGAAATAAAAATGTGTTTCATAACATTTATAAATGGTATAAAATAAAATCTGGGATAAAATATTTTATAAATAAAAGACTTTTTCTTGAAAAGCATTCATTTATTTAGGAAAAAATAGATGGTGAAATATGTAAAATAGACCTATTAGATATACATTAAAAATAATAACAAAATTCTGATAAACATATCTTAGAACACATTTGGTAATTATCGATAAAAAATTCATTATTACGTTTATATTTTAAAGATGAAATCTATTTAAAAGGGTAAAAATTACATCATAAAATACATTATATAAAAGTGATCCCCAAAATGTAAAAAATTATTCTTAATTATTTAATATTTAATAGGTGATAAAATTAAGTATTCTTCAATGAAATAGTATTTCAATACTTATTATACACCATTCATAAATCAAAATTGATGAAAAAAATGTAGTAATGTTATAATTGAATAATGTTGAAGGAAAATAATGTTATTAAAATAGAAATAAAATTTATATCATTACAAATAATAAAATATATCTTATGTTAAACATTAAAAACAAGTATATACAATAAAAAGAACCATAAAATTATGGGAATCATTCATAATGAAATTGAAATATCTGAAAAAGGGAGTTCACTCAGGAAGAAAACATTATTCTGAAAGATGATTTCCCTAGAAAGAATGTGGATAAATAACATTATTATAAGGTATAATCAATACATTGTGGAATAATATATCGCAATATGAATATTTATAACTCAATGGAATAAATGTTTTGTGAGAACAAACCCTTATATTGTTCATGATTCCATCTACACATACACCTAAATTCATTACTAATAATTTAAAATTTTTTAATTTAATTTTTTGGAACCATATTAATCAATATTTAATTTTTAATAAAACTTTTATTATCATATTATATTTACTTATTATATGTTTTATTATGTTTTCTATTTATGTTGGTTAAGTTAATTATTTGTAAATATTTTTGTATGTTAACCATGGTAAGGGGGTTATTGAATAACATCATAATTAGAAACTATTTATTTTATTATTATATATTCAATAAATTAATACATATACATATGTTTTTATAATATGAACTCTTATTAGGAAATCTATTCAAATATGATCATTTTAGGTGGGTAAATTTAATATAATCGTATATTATAAATATCACTTAATGAATGTCTACTATCTTTTCATATAATTAATAATTTTAAAAAAAAATTAGATTATTTAAATATACTATTAATTTAACTATTTTTAGGTGGTGATGGGAACCAAAATAAGTGGCACATTGGAGGTTTTGTTATGCATGAATTCCCCTTTGAGTGTATTTTATTTTTATTTTCATATGAAAAAACTAAATAAGGGTTGAAATATTAAATAACATCACTTTAGACTGGTTATTAAATTAATTTCAATATATTATTATATTCATTGTAGATTCAGAGGGGAAATATTATATAGAAATTAAAATTATAAAGTAACACTCTCATTTGGAAGATGAATATTTCCATTATAGTATTCATGGATGTAAATGGATTAGAATATCATACGGTGACCATGGTGTTTATATAGTATACAGAGCCTCTTTGAAATACTGATTGTGAGTTTTGAAAAGGAAATTAGGAAGATCATGTGTAGATTTTTCAGGGTATAGGTGATTATATTTTATAAATGAATAAAAGGAAACTTTTCTGAACACCGATTTTTTTGAAATGGAATGACACTAATAATGTTTAAAATGACAAAAATGTTGTAAATAATGGATTTTGGTGTGATATTTCATTGATAAATCCTCATCCAATATTTTCCTCACACGTTTTAATATTTTCTCAGGTCATTTACAATTTAAATTTTTATATTTTACCATTTTTTACATATGTAACTAGTTTATAAATATATATTATATGTTCTACTAAAAATAAAATGATAAAAATTATATGAAATTTGGTTATGATGATCCAAAATTTATTCTCCATTTCATTTATTTCATTATCAACACAAATTGAAAAAAATCTATTAAATAAATATATATTATACACTAAAAAAATATTTTTTCCAGATATATTATTTTTAACAATAAATTTTTTTAATATTATTTTTATCTTTGATTTAAAATTTAGTTAATGTTGATTTAATTATAAAATTTCATTAAAATAATATTAGATATAATATTTAAAATATATTAATTTACTTTATTAGATTATTAAAACTCGTTGTTTATAAAACAAATCCCTTGAAATAAAATTTTCATTATTATAAATATGATTAAAATTATTCTTTTCGGTCATATTCTATTAACTGAAATTAATAGTGAAGTTATTGTATTACATTATCATAGTGATCAATTTTTTTAGATTTAATTCTACTGTGATAAAAACTAATATTTTAGTTATAATTATTAAAAATAGTTTTTAGAGTAATAATTACCATATTGAAAAAACGATAGTCATTTATTTTATAAATATTTTGAAGAAATTTTAAACTATTTATATTATTTATTTAATTATTTTTTTTAAAAAGTACTTATTAACTTTTATGTCATTCATTTGTCGGTATAATGTAATAAAAGTGATAATATTTAATAAAATCTATATTTTAACTATTTACATAGAAATACATTATTCTAGAAAAAATAGAAAAAATCAACTTATTATTATATTGAAATTATTAATATATAAGGGAATTTATTTTTTTTTAAAATTTAAATTATCAAATTTATAAAATAAAAATTTCAAAAAATAAATTATTTTTTAAAAAAACTTATTTTAAAAATGTTAATTCTAATCATTATCGATATTTTCTCTTAACTCATAAAAATTTTATAATAATTTATTATTGACGTAACATTTTTAAAATAAATATTACCCATTAAAATGAAAACATTATTATGGTAAATTAAATTTATTATTGTAAAATAAATTACCTTTTTCAATGTATTTTGAAAATACAGGAATTTTTAAATTATTTTTGAATAAATGAAAAATCATATTAAATTAATTTAAATTAATATATTATTTTTAAAAACTAATTATTTTGTTAATCAAGTTTTTTTAATATGCTATAGTTTTTTAGTTGGGGGTTTTGTTAGTTTGGTTTGGCTTGTGTCACAAGCTGTTAAATATTTTATAAATTTAATGGTTAAAAAATATCAGGTCACTATAGATACCAGGGAACCCTTGAACCACACTCCTATATCTGATTCTAAATTGACATATATTATAAATAGGATTCATTTATATTTTATATGTCCCATGAATGATATATATATTATTTATATCATTTCAATATGTTTAAATTTTTATCTCATAAGTAATACTATTAAGATCTAATTGTTTTTTTATCTTATAAATAAATACGTTGTAAATATATTTTATAATCGTATTCAAAATTTCTCTATAATTGAGGTACACTAGAATCCATTCTAGGCTTCTCTTATGTTATACTAATCTTTAGATCCTCATGAATAGAAGAATAATAATGGTGTGATTTCAAATGATTAGTTAGAGAAAACGATTAAACAATTCATCAACAGATTGATAATCATAATATTAGAAATCATGAAAATAGGTAAAATATATTTTTAAGAATAACATCACATAACATGAGTTCCATAAATGTCATTATAGATGTTCTTCTAATCCAAAAATGAAAAAAATAACATATAAAAAGTGTGGATTCAGGAGGTTATAATCCAGATACATGGATCATTATCATTGGAAAATGTAATTGAAATATAAAATTATAACAATATATAAAATGGGAAAGATCAATGGAGTAATGGTATTCATATATAAACTATAACATTATAAACAAAAAATATCTCTCATTCCTGTTTTGAATAAGAACATTTCTAGATGTCATGTTGTGAACTAAAAAACTTTCCATGATTAACATAATTTTCACATGTGATATAAATTCTAAAGTAATTTATAATAAGGTTATAAAAATCCTCAAATATCACATAATTATAATCCATAAATATTTTGAATAAATAATTTTGGTATTTATGAAATTTCAAAATTCACTTATTAAAACCTAAAAAACCTAGGTGATTCTCATGAAACCATATATATAATGTTCATAAAAAACTTATATTGAATATGGATGGTATCAAAATAAAATATATCAATTTAAATATATTATATTTCAAATTATGTTGATGTTCAAAAAAACTTATAAGAGGAATACATAGAACTATTTTACATAATAATAGATCCAGAATAGTATTGTTTGATTCCATGAGATTGATCCCCCGAAATAAAAATAATAATAGATAATTTTCAGCGAAATTTATAATACTGAACTCTCATTATAGTAAATCAATTTTTATATATGTTGGAAAATGGATGAGATACAATAAATTAATATTTTGGTTTTTTTATCATTATCCTAAAAAACATAAATTAGTTGTCACATTTAGAAACAAATATTTTTTTTTCAAATTCATGTTATTTAATTTCAAAAATATTGATTTTGAAATAAATTTTTATAAGTATGACATGAAATTTTTTCAAGGATTCGATAAATTTAATGTTAATAAAATTAAAAAAATTTATATTTAATTGAATCATCAACAATAGATCCATGAATAATATATATATTTTTCAAAAAGTGGAAGAGAATTTTATTTTAAAGAATTTAATTTTTTAAATAATTTTCAATATTAGACCTGTGAAAAAGAAATAAATTATTTCTTGAGTAAATCTAAATTATGAGATAAAAAATATGATACTGAAATGGAAGAAATTATAAGGATTTTTTTTTGAAAACCATCATCCAAAAAAGAATAATAAGACTTCATTTTGAAAAGGGATAAATAGAAAAAAGATTATATTAGATAACACATAATTTGAATATAAAATATAAAATTTATTATCCATGGGAATAGAAAATATTTAAATTTAAGATACATCACCATTAAAGGGAATAAGAAATATTCTTATCAACACCATTCTTTTGTAGGAAATAAATAATCAATGTTGGATATTTGAATTAAAAATTTATTTTCCGAATATTGAAATATAAATTTTAATATAAAATATTATTGAGTAATATTTTATGAAAATAGGTATTAATATCAAGATTAAATATAATAACACAATGATTTTTTATTTATTGATATGAAAAACATGATAGTTTCCTTTAAAATAAAAAAAAATCTCTTAACGCATTAAATAATATTTATTTAAAAATAATTTTGAATTAATTAAGAACATGATAAAAATACATTCATTTGATATAAATTCAGCATAAAATTGTTTAAAGTCCTAAATATTCACAAAATCTCAAATCAGAATAATATAGATGATAATCTAATATTAATAAAAATAAATTTGAATTAAAAAATTTTTAAATATAGAACATGCAATAAAACATAAAATATAAGGAATAAAATATTAATTATTGTTTAATTTATTCAGTTTTTATAATAATAAAAATTTAAATGATTTTTTTTAAAAAAAATTATTTTTCCTATGATAAGAAAATTGAAAAGAAACACCCATACCAGTTACATAATATTTCTAGTAATGTTTTTTGGAAATGATTTCACAATAAATAAACAATATTCAAATAATATTTGATGTGAATACAATTTATTAATATAATAGGATAAAATAAATTGACATAGAATAATTTTGTTCAATAAAAATACTTATAACACCATGAATGAAAATTGATTATGAAAAATACATTTTCATTGTATTAACACTTAAATCCACTTACACACCAACCAAACTTCAATAATATGATATATAACATATAGAGAAAAGAATTTTTATGTAACTAAAAAAATATCTATTCATTTCCCCTATAATTGGATTTTAACATCTTTAGAATCCCCAACCAATGATATACTAAATAAGTGGGTTTTAGGGATTCAAAATATGGAAAATAGAAACAAAATCCCTATTTAAAAAATGAGAGGATATAGAAGTGTTATACTCACCCAAAGCTTCAATGTTTAACCAATGTCACTAAAAACCTAGTTGAAATAAATGAGATTTATATATGGTAAGCTTGGGGAATTTTGGTATGTCACTACAGATTTATGAGGAAGAAAAGCCGGAAGCTGTAATTTATTACATTCAATGTCACATAGCGAAAAGTGTTAAATTCTCAATATTAATATGGTTCATGGGTCAACTACATTGTCGAATAAAATATGTTCCAAACATTATAAACATTATTTCAAATAATGGGCTAGGTCGCAAAATTAATAGAGTATCCGACAATGCTGGAAAAACCATGATTAGATCGTGTGTAATGGAACTGTCCAAGACTGCATGGATTTTACTTTACCATTGTATGGTTTATTCAAACTTTTTAGCTGACATCTAGGCATGCATGAATAAGGTCCATGATTTATCCAAATTTTGTGGCTACAATCCAACATCCACTAAATGAACATTTTCTCTCTTAGTTCATGTCCCAAACCCCTAGAACACCCCCATGAAATAATACACACTCAACAAACATGCCACTAAAAAATTAGTCTTCATCCAAAACAAAAACAATAATATACCTTAATGATGTCTAAGATCATAAAATGATTTTAAAAAATTAAAATTTTCCAGTTTATACATGGTTAATTTGATATAAAATAATAAATAATTCATTAATCAGATAAATATGATCCCAAACATTATTCATCAATATTTATATGTTCCACATGAGATATATTCACTTATTAAAGAATAAATAACCAATGATAATATATTAGGATTAATAAAAATTACAAATGGAAATAAATTAATTTTCTTAACATAATGAACCCATGAAATAAAATGGCTTTCATAGCATTTATAAATGGTATAAAATAAAATCATGAATAAACTATGGTAACTCTAAAAGACATTTTCTGGAAAAGTGATCGTTTATTTAGTGAAAAATATATCATGAAATAAGTAAAATATACTTATTAGATATACATTAAAAAATAATAACCAAATTATTAGAAACATTTCTTGGAACGAATTTAGTAATTATCAATATAAAATTAGTTATTATGTCTATATTTTCAAGAATTGATCTATTTAAAATAATTAAAAATAAATTCATTAAATATGTTATTTAAAAGTTATCCCTATAATGTAAAAAAATGAATCTTAATTAGTTAATATTTAATAGGTGATAAAATTAAGTATTTTTCAATGAAATGGTATTTTAATTATTATAATACACCATTCCTAAATCCAAATTGTTGAAAAATAATAATAATGTTCTTATTGAATAGTTTTTAAGGGAAATATAATTATTACAATAGACATAAAATATTTATCATTATAAATAATAAAGGAGAACATCTGTTAAACTTTAAAAACATGGTTATGGAATAAAAATAAATATAAAATGATTGTCATCATTCATAACTAAATTGAAATATTTGAAAAAGGGGGTTCACTCAAGAAGAAAAAATTAATGTGAAATGTGACTTCCCAAGAATGAAGTCAGAGGTATAACATCATTATAAGGTATAATAAATACATTGTGGAATAATATATCTCCATAAAAATATTTATAACTTTATGGAATAAATATTTTCTGAGAAAAACGTGTATATTGGACATGATTCCCTCTTAATATACACCTAAATTCATTACTAATAATTTAAATTCTATTAATTTCAATATTGGGAACCATATTAATCTATATTTGATTAGTAATATATCATTTATTATCATATTTCATTTATTTATTTTATATTTTCTTATGTTTTCTATTTAAGTTGGTTAGCTAAAATTTTATGTAAATATTTTTTTATGTTGAACATGATAATGGGGGTTATTTAATAACATCATAATTTGCGATTATTTAATTTATGATTATATAGTCAATAAATTAATACACATATATATGTTTTTATAATATGAACTCGTATTAGGAAATCTATTCAAATATGTTCATTTTAGGTGGTTATGTTTAATATAACCATTTATTGTAAATTTCTCTTCTAGAATGTCTACTATATTTTCATTAAATTAAGAATTTTATAAAAAAAATATAGATTATTTAAATACAATATAAATTTCATTATTTTTAGGTGGTGATGGGAACCAAATCTTTTGGCACATTGGAGGTTGTAGTATGCATGTATGCCCCTTCAAGATTGTTCTGTTTTTATTTGTATATTAAAAAACTAAAGACATTTTATAATATTAAATAATATCACTTCAGAATTGTTATCAAATTATTTTCAATATATTATTATATTCATTTTAGGTTTAGAGGGGAAATATTATAAAGAAATTAAATGTTTTAGGTAACACTATCATTTGGAAGATGAACAATCACATTATATTCATCAAGGAAATGAATGGATTAGAATATCATATGGTGACCATAGAATTTTTATAGTATAATTTTCCACTAAAAAAATATGATTGGGAGTTTTAAATAAAAAAATTCAATGATCATGTGTAAAATTTTGAAGGTATAAGTGAATATATTTTATAAATGAATAAAAGGTAACTATCCAGAACACACATTTTTTCTGAAATTTAATGACAATAATCAAGTTAAAAATTCCAAAAATGCGATAAATAATAGATTTTGTTGTGATCTTCCATTGATAAATCCTATCCAATATTTTACACACATGTTTTAATATTTTCTCAAGTAATTTTCCATTTTATTTTTTATTTTTTACCAATTTCTTTTTTTACTTAGATAACTAGTTTATAAATATATAATATATTTTCTACTAAAAAAATGATAAAAATATTATGAAACAGGGTTATGATGATCCAAACATTATTCTCCATTTAATTTATTTCAATATTAACAAAAAAATGTTATCAAAGCTATTAAATTAAAATATTTTATACACTGAAATTTTTTTGATAGAAATATTATTTTTTACCATAAAATATTCTTCATATTATTTATATTTTATAAATATTTATTAAATTTTGATTTAATTATAATTTATTTTAATATAATATTAGATAAATTATTTAAAATACATTAATAAAACTTTTAGATAATTTAAAGAGATAGTTAATAAAACAAATCCCTTGAAAATAATATTTTCACTTTTATCAGTATGATTATTATTAATCTTATTGGACATACTCTAATGACTAAAATTAATAGTGATATTATTTTAATATATTAACACACTGATCGATTTTTTTAGATTTGATTCCACCAAGTGATAAAAACTAAAATTTTAATATTAGTGAATAATAATAGTTTTTAGAGTAATAATTACCCATGATGAAAAAATGATATTCATTTTTTTTATAAATTTTAAAAACAATTTATAAATTATTTATATTTTTATTTAATTTTTTTTATAAAATAAGACTTATTAACATTTAATTCATTCATTGGTCACTATAATGTAATAAAAGTGATAATATTTAACATAATCTATATATTCACTATTTACATGATAAATAAATTATTCTAGAAACAATAGAAAAATACAACATAATCTAATATTGAATTGATTAATGTACAATGGAATTTAATTTTGGAAAATTAAAATTCTTAAATTAATAAAAATCCAATTCAGAAAATAATATTTTTATAGAAAAATATAATTAAAAAATGATATTTTTAATCATTATGAATCATTACTCTTAACTCATTAAAATTTTATAATAATTTAAAGTTGAAGTATCATTTTTTAAATAAATACTACTCATTAAAATGAAAACATTATTTGGGTAAATTTAATTTATTAGTGTAAAATAAATTACCTTTTCAATGTATTTTCAAAATACTTAAATTTATAAAATATTTTTTAATGAAAGGAAAATCATATTATATTATTTAAAATGTCTATACTATATCTAAAAAATAATTATTTTGATAATCAGGTTATTTTAATATGTTAGAGATTTTTTATAAGGGTTTTTTGTATGTTTTGTATCGCATGTGTCACAAGCTATTAAATATTTTATTAATTTAATGGTTAAAAAATATTATGTCATTGTAGATATTGGGAAAACCTTTAACCACACTCATAGATATGATTCTAAAAAGTCATATATTACACATACAATTCAATTCTATTTGATATGGCCCATGAAAGTCATATATTTTGTTTAAATCATTTTAATATGTTAAAATTTTCATCTCATAAGTAATAATGTTAAGAGATAATTTTTTTCACTTATAAATCAATATGCTGTAAATATATTTTATAATATTATTCAACATTTATCTATAATCGAGCTACACTAGACATTATTCTAGGTTTCACTTATGGTACAGTCATCTTCAGAACCTATGGAATAGAAGAATATTACTGGTGTGATTTCAATTGATCAGTATGAGAAAACATCTAAAAAATTCATCAAGGGTTTTATAATAATAATAATAGAATTAAATAAAAAATGAAAAATATATTTTTAAGAAGAACATCACATCACATGAGTTCTGTAAATGGCATTATAGATGTGGTTGTAATCTAAAAACAAAAAAAAATATCATATAAAAAGACTGGATTCATGAGGTTATAATCCAGATACATGGATCATTATCATTGGAAAATGTAATTGAAATATAAAATTCTAATAAAACGTAAAATAGGAAAGATCAGTGGAGTAATTCTAATCATATGGAAATTATAACAATAAAAAAATCTATGATTCATGTTGTGAATAAGAACATTTCTTCATGTCATGTTTTGAACCAAATAAATTTCAATTATTAACATAATTATCACGTGAGATACAAATAATAATTTTATTCTTAAGAAGGTTATAAAATTAACCAAACATCACATAATTATAATCCGTAAATATTTTAAATAAATAATTATTAAATTGATCATTTGTAAAAATACACCTATTAAAACCTAAAAACCAGAGGTGATAATCATGAGACTATATATATAATTTTTCATAAGAAAAAAATATTGAATATGGATGGTATCAAAATAAAATATTTGAATTTAAATATATAATATTCAAAATTATGTGGATGTTAAAACAAAAATATAATATGAATACATTGAAATATTTAACATTAGAATAGATCGAGAATAATATTTAATTTATTCCATGTGAATAACCCCCCAATAAGAAAAATATTAATAGATAATTTTCAGCGATAATAATAATACCAAACTCCCATTGTAGTAAATCAATTTTTACATATTTTATAAAATAGATAATATTCGAAAAATAGACTTTTTATTTTTTATCATTATCCTAACGAACATAAAATAGTTTTCACTTATGGAAACATATATGTTTTTCAAATTCATATTATTTAATTTCAGACATAATTATTTGGAAATAAATATTTATAATTATGACTTGAAAATTTAACAAGGGTTTTATAAATTCCATGTGAAAACAATTTGAAACCCATTATATTTAAATGAATCACCATGAATAAATTCATGAAAATAGATAAATTTTTCAGGAAGTGGACAGGAAATTTATTTTAAAGCATTTAATTTTATAAATAATTGTAAATATCAGATCTGTAAAAAGGAAATAAATTATTTCTTCAGTAAATATAAATTGTAAAATAAATAATATGATATTGAAAGGAAAACAATTTTAAATACTTTTTTTTGAAAACCATAATCCAAACAAGAATAATAATAATTACATTTGAAATGTGGTAAATGGAAAATATATTATATTAGATAACACATTGTTTTAATTTAAAATATAAAATATATTATACATGGGAATATAAAATATTGACTTTGAAGATAAATCATCGTTAAAGGGAATATGAAATATTATTATCAACACCGTACTTGTGTAGGAAAGAAATTCATCAAAGTTTGATATTTGAATAAAAAAAATTATTTTCCCATAATTGAAATATAAATTTTTATATAGAATATTATGGAGTAAAAATTCCTAAAAAGAGGAATTAATATCAAGATGAAATATTATAACTCAAAGAATATTTTTTGATTTAATGATATCACCAACACCATTGTTTCATTTAAAATCAAAAAATCTAGAAAGGCATTAAATTATATTTATTCTTAAATAATTTTAAATTAATTAAGAACATGAATAAAATAAATTCAGTTTAAATTTTTTTCATGTCATGAATATTCACAAATTATCAAATTATAAAAATATATATTATAATCCAATATTAATAAAGATAAATTTGAATATAAAAAATTTTAAATATAGATCATTCAATAGAACATAATATATAAGGAATAAAATATTATTTATTATATAATTTATTCATTTTTTAGAATAATATAAATCAAAATGAATTTTTTTTCTAAAACTAATCTCATCCCTATGATAATAAAATTGAGAATAAATACCCATACATGTTACATAATATTTCAAGGAATGGTTTTTGGAAATGATTTCATGAGAAATAAAAATATATGCACATAATATTAGATGTGAATAAAATTAAAAAATATAATAGTATAAAATAAATTGACATAGAAGAATTTGGTCAATCAAAATATTTTAACAACAAGAATTAAAATTGATTTTGAAAAATGACTTGTATTATATTATCACTCAATTGAAAGCACTATAAATTCTTTAATACCTAATATAACTCACATAATAATATATTTTTAAACAATAATCACATATATTATCTTTTATATTAATATTTTATAATTATTTATATCTAAATTAATATTTATTTATAGTTTATTTTCATCCAAAAATATGTGTAATTTATATTTTTTGTTCATGTTTGGTACTGTGGGTTTTGATTCCCATTCATTAATACATTGTAAATCATTCAATGATTATTTATAGAATTTTAAAAAATTATTTATAATTATATATAAATATATTAATTTATTCAATGATAATTTTATTCACAAATCATGATGATGGAATCACGTATGAAATTTTCTTTTTTATTTATTATGAATAAAAGATGTTACATTAATACTTTCTTATAAAAAAATATATCCAAGAAAATATTTTTTACATAATTAGTTTTCAATAATATTAATTTATTTTATTTTTCTAATTTCAGGATTTATAGATATTAACCACATTGTTCATGTGTGTGGTTAAATCGACCAAAAGCATAATATTTTATAATAAATTGGGTATTATATCTAATAAATTAGTTTATATGGAATAATATAACAATAATATATGTGTAGTGATATTATTTTTATTTTATAATGTGATGAATTGTATTTTATTAATGTTTGATAAATAATAAATATCTAGATGAAATATTAAATATATTTCATCATAGACGAGCTAGTCATCACACACATAAAATGTCACAACCTGTCCCCCATGGCCCCTATTGTGACTACCCCGAGCCTGCCTTCCATAAGCCAGGGGCTGGCGACTGGCACCAAAGGCGTAATTCCCAAAAACTGGGAAGGCATTTCCTTTATAACCTATAAACGTACATAGTATAATATAATCTGGAAGAAAAATACGAAGTAAATCTATAAACATAGAGTACTGGAAAGTAAATGGGGAATAATACAAGCCCAACGAGAAAGTACAACTGAAGAAAGGTAAACAACTACTGGATCGTCCACCGAGAAGTCATACCTGAAGGGTTGGTATAGATAGCCTCCACATCACTCTAAGTCTATATGTCTCCTCTGTAAACTGTCTCACCACATGGTCCACCTCCGAGTACCGTCCAGCCCTAGTGCCCTTAGCCTTGGTTAACACTGTTTGTCGTTGGTATCCAACACAACGAGCTGTGGGAATAGCTCGTACATGGATGAGTATAACGATACTCAGTTGGGACCCCGGGACCCTCCAGGTCTCTCAAAATCCAATAAGGATATACCACAAATTATGAAATCAACATATAACCCCACATATGTATATGACCATACATATTTATATGTTATCAAATAATTCATATCAATCATGAGGTAAACACTAATGTTACTGATTCAGCTCAAACCATGATTTTGTTCTAGGGGTAGTAATAAGTAACATTTCCAAGCACAACGTCAAACACCTCAGCTACTGAAGAATTCCTCATCTATCGAGTACAGTAGGCCTGCCGCGTCGCACAGAGGCGCTTCCCACTAACCTGGGACATCTAAGGTACTCCTCCAATAAAGTACCATGGGTCTGCCGCGTCACACAAAGGCGCTCCCCACCGTGTGTCTACTGCGTCACACATAGGCACTCTCCATCATAGCCTGCTGAGGTACTCCTCCTAAGGATTTCTGTTGGTCTGTAGAGTCACACACAGGTGCTCCGCACCCTGGGTCTGGCGTGACACCAAGGTGCTCCCCACTAGGCTAGTCGAATCACTCTGAGTCAAATCGGTTAGCAGTCACCATGTCTTAGCCAGCTACTAGGTCTCAAAATTATTCTCATTCATCTCCAGGAGGATCTGCTCTACGAGCTACAGTTTGATACTCCAACTATGAATATGTCCCACGTAGAGGTATATCAATGGTCTACCACATCATAGGGGTCTTAATGCAAGAGACGGCGCATCAGTCAGACGCCTGGTCTATGAGTTATTGGCCTTTCTGTCCCTAGGGCCCCGTTTCATTCATTTAAGATCCAAACTTACAATATATCAGCATTAACTCGAACTCCCGTGGGTTATAGTCATAGATAAAATCACGCTCAAAGAAAACCAATGCTGCTGACAGTTTTTCAAATGGTCATTCGGTGTGAAAGATATGGCCACAAAAACTAAAGGGTCATTTGTGGGCCCGGGTTCGGTCCGACCCAGTCGAACCCACCCTACACGACCCATTCTGGGATGACCTGGTCTGGGTCGAACTCGTCAGACCTGCTGGGTCAGGCCCACCCCATTTGGCTGGTTAGCCTATATGGTTCGGCCCAGCATGTTGGGCCCAGCCCAGCAGACCGCATTGGTGGTTCGGCCCGTGCTTGGGGTCGGCTCGGCCTGGAGCACCGCGATAGTGCGGCTAGGGCGGAATAGGGCATGTGGGGAACACATGATAAGCAGGCTAGTGTGGTTCAGCTAAGCACGTGTGAGGTGGTTGGGCAGGCCGGTGTGGCGCGACCAGGCCCCCAAGCGAGAATATAGGCTACCGGGCAGGGCGTGGCCAAGCCAGTAGGCGACCGGGCAGGGCGCTGGGCAGGCCGACAAACGGCCGCACATGCTAGATTTTGGGCCAGAGGGTGGCTGGGTAGGGCACCGGGAAGGCCGGTAGGTAGCCAGGCATGTGACTTAGTAGGCCGGCGGGGCGTAGCTCGGGCCAGTAAGGGCCAGTGGGGTTTGGTTGGGGCTCACGGGATGCCGGCGGTGGCAGGGAGCCGGGTGGCGGGGGCTGGTGGTGATGCAACCTGGGTGGCTCAGCCGGAGGGCCACGGTTTGGCCCAGAGCATTGAACCACCATGTGGGGCAGTGTAGTTTGTGGGATCCGTGGGTAGAACAACTCTTGTTGTTGCCGTGTTTGACATTTCATCACCAATTCACCTTTTCAAAAATCGACACAATCAAGAACGGAAGAGGGTTCGGGCCATGTGGTTTGGCCCACACCCTACACATTTATGGTGGTATCAATTGGCTCATCAATAAGTAATAATATGAAAAAAACTCACCTGCAAACAATTCCTTTCCAACAATTAAATAAGCTTAAATGAAATCATCATCAAGTAAAAACCCACAACATTTGTTTATCGTTATTCGTTCGATGACAGAGTCGAGAAATGTAGACGAATAATATGGTCTTTCATTGCAAACGCTGCATGCTTCCATTCTCGAGCTGTGTCATCTTGCTGAAAATGATGCGGAGGGTAGGTCGGTTGAAGATGTCGCACGTCGGTAGAAGCTCGGAGGAAGAATTCGAAAAAGTCTGGTGTTATTCGTTCTTCTTTGGTAAAGTTCTTCCCTCTTCTCCCAAGTTACCACCAATATTCCAAAGAAAAATAATAATATGTAGGTTTTTCTAATATTTTGTGGGAACAAAATTCAAAATGGTGAAATAAATTAGTTGGATCCAACTAATTAATGTGGAGTATTGGTACATGTTAATTAGGGGAGTTGGTAACATTTAATTAAAGGGAAGGTGGAAAAATAACTGTGGGAGTGTGTAGAGAAACTCTACCTCATTATTGACTGGTGTTGAGAGGATTTTATCTCTTGTCATTAATAGGGGAGTTTAGCCCCGTGTCGTCCCAACATCATAACCTCTCGTGGGAGGTTAGGTTCGGGTGGACCCCACCACCATAACCTCTCATGAGAGGTTAACGTGTGGTGGTCCCACCTCTAACTTCCATGATGATATTTTAACCATAAAATAAAAATAAATCCACATACATTATTTTTATTTTAATCAATCTCTAAAAACCCCCAAAACTATTTTTTATTCTTGACCCACTGCAGTTGAAGTGATAGTCTTCTTCAGCGAATATCGGTGATGTGAGTTCAACGCTGTCCCCAGATTTCAATTCCGTGGACCAGTTCAAAAGTTATAAAAACCCACACATAAGTCTACTGAAATTTCCTAAACAAAACATCATAAAATTATTTCGTGCACACCGGGCCTCGGAATCATGCGCCGTAAATTTTTGGAGACTCATAAAATTCCCATGTATTTAAGAAACAAATTCCATGAAATTTCTAGGTCATTACATTCTCACCACCTCAAGTCTTTATGTCCCCATAACCTACAACTCGAACTGAGGGAAGCATTGGGTGTACTGAGCACGCATATGAGCCTCCCGCTTCCATTTGCTCTCCTATAGGTTCTCGGGCTGCCAATGAACTTGCACCAGAGGTATCGACCAACCACGTAGGAACCACTGATGTTGATCCTGAATTTTCACAGGATCCTATATGAAAGTCACCCAGTCATCGACATCCAGCACTCCATTCTTGATGATGTGAGAAGGGTCGTGCATGTATCTTCTCAGTTGGGATACGTGGAAGACGTTGTGCACCCGGTGCAGCTGAGGCGGAATAGATAACCAGTAAGTGACCTTGCATACTCGGCTGAGGAATTGGAAATGTCCAATGATCCTGGGATATAACATGCCTCCCTAGCCAAATCACCATAGACCTTGTGGATGTGAGACCCATATAAAGACGTGGTCGCCATCCTCTAACTCCAGAGGTCCCTGTCTCCTGTCAATATATGACTTCTGTTTTCTTTGTGCAATCTTCATCCGCTCCAAGATGATCTCAACCATCTCCATGGTATCTCATACCATCTCTCGTCCCACTTGTGCTGACTCCCAAGGGTCAGTCCATCACAACGGTGTTATGTACGGTCGCTCATATAACTCCAGAAAAGGTTCCATCCATATGGTGGAGTTATAACTATTTTTTTATGAAAAATCCGCCGAAGGTAAGTGATCCTCCTAGCTATGACCGATGTTGAGGACACAAGCATGATGCATGTCTTAGAGGGTCTTAATGGTCCTCTCAGTCTTACTATCTATCTATGGATGGAAGGAGGTTCTCAAACGAAGCATCATCCAAAAAGACTCCTGCAACCCCTTATATAGCTAGGAAGTAAACCATGTGTAATGATCGGAGACAAAAGATGAAGTTACTCAATGTGGCTGCAAAATCTCTGGAACATAAAAGAATATCAAGATCTCTACTGATCCCTGCTCTCTGATTGGTAAGAATGGGTCCGACTTGGTGATTCGGTCAACGATCATCCAAATCGAGTCATGAACCCTGGTTGTATGTGGAAGACACATCACGAAATCCATGGATATCCCATATCACTTTCACTCTGGGTCTTTTAACGGCTTAACCGTGCCTGTTGGTACCTGGTGCTCTGCCTTCACTTGCTAAGAATTGAGGCATCGAGAAACAAACTCTATTACTTCCTTCTTCATACCTAGCCATCAGTGTTGTCGTCGAAGGTCCTGGTACATCATCTCCATGTATGGATGTACCACTATAGGGGATGTGTGTAAATACCTCAAAATTTTCTCCTCAAGTTACACTGGTACCATAGTGCGTCCTCTAAAGAGGATAAAATTATCCCCACCTTCATAAAATCCATCAAGATCATGCCCTGTGAATATCTGAGCACGTCATGTATCATAGTCAGCATCCCCATGATGTGCCTCCCTGACTCTCTAAAGAAGTCTGGGAGTGACAATAAGGGACTGATGGAATGATTCACCATCTCTATCCACAAACGATATCTTTAAGGCAACTAGCTGATATGTCACCTCTCCTAGAAGGTGTATACTAAATCTCCTATTGAGTGCATCTGCTACAACATTACCCTTTACAATATTATAGACTATCTTGATGTCATATTCCTTGAGGTACTCGATCCATCATTGTTGTCTCAAGATCAGGTCCTTCTGAGAGAAGATATACACGCGACTCTTGTGATCAGAGTACACAGTAAAATGTTCCCCCATCAGATAGTGTCCTCACCTCTTCATAGAGAAACCACTACTGCTAACTCCATGTCCTAGGTTGCATAGTTTCTCTCGTGTTGTCTCAGCTGTCGAGAACTATATCCGATCACTGTTGGCTCCTGCATCAGGACACACCCTAGTCTGCTCCCGGATGTGTCGCAGTAGACTATGTACCCTACGCCTTCTTCTAGAAGCCTCAATATGAGGGCACTAGTCATCCTTTTCCTCAGCTCTTCAAGGCTCTGATGTCATCTCTCCGATCACATAATGGGTTTCCCCTTATTCTTCATGGATGATAGTGGTGATACAACTCTAAAGAAGTCTGGAATGAACCTCTGGTACAATGCAACCAAACCCAGGAATCTTCGTACCTCCATCACATTCCTTCGTGGCTCCCTAGAATGCACAGCCTCAATCTTCGCTGGATCCACTAAAACTCTAGCCTCCAAGATAGCATGTCCCAAAATGTGAACCTCTCAGATCCAAAAATGGAACTTCGAGAGTTACCATAAATCTGGTGCTCTTGGAGTGTGTCCAGTACTTCCTTCAAATGGTAGGCATGCTCTTCCTGAGTAGTCAAGTATATTAGAATGTATTCAATGAAGACTCTGCCAAAACGATCCAGGTATGGATAAAATATCTTGTTCATGAGTCCCATGAACACTGCTAGAGTGTTGGTTATGCCAAATGGATTTTCCAAGAAATTGTAGTGGACGTACCGACATTTGAAGGCCATCTTCTGCACATCCTCGTCTTGAACTTTGAGCTAGAGATAGCTTTATCTGAGTTCTATCTTCGAGAACCACCATGCTCCCTTCAGCTGATCAAAGTGTACGTCAATACTCAAGAGTGGGTACTTGTTTTTCACGATCACCTAGTTTATGCAATGGCTGTCAAAAGAATTCCTCATGCTCCCATCTCCCTTCTTGGAGAATAGAATCAGGGATGTCCAAAGAGAAACACTGGGCCGAATGAATCCCTTATATTATAAGTCCTCTAGCAATAATTTTATCTCATGAATCTCCATGGGAGACATCCTATATGTTGGTGTAGATATCAGTGTCATCCCGGGGAACATGTCAATGTAGAAGTCCACCTCACTGTATGAAGGTATTCTTAGAACATTTTCAAGAAAAATATTCGTGTACTGGTCCACCACTACAGGATTTTTTGAACTCTCCTTATCTACTGCTCAGAGGGTAAGGCTAGCCAACTGACGAGTGATCGGCTGCACCCTTCTCTGAGAAAGTTATTGATGTTCTTTAAAGGCTCCCTTCTCACTGGTGATGGTAAACCTGGTCTCATCTTTGCAGACACACCACACATTGCACATAATACAGTTGATCTGAGCATGAACTATAGATTACCATTCCATGCCCAAATGATGTCATAAGGCCTCAACGCTACTACAAAGAGATCCCAGTCGAAGCTCTCGCCTCCTAGAGAAATCTCTCACTGCTGACACTAGTTTATAATAATATGTTCTTTTCTTGTTGGAGTCTCTATCCATAAGGATCGAGCCAATGACTCCATTGGAATATCCATGCTCCGAACGAGCATAGTGGCAATGAAAAACTGACAAGCACCTTTTTCAATAAGAACTGTAATTTTGGTTTAGTAGACATGGATCATACCTCAATTCATCTTCAGAGCACAGTGATTATAAGCCTCTGGTTCCTAGAGTTGTGCTCTCCGATGTACACCATGTCATTGTGGTCGTGGTGAACCTCTTGGTGCTGGTGGCGGTAACACCTCGAAACGCCATCCACCTTTAGCTTCATGGACATCTAATCTACTACGCCCTCCTTCTCCCTATGGACTACCTCAATAGAATCTCTTTCTCTACCTGGGTGGCCCTTCGACCATCATCTGATCATCCAAATGGATGGTCGGACAGTCACGAGACATGTGACCCTAGCCGTCACATGAGTAACCCTGCATGTTCCTCAAATGAATGGATCTGTCTTGTGGGCCTCGCACAACCGAACACAAGTGAAAATATTTTCTACTATATGGTCAAGATAGCTTGGACCACTATGAATTATGTCTATTTCCATCTATAGAGGACTCATTTTCATGTTGACTAGTGGTGGGTCTTGGTGATGGAGACTTTTTAGAAAGGAAACTCTCTAAGAGGAGGGCTCTCTCTAGCACCCCCGCCTTCGTCAGGATGCTAAGTGAGATCATTGAAGCCCTGATCTCTCGCCTGAGCCCATGCTCAAAGGTCTGATCCTTGTAAAATGGGCCTTGTACCCTATCTTGGGAGTATTGTGAGAGGATCGTGAACCTCACTGAGTGTTGTTCTACCATCATGCTACCCTACTAAAAATGAAGTAACTCCTGAATACACATTGTGGGGAGAGTCGCTGGAACAAAAACCAACTGAAAAAGTCTCCTGATGTCTGCCTAAAGAAGTTTCGCCTAATCATGCACCTGGAGCTTTTGGCTCCACCATCTTCTTGCTATTTCCTAAATGTGACTCATGGAAAGGATCACTATAAGGTTTTCTGGTGTCCCTACGAGTCTAAACACACCCATTATAGCCTCTATCCAATCTTTAGCTTCATGCGGGCCCATCAATCCTCGGAACCTAGGGGGCCTCTTGTGCTTGAACTCGTACAATTCACTCATGCAGTGTGCATCGTCTACTGCTAGGGATGGTGGTATAGATTGCCCAATGGGAAGTGGTTACACTGGTTCTTCCCCTAGTAAAGGGCCACGCACCGAGGCATCATCAATCGGGGGCCTATCTACACGTACTACTCTTGGAACTCTCACTGGTTGTCCACGGGGAGGCATCCTGAATGAAACAGATGTGACATGATCAAATATTTGTTCCCAGTGAGCTGACCTGGTTGAAATGTCTTAAAGAAAACTTTTGAAAACACAACGCCATCTGTTTTTTTGTGCACTGAGTCAGAATTCAAAAATTTGTGTCATGTTCTATGGATACGTCAGTCACCACACCAACAATTGACTCCCTAAAAAAGATCCACACTTAGAACCTTCAACTCTACAGCTTCATAGAAATGATCGGAGTCCTATGTTATATGGTAGAACCGACTCTTCAGATACCAATTTGATACGACCCGTCCCCTGGGGCTCGTGTTGTGACTACACCGAGCCTGCCTTCCGAAGGCCAAGTGCTGGTGAATTGCACCCAAGGCGAAATTCCCTAAAACTGGGAAGGAATTGCCTTTATAACCTATAAACGCACACAAAAAAGTATGATATGGAATAAAAACACTATGTAAAGCTATATACATGGAGTATTGAAAAGTAAAGGGGGTTGAATTACAAGCCCAACATGAAAGTACAATTATAACTGAAAAAAAGTACAACTAAAGAATGGTAAACAACTATTGGATCGTCCACCTGGAAGTCATACCTGAAGGGTAGGTAAAGATAGCCTCTAAAACACTCCATGTATGTCCATCTCCTCTGTGTACTGTCTCATTCCGTGGTCCACCTTCAGTTACCATCCAGTCCTGGTGCCCATAGCCTTGGTCAATGTTTTCAGTCATTTTCATCCAACACAATGAGGTGCGGGCATAGACCATGCAGTGGTGAGTATAACGATACACACTAGGGACACCTAGACCCTCAAGGTATCTCAAAATTAAACACGGATATACCATAAATTATGAAATCAACAGATAACCCCACATAGTTATATTCCCATACATATATCTATGTTATCAAGTAATCCATCTCAATCATGGGGTAAACACAAAAGTTACTCACTCAGCTCAAACTAGGATTTTATTCTAGGGGTAGTGTCAAGTAACATTTCCAAGCACAACATCGAACACCTCAACTTCTAAAGAATTCCTCATATATCAAGTACGGTGGGCCTTCCATGTCGCACAAGGGACTTCCCACTAACCTTGGACTATATAGGTACTCCTCTTGTCATGTATCATGGGTTTACCATGACACATAGAGGCGCTCCGCACTGGGGGTCTACCGCGTCACACAGAGGTGCTATTCCTCATAGCCTACTGAGGTAATCCTCATATCTAGTACCGTGGGTGATCCATGTCAAACAGAGGCACTCCCCACCATGGATCTACCGTGACATCAAGGTTCTCCCCACTGGGCTCGTCAAATCACTTTGAGTCGAAGTAGTAAGCATTCATCAAGTCTCAACGAGCTACTACGTCTACGAACTATGTCCGCTTGTCTCTGGGAGGATCCACTCCATGAGCTACATTTAGATTCTCCAACTGCAATGAAGTCCCACCTTGAAGTATCTCAAAGGTCCTCCATGTCATAAGTGTCTCAATGTAACAGAAGATGCATTAATTGGATGCACGATTTTTGAGTCATTTTCCATTTATCCCCGAGGCCCAGTTGGATTTGTGTTGATCCAACCTGACTGTATCTCAATATTACCCCGAACTTCAGTGAGGTATACTCAAATGGACCATTGCGCTCGATGAAAACCAGCCCCACTTAAGGTTTGTCAAACAATCGTCTGGTGCCAATGATATGGCCATAGAATGTACACTGTCAAAAGTGGGCCCGGGTCCAGTACGACCCTGTAGGGCCAACTGGCCTGACCCAGTCTAGGCCGACCTAGTCTGGGTCGACCCAGTCAGTCATGTTGGATCTGGACCGACCCAATGGATGGGTCAGCCTCTCTGGTTTGGCCCAACCTTGTGGGCCCAGCCCAGCAAGCCATGTGGGTGGTTCTGCCTGGGCTGTGTCAGGTTTATCCCAGAGCCCCATGAGGGAGCGGCTAGTGAGGAATGGGGCACAGGGGTCTCGCGGGATGCGTGGGCCGGTGCGGTTTAGTCGGGTGCAAGAGAGGTGTCCATGCATTACGGGAAGGTCAAGATGTGGCTGGGTAGGCCGGAGGGGAATAACCAAGCCAGTAGGGGGGCCGTCGGGCGGCCGGGTAGGGCACGACCAAGCCGGTTGGCTGCTGGGAAGGGCTCTAGGCAACCTGGACGGCGGCTGTGCAGGGTGCCCGGCAGGTCAGCAGGTAGCAAGGAAGGTGGATGGGTAGGCCGGAGGGGTGTGGATAGGGCTGAAGGGGTTCAGCCGGGGCTCCCAGGAGGCCGGCGGTGAGAAGGACTTGGGCGTTGCGGGCCGGCGGCGGTGCAGCTAGGGTGGCTCGGCCGGAGGGTCGTGGTTTGGCGTGAGGCATTGGAGTGCCTTGGGGCCGGTGCGGTTTGTGCAGGTCGTGGATAGCGCGGCTTTTTTCATTTCCGCCATCATCATTCTGTCACTTCTTCACCATGCCATAGAACGACACAAACAAGAATGGTGGAGGGGCCAGGCCATGTTGGTTTGGCCCGCACCATCCGTGTTTAGTGTGGTATCAATTGGCTAATGAAGATGTAAGAAGATGAACAACAACTCACTTGCAAATAATTCCCTTCCAAGCATTGAAGAAGATTCAATGAAAATATGAACAAGTAAAACCCCTCTACATTGGTTCATCGTTTGTTGTTTGTTGACATAGTCGCGAAAAGAAGATGATGTAGATTGTCGTTCGTTGAGTCCGTTACACGATTCCAATCCCAAGCTGCATCTGCCTATTGATGAAGATGTTGAGGGTAGGTCAGTTGAAGATTTCCCATGTCGATAGATTCTAAGAGGAAGAAATTAAAGAAGTTCGGTGATCTTCGTTCTTCATTGGGAGAGTTCTTTCCAGTTCTCCAATGTTTCCACCAAGATGCCAATGTAAAATAATAATAGATACGTTTATCTATTATATCTTTGGTATAGAATTCAAAATGGTGAAATAAATTTAATAGATACACCGAATTAATTTGCAGGATTGGAACAAGTTAATCAGGGGCGTTGGAAGAATTTAATTAAAGGGATGGTGGAACCATAAAGGAGGGAGGTTGTGGAGAAACTCTCCCTTATTAATGAGGGGATTTTAGAGGTTTTCCGCTCCCATCATTAATATGAGAGTTTAGCCCCATGTGGTCCCCAAGTCATAAACTCTTGCAGGATGATAGGTTTAGGTGGGCCCCACCACCATAAACTCTCATGAGAGGTTAAGGTGTGGTTGTCCCACCTCTAACTTTCATGAGGATATTTTAATTATCAAATATAAATAAATCCAGAGAAATTATTTTTGTTTAATTCAATCACTAAAAACCCCAAAAAATATCTTTTATTCTCAACCAACTTTCGTCGAAATGATTGTCTTTGTAATAGAATACCGGTCTTGTGAGTTCAACGGTGTCCTCGTATTTTAATTCTAAGCCCCAGTTAAATAGTTATAAAAACCTGCTCATACATTTTTTAACATACCTGAACAAAACAACAGAAAATGATTACGGGAACACCGGGCCTCAGAATCACGCGCCGCCAATTTTCGCAGACTCTTAAAATTCCCATGTATTTATGAAAAAAAATTCCGCGGAATTTCTGGGTCTTTACATAAAAGGATTTTCACATACTCCAAAAAATATAAATAACAGATTAATTGTATAATATTTAAATAATAATAATTTTTTTAAATAATATTCATTGTTTAAATTCAATTTTTAAAAAACAATTAGGTTGTTAATAATAATTGATGACTTAACTAATAGAGGAAACAATCCATATATAACAAATGTGATATTTTATATGTTTTTATTATTTTTCTGCATGGTTTAAAATTTGATAAAAATTCAATAAAATTAATATTGTTATGTTGTAATTTGAACATGGGTAGATTAGATTAGGAGGATGTAGAATTATTTTTGAAGTATAAGTAAGATAAATGGTGTGATTGAGAATCATAAATTACTTCATTGATAATCTCTTATATTAATAGGATTATGGATTTGGGTTGTAGAATTTTGAGAATAATAAAATATACTCGATGTTTATAGAAATTTTTATTGTTTACATGGTTGTTTATGATCTGATCTATGATGATTCAGGTGTGATGATAAGCGGGGTGGTGATGAATCCTTTTATTTGGGATAGGTGTGTCATTTTTCCAAACATATAAAATTTAAAGTTAACATAAAAGGTTGAAATGGGTATAATAATGGAAAATAAATTTATCTAAAAATGGTAATGGTTAATAAATATTGATTTATAAATTTTCCCATATGATATTCACAGGTTTTAAGTCATTTGTTCTTATATTTTCCAATATTAACAATTTTTTTTCTATGATAACCAATTTCTACTAATGTAATTTACTTTTAATAGCTAAAAATAAAAGATGCCTTATTAAATAATTTATATATAGTGAAATTTTATATAAAAACCATTTTATCATATAATATTTGAATGGGTGATAAAAATTATTAATAATATTAGTTAAAATAATGCATAAATATGTATTTTTAGAAAAATGTTATTTTTATACACAAAAATGTTAACTAGTTATTAAATAATAAACGATATTTATTTAAAATAAATAAATATTTTTATTAATGAAAAAAATAAAAGTTATATGGAATTCAAATAATGTAAAAATAGAACTCCACATTGTATATTCCTAAATAAAATAAAATTTCAAAACTTAGTTTTTATTATAATAAAATATGACAAAAGATTCAAAATGACAAACATGTGTTGTAAATATTAAAAAAATTAATTATAGAGTATAATTTATGTAATTAAAGTTATATTTTATGAGGAAAAAAATTCCATTAATTTTTATGTCTTGTAAATTTCCATATGTTATCTAAAATGTCAAGGTATTAGTAAAACTGTTATTTTTCACTATTCACCAAAAAATAAATTAATTACAAAAATATCAAAAAATTCACCAGATTAAATATTTTCATGATAAATTAAAAACAATATCCATTTTGTAAAATAATAATTTGATAGTTAATAAATATATATTTAATAGATAAATCAAAATCCAAATGATTTTTTTTAATTTCAAAATGGCATTTTTATGTGTTATTATTATTAATTTATATTAATTCATAAAAATAGTATTTCAATATATCATTTAATTTATAATTATTTTTTAAAAATTTCATGTTTAAAATTTTATGATTAAAATGATGAAATTTAATACAATTTTATAGAAGAAACATCTATAGTTTTTAATATTAAATCATATTTAAGATTTTCATCTTCATCTATGCAATTTTACTAAAAAATATCTCATTATTTAAGGGATGATTTAATATTCTTAAAATTTCATTAATGCATTTTTATAATATGTTTATATTTGTTTTATATTAGTGATGTGTATGGAGAATGTTATCAAATATTGTTTTAATTTTGATAATAATATATTTTAAAACCACAATATATTACATTTAGGGATGTCTAGGCACCAAATACGTTCATTAGTATTAGATAACAATCCTTGTCTTAGAGGGTGGTATAATTACATTAAATAATAAAAAATTGGAATCTTTAAAAAATTATGATTTGTTTTCTTTACCAAATGTTTGGATATGATGGTCTATATTAATAATAAATCCTTGAGTGATGATGTAAATGTAAACCTGACACGATTCATAATTATATATGAGTTAATAAATGAAATTTATATTATTAGAGAAATTTCTTTTTTCTATTTTATTAGTTTGATGGAAATTATTTTGTGGGAAATCAAGATAAACTATTCAGGGTTTGTACAATAATTTAACCATAAGCATTATTGGTTATACCATGTAATCATTGATAAATTCAGTTGAATTCTAATTATAATTTAAAATAATAGCAAACATCATAATTTTTATTTGATTTCAAAACTAATTTCCATAGAGTAAACCTTATGGATGATGCCTATATAACATAACCAAATGTAATTGGTATCACCAATGAAAAAAATATGGTATGTATGTTCTTAATGTCGATATATAGGTCTAATAATAAATAATGATTATAAAATGTTCATTTCAAATTATCGTGTACATGAAATATTCTTGGGAAAATTGGAAAACTATTTCTTCCTTGTGAAGATATGTTTTATAAAAAAATCATTACTAAGTATAATTTCTCCATTAATTAAATAATTTCTCTACCTAATTAATGGTGAATATGATCTATATGAATAGATCAATAGTGAGTCTTAATCATTTTTGAGGTTGAATATAATTGTATTCTATGGGGAAATAAAAGATAAAACTATAAGAAATTATTTATATGGTTAGATGAAATGAAACATCCTCCATTTACCCATTTAAAGAATAAGATATGATTATTAAATTGGTATACTATATATTCCATAGAGTACATTGGAAATATGACTCACATTCTTTGATATGAATTAATTATTTTTATTTATTATCATAAAATCATTGAAGGATAATATATAATAAGACCAAAAAAATTGTAAAGTCTGGTTATAAGGATTTTCTAACAATACTTTATAATGTAAAACGTAATTATTTATGAATATGTGATTAATTATGAATACTTTTTATTAGATAAATAAGAATGTATATGTAACATCCTAGGAAAATAATGAATAATACATTTTCATATTTATTAATATTTGTGAATTAAATATTAATTTTACTTTAACGGGGTTTCTATGTTCGATAGCATACCCGATACACAACAAAGAGTTTCTTTGAAATCTTACGTTGCACACTAGTAATAAAATAATATTATTTTAAATTGTAGTTAACACATAGCCATTGTATTGGAATAAATGGATAGAAATAACTAAAATATGATTATATATGTTTCTTAAATATTTTTACATTTATCCAATTAAAGATAAAGGCTTAAAATACGAAAAGAATTCAATTTTAGGCATTTATACGCTAATTTTCACTAAAGGTCCAGTTATCGCCTTTTGATGCCGAACCTTCATTAAATATAGTTTTGGTAACTCTTATACATTCTGTTGGACCAAATAAAACTCTTTTTTAGAATTGGGAAAATCAAAATTTACTTTGTGTAAATTTTTGGTATTTTTCCGATAAAGTTCATTTTTAATGAATAGTGAAAAATGATTTATTTTAATTCAAACCCCCTTTTTAATCTAATGTATTTATATGATTAGATTATCTTTTTAATTGGTTTTAAAGTGAAATTAGAATATATTTTTACTATTTAATCCAATCTTTGTTGTTGGAATTAATTTCACTTTGAAATCGGACTTAAACTGGTGTCAATCTTTTGATACTTTTTGTTTCATAAAAACACGCTATTTGTTTTGACAGTGGGAATTAATTATTATATTAATTAATGCAACTTATATTTTTTGAATTTTTTAAAATAGACATAATTTTTGAATTCAGAATATCAAATATATCTTAGGGTGATGTTTTGGTATTTTTATGAAAAACTTCATTTTTTGATAAATAGTGAAACCACTAAGTGGTTCTTAAAAAATTGATTTTTCGTTTAAATGATACTTTAACACTTTTGTTTTTTGTATATCAAAAATCCGACATACATGGTTGTCATCGTGAATTAAAATGTGGTTCAATGGGATTAAAATAATTTTTTGGCGAATAGTAACTTTTATGTTTATTAATCGCGATTAGAGGTAATTAGTGTAGTTTAAGGTAAAAGTAATGTTTTAATAAAATTAAATGACCTAGACACATGTACTACCCTTATTTTATGTGTCATGGCCGAACAAGACAATCCATGGGTCAACTTGGGGACCCCATAGAGCCACTTTGGTAGGAAAATGACATTAATATCTTTTTATTAAAAGACAAAATAAAAATGTCACAAACCTGAGTTGTTTTACTAAAAAAAAATTAAATGTGGTTATACAAGTCAAATGTTTGACTATAAATATTCCTTAGAAAGATAAAAAGATTTCCTACATCATTATATTTTTTTTATAATATTTAGACATTAAATAAATTAAATTATTTATGACACCATGATGATGTAGGGATTACCTCATTATTTAATGATTTAAATAAAATGAAAAGATAATGTAAAATCTAAGACCTAAACATGTCAAAATCCTATTGGATGGGTGGATTTCCAACCCTTATCACCTTATCCTCTACATATAATGTATGATAATATCATTACTTTTCTTGTAACACAAGTCAAAATTTATAGTTCCATCGACAGAAGAAAATATTAACATGGATGATTTCATTCAATATTAATTATGATAACATTGATACCAAACACAAAATATTATAGTTTAAAAGCTATTTGAATAAGATATTATAAGATATACTAAACATCTAATTAACTATAATAATTCATTTTGATTTTTTTTGTTTCATCATTACTCATATTCATTAAATCATATATATGTGTATAAAAATCATTAAAATATAACATGAAAAACATAATTATTAATTATTTATAATTATCTTCTTCTCAAATAAATATATAGGTTTCAGTTTCATTGATATGTATCCAGAAAAATAAATTCATTTCCCATTCAACAGTCATCTAAATGAAAAGATTCTTCAATTCCAAAAACATAGTTTACATTTTATATTTATCATAATAAAGGATTATTACATCCATAAAAAATAAAATACAACTTTATGTAACCAATTACATTTACATAAATATTTTGTCAAACATTTCTAATAGAAAATATTAAATTTACAATGAAATTATAATTTTTTGAAAACTAGGCATGAGATTCTACAAAAACCCATAAAACTATTTTTCCTATATACAAAAATTTATTTCCTTATATTTATGGTTGAATTACTACAAAATTATAATATAAAATTCTACAAAAACAACACTATATAGGAATGTTCACCTAAAATAAATATGATGGAGTTTATATCTTTGATTTCTAATAGTTTTGATCAATTTTTTTAATGATTATTGTCTAACAACAAGGGATGTTTTCTATTCAAAATCAAAACCATAAACATGTTAATACCTATTATATAAGATACTATAAATCATTATTGAAAATTATCTCTTTCAATATAACAATTTTTCGAATAAAATTTTGTTTCCCTTTATAATATTATGTTATAGTCATGAAACAGGTTTGTATTTATCATTGTTCTCTATATGAAGTAACACTTCATTTATACAATCTGATGATTAATTATATTCAATAGATTCAGATTGATATCATAGTACAATTTATTAGATGCGATCTTATTGATTTTAATGTCATATAATTCATTTAGTAAAAATTAGAGACTCACAAATTTTGATAGTGTTAGTTGGTTCTAATTTTTTTTGTATCTTTTATAATTTAGCGTATTTTCCTTTGTACGATTCTTCATCATCAAGAGATAATTCATAGTGAATTTTTTATATTTTATATCAATATTTAATGATAAATTTAATTCATAAAAAATACAACTTATCCATAAATATATGTATTATATAATAAATATAGATTACAATGATTTCCCATTTTAGTCAAACAAATATTAATTTTAAAAAAGTCATGTATATTAAATTTCAGAAGTTATAGTATCAATTATATAGAGAATTTTTATATAAAATAGTAATTTATTATCCAATGAAATAGGGTATCAGGAAGGTGATCCTTTATTAAGAATGTCAATGACCAAGAATCGATCAACAGATAAGATATAACCATCATTTCATCAAAAAATAACATTTGAGGTAAAATCATGTCTCTTAAAATATATAAAAAAATTGAAGGGAAAGATTTAAAATAAATATTATTTAAATGATTATATATTTTAATGTTTTGAAAACTTTTAGAAGAATCTATATAATGTAAAATTATAATAGAATTGGGAAAATCTGTTAACATCGTATACATTTGAAAATTGATTTAAGCTTTTAACCAATAATTTTGAAAATAAGTATTTCATTAAAAAAGATTGATTATAATATAACCACATAAACAGTTATGGATAACATAAAAAATTTACTTATAAAATAATTATCATATATAAAAAATACTTTTTTAAAACAATATTGGGTTATATGGATATGAAGAATGTTATAACTAATCAAAAAGAAAAATAAAACAATCAATTATTTTTATTTTATTCCTTGAAAATTCAATAATGTGATTGAAATATGAAATAATTCATGGAAACTAATTTATTATCAAAATAATAATAAATTATTATAGATAATGACATATATATTTATGGATTCCATAAGTAAACATATAATTTACAAAAATGATTATTATATACCAAATTCTTACATTTATGATTACATTTTAATTGTAAACCCATGAATGAGTGAACATCAAATGAAATATTAATTTACATGATTAAATATACATTCATGTGGAATATATTCAATGGTTTTTAAAATAACCATATAAAAGGAAATAAGTTTAACATAATAATTATATATATATGTATTGAAAATTGATAATAAATCGTGAACCTCGGGCTTCAACAAAGTTGAATCTTCTTTAACATATAATATATAGAGTTATAATTTTTATATTTTCATAATAATAACATATATATTCAAATAATATATTATATTATCTTCTCATAATACCATATAACCCATTTTTGTCAACTCTTTTTTATTATCATTGTTTTGTGTGTCAGGTACATTATTATTCATGTAATTGTTTATTTTGAATTTTTTATACTTATTTATTGACAAATTTTTGATACAATTTATATTTTTAAATATTATATTATTATCATATATATTCATTAAATACATTTAATTTTTCTTCTATGAAAATCACACATGGAAAATGATACAACTTGATTCATGGAGGTGGTAGTCCTCATGCATGCATGAAAAACATTTTAATTTTATAAAATGATATATGTGTAAGGAATAATATTATTTATTAAATTTAATGTGAAATAATTAAATAGTAATTTTAATTTATAGTTATTATTTCAATCATTATGACCATCCATATAAGATGTTGTCTGAAGCATGTTATATCAGTTTGTCATGTGGTAGTCCATTGTACACACGAGTGAAGTAATTGTTTACTATTTTATTGAGAATAAGATGAATAAATATTATCATATTATAATAATATAATATCATTAAATGGATGATATCAGTGATATTTTATCTGAATATTTGGGATATAATTTTATTAGGGTAATGATGTTTTAAAAAAATATTTTCTTTGAGGATGATTACCTATTCCTTCAATCAATCCATTTATTTATCTTATTATGGACCTTAAGGTTATAAAATTGAGAATAAATGATCTTATAAAACATAGAAAATAATTTCATATATATATATTGGTAGGTTTTGGTTTATCTAAATAGATCATGTGGTGGGAGAAAAGTAGTGGGAGGACATTCTAATTTATAAGTGATGTGTATGGTATACCTGTAATTTTTAAATTAGTTAAAATATTATTATTTAATATTAAATTCAATGTATCTCTAATTTAATTTTATCTATTATTATATATAATGTAGGGTAGTTATAAATTCCAAATATAGGGTTTAATAATTTTTATCTTAAACTGTTGTTTCCATTTTTTAGGTTTTACTATTCATAATTAAAAAAATGAATGTGACATTATTAGCAAATTAGAAATTATATTTCCAATTTTGGAATAAATTTTTTCAAAATAAATTTCATAAATTGGATGAATTTAATTGAGAAATAAACCCGAAAATAATGATGAATTTTTTTTAAATAGAAATTATTTTTTTATAGCAGTATATGATCTCACAATATCAATATGGATAATTATTTTTATTATTTTAATTTAAATTATTATACTTATATATATAATAATGATATTTGATTTAAATAAATCATTAAAAGGATTTTTTCATCAAATGAAGATAAGAAAAATATCCACACGAATATTGGTTTCTAAAAAATATCATTTTTCATATCCCAGTAATATTTTCATTACTTCTATTAAATTGATAATCAGTATATATCCAAACATCGCAGAAAATGGATTATGAATCACATGACCCCTAGAAATTTATTAATAGAGATAAATGAGATACCAAGAAAGGTTGAAGAATCAAATTAAATGTTACACATGTCACCACTGGAAAAAACATACAATGTTGAAGAATAAAATCTAATTTTTTACACTACCCCTCCTTCATAAGATACCGCATCCTCTTAGATGTGTTTTTCATTACCATTTCATTGGATATTTCGATACACCCCTCTGATCATCCAGTACATCATACTTTTAACAATTATGGTAAATGTCTTCACAATTATCTTCAATGACCTGAAAAGCATAAACATAATCATCCTTTGCTAAAACACCAAGAATATCTTTATTTGTTACATCCCCGATTAACAGTTCTGCTGGAACAGGATCCACTTGATTTCCCATAACCATGGTTAATACATTTTTATAGGAACATCTTTATATGGGGAAGTCTTGATGTCCTCTTAATTATGGTGGGGGACAGGGCACCAGTCTCCCCCCTGGTGGGGGAGGGTCATTCTATTCCCATCATGGGAGCATTCTTCTCCTTCCTTACCTTATCAACCCCAAAAAACCTTCCGCCTTTTTTCATAAGTTTCATTGTTACTGAATGTTCTAGATCTACTCGATAGAATCCCTAAACTCCCTGTTTTTATTTCTAAGTATACTCAAACCTCAGTGCTTATGAAGCTTAAAATGGTGTTTTATTTTAGGTATAGTCATACATTAATTGATTCCATTAATTGGCATGTCTTCAGATCACTGGATTTGCAAGAGAGGGCGATAGTTGGTTTTCTTGGGAACCGCCATATTATGATTTTCTTTTCATTAGAGTATGATCTTATAAGATAATAGTTAAGTGAATCTTGTATTCTACACGTATATAGGTTCTACCTATATATATGTTCCTTTTACATCCATATTAAACATGATCCTATAATAATGGAGGTTGCGGTGGGTTTCCTCAATTTGACGTTACCTTTACAAAATCCATTAGTTGTTAGAATGCATGGTATTATAGTTGATAAATTTGCGTTCATGGATTGCCACAAAAAATATTTCTTCACCTTGTTAAAACACATGTATGTGTGGAAATAGATGATTCCAAAGTTCTAATTTAATGTTTCTGGATTACACTCGGTGAGTATTACAAGATCAACCCATGTGTTGTTTATGAATCCTAGATGGAGTTCTGTTCTACATATAAATTTTTTATGGCCTAAAAGGATAACTATTTATGGGGGTCTCAGTATTAAATGATGATGGGTATGAAAATATTTAAGTACTTATAGGTTTATAGTGAGTATATCATGCGGGATCATACCCATATGGGTATAGAAAGTGGATTACCATAAATTAATCCTCTAGTGTCTGATGTTTTTATCGTATTTTTGAAATATCTGCGTACCCTCAAGCTCTACAAAAAGCTACTTTGACTCAAGAGAGATATGTAGAGGAGGAGATACTGATTAATGGTTCATATGCCGAGTTTGTGCACCCCGATACTATAAATATTAACAAGGGTATAGGAAAGAACTATAACAGCAACCAAATTAGAAAGGTGATGGGTGACCATCATCCTTTTATGGAATCAACTCTGGTGTTACTGAGCTTGGAGGTTGATATACCTACTGGTGTCTAATAATCTCTTGTTAAGGGTCATTAAAGTGTTAGCAGACAGGATTTGGAGAATATAAATGAGGGTGGGTAATGGTCCATTCAGAATGGTCCATCATATGGGCTTAGGGGAAACTGGTTCACATGACAGATTCATATCTACGAGACCAAGTAGACCAGTAACCACTTTTCTAGTAAAGATCATTTTCCTCAAGGTTATGAGATGGTCAGTGATGCAAAAATAATTGGTGGGATATAAACTACACTCTTTTCAATATGGAACAATAGAAAATGTCTCAAGGACTACTTTTATCTCCCAAAATCAATAAATACTATGTAGGGTAAAAAGATGATATACAATTAGAAATGAGGATTTAATTTATCTAGTTTAAAATTTAAAGTGAATATTGATTTTTATATATGTTTTGGCTGACGTTGTTGAGGAAAAGGTAGGAAAACATGACGTCGATAATGTTTTAATGTAGAAATCATTGTAATTTCATGTCTACTCAATGGTGGAAATGGAAGAGGAGTTCCTTTATATAAATTCATTGTAAGAAGAGCCATATATTATGATGGCCATGTGATTGAAACTCTGTCAGAATATAAATAGGGATCAAGAAGCATGGAAAGAAAAAAATACCTTATACTGATATGAGGTTTTAATAGAAAGAATCTATGTAAGGAAGAGTACTCTCAAACATTGGAAATGTTAGCTGATCACGTTGAAGAATTCATCCTAGATGATCTTGATTACAAGGTGAAATATATATCAAAGAAACACATTAGGGAGAAAACATCTAATAATCTTATTTTCTATTTCAATAACATGTGACATATTTTGAGGGTTGTCATCATAGTTGAACTATTCTTTTCCATATAACTTTTTCCTAGATAAAAATTCAATTTTCCATCTTTCATGTAATAGAGATTTTTATAAGTTGAAGAAATGACATATAGAACACGCTTGGATGCACATCACCTCTATTTATTCGAAATACCTTTATTGTCTAGCGTCACATGGTAAACGGCATAAAACTCTAGATTTTTAATTGAATGAAAAATGGGAATGAAATTTTGTGAAGTGGCACTGATAGGCCTAGATGGTTGACCATGCAGTGCATCAAACATGTGTCTATTATATTGACAGTCATCATAAATAATTAGCACGACAGAAAACCCCTATACATGTACATCAGGAGGTAATGGTTGGAAGAAATTAACAATAAAATCAGAAATAGATTCTTTACTACCACACAGGGCTCCCTGAAGTGAATAACCTGGTTCAGGGGGTGAGAATCTGTATCTGATATCCTAGTGAATGTGATTGACATATTCATAATGTTTTGGGAATCCAACACTGTTTGCAGTTTCTAGGATATAATGTTTAAATAAATTCCCTTAGTATTTAACATTTGTTATGAATGACCACTAAACGTTCCCTAATCTAATTTACCTTGTGATAATTCATCATACAAGGCCTATAAATAAATGGATTCATGCGCCATGCCTTCATCGGTATCTCGAGGAACATTATTATTAGTATTACCATTAGAAACGGCAACCTGTGATGGCTTTGAATCCATCAATGATGGTCCATTTGTATCTATAAGAGGGTTGTATCATGTTCCAGGATCTACTGAGAAGGGGACACATATAAAATTTTTACATTGTAAGAAGGTTGAGCCCCATTAATGTTCCCTGAACAATATTGATAATAAATTGGGCAAGCCTTGCACCACTCATTATTAGGCCCTTTCAGCATACCCTACCAATCATTCTTATTTCCCAATAGTATATTCAATTCTTATTTCTCGACTAAGATTCCAATTTTTTTTAGTTTGATCACTTCAAACCCATACAAAAGTCATCATGGGTATGACCAATCAATATCAATTACTGTATAAATAATTAACATGATCATAATCAATGGAAAAATATTCATTCGGAAAATAATAATTTTTTTGACATTATATATAAAAATATATAATATACAATATTTTGAGGAAAATAAATTGGCCACTATGTATAATTTATTGTTGTATGTTAGATTCATCGTTCCATTAAACATTATTTTATAAAATATTTATAAATAATAATTGCTAAAAAAATGATGATGGTTACTTTTTATAGTATCCACATGTTATAGAATTTGTTAATATATTTAGGATTTCTATGATGTACTTTTACCAGAAAAGCTATCAAATTCTACAACACATGTTCTATAGTTTCATGAATCTATATAAGATATTCACTACTAGATATATCAAGTTCAAATTATAATTTTCTAATGGTGATAGGATTCATGGGTCAAGAATATACTCAAATTAAATAAGAAATAGAACACATTAAGTACTTTTTATTCCCTTAGTGGAAATTGAAAATAATAAACACTAGATCCCATTTTTCATAAAATTTATAATCACTAATTTGATTGGGGAATATATTACCTTTCATATCAAACCATATAAAAACTATCCAAAGAGACATATTCAAATATTATGACCTCTCACATGAATTTAAAATTAATTTCATAAATTATCAGCATAGAGCTTTCTGATTCATTGATATATTTTAATATGGGTTTGAATAGTTCTTACCATTAACCATGTATCCAAACCATGTTGTTATCCCAAAAACATCCATTAATTAAATTCTTTATAACATGGAAGTTTATAATATCAATTTATATATTATTTAATAAATGGATTTATATTATTACTTTAATGTAACAATTGGGTTTATAATGGAGGAATAGTATGTTTAATTGCACATACGAAATGCAATTATGAGATTTAAGAGAACCATTATATACAAAAAAATAACATTATTGAATGTTAAATTTGTTACCTAATTATTATTTTTGATTGAATAAACCATTTTTATTGTAATATTAAAAAATTTATGAATATTATATATAATTTATTTACAAATACATTCATTCTTCAAATTAAAAAAATTTTACAAATCAAAAATACATTTTAATAAAAAATTGTTTATTTCACATATAAATTTTTTGAATTATTAATATTTTATATCTATTTAATTATTATTATTTTATAAAAATTATATCATTTTTGAGAATATAATATCAAAAAAATTTATGGTGAATTTTTATGATTGTTTTACATTTTGTGATTTTTCAATCAATAGTTAAAAAATATTTTTTCATAGTAAATCAACGTTTTGGTTCAGTATAAACATTACATTGACTGGAAATATTAAACCATAGATCCATTAACAATATAGACACAACCCAAATACCCCAAAACCAAAAAAATAACCAAACCATAAGTCCTAAACTAGCATAAATTTAAATTACAATTAAATAAACTCAAAAACTCTTCTAATTGCTAATTTTAAAATAATATATAAAAACAACAGTATGTGGACTCGCATCAGATGACAAACGAGTTCATGCCACACAAATAATTTCAAAAGTAACCATATCATCACTAATATAGGATGTCATAAAATGGAAAACCAAAAATATAAACAACATTAACTAGTGCTTCATTAGTATCTAATAACAACACCCAAGAAATATTTCGTCGAAACAAAAGAATATCACAAACAAAAATAGTCAAAATTAGGATCATATTCCAACTACTATAGTCAAAACATACCTTCTGATGTTCTATGAGAAGGGATGACAAGATAGAACAATCATTGAAATTAAATAAAATAACAACAACGCTGGAATAACAGATAAATGTGTACCTAAAACAACAAAGAAAACAACATCCTTGATGATCCCATGATGAATCCTTATGACACCAATGGAACTTTATTATTGAAAAAGGAATTATACTAATGAGGTAGTAGCTCCAGGGTTTGATATGTCAAGACAACACATCCCATGGTTGGATGACCTAACATCGACACAAAATGAACATTGACGATGAGGGTATCAAAGATGATTTGAACTGTGATTGATAAAATATGATCAATATTTTTTTGAAAAATATTTAATAATTTGAAATAGTGATAGCATAATTTCTCTCATAATGAATAGAAAAAGTAGTAAAAATTAATTTTCAAGGTTAAGGTAAAAACGGTTCAACTGGGGGAAATAAAAAAGATAAGTGTTTGGTTTCCAATTGAGTATGTCAGAATATTATTAGATGTCCATATTTCGACTTTATTTTATAACCTATTTGAATATAATTTAATTTTGATTCATTTTATTTGGTAATTAATTTTTCATTTTTTTATTAAATTGATAAATGTGGTATTCTTTTTTCAAGGGTGTCCCCCCATCCACTTATTAATGTGAATATACTCACCTCACTTATTCACACACCTCATGAAATTTTTATAAAACAAAGAATCTTCAAAAATTATTTCCATCATAATTTCCCACATTTCATATCATTATTTCATTACAAAAATAAAAATCCAAGGGTACTTAATATGTGATAAATACTAATATTCTCTACTATAAGGTAATTCTATTGACTTAGATCATTATTTTTACATTTTATTTTATTACAATAAATACAGTTAAAAATTAAAGTATAATAAAACAATTGTATCATATACGAGGATATTTTATTTGGTTTAAATATTAATATTTACATATCTTCTTCTCCATAAAATATAGATAATATCCATCACTCGTGTGTATAACGGGATACCGCCTAATGAGATGATGTAATTATTTTCTATCACCAACTCACATGGATTGTCATATAAATATAAATAATGATTTTATATTGTATATTTCATGATTTTAATTCCTAAAATTAATATATCCAACAAATTATAACCCTTCATTCTTTAAGGTAATGATATATTCTCTTTGAACATATATGTGGTCGACCATCTCTATGAAATGATTCATACCTTTCTCAATGTAATGATTTTAGAAATTGTTAAAAAACAATAATTACATTAAAAAATATAATGTTTATGATTTCAATATCATTATTCATGTAATGTAACAATATTATATTTATAATAAATTGATCATTTGGGATGAAATAGGAATGAAAAAAGAAGTAAACAATTGAAACAATAATAATAATGAAATATTATTAACGAATAGTTGAAAATATATTTTTACAAGATCATATATGACATATTAAATATGAATATGACCCTCCAATACAATATTTTTTTAAAAAAATATATATTTTTATATAATGGATGATCTAATAAATGTAAACTAGGAGAAAGGGACATCATCACTATAACACTTAATTGAGGAAAATTATAATATATTAAAATTTGTTTATAATATATGGTGTTTACACTAATTCTTATAAATAAAATTTCATGAACAATTTATAATTTTTTTTATATTTGTTTCAATTTAAATTATTTTATCCATTGGTATTTCACAAGGAATTTATGAATTGGATAATAATTGTGAAACTCAATTACAATTGATTGGGAAAAAAATGTTCATCATTTTATTTGTTATTCCTTTATTATGAGTGAAATTTATTTTTAATAATTATTTTTATATTGTTATTTTATTTATATGTACTCACATGTGATTCATATAATATTTAATTTTTATTCACATATTCTTCACATTGCTTAATCCTTATATCAACTGTATTATTAATATAAAGAGATTTCATCTCAATTTTCACTCTATTGAGATATGTTTGGTATTAAGTACATATTTATTTATGTGATGTGTACGTATATCCAGAATGATATTTTATATAATTAATCTATTTATAATCATTTTAATAAATTTTTTATAATATGTTATCTGTTTTATTGGCATTGTGATAATATAGTTACCAAATTAGTTCGATTTTATGATTTATTGTAATTTTCTATTGTATATTTATAACAAAAATAATATTTAATTAAATAATATGATATTTATCAAATAAAAAACAGTATATTTATTCTCATATAGTGATTTTTGAATTTATAAATTATTAGTAAAGGTTCTCTCTATTTGATTAATAAATTTATGTGGAAAAATTTAAATAAAAGTATAATTTATTTATCCATTCAAAATTGTATTCTTTTTCATCCATATATATGTTTCCCTTAAAATGAAATACATATTATATTTAATACTATAAATTATTTATTCATGAAATATTTACCCATGTTTCAATTTTTACAAAATGGTATGAATATTTTTTTATCATTTTTATAAAAATGTACATTTTCACTTATTACCAAAAATCTGAAAGGAATCATGGTTTTACCATAGATGGAATGAAAATAGTACTACCATTATCATGAAAACACATTTTTTGATGTTTGATTTTCTATTAAATAAAGGGGTTTTCAAGATATGGTTTTACATTATTATTCGTTATATATATATTATTTGAAACATATTTTCTAATGGGAAAATACAATTTTTCTGAACAATGTTTTTAATGATAATCATATATTATTTTAATTCATGATGAACAAACCCATTTATTTTAGTTATACTCCAATAAGGCTGTTTTATAATCATAACACCCTTATTATCTATCTTGATGGTTTATGATTAGATTTTCCAGAGAAGGTACTGACATTAACTTTTTTATTAATGTATTAGTGTATAATTTTATTTTCGAATATTCACTTCATTGTGATCATTATACATTAAATTTTACTTAAATGTACGTATTATTTATAATAAATGTTATTATTACATAACGAGAATATAATATTTACATATGTTATTTTATTTTGTTAATTATATTATCGGACGAAGAAATCATGTTAAATTTGTATTTTGTACTCTATATATATTTTTTCTGATAAAGAATATTATTCATAAATTAAAACTATCATGTGATATATAGGGAATTCAATGGATATGTAGTGATGGGAATGGGTGGGAAATTTATTTCCAAAAACATCATTGGCTTCTCTAATGAGTCAAATCATTATGTTTTCCTTAAAGTCATCCATACTAATAGTTTTAAACTATCATTTTCCAATGTCTTCAAGATATACGTGTCAGGGTGTCTAAGACCATGACTTCCAATATTAGTCATTTCCTTTCATGAAAATTTAGATAAAAATAATCATGATAAGACTAAATTATAATTTATCCATAGGTCTGATTCACAATCATGTTATTATTTATCTGAAATTATTTAATTACAATTTATTATTTCCATATTGTTATTCTTGATAATATTATTGAAAATATATATATTTTTTAATTTTTTAAAAATAAATATTGTTTTATAGATTGTTGATTCATGATATATTAATTAGTTTGTAATAATTTAAAGTCATCAGAGATAAATATTTATTATTTTTAAATTCCCAATTTCATGAGGATGAAATCATTTAATGTTTTAATGGTTCATAATTTTTACTCTCACTATTTTCTAATTCATTTTTTCGAATGTAATTTATGACTCTAGTAGAAATATAGTTTACAACGAGTACTAAAATATTAATACATCGGTTATGAGAATTATTTTTTATCGTGTCTTCATAATGATTCCACAAAATTTTGTATATAATGTGTGAGACCATTAAGGATAGTATTTATGAATATTTAGATGAAATAACAGGAACTACAATTTGATAGACATATATTAAGGGACATATCATAAGAACCAACACTGATGGTATAAATATTTATAATATAACTTCTTAATGTTTTGTAAGGTATATATTATGTGGGATTCATATAAATATATTCGTATGTAGGTACAATAATTGAATGTATCTCTAAAATAGTTATATATTGTTATAATAACTCCAAAAAGGTAACATTGGTATTTGAATTGATCATCTCCTGATGTTTGATAATTGACCTTGACACACACCTATATTGATTCTCTTAGGGTACATGAATGGAATAATTTACTTTTTTATTAAAACCCCTCATAAGGTATTTGAATAAATTATTAAAACAAATGAGCTAGGTAAAAATTATGGTGTCATAGATAGATAGGAATGTGTAATGATTTAGACAACCCATAATGAATATATAGATTTCTGATATGAATATTGTTCCCTAAAATATGTTTTTTGGTTTCGTTAAATATTTGTTAAAAGAATGAATCATCATAAAAATAAATATTAAAGAACGTGTGGTGGTCTTCATCAACGAAATTGAATGATGACAAGATTTATGGATATCATGATTTTGATTAATAAGGTATAAAAATGTATGATTAATGACATATACCATAAAAAAGTCATGTAATTAAAAATGAATAAGGATGGACTTTGATAAGAGAATGAATGGTAGATGCTATAAAGTAAATAGGACTGATTTACTATGTGTAAAAATATGGAAAGAGACATAGAAGAGAATTTCTCCATGGAACAAAAAATGTATTATTTAATGAAAATAAATTTAAATTGAATCAAATTTATGTAGAAAAGTGAAGAGACCAGTGTAAAAAATTAATTATTATTACAATGACCGGTTTATAGTTTTTTTCATTAAGGTGGTGAACTAGGGAATTTTCATAGTTAGTAAATATTTAAAGAATAATTACAAGACCAAGAATTGAAAACTTATAATTTTAAATTGTAGAAATGTTTATGTATTTGGAATATATAATTATATTTTATAAGTATTTTTAGAAATGATATGTTTTCAATAACATTCATGAAACATTTAGTGACTGTGTTAATTTTTTTGGAAGCATATATTTCATCATTGAATACTAAATCATATATTTTGGATATGAATATGGGTTTATGAGTTTATGTTTGATAATATATTCTATGTATTAGACACAAATTTTGAGGTATTTAGTAATGATATTTTAATTTGATTAATAATCATTTGGGAAATATTGATTTGTTTTTAGGTATATGTGACACTAAGGTTACAAATGTAGTATTATTATTTGAATAATGAGATATTTATATAATTAATATTATTTAAAACCATAATTTTATATATTATTGTTGATGTGAGGGTAATTTTAATAAATTTAAAATTAGTTGATCTCATTTGGAAAATAATTTCTTTTGAAACCCATTGTGATTTAAAAGTGGTATGAAAAATAATATTATTTTTTTGGATATTCATAATTTATTTAATCATTATAAGTGTTAAATAAGTATAGTTTATGAAATATTAATACCCACACATATGTTGAAAACCTATCACATCCATGAATTCTATGGGTCTTAATACCAAAATCAAATTGAGATAAGGTAGTATCAACTACAAATGGAATATTTAATGTTTTGGTTAATATGAATATTTTTTACATTAAGATATTTACTGATAAATAAAAATTTGATCTTTCGTGTTATTATTGTTTTTTTAGATTATGGTATTTTATTAGATAACTAGCGCAAAGTTTTTTTGTTATGGTAATTATTTTGGTAAGTGAAAAATAAATAATCCCTCATTTATTGAATTATGGTTTTTTGAAGAATTTAATTAAGTGATTCATGCATAAAAAAGAATCATCAATATTCATTTAATTAAATAAGAAATTATGTTGAATTGATAAAATCCCACAAAAAAGGATGATATTGTGATGTTGAAATAAATACATATCATGTTAGTATATTTTCTTGATTTCACTATCTTTATAGTAAATGAATAACTTGACTATAGGGAAATGGATATTGAAATAATATCTTTATTCATTTACCATCATTTTTTTATGAATCAATTGTCTTATTCACACCTCATCAGTCTATGATTTTATGGTCTTTATCTTTATCTTAATCAATAAGTATCTTGTTATGAATGATCCCCATCATTATCAACAATTATTTTCACTTTTCCTAAATAACCTATAAATTTTTTTACTATTTTGAATGCATGTTATGTGTTATTATAAATGGCATTTTTCAGTCCCCTTAATCTATTATTGGGATTATTTTTTTATTATTCTTCTTTATGATATATGATTTCCATAATGGGTTATTTAAATTTCAAACCATTTATTTTCTCATCCAAATTTATAATGCAAGGATAAAATTTATTGAATGTGGTATTAATTGACAGAAAAATATTTGTGTTGAATAGCATTATGTTTAATAACTTATACAACCCAAAACACTAAGATTTAAGAGAATAGTGATACAGTACTAAATTTTTTCTATTTTTGATTTCCATTATAACCTATAAATTTATTCATAACGACTGATAAATATAAATAAAGTAATAAAAAAAATTTAGTAGGTCTAAAAAATATACTTATAAATATCTATATAATTATAAATAATATCCCATTATTCTTTAAAAATTTATTTTCATAAAAAGATGATTCATTAGAAATTTTATGTTTTGGAATTATAATTAATTTATACAACATTAAAAATAATAATTCATATAAAATATATCATTTTCAAAATTGGCATATCAGAATTCACTTAGTGTGATATTTTAGGACTTTTCTAAATATCTTGATTTTAAGTAAATGCTGAAAAATACCAATTTTGGAAAAACATCCTTTTATTTTCAATATAGTAAATAATTTTAATTTCCCACTATTCGTCTATTTATTTACAATGTAACTTAACAAATATTTATTTATATTTATTCTATGTGACTACATTTAAATCATGTTTTTAATGACCCCAACCCTAATAGCTTCAAGTCAGTGACTACTTTATTTAATTAAAATAAGATACAAGTAATCACCTACTAAAAGACTGAATTGTTTACTATTCATGGTCAATAAGATAGAAAACAATTCCCATATTAAAATTTTAAACATAAATTAAATCATAAAGTTTTTAAAATAGAATTATTTTCTCTAATATATAATTTTATATCATTATTAGTACTCATCTTTGATTCATGGGAAAAGAACCAAAATAAGGGTGATATCAAATTCATAGTAATGTAAATGTACAATAAATACTATCATTAATCAATAATATTAATAATAGAAGGTATTAATTAAAATTAGACTTTTAGTAATTTTAATAAAATAATAAATATGGAGAGTTAGTTAATATAGTTGACATTACATTTAAATAATAACATAAAAATCCTAGAAAAGTAACTCATCATCAATATAAAGATGTAAATAAATGAAAGAAAATTCAATTTAACAAATACATTTAGAATAAAATACATCCCAATAGAATATCATTATAAAAATTTTATGGATAATAATAATTGAATTATTGATGGAGGAAATTAATATTTATTAGACATGATAATATCATGAATCATGATACCTCTATTTTCATGTTTTTTTTCGATGAATATAAAAAATATGGTTATGTGTACAACAGAAACCTATTTTACTTTGTCTCACCAACTGATTCATCTCACGAGACAACAAATGAATTAAGGGGATATCTAAAATTGGGCCCCACCAATATCTATATATCCCAATCCGTCCACATATATCATATGCTTGATTTAATTCTTGAACAATATGACTAATTTAAAAATATATTTATTGAATAATGAATATATATTGACACATATTTTCTAAATAAAAAAAATATCATTCAATCTAAAACAACATATATTGAAATTATCTGTGGTTTAATAAATAACTACATCAATGTCAAAAAAATAAGGATATTTTGATGAAATTTAATTCCTAATTATATAACGAATATGGATAGTTTAATTCAAAGTTAATTAATGAATAAATTAATCAATAACGTTAATTTTAAATAAATAAATAATTAAGGATAATACATATTCTATAAAATGAATAACAACAGTATCGATAAAAAATATCCCTTGTATATTTAAAAAAAATAGATGGATTCTATAATTAATGAACATAAAAACTATAAAATGTTCATTAAAATGACCAAAATATATCATCAACATTGAAAATCTATTTTTGAAAATAAAATGTTATATAATATTAGGAAAACACTATTTTTGGAATATTGTTTTATAATATTAATATAATATTCATGGATGTTAAATTTCCAGACCATAATAAATTTTTCGAATGATGTATAATTGAAAAAACCAATCCTTTCACACTGTGTTAAAAATGGTAAAATTGACCTCTTTTGGAATGGAAATATATTATTTCATTCAATGAAAATTGAAAAAATTTGAACATCTGTAAAAATTTAATTAACAAATTATTTTGGAAATGTTAAAATATTTCTAGAAACGTTTCTTAAAACATAAAATAGGAAGGAATTTTTTTTACCGAAGACGGAAATTATGTCAGATATTTTAAAAAAAATTATTAATAAATTTAAGTACCAATTTATTGACAATATGGTAATATTAAATAAAAAATAATGAAAACCCATAATTTAATAAAATGATATGGTTTAATTTTTTAAGTATCAAATGATAATGTTCAATAGATATTCAATAATAAATAATCCCAATTGAAATGGTATTGTGAAACAAGCCCTTAAAACAATGATTACGTTAATGTGAAAATTAATCAATTAGTAAATTTTCAGAATAAAATTATAATCCAGAAAAAAATTTAAATATAGTGTGATTTTTTTTAAAATTCATTTCACATATAATCATAGAATATTCATGACAATAATAAGTAACATAACCAAATGGAATAAAATTTAGTTATGAAATTCATTATCACATTGTAATTTTCAAGTCACATTTCCATTGAATAAAAAAAATTAAAACATAAGAAACCTATTCTAACTGATTCATTATATTATAAAAATTGTTTATTATGTACAGAAAATAAATTTAATTAGGTTAAAAATTATAAATTATTCCTTAATAATAAAATTGAGATGAATTACCTTACCTATTTCATCTTTTTCATTGAATGTGATTTATAATATTTTATATTTTTTTAAGTATGTTATAAATTTGTAATTGGAAAATTTTCAATTTTAAGATATCAAATATTATGCTCTTATAAATTTCTTCAACATGATTGTTTATAATATTTCATTATTTTCATTGTTTCATGTTATAATTTCCTTGTTTTCTATTTTATGATTTGTTATGAAATATATGGTTTTTAGGTATATGGTAATGATGAATAATTTATTGATCTATATAAATGTTATAAATATCATTTTCTATTAGTTAAATATTTATAATTATTATTGAAATTGAAAAATGAAAATTGTTCACATCAAATTATTGATATGATAAGTCATATGTACTCACTAATGATGATAAATTTGTTCTAATGAATGAACAGATACAGTCATCTATTATATTTTAATATTAAAAAATCATTATAATTTAATACATATATAATTAAATTTATACACATTACATTCAACTTATATAATTATTGAAAAATTAATTATATCTCTTCATGAGGTTGTGCTTTTTCATTCAAAGAAGTGATTTTTTCAATATTTAAACAGAATGGAACATAAGATAGTATTGGATATATTTAATTTATTAATTATAATAAAATCTTAAATATCATTTATATTTATTAAATCCATCATTATATCTATCCTTGAATTGTGGTGATGTAAAAATTTATATTGATCCACGTGGTAGTAGTTCTTCGTAAACATGATCAACGATTTTGATTCCCATTTTATAGAAATGTCGATGGTTATATGTCATTGCAAAACATTATAGCATCTTATTATTCTAAAAAACATATGTTATTATATATTAATGGTTTCATTATATATTAAAGAGTTTTAAAAAGAATTAAAATAAAAATTATCATTTAAGATTGTTACGTCATTTTTAGAGAACTTAAGTAGGATTTCAAAAAATCCTTTTCGGGATAAATATATAATGAAATAATGTTCAATTATATTTTTATTGAAAATTAATTTATTTGGGTAGGTATTGTGGATTTTTTTAAAATGATTATAGTTGGATATGGTGGTCTATTATATGTGCAGGAGAGGATAAACATCAAATTTTTTTAGAGTTTCAATCACACCGAAATTTTTATCATGCCAAAATACACCAAAATTGGTCATTATATACTATTAGAGGTAATGAGATCAAAAATATTCTAATCATGTTGTATTACATTTTTATTTTGTTTTCATCCCCAATCATTTTACTTTTACCGATAAAAAATTAGATTTTATATTTACAACAAGAATTTATTTTTAATGATTTTCTATACATTATGAAAAAAATAAGTTATTCATATTTCATAAAATAAATTAATATAATTGAATATATGGAATCTATTTATCGAAATTCAACTGATATGTGTTGTATAATATTTTTACTTTTAACGACAGAAATGTAATGGGAATGCATGTTTTCATACTAAAAATGTTCAAAATATAAAAATATTTTTAAATAAATTCTAAATTTTAGAATTATTAAAATTTAAATATTGGGAATTAATATATATTTAATATATCATATATTAATTTTAAAAACATTGTGATAAAATATTAATTTTTAAATAAATTAATTAAATAAAATAAATATTCATTAAAAAACCCTGGTTTTTCCTTTATTAATCTAAATATTTATCTTTACATAAATTTATTGAAACATCACTGCATAAAATTATGAAATTAATGTAATTTTTTTAATTAAAATTCATTACCTAAAACTTGTGATATTTATTTAGTAATTTAGTTTAAATGAATAATAAACTTCTTTCTTTTAATTTTAATTTTCATAAAACATTTTTTCAATTTTTAATGATTCTTATTTTCCTAATAAATACATTGTCGTTGATTTTATTTTATACATTTTTAATTAATATATTCTTTATGATGTTTTAATTACTATTTATACCCTCCAATATAATGGCTATTTTATAACATAATTTTGTTTTACTATTTACTTATACACAGTGTTAGGTGCTCTGCAATTTACAAAGGGATCAAATTTATAAAAAAAATACATTATAATGGATAATTTTTTAATAATCTAGTATAGTATATGTTTTGTATTTTTTATTCTATATCCAAAAAAATTTATTTTTTAAAAATATCTTCCTATTACATTTTCACCACATTAAAAAAATAACTCTCATGATTTAATCGTGGTCTTGGTAGTTAATGGAATGAAATTCCGAATTAATATTATTAAAAAAAATATAACAAAAGGGTTAATAAAATATATTATTTTTGATAATGAAAATGAAATAAAATGGTCATATGAAATAAAATGTAACTATCTTTCTATGTTTCATAACATTAGCAGCATGTGAATATATGGACATAGAGTAAAAGTGTAACTAATTATGGATAGTGATAGATATCATTGATCATTAAAAAATCAATGATTAATGGGTAGTAAAAGTCCTCAAAACCTTAAATGTTTGCTGATTTAAAAGACCATCTGATTCATCATATATTCATTTAATAGTATAATGTCTTTAAATATCTATTTGGTATTTTTTGAATTATTTTACTATATAATAATTAAAGGAAACATACATATTTTATTTGTTTATATTAGTTAAGAAAAATTTAATCCTATATTTGTGTTTTTTGAAAATATAAATTTATTGAATAATATTATAGATAAGTATCTGATAAATTAATTTTTTTAGACTGATATAATAAAAATTATTTTAACAAAACGTATAATCCATAAAATAGTTAAAAGTATTTTTATATATCCTTAAATAGTTTCATAAAATAATATGATTAACACATGTTAACAAATATAATACATTAATCAATAAACCTCAACAGTAACACCAATGGTTCCTCAATAATTCTTTTTCTAGAATATTTTGACTAAAAACATTGATATATTAACCAAAATATCATCCACATTAGTGCTAAATGGAAGAACCATGTCTCTCTTATGTTGTTGGTTCATCCCTATGGCCTTGCCAAATGTTATGGTTTGATACCTAGCATGGATGATGTACTTTTTCTAAAACTATTATAGTTAATTACAATAATTTTTAGAAATAATTATGACCAATAATTACTATGAATACAAAGATAAGATAAAACATAATGGTTACAATTGACATTAGTCATTAGGAAAAAAATATAATGAAAGTCTTCATAAAATATTATTTTAATATATAAATACAACATGTTGTATTCCAATAATTACTTTCCAAAATTTATCAATAATCATCTTATATTGTCACCACAAATGTTTTATGAAATGGGTGATTATGAATTTGAACTTATGATCAATCTTAATATCATTAACTCCTGATGGAATCCAAACCTATTATGTTAATAATGAAATATATTATTTATAATTTTACATAATACTTAGATTATTCTTAATTATTATGTCCAAAATATTATTCATTAAAAATTATTATAATTAATTTATAAAATAGTAATATATTAATAGCCTCCCAATTTTATTTCAACAATTTTAATTACATAGTGAAGAATGTAACCATTAAATTAGGTCATTAGGTGAAATAATTCCAAGGTTTCTCAAATTTTATTACAATAACTATATATATAACTATCGGATGAAATATAATTCCTTCTATTTCGCTGTGTATTTTTCTTTAGTAGTTCAGTTATTTATGAAATTGTTTTCAAGAAAAAAAATTCTCATTCCTTTGGTAAACATTCACGGGTGTCTCTTTTCATATTAAAATCTTGAAGGAAATAATGCATTATTTTTTATATAGTATATAAAACAATATATCATAGAAGACCATTCCCTTTTCATCTTTAGTGATTTTGATATTTGGTTAAGATATAGATAGTTAATCATTTTTTGAGATATCACATTACTCATAATGATTATTATATTTACTATTATCATCACCGCATTTGTCTTCTCATAGGAAGTACATTGATTTTCATAATCAATTTTAACATGATTCATTCATGTTTGAACCATTGACCAAAATCGAAAAGAATAGTTTTGAGAAAAAAACAATCATATTTCTAAAATCATATAATCCATTACAGGATGTAATATTATAGATACATTAATTTCTATATATGACAACATAATTTTAACCAAAATCATTCATTTTTATAATATTTACCAATCAATCAAGATGGATTGTAATTAATATGTGAATCTTCCAAATAATATTCATAGGGGAGTCAAAACATGTTTTTAGGAAGGCCCATTATGATGTTCTTGTTATTAATTTAGTCAATCCAGAGACACCAATTTTAGATTTCATACCACTAGGTACATTTGTGCCAAAACCATGTCCACTTTTACTTTCATGAAAATGATGTATTTCATTTAAAAACACATAATATAAACCTTCATAAAACAATATGAAGTTATTTAAAAAATATCATCCAATTCTATCATTATTTTTTCATCCCTAATCTATGATTTCATAAATGCAGTTCCCAATGATTCCACTACACATCCATCGATACTAACTAAAATATCCCCAAACCCTGTAGCATAGAGTGAATGTCTACTTTATTACATTGTAATACGGCTCGTGGAATATTATTTATATGGGATGAATGGTTTATTATTCATGCTAAATTAGATACATATATGATTCCTATATTAAATTTGAGCACAAAAATTTATTTTTAATAGGGAATATCATTATTCCCTTTAGAATATTTATGCATATTAGTCTTATTACACATAAAAAATCCTATTCAAAAATGTAGACCCCAAATTATTAGTTAAGGTTATGAATAGTTGAAGAAAACATTAATAAATAAGAATAATCATGGAATGCTGAAAAACAAAACACACAGTCTATTTAAATAATTTGACTAGAACAATCAATATGGAAATGTAGATAAATTGAAACAGTTTTATTTTATTCAATAACAAGTATATTATATCAGAATAATGTAAAATCAATATGAAGAGGTAAATAACTACGAATACATGCAATTTACCGAATAAAATAAGAATGAAATTCATATAGACTTAATGAAATTGTATAAATCACATTGATAATCCTAAGTGGATTCTTTAGGAATGATATAGTTAATTATTGGATGTTATGATATCAAGAACCATGATACCACTACTTTCAAGACCTTTATTAATACATTTTATAATTGATGGGTATGTATAAACTTGAAACCCATTATACAAGGGTTTTCCAATTAATCCATCTCAATAGAATACGGATTCATCATGGTATTATCTATAAATATGACCCACCCACATATTCATATATAAAGGATTCATTTTTTATCGAATAATTTATTTAATTCATGAAACAATTCTTTATCAACTGATATTTTTATTGATTAATGAATATGGATTTATCAATATTTCCCCAGTCTATCAAATAACAATATATGTAAAACACCATATCTGGAAATAATATATAGTTTACTAAATAAGTATAATCATGACAAATGATATGGATATTTTGGGTAATTTATAGCTCCAACAAAAAATGGAATGTTGATACTTCAAGAGAATTTTTATGAATACAAAAATAAATCATGAAAGTAAATTAGATTACATTTTGGGTTCATGAAATATCATAAATCATCCTTAAAATGAATAAGGATGGTATCAATACAACAAATGTATATTATATTATAAGTCAAAAAAGGATTTTTTTCATTTATAAATAGAACTTCTATAAGGAGATCATCAAAAAAATTAAAAAAAAATTAACTTTTAAAATAAAATATCAAAACTAATAACATCAATATTATTTTGGAAAACATTTTCCTTTAAAAATAATATTTAAAACTTGTAAAGTAATCTTCAATGAAAATATATTTCATGGTGGAATGAAAATACATTAATATAATATAATTAAAATACATTACTTTGAAAATATTGTAAAATGATTAAAAATATACTCATTCAGAAATAAAGAATCATTACAAGCCTATTTTTGAAGATTTATCTAGGGAACAACCACCTTCTGTTAATTTGTGCTGGTGTATCTATTCTGATGTAGGGAATTCCTTCATTCCAAAGGGGGGATACTATCATCACATTCAATGGTGATTTATGTCCATATTCTAAACAAAACAGTGTGATATCTATTCCTCATTCATAGATTACTACGTTTAATTTTTCTACTATTCCCGGTCTCCCTTGTAGAATTATTCTATTTTGTTGGTACTCTTTCCCAATAAAATCTCTTAGTGGATGTTGGATAAATACACTATTTCATTAGGGGCTTTCTAAGGGGACATAAGATGATAAATACCTTTTCTATTAAGATTATTCACATTGGGAATCATAGTAATTACTAAAACTAGTAACATTGGTCTGATATATCTTCCTCATATGAGGAAACCTCGTGGGGGAATCTTGAGAGTGGATCCCAAGGAATATCCTATCAATCATGATGTATCTAATGAAAAATTCATATCATCTAGTGCATTCTCTTATGGAATCCCCTTCATGGAATGAGGAATATGATGGAATTAGTTCATAAATTATATTTTCCCACTGCAGGAATCACATTTATATAATGAGGTTGTAGTATGAGAACGGTCATGATTTTAACACTGATTTGAGATAGAAGGATTCCAATTAGAACTCTCAATAAAGGCGAATCAAGGATTTCTGTCCCATGGAGGGGGACAAAAAGGATTACCATTAGATGGGATTAAAAAACAATAGGAATCCAATATACCATGTTTAGAAGATAATGTTCGAAACCTATGTTGGTTGATAGAAGTTGTGGGCATATATATGGGAGATTCTGTCCACAAAAGGAATGCACTTAGTAGGATTGTGTGGGACATACACATTGGAGAAGAACAAGTTCTACTTGGATCAGTTTTGATGTTTATGAGGATATAGATATTAGCATTATAATTGGGTGGCATGATAATTATGAGATATATAGGCTATATAAAATTTGGTTGGATATATATGAAATGGATTGAATGAGTGAAATATATGGATTGTCTGGTGCATTGGGTTTATAACTGAATGAGGATTCCTATATATATATATATCAATTTATTGGGAATAAATTACCAAATATTTTGATATGAGGAATTGGGGATTACATGTAGAGATTAGGCATATATTGTTGGGGATTACTGTTGGAAGCTACTGATCAGGTGGTATAAGGGATTGGTTTTTGGGGATTAAACATATGATAAAACCATTAATATAGTGGGTGGTGTAGATGAATAATTATGAATGGTCTTTAAATTGTCTTCATTCATAATTTAACTTATTGGGAATCAAATACATAAATGTTCAAGAAGGGGTGTGATCTCACTAGGATGCGGTGGCCCAAGTAATATAATAATGGATTTTGGATGGTTGTTTGGGGATACACATGGAGGATGCTCTTAGATGAAGGTGGATGGGTGTAAACATCACCACTTACCTATATGACCATGTGATTAATTATAAATAAAAGAAAAAAGATGATGTAATTGACCTAACATCTATGTCATGAATGTTTTTCCAATGATATATGTTTTGGGGATTACATGTAGAACTTCATGAGGAAGAAATCATTCCATCTGAGGTGGATCTTATTCCTATTGAGTTGGGGTTTCCAATACAGACTTCCTGGGGTGGATTTCATTCCATCTAAGTAGGATCTGATTCCATGTAGGGATGATATAATTCCATTTCACTCATGCATGTATCATCCTATCATATGTGTGTGGTCCATAGACATGAATGTTTTTTTTATGCAAGAGGATTACACATTGGTGAGGGAGACGGTGACATTCATTGAGGATCCAACATGGGGAATATAATGTTAATTTCATATGGGTAAGGAAGTAGATTGATTTCATTCATTGAGGACATTAATTTTAGGATATTTTACATCAGGTAGTGTGAATGTGGGAGACTCACTCCATATACATTGGTATTATATTATCATCGCTCTTGAACCCTGAGGTGTTGTATCAGTTCATAAATTCAACAATATGATAGTGAGGAGGAGTGGTCAATCATGAGGTCCACATTAGCATCCATATGCTTATAAGAAAATGGGGTTACCATTTATATCCTGAGAAGAAAAAGGTAAATTGGTATCAATATTTATACAAGTAATGGGGTAGGCCATAGTAATTGTTGTAACATGTCCCCGAAGACTTGGGGTGTTGCTGACATAATTCTTCAAATGTAGAGAGTAATGAAGCACTCAACCACCACAATGAGGTGATTTCTAAGGGGAGGGAGTAAGGGGAGACCGGGGAGAGGATATCAATAAGGTATATAACAATTAAGAGGATTGAATTGGGAAGAACTATTTATTGATGGTGGACAGGGTCTTGATGAATAAATAATTCATCTAATACATAGTAACTCTGTCCCAGGAGGATTTCCTTTCATTGGAAAGGATTTATCTCCGAACAAAATATTCATTGTGAAACATCATGTACCCTAGTGGTTCTTCCAACTCAGTGAGTATATTAGGCTATCACTAAAGGAATCCCCATGTAGGGTAGACAAGAAAATATGTAATGGATTTTCATGAAGATATTGTACCTTGGGAATACCATTATCATTTAGGTTCTCACTACTCAGTGTTCATCATGAATTAGGAGAAATTCAGAATTCAGAGGGATGGATAACAATTTCCTTAAATTAGAACGGATTGAGAATTTATAGGAAATTTTTATGTGATGTTTGGAAGAGATTGATAATGAAGATCATGGATTTTTTATGGTTGAAGTTGGGTTGGACTTGCATGGTACAATGATGACCCCTTGTGTAGTTATGGTGTACCATCAGACTCATGATGTGCTCTATCACAGATTGTTATTTTTGGGGTGGGGGAGGGGTTTTCTCAAAAGGGAATCATAATGCAGACCCTTTAGAGTGTTTTTAATGTTTTTTTGGATCGAGTGTTCCCCAGTCGGGTCCTTCCATACTCAACTAATGCCACATAACATATTTTTCAACCAACAAATCCCCAATCCCATGATAGAGGCTAATGGGAAATGAAGAGTTATATTCTGAGTAATAATGGTCGAGATTGAGAAATCCACTCCCGTTTTCAAAAGGTCCTTCAGGTTTCTCATTATTGATTTTTACCCATGATGATTTCTTGACCAAAGGTTGCTGCATTGAGTGGGACAACCAAATCATATAAATTCCACTAGTGGATATCCCCAATGGTTCTATATTTCTAGTGATGTAATGATTCATCAAACTCTTTTCTAGATAAAGATAACCTCAGTGATTTTTTCGTCACAAACACATTCTTTTAATGTTGGAATTTTTTTTGTTTCACTATGAACACTTAATAGTGAACCAAAATGTGAATCCCTGAGCTCTATAAAATAGGTTCCCGGAGCAAGCTTCATGAGTGACCTGAGTGAATGATTTTTTTAAACAACTATGTCCTAGATTCAATGTCTTCCCCAGATTCGTCATGGTATTTCTTCCAAATGAATCTTGTATAGACGAAAAAATAGATGAAATAATGTTGAGGAGGGAATCACAAGTGACTAGGACCACAACTACCTTCATAGGATACATTTGAATGTTCAAAACTGGTACCCTCTATGAATTATTGTGTTGATGTATGGCATCAGTTTGAGGGATAATGTCTTCATCCTTATGAAAAGCAGGGATAAGCCTACATACATGTTCCGAGGAAATTGAGGGAAAATTGAGTGGAATTGGGAAGCATGGGGATATATCGGAAAGGATCATGCTCCAATATTAACTGTCTAAGTCTATAACTACAATGAAAATAACAACCATAAAAAATGTAGAATACACATCACTTCCATATTACTAGAAAATTATAAATGAAATACTGGGGGGCCTAGAGAATGGATTGAATAATTTTTTGGATCTATTCCTTGGTAGAAACATCATAGGTGAATGTGACTATGCCTATAGTGTATACGCAACACATGTTTAAATTGTGGTGGAGATAAGGCTGATATGACTTTAAAAAGTAGCATGTGCTTATTCATTCCATGTTTATCATCCATATTAGATCATTATAAAACTATATAATATGTGTTCTATAGGGACCAACACATTCCTCTTAAACAATTGGGAGGTCAGCATAATCCTTTTGGACCATCAGAAGATCTCTAAAATCCGAATTCAAGTAGAGATGTATATTGAGTTTCTCACTACATAGATTGTGTTTTGAGATCAAGAGCAGCTACTGGATTTGGATATGGCATTGTTGGATCTCATGTGGGCACCAAAAAATAGATATTGTTTTTGAGGAATGTCCACTTGAAGAATGATTCAATTATTTTCTAAACTACTCTAAAGAGGATCCTGTTGAGGGTGATTATCCCCCAAGGAGATTCCTAATGAGGCCACACACATGTCTATGGAGAAATAAGTAGGGAAGAGAGGCTCTTTTTTAGATGATCTTATAAGTAAGATAATGGAATCTATGGCCTACAACAACAAGACATATCCTCATACCCTCGTCATGTTATCAGGATTCATTGTGGCAGTCATCTGAAAATGGATTCTCTTGTAGAGGGAATCGCACATGGGGATACATAAATGTTCTTTAATAATGGTCATGATTCATTAAATATGGTAGTGTGTAAACCTCAGAATCTATATAAACAAGATGTTTTATATGATACTTTTTCACAATAGTGAGATGAATACACTATTATGCTTGTATGTTCCATTACAAATTTTTTACAGCTTAGGGTCTAGATAATTATAGGGATAAGTATATCAAAATACTATTTCAACTATCGAATAAATCATTCAGTGGGTGAATAAAAACATCTCACGAACATTCGTATTCATCTTGGGTTTGACAGATGTGATAATGATGGTCGGGATCAATGATTTATTTACATATAACCTATTTCTAGAAATGATGGTAGTGGTACCCATTGTTTCTACATGGTATGAGGAGTAGAAAAAATATCTCATAGCCATCAAATGTGGGGTATGGGTGTAAATCATTAACTATGATAAATCATGGGAGACATGTGACTAGCACTAGTTTGCGAGGAAGTCCTCATGCCTGTAATGGTTCCCCTGAAATGTGTTCTTGGTGGAGGGTCATGAGTGTCATACCTCCATTATGGGGTATCTTTGTATAATTTTTACATGTGTATATGGGATTATTAAAAACAAGATACAATGATATACTACTGCATATTGGCTAACCCATCAATATTAGAAGAGCACTGTGGACTCATTACCAAGTGTAATGCTATGGTGTAGACCATCCTGACCAATGATGGTGGAATCCCTCCACCATATGGATTGAGTGGAGTAGGGGTTAGAGTGTTCCATGGAGGCCAAGTAGGGTTGGTTTGTAGTGTAGAAGTTGGAACCATGTTTCATGGGCCGAGAAAGACAACCAGGGAAGAATGATGAGCATGAATATTTGGTACAAAAAACATGGAATGGTAGCCTCGGAGAATGGAAAACCATCAATGAACTTCTATATGACATTCAATCGATCAACAATGATGTTGTTGGGTCATGTGGTCATTCCTAGTGATTATATATTTCATGAGGATTGGGACATCTAGGAAATTTATATCCATAGTCATTATCCTTAGAATATGTGGTATCACCTGAATAAAAATGGGACGCATCCCCCAAGGATCATTTATTTATTGTCAGATTCCCTGTGTATTGGGTATAGGGGGAATGAAATCTGGTATAGTGGTGGATCTATTGTACTCAAAGGGACATTTCACGTACAATAATCAACTATGTCACGATGATTCTAAAAGAAACCTACTCTCTGAAACTATTGATAGTGAAGGTGGATGTATGTGACCCATTTCATAAGGAATCAGAAGAATCGTAAGGAGATGTCACTTGTCAAGGAATAACCATATAGAGAGGTGAGAACAAATTTTCCATCATTTAATTTCCCATCATTATCCAAGTAATCTATAATGCTCTTTCTCATAGTGTTAATTTTATCTATTTGTCTTCATGTTCATATAATTGAATCATGATCTGTATACAAAAATCGTGAACAAGAGACCTCTATTGATAGTAATAAAGGTGAACTGGGATGTATAGAGGATCATTCATTCATACATGTTCCCAGAATGTAGTGTCTTGTATGAACAATGTTGTATAGGATTTTAGGGAGAAATATTTATAAATTTCCAGACATCATGGTCATCTAGAGGGGGACATGGTCTGGTATCCCGACAATGACAACCTAATAGTTCAGTATATCACTTCTCAACTCCTATAAATTTCATACCATCAAAAGTAAAAATTGTTATTTCATAATCTTACTTACTAACATATTTTATTATTATAGTGACAAAATTATTTCAATTGGATGATCTATGGGATAATAACTATCATTCCGAAATCAATATAGATTTGTTTCTTCGGGTGGGTAACAAGGTGGAGAAAGTGATCAAGAAGCTGCAAAATACCATGTATACAACACTCTAATGGCATATGGAGATGTAGAAATTAATCACTAGGGTGTTTTATTTGGAGAAATTTAAAAATAAATCACTTGATACTATAACCTGTCGATGTCCATTAATACTATAGATAGATTCTTTATTTATTATTATAATTTTCTTTACGAAATGGAAAATTTACTATATTTATTAATTATCACACATCAATAACTTTTCTGAGCTAACTAATGGTCACTCCCTAAGATCAAGTGTGGTCATTACAAGTGTTAGAAACATTTTTCGAACACATAATTTTACCTTTTCATGATATTTTAAATTAATCATAGAACACTAATTGTTTTTTATTATTGACTAAACACCTATAGTGTTCAATATGATAGGATTTTTGGATGTAGATAAGGTATCTTCAAAAACATTCAGTCTTTTCCAATGAGTTTTAGTGTACAAATTTGTTAAATCCATTGGTGATGTACTTTAACAAATTTAAGAGGATTGATAAGTGTGAAACAAAATACCAATCATCTAGAACATAAGGCTGGTGTGGTGGTGACATAGTATTGCATCATACCCTATATGAAATTCAACATCCTTACAATTATCCATGAATCCAAAAAATGTGGGTCGACTATAGACAATGTTGCAAACACAGTACCAATCTCATAATGTCATCCAAGATATTCTGGGACACATATCCAGGGTGGTGGGTGAGAAAAAATGAAATATGACCTAACATTTAGATTTCCCCATAGAAAGTTGATGGGGAAGAAGATCCAAATTATGAGAGTGAAAAAAATGTGAATGTATTGATTGAATTATCGAATTGATTCCAATAATTTTGAATTTTTACCACAATTTCTTATAAAATATTAGTGTTTGCACCTAGGTCTGATGAATGGTCATACTATTTTTAAGGGATGGTCTATATCAGATGTTGATAAATTTTATAAATAGTGAAAAATGTTTTAGGTGACAAATATTAGGGAAGTAACTATGTATAGAGGGCATAAAATGTTCTATAATTTTATGTTATGAAACTATGGACAAAGGATCAAATCATTTAATATCATGTGTGTAACACCCCGACCCCAGTTACCCAGAGTTGGTGTATTATTACATTGCATTGGCTTAATAACAAGAAATATCAAGTCTCAAAAGACCGATTAGTTTAGTAGCCTTAGAAACACTAGATATATTCATAAGTCTTACATTACATCATAAAAATGAAAATTACAACAACATATTTTCATCATAGTCCACACTCATATCCCCACATACTATCCCTGAAGGTAATTCATAAATTACTTCTTCACATCCTGGAAAAAATACAACATGGAAAAGGGGTGAGCTCAAATGCCCAGTAAGTATAACAATATAGCGGAAACATTCATAAATAAGAATAAACATTTAAGGCAATGTATAACTAAAACAAAAGCATTTTAAACTTGAACTTCAACATAGTATGGAAAAAATAAAATGAAATAATTCCATTTACTTATTCACATGGATATTATATTAATCGAATAATGACATGCAATATCAATATTCACTTTCATAATGATGCAATGCATAATTCCATATATCATAACCACATTTCCAAGGCCTCGTGCCAAGACTAAAAATAATATTTTTGTCAAGGCCTTATGCCAAGACACTAGTTTGCCTCAAGAGACCTACTGATGCATCGAAGATCTATAGAGGGCTCCACCCTTCACATACTAAGTCCAATTCATTCCTCATATGAACATTTTTAAACATAACATAAACATTATTATTAAAACTAGCATACGAAATGTCAATACATTAACCAAAAACAATGAATGGTATAAAAATAGCACATCCACAGTCAAAAATAACTCATTCGATACAATATGGAAGAATTTATTGTATCATATTAACCACAATCGATAATAATGATGTTGACATAGATGAAAATAACCATCAAAACTATTTGAGGTAAATATCCCCCTTTTATTGAAATCATTTAAAAGTCACACTATTTTTCAAGAAGACATTTAAAAATAGATTTTTTAATCAAAGTGTCCCATACCACTTTGAAACTTTTTAAAATGAATTTTAATTTTAAAACATTATTTTTCATATAAATAAATCCTTAAAACCATTTTTAAATCATGGACATTAATGAGAAATATTTTGAAGAATAAGTCTTTAAAACATTTAAAAATGGTATTTTAGTTAGAGTTTCTGACCAAAAGAGAGACTCTTGAATACAAATAATTGTGGTAATAAAAAAATTGTAATATCATGAGAATATAGGGATTCATGATATACTATGTCAAATACATTATATACACCACATAAATGTGATTTGGTGTATAACAATAAAGAAGTCTCAATGGAATGTAAATTGAGATGAAATCTCTCATAAAGGTCGTATCCTTAGGTTAAGGATAAATGAACGAAATAATTATGTGTGACAAATATAAATACAATAAATATGATTGGATATTTAGTGTAAAACAATCAAAGAGAATTCACAAATATTCTAGTAAAAACAGCACCATTGAATTGGATGTTTATCTCAACAAATCGAGATTGAGTAAAAATTACTCTTATCAAGTTCATACCGATGACTTGAGAATTTATCAATGGAGTTATTATGATTATAAAATGTATATTTACAGAAAGGGGAGTGGAAATTATGACATAATGAAATGAATAGTGATTCCACACATAATCTTGGAGTAAAATAATCAATGAAGTATGCGTAAATCCGAATGAGTGGAAATTGAAATTTCAAATTCCTTTATTGATTTGGTAACATACAAAACATACACCCATGAAAGAATGATCATACAGTGATGATTTAAATATACATGAAATAATGTATATTACACAATGAATACAAACATGGGCAGTACACACACCACATGTAATAAATAAGTGGTGAATAATGGAATTCTCACGGAATTAAATGTTAGATAAGAAACCCCTTACTTTTTACTTTTTCCTTGGTCGAAGGTAAGTTAACCTCTTTTATAATGGTGAAATGTTTTTTATTGAATTATACAAGAATCATTTACATTAATATGATATCATATATGTTCTTTTAACATTGATTTGTTAATAATATTTTAGTATTATCGTCATTTCGGGTGTTAACTTACTCATTTTCCTTTATATTATTTGTTACGTAAGCCATGTTTGTTATGGATAAATTTTATCTTATTCATATCCAGAATTAAATCAAGTCCGTAAAAATTATTTTTAATCATTAAATGAGAATTATACTTGAATGGATACGATGGATAATGAATCTCATCGTGTTCGTGGAGACGGTAAGCCGTACGTACGCACGAGCGACAATATCATTCTTTTGATATTAAAATAATATATAATTGGATGGTATATCATATAGACAGAATAATTATCTTGTTATATTTATTATTTACCTGAATTATACATCATTATTATACCCATCCAAATAATAATTTATTGAATGACAATTACACCACGACGTGGAGACAGTAAGCCGTACGTACGCATGTTTGGTGACATTCCATTCAAAGGATTGATAGAATACTGATTATGGTTGTAACATATTTATAATAACATCACAATATATAGAATATACTGGAGTTATTATTTGAGAATATAAATAACCAAGAAAGAAGAAGTGGAATAAGAAAGGAACTTGAAAACGGGTGGTGAAATTATTACCTCTTCTTCGGGTTCTTCCTTTTGATTTGATCAAATGGGCTCCTTAGGTTGGATTTCTTACTAAAGGAATGACTCTATGATGAATTGAAGTAAGTTGAGAGAATATATGGGCAGGTTTTGGACGAACCAATAGGCTTTGAATGTGTGAATTAGTGAGAAGGGGGAGTGCCCTTTTATAAGATGGGTGAGGGGAACCATTGGAAAAGATAGAAATACTATTTTATAATAAATTAATATTCAGTTTCTAATAGCTCCAAAGTGGATTATTTAAATTTTAAGGTGGGTATAGGTCGAAAACCACTCAACCAATAGGATTTAGACTGGTTTGGAAAATTATATTAACCTTATCTTTTAGTTTTAACTCTTAGTTAGTCAGTTTGACATTTACCATGTCACTTTGTATTTTTATATTATATTGTTAATAAACATACAATATACATCCAAGAGACCCCCAAGTGGTCCATTAATGATACACCTATCATTATATAAGTCACTTGACCAAAAATTAGATTTTTATGAATTTAACATCAATTAATAATATAATATTTGTTTTAAAAACACTTTTATGCCAATTTTGACACTATTCAATAGTTGATTTTTTAATAAAATCGTAACAAAATTATTACTTATATAAAAGTTAATTAAATCAATACTAACATGTCATAGTATCCTAGAAACATATTGTAATTCATAAAAAGTATCAATTTTTTTATTTGGGTTTTTATAATATAAATTATTTTAATTTTTCACTATTATGGTAATTACTACATTATCATTGTATCATAAATAAATTAACCTATTTATTGTCTCAAAATTATAAATAAATAATCATTATGTAGGAAATATTTTTATCTGTCTAATTAATATTTATAGTCGTAAATCCAACATATATAACCCTATGTAAAAAAAAATTCTAAAAGATATATGCTTATGTCATTTTTGTATTTATTTTAACTTAATTAAAATAATGTGTCCCTATCACCTACAAGTGGCTCCATTGGGTCCCAAAATCGACCCAAATATGACCAGGGTCGTACATGTATCCACCAATAAGGTTAGGACACGTTTTAGGATAATTTAGTATTATTATAATATTATTTGTTAACCCTTATTTATCGGATTTACCCTTAACCGTGTTAAATAAAATATTTACCGAAGTAATTATTCAAAATGTCTAAAAATAAAAGAAACCTATTTTAACAATATGAACATCCTGATTCCAAATATGGAATCCATTTCTCCAAATTCAAAATACAGAAGTGTCAGAAATTCATTTAAAATTAATTCCCGTTGTTAAAACAAAAAGTGTGTTTTTAAGAGATAATAACTATTAAATGATTGACACTTGTTTATGTCCGGTTAATTGTAAAATAATGTACAATGACCAAAATTGTATGAAATGGTAAAAATATATTCTAATTATACTTTAAACCCCCTCAAATTCATAATTTATCAATATAAATTATTTCGATTATAATAGTTGTTTTTAATTAAAATTTAGTAATTTTCACTATTCATCAAAATATAAATGTTATCCGAAAAGTTCCAAAATTTCACCCTAGGCTAAATTCAATATTCCGAATCCAAAAATGACGTCAATTTTTAGAGATAAAATTTATAAAATTTCAAAATGTGGGTATTACTATTCATAACAGCTATTTTGATTGGTTTTGATGTGTTAGAACTCGATGTTGCATTCAAAACACGCTATCACATTATTCAAAGATAAGCGTACTGTAGAAGCATGGGGTGTTACATTCTCCCCTCCTATAATAAATTTAATCCTCAAATTTTTTTTAAAATTTTTGCTTGAGAATATAATGGAAAGTCCCACATCGGAAAAAGAGTCAATAAAACACTCACTTTAAAATAAAGAAAGAGAAGTACAAGGGTCACCTGAGATAACCCATTCTAGGATTCCATGTAGGAAAACATTGATATGGTAGATAAACTATGTGTCATGTTCTGATGGAGAGGGATAGAAAACAAGATCAGGAGAAAGTTAACAATAAGAAAACCACAAAATTGTGTTGGTACAAACGGTCATTAGTCTCTCAGTAGGAAAAGTAAACAGACAACATTTTTTGTTTTAAGTTACATTAAATAAGGATGAGGAATTAATTTTTGAGATTGACTAAAAACATAAAAAGATATACTTACTTTTTAAGTAGAGTTTCATTATTTAATAAATTTTTACCACTGACTCATTTTTTTAACAATGAGTATTCAAGAAGACATGGTCACAATGGATGAGCTAGAATAAACATCTATTGAAATACATGATCCACATAGGATAAAATATATATTTACCTTGTCTTTAAAGATTAATCAAAACCAAAATGGTTAGTATAATATCTGACGATCACACAAATGGATATTCCATTAGAGAAAAAAACTAATCTTAATTTCTAAAATTAAACCATCAATACCCCAAATATAAATAAATACAATTCAATAATAAATTTTCCTTAAAATCCTACAATATAATACAAACTAATATTGAAAACCAAAACTTACAAGAATGTAGTCTTCCACATTAAATTGTATCTCTAAATGACATTAATTACTCTTAAAGTCACATTATTAAAAGTAATTATCCTAATCATTTCCATAAATAACCCAAATCACTATAAATCCACCATATAAGCATAAATAAAAATCCACCATTACTCCTCAAATGAAATCCCGTACTATTCTATTTTCCTTGGGAATATAGTGTTCACAAAAAAGCAAACAACTTCCAAAATAACATTTATCACTTAATCACCAAATCTTTTCCTATACTAAGGGTATTCATTTGATAATACATAAGATCCCAAATCAAATTATTATTGATCAATAAAATCATTTTACTATTGATAATAGTCACACTAATCCGGGACATCACGTAGTCCAGTGGTAAGCGATAAATCCCAATCGCACTTTGGTTGTGGGTTCGATTCCCACAGATTTGTCCGAAGTGATGGGTTGTCACACGGTCTGCGTGTTGTCCTTTATCAAAAACTATATTTTATAACATTACCAAAATGAGATAAATTCCTCATAATAACCATAATATAATTTTACAACAAATCTTATCTCATACGTTTCATTTTCATCCCAAATTATAATAACTTATAATTTCTTCAAACCCAAGGTTCATATAATACCAAATGGTTATTTATAACTATATCCACAAGAGAAAAGATAATAATTCCTCAAATATCATTCTCACATGGAAAAATGGAGGGTTAAAAATACACGAGAAAATTATTCCAATGTAAACCCATCAACAAGGTGCACAAAAATTTTTAAACATATCTCCAACCATTTATTTCCACATAGCTTCTTGTTTGTCCAAGAAAATATCCTATAGAATAGGGCATTCAATCGAGTAATGGCCAGGTCCCCTGCATTTACGGAAAATGACTTTAAATGGATTCTTGGGGCCATTTTTATCTTATTCCATAGTACTCTTCATTTTCTTCGGTAATTCTTCACATTATGTCCTTTCTTACTGCACGTAAAGAATTTCTTTATCCCATTGAGACACTTTCCTGGGTGTCTCCTTCCACAATTCCTGCATGATGGAAATTGATGATTTCTATCTCCATGGTATTCGCTACTGGAGCTCTTATCATTTTTCACCTTTCTCTTCATTGTTGAGTCTGAGAATTGGTTAATATATATATTGTTGATCATATTTTTGGAAAATTGATATCGCAAAAAGACGATATCTTTTACACCTATCAACATTCCATTTTGTTTCTCAATTCCACCAATGTTCCCACCTTGTACATCATTCTCAAAGGCACTATGAATTCCTTGAAATCCAGCCATTGACTAATACTAGAAATCATTCTATGAGTAACAGTAGTCATAAAATCATTTAGAGATTAACATGTCACCATATTCTCAATTTGAAAGACATTAGGATTAACCAAGGACTTTTACTCTCATCTTATATATATAATAATTCAAATCATTTTGAAAAGAAAATGTAAATTATCCTGAGCATATCCCTCGGGAGTGTAGTAACCAAGAGTTCCATAATGCCTGTTGTCGTGCACTAGTTCTCGTTCGAGTCTAGCTCAATGTGGTGTTTTCCAGTTTTACCCATAGGTACATCTATTCCAAAGCCGCCTCTACCTGATCGTATCCAGACAGGGATGTATTTCTCGGAAAACTCACAAAATCTCTACAATACCAAAATTCTAGGATGTTCTTCTATACTAATCCTCAATGTTCATCTTAGGTATACGTGCTCTAATCAGAGTTTATCTAAATCTAGCTTCCAAGGTTTGTACTAAACTTTCTCTGATACCAATTGTAACGCCCCGACCCCAGTTACCCAGAGTCGGTGCATTATTACATAACATTTGAATGATCACAAGAAAGATCAAGTCTCGAAATAACGATTAGTTTAGTATCCTTGGAAACACTAGATATATTCATAAGTCTTACATTACATCATATAAATGAAAACTACAACAACATATTTTCTTCATAGTCCACACTCATATCCCCACATACTATCCCTGTAGGTCATTCATAAATTACTTCTTCAATCATTGGAAAAATACAACATAGAATAGGGGTGAGCTCAAATGCCCAGTAAGGATTAAAATATAGCGGAAACATTCATAAATTAGAATAAACATTTAATGAAATGAATAACGAAAACAAAATCCTTTTAAACTTGAACTTCAACATATTATTGAAGAAATAAAATGAAATAATTCCATTTACTTATTCACATGGATATTCTACTAATCTAATAATCACAAGCAATATCAATATTCACTTTCATAATGATGGAATGAATAATTCCAGACAATCATAACCACATAGCCAAGGCCTAGTGCCAAGACTACAAATAAGATTTTGTCAAGGCCTTGTGCCAAGACACTATTTTGTCTCATGAGACCTACCGATGCATCAAGGAGCTATAGCGGGCTCCACCCGTCACTTACTAAGTCCAACGCATTCCTCGTATGAACATTTTTAAACATAACATAAACATTCGTATTAAAACTAGCATACAAAATGTCAATACTTTATCCACAAACCATGAATGGTATAAAAATAGCACATCCACAGTCAAACATAACTCATTCGATACAATATGGAAGATTGTATTGTATCATATTAACCACAATCGATAATAATGGTATCGATATAGATGAAAATAACCATCAAAACTATTTGAGAGAAATATCTCCCTTTTCTTGAAAACATTTAAAAGTCACACTATTTGTCAAGAAGCCATTTAAAAATAGATTTTTGAATAAAAGTGTCCCATACCACTTCAAAAAGTTTTAAAATGTGTTTTAATTTTAAAACATTAATTTCCATATAAATAAATCCTTAAAACCATTTTTAAAACATGGACATTAATGAGAAAGATTTAGAATAATAAGTCTTTAAAACATTTAAAAATGGTATTTTAGTTAGAGATTCTAACAAAAAGAGAGAAACTTGAATACAAATATTTGAGGTAATCAAAACATTGTAATATAATGAGAATAAAGGGATTCATGATATACTATGTCAAAGTACATTATATACACCACATAAAAGGGATTTGGTGTATAACAACAAAAAAGTATCAATGGAATGTAAATTGAGATGAAATCTATCATAAAGGTTGTATCCTTAGGGTAAGGATAAATGAATGAAATAATTATGTGTGAAAAATATAAATACAATAAATGTGATTTGATATTCAGGGTAAAACAATCAAAGGACATTCACACTTATTATAGTAAAAACGACACTAATGAATTGGATGTTTATCTCAACAAATCAAGATTGAGTAAAAATTACTCTTATCAAGTTCATACCGATAACTTGAGAATTTATCAATAGGGTGATTGTGTGTATAAAAAGTATATCCACATTAAGGGTAGTGGATATTATGACATAATCAAATGAATAGTGATTCCACACATAATCATGGTGTAAAATATTCAATGAAGTATGCGTAAAGCCGAATGAGTGGAAATTGAAATTTAAAATTTCCTAATTGATTTGGTACAATACAAAACATACAACCCTGAAAGAAGGATCATACAATGATGATGTAAATATACATTAATTAATGTATATTACACAATGAAAACAAACATGGGCAGTACACACACCACATGTAATAAATAAGTAGTGAACAATGGAATTCTCACGGAATTAAAAGTGAGATAAGAAACCCCTTACTTTTTACTTTTTCCATGGTCGACAGTAGGTTAACCTCCTGTATAATGGTGAAATAATTGTTATTGAATTATAAAAGAATAATTTACAATAATATGATATCATATATGTTCTTTTAACATTGATTTGTTAATAATATTTTAGTATTATCGTCATTTCGGGTGTTAACTCACTCGTTTTCCATTGTATTATTTGTTACGTAAGCCATGTTTTTTTTGGATAGGTTTTATCTTATTCATATCCAGAATTACATAAAGTCCTTATAAATTATTTTTAATCATCAAATGGAAATTATACTTGAATGTATACGATGGAGAATGAATCTCATCGCGTTCGTGGAGACGGTAAGCTGTACGTACGCATGAGCGACAATATCATTCTTCTGATATTAAAAAATTATATAATTGGATTTCATATCATATAGAAAGAATAATTATCATGTTATATTTATTACTTACATGAATTACACATCATTATTATACCCTTCCAAATAATAATTTATTGAATGACAATTACACCACGACGTGGAGACGGTAAGCTGTACGTACGGACGTATGGTGACATGCCATTCAAAGGATGGATAGAATACTGAATATTGTTGTACCATATTTATAATAACATAAAAATATATAGAATATACTAGAGTTATTATTTTAGAATATAAATAACAAATAAAAAATAAGTGTATGAAGAAAGGATCTTGAAAAAGAGTGGTGAAATTATTACCTCTTCTTCGGGTTCTTCCTTTTGATTTGATCAAAAGGGCTCCTTAGGTTGGCTTTGTGACTAAATAAAGGCCTCTAGAATTAAATTAGAGATGTTTAGAGATTATTTGGGCAGGGTTTGGCCGAATAAAAAGGCTTTAAATGTGTGAATTAGTGTGAAGGGGGGTGCCCTTTTATAAGAGGGGTGAGAGGCACCTTTGGAAAATCTAGAAATATTATTTTATAATAAATTCATATTTGGTTTCTAATGGCTCCAAAGTGGATTATTTAAAGTTTAAGGTGGGTATAGGTCGCAACACCAATCAACCAATATGATTTATACAGGTTTGGGTCTTTATATTAACATTATCATTTAGTTTTAACTCTTAGTTAATTAGTTTGACATTTACCATGTCACTTTGTATTTTTATATTATATAGTTAAGAAACTTACGATATACATCCAAGAGACCCCCAAGTGGTCCATTAATGATACACATATCATGATATATGTCTCTTGGCCGATAATTATATTTTTTGGAATTTAATATCAATTAATAATATTATATTTGTTTTAAAAACTATTTTATGTGAATTTTGACACTATTAAATAGTTGATTTTTGTAAAACTCATAACAGAATGTTTACTTCTAAAAATGTTATTTAACTCAATCCTAACATGTCATATTAACTTATAAAATTAGTTTAATTCATAAAATGTCCCAATTATATTTATTTGGGTATATATAATATTAATTATTTTAATTTTTCACTATTATGGTAATTACTGCATCATCATTGTGTCATAAATAAATTAACATAGTTAAGGTCTAAAAATTATAAATAAAATATAATAATGTATGAAATATGTTTATCTTTCTAATTAATATTTATAGTCTAAAATACAACATATATAACCATATGTAAAATTTGATTTTCTAAAAGATATATGCTTATATCATTTTTGTATTTATTTTAACTTAATTAAAATAAAGTGTCCCTATCACCAACAAGTGGCTCCATGGGGTCCCAAAATCGACACAAATATTCCCATGGTCGGACATGTATCCACCAATAAGGTTAAGACACGTTTTAGGGTAATTTAGTATTATTCTAATATTATTTTTTAACCCTTATTTACCGGATTTACCCTTAACCATGGTAAATAAAATATTTACCGAAATAATTATTCAAAATGTCTAAAAATAAAAGTTACCTATTTACAAAATATGAAAATTATGATTCCATATATGGAATACATTTTTATAAATTCAAAATACAGAAGTGGTAGAAATTAATTTAAAATTAATTCTCGTTGTTAAAACAAAAAGCGTGTTTTTAAGAGATAATAACTATCAAAAGATTGACACTTGTTTATGTCCGGTTTAACTGTAAAATTATATACAATGAACAACATTGTATTAAATGGTATAAATATATTATAAATATACTTTAAACCCACTTAAATTCATAATTTATCAATATAAATTATTTCGATTAAAAATGTTGTTTTTAATAAAAATTAGTAATTTTCACTATTCATCAAAATATAAATGTTATCCGAAAAGTTCCAAAATTTCACCCTAGGATAAATTCGATATTCCGAATCCAAAAATGAAGTCCATTTTGAGAGATAAAATTTATAAAATTTCAAAAATTATGTATTACTATTCATAACGGCTAGTTTGATTGGATGTGGTGTGTTAGAACTCGATGTTGCGTACAGCACATAATATCGCATTATTCAAAGAGAAGCGTACCATAGAAGCATGGGTTGATACAATGTGATCATTGTGCATCACATAATATATCATATTAGTACTGAGAAAATTCACACAGTTTTACATGATCCATCCTTGTAATTGTACACAATTTATGTCATTCACTTTAGACCCAATGATTATAGATAATGATAATAATGTTTCGACCATAAAATTTCTATTACAAGTACACATGTACAACAAAGAGGAAGTAAAACTAACATAAATAAACCAAAAAAGGATTTCATATGACACAAGTACCACGAAAATAAAGGATGTCGATGTGAATGAGTAATATGAAGGCCACCTAGGCACCATGCATCCCAAGAGGATTCAAAATCAGGTTATGTCATCCATGGAGCTAGAATCATATTTTAATGTCATATGGTTGGGACCATAGGAAATAAGGTTTATAAAAATGGTCACATGTTTGTGGTTGAGTGACACACAATATGTTGATGGGGACATATAATGCTTGATGTTACACCAAATATTTCCAAAATTTAATGTACCCAAATTAGAGTTATGGTTCTTGGACATGGGGATCCTAGTTTATGGTCTAAGAGCATTGACACATATTACCTTGCAAAGCTTGACCACATAGGTACACTCCCTACCAGAACTCATATCCCCACCAGATACATGATCAGTGTTGAAATAAGAAAATGATATAGGTTGTTTTACTTATGTCTAGAAGCATGTATTAAATTTTCTATTGAAGGTATTAAATCCTACTATTATAAATGAGAAATTACATAAGGAACGATAATACATTCACGTATTGTATCAGGGGTAGTTGATAGTTATGGATCGACTGTTGACCATGTTCCAAAGAAAAGGATAACAAGAACACCCATTATGTAGGGGTTGAGTAACTTCATGATCAATTGTTGACTGAGTTTAAATCATATAATACATTTTCTGCTTCTAGAGAACCATTAGGGTGTTCCCAAAAATTAGAAGTGAGTCAAAAAAGACACAAGACCACCACAAGTAGGGGGTCTATTTTTATTGAGGATATGATGTAAATATGGACCATGAAAAAACCAGAGTGTGTAATGGGGCATATCATTAGGTGGGATCTAAAATCAGGCCTTTTGTATTGTTTAAGTTCATCTACTATAGACCAAAGGAAAAAGTTAAGAAATTTCATTTTGGTGGGACCATGACATATTATCTTAAAATCATATTGTATGCGCCAATGATGAGGACACCCCAAATTATTTTTTTGTTGTGTGTAAGAGTTATATTCCTAATGTGAACGAGGGACAAGGATGTCTAATATGCCACCATGCCTTTTGGGTAATACATCCATATAGTTTAATGTTGTAATGCTTAGACTATAGGGGAATCATTTTATCAAGTGGTATGAATATGGAATGTACTAGGTAAAAATAGATGGTAATGATTCCATGGTGGCTCATGTAACTTATATATACCATGAGGTGAACTGCATTTGGTTCAAGGTCATAATTACCCAACTGTAACTTAGGTTAGGTAGATGAATCATTGATAGACATGTGGCAGGGCTAAATAAATGTATGGAAATTTTTATTTATTCTGTATGGATACAAATCCAGGGATACATTGTTCAAGAAAATTGTTTTTTTATAGGACACAACTAGGGGGAAATGTACTCTCATGAGGCAACTTAGTCATACCATAATTATAGTTAGGAATCCTAATCATTTCCAGGGAATGGTTTTCATTGAAATCCATGAATTGAGGACATCAGTAATTAGTTTAAGGTCATTTATTTGGGAACATGAATTCCCATAGTTCAATAAATAAAGGCTAATGGTGAAATAAAGAAGATGAATTTGTAGTTATTCACAATGTAAAATTGTTTTGTTGTCTCTACATATCATGTAAGGACATTTATAAATATATATGTATTTATATATCAAATACCTATTATATAGGTATTTCATCGAGATAGATTCGATAATTTTTTTGAGACGTATGGACCTTGATTTGAGAATCCAAGCATCTTTACATATCATATGAGGAAAAGAATCAATTTATATATAGTTCTTAAAGATCACATGGTAGATGACTCATGTAAAGAGTGGCATCCTCTGATGTGAGAACTTTATGGTGTTGTGTTGTTTTTCATCATATATCCAGGATGCTTGAAATATTATATATATAATCATATTTCTTTGATGATGATTATTATATAATTTTTTTAACTATTACATTAGTAGAATATTTTAGAATCATGTTTTTTGGATGATTGGGAGGATGTGATCCATGGGTGATGTGCATGGCCCGATAGCTATAACATGACATGAATAACGGTCTAGGACACCCAATTCCACTCACAAAATTCCCATAATAAACTCATACCTAGTTTAATTTCTTGATTCATAGAATATGATGTTTTCAAAGGGAAGATGGGATGATGATCATAAAGTTCATTCTGAAGACAAAATGTCTACACATCACTACATGTTATATAAATATTAGAACCAATAAAAACATATTTCGTGAAAATTGGATGTTAGATGACAAATTACAAGGGTGACATCCTCTCTCGTGATATCATTATGGTGAACCACAACTTATTGGTTCAAAATGCCACACACTGATATATTTTCTCATATTTGGATCTTTCTGGAGGGAAAACATCATGTTGGTGATACTCAACCAATCTAGTTGTCCAATCCAATATCTATTCCATTGTGGTGGAATCCAAATGCCCTAATGTTGTAGAATTAGTAGTCATGTGTTTAGCCAAATGGGTTTCATTGTATTTTGGGATTATGCAGGTGATGACTCTTCAGGGAACGCCAAGAATGAAAATATTATGTTTGTTAGGCTCTACAATATGTCATGCTAATCTAGCCCAGGTATCGGCTTGGCCATTCTATGAGTGTGGAACTTGAGTTAGTTCTAGTTGAGATGTGAACATTGTTTTCAATTGGAGAGTGCACAATAGTTGGGAATCAGTCTTGGAACCATGAAAATATAATTATCATGTTTCTTCTAGATGATAAACTTTGATTATTCATTTAATAGAAATTAGGGAACATCAATATCAATGGGATGACTGAGACCAGTAAAGAGATACAGATACTCTTCCTCAATGTTGTTGTAACCTTCTAATATTTGGAATGAGTAGGGAAGTACTTCCTATACAGGGGGGATAATGATTATCCCCAAACCTACTCTATTTATCATGGTACTGTTGAGTCGTCAACCATTTCGGATCCAAGAGGAATCATTGATATGAATCATCTAGCACATAATATCCTTGTTCCTTGAGAGGATGACATCATCTAAAAAACTATAATCTAGAGGTACTTCATTAGTGGTTGTATTGGTGGACAAAAAGTTTAATAATGCCCGACCATGGATGTACTACTATGAAATTAATCTAATGATGAACAAGTTCTTGATCACCACAATGCATGATAGCTTCCATATAAACATAAGGGAGGTTCATGATATACAATGGGGGATCTAAAATGAACACCAACTGTATCTCATTAAGCCACTGATAGTAATTATTATTCTGCACTGTGAACATTGTGTATATAATATCTTTTCGATGGGAGAGTACATGAATAACATGTTGTTGAGCATGTGAATGACATAGTATAAATTGTTATTATTCTGCTAGATATTCTTATGGGTGAGAAGTGAACTAATAGACCATTCCTATGATGAATAATGAAGGACTAAAGGATTCCATAATATGAATGTAATCTAAATTAGATGTTATAGAAGACACTACATGATATCCTGTAAAGTGTTATAGAACCCCTAATCCCTCTCATATATGGTTCATTTATTAACATTTTGGGAGAATGGACTACACTTGTGGACAATATTTGTTACAAATCTATGTATATAGTCCATGTGTCCTTAAAGTCCCAAGATCTCCCAGAGTTATACTTGATGTTACACTTAAAAGGGTTCATCATCAATTTTCTTGATCAAATGATGTTAAACAAATTCTCATGATCTATAAGATGGACTTAACACTAGAAGTACTTGACCTTTGGGATTTCAACAAAAGAATTACACTATAATTACAAGGATTAGATTGAATATGAGAAGAATGGATCTCTTACATTTGGATCGTTCATTCTCAAAATTGAATGGAATAACATGGTAAAAAAAAGTTCCATGTGGTTATATGAATGTGATAGAATCTTCATAATAATGAGTTTTCTATATATTATTGAATCTTGAATAGAAAAAAATTAATGAAATAAATGGGAACCCATATGTTATATCAATAAACAGATATCTCACTAGAATGAGAAAATCATTCATTGGACAACGGGGGTTGTTGTCCAAGATATCAATGAAAACTCTGATTTACCCATGATCCTTTTTTATGGTAAGGATTTTGGATGGACATATAGGGATATGACCTTCTTTAATGTATCTAGTTTTGATAGTTTTTCAGCTTCCTCCATGACCAAGTGACCATGAGATGGGTACATTTTCTTGGGTGTCTTCTTGATCCTATAATAGCACTCCGAGAGACCAAGACTTTGGATGATTACATGATGGTGTAATCTTGTCACCTATTCATAACTCCATTAGAATACATCCTGATTTGTTTTAAGAAATCCATGTACTATTGATATTTCTCCAATGGCATGACAACACTAATTAGAATTTTTTCGGATCTTCACATCTTCTATGTTTCTCCAGGAAAAACGCCTCAATGTTGGGGGAGAGGACCTCTTGAAATATGGGAGTAGATTCATTTATTTCTTCTATATCATCTGAGAATGGTGAATTTGTGGTAGGAGATGAATCATCCAAACATATATATCAAAGGTGAACATTTTTTCTATCTTGGACTCCAGATGTGTAATTCATATTAGAATACACTAGATCTATTAAAACCATTGAGACAGAGGTTTCCAATCCATTTCCGTCTCAACATAGACCATAGTGACCATTATTTATTTCATTATAATGGTTATGGTTCAATGTATATCAGTTAACTGAACACTGAGAAAAATATTAATATGACATATTGTGGTATTCATAGGAATAACATCTTCATACCTTATAATGGTAGCGATTTCTAGTATTACCCTATCCTAGAATGTGTAGAAATACAATGTAACCTTACAATGATTCATGTACATTTGGATGTATTCACATTTCATACCATACATGATAATGAAATTAACCTATTCCAATGTTGTTTCCTCAATCAACTAGATTTGAATGATGAAAGGATCATCCAAGTCAATCCCTATGTTGGCTACAATATTTTTTTTCTCAATCTCATTGGTCTGAAACATCATATACCATCTACACTAAAAACTAAAATCCATTTTGGGGGTTTCACTAGATTCAAAGGAAGATGTGTCACATTGTATCATTCCTACTCAAACATTGTTAGTTTACTTAAGGCATTATTAACACAATGAGTCAACTGCTATGTTAAAAAATGATAGGTCCTTCCCATAAACACTATTGATGGTGCCCTCTAGGAAACCATGATATTAATGTTTTTAGTCTTGCCACAAAATATGGTATTAATTCAAATACATCCACAGTTCCTATTATTAATCCATTCATAAACAATTTTATTTAGGTTAGACGTACTAAAATATGATTCTGTCAGTCACAGCTTATTGAACACCAGGGTCAGGATGTGATTTATCATTGAACAATTATCAACTCGATAGTAATGAACATCCACACCATGGGGATGGAAAGTATTTTACCATGGTAGGAAATTCCACACTTTATGGATCCCATATATTTTTTATAGAATATGATTTGTCTTAGAGTTTTTTTATCTTGAACATCATAACATAGACGATGTCTACATCTCGTACCATTATTTTTATTTGTCATGGGATCTTTAATGATTCAATAATGACCTCAAACATTTCTTCTAAAACGGTATTGTTCATTAGTATTCAGTGATTATTATGAATTATAAAGAGGATCATTAACATTTATTACATCCATTCCAAATGCTCAATTCTTTCTGCATTGTGTGGTTCTTAAGAAACGGGCATGACATGTTACACCACGAAATTTTATGAGAAAGTTTCTATTTAATTTTATTGATTTCTTTTTTTGTATGCTAAACCAATATTAATTTTCTCTATAAGAAACATAGTATTATCTTTTATTATATGAAAACACTATTCATGGCATGTGTTGCATGTAAGGAAGACCTTCCTCAATAGCGTGGGTTATAAGCAATACCGAGTTTCACTAAACAAAAATATATTATTATAATATTGTTATGAACTATCAATTATGAAAAATATTAACCACATTTTCAATTTTATAACAATACCATTAATATTAAACATATTCTATAAAATGGAATGAGAACAAAATAAATTTTTTGGGTAAAATAAGTATTTTAAAAAAAATGCATTTTTGTCGCCTTTTGATGGCGAACCCATTTTAAATATAATTTTTAACAAGTTTATATGTTCATCATTATATAATGAACTTTTTATTTTTAATTAGCATATTGAAATTTACATGGGATAATGTTTTGATATTTTTCTGACAATGTTCATATTTTGATGAATAGTAAAAACATGATAAATTTTACTTAAAAACAACTTTTTTCATCAATATAACTTATATGGTCAAATTATAATTGTAAATTTTTTTAAAGTATAAATAGTATATATTTTAACCATTTAATATAATTTATGTCACTACCATTAATTTTACATTGAATTCATAGGTAAAATCAATTCAATCTTTTGCAATGATTTATAAAGAAACGTATTTTTTTCGACATTGGGATAAATTTTAAATTTAATTCCTCAAATTATGAGTATTTAATTTAAAAAAATGGATAACATATTTGGAATCAGTAGCTCCAAATAATGTTAATTTGAAATTTTTTATATTTGGGCATTATGAATAGTAACTATAGTAAATTTAATTTACCACATTTAAAGGTAAATCAGTTAACTAAGGGTAAAAATAAACATATATAATTACCATTAAACATGATTGAATATAATTAGATGATTATATTTATCCTTAAAACATACTTGGGTCTAAATGGATTCTATTGGAACCCATTTTCATGTGATTTAGACCTTTAATTTATTTTATCTATAGGAAAGTGAAATATATCTGACACAAACTTTAATAACTAATGTATTTTTAATATAATGTTTTATAGAATATAAATTTTGTTAAAAATAAATATCTGAATGATAAAATGTTTTATTTATTATGGTAATTTATTTTTAATTTTTTTGAATTATTATTTACCTAAACAGCTTATACATTAATAAGGCAGAAATTATATATTTAGTGAAAAATCTATAATATAGATTTTATTCAACTAATAATACCCATAAAATGCCCAAATACCTAACCAAAACATATTGGTCATGTATATATAAACCATAATCATCCAATGGTTGAATTTTGGACCATTTGGAGCCTTATAAAAGTGATTATCATAGATATGTTATTTTATTTCAAAATATGTCAAAGTTGTCACCTTTATAATGTAATAAGTATAACTTCTTAAATGTTATTATTTTAAGATGATAAATTCGAGTAATAGTATTAATATGAATTATATTAGATATATATTTATCATAGTATTTTATGTTTTATTTTTATGAATAAAATCTGTCTATTAATTAATTATACATATATGTTGTAAAAATTATTTCATTTAGAGAAATATCAAATAAAATCCTTTAAAAACATTAAAATCAATATTCTATGAACAAAATAATGTGCTCCCTAAAATTTTTATATTAATAAGACATGTTAGTAATCCATTAAATATTTTTGTTCTAATATATCCCTTGTGTGTATTTCATTTAAATTCAAATAATTTAATACGGTCAAAATTGACAATACTAATATTTTATAAAAATAAAATATAGTGAAACTATTTTAAAATCACAAAAATATTAAAAAATTTAAAAATTTTAATTATATTCTATAAAATTTAATGATTTAGCGAATTTTTGATAAATTCACAACACATAATTAAGTATTTATAACAATTTTAATATTAGAATATTAATACAACAAATAAAATTAAATAGATAAAATAAGGTTAAATCCAAATGACAAGGTTTAAAATAAACATCAAACATTTATAAATTTCAGTGGATGATGTTATAACAACACTATCTTATCTCATATTCTAATTGAGTCATTTTTTAAAAAAATTAAGTGGGGTTTTCTTTTTTTATTAACTTATATTTTTTTGGTTTCCAAAAGTGCCCCTCTCTTCTATTATAATAGGGCACCTCATCCCTATCCTCTTCACAACATTATGAGATTTTAGGCTCATCCAACCCCTTCCCATTACTCTTCTCAACTTTTCTATTATCATTTTTGAGATTCTGGTCTTCTCAAAATACCAAATCTAGTCTCTTATGAGGATATTTAAAGGAGGTGTGTCGAAGAAGAGGTAATCTTTTTTTTCGATTCATTGAAGTTTCATTATTCTTATACTAACTATTCATTTGTTTTTTCATTATAATGTAATAACATTATTATAAATAATATATTTATATGTTATTATAAATATGAAACAACCATATTTCACCTTCTATCAATCCTACAAAAAATGAAATCACCGCGTGTGCGTACGTACGGCTTATCGTCTCCACGCCGTGGTGTAATCTATTATTCCACCACCACCTTACATGGATTGGTATAATGGTGTAAATAATAACTATATATGATTATTATAACATAATACTAATTCTGATATATTATTTCATCCACTCCAATTCTATTCAATAATTTTGGGAATGATATCATCGCTTATGCGTACGTATGGATTACCGTATCCACAATGCGATGAGAATCATTCCCCTTGTTAACAAACTAAAAATGATGATAAAGTATATATAATAAGTAATAATGAAACATATTACATAATAATTATTCTAGATATATATATATGTGTGTGTGTGTCATTTACTTCTATTCAATTATATAAGGAAACGAAAACAACGTTCATGCGTACGTACGACCTTCCGTCTCCATGAACGGTGTATTTCATTCCATTTATCGATCATATATATATAATCTGAATATATATTATATTTAAATAATGTTTTAATTATATAAGTATTTAATCATGATCTATGTAATCATATGAATAATTAGAAGTCAAAACATGTATGATAAATGAAATGATTTTACCCAAAATGCGTCATTAACATGGAATTTTCAAAATGAAAGTGTTATATAAAGTCATAAGTGGATCATATATGATATAATAAATATTTTTATCATTATCTTATAATATAATAATATTTTCAAACCCACTATACAGGAGTCTTTGACACATATGAATGAAGTTTGACATAAGGTAAGAGATTATTTCCTCTATCTTTTATTTCTGTGATGCATATGCCTTAATCATCAAATATTTCTTTTGTATGGTGATTATGATTCCCATTAATGATTTATGATTTTTATTATAAAGGATATTATATTCATATATGCATGTAATTTTATTTATTTTATGACACTTATGATTCCACCGATCATAAATGGTAAGGGATAATTATTCCAATCCCTTTCTTATGTGGGATTGTATATTCGTATGTTTTTACTCATGTTATGTTTATAATCCATTCCCATGTTTTCTCAAAATATTTTCATAAAATATATATTATTCTTCCATGTATGTTTAATGTCATTTTTACCCTTTTTTGTCTTCAACCACGTGGTAAGGAGGGATTCTTTCTTTCCTTTACCATATGAGGATCTTTTTGACATTTCCAGGAAATGTACGAGAAGAATGGTTTTTTGTCTCATACGGAATGAAAGTAATTTTATAGTTTCATAAAGCCTTAATTCCATGAAGATTCCTCTACAATATTTCATGATTATTTTAAATGAAATTCATTTCATTTTAAAATTTATTTCTTTTAGAGAAAAGAGAAATATTTCGACGAAAAAGTATATTTTCCTGAAGAATTTATTTCATGTGTTTTATCAAAAAAAAATTCATCTAATATGACATTATTTAATATGGATATTATTCATGTATAATGTCACTATTATTTACATGGTTTTATTTTTTAATGATGAAATAATATCTATTGTTATATATGGAATACATTGTGATGGGATGATGTATGTGAAACCCATATTATTCATTATGTTATGATGAATTATTTATGATTATATTATAGAACACATAAGAATGGTTTAATTATGATATGGGTGGGACCTATATCTCCCTTCAATGAATTGAGTAATTGTTTATATCTCACGAGATATAAATGGATAGAATAGTAAGTAAAATTTGATTCAGTAATACTGGGTTGGAATGGCTAGTAAACCCAGTTCTCTAATGGAATTTGTCCACTCTGATGGTCTTGAAATCAATTCCTTGGATACTATGGAAAAAAATTTCATGTTCATAATGGTTTTCAAAAATTACATGTTTTTCCCATGATATTTAATCAGGATAAATGTTCCTTTCTGATCTATGCCTTATGTACTTCCAATATTTATGTCATTACTCATGTTTTATGTTTACGTTTTTACATTCTAATGTTTAGGGGTTGTTTGATGTTCTCCATGCTTTCCCTTATGGAGCATTTTTTATCATACTTTCTATGTTTTCATTTCCCTATGATTTAAATACAGGTTTTAGGTATGAAAAATATCTTAAGAAACATTATGGGAAATGTTGAAGATCTTTCACTGTGATTAGAGGATTTTGTTCCGAGTTTCCAAAGACACTAAACTATTACAGTCCTTGGGTGTAAATTTTTATAATGTATTATGTATTCAGCAAAATTAATGTAACATACATGTATGTGAAGCTTTTGGTCTCTATCGATGGTATCATAGGACTGGTTTTGTCATCCATTGGAAACATTAATGAAAAAACTTTAGTGAGATCCCTAGTGATATTTCAATGTATGTATAGGGATATCCCTAAGGTTTAGTATAACTATAGGTTATAGTTATAGAATTATGTTGAGAACGAAGGTTGAACCTAAGGTGTCTGGGATTAAATAATGAGTGATAATATAGACATACCATATGTGACTTTTATAATTATGTGGTTCCTCATTAATTTAATTTTATCTTACATATTGGTTTTTAGTTTTAGTTAATGGAAGGAACTAGTAGAAATTGGGTTCACATTGAATCAAAAGGACTAATTAGTGACTATTTTCATAACCCCCTCCCACCAAAGATGCCCTTCCTGAGTTGGAAATAGTGAAAGGGTGATAACGACCCCCGAGTCCCACCTCTAGTAGGCCCTGGAGTGGCGACTAGCACCAAGGGTATGTGTTTTCACAAATATGGTCGGCATTACCCTTTTTATTATTTATGATCATGAAATAGGATGAGTCAATCACCAAATGGAAAAAATAACAAGTATGTGAGAATAAACCCAAAACCAAACCCATATTCATGTTTTATACAATACATAAACAAAATTACAAGTACAGAAAAGCTCCAAAGTACTGTACCAAAAAGTAAATGAAAACAACAACAGCAAACAGTAGCAACTCCCTCTTCCTGACTAGTAAGGTCCCGTACAGTACAAATAGTCCTCCTGAAAACCTGAAAGAAAACGTAGGGTGAGCATACAAGTATACTCAGTGTGGAAACCTAAATCTCTTGTGCATACGTGGAGAGATATCCTAATGCCCCGTGAGAAAACCGAAAAACCAAAACCTAGAAAGAAATCTATCCACCCAGCCTCACCAGTCACACTCACTAAGTAACACAAGTCAATAGAGTATAGTAGTAATGTTATCAAAGTATGGGTACCACGCACCACCTTCCACTGGATACTGCTCAAGCCCTCACTCCTGACGCTCAGATGTGTCCCCCTCTTCCTAATCTAGTGCCACAACATGGTCTTACGAAGATCAAGCTATTACCGCAACCTAGCCATATGAAGCTCATAGTAACCTGCTAGCACACAATCCTAGGCCATATCAATTCACATCCCACCGACACAAAATCCTCAGCCATAACCACATCTCATTTCAGAGACACCTAGGAACATATCCCACCTCATCACGAATATTCTTAGGAAACATATGTCTTAACCTGCCCAAAGGAACCTGGACTATAGAACCTAGAAGAGGGAGCAAAAGGAAGAAAACTAACCATCCATCCTATGGATATTTGAGAATCTCACCCCCCATCCCACGGGTGTTCGGCACGTACTTCTCGACATGGCTGGGGTGCGTAATGAAACATAGACCGTGCATATTTATATAATTATAACAACCACTCATCCCATCCTAAGGCTTCTACACAAAGATCTGAGCACATGCCTTGGCACTGCTACTTCGATAGTATGAACACAGCAATCAATCCCAAAGCCCAATTTCATGTTTTCATGTTCCAAAATCTTTAGTTATCAGTTTCTTAACTACCGGGAAACTATCAACAACCAAACTAGATCAAGCGTTCATTAAACATATCCCTGTCATCCACAAATCATGTTAGGAAAACACAAGAAACACAAACAAGTCCCTTATAATTAAACAACCAACCGCCTTGATTATTATTCTCATTCCATTACCATGAACAACCATTCATTAACTCTTCTACTTTTATTTATTATTCACAACCCATAGTTCGTTCACATTCAAACCCATCCCTGCAGCCCCCACTGCCAACCACGATAACCACAATCACCGAAACCCATACATCATCATCCCTTTGATACCATTTATCGCAGCCCTGCTGCCCATCACCAACATAGCCTTCACACCAACCCAAAACAAAGCCAAACACAGCCCCACTACTCACCTGATCCACAACAACCATCAAAACACCCCCTTCACATAAATAAACCCTAACCAGCACCCACATGTTTATTATTTTAGGTTGTTCAACTAGGGTGATCACACAAGGGTTCCAGGTATTTAATCAGCCAACATTACGTGATTTAATAATTTCCACATTCAATAAAATTTACACCCATAAGAAAATCTAGAATGAGAGGGAAAAAATTAATTATGTAAGCAAAGGCCCCCAACAACCATGGTTTTTAGTAGGCAGAAGCCCATTCAATTCACAACATAATATCAGAGGATATAAAAAATGTAACTGCATTCACAAACTCCCCATCCTCTTTATATAATCTAGTTATTATCTTTATTAAACCGGTTCAAATGTGTTTCACGTAAACAGGAGGACACCCACCCCGCATGATGCAGAATTTAGAGAGACAAAGGTAAGATCCCTACTTCAAAAGGTTCTGATGTACTTCTACAAACATGACCACCACGATCATAAGGATTCTCCCTGAATGACTGCACCCACCAAGGACGTCGTGGCACCACTGAATCAATAACACAAGAAACTCCCTCAACATGGATATCACATTCCGTAGCATGGAAATAAAATGGGAGAAGTGGGATCGGAAAGAGAATACAAGAATAGAATTTTAACATAACATTTTAGAGTCGTTCGTCAAAGACCATCGTTCCCGTCAATTATCAGCAGTCTCCTAGGTTGGAAACTGTATAGGGGAAGTCAAAGAAGAGGGAACAGAACAAGGTGTATGATGTTACCCTCGCTGACATTGTCCTGCAATCACTTACGTATCGATGATCGGAGTCCGGATGAAGAAGTTGGGAGGATGACTTCTCAGTCGTCCAGGAGTGTCATCGTGTGGAGAAGAAGAGAGGTTCGTAAATAACAAGTGACCATCTCTTATATAGGCAAAGAAATGGTAAAACAGTATGCATCATGTATTAATGAATACTCGACGTGACCGTACATCTGTTATATTGTTTGACTGGTCAACACATGAAACGTCACACGGTTTCCATGCATTTAATGATAATAACAACTTCAATTAATAATTTGTGTTTTATTGACCCAAGACATGATTCATAAAATGGTATTCATCATTGGTCTTAAAATGACCATCATAATTTCAGGGTTACGCTGCAGTTGACGGATCGTCAATCCGATAACGTATGAGGGAGATACATTGGATACAAGATCTCATAATAATAACAATATTATTATTATTGGGTTTTTCTTGTACCCAAGACACAAACCATAATTTAATATCCACCCTTAGACTTGAATGTATCTTATTAATTACGGGATCACATCGCCACTGATGACAAGTCAGTCGGACGTCGCACGCGGGAGGTATGGCGGGTCGAAGACATAATAATAATATTAAATCTATTAATTCACTAGCGTTCCGGGTAGCTGATCCGAAAACCCAAAAAAAGACATCCAATATTGGATTCATAATTTTCTTCTTGAAGTCAGGGTCACACTATCGCTGACGGTTTGTAAAACTGAGCTCGCACGAAGGATTTATAGTGAAAACAGGGTTTTATCAACCAAATTAATAATAATAATATTATATTATATTATTATTAATTGATTATTTATTTCATATCTATAATCTCATTGCATGCATGAAACATTGCCATTGATTTTTATTTATATATTTTAATTATTTTTATATAATACCTCCATCTCTCCTATCTCATTCCTCGCCAAATATTCACGCCCTCTATTCTCCATTTATTTATTTATTTATTTTTTAATTCCTCTTATCTTCTTATTCTCTCTCCAATCTCCAATATTATACCCCTACAATATTCATCACACCCCCAACAAAGTGTCGCCTCCTCATTCTCCAGGTGGGGCACGCCTCCATTGATTTTATAACATTAATTCCATTCTTGTTATCATTATTATTTTCAATAATAATGATTAAACATCCCTAACAAACATGGAAGATCTCCTACCATAAAAACCCACATTCCGCACCGCCATTTTAATCCTTTACCATTATTATTGTTTTTTAACACAATTATCATAAATAATAACACCTCTCATCTATTCTCATTTCTCAAATCTCATTAAATCTTTATTAATGGATCCTTCAAAATTTAAGACAACATTATTATTATAATTATTTAGTATAATAAAAAAAACAAATCCCCAATTAAAATTTATTAACTCGTCACCAATTATTATTATTAATTATTATTATTATTGACGTTTATAACATTGAACATGTCTGACAACCATTGAGTCAAATAGACCAGCCTCCCATTACATGCATAATTTATTATTTATTAAAATTTAAATAAATCAAAAATAAATCATGCACCTCCCCTCATTGAATTATGTAAATTCAATTTACTTCTTTTATTTCACACTGATTAAATTGGAACCACTTTTATTAAATATAAATCATTAAATTTAATAAAACCAACATATTATTATGCAACCATTATTATTATTATTTAACATAATAATAATAACAAACTCACCGTTAATTTTATAAACGCACCACCAGGCTTCCACTGTGCATCTTCATTTATTTGTTTGCAATAAATATCATGACCCCTTTAATTAATTTCTAATTATTGTTAATATTATGAATAATATTAATACCACAACACCGATTATTATTATTCAAATTTAATTTCAACAATTACTCAATTAATAATAAACCATATGTTTCATTTATCAACGTCTAATGGGTCACACACCTTCCCACTTCACATCATTAATAATAATAACACCCATTAAATCATTTTATCGTTATTATTCCCTTTTTAGTTTAATTAATCACACAATTTATGTCATCATCATTATTATTTAACATATTTTTATGTTATCATTAGTATAAAAAATTATCATTATAAAGCGCGTCGTGTTGACCTCATCGATTTCAATAATGGAATAGACCAGCGGGGTCCAGGCCATTACATCATATACCTCTCAAAACATTCTCATCCTTGAGAATTTAAAACCAACCCAAAAGAAAGAATGGGTCCGAAAAACCACCCCGCAAGATGTCACTCAGGGCTCTCGTCATAACAGGAAAAAACTCAAAACCCTCATTATATGAGTTAGGAATTCCTTCTCCCATATAGAGATATTATCGGCTTTAGGAAGCACTGACTCTCCTGCACGGGATTAATCGCATCCACATTAATGCGTATCGATTAGGGATAAGGTCCTCCTCTCCCCACATATTAGGACTCTTCAAACACATTTAAAGGAATGAGGGAAACAACATAGAATTATAGACTCATGAATAACAAGGTCCAGGCCCAAATCATGGGAGATAATGAGTTTCAAAAAAGGATTGTGATTCTCTAAATCATTTACGAGAGCATTTAAGTAAAACCGAACACATCACTCTTGATCTCCGCCTTGCTAAGGTTGCCGCTTCTGTTGTGTTCAACTGTCTGTGTCCCACTCCTCTGCCTCTCTGTTGATATCCACCTCCCTGACCATGTCCCGGTTGGGGTCCTTGAGGAACTCCCTGTGGTTGGCCACCACTTGCTCCAGCTCCCCTTGGAGGGACTAGAGCATGTTTCTGTTGGGAGGGTCAGGCTGGGAACTGCTGTTGGGGATGGAGTTAAACCTTACCAGTCCCTCTATACTGAGTCTGAAAAGGGCAATGTCTACCATGATACCCACGATTTCCACATTCAAAGCACCCCGGTCCTTGGACCATAGAAAACAGGAAAAAATTATGAGATTGGTATAGGACCTACTGAAGTCTGCTCCCTACTGGTCAAAACATGGAAGGTCATGTTGTTGGGGATCTACTGATGAACACCTCCTTCTTGGACGAACATGGGTGACACCTCTCTTGTGGTGAACCTACTTGTGAGGGAATCTTCTCAATTATCTCCAACTTCTTCTGTACATAAAGGTATGTTGGTAAGTTGAAAGGGGCCATCGTGCACCGAATAGAGTGGTGATGTGCCTCCTCTAAATAGTTGTCTTGAGAATCCTCATCCAGAAAGAGATTCGAGGAAAAATGGAAGATATCCATGAACCTGACCCCTAGATCCTGTACTGACATGCTTCCTTGTTTGTGAGATAACAACTCCTGCCTCATCTCATCCTTCCTCTTTGAGGAAAGAAATTCGTCGTAGAAATCCTTCTCGAAGATGGCCCATAGAACTTCTATTTCTTTCCCCTCCCCAAGGTAATGCATCCACCAGTGACACGCCTCTCCTCGTAGCTGGCTTACTGATAGAGGAACTTGGTACTCTGATGGATCCCTGATCAGCCCAAATGTGATCTCGAGTTCCTCCAACCGACTCTATGATTCGGAATCCGAAGTGTTTCCTTCATACTTCTTCAATCTCTGTCACTGGAAAGAAGGAAATGTGCACTCCCACAATTCATCTTTCTCCTCTCGGTCAATCCTCAGCTAATCGACCGTCTGAATCTACTGGGCCTCGACTACCCGAGTCACCCATGAATGACGTCTCGGTGCCATAGTTGTATGATAAACAAAGAAAACTTATACCCAAGTAGCAAGGAAATTCTCTCAAGGTTTCATTTTATCATTTTATTTATATTTCATTCCCAAAACAACAAAATCAAGTAAAACACAAATCATGATGATTCATGTACCTTTCCAAGGGTCTCTACCCTTCAATCAATGTAGTTTTACTTGGTCATTCGGTAAGCTTAGAGTCCTTGCATCGGATCACGGGGGCCCTAAAATCCCGTGTCCTAGAAGGTCTTCCCTAGCCTCTGTCATGAAACAAGAACATCCAACATTGTTTCCCTACCAACACATGTAATCCTAATTGTACCTAACCCCAGACATCAACCTGTATCTCAACCATCAGCCTTTGATACCATTCTATCACGACCCCCTCCAACCAAAGATTCCCCTCCTGAGATGGAAATGGTGAAAGGGAGATAATGTCACACATGTACTGCCTCCAGTAGGCCCTGGAGTTACAACTAGCTCCAAGGGTATGAGTTTTCACAAATTTTGGAGGGATTACCCTTTTTATTATTTATGATTGGGAAATACAATGAGTCAAACACCAAAAGGAAAAAAGAACAAGTATGTGAGAATAAACCCAAAACCAAACCCATATGCATGTTTTATACAATACTAAAACAAAAGTACATGTACAAAAAATATCCAAAGTACTTTACCAAAAAGTAATGGAAAACAACAACAACAAACAGCAGAAACTCCCTCTGCCTGAGTTGTAAGGTCCCGCACAGTCCCTGTAGTCTGCTGAAAACCTGAAAGAAAACGTAGGGTGAGCATACAAGTATACTCAGTAGGGAAACCTAATGATCTCGTGCACAAGTGGGGAGACAACCTAATTCCCTGTGATAAAACAGAAGAACCTAAAGATAGAAAGGAATCTATCCACCAAGCCTCACCAGTCACACTCACCATGTATCACAAGTAAATAGAGTATAGAAGTAATGGTATCAAAGTATGGGTACCCCGCACCACCTTCCCACTAGATACTTCTCTATCCCTCACACCTAACGCTCTGATGCATCCCCCACTTCCTGAGATAGTTCCGCAACTTGGCCATACGAAGCTCGAGCTAGTGCCGCAACCTAGCCATACGAAGCTCATAGTAACCTGCCGGCACAAAATCCTTGAACATCTCAAATCAAATCCCGCTGACACACATTCCTCGGCAATAACCACATCTCATCCTGAAGAAACCTGGGAACATATCACACCTCATTCCGAAGTTTCATGGGAATCATCTATCGTAATATGCCCGAAGGAACTTGGGCTATAGAACCTGAAAGTGCGAGCACAAGCAAAAATAGTAACCAGCCATCCTTTGGATGATTGAGAATCTCACCCCCCTATCGCACGGGTGTTCGGAACGTAGTGCTAGACATGGGTGATGTGTGTAAAGAAACATACAACGTACTTATTTATATAATTATAACAACCACTCAGCCCATCCTAAGGATTCTATAAAATGATCTGAGCACATACCTTGGCACTTATACTTCGACAGTATGCACACAACAATCAATCACAAATCCCCATTTAATGTTTTCATGTTTCAACAGCTTTTGATATCAGTTTCTTAACTACCAGGAGACTATCATCAACCAAAATGGATCAAGCGTTCATAAAACATATCCTTTCCATCCACAAATCATGCTAGGAAAACACAAGCAACACAAACAAGTCCCTTATTATTAACCAACCAACCTGATTGATTATTATTCCCATTCCATTACCATTCCCCACCATTCATTAACTCCAATAATTTTATTTATTATTCACAACCCATAGTTCGTTTACATTCAAACCCATCCCTGCAGCCCCAATGCCAACCACCATAACCACAATCACACCAAAAGACGTACATCATCATCCCTTTGATACCATTTATCGCATCCCCACTGCCCTTCACCAACATAGCTTTCACACCAACCCACAACCAAGCCAATCACATCCCCATTGCTCACCCGATCCACAACAACCCACAAAACACCCCCTCGACATAAATAAACCCTAACCAGCACCCACATGTATATTATAACAGTTTTTTCTACTGGGGTGATCACACAAGGGTTCCAGGTATTTAATCATCCAACTTTACGTGATTAACCAATTTTCACATTCAATAAAATTTCCATCCACAAGAAAATCCATAAGGAGAGTGCAACATTTAATTGTGTTAGCAAAGGCCCCCAATGACCATGATTTTCAGTAGGCAGAATCCAACTCAATTCACAACATAATTTCACAGGATATATAAAAAGTAACTACATTCACAAAAGTATCATCCCCATTATATAAGCCAGTTAATATATTTATTAAACCAGTTCAAATGTGTTTCACGTAAACAAGAGGACACACACCCTACATGATGCATAATTTTGAGAGACTAAGGTTAGATCCCTACCTCAACAGGTTCTGATGTCCTTTTATGAACATGACCAACACGATCACAAGGATTCTCCCATAATGACAGCACCCACCAAGGATGTCGCGGAACCACCAAGTCAACAACACATGAAACTCCCTCAACTCGGAGACCACATGACGTAGCATGGAAAGAAAACAGGAGAAGTAGGATCGGAAGGAGAATAAAAGAAATGAGGTTTAACATACCCTTTTAGAGTTGTTCATCAAAGACCGTAATTCCTGTCAATTATCAGTAGTCTCCTCGGTTGGAAACTACGGAGGGGAAGCTGATGTAGAGGGAAAAGAACAGGGTGTACGATGTTCTCCTCGCTGATATGATCTCACAGTCACTGACGGATCGATGATCGGAGTACGAATAAAGGAGTTTGGAGGATGAATTCTCAGTCATGTAACAGTGTCGTTGTGTGGAGAAGAAGAGTGTTTCGTAAATAACACATGACCCTATATTATATAGGAAACTAAAATTTAAAACAATATGCAGTGTGTATTATTTAATACACAACGTGACCGTATAACTGTTACATTGTTTGTCTGGTCAACACACGACACGTCACGCGGTTTCCATGAGTTTAATGATAATAATAAATTCAATTAATAATAGGTGTTATATTGACCTGAGACATGAGGAATAAAATGGTATTCATCATTGGTCTTAAAATGACTGTCATAATTTCTGGGTTATGCTGCCGCTGACGGATCGTCAATCGGATACCGTATGAGGGAGATACGTTGGATATATAATCCCTTAATAATAACAATATTATTATTAATGTGTGATTTGTGGACCTGAGCCATGAACAATAATTTAATATCCAACCATAGGCTTGAAATGATCGTATTAATGTCAAGATAACGTCGCCACTGACGAAAAGTCAATCGTACATCACACGCGGGAGTTATGGATGGTTGAAGACTTAATAATAATTTTAAATCTATTACTTCACGAGTGTTTCAGGTTCCCGATCCACAAACCCTAAAAAAGACATCCATTATTGGACTCATAATTTCTGTCTCGAATTAAGGGTCACACTGTCGCTGACGGTTCGTAAAACCGAGCTTGCACGAAGGAGTTATAGGGAAAGCAGTCTTTTATCAACCAAATTAATAATAACCATATTATATTATTATTATTAATTGTTTATTTATTTCATATCTCCAATATCATTCCACGCATGAATCAATGCCTTTGATATTTATTTATCTATTTTTATTATTATCATATAATACCTCCCTCTCTCCAATCTCATTCCTCCCCAAATATTCACGCCCTCTATTCTACCTTTATTTATTTTTTAATGCCTCTTATCTTCATATTCTCTCTCTAATCTCCAATATTCTACCCCAAAAATATTCATCAAGCCCCCAAAAAAGTGGATCCTCCTCATTATCTAGGTGGGGCACGCCTCCCTTGATTTTCCACCATTAATTCCATTCATTTTATCATTATTATTTTCAATAATAATGATTAAATATCCCTAACAAACATGTAAGATCTCCTCCAATCAAAACCCACATTCCGCACCCCCATTTTAAACCTTTATCATTACTATTATTTTTTAAACACAATTATCATAAATAAAAACACCTATCATATATTCTAATATCTGAAATCTCATTAAATCATTATTAACGGATCATTCAATATTTGAGACAACATTATTATTATAATTATTTTGTATAATAATAATAACAAATCCACAATTAAAATTTATCAACTCGTCACCAATTATTATTAATAATAATTATTATTATTTATGTTTGCCACATTGACCATGTCCGACCACCATTGCGTCAATGCTGAGCAGACTCCCATTACACCCATAATTTATTACTTATTAAAATTTAAATAAATCCAAAAGAAATCATGCACCTACCCTCATTGAATTAACTACATTCAATTTTATCACTTTTATTTCACACTGATTAAATTGGAATCATTTTTATTAAATTAAAACCATTTAGTTTAATAAACCCAACTTATTCTTACATCACCAATATTATTATTATTTAACATAATAATAATAACAAACTCACCTTTAATTTTATTAATGCACCACCATGCTTCCACTGTGCATCGTCAGTTTTTTGTTTGCAATAAATACCATGACTCCTTTCATTAATTTCTCATTATTATTAATATTATGAATAATATTTATAACACAACAACCATTATTATTATTAAAATTTAATTTCAACAATTACTCAATTAATAATAAACTTTATGTTTCATTTATCAACGTCTAATGGGTCACACACCTTCCCACTTCACATCATTAAAAATAATAACACCCATTAAATAATTTTATCATGATTAATCCCTTTTTAGTTTAATTAATCACACAATTTATGTCATCATCATTATTATTTAACATATTTTTACATTATCATCAAAATTAAAAATTATCATTATAACGCGCATCTTGATGACTACATCGATTTCAACAAAGGAATGGACCGGAGTGGTCCGGGCCATTACATCAGATACCTCTCAAAACATTCTCGTCCTCGAGAATTGAAAACCAACGCAGAAGAAAGAATGGGTCCAAAAAACCACCCAGCAAGATACCTCTCAGGATTCTCGTCATAACAGGAATCAACCGAAAACCCTAATTATATGAGTTTGGAATTCCTTCTCCCATATCGAGATATTATCCGCTTTAGGCAGCACTGACTCGCTTGCACGAGTTTAATCGCATCCCCATTAATGCGTATTGATTAGGGATGAGGTCCTCCTCTCCCCACATGTTAGGACTCCTCACACACATTTAAAGGAATGAGGGAAACAACTTAGCATTATATACTCATTAAAAACAAAGTCCAGGACCAAATCATGGGTGAGAGTGAGTTTCAACAAAGGAGTGCGACGCTCCAAAACATAAACGAGAGAATTTATGTAAAACCAAAAACATCTCTCTCAATCTCCTACCTTGCTAGGGTTGCCACTTCTGTTGCGTTCAGCGTTCTATGTCCCACTCCTCTGCCTCTCTATTGACGTTGACCTCCCCGACCATGTCCCGGTTGGGGTCCTTAAGGAACTCCATGTGGTTGGCCACCCCATGCTCCAGCTCCCCTTGGATGGACTAGAGCATGTTGCTGCTTGAAGGGTTAGGCTGGGAACTGCTATTCGGGAAGGGGCTGAACCTGGCCAGTCCCTCTATACTGAGTCTGAAAAGGGAAATGTATACCATGATTCCCATGATTCCAAAATTCAAAGCACCTCAGTCCATGCACTGTAATAAATGGGCGGAAATTATGAGATTGGTATGGGACCTACTGAAGTCTTCTCCCTACCGGTCAAAAATTGGAAGGTCCAGTTGCTGGGGATCTACTGATGACTGCCTCCTTCTTGGACGGACATGGGGGACACCTCCCTCGTGGTGAACCTACTTGTGAGTTCATCCTCTCGATTATCTCTTCCTTCTTCTGTACTTCATGGTATGTTGGTAAGTTGAAAGGGGTCACCGTGCACCAAATAGAGGGGTTAAGTGCTTCCTCTAAATAGTTGGCTTGGGAATCCTCATCCAGAAAGATATTCGGGGAAAATGGAGGAGATCCTTGAACTTGACCCCTAGTTCATGTACTGACATGCTTTCTTATTGCAGAGACATCAACTCTTGCCTCTTCTCGGCCTTCCACGCCGCAGAAAGAAATTACACGCAAAACACTTTCTCAAAGTTGGTCCATAGAACTTCTGTCTCCTTCCCCTCCCTATGTTAATGCATCCACCATTGAAACGTCGCACCTCGTAGCTGGCTTACTGCTGGAGGAACCCAATACTCTGATAGAGCCCTAATCAGACCAAAGGTGATCTCGAGTTCCTCCAACCAACTCTATGATTCTGTATTTGAAGTGTTTCCTTCATACTTCTTCAATCTCTGTCGCTGGAAAAAATGAAACGTGCGCTGCCACAAGTCATCTTCCTCCTCTTGGTCAATCCTCAGCTGATCGACCATCTGAATCTGCAGGGCCTCGACTGCCCGAGTCACCCAAGAACGACATCCAGGTGCATAGATGTATGGTAAACATAGAATGCCTAAGCCCAAGTAGCAAGGAAATTTTCTCAAGGTTTCATTTTATCATTTTATTTCTATTTCTTTCCAAAAACAATTCAATCAAGTAAAACACAAATCATGACGATGCATGTACCTTTTCTAGGGTCTCTACCCTACAATCAATGTAGTCTTACATGGTCATTTGGTAAGCTCAGAGTCCTTGCTTCGGGTCACGGGGGCCCTAAAATACTGTGTCCTAGTAGGTCTTCCCTGGACTATGTCATGCAAAAATAACAGCCAACATTGTTTCCCTACCAACCCATGAAATCATCATTATTCCTAACCCCAGACATCATTCTATATCTCAACCATCATCCTCTGATACCATTCCGTCACGACCCCCTCCCACCAAAGATGCCTCTCCTGAGATAGAAATGGTGAAAGGGAGATAATGACCCCCAAGTACTGCCTCCAGTAGGCCCTGGAGTGGCGACTAGCACCAAGGGTATGAGTTTTCACAAATATGGGAGGCATTACCCTTTTTATTATTTAACATCGGGAAATAGGATGAGTCAAACACCCAAAGGAAAAAAGAACAACTAAGTGAGAATAAACCCAAAACCAAACCCATATGCATGTTTTATACAATACTGAAACAAAAGTATAAGTACAGAAAAGATCCAAAGTATTGTACCAAAAAGTAAAGGAAAACAACAATAGCAAACAACAGCAACTCCCTCTGCCTGACTAGTAAGGTCCCGCATAGTCCCTGTAGTCCTCTTGAAAACCTAAAAGAAAACGTAGGGTAGAATACAAGTATACTTAGTAGGGAAACCTAAAGCTATCATGCACAAGTGGGGAGACATCCTATTGCCCTGTGAGAAAATAGAAGAACCAAAACTTAACAAGGAATCTATCCACCAAGACTCACCAGTCACACTCACCAAGTAACACAAGTCAATAGAATATAGTAGTAATGTTATCAATGTATGGGTATCCCGCACCACCTTCCCACTGGATACTGCTCTAGCCCTCATGCCTAACGCTCTGATGCTTCCACCTATTCCTGAGCTAGTTCCGCAACTTGGCCATATGAAGATCGAGCTAGTGCCGCAACCTGGACATATGAAGATCATAGAAACCTGCCGGCACACAATCCTTGTCCATCTCAAATCCAATCCCGCCGACACACAGTCCTCGGCAATAACCACATCTCATCCCAAATAAACCTGTGAACATATCACACCTCATACCGAAGTTTCTTGAGAATCATCTATCGTAACCTACCTGAAGGAACATGGGCTATAGAACCTGGAAGAGGGACCACAAGGAAGAATAGTAACCTTCCATCCTTTTGATGTTTGAGAATCTCACCCCCCACGTCCCCTGGGTGTTCGGCACGTAGTGCTCAAAATGGTTGGGGTGCGTAATGAAACATAAAACGTACATATTTATATAAGTATAACAACCACTCCGCCCATCCTAAGGATTCTATACAAAGATCTGAGCACGTACCTTGGCACTTCTACTTCGAGAGTATGCACACAATAATCAATCCCAAAGCCCCGTGTAATGTTTTCATGTTTCAACAGCTTTAGTTATTAGTTTCTTGTCTACCGGGCAACTATCAACAACAAAAATGGATCAAGAGTTCATAAAACCTATCCCTGCTATCCACAAATCATGTTAGGAAATCACAAGAAACACAAACAAGTCCCTTATTATTAACCAACCAACCCGATTGATTTTTATTCCCATTCCATTACCATTCCCCACCATTCATTACCTCTTCTTCTTTTATTTATTATTCACAACCCAAAGTTTGTTTACATTCAATCCCATCCCTGTAGCCCCACTTCCAACTATAATAACCACAATCACACCAAAACTCATACATCATCATCCCTTCGATAGAATTTATCACAACCCCAAAGCCCATCACCAACATAACTTTCACACCAACCCACAACCATGCCAATTGCAGCCCCACCGCTCACCCGATCCACAACAACCCACAAAACTCCCCCTTCACATAAATAAACCCTAACCATCACCCATATGTTTATTATTTCAGTTTGTTCTACTGGGGTGATCACACAAGGGTTCCAGGTATTTAATCAACCAACATTACGGGATTAACCAATTTCCACATTCAATAAAATATCCGTCCATAAGAAAATCTAGAAGGAGAGGGAAACATTTAATTGTGTAAGAAAAGACCCCCAACGACCATGATTTTCAGTAGGTAGAAGCCCATTCAATTCACAACATAATATCACGGGATATAAAAAAAGTAACTGCATTCAAAAACTTCACATCCCCATTATATAATCCAGTTAATATATTTATTAAACCGGTTCAAATTTGTTTCACGTAGACAAGAGGACACCCACCCCGCATGATGCTCGATTTATAGAGACGAAGGTAAGATACCTACCTCAACAGGTTCTGATGTCCTTCTATGAACACGACCACCACGATCACAAGAATTCTACCAGAATGACAGCACCCACCAAGGATGCCGCGACACCATCGAATCAACATCACAAGAAACTCCATCAACACGGAGATCACATGCTGTAGCATGGAACGAAAACGGGTGAAGTAGGACCCGAAAGAGAAAAAAGAACAAGTTTTTTAACATAGCCTTTTAGAGCCGTTCGTCAAAGACTGCAATTATTGTCAATTATCTGTAGTCTCCTCGGTTGGAAACTGTGGAGGGGAAGTCAAAGAAGAGGGAATGGAATAGGGTGTACGATGTTCTCCTCGCTGACAAGATCTCACAGTCACTGATGGATCGACGATCAGAGTACGAATGAAGGAGTTTGGAGGATGACTTCTCAGTCTTCTAGGAGTGTCGTCGTGTGGATAAGAATACTATTTCATAAATAACATGTGACCCTCTCTTATATAGGAAATAAAAAAGGTAAAACAGTATGCAATGTGTATTAATTAATACAGGATGTGACCATACAAATGTTACATTGTTTGACTGGTCAACACATGACACGTCAAGTGGTTTCCACGCGTTTAATGATAAAAATAACTTCATTTAATAATAGGTGTTTTATTGACCCGAGAAATGAGTCATAAAATGGTATTCATCATTGGTCTTAAAATGACCGTCATAATTTCAGGGTTACGCTGCCGCTGATGGATCGTCAATCTGATACCGTATGAGCGAGATACGTTGGATATAGGATCCCATAATAATAACAATATTATTATTATTGGGTGTTTAGTGGACCTGAGCCATGAACCATAATTTAATATCCAACCTTAGGCTTGAATTGATCGTATTAATGACAGGATCACATCTCCACTGACAACAAGTCAATCAGACGTCACACACGGGTGTTATGGCGGGTCGAAGACTTAATAATAATATTAAATCTATTACTTCCCGAGAGATTCAGGTTCCCGATCCGAAAACCCAAAAAAAGGCATCCATTATTGTACTCATAATTTTCGTCTCACAGTCAGGGTGACACTGCCGCTGACGGTTCATAAAACTGAGCTCGCATGAAGGAGTTATAGTGAAAGCAGTGTTTTATCAACCAAATTAATAATAACAATATTATATTATTATTATTATTAATTGATTATTTATTTCATATCTCTAATCTCATTCCATGCATGAAACAATGCCTTTGATATTTATTTATCGATTTTCATTATTATCATATAATACCTCCCACTCTCTAATCTCATTCCTCCCCAAATATTCTCGCCCTTTATTCTCCCTTTATTTATTTATTTATTTTTTTAATTCCTCTTATCCTCATATTCTCTCTCCAATCACCAATATTCTACCCCAACAATATTCATCACGCCCCCAACAAAGTGGCTCCTCCTCATTCTCTAGGTGGGGCATGCCTCCATTGATTTTCCACCTTTCATTCCATTCATTTTATCATTATTAAATTCAATAATAATGATTAAATCTCCCTAACAAACATGTAAGATATTCTCCCATCAAAACCCACATTCCGCACCCCCATTTCAAACCTTTATCATTACTATTATTTTTTTAACACAATTATCATAAATAATAACACCTCTCATCTATTCTCATTTCTCAAATCTCATTAAATCATTATTAACGGATCTTTCAAAGTTTTAGAAAACATTATTATTATAATTATTTATTATAATAATAATAACAAATCCCCAATTAAAATTTATCAAATCGTCCCCAATTATTAATAATAATTATTATTATTATTGACATTTTCCACATTGACCATGTTCGACCACCATTGCGTCAACACTGAGCATCCTCCCATTACACACATAATTTATTATTTATTAAAATTTAAATAAATCTAAAAGAAATCATGCACCTCCCCCTCATTGAATTAAGTACATTCAATTTTATCACTTTTATTTCACACTTATTAAATTGGAACCATTTTTATTAAATTAAACCTATTCAATTTAATAAACCCAACATATTTTTACATCACAATTATAATTATTATTTAACCTAATAATAATAAAAAAATTCACCTTTAATTTTATTAAAGCGCCACCATGCTTCCACTGTGCATCTTCATTTCATTGTTTGTAATAAATACCATGGCTCATTCCATTAATTCCTCATTATTAATAATATTATGAATAATATTTATAACACAACACCAATTATTATTATTCAAATTTAATTTCAACAATTACTCAATTAATAATAAACTGTATGTTTCATTTATCAACGTCTAATGGGTCACACACCTTCCCACTTCACATCATTAATAATAATTACACCCATTAAATTATTTTATCATGATTATTACCATTTTAGTTTAATTAATCACACAATTTATGTCATCTTCATTATTATTTAACCTATTTTTACGTTATCATCAGTATTAAAAATTATCAATATAACGCGCGTCCTGTTGACCACATCGATTTCAATAGACTAATAGACCGGAGGGGTTCGGGCCATAACAACTATGAGCAGAGAAATTGTGCAATGACTATAGTGAATGATTATGTGATTATGCTAAATTATTCATCACGATGTATGATTAACAACATAAACTTTAGTTGTATTCCTATGTCCCCAAATAAGTGTAAGATAGACTTTTATGCATGTTCTAATGGTAAAGAACATATATGAAGGATGATTAATCTTTATAAATATCAAGAATAAGGTAAAAGAACCATGAGTAATTCCTAAAATGGAGGGGAATATGTTATTTGTATGGGGAAAATGGGAATAGAGTGACCGACTATTATATAGTTCAATGTATTATCTATGGTGAACAAGGGCATTACCCAACTCAATGGCCTTACCTAAGAGGTTACTTATAAATCGAGGAAGCAGCTATTACAATCCAATCAATGATGAGGATGGATTTAAGGGATTATATATTGGAATTCATGAATAATGTTGTTGAGGTACTTTTATGATATATTGAAATATTTATGTATTTCTCCATTGTGGTTTTCTATAAGAATATGGTACCGGTAAACATGAAATGTGATTGAAATATTTTTTGAAAGAAGATGATATGCGCATAATGAAGGGATATGAAGAAAATAATACGTTGGATATTATTAATTAGCTCATTATCGATATAAGGAAAAAGTGATATCATTATTTGAGTATATAGAAATTTTGGGATTTTTTATGTGGAAAGAGTTAAATTTTGACAGCATTCATGTTTCCACTATGGTTTTATGGTAATTTATATTTCAAGAGAATACATGATTAAGGTATTCAAATGGTTGGAATGTGATGAACAAGATATATCATATGATATATGGGGCATAAATGATGGTATTTACATGCTTGGTAGATTACCTCTCTAGTGATCTTTTCATTATACTATGAGATTTGACAGAAGTATTTTGGATAAGCCTAATGAATAGACTGGATTATGATGGACATAAGATAGTATTTTTTAAGGATAAAAATTTTTTCCTAAAATGTTATAATAGTATATTTTTAGAAAAAGAACAACCCCTGGTACAGGACACAACCTCTCGTGTCGGACAAGGTTGCAGTAATTGAACCCACAACCGAAGTTCAATAAAAATTTATCACATACCACTTTCCTGAAGGATGTCCTTGGTTTGTAGAATTTTTATTTATTATATTAAGAGGAATGATAGATAATTTATAAGTCCATTTTTTGAACCATATATGATTAACCTCACCATAGATGGACATATGTATATTTAATATCTTGTGGTCACATTTTTTGTCATAGAATGACATATCATTGTATCAAATGATCTACTCATACATTAAGAATGAAAAATTACTGTTCATTTCATTAAATAATAGATGAAGTGGAAATTGTTCGTTGAATAACCAATGATGATTTTACTCTGAAATATAGAAGTATTTCACTTTATGAAAAAATTCATCAACATTTGGGAAATGATATTGAAAACCCAAAATGTTGTCCTAGTACCCTCATATCCGATGAATCATATGGTACCTTATATAATAAAAAATTTATTTTTTTGCGATTATTGGCTTTTTTATAACCATATTCTCTACCACTCTCCTTCAGAACATGATAGTTATATTTCTCTTTAATATCCATGTTTTCACATATGTTCTCCTATGTGGAAACCTAGTGATGAGTTAATTCAGAAAACTCTTAAATTTAATAATTTTTCTTTTAAAATTAAGTTTTAGTTTTCCTTTTTTACATTGTGGGTTTCTAGGAAATAAACTTTCAAGTAGTAAACCATTTATAACACCGATGAATTTCGAGGTAGAAATTCATTTTAAGGGGGTAGAATATAACACCCAGAAATTTTATGAGAAATTTTGTTTTTAATTTTATTGATGTCTTTTTTTGTATTCTACACCAAGATTATTTTGTGCTATATGCAACACATTATTAGCTTGTATTATACTCAAACAATATTCTTGGCTTTGGTTGCATGCAAGAGAGACCTTTCTCAATAGCGTGTGTTGTATACAATACCGAGTTTCACTAAACAACAATATATTATTATAATATTGTCATGAGTTAGCCATTTTGAATTGTATTAACCACATTTTGAATTTTATAATAATTCCATTCATCATAAAAATTTTCTAGAAAATGGTATTGGAACAAAATAAATTTTTCTTGTAAAATATGTATTTTTCAAAAAAATGCAATATCACCACCTTTTGATGGCGCACCCATTTTTAATATAATTTTTGAAAATTTTATACGTTTTATTTTACAAAATAATTTTTTTACTTTGAATCAGGATATAAAAATTTACATTGGTTAAGGTTTTGATATTTTTCTGAAAACGTCATTATTTTGACGAATAGTAAAAAAGATGCTAAATTTTATATAAAAACAACTTTTTTCATTGACATAATTTATATGGTCAAATTAAAATAGTAAATGGTTTTTAAGTGTAAATATAATATATTTTTACCATTAATATAATTTATTTCATTAACGTTAATTTTTCTTTCAATTCATAGGGAAAATCAATTCAATATTTTGGAATGTTTTAAACAAAAACACATTTTTGGACAATGGATTTAATTTTAAATTAATTTCTACAACTTCTTTGACTTGAATTTTGAAAAATGTATCACATAATTAGAGTCATTAGGTTAAAATTATATTAATAGAGTACTTTTTTATTTTTCGGCATTACGAATAGTAACTACGGTAAATAATTTTTTCCTCATTTAATGGTAAATTAGGTAATTAAGGGTAAAAATAATATTATAAAATTTCCCTAACACTTGTTATAATATATTTTGAAGATTATATTTAACATTAAAACTTACTTGGGTCTAAATATAATATATTGGAACTCACTAGGATGTGATTAGGACCTTAATTATTTTATATAAAGGAAAATGAAAAATGGCTCACTCAAAATTTAATTATAAAAGTATTTTTAATATAAAGTTATATAGAATATTAAATTTATTATAAATACTCATTTTGAACCTAAATTGTTTATATTTTATATGTTAATTTAGTTGTAATTTTTAAGAAATATTTTACTACCAAAATATCTTATATATTAATGATGTTGAAATTATTTATTTAGTGATAAAATCAATAATATAGTTTTTATAAAAATAATAATACCCATAAAAGGCCAAAAAAACTAATAAATCTTATTTATTGTGTATATCTAAACCATATTCATCAAATGGACGAATTTAGGGCCATTTGGATATTTATAAAAGTTATTATGACACTTATATTATATTATATTAAAAGATGTCAAAGTTGTCACCTTCTTAATTGAATAAATATAAATATTTATATGATGTGGTTTTAAAATTATAAATTTGTGTAAATTTATTCTTATGAAATTAATTATATTTATATTTATCAAATTATTTAATTTTTTTTATCAAACAAATAAGTATAATAAATAATTATACATAAATGTTGTAATAATAATTTTATTAAGAGAAAAATCAAATAAATGGTTAGAAAAACAATAAAATAAATATTATATGAACTAATTAATGTTCTACATGAATTTTTTATATGCATATGAAAAGTTAGAAATCTACGAAATATTTTGGTTCGAATATATCTACTGGGGGTATTTTATTTAAATTAAAATAATTGAGTAGGGTCAAAATTGACACTAATGATATTTTATAAAAATAACATATTATTAAATTGTTTAAAAATCACCATAATATTTAAAAATTATAAATTTAAAATTATATTTTCTAAAATGTAATAATTTATCTAATTATAATAAATTTATAACAAATATGTAAGTATTTATAATAATTTTAAAATTTGAATATTATTACAACAAATAAAATTAAATATATTAAATAAGGAAAAATCAAAATGATAAAGTTTAAAATAAACATAATGCATGTTTAAATTGTATTGGTTGATGAGATTACAACACTATATTATATCATATTCAAATTGAGTAATTTTTTTATATTTTTAAGTGGGGTTTTATTTTATTATTAACATAAATTTTTAATGTTTCCAAAATTTCCCCTATCTTATCTTATAAAAGGGAATCTAATCCCACTCCTCTTCAACCAATTTTGATCCTAAAATCTTGGAAAACCCCTGGAAATAAATCTTCCCTACATACCTAGTATCATTTTGGTGATTTTGGTCTTCTCAAAAGTCCAACTCAATTCCCTTAAGAGGAAGTTCAAAGGAGATGCATCGAAGAATAGGCAATCTCTTCTACCGATTCATTCATGTTTCATTATTATTCTAAATCCACTTATTTACTTGATTCATTATAAAATATATCATCAGTATAACTAATATTCTCATATGTTATTATAAATAGTAAACAACTCTATTTCACCTTCAATCCATCCTTCAAATAACGAAATCCCCATGCTTGTGTACATACAAGTTATCGTCTCCATGACTTGGTGTAATCTATTTTTACACCACTACCTTACATGGATGGGTATAATGGTGGAAATAATTAATATATGTAATTATTATTATATAATAATAATCCTGATAAATTATATCATCCACTCAAATTCCATTCAATAATTATGGGAATGATATCATCGCTCGTGCGTACGTACGGATTACTGTCTCCACGTTGTGATGAGATTCATTCCCCATTTTAACCATTCAACAATGATTATAATGTATATATATTAAATATTCATGAAATATATGACATAATAATGCTAAGGTATTTATGTATAAATATATATATGTCATTAACTTCCATTCAATTTAATAAGTAAATGAAATCAACATTCATGTATATGTACGACCTACTATCTCTATGAACGGTGTATTTCATTCCTTTTATCGATCTATTATATAAATAGTCTGAATATATATTATAAAAAAATCATTTTTTACATTCTGGAAGTACATAATCATGATATAATTAATAATATTAAAAATTAAAAGTCAAAACATGTTTAATAAATGAAACGATTTTACCCAAAATGCTTCTTTAACATGGAATTGAAAAATGAAAAGAGTTATATAAAGTCATAAGTGGATCATATATGATATAATAGATATTATTATCATTCTATTATAAGTTAATAATATGTTTAAACCCACTATACATGAGTCTCAGACACATACAGATGAAATTTTTCAAAAGGTAAGAGATTATTTCGTCTCACTTTTATTTCTGTGAGGCATATGCCTTAATCACCAAATATTTCTTTTGAATGGTGTTTATGCTACCAATGAATGATTTATGACTTTCATTATAAAGGATATGATATTTACATATTCATGTAATTTTCTATATTTTATGACAACTATGATTTCATCGATCATAACTGGTATGGGATAATTATTACAATCTCGTTCTTATCTGGGATTATTTATTCGTAAGTATTTATTGGGGTTATGTTTATCATCCATACCCATGCGTTATCAAAATGTTTTCATAAAATTTATACTATTCTTCCATTTATGTTTAAAGTCATTTTTAAACTTTTTTGGCTTTTACCACATTTTATGGAAGGAATCATTCTTCTATTGACCATACGAGGATCTTTTTGACTTTTCTGGGAAAAGTATGAGAAGAATGTTTTTATCTCATATGCCATTAATAGATTTTTACATTTTTATAAAGACTTATTTCTATAAATATTCCGCTAAAATATTTCATGATTACTTTCATTGAAATTCTTTTCTGTTAAAATTTCACGACATTTTGATAAAATAAAATGATTTTGAAGAAAAAGAATATTTTCCTCAAGAATTCATTTCAAGTGTTTTATCAAAACTATTTTACATTTGTGATTATATTCATTAATATGGATATGTTTCATGTATAATTTCCCTATTATTTACATGGTTTTATTTTCATTATGATGAAATTATATATATTGTTATATATGGATTATGTTATGAAGGGATTACGTTTATGAAACCAATTTTATTCATTAGGTTATGATGAATTATAACTGATTATATACTGGAATACATATTAATTGATTCATTATGAGATTGGTGGGACTTATATCTCCATTCAATTCATTGGGTAATTATTTATATCTCATGAGGTAGACATGGCTGGAATGGTATGTAAAATTTGATTCAGTAATACTGGGCTAGAATAGCTGGTAAACCAAGTTCAGTAATGGACTTTGTCAACTATGATGGTCCTGGAAGCAATGCCTTGGATACTTTGGAAATAATATCATGTTCTTAATGGTTTCCCAAATTTACATGTTTTACCATGATATTTTATCATTATTAATGTTCCTTTTTGATATATTCCTTATGTAATTCCAAGATTTATGTCATTACTCATGTTTTATGTTCATGTCATTAGATTAAAATTTTTATAGATTTTTTGGTGTTCTCCATGTTTACCCATACTGAGCATTTGTGCTGACTCTTTTTATTTTTTCATTTCCACTGGTTATAAATAAATGTTTTTGATAAGAAAAAACGGGAAGAAATTAATGGGAGATGTTGAAGATCTTTCACCAAGGTTAGAATATTTTTTTCAATGTTTCTGAAGACACTAACTATTAGAGTCCTTGGGTGTCTATTTTTGTTATGTATTAATTATTCATAAAAATAAATGTAATGTCCATGTATGTCAAGCTTTTGGTCTCTACAGTTGGTATCAAAGGAAAGGATTAGTCAACCTGTGGAATCTAGGATGTGAAACTTTTTGTGAGATCCCGAGAGATATTTCAATCTATTTATAGAGATATCCACAAGGTTTATTATAATTATAGGTTACAGTCATAGAATTCTGTTGAAAACCTATGGTGAACCAAAGGTGTCTTGTATTAAAGAATTTGTGATAATATAGACATACCATATGTGAATTTTATGATTATGTGGTTCCTCATTATTTTAATTTTTTTCTTGCATAATGGATTCTGGTTTTAGTTAATGGAGGGTATTAGAAGAAATTGGGTTAACATTGAATCAAATGGATAAATTGGGGACTATGAGTAGGGAAACTGTGTAATTCCAAGAGAGAAAAATTTTATGATTACGCTTAATCAGTCAACACGATATTTGATTAACAAGGTAGAATTTAGTTGTATCCCTATGTCATCATATAAGTATAAGATGGACTTCTACACATGTTCTCAGGGTGGGTAACATAGAGGATGGATGATTAAGGATTATAAATATAAATAATAAGGGAAGAAAACCCTTTAGGAATACCTTAATTAGAGGGAAAGATGTTATATGTATGGGGAAAAGGGGCATAGAGTGGCTGGCTATTATAGTGTTCATTGTCTTATCTGTGGAGAAAATAGGCATTACCCAACTCAATGACCTAACCTAAGTGGTCACTTCTAAATCTAGGAATCAGCTATTACATGCCAATCATTGAATAGAATGTATTAAAGGTCTTATGTATTGGAATTCATGAATAATGTTGTTGAGGTAATTTTATGGTATATTGAAATATCTATGTATTGGTCAATTGTGAATTTTCCAAAAGAATACGGAACTGGTAAATATGAAAAGTGATTGAAATATTTTAAGAAAAAAGATGTTATGGGCATAATGAAGGGATAAGGAGAAAATAATATGTTGGATAATATTAATGAGCTCAATACTTATATAAGGAAAATGTTATATCATTATTTGAGTATATAGAAATTTTTGGATTTTGTTATGTGGAAAGAGTAAAATTTTGACCGCATTCATGTTTTCACTATGGTTTTATGGTAATTCATGTTTCAAGAGAAGTCATGATTAAGGTATTCACATGTTTGGAATGTGACCAACAATATATATCTAATGATATATATGGGATAAATGATGGTATTTATAGTAGATGACCTCTCTAGTAATAATTTTCTTTATCCTATGATATTGGACAGAATTATTTTCGATAAGCCTAATGAATGGACTAGATTCAGTTGGAAATAAGATAGAATTGTTTAGGGATAATTTTTTTTCTAGAATGTTATAATAGTATTGTTTTTGAAAAAGGACATCCTGTAGTATGGGCAACAACCCATCGTGTTAGATATGGTTTCTGGAATCGAACCCACAACCGAAATTCGACACGCCTTTATCACCTACCACTATCCTACAAGATGTCCTTGTTTTGTATGAATTAGTTTCATTTTATTAATCCATATGAAAGATAATGTATAAGTACATTTTTGGAACCATATACGATTAAACTCACCATAGATGGACTTATATATATTTAATATCTTGTTCTAAAGTCTTTTTGTGATAGAATGACCTATCATTCTATCGAATGATCTACTAATACTTTAAGAATAAAAAATTCAACTTCATTTCTTTTAATAATAGATGAAGTGGAAATTATTCATGGAATGACCAATGAAGATATTACACCAAAATCATGCAGTATTTCTCCATATAAAAAAATTAATCATCATTTGGGAAATGATATTGAAAACAAAAAATGTTGTCCTAGTCCCTCATATCCAATTAATCAGATGGTACCTTAGATCATCACAAATTTATGGTTTTGTGATTATTGCCTTTTTCATAGCCATGTTCTCTAGAACACTCCATCAGAACTTGACGGTTAGAATTTTAATGAACTGACTTCAGAAAGATGAGAGATGGGACACCATGTTGGAAACCCTTTCTTCTTCATGTTTAAGGAGAGATAGTGACCCCCGAGACTCGCCTTCAATAGGTCCTAGAGAGGAGACTTGCACCGAGGGTATAGAATCACACACAATTTGGAAGGCATTATACTTTTTATTTAATAGAATCAAGAGATAAGATGGTAAATCCCAAAAACACCATGGTACAACTAAAGCAAAAACAAACCATTCTAATATGCATGTTCCAAAAGTAAAAGATATAAAAGTAAAAGAAAACCCCAAAAAGAAGTACCGAATTAAAAAAAACATCAACAAAAAATGTCCCAATGCCTAAACTAGTATGACCCTACATGATCCCTGATGTCCTCCTAGAAACCTAAAAATAGTTTTATATACGTAGGGTTAGTATACAAGTATACTCAGTAGGAAAAACCAAAAGCACTTGTGCGTTAGTGGGGAAGCATTCTAATGCCCTGTGAGAATAGTGATAACCGAAACACCTAGCAAGAAAACTATCCACCCAAGCCTCACTAAGGTACACTCCCCAAATAATGCAAGTGATGTAATGCATAGTAATAGCACATTGATATTTGGGTATCCCGCACCACTTTCCCACTGGTTATTGAAGACATCCTATGCATCGATCCTCTCCCGCCATTCTAACCACAGTCCCATTGCCACACCCCGCCCACACACACTTGGGCCAAAACCCCACCCCCACCTGCAAACACCTAGGCCACAAAAACCATGCAGAACCATGCTCAAAAAACACACGGGCTAGAAAAAATACAGCCACGCCTGAAGACACCTAGGCCTCATGCCGAAGACACTTGGGAAAAAACCAGCCCGTAGACACCTGGGAAACCACCACAACTACCCTTACTGAAGAATCATGGGCTATAATGGACCTAAGGCCATCACAGAATACCTGATGAGTCTTGGGATATTCGGGAATGAGATCCGAAAATGAGATAATTACTGGCCACTAATAGGAGTGTTTCGAAAAACACCCTGTCCCACGAAATGGGGGTGATCAGAACTAGGTACTCAACATGGGTGGGAAGTGAATAAGAAATATAAGAACTACAACTATATAATATATATAACAATTAATCATCCCATCCTAGGAGTTCCAAAACCAACCTAAGATCAAATTCCCTCATTACTATTCATTCACAAGAAGCACTGAACCCATAACCATATCACTGCTCATTCCAGAAAGCAATTCCCCATTGATCAAATCCTTGTTTTCATGTTCAAGTTACTTCATTTATGTAAATTCTGCACTACCAGGAAACTAATAAGCATACCCAAAAACTAGAGAAAGAGAAACAACCGAACAAAAATTGAAGCATTCACACCCAGTTCTCTTATAAAGTCACAACAACCAAGGGATCCGTGAGATCCCTCAAAGTACTGCAACCAAAACATGACCCGAGATATAGCCCCACACAACATCAGATTCACAACCAACAATTGAGCCACAACAGAGGATCCCATCCCCATTCACATTACCCCATAAGCATTAAGCATGAAATCACACCACCTACCGAAACAGAGTAGTGAAACTTCCAGGTTCAAGCACATCATTAATTAGGTTCTTCTTTCTCTTGGTTAACCGAGGTGACCACACAAGGAATGATGGTCACTGGTCATCTATTTAACCAACCAAATTTAGGTGATTAAAAAATTTCCAAGTAACAATTATTTAATCATGTAAATATCTGAAACAACAAAATTACATTAGTGCACAAGTAAAACCCACCAAAGACCATGATTTTTTTGAGGGAATGAGCCTTTACAGTTCACAACACATAATCAAGAATAAGAAAATACAGCTAAATCGTCGACCACACCCCCCTTCATTCATTAATAGTCCGCTTTTTATCTCCATTAATGTTTGGTTTCATCCATCACGCAGAAACTAAATCATACCCACCCCACATGATACACGGTAAGATAGACGAATGAAAAAACCTACCAGGATGTTCAATGATCGATGTTTCTCTCAATGTGCCAAGAACTGGGGATGCACATCTTGTAGGGGAGGAACGTCAAGGACTCCATGGGTGAGAAAAAAGGCTCCAGCACAGGCGCACCACTTGCCACAGGAAGGGGAACACCAAACGCACAAAGAAGAAAAGGATACTAGCCAAGAAGGATAAGAAAGAATTTCAAGCGTGATATAAAGATGAGCCCGGGTATAACTGGATATCAAGATCTTTGGAGGCGTTAAAGGCCGATCATGGTTTCACCACACGGTTGGGTGGTTACACATGATGGGATTAATTGTTATTTAATAACTCTCTTCTGGAAAAGGTGGTAATAGTTGTGACTTTAAGGATTTTATATAAACAGATGGAAACATTACACACATATGGGTCTGTTGAGGGTTTACCCACTCTTAAGAATTCAAAACAATGATTGTGGGGTTAAAAATGTGCATGAAACCCTTCAAAAAGGTTTAAAAGGTTTAAAACTAGCGTTACGGGAAAAACTATAGAAGAAAAACAAGACAAAGCTATGTGACACCAATCGTGTTGCACCGATCTGTGGCACACCGATTGGTCGCACCTATCGGGGTCACACCGATCCATCGCACCAATCTACCACACTGCGATCGTGTCCCACCAATCAGTGACACACTAATCGTGTCGCACCGATTGGTGAAACACCGATCATTCTCACCGATAGGTGGCACACCGATTGTGTATCATTGATTGGTCGCACACCGATTGGTCACACCGATCGGTAGCACAATGATCGGTCGAACACCGATCGGGCACACACCGATATGATGTCCTACAACCGAGACACCACCCTTAAGAGCTATAATTTGGAAAAGGTATGGTCAATGAGGGTCTGTGCCATTACATTAGATACCCCTTGAAATATTCTCATCCTCGAGAATCAAAGTTATACATGAAGAGAAGAGAGGGGTATGAACCCCCCCCCCCCCCACAAAGATACCTCTCGAGGAAAAACCACCCCAAACACTCATGCCTAACCCAAGGTACATATTTTACCGACACAAGGTTCCAGGAGATCCCTCCTCCATGTCCAGATACTATCCTCTTTGGGAGGCACTAACTAACCCGCATGAGTTTAATCCCATCCACCATAATGTGTCTTGATTATGGATCATGTCCTCCCTTCCCCACCTATCAGGACTTTTCATAACATTCACTATGTAGGAAAACAAAACGTCTTATAAACCAAAAGGTTGGTATTACATCACAAACAAGTACAAAATGAAAAAATAAAAACTCAAAATTGCTCTGGGTATTGGGCGTGCATCTGTGGCTCCCGTTCTGAGGTACTCTCCTCGATCGCACCATGCCTCCATTACACACGGACCAAAGGGATGGTTCTTCCATGTAGAATCTTCTCCTCGTGATCCTTGATCCACACCTAAAATTCTACAATCATGGTGTCAGCATTGATATCTACGTCTCCCAAGTCATGGACATGTGAGTCACTGTGTAGACACCGTCGGAGGTGAGACACATGGAAGAAATTTTTCATTCTCAGTAGCGGTGGTGGTAGCGCTATCTGATAATCTAGTTCTCCTACCCTTCACATGACTTCAAATGGTCTGATGAACCTTAAGAAATGATAAATCTCTTTGTCGAACCTCTTTTGTCCATGCCAAGGGGAGACCTGCAAGAATACATTGTCCCTAACCTAGAAATCCAAGGTTCTCCTTATATTATAGGCATATGACTTCTGCCGATCTTGATCCACCTTCCTCATATCCTGTATAAGATGAAACTTCTTCGTCGTGATCCGAACCACCTCCGAGCCAAGAACACTGGCTTCCCCAACCTTGGTCCAGCACACGGGTGAGCGACATGGACTCCTGTACAATTCGTCGAATGGAGTCATGCCAATGGTATAGTTATGGCTATTATTTTAGGAAAAGTATACTAGAGACAAGTGTCGCACCCTCGATCACCTGGATTCCAGAATACATGCCCGTAGCATATCCGTCATTGTCTAGATGGTGTGCTCTTTCTGTCCATTTGTCTGGTGGTGGAAGGCAGTGCTAAGACGTAGCTGGGTTCCAAAAGCAAGCTATAATCCTCTCTAGACATGTGAGGTAAACCTTGCATCCCTATTTGAGACTATGGACCTTGAAACTCCACGCAATTGCACCACCTCATCCACAAACCACCGTGCTAGGGCATCCACTACACCTGACTTCTTGACTGCCAAAATGTGATCTGATTTCTTCAATTGATCCATCAATACCGAGATATCATCACAACCTCCTTGAACATTGGGTATTCCTGTGATGAAATCCATCGAGATGTTATCCCACATCCACTCAGGGACATCTAACGGTTGCAACAAACCGTCTGGAACAAGATTTTCAACCTTCACCAGCTGACACACTAGGCACCTTGCCATGAACTCTATTGCCGCCCGCTTTACCCCGGGCCACCAAAACTAACTCCTCAGACTCTGGTACATCTTGGAAACTACTGGGTGACCACAAGGGTTGAGTTGTGGATCTCACCATGAACTTTCTCATGCATCATCACTTGAACAAACAACTTCCCTTAAAAAAGCATCTGATGCTGAACATCCTCCTTCCACCCTTCCGGAGCATGGGCTTGGTAAACTCGGTTATGCATCACTACAATCTCTATGTATCCCAACTAAAACTCATCCTCCTTCCACAGTAGAGAGGACAACACTATCATCTCATAAAGGTAACCTCTACCACCATCTTCCCTTACATTCATGTGTAGGGAAGCCAACTCTTCCATTGCCTTCCAAGCATCCACAAATTCCTAAATAGATTCCCTCTGTGACATCCTACTCAAAGCATCAGCCACAATGTTTTCCTTACCATCATTGTAATAGATATCAGAGTTGTATTCCTGGAGAAACTCCACCCACCTTCGTTGTTATTCATTGTGTTCCTGTTGGGTAAAGATATACATCAAGTTCTTATTAACCATGAAGAACTCGATGTGCTCCCCGATGAGGTAATGAACCACTACTTTCGTGCGAACACAACCACCACATGTTATAGATCATGGGTAGTATAGTTATTCTCACGGGGATGTAACTACCTAGAACCATAAGAGATCACCCCTTGTTGTTACATCGGCACACACTCGAGGCCTTGTCCGGAAGCATCACAGAACACCTCATACTCTACCCCTTCTTCTGGAAACCTTAGCACTGGGGTACTTACCAACTTCTCCTCCAGATAGCTAAATGATGCCTTACACTGCACATTTTATACGAAATCCTGGTCCTTCGTGCGTTTTCAAAGGTTTTGTAACTCGGGAGTAGTGGTGTACGAACCTCCAGTAGTAACTTTACAGTCCAAGGAATCTACAAACCTCTTTCACGTTCTTGGGTGCTTTCAAAGAAAAAATTGCCTCGACCTTCGATAGTTCCACTGCAATTCCCTGCTCAGACACCACGTGTCCAAGGAAGTCCACTTCTTGAGTCCAGAAATTTAACTTGAAAATTTCCCATAAATTTGTCGCTATTGGAGGACCTCTAAAACCATTCTTAGGTGATCAGTGGTATGTTCCTCTAACCTTGAGTATACCAAGAGTTCGTTAATAAACACGACCATGAACCGGTCCAGGTATTCTCAGAAATGGAGTTCATCAGCCCCATGAACAAAATTGGAGAATTTGTAACACTGAATGGCATAACCACGAACTCAATGTGCCCATATCTAAACCTGAAGGCAGTCTTTGGGATTTCACCCTCCTTCACCCTCAGCTGGTGATATCCCAACCATAGGTCAATCTTGGAGAACCACCCTACCCTTTTTAACTGGTCAAAAAGGTCATCTATTATCGGGATAGGGAAACCGTTTTTGACTGTTACCTGATTCAGTCTCCGGTAGACTTTGCACGACCTGGGATAACTATCTTCCTTCTTTGAGAATAAGATAAGAGCACCCCATGGTGACACACTTGGTCGAACAAAACCTTTCATCATCAGATAGTCAATATGAATCCGTAACTCTTGTAACTCATAGGTCGACATCTGGTAGGGAGCCATCGAAATCAGACGTGACCCAGGTTTGTAGTCTATCCCGAATTCAACATCACATCGGAGGGTTAGATTTTCCATTTCATCAGGGATGACATCTATAAACACACTGATGATCCTTGGGAATTATACCATTTTTGTATCCACCGACTCCACTGATAGTTCAGTTAACAAGGAATGGAGGGTCTCCTCTCGCCAGCTGCTTTTCATACAACCTCTCTCGCCGATGAAAGTTACACATCGTCCGCCCAAATCTAAAAAAACAATCCTATCTCGGAAGTAGTCAATAATAGCACATATAGAGAACATCCAGTCAATGCCTCAGATGACATCATATGGATGTATCTGCAACAGTATAATATCCCTGATTGACTGATGCGTCCCTATCATCAGTCTACACCCTTGACACACATAAAACAAGTCGGTCTGACCTCTGAATTGTGTAATCAACACCGGGGGCACTAGGTGTCTCTTAGAATCTAGGCCTAGAGCACAGGACAGATTGGGCGCAACAATTGAGTGTGAATATTTTGTATGGAAGAAGGTATAGGAAAGAGTACTAAACATTCTTATCATACCATGAACGACATCTGGCCCTGATGGAGCAGCAGCCTCTACAACGTGTAACTTTCCACGCCCAGATCCCCTGCCCCTCAGATGTTGGCTGCCTCCATTTCTGTGCTCTGGTAGATGTCCCTGAGTATCGCCCTGAGGTTGGCCTCCTCCTGTGATGTCTGGCCTTGGAGGAGTGGGATCTTGTTGTCCCTGCTGTTGCTGCTGAATGGGCCTGGCAGGAAACTGATGCGGCTGGGGCGGGTGCTACACTGGCCCATGCCCATTTTACTTTACTCAGTTCGGGAACTGATTCCGAAGGTTCCCATGGATGCCACAAATGAAGCATCTCGATCCTTTTCCCGAAAGGGAATGGAGAGGACTGGGATATCGGAACTGGAACTGCTAGGGCCTGCCCCCTACTGGTCGAAACCTAGAGGGCCCTGATTTAGAGGCATGTTGCTGAGGGCCTTCCCCTTCGACAATTTCTTCTATATTTACTCTCATGATACACCTCCTAGTGTGTTCATCCTCTCCACCACTTCAACTTTATTGTGGACCTCCATGTATGTCAGTAAGGTGAAGGTAGTAACAACTTACTTAAGAGAAGGTCAATTTGCCTCCTCCAAATTCCTCGACTAAGACTCCTCATCTAGATAGAGGTCCAGAGAAAATTGGATGAGATCCTTGAACTTGATGCCCAACACTCTCAATAACATACTCCCTTGATGTAGGGAGAGTATATCCTACCTCTTCTGAGACTTCATCATGGATGAGAGGAATTCAGCCCGGAACACCATCTTGAAGTCAGTCCATGCCACCTCAGCCTCCCTCTTCTCCACATAATAAAGTGTCCACCACTGACGCACTGCACCCCGCAACTCGATTACAGCCAGAGGAACCTAGTCTTCCTTCGGATCCTGAATAAATATGAAAGCTATCACCATCTCCTCTAGGAAGCTCTCTATCTCCATGTCTAAGATGTTATCCTCGAATTTCCTGTGGGTCTATCGCTGAAAGGTGCAAAGCGTCCTCTGCCACTAATCGTCCTCCTCCTCTCGGTCAGTCCTCTTCCAATCGGTCAAGTCAACCTCATGGGCCTCAATCGACCCTAATACTTGTGGTTGTCTCCCAGGTGTCGTAGCTACAAGGTAAATGAGGAATTCCTAAGCCCGAGTATTGTAGAATTTTGTGCTTAATTTTTTTAAGACTTATTATTTATTTTAAATCCTTAAAATACCCATGAAGCATGAGAATAAAAGTCATTCTGATGGATGTATATTCCCTAGGGTCGCTCCCCTAAAATCAGCGTAGCCTTTCTTGGTTGTTCAGTAGGCCCAGTGTCCTTGCATCAGATCATGGGGCGCCTAAAATCCAGTGTCCTAGCTGGTCTTTCTTGGCCGGTTTCACGCACCATGACTGTCCAACAATGTTGCTCTACCATCCCAGGCAATCCTCACATTGCCTTACTTCGAAATCCATCCTATCTATCAACAACCCTCTAATACCATTCTGTCATGACCCACCATCACCAACATGAGATAAGGGATTGTAGGTTGCCAAACCCTTCCTTCTTCATGTTGAAGGAGAGATAGTGACCCTCGAGACTCTCCTTCAACAGGTCCCAAAGTGGCAACTAGCACCAAAGGTATAGAATTACACAAATGTTGGAAGGCATTACCATATTTATTTAATGGAATCGAGATATAAGATGGTAAATCCCAATAGCACCAAGGTACAGATAAAACCAAAACAAACCATTCTCATATGCATGTTCCAAATGTAAAAAATACAAATGTAAAAGAAAACCCAGAAAAGAAGTAACAAAAGAATGAAATGCATCAACAACAACTGTCCCAACACTTGATCTAGTATGACCATACATGATCCCTGAAGTCCTCATGGAAACTTGAAACTATTTGATATATGTAGGGTGAGCATACAAGTATAGTCAGTAGGAAAATCCAAAAGCCCTCGTGCACAAGTTGGGAGGCATTCTAATGCCCCGTGATAAAAGATATAATCAAAACACCTAGCAAGAAAACATTCCACCCAAGCATAACCAAGAACAATCCTAAAATAACGCAAGTCATGAAATGTATAGAAATAGAACATCAATATTTGTGTACCCTGTGCCACTTTCCCATTGGTTATTGAAGACATCCTCAGAATCTATCCTCTCCCGCCATTCTGACCGCAGTCCCACTGCCACATCCCAACTGCACACACCTGGGCCACAACCACACACCCCGCCCACAAAAACCTGGGCCCCAACAACCATGTGTAACCAATCCTACAAAAAACTAGGCCATTACAACTACTGCCACGCCCGAAGACACCTGGTCCTCATCCCAAAGACACTTGGGAAACAACCTACCCGCACACACCTGGGCAACCACCACAACTACCCTTCCTGAGGAATCATGGGCTATAATGGACCTCAGGCCAACACAGCATGCCCGATGAGTCTTGGGAAACTCCGAAAAGGTAGAAGAAAAGAAGATAATAACAAGCCACTCATAAGAATGTTTGGAAAAAAACTTCCCACATGAAATGGCGGTGTTCAGCACTAGGTTCTCAACATGGGTGGGGCATGGATAAAAAAATAAGAACTAAAATTATATAATATATATAAGAAGCACTCATCCCAACATAGGAGTTCCAAAACCAACCTAATCCCAAACATCCTCATTACTATTCATTCACAAGAAGCACTGAACCCAGAGTCGTATCAGCACTCATCCTGGAATGCAATTCCCCATTGAGAACATCCATGTTTTCATGTTCAAGTGACTCCATTTAAGTAAATTATACACTAATGGAAAACTAACTGGTAAAAACACAAGCTATAGAAAGAGAAACAGCCAAACAACAATTTAAGAATTCACACTCGATTCTATTGTAACGTCACAACAATAAAGGTATCCGTGAGATTTCTAAATGTTATGGAACCAAACCTAGCCTCAAGATACAGCCCCACACACCATCAGATTCAAAACCAACAACCGTGCCACAACAGAGGATCCCATCCCCATTCACATCATCCCATAATCATCAAGCAGGACATTACACCTCATACCAAAACAAACTAGGGAAACTTCTATGATCAAGAACATCATTCATGAGGTTCTTCTTTCTGTTCGTTAACTGGGATGACCACACAAGGATTAATGTTCACTGAGAGTCAATTTAAACAACCTAATTTAGGTGGTTAACCAATTTCCATGTTACAGTTATTTAATCACGAAAATATATGGCAACATAGAAGTTCATTAGTGCATAAGGAATAACCACCAATGGCCATGATATTCAGTGGGCATGAGCATATACAGATTACAACACATAATCAAGTATAATAAAATACTACTTTAATGTCGACCACACCCCCACCTTTATTCTATAAAAGTCTTCTTGTTACCTTCATTATTTTTTTGTTTCATCTGTCCTGCAGAAACAAAAGCATACCCACCCCACATGATACACAGTAAGGGAGACGAACGAAAAACCCTACCTGGATGATCAAAGATCGATGTTTCTATTGATGCGCCAATAACTGGGGATGTGCAACTTGTAGGGGAGGAATGTCGGGGACTCCAAGGGTGACCAGAAAGGCTCCAGCACAGGCAAACCACATGCCTCGGGAAGGGGAACTCCAAATTCACAAAGAAGAAAAAGAGACTAGCTAATAGGAAGAAGAAATAATTTCTAGTGTGATATAAAGATGAGCCCAGGCATTACTGGATATCAAGATCCTCAGAGGATTTAATGGTGGATCATGGTTTCACCACGCGGTTGGGTGGTTACACATGACATGATTAATTGTTATTTAATAACTCTCTTCTGAAAAAGGTGGTAACATCTGTGACTTTAATGATTATATATAAATAGAGGGGAACATTACAGACATATGGGTCTGTGAGGGTCGACCCACTCTATGTAATTTAAATCATTGATCGTGGGGTTAAAAACGGGATTGAACCACTTCCAGAAGTTTAATAACGTTTAAAAGTAGCGTTACGGAAAAAACTATAGATGAAAATCCCGACAAGTTTGTGTTCCCTCGATTGTGTCACACTGATCGGAGGCACACCCATCGGTCGCACCGATCGGCACCACATTGATCGTGTCCCACCAATCAGTGACATACCATTCGTCTCGTACCGATGGGTGACACACAGATCGGTCGCACCGATCGGTGATACGCCAATCGTGTCCCACTGATCGGTGACACCCCGATCGTGTCCCACCGATATGTGACACACTGGTAATGTTTGACTTATCGGTCACACACCGATTGGTCACCCACTGATCGGTCGCATAGCGACCAGTCTCAAACTGATCGGTCGCATCGATTGGGCACCCACCGATCTGTCACACGGATTGGCCACCCACCGATCTGTCGCACCGATCGGTTGCCCAATGATCTTTCGCACCCCGATCGTTCGCAAATCGATCAATCGCCAACTGATATGATGTCCAACCTCCGAGACGACGCCCCTAGGATCTGGAATTTGTCAAAGGGATGGACCATGAGGGTCTGGTCCATTACAATATTTCTATTCCGTATCCATGTTTTCACCTATGTTCTCCTATGCGGAAACCTAGTGTTGAGTTAATTTGGATAACCAGAAGGTTTAATACATTTTCATTTAAAATTAGGTTTTAGTTTTCATTTTTACGATATGGGTTTCCAGGAAATAAAAATTCAAGTAGCAAACAATTTATAACCCTGATGAATTTCGCGGGCGAGATTCATTTTAAGGGGGGTAGAATGTAACACCCCAAAATTCTATGAGAAATAATAATTTTAATATTATTGATTTCATTTTTTATACGATACACCAAGATTAACTTATTCTATATGAAACACCGTATTAGCTTTTATTATACACAAACAATATTCTTGGTTTGTGTTGCATGCATGAGTGACCTTCTTTAATAGTGTCTGTTGTACGCAATACAGAGTTTTATTAAACAACAATATATTACTATAATATTAACATGAAATAGTAATTATGAATAATATTAAAATCATTATGAATTTTATAACAATACCATTCATCATACACATATTCTACAACATGGTAGAAGAACAAAATAAATTTTTCTCGTAAAATAATTATTTTTTAGAAAAAATATATTTTTTCCACCTATTGATGGCGTACCCATTTTTCATATATTTTTTGACAAGATTATAAGTTCAATTTTATAAAATAAACTTTATATTTTGAATCAGGATATAAAAATTGACATTGGATAAAGATTTTATATTTTTCTGACAACGTTCTTATTATGATGAATAGTAAAAAGACGCTAAATTTTTAGTAAAAACAACTATTTTCATCGAGATAATTTATATTGTCAAATAATAACAGTAAATGGTTTTAAAGTATAAATATAATATATTTTTACAATTTAATATAATGTATGTCATTACCATAAATTTTACTTTTAATTCGTAGGTAAAATCAATTCAATCTTTTGTAATGTTTTAAACAAAAACACATTTTTTTCAACAACGAGATTAGTTTTAAATTAATTTCCGCAACTTCTGTGTCTTAAAATTGGCAAAAAATAAATCCCATATTTGTAATCATTTGGTAAAAATTATGTTAATAGAATAATTTTTATTTTTGTTCATTATATATAGAAAATCCGTTAAATTTTATTTGTCATAGTTAAAGGTAAATCATGTAATTAAGGGTAAAAATAACATTATAAAATTACCATAACACATGTTTTAATATAATGGGATGATTATATTTAACCTTAAAACATGACTGGGTCGAAATTAAATCTATTGGAACCCAATTGGATGTTATTAAGACCTTTAATGTATTTTATTTAAAGGAAATAGAAAAATGTCTCTCTCAAACTTTAATAATTAAAGTATTTTTAATATAAGGTTATACAGAATATAAATATTATTATAAATTATAATTTTGGAAATAAATTTTTTATATTTATTATGGTAATTTATTTGTTATTTTTAAGAAATATTTAATTAACAAACTATATTATACATTAATGAAGTAAAAATTTTTTATTTAGTGAAAAAATCAAAAATATAGTTTTTATTAGAATAACAGTACCCATAAAACGCCCAAAAACCTAAAAAAACTTATTTTTCATTTATATATAAACCCTAATCATCTAATGAAATAATTTTGTTCCATTTGGAGCCTTATAAATTTTATTATGAAACTTATACTATTTTATTTTAAAAGATGTCAAAGTTGTCACATTCATAATTTAATAAATATAACAATTTAAATAATGTGATATAAAAATAATAAATTATTTGAAAAGTATTCTTATGAATAATATTAGATTTATATTAATCATATTAATTTATTTTTTACTTTTATGAAAAAAATAAGTATATTAAATAATTATACATAAATGTTGTAATAATTATTTTATTAAGTGAAAAATTGAATAAATGGTTTTAATAACATTACAATAAATATTATATGAACTAATAAATGTTCTATATGAATTTTTTATATGCATATGACATGTTAAAAATCTATTAAATATTTTGGTTCGAATATATCTTTTGTGTGTATTTTATTTAAACTAAAATAATTGAATAGGGTCAAAACTAACACTATTGATATTGTAAAAAAATAACATATTATTAATTTTTTTGAAAATCACAAAAAATATATAAAAATAAAAAATATAAAATTATATGTACAAAAATTTAATAATTTATCTAATTATGGAAAACTGACAAAAAATAAGTAAGTATTTATTATAATTTAAAATTTAGAATATTATTACAAAAAATAAAATTAAATAGATTAAATAAGGATGACTCAAAATGATAAGGATTAAAATAAACATTTAAAATGTATAAATTTAATTGGTTTAAGATATTAAAGCCATATATTAACTCATATTATAATTGTGTAATTTTTTGGTGTTTTTTAAGTGTGGTTTTATTTTATTATTAACTTATATTTTTGGGTTTGGAAAAGTACCCCTCTCTTCACTCATAAAAGGGAATCTCATCCCTCTCTTCTTCACCCCATTTTTATCATTAAAGCTTCGAAAAACCCAAACCAGTAATCTTATCAACTTCCCTAGTAACAGTTTTGGTGATTCTGGTCTTCTCAAAAGACCAACTCTAGTCCCTTTAGAGGAAGTTCAAATGAGATGCGTCGAAGAAGAGGTAATCTCTTCTACCGATTCATTTAAGTTTCATTATTCTTATACATCCTCTTCCTAAGTTATTTCATTATAATATATTAACTTCAGTATTAATAATATACTAATATGTTATTATAAATATGAAACAACCCTATTTCACCTTCAATCCATCATTCAAAAAATGAAATCACCACGTTTGCAAACATACGACTTACCGTCTCCAAGCCGTGGTGTAAACTGTTTTTCCACCACCACATTACATTGATATGTATATTGGTGGAAATAATTACTATATATTATTATTATTATATAATACTAATTATGATATATTATATCTTCCACAAAAATTCAATTCAATAATTATGGGAATGAGATCCTCGCTCATGCATACGTACGGATTATCGTCTCCATGATGCAATGAGATTCATTCCCCATGATAACCATTAAATAATGATTATAAAGTATATATATTAAATATTCATGAAATATATGACATTATAATTCTTCTGTATTTCTTTATATATATATTTAATTTACTTCCATTCAATTTAATAAGGAAACAAAATCAACATTCATGCGTACGTACGGCCTACCGTCACCATGAATAGTGTATTCCATTCCATTTATCAATCTATTATATATATATTCTATATATATATTATATATAATTCATGTTTTACATTCTGGAAGTAATTAATCATGATCTATGTAATCATATGAAAAATTACAAGTCCAAACACATACGATAAATGAAACGATTTACCCAAATGCTGCTTTAACATGGAATAGATAAATTAGAGGTTAATATAAAGTCGTAAGTGAATCATATATGATATCATAAATATTATAATGGTATTTTTGTAAGTCAATTATATGTTTAAAAATACTATTCAAGAGTCTTAACCACATATGGATGAAATTTGACAAATGGTAAGGGATTATTTAGTTTCACTTTTATTTATATGATATAGTACTTAATCACCATATATTTCTTTTTTATGGTGTTTATGCTTCCCATGAATGTTTTATGATATTTATTATAAAGGATATGATATTTACATATGCATTCAATTTTATTTATTTTATGAAACCTATGATTCCACCGATCAGAAATGGTTGGGGATAATTATTTCAATCTCATTCTTATGTGAGATTGTTTATTCATAAGTATTTACTGGGTTTATGTTTACCTTCCATATCCAAGTTTTCTCAAAATGTTTTTATAAAATGTTTACTATTCTTCAATGTATGTATAAAGTAATTTTGACCATTTTTTTCTTTTACCACATGGTATGGAAGGAATATATATTTTGTTTACTATACGATGTACTTTTTGACATTTCTGGCAATAGAATGAGAAGAATGTTTTTTTAACATATACGGCATCAACAGATTTTTATAGCTTCATAATTCCTTATTACCTTTATTATTCCACAAAAACTTTCCATGATTATTTTCAATTAAAATATTCTTTTTAAATTTCACTGTATTTTGAGAAAAGAAAATGATTTTTAAGAAGAAATTATATTTTCCTCAAGAATTAATTTCAAGTGTTTTATCAAAACTATTTTCCATCTAATATGACATTCATTCATATAAATAAGTTTCATGTATAATTTCCATATTATTTACATGGATTTATTTTCATTATGATGAAATTATATCTAATGTTTTATATGGATTTTGTTATGATGGGATGATGTATATGAAAACCATTTTATTCATTGGATTATGAAAAATGATTTATCATTATTTTGTGCCACAAATATGAATGGTTCCATTATGAGATGGTTGGGACCTATTTATCCATCCAATGTATTATGTAATGATTTATATATCCGGATATAGACATGGTTAGAACGTTAAGTAAAATCTGTTTCAGTAATACATGGCTGGAATGGCTGGTAAACTCAGTTCAGTAATAGCCTTTGTCCACTATAATTGTCTTGGTAGCAACTCCTTTGTTACTATGTAAATCATATCATGTGCACAATGGTTTTCCAAAATTTGATGTTTTATTTGCATGACATTTTATCATGATTAATGTTCCTTTCTGATCAATGGCTTATGTAATACCATGATTTATGTCATTAGTCATGTTTTATGTTCATGTTTTTTATGTTCAAATGTGTATGGATTGTTTTAAGTTCTCTATGTTTACCCTTACTAAGAATTTGAGCTCACCATTACTACTTTTCCCCCTAGAATATAAATAAAGGTTTTAGGTATGAATAAATGTGGAAGATCTTTATAGGAGATGTTAAAGTTCGTTCACCATTATTACAAGATTTTATTCTGAGTTTCCAAAGACACTAAACTATTACGGTCCATGGGTGTTTATTTTTGTTATGTATTAAGTATTTCACAAAAGTAATGTAACATAGATGTATTTAAATATTTGGTTCCTTACCTGACATGCACCATTGGATAAAGAAATTTATTATAGATAGTTCTATAATGATTTTTCTTCTCATTAAATAGTGAATCAAGAACCACTACGGGATGAATGGAAGAAATATAATTACTGTATTTTTTTAGATGCATCCAATCGTAGTATGATCATAGATTAACTACATGGTCATGTTGTATGGTTATATATTTTTATTTTCCTAACACAACATCCATAGTTAACATTTAATAATGAATTCTAAAGAAAACCTACTATAGAGTTTCAGTATAATTCATGTCCTGTGTTGACGCACTCTGTTATTTTTCATATCTTCGACATTTGTTTCGATGGAGTCATCTAGAGGCACTCAGAGGGATTTCACATTATTTATCATCATTAAATAATCTCATGAAATCATCCAAATCGATGGAATTAATGGATATATACTCTCATTCATAATCGTAGGACTTTTCCAATGATTGGTGGACTCTGATTGTGATTCTTGTCATCGGTGGAATGAATTCATTGAGTGTGATGGAATAATTTTTCACCAAAAGGGGAAATTGATTTTACTTATTCTATTATTGTTGTATCTACTGATACAAATGTTGTTTTTTGGTTGATACATATATGATAACCATAGAATGAATGGAGACTTCTAGATGTATTCACTAGATTACGTCAGTTAGGATGACACCATGCTCATGATAGACTACTTTGTGATTCAACTAATAATCATTATTCGAAGTCATGTGATAGAAAACAAGCTTCAATTCAATATAACCCTCACCATCACTGGTAGATTAGTTGGGTATGTGTTCCACTATTGTTAAGGAATTTCCCATATTGACCACAATACGTTCAAAATAATAATGGAGCCATTATAGAAACACATAACATTCCATGATGATATGTCTGATGATTCTATAGTTAGGGAAGTGGTTCATGTAGTTAGTGAGCTCAGCCTCATGTGGCTTCCATTACTCAAGAAGTTTTAGACCCCCATGTTCTAAGTCACTTTAGAAATAACTGGGATCGTTGGCTTCCACAAATTAAATTGTTTACTTAATCGTTTCATTGATGGGATGTTGTGGAGCTTATCTCTGATGACTGTCTTGTTCCTAAAGAGTTACTAGACCCACATTATTTTTTATAGTCAATTATTCTTGATGAGGTGGCACCTAACAATTATTAATTGGGTAAGGATGATCAAGATGTGATTATTTTACATAGTGAGGTTGCAATGGGTGAGGATTGGGTCGAAATAAATACATCGGATCTGGAACCTTTAGTTGTATTGCATCATTAGTCTCTTCCATGATGAGTTTTATTGAAGGTGTTGGTAGAGGAAATCTGGTTATCATCTTGGCTTCCAAAAATGTGTCCACTAGATGCTGATAATTGTAAATAAAACTTATAATCCACCTAGGAAGATCTAAGTCATGATGTTATGGACTAATTCAATCATTTAGTTCCCCATTCACATCATCCCCAACTTCTCTTAGATTCTTGGAATATCGAGTGAATACATGTGGCCCATCAACCGTGAAAAAATGTTTTGGACACATTTATTTGTATTTTGATTTCACTTGAAGTGGTATGTAATATATTTATTTCACATAGTCTAGATAAAAATGTAGAGAAACTTCTTACGGAGGATTTCTCATCTAGTAATATATCCAATGGGTGTCTAGTTGTATTAGGAAAACATAGCCCCCTCCATTATGACTAAGTGTCATTGAAGCGTGGTTTCTTATTTACAATCGTGGATACCCAACATGGGTTTGAACCATGAGATGAATTTTTTTAGATGATACAATTGGTAAACTATTCGATTAATGGTGTTGATAGTAGGATTTTAAAATTTGGTGGTGTTCGGATGTCATCCACCCATGTCGGATACTACTTGCCTTCTGGTGGTATTACCACCTATTGCATATCCATGGATTCAAGAAGAGTAGTGAGAGTGGGAATTAAATAATCCATGAAGGGGTTCTTTTCATGGTGAGGTTCCCTGACCACTAATACAATTACATTCTAATCAACACGATAGGTATAGTAAATGAATCATGGAGCTATTTGTGAATACATTCTGTAGTTGCATGTGGAGTGGGTAGATCTAGGTCTTGAGGAAGGTTTTCATGCTCCTTTTATAGATTATGAGATTAATTCCATGTAATATTACCATAAAACCATATATATAACCTTTGGGAGGTGAAATATCACCAGGATCAATTGCGAACAACTTCCTGAGGATAACTTATGGTTTCCTCGGCTTCCCTAGTGGATGAGTGATATGATATTTTCGAGGAGCGCAATAATCTAGGTACCAATCATCATTAAGCTCATCAATGAGACTATTAGGATCTTCAGTCTTCTATAAAGAGGTAGAGATATAAATATTTACCACTATCTTCTATAAAACATAAGATGGTTATGAAGGCCCAAGAGTTCCCACATCCTTCTTGAGATTCCGACCAAAGGGAAATGATATATAGAGTTCTGTGAGACGATGCAACAACATTTTATAGAATGATAGGACTACATTATATTTTTCCTCCTCACACCATGATGAACTATGGGGTGGGTTATCTCTTTTAGACCCTACACTGAAATGCATGTCCTTATAATATATATCTGAGACAACCATATTCACCATGATAGTCCCTAGAAGAGTATCCCTAATGCCACTTGGTATGTATGACTATCGTAAGATATAACTAAATTGGATATCATCCAACCATCCCTATCCATGAATCTGAATTTGAATGGAAGCCTCATCAATGATTTTTTAGAGTAATATAAAGCTCTTGATGCATCTCATTTGAAGGGTCTACTGCCAGTCAGGCGATGTAGGATGCCGATCCATTAAATGTGCCGCCAGCTTAACCTCATTACATTACTGATCAATGTTGTAAAAATGCACCTGAAACCTTGAGTAGACTATTTAACGATCACAGAGGTAGAAATTCATTCCCCATAATGTTTTTTTGGATGCACATAACATTGTCATCAATGAGGGACTCTAGAATATCAATTTTAAGGGATCACATTTTTTTAGAACACAACTAAAAACTAATCTATGGCTAGAGTATGCCAATATATTCCTCATTTATTATTAGGTACATAATCATGGTTAGAAAAAATTCCTTTAGGTGGTTTATGGGTGATTGGTAATGGAACTTGTGTGGATATGTTTAGTGGTGGGCTAGCCTATAGAGGAATATGCACATTAGCTGGATGATCATTGATTGTTGGGTAATATCTTTGTGGTGGTGTCAATTTCATCATCACATCCTTGTCCCAATAAGTTTTCACCATTATTTCATGTGTGGGAAAGTGATGATCATCTATGGGTCTGGTGAAATCAATTAATCTATCAAGCTCTAAAGGAAATAATCTTGATCATGGGATGATATATAGAATGATAGTGGAGATTGTAGGGATGTCTGTGTTGTATAACATTTGAAGGGAGCCAAATCAATGTCAAATTTCTTGTATTGATGAGGAAAGTCATAGAGTTTTTGAAGTGTAAATTCATTTATAATAAACCTCACCTACCAGTCTTTTGATATGGACTATGTATCTAATGACTAGGGTGAAGGAAACATCATTAAATCATTATCTACATTATATTTTGGGATGTTAATGGGATTGACAATTATATGGTGATTCAAAGAATATTTTTTTCAATTTATGTTGTTCATCCTTATACCTAGGGATTGTTAATCAGGGAAAGGATGTTCTTAAACATTGAATGATCCATCATGATATTGGTTGATAGCATGAGGAGGACCTATAAATTGATTTTTTGGGGTATGAGGAGGACCTCCATATTTGTTTTCATCATAGAGGGGATGTCTTTTTCATGGACAAATATATTAGAGGGGATGTCCTCTTATTTGTCTTATGAAATAGCAGTGAGGATATAAGTAACACCCCATGTTTTTAAAGTCCTTATTTTAGATAAATTTTAATTTTAATTTATATGTTGAACTTAACAATTTAAAATTATCAAAGCACATGAAAAATCGACTTGGTGTATGTTACATGAAAAACTAAATTGATTTACGATTAATGGAAAACAGATTTCGCACACGATACATCCAACATTGATTTTCAATGATGCATCTATTTTTATTGTTTTAATTATTAAAATAATATAATTACGAACTAACTATTAAAAAATCATATATAAATAATATTAAATATATTTCAAAAAATAATATATAAATAAAAAATAGAAATAATAAAAGATACGATTTTTGGTAATGTCCTTTTTATATTTACAATCATTGTTTTCTGGAATAAACAATTTTTTTAAAAAAGATTGAATTTAGGAACATTTTGAAATTTAGATTGATAAAATAATATTTTTTTCAATTCATCATGATGAAATTATATTAGGTTTATTTGTATGTATTTTTCGGAGGAACGTTATTTTTTGATGAATAGTGAAAAATAATACAAATAATTAAAAACATCATTTTGAATAAATAATTATTATTAATAAATTCTATTACAAATTATTATTAAATACACATTAGATAAATATTAAAAATATTAATATAATTTGATTAATTATAATCAATTTCACCTATTAATTGAATATAAAATAATAAAAACACTTGATCTTTTTCCTACTTCAAAACCTCGTTATTTCATAACATCTTCTGGATGTGCACTAATAGTATTTTTTACACAAATATTAATTGATTTTTAAAAGTAAAATAGAAAATATTTAATTCAATATAATATTTAAAATCTAATTAGACCTTGTTAATATTTTACCTCAATGATTACTAAAAGTGATTATACTTAATCACACTAGTTAAGGAAAAATTAATCGTAATTATTAAATAAACCTTAAAATTAAGAGCCCAAATTTCCTATAAACCTTTCAAATAAAAACTGTTTGAACAAAATTCGCCCATAAACCATAAATTATGTAGTTTGTTTGGTTTGTTATTTCTAATTTTAGGTACGAACATGTGCATGCTATATTTGATTATAAATATTCTATGTTTTTCCTTTTCCTTCCTAAAAATGGGCCATCACTAATAGCCATTACTCACATCTCTCAAATCATTTAAGATAGAGAAATACCTACCTAAAATAGTTCCCAAAAATATTATCTTCTATCATTAAGCCTCTATTTTGGTATAAAACCTATAAAGGATCAATTTTTTCATAAACCAATAGTTGTTAGCGGATTAGGATGTAATATCTTCTCTCAATCTCATTTCATTTCTTTTCATTCTTCACCACTTCCAATATTTTTATTTTTATTATTTTCTGGAAAAATAATTATCATACATGTAATTGGATCTATTTTAAATATTATTACCAAGACATACACCCACCTCTATAGAATGGATTTTGAACTAGCTGTTTCTGTGTCTCATGTACTACTACCTCACATAATAATGGTTTGTTCATTTCCCAATTACAACTATTCATGGTAGAGATTATGATAGAAAATATATTTATATATTATGTATATAATATTTACAAGGTGTTTATTCTTATATATTCATTTTCATGACGCACATATTATTACATTTCATTTGTGGTTAAGATGATAATGTTGTTTGGGAAATTGTGGACTACTGCCCCCTCATAGTGATGTGATTCCTTCACACACCACATATAATTTAATAAGGATTGGTTTAATGAAATAATATCATATATTTGATATATTAATTCTAATTTAATAGTGATATAAATATATATATACATATGTATACAAATTTCATTTATATACTTTCTTTCTATATAGAAACAAAAATGGAAAACACAGTTCACGCATTAGTACGACTTATCATCTGCGGTAATTGTGTATTTTATTATGTATTTCATTATAAAATTGATTATTAATATATAAATATAATTTATATAATTTATATTCATATCATGATATAAATTCAGGAATCATGATATAAGTTTAAGGATCAGTGATATAAAGAATTACGATACAAGTGAAGAACAAACTGGCTACTAACTAAAGTGAAACCTTAACAAAATATCATTAACAAGAATTTAATATAAAGACATAATACAAGAATGTTTTGAAATATAAATAATTATTTTTCCCTTAATTTTTTTAATAAAATTATATTTATAATAAATGAATCATTTGTGAATATAGATGGAATTAACAAACAAGGTAATGAGATTTTCATCTCAATATTAATTATAGTGAGATTAAAACTATTTTCATCAATAATTACTTTTGTGTGGTGTATAAACATAAAATTATTTTATTCTATGTATCCTATAATTAAATTTTGGGATATTCACATATACATTATATTGTCCTTCTTTCATGGTATTTACATTCAAAAGATACCAAATTCAAAAAATAATTTTGTCTCAATTTCCCTTATTTGAGAGTGTTATTTGGTTGTGGATATATAATATTTGTAGAAGGGTATATATATAAATTTAACATGTTATATCATGAATATTCAATTTTTCTTGATATCTAATTATTCATGTAACTTTTTTTCTCACATGGAGAGTACGATCCAAAGTCACCAAGTTATAAGTGTTTATTGATATAATCTCTTAATTTTATTTAGATTGTTTATTTTTATTCTTACATTGGAGAAATATTATAATCCATAATTCATGAATTTTCCTGCATTTAATTAAACACAATTTATTGAATATATCCTAATATTATTAATATCATTTGTATACTCATTTGTATGAAAGCTAATTTTTTTCGTAAAATATGACCCTTGCCTCTTCGGTTGGAACTCTATTGTATTCCAAAACCATGTTTTCATATATATATACAAAAGATACTTGAAGATAATTGTCAAGGAAAATTGATTTTAATTTTTTTATATTTTTGTAAAATATTATTATATATGTTTTCAAAGATATTTTCAAAGAAAGTGCAGTTTACAAGTATTTTTTAAATAAAAAACATATTTCAATGAATAAAGTATATTTTAATCAAGATTTATTTTTAAAAGTTATCTAAAAATTATTTCTATTATAAGATAACTTCATTTGATGTTAATCATGCCTTTATGGGTAATTTTGCAATGTATCCATCATTATTATTTCTCTGAAAGGATTATATTTTTATTTCCTTATGTAATGAAGCCCATTTCCCTTTCAAGGGTTATATAAATTTGAATCCCACTTCTTTTAATGTATTTTGTTGAAGATGAAATGGTTATTAAAATGAAATCATTAAAAAAGTTATGATATGTTTACATTTTTATGATACCCATTTTATTTCATGGGTTATGATATTTCTATTTATTATCTTGTAGACATTATCTGTGTGATATACTTATATGATGGATGCTACCTATATCTCCATCCAATGATTTGTGTAATGTTTTATATCTTATGAGATTGACTATGATGGTATGAAGAGTTAACTAATGTTACAATGTCGGTCTTGGGACTGATCCATGACTCCTTATATAGAAATCGGCATGATCCATGAAAAATATTATTATATGAGGAGTGAACTCATGATATTTTGATGTCTAGGAAAATGAAAAATGACTAATAAGATGGTGTTTTTCAGTGATTCCTTGGATACTATGTTAATCATTATATGCTTATGTGTTGCCACAATTCCATGTCATACATTTATATTATGCTTTCAGTTACTATTTCTTGTACTTCCTTTTGATTATTGTCTAATGAACTACCAATATGTTTCCATGATTCATGCATATGATCTCTAATTTTTAGAGAATGATCTTATATTTTTATAATCATGTTACCAAACCATTACGATCAGGTTTATGCTTACATGTCTCCCTTATTTACCTTTAGTAAGCATTAAAGCTCAATGCATTTTATGTTTCTTTCCCCAGTTTATAAAGACATATATTATATTTTATGTTTCTATGAAAGGTGTTAGTCAAGATGAACCTTGTGGGATATAATGTTTCTCAATTATGTACCAGTCTTTATATTTCTTTGATTTCAAAGGAACTAGACTAGTACAATCTTCTAGCATCTGTTTGTATAATTTAAATGTATTCCTCAAAATATAGGAAATGTTAATGATTGAAAATTGTAGTTCTATGTCGTTGGTATTATCCAAAATTATTTGTTACTATTTGGAATATAGGATTAGAAAACCAAGGTGATAACCCTAAGGACGTGTCATCAGTTATGTATAGGGATAAGTCAATGTATATGAAATTTTACTATAATTTATTGAATTATAGAGTGAGTGGTTTCATTGAAATATGTCATTGTTTTAATATTAGTAGTGTGTGTGGCTTTGGAACATTTTTACCTAGGGGTAAGAACTCTAAAAATAGGTTATTGGATTGATTTGGGGTAATCCAGTATAAAAAAATTAGCCTTGCTGCATACCTGATTTAACACTCCTGTGATATATGCATTCGGAAATCACAAAACATTAACAAACAATTATAGAGAATTTAAATATATGTTGGCTATGAATAACCTAGTATAGACCTAGGGTTCATAGATTAAAGTAGGTTTCATAAGTTTGACCTCATAGAAGTTATATTTAATGATAGTGTGGCTACTCATTTTGATAACTATTTCATACACTCTACTTTTGGTTTTACTCAATAGATGGAGCAAGATGGAACCACATTAAGGGAGATTGAAATTGAAATTGTAAATATATTTCTCTTGAGAAACATAACACTCTGGTAGTTGTAATACTAGAACTAGTTTTTATTCATAGCCTTATTTCTCAGGGTATTAATATTGGTGGACTTCTAAATGAGAGAATGAGGGAAAAACAATCTATTGAGTGTTTCAAGAGGAAACAACCACCTTCTGTTATATGTTCTTTAGATCCATGTTATTCTGAATAATGTTTTAGTACCATTGAATCAATATTATTTGTTCTTAAATGTATAGAGCATATGAATGTAAAAATTTATGTTTATGAGTTAGAAGGTGATGAAAATCAGTTGTGTACTCTAATCCATAATTTGAGGTATAATGATCAGAAGGTTGGTGGCCAATAGAGAATTTAGTACCTATGAAGAGATTTTTTTATTCTACAATCTAAAATCAAATAGATGTTGGATTCACATATCAATATCATGTAGTGGACAAAGAGATAAAAATGGAGTATAAAGGGAACCCAATTATCGATGGACAAAAGAAGATGAACATTCCCTTATGATCAATGTGTGGGAAGAATCATGGACAAAATTTTATTTAATGGGTATAATAAATGTTTTATGTGTGGAGAAGATGGTCATCATGAATTTATTTACAAAGTGATTCTATGAAGTTATCCTAAAATGCTAATACAAAAAAAGCTGCGTAGAATGCACTTCCCTATAATATATACTTCTTGTTTAAACAGAATGAGAATTATGATAACAACAGAACAAACCAAATGGATGATGATGATCATCATCATTAGCAACCTCATATGCTGAGGGATAATAGGAAATTTCATGAAATCACTATTTTTGAGTAGGGGTTTGATAATGAAAAGATGAAAGGTAAACATTCCATATAATCTAGAATAGATAATGTCATATTGGATTATGGATCTACCCACAATTATAGATGTAATTATTTTGAATTGATATTTAATATTCCACCAAAATAATTATATATAAAATTATTATTGACACCCCCTAATGGTGTGATGATTTCATATCAACTCTATGATTTCACTCTGGTAAGAAGATTGTGGGAATGTTCTTCCAACAAATATTATCATTCATCCTTTGGTCGAATTTTATGTCATCATAGGCATGGATTTTATTTCTATACATAAATACCAAATCAATAATCAAGGACGGAAATTTACATTTGATATTTCAAAAACTCATATGATCATCCATCAATGCAATGATAAGATTTGACATCCTATATAGATAAAAACAACTATGTGGGTGTTAATTTCTATTGAAAATGGGTTTTTATCTAAAATGGACGGTGATATGATTCAAATCAATGAAATTATTACTGTTTAGTATTTTTTGGATTCCATTCTAGGAGAGATTATTAGTCATCCATCATAATGTGATGTTGAGTACTCAATATAACAAGTACCTAGTTCCAAAAAAATTTCATTTAATCCTAATATATGGTACCAACAGAGTTAGGAATTTAAGAATCAACTCCATGAAAACCATCATAAGTAATTCATTTGGTCCATTGTGTCACATTTAGGGTGAAACAATTATTTTGTGAAGAAGAAAATGGATCAATTAAACTGTCCATTAATTATGGGTAGTGGGAAAAGATCATAATCATGAATATGTATCATCTTCCCTATATTGATTACTTGTTTGATCTAATCTATAGAGCTCAATACATTTCCAAGATTGACCTTCATTCAGGATGACATCAATTGAGGGTCAAAGACGATATATTCATGACAACATTCAGTACAATGTATGGTCACTATGAATATATAGGGGTGTATATTGGTTATAATAATTCAATTTCTATGATCATGTACTTAATTAATAGAGTCTAAAGATATTACCTTAAAATGTTTGTGGTATTATTTATATATAAATTCTTATCTCATAGAATTGTAAGGATGAGCATAAATATCACTTAATAAATGTAATACAGACCCTAATGAATGATGTTATGTATGAAAAAATTATAAATTTTGAATTTTGGCTTGAATTGGATTAATTTTTGGGTCACAGAATATCAAGTGATGGTATAGTAGTAGATCCCTCAAAGAGGGAGGCAATTGAAACATTTCCTAGACCAACCCCGGTGACTTTGATCGGCAATATTCTGGGTTTATGATGATATTATCGAATATTTGAGGATAAATTCCCATGGATATATAATCCTATGTCTATATAATAATGGAAGGTTGTTATGTTCCTATGAACATATGAATGTGAGGAAAATTTTAATGAACTGAAGAAAATGTTAGTTAGTGCACCAATGCTATCATTACTTTATAGAGTAGAAGGGTTTCTAATTTATAGATATGAATCCTAAGAGGTATTATAAAGTGTTATTATGAAATATAACAATGTTATAGATTATTACTCATGAATTTTAATGATTCCTGAGAAAAATCACACATCTCACGATTTTTAGTTAGCAACTGTAATAATTGCATTAATGATATGTAGGCATTATCCATATGTGGAAATAGATGATATATATAACTATAATAAAAGTATGAAATATATATTACCTAGAAAATGTTGAAAATGTTCAAGAGAATATGGTTAGAGTTGATAATGGATTATGATTTTCCAATACAATACCACCCTAGGAAAGTGAACAAATTGTCAATGCAATGAATTAGAATGATCATGTTATCTTATCCATGATGCAAATCAAAAAAGATCAAATATTTCTATATTTTCAAATAGTGTATCTATATATCTTAATGTAAGGCATAAAATAATATCTTTATCAATGAATGTACAACCCTCTATCCAATTGATTATTAATGAGGTGTATAAGTAAAATAACGAATTGCAAAAGATGGTGAAAAATGTTACTAAGTTAGACCATGATTAGGACGGAATGATAAGGTCCATATATCATGTATCTGTTCCTTCCAAGAAATATTTAATGATATTGTAGCAAGTTAAGGATCAAATAAAAATTTATAAATATGAGTTACATACTTTACCCATACAAGAATGGAAATGGAGGAATATTGGTAGGAATTTTTTTATTAGACTACAAAAAACCATTAATGGGTTTAATGCTACATGGGTGGTAGTTGATTACCTTACAAGGTAAGTGAACTTTATTTCTATCAGAGAAGATTTATCTCTTGATATGATTTCAAAAATATAAATTATGGTAGTGGTAAAGTTTAAAGGTGTACCACATTCCATTGTATAAGATCGGGATCCTACTATTACCAAAATGTCCTAGTGTAGTCTTCAAAAATTTCTTCATTACTAATTCAGTTTCTAAATTACATATCATCATAAAAAAGATGTCTTGTCTAAATGAAAAAGTCAAACCCTAGGGCATATGTTGATATCTTGATCTCTGGATTTCAAGAGAGGTTTGGATCATACATTAAAACATTGTTATTTCATCCCGTCTATAGGATTAACACAAATATTAATTATTTTTTTCTATGAATTAAATTTACAAAATTATACATAGAACATTTAATTCATTATAATAGTTTGTGTTTATTGAGTCCATGGAAATTTTTTAAAATAATTATTAGTAAAATTGTTTATAATTATTCACTTTAGTTAAAGCTATATTAATCATAAATAGGGACTAAACCTAAATATTAATGGAAAAATGAAAAATAAAATTGTAAAACACCATTTTTTATCTTTGTTTTCGTCCAAAAACCTTCAATTACTGTTTTTTCATGTTGTTGAAGGAATTTTTATATAATATCATGTTTACACCAAATTTATTTCAAAAACATCCATGTGAGCCCTCTTCCTTCAATATAAAAGGCCACGACAACTACCCATTCCTCACACCACTAAAAATGTTTATGATCAGATAAGACCTACCTAATGTACATCCAAAAAACCAACCCTAAAATATTTTATCCTCACTTTTTTGATGAGAAACTTTCATGGAAGCCTCCTGGAATAAACAAAAAGGTTTTTCCTATTTGAGAGGTCACATCTTCACTCAACCATTATTCCATTATTTTCCATATTCACCCCATACACTAAAATTATTACATTCATATGTGAATAAAATTATCTTTTATATATTAAGATTTTTTATTAAAATTAAAATACCTATACTTACACACACCTCTATCTAATGGATATTGAATAGACTGTTTCTGTGTATAGTTAACTACTGCCTCATGAAAAGATGGTTTCCATTTATTCATTACCACTAATAATTGTTACCATTATAATGGAAAATTTCATGATATATGACACATATTATATTTAATATGTATTTATTATTCTTTTTTATGTTCACAACTCACATATTTTTACCTACTATTTGGTGTTAAGATTATAAACTCGATTGAGGAAGTGTGGAATACCTCCCCCTCCAAGTGACATGTTTTGCTCACACACCACATATAACATATTAAGGTTGGGTGTAATGAAATTATATGATATATATTATATATTAATAATATGTTATAAATAATATATATAAGTACAAAAATATATATACATATGTTATAAACATATATTTAGTTGACTGGGGAGTTTTCTTCGTTTTGGTTGTTTGGCTTCGATGGATTCAGTATGAGGTTGAAGAATCATTTACATTTTTCTAATATAGATGGTAGATGCATGAATGTTCAGGACGACAGTGTATTTTTTTAATAGTTCACTCCACTGTTGTTCTGGTTCTGCGTGGTCATCCTTGGTGGTTCCGGTGTGGTTTGTGAAGTTCGGGATTTGGGCATTGTTATTAGTTTCCCAGAGTTAGTACGCAGATGCAGATGGTGGATGAATGAATTCTCAGTTCGGACGATGTCATCTCTTCGATAGTTTACTTCCGTTTTGCTTTAGGGTCAGATCAGGGTAGGTTTTGTGTCTTCTTCCTAGGTCAGTATAAGGCCATAAATAGTGTCCCCGAGAATGTTGTGGGCTGAGCAATTCCCTCACCTAACCTCTCCTTTTCGATGGTTTCCCCTTTGAGGATATTTTTTTTCTAGAGTTCAGTTTTTCCAATTGATGATTATCCTATTCTCTATTTTTATTACCCTTTTTACACGTCCCCACTTTGGACTAGTTCAAAGGTCTCTTTGGAAAATTTTGATGGTGTTAGTTGATCTGATGATGGAGTTTCTGATCAAGTAGGCTCTTGGTTGCGGTTTTATTGTGGCTTGTTCTAGTGCGGATTTTCAATTTGTTCATTCCGTAAATGGCTTCTTGTAATGATCTTCTGGTTCTTACATTGATTTAAAGTGATTTATAATGTTGGGTTCTCACTTAACAAAAAATAAATTTTCAAAACTAAAAAAAATGAATTTTTATTCAGTCAGTGTTTATGTTTTAGATTACCATGATGAAATATTCTGATCCCTAATTAAAGAATATTCATGAGGTACTTCTCAAATTTTTTAAATTGATCCTGATTTTTCATTTCTATTTTTTTAGTCTTTGGAACTTAATATAATGTATTTATTAAAATATGACCTCCTCTCTCTTCGGTATGAAATTTATTGTATTCAAAAACCTTGTCATCAAAAATGTTTTCCAAAAACTCATATAGATAACTATCATAAAAAAATATTCATTCAATATGTTTAACTATTTTATAATCTTTCATTATATTTTTTCATATAATCTTTCAATGAAAAATGGTTTCAAATGGTTTTATGTAATGAAAATCATTTTTCAAATAAGAATGGATGTTTTCCTTAAGCATTGTTTTATAAGATCTCTCAAAATTATTTCCAATATATGATAACATCAATTGGTGTCAATAATTCATTTCTAAGGAATTACTAAATATGTCCATTCATATTTTTTTATTAATGGAATATGTTTTTATGGCGTGATGTTATGATACTCATTTCTCATTCATGGGTATATGCCTTTGAAACCCACTTCTTTTTATTGATTATTTTTATGATGAAATGATTATGAAACATGTATCTTCTTATAGGATTGGATATTTTTACATTTAATGAAACACATTTCATGGGTTATGATTGGTGTATTTATTATATTTTGGAAAATTTATATCTGATTTCATTATGAGACAGCAGGGACCTATTTCTCCCTCCAATAAAATGTGTAATCTGTTACTTATCATGTGAAAGACAATTATGGTATGAGGTTTTAACTCATTCTACTAAGATTGTCATGGGAGTGTACATTGACAACTAAGATTTCCATGGTAGTGAATCAAGAATACTATGATGGTATGAGGAGTGAACTCATGCTATTATGATGGCTATGTAAATGAACCATGAATTCTATGGTTTTCTTTGAAATGATGAATTGTATAATATGAAAATTAGTATATGCTTATGTGTTTCCACATTTCCATGTCATAATAATATGTTATTCTTTCATGTATTATGTCCTTTACATCATTTTGAATATGTTTTATGAATTTCCAATATTTTTTCCATCATTCATGTGTATGATCTTTTATATGTTAGTTATGATATTCTATTTTCATGGTCACATTCTCATAACCTTATGACCATGTTTATGCTTATATGTCTCCCATTTTTTACCCTTATTGGCCATTTGAGCTCAAACTGTTTTATGTTTCATTCCTATATTATGAATATATATATAATTTTTATGTCTCTATGAAGGTATCTAGTCATGAATATCCTAGAGGATATAATCTATCTTATTTATGTATTATTGTTTTTTTATCATTGGTTCAATATGCATTAGTCGAGTACAGTCTCCGGGTATCTATTTTTATAATTTTTATGTTTTCATAAAAAATTATGTAATTTTATTGTTTCAAAATTTTGGTTATCAATAATCTTTATTGTGGTCACCTATGAAATGTGGTGGATCACTATGAGTGCTTTGAGAGTGGGGAGGCCTCTTCATTGATGGGTTTAAGTGTGATGAGGACCTTTTCACTAATTAAACATGACATGTTGAGGACTCCATTGTGGTTTCTGATGTAGTGGGGAGTAATTCTTCTTTATATAATGGAATCATGGGGAGATCCTCCATGATAAACATTTATAGAGTGTGGGGGGCCTCAACTCTAATTAGTTGTTACGCATGGAGGACATCTATTTTTTTCAGTTGTTATAATTGAATTTGAACCTTGATATTGAATATCAATAGACTGGGGAGGGAACCCCCTTTTTTGGTACTGGATTTTGGAGGGCCTCTTCTTATGATAAGAATATTGTGATGAGGACCTTCATGCTTACATTCTATAACATGGGTATGACCTTTGTATTATTAACCATATGTAATGAGTGAAACTCGACAATGTATATCAATAAAGCGATGAGGACATATATGTACAATGATTCTGGAAACAAGGATAGGAACACCATGTTGATTGCATGAGTGTAGAGGACATCCACTTTGGTGGGTGATTGTAAGGGGAGTGTCATAGTACTAAATATCCTTATCGTGGACTAGACCGTAATTGATACTGATGAAGCCTGCTGGTGACAATGTCAATCCTAGCATTCTATATGGAATATAATGTCTCGATCCCAACCATGAATTAATGGGTCACTACTATTTAGTGGTAGGGATATGTAATAAGGAACTCATGATGGATGTATCCATTGATGATTTCAAACAAGATGCCCCCTTTCAAGAATCTTCATTATCATGTGCACAATGATGATGTTAAAAAATATGCATCGGGTTCGGTGAACCTGTAACACAGTCTACCAGTTATTTGGAATATATGATAGGTTTTTCTTGGGATTGACGAGGCACACTATGAGGCATCCTTGGTAGCCTTTGAGTAGTAGTTGTATCAAGGATGACTCTAGCATCATTCACCTCCTAGGCATTGGTAATAGATTCATAGGATCACTCAAAAGTGGGGTTACCAATGATTTTTTTTTAGTTTTTGTGGGGAGTTGTGGATCCATATGTGGGCCTTGTGGGTCGCAATGAGGGTCAGTCACAGAGTCCTATAGTTCTTGGAGGGCCATATACCTTATGGTAATGGCCCCCATCACACTCATGCTATTTTACATATCAGTCTATAACACTCCTCTGAAAGATTTACTAGGAAGATAAGGTTCATGGGCACCTGGTAGCTGTAATCATATATAAAGATGTGGTGGATGATGAGTCTGAAAGGATTTATGAATTAAAATTTCTTCATCCCCTGAATTTGTGGGAACTTGGTGGTTGGTTGCGTATAGATTGGGCCCTCCAAAGTATGAAGAATCAACTAGTAGTATAGTTACAAAGAAATAAATTTTCAATTCCCCAATAAAAATCCTATCTACATGGATTGAGGAAGAGATCCACACTAATGATGTTGAGGACATGAGTTCCTAACATTTAACTGCCCCAATTTGTAAATAATTCGATGATAAGACCACTATTTTTTAGTTGTCCCCGATGTTGGAAATCTAGATCTAGTTTCATGCTAATATGTTGATGTCTCGAATGCTACTAGTCGTCGTGTTAAGGAGCATAGTTACATGTCAGGTTCACCATTTCTATTTTTAAAGCATTCTCTAAGGGGTGTACTACATGTGTCAATCTTTGATTATGTTTATTTTCTGTTTTCATATAGTCTAGATTTATATAGCTGGGTGACATTTATCATCATCATTGTTGATTTATTCTCCTTGATCGAAACAATATATTTGGATTTCAGTTTAACCTTCAATGAATTCAACATTAGAATTATCCAATATGTCATTGTCTCCCTAATAAATTTATGTTATTTTATTGAATTAATTACCAGTTCCATAACATCATGGATGTTGTTATATTAAGAAACATTATCCTGGATGTTCTAATGGCTTTGGCAATAATGAAATGTTCAGTGAAGAGATTAATCACATTGGGAATTTTAAGAATGTTTGGATTCTTAGAACAAGGTACACCAGTATCTTCTTTATAACATGGCACATCATGATGGTATCTCAATTGCGGAACCCTAGTAATATCATGTCAATCAATATGAATATGATTTCCAAATAATATAATCTTAGAAATTCACCTCATGCACCTCATGATTGTCATGAGGTTACATCCTCTATATGCACATATCATCAATGGATTTAACATATGAATCCCTTTCATAACATCATGTTGTAGTATGATAGATTTCTTGAGTTTAATATCATGCAGATATGGAATGAATCTGATTAGAACAGACAATGGAGGTAGATCAATGAGGTGTGTCTCTATGAAGTGGAACCTAGTTTTATCATTAGTTTGTATAGAACCTAGGGGACACATCCTATAAACCCATTTTATAATATAACGATGAAAATACATGTTGTTCGATGGATTATATAGGGATATACATGGGAAACTCCCTTCACAAAATGATTTCTTAAGGTTAGATTATGTGGGGAGTACACAAGGATACTTCCTGAGTTCTAATAGGATCAATGATGATGTGGATGGGGATTATATATATGAGTGAGCAAGGTGGGTGGCATGATTTGTCTGAGATGTGGTTTCACAGATAAAATCAATGTGGAAATGGATGGAATAGAAGAAGTGGACATAATGAATGAAATGGATGGTGTGTTAGGTGTGTTGTGTTTAGAACTAAAAGTGGATTAATATGTATCCAAATTTATTGGGAATCAGAGCCCACATATTTCGATAAGGGGAATTGGGACTCATACCTTAGAATGAGGTACATCTGGTTGGGGATTTCATGTGGAAGGTTCCCTTAAGGGGGACATGTGATTAGTTTTAAGGGACTACACATTTGAGTGTCCCACTGAAAGAGCGATGAATTTTATGGATCATTATGTTTAGACCTCAAATAATCTTCCTATATATCCAATGTGATATGGAATCAAAGACCACATAGTTCGAGAAGGTGGGTGATCTCACCTGGATAAGTAAACTAGTGTATAATTGGTATGTATTATTTGTTTTTTGTTTGGGATTACTCTTAGGAGGATTCTAGTAGATGAAGGTGGATGGGTTTCATGGTCACAAATAACCTCTATCCCCATGTAAAAGAAAAAAGATGAAATACGAGACCTGACAATTGTGTCACGAATGATGTGCCAACGAGATATTATGTGGGACTTATGCATGGAAATTACCTTAGGAGGATTGCATTTCATATTAGGAGGATATCATTACCTATAAGTGGGATTACACATTGTGGATTCCTAGGGACAATGTCATTATTTTTGAAGAGGATGACATTCCAAGTGGGGAATATTTGATTCTATATCATTTATACATGGAGCATCATATCATATGTGGACTGGTCTTAGACAAGAACACTTCTATATGAATGGTAATCACTCACCGATGATGGAGAGAGAGTCATCCCATGTTTATAATAGTTGGGTAATACAATGTTCATTCAAATGGTTATGGTCATATATTAACATCATGTGTTGAGGAAATTTCTTCTAAATAGTTTAGATCATGATAAACTAACATGGGGGAGGACTCAATCTTTTCATCTTGGGATATCATAAATATCTCCCACGCACCCCTAGGTGGGACATTGCATCACAATTTCAATTATATGATAGTCTTGATGTGTGTTCAATAATGAAGACCACATTAGTGTCTATATACTGATTATGAAATGGGATTAATGTACGTATGAAGATAAAAAATATGTAAATTTGAATCTCATGCCACCCATAGAATGTAGTGAAACACAATATTGGGTGGAAATGGACACATGAGGCCTTGAGGTGTAGCTATTCTGATCCTAGTTGGGAATGGAAGCTTGTAGCACCCATCCATGGAAAATAGGTGTCCAATTAAGAGAGTTTTAATATAGAGGCCCAGAAGAATGGATTCACTATGAATAAGCTCACATAGAGGTTATATTTATAAATCTTAGGTGCTTCATAGAGGTAAAGGGATTATTAAAGGAATATTTTACATGAAATATGGTTACGCTAACCCATGATGATATTCCGGCCCAGGAATAGAGTGTTTTGTAGTGGCATAATGATTCATGTAGCCTCAAGTACCATGGAGGGCCTTCCTCCTATGTGATGGGTGTAGGCCTTAAAAAAGGTATCCCCGCATTATGTGGAGGAACATAACTACATCTAGAAATGGTTTTCATGAATCTCAGGTTCCTTAGATAATCCATTTAAGTATTGTTCACAATGCTCAGGTTGCATCATGAATTGGGAGAAAATATAATGTATAAGGGCCGGGTAATGGTTTTCATAAGGAATAATGAACTAGGTATTTTTTGGAAAAGGGTTTTCTAATGCAGGGAATTTGTTGTCAAAGTTTATGGGGTCTTTAATAATGTAACCATCTGCATTAGGATTGCGGAGTGCAGCGCCAACATGTAGTGTAGTCATGGGGAGTTGTCGTACTCATATTTCATTCCATCAGATCTACATTGTTCTTCATGGGGGAGGGGTCTTTTTGAATGTCTCGAAATAGGAGACGCTTAATAGTGATTCTAGGGTATTTTTGGATTGGATCTTCTCTGAACCATTAGTTCCCTCATTAACTAATTTGTGTCATGGATTTCATCACAAGGAAATTAATTTTCAAAAAATGTATACTACTCTAAAAATTGAATTAATTATTTATTTGAATAATATTAATCCCCATTTATAATTATTTTAAAAAAAATTAATTGAATGAAAATTTATTTTCTACCAATGTTAAAAATGAGGTCATATTTTATGAAAAAAATTATCATTCAACATAATTTAAATTTATTCAAAAAAAATAGTATTATTACATGTGACCATCATTAATAACTGATGTACAATAAACATAAAAGGGTTTATTATATAATTATCATGTAATTTTATTTAATGAAAATTCCAGAATAAATAGTGACAATAAAAATGAGATAGTGAATAAACCATTAAAATTATCATAATATAAAATTGAAGATTACTCAATGAATAAATTATGTGTACCAATTTTAAATCCATATAAAAATGATTGATAAAAATATAATAAAAGTAAAATTAATTACCCACAAAATATATGAACATCAAATACAACTAATATGTAACAAAACCCAACAAAAATAAATTTAGATAATAAATTCATAACTAGATTTTAATTAGAATTATCCACTTTTAGAATAGGTATAATAATGATATTAATTGATTCCACATCCATATTAAAAATTAAAATATCATACATGATTACCTTATAACAATTTGCCTCCCAATTGTTATGAATATTTAATTATTTTCACCTTTTCTTGTTTTAAATACCTTTATTTCTCATGCATCGTTCATCATGAATGTTCTGTTTCTTATGAATAGGATATAGATACGTCTTAAATAAAATTATATTAATGTAATAAGTGTAATTTTTTTTGTATTATACAAATTTATAATCATTATTTTAATGAAAAATTTATAATGGATCACATGGATTCATAGAGATGTTAGGTATTACATATGTCTGACGCGCACAGTTATTTTAATATGTAATGAAAGGATAAAAATGGGATAGATATATTAATATTACACAATCAATATAACGTGATATTTATATTATTTTAATATATTCATATTGCATTCCATGTAATGTATCGGTGAAAAGTTAATTAAATTGCTTCACAAGGCGGTAATACAGCGTACAAAGAAGCGATGTTATATTAATTTAAAAATAATGGGATGTAAGAAGGTATATGTGATATTAAAAATATACAAGTGAAATAAAATAATATATATTACATATGTATGTCATATCAATCAATTTATATATTAAAAAATTGGGGAATGAAAAATGAATTTGTTTAGTTCGCAAGGTTGTAATCAGTTGAACACATGATGAACAGTTTCATTTCCCATTTGACGAGAAAGGATATGGATATAACACATGATATTAATATAATTAAAACCATTATAAATAAAATAATTATTGTATTATAATATCATTTTATAGTAGTATTTAAAAACAATTAAGAATAAAAAAATTCATTTTAGAAAATTAAATCTTTTTCAGAAAACTTCTTTTGGATTGCAACCAAATAATTAATATAATGTATTTATGATAAAAATTTTATCTATGGTATTTAAATTTTATTAGTTTTGTAATTGTTGTAGGGAATGTGAAATATAAATTTATTTTTAAGTGTGAATATGGTGGGAGAGGTGCTGGTATTTAGTAAGATGTGTGAGGGGACATATATAAATTTTTTGAAAACATTATACTACAACTACATTTTCCGCATTCCATAATACTACAAAATGGGTCATTAAATTGAAATTGGGTTTATAATGTCAACATAATGAATAAAAATGGGGTTTATACATGGTTATAGGTCATTTGTAACCATTATCCTCTTAATTAAACCTACTGGTAAATTGGTTTTTACATTAATGGTAGTAAATAATATTTACTACTTTTAGTATTTAAAATAGTCAAAATTAATTTAAAATAGTATATTATATAAATTATTCCAATTATAAATATTTATTAAAGTTTTCCAAAATCATCTATCATTATTTATATAATATAATTTAATATTAATCATATATAGGGAATGAGAATACAATTTTTCAAAAAGAAGATATTCAAAAGATTAAAACATTTTTATATAAAAATTAATACTGAATTGATTTCATTAAGATAAATTTGATTAAAATTTATTAATTTTACTAAATAATCTTTTAAAATCATATTAAATTTATTTTATGATTTTAAAGAGATTACAATAATTTAATTTCTTAATAAAAAAATATTTTTCACTGTTTGTCGAATAATATTTCTTAAATACTCAAGAATATACTCCAATATAATTACAACTTTATGAGTTTGGAGATATATTTTATTTATATATAAGTATTTTAAATGTGAATATAATTTCATTCAAAATTTTATTTCTATGGGTAAAAACTATTTATTTAGAAGAAATACCATTTTCTAGAAAACAATTTATTTTCATAATAAATTATTGTTATTTTATTTCTTAAAATTAGATATAAATTGAATTTATCTAATAAATTTTCTCTCAATATATTTTGAATAATTTATTTATTATTCATCATAATTCCTATTTAACATTTATTTTATAATAGTATAATATATTATAATCCATTTAGACTCGATGATGCGTGTTCCACAAGGTTCTAAAGGGAGAATGTTTGTGATAAATAAATATATAATAATGTCTTTATGTGTTAAATTATAATCTAATATTTTTGTTTCATGTAATATTCAATATAAAACCCAATTTTATTCTTTTATAAAATTATTGTGTAACATTTTATATACCATAATTATTTATATGAATTCATGTTAATAAAAACAAGTTTTCCTAATATCCATTTTTATGGGCATAAGGTCCCTATATTTTAGTTAATTAAAATTACCACATATAAAAAGATATTTAACTATTGTTTTTAGATTATAAATAAATCTATATAAATTTAAATCCTTATAATAATCACTACTAATAACATATATAATATAAAATTTAATTTTCAATGAAAATAACATTTTATTACACAACATTTTACGACACGTTATTCATATTAAATTTAGCAAATTTTACTAGTTGAATTTTATAAAAAGGAATCCATATTATTAATTATTATAATAATTTTTGGGTGATAATCTAAAATCAATTTTAAATGAATGTTAAATATAAATAATATTGTTTACCAATGTCATGTTTTAAATGAGTTTACCTGGGGTTAATACAATGATAAATGTATTTTTATAAATGAAATTTTAAAAAACAAATATCAAAATAATAAACCATATAATATCCCATCATGGAATATAAGATCATTTTACTAATTTTTTTCGAATTACTCTATATTTTTGTATGATTTTTATTAAAATTATATTTGGTTTCGAAGATGGTTCCCTCACCCTCATATAAAATGTTTCTTCCACCCATTATATATTAACACCAATAAAATAATTTATATTGAAAAAAATCATATTCAAATATCTACCCAAAATCCATCAAGTCATTATATAGGTTCTAAACATCCTAAAAGTCCAATCATAATTTTTTTAAGATATCCAAATGAGGATTCTCAATGTAATGTTAATCATCTTTGCTGAGCTCATCATTTTTTCTACTACTTATTTTATAACCATAAAATATTTCATAAAAATTAAAACATAATAACACCATTATCTCCCCTATACATATATGTCATTATAATTATGGAATATTATTTACCCATAAACATCTCCCTTAATATGGAATCAATTTTGTCACTCTAATTTACTAAACAAATAACCTAAAGAACTGATGTAAGTTAAAGTGGATGAATATAGATGATAAATAAATAATTAAATTAATTATGTAAATGTAATATATAATCCAATTATATTACTTAATACCCATTAATATAATGATATTTTCACTTGGGCCTATGTATGACCGACTATCACCATGAAATGATGAACATAATTTTCCATGTCATACATACACGAATAGTACTAAAAATGTATTAAATAAATAAATTTAATAATAATAAAATTAATATAATATTGTATAATATTTAACTATATAATATTAATATGAATCAAAACGTATGTGATAAAATATGCGTGAGAAAACAAATAAAACAATATAGAAAATATTAGTAAAAATGAATTATTATTGATGAATAGACTATATCGTTTTATAATAAGATAATATATTATAATAATAATATGAATGTAAACCTATTATAAATTAAATAAATTATTAAAACCATTATATAAATGATTAAATCACATTCAACTATTTCCAAACATGACCAATGTAATATCATCTAAATTTCCATTAATTAAGCCATTTTATAATGTTATGCGACTAGTCTGTTTTATTTGTTATATATAATTAATCATTAATTTTTAATATCTTGAATCATTAATTATTAATTGAAATTTAGGTTTCAATTTGATTTGTACATTGAATGGTTGTTTGAATTGAATATTACCAAGTGGTTATAAATTTCAGAACACATTTTATTTTCATTGATATATGTTACATCTTAATTGTATTTGTTATTAAAATATTAGGTGTAATGTTTTATTATGATTTATAATTATATTTCTTATTTCGCATGTGTATTTTTATTTTATAGACATAAAAAATAGTTTATTAATCATATATTCAATTATATTATCTTTTTAAAATATTTTCTCCTAGTTTCGAGTTAAATGATATATTATTGGAAGTGAACATATATTTAATTTTTATGAGGTTTTTCTACTACACCACAGATATGGTATATCACTAATATCACTATATTTAATATATTTAATGGTTAATTTACTGTTATTTATTTTATTAGGGTTATTAATGAAATGATACCAAAGAAGTATGGGGTTTTTCTTCAATCTCTTTTTAATTAATATTGTTTATGATTGAATATATTATAAAGGAAAATATTTGTTCACTATTTGGTAAACCCCATTTCTTGTTATATTTTATTTGTTTATTTTATTTTATATTTATAGAAATATTTTCATCTATTTGGTACAAATAATTCTTGGTTTTATTTTTTAAAAAAAATTATTTTTTAAATAGAAATATATATATATATATGCCATATTTATATTTTCGTTAAAATTATTTATTGATTTCTTTAATTATTCATTAATTTTTTTTAGGAATTTATTACGTATGTTAAAATTTTTAAATTTTGCTTTCAATGAACTAATTTTTACATTTTCAAAAAAATGACCTTTAATTTCTACCAAAAAATGTGAAATAATGTTTAGTTTTACCAAAATCAGCATGACTAAGTCATTACTTCTATATCAAATCCTATAAGCCTTATAACATAATTTAAATGTTTATAATTATATTTCTAAAGAAATATTTTCTACAAAATTATTGAAATATCTTGTTTTCTTAAATAATCTTCAAAGGGAAATGATTATTTTTATCAATAGTGTTTTAATGATATTTTTATGGGTTTTATCTTCATTAATGATGATTCATTTATTTTACATTTAATCCATATCCTATGTTTTATATTCATACTATCCTTATTATTTTAGTGGTTGATTTAGGTTCTGTTTGACTAAAGAAGGTATTGACAATCACATTATTGGTTAATTTTTATTCATTAATTTTTCTTGAATTATTCACAATCTTATGACCATTTTAAATTAAATTTCCATAAAATATCCAAATTTATTATCATGGATATTATAATTTCATAAACCATATATAATTTTTACATAATATGTTTTACATTTAATGTTATTTTATTGAATGGGGGAATATTGTTTAATAGTTATTATTTACACAATATATATATTTAATGATAATTCATATTTTTCATTAATTAAATAGATCATTTGAAATGAGAGGAATGAATTATAAATAATGTGATTGGGGGCCTAGAATTATATAACTCCTTAATTTATAGAGATTTTTTATCAGAGAAACCGATATGTTTTAATTAAATGGTGTTTTTCTTATAATTTTTAACATTATTTTTGAAAGTTAATGGTGGTATAAAAATAATACTTCAAGGATAATGATTTTAAATATTAATCATTAACATCCATGAGGGTAATTTTATTATTACGTATGAGATTTATGCATTTATATCATCCATTGATTATATTCAATATCATGTTATTGTATATATAAATTATTTTATCATAACTTATTACTACCATATTTTTCTTCATGAAAAAGTAATTAATTAAATGCAATGTGTGTTCTGTTGATTGAATTTAAATGTATTTTTAGTTTAATTATTCAAAATATATTCTAATTTATGTAACCATTAATGAGAATCTAAACTCACCCTTTATTTATTTTCAATTTCTATTGATACAAAGAGGGAATCATAAAATGTGTTTGTGGATGTATAAAATTAAATTTCAATTTATACTTAATCATGTTTTAAATTATAATTTGATATTCTAGTAGGTATATAGTTTACCAATATTAGGAAAATATTTTATCATTTATAATGTGAATACATGAATCTAATGTCAATGTAATAAAGATACCATACAATTTGTGCTACTAGTTCCAGGATATTTATAATTAATGAAGATAAATTAGATATGATAACTCTAATAGAGATAAATATTTATATGATGTACATTTATTGTCATGTGATAAAGACCTCATAATTTCTTCTAATTTTTGAATTAATCTTCTAATTTGTCAGTCAGTTTTAGGATGATAGGAAATGGAAATTTGAATCTCGATATCAAGATAATTTTGATGACTTTTCATTAATTTAGATGTAGCTAGTGGATAATGATTTTATAAAATTGAAAGAGGTGCATCATGATGACATTTGACTTTATCAATATAAGGTTTTATAAGATACTAAATTGGTAAATCTTCTCTTATAGTGAGTAAATGTTTTACTATTGTATGTTAATCAATTATAACTCATATTGAACCATTTATTCTAGTTTAATTTGGAAATATATTTGTATTTTCTCTATAAATTTCACTGAATTTCATTATAGGAATATGTAGTTGTTGTATAAAACCTATAGAATAGTATTTTTCAGAATTCATCTATTGAAAAACAATCATGACATATATTGATAAATTTATAACTTCATATTATCCCTCAATAATTATTCCTTTAGTTATATGTACTACTATATACTACCAATGTTTATAAAGAAAATTGAAATATGTGCATCATATAATGATTTCATTTTTATAATAATAATATATGGAACATATATCCTCTTTTCATATTTTGAAACTCCTCAATCATAAATGAATTTTTCCAAATTATGATCATTCAATTATGTTAAATAAATTTGAAAACATTCATCAGCTACATGATATATTTACATCACTAATAATAAAAATGGTTTTTATATAATTTTTAAATAGTGCGGTGTTTCCATTTCTTTAATAATTCTCATATATATCTTTTATAAATCAACAAACCTTTGACCCTTATTTTCCCAATATTTTTTCAGGACTCTAGGATCATTATTCTCAATATATATTCAATATTATTTTCATTCTTTATATGGTAGTGTGTTGAGAATTAATAATCATTAATTTGTTAGATAGACTACCACTATCTCATGTTGAGCACATTCAATGAAATTATGCATTTTATAATTATGTGATCATTGAAAATAACACATTAATAACTATATATATAATTCCTCATTATCATAAAAGGAAATAATTTTTCATCCTATTCATGATAAGGGTTTAGATTGTTTCATTTATTAATCATTAACATATTTTATTTATAGAAAATAACATTATCATTCTATAGAAATAAATAAATACCTTTAATTAATTCATCGCTATATAAAAAAAATCTATCCCATTATTATTGTTGATTCAATATTAATGAATTTATTAATCTTCACACAAATTATTCAAAACATTGTATTTATTATTTTTTTATATAAAATTAAACCCTTTATGTATTATATTAGTTATTTAGTTGTCCAATTAGTAATATTTTTTAAAAAATTATTGATAGTACCTACCAGATCAAGGAAACTACATTTCACATTTATGTTAATCAATGATGACCATCCATTGACTACAATTGTCATCATTTTATAAATTAAGATATTTTCCTTAGAGATAACGCTCATTTGAAAATAATCCATATTATTCAAGAATTCATCCATTAAAAATTTATTATAAAAACCATTTTCTCTAAATGTCCAAAAATGATTTTCGAGTAGTAATCATAGTCCGAATAAAATTTTTCGTCGAAATAGATATCAGTAATAAATAGTGTAAAAAAATTACTATGATATTCCTTCAATACATTTATTATAATATCAATAAAAATAGAGTTTATAATACAATACAAACATCAAAACATAAATTCATAATGTCTCTAAACTATATGAATTTTATCTTTGGATTATCTTCCCTCTTAACTCGAAATTAATAATACAAAAAAATAAGGTAAAATTTTCTCAAAATTTTTTCTCCTTAAATTTGATCTAAAATGTTATAAATGTAAGGAATAAAATAAATTATATATATATTAAATGGGTTTATTTATATATTATTGATTCATTGACTATTATATAACTCGTTATTATAAAAATAATGGATACCCAATGCGAATAATTGTGTTGTATTTTTCTCTTATCATAAAGAAAATATTTCTTTCTTAAATTGAAATAGTTAAGCCATTTAAATTATTTTAGATTAAAATATATATGTATTTAACAAAGGATTAAATCAATGGAATATTTTTATTTACTCACTAAGCGATGTTCTTATAATTCACTTAGTGACACATTAATTCCAACCTAGGAAACAAGTACATCATCAATTTTATGGATAGATTTCCCATACACATATTTCATAATATATTGTTCCCCAGTAGTTTTATTCATAGGAGATACAATATTTGTATATAGAAATGTCCTAGATGATAATGTTCACCTTTGATGAATTTTAATTCATTTTCAACATCTGGAATTTCAGTCTCATTCTCATGGAAATAATGCTTTTATTATAATTGTAAATAAATTCTATAGTTATGATATTATCATTTTAAATCATATATAGAATAATAACGAAAAAATTAGGTAAGTGTATATATTATAATGGGGGCTGAATGATACATACTTATTATAGTACGATTACCATAATGATTTTTAACTGTAAACTCACATAGAAATGTTCTCGGTAAATAACTTATTTGAATGAAATACATGGATAATATAAAATATTACGATGAACTAGAATAAAATAATGAATTATATAATTTTTGGATATGTCTAATGTCCCTTCCAAAATTTATTTTGTAACATCATCTTTAGTTGTAGTTATTACATATTCTTGAACTTCTCTAATTGTCATCTACTATGGCATGTTTCCTTGACACATTGAACATTTGTTTCAATAAAACCCAATTTCACTATTATTTAAACACTAAATAATATTGTTTTCTTCATTCCAAAACATTATTTATCTATAGTATCCTTAGTTTTAAACATGAACTAACCTATTCTAACCACTATGATTTTCAAGGATGTATTTTCCAAAAACAATTCAACTGATATAAATAGCTTCATTCCATTTTAATTATATCACTTCTTAATTTTTCATAATAATTATTTGACGTTTTATTCAGTTCATATACATTAATGTTATTGTATCTTGAAAATACAATCTCTTTTTTTATGGAACGTAATACTATTTCAACATTTAATGTGATTTTTTAGAAACCAATTCACTTTAGAGGATGTTATTAGTCATTCAAATGAATTTGTCAATCCTTATTTTTAGATTACATTGGTAATATTTATCGTACCTTGATAATCTTATAATAGAATAAATAAACTCTAGAACACGTTCAAATTCCTTTAGAATTATTCAAGTAAGATTTCTATATATATTTTTTCCATTACTCAAATGTCAATATTCCTCAATGAATTATACTTAAAAAGATATCCACTCCATTTGATATATTTTTTCTTATTTTATTGTATTATAGATCTACATACACCATATATTAAAATTGAATTTAATAAAATACACTGATAATATATCCATCTACATTAATTTTCATCCAATGTCCAGAAATATCATTTGATGGGAAATAATGTACTACTCACCTATTAGAGGATCATTAGATCAAATAAAATATGGTTTATTATCCTACCTGAAATGTTTTAATATAATTTTATTATTATATGAAATAATGTGTTTCTCCCTATATGTGATATATCTATACACATCCTCGATTAAAAACACTAATATAGCCATGTTCAACTTATCTCTGACACTAGTTTTATTGGATTTCTCAATAAGTAAATCTATCCGTATCCCATTATTATTGATACCATTCATTATGTAATGGTACATTTTTTAACAATATAATATACTATGTTATATCATAACATTATCAAATAAAAATGACAACACATAGTTTTTATATTTCATTACATAAATTAAATTTTTTCAGATTGTAATCTGAAAAAAAAAATTCAATGGGAGTATAGTCAAATAATAAAACTATATTCAAATCATTCATATTTGTCAATAAATATAATTTGAATAAAAAAACATATACCTAAGGTTTCTCTACAAAAGTGTGTGGTAATAGGCCCACTCATCATAAACTAGTGATGATAGAGTTAATACCAACTCTTCCCCAATCAGATATGTGACCCTAAGTTCAACTATTTTAGAAACACATAAACTTGATAATATCAATAAATGAGATCTATTTTATAGGAAACCAAACAATATATATTTTACCAAAAAAATTATGATTGTAAGATCATATTTTAAACACATTAACCTGATGTCATTGGGTTATGTTACCCATTCCTTTTTTTCTAGTATCGAGTCTTTATAGTTTTAGATATAATTCCATTTATACATACTAAAACCAATATAACTAAAATAACCCAAATAACATGACCTCATTATTACATTTCTATAAAACACATGTGAGAACATCACAATGGATATTTTTTGAAAAATCCCTCAAAGAAACATTGAGGTGTTTTTGGGTAGATTATGCATTGGGTAAAAGCAAGTTTCGCATTGACGATTTCAGAGCTTGGGAGATATTTTAGAGAATCTATGTAGGTAATGATCCAAGATGAAGGAATGGCTTATCTAGATGTGACGACAAAATTTCTTATAAAAGGTTTCATTATTTCCCAATGTTTTCTATGTTTTGGGATACAAAATATAAATAGTTGATAAATGTGTATTCAAAAAAATAATTTTTCACACTATATTGATGTTGATTCATAAATTTGCAAGAAATGAATGATTCAAGATCATCATATAAAAATATGGAAAAGGAATAAATGACGCGAAATATTTGATTGTGTGAACAATATTATTTTTAGTGAAAAATAATTTTTTGTGTGCCTAGGAAATAATGATGAAGTTATTGGCATGAAAGAGAGTTTCCTTCTCAATGGGACATCAAATGTGGACATATATGATCTGGTAACTTTAATTCATGTAGAGGAAGATACACATGTATGGAAAATCAAATTCATGTAGTGGAATATGCATAATAATTTTTCACGTACAGTAGACTAGGTCTATAAAAAAAAGCTACCCCACTCAGTTCAGTATCTCAACCCTTATCAAAATATGACGTGTTTAATTTTGTTATAGTTTTTCACAAATGGGTGTTTCAGGTATTTAGTGACGTGGGTATAAAGGGTGTTGTGCAAAAACCATAAAATTCACAATCAAGAGGTTTATCTATAATACAATACGAAATTTGGGAGTTTTGATGCTAAAGTAAAATGTTGCATGCAAGGATATAATTTTGCAAACAAGATGACCAATAGAAGCACCAAAATTATAATCCCCACAAGTATTATATATAAATGGGTATTTATCAAGGGGATTACGGTTAAACATAATGATACACTTAATGATTTTTAAAACATATTGTGTAAAATAATAAAAGGAGGATCTCATGAAAAACAAGTTATAACACATCCATCGAGATAGAAGTGAGATTTTATATTATGATTTGTTATAATAATGGAGGTAATGTGAGTATACTCTAAACATTTTAAAAAGAAGTACAAAATTTATAGATTTGGTACATATGTATATTGTCATTTTATGATCCATAGTAACGGGCCATTAAGGGTGAACAATGTAAAATGTTTATGTCTCATGTATTTTATAATTTTTGTTCATACTTTTCAACATGAAAGAGAGAGAGAAGATAATTTTTATAATATATAAGAAAAATTTAATGGTAATGGTTTTAATATGTAATACAATAATTTACCCCCCACACATCCATATAGTATTTAACCTAATTATGATACTGTGATATATTATTTATGTATTCAAAAATAACTATATACATACACGGTTCCCATTTTAATGTGATAAAAAATATATGATGAAGTAAAAAAGGTATAATCAATATTGGAAGATAAATAACAATAAACTCATTCCATTAACTCAATAAGTTGACCAGATGATGAATCAATATATAATATCAATGTAATAATCTCATGGATAATAATAAATTAATTATAAATTAATGAAATGCATAGTGTTTCATTTTATGATCATGGCCATGTGTGAAACTATTTTGATATATTTATATGTATAAGACAAAATACCCATTAATAAGGATGTCGAATTATCTTTTCTCATGACACAAGTCAATTCATTGAGATTATATCAATAGCCAAACCTAAACTATAACTAAATGGTCATTCCATTGCATATATATTAAATTATTAATTTATTCCATGAAAAATATTTCTTATTTACCAAATCCATATTGAGTTATTAATACATATTATCATGATTTATCCATAAAATCAAATAATTGTCCTTGTTAAAATCATACGTGGAAATTTAAATTATTTATGAAATAGTAAAATCCATAAGATAATGAATATGAATATCAAAGATAAATTTAATATATAGGGAAAAATTATCAATTCAAATTGAATTTTCATGTGAAATTTAATGACCAGAAATCACTCAAAATATGATATATGATAATCAATTCATCAAAAAAATTATATTTTGTAGATAAATAAAATATTTTGGAGAATATTTGAAAACGGAAGAGAAATATTTAATATAAACTTTATCTAAAACATTTCAACGATTTTTTCTAATATTATATAATAATATTAACTGATTAAAGAATTTCTGGTGGTGTGAAAAAATTTTATGTATTATATATTAATAAGTAACATTCCCTCTGACTTTATGTATAGAAATTCAACAAATGAATATTATGGAAAAATATAAAAAAAATCCTTCCAACAATGAAAAAATTAATGTATAACATAAAATTTATAGAATAAATTATTTAATTATTTAAAAATGACATTTTAATTTTCTTTTAATACTAATGAAATCGTAGAAAAATATACTCAATCAAAAAGAAAATATATATCCTATTTTATCATAAACATATTATTTTAATATGAAAGTGAAAAATAGAGTAAAATTTATAATAAATCATTGAAGTGGATTAAATAGGTATATATATGAAAATATGTAGATTTTTTTAGGATATATTTTATGATAACTTGAATAAAAATATAAGAAATCATAAAAAATAGCATTCTCAAATAAATATTTGTATATTTTATAACATTTATCTAGTAATCCCATAAATGTTATAAATGGATTTGAATCAATAATAATAATTAATTAATATATATGATTTTTATATATATCATAGATTATTTTAATATCCAATATAAAAAATAGGTTCATAATACAATGTATGTGCTAATAGACCGGAAATTTAGATGAAATGCCTTACCTCACACTTCAATATAGTTATACATCATTTACCATATTGTAGAAATAATTTTATTTTTATTTTTTTACATACCTAAACAATATATATATATATATATAACATCAAATATGATCCAATTTTTACATTTTATCACATGGTTGTTAACCATTAATAATTATTATAATTTTTTTAGTGTTACATTTTATCCACAAATTTTTGACTCTTAAATTACATTACTTATGCCTAGATAATTTTTTAATGATCTATTTGATTATAATTATTATATAAAACTCATAAATATTAATTATATTAAATATTTTTCATTATTTATAATTTTAAATGAAAAATATATAACCTGTCATCATTGAGGTGGTAGCCCACAAGTATGCACAAGCAATCCAATAATTTATTAGGGCGTAAGGGTAAGAAAGTTGATAATATCATATATTTTCATAATAATAGTTATTTCATGATTATAATATATATTCATTAAAATTATCATTATGTCTATTCATGTTAGGTGGTGATGTAAAAAATATTATATTAATTTGAAATGTTGTAGTGTGTCATATACAAAAGTGGTTATTTTGTTTTACATTTAATGGACAATGGGGTGGATAATTATTCAAAAATAAATATAATAATGTTAAATTATATATGGAGATATTTTTTTATTATATTTGACTCTTTATAAAATAAGTTATCGTGGTAAAACAAATAAAACAATGAAAATTTTCTTCTATGATTATTATCTTTTTTTAAAGAGATTACATTACATATCAATATAAGTACCCTAGGGTTTTTAATTTAGGAAAACTAAATCTTATAAGAGGTGTATAATTAATTTTGAAGGGTTATTTTTGATGTTGTGGTCATATTAAAATTCTTTATACTTGTGAATATATTAGGGGAGGTGGTTACATTTTATAAGTGAGGTGGGTGACAAACTTTTAATTTTTCAGAGTGTTAAAACATTATTATGTCACATTTGTTGAAAATTTTGATAAATATGTGTGCATTTTGTTGTTTATTTAATATATGATAAAAATTAATTTATCAAATATGATTTATATTGGTCTTATGGACTTTTCGTCAATTATCGATTTATTTTTGACTATATATTAATTCCCTTATAACTATAACCATGATAACCAAAATCTATTTCATTAATATTGATAGTTTTGAATATTATAACTATCCTTATTTCTAAATATTCATATTATATTTCCTAATATGTAATAATATATCAAATTACATTCTAATTGAATCTAAAATATATTTATATATAATCCCACAATACTTAATGAAACACAAATTTTAACCGAAATTAGTTTTCAAACATAATATTATAAAAATTAACTGTATAAATATTAATAACAAATATATGAATATAAATTATTATTTCTTGATATATAGTCTTTAAATTTTATTAAAATCCATCATTATTATAATTTATTTAAATTACATAAACTGGAAATTTATTATGCATTTAAAAAAATATTTTTCAAAAAAAAATTCCCTTTTCCTATACATAATATTGACTTCATTTCTGTAAACATGATTAACAATGGTTGTAAAATTATAAAAATATGACACATTAATATAAATTAAATTAATATTAAGTTATAAATACATTTCAAATTATATGTTAATTCATATTTCAAAGGGTAAATTTCTAAAATACAATATAAGGTTATATTGATAGTGTAATTTTAAAATTCATATCCATCATATAAATTGCGAAAATATTGAGAAAAGAAATATAAAAATATGATTTTTACTATAAATTCATCTGAATAAATAGATCACTTTATATTAATGTGTAATGGAGGTTATAATAACCGTACAAATTCTTGTCATAATATTAATTTCAATGAAGACCATCTTACTAAAAATCTGATGATGTAGTAATTTCTTCCAAAAAAAATTATGGAATCCCCTAGTATAAATCCCCATTTCTTAAGACTGTAGTTTCAAAAAAAACATCCCAAATAAAAAAATCATATGATGAATAATTCACACAAACAACCAATAACAATCCCATCATTCTCCACCCATATTCAAATAATTTCATCAATTTTATGTAAAATAATATAGTTTACATTCAATTTTCTTCATTAATTAATAAGGAACTAAAATATATAATATCATTCTATCCGATGACTGAATTTCATATAATGATGTCGAATATAAAACAGAATTTTTTACAATGTTTTCATATGGGGACATCATTGTCATTTAGTAAATTTTAATATAAACATCATTGTTTTATGATGAGGTCATATAATTATGTATAATACATATAATGATGTCTTGAGGATACTTCAATATCATATGATAATGCCATTTGGAACCCTCAATGTCATATATTGAAATAATATTCTCAATGACATTATATGTATTTTAATTCTAGAGTCAATCATTAAAAGAGTTGAATAAATATATATAAATGAAGATAATATCCAAACCTCTCCAAACCGATTCAATTATTATTCAAAAATAAATAAACAATTCTACATACCATCAATTCGAATGGGTTATTAAAAATTTCGTTATTTTCTTAATGATTTTTATAACAAAAAAATACATCATAAAAATATTATGAACATCATTAATCTTCCATAAATATCCACTTTAGACATAGTAAAATCTATTATAATATCCATCACATAACATAACATCTTCAATATATATATGGGATAATCTCACCCAATATAAAATTTCATTAAAACATATATCACATAATTAAATTTTCTAAAAAACAACTCCTTATGTTTTTCTTCTACTAATGAACATAAATAACAATAAAAAATATCTATAATAAATATGAATTATCATGAACTAATTATATTCCTACCTAAAAAACACAATATAGTTAAAAGGATTATTAAATTAGAAAATAATGTTGACCACTAAATTTTGATAAATGATAAAAATATTCATACATAATTTTCATGATTCTCATTTAGAAAGTTATACCACTTATAAAAAACATAAAATTAATCCATTTCAATAACAAATACATCATAATTCTTTCTTAGTATAAAAAAATATTCAACAAATAATCCATCAGTTATATAATAAACACTTCAATTTTTTTCTTGAATGAACAAATCAATCTACGTAAACCTTTAATGAAGGAACTCATGTATAAAATACTTGAAATCATTTAAATATTTTCACCCATGAAAAATTAAAATTTTATATATTACCCCTTAAAAATACCTCTATCTAAATTATTTCTCCAACTTATAGTAATTACATATTTGTTGATTCTACCCATATAAACATTATCTTCCAATTTTTTACAAAATAAAGGAAAATACATACAATTAATGATTTATCATGCCAATTTTATCACTTGTTGAAAATAAATTCAAATGAAAATGATATTTTGGACATAAAATGTGTACCTCGTACCTGATAATATTGAGTTTAAAATCTTATATTCTATCAATGATTCTGAAATTCCCCATTTATAACTATTTTACTCAATAAAATATTAATTTTTACAATTTTGGGATCAAAATATACATTTTACAAAATTATTTTTAATACATTATTGATTAATATATATTTAAATCATGGTTCATGCATCTTAAATACAGAATTAAACTCATCAAAATTTATAATAAATTTATTTTCACATCCCAAAGTTAGCAAATCATCATGCAAACAATGAGTTCATGAAATTAAAACTTAATTTATATTTTTGGGGTTGTGTAATTTTTAGGATATATATATTATTCTACAATATTTGTCAATGAACCATATTTTCACTTATTTCCATTCCATTAAATATAATTATCTTGATGAGAATACACCACTACATTTTGATCTTCTATCTTCAAAATAGCAATATCGACTTATATTTTTATGAAAATATAAATCTTATTTCAATATTTTTTTATTGATGTTATTCCAAATCAGTTTTCATGAAATTATTTTATAAATTTTATATGCACATTGTTACCTTTCAAAAATGTTAACGATATACACTAAATATCTCATAAAATTGTGAGTTATAACTGCCATCCTATAAGCATTTAAGACTCTATAATATACACTTTATTTACAATATCATATTTAGATAGTTTATTTTCAAATAATATTAGACTTCAATGGACATTTAATTCATAAATTTCATAAGTTTTAACAGATCAATATAATAATTTTATTGAGAAAGAAAAATATATACTCCCTCTAGAGAATTTAGTATACCATGAACATATATCATCCATAAAAGTATATACATTTTAAAAAATTATCATTTAAAAATATTACATGTCATATAATTTCAAATTATTTTACTAAAATTGTATCATATATTCAAAAAAAATAGTAATCAATAATTAAAATATCTAATTATGGATATAGAGATTATTATGCACACTTACCTTTATGAAATTGATCTTTCTCAAGATGGTTTATATCGTAAAATATTGATCTATTTGTAATTTTTTAGCCAATATAATGGTTTGTTTAATGTAATAACATAATTCCCAGATTCATTATGTACTAAAACAATTATTATCATTATATTCCATTTTTATATTATTGTTATTATTGAAATAAGACAAGACCTATTTTTGAAAAATATTATTTTTCATTTTAGAAATAAATAAAAGATTTTTTGATATGTTTTCTCTCTTTGAAATATATTAACATCTCACATAAATATAAATAATTATATCATATTAATATAATTTATAAAAAATCATATTTTATTGCAGACTAATTCTCACTTTATGTTAAACATATTTTACAAAAAACACTTTGTACCAGTAAATTATTATTACATTGGTTTTTTGATATAAATACCAATCCACATTCATAATAATTTTTTTTCAATTTATAACTCTTATTATTAACACACTATTGATTACTATTTTATAATTAACATATATTTGAATATTTGGAATGAATAATGAGTTATGATCATCTTTCCTAATTGATATCATTTTTTCCTTGTGATGTATTATTGAAAATAATATTTTAGACCTATGAATTATTTACCATCAATTGATTAGATGAATTATATTTTTCTTCATTTCATAAGATAAATAAATTTTCTTCAATAACATATTAATTTTAATAATAATCACCCATCATTGATAATTGTTCAATCTAAAAGTCCAAAATAAAATAATAGACACTTTTAAAATTTGTAAAATCATATATAATATCTCTCATTGAATGTCCTAAAATTATCACATAAAAATGATAAAAATCTTCCATTTAATTATATAAAAATGTTATTCTGTTACATTTACTAGAAATATATGGATGAATATTGCCACACCTCATGGATTAATCATACTGAAATTTTATCTTATAGATTTTTATAATACATATACATATTTATAAAATTATATATATCTACAATGAATTTGTTTTGTAGAATTGTTCATATATTTATACGATTATTATTTATAACTATTTATTTTAATGAACTATTACTCTAATTCATTTAACACAAAGACATATAGAGTTATCATGGTCAATGTGCCTAAATCGAGATGTTTTCATTGTGATATTATTCTTCCATACCACAAAACATATTTATTTTATTTTATATAGTTTTATTTGTTATAAATAATGTCATGATTATCATTATAAGTATTGAATTATTCATTATGTCACAACCACCTCCCCACAAAGTGTACCCCTCTTGGTTTGGCAATGTGATAAGGGGGATAATGACCCATGATTCCTGCCTCCATTATTCACCGAGTTGGTGACAAGCACCGAGGGTATAATAAACAAACAAATGGGAGGCATTACCATCTAATAGGACACATGAATAAGGGAGAGATAAGATAGAAACCAGCCAAATCCATCTCAAAACTGAAGTGTAAAAGAAAACCCTAGTGCACATATGTAATGTCATGCAAAAGTACAACATCTGAAAGGGGAAACTACAAGTACCCAAAGGAAAGTAAAAATAGCAGCGACCAGAAGCCCGAACAGCTCCTATAACCACAAGCTAGTAGTAACCAGCCTGATCTCCCACCTTCTCTAAGTGACATAAAAAAAGATTATATATACGTTGGGGGTATAAAAGTATAATGAGTATGATCCTCCCCGAATCCTCTCAGTTAAAGGTAAAGAAATAATGCTAAATAACAGTGAAAAACAAGTTAAACTAACACGTCTCCTAAACAGGTATACTAAGTTCCCAAACTCACCATGGCTACTCTCACTAAGTAACACATACAAGAATATAGCATATATTAAAAAATATGAAGGGTACCCCACTACAACTTCCCCACTAGTTTTCCATTTTTCTCCAACGATATACGTCTTGTGCATCTCTTTCTAAAGGCTTGACTGTATAAACTTGGGGTATACTCCACAATATGCACGACGGGCACCCCAAAGGATTTCCTGCAGACACTTGGGCTTAGAACCACACCATCCTCATAACTAAAATTAATCAGTTAGTTTCCGGGAGCCACCACATCCCGCATAATGTGTATTATTAGTCGGTTATTATACCTCAATACATTATAGCCCATACACTTAGTAAGGATCCTAATGTCATCACAACCTATACACGTTACACCTATAGTAGTCCATATGATACTATATTAATAATATATGTGTGTGAATAACCACAAGCCATTACAACACTCAACACACATATATGGGGTAACTAACAGTTTGTGCCTAAAGGAACAAGTATCTACCAATAGAAGAGAGAAGGGTCAAATGGGGTTATCAGCCATTCACTCTCACATCATAATGATGGGGAAAACACCCCCTAGGGCTCAGAATCCCCGGGGTTTCAGTTTCCCTTACTGAAAGGGTGGATTAGCATATAGAAACACAAAAACTACAGAATATACTATAACTCACAACCACACTATGGGCATAACCTAGTCTTATACACAACTACAACTAACGTCTCTAGGACACTAGGATGCAACTTTTAGGACTAGGTATCCTATAAGCACACAACCATTTAAATGGATTTATTAGATTAATTCATTCCATATTTTCAATTACCATATACGTTAATTAAATCATCAATCTTTAATTAACCATGAACCATTATCACATTAAATTCCATTAACATCACAACCAAAATCTACCGTCCCTTTAAAAGATATCAACCTCATCATTATGTTGCCACAAACTCCAACCCCATGGGTTGACATAATTTATTCACAAATTCATTACAGAATTACTTTCCCATATTCCCAAGCATTCTGGGAAAGTATCATATGCTACTAATAACAAGGGGCCTCAACATAGTGAGTAGAGGTACTTCCTGTCGAGTCTATACTGCCTATAGTAAGAGTGTAGACCCATTATCCCTTGAGAGGATAAACACGGAAAGCACATTCCATACCCCACGTGTCTTGGCCTCTTTCGGAAGAATGGTAAGCAAGAACAGCTTCCTTGAGTAGTGGGGAAATGTAAAGTAGATAAACAACCAAGAATCAACAGGCATCCAATAATCACATCCATCCCATTCCATCATCCCAGTGTCCTCTCTGACACCCACATGAATAAACCGATCTATATCTCCACTTTATCATCCCTTGTGTCCTAATATTTCTTTTATTCCTGATAAATTATTTCATAATAATTATTTATTCCTATTCATAGATTTCACATTTCTCATTTCATAAGTGATAAGTGTGCAACACAAATATTCCATAGATAATGTTTTAGTACATCTATCCTCTACGGAAGAAACATTATCATAAAATATATTAAAATGTATTTTCATGATCTTCTCAAAAAAATTTGATTCATTTAACTTTTTGGAAAGACATATTATCGTTCAAATGATGTCATTTACCTTTGTAAAGATGCCCCCAATTGATTCAAACTCACCCACTTTTAAACCTTTATTATTTATTCTGAATAATTATAATTAATTATTCATCACTTTTTCCCATTGTATTCTTTCTCAAATTGTCACATTTACCATTGTCTATGGAAACGCCTCTCACCATGAGAAAATCACTTTCATAAAGTGGCGATAGTAATGTAATCTTAGACCATCCATAATTCCCAAGATTCTTCTTATCAACACATGCACAGTGATATTTATTGTCAATATAATGAAATAAATATGTTATAGCTTCATGAACATCATCACTAATAGATATAATATGAAGAAACATTATATATTTATTGATATAATAGTTGTTTCCATAACAAACCATGATACCAATACTATTTAAACAATTTATATTCACCATAAAATTCTTTTCGTTACCATAGTAATGAAAAATGAAGCTATCCTTATCACTATTTCTAATTTTATGTTCCACGTCAAGATAATTTTATCACTGAGTGTGGGAGGGGCTGAATCAGTTATACCATTTATTTTATTATTCCCTTGAAAATGAACCATCCTTAACCTTTTATTAATAATTACATTCCATGAAGTCAAAAATTCAAACACATATTCCCCAGATCATAAAAATTTACAATGTCATTTTCCATTATAATAGCTACATATTTGGTATGGTTTAGAAATGATCTAACTCTGCAAAATCCACAAGAATACAATCATTTAGTTTGGAATACAATGAATAGGGTATTGTCATTAACATGTGTATCACTATATAAACAATAAAATATTGTGTGTTCTTTAACTATAAAAAATTATGTAATAAAATGTTTTTGTAACAAAAAAATTTTCTATGATTTTTTATCAACATTAAAATGTATAAATCATCAATGAAATTATTCATTTTATAATCTAGAATTTTTTAATAAATTCCCAGGCCTGGTAATAAAATTTGGGCTTATTTCCCTTCTGATTGATTAATACAAAATATACCTACATAAGAATAAGGATGAGACAATTCTAAACACATTCTTCTTTAGTATAGATGTAACAATATGATAATCCATCATAATATGTTAACTGAATGAATATGATAATCAAATAAATACAATGATAATATGAATATGTCGAAATCTTGTCTCTCCAAATTTCGATTCTATCCAATTTGATTTCATTAAGAAAAAAAATCTTGGATCATGTAATTCTCTATATAATTTCATCTATAATATTTATTATCTCTACTTCTATAGAATACTTATTCATTTAGAAAATTAAAATATTATTTTTTTCTATTTATACATTCCCTAAATAGGATTTAGGTGGGATTCCTGAAACATTACCACACAAACAAATTACATTTATTTATGTTTCATTTAATTTTGTGTGAATCGTGGCTTTTGAAGATGTTTCTAAACTCATCATTTTTCTTATCGATCCATTATATATCTTCAAAAAACATCATCTCCCTTATGAATATCTCTAAAAACACTAGTCTAGTTCATATTTCCCAATCCAAATATCTCATTATGATTTATTCATTAAAATTCTCTATATCATTTTCATATATGATAAAAAACAATTTTTGAATTACAAGGTAATTTTTCATCATTACAATGTTCTGTAACATATCATCTTCATAAAAATTCATGCTTCTACATTCAATTGATTTTTTGACACCTTCAATCTCCCTAATGTAAGATTCCAATTCTGATTATTATTTTTCTCATTAAGATGATGAAAAATGTAAATCAATAGTTTTTATGTCATCTATTATCATTGACAATTTAAATGATATACAATTTTATTCAATCTATTTTAAATGGATGAAATAATTTTTTTTTAAATATTCAATTTAATCATTAAATTCTTCATCACATTAGTTTTATTTTTTTTCATTTATCTGTTCCAAAATGTTATTCCACTAATAATTACTTTGAAATACGAATTCTGATGGAAACGTATCACTATATTCATTATCTTCTGAATACAATACCCATTAAATATCAAACGTAATCATTTCTTCCTTTGATGTTTACAATGGTAAACTGAATATGAGGGATTGGTATTCAAAAAATATGGTTTGAAAAACATCATTTATTTAAATAATTGTTATTGTATATTGACTTGCCTCATGACATTTAATAAATTTTTCATCTGCTTAATCTTCATTTTACATAAAATGGATTGTCTTTCACCTTCCAATTCCTCTAATGACATCTCTTATTCCTACCATATTATGATTTATGAAAAAACCATGATTAGAAATAAATCATCACATTTATATCCTAGTTATGATGAATCGAAATCTTACTCATAAACATGTCTTCCTTTAGCCATAACCCAAGATGATTCTGAGGATCTATTTCATCCAGAAATGATCTTTTCTACATGATGGAATTTATCATTTATTGTGAGTCTGATTTTATAAACTATGATTGTCAATCTGAATATCACCCTTGAAAATTTGAGGAGATTTTTTTTCAAATTATAATTACATATCTTCTTTAACATATTTGAAAATATAAGAAAAAATCTCAATAATATTATCCTTATTTGATAATCCAAATAATATTTAAGGATTAATAAATTATTCTCCCCTAGAAAATGATAAATCTTTTTTATAATGTTTTGAATTTCCCAATATAATGCCCCTAAAAAAATCCTCATTCCATAGAATAATATATAATTTTTATGAATATGATTAAATTATGTGTAAAATAAAAACATGTTATGAATTAGGAAGAAAATATTCCAATGATATTGGATTTTATTTCCACCATTGAATATATTTAACACAAGTACTGACTGATGCATTGTTTGCCTGATCCTAAAACGTCTAATTATACATACCACAATGTGGGGAATAGGTTTAGTGTATTCCCTCTCTATAAATACTTAAAAATCAATTTTTTTAACTGTAACTAAAACATTCTCAGAATAATAAGACAATAACAAAACTGTGGTCTTCTTTTTCTATAGTGACTACAAAAATTTCAGTGATTCATAGACACTACTATAATTCCTATTAATTATGAAATTATCCTGGTGCATGGTTGGTTGTTATAGATAGTAATATATAATATAGATGGGTGAGTGAATTATCTTTATCAATAACAATATTAATTCATTTAGGTGAGTATGCATGATAAGAAACATCGATGTGACATCACAATTGTACAGATTTTTACAATGTGAAACTTTCTCCTGTTTATTTTAAATTCACGTCTCAATATTTGAAATTCTATTAATTTGTTTTATATTATTTGAAATAAATCATCAATTATTCCTTATATTATTTGTAAAAAACTATATATTTTTAATCATAGTCCAAGATAATGTTTCTTTTGAAATACGTTTTTTCCAAATAATGTATACTTAACGTAGACATGTCTGATAATGTATAAATTATATTACATATATTGTGAATATTTTGTTATTTTATTGATAGAGATATACCCCTTTAGATATATTTATTTTATATTTACATATACACCCAACTAAAATCGATATCCACAAACTATATGATATCCTTTTACAATTACTTTTCAAATCACTATTTGAGCTAAAATGGTAATATTATTAGTGAATGATGGTTACATTAAATATTTCTATGTTAATTAAAAAAATACCATGTGACATCAAATATAAATTTAATAACACTTTCAATATTATTTGGTCACTAAATTCGTTTTCACACTTCTTTATACATTATAGATGCGACTGAGTTGCATCAACATTGGGATAGTAGTTGTGACTTGGTCCATGATGGATAATTTTCTCCATAATATACGTTGGTATTTTATATTCAATATATATAATATGAAATTACATTTCCTTTATGATAGATTAAATTTAATATATAATAATTTTAAAATAACCACTATGTTTGATGGGATAACAAATATGCAACACTGATCATTATTGAACCCTAAAATATTATCATATAAATATAAATGTTAAAACCTTATTTTTAAATTTAATTGTATTAATAGGAATAACTAATTTTTGAAATATATTTATAATTTTCAAACAATACAAATTTTATTATTAATTCAATGTTAAAAGTACTATTTTTTTTAATTCAATTTTATTATTAAAAGATATTCTTTCATAAAAATTATGTTTATTGTTTTTTGTTTAAATGATATAATTAATTTATGAATAGTTTTTAAATTTTATTTTATTAAATAAATATCTATTTCAGAATTAAAACATAATTATTATATTATGGTGAAATTCTGATATTATCTAAAATGTTTTATTTTTCAACTAATAGTGAGACATACTAATTTTATTGAAAATAATATTTTATTATAATGTAATCACATTGTGAAACTAAATTTATAGTTTTTAAAATTTTTAATTTCCACCGCTGTATAAAGAATCAAATTTTATTTATTGAAAATATGTGTATTATTGGATTTAGTAGGAAAACAATTTATATTAAAAAATGGAATTTTTATGGAATTTTTGTTTTTTATTGTGTTTGTTAGATTTAATATTAAATTATATTATTCCCAAAAATGTATTGAATCATTAAAATAGATAACATATTTGAATCTAGCAAGTATAAATTTGATAAATATTTCATTTATTACTGATCAACAAGAGTAAAATCTATAGTAAATTTTAATACCACAATAAAGAATATATTCTGTACTTAAGGGTTAAAAATAATAATATAAGTAATAGAAAAGGGAAATGAAACTTTTAAAAATTTATTTATAAATTAAAATTTAGGCCATTATCATAAATTTTTTTAATGTAGTATTTTCTTTCCATTAATATGTTATTATGACCCTTCTATAAAGTTTTTAATAACAACTAAAAAATGTCAAACTCCTTTTTTATTAAAATTTTTAATTTTTACACAGGGATAAAAATAGAATAAGTTTCGTTATAAATTTTATGTTTTTATTATAAATGACTTATCTTCATTATGTTAGTTTATTTTGAATTTTTAGTGAAGAAATAATTACTTTATATACTTACACAATGTTTATGTAACAATAATCCAATTAAAAAAATAGTATTATAGACCTCAAAACTATTAATAGTTATATATATTTTCACAAAAATAACATATTAAATGTTCTTTATGAATTTAATTTGAATTATCTTTTATACATGATGTTTTAATTGCATATGTAAATAAATAGTAATAAAATTGATATTAATGATAATTTATAATGTAATAACATCCTAAATGATTTAAAATTAATAAGAATAATATATTTAACCAAATTAATGGTAAATATTAATTTAAATAGTCTATGATCCATTTTTTCATATTATATCCATTAATACAAATATTATTAAAAAAGAAATGGTGTAAAAATTAAATTCATCCTAACTATCAAAATTGTCAATGAAGCATTAAAACAAAATGATAAGGGTATATATGTAATATAAAGTTGGTAAAATTTTATTATACAAGTTTATTTTGACTAAAAATATTATTAATTTAAAATAATATATTTTTATAAAAATTTTAACTTCAACATCGAATTATAATAATTTAGTAGTTTATGAAACTGTATGTGTGCCCTTCCCACCACTTATAAAAGAGAACATCATATTCTAATTTCAAAAACCATCATAAATCATTTGGAAAAGAAATTACCTTTTCAAATACCTTCATAAATCATTTATCATGTTTTAGACAGCATATTTTAGCCATAATACCAATCATATAATTCTTAAAGTGTAAATAAATATTATTTTTTCAATAGAAACAAATAATAATAAGTATACGTGGATAGCCATAATCAATATAAGAGAAATTATATTTAAAATACCATTTTAATGTTTCCATTATTATCCTTATTTTCCATATCCATATTTATAAAATATATATTGTGGTTGTATTTCTTTGAAATAAAATAATTATAAATGATAATTTACGTCTATATTTAATATTTCAAAATTTCTTAAAAAAAATCTTTTTTGGGACATATTTTTTAATTCTAATGAAAATTAAATGGATGAATTTTTTAATTAAATTATATGATTAGAATGAGTTTCCACATTTAAATAATCATTAATTTATATTTTTATTCCCTATTATTTAGGTTTTCATAAAAAACCCAATATTTCACGATTTTCAAGTTATTTTCAACAATGTGTTTTAAAATGAAAGTAATATTTAAATATTATAAAGTGATATATTATGTATAAAAATAATATTTTTATTATTTTAATGATTTAAATTTCTTGATTCTATTTTTTGTGATTATTTTAGTGTTCTTGAGGATTATTAATATGACATCTGGTTCTGTTGTAAACAAATAATTATTAATTACAATATTAACCATTGATGGGATGTTCCATGTTAAACCTGGGATATGTGGGTCCATGATATACCTATAATAAATTGTCTATAGAGGTTTATTGTGTTGTTATTCCCTCTGTATGTGTGACTATAAGTGTGATGCGACAATAATTTGATAAGTAACATAAATTTTTTGTAACCCTAACTGATGTTCGATGATGGTTTTCCCCCCCTTCCTGGTGGAGGTTGGGGGAAAGGTGATCTTCCACCACCACCAGCATTGCGGGTGGCATTTTTCCTTTCTCAAACCCTAGATTCCTTTCTAATTTTCCGTCGATCTCCCTAAGCCCGAAAGTTCCCGTGCTCTACCTTGGGGCCCCTCCTCTTCTGATTTCTTCATCGGAATTCTATGCGGCATCAGGCTTCCTCGATTTCACACTGGTTGCTCTTTTTTCTCTATAAAGGCCCTCTGTTGATGAGTTCGATCGTTTCATGTTTAGTGATTGGGAACAGAAGGAACGTGTGGTGGTAGGGATTCTTGTCAACCGTCACCTGATGATTCGTTTTGGCTTAGAGGAAGACTTGATAAGTGGCTGGTCTAGAGCTCCCCGCCAGTGCAATGGATGAAAATTTTTCCTGCTTCGCTGGTTGTTGGATCTCTGTATGAATCAGGATCCTCCTTCAATTGCGACCTGTGTAAGTCTCCCTAATCTTTCATTACCTTTCCAAAATCTTGTGATAATTTGTATGCTACGGAATTTGGTTTGCCATTTCCTATGTTCGGATGTGCGCACTTCTTCTCTGAGTCATCCAGTGAACCCTCGCATTTGTGTCGAGGTGGATGCCTCAAAGCCACCGGTTGAATGGATATGGATTGTTGTTGGCGAGGAATTTTGCTGGAGGCAAGCCGTTGTGTTTGAGAATTGGGTTGATTTCTGCTCGAGTTGTTGTCGTCTGGGTCACTTGGCTGGTCACTATCATCGGGGAGTCAGAAATAGGAGAGATTCCACATCGGTGAAGAGGTCTGGTGGTGCTTCTGGTCATGGACAGTTGGGGTATGATGCAGCGATGAATGGAAATGTATTTTGTTTGGGTGAGACATCGATGGTGAAGTAGGCGCGGGCTTCGAATAATCCATCTGCTGTTGTTTCAATGGTGAAGCAGGTGCATGCCTCACACAATCCGACAATTGCTATGGTGTTTGATAGACTGAAACATGATCTCTCTTAGCATAGTGGTGTGGATCAGATAGACAAAAATGAGGCCAGTCCTGGAGCTGGAGATGGAGGTAAGCTGGTAATGCCTTCTTCTTCAGGGGAAATGTTGCAGCATGATCAAAACATTGCTGGTCATTGTGAGGTAGGAAGGGTTGTGAGTGATATTATCAACATTGGGACTGCTGAACAGAAGGGGGATTAGATGGATTTTTGCCAAGTTGATGGGCAAGCACATGGTGCGCTTTCTGTTGGCATGCCCCTCAATATGCGGGCTTGTACTAGTTCTGGAAGTTGAGGAGTGCTGGATGCATCTGCTAAGGTAGGACTTGTATCGCAGCATGGGAACACCTTTTCTGGTCAGGATGTTGCAGCAAGTTATGTTTGCAGATTGATCAAAGCTGGTGAAGTTGGACCACAGGAGGGAGAGTTGGCGTGGAGTTCAAAGCCACAGGCCCCTATTTCCCCCTATGGTTGTTTAGCTGGTAAAGACTCTCAGTCGCAGCTGGCTTCCGTTGGTGGTCTGTATATCACAGTGGACACCTGCAATTGTTTTCAGGAATTGGGTCATGATGAGGTGGATGAGTGAATTCCAATGAAGGAAAGTGACATTTTGAAGATGGGAAAAGAGAATGTTGTGGGGCATGAGCTTGATGTTGGTACTATTTGTGTGGAGGCCCCTCGTTGTTTAGTGATGATTGATATCAATGGCCAATATGAGCAGAGTCAGACTCTGACGAATGTTTTTCATGAAGTTGTAATTGTTGGAAAATGGGGAGATGTCTTAGAAAATGACAAGGAAAATTTTGGTTTCTTGGATAGGCATTCCTTTAGTGATTTAGTGAAGTATGGAAATAAAAAATCTGGAAATGAGGAAAATCCACCAGCTAAAAGAAGAACGAGGAAGCCTTACTCTGACTTTCCAAAGACGGTGTCAACTAGATCTGTTGTCAGGCAATCCACTAAGGAGTTGTTATCCTTAGAGAAGTTGAATCTCATACGGAAATATGCAAAGGTCCTAAAACATTATGATAGCTCTGAATGGGAATCAGCTACTGTAGATGAAGTCTTATATCACGGGTATAGTGAGGGGTATTAATTCTATGACATGTAACTGGTTTTCTTGTGGTTGCTTGTTCCATGTACTTTTCTTTTCTTAATTAATTTTCAGAGGATTTACCTCTGACTGGGCTTTCCTGGTATAATTCATTATACATAATAACATCATTATCATCCTTTTCATGTAACAATGTCATTATTTGATAATATTGGTTACATGATTGGTTGTGTCCTACCGAACAATAATATATTATTGAAATTATTATTCATTATGAAATTTATTTCATGTATAATATACTAGTGGATGCGAATAATAATAACTATGTTTATATAATTTTATATGATGTTTTTTCCATCCATATAATATGTCTTATTGGATAATTATAGGAAAAGACATCCAATTGTAAGCAAAAAAACTGTATATTTTTAGGGTTATTTTTACCACATTTTAAGGGAGAAACAATTTTAAATATAATTTATGAAATATTTTTAATTATTTTATGAACTAATAAACTTTATTTTTTAATGATAATAATAAATTTCACTTATGGTGAATGTTTTTTATTTTTATGAGAATATTACATATTAATGAATTTTAAAAAATGAAACTTTTTTTTTGAAAACTGCATTTTTGTTTGATTAATTTATATAGTTAAATTGTATATAATATAAATTTTTTATAAAATATGTTAATTTTTGAATAAATAAATCATTTTTATGTCAATATAATATATTATTCATGAGAATGTAATATAAAATCATTTCAAATTGCTGAGATTTATACATAAATACTAGTTGTCTCACATCATCAGCATGATTAATTTTAAATTAATTTTAGCCACTTCGGTTAATCAAATTTTAAAAAATTATTAAATTCTTTTTAAAATAATGAAAACATAATTTTTAGAAAAAATGCTTAATCTAATTCAAATTAATTATAGCGATTAAAATAGAAATAAGTTTACATAATGATTAAATGTATAATATAAAGTTAATAAATGAGCAAACAAACATCCAACACACACTGTCTGGATACAATTCTACACCCATAATAATATGATATATTTTTATGAGGTATTGGGATACTATTATAAGAAGGTTTTATATGTAATTAGTTAATTTTGGGAAAGGGGAAAAGTGGTACATTCTTTTCCTTTAAAACATGTAGATCATTTGAGTAGAAAAATAACTATAATGTTTTTATTATAAATATATTTCTTAAGATAAATTAATTAATTTTATCATAATAATTTATATTTGTTTTTTAAAATGATATAATTACATTAAATTCTTATGAAATAACAACGCATGAATAATTTAGTTATTTAATAATGAAAATAAAGGATATATTATTAAAATATTAAAATATCCAAAAAAACATATCTTATGAAATGTTATTTAAATGTGTTAATAAATATAAAATATATCCATTAATATTCTTAATTACCTTTTATAATCAACATATCGACCCATAAATAGAATGAAATCATTGTTAGCATAGTGAGGGTAAAAGTGGTATTATTGAGCATTAAATGTGTTTCTGTTAAATGTTATATAAAAAATATGGTTTTTTTACATTATAAATTATATTTAATACATCATAATATTTGGGATTAAATTTTCTAAAATCAATTCAAATTAATTTTGTTTAAATAGATTGATTACATAGGTTATAAAACTATCAAAATAAAGGGTAATCCCAAATGTAAAAATAAATAATGAAACGTAATGAATAAGGAACAAATAATAAAAACACATTTTATTTCTCTTTGTTTTAGTTTGGATATAACATTAATCCCATATAATCAATTAGTTTTCCTTTCCTAATCACATCAGTTAAGGGAGACTTCGCAATTAGGATTAACTTTTTATATTTCCAAGAATGTCACTCCACATCCTTCATTAAAAGAAACATATCAAGCCACATTTATTCAAATAAATAAATAACATTGTATTATAAAAACACATAAAAATAGGATAATAACATCACAACCATCATCCTTGACGCCTCACATATTTCATAATATAATCAATGTAATTCCATTAGTGAAAACCAAAAAAGATCTACCTAAAAATATGGTATCATTCTTCAACTATAAATTTTGTTTAATTTTATAAAAAATCATCAAATTATTATTATTAAATTATTATATATAAACATATGTATACAAAGTAAACTATAATATTTATAATTGTTTTCCTTATAACTAATGAAATTCCGATCAAATAGATAATTTAGTTAGCATTCGTGAGTATGAAGAACTACCACCTTACAAAAAAATATCGTTCATTTTATCGTTTACCACCAATCATTATTCTGAATTATGAAGTAAATACTATTTTTATATGATATATATGATATTTATAATTCATTAATAATTTTTAAAGTTTTACATAACACATACATTCATGATTTTGATTTTGTGGGTATAAGATAAAATCGTTTCTGGATGTATGGACTACCTCTTCCTCAATGTGATATGATTTGTTACCGATTTACATGAACTGAATTATTTATGTGTTTAATAATTACCTTTCATGAAATATCAATTAAATAAATTTCAAATTTATGAAATTATTTCCTTTCTTGAAATATAATATGTCATTTTCATTATATGTTTTTCACACATTGAAAAAGTTATGACATCGTTCGTAGAAGTATGGAGTACCCCTCTTAAAAATGATATGAATCATTTTACATCACAAGAATTTAATAAATATGTATATATGATTAAATACTATGGTATCTATGATATAATTTCAATTCTTCAAATATAAATTTATCTCTCATTTTTTTCATAATGATCATTGAAATGTTGAAATGTTACTCATGTGTACTTATGGACTACATTCTATAGAATTGTAACATTGGTTCATTTTTTATATGAATAAATCATTATTGGTTTTTAGAGTATAATTATTGTATTAATTTTATTATATATTTCATATTATTACTCTATATATGTTTAAAAATGAATCTTTTGGCCATAGTCGACTACCCCAAGTTGTTTTGACATATAAAAAATATATAGTCAAAAATGATAACGTAAATCTCAATGATTAAGTATATATACTCATAATTGTAATAATTTAGATAAAAGTAAATATAATATTTCAAATTATTCTAATAAATTATATAATTAATGTATGTTTACTTTTTACAAATAAAAACAGACACATGACAAATTAGACACAATGTTAGGGATTTAATCTCAATCTCCTTTCATTGAGTTATTTCTAGATGATATGATCCCTTATTTTTAAAAAATGAATATGCATCTTATTTTACATTATAAATCCATATTTTATATATTTTATTATAATATAATATTTTTAAAATCTTAATAATTCATAGGGATTATGATTTAATCATTTAATGAGGTATAAGACACTTCGAATGTTTAATGATTTATTTTTCAAATATTTTTTAGCATGTTAATATTTTTGATATTATATTAAAAATTTATTTATCTACATGTAAAATAATATTATGATAAATTTTATTTATAATTTTAATTTAATAAAATATTATTCAAACTTAATCATTTTACATGTCTTAAGAAGAACATTTTGACAAATGACATATGAAATATCCTATTTTTAATATATGGTGATAATTAATTTTCATATAAATGTGGATGTTTTTGACTGTTAACTATCTATGAAATATTATATGGTTTTTAAATTTAAAAACTATATCTTCTTTTATTTATTGATTTTTATTATAAAAGGGTTCACAATGAAAATTATGTTTGGTTATAGAAAACGGGTTCTCAAAAGAACTAGTATTTTTATCCCAATGTGTTTTCATAATGATTTAAAATGATTATTAAATGGTTCTGTGATTATAGAGTATTATAATTCATTTTTTTATAATATAACTATAGGAAACACGTGAGTCTAATACAAAATAAATGAAGGATTTAGACCCATTACAACTCATGGGTTATCCAAATATAAAATATATGCAGGGTTAGACAACATTATAACTCATACAAAACGGTGAGGCTAATATATGTTATATAATGGTTTGAACCCATTAAAACTAATCGGTGAGCCAGATATAGATTATTTGAAGGGGTTCACCCATTATAGATCTCCAACGCATTGGTTGTGGATATCGGCCTTATGGTTAATCCATTTGTAATAGTGAAATTATTGGAATTCAACCGTACATCTATTCCAATTAAAATGTAATTGAGAGGGTTAAAAAATATGATACACTAACACTAAAAAAGTGGATAAATTTTATTCATCGTGATTTATTGCTTTTAAATATGATTTTTTTTAAAATTCATGTGGAAGTGTTTCATTTATAATTCCCAAATACAAACTATGATAAAGGGATTCAATATAAGTGTTTTTAAATTTTTACCAGACTAATGGTTTCCTTTATTTTTATATCCCTTACTATTATTTTTTCCCATCAATGAGTTTGAAAACATTTTATAGTCTATAGATACGGGCAAGTGAAATGAAGATAATTAGTCGGATGTCTTGAATATTTTACATGAATATAATTCATGGTTTGTTTTAAATGTTTTATTTAATATGAAAAATGGATACTGATTAGTAGTGTTTACTTTGAATTGTATGGTTTTTTAAATATTTTTATAGGGTTAATTCTAAATAACTATAAACTCAAAAATATTAATAATGGGATATAATGTTAAATTATTAACATATCTAAATATTATGTAATGTTTAATTTATGGTTCTAATAGTTTATATCAATGTAACAGTTTTGATAGTTTTAGAGATTATGATAGTGTTAATAGCATTCTGTTGAAAGATTTTACAATACAAATAAATATAAATTAATTTTTTATCATTTTTATATTGATTCATGTAAATTATTTTTGAATATAATTGTTTTCTATAAGGGATACAAGAATTTTATAGTGGAAACTCAGTAAGGGAATAAACGCTTCTAAATCTGAATAATGAGATATTTTGAATTGGAACTCATTTGTTTGTTATGGTTATAGATAGGTCGACACAAAGTATAATTTTTAGTAGAATCCTTGTAAATGTGGAACCCAACGTACCATTATGGTATATGATGATAATGGATCATTTAATGAGGCAACAACCCCAACATTCGATGGATTATAAGATGCAATGGATGGAAAAACATGGATTAATTTATTATAAAATATAATTAATGTCAAGGGATATTTAGAAAATAAAATTTTCACTCAATCCATTTAGCATTTCGAATTTAAATTTGATCGATATTTGTATTATCTAATGAATTCTCTAGTGATTTATGCTATCGATCTTATGAAATGATGAACATTTTATGTATCTATTCTGGGTATAAATATTCCCCTTTGATCTTTCAGATTATGATGAAGAAAATGTAACATCCTAGGTAAAAAAATGAATATTTCATTTTCATATTTATTAGTATTTGTGATTTTAATATTAATATTACTTTTTAAGTGGATTCTATGTCTGATAGCATACTCAACATGTAACCATGTGTTTCATAGAAGTTTTATATTGCACAAAACATTTAGTTATACTAAAAAATAATATAATATTTTTATTATATTAAATAGTATTTAACGCATAGTTATTGTACTAATGGGATTAAATTGAACTATATACTATAATATTTCACATTTTTGTTAATTTTTTTTAAATTTATCCAATGAATGTAAGAGGCTTAAAATTTGATTTAATCCAATTTTAAGCATAAATACTCTAATATTCTTTAAAAGGATTATTTAACTCTATTTGATGGAGAACCCTTTTAAATATATTTATTATTAGTTTTATATGTTTTATTTGGAAAATTAATACACAAATTTAGAATCTAATTAAAAAAATTTATTTTGGATCAAAATTTGAAATTTTCCGGATAATGTTCAATTTTCAAGAGTAGTGAAAAATACCACCTTTTAATTCAAAACTGCCTTTTAATATACTTTTTTTATTTTGATGGATTAAATTTTTAATTGATTTTAATGTGTAATTATATTATATTTTTACCTTTTTCTCCATATTTATTCATTGGGTGTAAATTCACTTTGAGATTTGACATAAAAAGTGTCAATATTTTGAAAGTTATTGTTTCAATAAAAATGCTTTTTTCTTTTGACAATGGGAATTAATTATTATTTAATTTCTTCAATTTATATATTTAGAAATTGTAAAAATGGATTCCATATTTCAATTCATGAGGTAAAAATTGTGAAAATAGGTAACATTTATTTATTGACATTATAAATGTTTACTTCAGAAAATATTTTTATTTTACAGAGGTAAAAGTTAAATCTGGTAAATAAGGTTAAAAATATTATTAGAATAATATTAACATACACAAACATGTGTAATAATGCTATTAGTTGATACATGTCATTCCAATTTCATCCAGGGGATGATATTGGGACCCCATAGATCCACTTAAGGGTGATAATGACACAATATATTAACTAATTTAATGAAAATGAAAAAATGACATAGACATATATCTTTTAATAAAGAACAATTTACATCGAGATATGTAAGTTTTATCTTCAAATATAAATATCCATTTCAAATTTATAATTATTTCTTATATCATGATATTTTTTTAATTTTTATACATCAAGTAAATATTATTATTTAGGACACAACGATGATGCAGTGATAACCTTATTAATAATTGGTTTAAATAAATGAGATTATAAAATTTAAAAAACAATCCAAAACATATTCAATTGTTATTGGATGATTTTATTGCAAAAAATATTTATATTATATGATAATTTAATGAATATTTGAAATTTTTAAACCAAAAAAATTATAAAAAATAATGTTTTCCATCATTTTTAAAGAGCCCTTCTCTCCCTTATAAAAATACTTCACCCCTAACCCATTACTCACACCCCTAAAGCCCCTTTTCTGGTCCACACTCTACCCAATTAAGTTCCCTTAATCCCTATATTATTCTTATAAGCCTTACCTTATACATAAGGCACTTCAAGAAAGTTGTTTGATTCAATCCAAAGGGAGTTCCTCGATTTGAAGGTAATGTCTTTTCATATGATCTTTTCATTTATTTTACTTCTCCAACCCACTAAAATATATTTATTATATTATTTTATAATAACACAAGTATCGTCAATATAATAGGTTGTTTTTAGGAAAATTAGTCGAATTACACTTTTACACACCTCCATCTAATCGATAAAAACATATTGTTTTTGTGGATGTCAAACTACTGCATCAAGAAACAACGATTGATCAAATATATCCAACTGCATATCATGGTGGAAAATATGATGAAAATGTATTTATATATAATATATAAATTTTCTATTTTTTAACTATGATTATTTATTGTTCATTTATATAATATGTTTACGGTTCTAATAATTGGTAAAACATATAATTTCATTTGACGAAATATGGACTATCACCCCATCAAAGTGATATGAATTATTCATGTCATATGTTGAACATATAAAAGAGAAAGTTATTGAAATTATTTATGATATTATAATGGAATTATAATATACCTATGTATCATTATGATTTCATACCATTAAATATGAAAAACAAATAAATGTAGTGTTTTTGCGTACGAATGCCTTACCGTCTCTATGAAGGGTGCATTTAATTTCATACAAAAAATGTAATGTACTCTTATAAGTACATATATATAATGGATATATATGATGTATATGATATATAAATCATTAATATCATTCTGGAGAAAATGGAAATTTGACCACATGAACAACTTTTAATAATAAGAATTTCATTTTTATACAAGTACCAAATAAAGAAAAAATGTCCAATTTTAACGTAAATGATTATATAATGATAATAATATGGTAATATGTGATATAAAACGATTAATATACTCTAAAATTGTTTTTAATAAAATTTAAATTAAATTGTGATTATTATTAATGAGATTAAATAATGAATCATTCATGTCAAATAATAGTTTAGGGGTTTTCATTTCACTTTATATTCCCCTGATATTCAGGCTATAGTTTCGACTATTTACTTTTCTAGGGTGTATATACTGCCCATGGTTTTATTATTTGTGTAATATAAATTAATTAATTGGTATTTACATCTTCATTGTTTGATTCTTCTTTCATGGTGTGTATGTTTCGTATGTTACCAAATTGGTATGGGATCCTTTCACCATCCTCTTTTGATAAAAGACATATTTGATGTTATTTCTTTTTAAAATTACATATTCTTATGTTGGAATATGATCGTATATATCTTTATTACTTTACATTTTATGTTCCTATGATGAGAGAACATTTCATCTCTCATCAAATCATTCTATAAATTTTAATGTGGCGTTGTTAGGATGTCAAATTTCTATAGGAGAACTTCATAACCAAATTTCCATTATTTTTTTAAACATCTACGTAGTGATTATGTTATGAAATGAATATGTTTGAATGATCGATTATTTTTTTACAATTAATATCCAAATTTATCGTGTTAGTTTATATTTTCCATGTTTAATTATTTCATTGATTTATCCTAAATCTTTTTGTGCATTCCTTCTAAGGGACTTCGTCTCAATCTCCTTTCATTGAAGCATAATTTGATTTATACACAACTTTATATTATATGATGTATGAACACCTATGAATTTTTATTTCATGTAACATGGATATTTTTCTATGAGGTATTTTACTAAATGATGAAAAATAAATGTTTCTTTTTTATATAGGCATTGACAATGACCTTTTCTACCGCATCGAGTATTATTTGATTTATGGATTCCTCAAAAATATGTAATGTTTTTTAAAGCAAAATAAATATCATATACTATTTTAAATATTTTGGTATTGAATATAGTTATTATAATGAAATTTTTATGTCAATATATTTAAATGATAGATATAGATTAAAATATGGAAATATTATCATTACATTATATTTGTTTTATGTGTTACGAAAATTATATGTTACTTGGGAATTGTTCGCGAATATGGGTGGTTCTGTGGTAAACCTAGGGAGGGTGATCCTAAGAGAGCTCTCCAATGCATTGGGTAACGTGATGGAGGTAAATGTTAATATTTATCCTGAGAGATTTATGCAATATACTTTGTTGGGTATTCCAAATGTAACCCCCTATGAAACCATGAAAGCAAAAATGTATGTTTTTTATATATGCCAAAAGTTACATTTATGAATTCTGATTTCTATGTGTTATTCATAAATCTTCTTATTTCAAAATTTATGTTATGATTGAAAAGTGTGATTTTGATGATTTGAATTTATTGATGGGTTATTGTTTCCTTTCTTTTTTTTATAACATTTACTGAGCTTTTCATGCTCAACCCATGTTTTGTAATGTTTTTCATAGACATATAGATGAATAGGTTCAAGGATGGGATCATGGAAAATTAATGTATTCTAAAACCTAGAAGAAGAAATGTATCTTTTGTTTACTGTTTCATATTTTATGAAAAAATGGAAACAGGGTAGAAGTGTCTAGTTTTTAAATTTTTTAGATAAAATGTAATTATTATGGCCTATTTCTCTAAAACTTTTAAAATGAAAAGATCATCAACGTGAATTCATGGAATAATTCATGATTATGTAATGTTCATGGGAAAGTCCTTATTATTTTATCAGAGGGTGGTTTAGAAAAACTAAATGGATATTAGTTTTTGTTAAACACGTGGTCAGTCCCTATGTAAATTATTTTAGTTAAATCCATGTTTTATAACTTTTTCAGATCAACTAATGTCTGTAATGATATGAAAGTGGAGAATCATAAACAACATTCTTTTACCTACCTAATGACGTAATTGTAATAATTATTACAATGACATGTTAGGATGATTTTTAAAAGTTTTCTAGTATACAACTCACTTGTAAATTGTTTTTTGAGATATCAAACACCTCCACTATCACTCGATATCATTATGGATCATGGGTTGTATTTAATCAAATCATGTATTCACAATATTTTCATATTTTCATGAAATGTCAATACTATATAGGAAATTTCAAATATTTTACATTATAACATGATTTTTAAGTAGATTAGGATTTTAAAAAAGGTGTTGAAGAAAGAGACCCATGTTCAACCTATTTATATATTCATTTAAAATATAGTGTCTCTATACAAACTTATGTAATTTTGTAAGGTCCATTGATTGAATGCTTCCACTGAAATTCAGTCTGACTATTCTATAAAAATCTTGTTTTATAAGATTTTTTGAAATTATATTTCATACATGATTATTTTCTGAAAATATTTTTCTGCGAACACCCATATGACCCATGTTTTACAAGGTGTATTTTGATGAAGGAAGAAAATTATTTTGAATAATAAATTAATCATTGTTCTAATACATTGACCTTCTACCTACATGAACAATATGGTGATGAAATTATGTAGACACCATGATGAAGGTAAGTTGTTCCTTCTCAAAGGAATAGTTTTATTTTATCATATGGAGAAGAAATAAAGAAATATAGTCATATAAGGCCCTATGAATTATGATGTTGAGGTCATAATGTTATTTGATGAAAATGAAAGATATAAAAAACCATTGAGGTTAAAAACAAGTTAGGGTTATTTTTATATTTTATGAAAAGGAAAACATGATGACCTTGTGATAACCCATCACGTTCGACAAAGATTTGGGAATTGAAACCACAACCAATGTGTGATAGAGATTTATCACCTACTACTGGCATACGTGATGTCCCTGGTTAGTATAAATTATTCTAGTTTGTTAAATGATTTTATGGATGAAAAATATGTTGATTTTGGGAACTTATGTTTTATCAAATGGATGTCCATAATATAGGAATATTATTCAGTGATTAAGTGATAAAGATTATTTTTGAATACATTCTCTCTTTTAGAAACACTATATGTTTAAAAAATATTACAATATGGGATCTCCTTCGTGGAGTTATGGATGATATTATATTTTGGAAGAATCTGTGTTTTTTGTGGACATATATCGATTTTGGTTATTTATGGAAATGATTAACCTATCATAAAGAATATGGGATTAGGTTAATTAATTTTCAGTATGATACATTATGATAAGTTGATAATAATTTTAGATAAATGAAGTGATTTGTTATGGAAGAATATGTGATTAAATCCTTTTGAGTTTTGTGTTTCAATCATTGCTTGGGTAACATTTAAGAAATCTAAATAGAGTTGTCTATTGAATTTTCTTTGTTTAACATTGGTTATTGTTTGTTCATTTTTTTAGAAAAAGATAATTATTTCATTTTCATAAAATATTATCCTTTTAGGGATTATATAATATTTTCTAAACCCATTTGGTTGGAGTTAATGTCTAAAGACAGTGGAAATATATAGTTTTTCTCTTGTGGATTATGTGAATCCATAGAATATGATTCAATCACTTCATGAGTTAACATGTCATTATAAATACTCATAATTTGGAGAAAAAATTTGTTCTTATTAACAATTTAATAAAGGATGAAGGCCCACGTGACAATTTTTTTGTTGTTTTTTAGTTAAGATCTTAATAAATTTATTCTAATTTATCAAATTGAACATAAAACAAAAATATTTTACATTAAATATTCTTTCTGGGGAATCAAGGACTATTTGACCAATCACATGTATGTGGTTTTTTGGGGGATAGAATTCTCCGAATCTGGTTTTCTATCACTCTCCATCTAAACATGACAATCATTTTGTCAACCATATTGATGTTTCTATGGAATCCTTTTATGGGTTATCTCAGGTGACATTTGTACTTCACTTTATTTCTTTTAATGTGATTTTTTTATTTACTACTTTCTAATGTAGGACATTGAATGATGTTTCTGAGCTCAAATTTTAAATTTTGAGGATGCCATTACAAAGGGAGGGAAGGATGTTACATACCAGGTAAATAAAGAATATGAAATTTTAATATTTATTAATATTTGTGAATTAATATTAATTTTTCTCTAAAAGGTAATGTTATTTATAAGAGTGTAATCAACATTAAAAAACAGGATTCTTTGAAATCTTTTGTTGCACACAATTTTGAGTTACACTAAGAAATAATATAATATTATTATTATTTTGAATCGTAGTTAATGTATTGTAGTTGTACTGAAGGTAATGAACATAAATATGAACAATATTATTTAACATGTTTGTTAATTGTTTTACATTTATCCAATTAATGATAGAGGGTTAAAAGGTGAATGAATCCAATTTTAAGCAAAAATACTCTAATATTCATTAAAAGGTCGATTTACCACATTTTTTAAGGAAACCCACCTTTAAATAAAGTTATTATCACCTTAATATGTTATATATGAAAAAATAATATACTTAGTTAGAATCTGGACTACAATATTTACATTGGATAAAATTTTGGTATGTTTCTTATAAAGTTTGTCTTTTCGGAATAGTGAAAAATACAATATTTTAAATCAAAAGTGCAATTTAATCTAATTTATTTATATGGATAGATTATAATTTTAATTTTTTTCCAAGTATAATTGGACTATATTTTTACCATAAAATTCAATGTTTGTAATTGGATGTAATTTCTCTTTGAAATTGGACATAAAAAAGTGTCAACCTTTTGGCAGATATTATTTCTAAAAAACAGGCTTTCTATTTTGACAATGGTAATCAATTTTATATTAATTTATACCACTTATATTTTTTTAATTTTAAAAAAACGATTCCATATTTCTAATCACATTTTCAATGTTTTTTAAATAGTTAAATTTTAATTTTATACAATATGAATATTTACTTCATAAAAGATTTTATTTACTATGGATAAAAGGTAAATATGGTAAATAAGGGTAAACAAATATTATTATTATAACATTAAATTTCAATAACATGTGTCATAATCCATTTATTTGATACATTCCTGAACATGGGAATCCTTGGGTCTCTTTTGGGACCCCATGGACCACATAATAGTGATAATGTCACATTTTATTAGTTAATTTAATATAAAGAAAAAATTGAACTAAAAATATATCTTTTAGTAAATAAATTTTGACATGTGGTTAAATAAGTTATACCTTAGACTATCAATATTAATTTTAAATCTTAAAATATTTCCTACATCATGGTGTTTTATTTATTATTTTTATACATCAAATAAATAAAATTATTTAGGACAGAATGATGATGCAGTGATTAGATTATTAATAAATGATTTAATGAAATGGGATTATAAAATTTGAAAACTTTTACAATTCATGACCAATTATAATTAGATGATATTATTTTGAACAAGAGTCATATTATATTTAAATTTAATGAGTTTTGGACTTTTTTAAATAGAAAATAACATTATAATTAAATAATGTTCTCAAACATTCCTTAAGAGCCCTCCTCCCCTTATAAAATGTCATCATCTCTAACTCATTATTCACACCTATAAAGCCCCATGGATCATCCAACAACTACCCAATTATGCTTCATGAATCCCTATCTTCCTTCTAAAAGCCTTACCATCAGCAGAAGGCGGTTCAATAAAGCCTTTTGGTTCTAACCAAAGAGAGTTACCCGATTTAAAGGTAATATATTCTCTTAAGTTCTTTTATTTTATTTTACTTCTTCAACCTCATAAACTCTCTTAAATCCATTATTTTTTAGGGGGACTTATATACATAATATAATAAGTCATTTATATAATATTTATTTTAACTAAAAATCCACACACCTCCATATAATGGATACAAACATATTGTTTTTTTCGATGGTGACCAACTGCCTCACGAAATGATAATTGTTAAAATATCTCCTACCTCCTCTCATGGTGGCCATTATGATGGAAATTTAATTATATTATATATATATATATAATGATCATGGTTTAACTATGATTATGTAATTTTAATTTATAGAATACCATTATAGTTTCCCAAAAGGGTAAATAAGATAATTTTACTTGAGAAAGTGTAGACTAATACCCCATCAAAGTGATATTACTCGTTCATGAAATATGTGGAATGTATAAATGATGGAGTTAATAAAATTAATAATGATATTATACATTAATTATAATATACATATGTATCATTATCATTTCAATCCATTAAATACGAAATATAATTTAAAGTTGTGTTAATGCATACGTACGACCTACAGTCACCATGAACGGTGCTTTTAATTTCTTGTCTTCAAATGTTATGTACTATAATATTTACATATATAAACTATATATATATGATATATATTATATCTAAATAATTATTATCATTTTAGTTATGATTAAATTTTGACCACATGAATAAAGTTTTATTATAATATGTTCATTGTGACCCAAGTACCAACTATCGACAAATCAATAATTATTAAATTAAATGATTAAATAATATTTATAACATTTTAATAGGTGGTATAAAATGAATAATAAGGATTAAAAGGTTCTTAAGAAATTGTAAATTATCTTCATTTTTTTATTCCAGAGATTAATGAACGAACCAATTACATTGGACACGAGGTGAGGGGTTTTCCTCACTCTTTTTATTCCCATCAGATTCATGCAATATTTTACACTTTTTCTTTGTGTGTGGTGTATGTAATGCTCATGATTTTATTACTTGTGTAATATAATTTAATTTATGTGTATTTACATATTCATTGTATGATTCCCCAATCATGGGGAGTATTTTTCTTAAGTTACTAAATTGGTATGGGAACAATTCACAATCCACTTTTTATCGAAGACTTCTATTAGATAATATATTTTTAAATTTATATTTTCTTATTTAGGGGTTTTTTATTCTATGTCCTTATTACTGTAAATTTTATTTCCGTGTAATGAGAGACCATTTCCTCTATCATCAAATAATTTTCTGAATTTTAATGTGATGTCGTTATGCTGTCAAATTTGTGTAAGAGATCTTTTTTATAGAATTTTTATTCTTTGGGTTAAACTTGTAATTTTGATTATATGTTACAATGAATATGATTTAATAGCCTATTATTGTTTTATAATTAATATCTGCATATATTTTATGTATTTATATTTTTCAAACATAATTATTTCCTTGATTTTTTTAAATCCTAAGTTGTAATATTTGTAAGAGACATCATCTCAATCATATTTCATTGAGGCATATTTTGATTTATAAATGACATTATTTTATTCTAGGTATAGACACCATGGACATTCTATTTCATTTAAAGCTAATATTTTTCTACGAGGAATTTTACTAAATGAAAAAATTAATAATTTTTTTTAATATATGAAGTGACGGTGACCTTTTCTACTGATGTGCATATTTTTTCATCTATGGCTTCCTTATCAAGGTTTAATGTTTTTAAAATAAAATAAATACCATATAGTAGTTTACATATTTATTTATTGAAAATTGTTTTGATAATGCATTTTTTATGTTAATATATATAAATTATATATTTTGATTGAAATGTGGAAATGTTATCTTTATTTTATGTTCATTTTATGTGTCAAGAATATGTTATGGTTCTTTTTAATTGTTTGCGTATACAGGAATGTACGTGATTAACCTAGGGAGGATAAGCCCAAGATAGATCTCCAATGCATTGGTTCTTGTGACAGAGTTAAATGGTAATGTTTCCCCTAATAGAATTAGGAAATGTGTAGTGATGCGTATTCCAAACGCCACTCCCTACCTAGCTGTGAGAGTTACAATGTAAGTATGTAATGTATTTAATAAGTTACCATTATGATTTATTATTTTTGTGTTTTATTGATTAATATTTTGATTTTATAATGTATTTTATGATTGGAAAGTATGGTTTAATTGATTTGTATTTTTTGATGTTTTAATGATCCCATTCACCATTTTATAACACTTAATGAGATTTTTATGCTCATCCCATGTTTTTAAATGTTTTTCATAGGACATAAAGATGAATATGGTGTAAGATAGGATAAAAGAAAACTCATTCTATCTAAAATATGGAACTAGACACGTTTTTTTAGAGTTTTTTATTTTATGAAAAAATGTAAATTGAGTAGGAGTGCCTACTTTTTAATTTTTTTAGATGTAATGTAATTATTATTGACTAAATCTCTAAAACACCAAACCAGATAAGATCCTAAATCTACATTCATAACATAATGCATGATTATTTAATGTTTAATGTCATGTACTTATTGAAAATATTTTTTCAAATAATAAAAAAAGGTAATGATTTAGTGGTAATGACTATTTAAAACACCTTATGATTTTCATGGTATGATACATATTTTATTTGAGACATTGATAGTAAGAATAACGGATTTTACTCAGTATTAAAGCCATTTCTATGAATTTCATTGGCCTATTTGAAATAAAATTTTTATTAAAAATGGATTCATTATACTAAGAATGTTATAATTTAATTTTCAGACTCTTATGTTCCATAATATGTCAAGAGAAGAAAATGGTCAGGGATGAATGAAATAGATAAAAAATCAACTAGTAATCTATGACTTAAGAGGAAATATTTTTCCAAGTGTGTTAAAATAAATATATATTTTTTTATGTAATGATATGTAATGTTTTACTACTGTGGTTTGGTTGGTTACATGGTTTGTGACTTGAAAGAAAATATTCCAAAACAATCCAACAAAGAGATAGCAGATAGCCAGTAAATAGTAAGATTCTTTATTAATAATTATTTAGGAAATTTTTGTGAAATGTGTCTAAAATACATTCTCAAGGTAGAAATAATCATGTTCCGAAAAATCAATGGATGGAGAAATCATTTTATTCTTCTATTGGTGATTTTAGTCTATCTAGTGATGTGATGGAACTTCAAGGAAGTTTTTTATTTTTTGAAGGAGAACAATAGATTAATTGTTATAGACATCATTTCTATGATATAAATCGATGATATCATTGATTGAATTGGGAATTTTTTGGAGATGTTTTGTTGTATTTATGTAATCTTTAGGAATTATTTTGATGAAAATGATTCCTTAACATTTTTACATTAGTTTGATGGTACTCATAACTGTTATATTGAATTTGTCTTTGATGATTAATGTTAATTTTCGAAATGATCATCATATTATTGGGAACATTATGAGGCTAAAATTGTATTTATATAAATATATCAATTAAATATATGTAATTATATTCTTAAAGAATAAATTAATTAAAAGAAATGATTGAATATTAACATTTCAACAATTATTTTTTCAAATTCTGATACATTGTTCACTGAGAAAAATTTCAAATTGGGAGGATGATATTTTTTAAGGGGTAGGATGTAACATTCCAATATTTTATGAAATATATATTATTAAATTTAATTATAATTATTTAATATATTTATAAATAAGAAATTCATATTTTATATTTACTTATAAGAAACACCAATCTTATCCTTCATTTAATGTTACATCGTTTTGTTTCGATAACTTCTTTTAGACACTAGGCTATGTCTTAACAAACAATATTATATTATTTTTATATTATTCAATATAGTAGCTAGAAAATAGTTTTTACATAATATAGTTAAAATAAGTATAAATAAATTTTAAAAAGTTTATAAAATATTTTTACATTCATTTAATAGGTTTGATAGGCTTAACATAGGAACAAATCAAATTTTATGTATAAAATATTGTATTATATAAAGTGGAATTCCACGGCCTTTTAATGTCAACAATATTTTAAATATAAAATTTTTACACTTTTATAATTTTTATATGAAAAAATAAACTTCATTTATGAAATTAAAATATAAAAAATTACATCAATGTAAGTTTTAGTATTTTTTTAATAAATTTCATATTTTTACGAATAGTTAAGAAGCATGTATTTTAGATGCGCAATGAATTTCCATATAAGATATTTTTATAGAGAAACTATAATTTAATTTACTTTTAAATTATAATTAGTTAAAATATAAATATATAAATCCAATGTATCTTGTTATTTTTAATTTCACATTGAAACTGGTTATAAAATTATTTAAATTTTTGAACATTTCTTCTTAACAAAACGATGTCCCACAACGACTATAGAAGAATTTGAAATTAATTTTACCAACTTATATTCCTATAATTATGATAAAATTATATAATTATTTTGTCTCTGTATTATAATTTAGTTCCAGTATTAAGGAAATATTTTTTTTGACTAAAATATTACTGAAATTAATTAAAATTAATTATACTGATCCATGTAAAAACAAGTTTACATAATGATTAATCATATAATATAATGTGTATAGATGACCCAAAATAGGTCCAACACCAATATGTAGACAATTTTATACCCTAAAACCCATATGATATATTTTTTTCAGTTTTTTGGATTCTATTCTATGATTCAATCCAGTAGAATAAGTAATATACCGAAAAAGACAATGAAGGAACTGTCCTTACCTTTAACACTTATATTACATTAATGTATAGAAAATGATACATAGGTTTGGTTATAAATATTATTTCTAAATATAAATTATTTTTTTATTATTCTAATAATTTATATTTAATTTCTATAGATTATAAAATTACATTAAATTCTTATAAAACTCCATATTCAAGATTATGTCTTTAATAATTAAATAACATTAGTGATATTTTCTTAAAAATTTTCAAATTTATATAAAAAATCTACCGATTTGTTATTAATTGTTAATATATAAAATATTGTCCAATAATTTTCCTATTTATTATTTATAATTATCATATTTACCCTTAAATAGTAAAAATAATTAGTTTTCACAGTTATGGTTAAAGTAGTCTTTTTTCACATTGCATTTGTTTATATTAACATGAATTCCAAACATAAGAGGGATTTTTCTATTAAATATTATATATTAAATTTTGGAATAACTGATTATAAATTTTATAATATTTCTCACCATAATTTCTTCTTAATGGGTGAATATCATAGGTCAGAAAACCCACTACAAAAAAATGGAAAAACCCAAATTTGAAAAATAATGAAACTTAATGACTCAGGGAATAATGTTAGAAAAAAATTTATTCGTGGGTATTTTAGTTATAATAAACCATAATTCCCCTTTACTCAATTATGTTACAATTTTTAATAAGATTACGAAAGGGAGACCTCTGAATATTGTTTTACAGTTAATATTTACAAGAATGTCACTCCTCCTCCAATGTAAAAAGGAACTCATACTCCACAATTTAATAATAAATATAATGAACATTAGATGTCAAAATCCATCCTAAACAAGATATAAAAATTAATACCTTCAACCATGAACACTCATTTTTTGGATGATATCAATCAAAAAAAGAACATTGTTGACAACCAAAAATTGTTACCCTAAAAATAGGTAACATTCATCAAGGGTCACTTCTGTTTTATTTCATTCTAGACCATTAAATAATAATTATTAAATAATTATAAAATAAAATATTTATCCTAAATATATTGTACGTCCTTACCCAATGTGTTTTATGTACACATACTGACACTTCCATCAAATGTGAAATGAAATTATTGTTCATGTGTACAACGAACTACCGACTCGCAAAAATCTGTATTTATTTATCCAATTACCACCTCTCATTATTGGAAAAAGTAATAAGAATAATAGTTTTATATGATATATAATATATTAGTAATTTATTATTTCATATAAAATTTTTAAATACAATATATCTTTAGGTTTTTGATTTTTTAGGAAAACAATAACATTATGTATTGACTTGTAGACTAGCACGTCCTCAAAATTATGTGATTCGTTCACACTTTACATTGAATTTATTAATGATGTTATAAGTAAAAATTTGTGATAAAAATGAAATATATTTTTTATTACATAAATAATTACTTTTCTTGATATATAATATATACTTTTCTTGATTATATTTTCACACACTGAAACTTGATGATGTCATTCATGGACATGTCTACTACCACATCCCCAAAGAATTGTGAATCCTTTTACATCCAATGTATTTCATATATATTTTTATAATAATAAGTAATATTTTTTATATGATATAATTATCATTCAATAAATTTAAATTTTTCTTTCCATTTTTATATAATTATCCTCAAAAAATGGGAATGTTACTCATTTTTATGTATGATCTATCATCTTGCGGATTGTAACGTTGGATCATTTATCATAATCATATTTAATTGTTAGTTTTAATAGTAATAAATATGTGTAAATATGATTATTATGACCTAATATTTATTGTATTGGTGTTTATATAATGAACTCATGGACCATTGTTATCTAATATTAGTCATTTGTGACACACAAAACATATTTGTTCAATAGAACAAACATGAAATAAATTTATTATGTATTTGTATACATAATTATAATAAATAAAATAAAATTAATAATAAACATGAAATTTTTTTATATAAATTAGTAAATTAACATAATAACGTTATTTAGGAAGATATATACACATGTGTCAAGTCAAACTCAAAGTACGGGATTAATTCTCAATCTGTTTTCATTGAGTCATTAAATGATGATACGAACCAACATATATTTATATTGAGTCATTACATAATGATATGAACCCTCATAAAATTACTAGAGTTTATATTTTTTTACTCCACTTTTATTTTCATGTTTTTTTGTATCCCTTATTAAGATTTTGTGATCATCCTTTTTTTGAATTATTTTTATAGGGTTTACAGATGGGTAAGAGAAATTAATATGTCATGTTGGATGTTTTCTACATTTTACATGAAAATAATTCATGGTTAATTTTAAAAAATAATCATTAAATAAAAAATGGTTACTGATAAAAGGTGTAAAATTTATCGTTTATTGTTTTTTTATGTCTGAGATATGGTTTAATTATCAAAAATGGTAAACCTTAAAAGATCGTCATGGTTTGATAATGTAAAATTATCAACATTACACAACATTACATAATGTTTAAGGGAGATCCATTATATTTGGTATTTATGATATCTATTTTTTGGATAATAATATTATTATTTATCAGGGTATGATAGTGATATTTTGTTTAAACTGAAATATATTCTTCTTTGTAAGGGTGAAAAATTTAAATTTTTTAAACATTGTTGTTAGGAGTTCTTCATGATCTCAAGAAACCTTCTGAGTTTTTTTTAAATTAACATTTCATATGAAATTTTTTATGAAAATATATAAATATATCATATGATTTATTTTAATGAAATTATATTCTATGATTATACCTTCTAATTTAGAAAAATGAAATTATTATTATTATTCAGGGAATAAGTGTTCTTTCATTATTTTAATGACCTATAATGAGATTATTTTGCTCATCCAATTGTATTAAATCTTTTTTATATGATTGGAATGTAAATGTATGAGGGAAATATTAACACTATAAAGATATTGTATAAAAAGAAAACAAATTAATTATTAGATGGTTTTTTTTATAAAAAAATGCTATAGAATAGAAGAATGAAGTATTAAATATATAGGGTGTTAATGTATAAGTTATTACCTACAATTGTTAGAAACAAAACCAAAAAATAATATTCACAAATAAAGAATGATAGATCTATTTTTCACTATAATATGAAATGGTTATGGTTATGTATTTATATTTTGTGTTTCATAGGAGTTTATAGAACATTGGAGATTATGATGTTTTAATTTGAGTTTTTTATAAGAGTTTTGAATAACATAATGACTTTACATGATTAATTTTTTTATTTTAAGGCTATCAGAGTCCATGTAATGTTGTTTTTTATAATTTATTATTAGGTGATTGATGATATTTTTTAATATTGGATTTATAAGTGTAATTTATATTGATATAATGGATATAATGATTATATATTAATGAATTTGTATGGGTATTTCCTTTATAATGAATATTTTCAACCATTGAATAAATTCGTTCCATGTTTTATTGGTTTTCTATTATAAAATTTACTAATAATTTATCATTATGGAAAGAAATAAATATTTCATGCCCTTCATATCCCTTAAATATGATTTTATTATCACTGTTATTATAAAATCTAATTCAAATGATTCTTATCGCTTCTTTAGTATTCAAAACACTTTCATGAAATTATTTCACAAATACAAGATTTTTCACTTTTCCAATATTTTTATGGGTCATGTTTTTTATTTTATAATATTTCAAAATTAAAATATATACATCTCAATTTGTAAGGTAATTACCATCAATGCTATAAAAAATTTCTTTCTTGGAGACATGTACTTCATGTTGGAAGTGAATGGGGATATCATAAACATAAAATAATACCCTTATATCTATATTTAAAGGATTTTTTATTTTATTGTGTTATAAGTATGAAAAATTATTCAATCTATTTAGGAAAATCATAAGGATATTGTTTCATATAATTTTTTTTATATAAGTTTACATTAATGAATATGGAAAATAAGAATTTCAATTTAGTACGTACGTGTTTATGTATAAATGTTTTGGAATTATTATATTGTGGTAGTTTACCATTATTATAAGAATCACGAAACACCAATGGAATATTTTATAGTATTTATTTATAAATTAAAAAAATATATAATATATTTACCACCACAAATAATTACATTATTTTCTTATAATAATTAAGATAATCTTATTACTTCCTTAATTTATAAGTAATACCAAATCAATCATACACTAAATTAAACATTGAGAATAGTTTGTTTTACGTGGAAGAATATTCTTATCATGATATACATGGATCCTAGAAATTATCTTTACTTACACAAAATAATAACTTTGTTCGATCTCTTTCATTATACACAAGACCAGGTTTTATGAAACCCCAATATATTATTGAAAATTTATTAATTAATATAATAACATAATACCGTGAAATTAGTTTGAATGTTATAAATTGGATTAATATTATTATGAAAAAAAATATTTCTTTAAAAATTAATTAATTATAAATTGATTTAAAAAAAATTGAATATAAATAGATTGTATTTATAAAAAACAATTTGGATTCTCACAACAAGGTTTTATATAAATAAATGAAAATAATATTATTGAATGATATTAAATATATATATAGATATATATTATGTAATCCAACAGGTATTATTTATAATAATATATTTTATTTTAATGTAATATGATAAAAAACACTATTTTACATATAAAAATATATATTTTTGTAAAAACACTATTGTCACCTTTTAATAGGGAACCCATATTAAAAAATGGTTTTGACACAATTATAAATTTTAAGTGAAAAAATAAACTTAATTTTTCAAATATTATTGTAAAACCTATCATAGGGTGACCTTTTTTTATTTTTTAATAAAGGTTCATTTTTTTATAATTATTGACAAATGATAATTTTTAATTGAAACATTATTTTCCATCTATTTTAATTAAAAAGATAATTTTATTATGAATTTTTTCAATGTAAAATTATTTCAATTATAAATAAATTATTCAAGTTTATATTATGTTATTTTTTTTCATTTTGTTATTAGATATAAAAAAATTTCATTCTTTCAAACATATTTTCATTGAAACCATTTTTCTGAATCTTGTATGAATGATTAAATGTAAATTAATTCATGGAACTTTTGTGAATGAAATTTCAAAAAAATGGATTATATATTTGGATTAATTATAATTTAATATTTTTATTATGGGAAACACAGTTTTTAACCAAAAATAGTTTTGATACATTTAAAATTAGTTAATTCAATTAACGTAAAACTATTTTTTACATGTAATTAATCTAGAAAAAGAAAGAAACAAATAACCAATACAAATGTCCAAAACCTATTTTCTTCGAATATTTATACCCTATCATCAATTTCATATAATTGGATTCTTTATTGGGGGTACATGATGTATGTGAGAACTCTTAATAGTGTTTTCCTTCTTTTATTTACAATAATCCCACTCCACCTACACTATAAAAATAACACCTCCCTCCCATATATTCCCTAATGAGAATCGATTTAGATAATTCCAAAACAACCAAAATTACACACCCAACTTCCATTAACTCCTCCTAGATGATTTTTTTTTGAATTAATAAAAGGATGTATTTTTCTATTAACCAAAAGGATTTACCTTAACTAGTTGTAACGTTATCCAATGATCACTTTTGTTTCATTTATTTCTCTACCCATGAAGTTATTTTTATATCATGATTATATGATTCAATAAGTATAATAAGTATGATTATATGTTATTCTGTTAATATTTGATCATACACTTTCACACATATCCATCAAATGGGATACATAATAACTATTCATGTGTACTATGTACTACTACCTCGTGAATCGATGTCGTTAATTTTCAAATTACCATCATAAAATTATGATAATAATGATGGATTTATATTTTGTACATTCCATATACGATATTTATATTTTCATTTTTTTCTATAATTATTACATAATACATATATTATTTCTTTCCATTTTGCGGGAATATGATAACTTCATTTGTTGATGTGTGAACAACCACCTCCTCGAATATATGTGATTCATTCACACTATACGTGGAATGTTTTAATGTATTATATTAGAAAAATATGGTTTATATGTTAACATTAATATTATAATTAATATTTATTATTGATGTATTACTTAATTTTATTTCACAAAATTTCAATAAAGAAATAGAAGTAGTGATCATGCGTGTGTATGTCATGTCGTCTCTATAAATTGTGTATTTCATTTCCTATCTAATTTTTTTAAATACAGAAATAATTAATATATATAATATTTAAATCTTATTTTATAATCTATAGATGATTATATATTAACATGTGAAGTAGTTAATAAATATAATAAATAGAGACAAACATAAAAATATTAGCAATTAACACCCAAAGTAGCGAAAATAAAGAAATATTATTTAAAAATTGGTAATAAGATTTTATAAAAGGATAATATATGGTATTATATAAAATATTATGGTTTTATAGTATTATCGTAACATTATTTAATAATTAAAGTTGATGTTAAAGAGAGTTCCACAAAAAGGATGTTTCAGGTATGCGATTTTCATCTAAAATTTTACATCTTTAAGTTAAATGTTATATAAAAAATTACATATATTTTATGGTGTATCAACTGCACTGTTTAATATATAATACTAGTAGACAACTTATCTTAACTTTATTTAGGTATTTTCATTTAACTATATCATTCAATTGGTTTTAAATTAAAAATTATCAACTAAACAAAATTTATCATGAAAGTTCTCTTTCATTTATAATTGTTATATTTCATTTAAAATATTAACCTTAATATAATATTTTTTCATATGATCTTATAAATATTTTATATATCTATTACCTTATACTATTTATATGATTATTTCCAAAAACTTAAATGATTTTTAGGTTGTGCATTCACATTATATTTTATTGGATTAACTTTTGAAGAACTAATAAATATTTATCTTTTAGTCAATAACTAAGTTTCGTGATAAGTAACATAGTTAATTAATTAAATATATTATTCGACATATGATTAATTGTTTATACATGCATACATAGGTGGGACTCATATATTTATATCCCGTCAATGCATTAGAATCCTTATGGGATGAAGTAGTTAGAAAAACATGAATAGTTTAAACTATCCTGAAAATTGATCTTGATGATATAGTGGCTCATGTGCCAGATACATGATGTAAAATATAAAATCATTACCATATTTTATTACTACACCATATGATGAAAAATGTGCTATTATATAGAAATAGTTCGACGAGTGAACAATTTATAAGATTTTTTTATAATCTTATCAAGTATTTATTTTTAATTATATTCCTAGATACTAAAATAATTCCACAACTCTAAGAAAAAAAGTCTTCCAACAAAAATGTTGTCATATTATCATCATTTTTGAGGTATTAATGACCTTTTTTCATAAATGTGGTTTAAGGGATAATATAAATCATCTTTCAAATTAACCTTTTCTCTATAACTCACCATCATAAGATGATATTTATATTTATCTTCTACATATATGTTTTTAATAGTGTTATCCTATTCCAAATGCTTGTTTTTTGGGAATCATCACCATTCCATTTCACACTTATTAATAATATTTTTAATGAACCCATTTAAGATATGGGGTTTTAGAGAAAAAAATTATATTCAATTATGAGTCCCTTTATTACCAAGATCTTGTGTGAATTTTTTGGATGAAATTTATTAATTTTGGGTATAATGTAACCCCCCCCCCAAGACATTAAAATATTTTTTTAGAAGAAAATTACTTTTTTATAAGATTTCATTATACGTAACACCAACATAATAATTAAATAACTTTAATACATTGTAGAGATTATTTTTAAAACAAAATTTTTCTTGGAATTATTTAAATTGAACATATAATTTAGTTTTCTTTATATTCACTAATGTATTTTTTTGATAGCTTTTGTTACACACATTACAGTGTTTTTTCAAATAATATTATAATATTTAAATATTATAATTTTAAATATTAAGATTCAACCCATCCATTAAATTATATGTTATTAATTCTATCAAATAACTTATGAAAATATGTAAATTCCTTTTTGATCAATTAATAATTATTGGATATAAAAAAATGAATATAAAGGAAATTTTTTAAAAAATAATTATGCTCACATAGTCATTTTATCTAAATAAAATAAATTAATATAATCTAATGTTACTAATCTATATTTATATTATCTATTAAATAAAATATTTAAGCACATTAATCCAATATATTCTATGGGAATAACATAAAAAAGACACAATTTTACTCATAAAAATATAAATAATTTTTAAAGATGTATTTCTCCTTTTTTGGATGCTTTAATGAAAAAACTAAATATTGACACTATAAGTATTGTATTTAAAAATAATAATAATTTTCAAAATTTTAATGTCAAATTTAATGTATATTGATCTTTTGGTCTTTTGGAGTGCAATATAATGTTTTAATTAATAGTTAAAATAATGAATTTTAATTAAAACATATATTTTAATAAAAATTATTTACATAAATAAATTATATTTTAAATTAGTTATAGATTATAAATATAAAAATTATACACCAATCAATATAATATAGTTATTTCAAGTAAATTTGATATTTAAATTGGATATAAAATCATTATTAACATTTGGATATTTTTACATTAAAAACGCACATCTTTATCCTGCATATGGTATTAAATTTAAATTAATTTATTCCAGAAATGTAATTAAATTTGGAAAAAGGAATTAAATTTTTTAAATAATAACAATTTTTAATTTCTTTTATTTATTACTAGGTTTTCCAAAAAAATAGTGAATGTTGATAAAATTATTTAACATGATTAAGGTAATATTAAGCATAACAAGAGACTAATCATTAGACCAATGTGAAAAAATTATATATAAATATTTACAAAATCTATTAGGTGGAAATATTTAAAACAAATATTCTATTTTTTTAATTTTGTTCATTTTATGAGAAACATCAAGTAAGGTATACCTCAAAATAGTTTTCACATTTTTATATTTATAAGAATTCCACTACCCCTTTATAAAATGGGATACACCCCTCCCATTAATTAACATCAGAAAAGAAATTTAGCTCATCCAAAATCATACCAAATAAAATCAAATCAACTCACCTCTACTCTTATAATCCTCACATGGGGCATAAATACAACCACATAATTATTTTGGTTTAAAACAAAAGGTATTACCCAGATATGAGGTACTCATCCTCAATGATCACTTTTGTCTCAGTTAGTTCTTAACCCATTATATTAATTTAATATCATTATTATATAATAACCACTATATAAGAATTATAATGATTTGTTTTTTTTTTCTATGTTTTAGACATACACTTTCAAAAACATCCAAGAAATGTGATACCCATTCATCATACATGTGTACGATAAACTATCATCTCACAAAATGACGTTTTTTGTTCATCCCATAAAATCATTCAAGGATGGAAATAATGATGGATTTATACTTTATACATCATAATTATGATATTTATAATGTCTTCTTGAGTTTATAATTAAAATATAATACATTTAGCATCCTGGGGATTTTACTGTCAGTCGAATTCCTCACCCTTTTTGAATTTTTGGAGTTTGGTGGGCATGAAAACACCTTTATCATTTATCAGATCTCAATGATGAGAGTTCATTAATCAAAACCATTTTTTTAAATATAGGATGGTAAAATTAGTTGGGTGTTTTTAGAGGTTTCAGGTGAATTGGATGCCCAAAGGAAAAATTCAGGATGGGTACATGATCAAGCGCATGGTTAGATCTAACTATGCGACATCCTAGTAGAAATTGTGAATCCCTAATTTTCACTTCTCGAAGGTTATGTGATTGTGGATGATGGATTTCAAGACCATGTAGGACCTCTATTGTTATTATCTAACGAAATTTAAATGGTTTTAAAATAGTTTGGTAAACTGGGTTCATTTTTCACGATTAGTGACAAATGTGAAGTATGATAACACTATATAAAATAGGTTTTATGAATAGGTAGAAATAACCATGTGAGTGAACCAAAAATGGCACTGATTATATGAATTAAGAGTTTCCTAGTTTCCTCACAATTTGGAAAACTATTTTAGCTGACACTGTGGCTCATTAAATAGGTGAAATCACCATTTCTCCCATCATTTAATGAACATTATTTCCTCATACATTTCCCTACATTGGTCATTCCTATAGTAGGTATTGATCCATATACTCATTCCAAAATATTTTCTTCGATTTGATATTTTATTTGGATCCATATTTAAATGCAACTCCATCATCATGATTATATTTCTATATTCCCTTGCTTCATAGTCTGGAAGATAAGATTGATTAATTTGTCCCGTTTTTAATGTTGATAATTTAAAATCCAGATTTTATTCCAATAGGTCCGAGTTTGTAGCTATGATCTAATGTGTAGGTTTTTAAAAACCCAGATTTTGTGGTACATAATTTTTTTACTTTCTCTATAGTTTGTGGTCATATTTTTTAGAACTTCTTTGTATTAAACGTGAAAGGAAATTTTAAATTGGTGGTTATCCTTATTTATTTAATCAATTGGTCACATATGATTTTCCTATATGAATAATCATTTCATTCTATAAATGGTTTGAGCCATGTGTGGTGATTCATTCCATTAGTATTTAGTTTGGGTATGTACAAATATTAATTTATTTTTTCTATTTAATTTTTTTTCAATTAAATTGTATTGAATTGCTTGGGGTTATCCATTTATATACCTTGTATCTTCATGGTATTGGATAAAGGATTGAGATAACATTGGAAATATGTTTTGAGGTAATGTGATCATCATGTGGGGTGTGTCATGAGAAATATATGTATTCTGAGGTATTTTTATCACTTCTTGGGCGTATAGATAATTATTTGAGGCGACAAAGGACTCCATGTTATGAGTATGTCACAAGGGATATTGGATGGTACAACCATTGGATTGAGTGACGTGTTAAATAGAGATTGACGATCTGGAATTCATATCCAATAGGTTCTATATTTTTAATTTACAGTAACTTATGTTTTCAAAAGAATCATTAAGAGTGGTGAAAAATCCCTTTTACTCAACTCTGAGGTGGTTTTGACTGCACATATGGGAATCGTCCTCTAGCAGTTGCAGATTATAAATTATAGTTTGATGTTCATATTTTAAAAGCCATGAGGAAATTGAGGATCCAACCTACTATATCGATGAGGCTATCCATTGGATTATGAGGCTTGCAATAGGTGAGTCATTTTTTCCACATACTATTTGAGGGGATGGAAATGGACATTCCTTGGGATATCGGGCTTTTAGCTGCTGGTGATATTATTTGAGTATAGATAACATTGTTCCTCGGAGAGTTGGGCTTGGAGCTGAAGGGTTATTTTGAGATGTGTTATATGAAACTGTATTCTTATTGTTTCAAAGAACCATTGGGATAGTGGTAACATTTCATAGACACGATGTGTTAGGTGGAACATGGTTTCATGTAACATTTGGAAGGGGAACCTAAGGGCTCACAATGGGATAACATAATAAAGGGATTACATGAGCCATGGGCTATGGATCCTCTCATATATATTTTTAACATGATTTCTGAGGTATTTAATAGCTTCATAATATATAATGATCATAATGGACGCTTGAGTAGATTTTATTCTTGTATTATTGTTTTATTTATTTTTATAAGAAAAGTAATTAAAAATTAATGTATTATAGAACATGATGTTATTGGCCTACTTAGACACATTTTTAGACCCTATATGGGACCTTTGCGATTCATATAAACATTTTACTCTTGATTTTTGGTAAGGGTTAGAGATCTGGAGAAAGATATGATAGATACATTTAGCATGGTATTGATGGAAAGGGACACTGTGGATCCTGTATTAGTTAGAGCATTTGTTTTCTTTTCATTTGTATTGGAATGATTTTATATATTTATATATTACTAGTCGGCTAAGGGAAACCATTTTTTGTTGATTGATATGTATGTATTGTTGGGATATGAATGTTTAGGCACCAATATAATATTTGTCTTTTTAATTTATTTCTTATATTGTTTCTCAGTTATCCATCTACATTGTATGATATTAAATGTGCTTTCTCCATGGGATGGTTACATGTTCAGTTTCCATTTTCCATATCATCTTATTATTATGTATATAAATTAATCCATTATTATATCATCACCTGAGGGTATAGTCTCTAAAAATTACACATTTACACCCATTCTTGAAGTCATAATCCTTCGGCGTATTGGGAGGTGAATCTAAGGATAGTTCCATTAAACCTGAAGCATTGCATAAGTGAATAAATAGGACGGGGAGCTATAAATGATATTAGATCATTTTCTAATTATTAATTATTTGCAGTGTTCACCTGATTACTATTGATATATTATGTTTTATTTTTCGTTCAATTAGAGTTACTATTTGGGATTTGGTAGGCGGTAGAGTATTATGTTGTTAAAACTATGTTTATAGATAGTAGTTGGGTACCAATATCCTTAAACATGAAGATATACCAAGTTTCTAGGGGTGAAAACTAATTTTCAAATATTGAACATCTTATTGTTTATATTATTTATACCTAAAGTTTCATACATGGAATGTGAATTTATATCTATTATAACATGTAATACTTGGTTTTTTGTGACCTAAAATTACATTTATACCACTGGTCATTATGGAAAGGGGTTTATGCAATAGAACAATTGTTTTAGTCTTGCAAGATGTATAAATTATATATACATGTTTGTATTTGATATAAATTTCTTGAGATATTTGATTGTTGTATATATAGTTCAGACTCATAAAGGAGATGGAAATTATGATGATATGTGATGAAGTTGATCACTAGGATGGATGACATTACCATAGTATTGATGTGACAATGTTTTTCAAGGTTGATGTTGCATGAGGCATGTATGAATTATGATCATTTTGGGGCAGGTAAAGAGGCCATGATGATGGGATATCATTATACAAGGTTAAAATGGGGAGAGGGTATGGGTAGTTTGTTGATTCATCATGTTACATCACTCCCAATATGATATATATAAATATATATGTGTGTGTGTGTGTGTCTATATTTGTATGGTATTTATTATGTTTCTCAATGTAATGGTATTCAGTAGGTTTCCACCTTGGCACCTTCTAATGGAACGTCAGGGGGCACTTATGGTGTGTTTTATGAGAACACACATGTTAAGAACCATTAGGGTTAGGATGAACAAGAGTCACTAGTACAATATTTGTACCGGGATGAATTACAAATATGTTATCTTTTTATTTTGATTGCATTTTCATCATGTCTTCTCATGTAGATAAAGAGATCCTGGTATGTGTTATCCATGGAATTGATAGGGTAAATTAGGAAGTACAGCCTTCAATAGTTTTTTTCACTAGAGAGTTCTTGTCATAGAACCCTATCCTATTTCATTAGGATGGTGGTCCAATGAAAGCTTCAAAAATGATTGAATCGATGATAATTTTTTTTTGAGATGTTCGAGTTGCCTCTAGGAAGAAGGGTGAAGAAGCAATCTTACATGGTTAGAGGACTAACTATGAACTAGGAATACATGTAGGTCGAGGAATTTTGACATGAGCGACTATCTTGGAATTATATTGAGGCCAGATTCATTTACCCATACTTCCTTGAGATGTAGAGAGATGAGAGAGCTTGAATGTTTTTTATCCAATAGTAGGATTCCATGTTCATTGTGGAGTATACATTGACAACTACTTAATAGTCTCTCATTACACCACTCATAGTGAGAAACAAAACCTCAATGGGAAGATGATTGGATGAAGGTTTATGGAATCAGATTCATGTGAATGAAAACATATTTACTTATTCCTCATTCTCATAGGTGGTGAATTAGTGGCTCGTATAGAAGGGAAATTTTATTTGATGGATAATACTCGAGTCGGGTGATGGTGTTAGGTTATTTTTGTGGAGACGATTTAGATTGAAGGATACAATGTTAATAGTAATTAAGAAACATCAGTCGGGACAAGGAATCATGAATAACACCTTTTAGTTTTTCATCAACAGTGTGCTTCCAGTGTGAAAAGCTGGGACATGTCCAAACTCAGTGTCATCATGCTCCAAAAGAGTGCCGAGAAAGTGTTCAGGTCAAGAATCTTTTGAATTTTTACAAGAAACCAAATTGAACAACTGAAGCTCATGGAACTGGGATGACATTGTGTTATGAGATCACATTGGGTGTGGTATCGAGTAATGGAATCCAACATTTAGATAGATTCATTGGTTGTGGAAGAGATAACAAGACCTAATATTTGGGTCATGACGGGTGGTCATTACCACAACACAGGGATTATAAGATTCAAGTTGTCGAACATTATTTATGTTGTATGACATGGAGAATCTAGGGACCTATTATGTTGGTGATATGATGAATTTTAAAGGTACTTCATTGATGTAGGATTTCATTTCATATATTATTTTCTAATGGTCTTTTGAGTAATGACTGTTTCAAGTGGAAGAGGTAAACATGTTATGTTTATGGTATAAATAAACAAGGTTTAGTAGGTTATAATCCTATCTGATGTGTTATATATATATGAGTTGTGTGAAACTATGATTTATCTTGGGAATTTATTGAGATAAATGACTTCATAAAATCCATGCATGGATTGGGCCTGAGGTGGGCATCGATACGGTCTGAAAATATCACGGGTTTTAGGTCTGAAGAATGATAACTAGATGAGGTGTTGGATTAGTGATGTGTCATTGGATGAAATTTGATTCTAAATATGTTTAATAGACTATCTGGTTGATTGTTTTTAATTTGGATGTGACTTGGTTTGGTAACTCCTAAGGTGAGGAGCCCCCTTGTGGTACATGACATTTTACCTTTATGACCTGGGTAGTCTTAAATGGTTTAAATATATACTTATGTAATGTACTATCTATGATTATTTATTGATATATCTGTGAATATCATTGTGAATTTGAGAAATTGTAGCATTTGAGAGTTTTTGGAATGGTTTGAATTCTTCTTAACGTATGGATTTTTTGGATTTTAGTGGGTATTATAACACCTTTCTTGTTTTACATGATATAAATTGTGAGTTTCAAATTAACCGAAATAAATTTTGTTAAATGATTTTAGAGGGTAGTAAATTTACAAGGGTGTTCGTATGGTGTTCAAGACTTTTAGAGGCCCAAAAGAACTATTATCAAGAAGTGCACACTGAGGTGAAATGATATATTTATTCATTCATCCAACTAGATTAAATTGTATACACCAAATGATAATTAAAAAAGTTTTTGGAAATTGTGTAGGATGGAATGCACAGTCATATGGGACATATGTCCTTTTTATTAGTTGTAATCTTCTCAGTTTGTGAACTATTTGGTAAATAATGTCCATGTATCATTAATGTGGAAAAAGGGAAATAAAATTTCATTTTAGAGCACAAGGTTTAATCATGGTTAGGCCTAAAAATTTTGGGAGAATTTATAGCGTCTTGGATCATATTATGTATGACCCATAGGGTATCAACACTATTTGGAAAATCATGCATCTCGTTAATGAGATTAAATGGTCATTTCTCCCATCCATCGATTTAAGAGACAAGATCACAGTTGAATAACATTCCAAAAATGGTGTATCCTTGGTTCCATATTGTCTCTATTGTCCCACCAATGATGGCCAAAGCACCTTTTGGATTCATGTTCACAATACATGACTTAGTGATGTGGTTGTTTTGACAACTCATGTGGTCCATTTCCATTGATAGTTTTGTCTTAAAAGTTTTTGTTAGATATGATTTTTATACAAATCCATGGGGATGGTACGGATCTATTATATTAAAGTGATGATGATCTTAGTTAGTGGATCAGCATCACTGTACTTGAGGATATTGGGCGAGGACATTTTTAGGATGATGAAAATCACCATTCCTAAGGATGTCATTCTTTAGACCAGAAATGTTATTATTTGAGGACATATATCATTTTACCACAAGAAATTGGGATTTGATCATATTGGTTCTTTTGATCGGGGGTCTAATGGAACATATCCGTAAGGTTTGGTCATGAATTATTGATTTCGGTGACTTCACGTGGACAAAAGGTGTCAGGAGCCACATGGTGTCATGTGATTTTTGGATGTGGAAGCTAATGATTCAAATGGGGATCAGGACATCAAGGGATCCCCTGGTCAATGGGATAAGTATGCTATCATTTAATATTTTATACATATGACACGGATGGTAATAGTTTCATGGTTGTTGTGCAACTCTAGTAATGGTTTATTTTAATTTATGCATCTGCTACTGTTTATTTCATTTTAATTTATTCCTAATAAATAACAAATGTTTGGTAAGAATAAAATCTGGTGTCCTATTAAGACACAATCTAACACCCTAAATGGGACCTTTAGGATGATGGTAGACTTCATTATCCTATATTCATGTAAGGGTTTGGGCTCTAGTGATAGATCCTAGTGATTTTTTTATATTAGGAAAGAAGGAAAAGAACCTTGAAGTTCCAACATCGACTAGTGTTTATGTTCCGTTTCCTTTTATATTTTCATGATTATGTAAATTTATATATTGTTGGTCATCCTTGGGGAACCCTTTTATTTAAATTAATATGTATGGATTGTATTTAAAATAATTTTTAGCTATTAATGGCATGTTAGTCTTGTTTATGTATTTTCAAGGTTGTTGTTAAGTTATGATTCTGTTATTTAATGATATTGAATGTGCTTCTTCCTTGGGGGGGGGGATTATTATTATATTGCCTATTTTTTTTTTACAATTACATTTTATAGATATATTGGATGATTATTATATAATCACCGAATGGTACAATATCTTTCATATTTCACATTTACCCCTTACTAAAACACTGCATCCATTAGTGTACAGGGTTGAATGATTACAAATAGTGGAACTCAACCTAAAAAAAACTATTTGTGTTGATAGATATAATAGATACATTCATTATTTCCATTTTTTGGTACTAAGGTTACTTAATTTGTGGATGTACGGAATACCACTTCTTCAAAGCGTCTTGATTCATTCACGCTATACATGGAATATATTATGGGGTGGTTTTAATAAATATTGGTGATATATATAACATAATTATGATAATATATTTCTAACATACTTATATATTATTTATATTTATTTATTATAAAAATTATATGCAAAAGTTTGTAGCATTCTTATGTATGTAATATGTACCGTCTGCATGAACAGTGCATTTTATTTCCAATCTCCATATTTCATGTATTAATAAAAATGCATAATTATTAAATATATATAATATCTATATGATTTTTTATAATATGTATATTATTCAATCATTTATTATTTAATGTAAAAGAAAAATAACAAAATAATTACATACTAAAAAACCTATGAAATTAGCACCTGAAATAGTGAAAAGAGTGAAGGATTATTAACAAAAAACAAATAAGATACTATAAAAAGATAATATATGGTATTTTAAATTTGATTATGTACCTTTTGTATGTTAATAAAAAATTTTAAAAATATTAAATAGTATGATACATAGTGTTTTTCCCAAAATAATTTTATGGTATGTGATTTTTATCTCACTTTTTATATTAGATTGATAAATGTTATATCCACCACTTACATATTTTTGATGGTGTATATTCTAACCCTTTTTATATATTATATCATAAATAATTATATTTTCATGGTATTTAATATTATAATATTTTTTCTCATCAAAGGGCTTTTAACTTGAATATTACAAACAAGTAAATGTTATCTTACAATATCACTTTTTTGTTGATTGTTAATTTCTCTTAAAACAAACAGTTTATTGTAATAATTTCACATTAAAAATTATAATTCATTTTGTTAAAAATATTCTTGTAGATTTGATATTATTATTTCTAAAATTTATGACAATTTTACAAAATTTTGTAACATTGAATGTTTTTTATTAACATGGGAAGTATTGATAAATTCATATATTTTATTAAATGCATTAAATTAATATTATGGAAAAAATTATTTATAAAATTAAATATATTATATAAGTATAATTATTTGGACTCAAAAAAATGGGTTGTTCAAAATTATAGATAGCCTCCTGAGGCTTTAATAGTCTTGTTGGATGAATCAATTGGAAAAATATGAGTACTGTATACTGTCTTGATAATAAATCTTGATGTTATAGGGGTTAATATACCTGATACATGATGTATGATATTAACTAATTAACTTAATTATGTTTCAAATATTTATTATTCATATGATTATCAATATGGAAAAATTTATTGAGTCATTTTATTTTCATACTATATATTAAATGGAATATTATTTATTTATTTACAATGACATAATGAGTATACCTTATATAATTACTTGAATGGAATTTTTTATTAGTTATTTACCTTCCCATGAAGAGTTTTCTCATTTATTCATGTAAAATTACTCTATACTAACCCTTAATATAATTTTGAAATCTCTATTATTATGTATCCATTCTTATTATATGATGTATACATCATTCAATATGCTTTCATGGATGCTATAATTTTCAAATTATTTTGTATCATGTCGTATTTTCTACTCACCAATGTAATAGATGTATCATGCATTGAGACTCATTTTAAAAATATTATTAATTGATCATCCCTTCTGGATATGATTCCTTATAATCATGCATATGTAATAATTTTAGGCACTGACTTCATGATTCTAGGTTCGGGGAATTACCAGATGGAGTTTGTACCCTCATAACATTTCATGGTGAAATAGAGATTATTTTTTGAATATAATTAATTTTTTGATAGATTTCTGAGTAATATGTATAATTTAATTTTTATATATTGGAAATATTTATTGGGGAAGACTTTATTTACATTAAAAAGCTATATATTTATGGATATTGGTCACCATTAGGGTTAATATGAACATGGATTTTGAGGTAATTATGGTTTGTTGAAATTGGTTAAAATTTATTTTATTGAATAGATCGCAATGGAATTGGAAGTATATTTGGTGAATAACTGATCAATATTATTCTATTTTAATATCACTATAATTTAGGGAACATTATTTTAATAACGTAAATATAATATTCTGGTATGGTTTTCAGAATATTTAATGAATAATACTTCGGAATAATATATTATATTCTTTTGGATTTATTTTGATTAAATTTATTATTATAAATAGTTGATTATTTAATATATTATATTATTGTGGAATATTAGATATTTTTATGGGACCTAAAGAGTGGTTTTTGATATTTTGAGATAAATTTTATATTTATTTAGGAAGAATATGTGATCAAATCCATTGAATTTTTTTCATTAAAACATAGACTGTAATATTTTTATGATTCTTAAGGATATATATTTATTGAATGATATATGTTGACCATTACATGTCATCATTTATGATTTTGTTTTTGATATTATATTTCATCACATGATATTTTATTTTATTAGTGAAATAACATTTTTTTCAATTGATGTTGGGGTTGGTAAAAAACTGAAGATAAAGCTACATATTCTATATCTATTTTGAAGTAAATGATTATATTAATGTTGATTTTAGTGTTTCTATAATTAAAAGAAATATTTATTACTCATAATTCATAACATAAGATATGATTGAATAATAAATTGATTAAAAGATGAATTTTTACATGCTAAGTAATTATATTTCCATATGATCGTACACTAGTTACTAATGTAATTCATAAATTAGTTTAAAAGGATCTTGATATAAATAATATCTTATTATATTTATTTTTTATATTTAAATGACCGACACACCCATCATAAAATTGTAATTTTTTGGTTTGTTTACATTATGCTTAATGTGTTCTCTATTAGTCCCTATAAGTCATTGGGTGATTAGTTTTTTAGCCCACAACCATATTTTTATATCCCACTAATGTTTTTGAATTGGAATCCTTGTGATAGTTAATTTTTATTATGCTTTGTATTTCTATTTACATATTTTGAAAATAATGTTTTAATAACAATTCATACAATGTATGATTTCAAAAAATATGTATTTTGAAATGGAAACCATCTGTTACTAAATTTGAGATAAAATTGGGAGGATAAAAAAATTTAGAGGGGGGGAGAATTTAATATCCCAATTTTTAATATAATGACATTTTTTGATACCATATAAAATACACAGCACAAGGGATAATCTAACTATTAAATATTATAATTTAAATATGACTATTTTACAAAAATAATTAAATAACTGAATTTCAATAGGATAAACTAAATTAAGAAAATAATTTATATACATATAAGAATTCTAATAAATGATATTTTATTTATTAATTCATATAAAATATGAACTGAATTTTAATTCTATCAATTTTCTTTTAAATGATATTTTTTTCATTAAAAAATGTTTTAATTTTTCTGTTAGAAATTGAGTTTATTAATTTATGATAAATAAATGAATATTATTTTAAAAAATAAAGTTCATTTTAGTTTTTAGTACAGATGAATAATCCTATGGAGAAATTTAAAAAAATAATTGAGGTGTTTTTTTTGGTTGAATAGTAAAAAATAATTATTTTATTAAAAAATGTATTTTCTTTCAAATTATTTTAAAATATTTTTTATTTTATATTATTTTAAAAATATAATTACTTATTTTTTACATTATACTATTTAATGTTTTTTATGTAATTTATATGCTTTTATTTATTGCTAAATAAATTTATATTTTAATTATTTTTTAGAAGAAAGGTTTTTTTGTTATTTTTGTAGGTTTAATTATAAATTGAATTATTAAACTTATGTTCTTAAATAATGACACAAGTATTCAATAATGGGGATTACAAAATCCAAATTTGGAAAATATTCTCTTTTATTTTAATTAAATATGAATCGAAACCATACTAAATATTATTGTTACAATAAAGGGTAAATCAGGTAATAAAGTATAAAAAATTAATATAAATTATATAAAATGTAACTAAAACTGTATTTTAGTTTCTTAAATTTGACGTTTTCATCCATAATAATCAAATATTTCGTTGTATAGTTTTTCACATCTAGATGTCACTATTATCTTTATAATATTTTATATAATGAAAATATCTAATATTACACTTTTTTCAAATAACTATATCAATTTTTACACATTTATAACCATAGAGTATTTTCTTTTATACATAGTAAATTTAAATATAATATATTTAATATAAAAATGGTAATTTATTTCAAATTTTAGAGAATAAATTATTACTTTATATGCTTACACAATGATGACGCAGAAATAATTTAATAAATGGAAACAAAAAAATGATATAAAAATTTTTAAAACTACTATAATTTGATTGATTTCATATCACCCCATAATTTTTAAGATGAACCTGGCATATTTTAGGTGTTTGGGTGCATTGGATTCAAAATCCATTTAATCATTATTTTATTAAATTCTTGGTAAATGGTAATTACTAAAATTTATATTAATAATATTTTATAATAAATAATATTTTATTAATTAATTTAAAAGTAAATAAAATAAATTTTGAAAAGGTTATGGGATATACATAATGATATACTAAACTTTTATTTAATTAAAATTTTTAAGTTATTGTAACATTATTAGTATATACATGGTATAAATATTAGTGTTAATGTAATTGCAAAAATTTCCAAAGAAAGGTTAATTTAAAATGATAAGTGTAGGAATGTTGTAAAGACATGTGTATATTTTATAAGATCAGATGATTTAAACTCAACATCATATAAAATTTGAATCTTATAAAATTATGTGAAATTTATACATCAAATGAAATTTATATTAATTTAATATTTTATGAAATTCCAAAAGCTCCCCTCAACTATATTCTAAAATGGGAACATTATTTTCCAATTAAAACAAAATAAAATAACCATTTTGATGAGACAATTCCTGAACAACTAACTTCATAGAATCTATCCCCACATTTTGGAGGGCCTTATTTGTTTTAAATACGAATATTATAGATTTTGAGGTTTGAAGATAATAATTATTTCTAAATAAAATGAAAATTATAAATTTACATGATGAGTGGGTCACAATTTAAGGGGAATACTTTTCAAAAACCCCTTCTAATGTTTCCATTTAATATCTTTTTATTTGATGATCATATTTTTTTAAAAAGTTATTTTATCTATTTAATTAAATGATTTTAAAATTATTATAATAGACACTTTATATATCTTTTGAATTTATCTTCAGGTGTATCAAAAATAATATCATTATAGAATGTGATTATGTTTATTTCAAAAATAAATTCAAATATTATATTTTAACATATACAACAACAAAAACATTTCCCACCATTTTATCCATTTTTTGGTATTTTTTAATTCTTTATTGATTTCATCAATGAAAAGTCATATTTACTTTTTTTTATTTTCAAAATTGGGTTTTCAAATTTATTTGATATTTTAGTATCTAATAATGTTATACTTTGGAAGAAAAGTACAATTTAATATGTATAACATTTGAAATATAATTATTTAATGTGTTTTGATTATTTTATGGTTCTTTGTTATTGTTATGATGATGGGTGGTTCTATCCTAAACCATCGAAGGTGGCCATATTTTTTACCAATGATAGGTGGTTTTAGGATAAACCATTTTTGGTTGGTTCCATGATGTCCCTCTAATTGAATTGGTATCGAATTCTACAATATGGTTATTTAGAGTGTAAGAGTGATTCTAAGAGTGATATAGAAATTATGTCCCAATTAGCTACGCGGTTTCTCATTTCATTAAGGGGGTTTAATGTGAATATTATAGTTTATCAAGGTGAGATAATAATATTTTGGTTAATTACTTTTTATACTACTTCATAATGGTGAAAATTATAACTTCTATAAAAAATATCTTGCCCATTTTTCATGATTTCAGGAAACCATATGAGTTTTATTTTACCTATAATTTATATTATTAAATTATTTACTAAAACATTGAGTTAGGGTAATGTATTTCATGTGTAATAAAATGTTTTTTATCCTAATGTTGATTTTGGAAAAGAAATGTTTTTATAAGTATTTCGGGAATTTTTGTATATATCATACTTTTTAGTGTCCCTTACTGATCATTTTATACTCATCCAATGATTTGAAAACAATTTTATAGTATTAGTACATAAAATTATGAGGTTAGGAGTAAATTGATTATGATTATTCATTAAATTAGAAAATAGTAATATGTAAAAAATTAATTAGTGTGAAAATTGGATAAATTAGATAAATCCACTTCGTAATATATGGGTTTGTTATATAATGGTTATGAAAAAACACTCTAAAAATGTAAATGTAAAGGATATTTGGTAATATAAGATTTGGAATTCTATTTTTATTTAATATAAAGAAAATTTATTATGATTAGGTCATTACAGTTGTAATTAGAGTAATATTTATACATCATTAGAGATTAGGATTTTTTATGTGATGTTTTATTGAGAGATATAAATACCATCATGTGTTTTCATGATTATCATTGATAATCGGTTCAAATCCATTTACACTATTTTTTCGTAAAGGATTTGGAGGTTATTGATGGTATTTTTGTTTATATTCTATTTTTATGGGAAATTGTATTGATTTTAGAGTATTTATGTGTTAGTGTATTGTGGAATATCTATTGGTTTTTTCTATATAATGGCCATTTCTATTTTAACACCCAATAATTCAGTCATTTTTATGGTCTTATTTTATATTGATTATGGTTTATTATAACTATAGATAGAAATAAAAAAATAAAAAAATTCAATCCCTTTCAAATAATCTAATTATAACTATTATAGAAATAACTATTTAAAATGATTTTGAAATATTCTTCACCATTTAGATTAATTGTGATGAACTGCATAAATATCTAATAACAATTTATTTATTTAAAATTTCTATAAATCAGGGTTCTAATTTTATTTTATTTAAAAATTTAAATTTATATTTCTCATTAAAAAATGTATAATCATTTGATTTATTGACCATTTTTATAAATATGGGCTTCATGATAAATGAGGAATTTGATGATAATGGCATAAAAAAGACCATGACTTCTAGATTTAATGTACAAATTATTTTATTGTATAATAAGAATAAAAAATAACTTATTTTATATTAAAAACTAAATATGTAACATTTCAAATCCTTGGTTTATATGAGTAATTTTTTAAATTAGAATACAAATAATCATAGTTAATTGTTTTAGGACGTGTTTATTTTTATAAGATTCATAATTATTATATAGTATAAATTATCATTATGATGAAAATCTTGAAATACCTATCTAATATTCTATAATATGTATTTTTTAATAATTAATAATAGGGTAGATAGAATTGATGCCTTTGAATTATTTCACAGAGAAAAGTGATAATTTTTTGAATACATTTTAAAAAAAAAATCAGGGATATGTATCCATAATTATTGGCATATATAAAATATTAGTTGAGGAGGAATAACATAAATTTTGGCAAACATAAGTTTAAAGTAATTGAAATACATTAGGGTTGGTATGATCTCATATTTTGAGTTAATATAGGTAATTTCAATTTTCAAATTTATGTTATATCAAATATATAACCCAGAGATTATACATTGATGTGATTATCATATAATTAATGTTATTTTGGAAGAAGATCACTACAATTTTTATAATCGTATATGAATAATTTGAATATAATATTAATTGGTATTATTTAATGAATAAAGGAATACCTATCTATTTTTATAAAATATTGTTTTATTATGTGTTTACTATGATACAAGTTATTCATGTCACTGTTTCTCATATTTAAGAGATTATAAGATTAGGGTACTTTTCTAAGAATTTTATATTGATTGATTTAATATATATATAATGATTTATATTATTTTTAAAGAATATTAGATCCGAACATTCTAGTTTTTGAGATTAAACCATGTACTGTTATATTTAAAATAAATTTATCCTCATCTATTTTTCAAATTACCCATGTTAAACATTGTGTGTAATCAATGTTTATTTGTATATTACTGTTTTATTTATTCATATTAAGGTTCCTAAATTTGGGTAATTACCTAATCATATTACAACGATTTCGAACATAGTTATATCTATATTAATGTGTTATAGACTAATATATTATTTGAAGTATGTGATCAGATAATAGTTAATTTTAGTTGTTCTAGAGAGTAAATATTCATCTTGAGTACTCATAATTCATAGAATATGAAAATATAGTTTGGAAATTTTAATAGTGTAATAATTTCTGGAACTCAATTAATCCTGTTTAAATGAGTTATTAGTTTATATGGTAATTAAAGTCTTCAAATCTTGAAAATGTATATTGAAATAAAATGATATATTATTTCCTTCATTTCTAACTAATTAGTTGTTTCTTCATAAGTCACAGGTTTATGATTTTTATTTTGTTATCTTTTTTCTTAACCGTGATCAATATTACTTTATATACATATTTCCAAAACTAGATATATCTTTAATGTCTATATTTTCTTATACCAATATTGTTTTATTACATGGAAACTTAGATAGTGTTATTTTAGATGACCCTGATAATTGTTTTCCCTCAATTCAAGATTATTTTTTAATAACCCTTTTTATTATGTGGGATTTCAAAAGTGGTATTTGAAAATATCAACATCAGTTTACTATGATCGTGTTAGTATTTCTGGGATGCAATTTATTTTTTGAAACATCGAGAGATTTATAACATAAAACTAATATTCTTTTAATGCTCATTATTAGAGAATTTTCAAATGGTGACAGTTTGAATTATTTATTATTTTTTCTGTGAATAGTTAGAAATATATATTTTATTGATAAAAATATCTTCATTTAATGTTTTTATAACAAAATAAATTAATGATTTATTTATCAAATATAACATCACTGTTATTATTTAAAATAATATTATTATGGTTGTTAAAATTATCTCTATATATTAGTTTCTATATAATTAATTTATCTTTAAACATATAAATATTCTAAAAAATATTTTCACATCATGATTTTTTATTTAATTTTAAATTAATTCATAGACTATAATTCTTAGAATATTGGGAACTAGATCCCATATTTGAAATCTAAGGGTCCAAATTAGGTCTATGTTCCCTCTTGTTTTTGTTTAAGATTAATAACAACCATCATAAATTTGTTTTCCTGGTAAATCCTGTAATTGGGTGTTAAAATCATCTGAAAAGGACAATAAAATGAAAATATCAGTATATATAATTTTATATAATGAGTCCAGATAGTCCATAATCATCCAAGATTCTTTTAATATCCTTTTCTATATAAATTTTATTATGACCTTTATATTCTTTTATCTAAGGACGTGTAAAAAAATTGAACACTATTGTTTTTAATTACTACAATAATTATAACATATGTATATCAAGATAATTTATATATATATTAAAAAATATTAGAATAAAATTTTAATGATGTATCTTTATCACCAAAGTTATTAAAAACTATTTTAAAAAATTAATTACCATAAATAATTACCCAACACTAATAAAGTCATTATTAAATTAATGGAAAATTCAATTAATTGTTATTAATAATGTTATAATTAAAACAATGTGAAATGATAAACATGATCCAAAAAATATATATTGATAAGCCTGAAATATTTTATAGGTTTTTATGGATTAGATTATTATTCCATTATTGTATTGTTGTTAATTTTATTATTGTAAATAAATCGTACAAAAAAATTTCATTATTTATATTTTAGGATAAATTATATTTTATTTAATGATCTAAATTTTATAGATTTTTTTTAAAAATATCAATGTTCAATTCTTAATGAAATTAATTATGGTCTTTTTAAGGGATATTTAAAATTTACATTTTCATTATGAACCATTAATGAGAAGAATAAATTAATATTACCATAATAGTAAAACGTGTCAACAAAGGGTTAAAAGAAATTGATCTGGATAAATTATTGATAAAAATATGAATAAATTTTGTTTCATGAGTGTGTACTAATGTTTTATCATCTTTTCTTTGAATACTAGAAATTTGGTTCCATTTTGAGATAAAAATTTATTTATGTTAAATTATTATTCTATGAAATTCCCAGAGGTACCCTCCCTTATCATATAATAATGAACGTATTATCATTTAAAAATTAATCATGTACCAGTTCTCTTACACAGTACCTAAAACAATATCATCCAAATATCTCTATATATATTTTAGAGAACGTATATTTTTCATAATACTAATTTACTATTATTATGGTGTCATTTAGACGAGTTTATCTAATGATGAAGAATATAAAGAATATACATTTGGATTAGGAATCATGATATGAGATATATTATTGAAAACACTCTTATTATTTTTCTATTATAATAATTCTTATATTTCCACATATTTAGAAAATTTATTTTATTGATTTATTTATGTATACATAAAATAATTATAATAACCATCTTACAAAAAATTTTACATTTTTAAATGGATTTTAGAAGGAATAATTATATGGAATGTTTTATAATCATTAAAAGAATGAGAAATTATTTTTATATATTAAATTATATGGTGAAAATTCATTTTATGACCCCATATTCATTATTTTATTTTAATATTCCTTTATTATCATTCCTATTTTCATCAATGAAAAAATATAATTCTATATTTTATGGAAATTTTAAAAATGGTGTTTCATAATGGATTGTATTTATCAATATCCTGATATTTTATCTTATGGATGCACTAAATACATTTATTAGTTTAATATTGTAAACAAAAAATATTTAATGTGTTGTGATTATGTAATGTATCTTGTGATTTATTATGATGGCAGATAGTTCTATTATAAACCATTAATTGGTGTTCACATTATTAACAAATAAAACTCAGTTAGACAGTAAACCATTAATATATCAGTCCATGATATCCCTCCAATTAATTTTTGAATGGATTTTGACTATATGTTTATTCCAATTTTTATAGAGATTACATGATTGATATGGAAATTATTTCCCTTGTAACATATATATTTTATCAATTATTAATATTATGTTTCAGGTGTTTCCTAAGATTTATTACTGTGAGATAGTGATATTATGTTTAATGGTATTTATATGATACTTTTTAAGGGTGAGGATTATATCATTATGAAAATGACTTTTCTGGATTATTGTGATTTAATGAAATGTAAAGTTTTTTATTTTCCCATTATGATTTAAAATGAAATATTTTATGAAATTCATTGGTTAGAGATGCTGATTTTTTGTGTAATAATATTTTTTTGATCATAATTTTTATTTCCGAAATGAAAATTTTATATTAATATTCATGTAGTCACATTTCTTTCATTCTTATTATGTCCCTTATTGAGGTTTATGAGGTCATTCCATATTTTAATTTATTTTTCAAGCATTATTAGTGACAAAATGTGTTTTATATTATAATTATGAGGATACACCATTAAAATAAATCATTTTACTTTACTTTATTTTTGTAGAAAGAATGGATACTCAATATTAGTTTCTATCGTGAAATATATGGGGTTACTCAATTACAGTTTTCACCAATCACTCAAAAACTATAAACCTAATACATCATTGGAATGCATGAAATTTTATTATAGATATATTTATTGGAATATGTAATGATTATGTATGGACCTTTATATGAGATATCACAATATATAAGGATATATATATATGGTAATTTATATTTCGTCTGACTTATTTTAAATCATTGTAGTCATTAGATGATGCTTTAAATAAATCACATAGATTGACGGGGATAAACAGATAAGATTTGTAAAAAAACACACATGCATACATTCCTTGATTAATTTTATAATGAGTTCATTTACTAATGATCTATCATGGGAATACTACAAGGACACCTCAATTGGAATTCACACTCTTAAAGACAATTTAATAGACAATGGGAAATAATCCCTACACATATATAGAAGTGATGTAATAAACATTAATGAATATATTAATGATAAATAATGGTGATAATTCTACTTCAAAAGTCATAATATAATACCCCAAGATAAAAAATATGATATATCCAAGAATATAATAGTATGGAATACTATAACGAAAATATGAGGGTTTTCCCTATCAAATACACAAAAACATATAAGACAAGGACATCAATTTCAATATTCCTATGTATTATATTTTTAATATATAAATTTTTCTCATGATTCACATGAAGGTGTAAGTATTATCTCGCTCATTATAAGTGATATAATTGAGTAAGTGAATCATACTAGAATGGTGGTATCTGTGGTGGCCATGCTACATAAATCAATGATACTTATACATAACTTGAAGTCACTATTCCAAATCTCTGGACTAATCTATGTTTTATTATGGTAGATAATATCACAAATCATAGAATTTATAATCTATAAAAAATTTGATATTTTTAGATATATAATAATGGTATTAAGTTAAAATATATCTTGATTTTTAAAAAATCATGATTAAATATGACATGTAAATTATGAATATGATAATATATTCAGGGTTGAACTTATTTCTGACTTCTGACATCTCTGTGGGTTCAATAGTATATTTTAACCATATAAATTATTAAAAGGGGATAGAAAATATTTTCAATATCTTATTCTTATGAATATTATACATATACAATAAAATCAGGGATTAATCCTTCATGTCACAATGGTTCAAAAGAACATTAATGATTATATAAATGATTTTTTGGAAAATGTTACATATGGTATGATGAAAAAAATACATTAATATCCAAAAATATTTAAATAATTAATATTTTAGAGATTAAATATTAAAAATATTAAATTACCATCCTAAAATGGGAATATTGGATTAAAATTTGGGAATGCAAATTCTATAGTGTATATATCTTCATGATATGCTGGCATAAATATTTCCCAAAACTAGTATAGATTTAAATCAAATGAATAGGATGTGGGATCATTTAATAATAGAAATATAGGAACTATTATTAAATTTCTTGAAAATATTTAATCATAGAACATATGTTATTCTCAACATCCATTGATCTATGTGGAGGTTCATCATGACATCAAGAGATGATTATCCAACTTGTTTCAGTTTGGTAATGTTTCATCATAAAATAAAAGGCCAAATAATAATCTAAAAATGAAGGATTAAACTACCTCACCTAGTTTTGAGATAATATATACTTTTTAATTTAGTGTTTTATTACATATATTATGAGTAATTATTTTTTCAATTTTCCATTTGTTTATAATCATTTAGAAATGTTAGAGATACTTGATAATGGTGCTAATATTCCAATGATTTAAAATATGAAGCATTATAAATAACTCAATTATCGGAATAACTCAAATAATTTCATAAAGTTCCATGGGGTATAAGAAATATTTTTACATTAATTATAAAACCTGTTATACATTGGAATATCATAGGAGGAAATATTCGACAATGGAAATATGGAAGCAATATTGAATCATATGACTATTGAGGAGTTGGATAATATTTTTAATCAAATATATGTATTTAATGTTTTTAATTTATCATATTTTATTATGATATATATATTGAATCTCATAAATTGTTTTATAGGTATTCACTTTATATGGTTGAATAATAGTATAAGGACATTAATATGATCTAATGGTATTCAATAAGTCTTGATTTAGTTGGAATTATAGAATTCATTGTAATTTTAGGGGAGAATTGGATTTATACTTGAAATATAATTATTATAAAATTATTTTGATATGATATATTATTAATTGAACTTATCTTTTGATTTTAAATTTCAAAAAATAAACATTATAGACCATTTATTTGGATAAGAAGCAAAAATATACTACCAGACTAAGTGCACCCCCATAAACAAACAAGGTAGTCCATTAAATTTACCATTAACACATTCTTTAAAGAAAATTTTTATTTCCATTTTATAATTTTAATGTCAATATACATGAATAAAAAACAATAATATTTCAATTTTGACACTATTAGGTTATATTATTTACTAAAAAAATATTAACAGTGATTGAAGAATATTAGTTGATAATTAAATTTTATTTTGTCAAAATAATACAATTTTAATTTATTTGGTATATTTTCTACAAGTAGTGGTGGAAAATATGTTTTAAAGAAATAATACTCTATATTTTATTTTGAAATCAATAGATATAAGAATTTCACCAAATATATTGGAGGATACTTCTAATATATATGAACATATCATACTATATATAGTTGAGAAAAAACATTAGGGGTGATATAAACCTTTCTATTATTATCTGTGAAGGTAGATCATATTCATTACTAATTATATTAATTGAATATTTTGACCATTCAGATCACATATCCATTATGGATGGTAATTTTAATCTTTTATAGTGATCATAAATGACAGGATAAATATTTTCAATAATTACCAAATAGATAATTTTTACCCTTTCTAAACATATTGACATTTGTATTGATTTATATGGACCAAAAAATTATTTACATATTCCTACATTATTAATTTTCCATATTATCTGTTGATTCATATTTTGATCATATACTCTTTAGTATATTGAATATGATTCTAGTATGATTTCTTACTATGATTGTAAAGGATTTTTTTGGATCTATAGATGGTGAATCTATTTGAACGATACAAAGTGGTTCATAAAGGTCCTATTGAGGGTTAATATCACGGTATATTACTTAGGTTGTATACTAATGATGTAACCTATATTATATAAGGTATGGATGTTCCAATTAAACTTGTAGTATTCATGTAGGAGGTATCTTATATTTTATGAGATGATTGGATAAAAATAATGAGTTAAGTAAGAACTGTTAATAAAAAAACAATAACATATTGGTGTTAGAAGAATACTATACTTCTATTCTACATGATGAATTTATAGTACATTGATAAATTATTACCAAGTGGTTTCTTATAAGAAATGATATTTTCTTCAACTGGCCTCCAAATATTTTTATTAATATATAATTTCCATTTCAATTTAATTTGTGGTGCCACAGGTATTGGGGGCCAATGATATGGATGTGACTTCCCCAATTAATTACTTTTGAGGTATTAAAATAAGTAGACCTATTCTAGTGTTCACCATTTCTGGAATCCAAATTCAATTATACTCTTATAATAATTTTCTTCCATAATATTTCTTATCTCCCTTATGTTATTTGGATTGATGTTTCTTGTCCACTATATTTACCAATGGAGGATTATAACTATGGAAGGAAATTAATAAAAATATATATAACCACACTATATCAGTCATGAACATTAAATTATATCATATAATTAAAATGTTTATAATATTTCAATATGTTTGATTTAATTAATAAAATAATAAAAAAATTCAGTTTATCCCTTATGAAAAAATATACTTATAACATGATTTTCTTTTATAGATTATGTATTAAAATAACCAATATATATTATAATAAAAATTTTCTATTATAATATGGGTATTGAATTGGTGATTATAAACAGATGAAACAATATTAATAATTGATTGATGAAAATGTAATGAAATAAATTCAGTTAATAAGTGTATCCTTTACAAATCCTATTTTTGTGAGTATGGAAGTGATATAACTTTATTATATTTTCTGTAGACTAATCCCAAAATGTGCTAAAAACATTATGATAAGAGTTAAATAATATTAATGGAAAATAATAGATCATGTAAATTATCCTGAGATCTATCTTAGCGGTATCAACACCATAGACTAAAACTATAGATTTTATTTCCCATAGTACTAATGCAGATATGTTGTGGGATATGTTCCTAGAAGTTATCATGAGATAGCATGGTTAAGATAAATATAATATGTCATTATTCACTTGTATTTTATAGATATATAATTTTCACTTATAAAATAAAATATTAAATTTCATTTCTATATATAATTATTTATTATTTATATTTCATATTTGAATAATAAGTTTTGAAATTTGACAATTTCAATTTATTTAATTGAGAATAATTTTTTTCAACGAATTACAATATTAGTTTATGATAAATATTTTAGATTTTCGAAATTAGTTGAATTTTTTGGTGAATAGGAAAAATATAATTTTGAAACAAACTACATCATTTTAATTCAACAGCATTAGTCTACAAGTGTAAAAGTCCTTTTAATCGGTGAAACATATATTTTTTTCATAAAAATATACCTTACTATATTACTATGTTGAATTTTTAAAAACTATTATTAATATTTTTTACACCTAAGTAATATAATATCTTAAAAAATAGTATTAGTCATTTCTTTTAATTTTATATAATACTTGTAAACTTAGGTTATTTATTTATTATAATTACAAATATTTATAATTTTTTATAATAAAGATATTTATATTTAATAATAATAGATAATTTCAACCAACAAATAAATTTTTACATAAAATTACACTTTTTCAAAAAACATGAGTCCTCGCATTACATGCACTAATATTAGAATTAATTTTAATTATATATTTTTTTTTTGTAACCTGAATAAATTAAAATAGAAAATTTATTGTTCTAAATTATGTAATAGGATAAATTTATTCCATTAAATTTATATTACTTTAGTACAAATTAGTTACCCCATTGTACCCAAATATGGTAAAATTGAAAATTTGATGGGTAAATGACTGTAATTAATTATTAAGACATTTATGAAAATTATTGGATGAGTAATTTCATTACATATATCATAGTAAACATAATTTTGTAATATTTTTTAGTCTTCTTTTCATTTCAAACATCTATTCTCTTTATAATATCTTCAAATATTTTTACAATTTCCATTATGACAACACTGAATGGGGCCCCTCTCTCCACTTTAAGAAAAATAAATATATTTGGTATACAATTTAAAATTTCAACTATTTAACTCCTTTATTACCATATTATTTTTTATAGACTCTAATAATAGTTTTTTTGGATAAAGGTCTCAATTTATGTGAAATTTTCAATGTAAATCATGATGACTAAAACTTGACTACTCACTATTTTTGATATCTTTTCTTCATTCACTGATATATTTTTATAAATACAATAGTGGAAAAATTATTGATTGGAAACCAAGTTTTATTATACAAATAAAATAACTATTTACCCCCATTCTAATTTTATATAATGAAATTTGATATTTATTTCCATTCTTTGTGAAGAATGCCACCTCCACAACGTGATGACTTCAGTTTTTTCAACCACGTCACTCTTCCCTAATTATATATATTATATTGAGTGATAAATATGAAATATCTAATATAATTATAACTATTAATAGAAAAAACATAATACAACTTCATTCCCTATCATTCATGGAGAAATAAATGTTTTAATTGTGCGTTGTGTGGACTATTTTTTTACATAATGTAAGGAATATAGTTTTTCACTATTTAATTAACTAAATCATAGAATAAAATAAAATATTATTTACCTCCACAAATCAGTATAAAAATTATAATTTTTTATATTTATATAATAACAATATAAACACCATTTATAATCATAATAATCTATTAATTATAGTATATTCATGTTTGGGGTGGTCCAACAACCTACATAAATAATGATATAAAATATTAAAGTAGATGGATATGAGAAATTAAATATTTTAAATATATGACATAAATAATAATATAATCATTTTGTTTTGTTTTTTAAATGTTAACCTTAATAAAAACATAGATAATAACATTAATTTATTAAATTATAACTGAAACAAGATCATCAACAATGTCACAATTAATAAAAATAAGAAAATCCCTAATATAAGGATATTGCAAAATTATAAATAATAATAAAACATTAATTCATGCAACCTCTATGATCTCTAAATAATAAAATATCATATAATAACTAAAAACAATATAGTTAATTTTAAACATTTTCTAAATAAAAAAGATAACTCACTCCCAATATTCAAAATAAAAAATGACTAACTAATATACCCGTAGAATATTTTAAAATGAGGTTAATAAATTGTTATATATAATTAAGTGGTTTTCAAAATATTTATTTTGATATATATGTTTTTATAAATGATCATAGAATGAATTCGATTTGTGAGGGATACCAGAAAAGATTATTATTCCTCAATTATCAATCCCACGTGACGTAATACTTATTATACACCTTGTATTATTTTTAATGGTGTATATACATACCATTAATATTTTGGGTCATGATTATCTTTTTAATTTATTTTCAATATTTAATTCAATATTCATTCCCTCATGGGATTATGAAAAACAAAATACCTGATTTATAAGGGATTCATTAGTCCAAATTTAAATATTTATACATAATTCAGAATTTTACCCATGATATAATTATATAGTTTGATGATTTCATATATAATATAATATAATACCATCTTGCGGTGTTGGATAAATATTTCATGTTATATTTAAATTGTTTTCTTATTTTATAAATAAAAATTTGGAAGGGGTTTTGATTAAACTGTTACACAAACTATATGTGTTTTTTGAGAAACAAAATTCAAATAAATTCTTTTTCAATGATAATACATATTGGAAATTGTTTTTCATTGTAAAAATCCTCATTTTTTTCATTTTATATTCATGGGGTTTCATGTTTCCCCTAAGAATTTATTTTACAGATGATTCATAATTCCACCATAGTGTTTCATAAAAGTTAATCTAGCTCTATATATTATTTTATGTCTATATCATCCCATATTCCATGTCTATACTCATTCAATTCTTTTGAATATTTATTTTTTTGTGAATTAATAATTGAATATCATCATTTTATACACTATTTAATTTTGTAAGATATTGTTTTAAATTAATACATTTTTATATGTTATTTAGTATGTGTTTGTGACAAATCTAGTTTAAATTAATTTCCATGTGGACACATATTTCAACAAATTTTATTAATATATATATATATATATATATATATATAACATTATCTATTAATTTTCATGTTTTTTAATAGATATATTCTTTATTTTTTATTTTTAAGGTATTTCGTCAGAAATGATTTTGGTGGATCGTCGATATATATGTTATTTCAGAATTGATTTTGTTTCAAAAAATATTATTAAATTATTTTCTTCTAATTAATTAGAATTTGAAAATATTATACTTTATATGCAAAAATTTTCATATGATTTCATCCCCCTTCTTCTCTTGAATTATTGTGTTATATCTCTCTATTTTTTGAGGATTGACCCATCATTACATTTTAATTTTCCAATAATCTTCGATATATAACAATATATTTTAATCCAAATCATTTTGATTCTGAATAACCAAATTTCTATTCCTTTGATTGATGGGTGTTCACCCAAGTACCATAAATCAATTTGTTATAGAAATTACGTTCCAAATTGTTTACTCATTGTATTTAATTTTTAAATAGAATATGGTTTTATTTCATGATTGGTCCTTATCTAACTTGAATTCTAGTAAAAATATTTATATACCCATTTTTTCAGGGGTATATATATATTTATAATAATATAATATTAATATTTTTTTATTACTTTTAATAATGACATTGATAAAAAAATTCTATAGGTTACTTATTCATTAAAATGAATCTATTTCATTTGATGTTTTTATGTTACTAGTTTTGTTAACATATTTTTGAATGATATTATAAGAGAATAATTTTCAAGTGTTATACATAATTATGGATTATGATGAATTTGGTCCCATATCACCCCCATTGAATTGGTCGAATTGTTAAATATCATTAAATATGTACACAATAGAACTATAAAGTTTGTTATAATTGGGGATGAATGTGTGTGACTCAATATGATTATATGAAATATGTTATAATTAAAATTGATCGATGGAATGTGTCCAAGAGTGGTTATCGGAAAGGCGAAGTGTCCATATACATGTTGTTGTGACATAATTTTCAACTAAAACATTAATATTATATATATATATATATATAAATATTACGATATATTTGGATGTAAATCCATAATTCATTATTAGTGAGTTTCTTAGAATAATTTTCTTTTGTATGTTTTTTTACCCATATGATCATCTTATGATCATTTAGGATAATTGATTATTTTTTATTCTATTTATCATTACTAAAAATATAATCAAAATCTTTTAATATTATTCCACATCCACATATCATAAACATAACTAACATCAACGATTCATCTTGAAGAGTCTCATGTATGTAGAATTTGTTGGAGATATTTAATACTAGTTATAAAATAATTATTTTCTTATATATTTTGAAATGTGATCAATTTCTATAAAATTAATGGGTTTTATTAATTAATATTTTTTTCTATTTATTTAAAACACGACTCTTAAATGGCCCATGTAATGTTATTTTTTCTATATTTTTATCATGTCATGTAATTGAGATTGTCAACACCACCAAAAATCATAGTTGGTATCAGATCTGGTCGTAGATAACATTTGATATTTCAGATTAAACTATTAAGGACTATTTAATAATTTTAAATGTCTAAAAAAATTTGGTATGTTATGATCCAAAATTATATCCATTGTATAAATAAAACTTTAGGATAATCATGGAAATAATTAATAATTTAGGGATTGGGATAAGATAACATTAGTGAAAACCCATGGGATGTATATTAGTTGTAAGTATACATATAAGTAAAAATCCCAAATCATTATTAAATAAGGATCATGAGATTATATGATAAATTTTATCCATGCCTCGATAGTGCAATGTGAATGTGGCTATAAAATTAACTCACCAAGTATAAATAACACAAAAAATGATGGTTTAGTATAATCTCAATATCCAATCTAGTCGATGATGAGTATTTCTAAGATATCATAATAGGAAATTAACTTTAGTGGAATAGGCTTTGGTTAATTCACATTATCTATACTGTCCATTATAGAAGGATAAGAAAACCTATTGGATTCAATGTCATGTCTCGTCCCCCGGGGCCCATGTCGTAACTACACCAAACCCGCCTTCAATAGGCCATGGGCTGGTGAAAAGCACCAAAGGCGTAAATCCCTATAACTGGGAAGGCATCTCCTTTATAAAATTAAAAAACACACAACCAGAGTAAAACAAGATGAAAACACTGTGTAAACTAAATGTATAATAGAAGATGTGCTGGAATGTAAAAGGTATCAGATATACAATCCCAACAGTAAAGTACAAGGAAAAGACAAAACAGGAACAACTAAATGACAAACAGCTCGAAGGTGTCTAGAATCTCCTGGATCGTCCACCATGGATCCTACTGGAAGGGTAGGTACAGATAGCCTCCTCAGTGCTCCACGTCCTTCTGTCTCCACCGGGTACCATCTCATCGCGATGTCTAACTCCGGCATCCGTCCAGTCATCTTACACTCCACCTAGGTCAGCACTGTCTGTCCTCTACATCCAACATAACGACGTGTGGGCATAGGCCGTGCAAGGGTGAGTATAACAATAATCAGTAGGGACCCCGAGACCATCGAGGTATCACAAAACACAACAAGGATAATCCAAAATGTATGAAATCAATGGGAAACCATTACTTAGGTATATGCCCATACATATACCTAAGTTATCAAGTAACCCATCTCAATCATAAGGAAAACCCAAAGGGTATTGACTTAGCTCAAACCGGAATTTTTATTAACGAAACCACGACTACTAGAGAACTCTTCCTCTATCGACCATAGTAGTCCTATTGTAACTTCGACGTGCTACTCACTAACCTTATACTGCTAAGGTACTCCTCCTGTCATGTACCACAGGTCTGCTGCCTCACACAGTAGCGCTCTCAGCCATGGGTCTGCCGCCTCACACAGTAGCACTCCCCCTAATAGCCTACAGAGGAACTCCTCCTGTTATGTACCATGGGTCTCTCGCCTCACATAGTAGCGCTCCTTCACCATTGTTATGCCGCCTCACACAGTAACGCTCCCTACTAGGCTAGTCAAGTCACTCCGAATGAATCGGACAAGAAGTCATCAGGTCTCAGCTAGATTTTAGGTCTCTGTAGTCTGCTCCCTTGTCTCCAGGAGGGTCCGCTCCACGATCTACATGTCGATACTGAAAGTGTCATGAAGTCTCATGTAGAAGTATCACAAGGGCCTCCACGTCATAGGGGTCTCACCGCAACAGATGGTGTGTCAATCGGATGTCGAGCCCGGGAGTCATTAGCCTTTTAGTCCCGGGGGCCTGGTTGGTTTTGTGTAAGAACCAACCTGACTATATCTCAACTATACCCTGAACTCCCATGGGGTCTTTTTAAGGGTCCATTTCTCAATGATATTACCAGCACCATTGATGGTTCATCAAATGGACGTATGGTGCCATAGATATGGCCAAAGTAAGAAATGGGTCAATAGTGGGACCGGGTCTGGTCCGACCCGGTCGGACCGACTCAGCCCAACCCAGTCTGGGTCGACCCGGTCCAACGTACTGGGTCTGACTCGTCCTGTTGGGCAAGTATGCCCGCTATGTTTGGACCTGGTATGTTGGCCTCTGCCCAGCAGTCTACGAGGGCAGTTTGGCCGGATGTCGCCACGTAGGCGACATCGACCAGAAAGTCGGGGCCGGTTCGACCACTGTCATGATGGGCGCGGCTTGAGAGGTCGGGATCTCAGATACTTGAGGGTAGGACACACGGGGTGTGGGAAGGCCGACGGGACTCCGGGTAGGCCGCGGGTGCACCGGGCATGGTGTTGGGGAGCCGGGAAGCGTGTCGGGGAAGTGCGCCCGGGAGCGGGCAGCACGCCGGGGTGCCGGGCAGACCACTGCAGGTGGACATGGGGGCGCCGGTAGGGCACTGGGGTGCCAGGAAGTTGGCCGGAAGGGGTCAGGCAGGCCGTCGGTTGGTTGCAGGTGCACCGGGTAGTGCACCGGGGTGATGGGAAGGCTGCTGAAAGGGGTCGATCAGGCCGCCGGCTGGGCGCGGGTGTGCCGGGTAGCATGCTGGGGTGCCGGCCGAGCCGCCGGTAGGGTGTTGGGGTGCCAGGAAAGCCGCCAATGGGGCGTGGGGGCACCGGGTAGCGCGCCAGTGGGGTGTGGGTAGTGCACTGGGGACAATGTGGTTATGTGGCTCAGGCGCTGCTCGGTCGATGATGTTTGGTCAGGAGCATTGGTGCACCATGGGGGCGGTGCGCTTTGCAGAGGCCACAGGTAAGGCGGTCGTCGTCGTCACCCCAATGCCTTTCTGTCATCATCGAACAAGAACAACAATGGGAGGGTCGGACCATGTTCGTATAGCCCGATCCCTCCTCTTAACGGTGATAAAAATTGGCTATTCTCATAACATATCTTTGTTCGACGAAGAACAAGGTTTATTCTCATAATTAAAATAACACAATAATTCCACTACCTCGCCCTTCGTTCGTCTTTGATGAAGTCGCAGGAAGCTGGCGTTGTTCCGTTGACGTCAGAGGAAGATGATGTAGAGGATCATAGTTCGTCGTGCCTTCCAAGAACTTCCAAACCCAAGTTGCGTTGGATTGTTGACGACGCTCCATGTTGGTAGGAGTTTGAGAAAGAATTCGAAGAAGGTCAGCATTCTTCGTTTCTTGTTGGAGAAGGCGTAATCCTCCAAATTTTGGGTGTCACGTCACTTTTCCAGCATTTCGTCGCTTTGTGAATCCATCCCAAAACCTCTTCCCAATATCCCTATATATCGGAGAGGGGGAGCGGTAAAAAACAATCATGGAATTTATGATGGTTCATTTATTAGGAACTTTTAAAAATTACAACGATGTAGTTAGTTAATTTAAATAGGTTGGAAAAGTGATTTAAATAGTATTGGTGCAATTTAATAGGTTTGTTGGCTTAATTATTCAGGGAATTCCAAGAGACTTCCCCCAGATTTCCTGCTTCAAAAAAATATAGGATTTAATTTTATGGTGACACATAAAATTAATTTGATAGAAATTAATTTTATGTTGATGGATAAAATTAAATGGTAGTATTTAATTTCACGATGACACGTACAATTAATTGGAAGAATTTAATTTCCCATTGACACATAAAATTAATTGGAAGGGGATGAGAGGTTTCCTCTCCCTCCCTATTAATTTTGGGGGTTAATTGTCGTGTGGTCCACAGGTCATAACCTCTCATAAGAGGTTATTCTTGGGTGAGCCCCACCACCATAATCTCTCATGGGAGGTAAGGGTATGGTGGTCCCACCTCCAACTCCCATGTGAAGGTTCTAACCAAAAAACACCCCACATGACGACTAAAAATAAAATAATGTTTTAGCTCACAATATTTTATTATTTTTTTTATAAAAATCCAAAATCTAACATTTACTCTCGAACAACTGTCGTCTGGGTGAATGTATCCTTAAGTGAAAACAGGCACTGAAAGTTCAAATGTGTCCTCGTATTTTTATTCTGAGCACCGGTTCAAATGTTACAAAACACCACTCGCGCATTTACTAAACATAGCTGAAAAAAAGTTTGGCAAATTATTATCAAACACCATCGACTCACTGCGGTCAAGGTTAGGCACTTCCTATGTGAAATACACCCAAAACAACACAACGGTTCTCTCAGATTTTCAATCCAAGTTACCATTTAGAAGTTGTAAATTTTTCAATAAAATCATTGTCACTTAAATATTTTATTTGAGGCCAAAAACAAATTTTTTCTAGTGTCCTGCACCAGCCAAAGTTAGTATATTCGTAAATAAATCATGCCCTCATGATTTATGTGGTGGTCTCGGATTTTTAATCCGATCTACCATTTCTGAGTTATATGCATTTGAAAAATATAATAATTTATTTAATTATATTATTTACGGTTATTCCATTTTTGGGATTTCACACTGGAGGCCCATGACGACTAAACATAAGTCGCGCCTGCGGTAAACATGCCATCCTGAGCGCAATGGTGACCTCATATTTCTGATCTATGTTACTATTTAAGATTTATTCCCATTTTTCAGGAAAACTTCTTAAGTGCATTAACTTAAGCTTCACAAAAACATCAAAAATTGATTCCAGGAACACTAGGCCTCGAAATCAGGAACTGTCAGAAAATGAGGACTCATAAAATTCCCAGGTATTTAAAAAATATTCCACAGGAATTCCAGGTCTTTACATTCTTCCAACCTTAGGGCTTTACATCCCCGTAAGCTACAACTCACACTATTGAAACAAATGGGGGTACTATGCACGCATATGAGACTCCCACTCCAATGTTCTCTCCTAGAGGTTCCCATACTGCCAACGAACACGTACCAGAGGTATCCACCATCCACGTAGGACCCGATCCTGTTGATAATCAATCTCCACTGGAACCTCCGTGAAAGTCTCCACGTCCTCAATGTCCAGCTCCCTATGGTCGACGATGTGGGAAGGGTCGTTCACGTATCTCCTCAACTGAGATACGTGGAAGATGTTGTGCACCCGGTGCAACTGAGGTGGATGATCTAAGCAGTATTACACATAGAAAACTCTATTCTAGACCTGGAAGTGTCTGATTAAATGCAGAGAAAACTTGTTGCCTCATCCAAATATCCGTAGACCTCTTCGAGGTGAGACTCTTAAGAAGAAGTGGTAGCCGTCCTAAATCATCGGAGGTCTCTTTCTTCTGTATACATATGAATTTTTCATGATCTGATGTCCGGATACATCTTCGACACTCCTGGATGTCCCGCTAGAGGGGAAGTGTGGAACTCCCTCAACACTTCCTCCAGAAGTGCAACCGGTACCATGGTATGTCCTCAAATGAAAATGACGTGCTCCCCACCTTTAGAAAATCAATCAGGTGCCTGCCTTGTGGATATCGGAGCATGTCATGTCTCACAGTCAGCGTCCCCATGCTAAGCATCCCTGACACTCTGATGAAGTGGAGGAGTGACTGTATGAGACTGTAGATAGGTTGCACAATCTTTATCCATAAAGGATAGATGTAAGGCATCCAAGTGCTCTGTCTCCTATCCTAGCAGTTGAATACCAGTCCTCCAATTGAACGAATTTGAAAAAACGTTCCCTTTCCTAATATTATAGACTATATTGATGTCATGGTCCTAGAGGAATTGAAAACTGAAAATTCTTGCTGCCATGAGGGTATGGCTGGCTGAATCAAGAATGATCGGTTGCACCCTCCTATGCATGAGATTAATCTGTGCTGCCTGGGTTTCCTTTTTCTCTGACCAAGGGAAACCTCTTCCAAATGTCATAGATAAAACACAAACTCTTTGCCTAATACAGTCAATCTGAGTGTGAACCGTGGATATCAAGTCCAAAAACAATCTAACGTCGTAAGGTCTCGACACCACCACCAAGAGGTTCCAACTGAAACTCTTGCCTCTAGGGTCAGATCAAACCATCAGCGTAAGTGTGATTATCGAGTCTCCTCCCAATGTTATCTCCAAACTTGAGGATCAAGTCAATGGTTTAACAAGAAACTCAAGGTCTAGGACACGATTCGTGGATGGAAGGAATGATTGGTACCTAAGTCTATTGATACGGAAGCAAGTAGTATACATAGTTCGTACCTTGAATCATTCTTATATACCTTGGGTCACACTCCTTGACATCATGTAGCTATTCTCTTCCTCTTCCCTCTAGCTCCCTATGCCTGTTGGGGAATAAAAACCTAGGTGGTTATAAAATGTCAAAATGTACACCAACCCATTCTTCTCTACTAGCTCTACTTCCACGTCTGCTACCCTGAAGATTCATCTGTCCTTAACACTTCCTCTTCTCGAAACATTTTTACATGCTCAAGTCTCTGAGACTGGTGTTGGTTTCCTGCATTCCCACTACTATCAATCGTTGTCTATACCTGCTCGGCCAATGAACATTCAACTAAATGTTTTTCTCTAGCATCCTAACATAGGTAGTAATGCAAATAGGAAATGAAATTGTTGGCTCATATTTCCCGAAACACATCTCACTCATAGGTCCAAGCACCGAAGCACAGATTGTATCGTATTCATCGAGTTCCAGGAACAATCGGTACGCCTAGATGAATACTCAACTACTAACATGTAGTCCTTCTGAAACTATAGAATCTGTAGGGAACTCTCATCTACCTCCTCATGTGAGTCTTCAGCCAACTGTGAGTCTGGATCACCTCAGAACATGAGGGGTATTTGATGCTAAAACAGATGTGAGGCACTAAGCCTACAACTAACCTCTAATCGTACTGCCGGTTGCAACTTCTTACCAAAATGTAGTGATATAGCTGATACACTACCCAGAGGTACTATCTCAATTAATGATCAAACTAAATATGTCTCATCACTATGTACACCAACCTCTTGGTCACTCACTAGAAAACACTAGAAATCACCCCTACCCAGTACTCTGCTTCCTAGGAATCTGTCTCGCCATGATACCTCAGAGGCCTCACCCGCTGGAACTCGTGTAACGCGGTGAGTTGGCTTATACTATCCTTTAGTGCGGCTAGTTGCATCTACTACCCAATGGGTGGTGGTGCTGCTGGTACACCACCCGAAGGTGCCAACATAGTAATAGGGACCTGCACCGGATACTCACCGCTCGGTGGGCCGTCATCAGGAAATCTCTCAAAACACCAACTAGCTATTTGTGTGGAGGCATCCTAAACAGATGCGACATGGTCAAAAGACTATACCTGGTGAGCTGACCTACTTTTAGCTGAATTAATGAATACTTTTGAAAAAAAACTTGCAATCAGTGTTTTCGTACACTGAGTCGGAAATCAGTAGTCAGGGTCCTGGTGTATGGATACGTCGGCCGCTGCACCAACACTGGACTCCTTGAATTGAATACCACACTCGGTACCATTAAAAATATTGCTTCACTAAAACGAAAATATCAGAGTCCTAAGTTTTGTGGTAGAAGCAACTCCTCTGATACCAATTTTTCACGACCCTTCCCTCGGGGCCCATGTCGTAACTACCCCAAGCCCGCCTTAGATAGGCCAGGGGTAGACGACTAGCACCAAAGGAATAAATCCCTATAACTGGGAAGGCATAGCCTTTACAAAACACAAACATGCCAAACCAAAGAACAGGAGGAAGAAAACACTAAGTAAAAAATGTATAAAAAATGTTGAGCTGGAATGTAAAAGGGGATGGAAATACAAGCCCAACCGTAATGTACAAGGAAAAGAAAAAATAGGTACAACTAAAAGACAAACAGCTAGAAGGTGTCTAACATCTCCTAGATCGTCCACCACGGATCCTACCTGGAGGGTTGGTATAGATAGCCTCCTCAGCATTCCACGTCCATCCATCTACACCGGGTAACCTTTGGTCGTGAGCTCCACCTCCAGGTTTCGTCCAGTCCTCGTACACTCCACCTCGGTCATCACTATCCGCCGTCTGCATCCAACACAATGATGTGTCGGTATATCTTGTGCAGGGGTGAGTATAACGATACTCAGTGGGGACCTCGAGACCCTAAAGATATCATAAAACCCAAAAAGGATAATCCAACAAATATGAAATCAATGGATAAGCATTACTTAGGTATATTCCCATTCATATACCTATGTTATCAAGTACCCCATCTCAATCATGAGGAAAACACAAAGGTCATTGACTCAGCTCAAACCAGGATTTTTATTCACGAATCCATGGCTGCTGAAGAACTCCCCCTCTATTGAGCATAGTATTCCTGTCGTGACTCTAAGGTGCTACTCACTAACCTTAGACTAGTTAGGTACTCCTCCTGTCGAGGATCGTGGGTCTGCTGCCTCACACAGTAGCGCTCCCCGCCATGGGTTTGCCACCTCACACAGTAGTGCACCCCTTAAAAGCCTATAGAGGTACTCTTCCTGTCAAGTAACATGGGTCTGCCACCTCACATAGTAGCGCTCCTCCATCATTGGTCTACTACCTCAAAAAGTAGCGCTCCCCACTAGACTAGTGAAGTCACTCCGAACGAATCGGAAAAGTAGTCATCAATTCTCCGCTAGCTTCTAGGACATTGTAGTCTGCTCGCTCATCTCTGGGAGGGTCCTCTACATGAGCTACAAGCTGATACTCCAAGTGTCATGAAGTCTCATGTAGAATTATCACAAGGACATCCATGTCATAGGGGTCTTAACGCAAAATAAGGGATGTCAATCGGATGCTCGGTCTGTGGGTTATTAGTCTTTTTGTCCCGGGGGCCTAGTTGGTTTCGTGTACGAACCAACCCGACAATATCTCAACTATACCCTGAACTTCCATGGGGTATTTTTTAAGGGACTATTTCAAAATGAAATTACCAACACCCTTGACTGTTCATCAAATGGACGCCTGGTGCAAAAGATATGCCCAATGTAAGCAATGGGTCATTAGTGGGCCTGGGTCCGGTCTGACCCTGTCGGACCGACTCGGCCCAACCAAGTCTGGGTCGACCTGGTCTGGGTCGACCCAGACATACATTCTAGGTCTGACTCGGCCCGTTGGGTGGGTCAGCCTACTGTGTTTCGACCCTGTCCGTTGGGCTCGAATGTCGGGGCCGGTTCGGCCAGCACAACGATGGGGGTGGCTCAAGAGTCTGCGGCTGGGAGACCAGTGGGCAGGCCACGCAGGGTGCGACCAGGCTATCGGGACACCAGGCAGGCCACGGGTGCACCGGGCAAGGTGTCATGGTGCCAAGCAGCGTTCCGGGGCAGCGCCCGCGTGGGTGGGCAGCGCGCCGGGGCAACGGGCAGACCGCGGCAGGCAGCCGCGGGTGCACCGGCAGGGCGCTGAGGTGCTGGGAAGGCTGTCGGCAGCAGCCGAGCAGGCAGCCTGCTGGGCGTGGGTGCATAGGGTAGCGCACTGGGGTGCCGGGCAGGCCTCCTGCAGGGACCGGGTAGGCCGCCGGCTGGGTGCAGGTGCGCCAGGTAGCCCACCGGGGTGCCGGGCGGGCCACCCGTCAGGGTCGGGCGGCCACCGGCAGGGTGTAGGGTGGATGGGAAAGCCGCTGGCGGGGCGTGGGGGTGATGGGTAACGCGCTGGCAGGGTGCAGTTAGCACGCCTGGGACGCCGCGGGTAGGCGGGTCGGGCGCCGCTCAGCCAATGATGTTTGGCCGATAGCATTGGTGTGATGCGGTGGTGGCGCGATTTGTGGAGGTCGTTGGTAGCATGACCGATGTAATTACTGCCTTCATCAGTGTCACCTTAACGTCATGTCATCGTCATCGAACAAGAACAACAAAGGGAGGGTCGGACCGTGTTCGTATGGCCCGATCCCTCCTCGTTACGGTGTTAGAAATCGGTGATTCTCATTCCATATCGTTGTTCGACGAAGAATGTGGTTTATTCTCATAATTAAAATAACACAAAAATTCATGTACCTCGCTCGTCATTCGTCATTTACAAAGTCACATGAATAGGGTGTCATTCTTTTGATGTCAGAGGAAGAAGATATATCGGATCGTCGTGTATCGAGTCCGCCATGCACTTCCAAACCTGAGTTTCCTTGGCTTGTTAATGATGCTCCACGTCGGTAGGTGTAAAAGGAAGAATTTGAAGAAGGACGGAGTTATTCGTTCTTAATTGGAGAAGAAGTAATACTCCAAATGTTGGGTGTCGCGTCACTTTTCCAGCGTTTCGTTGCTTGGTCAAACGATCCCAAAACCTCCTACTAAGATTCCAATATATAAGAGAGGGGGAGCGGTATATAACCATCATAAAATTTATGATAGTTTATTTATTATGAACCTTTATAATTTCCAACGATGTGGTTACATAATTTAAAAAGGTGGGTCAAGAAAATTAAATAGTGTTGGTGGAATTTAAGAGGTGCGTTGGCTTAATTATTGGGAGGATTCCAAGAGTCTTTCCCCACATAACCTGCATCAAAACAAAATATAGTATTTAATTTTATGGTGACACATAAAATTAATTTGATAGAAATTAATTTTCTATTGACACATTAAATTATTTGGAAGTATTTATTTTCACATTGACACATAAATTTAATTGGAAGCATTTAATTTAATGTTGAAAAATAAAATTAATTGGAAGGGGATGAGAGGTTTATTTTCCCTCCCCATTAATTGGGAGGATAGGTGTCGTGTTGTACCCACGTCATAACCTCTCACAAGAGGTTATGCTTGTGTATGCCCCACCACCATAATCTATCATGATGGTTAGGGTGTGGTGATCTCACCTCCAACTTCCAAGTGGAGGTTCTAACCAATGAACACTCAACATGATGGCTAAAAATAAAATAACGTGTTAGCTCACTTTATTTTATTAATTTTTTTGAACCCATAATCTAACTTTTACTCTTGACCAACTATCATCAAGGTGAAAGTCTCCTTAAGAGAAAAATGGCACTGCGAGTTCAAAGGTGTCCCCATATTTCAATTCCGAGCACCGGTTCAAAAGTTACAAAACACCGCTCATGCATTTTCTGAACGTACCCAAAAAAAAGTTCGGAAATTTTTTATTAGATACCCTCGACTCTCTGCGGTCATGGTTACGATATACCTAAGTGAAACATGCCCTAACGAACCCAACAGTACTCTCAGATTTTCAATCTGAGTTACCATTTACATGTTATGAATTTTACAATAAAATAATTTTCACTTAATTATTTTATTTGCGGCCAAAAACTAACGTTTTCTGGTGGCCCTCGTCGGCCAATGTTAGTATCTGCATAAATAAAGCATGCCCTCATGTGATCAGTGGTGGTCTCAAAATTTTTATCCAAGCTACAGTTTGTGAGTTATAAGCATTTAAAATATAAGATAATTTATTTAATTATTTTATTTACGGTTATGCCATTTTTGGGATTTCACACAGGAGGCCCATGACCACTAAACACAAGTCATGTCTCGGTTAAACTCGCCATCCTGAGCACAATGGTGACTTTGGATTCTGATCTGAGTTACCGTTCATGATTTATTCTACTTTTTTTGGAAAACTACTTATGTGTGTTAACTTAAGCTTAACAAAAACATCAGAAATTGATTTCTGACACACCAGGACTCGGAATTAGGCGTCATTAGAAACAGTGGACCTGTAAATTTCCCATGTATTTAAAAAAATTCCCATGGGAATTCCGTGTCATTACATTCAAAACCTAAAATGGAATGACTATAGATAACATAGATTAAAATGTATTGATTTAATGGATATATTTCATATTAAATTATATGTCATATTATAGATAATGGATAAAAATAAATTTTTTATATGATCTATTTAAATGGATAACAATTTTTTAAAATAGGAAATCCTTTCATTATATATCATTAATAAATTTATTGGGATTATGAATTTACTAAAAAGAAATTCATTCATAACGAAAAGTATGTTGAAATGAATGTATAAAATAATGCAATAAAGGATTCATTAGATAAGAAATATTAAAATTTATTTTGAAAAGTCATATTGTCAATTACCAAAAATTTATTAATAAAAATGTTCAGTTTTAGTATTGGATGAAAAAGGGACGTATAAATGATGTGAAGGATACTAATAGTCTTGAAAACATAGTCTTCAAACAAAATAAGGGAACATACATTAACGATTTATAATATTATTTTATGTCTGTTTGGATGAAAAAAGTGAATTTACTATAGTAACATATGTTAGTTATGTTGATATCATAAAAGAAATTAAATCAGGACACTCTTAGTTAATTTTAATAGTTAGTAATATTTATCGATGATATTATTGTATATTCAAAATGTTATGAGGATATTTTGAAATATAAAATGATTTTTCTTGAGTATTTATTCATCACTTGTTTGGAAATGTATATTAAATGTTTTCTATAAATATTTAATGTTATTTTAGAATAATTTTTTATATTGGTGATAAATATTAAATAATAAATTGTTGATGTAGTCCCAATTCTTAGTTTTAATATGTGTTTGATGATGTGGTAATAATGGGATGACTGATTTTGGTAAAATATTGTTATATTGTATTAATAACATTTAAATTTATTATTAATTAAATAAAAAAGTAATCAATTATATTTTTTGATAATGTTTATCATATTTTCTTGATAATTATTTTTATTTAATAGTTTATGAATTTGTAAAATATTGTTTGGAAAATTTGAGGGATAAAGATATAGTAATTTTGTTATTAATATATAATCCCATTGAGGATTAATGTGTTATATATTCAATGAGATTTGGGAAGTGTTAATTATTATGAATATTTGATTAGGGTATATAAATTGGTATATATTTATATGAATTATTAATGTTGATGCTGTCAAATAATTTTAATTCTCACAAATCATTTATAGTTATAAATTTTTAAGTTACATCTTGTATAATTTTACTTATAATCATAAATATCTTCTGTTATCATTTATATCATAAAATAGGTTCACATATTTTGGCTAAGAATCAGTCACATATACATATCATAATGATAGTTAAATCACTAATACATAACTCAATAATAAATAAGTTACTAACATAGGTCTATGATACCAAGGGAATGATATACCAGTAGAGAGACGGACTGAAAGAGAGACTCAATGTTTTTATATATATTTGATACTGAGACGTAAGTAACTAATTGCTATGTTTCTGACACATCACCTACTGATAGATCAGTTGAGTGAACTGGATTTACAGATGCATGTGTCATCCACTAATAGAATGGTCTACAAAAATAATGACTTGTCAACATGTTAGGACACTGACAACAAGAGTCACTTATGGATTGAGTCAATAAAATCATGATACAACAATAGTTTGAGACACAAATAGTCAGAGATACAGATAGTCTGAGATGCCAATAGACTGATACACTGATCATATATATCTATAATTCAAACTTATTACTAATAGACATATTTTTTTACTAAATTATACTAATTTTATTTATTATTTTTTATAGAACATTAATGAAATTTTTTAAAGAATAATACAATATACCAACACATGATTGAGAAAATTCTCTACATCAGCTGACATGTATAAAGAGCATACCTAATTAATATATTTTACACACATATTGATGATAAGTGGCATAGATTCCTCATTCACCATAGGGAAATAACAGAATATATTATTAGTAATCCTACACAAAGACATTACTAAGAACCATAACATGACGTACATTTTATTTCAAAAAATATATAATAGAAAAACACATTAAGGAGGCATCTACCTTCCTGGAAAAAGAAGTCATCAGCAAAAACAATAGTCTCTTTTTAAGTATGTTTTTAGAATTCGACAATCGCTCCACATAAACAACCATTGTGGAGTCTAGAAGCACCATATCATGTCACACATAGCTTTCTAAACACTATTTTCATTATATTACTCTACATGTTTACATTATTTAAAATACAACTAGTATGTGTCCTTATTATATTAAAATAAACTACACAATTTTTAGAACTAGAAAATTAAAAATTATCATCACCAACGTACAAATTAAATCCTTACACTCCCACATATCAATGTTGAAGAGGTCCTTGGATTACCTTTCTGTTTGTTTGGTAATACCACATATATTGTAGGAGAGGTCTATTTACCTATATAGTTTTTATGTTGTTCTGTATCCTAATCCATTGTGTAGATCATATTCATTATATAAAATTCAAGGTGGTAGGTGATTAACCAGTGGACAATACTATTTTGCTACATGAGACAAAATCTATTGGTTGAATCTATTGTGATATTTATAATTTAGTTTTTCTTATCTGTTTCTATTAATTCAAATATGAAAAATTCTATTCACTTTTATATTTAATCAATTGTAGTGTTTTTATTATAATTTAATTTAGTCGAATAATTTAATATTTAAAAATAATAATTCAACTTATCTTTACATAGAATTAATCAATATTTTAGAAATATATCAAACAAACAAATATTTTATAAATTTTCTACATTAGTTAACTATTCATTATTTTATTTCAATTTGGAATTTTTAATTATCATTTTTTATATAAATATTTATATGAGCTCATGTAACCACATCCCACCACCGCTGAAGTCTCCTACATTGAAAAACATTTGGTATTAGATGTGTTTAAAATCTTGTTCACAAGTCATTTCAACTATGTTTTTAGTAGTGTTTTTAAACATCTCAAAATTTATGTAATATAAAAATTTATATTACATTAAATTATGTTCTTTTCATTGATTATAGATAATATATAGGATTGTTTTTCTATAATAAAAACTCCCTAAATTAATTATACTAATTATTCCCAGTTGAAAATTCAACATAAAATAAATTCAAAAAGTATTTTTTTTATATTTCGATTATAATATAAGTTAAATAGGAAATCCCAAAAAAATAATGAAATACACGTTGTGAAGCAACATAATATTCTTAAAATAAAAATTTTAAATCTATGAATGCCTTTTTTTGGGCTTCATGAAATAAATAATTTAATAGAATATCAACTCATAAATCTTCTTATGAAATTTGGGATATTTTATATATTTCACATTATGGAACCACAAATATTAAGGAAATGAGGCTAAACATGTATACATTTTAATATCATAACTTTATGTTGAAGATTGAAGAATACATTTACGGTATGTTTCCCTGGTTCAAGGAGATAGTTACAATAATGAGCTCTCTTTTTAATCCTTTTGAACATTGGAAACAAACAAATCGACTACGTAGATGCATACTAGATCGATGGAGAGGAAACTCAGTATCAATAAAAAACTCCTCTGATATCAGTACACTAACTATAAAAAAGATCATAGGAATGCTAATGATGTATGCATAATATATCATGGTAAACAGATATGAAGATGATTAACATAATGCGATAGCCATGGGACATCCAAACAACAACCTCCAAACAAAATGTGATTCTACAACATCATGCTAGATGTTCCACCAATAATGAATCCAAAAAAGATAGTGGTGAATAAATGTCTTAGTTATCTATGAGATTTATTATGTTTTATAAAAGAATGTATTTATTTAGAAAACCTAGTTATAAGGTGATGTATGAAAACAATGGTAACATGAAAATTGAATAGAAGGGAAAAGAAAATACTAATGAAATTGGTTGTTATGATTGTAATAAATGATTACATGTTAATGGTGAAAATACTAACATAATGTTTAATAGGATATATGATGGAAAATATACAAAGTACAAGAAATCAATGATTTCTCCATGGAGTACCTCTAAGGATATCTCTAGTGAATATGAGTCTTCCCAAGATGAGATGTCTGAAATAACCAAAATGTCTTCCATGAAAAAAAAATCCTAGGTAACTCTATAACATCCTATATAGGAATCATAATATTTCAGAGATGAATCTAATTATGAATATATGAAAAATAAATAAATTTTTTTATATTGTAAAATGATCGAGGATACATGCAATAAACTAATGGATAAGTATAATTCTCTCAAGAAACAACAAGATTTAACTATTTTTTATCTGAACGCACTATTTTTAGGGGGAATAATTCCCAACTGCTCCATACGAATATTGAACTAAAACTGTATAATGTGGAATTGTAGAATATTTTAATGAAATTTAAAAATTGTAATGATAATTTAGATTAAATTCATGGAATAAATGTTTCTCTCAAATATACTGATGGTATTAGATATCATCCAAGATAATGATATTTTTTTAACCCATTTTGTATCTAAATCTAGAAAATTCAGTTTTATGCATAAATATAGATATTATTTTCATTGTCATAGAAAAATAATTACATATAAGACCTCTAGTTGTTCTAGACAAAAAATTGATTATTTATATAATTCAATAAATTTAATATTTGAAACCCATAATGATATTTGGGTTCCCAAATAATTAATTACTAATTATACTGAATAAAAGAAAGTCTTGGTAACAAGTATTTTCTTGTTGGAATTGTTTCTAAGGAGTTTGGGTAAGAGCTTATGGTATGTGGAAAGATGGTTCTCAAGAGAAATGACAATGTACTATTGAAGATGAAATAATCATATCAATATTGATGGTTGGAATTTCAACTTTGTGAAAATAAAAAAGGATAATGTATTGGCCTTAGCCAAATCTTTATCACAGATTCAATTATAACTTCTAATGTTCTCTGTGTTAACGATCTTATGTATTATCTGATTAGAATATCCAAATTATGTGATGATGGATTTAATGATATATATTAAAATGATGCATGTAAAGTTTTAAATTATCATAATTATTATGTATTTACTACTTTTAAAAATGAAAATGTGTATGATGATTATTTATATTATTGTGTTTCTAAAAATGTTTCTTACTTCAATGCCTTCAAAATGGGTCTTGGGTCAATCAATGTAGATTGGGACACTATAATATTCACACCCTTAGGAATATGACATGGAAAGGAAAAGTCAAGGATTTACAGAAACTTATGATTCAAGTTTTAATGATTTAATACTTTTCAAAAGGAAAATAAAAATAAAATATCATTCAAACCAAAGAAGAAAATTTCAACAACTCGTCCTCATGAGTTAGTTCACATGGATTTTTTTGGACCATCTATTATATCTAGTCCAGATGAGAAATTATATTTTTATGTTCTAGTAGATGAATTTTTATGGATACATGGACTTTCATATTAGCTCATAAAATTGAAAAATTTTCTTATTTCACCCATTATGCTAGGTATGTATAAAACTGAGCTGGACTTAGTGTCAAAAATGTAACAGGTTATCATGGTCTTGTTTTAAAAATTCATGAATTTGAATCATTTTTTTAAAAAAAATTCTATTTTCATATCTATATGATCTTAGGACTCCCATGAAAAATGTACTTATAGAAAGAAAAAATATAACCATACAAGAAATAGTAGGAACTATACATGGTGAAAATAATTTAACTATTTACTTTTTTGAAAGAATCTATAAATAAATAATGATATATAATCAGTATGTTTTAATATGACATATCCTTAAAAAACCCTTATGAGTTATGGAATAATAGGAAGCCTAATGTTAATTATTTTAATATCGTTGGTTGCGAAGTATTTATCTTTTATACAAGAGATAATTAGGAAATTATTCCATCATAATTAATGAAGGAATTTAACTATTCTTTTCAAAATATGGAAAATCTTATAAGGTCATCAATAAAAATCCTTATGGGTGGTAGAATATATAAATGTAAAATTTATTGGAACATATCTATATTATCTTAAGACCTCCCTAGAAATATTGAAGAGAATTTTTCAAATTCTGCCTTGATTTCTATACCATCTGGCATTTCTTTAAAGACTGAAAAAATCATCATGTTCAATAAAATTTTCAGATTCTAATCAGAGTGAACCTGAACACCTTGATGAATATGAAATATGTAGCCCTTATATTTCTAAATCTCTTATAACTCTTAAGGAACACCCCTTAGATGTTGTATAAAGATAAATAGATAATGGAACACACACTAGAGCTTCTCGAATTATCTAGGTTTATCATAATGTCTTCTTTTCACATTTAAAAATTTAAAATATCATTGATTTTATCAATAGTGAATTTTGGGTGATGGTTATGAAAGATAAATTTATTTAATTTGATATAAAAAACATCTGGAAACATGTTGATAGACCCAATAACACCATGGAAATTATCACTACATGGGTGTTTAGAAACAAAGTTCATGAATCTAACACTATAGTAACGAATAATTTTATATTAGTAGCAAAAATATATATTTGAAAAAGGAAATATACAATGGAGAAACAATTGAATTTTTTCCCAAACATGAAGTTGTTATAATACTATTAACTTTTTCATTACATTTGAGTTTCAAAATCTATCATATGGATGTTAAAAGTTAATTACTAAATGGTTATATAGTTGAATATTTTTCGATTGAAAAAAATATTAACAAATCATTATTTCCGAAATCATTTTCTTTAAATAAAAAATTTATTTTTATATTTTTAAAAAGGCTCTATGATCATGGCATGATAGACTCAACAGTTTTTCTGATTTCCAGAGTTTGAACAGATGTTATTGACGACCCTACAAATTTAAAAAAAAATCTAAAGATGTTTTTTCATTTTGAAAAAATGTTGATGATAGTATATTTGAATATTCAAAAACCCCATTATGTATTCATTTTTCATAAATGATGCCAAAGGAATTTGAAATGTGTTTAATTGATGAACTCAACTTCATTCATGTATTTAATTTTTTTCAAAAGAAGTTATTATTTTTAATCAAAATAATTACAAATCAAATCCTTTAAACTATTTGCCTTAATAATTCAAAAATTATCATTAATATTATGATTAACACTTTCAAATTAGATCTTGAGGAAAATTAAAAATTAGTGGATAAAACCAATTTCAATTGTATGATTGGAATTCATCATTAATTTACTGCTAGCCGGCCTAGTATTATATTTTTTGTTGGTATATGTGATCAGTTTCGAAAAAAATCATAATGTGTCACATATTCTTCTCTATATAGAATTTCAAATACTTAAAATATACCTAAAAATTAGGACTATCCAATCCTAAAGGAGATTATATTTATATAGTTAGTTATTATGATACTATTTTGGTGGTTCTCTGTTAGATATAAAAATAACCTCTAGAACAAATGTCTTTTTTGGAATGTATCTACTTTAATCATGTAGTAAAAAGATAATTTAAATTGCATTATCTAATTATTAGGCAGAATACATATTTTCTAGTTTTTTTGTGTTCATATATTATAGATAAAAACCCATTACAATATTATGGATATCACTTTAGGCACGTCCCTATTAATTGTGACAATATAATTGCTATTAATATTTCTAAGAATCTATTTTATCATAGTAGAAAAAAACATATGGATATGATATATAAATTGTTTATATATCATTATTAAAAATATAATATAACTCATCAATTCAATGTTATAAAACAACATCTTGTTGATATTTTTAGTAAGTCTTTAAATTATGAGTGGATGAGTTACATTGGATATAAGTTAGGTTTGATCAATTTTTATGTTAACATTATTCATGAATCACTGATAGGACCTAAAATTCATGACCCACTAATTGTAATTACCAATTATGACTCACTAATAATAGCAAATAAGGGTGACTCACAGACAAGGCTCACCAATGTGCCTCACTGACCGATATATATTTATTTATGAATCTGCAATTTTAAACAGCGTTGTTTTATTTTTCTTATTTAATTTTATCTCGCTTTCTATTTTTAATGTTTTTTTAAAAACTAAATTATAAAATAAGGTTTGGTCTAATACTTTTTAACGTTAATCATTTAATCTAAGACAATTTACCTCAAACTCTTTTATATGGAGCCGCTAACTATATCTCCTGAACCAAAACCATCGAACCTCTATCAATTGCTTATGTCAAGAACCTTATATAACGATTTGTGGATGAGTCTAATAGATACAAGATGCAAATAAGTTATTTTAAGCAACATAATTCAAGTCATATTCATCTAGAATGAGAGAACACAATCCTGATGCATGATAAATTAGTGCACTGGGATGATTGTTTGAAAGTACCACATGATGGTATATATGATGACTATCAAAGAAGTGCTCCTCCAACCAGTGACCCTTTTCATTATGAGGAAGAATTAGTTGAGTTTAATGTAAATGGAGGGAATATGAGGCCTATTGTAATATATATTAATGGTTATTATAGTCTTATATTCAAATTCTTCCAACATCAATAACATCCATGGAAAGGCTATTTTCTCTTCTTTATGTACCACAATGTTGATTTTTTCAATCTATTCAAGAAAGGTTATAATATTAAATAGTGTAGATATTTTATGGTTCATATCATTGATATGATCAAACCCTACTATAATAGGAAATCATTTTTTTGTATAAGGATTATCTCTAATATTTATAAATATAAGTGGTTGGTGAATCAAGGTAAAGTGACAATTTTAGCAATGATGGATTATTTCAATTAAAGGTTATCAGTAGAAGGATGATTATTATTTATATCCCCTTGAGAATATATGGTTTGATGATACAAAAAAATCCTATGAATAATTAAATCCTACAGAGCATCCCCTTAGTCCCTAGAATATGGTAGACCATAGTCTAGGACCAGATGAGGTGGGTTTATTTTCAAAAGTATATATGGATGAAGAAGGTCAAGGATTTGAATAATTAATAGAAGATAGAAGTGATCCTGACAGTTATAAATGTCTAATGTGGATCACTTATGGTCCTTCAAGTTTACCTAGTCCTCTACTGTCAAAATAACAACTTCTAGTTGAGGATGATGGGGAGGATATGAAGAATCAGATGATATTGTTCATGAATATAGATCGAGTAGTGATGAGGAATATATTGAATAGGAATACTGTGAAAGTGTATCATAAGAAACTAAGGATAATTATTGAGATGAATAATATTTTGAGAAATATAGTGTCAATGATAAAAAAAATTAATTGATAAAAAATATGGAATTGATAGAGTAGATGAATTAAATGATTGATTATATAGTGAATCAAATAATCTAGGTGATGATCAAGGCCTGAATATTAAACCTATCACCACATCCTTAGTGAAACATTATCCAAATATGGAATGTCATGAGTTTTCAGAATGATATGGCAGAGGGTAATGGGACCATGATGTCCATGTTCATGTAGAAGTTCTTTCTATAAGGTTAGTTTTAGTGACCCCAGTGATAGAGTTTGTCTATTTGATTAATGGGAAATCACCTGTGGGGAATATAAAGGCTATGAACAAAAAGGATGATGTACATCCTCTAATTGATGACATTGGTGTGCCATTATGGAATAGGGATAGAGGATATGTTACATTTTTTGGAGTATATTGATTTAGATGATTGTATAGATACTTGTACACCTACTTTAAATCATGTGGAAACATTAGAATCTATTAAATATGTCAAAAAATATGATCTTGATTATTTAAAGTAATAATTGTTGTATATTGTTTGATCTTATTATTCACATCCACCTATATCAGTTCTAATACACAATGATAGAGGTACAAATTTGATAATAAGAAGAATTGTGTTTTTGGTTCAGCCTCGGTTGGTCTCAATTCTGGGAGTCATTTTCCATGATAATAAAAAAATGAGGAATGAGCTGACTGTTATAGTTTCAACCATTAATGATATCACTATTGATTATATGAAATACATGGATAATGTTGTGAAAACTATTGAGGATGTAACTTGAAGGAGTAAAACTACTCATTTTCACCATCCTAATCATGATGTGAACCTGTTGAGATTAGATATTTGAGATATAGTGCAAGGTTCCCCTACTTTTTATTCTCATGTAATTCATTTTATAGATTTTGAGATGATTATATCTATTATTCTAGAGGAAAATTAGACTATGATTGGTATGAATAATTAATAGATACTTTATATGATCATGAATAACAGTGAACATGATCATTACATAGTCAGATTCTACTCAAAATAATAAACGGATCCTCATGAGGAAGTAACCAAGATGGTAAACATCTATTTTAATAGGGTTTACACCAAGAAATAGTTAACAATTAATTTCATGTGTTTGATGAAAATTTTTAGTCTACCTCCGTTCACTAATGAAAAATAAGATCAAGATAGAATACTTTAGTAATTCACCCCTACCCTTCAACTATTTATGATGAATAAGAATGATTTTGAAAAATCTATGGATTATGGTGGGGATATAAGAAAGTTATTCATCAAGCTATTGATGTACCACTAGCATCATCCAAGTACTTTCACTGTTGCATAAGGAACTCACCTATCATTCCTCTCTCTCACCATTATTCATCTTCATCTTCACTTTGACTATTACCCATGCTTAGGCTTATAGTCATATTAAACCTATCGTCTATCAAGAACATACTTGTCCTCATCCATTTTCTCACCCTTGCTTTGCTCCATCTATTTTTCAAGGATTTCCACTTATATCATTCATTATGATCATTATTCCTTCCACTACATATATGTCCTCACATCTTTTTACTACAACATATTCTTATACTTAGGTAAAACTAGTGATGTAATCTGATGTAAACTAAAAGTAGTGGGATCAATCTTTTATAGGGATTTTTTTTTGATATTTTTTAATCTCATTTATTGTTTGATAATGAAATAATATATATTTATTTTTATCTCATTCTATAACCTTTATTTTCAATAATTGTTTCATTTTTTGATAATCTCAAAAGGGGGAGAATTTTTATGAAAAACATATCAGGGGAGATCTAAATTATAATATTAAATCGAAGGATAAAATTATCTTAATAATAAAATTTAATAAGTGATATATAAATCTATTTCTATATTTCTTAATGATTTCACCTAATATTATAATTTCCACACATATAATCTATGTATGATTTTTTTTAGACTTTACATTGATAATCATAAATTAACTAATGTGTTATATAATGTTATTATTTGTGATCATAAAAAATTGTGTTATTGATGGCCTAAAATAGTTTTATTTCTCAAAAATAATCCACAATAATTATTTAGTATGTCATATTATGTTTAATAATGTTTAATTATAAAACTAAACATCTATTTTTAGTGTTAATATCATCAGAGTGGTTAATAGATTTTAGCTAATAATAGGTCAATGATACTTGTCCAACCAATAGTAGAGTCACTGATACCTAACTCACAGAGACATAATTTATCATCAAAAGTATGATCTACTAACTAATTGAGCTGCTGATATTCCAACATACAAACAGAACAACATAGAGTTTTCCTATGTATGAGCTACAGACATGTGACTCACCCATAGCAAAGTTACCACTGCCAAAACTACAAATATATTGACTTATAGATCTTAAGTTACTGAAGCTTGTTTGATACATTGATATAATGAACATTTGACAGACTAACAGATAGATATCTAGAGACATCGACAACATGAGTCACTGACATCATCGGTCATGAAATCATGAGGCACCTTAAATAAGTGACACTGATAGTCTGAGATACAGACAGTTTGATATTCCAACAGACTGAGCCACTGATTAATTTCCTCTATAATTCAATTTAATTAAAAATTGTCATATATGTGTAATTTAATGCCAATTTTTCATTAATAAATTCTTTCAAACATAATTAATGAAATTTTCATAGAACAATACCCGGTACAAGGTTCTTGCACATGACTGAGAAAATGTTCCTTGTCGTCTGACATCTATAGAATACATACATGATCAATATTTTAAATACACACATATTTTTATGAGAATCAAAGAAGATACCTTTTTCACTTTATAGAAAAACACAAGAGCTACGTACTGTGAATAAATGAAGATGTTAAAAATAACCAAAATGACACGAAAATTTGTAGCAAAAACATAAAATATAAGAAAAAATCAAGGAATAATCTACCTTCGTATAAAAATAATACATTAGAAAAAACAACACTTTTTCAATCCATTTCTAGAAATCAACACTATAATATATTCTACAATTTTAAGGAGTCTAGAAGATGCATAGCCCATCACACAGATCCTTCGAAAACCTATTTACATTATTTTCCCTAGCTGTGTAGATTATATAAAATTCGAATTTTGTGTTTCTCTATATTATAATAACACACTAAAAAATATGGTAATCCATAAGATTCAGATATATATTCACCAATGTATAATTTTTAACCTTACACTCCCACAGATAATAGTGGATTTGGTATTTCTCTGGCATTCCGGTTTGTTTTTTACGCCAATGAATAATTTGGAAGAGTTATATTGACCTAGAATATTCTTATTCTATTGAATACCCCGATATAGGATGTGGATCACATTCATTTATATAAATTTCATGGTGGTATGTGATCACCAATTATAGTGAACTATTTCCCTACTTTAGACCGATCCTCTTATTTTAATCCATTGTGCCTTTTCATGCTTAGTTTCTCTTATCTATTATTTTTTATTAAAACTAGAAAACTTTTCTTCACTCTGATAATTAATCATAGATAGTGTTTAAATTAGACTTTTATTGATTATAAAATTTTGAAAAATTTACATAGTAATTCAAATTATATTACCTGAGAACTAATAAATCATTCAAAAAAAATTTAAACAATTAAACAATATATATGTAAGATTCTTTGGTTAATAGGGTCATATTTTATTTTAAATTGTAGTACATCAAAATAATATTTTTAGACATAATTTTTTTAGAACTCAATTCTCCCCCTCTCCATCTTCAATTTCATACAAAAACAAACAAATTTTATATTAGGAAATATAATTAACATTATAATTTTTTACAGAGTATGAAATATTTCATGTTACAATTTATGAACAAGATAATAAATTTGTCAATAACACCCTTACATGCAATATGAGTATGGATTAATTTTCAATTTGATAAAAATATTATTTATGATGGGGGTTGGAATGTAATGAACTAATATTTTAGTGGGTATTTTCGATAAATAAATATTTTTTTAATATCTATTTTTTAAATATGACACACAATTAAAATGAAATAGTGATATGTTAAAATTAATATTTTCAATTTTAATATAGTTATTAATTTCTATTATAAAAATGTTAGTAACCATATTATAAAAATATAAATAAAATTGAATTAGTTGGTATTGGGTAGTGGAAGTATACATTATTAAGATCTTTATTTCTTGTCATAAAAAAGAAATAATCTTAACTAATGTTTTCTTTTGACCAAGCCCAATCTAGACACCCACTACTATTGTACGAGTGAAATCTTATATGAGATAAATTTCTGATCATATAAATTCCCACACATTTGATTCTAGTGGAATCACCACTCTTGATTTCTAAAAATGATATATTTATACTTATAAATAACTAAAGATATTTAGGGGCTATGTAATAATAAATTATGATTTATATATTATGTAATCATTAATATAATATATTTTTATCCCGTGTATTATAAAAACTCAATTTTTTTACTTATAAAATTTATAAATGTTTATATTTAAGTATTTTTTCATTATATATCATAATTATAAGATAAATTTCTAATTTTTTTAATTTAACGTTATATACAAATTTTTTTTAACTGATAAGAACAATATTATTAGAGGAAATATTTTAGGGAGTTACGTGAAATAATTGGTTTTTTTGTTATGTAGTGAAAATACCATTATTACAAAAGCTCTATCATTATAATTATATATTCAAGACCTATAAGTAAATAAAATAATTAAATTGGTAAAATATATATTTATTAATAAATTTCATTAATTATATTATTATTATGTTTAATTTGGAGTTCTATGATTAACATTTAGATTATATGAGTAATATTTTCCAATAAAAAGTATTTTTTTCTTTTCCATCAATTAAATATTATTTTTGAAAACAATTATGGTTTTTATTCATATTTAATTATAATCTATTTTTTATTATCAACCAACTAGTATAATAGAAATGAAATAAATTAATATTTTAACCATACAAATATATTTTATTAATATAAACAATCTTTTTCTAATAATGGTTTCATTCAAATTACATTTGATCATGTTAATATTAATATTTATCACCCATATTAATTTTTTGTAATAAAAATTAAGTCAAATATATATTATGTATATTATAATTATGTAATAAGTCTCAATTTTTATTTATATGAAGTAAACGACTTAGGTAAATATAAGTTACCATGGAGAAACAGAAATTTTAATAATGGAAAATATAAGGGTGGAGGATATAAAAACAAGTATAAAACATGTGTGAAATTTAATTTTTTGGTTAATACATACCTAATCTCATCAAGAACTCCATTATATTATATTTTGGATATTATTTATAAGAAAAAAATGTTCATTATATATATTAATTTGAAATAATTATAAAAATATCAATCTCCCCACATACATAAAGGGATTGTCACAACCACATAACGACCATCGTAAAAACTATGTCTCCTCTTCCAAATGTAATATTATTCCTTAAAATATAATCAAATTATTTTCGATTATAATCAAGTTATAATATAGTTATTTAAAACTACCATTAAATAGGAATATTAAAATAATATTTATTTATACATGAATACTCATTATTTTTTCCAATATATTTTGATTTTTTTCTTCATTTAAAAAAAATTATCATTAAAAATAATTTAATGATTATTTATTTTATAGTTAATTTTTTATTTTATATTAATTTGTACTAACCACTATTCTTTTATACTATTTAAAAACCCAAACCGTCATTCATGATTTGAACAGACAATCGCCTCTATAAAGAGATGATTTCCAATTTTAACTGATGTATCCCCATGCTAATTTTAAATGTTATATATATATAAATGTAATATATATATATATATATAATTTTTATTCTTATATATAAATTTTCAATACATCTCCTTTCAGTATAATTCTTTTAGTATAAAATGTTAATTGTATGTTTTGTGGACTACAACCATCACAAAGTAACACATCACATTTTTCATCTAATTTCTTCTTAATTAATAAAATTACTAAAATTTGACTAATGAAAATAAATTAAAATAAAAAATATCATTCAACTTATTTAATATTCATATTATTATAAAATAAACGAGTTCAATATTTAAAAACCTCTTATACTTTTTCATATTTTTACGATTGATCCATTCTAAAAAAATAAAAGATATTTTATATAAATTAACATCATAGTTCTTAAATAGTTTTCAAAAATCTATAATATATGATATAAAAAATAAAATAAGTCAATTTTTTTATAATATGATTAAATTATATTTAGACACTAATAATAACATCAATTCATTAAAAATCAATTAATCCTAATCATTATGAATATCATATTTTAGAATGAAAAAACTATACTAGAATTACATTATAATATTATAAATAATTATAAAATAATTTTCAACAATAGTAATGATATAAGAATTATTATCATTTAGAGAAGTACATATAACTACATCATTGCTACAAATATTGATCAAATAAATATTGAATACATAAAAAAATTTAGAAGTAAATGAAAAATATCTAATACACATGAAAATATTAATTATAAGTTAGTTTTATTAAAGTTGAAATATAATAATATTTTATAAAATAATTCATTATGTTTACTATTTATTTTATAATGAATCATCTATTTCATTTGATAAGGAGTGGAAACATGGTAATTGTATCATGTATTAATTTTCATTCCATTAAAAAACATCTTATTTTACACCATTTTTCCATTGAAATGGTGTATATGATTCCCTTTATTATTTTTTATCATGATTCAGTTATATATTATGATTTTCAGTGCTTTATTTTATGTTATTTAACTCAATGGATTTTGACTAAAAATTTACGAAACAAATTTTGTGGTTCATTATCTCAAATTTAACATAATTTGATATAATTTGTATTATGAAACATCATATCACTAATAAGTGGTGATTATTTCTTATTGAATATATTTTTCAATAGTCATGGTTATTTGGAGTTCCATATCATGTTCCATTTCAAATGGATTTTGAATCCCTGATACCAATGTCAGAAGAGGCTTTTGAGTAAAATTTCACTTAACCCTTATGAGTTTCACTTCCAATATTTATATTCATATCAAAATTATTTTTAAAATTTAATCTATCTAGATTTTTTTATTATATCTAAAAACACTAATTTATTATTTTTAATTTCAGGTGGATCAACATGTTCTCAAAAAATTTCATTTCCCCTTGACTCATATATTTCTAGAAGGTTTCATTTTAAATATATCATACCTTATCAATACTTCCCATTTTAGAATTATCCTTTTTTTTCTTGATAATATTCATTATGTTATTTTGAATATATCATTGTTTATTCCTCAATAATTCATTAATATCATTTTAAAATATTTTCATTCATTAAATAGTCATATAAATTATATTATCATTTTGTTTCTATATTTTTCCATTACCATGTTAAAATAATCTCTTCTTAGTGATTTAATGTAAACATATATATGTACTACATTTTTCCTTTTTTAAAAACATTCTAATAATGTTTTAGTTTTGTTAGAAAATATTTTCTCCTATTTTTAAAAATTATTCCATTCATAATTATATTAAAATAAAATTCAAATTTACTATTTGAAATGATATATTTGTTTATTAGAACACTATATTTTTTCACCTATGACATTATTAAGGGAAATAATTAATACGTTATCATATAAATTTATCAAATGATCCCATCTAAATTTTATATTTTTATGTCTTATGTTATATCATTCACTAATAGATATATTATATGTCACTACCTTTGTCTTAATTAATAACATTTATTATTTTCTATAATTTTTTATCTGATTCCATTATTAGGAGAATAGACTATTATTAATTTATTTCATTGATGGTTTTTCTCCTAGATTCCATACTATTATTAGTGGGATAAATTATTATCATAAAATTATAACTACTACTTATATTGTGTAAATACCATGGGCCTAAATATTGTGATTATGTGGTATTAACCTAAATTTTTACTAAATTTAATTGGATACCAATTTATTATTGATTTAATTACCATCCATTTTTTATTTATTGTTTAATTATGTGATTAAATTTTCAAATGTTATAAAACCCCATTAGATTATATTTTTTATTTATTCTAAAAAAATTTGAATGGAGTTTGAATGAATATTTTATAAACCCAATTTTATTTCCATTTGTTCTTTATGATGTGATATGTGAATGATTCATTTATGGTTTTTATAAGTATGTATGACAACCTGTATCATATAATATATCATAATATATAATTGGTTATATGTTTAAATCAGTTATGATATTTATATGAAGCCATAATTTGGTTTTTTTCAAGTGTGGGTGAATGTGTGTGACTCAAAAGGTGATTTATATATGGGTATAATAACATTTCATTGCAAAAATGGTTGTAGTTTCTTGAGAACTAATGATGATATTTTACTATACCTATTATTGGACCAAAATAATTTTTTATTATATACATCATTCATATGTCTAGATTTGCTGAATTTTTATATCATATTCAATTATATATGATATATGATTTTTAGTTACAATATTCTTATATAAAATTAATATAAACATATGATATCCTTTCCATCACAATGAACATTTATTATTATCTTTTATATTAATATATACTTACCATAAAATCTCACATGAATCATACATTTTAATTTCCATCGGGTTTGAAGTAATTTAATTGGTATGATATGCCTAGAAGACTATATTATGTGTATATTTCATAGGATAAAATGATGGTATGTTATAAACTTATATGTGTCATATATAGTGAGTGATACTTTCATTTGTAGAAAAAACCTTGGAATTTTAATTTTGGTTTTTCCATAACTACCAAAATCAAAAATTTTGAAAGGTCATGGGAATATAAGTAATAAATTAATCATTTCAAGTCATGTAATTAAAAGGTTCACACCCATGTGGATTAAAAAGTATCAATATATCCACAATTATATTATAGACATAATTCATGAATGTGAGTAATGAAAAAGTATTAAAGATGAGTCTTAGAATGGTTTAAACAGAATATTACTCTTTAGAGAATCCTAAATAGTCATGTTAATTAATATAATATAATTTTGGATTGGAGGAATATCATTTCTTACTACTATATTAAGAGACAACCATATTATACAATCATTTTTAGAAACTAATCATGGTTTCTGGGTGTTTTATAGAGCTTGAATGGCTTTAAAAACATGCTTCTAATATTGGAGAATTCGATGTGATGGTGTTGAAATTTATCACCATAAATAATTATGAAGTCATATATCTGGTTAATTATTGACAAATTATATATAATTCCCCATTAATATTGGACTATATCAAGAAATAATTACTACACAATTTTTGACCAGCATAATGTTTTTCTTGTTCAATGCAGTTGGAAGAATTCAAATTATAGATACTCCCCTTCCTTTTTAAATCAATGAAAATATTAATTTACCAAATTATATTTGGAATACTTATAATGAATGAAAATCGGATATCATACTGAAAATTGGATCCATATAACATGTGATCGTGCTTTAAAAAATTTCTACATAATTATTATTTTTTGAATAATAAATGAATGTAGAATTTATTTAATCAAAATTTAAAAGTAATCCAAACAATAATGAAATAGTTACGTCAATACATTATCTCTTGGGAATTGTGTTAGTCAATGTGTATTAATTTTATATAATCAGTATATTTTTCATCAATATAAGAAAATATTAATCTAGTATATAAATGATAGAATATTCTTGATTCCACATCATAATTTTCCACTTTGATGAATTTAAAATGTTCGATATGGTTGTAATGTTCCTTCACCATGTAAAATGGATTATTTTATTTTATATGGATTATTAAATGACATGGTAATCAGATAAAATATTTATTTATATTGATTTTTTAACGATCAGGATGGGATAAAACTACCAAAAAGAAATCTTGTTAAAAAATTTAATTATCAATATTTATCAAAAATATATAGGTAGGGTATTTTAAATTTTTGTTGATGAACATACATAGAGAGAAATGTCTGACTTTTATGAGGGTTATATTTTGGTCCCTAATAAATTGTTTCTTCTCTTTCATTATGATATAAATTTTAATAATTCAATGGATGAAAACACATAGTTAGAATATACAATGTTATTTTCTTTAGACCATATTAGTAAGTTTCAATATAACATCATTTAATGATTTTTTTAACTCATTAAATATTTTATAAATAAATTTTTGGAATGAATTAGGGAGTTCATGATAATATTTTTCCAAATAATCCATTTTTTAGTTTTTTTATGATTAGTATACATTCTTGATCAATGAAAAGTTTACAGTATGACATGTTTAACCAAATAAGAATATGGTATTACATTATAAAGAATGAACCCATGTATAAATATCTATAATTAAATACAACACTAATTAAAATTTATTTTTATTATCTAGAAGCAAGTGTAAGATTAACACATTGTGGATCATGAACATTATTTTGATGCACGAATCTTTCGAAAGGTGGAATTGTACCTATAATATAGGGTCATTATGAATTGGATAAAAGTTGTGGATGTATATCTTGTTATTTTAGATTCATCAACCTAAGATGATATTTATAATATTTAAATACAACACCCTAAATTGTTCCGTATTGATTTTATGATTTCAATTCTCTTAAAATATTTTCTTATTACATATTTACATGAATAGTGGAGCAAAATGGTAGAAATTGTGGGATATAAGTAAAATAATTATTATTAACATTATAATTATATTGTTTATAGTTGTATATATTGTATAAAGTGGGATGAATAGATCAAAATAAGAAATTTATTGAGAAAAAATAATTTTAATATCATTGAAAATTATAATAATGGAGGTGTTAATTAGAAATTGATTAAAATGAGATAATTATTTTAAAATGGATAATAGATTAACCTAATAAACCCTTGATAATATATGGATTGAATGTATAATAACAATATTTTATTTTAGTTTTCAGAATATGATTATTTGACATATTAAATTCATGGGTTCCAAAAAAATTGAATAAATTTTCTATTTTGGGAGCAACATTTTAGTTTAAATATCTATATATTTTTCTATTAATAGATTGTAAATGTTTCTTATATTTCATGACCATGTATATTAGTTCCTTTATGATTAATTTTACATGTTACTTTCAATAGTTAACATTTAAGGGGATATAGATACTTTAGATACAACGAATGTCAAATTAAATTTAAATGATCATTATTTGGTTTGAATAACCCATAATTTAACAAAAAAAAATATACTCATTTCCAAATATAAATAGGGAATAGATGTGGGTACGAGAATATGGTTATGCCCAAAAATTGTGTTCTAGAAATCATTATATATCTTATAATAATAGTAATAAATCAATATGTTTTTCATTATTTATTTATAATCAGTGAAAATACTCATTAATTAGATGATGTGAATTAATTTTTCCCTAATGATTATTTATTGGAGTGAATATTAATATCAATTTGTGAAGTAATAATAATATTCTTTAAAGGGTTATTAAAATTTGTAGGTAGCTTTTGGAAAGATGATCTGAACATCACTAAATATTATTCAATAACAATAGTCAATATGTACATACATCAAAGAAGGTACATTGTCATCAATATATATATTCAATTTATGAATATTAAAAAAATGAAAATATTGTACACAATAAAGTTTTAATTGATTTATATGAAGTTATCAGTTTTATAAATTTTCCAGACATCTCTAATAATTAAAAAATAATATGAATAAATACAGATGTAGTTATTTTAATTTTTCAATACATTGTTTTGGATCATGTATAGAATGGGACAGAAATAGGTTTATCCATGTATAGGGTTTTTGTGGGAAAACATGAATTGAACTATTGAGCAACGAAACACTAGGATACTATAAATATTGATATGAATTGATTTTTTTCTAGGACGAGGATAAAATATATGGTAATAAATTTATATCATTCAATTATAAGAACCGATAAAAATATAGTATCTATATTTTTGGGGTCCTATATTAATATGGAATATATAATTTCAGATAGTATGAATGGACTACCTGGTTAGGGATTATAAAATAAAAAAATATATATTTTTATTTTCATGAAAATTGGGAATAAATAAAGGATGTGCTGCTGGTGAAGGATTATAGCTAGGCTCAAAAAAGATCCTTAGAGGTATGTATGTATCATATTAAAAATAATAATGATAAAATATTTTCATTGAAAATAAAGAAAAATTATCCATTTATAGTGTTATTTAATGAATCCAACCATAGGTGTCAATACGCTATAGTTGTTTCCCACAAACAGACTATGATATCATGGAAAGAGATAGATTTGATATGGAATGGACCACTCTAAGATGTTTAGGTTTCATGAGGGGTGGATCATATAACTAAAATATTTTGGTCATTGGGGTAAGAAAAATGATTTTGTTTAGTTTATTCGGATGTATCATTGTATTTGTTAACCCTAAATAGATGTATACAATTTAATTCCTATGGAACATGATGTTTGTTTTAAGGCTTCAAGTTCTCTCTATCCATTGTAAATATGTAGTAATCTCAATTAGATTACAAGATGTGTTGAAAAAAATATAATTACCAGTTTACATCCAACAAAATTCATTTCATTCATGATATTATCTATGATCATATAACTACTACCAATTACCCTCAGAAAAACTAGTGGTGGTGGGCAATTTTATTGAATGCTGGGGGGATATGGTTCTGATGGACATCAATGTTATGAATGTGAATAATAATTTATCATCATGTTTCCCAAATATAAAATGTTCTATTCAAAAAATTTCATCTATATTTAGTTATACCTAAGTAAAAATACCATGTATTAAAATATAAATATAAAATGGAAGTAATACTTCTGTCCCATAATCAATAAAAAATAAACCTCCTTTTATTTAAGTATATATTATATTATGATTATAAAACAAGGTATGATTGATATATTCAAACCAAATTTTTTTACCCCTATCCACCATGTTTTTTATATATATTAAATAATGTCTACATGACCACCCTTATATAATGTTCTTCAGTTTCACGATATCGATATAAATGGATAAGAAAAAAATTTACACACTAATAATATTTTCATTAACTTATTCCCATTAAATTTATTACAAGTAATTATGGTATCATATAAAGAAATTGAAAATCATTTAAATATTTGAGATTTCATAAAATAATACACAACCATTGATCCAAAATATTTTTTGAGTAGTCAGTTTAACCATAAAGATAAGAATACAACTGAAATATAGATCAATATTAACTAATTTGAAATTGTCTGGATATACGTAATAATGATTATATTCACCATTTTGTAAAATTGATTGATTTATTAGCTTATATAAAAAAAATTAAGGGGTTAATAGATTATATTTTCATGTATGATATTTCAATAAAATAGTTTTTTTAAATTGAAAATAATTTTACATCATTGATGGGATGAAATACCCATATCTACTAACATGGAGAATGTCATATGTAACCATATTATGAACACCAAATGTATATGAAAAAACACTGGTTTAAATATTGAGGGCTACTTTTTTATCATTACATCATTGAAGGGTCCAATTGAAACCACATTTTTATGAAAAATATTAAGAATTTGGATGATTATAATTATTAAAATTTGTATTCCATCAACTTATATTCTGTTTTTATAGGCCCATCACATTATATATCTCTTAAATAAAGATATTATATTATAAAAGATGTCTATTAATGTATTATATTAGTTGTTAAAGATGTGTAATCACCATTATATGAGATGATATTATGTCTATTTATATCATATGAACCTATGTTATGAAATAGAGTTTCTATTATTTTATTTTTACAATATATAAAAATATCCTCATGAATTTGATAAAAAATTATATTGGTTAGATTAACTAATGCATGTTCTTGATTCTTATGTATATATATAATTTAGTATAATACTGGTTCTAACGAAAATTCTGTAAATGATCCAAAAAAACAATATAGGGTTATAAATCCCATTTTCATTAATTCCTAATCACAATTTATTTTCATTAATACAAATGATGAATTATTATTTACATTCATTCATCATATTAGAATATTCATGTATAATATAAAAGTAATATTAATAACATTATACTTTTTGTTGTTTTTTGTGACCCTCAATAGTGGTAATAGTATGAAAATTTTTATTTGGTTAAGAAAATAATAAAAACCCAAAACCTACTAGATTGAGTTTCTGGTCCCCATAATTTACAAAATTTGAAAATACAATTCATTAATGAAAAAAGTATATCATTTTCTTTGAAATTTCAATGAAAGAGAAAACCAATTCATTATAGAGTTTTTTTTATGCAAATTAACTAATTGAAGGATGAAAATATAGGTAAAATTATAATAAAATTCCATTCATTTCTATTTTAAGATACCTAATGGATGTAATATTAATAGTATATCCCAAAAAATTATTATTATATAGAATATATCCTGATTTTTTAGAAAATAGAAGACATTTTATAATGAAAAAATAAATGTGATTCAATTTATATCATTTCTTAAGAACAATAATCTTGAATCATTCTAATGTGTCACTCGATGTTTTTTATTATGTCCTGTCTTTATCCAGTTTTTTTGGAAATACTAATCCTTTTATTGGTTTATAAATGAGATTAATTTATATTTTTGAACATCCATTTATGTCTAATAATCCTACCATTAATTCCCCATATCTTCTTTGGATGTTTTTGGAGAAAAGGATGGTTACATCGATATTTGGGCCAACTGTGAGCTATTTTCATGTTTTAAAAACAACATTTTTTCAATAATAACATATTTTTGTCAACTTTTTCACACATTAAATTTTTCAAATATCCTCTAATGACATACTCAACCCACCATTAACTTTTTTACCCCCTCAGTAATTTATAATCATTGTGGATATGGGTTATTTATTTAAATATTGGGCCAACGCATTATCCAATTTAATATATTAAACATTTTAAATTGTTTCTTTTATATCATATTCATTTTATATTATTTTTTATTGATTCCACTTCTCAATAGATCCTTTTAACCATAGTCTAACACCAATGTTCAATTTTCATTCTTTGGAACTCATCATAATCACGGAATCGGGCTAAATTTATGAAGTCATCTCAGATAGATTAGATTTGATAAGGTAATTTGTTTCATTCATTATTAATTAATTTTTTTCTCATATTCCAAAAAATATTAATTCCCTAGTACATTCAGATAAACAGAGCCTCTGTAAGAATTTCAATTACATTACCTTTCCTTTAATAGTGTAGATCTATAGGAATATGAGAAGTCGTGTAGTTTCCAAGTTGAGATACTTTCCAGATTCTCCTCCCATATCCTTCTCTTTCTAATTGAATTTGGTTTCCTCTTATAAACATGTCATGAATGAACTATTTTAATTTTAAAACATTTGATTTTTTGGCTTTTCAGATCATTTAGGTCTCCCCTTCATTGTTATAGAGTATTGGGAACCACGGTGTGCGATAGCGTGTGTGTGGTTCCCTTTTGACATGGTTTTGAGGTAGGATATACCATTCCCAAGACACTATCTTATATGTTTCATCATTTTAATGTTTTTAGAACCTAATATATATGATTTGTTTTATTTTTCATCCTTTAGAAAATTAACGTGGTGGGAAAAAATGGTTTTTAAGCCTTGTTTTTTAAAAGTAGTATTGTTTTGTTATAAACGTTTACACTGATTGCTTACATAAATGTTCAATTAGCTTATGTACCTAGTTTATCATATTTAGAACATGAGTAAGTATAATGAATAATTTTATGACCTCAAAATGGAATTTTTTACATTTTCATGTCCTTAAAATATGTTCTTTGTTGAAAAGATCATGTCATGTTTTCAGTAAATTGCATGTTTGGATTTAATGTGCATAGTGGGGTTAAAAATGATTTGTTGGGATTTATAAAAACATTGGAAGAATGAAAAATGGAATTGTTCTGTCCTCTTATGTATTTCCAAAATATTTTGCGTTTTATAAAAAACAATTGGTGGTATACATGATTTGGCCTTCAGTTTTCGATAAATAGAATGTTTTCAAACTTTATAAAAATTGTCATGCATTGGATGTGTAACCTAAATGTTGTAATGGATATATGAAACAAATTTCATCTGTTAATTTTGTGTATATTTTTATTTATTAAAAGTGAAATTTTCATCTTTTTAAAATATTATTTTTCATAAATTCATAAAGGCCTATTAGGAAATTTTCTTATAATAAAGGTTTCCATCTGTATTTTAGGTAGTTTCATTTGGGTCTATATAATGTTACAAGAAATTGATCTATTAAATGGTGTTGGAGATGATAAATCTAGTTTTATATGGTATTTTTCTATTTTCTTCCTTAAAAGAGAATATTTTAATGGATATTATGTACAAGGACTTGTTTTACATAGTGAAATTGTTTTATTAGAATTTCAGTGGTTTATTAATCTGTGAAGAAAATGTGATACATCTGTTTAGGGTGTTTGAACTGTGCATGATTTTTAAAAAGAATATTTATAATAAAATAGTATTTTATAGATGTCTAACTTGTTTGAACACCTGAAGGGAAAACCTAAGTATCTTGGTGGGATGATGTGTATAATATACTAGTGAACTAGTGGGGTGTGGTCCATATTCCACATAGAATGTTTGATGATGAAAACACTAACTAAACAATGATGATGATGTTATTGGGGACCACTAGGTTATAGATTATTCTCATACTACTAGTTAATTTTCACAATAACAGATAATTTTTATGGTTACATTTCAACGTGATATGAGGTATCTGGGCCCCATCGTGAATTAGTGCTTAGGGGTGTTCCTGTGTATTGTGCTAATTGGCTATTTTCTACTCACCATCAACATATGGTGCATTTGGTTGGTAAAATCATTATCATGTGAGTGTTTTTTTCAATGTGTGCATTTTTTAAAGAATCCCTCTTGAAAACAATTTTTATATTAATGTTTCATATCATTGAAAAATTATTACTATTTTTATTGTTTACAAAACATGATATTTTCGTACGATAATTTTTATAGATTTGAACCATGTATGGAAAATATTCTTTTATAAATTTTATTTCAAACATGGAATGTATTTTTCCTTTTCTAAAATCATGCGTATTAGAATTTGATTATCAGTATACCCAGGTGAGTTTTAATACCCACACATATATTTTTCATCTATTTTGTCCATTTTGAAATTTTCAAATTATGTTTGATCACCTTAGGTGATGTTTTATCATTATGATGGAGAGTGACCAGTGGGGTCACATGTAGTTACATGGTTTTTTGGTTTGGCTGGTTGATTTTTTTCTTTCAGTTGTATTTTCACATTAATGTACAAATAATGTTAAGTTCAATTTTTAAATTATTGTATATAGGGTTGTATGTTCATCAAAATATTGGTGTTTTTGGTTCTATTTATGATATATATTTCCCTTGAGTACTTTATCAATTCCCTCGGTGCTTGTTTCCATCCCAAGAGGAATATGATTTCCTCCCAAGAATTGTTGCGGGCGGACATGGGTGACCATTTTAGGGTCATTTCTGTTTGGTCTTTTATGTAATGAGATTGAATAATATATTCTCTGTACTAAAATTATTTTTTAATGTGTCGGGGAAAAAACTGGTAAAAATATTATTTCTATTAATAGGATAAACAGTATTCCACTCCATAAGATGCAAAATAACTAGAGGGTGAAAAATATAAATCTTAGGAACATAAAAATTCTTATGTAAGAATTAATTCCATAAATAATATTCTCCATTAATGATAAAAATCATGATAAAAATCATTTTTAATTTTCTTTAGTGAAATGAAAAATAATAGTGTGGTTCCCATGAAGTCCTTACAACTCTCTTATATTTTATAAAGGGTTTGTGTCATGTGCTACCATTTTCTCTCGTGATCAACTTCTATACCATGAAGGTTGGGAATGTAAAAATGAAAAAATATAAATTTCTTCCTAATTGCATATTTTTGTATTTTATCATCATATTTTATTGAAAATTTATAAAAATTAATCCCTAAATGTTAAAATGAAGAGAATTATACAAGTGTTATTTCATTAAATTATTAACTACATGGAATTCAACAGTAATCATCAAAATTTACATAACAATTCGGTTCATGGATCTTTTGAAAATAGATCCTATATATATAATTTTTAGGTTAATCCCAATATATTAATATAAAAATTTATTTTACAAAATTTTGGATCATTATTTATTAGTAAGTGTCATTTTTTTAGTCAAACTATCGATCCATAATTGATAGGATTTTGAACAAGGTTATTACATTATCTAATAGCACTATAAAAGGGACCACAATTTTATCCATTCTATTATTCCTACAAAAATCCTTGAATTTGATTAAATTTTTTATTTTAATGTTATTAACCATAAAAAGATGAAAATTGGTAATTCATTTATGATATTGGACCTCCAATAAAAAAATTCATTATTCATATTATAATCCTCATCTTCAAATATGGAATATTGATTTTGAATTATTCTCCTTTCAACAAATATTTATCAATGGTGATTAACTAGAAAAATTATGTGGTCATCATTTATATGAAAATTTAAGTAAGGATATTCCCTATAATTTTATGAAAATATGACTTTTTTTAACCTAAAGAAAGATATATATTAATCTTCTTATTTAAGATCCATGGATTCAATAATTAATTCATTTCTTTCTTCTTCTTTGATACATAGATTCACCTAAAAAATATTGTAAATATTTTTTTAAACAACATCCTTGAATGATAGTGGGTAATTTATAAACAATGTGCCCCTAATGTCATGATATTTTGAAGATAAAAATTCCTTTTGATATATATTAGAAAGTGTGAAGATTTATGTATATATATTTGTGTCACACATGTATGATTTCTATTAGGGTTAATCGTGATAAAATAATACAATGTTAATGAATCTAGAATTACTAAATAATCATGTTCCTCATAAATGATACATCTTCAGTTCATTAATGCTCATTGGATTCCTTCATCAAATACCATTCAAGCTTGTTTTCATGAAGAGATATATGGAAGGTGATACCCTTAACCCACACTTTTGGACTTGATTCAAAAAAAAAACAAATATTACATAATTTATTAAATACATAATATATATTATTAGACGTAAAAATTAGATAATTACATAAATTAAAAAAATTCATTTCCTACATTCACATGACCTTTTAGGTTTAGATATTTAGGGAATTAGGAAAAATCATAACTATAAATACCATGTATTTATAAATTAATGATAATTTTATAAAACATTTATGGAGATATATTGATTATTATAATTCATCACCATATCCCAATCATTATCCACAAAAATAATTCTCTTGAACATAAATTCTTTAACACTTTTTATTATTATTTGGGGAAATAAAATCATATGAACCAGTGAGCATAAAATCGTATAAATAAAATATTTAGAAATTTTTGAAATCCATCAATAAAAATGTGATATTTATTATTTTAGGGATAAATAAGAATAATTAAGGATATATTAGAATGAAAATGAAATTATTATATATCCATGGATAAAAATGGAAATGAAAATATCACACCGATAACATTAAATGATTCCATAGAAATTAAATTCATTATTCAAAATATCGAATTCCATAACATTAACGTAGATATCATGATCTAACACATCTTTATCATAATGATAGAAAATAGATTTTTTATAATATGTAATCCAAAATTCCAAACCATGTTTCTCCCCTGAGACAAACTCATTTATTGATTTTCTATACAACCTTAGGCTCCACCCATCACTATAATAGTCCCAATTTATTCATTGTTTTAGAAAATGAGTAAAAATCCACTTGGACAAATAATAATCCATATTGGAATAAAAACATTACAAAATTCTATAAATTTTCAAATGTTAATAATGGGATATAATAACCATGTTATATTTGGAGAAATATGGTTGATGGATATATAAAACATATGTGACATTACCATTTAATCTATAAAAATCATTATTAGGATAACAAATATATAAATTTTCAATTGTTCCCCTCTCTGTAAATGTAATTGAGATCTAGTTATGTGTCCCTCAGAATATGAATAAATAATGAACATTGTCTATTGTTAAGTGAAAATTATTCATATTAAATCTATGAATGAAATCCTGATACACACCATTCAGTCAATGCATACTAAAATTGGGTATGACTAAAGTACATATATTGGGAGAGAATTTTTAACTAATAATACTGGATGGTTTGGAATGGAAAAGGATATGATGGATCATACCTTTTAAGATAAATGACTATTTCATAATAAATAAAATAAACATGGTGTATGGTTTCCAAAGAAGAAATCCTTAGTGTAATAAAAGAAACTCTAAATGATGTTTACAGAGTCAAAATTCATCATTTAAAAATTATTCTTCAAACAGTATCATAATAGAGGATATCTATATGGAATTTTTTGATACAATGAGTTCATTCCATATAATACAATATAGATTTTTTATTTATATAATAATAAATCATGTAACAAAAATCACATTACTGTAATTCCCTTTGAAAATAATAATTAAAATAGTCGTTAAAATATAACATATATTTTAAAAAACATTTTTATCATTGATGAATAATAATAACATGTATGTAAAATTAAAAATTATATATTAAAAATATGAAATGAAATATTTAGAAATATATTTTTCTAAGAGGAATATCTAATAATAAATCTATGAAAATGACATGAAGATTTCAATAGTAAATTTCGATCACAATATAAAACATTTTTTTATAAAAATAATCCTTTTTAATACTTTTATGTTTCATTTTCTAAAAATACAAGTTTTTAATTTTGTATTAAATCCAATTTTTATTAATTATTCATTTACCGAAATACTATTATAAAATAAGACATACAAAAATATTTTGTTGGAAAAACCCAATTATGGGATGTAACTGTTAAATATAGATAATTATAATTCAATCAATGTTGGTTTGAGTTATCAGTATCAATTAATAGAATCATAATAAAAGATGTATGAAATATTTTAAATGGTGATTATGTGTTAAAAACATGAATAATGAATGAATACAAAATAAAAAATTAAAATAGAATAATATACCAAACATATAATATATACCTTCAAGAGAACGATCAAAACTCAATAAAAATGGAGTTACAAAATAATTCTTCTGGTTTGGGTAACTATTTATTCAAAATTAATATAATGAAAATAATATTATATATAATAATAGATCTATCTCATTACATGTAAATAATATATTTAATATTAATGTAATAGTAAATGAATAAAACAACATATGAATGAAATGTGTTTCTTAAGATATATCTTGACTCTATTGAATTAGAAGTGATGGAATAAAAACCCTCACCTATTTTCAAGACATCTATGAATTTAATTTATCATCTTGCATCACAAATATAAAAATAAAATAATATCTTTATTAATTTATATAGAAAACAATTATCGTTTATTATATTCATTTAGAATCATTCGATATATGATTTTGAGATTGTTATTACTTTTTTTCAATAACAATTGTATATAATATTTGTTTTTTTTAACTAGTTTCATAAAAAATATGTTGGAATTAGTTCTTATAAAACTGATAATCATAAAAATATAATCACATGTACTGTAATATATGTCAAATAATTTTTATAAAGGTATACTTTATTCCAAGGTAGTTTCTTTTACAATCAAAGAATTTGAAATCGAAAATGATCTCGATTCAGTGATTACTATTGAACAATAGTTTTTTTCATATTTAGAAATATTTTATGAAAATTATTACATTACGGAACCAAATAATATTATTTACATATTTATATATTTTTTACCATAACTTTATTACCTATAGTAATATATTAAATTAATTCATATTATTTTTCATGTAGGGGGTTAAACAAAACCAATAAAGAACTAACAACTATTAATACACTTTTATGTAGTGGTTTCAATGTAACATCATTATACATGAAGCACAATAATATAATTTAGTGTCTATTATATGGGATATATTAGAATGTTAAATATATATAATAAGATGTGATGTATACAAAAATATTACAAGTTTTTCATTTAAATTAACTCTTCTTAGTATTATTATTTTAAAAAATTGAATTAATCAATATTCTTTATTGATCATACCAAAATAAAATATTAATTTTATAAAAAAATAATATTAAAATTTTAATAATAATAAAATTTTCTTTTTATTGTAACTCTCGTGATAGTCTATTTATATATACTATGAAATAAAAAATGGAATTCAATCATTCCATGAGGTGGTTATTCGCACATATGAAGGGTTGATGATTTTGTTTTCCATGGAAAAAAATTATATAAAATAATTTTTATTCTTTTAGAATCTAAGATATTTCATAAATATAATTTTTTTAATATCATCGATATTAGAAAAACACATCAAAAGTTTTTTTGGAAAATGAAACATGTTTAATTTTGGAGTTAATACTATCCCTAACACATGAATGATTCTTTTATTTTTCATAATAGGGAAGACAAAAATTGTAATTTATTTTTCCACATAAATAGTATCATAAAACTATAATACTGATACTTATTTTATAATGTATATTTAGTTTAATGGAATTTTTGGATGAATAATTCTAATAAATAATAAAAATAATAAATTAGGGGTTTTAAATTTATACCACACTCATTGGATTATCATCTATGGAATGGTGGTTAGGCCTTTAATGGATGGTTTTTTTAGAATAATAGAACCTCATTAAGATGGATAAAATTTTTTATGGGATCTTAGGGATAATTTGTTGCTAAACTAATTGTGTTTATTTTTCAGGGGAATTGAGGATATGATTTCCAATCTTATAAGTGAAAATTCATTTCATTTTTTATAAATAAACAATAAATTTAATTAATTTGAAATCACTAAGAAGGGAAATTAATCAAAAATTGATAAATATTTTATAAAATAATATTTAATATTATTAAATTTATCTACTAACCATTATGAAACATCTTTTTGAAATGCAATGGATTTTTCTCTGATGGTTAATCATACATTACAAATTTTTATTTTTATGAAGGAAACTAGTTTCTAACAATGAAATGTATCATTTATTGATGAGTAATAATTTTTTTGTATTACATTCTATAGACATATTTATTCAAAATGTAGAATATTTTTTAAAATAATCATCCTCATAATGTGATAAAAATGTATATTAAAATAGTAAATATAATTTTTTTTCAAATAAATTTTAAAAAATATAACATAAAAATAAAATGAAAAATATTGGTTATTAAATTTAAATGTTAAAAAATTATAATTGACATAAAATACATGTTTTTTATCGTATAAAAAGTATTCTTTAATTTAAAATTCTTATGTATCTAAAAATAAATCTATGTCAGCCATGTTAATTGTAAAAAAATTATCTTTTATAATTATTATAAAATTAAATCATTAAAAAATCAATTACATAAAGTTATATTAAAAAAATATTGTAATGATTAATCCAAATGTAATTTTCATTTTTTAAATTTTAAATTATCATGTTTCTAAATTTACTATATTATAATTCTATGATATATAATGAAAACAATTTTTAATAGAAAATAACTTTTTTAGAATGTTAATCATTCCCATTCATAATCCCTATCATTTACTAATTTTTTTAATGTTCTAAAATTATTCATGTAAAATATTTTGTATCCACATTAATCAAAAGTTCAATGATATATAAGTTTATATCAGAAAAAATGAAATATTTACAATAAAATTTTTTATAATCATAATTTCATCATTTTAATAATTTTATATGTACTAAAAAGAATTTCATACAAATTATAACTACCCTTTATTTAATTTTTATAATTAAATCATAATAAATATAATAGTACTAATATTATCTAATTAAATTTTTGTGTTTAAAAAATCAAAAATAAATATTTATATTTCGTTTAATTTGGAAAATATTTTTATAATTTCATAATTCCATGTGGGTATATTTATTAAATATGTTATCATTTTTTAATTAATCATATATATTAAATATCATGGTGTTGTATTACAACCCACCATGAAATAAAAAATATCCTTGTAATTTACATTATTACTCATAGATAAAGGTAATTGAGGGTATTCTTTACATATTTATCATTTGTTATATAATTTTTAAAATTTTACCAAAATTGCTCATGTAGTCTATATGATGTTAATAATATTTCCACAGGAAACAAAAAATCATTCTTCAAATAATACAATCAAATACGTATATACAATAATAATATATTCTGAATGAAATAAATTTTTTAAAAAAAATTCATGTATATATTAAACCATAATGGGAATATATATTGCTTCAATAAATTTACTATTTTTAGCCTAAAAATTTATTTATCACGGATAAATAATGTTACAAACTAGGTAATATATATCATAATCTAAAAAAGTTGATACAAATCTTCCAAAATATTTTTTATTTGTTCTTATTTAAAACAATGCTTATACCAAAATTTACCCAAACTATAGGACAAGTTATTATAGTATATGTAAGGTTAAAATCCACTAGTAAAATAGAAGTAACCTATAAACACTAAAATATGTTAGTGGTTTGGTGATGAAGTGACCAACATTGACGTGGATTTAAATTCTGAAACTAAAATAAAAAATTTAATAAGATAATGGTTTTAAATATATGGATGAAAAAATATGTAAAGGGAAAGAATTAATAAATTTTGGTTGATCTGATGATATTTTTAGGGAAACAATTGACATAATTGTTTTCTATGAATTATTTGTTAAATATTTTAAGAGGAGTCCAAACAATGAGGTAAGTCCCCAATATCCTTATATGATTTAATCTATTAAAAATTCCATATCATATCATAAAAAAACATACAGGATCACATTCATGATCACCCCAAAAAAAATTGGATTATACCAGCACTGAAAATTGTTAGTCATTAAATTCAAAACAAATGAAAAAAATAAGTCAATGAATGTAACTCTAATAACATAGAACTATGTTATGAAATTTTTAACAGAAAATTACTACAGTACACATCCAAATAAATATCAATTATCAAAATAATAAATTATCATTACATTTATTCAATGATCTCAATGGATGGGGGAAGTCATCATATGACGGCTGAATAGAGTAAGAAATAAAAACAAATAAACACCAAACAATCCACTGTCATGTTTGGAATTAGAAATTTATTAGTGTGAATAAATTCACATCATAATTAAAAAGTATCAATGTGGTAATAAAAAAAGAATTATAACAACTTTTATTAATAAATGTGGTCGAAGGAATAACATACATGAAAAAAGTGAAGATATTGTTGCAAAATGGAAGAATGAAATTTAAATCGAATGAATAAAAAATTAATCTCACTGTTCCTTCACCAAAATAAAATTAAATAGAATATTACTATTATATTTTGGATCCATCATTAATACAATCATTCTCCATTAAATAGAATAGTCAATGGTGGGATAAAATTAAAATGAAATTTTATTTTTCAATATTGAGCATAAAATCCATACCATATTAACCCCCCTTATGGACAAGAAATGTTTAAATTAAATGTTGATGAATATTATATGGTTTATATCATATAAATATCTGAGTCAAGGTTTCCTATAATATCATCCAAAATCTCATTTTAGTTGGATTTTTCATTTATAATTCAAGATGAAATTGGTGGGATGACATTACGAGCCTTCAAATCTAGCCCACAAATTAGTAGTCAATAGGGGATCAATGGATCTTCTTTAAAAATCGGAATTATCTCTATAAATGGTTTAATTAAATGTCCATTATATTGTTATCTATCTATAGCTACAACTTTACCATTTTAGGGATTTATTTTTGTACTCCACTTTTACTTGATTGGCCTATGGTCTATTATGATTCATCTACAAATTTCTATATTCGTGTAAAAACATGTCTACATACCCTTTTGATTATTCCATTGAGCTTGAAAAAAAATTAATTCAAAAAAACATGTTCAATAATATCTCATAATATAATATTTCAAGCATGAAAATAAAGTATTCCTAAAACTGATGATTGATTGGGCCTAATATGAAACACTTTAAACATGAATTGCACAATACAGTGAATTGTTGTTCAAATTATAAAATGAAATTAATTTTTTGTTTATGAGCATTGAAAAAAAATTAATATTAAAATATAATAAATTAATATTATCCTCTTTAAGTGTTTAATCAATCATCCCAACTTATGTTTTTCTAGTCATGAGAAAGAAACAATCTCAGAAATATGCAAATGAAATTTAGTATTCCGAAAAAAAATATAACATATAATGATCCCCGAAATACATCATGCCAAACAATCATGAAACTATTCAAAAACATTTGACACAAGATTGGTTCAAAATAATATCCCAATCCCCATCCCATTATTTTGTTCAAATTCATTATTTCTTTTAATCCAACTTCATTTCAGTATGATGATAATGTTTTCATCAAAATATATAAGGGGACCAATTTCTTGTTTAGGTTAAAAATAACTGTACACCCTAGGTTGGAACCATTGTTAACCAGAACAAGAGTGCCCAATTTTTTATATATAATTTTTTTTTATTGTTTTTCTCAAAGTAATATATACATTAAAAATACCAATCATGGAGGAAAACTATGGAGTCATGATACCCCATTGTTGAATACTGAACATTTTTTTCAATTCCATACTCTATTTTTGATATGTATATAATTTCATTCATGAAACCCTCCAAAAAAGGTGTATTTATCCTAGTCTAGGATGTGGGGAAGAAAGATAGTGATGCCAAATTCCCATAGTGGGTTGGCCCCAGGAAGGTCGCTAGCACTGAGGATATAGTAAACACATAGTTTGGAGGCATTACCATCTAAGAGATACAGATTCAGATGTGAGAAAAAATAATGAAACAAAAAAAAATATCTACTCAGATTCAATTATATAATAAACCCCATGAGTAAATTATTAATAAAGTTAAATAACTACAAAAAATTAAAAAAATACTACAAATACCAATGAAAAAGTAATGATGGTGGCAACCATGAAGCCTAAACTGCTCCAACAAACACAGACTAACTAGTAGTAGCCTACCTAATCTCCAAACTTCCCCAACTGACCTGAAAATTATTTTATATATATACTGATAGGGTTAGTATAATTTTATTCTCTTTAGGATCCTCCCCATAGTCTCTTATAGAAAATGGTAAATAAATCATAAAAAATAACAGTGGAAAATAATTGAAACTATCTCATCACCTACACAAGTGTACAATGTTCCCATCACTACCAATGATACATTCATCAGATATTGTATATAATTTAATATGATATAATAAATAATAAAAAAGTTTCATCCCTAGAAAATCCACACTTTTTTGTGCTCTAGACCAATTTAACATGTCTAGATATTCTCACATCAAAAAGGATAGACTGCTCACACCTGGGTGAAGAACCACAATGTGAACCTCGTGAAAAACACTACCACATCCATATAACAAAAAGTAACCAGGTATTTTCTAAAATCCACCATTGACTATATAATTTGTATCATATATTATTTATTATACCTCAATCCATCATAGTCCATACATCGAGTAAGAATCCTCATGTCATATTGGTATATAAAAGTTATACATCTACTAGTCCTTAAATAACTAAATCCAAAATACATGTGTGTGAAATGAATATAAGACATTAAATACCTCTATAAAAAATTATTTTGAAAAATAGCATGAATTCATAATAGAACATGTAAATACCATGAGAAGTGACTAGGGATAAAGGGGGTAGACATTCATCCATCATCCCACTGGGATGCAGGAGAAAACACCACCACCATAAGGCTCAGTATCATCGGGGTATCAGTTTACCCAGCTGAAAGTTTTGAGTACAATATGAAACCCAAAAATGATGTGATATAATGTAGCTCAAGACCACTCTATGGGAATAAATTAGTCCCAGAATAAATTGAAGTTATCGTCTCACAGACACCCAGATACCACTACTAAGACCAAATATCCTATAATCACAAAACCATATAAAGAGATAAATTATCTAACATTATTCATTTTATCATTTGAAATATAGTGTAATTAATTATTTACCATTTAATTAACCTGTATTATTTTCCATATTACATTACATTAGCATCACAACTATGTTAAATTCCATCCATACATAATAAAAATGAGTCTATAAATTTTCATAACTATAATATTCGCAATGCATCCCAGGAAGATCCTACAACAAGGGTTGAACGTTTATTCATTTATTTACAACAATAATTACAATGTTACCTATTATTCATGGTAAACATTATATTATACCAACCATGTTATACAACCATTCACATATATCTACCTCAAGGAGTTGGGAAAAGAATGTATATAAACAAAAATATGGTAATCAGAAAAACAAGAGTTCCAATCAATAATCAACATTTTATATAAATGGGTAAGTCCAACATCATCCCATACCATCATTTTTAGTGTCCTCTCTAACACACACATGCATATCTAGATTCATCTTCCATCAAAAGAATCAATAGAGTCCACAAAAAACATGGATTCTCTACTCCTGTAGTCCATAACAACCCTCTCAGCTCAAACATCACATGATCACATCAAATACGGTCCTCATATTCACAAATCAAATGTATCGTATCTAGAGAACATCAAAAGATGGAGGGTAACAGAAAAATTGGTCTCATAGCCAAAAAACAAGGCATAAAACATGCACGGATAAGGATACCTCACAACAGTGAAACACAAGGTACATTATAGTTACAAGAAATTGGTAAACTAAGTCCATATAAAGAAATTATTTTTATCACACATCTAATTAATATTCAATCATGAATTAAATGATTCATTATTCACAGGTTCATACTATGGTCTACCTGATTGAAAGTATTGCATAATCCATCAAAAATTACTTAAAATTTTAATTTAAAAATCCATTAATTCTTTATCTGGAAGAATCAACATACATCACATCCTAATTCAACTACATTATCAAATAGAATATCAATTAGTTTAAGCTTGCTTGCGTCATTATGAATATAATACACTGGATTGATTAAACATGCCTCTTAATCCTTTTGGTAGATTAATTATCAATTAATGTATTCTTTATTCTCATTACCAATTTTTAAAATCGTAAACCGTAAATAAAAATCACAACATGGATATCACACTATATAGAATTACTCATGGTAAATTTCTTTTAGAGTAAAAGAAACTACATCAGCATGTGATCGATACTAATTATTGAATCAGGTTCAAGTAATTATTATTTTAATTACATTGGCATCCATGGGGTAAATCAGGTTCAATTTATTATCAGACATAAATTAAATAGAATCAATGAATCCATGACCTAAAAATGATGTCAATGTTCTTGAATAAGAGTGGACCAATGTTGCGGATCCTAATATCCTATCATGTAAGAACTAAATCCACCAAAGGATGTCACACTATAACCACACAATCAAACAGCCCAAAAAACTCCATTAAAAACATGGAGATCAAGAACCATCACCTGGAAAGGATGAGTCAGATGAAATATATTTAAGAAACCATGGGAAAAAAGGATGAACATATTTTGGGAATAAGGTAGATCAAATTAATGATTATAAAGATCAATCTTTAATAAAGGAAACCACAAAACATAGAATATGGGTTTATTGGTTCACCTAGAATGAGAGACATGGTTGATACAGACATAGGATTTGACGGTCCCAATCAGTCAAAAATGTATCAACCATATAGAATTAGGGATTTACATTATGGTTAATCCCATTTCATGTAATTAAATATTTATAGTTCATTTTTAGCTGAAATTGTTTTTCTTTTTTTAAACACTGCTTTGTTAGACATCATGATATGATCATCCAAATACATGAAACCGACATTAACATCATTTATTTTATTATCATGCTATGAAATCAATATTCTACCATCATTTAGGAAATGAATTACTCTTGACTTCTTCAACAACTCCTACAAGCATGTCAGTATTTGAAAACATTCAAATGGTTTATCTACATAGATCTGGGACCTTACATTAGATACCACTAAAAACATTCCCGTCTTATAGAATCCCAAACCACACTAAAGTATAATAAAAACGGTTGTATAAACATCAACGCCTTGAGATATCTCTCAAGAGCCTCACCACCACAATGTATCAACCACCTAAATAGACAGACAATTCCGAATAGTTCCATAATAACCACTAGATGTTGAACCCTCTCCCTCATAAGATAAATAAATAAGTAAAGATTACACCACAACATGGAACAAGTGAAAGAAATCTCATAAACTGGATAGGGGTCTTGATCCCCAAAATGAAAAGTTTTACATGGGTGGATTTAAACATCCAAAAACCATATGGTGAGGAGAATGTATTTACAACTCACATTCTCAAGTACTCTACTTCATGCAATTGAACTATGTCAAGACACCAAACAAGGGGATAACAGAACCACACAAAAAAATATCCTATCAGTATAGAATCTCTATTTGCTGCTACTCAAAGGTTACATTATCATCAACATAAATGTCGATCCAATTGATTATTTGAGTGTCTTCATGATGATAAAAATGGTGTTGTGTCACATAAAATACATAATGTATCTATATCATCTATATGGGAAGTTCTATCTGATATTCCATGGATCCAAAAATAGATAACTCTCCAAAGGGCTAAAAAATGAGAATGCTTCCACCTATGACTAAAAAATATTTACCCAAAATGGGTACTCTCTTATATGAACCCATGATACCCAACATGAAACTATTTAGGTCTACTTCAATGATCGACATATGATTTTGAATATCACGTACTGACATTATCCTTTCGTGAATAACCTAAACTATATCTATCTTATTCTTCATTAGTTATTTCATGATAATTGCTGAATCTCTAAACCATGTCAAAAAATATAGAGAATTGAATGTATGACCATTTGATTCGTCAAAATGGGTTACACCAATGGTTGAGTGGAAACTATTGTTTTATGAAAATAGTGCCTAGGGAAGGTGCCTCATTCATGAACCTCTGATGTCTAAAAAAAGTAGTGAAACATATATTCATGAGTATGGATGGTTATTATGTCTCCCATCTGTCTGCAGATAGATAGAAGTGTGATGGAACATATGAGAACCGCAATCATGTTGGATATCTCTCTAGATCCTGTAGGTAAAACTATGATCTTCATCTGAAATGATCTTCCTTGAGACCCTATGGAGTCTCAACACGACTTCCAGATACTACCTTGATAAACCATCCATATTAATTGACTCATTGAACACTATAAATTGTAATGATATCATCAAATAATCCAATACCAACCAAATATATTCACAGTCTCCCTGACCTCATGGTTAACTAGTAAAAATGTCCATTGATATTTCACCCACTTCCACTGAGGAATATCTAACAATTGGAGATAACCACTAAGAATAGAGTGCTCGACCTTCATCTTATGGGAGAAACAACATCAAGACACAGACGTGGAAAATGCACGATTCATCCTAGGACACCAAAACTGACCCCACATATAATAGTATATCAAGGTCAACCCAGGATGTATTTCCAAATTTAAACTATGGAACTCCCTAAGATCCATCTAACAAATCACCAAAGGAATTAAAATCCTTCCCTAAAACAACACATTGTGTTGTTCATCCACAAAAAACCATCATGGGAATCGCCATGAACATCTTGGTCTATGAAAACCACAACCTTATGGTCCCTCGAAATGGATTCCTACTCTAGCTGCATCAGATATGACCACACTACAATCTAAAAAAGCCAACCTATACTGACATCTTCCCATATATCAAGATGAAATGATAATATTTCTTCCATCGCCCTCTTTGAATAATATGATTCACACAATTCATCCATGATCCACATTCTACTAAGTGAATCGAGTAAAATATTTCCATTTCTATGTGTATTCGAAACCAAAAATTCATAATCCTTTACCAAATCCTTCAACTGAAACTATCGTAAGTTCAATTTACATAGGGATAATACATACCTCGAGATCATATGATCATTGGAGACCAAGAAAATCTCAATAATGATATAATGAATTCATAACAGTAGGGGAAATACTACATCAACACACATGGGATTGTGGGAGGCATAGTTATACTATTGGGGACATAACTATTGAGACCCATACCAAAAGAGAAAAATTTTTTGTAAAAGAACATAGCCCAACCCAGGATGAAAAGTATCCCCAAAAACCTCAAATTGAAATCCTTTTGTTGGAATATAATGAACCGCCACACTGAACAACTTATACTTATTATACTTGAACGATTTATAACATTGGTCATACATACTAAAACCCTAATTCTTAAGACCAAGGAAACATTGAAATACATCCATTATATTAGGGGATTACAAAAACAAAAAATTCTTCTATCATCGACGAATCCACACCTAATTCATTTTGGAAGAAACGTGCCCCATGAAAATTGATTCTCGATCCAAATACTCCCACATTGGAAACATCCAAAATAGCTTCCCATGACGAAGAACTAAAAAATATAATTTAGATTCATTGATGGACTCTCATCATATGCAGAGTAAAATAGTATATCATTAATTAAAAAAACCATAATCATTTACAAGAACTCAGGGAAAACAATATTTATTAACCCCATGAAGAGAACATGAGATTTTGTGACACTGAACTATATCACAACAAAATCATAATTCCCATGATGAAAATGGAAAGTAGTATTTTGGATATCATCATACATACAATTTTTATAATGATATCTTGACTAAAAATCAATCAAAAGAAAAAAACATTCACCCCTCAACTAGTCATTTAAATCATTAAAATGTGGAAGATGATATTGTTTCCTTATTTTAAACTGGTTAAAGTGCTAATTATTGATACATATCCACAAAACTCAGCTTTCCTACATTAGGAAAAAAAATTTGAACCTCATGGTGACATGATCGATCAAAAAAAACCACATCAAAATTTACCATCATGCTATATATGAAACTATCGCAACTCGGATGTTACAATCCTACAAATGGATATCATGATAGGAGACACACCTAGCTGTATTTTCATCCCAAACCAGATCTCTCATCGAGGGGTCATGCTACATCCTCTTCTAGAAAGCCATTAAGGTACTCTTCAATGACCATAGGAAAATCCCACTGCTGAACATCTGAGTAACTAAACATCATATCATCCATGATGGATGAAAAGATAAAAAAACACTTGTAACCCATATGAGGTTCTTTATCAACAAAAAACACTATTGTCTCTATATCAGCAATGATGAACAAAACTGTACACTTAAATAAATCCTTGATATCCAAAACTGAATACAACCAATCCATGTGGAGGATGATGTTTTTATATGTAAATATATGAAATCTCCCCATGAATGGTTTTACTCTATAACTATCCCACAATTTTTATATACATCAAACTAGTCATCTTGCCCTCTTTCTAGCATAGTAAATTCCAATATAACTAGAATTATATCTATCTCCAACCCCTATGTGAGGAAAATATAATGTGATATTATATAGTTTATTGGTCCAAGATAAAAAATTCATACACCCATTAAGAAAAAAACATAAGGGTACCTCAAAGTATGTCTAGCTCTCCATGTGCTATACATAATAAATGATAAATCTGACCATAATTTTTTTCATGTCCACACTATTATTTCTGATGAACACCCTCATAGTGGTGATCTACTCTATAGGGATGGGGTGCATCCTAGGGTTGTCCACTACCTGCCCTATCTACTCATACTAATCCGAAACTGGGTAAATATGTTTCTGCTAGCTCATCTAGAACTACATCAGTATAAGAACCTACAATGGGAAATTTGGTTCACACTATCCATTAAAAATGTTCATGAACTTCTTCCAATAATGTCCTCGAACTCCACAAGAAAAAATGTGTCTAATGAAATTTCATAGTCCCGAGACCTGCTACCCGAGGAGAAATGAAACATTGATGGTTGGGAACTACCCCTTATAATCCATAAAATTTCATGTCCTTTCACCTAGGAATCCTATACCATTGATCTACGTTTTTTGAAATCCTGACGATTCCTCTATCATAAAAATATGGTATGGGATAACATACTCTCAAGAACCTCTTCTCTCACCAGCACCTCTAGATTGATATTTAGTATTATGGGATGAACTATAACATTATATATGGATGAAAAATCTCCTAGAATTTCCTCACCCTAGCCTCCATATCTAAGAAAGTTTTTGAAGAAAATTTTAGATTTTTTCTGAATTGAATCTCGAACTCTCGCACACAATAGCTCCTCTATCATAGGGTATGTTTCTCTTAGTGATTGTTCACCTTTGTAGATGAATAATATAACTTTTCTTGAAACTAGTCATGGGAATCCTCTAATGATATTTCCAACTCCTCATGATCATTCAATAATATGAACCAAGGATTTCTCACTACCCTATGATGTATCATCACTTCCAATGATACACAGTTCTCCTTCTGAGAACTGATAAAACTAAAGGCTATATCAACCACCTCCAAAAATAATCTCATGAATAAAAATAAAAACTATCCATAATACCCTTGTTGACTCTAGAGATGAAACTCTTGGTGTACCATACCCTATATTCATCATCAACATCCACATTTCGCTAATCTATTTATGCATCCTACTAATCATCTGGGTGAACCTATCGAGTGTGTCAACTAGGAGCCATTCCTTCCAGAAAAAACACCAGCAGTTAAAAAACCTATAATATGGATGAAAATAACTTTTTAATATTTTTCATTTACTTTATACTAGGTTAGCATATCCTATGGTCTACCCATTCAAATATAGATGCAAAGAAGAATGATGAATGATATTTCTCAATTTTTCTACAATACAACTAATATAATATTATTTATCAGTCGTTGTATGCTTATAGGTATACACATCATATCAATAGGGTCCCTAAATACTGATGTCTAAGCTATAATCACATGTTTACATTTGTTTATAAAGGTTGTTGGCACTTTTTTTCCAACCAATCCATGCAATCTTGATAATGTTTAACTCCAAAATCAATCATATCCATAAAACATAGCTTCAGGTACAACTCTATCCGGACCATCACCCCATATGGTGTAACCCTCCTTATCCCAAAATGGGAGAAGATATGTTGTTCCCATGAGTACCACCACCAATTGGCCCCATGTTGGTGACTAGAATAAAGGTTATAGTAAGCACGCATATGAGAGTCATTACACACTATGAGAAACACATTAGAAAGAGATATATAAAATATAAACAAAAAAATCCCTTTTCAGACTCCAATATAAAAAATTCCTAGATCACATATGTAATTAAATGAAATAACTGCTAAAAAAGAAAAAAAATTCCATATACTATTGGAAAAGTAATGATTAAAAAGACCATGATTCCAAAATAGCTCATTTAATCACCCATATACTAGTAGAAACAAATCTGATCTCCAACCAACTCCAACTCACAAGAATACAATTTCATTATATATATGGTGAGTATAACCCCAAAAGCCAGGATCCGGTGTAAGCCGGTCCTAATAAAATAAAATAAAGAAAGAGAGTGAAAAGAGTCAAGCATACAGGGGAATTTTAAAAAAGCGAGTGTGCACCACCCCACACCTGTCTGCCTCCACCAGTGGAGTGAAATTGTCTGGGGTCGTAAAAGACCACATCTCTCCTACATCCGTGAGCGCCCGCTTTTCCAGTGCATCTGCCACCTGATTCGCCTCTCGGTAGGCATGTGATACCTCCACCCGCATCCGCGCAATATCATTAAGACGGCCCACCCATTGCGGCAGTACACGCCACGGAACATGGCGCGTCTTGGTGCTCAAGGCGTGGACCGCGACCTGAGAGTCAGATTCAATCCATATATGTTCCCAGTTAAAGAGGACAGCGTACCTGATGGCATATACAATGGCCCAAAGTTCTGCTTCAAATGCAGTGCCAATTCCAATGGCGTGATGATAGCATCCTTTCATGAACCCATGGTAGGTGCGAAACACGCCTCCATATCCCAATGTGCCTGGAGCACCCACCATAGCCCCATCAACATTAACCTTTAGGCAGGGTCCGATGGGTGGGATCCATCGAATATACTTCAGCATCCAAGGAAATAGAGGCCGCCCCGAGACACCAAGAGTGCAAAAGATTTGCATAACTGAAACTGTGTTAGACATTGTCCCATCCTGCACACAAGATGCTGCATATACATCCCTATGTATCACCCTCACCCCTTGCTGAACAGTGGGGCGCAGATCATTGAAAGTTTCCACATTGCGGGCTTCCCAAATGACAGCAACAGCCACTGCAATTTCAGCCAAAACGGATTAAAAATTTGTTCGCTGATCCTGCCATGAAAAGCAGCGGACAGCACTTGACAAACCGGCCTGTAGGTGTCAACATTCACCCCAAAAACCAGCCCGATGTAATCCAAAAATTTCATTGCATGATGGAATCCCACAAAAACATGCTAGACCTTTTCCTCAGCATCTTTACACATGGAACATATGGAAGCCATTTGGAGCCCGGCCTTCTTGAGAGCATCCGATGTAGGCAGACGATTTTTCCAGATTCTTCATATCAGAGAAAACCGAGCAGGTTTGATGAAGCGTGATCTGTATTTCAGCAACCATGCAGGTGCAGGGGAATGATCCCCACATGTGGTCCTATAAAAGTCTCTGATATTGAATTGCCCGGTTCTGCTAGGCATCCAGATCAGAGTATCCTGCTCCATAAAGACATAACCAGTTACTTCATGCTCAACCTGCACAGGAGCACTAAAAGAAGCAGATTGTAGCTGTGATAGAAAGCTGGAAATTGTCAATATGGATGTCTCAGGTGGCATGTTATAGTCACAAAGAGGCTGTGTGAGCCATCTTGTGTTCCAGTAGTTAAGGGTGGAATCCCTGCAAACCAACCAGCGAGTATCATGCATGATTCTGACATGCGCCTTCTTTATAGAAGTCCACACCAACGAGGCAAGGTGCCATTTGTATCCATTTAAGAGACTTGTTGTTATCCTGTTTGAGAGAAAATCATCATCAGCTTCATGAGTAATCAGGTTCCAAGTGAACTTCCCAATCAGCCCATCATTAAACGTCCGGAGGTCCTTGATTCCTAGGCCCCCCATCTCCACTAGTTTAATGCATTCCTTCCAGGCCACTGTAACCAGCTTTCTTTCATGTGGGGACCCCGTCCATATGAAATTCCATACCATACACTGAAGTTCCTTGAGAAGACCCCTCGACCATTCATAAATGGAGAAGGAGTATACAAATTTCGATGTGATGATTGAATTCACAAGACAGACCCTTCCGGCCATGGACATAGCTTTCCCCTTCCAGCTGACCATCTGATGAACAATTCTAGCAGAGATTACTTCAAGGTGATGTCTTTTCACTTTCCCCCAAAATAGTGGGACTCCAAGATATTGGAAGGGTAAGGAGCCCCTCCTCACCCCAAGAAGTCTGACAATTCTGTTCCATTTCGCAACTAAAATTCCATTTCTGAAAATAATGGACAATTTTTCCAAACTAATGGCTTGCCCAGAAACCTCCTCATAATGACTGAAGAGGGCTTTAATAGAGGAGATAGTTTTCCTTGACGCCTGACCCAGGAGCAAGATGTCATCGGCATACAACAAGTGTGATGGGGCATACTCACTCACACTAACCCTAATCCTTTTATAAAGACCCAGATGAGAAAGTTCATTGATACACCTACTCAGGTAGTCCTCTGCCATAGAAAAAAACAGGCCAGATAGTGGATCACATTGCCGCACCCCCCTGGTGCAAGGAAAAAATCCCCCGGGGGCACCGTTGAGAAGAACTGGTAACCTGGATGACTCCAGAATGGTACAGATCAGATTCACAAAGTCATTTGAAAAGCTATATCTTCTAATAACATCAAGAAGAAAGCTCCACTTAAGAGTGTCAAAGGCCTTGGAAATATCAATTTTGATGGAAAAATTTCCTTCCTTTGTGTTCTGTCTCATAAGATTGACACTCTCCTAGGACATAAAAAGGCACTTTTGAATGTTCCTCCTAGGGAAGAAACCGAATTGATTCGCAGTGATAATGTCATTAACCACCCCACCCATCATGTTCACCAAAACCTTGCTAATGATTTTGGGTATCGTTTTCCCAAGAGCAACCGGTCTGAAGTCCTTAATGTCAAGGGAGTTCTCTTTCTTGGGGATGAGAGCAATGAAATAGGAATTCATTCCATGAGGCATATATGAGTGCGTGAAGAAATCCTTAATTCCATTCACTATGTCATTCTGCAAGACATCCCAATAGAACATAATGAATTTATTCATGAACCCGTCTGGACCTGGGGCGCTCTCAAGATTAAGAGATAGAAGCGCAGCTCTGATCTCTTCTTTGCATGGGGAAGCAAGTAAAAGCTGATTCGTGTGGTCATCAATGCAGGGGCTGATTTTCTCAACCATACTCTATATGGTCATCCTTATGGCCACTCATGAAGAATATAATGAAAGCATGCTAAAGATCATCTAAAAACAAGTGAAAATAACTCCTACCCTAACCATGTATACAATGATCACAACGTCACCCTGGATACTCTCACAAATAATTTCATAGAAGAGAATATAATATAATAATTAATTTCAAGGGTACCCTAATTACAATTCCCCATTATTTTTTTTCTCTTCCCCAACATCATAAATCTTGAGTATCTCTTTCCAAAAACACTAGACCATTGAAACCTTAGAGAAGAACCACAATGTGAACCTAATTCAACATACAACTACATTCATATAGAGAAATTAACCTGGTTGTTTTTGATGTCCACTACATCTTATATAACCTATATCACATGTATACTATTATTCCTTAAGACATAATAGCCCATACACCAAGAAAGGATCCTCAATCCATCATATTTGATAAAATTTATTACTATATTAGACCTTTGGAAATTATATCCAGAATACTTGTTTGTGAAATAAAAACATTCCATTTTATCCATCTACAAACATATATGGGGGAAACTAACTATCATGTATACTTGGAACTGTAACTACCAATAGTAGTGAGATGGGCCAAAGGGGGTCATCACAAATGCATCATCCCACTATGATGTTGGGAAAACACCCCCTAAGGAATCAAATCCTTGGGGTTTCATTTTACATAACAGATATGGTGGAGTAGTGTGTGAAAAAATGCACAATATATCTAACAAACTCACTATGGGAATTTCTTAGTCTCGGACTCACTTTCAGCTAACATCTCTCAAACTCTCATCTTCCTCTACTAAGACCAGATATATTATAGGTACACAACCATTTAAAGAGACACATTATGTAACTTTATTATATTCATTGGTTTCAATTTATGGAAATTAATTCAATAAAAATTAATTAATAGGTATCATTTTATTCATTACAATATATTAGCATCAAAACAATGTTCCATTCCGTCTAGGCATAAGAAAACTAATTCAACAAATCCTCATATTTATAACTTCATCATTACATCCAAGGAAGCACTGAAAATATGGGATAAATATATATTCCGTTATTTAAATAATTTCTATTCATATCATACGGTGTTCTAGGAAAAAATTCCAGGATACCAAACAAGGAATACAGCCAAACACATCCATCATCCCTAATTAGTGTCGAAAGGAATGCAGATAAAAAAACATTCTCTTCATCCCAACAATAGATCCAAACATTCGTCCATCATTCATATCAATGGGTAAGCCTAGATTCAAATTGTTATTTCATATTCTGAGTCCTCACCATCACCCAAATTCATGTCACTCCATATACATGCATGACACGTGTCAATTTCAACAACAACAATCAGGCCTCCCCTACCACACACCAAAACAACACCCTTTATTCATCCATCCTAGGATCACATCAGAACCAATAATATATACCCCACAAAAAAATGTTTGTATACATAGCACATCATATGGATTGTGAAAAAAAGATAGCAATGATACTCTTGGACCCAAAATAAGGCATTAATCCTTCACACACGACAATCTGTCATAACTCCAAAGCACATCGAACTCAAAAATTAGAATAATTTGGTCAAATCAAACCCTAAAAATTCATTGTATTTTCTTACTCAACTAATTCTTATTCCAACTTGAATTATCCAATTCATTATTTACATGTTCAAAAAATGGGAATCCTAACCATAAATATATCACAAGACATTACAAATTATTTTATTAATGCATTTATCATGACTTTAATTGTATATCAATATTAAACAACATGAATCACATATTTATTCAATTACATTAACACATAGATGTTCAACTAATTTATACATGATTATAGCATTATGATTACATTACACTATATTCATTAATAGTGGATTTTAAATCATTTAATAATTAATTATCAATTAAGAACGTCTTTAAAGTCTTTACAAATTTCTACATGCTAAACCAAACATATTAATCATATAATAGATATAATACAATCTAGATAAATAATAAGAAAAATGTATCCACGGTACAAACATAAACATCACCAAGTGATAAATATAAATTATATAAACTCATTCATGTAATTATTTCATTAATTTCATTTCAATACAGGGGACTATATCATGATCAATTTATCAACGCACATAAATAAATGAGAATAATCGAATACCCAACATTAAAAAGGGTAATGATTTTCATATCATTAGAATGCACCAACATTGTGGATCTCAATTTCCTCTCCCACAAGAATATGATCCCCCCAAGAATGTATCGACACAATATCACCATCAAAAAACAAACAATAGTATATTAATAACATGTGGATTTGGATCAATCACATTAAAAGGAGGAATGAGAGGAAACTGATCAATGAAATTATAAGATACAAGGTATAACATAACTTTTATCAAAGATGGATCAAGGAAGGGAAGCCAGAGATCGATCCACATCATAGGAATCCCAAAAGCATTGAATACGGGGTTAATAGTAACATTGAATGTGATAGAGGTGTTCTCTAGACATAAGTCTTAACAAACCATAGTGGATGAAAATGTTCAAAACATGTAGCATCATAGATTTTCATGTTGAGTAATACCCTTTGATTTTGTGTAATCTATGGGGATAAGTTTCCATAAAATAACATTTCACCATTTTATTTTTAAACCCAAATTTATTACATGTCATGATCTGTTCAACACCTGTCATGAAACCCACTTTCAAGTGATGACAATTATTTACAGGAATTGAAATCTCCATGCTTCATGATTTTAGAAATAAAACTACTCCATAATTTCATTGAGGATCCTTCAAGAACATCAGTTTATAAAAATGAAAAAATGGTCAATCTACGTGGCACCAAGTCCTTACACTAACTCTATGAAATTCAAATATGGAAAGAAAATCCAAAAATGTCAAACACTATGAATTTTGGAAAATAATTTCTCTACACGGTCTTTATTTTAATTTTTTCTTTGGATACTAAAATTAAACTAAAAAGGACCCCCATTCACTTTTTGTTCATTAAAATATACACATGAACCTAAAAATACATAGAAAATTCAATGAACATGTATTATAAAATTTTGATTTTGGGGATGAAATGGCAATTGTGGAAAAATCATATCAGGCAACTTCAATTTCCATAATGTATTATAATGAACATAATAATTATTTAAAACTAAAATAATGGTATTAAAACTCATTTTAAATTTATTCTCCATGTTTTACAATATATAATAATTCATTCTTGGATGAAGATTATAATTTATTTTAATTTTTATCACTAATGCCCATTTTTTTAAATTTTACATATTTTAACTTCTCCTCCATCATAAGAGATACTACCCTCTATTTTAATATAGAAGTGAATAGAATGTTTATAATTAATAACAAATAGGGGTATATTTCATTAAAAATGAAATAATGAAAAAAAATGATCAGGATTGATGTGGATGACTCATCCATAAGTAATTGATAACATTAGTGTCAAGACACATTGGGACAACTCAGGGGTGATTTATAGTATGTTTTTAAAGTTAGAATACACGGTTTTATTTGGTAATTTCACATAAATGACTTATTTTAAATTTAAATTTCCTTTAATTTCCATTCATTATTTGTTTTGGGGGTTTCCTATGTTTATATGGAGGAGTGGGTGAGCTTTCATGAATTGGGAAAAACCTGTGAGCCCAATTCTTGTTTTAAAAATAAATTTTATTTCTTTTATAAATCATTCATTTTTCAACATTTGTTTATTCTTTAATATTCCTACATGGCCTCCCCTGACCTATTAACCCCACAATGTCAATTTGGAGCTTTTAGAAATCCATAACCAAGGTTTATTGGGGTCTTTATTTAAAGGGTTGGGCCTACCCGAAATCCCAATTCCAGTTTTAAAAATTAATTTTGTTTATTTTATAAAAATTCAATTTTTGGGAGGTTTCGGTGGTTCCAAGCCTCATCCAAGATCATTGAATCTAGACACGTTTCTAAACTCTCTCCCCCTCTCTTTGGAGCTCTGGTTTCTTCTCGAATTGGTGCAGAACGTCATAGGGTTCCACAAATTGTCTAGATTTGAAGAGGTAACTTATTTCATTCATAACACTCTCAATTATTTATATTTTTCCTCCATTCTAGTTCCTAATTTACCTAAGGATTCTTCATCAAACGAAACCTGATTTTTAGCTATTTTAAATTTCATCTTCTAGTGTATTTGTGGAGATTCCTTCAAGATCCCTCAAGTAAGTTAGTCCATTTCATTCCTCTTTCAAATGGATTATTGTTTCATTCAATTTGATTAAGTATTATTCCCTTTATCCTGATGTAAAAAATGTCAAGAGGGTAGGGTTTCGAACCTAGGTTTTAACCTTGGGTTTTCTTGGTCTTTTATTTGGGTTTTAGGTTTTATCTAGGTCCTTCCTGGTGTGGTGGTGGTGCAATTTGATTTTCGCACAAAGGATTCAAGGTTTTAACTAATTTGTAGGTGATTTCATTGTACATGCAATTTTGGTGACTTATCTTGTTGTGTTTCTAGGATATTCATGTTTATTTCATTTTAATATTTCTTATAAAATTGGCTTTAGTGCTATTTATAAAGAAAATGGATTTTAAGTGCAAATTTTTGGTTAAATTGGGGGTTTTCATACAAATACTTTATTGGTTCATTTGGGGTTGTCCTATAATAACATAGATGATTTTATTGAATTTTATTAGGACTTTAAATAATGTTGTTAATGTTTATTCTTTTATTTATTGCTATGAAAGTTTGTTTAAATGGTGTTTGGGAAGCAAATGGGCTTAAAGTGTCGTGTTTGTGTGAAAATGTGGTTTTAAAGGATATAAATTCTTGATTCACATGTGGCTGCCGCATAACTGAATTTTTTAGGTTCAATTAAATGTTATTGAACTCCATTTTTTTTTTGACCTACAATATTTCACATAGTGTGAAAAGTGGATATTTCAAAGAATTTTGGGTGCAAAACAATGTGAGATTTTGAGAGGTTGTTTTATTAAAAATCTAAGTGTTTTGTTGTGTGTTTTAAGTGGTATAAAATGTGAGTGCTACTATATTGGTTGTGTTTGACCAGTAATAGTGTTTTATTTGAAAACTAATTTATGTTTCATGCTGAAATTTATTGAGCACAAAAGGGGATGTCTGTGTACCTAGGTGGGGCTGATTTGTACTAGTACGGCTAGTGGACCAGATGGGTTTTGTCACTGTTTCACTAAGAATTTGGATAAAGAAAACTCTAACTAATATATTTGTATGATTATTGGGGACCACTAGGTTATGGGTATGTTCCCTACAAGTAGCTCGTGCTCTATAACAGATTTTTCTATGGTTACATTACACCGAGGTACAAGGTACATAGGGCCCATGACAACCTAGTGCCTTTGGGTGTTCCCAATGTTATTGCTCATTGGATTTGTAGTATTTAACCATGAAATAGGGTTTTATTAGAATTAAATTACATAGATAACATTTCTATTTAAATGTTTGAACATTCTGAAAATTTTGGATTGAAAACTGCTTTCAAATGAAAGTTACAATTCATGGAATTTTAACACTCCCCTTTCTTGCCTATTAAAACTGCTTTCTTTATCACATTGTATTGCATGATCTTTTAAATCATTGGGTGGTATCCTATTGGGATTAGGATAACACCCTAAATACACCCCATGGGTTTAAATATACTTGGTTATGTTTGAATCAGGTAAAGGAATGGCTAAGGGTGATGGTGTTTTAGGGTTTTAATTCCCATCCTTGGTGCGGAGTTGTGGAGATAACTTGTGGGTGATTACACCATATCACATGGAGTCCATGGGGATATCATTCTAATGTATTTATTCATATTTGGACCTCATTTATTGTCTTTAAATCAATGTATTATGTTCTGGTGTTTAGATAATACTTGTTTGGATCAGAAATTTCAGAGTTATATATTGGATTGTTTTAATGTGGTTTGATTTCATACTGAGGTAAATCATTCCCAAACATAAATTAATGATACCCAGGAACTTGTTCCAGCCCGTGGGGATAGGGAAAACCTTTCATGCCTTGTCACGGGCAGGGTTATGTGCTGGTATTGGTGGCAACCAGATTCAGTTCGTGACAAAATGGTATCAGAGCATGTTAATGTTTTTGGGTTATATTACTATTTTGGGATGAGTTGGGATAGATAGGAGCTTGGACTATTGGGACTCAGGGTTTGGGTTGTGATTAGGGTGCATGGCCTACACCTCACATAGAAGACCTTGAGAGACAAGTGGACGTTGGAATTTATAGATTGACTTCACTTCTAGGTGAGTCGTGGGGGCTACAGACCACATGTGGAAATCATGATGATGTGGAGTAGTTGTTTATTTTATTACAGAAATGTGTTTATTTTATTTATATTTTATTTATTTGATTTCAATTTTCAGAATTATGGTATTTCCTATTGTTTTCGTGACTCTTTAATTTTGTAGAGACAAGCCTCCCCAAAAAGCTCCCATGCCCCCATAGGAGGAAGCTAGAGAGAGTTCTCCCACACCGATTGATCATAGGATCATTGAGGCTGTGGTTCCGGCTATCCATGCATTGGGATAAGGACTAGCACCAACTCATATTTCTATTAGGGTAGAATAGACAGGTCCTAGAAAAGACAAAGAACAAGTGTTTCTGAAAAACAATCCTCCTTCCTTCTGAGGTAGCTCATAACCCCAGGAATCAGAAAAATGGTTTGAGAAGATAGAGAGTATGTTTGAGTTCCTGGAAACACCCAACGAGATCTGGGGGAAGTGTTCCTCCTTTTTGTTGGAGGGTCTCAGCTGTAAGTGGTGAGAGTCAGTGCTTCGCACTGGGAAGAATGAGCAGATGCACTGGGGAGATTTCAAGTCTATCTTCAATGAACAGTACTGCCCTGAGGTGTTGGCTTTTGCGAGGACTAGAGAGTTCATGGATCTTGTTCAGGGGAATCTATCTATGATGGAGTTGGCCAACCGTTTTACTGATTTGGTTTGGTCTGCACCAAAAATCATCTCCAATGAGTAGGTGAAGACCCAGAGGTTTGAGAAAGGCTTGCGACCAGATATATACTCCTAGGTGTTCTTGTTTAAGATGAAGACCTATGCTGAGGTCGTTGAACGGGCGTGCATGGTGGAGATTGATAGTAAAGGCAGGGTTGGTTTCTATGGTTCAGTTTTAGTAGTGGGTAGTGGTAGCTCCTCATAGAAGAAAACGAAGCAGGATGATCATGTGATAAAATGAGGTGGAAGTTCATGCCACTTTTCCAGGTAGTTTTCGTCTATGGCTTCTGATGCGAGATCGGGCGTGTGTGGCCAACATGGGATGCCTGAGAGAATCTGACCAGAATGTCCACTTCCTTTGAATATTGTTTACCAGTGTGGAGGTTTGGGGAACATGTAGTGTTTTTGTGGTGTGGCACGTCCACATCCGAGTGGGGCTAGGTAAGTGGCTTTAAGAGGTGTGCCAGCACAGTCTGAGTCGCCGAAGACAGGGGGATCCTAATTTGGCAGCTGTAGTGGTAGACCTGAGTTATCTATTTGGCTGAGCCAGTTCAGGGCACAAACACAGACTATCGGTTGTCTTCAGGTAGTGATCGGACATCTCCATCTGGTGGATCAGGCACCAACAGGATCATGAGGGACCGTCGACAATTTGAGGTACTGTTTTGATCACATCTTCTATAGCTTCTACTCTTTTTGATACTGGTGCCTCTGTTTTATTTATTTCGTCACATTTTGTGGACATGTTGAATTTTCCAACTGATTTGATATCTTTCGCGATGGAGTTGGTGACACCACTTGGAACAAAGAAGGAGCAGGGTCTCAAGTGCTCGTCATGTGCGCATTCTATGTCAGCGGTCGAGATGGAGTGGGATATTTTGGTCTTAGATATAGACATTTTTTATCTCATACTCAGGATGGATTCGCTAATACACATCCATTAACACATCGATTTCTATGGACGGTGTGTGAGTTTCATGGCACATGATGGGAGTTTTCAGGTCTTTCATGGAGAATGGGATCCTCGGTCTGGACGTGCAGGGCCTCCACTCCCATAGTTGCTGTTTCCGATGCTTTCCTCCGGGGCGCGCGCATCCATCTCTGGAGGACGTGCTTCTTTGTTGCCCCGCATTCCCGATTTCCAAAGGCGGGCGGCATCCGCTCCTTATTCAGGGATGTCCTCTCCTTGATCAAAACGGGATGATGGGATGTCGGTTCTTCCTTCCGTGGATTCCTCCTCAGAACTCATCACCTAGTCCGGGTCTCCCTCATATATTTAATACGTAGTTCGTGAAACTCTTCCCAGTGCCATGTTTCCATGGATGCCGGTTAATTACACTGCTTCTGTCGGGACATTCCAAAGGGTCTAGTCAGGGCAGCAACCTTCAGTCAGGGGAGTAGTCACGTTGAGGCATCAGTAGCGTGTCTGGATGCTGGGGTACCTGGCATGTCTGTCTGTTATCCTTGGTAACAAGTCTTCTCGAGGGCGTGGAAGCCCGAGGCATCCCACATCGAGCGCGGGGAATTATATGTCGTACACACATATCTATGGTTTTCCTCAGCTTCCCGTGCTCAACACAGGGTATTCCGCGAGTTTAACGTCTAGCGGAGACGGATCAAACCAACCATAGCATTAGCTAGGATAGATCGGATTGAGGGATCCTCCATGAAGGGATGTCAATACCGGGGCCAGCCCATGGATGGCTGTGAAGAAGAGCGTACCGACATAGTCTCACCGGGATAAGATGGCTCGGGCGAGAATCGGGACGGGGGATAGGTCGATGAATAGAGTGGAGGGAGAGTGAAATGGGACCATCGCAGGGGCGACAGTGAAGTTGGGCTTCATCCTTGACGAGGCTTCCTACGTATCCCTGTGGTAGGGAATCAAAGTCTGCGTAGTTCGGGATGAGGTCGATAAACTGACGTGAAGGTGGACCTTGGCCCGATGAGCATCGTCAGTGCACCGATGTGAAAGTAGACCCGTGGGTCCACTAGTGGTGGGATTGAACCTTGGGAAGGTTTCCTACGTACCATGCCTTGACATGGATCAAAGTCCTCGTAGTTCAGGCAGTTTAACGTCATGCGGGACGATGGTGAACCCTGACGTGAATAAACGATGGGCGGTGGGTGTCGGCAAACCGACGTAAGTGAGGGACCTTGGTCCGATGGGAGTTGGGCTTGAACCTTTGGGAGGATTCCTACGTACCATGCCTTGACATGGATCAAAGACCTCGTAGTTCGGGGTGGTCACAATGGCTTTCCGTCGGACTGGAATTGAAGTTTAACGTCGTGTTGGACGTTGGTAGAACTCGACGTGAATTGGATGATGGTTGGGCTTGAACCTCGTGGAGGCTTCCTAAGTACCACGCCTTGACATGGATCAAACACCTCGTAGTTCAAATGGGGCTTTGTCGGCGAACCGACGTGAAAGTGGACCTTGGTCCAATGAGTGGGGGGGTACAGTTTAATGTCATGCTGGACGAGGGAGAAACTCGACGTGAAATGAACGACCAGGCAATGTGGCTTGAACCTCATGGAGGCTTCCTACGTACCGTGCCTTGACATGGATCAAAGACCTCATAGTTCAGGTGGGAATGGGTCGCAGCGGCTTACCACTGGACCAGAATGCGGTTTAACGTCATGCTGGACGGGGGTGAGACCCGACATGAAATGACGGGAGGTCTTGAACCTCATGGAGGCTTCCTACGTACCATGCCTTGAAATGGATCAAAGTCCTCAAAGTTCGGAAGGAGAATGTAGTTTAACGTCGTGCCGGACGAAGGTGGGACCCGACGTGAAGAAACGACGGGTGGGCTTGAACCTCATGGAGGGTTTTTACGTACCATTCCTTGACATGGATCAAAGGCCTCGTAGTTCAGAAGAAAAGGTGGGCTTGAACCTCATGGAGGCTTCCTACGTACCATGCCTTGACATGGATCAAAGACCTCGTAGTTCTCTAGGGATTCGCCGGTGAACCGACGTGAAAGTAGACCCGGGGGTCCACTATTGGTGGGCTAGAACCTCGTGAAGGCTTCCTACGTACCATGCCTTGACATGGATCAAAGACCTCATAGTTCGGATGGAGCGCGCAGTTTAACATCATGCTGGACGTGAATGAGACCCGACGTGGAAGAATGACGGGTGGGCTTGAACCTCATGGAGGCTTCCTACGTACCATGCCTTGACATGGATCAAAGACCTCGTAGTTCATAAAGGTGAGGGGTCAGGGTCGGTGCTCACTCTAAGCCCACGTGAGTCATGCTCGGTGTGAGAAACAAGTGGTTGGAAGGACCTGACGATCACATCGCGACGGGTGCGTCCATGAGAAGCGAAAAGGGGCTTACGCGTTGGGCAGCCCATGGTTTTGGGACTTACACCAGGATGGAGGCCCAGAGGGGGGTGCCTCGTTCCCTATCACGCCCTCCACTGACCTTGGTAGTGGGTAAGTTCGGAGATGCACGGGTGCAATCATCCGTACGAAAGGTTAGGGGCTTACGTTCTGAGGCAGCCCTTCCCCTACGAACATACGCCACCCCGACAAGGAGGATCTCATTCCATGTGCGGAAGTGTTCCATTCCCGTGGAGACGGGTAGTGTAAAGAATGTTCGAGCTGGGGGGACCCTTCGTGAGGGAGATGTGGTTGGGTCACAGTTTAACGTCTTGTTTTGAGGATGTGATGCTTGGAAGTTTAACGTCATGCAGCTCAGACGAGGTGGGTTCACTCCACACCCCTAGGACTTACATAACTGGTACCCTTTGGTCCTTGGAGAAGGGAAGGTACCAGTAAGGCCATGGTTAAGGGGGGTCATGGAACAAACCATCAAGGGGTCCACGTTAGCGTGGCTATGCGAAGAAGCAATAGTCGTTAGTGTGCCTATGCGAAGAAGCATTAGGCGAAGCAACGCAACGGGTGGTATTGTCCACGGGACGTTGAAATCACATCGTGCAAACCTGGAGGGTCGCACGGGAAGAGGAATCTCTAAGCAGAGGAGTGTGCTTTGCGAAGTGGAGTGCCTTGGCCTTAGCATGGGGAATAGGTGTGAGTGGAAGGTGCTTTGCGATGTGGAATAGTGTTCGCAGAGCACTGCCCCGCGAAGAAGGGGTGTCTCGCGAAGTAGGGTCCTGCAAAGCAATGTGCTTCGTGAAGTGGAGCGATCCTGCCTTAGCATGGGGATCACTAGCATGGGTTGGGTGTTTCGCGAAGTATAAATGCTCCGCGGCTGCCCGGGTTCCCTTGGGAATCCCCTTCCTTCGCGAACGCCCTTGAACTTCGCGAAGGGCATCTCTCTCGGAAGAGGGGCTCAAAACAAGACAAAGCAGAGGCGTCTCGCGAAGTAGAAATACCTCGCGGAGCTCATGATTCCCGGGGCAAAGAGTGCTTCGCGATTCGGGAGAGGAGAAGCCGAAAGGTCAGATTGTCCGTCTTTAGGACTCAGGGGGAGTCCAGTATTTATAGGGAAGGGGCGCCGCGATGCAGGACTCGTGCGCCGCCTTCGGTGCATCACGGTGGCTCGCGAACGTCAAATGGGTTCGCGGAGGATTACCGCCTCTGGTGCTTCGCGGCGACTCGCGAACTTCAAATGGGTTTGCGGAGCATTACCGCCTCTGGAGCTTCGCGGCAGCTCACGAACGTCAAATGGGTTCACGGAGCATTACCGCCTCTGGTGCTTCGTGGCGCCGCCATGGTCGGGGCGCTTCGCGGCGGGGCTTCGCGGCGGAGCATCGCGAGGCAGCGCACCGGCCTTCTTTTTCGTTCCTTTCTTTCGGGCCACATTTTTGGTGCCAACAAATGCCCCCCCTCAGACTTGGAGCGGCGGAGGGCGAAGGGTCTATGTATGAGGGAAAATCGCCAAAATTGTCGGTGGTTCGTGAAGGGGGTTCGTGAAGGGGGCCGCGGTGCTGACCGAGTCCACATATCCGGACGCACCGCGATGCTCCGCGCGGGTGAGGCACGCCGCGATTCTCCGGGGTCGCCACCTATAAATAGGGGCTCCGACCTCTTTTGTCTTCACGTTCCTTCCTTGTCTTTTTGCGCTCTCGACTTTGCGAAGCTCCGCGTACTCCACGACAGCCCTCCGCGAATCGAGCTTCGCGGCGAACCGCGGGTCTCTGACTCCGCGTCCGTGCCAAGCGAACCTCTGTTTGTCAGCCTTTTACAGACTTCGTGGCTTGGTCTCGCGACTGATCTTCGTGATCTGGCTACGCGATTCATCTTCGCGTTCGAGCTTCGCGATCCAGCCGAGAGAACTCTTTTCTGAGTGTCAGAGTTAAAATGGCCCATCAAGAGGCTGTATTGGGGGTCCTTGCAGATGCTGCTCGTCGAGATGAGATGGCCAACCATCCAGGCTTGGGGGAGATGATCCGGAGCCACTCGGACCACACTTCATTGACAGATCTGCTCTCAGAGGGCCAGAAAGATTATCCGCAGTGCAAGAAACTACCGTTGTACGGCTTCAGGCTGAGGGAATACATCTTCATCCCTGAGGCGAGTAGGGATGAACCAGCTTGCTGGTTCAGGAGCACACTGTGCCAGCACCAATGGTTCAGGGCGGCCGATGGTCATGCGCGGGAGGATTTCACACCCGTTACTGCTAACTGTCTCTACAACCATGTGAACGACATCGATGGGAAGACATTGCTGCCGGAGACTTCCCCTCCTCTCTATTGTACCATGCTGAAGGCGGCCTTGCAGGATTCGAAGAAGGTATGGTCCGATGAGTGGGACCTGCGCCAGGGTGGCAACATTACTAATGACTGGGCCTGGGCCTACTGGGTAGGCGCCTCATGTGAGGAGTTTGGGGCCGAGCTGAGGAGATTGGGGTTGTATGAAGCGGCATGGGCCTCCCAATTCTACATTTACCAACCGAAGCAGCTAATGCCGGAGTTGCTGAGTAGATGGTCATCTAGGACCAACACTTTTCACCTACATCACGGGGAGGTGGGCATCAGCCTGTGGGATGTCCACCAGATTTCTGGTGTCCCAATATTGGGGGCCATGTATGACGAGTTCCTCCCCTTTGTCAGCGCATGGGGGGATGCGGAGCAAATGCCGCGACTGGCGTCGGCACTGATGGCACTTGTCCCTGGAGAGGACAAGGAGGCAGTGTGGGATGTCCATTTTAGGATATGGTTCAAATTCCTCTTGAATTTCCCAGAGAATCGAGAGTTCCCTCCGAGGCCTCGAACTTGTCCAAGGGCGGCCCAACGGGGAAAGGGGCACTCGTATTGGCGGGTCTTGGAGGACAGCCAATGGAAAACTTGGGTTTTCAGTGTCAGCACTGAACAACAGCCGATAGTCAGGCTGGCGGCGTTTATCGTGGCTCTCAACTGTGGTTGGATCCTACCGGTGAGAGATACAAGCATGGGGGTACAGCCCAGCTCATTTATCATGGCGTCGATGTTGGACAGGGGGCAGCGGATCAACCTAGGGATCCCGATGCTCACCAAACTGTACAGAATGATGCGGCACATTAGCGAGGGCAAGAAGCCACCAAGGATATGCGGACCCTTTCACCTCTTGTATGGGTGGATCACAGCGCATATCAGGGGGATTTACGAATATCCAAACCCCATTTCGCCGCCGGGACCAAACTTTCACCCCTCCATCCGGAACGCGGTCGGGAGCTTCCCGTTCAAACTGGCCGTTCCTATGGGGCTGAATAGGGTGTGTAGGGCGGACGAGTTCAACTTCCATCCCTTCCCATTGCTGACGGGGATGCTTACTGATGACATACGGGGAACAGAAGAACATCGGGCTTACCTCCTAGCCTTCCGAGGTGGAGTTTTGGTGGCACGAATAGATCGTGAGCTGCTCTGTGAACCATACACTCTGTATCGGTTTGCGAGGCAGTTCTGGTGCCTCCAGCGGCTAACCCCGCATGTCTACTGGGAGGTGCGTCACGAGGAGCACCCGTGTGTGATGAGGCAGCTGTGGCTCATGTTCACACGTGAAGATGGAAAGATGCGGATTGCATTGCCTCCATCCACCGCCGCCTTCGGATTAGTGAAGGAGTACGCCATCAGTTGGGAGGCCGCTTATCCGGGGGAGATGGTGAAGCAACCAATGATCCAGGTTGGTGACGGTGGGCCTCCTCTATCTCAAGGTCGGGGTCGGAGGGAAGCTAGGGCCGCTCGCGGCCGCGGGGCCGCCATGGCGGCGAGACCCGCACCGGCCGAGGGTATGGAAGTAGCGGTGGATCCGGTGATTCTAGGAGATCAGGGTCATCCAGAGGGGCATCCACTGAGGGGATTCCGTAGGATATCCACTCAGGCTCCGGGGAAGCGCTGCATCACATTGACATGGCAGAGGATGCCATCTTCCCGGAGGCTTGGGACATTTGGGATGTCAACCGGCAATTCCTCATCCTATCCGAGATATGGTCCCACCTGAATCGCCTTGGGATGGAATTACCGGGTATAGGCCCAGTTCGGGCTGGATTCATGGCGTCTCCGGCAGAGGCAGAATAGTACCTGGAAGAGCTGGTGGATTACATCTACTCCAGTGGTGTCCCTCGCCCAATGACAGACCGGGTGAGGGTACTGTTGAATCAGACGGTCCCCCCACAGTTATCGGCTGCTGATCTGAGGGAGCGCTTCCCCTTGCCGGAGGAATCAAAGGACTCCTCTCGGGAGGATGAGGCTGGAGGAGGGAGCCCGCTGGAGGAAGGTGAGGTCGGAGATCGAGGCTCAGAATCTGACGAGTTCGCGGAGGCTCTCGAGGTAGAATTCCGAACTTCTCTCCTTACGATCTGTTCTTGGGTCCCTATGGACTTCTCAACAATGTTTGAGCCATGAAGGAGGAACTTGTTCGTAGGCCTCGTTCTCGCTCCTTGGCGGATGATGATGCGGGACCTTCAGACCCCGCGCCTATGGCTGCGTCCAGTTCCGCGTCTGGTGGGACCAGGGCGCCCGAGGTGGCTCCTCCGAAATCTACAGACCTTCCAACAGTATACAGGGGGCCTCATCTTGGGGTCCCGTCAGTACTGGCTCAGGATCAGCGCTCGGAGGTCGATCTCTGTAAGTCTCCTCCACCGGTCTCCACGTTGCCACATGTAGACCATGCCAACCAACGCTCATGTCCCTCTTTGTTGTACAGTTCTTCGACTGGCGTGGGCGGCTGCGGCATGACTAGTCGGGATGTCTGGTGGCGTCCCTCTTAGGGGCATGCCGGTGATGGTGGCGATAGTCCTGCCATCTCCTCAAGCCACGACGCACATCATTACTGGCGGGACCACCAGCAGGGCCGTACCCGAAATCATTGAGGTGGACTCCGAGGAAGTGGATCAACCGGTCAGTCCCAGTTCTATCACGCCAGCTTCGGCGCCAGGTTTCGCACCGGATTCAACACCGGATGTTGATCCTGCCGAGGATTTCCTGTGGGCGTATCCCGCGTTTGAGCCTGCCAATCGCACAGACTGGGACGAAACAGCCTCCGATGAGGAAGACAGCAGCATAGTCCGCCTTCGGTCGTGGAAGCTGATCGCACGCTTTATCAAGGACACTCCCCAAGCACAATGGCTGGCCGAAATGGATAGGCTTCGCTCGCGGTTGTGCGAACTGTGCGCTGGGGGAGTGGATGCCCAACATCCTCATGCACTCATCCGAGATCTTATGGCTGAGAAGATTCGGGAGCATGATCGTGGGCTCAGTGTGGGCTGGCAGCGGAGGAAGGCGACCAACATTAAGAAGGTCCAAGAGGCTGAAGGCGAGGTTCACCGGATGCAGACCCGGGCAGACGAGCTTTCAGCCTCTCTTGATGCGCAATCTGAGCTGGTCTCACGGTTGAAGTCCCAGCTGGCAGAGGTAAAAGAGCACATGGGGCAGACCTCTGAAAAGATGGTTGTTGTTCATGCTGATGTAGAGAGGGCCAAAGCCAGAACTGACGAACTGCGTCTCGCCGCTGCTGAGGAGGAGCGGGAGCTGATTCAGCGGTAGCAAGCCTTGGATGCCGCAAGTCAACGGGTGGCGGAGCTGCAACGCTCTTTTGACAGGGTCAACCCGTCCATGGGGGAAGTCAACCCCCGAGTATTGTAACAAACCCAAACCCCTTTTATTGGTACTTTCATGCTTCCCCAAATTTTACCTTTGTTTTGAATGTCGTAGCACGCACGATTTCCACTTTTGAATTGCCTTGTTACATCCCTACAATGTTTGCGGGACGTTTGAAGACAATTCCCCAAGCCAGTCCAGATTCCTGAAAGATGGGGAAGGATTGATCGGAGGAGGAACTTCCAGGATAGCCGAATTACCGATTCTTCAACGTGCTCTTATGCACGAACAGGGAAACGCCAGGGGCGCTGAAATCGGTCCAAATAGATGAAAATGGGATGTGTGAATCACGATACCCAAGATTCGGAACACTGTGGGGATGGCGTGACAATAAGGGACAACCGTTAACCTTGGAGGAGAAACGGTACCCTTACTGAGTTAGCCTGAAATGGGGACAACAAATGAGCATCGACCGTTGACCGTATTCGCAACGTGGGATTTTATCAATTTGTTGTCGATCAATCCTTCGAGACGTTGGCCCAGGACAGTAGGCGGACCATAGGTCGAACATCCATACTGTTAGGGGGTCCTTCCAAACATGACCAGTCCTCCGGAACGTTGGCCCAGGACGGTAGGTGAGCCGATGCGGCATGAGACCAGGCCGTTAGGGGGTTCCTTTAGACACGAAAGAGGACGAGGGTCCGAATAAGGGGCACGCAAAGCATGTAATATGGAGTGATGGTTTGTCCGAACAGAATCCAACACTTAGTTAGTTACACCACCGTGGTGGGAGTACGTCCGATGGGTGTATTGGTTTGATCATGGATCATTCCTTCTTTAGGACAGGGCCTCTCTGGCAAGGGGATCTGTCACTTCCCAGTGGGATCTTGGGGCATCCTGAACTTGTTCAGGGCAGAACCGCAGTTTATTTTCATGCATTGAGGACACACAGACTCCTGTAGTTTAATGTCATACGATAGGACGCGAAATAAAAGGGAAGCGTGTGGCGCGGTAGATATAAAGCCGGTGTGAATGTGGACTTGGAGTCCAAATCACACCACATACCCCCGGAAGAAACTCTTCAGTTCGAGGGACCAAGAGTGAGGATTGGGCTAGGCCCGAAGCAAAGTGCTCGGGCATTCCTACGTACCCCATGAGGATGGGAATCAAGCCATACATAGTCCTGAAAGTGCATTTTAACGTCATGCAGGACGATGAGCAGCCCGACCGTGTTGGTACACATCCTGCCAAAACTACTAAGCCCACGTGAGTCGTGCTCGGTGTGGGAAACAAGCAGTAGTGGTGGGAATTTCCCGAAATAGAGAGGGGCTAGTTAGGGCAAAGAGATGCTCGGTGAATCCCGGCCCAGTGACACTAACACAATCTTGTGGCGCACCTAAATGTGTGAAGAGAAAGAGCTGAGTATGATGGAATTCCACTTGAACATGGGGAAGTGGAAAAATGTGAATCATGGCGCTCGCGATTCAGATCACTTATGATGGAGGTGTGACGATGGAGGATAACTGCTGACCATGTTCGCAACACAGCATCCTGTCGCGTTAGCCTAGAATGGGGACATACAAATGAGCATCGACCGCTGACCATATTCGCAACGCGGGATTTTATAGATTTGTTGTCCAATATTTGTGGGGACATTGGCCCAAAACGATTGAAGGGCCCTTAGGTCCAGCATTCATGGAGAGCCCTTAAGCTTAATATCCACGTCGTCCGAGGGTCCTTTTGGATCTGGAAGAGGATGAGGATCCAAATAGCGGGCTCACGAAGCTTGGTCATGGGACGAGGGGAATGTCCCTGTGAAAATCCCACACTTCGGGCTCTTTGTCAAACCACATCTGAATACGGAAACGAAACATATTAGAAAGAGAGAGAAGATTCATTTCCCTTGGGGAGATCTTAGTTTAGGGTCGTAGAATTCGGACCATGGGTGAGAGGAAACATAAGAGGCACATGGTGGAGTAACTCAAACACCTGGCGTGATTGGGAATAGGAGGTGTGTACGACATGGTGAAAAACCGGACGTGAATGAGGGCACAACCCCATATCACACCGCGCAACCTCCTTGGGAGAGGTTTTTGGTCAAGGGACCGAAAGCGAAAATTAGGCTGGGCCAGCGGGGAAGTGCCCGGGCGCTCTTACGTATCTCATAAGGATGAGAATCAAGCCATACGTAGTTCTGGGAATGACATGGTAGGATACCAGTGCCAGGGGAAAAGGGGAGTGCGGGCGTGGCCGTTGCACTAAAAGAAGCGGAATTTGATGTATCTTGTTTGTTCTTTAAGGTGAATGATTTTTTTTGTGAATCGACAGGCCTAGAACAGTAGGTCGTGATGTCGCCACAAGAATCAAGCCGTGATGGGCATGGACAAATGGCATGGCACGTGACCAATACCCAACGTGATGTCCTCTACAACGAGGTCACCACAATGCGGTGCCATTTTTCATCGTACGTCCAGGACGATAATGTCACAGTTTAGGGTCGTATGATAGGACCAAGCATGCAGTTTATCGTCATGCAGTGCAGACGTACCAGAGACGATGCTAGGCGGGAAATGTGGGCAGTGTTATAAAACACAATTGACAGAGACATGATCCCACATCAAATTGTACGCCATTCGGAGAGGGAAACCTCAGGCCGAGGGGCCTATAGAGAGGTGAAACAGGGAGAGAGACTGGCTTCCTGAATGGGTTGTACCTGGAGACAGGGCGTCTGGGCCATCCTACGTATCCCCATGAGGATGGGAATCAAGTTGAACATAGTCCCGAATGGATCTTAGTTTATGGTCATAGAGATCGGACCATGGGAGCCCCAAAGGACGCCAGATTGCAGCTTTGTCCCCCTAGCATGCAAAGGTGCACTAAGGGATAGCACCAAAAGTGTCGAGATTCTACCTAGAAATGATGGGGTGGAAAATGATATGAATCATGCAACCAACATTCAAGGACTAAAGGGGCTGGCATGACGATAGAGGATTACTGCTGACCATGATCGCAACACAGCATCCTGTAGCGTTATCCTGAGATGAGGACAAACAAATGAGCATCGACCGCTGACCATATTCGCAACGCGGGATTTTATCGATTTGTTGTCCAAAACCCTCTAGGGCGTTGGCCCGAAACGGTAGGAGAGCCCTTGGGCGTAGTATCCAGGCCGTTATTGGGGGTCCCTCCAGGTGTGAAAGGTGATGGAAGCCCGAATGGAGGGGAACACGAAGCTTGACAAGTGGAAGGAACTTGATCAAGTTGAATCTGACACTCTTGGTCCTAGACCAGTGTACTCTTAATACATGGGTGAACCACTGCAAGGATTCAATGGACTCAAATTTGAGGGTGATCGAGAGAAGGCAGGTTCCCAGGGGAAGGGGGCATGGTAACCAAAAACTTGTATCATACCTACACATCCCTCTCCTGGAGAGAGATAGGCCAAGTGGCCTTGGTGACCGGGAAATCAGGAGATCTCCAAGAGGTGGTGCTGGACCCGAATCTTAGACATTCAGGTGGTCCTACGTATCCCATGAGGATGGGAATCAAGCCACACGTAGTTCTAAAGGGTGCCTTTTAATGTCATGCAGGACAAGGAAAAGGAGGGCCAACTCTCAGAACGGGGTGCGTGTGGTGCAACTATTGCAAACCCGATGTGAATGAGGACATAATCCCGCACCACGCCACGCGGTCCGGTGGTCGGGGTCCCAATTTTAGGACCCGAGAGAGGAGAACTTGTTGAACTCAAGCTGGACCCAAAGACATGGGGTCTTGAATGTAGTTCCAGATGAGAGTCTTAGTTTATGGTCTTAGAGCTCGGACCGTGGATGGTGACAACTCTCGAGTAAGCACAAATGTCAACCCAATACCTAAGCCCACGTGAGATAAACTCGGTGTGGGAAACAAGGGGGGAAGATCCTTATCGCAATACTTGGGGCGTCCATCAAAGGGGAGTCGGCGGAGAGTTTCGAAGGACCCCTTTGATGCAGCTTGTTCTCCAAACGCGCAGACGTGCATGGAGGAAAAGTACCGAGAGTTCTGAGACTCTGCTTGGACACAATGAAGTGATGAAGGGTGTGAATCGTGTACCCGGCATTTGGGCTTAATGGGATGGCATGGAGATAGAGGAAAACTATTAACCATGATGGAAACACAGCGTCCATATCGCGTTAGCCTGAGGTGGGAACAACAAACGAGCATCGACCACTGACCATATTCGCAACGCGGTATTTTATCGATTTGTTGTCGGAAACCCTCGGAGCATTGGCCTGTAACGGTAGGAGAGCCCTTGGGCGTAGTATCCAGGCCGTTGTTGGGGGTCCCACCAGGTGTGAGAGATGATGAAAGCCCGGATGCAGGGATACACAAAGCCTGGAAAGCGGGTGCGGACGTGTCCGAGTAAAGCTTTGCATTCCAGGTAATAAACCAGAGTACTCTTAGGCACATTGGCGAACTTCCGAAAAAGGGATCGACGAAACAGCTCAGTAGGGGAGGGAACATGGCGTGTTCATTATGAGACCGTCATGAATGAGTACATAATCCCACACCACACCATATGATCCTCTCATGGAGGAAGGATAGGCCAAGGGGCCAAGATGGGATGAGGATTCCCGAGAGATGGGGCTGGACCTGAATCTTGGACATTCAGGTGGTCCTACATATCCCATTAGAATGGGAATCAAGCTGCACGTAGTTCTATATATGTAGTTTAACGTCATACTGGATGATAAGGGGAAGTAATATACCCCTAAACAAGGGAGGTGTGCGGTATGGCGAAGAAGCTGACGTGAATGAGGACGTAGTCCCACACCACACTGTACACTCCTATAAGAGGGGACCTGGGTCGTGGCCCGGAAAGGCCAAGGGGCCTGATGGTTAGGCATTGGTCAGGAAGGCCTGACCTACTTGTAGTTTAACGTCTTGCAATGAGGACGAGGGTCGGGGACCCGAGAAGGCCAAGGGGCCTGAGGCTGGGCCTTGTAAGGGGAGTCGTACGACATGGTACATGATCCCGACGTGAATGAGGACATAGTCCCACATCACACCGTACACTCCGGGTAATAAGGGACCTGGGTTGTGGCCCGGAAAGGCCAAGGGGCCTAAGGTCAGGCATCAGTCAGGAAGGCCTGACTGGTTTGCAGTTTAACGTCTTACATGAGGATGAGGGTCAGGGACCTGAGAAGGCCAAGGGGCCTGAGGCTGGGCCTTGTAAAGGGAGGGCGTACGGCATGGTACATGATCCCGACGTGAATGAGGACATAGTCCCACATCACACTGTACACCCCTATGAGGAATCTTGGTCCGTGGCCCGATCGCTAGCACCACCTGGGGGTAGTTTGTCACCTCAGGATGGGGCAGAATGAATCACTGCACTCGATGTCTGGGACATCTCGGGGTGGACCTGAAGATCCAGGACACTGTTGACCATGTTCGAAACACAGCGTTCCTATGGTGACCCGTTGTGGGAGCAACAAATGAATGTCGACCGCTGACCAAATTCACAACGCGGGACTTGTATCGATTTGTTTCTTGAAAACCCTCGGGGGCGTTGGCCCGTATCGGTAGGAGAGCCCTTGGGAATTGTATCCAGGCCGTTCTTGGGGGTCCCTCTGGGTGTGAAAAAAAAATGATGGAATCCCAGTCAAGGAGTGGGTGAAGCATAGCTGTATCCATCCACGAAAGGGGCAAACAACTCCAGGGGGAAATGTGCAGCCGGGTCGAGGCTTGCTCGATGTGAGTGGGGGAAAAAGTGTGCACCCTGCCATGTCTTGACCTGAGGGGGAGATTTTGGCTTTTGGGCTGGGCCAATGGACGAAATGTCCAGGCGTTCCTACGTATCTCATGAGGATGAGAATCAAGCCATACGTAGTTCTTGAAGGCCATCCAGTTTAGCGTCATGCGGTGAGGATGTGGGAGGATAGAAGAACGGGAGTGGGCACATGGTGCGACCCTTACAATCCTTGTGTGGGCGGGGTTGCATGAGCGGGTCCAAGAAATCCTACTCCCTTCTACACAAAGATCCTCCAAGGAAACTATTCCCAGGGGGAACAACGGAAGAGAAAAGCTTGGGGCTGGGCTCAAGACGGGGCGTCCGAGCGTTCCTACGTATCCCATGAAGACGGGAATCAAGCCACACGTAGTTCTAGAAATGCAGTTTAACGTCATGAGGGACGAGAAGAAGAACCTCATTTGGGGATATGTACGGTACGACAAGTAATCCGACGTGAATGAGGACGTAGTCCTACACCATACCGTACAATCCCGCAAGAGGGTAAGTCGGGGAAAAAAACCAAGGGGGGCCTGGGGCCAAACCGCGGTGAAGACGGGGGCCAGGGGCCCAAGGAGGCCAAGGGGCCTAAGGCTGAGCCTCGGTCAGGAAGGCCTGACCATCTTGCAGTTTAACGTCTTGCGGGACGAATATGCAGTTTATGGTCGTGCAGGACATTACAGTTTAGAGACATGTTGGACCATAGTGTCCAGTTTAAGGTCATGCGGGACCGTTTCACAGTTTATCGTCTTGCAGGACGAAGATGTAGTTTAAGGTCGTGCGGGACCATTTTGCAGTTTATGGTCATACAGGACCTTCACGCAGTTTAGGGTCGTGTTGGACCTTCACGCAGTTTAGGGTCGTGCTAGACCTTCACGCAGTTTAGGGTCGTGGTGGACCTTCACGCAGTTTAGGGTCGTGCTGGACCTTCACGCAGTTTAGGGTCGTGCTGGACCTTCACCCAGTTTAGGGTCGTGCTGGACCTTTACGCAGTTTAGGGTCGTGCTGGACCTTCACACAGTTTAGGTTCGTTCTGGACCTTCACGCAGTTTAGGGTCGTGCTGGACCTTTTTTGCCCTAGGAAAAGTACCGTTTGAGGAGCATGGCATTGGTGGGAGGGGTTATACGCTCTCCATCCGTGGTCACCAAGGAGTATGCTCCATTGGGGTAAACCTTATGGATGATATAAGGCCCTTCCCATTTGGGTTCTAACTTGGGCGGTTTCCTACCGGGAATCATTGGCGCTCGAAGGGCCAGTACCAGGTCGCCCTGTAGAAAAGAGCAGAGACGAACCTTCTTGTCAAAGGCTCTCGCTATCCTATCCTGATTCCTTTCCAGATTGTGCAAGGCATGAAGCCGGTTCTCGTCCAGTGCTTCTAATTCAGCCAGACGGATCTCGGCTACCTCATCTGATGTCTGGTGATCATAAACTGCAGTGCGTAGCGACGGCAGCTGGATCTCAATGGGTAGAACGGCCTCAGCTCCATACACCAGGGAATATGGGGTCACCTGGGTAGAGTTGCGAGTCGTCGTCCGGTAAGCCCAGAGGGCATTGGGGAGCTTGTCCGACCAACTTGTCTTATTCTGACCAACCATCTTCTGCAAGAAGTTAGAGAGGGTCTTGTTGAATGCCTCGATCTGTCCATTCGCCTGCGCGTGGTAGCGGGAGGTATGGTTCGACCGGATGTCGTACTTAGCGTACAATTTCTTCAATTCAGCTGCTCGGAAGTTGGTGCCGTTATCGGTGAGGACGGCGTGAGGGACTCCAAACTGGTGGATAATATTGGAGCTCACAAAGTCAACGATGGAACGGGCCTTGACCTCTTTGAGCGGAACTGCTTCTGCCCACTTGGAGAAGAAATCTGTAGCCGTCAGGATGAACCTACACTGGCAGGCTGTTTCCAGTGGATACGGTCCCACTACATCAAGTCCCCATACCGCAAACGGACAAGAGTACTTGGTGGGTTGGAGGGGCTCTGGTGGCCGATGCAAGAAGATGACGTGTACTTGGCACGCGTGGCATCTCATGGAATATCCAATACAATCGTAGATCATAGAGGGCCAAAAGTATCCTAACCTCCGAATTTGATGGGACAGCTTCGGCCCAGCTTGATGGGCGCCACAGGAACCAGCGTGAACCTCTTTCATATCTTGAGGTATCTCCCCTCCATGGATGCAACGGAGGAGGACACCATCGAAAAAATGCTTATAAAGGATCTGTTCAAGACTGAGGCCGCTCTGGAGGGTAAATTGCAGCACGCGGCGTCGGATTCGCTCGCGTTCGGCCTGGTCGTCCGGGAGCTGACCATCTTGGAGATACTCGACAAGAGGTGCTCTCCAGTCGGGGGTGGTTTCAACCACTGCGTCTGACGAACCTGGGACTCCTGATATGGAGGGTCCGGTGGTGAGATGACTTACCCGCAGGCTATCATGGTTCTCTTGGGTGACGGGGGAAATGACACCCCGGTGGGCCACGTGTATGACCAAATCATCTTGCTCGGGTTCTGCGAACGACGCGGCTAAGCTAGCCAGGGCATCCGCTTGGCCGCTCTGCGACCCTGGGACATGGGTAACCTCTGGTCGAGAAGAGAACTGGGCCATTAAGAGGAGGGTGTACTCCAGCAACGGTGCAAGCTCTGTCTTCCTAACGACGTAGTCGCCATTAAACTTTTTGATTACCAGCTCAGAATCTACCTTCACATGTAGACGGGGAACATGGATCTCAAGGGCCAACTCGAGGCCGGTGATGAGAGCCTGGTACTCTGCCTCATTGTTCATACAGTCTTCTGACAACATGAATGAGTATGGCAGGACGGCCTGTGCCGGGGTAATGAAGACAATACCCCGGCCCACTCTGTTGAGCTTGGGATCGTTGAGCCTCTTACCGGTGGGGCTCCGGGAGGCACCGTCGAAATGCATTTGCCAAAACGGGATAGGATGATCGACTGAGAGGATCGTCTCATCAGGGAAATCCAGGTCCAGGGATTGATCCACGGTGGTTGGATGGGCAACTAAAAATCTGCCAATGCATGTCCCTTAATGGCATTATGAGGTACAAACTTGATATCAAACTGCTGGACAATCACTGCCCACCGTGCTAGTCGACCAGTCAGCATGGGACGGTTCAGGATGTACTTCAGTGGGTCTACCCGGGAGACCAATTGCACCTCGTGGTGCTTCAGGTAATGTCGCAACTTCTGCACGGCGAAGAAGAGCGCAAGACAGCTCTTTTCGAAAGGGGAGTATCGAATCTCTGTATCTAGAAGCATGCGGCTGAGATAGTAGAGACTATTCTCAGTACCCTCGTTGTTCTTCTGGGCGAGCAGCTCACCGAGGGATCTCTCCAGGGCGGTCACATAAAGGACCATCGGCTTTCCGGAGATGGGTGGCATCAGGACAGGAGGTTGGAGCAGATACTGCTTGATTTCCTCGAAGGCGGTCCGACACTCCTCATCCCATTCGTAGGCAGCGCCCTTCTTTATGAGCCGGGAAAAGGGCTTATACTTGCCGTCCAGATTCGCAATGAATCGGCGTATATAGGCTATGTGGCCTTGAAGGCCTCTAAGCTTCCGAATGTTGCTCAGGGGAGGCATTTGGATGATGGCCATGATCTTCTCCAGGTCGATCTCGATACCTCGGTATCTAACAGCAAAGCACAGAAACATCCCGGAGGTGACCTCGAAGGCACACTTTAGCGGGTTCATCTTCAGGTGACTAGAAAGGAGGAAACCAAACACTTTCACAAGGTCTTTGAGATGGTCCTGGCGCTGGCATGATTTTACTACGAGGTCATCCACGTAGCATTCCACCAATGTCCCGAGAATCAGTTTAAATATGCGATGCATGGCCCTCTGATAAGTGGCACCTGCATTTTTCAAACTGAATGGCATTACCTGGTAGCAAAAGGTATCTTGGGGAGCCCTGAAGGCAGTGGACTCCTCATCTTCAGGGGCCATCCGGATCTAGTTATACCCGGAATACCCATCCATGAAAGAGAAGGCTTGGAACCCGGCCGTGGCGTCAATCAACAGCTCTATCACCGGGAGTGGGAAGTCATCCTTTGGGCAGTGGCGATTAAGATCGCGAAAGTCGATGCAGACTCGGATCTGCCCATTCTTCTTTCTGACTGGCACAATGTTGGCAAGACACTTGGGGTACTGGACCTCCTTAATGAAGTTGGCTTTGATTAGCTTATCAACATCGGCCTAAACCATGGCACCATGAGAAGGGTGCATCTTCTTGGGAGGCTGCATAAACCCACGATGTTTTGCTGGGAGGCCCAGACGGTGGACGGCCACTGGGGGATCCAGCCCTGGCATCTCATCGTAACTCCAGGAAAACACATCATGGTACTGTTTGAGGAAGTCCACGTACTGTTGCCGCTCCTCGAGGGACATGGCTGCACTGATCAATGTGGGTCTCGGATCTACCTCGCTGCCAAGGTTCACCTGTACCAATTCATCAACTGTGGTAGAGACGCCTTCTATAAAGGCGGGGGAAGCATCCTCCAGGTCTTTCTCCCAACCCGTGGGGGGACTTCTCGCGACGGAAGATAATTCTCGGCTATCAAAATCCGAGGGGCAGCTGGTGCCGGCTTGGGCAGCAGCGGTCATCACATCGGGAGACTCGCTTTCCAATGAGACCATAGCAATGAAGGCAGTCGATCCTATCCCATCTGTCCTTCGGCATAAGGGGCCCTTTTTGATGATATCGAAGCAGTGGTCATGTGTCGGCCTTAGTCGGTTAATTCCAGCCCGGCAGAAGAGATACGTATGGCGCACCGCCGTTGTCATCAGCTTGACGTCCCGGTACCGTATAGGGGTAGGGGGTTCTGGGATGACTTGAGCCTGGTTGATGTAAGAGTACGAGGTGATTTTCCATCGTCGCTTGGACATGGGAACATGCCTTCCTTGCTTACCCGAAACAACAAAACATTGCCCCATGTCGGGGGTCGTGGCCTCCAACCGGTGGATCGGGAGGATGTAGGCATCATCCATGCTTTCCCAGGGGTCACTTGTGACCGGGGCAGGTTCACCCTCGCTTACTAGGATTTTCTTATCCTTACTTTTGTAATAACCTGAATCTAGGTAGCAGGCCTCACAAGAAGCAAAAGGGGACACGTCTCCTTGGAGCATGCCTACTCGACCATTGAGCGAGTACTTGAGGCACTGGTGATATGACGAGGGGACCGCTGCATGCAGATGAATCCATGGCCTACCCATCAATCCGTTGTAGGCGGTGTCCTAAGAAACGACCATGAACTCTGTGTTGGCAATTAAGCCACCGAATTGAGTCTTCAAGTGGATCTTGCTGACTGGGGTTTGCTCTGTCTTGTCGTACCCCTGGATCCTGAGTTCAGAGGGGGTTAAATCACCTTCGGACAGACCCAGCTTTCGCAGCGTCCGGGTCGGAATTAGATTGATTCCGGAACCTGTGTCAACGAGACAGCAGTGGACTTCCACACCATTGAAGTGGCCAGTGATATATAGCGGGAAAATGTGCCCATGTATGGGAGGGTCTTCATCTTCACCAAAGAACGAGATAACCGCCTGACATTCGGCGTTTTCAATCGTCTCGGTATGGAAGGCTTCTGCAGCTGCTACCTCCGTCTCGAACTGGAGGGGGCTCCTTAGGGCCTCGGAAAGTGCTTCGCACATTTCATATGACAGGAGAAGGGCTTCAAGGATGGAGAGCCTCACCGGAATGTTGGACAGGTGCTTCAGAACATCGTACTTTCGTTCCAAACGTGAGCCTCTGCTTACAGGAGGTCGTTCGGCATTCGGAGGCACAACTGGTTCGGCTAGCTGAACCGGCGATTGACTAGTACTGGGTATATCTTGCTGCCTACTAGTAGAAGCCTGAAGAGTAGTCGCCGGACTAGGATCGGATAGCGGAGGCTGGCCTGTAGCCAGGAAAGACTGACTATGATACGGACGAGGCGGCTCCCCCCGATCCAGTAGCACGAACGGCGGTGGAGGTATAGCTGAGGGTGTTAGATGGGTCTGCGCGTGTTGAGATCTGCACTGAGCCTGCTGCTTGGTCTCGGTAGCGTGCACGGCTTGGCCACAAGTTCCTGCTGACGTGCCTCGATGACCGGCGCGATTGCGATTCCGCTGATGTTGACGTCGGCTGGAAACGTTGGGGAGGTCTGCCTGGCATTCCCCCTCGTCAGGGGTCATATAGGGCTTTACCAGCTCCACGGTGTTAACCGAAGCGTACCCTTGCCTATAGCTCGAGGATTCATCCACCGCTGGGCAGATTCTGGGAGGAATCCCCATTTCGGGGGGCATAAATTCGCCGAGAGTGAGGGATGACGACGGCACCGGCGGTGCACGTTTCTTCTTCTTGCGTCACCGTTGCTTGCCCTTTTGGGGAGGGGCCGACTGTGAAGATGATGCGGAGGCACCAGCTACTTCTTCTGAAGGTTCCAACTGCTTCAGGCACGCCCGGATGATACCATGGTCACGGACGACGGTTTTTAGAGCCATCCAATCATCGTATTTTAGGGATCCGCGGCTAGGGACCTGCTGCCACTCACCTTCGTTGTCGCTGCCGAATTCTGATCCTGCAAAGACACCTGCCACTTGCGCTGGTGCTGGGCCCAACTTAACTATGTTGTTTTTGACCTGGTCTTTAAGCCAGTCCTTAAACACATAGCATTTCTTGAGGGTGTGCCCCAAGATCCGATGATAAGGGAAATAGTTGGGGTGATCGGTGATATGCGCCTCTACCGGCCTTCTGCACTCAGGTAGGTGAACAATCCCTTGCTCTAGATCACTTCGGAAGTAGCCAGGGACATGATTTTCGTTGAAAGAATAGGTCTGGTACCTTCTTTCCGGATAGGGGGCCCTGGGGGCCTGGCCCTGACGAGGGGCCAGAGGGGCCTGCTGAGGAAGCGGCGCCTGATTGTCTCGCCTAGGTGGCGGTGGTGCGTTGCGCGGGGGAACCTGTCGGTTCTGAGGCGGTCATTGCTGGGCAGGAGCCTGTGCTTGAGGTGGAGGACCTCTGCGGGGTTGCGGGGGTGGTGCCACCGGCAGCAACTCCAGCTTCCTCGGGGCTTCTATTTGAGCCACCGTGGTGGGTTCAGCCCCGGAGGTCCTCCTAGCTGGGATCCTAGGGGGCAGCAAACGTGCCTGACTAGCCTGTTGCAGGGCTTCCTCGAGGTGTTGGGACTTATCCGAGAAATCTCTGAACCCTCCAGGGTATTTATGGGTAATTTGGGAGGGTACCAGCTCTGTCTTGACATTCCCCACACACATCATCAGTAATTTCTCCAGATTCAGTGGCATATTGAGGGAATACGTAAGTCCCTTCCACCGGGCGATGAAATCTGCAACCCACTCATCAGGCCTCTGTTTTTCACTTGAAGAGGTCTGTAATGCTGGTCTTTCGCGTGGTAGAGCTGAACTGGTATAAGAACTGCCGGCGAAGATCCTCCCAACTGTTCACTGATCCGATAGGGAGCTGGCTGTACCAGACGAATGTCGGACCTTCTAATGTTTGTACAAAACATCGGAGTTTGGCGGCTTCTTGCTGGTCTGGGGTCCCCAGCATGGGGCCACACCTGGAAGAGAAATGAGCCAAGTGCTGGGGCGGGTACCCTGTCCCGTTAAATGGAGAGAAAGTGGGGTTCCCAAAACCCGAAAGTGCGGGAATATCATCCACCCACGCGGGATAAGGCTTTCCATCTGGTGGGACCGCCACCTGCCACGCTTCCAACGCCTCGAGGCGGGCTGTGAGTGCTGCAATAAGGTCCTCCGGGTGGGGGTCCCTGTCTTGACGGGGATCCCTAACCACAAGTGCATTTCTAGGTTCTTCAACATGGTAGATGGCTTCGGCCGCTCGTGGGTCAACTGGATAGACGACCTGCGAGGCGACTGGGGGAACCCGGGTTGGATTTTTCAGATTGCCCCGTCGCTCGGGGGGGTTTGGAGATACGTATTGTGCCCTCTTGTCGTATATTCCGGCTTCTGCCCTATCTGTGGCAGTAGCATGATCGGGGTTTCCCGGAGGCATCTCAACGGGGGGGAATTGTTCTTTCCCCTGCTGCCCCGGCCTGGGATTACCATAGTCGGGTCACCGCTCTGCGGCGCGCTCAACCAAGAGTTCTTCAACCAGCCTCTTTTGCTCAGCAAGCTGATGGCATAATGCGGCCTTCTCAGGATCCTCTTCCATCTTCTGCGCATAGGCAGATGGGTCGGAGTGCTTGACAGCTCCGACATGCTCCTTACCCTTCCGGGTGTTTCGACTGAGTACCAGCGATTCGGTGGGTACGGGGAGGCCTAGAAGGTTCCCCTGCTGACGGGTAACTCTCCCTGATGGGTCGAGCAGTGGCGGTACACCCTAGGGTGGTAAGTCTCCATCAAGGAATTAAAGCTCATCTTCCTTATCCACAACGTCGGCCAGGTGGACTGCGACCCCTCTTGAGGGCATGTCCTCGATGTCACATAGCGAATTGGGCTGCCGTCGGATAGGGTCGAAGAGGAGAGAGGCATAGTGTCCCCAACCACGGACTTGCACATGGGGGGTGGCTTCCCTGACGATTATGTGGAGTGTTTTAAGACTCTGAACGCATTTTCGTTGAAGGGCGCTCTGGGGGCCTGGCGACTCAGGGTGCTGAGCCACAAGGAGTGCAGCTGCATCAATCAGGCGGCACTGCTCGCCGATTTCTTCGAAGTGCTCTCGAATTCTGGGGTACACCACCCATTCATAACGGAGGCGTAAGTGTGTCGCCCATAGGTTTCGACAAAAACACCCCACTTCTTCAGGGGTAAGAGACTCCGGTACGCAAAAATTCAGTGCTACCGTCGGCCAGAACTTCTCCGGGAAGTAATCCGCTGCAAGAATACTCCAGAAGCTCCTGGGCTCGGACTCAGGGTATGGCCATGTGTTGCCCCACTCGTCGACCGGGGGCGGCTGAGGAACCAGTAGTGGTACCGAGGCATACCTCTGGGATAATAAGCTCGGCGGTGGAGAGTACGGAAAACGAGCTGAATGGTCGCCGAATTCCGGGCCATCCTCCGAAGAGTGAGGTGACCTGGTCACGATGTCACGATACGACGGGCTGATAACGACAGCTTTCGGAACAGGAGCCGCGGCTACCGGCGACAGGTCGTGTCGTCGCTCTACCATCGTTGGCCCCCAAAATAACTCTCTGTGATCTCTGGTAGAGGTAGAGAGCTCTTCTGGTGACAGAGGTGGTGATTGCGCGGTCGAGACCTGCGGAATTCCCAGTATTTCTTCCTCCTGGATGTACCTGCGGAGAGAGATGGGAATTTGGTGGACCTCAAATTCTAGGAGAATGAGGATAACCCGTCTAGTTCCTGCCCCAGTCCTTGATACGGAGGAGAGGGGAGAAGGTTCCATCGTTGAATCGCATTCCGCTTCCGAGTCGGAAAAGCGGTAAGGTTTGATCTCCACCTGGACCTTCCCAGGATTCTTCTTGTGGCGGCGACGACCCGCTCTTCTGCCCCGGGGCGGCTCTTCGGGACAGGGTTAATCCTCATTAGGTAGCCTCGGGGCGGGGATGGCGCCATGGAGGAGAGGGCCCCCACTCGAGATAGCCGGGGTGCGAGGGGAACCAGGGAAAATGTCGAAGGGTACATGGGGAGGACCTCCATGAATAGTACCCATGTGGGCGGGGCCTCTATTAGAATTGGTAGGAGCATGGGGAGGACCTCCATGGTCACTACGGGTGGAGTGAGGCTGACCTTCACTCCTTGAGTTGCTGGGGCAAGGAGGACCTTCTCCGGTTGCAGAGAGGACGTAGGGAGGGCCCCCACGTTGGAGAGGGACCGGATGGACGGTGCCTTCAGGTTGGCGGCCGGGGGAAGGAGGATGGACTCCATACCCTGTATAGTGGGTGTGGGAAATGTTTCCGCGCTGAGCGTCACTGCCGCGGGGCAGGTCTTCCTGCGGGATGGGGGTAGCATGAGGCATACCTCCATGACGAACCTCGAAACGGGGAAGGCCCACACTCTTTAGAGTAGTGGTATGGGGAGGACCTCCGTACGGGGTGACATTACCGCGGGTTAACTCGCGGCGATCACCACTTGGGCCTCCAACCCGGAGAGTCAACCCAGCCTGCCCGTGGGGCGGTTGGGGTCTCGATCCTGGTTGGGTGAAGGAGTTCACCTACTCAGTTTATGCAGGGGCTTCATGATACACGTCAGCGGTGGCTAGGGTCACTGTAGCTGTCGACGTTGACGCGTCTAAGAGAGCGTCCTCAGCCCGGGCCCGGCGCTGACGTCGGGTCAGGCGAGCTGGTGCAGGTGGTGCAGGGACGTAGTCTGCCTGCTCTTCCTGTGGGGCCAGACGGCGGCGCTGACGCGGCCGGACGGGAGCTCTCACCTGGGGCCCTCGGGTCGGGGCCCTGAGCGGACTGAGCCGGACGACGCCCGCCTCTTCAGTGTAAGGCGAGGAGTCGTCAAGGCGTTCTGGAGACAAGCTCCCGAAACGGTTGAATGTTGGGGTGGGGAGAAGAGGCTCCCTGCGCGGCCTGTTAGGGCGGCATTGACGGTGGGGCCTGGAGGCCTCCAGGTCCAGGCGGGCCATATCCCGGGTTGGGATGACCCCTTCTTCCTCATACCTGTGCATGAGGTTGTTAATCACCCTTCGCTGGATGACCTCTGATGGGGAGAGGGGGCGTGGGCGCCCCGTATTCCGCAATGTGGCGGCCGTCATGGTGGTAGTGGCGCTACGTGGGGTGGTCGTCGTGTTGTTGCCCCTGCCCCTGCGTGGGAGAGGAGCGGATGGTTACCGCGTCTCTGTAACAACAACCTGGTTCCTGGAAAACGAAGGGATCAACTCATCAGTACTAAGAGGAAAAGGATTGACAGCCAGTGCCCCATCGTCCTTCCATTCTCAACATCTGTAAGAAGGATCCACGCCAACACGCTTCAGAGCAGAGTTCCCCACGTTCTACTGCCCCGACTTCCGGTGAGTTTCACGACAGGCCTGCTATTTGCTTGGCGGGACCAGGCACCGGATATCTGGATCCGGTGACACGTCAATCTACTGGTGTCTCGAACGCTACTAATCTCCATATTGAGGAGAATAATTTCACGTCGGGTTCACCATTTCTGTTTCCGATGCTTTCCGCTGGGGCGCGCGCATCCGTCTCTGGAGGACGCGCTGCTTTGTTGCCCCGCATTCCCGCTTTCCAAAGGTGGGCGGCATCCGCTCCTTATTCAGGGACGTCTGCTCCTTGATCGAAACGGGATGATGGGATGTCGGTTCTTCCTTCCATGGATTCCTCCTCAGAACTCATCACATAGTCCGGGTCTCCCTCATAGATTTAATACGTAGTTCGTGAAACTCTTCCCAGTGCCATGTTTCCATGGATGCCGGTTAATTACACTGCTTCTGTCAGGACATTCCAAAGGGTCCAGTCAGGGCAGCAACCTTTAGTCAGGGGAGTAGTCACGTTGAGGCATCAGTAGCGTTTCTGGATGCTGGGGTACCTGGCATGTCTGTCTGTTATCCTTGGTAACAAGGCTTCTCGAGGGCGTGGAGGCCCGAGGCATTCCACATCAAGCGCGGGGAATTATATGTTGTAGACACATATCTGAGGTTTTCCACAGCTTCTCGTGCTCAACATAGGGTATTCCGTGAGTTTAACGTCTAGCGGAGACAGATCAACCCAACCAGAGCATTAGCTAGGATAGATCGGATTAAGGGATCCTCCTTGAAGGGATGTCGATACCGGGGCCAACCCATGGATGGTTGTGAAGAAGAGCGTACCGACATGGTCTCACCGGGATAAGACGGTCCGGGAGAGAATTGGGACGGGGGATAGGTCGATGAATGGAGTGGAGGGAGAGTGAAATGGGACCATCGCAGGGGCGACGGTGAAGTTGGGCTTGAGCCTTTACGAGGCTTCCTACGTATCCCTGTGGCAGGGAATCAAGGTCTGCATAGTTCGGGATGAGGTCGATAAACTGACGTGAAGGTGGACCTTGGCCCGATGAGCATCGTCAGCGCACCGACGTGAAAGTAGACCCGTGGGTCCACTAGTGGTGGGCTTGAACCTTGGGAAGGTTTCCTACGTACCATGCCTTGACATGGATCAAAGTCCTCGTAGTTCAGGAAGTTTAACGTCATGCAGGACGATGGTGAACCCTGATGTGAATAAACGACGGGCGGTGGGTGTCGGCGAACCGACGTAAGTGAGGGAACATTGTCCGATGGGGGTTGGGCTTGAACCTCTGGGAGGATTCCTACGTACCATTCCTTGACATGGATCAAAGACCTCGTAGTTCGGGGTGGTCACAACGGCTTGCCGTCGGACAGGAATTGCAGTTTTACGTCGTGTTGGACGTTGGTAGAACTCAACATGAATTGGATGATGGTTGGGCTTGAACCTCATGGAGGATTCCTACGTACCACGCCTTGACATGGATCAAATACCTCATAGATCAAATGGGGCTTTGTCGGCAAACCGACGTGAAAGTGGACCTTTGTCCAATGAGTGGGGGGGAGGTACAGTTTAATGTCATGCTGGACGAGGGCGAAACTCGACGTGAAATGAACGACCGATCAATGTGGCTTGAACCTCATGGAGGCTTCCTACGTACCATGCCTTTACATAGATCAAAGACCTCGTAGTTTAGGTGGGAATGGGTCGCAGCGGCTTACCACTGGACCAGAATGCGGTTTAACGTCATGCTGGACGGGGGTGAGACCCGACATGAAATGACGGGTGGGCTTGAACCTCATGGAGGCTTCCTACATACCATTCCTTGACATGGATCAAAGTCCTCGTAGTTCGAAAGGAGAATGTACTTTAACGTCGTGCCGGATGAAGGTGGGACCCGACGTGAAGAAACGACTGGTGGGCTTGAACCTCGTGGAGGCTTCCTACGTACCATGCCTTGACATGGATCAATGGCCTCGTAGTTCGGAAGAAAAGGTGGGCTTGAACCTCATGGTGGCTTCCTACGTACCATGCCTTTACATGGATCAAAGACCTCGTAGATCTCTAGGGATTCGCCGGCGAACCGACGTGAAAGTAGACCTGGGGGTCCACTATTTGTGGGCTTGAACCTCGTGAAGGCTTCCTATGTACCATGCCTTGACATGGATCAAAGACCTCGTAGTTTGGATGGAGCGCGCAGTTTAACGTCATGATGGACGGGAATGAGACCCGACGTGGAAGAATGACGGGTGGGCTTGAACCTCATAGAGGCATCCTACGTACCATGCCTTGACATGGATCAAAGACCTCGTAGTTCATAAAGGTGAGGGGTCAGGGTCGGTGCTCACTCTAAGCCCACGTGTGTCAAGCTCGGTGTGAGAAACAAGAGGTTGCAAGGACCTGACGATCACGCCGCGAGGGGTGCGTCCGTGAGAAGCGAAATGGGGCTTACGCGTTGGGCGGCCCATGGTGTTGGGACTTACTCCAGGATGGAGGCCCATAGGGGGGGTGCCTCGTTCCCTATCACTCCCTCCACTGACCTTGGTAGTGGGGAAGTACGGAGATGCACGGGTGCAATCATCCGTACGAAAGTTTAGGGGCTTACATTCTGAGGCAGCCCTTCCCCTACGAACGTATGCCACCCCGAGAAGGAGGATCTCATTCCATGTGCGGAAGAGTTCCATTCCCGTGGAGACGGGTGGTGTAAAGAATGGTTGATCTGGGGGGACCCTTCGTGAGGGAGACGAGGTTGGGTCACAGTTTAACGTCATGTGTTGAGGACGTGATGCTTGGCAGTTTAACGTCCTGCATCTCGGAGGAGGTGGGTTCACTCCACACCCCTAGGACTTACATAATCGGTACCCTCTGGTCCATGGGGAAGGGAAGGTACCAGTAAGGCCATGGTTAAGGGGGGTCATGGAACGAACCATCGAGGGGTCCACGTTAGCGTGGCTATTCGAAGATGCAATAGCCGTTAGCATGCCTATGTTAAGAATCATTAGGCGAAGCAACGCTACGGGTGGTATTGTCCACGAGAATTTGAAATCACATCGTGCAATCCTGGAGGGTCGCACGGGAAGAAGAATCGCTAAGAAGAGTAGTGTGCTTTGCGAAGTGGAGTTCCTTGTCCTTAGCATGAGGCATAGGTGTGAGTGGAAGGTGCTTCACGAAGTGGAACAGTTTTCGCAGAGCACTGCCCCGCGAAGAAGGGGTGTCTCACGAAGCAGGGTCCTGCAAAGCAATGTGCTTCGCGAAGTGGAGCGATCATACCTTAGCATGGGGATCACTAGCATGGGTTGGGTGTTTCGCGAAGTATAAATGCTCCGCGGCTGCCCGGTTCCCTTGGGAATCCCCTTCCTTTGCGAACGCCCTTGAGCTTCGCGAAGGGCATCTCTCTCGGAAGAGGGGCTCAAAACGAGACAAAGTAGAGGCATCTCGCGAAGTAGAAATACCTCGCGGAGCTCATGATTCCCGGGGAAAAGAGTGCTTCACGATTCGGGAGAGGAGAATCCAAAATGTCGGATTGTCCGTCTTCGGGACTCAGGGGAAGTCAAGTATTTATAGGGAAGGGGCGCCGCGATGCAGGACTCGCGCGCCGCCTTCGGTGCATCGCGGCCGCTCGCGAACGTCAAATGGGTTCGCGGAGGATTACCGCCTCTGGTGCTTCGCGAAGGCTCGCGAATGTCAAATGGGTTTGCGGAGCATTACCGCCTCTGGAGCTTCGCGGCGGCTCGCAAACGTCAAATGGGTTCGCGGAGAATTACCGCCTCTGGTGCTTCGCGGCGCCGCCATGGTCGGGGCGCTTCGTGGCGGGGCTTCGCGGCGGATCTTCGCGAGGCAGCGCGCCGACCTTCTTTTTTGTTCCTTTCTTTCGGGCCACATTTTTGGCGCCAACAGTTGCGAAGTGTAATCTTCAAATTATATTCTATAGTACAAGAGGATGGTTTTTCTCTTGAAGGTTCACTACCTCTTCTAGTGAAGGATTCTCCGGTGGTATTCCTGGATGATTTTTCAGGTTTTCCCCCCAGAGCAGGATGTGGATTTTTCGATTGATATGGTGCCAGGAACACATTTAATATCTCTTCCCTCTTATATCATGGCCCCCACCGAGATGAGGGAATAAAAGATAAATCTATATGACTTAGAATACAAAGGATTATTTCACTCGAGCGTCTCTCATTTGGCCTCTCTGGTGTTGTTCGTGTAAAAGGATAATGGATCCCTCTGGTGGTGCATTGACTACCGGATGCTGAATAAGGTAACACTTAATAATAAATAGACTTTTCCAAAAATATATGATTTATTAGATAAGTTGAAAGGGAAATGTGGTTCTCAAAGTTAGTCCTACATTCGGGGTATCATCAACTTTGGTTGAAAGATTCAGATATACCAAACACAGCACTTCGATGTAGGTACGACAACGTTGACTATTTGGTCATGCCATTCTTATTGACCAATGATCCAGAGGTATTTATGGAACTCATGAACAGGGTGTTTCATCAGTATCTTGATTCCTTTGTTGTGGTGTTCATGGATGACATTATGGTATACTTTAGCTCTGAGGAGGAACACGAACATCACTTGAGGATCGTTTTTGCTACATTACGGGATCACCACCTCTATGAAAAGTAGTTTAAGTGAACTTTCAGGATTAGGGTGGTGATATTTCACATGCATGTAATCTCGTAGCATGGAGTTTCAGTGGACCCCATGAAAATTAGTGCAGTCATGTCGTTGGAGAAACCGAAGAATGTGTTCGAGATCAAGAGTTTCCTTGGCTTGGATGGTTATTACAGGCAATTCGTTCGAGATTTCTCTTGGAATGCTTCACTGAGGACCCCAATCACCCAGAAAGTGGTGAAGTTTGTATGGGGTCCAGAATGCAAGGCATTGTTCTAGGAGCTAAAGTGGCGGTTGACTAATGCCCCGATGCTGATTTTTCCAGAGGATGGAAAGGGATATGTGGTCTACTGTGATGCTTTAGGTATGATTATTGGGTGCGTGCTTATGAAAGATGATCACGTGGTTGCGTATGTCTCTCGACATCTTCGACCACATAAAAATAACAATCTGACACATGACTTGGAGTTGGCAGCGGTGATACATGCTTTGAAGACATGGCATCAATACCTCTTTGGGGTGAAGTTTTTGGTCTACTCAGATCACAAAAGCTTGAATTATATCTTCTCTCATTATGACCTCAACTTGAAACAGCGTCGCTGGATCAAGTACTTATAGGGGTTCAAATTTTACATTGTTTATGCCCCAAGAAAGGGTAATGTGGTGGATGACGCTTTCAGCAGAAGAGTTCCAGTGCAGGCTTTGGGTAAGTCTAGTGATGAGTGGACATTGATTGGTCTCTTTTCTTATATGCACGTGGAGACTAGGGAACACAGTGTAGGGGATTTCTTGGTGAGCTTCTAGTTGAATCCTTCTCTGTTGGATTTGATTCAGTGGGAATATACCAGTGATGCGCTTTTTCAGTGGCCAAATTAGTTTCATCATGGTGGGGAGACATCCTCTGATTGGTTGTCATCTCCCAAGGGCATCTTGTGCTTTAAGGGCTATTCAGTAGTTTTGTTTTCTCTGTGGAAGGTGGTGATGCAGGATAGCCACCCGTTTTAGTGGTCTGTCCATCCGGGGGCACTAAGATGTATTCTGATGTCCGTTGGCTGTTTTGGTGGCCTGGTATGAGACGGGACATACCAGAATTTGTTTCGAGATGTTACGCATGCCAGTAGTTTAAAGTAGAGCATCAAAGGCCATTAGGTTTATTCCAGTCATAACCCATTCCTACCTCGAAGTGGGACGATGTCTCCATGGACATCATTTTTGGCTTACCACATAAAACTCGGGGTAAGAATCTCATTTGGGTGGTGATTGATCATCTGACCAAATCATCCCACTTCATTCCAATCAAAAATACATCTATAATGGATGAGTTGGGCCGTGTGTATCTTCAGGAGGTGGTGAGAATATGTGGTGTTCCATTAGCAGTTGTCTTAGATAGACACCCCCTCTTCACTTCTCGATTTTTGGAAGGCCTTTAGAAATCCTTGGGGTCACAGATTAAAATGAGCACGACATATGATCCTCAGACGGATAGCCAAACAGATCGGGCAAATCATATTTTTGAGGATATGCTCCATGCATGTGTATTGGACATGTGAGGTTTATGTGATAGCCATTTGGGGTTGGTTGAGTTTTCTGATAATAATGGTTACCAATCCATGATTTGAATGGCTCCTTTTAAGGCGCTCTATGGTCGGCCATGTCGGTCTCCCTTGTGTTGGGATGAGGTAGGAGGCACATCACTATTGGGGCCGACCCTTGTGCAGGAGACTTCTGAGAAGGTGAAGTTGATTAGGCAGTGCATATTTACATATCATATTCATCATAAATCTTATGCTAATCGGAGGGGTTGAGACCTTGATTTTTCTGTGGGTGATAGGGTGTTCTTGAAAGTGGCCCCTCATCTAGGACATCATCGATTGTGGAAGAAAGGGAAGCTGAGGCCGTGATATATCAGGTCGTTTGAGATTGTCGAGCATATTGGAAAGGTGGAATAAATTATGGCCTTACCTTCTTAGTTGATGTCCATCCATGATGTTTTCCACGTCTCTAAGTTGAATAAATACAACCTGGATTTGTCCCATGTGTTGAGTTGTGAAGAACTAGAGATAGAGCATGACTTGGATTTCATTGAGCGGCCGGTGAAAATAGTGGACTCCCAAGAGATGGTACTTTGAGGGGAGTCTATTCCATTAGTCCCGGTTCTATGGCCGCATGGGAATGACAAACATGATACATGGGAGTGAAATTCATGGGTGGGGGAAGAGTACACGTTATTGTTTTCCAATCAAGATTCATGTTGACATTCTGGGGAATAAAGTCTTTCATGATGGGAAGAATTGTCACATAACTGACTTATTTCAAAGGTAAATTTCATTTAATTTCCATTAATTCTTTTTTTTGGATTATCCTAAGTTTTTATGGAGGAATGAGTGAGTTTTCATGAATTGCGCCAAACCGTGAGCCAAATTCCAGGTTTAAAAATAAATTTTTTTCCTTTTATAACTCATTAATAATTCAACATTTTTCATCCATTTAAATTCCTACATGTCCTCCCATGAACTATTAATACCCCTAGGTATATTTGGAGCCTTTAGAAATACACAACCAAGGATTATTGGGGTCTTTATTTAAGGGGGTGGGCCAGCCCGAAAGCTCGATTCCTGTTTTAGAAATGAATTTTGTTTGTATTATAACATATTCAATTGTTGGGATTTCTTGGTGATTCCAATCCTCACCCAAGAACATTGATCCCAAACATGCGTCTAAACTCTCCCTCCCCATATTTGGAGCTCTGGTACTTAGATAATTGGTTCAAAACATCACAGGGTTCCTCAAATCGTCCATATTTGAAGTGGTAACTTAATTCATTCATAAATCTTTCAATTATTTTCATGTTTTTCTCCATTATAGTTATTAAATGACTTAATGATTCTTTATCAAACCAACCCTGAATTGTGGTTGTTTTAAATTTCATCTTCTAGTGTATTTATGGATATTACTTCATGATAACTAATGTATGTTAGTCCATTTAATTTCTCTTTCTGATGGATTAGGGTTTCATTCAATTTGATTAAGGATCCTTCCCTTTTTCTTGATGATCCAAATTTCCACAGGGTAGGGTTTCTAACCTAGGGTATAAACATGGTTTTTTGTGGACTTTTATTGTGGTTTTATATTTGATCTAGGTCCTTCGTGGTGCGGTGGTGGTGCGATTTGATTTTCACACAAAGGATACATGGTTTTAACTAATTTGGTTGTGAATCCATTGTGAATGCAATTTTTTACATATCTTGTTGTTTTTATGGTATAGTAATGTTTATTTAATTTTAAAGTTTCTCAAAAAATTGGTTTTAGTGGCATTTATAAGGAAAATAAATTTTAACTGTTATTTTTTGCTGAAATTGTGGGTTTTTTCATAAAAATATTGTACTGGTTCATTTGGGGCTGTCCTATAATTAAAGAGTTGATTTTATTGAATTTTATTAAGAGTTTAACTCTTTTTGTTAATGTTTATTCATTTTGGTTGTGTCTGCTAATGTTTGTTTAAATGGTGTTTGGGAAGAAAATGTGCTTAAAGTGCCGTGTTTGTGTAGAAATAGAGTTTTTTAAAGGATATAACTTCATGGTTCACATGGGGCTGCCACATAACTGAATTTTTTGTTTCATTAAAGGTTATTGAACTATAGTTTTGTTTTTGTGACTTACAAGTGTGAAAATAGTGTCCAATGTGGATATTTCAATGAATTTTGGGTGCAAACAATGTGAGAATTTGAGAGGTTGCATTATTAAAAATGTAAGTGTTTTGTTGCCTATTTTAAGTGGTATAAAAATAGATAGCTAATTTATTGGTTGTGTTTGACTGTTAATGGTGTTTTATATTAAAATTGATTTATGTTGCATGCTGAAATTTATTGAGCACAAAAGGGGAATCCCAAGTACCTAGGTGTGGCAGATTTGTCCAAGTAAGGCTAGTGGACTGGATGGGTTTTGTCCATGATTCACATAGAATTTGGATAATGACAACTCTAAATAAACTATGTGGATTATTATTTGGTTCAACAAGGTTATGGGTATGTTCCTTACTAGTCTCTCATGCACGATAATGAATTTTGATGTGGTTATATTACACCGTGGTTTGAGGTACATAGGGCCCATGACAACCTAGTGCCTTTGGGTGTTCCCAATGTTGATGCTCATTGGATTTATAGTATTTAACCATGTCATAGGGTTTTTTTGGATTTAAATTACAGTATATATCATATATATTTAAATGTGTGAACATTCAGAAAATTTTGGATTGAAACTATTTTCAAATGAACGTTGCAATTCTTGGAATTTTAACACTGCTCTTCCATGCCTATTAAAACTACTTGATTTTTCACATTGTATTGCAAGATCATTGAAATAATTTGGTGGTATCCTATTGGGGTTAATATCACACCCTACTAACACCCCTTGGGTTAATTAGACTTAGTTATGTTTGACTCGGGTAAAGGAATGGCTATGGTTGATGGCAGTTCAGGATGTTAGTTCCCATCCTTGGTGCAGAGTTGTGGAGACGACTTGTGGGTGATTACCACATGTCATGTGGAGTCCTTTGGGATGTCTTTTTACTGACTTTATTTGTATTTGTACCTCTTTTATTTTATTTAAATCAATTTATTCAGTTCTGGTTTTTGGTTAAAACATGTTTGGCTCAAAAATTTCAGATTTATATTATGGATTGTTTTAATGTGTTATGCTTGCATACTCGGATAAATCATTCCCAAACCTATATTAATGATACTTGGGAACTTTTGATAGCCCGTGGGGATAGGTAATGCCCTTCGAGCCTTGTCATGAGCATAGTTTTGTGTCAGTATTGGTGGCAACCAGATTCGGTTCGTGATAGTTAATATTAAAATGCATTGGATTATAAATCTCACACACATGAGACATTAAATTACATTTTGAACCCAATGGGGATTCCATTAACAAAATAAAACACACAAAATAAAAAAATGCAGATGTTGGGTTACCTCCTAGAAAGTATGAAGTATAATGTTATTATCTCATCATAGACCTTGAAACATATCTAGAAAAAATATTCATCATTTTAGGACCACATTTTTTCACTGTATATACTATATTATTTTTTATTATTTTCATAGAATATTTTCCTTGTACAATAATATGTGATCCAATGTGCAGAACATTCCATGGAATATCAGAAATGGTTGATCCAATTTCATGTTTAGTATTTTATTAGAGATAAATGATCATTAATGAATTGTTGGTCTCATCAGATGAATGAATGAAAAAATAAATGACATTGTTATCACATATGAAGAGAAAAATAATGAGGGATGTTCAGACATAAAATTTATGTTTGGGTGGATTGATATTTCATCATGTATTTAAAAATATTAAAAATGTTAAATTTCTTATCTAGAAAAAATATAAATAATTGGTTACATATGAAAATTTGATTCATCCACCAAATTCCTTGATAAACATAATGTGTTTTTATAAAATCAATTTTTATAATTTCTCCCAATGGTTTAGTTATTAGTTCTCTAGAAAAAAATCTATGTAACTATCTTCATAATATTAAATACATTAATTGAAATTTTCTTCTCCTAAATACAGAAACAATCATATAAATTGAAAGACACATAATAAATTATTTAATGCTATCTATACATCCCAAATCCAAATTTTGGTTCCTCAGTAAATAAATGAGAATTTTTTCCTATAATAAGATTCTCCTATCAATATTTGTGAAGTGATAGTCTGATTTGGAATTGGGTCATTAACCATTTTGGTTTCTTTCAGTACTAATCTCAATGATGAAACTTATTAATTCATTTTCTATTTTTTCACAAAATTAGATAATTGATATTTTTTGGGATTAAGACAGATAAGACTTTGGATATCATGGTCATCATAATGATTGATCTCTTCAATTATCCTTCAAGACTACAGAAACAGACACAATCATCATCCAATAGATTGTACATCTCATATGGTGTTGGGTAATCATTGGACGGTCGACCAATTCCATTCTCAAAGTTATAATATTCCCAATATTGATTTTGAATTTGATTAGAACTATGTATTTTGTTGGGGTATTATAGAAGATATTCTATTAGAGTAGATAGTGATTTTGATATGTGATTTTCATGAGATAAACAATTAAGGAAGGGAATATTGAACAAAAATTGGTTTGAGAATAGATATTTTTGTTGAGAAAAGGTTGTTAGTGTATAAAATAACTTAAATGGGTACCCAAAAATGGATTCATAAATTGATAATTCCCCAATTTATGCAATATATAGAAGATTTAATTGTTTTTCATGAAGATCAGAATCTATAAGGGACAAAATTTTAACCATTATAATTTCAAATATGTTAGTGGTTTGTCTTTGATGTTTATGTCATTGCTATTAGTTTAAATTGTAAAAATAAAATACTAAATTATATTAGATAAATGATTTATTTTTATTAATTAAAATACCAGATGATTTGAATATAAATATTTAAATATGATTTGATTATCTAATGTTAATGTTAGTTAAATAATAAATTTAATTGTTTTTATCAATTTTCCATTAAATAGTACAGTAGTTATATAATCAATGAGATAGGTCCCCAAAATTATTAAAAAATTTAATCCATACACAACACCAAGTATAATCACCAATGCACTTATAAAAACTCATTCATGATCACTCTAATTTATTGGAATTTACTAGTACTCAAAATATGTAGCCATTAAAGTCTATGTAGATATATACGAAAATAATTCAATGAGAGGAACTAGAAAACCAATTAACTAATTAAAATATTTATTAATATAAAATAAAATAAAATCGACATCAAAAAAACACCCATAATAAAGAAAATTAATTTATCCTTCCATTTGTGTGATCACTTTAATGTAATGTGGAATTTTATTTATAAAGGCAGAATTGGAGAAAAGAAAAAAATACACGACATCATTGATAGAATAATTTTAGAATTATTTGTGTGAATAATTTCAAAACTTGACTCTCATATTTTAATATAAAATGGAAAAATTAAATAGTAAACAAAAGTTAATAATATGAATAACTTTTATTCAGAAATCAAGGTGAATGAAAAGCATACTTGAGAAAGAGGGAAAATGTAATTACAGAAATAAAGGATGAAATTAAAATTGAAATAATAAAACACATATACCTTAATGAATTGAAAAACAGCCCCTTAAATATTATTATTTAGAGTATAGAACAATTCCTCGATAAATATTTTTCTTCCCCACTAATAATTTGATCCAAATGTGGTTTGGAAATAAACATAAATTTGATTATACAAAGTTGACCGTAAATTTTAAATGTGATTCACCACCTTATGGAAACATGAGTTTGAAATTGAATATGTTAGTATATAAAATGTTCATTGAATACATATATATTCTTCCATTTTCCCTCAAATAAATTTTAAAATGTCATCCTAATTAGATGAACCCTTCAAATTGTTTGATGAAATTAGTGGGATTTATGGTCCTTCAAATCTATCATAGAAAATAAATTTCATATTTGGCACCCATGATCTCATTGAAAATATCATATTAATCTTTTAAAATAATATAATTAAATTATCCACAAATTATCTCTATCAACAATTGGAATTTGAGCTTCATTGGGCTTGATATGTGGTCTCCACAATTACTTGATTGGCTTAAGGCCCTATCAGCTTTGTTTGTAAAATTATTTATTAAATACCTAAAATGTCTATATTCACATTTGATTGTTCCATTTATAAAAAAAATACCAAATAGTTATCAATAAGAACCCAAAATATCAAATTCAGATAATGAAAATAATTTATTCCACAAAAATATTAATTATTGGGCCCAATTTTTAAAACATTAAACATGAATTGGATAATGATGTTAATTGAAGTAAAAATTTTAAAATGAACTTAAATTTGTGATCATGGATATTGAAAAAATTGAATAAAAAATTATTTAAAATGATTTTTAGAATATTTCTGTTTTTAATCAATAAATAAAGGAAATAAGTTTTATCTAATGTAGTTTTACAAAAATAAATCTTCCCATTATTACCACAGCCACATGTATATATTATTCCAAAGATTTATCCATATAATAATCATATGTTATTACATAATCTTCCCAAAAGTATAAAACATTAATAAAATAACTTATTAATTCTGTTGATTCAATTTAATATGTCTTTTTTGAAATATTTATGTCGAACTACTTAAGAAAAAACCATAGTTATGCCACATAGTCCCCACAAATTTTTTTAACATCCTAGAATATAATCTATAAAAAATATTCACTACTAAAAAAATCAATGAATATCACGATCGGATTTCTATTAATGTATCAACCTCACTAAATTAATTAAGACCTGAAAAACACATTTTCCATCATGATTGACATATACATTATAACAATTTATGTATTCTCCTATATCCATTTATTTGATGTAGTGGGTTCCAGATACATCCCTTATTTTTCAAAATTTTTCTTAACCATTTCCAACCAATTAGTAAAACACAAAATGGTTATCCACATAGTAAAGTAAATAATAAAATAAATATGTGATCGAAATTCTATGATCAATTCTCTAATTAAATTATTATATTATACTTTGATGTTTTATGTTCAATCAACATCGCATTATGTTAGGTTCCCTTGAACACATTCACCTAATATATTAATTTAATTTGGAATGATGTCCTTCAAAAAAAATTTACAGATAATCTTATTGAAAAATATACCCAAAGGGTTTCTATCCCCATGTGAAATGGGAGGGTCATTCAAAATTTCTCATATTTAAGAAAGGTTTAACTCTCAATCAACATTTTTGGGTTTGATTAACTATAACATAATTTGTTACATATCCACATAAATTTTCAAGTATCCAAGTAAGGATTTAATTTATAGGAATTCCACGAACTAAAACATTTATCGAAATATAATGATGTAATCATGTAATTATTCTTATTCCTATGATTTTAATTAGTGTTATATTATCATAACCACCAAATAAAAATATGTTATATCAACAATACTAAATCATATTTTATCCAATATTATTATCTATAGCATTGATATTTTAATCATCCTTATCTTATTATCCCTTCAACTATACTAATAATATATTTATCTTCATTATCATCTAAACCATGATCTAATACCATCTGCGACATCCCAAGCTCAAAATCTTAGATATATTTCCATGAACATATACATTACATACAATATTTGATACTAACTATATATTCCCATAATAATTTATCAACATTTTTCAAAAAAAATAAACTTTTTATGATCCTTTAGTTTTTCCCTGTATGTTCCATTTGTTTCATTTGTTTTTAGGGTTTGCATTATTTTGATTTGGTTTAGCAGGGTTTAATGGAGGTCTGGTCTTTTATGTATTATATATTTGGAATGAAAAATATTAATTAAATAATTTACACCACATTTAATAATTAATTGGGATAAAATAACCATATGATATTATTTTTTTGGTGTAACCATTTTAAAAAATGACACACTACTTAAAAGTGAATTGGAACCATTTTTCATGGTGGGATTGGGTGTAATCATCACATGTTGGTTCTTGATTTCTTGTATAAATATTTTTCTTAGATTTATCTTCATTCCATGTTCTTCTGATGATGAATTGGAACCATTTTTAATGGTGGTATTGGGGGTTGATTATAATCCTAGGGTTTTATCCAAATCTATTCAACCATAGTTAATTTTGACCATTATACATCAATTTTGGGTTGTGTTTGGGTGAGAATTATTCTAAAATATTAATCTAGGTTGTCTAATTTCAAATTCCCACAGTCCAAATTATAATCTTGTTAATGTAATTGAGAAATTTCAATATCCATGACTGGGAATCATATATTAATTAGATTAATTAATTGTTAAATTAAGAAATATAATAATGTAATTGGTAATTTAATGTGATTATAGAAGTAGTTGATTATGTGATATTGTAATTGATGAATAATGTTAAATATTTAATTGATGATTAGTGGAATTAAAAAACTAGTAGCCACACTGGGGGTGCACGAATAAGATGAAATTTTTTTATTATAAATTTTTTATAGCTTGATAAGGGTTATTCTGAGATAGTGGATTAATGAATTATTATTATTTATGAAAAATGTAGTGGTATATGAATCCAAGTGATTTTATATTCTGGATTAAATTGTGGGATAAGTAATTTCATTCCAAATACCAATGGTTTTTTATAATTCCACTCGAAGTTCCCATTATATATATCTATGTCATATGATCATTTAGTTGTGGGATTTGGATTCATTCCCTAAATACCAACAGGGTTTCAGAATGATACTCTAGGCCTCCATTAATTATATGTGTAATAGGAATTATTTGACTAATGGAGAGCCATAATGAATTATAATGTGATATCCCATTGGGGATGTTTCATAAATTTTCATGGGGAAAGAAGGATTTGATGGTTTGGGATTCATTTTAATCACAACAGATGGTACGTCTTTGAAGAGGACAAATAAAGTGGCATGGAATCTCAGTGTGTATAGGGGATATATCCTTTCACTTATCTAGGAGTTCCACTCATTTTGGTAAAGGATAAGTAACATCTTCATAGAGGAATCAATACATGAATCATTAAAAGACTAACCACCAATAAGGGAAATCAATGTCACAGTATCCAAGTGTGTGCCTTGTGAACGCTCTCAGTACATATAACTTTTTGTACTCTTTCTCTCCTTACAGATGGCCTCAAGGCCTCATCATGGAACCACATGGAATGATTTTGGAATTTCTTGTGGAGTGGCTCTATGCATGAGATAATTCTGGTTATCATCACCTGGAAGGAGTGCATAAATCTTGTTGAGTAGGGGGACATAGAAGTAAATATTTGAGAGTCATTAATGATAACATGTTTGAAAAATTTACATGGAATCATATTACTACAAATGACCCTTCCTATGATTTCATAATTTTTAGGTTCAAGGAGAATCTCATCAATGGATACGTGCACCACAATTGTTCCTTATTTGGGCACACAATTTGGTTCTACCTAAAAGACATCATGCCGAATAAAATATTTCTTGTTAGTAGGAACACATAACTGATCAACTAGAACACTTGCTAGCTGGACCCGACCATTCATAACATAATGGTTATTATACCAGATAATATCGAGGTGACAATCTCAGAGCTCCTGGAATAGCACAACACATTAAGAATCATCCCCATATCAGTGTGTCGGGATGTTCAATATGAAGCTTTCATGGATGTTGAAATTCTTGACTGGATTTCGGGTGTCAATGACAACTTCTCTCACTTGGTCTATTATAGGATCAGAACTGACTTCTCTAATAGAATACCTTCATGGATTGACGATTTTATGGATATTTTCAGCCAACCCTCATGCTTTATACTTCTATGGAAATTTTTGAATGGGAATTTTCCCACTTGTGATACGATGAAAAGGACTATACAGTGCATTTCCTCTACATTTTTCATATGCATGAGGGGCGTTGAGGATACAGAACATCTATTGTTTTAATGCATATTCTCAATATCCATCTGGGAGTTTGTATGGGGCGTTTTTTGGGATGGATTTCAGCACTGGGAGATTATTGGATGGACTTTTGTCCACCGTTTGTGGCACTAGGTTGTGTGGGAAGATTCATAAACTGCTACTTGTGGCCACTACATCAAGTTTTTTCATAACTGGATGGATCTTAATCTTAGGATATTCGAGTTTAAGATTCATTAAAATCGAGCCAACATCCTGCAAATGCATCAAATAGTTCATTATGTAGATTACATTTACGTTTATGCGATGAATTATAACATTCATGATATGAACATCCTATAGTGATTAGGAGTGGTGGGAAGTTCAATGGCACCTCTGGTCCTCAAATATGTTTGATGGAAACCACATATTGAATCATGGATCAAAGTGAATGTTGACAGTGCAACATTAGGTGTGCCATGGCCTTTGAGATATAGAGGTAATTTTCTAACACATCACGACTTTTTTAATGTTTTCATTCATCATTATATTTGAATAGGTACTACCTTCAAAGATAAATTTTGGGCAATCGTTTATGCGGTAAAGTACGTAGTGCATCACAATTGGCACGATATATGGATTGAATCGAAATCTTAATATTTTGTCACTTCTCTGAACATGAAAATTTGGAATGTTCCATGGGAGCTATTTCTACATTTGGTTGAATGTTTTTGGATCATTGATCATCTTTATCATCATGTCACACATGATTATATGGAGGCCATTAATATGGAAGACCACTTATAAAAGAGGGTGGTTCTAGAATCATCTTAGATTTGGACATTCTGAACCCCTAATCATTGTACTTCTATTTTTTATGATGACATGTGCGGGGTTTTCCACTCCTAAATTTTCATGTTTACTTATAATGCCTGATGTAGTACTCTCTTTTATTTTTTTCTCTATAAATTTCTTGTATCAAGTTTTCCAGAGCCCAGGACCACACCCTGGTAATGTAAGAACTATTTATTTTTTTTTTCTTTACAAAAAATATATAATTATATATAATTATTATTTATGTAGATGCTTCTGGTGGTGGCATACATTTTTGATGTAACACCCTACTAGGGTTGTCTGATTGGTACCTCAATATTCAACATGTTTGAAGGACATGATAACGATTGAATATCTATGTTAGATTATTGGTTTTGGATGAAGCAAGGACAAGGGAACTAAATGTGTAGTCAATTTCCTCTTGGTATCTGTTAACACATTTTCTTTTCTGTTTTTATTTGACACTTTACACACATATGGAATGACATATTTTCCAATTTATTTTGTATATATTCTTCCCTTTTCTATATCATCATGTAATAATCCTTTGTATTGATTATTGTATTATTCTTGTTGATGATAATTATGAAATAGATATTTATTATTTATGAAGATAATTGTTATAATATTATAAAGAATATATTCTCTCCCCATTAAATATATATTAGAATTCCATTAATAGTTGGCATCCTCTATAATATAAAGATGTATGCTTGAGGTCATGTAACAATATAGCTTTGGCCAATAGTATATGGCACCCATGATGGGATGATACATTGTGTTATCAATGGGGTTTTCTATTAATTTTCATTTTTCTTATGTCTTACTATTTGGGAAAGGTATAATAGAGATTCTCGTGACCCAGAACATGGACATGATCTCATGTACGGGATTAACTAACCCATGTATGAAAGAAAACAGAAGTACTCAGGGTGAGAATGTTGTTATTTATGTTTTCTATTACAAAAGAATGTTATTTCACCATGATTGGTGCAAATGATATTTGTTGTTATTGTTTTGTTGAGATGTTTCTCTATGGCCTATTATTGCATGATTGTTTTTTATTGTCGTGTCAGACTAGGAACTCTGTATTTTTTGTGACATGAATCATTTTAGGAATGCACATAATTGAATATTTTTTGTGAGTTGTTTGAATAAAATTATTTCCCTTATTTGTGTTATTTATATAAAAAGGTTCCAAATATAAAATTGAAAATTTTAAATAATGATTAATTTAGTAATCTGAAATTGGAAAATGGATTTAGAAAGGGAAACAGTAAAATATTAGTTTTACCATATAATTAGAAATAAACCAGGTGAGGGAGAATTGAGGGTAGTTATAGATCCATTGTTTTGACCATGTGGTGGGGTTTGCGGGATTAAATTCATTGGTATTTATTGGTTCCCTCTCCCAAAAATGATTTACTAATATAATATGTGTCGTGATATATTTTTTGTAATTTAATTAATTTGTATCCATGATGGCAATTCTTGATATGTTGACATAAGGAATTGTTTGGGAATGATCCTACACCATTGGAATTAGAGGCTCTAATAATTATGGGAGGGGATGTCTGAAATCATTTCCATGAGTAAATTTCCCAATTTATATAGTTTATGGATAGAGGCCCATGGCGGGTTGGGTGGAATATGTCTGAATTGATACAAGAGTTCCATTTGCAGCACCCTCCAACTTCCATCAGATAGGTTCGACTTAAGGAAACCAAGTTCTAAATTGAGATTATCCAGATGATTCATGAACACTTAGAGGTAACTACTGAGATGAGTGTAAAAATACCATCATATATATTCTATTTTCAAGAAAATAATTTATGGGAAATTAAAACATGGTATAGACAGTTGGATAATATGATATAGAATTAATTTAGGTGATGTTCATAGATCACATTTAACTTGGGACTCTAAATTAAGAGAGGGAAACATAGTTTATGAGTCTTACCTAGTGATGTTTGTTTGTGATAGACTGTGATGTTTTCTTAGATCATATGAAACCCTTTGTTCCAGTATTTCTAGGGGATGAGGCTACTATGGAAAAAAATTGGATAGTCTCAAAATGTGATATTTTGTCCAAAGATAATTTTATTTTAATGAAATTTATTTTCTAATGTAGAGAATATAGATATCATATATTAGGATATAAAAATAGTGTTTCCACTAACATGTAGTTGGATTATAATCGATAACTAGAAGGAATGAATTATGGGAGTTGGAAGTTTTGTTTTGGGAATTTCATCCTGTGAGATAAAATATTTAGTGGCTAGGGAGATGGATTTGTTACTATGTATAGTTAAATAACTCACTGAAACTTGTGTGGTAGGTCAGGAAACATTCATATCTAGTTTCCATGACCACAAGGAGAGATATAATCTTGTGGAAGAATTGGTTTGTTGGAGATAAATTGAATAAAACATCAACCTATGGTTTGTGAAAATGGAGCTACGTAGAACCAAAACACACAATTTCAATCTTCTAACTCATGTCAGTTTTCCTGTTGGAGTTCTACTAGTCGTGGTTATCAAGGTAGTGGATTATGTTCTTCGAGGTAAGAGAGAACATTTCTATAGAGTGTAGATTCTTAGGTAACTCATCCTACATCTTGGAGAAGAGGGGAAGGAAAATTTCATTCAATTCAGCCTACACATGTTGACCGTGATGCTAAACCATAAATTGTCAGAGTTACTATGATTGTGTCCTCTACACATCCTAGTACATTATTTGATATAGGATCCTCTTGTTATTTTTTATATTCACAACTTTTAAAATGATTTAGTCTGTTAGTGGTGTTTTATGGGGGTTTATGATAATCACTAAAACACTAGGAGTATGGTTAAGAGACATCTATTTATGAATGTGGGGTTTTCAAGAGTTCTGGATGTATTACATTCCATCGGATCATTACATACATGGCCTATAAGGTTTTGTCTTGGTTCTAATTATGGACTAGTTAGTAGCATATAAATCTCACATAGATTGATATTATAATAGATGGATATGTAAGTATACTAGAGGAAACATTTATTCTCATAAAAAAGAGTTGTATATATAGGAAGTCTCTGAAGGACCAGTATGTCACCAATGAGTGGATATCCCTATCTAGGTTGTAATTCTCTAGTCTAATGATGGAGGTGAGAAGCATGACATCATTCCATGCAAAGTAAACTGATTCTAGGATGTGTTTCCAAAATAATTCACATGTATTCCTCCTAATAGAAAAGTTATGTTTATTAAATTAGTTCAAGAAAGGATTCAAAACATTTTCTATTGTACCTTATTGATCTTCACCAATAGAGCCTAACAAAATGAGTAATCAGCTAGAAGAGCTAATTGATAAGGGTTTTATCTATCCAAGTACTTCACCTGAGGGTTCTCTAGTATTGTTTTATAAGAGGGATGATGGGGTATTTCACTTATGTTTTGATTTTATGATGTTGAACTGGATAATATTAATGAACTGAAATACTCATCCTTGTATCGATGAAAAATTTGAACAGATGATAAGAGATTTTATTTTCACCAATATTGATTTGAAATTATGGTATCATTAGTCCAATTATTGAACTTATGATATACTATGAACTTCATTCATTATCATGTATGGCCTATATGAGTTCATCATGATTCCATTTGTGATGACAAACACACTATTAGTGTTAATGGCCTTGATGAATCGAGTATTCCACCTATACATGTATCTGTTTTTGGTTGTTTAGTGGATAAAATCGAGGTGTACATTACGACCCATGGAGATCATTCCCAACACCATGACTTCATCCTATGTCTACAGGGAAATAATCATCTATATTCTAATATATAAATGATTCAATTTTATATTGACCACGTACATTTCATTGTTCACATAATCTCTGAGGAAGGTGTGATATTGGACCCATAGAATGTGTAGATATTAATTTTTTTTATTATCCCTTGATATTTATTGATATATACTATCTCTTGTGGTGTTTGGGTTACTGTAGAATGTTCATCCATGATGTTTCCCAATTTTCATCAAAACAGTCATGTTTTATCAAGAAGGGAATCAATTCTAAATGGTAAGGAGCAGGTGAAAATGCATTCTTAGAGTAAAGGAATCATTTGGGTACCAAAAAAATGATAAACATACCCGATCTGGGTGAGGAGTATATCATTCTCTATGAGACCCACTGGATTTGACATAGATATTTGTTGATGTAAGAGGACCATGTTTTAGTGTATGGGTCATAGATTTTGAGGCCACATGAATAGAATTACCCTATATTAAACCTATAGTTAGAGGAAATGGTTTATTATTTGAATTCAAAGTGGAATTACCTATTGGAAGAAATGATTTCTAGTCAAAAAAATCATATGAACATAATGTATATATTTGTTTGAAGTTATTTGAATGATAATAAATAATGATGGTTTGTGTATATTAAATATGTTGATTTTGAATTAGCATATACACAGAGAAAGGGAAACAATATTTTTTAAGCTTTGAGAAGGATAACCTAGACATAATAATTTCAAGAGTATTTAGGAGTGTAAAATGATGACTGAACTACTAGAGATTCTTTTTTTAATTCAATAGGGCTACTATCAAATGACCATTATATCTATATTTTTTGATTCCACACATATAAGACTTATCATATAAAATAATCATGAGGATATAGAGTGTTTGTCCTTGATTGTAGGCCATGATTGTGGGAAGTAAACTATAAAATGAACTACAAGTGATTTTGAGATCATCTATGTTTCAAAACCTATTATTTTTATTATGTATATGTGATAGGACATAACTCATTCATTTCTATGTTTTTAGTGGTTTGGGAAACATGGTTTTACTAAAATTTAAAATGAATAATGTTGATAGTATTGGTGGTTGCGAAAGAAAGATGATAATTCTATTTTTTTGAAATGTTTTAATACATGTCATCATGTGAAGGGTGGCCACTAAGGACCTAGTGGATTACTACATCTATTATCCGTCCCATATTGGAACTGGAATGATGTTACCATGGACTTTATGGTGGGACTTTTGTGAAAGCCTCAGAAGAATGTTTATATATTGGTAATCCTAGACTAATGTTTAAAGTGGCTTATTTCTTACCTATTCAGGATAATTTATTAGCTGATCTATTGTGAGACTTATACCATCCATATATTTTCTATCTACGCATGGTTCTACATAATTCAATATTAGAATGTGATACTCTTTTCCATTATAATTGTGGTAATGTCTTGTAAAAGGCACTTAGTATCATTGTATTAGTGAATACTTCTTCCCACCTATAAATATATTGGATGTTTGAAAATACAATACAACTGTTATGGGATATTTTATGTTCATTTATTCTTTACTTATCTGGGTCTTGGGAGAATCACTTAGCTCTCACTGAGTTTTCCTAGAATAATTTTTATCATGTGCCTATTGGGACGACACCATAGGAGGATCTTGTTGTATTCCCTGATGATAACCGCTTTTCTCGATGGTTTTAGTTGAATCAGGGTTGTTGGGACTGAGTCTCCCATAAGATACTACAAAATGGGCCAGTCTAATTAGATAACATATTGATACAACTTACAGTGGGTAGAATTCATATGATGTTCGACATCAATGTCCCCTTGAGTTTAAAATTGGTGATGGTGTGTTTTTTAGAATTTTTCCTAATGGGGTCACTGTATGATTCATAGATAGAGAAAATTAGCTCCCAGGATTGTTGGTATATTTAATTTTGTGGAGGGAATCTGGTCGGTGGCATACCTATATTCTCTTCCACATAGGTATTATTCTATGCATTATTGTTTTCATGTATTATAACTTCAAAGATGTCATCTTGGTCAATATCAAGTGATTTATATTGAAAATGATGAGGTTGATGTGGATGATTCCTTTTATTATCATCTGATATGTGTTATGGATCATTGTGAGAAACTATTTTGAAGAAAGACCATGCTGATATTTTGAATATTATGGAAACGTGGACATGTTCAACTTGAATCATATCAGAGAAATGAATATATAAGAGCATAGGGGCTTGATCTTATTACCATGGAATATTATTAATATTCGGTTGTGAAACTCAATGATAAGTTTTTATAAAGTGGGAAATTATAATATCTCATTGTTTTTCTATGTACATTTACTCTTGATATTTCTTTTTGATCAAGGGTTTGTGAAGGTTTTATTTGGTTTAAAAGGCATTTTAGGTTCTCAAATATTTTAAGTAGATTATTTTGTTCTAAATAATTGTATTCAAAATATTTTCACAACATGTTATAATACTACACACTATGTAATAAATAACTTGGATTAAATAATAGGAGGTGATATTTTTTTCATCATAATCTTGTAAAAATTATTTTTGGATGTGTGAAATAAAAACACTCCATGTAATTCACCATGAGGAAAGTTTAACTGTGTTGTGAGGTTAATTTTTATTTCATTCCATCATGTAACCTTCGATATGTTGGCCATAGTGTGACTATCAGTGGTTTGGGAATGATTTCTTCAATATTGATAGTTGAAAATCTATTTTTTTAACTGGACGAAACTTCATTCTAATATTTATTTACATTCATCATTCTTCTAATGAAGAAGTTGATCTTTCTGATTGGTGTGGGTTTTGGGGTAGATCGAAATCCTAGGATTGGGTCTAGATCAATTATGTCAATGTAAATTCTAACTATACTACATCAAATGAAGGTTGAGGTTGGGTGATTATTCATCTACAATCATTTTTTAGGAGTTCAAATATTCAATTCCCATGGTTTTTATTATAATTTCTCGTATGTAATAAGGAATTATTAATTTCCATGTTTGGAAATTGAATCATGAATTTTATTAATAAATTATTTAATTATTTAATGGAATTATTAAATAGATGGATTATTGTTATTATAAAATTGATAGAATATGTGAAACTATAATTGATGAAAAAACAAAAATTATTCAATTTGTGATTAATGGAATTGTGAAATTTGATTCTGCCCTTAAAATGTGTTCACAAGATAGAAAGCATTGATTGTAATTTTTTTTCAATGATATATTCATTTGTTAAATGGTTGAATAATTAATTTTTAAAATAGGTGAATATTTTTATGAAATATGGAACTATGTGATTTTATATTTGTGACAAATTTTTTGGAGAAGGAATAAAAATCCTAATTCTGACGTGGCTCTAGATATCTGCTCAATGGATCCCATTAAATATATGTATATCATATGATAATTGAGTTGTCTAATATGGACTACTTCTCCAAAAACCCACAGGGTGATAAACATCTACTCTATACCCCCATTGTTTGAATGTGAAATTGTTATGATTTGATTAATGGAATCCCCTAATAAAATATAATTACATATCCCTTTAGAGATAGTTCAGACTCAAACATTAGATGAGTATTGTACTAAGAGTTTTGTTTCCTAGGGAACATGGGAAATTATATGGCCAATTATAGAATAATTTAAAATGGAAAATAATTTATTAAATATACATTATTATTTATAAAAATTCATAAACTTTTATAGATAATATATTGTTTTAGATGTAATTTGTTGTTACACCCCGAAATTTTATGAGAAATAATTTTTTATATTTTATTAATGTCTTGTGTTGTACACTAAACAAATATTAGCTTGGGCTATAGGCAACACCGTATTTTCCTGTGTTATACATAAACGCTATTATTGGCTTCTGTTGCACGCAAGAGCGACTGTCCTCAATAGCGTTTGTTTTACGCAATAACGAGTTTCACTAAACAACAATTTTTTATAATATCGTTATGAACTAGGATTTATGAATATTATTAACCCAAATTTTTATTTTATAAAAATACCATTCATCATACACATATTCTAGAACATTTTATCCGAACAAAAAAATTCAGATAAAATAAGTATTTTAAAAAAAATGCAGTTTTACAGCCTTTTGAGGGCGCACAAAATTTAAATCTCGTTTTTTAAAATATTAAATGTTAAATTTTAGAAAATAAATTTTTTATTTTGAATCAGGATATAAAAATTTACAATGGATAATGTTTTTATATTTTTCTGACAACGTTCTTATTTTGATTAATAGTAAAAACAGGCAAAATTTTACTTAAAAACAACTTATTTCCTTCGAGATAATTTATATTGTTAAATTATAATAGTAAATGGTTTTAAACTATAAATAGAATATTTTATTACCATTTAATATAATTTAATTCATTATCATTAATTTTACATAGAATTCATAGGTTAAATCAATTCAATCTTTTCCAAAGTTTTACTCCAAAACCCATTATTTCATACAACGAGATTAATTATAAATTATTTTCATCAACTTCTGTGTCTTGAATATAGAAAATTTTATTCCATATTAGGAATAAGTTGGTCCAAATTATGAGAATATGATACTTTTTATTTTTGGGCATTTGGAATAGTAACTATGGTAAATTTTACATACCACAGTTAAAGGTAAATCAGGTAAATAAGTGTAAAACTAATATTATAAAATTACAATTAAACATGTTTTAATATAATTATATAATTATATTTATCCTTAAAAAATACTAGTGTCGAAATGAAATCTATTGGCACCCACTTGGTTGTGATTAATACCGGTAATTTATTTTATTTGAAGGAAAGTGAAATATGTATCACTCAAACATTAATAATTAAATTATTTTTAATATAAGGGTACAAAGAATTTAAATATGATTATAAATACACATTGGAAGACTAATATGTTTTTCTTTATTATGGTAATTTAGTTTTAATTTTTAATAAATATTTAATTACTTAAATAGCTTATACATTAATGATGCCCAAATTATTTATTTAGTAAAAAAATTATTATTTAGTTTTTATTAAAATAATAACAAACATAAAAGTCCCAGACTATAAGGCCCTAGCCTTATACCTTACTTAATATTGATTTATTACAAGATTACACATTGAGGATCTTTTCAGGTTTAGAGTTTTAGAGAATTAGATCATAAAACTTGCATTACATTCCACATTTAAACAAAGTGGTTACATAAAGATAGTATTCATTTTTCCCATCAACGGAAACATATTTAAAATAAAACATGGATTCTTTCTTGACACTTCTTTGACACTTTCATAATATCATGTACCTTTCCCTTGACCTGTGAAAAATATTTCAATAAACTTGGGATGTGTATAAAAAGCTCAGTAAGGGATATAAAAATATGGAAAGGAAACATGAGTACATTCATACATAAGAATCAATGAAACCATACTCTACTCATAAAACATAATCACTTTAACATACCTCATCAAATCCTGAATAAATAATAGAAATTATGAGACATAAAGGTAACTTGAGGCATTCATAACATTCTTACATATGGAGTAACCCTCTTGGTTACATTTGGAACACCCATCATAGTATATTCCCTAAATTTCTTTGGAGAAACCTCAACGTTTAACTCCTTCGTGTTACCCAATGCATTGGAGAGCTATATCGGGCTCACACGCCCTTAGTTTATCACGGAACCACCCGTCTTCATAGTAATGCCCAAGAACCATAAAATAATCGTATCACATAAAACATGAATAAAGGAAACATAACATTTCCACTTTTCAATCACAAGATATCAATACAACACATTGATATAAAAACATTATGAAAACCATTTTCAATACCAAAATAAAAGAAAAGTAAAACATGGTATTTATTTTTCCTTAAAAATGTATGGCTTGTAGAGGAAGCCGAAACTCAAATAATGGTCACGGCGGCGGAGAAGTCGTTGTCGCCACATACGTATGACAAAAACATTCCCTTTTGTCATTTAGTAAAACTCTTCGTATAAAAGGATTCCTTCTGGATAAATGTAAAAGTCAAAGGGGTTTATACACCGTATAAAAGAAGGTTGTGTATAAAACAAAATATGCCTCAATGAAAGGAGATTGAGACGAAGTCCTATACAAAGATTATTTTTAATTAAAATAGATCTATTATGTTTATTCACTATAAGTAAAAATAAAGAAAGTACAAATACAGGATAGGACATAATAATATCATGACATAATTTGAAAGTAAGAGATTAACCCAAAGAACGAAAATTGGGTTAAGAAGTTCCCTTACCTCGTGTCTGATTTGACTCGATCGTTCTTTAACGTCCTGAATAATAAATTTGAGTTAATTTATACTTTCTTAAGAACCTTTTTCAAGTTCATTATTCCTTTTATATCACTTATTACCATGTCATGAACACTATGTAATTATTTATGATAATAACAGTCGTTTTAATGATCATTGGTACTTGAGTCAAAAAAAATAAACTCTTTATAATTACATGTTGTTCATTTATCCATTATATCCAGAGTTATAATCAATATTTAGATATAATATATATCATATATAACCATTATATACATGCATTTATAATATTACATAATCATTTAGAGGTATGAAAGGAAATGCAACGTTCATGTAGATGGTAAGTCGTACGTACGCATGAACGCTACTTCCATTTCTATTTCATATTTAATGGAATTAAAACATAAGGATACATAATAGTATTATAATTACAGTATTTTATCATATATAATATCATTCAATATATCCTTTATACGTACCACATATGGTATTAACGAATCAATTCACCTTGAGGGGGCGGTAGTCCGCACTTCCTAAAATGGAGATATCGCGTTTACCCATAATGGAATCAATAAAAGTATGCCACAAATGAAAAATATATAAGATTATGTAAAAAATATATATATTATATATCATATATAAATATTGTGACATCTTAATGGCCACCTTTTAAGGTGTTATATGAGGGTTGAACAATCATCGTTTCGTGAGGCAGAAATTCTTCATCCACAGAAATAGTATGTTCTTTAACCATTAGATGTAGGTGTGTGTAAGTGTAGCTCGAATACTTATTATAAAAACATCCTAGTGTATTAAATATACTGTTTTTGTTACAAAATAAATGAATAAAAAGAGTTTAGAGGGTTGGATAGGCAAAATAAAACATTAGAACACAAGAGAAAACACTACCTTTAAAACGGGTAACTCTTTTTTATTTGAGCTCAAAAGATTCCTTGGGAAGACTTCTGCCCAAAGTGAGGCTTCAAGGAGTAATATAGGGATGTGGAGAGACAAAAGGAGAAGGGGTTGGCCGAGAAAAACGCTTTGGAAGTGTGGGTAAGGTGGTAGAGGTGGGGACCTTTTATAAGAGGAGAGGAGGGGCACTCTTGGAAAGTTAAGAAATGTTACTTTATTTTAAAATGCGTTTCATATTTAAAAGGTCTCACATTGATATAATTATAGGATAAGGTGATTAGGGTTCAACATATACCCAACCAATAGGTTTTTGACAAGTTTAGGTCATAGATTTTACATTATCTTGTCATTTTATTTAAATCGTTAAATAATGAGGTAATCGACACATTATCATGATGTCATAAATAATTTAATTTATTTAATGTCTAAAAATTATAAAAAATATACTATGATGTAGGAAATATTTTTATCTTTCTAATGACTATTTATAGTCAAAATTATGACTTTTATATCCCCATGTAAATTTTTTTTAGTAAAATAATCCATGTTTGTGACATTTTTACTTTAACATTAAATAAAAAGATATTAATGTCATTTTCCTACCAAAGTGGCTCCATGGGGTCCCCAAGTTGACCCATGGATTTTCTTGGTCGGCCATGACACATAAAATAATGGTAGGACTTGTGTCTAGGTCATTTCATATTATTAAAACATTATTTTTTACCTTAAACTACACTAATTACCTCTAATCGCGATTAAAAACTTAAAAGTTACTATTCAACAAAAAATTATTTTAATCCCATTGAACCACATTTTACATCTTAACGAAAATCATTTTTTTCAGATTTTTGAAATTCAAAACACAGAGGTGGTAAATTTTCATTTAAACGAAAAATCAGTTTTTATAAATACCACTTAGTGGTTTCACTATTCATTAATAATTGATGTTTTCCTGAAAAATACCAAAACATCACCCTAAGCTATATTTGTTATTCCGAATTCAAAAACGATGTCTATTTTACAAAACTCAAACCATATAAGTTACATTAATTAATTTATTAATTAATTCCCACTGTCATAGAAAATAGCGTGTTTTTATGAAACAATAAGTATCAAAAGAATGACACTAGTTTAAGTCCAATTTCAAAGTGAAATTAATTCCAACGACCACTATTGGATTAAATGGTAAAAATATATTCTAATTTCACTTTAAAACCAATTCAAAATATAATCTAATCATATAAATAAATTAGATTAAAAAGATGTTTTGAATTAAAATACAACATTTTTCACTATTCATTAAAAAAATGAACTTTATCAGAAAAATACCAAAAATTCACACAAAGTAAATTTTGATGTCCCAATCATAAATAATAAGTTCATTTTGACAAACATAGCTTATAAAATTGTCAAAAGATAGATTTAAAAATGGTTTTCCATCAAAAGGCAGTAAAACAATCTTTTAAAAAAAATAGTGTTTTCCATGCTTAAGATTGGATTTATTTTCATTTTAAGCCTCTAAAACACTATCTACCTCATTAATAGACAAATATAAAAATATCTATCATTCATTACTTACTTGGGATGTTACATCCTTCCCCCATTTATGAAATTGTGTCCCTTCAATTTATTTACTTATCGAATAAGTGGGGGTATTTAGCCCTCATTGCATTTTCAGATTCCCATGTTGCCTCTTCAATCATGTGGTTTTTCCACAAAACCTTTACCGGATGAATCACCTTATTCCGTAACACTTGCTACCTGTGGTCAATAATCTCGACCAGTTGTTTCCTCATAAGATAGGTTCTTTTCCAGCAGAACTACCGTTGGACTCAAAACATGAGATGAATCTGGCATATACTTTTTCAACATCGAATCATGAAAAACATTGTGTACCTAAGATAAACTCAGAGGTAAAGACACTCGGTAATCAACTGATCCAACTCTTTCTAGAATTTCATATGGTCCAATGAACCTTGGACTCAGCTTTCCTTTTTGTACCAAATCGCATAACACTTTTCCATGGCGAGACTTTGAGAAAAACATGATCACCTACCTCAAAAGATAGATCCTTCCTCCAATTATCTGCATAACTCTTCTGCCTGCTCTGAGCTGTTATCACGTGTTTCTGTATCAGCTGAGCATTTTCTGCCAACATTTCTACCAATTCTGGTCCCATCAGCTTCCTTTCACCCACTTTATCCCAGAAAGATGGAGTTCGACACCGGTTCCCATATAACGCCTCAAACGGTGCCATTTGTATACTAGAATGAAATATGTTATTATATGAAAACTCAACCAAATAAAGATGTTGGTCCCAAATTCCCTGTTAATCCATCGAACAAGCACGTAGCATATCATCCAGAGTCTGAATTGTTCGTTCTGACTGCCCATCTGATTGGGGATGAAAAGCTGTACTAAAATTTAATTTAGTACCCAACAACTTCTGAAGGCCATTCCAAAAGTTAGAAGTGAACTTAGGATCACGGTCAGATAAAATGGAGAGAGGAACTCCATGTAACCTGACTATCTCTTTAAGATACAAACAGAAAAGTTGATCTAGGGAAAAAGTATCTCGTATAGAAAGGAAATGAGCACATTTAGTCAATCGATCAACAATAACCCAGATTGAATTATTACCTCGAGGTGTCTTCGGCAATCCCACAATGAAGTCCATGGGTATATTTTCTCATTTCGACTCTGGCATTGGTAAAGGCTGAAGCATCCCTTTCGGTAACATCCACTCAGCTTTAACCTGTTGACATGTCAAACACTTCACAGTAAAATCAGCAATATCTCTTTTCATTCCATCCCACCAGTAATACTCCCACAGATCTCTGTACATCTTAGTACTACCAGGATGAACAGAAAATGGAGAACTATGAGCTTCACATAACAACTCTCTCTTCAACTGTGAATCACAAGGCACACACAATCTCTTCCCAAATCTCAAAACACAATCATTATCAATGTTGAATTCAGGTAACTTACCCTTCTGAACCAACTCTATCTCTTTCTGCAACTCACTATCTTGCTTCTGTGCTTGATTTAGTCTGTCTGATAGAGAAGATTTCACTAATACCTAAAACAAAACAGAAGAACATCCTGCACCAAAAACTTCTATGCCAAAGTTCATGTAATCCAAAACCAAAGGATCATGTTCCAAATGCAACATTGTTAATTAAGCATTACTTTTTCGACTCAAAGCATCAGCCACTTTTTTGCTTTTCCCGGATGGTAATGAATTGTACAATCATAATCCTTGATTAAATCTAGCCATATCTTCTGTCTCATGTTCAATTATTTCCGAGTGAATATATACTTTAAACTTTTTTGATCGGTATATATTTCACACTTTACTCCATCAAAATGATGCCTCCAAAATTTTATAGCGAAAACAGCAGCAGCTAATTCCAAATCATGTGTAGGGTAATTTACCTCATGAGTTTTCAACTGTCGTGAAGCATAAGCAATTACCTGATCATTCTGCATTAGGACACAACCAAGTCCTTTCAATGAAGCATCAATGTAGATAACAAACTCACCATTCCTGGAAGGTAGTGCCAAAACTGGAGCATTCACCAATCTTCTTTTCAATTCCTGAAATCAATCATCACATTCTTTTGTCCAGATAAACTTAACACCCTTATGAGTTAGCTTAGTCATTGGACTAGATAACCATGAAAAATTTCTAACAAACCTTTGGTAATAGCTTGCGAAACCAGGGGAACTATGAATCTCAGTTACATTTGTGGGTCTTGGCCATTCTTCAACAACATTTTGTTTACAAGATCAACAGTTATCCCATCTTTAGAAACAATGTGACCAATGAAAGAAATTTGTTGCAACTGAAACTCACACTTGCTGAATTTCCCATACAATTTCATTTCATTCAATGTTTGCAAAATAACCCTTAAATGACTTTCATGCTCCTCTTTACTTTTAGAAAACACCAAAATATCATCAATGAAAACAACCACAAACTCATCCAAGAACTCATGAAAATTCTATTCATTAAGTCCATGAATACAGCAGGTGCATTGGTTATCCCAAAAGGCATTACTACAAATTCATAGTGGCCATATCTTGTACGAAACGCAATCTTCGGAACATCTGCTTCCTTTACCTTCAACTGATGGTACCCCAATCTTAGATCAATCTTTGAGAAATACTTATCTCCCTGGAGCTGATCAAACAAATCATCGATATGATGCAAATGATATTTTTTCTTAATAGTGATGTTATTCAAGGCTCAATAATCAATGCAAAGTAACATTGAACCATCTTTCTTTTTAACAAATAAAACAGGAGCACCCCATGGTGATGTGATAGGTCGAATGAAACCTTTCTCTAATAAATCTTGTAATTGTTCCTTCAACTCTAAAAGATCAATTTGAGCCATTCAATAAGGGGGTTTTGAAATTGTCTTAACATAAGGAACTAAGTCAACAGTAAATTCAACTTCCCGTTCTAGTATTATTCCGGGCAACACATCAGGAAAAACATCAGGATACTCTTTTACCACTGGCACATCATTAATCTGAACAGTTCCTTTGTTTTCAACAATATGTGCAAGATAACATTCATTTCCATCTTTTATAAGTTTCCCAGCCTCTTGATAAGTTATCAACAGTAAGGTTTCATTCTTGTACACAAACTGAAAGTATTTTTGAAAAGATACTTCTTTAGCTCTACAGTCAATCTTAGCATGGTAAATAGAGAGCCAATCCATACCCAGGATAACATCAAACTCTATTAGAGGTAAACCAATAAGGTTTGCAAGTAGGTTCTTTCCAAAGATAAGGATAGGATGATTATTATAAATTATTTTTGCCTCAACATTTCCCCAAAGTGTTTTTACCAAAATTTCAGGAGTCATTTCTGGAGATGGTATTCCCATTTTACTAGAAAAGTTTTCAGAGATGAAAGAATGTGTAGACCCTGAATCAAACAACACACTAGTATAATATGAATGAACAAACAAAGTACCTGATAACACTTCAGTTGATGTCCCAACATCTACTTAAGTAGTAGAAAAGGATTTCACCACCCCTTTTTGCTTGTAGTCTAACTGCTTCCCATCACTCAAGCTCTTTGTTGGACACTCGTTTGCATAGTGACCCATCTCATTGCACTTAAAATATTTCAGTAACTGTAAATAAAATTTGTTCTTACCATCACCTTGATCTTTTTCAGTGAAATCACGAGCCATATGTCCCATCTTACCACATCGGTAGCACTTTCTAGAATTCAGAAGACATTCCCCAGCATGCCTTTTACCACATTTATCACAAACTAAAAACTTAGTTTTCTTACTATCTGACTTTTCTGAAGAATTCTTCCCTTTTTCCTGCCACCGCGGTCTCTTCTTCTGTTGGTTGTTATAGAACACTTGATCATCGGTAAACTCTATTTCCACCTTCTCAGCACATCGAACAAGATTTAATAACTTTTAAACTCACGATAAACCAATTCCCTTCAAAATTTTGGCTTTAATCCTGAGTAAAAACGATTGATTTTACTATCAAGGTCTCAGATAAAATTTGGAGCATACCTTCCCAATCAAGTGAACCTTTCTTCATAGGTAGCCACTGAGTCTTCCTCTTGCCTCAATTCCAAGAATTGTTTTTCCATCCTAAGTAGAACAACCTTAGGAAAATACTTCTTAATAAACATACCTATGAATTCATCCCAGTCGAGAGAATCAATCACATCAGCGTCCCTGATATATTTAACCATCAACCACCACTGATCTGCTTCACCCTCCAAATGGTAAATAGCAAGACTAACCTTTTGATTGTCTGTACACCCCATGACATCTAAAATCTTTTCCAGTGATTTAATCCACCCTTTAGCTAGCACAGGGTCAGATGATCCTCTGAGTGATGGGGGATGTTGCCTTATTAAATGTTCCACGACTAACATGTTCCTCTGCGGTTGATCTAGCTGATCCCATGCATGGATACCACCGCCATTTATCACTTGAGTCAACTGCGCCATTACTGCAACAAACTGTTCAGTTCCAATTCCGTCCATCTCAGGATGCTGATTCGGAAGGCTATTTCCTTCTGTATGCATTCCTTGCACTACTTCCCTATTTCCTCTGCGAAAAATCAATCTGAAAAAACATGTCTTAGATGAAGAAACATGGTAATCTTTAAATTCTATATCATTTCAATTTGACCATAAAAAAATATTTTTGGATAATCATTTAATAGAATTATAACTCTTAAAGTTTTCAAAACCGACCTCTGATACCAACTATAAGACCCCATCCTTAAACCTTACTTAATCTTGAGTTATTATAATATTACACATTGAGGATCTTTTCAGGTTTAGAGATTTAGAGAATTAGATCATAAAATATACATTACATTCCACATTTAAACAAAGTTATCACATAAAGATAGTATTAATTTTTCAATCAATAGAAACATATTTAAAATAAAAGATGGATTCATTCTTGACACTTACTTGACACTATCATCATATCATGTACCTTTCCCTTGACCCGTGAAAAACATTTCAAAAAACATGGGATGTGCATAAAAATCTCAGTAAGGGATATAAAAATATGGAAAGGAAACATGAGTACATGCATACATAAGAATCAATGAAATCATACTCTACTCATAAAACATAATCACTTTAACATACCTCATCAAATCATGAATAAATCATTCAATTTAAAGACATAAAGGTAACTTGAGGCATTAATAACATTCTTACATAGGGAGTAACCCTCTTGGTTACGTTTGGAATACCCATCACAGTATATTCCCTAAATCTCTTTGGAGAAACCTCAACGTTTAACTCCTTCGCATTACCCAATGAATTGGAGAGCTATATCGGGATTGCCCGCCCTTAGTTTATCACAGAACCACCCCTCTTCATAATAATTCCCAAGAACCATAACATAATCGTATCACATAAAACATGAATGAAGGAAACATAACATTTACACTTTTCAATCACAAGATATCAATACAACACATTGATATAAAAACATTATGAAAACCATTTTCAATACCAAAATAAATGAAAAGTAAAACGTGGTATTTTTTATTCTTTAAAAAAATGGTATGGCTTATAGAGGAAGCCGAAACTCAAATAATGGTCACGACGGTGGAGAAGTCGTTGTCGCCGCATACGTACGACAAAAAAATATTCTTTTGTCATTTAGTAAAACTATTTATATAAAAATATTTCTTTTTGGATAAACTTAAAATTCAAAGGGGTTTATACACCATATAAAAGAAGGTTGTGTATAAAACAAAATATGCCTCAATGAAAGGAGATTGAGACGAAGTCACATACAAAGATCCTTTTTAAATAAAATAGATCTATGATGTGTATTCACTATAAGTACACATAAAGAAAGTACAAATACATGATAGGACATAATAATATCATGACATAATTTGAAATTATGAGATTAACCCAATGAACGAAAATTGGGTTATGAAGTTCCCTTACCTCGGGTCTGATTTGACTCGATCGTTCTTTAACGTCCTGAATAATAAACTTGAGTTAATTTCTACTTGCTTAAGAGCCTTTTTCAAGTTCATTATTCCTTTTATATCACTTTCTACCATGTCATGAACACTATGTAATTATTTAAGTTAATACCGGTCGTTTTAACGATCACTGGCACTTGAGTCAAAAAATAAACTCTTTATAATTACACGTTGTTCATGTATCCATTATATACAGAGTTATACTCATGATGTAGATATCATATATATAATTTATATCTAGTATATAAATGCATTTATAAAATTACATAATCATTTAGAGCTATGAAATGAAATGCACCGTTCATGGAGACGGTAAGGCGTATGTACGCATGAACGCTACTTCCATTTCTAATTCATATTTAATGGAATTAAAACATAATGATACATAATTGTATTATAATTCCAGTATTTTATCATATATAATATCATTAAATCTATCCTTTATACGTACCACATATGGTATTAACGAATCAAATCACTTTGTGGGGGTGGTAGTCCGCACTTCCTGAAATGAAGATATCGCGTTTACCCATAATGGAAACAATAAAGGTATGCCATAAATGAAAAATACAGAAGATTAAGTAAAACATAAACATATTATATATCATATATAAATATATTGAAATCTTAATGGCCACCTTTGAAGGTGTTATATGAGTGTTGAACAATCATCGTTTTGTTAGGCAGAAATTCGCCATCCACAGAAACAGTATGTTCTTTAACCATTAGATGTAGGTGTGTATAAGTGTAGAACGAATACTTATTATAAAAAAATCCTATTATATTGAAGATACAGGTATTTTTACAAAATAAATGAATAAAAATGTTTTAGAGGGTTGGAGAAGAAAAATAAAACATAAGAACACAAGAGAAAACACTACCTTTAAAACGGGTATCTCTTTTTGATTTGATCTCAAAGGCTTCCTTGGAAAGACTTATGCCCAAAGTGAGGATTCAAGGAGTAAGAGAGGGATTTTGAGAGACAAAATTAGCAGGGGTTGGACGAGCCAAATGCTTTGTAAGTGTGGGTAAGGTGGTAGAGGTCGGGGCCTTTTATAAGTGGAGAGGAGGGGCACTCATGGAATGTAAAGAAATGTTACTTTATTTTAAAATGAGTTTCGGATTTAAAAGTTCCCACATTGATATAATTCGAGGATAAGGTTATAAGGGTTTGAAATATACCCAACCAATATGTTTTTGACAAGTGTAGGACTTATATTTTACATTATATTTTCAGTTTATTTAAATCGTTAAATAATGAGGTAATCGATGCATCATCATGATGTCATAAATAATTTAATTTATTTAATGTCTAAAAATTATAAAAAAATACTATGATATAGGAAATCTGTTTACCATTCCAATTACTATTTATAGTCAAAAATCTTACTTGTGTAACCCCATGTGAAAATTGTTTTAGAAAAACAATACATGTTTGTGACATTTTTACATTAACATTAAATAAAAAGATAATAATTTCATTTTCCAACCAAAGTGGCTCCATGGGGTCCCCATGTTTACCCATGGATTGTCTTGGTCTGCCATGACACATCCAATAAGGGTAGGACATGTTTCTAGGTCATTTCCTATTATTAAGACATTATTTTTACCTTAAACTACACTAATTACCTCTAATTGCGATTAAAAACTGAAAAGTTACTATTTACCAAAATATTATTTTAATCCCATTGAACCACATTTTACTTCATAATGACAACCATGTATGTTGGATTTTTGAAATTCAAAACACAGAAGTGGTAAAATTTTATTTAAATGAAAAATCAGTTTTTATAAGTACCACTTAGTGGTTTCACTATTCATCAATAATCGATGTTTTCCAGAAAAATACCAAAACTTCACCCTAATCTATATTTGATATTCCAAATTCAAAAATTATTTCTATTTAACAAAATTCATAACATATAAGTTACGTTAATTAATTTAATAATTAATTCATGTTGTCAGAGCAAATAGCGTGTTTTTATGAAACAATAAGTATCAAAAGATTGACACTAGTTTAAGTCCAATTTCAAAGTGAAATTAATTCCAACGACCACTATTGGATTAAATGGTAAAAATATATTCTAACTGAACTTTAAAACCAATTCAAAATATAATCTAATCATATAAATAAATTATATTAAAAAGAGGTTTTTAATTAAAATACAACATTTTTCACTATTCATTAAAAAATTGGACTTTATTTGAAAAATACCAAAAATTCACACTGTAAATTTTGATGTCCCAATCATAAAGAATAAGTTTATTTTGACAAACATAGCTTATTAAATTTTTAAAAGATAGATTTAAAAATGGTTTGCCATCAAAAGGCAGTAAAACAATCTTTAAAAACTATATTAGTGTCTTCCATGCTTAAGATTGGATTTATTTTCATTTTAAGCCTCTAAAACACTATCTAATTCATTAATAGACATAGATAAAAATATATATTATTCATTACTTACTTGGGATGTTACACAGACATATGACCAAAACCTATTGGTCATGTATATATAAACCATAATCATCCAATTTTCTATTATTGGACCATTTGGAGTCTTATAAAATTTATTATGACACTTACATTGTTTCATTGTAAATGATTCCAAAATTGCCACCTTCAATGTTTAATAAATATAACAATTTAAATATTGTGATTTTAAGATGATAAATTTGAGTAAAAGTATTCTAATGAAATATAATAGATTTATATTTATCATAGTATTTTATTTTTTATTTTTATGAAACAAATATGTATATTACATAATTATAAATAAATTTTGTAATAATTATTTTATTAAGAGAAGTATAAAATAAATGGTTTAAAACCCTTAAAATAGATATTATATGAGTAAATTAATGTCCTAGATGAAATTTTGAGATGCATATGTCATTTTAAAAATATATAAAATATTATTTTTGAATATATATGATGTTTTTATTTTATTTTAATTCAAATAATTTAATAGAGTCAAAATTGACACTATTGATATTTTAAAAAAATAATATATTATTAAATTGATTTAAAATCACAAAAATATTCAAAAATTTAAAATTTAAAATTATATGGTCGAAAATGTAATAATTTATCTAATTATAGAAAATTCACAACACATAAAAAAGTATTTGTAACAATTTAAAAATTTGAATATTATTACAAAAATTAAAATTAAATAGATTAAATAAGGATAACTCAAAATGATAAGGTATAAAATTAATATAATACATTTATATATATTATTTGATGATGATATTATGACCCTATATTATCTCATATTCTATTTTAGTCATTTTTGGTGACTTTTATGTGTTTTTTAATTTTTTATTAACTTATATTTTTAGGTTTTCAAAAGTTCCCATATCTTCTCTTATAAAAGGACCCCTCATCCCTCTCATATTCACACCCTTTTGAGCTTTGAAGCTCCGAAAACCCCTACCCATTATTCTTATAATCTTCCTAAGTGACATTTTTTAGATTCTGATCTTCTCAAAAGACCAACTCTAGTACCTTAAGGGGATATCAAAGGAGCTGCGTCGAATAAGAGTTAATCCCTTCTACCAATTCTTTCAAGTTTCTTTATTCATCTACATATTATTAATTAGTTGTTTAATTATAAAGTAATAAAATCAGTATAACTAATAAACTAATATGTTATTATAAATATGAAACATCCATTATTCACCTTTTATCCACCCTACGAAAAACGAAATCACCACATGTGTGTACATACGGCTTACTGTCTCCACGGGATGATGTAATAGTTTTTTCCACAACCACCTTACTTGGATGGGTGTAATGGTGGAAATAATAACTATATATTATTTTTAGAACATAATTATAATTCAGAGATAATATATCATCCACTCCAATTCCATTCAATAGTTGTGGGAATAATATCATCACTTCTGTGTACGTACGGATTACAGTCTCCACGATGCGATGAGAATCAATCCCCATGTTAACCATTCAAGAATGATTATAAAGTATATATAATAAGTAATAATGAAATATATTACATAATAATGATATTGGATTTATGTATATATATATATATATTTCATTTACTTCCATTCAATTTAATAAGGAAATGAAAAATGCGTTCGGGCGTACGTACGGCCTACCGTCTCCTTCAATGGTGTATTTCATTAAAGTTATCAATATATTTTATATTTATTATGAATATATATTATATATAAATCCGTTTTGGAATTCTATAAGTAAGTTATAATGATCTATGTTATCATATGAATAATTTGAATCCAAAACACATACATTAAATGAAACGATTTTACCAAAAATGCTGCTTTAACATGGAATTGACAAATGAAAGGGTAATATAATGTGATAAGTGACTCATATATGATATCATAAATATTATTATGGTTATGTTATATGTTATTAATATTTCTAAACCCACTATATAAAAGTCTCAGACACATATATAAGAAATTGGAAATAAGGTAAGGGATTATTTCGTCTCACTTTTATTTCTGTGATCCATAAGCCTTAATCACCATATATTTCTTTTGAATGGTGTTTATGCTTCCCATGATAGTTTTATGATTTTTATTTAAATTGATATGATATTTAAATATGCATTTAATTTTCTTTATTTTATGAAACCTATGATTCCACCGATCATTAATGGTAAGGGATAATTATTTCAATCTTGTTCTTATCCGTGATTGTTAATTCATTATTACTTACTGGGGTAATGTTTATCATCCATATCCATGTATTCTAAAAATGTATTCATAAAATGATTAATATTCATTCAAGTATGTTTAAAGTCATTTTTAACTTTTTTGGACTTTCACAACATGGTATGGTATGAATCTTTCTTTTGTTTACCATACGAGATACTTTTTGACGTTTCCAGCAAAAGTACAAGAAAATGTATTTCTAACATATATGTAATGAACATATTATTATAGTGTTATAACACCTTATTTCCAAGAATATTCCTCTACATTATTTATTGATTATTTTAAATGAAATTAATTTCTTTTAAAATTTCAGAACATTTTGAGATAAATAAAATGATTTTGAAGAAGAAAGGATATTTTCCTCAATAATTCATTTCAAGTGTTTTATAATAACTATCTTCCATCATATATTACATTCTTTAATATGGATATGTTTCATGTATAATTTCTCTAGTATTTAAATGGTTTTATTTTGTTTATGATTAAATTATATCTATTGTTTTATATAGATTATGTTATGATGGGATGATGTATATGTAACCCATTTTATTCATTGGGTTATGATGAATGATTTGTTATTATTTTTTGGAACATAAATGAATGGATTCATTTTCAGAAGGGTGGGACCTATATCTCCCTCCAATTCATTGGGCGATGATTTATATCCCATGATATAAACATGGCTACAATGGTAAGTAAAATTTGGTTTAGTAATACAGGGTTGGAAAGGTTGGTAAACCCAGTTCTGTAATGGAATTTGTCCATTATGATGGTCTTGGCAGTAATACCATGGATACTATGGTAATTATATCCTGTGATTAATGGTTTTCCACAATTAAAATTTTTATTCCCATGATATTTTATCGTGATTAATGTTTCTTTCATACCTATGACTTCTGTACTTCCATGATCTATGACATTACTCATGTTTTATGTTCATGTTTTTACATTCAAATGTTTGTGTATTGTTTAATGTTCTCCATGATTACACTTACTGAGCATTTGAGCTCACCCTTCTTATGTTTTCTTTTCCCCAGGATATCAATAACGGTTTTAGGTATGAAAAAAGGGGACAAAATTTATGGGAGATGTTTAAGATGCTTCACCATGATTAGAATATTTGGTTCCGAGTTTTCAAAGACACTAAACCATTAAAGTCCTTGGGTGTCTTCTTTTTGTTGTTTTAATTATTCCAAAAAAGTAATGCAATTTCCATGTATGTCATGATTTGGGTCCCTATAGATGGTATGAGAGGAAAGGTTTGGTCATCCACTGGAAACTACGATGCGAAAACTTTAGTGATATCCCAATTGATATTTCTATGGTATGTATAGGGATACCCTATGGTTTAGTATAACTATATGATACAGTCCTAGAATTATGTAGAAAACCACGGGTAAAACTAAGGTGTCATTGATAAAATAATGTGTGATATGTTAGACATCCTATAATTGAATTTTTATGATTATGTGGTACCGCATTATTTTAAGTGTTTCATACATAATGTTTTCTAGTTTTAGTTAATGTAGGGAACCAAATGGAATTGGGTTAATATTGAATCTGATGAAAAAATTGGTGACTATGAGTATTGAAATTTCGTAACACTTAGAGAGAATGATATTATGATTATGCCGAATCAGTCATCATGCCATATGAACATGGTGAAATTTAGTTATATTCATAAGTCATCAAATAAGAGGAAGATGGATCATATGCATGTTCTCATGGTGAGGAACATAGAGGAAAGAAGATTAGGTTTTCTAAATATCAAGAATAAGGGAAGAATAACAATGAGAAATACCTAAAATGGAGATGAATATGTTATATGTGTGGGGAAAAGGGGAGTATAGTGACAGACTGTTACATAGTTCAATGTCTTATCTATGGAGAACATGGGTATTACACAACTCAATGCCCTGATTTAAGAGGTTACTTATAAATCAAGGATGGACATATTGCATGCCCATTATTGAAGAGGATGTATTGAAGGGCTTATGTATTGGTATTCAAGAATAATTTTGTTTAGGTACTATTATGATAAATTGAAATATCTATGTACTGGTCCATTGTGGTTTTCCATAAGAATATGGTACTTATAGCAATGAGAATTGATTGAAATATTTTTGGAAAGGAGATGATTTGTGCAAAATGAAGGGATAAGGAGAAAATAATATGTTGGATATTATTAATGAGCTCATGACTGATATAAGGACAATGTGATACCATGATTTGAGTATATAGATATTTTTGGATTTTGGTATGTGGAAAGAGTTAACTTTTGACAGAATTTATGTTTACAAAAAGGTTTTTTGGAGATTCACGTTTCATGAGAATACATGATTAAGGTATTCATATGATTGGAATGTGACCAAAAAGATATATCTTATGATATATGGTGGATAAATGATGGTATTTACATGCTTGTTAGATGACCTCTCTTGTAATATTTTTTTTATTCTTTGAGATTGGACAGAAGTATTTTGGATAAGCATAATGAATGGAATGGATTAAGATCGACATTAGATAGTATTGTTTAAAGAGAAAACGTTTTTCAAGAATGTTACAATTTTATAGTTTTAGAAAAAGAACAACTCGTGGGACGGGAGATAACTCGTTGCATCGAACAAGGTTGTGGGGATCAAACCCAGAACCGAAGAGAGACTGGCCTTTATCACCTACAACATGCCACATGAAGACCCTGGTTGGTAGAAATTAGTTTTATTTTATTTAATTGTATGATATATGATGTATAAGTCCATTGTTTGAACTGTATATGATTAACCTGACCATAGATGGACTTATTTATATTTAATATCTTTTGCTGACATTATTTTGTGAAATAATGATCTATCATTATATCGAATGAACTTCTAATACTTCATGAATGGAAAATTCAACATCATTTATTTAAATTATAGATGAATTGGAAATTTTTCATGGAATGGCCAATGATTACATTACACTAAAATCATGTTGTATTTCTCCATATGAAAAAATTAATCAATGTTAAGGGAAATGATATCGAAAAACAAAAATGTTGTCCTACTACCCTCATATCCGGTTAATAAAATGGTACCTCTGATCATCACAAATTTATAGTTTTGTGATTATTTGCTTTTCCATAACCAACTTCTCTACCACTCTCCTTCAGAACAAAATGGTTAGATTTCTCTTCGATATCCATATTTTCACCTATGTTCTCCTGTGTCGAAACCCAGTGATGAATTAATTTGGAAAACCATTTAATTTCATACATTTTATTTTAAAATTATGTTTTATTATTCCTTTTTACTATTTGGGTTTCTATGAAAGAATCTTTTATGTAGTAAAACATTTTTTGACCCTGACGAAGTTCGAGGGAGAAATTCATTTTATGAGGGGTAGAATGTAACAAACAGAAATTTAATGAGAAATATTATTTTTAATTTTATTGATGCCTTTTTTTGTACTCTACACCATGATTATAATGTACTATATGCAACACTGTATTATATTGTATTACACACAAACATTAATCTTGGCTTCTGTTTCTCTCAAGAAAGTCCTTGTTCAATAATGTGTGTTGTACACAATACCATGTTTCACTAAAAAACAATATATTATTATAATGTTATTATGAAGTAGTCATTATTAATAGTATTAAATTATTTTTGAATTTTATAAAAATACCTATCATCTTACACATATTATAGAACATGGTATGAGAACAATATAAATGTTTTGGGTAAAATAAGTATTTTTAAAAAAATATTTTTTTGCAACCTTTTGATGGCACACTCATTTTAAATATAATTGTTGATAAGTTTATAAGATCAATTATACAAAATGAACTTTTTATTTTGTATCAGGATATAATAATTTACATTGGATAATGTTTTGATATTTTTCAGACATCGTTCTTATATTCAGGAATAGTAAAAACACGATATATTTTACTTGAAAACAATTTTTTCATGGAGATAATTTTGATAGTTAAATTATAATAGAAAATGGTTTTAAATTATAAATAGAGTATATTTTTACAATTTAATATAATGTATATCATTATCATATATTTTACATCGAATTCGTAGGTAAAATCAATTCAATATTTTGCAATGTTTTAGACAAAAAACCGTTTTTACAACAATTTATTTTAAATTAATTTCTAGAATTTCTATGTCTTAAATTTAAAATAATGAATTACATACTTGAAATCATTAGGTCCAAATTAATTTAATAGAATAATTTTATTTTTGGGCAATATGAATATTAACTACGGTAAATTTTATTTAGCACAGTAATAGGTAAATCATGTAATTAAGGGTAAAAATAATATTATAAAATTACCCTAAAACGTGTTTTAATATAATTATATGATTATATATACCCTTAAAACATACTTTTGTCTAAATGGAATCCTTTGGATCCCAAATGGATGTGATTAAGACATTTATTTTATTTTATTTAAAGGAATGTGAAATATGTCTCAACCAAATTTTAATAATTAGTCTATTTTTAATATAAGGTCCTACAAAATATAATTTTTTTTATAAATAATAATTTTAAAGCTAAAATATTTTTCTTTGTTATGGTAATTTAGTTATAATTTTGAATAAATATTTAATTACCTAAATAGATTATACATTAGTGACGCAGAATTTTTTTTTGTGAAAAATCATTTATATTGTTTTGTTTCAAATAATAATACCCATAAAAGGACAAAAAACATGACCAAAACATAGTTTTGTTTTGTATGTAAACCATAATCATCCAATGGAATAATTGTGGTCAATTTTTAGACTTATAAAAGTGATTAGGACACTTCTATTATTTTTTTCAAAGATGTCAATGTTTTCACCTTCATAATTTAATAAATATAAAAATTTGAATGATGTTACTTTAAAATGATAAATTCTTGTGAACATTTATCATGAAATATATTAGATTTATATTTTTCAATTTATTTTATTTTTAATTTTTATGCTACAAATAAGTATGTAAAATAATTATACATAAATGTTGTAATTATTATTTTATTAAGGGAAATATCAAATAAATGCATATAAAAATATTAAAATAAATATTATATGACAAATTAATGTTCTCCATAAATTTTATAGATGAATATGGAATGTTAGGAATATATAAAATATTTTAGTTTGAATATATATATTTTCTGTATTTTATATAAATTCAAATAATTGAGTAGTGCTAAAAATTATACTATTGATATTTTATAAAAATAACATATTATTAAATTGTTTGAAAATCAGAAAAAATATTTTAAAATTATAAATTTAAGATTATATGGTATAAACTATATAATTTATCTAATTATTGGAAATTCAAAACACAAAAGTAACTATTTATAACAATTTAGAAATTAGAAAATTATTACAACAAATAAAATTAAATATTTTAAATAAGGATAAATCTAAATGATAAGGTTTAAAATAAACATAAAAAGTGTATAAATTTTATTGGTTGATGATATTACAACCCTATAATATCTCTTATTAATTTGAGCCAGTTTTTTGAAATTTTTATATGTGGTTTGATTTATTTCTAACTTATATTTCTTATGTTTCCAAAAGTGCCCCTATCTTCTCTGATAAAAGGGAACCTCATCCCTCTTATCTTCACACCATTTTTATCCTTCATGCTTGGAAAACCCCTTCCCATTACTCTTATAAACTTCCCTAATTACATTTTACTGATTCTAGTCTTTTCAAAAGACCAACTCTACTACCTTAAGAGGAATTTCATAGGAGGTGCATCGAAGAAGAGGTAATCTCTTCTACTGATTCATTCAAGTTTCTTTATTATTCTACATCCTATAATTTAGTTATTTAATTATAATGTAAGAACATCAGTATAACTAATATAATTATATGTTATTATAAATATGAAACAACCATATTTCATCTTCTATCCATCCTATGAAAAACGAAATCACCGCATGTGCGTACGTACGGCTTACCATCTCCACGTCGTGGTGTAATATGTTTTTCCACCACCACCTAACTGTTATGGGTATAATGGTAATAATAATAACTATATATTATTATTTTAACATAATAATAATTCTGTGATAATATATCATCCACTCCAATTCCATTCAATAATAATGTGAACAATATCATCGCTCGTGCGTACGTACATATTACTTTCACCACGATGCGATGAAATTAATACCCCTTGTTAACAATTCAAAAATTATTATAATGTACATATAATAAGTAATAATGAAATATATTACATAATAATGCAACTGGATATATATATATATATATTATTTACCACCATTCAATTTAATAAGGAAACGAAAACAGAGTTCATGTGTACATACGACCTACCATCTCCATGAACTGTGTATTTCATTCCATTTATCGATCTATTCTATATATATATTCTATATATATTATATATTAATAATTTTTTAAATTATGGAAGTATGTAATCACGATCTAAGTAATCATATGAATAAATACATGTCAAATCATGTACGATAAATGAAACGATTTTACCCACAATGCTGCTTTAACAAGGAATTGAAAAATAAAAGGGTAATATAAAGTATTATGTGAAACATATATGATATAAAAAATATTATTATGGTTTCTTATGGATAATAATATGATTAAACCCACTATACATGAGTCTCAGACAAATACGGAAGAAATTAGTCTTAAGGTAATGGATTATTTCGTCCCACTTTTATTTCTGTGAGACATATGCCTTAATCACCATATATTACCTTTGTATGGTATTTATCCTTCCCATGAATGTTTTATGATTTTTCTTATAGAGGACATGATATTTTCATATTAATGTAATTTTATTTATTTTATGACACATATGATTCCACTGATCATAAATAGTAAGGGATAATTATTACAATCTTGTTCTAATCCGAGATTGTTTATTCATAAGTATTTATTAGGGTTTTGTTTATCATCCATATCCATGTTTTCTCAATATTTTTTCATTAAATGTTTTCTCTTATTTCATGTTTGTTTAAAGTCATTTTTACCATTTAGTGACTTCTACCACATAGTACGGAAGGAATCATTATTTGGTTTGACATACGAGGTAATTTTTTATTTTTCCGGGAAAAGTATGATAAGAATTATTTTCTAAACTTATATGGAATGAATGGATTTTTAGAGTTTGATAATTCATTATTTCCATGAATCTTCCTCAAAAATATTTCATGATTATTTTCAATGAAATTTTTTTCTTTTAAAATTGCTTGACATTTTGAGAAAAGAAAATTATTTTGAAGAAGAAAGGATATTTTCCTCAAGAATTAATTTCATGTGTATTATCAAAACTATTTTACATCTATGATGACATTCTTTAATATAGATATTTTCATGTAAAATGTCCCAATTATTTACATGGTTTTGTTTTGTTTAGGATGAAATTATATCTATTGTTTTATATGGATTAAGTTAATATAGGATGATGTATATTGTAACATCCCATGTAAATGAATAATATGTTATTTTTATACTTATTAATATTTTTGAATTAAATTTTAATTTTACATTAAAAGGGTTGTTATGTTCGATAACATACCTGATACTCAACAAAGGGTTTCTTTGGAATCATACGTTGCACACTAATAATATGATATTATTATTTTAAATGGTAGTTAGCTTCTAGACGTTGTATTGGCGGGAATGAATGAAACTAACTACAATATGATTATACATGATTATTAAATGTATTTACATTATCCAATAAAAAGATAGAGGCTTAAAATATGAATGAATATAATTTTAAGCATAATTTACATTAAAAGGCCATTTTATCACATTTTAGTGGAGAACCCTTTTAAAATATAGTTTTGGTCACTTTAATACATTATATATGACCAAATAAAATCCTTCTTTAGAATGGGGACATCAAAATTTAATTTGTGTAAAATTATGGAATTTTTCCGATAAAGTTCAATTTTTAATGAATAGTGAAAATATTGTATTTTAATTCAAAATTATGTTTTAATATAATTTATTTATATGGTTAGAATATGTTTTTAATTGGTTTTAAAGTTTAATTAGAATATATTTTTACCATTTAATCCAATGTTGGTCATTTGAAATAATTTCACTTTGAAATTGGATATAAACAAGTATCAATCTTTTGATAGTTATTGTTTCTTAAAAACACTCTATTTGTTTTAAGAATGGTAATTAATTTTTAAATTAATTAATTCCACTTCTATGTTTTTAATTTGGAAATATAGACATCAATTTTGAATTCGGAATATCAAATAATTCTTAGGCATAATTTTTTGTATTTTTTTGAAAAACGTCAATTTTTTATGAATAGTGACACAACTTAGTGGTAGTTAAAAAAACTGACTTTTTCATTTAAATTAAATTTTAACACTTTTGTGAATTGAATTTCATAAATCTGACACACATGGTTGTTATCGAGAAATAAAATGTGGTTCATTAGGATGATAATAATTTTTGATGAATAGTAATTTTTTACTTTTATGTACCACAGTAAAAGGTAAATAAGGTAATTCAAGGTAAAAACAATATTATAATAATTGAAAATTACATTAAGACATGTCCAAACATTATTGGATGAGTCATTAATGACCATGGGAATCCTTGAGTCCATTTTTGGACCTCTTTGATCCACTTGGAAGTGATAATGACAATTTAGATTAATTAATTTAAATTAAAGGCCAAAATGACATAAAAACATATCTTTTAGTAATTAAATATTATATGGTGTTATATAAGTCCTATTTTAGACTATAAATATTCTTTGGAAATATAAAAATATTTCCTATATCATCGTATTTTGTTTAATAATTTTTATATATCAAAAAAATTAAATTATTTATGACACAATAATGAAGCAGTATTTACCTCATTAATAAATGATTTAAATAAATAAGATTATAATGACAAAAAGATTATCCAAAACATTTCCAATTATGATTTATTGATTTTATTTCGACCATGATTCCTCTTATATTCATTGTTATTAATTTTGTGTCCATTAGAATCCGAATATAATTATATAATAAAATAATAGTTTCACACTTTCTTAAAGATCCCCACCTCCCCTTTATAAAAGGAGACCACTTCTAACCAATTCACCACACCTATCAAGTCATTTGGCTCGTCCAACATCTACCAAATTAATCTCCCAACATCCCTCTAATCACCTTAGAAGCCTTACCTTAGGCAGAAGGCACTTCAAGAAATCCTTTTGGTTCAAACAAATGGAAGTTTCCTAAATTAAAGTTAATGATTTCTCTAAAATTGTTTTCTTGTATTTTACTTCTCCAACCCCTAAACACTTCATATTCATTTATTTTGTAACAAAACCTATATCCTCAATATACTAGGATGTTTTTATGAGAAGGATTCGAACGACACATACACACACCTCCTTCTAATGGGTGAAAAACATAATGTTTCTGTGGATGGAAAACTAATGCCTCACAAAACGATGACTGTTTGATTATCTCCTACCGCCTCTCATGGTGGCCATTATGATGGCACTGTATTAATATATGATATATATTATGTTTATGTTTTCTTTATGATTCTGTATTTTCCATTTATAGCATTCCTTTATGGTTTCCATAGTGGGTAAATACGATAATCTCATTTGAGGAAGTGCAGACTACCGCCCCCTCAAAGTTATGTGATTCGTTAATGCATTATGTGGGATGTATAAAGGATGGAGTTAATGATATTATATATGATATTATACTGGAATTATAATATACCTATGTATCATTATGTTTTATTTCCATTAAAATAAGAAATAGAAATCAATGTAGCGTTCATGCGTACGTACGGCTTACCGTCTCCATGAATGGTGCATTTCATTTCATACCTCTAAATGTTATGTAACTATTATTAATACATGTATATACTGTATATATATTATAAATATGATATCTAAATCATTAATATCATTCTGTATATAATGTACTATTGACCACATGGACAACTTGTAAATAAAAGTTGTTCATTTTTTAATCAAGTTCCAAATATCGACAAAACAAAAGTTATTAACTTAAATGATTAAATATTGTTTATAACATGGTAATAAGTGATATAAAAGGAATAATAAACATGAAAAAGGTTCTTAAGAAATTAGAAAATAAATTTAGTTTATTATTCAGGATATTAAATAACGATCGAGTCAAGTCGGACACGAGGTAAGGGACTTCGTTTCAATATCCTTTCATTGAGGCATATTTTGTTCTAATACAAGAAATTATTTTATATGATGTATAAAAACCATGGAATTTTTATTTCATTCAAAGAGAATATTTTTCTACAAATTGTTTTTCTAAATGACAAAAAATAATGTTTCTTTTAACGTACGCGCTGGCAACGATCTTTTCCGCCGTCGCGAGTATTATTTGATCTTTGGCTTCCTCAACAAGCCGTAAAGTTTTTAAAAGAAAATAAATACCTTATACTCTTTTACGTATTTTTGGTATTTAAAATGGTATTGAAAATGAATTTTTTATGTCAATATATTTAAGTGATATATTGTGATCAAAATGCGGTAATGTTTTCTTCCTTTATATTTGTTTTATGTGTTATGGTTTTATATTGGTACTTGGACATTTTATGGGTGGTTACGTAATAAACCAAATGACGGGTGGTGCCGTGAATAACAGGATGGGTGGTTACATTAAAACCTCCAATGCATTGGGTATGGAAGTTTTCCGTATGGATATTCTATTTAGTGATATGTGTGGAAGTCGACCATATAGTTATTCTATTTATGTATGTTTATGTCCCATGTTAACATTATATGTTATGTGTTCTTTATATGGGTTTTATGGTAATATTTTGGTTATAAAATGGTATGTAATGATCCTTTATTCAGTGAATTGTATTTACTACTTTATAAAAGTGAAAAGTATTACTTATGTTAATGTATTCATGGTTTGAATGTTGTTTTGAAAAACAAACAGTTTTACATCTTTGTGTATACCTTACTGAGCTTTTTATGCTCATCCCAAGTTTTTAAATGTCTTTCACAAGACATAATGTGGAATAGGGTAAAGGATGGGATCAAGGAGAAGTCATGCTATCTTAAATATAGAACTAGACATGACTCTTTTTTTTCAATAGTTAATGTTTTGTAAAAAAATGGGAACTGTGTAGAAGTGTTTACTATGTAATTTTTTAAATGTAATATTTATGGACTAACTCTCTAAAACTCTAAACCTAAAAAGATCCACATTGTGAATTATTCCTTTAAATCAATATTAAGTAAGTATTAAGGTCGGGTCCTTATAGTTGGTATCAGAGGTCGGTTTAGATAACATTAGGTGTTATGGTATTGTTAAACTAATATCCATAATGTAATTTATGTTAATATTGAAATCATATAGCATTCCCAGATTACTATCTTGCTTCACTTATGATATTTCTATGTTTATAATGGTTTTCCGCAGAGGAAACACGGTGGTAATGTTGGGATGACATCAGGATGAAGATAAACTTCTAAATCAACAACCGAGGATGGTCGGAATCGGAACTGAACAGTTTGTTGTAGTGATGGCACAGTTGAATTAGGCTATAAATGGTGGTGGTATTCATGTACGATATCAGCCAGATCACCTGCAGATAAACATGTCAGTAGTGGAGAATTTCATGAGGCAACATCCCCAATCATTCAGAGGATCATCTGACCCTATTCTAGTTGAAGGGTGGATTAAATCACTAGATAAGATTTTTGATGTCATGGGTTGTTCAAAACATCAACAGGTTAGTCGTGTTGTTCACCATTTTGAAGGTGAAGTTGATCAGTGGTCGTTGATGGTGAAAAATATCATTGATAGTGAAGAGATTGATTCTCTCAATTGGGATGAATTCAAAGGTATGTTTCTTGAGAAATATTTTCCTAAGGTGGTTCGTCTTAGGATGGAAAAATAATTCTTGGAATTGAGACAGGAGGATCACTCAATGGCTGCTTATGAAGAAAAGTTTACTCGACTGGAAAGGTATGCACCAAATTTCATCCGAGATATTGATATTAACATAAATCAATTTTAATCAGGACTAAATCCAAGATATCAAAGAGCGTTAGCCTCTTGTGAGTTCAAAAGTTATGAGAAACCTGTTCGATGTGCAGAGAAGGTGGACATGGAGTTTGCCGATCATCATATGTTCTTTGACAAACAATAGGATAATAGGTCCAGTTGACAAGCAATGGGGAATAATTTATCAAACAAGCCCGGAGGTAAGAAAACTAAATATCCATCTTGTGATAATTGTGTTAAAAAGCATCCCGGAGAATGTTTATCAACGCCGGGAAAGTGCTTCCGGTGTGGTAAGTCTGGTCATATTGCTCGTAACTTTAAGGAAGATGATCAAGCAGGGAATGAAAATCCATCGGTAAGATGTTTTATGTGTTATGAAATGTGTCATTATTCAAACGAGTGTCCATAGAAGAACTCAACTATGGGAAAGCAACCAGATTACAAGCAGAAAGGTGTGGTAAAATCCTTTGCAAATACTTCAACAGATGTTGTCCCATCAAACGAAGTAGTATCAGGTACACTGTTTGTCTGTTTAGATTATGCCAATGTGTTGTTTGATTTTGGGTCTACACACTCATTCATTTGTGAAATGTTTTATAGTAAATTGGGAATTCCATCTCAAGATATGAATACGGTACTTATCGTAAAAACACCTGGAGGAAATGTTTAGACAGAAATAAAACATAATATCATTCTTTTCCATGTGTGTGGAAAGAATCTACAGGCAAGCCTTAATGTTTTACCTCTAGTAGAGTTTGATGTTATTTTGGTCATAGATTGGCTTTATTTTTATCATGCTGAGATTGACTGTATATCTAAAGAGGTTTCATTTCAGAAATATTTATAGTTTTTGTACAATAATGAACCCTTCATTTTGATAATATATCTGGAATTTGAGAAACTAGTAAAAGAAGGAAATAAATGTTACCTTGCTCATATAGTTGAAAATAATGAAAGTGTTGAGATTACTGATGTGCCAGTGGTAAATGAGTACCATGATGTTTTTTCAGACTAGTTGCATGGTATTATACCTGATCGAGAAGTTAAATTTACTGTTGACTTAGTTCCTGATGCTATGCAAATTTCAAAACCCCCTTATCGAATGGCTCAAATTGAACTTTTAGAGTTAAAGAAGAAATTGCAGGAGTTATTAGATAAAGGATTCTTTTGACCTAGAACATCACCATGGGATTCTCTTCTCCTGTTTATTAAAAATAAAGATGGTACATTGAGACTTTTCATTGATTATAGATCATTGAATAACTTCACTTTTAATAATAAGTATCCTTTGCCTCATATCGAGGATTTGTTTGATCAGCTCCAGGGAGCTCAGTATTTTTCGATGATTAACTTGAGGTTGGGGTACCATCAGTTGAAAGTAAAGGAAGTAGACATTCTGAAGACTGTGTTTTGTACTAGATATGGCCATTATGAATTAATAGTTATTCCTTTTGTGTTAACCAATGCACCTGCTTTATTCATGGATCTTATTAATAGAATTTTCCGTGATTTCTTGGATATGTTTGTGGTTGTGTTCATTGATGATATTTTGGTTTATTCCAAAATTAAATAGGAACATGAATGTAATTTAAGGGTTGTCTTGAAAACCAAAATGAATAGAAACTATTTTTGAAATTCAGCAACTATGAGTTTGGGTTACAACAAATTTCTTTCCTTGGTCACATTGTTTCAAAATATGGCATAACTGTTGATCCTTCTAAAACAAAAGTTGTTGAAGAATGGCCAAGACCAACAAATATAACCGAGATTCGTAGTTTTCTTAGGTTGGATGGTTATTACCGGAGGTTTGTTAAAAAAACATCACGGTTATCTAGTCCAATGACTAAGTTAACTTGAAAAGTTGTTAAGATTATATGGAAAAGAGAATGTGATGATTGTTTTTAGGAATTTAAAAGGAGATTGGTGAATGCTCCAGTTTTGGCACTACCATCCTTAAATGGTGAGTTTGTTATCTACAGTGATGCTTTGTTGAATGGACTGGGATGTGTCCTAATGCAGAATGATAAGGTAATTGATTATGCTTCACGTTAGTTGAAGCATGACGAGTTAAATTCCTCTACACATGATTTGGAATTAGCCATTGTTGTTTTTTCTTTAAAAATTTTGAGGCATCATTTTTATGGAGTGAAGTTTGAAATATACACAGATCACAAAAGTTTGAAGTATATATTAACTCAGAAATAATTGAACATGAGACATATGATATGGTTGGAATTAATCAAGGATTATGATTGCATGATCCATTACCATCCGGGTAAAGCAAATAAAGTGGCTGATGCTATGAGTCGAAAATGTAATGCTTTATTAAACATGTTATGTTTGGAATGAGACCATTTGGTTTTTGAATTGATGAAATTTTTCATAGAAGTTGTTGTTGTAGGAAATTCTTATGTTTTGTCTCAGGTGTCAGTGAGATCTTCTCTATCAGATAGAATAAAACAAACATAGAAAGAAGGTAGTGTGTTGTAGAAAAAGGGAGAGTTGGTTCGATAGGGTAAGTTACCTAAATTTAACATTGATAGTGATCATGTTTTGATATTTTGAAAGAGATTATGTGTACCTTGTGATTCACATTTGAAGAATGAGTTGTTATGTGAAGTTCATTGTTCCCCATTTTTAGTTCATCCTGGTAGTACTAAGATGTACAGAGATCTTCATGAGTATTACTGGTGGGATGGAATGAAAATAGATATTTCTGATTTTACTGTGAAGTGTTTGACTTGCCAGCAGGTTAAATTAGAGCGCCAGTTAAGGAAAGGGATGGTTCAGCCTTTACCGGTGCCAGAGTGAAAATGGGAAAATATATCCATGGACTTCATTGTGGGATAACCAAAGACATCTCGTGGTAATAATGCAATCTAGGTTATAGTTGATAGATTGACTAAATCTTCTAATTTCCATCCTATTCGAGATACTTTGCCTCTAGATCAACTTGCTCAGTTGTATATTAAAGAGATAGTCAGGTTGCATGGTTTTCCCCACTCCATTTTATATGATCGTGATCCCAGGTTTACTTCTAACTTTTGGAGAGGCCATCAAAAGTCATTGGGTACTGAATTAAATTTTAGTACAGCTTTTCATCCTCAATCAGATGGGCAGTCAGAACATACAATTTAGATATTGGAATATATGTTATGAGCTTTCTCTATGGATTATCATGGAAGTAGGTATAAAAATCTTTCTTTGGTTGAATTTTCATATAATAACAGTTTTCATTCCAGTATACAGATGGATCCATTTGAGTCATTATATGGAAAGCATTGTCAAACTCTAGATTTTGGGGATGAAGTAGGTGAAAGGAAGTTGATGGGACCATAATTGGTAGAAGAGATGGTAGAGAAAGTTCAGTTGATTCAGAAGCACATGAGAATAGCTCAGTGAAGTCATAAAATTAATGTCGAAAACCAGATAAAGGATCTTTCCTTTGAGGTAGGTGATCATGTCTTTCTCAATGTTTCGCCATGGAAAAGTGTGATGTGTTTTGGTAAGAAGGGAATGTTGAGTCCACTGTTCAATAGACTTCATGAAATTCTGGAGAAAATGGTATCAGTTGCATATATTGTGGATTTACCTCCATGTTTATCCTAGGTACACAATTTTTTTCATGTTTCGATGTTGAGAAAGTATATGCCATATCCATCTCATGTTTTGAGCCGAGAGGTAGTACAATTGGAAGAGAATCTCTCTTATGAACAACAACCAGTTTAAAATATTGACCATAGAGAGAAGGTGTTGCAGAATAAGGTATTTTACCAGGTAATGGTTTTATGGAAAAAACATATGGTAGAAGAGGCAATGTGGGAATCTAAAAATGTTATGCGGGATAAATACCCCCACTTATTTTGATAAATGAATAAAAATTGTGAGGACGCAATTTCCAAAAGGGGGAAGGATATAACATCCCAAGTAAACGAAGAATAAGATATTTTTATACTTATTAATATTTTTTAATTAAATATTAATTATAATTTAAAAGGGTTGCTATGTTCGATAGCATACCCAATACGCAATAATGGGTTTCTTTGGAATCATACGTTCCACACTAATAATATAATATTATTATTTTAAATGGTAGTTAACTCCTAGTCGTTGTATTGGCAGGAATGAATGAAACTAACTACAATAAGATTATACATGATTTTTAGATGTATTTAATTTATGCAATAAAACGTTAAAGGCATAAAATGCGAATGAATCTAATTTTAATCATAATGTACATTATAAGGCCGATTTATCGCCTTTTAATAGAGAACCATTTTTAAATCTAGTTTTGGACAATTTAATACAATATATATGACCAAATAAAATCCTTCTTTAGGATGGGGACATCAAAATTTTCTTTTTGTAAATTTTTGGAATTTTTTCGATAAAGTTCAATTTTTAATGAATAGTGAAAATATTGTATTTTAATTCAAATTTATGTTTTAGTATAATTTATTTATATATTTATATTATGTTATTAATTGGTTTCAAAGTTTAATTAAAATATATTTTTACAATTTAATCCAATGTTGGTCATTGGAATTAATTTCACATTGAAATTGGACAAAAACAAGTATTAATATTTTGACAGTTATTATTTCTTAAAAACACGCTATTTTTTTAACAACAGGAATTAATTTTTAAATTAATAAATTACACTTATATGTTTTTAATTTGGAGAAATAGAAATAAATTTTTAATTCAGAATATCAAATAATTCTTAGCAGAATTTTTGGTATTTTTCTAAAAAATGTCAATTTTTTATGAATAGTGACACCACTTAGTGGTAGTTAAAAAAACTGACTTTTTCATTTAAATGAAATTTTACCACTTCTGTGTATTGAATTTCAAAAATCCAACATACATGGTTCTTATCAAGAAGTAAAATGTTGTTCATTAAGATGAAAATAATTTTTGGTGAATAGTAACTTTTGACTTTTATTTACCGCGGTTAAAAGTAAATACAGTAATTCATGGTAAAAAGAATATTATAATAATTCCAAATTATCTTAAGACATGTCCAAACCTTATTGGATGAGTAAATAATGACCATGGGTATCTTTGGGTCGATTTTTGGACAACATTGATCTACTTGGATGTGATAATGACAATTTAGATTAATTAATTTAAAGTAAAGGCCAAAATGACATAAACAAACATCCTTTAGTAATTATTTTTTATATTGTGTTATATAAGTCCAATATTCGACTATAAATATTATTTGGAAAGATAAAAAGATTTAATATATCATGGTCGTTTTTATATAATTTTTAGAGATCATATAAATTAAATTATATATGACACAATAATGATGCAGTATTGACCTCATTAATAAATGATTTAAATAAATAATATTATAATGACTAATATATTATCGAAAACATGTCCAATTCGGATTGGATTATTTTATTTAGACCTTGAGTCATCATATCTTCATCTTTAATAATTTTTGGACCATTATAAACCGAATGTCATTATATAATAAAATAATAGTTTCACGCTTTCCTAAAGAGCCCCTCCTCCCCCATATAAAACAAGACCAATTATAACAAATTTATCATACCTTTAAAGCCATTTGGATCATCCAACCTCTGAAAAATTATGATCCCAACATCCCTTTCATACCCTTAAAATCCTTACCTAAGGAAAAATTCACTTTAAGAAATCCTTTTGGTTAAAACCAAAGGAAGTTTCCTAAATTGAAGGTAATTATTTCTCTTAAATTTTTTTCTTTTATTTTTCTTCTCCAACACATAAACTATTTTTGTTCCTTTATTTTGTGAAAACACCAGTATCCAAAATACACTAGGATGTTGTTATGTGAAAGAATCGAGCTACACATACACACACCTCCATCTGATGGGTGAAGAACGTAATGTTTATGTGGATGGAAAACTAACACCGCACAAAATGATGATTGTTAGATTATCTCCTACCACATCTCATGGTGGCCATTATGATGGAAATGTTTTTATATATGATATATATTATGTTTATGTTTTCTTTATGATTTTGAAATTTCCATCTATATCATGTCTTTATGGTTTCCATAGTGGGTAAATACGATAATCTCATTTGAGGAAGTGCTGACTACCGCCACCTCAATGTGATGTGATTAGTTAATGCCTTATCTGTGATTTATAAAGGATGGAGTTAATGATATTATATACGATATTATACTAGACTTACAGTATAACTATGTATAATTTTTCTTTATTTCCATTAAAATAATAAATAGAAATGAAATTAGCGTTCATGCGTAAGTACGGCTTATCATCTCCATAAATGGTGCATTTCATTTCTTACCTCTAAATGTTATTTAACTATTATAAATACATGTATATACTGGATATATATGATATCTATGATATCTAAATAAGGAATATCATTCTGGATATAATGTACTATTGACCACATGGACAACTTGTAAATATACGGTGTTGATTTTTGACTCAAGTGACAAATATCGACAAAAAGAAAGTTATTAACTTAAATGATTAAATAATGTTTATAAAATGGTAATAAGTGATATAAAAGGAATAATAAACATTAAAAAGGTTCTTAAGAAAGTAGAAATTAAATTTAGTTTATTATTCAGGATATTAATGAATGACCGAGCTAAGTCGGACACGAGGTAAGGGACTTCGTCTCAATCTCCTTTCATTGAGGAATATTTTTTTCTAATATAAGACTTTCGTTTATACGATGTATAAGAACCTTTGACTATTCATTTCATTCAAAGGGAATATTTTTCTACGAAGCATTTTACAAAACAAAAAAAATATTTCTTTTAACGTACGCGGTGACAACGACCTTTTCCGCCACCGAGAGTATTTTTTGATCTTTGGCTTCCTCAACAAGCCATAATGTTTTTAAAATAAAATAAATACCTTATACTCGTTTACGTATTTTTTTATATAAAATGGTTTTGAAAATGGATTTGTTATGTCAATATATTTATGTGATATATTGTGATCAAAATCTGGAAATGTTTTCTTTCCTTTATATTTGTTGAATGTGTTATGGTTTTATATTGGTATTTAGACATTTGACGGGTGGTTACGTGATAAACCAAATGACAGGTGGTGCTGTGAATACCAGTATAGGTGGTTACGTTATAACCTCCAATGCATTGGGTATGGAAGTTGGTCGTATGGCTATTCCATTTAGTGAATTGTGTGGAAGTTGACCGTATGGTTATTCCATTTATGTATGTTTATGTCCCAAGATAACTTTATATGTTATGTGTTCATTATATGGATTATATGGTAATATTTTTGTTAAGAAAGGGTAAGTAATGATCCGTTATTCAGTGGAGAGTATTTACTACTTCATAAAGGTGAAATGTATTACTTATGTTAAATTATTCATGGTTTATATGTTGTTTTGAAAAACTAACAGTTTTACTTCTTTGTGTATCCCTTACTGAGCTTTTTATGCTCATCCCTTGTTTTTAAAATGTTTTTCACTGGACATAATGTGGAATAGGGTAAAGTATGGGATCAAGGAGAAGTCATTCCATCTTAAACATGGAACTAGACATGACTCTTTTTTCATGTGTTCATGATTTGTAAACAAAAATGGGAAATGTTTAGAAGTGTCTACATTGTAATATTTTTAAATGTAATATTTATGGCTTAACTCTCTAAAACTGTAAACCTGAAAAGATCCTCACTGTGAATCATTCATTTAAATCAATATTAAGTATGTTTTATGGTCGGGTCCTTATATATATGAACCCCATTTTATTCATTGGGATGTGCTGAATGATTTATTATTATTTTGTGTCACACATAAGAATGGTTTCATTATGAGATGAGTGGGACCTATATCTCCCTCCAATGCTTTGGGTAATGATTTATATCTCATGATATAGACGTGGACAGAATGGTAAGTAAAATATGGTTTAGTAATACAGTGATGGAATGGCTGGTAAATCTGATTCAGTAATGGAATTTGTCCACTATGATGGTCTTGGCAGCAATTCCATGGATATTATAGAAATCATATAATATTATTAATTGTAATCCAAAATTACCTATTTTATTTTAATGATATTTTATCATGATTATTGTTCATTTCATGATATATTCCTTATGTACTACCAAGATTTATGTCATTACTCCTGTTTTTTGTTAATGTGTTTACATTCAAATGTTTATGGATTTTTTGATATTCTCCATGTTTAACCTTACCGAGAATTTGAGCTCACCCTTTTTATATTTTACTTTCCCTAGGATATAAATAATGGTTTTGTTAAGAAAAAAATGGGAAGAACTTTATTGGATATGTTTAAGATCTTTAACCATTATTAGAATATTTTGTTCGAGTTTCCAAAGTAACTAAACTATTATGGCCTTGGGGTTCTTGTTTATGTTATGTATTAAGAATAATTAAAATGTAATGTAATGTAATTGTATTTCATGCTTTGGATCTCTACATTGGTGGTGGCCTACTATGTGCAGTCACACAATAAATAGACTGCCTGATAAAAACCCAAATAAACTTAATGTTTTCAGGACATTTTAAGGAATGTAGACTTTTTTAAGATGGCTGAGTTGGGATGGATCGTAGATAAAGGAACCATACATGATATTGTTTCCCTCTTGGCAGATTTATGTAACATTATTTTTTGGTTTTCATTATATAGTTGAATAACATATGCCTTAAAATATATACTCTTTTGGATTGGACATTGTTTTTTGTTTCTAGTTCATCATGTGATAATTGTATATAGTGGTTATGTTATGATTTTGTTTTTAATTCCTTATCATTTGTTTTGATTTTTTATGTATTTATTCATATTTAAATTGGGTATACTCTCCCAACACTATCTATATTTTACCCTCTCTAATATTTAACATGATATTTTTGGAATTTAGGTGCACCAGGGGTCATTTAAGAAACCTGATTGGGGAACTAGTATATGGAATCTGATTCAAGACATTACATTCCATAAAATATATCATGTTAGAAATATATTGTGTAATAATTTTATTCATTTATTATGAAATGGAATAATTATAATGGTTGTTTTAGATACATGGTCGTGGAAAACAAAAATTTGAGGAAGCTTTGGTATAAAAATGGAATAAATATTATGGAATTAATAGATAATAAAAATTAATCTCATATTAACATTTAACTAAAATTGTGATAAATAAATGCAAGCATCTAAAATGAGAAGATCACTTGGAGACAAAAAACTAGTTTCTTTATGACGAAGTGAATAATATTGAATTTCTAATTTCATACTATAATAAATGATATCATGATCTTAGCATCATGAAAATATCGTGTTCAATGTAATTATATACTAGACTTCCAAAAAATATGTTCTCATGAGACCTATTGATGCATCATGGGACTATATAAGTCCTAGACCCACCCATAACATTGTTACAACAACTACATTTATTATATGATTTAATAACTTTTCAAAAAATCAAAATTTCCAATATTTATACTTAAGGGAATAAAAATATAAATAAAACTAACTCTTTTCTACCAATTAATAAATAGATAACATAATTATTACCCATATTGATAAATAAGGTGAATGGTTAAATGAAACATTGTTATAATGTCTGGGTGACAAAAAATATATATCAATAACAAAAATATGAATTCTTAATACTTCCCCAATAAATAAATTTAATACATTAAAATATAAAAATAGTTAAAAATATATATTGTATAAGAAAAAAGGTTTATATTTGTAACTAAAAAATTTCACCTATAAACTAATATATGTAATCTAATTGATCACATGTTAATCAATGAAAATTGGAAAAATGATTACACAATGTAAAAAATTTGAAAGAAAATTTAATCATATTAATGATGTATGGTTTGGAAAAAAAATATTAATTAACCATATCTTCTGATAGAAAATGATATTTAATAATCCATCTAGTTAAATAACATGGATGGTTGAAACAGTAAACACCAATTGTGACAATATAAACTCATATGTTTATTAACTTATATGAAAAAAATTTATTGTAAGTAAATTCTTTGACAAATCTCATACATGAGGGGGTTTAGAAAATGAATGTTTTCTATACATGATAAATAAATAAAAAGTTTAATATATATATATAAATATGAATATATATGTATATATTTAATAAATTATAAGAGAGCTTACATAAAAACCATGAGTGAAAATCATTTTCAATATAAAATGTAAAATGGATATCAATAGATAAATTTTCATTAATGAAAAAAGTATCACATTATTGTTAAATTAATAAATTAATTGTACATTGAAGAGTATCTTTTTAAATGGTGATGTGATTGATTCTGAAAATATTTACCTTTAAGATAATTTCCCACATTTTAGAAATGAAAATTACATTATGTTCTCTATATGAAATTTTGATCCAATGAAAAAGATTTTATAACACATTATAAAAAATCCAAAATGGATATCAGAAATAATTATCATTTATATGAAACATAAAATAGGTTGAATTAAATGTTTTAAAATGGATTTAGGTGGTAAAAAATTTAAAAAATATAGAATACCATGTAATGAAACAAATGGGAATATTTTTCCACAATCATATGAAATTATTTTTAGAGATGTATTGTAACTCCATAAACAGAATGTGAGTTATAAAAACTCTGACAACTAGGTTGAAATGTATGTCAAAATACATTTCAAGAAATGATAATTAATTGGATTGTTTAATTCGATGAGAATCAATGAAATAACGTATAAAAAATTATTGTGACTGTAAATAAATATAATCCATTTGAAATTAATAATTCTGTATAATATATAATTCATCCCAAATAATCATAATTGAGACCCAAAAACAACTTACCTCTAGTCCAGATATCTAAAATTTCATATCTACTTATTATATGGAAAACATAAAAAAAATAAACACATAATTAAAAACCCTATTAAAACTATATATTTAATTATACTAATAAAATATTGTCATTACCTATATAAATTTTGGAAATTAATTGTCTATGTATAATAATAAGTGTGAGTGATGTTTATTTATTCAATCTAGTTTTATAAAAATTATGACAAAATTTATAATTTTTAATGATATCATAGTTATATAATCATTAATATTTCTAGGAAAGATGTTCCATGATATTTAATATAAAATAATTTCATTAAATAGTAGTTTGGTTAAAATTCATAGAGATAAAATTGATGATACTTATTTTTTGATTATACATATGAAATAGAAGTTGTTTTCAAAAATATTGAGTATAAAAGTAGTTTTACAATTCTAGAAAAATAATTATGTACATATTTACGAAATATTATTACAATAATGAAGTTATCATGGTCAACAATGATATAAATATAAATCATTGTTATAGTATGTGGTAAAAATGACGCAAACATGAACACATCATGATTATTGTATTAATATATTATGAGTTCAAATTAATATGATTATAAAATGAAAATAATGATCTTATTAATTTAAAATTAGATTGTAAAATTATTATTATATGTATTTAAATTTATAATTAATGAATATGAAAAAATATCATATTATTTATAAAATAGATTTCATCTTTATACACATATTTAAAATGATTAAATTTAGGATGATTATTTGAATACAATATCATTAATAGTCTTCTAGATTTATTACACCAAAACTCTAATGATATCATAGTCATAATATTTATCTTTTAAAATAATAATACTTAGCATCCATGAAATGTAGTGAATAAAATTTAAATATAATTCAATCATTCCATAGTGGTCACAATCCACATGTTTGAATGGTTGAAGACGTCATTTTCCAAATAATGGGAGAAAATTGAACTATTATTTTTATTTTTATTTAAAAAAAAAATTATAAATATCCTATTTAGATGTTAAATTAATCAACAGTTCAATCCATGTGACTAATTAAAATAAATGATAACACATTGTATCATGGAGGTGGTGATATGTACAATGCCTGAATGAAGGTTTCATTTCCCATAATAGGAAATTGAAAAGAGGATACCACATATAAAAAATTACAATTACATAAAATAAAGAAGAAATATAATGATATTACAATTTAATTATATGCTAATACAAATTAATGGAGCATAAATTCATATAATGATATTGAAACTTTTAAGTAAGGATATGAAATGTATACCTCAATTCACAAATTAAATAATTTTCAATGTTGGGATTGACCTTTTATATTTGTCCATCTATATATTCCAAAACCTATGTATAGTGGATAGGTTGTTTAGTAAGGGTCATTTAGTATTTAATAAAAATTAATTTGGTTTTGTATTTTTTGGAAATATGTAAATAAGTGCCTCTATTATAAAAAAAAGTGTTGAATGCTTTCTTAATATCTACAAAATTTCAATAATGGGAAGTCTATATCAATGAATGTGCCACCAAAATTAATAATTTATTAATAGGTAAAGAGATATGTCTAATCAAGGACTCAAACACCCATTCTCACATATGTTTTTAATATGATTAGAGTCTTTCAATCATGGTAAATCACATTTTCACGTATATATTTTTTCTGATTTAATTCCCTTTATTTTGGAAAATATATTTGTCCATATTACATAATATGACGAGAATATTATAAAATAAAAATCCATTTTGTTATATTAATTTTAAATATTTGATATACAATAATTTTAATATACTTAATCTATAATTTTTTAATAACATTATTTTCTAAAATTACATGTTTGGTTTTAAAATGTTCAATATTATTTTGTTAAATAAAACATTTTTCAAAAATATAATGTTATATATAAAATAAATATTTTATATTATAAAAACTTGCCATGTATTTCCAATTCTTACATTTATATATATTGTAATAAATGTTTTCTTCTATATAAAAAAATTATTTAAATAAATTTACCTAAATATAAATTTTTCATAAATTTAAAACAATTGTTCTTATCAAAATATTAATATTATAAATCAAATAACAATATTTTCTTCCAATTAAAATTATAAATTTTATGCATATATATGTTTAGTAAAAAATATGATATTGGAAATAAATATTTCGTAGGAAAATAGCTTCTTTAGAATGTAAACAATTCTCATTCATATTTTCATTCATTTAATATATTAATTACTAATTTCCAATTTTTCATATAAAATAATTTTTATCAACATTTACAAAATGATTCAACAACTATAAAATCTTGTAAAAAATGGAATATTCATAAAAATATATTATTAGAAAAAAATCATAATATCAGTCATTTTATAATAGAATTTATATTTCAATGTTTTTAAATTATTCCTTAATATTATTATATAATTCTTTCACAAAACGGTTACACCTAATCATTTTTTAATTAAATTATTAGGTTTAAACGTTATTTAATAAATATTTATATTTTATATTAATATATCAGAGATTTAGATATATTTTGTGTTGAATATGGGCATTTGATCAGACACAATGACATATTTAATAGTGATTATATATTGAAATATTAGTTTGGTAAATGTAATTTCTAATAAAATTCATGTATTTTTTGTAAATATTTCTTTCATTTAATCGAGGTAGATCAGTAGACACAACTACATATCCACCATAAGAAATGTAGTATGTTTATGGATTATCTTTATTGGATGGCTTGTCTCTTTATGTTGGAAAATATATAATTGAATCTTTTATGTGATTGATTAGTGTTTCTGATACTCTCAAAAGGAGGACCCCATGTGTCCTCACATGGTCTATGTGTAATGGATTCTTTATCTCCCCACATTGTTTATTTTTAAAGGTCAAAGGATTTCATCAAATTCAATGGTGATGTCATTTCCAGGAGGAAAATGGGATGATTTGATTTTGTAACCACTTTATATGGATTACTCCTTGAAATCATTACCTAGTTAGGGTCTCCCTTATAGTGTTATCTCATGTTTGTGGAACTCATTCCCTATTCCATATCTTTGTGGATATCGGTTAACTACGCTAATTCCATCAATACATTATTATTTCATCATAATAGGGTAATAAACATTGGTTATGAGAGATGTCATGTTGGTAATTACTGACATGTTTGGATAAGGGGATCATTGCTCAATTATATTCATCCTCTTATGAGGGTATCTCAAGGAAGAATCATATGTTTAGAAATCATTGAATCCCTTGTCAATAAAATGCTTGAAACTATACAGGTGTAATTTCATAGAGAAATGTTACCTCACATATACCTTTTTCATCATGGATTATGTGTTTCAGATTTTCACATATTCAATATCATGCCAAAAGGTATCATAATGCTTTGTAACACCCAGATTATTTTTAAGGAATACTTTCACCAAATTATTTTAATTCTTCAATTTCATTAGTTTCACATAATCATGAGTCTAAATGAACCATGTGATTCCCTTAATAAAATTATAACTACAACATAACCATTAGGTGTGCGGGAATAAATATAACTAACATATGAAAATGGATTTGTAAATCATTGTCTAATAATTATTTTTGATAAATATAAATCAATTATATATTTTTTATTAAATTGTGTAAATTAATATTTATAAATTAAAATAATTGATTACATATTTTATATTCATAATAATGTTTTTTTATATTCATACCATATTTTCTAAAATTGTATAAATAAACCATATTTGCTATATAAATGCTTACTTTTTCAGGAGGGTAAAATTTTTCCTTTTAATGAATACCCCCTTTGAAATTAGTATTCTGACAGTATAATAATTTTTACGTGAAAAAATAAAGATATCTTTTGGAATATGTATATAAAAATTAACATCAGATGACTTTTTAATATTTTTCTCATAACATTCAAATTTTGATGAATAGTTAAAATTCATTAAATTTTAATTCAAAACATCATTTTTCCTCAAAATAATTTAAATGATGAAATTTATATATTTAATGGTCTTAAATTATAAATATAATATATTTTTATAATTTAATATAGTTTAAATTTTTATCATTAATATTACCTGGAATTCAAATTTTAAAAAAAATTCAATCTTTTGTATTATTTTACCTTTTTAAACCCCTTTATCTCTTCCTAACAACATGAATAATTTATAATTAATTAATGAAAAAACTATGTCTTGAATTTTTAAAATGGATTATATAATTAGAATTAGTAGGTCTAAATTATGTAAATATCTTTATTTTAGTTTTGAGAATTATGAATAATAACTTCGGCAATTTTTTATTAATATAGGAAAAGGGTGAACTGGGTAATTAAGGATTATAATAATAATATAAAAGTACCCTATACATGTCTTAATATAACTTTATATGTGTCATTCATCCTAAACCATCATTGGGTCTAAATTTTGTCATTTGGAATCCACAAGGATGATATTAAGACATCTAGTTAATTTTACTTATAGAAAAATTAAAAATTTCTTACTAAAATGTTAATAAATATATCATATTTTATAGATGATTATACAAAATATAAACTATACAATAAATAACTCATTTAAAATATAAATATTTTTTCATTATCATGATAATTTATTTGTAATTTTTAGGAAATAAATATTTACCTTTAAACTAATACTTTGATGATGTTGAAATTAATTAATTAATGAGAAATAAATAAAACAATTTTAATTAAAATACCAATTACAATAAAGACCAAAAACATTTACTATTATTTTTTTCGGTTATATTTTAACCATAACCATTAAAGGGTCGAGTTAGTAACAATATGGAGACATATAGAAGAGATTGTGAAACTTATATTATTTTATTTAAAGAGATGTTAAAATTGTCCCATACATAATTTAATAATTATTACATTTTAAATGATTGAGTTTTTAAAAGATAATTTGAATAATAATATATCTCTCAAATATATTATATTTATCATCATTCTTGTATTTTATTATTATTTTTCATTCAAAAAATATGTATATTAAATAATTACACAAACTTTATGTATTAATTATTTTATTAGTAGATATAACAAATAAATGTTATTAAAAGTATAAAAAAATATTTTAGCTTATAAATATATCTAGTGAATTTTATAGATGACCATAAAATATTAATAATTTAATAAAATTTATTTTTATATATTACATTGTCATTTTAATAATTTTAAAAACTCAATGAGTTGAATAATGCCGAAAAAATACGTCCATAATAGTTTATCAAAATAATGTTTTATTAAATTATTTAAAAATCATATAAATTGGTTCCCAATATATAAAAAATATTATATCATAAAAATTGTTATATTTTATTTATTTATTGTCTAATTTACATTAGATAAATAATTAAATCACCCTTCTAATAATGAAATATTTGTAAACCTATTTAAAAATTAAATTAAATAACTATGTGTTAATTAAAATGATAATATATATATTGAAATATAAACATGTCTTAACTCTATTGGATGATTCCATTTCAACCCTATATCATCTCATCTTATAAATTGGGATATATGGGTGATTTTTTGGATGGGTTCTAATTTTATTTTAAATTAATATTTTTGCAAATCCCAAAAGTGCCCCACACCTCAATTAAAAAAGGGAACCTTCCTTGTCACCTCTTATCCAAAAATTGTTCATTCAATCTCTGTCATCCCACAAACTTTAACATTATAAACTACTCTAGTGGAATTCCAGTGGTTCTTATCTTCATTCATGGAAAACTCTAGTGCTTTAAGAGGAGATTTAGAGGAATCACATCGAAGAAGAAGCAATATCCTTTACCTGTGGTTTCAATCTTATTTATTCTTGAAATTTCACATCATGAGTTATTTCATTATAATTTAATATCTCTAGTATAACTTATATACAGATATTTTATTATTATTAAGGAATAATAATATTTTATTGTCTAACCATCATATGAAAAATGAAATCACCAAGCGTGCATACATACAACTTATTATCGCCACATTAGAGGGTAATTGTGTTTTCACCACCACCTTACATGGATGAGTATAATTATGTAAATAATAAATATATATTATTATTACACAATTTTATTAACTATTAAATATTATACTCCATTTACTTCAGAACCATTCAACAATTAGTGGAATGATATAGTCACTCGTGCATAAATTAGTTATATACTCTCCATGATGAAAAGAAATTTATTCTACATGATATTCATTAAATAATGACTATGTAAATGTATATAATGGATAAATATGATCAATATAATGATAAAATAATGTTTTCTAATAATATAACTATGAATTTTGATGTAGAACCAAAACTACTTCCACTAAACATGTAGAATCAAATCAGGCAGTTAATACCAAAATAATAATTAAAATATAAATTTTGTTAACAAATAAATCAAAATATAATCATATATGATGTCATAGATGTTAATATGATTCTGAAATAATCCAATTAAATTTATTAAATCATTGAATAAGAGTTTCATATTCATACCAATAAAATTAGACCAAAATGTAAGGAATAATTTTGTAATCTCATTATTATCCCTGATTGTTTATTTGTAAGTACTTACTGGGATATATTTATCATCTACATCATTGTTTCATAAATATGTAATATTAATTTGATTATTCTAAAACTGTTAAAAAATTAATTTTACCAATTTTTGATGTTTTATTAAATGCTATGAAATGATTCTTTTGTTATTATTCGATACGAGGTACTTTTTTGACTTTTCCCTAAAAAGTATGAGACGTATGTTTTTTAATAGTATGACATGAAAAAATTTTGAATTCATTATAACACATTATTTTAATGAATCCAAATATATAATATTTTTTTAATTCTCAAGGATATTCTTTTCATTTAAAATTTTGTGGCACTTTTAGAAAAGAAAAAAAATTAAAGAAAAATTGATATATTACTCATTAATTAATTTTATGTTTTTATCAAAATTCTTTCCTCCTAATATTTAATTATTTAATATGGTTATAATTCTTGAATAATATAAATATTTTTCCAATGATATTTTTGTTTTTTAATGGAATGGTATTTATAAATTTCATTATTTATATGGATTGTGTGATGGTGTAATGATATATAAGGAAACCAATTTTATTCATTTGATAACGATGAATGATATTTTCATTGTGGAACATGTAATTATAATTTCATTAAGAATATTTTGGGACCTAAATCTCCCTCCAATAATTTGGGTTACGATTTATATCTCATTAGATATATATAGATGGAACGAGAAATGATATCAGTTCAGTAATACAGGGCTGGAACAAGGAGTGAACTCGGATCGGTAAAGGATTTCATCCACATTCATGTTCTTGGTAATGATCCATTAAAAATAATAAATTATTTTTTATACATATTTTTATTTTAAAGAAACATTATATCTTATGTTATGAATTATTTATTACGTTCATTCGTTGTTGTGAACTTTCATGATTTATCCTAGGTCATTATATCTCGATATTTCATTTGAATAATAATATCATCAAACATTATGTTTTTATGTCTTATGATTCTTATATGATTGATATCTACCTTGTTTACCATTACTGAGAATATAATTTCACCATTTCATATGTTTCTTTTTCCCAGTTCATGAAGATGGTTATAAAGTAAGATAGAATAAAAAGGGGTATTTTTATGATAATATAATCTGGAGACAATGATAATGTATTATGATCCATTTATTTACGATTGCTAGTTTCTAATGAAAATAAACTTATACGGTTCTTTCATGGATTATTGACACTTTTTTATTAATATTATTCATATTTTAATTAATATAAATATATATAATGTACGGGTCATTATAGATGGAATTAGAGGAATTTTATAGTTAACCATTAGAAACTAGGACAAGATAACCATAGTAAAAACTCAAAGGATATGTTGTAGTATTAGATAAAATATTAGACTTTTAAAAATGATCAGTAATAACCTATGATAAAACAAAAAATTTCCAAAATTGAATTTTTTTTCATTAATATATGGATTCCCATTATTATTAGTGTTTCTAACACTATACATCTCGGTAATAGTTAATTTTTGGAATGCAATTGAACTATGTTAATGCAGAATTCAACAGAAAATTAAATGATTGTCCTCTTCAGAAGCCAAATGTTATTGGATCTAGAATAAAAAATCATTTTTCTATCCTCACATAATTATTTCAAACTATTAATCATATATGACTTAAGATTTTGAAAAAGAGGAAACAACAATCAGTTGGTATTTATAATGAATATGTAATAACACATGAATGGTATGATTTAAGAATTATTGTCCAAAATGAGAGTAAAATTTATTGATTCATTAGTTCCTTAAAACATGTCTCTAAAGGGTAGTAACCATATAGGAATTTAATACCTATAAATAAATCATTTGATTTTCTCTCAAGGTTGATATGGAGATTACAGTAACCCATTACTCCTATGGTTTTGATTAGATAATAAAAATTGGAATTCATGGGAAAATCTAAAGGCCACAATAAAAAAAATGTTTGTTTTACCTTATGATAAATGTGTGGAAAAAAACAAGAAATAAATTTTCCTAGTGATCATATTAAATTTTTTATGTTTACAATATATGGTCATCAGAAAATTTAATGCAGATGTGATGGGAAAAATATTTATAATGATGCGAATAGAAAAGATTCTACAAAAAATGAACCCCACATAGATACATGATTCATGATCAAGGAAAAGGGTAATTTTTTCAATCAATTCACTAATCCAATGGTTGTTCATGATTATCAATCTCAACAAACTCTAATGGCCAATGATAAAGGCAGGTCAATGCAGATTACTATCAGTGATGTGCAGTATGATAGTGAATCGGTGAATGTTACTGTTATCATACAATCTAATATTCAAAATGTTTTATTTGATTATATATCCACCCAATAATATATTTATTAAAATATTTCTAAGGTTGTAGTTGAATTACCACAAAAATTACATGTTGAGTTAGTTTTCACAACTCCAAATGGCATAACTATCTCATCAATAGATTATAAGTCTTATCCAGTTGAATTTTATGAGAAATTGATTATTGAAAATATCTTGACCCTCTATATATAGTAATTTTATTTGAATCATGGCATCTATTTTCATTCATGATATAGTTCTCATATCAATTTCCATGGATAGTAAGTCACATTTCAAATTCTAGATCAAACTAAGATCATCTATCAATGCAAGAATGGGAATGCCCTTTCTATGAAAATATATATCATCATATCGGTCTTGATTATAATAAACAATTATCATCTATATCAAATGGTTGGAGAGAAACTCATAATTTAGAATACACCCATTGTAATGGAGTTCGAAGATGACTTCAATAAGAATATATCGGCCTTCCACTGAATCATGATGTTGTGTTTTCAATAGAACTCATACTGTGTGTTATGCCTATTTTAATGACATCATATAGAATGGACCCAGTTGAGTTAGAGGAATTGAAGATGAAACTCCAAGATAATCTTGTCAATGGATTTTTATACCCTAGTTTTTCACATTTTTGTGAACCTGTTGGGTTAGTTAAAAGACAGATGGATCAATGTCACTCTATTTTGATTATTCAGATCATAACAATATCATTGTCGAGAATAAATACCTCCTTTCCCAGCATTGATGACTTATTCAAACAAATATGTGGATCTCAATATATTTCCATGATTGAAAATCATTCAGGATATCATCAATTAAGGGTCAAGAAAGAGGATATACCAAAGATGAAATTTTTTAGAAGGTATGGACACTATGGAATTATTGTGATGCCTTTTGGTCTTACCAATTCCCCCACTATCTTAATAGATCTAATGGATAGAGTCTTTATATACTATCATGATAAGTTTTTGTTATTCATTATACCCGATATTCTCTTCTATTCGAAGGGAGTGTTAGAAAATGAATATCACATGATAAATGTACTGAAGACCCAGATAAAAGAGAATATTTATGAAAAATTTACAAAGTATTAATTTTCACATCAGAAAGTTTCATTTTTTGATCACAAAATTTCATAAGTGGGGATTATTGTGGTTCCAAAAAAAATAGATGTTATTAAACGTTTTCTAATACAAACAATGGTAACCATGATATGATTCATTCATAGTTTGAATGGATATTATCGATATATGTTGAATTATTTCTTAGTATTATCTAATCCAATAACTATTTTTATTGAAAAATAGATATGTTTTTGTGGACAGAAGTATACAATGAGAAATCAGAGGTTCTCAAAATAATGTGAGCCAGAGAACTTATGAAAACAATGCCTTGTAGTAGAGAAAGGATAGTGATGTATAATGATACATCAAAAAAAATGTTTGGGATGTTCTCTCATGAAATATTATATTGTCATTTGTTATTACTATTGAAAATTGAAAATCCATTATAAAAATTACATAACACATGAATTGTAGTTAGCTACGATAATATTTTCATTAATAACAATATAGTATAATTTTATAGTGAATGTTGTGATATGTATACTGATAAAAAATGTTTAAATTATATTTTCACAAAAAATAAGTTGAAAATGTATATAATAATAAGGTTGTAGTAGATTAAATATTACAACTACTTAATACATTACAACTTTGGGAAAGAGAACAAGGTGGATGAAGATTTGAGTCAAAATGACCATGTTATCCAATCCAAGATGAGGGTTAGAAGAGATAAAAATTTATATATTAGAAAAGGAGGGACATTTAATTATTAAATTAAATGGATTAATTCTATATTTTTCATGTGAATTATTAATCTAAAATACAATTCTATAATAAGGTGGCAGAGAAGGAAGATTTAGAGCTGAAAAAGAAGGTGATAATTGTTCCAGAATTCTAACTCAATTTGGATTGAATAATAATGATTAAGAATCATGTTTGTATTCCTCCAATACGCAATTTAAAATAGAAAATGTAGAAGGTTTTTATTTCTTCATTCTCTATTCTCCATGGATTCAAAATGATGTATAATGATCTAATAGAGTAATTATTGTGGGATTCCAGGAAATGAAATGTTGTCGAATATATCTCTTAGTGCATGGTTTGAAAACATCTTAACGCAAATAGACATATGTACAAGGGGATGATACAACCATTACCCATTCTAAAATAGACATGGGAAAATATGACATAGTATATTTACGTATTACTTCAAAAACATCTGAAGGATATAATGATCAATGGGTTATAGTTAATCACCTTATTAAGTCCTCAAAATTCATTTATATTCAAGATTAATTCTCTGTTGATTAAATTTATATGATATATGTAATATATGTTTTAGAATTGCATGGAATACCACTACCCATTATATATGATCAGGATATGAGGATTACATAAAAGATTTATAGAAGTCTTCAATAGACTCTGGACGTAGATTTATGTGTCAGTATTACTTATCATCCTCAGAGATAAAATTATATTGAGTGGAAAATTCTAACTCTAGAATACATGCTGATAGCATGCTCTTTGATTTACAATGGATTGTGGGTTCCACAACTGCCTTTGATAGAATATTCATAGAATAATAAATCTTAGCCTAGTCTTAAGAAGGACCCTTATGAATCCCTCAATGATCAAATATATGAAATTCAACATTGTGGGATGAGTTTAGTGAATGAAATCATTTACAACTAGATCTTGACGATGAAATTGAATAAAATGTCAAATATATATTCAACAACAAATATGACCATCTTAGAGTCAAAAACAATGTAATACTGACAACCAAAAAAACTCTTAGAGTTTTAAGTGGGTAATACGGTGTTTCTATGAATATATACATGGAAAATAGTAATGATATTTGGAAATAATGCCATGTTGAGCCCAAGGTATATCTGTCCTTTTGAAATTCTAGATCGTTTTGGGAATTTGGCTTACTAAATTCCCTTACATCGAATCTACCTCAAGTTAATGATTTGTTCCATGTATCTATACTGAGAAAGTACATACATTATCCACCAAATTGAGTAATCTTATATTTCAATCTACTAGATTAAGACCATTCTTATAAATAATAATTAATAAGGATTCTAGATTGTAGAGAAAATGTTTTTGAAAGAAGACCACTCGATTGGTTAAACATTTTTGGAAGAACAACAAACTTGAGAAAGATCAATGGAAACCTTAGGGTATTATGAGGGAAAAATATACTAATCTTATTGTATGACATGAATTAATTTCAAGGGAAAAATATGTTTAAGGTGTATAATATATAACATTGATGATTTTATGAAAAAACATTCAAAATAATTTGAATTCATCGGTAGCTTCCATTGCAAGAAATCATGATTTTAAAACAACCATGAGATTCCCTTTGTATAGAATGACCATTTTACCTAGATGTAGGGATATTAGGGATAAATTAATCAAACATGTCAAAATTAATGGTGATTTGATTTGGTACCAATTATTTATGAAAAATTATAATTCTATAAAATATTTTTATTTTTAAAAAATTGATAGAATTATTACTAGTAACTTCAATTATGTAAATATATTTTTTATATACATTGTAAAATATTTTTTAAATTCATTCAATAGGTAGTTTTTGTCATTGTGTATGAATAATCTATATTTGATGTATAAACCACTATATTGTTCAAAAAGCTAATTTTTCGCATTTTAATAGACATCCCATTTTAAATTAAAATTTTTAAATGTTAATAATTTTTATATGAGAAATATAAACATGATATTTAGAAGAAGGATATAAATATTTACATTTGACTAATTTTTTATATTTTTCTGATAACATTAAAATTTTGATTTATATTAACAATACAAAAAATCATTAAAAACTAATTTATACAGTGATATAATTTATATACATAAATTAAAATATTTACTGGTCAAAATTATTAAATATAATAAATTAATATCATTCAACATATCTTATTTCAATATAATTAAATTTACATTTAATTAATATGTCAAAACATTTAAATATTTAGCAATGTTTTATGTTTTTAAACTCGTTCTCTCTTTCTGATAACGAGATAAATTTAATTTTTTACTAAAATTCTATGTTTTAATTCTAAAATAATAGACTCCTTATATTAAATATGTATGTAAAAATTGTGTAAATAATTTTTTTTTCATTATGAATTCTAAAATTGGTGAATTTTATTAATATAGTAAAATGGTAAAGAATTTATTTAAGAGTAATGAAACTGTTGTAAAATTACCATACCACATGAATAAATATAATTTTATTAGTTTATTTCCTCCTAAATCATATTTTTGTCAAAATTGTGGTCTTTTTTAACAACATGGATTATATTAACACATTTAATTTTTTTTAATTAAAGAAAACGTAAATATGTCTTACTCAAATATTTAAAATTATACCATTTTTAATATAATGATTTATATAATATATATTTTATTATAAATAATAATTTAAAACTAATTTTTTTTCTTTATCAGGGTAATTTTTTTATATAGGAAATAAATAATTAAAATAATATCTTCTACTATGATTATGTAATAATTAATTAATTGATGAGAAGTTAATAAAAATGATTTCATTCAAATACTAATAAAAATAAAAATACCATAACACTTGACCACATTATATTGGATGACTATATATGGACAATAACTATTCAAGGGTCTATTTATTTACCATTTTTTTATATAATATATTTTTCCACATATATTATATTATTTAATGTGTTGTTATAATTGCGAAATTCAAAATTTAATATGTATAGTGCTATTAATGATGGATTTTAATGAAACTAAATTCTATAAAAATATTTTTCTGAAATATATTATACATATCTTTATTATAGTATTTTATTACTAATTACTATTCATAAAATAACTATATTAAATAATTACACAAAATTGATTCGGTAATTATTTTACTAATAATGAAAAAAATAAATGTTATTAAAAATATTAAAAATTATTTTTTATAATTAATATACATAAATAATTTAATATAATATCATTACCTTTTATAAATATTAAAAATTATTTTTTTTCAGTTAAATTGTTATTTTTATATTTTGTAAAAATCAATAAATTAAATAATGTAAAAATTGATACCATTGATTGTTTATCAGTATAATGTATCATTAAAATGATTATAAATAATAAATTTTTTTTTATAAAAATTAATATATTTATAATTTGTTTTATAATGATATAATTTATTCATTTATGTTCTAATTTACATCAAATATGTAAATATTTCTCTATTTTATTTTTAAAATATGTGTTACCCTAGTTTCTAATAAAATAGAATAACTAAGTGTTAATAAAAATTTTAAGGATTCTAATTACTTAAATACAGGTATAAAATCTATTAGATGATAAGATTACAACCCTATGACTTTTCATCTTAGAAATTGTGTCATTTTTGAGTTTTTTTGGATGGAATTTGATTTGATTATAAATAAATATTATTTGAGATCCCAAAAGTTCCCCTCACAACAATTAGAAAAGTGAACATACTTAAACCCCTATTTACTACACATTTATAATTAAATCTCGGCTATCCCATTCCATAACTCCGTATCAACTTCCCTAGATAAATTTTATCAGTTTTGGTCTTCTTCAATGTCCAACCCTAGAGCTCTATGTGGAGATTTAGAAGGAGCTCGTCGAAGAATATGTAATTTCCTCTACTGGTTCATTTAAAATTTATTATTACTCTACATTATATTCATTATTTTTTTAATAATAATGTAATAAATCTATTTTAACATATATAAGGAGAATTTATTATGATTATATAATAAACATATTCCACTTTGAATCCATTATATGAAAAATAAAAACACAACTCGGGTTTTTTGGATGGGGTTCGATTTGATTATAAATAATTATTTTTTGAGATCCCAAAAGTTCCCCTTAAAACAATTAGAAAAGTGAACATACTCAAACCCCTATTTTCTAAAAATTTATAATTAAATCTCGGATATCCCCTTCCATAACTCTGTATCAACTTCCCTAGATATATTTTATCAGTTTTGGTCTTCCTCAAAGTCCATCTCCAGAGCTCTATGTGGACATTTAGAAGGAGCTCGTTGAATAATATGTAATTTTTTCTACTGATTCATTCAAAATTTATTATTATTCTAATTTATATTAATTATTTTTTTATTATAAATTAATAAATCTATTTTAAAATATATATGGTGATTTTATTATGATTATTTAATAAAAATATTCCATTTTCAATCTGTTATACAAAAAATAAAAGCACAACTCGGGTGTATGTGCAGCTTACCGTCCACAAGCTGTGTTGTAATCTTTTTTTCACCACAATAATATATTAATGTGTATAATGATGGAAAGAATATCCATATATTATAATTATAACATTATATTTATATTGAAATATTATACACCATTCACTACAAAACCTCTCAAGAAATTTGCGTATGATATCATCTCTTGTGTGTTGGTACGACCTACTGTCTCCATGATGGTATGTGATTCATTATACAAGATATTAATTTCATAATTATTAGGTAATTAAATAAAATTTTCAAATATGATATATATAATGTTTAATAAATTTTTTATTGATATAAACATGAATTATGGTGGAGAACCAGAACTAATTAGACAAAACATGCTTATAAAAAAGAAGTAGTTAAAAACTAAATTACAAGTAGTAATGAAATGTTATTAAAAAATGGATGATAATGTTATCATTAATGATTTCATAAAAAAATAATTTAATCTGAAATATGTCAATATGATTATTTAAATTATTATACTGGAGGTTTGGATATATACAATGAAAATATGACCTAAAAGGTAAGGGATACTTTTGCAATCTCATTATTATACAAGATTGTTTATATGTAAGTATTTAATGGGGTATAGTTATCATCCACGTCCATGCTTTCAATATATGTAATATTTTATATATTCTTCTATAATTTTTTAGAATTAATATTTAAATTTTTTTTATTTTAATTAAATGGTATAAAATTAATAGTTTGATATTATTCGATATGAGGTACATTTTTACTTTTTGAAAAATATACATGGATAATGTTTTTTTAACTTCTACTTCATGAATACATTTTTACATCATAAAAAACATTATTTCCATGATGCTTCCTATAAAATATATTATTTTTTTTAAAATATATATTGTTTTCTTGTAAAATAGTGTGGTATTTTGAGAAAATAATTTTTTATGACGAAAGGATATTTTCCTCGTGAATTAATTTCGGGACATATATCACAATTGTCTTTTATATAAAATGATTTATTTAATATCGTTATGTTTAAATTACAATATATTCATTTTTATATGATATTATTATTTTTTATTATAGAATTTTATTTATGAAATCGATTAGTTTTATTTGGATTACGTTATGGTGGAATGAGTTTTAAAGAAACACATTTTTTTCCTTGAGTTATGACTAATGATTTATGTCATTGTGGAACATTTATGAATGATTTCATTATGAGATGGGCTGGAAATATATATCTCTCAAATAAACTCGGTAAATATTTAAATTTCATGAGGAAAACATGGATGGAGAAGAAAATTTTCATGACTTAGAAATATAGGGCTTGGACAAGGACTGAAATCTTTTTGGTAATATAACTTGTCTACTATGATTGTCTGGGTTGTCAGACTTGACTAATATGAAATGATTTTCTATAAATATGTGTATTCCCCAAAACATCCTAAAATAAGTTATGAACATTGAAATTATGTTCATTTATTCTTATGAACATTCATTATTTCTCCCATGGCATGATTTCACTATCTTTCATATAAAGGATACGAATTTAAAATGTTATGATCATATTTATTTTGGTTTTGTTATGGTTTATATCTCCCTTGTTTACCCATAATGGGAATATGAGCTCACCCTTTCATCTGTTTCTTTTCCACAATTCATTAATAAATATATTAAGTAATATATGTCAAAAATATGCTTAATTATGAAGAAATTAGTGTGAGATAGAGAATATGTCTTATGAACTAGTTTTTAGGCTCCTTAGTTTATGAAAACACTATAAATGTTCAGTCCAGTTATGGATTTATTATATCTTATTATTAATATTTTTTAATATTGAAATTATGTAAATTTACTTATTGTATGGTTTGTAATATGACTAGTTCAGATAGATCGGGCTGTGAGATTGGTGTATTATGGAGAATAGATGATATTGATCAGAATTAACCTTCATGTGGATCATGGAGGCAAGTCCCAATGATGTATGAAGTCACACTAGGTAGGTCAACCTATTGATGGATCAGAATGACTATTGGAAGAAAATAAAAAATGTTCGTCCCATTATGGGATGATTTCACACCATGATGGTTTACCAATTTTAATTACATCCCCTTAGGTGAACATTAGAGATTTGATTATAACACCCCTTGAGGTGGATCATGGTGGTCAATCCCTCTATTAGAGAACCTATGATTACCATTATTAGAGATTGAAACCCAATATGGTGTCTTATATTCCATATTTATGAGACAATGATATAAAAACATATATTTAGATGTCAAAATTTACGGAAAAGTGATGGGTTTGATCCCTGAAGTTTAACATCTTTCTATATGGATGCTCGTGTCCTGGAAGGATCATTAATGAGGGAAGGTGTAGGGATTACACAATCAAACTTCTTGAGGGTCCTCTAAAATAGGTGGCCTCCTAGGTGAGGGGCATGATATTTCTATTTATGTCTTTTAGGGAACATTATGGTGGATTTGGATGATGGGTGTCGACCATAGGAAGGCATCCTATATATCCAATTTAGTTGAGAATGAAATACAACACAAATTGGAAGGTTGGGGATTTTACTGAATAGGAGGCCAAATAGATAATGTTTTCATTAAAATTAACTATTCACTACTAACCTCTATTCCACCATGAGTCATGATTTTTGTGATAAATAATATGATGTAAGATATATGATACATGTTCCATGAATGGAAGATTAAATGGGATGGAGTAGTGCTCACATGGGGAATCTACCGTTCACAAGATGATTTCACATGGTTGGTTTGGTGTGGGGATTACACATGGAATCTTCATGAGGGGGATCTCATTACAGGAGTGTGTTAGAGGCATGGGGTTCATCCCATTACACTAATACACAAATCATTCCTGGCATACTAAAATAGATAATGCCATTGTTTTATATAATTTTATTTGGAAATTTTCATGATGATTAACATCATACGTCTTGAATGTAGATCTATGAAGGTTTATGTTATGTGTAATAGATGTGGGAGGACTCACTCCCCCCCCCATGGGATTACATGAACATTTCTCCTTTTCCTTTGGGTAGGTAATGTATTAAGAACCGCTAGTCTACAATGAATTGTGGTGTAAAAAGAGTGGTCAATCAGGAGGTCCACATTAAGATCCCTATTATGAGAAGAAGTTGGTTTAAGAATACATATTTTGAGAAGAAATATGTTATTGGTATGTTGGGACCACACTAAGAGGGGAGTGGGAAGAAATAATAATGGGGTACACATGTCACATGGGGACTCGAGGTGTGCCTGGAATGGTCTTGGATGTAGGGGATGTGGGAAATCAACCTTCTTGAATTTGAAGAATGGTGGAACCATAGAGAGTCTTAAGTGATGATTTTCAAGAATATATGGGCCCTATAGAGAAGATATTAATTCATTTAACATAAATTGTGGTGTTCATGGGCATTATGAAGGTGTATGTTTTGTGAACAGGTGTGACCCAACCTCATGATCATGTCTTGACCAGAGAAATGTGTGCATCGCAAACAAAAAATGATTCATGAAGCCTTAATACACCCATAGGGAATTCTTTATTCATGAATGGTTCATTATTCTCTGAAAGGAATCTCCCCATGTGGTGGAGGATTTTAATAACACATGTATGGTGGTTTCAGGTCGTCTGAATACCTTGGGTGATCTATTTCAATTTGGTTTCTATTCAATAGAGGTTTTACAAAGGGGTGAGAATATGAGGAAGTATGGTCAAGTAATCATCTATAAAATACTAGAATGATGGTATTATTTATATAAAAAATAGGTTTCCAAGGTATGAAATAATTTCATTATTAATTCGTCAGATTCTAAATATGGGAATGGATATAAAAAATACTAAACCACAACCAACCATTCATAAGTTGGAAATGCACTCTATGACAATAAAACATGTATTTCGATTTTTACCAACGTCCTTTTAGGTTTCTGAATATGAATCCCCCATCCACTAATATTTTTTAGATTCTTCCACTTTTTGTAGGATTATAGATTCATGAATGATAATCCATATATGGATTTTGTCCCCATTGAGTTCAAATTCAATCCAAATTTGTCATTCCATAGTAGTATATTCTTATAGAGCATATATTTTGGTGCTAACAAATTCCTTACCTAATAATTGGATACTATAAGAACATGAGGTTTTTATTCTTATGGATAATCTCCAAAAATTATAAATCAAATCACCTTAGAGAAGCTCACCTATGAAGCTCACTCATGGATTCCATGTTTGATGGCCACTGAAGCAATAGACATTGTGATTCCTAGGAGGTTTTGTACCTATAGTTAGTGGTGGGGGACCCTCAAATCCCCTATACTACATGTTAATAAAATAGTTTTTTATATTTTTTTGAATCACATGATTCCCATTAAATGTTAATGGTGAATTATTATTAGTTCACCAGATATTTGATCCTTTACTCCCAAAAGGATTCTCACCAAACCAGATACCTCAAACAACATCTTCATGACCTAACCTCCACAATCTTGAGCTCCATGATAAACCTTTATGAACAACCTTCATTAATATCCTTCTTGATTCATACTCAAATAAGAAAAACTATTTATCAAATAAATTTGATTCTCATGGAGTAGTTTTTGTGAATATTTTGAGGACAGAATTGGCAAACATAATTATGATAAGTGAGATAATATGATGATATTTAAACAATGAAATGGTGATCAGTATACCGAAAATATCTCAATGGGAATTTTTTTTCATAAGAGAATACCGCTATATGACTTTGGGATGACAGATGATGTATTCATACATCATGTGAGCAAGGTTGAACTCGCATAATTATTAATAGGTATGGCTGATAGATACTAATAGAAATGGGTTGTTTTATTCCACATTTGGAACAACCATGAACATGTTCTAGAAAAAAGTCTATAAAAACTCTTCAGAAACATTGATGGGAGGAATTTAGATGATGAAGACCCCCCCCCACACACACAATATGAGATGATTCATAAAGTGGACCATGTGTTTCAAGGTATGGAATGAAAAGTGGTATTATGTCATGGTTGGAAACATCGGAGATGAGTGGGATTGTGCCTACTAGGAATTTTTGATATACTTCATGTTTGAGGGAAATAAGATGTGTGTATGACGTTATGGTGCAACATGGGAATCACACATTCATGTTTACTCTCTATGTGAGATCATTCCCAAGATATTGATCAAATGTTAACTTCGAGCCAAAAGGTTTCATCCACACTATTCGATGGCTAGCGTCAGCCTCTGGGACCTTCTTCATATTGGAATATTTCTATTTTAAGGCAAACATTACGGATATTTCCTCCCCATATAGAATATGATGGATAATCAAGAGTATTTTTCGACAATAGTGAAAGTGCTTTTGGATCTAGTGTCGGGAACCAACAAGGGAAAGCCATGAATTAAGGGTATTCCACTCAAGTGTTGGTTTGAATATATACTTAATTAAAAAACTCATAGCCAGTTGAACGAGACAATCACGAAATGAATCTTCTAGCTATTCCTCAAACATGTCTCAGATGAAACCGAAAGGGTAAAGAGTGATCCTACTAGTAGATTCTAGAATCGATCTATTAGAAGATGTGTGTATATAGTGTCAACACAGTGGCTCAAACTATGTTAAAATTAGAGGTTTCCATCATATTGATAAAATATTATTGGATGTTCCCAAAGTGGGAAGCACATGTGGGGGTGTGGCCGAGGACCTTCCTAATGGTTATGCTATGGGAAATAGGGTCGCATGGGAATTTGGTTGTCCTAGTGCTATAAAATTATACAATTTACTTCACCACATCAGCTCAGGGATGATGATACTATTCATGTATTGGAATATGAATTTATTCTACATCTTTTTGGTCTCACAAATGGTGGTTCATGAGTATCTAACCTCTATTTATCCACATATAATAAATTTCTAACCATAAATCATAAATATTTTTGGGAGTCTTCTACTCAATAAGAGTTTGATATATGTCTTTGAAAAGTATAGTCTGGATAAGCATTTCAATTTTCACCCATTTCTATAAAAATGGGATTGGTGTCTAGTGATAGTACAAGGATTGTAGATTATAGATAGTACATATCATACTTCCAAGGTGGGGTACTAGAAGCCCAAGGCAACTGTGAGTTGATCTGAAAACCCAACAATAAACACCCATTTATGAGATTATTCAATTGTATATATAGTATTACACAGATGTTATAGACTAAGGTGTGGAATTAATGACACGCATCAGTGTTGATGAAGACATGGAACATGTTCACAATCATGGATGGAGATTAGATAGATGAGTTTCAACCCCCAAATACTGCATATGGGATTACCCAAGACTACATAATGATATGGTTGAGTAAAAATACTAGGGACGTATGTAAGTTATGTTCCAAGCATTAAAATGTATGGGTTGTAACTCAATTGTTAGGATGGAGACAAATGGTAATTATATTTTTCCATAATGGTAGTTAGGGCCTAGTATATAAGGAAACAGAAGTTGGACTACTAGGTCATAAGACCAGACACATGAGATCTCTAGAAAGAGCATCATTAGTACCAAAACCAACAATTCTTGGAAGGATGACATAAGAATAAGGGGAGACATCCTTAGAAGTAATGGAGACATTACTCAGGAATCCCTTTAAGTTGTTACACTACATGTACATCCCCAGTGATTCTATATTTCTCGAAGCCTTCGACAACGAGGATGTTTACAAAATTTTATCAACTATTCATTGAATTTAGATGAATCTAAAAAGGAATGTCATTCTTCATTATTGGATTTTTCATGAAAATATTGGATTCCATGTATCCTAGGATGAGGTGGAGATGAATGTTGTGTATTTGGTAGAACATGTTCATTATTTAGTCATTGTGTGTCTGTTATACTATAGGGTAATAGTGCTCCTGAATATGACCTCCCCCAAAAATGTAATCAGATGCCCTGGATGTACACACACCTAGGCCTAGGGATTATAAAGATTCATGGGGGACCAAAACCTATCAAGGTTCTTCTATGGTTGGATGTATTACTGATTTCAAAATAGACACTCGAATATCTTGTGTTTTAGATATAATAAGTTCTTTGAAATCATGCCTAAATATTCTATCCCCATTATTAGTATTAATAATGGATTGGTGGTGTTTCATGGTGGGATTTAAAATGGGTCATATGGGACCTCAATCCATAATGGGGAGAATGGGTAGGACATACATAATGATGTGCCTATGACTAGGCAACCATTGGTTGTTGCAACTGGTGTAACAATTGAGGAGGGAAACTTATCTAGAGGTTACTATAAATCTCAATGAGTTCCTCAATTAAGTATAAAATTACTATAATAATCCCCCCCACCTCTATGAAATTTTTTATTTTTTTAATAATTCTAATTCTTGACTGACATATTGTTTGGAGCGGAAGTTCAAATGGTACTCAGTAATCAACCAAATCCACCAACAGCTTCATTAAAAATCGATAAGGCTAAGGTGGTGGTGATAGATGTGGTACTCCATGTGGGAATGGGTAGGGATGTTGTGAAATTTTATAAAATCATTGAGGAAACACCAGGAGAATCAACTGTAAGTATTGTTACTATGGGAGGTGTTTAAATTTTTTCCAGTACCTAAGGTGTTCAGGGAATCTTCATTGGATGTGATTTCCCTAGAAGTGGTATAGGTTTCATGGGTTGAAGCTAAGTTTTCTCCACCTTCATTGAATACCAAGGGATATGAGAAAGTCACACCCACATTAGAAGAATCACATTGTGTATTGGATGCATCTATCAATAATAAATAGGTTTTAGATGAAATATTCCAAGGGATAGTTCTCCAGATACACAGAACCATAAACAAAACAATACTCCAGTCTTCAATGCTCAAATACATTCATCTAGTAGACCCTTCTAATTATATATTGTTGTTATTCCCTCAGTACTATCCTTACAACCTAAAAAATTGAATTCTATGGATCAGATGTCATTGAGGGGAATCAGATCATGCCTTGTAAGGCATGGAGGCATGTGTAGAATTTTATCACTCACACCCAGATTGATAAACTATAGTACTCGGTGGGATAACTCTATCACATATCATTTGGCCTAGGGACTGATGTTGTTCACTCCAACAACCTTAGAATATAGCCTGATATTTCTTCATTGAGTGGGAACGTGTATATTGTAAGGATCTTAGACATACCAAGAAGAGGCATAAGGATGAGGGATCTCAGGAACTTTAGAATGAAAAGGCATAGATTGGCTACCTGGAGGGGCTGGAACAAAAACATGCAATGGTCGATGATACTCAAGATGACATCATTATTATTTTATGTGATCAACTACTAGAGTTTGAGGTTTAGTTGGATGAGGATATAAAGCATGATTCTATGTGTCGATCTAAGATAAATTACTTATGGATTATAGATGAATATTTTCAATAAATGGTCAATAAACTGAAAGAATTTATCACAACACAAGGTTAGTCGTATAGGCTACAAAAAATAGGTTGTACATGATCAATCTCTTGATTTCCAAGATCAATCATTGAAGTAATTTATTATAGGATATTCATACAATATGTTGAAAACCCTCTAAAACATTTTCTTGGGTAATTATTGAATTAGAGAACATGTTTCATGATTTTACTATCATATTATAATCATGTTTATGATATAATCATTGAAAATTACATTATATGGTGTGACTAATTATTGATGTGAGATACAAGGAATAACCATGTGAATGATCCCTTGTATGAGAGTGTGAAATAATCATCAAACACTAAATATCAACTACTTTGATTTACCAATGTGATAGATTAGGATGGAAGAAGATTTTCCTAGAGATTGAGATCTATTTAACATCTAACATGATTTTCCAATATTCTCTACCTCACGAATGGGGTAATGCCATGGCACTTTAATTCTACCCAATAAAATGTGAGTGGGAGTGTGAATCAAAATCCCAAAAACTTGGAACATAGGTAGAGTGAAATCATGATATAGGATATTTATTGACCATGTTCCAAATGTAGCCTCAACATATCATTGATGGTTAATGGGAGAAAATTTAGGGTCGTCCACTAAATATATTGGAAATACTAAACCTATCCCAAAATTTCATCCAAACAAAATATGGTTCATATATCCATGATAGTAGGTGAGACTTTTCCAGACACCATTATATTAGGGTGTCCCTTCCTATATGGAGGAGGTTGAAGATCCATATAAAGGGAACACGAATCATGAAAATGAAGTGATAGAATGATTGAATAGACTCCAACACTCCTGAAATTAATCCACCTCTTCATATAGAAAAATTATGTATATGTATTATTATAAAAAAAATTAAAACTAATTTTAAGGGTAAATCATCCTTGATTTTGAGCAGTAGCTGAAAATGTGAACATTGCGATTGATGACTGGAAATGGAGGAGAGGACTTCTCAGGCATGATCCCTCAATTCTGTGTAGTATAACATCATATATTGAGGATGATATCAACATAGTTTAACATTATTCAATTAAACTTTCAGGCATGTATTTTTACATCGTACGGTGGGTATGAGGTGTCATATAGATTATCATCATGTGATCAAAATGTATCTCAGTGTTTAATGTCATTTGAATGGGTCATTTCATATAGTTTGTGTTGGTATATCATTTTCAATGGAAATTAGTTTATGGAAATGATTCATTGAATAGACATTTATTAGATTCAAATGGATATACATGACATCGAAGGAAGGTCACATGACTTGAATTATGGGGCCTAGGAGGCCAAAAGATTCCATATAAAACACCATTTATTACAAATCACACACTTTTTACTGTCAATATGTTATACATGGGCCTTGCTCTTAGTTTATGGTCATAGAAATTGGACCAAGGGGTGAACTAATGAATTTAATGTGGAATTATAGATCATAATCCTAATATGAGTGTGCAGTCAAATGTACTCTTAAAAACGTAAGGGGTAGCTTGAAAATAGTTTATGGGAAAAATACATGCACCTATGGGGGAACTTATGTGTAGTGAAATAGAATTCTGTTGAATTAAGAGTGATAACCCAACATGAATGAGGTCTTAAAATACTCTATACCACTCAAAACATGATGAGCTGCACTCTAGACTAATACACATTATGTATGAATTCTGAATCCGATTAGGGATATCATCTCAAATGAGAGTACTAAATATTCTTATGCTTGGATGTGTGGCATTTGATGTTTTTATTGGTTAATTATACAGTTTATCATTCTTTGTTGAGGGAATATTGTTATAACATATTTTATATAATGGTGAATACTAGTATAATAAAGTGTATGACAATCACTTATTCAGAGGCATCACAATGTTTTCTAGAGTAATAAGGAAGTTTATCATCGGGTGATGAGGTTGTTATTTTCTCTTATATCGGTATAAGAGAATCACAAACCATTTTTGGGTCATGTTATTTGAATGTGAGTTATACCTTAATGAAGTACCACTTAAAATTTTAGAGTGATTATCTCACAAATGATAAATTGTTTTTTAGTAAATATGTGGCACGTTCCCAGTATAGATGTTCAAAAAATCAATACTTATCAAATTTGTATTGGAATAAATCCACATGTAGTTCTGTAAGTGAATACAATGTTTTTGGTCCTAATTTTTTGGAATACAAAAAGAGATCCATTCATGGATGTTCATGGATTTATAGAGTTAAATAATGATATGAAAGTTACAATGAGTCATTGAACCACAAGAAGAAATTCAAATGATGTATGCACATAGTTAAGGATATAGGGTGTAGAACATAGAAAATATTTTAATGTCTTGTTTCTTGTACCTAAGGAAGCCAATATACTATCATGATATACATAATATAAAAATTGTTTTCTACATGTAATTTTTATCAATATGAAAGGGGTAAAACATGAAGTGAATGATATAAAGGAAACATTGATACCATATAAGTAATATGAATAAAATGAATCATGGTTTATGGTTATTTTAATGCTCAAATCCCAGTTACCCATAGTCGGTGCATCATTACATATCATTGTCATGATCACAAGGGATCAAATCCCAAAACACCAATCATTTTAGTATCCTTTGAATAACTAGATACATACATAAGTTTTACCTTACATTAAAAAATGAAAAACAACAACAACATTGCCACCATTGAACAGATTCATATCTCTTATACTACCCATACTGGTCATTCATAATATACTTCTTTGCATCCTGGGAAAAATAAAATATAGAAAGGGGTCAGCTCCGGTGCTCAGCAAGGATAACAATATTGGGAAACATTCATAAATATGAATAAACATTAAAAGAAATATATAAGACTAAAACACAGGAAATTTAAACTTAAACATCAGCATAACATGGAAATGATAAAACAAATAATTCCATTTAGTTATTCACATGAATATTCTACAAGTTGAATAATCACTTGTAATATCAATAACCAATTTCATAATGATGGAATGCATAATGTCAGACATCATAACCACATTGTCAACCCCTTGTGCCATGAATTCAAATAATATTTCTTCATGACCTTGTGCTAAGAAACCATTTTGTCTCATGATTCCTACTGATTCATCAATAAGCTATATCGGGCTTCCCCCGTCACTATGTCCAATTAATTTTTCATGTGGAAAGGATTAAACATAACATAAACATCCATATTGAAACTAGCATATGAAATTTCAATTTTTTATCCCTAAACCATGAATTGTATAAAAACATCCCATACACAGTCACACATATCACAAAACCATCAATTCTGTATGGAAGATTGTATCATAATAAATTAGGCTCAAACAAGAGTAAAATCAATAAAATTATGTAGACATTGATGAAATCAAATATATTTGAGAGAAATATATCTTTATTCTTTGAGATCATTTAAAAGTCATGTAATTTTAAAAGAAAAAAATCATTTTGACAATTTTTTTATAATATAGTAAGGGAATCTTCAAATTTGGAAAATAGCTGCACCCATCATATATGATAAGAAAACATTCTTTTCATAATATTGTTTAAATGGTCAGAAAGGACCTTGTATTGATAACGACATAAAGATTCCTTTTTTAAAAATCATATAAAAAGATAAACAAGTGTATAAATGACATTATCTCATAGTCTATGAAATATTAAAAAAAATTGAAATATTTTTTTAAGAAACACAAATGGGGATGTTAAAGTGGTCCCAATAGATACTCATGTATAATCAACCTCAGATAATGAAGAGATTGTATAATTAACCATAACATTGTAATTTTCCATGATCGATGGAATGTTGAACTATTGTATTATAGTAAAATCATTGTTATTAAAATTAAAAATAACCAAATAAATAAAAATGTTATCATATATGATCTTCTAATATTGAATTTTTAATAATATTTCAGTAGTATCATTGTTTTGGGTTTTAACTAATTTGTTTTCCTTCATATGCTTGTTTACATAATAATTTTAATTATAGATAGGATATATTTGATTCATATCCAGAATTATATTGTAACGCCCCGACCCTAGTTGGCCAGAGTCGGTGCATTACTTCGTATCATTGGCATGATCACAAGAAAGATAAAATCTCGAAAGACCGATTGGTTTAGTAGCCTTGGAAACACTAGATATATTCATAAGTTTTACATTACATCATAAAATGAAAAACTACTACAACAACATAATATTTCCACAGTCCACACTATAATCCCCTCATAAAATCCCTGCAGGTCATTCATAACTTGCATCTTCACTTCCTGGGAAAAATAAAACATAGAAAAGGGGTGAGCTCAAATGCCCAGTAAGGATAACAATATAGCGGAAACTTTCATCAATAAGAATAAACATTTAAGGAAATGTATAACTAAAACAAAAGCCTTTTAAACATGAACTTTCAACATGGTATGGCATAAATAAAATGAAATAATGCCATTTACTTATTCACATGGATATTCTACTAATCGAATAATCACATGCAAAAATCAATAACCACTTTCATAATGTTGGAATGCATAATGCCAGACTATCATAACCACATAGCCAAGGCCTCGTGCCAAGACTACAAATAAGATTTTTTCAAGGCCTTGTACCAAGACACTAGTTTGTCTCATGAGACCTACCGATGCATCGAGGAGCTATAGCGGGCTCCACCCATCACATATTAAGTCCAATGCATTCCCATATGAAAAGGTTTAAACATAACATAAACATTCATATTAAAACTAGCATATGAAATGTCAATACTTTCTGTAACACCCCGATCTTCCACGATACGCCTCTCTATCAATAATGCAATAGCTTGAATTGGACGCAAGTTCGAGTTCTAACACACCGCAACGAATCAAAGTAGCCGTTATGAATAGTAATAAACACCTTTTAAATTTATAGAAAGTTTATATTTCAAAATGGACTTCATTTTTGTATTCCTAATATTTAAATTAGCCTATGTTGAATTTTTTGTAATTTTCTGAGAACTTCCAAATTTTTATGAATAGTGAAAAATACTTAAAACAACTTTTTTAATCAAAATAATTTATAGTGATAAGTTATAATATTTAGTGGTTTTAAGGTATAATTAGAATATATTTTTACCATTTTATCCAATGGTGGCCATTAGAATTAATTTAACATTGAAATTGGACATAAACAATTACCAATCTTTTCATATAAATTGTTTCTTAAAAACACGCTATTTGTCGTAACAGCGGGAATTAATTATAAAATTAATTAATGCAACTTTTATGTTTGGAATTTTTTAAAATAGACATCATTTTTGAATTCGGAATATCAATTATAGCTTAGGGTTAAATTTTGGCATTGTTATGAAAAACATCAATTTTTGATGAATAGTGAAACCACTAAGTGGTAGTTAAATAACTGATTTTTCGTTTAAATGAAATATTACCACTTCTGTGATTTGATTTTCAAAAATCCGACATACATGGTTGTCATTAATAAGTAAAATGTGGTTCAATGAGATTAAAATAATTTTTTGGTGAATAGTAACTTTTAAGTTCTTAATCGCGATTAGAGGTAATTAGTGTAGTTTAAGGTAAAAATAATGTTTTAATAATATGAGATGAGCTTTACACTTGTCCTACTCCTATTGGATGAGTCATGGCCGACCAAGACAACCCATGGGTCAACTTGGGGACCCCATGGAGCCACTTTATTTGGAAAATGACATTAATATATATTTATTTAATGTTAAAATTAAATTGACACAAACATAAGTTAGTTTACTAAAACAATTTTTAAGTGGGGTTACACAAGTCCAAATTTTGTCTATAAATATTCATTAGAAAGATAAAAATATTTCCTACATAATGGTATTTATTTTATAATTTTTAGACATTAAATAAATTAAATTATTTATGACATCATTATGATGCAGCGATGACCTCTTTATTTAACGATTTAAATAAAATTAGAAGATAATGAAAAATCCAAAGAATAAACTTGTCCAAAGCCTATTGGATGAGGAGATTTCGAAACCATATCACCTTATCCTCGAATTATATAAGTGTGGGACCTTTAGAATCCGAAAAGCATTGTGTAATAATGTAACATTTCAATCTTTCCAAAAGTGCCCCTCCTCTCCACTTATAAAAGGCCCCCACCTCTACCACCTCATTTACACTTTCAAGCCATTTGGCTCGGCCAACCTCTGCCCAAATACTCTCCCAACATTCCTCCCTTACTCCTAGAAGCCTCACATTGGGCAGAACGCTTCCCAAGGAAGCCTTTGGATCAAATCAAAAAGAGTTACCCGATTTTGAGGTAATGTCTTTTCTAATGTTGTTTTGCTTTATTTTTCTTCTCCAACTTCCTAAACTCTTTTTATTCATTTCTTTTGTTACAACACCAGTATCCTCAATATACTAGGATGTTGTTATAAGAAGTATTCGAGCTACACTTACACACACCTACATCTAATGGTTAAAGAACATACGGTTTCTGTGGATGGCGAATTTCTGCCTCACGAAGCGATGATTGTTCAACACTCATATAACACCTTCAAAGGTGGCCATTAAGATGTCACTATTTTTATATATGATATATAATATGTTTTTGTTTTACTTATGCTTCTGTATTTCTCATTTATGGCATACTTTATGATTTCCATTATCGGTAAAACGCGATAATTTCATTTAAGGAAGTGCGGACTACCGCCCCCTCAAAGTGATTTGAATCGTAAATGCCATATGTGGGATGTATAAAGGATGGAGTAAATGGTATTATACACTATATTATACTGGAATTATATTATACATTTATATCATTATGATTTAGTTCCATTAAATATGAAATTGAAATGAAAGTAGCGTTCATGCGTACGTACGGCTTACCGTCTCCATGAACGGTGCATTTCATTTCTTACCTCTAAATGTTACGTGACATTATGAATGAATGTATATACTGTATATATGATATATATGATATCTACATCATGAATATAATTCCAGATATAATGGATATTTCACCACATGAACAACTTGTAATTATAAGAAGTTTATTTTTGACTCAAGTACCAAAGATCGACAAAACGACCGTTATTAACTTAAATAATTACATGATGTTCATAACATTGTAATAAGTGATATAAAAAGGATAATTAAATTGAAAATGGTTCTTAATAAGGTAGATATTAACTCTAGTTTATTATTCAGGAGGTTAAAGAACGGTTGAGTCAAGTCGGACACAAGGTAAGGGAACTTCTTAACCCAACTTTCATTCTTTGTGTTAATCTCCTATTTTAAAATTATGTCATGATATTATTATGTCCTATCTTGTATTTATACTTTATTTATGTTTACATATAGTGAATACACATAATAGATCTATTTTATTTAAAAAAAATTTCTTTTTAAGGACTTCGTCTCAATCCCCTTTCATTGAGGCATATTTGGTTTTATACACAACTTTCTTTTATACGGTGTATAAACCCCTTTGACTTTTACGTTTATTCAAAAGGAATATTTTTTTATATGAAGCGTTTTGATAAATGAAAAAAGGGAATGTTTTTCTTTCCGTACTTATGCGGCGACAACGACTTCTCCGCCGCCGTGACCATTATTTGAGTTTCGGCTTCCTCTACAAGCCATCATTTTTTTAATAAAAAATAAATACAAAGTTTTAACTTTCTTTTATTTTGGTATTGAAAATGGTTTTTAAAGAGTTTTTATTATATCAATGTATTGTATTGATATCTTGTGATTGAAATGTGGAAATGTTATGTTTCCTTTATGCATGTTTTATGTGATACGATTATGTTATGGTTTATGATATGTTTAAACCTATTCATATGAGGAATGTATTGGACTTAATAAGTGACGGGTGGAGCCCGCTATAGCTCCTTGATGCATCGGTAGGTCTCATGAGTCAACTAGACGTGGAATTGGCCGAGGCCCTTTCCCAATTTGATTTATGGTTTTGGCCGAGGCCTTAATCATTTTAGACGTCTTGTCCGAGGCCTTGACAAAGTGTTTCAGAATGTCTGGCATTATACATTCCCTCATTATGAAAGTGGTTTTTGTTATTGCATGTGATTATTCGACCAGTAGAATATCCATGTGAAGAAGTGAATGGCATTATCTAATTTTACTTTTTCCATATTATGCTGAAGTTCAAGTTTAATAAGGCCTTTGTTTAGTTATACATTGCCTTCAATGTTAATGTTTATTTATGAAAGCTTCCGCAATATTGTTATCCTTACTGAGCATCTGAGCTCACCCCTTTCAATGTTTTAATATTTTCCAGGATGTGAAGAAGTATTTTATGAATGAACTACAGGGATAGTCCGAAGATGATAGAAGTGTGGACTATGGAGACTATGTGATTATAGTTTTTCACTTTGTGATGTAATGTAACATTTATGAATGTATCTAGTGTTTCCAAGGCTACTAAACTAATCGGTCTTTCGAGACTTGATCTTTTGTGATCATGCCAATGTTACGAAGTAATGCACCGACTCTGGGTAGCTGAGGTCGGGGCGTTACAGTTGGTATCAGAGGCAGTTTAGTACTAACCTTGGAAGATAGATTTAGATAAACTCTGATTAGAGCACATAGACCTAAGATGAACTTTGAGGATTAGTATAGAAGAACTTCCTAGAATTTTGGTATTATAGAGATGTTATGAGTTTTCCGAGCAATACATCCCTGTCTGGATACGAGCAGGTAGAGACGGCTCTGGCACAGATGTACCTATGGGTAAAACCCAAAAACACCGCTTTGAGCTAGACTCGAACGGGAACTGGTGCACGACAATGGGCCTTGCTGCACTCTTGGTTACGACACTCCCGGGGGATATGCTTAGGATAATTCTCATTTTATTTACAAACCACTATGAAGGGTTATGAGTATATACTTCCTCAAAGAAAACATTTTTTTCATTATTATGGATTATATCCATAAACCGTTCAATTTACATTAATTATTTTAAAAGTTTGGAATTATTCACTATAATTCATAAACTAACCTAGTTTATGTCATTGTATAGAAATGGCGCCCAGTAGAAGGAATGTGAACTCCAGCAATACGTATGATCCAAAGAGTAAGAAGGATCGTATCTTTCATGGTATTAATCCAACATTTCGAAGGGAAATAGTCTCCCATGTGTTCTCAACATATGAAGAAATTGTATCATGTGTTAATAAGATAAGTAAAGAATTCTCTGAGTCCTATGGATTTGAAGCGAAGAAAGAGATGAAAGGGATGGAAGAGAGAATGATGGATAAAGGGATGAGGGGAAAGAAGAATTTTCCATTATGTGATAATTGTTGGAAGAATCACCCTGGTACTTGCCTAAAAGGAATGGGAGTTTGTTATAAATGTGAAGAAAAGGGTCACCAGGCTCGTGATTGCAAGGGAAAGAAAGAGGCTGTCAAAGTTGAATGCTACAATTGTAGGGAAACAGGGCATTATGCAAATGAATGTCCTAAGCGTCAGGGAAACTTACCTCAGAAAAGGCCAAGGGATCAAGGCCAATCTTATGCTGTGACTACAGTTGAAGCGGAATAATTAATGTATTGGTGCTTTTGGACTCAAGGATTATATTCTGGTTATACGAATAATGTGATATATATATATGGATTGTACTGCAGTACTTGTTGATTTCAGTAAGGTTTTAATATGATTAAGGTAATCATATTTTTAGTATGTGACAATAAGAGAAACTTTTCTTTGTTTGGGAAATCTGATGTTACAATTGATTTTGGAATTTAGAGACCTTTTAGAGAAAGTCTGGACGAAGATATTTTGGATAACTATAAAGGTTGGAGTGGATTAAGTTGAACCATGGATAGTATTGTTTAAGGTTAAAGAATTTCTGAAGATTATTTTTGGAATATTATAATACTATAGTTTTAGGAAAAGGACAACCTGCAGGGTGGGGAATAACCCGTCGCGTCGGACAAAGCTGCAGGAATCGAACCCACAACCATAGTGCGACAAGCCTTTATTTCCTACCACTAGCCTACAGGAATTCCCTGGATATTACAAAATAATTTTACTAATCTAGATGGTATGTGTTAACATTTGGAACCTTATACAATTAGGATAAATAGAATATTATTGAGTTCTGTTACCATTTGGAGTAAAAGTTGGGTTTGTGGTAAAAATTTATTAACGAATCAAAGTATACATAACAAGTATGTATATTCCCTTACATTCTTAGTAAATCTCCTAAATAAATTCCTCAACATTATAAAAGGTAACTTAAAACAAAAATGTTGTCGGTTAACTTTTCCAACTGGGGATTCAATGACCGTTTAACCAATCACAAGTTTGTGATTTTCTTATGGTTAAACTTTCTCCTAATCCTGTTTTCTATAACTCTCCATCAGACCTTGATGGTTTGTTTTTCTTCCATATCCATATTTTCATAGAATCCTAGAATGGGCTATATCGGGTGACCTTTGTACTTATCCTGCATTCTTTTAATGTTATATATTTATTAACCTTATTTCCGATGTGGGTTTTCCACAAAAGTATTTTCTATTTTCAACCTCTTATTTTCAAAGAAAAATATCAAATTGCGAGGACGCAATTTATTGAAGGAGGGGAGAATGTAACACCCCGATCTTCCACGATACGCCTCTCTTTCAATAATGCAATAGCTTGAATTGGACGCAAGTTCGAGTTCTAACACACCGCAACGAATCAAAGTAGCCGTTATGAATAGTAATAAACACCTTTTAAATTTATAGAAAGTTTATATTTCAAAATGGACTTCATTTTTGTATTCCTAATATTTAAATTAGCCTATGTTGAATTTTTTGTAATTTTCTGAGAACTTCCAAATTTTTATGAATAGTGAAAAATACTTAAAACAACTTTTTTAATAAAAATAATTTATAGTGATAAGTTATAATATTTAGTGGTTTTAAGTTATAATTAGAATATATTTTTACCATTTTATCCAATGGTGGCCATTAGAATTAATTTAACATTGAAATTGGACATAAACAGTTGCCAATCTTTTGATATAAATTGTTTCTTAAAAACACGCTATTTGTCGTAACAGCGGGAATTAATTATAAAATTAATTAATGAAACTTTTATGTTTCGAATTTTTTAAAATAGACATCATTTTTGAATTTGGAATATCAATTATAGCTTAGGGTTAAATTTTGGCATTGTTCTGAAAAACATCAATTTTTGATGAATAGTGAAACCACTAAGTGGTAGTTAAATAACTGATTTTTCGTTTAAATGAAATATTACCACTTCTGTGATTTGATTTTCAAAAATCCGACATACATGGTTGTCATTAATAAGTAAAATGTGGTTCAATGAGATTAAAATAATTTTTTGGTGAATAGTAACTTTTAAGTTCTTAATCGCGATTAGAGGTAATTAGTGTAGTTTAAGGTAAAAATAATGTTTTAATAATATGAGATGAGCTTTACACTTGTCCTACTCCTATTGGATGAGTCATGGCCGACCAAGACAACCCATGGGTCAACTTGGGGACCCCATGGAGCCACTTTAGTTGGAAAATGACATTAATATATATTTATTTAATGTTAAAATTAAATTGACACAAACATAAGTTAGTTTACTAAAAAAAAATTTAAGTGGGGTTACACAAGTCCAAATTTTGTCTATAAATATTAATTAGAAAGATAAAAATATTTCCTACATAATAGTATTTATTTTATAATTTTTAGACATTAAATAAATTAAATTATTTATGACATCATTATGATGCAGCGATGACCTCATTATTTAACGATTTAAATAAAATTAGAAGATAATGCAATATCCAAAGCATACACTTGTCCAAAGCCTATTGGATGAGGAGATTTCGAAACCTTATCACCTTATCCTCGAATTATATAAGTGTGGGACCTTTAGAATCCGAAAAGCATTGTGTAATAATGTAACATTTCAATCTTTCCAAAAGTGCCCCTCCTCTCCACTTATAAAAGGCCCCCACCTCTACCACCTCATTTACACTTTCAAGCCATTTGGCTTGGCCACCCTCTGCCCAAATACTCTCCCAACATTCCTCCCTTACTCCTAGAAGCCTCACATTGGGCAGAACTCTTCCCAAGGAAGCCTTTGGATCAAATCAAAAAGATTTACCCGATTTTGAGGTAATGTCTTTTCTAATGTTGTTTTGTTTTATTTTTCTTCTCCAACCTCCTAAACTCTTTTTATTCATATCTTTTGTAACAACACCAGTATCCTCAATATACTAGGATGTTTTTATAAGAAGTATTCGAGCTACACTTACACACACCTACATCTAATGGTTAAAGAACATACGGTTTCTGTGGATGGCGAATTTCTGCCTCACGAAGCGATGATTGTTCAACACTCATATAACACCTTCAAAGGTGGCCATTAAGATGTCACTATTTTTATATATGATATATAATATGTTTTTGTTTTACTTATGCTTCTGTATTTCTCATTTATGGCATACTTTATGATTTCCATTATGGGTAAAACGCGATAATTTCATTTAAGGAAGTGCGGACTACCGCCCCCTCAAAGTGATTTGAATCGTAAATGCCATATGTGGGATGTATAAAGGATGGAGTAAATGGTATTATACACTATATTATACTGGAATTATATTATACATTTATATCATTATGATTTAGTTCCATTAAATATGAAATTGAAATGAAAGTAGCGTTCATGCGTACGTACGGCTTACCGTCTCCATGAACGGTGCATTTCATTTCTTACCTCTAAATGTTACGTGACATTATGAATGAATGTATATACTGTATATATGATATATATGATATCTACATCATGAATATAATTCCTGATATAATGGATATTTCACCACATGAACAACTTGTAATTATAAGAAGTTTATTTTTGACTCAAGTACCAAAGATCGACAAAACGACCGTTATTAACTTAAATAATTACATGATGTTCATAACATTGTAATAAGTGATATAAAAAGGATAATTAAATTGAAAATGGTTCTTAATAAGGTAGATATTAACTCTAGTTTATTATTCAGGAGGTTAAAGAACGGTTGAGTCAAGTCGGACACAAGGTAAGGGAACTTCTTAACCCAACTTCCATTCTTTGGGTTAATCTCCTATTTTAAAATTATGTCATGATATTATTATGTCCTATCTTGTATTTATACTTTATTTATGTTTACATATAGTGAATACACATAATAGATCTATTTTATTTAAAAAAATTATCTTTTTAAGGACTTCGTCTCAATCCCCTTTCATTGAGGCATATTTGGTTTTATACACAACATTATTTTATACGGTGTATAAACCCCTTTGACTTTTACGTTTATTCAAAAGGAATATTTTTTTATATGAAGCGTTTTGATAAATGAAAAAAGGGAATGTTTTTCTTTCCGTACTTATGCGGCGACAACGACTTCTCTGCCGCCGTGACCATTATTTGAGTTTCGGCTTCCTCTACAAGCCATCATTTTTTTTAATAAAAAATAAATACAAAGTTTTAACTTTCTTTTATTTTGGTATTGAAAATGGTTTTTAAAGAGTTTTTATTATATCAATGTATTGTATTGATATCTTGTGATTGAAATGTGGAAATGTTATGTTTCCTTTATGCATGTTTTATGTGATATGATTATGTTATGGTTTATGATATGTTTAAACCTATTCATATGAGGAATGTATTGGACTTAATAAGTGACGGGTGGAGCCCGCTATAGCTCCTTGATGCATCGGTAGGTCTCATGAGACAACTAGACGTGGAATTGGCCGAGGCCCTTTCCCAATTTGATTTATGGTTTTGGCCGAGGCCTTAATCATTTTAGACGTCTTGGCCGAGGCCTTGACAAAGTGTTTCAGAATGTCTGGCATTATACATTCCCTCATTATGAAAGTGGTTTTTGTTATTGCATGTGATTATTCGACCAGTAGAATATCCATGTGAAGAAGTGAATGGCATTATCTCATTTTACTTTTTCCATATTATGCTGAAGTTCAAGTTTAATAAGGCCTTTGTTTAGTTATACATTGCCTTAAATGTTTATGTTTATTTATGAAAGCTTCCGCAATATTGTTATCCTTACTGAGCATCTGAGCTCACCCCTTTCAATGTTTTAATATTTTCCAGGATGTGAAGAAGTATTTTATGAATGACCTACAGGGATAGTCCGAAGAGGATAGAAGTGTGGACTATGGAGACTATGTGATTATAGTTTTTCACTTTGTGATGTAATGTAACATTTATGAATGTATCTAGTGTTTCCAAGGCTACTAAACTAATCGGTCTTTCGATAATTGATCTTTTGTGATCATGCCAATGTTACAAAGTAATTCACCGACTCTGGGTAGCTGGGGTCGGGGCGTTACACTTTCACCATAAACTATGAATGGTATAAAAATAGCACATCCACAGTCAAACATATCACAAAACCTTCAATATAATATAGAAGTTTTGTATCATAATAAATCAACTTCAAATAATCTTAAAATCCATCAAAGGATGTTGACATAGATGAAATCAAAATTCTTTTTAAAGAAATATTTCCTTTTATTTTGAAAGAATTTAAGATCCATATAAAATAAAACATTTTCTTTGAAAATATTCTTATAAGCTTGTAAGGGAAGCTTTGAAGATTTTATAACGGTGAAAAATAGCCGCACCCGCCGTATAAGTTAAAAAAACATTCTCACCTTAATTCTGTCGAAAAGGATAAAAAGGACCTTGTTTTGAAAACGACCAAAAGATTCCTTTATAAACCACTTATAAAAGTCAAAAAGGGTATAAATTACTTTAACTCATATTCTAGTAAATAGTAAAAATGTTTTGAAATGAATTTTTAAGAAACATGGATGTGGATGATAAAGAGATCCCAGTAGATTATTACGTATAAACAACCTTGGATAATGAAGAGGTTGTAAAGTAAACCCTTAACTTGTACTTTTCTTTGGTTGGGGTAGGTTAACCTCCTGTATAATGGTGAAATAATTGTTATTAAATTATACAAGAATCATATATATTAATATTATATCATATATGATCTTTTAACATTGATTTGTTAATAATATCTTAGAATTATCGTCGTTTCGGGTGTTAACTTACTCATTTTCTTTTATATGTTTTGTAACATAAGCCATGTTTGTTGTATATCATTCATATCCATAATTATATCAAGTCCTTAAACATCATTTTTAAATCATAAAATGATAATTATACTTGAATGGATACGATGGAGAATGAATATCATCGCGTTCGTGGAGACGGTAGTCCTTACGTACGCACGAGCGACAATATCATTCTTTTGATATTAAAATAATATATAAATGGATGGTATATCATATATACATAATCATTAACATGTTATATTTATTATTTACATGAGTTACACATCATTATTATACCCATCCAAATAATATTATATTGAATAACAATTACACCACGACGTGGAGACGGTAAGCCGTACGTACGCACGTATGGTGACATGTTATTCACAGGGTGGATAGAATACTGAATATGGTTGTACCATATTTATAATAACATCACAGTATATATATGATACTGGATTTATTATTTTAGAATGGTAACAACAAAGGAAGAAGAAGTGGAAGAAGAAATGAACTTAGAAAAGGGTGGTGAAATCATTACCTCTTCTTCGGGTTCTTCCTTTTGATTTGATCAAAAGGGCTCCTTAGGTTGTCTTTCTGATCAAAATAAGGCCTCTAGGTTGTAGTGAGGGATGTTGGGAGAGTATTTGGGCTGAGTTTGGCCGAACCAAAAGGCTTTGAAGGTGTGAAGAAATGGGAAGGAGGAGCGCCCTTTTATAAGAGGGGTGAGGGGCACCTTTGGAAAAGCTAGAAATATTAATTTATAATAAATTCATATTCGGTTTATAATGGCTCCAAAGTTGACTATTAAAAGGTTAAGGTGGGGATGGGTCGAAAACAACTCAACCAATAGAATTTAGACAGGTTTGGGTACATATATTAACCTTATCTTTAAGTATTAACTTTAAGTTAATTAGTTTCACTTTTACAATGTCTCTTTGTATTTTTATATAATATGGTTAATAAACTTACTACATACATCCAAGCGACCCCCAAGTGGTCCATTAATGATGAACCTATCATGATCTAAGTCTCTTGGCAGAACCTTAGATTTTTAGGAATTTAATATTAATTAATAATATAATATTTGTTTTAAGAACTCTTTTATGTCAATTTTGACACTATTCAATAGTTGATTTTTGTGAAACTCATAACAGATTGATTACTTCGAAAAAAGTAAATTAAATCAATCCTAATATATCATATTATCCTAGAAAATTAGTTTAATTCATTAAAAGTTTCATATTATATTTATTTGGGTATTTATAATATCAATTATGTTAATTTTTCACTATTATAGTAATTACTGCATCATCATTGTGTCATAAATAAAATAAATTATTTAATGTCTAAAAATTATAAATAAAATATCATTATGTAGGAAATCTTTTTATATTTCTAATGAATATTTATAATCTAAAATCCAACATATATAACACTATGTAACAATTGTTGTTCTAAAAGATATATGCTTGTGTCATTTTTGTATTTATTTTAACTAAATTAAAATAAAGTGTCATTATCACTTACAAGTGGATCCATGGGGTCCCAAAATAGACCCAAAGATTCCCATGGTCGACCATGTATCAACCAATAGGGTTAAGACACGTTTTAGGGTAATTTAGTATTATTATAATATTATTTTTTTAACCCTTATTTACCGGATTTACCCTTAACCATGGTAAATAAAATATTTACCGCAGTAATTATTCAAAATGTCTAAAAATAAAATTAACCTATTTACACAATTTGAACATCCTGATTCGAAATATGGAATCCATTTTCCTAAATTCAAAACACAGAATTGGCAGAAATTAATTTAAAATTAATTCCCGCTGTCAAAACAAAAAGCGTGTTTTTAAGAGATAATAACTATCAAAAGATTGACACTTGTTTATGTTCGTTTTAATTGTAAAATTATGTCCAATGACCAAAATTATATTAAATCGTAAAAATATATTCTAAATATACTTTAAAACCACTCAAATTCATAATTTATCACTATTAATTATTTTGATTAAAAAAGTTGTTTTTAATTAAAATTTAGTAATTTTCACTATTCATCAAAATATGAAAGTTATCCGAAATGTACCAAAATTTCACCTTAGGCTAAATTCAATATTCCGAATCCAAAAATGAAGTCCATTTTAAAATATATAATATATATAATTTCAAAAAGTAGGTATTACTATTCATAACGGCTAGTTTGATTGGTTGTGGTGTGTGTTAAAACTCAAGGTTGCGTACAACACACGCTACTGTATTATTCAAAGAAAGTGTACCGTGGAAGCTTGGGATGTTTCATTTTAAATTTTTGATGTCCCCATTTAGTCAAAAAGTTTAAAATATTGTATTAAAAAAGGGTTCACTATTAAAAGTTGATAAAAGTGCAATACTGAAAATGAATTTGTTCTTGCATTATATCTAAGAAACTCATAATATGGATTCTAAAATTATAAGGATTATATAAAGTTTAATATTTATATAATACTATTCATAACCTCTTTTGAATGGATTTTTTTTTAAGTCATGGTGTGATTGAACTCGGTGTTGCGTGTAGTGCAAGTTATTGAATTATTTTGAAGAAATAACACACTATGAAATCTTGGGGTGTTACATTCTCCCCTCCTTCAATAAATTGTGTCCTCGCAATTCAAAATTGTTCTTCGAAAATAAAAGGTTGAAAATAGAAAATATATTTGTGGGAAAACCCACATCGGAAATTGGGTTACTAAAATTTAGTCTTAATATGAGGAAAATAGAAATTAAAGGGTCACCACCAAATTATGATCTTTATTAGGAGAACATTGGTGTCATTTAGAGACATATAATTTGAGGAAAAACGTAAATATTTGTAGGTAGTGATTGACGTCATCAATCACAAACAAGTATAAAATTGAGGTCCTTAAATTCATCATTCTATGATGATTTGAAATACCATCGGTTCAACAAAACATAGGGTATTAGGATAACACATTTTTTTTTACGTTTCAAAATATCTTAGTTGAAATCCCACATCGAAAAATGAATTAATGAGTCCTCTATTTAAAACAAAGAGTGGAAAGTATGAAGATTACCGAAAATAACACATACTAGGGTTCCATGTAGGAAAATATGGATATGGAAGAAAAATCTAACCATCAATTATCTGATGGAGAGTGGTAGAGAACATGGCTATGAAAAGGCCAACAATCCCAAAGCCATAAATTAGTGATGATTTAAGGTACCATCTAGGACAACATTTTTGTTCTAAGTTCCTTTTCTTAATGTTGAGGAATTTATTTATGAGATTGGCTAAGATCATAAGGAGATATACTTACATTATAATTAGAGTTTTATCCATTAATAAGTTTCTACCACAAACTCATCTTTCACTCTAAAAGATAATAGAACGTAAAAATTCTATTTACACTATTCGTATAGGGTTCCAAAATAAACGAATTTATAATTAATCTACAAGATCTTTTAATAAAAACTACATTATTTAATCCAGGACATCTCGTGGTCCAGTGGTAGGTGATACACCCTTGTCGCCCTTCGGCTGCGGGTTCAAGTCTCGCAGCCTTGCCGGACGCGACAGGTTGCCGCCCGACCTCCGGGTTGTCCTTTTATGGCAATACAAAATAATCCAAACTAGAACTATCCAAAATACTTCTGTCCAAACTCACAGTCCAACATTTATAAGGAAGGTAAACATAATGTAGATCCTTTTTACCCCGTAATAGAATATGAATACCTTCATCATGTATTACCATATTACTTATTGATTACATTCATGCTCCCTTATTCCATATAGAATGCTGGATATACTTCATTAATCCAATAATGTTTTAAACCCCAAAAATGATGGAATATACAAATCATTAATCAGTTCCAAGGTAGTCAAGAATATCCAATATAATTTATCCAAAACAATCACATATTATTCCAAAATCACCACCTCAGTATCAGAACTATATTATGATTTATCATTCTCTCAACCATATATTTTCCAAAATATTATCTTGCTATTGAGTCACTTTTCTTTGTTCCACACAATCTCAAGTCCTTAATGAAATAGTACTGCAGTACAATCCTTATATACTCCATAATTATTATAACAAGTACATTGTTGATACAACACTCAATTGACATAATCAACATAAGAACTCTAATTATTCCTCTTCATCTGTGGTAGTATCATAACTTGATTATTATCCAACAACATCATTTGCGGCATAGTCTGATGAATGGGACATAGGTTCGCGTAGTGTCCAAACTCCTTGCAAATGAAGCATTGTACATTTGAAACCATTTTCTTACCCTTGAAGTCACGTACTTTGTGCCCTTTTTCTCCACACTTATAACAAACTCTCATTCCTTTCAGGCAAGTTCCAGGGTGTTTCTTTCCACAGTTACCACATATGAGAAAATTCTTCTTTTCCCTATTCCCTTTATCCATCTTTCTCTCTTCCATCCTTTTCTTCTCTTGCTTCCCTTCAAAGCCATAGGACTCAGTAAACTCTTTACTTATATTATCAACACATGATATTATTTCTTCATATGATGATAATACATGGGGGACTATTTCTCTTATAAATTCTAGCTTAAGATCATGAATGATATGATTCTTCCTTCTCTTTGGATCATGTGCATTACTGGAGTTCTCATTCCTTCTACTGGGCGCCAATTCTAAACAATGGCATACACTAGATTAGTTTATGAATAACAATACCTAATCCCAAACTTGTGAAACACATAACATAAATTAAATATTTTATGGATATAATCCATAATCATAAAAATGCCTCCTTTGAGGAAGTATATACTCATAAACCCTTCATAATGATTTGTAAAGAAAATGAGAGTTATCCTAAGCATATCCCCCGGGAGTGTCGTAACCAAGAGTGCAGCAAGGCCCGTTGTCGTGCACCAGTTCCCATTCGAGTCTAGTTCAAAGCGGTGTTTTCGGGTTTTACCCCTAGGTACATCTGTGCCAGAGCCGCCTCTACCTGCTCGTATCCAGACAGGGATTTATTGCTCGGGAAACTCACAAAATCTCTACAATACCAAAATTCTAGGAAGTTCTTCTATACTAATCCTCAATGTTCATCTTAGGTCTACGTGCTCTAATCAGAGTTTATCTAAATCTAGCTTCCAAGGTTTGTACTAAACTTCCTCTGATACCAACTGTAACGCCCCGACCCTAGTTGCCCAGAGTCGGTGCATTACTTCGTAACATTGGCATGATCACAAGAAAGATCAAATCTCGAAAGACCGATTGGTTTAGTAGCCTTGGAAACACTAGATATATTCATAAGTTTTACATTACATCATAAAATGAAAAACTACTACAACAACATAATATTTCCACAGTCCACACTATAATCCCCTCATAAAATCCCTGAAGGTCATTCATAACTTACATCTTCACTTCCTGGGAAAAATAAAACATAGAAAAGGGGTGAGCTCAAATGCCCAGTAAGGATAACAATATAGTGGAAACTTTCATCAATAAGAATAAAAATTTAAGGAAATGTATAACTAAAACAAAATCCTTTTAAACATGAACTTTCAACATGGTATGGATAAATAAAATGAAATAATGCCATTTACTTATTCACATGTATATTCTACTAATCGAATAATCACATGCAAAAATCAATAACCACTTTCATAATGTTGGAATGCATAATGCCAGACTATCATAACCACATAGCCAAGGCCTCGTGCCAAGACTACAAATAAGATTTTGTCAAGGCCTTGTGCCAAGACACTAGTTTGTCTCATGATACCTACAGATGCATCGAGGAGCTATAGCGGGCTCCACCCGTCACATATTAAGTCCAATGCATTCCCATATGAAAAGGTTTAAACATAACATAAACATTCATATTAAAACTAGCATATGAAATGTCAATACTTTCACCATAAACTATGAATGGTATAAAAATAGCACATCCACAGTCAAACATATCACAAAACCTTCAATACAATATAGAAGTTTTGTATCATAATAAATCAACTTCAAATAATCTTAAAATCCATCAAAGGATGTTGACATAGATGAAATCAAAATTCTTTTTAAAGAAATATCTCCTTTTATTTTGAAATAATTTAAGATCCATATAAAATAAAACATTTTCTTTGAAAATATTCTTATAAGCTTGTAAGGGAAGCTTTGAAGATTTTATAACGGCGAAAAATAGCCGCACCCGCCGTATAAGTTAAAAAAACATTCTTACCTTAATTCTGTCGAAAAGGATAAAAAGGACCTTGTTTTGAAAACGACCGAAAGATTCCTTTATAAACCACTTATAAAAGTCAAAAAGGGTATAAATGACTTTAACTCATATTCTAGTAATTAGTAAAAATGTTTTGAAATGCATTTTTAAGAAACATGGATGTGGATGATAAAGAGATCCCAGTAGATTATTACATATAAAAAACCTTGGATAATGAAGAGGTTGTAAAGTAAACCCTTACCTTGTACTTTTCTTTGGTTGGGGTAGGTTAACCTCCTGTATAATGGTGAAATAATTGTTATTAAATTATACAAGAATCATATATATTAATATTATATCATATACGATCTTTTAACATTGATTTGTTAATAATATCTTAGAATTATCGTCGTTTTGGGTGTTAACTTACTCATTTTCTTTTATATGTTTTGTTACATAAGCCATGTTTTTTGTATATTATTCATATCCAGAATGATATCAAGTCCTTAAACATCATTTTTAAATCATCAAATGATAATTATACTTTAATGGATACGATGGAGAATGAATCTCATCGCGTTCGTGGAGACGGTAGTCCGTACGTACGCACGAGCGACAATATCATTCTTTTGATATTAAAATAATATATAAATGGATGGTATATCATATATACAGAATCATTAACATGTTATATTTATTATTTACATGAGTTACACATCATTATTATACCCATCCAAATAATATTATATTGAATAACAATTACACCACGACGTGGAGACGGTAAGCCGTACGTACGCACGTATGGTGACATGTTTTTCAAAGGGTGGATAGAATACTGAATATGGTTGTACCATATTTATAATAACATCACAGTATATATATGATACTGGATTTATTATTTTAGAATGGTAACAACAAAGGAAGAAGAAGTGGAAGAAGAAATGAACTTAGAAAAGGGTGGTGAAATCATTACCTCTTCTTCGGGTTCTTCCTTTTGATTTGATCAAAAGGGCTCCTTAGGTTGTCTTTATGATCAAAATAAGGCCTCTAGGTTGTAGTGAGGGATGTTGGGAGAGTATTTGGGCAGAGTTTGGCCGAACCAAAAGGCTTTGAAGGTGTGAAGAAATGGGAAGGAGGAGAGCCCTTTTATAAGAGGGGTGAGGGGCACCTTTGGAAAAGCTAGAAATATTAATTTATAATAAATTCATATTCGGTTTCTAATGGCTCCAAAGTTGACTATTCAAAGGTTAAGGTGGGGATGGGTCTAAAACAACTCAACCAATAGAATTTAGACAGGTTTGGGTACATATATTAACCTTATCTTTAAGTATTAACTTTAAGTTAATTAGTTTCACTTTTACAATGTCTCTTTGTATTTTTATATAATATGGTTAATAAACTTACTACATACATCCAAGCGACCCCCAAGTGGTCCATCAATGATGAAACTATCATGATCTAAGTCTCTTGGCCGAACCTTAGATTTTTAGGAATTTAATATCAATTAATAATATAATATTTGTTTTAAGAACTCTTTTATGTCAATTTTGACACTATTCAATAGTTGATTTTTGTGAAACTCATAACAGATTGATTACTTCGAACAAAGTCAATTAAATCAATCCTAATATATCATATTATCCTATAAAATTAGTTTAATTCATTAAAAGTTTCATATTATATTTATTTGGGTATTTATAATATCAATTATTTTAATTTTTCACTATTATAGTAATTACTGCATCATCATTGTGTCATAAATAAAATAAATTATTTAATGTCTAAAAATTATAAATAAAATATCATTATGTAGGAAATCTTTTTATATTTCTAATGAATATTTATAATCTAAAATCCAACATATATAACACTATGTAACAATTGTTGTTCTAAAAGATATATGCTTGTGTCATTTTTGTATTTATTTTAACTAAATTAAAATAAAGTGTCATTATCACTTACAAGTGGATCCATGGGGTCCCAAAATAGACCCAAAGATTCCCATGGTCGACCATGTATCAACCAATAGGGTTAAGACACGTTTTAGGGTAATTTAGTATTATTATAATATTATTTTTTTAACCCTTATTTACCGGATTTACCCTTAACCATGGTAAATAAAATATTTACCGCAGTAATTATTCAAAATGTCTAAAAATAAAAGTTACCTATTTACACAATTTGAACATCCTGATTCCAAATATGGAATCCATTTTCCTAAATTCAAAACACAGAAGTGGCAGAAATTAATTTAAAATTAATTCCCGCTGTCAAAACAAAAAGCGTGTTTTTAAGAGATAATAACTATCAAAAGATTGACACTTGTTTATGTTCGGTTTAATTGTAAAATTATGTCCAATGACCAAAATTATATTAAATGGTAAAAATATATTCTAAATATACTTTAAAACCACTCAAATTCATAATTTATCACTATTAATTATTTTGATTAAAAAAGTTGTTTTTAATTAAAATTTAGTAATTTTCACTATTCATCAAAATATGAAAGTTATCCGAAATGTACCAAAATTTCACCTTAGGCTAAATTCAATATTCCGAATCCAAGAATGAAGTAAATTTTAAAATATATAATATATATAATTTCAAAAAGTAGGTATTACTATTCATAACGGCTAGTTTGATTGGTTGTGGTGTGTGTTAAAACTCAAGGTTGCGTACAACACACGCTACTGTATTATTCAAAGAAAGTGTACCGTGGAAGCTTGGAATGTTTCATTTTAAATTTTTGATGTCCCCATTTAGTCAAAAAGTTTAAAATATTGTATTAAAAAAGGGTTCACTATTAAAAGTTGATAAAAGTGCAATACTGAAAATGAATTTGTTCTTGCATTATATCTAAGAAACTCATAATATGGATTCTAAAATTATAAGGATTATATAAAGATTAAAATTTATATAATACTATTCATAACCTCTTTTGAATGGATTTTTTTGTAAGTCATGGTGTGATTGAACTCGGTGTTGCGTGTAGTGCAAGTTATTGAATTATTTTGAAGAAATAACACACTATGAAATCTTGGGGTGTTACATATATTATGTTCTTAATCGTTATTTTTAATCATAATATGAAAATTATTTTTGAATTATGATTATGGGGAATTAATCAAATCGCGTTTGTGGAGACGGTAATCCGCACATATGCACGAGTGACAATATCATTATATTAATGGTGAAATAAAATGTAATTTGATGTTATATCATATATATAGAATAATTAACATGTTATATTTATTATTTACATATGTTATACAAATTATTATACAAATAAAAATAATGATGTTTTTGAATAACAAACAACACCACGACATGGAGACGGTAAGACGTACGTACGCACATATGGTGACATGTACTTTCTAGGATGAATAGAATAATGAATATAGTTGTACCATATTTAAAATTAAATTAAATTATTAATAAGTTACTAGAGTTATTATTTTAATATGTAAAAACCCAAAAAAGAGGAATTGGAATAAGAAAAGAATTTCGAAAAGGGGTGGTGAAATTATTTCATCTTCTCTGGGTGTTTCAGTTTGAGTTCATCAAAAGGGCTCCATAAGATGGATTTAAGATCAAAGTAAGGCCACTAGGTCAAATTGAGTGTAGTTAAGTGGATATATGAGTATCATTTAGTGGAGAAAAATGGCTTTGGATTTGTGATTTTGACAGAAGGGGCAGTACCCTTTTATAAGAGAGGTGAGGGTCACATTAGGAAAAGCCTGAAATTTTATTTTATTATACAATCATATTGCGTTAATAATGACCTAAGAATTATTTATTTCAAAGATAATGTGGTTTTGGGTCAAAAACCTCTCAACCAATTGGTTTTATATAGGTTTAGGATACCATATTATCCTTATCGTTTAGATTTGACTCGTTGTTAAATAGTTTAACTTTTAAAATTTATTCTTCTATTAGCATAATAAATGGTTAATAAACATACTATAAATAAAAAATAAATCCCCAAGTGGTTTATTATTAAAATATATATTATTATATAAGTCATTTGGCCATGATGTATATTTTTTTGAATATAATATAAATTAATAATATAGTATTTGTTTTAAGAACCCATTTCTATCAATTTTGACACTATTTGGGATTCTTCTTTTGTAAAATTCATAAAAACATTATCACTTCGAAAAAAATTTAAATAAGCAACCCTAACATGTCATATTAACCTATAAAATTATTTTAATTCATAATAAGTAACAATTTGCATTTATTATGATATTTATAATATTAATTATTTTAATCATTCATTAATTAAGTAATTTCTACATCACAGTTGTATCATTAATAAATTTAAATATTTAATGTATATAAAATATAAATAAAAAGTAATAATGGAAAAAACTTTTTAAAATTATAATAAATACTTATAGTCAAATTTATCTTATGTATGACCTTATATTAAAAATTTATTTGTTATCAAAAATTAAATTTTACTCTTTAATCTCTTATTGAAATAAGATAATAATAAATGTCCTAATCTAATCCAATTGGACCTATAAGATCATATATTATTCACAAGGATGTGTTTTTATGAAATAAACTTATCTGATATAATTAGAACATGTATTAGGGTAATTGTAAGAACAATTTTTACCTATAATAACCATATTTACTTTTAAATATGTTAAATAATTGTCAAAATTTACTATTCACCAATATTATTTTAATCTTATTGAATAACATTTTAAATATAGATTTCAACCATGTCCCTTGAACAATTGAAATTCAATTCCCTAAGTTGTAAAATTCCATTTTATGTAAATTTTTAAATAGGCCTAGAATGTGTGTAATTGACGGTAAAAAGTGCATAAAAATTTTATATATCTAATATAATTATCAATTGACTCTGATGAATTACATTGAAATTATATAGGTATTATATATATATTTTGAAATTAAAATAATTTAAATAAAATAAATAATTATTTAAATAAAAATTAATTTTTAAGCAATAATATTTTTTTCATTATTCATTAAAAATTATATATTTTTAGAAAAATACCAAAATTTACAATAAGCAAATTTTGATATTATGGATCCAAAATTTAAGTCCATTTTGAAAAATACAAATTTATAAAATTTCAAAAAGTGGGAATAACGATTCATAACAGCTAGTTAGATTGGTCATGGTTTGTTATAACTCCATGCTGCGCACAATACAAGCTATTTCATTATTCAAAACGAAACATACAGTGTAATATTGGGGTGTAACATTCTCCCCACATTCAAATAATGTTCTTATCTAAATTTATGTAATATTGCTACATAAATTGATTTTGGTGGTTCTTCTTCATATGTTCCTTGGGTCCCCATACTACGTCTTCCATCTTATGATTTCTCCATAGAACATTAACCAAACAAGTTGTCCATTTTCACAAAACTTGTTCTTTGGTATCAATAACTCTTATAGTCTCTTCAGAATAACATAGATCAGGTTCCAATTCTATTTTTCATAGGTGATTACATGTGTGGGGTCATGCATGTATTTTCTTAACCGTGTTATTTGGAACACATCATGAACTTTAGAGAGACAAAGCATCATTGACAAATGATAAGCTACAACTCCAATTCATTCAGGACTTTTTAATAATATGATGTGTCTAGGACACAATTATCCCTTCATACTGAAATTAATAACACCCTTCCATAGAGACACCATCATGAAAACATGATCTCCTACAGGAAAATCCCAATCCTTCCTTTTGTTATCGGCATAGCTCTTTTTCCTAGGATGATATTATTTGACGTGTGTTTGGATAATATTTATCTTTTCCATTATTTCCTCAACATGATCTAGCCCTATGAGTTTTCTTTCACCAACATCATCCCAACATGTTGGTGTGAAACAAATCTTTCCACATAATTCATCATATAAAGACATCTGAATACTTGAATGGAAGGTATTGTTATAGGAAAATTCTACCATAGGTAAATACTAATCCCACATACCTTGAATGTCATGTGAAAAAGATCTCAATATTTCTTCTAAGTATTGAATAGTTCGTTCTAAATATCCATCGATTTGAGGGTTCCTGGTTGTGCTCAAAAGAAGATTAGAATCCATGGCCTTTTGAGGACATTTCTAGAATCATGATGTAAAACATGGATCATGATTAGAAACAATCGATATGAGTACTCAATGAAATCTTAAAACGTCATTAATATATTTTCATGATAAATGTTCAAGTGGTAAATCATATCTTATTGCAGGAAAATGTGCTAACTTGTTAAGACGGTCCACAATGAACCATATAGCATCATTACTTCTAGGAGTATTTGGTAGTCCCATGACAATGTCCATCATAATATCATCAAATTTATACTCACTAATGGGAAGAGGTTTCATGACTCTTATATGATGGTGTATTATAGATTTCACATGATAAAAAATCATATATCTTGACACCTAATCAAAATTATCTCTATTCATGTTGTCCCCCAAAAATGTTATTCAGAATCCCTATACATTTTACTACTACCAGGGTGTATAGAGAAATTGGATCTATGAGCATCATCAAACAATTACATTTTTAGATCAGGTATATCATGAACACAAATTGTCATTTTAAATTCCCAAATCCCAGCTTCATATATGTAGTTGATCAATATACCATCATTCACAGCCTTAGTTTTTTTTCAAACTCATCATCATCATTCTGATGACAATTTATCCTTTATAGTAAATATGGTTTATCGGCCATTTGAAAAAGTATAGATGTTTCACCTTCCATGGTAATTCCCATATCTATCTTTAATAGATACATGAATAAAAGATCCCTTTCAACTCTCATCTTATTCAAAACTAAATGATTCTTTCCGCTCAAAGCATATTCCAACTTATATATCGTCCTCATTTGGTAGTGTATAGTACAATCATTATCAATGAGTAGTTAGAACCATCTCCTTTTCCTCATGTTGAGTTCTTTTTGTGAGAAAATAAAATTCAAACTCTTGTGATTAGTATATATCTAAAGTTTTTCACCATTGATATAGTGTCTCCATATCATCAAAACAATTACTAAATATATTAAATCAAGAACATGAGTGGGATAGTTTTTTTAATGAATTTTTAGCTATCATAATGCATATTCAATAACTCTATCATTCAACATTAAGACGCAACCAATTCCTTTCATTGAAGCATCACTATAAATAACAAAGACATCATTCCACGATGGTAGAGTCAAGATAAAATCAATGACTAGTCTTCTCATTAGTTCTTTGGAACATTCTTCATACTCTTTTATCTAAACCAATTAAACCCCTTTATGTGTGAGCATGATTAGTGGGACATCTAATCAAGAAATATTAACAATGAAATTCTTATAATAACATGAAAAACCAATAAAAATGAATAATTCATTTATACTCATTGGTTTTGGACATTCTTGTACTGCTCTTTTAATTGAAGGATAGAAAGATATTACATTTGTTGAGAAAATATATCCATGAAATAAAATATTATGAAGCCAAAATTCCTAGTCGCTAAATATCCCATATAATCCATTTTTTATGAGGGTTTTCAGATTAGTGTGAAAGTGATTTTCATGATCTTCATAGATTTTTTAGTATAAAAAGATATCATCAATAAATAACACTGTGACTTCATCAATATATCCATTGAAAACATTAGTCATTATATCCCTGAAGATGGAGGGTGCATTAGTCGGTCCGAAAATCCTTATAGTAAACTCGTAATGCCCGTACCTAGTTTGAAATGCTGTTTTCTGAATGAAATCATTCTTCATCCACAACTAATGATATCCAAAACAAAGGTCAATCTTTGAAAAATATTGACCTCCATGATGTTGATCAAATAAATCATCAATGTGCGGTAGTGGATACTTGATCATTATTTTTACAACATTGATCTCCCAGTAGTCAATGAAAAACCTCAAAGATTCATCTTTCTTTTTCAAAAAACATGGGCTCTCTATGGAGAATTTGTAGGATGAATAAATTATTTATTACCCATTTACTCTTATTGTTTCATTAGTTCTACTAATTCCACTGCGACTATTCTAAATGGTGTCTTTGATATGGGCATTGAACCAGAAATTAAATTAATAGAAAAATTTATTTCTCATTCTGGAGGATGTCCACGAAAATCCTCTGGAAACACATCAACATATTGTCGCACAATTGGTATGTCCCCTACTTGAACATCCTTTTCCCCACCCATAGTTAAATCATTCTCTTCCTCCCCAATAATTTAATTTAGTAGAGCTACTTGGGTTGGATATATATAATAATTTGGTGGCGACGTTTTCACTCTAATGATAAAGTACAAATTATCATCATCGAAAACAATATAATCCATCTTCATACAATAAATATTTGCATCATAGTATAAATTACAATATATTATAAAAAATATATCAAATTCAATCATGGGTTTGATGAAGAGATCATAAGATAAAGAACATTAATATTCCCTAATGGGAACTAATTCAAAAAAAATTGTTGCAAAGATACTTCCATCAGATATTTGACTAAAAACTCCATTGTTAAATCAAATTAGAAATATTTAATTTTTTTAGAAAACTGTGATAATATCAAACAATGTAATTATCGAGAATCGAATAAATCATTTCCTATGCTTCTGGAAACAATTAAATTACCTGCCGATATGTCTTTTGGAGCTTCAACCTTAACAATAGTTATCGCATAAGATTGGACATGCTCCATTTTGCTTTTATGAGGTATGATTACTTGGTGCTTAAGTCATTCATTTGAATAATGACCCATTCCTCTAAAATTGTAGCATTCAACATTGACATCCTATTTATTTCCCTTGAAATCACAAGCTTGGTGGCCTTTTCCACCAAACTTCTAATAGACTCCCATTCCATTCAGTCAGGCACTAGGGAGTTACTTCCCACATTTATCATAAGATTGATATTACAATTTTCCCTTATTCCCCTTGTTTCCATTTTAATGTGTTCTACAAATCACTTCTTCTCTATCTTTTCTTTAAATTCATAAGATTTAGAGAATTATTTATTTGTCTTGACAGTAAATGAGACAATAACTTTATTTAGTGAGATGGATTGTGAGACTAATGGTCGATTGAGAAATGATCATAAACAATCAAATAATTGACCAATATTATTCCTTGGGTTATGTATATAACCTGGTGCATGTTGTGGTAACCTTGTAATGTTAGCATCATACATTGTGACATTCTCATCCACCTTTTTCCTTATACTGAAAAAATATGTTTCCATATCCTCTCGTTGGTCGTGTGGAAAAAAAATATTAGAAAATAAATTTTAACTCCCTCCATTCTATACTTGATACTTATTCATTTTCATTTGTGTTTTGAATTAATGACCACCATTGATCTACATCTCATGTGAGGCAATAAACTGCCATGAAAACTTTTCCCCATTCACTACTCCCCAAGAAATGAAATATTTTGTTAAAGAACATATCCTTTTCTCATATACAAATGGGATTGTAGTCCCACTTAATATTGGTGGTTTTTGAATCATGAACCGGTCTAACATTGATCCTTCGTGTTGTGGATCAGGGTGCTCTAAATGGGAAAGATTATTATTCGTAACCTGGGTTAGTTGTCCTATTATGGTGATAAGCTGATTAGCACTAGTTGTATCACCAACTCCACTAAAATTATCTTGAGTAGGAGGAAATCCATACATTGACAACGTGCATGGATACAATTTCAATTCCATCAACTAGGAACCTTTTCTAAACAATGGAATATAAAAAATTATTTTATGAATCACCATACATAATATTATACTTGTAAAACACTTAATAGAAATTGAACTATTTATGGATATAATCCATAATCATAAAAATAATTTTTTTTGAGGAGGTACATTCTCATAAATCCTTCATAATGGTTTGTAAAGGAAATTTGAATTACCCTAATCATATCCCCCGAGAGTGTCGTATCCAATAGTGTTGCAAGGCTCGTTGTCATGTACAAGAATACAACGGTTCATGCTTGAAACACAATGTCGGTGTTTTTACTCCTAGGTACATTTGTACCGGTGCTGCCTCTACATACTCGTATCCATAGAGTGATGTATTTCATGAATAATACACAAAATATATACATTACTATTTCCCCTAGAATTGGGGATAACCTCATTGATTAAAGGTTCAAACATTCCAATCGGTTTCTAACGGGTTTGTTCGTAGAACCGACAACATCCAATGATTCCGTATTTGTTTGGACCTACTTTCCAAAGGTCTGTGCTCATTAGTTTTGGACTGATGAGGATTAGGAATTTTCATTAGTCGAGAGGATGGGTGGTCGGACTCATCACACCTTTTTTAGGGGAACTATTGTCTACTCTGGGACTCTCTTTATAGATTTAAGTTATGTACGTGAACCATTATTACATTACCAAGTATAAAATGAGCTTTCCTTTATATCTGACAATCAATTATTGAATATGTAGGAAATTTAGAGAATCTTTTATATGTATTTGAGGTTCTTCAACAATAGAGAATCATATTTATTTACTAGAGATTCTTAGTTGATGGTATCCTTCAATACATAAAAGTCTCTTGGTCATTATGATGACCATACTGGTTTTAACGCCACTCAGAGGGGCACTTTATGTTTATTGTCATTCAGGAGGACATGGATTATTTCGATGTTGGGATCATACCCGCAGATAGGCTACCTACGTATCCTTTTTTTAGAAAAGGTATCAGAACCCACGTAGTTCGAGTAAGGGAGTATGATGTTTATTCATGATTGATGGCTCAAAGAAAGATGTCTTCATTACTTTTACACTCTAACCTCATGCGAGTCATGCTCAGTGTGAGAAACAAGAGGTATTGGTGAAACCAGACAATTGTTCCATGAAAGATGCAATAATGTGGGGCTTTTGTACGTATGACATCCCAGATAGATGAGGATTAATATTTACATGAGGGAAGAAATCCAGGAACAAGGTCCATAAAGGTATATGTGTTTCATGGAGATTTGGATACTCTAATCTTGGGGCTTACTCATAAGGAATATTCCCAAGTTATGAGGGGACTTATGATTGGGTTTTACTCTTGTAAAGGAAGCCCAGATCAAAAGGAGTTATGACTGGTTAAGAGAAATTAAGACAGGGGATATTCCTAAGGAGGAGGCCCAGGTTTAAGGGAATTTAAAATTAAGGGACTTGGGGATTACCCCTAAAGAGGTTGCCCATATTCAAGACTGGGGATTATTCTTGAAAAGGAGGCCCATATTAAGGGAATTAAGGTTTGGGGATTACTCTTGAGGAGGATGCCCAAATTTGGGGAATTATGACTGGGGATTATTCCTGAAAATGAGGCCTAGGTTAGTGGATTTGGGGCTTACTCCTAACGAGGATTTCCAAAGTAATGAGGATTTGTACTGGGGCTTACTCCTGAAAAGGAGGACCAAATTAAAAGAGGGCTTGGGGCTTACTGCTAAGGAGGATGCCCAGGTTAAAGATTCTCTCATTTTAAAGGATGTGGTTGAATGAATGAACTCTCTAAATTTAGTGACATAAAGATTTCTAAATCACAAGGTTTTGAGAGATGTTTCATGTAGTTCCTTTCAGATAAGGAAGAAAAATCAAGAAATCATGCCATAAATGGATTTGAAGAGTGTCTTGAAGACTTAATCTTGAATAGGAGAGGAGGAATGGCATAATAGGGATGAAATGGGAAGGAATGGAACCCAAAATGATAGGGGCACTCAAGTCCTCGCAGGCACGTAGGTACTACGTGAGCACGCATGTCCTGGTCGCAAAGGTATACCTGCGCGGCACATGGGTACTTGCGCGATTTTCAGCTCTTAGATTAATATTTGGGCGATCCTTGATCAAAGCCTTTAGAATTATCCCTAGAGGCTTTCTAAAAGATGGAGTGCAAGTTATGGTGACGATGTTGGGTCGGCGCGCAAGTTTATCCATTTCCCTTACGGGTAAACCACTTAGGCTCACAAGTGTTCATAAATTCTAACACTTAGACCTTACTCATTTTGTTTAGACCTTCCATTCTAGGTAAAAAATTACCTTAGAAGTTTTTGGATGACTTGAAGATGAGACTTGGCCGTTCAGAGCTCTATATCTAAAATCTGGAAAAAATTCCTCCTCAAATGGGGGCCCACATGGTCTATTTATAGGCTTCTAAAGACCCTGGGAGATTATCACTTACGGCACGCAAGTCACTTGTGCGACAATTATATGGTGCATAAGTATACTTGTGCGACAGTAAGAGAAATTGCATGACCATAAGTCCTTTGACTCCTTTTTCATTCCTTTGTCGATCTTTGATGTTTTCTTCAAAGGATGAATCACTTTGGGAAAAGTCATTTCCATTTCCATTCCTTATACAATGCGACGAAAAGGAGCATCAACAAAATTCCCCCCTAAGAGTTGGATCTGGAAGAATAAGGATGTGACTCTGAGGAAATAAGAAAACCAAAGGGAAAGGGTCGTGATGGTGTTCACCGCGCAACTGTCATCGCGCAGGTGAGAGGCGCATAGGGCTGGAGTGCGCTGGCTGGAGCACGCTGGCTCTAGGCACGTAGGTGGGCAGACTGGCCTATAAATATGCGATCATTTTTCACGTAGAACACTAATTTCCGGATTTTTGAGCTATCCCCGCATAGGTCACCTTCGCCGTGCAAGTTTCTCATTTTTCATTATTTCTTTTCTATCGCACTATTGTCAAGGAATTTGGCCTTGCGTGGTTGTACTTGCGGGCCAAAAACTTACGAGGCACATTAACACTTACACGAAACATCCATACTTTCACGCCAAGTTTAGACTTGCGTGCCTTAATGCCTTTTACATTTTTCTAAATTTTTTCACAAATTTTATGAAAAACAAAACCCATTTAAGAGTTAATTTATCCAACTTTTGTGCAGATTCAATTGCTCTGAGAAGAATTTGAACGGATGATGAACTGGAAAGAAAAAGAATTGATGAAATGATGGATATCGTTGGACACTATTATTATTCCGCCTGTGATAGAACTCTCCCATATTTGGCTAAGTACATGAAGATATATCATCTAAATTTCCCACATAGAATCTACCTGTCTCTGTATGGTCGTGCTCATCTGTAAGGAGTCAATGTTTCAGAAGCAAAGAACTATCTTCTTGAGATGCAGCTGCACTACTACTCCTCTATTTTGGTTATTCTGTGCATTAAGTGCAATAACAATGGTGTGAACTTTAAAATTTTCCTTCCATGCCATTTCCTTGCAGATATGAAAATGGAAAACCATGGGCTGAAATGTTTTCCACTGCCGGTTGATGGAGAGAAAAATATCATGACATTAAAAACAATATCAGAAAAGATTACTCTCTCCAAATGGATCTTTACTTCTAATGCCTCATTCTCAAATCCATGTATCCATTTTCCAAGTCACTTGGACAGAAACAGAGTCACTGTTTGATCAGTTGAAAATTTTCTCAAACCGTACTCAAGAAAATCCTTTTACAATTCTTCCAAGAAGAGATGGTATCACTACATATTTTATTATATCCATTTGAATGAATGAATTCCAAGTTCCTGCTAATGAATCTTGGTATTCCGTAAATCAAATGAAGAGTTATGTTGAAAGCCTTTTGTTTTTCTTGAAAAATTGAAGAGACTATAGTCTGTGGATGTCCTTCTAACTCTTGTGCATTAATGAAAAACACTTTCATCTTCAATCATTTGTGAATAGATTTTCTTTTTCTACCTGGTTAAAGTTTTACCAAAGCCAATGGGCCTAGTTAGCATAGTTTTATTTTTACTAGGATTATTATAAAAAACCCTAAAAACATTGAATATTTTAATTTCTCAATATTAACTAATTCATACAAAATTTATGTTTAATGTTTTGGAACCTGACTTTTATTCAGAGTTACTTTGTCTTTTGTGGGCAGTTTAAAGTCATGCACTTCAGACATAAAGCGGATAATGATTAAGGTCGAAATATATTTGACCATAATGGATTAAAATTGACTCAATTCCTTGAAAATTTATCTGAAAAAACATTACCATAATCAAGTATGTGGGAAAATATGTAAACTATGACTTCAGAATATTTGAATCTGAGGAATGATATGAAAAAGAGTCAAAATGAATTAGAAGAAGTAGTTTCCAAGAATGAAATTTCCATTATTTAACAAACCCATTAGGGGGTTGAATTATGCAGGGCCACCTAAGGGCATTGGCTGCATAGTCAAATAAATTGCATCTTTTGGCTAACAAGTATGTTATGTGGACTGTTTATGCAAGGCCGCCTAAGGGTACGTGCTGCATAGTCAGGAAAAAGTACTCTCAGAAATTTACATTCCTAGTGCTAAATAGGCAGTGAAATTTTATGGAGATTCAAATTTTCCAAAGTATAGAGTTTTCTTTATGGAAAGAGGTACTTGAATATGGAGAAGATATTTCCAAACAATATTATCAAAGAACTGGATGGATATCACTCCTAAATAGGTATGTCCTAAACTTAGGGAAAGAGAATATAAACCATAGACTTGGATAATTTCATATCATGAAAAAGAGTATGGGGAAGATATGTCAAGGATAGCCATTTTTTATGGATCCCTACATATTGTCATTAAGACAACCAAAGAAAAAAAGATATTTTCTTCCCAGGAATTAAGTATCCACTATTTAAAAAACACATTAGGGGGTTGAATTATGCAGGTCCACTTAAGGGCATTGGCTGTATAGTCAAATAATAGCATCTCTTTGTTGACATGTCTGTTATGTAGACTGTTTATGGAAGGCCGGCTAAAGGCACGTGCTGCATCGTCAGGAAAAAGAACGCTAAGAATTGCAGGCCTTTTGTGATTAGAAGTTAAGAAAAAGGGTTATGATATGAAGATCTAAAAATATTTAAGGTTGGGATTATGACACATAAAGATGGGTATTTTCCAATGTATGAAGAGATACACTGATCAATGATAACCATAATCATGTTGTGGCTGGGTGTCGAATGGAAGTGATGGACTTCACTACATATCCCATAAAGATGTTAGTCAAGCCATATGTATTTCTTGAAGTTCAGTTTAATTTCATGTGCGACAAAAGGATTAGAGATCTTAGAATAGGTTTATAGAGCTTGGAGCATTATAATAAATACACAGTGTGTGTTTTCATGTGGAGTTTTCAGTCAAGGGACTGAAAGTGAAATTTGGGGCTAGGCCCAAAAAGACTTGGGGCTAGATTCGAGGGACACTCGAATGTTCCTACATATCCCATAAGGATGAGAATCAAGACCACATAGTTCTAGAAATATCCCCTATAAAAACTTGGTTCGTACATGTGAAGGGTGAAAGGGGACTTTAGTGAAATGATGGCGTAACCCAAGATAAAATGTTCGGGCATTTCCATGTATCCACGTAGTCTTTGGAATGAAACATGATTGAAAATCAATGAAAATAATGATTCCCTCTCAGGTGAGGGTATCAAAGAATGTTGTAGTTTATTGTCTTACATGACAAAAAGTGTTTTACAGTTTAACGTCGTATAGAAAGGACAAAAGTGAACCATTGTAAAAATATTGATTCTAGGGACGGTTTCACAAATCAACATCGTATGAGATGGAGGTGAACCAATGTGAAGAGATTGGTTTTGGGCTTGAACCTTGGGAGGTTTCCTACATACCCAGCCTGGAAGGCAAGGATCAAAGTCTACATAGTTCAATTAATGAATGAATTAATGATCAAGTTGTTATTGGGGACAACAACCTAAAAAATGATGGAGTTGGAACTTACACATGGTTAGTAGCCCAGATAGAGTGTTATGGTTGATGTTTGCTCTAATGTCAGGTGAGTCATACTCGGTGTGAGAAACAAGAGGTAAGAACAACCTTAACGATGCATAGTTTAATGTCATGTAGGACATATAAAGGGACTATGCAGTTTAAAGTCTTGCAGTTTGGACTATTGGTGCTGCACAGTTTAGTGTCATGTAGTAGGGGAAAAGTACAGTTTAATGTCATGTAGGACATATCAATGGACTTTCTGTATAGTTTAGCGTCATTTAGTTAGGATGATGGGGACAATATAGTTTAATGTCATGTTGGAAAAAAAGAGGACTGTGCAGTTTAATGTCATGCAGTATGGAAAAAACAGTACACCATTAAACGTCATGTTGGATGTATTAGGGACTTTTTCATAGTTTAACGTCATGTTGGATGAAAAATGGATGATACAGTTTAGCGTCATGTTGGATGTATGTTCCAATAGTTTAAGTTCATATTCATAGACCGTTGGTTATGCAGTTTGATGTCTTGCTATATGTATGGGACTTCTATCTAGTTTAACGTCATATAGCATGGACGATGAAGGGGGACATAGTTTAACGTCATGTTGGACGAATTAGGGAACTTTTTCTTAGTTTAACGTCGTGTGGGATGAAAGAAATGCAAATAGTTTAAGGTCATATGTATGGACCATGGATGATGCAGCTTAATGTCTTTCTGAACGTAAGGGACTTGAAAATAGTTTAGGGTTATATGAATAGACAGTTGTTATATATTTTAACTTCATATAGCAAAGATGATGAATGGGACACAGTTTAACGTCATCTTGGACGAATTAGGGAACTTATTCACAGTTTAACATCGTGTGGGTTGAATGTAATACAAACAGTTTAAGGTCATATGTATGGACCATAACAATGTATTTTTTCTTTATACAAAATACTTCTTCAGAGATCTAGCATTGGTTGGAGTAGTGATGATTTCTCCATCGATTGAGATTAATGAATATGCTCCATTGGAATAGACCTTATGTATTGAATAAGGTCCTTACCATTTTGGCTCAAGCTTGGGATGTTTCTTTCCTGGTATCATTGGAGTTCTAAGAACTAATACCAATTCTCCATGAGTGAATGAACGAAGATGATATTTTTTGTTGAAAGATCGTTCTATTAGATTCTGATATACTTCCAAGTGGTCCAAAGTGCACAATCTTTTCTTATATAACCATTACAATTCATTCAATTGCTTTTGAGATTGTTCATCTGTAGATGAATGATCAACAATGTAAACAATGAGCGAAGGTAGTTGAACTTCAATTTCCAAGACTACTTCTGTTCCATATACCAATGAATATGGATTTGACCGTGTTGTAGTGCGGGTGGTGGTCTGATAAGACCATAAAGCACGAAAGATTTTATTAGGCCATGACTTCTTATCTTTATCCACTATCTTTTGAAGTATATTTGACAGAGTCTTGTTGAAATATTCTATCTAGACATTGGCCGTTGCATGATACTAATATGAATTATTGGATTTGATGTTGTATTTTTGATACAACTTATTCACCTCGGACGAACAGAAATTGGTGCCATTTTCTGTCAATATGGTATGAGGGACACCAAATCTGGTAATGATGTCAGACATGATGAAGCTAACAATGATTTTAGAACTGACTTCCTTGAGAGGTACTGACTCTACCCATTTAGAAAATAAATCAGTAGCAGTAAGAATATACTTAAGCTGCTTGGCCGTAGCTGAAGGGTAAGGTCCCACCACATCTATTCCCTATGTGTAAAATGGCCACAAGTATTTAGCTCTATGAAGCATCTCTGGAGGTTGATGAATGAAGTTGGATTGTACATGTCATGAATGACACTTCTTTGTGAAATCAACATTTTCTTGTATCATTGAAGGCCAAAAGAATCCAAACCTTCGAATCTGATCAGACAGTCTATGTCCAGAATGGTGGGCACCACAGACTCCTACATGCACTTCTTTTATGACAGCCATTGTCTCTTCGCCATCAATGCATCTGAAGATAACTCCATCAAAACTACACTTGTAGAGAATTTTATCTAGGTGATCTGGGCTATCATAATGAGTAAAATTTACCACACGTTGCTAGATTTGTTCTTTCCCGGCTCTATCTGGTGGAAGTATTCCATTTTGAAGGTATTCCCTGATAGGTTCCATCCATCCCATAGTGTGACCATATGGTTCAGAGATGGGACTAATTTCCCGGCTAGTGCATCAGCTTGGTCATTTTTTGACCTTGGGACATAATAAAATGCCAGTTACTAAGGGAATTCCACCATTAACTCTCTGATGTAATCATACAAAGGGATTAGTTATTCTTTTCTGATTTCATAATCCCCATTGACTTGTTTGATTACCAGGTATGAATCACCATTCACCTTAAAGTGATTCACTTGTGCTTGAAGTGCCAACTCCAATCCTGTAATGAGAGCATGGTATTCCACTTAATTATTTTTACCACCTTTCCATAATAAGAAGGAAGAAGGTAACACTGCTTTTTCTGGAGAAATGAGTAAAATTCCTAATCCATCTTTTTTGAATTTAGGATTTTCCATTTTCCTCCCTGTTGGACTTCTGGAAGCACCATCAAAATACATTTCCCATGCATCAGGACTTTCTTGAATTGACAAGACTTCCTCATCAGGGAGTTCAATATCGGAAGATATGTCTTCCACTAAAGGGTGTTCAGACAGGAAATCAGCCAGAGCTTGGCCCTTGATTGCCTTTTGAGACACATACTGAATGTCGAATTGCTTCCAAATAACGGCCCACCTTTCCAGACGTACTGTAAGAATTGGACGACAAGGATGAATTTGAGAGGATTATTGTGAGATACCAATTGGACCTTGTGATGTTGCAGGTAGTGTCTCAACTTCTGAACTGCAATGATTAATGCCAGGAAGAACTTCTCTATAACTGAATATCGGGTTTCTACTTAATGCATAGTCCGACTGAGATAGTAGAGGCTGTTTTCATTCCCAACATCATTATTCTGAGCAAGAAAAGAACCTAACGATCTCTCTAGAGATGTCACATAGCGGATAAGTGGACTTCCTTCAACAGGTGGCATAAGTATTGGTGGACTCAAGGGATATTTCTTGACAATATCGAATGCTTCTTGACGTTCTTCAGTCCACTGGTAATTGACTCCCTTCATCATCAATTTGGTGAAGGGTAAACTTTTTCCTGCCAAATTGGTGATGAAATGAAAAATATATGCTAAGTTTCCTTGAATTCCTCTCAATTCTTTCAAATTTTGAGGTGGTTACATGCCCTGGATTGACTTTGTCTTCTCAGGATCGTCCTCGATACCACGATGGCGTACGAAGAAGCCAAGAAATTTCCCCAAGGTTACCCCAAAAGCATATTTTAAGGGGTTTATCTTCAAATTATGTTGTCGAAACTTTCAAAATATGACTTCCAAATCTGCCAAGTGATTAGAAAGTTGTTTGGATTTAACCACCAAATCGTCCACATAACATTCAAAAAACATCCCTAAAAAGTTTTTGAGGATACGATGCATGTAACTCTGATATGTTGCACCTGTATTCTTTAAGCCAAAGAGCATTACTCGGTAAAAAAACACACCCTGAGGGGCTCTAAACGCTGTAGATTCTTCATCTTCTTGGGCCATTCATATTTGATTATATTCTGAATATCCATCCATGAAGGAAAGCGCTTCATAGCCAGCTCTCACATCAATCTGGAGTTCTATAATCAGAACTGTTAAATCCTCCTTAGGAAAATGTCAATTAAGATCTCTGAAATCAATGAAAACTCTAATTTGAACATTCTTCTTTTTCACTAGGACAATATTAGCCAACCATATGGGATATTAATCTTCTCTAACGAAGTTAGCTTTGATGATCTTATCCACTTCAGCATCAATTTTGGAAGCATAGGTTGGGTGTGTTCTTCTAGCAGCTTGTTTAAATCCTTGATGTTCTTCTGGTAAACCCAAATTATGAGTTGCAACATCAGGATCAAGCCCGAGCATCTCTGTATAGTTCCAAGAAAATATGTCTCTATTTTGCTTTAAAAAGGAAATATACATATCTTGTTCCTCAACAGTCATGGCCGCACTGATTAAGGTGGGGAGCGGATCTTCTTTTGTACCCATATTGATTTCTCTGAGTTCATCCACAGTGGTAGAGATACCCTCTTCAAATGCTGGAGGAGAATCTCTAAGATCTTCCCCTTCTCCTTTAACATGTGTTACTTCTTCTTTTTCTACTTGCATAGTTGATGATGAAGCAGAATTTCCATGATCAGAAGAGATGTCAAAATTTTCACATCTTAAAGAAGAAGCTTCCATTTACGACTCGATTGATGATGAAGGGTCTTATTTGGGTAATAAAGAGGAGATGACTGATTGAGAATCGACATCATCATTTACCTCTGACGTTTCTATAAATTGCCCGGTCCTGATTCGCGAAGTATAGACTTTCTGGATTTCAGCATAGGAAATGAAGACATCTCCATTTGTGATTTCATCATTGCTTGGTGAATCACCAATTACTCCCATGTTGTCTGGCTCGATTGTCATAATTGAAATTATGGATCATTCCATAAGAGTATTTTGATTTGGGTCTATCCTGCCAATTCGACTGATTGGAAACACATAATTTGTACTCACATGTGCTAATGGGTTTACTGGAATATTTTCCAAACCATGTGGAGAATTAACTTTGGTAATACCCTTTGTTGTTGATTCCTCCTTTCCCTTCATGTGGTAGAATTCCCCCTCAATGTATTGAGATTCACATGTCTTGAACGAGTCCATATCACCATATAATGTCCCAACTTGACCATCGAAACAAAACCTGAGACATTGACGGTATGATGAAGGGATAGCCGCATGTCGATGTAGCCAGGGTCTTCCAAGAAAGATGTTGAAGGCTGAGTCTTTATCAACAACCATGAAATCTAAATTGGACACAAGATCTCCAAACAGTGTTCTTAGTGTAATCTCACCTAGTGGTTCTTGTTCATTTTTATCAGATCCTTATAACATCACAGTAGAAGGAGATAAATCATATTCTGTGAGACCCAATCGATGAAGTGTATGAATGGGCATGAGGTTGACTCTGGAACCATTATCAATGAAAACTATTCATATGTCTACACCATTGACCTTTCCAAATAAGTACAAAGTTCTAATATGTCCATGCACGACATCATCTTCATCTTCATTTGTGAAAGATATTACTGCATGGAATTCTGTAGGATTATTCTCTATATGGTAGACTTCAGCTGCAGCAATTTCAGTTTCAAACTCTTGAGGACTTGACAAAGCCTAAATGAGTGCCTCTCGAAGATCCTTTGATAAATTCAAAGCATCTAGAATTGATAACTTGGCCAGTACTTGGGCCAGGTGTTTCAATATATCATACTTTTGATCCAAAGGTCTGAGTTTCCCAACAGGAACATGTGGTTTAGCAGGTTCTTTGAATGTTGATGCCTTGGAATTTGATGCATCTTGTACTGGGATAGGAATTGGTAATACTCTTGGATTTGGAAGATTAGACTGATTAGGTTTATTATTTTCAGATAAGAAGAAGATATAACCTTCAAACGATCTTCGAGAATAATTGTGCAAGGGTTAAGTCTGCCTTGTGTGGAAGAACTTTCTTGTTCTTGTTGAGCTTGTTGAATGGCTCTACCACCAGTTTCTACCACATACACGGTTATAGTAGGGGTATAATTGGAATAGTGGCCTCTGAAAGATCCACGTCTTCCCCTGTATCCTGAGCCTCTGGAACTTCCTCTAATTATTCTATTTGATATAGGAAATTTGGGCTCATCAAAATCGAAACTGTTACTGGCATATGAATCTGCTAATTGAATCATATTAACAGAACCAAAAATCAACTCTTCATCCGAAGAATACTCTTCCTGATTATCCTGTTTAGGTTGTTCCATTTGGTGGGGCGGTGCCCGTGCATTTGAAGTAGTTGGCATGAAGTCTTCCAGAGTCAAAGACAACTTTGGCTTTGACACAGACTCATCTTCTTCTGATTCTATTTCTTTCCTTGAATCATGCCATTTCTTTGAGGATTTTCCCCCTGGTGAAGCGGGTTTTGCTGCGACATTCATGGCATATGTCACAATTGGTTTCTTCAATTTTCTTCGCAAAATGTCATGAATTCTTTTGATCGTTTTTATAACCATCCAATCATCATATTTCTGCGCATTTTTTCTTTTGACTTCTCGCCATTCGCCTTCTTCCTCCAGAACTGTAGTAGTGACACGTGCTACCTGAGCTGAAGAACCGTTTAGTTTGACTTTTCCCGAATCAAACATCTTTTTCAGGAGGTATTTGAAGAAAAAACACTCTTGGATGGGATTCCCCAACATTTGATGAAAGGGTCAATAATTGGGACGGTCTTTATCTTCTTCCTTGTATGGCCTTTTGGGCCTTGGCAACTGAACCAAATTATTTTCCAGAGCTGAAATGAAGTAACCAGGAACTTGTTCATTTCAGAATGAGTATTTTTTTCTCTTTAGATCCTCAAATTTTTTTCGTCTTTGATCTCTTTGATCGTCTTGATGAAACAACCTTTGTTGTTGGCGCTCAAGAGGTGTAGCCCTTCGAGAAGATGAAGGTTTTGAAGTAGAAGCAGGTAGAGGTGCTTGTTTAATCATAACTATAGCAGTCTATTCTTTACCCATTCTCCTTCCTAGAGATGATGGAATTATATGAGCCTTATCCTTAGTCTTTATAAGATAATCTTCAATCTGTTGAGCAATTGAAGTATGGTATCGAAACCCTCCTTTATATTTCACAGGGATCAACAACGTGCATAATTCGTCACGTATATTTGCCACACAGATTGGAAACTGTTCTTCCTGAGGGAGTGCTATGATTAGGGAATATTTTAATCCCTTCCAGCGAGAAATGAAATCTTAGACCCTTTCATTCTCCTTTTTCTTACAGTTTTTAAGATCGAAAACTGTTGTCTTTGGAAATGTTGAGCTGAACTGAAGATGGAATTTGTGGTGAAGATCATCCCACCCCGTAATTGACCGAGATTTCAATATTTTGTACCAAACAAAAGTTGTTCCTTGCAAGGTTCGCACGAAACATATGAGTTTCACTGCTTCCTTCTGCTCTATAGTTCCCATCATAGGATCACAACAAGACACGTAATGTGTCAAATGCTATTCAGGATCACTAGATCCATTTAAAATAGGGAATATAGGGTTCCCAAAACATTATGGGGGAAGGATTGAATCAAACCATTCAGGGTAAGCTCTCTTTTCTTGTTGAACCTATGCACGCTTCCCTTCCATAGTCTCTAACTGAGATGTAAATGACTCAATGGTAGTTATTAACTTTTGAGAAACATCCAGTTGAACTTGGACTTGGGAAGATGCAATGACTGGAGCTTGGATATGTAAGGCAGATGGTACTGCAACTGATGGTAGCACTGCCAATTGTGGTTTCACTTGACCCATAGGAGTATACCTGTTAGGGTGTACTGATAGAGGAGGATATTCTTGATCCATCTCAGTAGCTGCAATAAATTCCCCTGGATGACTGACTCCAGCACGCTTAGGAAGATGACTACCCTGATGTAGTTCTGCATTCATCATTCTCAATTCATTCATTTCTTACTCCTGTTGGGCAAATCATTTCTCAAGTAAAAGTGATTGGACTTCTCCAGAGGAAGGGTATGTAACCTGATTATTTCCTTTCCCAATGTTGGCTCCCTTTTGGAGAGGGGGAAGTGGATTACTTGAAGGATTACCTGGGTTTTGAGTAATCCTTTGATTTTTTGTATGCACACCTTCTTTATTTGTGTCTATGCGTACAACTTCTTGAGCAGGAACCTCTTCATCTAAGTCCCCTGAGTGAGCCTCATCTGGTGGATCAGCCACAACGGCATTGATGACATTAATTGATGCATAACGCATAGAATCCCTTCTATCATCATTTCTGTGATATTTTATTCTTCTACGTCCCCTATGAGACATTACCTTTTGTTGGTTTGATCCCTCAGGAACATCTTGGAGAACCTTAATTTGGAGAGAATCTCCTGATAATTTGGCTCTTCATTTCTCTTGTGGCTTCTTCCCCAATCGAGAGAAGACCGAATTTTGCTGAGGAGGGGATTGATGATTTGAAAAAGTCCCTAGTCTAGTGAACTGGGGATGTTCTTGCTTCCTTTGCTCAACTCCTTGAATCCTATTTGTTGATTCCGATGGCTGGGTTAAAAGAGTCACCATTCTGTCAAGCTGGGGTGGCTCATGACATGCTATATCTGAGACTTTCTTAAAGGATCTTCTGATCTTAGGGACCTTTTTCCGGAAACTAGCAGCATGCATCAATCGATATCCAATTTTATCACCCAGTTCAAAAGACCGTTGGATGATTTCTGACATTTCTGTCACTTGATGATGTGATTTCTCTATATGATAGTCCTATTCAATATTCTTATTTTCTTGTTGCAAGAGTAATTCAACAACTTGTTCTCTGTATTCTTGATTCTGATAGGAACTATTTGACGCCTGCTCTTGGTAAATCATTTGATTACAAACAAAACCCATTGATTGTGGCCGACCACGGGAAATAACATTGCATGAGACCATTTTTGGCGGGCTTTGCTGACCGGAGATTACAGTGAAATGTAGTGCTCCATTAAAACCCCATCCTCCAACATGAATACCAGATAGGGAATTGGCAATTAACTGGCGTAATCTTCTTAGTGCGACAAGGCATGAACATTGAAGGGATCTTTGCTGCTTTTCAGCCTTCGGATATCGAGAGACTGATAGAGATGCCCAATAAATTTGATGTTGTAACACTACGATTATCATAAGATTATTATCATATTCATCATAACATAATACTTTATTTTTCAACTGACAAGGAGTTTTCCATATGTTAAGAAGAATATCATGAATTCCATCTTCCGTCAACATCTCTAGAATGTCATAATGAGATTCAGCCAAAGGCCAAATCATTACTGGTACATCACCATTCGCCAGTTGTTTTCTCATGTTCAGCATTTCCTCTTTATCATTCAATGAAGATTCTTCTACCTGATTTTACTAGAGCAGGTGTTTCCTTGTTGTTTCGTCAGATTCAACAAGATTGGTAGAGAAATCCCTGATCAAACTAGAAGATGCATGACATAGGGGTGGTTCGAAGAATTACCTACAACCTGGGCTATCTTATTATTGAGAAAGCATTTCACCTGCTAGAGATGAAGCATCAGACATGACTGGTTTCGCATTTGAAAGTGCCTCAAGATAAGAGGGCTTTCCCGGAACTACATTGTCTACTGGAGCATTTTCTGGGCAATGTGCATCACTACTTCGGAGTGTACTTTCGCATCGAAATTCATCATTATGGGTAGGACCACCATCGTGGGTTATAACAAAAGATTAGATGTCTTACTCCTTGGAGTTCTGGCTACATAGAGGGTTACAGTAACTCTCATATGAAGATGAAACTTCAAGATCGGCTGAACTGTCATGAAGCAAGCCTTCATGAGGAAGTATCTGCTGAAGACCTTCAGAATTAATTTTCCCACTATTTGGAACTGAGGGAGTAGAATCTTGGATTCCAATAGATAACTGTCTGAGTGCTTCAAGAACACTAGCATCGAGCAAGGTCTTGTTACAGATTGGCTTTTGATCTCTTGACTATGTTGGGCATGTCTTCTTCTTAGACGCCTTATTACTCACCTTGGAAACAACTTGTTGATGAAAGTAGATACTCTAAGCAGGTGTATGTGCCTGATCAAGAGAGATGGCCAGGTTAGGCTGATGATCTCCACACAAATCAAGTGTATGTGCCTGACTTGGTTGTCTGTATGAAATGGGGGAGTATACCCCACAACCCTCTTGGACAAGAACAGATGTGTGTGTCTGTTCCAAAGTGAACTGTTGATGTGTCACTCCACTAGTAGGGATATATTTATGTGTCATTCCCTGAGATGTTTCTGAAGCTATTATAATATCTTGGAAAGCATCTAGAATATGAGAAAGGATTTTCTTCTGCCCTTTCACCATTGATAGAATATACATGGTGACTTCAGCTACTATAATGGGGATATACATCCATTCTGTGCTTGGAGTAGGTGTGTGTTCTTGCTCATGTCCTCCTTTTCCTGTCAGTGAATCCTGACAGTACTCAAGTGTGGGGGCAGAGAGTTGAGTCTGCCTCCCATTTTTTTCCAGATCATTCTGACTGACTTCTCTGAGTGATACAAAGAAAGACTATTGGTAGGATTGATAAATCCTAGTAGGTGTATGTGCCTGCTGATTGTACGTTGCCAAATTTGGTTGATGAGATCCATCATATTTAGTCAGACGAGCCTGCTGACTAGCTAATGACGTATAAACAGGTGTATGTTCCTTCCTATAGAACTCCAATGAAATTTCCTGGTGGGATTGGCGTGATGTTTCCAGACGAGTCTGCTGGACAGCGGAATTAAAACAGACGGGTGTATGTGCCCGCTCATTGATTTCCACCATGTTAGGTTGGTGGAATTCTCCGGAGATAGCAGAGATTAGAACCTGCTCACTGCTGACCGGATTTTGCCTCGAGCGATTCGTCTTGCCTGCTCGGGTTTGAGGAACCTGAGCCAAAAGCCTGGAGTCGACACCCTCATCATATTGATGGCTCACTGCCGCATGAGTCTGGCAGCGATGGTTGATGGGAGCCCTCGGGATAGACTCTTGCTTCCTTGAATTAAGACCCTGATTGACCTACGCATTCACCTCCCCAGAATATGGGAGTGAATGGTGATTGCGTTCTGGGGATAACGACCCGAAATGGTTGGAATCGGTAGTTAGCATCGCTCGTTTCTTGATCACTGGTCATCGCTATCCAGACGACTATGATGAAGTTTTCACTTGGAGGGTTTGTTGAGCGCCCTCTAGAGTTGGAATGGTACCATGTTGACGGTACTTCTTAACCAGTGCATTTGATACCTAGTATTGAAGATGCTAAGTAGGTGATGTCGTCCTCAGAGCGGACGATGATCTAGCAGGAGTAGCAGTAGTGGTATTCCCAGTAGCAGTATTCACTGCAGAGGTATTCACAGATGTGAACATAAGAGAAGCCATTCTGGAAATGCATAAGATCTTGGAAAAGAGTGCATCTTTGATATAACAGACGTAATCAAGATAAATTCAGCCACTACATCTTTTAGATGAGCACATATGTCAATGATTTTTTTTGTTGGCCCTCTCATTGAGTTTAAATAGGGTCATAACAAATAATAAAATCATCATTTTAACTTGGTTAAGTATTCACGTCGGGTTCACTATGTTTTTTTCCCCCTGGAATTGGGGATGACCTCATTGATTGAAGGTTCAAACATTCCAATTGGTTTCTAATGGGTTTGTTCGTAGAACCGAAAATATCCAATGATTCCATATCCTTTTGGACCTACATTCCAAAGGTAGGCGCACATTAGTTATGGACTGATGAGGCTTAGGAATTTGCATTGGTCATAGGATGGGAGGTCGGACTCATCACACCTTTTTAAGGAGAATTATTGTATAATTCGGGACTCTCTTTATAGATTTAAGTTATCTTCATGAAACCTTATTACCTTACCAAGTATAAAATAAGTTTCCTTTAGATCTGTCAATCAATGATTGAATATTTAGAAAATTTAGAGAATATTTTATAAGTATTCGAGGTTCTTCATCAATAGAGAATCATTTGTATTTGCTAGAGATTCTTAGTCGATGTTATCCTTCAATACATAAATGTATCTTGGTCATTATGAAGAAAATGCTGGTTTTAAAGCCACTTAGTGGGGCACTTAAAGTTTATTTTCATTCATGAGGACATGGATTATTTTGTTGTTGGGATCGTACCCACAGATGGGCTACCTACGTATCCTTTGTTTAGAAAAGTAATCAGAACCCATGTAGTTTGAGTAAGGGAGTATGATGTTTATGCATGATTGATGGCTCAAAGAAAGTTGTCATGATTACTTTTACAATCAAAGCTCACATGTGTCATGATTAGTGTGAGAAACAAGAGGTATTGGTGAAAACAGACAATTGTCCCATGAAAGATGCAGTTATGTGGGGATTATGTATATATGACAACCCAAATAGATGAGGATTAATATTTAAATCAGGGAATAAATCCAGGAACAGGATCCATAAAGGTATATGTGTTTCATGGATATTTGGATACTCTAATATTGGAGCTCACTCTTAATGATGACACCCAAGTTAGGAGGGGAAATATTATTGGGTTTTACTCCTGAGAAGGAATCCCAGATCAAAAGGAATTATGACTAGTTAATAGAAATTAAGACAGGGGATTATTCCTAAGGAGGATGCCCAGGATAATGGTTTTTGAAAATTAAGGGACATGGGGCTTACCCCTAAAGAGGATGCCCTTGTTTGAGTTTGGGACTTATTCCTGAAAAGGAGGCCCATATTAAGGGAATTATGGTTTCGGGATTACCCCTTAGGAGGATGCCCAAATTTGGGGAATTATGACTAGGGCTTATTCCTGTAAAGGAGGCCCAGGTTAGGGGACTTGGGGATTTCTCCTAAGGAGGATGCCCAACGTAATGAGGATTTGGACTGGGGATTACTCCTGAAAAGGAGGCGCAAATTAAAAGATGACATGAGGATTACTCCTAAGGAGGATTCCCAGGTTAAGGATTCTCTCATTTTAAAGGATGAGGTTGAATGAATGAACTCTCTAACATTAGTGACATAATGATGTGTAAATCACTAGGTTTTGAGAGATGTTCCACGACGTTACTTTCAGATAAGGAAGACAAATCATGAAATCATTCCATAAATGGGTTTGAAGAATGTCTTGAACACTGAATCTTGAATAGGCGAGGTGGAATGGCATAAGGGGAATGAAATGGGTAGGAAAGGCAACCAAAAAGATAGGGGCGTGCAAGTCCTGGTAGGCACGCAGGTACTGCGTGGGCGTGAAAGTCCTGGCTGTGCTGGTATACCTGCGCGACACATGGGTAATTGTGTGATTTTCATCCCTTAGAGTATTATTTGGGTGATCCTTGATCAAAGCCTTTAGAATTACCCCAAGATGCTTTCTAGAAGATGGCACGCAAGTTATGGTAAAGAAGTAGGGTCGTCGTGCAAGTGTGTCCACTTCCCTTAAGGTTAAAACACTTAGGTGCGCAACTGTTAGTGAATTCTAGTACTTAGACCTTACTACTTTTGTTTATACCTTACATTCTATGTAAAAAATTACCATAGAAGTGTTCAGAAGACTTGAAGAAGAGACTTGGGAGTTCAAAGATCTATATCTGAATTCTAGAAAAACAAATACTCCTGAAATGGGGGGCCCAAAGGGTCTATTTATAGGCTTCTGAAGTCCCTGGGCGGTTATCACTTAGGGTGCGCAATTCACTTGTGCGACAATTAGACAGCGTGCAATTTTACTTGCGTGACAGTATGGGAACTTGGACGACCATAAGTCCTTTGAATCCTTTTTCATTCCTTTGACGATTTGTAAAGTTTTCTTCAAAGGATGAATCGCCCTGGGAAAAGTCATTTCCCTTTCCATTCCTTTAGACAATGTGACGAAAAGGAGCGTCAACAATTACCAAAATTCTTGGATTTTTTTTCTATAATAATATCAAATTTTATTTTAGGTTAATGTTCTCTAATCTTATTTTCCCTAAACTTGCTTCCATAGTTTGTAATAAACTTCCTCTAATAAAAACTATAATTCCTCAATCCCAGTTAGCGATATTTGGTTCATTATTACATAACATTTTCATGAATACAAGGGATCAAATCCTGAAAGACCGATCAATTTAGTATCCACGAAAGTACAATATACATACCTAAAATTTCATTATATTATGAAATTAAAAACAACAACATTTTTTTATTTGAACACATTAATATCCATTAGAACATCCCCACATATCAGTCATAATATACTTCTTCACATCGTATAAAAAATAAATAATAGAAAACAATGAGATCAGGTGCTCCGTAAGGATAACAATATAGCATAAACATTCATAAATAAGCATAAACATTTAAGGAAATGAATAATACTAAAACAGAAGACATTTAATATTAAACATCATCATAACATGAAAAAGATAAAGAAAATTAATTCCATTTACTTATTCACATGGATATTCTATTAGTCAAACAATCACATGTAATTTCAATAGCCAATTTTATAATGATGGAATACATAATGCTCGACATCATAACCACATAGGAAAGGTCACATGAAAAGAAATTAAATTAGATTATGTCAAGGAAATTTTCCAGGACACAAGTTCGTCACATGATACCTATAGAATCATCGAGGAGCTATAGTGGGTGACACCCATCTCATACTATGTCTAATGCATTCCTCATAGGAAAAGGATGAAACATAATATAATCATTGTTATTAAAAATAGCATACAAAATGTCAATAAATTAACCAAATACCATGAGTGGTATAAATATACAACATACACATTAAAAAATATCACAAAAACATCAATACAATATGGAATATTGTACCATTATAAATCAACTTCAAACATGCATAAAATCAAACAAAGGATGTTGAAATAGATGAAATACAAACTATTTAAGAGAAATATATCTTTTTATATTAAAATAATTTAAAATTTATTTAATTTTAAAACAAAACATATTTTTAAAAAATATTATTATAAACAAGTAAGGGAAGCTAGAAAGGAGGAAAATAGATGCATCCTCCGTATAAGTTAAAAAACATTCTTTCCTTAATTTGGTCATCATGGTCATAAAAGATTTTGTTTGAAAAACAATGGAATGATTCATTTATAGACATCATATAAAATGTAAAAAAGGTTTATAAATGTCTTTAACCCATAATCTAGGAAATAGTAAAAATGATTTGAAATACATTTTTATGAAACACATATGTGGATGATAATGATGTCCTAGTAGATACTCACATATAAACAACCTTAGATAATGAGGAGATTACAGAATTAACCCTTAACATGTACTTTTATAGGATAGAGGGTATATTAACCGCATGTATAATAGTTAAATAGTTATTATTGAATTATAACATAAACAAAAAAAATATGTTTTCATATATAATATTCAAATATTGTTTTGTTAACAATATTTCAGTTGTATCATTGTTTACGGTGTAAACTAATTTATTTTTCTTTATATGATTGGTTACGTAAGCCATATTTGTTATGGATAGTATTTATTTGATTCATATACATAGTGATATTTTGTTCTTAAATATTATTTTCAATCACAAAATGATATTTATTCTTGAATGATTACGATGGGGAATGAATCTCATCGCGTTCGCGGAGACAGTAATTCCTATGTAAACATAAGCGAAAAATAAATTATGTTCATGGTGAAATAATATATAATTAGAGAGTCTATCAAATATATTGAATCATTAAGATGTTATATTTATTATTTATATTAGTTATACTCATTATTAAAACCATCTAAATAACAAAGTGTTCGAATACGAAACTACACCACGACGTGGAGACGGTAAGCCATACATAGGCACGTATGGTGACATGTCATTTATAGAATGGATAGTGTAATGAATATGTTTTTACCATATTTATAATAACATCATAATATGTATAAGGTATTAGAGTTATTACTTTTGTATATAATCAATAAATAAATAGGATGTGGAAGACGAAAATAATTTTTGAAAAATGGTGGTGAAATTATTTCATCTTCTTATGGTGGTTCCTTTTGAGTTGATCAAAAGGTCGCTTGAGGATGGCTTTAAAATAATTTTAAGGAATATAGGTAAAATTTCTGTTAGTTGGGAAGATTTTTGAGCTAGTTTTAGTTGGTCCAAATGGCTTTGGAGGTGTTATTTTTAGAGAAGGGGGAGTAAATTTTATAAGAGTGGTGAGGGTCACTTGAGGTATTTTACATTAATATTCGGTTTATAATAGCTAACAAATGATTTATTTCAAGTCTAAAGTTTGAATGGGTTGGAAACCTCTAAACAAAAAGTTTTTTGACTGGTTTATGTCACCATATTAACATTATCATTATGATTTAACTTTTATTTAAATAGTATAACTTATACCATGTTTTCTTATATTATTTTAATAAATGTTTAATAAAAATATTATAGAATCCAAGATAACTCTATGTGGTTCATTATTAACATATATATTTTATTTCATTCCTTTGGAAGAGCATTATATTTTGTGGAATGTTATATAATTAATAATATAGTATTTTATTTAAAACTCGTTTATGTCAATTTTGACACTATTTTGTATTTTGTTTTTGTGAAAGTAATAACAACTTCATAAAATATCAAAAATTAATCTAATCAACTCTAAAATTTATTATTAACATATAAAATTATTGGAATTCATCAGTAGTCTCAATTTACATTTATTTGGATATTTATAATATCAATTATTTTAATCATTCATTAATAAGGTAATTCCTACATCATCATTGTATCATATATAAATAATATTATTTAATGTTTAAAAATTATAAATAAAATAAAATTATGTTGGAAATATTGGTATATTTTAAATGAATACTTATATTCTAATTTAACTTATTCATAACACAATATTTACAGTGGTTAAGTTATTTTACATTGAATTTAACATTTTTAACTCTTCTTGAAATAAAATAATAATAAATGTCCAGTTCTAATCCATGTAGAACTAAATGATCATATTTTTTTCCTATGGTTGGTTTTTTATAAATTCTCTTATCCAATATAATTAAAACACGTGTTAGGGTAATTATAATGTCAATTTTTACCATTAATTACCTTATTTACTTTTAACCGTGGTAAATAAAAGTTAGTAGTTACTATTAAAGAATAATTATTTTCATCTTATTGAACCACATATTAAATAATTATGTCAACCATGTCACTGAAATTATTTGAATTAAATTCACATAAGTGGTAATTTTAGGTTTTATGCAAATTTGCAAATGCCCCTAGAAGGTGGGTAAAAGATGGTAAAAATTTCAATAAAATTTTATATATATCAAATTATTATATAATGACACCAATTAATTACATTTATCATTTATAGTTATTATATATATATATATTTATATTCTATAAATTTAAATAAAATATATAATTATTTATATAAAAACTAGGTTTTAAACTCTAACACAGTTTTTTCACTATTCATGAAAAATTGACTATTTTAAAAAAAATACCAAAAATTAAATATAAAAATATTTTGGTATTACAAATCCAAAAAAGAATCCCATTTTGTAAAATATTTTGTATAAAATATCAAAATAAGTTTACTACTATTCATAATTGCTGGTTTGATTGGTCGTGGTGTGTTAAAACTCTATGTTGCGTACAATGGAATCTATTACACTGTTCAAATGGAAATTTGTCGTTGAATCATGGGGTATTAAAATAGTAAATATTGGGACATGGAGAGAGGGATATAGTGTGGATGAATTTATAGATGATCCCAAATATGAGGATTATCGTCATCACCTTTTTTCAAATGAGGATGGGAATCATGCCACATGTTTTTTTGGATGGTAGTATACATAGTTTAAGGTCATACAGTCTAGACCATGTTTTATAGTTTAGAATATTGTTTAAAAGAATAAAAGGTTAATTTTCACTCCAATGGTATATATATTAGCCATGAAATTTGTAATACTCGACGTGAATGACCTATGGATGCTTGCATACCACTTTCACTCCCCATGATGTATTGCATACTATTCAATGTGATAATTCCTAGAGCATAATGGGCGATAAGGGTGGAAAGGGTTAATAAATTTATATATTTACCTGAAGATGAGACATTATGGCTTATGTGGATATCTCATATAAATTTGAACCAAACAACACATTGTTCTATAACATGAAATGTTAATAGACCATTAATTAAAGGGGTACCCCTCTCTGGAAAGTCATTTTGAGGCATCCAATTGTTATTAATGAGAATACTATTTTAGGGGCATGTGGTAATGATTTTAAACATTCCCATTCATATAATATGATTCCTATAAATCTAAAACGGTGTAAGATCATAACTTATTTAGATGAATTATGATTTTGTAGGTTGTAGAATTTCATTATAATATCATTCTTTGTGGATATCATGTTTAACAGTCTGAAGTCATAAAATTTGGACTATAGTGGCTTTAAATAGTTTATGATCATACTAAATGGAACTAGAGAATCTATTTTCCATTTTTATATCCTGGATCATAGAATGGATATTTGTTTAAAGATATAAATCACAGACCAATGAGGGTCTTATTTTATTTTCATAGTGTTTGGACCATTTGCCGAGCTTTCACTAGAGTATATGTGTAGTTAAGTCTCATAAAAAACCTAATTTGAATGATGTTCGTAGAGAAATAACAAAAAAACATTCCTTATATGGATTTATATATAGTTCAGACTCTTACTTTTTGAACATGGGTCACTTATTTTAATGGAATATAGTTAAGGCCATAGGAAGGGTTCTTCTCAAAGAGATATGTGTAGATGGAAAAGTGATAAGTTGACGTGAATGATAATGTAAGAGGTCCATCACCACAATAAATATTTGAGAGAGGACCTATATATATTTTAGTGTTTTAATTCATGGACATAGACACTCAATTTTTGTGGAGGAAGTTAGGACATAGATCATAGTATAACATCATGTGTCTAGAATGTGGGCTTCTATTTTAAGGATTAGGAGTTTGGAACATGGGGAGGATAATCTCAACCAAATGGGATATATTTGGCATGGTAGGAATTACATGATTTGGATGAGTTCAAAGGAGAACAATGATGTAAAGACACATTCCTAGGAAAATCACACAATGTTTAAAGGTGTGATACTGGGACATTAAATATCAGTTTATAGTCATAGAGTTTAGGAATATTACTATACATTACATGAAGTATTATTTGAGGAACATGGCGTGCGTGTGGTGATTTTTTAACACCCCATACATGTTGATAATAACTTATGATACATCATAATAGAACATATAAATTTTTTTTGGTCCTTTTCACTTAGGGTGAAACATTTGTGCCTTCGTTCTGAGAATCATTGGTATTCTATGATCCATTACTCTGTCACCCAAGATGAAAGAATAAAGGTTAATATTATAGTTGAATTCCCTAACAATATTGTTTCGATGCCTCTCATGATTGTGCAATACAGGGAGCCTATTCTCCTTAAGAGATTCAACATTATGAAGATGGACATATACTGTTTTTTTTTTGCATCCTCAAGTCATATATTTCTATTTGGGGTAATGGAAACTGATCCCTAATGGGGTCAAATACATATTTTTCATAATCAATGGAATATGGAATCACCTGAGTAGAATTTTGAGTCACTGTATGATAGGCCAATATGGTGTTGGGGATATTTTACAGCCACTATCACTTCTTCTGGACCACCATCATCTTGAGAATGTTATATAGTGTCTTATTGAATTCCTTGATCTACCCATTCACATGCATGTAATATCAAAATTAATGGATTGATCATATGATGTACTTGGAATACATCCTTTTCACCTCAAAATATAGATATTTTTACAATTATTGGTGACAATGGTGGTACTGAATTGAAATTGGTGGATTATGTATGAGGTCACAAATTAGATCAATGATAGGGCCTTGATTTGATTTAGGGGAATCACTTATACAAACATGGAAAATATGTTTTTCATGGTTATAATGAACATTCACATTCGATATGTAGCTATTGGATAGGGTCCTACAATATCAAGTCTTCAAATTAAATATTTCCATGAATACTTTGTGGTATAGAGAGGATTTTGTATTTGATGCATAAATTTGGCATGGATATGACATGCATTAAAAATATTGGCCTAGTCATTTCACTCATTGAATATATTGAGAAATATTCAACCCTACATGATGGAAACCATAGGACCCGACATGAATATGATTTGTAACATAGATAATTTCTGCTAGATGGATGAATCCTATGATAATTCCATGAATCCCTCTTCTATAATGAGTTGATTTAGGGTTAGACATATTTTTTAAGGTAAATTGTACTACACACAAATGGAATAGTACATTCTCAACTCGATATGAAGGGATAATTCCACACTGGATATACTTGACCAAAAGAGTATTCCAATATGATTCTTCCTTAACTAAGGGGGAAAGCAGGGGTCCTGATGTGGAAGAAGAAATGAAAAATAGGTTTTATTACTGCTCATCATCATCATCATCTAGAATGATGGGTGTGATTAATATCTAATGTTCCACATTAATAAGCATATCCCCCAAGTCATAATCATCAAAAAAATGGTGATATAATGTCCAACACAATGTCTCAACTATTATGTGACTGAGGGAAATTAGTCAGTATCGACTAAAAGTGTAACTAGGACATTATATGATGAGTGTTCACTAAAAGGGGAAAGAGATCTGGATTTCCTAGTAAATTATCACCATAAATATATTTATTTAATATACTGGACTCTCCCTTCACTTGAAACTTGGGGAAATCAGTCTCTAGGGCCTTCCCAAGACCAATAATGTGAGCTTCAAACACTGAATCATTGTTGGTGAATCCTTCAATCAATATGATCTTGTAGGGAATAATAACCTATGTCATGGTGATGAAGATGATCTATAGGACTAATCCTTTGATATTTGGATTGTCACGTCTTATACCGGTTGGGTTTCGAGAGGTACCAAAAAATCATCCTCCAATATAGAATATCTAGATCCACTAAAATCATGACCACATATGGTAAATTGTCATCCATAGGAAATTATTTTGGAGCGGATGGGATGAAATAATGTTTTCCAATTCCAAACCCTCTAAGAATTTTCTCTTGGAAAATATAATGTAAAACTACTGGTGAATCACTCAACATCATGCCAATTTTTCCTTCAACATTAGGTGATTTAGGATAAACATTCGTGGATCCACTTGGGACAAAGCCATCTCTCATGATTCTAAAAATAATTCCAAAACATTTGAAGTATAAAAACTAGTGTGAGATAGATATTCTCAAGGGGGATATATTGCCTCTATGCCGAGGATCAGGTTACTGATGTTATACAAAATGTTCAATCTACCCTCATTTTACAATAGGGTGACAAGGGAACTTAGGTACCATTCCAATTAACTCATGTAGGGGAATATAGTCTTTCCTGAGACAAGTTTCATCAAAACCGGAGGTTTTAGCCTATATTGGATGATTTTCTAAAAGGTGGTCAGCACACCTTATTCCAATGATATATGGTACCTTTCATCATGAATCTAGTATAATGGCCTACACTTTCTGACCTTGTTCGGAATACATTTGTGTACATAGGTCAGCTGTCTCAGAATGTCTTGTATCTCCCAAAGGATTCTAATGGGAGGAATCTGGGTAATATTTCAATGGGTCAATTGTGAATCCTCTATATCTGACAATGAATTGATTAAACGTAAAAGAGTTAACCATAATGTCACACATCATGAGTAAAATCTGCAAATGCAATGAATGGATGAAGCTGAATAGTTTCTCAAGATCTATGAGATCATCTTGATGTTGGTTGTATTTGACCACCAAGTAATACACATAGAATTCTAATATAGTCCCATAAATTGGTTTGAATATGCGTTTCATGGACCATGTATTAGTGGATCCTACATTCTTTAGGTCATTTAGCATAACCATATAAAATATGATCCCTTGTGGATCGCTAATGGAAAACAATTACTTATCCTCATTGGATATCTAGATATTACTTTTCCATAATATCTATATATGATGGAGAGAGAATGGAACCTAGCTATAGAATAACTCAATAAGTTTTTCATTGTGTGGGTAATATTATAATTTTTACTATGGTAGTTGAGATCATCTATGTTGATAAAAACTCTAATATGATCATTATTCATCTAGATCGAGATGATATAGGCATGAAAATTGGGTACACAACAACCCAGATGATGTTCGGTTTGATATGCTTGTAAAATTTGGCCAAAACCATTACAATGTGTGATGCATCAGAATTTTGGGAGGCTTCTTGAATCTATAATGAATCTTAGGGACACAAAATTGTGGATAGAGACATGGGGATCTAGTCCTAGAATTTCATCATACCTTTAGGAAAAGACATCACTTGGTTTTTTCAAGAAGTAAACATACATCTTCCTCCCCTCTGTGGGTATAGTTTTACTGATTGATATTAGCCTTAAATCATCCTCAATATCGTGAATCACCTGAGTCACCTCAATTAGGGTATTTTAGACACCATATTTGAATGAGGGAGGAGCACAATCCAAATCCTCTTTGACTTCAATGTAATAAGAATCCATAGGTGGAGGTTTATCGCATATAATAAATTTCATGGGATCACTAGTCCCTGGTTTCATGGATATTTAATCTATGCTAAATGGTTCTTACTCTGGAAGGACCATGTTGATAGGGTATGAAAATCCAACTCTAGGAATCCTATGACAATGGGGTTAATTCTAGATGTCAAAGCAGTTTTGGCTGATTGGATTTTTGTAATCCATCCACAATATCTAGAATGGGTTAGAGTGTCATGAAATAGTGTCTAGGGGGTGAACATATATGTTCTTTACTACGTGGGGGGATACTGGTATCTTGTTTCATTGTTCTATGTATAACTACAAATTATTCGATGGATTATTCTTCCATTTAGGTATGTGACATCCTTATATATTATAAATGAAAACGAAACATCCCAAATCTGTGGTGGTCATCTCCAAATGTTGAATTAGGGGAATAAAACCATCATATAGATCCACTGATGGACAATATATAATGGTTTTTTCTCAACCTCATCGGTATGAACATGATTACTATCCCCCATATAATATTAAATATCAAAATAGGGTGTTCCACAAGTTTCAACGATTGACACATCACCCTGAGATGTATGTAATTGACGACTGAGAGACCATTTAGGGCACTAGTTTTATGAGGAGGTGACATTTTCTTGCAGTTGAAGCCATGACCTACCAAAAAACACATTTTATGTAATACCTTATTATACTAAAATCATTTCATTGTGTGAAAATGTTTCAAATGTATTGGGTCTTCAACATAATCCTCCCACAAAATATCTAGATTGTCAAGTAACAACATTAAATATTTAGGTCAGATGGAGTCATATATAATTTAGTTATCCCCCTTTTTTATCTTGTGTATGGGTTGGGATTATTTTAATATCAGGACATATACCCTCTAGGAAGTATTGTATTTACATGCCATATAACATAGTTATGATGTAATGTTGGTTGATCTACCCCTGCATGAGGGCGAACTCATATTCAGTAGAGAATGAGATAATGGCATCAAAATCATCTTAATCATCCTCATATACAAGGTAGGTCTCTTAGAATAATACATATACTTTAATCTTCAGAGAGATATTCAATGTTGGATAATGGTCCTTACACATTTATTTGACATGATGTGGGATTCAAAGATTGAAATCCTTGTAGGTTTGTTTCTTATATGATTTATTATGTCTTACTTCAATGCCAAGTTTTCATTTATACCCATTAGGGATCACTCATTGGATGGGGGCATAATGGGGGTTTCCTAATTTACCACTAGGTTTTGGCTAGTGAAGGAAATATAATGTATCTCATTACCTATGTCACCCAAAGACAGTATTGGTTAATTTTCAACTAGATGAGACTTAGATATTGATGTCCATGAATGATTGTGGTGCTTTCGCAGCTACTTAGCAAGTTATGAAAGCAATGATAGTTATGGATAATATGCTCAATCACTAAACATGGTCAACTATGGCTCTATAATATATGGAATGAGTTGGGGGGACTATGACAACAAACCACTATGAAAGACATGTTTTTGGTCGTAGTAGTATACAATACTCATCTTGGGGAATAGTCTTCAGTTTTTTAGCATCATTAATTTCCTTGATGTCCTCATTGACAATGTAGATTGTATGTATTCGTGGGTTTCACTGTGCACTCAACATCATTGTGAAATGTGATGTGGTCTAATAAAATGGTAGAATTCATATCTTCATACTCCTTGTCATCATTAGAGGGGTCTTTAAATGGTGGGAATTCACAAGGAAGATTCCAAAGATAAGAGACCCAATTCTTCAGAGTCGATGAGATGGAATTGAAAATAGTAGATGAATTTTGATTCCTTTGTACTATTATCACCTAAACTATTTGGATTTTTCAGGCTGTGAAATAGATGAAAAGGAGTTATCTAGATAAGACATGAAATCATAGAGAGATCTATGATGGCATAAGTAGGTATGGATGATACCATGGGAACGATCAACTACCCTACGATTCCACCAGTATTCGTAATTTTTAGTAACATGGTAATAAAAATGCTTTAATTCACCATGACCATAGTTATTATGATTGGTTTTGGTGGATATATGTGCCACTTCTACTAGGATACTTTCCATATTAATTGAACCATTATCCACATGGTCTTAGACACAATCCATGAACTCATAGATTTCTATGATGGTTTGTCCAAGGATTTTGTGGTAAGGGAAATGATTAGAGTGGTTAGTTTGTTCATCATCATGGGGCCTCCTTCATGATGGTAGCTTAAAAAATACCTTTAATGGGTAAATGTGAAAATAGCTAGGAACATATACATCTTTGAAATAATAAGTCAGTTTCCTTCTGTTCGGAAAGGTCTCTCTCAGATCATGGCCCTGAAAAAGGGCAAGACTCAATAGTGGGCTCAAATCTAGATTCTCCCATCAGGGTGGTTATGCATGGAGATGTAGTGATTGCCGATCTTGCATAGTGCAAGGCTGATAATAATGATGTAATTTCACTTGGAATGAATTTGTTAGAAAAGGGATGACAATTCCAATGGCATGGGGCCTCAGAATGTATTGAAATAGCAGTATCTACATTGGAAAATCTTATCGAGGGATATTTAGGAGGATGTATATGTTCATACATATCCTGTTGCAAGAATCAATCTAAATTTATTGAATGGTTTGTAAATTCGATAAGTAAGAACATTGGTCTATGTAGTGGATTGATATGGGATATGTGGAAGATGATCATGCTATTCTAGAGCTCTACTGTGTATTATACTACCCTAGGAGGTAGTTTTTCACTATCAAACCTTATATTAGAGTCCCTCTCTCTTGAAAACCTATGAAAACCCATGTTTACAATAATTTTACCCAAAGGGAAATCCTATTTATCAATGTGTGGGCTATATTTTTACAGGGTAGTAATAAAATTAAGAGAATAATAATGTCATCAATTCTTGATTTTTCATGTTCGAAGATGCATATTCCATAATATGGTAGAGAACAATGAGGCTCACAACATAAAATTATTTGAGATTATGGTGGTACTTGAATGATATAGCGTTTCTGGACATTGGTAGTGCCTCCAATTAAACCTATTATAAATGTTGATTGATGAATTTGTGGTGCCCCTAGATTTATGGATACATCAACTGGTGACACTAGTGGTGGATATACGTCACCATTATTGTCTTGAGGAAACACGATGTATGACCCTTTTTAAGTGACTCCATAGTGTCGATGTTGAAATTGAAATTTGTCCAAAAAAACAACTAACATCTGATCATTATCATCATTTTTACAAATTGTTTTTCTCATAAGTAGGGATATATCATTGGTTGGCCCACACATTGATAGGTGATGTATCATATATTGGTGTAGGTGTCGAAATTGATTGGTGAGGTGTATTTTTTGAGAGGGATGAGCCACTGGGCGAGTAACATGTCCACTTAATGTCGGGTCACAAATTTTATAAGGAACCAACAAAATCATCAGGTACATATTTGGACTGGGTGATTACTAATACTTAATGTGAAAGTATAGAGGTTTACATCAACATGTAATAAGGTGTCTCACCATCTTAGTTAATCATCCAAGACCATAAAAGATAATCATTATCTTGGGAAGTGGTATTGATGTATACAAGAGATGATAGAGATGAATACACCATGATCCCCTTGATTGGATACAATACTTCATTCAACTGGATGTATCTATAATGGGATATGGTGATCCTATATATTTCTCCATCTGTTACGGAGAACATCCCCTATTGGTAACCTTCCACAAACCTTAATATATGGAGCAGAAAACTCCATTACTGAGTCATTGTTACCTGTAGAAATAGAATGACCAAATAGTTCAATGATGAGCTGGAATTTCAAAAAATATTTCAATCAAGGGAATAATTTGTTCTCCCTTATACAATAGGATGGTTATTAAGGGAAGGGAATGTTTCCATCATGGGTAGGACCTCCACAATATTCGGTGCTGATGTGGGTAGGACCTCCCCTTTTTTTGGAAGTAACATAGGGAGGTAATCTATTTTCACTAGTGGTAATATCACAAGGAAGACCTCAGTATTGATTGGTTGTATCTTGTGGGGGAAATTCATGATTGTCAAAATGGAAATGGGGAGAAATTCCATGTTAAGTGGTTGAGATATATAGTAGAACTTCATATTGGTTATTAAAATAATGGTTATTATAACGACATTGATTTGTGGAGACAATTGGAATAACTCTATGATGACTGTTTAAGGAGTGATGTGGACCTCCACACTGTTTGGTTGAGACTCAATGAAGGCCTCTATGTTGGATAGAATTTATATAGTGGCTATGAACTCCATAGTAATTATAAATAAAGTGGGGATAGACTCTGTTTTGATTGGTTCTAGAGCGGGGAGTACTTCATCTTCAACTAGGAATGACACAAATAAGACATTCTCAGCAATTATGGGTGAGAGGAGGATCCCATCAAGGGTTTGTGATGGTTTTGGTTGGACCTCTCCACTAAAACACATTGGAATGGGTTGGACCATAAGGTCTATAAGTGGTGAAAACATTTTTCAGAGTCAAACCAGCCAACTCTTAGGGAGGATCAGGTCACAATCCCAACAAGTTGAAGAAGGATCCTTGCTCATCTATCACAGGGATCTAGAAGATAGCTCCATCAGCAGTTAGGGCCACTAGAGCCATAGAAAATAATAACTATTATAATATGTTATTATTTATCTTCCCGGGTGTCTATGTCTTGTATTTTGTAATGGGATTGGATTAGTATGGGCAACATACACCTCTTCTTAGATTTAAGGGACTTGTCGTCGCCTGTGTATAAGAGGCATAATGGGAGCCCTCCTTGGAGACTCTCGAGAAGTAATTATGGCTTACATGACTCATACATCCCCCACCTCCTCAATATATGAGTTAGATTCATATCATCTTTTAGGTAGTGTCTCGTGAACATGTTTTCCATGAGAATAAGGATTGGTTTCTTCCGAACATTCACATGGGGGTGGTGGAGATAGTGAGGCGCTAAAGACTACTGGTCCGAGTGGGATATGTACCCTGTGGGAATGACCCCCCTCATTCTCAATGGGGTGTAATAGGGTATCCATAACCCTACTATGGAATATTTCAATGGGTTATATGAGAGGTGGGCTACCAGCATCTAATGTCATCAAGGATTTCATTGATGGAGAGTAGTCGTTGGGTATAGTCACATCATTGGTTCTCATAACCCAGTGACTGTGGGGAATGGTTGGATAATTTTATATAGTTGGGTTTGAACAATACATGTGGATTCATCCATATATATAGATATAAGAAAATTTATATCCATTTCGTCAACATATCCAATAATTTATGGATGTAGAGAGAGATCTATGCTAATAATTTTTCATACTAATGATTCTAAACTTCTAATTTCCTCAATTTATTGTGAGTTCTATGCTAGAACCACAATTAAAATTGTGTTACCAATGTGTATATAAATAAATATATAGTGTTATGTTAGTCTATTTATGTTTCAAATGCTACTAGACCCTATTCTTAGAGGAATAGTTTCATATAGATTTCACCTTTCTGATTATAATGTTATTCAATGGGGCATGCCTGTGTATCCAAACATTGTTTGCACATGAAGTCTTATTTGTTTCCCAATATTTGAGATTACATAATGAATTTGGAATTAATCACATTCAGATGATATTTCTTCCCCTTCATATATATGTGGTGTTTGTATGTCAGTTTCTTCATTCTAACGATTTCTCCTTGGAATTCGTTTCATATTTCATGTATCCCTCATAGTGTTAAGATTGATATTTGTAACTCATTAACATTTTCCTATATTTATGGATTACATATAATTAAACTCTCTATGTATATAAATTATGATTATATATTGATAAGGGAGAAATTGTTTTGATGAGGGTCATTACATTGGGCTTCACTGGCATGCCTAGCTGATGAAAACATTGGTCACCTAAATTCATCTTCATGGGAGGGAATCTCATAGAGGCATCTTGGTCATGAAACCCATTGAATCCCATGTCAATCATGAGATATTAATGCATTGGGAATAGTTATTATTTGTATTTTACCTAAGTCTTCCCATGGTCATCAGAGATTACATGTTTATATTTGTAAAAAGTTCTATATCTTATAGAAATGGATAATAATTCCCGGTTGAGATAGATCAGAGAATAGATTTAATCTTTTGTGGATACTGGATGATATTGATCAAAACACCCCTTGAGGTGAATCATGTAGTTGTGTCCCTATGAGTGAAGATGTCACACATGTTATGTTTACTGATGGATGGTTCAAAATTTCTTATGGCGATAGATAAAGGAGTTGTGTACCATAAAGTAAATAAGCCATGCCTTTATGGTTTCTCGATGGTTGGGATACCCTTTGAGGTGAACATATTATGTTTTATATGTACACACATTGAGGTTGATTAGGTAGAATAATCCCAAGGAGGGAGAATGTATGTTTCATATTGATTGGGATTGAACCTCGGGGTGGCATGCTACGTACCATGTTTAGGATACAATAATCAATACCTAGGGAGACGTCATAAATTTTCTTGTTTGTCCATTTATACCTCAAGGAGACATCATACATGTTCTTGTTAGGGCGTTTATACATCCGGGAGACATTATACATGTTCTTGTTAGGGAGTTTATACCTCATAGAACATCCTGGTGGATTTGGATTTGTGCCTTTATACCTTCGGAAGACATCGTACATGTTCTTGTTAGTTGGGAATCAAATCCCACATAGTTCATATGGGATTGGTCTTATACCAAATATGAGTCCCAATGTATCATTTGGTCATGAGAATTTCAAGATCACTACAATCATATATTCCCACATGAGTCACACACAATGTCAGAGAAATTAGAAAAAAGATTTATTACTCATGCCTTGAGTTTAATGATGGATTGTGTGGGGATTATGTGTTCATGATTACCATTGAAATATGATTCATCTTATATGGGATTGTGTGGTGATTACACATGGATGTTTCCCGAGAGGGATCAAATTACATGTGTGAGGTAGTGGTGTGGGAGAGATCCCATTTCACTCATACCATGTGCATACTCTTCATATCGTATATGGTATGGCCACATATTTATGTCAATTTATAATGATGTTTTCATAATGTTTAACATAATTAATCTAGGATTTGAAGATGGAATATTTTATGTCTTACTGATCGAACATTGATTGAATCACTCCTCACCCATTGGATTTAGTAAACCTTGGTCACGATCCTCTGGGTGTGTCAGGGGGTTGGAACTACTAGGTTAAAATGATGGGAGGTATGGAAAGAGTGTTTGATTAGGATGTCCACACTTCAGTCTATATGCTATGATACAGAAGGGGTTACAAAACCTTCACTATGATGAAAAAAGATGGTAGTAAGCTTTTTCTACACTATGAGTTGAGTGGGTGGACATAAGAGAGTGTATATAAAATTTTAGTCTCGTACCGGGAGGGACCCATCTCACCCATCGGCCTTGGTTGAATTTTCTAGAAACCAAACCTAAGAAAAAACAAGGTATAAATCATCTCAAAGTCACAGATTTCATTGCATTTTTAATTACTTCCCCCAACTCCATCATAAGAATCCTCACATGCACCCTTAAATTGTTGTCCAAAACCATGGCTACATACCATTTATTGTTCCTAGCATCCTAGATAACACAACAAATAGTCGAAAAAACCATCCCGTGGATCATAACCTTTGTCCCCAATTGCCATGTCCCCTAGAACCAGCTCGAAATCACCTACTACATGGGACCAAAGGAGACATAGAGATTGAAACTGTATTTAAAGAATGTCCAGACTCCTTTGACATAATAACAATGGAAGAATAGGTGCTTTGATGTTTTCTGTTGTGGCCAGCTGCATCATTGGCACCGGGACGCCAAACATGCACCTATTTATTACACATTCTCATACATTGGTAAAGCATGATTACACAGGAACCAACCCAAGAATTTAAACTTCCCAGGGATCTCCTTGCACCAATGCTTCAAATCCCATATGTCCATACCCCTGAAGGAATGGATCATGATCTTGAACACACAAATATAGAATCTAATAGTAGAGGTTCTCGAAAAATTACACTACTTTGGCTCATCCACAAAGATGATTCTATCAAAAACCTCCCTTTGGTCCCTATTCAAGATCAAATAAATGAATGTAGAATGAATACATGACTCACTAAATGAAACGGTCAGAGCTGGGAAGCCCAGAATGTGAAGAGTTGTTCCAGACTAGTTTGAGTTCCAAAAGTTGACATTGCCCAAACCAACAGTCCAATCAACACATCCTTCCATTACCTCAAAGTGATTCAACAAGCATCAAGAAAGGCCTGATAATTTCTTGGGATTCAAGGATAGGCTCCCCCAGTCCTCCCTATATCTATCAGTGATGGATTTTGAACAAAGGGATATCCTTTCAAAAATATCTCATTGTAATCTTTTCTGCATAGCTTGCATAGACTCCGCCACATCATGAAGACCAATACACCCTTCAGCGACAGGTCTAGCCAATCAAATCCACATTGACCAATGAAATTTCCCAACTTGATTTTCATCCCAAAGGAAGATAGTCTTACTATTTTTTAAGATCCTGATAGTTCCCTTCAATGGAATAATAATGGAAAACACATGCATTGGAATAGGGGTGAGAACACTATTGATCAAGGATATCCTACCTCCAATGGAAAGAAACTGATTTTTCTTAACTGGTTAAGGGTTTTCATAAATTAATACATTTAAAAAACAAAAATTTAATATTTATCAATAGAAAATTCAATTTAGTGGGATGAATCCTAAATTATATTGAATGGGAACGAAATCTGTAAGAGTCTATAGTATTTTTTTAGATTCATTTTATAATTTTAATACTTCACTTTTTATCATAGGTTATTTCACTAATGTTTATATGATTGTTTGTTTGATGATTTTGTAGCATGTTTTAAAAAAATGTATTCATAACTGGTTAATTTAATTTTAAAATAATGATTGGGTGTGTTTAGTAGGAATAATTTTTATTTATACATTCATATCCTCTTCACACATTCCTATATAAGAGTTTTTGTTATCATCATATTTTATAATATAGTTATGTAAAAAATTCAGATGTGTTGATGGAATCTATAGGGTAAAACAATTTATATCTACTATATTCTAAAGTAATTCATTGAAGGTAATAATTCCAAAGAATTTTCTTGTCAATATCTTGTTTTAGTGTATTTAATTAGTTTGATAATGAAAAACATCATCATCCTATATTCTATTCCCTAGTGATGTAAATAGGTTCCCCTTAAAGTCATTAATAAATTACCATATAAACTATTAACTTTAGATGAAATATATTTATTCTCACTATTTCTAATTCTTCATTGGGGGTTTCATCCATTAAATCCTATGAATTATGATGTTTTTGTTTTTTTTCATGACTATGATGAAGTAACCTATTTTATTTCATACGTTTGGGGAATGGATGTGGAACTGTTAGTTGTTCAGTAGTGAAAATAAAGGTTCCTTGTTTTTTATAAAATATTTTCTAGAATGAAAATGTATTTTAACATTTTTTATTTAGAGTATTGAATGGAATCCTATATGAATTGTGAATGTTTGAACAATAACAAAATATCTTGGTCCATTTAATAAGAATGTGATTTTTTTTATCATCATCATAGAGGAGACATATATAATTCTATATCTACAATTATTATTGTTTTTTAATGACCAAATTCTACAATGATACCACAATGAGGGAGAGAGATAATTGATCATATGTCATACATCAAGTAGGCCCCGATATAATGACCCACATTGATGGTATAATAAATATAATAAATTGGAGGTATTACATTCTATAATATAAAATAAATCATGAGATATGACTAATATACCATAAATAACCCAATAAGTTATTAATAATGGAATCCAAAACCATCCCACAATGAAAGAATCAGTATAAGTGATATAGGTAAAAGTGTCCAAAATTAAATACCCAATAGAAATGGTAATGTTCTAAGTTAATACTGTATTGAATGATTCATATAATCATCATGGAAACCTAAAATTTAGTTTATATACATTTTGTGAGTATACATGTATACACAATAGGAAAACCAAAATATTTTGTGCACATGTGAAAGTACCATACTAATTCAATTGTGATAAAATACCATAAAGAAAAACACCTAAATTTTACATCAATAAATCAAAGACTCAAGGATGTATTCTACCAAAATAACACAAACAATGTCTAATGACATAATATAAACCATATCGATAACGGGAAAAAAACACCACTTTCCCACTAATTTTCCACCCAGACACCCAAATATGATCATTCCTTGATATCCAATATATTTAAAATTACTTATAAAACCACCACATAAGAAATGCCAAATCACATCATACAGATAGACACCAGGTGAATTATGCTAATGAACGATCAAATATTATTATTGTCAAAGTTACCCAGAACATATCATCAAAAATCATTCCATTGTGAGAGTAGAAGGGTATCGTGAATATGAAGGATTTCATACATGTTTTCTCCTCTTAGAATTAACTACCACTGCCACAATCATCCCCTGAATCACTGGCATATTTCATTCAATATGAAGACACCTAGGCCACTGCCCCACATCACTGTCAAATGAAATCCCACATGATGAGACCTGGTCCATCATATGGGGCACTAAATGACTTACTTACATCATATAATAAACATTTTTAACCACTAAGATGTGTGATTTATCATGATAGGGTTTCGAACCATCAATCCTCATTTCTGGGATTCAGTTATAAACACCCTCCGAATGAAAATAAAGGATGCGGAATATAGTTCTCAACATTCATGGAGTGAATATAGAAATTACATGGAAATATATAGGTACATGTTTATATAATCCACGCACAAGATCATACTATATGTTCACAACATAACACTAACCATAACATGACCCTGCTACATTAGCTACCACGACTAAATGAATAATGCCCACAAACCACATGCCACATTTCACCTTTTCCATCCAATTCCACTATCATCTCATTCATTTCATTATTAATTATTAACAAAATTTTACTACAAAACCAATCATTTATTTATATATTAATAATTTACATCCCATTACCAAAAACAAATCATATTCAATTAAAAATTAATAAATAATTTTTTCATAAATACTTGGTAATCTAGCACAACACCGCAACACATCATGTGAATCTCATCATTCTCATAGAACCATCACCTCACCAACCAAAAATCATTCCAAATCAAAAAATATCCTCAGATTTCCAAAATCATTGTATAAAAATTCATCACAAGAATACCCATAAATCATTTCCATTTAAACTATCACCTTACATCGCTAAAATCACATTTATACAAAGCATTGTCTTACTACACCAAAATCATGAAAAATCAAACCATCATCATACTTCCCCAAAATCACCATCACATCTCATCCATCATCCCCACACTACCCAACCACACTAAAAGAACACTTCTCCACCACATATAATGACTTCATAATTTTTTTATATTTAAGAAGGAGATTATATCAACTGAAATACTTTATTTTCGGGGAATTATCACGTTACTGATAATCCTAATGAAACCATTTCGTTGGACAAATATAATTGATTTGAAAATATCAATTTTTGGATCATACCATGAATCAAAAAAATAAGTAATGGTTCTACAACACAATCCAAATTATTGGAAAAAATCCCCAAATCACCAAAATTTTTAGTAGCACAATCATCCTTTATAATAACAATGTAAATATAATATCAATGTTGTAAAAGAATGTGAATATTTCTCATTTTCTCCATCAATTATAATAAATAGTTATTTATATTTTATTAATCTATTACAACAGTCTCTAATTGATAAACCAGATAAAAACTCTCATGCATGATACAAAAATGAAAAAATGAAGAAATTCCATTCCATAATGAATCTTTTAGATCATACCATCCATCCTACTAATAAGAAGAACTTCTTAGTAAACAAAAAATATACCACATGATCAATGATCAACCTAAAACATTCATCATAGGGTTTTCAAATTAAATCTAGAATTAGAACCCAACCAAAACCCACACAACCATATCTATCCCCTAGAGAATATTAAATGAAAATACCAAAGAATAATAGATTTTATTACCCCCAAATGACCACAATCATCCTCCATAATTAAGATATCATGTCAGGTTAAGGAGGATCGGGCGATCCGTCGTTATCACCTATGGATGTTCCAAAAAATTGAGCAATAATGGTACACTAGTGAGGAGGGGTTTGGCCTAAACAACATTTTAAAACATGTAACACAACACATTCATTATGTGTAACCATTTAATGATATTAAATACATGATTTTTCTATAAATTAAATCTTCTAATGGAAATTATTATTCCTCATCCTGAATTAATTAAACAAATTTAATTAATTTCATTATTTAAATCCATTTCATATGTAACACCCCATGCTTCCACGATACGCTTCTCTTTCAATAACGCAATAGCTTGCATTGTACACAAGTTTGAGATTCTAACACACTGTGACCAATCAAAATAGCCATTATGAATAGTAATACCCACTTTTTGAAATTATATATATTTTATATTTCAAAATGGACTTCATTTTTGCATTCTTAATATCGAAATTACCCTAAGATGATTTTTTTGTAATTTTCTGATAACTTCCAATTTTTTATTAATAGTGAAAAATACTTAAAACAACTTTTTTAATCAAAATAATTTATAGTGATAAATTATACTATTGAGTGGTTTTAAACTATAATTGTAATACATTTTTACCATTATATCCAATGGTGGTCATTAGAATTAATTTCACTTTGAATGTCGACATAAACAATTGTCAATCTTATGATATATATTGTTTCTAAAAAACACGCTATTTATTGTGACAGCGGGAATTAATTATGAAATTAATTAATGAAACTTATATGTTTGGAATTTTGTAAAATAGACATCCTTTTTTAATTCGGAATATCAATTATAGCTTAGGGTGAAGTTTTGGCATTGTTCTGAAAAACTTCCATTTTTGATGAATAGTGAAACCACTAAGTGGTAGTTAAAAAAATGATTTTTCATTTAAATGAAACATTACCACTTCTTTGTTTTGATTTTCAAAAATCCAACATGCATGGTTGTCATTAGGAGGTAAAATGTTGTTCAATGGGATTAAAATAATTTTTTCGTGATTAGTAACTTTTAAGTTTAATTAATCGCGATTAAAGGTAATTAGTGAAATTTAAGGTAAAAATGATATTTTAAAAATATGAAAATACCATTAAACTTGTCCTACCCCTATTTTATGAGTCCAGTCCGACCAAGACAATACATGGGTCAACTTGGGGACCCCATGGAGCCAGTTTGGTAGGAAAATGACACTAAAAACCTTTTATTTAATGTTAAAATAAAAAATTCACCAACATGAGTCGTTTTACTAAAAAAAAATGGAGTTATAAAAGTCATATTTTTGACTATAAATATTAATTATAAAGATAAAACGATTTCCTACATCATGATATTTGTTTTATAATTTTTAGACATTAAATAAATTAAATTATTTATGACACCATGATGATGCAGCGATTACCTCATTAATTAACGATTTAAATAAAATGAAAAGATAATGTAAAATCTAAGACTTACACTTGTCAAAACCTATTGGATGAGTAGATATAGAACCCTTATCACCTTATCCTAGAAATATATAAGTTTGGGACCTTTAGAATCTGAAAAATCATTTCACAATAAAGTAACATTTCAATCTTTCCAAGAGTGCCCCTCCTCTCCACTTATAAAAGGCCCCCACCACTACCACCTTATTCACACCATCAAGCCATTTGTCTCAGCCAAACTCTTCCCAAATACTCTCCCAACTTCCCTCCCTTTCTCCTATAAGCATCACTTTGGTCATAATTCTTCCCAAGGAAGCCTTTCGCTCAAATCAAAAGAGTTATCCGATTTTAAGGTAATGTCTTTGCTTATGTTATTTTGTTTATTTTGCTTATCCAACCCCCTAAACTATTTTTATTAATTTATTTTGTAACAAAAACAGTATCCTCAATATACTAGGATGTTGTTATAAGATGTATTCGAGATACACTTACACACACCTACATCTAATGGTTAAAGAACATATTGTTTCTGTGGATGGTGAATTTCTGCCTCACGAAACGATGATTGTTCAACACTCATATAACACCTTAAAAGGTGTCCATTAAGATGTCACAATATTTATAAATAACATATAATATGTTTATGTTTTACTTAAGGTTCTGTATTGTACATTTATGGCATAATTTTACTATTTCCATTATGGGTAAACACAATATTTTCATTTTAGGAAGTGCGGACTACCGCCCCCTCAAAGTGATTTGAATTGTTAATGCCATATGTGGGATGTATAAAGGAGGGAGTAAATGATATTATATATGATATTATACTGGAATTATAATATACCTTTATATCATTATTATTTCATTAAATATGAAATAGAAATGAATGTAGCGTTCATGCGTACGTACGGCTTACCGTCTCCATGAACAGTGCATTTCATTTATTACCTTTAAACGTTATGGAATATTATAAATGCATGTATATACTGGATATATATGAGATGTATGATATCTATATCATGAATATAATTCTGGATATAATGTATATATTACCAAATGAAAAAAGTGTAATTATAAGAAGTTTATTTTTGACTCAAGTACCTAAGATCGTCAAAACGACTGTTATTAACTTAAATAATTACATAATGTTCATAACATGGTAATAAGTGATATAAAAGGAATAAAAAACATGAAAAAGGTTCTTAATCTATTATAAATTAACTCTAGTTTATTATTCAGGTGGTTAAAGAATGGTTGAGTCAAGACAGGACACAAGGTAAGGGAACTTCTTAACCCAATTTCCATTCTTTGGGTTAATCTCCTATTTTAAAATTATGTCATGATATTAATATGTCCTATATTGTACTTTATTTATGTGTACATATAGTGAATACACATTAAGGATCTATTTTATTTAAAAAAATGAAATTTTTATGGGACTTCGTCTCAATCTCCTTTCATTGAGGCATATTTTGTTTTATACACAAATTTCTTTTATACGGTGTAAAAACCCCTTTGACTTTTACTTTCTCCCAAAAGGAATCTTTTTATATGAAGCGTTTTTACTAAACGACAAAAAGAATGTTTTTTTCTTACGTATGCGGCGACAATGACTTCCCTGCCGTCGTGACCATTATTTCAGTTCCGGCTTCATCTACAAGACATAATTTTTTTTAAAATGAAAAATAAATATCAAGTTTATATTTTCTTTTATTTTGGTATTGAAAATGGTTTTGAAAGTGTTTTTATTGTATCAATTTGTTGTATTGATATCTTGTGATTGAAATGTAGAAATTTTATGTTTAATTTTTGCATATTTTATGTGATATGATTATGTTATGGTTTATGATATGTTTAAACCTATTCATATGAGGAATGCATTGGACTTAATAAGTGACGGGTGGAGCCCACTATAGCTCATCGATGCATCGGTAGGTCTCATTAGACAAACAAGTGTCTTGGCACGAGGCCTTGACAAAATCTTATTGTAGACTTGGAATGAGGCCTTTTCTACGTGGTTATGAAAGTCTATAATTATGCATTACATCATTATGAAAGTGATTATTAATATTTCATGTGATTATTCGACTAGTAGAATATCCATGTGAGTAAGTAAATGGCATTATTTCATTTAACTTTTGCCATATTATGCTAAAGTTCAAGTTTAAAAGGCTTTTGTTTTAGTTATACATTTCCTTAAATGGTAATGTTTATTTATGAAAGCTTCCCCAATATTGTTATCCTTACTGAGCATCTGAGCTCACCCCTTTCAATGTTTTATTTTTTCCAGGATGTGAAGAAGTATATTATGAATGACCTGCAGGGATAATATAAGGGGATATGAAGAGAATATGTCGTAGTTTTGTTTTAATTTATGATTTAATGTAAGACTTATGAATGTATCTAGTGTTTCCATGGATACTAAACTAATCGGTCTTTCGAGACTTGATCTTTTGTGATCATGCCAATGTTACGAAGTAATGCACCGACCCTGGGTAACTGGGGTCGGGGCGTTACATCATATATTCTTTACCAGCTATATATATAATGTGAATTTGGCTACCTACATATGCTATGAACAACCAATTCAAATCATGTACCCCTTTCACGACGTGATTTTCCCACCCCATCTCTAAACAAAATAGAAAATAATCAAGCCTCCAAAAAAACACATCCAATACCCAAAATTAATAAAAAAATATATGCCTAGAAGGCATGTGCTTTTACATCAAATTCCTCTCAAATTATTCTCACCCCCTAGAATCCAATACAAAGATAAAATGTAATGGTATTTGAACAACCACCCAACAAGAAACCTCTTAATGATATAACTATTTATCAATGATACAATAAAAAAAACATAACAATCTAAACACCCCTGAAACACACAACACATCCACAATACACCTCATTTCACATAACCACACTATCACACAACTATATCAAAACCATTTTGACCCCCACATATCCCAAACCAACACCATTTACAACAAAAGAATTCTTATCCCCAAAAACATGAATCTCAGAATTCCATTCTCAAGGACAAGAGACTACCTTCTCTTTGGACGTTTACTCACCAACATGATTTTAATCGCATATTAGTGTTATGATTTTATTTTCATAAAGAATCATGTCATACAACTTTCTTATATCAGTTATTTCATCACACATATTAAACCAACAAATTATTAAATATCATAATATAATAATATACAAAAGTCACATATCAATAAAAGGAGTAGTGAAAAAAAGTAAAAAGTGATTTCGGTAATGGGAATGAACCTACACATATCATTCCCATTTAAAATCCAATTGGACACTATAACTCCAAAACAAAAAAAAAATAATAATGGAATATTTTACCCGCATAATTCATTCTCTTAGTGATCTGGTATATTTATGATATTCACCATGAACATCTCACTGTACATGATATCTAACACTCCCCAGTCAATGACATGGGAGTCATCATTATGTTATCGACAACACCCTGTTATGTGGAGAACAATGTTGAAAATTTCCAAAAAAAATTTAATTCAAATAGATATTCCACATCACAAACTGAACCCATCACCTCAAAGGGACAAATAAAACTAGTGAAATCTTACTACCATACCAATCCTTGTCTTTATATATTGAGAGGAAGCCATTATGAACACGTGGTACAAAATATCAAACTACATAGGCCACATCTTATGGCTGGAATTCAACTAATTACAATCTAGTAATTCATACTTACTATCATGAACATGAAGACCCTTCACTGTTGTTCTATGCACCACATTAAAACCAATAACTACTACCTCCCTAACCTACATCAAGCACAATGGAGAAGAATATAACATCAGGTATATGCCCTCAGATAGGGTATTACTAATGGATGTGTGAAAGATATTTTTAAAATAAAACTCATCGAAAGTAATATGTTGTTCCCATTATACATCAAAGTTTATTATGCACACCCACAATATGACCACTAGTGTCTAGATGCTCTATCCTTCTACCCATCCATATGAATGAGTGAAGAAGTGTTTATATGTAACAATGTCACAAATTCATGATATAACCCACAGACATGTAGGTTAAATGTGAATAATAATATAATAAAATGGACAATGAGACACTATGAAACTACACCACCTCATCCACATACTTCTTATCTAAAGAATCAACTAATCATGACACATTGATCATTAAGAACTGGGTCAATTTCAACAACTAATAAATGATTACCCAACTATCATCATAATCTTCATGACATCTGGGTAACCCTGTGATAAATTTAATTGATACTTCATTCCATTTCCTCTTATGAATGTCTAAATGGTCTAAATATCCCCTGGGAACAAGATGCTCATTACTCACTACCTAAAAAATCAATCACTTCTCCACAGACCTTTCCACCATCAATTTCATCTCGGGCCATTAAAATTGGTACCTCAATCTACAATATATCATTAATTATCTTGGGTGTACCCACAAAGGTGAGCTACAAAATTAAAAAAGGTATTCATTATGAATCACTGCCCAAAAAAAGTTTTCTCCCCTAAAACATCATTTTGTTCCAAAAAATCCTTGAGATCATCATCATGTTAAACATGATCATGCACACCACTACCTCTATATCCCCCAAATAAGACTCCTACACCAGATTCAACATAGAATACAACACAATTATATAAAAAACAGAATATAACATCAAACCCACATTCTTCTATGTTCAATCCTATCAACTCATCCATTACTCTACAAACATACTTAGACTACTGAACATCATCCTTCTATTATGTTATACTCATATTTTCAACCAAAACATTTCCCAATCATAAGGTGTCAGAGATCTCAAAATCATGATCTTGAATAAAATATATACACCTATATTTCAAAAAAATATATATACCCTAATAAGTATAGATATACCTCACCCTCTTCTGATATATAAGGACCATGAAACACTCCCCAATGTCGTAATTCTACCATAACTTCAACAAAAAAGCCACCCCTTCCAACACTAGATCTTGGTATTCAAAGTTATTATCATGAGGATGTAACAACCGAGACACATAAGAGGTCAATTACATAAACTGCATCAACCCACATCACAGTCCTAGATCAGATTCATCACAATACATGCCAAAAATCAAACCCTCCCCATGAAACTAAATCAATGAAGATCTAACCACCTATTACTCTAGTTAACCAAACATATCTCGACATAGATTAGTTTATTAAATAACCTATTTTTTTATTTTCTTTTAATGGGGAAAAAATAGTGAAAAAATAGTCATAAACATCTCATTATACCCAATAAAATGAATAAAAATACAAACCTATTACATGATTATGGGGCATTCCATGAAGCAAATAAGATAAAATTCATCATTTTTACTTCCACAACATGATGAGAAACTAGATTCGTAATGAAATTCACATATCATGTATAAAACGTACACATAGACGTCATTATATAGAGATAATGACATCAATGAACTATTAAAATTGTTCAAATATGATTAGCATGCTTCTCCCATGACTTCAAGTATGTCAATATGTTTCAATAAACATGACTATGAACTAATCTAGGATTTTATGAACACATATTTTATAAGTCCAATGAAAAAAGATGGGGCTTCAATAAAAGTTAACAACCTGACTAAAAACTCAAAGAACTCATACATATATCTAAATGTATTTTTCAGGGTATTTCAATAATTTGACATCATATGGTTATATTCCAACCACAAGATAATCATAGAAAACCATTTACACACTCTCAACTGCTCTAAAGAACCATCTATTCATGGAAGTGTGTAATGATTCTTGAATATCACTTGTTTCATCCTCTAGTATTTTATACATATACTCAGAGCACATTCCCCCTTCTTAAATAACAACTATAGAGTATCCCACAATGACACACATGGGTAGATAAAACATTTTCTCATTTGATGATCTATGTGAATCTGAACTCCTACAACTCATATGGTTCAATCTAATAATAAGAACTGGTTATTGAGAAGACACTTGGATACAATTCGGCCAAGAACTCAATAACATGTCTTTGGTTAGTGTCCCATAATCCTAGAGAAAATAAATCCAAAAATCCCCAATGACCATTTGGACCAAAACTATCCCAGTATCAACTAATTCCTCAAAAAACACAACAAACAATGAAATAAGGGGCTTCACACATTGACTACCCTCCTAACAACCCCACCCGTCAAAAAGAATGTTGGACATCTACATCTAAAAATACACATATCCTCCATAATAATTCAATAACCAATTGTAAAGAATATAAACAATGGTTACTAAATATGACATTATATGGTTCCATATATAGTATGAAATGATACCCAATTTTCACAGGTGGTCCAATAATCATTTCACTCTCTTGGTACACATCAAAATAACTTTTTTGTGCACCAATTTTCTTGTAAAATATAGGTGATTATGAATCCAATATAATTCTTTAACCAGAGCATGTACTAGGGTGGGTTATTAAAATTAGTGTGGAATACTCAACTAAAACATGTCACAAAAAAGAGTATATTAAAAACTGAGTACACCATAGACGATCAATGACCGATCTATTGCTCATTCATCCATAATGTGAAACTGAACAAATCTATATCCACTACCTCTCTACAGTTGTAATCTTACAAGACGATTATTGTGATAAAACCATTATATTAAGAACATAACTAGGTTACCATATATCATATACATTTTATATTGGTGGAGAATAAGCCTACTACTCCTAATACACAGTTGGAATCACAAGAAATAACTATAAAGACTAGCACTGAAACAAATTCACACCATAAAAATACTTTTAAGAACCTCTGGGTTGAGTTTGGGATATCTCCATGAAACCAAAAAAACAAAAACTAGCCTAATATCTCAAGGAAAGGAACATCATACAGTTGCCACATATGGGTGAATGGGAAGCATCTGAGGTCAAATCCCAAGTAGTAGAACCCTATATGGTCTATGTACTTGATACCATTATCTAAAAACCCCTCTACATGAGGAACCCTAATGATTTCCCTAAAATGGTGAACCTCCTATTGAGTGTATCCACTCAATATGCCCCACCTTTTTCTAACCTAGTAGATATATTTTATATGTAAATGGAGTAACAACATTCATCATATAAGATAAGAGAGACACCTCATATTGTATCATATTAGACTCATAGTCCAGAAACATATCTCAGAAAATATAAAATAAGCTTATAAACATGATTACAAATTTTGCACCAAAATACTCCCATACTATATTGAAATAATCTTATGTCTCTTCACTAGCTTCATGTTTAATGAAATGAACTCTACCTATAATTATTTCTGAATTTTAACCCATGAAACATCTTCTACCTTCAACTCATCTAGATATTTTTTATACTAGTGATTTTAAACTTCAGACATCTAATATACTACCAATGGGTCCTAGTATCCCACCAGGTCCTTGGACAAGTAGAAAGAGATCTCAAGATCCTCCAGCCATCCCTTTGTCTCCACATCTGAAACAATACCCTCATACTTCTCCAAATTCTTTCATTCAAATCATGCAACACCCTATACCAAGCCTCATTTTTCTCTCTCAAGTCAACATTATAGTGGTTAACCATATTAGTTTGATGAGCCTCAATTTATTATTGTACATAGAGATTAGGTATAAGATCCATATATAAAATTGTCAAAAAAATTCTAATTCTTAACATTATGAACTTTTTTGAGATTTATTTCATTTCAAATTATTCATTTTATTCTTCACAATACAACCAAAATCAAACCATAAATCATGTTAGTGTTAAGAATATACCTCTCCATGGATTCTAAACTAAAAAATGTTCTACCTCACTAGGTCATTCAATATTCTCATCTTCCATGCACTAGATCATGGGGGCCCTAAAAACCCATTACCTAGTTGGTCTCCAGGGTCTATGCCATGAACCGAGCACCACTATCTTAATTAAAAAAATTGACTCATGAAATCACCAATTTTTCTCACAATAAATTCTATCACGTATCCAAAACACTATCACTAATACCACTATATCTTGATCTCCTCCCCAAAATGAAACCCAAATGTGGGGTGGAGAGATAATAACAATATAGTCCTGCCTCTAATAGGTCATGAGATTTAAATAAGATTACATGGAATATTAGATTCCATTAATGGGAGGAATTACATTCTATAATAAAATTGTGATTAGTAGGTAAGATGAATCAACCACAATAAACTACATGAATTATTATAAAAGAAAATAAAAACAATCCAAAAATGTATGTATAAATAAAACTGATATAGGTAAATGCCTTGAAAAGTAAATACCCCTGATAAATGATAAATGTTTGATATATTACTATCTATCATAGTCAACAAAATACTCTAAGAAAACTAAAAATAAATTTATATACAGAGTGTGAGAATATATGGATTCAAAGTAGGGAAACCAAATTCTATCATGCAGATTAGAAGGAAGAATGATAATCCAGATGTGAGAAAATAGCAGATGAATATGAAAAAAATAGGTCAACTATCCATCTCAAACTCACTAGCGCATTCTCACCAAATGGATAAACCCATGTGTAATTAAATAATATGAAGTAGATGAATAAAGGGTACTATACATGGATTTCCAACTATTGTTTTACACAAAAACTCAAAATTTGTATGCCCAGGATATCTCATCCCCTACTAAAAAACATATACCACTATACTAGAAGCACTATCACATCAAATAACTCTCGTAGAAATCTAGTCCACAACCCCAAAATAAAGTCATATCTCATATAACCAGAAGTAACCTACGTAATCACCTCACAACCATTATCATACCCAGATTATTAGTTTGTCATCTACATGAATAAAATCAATCAATTTTCCTCTTACTAACATTAATGACCCATGACATAAGATTCCTGAAAACCAGGCCATATCACATCTGTCCCAAAGATACCTAGGCCACTACCTTACTACATGACCATATCACATTCCACCAGAAAAACATGTACATAACCAAGTGAACTAACAGAACTTCATCCATCACAACAAATGAATTTATACTATCCTAGAAGACAGATCTGTGATGATTGTGTAGCCATCCATGTATCATCATTAGTGGGATGTTGGTAAAAACAAATTTCATATGCAAATGTGTGTTTTGAAACATAGTAATAGTCACAGGTGGTGTGTGTGTATTGAAATAAAAGTGAATATACAAGTATAAATATAACAGCCACACATAATCCCATTGTATGGGTTCACAAAAAACAATAACGAACTAAGAACACATTCATTATCACCACCACAAATAAATTAATCATACAATAAAAACCATGAGCCACATGTCACATTTATAACCAATCCCATTATTAATTTCACTATAATAAATCAACAACATATAACAAAAAGTCCCATAAATTATTTTTTCATTAATATATTCCATAATAATAATAAAAACAAACCTCAGTTATTAAAAAAATTATTATTAAATTATTAGGTCTCTACCAGGGCATGAATTTCATCATAATTAGTTCAACATTCCCATAAAATCATTACCTAGACACCCTAAATGAAAATAAAAAAACTGTCACCACACATCTTTATAACAATAGAAAAAACCATCACACTTCCACCCCAATAGATCGTCCATGAAAACTAGCACCATTCCACCCCCATAATATTGTCCAAACAATCTATCACCAGGCATCACCAAAAGAATAGAAAAGAAAAAAAATCACATCACCTACCCAAAAACAAGTATGCATGTCACCCATCACCCACAAATTCCATATACACAGAAAAAAACACATATTTTCTCCATGAAACTTGGACACACAAACTATTTTATAGAATTATTAGGGAGATGTTATGAATTCCACTTCATTATTTTAGGTGATTTATCCAAAAAACCATATTCATTGGGAAACAATTTCATTACATAAAGATAACTGATTATCTAATTTATAATATAGGTTAATTTTAGAAAAAGAAAAAAAATCAAAGGGTTAGACTAATCATTCCAGATCAATGAAAAAAACCTCAACAATGAAAATTTATATCATGGAATTTCAATCATATGATCACAATTTCATAATAATTCCAACTCTATAAAGGAATGAATGCAATTCCCCTTTCCCCTTACAAAACCAATTATAAAATTATTTATCATTAATTTGTCCATAATAACTATCCCCCATTTACAAATAAGAGAAAAATGTCATCCACTATACACAAAAATAGAAATTATAGAATTACGTACCTCAAAATGGTTTCTGATCTCACTACAAACCATAGGGTGATGAAGAAATACATAGAAAACAAAAAATCACAACACGGTCATAGATAACCCTATATCTAATTATCGGTTTGTCAAAACATATCCCAACTCACAACCTAAACTGAAAAACTGACAACCACATCTAATCCCTAGGATTAAACAGGAGAAAACATCTATAAAGAAGAAAAGAGATTACCATCGACCACAGATAATACTCCACCAGAACCAAATGATCAATCTGTTGGAAGGAAGGTAGAATGATCCAACAAAATAACATATGGAACTAAAAAATATGAGTGGAACTAAGGTGAAGATAAATAAGGAGGAGTTCACAGAAATTTTATTTAATTCCTTATACTCGACTCTTTCACATCATTTATCCCTTTTATAATATATAATACATGGGTTATCCAAAACATACAACATCATCCAAAATTCATGTCACCTAGGCTAGAATTAATTACACATCAGGAATTCATTTTGTGATGTAAATCCACATCTTCGGTTCTCCCACATGTAATTTTTTTTGGGAATCTAGAGGGATACAAATCCATGGACCACTAAATAACAATGTTTACCCCATTCAAAATTTGATATTTCCACTATATATTCGTTACACATCCAACAACCCTAGAACATCCTCATGCATCCACTGGAATAGCTTCAACCATTAACACCAATAATGTAATGGTCTAAGAAGGCATGAGATGTTACATTCTTCATGTACATGGAATGTTTTATGCCCATATATCAGGAATGAAAATTTATATCACATTATGTTTTATGTTTCATTTTGTTTGAGTGGATATTAATGGCTACCTACATGAACATTGATATTAATTGATAGTTGAACATGAACAAGATATCTTCACAAATATTTATGAATCATGATAATCTATTGCTCTACCAAATTTTTTTGTCCCTCTAATTTTGGAATGTGTTTCTTCATGTTGGATGTGTTTTCAAATATTTAAACCACACTTAGAGAAAAAATGTGTATAGTTCTAATCTAGATCATGAATATCATTTGTTATTGAGAAAGTCATATTTTTTACTTTTGGTGGAGGATGATTCAAATCCTCCCACTATGTATTTTGTGTCTTCTAAGGTGATAGGGTCACAAATATAAAAGAAATATCATTTTTATATGTAGTAAGAAACTCAAGAAGTTCTTATAAGACTATTTCATGATTTGATGTCCAATTAGTGAATTATAACTTAGGATGATGTGATTATATTTATTATACACATTTATTAGAACATTTATTATTTTTACAATTTTGTATTTATTAAATTAATGAATATTCAAATCCAATTGTTAGATACTATTAAAAAATAAGAAAAATCTAGAATATAGTAGATAAGATGATTTAATATCAGGTTGATCGAATATCCAAATTTTATTCCCATTGGACAACCAAAAATCATATTGATAATGTTTTCAAAAAGTATTATGACTGATTTTTAATTGGTATCATTACTCTTTAAAGGTATTTTTTTAACAGTAACTCAAAAATTAATTTTTATATATTTTTAATTCAGATTCATACAAAAAACAAATTCTTAGGATGAATAAATCATAAATTATATTGATGGTGAGTGGGGTATTTATATACCCAATTAATTAAAAATTTCCTTAAATATATGTCACCATGTTTTTGGTAGTTGGGTTTTGGGAGGAGATATAACGTAACACCCCAAGATTTCATAGTAAGTTATTCAATAAATTGCACTACACCCAACACCGAGTTCTAGTGCACCACGCCTTACCTAACAAGCCATTCCAAAGCGGTTATGAATATTATTAACTAAATTTTGAACATTATATAATCTTTATAATTATAAAATCCATATTATGAGTTTATTAGACATAATTTAAGAACAAATGCATTTTTTTCAGATAAAAGAAGTATTTTTTTTAAATGCAATTTTATAGCCTTTTAATGGTGAAGCCTTTTTAAATAAAATATTTGAAAATTTTATATATTCATTATGACAAACTAAACCTCTTCTTTATAATCGAGAGATAAGAATTTTGTTTCAATAAATTTTTGGTGTTTTTCTGATAACTTTCATATTTAGGTGAATAGTGAAAATTATTATATTTTAACTGAAAACAACATATTAAATAAAAATAATTTATATTGTTAAATTATAAATTTAAATGGTTTTTAAGTATGAATAGATTATATTTTTACCATTTAATCCAATGGTGGTTAATTTAAGTAACTTAACTTTGAAATTGGACATAAACAGGTGTCAAACTTTTGGTTGTTATAATTTCTTAAAAATACTCCTTTTGTTTTGACCGCATGAATTAATTTTAAATCAATAAATTAATCTCTTATGTTTTTAATATGATAAAATATACTTCATTATTAAATTTGGAATATCAAAATTAGCTTAGGGTAAATATTTGGTATTTTTCTGAAAACTTTAAAGTTTCGATGAATAGTGAAAAACACTGAGTTATTGTTTAAAACCGGATTTTTATTTAAATAATTATTTATTTTATATAAATTTATTTTATGTCAAAATAGATACATAATACCTATATATGTTCAATTTAATTCATTGGATTCAGTTTATAATAATTTTAGATATATAAAAATTTGATTAAACTTTTCACCGTCTTTTACCCACCTCCTAGGAGAATTTTCAAATTCACATAAAACATAATTTTACTGCTTCTATGAGTGTAATTTAGAAAATTTGAGAGACACGGTTAATATCAAGGATTCAATTGTGGTTCAATAAGATAAAAATAATTTTTTATGAATAGTAACTTTTGACTTATATTTACCGCGGTTAAAAGTAAATTGGGTAATTCAAGATAAAAAGTATATTATAATAATACAAAATTATCTTAAAACTTGTCCTAACCTTATTGGATGAGTGGTGTCTGACGATGTGAATCCTTGGGTCGATTTGAGGTCTCCTTGGAGCCACATGAGAATGATAATGACTCTTTAGATTAATTAATTTAAAGTAAAGACAAAAATGACACAAAAAAATATCTTTTATTAACATAATTTTTACATGGGGTAATATAAGATATATTTTTGACTTTAAATACTCATTGTAAATATAAAACTATTTCCTACATCATGGAAGTTTTTTAATAATTTTTATACATCAAATAAATTAAGTTATTAATGACATAATGATGATGCCGTAATTACATTATTAATGAAATATTAAAATGATTGATATTATAAATAAAACAATAAATATAATATGAGACTTTTAATGAAGTAAACGAATTTTATTGGTTACAAAAACATGTAAGTATTTCTTAAATGAATTTAATTAGAAATAATAATGTTGTTATGACTTTATCAAAAATCAATTATTGAATAGTGTTAAAATTGACATAAATGAGTTTTTAAAACGAATATTATATTATTAATTGATATTCTATTTCTAAAAATCAAAGGATCGGCCAAAGGACATATATCATGATAGGTGTATCATTAATGGAACACATGAGGGTCACTTGGATGTATATAGTATGTTTGTTAACTATATACTATAAAAATGAAAAGTGACATGATAAATGTCAAACTAAATAACTAAGAGTTAGAACTAAATTATAAGGTTAATATAATGACCCAAACCTGTCTAAAATCTATTTGTAGAAATTATATAGACCCATCCCCAACATAGACTTTAAATAATCATCTTTTTAGCCATTATAAACCTAATATGAATTTATTATAAATTAATACTTTATGTTTTTCATAAAGAGCCCCTCCTCCCCCTTATAAAAGGACACCACTTATATCCAATTCCTCACACCAATAAAGCCTTTTAAATCCTCCAACCTCTTCCCAATTAATCAACCTACATCCCTATCCTCCAACTAGAAGCCATACCTTAGGCATAAGGCACTTCAAAAGTCCTTTTTGGTTCAATCGAAAGGGAGTTACCCAAATTAAAGGTAATGATTTCTCTTAGCTTCTTTTCTTTTATTTTACTTCTCCAACCCCTAAAATCTTCTTATTATTTTTTTTCTAAAAAACAGTATCCTAAATATTCTACGATATTGTTATTAGATGTATTATCACTACACTTACACACACCTCCATCTAATATGTGAAGAACATAATGTTTTTGTGGATGACAACCAAATGCCTCACGAAACGATGATTGTTCAAATATATCCTACCACATCTCATGGTGGCCATTATGATGGCACTATAATTAAATATATTTTTTTATAAGCTTATGTAACTTCATTTTATAGCATACCATTATTTGTTTCATGTTGTATATATATATATATTATAATTTCATTTGAGGAAGTGCGGACTACCGCCCCCTCAAAGTGATATGACACGTTCATACCATTCATGGATCTTATAAAGGATGGTGTTAATGAAATTAAGTAACACATATAAGATATTATATTATAATGTAATAATAATATACCTATGTATCATTTTTTTTGATTCCTTTACAATGAAAAATGAAATGGAAGTAGCATTTGTGCGTACTTACGGATTACCGTCTCCACGAACACGATGAGATTCATTTCCCCATCATATATATTCAAGACTAATACATGTTTGATGATTAAAATTAATTTTTAAGAACTTCATATCAATATGGATATGAGTATGATACAACCTATCCATAACAAACAAAACTTATATAACGATGCATATAAAGTAATACGAATCAGTTAAAACCCTAAACGATGATAATAATAAAATATTATTAACAAAACAATATTAAAAGATCATATATGATATCATATTTATGTATATGATTATTGTATAATTTAATAAAAATGATTTTACTATTATACATGAGGTTAAATTCATTTATACCCTGGTTTACTTTTTATAAGACGTTTATAAAGGAATCATTCTGTTGTTTTCCAAACAAGGTCCTCTTTAACCTTTTCGACAAAATTAAGGTAAGAATGTCTTTTTTATAACTTATACGGCAGGTGTGGCTATTTTCCACCATTATAAAATCAAATAAGCTTTCATTACAATCTTATAAGAATATTTTCAAAGTAAATTTTTTCTTTTTTAATTATTTGACTTTTAAATGATTTTAAAAAAATAGATATTTCTCTCAAATAGTTTTGATTTCATTTATGTCGACATCCTTTGATGGATTTTAAGATTATTTTAATTTTATTTATTATGATACAAAACATCCATATTGTATTAAAGGTTTTGTGATATGTTTGAATGTGGATGTGTTATTTTTATACCATTCATGGTTTATGGAGATAGTATTGACATTTCGTATGATAGTTTTAATATAAATGTTTATGTTATGTTATGTTTAAACCTATTCATCTGAAAAATGAATTGGACTTAATAAGTGATAGGTGGAGCCCGCTATAGCTCCTCAATGCATCGTTAGGTCTCATGAGGCAAACTAGTGTCTTTGCATGAGGCCTTGAAAAAATATTATTTGTAGTCTTGGCACGAGGCATTGGCTATGTGGTTATAATAGTCTAGCATTATGCATTCCGTCATTATGAAAGTGGTTATTGATATTGCATGTGATTATTCGACTAGTAGAATATCCATGGGAATAAGTAAATGGAATTATTTCATTTGATTTCTGCCATATTATGCTGAATTTCATGTTTAAAAGTCTTTTGTTTTAGTTATACATTGCCTTAAATGTTTATGCTTATTTATGAAAGTTACTACTATATTGTTATCCTTTCTGGGAATTTGAGCTCACCCCTTTCTATGTTTTATTTTTTCCAGGATGTGATGAAGTATTTTATGAATGACCTGCAGGGATAATATAAGGGGATATGGGTGTGGAGACAAGATGTTGTTGTAGTTTTCACTTTATGATGTAATGTAATCATTATGAATGTATCTAGTTATTCCAAGGATACTAAACTAATCGGTCTTTCGAGACATTGTATTTTTTGATCATGCCAATGTTATGTAATAATGCTCCGACTCTTAGTAACTGGGGACGGGGCATTATAATTGTTATCAGATGAAGTTTAGTACCAACCGTGGAAGCTAGATTTAGATGAACTTTGATTAGAGCACAGAGACCTAAGATGGACTTTGAGGATTAGTATAGAAGAACTTCCAAGAATATTGGTATTGTAATGATTTTCTGAGTTTTTCGAGCAATAAATCCATGTCTGGATACGAGCAGGTAGAGGCGGCTCTGGCACAGATGTAACAAGGGGTAAAACCCGAAAAACCCACTTTGAGATAGACTCGAACGGGAACTGGTGCACAACAAAGGGCCTTGCTGCACTCTTATTTACAACACTCTCGGGGGATATGCTTAGGATATTTCTCATTTTCTTTAAAAATCATTATGAAGGGTTAATGAGTATATAATTCATCAATGAAAACATCTTTATGATTATGTATTATATCCAAAAACCATTGAATTTACATTAGGTATTTTACAAGTTTGGAATTATTCATTGCAATTCATAAACTGACCTAGTTTATGTTATTGTATAGAAATGGTTCCCATTATAGGGAATGTGAACTCCAGTAATACGTATGATCCAAAGAGTAAGAAGGATCATATATTTCACAGTATTCTTCCAACATTTAGAATGGAAATAGTCTCCCATGTATTCTCATCATATAAAGAAATAGTATCATGTGTTAATAAGTTAAGAAAAGTATTCTCTGATTCCTATGGCTTTGATGGGAAACAAGAGAAGAAAATGATGGAAGAGAGAAACATAGATAAAGGGAAGAGGGAATAGAATATTTTTCCCATATGTGATAAATATTGAGAGAAACACCTTGGAACTTTCTTGCAGGGAATGGTTGTTTTTTATAAGTGCAGAGAAAAAGAACATGTAGTACGTGACTGCAAGGGTAAGAAAAAGGTTTCAAATGTACAATGCTTCACATACAAGAAGTTGGTACACTATTCAAACCAATGTCCAAATCATCAAAGTATGCCCCAAATGATTCTATTTGATAATAATCAAGTTATGATGCTACCACAGATGAGGTGGAATGATTTAAGTACTTATGTTGTTATTAGAGAATTCTGTCATTTGATTGTTGTATAAAAAATGTACTGGTTTTAATAATTATTGAGTATATAAGGATTGTAATGCAGTACTATTTCATTAAGGACGTGATATTGTGTGGAAAAATGAAAAGGGACTCAATAGCTGGTTAAATTTTTTGGAAAATATATGGTTGATAGAATGATAAACCATAATATGGTTCTGATAACGACCTAGTGATTTTGGAATAATACACAATTGATTTGGATAAATTATATTGAATATTCTTGAATTCCTTGAAACTGATTTATGATTTGTATATTCCATCATTGATGGAGTTTACAACATTTTTGGATAGAAGGAATATATCCAGTATTCTATAAGTAATAAGGGATCATGAATGTAATCAATAAGGTTTTATGGTATTTCAGGATGTTTCAGTGTTTTAAAAGAATACATGATGAAGGTGTTCACAAGATATTATGTGGAAAAAAGGATCTTCATTGTGTTTACCTACCTTATAAATTTTGGACTGTGAGTTTGGACAGAAGTATTTTGGATAAGTCTAGTTTGAGATTTTTTTTGGATTTCCATAAAAAGACAACCCAGAGGTCAGGCGGCAACCCATTGCATCCGGCTAGGCCGCGAGACTTGAACCCACAACTAAAGGGCTAAAAGGGTCTATCACCTACCACTAACCCACGTGATGTCCTGGATTGAATAATTTAGTTTTTTAGTGGTTCTACTAGATGAATTATAAATTCATTTTTTAACCCTATACGAATAAGAAAAATAGAATATTATTTTTATGTTCTATTATCTTTTAGAGTGAATGATGAGTTTGAGGTAGAACGTAGTTAGAGTATGAGACTCTACTTGTCAAGTATATATTCTTCATCTTCTATTATGAAATGAAGAAATTAATTCTTACACTTTATTGAAGGGATCTTAAAACAAAAAATGTGTTATCCTAATACCATATGTTTTGTTGAACCAATAGTATTTTAAATCATCATAGATTGATAAATTTAAGGCCCCCAATTTTACATTTGTTTGTGATTTATGACCTCAATCACTACCTATAAATATTTATATTTTTCCTCCAATTATATGTCTCTAATTTCCCCCAATGGTTTCCTAATCTATATCATAATTTGATGGTGACCCTTTCATTTACCTTTTCCTCTTACTAAGACTAAATTTTATTAACCTAATTTCCTATGTGGGTTTTCCCAAAGGAATTTTCTATTTTCAACCATTTATATTCAAAAATTAATTTCAAATTGTGAGGATGCAATTTATTGAAGAAGGGAAGAATGTAACACCCCAAGATTTCATAATACATTAATCAATAACTTGCACTACACGCAACACTGAGTTCTAGCACACCATGACTTACCAAACAAGCTGTTCAAAAGCAGTTATGAATAGTATTAACTAAATTTTGATCTTTATATAATCCTTATAATTTTAGAATCCATATTATGAGTTTCTAAAGACCTAATGTAAGAACAAATACATTTTTTCAGATAAAAGATTAATTTTTCAAAAAATGCAATTTTACATCCTTTTATTGGTGAAGCCTTTTTAAATCCAATATTTTAAGCTTTTATATATTCAATTTGACAAAATAAACTTCTTCATTAGAATTGGGACATAAGAATTTAGTTTCAATAATTTTTTGGTGTTTTTTTATAACTTTTATATTTGGGTGAATAATGAAAAATATTATATTTTAACTGAAAATAACTTTTTAAATCAAAATAATTTATATTGTTAAATTAATCATTTTAATGGTTTAGAATTATAAATATATTATATTTTTACCATTTAATCCAATGATGGTCATTTTATGTAATTTTACTATGAAATTCGACATAAACATGTGTCAAACATTTGGTTGTTATTATTTCTTAAAAATACGCCTTTTGGTTTTGACACCTGGAATTAATTATAAAGTAAATACTTAAACTTCTATGTTTTGAATTTGGTAAAATATACTTCATTATTGAATTCATAATATCAAAATTATCTTAGGTTAAATTATTTATATATTTCAGAAAACTTTTAATTTTTGATGAATAGTGAAAACCACAAAGTTATTGTTTAAAACCGAATTTTTATTTAAATAATTATTTATTTTATTTAAATATATTTTATGTCAAAATAGATACATACTACCTAAATAAGTTTAATTTAATTCATTGGAGTCATTTTATAATAATTTCAGATATATAAAAATTTGATTGAACTTTTCACCGTCTTTTACCCACCTCTTAAGTGAATTTGCAAATTCACATAAAACATAATTTTACCACTTATGTGAGTGGAATTTTGAAAATATTAGAGACATGGTTAATATCATGTAGTAAAATTTGGTTCAATAAGATAAAAATAATTTTTGTTGAATAGTAACTTTTGACTTTTATTTACTGCGGTTAAAGGTAAATATGGTAATTCAAGATAAAAAGTATATTATAATAATACAAAATTACATTAAAACTTGTCCAAACCTTATTGGATGAGTCATGGCCGACAATTGGAATAATTGGGTCCATTTGGGGACCCCATGGAGCCACTTGAGAGTGATAATGACTCTTTAGATTAATTAATTTAAAGAAATGACAAAAATAACACAAACAAATATCTTTTAGTAAATTAATTTTTAAATGGGGTTATATAAGATATATTTTTGACAATAAATATTCATTGAAAATATAAATATATTTCCTACATCATGGTAGTTTTTTTATATTTTTTTTACATCAAATTAATTATGTTATTAATGACATAATGATGATGCAGTAATTACATTATTAATGAAATATTAAAATAATTGATATTATAAATACAAAAATATATATAATTTGAGACTTTTATTGAATTAAACGAATTTTATTGGTTAATATTACATGTTATTATTTCTTAAATGAATTTTATTCTAATTAATAATGTTTTTATGACTTTAAAAAAATCAATTATTGAATAGTGTCAAAATTGACATTTATGAGTTTTTAAAACAAATATTATATTATTAATTGATATTCTATTTCTAAAAATCTATGGTTCGTCCAAAGGACTTATCTCATGATAGGTATATCATTAATGGACCAATTAGTTGTCTCTTGGATGTATATAGTAAGTTTATTAACTATATGATATAAAAATACTAAGTGACATGGTAAATGTCAAACCAATTAACTAAGAGTTAAAACTAAAAGATAAGGTTAATATAATGACCCAAACCACGCTAAAATCTATTGGTTGAAAGGATTTCGACACATACCCACCTTATACTTTGAATAATCCACTTTTGATCCATTATCAACCGAATATTAATTTGTTAAAAATTAATACTCTAAGTGTTTCCTAAAGATCCCCTCCTCCCCCTCAAAAAAGGACACCACTTCTAACCAATTCTTAACAACTATCAAGACTTTTGGCTCGTCCAAACTCTACACAATTAAGCTCCCTAATTACCTCTCCTCCTCCTAGAAGAATTACCTTAGGTAAAAGGTACTTCAAGTGTCCTTTTTGGTTCAAACCAAAGGGAGTAACCCAAATTAAAGGTAACAATTTCTCTTATCTTCTTTTCTTTTATTTTACTTCTCCAACCCTGAAACTCTTCTTATTGTTTTATTTTGTAACAAAATCAATATAATAAATATTCTAGGATATTTTTATTATATTTATTCGAACTACACTTACACACACCTCCATTTAATGGGTGAAGAACATAATGTTCCTGTGGATGGCAACCAAATGCTACACAAAACGATGATTGTTCAATTATCTCCTACCGCCTCTCATGGTGGCCATTATGATGGAACTATAATTAAATATATTTATATATAAGATTGTTTAATTCCATTTTATAGAATAAAATTATTCATTTCATGTTGTATATATATACGATAATTTCATTTGAGGAAGTGTAGACTACCGCCCCCTCAAAGTGATATGACATGTCCATACCATACATGGAACGTATAAAGGATGGTGTTAATGAACATAAGTAACAAATATAATATATTATATTATACTTTAATAATAATATACCTATGTATCAATTTTTTTATTCCTTTTAAAATGAAAAATTAAATGGAAGTAGCGTTCGGGCATACGTACGGATTATCGTCTCCACGAACGCGATGAGATTCATTTCCCCATAATATCAGTTCAAGACAAATTCTTGTTTGATGATTAAAAGTAATTTTTAAGTACATTATATCATTCTGGATACGAATAAGATACAACCTATCCATAACAAACATGGCTTACGTAACGAAGCATATAAAGGAAAATGAATATGTTATCACCATAAACGATTATAATACTAAAAAATTAATAACAAAGCAATATTAAAAGATCATATATTATATCATATTTATGTATATGAATCTTTTATAATTTAACAACAATGATTTAACTATTATTAAGGAGTTTAACCTACACTATATCAATGAAAAGTACAAGGTAAGGGATTATTTCACAATCTCTTCATTATCCGAGGTTGTTTATACGTAATTATCTGCAGAGAACTCTTTATCATCCACATCCATGTTTCATAAAAATGTATTTAAAATCATTATTACTATTTTACAGACTATGGGTTAAAGTCATTTATACCCTTGTTGACTTTTTATAAGATGTTTATAAAGTAATCTTTCTATTTTTTTCCAAACAAGGTCCTTTTTAACCTTTTCGACAAAATTAATGTATGAATGTCTTTTTTTATATTATACGGTGGGTGCGGATATTTTCGGCCATTATAAAACCATTTAAGCTTCTCTTACAATCTTATAAGAATATTTTCAAAGTGAATTTTTTCTTTTATTATTATGTTACTATTAAATTATTTAAAAAATTTAGATATTTCTCTCAAATAGTTTTTATTTCATCAATGTCAACATCCTTTGATGGATTTTAATCTTATTTAAAGTTTATTTATTATGATACAAAACAACCATATTGTATTAAAGTTTTTGTTTTATGTTTGACTTTGGATGTGTTATTTTCATACCATTCATGGTTTATGGAGAAAGTATTGACATTTCGTATGCTAGTTTTAATACGAATGGTTATGTTATGTTATGTTTAAACCTATTTATATGAGGAATGCATTAGACATAATAAGTGATCGGTGGAGCTCGATATAGCTCCTCGATGCATCGGTAGGTCTCATGTGACAAACTTGTGTCTTGGCACGAGGCCTTGACAAAATCTTATTTGTAGTCTTGGCATGAGGCCTTGGCTACGTGGTTTTGATAGTCTGGAATTATGACTTCCATAATTATGAAAGTGGTTATTGAAATTGCATGTGATTATTCGAATAGTAGAATATCCATGTGAATAAGTAAATGGAATTATTTCAATTGATTTCTGCCATATTATGTTGAAGTTCCTTTTTAAAAGGATTTTGTTTTAGTTATACATTTCCTCAAATGTTTAGGCTTATTTATGAAAGTTTTTGCTATATTATTATCCTTAATAGGCAATTGAGCTCACCGCTTTCTATGTTTTATTTTTTTCCAGGATGTGAAGAAGTATTTTATGAATGACCTACAAGGAGAATATAAGGGGATATGAGTGTGGAGATAAGATGTTTTTGTATTTTTCACTTTATGATGTAATATAAATATTATGAATGTATCTAGTTATTCCAAGGCTACTAAACTAATTGGTCTTTCGAGACTTGATATTTTGTGATCATGTCAATGTTATGTAATAATGCACCGACTCTGGGTTACTGGGGACGGGGTGTTACATATAATATTATGAGAATATTATTGATTTTATAAATGTGCCCCCTTCACATACATCGGTGTAAAATGATTTTCTTAGATATATTTTATCTATCAAGCCCCACTAAATCAATATCATACTCTATTATATATATTTTTATCTATGAAAAAAATATTCAATACAACAAATTTCATATTTTAGAAAATATTATTAAAATTAAAATAATAAGGATACCCATAGTATCATAATATCATTCAAAATATAGATAAAAATATCAATTTTTTTCTAGACGATTGATTCAATTTTTCACCTCTACTAAACATTGACTTATCCTTTTCAAACTTTTACTGAGATGAATATTTTGGACTGTTATAGACCATTATTAAAAGTTTATAATTTCAATTTCAACAAATCATGATATAAATGGACTTTTTAATTCATGAATATTCATTATAGTATGTTATGGATGCCCTAATATTATTTCTTATCCCAATTTGGAGAATAAATAATTCCATATAAGAGATAGAAAAAATTTCACTATCCCTATATACGTGGGATTCCCTCAGGATATATCAATCATTTCTATATTCATATACATGAGAAATATTTTTATGATAGTTGAGATGCAAAGCATTACCCCATTTCATGGACCTGGTATATACATGTCTTATTGTCGCAACTATTAATGAATCTCATTATCTATTATGGATCATGTTATGAATATATATGGGAGAATAATTTTCAATTAATATACCATGATATATATTTCTACCAATGGAGTAGATAAAAATTCATATTTCTTTCACATCTTGTCTACACTACATATATTACCTTTATAGTGGCATGATATAAGAGCATATAAAATACTATCTCCCATTGAGTGAATAAATTATATGAAATAAATTCAATAATAGAATCATATGATTGATTAATTAGAATTTGATATAATTTGATCTATTGTATGACTTTATGTGATGACATTATATCCCACACTTTTTGGATAGTGGTGACTCCCTTTAAGCTGGTGAAATGCAATACACTGAATTCACTCCAGTGCCATTTGCAAACATGGGGAGAAACTTTTTTAATAATATTTTCGAGAATCTATAGGATGTTAACAGTATCTTTTAATAAGATCATTCTTTTGATAACCAAAATTTGGGTCCATTACACCAGTATAGCATCCAAAAAAATGTGGAAGGGCTATTCATCCAACTTCTCAAGATACTAAACATAAAAATACTTGTTTAAGTATCATTATTTGAGTTGAAATAATTTTTAAAAACAAATATGTAAAATATTTTATATAATTATTTGATTGGATATCATGAATGGACTACTATGAAGCTTCTATGATCAATAATATGAAAGATATAATTTTTTATCCAATCCCTTCATAATGATTTTAAAACACTCTTCATATTTATTGAATGATACATCAGGTTAATTCGAACACATTAATAAATTTTTGGCAACCATAAATAGTGATGTGGAAAGATTTTGAGTGTTTTCAAACACCCATAAGTGAACACAATCAAAATTAGTGACAAATAATGACAGTAGTTTATGCTAAACTATTAACTAAGATGGGTCTCTTAATGATGATGGTGGAGTTATTTTTGAGGTTAACATATTTTTTTAATCACCACATTATTATATACAATATTTATTATTACAATATATAATAAATTTGAATTTTTATTGTATCATTTTTTTGGATGAATATATTAGAAAATACCATGGGAAATACCTATAAGATTAGTAATTGATTATTACTATCATATTAAGGAAAAATATGTCCCCAGTACTGATGATTAGTAAGTGAAGTCCTAGTCATGGATTAATTGTCACTAATAATGGAAATAAAAACATTGATAATAGTGTTTTTATAATAATTATTGATTTGAAATATACACCAAATTCATTATTTGTCCTTATTTCAGAGTCTATTAGTTCATTTAATTTTTTATCATCATAAATAGAAAAGAAACCATTTTTCATACATTCTTGATAACCAAGGGGATAACTGATGAGGTTACAGACATGTCAATATATAATATGAAGTGAACCACTAATTCAATAGATTGGTTCATCTGTGGGATGACCTATATGATAGAATCTTAGTGGAGGACCTATGGTATTGTAAATAGTTGACTTGTTAACTTATAGATTTACATAATGGAAGATTATTACATTATTGAATAGAGGACCTATATAAAAGGAATCATCAGGGTGAACTCCATGAATTTTTTATTTATCATTACCATAGTAAAACCCACAATGTATAGTTTTTATATTAATATATTGAGTACATTCACAATGAGGACAGAAGATATGTCCTCAATAGAAGCTTGATTTTATTTGACCATTGAGAATATCTCTATGGTTTAACTTTTTATGGTTTGAATGGGTAGGAACTCAATATAAAGTATCTCTATTTGTAAAGGGATGATCTTCATGATTGGTGATCAATATAGAAACTATTGATCTATTTGATAATTCATTGAGAGCATAACATCTTTTATACCCATTTTCACATTACTAATGATGGGTTTATTAGAGGAATCATTGACACTCACCTCAACAGGATAAGAGTATTTCATATAATGGTATCCTTGTAAAATCCATGACATACTATTTTATTATATTGTTATTTATATGTGCAATTAAAATCAGTAGATAAAAAAATGAACCCTATATATTGATCAAAGTATATCCTCAATAGTCCCTCCCATTAGGATAAATGGTATCAATAGTGAGGCAAATGGCTTCATAAATCATGTAATTATAAATATTTTAGTTTAAATTGTGTTAAACATGACTATGATCAGTAATATACATTTTAATTGAATCTTTTCTGTCTATAAGAATATATTGAATGTCCTCATCATACCCCCTATCATAAATGTGGAACATATTTCTTTATAATTAATATAATAACCCAATGATAATGAAGTGAAAATTTTTGTTTCATACACATGAATTTCTATTATTTATATTAATTCTTATGGGGATTCAACTCCTCATTTATTTCACAATAATTATCTAATTTTAGTTAAAATATTTTTTAGAGGTACTTTAATATATAGAAATGAATACATGACACTAAAGATTCTGAGCTAGTAAGATCCTATAGAAATTCTAATGATAAAATTTCATTTTTTAGTGGAAGTATTGGTTGTTTTATATATGGTTGAAAATTTATAGAAACCCATGATGTCTTGTTTTTCCCACATCCTGGATAGTAAATTTAATTTATTATGGGACACAAATCATTGATTCCATTTTGGATGGGGAGAGATCAAGAAGATAGAAAAATTATTAAAAATAAATCCCATTAGTGTAGTATCAAATGTAATAATTTAGGGATAATGGTCACATTACCATGTAAATGAATGACTTTATTAATGATAATTGGTCATCAAAGAATTATTTTTTTGTCCAATGCTTACAAAATTATCAAACATTTCAATGGTGTGGACCTCTCGATAACCTATGTTAGTGATGATGCAACATTTTATTGTGAAATATTATTGATGTTTTGGTCATATCATAATTTAAATTTTTACCTAGTATACGACTATATAATCGATTTCATGCATTTTATGAAGTATTTTCCAATAATAATAAAATATTACCTCTTCATTAAAGGTATATTTTGAATTGATGTATTCATTGGATCATTATATATTTAAGAGTCTCGGAATAAAAATGTTTGACTGGTTATCCATCATTTAACTTATTTTATTCTCTAATATAATTTTTTTTATTTGTAAAATCAGAAATTTATCATGATCCAAGCAAGTGAAATATATTATCTAGATGAAAATGATCCCATGGTAGTGGCTTCCTATATAACCAAGTAAAACAATCCAAACCCATTTAGTCATGATATATTTAATATGTAAATTCCTAACATTTAAAATCATATTATATTTTCATTTTTCGTACCTTATGTGGTTTTGTAAAAATTACAAGTGATGTTTCTATTTAGTTTGTTAATACCTACCGAATGATTTTTATTTTAAGGTTATGCATTCATGAAAAATGGTATAAGGTAGTTTAATTTCAAATACCTAAGAAATATTTTAAAATTTTTATAGTCATAATGGATATGATATGCTTTCTGTGTTCTGTACCATGGTGTTGTGATTTACATACATTAGAGTGGGCCGTTATGAACTGTCCTTACATATTAGTAAGGAGATAATTGATTGTGGATAACTCTTTGTTTGAGACACATTATATAGCTCTTATCACCGATTATAAAAAATAAGAGTTACCGGATGACTTTGTTCTATAGATAACAACATATAATAAATAATATCTTTGTAATAAGCTAGTAGATATCCAACTATTTCACCAACGAAAGATTAATTATGGTCAATGATATATAAATATTTGATAGTACCACAATGGTCCTATCTATTTGGGAAAATACCTAATATAATTCCCATTATCAAGTGAATACATTCCTTTTTTTGTTTAATGGATTATTGAAAATGGATTGATCATCTATATTGATTGGATAGTGTATAGGCCAAGGAAAATTTTATATTTGGTATTTTATTTGTATATGACAGAGTTAGTGAATTTTTTAACTTATTTGAGTAAAAATAAACTTTTTATCCAAGGAATGTGTTCTTAATGGATGGTGTTCGTATGTATATTCTTGAATCTAGTGGATGAATCAAAATTTTAAAGGATTTAATGTCCTAAGTGGAGGCCTTGAGGATAGATTCAATTTTATAGAGGCATAAATTCTATGATTGATAATCTTTGATGAAATCTTGAGTACAGTTGATGGGAAAGATATTTCCTCATTGAACTGTTATGATGATAAATCTATGCCTTTGTGTAGACCCATAAGTGTTGAGTATTAATATCTCCATATATCTATTTTTACTCTTAAGGGATTCATTTTCATATCCTAACTGAGGAATGTTGATTTTGTCATTCATAAAGGTTTTTGTTTTCTCAATAATATATTTACACAAAATCCACCAGTTTACATTAATTCACCTATTATTAGATTTTATAATTCACCTAAAATTGTTATTTGAATTCTTAGGCTCTATAACTGGGACTTTGGTGTACTGTTATATAATATTAGGAGGCTTTCATTTATTATGATTTTTGTATCCACCAATCGTAATGGTTAAATGCGAACATGTTTATGTATAAATGATTTCTTGGACACGCTATCTAGAATGAAATTCTATTGTACCAAAACAGGGTTCTTAGTCAAAGAATCATTCTTGTGTGTGGTGGATCTGGAAGACATCCAGGCATGATGATAGCGTTATCGATGTTTTTATATGACATTCCAATGTATGTGATTGTGGAAAATACATGTGTGAGGTTTGATATTAATTTAGGAAAAATGTGGTGTTGGGTGAAAACATTAGGACAAGAAATTAGTATTTCATTATCATATTTTAAACATTTTATTGTTTTTATATTATTTCACAATTCATAAATCATAAGAAAAAATAGAATAATACATATACAAAAAGATATTTTAAATCATGTTTTTCCATATTGAAAATATTTTTTCCCTATTGTGTAATATCCCAAGTATTCATCTAATATCTTTTTTTGACATTATTAATTTGACAATAAAATATTTTCATCTATTAAACACCACATGTAAGTAACTTAATAGACTCCAAATTTATCGATTAAAATTTAATTATATATCCTAAAATCTATGTTAACATCTCTAGATTGGAAAATTATTTAAGGTATATAATTTTTTCCTCAATTAAATCATAGATTATTATTGGTCCACTATATCTAGGATCCAGTCTTAGTCCATTGTTAAAGATTATAATGACCCGTGTACCACTTTTCATACAGAACCAGCCATGGAGAATGATAATTATGGTATAAAAATTACATATGGGTGTAATTCCCTATATATAACATTATAATATATTAAAAATACATTGATCAATAGATTAATACAAATAATCCATGATCCAATATAATTTTACAATCCATGAATATGTTTAAAAAATAAAATATCACAAAATTCAATATAAATGAATATGAAGATTCTAGGTAGTCCACAACCAATCCCATGATATAATATTGTATTTTATATCTTGATCACCAAAAATTAATATGAAACCTAAAATAAATTATATATATATTGTAGTGATATTATGATTAATATTTTGTAGGATCAGTCGGAATATCTCTCATGAAGATGGTGATGAAGCATAATAATTATCTAATGAAAAAACTATTGAACTGATAAATACATATTACGTAAGAAACAACACAACCACTCTAGGGATCTATCACAATGTACCAAATTAAATTAGACTAAAATACTATCATAAATATATAAAAATTTTAAACTATTAATCAAATTCTCTACTTATTTTCCACTCCAAAACAAAAATAATAAAATTCATGTTTTCAATTCATTATATTGATATAATTCATGTTTTTCATGTAAAATACATAACTACTCTAGACACTTATTGGTCCAAAAATCTGATGATGGAATCAATTAAAAATCTTATTACTACATCTATATTCTTATTCATATATCCATATCATATCATGAAAATTCATTCGATTAATTTATGGTATCTGGAACTTGAAATCCATTAACCTCATAACCTCATTCTATCATGAACAAAACCCACTATACATAACTAATGATCATATCATTGTCACATCTTTTATAAGAATCATAATATGGTTTCATGAAAATGATGGAAATCAATCTCATTCGTTATTCCAACCCTAAATGAATTCCATTATGTACTAATTATACCATTTACAAAAGATTAATGGAGATTGGTGAAGTTGTTGGGTAGGTATACATCATCCATTATCATAATAAATTTTTGGTAAAACTAGATGAACCCCAAACATTTTTGTGGTAGAATGGTTTTCCAACACAAATGGGGATTATAAATATGTTAGAATAAAATTCATCATATAAAAATGTGTCCATCCATAAGAACAACATAATGGTAAAACATAAATACATCCCCATAATAAACCATGACAACCACTACACTATAATTGACTCATACCATCACTATTTCAAACAATAAAACCATTAACAATCAAACATTTCCATTAAATTCCTACATAAAATATTCATAATTCTCAATATTATCATGAAATTGTAACATTTTTATATTTAATAATTCTAGCTATGTTATATTCAATTAACCATTTTACCCTGTATTTTATTAAAGGACACTTAAAATAATTTACTATATCAATTATAGATAAATTATAATTTATTTCATCCAAAACAGATATATTTAAATAACAAAATGTAATATAAAAAATAAAAAACACCCAAAACAATCATTCCATCATAACAAAATATCCATTATAATTATTTCGAAAATTATAGAGACATCATATCCTTGATGAAACTCCCTCAAATAAAAACATATCCTACACCCATTGTCCACTACATAACTAGCATATGATTCATCACAATCTAACAAACAGATCCTAATATATATATATATATATATATATATATATATATATACTAAAAATCACATCAACATTGCCAAAAAATACCAAAAAATTATACTCTATAGAAATAATCATTGAATAAATATAACAACCTAGTCATTTATTAATTAAATTCACATTTTAAATGAATAAATGACTTATAATGAAATAAAATTATGGAAAACACGTCCACTATTTATGTTATTTTGGACCATTATATGTTATATCATGTAATTATAATATACAATTAAGCATCAAAACCATTGATAGTTTGGTTGTTATATAGTGATTTTATTATTATAAAATATATAGGGTTATGATAAATCCAATTGACAAAGAAAAATGAAGAGATGGCCTTTACAAGTCGGATTGTAAACTATAGAGCCCCTTTATCAATTATTTTGAGGGTCATTGCATCATTGGGATTTTACCATGACCAAGCACAAGAAATTATCCAACACATAAATCATTTGAGAATATATTTATAAGAGAAGTTTAGCTCATCAATATCATGATAGAAACCATGTATGTTGAACCACCATATGAAAATCTCACCATCCCACACATTACTCAATGGATGTTCTCTGGAGTAATAAATAGTTCTGTATAAAAACCATAAAAGTATTATTTTTTATTTCTTCATTTTTAACTTCTTTTATAATTATTATTATATTTTTTATTTATTATGTTATAATGGTAAAATAATAATGTTTGATAAAATTTTTCTTTTGAAACGATAAAATAGAAGAAAAAAACATTTTGTTAAATATATGTTCTCAATAATAAAAATATTTTTAACTAATTATTTATTGGTTATATATAAATAATATTATAATAAAACAATATTATTAAATTGTATTTATTAAATATATATGATAATATAATTTTATAAAGTCAAATGTAATTTAAATTGTAGTTAAAAAAATTATTATCAATAAATTATTTTCCAATAACTCAAGGGTTTTGATTAAAAAGCTTAAATTTTAATATTTGTATAATTATATTTAACATATTTATTAAATATTTAATATTGGAAAATTAAAAATATACAACTCTTATTTATTAAAAAAAATTCTAAGACAATCAATTTTTTGGAAAAAAATAAATATGATATAATCTTATGGTACGTATTATGAACATTAAAATTATTTTTTTAATAAATAATATAAATTGTATCCATTACACAAATAATCATTTCACTTCAATATAATGTGGTTATGATGTCATTTTATTAATTTTATAAACATTTAATGAACCCCAACAAAAATATATTTTAAGGGTATAAAATTTATTATATATGAATGTGTCACACTTTCACATCACCAAAAGTATTATTTTGATTATTTTATTTCATATAATGACATTAAATAAAATAAAACTCATATTGGGATCAAATACCTTCTTTTAACCATTATTTACCCATGTTTTGTTTTGAAATTATCACATCCTTTATCCATATTTGGAAATTGGGTATTGAATACCCATATTCATTTCCACTAAATATTATTGAACTAGATGTACCTATCCTTCAATGATTTGGGACATCCATTGTAATGCCAAAATAATTTATGGTATGTTTTTCAAAATAAAATTAAATTTTTATTTGACAACTTTGCATGTAACCCCGAGTTTAAAAAAACCAAAATATTTTATTAAAATAATTTTATGTGACCATAATAACAAAGAAAATATATTCCACATTGTGAATATGACTTATTTATTTGTGAAATATATATAATTTCCCAAATAAATATAGACAAAATATTTTTAATATTTTACTTGATTTTAGAAAAATCCATTCTATTGTCCAAATATATGTTTTCTAAAAAAATTGAATTTATAATATATTATGAGAAAATATAATAATTAACATATACAACATCTATATTGTTATCTATTTTAAATTATTTTTATTTTCTAGTTTATTATATCAAGCATTTTTATGGGGAAATTTTTATAAGTTTCAAAAAATATATATTATCTATTAAATAATGTAAATATATATTTTGGTTAATAAATGTATTTATGATTATTGAATTTAAAAAAATAAATAATATATTGAAATAATTCAAAATGAAAATTATTTTTATTTTATTATAAATATTTCAATTCATCATATTGGAATAATTTTTATTATTTACTTTGGTACAAAAAATTTATACATAAAATATATTTTTTTTCTCAAAAACATCTTTTAATAGAATTTTTCCATTATATTGTATATTAAATTAAGAAACTTATTATTATTGAATATAGTAAAATTTATTTCAAACCTAGAATAATGATGTTAAAATTTAGAAAATAGGATGCTTTCTATAAATATGAATAATAACTGTACTAAAATTTATCAGATATATAAAGGGTAGATCGAGTTAATATGTGTTAAAACTAAGTGAAAAAGTCATATCATTTCTTATTAATTAATATTGGGATAATTATATTTTGTCCTTATCATATTATAATTAAAATTGACATGTTTAATGGATATTTTTTAATGAAAATGACAAATATATTATTTAAATCAAAGAATGTTAAAGAATGTGACTCATATAGTTTTAAATAGAAAATATGTGTCTAGAAAGAGATAAATGAATCTTTTGAATGGATATAAATTTTGATATTGTTAAATATAAAATTATAGTCTTGGTGATAATTTATATATAATATTAGTATTTTTATGATTACCATAAATTAATTTCTAACACTAGTAAAATATTTATTATATTAATTAAAAACTATAATAAATGGTATAATGTTTTTTAATGTGATTATATATATTTTATTTATAGTGATCCATGATTTTTTTATATGAATACGTCATAATAGTTATATTTAAATTAATTATTACCAAAATCATCTTTTTTCATGATGTATTTGAATTCAAATTCTTCGAATAATGTCAATATTGAGATTGATGAAATTTTATATTAGTATTATTTTATTATTATTATTTTGATATCTATAAAAATATAGAAGTTTGATAAGGATACATGAAATATTTGAAAAAAATTCCCTTTTCCACTTATGAGTAAATAGTTACCTTATATTTAAAATTATTATCTTTTAATAGTGAAAAATATGTTAGCACAGATAAATTTAAAATAGGTTAACTTAGGGGATAAACTAAATGATAAGGTTTAAACCAACACAAAAACCTGCCCAAATTACATTGGTTAATAATAATTAAACCATTTAATATCCTTGATTCAAATCCCTGGCCAATTTGGGGCATTTGTGGTTAAAAAATATTATTATTGATTAATATGTTATGAAATTCCAAAAGCATCCCCACCTCAATTATAAAAACACACTCATTACTTCACATTTTTTATAGCAACATTATTATACTAAATCGACCAAGACCTATCCACTATTCTAATAATTTTTTTTCATTTTATTGAGGTGATTTTCACCCTAATAGACCAATGTCAAGTTTTTTAATAAATTATATAATGAAGGTATCCTAACGAAGGGGTGATTGTATTACCCAGCCTCTATCAACATATTTATTATTGTAACTCATATAAATAACTTTAATTTATCAACAAATAAAATATTATATATCTTAAATATACCTAAATTATATTATGGTTTTTAAACATCCATAACCCTCCCTATAACCCTTTAAATGGGAAGTGAATGTATTCATCAAGTGTACGTAATACTTACCATCACCATGTAGTGATTTAATTCATTTATCATGGAAATATATTATATATGTATATTAAGATGATTCTAATGATTATATATGATAATTATTAAATTATTATTCTAATGGAATTATAATATATTATCTACCTTATTACCTTCCAATCCACTGGGAAAAGATAACATAAACTGTCTGTATGTGCAGGCTACCACCTCCACAATGTAATGTGATTTAGTATTTCATTATATTTTACCTGGATGGAAATTATGTTGTATTTTATGAAATTATATAATTTATATGATATAGTAAACACATAATAAATATTATCCACTATTCATTCATTACATAAAATTAAAATTGAAAGTAAGTTGGATACCTATATATGACCTACAATCTCTATGAATAGTGTAATTCATTTTCTATCATTATGATTTATATCTTACTGAAATTTTTTATATAAATAATTTATATTATATTTATGTCAATTTTTAGATAATAGAGATTATGGGTCCTTGATAAATGTATAATGACTAAATCTACTGAACCAAAACATAATTAATATATAATAATGTTATTACAATAAACTATAATTTTTTAAAAAGAAAAATTAATATTGAGTGATAAAATATTATAAATAATTCATAAGTGGTATTATATCTATGAGTATGGATTTTAAATAATTTATAACATAAAATTATTTATTGTACATGATGTTTTATAATGTACAATGGAAATTGGACCTGAGGTAAGAGTATATTTCACGGTCTCATTATTATTATAGATTATATACGTTTAAGTCTCTATTGGAGAAATATTTTCCTTCCTTATCAATGTTTTATTAAAATAAATAAATAATATTTATTTTACTCACCATTTATTTATGGATGACATTTTTAAGCATTTTTTGACTATTTATAAAAGGTTTTAAAAGAATATTCTTTTGATTTTTCAAATGGGAAACGTTTTAGCCTCTTTAATTTAGTGTGAAAGGATTTTTTTTCAATAATAAATTAAGAAAATATTTTCTTATCTATTCACTGATCATTAAATTGAATAATAAATTGAAATTCTAAATGGTTATTTTTATATAAAATTTTCCCTATATATTTTTTAATGTATTAAAATTAAATGATTTCAAAGTAAAAATAGTATTTTTATCAATAATTATCCAATTATATATCTTATGGATTTTAATATATGTATACAAGCTCTATTTCATGTCATTAGTAACATAGTTTATACTATTATGATGCCATCTACTATAAACTAAGTGATGGATTATGATCAGTTTGAGTAGTGATGTACTATTTTGATAAGATTCACCAAACACTAGATAGTTTAGGAATATGAATATTTATTGGTAATAATTATTAATATTTCATATTGTTCTTTCAATACTAAATTTTATGTTGATTTTGTATCTCCCCTCACAAATGTGGAATGTGTAGGACATATTATGTGATGAGTTACACCCACTCAAGCACTTAGATATATTAGAAGGACTCATGAGAAAAACTAGTTTCGGTATTGGTTGACACCTTAACAATTTATGTAATATGTATTTGAAAAATCCATGAATAATATTCTTAAAATTTCCTACATTATAAATTTCCTCAAAATGACAATATTTTTTTAATGTCCATGTGTTTTTTTTAATTTTTACGATATCTAATTTTATGATTAAAGATCATTTGATTATTTAAATAGAATTTTGTCATCATTTATTTCATTCAAATTATTATTGATGATTATGTTACTGATTAAATGGATGATATCATATGATATGTAAATTGTCATGTTACTTATTACTTATTTACTTATGTTAGCTTCATCTGTATGAATTCCCTAACTAATTAGTATATATAACCCCTTTATTATGTTTATTTTATCCCATGTTGATGGGATGTATATTATGATTGACATGTTGGGATGAACTAATGTTAATATTGGTGTCATAAAAGATAATATAATGATGTTATATGTTTCAAATAGTAATATAATATTCAGTAATGTATCAATTATTCCAAAACAACTAAATTATTCATTACATTGGGATGAGATGGATTATATCTACTGCCAATGTAATAATGTATCCACTGACTATGGCCTATAAGTGACATGGTATTTATATTTCCCATTAGATAAATTATTATAGAAATCATGGGTAATAGAATTTTTAAAATTATATTTGGTTTCATAACCCTAGAACATACTTTGATAATATTCCCAACAAAACAACAAAGATCCTAATTCTTATATTTGAAATAAATAATTCAATATATTTAATTTGTTTCATTATTTTTTAATTTACAAATTATGATTGAAATTATTTTGATCTAATCTATTGTTATATATCTTTGTGAAATGATCCATAGACATAGAATTTGTAACTTTATCTGTGAATGTAACCCATGTATGGATATCCCTTCTGGGTGTGATAACAAAACTAGAGCTATAAATTTAGATGGAAGTGAAAAAATTATATCTATATTATGGAAACGTAAATTGGTAATTAGAAATAAATTTTACTAAATTGATCATCCTGCTAAAATGGGATACATTGCAACAATTTTAAACTAGATCAGACAACATAAAATTTCATCATTCAATTGAACAACAAATCCAATGGTAGATGAACCATGGATAATTTCCTTATATAATATAGTTATTACATTGAAATTTAGTGAATGGAATAATGTTTTTAGGGATATATACTATCAAATCAGGGATAAAGATGAAGTGTGTCTAGTGATTTAAAATATTACAGTTGTGGATATAAAAACTAGAATGAAATGGAATGAATTTAAGGAAATATTCACTTAAAAATATTTTCCCCATGAGAATTGACAAAATATGGAGATATAATTCATGAGTTTGAGAGAAAATGGAGAGGAAAATATTTATATGTACGATTATTACATTACTTGGTTAGCTAGGCATGGTGCATACTACATTTCATATTCACTATCTGATCATTGAAGTATTAAAAAATGGAGAAATAACTAAATATGGGTATTATATTCCCCTCATAAAAAATGAATAAATCATTCCCATGATATGCAGATCATGTATCCAAAAATAGGACAAGCAATCACATGAAATTCAAAATGTCAGGTGGACACCTAATCTGTTTTGCATAACCCAATTGAAAAAGAACATGGATCCTTGTTGACAACATATCCTTGTTATTGTGATGCCATCCAATAAATTTTATAGATCAGATGACTTTTCAGTCAGTATGAACCAGACATATAATTGAAAAAATTTATGTAAAAATATGATGATGATGATAAAAATATTAGAACCTCATGTGGTCATAAATCATAATTCGACATTCCATTGTGGTTCAAAAGGCACCACAAAAGCCCAAATCACATATCTTCTTTTTCATGCATGAGCATGTTGCCGCCTCACCCTTATCACTCAAAGAACCTTAGACTTGTTTTGGTGGCCTTTCACTCCCCATATAGCTCCATAGAAAAACATAATGTTTTTCAATGATAATTGTTGCACATCACCACATGCCCCTTTGTTGGCCATGCAATGCATCATTTATGGGGAGAGTGATTTTCTTCAATAATACTCATACACACTCATGAGATACCCAACCATTGAAAAATTAACATTGATATAAAAACAGAAATGATGGGAAATTATTTTGAGGCATAGATATGTTAATCATATGTTTTTTAGGAGAAAAGTGGTGACATTAACTGGTTTCCCAATTCATACCCCTAAGAGGATTTATTAAAATCATGAAGGTTGTGTTACAAACACGAGGTGCAATGAGCTTACACCAGCAGGGAATTAACCATGGTACAAAAATAAAGACTCAAGAATACCCAAGCTATAAATACAGCCAACCAAAAAAAGATCCACATACTTCAATCAATGCTCATCCTTTCTAGATTTTACTTGCTTCAAATCGAGAAGGAGGGAAGGCCGTTCATGTGTTTCCAAACATTCTCTCCAGTCCAAGATATCATCCACATTCAGATTGCATGAAACATGTCATCAATATAAGAAAATCAAATTACCTGCAAATGAAACATAAATAAATCCAGGGGACAGCATTGAAAATAGATCATCATGCTGGTAGGAAAGTATAACAGGACAGTATGTCATAAAATTCATTCCAGAATTCCTTTAGAACCGCCAGAACAAGCAGCAGATGCATAGAGATCCCCTCAAGATCATGTCATCAGAGTAGAAGGAAATGCCATCAAGTAGATATCATATCAAATACACACTGCATCTAAGTCATAAGAGACTACAAAGTCTCATCCAAACAGCATCATGATTTGCTCTACAGAATTACAGTGACAAGCCATAAGAAGAAACTTAAGCATTTCAATGAGATAACATATGCTACAGAGATGAAATCTAGAGATGAGGCAATATCAGAAACAGAGTGAAACTCATAACAGTATGTCATTAAAAATAATTTCCAAAAATTCCTAAACAAGAATCCATCGAGACCAGAGAAACTATAGTGCTTAGATCAGATCACGAAATTGGCAGAAACCTACCATTCATATTAAGGAGGAATGAAGATAGCTAACCAGCTAAACAGAGTATAAAAATAGCAAGAAGCCAGCCAGACAGGGACCTCAAATAGTCCACAAAGAAGCTATCTGGTTTTCAGAAAGGTAACAGAAGCATTACAGAAATCCACAAGTATACCAGTATTGAGAAATCCATATAAAATATAATATCATAGCTAAGATGCAGCCGACAAATCCAAAGTGTAGAATTATACAGTGATCATCAAGAGAAGAAGTTGACCAGCCAGTTAGAGAAACCATCAAACTTCAGTCCTCCTTAACAAAAAACTAATCCCACAGACAGATCAATCCCTAGCAGTCAGAATGAAAACAGAAAAGCAGGGATAACCAAACTGAAATAGATCCAAACTAAACCTTGGAGAGTCAACAACTAATAAGACAAAGAGAAACATACGTTCAAAAAAGAATCAGTGCTCATTAGAGAGTTTTATAAAACCCCTTCCTCATCCTCTCATTAAAAATGTCTGAATTAATATCTAAGTAGGTATTCTTTGAAATCTCCCATTTTCTAAAATATTTAAAAATAATTTCATCTCTATCTTTCTCAAAAGATTCAAACTCTTCATAATCAGTCACATTCTTCTTTCTACCCACATCAACATACTGATATTCCTCGACTTTTTTAGATGTGTCTGGTGTAGAGGCTTCTCTTCTTGAGATGTACAATGATCTTGTGACTATAGGTCTTTCTATTTGGGAGTAATCATGATGTTTCCTCATTTTTTTGATTAGGGGTGATGAACCCATCAACATCAACTATAGTCTTTTTTCCTTTCCATGCCATAGTTTACAGATGTTCTTCCTCCATAAGAGTATATTTGTCTTCTTCCTCATGGGGAGTATCATTACTATCATAGCTATCACACTCCTCATTCTCAACTCTCTCCGGAGTTCCATCATGCATTTTCACTTCCTCAAGAGAAGGGGGGAATTATGAGGGATAGGAGGGGTAGTTACCCCAAAAAAAGAATTTACATAATCAGATACTTGATTTTCCTCATCTTGTATATTAGACATATCAGCATTCAAAATAGGATCCATACCTTTCCTAATGTATCCAGAAGAACCAGAATTATACCTTTGACCTAGAATTCCATTATCAACCCAAATTTGTTTCCTCATTTTAGAATGGACACACAATGCAACATGTACTCTATGTAAAAAATACCTATAAATATTCCACTCCATCAAGAAAAATTACATATTTTGTTCTTACCATTATAACACCCAAGAATCTGATCAAACTTATCAGAGTGTCCATTCTCACGATCATAAGGCGTTCTTCCATGTAAAAAAATCAGGGTTAATAACAGAGTGGATCAATCAAAATAAATAGGAACATCATTTTTTCACTCATCTATCATGTGATGGAACTCTAGATGGTTATTAAAATGACATAAAACATATCTACTAATTCACGTAAGACAGAAAAAAGAGAAAATTGAATAAAAATATGGCACATATGCATGAAAAATTTTATTAAGACTAAAATATGGAAGATTTATTTGAAAAATATATGTGTTCACACTCATGTGAAACACATGACTGATCTAGATTATGTGACAGGATCAGGACCTATCACCCAGATCATGCGATGTCCCCCTGAAAATGCATTCAAATCTTGCGATGTTCCCAAAACACTTCATTATAGTCAGAAAACACCATTCAGGCACTCCACCAGAGTCTCATGAATCCCTCATGTCTCGCCATATAGATAATTTAATGTACTTTAGACATGCCTCCCAGGATACATGTTGATGTCAATACATGTCGTATATGTCTCAAGAAGCCATTTGGTCATACAATCATGATCTAGAAACAACATTCTAGAATGTAATCCAGGTATTGTAATGTATCTAGGACATACCAATGTAGATCATGGGAAATAGACTGGTAATCTCATCCATGTTCATGTGATTCCCTCTAGAAAATACATCGAGGTTTAGAGATGTCCTTCAGAAATTTTAGTTGATATCATGTGATGACCTCTATGTCCTATAATCACATTTCATATAATGCCCTCCACACACGTCATCCATGTTCAGACGATGGAATTCATGATATTTTATCCAAACCTTATGATTTCCTCTAGAGAATTTAGTCATCATCATTTTATGGTGTTAGAAAAATAATTCAGATTATTCTATGTCATTTAGAAAAGCTAAAAAGCTCATGAAATTCTCTTCAAGAGTGCCAGCAATACATCATGACATGTCCATCCACCCTCAATCATGTTTTAAAGGAAGCCAATATATGACAGGTAAAAAAATGACATGTACAATAGTCAATCAAGTAGGTTTGGTAGATAACTAGGGCAGGTCAAGTAGGAATACCAGTGTATGATAAATTTTTCTAGACTCCATATAAGGGAAGTGTCAGGGTGTATGACATGTTCCAACTGATCTATAGTCATTTTCATTCCTGTCGTAATTAGTTTACATAGGATTCTGTCATAAGTCCCTAGCTCTATATTAGACCTCTCAATATTTTCCCCAAAATGTAAGTCCCATACTAATTAGAAAATATATAATGTAATGTATATCCATTATTTATCATATTAATTATAACTCATTTGGGTTTCAGGAGTTTCAATGATTATATCACTCACATCATGAACATCTACCAGACAATGTATACTCAGTCTATAATCCGATATTAGTGGCATAATATGATGTTCCTATGATTATAAGGGTATCCTTATTGTATCAAACCTGGTCATTTGAACTATGGTAACTGTGATTCTTTTATATCGAGGATATGTAGGATTCCTTTCTAAAGCCCGAGCTCAAATGGTCATCCACCTTAGTGGAATTCCCGCAAATATACCAACATTCCAACCAAAAAAACCGTATCTCTCTAATGTGTTGATCTTCCTTCTCATCCAAAAATAGATTGAGAATTCAATTGAACTATGAGAAATCATATTTCTTCCATAACTGTGAAATGTATGATACCTTTTTAAGAAACAAGAACAACTGAAAATCCACCTCAGTGTATGTACCCTCAAGTCAGACAACATTCGAAATGTTCAAACCCATTCTATCCCATGGAAAGATCATCCCTCATCACCAAAGAAAAAATTGAGAAGTCATATAAACTAAAATGAATTTTATTCCTTCCATGACCATGATATTTATGACTCATTCCTACGTCCTCATCTCTATATTTAACATAAAATGGTTTTCCCATCACAAAGGTCATGCACCCATAAGCTGTGAGAATAATCCCTTTCAACCCATATTTTCTTATATAGAGGATAGATCTTGCTGGTGATAGGAGTTTTAATGATCATATCATTTGAGTCATGAATCTCCCCCATCTAGGGAAAACTCATAGTGTAATTCCCAATTAGTGAATGATATATCTAGACCCATATTAGGGAACTAACCTTGGGGTATGTCCCAATGTTCTGATTAAAATATGATATCTCTGATTCTTTCCATTCATATAAATATTTTACACCTTAATGAGGATAATGGTCAAAATATAGGGCCCATGTTCCCCAATGTATGTATGTTAAATTTGAAATTAAACTACTCAGGTTTAATGAACTACAAGATTTTCCATTTCTATTATAAAAAAAGTGAAGTATGATTAATCCTAATGGCTCAACACAATCCAAGAAATATTTACCACCACCATGGATAACTATAAACATTACAGTGACAAGTTATGTGGATTCAACATATATGTAGTTACCCAAAAATTGGAAATGGTTGAAAAACCATATATATATATATATATGGATTCCACAAAAATTCCCCTTTCATATAAAAGGGATAAACATTTGATTATTTTTTTGGGAAATTTCTATCTTATCGGGATTATAAATTGATTCCCAAAAATATCAGATATCCAAAAGAGAGTATGAGTGTATATAACCCCCCCCCCCCATGGGTGTGATGAGCCTAACATCCCATCCTCTTTACCAATGTGAGTTCCTAAGTGCTATTCGGTCTAAAATCCCAATTGAATGCGTGCATTTTGAAATAATTTTTTCACCCGATTATTTATATTAGAGATATTTTGTAGCTTCTATGAAAAAACATATGAAAAATGAAAAAACCAAAATGATCATTTCCACCATAAATGAAAATGGGTTTATACACATTGAACCAATTTTTTCATCATTTTAATGAAATAAAAATGGTGACCCTAACATGAATCTCTCAGAACAAAAAATGATCGATTGACATGATAGGGATCATAAGGTTTATACTTTTTATCCAGGGATATCATGAAAAATGACTATACTCTCTTTGAAATGTCAAAAATGTATAATTCCCATATCAGTAGTGATATGAAAATATTATTATCCATGTATGTATGATTTATAACATATAATTCATATGATGATATACTGATCAAAGATCTTGTTCCTTACTTTATTCATGACTTTGGAATCTACACTTACAATAAAATCATTAATTCAAGGTGATGACTTCACCCAATGACCAATATAGAAAACAAATCTTCGATTGTAACCCTTGTGGGACATAGAATGACCATAGATACATGACACCTTCAATTTCATGTGGTAAATACACTATTCTAGGAATAAATCTGACATGATATGATCCCGACCCATGGGGATGCCAATGATATTATATAAGAGATAATCCCAATGGGTATAAACCATCTACAGAAATATGAAATAATTCCAAGGGTCCTCATTTTTATGGCCAACTACTTCATAAGATTATATTTGGTGTGTGAAAATAACTACATTCATTCTCATATGATGGTTGATCATGGGGTCAAATATGGATCCCTTCCTGTTTAAGAGTCATTAATGAGTGATCATGTCAACCAATTTTTCCAGTTCCATCCTACTGGTACCCTTTAGTGACGAGATGAGGGTACCACCAAACACACTTCCACCTTTAATCCCCATGTATGGGAAACAAGGAAGACAGATCAAGAGAAAAAGGTTCTAGATATACATGACTGGCCTCATATCCCCACTCTTACTGGTGATTTATTCCAACACATTTCTGTTATAGGCAACGAGTATCATTATATCTCAAATACCTCAGAATAATTATTCAATCATATTAAGGAAGATATCGTGGGTAGGTATATATTCATACCCCTATACATGAATTCCATATGCATATTCTAGTGGTATGAAGTGGAAAACATTGGGTTCATATCCCCACTTCAATAGAATATATATACAAATACATAGTGCTTATATAAAATATGGTGACTTATATTCAACAAAATGCATTTCTAGTGTATCATTAAATAATAGGAATAGATAAAGAACTATGTCACTATATTTTAGAAATGGTGCACATATAGGGATTGACACATATTTCTAACCCTACATCATGAATGTATCAATCCAATTATTTTTATGAAAAATATTACTTAGGAGTAAGTGATAATTCATTCGTCCATCTAAGGGGATTAACAGCATATTCTGGTTAATGATGAGACATTGGACTAGGTTCATATTACTTTTATAAGAATAGATCATGATGTTAGAACAGCACATGCCTTTGGACAATGGAATGTTTCTATCAAAAAAATCATGCGGAATATTCCAAAGGGATGGGATTAGGCCAATATCCCTATTCTTCCTAAGGCTCGCCATATGAGAGTGACACATACCCCTTAAGTTTAAAAGGACCATTGGAATAATCTAAATTCCCTAGATAAGGCTCATATCTCGATTATGTTCAGTGCACACCAAATATGAATTAAAAATGACTTTGGATAAGATCATATTACTGTTAGAGAATCTACCAAGAATATTCAAGTGGAACACTAATGCATTGTTCAAATTTGGAATTCTACTGATTAATGACAGCAAGTGCATCATTCTGAGGCCATTCATTAGAGGGATCATATCCATTATTCCATTTTATAGGTTTTTTAGAATAATTTTACAAGTATTCCATATGTGGGCATGGATCATATTCCCTTTCCAACTAGGGATCATTAAGTTAATGCATCAAATTCCTTGAGGCTTGTTTATATTCTTAAAAAATTCTAGAAGAAGGACAAGTATACTGTGGATGTGATGCATAACAAGGATCATTTATCTAATAATCTCAATTCTCGTGTAGTTGAGGTTATTCAAGAACATTATCAACACCCAAATGGTATATCAACTATTCAAATAAATAAAAATTAAATCATTAATATTATAATACTCATCATGTTGTTGTGTAGCTAGATCTGGTGGGATCTACTCTTGACATCCTCTATGGTCAACCTCCCCGGGATGATATCTCCCAAGAATAAGGAAATCCACACTTTCCAAGACACAAAAATATAGAGAGGTGTTAAAAATCATATTCTTTCAGATATAGATGTACTAGAAACATCAGTATCAACTATATAATGTGTCTTATCAACATCTTACAGAACTTCAAACTGATCAATAGGTGACCCCATAAAGAAAAATTTGGGGTCTGATTAGATGGATACATGTATGTATGATAAAGATGAGGTCAAAATTGACATATTAAAATATTAATTCATAAACCACCTCCCCAATATATTATATCCCCTTTCTAATCTTGACGATGAGATTTCAGATCTGCTAGATATGAAGTGAATTCCTTATCTATGCAAAAATATGTGGGATATTCATAAGAAACAGGATGATTAGAATCTCCCTCATCCAGAAAACAAGGGTCACCTTCATTCCATAATGAAAATCTATTTTTTTCTATATCTAGCTTCGGTAAATATATCTGGGACCAAATACCAGAAAGAAACCTTAAATATACATCATGATTGAGGCCATTGAATCTAATCTCTTCAGAAATTTATATCCAAATCCACATCATGTATCCATATTCGAGGATGGGGATAATATTGATTGTTACACTTCACCTCACCCATATAATAATATAACCCCTCAGACACAGTGTCCTCTAATTTCATAGCCTCTATTGATTGTATGGGGCTGGTAATTCTTGATCCAATTGGTTACTACACCAAAATATCCCCACATCAATGATGTCGACACAAAAATAATAGAGAAAGAGGATAGCCAACTGATCTCCAAATTGGAAACCTCGATGGAACATTAATTAATTTCAAACATGAAATCTAAGGTTTTGATTATCTCACAATATCATGTTGATAATAACTCACGTAATGGTCTTCCATTTCACCCAAATCATACACAATCATAGTTGTAACACATCAAACATGTCACATTACTAGATACAATAGTAGCCATATAGGTGTGAAACCATCTCATCAGGCATAAGGAACATCTATAACTACATCCACCACTCAGATCGTCAACTACTGAGTGGAATTAAGAAATATTGGAAGTAGCTACAAATAAAACAAATCCATCTAGGTTTGGGAATTAATATCTACATTCCCATCATCTGGTTCATCATCCCCCAAGAGGGCCCTTATAAAATAAATCATTATTCTAGATCAACCTCCTGCCACAGGGCTGGGGGAATTTATATATTAATTCCAATCCATGTAATCATCAAACCCTCATCCAAAACAAGAATATCATCAATAACATGATCAATAAATAAAAATTATGGCCTCGAATAGTCCCAATCATGAAGGGATGTGGTAAATTTCATCGTCATCATCAACATATATGTAATCAGTGTTCTCTAGTTTGTGAGGTAAATATTAATGGTCATCATCCCATCCATTCCTGCTGCCGATATACAAGTATCTCTTAATTAAGGCAAGTTTGGAAACCATAAATGTAACTCCATTTTGGTTACTACTTATAGGCTAACACGATAAAATCATACGAGTAGGAAATCAAATATTTCCAGGTTCCGTTGATAAAATAGCCTAGTATGGACAAGGCTTTGAGAATCAAACATAATGAAAGAATTGGAAATTATTCATGATGCATTGAATGTAATGGTACAAATCCATTTACTGATACACATGTATATACGTTATCACCATCAAAACAACATATAATTTGGATCATGTTGAAAATTATAAGGTATACAACAAAGAAAATAGACCATAAGGGGAATGTACAAATACCCCCACTGAGGTTTCACACAACATAAACTAGAAGTCTCTCAAATACCACAATCATTGATTAATGATTTTCCACCACTACATTAAAACGCAGTCAAGGATAAAAAATGGGGCCACATATCAATCATGAAAAAAAATGAAAATCCATCCATGGTGGAACAATTTTCACAATATTTTAATTAGCTAAAATGTGTTAGAAAAGTCAATGAGGAAGTAATTAGGGTAAATATTTCCACTTGGTATCCTCATTGGGTAGAGGAAATTATTTTTCCTCTAATATATATGGAAATATTGTATCCTTCTATAAGATTGTAATTCAAGAGTGAGACAATATATGTCTATTGGAGGCTCATCTATATAATTTATGATGTTGAAAAATTTAAAGACTCTGCCTCACTTGGATATCATTCCTTTATCATTTAAATGGGTAATTGGGGTGAAATAAAATAAGGACAACATCATCAATCCCTTCTATCTATCTATAGTATGGTGGTGACTCATACATAAGTTACTCTAGAATTACTCAATTCCATAAAGTCTCTAGATACATTAATGGAATATATTGAAGGGTGACAATTACCTATGTAGCCTAAGAGGAATCCATATCCCGAATGGATGGATGCGAATTTTCCTCCAAATAGTTTATGATAAACAACCTTATCGAATTTTGATGTTGTGGAAGACCCCAAACAACATCCCGCCCATTTTTTAACTTAACGCGGTGTGATGATGGGTCCTCATGATTAGTAAGAGTTGGACAGGAAAATGTGTTTTTTACAGGCTCTAGTACAGAATCCATTTCATTGGTTTATTAGCACTCATGTAGGAACCCTTTAATGAAGAGAATACCTTTATCGTCTATTACCTAATATTTTCTTCTTTACATTAAGGTAAATGATAATATTTTTCCATAATAAATGTATGAAACATGAAAATGTGAGGGTGTCTGGCATCACTCATATATGAAAGGGTTTGAACCTATTATCATAGCATCCCTCACTCGTTGGAACAATAGATTGTAATATTCACTAATAATATCAATGAATAGTTGGAAAAACTTCTAACCCCAATAATATATCTTGGTGGATTTTGTGAGTTCCTAGAAATAGATTTTTTTGGAATATTCCAATCAATGAACCTGAGAAAAATAACATCTCATGAGTTTATAATAGGGAAAAGGGTCAAAAAGGAAGATATATCCCCTATTACTCTCAAACCTATAACATCACACATCCAATCACCAAAAAAGGAAATGATCTATATAATGACACTTTTGAGTGGAAACAATATCAAAATCACCATCATCTCTAACTAAAAAGAGACTAGGGTCACCCATGATTTGAGGAACACATGAAAAAAAGATACTCCTTCCAAAATGAACAAGTACATAATTATTTCTTCATATCCATGGAAAATAAGCTACTCAAGCTACCACAACCATGGAAGCATAATGAGGGAAATCCCACAAATCATCCTGAGTGATGTACTTTCTATATATGGTTTGGTCATAATATCTAAAATTGATTCATATTGAACGTCATTATCCAAACCATGGTTGATTATTGATATTTTAACTTAGTTAAATCTATAGAGAAGGTGTAACGAATAACCATTCCCTAATAAGATGAAGAAGGAGGATATTTTAAAATGGTTCCGTTCATGCGTGGAAAAAAGTTCAATAAATTGATAACTCAAAAATATGATGACAATGATCATGCCACACTCAGAGAATAGCTTCTTAGACACAAAAAAGTTCCACTGCCCTAGTGGTGACATAATATATTCCTCTTGAAGGTGGATGTAACTACCAATCATAGATGGGAACATAATAGGAAGATTCATTTATTTCTCCAATAAAAGAGGAGCCTCTTGCATGTTTCCTCCCTACAACATATGAATCTTGGGAAATGACCCACAAAACAGAACTGTAACCATATTAATTTCTCAACTATGTTTATTTCAATATGATACACATAAATTACTACTTATCAGATGATGATTATCACTTTTAGTACGATTTATTTACATATAACAGAGGATCATTATTCCACATTCCTACAAACTAGTGATACAAGAGGGAGTCATGGGTGTGGTTGGACTAAATAATTTGTTCATGTCCCCACATAGTATATATATTCAGCTGAGATCCATGGGAAAATTCCCCATTTATCCTAGTATAGTAATTGGGGTGTCTTAGAACCCTCCAATGGTTATCCCCACCTATTTGTCTTACATGGAATCCTAACATGGGTGTGATTATCTAATCATCCCCAGACAATCGGGAAGTCCAGCTAGACCTACCCCACTATAATCAGATTTTACATCAACCTATCCAAAACCCCAAGCCCATCAACATCAAATGAATAATATCCTAGGCCATTTAATAAATAGAATCCACACCTTATGAAGCACTAATATCTAGCACAAAATTTAAAAAATTTGAACAGCTAGTGTCTATCCCATCCAATATCTCAATCCTGAATGTTCTACATATTTCAAAATGACTATTAGAGGAACTCATTGAATCCGTATAGAGACCCTATGTGTTTGAGATAGAAGACATTTCACCTAGGACCTATCAAGTGAATTCCATGCCAGCAGAATTCCATTTCACCATATCATTCATAGATATGGATGAAGAAGAGGTCTTCAATGAACACATGAGACCCTTTTATGTTTCAGTTAGACTTGATAATATCTACTTATGAAGGTTTCTTATTGAATGTTGTTCCAAGTAAAATGTATTAAATATTTAAAACCAATGAAATTTTGTGTATAGATAACTAGATTTTTCTCCATTGAAACTAGGCATTCAAGGGTATGATATGTGTGATCAATGCCCTCTCAGGAAGATCAAGCTTAGGAATGAGTTTGGGGGCCTCATATCAGGGGATGCATTTCTAGTTATTTAGAAATAACTAGAAATAAACTGTTTTTCTTAAAAGGGCGTGGATTCATATCCATGTGGTGGTATGTTGAAAATTATGTCAACGACTCAAATACCCCATCGCTAGAAATTTCATCATGCTACATGGTGATATATACAAAATTGAGGATTACGAATACACATATGATGGGGAATATTTTTATAAAAGTGGATATAAAAAACAAAATGTGGATGTTGATATATAGGATTAAAAATTCAAAGGATTAGTTATATCCCATTCGAATCATGGATTATAATTGATAGTGAATATATTAACCCCATAAATATAGTTGTGTAAATATACCTAATCCCAAATTTAAAATCCCAATTTATCCCTAGTGACAATGTAAAATAAAATATGTTTAATAATCTATTAGAAACAACTATGTTACTATGAGACAATAATTTCATTTAGAATGTCTTCTCCCATATCCACATTGTTAGATATTCTACCAGATTTAAAGTTTCTTATAAAAATTACTTCATATACTACGAGGTGTAAGAAGACAATGTTTCCCATAAGAATGTCCCCTCAAAATTTGAGGTATCAGTTTCTAACACCATTTGATAGATTAGGGAAATATTTATAGGGATAGAAGAAGACATGTTCCATACACTGATTGGTGGTGCATGACTGTCGAGGAGTAATATATGATTATATTATTTTTAAATAAAAATAAATATGTGTTTTCTAGGAATTATAAAAAAATTATTGTACTAAATCAATATTTTTCTATAAACCATCTTAGCTAACTTGATTTCCATGGAGTCTATATGAAATATTCTTGGAGGATACGCTCCTCTTATGATACCAATGTGGAGGTGGATGTTGGAAATTTGATTAAGGACATTTTTTCAAAAAATATAAATACCCAAGATGGGTCGTCATCATATTTTATGTTATGAATTTTGTTTTTGTATATTATGGTCTTCATCAAGTTCATAGACCTTAATCCACGCTTTCTAAATGACGTCATCCCATTTTATATCAAGAACTCTTGATCGAGGAAGCTACAAGATTCCCAGCCCTTCATGTCATTGATTGTTATTTAGTGTAAAATCCAATATATATATAGAACCTTAATATATGGAATCCCCTATCATATAAGACTTTAATGTATATTCTACTACCATATCATGTCCATTGGTTATAAGAACATTGTAAACACTTATCAACATGGCATTAACCATATGTTTAATAACTTCTTTATAAGAATAACTGAATGTCATGTCATAGAATTGGTGATCAAATATTGATTGTGACGTGATTATTTAATAAATCATAAAACATTTACAAATAAGCTACAACAAGACAATCAAATGATGAATCCACTAAAATGACTTTTGGGTATCATATGGGGAGTTACATAGAATTATTGTATGACATTGTGGTGTTGAGGTCAATTCAGAAAATTCTTGTGTTATTTTTTGAATTTCACCGTAGAAAATTATCTATGAACTAAGGTTTATCTAATGGGACCTCACTTACATTCATCATTTCATATCCAAATTTTTTTAAAAATCAATCCCATTAACCATGCTAATAATAAAGGGAATCCCCTATAATTTTCACATGGAATTCCATGAATTTTTTAGTGTCTCAATATATACACACAAGTTCCCACCAGTCCTTTTGTGACTAGTGGAAGGTAAGACAAAAATTTTATATGATTATACCATAGAATCCTCTATTAGTTCCCTCCTTACATGAATGAATGATGCTGGGAGTGAGTACACATTCAACTACCACAGTCGGATTATAATAGTTTCTGAGACCCAACACTCAGATGTCAAGAAGAACTATTTCCCACTAATTATTATATTCCAAAAGCTAAGACATTACATGAAACACCATGATGTGTATCTGGTCTCCCATACTTAAATTATCAAAATCATCCTTGGTCATCCATTTCGGACTAGGTGTATGGATCGATGTGAGTCCATTATGAGACAATTTGATATTCAGTTCATGTCACAAATGATTATGAAATGAAATGCCCTATCTGATTTCCTTGTGGTACATCCTTCTCTAGACCGTACACCAGTGGTCACCGAGCTAATAGAGGTGGGGGTTCTTTATACCCATATGACTCCACTTACATTGGAGATGACCTTTGATGGAGCCTATATAAGTCATATCAATAAGAGACTATAAAACATGTGACTCAATCATGTTGAATTATGGATTATGACTATTTCTATATACAAAGAAAATTTTCCTTACTCATTATCACTATTCTAAAGCTGCTTGAATAATGATGAAAAAATCTATTTCCTCATCCCTATCAATGAAATAGCCTTATAAATATAGATAGACTACTTTAAAAACAACTTGGATTTGGAGCTAGTGATGAAGAAGTTCAATTGTTGATATTCCATAAAAAAATTAATTACTATCACATATGACTGGAAATGTAATTGAAAAAATGGAATATTTCAATTTTGATCCAACATTACACTATGTCACCTTATTAAATAATACTCATGATGTCTCTTTTCTAATACATCCATAGTCTGGGAATACAATGATCAGGAGGAAGTAATTTTGAATCACGCAATAATGAATGGGCTTGTTGATCATCATATATTATAAAGAAGAAATAAATGATGTCAAAACTACCCCAGTGAATGATGAACCAATATTCACCCCAGGATAGATTGGGCCAATAATCCTTGTTGTCCAAAATGGGACTCTCACAATAGGCTATGATGGAAGGGAATGTATTTTTAACTAATAATCAAATGTTACTGTATGAGATAGTCCAAATTAGAAGATATCCTCCAACAATAGTGGATTCAATGGAATCCTCCAAAGATTAAGAATATATAAATAGATTCCTTCCATCATGGATAAAGTCCATGCTATCTCATATGATACTCATCAATCCAGGACAATGTTCTCCAACCAAATTAGGAGTTAGGGTTTCTATTTGACATCATTGATATAACACTATGTGGAATTCACTATGAAATTTCATGCATGGTAGGTCTAGGAAAACATCATCCATCAACAAAAAAAATATGATATATACAAATAAATATTCTTGGGGATCTAATGTTTTGTAAATGGATATTATGTAGACATATCCCCTAGCCACCACTATGTCATTCATGTACATCCTTGGAAAATATTCTAATAACGGGTATAAGAAATACTCCTCGATGAAGTCAAGACATATATCATCATCATCTTTTTAAATTCTCATAACATCACCCAGTTTAGAGTCCCATAAGAAATGATTTAAAATAGAAACATCATACATTCTACAAATTTAAAGAAATTATTCCAAGAGTAAAAAATTATTTTCAATCACTCATCCAAAAATTATGTAGTGGATAATGGATAGATAATGTCCATTAATATGTCTACCTGAAATATACATTAGATGATGGTGAATAAAGTCACGAAGTGTTGGGCTGGAAAAACATCTCAATGATTTATGAGCCTATCAATCCAGCACCCATACTAATAAATAAGAAAAATAGTATTCATCTCTGTAGAATATTTTGGATTCTTTATCCATAGAATTCTAACATCCTTGACTCCTAAAAGCCATTTACGAAAAACTCTATGATGATGAGGAATCAAAAAAATGATTGAATATGATATAGTGGATCAATGGGAACTAGTTGTGCCTATTGAACCCCATTATAGTCCTTTAGAAATAGATTGAATGTTTTTTCAATTAAAATTTCATCTTCTATTCATTTCATCATGTATAATTGGTACGGGTGCTCGGAATCAAAATTATTTTAGAAAAAAGCCTCTAAAACTGGAAAATAAATTGGATGTTCTTTGTATTATGAATAATTTATATGATAATGAAGAATAATTATTGACCACAATGGATGAATAAAGTGTCACAAACCCCATGAATGAAATATTTATTAATAAATAATATTCATAATTGAAATCAAGAATCTATTATTCAAGAAGAAATATATTAAACATCATAACATCTATCATCCATGTTTTATGACATTAAATAATCAAAATTATTTCTTGGAAGAAATGTGTTATAAGTATAAACATCTCATTCCCTTTCAACATGATGTTAAACTATGTGGATCTTGTCCTAGATTACTGTTTTAAACTGAAAAATGATTTCATTAATGTAATATGGTTAAATAAACATTTTCTCTCCTTAAGACCTCATTATTTTAAACTATATCGATGGATTACTGAATACCTGACATTAAAATTCATGGAAATTATAATTACCACATTCCATTAAAGTTAATTAGAATCATCAACTCACTAACAATTCACCACAAATGAGTCAAATCTGTTTGAAATAAATATGAAATTCCATTATGTCGTTGTGAGTGTCGAAGACACAGAGGGAGTCTATCAATTCGATAACTAATTTTGGATTTTATCTCATTACATAAGATGATATATAGTGATTCCTAAACCTTTATTCATGTACCCTATCATATTACAACGTTCCTTCTACTTCAGGTTACCAATGCCCTTACTGAAAGATGTTCAACTGGCCAACTGACATCATGTTTTCTTAACACAAAACTATGTTGTTTTAATGAATTATGTTTGGCTTGATTACCACTATAATGGGATACATATTTATTCCCAATCATCCAATTATAGGTCCATTCATAACATTAATTCTATATCATATCATGTCACCCACACCATTAGTACAATATCTTAAAATCAACAACTCATGTTTCTGTTGAATCTCATTAGTCTACATGGGTTTCCTGAACAATGTACTACATGATTCTGAATTTAATGAAAAACATAAGATCACCTAAATATTATATATTGGGCCTTCCATCACATGATCCAAAATTCCATTTTCTCACTCCTTAATCACATCTTCATGATGATAGGAATAATTGGAAATCATTATTTCTCACACCGATTATATATTACATGAGATTTGTTATTTCAGTAAAGGATTTATCATAGAAAATTTTATTTTAACTCTTGAAATTGTTATTTTTAGTCATATGTCATAAACACATGATTTTAAACATCATAGTTGGTTTCTCTTATGGGAAATAAAATTTCACATTATTGTGGACATCAACTGTAACACAATGATATTTTGAGAAGTATATTTTAAGATTTAATTTATTTTTTCAATATTTATTCTTTCACAATGTAATATATATATATATATATATATATATATATCTGTGGTATTAGACAAATTAATACATTCCATTCACATGCAATTACATCTTGGCACCGCTACTTGCAATACCAAATTGGATTGCACTACACCCTACACTGACTTGTCGTATGATGTACACAAACTTATGATGATATGAAAATTGAGAGAGATATATATATAAATGAGATAATTATAATGTTAACATAAAAAATAGTTATTTTAAAATCATTAACATATTTCAAAATAGTGGTTTTAGATCATATCGATAATGAATGATAAATTTTTTAGTAAAGATCTTTTATCATAATAATGTTGTTTTATCCAATGTACCACTTCTAAAATTGAAAGTAATTATAGAAAAAATTATAATATTATTTTGACAAAATAAAAATCATTTTTTAATTCATTACATTGAAATTATCCAAAAGTGAATTTTTGGTATTTTATTAACAAACATCATTTTTTGATGTATTGTAAAAAATAATTCTTCGAAGATAAAAACATCATTTTGTATAATTAGTTATTAATTATAAATAATCATAGAAAATGTTTTAAGGGAAAAATAGATAAATTTTAAATCTATAGAGATAAATTAGTTCATTAGAATCAATTTAAATTTGAAATTGAATATACAATATTAACAAATTTTCAAATTTTCCATACTTTAATAGACAATTATTTCTTCCAATATGTAAAACTATCTCTAATAATAATATTACTAATTCTATGATTGTAATTTCTAATATTAGACAAACACAATTGTATTCAGTTTAAAATTTAGTTTATAATAATATCATATAAATTTTTGATCATAATGATTAGTAAAAGTTATTAAAATTTATCACAATAGTTGAGGACAAATTAAGCTTAATTAGGGACTAATCCTTAATATTAAAGGCCCAAATGGCTTAGAAACCTATCAAAAAATTGGATGTCCATATATCTTCCATAAGACATCCATTATTGTTTTTAAATTATCTATTATTTTATAGGAAATACCTTTTTTACAACTATCTTGTTTCTAAAAATTCTAAGTGAGTCATTTTCTTCCAAAAAAATAGACACCACATCTACCTATTCAACACACCTATAAATCCTTTTAAGATAGAACCTGATCCTCCCAATTATCCAACTAAACAACCTTACATTCAACATTGATTAATCCATTTGAGTTGAAATCCTCTCAAGGAATCCTTTTTTCATAAAACAAATGGACTTACCCAATTTATAGGTAACATGTTCTTTCAAGATCATTCAATTTAATTAATTTCTCCACAACCACAACTCAATTTATTCCATTTTTGTTTGAAAAAATAGTATCCTCTATATAATATTATTTTTTTGAAATGGTTCATACCTACACTTACACACATCCCCATCTAATGGATTTTGAACATATTGTGTATGGTGAAATCCTGCCTCATTAAGCAATGATTGTTCATTTTCTTATACCGCAATTCATGGTGTCCATTATGATGAAAATTTATTTATAAATGTCATACATTTAATTTAATATGTATTTAATATTATTAAATCTTATTATAAAACAAATCTCTTTAATTTCCATTTAGTGTTTACAGTATAGTCTCATTTGAGGATGTGTGGACTACCACACCTTCAAAGCTAGGTGATTCGTTCACACACAACCTAGAATGTAGTAATGATGCTTTTAATGAAAATATATTATATAAATGGTATAGTAATTCTAATAAAATATATATATATATATCATTTACATACATTCTTTCAATATGATAATAATGAAAAAAATAAATGATTATGTGTTTGTACGACTTACCGTCTCCATAAATAGTGTATTCCATATCTTGTTGATATATTAAATTCGTTATTATATAAAAAATGTACAATTTATACCTGATAATTAAATCTTGTTTTACATTTTTTTTGTCATGATATATGTATAAGGACAATAGATGTAACAAATGAAGACACATAAAAAGAATAAAGTGAATTTTACCCAAAGTGAAACATTAACATATGATTACTAACAAGAAGGTAATATAAGGTCATAATAAAACCACATATGGGATTTTGTATAATAATATTATTATTTAAAAATATATGATGAACCTATATTTATTATACGATAATCTTGTATGAGTATGAAAAGAGTCAAGACGTAATGTTAGGGGACCTCATCCAAAATTTAATTCCATTGAGATACAATCTATGTTTTCCAGTCTTTACATTTTTATGGTGTTTGTACATAAATTGATTGTATTATATTTATATGTTACTAAAATTTATGTTTATTCACATGTCCATTTTACGGTATTTCTTCAATGGGGTTCATGTTTCAATATATACATAATCGGTAAAAAATGTTTTTCCTCATTTTTTATTCTTTGATACTCTTATTTTGTTATGAATATAAACTCATTCTAGAGATGAATATACATCCATTTAACATGAAATATAATGAATATATATATTTTCATGAGTATATTTTATTAATTAGATTTTCATTTCATACATTTAGGGCATGATCCCAAGATACCAAGTTATAAGTTTTAATAAGACAATCTCATTGTTTTTCATGAATTTTAACCATTATGTTTCCTTTGATAAAATTTTATTGTCCATCCTTTAATAATATTCATGATTTTCCTTATACTCTATAATTTATTGATATACACATGTATTGGTACAAATTTATACTCTTTTGTATAAATATATTTTAAGAAATCTTTTTAGAAAATCTCACCATTACCCTCTCTTCTATCAGAAATCTATGTTTTCTAAAAAGGTTTTCTAAGACTATTATACTCTTCACCTATAAAATATAAAATAATGTTTTCCCAAGTTTTTCTTTTTACCAATCTATTAAAGCTATTATTCTTCATGATTTTTGAACAAGGTACTTGTATATCTTATATACCATGAAAAATAAATTTTCTCTTGACGTTATAAAACTTTTACGGATTTATCCACCATCATTTTTATGAAGCTCTATTTGTATTATTAAAAAGGATAATAATTAAGAAAATTATTTTAAATGTAAAAATAATGGATATTTTATTTCAAATGGTTTCAATCTTCTTTTATATTTTCTCATCAAAAATTGTTTTGATATAATGTCACATTTTTTTATATGTTTTCAAAGCGCTTTCAAGGAAATGATTTTCTAAAAAAAAATTATTTCTTATTTATAAATATTCAATATTTTTTCAATAAAATAGATTTAAAAACATTTTCATGTTTTATTTAGATATTTTTAGGTGTTTTCAATGAAATTTTTTTAATAATGTTATGAATATTATTTTAAATGTTTTCTAGGAAAAATGATTTTAAAATAATTTCTTGTATTCATTATATGTTTTCATGGTATTTTATATGAAATTTATTTTTAAATTTTTTTAGGTATTAAAAAGTATTTTCTCAAAAAAGAAAGGGTATTTTCCTAAATTATCATTTTATAGTATGTTTAAAAATTATTTTTCATCTAAGATGACATCTATTGATGTTACTCATACTATTTAAGAAATGATGTAATGGTTCCATTCATATCCTCTATATGAATGAGTTATGATTAATTTAATGGTCATTATGATACACATTACTTCTTCATGGGTTATATATTTATGAAACCCATTACTCCTTCGTGGGTCATATGCTTTTGAAACCCACTTCTTTTCATGGGTTATGATATTGATGAAATAGTTATGAAACATATCTTCATATAACTTGTTTTTCTATGTATAAATATTTATGCTACACATTTGACTTCATGGGTTATGATATGTTTATTTATGATATTGTGCAACAAGTATGTATGATTTCATTATGTGACTAGTGGGAATAATTTCTCCCTCTAATGCATTTGGTAAAAATTTATATATCATGATATTCAATGTGCTGGTATGATGGTTCAATTGGTTGGGTAATATAGTGCTATAATGAGGGTTTACTCTGTTTATGAATGCATGTCTAGAATGAGGGTTTACTCGGATCCTTAATATATGAGTATAATGAGGTTTTTATTGTTTACTAAAGGAAATTTTCTACTATGATGGTCTTGTTAGTGATTCCTTGGCAAATATGGAAATGTTTATATGCTTATGTGTTTCCAAAATTCCAGGTTTTTTCATATGTGAAGATTTTATGAACTATCCTATTTATTTAAATATAATTCATGTCTTATTAATCTCCTGTTTATTCCATGATCACTATTATGATCTTTGATATGCAGGGTATTATAAACGATCTTAATGATCATGTTATCATTACCTTATGGTCATGATTATGCTTACATGACCTTCTTTTTTACCCTTACATGGTAATTTATTTCTCCCCTATTTATGCTTCCTTACCATGTTTTTGATGTTATATATTATATTTTATGTTTCTAAAAAGTGTTCTAGTCAATAAGAACCTAGTGGGAGATAATCTAGCACATTTATGTTCCTGTGTTTATGTTTCCATGTTTCCAGAAACATTATAGTTGTGTGGCCTTCTTGCATCTCCTTGTATAATTCTTAAGAACTGTTCCATAGTTTTGTAATGTTAATGTTGGTAAAGTGAGGGTCCCCATGTCACCCATGAGGACTTGTATGGTGGTTTTTGTCACCAACATCATCTTTTATGCGTGAACTTTTTGTTGCTTGATTCCTAACATTAAAAGATTCATATTGAACCCCAAATATCAAACCCCGAGTCCATCCATAAAAAATAATCATAATAATCTTCCCCTCTCTATGTATCGATCATACAATAATTTAGAGCCTTCATCTAATATGTATGGGTGGATTGATTCACGATATCGCAGGAAACATTGTAATGCTCATATCTCAAATTATGGGTAAAACTACAACAATTAATGGGAAAAATGACGCCCTATATGTAAGTTTAGAATTATGTAGTGAGTTTTCCATTTATGAATGATATGTTGATTGATTCATACCCCAATAGAATACATAGTGACACCTATATATTCATTACTGAGATCAACTACAATAAACCATTTTTTATATCTGGGAGTCTACATCCTTCCAACATCATGTTAAAAAATATTCCTTCTCAAGAACTACAACTGTAATAATTCCTATATTCACTCTATATATAGTGATTCACATATATATAATACGAGGAACAACTACATCAATATATGGTAATAATTCCCAGTTTCTATACACGCGTGGACAATATATATAGTTCCCCATTCTTGAACTGTGTGTGGATTTATTCCTACTATCATGGTATTTTTTGAAAAGACTCAATTTCTAACACTAATCCTAGATATAGCAACCAGTGAAGAGTTTCACCCCAATCTACACAATGGTGGAGTCATACAAGCCCTTTTCTCTTATGAACAAGCTAGATGTTCATATGGATTAAATGTAATTATAATATATCTTACATAATTTTTAATGTCAGTTCCCATGTCCTTACCATATGAAGTTAAACTAAATAGAATCATATATGTCCTTGACACATGAATGTTAAACTATATAGAAACTTTCATGGTTACATAACATTAAAACTGAACAAAACATTAATCCCCACTAAATTATGATAAAATGAGATAGCAATCACCTATTTCCATCCCTTATCAAAGGACCGAACGAGCCTTACCACTGTCAATAAGAGTATGGTGTATATCTATCATATTTTAGTATTCTAAATACATAAATAACACATAAAATCATGGGATCCTCATGTTTTTATACCATTTTCTTGGACCTAAGAAAAAAGAATAATTATCTCAACTAGAAACTTCTATTGTTGCATATGTCATAGATTTACAAACTAGAAAATTATTTTCTCAACAAAGAGGGATTTATGATGCTTGTGATTCCAACACCACCATAGAGGAACCCAGAACCTGAGGGTTTTTTTGGTCATCCCTTTCATGGTTTTCCCACACAATTACTCATGACCTGATAACCTCATGCAGTTATGTAAAAAATTTTCATTTCCCACATAGAAGTATGTTAAAGTATCCTTGACAATGGGTCTTTTCTAACAGTTTGTTCCTATTAGGTCCACATGTGTTATGATTTTAGACTTCCATAACAATCGTCTATGATATATTTATATAAACTCTAACCTTTTATCGTCCAAATAAAAAGACATAAAATTTATAATGAATGAGAGACAAAAACATTCATGATGAAAATACACAGAGGAAATCCTAAGCAAAAATAGTCCTCGCACACTCAACTAATCATCACTGGATAGAATGAAAAAATTATTGTGTATGTGAATAAGTCATATTGCTGATAGTTACTACTTTTTATACTTAGTAATATACAAAAAATTGTTCTCTAGAACAAATGGTCTATGAAAATGTTTCGGTAAAGATTATTCTCATATCATCACAGTGAGAACATGTTTTCTAGGTGGTGACACAAATTTAGGGTTCTGGAACCCTCCGTGAATATTAAATTTTCATTAAAACACATGTCATGATTTGAGTCAGTTGCATCACAAGAAACATTACCTAGACCACCAAAAAATGTACTGAAATTCAAGGAACAATTTTTTTGACTATTCTTATAACCCTATTGCTACAACATATGAACTTATGGGTATAAACCAAATTAGTATCTTTTAAAAAAATGAATTTCTAACGTTTTTAATCCTAATGTCACCTTGAAAGACCATAAAATGAGTGGTTTCAACCATTCTTGTTATGATTTTCCCATACCATCCTCATTAACCAGGTGCTCTGAATAATTATTTATTATTCTTATAAATTGCCTTTTCATGATGATTTAACATCATTGATGATACATCACCATGTATAATACCCTTTCTCAATGAATGAAAATGAGACCCCATTATCAAACTATTTCATCACATACACACCATGATTCAAAACAATTGTCCATAGGGTTAAAAATGCACAATTATGATATGAACAAAACTATGGTACAAGATCCAAACTTGGATTTATTTTCCTCCACACCCAAATTTATCATCTTGATGTTTGAGTCCTTATAAATACTTTATAAACCTCATAAAAGAGTGGGGATGCCACTATTTAAAAATTCTATTAATACTTGAAGGCATATACCTACAATCAAGAGGCTTCTCATCCTTACAAAAAAGGATCTATGGTCCTCGTGTCCCCATTTAACAATGTGGTAGAACCTGAAACCCTAGGGTTTTTTGGGTAATCCTCAACATGTCATTCCCATAACACATTCATCGACTCATAATTTTGGGTTTTTAATTGTTCATCCCGTGCTCCGGCTATCTAGGTGGATAGAGCATCCCTTGTATTTCTCCCACAACCAATACTAAACACATAATACTTTATGGACCATGGATAAGAGTAATGACATGTCTTTTTTCCTTAGTTATAATTGAATAAGGGGATTTTCCTACCAATTAGGGGTGTATCCTCTTTATAAGAAAGGAACTGTAATCCTCATGATCCCTGGGAACACCACAAAGAAACTCAGAACCTTATGGTGTCTTGGTTCCTCCCTATAATGTCTGATTTATATTATATATACAGTGATAGAATTTCATAGCTAAATTAATCTAATCTACAATAATATAAAATTTTAATTAGATTACCCTAAAATAAAACTATAGATGATACGCTCAGAAATTCCTGGAATTAAACCAATAAAATGTATAATCTAAAAGAACCTAAACTATAAAAATAGAAGGTCCAACCTAAAAACCTATAAACTACCATAATTGATGTTCTGATCTAAATGACCCAGAACTACTATGATAAAAGGTCCGATATAAAATAAAAAAAATACAACTATATAATGTCTCTTATAAATTAATCAATATGTATAAATAGAACATCTAATATAAAAGCTAGAAAGCTATCTGACAACTGCATTTATTTCATCAATAGAATATATAAATCTTTTGAGACATATAATATGAACCTTGAGAAATAATGGTATGCTTTCAAAATATATGGGATTTAAAAAAAGGTATTTTGATCTCTCTATTAGACAGGTATTCTCCCCAAATTATCCTTTTTTGAATCAGTTAATCTCAAGACATATTGATAAAACACATGAATTGGGCATGTCCTATTTGTGGGAATTAATTATCATTTCTCAGGATTAATATATAATAAATAAAAAAAGAGAAAATCCATGAATTTAGGATTTATTGGTATTATTAAAAGGATATGTGTTAATCCACATCAGGTCTGAAAAATTTCATCACAACATCAATGTATATTTACATGACAACAATCTATAGAGTTTAGAAGATCAATTGATTAATGTCATACAATATATAGAATCTCAACATTTTAGAGTATCTTAAATAATTTCATGGAAAAAATACATATCAATGATAAGGATACAATTATATTCATTTGACTATGCTGGACAAGCCATTGAGATTCTGGAGAAAATGGTTGATTGAACGTTGATGTTCCGCTACCCCAACCTCATCATCATCAACCCAATGAAGAAGTGAATCAATCAAAGTTGAAAACAACCACATAGTTTTATGAGTGGTTCATAGTGACAATGATCACACAAAAATGTTATAATTTTAACTATCTATGATCTCCCCATATTGTCTTATATTCATGGTCAAGGAATATATTTGGTCTTATAGATCAAACATAAATTCTCAACCCGTTTCCATCACCTCAGAATCATCCTTCATCATTGTGGTTGAGGAAGTCATATCATAATGTTTTTCCAAGTCCCTCATATTGGAATCCTCTTCTTACCATGTCCATATTACATGACGCATTATTTCATATAATAACTTATAGGTAATGATTCACACCCCCTAATCATTAAATCATGGATGAATATGTTTCTATTTTTCAGTAAAAATTGCTAGATGAGTCCCAATAATAAAGGTTTGAATCTATCGAAATATCATCCTTCACCATGTCTGAGCTACTATGGATTCAAAATTCAGTATCACATAAGGATTAATAAATGATAAAAGTGATGAGGATTCATAAGGGTAACCCCATATACTCTTGCCTCAACATATGTGTTTTCTACATGCCTACATGGAAAGACTGTATTCCTCAAAATATTCCCCCACACTAATAGGGTGGTTATCATCGAGATAACCAAAATTTCCTCGAATACATTATCATATACTATATTATCTCCAACATTTCTCTATTTCATGGAGTTAGTGTGAAAAGTGGATTTTCCACATGATGGAATAGAACTTTTAGAAAACCACTAAGATAATCCTTTACCCAAGCTAAGGAATTATCATTTTATTGGAATAAATTTTTGTAGTTGGGGGGATAATAATATCTACAATAGTGTCCTAATGTGACAACATCATCTATGACTAGAGGCTAAACATGCGGTGTTCTAACCCACAAATTCCAATGTTAGGGATAGGGGAAACCCTTTGGATGTAACTAAACTTGTGAGTGAAGCGATTAGGATTATACTCACTTTAGGAGACCATCTCATCCATTATAGTGATAAGAACCCCGCCTCAATGGGATATCTTATATGATCGTTCATCAAGAGAAAGATTGACAATTTTCAATTATTGGGAAATCATGTGCATGGAAATGGGTGAAAAAACCACCACATCATCTCATTATATCAATAACCTCATCACGGAGAAATGACAAGGCCTCAACCCCGGATATGTCCACCAACAAGCAGAGTGATAAGGAACTAAGGTTATTAGAGGTATTATTGTATCTATAGAAGAGGAAATTATCTTATGTCACTGAAAATTGAATATTTTTTGGTCTACCTATCCTATAAGGTATGCTTCCCTATTATATGTGGCCCAATAGTTGTAAAAGGTGTGAATGAGTTGGAATTGCCAAATTGATTGGTCATCCCTCTGCTAGCCATGCCACCATCACCAATGTACTAACCAAGATCTATATTGTGCATACCAATTTAGGAAATGAATCCTATTCAATAACATGTCCATTAATCCTACTATCGATAGTATTAATGATGTATTTCGATTCACTATTATTCCTAGGTTGTATTCTCCCATCATACATGATTTACCTGTACGAGATGACACTATAACAATCCTACTCAGAAGGGTATATGTTAGAGTGTATAGTAGTTGGACGAGCACTATGATTGTAGAAATAAATGATAATCGATTATTTAAGATTAATTAGTCATCACATGTTTAGATAATTCATTAATTTATCCTTAACTTTTTGATCATATCCCTCTCCAAGACTAGAGTTTGAATGGAATCATCCCAAATGTCGGCAATAGTGGTTAAATCAACATACAATTCTCCAAGGGGGAATATCCCACCTAGATAATAAATGCATCAAAAGCTAATTTGTACATCACGCATATATAGATATAATTAGTTAGTATCATGGCACCATCATCTAATGAGTTTTCATAGAAGATCATACAGACAAGAAATAATGAATTAGGAATCCCATTCCCCATTATAAATATTGATAGGGTGATGTTGGTCCACATATTCTCAATTGAATTTCATAACCTAGAATGATCAATCACATTCATCAAGTTGAAAACACAATGGTTAAAATAACATTTTTGAACTCCATCCACCAATCATTTTATTAAATGAATATAATTTTTTTTTATTATCTTTATGTTACGGGACGGATACCATGTCGGTGTAATTTTACCTATGAGTGGAGTTCAGTAGAATATAAGAAATCCCTTGAGATTGTGTGGCTACCAGTTCGACATTTACATAAAAAATAATCTATATGAAACCATGGTATGATTAATCCAAGAAAAAAAAGAAGATAATGGTCTATAAAAGTATAAATATGTCATCCAGTAGCCTAATTCCATATCAAGGAATATGATCAAACTATGGATGATTTTGAACATCAAAAGGGAGAATAATTTTCACAACCTCAATATCAATATTATCTACATATCGGTGACATAATTGGGATTCCAAAAAACCTGAAAAAACTATTTGGTAACATAAAACAATATATGATTATTGTTGGAATCCATATGAACAAAATAATGTGGGATATGTTATAAAAATGAAAAAAAAATCTTGAACAAATAAATTCAAAATTGTGGCAAAATCATTTGAATCACATGAATTGTAAATGGATTCAAGTTATCAGCAAGGACTCAAGAATAGATTCAATCATTAAATTTTTTTGAACCAAATAAAACATCAAGAAATCTTGAAACTAATAAACTTGGGGTGAAATGCCTGATCATGTGGCCTGGACATGGTCATGTGATTCCTAGAATAGTAGAGTAGTTATGCTTCTAAGACAGAAGATCTTTAATGACATTAAATTTCTACCATAAAATTTTTTATTCAATTTTCAACCAATTAATTATGATATATATGTAGTTGGATTGAATAAATTCATACATGAAGCATGAATTAATATGTCTTTATTTGAAAATAGTCTTACTGAAGGATATTGTTAGCATTTCAATCATGATATTCAAATGACGATGTTATTATACATGATCAATGAATGTTTTCTAGATGACTAATGATTCCCCTCCATTCAGTATAATTATATGATCTTCTTTTAAAAACAAAACAATACCCTAAATACCATGAATACCATGAATTTCCAAAGACACAGATCATTAAATGCCCAGTTTCATCTTGTGGGACTTTATGTTACTAAAAACAATGCCCTTTCCCCTATGGACATCACTCTTAAGTGGTAGATTTTGTTGACACCCCCCAAATGATCATTAAAATGTTCAAGAAAAGATAAATACCTGAATATGGGTATTATATTCCCATAAAATAAAATAATGAAAAGTTGGACATGATACATGGCATGTGTAACCAAAAACAAAACATGTGATCACATGAGCATCCCCTATTTTTGGAGATGCTTCATGCGCAATAGACAACCTGTTGGGAAACCAGGAATATCCCTTTCGATAAATTCCCCTTTTTCTTGTGAAGGAAACCAATACATTAACAAGATAAAAAGACTTGTTAGTCTGTAGGGGCATGAAAACCCACCAAAAAACCTTGTTAAAATTGGGAGAAAAAGAAAAAAATGATAAGAGCCTCTTTCAGTCATAAAAAGTCATGTGGAGTGCCCATGTGGTTCTCAAGACATTGTAGAAGACCTAATGGAAAGAATTCATTGTTCTATATGGTCCCATGGGTATATCAACCATTCCATATGAAGATCCTTGGGAATTTCTAGGAAGACATTCACTCCACCTCTACCTCCAAAGAAAAATTGATGTTTTGTCCATCATTATTATCATACATAACCATAAGACACATTTAATGTCTCATGATGCATAACTGAGGGGGAGAGTCATTGCCTCTGAAATCAGTCATTAAAATTCATAATACCCTTATATCTTGTAAAATAAAAAAATAATTTTTGTGAAATAATTGGAACATCTTTCATGGGGAAGATACATAGATATTATTCAATATGTGTTATTCATCCCTAGCTATCAATATTGATCACATGAGTCCCACATAAATAAGAAATCTCAATATCATGATGACCCCCTTGAAATCAGCCTTGTTATAATGGAAGGACCCATTAAAAGCCTTTCAGAACATTCGAAAGCAATTAAAAATGATTGATTATCTCAAAAAATTCCACAGACATGTGATTAATATATTATAAAAGCCCCATTGGCATCAAAACACTACTAATAAATACCCCCATTGACTGACCAAAATCCAATAAATGTTGTTTTCACAGGATGTTACTGAGATTAGAAAAATCATTCAACACCTATGAGAGGATATTGTGATGTAAATGACACCAAATACATTTAGTGAAACTATACTATATTTTAACAATATACGCCACACAAAGTGATTTTTAATCCGGGTGGGGAGGCAAATAATTCCCCAATCCCATCATAAAAAAATTATATTTTGATCTATGAATCATTACACCCATGCATCAGATCATACTTCTCAGAGTGGGTAATATTTTGATCTCAGTTTATTTCTCAACATAATCCAATCCCAGTAATTACCTATAAGATCATGCAATATGGATGGGAACTTCACGTGATCACTCATATATCATGTGAAGGACCTCTATCATGTTATGAAATGAATATTTTTTATATTATAAAAAAAATGAAAGACTTCAAAAATATAACACTAGAAAAATATAAAGAAAATATGAATGAAATTATAGTAAAAATTATAAAATATGGGAGGCTTATGTAAAGAATATACACATTCATCATAATGTGCATCACATGACTCATAAAAATAACACGACAACATCAAGGAATGTCACACAGATCATGAGAAATCCCCAAACACACCATTTAGATCATGTGGTTTCTTCTTGACACAACATACAAGATCAAAAACAACCACTAGGAATAATATTGGTGTCCTATGATTCCCTATATGATGGCCAAAATTCCAACCAAAGTAACCCAATCAATATCTTGAACTGATCATCCTCCCATATCCATCGATAGAATGAGAACAAAAAAGAACTACATTTAAACTAATTTCAACCATAAAAAATATATATATAAGACATTTTCCTAATGCCTAAGATTCATAATAATCATCCTATGTGTTGTGACATCAAGAAATCCCCATACACATCATTAGTGATATCGACTAATATCAATCCCTTTTTTTCTAACACTAAGCGAAAATCATGATGTCCTAAACATTTTCAATGATCACATAATTTCCATAACGAATATCTACTATATAGGGAAAACATAATGTGTAATCCCTGATAGGTGGAATGATATAGATACCCCATATATGTGTATCTCCAATGGTTTATGTCCCAATACTATGAAAGAATAATGATAAATCTGATTACTTACATACATACGATACATAGGTTTCCTCCCAGAGGATCAAAATTTGTATTTTATACCCATGTTCTCCCATGTATTTCCCTTTCAAATGACATTAAACTTCCTATTTTTAACTAAATAAGCTGTTATTGATTAATTTTATAAAATGGGATATGTAGGATTCCTCATAATGGATGAATCCCATACTCAATAAAATAACCACATCCTGGGGTAACAAAAAACTATGGAGTTTCTGGTTATGTGGCTTCAACAAATAAACAGTTACCTACTAATTTGATATGGATGAAGAACCCCAGATACATAAGATGGATTCAACAATAAGACCACACCCTCTATATAAATTTTTTTAACCAATCATCATTTTGTTTGGGTAATTGGTTCCATATCCGAAATAGGAAGAGGTTTTAGAACATATTAAGAATCTATAAGAGTGTCTGGGAGTATGAAATAATTCAACAAAAAATGGTGGGATGCTCCTGGACTCCCAACCTCTCATCGAATTTGATTTCATATGTTTAATATTGTCTAAAATCCCAATTGACTTCTTAATTTTGAATGTAGGTATATATCAAATTATTGATTTGTGATCCATTGGGAGTTTTATGAAAATAAAGAATAATGAGAAACCAAACGTGATCCTTACAACCATAAAATTAAATAGGGTTATGCCCATCGAACCATTTTATTCTATATTTCATTTGTAATCACTATATACGTTATCCAAATAGAATGAAAGACCATTAATTTTATGTGATTAATTTAACACTTATATGGGAACATGTCTCCAAAATATTCTCATCATAGAAATAAATTTTATAAACTCATATCCTGATGGATAAAAAGTTATCATATTTTGGTAGATCTCAAGGAAAAAATAAAAAAAATGTATAAAAAATGGATATGAGGTAGAAGTGACAGATTTATTTTCCCACATGTGATAAATGTGGGATGAAATGCCTTGGAACATTTTTATAGTAAAATGGGAGTTTACATCATGTGTGGAGATAATGTCCACTAGGAAAATACATACAATATTTAAACCTGTAACGATCAATACTTCATCTATACAAATGTTTGAAACTATTAAAATGAATACTCATGATTCATGATACTATAACTCCAAATAATCCCAGTAATAACGGCCAATAATATTCCATTACTAATGAAAAATTATAAATAATTAATCTTCATTAGATTTTGGATAAAATATTTACGTTTCAGAATAAATAATTATTTTCTGTAAGTATTTTATCAGTTATATAGTGGTTATTATAATTATCAATCTCTTAGATATTTTTATATATTAGTTCTTCAATAAGAATTTAAATTCATATATTTAATGATATTAGTAGTTTGGAAAAAAAATTACTATTTCGGAGGTATTTTAAGACAATACATTAATTTGGGAAATATAACTTTTAGTATGCTTCTAATATTGAGTAAATAATTATTTATTTGTATAAAAACAATATTTCCATTGAATAATTAAATGGAATTGTATTTATAAACATGAATATTATTAGTGGTTTATATAAAATTTAATTCATGATAGAGTTTACTATAATTTTTATTTATATTAGTTTATATGATATTTAATTTTATGTATTAATGAGGGTGTTAATTCATAGATGCAATAATGTTTTTATTATTGTTTTTGGGTGATTCTAGTTATTACCATGTGATCAAAGTATTTAAATGTGAAATTTAGAGTAACATAATGGAATATTAATGATATGATAATTTTGTAAATTTACTAAACATATTCTAAAATTTATGAATTTCCTATTTTTCGACATATTTTGTAGTAGCCTAGTGTAGAAGTACATATGTAATGGATTATGTTGAAATTTTCCAAGTATTTTTGGATGTTAGATCATGATTTATCATATTTTATTACATGTGATCTCCATTTTTTGTTTTTATAAATATTAATAGGTTGAAGTAATTAATTAATGATTTTTTGATTTGTTAAAATATTGTTTCATTCCTGCAGGCATAAAATACAACTCTAATATCCATTCCCCAAAATTAAATATGAAGTGGATATTGATAAAATAACAACTAAATGATGATATTATTCTTATCATATAAATATTAATAACATAAATTTATTTTTTAATGTCCTTTATCTGGATAGTAATATAATACCTTATATTTAGGAATAATTTCCATTAAATAAAGTTGTTATTATTTTACTTCTCATACTGAGAAATATATTTTAAGGAACCTGACTAAAAAATTACATATTCTTGAATTAAATGAATAATTCACATTAAGGATCTATTTAGGTTTATAGTTTTAGGTAATAAGTCCATAACTATTACATTTCATTTAAAAAAATACAAAGTAGTCACTTCTACTCAGTTTCCATTTTTTAACAAAATAGGAACTCTTGAAAAAAAGAGTCATTTATAGTTACATGTTTATGATGTCATCACTTTTCCATTATCCCATCCTTTACCCTATTCCACCTTATGTCCTGTGAAAAAAATTTCAAAATCATGTGGAGAGCATAAAAAGCTCAGTAAGGGATACATAAAGAAGGAAAATTGTAAGTTTTTGAAAACTACAAGTAAACCATGACTACTTTATCATAATTAATACATCTAAACATTATGAACTAGTAAATACTATTCACTGAATAAAAGATCATTACTTACCCTTTTGTTACCAAAATATTACCTTAAACCCCATATAAATAACACATAACTTATAATGTTGACTTGGGGCGTAAAAATTATTAAATGGAATAACCACACGGTCGACTTCCCCACATATCACTAAATAGAATAGCCATACAGCCAACTTCCATACCCAATGCATTGTAGGTTATAAGGTAACCACCCATCCTGGTTTATCACGGCTCCACTCTTCATTTGGTTTATCACGTAACCACCCTTCAAATTTCACAGTACCGTTATAAAATCACTACATTTAAAACAAATATAAAGGAAACAAAACATTTCCACATTTCAATCACAATATATAACATAAATATATTGACATAAAAACCCATTAACAAAACCATTTTCAATACCGAAATACATAAAATAGTATATAGTATTTATTTTCCTTGAAAAAAATATTATGACTTGTTAAGGAAGCCAAAGAACAAATAATACTCGGGGTGGAAAAAAGGTCATTGTCACCGCATACATTAAAAGAAACATTCCTTTTTTTCGTTTAGTAAAACGCTTCATAGAAAAATATTCCCATTGAAAAATCAAGGGTGTTTATATAGTGTATAAAAGAAAGTCATGTATTAAAACGAAATATGCCTCATGGAAAGTAAATTGAGACGAAGTCCCATACCTCATTTTTGACTTGACTCGATCATTTTTTAATCTCATAAATAACAAAATAATGTAAATTTATACTTTCTTTAGAACATTTTTCAAGTTTATTCTTCCTTTTATATCATTTATTACCATGATATAAATATTATGTATTCATTTATGTTAATAACATTCATTTTGTCGATATTTGGTACTTGACTCAAAAATAAACACCTTATATTTACAAGTTGTCCATGTGGTCAAAAGTCCATTATCTCCAGAATTATATACACAATTTAGATATTATAAACATCATATATATCCATTATATATATGTATTTATAACAGTACGTAACATTTTGGAAATTTGAATTGAAAAGCACCGTTTATGGAGAGGGTATGCCATACATACGCATGAAGGAAACTTTCATTTATATTTCTTACATTAATCGAATTAAAATATAATGATATGTAGATATATTATAATTCTAGTATAATATCATACCTAATATAATTATCACTATCCATTATACGTCCCACATATGGAATTAATGAGTCATATCACTTTGAGGGGGCAGTAGTCCGCTCTTCCTCAAATGAAATTATCGGGTTTACCCATAATAGAAACCATAAAGGTATTTTATAAAAAGAAAATAAAGAATCATAAAGAAAACATAAACAAAAATTATATCATATATAAATATAGTGAAATCATACTGGCCACCATGAGAGGCGGTAAGAGATAATCGAATAATCATCGTTTTGTGAGGCGTTAGTTTTCTATCCACAAAAACAGTATGTTCTTCACCCATTATATAGAGGTGTGGTAGTGTAGTTAAAATACATCTCATAACAACATCCTAGTATATTTAGGATACTTGTGTTGTTATAAAATATATTAATAAAAAGAGTTATGGGTTGGAGAAGTAAAATAAATAAAAGAAGTTAAGAGAAACACTTTCCTTTAATTTGGGTAACTTACTTGTTTTGAACCAAATATTTTTCTTGAAGTGCCTTATACATAATGTAAGGATTATAGGTAGGGCATAGTGATGTAGGGAGATTAATTAGGCAGAGTTTGGATGATCCAAAAGGCTTGAGATGTGTGAGGAATTGGTTAGAAATGGTCTCCATTTATAAGTGGGAGGAGGGTCTCTTTAGGAATGTGTAAAAATATTATTTTATTATATAATGATATTCTATTTCAAAATGTTATAATATCATCAGTGTCAAAGATAAGATGAATTTTGGTCTAAATAAAATCTTCCTATAATAATTGGACAGGTTTTGGATGTTATTTTAATATTTATAATCTTATTTATTTAAATGATTTATTAATGAGGTAAACACTGCATCATTATTGTGTCATCAATAATATAATTTAATCGATGTCTAAATATTATTAAACAAATTCAATGATGTAGGAAATATTTTTAGATTTCCAATGAATAATTATATTCAAAAATATTACTTATATAACACCATATAAAAATAAATTTACTAAAATTTTTTGTTTATGTCATTTTTTTCTTTAATTTATTTTATTTAATCTAAATTGTCATTATCATTCATAAGTGGCTACATGGGGTCCCAAAATCGACCCAAGGATGCACACAGTCGTCCATTACACGTCCAATAATATTATGACAAGTATTAAGGTAATTTTGAAGTATTGTAGTATTTTTTTCCTTGAATTATCATATTTACCTTTAACCACAGTAAATAAAAACTAAAAAGTTACTATTTACAAAAAATTATTTTCATCCTATTGAAGCACATTTTACTTACTAATAACAACTTTGTATGTCAGATTTTTGATATTCAATTCACAGAAGTGGTAAAATTTCATATAAATGAAAAAGTCAGATTTTTAAACTACTACTAAGTTGTTTCACTATTCATTAAAAATTTGTGTTTCTAAGAAAAATACCAAAAATTCCGCCTAATAAATATTTGATATTCAAAATTAAAAAATAATTTCTATTTTACCAAATTCTAAACATATGTGTTTCATTAGTTAATTTAAAATTAATTCATGTTTTTAAATAAAATAGTGTGTTTTTAAGAAACGATAACTATCAAAAGATTGACACTTGGTTATGTCCAATTTCAAAGTGAAATTAATTCCAATGACCAAAATTGAATTAAATGGTAAAAATATATTCTAATAAATTTTAAAGCCTATAAATAAGATAATCTAACAATATAAATAAATTAGATTTAAATGCAGTTTTGAATTAAAATACAATATTTTTCACTATTCATTAAAAAATGACCTTTATCAGAAATATTCCAAAAAATTACACAAAGTAAATTTTGAAGTCCCCATTATAAAAAAGGATTTTATTTGGTCAAATAGTATTTATTAAAGTGACCAAAACTAGATTTAAAGAGGGTTCACCATTAAAAGTTCGTAAATCGACCTTTTAATGTAAACTATGCTTAAAATTAGATACATTCACATTTTAACCCTATAACCTTGATTGGATAAAAGTAAACACATATAACAAACATGTATAATTATATTTTATTTACACTTGTTCATTCCCGCCAAAACAAAATCTAGGATTTAACTTCTATTTAAAATAATAATATTAAATTATTAGTGTGCAACATAAGATTTCAAAGAAACTCATTGTTGCATATCAGGTACGCTATCGAACATAGAAACCCTTTTAATGTTAAATTATTATTCAATTCACAAATATTAATAAATATGAAAATCAGTTATTCTTCTTTTACCTGGGATGTTACATCCTTCCACACTTTTTAATTTTTTCCTTCACAATTTTTATTAACTTATCAAAATAAGTGGGTGTATTTTCCCCCATAGAATTTTCAAATTTCATGTTGCCTCTTCAACCATATGGTTTTTACACAAAACCATTACTTAGTGAATTACATGATTCTGCAAAACATTCTCTCTATAGTCAAGAATCTGAACTGGTTGTTCTTCATAAGAGATATTCTCTTCCAACCAAACTAACTCTATTCTCAAAACATGAGATGGACCGGGTATATTTTTTCTCAACATCAAAACATGAAAAACATTGTGTACCTGGGATAAAAATGGAGGTAAAGACACTCCGTATGAACCTGATCCAACTTTCTATAGGATTTCATAAGGTCCAATGAACCTCGAACTCAACTTTCCATCCTTACCAAAACGCATCACACATTTCCATGGAGAAAATTTGAGAAAGACACGATCACCTACCTCAAAATAAATATCCTACCTCTGGTTATCTGCATAATGTTTTTGTCTACTCTGAGTTATTATAATGTGCTTCTAAATCAACTAAACATTCTCTTCCATATCTTCTACCAACTCTGGTCCAGAAGCTTTCTTTGACCTACTTCATCCCAAAAAGAGGGAGTTTTACAATGCTTTCAATATAATGAATCAAATGGAGCCATCTGTACACTGGAATGAAAAATGTTATTACAGGAAAATTCAACCAATGAAATATGGTGTTCCCAACATCCCTAGTAATCCAGTGAACAAGCATGTAGAATTTCATCCAAGGTCTGAATTTTTCATTATAACTACCCATTTGATTGAGGATGAAATGTTGTTCTAAAATTTATTTCAGTACCTAAGTAATTCTAAAGGCCTTTCCAAAAGTTAGAAGTAATCCTAGGATCACGGTCAGATATAATGGAGAGGAGAACTACATACAACCTGACTATCTCTTTAACAAAAAATCGAGAAATTTGATCTGGAGACAAAGTATCTCGAAAATGAATTTAATGATTAGATTTAGTCAATCTGTAAACTATAACCCAGATTGCAATATTACTTTTAGATGTCTTCGGTAATCCCACAAAAAATCCCATGGATAATTGTCCCATTTCAACCCATGCACTAATAAAGACTGATGAATCCCTTTTGGTAACTGCTGCTCTAATTTAAACTACTGACAAGTCAAACACTTCACAGTAATTTCAACAATATCTCTTTTCATTCAATCCCACCAGTAATACTCCCGAAGATCATTTTTCGTCTTAGTACCACCAGGATTAACTTAAAATGGAGAACTATAAACTTTACATAACAACACATTCTTCAACAGTGAATAACAAGGAACACATAATCTCTTCCCAAACCCAAAAACACAATCATTATCAATATTAAAATCAGGGAACATACACTTATGAACCAACTCTACCTTTTTTTGCAACTCACTTTATTCTTTCGGTGCTTGCTTTATTCTGTCTGATAATGATGATTTCACTGACACCTATAAAAAAATAGAATAATTTCATGCACCAAATACATCATGGCCAAAATTCATCAGTTCAATAACCAAAGGTTCTAATTCCAAACGTATCATGGTTAATTAGACATTACATTTTCAACTCAATTCATCAGACACTTTATTTGATTTTCTCTGATGGTAATAGATCGTGAAATCATAATCGTTGATTAATTCCTGCCATCTCCTCTATCTCATGTACAATTCTTTAGGAGTGAATATATACATCAAACTTGTTTGGTTAGTATATATTTCACATTTTACTCAGCAAAAATGATGCATCAAAATTTTTAAAACAAAAGCAACAGTAGCTGTTTCTGAATCATGTGTAGGTTAATTTAACTCATGTGGTTTCAACTAACGTGGAGCATATGAAATTACATGATAATTCTGCATAAGGACACATCAAGGTCCTTTCAATGAAGAATCACTGTAAATAACAAACTCACCATTTCTGGAAGGCAGTGCCAAAACTGGACCATTCACCAATCTTTTATTCACTTCCTGAAAACAATCATCACATTCTTTTGTCCAAATGAACATAACACCTTTTCGAGTAAACATAGTCATTGGACTAGATAACGGTGAAAAAGTTTCAACAAACCTCTATTAATAACCTACCAAACCAAGAAATATATAGATCTCAGTTATATTTGTGGGTCATGGACATTCTTCAACAAATTTTGTTTTAGAAAGATCCACAGTTATTCCATTTTTCAGACAATATGGCCAAGGAATGAAATTTGTTGTAACCAAAAGTCACACATGCTGAATTTCCCATTAAGTTTATTTTCTATTATGGTTTGAAAGATGACCCTTAAATGAAATTCCTTCCCCTATTTACATTTATAATAAACCAAAATATCATCAATGAACACAACCAGAAAATTGTTCGAGACCTCATGGAATATTCTATTCCTAAGATCCATGAATACAATAGGTGCATTTGTTAACCCAAAAGGAATAACTACAAATTCATAACGGCTATATCTAGTATGAAACTTGGTATTATGAATGTATTCTTCATTTACTTTCAACTAATGGTACCCCATTATCATGTCAATCTTCGAAAAATACAGAGCTCCCTGGAGATTATCAAACAAATAATCGATATGAGGCAAAGGATACTTGTTCTTAACAGTGATGTTATTCAATTCTATATAATCAATGAAAAGTCTCATTGATCTATCTTACTTTTTAACAAACAATACAGAAGAATCACATGGATATTATCTAGGTCGAATGAAATAGTTATCTAATAACTCTAGAAATTGATTCTTTAACTCTAAAAGTTCAATTTGAGCCATTGGATAAGGGGGTTTTGAAATTGGATTAACATCTGGAACTAAGTCAACCGTAAATTCAACTTCTCAGTCAGGTATAATACTAGGAAACACTTCAGGAAAAACATCAAGGTACGCATTTTCCATCGGCACATCTTTAATCTCAACACATTCTTTATTTTTAGCAATAGGACAAAGGTAACATTCATTTCTATCTTTTACTAGTTTCTTAGCTTCCTGATATGTTATCAAAAGAAAGGGTTCATTCTTGTACACAAACTATAATTATTTCTAAAATAAAACATCTTTAGCACTTCAGTCAATATTAGCATGATAAATAGACAACCAATCCATTCCCAAAATAACATCAAACTCTACTAGTGGAAAAATAATAAGGTTTGTAGGTAGATTCATCCTGCACACAAGGACATGAAGGTTCTTATGTTTTCTTTTTGTCTCAATGTTTTCTCTAAGTGATTTTACCAAAATTTATGTATTCATATCATGATATGGAATTCTCTATTTATTAGAAAATTTCTCAGAAATGAAAGATTGTGTAGACCCCCAATCTAACAACACATTGGCTTAATAGGAACAGACAAACATTGTACCTGATACTACTTCGTTTGATGGCCCAACTTCTATTGATGTAGTTACAAAAGGATTCCACCAGCCCTTTTTTCTTGTAATCTGGCTTCTCTCGCTCAGTTTAGTTCTTCGTGGTACACTAATCTTAATAATGAACCATTTCATTACAAATAAAACATCTTACCGATGGATTGTTTTTGCCTATTTGATCATCTCCCTTATAGTTACGAGAAATATGACTAGAATTACCACACCGAATGCACATTCCAGACTTTGGTAAACATTCTCCAGGATTCATTTTAAAAAACTTCTCACAAGATTGATATTTATTTTTCTTACCTCTAGGATTCTATGATATATTATTTCCCTTTTCCTTTCAACTGGACCTCTTATTTTTTTTGTTTTTCAATGAACACCTGATCATCGGCAAACTCCATTTACAACTTATCCACACATCGAACATGTTTTTCCAAACATTTGAACTCACGAGAGGCTAATGATCTTTGATATCATGGCTTCAGTCTTGAGTAATATAGATATATCTGACTATCAATATCTCAGATGAAATTTAGTGCATACATTTCCTATCGAGTGAATTTTGCTTCATAAGCAGCCACTGATTCATCATCATGTCCCATTTCCAAGAATAGTTTTTCCTTCCTAAGACAAACCACCATACAAAAATATTTCTCATGAAATAATTCTTTGAATTCATACCAATCGAGAGAATTAATCTCCTCACTATCCCTGATATGTTTCACCATCGACAACCACTTATTAGCTTCACCTTCAAAAAGGTAAACAACAACACTAACCTTTTGATGTTCTAAACACCCCATAACAATGAAAATCATTTCAAGTGCTTTAATCCACCATTAAGCTAGCACATTGTTAGATGATCCTCTGTATGATGGGGGGTGTTGCCTCATGAAATTCTCCACTACTAACATGTTCCTTTGTGGTTGATCTGGATGATCTCGTTCATGGATACCACCACAATTTATAGCCTGAGTCAACTATGTCATCACTACATCAAATAGTTCAGTTCTGAATCGAACCATCTCAGATTGATGATTCGGAAGGTTGTCTTCTTCCTGATGTCGTCCCAACATTACTACCATGTTTCCTCCATAGAAAACCAATATGAACACAAAAGTTTTTTAGGTGAAGCAATATAGTAATCTATAAATTCTATATCATTTAAATATTACCATAAATTAATTTATGAACTTTTATTTAACAATACCTTAACTTTTAAAGTTGTCTAAACCGACCCCTGATGCCAACTATAAGGAACATGCTTTGAAACATTACACAATATTTAATTAAATGAATAATTCAAATTAATGATATTTTTAGGTTTATATTTTTAGATAATTAGTCCATAACTATTACATTTTATTTCATAGAAAATAAAAAGTAAGAACTTCTACTCAGATTTCATTTTTTTCACACAAAAAGAACTCTTAAAAAAGTTTCATGTCTAGTTCCATTTTTAAGACAACATGAATTTTCCTTGATCCTATCCTTGACCCTATTCCACATTAAATCCTATGAAAAACATTTCAAAAACATGGGATGAGCATAATAAGATAAGTGAGGGATACACAAATAATGAAAAACTTTTATTTTTTCAAAAAACTAGTAAACCATGAATACATTATCATAAGTAATAATTTTCACTTTTATGAAGTTGTAAACACTCTTCACTGAATAAAATATCATTACATACCCTTTTGTAACCAAAAATATTACCATAAAACCCATATAAATAACACATAACATATGAAGGTAACTTGGGACAGAAACATACTTAAATGGAAGAACCACATGGTCGACTTCCACACATATTACTAAATGGAATAGTTATAAGACCGACTTTTATAGAAATTTCATTGGAGGTTATAACATAACCACCCATCCTGGTTTATCATGGTACTACCTATCATTTGGTTTATCACATAACATCCTGTAAAATATCCATGTACCATTATAAAATCATCACACGTAATACTAATATAATGTAATGATAAAATTTTAACATTTCAATAAAAATATATCACTTAAATATATTGACATAAAAACCCATTATCAAAACAATGTTAGATAATAAAATACATAAAAGGGTATATAGTAATTATTTTCCTTGAATAAAAACACTACGACTTGTTAAGGAAGTCAAATAACAAATAATACTCACGGTAGTGGAAAGGTCATTGTAACCGCTAAAGCTAAAATTAATATTCATTTTTTCGTTTAGTAAAATGGTACATAGAAAATTATTCCCATTGAAAATTCAAGGGATATTATACTACGTATAAAATAATTTCTTGTATTAAAACAAAATATAACTAAATGAATGGAGACTGAGATGAAGTCCCTTCCCTCGTGTCTGACTTGACTCGATAGTTCTTTAATCTCCTAAATAATAAACTAATGTTAATTTCTACTTTCTTAAGAGAATTTTTTCAAGTATATTATTCTTTTTAAATCACTTATTACCATTTTATAAACATTTTTTAATCATTTAAGTTAATAACATTCATTTTTTCGATATTTGGTACTTGAGTAAAAAATGAACACCTTATATTTACAAGGTGGACAAGTGGTCAATAGTCCATTATCTCCAGAATGATATTCACTATTTAGATATAAAATACTTCATATATATTCAGTATATATATGTATTTATAATAGTAAGTAACATTATGGAGATAATAAATGAAATGCACCGTTCATGGAGGCGGTAAGCCGTACGTACGCATGAATGCAACATTCATTTCCATTTCCTACTTTAATGGAATTAAAACATAATGATACATAGGTATATTATAATTATAGTATAATATCATACATCATGTCATTAAATCTATCCTTTATTCATAAAACATATTTCATTAATTAGTCATATCACATTAAGGGGGTGGTAGTCCGCATTTCCTTAAATTAAATTATCGTGTTTACCCATAATCGAACAATCATCATTTCATGATTCATTAGTTTTCCATCCGTAGAAACAGTATGTTCTTCACCCATTAGATGGAGGTGTGTGTAATTGTAGTTCAAATAAATATAATAAACACATCCAAGAATATTATGTTTACTAGTTTTGTTATAATAGAATGTAATAAAAATAGTTTAGGGGTTGGAGAAGTAAAATAAAAAAATAAGTTAAGAGAAACTATTACCTTTAATTTCTGTAACATCCATTAGTTTCAACAAAATGGAATTCTTGAAGTGCCTTATGCCTAAGTGAAGGCTTCTAGGTGGTGGAGATGGGTGTAGGGATCTTAATTGAGAAGGTTTTTTATAAGCCAAAAGCCTTGAGAGGTGTGAGTAATTGGTTAGAAATGGTCTCCTTTTATAAGGGGGGTAGGGCTCTTTAGGAATCTGTGAAAATATTGTTTTATTATATATTGATATTCCGTTTCCAAAGGTCCAAAATCATTACAGTAGAAGATAATATGACTCATTGTTGAAATAAAATCAAACAATATGAATTGGATAGGTTTTGAATATTATTTTTATATTTATAATCTTATTTATTTAAATGATTTATTAATGAGGTAAACACTACATCGTTATTGTGTCATAAATAATATAATTTATTTGATGTCCAAAAATTATAAAAAAATAACATGATGTGGTAAATATTATTATATTTTGAATGAATATTTATAGTCAAAAATATTAGTTATATAACACCAGATAAAAATTAATTTAATAAAATACTTTTTTTGTCTTTTTTTCATTACTTTCAGATAATTAATCTGAAGTGTCATTATCATTCATATGTGGCTCCATAGGGTCCCCAAATTGACCCAAGGATGTCCATAGTCTCCAATTACTCATCCAATAAGGTTAATATGCATGTTAAGGTAAATTTTAATTATTATATTATTCTTTCTACCTTGAATTACCATATTTACCTTTAATTGCAGTAAATAAATGTCAAAAGTTACTATTCACAAAAAATATTTTCATCAAATTTAACCACATTTTACATACTAATAACAACCATTTAGGTCATATTTTTTAAATTAAATTCACAGAAGTGGTTAAATTTCATTTAAATGAAAATGTTTGTTTTTTTAACTACTACTAAGTGGTTTCACTATTCCTCAAAAATTGAAATTTTTCAGAAAATACCAAAAATTCATCCAAAGATAAATTTGATATTATGAATTCAAAAATGATGTCTATTTTACCAAATTCTAAACATAGATGTTTCATTAATCAATTTAAAATTAATTTCTGTTGTTAAAACAAATATCATGTTTTTAAGAAACAATAACTATCAAAATATTGACACTTGTTTATGTTCAATTTCAATGTGAAATTAATTCAAATGAAAATCATTGTATTAAATGAAAAAATATATTTTCTAATTAAACATTAAAACCAATTAAAAATATAATCTATCCAAATAAATAAATTAGATTGAAACGCAGTTTTGAATTAAAATACAATATTATTCACTCTTCATTAAAAAATAATCTTTATCAGAGAAATTCCAAAAATATACACAAAGTAAATTTTGATTTCCCTATTATAAATAAGGATTTTATTTGGTAAAATATAATGTATTAAAGTGAACAATACAATATTTAAAGAGGGTCCTCTATTAAAAGGTAGTAAATTGACCTTTTAATATAAATTATCCTTAAAATTAGATTCATTTACATTTTAAGCCTATAAAATTTATTGGATAAAAGTAAATAAATCTAAAAAACATGTATAATAATATTGTAGTTAGTTTTGTTCATTCCCACCTGAAAAATGTCTAAGAGTTAACTTCCATTTAAAATAATAATATTATATTATTAGTGTACAACGTAAGATTTAAAGAAAATCGTATTTGTGTATCTGGTATGCTATCGATCAAAGAAGCCCTTTTAAATTAAAATTAATATTTAATTCAAAAGTAATAATAAATATGAAAATATCATATTATTTAATTTACCTGGGATGTTACATCTTTTCCCTTTTATCCAATTACATATTTAAATTATTTTAGATCGTTAACTTTATCACGACAAATTTCTCTATTAATATCTATTAATACATGACTGTTATTTTTTAATTCCAAGAAAATATTTTAACTTTCCACTAATTATATCATTTTTGGAATCATTTATTTTTATTGACAATTTTATACCATGTTCTCACTTTTCGTGAGGATTTTTTGATAGCCCATTTTTGATTGTGTGATTAACTAAAATGGATTATAATATTTCAGTCCTTGATTACATAAAATAAAATTAAAATTGAAGGGATGAAATATTTTATTAGTAGGATATAATGTAACACTTTTTAATTTTTAGTATGTTTTTTAAATAAATTTAATTACTTTGGTAACTTATATTACCCACAATAACGAGTATAAAAACCCATAATCTATTATTATAATATTATTATGTGACAGTTATAACCGAAACATAAAATTGTAAGGTATAAATTACATTATATAATTTTTGAAATATATATAATGTTCCATCTATATAATAAATAATTAAAAATATTATATATTTTAATTTTTGGTAAAAGAATTCAATTCGTCAAAAATGAGTGTTCTTCAAAAATACTTTTATTATTTTTTAAGAGAAAATATTATAAATAATTTATTAAACAAATATAAATTTTATTAAATAAAATTAATTAAATTTTTTTAATTATAATATTAAAATTATCTTATGGAAAAAATATATATTTTTTAAAATATTTTTTTTGTGAAAAATGAAAATATGTATTTTTATTGAAGTACGTTTTTTCTATAATTCATAATAGAACATTTAGTAAAAAAATTATTTCAATCTAAATTAAATCTATTATATTATTTTATAATTTAATTATGTTTATTGGATTATATTTTAGGATTAAATTTGGTATATAAATATATTTATACATTAAAACACATTTTTCAAATAATTATCTTTCTATTGTGTTTTGTGATTTAATTTTTAACTAAAATCATCCACTTATTGGTATTAAATTTAAAAAAATATTCAATATTTGAAATCAATGTTTAATAAATTGTTAAATATGTCTATTTTATTTTCTATAAATATGATTAGTAACTTTGAATAAATTTGTCGTGTTAATAAACAATTGATTATGTTAATCTAGGTTAAAACTGTGTGATAATTCCATAATAGTTTATCTAAATTGTTCTTTTATAATTTTAATTAGACCATTATTATATAATTATCTAAATTTAACCTTTTAGTGGATACTTGTCCCTAAAAATGGCGTATATGATATTTAAATAAATGAAATTTTGAAAATGTCACTCTCAAGGTTTTAAATGTCTATTTTGTGTTCATTTAAGGACAATAGAAATATCTATAAGAATATAAATATCAACATTATAAAAAAATAATATTTTGTTCATAATTATACTTTATTTTTTAATTTTAGTAATTATCTAACAACATTGAATGATTGTGAAATGTTAATACAATATTTATTTAATAAATAAAAAAGTTAATAATGAAATAAAAATATTAAAAGTAATATAATTTGATAGATTTATAGTAATACATGATATTTTCAGATAAATATTGCATATTTTGTGTGTTAAAATTAATTAAATTATAAATCCATCATTTTCATGATGTATTTAAAGACAAATTGAATGAATAAATAGAATATTGACATTATTGATAATTTATCCAAATAATATATCAATAAATTATTTAAAACTTATTAAAAAAATTTAAAATATAATTTTCAGTACAATAGGGATTAAAATTTAATGTGATGTCCTTTTATGTGTCAATAGTTACCTTATATGAAAAATTTAAACCGTTTAAGAGTTAAAAATATATTATTTCAGTAAATTTTCAAATAAGTTAACTATGGGGACAAAACAAATGAATTGAATTAAATAACTATAAATACCCATAAAATTCTATTTTTTATGATATTTTAACCATACCCTACACTAGGTTTGAATCCATGGTTAGTTGGGATAATTTTTTCCAAATAATGAATTTATTATTATTTAATATGATATTAAATTACAAAATTTCCCCCCACATAAATTATAAAATGACATCCATTCATTCAATTATTTAAACAACATTTAGTAAAATAGTTTAACCAATCGTTTATCATTATTTTATAAAAATCCATATACATGTTGCTGATGTGATGGTTCCCCTAAATTTCCCTCAATATGTTCATTATGAAATGATCTAAAGAAGGACTATAGAAGAAGAGGTAATTGTCTTACCCGACATATTTAAGTTTTTTTTTCATATTCTAACTCTTACAAATCCATTGAATTTATCATAATATATAAAATTAATTTTACTCAATATAATTAAATGACATTTTTATTATGTATCCACCATTACCCATTTCATCCCCCATCAAATGTGAAGTGAAAGTATCAATTGTTCATTAGTACGACTTACCATCTCCACATAGCGATACAACTCCTATCTCTCTGTCATATCTAATATATGGGTATTTTGATGGGTTAAAATTTTATATTTTATAATTATGATATTATAATATTTAATTAATTATTAAATATTATCTAAACTCATATATTCCAATTTGTTGGGAAATGATTTTATCGTATGTGCGTATGTGTGGACTACCATCTTCACGATGATATAAAGATTTTAATTTATATATTATAAGCATTTTAATGATGTTGTGTTGTATGAATTTATATAATTTATATATTTAATAAATATTTGTTAAATGTGAATTATTATTATTTTGTTTTGTCATTAAAAAAATTTAAACAACGTTCATTTGAAAAAACGACCTATTATGTCCCTAAATGGTGATACTAATTTTATGCAACTATCTTTTATAGATTAATATTATTTTATATATAGAAAATATATATTATATTTATAACATTATTAAAATTTTGGAGATGATTTATCCTTAGTAAATGTATAAATACTGAAACTAATGACCCAAACAATACAAGAAAAACAATTGATTTATTACGAAAGACATTTATTATTAAAAAATTTCTTATAATAAATTAGTGATAAAATATTATGAATAATCTATAAATGGAACAATATTTATGATAATTGTTTCATAATAGATATATAATGACTATATATTTATTATATATGAGGTTTGAACTGTTAAAAAGTAATATGACCTATGGTAAGGGATTATTTCACAAACTCATCAGTACTCAATATTGTTAATGTTTATGTTTTTTCACAAGGATTAAATTTATTTCATATAAATATTTTAAAAAAAATATATATAATATTTTAAATACTCTAAGATTATTCATTAATGAAATTTTACTTATGTTTTTCATTTTATAGAACAATTTGAAAGGATACTTTTATTCATTTTCTAAATGAATTATTTGTAAACTATTTAGAAAATTGGGAAATGGATATATTATTAACATAAATATTGTGAACAAATCTTCCAACCACCATGAATAATTTTATTAATGAATCTTCATTTACATATTTCAAATTTTATTTTCAAATATAAATTCTATATCAAATTATCACTATTATAAAAATAATTGATTTAAAAGTAAACAATTTAATTTTATAAAGAAATTACTAATGTTCACAATTATTCCCCATATAAATATATTTTATTATTAAGACATTTTATGGGAAATTGGTAACCGATATTTCTCCAAAAAAAGGAAAACTATGTGCTGAAAGAGCTCTTAAAATTATTAAACAGAAGACTGAGATTATATGAATCAGAAACTTTATATAATTCCCAGTGTAGAGTACTAAACTGGGTGTCTGGATTCTTCATGATATGTTCTTTGAGATGAGAATCCATTATTACCATTGTCTGGTTGAATTCCTCTAGGGTGATTTTTCCTTGGTTGAATCACTGGGCAATGATTCAGTCTTACTTTTCTATCCAGGCCTCTAACTCCTCAGTGGCCTCAACGTGCAAACTTCTTTCATAAAACCTTAAAATTTCCTCATTTGAGGCATTGGGTCATGAGACTTTGTTATTCATTTCTTCCTTGGGGTGGAATATGAGCATCAGACACTCCCCTACCTATTCTTCCATCATTATTGGTTCTCTACTTTGATCTCTACATTCCCCAACTTGTGGGTCTTTTCTTTCTGTCCTTCCACCTTTCCTAGGAAACCTAGATTCCATTGTTTTAGGTATGTGAGAATAGTCTTTGTGTCCCTTGGGTTTTTCCCCTCGACCATAATTCATTTCCATGAGTCATGCTTTCCTTTTTTCCCCTTCTCCCTTCTTTTTCTGTGGGACCATTCCCTTAGAAATGGTCCAAACTACCCGCATTAAATTGGCTACCGCATTCATAACCTAAATCATCTTCCTCATGCATCAATGCTTGATCATGAACTGGTAGACCATCAAAATAGTTTTTCAAATCAACCCTGGAGCCTTATTTGTGTGGCCTCAGCCTTCACGTAGTCCTTCTTGCTTGCTTTAACCTCTATGATTTTATTCTTCTTCTCCTCACTCTGTGTCTTCTAAAAGAATGAGGACATAGAAATGCCAATGTTTGGGTCCAAGGGTTCCAATACACTGGGTGACCTCAAATGGGGGATGTGTGTGCTAACCCAAATCATTCATCTGTATGGCCACTCTTATTGGATGGATGAGTGCATTTAATTAATTCTTATGCAGTGTTTGATATCTGATTTTGCAGCACATTACGTTGATAGTGCAGTGAATGCCTCACTAGCACCATTAGGTGGGTGTTTCAAAGAGATATAGGTGTTCTAGAATATATCATCTGGTCTTCTTCACATATTTTATTGTGGGATAGAGGGTTGTTTTCACTTTTTTCATTCCAGCACAACACAATTTTGGGTTGGGAGGGGGATCATCATCGATAGTTTTTGTAATTGTATTATCATACAAATAGGGAGGAAATGAGACTGTTTTTTAGTTCTTGATATAATGTATGTTTATTATTTTGAATTAGGGTTCATGTAAGGAATTTTTTCCACGTTTTTTATGATATTTCTACCTATACCATGCAATGGATTCTTCCATTTCCATGTCCACAAAGGTAATTTTCACATTTTTATTTCAATAAAGGGGGTTTGACCCTCAATATTTTCAAAAACATTTTATTCCTACCATATTATAATTCAATCATATGTTATTTACTATTTGGAATTTACTACAAGATACTTATCATTCCATATTTTGTATTCCATATTTATACATATAAATTTCCATTGAATGAATACCCTTATTGAGTATCAATCCTCAACCGTTTACTTGGTTTATTTTCCCCTAGGATGCTATGAAATATATTATGATTGATATTTAGGGCTATTCTAGGGGAAAAAATGAGTAAAAAATATTATGTTTTCTTTTGTTTTCAAATTTAATGTAATAATCAATATGGATCTACAATTCCAAGACAATAAAACTATTTAGTACATTGGTATATGATTTTTAGTAACTATATATAGTGTAATTTTGGTTCCATATACTCTAGGGTTCTAGGAATGTTGTCTTAACAACCATGTATGCAACCCACACTCTGTAATCATTGGATAAAATGTGATGAAATAAAATCATTTGTTTAATTATCTATTTATCATGTACATGATATGAATTTTAGTAGTGGACCCATATTATATATCCCTCTGATGCACTGGTTAATGTTTTTTTCTTATGACATTCCATGTATGGTGCAATATAGTATAACCTACTGACACTATTTTTTGATTTCTTGGTAGTGATCCTTGAATTATTCTTGGGATGCAATTTTGTTTCCACATTCCCATGTCTATGTATGTTATCATCTTATATCTTACCTCAATACCCATGTTTTTTTTCTAACCCATATTTTTTTACCTTGGAATGAATATTGACTAGCATGTGTTACATTAATTATCTTATTCCATGATTACTACATTACTAGTATTTATTACATGCCACATTTATTGTATATCCCTTGGTTAACAGGGGAATTTTTACAAGATCAGTGAAATTAAATATCATTTTATGGAGGTTTAGACTATGTATTTTTATTTGTGTTTCTTTTTGTTTTTCAATGTATATAATTGAATAAAGAAACATGTCCTAACAATATTTTTAGTTTGTATTAAGAGTGATCTTATGTAAAAAAATCATAAATTTGGGTGCTTTAAAATTTGGTCTTCTGTAAGGTCAAATATTTTTAAATACATGATATTATAGTTAAAATTTTAATTTTTTATTTCATTCTCAGGTAACATGATAAATGTAAATTTTATACCAATATATGATCTCAAAATTATATATCCACATTAAATTGTTTTTTAAATACTTTCTTGAAACTAATACATTGCTTTTTTAGAAATACAAGTTATTCAAATTTTGATGTAAAAATTAATGTTTGATTGAATTAATTAAATATTAATTTATTTTCAAATATTCATCTCATTTTTATATTTTTAATGGATCAAAATATTAGGATTTGGTCTCTACTATTTGTTCATTAAATGTTGGATTATCATAGTCAATGTATAAACCCATTTCAGACGTTTGGTTTTCCCCTTGCCTTATTTTTCATTTGCATTTATTTTTCATCCTTATATCTATCTTATTTTCTTTTATTCACCTCCCCTATATTTTAAAGTACATCGTGTAGGATTCCCTATCATGTAATTAAATGTGAAAATAGAAGGGTTTCCCATTTGAAAATCCTAATCACACAACATGTATATTTGGAACACAAGACATGTGTTATTCCTATTTATTAAAGATGATCATATTAAATTTACATGCCTTGTAATGTTAGTCATCCATTAATATTTGTACCAAGCTATAAACTAATGTAGGGACTCTTGGATTTAATGAGTACTCAACCAGAACAAATATGGGATACATGTCGTGTTGAATAAAACAACCAAGCTAAAACACATATCCATGCAATGTGAGGTACACTTTATAGTACCATGAATATGGTACACAACATGTATATGTTATACAAACTGTGTACATGGTCTTTACCTTTCATTTCTAACTATAGTACATACCCATTTAGGGACTTTGGAGTACACATCATGTATTATGGTATATATGAAATGTAACTCCTCGTTTTATATCATTTGAAGATTTTTATAACATCATATCCTAGAGTTGAAATTTAACATGAGAGTAGTCCATTTTGACTATTTTTTTAGCATTAATCAAGATGGTGAATAACTTGAGTTTATTTCAGGAATATAAACAAGGGATTTAAGGAAAATGAGATTTTATAGGTATGTTATTCCTCTAGAAATCAAAAACATTTGTCTCTTGAGAGTGATGTTGTTGAATTGACATGTGATATGGTCCGTCTTTTTAGACTTTTAATCATTGAATTTTCCAATTATTAAATGATTTTATATTATATTTTCACATTGTGGATTTGTGTAGTATTCCTATACCTTAATCATATTTCCAAATTCCCCATGTATGATAGATTCTCATATATGATGAACTAAGGAATCTTATGTATGATCCCTCTACTTGTTTACTCATTCAAAGGATCCCATTTTATATTCCTCTACTTTTTCATTGACTGAGAGGATACAATGTAGGATGACTATGTTACATACTCTTCTAAGGATCCCATGTATGATGCCTCTCCAATTAATTATGCAATGGGGGATGTGATTTCGCCCATGTTTCACCATACATGATCTTGTATGTTGGGTTTTTGTAGAGATGGTTGTGGGGTTCACCTTAGATCAAATACCAAACATCTCATGATGATGTGGTAATTTTGGTTGGTCAAGTAATTAAATCATCCTCACACTTTTATATATTATTTTACATGTTTACAAGTAATGAACTAATAATTCCAAGAGGTGATTCTAGGTATATATCATATGATCTTAACATAATTTTATAATTATGGGTTTCCTAGATGTACATCCATAGATATGACCTTATATCCTTATTGATTTTATTGTTTTGATTCCCATGCATTATTCTTTGAATGATGATATTTTTCCTACATTTTTATATATGTAATTCAGGTTATTAGGATTTTGTAAATATTTATTATCGGCTGATTAACATATTTATTCCGGATTTTTTGGACATGAAGGTGCACATCCCTAAAACATATAATTGAGGATGACTCTAATATCATCTATGTGATTACTAGGATTCTCTCTAGTGTCATATGGATTAACCATTAAATCAATAAACCCACCATACATGTTTAGTAGAGTCCTATTCAGCCATTAATTTTATTATATTTATATCATGTACTAGCATTTGTAGATAATTCCTTTTATAGATCACCCAAGGGTTGGTCCCTTTAGGATTATCCAAGTTGTAAATTTGTGACCGCCTATGGACCTCGACCTAGGGATCATACATTGGAATATATTTAGAATGATTGGTTGGTATGGAATATTTTTCATATTCCATTTTTTTGATATCTATTTGTTAGACAGAATCCATCATTATAGTTATTAGAGGATTAGTATGGGTGACCCATTGGGTATGACATGTTTCCCCCCTATGTTAACATATCTTTTTAGGAGATATGTTTTTCACTACTGAAAGACGGTATTTATAATTGGGATTAAAAACCAATTGATTTAAAAATTTATACCTGACATGAGTAGTACGACATCAAGATCAATTCCTTTTCTATATGATTTCTAGATTGTTAGTATTAGAGACCGAAGGATTAACTTTTTTGGAATTATGTTATTTTTTCATCATCCTTATATATATAATTATGTATATAATCATATAAATATTTTTATATATATCATGGAAAATATCTAGTTTATTGGTATAATTAACCAACTGATGGATTTTGGTTTCATGTTATTTATTATATTTCTCATTTCCAATTGTGTCTCAACAGGGCTCATCATAATTCATATTGATGCACACATGACTACTGAGTTATAGGTAAATAATTGGGGTACCCTAATAATATTATATCTCACCCATATACATGAGCATTAGTGTGTGTATGTGTAAAAATTATGAAAACATTTTAGGTTGATAAATGACTATATGAAGGATAGGGATAAGTTCCATGTTTTAATAATAGTGTGAAGTTGGTTGTGTGGATTCATTTGATCTTGTTAGAGCTAATCAAAATTGTCTTGGGGAACACATATGTTGTATAGCTCAGAGATAGTAGTTGATCCATGTACTAGTATTTCTTCATCAATTATGGATTCATGCATTCATGGTCGGCCATGTTGGTGGTAAGTGTTTTAGGTAGGACATTGAATTTCGGAATATTATATAATTTCACTTATTATCATAACAATCTTCTATTATAGTTTATTTACTACTTCAAAAATCTATTTATTTACATTTTTTGATGATATATCATTATTTATATTTTTTTCATATGATGTAATATGATATCCTATCCATATATAGAACATATGACCTCACTCATATTCTGCAGCTCCTAGTGTAAGGATATAATCACTTGAAGTCTTCTAGAGAACCATGTCAAAGAACCAATTTAGTGTCATCTATATAAGGATGTTAGAAATAAGATTCATATAAAACCATTTTATGATTGTTATTTTTTATATATAATGGGAAGATTACACAAAATAAATTATTAATAATCTCAAAAATTAATTGTTTATATGTTTTATGAAATGACACATTGTTCCACAAAAAACAATGAAAAAATAGTCAAATTTAGTGAGCCAAAACATCATTGTGTCATGGAACTTCATGGAGTATCCTAATGACATGTATTTAAAGATATATTGAATATGAAATGTAGTTTATTCTTAAACATAAATCATATAAGTGAATAATATTATTGAACTATGCATAGATAGATAGGAATATCCATTACATTCAAATAAGTCATTCATAATGTATAACATGTAGAATTGCACTCAGTGAAAATATTCTATGAGATTTCATGAAATGGATTATAAAACACATGAATCAACTTTTCAAAAAAAAATAATTGTTTGGAAATCATATGTTAGGATTGATAATTACACATAATGAAACAAGTAGACATAAAAATGATTGACAAACTAAAAATTTATTGTGTGAATGGGAATTAATGTGGAAGAAATTTTTTTAACCTAAGATACATTGGGGTCCTTTATTTCCATTTTATTAATCACCTAATTATCATCCATGACTATAAATAATGGTCTTGGTGAGGATTTTAGGTGATCGATCAGTGATTAGAAGCATGGGATGAAAACCTACATGAGATTTATTTCCATTCTTTTTTTATTAATTTTACAATGTATCCACAATATAATATCAACCCAACTTATCTATAAATGGATGGGGATATCCTATGAGTAATCAATATAGGGTGATATATTACTGACTAATATGTTTTGGTTTCTTTATTAAATTTAAGAAAACCATTTCTCCATCTTCTTCAAACTTGTTTCAATTGTCAATTTTGATTTTAATTATGATTTCATTTTTGATAGGTTTAGATTCTGTTAATTTCAATTTATTTGGTTAGTTATTCATATATCTATCCAAAAAATTTCTATATTTCATATATATAAAATTTTAGTGATTGGTGGTGATTTTTCCACAATCTGCATCTTGTGTGATAAATTGTAATGGGGACAGTTGTCAATAATACAATAACTATTCCTAATTGGGAATTTCTATAATTTATCAGAAAAACATGTTATAATTGCATAAATCTAGGAATGAGGGTAAACTGATTGACACATTATTTTCTATTCCCTTACCATATCCATTTGTCTTATTGGGAGAGATAATCAATAGAATAATCTCTCTCTTACCAACCAATAGAGGTAGAAATTGTAAAAATTGGAAACGATGATAACATAGAACTAAGTTTATCCATACACATTCGGGTCTCCATATTTCATCATTTTTTTTAAAATAAGTAAATTCGATGATATTTCTATATTTAATATCTTATACCAATGAAAAATAATTTTTATAAAAATCATTCAATGGTGAAGAACTATGTTTCATGATATCTTCTTTGGAACACAATATATGTGAACAGGTGTAATATAAAAGGTAAAAAATTGTTTTTACATACCCAATAATAGGTGTGTATTAACCCTATAGGTTTTTCTGGGATGTCATTTCCTCAAAAAACAATTTAATAAAAAATATATAGAAATAACCAATATATCAACTAGTTGTTTCTCTGGATTTGATTATAATATTGAACAAAATACTATCAAATTGATGAAAGAAATGAATTTTGTTTGAAGAAATAATAAATACATTTTAAAGAGAGACTTTTAGTTATCACTCCAAACCATCAGAAATTGATGGAAATCCCATCAAAACAATATGTGATTTTTCACAATGTAATTCACTGTGAAAAACAATTTACTAATTATCCATATCATAGAAAATTTATTTTAATTGATCAATAACATGATTCAAATTCCATAGAAATAACATGGTATATCATGAAAATACCTTAATTGAACTATTTAAGAATTAGGAAAATGCATGCTTCTATTGAATTCCTCGAAGAGTCATAGAATTAAATTTTTAGTGGAGGGAATTCCCATACTCACATGAAATATTTGAAAAGGAATTATGGTATAGTCTATAATCATGAGTGTTCCATGACATTGAATCTCTGCAATGATTATTGTGGAAAATATTTTTTCCCCACATATCGGAGCACATCTATCTGAATATAGATATGTGATACTTGGTAATTAACCAGAGATACAATTTATGAGTAGTGGGAGTTATTCGAGATTCACTGAAACAGATGCCTACATCATAATGTGTATGAAAAACACATATATTTCGTAATATATCATTGAATTATTGAAAATGATCATATCATTCATGATGCCTCATTGTTTGGAGACCTGGATTACAAATCGCCAATAGATTCTAGAGACATGATTGGGAATATTTCATAGAACTCGCAGCAATTTAGCACTAATGGTACACGAATGAGAGGAATCCATATGGTTAGAAGATTTTATTCAACATTTGTAATTATAATTGAAATGAATTAACTCAATAGTTTAGTTTGACAAATTGATGTGAACCATGAGGTGTAACAACAATTCCAGAAATAGTTATATAGTTCATGTTATTATACTTATCATAACACTGACATTTATCAATACATATTGGGGATAAAAAAATTTGTTGTAAACTTTAATTCATGGAAATTATAGATGAAATAGTCACATCAATCCAACACACAACCAATATATGTTTTTCAATAAAACCTGGATAGAGATCCTTTTTAGAATCTATACCAAAATGATTATCCCTTCTAGAAGCAACAATAGTGGAACACCCCTTCATTCCAACAACCTTAAAAGTCTCCATACCAAAAATAAAGATATGAACAACCATAAAATATTTTAATAATAACTAATAATAAGAGGATAATTAATAGATAAAGAATATAGAAAAAAACGTGACCATTTTATTGATTGAATTATGAACATTCTAACCAATAATCAAGGAAAACCCCCCAATATATAATGTTTTGAATCCAAGGGAACTTCTAAATTTGATTACAACATGAATGAAAAGAAAGAATCAACCACTAAAAAATTATTTGGATAATTATTATAAGCACCATTATAATGATCAAACCATCAATCCAATCAAAAGGGACCAGAACTATGATCAAACTATAATTTGGTTCAAGAAGGAATGGTCGTAAACAACTTTTCAAAATCATCCATGATAAAAAAGGGATATCTAAGAACCATTTAATTTTTTATTATATGTGTAAAATAAGTGTGAATTGGGTTTAATTTAGTGGAAATTTTGTTAAAAATCAATAAATATGAGATCATCATCCCACTACTAGAGTATATCTAAAAAACCCTGAGGTCAAAAAAAATTTGGTCCAAATATTCATGAAAAGAATGATATTCGATTAAAATGAAAAAATTAGCATAGGGATATGAAAATCATAATTGATTACACTATCAATGCTTGAAAACTCATCATATAGTGACATTAAAAATTTCGCACAATATAGTGTATTTAAATATTACTGATGCATTATTTGATCTAGTTTTTTAAAAAAAATTCATCCTCACTTTGTGTTTTTAACCATACTGATTATAGAACTGAATCTTAATTGTGTATTGGTATAATAAGAGAACAAATCCACCATTTCTAACCTATAGTTTTTGAATAAGTACTCATCGGATAAAGGTGATTGATCTCTATAATAAACTTTTATTTCATTAGAATGAAGAATATAGAGAACCTGTCTAGTATCTCACCATATCGGGGAGATAATTCCTAATAAAAGAAATGACTATCATCAATGTACATGAAGATACACTAATAATGAATATTGGTGATATTAAATTATATTTATCACATATCTTAATAATATTTCTAAATATTTTTCTTGATTATTATTAAACGAATTAGAGTTTAATGATGATGAAGGGTGCTGAAAATAGTTCGATGAGTTAAAACAATAGTTTATTTCACCACCAATAATTCAACCACCAAATTAGGATAGTCCTTTATAACTTCTCTACGAGGCATCAAATAAAATTTTTGGAGCCTCACTCTGACAATGAATTGGTTGAAGTCATTTAGTCATTTCCAAATCATCATGTACATTGGCTATGATTATGATCAATTTTATGACTATTGGAAATGAGTTCCTTGAAGTAGTATTTCCACTAGATAAATTCATATCATAATTATTGGGAAATAAATTTGTTGTTTTTCAAATAATGTATCTATAAATTATCTAAAAAATAAGTGTAATGATAATACCTATTTGGTGATATGAATAATTACCTTTTAGGACATCCACCTAAAGATCAATGATAAAAATATTACCAAAACACTTGTGGTCGATCATCTAAGTTGACTACCCAACAACACTAAATTAGAAATTCCATACTAGAACCCAATAAATGATGAGCGTCATAGAGAATAATTATATAATATAAAAGAAAAAATACAATTTTATAATGACATTTTAAATTATTGGTCACATATTTTGGAACATATATTCTGATCTTAGCTCAACAATAAAAACTAAAATCTATTTTTGGGATTCACGTTTGGGATGACACATTCCTCTGGAAAATATATGCTTGTCAAGAAATTTTAAGATTTATTCCTAAAAGTGAAATTAAAATGATATTTAATATAACAAAGACAATAGATTATGTATTCTATTTTGTATCCCTAATTAAAGCTAAAAATTCATAAAATATAAAATTTATTGGCCTATATTATTTAATGATGCGCATGAGTTCTGTAAAACTGGTGATGATTTTATATTTTTTGAAAACATGTAAAAATATATGAAATTCCCCCCAAATCATATTAACTTATAGGAGATTTATAATATTTAATGTATATATCGAATGAATACATTAATAGATTAATATAGTTTTTCTTATAATCTTCTTGGTTTAGATTATGTTTCGAATTGTTGGGAAGAAAAATCCATTGAGATACATAATTTTAATGTTGTTTGTGAATTTTTATATACTAACATATTATTAATGTTTGGAGTGCCACGAACAATCTTAGAAAACAATGGACCAACTTTTAAAATAATAAAATAAAGGCATTACAAATATGTTATAGGGATCACCAAAAAATACCAACCCCATAACATCTATAGAAAAATGGCCACACAAAATTTTATTATAGGGATGTTAAGGGAATTATATTATAGATGGAGACACCCAAGAAGAATGACTTGAGGAAAAAGTTGAAGGATACCCTATGGGATTATATGACCACCTATATGAAAAAAAATGAATAATTCCCAATCTATTGATATATGGGATGATTTTACACCTCTCTATGGAATTGGAATAAAAAACCTTCTAGGATGTGAGACAGATGAATGTGGAAATTGAAAAAGATGTAAACCAATGGATATTATATCTACATGATCTAGATAAAATAAATTTATTATATCTTGAAAAATATGTGATTTAAAAATAGAGAGAAACTATTTCTGATGAAAAGATGATTAAACCAGGAACCTTCAACCCTAGAGATCAAGTGTTGTCATAGAACCACAAAATAAAATTGATACCAGGTAATTTCATTCCATACATGATTCAAATTTTTATTATATTCATGTATACCCTATTTTTGATGTAAATATTAAAAGGGATGGATGCAGAAACACATTCACTATAAATTTGTAGTGGATGAAATAATACCAAGGGACCTTTCCTTACAACAAATATGTAAATAAATTATATGTCACCCTGGTTACCAATGAAGACCAACCAGTTTGTAGTTTACATTTTTATGTGATTAATTAAATGAAATTGATGAATCCTAAATTAATTTATATAAAAATTCATTGTGAATGAATTTGGGAAACTACATCCATTATGGGTGGAGGATGGGGAATCTTATAGTCTACAATCTTTCAAACATTTTCATTTTTTTCAAGATAACAAAATTACTCAAAAGAAATTAAGTGAGGAAACCATTAATTTTTTCTTTAGTCCAATATTCCCACAAGTCATATTTTAGTATGATTAATCATTTCTAGAAAATATTTTTTTAAATATTAAATTTCATGTTCGTTTTTGAAGATGATGTAATGACTGATAATAGAGTAACTGAATAGAATACACACCGTGAAGGTGATACAAAACATAATGAACAAGACCAGTGTAACACAACAAAATCATCATTTATAAAAGTACTTTTATTCTATGTTTAATATATTTTAAATTCCTAATATATTTTTTAATTAAATTCATAAACGTTTTCTGAAAAACTAATCCCTACAAATATCTTGATTGTTTTACATGACAGTTTAAGGAGATATGAAATACTTAGTAATCACATGAAACAATTTTTCGTATTATCATATAAATGAGACTAAATAATTAAAATTGTAGTTTGGATAATTATTTAAAGGGGGGATATTGAATTAATGATTCATGATTTGATAGAATTAATCTTTTTATGTAAATTAAATATTCCTACCATTTTCAAGAACATAATATATGAAATGAATTTGGATTGATTTTATTTATTATATTTTATGATGATTTTCCAAAATTACAGGTTCTATTCAAAAAATTATTTCATGAAAAAATAATTGTTATTTTTATATTAATCTTATATATTGACTAATAAAGGGTCATTCCACCGACCAGAACATGTATGGGTGTATGTTAAATCTATTTCTATGAAAAATAAAATTTAAAATACATGAATAATTTTTTTTAAAAACATTTTCCTTGATCCCACCATGACAGTAATCATATTTTATCCCATAAAATCCATTAATGTCCTCTTCCATAATGAGTCACATTAAAAGTCATTTTTATCCACTCCTACCAACCTCTATTTATATTAGATGATTTTATATTATTTAATTATGGGGATGTTGTATATCTTGGTAGAAGGAATGTATTAAAATTTATGGAAAGGTGTGTTGGAATTCTATTTTTGGTATTCAGAAGGTATCGTATTATATCCATAGAAGTTATTTTTAGTCATCATAAAATATTGAAAAATATGAAAAATGTATGTTAATGTTTTGTAAAAATAAAATATTACTATTACATGACCGATGATCTATTGATAATATGTGGTATGTTGGTGGATGTGATATTTTTTCAGAGAATAAATTTCAAAAAAATAAAAAAATCATTATGGTGAAAATCATTCATTATACTTAAACTGGTCATAACATTATATTGATATTTTCCTATTGGGTTTTATTACTTCACAGAAGTTATTTTAATTGCACATTAATTTTGATATCATGAACTATGATGTAGAGATAAAACTTTTTTTGAGACCTAATATTTTGGTAATCTATCCCAACAACATTAAGCCCTAGATTTTTCATATCCATTATTGCAATTATTTCATGATTTAATGTGATTTTTTTCATTACATGGGGTATAATGTAATTCATTTGTTGGAATGTGAAAAGGGAGAATGTACTCTTAATAGGAGAATAAATCTGCTTCAATTTGTATCCTGAGAGATGGTAGAAAATTATCTATTATGAGGGAAATAATGATGTATCATGTGTGACGATAATGAATTGTGATATACAAATGAATGAGAGTTAAATGCCTTCCATTTTTCATAGATGAAATGTAAAATACATGGGTTGATTATATTTTTTAAGTAAAGTGAATTTTAATTGATGTTTTATCAAAATATTGAAATGTTTAATCCCCAATGATCATAATTTTATTTAATTTATTTTTAATTTTAATATAAGTAACATGTTTTCCATATTTTATTTATATTATAAATAAATACTAGAGGACCAGAAAGTTATATGGGTGGGGTAATTGATAAAACCATATTATGATCATATTCATGGATATTAGAGGACATATTTATATAATTTTAACTGATTAATAATTTAAATATTTAATTGATTATATTCCATGTGGATGAATATAGAGTTTGATAAAAAATGATGAAAATAGATAAATGAAATAGTGTGTTGAAACAAAATTATTTGGTGTTTCCTCATATCATATAATTGCACAAAATTGTGAAAGCTATGTTGAATATGAAATTGATTAAAGGTACAAACTAATATATCAATTGAAGACAGTGATTGATAACGAATTTGGAAACTCAGTTGGTAGATCTCATCCAAATGATTTATATTCATAACCGAACAAAAAAATTAAATCCTCATTATAAGGAAGATTATTAATATGTTAAGAAATGAAGTAAAATAATAATAATTAAATTAAAATATTATAATAGATATTGTGTTCAAATCATCAGTTGATGACATGTGGAAATATTGATTGCGTCAAAGAGGTCAAAAATGATGCATGAAAGATACATTGGTTTTATATAAGGTAAAAAATATTTTCAATTGTGTTGTTTTAAAACTTATGTGGGATTGAAAAATTTTAAATGAATTTTGTGTAAAACATTATCATACTAACATTGCATATATACTGATACATTGTAGAATTGGTTTTTTATAAAACTGATGCCTAAAATACCCATTAGTAACCATTTATACATCAACTATTAAGGAATATTGTTCCAAAAAAGATTTCAATTTTATTTTTTCATTCATTTATAAAAAATTGACCCCACAAATACCTAGCGATATCATATTTGGTGTCTATATTTAAAGTAGTAAACACCAAAATGTAAAAAAAATATTATTTTACATTGATTTAAAAACAATTTACAATAATAGTTAATCAAATTACTTAATATATTTTAGATCATTTTATAATATTTTATTTTACTAGTGATGGAGAAAAAATGGAGTTACAGATCAAACATTATGATCATCGGATGATAAAATTCCCTAGGAGAATAATGAATGATGTACCACATTTGAAGGCCATACTTTTTAATCCGTCACTCTGCTTGGTATCTTCAATGAGAAAAATCAAAACATAGAAAATTATCCATATTCTTGTAAACATTTTTCATTTATTTTATTTTAAACTGACATCAAAAGTGTAATTTCATGTCTGGTATAGAAAAAAATCATTCTTCAAAATATTATAATATTTAACATTTGACTGTAATAAATTTTTATTTGTAACACCATTTTAGCTCGATGACAAGTCATATAAAATATTATAAATTGTTATAAAACATAGTAAAAAATTTATCTAATTTTTTGATTCTCTCTTTTTAAAAACTATCACCAATATATTATTTTAATTTTTTTGTTGTTGGTTTTGTAAAAAACTAATTCCAAAAATGAGATAGATGTGTATTTTTTTGTTATTTTTTTAAAAACTCGATGAGAAACCCTGATTTAAATTCTATTTGAAATCACTTTTAAACCAAAACACCACCAAAATTTCTCTAAAAATATATTTTTCATCATTTTATAAAAAATTAACTTCATATTGTTGTGGTTAAAGCAATAATTAATACTAGTGAATCAAAATAACACATAGTGAAAGTAATTCATGTTGTGTAACAAAAAGAATTTCACAACCTGAAAAACAGAAATGGAAAAAAGACATGAAATTTAAACATCATGTGTCTACTATTCATGATGTTTAATATTTTTGATATCAAATGTTTTTCCAGAACATTACACATAGTATAACACTTACATAATATGAAAACATCTAATGATCATAAAATATGTAGCACTAGTTCCCATTAATGATGTTGATATTTTATAAGAATCAGATCTACATTGGTCCCTAATTTATTATTTATAATTACTTTAAGGATATCCGTTCTTATAAATACAAGCTAGGGGTGGATTGAATTGGATAGATCAGGGGGAGAAGCTCTGAACGATGGCCTACCATGACTTTATTTCCCTTATTTTTGCAACATTTTTTATTTCTTCAACAATATGTCTCATATCATGAATTAAATCTACTTCCCCCATGGAGGGGTAGTTACATTGATTAATATGGAGTGGGAGAGGCTTCACCCACTACTATGTTTGTGTTCATTATTTAAATTAATTAAAAAATTTCTTTTTCTTTTTTGAACTGGATTCATATTGTAATTATGATTTTTATTCAGAATGCATCTCTACAAGGTCCAGATTCAATTTTTTTTAAATTTCATTGGTCAATGATTTATATCACCTCCAAAAAAATTCATATATATATTCTATAGAACACATTATTTTAGGTGGTTATTATTCTTCAATCATTATCTTGTGTGAGGAATTGTGATTAATACTATTATAAATTTGAGAATGACATTTACCAATATAAAATATACTATATTAATCAAAATAACATATTAAAATACCACCCCCAATATAAGTAGATCCTAATTATTAATAAATAATGAGTTATTCTATTGATATACACATTTTACCTTTGTTGGAGACATGAGTCAATATGGAAATATCTCTCTTTTACAACTCAGAAAAAGTATAATATGTAAAAAACGGAAATTATGGTAGCATGTAACAGGGTTTATCAAATCTTGTTCCCTTAACCATCTACCAACAATTTATTTTTAATAAAACAATTTAAAAATATTTTCTACTAAAATTTCAGAGACAAATAATAAATATGTATTCTGAAAAATCAATCAATTTTGATGATTTTTTTTTCATCCACTCCTCATTAAGTGACATCTTTGGATAAAAACTATACTAAACTAGGTAAACAAATTCCTATGGAAAATTAATTCTATTCAAAGTCATATTATGTGTTCCTTTCCTTTTGTGTTGTAACTTTGTATATGGTATAAAGAAGTATTTTTAAGGTATTAGTACCTATGATTGATATAATACTAATACGTCAAGAACAGATATTCTGGTAAGTATTCAAGGTTTCATGAGATATCATATTTCTATTATTGATATGGTATGCCTGATTTTTTATGAGTTACACTTTGAGAAACAGACATTGTGTGAGTATTATATGATTTATTATGGGATTATGGCTCTCATCTCAATGGTGAAATAACTTTGATTACGACACCCTGGAATTTTAAAGTATAAACATCATATCCAATTTCATTTGTGACACATAAAACAAACCATACATTGTATAATAAAATCCAAATAATTAAAAATATTGAGCCTATTTTATATAAATTCCATTAATGATATGTTTTTAATCTTCACAATATTGATTTAACATGCATTACAAGAAAAAAAACATTCTTCACCGGCTTCTATTCCACACAAGTCTGAGTTTTTCTGAATACTAATAATTTTATTATTTAATATTAAATATTTATCCATTATTTAAATTAGAATTTACAAATACTATTCAATAACATATAAAAATATGGTTTAATTAAATGGATACCAATTAATTTTAATTCAATATAAAAAACAGTTGAATATAATTGAAAAGTTATTTTTAAAAAATATATATATTCTCCCAAAGAATATTATCATAATAAATTATATTAATGATTAATATTGGATAATATTTAAGATATTTAAATATTATATTTTTACTATAATATAATGGAAATCATCCAATATATTAGATAGGCATATGATAACAATGAGTCCAATTTTACACATCAGAAGCCGTATGTTTCTAAAGTCCATTTTGATGCCATTTAATATTGTACATGTTCTAAAACAACATTTTGTCACATTAATAAATTTTATATTGAGAAATATTAAATTATTTTTTGTGAAATCGCAAAATTTTCTTTTCTTAATATATTTTATTTTTTTGGTATGTTATATTTTATAAGGAATATAAAAATAATGAATTTTTTTTCAAAATAGAATTTTCATCTAAATAAATTATCAATATAATCAATATTTCTAATTGGTTAGAAATAAAAAATAGATAAATTTAAAATATATAAACCCAATTCAGTTAATTTTAATAATTTTTATATATATTTTACATATAAATACATAGTGAACTTTTAAACATTTTCTCATTAAAAACCTACTTTCTCATCCTAATTGAAAAATTATATTTAATATAATTTCTACCACTACTATGATTTGAAATTCATAAAATGTCTTACATAAATTTAATAATAATAATTACTAATTTATAACTAGTTAAACTTAATATTGGTTAATAATAATTAGTAAATTCTATAAAATTAAATAAAAGTGATAATGTGCAAAACTAGTTTACTAAAGACTAAAATACAATCTTAAGGGTTTGATGACATAAAAACAATTTTAAACCACTTTTTATCCTTATTTAGTCTTTATAACATCTATTATGACGTTTTATTAATTATTTTTCAATCTTTATATGAAATATATTTGTGTGGAATTCGTTCATAGATGAATTTACATGTTTTCCACTCACCCCACTTATAAATGGCCTTTCCTCCCCCTATTCCTCATATCGTTCAAACAACATTGGATCTGAAAATACCTTACAAATTAAATATTAAAATTACCTACCCTAGTCATATAATCATATTATTGGTTAAAAATCTAACATATAAGTTCCTTAGTTCAATACTAACGAGGATACCAAATGATGATGTAGTGATTTTCTAAATATGTAGATATTTGATTTCATTCTCCACCCAATTAAATTATTATAATTATATATAAGGAAATAAAAAATTTTGTTGAATATAACTATAATTATTTATTTTATGGTAATTAATTATTACAATAAACACATCTATCAAATTTTATTGACTTTTTGTTCGTGTATAAGGTTGACTACCGCCTCATAAAATGAAGACCTTCAATCACCCATTTCCACTATTCGTGGATGTTAATAATAATTTATTTTTAATTTATATATGAAATATAGGATATTTAAGATTATATTATGATTATTTAATTATTATATAAAACATAATTTCAAGCTTTCCGTTTTTTGGTAATATGATAACGTCGATTGTGTGCATAACGTACTACCACCACACGGAGCGATGTGATTCATTCACACGTTACATGGAATTTTTTAGTGATTTTTTTAATGAAAATAACTGATATATATAACCTAGTAGTGATACTTAAATGATTTTATATGTATATCATTAAATTTTTATTCATAATTACATAACAAAAATGGAAACAGAGTTTATACGTATGTACGACCAACCGTATCCATGAATGATTAATTTCATTTCTAGCACAAACATTTATGGATAAATATAAATACATATTTAATTGATATTTTTTGATATATAAATCCTGTTTTTTATTATTTATATTATTAAATCCTGACCTACACAATAGTAAAAAAATAATGTGTCCAAACAAACTCGAAAAATAAATTATTTTACCCTAGAAATCATAAAAATAATAAATGATTTTTAACAAAGGATTTGTAATATCTTATAAATAATAATATATGAAATTAATAATATTAAAATTTTTATGGTATAAGTTAATAAACTTTTTAACCAATTATATTTTAGACTAACTTTAATTATATTAAAATGAATCCAAATGTAATGGATTTCAGATTATTGAATTTTTATCGAGGCATGTTACAAATTTTATGGACCTAATTACTTTTATATGGGTATATACATTCCCAAAAAATGTTATATCATGAATAGCTAATTTTTAATTGTATTTTTTGTTTAATATTTATGTATTTTATTTAAGTGTATTTTATGTATAAGTTACCTTGTGGTAAAGAATTCAATAACCCAATTCATTATTGTTGTGTTAAATTACATCTGTGTTGCCAGTAGTATTTTAAAATTATGTATGTAATGAAATTTTACAATTTATTGTTTTAATTTCATATTTGTAATGGATTTCAATATGATAAATAAAATATGTTCATTCATTTATTTTCAGTTCAATGTTATAATATTTATTAGGGTTCACATTACAATCCCTTTTATTCAGGATTCTTTACCCTTGAATTTATATAGAAGGAAATTATTTGTTAATTATTTGATAGACCCATTAATTTTATTCTACTCTAGTAATCAATGATTATTTTAACATGGGTGCAAAATTTTATTCATTTCATTGAAACTTGTTGGTATTATGTTCTTGTAAAATAACCTTGACATTATTAGATTCCAATCAAGAATTCATGACCATAAGTGTTATGAATCCATCGATTCCTATTCAATCATTATGAATTTAATTAATAAAATTCCATTTGATTATTCAATAAGTTAGTATATTTGGGGGTTAGTTTAATGCTAATGTGATTATTTATAATTTTTCTAAAAGTCCATATTTTCAAATTCCACTAAGGTTCATCTATTTAGAATCCAAGTTATATGATATTACATAGGTCCATTTGACATCCATTAATATATAAAAAAGAAGATATACTATAAAAAAATTTGATTCTTCATCAATGGAATTTTAAAATATCACACTCTTAATTACCAAAAACATGTTTAAATTACAAGGACATAATTTTTTTAATGTGGGGAGAACGTGACACCCCAAAATACAATAATATGAACATCATATATAGTTGCATATGTGAAAAAATAAACGATGTGTATAATTCATTGAATCTTCCAAATAATATCACAAATATTTACAATTTTAGATAATTTAATTCTAAGATACATGTAGAAATTCATTGAATAAAATAATTTATCATGTGATACACGCAACTATTTCCTTCATCGATAGATTTTGTTACAAACAAGACTCAGTGTTACTGAATACTATAAATATTATTATTTAAATGAAAATTATCTTTAATATTTAAAATTTTTACCCTCAAATCGGATTAAATATCTTAATAAAATATAATATTCAACAATATGGATACTAATTATTTAAGATCTAATAAAGAAACTAATTGAATATAATGGATATGTTTTTATTAAAAAATGTTCTTATGTTCCAAATGAATATTATATTAATAAATTAAGTTAATTACTAATATTGTGTGATCCAAATTGATTATTAATATTTTATATTCAATAATATTTTATGATGTTCATCAAATCAATTTTATCATTATTAGATATGAATTAATACAATTTTAACCACGAAAATTGGTATTTTTTTCTAAAGGCACTACTATAACCATTTTAGAGAGAACATATGTTAAAACCATGTTTTGAAACCTATATAAATTAATTTTTAAAATTTAAATGTAAAAATTATATGTAGATGAATTTGAGTTATTTTTTATGAGGTTTTGGTTTTTTGTTAAATAATGATAAAATAATGAATTATAATTAAAAATTGATTTTTCATATAAATTATTTTTTATATTATATAGTATTTTAAAATTAATCTGAAGAAAAATTATTTCAATCATATATATATATATTAATCAAATTTTGGTAATTTTAATTATTTATTTCTGAATTTAGTTATAAACACTTTGTAAAATTACAAACAAAATCGCATTAAAACCCTATTTTCTCATCCATTCTAGGGGAATAATATAATATTAAATTTTAATAATTATGATTTTTTCAATTTTTAAAAATGGATTCTGTATTTGGATTCTGTATATTGTATATTTGATGATATAGATAAATTTTTTTAATCAAATCGATTAGTGAAAATAGTTACAATTAATTAAATCGATTAATTGAAAAATGAGATTACAAAGGTACCAGAATATGAACTTATGGAGCCAATGAAATATAATCCTTCCCAAAACCAATTTAATGACCTCATTTTTAATTTATTACTTAAATTATATATTTTTTTCATTATTATATACACTTTTCTTGTAGAAAATTTTTATGGAATTCATGTAATCAAAAAATTATACGTTTTTAACTTAACCCTCTTATAAAAGGCCTCTTGTACCCCCTTCATCCCACATCTAAAAGAAAATTGGTTTAAACAATAAATACCAAAATAAATCCCAATATTCCCTACAATATTCATATAATTCTATTATTTTTGGTAAATTCAACTTTGTACGGAATTACCTGAAACATATGAAGTAGACCTGAAGAAGTGGTAAAGATATTCAAAACGAATTTTTAATTAATTTCATTCTCCAACTCCTTGAATTATTATTATATAATGACTATATAATAGCCTCATTATATTTAATATAATGATGTTTTTTTATGGATAATACCAATACTCACACCCAATTCCATCAAATGGGATATGCAATCATTGTTCTTGTGTACGACAGACTACCTCCATGCATACCAATGTTATTTTTCCATCCATTACCACCTTCATTGGTTGGAAATAATGATGTATTTATTGTTTATATATAATATGTAAAATATTTATAATTAATTTATACTTATATAATTCTTATAAAACACATACCTTCAATCTTTCCGTTTTTTTGTAAATTGTGTAATGTCATCTATGTGTACCATAGTATACCACCTCACAAAGTTATATTATTCATTCACAAGTTACATTGAATGTATTAATGATAACATTAAAAACATATTTTATGTTTATAATAACATAAAAATTATATTATAATTATATTATATATATATATATATAACTTACTATTCATTAGTTCAATATGATAAGAAAATAGAAATAGTTTTCATGTGCACATTGGTCTTATCGTCTCTATGAAGAGTGTATTTCATTTCCTATCACCAAATATTATGGATAAATATATATATATATATATATAATAAAAATATATGTTATTGGTATCATATTTTATATTATGGATATGAAAAAATAATTATCTATGTTAGTGGAACTGAAAAATAACAAGTCAAAACAAACTCCAAAATCAAGCCAATTAACTCCTAATACAATGTAAATAGTAAAATATTTTAAAAAATGTGTGGTAAGATGTTAGAAAAGAAAATTATATTATATTATTAATATAAATATTATTTTTTAAAAAAATTATAACATTCCTAAAACAATTATACATGAGTTTAAATGGTGTTCAACCAAAATAAACCATATTGTATTGGATTTTGACTCAATTTCATTTCCTTGAGTAATATTGAATCATTATGCACCTAATTAAAATATATGGTGTACATAATTACCCTTGACATTTAATAAGATTATTAATTCATTTTTATGGTATTTTTTCTTCCAATTTAAATTATTTCATTTTCGTTGAATTTTAATTAAAGGTTTTCATTTGGTAAATAATTCCACAAAACAAATAATTTTCATTAGGTTATATTACTTCCTCATTTTCATTAATATTATATGTTTATATGTGGAATAAATATTAACAATCTATTGTTGTATTTACAAATTTTTATGTGTATATATAGTTGATAAACATAATTGATTCATTCGTTGATTATCACATCAACATTATGATATTTATAAAAGATAATTTTATATCTAATTTTATTTGGGTTTGTTTAAAATTGAATTTAAATTGAAGGCATTTATACGATTATTTATTAATAAAACCAATAAATTTGATAATATAAGATTATTCATGATTTTTTTCATATAAATGTAAAAATATTCCACTCCTTGGCACTTAAAATGATTTATAAAATGTTTTTATGTATATTTGAATTCATTTCCAATTTCAGTCATAAATCCATATTCTTAAAAAATTAATTTTTTATAAAAATAGTTTAAAAAATATATATTATCTAACCATTTAAAACTGATTTTAAAAATAAAAAATTTCAAATTTTCTATGTTTACTAATAAGATTCATGTGAACCATTTTTATAATTCAAGACAAGGATCTTTTGAAACCATTTTCCATTGAAAATTCACATTTATTTTTACCCAGTATAAGATATATATAATTACCCACTTTTATTTATTTGAACCATCCTCTTCATGTTTATGAAGTTATTTTTAATTTATATTATTACAAACATTATTTTCAAAGAATTTTTTTTATAAAATAAGTAAATTTAAAAATTATATTTTTCTCAAAAAAATATTTTTATTCATCAATAAAGAAAGATTATTTATTACTCTAATGTATATATCTACGATTAATACGGTCATTATTATTGACATGGATGGTTTCGGATAAATTTGACTCTAGATGCCCAATTTGGATACCATTTTCCATATTACTCTTTGTTATTTACTATTTCACTAAATGATTGGTGAATGTATTTTCATTTTGAAATATTATTTTAAAACAAATTCTTTATTAATTTGATTCGCCACATTAAAAAGAGTAATGCATTGGTTATTTTACCTGGTTGTAGGTCCCCACTATATCCCATTGATATATCGGTATGTTTCATGAGTTATTTTGGACATCATTTCCGCTGAGTCCAGACCAATCAATTTGATTAGTGGAATGAAGTCGTGATGGTATTAGATTATTGGAATGGTGCCTTTGTAGTATTAGATTCATGGAATGTAGCCTCAGCGGTGAGATTTAAAAAACTCTTATTATGTATTCCATTTTCAGGGATTCAAATTTTAATATTCCATTTGTTATTTGATTAGGTTGAATATTCACTAGTTAGTATTAGGAAAATGTGATTGTTTATATGTAATTATTTGATAAACTTTTCCTCATTCTATATTATGATAATGTTATTAATTTAATGGAATTTGTTATCATTGAATACATTGACATTTGGTTATCCATTATATATTCTTAGCATCCATTGTAATTGACATTTACTAATCATTTGAGCTCAATCATCATTTTTTCACTCCCCTTCATTACTTAAAGATTACTATGAATGATATGAATAGTTATGGTAGATGTAATGAAGTTATTATGAAAAAATGTATGATGTAATTTATGTATTATAATATAATATAATACTCTTATATGTATCAATTTTATGAATACTACAAAACTATATGGACAATTATGATGATATTACCTTGTATATTATTCCAATAAATTTATATAAGGCACAAACTATGGGCCTACTATGGTCAGGGTCGTTACAATATTGGATTTTCACTTATTGACCTATTGTAAAGAAGCAAGTGACGAAATTTAACTCTTGTCATGCAAATGAATGTGGGGTATAATGCATCATATTTGGATTGTATGATCATTATTATAAATCCCTTAAATTTTTTGTTTTACTAATGATAGAGGCCAATTGTTTTATTTTTTAGAAATAACATAAATGGTCTTTTTCTTATATGTTCATTGTTTCATTCTACTCAATTGACCAAACATGTATATTTTTTTTCTAAAGGTAGGTCATGTGGATCTATGGTGAGATGTATTATGACGGGCATAATGACAAAGTCCTTACGAAAAAGATATGAAATTACCAAGGTTGGTTGATAAGGAACACGATTCCCATGTTTGGAACCCCTATTGGTTGTTTTTATTTATATTTGGATATTTAATATTACAGTAACTATATTTATATTACTTTCTTATATAGCATGAATTTTCATTCTACATAACTGAACTACATAAATATTATATGAAAATGACCATTTATACAATATTTTGAGAATGTTTTTGATCCTCATAATTCAATTTCAGTAGCTGATGCATTTTGATTTTCGTAATATAGTCGGATTTCATTGTAATATATCGATTAAAACCAAAAAAACATTCCATTGAACTAGACCTCAAGGGTGTATTATCATATGTGTAAATCTAGTGAGATTTATTTCATTATCTTTTATATGTTTATATCAATAACCTTCATTTAAGAGTCCATTATGAGGATTCTCTGAAATTATAAGGGGAATATTAGATGAATGTTGATATTTATGACATTTTGAATTTTACGTGTTCATTACCAAATTAAGTGAGTGTGTTTAAATTAATCATAGATTCTTCATGTTGAGATGATTTTTTCTATGTTATTCCAAAAAGGTGTAACCTTGTTGAATGGTTTGATTATTATCCTAGATTTTTATATCTATTAACCCTAATATGATACATGATCAATATGGATCAGGGATAGACCTAGAGACCCTTGGTTGTGAATTAGTACAATGGATGACGATGTCTAATTTGATCAAGGTAAATATATGAGTGAGGTTAGCCTAGTTTTAGAGTTTTTTCTATGAAATTATCTTTCTTTTATGCTAACTCTGATATTGATAAATGATAGGTTCTTATGTTTTTCCATATATTCATTATGATGCCTTTGGTTTCATTTGAAGTATGGTTACTTTTTTTAGAATTGACTTGATGGGATTGATTATTCTAGTTCCTCTTTCAGTCCACCAGTAGTTTAATGGTTTAATTTTAAATTGAATAATAATTTTACCCTTTGATGGCTATTTGAGAATTTAAATCACATCATAAAATATGTTTTCGATTTTGAAGAGGACTTCCAATGGATATTTTTTACTAATGAGACCATCGTGTCATTTTGAAAATCCATTTTAGAACTTTGAAGGATGACATACATTACTGAAATTCTAGTAAATATTTTAATCATTATGTAATATTGGTACCATTTAAATCAAAAAATTATTGAGTTGTAGGGTGATAGTTGGGGATCAATGTTTTTAATGAAATACATCATTCCTTATTTAACATGTGTTGTTTAAAGGAGAGAAATGTACCACTATAGTAGAAGAGCCATCAAGGATGGATCAAATGTTATTGTATAACAAAGATCTAGAATCATTATTACGTGATGAAAACATGGTGAGCATGGATCAGTGAGAACTATACAAGCCTATCTATCAAATGTTATCTTACTCATAGTTATATATTACAATGAAATAAATTTATACATATTTCTGAGTATTATAAGAGAGCATTGGTTATATACATGGGATCATAAATATATTTTTAGATTTTATTTATGATATCCTTATGAGTTGTGCTCAAGGAGAAATATAATGTAATCCATAAAGTGGTGAGTTCACCGTATAATGTTCGAGGGTGATGACCATAATTTTCATGTGAAATATTGAATTACCAAAGAACCCATTAATAGTTAGAAAGAACATGTAATGTTTTGAGGTGATTATATATTCACGCCTATAATAGGGAGTATAATATCATTTGTGAAAAAAAAATTATTGAATGAGATTTCAATTTTTTGAGATAGGCAACAGTATAATCAAGATAACATAGTTGTGAATATGACTTAAGTGAGATTATGGATTCCATTTTAACACAGATTATTTCTCATGGATGATAACGATTATAGAGGGGAGATTGTGTAAACCCGTGTTTTTCAAATAGGAATATTATTAATAGATCTAAATTTTATATTTCATGTAATTATAAGGGGTAATATATTCATTTTAACCAATTATATTATATTGGAATATTTTTTGACTATGTATTTGGTGATTGAATAGGGTGTATACAATAGTAAAGATGTTTGGTAGAATTATACCCCATTGGAAATTTCATGGAATATTTAATATTAAATTTAATTAATTATTTGTTAATTTATTCTGACATTTTTTTCTGAATCTCATGAAAGTATCTTATTTTTTTCCCCTATTTTGGAGTTTAGAATTTTTGTATTTTCTTAAATGAGGAAAGAATAATATCAAGAAATGGTGTCAGGGAAGATCCATTGTTTCCTTTTATTTTATTCATTACCCGTTTCCTTATTTCAATACTTATCATTAGCTCCAATGGATTCTCCCATATACCCTGTGATATTAGCCATTAAAAATGATATAGAAAAATACATAGTTATATTGTGAGATAGAAATATGGATAGGAATGGATGTTCACAAAAATTATTGTGATGTCTCACATATGCAGGATGTAGTTGTAGACTAAGGATCCATTCAAAATTTTAGCATATTCCACACAAATATTTGATCTTTTTCTGTTTTCCCTTTATTAACATATATTTTCCATCTTCTAGTTTTATAACGTCATTATTTATTCTTTGGACTTGATGATTTTTGATCTATAACTTTTGTGGAAAAAACTTCTATTCTGGGATTATTTGAGGTGTTTCCCATTCAGATATATATATTACTTGATGTGTTTTTTAGAAATACATATTGTCTTTTCATCGCATTGGGTAACATGGTCTATTTATATATACAAACCTTGTATATTTTTTACATGTAATTTGATGGTACTCATACATGTAGTACAGAACTTTGTTAGATAGCAAGTGTGGGGGAACATAGTAGTGTAAAGTACATGTCCTGTACTTCCCCGTTTTCAACCCTTTTAAGGGTTTTAATAAAATAATACCATAGTGTTTAAATTTTATATAAGAGTAGTAATCTGTAATAGTTTTCACTTATACCATTATACTGAAACCCTCGAAGTAGATTGTCGACTCCTAAGAGTAATTTTATATAAACTGGGATTTGAAGGATGTGTTTTTTCTCCGATAATAAAATACATTTTTATCCAAAGTGTGAGAACATTAATCCATGGTGGTAAATTATCCTTTTATATATATTTTTAGATAAATAATAACCCTTTTAGTCATAAATATTCCCTAATAATTTTACAAAGAGAATCCCTTATAGGATTCCTCTACCTTACTAATGTTTCTGAGGGTCCCCTAGGTGATTCCTTCAAACACATGATGTACTAGGGAATATTTTTTAGTACCCCATATACCAGTTTAATAATTCATATGATACCATGTATGATGCCTTCAATAATTTTTAAACCAACAGTATCCTGTGTAGGATTCCTCTTTAACTTAATACTTCATGGATTCCAATTAGGATACCACTCTTGTGTTTTTACCTGAGGAAGCCAGTGGGTTCCCTAGTGAGCGACCATCCATAATTGTATATGATGTATTTGGGTAAATATGGAATAACTATAACCATAAACCCCACATTAATCTTATAATGTATGAGCCTATGATATTATTTTTTTGGGTATATACATTCATCCACCCTACCTATTTTTCTTATGCTTTCACTTGTTTACAATTGATGTAGTGATGATTTAAAGAGGTGTTTCCCTATATTAGGATGTTGATCCTCATTAGATAAGAAAAATATAGTATTTCAAGACACACATCATTGGATTTTGCTACCATATAACAATTATTATATTATTGGGATTTCAATATGTTCATCTTGGATTTTGGATGATGAGCCTATATGTTTTTATATTCTATTGGGATCCCTAATGGTACTTCTTCAGATCCATATTTTGAAACATAGTTCATCGAATGTTGAAAATTGAACATCATATCATACATTCAAGATTGGTTTCTCATTATTATCCACATACAGTAATGAAATACCTTATTTTGATTGTTTTATTCTCTCATATATGCAAAGGATACTCTCTAGGGTCTGGTGGTGAACCATTACAATACTAAAATCATCAATCATTTCGGGGTGCAAGATATAAAGAATTTTATTTGAAAGGATGCTTAAAATTTAATTGTATTTATAGAGAGTTTATTTTTTAGATCACCTCTGTTTCACCCCATTTGGGAATATCCGTGTTGTAATTTAGTGACTACATACTGATTAGGTCAAAGGGAATAGAAATAAGATTTAATTTTCATTGATTTATTAGTATGGAATCCAACTCTGATTAATTTAATTTAATATCTTATTATTACCTATAATCCATCATTATAGAGATTGGAGGTTAGAATAGGTGGATCCAATGTTCAGACATTTATCATCCAGTGGTGACAATGATTACTCAGATAACAATATGGTGCTGGTCAATGAAGGTTATGTTGATAAGGATTACTGACCTATTGATCAAATTAATATTTCTTTGCCCAAGTGATACAACATCTACCACTATTCCAACATTTATATAATTTATAGCTGATTGGGATTGTGGAAACTAATTTATATAATTTTTTCTCCTAAAAAACAAACACACACAGATACACACACACAAAAATAAATATAGGAATATATATGCATACAATCATAAATATAAATATATATATATATATATATACGTGATTTAAATGGTCTAGTTAATCAAGATAAGGACCACAGAGACATAATATGGTGTCATGTTATTTATATTATTTATCTACTATATTATGGATCAATAAGGATGAGCATATATAATGTGCATACACTCCTAACAACATATTTATATGATCATTATTTTGGTGGCCTACTGTGATTATTTTTCACCCCGATATACAAACATTAGTATATGTGTGTAGAAAATATTTATTATTTTATGTTTCACCATAGATACAATGACTGAATGGTATTGGGAACTAGGATTCATGATCAAGAAAAACTAATCATGTGGTCTCTTTTAATTAGGAATGATATGTTATGAAGTGTCTTTGATACTTTATATGTGGTCTGGAGCAGAGTAAGTAGGAATAGATAGTGCTTTTAATTCAGTTTTATTTATTTATTCAGGCATGTATGTTCATCCTTGTGGGTGTTCAATGTGGAATGTATTACAAGTCTATTCATGATTTTATAAAAGTTTAGTTATTATTATAGTATTCTTCTATTTAAATTTAATTACTACTTCTATAGTATATTCACATACTTCATAAGTTGATATCAATATATTTATTTTATTATGTATATTGATAAGGGGGAATATTCTCTACATAGACACACCTTTTCCCCACCCAACTATTTATCATCTTCTTTATAATTGAGAGGGATTTTTGATTCCATATGGTGAACTATATCGAGGAAATAGTTCATTGGAATCCATGTAAGGATTGTCTAATTTTAATAGTAGGTATCAGAGTAACATTATAGTTTTTTTATCTGATTTGGATTATAAATATATAATCATCTATTTAGTGACATATCAAAACATTGGATAGAATCGCTATATTTTGTTAATGTGTATATTTCATGGTTTACATTAATATATATCCCAATATTGATACCACAATTTGATGTGCATATATAATTGTTTTCCTGAGGTGCAATAACCAAAATTGGAGTCTATGGACATAGGATTGAGCATCACCTGTAACATGAAAATGGGATTTGAAACACATTTAGTTTCACACTACCATGTGATATGATTTCGAAAATTTATAAAGTCATTATGAGTCATTATTAAGGGTAAATTTTGACCATAAAAATAATGATAAAAAAATATATGACAAATAACATTGATTTAATTATATAAATTAATAGGTTAAATAATATACCATTAAAGATTTATCCATTAAATATTCATAGTTTCCATTGTATTTGTTTTAATGTTTGAAAATTATCACCCCTTTGTTTTTTTTGGAAATAGTAAATGATTGTAACTAGAATCAAATAGTTAATGAAATTCTTATCATTCATTAATGTATAAAAATTTTCATTTCTAACCATAGTTCTATTCATTATTTCATATCATTCATGTTTAGTAGAACTATTTTACTACCACCTCACAATAATGAAGATGGTAAATCTGAGAAAATGGAATATGGGAAAATTATTACATCATAATTATATATAACATCCCTTAAACAACATTTGGGATGAATTTCTCGAAATCCATTTGAAACTCTATTTGTTGGAATTCATCAATTTTCATAGAATCGATTACCTTTTTTTATAGATATAATATAAATTGTTGAGAAAAGAATATCTCCCTCGGTAAAGAAAATTTCAATCAGATATAATAAATGGTTAAGGATAAATATGAATATCTTTTGGAATCATCATCATATATATTTATATTATTTCCTTGGGAGAATGAATATGTAGTTCAAATAATTGAGACTTGGGAAAATTTTATCCTTTATGACATGTCCATTATAAGGGAATTCACTCTTGTTTATCATGTTGAATTTTATGGGCATACCCATATATTATATTAAGAGTTCTAGATTGAAATTATACCCTAATATTTATCAATATCCATGAATCCATATAGAATGTCCATTTTTGTGATTTTAAGGCTAATGAATATACTAATGGATAATAACAATAAAGGGTTTATATAACTACGTGGTTCACTATAGGGTGCACTGATAGTCTTCATCAATAAAAGATTTCGGTCAATGAACATCAACATTGACTATCATGAATTAAGAAATCATAATAAAGAACATTTATCATACTCTATGGATTGATATAATGTTCTATCAGCAATGAGGAGCCCATTACATCAACAAATTATATCATCACTCATGATATTTTCAAGAGAAGGTAAATGTGGATGATATCCCAATGAAAAAATTTCATACACGGTATAGAAAATATGTGTGTTGATGTTAAAAAACACAAGTAATGTGAAATTTTTAGGAAGGCATGACTAATTCAAATAGAATTCAAAAAAAAATTCCAAATATAAACTTAAGGTATTTGATTCGTGAAGGTATCAAAAATCAATATTGAGTATAGAATAGGGTTTCCGTATAAGACTGAAAAGGTTTGATGTTATCATCCATGAATTATAATACCAGATTCATGAAACCCTTTTTTGTTTGTATCCCTGATCTTATAGAGGTTTGATGGAATCCATCATGAAATGTAACTATATGTCGAGGAGACATGACCATTTCTAAATATTATAAAGAATCAAGTGTGGCACTACCCTTCAGGATATTCACCCTATGTTATGATAAATCAATGAATTCATCCTTAATTCAAAATTTCATGGGGAATTAACCTTTCAACTACTAAAAAATTCTCTGAATTCACAATGCTCAGATGATTTTTTAGTGATATTGGGGGTACATTTTCCAATGTAGTCATCCCTCGAAAACAACATCTCTTGGGATTTGTAGAACCTCACACGTGGTAGGGAATCCTTTTGCAATGTTCCATGAATTTTTAGGATTAATAAATAACTTTCTGGAACATGGGGTTTAACGAGTCACATATCCTTCATGAAACCAACCCTATGGAATAAAAGACATCACTTTGAGGTTGGGTTAACATGTTTTGTGAAGCATACTCTTTTGCGGGGACCCTAACCTCCCTGACAACCAATGAAATCATGATTATCCAAACATTAGTTAATCACCATCCATCAATAAAAATATAGTTCATGCATCTCTACGTAGAACTATTTTACATAACACTCATTTAATAATATGAGTTCTTGGGTCCCCAATGATTAACCAAATTTTGTTCAACCACACCCCAAATTCTTTTGCAGCCACTGTTTCCCACCCTTATTTCAACCTATATTCCTCTAAGTGTTTCCCATTCCACCAGTATACTTAATACTTCTTATATTTATGTACCATGATGCTTATCACTCTTAATCATAATTACTTGACATCTGGATTACGGATGGACACTCCACCACAGTAGTAAAAATTCCATAAGCCGCCTAGAATAGCATGAATGACGGACATTTAAGGCATAAAGGTGGAGTCATTATAGGAAACCGTTGACCCATATCGATATATAATCTTTTGTTTGTTCCTCATGTTTTTTTTAAATGTTCCACCTATGGGTGTAATCACAAACAATGTTTGAGATGCAAGAAGTAAAACCAACCTTCTCCATGTCCTAATCTTATGATATAAAACAGTGCGACAATGACCTCAACACATGACATAAAAATAATGATTTGACTTGTGTGATAAACATAGTATTTATAATTTATGAATCAAATGTGAGGACCATAGACCACATACACTGTGAAATAAACACAAAATGTGTAACACCCCGACCCAAGAAGCCTAGAGTCGGTGCACAATTACATATCATTGGCATGATCATAAAAGATCAATCCTTGAAAGACTGATTAGTTTAGTAGCCTTGTAAGTACTAGATACATTCATAAGGTTTACATTACATCATAAAATGGAAAACTATAACAACATTGCCTCCATAGACAACACTGAGATCCCGTAGTTATCCCTAGAGGTCATTCATAATATACTTCTTTTAATCCTAGGAAAATAAAACATAGAAAGGGGTGAGCTCAGATGCTCAGTAAGGATAACATTATAGCAAAAAAATCATAAATAAGCATAAACATTTAAGGCAATGTATAATAATGGAACAAAAGCCTTTTAAACTTGAACATAAGCATAATATGGAAAAGGTAAAATCAAATAATCCTATTTAATTATTCACATGGATATTCTACTAGTCAAATGATCACATGTAATATCAATGACCACTTTCATAATGATGGAATTCATAATTCCAGACTATCATAACCACATATTAAATACCTTTTTCCAAGGCTAGAAATAAGATTTTATCAAGCACTTGTGCCAAGACACTAGTTTGTCTCATTAGACCTACTCATGCATCGAGAAGCTATAGAGGTCTCCACCCTTCACTTACTAAGTCTAATGCATTCCTCATATGAAAAGTTTGAAACATAACATAAACATTCGTATTAAAACTAGCATACAAAATGTAAATAATTTATCCACAAACCATGAATGGTATAAAAATAACACATCCACAATTAAACATAAATCATTCGATACAATATAAAAGATTTTATGGTCTCAGATTAACCTCAATCGAGAATAATGCGAGATATTTACATAGATGAAAATAATCATCCAAACTATTAGAGAGAAATATTCTCCTTTTTCTTGAAATCATTTAAAAGTCACACTATTTTTCAAGAATCCATTTAAAAATATATTTTTGAATCAAAGTTTCCCATAACACATTGAAACTTTTAAATGTAATTTTAATTTTAAAAACATTAATGTCCATATAAATAAATCCTTATAACCGTTTTTAAAACATGGAAATTAATGAAAATGATTTAGAATAATAAATCCTTAAAACATTTAAAATCATATTTTATATAGAGTTACTAACCAAAATAGAGACACTTGAATACCAATAATTGAGTTAATAAAAACTTTTTAATATCTTTAGAATAAAGAGATTCATTATATATTATGTCAAAGTACATTATATACACCATATAAAAGTGATTTTGTGTATGACAACAAAGAAGTATCAATGGAATGTAAATTGAGATGAAATCTATTATAATGACCATAACCTTAGGTTAAGGATAAATAAATGACATAATTATGTGTGAAAAATATAAATACACTCAACATGATTAGATATTTAATGTAAATAAATCTGAGTAGATTCACACATATTCTTGTAAAAACAACACCAATGAATTTGATATTTAACTCAACTAATGGAGATTGAGTTAAAAATAATCTTAACAAGTTCATATCGATGACTTGAGAAATTTTAAATGGAGTTATTATGTGTATAAATAGTATATCCATAGAATGGGGAGCGAAAATTATGACATAATAAAATGAATAGTGATTCCACACATAATCATGGAGTAAAAAAATCAATGTAGTATGCGTAAAGATGAATGTCTGGAAATTGAAATTTCAAATTCCCTTATCGATTTTCTAAATTACAAAACAAACAACCAAGAAAGAAGAATCATACAATGATAATTTAAATATCCATAAATTAAAGTATATTACACAATGAATACAATCATGGGTAGTACACACACCACATGCAATAAATAAGCGGTGAACAATGGAAATCTCACGAAATTAAAAGTGAGATAAGAAACCCCTTACATTGTAATTTTTCCTTGTTCGAGGGTAGGTTAACCTCTTGTATAATGGTGAAATAAATTTTATTGAATTATACAAGAATTATATACATTAATATTATATCATAAATGGACTTTTAACATTGATTTGTTAATAATATCTTAGTATTACCGTTGTTTTGGGTGTTAACAGATTCATTTTCCATTATATTATTTGTTATGTGATCCATTTTTTTTATTGATGGGATGTATATTATTCATATTCAAAATAATTTCATGACTATAAAAATTATTTTTATTCTTAAAATAAAATTTAGTCTTTAATGGATACGATGGGGAATGAATCTCATCGCATTCGTTTAGATGGTAATCCGTACGTACGTATGTACGAGCGACAATATCACTCCTTTGAAATTAATATAATATATAATTGGATGGTATATCATATATAAAGAATCATTATAATGATATATTTATTATTTACATGAATTACACATCATTATTATACCCACGAAAATAATAATGTATTGAATAACAATTTCACCACGACGTGGAGACAGTAATCCGTACGTACGCATGTATGGTGACATGTCATTCAAAGGATGGATAGAATAACGAAGATGGTTGTACCATATTTGAAATAACATAACAGTATATAGTTGATAATGGAGTTATTATTTTAGAATTTAAATAAAAAAAAGTGGAAGAAGAAAAGAACATGAAAGAGGGTGGGGAAATTATTACCTCTTCTTCGGGTTCTTCATTTAGATTTGATAAAAAAATGGATCCTTAATATGGCTTTCTGACCAAAGTAGGGCCCCTATGATTACTTCAGGGAAGTTGAGAGGATATTTTGGCTGGGTTTTTCTGAACCAAAAGGCTTTAAAGGTGTGAATTAGTGAGTAGGGGGAGTGCCCTTTTATAAGAGGGGTGAGGGGCACATAAGGAAAAGCTAGAAATATTATTTTATAATAAATTAATATTAGGTTTATAATGGATCCAAATTGGATTATTTAGAGGTTAATGTGGTGATATGTTGAAGACCACTCAACTAATAGGTTTTATATAGGTTTGGGTCACTTTATTAACTTTATCTATTTGATTTAACTCTTAGTTAAATAGTTTCACATTTACCTTGTCTCTTTTTATTTTTTATATTTTATAGTTAATAAAAGTAATATATACTTCCAAGAGACCCCCAAGTGGTCCACTAATTATACACCTATAATTATATAAGTTCTCTTTCTGATCCTTATATTATTAGAAATAGAATATCAATTAATAATATAATATTTTTTTTAAAACTCATTTAGGACAATTTTGACACTATTTAATAATTGATTTTTGTTAAACTCCTAAAAACATTATTAAATCAAAACAAATTAATTTAATAAATTATTACATGTCATATTGACCAATAAAATTCTTTTAAGTCATTATGACTTTAAAATTATATTTATTTTAACATTTATAATAACAATTATATGATTCTTTTATTAATAAATAAAATAATGCATCATTATTGCGTCGTAAATAAATTTAAATATTCAAGGTCTAAAAATTATAAATAAAATACCAATATGTAGGAAATAGTTTTAGGTTTCTAATAAATATTTATAGTCGAATATATAACATATATTACAATATGTAAACTTTTTTTTCAAAAAGATATATGCTAATGTCATTTTTATATTTAATTTAACTTAATTAATATAAAGTGTCATTATCCCATTCTAGTGGATCCATGGGGTCCCTAAATTGGCCCAATGATTACCATGGTCATATATGTATCAACTAATAGGTATAGGACACGTTTTAGGGTATTTTAATTTTATTATAGTATTATTATTATTTTCCTTATTTACCGGATTTACCCTTTGATCATGGTAAATAAAATACTTACCAAGGTAATTATTCAAAATGTCTAAAAATTAATGTTACCTATTCACACAATTTGGACCTCCTGATTCAAAATATGTAATCCATTTTTCAAATACAAATGACAAAAGTGATAGATATTAATTTAAAATTAATTCCCTTTTTCAAAACAAAGAGCGTGTTTTTAAGAAATAATAACTATCAAAAGATTAAAACATGTTTATGTCTAGTTTAAATGTGAAATTACATCCAATTAACAATATTGGATTAAATGTTAAAAATTTATTCTAATTATAATTTAAAACCTTTCAATAATATAAATTATCAATATAAATAATTTGGATTAAAAATTAGTTTTTAATTAATGTTTAGAATTTTTCACTATTCATCAAAATTTGAATGTTTTCTAAAGAATACCAAAAATTCACCCTAGGATAATATTGATATTCCGAATCCAATAATGATCTTCATTTTGAGAGATAGAATTTATAAAATATCAAAAAGTGGGTATTACTATTCCTAACAGATAGTTTGATTGGTTGTGTTGCGTGTTAGAACTCGAAGTTGCGTACAACACACGCTAATATATTATTCAAAGGGAATCATATTGTGGAGGCTTGGGGTGTTACATTCTCCCCTCATTCAAATAATTTCATCCTTGAATTTTTTTTAAAATTGGGCTTGGGAATATAATGGAAATTCCCACATCAGAAAAATAGTCAATAAAAATATCATATTATAAGAAACAAAGAGAAGTAAAAAGGTCACCCAATATAACCCATACTGGGACTCCATGTAGGAAAACATGTATATGGATGATAATCTATGTTTGATTTTCTGATGGAGTGGGATTTAAAACATGATCAGGAGAAAGTTAACCACAAGAAAATCACAATCTTGTGATAGGACAAACAATCATTAGTCTGCCAGTAGGAAAAGTAAACGGACAACATTTTTTTGTTTCAAGTTACATTACATAAAGATAATGAATTAAATTATGAGATTGGCTAAGAACATAAAGATATATACTTAATTTTTATATAGAGTTTCATTCTTTAATAAATTTCTACCACTAACTCATTTTTTAAAAGATGAGTATTCACGAAGACATGGTCACACTGGAAGAGCTAGAATAAACTTCTATAGAATCACCTAATCCAAAAAGGAAAAAATATATATTTACCTTGTCTTTAGAGATTAATCAAAACCAAAACGGTTAGTATAAGATCTGATGATCCCCCAAAAGGATATTCTCTTAGAGAAAGAAACACTAATCTTAATTTCTAAAACATAACCAATAATACCCCATAGATAAATAAATACCATTCAATAAACAATTGTCCTTAAACTCCTTCAATATAATGAAAACCAATATTGAAACCCAAAACCTATAAAAATTTGGTTATGTTGTATTCAATGCTAAATTGTATCTCCAAATGACATCAACTACTCTTAAATTAACATACTTAAAAGTAGTTAACCTAGTCACATATTCTTTATTGTTGGTTAATCATGTCCATAAATAACCCAAATCACTATAAATCAGAAATAAAAACATAGATAAAAAATTCACCAGTACTCCTCAAATGAAATCCAATAGTATTTTATATTCCTTGGGTATATAGTGTTCCCAACAAAGCGAAAATCATCCAAAATAACATTTATAACTTAATAACTGATTCATTTTCCTATACTATGGGTATTCATTTGATAAGACATATAATCCCAAGCCAACTTATTATTGATCTATAAAATCATTTAAATAAAAATAATTAGTCACATTAACCAGGGACATCACGTAGTCCAGTGGTAGGGGAAAATCTCAATCACACATTGGTTGGGGGTTCGATTCCCACATCTTTTTCCGACGCGATGGGTTGTCACATGGTCTTCATGTTGTCATTTTTCATAAACTATATTTTATAACACTACCAAAATGAGATAAATTCCTCAAAATAACCATAACATTATTTAACCACAAATGTTATCTCATACCTTGCATTTTCAACCCAAAATATAATAACTTGTAATTGCCTCAAACCCAATGATCATATTAAACCAAATGATTATTTATAACTATATCCACAAGATAAAATATAAGTCTTCCTCAAATATCATTTTCACATGATAAACATCAAGGTTATAAATACAAGAGAAAATTATTCCAATGTAATCCCATCAACAAGTAGTAATAGTACTTTTAAAAATTTATCTAACCATTTATTTCAACATAGCTTCTTATTTCACCAAGAAAATATTCTATAGAATAGTGCATTCACTATGGTAATGGCCAGGTCCCCTAAATTTATGGCAAATGACTGTAAATGGATTCTTAGGATAATTTTTATTTTCTTCCATAGTGCTATTCATTTTTCCATGCCAATTCTTCACTTTATGTCCTTCTTTCCCTCACATAAAGTATTTCTTTGTTCCATTGAGACACATTCCTGGGTGTCTCCTTCCATGATTCATTCATAATGGAAATTGAGACTTCTTTTCTCTATGGTCTCCATAGCCGGATCTCTTATCATTCATCACCTTTCTCTTATTTGTTGAGTTCGGGAGTTGGTTAATATATATGTTGTTGATCATATTTTGGGAAAAATGATTTGGCATGAACTCGATATCTTTTACGCCTATCAACATTCTATTTTGTTTCTCTTTTCCACCATTGTTCCAACCTTGTACATCATGCTCAATGTTACTATGAATTCCTTGGAATCCAGTAATTGACTAAAACCATAATGCATTATGTGAGTAACAGTAGTCATAAAATCATGTAGAGAATATCATGACACAATTTTCTCAATTTGAAACACCTTAGGATTATCCAAGGTCATTTATTCTTATCTTATATTAAAATAATTCATATTGGTTACTAATGAAAATGTAAATAATCCGAAGCATATCCCCCGAGATTGTCGTAACCAAGTGTGCAACAAGGCCCATTGTCGTGCACCAGTTCTCATTTGATTCTAGCTCAAAGCAGTGTTTTTGAGTTTTAACCCTAGATACATCTTTTCCAGATCCGCCTCTACCTACTCGTATCTAGACATGGATTTATTGCTCGGAAAACTCACAAAATCTCTACAATATCAAAAACCTAGAATGTTCTTCTATACTAATCCTCAAAGTCCATCTTAGGTCTATGTGCACTATTCAGAGTTTATCTAAATATATTTTCCAAGGATTGTTTTAAACATCCTCTGATACCAACTAAAACATGCTGACCCGAGAAGCCCATATTATGTGCATTATTACGTATCATTGGCATGATCATAAAAGATCATGTCTTGAATGACTGATTAGGTTAGTAGCCATGGAAGTACTAGATACATTAATAAGGTTTACATTACATCATAAAATGGAAAACTATAACAAAATCTTCTCCATAGACAACATTGAGATCCCATAGACTATCCCTGGAGGTCAGTCATAATATACATCCTTGCATTCTGGGAAAATAAAACATAGAAAGGTGTGAACTCAGATGCTCAGAAAGGATAACATTATAGAAGAAACTTTCATAAATAAGCATAAACATTTAAGTGTATAAGACTAGACCAAAAGCATTTTAATCATGAACTTCAGCATAATATGGAAAAGATAAAATTAAATAATTCCATTTACTTATTCACATGGATATTCCACTAGTCGTATGATCGCATGCAATATCCATAACCACTTTCACAATGATGGGATGCATAATTCCATACTATCATAACCACATAGTCAAGGCCTTGTGCCAAGACTACAAATTAGATTTTGTCAAGGCCTTGTGCCAGGACACTAGTTTGTCTCATGAGACCTACAGATGCATCGAGGAGCTATAGAGGGATCCACCCATCACTTACTATGTCCAATGCATTTCTTATATGAAAATTAAGAAACATAACATAAACATTCGTATTAAAACTAGCATAAAAAATGTCAATACTTTATCCACAAACCATGAATGGTATAAACACTTCACATCCATATTCAAACATAACTCATTCGATACAATATAGAAGATTGTATTGTACAATATTAACCTCAATAGAGAATAATGAATAATATTGACATAGATGAAAATAATCATCAAAACTATTAGAGAGAAATATTCCCTTTTTCTTGAAATCATTTAAAAGTCATTCTATTTTTCAAGAATCCATTTAAAAATAGATTTCTGAATCAAAGTGTCCCATACAACTTTGAAAAATCTAAAATGAATTTTAATTTTAAAAACTTTAATGTGAAAATAAATAAATCGTTAAAACCATTTTTAAAACATGTACATTAATGAGAATGATTTAGAATAATAAATTTTTTAAACATTTAAAATGCTATTTTAGTTAGAGTTACTATCCAAAAGAGAGACACATGAATACAAATAATTGAGATAATAAAAACACTGTAATATCATGAGAACAAATGGATTCATGATATACTATGTCAATGTACATTATATACACCATATAAAAGTGATTTGGTGTATAACAACAAAGAAGTCTCAGTGGAATCTAAATTCAGATGAAATATCTTATAAAGACCGTATCCTTTGGATAAGGATAAATCAATGACATAATTAAGTGTGAAAAATATAAATACAATCAATATTATTGGATATTCAGTGTAAATCAATTAGATTACATTCACACATATTCTTGTAAAAACAACACCAATGTATTGGATATTTAGCTCAACAAATGGAGATTGAATCAAAATTACTGTTATCAAGTTCATATCAATGACTTTAGAAATTATAAATGGAGTGATTGTGTTTATCAAAAGTATATCCACTGAAATGGGAGTAGAAATTATGACATAATCAAATGAATAGTGATTCCACACATAATCCTGGAGTAAAATAATCAATGATGTATGTATAAAGAAGAATGAGTGGAAATTCAAATTTCAAATTCTCTGATCAATTTGGAAACATAAGAAACATACACGCATGAAAGAAGGATCATACGATGATGATTTAAATATCCATAAATTAAATTATATTACAAAATGAATATAATCATGGGCAGTACACACACGACATGCAGTAAATAAGTAGTGAACAATGGAAATTTCACGGAATTAAAAGTGAGATAAGAAACTCTTTACATTGTACTTTTTCCTTGGTCGAGGGTAGGTTAACCTTCTTTATAATGGTGAAATAATTTATTTTAATTATACAAGAATTATATTGATTAATATGATATCATATATGATCTTTTAACATTTATTTGATAATATTATCTTAGTATTATCGTCGTTTCGGGTGTTAATGGATTCATTTTCATTTATATTATTTATTATGTGAGCCATATTTTTTATGGATGGGATGTATCATATCTATATCAAGAATGATATCATGTCTCTAAACATTAATTTTAATCATCAAATGAAATTTAGTCTTGAATGGATACGATGGGGAATGAATCTCATCCCGTTCGTGGAGACGGTAATCGGTACGTACGCAAGAGCGACAATATCACTCTATTGATATTAAAATAATATATAATTTGGATGGTATATCATATATACAGAATCATTATAATGTTATATTTATTATTTAAATGAATTACACATCATTATTATGCCCATCCAATTAATAAAGTATTTAATAACAATTACACCACGACGTGGAGACGGTAATCCGTATGTACGCATGTATGGTGACATGTCATTAAAAGGATGGATAGAATAATGAATACGGTTGTACTATATTAATAATAACTTCAAGGAATATATATAATACTAGAATTATTATTTTATAATTGAAATAACAAAAAGAAGAAGTGGAAGAAGAAAAGAACTTGAAAGAGGGTGTTGAAATTATTACCTCTTCTTCGGGTTCTTCCTTTTGATTGGATATAAAGGGTTCCTTTAGTTGGATTTATAACCAATGTAGGGACTCTAGGATTAATTTAGGGAAGTTCATAGGATATTTGGGTAGGTTTTAGCCATGGAAAAAGGCTTTTATGGTGTGAATTATTGAGTAGGGGTAGTGCCCTTTTATAAGAGGGTTGAGGGGTACCTATGGAAAAGCTAGAAATATTATTTTATAATATGTTAATATTTGGTTTCTAATGGATAAAAAGTTGATTATTTATAGGTTAAGGTATTTATATGTCTAAAACCACTCAACCAATAAGTTTTAGATAGTTTTGGGTCATTATTAACTTTATCTTTTCGATTTAACTATTAGTTAAATTGTTTCACATTTACCATATCTCTTTATATTTTTATATTATAAAGTTAATAAATGTACTATATACTTCCAAGATACCCCCACATGGTCTATTAATGATACACCTATCATTATATAAGTCCTTTGTCTTGTCCTTATATTTTTAAATTAGAATATCAATTAATAATATAATATTTGTTTTAAAAACACATTTATGTCAATTTTGACAGTATTTATTAATTGATTTTTGTTAGTCCTAAAAACATTATTAATTAGAAATAAATTCATTTAAGAAATTATTACATGTCATATTAACCAATAAAGTATGTGTATGTCATCAAAATGTTAAAATTATATTTATTTTACCATTTATAATACCAATTATTTGATTATTTCATTAATAAGGAAAATACTGCATCATTATTGTGTCATAAATAAATTTAATTATTCAATGTCTAAAAATTATAAATAAAATAAAATTATGTAGGAAATCTTTTTATATTTCTAATTAATATTTATAATAAAAAATAAAACATATATAACACTATAAAAAATTTTCTAAAAGTTATATGCTTATGTCATTTTTGTATTTATTTTAACTTAATTAATATAAAGTGTCATTATCACTTACAAGTGCCTCCATGGGGTCCCAAAATCAGCCCAAAAAATCCCATGATCATACATGTATCAAAAACAGGTTTAGAATACGTTTTAGGGTAATATAATATTATTATAATATAAATTTTTTAACCTTATTTACTAGATTTACCCTTTAATCATGGTAAATAAAATATTTACCGAAGTAATTATTCAAAATGTATAAAAATAAAAGTTACCTATTTACAAAATTTGGAACTCCATACTCTAAATATGGAATCCATTTTTTTAAATTCAAAACACTAAAGTGGCAGAAATTAATTTAAAATTATTTTTTGTTGTCAAAACACAGTGCGTGTTTTTTAAGCAATAATAACTATCAAAAGATTGACAATTGTTTATGTCTAGCTTAAAAGTGAAATTAAATAAAATTAAAAATATTGAATTGAATTGTAAAAATATATTCTAATTATACTTTAAAAATTCTCAATAGTATAATTTATCATAATAAATTTTTTGGATTAAATTTTTTTTAATTAATGTTTAGTATTTTTCAATATTCATCAAAATTTTATTGTCTTCTAAAAAATACCGAAAATTCACCCTAGGATAATTTCAATATTCCGAATCCAAAAATGATTTCCATTTTGAAAGGTAAAACTAATAAAATTCTCAAAAAGTGGGTATTACTATTCATAACAGCTAGTTTGATTGGTTGTGGTGTGTGTTAGAACTCGAATTTGCATACAACACACGCTACTATATTATTCAAAGAGAAGCATATCGTGGAAGCTTGAAGTGTTAAAAAATTTCCCATGTACAATAATCATGGGGAGCTACCTAATCCACCTCCCTCAGATGATCCTCCAACAAATGGAATCAACCACGTGTAAGCACCAAAACATTTCCCCAAGAGTGATACTCATATATAGGGTACTTATAATTCTTAATCCTCACAACATCCCACATTGATATTGTATCTGTGAAAAAACATCATTGATAGAAGATTTCAAACTACATGTAATGGTCTTGTCACATTAACATAAACTATGGCATCAAACTATATGGGTTTTTCATCCCTATGTCTAAAATAATGTACCTAGGACACATCCTTGTTGTTCTATCCGAATAACCATCAAATTTATTTTTTTAAATTTTCCTTCATAGAGACAGATCCCACTAATCACTCATTTTATTTAATTAAATGTTATCATATCCTATCCCTACAAGACATTAAACTATCACCCTTCTTATCTCCATAAGATATCAAAATTATTCCCATCATATCCCTATATGACTGTAATCCATTTTCTATCCTAACCCCACAAGAAGTTATTCCCAATACCCATCATGTCCCAAAAATAAATTAAACCCACACCCATATTATCCCCATAATATGTTATTCCTATGACTATCATGTCCCATCATCACTTTTAAACATGTTTTTATCCTATCCCCGTAGGAATTTTTACTTGTTCTAATTATTTTCCCAGAGACATTAACCATGTTACCATCTCCACAAGATGATTAACATTTCACCTAGTATAGAATCCTCACCTTAAAAAATAATCACGGGATACCTAAGGGAAAATCCATAGAGTGTTTATTCCCCTAGAAACAATTACATAGTGGATGATACATGATTGTTTGGGTTATAAGCCAGGGATTCTTCTCAAATGGGATTACCTATAACAGAATAAAACATTAGAATTGTTTAATATACCTAATTTACATTGATTTTAATAAGTTCCCAATGATTCTACTCACATATAATGATGTTTTCATCCATTAGAAAAAGAATATGCGTAATTATTTGACGACCCCCATGAGATTTTACCTGGAATATGTTTTACAAGAATGAATTAATCTAAGTGGGAGACCCATAATAGGAAAATATATCTTATTATGCATACATGGAAGGAGGAACTAACATCCCATAATCCTATCTTGATCAAGTATAATACATCATAATATAAATTGATGAAAATATCCTACCTTTAGAATATGGGAATATGGGATAGCAGAACAGTGCTCATAACACACAGGTTCCCCAACAGAATTTTATGAAATAGAAATGGTGACCCTTATGGGATTGTATTCTCGTCAACATAAGGTCTAGTATTTTATAGGGAACAAATAAATTTTAATCACATAAAATTCTTGTAAAAACATTGGGTTCCCTAGACACAACTATGTGGTATGTTTGATAACAATATCGTTTATATAGTTTGATATACAAGATGTTTACATAGTATTATAGTGTAGATGTTTCTTCATCTAATATTTAATGTAAATTTCCATATAATTATTTGTGTATAAAAATGTTATAGGATCTCATAGGCTAAAATGAGAACCTCGAGATACTATCACATTAAACATAAACAATGTCCATATTGTATTGATACATTATACTGAAACCAATGATTTTATTTCCAATAATAAGGTTTTGGGGGTCATAATAAATGACACTTATTCAAATGTATTCACACTTGGGGATCTCTAGTAGTGAGATCAAGACCAAAAACCTAATAATAAGAACACCATATGTTTTTGGTGTCATTTGTTGTTATAATCTACGGACAAGTTTATTGGTATCATAATATGGAGACCATTTCTAGTGTGTTCCATTTTATAGCATAATTTATTGAATGGAAAAAACCAAGATAATTAAATCATTGTATGTTATATTTTTTGGGTATTTTATTAGTTTTATTACATTGGATAATGGCCAAGAAATAATTTTTTCTTATTAAGTTAATGAAATAATATATCTCTAGACTAGTTGATCTGGATGGTTCTACGGTCGTATGTTTTTGGACAAAGAAGTTAAAAGGTATATCCATATGGTTATATTGACAAATAATAATAAACGAAAAGGGTGATGGCCAAAGTGTGTTTCCTACATATTGAGATATTTAATGTCAAACAGATTACTTTACACATTACTTGTTTGTAGGTTGGTTTTCATTTCTATGAAAATACTTATAACATTAGGATCCATTATGGTTTTTTGACCCACCTTTGGGTCTATGAATATTATTCCCTGCAACAATGATAAGGGCCTCGAGGGTCACACAAAATAGTCTATTAAGTAATCCACCATATTCAGTTGAATATTTATATAGGACATGGTGATACCCACCGTGGTATCTAAGTATTATCCAATGTATTGATCACAAATGAAACATTTAAATTTATTTTTATTCACATTATGAGTAATTGGGTTGAATTTATATAAACTATTTAAATATTAAGTATATATGAGAAAAATATTAATTTAATGAATATTATTTTAGCATTAATGGTTTATTTAATATTAAGAAGGAATTACAAGTTGAGTTAAAGACTCGAGATGATCATATAATACATTTCAAATATATTACAAGAATTTCATAAATTAATAAATCATTTTGATGAATAATAGTTCGTTATAATTATTTATTTATTTTATGTAAAATAAACGATGGTTGGAGAAACCATCGAGGCATTTTAGACATCCACTATATATAGAGGAGAGAAAAAGAAGCTCTACAATATTCATGGAATAAAATCTAGTGCCTCTCTCTCATATTCCACTTTCAAGATAGAGAAACTCTCGATACAGGTGACCGGATCCGGTTCTCCCCCACGAATCGAAGACATATCAATGTGATGATCATCTAGGGCATTAAATCCATCATCATATCAACATGATATCACCTCGATTTCTATGTACGATGCACGAACAAATTCTTGAAGCACATATGGAAGATCTAAAAGGATAATATTATGGATACTTTAGGAAATGATTTATAGTGACGATTTACAGTAGACCAAGAATTAAAATCTTAAAAAGTATGATATTGGTTTACATTTATGTGATCATTTAAATTTCACATGATCCTTAGACTGTATCAGGGCTTGAGTAATCCTATATAATAAGTTCTGTCATTTAGAAGATGTAATGTTTTAATATCCATAGAACATCAGCTTCAACTGCGTGACCGATTACCCTCAATCGGTGTCAAAAGGATGCATAAATATTCATTTCCAAATATAAATTAATTTTAATTAAATTATATATTTGTTTTGCAACTAGTCAGTATGGTTCAGACTGCATTCCAATCTTATTTTAAATCAGGATTATATGGCCAAATGAAATTTTTTAAATGGGTCATGTTTGTGGTTATATCGAAAGTTTTAAATTTTTATTCATTAATTTTAATCAACCCGAAAAACCAGTGATGTTTAAACTTGTTTCCGTTAACCAAAAATCAAACCATTTGTTTTGAAATAAATTATTGTCATTATAAATTATTTTATTTTTATAATAATATAATTATAATTATAATAAATTATATGTTTGTTATAATAGTTTTATTATTATTATAATATGACTATTATAATATCCATTGGATGATTAAAATGTGAGTTTTTTCCTTCTCTTATGTGGATTTCACCAGAACAAAAAATAATGAAAATTTTGTTGGGGAGACCTAAATAATAGGTTCAACAAAACCAAAATAAAAAAATGAACTAAAAGGTCTTCATCATTCTATAGGGTGCCCCCTATAGAGTTTTTTTAATGTGTTTTTGATTTTATTAAATATTTAGGTTAAAATTGTGTTTAATAATACACCCTATAGTCAACATCATCGATGCCACCATTCCTCTAAAACCAATAAAACCAATATTTTATTGAAACATTTTTTTTAATTTTATTCTTTTGATTATATATATATAGTCGAAAAAAACAAAAAAAAATAGCACAATGTTTTTGTTATTAAAAATAAAACAGTACTGCCATTGTAGAGTTCTACATTCTAAAAGAGGCTGTCACACCGGGCTTCTTTTAATAAGGGGACCTACCCTAGAAAATCATTTGTCATTTTCGATGTGGGATTCTGGTTCTCAATTACCAATGCAAAACATTCTGCATTTCCAATGTGGGATTCAGTTTCAAGTATGTGGCTTTAAAGGACTATAAAATATAAACTATAAGACCAATATAAATGAAACAAAAAACATATTTTAAAAATTTAATACATAGTGGAAAACAAAAATAATTTCATCAATAATATTGATGGAAATAATTTATAAGATTTCAAAGACACCAACTTGAAACATAACAATGTTTCAAGTATGTGGCTTTGAAAGCCTATAAAATATAAATTATAATACCAACACAATTATAACATAAATAATGGATTAAACATATATGAAATAGTTGAAAATAAATTAAATATTGATAAAAAATGTTAATGAAAAATAATTTATCTATTTTCAAGGACACCAACTTGAATCTTAGTATTATTTTCTAGTACCTGATTTTGAAAATCAATAAAATATAATCTATATGATCAACATAAATGAAACATAAAACATGGATTAATCATATAATAAATAGTTGAAAATAAAAACAATTACACAAAAAAAGTTGATGAAAAATAATTTATACACTTTTAGAGATAGCTACATGAAACATAAAAATGTTTCAAGTGTCTGCCTTTGAAAGCCTATAAAATATAAACTATATGACCAATATAAATGAAATATAAAACATGGTTTAAAAATATATTAAATTATTTAATTATTTTTCAGTATTATTAATAATTCTTTATATAATAATTTATTATTTAATTATTAATAATTAATAATTAATTAGATAATAATTAATTAGATAATTAGTAATATAATTATTATGTATAAAATTGTTCAATAGTTAATTATTAATATAATTATAATTTATATTTATTAATTATAATTAATAATTATATTTTTTAGAAATTATTATATATTAATTAATTATTTAATTGGTAATATAATTATTAATTATTTAATAGTTTATTAGTTATTTAGAAATATAATTATAAATTATAAATATTCATTATAATTATTAATTAGTAATTATTACATATGAATATATAATAATTATTTATATAAATAGTAATATAATTATTCTTTATAATTATTTATTAGAATTATTCATTATAATTATTAATTGTTAATTATTAATTATTAATTATAATTTCAAATTATTAATATTTATTATTAATTATTAATTATTAATTATAGATATTAATTATTAGTAAATAATTATTTTTTATTTTTTATTCATTATTCATTATTAATTACTAATATAATTATTAATTGTATAATAATTAGTTAGTTAGGTAGTAATTATTAATTATTAATTAAATGATAATTAATTAGTTAATTTTTAATATAATAACTAATTATATAATAATTAATTAGTCACTTAGTAATATTATTATAAATTATATTACAGTTACTTTGTTAATTAGTAATATAATTATGAATTATATAATTAGTATTTAGTTAATTAATAATTATTAATCATTAATTAAATAATAATTAATTATACAATTAGTTGTATAATTATTAATTATATAATATGTAATTAGTTTGTTTTTTGAGAAAGATATAGTCAACACACTTTTCATAATTATTTAATTAATTATATAATTAGAAGTTATATTTATTATTAATAGTTATTAATCAGTATTTATGAAAAATTATTGGATAATAATTTATTAGTTAAATGGTAATACTATTATTCACTATATAATAGTTAATTAGTTAATTAATAATATAAATATTTATTATAATTATTAATTATTAATTACTAAAAAATATTACATAATTATTTATTAGTTAATTACTATTATATTTATTATTTATATTTATTCTTTATAATTATCCATTATAATTACTCATTATAATTATTCCTTATAATTATTCATTTTAAGGACTAATTATTAATTATTAATTATTTACTATTTACTATTTATTCATAATTATTAATTAGTAATATAAAAATTAATGGTTTAATAATTAGTCAGTTAATTAATAATTGTTAATAATTTTTTATATAATAATTAATTAGTTAATTAGAAATATAAATTGTTAATTAGTAATATAATTATTAATTATATAATATATAATTAGTTAATTAGTAATATAATTATTATTTATATAATTTGTAATTTTTCAATTATTAATTGTTAATCGTTAATTATATATTAATTATTTAGTTCACTAGTAATGTAATTAATTATTATATAATAGTTATTTAAATTTTTTTTGAGAAAGATATAGCTGAGGCCCTATTTATAATTACTAAAGTAGTAATATAATTATTAATTATATATTTTTTAGTTAATTAATTATTAATATAATTATTCATTATAATTATTAATTTTTTAATATTAAAAATTATTATATAATAATTAATTAGTTAATTTTTAATATTTATATTGTTTATAATTATTGACAATAATTATTCATTATAATTGTTCATTATAATTATTCATTATAATTAGTAGTTATTAATTATTAATTATTAATTACATAATTTTTAATATAAGTATCAATTATAAAACTATTAATAGTACAATAATCAGTTAGTTAATTACTAGTTATTAATAATTAATTATATAATAATCAATTTTTTTATTATAAATATAATTAATAATTATTTAGTAACTAATTAGTTACATTTTAATATAATTGTTAACTATGTATTACATAATTAGATAAATTTTAATATAATTATTAATTACATAATTCGTAATTAGTTAATTAGTAATTATTAATCATTAATTAAATAACAAAAAATTAGTTAATTAGTAATATAATTATTAGTTATGTAATAATAAATTAGTTAATTTTTTGAAATTAGATAGAGCTAATGCACTTATTATAATTAGTTAACTAATAATATAATTATAAATTATAATTATTCATTATAATTATTAAATACTATTAATTGAAAATTAGTATGTAACAATTAATTAGTTAATTAGTAATAAATTTTTTTATTATATATTGGTTAATTAGCTAATTAGTAATATAATTTTAAATTATAAATTTTCATTGTAATTAATAAATTTTAGTTATTTAAAATAATTATATAATAATTTATTAGTTAATTATTATATAATTAATAATTAACAATTAATTAATTAACTAATTAATTATAATACCATTAAATAATTTATTATATTATTTATACATGATTTAAATTTCATTTATATTGGTCTTATAGTTTATATATTATAGGCTTTCAATGGTATATACTTGAAACATTTTTATGTTTCAAGTAGGTCTCTCTGAGCATATAAATTACTTTTCGTCTATTTTGTTTATAAAATTATTTCTATTTTCAACATTTTGTTGCATATTTAATCCATGTTTTATGATTCATTTATGTTTTTCTTATATTTTATATTTAATAGGCATTAAAATTCAGTTACATGAAACATTTTTATGTTTCATGTTTTTGTCTTTGATAACATATAAAATATTATCCATCATCATTTTTAAGGGAATTCATTATATTTTTAACTATATTTTATATGTTTCATTGATGTTTTATGTAACATTTATGTTCTCCTTATTGTTTATATTTTTTTTTGATTTCAAAGAATCTTACTTGAATCATTCTTATTTTTAATTTATGTGTCTTTGAAACCTAATAAATTATTTTCAATAAACATTTTTATGATTTTTTTAACTATTTAATCTATGTTTAATCCATGTTTTAATATAAACTGATATTGGTATTACAGTTTATATTTTATAGTCTTTCAATGTCACATAATTAAAAAAAATCCACATCCAGAATGTAGAATGTTCTACAAAGGGAAGGGAGAACTAGAATCCCACATCGGAAATGCAGAATGATTTTTTGGGTATGCTCTCTTATAGAAGGAAGCCATAGGAAAGAGCTTCTACAAGAATCCACCTGGCCATGCACCATCCTGGACCCCTTCATCATGCACATATCCTCTCTAATTCCTCTTTCTAGCACCATGCTTCCCCTTGGCCTCTTACTATGTTACCCTCTTGGCTGATCTTCCAACCCTATGTGGTGCTCTATCCTAATCATGGTCGAAAACCTCTCATGATGATCTGAAGTTCTCTGTATTCCTTGTTCACCACAACTACACTCCATATCCACCTTGTGTATCTCTTTTACATTGATCTTCAACACCTCCATCCCCCATCATTGAGGGGGGCATTCGGCGCCCTGCCCCTGCCAGATCTCGCCAACTCAGATAACTCGTTTGAACCAACCACCACATCAGGTGCTGACAGTTCTGTCTTTAGTTAACAGATCTAGACCGTATGGTTTTGGGATAATTGCATTACACTATACATGTTTCATTTGCATCTAACATCACCAGATCTATGGTATCTCCAACCATTAGAGTGCTCGACCACATCGTTTCACCGTATCAACTCAAACATTGTCCATATTCTGACCTTCGACTCTAACTGGTGAAAAAACGGGATTCCTCCATGAGTGATGTTGTCCAGGCATGTACCAGCCACCCGGTTGTCCAACACCATAGGTTCCGAGTTTACACCATTCCATGAGTTAACCTTTTGAGTTATCGGTCCCGAAAATGGGTTTGGGTGGGTCTGCCTGACTGGGTATTGTTCTTAGCAGACCTATCATGCCCACAATTTCCTTGTATGAGTTCTCAATGCCCGAAAAGATCTACACGAGTTTGGTAATACCCTCTTTCGGCCTAGGGGTGCATGTTTCAAGGTCTATAATAATCAACTTTCTATAAAGAGTTAATTTATATTAATAATTAGTTGAGACTAATTGAAATATTTATTAGCGTGTTATAAAAATAATGACTTCAATAACCTCAGTTAATAATTAATTTAATTTTGGAAATATATTTAATTAATTAATTAATTTAAATATTGAAATTACCATTAAGTTATTTAGTGGACTAAAAATAATTGAAAATAATAGAACTATTTAATTCTTTTAAATTTATTGTTACCCTTATTCTTTATATAATGTAATTTAATTATTTAGGCTTAATATTACCTACCTACTGTTTTGGAGCACTGACCCATGTATGAATGCATTGAGTTTTTATTATTTTTTATTTATTACATGCATGTAATGATTGTAAAAAGTAACTGAAAATTTGACAGTCAGTGCATCTTCATTTCATTTTCTACCAATTTGTACAATGACATGTGGACCCAATTTTTCATGATATACATTAAACACCATGTCCCCTTTGTTTGCACATGAGTATATTTATACGTTGGATGAGGTGGTCCTGTAGTTGTTACATATACCCCACCAAGAGAAGGATGGTGAAAGAAATAAATATCTACATGTCTAAGCGGTACACCAGAAGTCATGCAGATCCGGGAAAGATAGGGTAGTGGACATTGATGAAGACATTACACGATGTATACCCCTGCAAGAGGAGACAAAGGTTATACATAAAATATAGTAGTGATATACATCATGGGTCAAGCGATGACTAAAGTGTAATTCCCCTAGGTCATTTTAGAAGTTCATGACTGATCGGATCATATTTTACCAGCATCCTTTATTTAATATATTAATAATTTTATAACATCGGTAAAATACATAACATAATAAATTTTAAATTGAATAAAGAAGCGACATATTATTTTATATTAATGTTTTGATGTGAGCATGACAGTATATATTAAAAATATTAATATAAGTGAATTATATTCCCTGAGAGAAAAAATAAAAAAACATTGAATGAAATATTGATTCATTACCACCTTACATCATTCAACATTGAACAAAATTAGGTGTTTGGGGTTCTCATCATGCCAATGATGAAGGTGCCTATTACTACCAGGGATTTCTAATGAGAGAGGGGGTTTAACAAACTAATATATCATCATGGAAATATTAAAATCTAGTATATTGTGATTATAGAGGCATGTGTTGGGTAAATCATGTTTTGACTTTAGATGCTGGGACTTCATTGACAAGATTAAGAAACCAAGAGTTATTGGAATTGGGTTGCCAAAATAATACTTTGGAAGCTTTTAGTAGTGGCATAGCCATATATTGAATACAATGATTGGTGTTCCATAGATCCATTCATGTACAATACATAAGAGACATTGTATTCAGATTCTAGTACACAGAGATCCTATAATTCAATAAAATATGGGAGAAATTTACTGATTAAATTAATCAATACTATTTAATTTAGAAATGAATATAAAAGTAATAATCTATTAATGTTTTTGTTTTGTAAAAAATTGAATGAGATAACAAAATAAAAAAAATATTTCCAAATTTTATTGTCTAAAATGGCATGAATTTCAATATTTAGTACAGGTTCTTGCACATATTACTATTATATTCTAAAATCCAGATATTAGTTCCCTTGTGCCTATTAAGCTACCTCAGGCAGCACTGGTGTAAAATTTATTATAGGTTCCCCCTGTATGAAGTATGTGATTGTTATTTAATCATTCAATCATCAATATATGATGTAATTTGTGAAAAGTATATTAGGAAATGGATTATAAGAACATGTAGTCTCATCACTAGGATGTTTTAAAGGAGAAAGTGAAGAAATGTTTTAATGGGTGAAACTTACATTGTTTATGTTTAAAGTGAAAGATGGTTCAATATATTTTTATGGATCCCTTTCTCATATTTATTTCACCAAAATAATCCAATATCATTTAATGTTATAAAATGAATATGATGAAGTAAACAATTAATTTCCAATTTAGATATGGTTCTCCATGTAAATATGAATATTATAGAATGTAACGTCTTTAGTTATTATGATGAATAAATTAAAAGATAAGTAAAAAATTCTAATGGAATTTTATTTCAAAGGCAAAATGATAATTTCCTTAAAATAATTGTGGTGGAATATAAAATATGATTTCATTTTCATCACATAACATGAAATAAATTTTTTGATGTTTAAAACACAATGAACAGATTAAAGAAGAAAGTACCCTCTTTAATTCAGTGTATATTCATGAAATAAAAGTATTAATTCTGAAATAATTCAGGGGTATTATATAATATTTGTTTCATTTTTATTCTAATCTAGAAACTCTGTATGGTTATAGGCATTACAATAAGTAAGAATTATTTTCCAAACACCTTAGAAAGGTGTATTCCTATGTCAATGGTGAAAATCACATAACATATATTATCGAAGTGATTGATTCTTAAAGAAATAGTTGTCGAGTATAGAGAAAACATTTATATCAAATTCCCTTTGGACATAAATATATATTGTTCATAGTTTAATAATTAATGTTGTTTGTGGTAACATAACAAATAAATAGTTTATTTGTACATGAATCCTAGGAAATTAGGGATGAATAAAAAATATAAGAATTATTTAACCAGTTTTCTAAAGATATTTATTTATCAAAAAAATAAAATTGGACCCCAAGAATATTCCCAATATAATTTCTATTCATAGAATAACTAATCAACTTTGTTATTATCAACGTATTTAGTTTGGAAAAATAACATTTAGCAACAAATGTGGGCTACAATGAATTCATAAGTAGTTCAAAAAGAGAATGTGAATTGTTAAAATATTAAGATAGTAGTAAATATACATAATAAGATTCATATATGTATGAAAGGAATGAAAATATGAATTATTCTTGTTCAGAAGATATATATTTATTCATATCGGTATCTGGAACAATATCTTGACTATGAATTCATCGATCATGATAATGTGGCGTGGAGTAATTCAATAACAACATTAAAATATCTACATGTTTTAATTTGATTCTAATTATGAGGATAAATTAGGATTCATAGATTTTAACATTGATCAACACATTGTACCAATTTAGAAATTTTTAGACATACATTGTATACTTCAATGTTAGGATGTATGTAGTATCAATGATAAAACCTACAATAACATCAATCATATTTCATGTCATTCTTTGCAAATAATGCTTAAATTCCAAAACTAATATTCCAACTAAAAATGAAAAATGGATATCATATGAGTTATTGTGTGATGGAAATCAATTAGATCATAATACATGTGTTTAGATAAAAATAGTATGTTAGGAAATAAATAAAATTCACCAAGCCTAGCATATTATGTGTCTAAATAGTTATCCTATTGGTTACATAGGATATTACATAAATCCCTAAAAATAGAAATGTGGTAGACAAGTGATACACTAAATATATATAAAACGGTATACATATCTATAAGAGACATTGTGAGAAATATTGGCTTTGTTCGAGTCAATGATGAAATACAAAAATATTTGGCATAAGAATTATTTCCACAAGTACATGTGGAAGGGGAATTTTCCAGTGACACACATAGCGTATGAAGGTTAAAACCATAGTGATTATTTTGTATTCTCTATGGCTAGTTGAAATTATTAATTATGAACAATAATTCTTACAGGTGATTAGTATATAGATTTTTCTGAATATTTACTGGATCTATTAAAATTTAACAATGGATTCCATGTATCAATGTTAAAATGGGCTTCTAATTTTGAATATGTCAGTCGGGATTCATGTGAAATAATATAGTGATGGTACAAGTATGCTACCAATAAGGCTTGATTGATAATACTATGTCGGTATGATTAAATCCATTAAAATTTTACTTATCACTGATAATTTATAATCTCATTTAAATTTCCATTGAGTTCATGACCAAACTTCATGGGAGGTGTTTATTTGATGAAACTATAATGATGTAGTAAAATGATAGAATCCATATAAATGTGAAAGTTACATAAATCCATATTATGATTAAAGTAAGAACTGAGATATTAGTGAATTCATATGGAATTAATCTCGTCCATGAATCTTTTATAGGTTTTTGGGAGCACCATAGTTTTTGATAAATATTGTTTGGGAAATTTATTGAAAACAAATAATGGTCTTAGAGATATTTAAGACTCAGATTAATTTTTTTCTCGTGATTGAAATGAAGTTAAAACCTATGTTCTAGTGAAAATGATTACTAATGTGGATGTAATTGTTTTTTACCTAGTCAATCCAACATATTGGGGAATAGAATTGAATAATAATTGTTGGAACAACTGAATAGAGTATTATTACCAATCACATGTAATAATTTCTCCAATTTGAGATATATAGGACAAGCAAAGAGAGTAATGTGTTATGTTAGAAAAAATACGCTTTAGTGATGGATCAATAACATATTGCATGATATTTATAAGAACTGTTATTTATAAGATATACTTTATAGTAGGTAAATATCTGTTATATATAGGATAACTATAAAGGATGGAGTTCATTCTATCTAATTGTACTTCAGCATGTACAAAACTGTTGTACTTGAAAAGTGCTAAAGAAATGATACAAGTTTTAGGGGACATAAAATAGTCTTTCATATATTAGTGTGATATAATATCATAATTATGGTAATTTTATGAGAGATACAACGTCATAAAAGCCATTGGTAGCCATACATACAATCACCAAGTATGATGTAGCTTTCAAGGAAACTAAAATGATGTTAAATGAAACGTTTTTTAACATTTATTTTAATTTCCCCAAGTAAGTAAATGATGATCATATATAAATTTTGATATTATTACTATCCAATATTTCATGTTATGATAGTGGAAAGAAGGGATAGACTTGGGGATAACATCTCGTGAGATGTTTTACACAAGGATATGAGGTCGCATATAATAGAATATCCACCAAGTAGATATGCGGTTCACCCAAAAGCTAAATATATTACTCCATAGAAACATGATCATTATAACATTATTCTATCACATGTATGGTTAAAATGATGGATCTATTGAAATTGGGAATTTTTAAATAGTTGGTTCACTAGACCCAACTATGTAGTACATTTAATTATAATGTCGTGTATATAGTTTGATATACATGATGTTCAATTTCAATTATAGTGTATATATATTTTCATCCACTATTTAATGGTAATTTACATAGATTTATTTTCTTATCAAAATGTTATAGTAGGTCCCATAATATAATTAGAACATTGAGATACTATGACATTCATCATAAACAAATGTACTACGTTTTACATAAAGTATATTGAATGGACATAGTTTATGTATTGTTATCTAGTGTTTGGGTCACATAATCATTGAGACTTCTTCTCATGATGTTCCCACATGGTGATTTCTAGTAGTGAGATCATGTGGATATTCCATCAAATAAGAACACCTCATGTTTTGGGTAGGATTGGTTCTTCTTAGTTTGGAATAGGATTATTGGTCTCCTAACATGAGCTCATTACTTGTGTGTTCCATTTTATTTGTGTAATTTATTAATGGTAAACAATGATAATGAAATCATGGAAAGTTATCTTACATTTCATATATCATTGGTGGCATGACATTTGTTGAATGGTCAAGAAAGGATTTGTCATTTCCATGTTATAGAAGTAATAATATAGAGTCATGGTTGATTATGACGGTTATACCTTAATATGTCTTTGGCCAAAGTAGTCATTAGGTGAATCTATCTGGTTAGATAAAAAATAATAAATTAAGAATAGGGGGTCATGTGGTTCCCATTTTAAGAGATATTTAAAGACCACGATATTATAATATATTGTACCTGTTCGTATGTTGGTTGTCATTTCTATGAAAATCTTTATCACTTTAGGGGCCTTGATGGGTTTCTAGACCCCACTATGATTCTATGAATACTATTCACTACTATCATGATAAGTTCCTATAGGGTCACAAATAATAGCGTATTCAATAATCCACTCAATTTAGTTTAATTGGTATATTGGAAATTAGGGGCCCCAGAATGGGGTCTGATTTTTGTCCAATGTATCAATCACTAAAGAAACAAAATTCACTTATTAATGTTATGAATAATGGGGTAGAATTTATTTAAATTATTTACATTTTAGGTAAATATGATAAAAATAATAATCGATGAAATATTATTTTAAATTACAGGTTCTTATAATATTAATAAGGAATTACATGTCAAGTTAATGACTCATGATTATCATGTATTTTAATTTAAATTTATTATAGATTTTTAATAAATTAATAAATAATATTTAGGAAGATTATTTCCCCATAATTATTTATTTAGTATATGTTAAATAAATGGGGGTCATGGAACCCAACTATGTATTTGAAACATCCGCTATATATAAGAGAAGAGAGGATCAATCTCAGCACTATTCATGGCCTGAAATCTAGAGCCTCTTTCTCATATCCCTCTTTATAGAGAGAGTGACACTCAATCTAGGTAATGAGATCATGAGATCCCTCATGCATTGATGAAATATCGATGCAGTGATCATTAAGAGCATCAAAGTCATCATCAAATCTTCGTGCTAGCACATGGGATTCTACATAAGACACTCTAGTAGATTTTTGAAGTGTGTTTGGAAAATATAGTCAGATCCTAGTAAGGATCCATTATGCAACGATCGTGGGTGACATGTTTCAGTTGACTGCTCATTTAGATATGATAATAGTATGTTTTCATTTTATGTTTATGTGCTCGTTTAATTTACACATGTTTTATAGACTGCACCAGTGATTAGATCATCATCTATGATATATTATGCCATTTTAACGATGTCATATTTTAAAATCGATATCCCATCGGCTTCCACTACACACCACAATACCTTTAATTCATACACTAAGTGCCATGTCCCATCAACAATGTTGTACGCCCAAAATGAAACTCACATATAAAATAGGGCAGTTAATGTTCTGCATCCTCAATGTTAATCATCTATAACATCGATCCGTGTTTTCTATATAATGTTTAAATGACATTGGGTTATTGGTAATTACATTCCATGAACCTATAATAATAGTTGAATCCATGTTCTATTCAAAACTAAAGCTTCTGGAGGCCAGCGTGCTCTCACCAATATACCCCAGGGCAGGGAAAACATTGAGTTGTTAATCCTACACCAAAATATTGATTATAGTTTTTTTAGAAAAAACTATTCAAGTATATTATTATTATCCTATAAAGGAACCATAGTGTCACACCCTAGGGTTGATCTCGAAGTGTCCACTTACATGCACTATCTTTATATTGTGAATATTTTTTTATTCTATCAAATATAATAGTAACTACTGTAATATTTATTGCGGGAATTTAAATTAATGAATTAATATATATATATATATATATATTAATAAACAACAAAATAAATATAAATTAAATAATAAACACAAAATAAATTTAGTTGAAGAAAACAATTTCTCTTTGGGTATCATGGTGATGTAGTCATTTTTATTGGAAATAAATTTTATAATATTTTATACAATGTTGAGATCCAAACCGTCCACTATACACCCTCCCATTCTAATTGTATTACCATTAAACTAAACCACTACATTTATAATTAATAACTTCAACATCAATACCAGATCCAAAATCTATAATTTAATGAAATATATATCAACGATAAAGAAAATGTATGAATTAAGAGGATGAAAATAATTGTAGAGAAATTGTGGAGACCGGTCAGCATAATCGTTTTAAATAACAATGAAATTTTATAATAAAATATGATAAATCAAGATATCAAAAAAACTCAAACACCAAAACTTCCCCCCTTAATCAATATTTATGGTTATCTCTCTATAAGTATTGAGTTAAAATATATAGTAGGAGAAAAACATAAATGTAATGAAATTGAAGAATTATATAAATGAAACGAAGAATAAAAAATATAATATATATATATATTATGAATATAAATAAAATGTATAAAAACCAAACTCATCCTTTCCCTCTGATAATGGCTATCCTTTTTAAATGGAAAGGATGTTATAATTTATAGGATCAAAGTGATACATTTTCACACCAAAATTTTAAATCTAAAATTTGATGTCTATATTTCCTTTTTAATGGATGAATATTGTCATTTTCAATTCATGAAAATAGTTATAAATTATCTCCTATATCAATGCTACAAATTTCACCATGGCTGGAGAGAGGACATAGATGTTATTGAGGATTTACACTGATACATTAATTTTTCAATATAGAATATTAAAATTCTAAAACATCAACATAAAATTCCATTATTACACTCTATATGGTGGAATGTAGAATGTAATACTTCTTGAAAAATGTTCATTAATTTATTTTCATACTCCATTTTAAATTTAATATTTTTTTGGCCATACCAATCGAGATACAATCACATCCTTAAAACATTCTAGATCTGTCCATAGATTTGGAGGCCCTGATTGTGAGCTGATATGGGGCCTTAAATGATGGATTGAGCCTTGAATCCAAAATTATTAAATTATGACCATGATTTTAAGAATCCTAAAAAACAGAAATTAAAAAGGTTTTATAGATTAGAAAATGTTATGGTCAAAATACGAAACAAAAAATAAAATAGTTAAATTCTAAAATTAGATTATTTTTGAATTTATGCTCAAAATACCACAAAAACCAAAAATGTATAAAATTTCACAAAAAATAAAACAATTTTTGGAATAATAAAAATAAATTTTATGACATAATATGTGAAAATTTTAGTTTCTTCACTCCCATACACATAACCATTTCACTCTTAGACAGTCATTATATATCTAAATCAAAATAAAAAAAATAATTAAAAGTTATAAGACATCCATATTCATAAACAAAATTGAATTCTATCATAAAACTTATATAAGAAACAATTATACATCATTATCATTCCTCACATTTTAAATTTTTTTCATCCTAATAAATCAATCCATGGACCAATCACAAGAAACCTCACATTTAATTTTTTGTCACACTCCATTCCATATAAATTCAATCAAGAGTTATATTCATTTTTTTAAATAGAATTTTTCACCATATCCTTGTGCAATTTATCATTTATCGGTAGCAAAAAAATTCAATAATAAATAATTTTCATGGGTGAAATCTGAGTCTTAAAGTTTTGGGGAATATTACTAAAAAATTAATACTAGATAGAGGAGGGTTGAATATTGGGTAAAATCAATGAATAATCAAGTTATATATAGGTTTAACCACACTCTGTTACTTATATAAAATGTTAAGAAAAAACACCAACCCATTTATTGACATCGTACATGATCCAATCAGGGATAAAAATGAATGATATCATCAATGTTCTCCCCTTTTTTAAAATGTTTTTACTTTTTTTTTTGAAAAGATCCTAACATGCAAAACATTAGTTTAATTTTCGTGGAAGATGAGTTGAAAATTTAATAAAATTAATGGTTCAAAATATTACCCATTATTTTAGAGAATTATTTGAGACATAAAATAAAGTATGATCAGATATTGAATATCGTAACCATTTTTTCAGTTTTTTTTATATTTTATTGAAGAACCTTGAGAAAATGATGCATAATGTAATGATGGATCATAACCATTTTGATATTTATACACTACATAAAATTATTAAAAGATACGCACATGGAAAAAAAATTTAACAAATACCAAAAACCTCACATGAAATTCCCTTCCAGACACTCAATCATTAAATATCCAAGAAAATTTACCTAGAGTGTGGGTAGGTAAGAAAAATTGGCATGTAATTTGGATTAAACTTATAAAGAAATCAATGGAATCTAATGGTAAATAAATTATATTTGTATGGGTTTGGTCTCTATAAAAAATGATTGTTTTCAATGAGTTTCATCATTTATATCAAAAATATTCCATAAAATCCAAATAATTATAAGTGAAAAGTCACAAATTTTGGTACTAAGAGAAAGACAATGTTTCCCTCATGAAATTTTGGGTACTATAAATTATATATCATAGTGTTTTAGAATTCCTCATAGAATGGTAAAATTATATTTATTCAGTAATTCATGGGAATGGATTTCTGAGATTATTCTTAAACATAAAAATGATTGAAATTTCAAATCATGAAAAACATCACCTAAATAATCATTTCGAATCCATTTTGTCAACATTCATTTAAATAATCTCAAATATCATATTATGTGTGAAACATAATTAGAATATTAATTTCAAGGCTTTCACATTTGATGATGTTTCAAAAATTTTAGGGATATATTATATGAAGGGGTCCTCTTTATTTAGTGGTGCTACTTGTGTGGCCTCTTAGACATCAACATGGAGGGATTTCCAATGTTATGTTGTTTCAAAAAATAGGGAAAGGTGAAATCAGTAAACAATTCCACATGACTAATATTTATTCATGAATAATCAATATAAAAATCATCCCTTTCATGTAGGATTTATTGAAAAATGATCTATTTAGGAAAGGCCACTGGGAACTCCATCAATGAAGGTGCATATTCATCATCATCATAGAATGAAAGAGAGAGGTATTGGTGTAATTAATTTTCTTTGAGCAATATTCTTGTATCAATTAAGATTTTGTACTCAAAAAAAGAAATCCAATGTTCTTCGAATTCATGTTGTGCTCTCATAGTTGTTTCAGTTGGCATGTCTCCTTCAGGATCTTCCTTAAGCAATGTCCAATGAGATATAATTGGATCATCAGGTTGATTAATCAAGTCAGACTTGAGCTCTTTAACATAAAATGTAGGATGAATATATTTTTAATTCATTTAATTGTCTTTTTTGTTTCATTCCATCCACATAACATTGATATCAGCAACTTCGACTACCAGTGATGCTACCATATTTCATTAAATTTCAAGGATTTTGAAATTATTTTGAATCATCATGGCATATTATTTCTTATGAAACATAAATATATCTGTCCTTGTTGGATATTCATCACATATATATTCCTATAAAATTTCAATAAAAGTATACATGTCTTAAATAAATAATTATATGCATTTTTTTAGTTGTGGAACAATTTTGATTTTTTTTGGTTTTTGATGAAAAATATTGTGTGTAAGAACAAAGCCAACCTAAAAAAAGTAAAAAATTGTTTATAGTGGTTTTTTTGGGAACCAATATTCCACTAAATTCATAATATCTTAATAATTTACCATAGTGGAACACCCTATGGTCGACCTCAAAGAGGCCACTTACCTGAACTATCCTTCAAGTGTCTCTATTTATATTGTCTATAATATAAAACAAAATTATGTAATATATATGGGGGTATTTAAATTAATTAAATAATATATATATAATTAATCACACAATTTACGAACATAATATCCCCAAAAATAAGTTACCAGAAGAATACTATTTCTCTCGGGGGAAAATTATGATGTTATAATTATTATTAAAAATAAATCAAAACCAATAACTCTAAAACTTTTATTCAAATTGAACTACTATAAATTGAGACATAATCAATTATCTTTAATTTCTTATACATAAAAATCTAAACATAAATCAACCATTTTAATTAATTATATATCAATAAGAATTAAAAGGGTGGATTCAGGAGGAACGCATCGGTAGTAATGAGAGTTGGGATACCGCTCAGAAAAATAATTTTAACTCCCACAGTAATATTAGAATAATATTTGATAAATTATTATAGCACAAAAAAACACAAACCCCACCACCTCCACCATCTAACAATAGCGATGGTTATTTCTCCACAAAAATAGAGTTAAAAATTACTGTAGAAAAAAATGAAATGAAATGTAAGAAGGATACAAATGAATAGAAGAAGAGAAAATCTATCCAATTATTCATTAGAAACATAAAAAAATTTAATAAAAAAAATTCCTCCTTTCCCCTTGAAAATTTATAAATTTTTAAATATGGAGGAGATGAAAGTTTATAGAAATATTTGATACATATTTTCTCCAAAAACTAAACTTTGATAGTTAACAAATGTATAGAATAATAAATTTCTAAATCATGAAACATATACATCATGAATGTTGTTAAAAAGCATCTCCCACATACGTCTTACAAAGTTCTACATTATTGGAAACATAATTTTTTAGTTCTGTTTATTTTACTCCAAAAATTTAAATCTCCCATACTATTATTTTGTCTTCTCAAACATCAAATTATCATTCTATTAGGAATTTTAAAATTCAATAATAAAGCATGTAATCATTCTTAAATGATTTTAAGTAATTCCTTTTCCAAATCCATGTTAATGTTTAGATTCATTCTCCACCCAATATAAGATAAAACTACATCTTTATAACATTATATATTTGTACACAGATTACGAACTAGTTTTGGGCCTCCAAATGAAATAATGTGATTTCAATTTATAAGTATAAAATGAGTGCCAATATGTCAATAATCCTAAAAAATTAATTTCAAAATTTTATTTATTTTATAAAATTTTATGTATGAAATACAGAATAAAAATAAAATCACTAAATCCCAAAATTTGGTAATTTGTTGTTTTTAAGGTCACAATACAACAAAAAAATTCTACGATTTCACTTAAAATTAAACTATGGTGGGATTATTAAAATTGAACTACAAAATAAAATATTTGAAAATTTTATCTTCATCATACATTCCTAAAATGGATTCTTCCTCAATTTGGGAAATAGGGTTCTCATACACCATCTCACCCTCTAAAATCATCATTAGTTGAGTGTTCAACACCCTTCTGGTGTGGTATGAGTAAAAAGGGTCCATTCCAACCAATGAAATGGACCACCTAGACCATTAGTAATATGTCCCATTCCAAAACATCTTCCTACTTGGGGCATGCAGGGTGACCCCCATCTAATGGTGAAAATATTTTGGAGCCTCTCATAGAAGTTCTCTAATACCCCAGTCCCCTACACCAAGGAGGCATGGGATGTTTGATCCATGCCCAATGAGGAAACTGTAACAGAGAAAACCATAAGGGATCCCACTAGGTCATTTTAATGCCAATATAAATAGGTCCCAGAAGCTAAATAATTGGATGACACCATCCATTCACCACTGGACAATGTCCAATGCATTCATTGTTGAGGTTGGGGTCCAACCGATGACACTCCCCAAAAAGGGAATATTCTATATCTCCTACGGGGGCGTCCACCAATGGTGTATCCCACCATATCTTTATAATAGATGAATATGGATCACTCATTTCCCACTATGGATTGATGCCCCAACATCATTATTGGAAGTCTTGGTTGACACTTTTAGTCTCCCGAACAACCAATAGCCAATACAAGCACTTTCGTAATGAGGAAAACCTATCTATAGGTCCCCCACACCTCTATTATCTTGTACCAATGTCCTACACATTCTTACACTAGTTAGTATAGAGGTCATCCCCATTCCATGACAAAATAATGTCGGGGTCCTCCCTACTCTATCAGGAAATAACACGGATTTCTTCCTCATGTTCCCATCTACAAAAATAAAGGTACTCCTCATGTTCCAATCTAAAATCACAGATTTTCTCTCTGCTCAATCAACTACTAATGTTTATGTCCTCCCTACTACATAATTATCCAAAATAAGGTCCTCTATCTACCAAAACATAACAATATGGGCACCCACCCCATATTGAAGACACACCCATCCCTTGTGAGTTATCTTGATGCAGTAGGGATAACACTCTTCATCGAATGGGAATCTGTGGGATGTGTAAAGACATCATAGACCCATAAGATTCCAATGTGATAGGAATATTAATGATGAAACCATCACCCAATATTCCAGAGACTAGAGGAAAAGCACAATGATTGAGATTCACAATCCCAAAAGCTAATGTCATTTGTATCCCAATATCCCTATGTCAATATATGTTCGTATAGGAGTTTTGGATTCCTTTTAGGGGCATAAAGATCAACCCTCTTAATCCAACTATTTTCCCCTCTCAAACTCTGAATTTAATTTTGTAGATATGTTTGGGTCCAGTTTTATTATCTCCTATGGTGTGAAATCCTTTGATTCCATGATGGACAAAGCCACCCTATCACATGATTCAGTGGTGAGCATCTCATCCAACATGGATGGGATACTAAATTTTTCTCATCATACATTATATTTTCTACAATATAGTGACTAATTGACCCAATAAAAACAACACAATTTTATTGGAAATTAAAAAAGAAGTCATATATTGTTTTTTCAACCCATCTCTAGTAATGCACCCATCATGGATGAAGGAAAAAAAAGAAGAGAACCCTTCCTTTAAGAAAGAGAGACTATGAGGAGTTACAAAAACAAAACAGCTATTAGTATTATTTTTTATCCTTTCAAATTAGGAAATGTGAATCACAAATTCACTTACATAATAACATATAGTATTATTATTCTAGATTATTCGGTTGATGTTTCACCGCCTCCATGATCAGCAGTTGGCCTACTAAAGGATCTAGGGTCACTTAAATGACATTAAACAACTGTGTAGAAAGGTTTTGATCCTAATGATATCGGTGGCTAAAAACCATGCGTAATATGTTTATCACCAAAAAATCTTATATAACTTTGTCAAAAGTTTCACAATGATCATCTAGGTTATGGGTGAGTCATCTCCACATGTAATATTCATAGGATGGGGGTTGTTTGTTACCCTCCACATTATCCCTCTCTTGGAAAAATCCATCATATCTGATGATGATGGATTTTACCATCTACAGACCATAATTTTTAATTTTGTATCAAAAAAATACATCATTGGATTATAGGAATGAGTCCAAAAATTCATGGTTACAACATGGAAAAAATGACCTCAACAGGTTGTATAGTATGAGGAAGACCCATTGACAAGTGTCCTCAATCGCCAACATAGGTAGACAGTCTACCATATGATCCCTCGAATAATACATAAAAACATATTTGTTGGATAATAAAGAATGGAAACGCACCTTACATAAAACTGAACCCTTCCAGGTTTTCAATGAATGAAGAGATGAAATCCATAGTATCTACCTTGCACCAGCTTCTTCATAATTAAAAATGGTTAATGGTTGATCTCATTTTTGAGTGGATCACTAAATATAAAAATTATCTATGATATCTCTTATCTTCTATATTATTCCAAATAGTACTCCTTATCCAGATGCCCCAATTTCATCATGGTGGCCCCACACATACCGTTAGGGAATAATAGTAGGGAAATAGAGAGTGACCATGGTAGAACTCGCCTACTATTCCTGGGAATCATGATCATGGTAAATATCTATTATAGTTTCAATATAATTTTTCACCTAGATTTGAAGAACCTATCAACACATGGGTGAAAAAATATTCCCACCAGGATGAGTTTATGGCATCTCTAATGCTTTCATCTTGGGGCCATTGAATCTTGGTAGATGTATTCCTACAATGAAGAATATTGTAATGTGCATGGGTAGAGTGTTTCTGAGAACCTCAATTTTTTTAATCCTATATATACACCATTAAATGGGATGTTTGGCCTACTATAGTACAAATTATACTTCTCCTCATGGTGTGGGCCAATGTTGGGAACCCCAGAATAATAGGATACTACCACGCTCTGATTCATCTTTTAGAAACAAGAGGGATCTACATTCTTCTTGTAAAACCTGCTTCCTATACGTTACAATACTATTTTGAAGGACCTTTAGATAAATTTTCGTTGTCAATTATGTTCCACCATGAAAAATATGATCATCAATGACCACTTAATGTGTAATAAAAGACCTGATGAACATGTCACCGACTTCCTCACCCAGTGGAAAGGACTCACTTCCTCCCTAAACCTGTCATTATGCCATGAACAGTGGATGAAGATGTGCATAGATAATTCCAGGAATAGTATCATCCTACATATAATATCCATGAAATATATTGGCTTTCTTAAGGAATTAATTTAAAAATCCCATCAACATGAATAATCCATATAATGGGAAACAATGATTCACCCATCACCTATTCCAACTCTCGTGAGAAGACCTAGAAATGTAGAGAAAATTATTTTCATGAATTAAAATGACCTTGGGATTGTACACAAAATAGATCCCTTGATGGATGAGACTTTCTGAGTGTATCCCTATCATGTTTTTCCTCACACATCCTATATCCCCCAACATAGTATTTCCGAGAATGACCTCTATGATGAGTTAATGTTTCTCCAACCCATATCCAAACCATGGAACCTAAGGTTCCTTTCCAAAAAAAAAGAAACCCTACATACCCTTCATGGATTACCATGTCATAAGGTATTTTATCTACACCTTGGTGAAGGGAATTATGAATTTTATAGAGTGATAGATAACCCATAAGGATAGACCCCTTGGTTTCATAGACACATTCACAATCCATGAGATCCATAGAGGCAAAATCATGGAATGATTCAAGATCAATGATTGGATACATGATGAACTAAATCATGGAATTGTCATGTGGGAGTAGGATCCATAAAAAATGTTACATGTGTTTTTATACCATGACATTGATTGTGAAGGATATAGAGAATGCTAATACACTCCATTTCATGAGAGAAAAATGTATGATTATTTGTTAATTTTCAAGAAAATTTCTCCCAGACATGTTATAATTTTGGTATGTTTGTGTAATACTAATTCTCTTATGGTTACCACACCACCATTGACTTCAACCTATAGATCCAAGATGCATCATTCCATGTCTCGAAAGAATAGTAACTTATGGGGCACAAGAAAACAGAGCCCCCTATTAGCACTATATTTATCTGACACACATTATGACTTCATGAAAGTTTATTTTGAATATGTGTGTATGTTTATCCCAACATCGGACTGTTAAACTATTGATGATGAATATAGGTACACTTTTTTAGTGTTACCCAGCTAGTAGAAATCCTTATGATGCTAGAGAGTGAAGAATTCAATAAAAACTCATATGATACTTTTGAATGACACCATAGAAAAAAATGAAGAGGATAAATCAACTGCAATATTTCTTAGTACAATGCCTCAAACCATGTCATTCATCATATATAGACAAAGAAAAAAATTCCCATAGAGCTCAACAAGTACATCACTCTTATTACACTCTTCAAGAAGTCATACATATCAGAATGTGTTAGTTGATAGAGTATCTTATCGGAGGACATGCCATGATCATCCACTTCTAGATAGAGACCAACCAAAGAAGGCCAATTATCAGACGGTAGTTTCAAATTGAAGGCCATCTGGTTAGTATAATAACGTTTCCTATGATAGTCATACATCAGTGATCCATCATGTAGAATCCACCAGACCCCTGCTAAATAGAAACCCTCAGTCAGTAATGGTATGAACATGTAATTGATGTATAATGTGTTAAATCAACTTTCATGAACAAATATATGTTTTATGATCCTAAAATATCTCCTATTTTTTATGGAAATGTGTGGGGACCATAACGATGCTTTTAAAATACACTAATAGATTAATATAAAGGTAGATTCAATAGAGGCCTACTATACATAGGACGTAGAGTAAGGGTAATATTGATCAATCATATAACTTTATGGAGTATACAGGTGGATCATCATACATGGGAACATATGAAATCTATATATATCATGTCAGTTCAATGGAATGTATATCTTTGACTGCCTCATGGATTCTAAATCGTAGATCCAACACACCCTGACCCAGATGCTATAAAATGTTAGAATATCATAGGATGATATAACTCCCTTTAACCTGATAGTTCAATGTTATGAATAGATAATGTTGATGTCACATTGAAAATATCATTTGATGAACCAGTATGGTGATTGAAATCAAGTTATAAATTCATGGTAGTCTCACAAGATAATATCTACGATGTGCTACTAGAATAATCCAAACATAATTTTCATAGATTGTTCCTGTATTAATATCACTAGTTTTCAAGTAATCCCTCAATTTTCGAGTAGGGGTACTCCATGGCGAGGCGTAACACTTTGAATACTATGAATTGTTCTATCTAATTTTCAGATAATACAAAATGGAATGCACATAAAATCCGACTAACAGGGTTGATCTCATTAATTATCACAATGATCTAGTGGCCACCAAAGCCACTCCATGGGGTTATTTGAATGATATATTTGTTTTTCTAATACATCAATTAGATCACACCATGATGGACGTGGGGAATTTTTTCGTAATTAAAAATGGTTATGGAATTCCTAAGAAAAATAATCTCCTATAAATTACATCATTCTCTTATACCGAGCAGGATGGGGTGATACCAAAATCCCCCATTCTTGTAAAGTAGTGCGATGTTCACCCTATTTCCTCTATTTCATGGGCTTCTCACATTTTTTTCAATGTTGTGATGAATAAGTTAATGTCTGATCATATCCGTTAATTTGAACATCAATGTTGGGACTCATAGTTGAAGGATGGGAAGAAATTTCAAGATTTATTTTTTCACAAAAGTTTTATGAAAAGCAGAGACCCTTGCAAAGGATTTTGTCTCCATCAATGAAGACCCCAATAATCATCCTGGAAACACTAGCATAGAATATATAACTCATATCTATGATAATTCTATCTCAGAATATGAATATTATTTGGAATATTCCCCTACAATATTTGAATATTGTGTCTCAAAATTTTTTGAATATCTTTCCATGGGATTTTTTTAATAAAGATGAAATGGGGCCAAAACTAATTAGTTAAACCATGTCTCCGGAGGAAAAAATATGTGGATTTACAAAAATATCTCTATCAAATCATCACAATGATATATTAGAAAATTCTAAGACTGGATCTATTGGTCATTGTTCATTGTATCGGTCTCCCCAAAGGTAATATATAGTTCAATCTACCTCCTAAGAAGATGTACTCCTATCACGGTGTTAGGTCAAATGAAAAAATTTATTATCTTATGAAATCCAACATCATATAAAATTTCTAGTACCGAAAATGGCTAGAAAACATCATCCTAGTAAAAAATATAAAATGGGATGATCAAAAACTTCATTTACTATCGATACATAATCTTCCATTGATTGAATATTGATTTTCCCTTTCCTATGATAGAGTTACTGATCAATTCCTCAATAGGTTTCCAAGACATATATTTCATAGTTGTATATGCTGGGTATATTCAAATCAAAATGGCCCATGATGATGCGGATTACACCACCTTCTAACAACCAAAAGAGACTTTATTCATTTGTGTGATTCCCATCATCTGGAATACTACTGGAGAAACCTACAACCATGCTATGAACTGAATATTCAATTGAATTCCAAAAATTATGGTGGAGAAATATATGAATGATTTGGGGGTCAAATCAATTAAGAATCAAGACTATCTCAATGAACTTGGTAACATTTTTTGCATCCTTTGCCCCAATGAAATGAATATGAAATCCATGAAGAGAATTTTGATGTTACCTATATGAATTTTATCAGCTACATGATATATTATAGAAGCATCAATAACACCCCAATCATGATTGTTTCTATCATTTAGATGCCTCCTTTATAAAATAATTATATGTTATGGTGTCTCTAAGGCCACCTTTCACACATACATCGATTTATTGAAATTGTTGATGGAAATTATAATCGCATCTCAATGAAAATTAAATAAGACACAATTTACTTCTGAGATGATTAATTCTAGAAATACATTGAGGATATTAATTATTACTTTCTCCAACATCATATTCTGATTTCATCAATCATAAGAAATCATATAGTCCTCTATATGACCTTTATGGAATTATCACTCAGTTTTGTTCATTACTAGAGAAATAATGAGGGAAGGGAAAACATATTATACAATCTCATTCTCATGTTATTTGATATAGAGACCAGATACATAACCATTGAGAAGTCCTAAAATATGGAAGTATTTGTTTTGTAGAATCGTTGAGATTATTAAATGCATCAATAGAAATAGTTGGTTTCCTGAGTAGACAAACATAATTATATCCTCAATCACCCTATGATGATGTGATAATTGTAACATGTGGAAATTTTCCTCTTATAGATTGATATAATATTTTTCAAACAAAAGGTTATCAAATTCCATGAATTGGAAGAAATTATTGATGTACTTTCAACCACTAAGGATATTACATAAGATGGAGACTTCTCCAATGAGGATATCTTCTCAATAGACTAGGATATGCCTTTTAGAAGATACAATTTGATGCTTCCTCCTAGATCCATATCGGTATAAGGATTAATAACCCCAATCTCAATATATTTTACCAATGGACAATTATCATAAACCATGAACAATCCATCTATCCATACTCATTCCTATTATTTGAAAGATATACCAACAATTTGGTAGAGTATCATGATCTAATTGTTGATATCATGTTAGACCTCAATATTGTTGTCTCTTATATATATGTGAAGGGAGACCCTGAGATAGTCATCAAGAAGATAATTGGTGACAATATCATTAGAAAGAAAGTATTTCTCCATTCTAGAATTAAAATCATAGTATGTGGATTAGTTCCCCTCCAAGAAAAAGGAGACTTATATTCAATATTCATAGAATGGTTGAGCTGATACCTTAGAATGTATGGATTACTCTCTCATAGATACCGGCCAGGATATTCTAGTCATCCATGTGGCACACCAGAGGTCCATTTCCTAATATAAATTACATGATCGAAAAAAATATGTAAAAAATTTCTTGTTGATACATCTATTCTAAGGACCCTATGTGCCCTTGTGGCCAAATAAAACCCTAATTGGACCACTCATATTGATGACCGGTGCGAAATCCTCCCACTAGAGCAATGAAAGCATAAGTGATATTGCAAGAGTACATCATATTTTACCCATTAGATTGAACCATCCCTATGAAAACCCTCTACATACATGGATTAGAGGCTATTAACATCATTTATATACAAGGTGATGAGAGGAATTTGGTTTTTACAAATGATTCATATTGGTTGGTGTGGTTCTCATCATCAATGTTTGATGTTCTCCCACTAGATTTGGTTTTTGGGCATTATATGGAACACCAAGGTTCATACCATAATTTAAGTTACCATGTGGTTTCACATGTGTCATATCCTTTCCAACATCATGTATTGACTACAAGATCTTATCTACACCACCCATTACACTTTCACCTTTTAAGTATGGGGACTCGATATTGTGTGACCATACCCTCCCGCCACATCTCCCTGTTGTAGGTTCATCTTGATCGTGACTGACGTCTTCTCTAAATAGGCAGAAGTAGTTCCCCGCTAGGAATCCAAAACTGAGCTCATGATTGAAATAATGAAAACACAAATCATCCATTGATATAGAGTTTATCACATTATTCTCAAAGAAAATAAAACCATCATGTAGGATTATAAGTTGAATAAATTTTTACACTATGTTAAATTTTTAGTCCAATGATGAATCACACTAACATGACCCATAAAACTGATATATTAAGGAATTCAATAGACCCTCCATACCATTTTTTTAAAATAGTGGTCGAGAACGAAAGCAGTTGGGAATAAAATATCACAAATACACTATGGTCCAATTCCATGAAAACACATAATTCTATAATAGTAATGATATACTTTAGTGTATATGGAACAATGTTCATCATTCCCATCAGGTTATAGATTCTGCCACATCTTGCAGCTATGCATGGCCAGTGGATGATGAAAAAAGGAAAAAGTCTCCATAAATGAGTTGAAATCCCTCATAGAATTCAACATTCAGGGATTTCGCTACCTAAAAGGGTATCAGAACATAATAGTAGGAGGGTTCAATAATAAGGTTCACCTCCACTACATTTTATGGGGTGATATGGTACTGTCTCTCATAATAGTAATGATACATTCCTAAAATGCCACAAAATTTGGATCCTATATTGGAAGAACCATACATCATATATAAGGTATATTCCAATTGAGTGTTCTCTTTGATAACAATGTGTATTGAGCATATCACACCTCCCGACAATTCCATGTTTCTCAATAAGTTCATCACATTTGTAATAATGGTCTATGAAATATCTCCTTAAACTATTTTCAATTAGTTCTAGCAGTAAAGCATTAAATATTTTGAGGTGGTCTTGTCTATATGACCATAAAAAAAGATGCCTCATAATCCCTCCAACATAATCATAATATTTTTCAATTTTTCTAGGTTGTATGCCATTAAACGTTTTCAATTGGTCTGATATCCATGAACATAAAAAAGAAGAAAATGAAGATCATGATGTATGAATCAAAAATGAAAAGTTAGATGTTGTCAATGTTGGATGATAAAAATTGATAAAACACAGTATAAAAAACAATATGACTTATATGATTATTATGAGGTGAATCAAGCTTAACATCCTCATTTCATGACATTAATATGTCTTTTAACCCTGTATAGAAAAAAGATACCACATAAGATATATATGGGATGATACGTTACCACATGTAAAATAGATATGGATTATATAATATAATATTAAACAACAATAATTTCTTCATCACACAATGATAAAATGTATTCATACCACATTTCTTAAGCATGGGAAGCCCAATGAAAATCACATGACTTCTCAATTTCATTATTATAGTGGATTTATTTTCATAACTATGTGTGTAATTATTCACATTCCCATTATATATATAGTGATTCCTAAACCCTTTTATATTTTCATAGCTAAAGATCCATCTAAAATTTTCCCCTTTCCCATGGTACTATCATTAAAAAATTCCCATAAACCTCTTCTTCATTTATAAGCCTCGTTAATATTAGTTTACCAAATTTCAAGTCGTGATTCCCTTGTGAACAAACATGAGAGGGATATTATAGAGAACTCATTGACTGTGTGTGTCCAATTTCCTTAGTACATGATGGTAAAATGTAAAACTTACCCTATGAAATTAATATAATATCTATCATGGAATAAGTGGGGGATGACTAAAATCACACACCTCATATAATAATGGGATTCCTCATAAATTTATTCTAGGATGAAAAAAAATCAATGACATTAAACAATGATAATAATCTGTATCCTTTTCCCATATGATATTGCGATGCCTTGTATCAAAAATATAGGATTTGTTAGTATCATCATTCATGTGGTCAGACCAACCAGAATCGGTCTTCTCTAGCACCATGTTCTATATCTATAAGCATCATGATTCTCATTCTCATTGGATATGTAGTGATGCCATGATATTTCATCCTATATCTAGACACACCATAATCATATTTCTGGGTCTTTATCTTATAATAAAGGGTTAATTCTCATCTTCCCATACATTCATCTAGCTAATTTTAAGTTCATGGAATAATATTTCATAGTATACCTACTTTTAACTCTTGGAAAATCCACATTTCCATATTGGTTTTTTGACCATACTTCAATTTAAATAATCATTTTCCTCTAAATCAAAAATAGGAGCCTATTGCAATGGTCACATGCTGTAATAGGTCCCCTGCCATCTTGGGCTCCCACGTTGAAGGGTCATCAGAAACAGACATCATCTCCCATGATTCAATCATATTAAACTGTTTATATTGTTATTGTTTATCCCAACCTATACCAACCGTGTTATATAACCTCTATTTTAAAAATTCTCTGTAGTTTTTCCCCATCTATTAGTTAATCTCTATTCATTATCATTGTCATGAAAGTCAAACTAACCCACATGGGGTTTCTCTGTCACTTTCACCCATCATTTTCATCCCCCTATAAACCATATAAACTATATACCACTCCTTGGTTCTCACTCCAAGAAAGATTTGTGATGGAATATGTGTAGATGTTGGTTTTATTCAATCTCAATTGAAAAACCTTAATAAAACATTAATATAAATAATATGAACATAAACTAGGAATCTAGGATCTAATAAGCATAACCTTATACTGTGTCCAATTTTTTTAGGAGTCATTTAATGTAGTATTGGGTGGCCACTGGGGCCCCACTATTATATTTGGGTAACATCACTTCATTGTTTTTTCTATTACATAATGATAGAAAGGTACCGTGGAATGAAATCTATGACCATAAAATAGGCGCCCAAGTCCAAGAACACAGACAATAAATTGTTTTCTAGTCCACTAATGAATGTCTTTTCTTGAATTGGGTCCCATTGGATCTCATATTATAATGTATTATTACTCCATCACACTACACATATCATTTTTGAAATATCACCCTTTGTTCCATGAATCATGACCATAAACTATGTGCATGTTTTCATAGAGATTTTTTTCCCTGGAATTTTTCAAGCCTGTATTCCCTCCTTTCATCTTGGGTAACATTTATAATTTTATGCACATTGTTTCCAGACCCAGAGCCCATAGTAGAAACATTATTACCATAAACTATGATCCCATGGTCGGAACAATCGAAACATTCAATAAGGGACCCAAATCTTGGTAAAGTGACAAGAAAATTTATGAATCAATATCCCAATAATACCACTTTATAAAATATAATATAACAACTTCACCATAAGAAGTAAAAATCTCTACCCTTCATCATCATTACATGATGCGAAAATGTAGAGCATTTAGACCCATATAGGAGAAACCCTTACCACTGGTGTCAGTCTCCTACCACACTATTCATTTCTTTCGATTATCAGTCAACATCCCAGATAGTTCTCCCCTTGGAAGTATATTTTTACCGCACTATATACTGAAACACTTATTCGGTGGTATAAAATCAATGGTTTGGTAATCCCAAGAGTGTTAGACTCTATTTGGAAATTATATCACTCTGTCTCCATGATATTCATGTCAATGTATTTATATATTATACTCCATAAACAAAAAAAATATCCCTACTTGATGGCATTTCCCAATTCCATGCTATCTTTCCGACTGTTCTGGAAACACCCCTTTACTGATATCATAATACATTCTCAGATTGGTCTCATGCTTCAAAATATTTCATTGGTTAGCCCATATTTTCTCCCATCCTCATAAAAAGGAAAATGGATGTTTTGTTTTGTATATGGTTAGTAGTTATCCACGATAATAAATACACCCTGCTTCTATTCCATGTCTTATCTATATCAATTCATACCCTCCATTCCACATTATTTAAGAACAATTAAATTACACTACTATTACACCATTTTTGTACTATCAGATGTAAAGAAGGAATAACGGTTGTTTAGAGGGCCCCACCCTCCATCAATAACACTTCTTGTACATGACACTATGTGTTCAACAAATAAATTCAGATCCTGAGTGGATATTCATTACCTAACACTCCCATATAAATTTTTAATAGTGTGATCATCAATTATTTCACACACAGATAATGGATCACATGGGAATATGAATTACTCATTGGTTACCTCGTTCATGTAAATGAAGTGTGGTAGTATAATGTAACAATATTAATCTTTCTAATTCATATGAAAATATTAAATCCAATAAACATAATTCTAGAAGGATCATCAACATAGAAAAATCATTCTAAAATACGTGTAAAAAATTCACCAAATAGGTCTTCCCGAGCAATCAAGTTCATGATTTTAACTATCCTTTGTTCATTATCCTCTAGAGACCAATTTTTCACCTCCATGTCTACTACCTCTTCTTTTGATTTGGTTATATCTTCTTTAGCCATGATCCACAACTATTTTAACCCGTATCAGCACTCAGTCTCTAGATATGCATCCTCTATCTCTTTTGTCTCATCTAACACCAACTAGGCCTTTATATGGTTGATGATCTTAGATTGAGTGGAACTGACATCCAAATTCTAATTTTTTCCTTCCAACTTATATGGGAGATCTCCCCTTTGGATAACAGAAACAAATTTTACGCCTCATTATTAAGCATTTTCCAAAAGATATTGATATTATTCCACTGGAAATGTTCCCACTCAATATGAAAGTATGGATCATGTATTGGGATGTTGTTGTAATCCACACCACAAGTCCATACGATAACTAGGAAATGGCAGATATATCCCACCATGATTGGATGGTCAACCATAAATAGTGGGTGATGAATATCAGGAAGATCCTTTATTCCTTACGTCAAATGAATCAATTAAAAATAGTGAAATATGACAAAAAATCATAAAATTTCATAGTCATCATAGGTTTTTATATAGGAAGGACCACCAACACATCCAAGGTTGGATAATTTTAATCTATGTCATCAGTTGTAATGAAATCCATTTTTATAAGAGATGTATCATATACATCCCCCTCACCAACAGAAAAATCCCCAACTACCTCATTTGGAAAATTAGTGTAGATATAAAGAATTTTATACTCCATGATCACCTCCAATGATGTCATGATCTTAGAAACCTTTATTGAGTCCTCTACCCAAGCGTTATCCACTGATGGGACCTCCAGGTTCAATGTTGTCACCATGCCATATTCTATAATTTTATTAGATGGTATAATGTCAGCATCATCCATTGAGGATTCTTCTATATAATGTATATAACCTCTATTTTTTAACCTATTGTGATGATTTTGATGAAATATATTCTCCCACATCCCCCTCAAACATCCCCATTGAGGAAGATATGTCAACCCCCTACATTGATGTTCTATTCTCAACTACCCCTTTTGATGATAATTTAATGTTTTTTTAGAGTACCTATACATCCTTGTTGATTTTTTTTGGGAGTTCATAAGTCACTAACATTCCATTGGCATCAGACTATATTGACATGGATGTCGATTCTAGAAAAAAATCACCAAACTCTGTTTGAACATACATTTAATCACATGTTTGTGAAACAGACAAAGGAAGAGAAACAAAGTGAGTAGTTAAAAAGATATAATGCTTATAAGAGTATTATATCATTATCTACATCTTAGATATATTCATGGTAAGTACCCTTATTGAGAAAATTTCCCCAGTGGATCTTTCTTTTGTTGTGGGAACCACACCAGTTGATTGTTTTCTTCCTATGACCACAACATTATAGAGAGTCCCCACAAAAACACCCTTGAGGGTTTATGATCCCTATCACTCTTATTGATGTTCTTCATCATCCTCCCACTCTTCAATTCTCACTGACACCTACACAAGTGAGAGAAAAAATTTGATAAAATGTTTATGGGATGGGTGATTTACAAAAAAATGTAAAAAAACATTATAGTATTTACCAGATCGACAATGGGATATAAATCCCCATCCTATTTCTATTTGAATCAATTACCCTATAATCTCCTGATAAATTTCCATCATTTTTATCAGTATATTTGTGAATGATAGATACACTTGAGGGGTGGGGTGTAATACATTCCCAATAGAATGATTACCCAGTCTGTCAATGGATGCACAGTGCCCCAATTGTAGACTCGGTCATCTAACTCCAACATATATTGAATTACACTAATGCGGGGACATATAAGACAATACTTTCATGACATAGTATGATGTGGAATATCTCATCATTTATGGGATACTTCCATAACCCCTTGGGGAGTGGTGTTCTACTTGTGAATTCCCAGTGTCTTCTATGAATTTGAAAAATTGTTGTTGATTATATCATCTATGTTTCATATTCAATTCCATGGGCCTTGGACACTCAACCTCAGGATCACCCTCTAGTGTCCATCTTCCTCCTGCATCCACTATCCTAGGAGAATCAATTCCATTTCATCTCCCCCTAATAGATCCTACATAGTGAGGGATCCAAATTAAGGAATCAATAGTTGTTACTCTATCCAAAAATCTATCCTTACCTCCACAGGTAATCTACCTACATTTAACTATTGAACTCATGGTTTTATGACACAACCATTCTCACTATCCCATGTCGTTTATCATACTATTATTCCCCCTAGTTATTCACTCATCAGACACTATTCATACTAATGGGTAAGTCCATAGGAAACAAAGGGTATGTTCAACTCATATTTCATCGTCCCATATTCATTCAAGAACATGTGCCAAATATTAAGAGGGACCAAAGGTTCCATCTGACAATTCAATTCCATTTTATTCCCTCAAATTCTGTGATTGATGTGACAAAAGTTATTTTTTTTAATAGGTTTTTCATAGTGGATATTCCATTTCCAGTTATTAGTGGGTTTCTATAAAAATCCGCCCCTCATTTCCCATATCGAATTCAGTTCTGGGGGACATTTTTTTATTTATAAATATACATGTATTGGATTAAGTCAATAAAGACATGAATAACTATTAGAGAAGTCATCCTAAAATAGACCAAAAATCTCCTTAAGGGGATGGATTAATGATTTTATATGCCTTCTCCTGTGAGTGTACTGCACAGAATCCACCCAGGGTGTCAAGGAATGATGGTATGTATAACACATCATAGTTATGTATTCATTGAACCCCTTTCTATAATATTCAACAACTGTCCTGAGGATTGATGGAAACCTTCACGTAGGGTAACTATTGTTTGTGGAAGCCCAACCACTTGTGAAGATCATAACACTTCCCAAATGATTATACCATAATAAAATACATCACCCCTACCTCTACATGGATTATAAATACCCTGGTAACATCGAATCTCAAGGAGGCACAAAATTTCATCTTCTTCGAAAATAATTTCATTCAAAATAATTAGAAGTTTCACTAGTGAAAGAGAATACATGTTTACCAAATTATCTAACCTTTTTTAATCAGCCTAAAATGGGTTCTTTAAAATGAAACCTACGTTAGAGATGAATTTTTTGATTTCTCATTCCAATTGGGGATGACAAAATACCTCTAAAGAACTCAGGTTTTTTATGGAACCTATTATATATGAAATGGACCCCATGGGAACCATGAAATTACCCTGAGGTAGGGTCACCTTGTTTCATGAAACATACACTTTTTTTATAAACCTGACTATATGAGACTTATAAACATTTAAAAACACAAAATTAATGAAAATCCTCAACCATTACAAATCCCATCTTTTAGGCCTCTCCATGGTTCCTATTTCAGATGACCCCCTTTTATGAGAATTCAGTGATCAAGTCCCTGGTGATAACCAAATATGGTGTAAAGACATCCTGAATTACTGTTTTACAGGTTCCACTATCCGTGGTGTCCAACCACTTATCTCCAAGTGGTGATCAATCCACTATCCCACCTACTACTCTGAATATTAGGTAGCTTAATGCCTATTTATCCTATGCATCGGTACCATAACATAAGAAATCTTGTTCACCACTCCTCAAGAGTATTGTCAATGCCATGTCCCACCTATAAGAACATGAGCGATGGTATCATAATATGTAGGGGTGGTATCCTCAATAATGACCACTGCAAATTACAAGTAAAGGATACCTATACTAGATCATCATCCTACCTTAATGTGGTCCCCCACCATTTATAATCTCCATATATTTCCCAACTACTTAAAGTAAAATTATTTATCTCTACTCTGTAGTTGTATGTAACAAAATTGCATGAAAATTTCCTCAGAACATGATGTAATTTTGTATCCATAACCTATGAAATAAAAAATTAATCTCCATGTATTACTCATTTTCTGTGATCCCACACCACATATCCTTTGCATGAAATAAATGATTCCCCACATATTATCATCAATGGATAAAAACATCTATCCCTCTTATAAAAGGAATTTTCCATGTGTAATCCCCACACCATCTCCCAATGAGTGATCATTTTTCATAGATAATCATAAACATGTAATCCCCAAACCAGACATTACCAACACTTTTTTAATGAAACACACATCCTAACTACAAAATTTTAAACCGCATGGTCCAAAAATGTCATGTGACCTTAAGCTGTAGCATCAATCTATATGGTGTTTTATCTATTCCACAAAAACATTGCTTGAAGGATTCCTCCTTGAGGTTTAATCCCAACAACCATCAAATCAATGTGTGAAATCATCCCTACGAGAAACACACTCCACCAAAATATCCCCACATGAATTTAAACGTATTGTCATCCTTTAAAAGATATAAATTAAACATAAACCCATCATATCCACATAAGTCTTTAATTTAGTAATCATACAATCATATTAATACATTAAACCCATGCTTATCTTATCTCCACCAGACTATAAACATGCACCCATAGTTTCCTTTAATTTTTTTAATCTTTGACCCATCCTATTCACATAAGTCATTAAACCATTTTCCATATTGTTCTTGAAATACGCCAAATCTGTGCCCATCTTATCCTCACATGGAATTAAAAATGTAAACATCCTCTCCCAAAAAATAATTAAAACATATTCCTACTCTCCCCCCAATAATAAATTAACCATGATTTATTCTTTAAAAGTCATTAAAATCGTAACATGATCTACAATCCCTACCACATACAATAAAATGGCATGGCTGAGAAAATAAAATCATGGATGACATATATCCTTGACTTCAATTTAATTATGGACAACATAGGATGTCATGGGTTCCATGACTATGATGCCTCTCATATGAGATTCCCTCTCAGGGAGGAATAATTTACAGTTGAAAAATATACCCAATTTGTAGACATGACCCAATGTTCCCAATGTGACAACTCGCTCTGACCAAATGTAACAGCCCAATCAGCAATGAATGTCCATAAATAATTGGTGTCCACCTCGATTCGGTGCTAGTAATGACTTCCAGGAACATGATATACTCAATGATGGAGAACCAGACCATGAAATGAGGTCCCTGGAGGATTCCTTGGAATGAGGAACTAACATCCCATTATTCCATTTTGAACAAGGACTATACATCACTAGTAAAGGTGATGAATGTTATATAACATTAAAATTTGGGAATACAGGGTAATATAATAGTGCTCACGATGCAGTGGTGCCTCGATGAATGTGTTGAATATAGAAATTTCATATTAATTCTACCTGAACTATTTATGCACCATAAATCATCATGGACATAATGAATAGTGTATTAAGTTATTACATATATCAATTTGTGGCGGTATTTTTTAACTATATTCTTATGTACTCTAAAAAATAGAAGAACATGATTATCTATTGGATGAGGTGTTGATGAAATTTTAGATGGACCAACGTATGCTATATATAGTATGTGATAGTGATTAATGAAGAAATTATCATTCCTAGGGTCTGTTATTTCCTGGAAGGGATATATGACGATCCCTAAAAATAACAGTCATTGAGGGATTAATATACTATCCTCTATGATTGAAATCCATGGTTTCTTATATTTTATGTGTACTACGGTAAACTTTTGAGAGACTTATCTTGATTGTGAATCCCACTAACCTATTTATCTTTGAAGGGTTAATTTTCTCAAGTATTATGAATGTAATGAATTATTAATAGATATGAAGAAATGGTTAATCACAACATTTGTAATCACATTAAAAACCAATGGTGACAGATTATTGGTATAAATTGATTCACTCCGGAAATTATTTGGATTTATAATCATGGATTATAAAAAAAGAGATAGATAATTCTAAAATACAATTAATTATTCGTGAATTGAACTACATAACACAATATCTATAGTTTTCTACTATGGCCATTACATTTAAGATTTAGTGAAATTATCTCTATTGGGAGAAGTGTATCATATATAAGGATCATAAAAACTATCAAGTATTTATTCATGAAAATGAATATCAGTATGATCCAATGATGGTTATTGGAGAATATAATTGATTATGGGTTTTCAATTCATTACCATCCTTGTATGTGCAATTATGCGGTAGATGGTAAGAGTAGAAAGAATCCTATGACCCTATCTAAGATGATGCCTAATATGGATCCATTCATTGAGAACCTTCAAATAATAGAAATGAGAAATATAAAAGGATATTTACCCTAGTATTTTAATATAACCACTCAACCATCCATTCAATATATAACCAAAGATTTCCAAAAATTAGGTTATATAGAAAAGATATTGAATATTTCAGATTTCAATTATTCTAAATATGGTGTTATGTGGTATGAAATCATGATATGTGTCCCCTAAAAATAATAACTAAAGGGGGAATATATATATATGTTTTATTCATATTAATCATCCATTAATATTCATCCATGAATATCTAAGATGTATATATAATTTAGGCAGCACATCAGGTTGGATAATATGAAAGTAGAGATTGAAAAATTTGTATCCTGATTATTATGTTGCCAATAAGTGTAGAATGAATGAAAATTTTTTAAGGGTATGATGAAGCCATGTACCATAACAAAATGGAATTGTGAAACCATAATATTGGATTTCATCATAGGACTCCCCTCGACCCCTAAATACAATTACACTATCTTAGTCGTCGATGAACGCCACACCAATTCATCTTATTAAATTCTTGTGAAGGGAATTTTCTGTATAGACTAAATACAAATTATATACATAATATATTTTGTAGGAATAAATAGTGTTACACTATCCATTATATATGATCTAGATATATATTTTCCCTCATTTTTAATCATAATCTGTTATCAATTGTTTGATACAGAACTATGCATCAACCCTTCTTGTCACTCTCAGATAGTTAGTTTGTTTAAAAACCCATTCAAACACTAGACGATGTGTTGAGATCATATGTAATCAATTAATATAGATTTTGGGACCCACACCCTAACCTTGACGAGTTCTCATATAAAAATGGTTTTCATTATATCATTAAAATGCATATTTATTAGTCACTATATAGGAATAGGTTTAAAACTTCTCTATTTTTTAATGTTGTTGGGTAAAAAAAGATGATGGGAATTGATCTTATATAATTGATAAAAGAGATATTTCAAACCTTTTGGAAGCCTACTAAATCTTCTCAAAGTTCTCAATAAATATATGGAGACAATCACCAATGATATATGGAGTTTTTGGTGGGAGATATAGTGTACCATCATATATTGTTATGGAATAAATTCATTAAATTTGGATGAAAAGAATGTATAGTCTATGATACATTTTTCCCTTTAATATCCTTGATCTCATTTAATTGGTGGACTATGTACTAGAAATCCAACATTACATTTCTCAAATAAATAATGTGTTTCATGTATCCCTCATGAGTATTTAAAATGAAGACTACTCATGTCAACTAAATCCATATGTGGTACCATTGACGAATGATCCTTCAAAAAAGGAGTAGCTGGTGAAGATCCAAAATCATATAGACAAAGTTCTATAATAAATGACATCTCATTTTTTCAAGGTGTAGTGGAAACACCACATGTTTGAGTATGCGATTTTTGAGCCACATGAGCTGATGAAATAGGAGTACCCTCATTTATTTAAGTGGATGAATGAAATTTTGAGGGTGAAATATATAATGTGGAAAAATGTTACAACATACATATTTATAAATAAAACAATATTTTTATATGAATATATTGTTTAATTTTTTTTAAAAAATAGAATAAGAATTAATAATGTTGTTTAATTTTTATTTATATAACTTATATAATATTTTATTTAATATAGAGTTAGTCAACCTAAACAATGATTATATAACTTTTATAAAATGGCATTACTATAATTATATATATGGTTAGTATAAATCTAATTTATCTAGACAAATGACGAGATGGACTCAACTGGTAGGATCATATCAATTGAAGCCCATTTATCAAAGTATTTGAGGGAGATAAAATCATTGTGGTTTCTCTATAACCAAACCCAATACATAATTCAAAAACTATAGAATGAATGAATAGATCATATTTAATGAAATTACAACCAAAAATATGATCACTAGACCATCATTGAAATTCTCACCATCGCACACCCAACCCTTTAGACATTAGCTGGTGTAATAAATGCTTATCTATCTGGATCTTGGGAGTATGAATTATTATAAATTTTTTATTTGTAAAAAAATTATTATTATATTTTTTTCATCATTACATTATAATGAAATTATTATAAGGGTTGCCAATTGTTATTTTAATTTTTGTTAAAATATTATCAAAAAATATTATTTATTAAATAAAATGAGAGAATAATTTTATGAATTCAAATGAAATTATTATAAGGGTTTCCAGTTGTTATTTTTAAAAAAACCAGTATTTACAAATAAATGAAGACTTATTATTTGAAAAATTAATTTCTCATATTTATAGAATTATTTAAAATTATGTATATTACATTAAAATTAATAACACTAAAATTATTCAATGGAAATTTATTAATAATATTCAATGAATATATAATTTTTTGGTAAATAATAAACACATTATAATTATATGGTATGTATTATGACATCATAAAAGAAAAAATGTTAATAAAAAAATATTTTAAGGATTATTCATAGACACCAATTAGTTTTTTACCAGTAATATAACATGTTTCTGCATTATTTGATCCATTTTATAAACCCTTAATGAATCATCCAAAAAATATATTATATTTTATGGATTAAAAAATTAATTATATATGAAAAAAATGCATTCACATTAACAAGGGTATTATTTTAGTGATTATTCATAACCATAATAAATATTTAAAAATCTATCATCTTTTTAAAAATCCATGTATAGTATTATATTATGGTTATTTATGTTTATTATTTTATAATATAGAGTCCAAACCCTATGTTTATACATAAATAAGTAATTTTTCTCTCTATTTTCATATAAAACACACCAAACCTCCCATTCATTTTCCTCAAAAATACTTAGAGTATTATGTTAGTCTACCCTTCCCTCTCATTATTCCTTTCATTTTTGTCCCAATAACATAAGATGATCTTCTATAGAATATTGAAGCACCATCTTAATATAAGAGGTTTCTCTCTCTCCTTTCCCATTCAAGAACCTTCATTGTATATATGTTTTTGAATTTAAATGTAATATAGTTATATTATTTTATAAATACCCCTTTACTAAATAAATAAAATAATAATAATGATATATCATTTAACCCATATCATTATAACCATTAATATTTTATTAATTTGAAATTTTAAGGGATCCAATAATTCCCCACTCTACTTATGCACATTAATTTTAATATTCATTCTGATTCCAAATTTCTCTGGTTGGGATATTTTTTTAAACATAAGTATTTGTATCCTTATTAATTCCATGTGATGAGATACCCCTATCACACTAATTCAACCATTTCCTGAATATTGATGTACCCTTCAATGCTACCAAAATTATCCAATTATTTTTTCAAAACAAACATTTGTGTAGTAAATTCACGTCCCCACTTCCACTCACTGTTATTCACCTAGATGTACTTATCATTCATTTATTGGTGACCTAAATATATATAACCCGCAATCCAGAATCAAGGTATTAAATATTTGGAAATATTATCCATTGTTAAATGATCTATGTGTTATACTTACACATTTATTTTATATGTATTTAGAAGGTGTGAACAAAATTATTTATCCCTCCAACAAATTGGGTGTTTTTATCTCAAGATATTCCGTGTTCGGTGAATTGAAAGTTAGGTTATGGAAATTATGTTATGATGTCTTAATCATGTTTATAATGTTATGTTTTATATTTTTTACACATTCCCATGTTGCAATTATTTTATCATCACATATCATTCCTCTATATTCAGGTAAATTATAATCATCCCTCTTATGTTACCTTGATATTCCTTTTCACTCACATATATTAATATCATATTTTTATTCTTTGATTATTATCATATTGGCCTTTATATATCACCCCTTTATTATATATTTTACACGGATATCCCATGCAATTTTGGATGGTTGTTAATGTTTATGGGAATTTTATTCAGTTTTTGATTACATATTTACATTTATATTTCATGTTGTTATGATATGTACCTAATTACCAAAATACACAAGTCTACATGACCTTATAGGGTTCTATTAAGTGTATCCTTATGTAATAATTCATGAATTACTGTTTTTGAAAATATTTTCTTCCATTATAACACTATTACCACACAACAAAGAAATAACTATATCCATGTATAGTCACAAATAAATAATAGGAAAAAATTATAACATAAAAAACTACAACATAACCTATTTAAAACAAGATACATTCTCTCCTATAAATATTAAAAATATAATATCATTTACTATCTTTATATTTTTTTCATTTTATGAATGTTTTTATAAAATAAAATGTTTTATCATCAAAACACAAGCCTCTATGAAAAAAATTATTTCCAATAAAAATATTAAAAAAGATTTGAATTTATGTGAAATATTATAAAAAAACCCATCATTTGTGATTCAACCTATTCCTATTTAATTAATTATGTGTGACTTTTTATATTTTTAATTAACATCTAAAACCATACCCAAATTAATCAATTTAGTTATAATCCAATAATTAATGAGAAATAAAGAATATCTAATGAATCCCCAACAATGATTTAATGCTTAAAAAATCATTTCTCACTAAAACATGATTTGAGGAATCAATCACCTCTATTTTTGTACCAAACCCCCTCAAATATTGTCCACATAAAACAATTATCTCAACATTATTTATTCTTGACACCAGAAATGGAGTAAATTCAATGAAATTAGATTCCAAAATGAATGGAATTATGGTAGAATAAGAGAAAAATGAATAAGGGTACATTAATTCAATGGATATCAATATTATTTAATAAATGGTTTTTTATCACAAATGAAAAATGTATAGGGAATGTTGGGATGGCTTTGTATTATTTTTGTGTTAATATGAGAGAATATTTGTCAAAATAGATGGACTAGAACCCTCCTTATATAGTAATTTATGTAGGGCTCCAACATATGGTTGTAGAAGAAAAAATTCTCATAATGCATCCATTCAAACATGACCTGAACATTATTTTTTGAACTGGATAAATCCCACCATGTCCTGGAAAATTTTTAGAATTTATTATAAATATGTTTCAATAGAAAAAATTATTTTAAACCTATATAAGGTATTTACTTTCCACTAAATAGATAACCACAAATGATCTCACCATAGTATATGGAATATATACATACCATTTCAACTCGTAATTACAATTACCTTAGCATGGTGAGTCCATGAATTCCCTTTACCTTCCATCACACACAACATTGTTTCACATTATCTCTTTTCATCCCATATCAATGTTTTTTATGAGGATTCATTCTCTCATGTTAGAAGGGAAGAAAGAAATTTTTCCAAAAAACTCCATTCCCTACACAATAGTATGGATCCTTTAGAAGTTTATAATATCTAGGTTATCCTAGAAAAATTCCCCTTAATTGTGTGCATTTTACACATTCTTATTTTTCAAAAGGGAAGGACCTCTCACACCACTCCCTTAAAGAATCATAACATTATTGTTCAAACATTCTATGCTCTACACATGAATCCTATCAAGATAAAATTATATTCACCATGAGTAAGCGTTGATGATTAAATCATTATGGTTATCCAAGAACTACATGATGAACATGAAATTCCCATGCCACAAAACAACCAGTTAAAAATTATTTTCTCATTATCCATATTCCATGACAGTGCCATCCTAAATCCAACCATCCTAGGATACCATAGTACCATCTAATCCACCTTGTTTTTCATAAGTTCCAATGCAAATTATTGGCCCCCCAAGAGATATAAAATAGTTCAGGGGCATTACAAGAATCTCATTACGAAGGATTTCTCCAAGATTAGTGATAAAATAAAACTGACTTAATAAATACAACTACTAAAATAACTATAAATTAAAAATTGTTCATAACCAACTAAACTCATTTAATACATTTTCATAAATATAAACATATCATATGAAAAATATACAACCTAAAGTATTATTAAAAATAGTAACTAAAAATGAAAAACCTACCGCCAAGATTGAAAATTGATCAAAATCAAAATCCATGCAACCCATAGTTTGTCTCTACCACCCAAATCAGTGCTTGTCAGCTATAAGGATAAAAAATGAGGCCAATTAAAACATATAATAATAAATATATAAGAGTGAGATTCAAATATCAATAGTTCACCATAAAAATTAAAACTATGAAATATGTTTCATACAAATATTAATCAGTTCTATTATAAAAATATACATGAATATATGATTTTAATATATATATATATATATCATATGGAGATCAACATAGTTACTTTATCAGTTTTTAAAATAAATATATATTTTTTTCAAAATCAAACATATTAAATTTGAAGACAAACTACTAACCATTAAAATTTAAAAACAACCCATTTTCTAAATAAACATCATAAACTCATAAATGTGTCTTTAATTTAAGAATAATTTTTCAAATATCTTTTAAAATCATTTCTCAATGGGATGACATGAAATGTTCACACATATCAGACAATAGAGTGATGAAAACATGAATCCGAATGAATATATCAAATATATAGAAATAATGTTCCATAATAATGAAATTAAGGGAAGTTATAAAAAAATTGATCAAAATCCACAAAATACTTATCCAATCATTAAATTGAAATAGTATTTTTATCAACCATGGGATTCATAATTTAAAAAGGATTTGACTATATAAAACTATTAAAACATGTTATCCGACATTCAGAATGAGCTAATGTCCATACCATAATTCATCCAACTATCACACAGAAGACTCATTATAATGAAACCCCCCATATATTACATTGTAAACAGCATGGATAGTAGGACATTAGGGTCATGTGAACTGAGTTTCATAAAAACGTTTATCTCCCAATTATTACCAATTTTCCCAATATAATAACATTACATCCATGTCTGACATAGAAGGCCTAACATACGATATTGTCACCAATAACACTAAAAAAATGAGATAATTCAATTAAAATTTACCGATGAAATAATAAGAACATTCCTATAAAATGTTAGCAATAATCATCTCATAGAAATAACTAACACATATTGGGTTAACAGAGAATGGGGGAATCAAGGGGTTTGTCTCACACTCATTATTTTAAAACCAATGTGAAAATTGTCCATTAAAAATAAAACATTGTATGGTATTCCAATCCATTTATATTTTCCTAAAACACAAAATGAAATATTTTATTGTTTAAAAAAACCACACACCTAATTTAAACATTTAAAATACACCCTTCAACAAAGGTCTCCATCTTTTAAAATAAAAATAGGTCCAATAGAGTTAAATTTAAATTAAAAAATTATAAATAAAAATTCCATGGTCTTCGAAAAGGGGTTAATCAAATTAAAATTTCAAATCCCAATTTGAAATTAAATTTAGAACCCCCTTTACAAACAATTTACAGTAAAAACATCTCTTTAGAACTATTTTTCTTATTATTGTGTTTCTAATAAATAAAAAACATAATCCGGAAAACCCCAAATCTACAACATGAAACCAATTTATACAATCGATGTTATCATTTAATAAAATATTATTAACATTATACAATGAATTAACCCATGAAAACATGTCTTTCATATAAAAAAGAGTCTTTACAAGCTCAAAACCCTATGTGAGGGTTTGAAAAAAACTTAAAGCTATAATGTATTATCATAAATTCAGAAAAGGGTAAATCAAAAAAATCACACATTTAATTCCACCATGAAAATATTTTATAGAAAAACCAATTTAGAAGAAGTGGAATCTAGGCGGAAACATGTTTCCTACAATGGTGATCTCCCATAAAATAAATAATTCCTCCTCTATAAATAATAAGGTAAATAAACAAATGGTCGGAACCATGCCAAACCTAATAACAATCTGTCACATTCAACTAGGATTATGGTATAAAGAGAAAATATTGTAATAAATGAATAAGAGATAGTATATGAGAATAAAAAATGGAATTTCACAGAACCACTAAGAAATTATCAATATTTATGTAAATATCAATGTGGGGAAGGTGATGGGTCACCCCAACTGTTCCAAAGGGTAGGCTGATTGTATTAGTAGAGAATAGTTGTGAAACATAACTATAATTATAGGGGAGTAATGTTGGAAATATAAAAAAATTAAAAACAAGGATAGACCGTACTGTATGGCTATATAGTTTGTGAAATCAAGTGCCAACTATGTGATAGACCCTTCCTAGGATATGCACCCCTCAAATTATTCACCCAAGTTTGATGATGGGTTGAAAACCCATTCTTTTATCCATGACATTATCTATAAAAATCAAGATCCAAACTTCATTTTTTCACATGCTTTACAAAAATGTAAAAACGTTGTGCACTATACCCCCAACACAACTAGGAACCATTCAAAATTTCTATCAGGTGGATACATGGTTTAAATTATTCATTTCAAACCAATAATAATAATTTTTTGTCATTTGAAAATGAACTGAAAAATATCCTTATAAAGGATGGCCAGTCAACTTACAACTTATTATGACCCTTAACCACAAATAGAAGGATACCACTCAAAATTTCCATGTTCCAAGAAAATATAAAATTTAAACTCATTTCGAACCTAGACCTTATAAAATAACACATCATAAACAATATCGTGACACATGGGGTGTCACAAACATACCACAATTCCACTTTCTACCCCCAGAAATTCCATTTTTCAAAATATGAGGCAATATAAAACTCTATATCCATGGAGAGACTAACCAAAAGAACCACTCAATGGTTAAACCTATAATATCAATCCTTTAAATCCTCAAAGTGGTCAAAATTATCAACTAAAATAAATAGAAATTCTTCATGAACAAAAAAATGGAAACTCCAATATGGTATCCTACATCACATGAGTGATCGAACATAGTATCTCCACCTTTTTAATTCCTATAACATGAACCCTCATAATTTAAATTTCCTCCAAAAAATGGAAATAGGGAAAAGGGAAAACACTAATATATGATCCTCAAACATATATGATTCCATAAGAGAAATTATACCTCAAACAAATACACCTCCTAACACAATTGATTAATGAATAACCATAAACAACCTACAATGATTGGAATGTACTCAAACATTGGGCCATGTTGTACAAGAATAAAATTTGGTCAAAATTATATCACATTGACATGGTCTATCACAACTAACTACACCCAAACACATGCTTGTATACTAACGACATATAATAAATAAAACCCCAATGTTACCCATTCATTCACCCAATGCTTATATCATTTCCAATGATTGATAACCTCCAGGCTCAACCCAGTAATGAGAACAAATAAAACTATCAAATATGGTAGAAAAAAATAGAATAAAAATATATTGATCATATCAAATCCAAAACAAATATCTAAGAGGGGTGAGGGTGGATAGAATTCTCTAAAAAAACATTTCATGCTATAAATGTAATCAAAAACCATACAATAAATCCTTCCAAAAGGGATCTATTTACAAGATTATTTCAATTATCAAAAACCAACATTACAAACATCATGAAAAATGTCTCGCGATGAAACATCACCAAGGGGACCCAACTAGAGACCTCTTCTATAATATTATAATACAAAACAAGAGATAAGTACCTAAACAACCAAAAAAAGTGGAAATCTAGATGAGACATTAGATAGGATGGATTAACATGCCCTATAAGCTGGCACTATAATCATATTAATTAAACCTTATTCCCAAAATCAAGACCATTTAACCCATGTTCTAACTCACTAGGATCCGAGTCCTTGTTCATAGGATTATACATATACCAATAATGCTTCTATTTCACATCAGATATAACACAGTCATAACCCATTATAGGATACCTATAATTACTAGCTTCCACATAATAGCCTAACTGAAAAAATAAAAAAAATAACCTAAATATTGTATTGATGAATGAAATTCATAGTGAAGTCAAAACCTGATATTACAAAATGTCATAGGATAATTGATGATCTTATTTGGATAAAAAATTACCATCATAAAGAATTTATTGGTATAGACACTCAAAAAATAGTCCCTCGAATGAATAATGAGAAGATCAAGTTCTTTCTCATCATTCAGTTTTTTGGGAAATAACCATTGAACAAATTATTCACCAAAACTCAGCCATGGAATATCTTCCCAATATTGTGATCATTCATCCATCCAAGGAGAATTAAAAATAATCTAAATCTATTATATTCATCATCACCAAGATTTTTTGGGGTTGGTATAAGAAGGAAATTTGTTGACCATCCCTACTCTTCCCTCTCATGCTCTATAATATTTAATCCCCAATAGACTAGGAAAATCCTATATAAAAAGTTTTTTATGTTGTATCCAAAAAATATCTAGCATTACATGGGTTTTAATAAACCTAGTTCCAATTGGGAAACACTTATCTGATAAAATTTTGTAATGAAATTCCCCAATATGACACTCTATTTAAAATGTCCCTTGAATATTTAAAATGTACAAATGGAGTTCTCAATATCCAAAGGTTGGAAACTTGTTTCTATGGATAATTTTAATCCCTCCAGAAATGATTTCATCCAACATAGAAATAAATGTTTGAAATAAAAATATATAAATTATATAAATTAATAAACATCCCAAACCTGTCATAACCAAATAATATGATTTTTAATTTTTGAATAAATATAAACAATATTAGTTATTAAATAATAAAACCCTATAGTTTTTCTATAATAGTAAATGAATATAAAATAACTACAAACCATCTCAGTCCATGATCAAAACAGAATCCATACTACCATTGACATCTCACAACCACCCAACTAAACCCCTATCGGTAACAAGGATCATATCTGAGCACAATGAATTCATAAATCCTATCATATATTTGAATTAGCGGAATAAATTAGTAGGTAACCAAAACCAATTGAAAAAATGAACTATGTTTCATAATTAAATTCATCATTGATATTTTTAAAATATACCGGACATTATTCTTTTCACACCCACACATTTATTGTATGGGAATCATAAGTATTTCATGAACATGTTTCAAATAATTTCCCCCTACTTTCAAAAACTGAACAAAAATATTTTGAAAAGAACCCACTTGCCTAAGAAATATTCCAACCAATCATTTTGAAAATAACATCATGAACTCACTAAAGTGTCATTAATTTTCGAAATGTTTTATAAAAAACTATAAATGAAAATTTTATATTGGAAGAACCTAACACACTCACATGGGCCAAAAATAAAAAATACATAGCATGCATCTGAATGAATATATTACATATGTTGAAAATAATTTTCTGAATCAATGAAGGAAATTAAAATGATATAAATAAGTTCTATATCAAACTCCAAAAAATCATTCCCCAATAAAAGAATTGATTTTTTTAGTCACTACCATCAGATTACTTATGTGTGTATAATATTACATTATTATATTTTTTCAACTCATGAATCAGCTAACACCATATTATTATGTTCAAATGAAAAATCATCCAAGTATCCTACACAAGAATCATTGGGATGAAACTCCCCACCTTGCCCTTTTTTCATCGAATTATTTGTAGGGATCTAGATGTGTGTGAACTATCTAATATATGAAATTTTATATTTTAATCTATTTGTAGTTTCTCATGAACAAAATAAAATGTGGTGAGTGGAAACAAAATCAAAGTCTAACACACAATTCCTATCCTAAGACAACCTCACCCATAACACCCATTAATGAATAAAACCTTATAAAATGAATCAATGGAATAACAAGAACATTACTACAAAAGGGATGAAATAATAATGTCATATTGATGACTAAAACACACGAGGTTGTCTATTTAAGGGGAAATCAAGGGTTTTCATTCACATACACCATTTTGAAACCAACATTCCAATAAGGAATTTTTCAAAGATACATGTCCTGGGATTCGAAGTAATTTACCATTTAATGAAATGAAAATTGAAAAATTGATAGAGTAAATGAAAATACTAACATAATTAAAAAATTTCATTTATAAAATTGTGAAATGTTTATCCTCATTAAAAACAAAAACAAAGAAAAATTCCATACAACCATTTTAAACAATTATCTAAGTCACATTCACATGTAGTGAATTAAACAGATATATCATATAACTATTTGAATTATATTTAAAAACTACTATTAAAACCCATTTAAAGGTCAACACATCTCCTAAAAAACACAATCCCATTAAAAAAATATTTTACTCTTTGAAAAATGATTCTAGGTAAAATACCAATTCAATAAAGGGAAAATATTTCAAAAAATCAAAATGAAGTCGTATAAAATCTAATCTTATTTAAACATTCCATTTCACACATGAATGTATTGAATATACAAGAAAAATAATTTATGAAAATATAAAAAATATAACATTTTTTGAAATCATAAAAATGCTATCATGCATTATACAAATTTCATAAAATATGATTTTAGAAAAGACAAGAACATTTTGAATTCAAATATTAAATGATTCCATAGAATCACCTACTTGGAATAATTGAAATTCAACAATGAATGTGTCTCATTCAAAGGAGAAAACCAAAAAATAATGAATTCATCTTATATAATAGATTAAATACTCAAACCCTGAGATAGAAATATCCCAAACCCAAACAATTTATTTCATATAGGTTTCTAGTTTAAGGATAAAGGAAACCACTTACGGAATAATAAAGAAGGCAGTGTGAAGAGAATTAATTGAAGAAATATCTATGAAACACATAGAAAACATCAAATTTTTTAATGGATCGTGATGAGGAATCTTTTTTAGATATTTCTCATATACCAAGGTTCAGACAAAATTACTGTGGGAGAATATGGGTGATTCCCCTTTTAATTCAAATGCGTTATTTTGGGAAATATAAAAAAATGGACACCTTGATAGGCATCATTGTTTTCCAGCATATTTTTCTAAACCATATAGCAACCACACACTATACACTTCCCAGGTTTGGAACCCCTAACCCAATTAACCATATCATTCAAACAATTGAAAAATAATTGATCCAACTATTTCATTTGGAACTATTAAAAACCATATCCAATCTGCAGACATTCCACACAATTTACCAAACATTGTATAAGTCATGAAACACACATGAGACACACCTAAGAATATTGCAATGTATCTTCAATGGTTAACATGGTTTGGACATAACAATGTCTATTCCGTGATGAAAAAACATTAACATTTCAATAATAACTAAAAAAGATCATCATGAATGGTGTCCACATAGTTTCCTTCTAACTTTATACCTCACTAATTCACAAATTGATACCTCTCAAATTTCCCAATTCCTGAGAAAAAAATAAATGGTAAATCATTTAAATCCTTAATTTTAGAAAATAATGAAAAATAAAAAACCCCTTCAATCATAGGGTTCCATACCACTAATAGGGTTTTAGACCCCCCCCCCCTATTATGCAAAATCACCCAATAATGATGACCCACATGGACATCCTCTTACATCTAAATTGTTAATAAACCTTACCAAGGTAACTTATACACCTATCACCATAACCTGGAGTACTTCATGATGAAAAAAACTCAACTCTCAAAGTCTAGAACACCTATAAAAAGATTCATTATAGCACAAAAACACAAATATCTTGATAGAATGGGGTGGAATGATACAAACCATTTCTTTTTATACCAATCAAACAATTATCACCTTAGAGAATAAATTAACCATAAGAAAATAGCATCCTTTGAAGACTAGAACACGCCACAGGGAGATGATTCTTAATTAAAGAAAAATCAATTTTTTAGACACAGTAACACATAGAATCGTACGATTCAATATAATCAACATCATTTAAGACAATATATATCAAAATAAAAAAAATACTAAAATCATGTCAAGATGGTTAGAGTGCATCAATTATTCATGACCCAACATAATATATTATAAATAATCAATCTTCCTATATAGAATTTAAACTATATATTTCAGGAATGAATTACTTTCTCCTAATGATCATAGATTACATGTATATTATCTTCAATATTTGTTTAATCCTTGAAGTCTATATATTCATAATCGATGATATACGACTCATTTTTGAGGATATCATCAAATATTTATCATATATAGGACTTTTTAAACATGGAAAACCAATCGATTATGTTACAAATAATATAAATCCTCACCAAAATTCTTCAACACCATCAAAATAACATTATAAATTGGAGAGAGAGCTTAATCCTCTAATTAATCCATTGTAACCCATGAAGAGGGAAATATCTCACAATAATATTATCACCATACTTGAACACCATAGGTATCCTATTTTTTAGTATATGGATTCATATTTTCCGAGTCCATATTTATCCACTAGAGAACCATGTAAATCCATAATTTTAGTCTCTAAAATACATCATCACTGAGGATTTATATCTCCACAATAGTGGTCTATCACAATGTTGAAAACATTTTACACACATAAAACTCCCCAAATAGATCCATTCTAATGGAATATTATATGCTATTAAAATATGCGAACAAAACAAAAGGGAAATTCCTCACCAAAGATCCTACAGACACTTGAACATAATTAGGAAGCATATCATCTAGTGTCTTCAGGAAATAATTAATTTGACTATATATCGATGGATGGAAAGTGTTATAATGTATAACAAGGATCAAGATGAATATTGAAATAATATTTAAACATGAAATGTAAAACAATGATTCCTATAAAAAATAAATTTTCTTTATAACCCATTAACCTACAGTAGATCATCCTTATACAACATTTTTATATCCTCGAAAACAATTCAATCCATATTTTATTGGATATGGTATGAGTTATTAATCCCATCCATGAAAAATAATATATTGGTGCATCATCCCTAGTCATGTGGTATTCTAGTTAAAAAAACCATCAACATTCCTCCCCCCATCACCACATGGTCACACCCAATAGCTCTAAAAACATATTTAACCCTGGTGATCTACGTTTAACTACATACAGAACAAGAAATTACAAGAATATTTCTATAAAACACTACATCTTATTCCACCAAGGATGTCCCTTCAAGGTGTAACACATAATTTCTATGATAAATAGATAGTAACAATTGATATACTAAACTCATATATAAATCCCACATGAATCACTACGAAAAAACATTCCCTTAACTATCATATGATGTGTGTTATCCTCTGACCATCCGACTATAGAATCATCAAGGATGAAAATATATCACTGCACCTATAACATTGATCCTCCTCACAGATACTCCCTCAACCATTCCAATAATCTAAATTGATTTTTAAAAAAAATTTAACCCTACCACAGAACTCATAAACATTATAATGCATCCCCTCAATCACACACATTATCACTATAAAAAATACAAATTCATAAAGAATCACTCTATATCATTATACTCAATTAATAAACAATGTCCTTTCATTATCTAGAGTATTTGGTTATCATAAATTCATATTCATGAACATCTCGATCAACTTACGATATTGCAGATTCATATACCATATATAGAAGACATACCTCTATACCCAATGATCTACGATAATCCAAAATCATTCAATGATGAGTTAATGATCCTTCATCACGAGTGAAAAACCCACTACCACTAGTTTATGATCATGATTTTAATAGATACACATCTACAAATATAATATACTTGAATCATATTATAACAATTCCCTATGTTATATAAATAAAAAAATAATGGAAATATTGAATGAATTATAGAAGACATCAATCATCACTCCCTCCACAGGCCAGTAGATAACTGTTGAACATATCTGCCTCTCCTATAGATATTAAAAGGCTACCATATATTTATTGTTATAGGTGTATTATTTTCCCTTCTTGGTCAAGTTTTTATAATGATTATTTTCATGATATAATTAAGGTACATACAAGTAATATTATCCTTTGAGAATGAGGTAAATATTGACCTATGTAATACTCATGTGTTATTCCAATTACAAAACATCCCCAAACATCTCTGAATCCACTTCCACCACTTACTAGGTCATCTCATTTCCAATTAATTACACCTCTCACTTAAAAATAAAACATAGATGTATTACAATAAATCATATTTCAATTGAAGACATACATAGTATCTCTAATGTGATTGGCCAAATCATCAACTGAATTCTTTTATATATGTATTTCATCAATGAACATGAATATAATATTTTATAATAACTCATCCTTTAAAGAAATCATAAAATGAATGATTTCATCTAGTTCATTCCTAACAAAAAAACCTGACCATCATAAGAAATTGGAAATATTTACAATAAAAATAGACATCAGGAAATCCACCTCCTTTAATCTCATCTGATGTTTTTAATGCCACAATTCAACCTTTAATATGAGTTATCCCCATTAAAATGGAAAATGAAATGTTTATCCTAAATAGTGGATAACGACTATTGATAATTACCAGATTTATGCTTTGAAATTACATGCACAAACTCAAATCATCATCCAAATACTTCAATATTAATATGAGAGTACCCCAAGTAAACTCACCATGTCAAATAAATAACTTTTAGATTATGAAATTAAGTAAATTAATCAACTCACACATCTCATGTGGTTCCATCTGAAAAGGGGACATCAAAATTTTATATTCAATTTGTCACAACACTATCTCAAAATCTATATCATGTCATGAGTGTATGGATATGGCCTCCTAAGGGAACACCTCAATAATATCATCCATAACACATGGGAATTCCAATTATTACAATTACATTAAATCCAATGTCAAGGATTCAAGAAGAGTTCACAATATCTTCAAGAATATTTGACCCATTCGATAACCCCACTAACTATGAAAAACCATATAATAGACATCATAATTGTAGAATAATAATATCCATTAAAAAAGTCAATAATGGAATGCATAAGTACAACAGGTCAATGATAATTATATCTTTGTACAGATATATCATAATTATAATCAAATACCTATATGACTAACAATACATATTATTATCTCAAATCTGTAACACACATTAGGAAGACCTATCTAACCTATAACCAGTTTATTCAATATGAGGGATTTTGAATTAATATGCACTTTGAGTCCCATTAAAATTTTCTTAAATAGTTAAATAATGGAGTTTGAATCACCTAAATAAACAAATGTATAAACCATGGTAGAAGATAATAAAATAATTCCTCCCATGAATTATATCCCCTATGAAACTAAAACATCCATAGTATAAATTTTTCCATATCTGGAACCTCTTACTGAATAATGATGAACACACTCTTATAAATGTTTTTCCCTATACCTCAAAAGGTGTGTACTATTATTTTTATACCTTCTCCTAGCTCCAACTCTTAAAATAATAAAATAATTGTACTTTACATGTCTCTAATATGATTTCTTTTACAATTGATTTTTATGGGTCTATTAAATTTCTGTAATACCATACCATGATGATCCCCAATAATTCTTTCTCATTAAGTAATTATTTTAGTATATACTATGAGTTGATAAAATAATAGATAAAATATCCTAGTGGGTAATGTAAATTGTTTATCCAAGGGAAGAAAGAGGATTAAAACAAATGAGGCAGACTTGTCATTAGTTGAAACCATACACTAGAAGAAATATGGTCTTCAATGTTGTTTTTTTTTAATTTTCACATCAGTATTTAAGCGACGTTGAAGATCTCGACATAAAAAATCTGAATTTTGTACATCAGTTTTTTTAATCCAATGCCAAATTTGAATTAAATTAGTTTTTTAGCATCGGTCTTATAAAAAAGATGCAAAAAAATTCCGTCCATTTCATTTATTGCATTATTTTATTTAAAAAAATATTCCCAAAAGTTTTATAAAATAGATTCCCCATCGGTATTGAAAAATAATGCAATAAAAGAACAAAAAATATTTTTGGTGTCAGTTTTTTCAAAAATCAATGCCAAAAATTATATTTTTCTTCTCCCATGTTTTATATCATTTCTTAAGATTAGATTTTAAATTTCAAGGAGAATAAACAGAGATACAGATCAAAAGTTACGGTAGTCATATGTTTAACTTGTCAATGTTTCAATTTTTACAACTCATTTACAATAAAATTTCATAAACATAAATTAAAATCACATACACCAAAAGAAATTATTGATAAATAATTAAATTTACACAAAAATTGGTAAATATTATCCCAATATTATATATTTTTAAATCGATAATAAGAATAAATCATCTCTATAAGCAATTTGATTGACTTTTCCTGAAATAAAGGAAAAGAATAAAAATGAAATGAAATGATTGGAATAGGTACCAGGTTCAAATTAATGATTGATGTTGTGTTTCAAAATTGATTTAATTGGATTGGTTTAAAATGTTGAATTAATGATAAAATGGATTTTTATATAGTAAACAAAAATATTTTCGATAGCGTTGTATGGAAATGTAGGCTGGTGTTTAATAAGAAAAACGTGCATTGTGAAAAATTGAAATTTTGATCCAAAATGTTGGAGAATACTCTCTGGAATTGGTTTTGTTTGAAACAAATGTGAAAGGGGATTTACATTGCTCTTTTCGCACTGGTCTTCAACAAAACTGATGCCAGAATTTCCAATTGACATCCTTTTTTACATCGGTTTTAAATAAACGAACTCTACAAAGTAAAAAATTAATTATATTTCACATAGGTTTTTTAAGAAACCAATGCCAAAAAGATAAAAAATCGAATTAGTTTTTAAATAAACCTATGTTATAATTTAAAATACACTTTTTGATTCAGTTATTGTAAAAACAAGGGTGAAAAAAATGTTGGCATTATTTTTTCTGAAAACGGACCCAAAAATAAAAAAAAATTAACTTTTTTACATAATTTCTAAAACATCAATTTGACTACTCGTGGATGTAAAATAGGGTTCTGGATTAAATGTTATGGCCTTTGAAAGATAAATTTCTTTAATACTTTTTTAGTGAAGATCAACTTCCAACAACCATAACATTTAATCTGTAACTCTATTTTTTCTCCTAGACTAGCCAAATTGATGGATAGGAAATAGTAAAAATGTAGTAAAATATTATTATTATTTCGATCAGTTTCAAAAAAAACCAATGGAAAAAGTATTTTTTTGTGTCGGTTTTTAAAAAAAAAGTGATGCCTAACCTATTTGTTTTCTTTTTGGAAATAGTTTTCAAAAAAAAGGATGCTAAAAATTCTCCAGAAACATATATTACATTGTAATATATGAAACTAACACCAAACTAAAAACATTAAAAATCAATTTTCTACTAATTTTACCTTCCCCAATATTGGTGATCTACTAACAACAACCTTATTCCTCATTAAACCGTTAAAGATATCTTCACTACATGTCAACATTAATATAATAATCCTATCAATAAAATCATACTTCATTTTTATTTCTATAAATTTAAGTAATATGAATGAGTTGGAAAATTATAAAATCATCTGGAATAGTGCATTCTATGAATTTCTATATATGTGCTCCGCATTCAAATTAAGATTAAGGGAAAAATAAAGATGGTCATTAAACCTAATATCAATCCCCCGCACAATAATGATAAATTTTTGAAAGATATTTAACCAGCTACATATTTTAAAACAACATAATTAACAAAAAAATTCACCTGAAACTACCTCTAGAAACCTTCCCAATAAACCCCAGTCTCTTTTCACTCCATAAGTTGAATGAACCATCACATACACATTTCTCCTCACAATTGATTATTTACTAGTAGAACCTGATATTCATACCTATAATTTATCAAACTAACCTAAATCACATGATCATCTTCCCTAATCAATACATTCATAACAATGAAACTCAACTCATATATTTGAAATTACTATTACTTAAACTCACACAACTTATTCCTCTGAGAGAGATATCCCTCAACCATGTCGACCCTCAAATCTATAAATAAGTAAAGCTACTAAGCACAAAAACATTATCCACATGGTAATGATTACTATCATACATATATTAAAATATATGAAATTATTTTTAAAACATATAGAATGAAATTTTAAAAGGTAGTTTATTTTTATTTAAATTATTTCCTTCCCAAAAACCATCACTCAATTGGAGTGAGATAACAAACGTGAATATTTCATATTAAGCTCCTAATTATTTATACTATTGGCTTCACAATTTCACACGTCTATTGCATAAAAACATTTTATTTATATTGGATCATGTAGGGACTAACTATATCATGTTCTAGCTTATATACTTTATATATGTCGCCCACCAAGATCAAATAAAATAAATTCCCAAAAACCCCTTAAATACACATAATTAAATAACTATTGTAATTATAGTATCTATAATGCAAAATATTTTATTCTAATTTTTCATTAACCACCCACCACTAGGAATCCTTCTTTTGATTAAAATATATATATTAGTGGATCATAATACTCACCTGTAATAGGCCATGGGATAGGGATTAGCACTGAGGATATAAAACATATATACATCATTTATTACATTCATATTATTATGGAATAACAAAATATTGCACCAATAGAAAAAAAAATAATAAATTTACTACCTCAAAATTATAATTGTTGAATATTTTATAAAAATAAAATAATATAGAAAAACAAACATAAATATTATTATGATGTGACTCCACAACCAAGATAAAATTTTAATATAATGATATCATGCAAGATAACAAAACTACCTTATGAAAAATTAAAAACAATTTATATATGAATATATTTCTATAACACGTGTACTATGTAGGATCATACTCAAGAACAATTTATCAAATCATGAAGAAGCATATTATTAATCCAATTTTGAAATAATAGATCCAAAAACAACTATAGGGTCAATGAAACTTATCCTATCTAGGAAACACTGACTATGTATTACATTCAAGAGATATAAAATAATGTTAAGAATTTATTAATATAATTACCCTAAATTTATTTCCCAGAAAATTTTCCTCACAAACACATCAATATATATCATCATTATCTCAATACCATTGATTTATATATATATGATGTTTTTTGGGATGAAACCCTATCTACCCCATCCTCCCATAGGTCCCAACTCCTCATCTTTGAATCTATTAACAACCACATCTCCACATCCATATCATCATCAACACACACACACATATATATAAATATGTCAATTTTTATACTACTAACCATTAAATAAAGGTATCATGAACATAATGGAAGTAAATCTTATTTATCTCATCCTACCATGAATGAACCACACAATATGTATTGTATCTACACATAAACAACATTTTATACATATCCATTACTATTGGGTATCATGTGCATGATAGAAATCAACTTATTTTCCTTCTATAACCATGCATGAAAACATTCATGTTCTCATTTAAGTATATAATAAACCCAATGAGGGTGTGGGTAAGAGGGGGTGGATGGCTATCCATCATATGAAAAAATTGATGTTTTCAAAAACACTGAAAACACCAAAAATATTACGTTAATATATTTTTACAACTCAAATGTGGTGCATAATAAAATACAATTAAATTTCTTAATATATTTATATATACAAATGTATTTTGAATATAATTGTTTCAATTAAATATAACCCATTCATAAACTATTAACGTCACTACACTTCTATTTCTACTCACCACCACTATTACTAAATATAACAAAAATAACTATTGAAATCTCTTATATAAAACAACCAAAAAAATACATTCATAATTTCTTATTTAATAACGTCATGGTATAATTTATATTTTTAAATTTTCCTATATATTTTACATTAATTAAAGAATTAAATCACATATATAATTACAATACATTTATTTACATTACCCACATCAATTTCATCCATTTTCCCACTTATTTCATCGATACCTGATATATTGTTCTTCTACCAGATAAAAATAAAATAAAAAACATTATAACGATCCTTGACTCAATCCAATGACAAATGTACCTTCCCTTATTTCCAAAAAACATCAATTCCAAAATAGTGCCTCTATAGATCCATTACTAACTAAACATTAAATATCAACAAGCCAACTACAAACTAGCCAACAACACAATCCAAGCTTACAAATGAAGGTACTCTTCTCAACAAAGACCATAAAAAATAGACAATCTAGAGAACACATTACAAAAAAATATCTATAATTCCTAAAATATTATAACTATTGAAATCATCAAAAAAACACCACATAATATCTAGAAAACATATCCACCAAAAATTCCAAATAATGGCAACAAAACAAAATAATCACATCACAACCAATTTTGAAAAAATCTATTTAATAGTTTATATCATTTAATTAGTGAATTCCAAAACATAGTTTCATTTAAAATAATTATGTGAATATAATCTTATAAAAGATCATTTCAAATAAATAATCATAGTATTGAAACACATGGATGAACATTAAAAATGATATGTTGTGGTGGAATAAAACAAAAATATCTTCAATTATCAAAATCACAATTAAAAATAAATAATTCATATTCAAGCTATTTCTATTGGTTCCAATATGTCATGTTCAATATCATTATATGGAAAATCAATAATAATAACTAAAACAAAATAAATACATTTTAATCCAAAGACATAATGACAAAGAGGCCAATATATTAAATCCACAACATTAATTCAAATATATAATTTAATAATCACCCCTGAATTGTAAAATCATAGAATCAGTCATCACCATTATCGAATGAAACCACCTTATAACGTATTAAAAACCCATCATTGGCTTGTTATAGTGACCCATACTTTTAAAAAAATCTATTAATTAATTTAGAATATAAAGAACATAATAGTATTACACAGTGACGATCCATCGGTTTAGGTTCTTGGTCAAACTAGGACCATACATAACATTTAAAATATCAAAACTAAAAATTTATTTAATTCATTCTTCTCCATCTTCTTATTATCCCTTGAAAAATCCTTAGTACATAAAATTAGATGATGATATACATATAAAAGGTTTGAGATAAAATCAATGTAACAAGATAATATAAAAATGGATGTGCACAATCATAACATATGAAAAGTATCACTAACATGAGATGATGAATTAATAAAATACTTGTAATGAGGCGAAGAAAAAAAATGAAACATCATGTCTTCGTGGTTAACTAAAACACAGATTTGTGAACAAAACCAGAACCTTGCTCATAAATCATTTCACTTTATCTCATGAGGTTAATTACATTACCCAATTCATTTGAGATCTAAATAATTCTGGGTTCACCCATTACATTAATACATTCATATTTCTATATATAATTCCAAGAACCCTCATCACATCATAATATTTACATCATCAATCATGACACTCTAAAAATCTGTCAAACATGATCACAAAATAACCCATGGAAGAAATTGGATTCACATAATAAATTACACGTTCATAATTATTTTGATCCCAAAATATTTAGGTAATATCATTCTAGGTATAGAACCATTATCCATGAGTGAAGTGTGAAATGTTTTTAGAGAAGTATTGGGGTGTGTTTATTTGAAATAAGAGTGCTTTTGGAAAACAATGGGGGTTTTATAAAATCAATGAGAGAAAATATATGTCCCAAAAAAGGAAATATAATCAATAATAAATTATTTTTAAGACATATCCATATTAAAAATTTGATGAATGGGGAAAACTCAATGAATGAGAGTTGGGTTCGTGTGTTTCCCCAAATCTTTTATCTGAATTCTATCTTCACATAAATGTCCTATATAATTATATTATATTAATTAATTCAAAATTAAATATGCTTTTATACATTAAAATTGTTCATTATGGTTTCATTATGTTCTTTTATTAGCCTTATTTTGAGTTAAAGTGTGTAAATTCTTTGTTTGGGAGTGTTAATTTCTTTATCTTTTATGAATGTTTCACTTGTATTCAAGAACTGATCGTCATTTTAAATGTGGTTGAACATATAGATTTTTTAATATAAAATAATAGTGAAATTAAAATTATATAAATTATCTTATATTTAATTTTTCAATGTACCATGCGGATGAATCATTAGATAAAAATTAATGATGGTTTTTTGGGTTAATTTTGGTGCACTACTAGAAAAACAGGTATTTGCGATGGGTCATTTGCGATGGGATCCCGTCGCAAATGGCCTTTTGCGACGGTAGCCCGTCGAAAATGGCCCGTTGCTGAAAACGGCGTCGCAACAACCCTTATTTGCGACGGGCCCGTCGCTAAAACATTTTTTTGCGACGGGAATAATACCCATCGCAAATAGTCTCCGTATATTTGTAAAAAACTTTCAAAATACTTTTTGCGACGGGTCCCGTCGCAAATACCTGTTGCGACGGGTCCCGTCGCAAATACCTGTTGCGACGGGCCCGTCGCAAATAGTTATTGCGACGGGGCCGTCGCAAAAACCTATTTTTTTAAAAAGTAAAAAACTATTAATAAATACTATTTGCGACGGGACCCGTCGCAAATACTATTGTTAAAAAAAATAAAAAACTATTAATAAATATAATAATAATAATATTTGTGAGGGGCATAGTATCCCGTCGCAAATACTATAAAAAAATAATAAAAATAAATTATTAATAAATTATTTTAATTAATATAATAATAATTAAATTATAATTCAAAAATAAAAAATAATAAAATATTAATAAATGATTTTAATTAATATAATAATAGATTTATAATTGACAAATAAAAATAATAAATTATTTTAATTCATATAATAATAATAGAATTATAATTAAAAAATAAAAAATAATAGAATATTAATAAATGATTTAATTAATATAATAATATTATAATAATAATTCATAAATAAAAAAAATATTAATAAGTTATTTTAATTAATATAAAAATAATAGAATTATTTTACATTCAAATATTAAAATAATTCAAGTATTACAAAAAAATATAATTAAATTATAATATTATAAACTTTTAATATATATATATATAATTTAATATTATAAAATATAAATAATATTATTATTCATATTATTGTTATTTAAAAACATAATATTATTAATATTTTTTAATGAGACAGAAACTACGAATAGAAAAAAAACCATATTTTGATTTCACAAATTTTATAACATAAATACAAACTCTAATCTGAAGGAGGGGGGAGGTGGGGGATCTGCAGATGGTGGTGGAGGAAACTCCATCCCTAAAGCATGAGTGAGTCGGTGCATGTACTCCATCTGCTCCTGATGCTGCTGCTGCCACCGACTCGTCTGCTCCTCGTACAGCTGTTGCTGCTGTCGACGGTCCTCCTCATGCTGCTGACGCATCTGCTCATGCTCCTGTCGGAGACTCTCTATCAGTGCAGTCTGAGATCGCAACTGATCCTCATACTGTGTAGTAAAAGAAGATGCATGAGCTCCTCTCGAGATGGACGCCGACATCGCAGCACTGCCATAATAATCTCCGGGGGTCAGTCGAGAGTCGATACCAACTACCCGGTCCTTCTCGAAGGCATACTGGGTGGCCTGTATCCATGCCGCCTCATCAAACTGACGGCCAGTGGTCTGATCTGATGACTCGTCCTGACTCTCAGGCCGGACCTGTGACACTGCGGCCTCATATGACTCATGTAGTTGCAATTTAAAATTAAAATTTTGAATATATTATATGCAGTTAATTTTTAAACTTGAAAACAAATAATAGTGACCACGATGTGATGCTGACGATCACCTCTGAGCTCCCCAGTAGCAGGATCACTATACATCCTCCGATATACGTCGTACTCCGTAATATCAGGGTGCTCGACAGCCTATAAGAATAAAAAATAAACTGTTAATATTTATAGTTATATAAAATATTTATAAATAATGTACGTACCAGATGCTGTCTATGAGTACTGAAAGAACGACTCCCAGCTTGATGAGTCACCTCCTGTCTCCCCCGATTCTGCCTCCCCACCAATGATCTCCTCTGAAAGGCACCACTCAACCAGTGCGCACATAATCCATCTCATACATGGGATGAAATTTACTCTGGTCGGTGTGCTCTACATGACTCGTCAAAATCTGACACTCATGCTTTCTTCATGGAAGCTTTTCTTAAATTGTGTAAAAACTGACGAAGGCGATCACGCATGGCCACCTCCCATGCCTCGTGGATGGCGTCACGCATGGTATCCTCGATCGGATACCATAAACCCTACAAATAAATCAAAATATCAAGTTAGAAATGAAATAATTTTCAAAATAAAAATTATTTATTTACGTACGTACCAACCAATGGCCGAACATGGCCTGCTGCACATCAATGGGAATCTGCTCCCATGTGGTCCACGACTGAGAGAAATAGTTGCGCAAAATAGCGCTGCCCTGTCCGACTGCTATATGTGAAAAATTGTAAAAATAATAAACATTTATTATGTGAATAGATAAATGAAATCATAGTCAAATCCACAGGTTATCACACAGGTTATCACACCTCTGTGTGCACGGATCAAACCCAAGACGTGGACGTCGCTCGGGGAAGGGGTCAGGAATCATCAATCGTGCAAGACCGTGCCCCCTCCGCGTACTCCCTGGAGCGCCTGTAGGCTGAGGGTCATCTGCCAGCAACTCATCCGCATCGAAAGGCAGGTCAGCATCCGTCAACTCACGAAATGTGGCGTCGTCCATCTGAAACAAAAAATGCTAATGTTATCAAATAATTGATAATTACTATTATATATACATATATACATATTATGATTGTATATAAATACCATGGAATTCTATAAGTGTTCATCTTCATCATCATCTTCATATATGTCAATGTCATCTTTATATTCCTCCTCAACATCATCGATATCCATTCGAGTTACAGTTGCTTCATCTCTTACCATTTCAAATTCATGTGTGACATCATTAACATCATCGTCTTCACCGACTCTTAAATGTGGGGTGTCGTCATCGATACTCATGTCTCTTTGTAAATAAGATTGATTTTGAGTACTCTCTTGAAAAACTTCAATTCTTTTCACATCAGTGAAAGCACATTCAGTTTGCATAAACTGATTGTCTCGAATTTTGATTTTTATTACACTCCACCAATCAGTCAAGTCTCTTGATGTAGCATAGTACTTTGCGTAATAAACTTGATATGTCTGTTGAGCCAATAAGAATGGTTCATTTACTACGAGAACACTTTTACATTTAATATCGATGATTCAATGAGTCGGATGAACACGCATGCCTCTCTCTGTATCCAACCACTGACATTTGAACATGGTTATGTAATGTTGTCCAAGATAACAGAGTTCAATGATTTCATCAAGTATGCCAAAAAGTCAACTTCATTTTCTCAATGATGAGATCCTCTCAAGCTAACTCCACTGTTCATTGTTTTTTTCGATTCCCCATATGCATGTGTGTGGAATAGAAATCCATTCACCACATATGAATTATAAGTTTTAACAAGTTTGGAAGGTGGGTTACTCAATACACACAGCCGTTTGTCAATTTTATCAGCATGTCCAGACACCTGAAAATTTGTGAAATAATTATCAATATAGTAAACTATACATTGAATGAGTTGCTAAAAGATAAAGAATTTATGTTACCAGTTTTTGAAACCACTGAGAGAAATTTTTCAGTCGACGTTCTTCGAGAGAAGCTGCTGTAATTTGTGGAATTTGTTTCTTGATATGATTATCATACAACCTATAAAAACCAAAGTTATTTACAGTAACATAAATGATAGAATAAGTGATATAAAAACTTACATTACAACTGATGTCATCTCTTCACAGTTGAGCAGAACATACGTATGAGCTCTATGATGTTCATCATCTGAAAGCCAGCGTTCATAAACTCCACCAAAACCAAGCTCTGACTGGTTGAAAACAGATAATTGATTGTCGATTTCATCAATATTCCTCTCGTTCCATCCCATTCGGTTGTGTTTTGAAGGATACTTAGATTCAAAATAATGGGAGCAGAAAAAAGATATTTCCTCTTGAAAATAAGCTTCTGCAATAGATCCTTCAATAGATGCTTTGTTGTGTACTTTTATTTTCAATTTTTTCATGCATCTTTCAAATGGTTACATCCATCGAAACTGTACCGGACCTCCACATTTGGCTTCATATGGCAAATGTAACATCAAATGTTCCATTGAGTCGAAGAAAGACGGCGAAAATATTTTTTCCAGTTTACATATAATTACAACAACATCTTTTTCAAGTTTTCCTAGAGCATCATAATCTTCTGTAGCCGCACAAATTTCCCGAAAAAAATGAGACATGTCTGTTATGGAATCCCAAATCACAGAATTCAACAGACCTCTTAATCCAATGGGTAGAATTATCTCCATTATAACATGACAATCATGACTTTTTAATCCAGTAATATGACCATTCTTTACACATCTACCCAAATTGGAATCACATCCATCTAGAAGTCTCAAATCTGCAATCCACTGACAAAATAATAAACGGTTTTCTTTAGACAGTGTATAGGCTGCTTTTGGTTTCAGTAACCTTTCTGTTCTGACATTCTCAAATAGTTCCAATTCTGGACGCCTGCAAATTTGGGAAAGATCTAAACGTGCATTTACATTGTCTTTGCTCTTTCCTGGTGTATCCAAAACTGTAGGAAACAAATTATCAAAACAGTTCTTCTCAATATTCATGACATCTAACATGTGTCGGACCAACAAATCAGACCAATATGGAAAATCACAAAATATTCTACGTTTAATCCAATTGTTTTCTTTCCCAAAACCAGAAATTTTCTATTGGTTTATTGTGGGACCAAAAGTGATGGGAGGTAATGAAAATACAACTGATTTTAACTCCGAACCTGATAGCATTTTTGGAGGTCCATCCTTTTCAACTGTTCCTTTTCTGAAATGAGATATGTTTCTGCGAAAAGGATGATCAGCTGGAAGAAATCTGCGATGACAGTCAAAATAACAAGGTTTCTTTCCATGAATGAGCATAAATGCTTTGTTCTCTCCCATACAGTAAGGACATGATTTCTGACCATGTGTACTCCAGCCATATAACATCCCATAAGCCGGGAAGTCACTTATTGTCCACATCAATGCTTCTCTCAGTATGAAATTATGTTTCGTTGCAACATCATATGTACTGACACCAGTACTCCACAATAAATTTAATTCTTCAATCAATGGCTTCAAATAAACATCAATATTTTTCTTCGGATGTCCTGGAATTAGTAAAGTCAAAAAGATATATGGCTCCTTCATCAACATCCATGGAGGTAAATTGTACAGAGTTAAAAAAACAGGCCAACATGAATATTGACTACCATAAGATCCAAAGGGACAGAAACTGTCAGTGGAAAGACTCAGTCGAACATTTCTAGCTTCTAAAGAAAAGGATGGATGCACTCTATCAAAATGTTTCCATGAATCACCATCGGCTGGATGATTCAAGCTTTTATCAGTTGAAATATTTTCTTTATGCCATGACATCATTGTTGTTGTATTCTTAGACATGAATAAACGCTGAAGTCTGGATGTAAGCGGAAAATATCTCAACTGTTTTACAGGAATCAAACCAGACTTCCTGTGTTGTCCTTCTTTATATCTCAGTTTCCCACATGTGGGACAACTATCCAACGACTCATTTTCCCCAGAATATAAAATGCAGTCATTTGAACATGCATGAATCTTCTGACAAGTAAGTCCCAAATTTCGAACCAGTCTCTTACTCTCATAGTAATTTGCAAGTAAAACATTTCCTTCGGGTAACAGTGTTTTAAGCAATGAAAATATCTAGTCAAAATAGGTGTTTGAAATTCCGTTATCTGATTTGATAGCCATAAATTTTGCAACTACTTCTAATTTACTCATCTTGTAGCCAGGATATAATGCATCCTCAGCAGACTTCAACAACTCATAATATTCAAACGGTACCAACTCAGGATTTGAAGTTATATCAGCCGGAGTTTCTGTATGTTGAACAGATGAACCTGCAACATCATGTACTAAATCTTGAAATCGGGATGGATCCGGAATCAAGTTGGTATCACCTGCTCTGGAACTGCGTTCACCGTGTTCATACCAAAAAACATAATCTGGTTGATAACCAAAACGCAAGAGATGTTCTCCCACTTTTTCAAACGTGTCAAACGTTCTCAATGCACATTTTCTGCAAGGGCATTTTATTTTGCCTTCTGAAACAAATTCTGGATTTGATGCCGCAAATGATAAAAAAGTCTCCACACCCTCTACATATACTGGATTTAAACTAGAACCGTTTGGATTTCTACGTTGATTTATCCATATGCGGTCACCTAATAATGATTGTTGACGACCCCGTTGTTCCATATTTCTCTATAAAATATAAAAGCATTACTGGTTTTAAATAATTTGTTAGAAAAATCATTCAAGCTAGGATAATTATAGAGTTTAGATCATACAAAACTGACGCAAACGTTTTATTGAGATACACCTAAAAATTGACCCTTTAAGAATTAAATATGTTGAGAATAAAGCAAAACATGTTACAAATATTGATAATTTTAATATTATATAAATTTTTTATTATTTTCATAGTATTAATATTATTGGTAATTAATACTAATTATTGATAATTATTACTAATTATTGGTAATTATTGGTAATTATTGGTAATTATTACTAATTATTGGTAATTATTACTAATTATTGGTAATTAATAATAATTATTGTTAATACTAATTATTGGTAATTATTACTAATTATTGGTAATCATTAATAATTAATACAAATTATTGGTAATTATTGGTAATTATTGGAAATTATTGGTAATTATTGGTAATTATTGGTAATTATTGGTAAGTATTGGTAATTATTACTAATTATTGTTAATTATTACTAATTATTGGGAATTATTACTAATTATTGTTAATTATTACTAATTATTGTTAATTATTACTAATTATTGGTAATTATTGGCAATTATTACTAATTATTACTAATTATTGGTAATTATTACTAATTATTCGTAATTATTATTAATTATTACTAATTATTCCTAATTATTGTTAATTATTACTAATTATTGGTAATTAGTACTAATTAATTTTAATTATTACTAATTATTGGTAATTATTACTAATTATTGGTAATTATTGGTAATTATTGGTAATTATTGGTAATTATTGGTAATTATTGGTAATTATTGGTAATTATTGGTAATTATTGGTAATTATTGGTAATTAATGGTAATTATTGATAATTATTACTAATTATTGGTAATTATTGATAATTATTGGTAATTATTTCTAATTATAACTAATTATTGGTAATTATTACTAATTATTGGTAATTATTACTAATTGTTGGTCGGAGTGGTTTAATCAAGAGGGGGGGTGAATTGAGTACCAATTAAAATTTCTGTATTTAAACACACTGTCTTAAAGACCCCCAAATAAAATACTAAATTAAACTGTAGTGAATTTATATTAAAGTAGAGGTTCTGTTAGATTCTCAAGGGATTGATTAATTCCCAGTTAATCAATACAGGAGTGTATGATTATCTTTTGAAACTAACTTACTAATCTACACTTAACATAAAAACTTGCTAATTTAATTATCAAAGTGACTTTAAAAACAGTATTGGTTTTAAAGTGATTAGCAGCATAATAAAACATTGAAAGAGATGGAACAACAAATGTAACCAAGAGGTTCAGTCTCAAGCAGAGACTTAGTCCTCTCAAAAGTTTATATAAAAATTATCCACACCCTGGATCGGGGTTCAACAGTTTACAACTGTCCAGGTCCAAGACCTCTACCACTGTTATTCGTGGGAAATAGTACAATAGCAACCAGCTGTCCAGGTCACACACGACCTCTACCACTGTTATTCATGGGAAAGAAAGAATGCAAGAGTTTGGTAAGGATTTACAAATCCTCCAGTTTAAGTACAGGAGACAGTGTATGTGTTAGATACAGCAGATAACACACACTGCTCGAAAAGTATAATAATAAATCACAGAACAAGAGATGTAGAGTTTAGAAATGGTTCTGGTGATTTTAGTGTAGCTCTGGACTCCTTTGGATTCGATCAGAAGTGAGTCTGAGTCCTCTTCTCGTTTCTGTTTGAGAAACAGAGTGTCGTATGCTTCAGGTTCATAGACAGTGAAAATGTAGTGGTTGAAGTTCTTCAGTGTTCTTCTTATATGCACAGAACACTTCTCGAATATGCTTGATTGTCTATGAGCTTCTCTGTGTTCTTGATGGAACTGGTTTTTCTCTTCTTGATTCTTCTCGTTCTTGTGTTTGGTATATTTCATCCACCACACTCTTCTTGTTGGGCAGCGTAGTCTTCTCGTATTTATCTCACAGGCAACAGGAGACAGAAAATATTTCCTTTCTGCAGGTACGAGGTACGGGTTCCTGACATCCGAAAACCTTTATCAGATATTTGACAAATCATTAAAATGTACATGATATGACCGTTGGATAGATTAATTAAAGATAGGAAATAAAGAAATTCAAACAGTGAGTCGATTGATCGGTAGGTAATCAGCATCGGTAGCTTGGACATCGGTATCTCAATTTCATTAGTTTCTTTGACTCTATCGGTGGCTCTATGTGTCGGTTGGTATATGCTTGTATCGGTGACTTTGTTTATCGGTAGCTCCATGCGTCGGTAGCTCCATGCGTCGGTAGCTCCATGCTTCGGTAGCTCCATGCGTCGGTATCTCCATGCGTCGGTAGCCCCATGCGTCGGTAGCTCCATGCGTCAGTAGCTCCATGCATCGGTAGCTTCATGCGTCGGTAGCTCCATACGTCGGTGTCGGTAGCTGTGAGTCTGTCAGTAGCTTCGTCCATCGGTGACTCTTATTCCATCGGTAGCTATTTATACTTACACAGGTAGCTCTATGTTTGTATCGGTAGCTGTCTGTAAGTCAGTAGCTTACATTTATAAGCACATCAGTAGCTCTATGTTAAGTATATCGGTGACTCTGTCTGTCGGTAGACTAAGTCTATCGGTAGACTGGGTACCGGTAGCTCTTTATCAGTAGCTATAGGCAGATTACTTATCTGTTTTATACAGAACACATCCGATTGTGTTAGAATCAATTTATAACTTCTATGAACATGGATAAATGAGGATTAACATATTCCAAAGACCATTTTAAAAATTATTATTGGTTTGATCACAGATTTGAAAGAATTAAAGTATAGATCAATGATACATAAAAATATCATAGAGAATGAAAACATAATTGGGATTTTCAACACATATGAATACATGATTGAGATTATCAAAACAGGTGAGGTCAACAATCTCCCCCTTTTTGATAATCACAATATATGGTATGGGCATTTAACATAGTGAAAATATAATAGTAAAGAGTATAATATTGAATTAAATTTTCTCAGAGAAAACAGCATCAGAGATAATAGAAATAGTATGATATAGACATAAGTTATCAGAGGTAACAAGCATAAGGTACCGAAGGTAAAAAGAAATACAATAATATCATAGATAAAATTGAAAAGAAGGTAATGTGTCTCCCCTTATTCCTTATTTTTCTCCATTGAAAATATTTCTCATTCTCTCATTTTCCGCTTATTGTTCTCCCCCTTTGTGATAATCAAAAAGTGGGAAATTATATATAGGAGACAAATAAAACATGAGAAGTAAAATGAGTTCTTCTGTATTAGAGTAGTCAGAAAGTACAGAAACAAAATACAAATGAATTCCTATCAAAAATCCTGGCCACTAGATCAATCCACATCTTCAACGTGAGATTTTCCATTGGGATCAGAAGAAGGTTCGGGTGGTGAGGATGCAGGTGAAGGTTTTGGAATGCCAGAAATGATCAAAGGAGGCTGATCCACTGACACAGAGTCAGGCCTGTAGGTTGAAGATCTTTGGGTGATCATTGGTGTGAGGCTTCGAATAGCTTGAGCAGGAGTCAGCTGGACTGTGGAAACAGCTGAGGCAGAAGCAGGCAAAGTAGGAGGTACGATGACTGGTCTGGCATCAACATGCAAGAAGGGCAGCAACAGATTTCTAAAATCCATAATAATTCCTCCTCCTCTTTCCATAGCAAATATGAAATCATCTTTGTTCTCCATGAATTTCTCCAAGGTAGGAGTCAATTGTCTTAGTTGGCTCAATTGTTCTCTAAAAGCTTGAGTTACTGGAGGTAGCTTCATGTTTTCCAACATCATCTTGAAGTGGTGATCGAGTTGATGCTTGGTGAAAATTCTGGTGAAGTAGTAGTCCACTTCGCTCTTTATGCCTTCCTGAGAGGCAGAGGCTTCTCTCATATATTCTTGAACAATCTTCATTATTTCTCTAGTAGAATCTCTTGTAGAAAGCACCACTCGGCTCAACTCTGATGAGTCCATAGAGCCACTGGTTGAAATAGAACCAATCTCCTCCTTCATCATTGCTCGAACTAGATTCAGGTCAACTAATAGTTTGGATGTGAGAGGGCCAAGAGAGAGGGAAACAGTTTATTTGAAACTCTTAGACAAACCACTGATTAGGCTTTGAACTTGAGAGTCCTGTAATTGAACGTGATCCTTCACTGAGGTTTTGAAACTTTCAAACACCGAGACAAACTGGCTTACTACACTCTTCACATAATCTAGGTCCTTGTCAACTTGAGACTTGGAGCTCATATAAGAATCCAAAGCAGCAACTGATGTCTTGAGAGCTTCAAGATCTGCTTCGATTCTAGAAGACTGAGTCTGGCACTCTTTCACTTCTTCCATAAGCTCAGACACAAAAGAAGATAAATTACAAGCCAGAGAGAGCTCGAAGGATTTCTCTAACATTTTCATTTCTTCATCAAAGCTTTGCTTCATCTCAGAAACTGATACACTGAATGATTCTTTCAGCTCATTCTTCATGGATTCAAGATCAGATTTAGAGACAAAATCATTAGGGACAACAGCAGCAGATCCCTTTACTGAGGCCAAACTAACTACAGAATCAGTCATTATTGATTGAATTGAGGATGAAAGAGAGGTTTCCATTAACTTCACTTCTTCAACAAAACTGGATTTGAGGTCCTCTTTCAGCTTATTCAGATCATGAAATCTGACCACATTATCGGGAAACAACTCAGAAGCAAGATCATAATTGGTATTCGGTCTATTCACAGACATCTCATTATCAGAATCCGGATAATCCAATCCACAGACTATAAACCCTGGGTCTTCTACCCAGTCTGCAAACTCAACAGCTACTGTAACATTTCCAAGAACAGATTGATGCTCCCCCTAAATGGGTGCATTCTCATGTATCATAACAGCATTCAGTGCTGGATTCTCTTCATCAGAATCTTCTACTACAAGTTCCATCGGTGCAGCATCTAGAAGATCTTCTGATACAGGTACAGCTTCTTCTGTATCTCTTTCTACTTCAGCAGTCGGCATAGCTGAGCTTCCAATCAAAGGAATCATACTTAAACTACCAGAAACAGACGATTCAGATACATTCTCCTTTTCCTCTTCTTCTTGGTTTGGCACAGACTGGTCTTCCTTATAAGTAGACAAAATTTCCTCTACCTTTCCTTTCCTAGAATTAACCAATTCTGCAACAGGACTTGGGAGCAAGTCTGGATCTCCTCCAACATCCATGGGAGTTTCTTCTTCTTCTTCTGTTTCATTACTATAAACAGGTTCCTCTTCATCAGGTCTCAGACTTGGATCTCTCTTATCCTTTGGTCTTGAGGGATAATCCACAGGATTAAACCTATCATATATCTTCTGATCATCACTGACCCATTATCCCTTCCATGGGTTCCAGTTAATTTTCATGTACTTACAAACAGTCGAGGTGATGCAGAAATTATTCCTGACTACAACTGTCTCATCCTGAGACTCAGCTATTCCTTTCACTTTTATCATTACTGAAATCAGCTTGGGAAAGAATAAAGCATTATTCTTTGACTTTGGTCTAATCATGTCTTCCATTTGAAACATTAACAATCTGCACAGATTGATTTTCACTCCATGTCTTAGCAGATGAAGAAGATAGATATCTTGATATCTCAGATTTGCAAAATCTCATCGCCTCGGTATCAACACATGCTGAACAAACTTGAAGAGCAGTCGATTCTCTCCATCCATTTCAGCAGCGACCACTTGCCTTTGATTCCCATTACCGGTCAGCTCTTTTAAGGCGGTTTCATAATCAAAGATGTCACTTCTAGGTGGAATTTCTCTTGATACGTACCCAGAGACACCTTCATGTGGTACTTTTAAACACTCAGACCACTCTACTGAAGAAAAATACATCTCTTTTCCATTTAAAAAAGTGCTTACCCGATTCTCATTTTCAGACTTCTCGAAGCTTACAAACTCGTAGAACTGTTTTACCAACTTCGGGTAGTATGGTCCATTGTTATTCGAGAAACAATCCACCCATTTCTGGTCCTCCAGAATCTCGAGTACTAACGATTTTCTAGGCAGTAGCCATTCCACGCACAGTTCCTTCTCGATTACTATGTCTCTATTCTGCAAGTGAGGATTCACTGATCGCTTTCCCGATCTAGTTCTGACTTCACTAACACTGGTTTTATGCTGTGTCTTCTACTTATTAGCTTTTGGTTCTACACTTTCATCTCTGATGGTAGGAATCTTAGTTTTTTCCATCGCGGGTTTAGGGTTCTTGGCCGATTTGGGAGCTAAGGTTCGAAGGTGAGAGATTTTGAGCTCGGTGAGGTAGGAAGTGGCTTAGGCTTAGTTTTATCATTTAGGAATTCCAAATAAACGACTAAAATAGAGTAAGATAAAATAAAATAAAGCGATTCGTATTCTTGGAGGCAGACAGATGTTTTTTTTTAAAAAAAGATTGCATCGGTGTGAGTTAATCATCGGTGAAAAAAATTGGTGAGAATTGTACATCGGTGAGAATTTCACATCGGTGAGAATTTCACATCGGTGGGAATTTCTCATCGGTGAGGATTTTCACATCGGTGAGAATTTCACATCGGTGAGAATTTCACATCGGTGAGGATTTTCACATCGGTGAGGATTTCACATCGGTGAGAATTTCACATCGGTTGTGATTAAACATTCCCAATTCGTGTCTTATGTAACTTAGCCTATCCAAACTTAAAGGTTTAGTGAAAATATCATCCAATCGATGTTCAGTGCCAATAAATTCAAGAGAAATATCACCTTTTTGATAGTGATCTCTTAGGAAATGGTGTCTTACATCTATGTGTTTGGTTCTAGAGTGAGATACAGGATTCTTAGAGATGTTTATTGCACTGGTGTTATCACAGTTGATTGAAACATGTTTAAAAACATATCCATAGTCCAAAAGAGTGTGTTTCATCCACAGAATTTGTGCACAGTAACTGCTAGCAGCTATATATTCTGCTTCGGCAGTAGATAATGCAACTGAGTTCTGTTTCTTACTACACCAAGAAACTAAAGATTTTCCAAGCAAATGACATGTTCCTGATGTGGTTTTTCTATCTAACTTACAACCAGCAAAGTCAGCATCTGAATAACTCATTAACTCAAAGGATTGTCCTTTTGGGTAAAACAAACCTAAGTTAACCGTGTGTTTGAGATATTTAAAAATTCTTTTAACAGCAAGCAAATGAGATTCTTTTGGATTAGCTTGAAATCTAGCACACATACACACACTAAACATAATATCAAGTTGACTAGCAGTAAGATAAAGTAAACTACCAATCATACCTCTGTAATTTGTTTGATCAACCGGTTTCCCAGTTTCATCTGCGTCCAATTTACAGGTAGTACTCATAGGAGTTTCACTTTCCTTGATACTATCCAGACCAAAACGTTTTAAAAGATCCTTTGTATATTTACTTTGATTCAAAATAATACCATTTTCATTTTGAAATACTTGAAATCCACGAAAGTACTTAAGTTCTCCCATTAAGCTCATTTCAAATTCATTTTGCATACTTTTTGAAAAATCAGTACATAAAGAGTATTTAGAAGATCCAAAAATAATATCATCAACATATATTTGTACAACTAAAACATCTTTAGAAATTCTTTTAATGAAAAGAGTTGGATCATCAATCCCTTTAGTAAAACCATCTGAGATAAGGAAATTGCTAATTCTATCATACCAAGCTCTTGGAGCTTGTTTTAAACCATACAAAGCTTTAGAAAGTTTAAAAACATGATTTGGAAAATGGGGGTTAGTAAATCCAGGTAGTTGTTCTACAAAAACATCTTCAATTATAAAACCATTTAGAAATGCACTTTTCACATCCATTTGATATAACTTGAAATCCAGATGTGTAGCATATGCAAGTAAGATCCTAATGGCTTCTAGTCTAGCTAGAGGTGAAAAAGTTTCCTCATAGTCTATACCTTCTTCTTGACTATATCCTTGTGCAACTAGTCTAGCTTTGTTTCTAACTATATTTCCATATTCATATACTTTATTTCTAAAAACCCATTTTGTGCCTATTGTCAAAGTTTCCTTAGGTCTGTCAACTAATTCCCAGACATTGTTTCTTTCAAACTGATTTAATTCTTCCTGCATAGCTATTACCCAGAATTCATCATTGATAGCATCATTGATATTTTTGGGTTCTAGCTATGAAAGAAAAGCTTGATGTTCAACATGGTTTCTTAGAGAAGCTCTAGTTTGTGTTCCTCTATCAAGATTACCAACAACAGTTTCTAAAGGATGATTCTTTAGAATCCTCGTTGATCTGGTAAAGGTTGGACTAGAAATTTCAGGTTCATCTATAGGTTCGGGTTCAACAGAAGCAGATTCTGGAAAAAGTCTAGAACTGGATGTTTTGATAACAGGTTCTTTAGATTTATCATTAATGTCCAGAACAGATAAGTCTTCTTCAATATTTTCAAGAGAGGTTTTAGACTAATGTGGATCAGTTTCATCAAACTTGATGTGAACAGATTCTTCCACACATTTAGTTTTCTTATTGAATACTCTATAGGCTTTACTTGAAATAGAGTAACCCAGAAAAATTCCTTCATCACTTTTGGAAGAAAACTTATCCAGATTATCTTTAGTATTCAGAATAAATACTTTGCAACCAAAAACTTTAAAGTAATTAACCTTAGGCTTTCTATTGTTCCACAATTCATAAGAGGTTTTCTTAAGAACAGGTCTAATTAAGACTCTATTAATGACATAACAATCTGTATTTACAGCTTCAGCCCAAAAATAAATAGGCAGGTCATATTCATTGAGCATGGTTCTAGCAATTTCTTGAAGGGTTCAGTTTCTTCTTTCTACTACACCATTCTGTTGGGGTGTTCTAGGGGCAGAAAAGTTATGAGTATAGCCATTGTGTGAGCAATAAGATTCAAAATCTTGATTTTCAAACTCACGACCATGATCACTTCTCAAAGTTTTAATCTTAAGTCCACTAAGGATCTCTACAGATTTGGATTATTTAACAAAAGAAGAACAGGCTTCACATTTGTGAGCTAGAAAATATACCCATGTATATCTAGAAAAATCATCTACAAGAACATAAACATAGTGCTTCCCATTTAAACTAGTGCTTCCCATTTAAACTAGAAACTCTTGATGGTCCAAACAAATCCATGTGAACCAATTCAAGTGGTTGAGAAGTCAAAACTTCTTTCTTTGATTTAAAAGAAACTTTGTGTTGTTTTCCCTTTTTACAGGGGTTACACACTCTATCATTTGGGAATTCTAATTTAGGTAGGTCTCTAACTAGGTTTTTTTCTAGAGAGTTTTCTAAGTGAGTGAATGTTGCAATGTCCCAATCTTCTGTGCCATAGCCAAGATTCTTTATGAAAATCATTCAAACAAGTAATATTTTGCTTAGCTAAGGAATTCATATTAATAGCATAAACATTTTCATTTCTTAAGGTAGAAAATACCAAAATATTCTTAGAATTAAAAACTTTGCAGGAATCATTTTCAAATTTAACATGAAAACCATCATCACATAACTGAGAAATACTTAATAAATTGTATTTAAGGACATCAACAAATAAAACTTTAGAAATCAGAATTGAATCAGTGTTACCAATCTGGCCTAGGCCGATGATTCTTCCTCTTGAATTATCACCAATGGTGACAAAGCTGCCATTAACTTTTATTAAACTCTTGAAACAAGAGAAGTCTCCTGACATATGTCTTGAACATCCACTATCCAAATACCAGGTCTCTTTACAGGATCTCTTTAAGCAAGTTCCCTACAAAATAGATTCTGATGGGAAATGATTTTGGTACCCAGATTTTCTTGGGTCCAGACAGGTTAGCCAATAACACTTTAGGTACCCATAATTGACTAATGGGTCTCATATAATTTGTATAATTGACATGCTTTGAAAGATAAACTTTATTAGATCCATAGCTATGTATATAACTCGTTGAAGCATATGAAGTTCCATAATTACCTTCATTCTATCCAGATTTAGAAATAAATCTAGTTTTGGAAATTTTCCTTTGTCCAGGTTGGTATCCTATACCAGTAGTATATTTAGGTGCTATTTGCTTTACTAGCATCTGTGTTAGTGTATTTTTGCCATTGGTGAACTTCTCTAAGTCTTTCTTGAGTTGCTCATTAGATAGTTTCAGTTCAGTGTTTTCTTTTAACAGTTGAGCATTTTTCTCTTTTTCAATAGTGAGTTCGGTTTTAACTGTAGTGGTGAGAGCATGCTGTTTCTTTAATGACTTGTATTTATCCTTAAGTTCATTACATGTCTCTTCCAGCATATCACAGTACTCAAACAATTCATTTTTAGACATTGTTCCAGAATCAGAGTCAGATTCTGCATTATCTCCAGAATAATAATAATTTAAAGCAGGAGTTTTAGCAGTTACCTAAGAAGTGTTTGTCATAAATCACATGTTTGCCTTATTTTTGTGTTCAGTTTCAGAGCTGTCAGATTCAATAGAGCTATCCTCAGAAGCACTCCAAGTAGCCTTCATGGCTTTCTTAAACTTATTGTCCTTATATTCATATTTCTTTTTATACTTCAGCTTTGGACAGTCGGCTTTAATGTGTCCTTTTCTCTTGCACTCATAGCAGACAACATCATCTGATTTGTCATTCTTCTTCCAATCCTTTTTCCATTTACCTTGGTGATCATACTTACCCTTATAATTTGTTTTTCTGAAGAACTTCTTTTTCCTATAAAATTTCTTAAATCTTCTAGCAATGTGAGCCATCTCAGCATCACTGTCAGAATCACTTTCACTGTCTTCACAGCTTGAACTTTCAACAACAGCTTGAAGCTTTTCTTTGTCCTTATTCTTTGAAGTTGAAGATTTGAAAGCGACAGACTTTCTTGGAGGTTCATTTTCTTCCTCTTTATTCACTTTAAGTTCTTCTTCATACATCATCAGCTTGCCAATTAGTTCCTTGACAGGTAGAGCAGCAATGTCACATGATTCTCTGATTGAGACAGATGTTCCTCTCCATCTATCAGGTAGACATCTCAAAATTCTCATAATTTTTTCCTTCGATGAGACATCCTTTCCCAGCGAGATCATTGTATTGACAATTTCATTGAACCTGAGATACATGTCAGAAATGGGTTCGTCAGGCTTCATTTTAAAATTATCATACTTGATAGTATAAGTGTTCAATCTCATTTCTTTAACATTCGTTGTTCCTTCATGAGAAACAGCTAAGGTATCCCAAATTTCATATGCAGTTTTACAAGAAGAAATTCTACTAAACTCTTCATCTCCTAGAGCACAGTACAAGGCATTCATAGCTTTACAGTTTTTATTGTAAGCAGTCTTTATAGGTTCATCCCATGTAGATCTAGCAGTAGTGGGAATTTTGTATTCTGATTCAATAGCAGTCCAAATATCAAAACCTATGCTTTCTAGATGAATTTTCATTTTTAGTTTCCACTGAGCATAATTAGTTCCATTGAAGAAAGGTGGCCGGTTAGTAGCAGCACCCTCAAGTCTATTGTCCATGATGAGAAAATTTTAAAGAGATAAAAATTTAGATATAACAGAAATTTTAAGAACTTTAAAATACAACTAAAATCACAGTTCAAAAGAAGAGTACTTTTAGAGAGTATTTTCGATCCTCTGATACCAAGTGTTGGTCGGAGTGGTTTAATCAAGAGGGGGGGTGAATTGAGTACCAATTAAAATTTCTGTATTTAAAGACACTGTCTTAAAGACCCCCAAATAAAATACTAAATTAAACTGTAGTGAATTTATATTAAAGTAGAGGTTCTGTTAGATTCTCAAGGGATTGATTAATTCCCAGTTAATCAATACAGGAGTGTATGATTATCTTTTGAAACTAACTTACTAATCTACACTTAACATAAACACTTGATAATTTAATTATCAAAGTGACTTTAAAAACAGTATTGGTTTTAAAGTGATTAGCAGCGGAATATAACTTTGAAAGAGATGGCACAACAAATGTAACCAAGAGGTTCAGTCTCAAGCTGAGACTTAGTCCTCTCAAAAGTTTATATAAAAATGATCCACACCCTGGATCGGGGTTCAACAGTTTACAACTGTCCAGGTCCAAGACCTCTACCACTGTTATTCGTGGGAAACAGTACAACAGCAACCAGCTGTCCAGGTCACACACGACCTCTACCACTGTTATTCGTGGGAAAGAAAGAATGCAAGAGTTTGGTAAGGATTTACAAATCCTCCAGTTTAAGTACAGGAGACAGTTTATGTGTTAGATACAGCAGATAACACACACTGCTCAAAAAGTATAATAATAAATCACAGAACAAGAGATGTAGAGTTTAGAAATGGTTCTGGTGATTTCAGTGTAGCTCTGGACTCCTTTGGATTCGATCAGAAGTGAGTCTGAGTCCTCTTCTCGTTTCTGTTTGAGAAACAGAGTGTCGTATGCTCCAGGTTCATAGACAGTGAAAATGTAGTGGTTGAAGTTCTTCAGTGTTCTTCTTATATGAACAGAACACTTCTCGAGTATGCTTGATTGTCTATGAGATTCTCTGTGTTCTTGATGGAACTGGTTTTTCTCTTCTTGATTCTTCTCATTCTTGTGTTTGGTATATTTCATCCACCACACTCTTCTTGTTGGGCAGCGTAGTCTTCTCGTATTTATCCCACAGGCAACAGGAGACAGAAAAGATTTCCTTTCTGTAGGTACGAGGTACGGGTTCCTGACATCCGTCAACCTTTATCAGATATTTGACAAATCGTTAAAATGTACATGACATGACCGTTGGATAGATTTATTAAAGATAGGAAATAAAGAAATTCAAACAGTGAGTCGAGTGATCGGTAGGTAATCAGCATTGGTAGCGTGGACATCGATAGCTCAATTTTATTAGTTTCTTTGACTCTATCGGTGGCTCTATGCGTCAGTTGGTATATGCTTGTATCGGTGACTTTGTTTATCGGTAGCTCCATGCGTCGGTAGCTCCATGCGTCGGTAGCTCCATGCGTCGGTAGCTTCATGCGTCGGTAGCTCCATGCGTCGGTAGCTCAATGCGTCGGTAGCTCCATGCGTCGGTAGCTCCATGCGTCGGTATCGGTAGCTGTGAGTCTGTCAGTAGCTTCGTCCATCGGTGACTCTTATTCCATCGGTAGCTATTTATACTTAAACTGGTAGCTCTATGTTTGTATCGGTAGCTGTCTTTAAGTCAGTAGCTTACATTTATAAGCACATCGGTAGCTCTGTGTTAAGTATATCGGTGAATCTGTCTGTCGGTAGACTAAGTCTATCGGTAGACTGTGTACTGGTAGCTCTTTATCAGTAGCTATAGGCAGATTACTTATCTGTTTTATGCAGAACACATCTGATTGTGTTAGAATCAATTTATAACTTGTATGAACATGGATAAATGAGGATTAACATATTCCAAAGACTATTTTAAAAATTATTATTGGTTTGATCACAGATTTGAAAGAATTAAAGTATAGATCAATGATACTTAAAAATATCATAGAGAATAAAAACATAATTGGGATTTTCAACACATATGAATACATGATTGAGATTATCAAAAAAGGTGAGGTCAACACTAATTATTGGTAATTATTACTAATTATTACTAATTATTGGTAATTATTACTAATTATTGGTAATTATTACTAATTATTACTAATTATTATTAATTATTGGTAATTATTACTAATTATTACCAATTATTGGTAATTATTGGTAATTAATACGAATTATTGGTATATATTACTAATTATTGGTAATTATTGGTAATTATTGGTAATTATTACTAATTATTACTAATTATTGGTAATTATTACTAATTATTGGTAATTATTACTAATTATTGGTAATTATTACTAATTAATACTAATTATTGTTAATTATTGATAATTATTACTAATTATTGATAATTATTACTAATTATTGGTAATTATTACTAATTATTACTAATTATTACTAATTATTACTAATTATTGGTAATTATTACTAATTATTACTAATTATTACTAATTATTAATAATTATTACTAATTATTACTAATTATTACCAATTATTGGTAATTATTACTAATTATTGGTAATTATTACTAATTATTACCAATTATTGGTAATTATTGGTAATTAATACTAATTATTGGTAATTATTACTAATTATTGGTAATTATTACTAATTATTGGTAATTATTACTAATTATTGGTAATTATTACTAATTATTCGAAATTATTACTAAATATTCGTAATTATTATTAATTATTACTAATTATTCCTAATTATTGTTAATTATTACTAATTACTGGTAATTAGTACTAATTATTACTAATTATTACTAATTATTACTAATTATTGGTAATTATTACTAATTATTGGTAATTATTACTGATTATTGGTAATTATTGGTAACTATTGGTAATTATTGGTAATTATTACTAATTAATACTAATTATTGGTAATTATTGATAATTATTACTAATTATTGATAATTATTACTAATTATTAGTAATTATTACTAATTATTACTAATTATTACTAATTATTACTAATTATTGGTAATTATTACTAATTATTGGTAATTATTACTAATTATTACGAATTATTACGAATTATTACCAATTGTTGGTAATTATTACGAATTATTACCAATTATTGGTAATTATTGGTAATTAATACTAATTATTGATAATTATTACTAATTATCGATAATTATTGGTAATTATTACTAAGTATTGGTAATTATTACTAAGTATTGGTAATTATTACTAATTATTGGTAATTATTGGTAATTATTGATAATTATTGGTAATTATTCCTAATTATTACTAATTATTGGTAATTATTAGTAATTATTAGTAATTATTAGTAATTATTAGTAATTATTGATAATTACTAATAATTATTACTTGTTATTGGTAATTATTACTAATTATTGGTAATTATTACAAATTATTAGTAAGTATTACTAATTATTGGTAATTATTACTAATTATTGGTAATTATTACTAATTATGGGTATTTATTACTAATTATTGGTATTTATTACTAATTATTGATAATTATTACTAATTGTTGGTAATTATTACTAATTATTGGTAATTATTCCTAATTATTGGTAATTATTGTTAATTGTTCCTAATTAGTAGTAATTAAATGAATAATTACCAATAATTAAGAATAATTACCAATAATTACGAATAATAACATTATCAGTATATTTTATTATTAATATTAAAATAATATAATTTTTTAATTTATATACAATTCTCCTTTCATCTGTGTGTTTTCTATCTCCACATACAAATAATACATGTGGAGACAGCAAACACACAGATCAAAAGAGAATTGTATATATATATAAAATTATATTATTTTAATATTAATAATAAAATATACTAATAATATAATAATGTTATTATTCCTAATTATTGGTATTTATTACTAAATATTAATATTTATTCTTAATTATTTGTAATTATTACTAATTATTCCTAATTACCATTTAAATATTAACAATGAATACTAATAATTTAAATTTATTAAGTAACAAAACAATGTAAACATAATTAAATTACAACTAATTAAAAATAATTAAAACTAATAAAAAATTAAAAATAAATATTAAATTAAAATGAACATAAATACCTTGAAAATTGATCTGCTCTGATCGTTCTTCGAAACTTTAATATCAACTCCGAAGGAAAAAATTAAACTTGAGAAAAACTAAACATTAGAAATAAAACATTGAGAGAAGAAGAAGAGGGAATTTGAGAATGATTTGAAAAAAAACGGATGGGGGTATTTAAAGGTTAGATTATTTGCGACGGGTCCATTTGCGACGGGATTCCCGTCGCAAATAGTATTATTTGCGACGGGTACCGTCGCAAATACCTTAGCCATCATTTATTACGGTCAACGGGTAAATAGTTATTTGCGACGAGACCCGTCGCAAATAACCACCTGCCGACATACTAATTGTGACGGGGGAATATTCCTGTCGCAAATACCTTTTACCGCTGCCAGTTATTTGCGACGGGAATATTCCCCCGTCGCAAATAAGTTTCCCACGATTTGGCGCGCAAACCGCGCCAGTCCTTTTGCGATGGGAAAAGCTATCCCGTCGCAAAAGGCTACTTATTTGCGACGGGCAAATAACCCCGTCGCAAATAAGTTTTTAACAGGACTATTTGCGACGGGATTTATTCCCGTCGCAAATAACCCGTCGCAAATGCCCATTTTTCCCGTAGTGGTGGTTTTTTATCACAATAAAATTATTTTATTTTATCACATAGTTTAAGGTAAATAAGTTAATTATAGAACATAAAATTTGATAAAACATAAAAATTAAAATATAATTTCTTCCATATGATGGTTTTATTTTTATCCTTGAAGGATTTGAAGGAAAATGGATGTTTATTGCCCATGATGTAGGTAAATTTACACATCACGGGAAACGATTTCATTTTATTAACAAAGAGAGTGAGGGAGGAGTATAATGAATAATATTACATTAATATGATATAATACCATTATATCAATCATAATGGATTTATCATGAAATTTTTATAAGTTATGTTGATTATTAGAGAATACAAACATTGAAATTTCAATGAAAATTGAATGAAAAAGAGAGAGGAATTACCTATTGAATGCTCCTCTTAAGATCCATCTTAAAGAACCAAGGAATGATATTTTTTTAAGTAAAATAGATACCTATCATTGGAGAATGTCTAGGTATGATAATTTGGACGAATTTATTAATGTATTGAAGCTAGAGAGCTTTTAAGTATTAAGGGGTGAGAGGTGCTATTTATAGTGTAGTGGAGAGGGGTTTTCATAATATTTTAATCATTAGATTATTAATTTCCACCAAGATAAAAATATGGATGAATACATTACCAAAAATAGAAAATAGAGAATTTGAGATCTAGATTTGTTTTCTTGCAACACTCATGATGACAGGAATAGTGAATTCAAATTAAAATGTATTTACACGGTGAATAAATGTATTTAACTATTCATAAAAATTCAACTATTTCATAAAACTCCCAAAAATTTAGAAAAACTATTTTACTACATGTAGGAGAAAATGATGAACTCCATTTTATGAAAATAATTTTCAAAATATAATTAATTTAATTTTTATTTAATATCACAATTTACTTGAAAAACATGGGTTTTAAAGTTAAAATGTATTTTATAACGCTTAAAAAAGGCCATATAAAATTATATTATAACATGATGAAAAATAATTTTATATTTATGAACACACATGAGGAAAATAAATTATCTTTAAAATTAATTAATTAATTAGTTTTTACTTACAAAAATACTAAAACATTTACTATAGTCAAACTATCATTTATAAGATGCCTAAATATTATTTAATTGTTCATGGGTGAGCATGCTATTATTTTGGACACTTTACTACTCAAAAGATTCATATTAATATTAATGATGGTTGGTTATTATACATAAGTCTAGGTTACTATTCACCAACAAATATTTTTGTTCTATTAGCCTCCTAAAATTACCTTGTACGCAATCGTGAACCTCAGATATTCACAATTAAAAACATTGAAGTTGAAGAATAATGTTCAGTGGTCATATAGTATTTAGTATCATGATTTATCATTTTGTTTCCAAATTTGATTATACTTTAATGAATAATTATAATAAGGGGATTTCATTGATAAAACAATGGGTCGTTACTTTCTTCCCCACTTAGGGAATTTCGCCCTCAAATTTTTCTTTTACACAAACAGGTGTCGGTGCCTCTCCATTATCACTATCTCTAGTTCCCATGTTGATATTTCAAACATATGGTTCCTCCAAAACAATTTAACAAGATGGTTTGTCTTTTTTTGTGGGACATTATCTATAATATCCATAATATTTACTAGCTACTCCTCATAAGAGAGATCATCTTCCAACTGTACCGCCTCTGAGTTTAGTACATGTGAGGGATCTGGTATTTACTTTCCCAGGAGTGATGTGTATAACACATCATGAACATGAGCCATATTTATTGTAAGATCAAGTCAATATGTCATGGCTCTTATGCAGTCAAGGATCTCAATTGGGCCAATTTACCTTTGGATAAATTTCCATTTATTTCCAAACCACATCACGTTATTCTATGGGCTTATTCGTAGGAAGACTTTATCTCCAATGTCAAACTCCAATTACCATAAATAGTTGTTAGCATAGCACTTTTGCTGACACTTAGAATATTTGATATGTTTCTGGATGACAGGAACGTTCTTTGTCATCTCCTTCACATGATCAGGTCTATATAGCTTTCATTATCTATCATCAGTCCAACATGTTTGAGTTATACATCGCTTTCCATACAATGTTATATTTGGAGACATCTGAATTCTCTAGTGTAAGATAATATTGCATGATAACTCCACCAATGGGATTTGATGATCTCATACACCTTTTAATTATAAAGATCATGACATTAGAATATCTTCAAGAATCTGAATAATCTATTCAGATTAGTAACCAGTTTGAGGGTGTTATATTATGCTAGAGTTAAATTCAGTACTAAAATCATGTTGAAGACTCCTCCAGAATATAGATGTTGACAAAGGATCACGGTCAGATTCAATCTCTACTAGAACACAATAAAGTCTTACCACGTTCATCACATATAACATTGCATGTTTTTCAAGTGAGAGATCATCCTAAATTTTGAAAAAATGGGCATTCATGGTGAGTTGGTCAACCATAAAACATATCTCATTATTTCCCTTGGACGTCTTCTGGAGACCCATGGCAATGTCCATTGTGTCATTTTCGCATTTCCACATGGGTATAAGAAATGGTTGCTTTATCCCTTTGTGCATTTTCCACTATTCATTAACTTAATAACAAACCACACCCCTAGAGATATATTTTCCAATCTAATACTTTATTTATCTCACCAGAAGTGTTCATGGAGATCTCAGTAAATCTTGGTTCTACTAGGATGGATGTATAATGATGACCTATGTGCATTTTTCAACATCACCCTCATTATCCTAGTTGATTAAGGCACAAAAAGATGCATTTGAAACCAAATCACACCATCAACATTGTTATGGATCTATGGAAACTTCCCATCCTTTTATGCATTTAACTTCTTTTGTAACTCTTGATCATCCCTTTGTGACTCTTTAATGTTTTATTGGACAGATCGTTTCCAAATGTTTGGGCAGTTTATAATTTATCCCCTTCCATTATTATTTCCAAATCCATTCATTAAAAATACAAAAATATTGGGTCTTTCTCGATCCATAACATGGATAGTGGAGTAGGTTCTTTTCTTCTTATAGCTTCAGATACCTTGTTGACCTTTTCATGATGGTAGTGAATAGAGCATTCAGTGTCCTTGATTATCTCTAACCATCCACTCTGACACATGTGGATCTCATCTTTATGCATATATACATTAGGATCTACTTGTCGGTGTATATGTCACACTTCTCACAATAAATGTAGTCCCATGATATTTTCATGGAAACATTTATGGCATCTACCTCTAGATCATCAATCAGGTTTCTCTCCTCATCGATCTTCAACTACCATGTGGTGTATGTTTTCATATTATCATTTTTCATGAGTACGACACCCATGAATTTCATTAAAAAATCACAACATATAACAAAAACATTCTCCACATTTCAATAGTTAGTGTACATGTGTAGTAATCAGTATAATCATTATCTCCATGAAGTTTCCATTAAATTATTCCATCAAGACATAATTTACCCCTTTCCAGGTTATCTTATTTATACTGATTTAAAATCACAAGAAATTGATTGCAAAACATATTTTTTACCTATCTAATACATGAATAATACAAATTTATGTGACACTAAGGGGCCTTGGCCATTCAGAATAGCCTTTATTATTGAAGGGTCCACATAAATTCCCTATCTTTTGGTCACATGTCCCATGAACGTCACCTGTTTCATCCAAAATTCACATTTTCTAAACATGGTGTACAAATACTCCTTTCTCAATTTCACCAACACAATTCATAGATTTTTTCATGATCTTCCTTACTCATGGAGTAAACAAGAATATACAAAATAAACACTGCCAAATTTTTTTTGAGATAATGTCTAAAGAATATATTTATCAAATCCATGAATATTACATTGGTATTAATATGTCCTAATGGAATTTATAGAAAATAATTGTGCTAATACCTTGTACGAAATGTGGCCTTCTAAATATCATTCTTATTCGCATTTAGATAATGATATTCAAAACAATGATCCACATTAGAGAAGTATTGATCTCTACTTAACTAAACTAACAAGTCGTGAAACATTGGAAGAGGATACCTGTTCATTATAGTGATCTTTTTTAGGCCTTGATAATCGATACATAGCCACATTTTTCACTCCTTTTTCTTCATAAATAGCATTGGTGAACCCCAAGGTGACCCACTGAGGCATATAAACCCTTTTTATAAATGATCTTTCATATAATTCATTAATTGCTTTGGTTTGATAGGATTCATCCTATAGGGATGCACTGAGATAGGAGTAGCATCGAGTATGTATTTTATTGAGAACCCGGCCTCACGATCCACGAATATGTGAGTAAATCATTTGTAAATACATCAATGTATTCCCTCAAGATCATCATTTCCGCAAGATTGGAAATTTTTTTGACTCAACCATTTGGGTGAGGTATGATTCTTCTTAGGGTATCAACACCCACACCATTGATGAATTTTTCAAAGGATATCCATGGTCTTCCTGGAATTTTTATTAAATAAAGGGATGGTTCTAAATATTAAGAGAAATTTAATTTTTCTCAACATTTGAAATGTTTTTTATATAATGAAACCCAATTTGTTCTCATTATAGCATCGAATTCCACCTAGGGATTTATTATGAGCATCACTGGAAGATTCATCCAACATACAGAAACATGAGAAGATTCAAACACTTGGGGTTCAGTGATTTCACCACTTGGAATATTTATAGATATATTGACATCATTGTTTTGGGGCTTCTATTCTTTAGTTTTAGAAAACATTCATGATTTAAATGAATCCGTAGAAAATAAAAAAAATAACTTTTCCATTCATGAGTGAGTAGGAAGTGTACCTTGTATGAAATAACTTACTTGATCCACTACTATAGTACTAATGGAATAAGAATTATTTTTTTCCTTTGAATTTTGTGGCTACTAAAGCAGATTAACAACGAGGAACTGAGGCTTAGAGCACTGTATTTTTATAGTTCCCTTGAATCCTACATTTTTAGCCATGAACCATGGGTAAAGCTCTTGTTTCATACACAACATTCTCCTTCATTCTCATGTCCTTTAGACAATTTTGAGCATGTTGGCCTTCTTTCCCACACTTGAATCATTTCTACATCCCATTGAGGTAGTTCCCATGATAAAACATCCCACATTTTTTTCATGTGGGTCCTTGATATTTCTTAACACCATTATTATTTGATCCCCCAGCATGAAACTCAAAAAATATTTTCTTATCAACATAGCAATGGGACCTTTCCCCAAATTCCACATCCACTTTGAGGGAACACCTAAAAAAATCATGATAACTCCCAAAATCTAAAATTGAAAGATCCCTTTTAATATGGGGTTTTAATCCACTCAAAAATCTATAAATTTTGTTATCATGGTAGACAAGAAAACTCTAAGAATACATTCCAGTCCTTATGAAATTTGCATTGTATGTTATGAAAGATTCTCCTTCCTTTTACATGTTCTCTATGAATTCTCACTCAATCATAATATGATGATTTTGTGGGAAATACATGTTAGGAAATATGAACTAAATGTATTCCCATTCCATCTTTTCAATTTTGTCACATGCCTTTGTGTTCTTAATCAAATCCCACCATTGATCGGCCTCTCCATATCGACAATAAAAAGCTAGTTTCACTTTATCTGGCTTCGAATAGTGAAGTATAAAAAATATATTCTCCATTATGTCGACTTAATGATCTTTAACTAGTGGATCAGAAGATCCACTAAACATCTATTTTTATTTCCTCAAAAAATAATTGATATCCAGTTTCTCCCTCTTTGTTGAAGTATCACCTTCACAATTATTTAGGTTATTATTCAAAACCAATGATAGTTGGGTATGAATCACCATACTGTTTTCAACTCCACATCTAAAGGAATTATGGATGTCATTAAGTCAATAGTTTCATTGGCCCTCATATTGGTTTTTTTTCAAGGTATCTCCAAGTTATCACAATTTGATAAATAAAAATGGTTAGAAGAAAAAATTAGTCAACGATTCATCACTAAATAATTTTTTTCATTTGTTCAATTTACACTAAAAGAATATATTATGAGATTCCAATGGTTAAAAAATCTTTGTGTTTGCATATTTTATCTTAGTCGATACTAGAGTTTTTTTCTAGGGTTCAATAATCTTCTTTCCCAAATTAACTACATCTTAACTCTAATACCAACTATTGTGACCCAACCATTTCTTATACTAATGTTACATCATTTAGAATATAGTAAACATAATAGTATTATAAAATATAGATCCGTTGGTTTAGTGTATTGGAAAAACATAGAACATACACAATATGTATAGCATAAATCATAAAAATTTATTTGATATATTCTTCTCCAGCTTCTTATTATACCATGAAAACTTCATTATACACACAATCACAAGAGGATATACATAAAAAAGATGTGAGATAAAGTACCATTAATAGGATAATATAACATTGGGTTATCAACATCATAACATAGGCAATGGATCATGAACATGAGAAGAATCATTAATAAAATACATGAAATTGGACAATGCATAAAAATGAGACATCATGTCTCAGTGGTTCACTTGCACACATAGTAGTGAAAAAAATGGAATCATGTTAACAAATCATTTCACTTTAACTCATGAGATTTATCACTTTTACAAATGAAATGGATCTCTATATAATCATGGGTGCACCCGTCAGATTTAAACATTCATATTGTGCTATATAATTCTAAGCACACCTCCTTAATCATAATACTTACATAATAATGAATTCCACATAGAAAATATGTCAAATATGAACATAAAATAACCCATTGAAGAAATGGGTTTCACATAATAATGAATAAATATATAAAAAAATTCACAAAATAAATAGTGAATATCACTCTAGATATAGAACCATTATCCATGAGTGAATAATGAAACAATATTAGAGAAGTAAAAAAGGGTTTGTTTGTATGAATGAAGTGTTCTTTTGGAAAACACTGGGGGTGTTCATAAAATAAACTATAGAACATGTATATCCATGAAAATGAAAGATAATGATGAATAAATTAATTTTATGTAATATACATACTGATAATGAGTTGAAGAGGGAATCCCGAATGAAATATAGTTGGGTTCGAGAGTTTCCCCTTACCTTGTTTCCAAATGATTTCATCACACTAATGTCATGTATAATGACAATATATACATTAATAAGAAATTTAAAAACAATTTAAACATTAATATTGTTAATTATGGGTTCATTATGTTCTTTTATGGGAATTTTGTAGTGTTGTAGTGTTTAAATTTATTCATTGACAGTGTTAATTTCCTTAGAATGAAAGTTTCACATGTACGCATGAATGGATGTTCATTTAAAATGAGGTTGAACATCCATAATTTTTAATATATAATATTAGTGAAATTATAGATACAAAAATAATCATATAAATAATATTTTATATTCTATGAAGATAAACCGTTAGATGTAATTTAATGATGATCATTTTGGGTTAATTTGGGTGGTTTTTCGATCATAAAAAATGTGTTTAATTTGATCACATTGTGTTATAAAATTAAATAAGTTCCAGAATAAAAAAGGGGATAAAACCTAAATATTAAAATTATTTTCAACCTTTTATGGTTTTATTTACAACCATTATGGCATTGAATAAAAATGGACGTGCATCACCCATGATGTAGGTAAATTAACACATCAATGGAAACAATTTCGATTTATTTAAAAAGACAGCGAGGGAGGAGTATAATGAATAATTATACATTAACATGATATCATACCAGTATATCAATCATACAAGAGTTATCTTGAAATTTGGAAAACAGAATTTGAGGATAAGAGAATAAAAAATTAAATATTAAAGAAAATTGAATGAAAATAGAGAGAGGAATTACCTCTTAGATCCTCATCCGATGATCCTCATTATGGATCCAAGGATATGTCTTTTGATGAGTCCATGAGCTGATGGTCGTGTGTTAGAGGATTGGGAAGTTATTTCGTCAGAATTTATCCATGCCATTATGCTTGTGAGATTTGATGTAAGGAGGGTGTGAGGTGTAGTATTTATATTCGAGGGGAGAGGGGGTTACTTAATATTTTAATCATTTGTTTATTAATTTGAACCAATATACGAAATAGTGACGATTCCATGAACAATGATATTATATACGTAATTGAGTTATATATTTGGGTCCTTATATCACTCATGATGTCTGTAATTATGGATTGAAATTATAGTATACTTATACGGTAAATTAATGTATTTTACTATTCACAAAAAATTCAAACATTTGGAAAATCTCTAAATTTTACCCTAACCATTTTTTGACATGTAGAATAAAAAATTAACTCCATTTTATTAAAATAATTTTGTAAATAGAATTAATTTATTTTTTAATTAAATTCATTGATTATGTAAAAAAATAGATAATATAAAATTAAAACTGATTTTTTATTGCTTTCAAAAATCCCACAAGTTATTATAAAAGTATCTTAAAACATGAATATATAGAATTGTAAATTTATGAGCACATTTTAGGAAAATAATTTTTCTTTTAAATTAATTAATTATTTATTTATGAATCATAGAAATACTAATGCTTTTTCTGTAATACCATGAGATTTTATGAGAAATATTTTTTTTATGTCTTATGTTATACGCAACGCTAATGGAATCTTTCAATACACCCAAAACTGGTATGGCTTGCATTACATGCAAGAGAAACCTTCCTTGATAGCTTGCGTTGTATGCAATACCGAGTTTCACTAAACAATTATATCCATTATGAATAGTATTAACTGAATATTTAATTTTATAACATTATAATTCATCTTATACATTTTCTATAATGAGATATGAAAACAAAATCAATTTTTCAGATAAAAGAAGTATATTTCAAAAAATGCAGTTTTACCACCATTTGATGGTGCACCCATTTTAAATATAATTTTGACAACATTATAAGTTCAATTTTACAAAATAAACTACTTCTTTTGAATCTGGATATAAAAATTTTCATTGGATAATTTTTTGATATTTTTCTCATAACATTCATATTTTAATGAATAGTACAAATACGCTAAATTTTTCTTAAAAACAAATTTGTTCATCAACATAATTTATATGGTTAAATGATAAAATTTAATGGTTTCAAAGTATATATAGAATATATTTTTACCATATAATATTATGTATTCCATTACCATAAATTTTACATTGAATTCATAGGTAAAAACATTTCAATCTTTGAAGATGTCTTAACTTTTAAAACCTGTTTTCTTAACAACTGAATTAATTTTAATTTAATTACCATAACTTTTTTTTGAATTTTGAAAAATGTAATCCATAATTGGATTAAGTGGGTTAATATTTTTTTTATAGGTTATTTTATTTTTATTTTTTTTACATTATGAATAGTAACTAAGGTAATTTTTATTTACTACAGTTAAAGGAAAATTCAATAAATTAGGGTAAAAATAAGATTATAAAATTACCCTAACACATGCTAAAATTTTATTGGATAGATAAAAGTTGAAAAATATCACCTATGGTACGAAATAGATTCATTTTTTGGACTTTTGACCTTGAAAATGATATAATTTTTAATAAAACCAAAGAAAGTGACAACATGTCACTCTCTTATATCTTATAAGTATAATAATTTTAATTTAGCGATAAACCTCATAATTCTTAGAATAAAAATAGTCTCGACAAATATAATAAAATTATCTACATAATGAGAATAATTATATAATTTTTGGGGATTAAATAATTATCATTAATGATGACACAATAGTGATGTAGAAATTATTTTATTGATTGAAATATCAAATAAATGGTTATAAAAATATTATAATAAATATTATATGAACTAATTAATTCTCTAAAAAAATTCACTATATTAATATTATATTTTATAAATCTATTATATAGTATGGTTAGATTATTTTCTCTTTGTGGATTTTATTTAAATAAAAATAAATGAATAGCGTCAAAATTGACAATTGTTATTTTATAAAAATAACTTATTATAAAATTGTTTAAAAATAAAAAAAAATATTTAAAAATTGTAAATTGAAAGTTATATGGTATAAAATGTCATAAATTATTCAATTATTGTAAATTCACAACACATAAGGAATTATTTATCACAATTTCAAATTTGTAATATTATTACCACAAATAAAATTAAATAGAATAAATAAGGATAAATCAAGTTGAAAAGGTTTAAAATAAATTCCCAACATGTCTAAATTTTATTGTTTGATGATATTACAACCTTTTCACATTTAATATCATTATTTTAGTCATTTTTGGGGGTTTTTATGTGGATTTTGAATTTATTATAAATTAATATTTCATATGTTTCCAAAGGTGCCCCTCTCCTCCCTTATAAAAGGGAACCTCCTCCCTCTCCTTCTAACACCATTTTGAGCCTTCAATCTTGGCCATCCCCTGAAAATTGATCTTCTCCACTTTCCTATAAACATACTAGAGATCCTGTTCTTCTTCAAATACAATCCATAGTTCCCTAAGAGGAGGTTTAGAAGAGGCGTGTCGTAAAAGAGGTAATATCCTTTACCGATTCTTTTAAACTTATTTCTTCTTATACATCCTCTTCATTATTTGTTTCATTATAAACTAATAGAATTAGTATCATAAATATACTGATATGTTATTATAAATATGAAACCACTCTATTTCACCTTCTATCCATCCTATGGAAAATGAAATCACTGTGTGTGCGTACGTACGGAATACTGTCTCCACGACGTGGTGTAATATGTTTTCCACCACCACCTTACATGGATGGGTATAATGGTGTAAATAATAACTATATATTATTTTTATAACATGATACTAATTATGAGATATTCTATCATCCACTCCAACACCATTCAATAATTATGGGAATAATATTGTCGCTCGTACGTATGTACGTCTTACCGTCTCCATGGAGCGATGTGATTCATTCTACATGATCTTAATTAAACCATGATTATATAAAAGAATTGAATGAACAAATATGATATATATTATACTAAAAACATTCTGAAAATTATATATCTATAACCTAAAAAGATGAATAAGAATTTATTCGACAAAACACGCAGAAGAACATACAGCAATAACCACCCGAATAACAAGTAGAAATTAAATATTACTAATAGGGAGATAAGAATATGACCATATATGATATCATAACAATTTATATGATTCTGTAATAATTAAATTACATTATTTATATCATTATATTGGAGTTTTGGATACGTACAGAGCATATCAGACCTAATGTAAGGGAAAATCTTGCATTCTCATTTTTATCTGAGATTGTTCATACTTCAGAATTTACTGGGGAGTATTTATCATCCACATCCATGTTTCAAAAATATTTAATATTATTTCAATCCTCCTACAATTTTTTAAAACCAATTTTACCAATTGGTGATTTTTTTTTAATATTCATGAAATGAATCTTTTGTCGTTTTCAGTACGAAATACTTTTTGACTTTTTCGTCCAAAGTACGAGAAGAATGTTTTTTTAACTAATACGGAATGAAAGGGTTTTTATTATATCATATAAAATTATTTACATGAAGCTTCATTTACATTTTTTCATGTTTATTTTCAATTAACTTCTTTTAGTATAAAATTTTATGACATGTTGAGAAAGGAATTATGTTTTTGAAGTAGAAATGATATTTTTCTCAAGAATGGAGTTCATGTATTTTATCAGAATTGTTTTCATCTAAGATAATATATGGTTTGGTTTCTATCCCTATTATTCGATTTATTTGATTATGTTATAATGGAAATTTTTTATGAAGTCCTTTTATCTTCTATGGATTTTGTTATGATGGAATGATGTTTAAGAATACTATTTTTTTACATAGGTTATGTTATGATGTATGATTTATGATTTTGTGGCACACATAAGAATGGTATCTTTATAAGATGGGTGTGACCTATATCCCCCTCCAATTCATTGGGTAAATATTTCTATCTTATGAGATAAACATAGTTGGAACGGCAATTTAATATGTTTCAGTGATAGAGGACCGGAACGAGGAGTGAAATCGGTTCAGTAATGGACTTTGTCTGCTATGATGGTCTTGGTAATGAGTCTTGACAAATATGAACTGGTTTTCTATGATTTTGTGTGTATGCCCAAAAGTTTCATGTCTTATGTTAAGAATATTGGGATTACATTTCACTACTATGATTTATCCCATTTCATGATATTATGATCTCTTTTGAAGGATAATATTTTCAAAATGTTATGTTCTTATTAATATGATATGATTGATATTTCCTTTTTTTACCCTTACTGACCATTTGAGCTCACCCTTTTGTATGTATTCTTTTCCCCATTCCATGAAAAAGGGTATTAATTAGGATATTCCAAAAGGGACTATAGATATTATGAAATAACTGGGAGACAATGTAGATGATTTATGAACCAGTTGTTTATGTTTCCCAGTTTCTAAAGACATTATACCTATATGGTCCTATCATGGTTTTTTTACATGTTGTAATAAGTATTCTTCAATTCTGAATTAATAACAATTTTTGTAATTTATGGGTCATTATAGTCGGTATCAGAGGAAGGGTATAGTCAACCTTTGGAAACTAGGATGTGAAATCCATTGTAAGTACCCTAAGGATATGTCTAAGCACAAAACACAAATATTATTGTTTTATAAATGGCTATGAATAAAATATTATAAGACCTAAAATATGACATTTTATTCTTGATTATGTGGTTTTCCTTTTGTAATTGGTGTTTTTTCACGCTATACTTCTTGGTTTTAGTCAATGGTCAGAACCTGAAAAAACCATGTTAATGCTGAATGTGAGGGGAAATGAAATGATTGTACCCCTGAGAAACCAAATGTTATGGGAGCTGGAATGCAAAATCTTATATCCATACTCACATAAATTTCTCAAGATATGAATCATTCATGACTTCCAAACGAGCAAATAAGGGAGCAAAATTCTATTGAATCCTTCCTGAGGTAACATCCACCTTCATTCGGTGGTTCTTCTGATCCATTAGTGGATGAACAATGGATCAGTAAAACTAAAAATGTATTGTCAGTCCTTCAATGTTATGAATATGATATATTCATCTTATCAGTATATCGTTTGGAAGGTGAATCTGATCAATGGTGGAATCTTATGAAGAATACAAGGAAAAGGGATGACATTTAGTCCATTTAATTGGATGAGTTCAAAAACTAATTTTTCAATAAGTACTTCCCTCGTATTCTTCGAACAAAGATGAAGAAGGAGTTTCTTGAACTGAAGCAAAAGGATGATGAATATTTTGGTACCTACGAAGAAAATTTTACAAGGCTTGTAGGGTATGCTTCTGGGATAATTATCCAACCTGAGAGTAAGATCGATCGATTGTTTAGTGGATTAAAACCAAGTATCTAAAGGGCATTAGTTATAAGGGACTTCAATAGATACAAGGAAATTGTTTGATGTGCTCTCAAGGTTGAGATGGTGATTGGAGTAACCCATCAGTCATATGGGTTTGATAAGAAGAGGAAAATGGAATTCAAAGTAAAATCTAAAGACCACACTAAAACGAAGACAAGATTTCCCTTATTCTCAATGTGTGGAAAAAAACATGGATGGAATTGTCTTAAGGGGACACATAAATGTTATAAGTGTGGAAAAGAAGGTCATCGGGCAATTTAATGATGCAATGATGGGAAAAAGATGTCTAGTGATGCAAAACAAAGAAAATGCTACACAGAATTCACCTCCTACACTTCAATGTTACAAGTACTAGGAAATGGGGCCTTGTTCCAATCAATGCACTAATCCAAGGGTTGTTGAGGATGATCGACGTCCACTAACTCTTAAGGGAAAAGACAAAGGAACGTCACATGCAATTTATATCGGTGATGTGGAGTATGATAACGAAGTGGTGATAGGTACAATTACCATCAACTCTACTGTAACAAATGTTTTATTTGATTTTAGATCCACCCACTCTATTATTTCTGAATAATTTCTAAGGTTATTGTCATACTACCCCAACATTTAGTTGTTGAGTTAAATGTGACAACACCTAATCTCACAACAATCGCATCAGAAGTTTACAATTCTTCTCCGATTCAAGTTTTTGGGAAAGTGCTTCTTGAAAATCCTGTGATCCTTCCTATAGTGGAATTTTATGTGATTCTTGGCATGGATTGGTTTTCTTTATATGGAGCTCATATCAGTTTCCAAGGAAGGGAAGTCACATATCATATTCCTGGTCAATATATGATCATATATCGATTCAAGGATGAATATAACCATACATTGGAAATTTCATCCATCTTATGGCTCTTGATTCCAATAAATGAAGGTAATTTATCTCAAATGGTTAGAGAGAAACTCATGATTAATAATGTGCCCATTGTACGGGAGTTCGATGATGTCTTTCCAGAGGAATTGTCAGGTCTTCCACCAAATCGTGAAGGTGATATTTCAATAGAACTCATACCATGTGCTATGCCCATTTCAAAGACACCTTATATAATAGCCCAAATTGAGTTTCAGGATTGAAGAAGTGACTCCAAGAGAATCTTGATAAGGGATTAATATTCCCTAGTGCATCACCTTGGGTAGCACATGTTCTGTTTGTTAAGAATAAATATGGATCAATGAGACTTTTCATTGATTATCGAGAACTTAACAAGATCACTATCAAGAACAAATATCCTCTCCCACGCATTGATGACTTATTCGACCAACTACACAGAGCTTTATACTTTTCCAAGATTGATCTTCACTCAGGGTATCATCAATTAAGGGTCAAAATGGATGATATACCAAAGATGACATTCTGTACAAGGTATGGACACTATGATTTTATAGTGATTCCATTTGGTCTTACTAATGCCCCTGATATCTTCCTGGATCTGATGAATAGTGTTTTTAGAGAATATCTTGATAAGTTTGTGGTAATCTTTATAGATGATATTATTTTATATTAAAATGGAAATCAAGAACATGAAGATCACATAATAATTGTATTGAAGACTCTCAGAATGGAGAAGATTTATGCCAAATTTACCAAGTGTGAATTTCGGCTTCAGAAAGATACATTTTTGCTTCACATAATCTCAAAATAGGGGATATCTTTGGATCCAGTAAAAATGGAGGTTATTGAAAGATGTTCAAGACCAACAACAGTATCTAAAATCCAAATATTTCTTGGTTTAGTTGGGTATTATCAACGTTTTGTGAATGATTTTTCATGATTATCTAACCCACTCACCAAATTGACTTGGAAAGGAGTAATGTTTGTTTGGACGGAGGAATGTGAAGAGAATTTCAAAGAGCTAAAAAGATGTTTATCCAGTTCAGCTGTACTCACACTTCCTTGTAGTGTAGAAAGGTTTTTGATCTACAGTGATGCATCCAAGAAGGGGTTGGGGTGTGTTCTCAGGAAAAATGATGTGGTGATAGCTTATGCCTCACGGCATTTGAAAATCCATGAGAAAATTTACCCAACTCATGATTTGGAGTTATCTTCGGTAATCTTTGAATTAAAATTTCAGAGGAATTATATTTATGGTTAAAGGTGTGATTTTTATACTGATCATAAAAGTTTAAAGTATATTTTCACAGAAAATGAGCTTAATATGATCCAAATAAAATGGTTCGAGGTGATTAAGGATTACAACTTCCCAATTCATTACCACCATGGGAAAGAAAACAAGGTGGCAGATGCATTAAGTCAACAAGACCACTCTAGCTTATACAAGATGAGGATCACAAAGGATACAATATTTATGTATTTACAAAGGAAGGATTTTGGAATTTTTTTGAATGGAGAGATATCTTATCTTTCTCAAATGAATGTTCAACCATCTATACAAGTGAAGATTAAAGAGGAACAGAAGGAGGATGTTGGGCATCAAAAGAATGTGAGAAATGTTCTTGAATTCAACCTTGATTGTGATGGGATAATATGGTTCATGAACCGTGTCTATATTCCCAAAATAAAAGAATTAATAAAGGAGCTGCTTGATAAGGCTCATAGTTCTTCATTCTCTATTCATCCTAGAAGTACAAAGATATAGAGGGACCTGAAAGAGTACTTTTTGTGGGACGGCATGAAAAAAGATATTACTGAATATGTCTCTTGATGCATGGTTTGTTAGAAAGTTAAAGCTAAGAGATAGAAATCTAACAGGATGTTACAACCATTACCCATACCAACATGGAAATGGGAAAACATCACTATGGACATTGTCATCGGACATCCCAAACCATAGAAAGGCAATAATAAATCTGGGTTATTGTTGATCATCTTACGAAGTCAGCACACTTCATTACTATTATAGAGGATTTCTCTCTTGATTATCGTTCAATTATATATGTAAAGTAAGCGGTAATATTTCATGGAGTACAACTTTCCATTATATCTTCTTAGGATCCAAGGTTTACCTCGATGTTATGGCGAAGTCTTCAGCATGCTCTAGATACAGAGTTGATTTTCAGCACTACCTATCATCCTCAGACAGATGGTCAGTCTGAGAGGAAAATTCAAACTTTGGAAGACATGTTGATAGATTTCTCTATGGATTTCAATGGTGGTTGGGACCAACACCTACCTTTGGTGGAATTTTCTTATAGTAATAGCTTTCACTTCAGTATTATGATGGCTCCTTATGAATCTCTCCATGTTAAGAAATGCAGAACACCAACTTGATGGGATGTATTTGGGGAAAGAAATATCATTTGACCTGATCTTGTTGATGAGATGGAAGAAAAGGTCAGATATATTAAACAAAACATAAGTGCATCTTAGAGTTGACAAAAAAGTAATGCCAGCAACCGAATATAAGACCTAGTGTTTGAAGTGGGTGATAAAGTGTTCTTAAGAATATCTCCTTGGAAGAGAGTAATGAGATTTGGAAAGAAGGGAAAGCTAAGCCCTAGATATATCAGTCCATTCAAAATACTAGATTGTGTTGGGAAGGTAGCATACCGATTGTAACTTCCACCAAATCACTCTCAAGTTCATGATTTGTTCCTTGTATCTCTCCTGAGAAAGTAAATACCTGATCCTTCACATGTACTAAGCTTAGATGATGTAACACAGATGCAAGATCTTTCTTATGAAGAACAACCGATAGAGATTCTGTATCGTAACAAAAAAGCTCTACGGAACTTGAACACTCGCTTGGTTATAGTTTTAAGGAGGAACCACCTATTAGAAGAAGCTACATGGGAACTTGGGGATATGATGAGGGAGAGGCATCCTCATCTGTTTGTTACGAAGTGATGAATTTCGAGGGAGAAATTCATTTTAAGGGGGTAGAATTTAACACTCTGAGATTTTATGAGAAATATATATTTTTTTATGTCTTCTGTTATACGCAACACCGAAGGAATCTTTAACTAAAAAAACACTAGCTTGGCTTGCGTTACATGCAAGAGAAACCTTCCTCGATAGCTTGTGTTGTATGCAATACCATTTTTCACTAAAAAATGATTTCCATTATGAATATTATTAACTGAATTTTGAATTTATAACATTATAATTCATCTTACACATTTTCTAGAATGAGATATGAAAACAAAATCAATTTTTTGGATAAAAAGAGTATTTTTCAAAAAAAAGGTAGTTTTATGGCCGTTTGATGGTGCACCCATTTTAAATATAATTTTTGACAAGTTTATAAGTTCAATTTTAAAAAATAAACTTCTTCTTTTCAATCAGGATATAAAAATTTACAATGGATAAATTTCTGATATTTTTCTAATAACATTTCTATTTTGATGAATAATAAAAATACGCAAACAATTTCTTAAAAAAACATTCATCATCAATATAATATATATGGTTAAATAATAAAATTTAATGTTTTTAAAGTATAAATAATACATATTTTTACTATTTAATATAATGTAGGTCATTACCATGAATTTTACATTGAATTCATAGGTAAAAACATTTCAATCTTTGAAAATGTTTTAACTTTTAAAACATGTTTTCTTAACAACGGGATTAATTTTAAATTAATTACTGCAACTATTTTGTTTTGAATTTTTAAAAATGGATTCCATATTTGGATTCATTGGGTCCAAATTATGTTAATATGTTACTTTTTTTTACATTATGAATAGTAACTACGGTAATTTTTATTTACTAAAGTTAAAGGTAAATCAGGTAATTAAAGGTAAAAATAAGATTATAAAATTACCCTAACGCCAGGAAAAATTATATGATAAGAATAAAAGTTGACCCATGTTACCTAAGGGTGTTATTAGATTCATTTCAGGGACTTTTGAATATTAAAATGATACAATTATAAATAAAACCAAAGAAAGTGACAACATGTCACTCTCTTATATCTTTTAAGTATGATAATTTTAATTTAGTGATAAACCTCATAAATCTTCATATATAAATAGTCTATAGAAATATAAAAAATGTATCAACATCATGATAATTTATTTAGTATTTTTTGGGATTAAATAATTAACCTTAATAATGACACAATGGTGATGAATATATTATTTTATTGATTGAAATATCAAATAAAAGGTTTTAAGAATATTAAAATAAATTTTATATGAGTGAATTAATGTTCTCCACCAATTTTATAGATGAATATGATATTTTTGGAATCTATTATGGAGTTTGGTTCGATTATATTCTCTGTGTGGATTTTATTTAAATACAAATAAATGAATAGTATCAAAATTGGCACTATTGTTATTTTATAAAAATAACATATTATAAAATAGTTTAAAAAGCACAAAAATATTTAAAATTATAAATTTAAATTTATATGGTCTAAAATGTCATAAATTATCCAATTATGGACAATTAACAACACATAACTAATTATTTAGAACAATTTTGAATTTGGACTATTATTACCACAAAAAAAATTAAATATATTAAATAAGGATAAATCAAGTTGATAAGGTTTAAAATAAATTCCCAACATATCTAAATTTTATTTTTCGAGGATATTACCACCCTAGATCATCAAATATTTGGATTTCAGTCATTTTTGGAGGTTTTTATGGGGGGTTTAAATTTATTATAAATTAATATTTCTTATGTTTCTAAAGGTTCCCCTCTCCTCCATTATAAAAGGGCACATCCTACCTCTCCTTATCACTCTATTTTGAGCCTTCAATCTTGGACAAAAACTTCCAATTTCTCTTCTACCCTTCCCTATAAACATACTAGTGGTATTGGTCTTCTTTAACAACCATATTTAGTGCCCTAATAGGAGGTTCGGAAGAGGCTCATTGAAGAAGAGGTAACAACCTTTACTGATTCTTTCAAATTATTTCTTCTTCTACATCATCTTCTTTATTTGATTCAATATAAAGTAATAACATAAGTATGAATCATATAATTATTTTTTATTATAAATATGAAACAACCCTATTTCAGCTTCTATACATCCTATGGAAAATGAAATCACCACGCGTGCGTACGTATAGAATACTGTCTCCACGTCGTGGTGTCATCTGTTTTCCACCACCACCATACATGGATGGGTATAATGTCTAAAGAATATATATATATATATATATATATATATGATTGTTATAACATGATACTATTTCTGATATATTCTATCATCCACTCCAATACCATTCAATAATTATGGGAACGATATTGTCACTCGTGCGTATGTACGACATACCGTCTCCACGGTACGATGGGATTCATTCTACATGATCATCATTAAACCATGATTATATAAACAAATTGAATTAATAAATATGATATATATTATACTAATACCATTATGTAAATGATTTAGCTATAACCTAAAAAATTTAATGAGAGTTTATTCAACAAAACATGCATAAGAACATAATGCAATTAACACCCGAATAACAAGTAGCAATTAAATATTATTAATATGGATATAATAATATGACTATATATGATATCATAACAATTTATATGATTTTGGAATAAGTAAATAACATTATTTAAATCATTATATAGGAGGTTCAGATATGTACAGATCATATCTGACCTAAGGTAAGGGAAAATCTTGCAATCACATTTTTATCTGAGATTTTTTATACTTCGGAATTTTCTTGGGGAGTATTTATCATTGAAATCCATGTTTCCGAAATATGTAATATTATTTTTATCCTCCTGCAATTGTTAAAATAAATTTTTATCTATTTGTGAATTTTTAGTAAAAGTTATGAAATTAATCTTTTTTCATTTTTAGTACAAGATAATTTTTGACTTTTTCGACCAATCTATGAGAAGAGATGTTTTTTAACATATACGGAATGAAAAGGGTTGTTTATGATTTCATTGAACATTATTTACATGAATATTCCTTTACATGTTTTCATGTTTATTTTCAATTAACTTATTTTAGTTTAAAATTTAATGACATGATGAGAAAGGAAAAATGTTTTTGGATTATAAAGGATACTTTCAACAAGAATGGAGTTCAGGTGTTTTATCAAAATTATTTTCCACCTCAGATAATATAGGGTTTGGTTTCTATCCCAATTATTAGATTTATTTTATTATGTTATGATGAAATTATTTTTTTATGTCCTTTTATCTTATATGGATTATCCTATGATTGAATGATGTTTAAGAATCATATTTTTATTACATGGGTTATTCTATGATGTGTGATTTATGATTTTGTGGAACACATAAGAATGGTACCATTATGAGATGGGTGGGACCTATATCTCCCTCTAATTCATTGGGTAATGATTTATATCTCATGAGATAGACATCGATGGAATAGAAAGATAATCTGGTTCAGTGATACAGGACTGGAACGTGGAGTGAACTTGGTTCAGTAATGGACTTTGTCGACTATGATGGTCTTGGCAATGAGTCTTGACTAATGTGGAATTATTTTCTCTGATTATGTCTGTATGCCCCAACTTTTCATGTATTATGTTATGAATATTGGGATTACATTTTACTACTATGATTTATCCCATGTAATTATATTTTCATCTCTTTTGAAGGATAATATTTTCAAAATGTTATGTTCTCATGAATAAGATATGATTGATATTTCCATTGTTTACCGTTAATGAGAATTTCAACTCACCCTTTTGTATGTTTTATTTTCCCCATGTCAGGAGGAAGGGTATTATGTAGGATATTCCAAATGGGAATCTAGATATTATGAAATAAACGGGAGATAATATAGATGATTTATGAACCCATTATTTATTTTTCCTAGTTTCTAAAGACATTATACATATACAGTCTTATCATGGTTTTGTAACATGTTGTCATATGTAAGATTCAATTCTGAAGTAATAACAATGTATGTAAAGTATGGGTCATTATATTTACTAGGGTAATATTATCATTTATAAGATTCCTAAATTTTATTTAATCATTCCTAGTCAAGGTTACTATTATTTTGTACGATTATTATTAATAAGGGTCATATTTCAAATCATGAGGTTATGTTACTATTCATAAGGGTATGTTATTATTCACCAAAAATTATTTTTGTTCTATTAGACATCAAAAATCACCCTTAATTAAACTTTTTATGTCATATTTTCAAAACTCAATACATATATGTGGTTAATTATGTTAAATAGTCACATAGTATTTAGTATCTTGATATTTAATTGTGCTTTATAATGTGATTAAAAATCAAGGAATACTAATTATAAGGGGATTCCTTTGAAAAAATATGGGGTCCCTACAGTTTCTCATGAATCTCAACCCAAAATCTAGAGGAAAATCAGCCCAAACATCCTTATAAAATAAAAAAATAATGTAAAAAGAAGAGAAGAGGGAAATAGGTCACCTTATAGGATTTTATTTAAAATTATCTATGATGTTTAAATTATAAATATAAATAGTTTCATACTAAATACAGGGTCTCTGTTAGTTTATATTTGAGGAGATGAATTAAAATAAACTAATGGATCTTAGAACTCTATATAATGATGAAGCATGACATGCCTCTACAATGAAATAAGGGCATGGATGGAAAAAAGATCTAAAAAGTGTATTATATTCCTAACATTTATCTATTTTAAATAGAGTTATCCCCATGAATATTAGACTTATTCCAAAATAATTTCTAATTGATAAGATCATCCTAATGACATGCACTACTATATGTAGTATTCCCTTTCATCCAACAAGATAGAAACCATGGTTTTGATGAAATGTCATTGTCATTTAATCTCTCCTAGTCCATGAACTTGTCATGAAGAGTCTCATTTCATCAGTTCCCTTCCTCTTAGAATAGATCAATAACTCTTCATTCCTTCCCACCGTCACTAAAATTCCTTCACCTAAAACATTGTGATATAATGTTTGATTGGTAGCCACAAAGCAGACAATAACATCATTCCATTAATTATGGTGTTTAGACCATCTTGATTTAAAATAGATGAGTAATGATATATTACATGTACTTTATTGTGGTTGGTACACACATCCATGTTTTTTATATGGTAATGACCACACACACCACTCTCATAAAGGTAAAATGATCTATGAATTTTAGAGTTCCCCATTTTATATAAGATACGATACAATATGAAGCTCTACGTACAATCACTAACCATATTAATTAATATATATATAGTTTAATAAGCACCAATTTACCAACTCATAATGGGAAACCCAAAACATCCTGATCTCTATCCATACCCAAATAATCATCCAGAATAGTGGTATTTATAGACTAAACCCAGGGATTTGTTGGTGTAAGGGAAATGCCATATGTGACTTAATGATTACAATATTGGAAAACAAATAGTTCTAAATATAGGGGTTTTGATTGCCCGAAGAGAATATGTGGCCCTTATGGGTCCCCATTATATTGTGGATGACCCATAGAGGGAAACCACAATTGAAAAGGTGACTCTTACATTATCACATTAATTAATAGAGACACTTACTGGGACACCATATAGGTGTACCTTATCAGAAAAACCTATGTGGGTGACCCTATTGGGAACTCCTATTGGTTATCTCCCTTAGAGTTTCATTATTATGGTGGATGATTCTTATGATTCATCATTACAAGGACGACACTTATGGTCTTCCCTTATTAGTGATTACCCTATTAGTTTTATCCTTATACAATGACCAATAAAAATTCATCCTTGTATATATATATCCTTAAAAGTTGAATTATATGAGAATAGTTTGTGTAGTTTTATTAAAACAAATATTAACTAATACATTAAAATTGGAATTTTTTAGAAATTTTTGTTCATTTTTATAGCCTCTAAACAATGGCCATAGGACTGTTGGGTTATCATCCTATCATTATATTGAAGGATGTCAATCTGATTAGATTTTTCTAAATATAGTTTTTTTATTCATGAGTTATTATTTTGGTTAAAATAAAAATTGTAACATCTCGTTATGTTTTCATGTACTTTTTGATGTTTCTAAGTACCCCTGTTTTAGAGTAAAGACTTGGGGGTGCATTTGGGTGAAATTTTAAGAAAAATAAAGAGGCAATTGCTTGTGAATGGTTAGAACATGGTTTTATAAACCGTGCGATCAAACCGTGCCAACCTAGCAGCACTAGACAGTGGGGTATGCACGGTGTACGCACGGATTGGTAAATCGTGTGACTAAACCATACGGACCAACAACCCTGGACAGAGGGATCCGCACGATGTGCGCACAGTTTGACAAACCGTGCAAACAAACTGTGAGGTGACTTAAATTTAGAGCCTTAAATTGTGGATTTCGGCCGTTTTTCCTCTAAATGCTTCGTTTTTTCTTCTAAGTGGCCCTAACTCGGGATTTGTCTTCTCCTGGGGTTAGAGAATGTTCTCCCTTTGTTCCGGAGGTGATCCAAAGGCTCCTTTTGGTCAATCGAAGTGGGATTCTCAAGTTATGTGATCCTTCTTCCTCTTTCTTGATAAGATTCTTAGATATACATAGATCTACTTCCCCTCATCCCTTGATTTCTTTTATATATGCCCGTTATGGGTAGATTTAAGTGTGTAAATGCCAAAATGATGAATTTTGGTCTTGGTCTTGCTTGGGGAACGGATCAAGGATGGGTTTTTGGAGAATCAACCGGGATTCTTGAGTGTTCTTCAACAGTTGTGGTTTTGTTCAAAACCTTTAAGGTATGTGGTTCCGTCCCGACATAACAAATTGTTTATCATTGTATTTTCTTTATTTATTTCAATTATTGATTTAAATTCATTTTCTCATGTTTCTTTCAATTAATTGATAAAAAATCGATTCCATTGAATTGAGATATTTGAAATGTTTTAGGCATAGAAATTTGGGAAAACCCCAATTCCATTGAATTGGGTGTGTTTATGGAAATTGGCCGATTTAAATTGTCGGTTTTAAATTTTGGATTTGATGGAAAGTTTTTCAATTGAATTTTTGAATTTAATTGTGGAAATGAAATTTGTAATGATGGAATTTCATTTGAATGGATTTCAAACTTATGAAAATGGATTCGAATTATTTGATAGAAACCAATTGGTTTTATCTTGTGAAAAAGGCATGTTTTGAATAAAACCTGTGTTGGATTTAAATTGAATGAAATTGGCACTTTTGAAATGGAAGAATGGGATTGATCGTATTTTAAGCATTCTTAAAATAGTTTTCCCATCATTTAAGAGCACATGAAAGACTTAGGTAGTTAGTGAGGTATTTGGATACACTCTACGCTACGACCACGTTCTAAAACATACATGCAGTGGGTCACATCCCTGATGGGTTGGTGACGAGTCTCCTTTGGCCATTGTCTTAGGGAAGTGTGTATACACATCTTTCTGAGTTCACAAAGATAGTGTGGAATCCTATAAATGGTTAATACTATCATACCTTTTGGCATATCACCATTTTACTCACTTGTTTATTTATATTTGAAATGTAAATGTATGCCAATGCTTGTGAACTGCTTTACATTCTTGCTTAATTTATATAAACTATTTTATATAAATTTTTTTCTTAAGAAATTGTTTTAGAAATATTCCATCATTTTTAAATACTTTTCTTAAAACTATTTATTTCCATCATTTGAATATGTGTAGCTTGTTTTGTTAAAATATGATTTTGAATTTACAAACCTATTTATTTGAAAATGGAAAGACTTTATTTGGATAATCTATTTTTTGAATCTGTTACGGAATATTTGGTGGTATCCTACTAGGCTTAGGCCCACACCCTACGTTTTCCTTCGTGTGTTTGTAGATTTTCTTCTTATAGGATCGAGCAAACGGAGGGGACCTCTTGGAGGTGGATCCAGTTGTTGACCTATGGACTTGGAGAGTTGTGTTTTTTGGGACCGTGGGACTTTTTTCCCTTTTTGTACATGGGTTTTATTACTTTGGCATTTCATGACTCTTTGTATTCTGGTACATCACTCCCAGTGGAGTTTCTTTTGTCATGCATACTGTTTTTTTTACTATTGCTTCCGCATTCTTGTGGCAAAATCGTTCCCACTTGATTGTTGTACGATGCCAGGTGCTAGTTGCCAACCCGTGGGGATCGGGAACGCCCTTCGGGCTATGTCAGGGCTGGGTCAGCTATCGGGTTACCCGGGTACCCGGGCTGGTTCGTGATAAAATGGTATCAGAGGAAGAGGTTAAGCAAATTGCCTTGATTACAGTATGCATTGAGTATTCTTGTCAGGAGTTAGGAGGTAATTGTGATTGAGTTCCTGTCCATCTCTCACCGCAATGATCCTTATGTTTCCAGGGGTGGTTAGGGAAAGGATAGTAGTGGATTAGTTCTAGTATTTTCCCTATTTTGATTTGGATAGATTGGAATCAAAATCTTATTATCCATTCTATTGTGAGTAGTTTTCCTCATTACTCAGGTTCAGTGTTAATCTAATGTCTTCCTTGTTTTCTGCTGAAGTTATGTAGCATCATTCCTCCGAGAAGATGTGGAAATAAAATCCAAGAAGAGGTTGCTTCTGAATCTCATCAAGCACATCCTATTGTGGATCCAAGTCTGGTAGAGGTGATTGTTTTCACTATCCAAGCTTTTGTAAAGGCACCACCTCATGTTCCTGTTCAGGCTCCAGCTATAAATTCTCATAGTGATATTCTCTGTAGTCATTCCCAACAGTCCCTATGCCAGAAGCCACTAGTCTTAAAAGGCTCCACTGATCCTCAACATGCTGAGGAATGGTTAAGAAATATTGAACATCTTTTTGGGTTTTTTGATACACCAGATTCGATCAAGGTGAAGTGTGACACCTTCGTGCTGGAGGGACCAAGTAGGAGATAGTGGGACACGATGGTAATGGCTGGGAAACATGAGGGTTTGGAGTGGTAAGACTTTAGGGTTCTTTTCACTGATCAATTCTATCCAGAATCTATGGTTTTGGACAAGGCTTTGGTGTTTTTCAAACGTGAGTAGTCCAACAAAACCGTGACTGAGTACTCAAATCGCTTTGCTGAGTTGGTTCAGTTTGCTCCTAAAATTGTATCTAATGATAGGATAAAAGCTCGACGATTTGAGTTGGGGATTCGATCATATATCTATTCTCAAGTTTTCTTATTGAATCTACACACTTATGTCGATGTACTGGATAGCTCAATGATGGTTGAGATGGATTTGGGAGGAAATTCAGTGTTGTAGGAAGTTCTTTTTCCTTTTAGTGGCAGTGTTGGTTCCTTTAAAGGAAAATGGAAGCGCGGTGTTTCTCATATTGGTTCTCAACAACAGAGTCACTCTATACTACCGGTATCACCAGGAGGGGCTTCCATGACTTTCTTTCAGTGTGGAAAGCCAGGACATTATAAGAGGGTTTGCACTGAGGCACCCAAGAACTGTAGCTCTTACAAACATTTAGGGCACCTACAGAGATTCTTTCATCACTTCTCTACTCCACGTAGTGGAACATGATCATCAGCTTCTCCAAATAATGCGGGGAAATGAAATGCTACACGTGTAAAAGGGTTCCAGCCACAAGCATCTCGAACGAAGCTTCTTCACGCAGTGGAAGAGTCGCCAAAGGTAGCTGATATCGGTCCTGCGATTGTGAGAGGTACCATTACTATAGCCTCATCTTTAGTGACATCTCTTTTTGATACTGGTGCATCTCACTCTTTTATTTCAACTCATCTTGTTAATATGCTTAATTTGCCTATGGAAATTTTGGATTGTGCGATGGATATTACTACACAACTTGGTACGGTGAGAGAGAAGGGCCTCCGTAGTCCTGTTTGCGTCTTCTTTCTATCAGATTTCATGCTTGTTTGGGACTTTTGGTTCTCGACATGAAATCTTTTGACGTCATATTTGGGATGGATTGGATCATTGCCAATAAAGCCCAGATTGATTGTTATCTTTGACGGGTCTACCTTTCCACACCCAGTGGTGTGTCTCTTTTTTTTCAAGGAGAATGGGACCCAAGGTCAAGTGGAGCCAGACCTTCTTATCCAGAGTTGGGGAATGTTATATTAGTGTTTGATTTTGATCTAGATAGAGATTCATTGTGTGGTGATCTCCCTCCAATCATCGCTGAGTTTCCTGATGTGTTTTCTTCAGACTTATCTAGTTTCCACTAGTAAGAGAGGTTGATTTTACTATTGACTTAATTCCTGGTACTCAACCAGTTTCTATTCCATCTTACTGAATGGCTCCAGCTGAACTAAAGGAACTAAAGAATCAGTTATACGATCTTATTGAGAAAGGTATTATACGCCCAAGTGTGTCACCTTGGGCAGCACCAGTTCTCTTCACCAATAAGGCTAATGGTTCTCTTCGCTTATGTTTTGATTATCAAAAACTCAATCAAGTTATGATAATGAACAAATATATGTTACCATGAATTGATGATTTGTTTGATCAATTGAAAGATGAAAATTGGATTTCAAATATTGATCTTCGATCTGGATACCATCAGTTGAGGATAAAGGAATATGACACTCCTAAGATCACTTTTCGGAGTAGGTATGGCCATTATGAGTACCTTGTTATGACCTTTGGCCTAAAAAATTCTCCTATAGTTTTCATGGCATTGATGATCACGGTTTTCTATGAGTATCTAGATACTTTCATGGTGGTCTTTTTGGATGACATTCTTGTCTACTCCAAGTCTGAGGAGGATCATGTGTATCATCTGAGAATAGTTATGAGTCTTCTAATGAATCACCGACTTTATGCCAAGCTTTCAAAGTGTGATATCTGGATTCGGGAAGTGAAATTCATGGGAAATTTCATATCAGAACAAGGAATATCAGTTGATCCTGAGAAGGTGAGGGCTGTTATGACTTGGGAACAACCACAAAATGTTTTCTAGATTTGGAGCTTCTTGGGATTAGCAAGATATTATCGCTGGTTTGTTAAAGACTTCTCAAAGATATCTTCTCCAATGACTGCTCTAACTAAAATTGGAGTGAGGTTTTCATGGAACAATAAATGTCAGAGTTATTTTGTTGAGATAAAGTGTCTTTTGACTACTACGTCTATGTTAACCCTTCCTGAGGCTGGGATAGGTTACGTGGTCTTCTGTGATGCATCAGGTTTAGGTTTGGGATGTGTCCTCATGCAGGGTAATCATGTTGTTGACTATGGATATCGTCAGCTTAGGCCTCATGAGAAGAACTATCCTACCCATGAACTTGAAATTGCAGTTGTAATGCATGATTTTAAGTGTTGGAGACATTATATTTATGGTGAAAGGTTTACTGTGTACTCATAACACAATATCTTGATTTATATCTTCTCAAAAAATGATATGAATCTTTGCCAAAGACGTTGGGTGGAGTAATAGAAATATTTCGAATTTGACATTTCCTATTCCCTGGGGAAAGGTAATGTCGTTGCGAATGCATTAAGCAAAAAACCTCCAACTCAGGCTATGAAAGAATCTTCAGAAGAGTTGAGTTTGATGGCTCTTTTTCCTCAGTTGCATATTGGAATTCAGTGGAAGGGGAATGAAGTTTCATTAGCCAGTGTACAATTGACTTATTATCTCTTCGAATTGATTCTTCAAGAACAGAAACTGGATGATTAGTTCCATAGCATTAGGGACTCTTTTTATGGTGGGGAGACCGACACCCTGTGGTGGTTATCCAAAGTGGGTTTTATGTGTAATCGAAAACATTATGTTGTGATGTTATTGGCATGGAAGGATGTGATGGGGGTTTTCCATAACTCTCAGTGGGTTGTGCACCCAGGAACTAGAAAAATGTTCTATGACATGTGGCGGTGGTTTTGGTGGCCAGGTATGACATGAGACATTGCTGAGTTTGTATCTCATTGCTATACATGCCAGCAGGTGAACGCCGAGCACCAGAAACCTTCGGGTTTTCTTCAACAACTTCCAGTACCAACATGGATGTGGGATGAAATCCCAATGGACTTTGTGGTTGGGTTACCTTAAACCCAGAGGAAGAAGAATGGGATATGGGTTGTGATCTACAGAATGACCAAGTCGGCTCACTATATGCCTGTTGGAGATACAACCAAGTTGAGGAGTTGGGAAATATATATGTGAAAGAAATTGTTTGTTTGCACGGAGTTACCTCTGCAATAGTCTATGATAGGGATACTTTGTTTACTTCTCTCTTTTGGTGAGGCCTTCAGGAGGCACTGGGATATCGGGTCCATTTGAGCAAGGCCTACCATCCATAGTCAGATGGCCAGACAGAGAGAGCTATTTAGATCCTTAAGGACATTCTTCGTGCTTGTGTTCTCGACTATGGTGGATCTTGGGATGATCATCTGGGGTTAGCTGAGTTTTCTTATAACAAGTGTTATCAATATGAGATTAATATGGCTCCTTTTGAGGATTTGTATGGACGTCCTTGTAATTCTCTTTTATGTTGGTCAGATATTGGTGAAAGTTCTTTGGTAGGACCGAGTTTGGTCCAAGAGACGACAGCTAAGATCCATTTGATTCCTCAGAGAATGTTGACAGCCCAGAGTCGGTACAAGTCTTATGCTTACTGTCTCCATAGACCATTAGAGTTCTCAGTTGGTGACTAGGTGTTCTTGAAAGTTTCACCCTGTTTAGTTCATCGATGGCTTGGGAGTCAAGGGAAGCTTTCTCCTCATTTTTTCGGACCTTTTGAGGTTGTTGGTCTTGTGGGAAAAGTTTCTTACCTTTTAGATCTACCACCACAGATGACGTCGATACATAACGTGTTCCATGTATCGTAGCTGCGAAAGTATCTCTCTAATCCATCTCATGTTGTGAGCTAGAGTGATCTAGATATTGAACCAGATTTATCTGTGACTGAACGACCAGTCAGGTTTGTTGATTCTTAGACCAAGGTACTTCGTGGGAGAACGATACCTCTGGTCTGTGTACTCTGCCAGCATGGTTTTGATTCTCATGATACATGGGAAAGGGAGGCACTAATGAGAGATCATTGGCCTCATCATTTTGACGTGGAAGTTTCTTAATAGGATTTATGGGGGAAGAAAGATCATATGGTGGGGAGGTTGTAACATCCCAATACATTTTCAGGTACTTTTTGATGTTTCTAAGTCCCCTATTTTAGAGTAAAGACTTGGGGGTGTGTTTGGGTGAAATTTTAAGAAAAAAAAAGTGGCAATGTTTTGTGCACGGTTAGTGTACAGTTTGATAAATCATGTGACCAAACCATTCCAACCTAGAAGCACTGGATAGTGGGGTGTGTACGGTGTGCACATAGTTTGGTAAACCGTGCGACTAAACCATGCAGACCAGCAACCCTGGAAAGTGGGATCTGCACGGTGTGTGCACGGTTTGACAAACCGTGCGGACAAACCATGTGGCCGCTTAAATTTAGATCCTTAAATTGTGGATCTCTTTCGTTTTTCCTCTAAATGCTTTTTTTTCCACCTATGTGGCCCAAACTCGGGATTTGTCTTCTCCTGGGGTCAGAGAAGGTTCTCCCTTTGTTCTAGAGGCGGTCAAAAGGCTTCTTTTGGTGAATCAAAGTGGGATTCTCAAGGTATGTGATCGTACTTCCTATTTCTTGATCAGTTTATTAGATCTACATAGATCTACTTCCCCTCTTCCCTTGATTTCTTATATTTACACCTGTTATGGGTAGATATAAGTGTGTAAATGCCAAAATGATGAGTTTTGGTCTTGTTCTTGCTAGGGGAAGGGATCTAGGATGGGTTTTTGGAGAATCAACTGGGATTTTTGGGTGTTCTTAAACCGTTGTGGTTTTGTTCAAAACCATCAAGGTAGGTGGTTTCATCTCGACTTGACAAATTGTTTATCATTGTATTTTCTTGATTTATTTCAATTATTGATTTAAATTCAATTGCTCATGTTCCTTTCAATTAATTGATAAAAACAAAATTCCATTGAATTGAGATATTTGAAATGGTTTTGTCATCCAAATTTGGGAAAACCCAAATTCCATTGAATTGGGTGTATTTATTGAAATTGGCCAATTTAAATTGTTGGTTTTAAATTGTGGATTTTATGGATATGTTTTCAATTAAATTATTGAATTTAATTGTGGAAATGAAATGTGTAATGATGTAATTGGTTTTGAATTGATTTCAAACTTATGAAAATGGATTAGAATGATTTTATTAAAACCCATTGGTTTTATCTTGTGAAAAGGCATGTTTTTTTAATAAAACCTGTTTTGGTTTTAAATGGAATGAAATTGGCACTTTTGAAATGGAAGAATGGGATTTATTGTATTTTAAGCATTCTTAAAATAGTTCACCCATCGTTTAAGATTTCATGAAAGCCTTAGTTAGTTAGTGAGTTAATTGGATACACTCTATGCTGCAACAATTTTCTAAAACATACATGCATCGAGTCACATCCCTGACGGGTTGGTGACAAGTCTCCTTTGGACATTGTCATAGGGACGTGTGTATACACATCATGCTGAGTTCACATAGAGAGTGTTGAATCCTGTAACTGGTTAATACTATCGTTCCTTTTGGCAGATGACCATGTCGCTCGCTTGTTTATTTATATTTGAGATATAAATGTATTCCAATGCTTGTGAACTGCTTTACATGCCTACTGAATTTATATAAACTATTTTATATAAATTTTTGGCTTAAGCCATTGTTTTAGAAATATTCCATCATTTGAAAATGTATAGCATGTTTTTTTAAAATATGCTTTTGAATTTACAAACCTTTTTATTTGAAAATGGAAAGCCATTCTTTGGATAAACTATTTTTGGTATCCGTTATGAAATCTTTGGTGGTATCCTACTGTGCTTATGCTCACATCCTACTTTTGCCTTCGGGTGTTTGTATATTTTCTTCTTCCAGGATCGAGCAAAGGAAAGGGACCTCTTGGAGGTGGAACCAGTTGTTGACCTCTAGACTTGGACAGTTGTGTCCTTTCTGACCTTGTGAATGTATTCTATTTTTGTACTTGGGTTGTAGTACTTTGGCATTTCATGCCTCTTTGTATTCTAGTACATCACTCCAAGTGGAGTTTATTTTGTTATTCATACTGTTTTTTTTTACTCTTTCTTCCGCATTCTTGTGGAAAATCATTCCCACTTGTATGTTGTACGATTCCAGGTGCTAGTCGCTGACCCGTGGGGATCGGGAACACCCTTGGGACTATGTCAGGGCCAGCTCGGCTATCGGGTTACCAGGGTACCCGGTCTGGTTTGTGACAAAAATCCACATTTATTTTTACTCAATATCAACCCTAACATCTTATTGTTGAGTTATGCAAAAAAATTAGTCAATTAGTGATAATTAAACCAGACCATGGATAATTATTCTCATATTGATGGGGATTTCATTAATAGTTACTAAAATAGATCTTGAGTGGATAATTTCAATATATATTTTTTATATTCAATGTGGAATGTCCCGACTATGACTTTTCATTATATTTGGGATATTTTGTATGAAATATATAGATTTATTAAAAGATAAAATAATTATTTTTTGGTAATTGTCTAGATGGATATGAGGGCTATGTCAACCCCTTTTCTCAATAATTTGGACATCTTTGAGTGAAAAAGTGAGTTACTATAAACTACTCATAATTGAATAAAACGTTTATATTTAGTATCAAATGATAATGTTGTTTATATAATTAATTAATAAATATTATATTTATTTATAGTATTTTGTTGCCAATGTTAGTTGATCGAGAGATGATAAGAGTGTTTATGGGTATTGGGAGAGTTTCATTGAGATATGTGTAAATGAAATGGATACATTCATGATTTAGGTAGACCCAAGGAATTATTATATTATATGATAATTCTAATTCTATAGAATGCAACATATTGTCACACAACTGTGTGTGGTTGAAAGGAAATAATTTATTAGGCACTATTATCTAAGGGAATATATATAAATTCATGATCTTTGATACACATAAACCATAGATAGGTATAACAAGAGAAAAATTTGTAATCAAATAGAAAATTCGGATAGGTTACTTTAGCTCTCCTACGTAGTTCCAATGGATGGGCTAGTTATTTTAACCCATAAGTTTTTTCATATAACTTTTATTAAATCATGTGTAGCGTAATACATTTTATAGACGTCATTCATGTTGTTATGATATCAGTGTGAGTGTTACTCTCATATAAGTGATTGAGTACCTTTTTGGTATACCCTATATTTGTATGTTATAGGTTTCATTTGTGTCGAAAATCTAGGGATGACTTAAGAATGGTGTGGATTTAGGAAATCACATTTAGTTAAAGTCATTATAGTTCTGCATAGGTGAGAATTTGTAGTTATAAATTTGGTTGTAACCATATATCCCTAATCAATGGGGTAAGAACATTATGGTCTTTATAGTTGGGATATAATACACAAATGGAAGACCATTCAAAGTTATAGTTGATAAAGACATCTTGTTTACTGATCAATGTTCTTCCTTACTGAGGATCCTTAGAAGATAGTGTGTTCCGAATATTATGTAAAATTCTATTAAATGAGAGATAATTAAACTCTAATGATCTCATTTGATGGATATAGGGAGAAAATGTTCCCTTGAATCATAATGTGGGTTTCTATGCTCTTCATTCCTCTATGTAGGCCTCCCTAGATCACCAATTATGATACATTATTTAAGTAATTTATTGTTCTAATCCTTAGTTTACTTGTGATATTTATATTCTTCTATGGTTATATATGTATTGAGCTATTGATGATGTTCTTCATAGTGTAGACGGTATAATTCTATATTTGAAATGATTTTATCTAGGTTGGGTGTGTCCCATATCTTCAGGTGATGATAATAATACTTATTTCCCTAATTGGAGAATGTAACGTTGTATATTTCCAAAAAATTATTATAAAAAAAATATTTTTAAATTAATATATTAAAATAAACTTTGTTCTTTTAGTATAAACCAAAATTTTAAAAATATATTTATCAAATATGTTTTTATATATTATAATGTATGTGGGAATTTAATTTATTCACATAATTTTATTACAAAATTACAATACTGTGTTTTGGGAGATAGCTCAACAACTCTTGAAATGTTATAGGGACCAACCCCATGATCAAGTCTTAATAAGGGAGTAATTGCTACCACTATCATACATTCTTCCATACATCATTTATCAATATTATTTTTAATGTAAAAAAGAGATCTTTGGGAATTTAGAATATTATCTTTATGTATCTAGTTTTATATGATAACTAAATTTCATTTAAATTAATTTCAATTTCATCAAAAGAATAACGACATTATAATCTAATGGTTAACAATCTAGGATAATTGTTTATCTGAGAGAAAGTTCTAATATTAAAATATTTGGAAATGTATTTTATAATCATATAACATCCTCAAATATTTTTTAATTTTATATTAACAATAAATTATATTAATTTATATAAATTTATTACTAAAATTGTTATATTGTTATGGTATTTATTTTATTGGGAAGGATAAATGATCATTGATAATAAATATTTTGCATATCTTATAATTTTTTCTAAAAAACACCATTTTCAAAAATATGTATCTAAAACTAAAGTAAAAAACAATTATAATGATAATTCCTTAAAATAAATATTATTATAGAACAACAAAATATTAGTTATGATTCAAATAAAATATAGGTTATAAAATATATAAATGAAGTCACTCAAAAAAAATGTAAATACAGAGAAACATATTGTACAACAATTACATAATATCATAAAAAGGATAAATTCCAATTTATTAAAATTTTATATTTGAAAAGGTGCAGTATTTTTTTATGAAACATGATTGTCATTTAGAATTGTGGGGGTTTTTATTCATCTTATGAAGTATATTTTTAATGAAAATTAAACATTATAGTTTTTATAAATGCAACCACATTTATTAAATCATTGTGATGAATTATGATTTAAATAATTATAAAACAATTTCCATGAATGAAAATTTTTTTAATGTTTAAAATAATTATTTTATAAATATTAATTTGAATATAGAAATATGTGTTTGAAATTGTTTATCCAAGATTATAGTTCATTAAAATATATATCTTTTTTCGTTTCAATAATTTCAATGAAGTATTTCAATGATACCTTTTCTTGTGGAATGGATCAAATATAAAATAACCTTAATTTATTAAAAAAAACCAAAATATTTGTTTTAAAAATTCAATTTCAACGATATTTGTCCCAAATATATTTTTTGATATGGTAGCCCTAAAACACTATTATCCACCAGTATAAATACCACAACTCCATTCCCATGGGAAACCATGTCCCATTTTCGAGTCAAATACCAATATCTACTCATTTAAACCCTCCTCATTTTCATTGATTCATTAAATATGTTCTTTTGGTACCCAACCTATAGCATTTAATTCATTATTAAACTATAATGTCTTTAAGAAATATGTTAGTCAGCCTATTTTTGTAATTTTTTCCACATTATATATTTTAATCACCCAATAAAAATCATTATTTAAAAACAGTAAAATATTTTCATATTTATATATATAATACACTCATTTTATAATAATAAATTAATTTCCATTTATCATTTATATATATTATATACTATATTTCACTATCTTTTTTATATGTCCAAATAATAGAAATTATCATCTTCTGATATGGACCTTGGAGATGCTTTACTTTTGAATGCCAACACATATGGTTAGAGTATAAAATGTAATATAACTACAATTAAATTTATTCAATTATTTTATTAGTCACATTGAAATATGATATAAAACTAATAATCAAAATCTTGAAATCAAAATAAAAACTAGGTAATTTAAAAATTACAAGACTTCATACCATTATCACTCATATATTAATATTATTAATTAAATTTATATATCTAAAATTAATAATGATTAAAAAATTTATAAAATGATTCACATTAATATTATGTTTTTAGAAAATATAAGTTTATTACATAGCAGTCACAAATGTGATAAAATAAAACAGTACTAAAGGATGGATTATCTTAACTCAACACCCTTTCCTGAAACATAATCACTCATTTTTTAATAAAATTGTTTAAAATTGATTTGATTTAACCTATAGTGGTATTTATTTAATTTCATAAACATTTTTTTATGAATTTACTTCATAACATCATTAATTATTCCAGTAAGGTTTTATTTCTTCACAATATATAGCATTATGAATAATCCTTCTCAGTCCATGATAACATATATATTTATTTTATATCCATATTAATTAATTCCACAAATTTTTTCCACAATTATTTTGAATTATAAAGATTTAATCTCTTTTATAATATTTATATTTCACTTTATTTATTTTTCATATGGATGTTATCCTTTTTTAATTGATGTTAGTTTTTTTTTAAAACAATTATGATTAAAAAAAATTTCAGTTCACATTTATCATATTTTTATTAAAAACTAAAATTATTATATTTATAATTATTTCTTATCAATGTCTAAATATTTTGGATAAATTATTTATTCCTTCTCTTTTATTAATTTCCATTTTCATTTTAATGTTAAATTAATTTTTCTCATCCATAAAATCCATTTATTCTAACTATTTTCTTAATGTTTGTGGAAGGGAGTCAATAATAATTTTGATGGAAAATTTAATCGTAGACCAAATGGGTATCCCAATGTGATGTGAATTGGAATGTTATATCTTGTTTCCATGCTCACCAACTAATGTCATATAATGAAAACAAATTGTGTCATGTTTCCTTTTTAAAAACACCATGGAAGTATAAATTTTTAAATTTTTTGTTTTTGGAAACAATATTCACCATTACTTAATGGGGTTATCATACAACAAATTGATGAATAATGGATCAAAATAACCGAAAATATATTTTCAAATATACAATGAACACAACTAGAGAGGGTTGTTTTTATAGGTTGTCAGTATAGTGAAAGTGTGTGATGGGTCATGCCCAGGTTTTCTTTTTGTCATGATGGATGATCAGTCTGATATTTTAACAACAATAATATTCACGATCGAAAACATTAATCAAATAAAACCAAAAATTGATAAAATTTTGAAACCAAATAGTGGATCATTGCATATTATTTATAATAAAAATAATGAAATAATAATTACATATTTAGACACCATTCCTCATTCATGTTTATTTTAAACTATTTTTTTAAAATTTCATGGAATTTTGAGAATGAAAACGTTTATGAAAAAGAAATTTTATTTTCCTCATGATTAAATTTAAAGAGATTTCTCAAAATTAGTTTCCTTATAATGTGGAAATGATCTATGTTTCTATAACTATGATTACATTTATTTTATTATATTTATGATGGAATTATTTTTAAATTATATATATTATGTCATGATGTAATGATGTTTAAGAATCTTATTTTATTATATGGGTTATTATATACTGAATGATTTATGTTTTTTTGGCACACATATGAATGGATTCATTATGGGATTTGTGGGACCTATATCTACCTAATATTGATTGGTTAATGATTTATATCTCTTGATATAAACATTATTATAATGTAAAGTAAATATAGATCAGTATTTTAGGGATGGAATGACAAGTAAATATGGATCAATAATACATGGCTAGAATGAAAATTAAACCCGGTTAAGTAATAGACTATGTCCACTATGATGCTCTTGGAAACAAGGACATGACCACTATGAAAATAATTTAATATTCTTATTAGTTTTCCACAATTACATGTCTTATTCCAATTTTATTCTTTCATATTTTCATTTATTTTATGATTTATGAATTACGTACATCCCTATTTTATTTCATGTATTAGGATTTTGGTTCCTTTACGTTCAATCTTTTATGTTTTTTGTTCCCTATGTTTACCATTGCTAAGAATTGGAGATACCCATGTTTAGGTTTTCTTTTCCCCAGGATATAAAGAATTGTTTTAGGTAGAAAATGAAAATAGGAAGATCATTATGGGTGATGTTAATGATCTCTCACCATGTTAGAGGATTATATTCTGAGTATTAAAATACACCAAACTAATAGAGTCTTTGTCTGTCTTTTTATTTCCTATATTAAGTATTCTGCTTAAAAAAGGTAACGCACTTGTACGTCAAGATTGGGTCTCTATAGTTTGTATCAGAGAAAATGTTTAGTCAACCTTTAAAAATGATGATGTGAAAAGATTAATGAGATCCCTATATATATTTCTAAGGATATGATTAGGTATATCCTAAGGATATGTAAATTATAGGAAAAAAACATAGGGTTTATATGATTATCATGACTAACCTAGGGTTAAAGCGAAGATATCGTAGATTTAAATATTATATGTAATTTACCTTACGTACGTGTTTCAAATATTGGATATATATTTCTCACACTTATCATTCTGATTTAGTCAATAGCTATAAATACACATAACATAGATAACTAGTGAATGTTTCCGATGTGGAAATTATAGGAATTATGAAGATTGATTTCATAAGGGGATATATCATGAATATGGTACTAGTATTGGTCATACTACTAAGGATACAATGATTGTAAGAAACATGTGAATTTTATGTCATGTTCTTCCAGTATTGTTTACATTAATACAATGAATCATGAGGATGAGAATCCTTAATACATTATTCATATTTTAGGAATAACAAAGATGATTGATCATGGGTTATGGTTTAAGAATAATGTTGGATAATTGAGGTGTATATGATTCATTATACAAAGATTATGTAATATAAATCGTGAAACATATTATTATTTTTCTTTATATGTTTTTTATTAAGGACTGGAAGGGATATGTTTAATAGTTATAGGGAACCAAAATGTTATTTATGGATAAGGTGACTTTCTTGAAGAACATAAGATTAAGGGAAAGATAACCCTTTCCATGAACAATATGTTGTGATAATTATGTTTGGATAATGATATGTTATATTTGAATAAGTAAATTTTATAGTGCATGTTTTTTGGGAACTATTTATGGGGTTGTTAACAACATGGATATGATACCGTGGATGATGTATACAACTTTTTCAGACATAAATAATATATCTAATATGTTTTGGAATTATGAAACCATCATGTTTTTAATAAGTATATATTTTAATTTTTGTTATTACCATGACTCAAGAGAATGAATGATGATTTCATTCAAATGACTAGATTGTGACCAATAAGATATATCTTAGGATTTATGGGGGATAAATGACGGTATTCACATAATTGTTATATGACCTTTCTTGTAATTGTTTTTTTCATTCTGTGATTTTGGATAAAATTATTTTAGATAAGAATAAATGTTGGAATGGATTATGTAGGACATAAGATTGTATTGTTTGAGGATACTTTTTTTTAAATGTTATACTTATATAATTTTATAAAAATTTCAACATGCAGGACTGGTGGAAAATCCACACATCGGGTAAGGCTGCAGGAATCTAACAAACAATTGATGTGTGACATGCTTTTATTTCCTAACACTGGACCATGAGAAGTCCCTCGTTAGTATACATTAGTTTTATATTATTTCAGAGGTATGATAATTTTAGTAGAAATTAAATTTTTGGAATCATACACAATTAATCTCACCATTGATGGACTTATGAATATTTGATAACATGTTCTATCATTTTTCGTTTTGATAGATGGAATGACCTATCATTATATCACATGATCTGTTAACACTTCAAGAATGAAAAATTAAACATCATTTAATTAAAAAATTGGCGAAGTGGAAATTGTTCAGGGGATGATCTACTGTGAGATTGTAACCAAATTAAGTAAATATTTTAACATAGGAAAAAAATTTCAACTTTGGGAAAAGGATCGTGAAAACCAATAATAGTATCAAAGTATCATATTATTCGACAAATAAGATGGTCCCATAAATCATCAATGATTTATGGTCTTCTAGTAGTTATCATTCCCCAAACCATATATTCTATCACATTCTATCAGATCTTGATGGTTATATATTTCTTCCATATCCATTTTCACTTATAGCCCAAATTATCCTATTTGGAATCCCTGTGATGAGTTACTTTGGGAAACTGTTATGTTATTAACAATCATTTTAAAATGATTTCTTAGTATCCCTTTTTTCTATGTGGTTTTCCATGATAGAAACATTCAAGTAGAAAACAATTTATAACCTTGATGAATATCAAAGGCCAAATTCATTATAAAGGGGGTAGAATGTTACACCACAATATTTTATGAGATAGAATCTTTTTCATTTCTTTGATATATCGTGTTTTATGATACACCAGTATTAGAATTCACTATACACAACACCATATTATCTTGTAGTATACACAACACTATTCTTGTCTTGTGTTGCTCATAATTTCATGTTCTTTTGATAGAATTCATTACACGCAACACTGAGTGTATATTTTTTTCAATATATAAATGATCTATGTTTGGATTATGTTATATACAAATCGAATAGAATATCTCTCTACACATAACACTAACATGGCTTATGTTCCATGCAAGAGCGACCTCCCTCGACAGCTTGCATTTTAATTAATACCGAGTTTCACTAAATAACAATTTATTATTAAAATATTATATAACTATAAATTATGACTAGTATTAACCACATTTAGTTTTTTATAAAAGATTATCATTCATCAAACACATTTTCGAGAACATGATATGTGAAAAATATCAATATTTTAGATGAAAAAATTATTTTAAAAAAAATCAATTTTACAGCCTTCTCATGGCACATCTATTTTAAATATAGTTATCGAAACATTAATAAGTAAAATATTAAAAAAATATACATCTTCCATGGAAGAGGGACATAAAAATATACATTTCTTGGATTTTGGGTTTTTTCTAATAAAATTATAATTTTAAGGAATAGTAAAAAAAATATTGCATTATAACTCAAACCTACCTATTTATCTATTTTATTTATAAAGATAGAATATATATTTAATTTTTTTAAATTTTAATTGGATTTTATTTTTATCATTTAATCCAATTATGATCATTTGAAGTAATTTCACTTTTAAATAAAACATAAACATTTTTCAATATATTAATAGTTATTACTTCTTAAAAACCATATTTTTTATTATGACAACGAGAATTACTTTTAAATTATTTACCCCAACATCTGTGTTATGAATTTGGAAAAATTTATTCCCTATTTGGAAATAAAAGGTTAAATTATGGTAAATAGTTACCTTCTAGTTTTATAAATTATGAATATTAACTGTAGTAATTATTTTATTTACAATGGTTAAAAGAGTAAATCTGGTAAATAATGGTAAAAAATAATATTATAATTATATTAAACATTCATAACACATTTCGTAATCATATTGGATGAGATATTTGAAACAATGGACAACCTTGTGTCGATATTTGGACCACAAGGATTCACATGGATGAGAAAATGACATTTTATAATAATTAATTTAAAATACAAATAATTATAACCTAAAAATATATATTTGTGTAAATAGATTTAAATATATATATATATATATATATTACTGATATATTTATATATATATATTAATTATAATGCTAACAATATGTACTACATCATTGTATGTTATATTTTATTTTTAGACATTAGATAAATTTATTGATTTATGACAATTATGAGGTTGTGATTACGTGATTAATGAATGATACAAATAAATGAATTTATAAAAATTATAATAAATTTAATTTTAACATTTTTATTCCATACACTAATTGTATGGATTAAATTTTCATATTAAGTAAGTTTTAATGCCTTTTTTTTATGGAAGCAGGTTTTTATGAAAGTTTTTAAAAAGTCAAGTTGAATAGGGTCCAAAATTGACCTAATTCAAAATATAAAACATTAATTAGGTTATTTAATGATATTAAACTCATAAAAATCTATTATTCGAGAAACATTTTGAATATAATTTGAAATTTTTTATAAATAACCTTTTTTGGTTCTTTTGACATTATACGGTAATTACATTAACCAACAATATGTAAATAACATGATATCATGGTAAGATTAAAAAGGGTAAAACAATGGTTTAACAAAAAAAGGATAAAATAATATTCAATACATGTGTAAAAAATATCCGATGGTTTGTATTTGAATTAAAATCATCTCATAATTAAATTTAATAATGTTTGGGTCATTTTTAATAAAAAGATAATTTATAATAAATTTATATTTTTAGATTTTCCTAAAGTGTCTATCTCCTCTCTTATATTAGGTCACCTCCTCCATATCTTATTTACTCCATTTTGATAATTTATTCTCAGCTAAACCCTTCCCATTTCTCTTATCAACTTCCCTAGTTACATTATAGTGGTTTTGGTCTTCTCATAAGACTATCTCTAGTGCCCTAGTTGGAAATTTTAAAGAGGTACGTAGAATAAGATGAAATCTCTTCTACCGATTATTTCAAATTTATTTCTGCTTCTACTTTATCATTATTAGTTGTTTAATTATAAAGTAATAACATTAGTATCCCTCATATACTGATATTTTAATATATATATATATATATATATTAAACCACCATATTAATCCTTCTATATATCCAACGAAGAACGAAATCCCCTAGAGTATATACCTACAGATTATCGTCTCCACAACGCGATGATATTTATGCTCCATGTTTACAATTCATGAATGATTATAATTTATATATATTAAATATTTATGAAATATATGAAATAATAATTCTACTAGATTTATATATATTTATATATGACATTTACTTACATCCATTCAATTAAATAAGGAAAAAAAACAGCATTTATGTGTATGTACTACCTACTGTCTCCATGAATGGTGTATTTCATTTCATTTATCTATCTTATATATATATATATATACTTAATATATTTTATAGATAAATAATTTTATAAATTATAGAATTATTTAAACCATGATATAAGTTATAATATCAATAATAACAATTCAAAACATATATGATAAATAAAATGATTATTACGCAAAACGTTTCGTTAACAAGATGTTGACAATGTAACTGGTACTATAAAGTTGTAATTGAATCACATATGATATAATAAATATTATTATGGTTCTGTTACAAGATAAAAATATGTTTATACCCACAATACACAAGTTTCAAATACATATTGATGAAATCAGACAAAAGGTAATGTGTAATTTTGAAATCTCATTTTTATCCAAAATTATTTATCCGTAAGTATTTTCTGGGGTTATATTTATCAGCAATGTCAATGTTTTCTAAAGAAAATCATAAACTTTTTACTCTTCTTCCATGTATTTTTTATGACTTTTTTACCAATATTTTTACTTTTATTACAATATATGAAAGGAATCATTCTTTTTTTACCATATGATGTACTTTTTGACATTTACAGAAAAAGTATGAGGAGAATGATTTAGTTTAACATATAAGTAATTAATGGACTTTTATAGTTTCACGACACCTTATTTCAATGATTCATCCTTTAAACTATTTCACGGTTATTTTCAACTAAATTATGTCCTTATAAATTTTAATGATATTTTGATAAATGAAAACATTTTTGAAAATAAAAGGATATTTTCCTCCTAAATTAAGTTCAAGTGTTTTATCAAAATTATTTTCTATCTATTATTATTTAGAGTTATGATTATATCCCTGTGATTACTTTTATTAGATTATTTTTATGTCGGAATTATTTTTATCTTATATGGATTATGATATGATGGATTGATGTTTAAGAATCCCATTTTATAACAAGGGTTATATAATAATTGTTTCATTATCAGATGGGTGGGACCTATATCTCACTCAAATGAATTGGGTAAAGATTTATATCCCAAGATATTGACCTATCGAGAATGATATGTGAATCTGGATCAGTATTGTAGTGATGGAATGACATGTAAATATGGTTCAGTAATATATGGATGGATTGAAAAGTAAACTTGGTTCAGTAATGGACTATGTCTACTATGTTGGTCTTCACAGAAATACCATGGCTAATATGGAAATCAAATTATATTCTTATTAGTTTTCCACAATTACATGTTTTATGGCAATTTTATTCTATAATGGTTAATGTTTCACTATGATCTATTCCTTACATACTGCCATGATTTATTTTATATCTCAAGATTTTGATGACTTTACATTCAAATTTTTATGGTTTATATTCCCCATGTAATCCCATATTGTGCATTTGAGCTCATCCTTTTTACATTTTCATTTCCCCAGATAAAATGACATGTTTTAGGTAGGAAAACAAAAGAGAATATCTTTATGGGAGATGTTGAAATCTATAACCATGTTAGAAGATGATGTTCTGAGTGTCCAAATAGAATAAAATAATACGGTCATTGGGCATATTTTTGGTCTCAGGTCTTATGTATTCTAAATAAATGTAATGTATATGTACGTCATGTTAGGGTATCTATAGTTGTATTCAGAGTGAACGTTTAGAAAACCATTGAAAACTACAATGAAAAAACGTTACTTTTAAGCCTATAGAAATTTTTATGGATATGTCTAGGGGTTTCCTCAAGATATGAAAATTATATTTTACAAACCTAGGTTATTTATGATAATTCCGACTAACCTAGGGATAAACCAAAGATATCATATATTGAATTATTATAAGTAGTTTACATTGCATATGTGTTTTAAATCTATGATATGTATTTCTCATACTTTTCTTTCTGATCATAGTCAGTAGCCAAAACTACACATAACATTATAAAAAAGTTAATGTTTTAGATGTGGATATTATGGGAATTATGAAAATCGATTTCCATAGTTGAAAAATCATGTAGATGGTACATGTACTGGTCAATCTATAGAAGATAAAGATATTGTGAATGAAATGTGAAGGGTAAGTAATGTTCCTCCAGTATTGATTACATTAAAACTAAGACTCTTGAGGTAGATAAACATTAATACATGATTCAAATTTTAGGAATGGAAAATATGATGGATATTGAATAATGGTTTACAAATAAAAGTTAGACCATTGAGGTGTATATGTTTCAAAATTAGAAAATTATGTTATTAGAATTAGGAAATATATGAGGGTTTTTAGTATTATTTTTTCATTATTGATTAGAATGGATATGTAGAATAGTTCTTAAGAGCAAAAATGTGATTTAAGGATATGGTTATATACATGAAGACCATATGATTAAGGGAAATGTAGCCCTTAATATGTCCAACATGTTATGATATTTATTTTTATATAATGATATGTTGGATAAGATTAGGTAAATTAGACAATGATAGTTTCTTGGGAACTAACTATGGGGTTGTTAATAAGAGTGTTATGATATCATTGATGAAATGTAAAACATTTTGGGACTTAAGGAATATATCCAATATGTTTTGTAATGAGGAATCCTACATTTTTTCAATAACGATATATGGTAATTTAGGTTATTACCATAACTCAAGAGAATGAATTATTAATTCATTCAAATGTTTGGAATGTGACCAAGAGTATGTATCTTATGATTTACGGGGTATAAATTATGTTATTCACATGATTGTTATATGACTGATCTTGTAATAATTTTTCTGTGAGTTTGGATAGAAGTATTTTGGATAAGCCTAAAGTTTGGAATGGATTATAGTGGACATAAAATAGTATTTTTTAGGATAACACTTTTCTAAAATTTTATAGTAGTCTAATTTTATAAAAAGGACAACCCATAAGATGAGTGACAACCTGTCATATTGGAAAAGGCTACGGGAATTGAACCTACAATCGAAGTGCAATGGGTCTTTAACTCTTACCACTAGACTATGAGAAGCCACTAGTTAGTATAAAGTAATTTTATTTTATTTAAGAGATATAATATATGAATTATAAGTCATTTTTTGGAGAAATATACATTTTATTTCCCCATAGACGGACCTATGAATATTTGATAACATGTCCTTCCATTTTCGATGAGATATAAGGAATGCCCCATCATTATATCTCAATATCTGCTAATATTTCATGAATGGAAAATTCTACATCATATATTGAAAAAAATAGATGATGTGGTAATTATTCAGGGAATGATCAACATTGAGATAGTACCAAAATAATGTACATATTTATTTTTTGGAAAAATTATTCAATTTTAAGAAATAGATCTTAAAAAAATGTTAACTGAGTATCTTATTATATGATGAATCGGATGGTCCCTTAAATCATTAGAGATTTATGGATTTCTAGTAGTTAACATTCCATATACATTATTCTCTATCACTATCAATCAGAACATGATGGTTATATTTCTCATCCATATCTATGTTTTCAAATAAAAAATATGTTCTCCTTCGTGGAAACCTAGTGATATGATAATTTTGGTAACCTCTATGATTCTAAATTTACTTTTAAATTTATGTTTTTGTATCGCTTTTTGTTATGTGATTTTCCATGAAATAAGAAATCATGTAAAAACATTTTATAACCTGAGCGAATTTCATGGTTGAAATTCATTTCAATGGCGGTAGAATATAACACCCTGAGATTTTATGAGATAAATTCATTTTAATTTCATTGAGGTCATGTGTTGTACGTTACACCAATATTAGATTGTGAAATACCTCATCCAAATTATCTTTTTTATTTTCAAACAGTTTTAAGGGGGAAGTGAGAACCCTACATATAAACATGTCAAGCATCAATGGTTACAACTGAACAATTAAACTCAAGTCTCAGGCGATTGGAGTATTTTTCCCTAATCAATTTCCAGGGGTGGTAATTTACCTGGAAGCTTGAATCTTACCCTATTTTCTCTTCATAGTGCCTTTCTAGATACTCCCAAGACTTCATGTATTCTTCTTTCATAATATTCTCCATATTGATGCCTTTGACCAGTATATGATCTTTCTTTTCAATTCATTCTTCTTTCTCCCTTGTAACTTCCACTTGGATCTGTCTTCCCATCATTTGTTCAATATCATCCCTCGCCACCTTTATCACTAGAAAATCTTACTTCAATTCTTCTCCATAGTGCATAAGTAGTTTCAAGTGAGAATACAACTCTTTCTCTTCCAGGCTCTGCAGGCCGACTGAAGGACCTGCTGCAAGTTGTTGTCCAGGGGAATCTACCCTTTCCATCATCAGCTTCTCTGGTTCCATACTCACCTAGAATTGGTCATCTACCTTTGAGACTCAATATTCTTGAACTTGGGCCATTATAGAATTGTCCTTCATAGACTCCACTCATGTTTCTTGATGAAACTTGTGCTCCTTGGGTTTACTCTCTTTCTTGGCCGACCGAGTCTCTATCGGTTTAGAAAGATAAGAGTAGCCTTTCCGCCCCTTATTTTTCATCTTTTTGGAAACAATACAACTTCCCAGGTCCATATTTTCCTTACTCCATTTATTATTTATTATGTTGTGCAAGCCTTTCTCAGCCCCTCCAAAACCAATATCTTCTTATGAATGGCCTCCATGGGAATCGGCTTCTGATGGATAGTAGGGGCCGCCTACAAACTCTCCCTTCTGGCTTAGACATTCAAATATATTGTCAATGTGGAGGCTGTACAATATCCTCTCCGATTTGGCTCCCTAGAATGTGACCAAAGGTATACCTACCTTAATTGAATGCTCCTCCCACTCATGTCCATCCTTACACTTTCCCTTTTCAGGTGAATGTATCCCCCTGGCCGGGGTGTTTCTCTCACTAATATGCACTGCCATCGCATATGAGCATGGTTTAAAACTAACCGCACCCTTGGGTGATGATTCACTGAAGGCCCCTAAATCCCGATAATGATCCATAAACAGTTTTAAAGGATCCTCAACAACCACACTGGCCTGGTCACCCCCAAAAACCACCTTAGTGCCAGGAGGGATCCCCAATTCACTCCGCAGTCTGCTAAAAATCCCTGCTACAATGGGTTCTGGAGGAGTAATCTTAACTTGTTTTTTAAACGCTACTTCAGTCGAACCCGTGGGCAAGTCAACCTTCCTGATCCCCTTCCCAGAACCTTCACAATCTTCTCCTAACCTTGCACCCTCCCAAAGACATACTGAACCATCGTCGACAGGACGACCACCCTATACCCATTCCGCCTGAGCCTCCATATTGGCTCCATGTTTCCTCGCCATGTGCCTGCATATTTCGAAAATATGCCCATGAATATTGCATAGGGAATAATAATCGAACCAGGATTCAAAAGTGACATTATGATTATATCTAAACTCTTCTCCCACTACAATCCAGAAATATTCCTCGGGGGGCTTCGAGACATCAACCTCGACACACACCCTTGGAGAGATTAGGTGACACAACTCGCGGGTCCGATTGTCGGTACAGAGGAACTGCCGCACTAGGTTTCCAAGGAAACAAAGAATCGAGGGATTTTGAAATGGAAGAGGATGTTCAGTGAATCTTACCCAAATCTCCATCTATGTAGGATCTCTTTTCATATGGAGATAATATGACAAGCTAAATATGAGAAATCGAGCACCATCCCAGGAGTGAGGCATGCTCGACTAGGTGAGAATCAGTTATTATTCTAAGGTGAACAAAATCATGAATCCCCTAGAGTCGAGGAGGCCGACAATAGAATGCTCTTGAAAAACCCATTTATCAAAAATGAAGTTGTCGAAGATATCCACCGATGGATGCCGCCGCTTGAAACGCACAATCAGGGTCAGGTCTAGCAGGGAGGAAGCCTCTGAGAATTCCAGGTTCAAGATCGGACGAAGAGGGCTCCCCTCGAAGATTTTGAGGACCTTCGGACTGACGAAAATCTAAGGAATGGAAGGAATTAAGTCGGGGTTCGAGAATGGAATAAAGAGAGGAGCCCAAGCATCAAGGGGATGCAGCATGGGGCCCTGCCCCTCTGACGGGGGAGGGGCCGGAGCAAGGATCATCGCCACCTAGGGCTCCCCTCAAAGCTTTCTATCTCCCTCTTCCCTCCACCGTAAACCACCCTTGTGCAATACACAACACCGTATAAGCTTGTAGTATATACGACACTATTCTTTTCTTCTGTTACACATAATTTCATGTTTTTTTGAAAGAATTAATTTCATGAAACAATGAGTATATACTTTTTTCAATGTATAAATGAACTATGTTTGGATTATGTTATATGAAACACCAAAGGAAGAATTCACTACACGTAACACTAGTTTGGATTGTGTTACATGAAAAAATGACCTCTCTTGATTTCTTGCATTGTACACAACACCGAGTTTCAATAAACAACAATATATTATTACAATATTTTATAAATATCCATTATGAACAGTTTTAACTTCATTATTAATTTTATATAACATAATAATTAATCATAAACATTTTCTAGGAAATGATATAGGAGAAAAATCAATTTTTTTAATAAAAGAAGAAATTTTCAATAAATTGAGTTTTACTACTTTTTAATAGAGTACTGAATTTAAATATAGTGCCTGAAACATGTATATGTCAAAATTTTCAAAATAAACATATTATATTTAATAGGGTGGTAAAAATTTACTTTTTTTGAATTTTTTTTTCTATAACAAAATAATTAATTTTAATGAATAGTGAAAAATACGACATTTTAACTGGAAACGGCCTTTTAATTTAATTTATTTATATAGTTATATTATATTATTAATTGGTTTTAAAGTGTAATTGGATTATATTTTTATCAATTAATTCATTAATTGTCATTGAATATAATTCTACTTTTAAATTGGACATAATATCATGTCAATCTTTTGATAGTCATTACTTCCTAAAAACATGCTTTTTTGGTTTTGACAATGACACTTATTTTTAAATTAATTAATGCTACATATGGGATTATAATTTTGAAAATTTGATTCCATATTTGGAATCATAAGTTTTAAATTTTGTAAATATGTACCTTTTATATTTAGACATTATGACTAGTAACTTCGGAAATTATTTTATTTACCATGGTTAAAAAGGAAAATAATGTAATTAATGTTAAAAAATAATATTATAATAATAATAAACTATCCTAACACATATCCTAATACAATTGGATGATAAATTTATGACCATGGGAATAATTTTGTTTATTTTGGGACCACATGGATTCACATGGATGAGAAAATTAAATTGCATAAAAAATAATTTAAATTAGAGATAATTATAATCAAAACATATATCTTTAACTGAATGGATTTAAATATTGGATTATATAACTGATATATATGTCTAAATATATTAATTATAAATATAATAATATTTAATAGATCATGATATTTTATTTATTATTTTTAGACATTATATAAATATATTTATTTATGACACAATTACAATGTTTTGATCTCCTCATTAATGAATGATTCAAATAAATGAATTTCTAAATATTAAAATTAATTTAATTTCAAAATATTGATCCCATCGAAAAATTTTATGGATTACATTGACATATTTTTTATTATTTAATATATTTGGATTGAAGGAATCGGTTTGTTATTAATTTTTAAAAAAATCAAGTATGAATATTATCGACAATTGACATAATTCATAACATAAAACATAAAATAGTTTATTAGGTGATATTATATTCATAAAAATATATGATTCAACCAAATGGTTAATATAAGTCAAAATATTTAATAAATATCATTCTTGGGCCTTTTGATGTGGTCTTTTAATTACATTAACCCACAATGTTTAAATAACATGATATCAAGGTAAGATTAAAAAGTGTAAAATATGGGTAATCAAAAAAAGATAATGATAAAAAAATATATAAAACTTGTATAAAAATTATTGGATAATGGTTATTAGAACCCACATTATTTATATTCAAATAAAATAATTTTTAGACCATATTTAATATAAATTTAATTTATAATAAATTAATATTTTGAGAGTTTCATAAAGTGACCCTCTCATATCTTGTAAAGGAGAACCACCTCCCTCTCATCTTCACTCCATTTTTAGCCTTAATTCTTGGACAAAACCTGAACATTTATTTTCTAAACTTCCCTAGTTAAATTCTAGAGGTTCTGTTATTCCCGAAAGACTTCTCTATTTCCCTAAGACAAAATTTAAATAAGGCATGTCTAGGAAGAGGTAATATCTTCTACTGATTCATTCAAATTTATTTTTTCTTCTACTTCTCGTTAATTAGTTATTTAATTAAAATTTAATATCATAGGTATAAATAATCTCATGAAATGTTATAATAAATATTAAACAATTATATTTCACCTTCTATCCATCCGATGAAAATGAAATCATCGCATGTGTGTACGTACGACTTACAGTCTCCACGACTCGATAAGATTCATTATCAATGTTAAGAATTAATGAATGATAATGAATTATATATAATAAATAATCATTAAATAAATGAAATAATAATTTTATTGGATTTATATATATATATGTCATTTACACACATCAAACTAGTTCAATAGGGAAACGAAAACAATAGTCATGAGTATGTATGACCAACCATCTCCATGAACGGTGTATTCCATTTCATTTATCAATATTATATATATATATATATATATTCTTATACATAATATATTTTCTATATAAATAATTATTTACATTCAGGATGTTAGTAAATCATGATATAAGTAATAATATATAGAGTAACAATTCAAAACACACACAATAACTAAAACAATTATTACCCAAAATGTTTCATTAACATGAAATTGAAAACTTTACGGGTAATATAATGTCTTATGTGAATCATATATGATTACATAAATAATATTGTGGTTCATTTATAAGTTAAAAATATTTTTAAAACCACAATACATGAGTTTTATACACATATGTAATAAATCGGACCTAAGGTGAATGATATTTTTTCAATCTCAATTTTATCTGAGATTCTATTTCTATAATTATTTATTGGGGTTATATTTATCATCAATGTCCTTGATTTGTAAAAATGTATTCATAAAAGGTTTACTATTCTTCCACGTATTGTTATTGTCATTTTACCCATTTTTTAATTATACTTCAAGTTATTGAGGGAATATTTGTTTTGTTTACCATACATGGATCTTTTTTGAATTTTATGGAAAATGTATTAAGAAAATTCTTTTGTTTAACTTATAGGAATTAATGGTTTTTTACAGTTTCAAAAACCTTATTTACATGAAACATCATATTTAATATTTCATGCTCATTTTAAAATGAATAATTTTCTCTAATTATTGCATGGTATTTTGGGAAAAGAAAACATTTTTTAAAAAGAATGAATATTTTCCTCAGGATTTAAGTTCAAGTGTTTTATCAAGATTATTTTCCATATAGGCTGAAAAAAGTCTCTGTATCTATCCATATGATTACTTTAATACGATTTCAGTTTTTATGGAAGAATTTTTATATTAAATGGATTTTTTTACGATGTCATAATCTATAAGAATCCCATTTTATTACATGGGTTATTCTATGATGAATGATTTATGTTTTTGGGAACACATTATAATTGTTTGATAATGAGATGGGTGAGATGTATTTCTATAATGCACTAACCCCAGAATCCGAGAATCGATTTATTATTTTAATACATTAGAATGATTATAAGGAACCATATCTCAAAATAATGATTAGTTTAGCAGTATTGGAAATAGATTACATACATAAACTTCACAACACAATTTCAAACATAAAACATAACATATATTGTTCTTTGAGAATGTAATTATTCCATTTTAGCTTAACCTAGAATATAATCCATAATACACTTCTTGGAAATCCTAGGAATATAAAACATAATAAAGGGGTGATCTTAGATGCTTGGTGAGGGTAATTAATTTAGAGAAATATAAGATAAACAATATGCATGGTGAATAATTGAAAACACATGCCTTTATAAACAATAAACATGAACCCTTAATGGAAGAAATATGAGCCGATTATATAATGCTATAATAAAACATAGTCATGGGTATTATACTAGTCTTATAACCACATAAACCATCTATTTTATTTTCATAATGAGGGAATGTATAATTCCAGACATTCTGAAACATTTTTTCAAGGCCTTGGCCAAGACGTCTAAAAATGATTAAGGCCACGGCCAAAACCATATATCAAATTTTGAAAGGCCTCTTTCAATCCCATGTATAATCGTCTCATGAGACATACCGATGCATCCAGGAGCTATAAAGGGCTCCACCTGTCACTTACTAAGTCCAATGCATTCCACTTTTGAAATGGTTTAAACATAAAATAAACATTCATATTAAAACTAACATACAAAATGTCAACACATTATCCATAAACCATGAATGGTATAAAAATAAAACATAAATAGTAAAACATATCACAAAACCTTCAATATAATATGGATGATTTGTATCATAATAAATCAACTTCAAACATATTTAAAATCCATCAAGGGAAGTTGAAATAGATGAAAATGATTTGTAAAACTCTTTGATAGAAATATCACTTTATCATGAAAACATTTAAATGCATGTAATTTAGAAATAAATTCATTTAAAGATATTTTTGAATCAATGTGTCCCATATGACTTTGAAACGTCTGAAAGTAATTAACATTTTCAAAACATTGATGTCCATAAAAATAAATCCTTAAAAAACATTTTGAAAACATGGTCATTAATGTGAATGATATAGAAGAATAAATCCTTAAAACATTTAATAAGATATTTTAGTAAAAATTTATCTTAAAATAATTTCATTGTAAAATCTTTTATGAATCATTTAAATTGAAAAAAAAATATTTCCAAGTAAAAACATACATATAAACAATATCGAATAATAATGAGATTAAGGAATTAACTCTTACCTTCCACTTTCCGTCAGTCAAGGGTACGTTTAACCTCCTGTATAATAACCACAGTATGCTATTCAATTATACAAGAACCATATTCATATTTATTATATCTTAAATGATTATTTAATGACTTTATACTACCCATTTAATAATGGTTTCCATGTTAAATTAAAATTTTGGGTTATAATCGGATTCTTTATCGTACATGTTTTAACTTGTTATTCTTGATCTTATCATTTATATCATGATTTAAATATTTATATAATATAAACCTTGAATTATGTATCATTTATATTTAGAATATAAATATTTATAATATATAGATATACGAAATTAAAGGCACCGTTTATGGAGACAGTAGGCCGTACATACGCCAAAACGCTATTTCTGTTTTCATATCGTATTGAATGGAAGTAAGTGAATAAGACATATATAAGTACATAAATATATATATATATATATCCAGTAGAATTATTATTTCATATATAACATACTTATTAATAATATATATTTTTATAATCATCGTTGGATGGTGAACGTGGGAATGAATCTCACTGCATCGTGGAGACGGTAATCTGAATGTATGCATGAGTGGAAATATCATTATATTGATGGTGAAATTGTTTGTAATTGGATGGTATATCATATATAAAGAATAAATAACATGTCATAATAATTATTTACATCATTGATACTCATTATTATACCCATCAAATAATGAAGTGTTTTCATAACAAACTACACCATCATGTATAGACGGTAAGTAGTACATACGCACGTTTGGTGACTTTTTCAGTTAGAGGATGTATAGAATAAAAGATATGGTTGAACCATATTTATAATAACATAAATTTTTGGTGTAGGTACTTTAGTTTTTATTTTTTTTAAGGAAACACAAATCAAAGAGGAAGTGAAAGATAAATGAACATGAAAGAGGGTGGTGAAATTATTACCTCTTCTTCTTGTGTTTGCTTTTGAGTTGATCAAAAGGGCTCTTTAGGATGGCTTTGTGATCAAAGTAAGGACTATAGGATTATTTGAGTGATGTTCATAGATATTTGGGGTGTGGTTGGCCGATCCAAATGGATTTGGAGATGTGATTTCGGGAGAAGGTAAAGTTCCCTTTTATTAGAGGGGCGAGGGTCACTTTACGAAAATATTTAAATATTAATTTATTATACAGTCACTTTCAGTTAATAATCGCTCAAAATGAATTTATTTTGAAAATTAGGTGGTTATATGTCGAAATACTTTCAACCAATATGTTTTAGTCATGTTTAGGTTACCATTTTAACCTTATCATTTAGATTTAACTCTTAGTTAAATGGTTTAACTTTTACCGTGTTTTCAGGTATTATTACACTATATGGTTAATAAAAAGACAATAAAACTTTCAGGTAAACCTAATGTAATTATTTATTGACATATATAATATTATTTATGCTCTTTTTCTGATAATTACTTTTTTAGGAATATTATATCAACCAAAAATATTGTATTTCTTTAAAAAAATAATTTCTGTCAATTTTGACACTATTTGGTATTTTGTTTTTGTGAAAGTCATAACAATATTATCACTTAGAAAAATATTAATATAATTAACCCAAACATGTAATATTATCTTAAAAAACTATTTTAATTCATCAGAAGTCTCAATTTACATTTAATGAGTTATTTATAATATCAATTATTTTAGTATTTCATTAATAATGTAATTACTATATCATCATTGTGTCAAAAACCTTTATATTATATAATTCCTAAAAATTATAAATAAAATACCATTATTTAGTAAATATTTTTATCTTTCTAATTAATATTTACAATCTAATTATTATTGTGTTTGACCATATATTAAAAATGGTTTCGTTATTAAACATTGAATTTCAAACTTTTTACTCTTCTTTAAATAAAATAATAATAAATGTCCTCATCTATTCCATGTGGAACAAATAGGATCATATTTTATTCCTAAGATAGTTTTTAGTCAAATTAAACTTATCCAATAAAATTAAGACACGTGTTAGGTTAATTATAATATCATTTTTACCCTTATTTGCCCTATTTACCTATAACCGCAGTAAACAAAGTCAAAAGTTACTATTCACCAAAAATTATTTTCATTTTATTGAACCAAATGTTACTTAATGATTTCAACCATGTATATCAGATTTTTGAAATTAAACTCACCAATGTGGTGAAATTAGGTTTTAATAAAATTTGCAAATACTTCTAGAAGGTGGGTAAAAAATGTTAAAATGTTCAATACAATCTTCTACATCTAATTTTATTATAAAAAGACCACAATTAATTAAATTGAACATATATAGGTACTATATATTTATTTTTTCTTACAATAAATTTAAATAAAATAAATAATTATTTATATAAAAAGTCAGTTTTATATAATAACACAATAGTTTTCACTATTCATCAAAAATTGAATGTTTTTAGAAAAATACCAAAAATTTACCCAAAGCTACATTTGATATTCCTAATTCAAAAATGAAGTCCATTTTACCAAATTAAAAACATAGAAGTTTCATTTGTTAATTTAAAATTAATTCTCATTGTCAAAACCAAAAAGCGGGTTTTTAAAAAAGTAATAACTACCAAAAGATTGAAATGTGTTTATGTCAAATTTTTATGTCAAATTACATAAAAATCCTAAATTATATTAAATTATTGAAATTTAATCTAATTATACTTCAAAACCATTCCAATTTGTAATTTATAACTATAAATTATTTTGATTAAAAAAATTGTTTTTAATTAAGACATAGTATTCTTCACTATTCATTAAAATATAAATGTTTTCAGAAAAGTACCAAAAATTTTCCCAAACCTAAATTTTTACGTCCCGCTTCTAAATGAAATTTTTTTTTCAATTTTAATATAAATGTGTAAGATATTGCATTTTAAAAAAATCACCATTAGTGGGTGGTAAAATTTCATTTTTTAAAAATACATCCTTTATCTGAAAAAATGAATTTGTTTTTATATTATGTCTAAGAAATACAAAATATGGGTGTTAAAAATATATAGAGTATATAAGATTCAAAATTCAATTAATATTATTCATAACCGCTTTTTGAATGGTTAGTTTGGTAAGTTTTGGTGCATCTGAACTCGGTGTAGCATGTAGCGCAAGCTATTGAATTATATTAATGAGATAACATACTATAAAATATTGGGGTGTTACATTCGGCACTTCTATAAATTACTTCCTCTCAATTTGAAATGTTTCCTCGAAAATAAAAGGTTAAAAGTAGAAAAATACCTTTGTGGAAAACCCACATAAGAAAATTGGTTAATAAAATTTAGTCTTAATAATAGAGAAAGAAAATAATAAAATCATCACCAAATTATGATCTTGATTAGGAAAACATTGGTGTAAATTAGAGACACATAATTGGAGGAAAAACGTAAATATTTTTATAGAGTGATTGAGGTCATAAATCATAGACAAGTGTAATTTTGAGGTCCTCGGTGACATCAATCTAAGATAATGTAAAATATCATCAGTTCAACAAAACATAAGGATTATGATAACACATTATTTATTTGAATATCACTTCCCTAAAGATTAAAAATATATTTCATAATAAAATATGAGGAATATATATATATATATTTCATGTATAGTTACATCCTTCAACTAATTCCTTCCACATACTCATCTTTAACAACAAAGGATAATAGAATTCAAAAATATTTTATTTATCCTAATTGTATTGGGTTCCAAAAAAAATTAATTTATAATTAATCTTTAAAAGTATTTAAAAAAACTATATTATATAAACCATGAAATCATGTAGGTCAGTGTTATGTGATTCACCCTTGTCGCTCTTCGATTGCAGATCAAGTCTCACCCGACCTCCAGGTTGTCATTTTTATAATAATCCAAAAAATAATATTAAGGAATGTTTTATCCATAAAAACAATATCCAATGTCAATCTTAGTCTATTACAACTTTTATACTTATCCAAAAATCATATTTCCAAACACACAATCAAAAATTTATAAGGAAGGTAAACACAATGAATATCTTTTTATCCATGTAAAAACATGTGAATACCATCATTATGTATTCTTTTAAAACATGGTAAGACCCTAAATTCCCTTAATACCATATCGATTAAATTCATCCTCCCTTATTCCTTGTAGAATATTGGACATACTCCTTATATCTAGAAATTTTGTAAACTCCCACAATGATGGCATAAACAAAAAATTAATCAGGTCCAAGGATGTCAATAATATCGAATATGATTTATCCAAATCAATCATCTCTTATTCCAAAATCAATACCTCGGTATCAGGAACATATTAAATTATTATCTTTCCTTCAACCATGTATTTTCCAAAAAAATAGCATTTTATTGAGTCACTTTTCTTGGTACCACACAATCTCAAAACCTTAATGAAATTGTATAGTAGTATAATCCTTATATACTTCATAATTACTATATTTAGATCATCGTTGATAAAATACTCAAATGAAATAGTTATTTAATATAAACATAAGAAAACTAGTCATTACTCTTCATATGTGGTAATATAATAACTTATTTATGATCCAAAAACATCATTTGGGGTAAATTCTAATGATTGGGACATTGATTTTTGTAGTGTCCTATCTACTTACAGATGAATAATTGCACATTAGAAACCTTTTTCTTACCCTTGAAATCACATACATGGTGTCCTTTTTCCCACACTTGACCAAGATGATTATTTATGCAGTTATCAAATATGGGAAAATCCTTCTATCCCCTCTTCCAATTATCCATATTTCTCTCTTCTATGCTTTTCTTCTCTAGCTTCCCTTCAAAGCAAAAGGACTCAGAGAATTCATTATTTATCATATTAACACTTGATATTATTTCTTCATATGATGATAATACATGGGAGATAATTTTCTTTCAAAATGTTGGCTTAATAATATGAAATATGTGATTATTTGTATAATTTGGATCATGTGTATTACAGGACTTCTCATTTCATCTATTAGGCGCCATTTCAAAAAAATTGCATAAAAAAGGATAGTTTCGGAATTGCAATAAATAATTACAAAATTGTAAAATACCTAACTTAAATTGAAAAGATTATGCGTATAATCTATAATCATAAAATATTTTATTTGAGAATGTATTTACTCCTAAATCCTTAATAATGTCTTGTAATGAAAATTTTAATTATCCAAAGCATATCCCCCAGGAGTGTCGTAGCCAAGAGTGAAACAAGGTCTGTTGTCGTGTACTAGGATACCCCAGGCCAAGCCCGAAACTCCTTGTCAGAGTTTTCACTCCTAGGTACATTTGTGCCAGATCTGCCTCTACCTGCTTGTATCCAGACAAGGATGTATTGTAATGAAAATACACAAATCTATATATTAACAAAATTCAATGTTGTTCTTATATAATAATTCTCAAATTATATCATATTATAATGTTCTCTAATTAGAGTTTATCTAAATATATTTCCATGGTTTTTTCTAAACATCCTATGATACCCACTATAATTCCCTAACCCCATAAGCCTAGAGTCAGTGCATTATTTTAATATAATGTCTAGATTACAAGGAATCAAGTCTTGAAAGACAGATCCGTTTAGTAGACTTGGAAATAGATTACATACATCAAAATCACATTACAATTTCAAACGTAAAATATATCGTGGATAGTTCTTTGGGAATTTCATTATTACCTTTTAGCATAACCCTTCATATCAATCATAATACACTTCTTAGAATTCCTGGGAAAATAAAACATAAGGAAGGGGTGATCTCATATTCTCAGTGAGGGTATACAATTTAGCGGAAGATAACATAAATAATAGTCATGTTGAATAATTTAAAACACTTGCATTTACAAATAATAAACATGAACACTTTGTGCAAGAAATATGAGTTGAGTAAATAATGTCATAATAAAACATAGTCATGTGTATTCTACTAGATGAATTACCACATGAAACATCAATATTATTTTTATAATGAGGGAATGTATAATTGTAGACATTCTAAAACATTTTGTCAAGGCCTCGTCCAAGACGTCTAAAAATGATTAAGTCCTCAGTCAAAACTATATATCAAATTGGGAGAGGCCTCATCCAATTCTCCGTCTAATTGTCTCATGAGACCTACTGATGCATCGAGGATCTATAACGGGATACACCCGTTAATTACTAATTTCAATGCCTTCCCCATATGAAAAGGTTTAATCATAACATAAACATTCATTTTAAAAATAGCATTCAAAATGTCAATAATTTATTCATAAACCATGAATGTTATAAAAATAAAATAGGCACAGTAAAACATATCACATGTATGTTGAATTTTTCATTTAGATGGTGCATAGAATAAAAAATATGGTTGTAACATATTTATAATAACATAAAAGTATTTTTCAGGTACTCTAGATATTATTTTGGAATGTAAACAAAAAATAAAGATGATGTGGAAGATAAAAATAACTTTAAAGAGGGTGGTGAAATGTTTATCTCTTCTTCGGGTGATTCTTTTAGAGTTTGTCAAAAGGGCTCTTTAGTATGGCTTTATGATAAAATTTTGGACACTAGGATGATGTAATGGATTTTTGGAGGATATGTTGGCATGTGTTGGCCGATCCATATGGCTTTAGAGGTGGGATTTTGTGAGAAGAGGAAGCGCCCTTTTATAATAGGGGTGAGGGTCCCTTTAGGAAAAGATTAAAATATTTTTTTATTATACAATAATATTCGAATTATAATGGATAAAAAAGAATTTATTTCGAGCCTTAGGTTGTTGTGGGTCTAAATGCACTCAATAAATAGGTTTTATACATGTTTAGGTTACCATTGAACCATATCTTTTATATTTAACTCTTAGTTAAATAGATTAACTTTTATTGTGTCTTCATGTATTCTTACACTATATGGTTAATAAAAATAATCTAAACATTCAAAACAACCTAAAGTGTTTAATTAATTATATGTAAAAAATTATTTATTCCCTTTGGCTGAACCTTATTTTTTTAGTAGTATTATATCAACCAATAATAAAATATTTGTTTTAAAAATTAATTTATGTCATTTTTTGCAACTATTTCATATTTTGATTTTGTGAAAGCCATTAAAACCTTATATCTTAAAAAAAATTATCTAATCAACCCTAACACGTCATATTAACCTATTATATTAGTTTAATTTATCATAAGTCTAAATTTACATTTATTTGGATATTTATAATATCAATAATTTTAAAATTTCGTTAATAAGGTAATTACTGCATCATCATTGTGTGACAAATAATTTAAATTATTTAATTTATAAATTTTTTTAAAAAACTAAAATTATGTAGGAAATATTTTTATCTTTCTAATTAATATTATACTCGAATTTATATTTTGTGTAACCCTACATAAAAATGGTTTAGTTATTAATCATTGAATTTGACACTATTAACTCTTCTTTAAATAAAATAACAATAATTGTCTTAATATTTACCAAGTAGACAAAATAAGATTTTATTTTATTCCTAATAATGTTTTTATTTTAAATACAGTTATCAAATAGAGTTAGGTCATGTGTTAGGGTAATTATAATATCATTTTTACCCTTATTAACCAATTTAATTTTATCCGCGGTAAAAAAAAGTCAAAAGATAATATTCACCAAAAACTATTTTCATCTTAATGAACTGAATATTACTTACTAATTTTAACCGTGTCTCTCTAATTTTTGAAATTCAACACACAGAAGCAGTGAAATTATGTTTTAGGTATATTTTCAAATACTCTTATAAGTTGGGTAAAAAATGTTAAAAAGTTCAATAAAATCTTATACATCTAATTATATTATAAAATGACTCCAATGATTTAAATTGAACTTATATAGTTATTATATATCTATTTTTTCTTTAAATAAATTTAAATAATATAAATAATTTTTTAAATATAAATTCATTTTTAAATAATAACTCAGTGTTTTTCACCCTTCATCAAAAATTGAAAGTTTTCAGAAAAATACCAAAAATTTACCGTAAGATAATTTTGATATTATGAATTATAAAATTAAGTCTATTTAACCAAATTCAATACATAAAAGTTTCATTTATTAATTTAAAATTATTTCTCGCTGTCAAAACAAAAATGAGGGTTTTTAAAAAAAAAGTAAAAACAATCGGAAGAATGACATTTTTTATGTCGAATTTAAATGTGAAATTAAATATAATGACCTACACTATATTAAATGATAAAAATATAATATAATAATAATTCAAAATAATTAAAATTATTTATTTATTACTATAAATTATTTTTATTAATAAAGTATTTTTCAATTAAAACATTGTATTTTTCACTATTCATCAAAATATGAAATTTATCAGAAAAGTAAAAAATTTGTCCAAAATAATTTTTTATTTCTCACTTCTACATAAGATTTTTATTCTATAAAATTTTATATAAAAGTGTAACATATTTCATTTAAAAAAATTCAGCATTAGTGGGATGCAAAATTACATTTTTGAAAAAATACTTCCTTAGTTGAAAATTTGAATTTGTTCTTATATTATGTCTAAGAAGCACATAATATGGGTTTTAAAATTATATAGATTATATACGATTCAAAATTAATTTAATACTATTCGTAACTGCTTTTTAATGGCTAGTTTGGTAAGATGTGATCTGTTCGAACTCAGTGTTTCTTGTAGTGCGAGATATTTAATTACTTTAACAATATAGTGTAATATAAAATCTTGGGGTGTTACAATATCTCCCTGCAATACATTGGAGAATGATTAATATCTCATGAGATAGACATGAATGTAATGGTATATAAATCTGGTTCAGTAATGCTGTGTTGGAACAACTAGTAAATCTGGTTCAGTAATAGATGGCTGGAACCACAAGAAAACATGGTTTAGTAGTGGACTATGTCCACTATGATAGACATGGTAGAAATTCTATGGATACTATGGAATAATATTATATTCTTATTATTTTTCCATAATTACATGTTGGATTCCCCTGTTATTCTATCATTGTTAATGATTTTTTACAATCTATTCCCTACATGTTGCCCGTCTTTATATCATGTCTCATGATTTTGATGTCATTACATTCAATTGTTTATAGTTTATGTTTTCCATGATTAACATTACTGAGCATTAGAGCTCACCCTTTTTATGTATTCTTTTCCCCAAGATATAATGAAATGTTTTAGGTTGGTAAACAAAAGGGTAAGATCTTTATGGGTGATGTTGATGATCTTACACTATAATAGAATATGATGTTTCGAGTTTCCAAACACACTAAAATAATATGGTCATTGGGAAAAAAAACTTCATGTATAATGTATTCTGGAAAAAATGTAATATACATGTACATTATGATAGGGTCTCTAATGTTATAAAGTAACTCATGTGTTTTGGTTCTTCTATGTATATGGATACACTATGCCTATACTTATGCGACACTTCTCACCACAGGAGTGTCCTTATCATAAGATTTAATGAAAAAGGGGAGCTTATTCCACAACACTTGCTCCATCGACCACTAACCATGAGTCCTAAATATATCCAACACCATCACCCCAACATCCCATTCAAATAAAATAAAATGATCTTCTTAGACGTTCACATATATATATATAACTTATATTTACGTGTGACACTTATCTCGAGTTATGTTTACACATGTCGTAACATCAGGCGTAAAATCCAAACCAAGAAGATTGATGTGTCAAAACACCTGATCCTTTTTTAACATCATCATACTTATTGGGATGACTATAATTCCTCATTTTTTCCATGAATCCCTACCTCATATTTTACCATATATTGAAGCCTAAACACTCATAGTTTATATAATTTCTAATTAACTCAAACTATTTTCAACTCATTTATTAACATGACAAGTACTACTTGTAACGACACATATTACCCAAATAATTGTTTTCACAATGGCACAAATTTTTAATCTTTCAGTATTCCTAATGAACCAATTAAAAGAGTTGCTGTTAAACCATAAAAATGATTAATAGATAATTAAAATTATCATATATTACTGTAAATCTAGATGAGGACATATCGATTCTTCCATCACTAATTTAGACAAAGAGGATGGTCACTTGACCTACTAAGAGGCTGGACATGCGTTAGGCAAGTCATACCAATTGAAACATTGAATTAATTGATGATAATTCCCATATAAAGGGTAAAATAACTCCACTAATACCCATAAAATAGGTTTTCGATTAAAAATGATGAAATCTACTTCAGAAAATGAAAGTCGAAAAGAATAATGCATCATAAAACAAATCAGAGACAAATCAATGCTTTAAATTTATACAAGTCCTACCATCATTAGAATAGTCTTTTAAATAAATATAAAGCATTGATCCTATAAAGAGTTCATTCCCAAATAGACCATTATTATCTACAAATTGAGATTTATTTTTAAAATATTTTATTATCATTATTTTTATATAAAAACAATATCTATTTATGACTGAAAAAATCATGAAATGTTTTTTTAACAATGCCATAAGTAATTCTGAAAATATATTAAACTTCATCTCAAAAATTATTTATTTAATTTAGAACCTTTCATAAAAAGGAAATTTATCAAATAAATTAATTTTACCCATTTTTTATCAAATTGGTTCTCATAATTAATCATATTAAATGGATATTTCTACTAAATTGTGTATATGAAAACACCCTTTATATTGAAATATAAATTATAATTAACTAACACCTATTCTAATTTATAATGATCAAAAAATAAATGATTTATTATAGGTAAAAGGGTACTTGTCAAGTAATTTTACACCATACATTTATATGAAACACCATATAAATTTTTGTGGACACTTTAGTTAACAATCCCTATATTTTATAATCAGCACCTCATTGGGTAAAAAACTCTGGATTATCAAAATAAGGGAAACATGAGCATCCCATTATTTATAAAACATGGGTCCATAAATTAGAAAAACTGATTTAATGATAATCATTTAAAAACACCAATTTTTCATTCTCTCAAAAGAAACATGTCCCAAATGACCTAAATGGGTCATGTTGTGAATTTAATAATTTATTCATATGGGTCTCCACGACCAAATAATAAAATTAAAAGCCTTTATAAAGGAAAAAAATTCATTTATGATCAAATGTTAACAAATTTTATATTTACAAAATATCTTCATGTACATTGTGAACTAATATTACGGTTCAATTATATTGGTCTTCATTTACAAAATTAATGATTCTCTCATACATATTACAGATTAAAAATATTCTCCCTATTAATTACATCCATCATGTTTCTTCCTAGGAAACAAATGGTAAATTCCATCACCCATACCTATGGGTATCATTCCAAAACAACCCAAAACCACCTCCAATAGTACAATGGTTGGAAACTAGCACTGATTAGTCATATCACTAACTTGGGAGGCCATATCCTAAGTACATGTGCACACAAACACATATCAAAGACATTATAAGGATGAAATATAAAAATAACCGAACAACCATGCATGAATACATATACATCCAATAACTAAAGAACAAGATGGAGTAAAGGAAAGTAAAAAGGTCGAAACACAATCCTACCACAAAGAGTCTAAAAAATATTCCACCGTGAAAGTAAAACTAGGATTGTTGTCATAATTAATAAAGAACACACCTTTCTTTTTTTAGTCTCACTATGATATGTCTGGTGTTAGTCTATCTAGAACATAATCAAAAAGACAATCATCTACATAATACATGACATGTGCTGGAAAAACCTGTGTAGGGGTGAGTATAACATTACCCAGTAGGACACCCTAAAACTACGAAGAATACAATGAAGGAAAATAAATTCAACTATACACAATTATATTTATAAATTATATATAATATTAATATTATGATATATTCAAACAGTACATATAGTTCAAATGTAATTCACAATAATTGTATTCCATCCTATGCTTCCAGCTCAATGATCTCACATAACACTCATCTGGGAGAACACATTACTAAGTCTGATAACAATTTTGAGGTTAATATAAGAGGTATTTCTCGTCATCTCTCATCATGAGATGTACAGGAGGAATGACTGTTGAGATATAATTAAAAGATATGAATCACTCTAAAATCCAAGGGGTATAGAAAACACATAATTTGGATTAACTAGAAAAGCCTACAATCAGTGCCCGCATAGTGTTGGTCACGATTATATTAAGAACTCCACATAGGGAATGGAGATGAATAGATGTTCCTACTACAAGCCTCATGGAAGGTTTATGACAAATATATCCTAGAAGACTTTCTAAAGGGATCAATTCCCTTGGTGTATGAGGGGATTCTAGAACAACCCTTTGGGAATATATTATGAGAACACACCCTAATGAAATATTTCTATAATATATAGGACAACAGATTCAAACCAACATATTTTTAGTACATGGTGTATAGTAGGGTTACAAACCATATCCCTTGACCCTAGGTGCTTCCCATGTAAATGAATCTTGTCTCAAAATATAGACATGTAATGGTGCATAGAGTGTTGTTTTCTCATATACTATGAATTTTTACCAACACACAACTTATCCAATGTACTTTTCCAGGAAATTTCTATGTAGAGGATTAGACTACATGCTCAAAACTATATTATCCACCCTTTGTATGAGTACCTTCAGAGGTACACAACAGAACACTAAGGATACACCACAAGTCATGTCATAGGTTTAACACATCATGTGATACTTATCTTTCTCCTAAATCTCCAGCTTCAATTGAGAGGATCCCACACATGGTGTGGATCTGGGATACATGTCATGTATCACATATTTTTTCAAAATTCCAGATCTGGTTCTACATATCTTCACCAATGTTCTAGAAACTGATCCATCCTTTCCTCACATAGAAACTCAAGATTCATGCACTGAATAACCTTTTTATCATCTATAAAAAACTCATGGAAATACGATCTATTTTGAAAATAGGTATATTTGTTGTTCATTGTTGCACACCAAACAACACAAAATTGGGACTCCAAATCCATCTTGTTTTCAATAAATTCCAACATTGTACAACCATAATTTCATTTTAATCATGAAATATAAATTTTTGGATCATTATTATATGAATTGGGTTCCCAATGATTTATTCATAGGGATATGTTGATCACCAGACCAAATATTGAATTGATGAAGTGAATGAAGAAATAGGGTGAGAAAATAACATGAACAATCAATAATAATGTACCACGATCAATATTTCTTTCGATCATTATTTTTTTAAGTTGTAACTAAAATTTATGAATCAATTAAAATGAAGAAATTACCTCATGAAAATATCTACAATATACCCATCATGCAAAACGACTGATCCATGAGTCAATATATCAGTCATTTGATTTGTGTTTTCCATAGAAATCAATAATTGTGAAATAATCCATTCCAAAAAAAACTCCTACCTCAATTTTGATCAATCACTAATGACGAACAATGTATAGTCATTATTTTTAGTGGCATCCTTCAATTCCATTAAAATATATTCATTGATCTACTATCCAGAAGTCATTCTCCAATGATATATCCTTTAAATCTCTTTCCAATAAGTCTCCAACAACTCTGATGTTATATGGATAAACCTATAATTATATAATAACATTATAGTTAACTGATATCTAATCATAGAATCAATGAATATGAATTAAAATAATTTATTTTCATTTTTAAACATTCTCATGAACATGATATCATTTCCAAAAGCCCCCCCTATAATGAATAATTTTTTCTCCCAAAAATGGAAAACATCTCATATTGTACACAATGGTTACCTTAGATTTTGATATGTATCCCCATTTAAGAGTTGTTACATTTTTTAGAAAACTATGGAGGCATTATATTTACTATATTTAATATACTTCATTCAATTTTTCTCGGTACATTAGGCCTCAAAATTTCAGGTTGTCTTAGTGACTAGACTCAAAAATAATCCATACAATATTCAAAAATAATTCATGGAAATTAAGATTCATTATATTATCCCCACCATGGTGTCTTAGGTGCCCCAAAAGAAAAATAAGGGCCACACAATGAGATGTGGGTACTAAACATGAATTTCAATCTCCTACTCCCATGTGATCTCTTTAAGATTTCCATTCTACTACCAGACACATGCTAGAGGAATCGATAAGCTATGAAGGATCCAATATTTTTGATCATCTATCTCACTTAGGTACTTAGAAATTCATTACATCCTATATGTCCTTATCTCATTATTAATAATGTATGATGGGTTATGCACACACCTCATACATTGAGAATCATGGAAGATGTTTTGTAGCTGGTCTAAAATAGGTAGTAGAGCTAAGTAGTACTCCACATCACCATCACTACATAGTATCTGTAAAATTCCCATGAATATCTATGATATCATATTGGTCGGTAAAATCTACATAATAAACATTGAGTTGAAACATGCAGGAACACATAGCATCCTTTCTCAAATTTCAAGGGCCTATTTCATATATTAGTATAATTATTTGATTGGAATATGAAGTATTCATCGACTTCTATAAGATCTTCACCATTTGTGTAGTTTCTCACACCATCTATTGGCCATGCATGCGGAATTTCCTAGGCCAATCAACCAAAGTGGTGATGTTTAGGTTCACCCATAAAAATCCTCAAAGGGTGTCATACCAGTGGTGGAATAATATCTATTTTTATTCAAACTCTCTTTGTGGTAGATGATCCTCTCATATGTGGCCTATCTCTAACCCATGGGCTCATAGAATTTCATCAAAAAGATGAATGGTCCACTCTATATGGAAATCCATTTCGGGGAGAAACATTGTCCCTAATATAAAATGATCCCTAAAATACACTTGTAATCCCTTCCACAACTGATATTTAAATTGAGTGTCATGATAAAAAATTATCATCGATGGGACTCCTTGGATTTAGACTGTCTTCTAAATGTAGTGGTGTCCAAATCTCTCCAATAATCTATAACAAATAATAGATATTAATTTTTCCAACATGGTGAGTTAGTCTATGATCACTCATATGGCATTATGTCGTCTATATGTGCATGGTAAGCGCATCAAAATTTCCTTGGATATCCCATCACACTTCAACTCTTTCACCCTAAGGGATTGACCTATAACCTTTGGAACATGGTTTTTGGAATTCAATTGGTGAAAAGTATGGCATCAAGAGACAAATTATGCTACTCTATTCATAATCCTTTTCCACAAAAACTAACATTGGAGGTCTTAATACATCTTTTATACACTTGGATGTACTTCCATAGTTTATGTCTGAAACTCTTTTTGAACCTCCCTATACAACGTCACTGGTACGATCATCCATCCTTTTAAAATAATGGCATTATCCCTACCAACATAAAATCCATGATGAGAATTTCAAGCTTATATCTTATTATGTAGGGTATTAGAGAAGGTATTCACATTTTTTGCCTCCCTAAATCAGTACAAGAGTGGTGGGGAAATAACTATCAACTGGATTTAATATCATCCATCTTTATCCACAAAGGATAACTCCAATGAGGTGAACTTCACTAACACCTCATTCGACAACTGTGAACATGATCTTCTATTGAAATCCACTACTACATAATTCCCCTTCCTAGGAGTATAGACAATTTTGTTGTCATAATTCTATAGGAACTCTAACCATCAGCTATATCTAAGGTTGATATCCTTCTAAGATTAGATATAAATGAATCTCTTGTGATCTGAATAGATGATATACCACTCTCCCATTAGGTAGAGTCAGCACATATTTTCATTTAACAATACCATTAATAACTCAATATATTTGGTCATGTAGTTATTCCCATGTAGTCACAAATAATTTATACCATAGTAAATCAATGTCTCACGTTGCAACAAAACACAAACAATCCCGATTCTTGATGCATCATAGAACACTACAAACTAGAACCCCTCCTCTGGATACCTCATAATGGGAGAGCATATTTAAATGTATCTCATCTTCCGAAAATTATTCTTGAACCACTATCTCTAAGTGAATGTACCCTTTTTGGACAAATCTAACAAGGGTGCAGATATACTATTGAAATTATGTGTGAATCTATAGTAATATCCTTCCAACCCAAGGAATCATTGAGCATCCATAAATCAATTTGGATTCTCTGATGATAACACTTCCTCAACCATGGATGGGTCCACTACCACTCTATCCACATAGATTTTATGGCCTAGAAAGTGGACCTCCAGAATCTAGAATAGAAACATCACAAGATTTCTATATACATTGTTCTCCCAGAGTATGTCTAGATCTATCTACAAGTGTCTCACATGATCCTCCTTAGACACCCAGGTCACACAGATATCATCAATGAATAATACTATAAACTAAGTTAAAAAAAGATGAATGATCCATTTCATGAGTAACTTGAACAATGATAGGGTGTTCATCACTCTATTGGGAATCACAATTTACTCAAAGTTACCATAGAGACATATGGATGTTGTTTTTATTATTTCCCTATCTCGTACATGAATCTATTGATAGTCTAAACTCTGGTAAACCTTATAGAACCTTTTCGCATCACAAATTATCAAATAGTCCATCCATATAATATCATTTTTCTTCACAATAACCTAATAAAACTACTGGTAATTCACAAATAACATCAAACACTCATATGTTTTTTTGGAAAACAACACTACCAGTGCCCAAGGTAAATCACTAGTTCTAACCAAACCCTTCTTCTACAAGTCCTCCAACTACCCCTTCATATTGAGAATATCTGTGGGAGACATTTGATTTTATGGTGTAGATATCAGTTCCATCCCAGAGTTTATATAACTGTAGGAGTCTTTTTCTTGGCGGGAACTTAAGATTGGAACATCCTTAGAGAAGGCGTACTTTTTCTCCAAAACCACTAAATGAAATTGAGAACCCATAATACCCACTTCACCAGGGGTCGTGATATCCAACTAATTAGTAATAAACTACACCCTCTTAATCATTATTTTATCCTACACTACCTATGATTCCTTTTTATATACAATGGAGAACCGAGTTTTGTCATTACAGACAGACCACATCCTTCACCTAAAAATTTTAATCGGTGTGTGAACTATAGATAACCATTTCATACATAAGATGAATTCATAATGCCTAATAACTAATATAAATATTTCGCAGTAGAATATCTCTCCACCAAGAGTCGAATCACAATTTTAGCATAGGTGTGTGATTGCTGAATCTTATCTAGTAGGAGTCACCATGCACAATGGTCAATCCAAGGGCTCAATGCGAAAATCTAATTCTTGAACATGATAAATGGAAAGAATTTAAATTATAGGACCTTTGTCTATTATTACTCCATCAACGGTGTTAATTATACATATCATACCACAAATCATTCTCAAATCCTCTTGGTCATATACTTTGACAACCTATAGATGTCCTCATGCCTATCATATGTATCCCTGATCCTAGTGTGAACCCCCTAGGGGTGGTGGTTGTAAAAATAAAATAATCTACCACTTCACACTATAATCCAAGATCAATTACCATTTATTCCACCATAAAATCCTTCCCTTCTATTGTCATTGCCTCAAGGTCAGTGATGAATCCATAGTTTCTATGTCTGTTTTTTGGTGGTTCTGACAATCTCGGGCAAGATTTCCTATGTCCTCACATGAGTATCATCACACCTCTCTAGCCATACGAGACCCATAATGAAAGCCCGGAACTGTAGAACCTCCATCCTAGGATATCCTCTTAAAAAATCTCACGTTTCCATGTCCCTATGACTGACATTATCACGTTGTTCCTATGGTATCTTCACATATGTGCCCACTACTGGCAGCCAATCTCCATTTCTACACATCTATGAATCTATCAACCACCAAATATATCTCTAAAACTAAAACATAGTTAGGAATTCATAGAGGGATAAAAATTACATAGATGACTCTACACCAATATCATTCGAAGGACTAATCCTCATAGAAGAAATCATTAACCATATCCATTATGTACCTGGAGGGGTCGTTAAATCATGATGAATACTCAACGACTATCGCTAAACCCTACTAGAAAAGAAAGGGATCCTAGATCCATACAATCCTTAGTTTATCTATAGATAACCCCTCAATAAATATAATATCAAACTATGACCAAGGTAGATTCCCCTCATTATAATACATGATAATTTACCCCAACCATATCCTTACGTATCCATGAAGAATGCTCACCACCAGGATCTCCATTTGATCTTCTAATGTCCTGAGCAGACAAAAAACATGGGTCACCGCCTCAATCGAGTCCTCATTTTCTGATGTGTCAGCATCATATCGAAACATGAGGGTTATATGTTATGGTAAATTTTGATGTGTGATCATAATAGGAACCACATTTAATAGTTCTATGATTACCATCATCTTCTCAATAGGTTGTGGTATAGAATTTTCCCCTCCAAAAGAATGTCCATATGGAATAGGTCCTTGTATCGATGCCTCATCACTAAAAGGGGCATCTACAGGATCATATTATTTAATTAATGCATGAATACATTGTGTATGCATCATGGAAAAAAATATGTGTCATGATCAAAAATTATATATGAAGGGATGACTCAATGATGAAATTGAATCCACAACCCATTTTTATATGATTCATGTACCATTGTTTTCCCTACGTCCAATTTTCTCATGCACTGAGTTAAATAGTGGGTTATTGGAGTTTTACTGAATTGATACATTGGATTTCACACAAACACTATAGTCTCTATCCTGATGGCCAATCACAAAACACTAAATGTTGTTTCCCCAAACCAATCTCTGAGACTATAGTATTATGGAAGAAATGCTTTCTATAATAAAACTCTATATTTTCTTGTCCATTTGGGGCCCATGATTCATATCCTAATCAAATCCTCTAATATGATAGGGTATAAGGACTAGATTCAAGTATTAATATCACTAACAAGTGATTCTATAGACTTGGTAGATATATACATGCACACATATACAAGCCTATACAATTATGAAATATAAGAACAACATAACAACCATGAATGAATAAATCTAAATCAAAAAACTAGAGTACGAAAGGGGGAAAAGAAATTAAATAGTTCCATATTAAATCCTATCACAAAGAGTCTAAAAACATGTCCATACTAAAATTTAAAACTAGGAAAGTTGTTAGAATATCAATGAAACACACCTTGGTCTTTATGATATCACTAAGAACCATCTTGTTAATATTTAAAAAGGTAGATTCTTTTCATAGTAAATGACATGTGTGGGAAACCCCCTTGTAGGGTTGGGTATGACAATACCTAGTATGACTCTCCAAAACCATAAATCAAACAAAAATTGAAAATATAGTCTTCCATACACAATTATATGTCTACATAATATATAACGAGAATATGTAGATATACTCATAAAAATACACAAAGTCCAAAGGTAAGTCACATTCATAGTATGTAATCCGAGGATTCTAGTTCAATTATTCCTCATTGTAATCTCAATGATAACACACTACTGATTCTCACAATATTTATTACATTCGTCCGATAGGTACTTCTCAATATGTCTCAACATAGGAATTACACGATGACTGTGTGAAGGGAAATGATAAACAATTGAGGATCACTCCCAAGGACATGGGTTATACAAAAAACAAAACTATATTGACCTACTAAGAATTTGATCAGATTCCATGTATTTTTTGATCACGATGATAACATGAACTCCAACAAGGGAATGAATATGAAAATTGGATCACTATGTGGGAATCATGGAAGGATTCCAGCAAAACAATACATGAATTCCAAATGAAGTGATCACTATACTTGGAGTAATAGGTGATTCAATAATATCCCCCAGTGATTGAATAAGAGGAAAATATCCTAATGTAACTTTCCCATGATATAGTGGTCAAGAGAATAATTCTATCATATTAGGAGTACATAGGGTTTAGTTGGGTTTCATGTTGTTCCCATTGACCTCAGTTCATTCACATGTAAAGGGAATGTGTCTCAGGTTGTCATTGAGTAATAATACACAAATTGATGTTTTCTTGTGTAATATACTCATTTACCAGTACATGGATTAGACCATGTAATGGTTCGAGTTGTGTCCTTATAGGGGAGTAAAATGTGTTCTTCAACATGTGTACTACTCACCATGTCTATATACCCAATGATGTTCACACCCATCCACTGAAGAGTGAACACAAATCATGTGATATGGATCACATGTTTTGTGAATGTAATATTCTTATAGAAACCCCAATAACAATTTATTGGAACCCTCATGGCCAATGGCTCTGGGATACCAATTGTGAAGTGTGGAATTTTTCAGAATTCTATATATAGTTGTGTGAATCTTCAATGAACCTTAGGACACAAATATGGTCATGCCTTTCCATAAAATTGAGATTCAAGACCAAAATAACATTTCCATCATCAATCAACAACTCTCGAGGCATCAATCTATTCGTAAAAATGGGATATTTGTCACTCTTTATTGAGCTCCAAAGAACATGAAATTGGGTATCCAAATCCATTTCGATTCACCTCCACATAAATCATCACACCACCACTATGTCTTGTTGATTGTAGATCTTGGATATCAAATAAATTTTTCATAGACATGGGTACACCATAATTGATTTATCAGGATACGATGAACCCATTTCCTAACAAAGAATGCCTGCTGTGAATGAACAAATCGGTAGAGAAATGAACTAAAACATTATTGAGGAATAGACCTTGATTGATTTTCATTTAGATATTCTATCATCACCATTGGAACTAAAATTGAAGAATCGATAACATTGATGAAATTATATCAAAAAAATCCAAGAGATAATCACATCCTGTAAAAAAGATGATCAAATAATCAATCCACTAGTCTGTTGATTCTAATTCTCTATAGATGTCAAGAAAAGGAAAATAATCCAATAAAAATAAACATTACACCTTATGGTTGATCAATTTCTTATGAATAACAATGAGATGTTTTTGTCATGGGTATGATCCTTCAATTCTATTCGACATAAATAATTGATCTACGGTCTAATTGTCATTCACTTGAGAGAGATCCTCTAATTCTATATTCAATGATTTACTAATGGATCCAGGGTTATAACAGTAACCATAGAATTCTATAGTAATATGTGACATAAATACTCTCAAATAATTGCATCAATTAATAACAATTAAAATGATTTATTTAATTATTTTATTAATTTTCACGTCTCTAATGACGTGTCTAAAAATACCCAACAACGACCAAGGTTATGTCATTCTTCAGTAAAACACCATGTTTAGAACTCAACGACGCAATTCAATTTTTGAACTGGGCCCCTATTTCAGATTTATACCGCTTTTTTTGGAAAACTATGTGTGTGTACTATTTATTATAATTAATATATTAGAAGAATTTATTCCAGGAACACCGGGCCTTGGAATCACATGCCATATCATCAAATATTCTAAAAATAATCCATAAAATATCAAAAAATAATATAAGGAATATAAAAGTTATTATAGTACATGCATAAATCACATCATTATTTGACAGTTAGGGATTGACTATCAATCTATGTTGTAAAACAACATTTTGGTTTATTATCAAAATTTATGAACAAAGTGTATATAAAATTATAATTACGAATTCTACCACATGTACTAAATACATGGAATCATTATAAATCATCACAAAATTATGAAAAAAACATATAAAGATACTTTTTATGTAGATAAAAACATCCATGCATGGTATAAATTAAATATTCTAATAATCAAAATATCATGTCATGTTATCAGAAAAGAAAGGTAAGTGGTTAGGAAAATTAAATACATCTCAAAATCTCATTGTACAACTAAATTTATTAAATAAATGACACAAATTTATATTTATCCAAGAAGGCTAGTGGAATACCTAAAGAAGTCTATAACTAATAATGATTCCAAAATAAAAAAACATGGTATATCAAATGAATTATAATTAACAGACAAGGAACATCAAAAATCACCTAAAAATGAAATCTATAAGGAATGGAATATACATTTCATGTGAATATCTATATTCATATAAAGAAGCATCTAATGATAAAACCATATCATAATGAGCCTAGGGTAAAAAAAATATCCCATTTATTGGTAAATAGTAGAATGTACAATAATCAACCTAGGGGAAATCATAATCAATTCTAATAATGAACAATCGTAATTGAAATCCCATTCTTATCCAATTAGACATTTCCCTGTGCACAAGTTGATCACATATAGAAAAGACTATTTAACAAAAACTAACACTTTCCTAGTATTATATATACCATTAAAAATAGTATGAGAAGGGAAATGAAATAACTGATAAAACATTAAAAATTCTTGTCCTGACTGAATATAAAACCAGTAGTCCGAAAAGTCTCCACATATTCTCAAGTTCAACGTAATATACTTCAGAGTTTTTCCACTACTAGTGAGGGTCTAATGATGGTACAATGTAGAGAGGATACCCACATGTCAGAGTTGAACATTAGTATAATATTATGCAATCAATATATGAAATTATAAGTAGTAATAATAATTTAAAAAAGTAGTGGATGAGTAAAAAATATCTTATAAATAAAAATATATCCAATTCCAAATACCACCACGCATGTATGTACATGTGATACTTCATAACTGAGGTAGTGGACATACAATATTAAGTAAAATATTATATTGTACAAATAAATGAATCTAATCCCAATAGTATAACTCTGTGATCATTTCGAGATATGGCTTATTCATGTTCTCTTATTCACCCATATAAAATGAACATCACATTCAATAAAACATATACATACAATCAATGAGTTCTTCTTGGGTACCCCGGTGTAATGGCACAATGAAATGTGTGTGAGATATAATAAGTAAACACCTCCAATGGTGTCTAAATATAATAAATGTCCCAACCCATCCTTGGGGCCCATGTCGTGACTACCCCAAGCCCGCATTCCATAGGCCAGGGGCTGTCGACTAGCACCAAAGGCGTATATCCCAAAAGAAAGGGGTCACATTGCCTTTATAAAGTAAAAAAACACAACAAAGTATGCTAGCGAAGCAAGCCCTAAGTAAAACTGAGTACAAAAGTAAGTGATGAAAATTAAATGGGCCATTATACAAACCCAACTGAAAGTGCAGTACAACTGAAAGGAAAGTACAAAAACAGTACGTAAAAAAGCAACACCGAGTCGTCCTCTGGAAATCCCACCTGAAGGGTGGGTACAGATAGTCTCCTCAGCTCCTCAGGTCTGGTCGTCCTCTCCGTGTGCATCCCGCCAAGTGGTCCACCTCCGGGTACCGTCCAGCTCCACAAGCCTCCACCACGATCAGTGTTGTCTATCATCTGCATCAAACACAATGTAGTGTGGGCATAACCCATGCAGGTGTGAGTATACGATACTCAGTAGGGACCCCGAGACCCCTGAAGGTCTCTTAGAATCCATGAAATATATACCAAAAAGGAAATATACAATCACAAAGTATCAACCGACATTACTTAGGTATATTCCCATACATATACCTAAGTCATCGATTACAAAACGGCTCCAACACTCGAGCCCAAGAACAACTCAGTCCACACAGGAAGACACAACCCAGTCCACACAGAAAATCATAACTCAGTCCACACAAGAAAGTAAGTCAATCACATAAATGATAATGATTTAAAATCATTACTCTGATCACACATGTATACATCTTTCGTAGGGCGATAGATATGATCATATGTAGTCACTGATTCATCTAAGCCGTCGGACCCACATAGGATACAAGACAGCTAAGCTGTCGGACCCACATAGGATACAAGACCAGCTACTCTTCCGGACCCACTCAGGATACAAGTACAGAGGTCATACTGCCAGACCCACACAGGATACAAGAACAGTAGTCATCGCTGTCGGACCCTACGGAGGGTCCCAGTACAGTCGTCATCGCTGCCGAACCCATGGAGGATCCAAGTACAGCCGTCCTCACTGCCGAACCCACGGAGGATCCAAGTATAGTCATCCTCACTGCCTAACCCATAAAGTATCCAAGTACAGTCGTCCTTGCTATCGAAAACATGGAGGATCCAATTACAGTCATCCTCACTGCTGAACCCACGGTGGATCCAAGTACAGTCGTCACCGTCGCAGTTGCAGCCAGCTCTTGGGTTCCCGCACACAGCACGCTCGATTCCGGGAGGGTCCGCTCCTCGATCCAATGGGTTCGATACATAAACTGTCATGAAGTCAAAATTTTATGTATCCTGAAGATCCATCTCGTCAAAAGAAACTCAACGCAGAAGACGGTGCGTCAATCAGACGCCCGGTCTGAGAGTTATTGGATTTTCTGTCCTAGGGGGGCTGATTGGTTTTTAAACTAAAACTGACCTGAACATACTCCAGCTGCGTCCAAACCTCAAGCATAGTAAGCCAAAAGGACCGTCTCAACAAAAGTATTTCAACACATTTGACGGTACGTCAAACGGACTTATGGTCCTTATGTTATAAGCATTTATGCTCCAAGGGCCCGGTCGGTTTCGGGTTCGAACCAGCCCGGTCATACCCAAAATTTACTGAAACCTCGAGTGTAATATAAATAAATGACCATATCAATCCATGTATTCCTATGCAACTGATGGCGCATCGATCGGAGGTCCGTAGATCAAGTTATGGGAAAAAGACTGAAAACGGTCCGAAGTGGGGGTCTGGGCCCAGTCCGACCAGGCCCAACCCCCCTGGGTCCGCCAGACCCGGGTTTGGGTCCAGCCCAGCTGCGCGTGGCCCACTCTCCATGACACACCCCTACCTAGCTGGGGTGCACGTTGGCTCAGCCATTGAGCCCAGCAGGGGGTCTCTGTTCTGCAGACGCGGTGCCAGGATAGCGTCGCGGTTTCCCCATGTATCCTGCTCGCCCGTGGGATCTCGTCCTCACCACTACGGCTGATGCCGTGGTGGGATTCTGCCAGTGGCGTGCTGGGGCGCCGATGCCTCCAGGCAGCTGGTCAGTGCCGGCCACCGGCGACCCGCGCCGCCGGGGGCTTTCGTCGGCGAACAGAGTCGTTATGGTGGTCCGATTTTATTCCCGTATGCGTCTGCGGTCATCTCGGGACCCGTACATCACTTTGAAAGCCTCCAATCACCATTGAGGTCCGGATTCATTGTCTCCAAGTATTACGCTTATCAAGAATAAAATATAGGTGGGTTCAGACTTATTTTTTAGTCCGCACCCACCACGTTAGTGGTTCAAAACATCACCTAACAATTACATGCCATGCTGAGGGTATAAATCACATAATGAAATATACAAAATCCCCTACCTCAAAAATTGAAGATGAACATCAGCGTCGTAGTAGACGACGTCTCGATAGATGGCCTTATGGTGAAAGGGTTCGTAGGTATCGTCGGAGTGCGCCGAGGAGGAAGCGGTGTATCCTCCCTTTTCACGGAGAAGAGGATTGGTGGCATTTCGTTGTTCTTTGAGGAACCAGTGTTCTTCGTCATTCTTCATTGGAGGTCAGCGTTCTTCCAAAACCTCAAGAGTTCTCCCATTCTTACTCACAAAACGAAGCTCTCTCCCTTAATAAAATAATAGGTTCCTCCTATTATTTAAATTTACATGAAAAGTAACTCTACCAAAATTAATTCAGCACATTAAATAAAATGTGTTGACAATCAATTAAAGAAGGGAGAGGGAAGGTCCTCATTTATTAAACATGTTAGAAATTAATTAAAAAAAGGGGAATGATGAAGTATCCCCATTAAATTATAGGTTGGCATGAATTAATGGAGTGAGGTGGAGAGATTGGAATTTAATGGGGGGTTTAAAATAGTTTAGGTGAAATTAAATACTTAGGGATCGCATGGTCCCCATATCTATAACATCCACACATGGGTAGTTTGGTGGATGTGGGCCCCACCCTTAACTACCCATGGGAGGGAATGACCTCCTAATAAAATAAAAATTGTTCCAACAATTTTTATTTACATTTTAATAAACCCCCAAAATTATCTTCTCCTCCATTGCGAACGCAACTACGGTAAAGATCACGTTAAAAAATTACTGGTGTTGCAAGTTCATCGGTGGCCTTGGATTTTAATTCAGAGCACTAGTTCAAAAGTTATAAAAACTCGCTCATTCGTTCACTGAATTTACCAGAGATAAAATTTGGAAATTGATTCCGGGCACACAGGGCCTTAAAATCAAGTGCCATCAAAAGCCACAGACTCATAAAATTACAAAGTATTTAAGATAGAAAAGAGAAATAAATCCTTAAAATTTCTGGGTCATTACATTACTCCCACCTCAGGGCTTTACGTCCCCATAATTATAAAACATAATCTAGGAAATAAAACGACGGTACTGAGCACGCATCTAATCCTCCCACTCCCATGTTCTCTCATGGATATTCCCGTGTTGCCAAAGAATGCCCACTAGAGGAATCGATCGTCCACATAGGACCCCCTTCTATCGATCCTCAATCTCTACCGGGACCTCTGCAGATGCCACCCCATCATTGATGTCTAGCTTTCCGTGGTCGATGATATACGTCGGGTCATGCACGAATCTTCTCAACTGAGGTATGCAGAAGACATCGTGCACCCGATGCAACTGAGGTGGAGGGGCCATGCGGTAAGCCACCTCACCTACCCTTCTGAGGACCCGGAGTGGTCCGATGAAGCACGGAGATAACTTGTCGCCCCGGTCAAATCTCTGTAATCCATGTCTAGGTGAGACCCATAAGAAAACGTGGTCACCATCCTCAAACTCATGTGGTCTCCGCCTCATATCAGCATAGGAATTCTGTCTGCTCTGTGCAGTCCTCATCCGCTCCTGCATTATCCTTACCTTTTCAGTTTTAGCCTGATCCATCTCTAGTCCTACGAGTGCTGACTCCCCAGGGTCAGTCCAACACAGAGGTGATCTGCATGGTCGGCCGTACAGTGCCTCGTAAGGTGCCATCTCGATGGTGGAGTGGTAGCTTTTATTTTACGCAAACTCCACCAAGGGTAGGTGATCCTCCCAGCTGCAACCAATGTCAAGGACACTTGCACGGAGCATGTCCTCGAGTGTCTCAATAGTCCTCTCCGTCTTGCCATCCGTCTGAGGATGAAAGGCGGTGCTCAGATGTAGTTGCGTCCCAAACTCCTACTGAGCCCTGCTCTCTGATCGGTAGGAAGTGGGCCGACATGGTGAGTCGGTCTACGATCACCCAGATAGAGTTGTGCCCTATAGATGTAAGTGGAATCCCCCATCATGAAATATATAGATATTCCATCCCACATCCATTTTAGGACCTCTCTATACCAGGTCTGCTAGTACCTGATGCTCCAACTTCACTTGCTGACAAGTGGGGCATTGTGAAATGAACTATGCTACAGAATTTACCCTTTCAAGGAGTATAGACTATCTCAAAGTCATAGTCCCTGTGGAACTAATGTCAACGACATCGTCTAAGGACCTAGTACTTCTATGAGAAGACACACCTGAGACTTTTGAGATTGGAGTAGATTGTAAACTGTTCGCTCAACAAACCATGGGTGTGACTGGCCATTGTAAAGAAATCGAATACACCCCTATTCGCTTACGTCCTACAAGAGATGCTAAGATTTATCCTTGCCGAAAAGAGAAAATATGATCTCATCCACTAGATGAAACACATTCTTTGCCTAATAAAGTCAATCTAAACTTGAACGGTACTATTTCATGCCATGGACGACATCATAAGGCCTCGACGATACTACCAAGAGATCCAACCGTTACTCGCACCTCCAAGGGTTGAGTCACACTATTGGCAGCAATGTTTGGTAACTAGGTATCCTCTAGTAGGAATATATAAAGTGAGGGTCAAGTAAACAGTTTTTTTAACCAGAACCTCTCAATATCGACCACATAAAAAGGACAGGGAAGCAATCGTCACAAGAACAAGTGTCTTTTATTACTACATCTCAAAGTACAAAGACACAAATCACCCACAAACAATGACATTAACCAAGCTAAAAGAAACATGAACAAAATCATCCAAGCCTACAGCTAGTCCCGCTCCTGCCCATCTGCTCACGGGTCTCTATGGTCGTAGGCCTCAACTGCCTAAAGTTGAGCTCTCCCATGTCCAGTCATTCCCTGCGGTCGAGGTGGTCCTCCTGGTGGTGGTGGTGGTAGGGCCTCGAAACGCCGTCCACCACCTACTACTTGGCCAGACCCTCTGCCATGTATGCCTACTCCCGGCGGACCACCACGGTCGAACCTCTACTTGGGAGGTCCCTATACCACCTGCTTCTCATCTGTAGGGTGGTTCGGGTAGTCTCGAGACATGTGACCCTGCCAGCCGCATGCATAGCACTACCTACTCCTCGTATGGCAGGCTCTGTGCCGTGTGCCCTGCACAACCGAACCTGTATCCTGAGGTTTCCGACTTGACGGCTTGGTCCGCTTGGACCCATACTTCTACTATCTACTACCGGCTGTAGAAGACTCTGCTACATGTCGTCCTGCGGAGGGTCTCGCCGTTGGTGACTGCTCAGCGAGAAAACTCTCCACTAGAAGGGATCTATCCAGCACCCCCACTTGCATTGGGTTGTTGAGGGAGATCATCGAATCCCTGATCTCATGTTTGAGTCCCTGATCAAAGGTCCGGGCCCGGAAGAATGGGTCATGTACCTTGTCCATGGAGTAGCGTGAGAGGTCGGTAAACCTCGCCAAGTACTGGGCTACTGTCATGATGCCCTACCATAGATGTAGTAACTCTTGGATGGGCACCGCACGGAGGGTGGCTGGAACAAACTCTGAGTGGAAGAGGCTCTAGAAGTCCTTCCAAAGTAAATATGCATCATCGTGCACCTGGAGTATCAGGATCCACCATCTACCTACTACAGCGTGAAGGAGACTCACGGCAAGGATCCCCATAAAATCTGCTTGTGTCCCTACCAGTTTTAAGACTCTAATGATTCCATCCAGCCAATCCTCTGCTGCCTGAGGATTCGTCTCTCCGCGGAACCTGTGCAGCCTCTAACTCTAAAACTCATGCAATGCGCTCAGGTGGTGTACACTCTCTGCCGCTAGGGAAGGTAGCATCAGTGGCTCGGCGGGTAGAGGTATCTCTGGTGCCTCCGCTGTAATGGGGCCCTGCACCAAGGCCTTATCGCTCGTTGGGATGTCACCCAGCATGTAACTAGGAACCCTGGATGGCTACATTCGTGTGGCCATCCAGAAAAGGAAGAGGTGTGCCACGGTCAAACAGTATACCTAGGGAACTGACACAAAGTAATCACAAAGAAAACTTTTTAAAGGAAACACACACGCAATCATTGTTTTCGTGCACTGAGTCGGAAATTAGAGGTTAGGGTCCTGGTGTATGGATACTTCGGTCGCCGCACCAACACTGGACTCCCTAGACTGAAAACCACACTCAATACTCTTAACACTATTGATTCACAGAGAAGAAATTGTCAGAGTCTTGAGTTCTGCGATAAAACCGACTCCTCTGATACCAATTTTTCACGACCCGTCCTCGGGGCCCGTTCTGTGACTACCCAAGCCCGTCGTCCATAGGCCAGGGGCTGGATACTAGCACCAAAGGCATAAATCCCAAAATAAAGGGAAGGCATTGCCTTTATAAAGTAAACAAACACAACAGAGTACACAAGCGAAAAATGCACTAAGTAAAACTGAGTACAAAAGTAAGTGCTGAAAAGTAAAGGTTCCAGTATACAAACCCAACTGAAAGTGCAGTACAACTAAAAGGAAAGTACAATAGATGTATGTAAAACAACAACACTGAGTCTTCCTCTGGAAATCCCGCCTGAAGGGTGGGTACAGATAGTCTCCTCAGCTCCTCAGGTCCGGTCATCCACTCCGTGTGCATCCCGCCATGTGGTCCACCTCCGGGTGTCGTCCAGATCTACAAGCCTCCATCTCGATTAGTGTTATCCGTCGTCTGCATCCAACACAACATTGTGTGGCCATATCCCGTGCATGGGTGAGTATACGATACTCATTAGGGACCCCGACACCCCCGAAGGTCTCTCAGAATCCACAAAGGATAAACCACAAAGGAAAGATACAATCACGAAGTATCAACCGACTTTAATTAGGTATATGACCATACATATACCTAAGTGATAAATTAGAAAATGACTCCAACTCTCGAGCCCAAGCACAACTCCGTCCACACAGGAAGACACAACCCAGTCTATAGATGAAAGAACAACTAAATCCACACAGGAAAGTAAGTTAATAACATCGATGATAATTATTGAAATTCATGACTCAACTCACATTGGTATACTTATTTCGTATGGAGATAGAGATGTTCAGATGTAGTCACTGATTCATCTAAGCTATTGGACACACATAAGATACAAGACTAGCTAAGCTGTCGGACCCACATATGATACAAGACCAGCTACTCTGCCGGACCCACTCAGGATTCAAGTACAGAGGTCATACTGTCGGACCCACGTATTATACAAGAATTGTAGTCATCACTGTCGGACCCTATGGAGTATCCCAGTACAGTCATCATTGATGTAGAACCCACAGAGGATCCAAGTACAGTCGTCCTCGTTTCTGAACCCACAGAGGATCCAAGTACAATCGTCCTCGCTACCAAGCCCATGGAGGATCCAAGTACAGTCTTCCTCACTGCCAAACCCATAGAGGATCCAAGTACATTATTCCTCACTTCCAAACCCACGGAGGATCCTTGTTCAGTTTTCCTCACTGCCGAACCCACGGAGTATCCAAGTACAGTCGTCACAGTCGCAGCCGCAGCTAGCTCTAGGGTTCACGCACACAGCATGATCGATTCCGGGAGGGTCCGCTCCTCAAGCCAAGGGTTTCAATACATCAAAAATCAAAAAGTCCCGAGTTGATGTATCTCGAAGTTCCATCTCTTAAAAAGAAACCCAATGCGTTAGACGGTGCGTCAATCGGACGCTCGGTCTGAGAGTTATTCGATTTTCCATCTGAGGGGCCCGGTTGGTTTTTAAGCTAAAACCAACACAATCACACTCCAGCTACGTCCAAACCTCAAGAAGAGTAAGTCAAAAGGCCCGTCTCAAAAAAATGATTTCAACACATTTGACGGCACGTCAAACGGACGTCTGGTCTTTAATTTATAAGTGTTTCCGCTCCAAGGGCCCGGTTGGTTTCGGGTTCGAACCAACCCTACCATACACAAACTTTACCGAAATCGCGAGTGTAATATACCAAAACGACCGTATCTATCCAAGTATTCATGTTCAACTGATGGTGCATCGATCGGAAGTCTGTAGCTCATGTTATGGTAAAACGACCGAAAACGGTATAAAGTGGGGGTCTGGGCCCGGTCCGACCTAGCCCAGCCCCCCTGGGTCGGCCCGACCCGAGTCCGGGTCCTGCCAGGTGGGGCGCGGCCTAGTCCACGTTACCCACCCCGGCCCTGCCCGGGGGCACCCTGGCTCGGCCAGCGAGCCGAGCAGAGGGGGGGGGGGCAGCCCACCATCATTTTCGCGGACGCGGCGCCAGGATGGAACTTTGGTTTCCTCATGGATCCCATGTGGCTGCGAGATCCCGCCCTCACCACTGCGGATTTAGCCACGACGGGCTTCTTCCTGCGGCGCACCGGGGGGTCGTCGCCTCCAGGCGGCCAGCCAGGGCCGCTCGCCATCGACCCGCGTTGCCGGGGGTGTCTGTGGGCCCCCAGATTCGTTCCTGTAAGAACCCATTTTTGCTATGTAAGACTTTGGAATATTCTTGACGATATTCCAGAGCAGTGCCTTTAGACGGCGTGCGATTCCGTGCCCCGGAGTGGCCGGAATTAAATTTTCAGTGCGTTCACACTGGAAACGCCAAATAAATGGGATAACTCCTAAACGGTGCACCAGATCAGGGATACGAGTGTACGGATGGGTCCGGAATGGGGTGTTTACCCATGGAACGACATAAAGTATGTTGGCGCGGGATGTTTGGACCCCTCGCTCGCCTTCAGAACGTTAAATGGATAGATTAATTAGTTAATTTATTCATTTAATGTTGAAACTCAAGTATCTCTTAAACGGTGGCTCGGATTGGAAAACCCAGGGCACTGTTTAGTTCGGAGCGTGCCGTTTACCCTAGGGGAGGTGTAAGTTTTGCGGGCGCGGCCCGTCTGTGAAAAATGGTCCCATGGGTGTTTTCGTAATTTGGCAGTCTCGGGCGTTGAGTTAAATCACTTTTGAAAGGGATCTTGGATTAAAATTCAGAGACCTCTGTTGTTCTTGGGAGGTGGTGTTTACCCTAGGGGAGGCTTAACCTCACCCTCGTCGTGTGTTTCAGACACGGGTTAAATTTGGGGGTTTTTAATTAATTTTCTTTTTTAAACCCTTAATCACCCCCTCCTCCTCCCTTTGCACCGCCTGGAAGAAGAGCTCAACCAAGGAGGATAAGCTCCTCCTATCATCCTCCCCTCTGGAGAGGCAGGTCCGGCAAGGCGACGATGCAGCGGCGGATCCTCCGTGAAGCTCCGGGCAAAGCCTAAGAGGTAGGAGGTTTCTGTTGTGTTTTCATTTCCGAACCCCCTTTTAATTCAATTTTATCTGTCGATTTGTGGTTTGATCTTCGAAAAAATCCCATATTTGCGTAGTATACATTTTTAACTCTCCAAAGAATCTTTCGAAATCAAAATCTGATCTCGGAGGAGGCCGGGGTTGATTGCCGAAGTTTGCGGGTTTTGGAAGGTGATCCTGGCCGGTTTGGGTGCTCCAGCGGTCCGAGGCGCGGCGGCAGGGGCTTCGGCGGCAGTGGCACTCCTCAGCGTGGCGGCGGGGCGGTGCTCTGTGACGGTGGCAGCTGGATGTGGCGCTCCTCAGCGCGGCGGTGTGGCGGCAGAGCTCGCCGGAACGGGGCGGCGACCCGGGGTCACGGCGCGGCGCGACCTCGGCGGACAGAGACCCGCGAACCACGGGTCTCCATGTGGGGGCAGCGAGACCGGCCATCCGGGCTGGTCGGGCGGCGGTAGGCCGCGGCCAGCTGTCCGTGGCAAATTGAGTCGGGCCCGCGGCTGGGCCCTTGGCCGGCTGTGGGCCGGTCGGGCCCAAGTGGGTCCCCCCCCTTTTTAAATTTCTGACGCCCGTCGCTTTCGCCACGGGTGTTCGTTTTGCGCGCCGTCTGCGGCGGCGCGGACCAAACAGCGAGGCGGTCTTTTTGAGATGGTTTCGGGAATTTTTAATTATCAAAACAAGGGATCTCATTGGAGCCACACGTACGTCGAGGGGCTTGTCGTTTTCCGGGAGAATTTTGTTTTGAGCGGCATGGACGCATCCAACGCCCGATTTGAGTGTCATCAGTTGCGTTGGGACCCTGGCACCGGGGCAAAGGTTTCTAGGGCAGTTTAAGGCGTTGAGACTGGATTTGAGGGGTGGGCCCCATGGCCTGTCTTTCGAGCTGCGTGCAGCGTTTCACGCCTTTCTCATCGGGCGTCCGTTCAGGGTGTGCGAACAGTCATTGTTGGGTTTTTTTTCTGAGGGGATTGCAATGGTGCAATCCACCCGCTCTAACTCCGCATGATGGTGCGGGCCCCGCGAGGGCCGGTTCGGGGGTTGACAGTGATGTCCATCTTTCACACTGGGTGACCGTTTTGGACGAGTGAATAGTCCAACTCGTGTACCTTTTCGAGAGGATCGCAACGGTGCGATCCGTTGGCAGTGCTACGGGACCGGGGTGTGGGTCCCGCGTGGTACCACTCATGCGCGGTAAGCTGGAATGTACTTTTTACCCTGGGTACCCGTTCCACTCAAGTGAGTAGTGCTCTTGACGTGTTTTTTCCAAGAGCACTGCGATGGCGCAGTTCGCCCGGCCTTTCTGGGGATCGTGGTGTGGGCCCCACCCGGGATGGCTATAGTGAATAGTACACTTTTCACCGGGTGGCCATTTTGGGAGATTGAGTACTCAATCCTGTGTGTTTTTCTGAGGGGATCGCAGTGGCATGATCCTTTTGTTCAGTTTCGGGATCTGGGGGTGGGCCCCACACGGGTTGGTTATGGTGAATAGTACCCTTTTCACCAGTTGAGCGCTTTAGGCGAGTAAGTAGTCTATCTCTCATGTTTTTTCGCGGGGATTACAAAGGTATGATCCCCTTGGTTTTGCGGAGCCTCATACACGATCTTATTAAATGTGAAAATGTGAAGGTGCCCCGGCGGCGGTTCCTCTACCATGTTCGTAGCGGACCCTTGGCATGTGATCGCGTGCACTCCTGGGAGAGTGAGGTTGGTGTTCAAAGAGATGTGGTTGGTTGTACCATATTCATTGAGGCAGAAAGTAGGAGATGTTATGTCACGCCTTCGCATTGACTTTTGGTGTCGTGTGCACGATAGCCTTTGGGCTGGAACATGGTATACTCTGGGAGTATACGGGAACCCTTGGAGGTACACGTTAGAGATGTTTCTATATGAGAACGTTTTTACGCTTTGTTGGGGTTGAGATGGGGCCACACATTCTGTGGGCCCCGCGTGCATGTCGGGTTTTGCTTTACGTACTTTGAACTATCGCGGCGTGGAGGGTCCCTCTGTGCTCGTTTGTTTGACTAGCAGGGTGGAGTTTTTTTTCCCTGGCTCTGAGCACATTTGTTTCACCAGTAGGGTTGAGTGGTCTCCCCTTGGTTTCATTCTCAATGGATCAGCTGGTAGCGGTGCTAGTGACAACTAGTGATGGAATAGGCGCTGAACCTCTTGTGGGTGAGTTGTTCTAGAGTTGGGTGGTTGCGCGACACCCACTCCATGTTTGGTTGGCCACTATTGTACCCTCCAGTGGATATGGCCATAGCAGTTCTGAGTTTTACCCTCTAGCGGGGCTGGGCAGTGGGTTACTCATCGGCTTCTAGGGTCTACCCTCCAGCAGAGACTGGGCAGTGGGTCACCCAACGCACTTAGGGTCTACCCTCCAGCAGAGACAGGGCAGTGGGTCACCCGATGACCTCTTAGGGTCTACCCTCCAGTAGGGCTGGGTAGTGGGTCACCCTTCGTCTATTTCCAAGTCTACCCTCCAGCAAGGCTGGGCAGTGGGTCGCCTGTCGACTTCTTCCAGGTCTACCCTCCAGCGGGGCTAGGCAGTGGGTCGCCTGATGATGTATTAAGGTCTACCCTCCAGCGGGGCTAGGCACTGGGTCGCCTGATGATGTATTAAGGTCTACCCTCCAGCGGGGCTGGGCAGTGGGTCTCTTGATGATATATTATGGTCTACCCTTCAGTGGGGTTGGGCAGTGGGTCGCTGGTTGATGTATTGTGGTTTACCCTCCAGCAGGGATGGTCAGTGGGTCACCCGATACCATATTATGAATTATCCCCCAGTAGGGTTGGGCAATGGGACACCCATTGTTATTCCAGGCTCTGTCCTTTCTACTAGGCTAGCATGTGGCTTTCCTCCATGATTATCGAAGTGGGACCCTTGGTTATATGGGTCATTGTCGTGACGGCTTTGAATTTGTGAAGACCTCTTGACTGCAAGGCAGTGACGAGTTGTGGTTTGACGTTCCCCCAGAACTCTCAAGTACGAGGAGCTTTTCCCCCACTGAGACGCGTCCTTGTGATGCGACCTAAACTGTGCGGGCGAGTCAGTGCCGCCCAAAGTGGATAGTGCTGAGGTGCGGTGATCGAGCCCTTGACTTGTAGTTCGGGGCAGACGTGTGGGATGCTGGGCATCGATGGAGTTTTCTACTGGGACTGTTGGATACTCTTTTTCTTGGACTGAGCTACGGGATGGAGATCCCCTTAAGATCTTGTTTGGGCTTCTTTATTGAACATATATATCTTGTATATACCTTGTTCTGGTACCCACTTCTTGGGTTTGGTTACTATCCTTCCAGGTGAGGCGAAGATGCGCGGGGTATGCCACGTGATTTCCGTGTCTAGATTCTCGTGGTTGGACGAGTCTAATCTCCTAATATAGGTAGCGAAGACTCGATGGCAGTTTCATCTTCTCTCCATTTCCATCTCCTTGTGTTAGGACAGGTCTAACTTCTTTCCTCTTGTTGGGTTTAGCTGGACTCTTTACTGTTACTCTTACTGCACATTCAGTTGTACTCCTCTACTTTTCCTGTTAACTCTAATTCTCACCCTTCGGTACCTCCTTTGTTTCTCCCTCGATCCTTCGGGGTATCCTACTGTGTATTTTTATACTCACCCCTTCTTGGGCTTTGCCCACACTTGGTGTACCCTTGCAAGCGACGGACAGGTTGGTCGTGACTTCAGTGGAGCTTAGGAGTTCAGGAGCTTGGACCGCGTGCGGTGGTCATGGTTAGGTTCCAGGTGGGGGACCCCTTCTGGTTTTTTTTCTTTTGTTTACCTGTTGCCAGTTTGTGGCACCTTTTCCGGTTGGGCACATGTTTTTCCCCTTTTCTTTTTTAGTTACCTTCACCTTGTACTTTGTACTTTTAGAGGTCGATGCACATTTTGGTTTATTTATGGCAGTTTTTTTTCTTTACTAGTATTTTATTTTACTCTGCACTTTTTCATTGAGTGTGCTGCGTTTGTGCGTGTACAGGTACTTAGGCAAAGGCCTCCCCGAGTTTTTGTTCCTTCAGCGCTAGTCGCCAGCCCCTGGCCTATGGAGGCGGGCTTGGGGTAGTTGCGGCTAGAGCCTGGGTAGGGTTGGGTCATGACAAAGTGGTATCAAAGGTGGTTCATTCCTTGGGATGTTGTGCGGATGTCCCTAAAACAGGAATTGGTAGGGATATAGGGAAACAATGTTAATGCGTCTCGAGAGCGACTCTCAGGCCATGGAGTGCAGTGATGGTGCGACGGCCGACGTATCCATTCACCAAGACCTTGATAACCCGCTTGTCGACTCAGCATGCTGAGACACTTTTTGCAGGGAAATTTGTTTGTGCATCACATAGGACTGAGTCTTGACTGTACTTCTTGAGTCAGCTCATCATCGTTGTTGTTATTGGTATATACATATATGCTCATCTAACCGCGGAACTCCTTGATAATATTCAGGATGTCTCCGCGAAGAAATCAATCTGAGATACCAGCTTTGGTGTGTGACTAAGACCTTGTGAGCTATGAGGCCATAGTCCAGGACCCATCATGCAAGCCCCTTTCTTGGTATGGGCTGGTAGCAGCACACCCACCTGTTTACAGTAGACAGCTTCAGTAGAGCAGGCTGAGTTTGAGTGCAGGTTGACCGCGCTCCGTGAGTTCAAGCATTAGAGACCGCTGAGGTTCAGTGGTGAGCCAAACCCTCAGGAAATAGAGGTTTGGCTAGAGATGGTGGTCCACCTTTTCAGGCTTCGGAAGATTCCAACAGATCAGAGAGTGGATTTGGCGGCCACCCTTTTTCATGGAGCAGCTCGGCGTTGGTGGAGTCTGGTGACTCAGTTTCTTGACGAGTCGTCGCTTTTGTGGGGTGACTTTCAGTTGTTGTTTCATGAGGAGTTTTTCCCCTCCTTCTTGTGATCTGTTCGGATTCAAGAGCTCCTACAGTTTCAGAAGGGAGGGATGGCGGTGGCCAAGTACGCGGCTAGTTTTGCAGATCGTGCACGCTTTTACCCGGACTTGGTCCATGATGACAACATCTGAGCGCAGAAGTTTGAGCAGGGTCTCCACTGAGAGATTAGTGCTATCATAGTACCCTTGGGAATTCCCACATATGTTGGGGTGCTAGAGAAGGAGCTGGTGACAGAGGGCTCCTATCACGTCCTAGAGTTGGTGGTGGCAGCTGGCACGTCGGAGCCGAGACGTCTTCCGCAACTAGCGGGCATCGGCCAGAAAAACCTCGAAGCAGGTGGCTTTCTGACAATCAGTATCAGGGTTTGGTCGAACACCAAAGTGGTGCCAGAGGGCACCAGTGCAGCCTAGAGAGAGTCGGTGCCATGCTTGCGACGGGCGAGGTCACCTGGCACGGGACTGCCCGACGAGGCATGCAGAGAGCTTTGAACACGCAGTAGGTGCACCACCACGACTGAGGTAGCTCCGTGATCGTATTAGTTCCCAGAGAGGTGGTGCTAGTAGAGGAGTGGGGGATCTGGAGGTGGGGGAAGACATTATGAGGTCTTCCCATCACCACTAGGTGGTCCACGTCAGGCTCCGGGAGCTGACAGTTGGGACTGAGGACATCCGCGAGCTTTGGATGTCTACGATCCTCCAGAGCATGGGATGACGATATGTACCCCTTGAGACTCTTCTACTTTTTGTAGTATAGTTGTTATACTCTTCCAATGAAATGCATTCCTCCATACTCCTTGTTTGAGGTGTTACTAGGGTGACGCAGGGCGTTGGGTGTAACCCTGTGTTGGTAAGGTAAAAGGCATGGGACCTTTTTCCTTTAGTCGATGGTGTCGACTCCATCGCTGACCGAACGTGTAAGAGAGCCTCGACTGTGAAATCTTGTGTGACCAAGTATCCTTGGGTGTTCCACCATATAGATATTCTGAAGGAGGGAATCATCGGGCCTTGTTCCAGGTGCGGGCAGTGATTCCAGTCGCGGCATGCGACGTAGAGGCTTGGTCGGGGAGTTGAGCTACCCCCGAAAGTCTTTGGGTCGTTTGAGACCGTGCAAAGGGATGGCGAGGTACCCTACCGCCTTTCCCTAACCCCAAAGTCTGGACTGGGTGCACGAAATCGGCATGGGCCGACCTCGCATGAACGGATCAATCCTTTGGTCTGTGTGCGGTGACGCAGAGCTGTGCGTGGGTTCTTCTGGGTATGGGAAAGCCAGGTGTGGGCTTGGTACCCTGTGTTGATCCCTAGATTTTCTTTTCGGGGACGAAATGCTTGAAGGAGGGAATAATGTAAGAATCCAGTTTTTGCTGCGGAATACTTTCGAATATTCTTGATGATATTCTAGAGCAGCGCCTTCAGACGGCATGCGATTCCGAGACCCGGAGTCGCCGGAATTAAATTTTCATTGCGTTCACATTGGAAATGCCAAATAAATGGGATAAATCCTAAATGGTGCACCGGATCAGGGATCCGAGTGTACTGATGGGTCTGGAATAGGTTTTTTACCCTAGAAATGACATAAAGTATGTCGGCGCGGGATGTTTTGACCCCTCGCTCGCCTTCGGAACGTTAAACGGATAAATTAATTAGTTAATTTATTCATTTAATGTTGAAATGCAAGTATCTCTTAAACGGTGGCTCGGATTGGAAAAATGAGGGAACCTTTGAGTTTGGAATGTGACTTTTACCCTAGGAGAGGTGTATGTTTTGCGGGCACGGCCCGTCTGTGAAAAATGGTCCCAGGGGCGTTTTCGAAATTTGGCAGTCTCGGGCGTTGAGTTAAATAACTTTTGAATGGGGTCTCGGACTAAAATTCCGAGACCTCTGTTGTGCTTGGGAGGTGGTTTTTAACCTAGGGGAGGCTTAACCTCACCCCCGTCGGGTGTTTCAGATTCGGGTTAAATTTGGGGGTTTTAAATTAATTTTCCTTTTTATGCCCTTAATGACCCCCTCCTCCTCCCTTTGCACCCCCTGGCAGAAGAGCTCAACCAAGGAGGAGAAGCTCCTCCTATCCTCCTCCCCTCCGGAGAGGCAGGTCCGGCAAGGTGACGACGCAGCGGCGGATCCTCCGTGAAGCTCTGGGCAACGCCCAAGAGGTAGGAGGTTTCCGTTGGGTTTTCATTTCTGAACCCCCATTGATTTCAGTTTTATCCATCGATGTGTAGTTTGATCTTCGAACAAATCCCATATTTTCATATTATACGTTTTTATCTCTCCAACGCATCTTTCGGAATAAAAATCTGAGCTCGGAGGAGCCGGGGTTGATCGTCGAAGTTTGCGAGTTTTGGAAGGTGATCCCGGCCGGTTTGGGTGCTCCGGCGGTCCGAGGCACGGCAGCAGGGGCTTTGGCGGCGGCGCTCCTCAGCGCGGCGGAGCGGTGGCTGAGCTCGCCGGAACGGGGCTGTGACCCGGGGTCACGGCGCGGCGCGACCTTGGCGGACAGAGACCCGCGAACCGCGGGTCTCCGCGTGGGGGCTGCAAGACCGGCCGTCCAGGCTGCTCGGGTGGCAGCAGGCCGCGGACAGCTGGCCATGTCGAAGTGATCTGGGCCCGCAGCCGGGCCGTGGTCCGGCTGTGGGCGGATCGGCCAGACCGGGCCGGTCCGGCCCAAGGCCCCCCCCCCCCCCTTTTTAATTTCCGACTCCCGTCGCTTTCGCCACGGGTGTCCGTTTTGTGCGCCGTCTGCGGCGGCGTGGACCTAAAAGTAATGCGGTCTTTTTGAGATGGTTTCGGGAATTTTTACTTCCCGAAAAGAGGGGCCTCGGTGGAATGACACGTATGTCGAGGGGTTTGTCGTTTTTCTGAGAGAATTTTGTTTTGAGCGGCGCGGACGCATCCGACGCCCGCTTTGAGTGACGTCAGTTGCGTTGGGACCCTGGCGCTGGGGAGAAGGTTTCCAGGGTGGTTTTGGGCATTGAGACTGGATTTGAGGTGTGGGCCCCATGGCCCATCTTTCGAGCTGCTTGCAGCGTTTCACACCTTTCTCACCGGGCGTCCGTTCAGGGCGTGCGAGCAGTCGTTGTTGGGTGTTTTTTCGAGGGGATTACAATGGTGCAATCCGCCTGCTCTAACTCCACACGATGGTGCGGGCCCCACAAGGGTCATTTTGGGGGTTGACGGTGATTTCCAGCTTTATCACCGGGCGACCGTTTTGGACGAGTGAATAGTCCAACTCGTGTACCTTTTCGAGGGGATCGCAACGGTGCGATCCGTTGGCAGTGCTTCAGGACCGGGGTGTGGGTCCCGCGTGGTACCGCACGTGCGCGGTAAGCTGGAATGTACTTTTTTCCCTGGGTATCTGTTCCACTCAAGTGATTAGTGCTCTTGGCGTGTTTTTCCGAGAGAATTGTGATGGCGCAGTTCACCCGGCCTTTCTCGAGATCGTGGTGTGGCCCCCACCCGGGCTGGCTAGGGTGAATAGTACCATTTTCACTGGGTGGTCATTTTGGGCGATTGAGTGCTCAATCCTGTGTGTTTTTCCGAGGGAATCGCAGTGGCGTGATTCGTTTGTTCAGTTTCAGGATCTTGGGGTGTGCCCCACATGGGTTGGTTACGGTGAATAGTACCTTTTTCACCGGTTGACCGCTTTAGGCGAGTATGTAGTCTATCTCGCGTGTTTTTCTGCGAGGATTACAACGGTATGATCTGTTTGGCTGTGCGGAGCCTCATACATGATCTAATTAAATGTGGAAATGTGAAGGGTCCCTTGCGGAGGTTCCTCTTCTGTGTTCCCAGTGGACCCTTGGCATGTGATCGTGTGCACTCCTGGGAGAGTGAGGTTTGTGTTTAAAGAGATGTGGTTGGATGTACCTCAGTCATTGAGGTGGAATGTAGGAGATGTTACGTCACGCCTTCGCGTTGATGTTGGGTGTCGTGTGCACGATAGCCTTTGGGCTGGAACGTGGTATACTCTGGGAGTATACAGGAACCCTTGGAGGTATGTGTTGGAGATGTTTGTACCTGAGAACATTTGTACGCTTGGTTGGGGTTGAGATGGGGCCACACGTTGTGTGGGCCCCACGTGCGTGTCGGGTTCTTCTTTACATAGTTTGACCTCTCGCGATGTAGAGGGTCCCTCTGTGCTCGTTTGTTTGACTATCAGGGTGGAGTTTTTTTCCCCTGGCTCTGAGATCGTTTGTTTGACTAGAAGGGTTGAGTGGTCTCCCCTGGTTTCGTTCTCAATGGATTGGCTGGTAGCGGTGCTAGTGACACCTAGTGATGGAACAGGCGCTGAACCTCTTTTGGGTGAGTTGTTCTGGCGTTGGGTGGTTGCGCGATACCCACTCTATGTTCAATTGGACAGTGTTGTACCCTCCAGTGGATATGGCCAAAGAAGTTCTGAGTTTTACCCTCTAGCGGGGCTGGGCAGTGCGTTACTCATCGGCCTCTAGGGTCTACCCTCCAGCAGAGATAGGGCAGTGGGTCACCCGACGCACTTAGGGTCTACCTCAAGCAGAGACTGGTCAGTGGGTCACCTGACGACCTCGTAGGGTCTACCCTCCAGCAGGGCTGGGCAGTGGGTCGCTCGTCATCTAGTTCCAGTTCTACCCTCCAGCAAGGCTGGGTAGTGGGTTGCCTGTCGACTTATTCCAAGTCTACCCTCCAGCGGGGCTGGGCAGTGGGTCTCCTGATGATGTATTAAGGTCTACCCACCAACGGGGCTAGACAGTGGGTTGCCTGATGATGTATTAAGGTCTACCCTCCAACAGAGCTGGTCTGTGGGTCTCCTGATGATGTATTAAGGTCTACCCTCCAGCGGGGCTGGGCAGTGGGTCTCCAGATGATATATTCTGGTTTACCCTCCAGTAGGGCTGTGTAGTGGGTCACTCAATACCATATTATGAATTACCCTCTAGCAGGGCTGGGAAGTGGGACACCTGTTGTTATTCCAGTATCAGTCCTTTCTACTAGGCTAGCCTGTGCCTTTCCTCCGTGATTACCAGAGTGGGACCCTTGGTTATACGGGTCAGTGTTGTGACGACTTTGACTTTGGGAAGACCTCTCGACTGTAGGGTAGTGACGAGTTGTGGTTTGACGTTCCCCCAGAACTCTCAAGTACGAGGAAATTTTCCCCCACTGAGATGTGTCCTTGTAACGCGACCTAAAACTATGCGGGTGAGTTAGTCCCGCCAAAAGCGAATAGTGTCGATGTGTGGTGATTGAGCCCTTGACTTGTAATTCGGGGCAGACGTGTGGGATGCTGGGCATCGATGGAGTTTTCTTCTGGGACTGTTGGCTACTCTTTTTCTTGGGCTGAGCTACGGGATGGAGATCCCCTTACTATCTTATTTGGGATTCTTGATTGAGCATATGTATCTTGTATATACCTTGTTATAGTACCCACTTATTGGGTTTGGTTACTCTCCTTCCAGGTGAGGCGAAGACGCGTGGGGTATGCCACGTGTTATCCGTGTCTAGCTTCTCATGGTTGGACCAGTCTACTCTCCTACTATAGGTAGTGAAGACTCGATGGGAAGTTAATCTTCTCACCGTTTCCAGGTCCTTGTGTTTGGACGAGTCTACCTTCTTTCCTCTTGTTAGGTTGAGATGGACTCTTTACTGTTACTCTTACTGCACTTTCAGTTGTACTCTTCTACTTTTACGGTTCACTCTACTGCTCACCCTTCGGTACCTCCTTTTTTGCTCCCTCAAGACTTCGGGGTATCCTATTGAGTATTTTTATACTCACCCCTACTTGGGCTTTACCCGCACTTGGTGTTCCCTTGCAGGCGACAGACAGGTTGGTCGTGAATTCAGTGGAGATTATGAGTTTAAGAGCTTGGACCGTGTGCGGTGGTCGTGGTTACGTCCCAAGTGGGGGACCCCTTCCGACTGTTTTTCTTTTGTTTACCTGTTGCCGGGTTGTGGCACCTTTTCTGTTTGGGCGCGTGTTTTTCCCCCTTTTCTTTTTCAGTTACCTTCAGCTTGTACTTTGTACTTTTAGAGGTCGATGCACATTGTGGTTTATTTATAGCAGTTCTTTTTATTTACTTTTCTTTTATTTTACTCTACACTTTTGCATTGAGTGTGCTGTGTTTGTGCGTGTATAGGTACTTATGCAAAGGACTCCCCAAGTTGTTGTGCCTTCGGCGCTAGTCTCCAGCCCCTGTCCTATGGAGGCGGGCTTGGGTTAGTTGCGGCTTGAGCCTGGGTAGGGTCGGGTTGTGACAGTTCCGGTGGTCCAATATTATTCCTGTATGCTCCTGCGGTTGTCTCGAGACCCGCACATCACTGCGAAGGCCTCCAATCGCCATTGCGGTCTCTCTTTGTTGTCGCCAAGTATTCTGCACATCAATTAAAAAATAGTGGTGTGTTAGGACTTGTTCGTTAGTCCGCACCCACAGCGTTAGTGGTTTAAAAAAGAACCCAACAATTACACGCCATGCCAAGGGTATAAATCACAGAATGAAATATAAAAAATCACATAAATCAACAATTGAATATCAACATCGACGTCACAGTAGACGACGTCATGGGGAAAGGGTTCATAGGCATCTTCGGAGAGCGCTGAGGAGGAAGCGGTGTCTCCTCTCTTGTCGTGAATAAGAGGATTGGTGGCACGTTCTTCTTCTTCGAGGAACCGGCGTTGTTTGTCATTCTTCGTCGGAGGCCGGAGTTCTTCCAAAACCTCAAGAGTTCTCCCTTTCTTCTGCGCACAATGATGCTCTCCCCCTTTATAAAATAATAGGTTCCTCCTATTATTTAATTATACATGCAATATAACTCTCCCTAAATTAATTCAACACATTTAATAAAATGTGTTCATAATCAATTAAGGAAGGGAGAGGGAAGGTCCTCATTTATTAAATGTGTTCTCAATTAATTAAAAAAAGGGGGAAAGATGAAGGATCCTCATTAAATTGTGGGTTGTCATGAATTAATGGAGTGAGGTGGAGAGATTGGCATTTAATGGGGGGGGGTAAAGAGTTTAGGGGAAATTAAATAGTTAGGGCTCGTGTGGGACCCACCTCTCTAAAATCTACACTTGGGTAGTTTAGTGGCAGTGGGTCCCACCCTTAACTACCCATGGGAGGGAATTACCTCCTTATAAAATAAAAATTGTTACAACAATTTTTATTTACTTTTTAATAAACCCCCAAATTTATCTTCTCCTCTATAGCGAAAACAACTACCGTAAGGATCAAGTTAAGCAATTACGGGCATTGCGAGTTCATTGGTGCCCTCAGATTTTAATTCCAAGAACCGGTTCAAAATTAATAAAAACATGATCGTTCTTTCACAGAACGTACCCGAGCTAAACTTCGAAAATTGATTCTAGGCACACCAGGCCTCGGAATCAAGTGTCGTCAGAAGCCATAGACTCATAAAATACCAATGTATTTATGAAAGAAAAGATAAAAAACATTCCTTGAAAATTCCTTGTCTTTACTATAAATATTCTCAATATAATTATATTTGTGTGCATGGATAATTATAAAATATGATGAATAAATAAATAATTGTGCCTGGAAAGTATCAGGTTCATCAAGTACACCTGGTCAACCAAACCTACTCTTTTCTAATGCAGAATACCTATAGGTATAAATAATTCTTTATATGTAATAATAATAATACTATATGTAGACATATATATGATCTATATATGTATTTTCATTAATATCCATATATATGTATACATAGTATTAAAGAAGACACATGGTGAAACTCAGAAATCCATGAAGAATAATAATAATATTAAATAAAATAAATAAATAAATAAGGGACATCATGACATCGGATTAGAATCAATATAGGATTCAACATAGAGTATTCTTATGCAACAAGAAGGGTCATAGCTAAAATCCTAATTAAGGAGGAGTGGACTGTCTTTCCGAAAAAACCCAAGTTATGTGAACATGATTGTAATATCCTCCCTCAAAGGGGTGTGGAATTCTATAAATTATAATCCCTCTCGAAGACCATTTTTCATTATGAAGTATTGGACAATCATATTTCCATGTGACCACTTATCCAGACATTCCGTAAAGAGGAAATCAGCATCCCTGAATGTGCATGGGATCCTTTTAATATATTATTTTTAACATTTATAAATTTTCTATGTGATCAAACATTACCTCTATAAAATCATTTTAACACAATTAATAAGGATGGATATGTCCATGAGTATACCAATTCAAATCACATTATAATATAATTTAAAAGTAAATAGCATAGCATTTAATTTTTATAACCAAAATTAATGAAGGATGTACATACATAAATCATTCCACAAGAAATAGTAAATCAATAAACATTAAACACATCCATTTGTATTAGAAGATAGTGCACCTCAATGTGGGTTTTTTTAGAAAACATGATATTTTAATTATTGAATTTATTTAACAAAATTTATGAATCACATTCATACTGAATAATTAAATATGTCTAAATGGATATTCAAGAACACGTCAATTATTCTATTCAAAAATTTTATGTTAACACACCCCAAAGGTGGTATAATAAAGAGAATTACAGGGAAAATTATATATAATATTAAATTGAGAACCCACCCAAAATTGGAGGTTTGGGTTGAGGTCACAACCCCTAACCATACCAAGAGAGGTCTGAACACATCAGAAGGCTTCCAGGCAACTTAATTTAATTCATTTCATAATTTTAAGTGGAAATAAATTTTTTTGGTGTTATCACAATGATGAAATTCATTAACGATTATACATTAATGGAATATCTAAATAGAACCTACCATATACCAAGTATGATTCTATCATTAAATATAGAGACATGATTTGCTATGATTGATGAGAATTAAATGATATAAAAAAATTCCATGAAATTTGGGAAAATTAGCTCATAAAAACATAGCACTCTATTTTTTTATGGTAAAAATTGATGGGATTAAGTTGGGACATAGACTTATCGATATTCCTCAAACATTATGAAGAGTTCTTAAAATGATGTTTTGGGGAAGAATTTATCCTCATACCTAGAGGAGGAAAAGGATATATCCAATAGAGGAGTGTTTTTTCGGGAAAAAGGAGAAGAAAAGGGCTACAAGAATAAAAATTCCATAGGGGAAAATGCGTATTTCACCCCATTTATTGAGGTGTATGGTTTGGCTGCATGGTTGGATAAACCACACAATAGTCATGTATCAGCCATTTCATTAGAAGGTGGCTTACATGTTTCTTTTGAATGGTTTGTAAAACCATGTTCAATAAATTCATTTCCCCTTTGAAAACACCTACAAAAAAATGCATGGTTAGGCCTCTCCTATCGCATGGTAAGATCAAATCATGCAAGATCTCCATCACCATTAGATTAGAAACATGATTTCATCTTGTGGGTTGCATTTGATAAAAAACCATATTCCATTACAAATTCATCTCGGAATTTATTTTTTTAGGTCAGAACTCTTGAATCTCAATATAACAATTGACTAACACCTCGGGACTTCAATCATGTCTAAAAAATACCATTTTCTATTCCAACTCTCGTAATTATGTACCAAATCATTTTTTACAATTTGGTATGTCCACTAAACTAAAATATCAATCTACTTCAAAAATGATTATCCTTTTAAAAATATATTCTATATTTTATAGAATAATATTTATATATATCAAACTCTAAATTATTTTCTTATATACTTTTAATAAAATTTTTCTAACATTTCCATGTTAATGATATGTTTCATGTAATAATTTCTTTGTTTGCATTTAATATTTTGATTTTTTATTTTCATTGCTCATACATTCATCATTATTTCATCATATCTATAACTTTAACAATGTTATAATTATCATATATATTTATTATTATTGTATTTAGAGTATTCCATCAATTTTGGTGATAGAAAATTAAATACACCATTAATAGAGATGGTAGGTTGTATATACACATGAACGTTGTATCAATTATTTTATTGAATTGAAATAAATAATTATAAATGAAATATTGTAATTACAAAATAATATTTATATCACTTATAAATGTATATATATCACATTATTTTATTAAAACCATCCTTATTATCATCTATGTTAAGTGTGAATGAATCACATAGCTTCTCAAAGTTGTTTCCTTCCATTCACATGTGTGATGTTATCGTATTCACCCACTATAGAGTATAAATTTATGTGTGATAAAATGAATATATAAGAATAATAATAAAATATATATAATATATATACATATATCCCATAATTAACTCTATCCATTAGAGTTGTTAATGTAAAAATAAAACTCTTCGATTCATGAGATGGTAGTCTACCATATAAATGTATCGTGATTTTGTAACCCATTTGATGGATGTAGGAATGGTTGTGGGTATCCCCTTAATAAAAAATCATATAAAAATATGTATGATACTTATATTGGTATATAATAATTGTATGAAAACATTGATTGGGGAATTGGAGGAAATAAAAAAACCCTTCCTGAGGAATGCTACCTTTTCTTTGGGTATCCACATTAGGCTTTCACAAAAAGTATTCATAAGATGGATTTAAATTGAAACTATGTATTATAGAATAATATGAGAGAATTTTGGTAAGTTATTTGGGTATGAATTGATTTAACCAAACATTTTGGATGGTATTAATAATATATGAGACCGGGTATCCATTTATAATTAAGATTAGAGGTACAATAGTACTTTTTAGAATGAAAATGTTGTACCCATGATTTAGTCAGGAAAAGAGGATCCAAAATAGACAATTATATATTATAGTATAGATATGGTCTAAATATTACAATAAAAAGAGTTTTTGAGAAATTTGGTTTATATTTAACTCATATCATTTTAATTTACCCCTCGTAAACTCAAGTTTACCATACCAAAGGTAGAAAATAATAGTTTTTTATATTCATTTTGTCCATAAATGATGTTGAAAATGTTAGTTAATATAAATTATGATGATTTAGAATATAAAATCCATTTCTTTAATGTTAAATTTATATAAATATAATTGATTTATTTAAAATTTAATCATCTATACTTGAGAAGAATGTATTTTTTTAAGAGAAAATGGTCAAAACATTAAAAAAGTATATCAAAATTCAATTTTATGAAATTGATACTATGACCAAAATGTGTTTAATTTATGTATAATTGAAGTTGTTTTAATTTAAATGCATTCTAAAATATATGGTATCATAATTGATAAATTAAATTAAATGAATTTTTTATAATTAAAAATTAGTAATTTTCATTATTCCTCAAAAAATGAATCATTTTAAAAATTCCCAAAAATTCACCATATGCTAATTTTTACATGATGATATTAAAAATTATGTTTATCTTATCATAACAGTTTTCTAATATTGTGAAATATTTATTTTTTTATATTCACAATTTTAAATTGAATTCATTTTTTTAAATAATATTTTCAAAACATTTATAGACTAATGAAAATTAAGTACATTTATATTGATACGTATAATTTATATTAAAGTATTATAATTTATATTTAAAATTTTTTTATTACAATTCAATACATAAATTTTAATGGCTAGGGAATAATAGTTTTATTTTAATAATTACATTAATAATATATTATTGTTTTATTAAATATATTGTCTTGGGTAATAAAATATATCATAGTGTTTCATGTAGTGGAATATAAATATGGTGTAGCAAGTAATAAATTTTATTAATGAAATATAATTTATTTAAAAATAATAATTTAGAAAAACACGGTATCTGACATTCTTTAACAATATAATAAATTTATCCCTCTAAATTCATCACTCTAATATAAAAAAGTGAGGATATGTGTGCCTCTTCCTTTGTTTAGGTTCCCACATATCGTATTCATACTGGTGGTTTTACCAAGAATCATTGACCAGGTGAGTTGTTTTGTATTATAGAACATTATCAATATGATCCATGAACTCCACTAGTTGTTCCTCATAAGAAATATATTACTCTAGTGGTATGACCTATGTGATGTCTACATGTGAAATTCCAGCTATGTACTTCTCTAGGGTTGATACATGGAACACATTGGGGACGTGAAAGAGGTTTAGCGTATGTTTATTGTGATATGATATAGTCTAGATACAATCAATAACATCAATGTGATTGATATAAAAAGTGGTTATTTTATATTTCTTCTTGGATATCATAACATTCATTGATGATTAAATTCACATAAACACCTTTTCCCCAACATCACACTCTAGATCACAATAATGATTAATTCTATAACATTTCTACAGACATTGATCTTCTTTGATTTGTTACCGATTGGTTATTAATTTTATCCCATTTATTCATATATCTTAGGTCATAATAGATTTTTCCCTCTTACGTAGTTGTAGCATATTGGAGGTCAAAATTTCATTCATTAGAGGGATTCATAAGGATCTACATAAAATCAGGAGTGAAAAATATTGTTTAAAAAAATAAAATCGAGGATAGGGTTGATCTTAAATAACATTGAGTTATAATGAAAATGGTTTCATAATATCCTCTAAGGTTTTATTGTTCTCTCAAACTGGAAATCTGTTTAAAGACAATATACAATTCCAAAACTCTACTTTTTATCAATATCTTGCTGAATAATTATCCAGAACATTAAGGTAAATATTATTTCTCAATTAGAAAGAATGGAATATGGTAATTTATGAAACCATAACACAATATAAATTTATATCTAGGAAAGATAATATATAAAGTTGTATTCTATTCTAGGGATTAAGTGTGATGACTTGGTAAGGAGATCAGTTAAAACACACTCATATTTTATTCTTTTAGACATTTTGGGGAGTCCAATGAAAGTATCCATGGAGATGTTTTCATATTTCCTTTATATTATGGGTAATGGATTTAATATCCATATTGAATTTTCTGTTTAATCCATAACATTCTTATATTCCAAGAACTAAGATTTAAAATCAATGACTTTTAACTTTGTTCCATTCCACAAAAAATAATATTTCAAATAATTATATTTTTTAAACATACTGTATGAATAGAAAATGAAGAACTATGATCTTCCTCTAACATCTCATTCCTCAAAACTTTTTTGGGCAGAATGCATTCACATTTCCTAATCTATATCGTTCCATCATGATCAAGTGGTCTTAATGATCTTTCTTGCACTTTGAATAAAATATAATATCATATATAAATATTACCACAAAAATATCAAGGTAATATCTAAATAATCTATTTATAAAATTTATTACAATAGTATGGTAATTAGTATGACTGAATAGCAGCACTATATATTCATAGTGTTCATAGATTATATGAATTGATACCCTGGGTATATCCTACTTTTTTAACCTTGATTGATTATATCTAGAATGATGTACAAAATTGAAATTGTACTAAACATTATTATTTTTAACAAAACAATATTAAATATAGGGAAGATGTTACTAGTTCTTAACTGTGATCTTTTTAAGCTCCTAAAAATCAATAATGTGTCACTTTGATGAATCATTCTATATAAAAAATAAAATTTTCACCCCAAGGTCTCACAATAGGTAGAAAAAATTCATTATCAACATTTTCTTAGAGTTTCTTGTTCAAATAATTTAACTCAATTACGGACGCTCTCAAGGGATTCATTTAGATTGGTACAGAACTGTGTATGATTTCTATATGGTAGTCCACATCACAAAATATTTGGAAGATAAGAAACTATTTCAAAAAGGGATAAATAATTACCACACAATAATAATTTCATTCATGTCATTTTTTTATCAAGAATGTGTGACAAACATTGATTTTGAATGTGAACAGAGACCCATACAATGGATTTTATATCCATCATATTTTCATAAATATTGTTGCATTGATAGTTCATTATATGTTGGTATGAAATATTAAATATAACATCCATTACATGAAAATTAATATAAAATTTATATACCTAAATCCATTCTATTTCCAAAATAATATCAAATACATCTAGGTGAAGAATAAAAATATGTAAAGGAAGTGCATTCCCACCAACATCAAACAGAGAGGAATCTTAGACTTAAGATGACATCATGATACCAAAATGTGATAATACTGCTAGTTCTATATATAATCATTTGGGTGAAATATTTATACCCTTATAAATATATTCCAATATAAATAAATGTGTAGAACAATAGTAAAATAAGAAATTATCAATTCTATAGTAGTTGGTATGTTGTCCTTTCATGAAGTCATTATCACACCCATCATCAAAAATAGTGATCAAATGAGTCTTCACATTTTCTATTAAAATAAGAGGCTACTGAAATAAATTATATTCATCAATAATCAGATTTTATAATTGGTTAGTGTAATTTCCATAGTATTTTCATATGAATAAATTGATCCTGGTTGGTTAATTTTGTGTATCATTCTCAATATTCGAATCATTTTCTAACATCTTCACATCACTTTGGAAATCAATTTATTGATGACCATATCATACACTCTTAAAACATTTATAGGTCCCCTTAAAATAAATATCCCATGATTCTTACCACACTTTTTGAATAAATGAAATTTCATATTATTCTCCCAGTGGTTCATTGATTTTCCTTTGAATTCAATTTTTCTATTCATTTAAAAATGATGAAATTGATAAATAACCCCAACCATAGTTCCCACATTGATATAAAATCAAAAAAAATTGTATGTATTGTATTTATACAAAACATTAGGGAATTATATTGAAGACACTAAATAGTCATTCCACCATAACTTCCAGTCAAATGATAATACCAAAATCATACCACATATGACTTGTAAATGTTTCCCAACATATATAAATCGATTAATCATCCTCTTTATTTACCTCAAGGAACTACTTCTCTAGAATCACATAATGAATACATGGAATGAAATTATTTAAAAAATAATATCCTTAACTCATCACAATCAATGGATTCAATTTCATCATGTTCCCTCATACTCTTTTTAGGATTCCACCATTGATCCACTTCACCTTCCAAATAGTAGAAAACAAAAATGAGTTTTCTTGTTATGAACACTTGATAATAGAAATAAATAATTTCTTTTGTTTTTTTCTATTGTTTAAAAAATAAATTATTGGATCACCAATTGAATATGTCTAGGGTTTTCCTTAGGACGTTTTACTAAAAATACTATTCCATCTATTTTTTATTTGGAATTGAAGCATAATTCAGAGATTTTTAAATTTTTATAAGAATAGAAATTATATTTATTATTCCTACTCCCGTAAATGTTTGATGAACTGAAGAAAAACTATTTCATTATCTATATCAGGATTCATTAAAATGGTTCCCTGAGGTTCTATCCATTGACTAAAATTAACAACATGGTGTAAGAAATGAGAATAATGACATTGAACCACATAATCATGAAAAATCACATATAAGATGCCTAAATCATGATTGATTAGATAATCATTTACATAATAGGTATATCATATCACATTTATTGTCATAATCTATTTAAAAACATCAATATGTTTCATAATGGGCTATTAATATTTAGAGTAGATCCCATTCATGTGTCAAACCATGTGTGTATCCAAGGCCATTATCATTCACCAGGTGATGATTGCATCATGATCAATGCTCCATTTCAATGTTATTAAAACTAGGTACCTCTATTAATAGTCCCTATAAACTTATATAATATCATCTTGGATTTAATTTCATAAATATCCCTCACTATATCCTTTAACAAAATTCTTGGACAAACTCCTCTACATTGACTCATCTATATATGGAATCATACAAATTATATTAGGGATATCATTACGGTTTTATCATAATAGTTTACAAAGATAACTATGAAATCCTATAAAACCAGCCATAGTGACCCTGGGAGATCATAATTATATATTAAATAATTTTTTTGATTCTTCATTACATTATAAAAACACATGCTTGAAGACCATAATAGTTTAGTGTATTTTGAAATTTCAGACCATAAACAACAGGACAGTAGGATAATTACTTCACCTATCACTAGGATCATCATAATTAGAACCCATCGTAGAATTATAATACCAAATGTTTTTTTTGAACTTGGGGAAGGAATCATATGAGGGAGTGATATGAAGGAATCAATCAGGGTAGAAAATGGAGATACATAAAAATAACTTTAATATAAGGATTTAATAATGTGATAACAACATTTGAAAACCATACCCTACATATCAAAGATCCTAATCTTGAGTCACGGAATATGTTTTTTTAGTTCATAAGACATTAAATAAAAGGTAATAATGGAACACAATACATGAGATCATAACATTGGAATGAGATTTACTTTTTTGCCACATACATAAGTGTATATAATATTTTCCATAGTAGTCAGGGCTTAAGGCTTTCATAGTGAAATGGAATCACTTCGCAGAAAATCATATTAGTCCATGATCATTCACAGGACCATTATAGATGACAAATTATCTTACTAAACCATGTCACTTCACCAATATAACACTATCTATATCATTTGTTATATATATTAATCCAATAAATTTGAGGGAGATATAGGTCCCCCATGTCTAATAATGAATACTGTATTTTGTTTTTCACTAATATATTTAATCATTCATCCAATCATAACCCATGAAGTTAAATGGATTTCATAAACATTTAATCATATAATAACTTGTAAAAAAGAGATAGGTTTCATAATCATTTCAATATTTCATCATAGTATAACCCATGGTTAAGGGGGAATGTTTCATAATAACATTATCATGATATAACCTGCGGAATGGAAATGGGTTTCATAAAAACCAATCCATCATAAACATAACCCATTCTGTTAAATAATAAGAATGATTTATTTAGATCATATCCCCCATTAGTCATAGGTAACATCAAAAGATGTCCTCTTATATAAAGTATGATTTTTAATGATAATTTAAATCATTTCTGAAGGAAAATATCATTTCCTTTTTGGAAAAAAAATAACAGAAAATTGATTTTGAAAATATTTTCCTCTGAAAATAACATTGAAAGTAGAAAAATATTTATTCAAATAAAATAGTGGTCATGATGAAGAGAGGTTTCATTCACATCGTCCATCTTCAAACGAGATTCCATTCACATTTTCGATAAAATAAAATGTGGAATTATTTGGACGATGAACTAAATTTTCCATTCTAAACATTTTTTATTAATTCAATCATTGGAAAAAAAATTAATAATAATATGATATTAGTAAGATATTTTTGAATGTTTTTTTTGAAAACATTGATTTTGAAGAAAATAGAATTCTGAATGAAGAGATAAATAATTTAAGATTTTAATAAAATAATTTTTTTAAAATATTTTATTTAAAAAAAGAATTACATATTTTATTATCACAAAAAATGTATCATTAACAAACATAGGAGAATAATATTCCATAGTTTCTTTAGACAAATATCATAAAATTAAAACTATGGTAACATTGAATCGTAAGACCCAAAAAGGTGTAATATAAATTGGAACATAAAATATCATAAGGGGAATAACATTATTATATTACATGTTAAAGGAGTTTTATATAGGCCTCGCGAAATATTATTGTTTCATAACATAACATACATATAAAATAATGTAAACTGAGACATAAACCCCTTAATTTATATCTTGGAATCCATTATTCAGAAAACTATAAATTGTATAATAAATATATTTTTTTATAAACCATTTATAAGAAAATATTTATATATATCATAAAATATATGATTTTATTATGAGTATTAATTAATAGTTTTTTAATAATTTCATATATATGTTACATTTTGTGTAATATAAATATTTTTTATCATATATATTATGATTTATTATCTTTATTATTAATAATTTGATTTTTATTCAATAATATATACAATTTTAAAAATTTTATATATATAATTCATATTTATTATATATGTATTTATCCTAATCTATAAAACATAGTGACCAAAAATTTAATACACTATTCATGGAGATGATACGTCGTACGAATGCATAAACATTATTTCCATTTTATTTTAGGATTGGATGAAAGAATGTTAAATAATATATTATCATTCAAGAATATTTTAAATGGAATATATTTCAAATAGTATAAGTAAAACCATCATTATTACCTTTCATGTAAAGAATGAATGAATCAAATCAATTTATTAGGCAGTAGTTCTTCGTACACATGAGTGAAGTTTTGATATTACAATAATTTGGGGAGTATAAGGTAATGTGTGATATAATGATTCAATAGGTATTATAATATAATAAATATACTATATAAATATTAAATACACCATTAATTCTATCCTTGAGATGTGGTACTGGAAATAATTAATGACATTGGATTGTGAGGTGTTTTTCTTCCACACACAGGAATGATGATTTTGTAACCCATTTGGTGGAAGTGGAGATGTGTATAGGTCCTGAAAATGTCATAAAAATAATATAATTTTTTATATAATTTATTATATCATCATGGTATAATATATACTCGCAAAGGTGGATAAAAAATTCTCATTGACAAATGTTACCTATTCTTCAGTTAACCTCCATAAGATTCACGAATAGATTTCCTTGGATGCATTTCTACCTAAAATAATGATTATAGTATTATATTAATCATCTGTTGAAGTGATTTTGTTTTTTATTGGATGAACCAATATGTTTTTAATGTTTTATGAAGAGAGGATAAGGGTTTCCTTTTAAATGTGAGGTTAATGGCACATTTGTAATTTTTTGAATGAAAAAGATGTACCCACATTTATACCATGACAGAAAGTTGAAAAATGGAAAATTCTCAATATAAGAGTATATAAAGTATTAATATAAAAATTAAATGATTAATCCCATAATTAGGGTAAATTTTAACCATTTCTATATAGGTTTAACCCCTCTACCAATAAACCCACTTTTACCTTAACTACGAGAAATAAGTTTTCTATTGTTTCTATTAATTTTGCTACAATATTATATTGAACATATTAGATAATATAAATTATACTAATTCAAAATATAGAATCATTTTTTCAAAATTATATTCACATAATTGGAATGCGTAATATTAATATTTATCTACAAGATGTGATTGTAAAGTGGGTTTTTAAATAGAAAATTTTCAATATTTTACTAAGTTTTTTCATCAAAATTCAAAACTAAATTGATTATAATAAGCCAGATTTTAATAAGTGATGTATAATGAAAGTTATTAAACATTAAAACAAATATATGTTCTAAATTTTATTTAGAAATAAATTAAATGAATCTATATATTTCAATTAAAATTTTGTATATTCCACTATTATATAAAAAATGATGTTTTTTAGAAAAACCAAAAACATTACTCAATGATAATTTTTAAATGATAATTAAAAAAATGTCTTTAATTTTCTAAATTCATTTTTCAAAAATTTATAAAAATGAATTTTATTAATTTTCACAATAATAAATAAGAAACATTTTTTGAGAAAATAGTCTTTTCGAAACTTATGATGACACTAAGAAAAATTTATTACTTTTGATCAATATTATTTCTTAATATAAAACCATTATTCATGATATTTAGAAATTAGTTATTAAAATTTATATATATATATATATATATATATTTAATGGGTCGGTTATAATAGTTATGTAAAAAATAGTTTCAGAAAAATATATCATAAATTTGTTACAACTCTGTGTCATGTGTAACTGTATATATCCCAATGTTTCATATAGTGGAATAATTAAGATAGTATTTCATTTACGCAAGATATCAAATAAATTAATTTTATTAGTGAAAATTCATAAAATATAGTGGTATTACATTATAAGTAGGTCTCCTCCAATATTCTTGACTCTATATATAATAGTCATTATTAAACTCTAGGAGGAAAATAAACACCTACATGATTTTATGAATAATGGATATATACACCCAATTGATTCATCATGGGTTTTAACAGTGATCATCCTCATAATGAATGATGGTTAAATGTTCCTCTTTATTGATTATCATGAGATCAATAAGATCATAATTATGAAAGAGAATAATATAACATGGGTTAGAGACATGATCAATTAGCTATGTGGAGCCCATTATGTCCCTAAGATATATCATCAGTCGATATATTCTCAATTAAAGGTGAAAATGGATGGTATCCCCATGTATAAATTTTGTGCATGTTATAGGAACTATCAGTTCACAGTGAACCCATTTGGACTTACTAATTATCCAACAATATCTATGGATTTGATGAATATATAATTTAGGGATTACCATAACATATTCTTAGCATTATTTATTGGTGATATTTTTATATAATCCCTATCAAATTAGAAATAATATTGTCGTTTGAATACTATAACCAGCAATTCCAGCCAGAATTAATGCTTCGGACTATTTATTAAATAAAAGAAAAAAGGTACAGAGGAGACGGGTGGGGTCAAACAAAGGGTCATGCCCTCATCCGTCAAAGCACCGAGTTACAGATCATAATAAGACATATCATTCGCATAATCTGAGTCATTAGTAGTTTCCCATTCAGATTGGGAGTTACCCTGATTGAGGATATGATGAATATTAGAGTTAAACTTTCTATATTACTTATAAGATCGAGTACACATCGTACGAGGTGTATTAGAATAGTCCTTCCTTGGTCTTCGCTTCAAGGAAGCAGGAGTGGATTCAACCTTCGTTGTTCCAGAAATGAATGCATATTTGAAAGAAGTAGGGCCACCTCCCTCTACCTCCATGATGTCACCCAACTTACTAGATATCCTAGAGAAACTCAAGAGATTCTGAATCTTCTGATGATAATCAAGAGGATCCACAATGTTAGGAGTCATCTCATCTATCTAATAATGTAGAAAACCTGCACCAAGACTATTATCATTTATTCCAGTCCCAACTAATCCAGTAGGAGTAACCGCACAACTCTCCTTGGGTTTAGTTTCCTTGTCAAAATCATCCTGAGTAGTAGATGGACCACCCATCGGGGATGCATAATTTACCCGAGTCTTAGAGGGACTGATATTGGCTCTCAATGGTGATGAATCCACTAACATTCCCTTCCCTTTCTAGGATAGCAGATGTACTTCCACAGAAGCCAGCACATTAGCCTTATTGGAAGATGGCTTGGAGTTATGATCAAGGGGTTGTGACAAAGCAACATCATTCTTCTCAAATTTCCTTCTACATAGCTTGGATGGATAACCCTTTATCCCACATTCCTCACAAAATGTCTTCCTCCAACAAAGTTCCAAGAGAGTGACCAAAAACCATGCATTAATTTCAAAAATATGGTTTTCTTTCATACTCAACTTCAATTTTAATGTCATCTATTAGAGTGGAAAGTGTCACCTTGTCAATCAGAATGGAGCTAAGATTAATCTCCACTAACATCCTGGAAAAATTTCCAAACCGAACATTCTTTGTCTCCTTGTCAAGTCGTATTGGAGTCCCAATTTCCATGCCAATATCACATAGATTCTATAGATACCAAAGGACCCAGTTAAATCCATGGAGATGAACCCATACCTGACAAATGGTATCCCTTGGACGTGAATCATTGAAGTCAATGGAACAGTAATGAAGGGGAATCCACCCAGGCTTCAAAGAAAGAGATCCAGTGCTCCACGCATGAACTTTCGAAGCATCTGAAGGAAAAAATGCAATCAAAGAAGCTAGGACCAAGAGATACACACCTCCAATTAGAGAAGCCCCATAAAAAAGATATATGATTGACCAAATGCTCAAGACTCCAAGATTTTATCCCCTTGGGTAATAAAAGATGTGCAATCAAGGAGGTTTTCCCGATTGAAATACTTTCAGAAAATACTTCTAGATTGGATTCAACATGAGCTGAATACCCCTTTCGAAGAATTATTTTAGAGCATGAATCAGAATAAGAGGCAAATGCAGGCTGAAACACATCTTTCGGGATTATTCTCTACGAATTAGGAAAACATGAAATAGAAGGCAACACAGTGGTGGCCAATTTTCTGGAGAAATCATGAACATCCGAAGATGAAATTGTCTTTGGAAAACATTGTGGACCAGACTTGGCATCCCGACCTATAACGTCTAAGAAGTTGCGAGAAACAGTCACATACCTATATCTGGAGTCAACGCCAGCATCCACCCGGCTGGTGGTGCGGTCTCGCAAGACCCCTTCAACCAGAGGACCCCGGGCAGTGAAATCCCATGAAGAGACGAGACTCATCACATAGACTCTTGGTGCCGCAGACTGGAAGACATTCCGAGCAGCATCAGGCCGAGAAGTCAGTTGACCGACCATGGACATAGAACCATCAATCTGCTATGGACCATCCCTTTTGGAAGATTCTCCTTGTCCAGCCACAAGAACATGACTGAGAATGTGAAGAAAAGGCATCACTAACCCTAGCAGATCCAAGCATCATGGCCACAAACACATCAAAAAAAGAGGAAATTGAAGGATGACATAGAAAAACAACTTTGAAAAATATCTATAGTTTCTAAAGATTATTTAGATATTATAGTATATTGGTGAGTAACAAATCAGGATTTTCATCCGCATTAACGATGTTAACATAAAAATTACTCAATAATTTCTAAAATGATGAATTTGATAAATTTTTTAAATAGAAGAGGAAGTTGATAATTCACTAAATATGTACTCACATTACCAAGTAGTTGGGAAGGATTGATGACCTATTATGATCCATATAGAAAGTACATGTATTGTGTACTCCTGAAAAAATACAATGTTATAGCATAAACCTCTAACCAACTAGAGATACCTGAGAAGAAATACACAAATAATGATCTAGAATTATCTATTGTGATCTTCATTATATTTATTTGAATACATTATCTCTATGGGGATAAGTGTGATATATATAGACATATAATAAAATACTATCAAATATATTCACAAAAATGATACTAGGACGCACCAACATAGGATGTTTGATATGATCAGGGATTAAAAGTATTAAATCCATTAAAATCTAGGGAAAGAAAACAAAGAAGCAGAGGTTATGAGTTGAAATGATTTTGCAACACCATATTTGATGAGGATCATAAGGGATACAATTTTCTTAGACATGGGAAGGATGGATATGGAAATAATAAAAGGAAATTCATCCACCCTTTCTCAAATAATTGATCAACCATACATTTTATTAAGAATCAAGGAGGCATATAACGAATATGAGTTTTTATAGAAAAATTTAGAGAATATTCTAGATTTCAACAATGATTATGATGGAGATATATGTCTTGGAACCCATATATATGTCCCATCAGAACTATAAATGAGTATTGAACTTATGGATTATACACATATCACGTCCATTTCCTTTCATACATGAAGTACTAAGATTTTTATGGATTTTACGTATTCTTTTTTGAGGGATGTCAAGAAGAATGATATTATAGAATCTATATCATGATTATTAGTTTTCCAGAAAGGCAAGGATGAACATAAAATGTATATGTTTCTGATGATACCATTACCCATAACTCTATGGAAATGGGAAAACATAACTTTGTTTTTCATTGTAGTAATACTTGGGACACATGAAGATAATATCACCATTTGGGTGGTAGTTTAAAATATTAAAAATTGGATGAATTACATAATATCAAGGAATATTTATATGTTGAATAGCTTTCTATGATATGCATTCTTTAATTGGAAAGATTGCATGGAGTGTCACACTCTATTATATCTAAATCAGATATAAGGTTTACCTAGATGTTTTGGATAATTCATAAGAATGAATTTAATATATAATTGATCTTAAAAACTTCTTATCACCCTCATATGGATAGATAGTCTAAAGGGAACATTTATGAGATAGAGGATATTATCAGATATTGTTTAGTGGATTTTCTGTGATGTTGGTATCAACAAATTTGGCTAATGGACTTCTCATATTACAATAGTTTTCAATATAGTATCCAAGTGTCTCATTTTGAGGATCATAATGGGAATTGGTGTTAGTCTCTATCATGTAGGGATGAAGTTAGACAGATGATGTTATGGTACATGATCATTTTAACGTGGTCATAAAATGTTCAAAAAATTTAGTTACACTTCAAATATGGAAAATTTACACACAATATATATTCATATATTCATGTACGAGTCCATGAGTTTTATGTCAGTTAGAATGTTTTCCATCATATATCTTCATGGAATAATGTCATGGAGTTTGGGAAGGAGGGGTTGTTTATTCAAAGATACATCGTCCCATTTGAGAATATTCATCCCAATGGACTATAAGCCTATCAATTATCACTCTCACATGACATATACCAACTACATTTTTTTCCTTTTATACCTATTGAAATAGTAAACATTATATCACAAAAATATTATTAATATATTAGTGGTAACATTAGAGACTAATATTTCATACCCATGATAAATTTATAAAGATCGTATATCCTACAGACAAATTTCTATGAAATAAGTCATCTAACATAGTAATAGTGTTGTTGAAGAACAATAACTTTGAGAAATATACTGGGGAACTAGATGAGTTGATGAAATTTATGTACCCTCATATGTTTTAGTATATAAAATTATATTTTTGAGGGAGAAATTTTTGAAGGGGGTATAATGAAATGATGTGATCATTTACAACTAAAATTCCCTTTTGTGTTGAATTAAATGCCCAATTATATAATATAGTCATAGAAAACACATGCACATTATTAGTTATATCTGATCAAACAAATAATACTACTATTAATCATGAGGGTTTATAATATAACCATATAATCGTGATTATATTATTAGTATATATTTTGGGTTATGAGAAAGTCATATTGATATAGACAAGAAATGTGCTGAAATCAACTTGTACAGTCATTCCCTTTTGACACCCTATTATAGAGCATACAATGGTAATAAAATCATTGGAATTTTCTATTGACCAATCCCCATCATATATTCAATAACTAAATAATGTAAAAACTATTTACAACATAATTTCAAGATCATTCGAATATTGGTGCAAACTATATTTGTTGAACCACACTATGAAATCTGTGCCATCAGACAAATTACCCCAAAAGAGTATATTGGTGTAATAAAGGGATACGTATCAAGACCGCAATAACATGAATACGTATATTTTATTTTCATTAAAATAATGATTTTATGTATAACTTATTTTTTTTAATCTGTAAATTATTAGTTAATGAATTTGTTAAAAATTATATTTTAATATGAAAAAACATTTATTATCTTTTATAATAGTATTAAAATTTTATTAAGATGTAAAATCTGATGAATTATTTTAATAAATAATATTAGAAAGATTATTATTAAATAGTACATATTAAATATAGTTTATAACTTAATTTTATATAGTGAAATTTAATTATATTATGGGGTAGAAAATGGTTGTCGTCGAAAAAAACTACATATTACAAAAAAGGGGATATTATGTTGAAATGAAAATTTTTCCTATTGAGAAAATTATATTGATAAAATACATTTTATTTATGAATATAAATATTGAAATTATCCCATGGTGATTTTTTAATAATTTATAGACAAATTCTTATTTTAGAAAAAATAAAACACAATATAAATAAATAGTGTGTGTTATGAGATCATAATGACCCAAATGTTTTTTAGTATTTTCAAAAGAAGGTGTCAATGATCAAATATATATTTATCCATCAAAATAAATTTCTTGAGCTTATTCTATTGATTTTATAAACCCTTTATGTTTCCTCCAAAACAAATAGTATATTATAAGGTTTTAAAATGAATTCATTGAAAATTACCCACTTCCACATCACTGAGGGTATTATTTATGTTTTCTTAATTCATGGAATTATAGAATATTTAATACCACTCGTATTTGGTAGAAACCAATGAAAAATACATGTTAATTTTTGTGGATTAGATTACATTGAACTTCTACAAAACTCAATTTTATTAAAAATATATTTGCAAAGACTCCATAGAATGATTGATGGAGATCCTAGACAGGTTTACCATACAACACCAAAATTAAAATAAATCATCAAATCAACCATTTCTATGTATTTAATTCACCCTTTGTGAATTCTTCCCACTATCTGATCTCAATATAAGATTATGATCTAGTATAAATAGTGAATACTAAGGAGATGAAATTTGAAAAATACAATATAACAATATAAACAAAACAATTCACTCTATCATGGGTTAAATCAATTGAATATTCACTTAATAAATTTTTTATATAGATTATAAGATATTATAATAATTCATATTTCCCCTTGTATATTTAGGTTCAATATTTCCCTCACGGTCATGAGATAGTTTTTAACATGTCACCATTAATTGATTTTATACATGCTATAAATTTTTTTATATCACTACGAAAATCAGGCATTGATTGAGTGATTATTATAGAAACTCACATGGTAACCTTGTATCAGATACTCACTATGAGGTCCCCGTTTCCCATTTAACCCCATGTTCAATGATATATAATATTATCTATTATCAAGGATCCTAATGGTTTTTTGTTTCACTTAGGTATAGTATCTATGATCAATATCAACGTCACAATTACTCAAGTAATATTTCCAATTACAGAATAGTATAACCTATCAATATTTCATTTCCAATATTCAAAATAGAGTCTTAAAAAATATAGAAATCATCACTCATTGATCATTTGATCCTCATAAATTCTAACTCAGTGTATCCATTAATTGATTCCTTGTATTTTCCCCTAGTAAGGACACAAGCAGTTCTTATTTTAAAAACAAAGAGAGAGAAAAGATTTTATTTATATAAAATCTGATTAATGTAAAAATAAATGAGGAATTTGATGAAATTTGGGGATAATATGATGTCGAAGAAGTAATGAACAACTAAGGAACATATAATGTTCTCCTCCAAATCACATAAAACTCTACATTATCCCTAATGATAAATCATTATATTAGAGAACAATTTCATTAAAATAAGGTTATTTATTTAGAATCATGTATATTTATTAGGGGTTTTCATCAATGTTCGGAACAACAGAATTTTCACACGTCCATTCTATTTCCAAAATCATTTCTTTATGAATGTACATGAATAATATTGTAATAATGATTACGAATTTTTAATTTTTCTCAAATTATAGAATGATAAATAGTGAGATATAAGTATGTTGAATGTAGAATAATGATAATTGAGGTAGATAGACTACAAATTCAGTTTAAATTATTTTTTTGACATTCTATAAATATGAATGATAATCATACTTTTCAACAATGAAATTGAGTATCATTAAAATATCAAGGGTTATTACCCTACACATAATTCATAAATAAATACAATAATAAATAGTATTTGAAATAAAATTAAATAAATAACACTTCCTTAAATGTGTGTGATTTTATCATTTATGTTTACTGGAAAAATTTACTTCTTTGTATCCTCAAATGAATTAATATAGTTTTAAATTTCAATCTTATTCAAGGTTATGAAAACAGATAATAGATTCATTAATTAAATTTTAAATAAAAATTTAATATAATTTTTGGGCTATAGAGTTTTATCTAGATGACCCATTTTTTCTCCCATGATTCCATAGACAAATTTCTATAATCAATAACATTATATATGGACTATTTTATCTGATGAAAACAAAAAAGAATGGCAGAATAAAACAGAATCATGAATATAGTACACCCGGTTTCTGAGTTGTGACATCCTGTTACCTTGATAGAGTATGTTATCCACCTTTTCTAAGTCCCATTTTAATTTCTAATCCATAAAAGTGGTTTTATAGGGTTTACTATAGATTTCAAGCCATGTACCTGAAGTACACATAGTGTACATGGGGAAAAATTCATGTCTTGAAGAGGGGGTCATTCTGTGAGCCGGTACATGTCATGTAACTAAGGTACATATCGTGCAGTGTTTTCTTTTTTACCTAAGGTGACATGTTTTTTGGAATACTTATCTAGTGTGGAATTTATGTCATGGACAAAGGGTGCACATCATGATTCATCTCAAGTATAGATTAATTTCACACTTAATCTGAGTCGGATTAGATTTTGATCTTTGTTGCATCTGTGATACGTCTCTGCTAGTAAGTGTTTTAACAGATATACTTCTCCTCTCCTCTTAATTCTAAGAACAATACCCATTATGGGTAGATATAGTTTTGGGTTTTTGAATTATTTTGACAATTTGATTTTTTGTTGATATTTGAAGGTATATAAGGCCATTTATTTAAAGAATCAACCCAGTATTTGTGAGTATTCTTCGTCTTTTGTTGGGTTTCGTCAAATCCATTGAGGTAGGAGGCTTCAATAAAAACACTTCTTAGTATAACTGATTGTCATGCCTTCAAAATTAATTTACTATGTCGAATTGATTGGGATTTTGTTGTGGAACGCTTTTTGTAAACCATCTTGAGTGATAGTTTGTGAAATCTATAAAATTGCATATTTTGAATTAGTGTTCTGGTTCTTGGTTTTAAAAAATGGATTTTTAAAGGGGGATACCTCAATATTGCTGGATCAAGAATTGGATTGTATTTTTTCAATAAAATTTAATGTTTTATTGAAATGAAATGTTTCTATGAAATTGGTTGTTCTTTGGTATCAATAAATATTCAGTTTTCATGAAGTGGTTTATTTTGGTAATGGAAAATTTTGGCATACCTGTTGTTGATGTGATTTTAGGCATAACATGCCAATAATAATGGGGGATTACAATTGGGGTACAATGTACATGACCCAAGATCGGGGGTAGGAGTCAGTGGTACACAATCTGATTGGAAAAGATATCGGATATGAGTATGGAACTATTGAACGATGTATACCTATGTTGGTGTGAAGTGAACTATAGAATGTGTGTGGCAAAATAATAATCATAATTGTTTTTTAAACCACGATTTGTTATTTTCTGAAAAAATAACGTGTTGGAAATTGGGTGCATTTAGATTATTTCACTTGGCTGTAAGTTGTTTTGGAACATGTTTATATTTATTTATATACTATTTTTAGAAATTTTTTTATATAATATTTTTTATGTAAATTTTAATAACTCTTCTATCCTAGTGGAGTGATTAGGGTAGTCATTGGGGGAAAACCTACTGTGTTTTATACTCAAACCTACTCTCAGAATTTGGTGCTTTGAAGATGATATTATATGGAACAATGGAAATGGTATTGTTTAACATATTATTAGCAGTACCTAAGGCTACTTGGGAAGTTCAGTGATCATGGAACATGGACCTTGTGTATCATAGATACATTTGTTATGTTGAGAGTCATTAGTTAATTTTACATTTTTTACATTGTTACTTGTTTTTTCTTCTATTTTTTGTACACATTGATGTTATTTTGAGATAAATGAAGTTATTGAGTTGTCATTCTTTTGATCTTTCATCTTTCACTGAACGGTTTGGTCTTGGTTTTTTGTTTTTCTAGTTTATTTTTTAATGGGTAAATTGTCCCCCACATGTAATTGAAACCCTTCATCATTTATAAATATCCATTGTTGTGTCAGGGAAGTATCTTCAGGGCCATTAGTGACTCATTATACTCTCAATCCAATGAGAATTTATGAGTCATTTCAAATTGTATCATCTTGTTCAGTCATTTTCTTACAAGTAGTATTCAATGGTCTTGGTCTTGGAGTTGGAATTATTTAATTTATATTCCTTGTGTTAAAACATTAAAAGGGATAGGTTTTTTAGAATTTTAAATTTAGAACATAAAAGGACGTAGCTAATCCTTTTATGTTGAAAGAAAAGTTACCTAAGAGTTGGGTATATAAGTGTTTAGAGACACATCAGGGATTTTGAATCCCCATTGTCAATGTTTTATCCAATGAGACAAGAAAGACATGCATTGTAGAGTAATGAATTCCCACAATGAGGGAATACATCATTTCATGTAATGATTCATGTTGCAAAAAACTGTTGATTTTTGAAAAGGTGTGAAATTTTAATTAAAAAGAAATATTTTGAAAATGTAAATGATTATGGTATTTTTAAAATAGTTTAATTTTCAAAAATCATGTTTAATGATTTAAAAAATGGTTGAACATAGAAAATTTTTTTTATTGGAAATCAATGTTGAGATAGTTTATGTAGTGGATTTTGAAATGATAAGACATCAGTTACATGTGAGTGAGATTGACAGATTTTGTTCTTTATTTAGAATATGGATCCCAGTATGCATCATAATAACTAGTTGTAAGAAGATGTTGAGAATTTGGTTGCATCTGAGCCACAAGTGAACCAATAATTGTTCAAAATCATTACTCAGGTTTTTCAAACTATTTATTTGGGAATGAAACCATAAACTCTATTTATAATATCTTTCACTAACGAAAATCTATGTGGAGGAATTATAATTGTTTTCACTAGAGTATTTGATAACTCACGCACTAAGATGAAGAGAATGCGGGACACCTATTCTGTATGTTTAAAACATGAAAAATTTATTTATGTGAAAAAAATGAAAACTCCTCTTGGGGAAAGAGAATGTAGATTCTTCGTTTTTAGATAAAGATCTATAGTTGATGATGGAAATGAGTTGATGTGGGACTTATCGATACTGGAAGTGGATGTCTATGTTGTGACCCTTGGTATATATTAGTTGACAACATTAAAAGATAAAATTGAATTTTATAGGAGACCAATTAGTTGGATGATTAAAGATGGAATGAGAGTCTATTCAATGGAGAGGGGGTGGAAATGAAAGGAAATAAGAGATTTTTGGATCCAATGGTGTGAACGATCTCTTATCATTTGGCATCATTATCTTTGGGGTCAAAAGAAGAGATAGAGGAAGATAATTTTCTAGACCTTGTAGTTCAATTTCTATATTTCATTCCCAATAACTTCTAACTGTGGTCGCGTTTAAGAGAAGTTTAAATTATGATTGATCCCCTTCTTGGGACCTATCATATTTCCCTTCCACCTTATAGAATGTCACCAACAATGATACAAGAATTTAAAATCCCATTGGAGGAGCTGCGAAACAAGGGTTTCATTCTTCCATGTACATCTCTATGGGTAGAAGAAGTCTTTTTCTTAAGGAAATAAGATAGAACATTTCAGCTATGTGTTGATTATCATAAGATAAACCATGTTACTATAAAGAATAGTTACCCACTTCCTTTAATTTATGATCTATTGCACCAATTAAGGGGAGCTTAGTGGTTCTATAAAAATGACTTGCGACCAAGATATCAACAATTAATAGTTTTAAAGGATGATATTCTAAATACATCTTTTAGAATCTTATATGAACAATATAAATATGTATTCATGCCTTTTGATCTAATGAATTCACCTATGGTCAATATGGATTTGATGAATTAGATATTTTAGTGATATCTAGACTCTTTTTTTTAGTGTTTTTGGAATACATCTTGGTGTATTCAAGGACAAGAACTGACCATGAAGAGCACCTGTAAACAATGTTACAAATCATGAAAGATCACCTTTTGTATGAAAAATTATCATCTTGTGATTTTTGGATATAGGAGGTACACATTCTTTTCCATGTGATATCTAAAAACTGAGTTTCAAATGATCTTTAAAAGATAAGTGTTGTTATCCCATGGCTACTACTATTGAATGTCTTTTAGATTCATTGTTTTCATGGTCTAGTGGGTTACTACCGATGGTTTGTTAATGATTTATCATGACAAGCTTCGATATTGACAGCTCTTACAAAGAATCATACTCCGTTAAATGAACAGAGGAATGGTATAATACTTTCTAGGAATTGAAAGATGATCTTACATCTACCCAAATCTTGATTTTTCTGGTATTGGGATAGGGGTTTGTGTGATGCTTCAGGATTAGGGTTGAGTTGTGTTATCATGTTATAAGGAAATGTGGTTACTTATTTATCAAGGGAGTTGAGGGTACATGTGAAGAATTACAGAACACATTATTTGGAGTCAGCTATGGTCATTCATGCTTTGAAAACAATGATACACTATCTCATTTGTGAGAAATTCACTTTTTTCACAGACTAGAAAATCAAGAAAACATTTTCTCACTCAAATATTGGAATCATATGAAAATAATTTGGATGGATTATCTCTAGATGTTGGACATTGACTTGATGAATAAACCAATAAATTTGAATTCAGTGGTATATGAATTGAGTAGAATTCTGTATAATCTATTGGAAAAATAAGAATTAGATGAATGGAAGTGGATGTCATTCCAAGCCAACATGCATGTGGAATTTGAAGACAGAGGTGATATAGCAGTTTACTTTTCATCTAATCTTTTTTCTGATTTTGTAAATATGGTCCATGTGGGACAAACATCTGATGCATAATATATCGTTATGAGGACAAAACTCAATGGTGGTTAGACCATTATGGGATGGAACTTGATGGGAGTTTTGTTTTATGTTATAGAGATTAAATGGTTGTACCTATGGCTTTTTATAAACAAATTCCTTCACGCATACCACAATTCGAGATGGGTTATGCATCTCGGTATACAGAAGATGTATAAGTCGTTGATGGTGCATTTTTTGTGGAGAAGAATGAAAAGTAATGTGGCCAAGTTTGTTTCTAAATTCTTAACTGGTAAGAACGTTAAAGTAGATAATTAGAGACCTATAGTTATGTTTCAGTCTTTACCTATCCCCATGTGGAAATGGGAGTGATAGAAATGGATTCTGTTATAGGTCTCCCATGAATGGATTATAATCATGATGACATATGGGTGATAGTGGATCTTCTTTCCGTGTCATTCAATTTCATTCTAATTCATGAAACTCATATAGTGGAAGATCACTACAATATATATATCCCCTATGTGGTAAAAATTACATGGAGTACCCGTATTAATGTTGTTGGATAGAGATCCGAGGATCACATCATGTTTTTGGAAATCCATACAAAAATACCATATGAAGTAGTTTATATGATCGCCTTTAATCATCCTCAGGATGACTTCTAGTCTTAGAAGATGATATAGATGTTGTAATACATGTTTTTGGCTTGTGTAATTTATTTTTGTGGTTCATGGGAAAATAATATACACTTATTGGTGTTCTCATAAAATAATTTTTATCTTACCTCGATACATATGGCTCTGTTTGAAGGGTTTAATGGGAATCCTTTTCAGTCTCTACCGTGTTGTGTGTAAACTAGTGAGACTTCACTAGTCAGGACAAGACTTGTCCATGAAACAAAGATGAAAATACAGTTGACCATAAAAAAAATAGATGGGTTAGAATCATCATAAATCATATTCGGATCACCATCAGGGACCTTTCTAATTTACAGTATGTGACCATGTGTTCATTCATATATCTTCATGGAATGGAAATCATCATTTACAGATGCAGGTAATGTTATCTGTTAAATACATAGTCCTTTTTGAGATACTGAAATGGGTCAGAGAGGTTGAATATCACCTGGAATTTCCACAATAGTTCAGTTAGGTGCATAATGTGTTCCATGTATCCTAGTTGAAAAATTTTCTGCCTAATCCTTATGATGTGATCAAATGGTATCACATCAACCTAGAGTCGTATGCTTCATTTATACACATCCAGGAGCATATTATGGATATTAAAGATAAATTATTTCATGGAAAAAGCATTGGTCCAGAGTGGGAGTTTTGCCATCCTGATTAGATTCAGGAAGAGACATGGGAACATGGGAATTAAATGAAGGAGAAATGGAAGAAACTCATTTAAGGAAGTGGGGGTTTTCTATTTTCCATAATGGAAATAGCAATGTTGGGGAGAATTTAGTACCCCTAGTCTTTGGTTTGTGATATAATTTTACCATTATCACGTATGTTTTCCACCTGTTCTATGTTCTATTTTTATTAAGAATCCTTACAATCCATTTTTCGGGTTTACTGTAGGTTTTAGGCCATGTATCTGATGTACACACCTTTTACCTGAAGTACACACTGTGTTCTAGGGGACAGATTCAGGTTGTGAAGTAAGGGTCAAGTCGTGAGCTTGTATATGTTGCTTCAAAGAGGTACACTTCATAAAGTGTTTATGTTTTTTTATAGCTCAGGAGGCATGTTTTTTAGCATACATATCCAGCATGGCCTTCACATAATGACCAGAGGGTACACGTCATGATCCAGCCTGTGTCGATCCTAATGTCCTGCATTTAGTCATTCCTCTTGGTCAATTATTTCCAAACCTCGATACTCTGGACCAAAGACCACCCCTTGGTTATTTTCATCGGCACTCTATCTTGTAGATCAATCCGATCAGATTTCAACCATCATTGCATTTACACTGTGTATATCTAAGTAAATGTCTTATTGGATCTAATTCTCCTCTCATATCACTTCTAATATATATTCTCATTATGGGCAGATCTAGGTATTTTTTCTATTTATGTTGCGATTTCTATTTGTTTTTTTATAGAAGATGGGATCTGAGGCTATTTTTTCAAATAATCTGCCTTGTTTTTTTGTGGCTTCTTCATCCTTTGTTGGGTTTTTTCAAAACCATCAATGTACGAGGATTCACTCTTGAATCCTCTTAATATAAATAATAGGATTTATTTCATTCTTAATGTATTATGCTTAATTAATTGTGATGTTGTCGTGGAACACTTGTTAAAAACCATCATGAGTGATGATTTATGAAATATTGAAAATTGGGGGTTTTGAATGAGTGTATTGGTTCTTGGTTTTAAAATATGGAATTTAAATATGTGATTTTTTCTGGATTGTGGTCACATGATTTTCATTAGATATTTTTAATAAAAGGGAATGTTTAATTGAAATTAAATTCTTCTTTCATATTGGTTGTTCTTGGATTTTCAATATAAGTTCACTTTTATTGATGTGGGTTATTTTTTAATGGAAATTTTTAGAATACATGGTTTAGGTGTGATATCATGCTTAAAAAACCTAAATAAGGGACAAGAACCATTGGGGGTAAAAGGTATGTGACCCTGGACCTAGGGCAGGAGTCAGTGGGACATAAAGTGATTGGATGAGAGACTGTTCGGGTGTATGGAACTGTCGAACAAAGCAAGCATGTGTGGGTGTGTTTTGAACTATGGAATGCGTACACAAAAATAATATTCATAATTGGTTATTAAGCATTGATAAGTTATTTTTGGGAAATAAATCTTTCTTAAAATTGGGTTTATTTGGTTTTTTTCACTTGGATTTAAATATTTTTTGGAACTTGTTTATATTTCATTATAGATTTTTTAGAGAAATAGTTTTATATAAAATTTATTGTGTAAATATTTCTAAAACATCTATCATAGTGGCAAGATTCGTGAAGTTATTAGTGAAATCATACTAACTTTTATAATCACCATAGATTTATAACATTGGTGCTTTTGTTTAAGCTATCATCCCAGACATGGGAAAATATAATTTTTCACACTTTTTTAGCCGCACCTCAGGAAACATGGGAAGTTCTGTGATCATGGAGTTTGGATCTTGTGGAGAATAGATTATTGTAGTCTCTTTAGTGTATTTATATTTTTATCCATTGTTTAATTTGATAAAGGTTTGATCTTCCATTATCACACACATTGATGTAGTTTTGAGACATATAATGGTGTTCAGTTGTCTTTCTTTTGTTCTTGCATCATTTAGTGAACAGGTTGGTTATGTTTTATAGGTATATTGATTTATTTCATAAAGGGTACGTCATCCCCCACTTGTACGTGATACCCTTAATCATTTATTACTAGATGTTTTCATATTGGTGATGTTACTTCATGCCCATTAATTACTCAATGTACTGTCAAGCCAATTATAATTAGTGAGTCATTATAATAATATGTTTTAAATAATATTTTATGAGATAAATAAAATAAATACATGCCAAAATTGGGTTATTTCCTATCAAACACCAAATTTATAGTTCTATTCTATACTTGAGACACATTATGTTTCTTGAATAGTGTTAGAAGGAAATCCCTTTTGTATCCCATCATTAAACTATTAGATTCAATAGATATGGAAAAAAATTCAATATTTTCATCAAAAACTAGCTTTATCGCTCCACCAACAAGCACTCTCATAATGGTGAGGGGTTATGACCACATGGTTTTTATTTTTCCTTAGAAATGGTTCATCTTATAATAGAATAGTAAGACCCTTTGACAAACCATGAAATCACTCGTCGTAATGATTGATTCATGAATATCATTGGTTCAATGTTTTTAATTTTCATAATTTTCATATGATCCCCTCTTAATTTACTCTAACTCACTCGGTTCAAGAAACTGAGACTCACCAGAATACATGACATCAATTTTTGAGGACATCACTACCAAATGATACTTTTGATCTAGTTACAATGGAAAATGTAAGGCCTTTCCAAATATTTCTATGTAAGGTGAAATCGTAATGGTTGTTTCTTAAGTAACTATGTAGGCCCATATATATTCATTTAAATTAAAAAATCAATCCTTTATTTATCTAGAAATTGTATTCTCCCAAATCTATTTGATCCTTCTATTAAATAATTTAGCATTCTCATTAGATTTTTGGTGGTAGTTTATTCTAGTTTTGTGAGAAATCCATATTTCTCTATCAAAATTCATGAACTTATAATTTCTTAAATGGGTTCCATTGAATATAATGAGTTATTTGGGTCCTCCAAAACAATAATAAATGTTCTTATTAATGAATTTCACCACTCTTTTACCATGATTATTGGGTAACACCACATCCACAACCCACCTGGTTACATAGTCTATAGAAAAGAGGTTATATTCATTTCAATAAGATGATGGAAAAATCCCATGAAATTCAATCCCTATATATCAAAGAATTTAACTTATTTTATTCTTATTTTTAATATCGTAACATCTTCCTAATTTCGAAGAATTTAAAACATGTCACAAACAGTAAAAAACTCTTACAATCCTTGAAACAAAATCCATTAGAATTAATCCTATAAGCATTATGGTAATTTCTTTATCCTTTATGGTGTCCACCAAAGGGTGAGGAATTGTAGATTTCAAGTATTTGGTAATATTTACTATTTATCCACACATCTCATAAAAAATAAATTTTCATATTTTCTAAATTGGAGGGGGTCATCACAAAATTAGTAATTAAAATATGGTATAATCATCTTCTGATGGTTATGTGAATGGTAATTTAGAAGAAATGCTGCTACATGAAAATTTACATTATCTGTATACTAAAAATATTTCATTATTATAGTTGAAAATAATTTTTTATCTTGGATTAATGTATTCATTTATCTTGGTTCCTCAAATTGGGTGTTTGGAACCCTAGATAAATGGTTTCTGACTACATTTTAGCCTATTTTTAACATTAATTACTAGATGAGACTTCTACAACTAAATATTGAAACTCATGATACATGGATTTGATTCCATATTACCTAGAAAGTACATGAAAAATGAATGGTCATAGAAAATTATCACATTAAACCCTATAATGTATTTTTAAAATTTTCAATGTAAATCATAACAACAGCCATCTTTTTTCTAGTGGTAGAATATTTATACTATAAAATATCCAGTACCTTGATAGAATTATAAATTTCATGAAGCCTCTTCAATTATTTTGTAGTGAGCACTAGAGAAGTAGTGATTATATCAATATGTAATTAAAATTACACAATGAATTTTTCATCGAAAATAATTTCCATAATAATTATTTAATATAGTGGCCTTGTGATCATCAGAAAATATTAAATGTAGTTCCTATAAAATCAATGAATACCTAATAATATTATAATCCCCCTAGAATTCTCATGTTGTGGATGATATTGGATCACCTCAATTTTTTCATTATTATCATCTATTACCTTTATAAAAACCATATGACCCATCACAAAGCATTAGTAACCATGACCTATTTCATTTCCCAATTTTAAAAAAGGTTTCATTCAATAAATTATTCTTAATGTGTTTTTTATATTTTCTAGGTAATTTTAATAATCAATTCTAATAACTGATAAATAACCCAAGAAAGCATCAAGGAATCTCTCAATATTTTCAATTTAATATTCTATTATATATATCTAAAATTATCTTATAAATAGAAAGAATTGAAATATAATCTTTAATATATTAGACATCAATAAAGAATATGTACTCTTTTCTAAAAAAATATCTAACATTTCATCAAAAAATACATGTAGAAATATTTCTTCATAGATGAAGATTTAATTTATCTAGAGTTTATACAGACCCTCAATTTGATTATAGTTTTGGTTTTTAATTTCTTGTCCCTTTCATTTTTTATTATAGTCACTCAACTCACCTTATTGAGTATCATGACAAGAATTACCTAAGGGATGTCTGAAATAGAAAATAGTATTCTTCCAGAAATCATCGATAGAAATTACACTTAGACCACTTCATTCATTTTTGGGATAATCATTCTTTGTACATCCACTCTTGGTCTAAACAAAGGTTAAATTGGTATTTTATGAATGAGTAATTATGGACATATATCTTTGACATTATTAATAGCCAGCCAATAATAGTATTGTACTTCTTCAAGACACTTTACAACATCTCTTCTTTGATTTATTCTAGTTTATATGATTTGATGACTGGTAATATTGAGAACATTCCTAAAAAAGGACATTTTTAATGGTCAATAAGGGGATATATTTCTATAATGGGTGACTCTTTGATTGAGGAAAGTCACATGGTTCTAGTAGGTTCATAGTTATCGTATTAAAACTTTTATAAATAAGTGTATAAAGTGTCATCTTTATCACTATTATTTCTAGAAATGTCATCCACGTATCTATATTCCTTTTTGGAAAAATTTATTATAAGTAATACTTATATTGTTTTTTAGGGAACCCCCTTTAATATATAAAAATGATTTCTCCTTACTAGAACTGAATCACATTTAGGATATAGAGGAGATCATAGGTTCCCCAATAAATTAATATATCATCATTAAAAACACCTCTCCCTCCTCATTAATATATTCGTTATCTTAAAAAATATAATTTCTATGATAGATTGGGTCTTGGGTTGGTTCCTCAATTTTTTTAAACATTCAATTACACTTTGTGTTTTCCAATAATAAAAATTTATTTTCCCTTTTCATATATCAATGAAATATCTCCATGTTGTTATATATGTTCTATAAATAATGGTAGTTTCTTATTTTTCCCATTGTATTAAAAATATCTAAAAATTAGTAGGAAAAATATCATTTTCACTCCCAATATATTTTTATCTACCCTACTAACTGGGTGATTAATTGATTGATCTTTATGTTTTAAAGTAATAATGGTGGGTCGTGAAACTCCTAATGTCATGTGTTTAAAAAATTATGTTTAAATAAGTTGATTCTATAACTAATATTGCATATAAAATTTAATTTTCTAGATTTACTAGTAATGGGAAAGAGGATAAATAATATTCATGGTCTTGATGTCTGAGAGGTATCATATTCTACAATACAACACTACACTCTACAATGAGATTTTATAATGAGAATAGTTATATGTTTTTCATGTTTGAGTATTTATTATTTGGAGTTTTTAGATAATTTCTGATTTTTATTAAATATTAAAGGAATTTTAATGTAAAGGTTTTGTTTCTTGACGATATTGAGAAATTTACACAAATTGAAATCCATTCTTTCTTGTTTTATTGTTTGTTGAAAAGGGTTAATTGGAGAAATGTTTTAAAAAAATAGGCATCCCTTTTACGTCATCTAAATGTTTATTCTTTTTTTATTTTCATTTTTTTTAATTGGTTTTATTTTATTTTTTTAATTTGGAAAACAATTTTTCCAAAAAAACCTATGTTGTTGTCTAAATATCTTGAATACACATTTCATTAGATTAGTACTTCAAGACTCGTCAATTTTTCATTTCTTAAGAATTTTAGGTTACTCCCCTAGATTCCTAGTGTGATTGGTGGTCACTCCCATATATCACAGCCATGGATGGTTCCATAATGTTAACTTCAATGTTAATTGGAATCTTGCCATTGTATCTACTAGAAACATCCCTAGAAAAATGACCCATTTGACTTTATTTATTTTCAAACTTTCAACCATTTACCAGTAATAAAAATAAATTTTAGAATTTTTCTCATGAAACCAAAATATATTTATGTAATAAACACCCCATATTCCTCTTTGTAGTTATAGGATTTAACCTTTCATTGGGGTTGAAACTGCTACCTAGGTGGTTACTAAAATGCTAGAGAAGTAGAAGGTATAGTCACTCCTTGTTCCCTCCAATATAGATTTGGTTTGTTTTAATACCCCTTGACTTGAAAATTATTTTTTATTAAAAAAACACTTTTGTGGGAAAATTGGGAAACCATAGCATCCAGAAAAACACCCAAACAACCCCGAACAGAAAAAAGAAAGAAACAGGATCAACCTCATTCAAGCAACAACAACAACCACTAATACTTCTACTTTTGGAAAACAAGATTGAAAATTCCCAAACATGCCAAAGTGGTGGCATTTCTATTATAGAATATATTGAGGGGTTTCCTTGAAATATCCAGCAGATTATAATTCTACTTTTGGATAAGAAAAGGTTCATTTCCTCAATATTATTATTTTATTAGATCATTTATGTTTTTATTTTTATCTATTTTTTTAAGATTATTTTTTTCTCTTTGATAGTTCTATCACTGAAATCACCACTAATAGATTGGTCTATCAATATTTTGTGGAAAGAGAATATGGAATTGGGTTGTTAAAATGTGTTTTTTAAATTATCTCTGTAATACCATAAATATATAACAACTATCATGGAATAGTTCTCCCTCTTATTGTAAAAATAAATTTATTTTCTGTCTAATATTAGAAGTCATTACACTAGGGTAAACTTTCAAAGTAAAAGCATTGAAATTCTGGTACACTATGCTAAGAATTTCATCTTCATGTTATTGAATTCATTTCATAGAATTTCATCTAAGAAAGAAAAATAATAAACTATGTTTAAACTCTTCCCCACTTATCCATATCCATGGTAACTATATAACATAATAGAATATGTCTATAATGGAGTCAATATAGTTTTCACTAAGAATTCATTACAGGTAGTTAGCATTGAAGAAATAGGATATTTAATTTTATAATTTATACACATTATGAGAGCCTAGTAAATTATTGAATTTTTGAAATAGTAGTTAAAAATAATTCCCTTAAACATTTCCTCTCTATCATCTCATTTCTATGAACATTTACAATTCCATGTGGTGGATTGTTAATGTTTTTGTTCATAAAATCTATGTTTTCTTCTATTTTATTTTATTTTTTTTGTTTTTCAAATCCCTAAGGAGTCTCTCAATTTTTTTATAGTTTCCTCTATGATATTTATTTTAGACCTATCTTTCATAAAAAAAATCATCAACATGTTTTTCATATTTTTTGGCATAATTATTTTTTACAATTTTTATATGACTATTTTTTTTAAAATTTAGTATTATTTCATTTTTTATATGCAGTTATTTCTATAATGTTTTGTATATTTTTAACATGTTCCATTACAAGCTATGGATCAAAAATATAATAGTTATTTCTATTTCCTCACTAGGCCAAGGAAAATGTTAATATTAATAGAACCTAATTAAGACTAGTGTAGTGGTAATTAGGGGTCAATACAAAGGCAAGGACTTCCATCTATAGTGTTTTTGAGTGAGGACAGTTAAAATTGAAAACAAATAAATATATAAAAGGAATTTTAGGATTTAGTGGTGGGGAATAAATTATTTTATTGATATTAAATATATAATGAACATCCAAAATGACTATAATAAAATATATAAATGGTCCAGAGAAAAAATAAGGGAATTTCCTTTGTAGGTTGTATTATTCTGAGTTGTCCTATTATTTATATTTAATGTGTCTTCATTCATACTCTAGTGTTTTTAACTATAATGATGATAGTTTGTCAAGATATATTGAGTTTTTATGTCGTAGTTAAATTAATTCTACAACATCTCAAATATTGATTCCACTTATTCAATCAATGATACAAAAAGATTACCTAATATTAAATGGAATAACCTATTCACTAAATAGATTCCAATTAGTGTATAGGTTGTCTAGTAAAACACTACTGTACTCATTCTATATTTCTGGAATAAAGTACATGAACTACTTCATCAGTTGAATAATAGATAGTCACCCACACCATTTTACATATTAGATAAGTAATAAATTTTACCACCATCACAACCTTATAAAAAAATAAATTTATTCAATCATTATAGAAAAATAATATAGTTGATTCAAAAATCATATTTACAAAATAAATTGTAAAAACTAATAATAATTTATTCATATGACAAGGTAATCACACATCCTATGAAAATGATAAATAGATTACGTTCTTCCGGATTCCCCTTTATTCTCCTCAAGTCGAATTTTTTTCCTCTTTCCCCCCTATTTACATATTCTTCCTATCTATCTATATAATATATTTCTTTTATAACTACTCACATACATAGTTTTCTATGACAACTTTTTAACCCCTTATCACCCAATACTTTTCGTTACTCGTACATGTCATATTCAAATTCTAAAATGAACATCTGGAAGGATATAATGATGATTTATTGGATGTATTCTGCTTATAATTATTCATCTAATCCATTATTTTCATGTGAATCATTATATATATATATGATAATAAATTCATTGGTCTAGGTTGACACTATATAGGATTGGATAATAGAAATAGAGTCACAAAATTGGGAGGAAAACATAATCATTCCAAACACATTCGAATCCCAACATGCCTACAAATTCTAATCGATGAGTGTCATGAGATTCACATCATTTAGTTTCATTCGTTAATTGTTCAATTTTCTTATCTAAAACATTGATAACATGTCATACACAATCTAAAATTTAATAAGAACACATATATCCCCAAGAACGGTGTATTTAGAAACCATAGAATGATTATAATCATACATCAGTGGAGGTTTTTGATGTAGAACCATCAATAATATTTTATGGAGAACATCAGTTCTACATGCTCTTGTAGGAAGTGGCCATACATGAATTTCAATAAATATTCACGCATATTTTGGAATAATTATCTGGTAAAAATTTATCTTATTATTTAAAATGTAGGGTTTGGTTTCAACCACTTTTTCCTTGGGTTATTAATAATTTTATTCTATTTTACTATCATAGCTTCAACAGCAATAGTGGGGACATCATGTTACCTCTTCTCCTAATAGACGATTTAAGCACTATTGAGCTCAGCTACTAGGATCTCCATATCTAATTTTTTGGATGGTGATATGTATTTATATATATTCTAATTTTCGTTTTTAATATCATTAATTTTCATTTTTAATTTTTAATTCTTATCTCTGTATTGAGTTGTGGACATGTTGGATTGATCATGATTAGAGGGAGAATGCTTCTTGATTTTTACATTGTATTTTCTGCATATTGTTTTATTTATTCCTAATGTATGTTACCGAAGCCTTCAGTTTTAATTTAATTTTAGATTATTGTCACATTGAAAAATTCTAGTTTTGTTGTTGATACATCCCTATGGCCAATTTAAATATACATAGATTTTGTCTCATCTTTACAACATAGTGTGCCTTGATTATTTAAAACATGTGATTGATGTAATATCAAATACAAAGATCTTTGTAAACCCTAATTAAATTTAACATTCATATAGATGATTAAACATTTATTTTAATTAATCAAAACCTGGATCATTCCTAACCATTCAAACAATTCAGCTCACAATCATTCCAGCACTTGTGGTCAATTAGGATCATGATCATTCCTATTCATGTGGTCAAGTGGTTGGTGATAATTACAACCCATTTCCCTATTTTTCATTGAGGCTACAAGAAAAAATATTACTTAATAAATCATCATAGTAATTTTTAATTGAAATTAACTAAATAAATAAACAATATTGACAATATTTTATAATGATATTTTAAATTAATTGTTCCCCATCACATGTTATTTTTATAAAATATATAAATTAAAAGTGGATAAAATAATAATTTAAATAGATATAATTATTATCGTCAATAGGAATAATTATTAACAAATATATACCCAAAATATATGTGAAAATGTGTGAAAATATTTTATCACCTTAATAATTCATAGAGAAATCATTCTAGCATGGATTTCCTTATAAAGGAACAATTAATTATTCAATGATCAAAAGACTCCACCTCACACCATATCAATAGTGTATTGTAAAGTCCTATAATTTCTATGTAAATATTATTATTTTTAATTAAATGGTAATTTTATGAGTCCGTGAAAATTAACTGTACATGATTTTGAGGGCCGTTGTGCCCAAAATTAATTTTTGAACATTTTTTGGGTACATTCAGTAAACGTACGAGCGGGTTTTTGTAACATTTGTACCGGTGCACAGAATTGAAATCTGATGGCATCGTTGAACTCACAGTGCTATTATTCGCTTATGGATACCTCCACCTAGACCGTTGTAGGTCGAGGGTGAAATATAGAATTTGGGTTTTTTTGAAAGAATAATAAAAATTATGTAACATTTTATATTATTTGGAACTCCCATGTGGATGTTGAGTGATGGGGACCAACAGAACTATACATCCCATGTGAGGTTATGGAGGGTGGGGACCACCAGAATTCACCTCCCATGTGGGTTATGGAGGGGGGACACCCAAGACTAAAACACCATTGAACTCCCCTCTATATGGGATAAAATGCTCTTGAACTCCCCCACAATATTAGTGCCACCCCCTTAATTAATTATACCATCTCAATTAATTAATTAATCCAATATGAAATTATGCCAACATATTCTATAATGTTGGATAATTATTTTTTGGGTGGATTGGGGGATGGTTTTTGGCAATGTAGAAGGATATAGATTTTGGGAGAATTACACTTCTCCAATGAATAACTTCTTCTATGAAGAATGGTCCTCCAACAAAGAACACCAGCTTCGACTTATTCCTTGGGACATCCTCTAATGTGGGACGTCCTCGATCGATGACCGTCCTTCCCTCCTAATCAATGTCAAAAAACAAACGAGTTAGGTGTGTGTTTTAATTTTATCAACGTTAATTTCCCTCTCACATTGAATCATCTTCCTTGACCCACATGCTACCACACTAGCGTGGAGGGTATGGGCCAAACAAACATGGCCCGACCCCTCTGAAATTTTGTGGATCATTTGTTCGATCTTTGTGATGGTGTTGGAGACAGGTGTCGGTGGTACACACTGGTGGAACACGAGAATTACAATGATGGCAACGAACGAAGGGTGGCCGGTCATGCGAGTCACCAGCGTTAGCCCGGCGTCGCGCCTCCACCACCCCGTGGCCTCCACGTCCCATAGTGTTCCACCGCCAACGGCCTCTGCTGCCCCGCCACCCCACTATGCTGCATGCGGCCCTGCTGCATTGCCCCACATCTCCGTGATACCTCGCACAGCCTCGCCGCATCGCGGTTCTGCGGGCTCACAAACCCCATGTCCCCTCGCCACCCTCATGGACCTCTCATCTCTCTCACATCCTCCACACTTCCCTCACAGCCTCGCGCTGCTCTACGGCCTTTGCTGCCATGTGGGTCGTGGCCAAGGCCAGGTTTCCCAGAATTGGCTGAGAAGGACCAGATGGAAGGTTCAGAACTAGCGGGTCAGGCTAGGTCGGCCCGAACTAGGTCGGCCCAGGCAGGGTCGGACCGAACCCGGACCAGTTTCGACCCCCCATATGCACTTTCATCCATATCATTGGTCCTAGGAGTCCATTTGAGGAACCGTCAGTGGAACTAGAAACCTTGGAGCGAGATGGTCTCTTGATTATACACCACTATAGATTTGGGTAATGAGGTAGTATGGTTGGGTTGGATCGAGCACGAATCCAACTGGGACCCCGAGGCTAAAAGGATAATAACTCACAGACTAGGTATCTAATTGACACATCGTCTATTGTGTTGAGACCCCTATGACGTGGTTGTATTTTGAGATACTTCTTTATGAGACATCATGGCAGTTATAGTATCGACCAGTGGATTCAGGAGTAGACCCTCCTAGAGATGAGAAAGCTAGTACGAGAACCCAGTAGCTAGCTGTGACCTGAAGAATGAAGAGAGATCGTGTGTGGGTCAGCACCTAGAGATATTGTGTGGGTTAGCAACTAGCAATCTTGTTTGGGTCAGCACCAAGCAATCCAGTGTGGGTCTGCACTAAGCGATCTTGTCTTGGTCAGCACCGAGCGATCTTGTATGGGTCCGGACCGAGCCATCCTTTGTGGGTCAGCACCGAGCGATCCTATTTGGGTCAGCAGTAGAGCTTCTTAACAGAGTAAGATGATTAGTAGTTACATCTAATCATCTCTAGTAATGTACTTAAGTTATACATGGTGTGATATGAGAATATACCTATGTGGTACATTCCTTTGTGGTAATACCTCAGTGGTATTCTTCTGTGAGGTGTACCTGTGTTGTCCTCATGATTGAGATGGGATTACATGATAACTTAGGTATAGGTATGGGAATATACCTAAGTAGGGTTATCATTTGTTTCCTTCTTTTGTGGGTTATTCTTTGTGCATTTTGAGATACAATGAGTGTCTTGGGGTCCCTACTGAGTATATTTATACTCACCCCTTCACTATCTATGAAAAAACTCGTTGGGTTTGGTGAAAACGACATACATCACTGATTGTGAACGAGGGTACGTGGACTAGTGGTAGCTCAGAATTGGATGTTAGACGAGGTGAACCGTAGAGACAACCGTTTATGAGTTGTACCTACACTTCTGGTAAGATCCATTGTGGACGATCCAGGAGCAGATTTTCACCTATCAGATGTCCTGTATTTTCCAGTTTTTCCATGTACTTTTCAGTTGGGCTTGTATTCTGGCACCTTTTTACTTGATGTACTCACTTTCTCTACTATTCATTTTACTTGAGTTTTTATCTTGATGTGTGCTGGGTTGTGTGTGTTACAGGTTATAAGGGAAATGCCTTTCCATTTTTGGGAATACGCCTTCGGTGCTAGTCTCCAGCCCCTGACCAATGGATGGTGGGCTTGGGGTAGTCATGGCACGGGCCATGGGGGATATGTCATGACAAATTGGTATCAGAGGAGTCAGTTATACCATATAACATAGGACTCTAATATTTTTAATGGAAATAGTGTTAAGTGTAGTGAGTGTGGTTATCAGTTCATGGAATCCAGTGTTGGTGCGGCAGCTAAAGTATCCATACACTAGGACCCTGACTTCTGATTTTTGACTCAGTGCACAAAAACACAGATTGCGTGTGTGTTTTGAAGACTTTTCGTTGTTATCTCATTGAGTAATCTCACTAGGTATAATTTTTTTATCGTGGAACACCGATTTATTTTCAGGATGCCTCCACACAGACAGTCGGCCAGGGTTCTGAGAATAGTATGCAATGATAGCCCACCGAGCAATGAGGCCTCGATGAATGGCCCTCTTCAAGTAGAGGAACCAACAGAGGCACCAGCAGTACCATTACCTGTTGGGACTCCAATGCCACCATCCCCAACAGTAGAGGGTGTATGGAACTTGAGCGCATTGCATGAGTTCCAACGCAAGAGGCCACCCAGGTTTAGGGGAGAGATGGAACCACAGGCGGCGAGGATATGGTGAGAGTCTTTCGACTTGTAGGGACACTAGCCGATCTCATGGTGATCTTATCTGACTTCCTTCTATAGGAAATAGAAGGAATATGGTGGAGCTTTATGCTCCAGGTTCACGATGGTGGAGCTTTATGCTCCAGGTTCACGATGCGGTGACGCTTCTTTGGGAAAACACCGAAAGCCTGTTTCGGGTAGATTTTGTTCCAATGACTCTTCACACAGAGCGTATTCAGAAGCAACTTCATTTCCATGTAATTTTTTTAATTAAATGGGAATTTTACAAGTCTGCAAAAATTGACGGCGCATGATTCTGAGGCCCGATGGGCTCGAAATGAATTTCTGAACATTGGTTTAGGTACGTTTAGTAAACAAACCAGTGGGTTTTTGTAACTTTTGAACCACTTCTCTGAATTGAAATCTGAGGGCACAATTGAACTCATAGCGCATGTATTAATTTATGGAGACCTTCACCTTGACCACAGTAGGTCGAGGGTGAAATATAGAATTTGGGTTTTTCATGAAAGAATAAAATAAAATAAAATTGTGTAACATTTAATTTTCTTTGGAACTCCCATGTGGATGTTGAGAGGTGGGGACCACCAAAACTAAACCTCCCATGATAGTTTATGGAGGTGGGGACAACAAGAATTAATCTCCCATGTGGGTTATGGTGGTGGGGGCCAGATGAGATTAAAACCCATTGAACTCCCCTCATTATGGGATAAAAACCCCTTGAACTCCCCCACTTTATTGGTGTGTCCCCCTTAATTAATTATACCAACTAAATTAATTAATTAAGCCTGTTTGAAATTATGCCAAAATATTTTATAATGATGGATATTTCATTTTTTGGTGGATTGGGTGATGGTTGTTGGAAAAAGAGAAGGTGATAGATTTTGAGAGAATTTCAATTCTCAAATGAAGAACTTCTTCCACGAAGAACACTCCTCCAATGAATAATGTCGACTTTAACTTCTTCCTTGAGACATCATCCAATGTGGGACGTCTTCAATTGATGACCATCTTACCCTCCTCATCGACGTCAAAAAATGAACAAGGTAGGTGTGTGTTTTAATTGGATCAATGCTAATTTCCCCCTCACATTGATTCATCTTCCTTGAGTTGTATGCTACAACCCAAACGTGGATGGTATGGACCAAACAAACATGGGCCAACCCCACCGCAAATATTATGAATCGTTTGTGTGATCTTGGTGATGGTGTTGGTGACCTGTGCAGGCGGTTGGCACCGGTGGAACTTGAGAACCCTGATGAAGGTGATGAACTAAGGGCGTCCGGTTATGCCGACCACCGGTGTAGGCATGACACCGCGCCACACTGCGGCCTATGCACTCCACGGTGCTCTGCCGGCCGTGGCCTCTGTGGACCCACAACACCAACGTGCCGCCCGCGGCCCTGCCACGATGTCCCACATCTCCGTCGCCCCATGCCCCCCCTACCCCCGCCATCTCGCCGCCCAGACACCCTCTCGCCTTCCTCACGGCATTTGTGCCGCCCTCGTGTCCTTGCGCTGCCCTTGCGGCCTCGGGCCGCCTCATGGGTTGCTGCCCAGGCTGGGATGCCTAGCGAGGGCTGGACCCAGTGGGTCCTGTCGGGTTGGTCAAACAGGGTCGGACTGTTCCCGAACCTGTTTTGACCCCCCATATGCACTTTCAACCATATCATTGGCACCAGGAATCCATCTGAAAAACTGTCAATGGTGCTGGAAACCATGGAGCGAGATGGTCCCTTGAGTATACACCACTAGGGATTTGTGTAATGTTGTTGTATGGTCGGGTTGGATCAGTCATGAATTCCACTGGGCCCCTTGGACTAAAATACTAATAACTCACAAACCAGGCGTCCATTTGATGAACCATCTATTGCGTTGAGGCCCCGATTATGTGGAATCCCTTTGAGATAATTATTTGTGAGAATTCATGGAAGATGGAGTATTGAAAGGTGTCTTGAGGAGAGGACCCACCCTGAGATGAGAAAGAATGTGCAAGAACCCAGTAGATTGCTGTGACACGAAGAATGAAGAGCGATCCTATGTGGGTCAGCATCTATCGATCCAATGTGGGTGAGCACCGATCGATCCTATATGGGTCAGCACCGATTGGTACTATGTGGGTCAGCACTGAGCAATCATTTGGGGGTTATCACCGAGCGATCCTATGTGGGTCAGCACTGAGTGATCCTTTGTGGATCAGAAGTAGAGCTTCTTAACCGAGTATGATGTTTAGCAGTTACATCTAATCATCTCTACTAATGTACATAAGTTATACCTAGAGTGAGAAGAGTCTGTACCTGTATGGTACATTCCTTCATGGTATCACCTTGGTGGTATTCTTCTATGTGGCATACATGTGTGGTACATTCCCTCATGGTATTTCTTCCTTTGTGGAATAGTTGATATTGGTGCTTTGTAGTTGGACTCTCTGTTTTCCTCATGATTGAGATGGGTTTACTTGATAACTTATTTATATGTATGGGAATATACTTATGTAGGGTTATCAGTTGATTCCTTCCTTTTTGGATTACCCTTTGTGGATTTTTTGAGACATTGAGGGTCTCAGGGTCCCTGCAGAGTATTGTTATACTCTCCCCTGCATGGTCTATGCCCGCATTTAATTGTTTTTGGTGCTGACAATGAACAACGCTAACTGAGGATGAGGGTACCAGGACTGGAGGTAGCACAGAGGTGGACATTAGACGAGGTGAACTGCAGAGATGGCCATTTGTGAGCTGTACCTACCCTTCAGGTGGGATCTGGGGTGGAAGATCCATGAGCTATTTTTCACCATTCAATTGTCTTGTACTTTCTAGTTTTTCCTTGTAATTTTTAATTGGGCTTGTATTCTAGACCCTTTTAACTTGTTGTACTCAGTTTTTTTACTATTTTGTTTAATTGAGTTTGTATCTTGTTGTGTGCTTGGTTGTGTGTGTTTTTGGTTATAAAGGCAATTCCTTCCCAGTTTTAGGGAATACGCCTTCAGTTCTAGTCAACAGCACCTGGCCTATGGAAGGCGTACATGGGGTAGTCACATAATGGGCCCTAGTGGACGGGTCGTGACATGTATCATATTTGGTTGGTGAACCTTGATGCTTAATTTGATATAGTCATATATACCTACTATATTTTTATAATTTATTGAATCCACCCGGAGAACATTACCAATGGATAGTACTCATGATAGAAAAAAAAATTAAACTATATCCATGAAAGTGTCACTAAATTAAAGGTGTGGGTATCAAAACACAACCAATGAACAATTTATCTATAAAGAAGAATATTGATAAGAAAAACTAGCTAATTGGTCATTATCCACACCAGTTAGAAAAATTATTCCAATTATTGAAGTCAGTTCTCACTTTATGAGGGTCTGGCATGCCATATATCCTAGGTGGTATATTCATATGAGACTCTCAGAATGAAATCAACCAAAATACATGATCATCCAAGCCCCACTAAAAAAATTAGGTGTTTTACATAAAGTGGAAGACAAAAATAAACATTTTATGGTGGTACAACATGTTCTAATTAAAATTAATTACTTATATATTTTTTCTTATAGAGAATACCAAATGAAAAGTCTCTTGTTATAAAGCATCATGACTCATCTGGTATTCATCAGAAACTTGCTTCTTAATATCACAAGGACATCATAATGCTATTATAAGAATATTTAACAAGATTTATTATGGTAATATGGTCAAATATGTTGAACTTGATCAAGAATGACATGGATGTCGATGAATCAACAATATTTGTTTCATATACCATTGTTCGGAATACAATTATTGTCTATTTATGTCATGTTAACAATAAAGGTATTATAATCATTGATTATGGATACATCATCTAGAACACCATCATGGGGGTCCCTATCAAGATAACATAACTCAGACCTCTTCCATACCACATCCTTGTACTTCTAAAAAAATATTCACTATAATGTATCTCCAAACACCATTCCTTTGACATATCTATCCTATACCGCTCTATAATTACCTGACCCATCAAACCCCACATATACCAATTATTTGTATGGTGTAACACCAAAAATCCTAAATATAATAGGATATTATTTGTTTTCTAGGACCATTAATTCATTTGAAACATAATGAGGCCTTAGCCTAATGAACATCTACATAGGCACACATTTATGAACATCAGAACCAAAAAATGTAAATATAACTATACAAAATGTAGAGTAATTTTTTTTTTGATAACCTATAAGAATAACTATAGTTCTATAATAAATAAATATAAATATAGTCTAAATGAGTAAAATAAACACCCAAAATGAAACTATGGGAGTATTAATATAACCACAAATGAGGTTGAAGTTCATTGTTCGTAATGTTTATTCCTACCATCAACTACATTCACTAATACAATATATTTGTAGGATCCACTAATACAAGGACCACGATGGTCAAACATTAACTCCCTATAATTTTTACAATACACATAACATGTATAAAAAACATGTGAATGGGTGATTATATACATACTATGTAGAAAATCCCAAAAACTTAATATAGATATATATAAATAATAATTCATCTTCCAACATAATAAATAGGGGAGAAAAACTAAAGAAATATATTTTATCAAAGAAGAAATTAAATTATGAGAAAAAGGAATCCCTTGATCTTCACATTTAATGAATTGTTATTATCATATCAATAACTCCATGATTTAGTTCTTTCCCCACTCCATTTTCCAATTTTCTCATCACAAAATAACCTACAAGGGACACATTCATCACTAATGTCAAATCACAATTAACGGGGTACTAATCCTAAAGGGTTGAAGGACCCACTCCTCGAATGTACATGAAAATGATGGTGTTATACTCTATAAATGGAATTCCCATTCCCATGATTATGTATGGATAGTTTTAGATCCTTCCAGTGAAGGAAATGAGTAACCCATTCCGGAAACTATGTGTGTCACATAGGGGGTCTCCAACCACACAGTTACCTCAGAGATCAATCTCGATTCTCCAAGTCATAATTTCTTTATATAGAATGTAAATACCTCTATACACCTCATAACATATTCTATGATATCAAAAATATTATGCCATCATTTCATACATGGAATTCTTATCATGATAGACTATAAACTTGTAATATTCCATGTCACAAAAATGGAGAAAAGGGATGTGTAAAATCATAAGTAAATTAAATTACCTGTCACTTGGGGTGCGTAAGGTGTTCCCTTAAGGAATTTATGACTTATTATATGATTAAATATATTGGTTATGAATTATCATACAAAAAAATTTTCTTTTAGGGAAGATGGGTTCTAGGACAACTCTGGGCTCATAATGTTAACTCCTAGTACTATGTATAGTTTGACATGTACATTCACATTGTGTGTGTGTCTAAAAAACAGTTTTTGATATTTAACATAGTAAAAAAACCATGCCTCTAAAAACATTCTGACTATATGGTATGTGTGCCTTCTGAATACAAGGTGTGTAGATAGGTTTTTCATATATGGTTTTTCCTTCACCTAGAAGTTTTTCACATCTTATAGTCCAAAATAAAATCTCACATTAAGCTTCATCCATGGACACAAAATCAATCTAAACTCATCCATTCAAGTATTTACTATATTCTATGGATGAAAATCATGATTAATATCAAATTATGTGTAGAAATTAATCCACCATCATTGTTAGATGGTTCATCCCTCTTACATTCATACAAAATATTCCAATGAATATCATATCCTCCAAAATCCTCAATCTATTTTCACATTAATTTAAAAAATATGATTTTAAGGTTTATTTATGCTTCAAACCAGTTCAATATTCCAATCATATAACATCTATATTAAAATAATTAATATTAAAATAATAAATGGAGATACACACATAAAATAATTTAATTTAGTAATGTTCATTGGGAACTCATCCATCAAACATGATTGTGTATTTAAAATAAATAAGATAAATATAGAAAAATTATTATTCTAGGGATAAATGAAAAATAATCAACATGATATTCATAGATTCAATGAAATAAAGGATTTAATGTAGAAAAAATAGTTTATTCTACCCATCCTAAAATAATTCGACCTGAATCAAAAAATAATTATCCCTACCTCATCATAGGATCAATCATTATTTTTGAATAGATCATTATCAATTTAGTCAAAATTTTATTATAAATGTGACAATCAATCAATGATAGTCTTCATTTTTTTTAAATATTTTCTATAAGGTGAGAGACTTTTACTAATTAAAATTGGAAATTCTATTGCTTATGATAGAAGAAAAAAGGAATATATGTTATATTTGTTCTGAAATGATGAATACCTAGGTCATAACCTTAAATAATATAAATATATTTAAATCCTAAAGAACATAAACAATAGAAAATATATGGTTTCATATATTGGGTACCTCTAAAATCATGAATATTTATCCATGCTACTCTCTATCCATGTGTTGTGGATCTTAACATTTGGATAAATTAAACATCAACAATTTATAATCAGGTTCAAAAGGTTTTGGTGACATAAAGAAGTGTCCAAATATTCTTTGGCACGAAATGAAGAATCAAATTTGATATTTGAATGATTGATGTTTTTGACTTGTAATAATTGATGTTGGTTAGTATTTTGGGGGATTCAAATTGTATATAATATTTCACACCATAAAAAGTAGAGAATAAAATTAAAAAAGAAACTATACTATCCGAAACCTAACCACCCCTAACCTAACTCCATTCATTGAGGTTCCATTTCTATCATTTCTTGGGGTCCATCCAACAAAAACATGAACATATTTTATATGGAAGGATAGTGTGTGAGGAGGAATGTGCATAAAGTAGTTGATACTTGATAGAATATGGTAATTTTCTCTCTCTTCATATTGACCTGAACATGTGAAATTAATAGTGAATTCTTGATTTGATATATAGATTTATGGGTTTTAGACCATTGTGATGAACGAATTTCCTGGCATTCTAGAAATTAGAGAAAACGGTCACAATAATGATACTTCATCCATGGTAATTCATGTCACCTCCTATGAGAATAATAAATCTAAAATAAAATATATTCAACACTGTAATAATAGTCAAAACAATACCTCATGTTCAGGACAAATGATCCAATCCTTATCACCCTCTATAATGAGATGATGAAAAGCCTATTTCCCCTTGTTTATTATACATGTTTTCCAATCAATACTAGAAAATTATAATAATTGATATTATAATGGATATAATTCGGTTCTGAAATGTTAAATTAACAATTTATATTAATTTATTTATTTCATAAATTATCCACCTATAGTTCCACATCAACCAAATGACCATTTCATACCAAAAATGTTTTGTTTCCATTGTAAACACATTATTCTAAATCCACATGGATCTTAAATCACATATTAAAGAAAAAAATCAATATTTTATCCATTATTTTTGGTAAATATATGATCTTATGGTTTAATATATTTTTTATTTAAATATCATTTATGGTGACTTAAAAAACATTCAAAAAGAAATGAAAATACTAGATATATAAATTGTAATATACAAATGTTTCAAACAAGAAAAACAAAGAGGATATTATTTAATCTTCTCCTCTATATTTATTTATTTTAATAATCATATCATGTTTTCATATAATTCTATAATAGTTTTGTATGTAGAACAAATAGTGGTCACCTATAGACTATTACTCACACCATTCTTGAGAGGCCATAGTACATGATTATCCTTCTAAACATCACTGATCTTAGGTTCATGATGTTCATAGACCATTTATTACATGATAAATTGGAAAAATCAGAGAGGATTAAGGACATCATATTATTTGATTCATTGATGGTATAAATAGTACGACATTTCATTTTCTAACTTTTTATTACTATGTTTGAAAATAATTGTAGGTTTTCATGTGATTTATACTAGAATGACCATTTCAATAAGGTATTGGATTCCTCTACATTTGTTTAACATATCATGATTATTTTTTATTTTGATCATCTAATCAATTTATTTTTAATATATAATTTGTATATATTTTTTATTCTTTTTGAAATTTATTTCAGGTTATAGTCTCCTTAATGTTTCACTATAGATCCCTGTATCTAGACTCATACCCATAGAGTATCGGGAGGCATGCCTATTGTCATGTTACACAACCAGTCTTGGTTTGGAAATGGGGTTTTGTGTCAAGGGTGAATTTCAAAGTGGTATAAATTTTGTATCTATTTTTTATTACTATATATGTATATGGAAGGCATGTCATGTTTTCTTAAATCTAGTTATGGACCTCATATTGGTGTTATGTGAACACATTTTCCAAGAGGAATTACAAGTTTCTAGGGATATGTTATTTATATTATTTGTATTCACATTTATGGGTGTATAAATTCACCATGTGTGACACACATAGGTTATGTGATTCTTGAAATATGGGTTTTTAGTAGTTAGAAACTTATAAAGAGGCTTTTCCAAATGAATAATTATTTTCATGTAGGATATTCCAGACATACACTTGATTATGACATATTTATATCACAAAATATAATGGTTTAGTTGATTAATGATTCAAAAATATCACGTCATGTGTTCCCCCATATACAAAATTGGCGGAATTCCACTCACATTAACCAAGGTACACATTCTAATGATGTTATTTCATATATATTCCATAGATGATGATACATGAAAAATACTATTTTGGAACTCTTGTAAATGATTTATTTTTACCCTTAGTGGGTAATCATATGAATTTATTTCTCTGGTTCTATGATTAAAAACGAACATGACTTCAACAATGAATGTTTTTAGCAAAAAAATATTGTGTTACCCATATAGCTTATTAGTTTAATTCAACATTATTATTATATATGACAACATATTACTTGATAAATATTGAAAATGGTTGATTTCATTTATATATAAATATAATATCCTGGACATTGATGGGGGATTCTTATATATAGATTCTTAGTGAGTATTGGTTTCCTTGTGGATTGATAACATCATATATTGTTCTTGTGGTGTATATTTATATAAGAGCACTAGAGTGGTTGTTTTTTCATAACAATTATCATATGATATTTGATATGGGAGACAAGATGTTTTTGCATGGTTTGGGGCCTATTTGAGGAATAGTTATGGGATATATGGGAAACCCTCGTTCCTTTAAGATGTGGCCTAGCATGATAGTGAATCGATCCCCATTATAGATTATGGGGTGTTTTTCCCTTATTCAATTGATATAGATACAAAAAGTTAATATAGGAGTTGGGTTAGTGCGGATTTTGAGTTATTTTATAGATGGGGAAAATGGGTAGCTGCATTAGGTTGTGAGATCAATTCCATGAATGTATTACAGGGTATATGTATATCAAAAGTATGATTCCATGTGCTTTTAGGATAAAAAAGACATGAGATGATTTTTGTATCAATAATTTATTATAGAAGGATGGATAAGTTAGATTCTATGAGCTATAGATCATAGTAATTATTGTTAAATACATACTATTCTATAATACTTAATAGTTAGATCTATAATTGGTATATCATGGGTGGATTATTTTGTTTTATAAAACTACTCGATGTGATTGGTGGCTTGTGATAGATATATTACCTAAAGACTTATATAAATAACTTATATATATATATATCACACATATTTCAATTTTCATTAACATATTGATATATTATTTTATTCAATATGAAATTTCATTAGAATGATAAATATATGTGATTTTGGGTTTCATCGATGTATTCTATAATTAAATGAAATAATTTTTTATCTTTATGGAACCTATAAGGATTAATGGAAAATGAATTATGAAAATGGAATTGAATTAATACATGTTTTATAACTCATGAGTTAATATGTACACAACCCCGGATCATCCCTATGTTCTATAAAAACCTAACTGCAATATGACATAGTGTGTGTGTGGATATTAAACTAGTGACTCTTAGAGACTAGATTTTCTCTTTCATTTTCTTCCTTTATACCTAAAGGTACTAATATACCTTGGAGAAAAGTTGAATCAAATATGAATGTAAAATTATTTATATCATATCTTGGATACACTACTGAAGAAGGAATCTTTTGTTTTCCATACTTGTTATATTTATGAAACTTGTTTGATGAGGATCAAATATTGTTATATTGGATAATTGGTGTAAGGTGCATATATTTATAAAAGATAATAATTTAAATGTAATCATATGTTTAATTTTTATTGTATGAAGGGAAATTGAATTTGGGTTTTAAATTACATCAATTATTTCTAATAAATGTTATTAGATTCTAAATTTACCCTTCACACTACAGCAAACATGATTTATACCAACATTTTTGGGCAAACCGTTTGTATAGTTCACTAATTTGGACCTATACTAATGGTTTGGCCAAACCGTTGGTATAGGTTCACTAATTTGGGCCTATAATAACGGTTTGGCCAAAACTGTTGGTATAGGTCCATTATAGAGACCATATACCAATGGTTTTCACCATACCGTTGGTATTGGTCCCCACTATACAAACGGTTTGTCCAAAAATGTTGGTATAGGTCCCAAAATCAATGAACCATTACCAACGGTTCTCAAAACCTTTGGTATAGTTCTATACCAACTGTTTTGAGAACCATTGGTATAGGTACATGTATTTTTAATGGAATCATTTTACAGCAGACATTAAATAATTCAAAATTTAAAATTCTTATGATAATACATATATTTATTAATGAAATTATGTTCACAAAAGTAAGTTAGGTTAGTGGTTAGGTCATTCAATCACAACTGGGAGGTGTTGGGATCAAAACCAACCAGATGATTTTTTTTGAATTACATATACCAATGATTTATGGAACTTTTGGTATAGATTTTCATATTACTTATACCAACGGTTTTCAAAACTGTTGGTATAGGTCTATATAAATGGTTTTCCCAAAATTGTTGGTATAGACCTATCCTCACGGCTTACTTGGTATAGGTCTATACCAACGGTCTGGAGGCCTATACCAAAGGTTCGTAGGCCTATAACAAAGGTTCCAAACCGTTGTTATGGGGTATTTTTTCAGTAGTGTTAGTGGTATAATATTGAAACTTTTTAATGTTTTACGAAACATCCTTTGAATTGAATAAGAAAACATAAAAAGGGCCTCAATTTTTATGTTAATTAAATATATATATATATAATTGTTTACCCAAACAAATATAGGATATATAAAGGTATCCATGGAATTACCATTATTCATATTGATCTATATAAGGGTCATCTCTCCTACCCTTACATCAATCTGGCTCATGAGGGTCACCTAGCATTACCCATTTAAATGTATTAGAACTGAGGTCTAACCATTACATTTACATTTTATATACAGTAATTTTTTATTGTTACCATTAAGTAAATTGTTTTGTTAATGGTTCTATATAAGGTTTTGATATTGATTTCCCCCATCCTTCATCATTTGATCATCATTGTTGTTTTCATAGGCCAATTATTGGATCAATACATGGTATCTGGTCATTGTGTGATTGTTATTTGGAAAAAAAGATTGATGTTATGGGTATGACTCATAATGGAGATCTAATTTTATGAATCGTTGAAGAGAGTGGAATGATCAAGGTAGAATGTGACCAAATCAAGTGTTTTTTATTTATAGATAGATTCACAATGACATAGATGAAGGTGGATGTTTTCATGATCTGTTTGTTTTTTATAATCCTGAAAATTCCCAAAAGAAAAGATCATTCATACAAAAAGATAGTGTTATTGGGAATGAATTATGGTAGAGGTGGAAGATCCATGCAATTATTGAACCAAGCATGGGTTCCATAAAATCTCACATTATGAGGTATTTAATGCATTGTTAAATGTTATGTGGGACCCTATATATGTCCCTAGAGTTTCCACATAATAGAAAAATATCACAGGTCATTTGACACATGATGGTGGCTTAGTGTGTATCACATATGATACATAATAATGGGTATTCTAGGATTAATAGACAAAGACACCTATACACATGTTGGAACACTAGTAGTCAAAGTAAACAAGACAATTAGAAAGTATGCAGACACATTCTAGTGTTCATAGACGTGGAAAAAAAGTATGGAAAAGTGTTGTGAGACCCCAACATATTCTTTTATGGACAAAAAATCCAAGTATGTGGAGGTTTACATGTCGGGTGAGATGATTCATATAACAACCCTGCTCTATATTTCATTTTTAAATATGATTTATTACATAAAATATCACTTAAGACAACTTATATGATTGAGAGGTCTAGATAGTTTTGGGTATTATGTACATTACATAAAAACAGAAAACATTAAATTCAACATCATTATTGATATATTTTATTACATGACAATAACATTCCTTTATACATCACATTGCATGGGATAACCTGAGTATATACATAATAAAATGGTGAGCTATAAAGACCATAAAAAGAGACAACAATGGTCAATATGAATAAAACAATACATGTTAGGAAATAGAAATAACAATGGATAATAAGAGAAACATGAACATAAAGGCATGATATAACATGATAATCATAATAGGGAAATGTGGAAACAACATAAAACACTGCATCATGAACATAATGTAATTAGGTAAACCCTAACCTAATATGGTGGAAATATTTCCTTAAAGGAATAATGTAAACCCTTGTCCCAACATGACTTAAAATGATATTAAACATTACCCAATTCATTTGAGTTTCATATAATTATAGGCACATCATACCTTTCAATTCATTCTAATGATTAAATGTTCCACCTAGATCATGAAACATGGATTCATTCTTTATCAGAATTAATTTTATGATTATTTATTTTGTAATAAATACATGTAACTCTTTGATAAACATGTTATATATTCATAAATGTGACTACCCTTGATATATTAATGGTTATGTTATTCAATATATAATGATTTTCACATAGAAATTCATGATGCAATTTCGGCATCATAACAACGTGACATAATAATTCATAAAAAGAGATGATGAAGGAAAAATGTGTCTCACATAATATATATATATATATATAATGAGTATTAATATGGTCATATAAAATCATTTTCCAATATATTTAATTTCTAAATACAATTCTTAGCATAATTAAAATACATCATGAAAGTGGTGGAATGAAATAATTCTTACAAAATGTTGACATTGTAACAGGTCTACATAGGATGGGTTAATGATAGAGAAAGGGGCCTATCATAATTAAAGCATAATTACAGATATATGGGGGTGGTGTGAAAACATAAACCATAATTTTTTATGGAAAATAAAAGGTTGTAAAAAAATAAGGAAAGATGTTTTAAAAGGAGAAAGTAAGGAAACCATTACATTAGTGTGTGACTTTGAAGGCATAGAGAATGGATTATTGAGTGATTGGGGCCCATTGAGAGGATTATAGATAGGGGAGGATAGATTGGGGACTTGATAAAAGGGCTTTTAGTGAAGATAATGGAGATATTATGTGGGTTTATATTGGAAATAAGAGGGGAATTATTTAATATTTAACAAATTAGGTGGGTTTATATAGGAAATGTGAGGGGAATTATATAATATTTAACAAATATATGTTTCAGAATATATATAATTAAATATTGAATACCACAAACATTAACATGGTTTTTGACCTTGTTTTTTGACAAATAAGCATAAAAATTTATTTTATAAGTAAATGGGATAAATATATTAAAGTACTAGCCTTGATTAGGTGGAGGTAAGTCACATTACTAAAAAATGAACTTAATATAATAACAAAGGTTATATATTTTGGAGGATTCACTAAAGTATTATAAATGATGTAATATAAATTGAAAATAAAATTATATTAAATTTGTTACATACATTTAGTATAATTTCCCTTTTATGGTATTTATTTCAATACTATTGTGTCATTATGATGTCATAAAACAAACAATATACTTATATAATGTTTAGATTTTTTCCAAAAGTATTCAATTGTCTTCGAAAATTATGAATAATTCACAAATGGATAATTTGAAATCCTGGTAAATAAATAATATTTATTTTATATAAATAATTTTCAAAATAATTTAATTTTCACTTTTCAAATGAGAATCAACATTTATTTAAAACTGACGGGCTTTGACAAAAATAGTTTTTAAACGACAATAAAAAATTACCTTTGAATTTGAAAAATTATATATTCATTTATTAATGATAAACTTAATTTTATAATAATATTTTAATAAAATATTAATAATTTTATAAATTCGTTAATTTATTAAACAAAAATTCATTAAAAATACTCTTCATGTTATATCGTATGAAAATATTAATCTTATGAAACTGATTACCTAATCATTCATAGATAAGGAGCTGATATAATCATAATTTATAAGAAATGATTTTATAATATTATTAGAAAATAACATTTATTAATATAATAACGCATATATTTCTCAAAATTACCATTTTTACAAGAATAACCAATTTTTAAAATTAATTATTTTTTAATAATGATAACTCCGATAAAGGAATTGATTGAATAATACATTTATTAATAGAATGATATTACACAATAAATAACTAATACCTTGTTATATAACCCCTTATAACACACACATAAGACCTAAGGGTAAGGTGTGTGATAGTGACCGACTCTTAGGGTGGCTTGGATAACATCACCATGGTGGTAATCTCTAATAACATGAACTTAAATTGTATTAAAATCCAATCAAGCTTAATATGTTTAAGATCATATTGGTCTTGGGAAAGTCTAAAGCCCAGTAATTCCACCTCCTTTACATGCTCTAATATATGAGCATTGTACAACCCAATTTTACAAGATGAGGTCATCATCTCTATTGTCTATGTCAAAAGGATTTGTTCAAACATTATATTTATATTAGTTATGTGGTCACTGTTCAATGTATATATTATCAATGAAAATGATAATTAATGGTATTTCAAACCCAATAATTAAAATAATATGTTTTTTTTTGTTTTCTATATATATTAAAAATTAAAATAATTAGAATTTTATTCATAAAAAATTTGGTCATTACAACTTACCCCATGAAAAAAGTTCTCCCCAGAAATTTCCATTTCCCACAATAAAAAAGATGAGGGTAACTTCGCATCATCAATTCCTCTGGTTCCCATGTTCCTTTTTGAAACATTTGGTTTTTCCAAAACACAATGAAAATGGTTACAATATTATTTCATAGAAATTATTCCCTATGATATATGATCTTCACTGGCTTCACATCATATGAGAGGTCATTCTCTAGTGGTACCACCTCTTGAATGGGTATATGTGATGGGTCGAATTTGTAATTCCTTTAATGTGATACATGGAACCCATCATGTACTTGAGATAGGTTTGGTGGGTGTTCTAGTTGATTGGAAACTGTTCTTATGTGATCACAGATCTCAAAAGGGCTGATGTACTTTTTATTATGGTTTCCACTCATAGAAAATATCATAACTCTCTTCCATGGTGATGTGGGGAGGAATACTATATCACGAACATCAAACACTAGGTCATGTCGATGGTTGTCAGCATATCTCTTTTGTCAACTCTGGGTATATTTGATGTGGTACTAGATTTTTTTAACCTTCTCCATCAATTCTTCAACCATTTTTGGACCTAGATGTTTTATCTCCCCAACAACATCCCAACATGTTGGTGTTCAGCACCTATTCCCATAAAGGGAATCATAAAGAACTATTTGGAAGCTTGAGTGGAATTTGTTGTTGTAAGAAAACTCAAATAGAGGAATTCATTTATCCCATCCTCATTTTAAGTACATTGAGAATGCCCCTAAAATTTCCTCATGTGTTTGGATTGTGTGCTTATATTGTCCTTCAGTTTGAGGATGATAAATCGAACTGACGTTCATCTCAGTATCTGGAGTCTACTAGAGAGTATTCATAACATAATTCTGAATCTTGGATCTCAATTGGATACAATAGATAGTGGTAGACCATGAAGCCTTACCACATCACTAATTTATATCTATGCCATTTTATCCAAATACAAATCCTCTTGGATCACAATGATGCGTGTAGTTTTTGTAAGATGATCCACCAAAACCTAGATAGCATTACTTCTATTGGATGTCTACAGAAGTCTAGAGACAAATTACATTGTGAGGGTATCCCATTTTCATGTTGGTGTGGGTAATGGTTTCATCATCCCCTTATAAATCTACTTATCAACCATCACTTTTTAACAAGTCGGGAACATTGATGTATATTCTGCGATATCCTTCTTTTTATTATCCCACCAATATAATTTTCAGAGATTTGAATACAACATTGTGTTTCCTAGGTGAATGGGGAGAATATAACTATGTGAATCACTAAAACATTCTTTCATTAACCCCATTATTTATGGAACAAATATTTGTCACCCTAATCTCCCAATTATTTCTTCATTTCCATTGAAATTTGTAGATTTTCCTTTTCTAATAGTTTCCACTTTTTTCGGAATTCCCACATCATCCTTTTGTGAATATTATATACATTATAAAATAGATGGTTTTGCATTTGTTAATGGATTGATAATGTTACCTTATTTATTATTCACAGGTCCATATTCACTAAATCCAAGAATATTTGATCTTTTTCAATTCACATTAATGATATAATTTTAAATTCCTTTTTACATACAGATTTTTACAACATGTCTGCTTTCCTTGGGTGGTAATGGTTTGAGAATTAGTATCCTTAATAAGATCCAACAATATTCATTGGTTAATGTTAATCTCCTTCGATTTGAATATATATATATTTGATAATTTTGTGATCTGTAAGTATTTCATACTTTTCCATAAAGAGATAATTCTTCCTTATTTTCAATGAAAACATCACAGCCGCCGAATTTAGATAATTCATGGTATAGTTTTTCTCATGAATTTTAAACATCCATGAGGCATATGCAATGGATTTATCATTCTGAATCCACACACATCTGAACCCTTTCTTCGAAGCATCGCTTATGATTACAAAAATCTCCACACTTGTGGGTAGTGTGGGCACAAGGGTAGTAATAATCCACATCTGAAACTTCTTTCATCTTTCTTCACATTCATCATTACCAAAAATCTTAACTCCCTTCCAAGTTAGATTGGTTAAAGGGTATGAAAATTGTGAGAAAATTATAACAAATCAGGCATAATATCCAACTAACCATGGGATGCTATGAATATCTGTCACATATATCAGCCTCATGCATCCCTCAATTTAATTTTTTTGGATGTATCCACATGTATTGTAACGACCCAAAATTTCATTAATGGAAAATCCCTCTTGATCCAGTTAAATGTTTCTTTATGTTTTTATAAGATGTCAACTTCTTTTGTTTTACGTTAAGATTTGTGACCGTTACTTTTATAGCCGTTGAACAGTGATCATCTGGGTAGTTTAAATATAAGTCTTTAACGAACCAATTTTCTACTCAGACCAAGGAAGCGATGGCCTCATCCAGTAGAATTGCCCCTTACGAAGCCCATTTGTCGGAGCTCGGAAAGGAGGTGGCGTCTTTGGGCTTTGCCCTTGACCAAGCCCAAGCTGAGCTTCATCAAGTCAGGCTCGAACGTGATCGTCTACGGGAAAAATGGAAGTTGATAGAGATCACCACTCGAGCAATGTTATCCGAGCAACCCCAAGAGTCTGTCACCATCGCACACCTTACCCTTAGGTCTTATGCGGCTATTTTAAGGGGTTATGTAACAAATAAGTAGCACCATGTTCATGTACATTTTTTTGTATATAATAATGAATATAATTTCTAGTCATTTTTGATACATTGTAATTAGTTTTTTTTACAAACGGTGTTTTTAGTTATTATTTAATTAAGAATTATTTTTTTTATTAAATTAAAGGATTTTTGAATTAAATAAAATTTTAATAAAATATTATTATTAATATTAAATTAATTTTTATTAAATATAAATGATCTTATAATTTTATGAATGCAATTAAAATTTTTATTAAGGTTTCAAAGCCATTTCTGCCAAAACCCGTGAATTTTTTTATAAATGTCGGTTTTTATTTTAAAAGTGAAAAATCACATATTTAGAAAATTATTTAGATAAAATAAATATTATTTTTGGAATCAGGACGTCGAAATTATCCAACGGTGATTTTTTCATAATTTTCTGAGACAGTCAAATTTTTGGGTAAAAATTAAATACCATTTAAATATATATAATGTGTTTTATGACATCATAATGACCCAATGGTGATGTAATAAAATACCATAATCCATATGTTCAGCCAATATATGTTTTATCATTAAAATAATGAGGTTTTGGGTTTGTTTGACTCACTTTTCAAAGCATTAATGGAGCCCTCAAGACTTATTCAACACTTTGCCTTTTTAAATTAATTTCCATGGGAGTGTGACTCACCTCCACATAAGCAACCCTAATTTTTTAATAAGTTCGGACCTTGGACTTGTAAAATATTGTTTTCCTCTTTCCTTTTCCAGAAACCATGGGCAAATACCATGGGATGGTTTTTGGTTTGGATTATTTTAATATAAGGGGTCCCAAACCTAAATAATAAAGAATTCTCTCACCTTTCCTATATAAACCCACCCAAGCTCCCACTTCCTCCTCACTCAAAGCCCTTGAAGTTCGTCCAACCTCTGCCCTACTCTCTCTAGAATCTTCTCAAGGTTCCCCAAGCTCCCAAGAAGCCTCTCACAAGCCTCTCTCTAGCCTTTGGAAGCACACTTCCAAGTAAGGGTTTTTTCTTCCTTTCTCATTTTTGTCAATTTTTTTTCTAAGTTGTATTGCCCTTTTTAATTTCATTTATGAATGTTGGGGTATGGTTTCGCACCTCTCCCATACTGCCCTCTTATTGTTTGAATGATGGGAGACCCCTTTCTCTCTCATTAAATGCCTCCCATGTACACCCGTTACTATGCCGAAATTCCGAAAGGAACTTCTCTCTCTTCTTTTACATTCAAGCAATACTTTTGTATCATGAATCTAAATTCCATTTCTATTGTTGGGACATGTATATATATGATCTCCTTACTGTCCATTACATGTAATTATGATTAGGAACCCCTTTCTCTCTCATCAACCTTTTTTATGAATTCTTATGTCACGTCGTTACGCTGCCGAAATCGCACCGATTTTCTAAGCCAATGTCTTTGTGTAGTGAATACCATGCCCATTTCTCCATCAAGGGTATTCACCTTTATGCACATATACATATCGATTGTAAAGTTTCATGTATGAATTCCACATTCCTTTATCGTGGAAGAAATGATTATGTTTTATGAATCCATGTTTTATGATCCATGTGGCACACTTATGCATGAAATGAAATGTTTAAGAAGGGTGTGCCCTGATAGCGCTCCAATGCATTGGGTAAAGTATAGTATCATGATACGTCATGTGCAATGAGTGTTGACTCATGCTAATTCAAGTGCAACGATGGTTTACTCGTGCTTCAAGTGCAATGAGGGTTTACTCATGCTCCATGTGCAATGAGCCTTGGCTCATGCTAATTCAATGTTAAGTGTTGTTGCCACATTTCCATGTTATGATTATCATGCTTTATCATGCCTTTAAGTTCATGTCTCTCTTATGCTCTATTGATATGCCTATTGCCTAACATGTATTTCACTCCTCATGTTATTCATTGTTTACTCCCTTACTGGGCTTTATAGCTCACCCTTTTCTTATGCATGTCCTCAGGTTATCCCATGCAATGCTAAGTACGAAGGAATGTAGTGGTCATGTAAATAAAGTTTTCAATAAGGATGTTGTATTTCAAGGTTAAAGTTTTTATGTAATGATCCTAATCCCCAAAGACACTAAACCTCTCGATCTTCTTTGTTGTATCAAGAGAAGTTTTATGTAATAAAGCATGTTTAAGTTGTAATAAAAAGCGGGGTTGTCATAGTTGGTATCAGAGGATAGGTTTAGTTATTTTTGGGATTAGGAAACCCTACTAAAGCCTTAGATACAAGACTAAGCATAATAAAAACATCCCTAAGTTTTGGTAAATACTAAGTAAGTGGTTTATCAAACAAATACATCCCTGTCTGGATACGAGCAGGTAGATGCGGCTCTGGCACAGATGTATCCTAGGGGTAAAACCCGAAAACACCGCTTTGAGCTAGACTCGAACGGGAACTGGTGCACGACAACGGGCCTTGCTGCACTCTTGGTTACGACACTCCCGGGGGATATGTTTTGATAAATTCACAATCTTAGTATGAACCCTTATTAAGGGAAAAATGCCCCTAAGAATATATGTTAGAAGGAAGATCATGAATAGCCTGGATTGAATCCTATAGACTCATGAGTTAAAGAGATTAAAGTTTATTTATAAGTTGTCAACTTTTGTCTTTGGATTACCCTTTATGTGTTACCCCTAACTTTCCTTTTATTCCAGCCAATGGCCGGTAATAGGAGAACTCGGGCTAACAACCGTTGTGAAGATCAGTGTGATGATTGTACCAATGAGATGCCCAATCCAATGGGAGCGGGAATCGCGAACTTTGTCACGCTTCTCTCTCAGTTAACTCAAGTTTTGAATAGAAACACTGGTCAAGAGGAACGTTCAACCCCCCCTAAGAAAGAACAAGTCGCTATTGAAAGCTTCATGAGACAAAGGCCTCCTACTTTTAGTGGATCATCTGATCCCACGATCGCTGAACAATGGATCAACTCCATTGAGAAGATATTCTCCATCCTCCAATGCTCTGAAAAAGAGAAGGTTCTCCTGGCGGCTTATCGTATGGAGGGTGAAGCTGATCAATGGTGGACATTGATCAAAAATACGAAGCCTGAGGAGGAGATCGAAGCTTTGGAATGGAAGGTATTCCGGAAGATGTTTTTCGATAAATATTTTCCACGCACCCTCCGTCTTAAGATGGAAAGGGACTTCCTTTCCCTCAAGCAGAAAGATGAAGAATCTGTGGGAGCGTACGAGGCAAACTTCACAAGGCTTGCACGATACGCTTCCGGCTTTGTCGTTACCCCTGAATGCAAAGTTGACCGCTTCTTTGGTGGGTTGAAGCCAAGCTTGCGGAAAGCATTAGCGATCCGTGACTTTGACAGCTATGAGGAGATTGTCCGATGTGCCCTTAAGGTTGAAATGGAGATCGGAGAATCACAGGGGTATCATGGGGACAAGAAGCGGAAGGTGGACTTCAATGCTGGTGGTCCGATGGATAAATCCAACGGTGCTAAGAAATTCCAGCACCCCACTTGCCAAAAGTGTGGAAAGAAGTACCCTGGAAATTGCCTTAGGGGGACAAGAAAATGCTTCAAGTGTGGAAGAGAAGGGCACCTAGCTATTAACTGTCAGCAAGAAGGACCCGCGGCTGCGACGGAGGGGAGGAATGCTCCGTTCGAACCTCAACGCATTGTTCAATGCTTCAAATGCAAAGAACCAGGTCATTTTGCGAATCAGTGCCCTAATCCAAGGGTTATCGGAGGCAATCAACAACCTCCAAGACAGCAAGGAAGAGCTTTTTCCATCACTTCTGCCGAAGTGAACCCCGACAACGAAGTGGTGACAGGTACGCTAGTTATTCATTCAAGAATAGCGAACGTACTTTTTGATTCAGGTTCTACGCATTCTTTTATATCTCAAAAGTTTAGTAGAATAATCCCTGCACCACCACAAATCATGGAAGTAAAGATGTCGGTGAGTACGGCAAATGGGGCAATCATTGCATCCCATGAGTATAAGTCCTCCCCTGTTATAATCTGTGGATTGAATTTCCCGGCGAACCTCGTCATACTCCCTTTGGTGGAATTTGATGCAATTCTTGGCATGGATTGGCTTTCCTTATATAGAGCCAACATAAATTGTCGGGAGAGGGAAATCACACTCCATATGGAGAATCGACCCCCGATTCTTTACAAGTGTCAGGAGGAAGATGAATCTCCTTTAACTCCATCATCTCAAGCATGGATATTACTGCCTTATGAGCACGCATATCTGGCTCAGATGATTGAGTCCAAGGAAGAAACCACCCTTGAAGAAATGCCTATTGTGAGGGAATTCGCTGAAGTATTTCCCGAGGAACTTCCTGGTCTTCCTCCAAGAAGAGATGTTGAGTTCTCAATTGAACTTATACCTGGGGCGCTACCAATATCCAAGACTCCATATAGAATGGCTGTGGTTGAGCTTGAAGAACTGAAGGAACAACTACAGGAGAATCTGGATAAAGGGTTTATACGCCCAAGTGCATCACCATGGGGTGCACCAGTCCTCTTCGTCAAGAAGAAGGATGGGTCAATGCGGCTTTGCATCGATTATCGTGAACTTAACAAAATCACGATAAAGAACAAGTATCCTCTCCCAAGAATCGATGACTTGTTTGATCAGCTGCGTGGAGCTCAATACTTCTCCAAGGTCGACTTGCGGTCGGGATATTATCAAGTAAGGGTGAAGAAGGAAGATATCCCCAAGACTGCTTTTCGTACAAGGTACGGGCACTATGAATTCATAGTAATGCCTTTTGGACTCACTAATGCTCCAGCAATATTCATGGACTTGATTAATAGAGTCTTTAGAGATTACCTAGATAAATTTGTGGTAGTCTTTATAGATGATATTCTAATATACTCCAAAACCAAGGAGGACCATGAGGAGCATTTAAGAACTGTACTGGAGACTTTGCGCAAGGAGAAGCTCTATGCCAAGTACAGCAAGTGTGAGTTCTGGTTGAAGGAGGTCTCATTCTTGGGCCATATCATCACAAGCAATGGGATATCTGTGGACCCCTCCAAAACAGATGCAATTAAGGGATGGCCGAGGCCAACATCGGTAACTGATATCCGTAGCTTCTTGGGGTTAGCTGGATATTATCGACGATTTGTGAGAAACTTCTCACGATTTTCCAACCCTCTTACCAAGCTAACTCGAAAGGGAGTAAAGTTTGCTTGGAGTGATGAATGCGAAGAAAGCTTCAAGGAGTTGAAAAGGAGGCTTATCACTGCACCTGTGCTCACTTTACCCACAAGTGGAGAGCTTTTTGTGGTATTCAGTGATGCTTCGAAGAAGGGCTTAGGATGTGTGCTGATGCAGAATGATAAAGTGATATCCTATGCCTCAAGACAGTTGAAAATCCATGAGCGAAACTATCCAACGCATGATCTGGAGTTGGCAGCGGTGATCTTTGCCTTGAAAATCTGGCGGCATTGTCTCTATGGAGAGAAATGTGAGATATATACTGACCACAAGAGTCTTAAATATATATTCACACAGAAAGAGCTTAATATGCGCCAGAGAAGATGGATAGAGCTCATAAAGGATTATGACTGTTCAATACATTACCACCCTGGGAAGGCGAACAAGGTAGCGGATGCCCTAAGTAGAAAGGATCAAGCAATTCTATCAATGATGAGAATTGAGAAGGATCCAATCTTCTTAGACTTGATGAAGATGGACGTGGGAATCATAAAGAAGGGAACATCATCAATCCTTTCACAAATGATTGCTCAACCATATCTTTTGGAAAGGTTAAAGGATGCTCAAAAGGATGATGCGAGAATCCAAGAAAAAGTGGAAGCTATCAAAAAGGGAAAATCCTCAGAGTTTAATGTTAATGAAGAAGGAATTGTGTGGTTTGGGAAAAGACTATGTGTCCCATCAAGTTCGGAGCTGAAGAAGGAACTTTTGGATGATGCACATAGTTCAAATTTCTCTATTCACCCAGGGAGCACAAAGATGTATCGAGATCTCCGAGAAAACTTTTGGTGGTATAATATGAAGAAGGAGATCGCCGAATATACATCAAAGTGCCTGGTGTGTCAGCAAGTGAAGGCAGAGAGGCAGAAGTCTAAGGGGATGATGCAACCATTGCCCATACCAGAATGGAAATGGGAGAACATCACCATGGACTTCGTCACTGGACTTCCAAGGACATCCAAAAGCAACAATGCAATCTGGGTTATTGTGGATCGTCTTACAAAGACTACACACTTCATTTCTATTCGAGAGGATTTCTCTTTGGATCAACTGGCACGGATATATATCAGGGAAGTGGTACGGTTGCATGGAGTACCACTATCTATTGTGTCGGACCGAGATCCAAGATTTACCTCTAAGTTTTGGAAGACTCTTCAACATGCTCTGAATACTGAACTGAACTTCAGTACGGCCTATCATCCTCAAACTGATGGCCAATCCGAGCGGACTATCCAAACACTTGAGGATATGTTGAGAGCGTGCTCAATGGACTTTAAAGGAGGATGGGATCAACATCTTCCTCTAGTTGAGTTCTCTTATAATAATAGTTTCCACTCGAGCATCCAAATGGCACCATATGAAGCCCTGTATGGGAAAAGGTGTAGAACACCGGCATGTTGGGATGAGGTCGGTGAACGTAAGCTGCTTGGACCAGAAATGGTCGAAGAAATGGTAGAGAAGGTGAAAACCATTCAGCAGCATATCAAGGCAGCCCAAAGTCGACAGAAGAGTTATGCAGATAATCGTCGACGAGACCTTGAGTTTAAAGTCGGAGACATGGTGTTTTTACGCATATCTCCGTGGAAGAAGGTCATGAGGTTTGGAAAGAAAGGGAAGTTAAGTCCAAGGTACATCGGCCCCTTCGAGATTCTTGATCGTGTTGGGGATGTGGCCTATCGACTAGCACTTCCACCTACTATGGCCAAGGTGCATGATGTCTTCCATGTATCCCTCTTAAGGAAGTACATACCAGACCCTTCACATGTACTCTCTTCTGAGGTGGTACAATTAGAAGACGATCTTTCTTATGAGGAGCAACCAGTGAAGATCTTAGATCGTAGAGAAAAAGTTCTACGAAATAAGACAATGCCCCTCGTCAAGGTGTTGTGGAGAAACCACAAGTTTGAAGAAGCAACTTGGGAGTCGGAGGATATGATGAAGCTAAGTTACCCACATTTGTTTTAGTGTGGGAAAAGGAAAATTTCGAGGGCGAAATTTCTTAAGGGGGGAATGTTGTAACGACCCAAAATTTCATTAATGGAAAATCCCTCTTGATCCAGTTAAATGTTTCTTTATGTTTTTATAAGATGTCAACTTCTTTAGTTTTACGTTAAGATTTGTGACCGTTACTTTTATAGCTGTTGAACAGTGATCATCTGGGTAGTTTAAATATAAGTCTTTAACGAACCAATTTTCTACTCAGACCAAGGAAGCGATGGCCTCATCCAGTAGAATTGCCCCTTACGAAGCCCATTTGTCGGAGCTCGGAAAGGAGGTGGCGTCTTTGGGCTTTGCCCTTGACCAAGCCCAAGCTGAGCTTCATCAAGTCAAGCTCGAACGTGATCGTCTACGGGAAAAATGGAAGTTGATAGAGATCACCACTCGAGCAATGTTATCCGAGCAACCCCAAGAGTCTGTCACCATCGCACACCTTACCCTTAGGTCTTATGCGGCTATTTTAAGGGGTTATGTAACAAATAAGTAGCACCATGTTCATGTACATTTTTTTTGTATATAATAATGAATATAATTTCTAGTCATTTTTGATACATTGTAATTAGTTTTTTTACAAACGGTGTTTTTAGTTATTATTTAATTAAGAATTATTTTTTTTATTAAATTAAAGGATTTTTGAATTAAATAATATTTTAATAAAATATTATTATTAATATTAAATTAATTTTTATTAAATATAAATGATCTTATAATTTTATGAATGCAATTAAAATTTTTATTAAGGTTTCAAAGCCATTTCTGCCAAAACCCGTGAATTTTTTTATAAATGTCGGTTTTTATTTTAAAAGTGAAAAATCACATATTTAGAAAATTATTTAGATAAAATAAATATTATTTTTGGAATCAGGACGTCGAAATTATCCAACGGTGATTTTTTCATAATTTTCTGAGACAGTCAAATTTTTGGGTAAAAATTAAATACCATTTAAATATATATAATGTGTTTTATGACATCATAATGACCCAATGGTGATGTAATAAAATACCATAATCAATATGTTCGGCCAATATATGTTTTATCATTAAAATAATGAGGTTTTGGGTTTGTTTGACTCACTTTTCAAAGCATTAATGGAGCCCTCAAGACTTATTCAACACTTTGCCTTTTTAAATTAATTTCCATGGGAGTGTGACTCACCTCCACATAAGCAACCCTAATTTTTTAATAAGTTAGGACCTTGGACATGTAAAATATTGTTTTCCTCTTTCCTTTTCCAGAAACCATGGTCAAATACCATGGGATGGTTTTTGGTTTGGATTATTTTAATATAAGGGGTCCCAAACCTAAATAATAAAGAATTCTCTCACCTTTCCTATATAAACCCACCCAAGCTCCCACTTCCTCCTCACTCAAAGCCCTTGAAGTTCGTCCAACCTCTGACCTACTCTCTCTATAATCTTCTCAAGGTGCCCCAAGCTCCCAAGAAGCCTCTCACAAGCCTCTCTCTAGCCTTTGGAAGCACACTTCCAAGTAAGGGTTTTTTTCTTCCTTTCTCATTTTTGTCAATTTTTTTTCTAAGTTGTATTGCCCTTTTTAATTTCATTTATGAATGTTGGGGTATGGTTTCGCACCTCTCCCATACTGCCCTCTTATTGTTTGAATGATGGGAGACCCCTTTCTCTCTCATTAAATGCCTCCCATGTACACCCGTTACTATGCCGAAATTCCGAAAGGAACTTCTCTCTCTTCTTTTACATTCAAGCAATACTTTTGTATCATGAATATAAATTCCATTTCTATTGTTGGGACATGTATATATATGATCTCCTTACTGTCCATTACATTTAATTATGATGAGGAACCCCTTTCTCTCTCATCAACCTTTTTTATGAATTCTTATGTCACGTCGTTACGCTGCCGAAATCGCACCGATTTTCTATGCCAATGTCTTTGTGTAGTGAATACCATGCCCATTTCTCCATCAAGGGTATTCACCTTTATGCACATATACATATCGATTGTAAAGTTTCATGTATGAATTCCACATTCCTTTATCGTGGAAGAAATGATTATGTTTTATGAATCCATGTTTTATGATCCATGTGGCACACTTATGCATGAAATGAAATGTTTAAGAAGGGTGCGCCCTGATAGCGCTCCAATGCATTGGGTAAAGTATAGTATCATGATACGTCATGTGCAATGAGTGTTGACTCATGCTAATTCAAGTGCAACGAGGGTTTACTCGTGCTTCAAGTGCAATGAGGGTTTACTCATGCTCCATGTGCAATGAGCCTTGGCTCATGCTAATTCAATGTTAAGTGTTGTTGCCACATTTCCATGTTATGATTATAATGCTTTATCATGCCTTTAAGTTCATGTCTCTCTTATGCTCTATTGATATGCCTATTGCCTAACATGTATTTCACTCCTCATGTTATTCATTTTTTACTCCCTTACTGGGCTTTATAGCTCACCCTTTTCTTATGCATGTCCTCAGGTTATCCCATGCAATGCTAAGTACGAAGGAATGTAGTGGTCATGTAAAGGAAGTTTTCAATAAGGATGTTGTATTTCAAGTTTAAAGTTTTTATGTAATGATCCTAAGCCCCAAAGACACTAAACCTCTCGATCTTCTTTGTTGTATCAAGAGAAGTTTTATGTAATAAAGCATGTTTAAGTTGTAATAAAAAGCGGGGTTGTCATATGTATCACATTTCATCAGATGATATTCCAATATAATGATTCTTCCCTCAACCATAACTCACACTTGTTATGACACCCCAAGCTTCCATGGAGTGTTTCCCTTTGAATAATACAATAATTTGGGTTGTACGTAACTTCAAGTTCAAACACACCACAACCAATCAAACTAGACATTATGAATAGTGATACCCACTTTTTAAAATTTTATAAAGTTCATATTTTAAAATGGACTTCATTTTTGGATTTGGAATATTTCAATTAGCTTAGGGTGAATTATTTCTATTTTTTAGAGAACATTTATTTTTTATAAATATTTAAAACATTGTGTTATCAGTTAAAATGGAATCTTTATTTAAATAATTATTTATTTTATTTGAATTTATTTTTGTTGAAAATAGATACATAATACCAATATAGTTCAATGTAATTCATTGCAGTAGTTTTATAATATTATTAGATATTTAAAAATTTTATTGAACTTTTAACTGTCTTTTAACCACCTCTTAGGAGCATTTAAAAATTTGCATAAAACATAATTTTAACACTTCTGTGAGTTGAATTATAAAAATATGAGAGACAAGGATGATATTAGTAACTAATTGTTTTTTCAATAAGTTGAAAATAATTTTTTATATATAGAAAATTTTGACTTTTATTTACCACTGTTAAAAGTAAATAGGGTAATTAAGGGTAAAAATGATACCATAATTACACATAAACATGTCCTAATTCTATTAGATAATTATAATTAGGCCAAAATAATATTAGGAATAATATATGATCCTCTTTGTTCCACATGGTTTAGATTAGGACATTTATTATAATTTTATTTAAAGAAGTGTTACAAGAGTTAAATTGAATGTTTAATAAATAAATCATTTTTAATATAGGGTTACACAAAATATAAATTAGACTATAAATATTAATTATAAATCTAAAATTATTTCCTACATAATGGTATTTTATTTATAATTTTTAGACATTAAATAGTATAATTTATTTATGACACAATGATGATGCATTAATTACCTTATTCATGAAATATTAAAATATTGACATTATAAATTTCCAATAAATGTAAATTGATAATTCTGATGAATTCCAAAATATTTATAGGTTAATATAAAATTAAATTATTCGTTAAATAAATTTTATTCAATGTGATAAATTTTTTATGTCTTTAAATAAAATCAAATACTAAAAAGTGTCAAAATTAACGTAATTGAGTTTTTAAAATAAATAATATATTATTAATAGATATAATATTCTTAAAAACCTAAAGTTTGGAAAAAAGACATAGATAATGTTATATATATTAATAATGAACCACATGGGGTTCTCCTATTGAGTTATAGTATTATTATTAACCATATAATATTAAAATTCTAAGACTCATGGTAAATGACAAACTGCTTAACTAATTGGTAAATCTAAAAGATAAGGTTAACATGGTGACCAAAACCTATCTAAACCCAATTGTATTAGATTTTCTTAACCCATACCCACCTTATCCTATAAATAATATATTTTGGAGCCATTAGAAACCGAAAATGATTTTATTATTAATTAAAATTTCAACAGTTTTCTACTGTGACTCTCACCTCTCTTATAAAAGGGAACTTCCTCTTCTCTTATTTTCACATATCCAATGCCTTTTGTCTCAGAAAAACCCTAACCAAATATCCTCTCAACTATCTTGCCTTAAAATTTAGGGAATTACTTTGATCAGAAAGTCATCCTATGGATCCCTTTGAATCGAATCAAAACCAAGAACCCACAAAAGAGGAAAATATTTCATCACCTCTTTCATGTTCTTTTCTTCTTCCACTTCCTCTTTAATTTTTGTTTCCATTATACAATAATAACTCTATTATATTCTATATATTGTTATGTAATTACAATAGTACAACTATATTAATTTTTATATCCATCATATGAATGATAAAGTCACCATATGTGTGTATGTAAGGCTTATGGTCACCACGTTATGGTGTAGTTTGTTATTCAAACACATAATTTTTTGGATGTGTATAATAATGGGTATATTTTATGTAAATAATAAATATAACATGTTAAAGATTCTTTATATATGATATACCATCCAATTATATACTATTTCACCATCATAATAATGATATTATCACTCATGCGTATGTACGGATTACTGTTTCCATGAACGTGATAAGATTCATTCCCCATCATAATAATTCAAGAATATTTTTCATTTTATGATTAAAAATAATTTATAAAAACTTTATATAATTTTTGATATGAATAAAATTCATCCTATCTATAAACAATATGGCATATGTAACCAAGCATGTAAAGGAAAACATATCAGTTAACACCTAAAATGATGATACTACTAAAATATTATTAACAATGAAATATAAGAGTATCATATATGATATCATATTTATTTATATAGTTCATCCATAATTAAATAACAATTATTTAACTATTATATAGGAGGTTAACATAACCTCGGACAAGGGAAATTACAATGTAAGGGTTAATTCCAAAATTTCATTATTATACGAGGTTGTTTTTACGTAAGTATCTACTGAGACCTTTTTATCATCCACATCCTTGTTTTCTTAAAAATGTATTTCGAATTTTTTTAATATTTACTAGAATATGGTTTGAATTAATTTTTACCCTTATTTGACATTATATGTTTTGAAAGGAATCTTTCAGTCATTTTCCAAAAATGTACATTATGACCTTTTCGACAAAATTAAGGTTTGAATATTATTTAACATATACGGTGAGTGTGGCTATTTTTGGCCATTATAACCTCATCGAAATATCCTATACAATAGTAAATAAATATTTTCAAAATAAATGTTTTCATTTATAATTATATAACACTTAAATGATTTCAAAATAGAAATTGATTTTTCTCTAAAAAATATTTAATTTCATCTATGTCAACATCCATTAATGGATTTAAATCTTGTATGAAGTTGATATATTATGATACAAATCATTCATATTGTATTTAAGGTTTTGTGATATATTTGGTGGTAGATTTTTTATTTTTACACCATTCATGGTTTATGGATAAATTATTGAAATTTTATATTCTATGTTTAATTCGAATGTTTATGTCACGTTTAACCCATTTCATATGAGGAATGAATTAGATGTAGTTTGTTATAGGTGGATCCTGCTATAGCTCCTTGATAAATTATAATATATCAGGAGACAAACTATTTTCCTTTCATAGAGCCTTGACAAAATCTTATTCCTAGTCTTGGAACAAGGACTTGACTATGTGATTAGGATGTCTGGCATTATGCATTCCATCATTATGAAAGTGGCTGTTGATAATTCATGTTATTATTAGACGAGTAGAATATCCATATGAATAATTAAATGGTATTATTTTATTTTATCAATGCCATATTATGATTAATTTTATGTTTAAAATTCTTTTTTTAGACTTATACATTGTCTCGAAATGTATATGCTAATTTATAAAAGATTCTACTATATTGTTATCCTTAATGATCATATGAGCTCACCCCTATCTATGTTTTATTTTTCCTATGAGGTGAAGAATTATATAATGGTTGACCTATAGGGATATTATATGGATATAAGTGTGTTCAATGGGGGGAAATTTTTTTTGATGTTTTTATTTCATGATGTAATGTAAAAAGTATAAATGTATCTAGTACTTACAAAGAAACTAAATTGATAAGTCTTTCTGTATTTGATCCCTTGTGATCATGCCAATGTTATATAATAATGCACCGACTCTGGTTAACTAGTATTGGGGAATTATATTTGGTATCAGAGGATGTTTAGTACAATTCCTTGAAGCTATATTTAGGGAAAAAAACTCTGATTGTATAGCATTACTCTATGATAGACATTGGGGATTAGTATATAAGAAATTGTTACAATTTTGGTACTATAGATATTTTGGGAGTTTTCTAAGAAATACATCCCTATCTAGATACGATCAAGTAGAGACGGAACTGGTACAGATGTACTGAGAGGTAATCCTCAAAAACACTTCTTTGAACTAGACTCGAATAGGAACTGGTGCATGACAATGAGCCTTGGTGCACTCTTGGTTATGACACTCACGTGGGATATGCTTAGGATAATTCATATTTTCCTTAAAAACATGATGAAGGGTTTATCAATATACACACCTCAATGAAAACATTTTTATGATTATGGATTATATCCATAAACTGTTCAATTTATGTTAAGTGTTGTACAAGTTTGGAATTATGTATTGTGATTCATTAACTAATCAAGTGAATTCCATCCTTTAGAAATGGCACCTAGTGTAAGGAATGGAAACCATATCAATACATGTAATCCATGTTGGGATTTCACTTATACTCAAGATAATTATAGTGGAGTTAGTGAAGCAACTAGTGCTGATCATCTTATCACCATATTGAGACAACAAACTCAGGTTATGAATAACATCCTAACCCCTATGGAGCACCCTGATCCACAACACAGAGGATCAATGTTAGGCCACTTAATTATGAAACAACCACAAACATTCAATGGGAGTAAAAATAAATTTGTAACTAAGCAATGTATCAGTTAAATAGAGAAAATATTTCATTATTTAGGGAGTAGCGAAAGGTGAAATGTTGTAATGGAAGTTTATAGCCTCACGGGTGATGCAGATCAACGATGGTTATTGATTAAAAACACCAAGGAAGATGAAGATGTATTAAACAATGAATGGGGGAGTTTAATTAGATTTTCATTGTGAAATACTTCCCTTGTTACCATCGATCGAATATGTGAAGACAGTTTCTGAGTCTAAGGAAAAAGGGGGATCAGAATGTTGCGAAGTATGAGGCTAACTTTACCAGATTAGCAAGGCATGCTACAGATTATATAAGTAACCCAAGGAGTAAGATTGATTGATTATTTGATGTTTGAAAACCATTTTTAGTGACCATTAGTCTAAAAATCCTTCTTAACGTACAAAGATATTGTCTCATGTGCTATCATGACAAAAAAAGAATTATATATTTCTTACAAAATTAAATCAAATCAGGATAAGAAGAGATATGATAAACACTCTTCAAATGTAAATAAGGGGAAGAAGGAAAAAATTTAATTTCCATCCTGTGGTAAATGTGGGAAAAAACACCCAGGTACGTGCCTGAAGGGATAGGGAGTCTATTACAAGAGTGGTGAAAAAGTCCACCTTTCTCGTGATTGCAAGGGGAAGAAAGAGTCTTTCAATGTTTAATGTTACAATTACTGAGAAAAGTGGAATTAATCAAATGAATTTCCTAAGTTCCAAAATATAATACCTCAGAAAAGGCCAATAGAGCAATGTCAAAATTATGCGATCACTACTACTGAGGTTGAAGCTCCGAAAGTTGTGGTGGCAGGTAATTTAATGGTTTCCTCATGTTTAGGGAATGCTTTATTTGATTCTGGATCATCACATTGTTTCATATCTTCCCATTTTTCTAATAAAATTATATATTTCCAATTTTATTTAACAAGGGAGATGACAGTCAAAACTCTTAAGGGAAGTATCATTACAACAATGTTTTGTGAATCTGTTCCCATTGGGGCATATAAATGTTATTTATATGATGATCTCATTATCATAACCATGATTTAATTTGATATAATCCTTAGAATAGATTGAATTTCAGACCATGATGTGAAAATTTATTGTAAGAAGAAGGCGGTTACAATTTTTGATGATGATAAGAATTAACTTATCTTTAGAGAAGAAATGTCACCACCTGATTGTTATCTAGATCCACCCCTAGTAGCTCATCTAAATTTAATTATTGTGGAGGAAAAAAATAAAATAACAATGGGTGAGGAAATTAATGTTCATATAGAGGAAGTACCTATTGTGAAAGAATATGTTGATGTGTTTCCAGAGGATTTACTTAGACATCCTCTAGAATGAGAAATCTATTTTTTGATTGATTTACTTCCTTGTTCAAGGCCCTTATCAAATACCCCTTATATAATTTCCATTGTGGAATTAGTGGAACAAAATAAACAGCGAGAGGACTTGAGTAATAATGGATTTATTCTCCCTAGTGTTTCTCTATATGGATCCCATGATCTTTTTGTCAAAATGAATGATGTATACATGAGGTTGTGCATTGATTACTAGGAGATATATGCTATAACATTAAAGAACTAATATCTCATACTTCACATTGATGATTTATTCGATCAACTTCATGGGGCTCAATATTTTTCAAATATTGACATATGATTTGGATATCACCAGTTGTGTGTGAAGAAGGAATAAATTCCGAAAACAGTATTTTGAACCAGGTAAATGCATTACGAGTTTACAGTAAAACCTTTTGGATTGACTAATGAACCCTATGTCTTCATGGATCTAATGAATAGAGTTTTCAAGGAATATTTTGATGACTTCTTAGTGGTATTTATTTTTGATATTTTTTAATACTCAAAAATCCTTGAAGGTCATAAGAATACCTTGTTCATTATCCTAATGACTCTTAGAAGAAATTAAATATATGGGACATTAACAAGTGTAAATTCTGGATTCATGAGATTTCTTTTCTGGGCTATATTGTTTCTAAGTATGGAATCTCAAATGATCCATCAAAGACCATGGAAATCCAAGAATAGCTATCCCAGATGAGTATAACTGAGGTACATAGTTTTATTGGCTTAGTAGGTTATTATCGGAGTTTTTTCCAAGATTGTTCCTGATTGGATAACCCATTAAACAAGATCAATCGTAATGGGTTAAATGTTTTGGAAAAAATATTGTGAAAAATGTTTTAAAGAACATAAGTAAAGATTATTTAATGCTCTTATCATGACCATATCATCTAGGAACGATTGGTTTTTTATTTATATTGATGCTTCAATGAATTGAATTGGTTGTGTCCTTTTTCAAAATGATAGTGTTTTTCTCTATGCTTCACGGCAACTAAAAATTCATTATCAAAACAACCCCACTCATGATCATGAGTTAGGTGCTGTAATCTTTGATCTAAAAATGTGGACACACTATCTCTATTCTACAAAATGGGAGATTTATACTGATCACAAGATTTTGATGTATATTTTCTCACAAAAAATACTCAACATGAGGCAAAGGCGATGGCTTGAACTACTCAATGATTATTATTTCATTATACACTACCACCTGGGAAAGGAAAATAATGTGGAAGATACTTTGAGTAGAAAGAAACGTGGAGTTATGAACAATATGAATGTTGAAAGGGATCCTATTTTCATGGATCTAGTAAAGATGGATATGGGAATAACCATGGAAGGTGATACATAAATACTTTTTCAAAAGGTTTCCAGACCATATTTTCTATATAGATAAAGAGTTCTTAGACTGATGATAACGAGTTTCAAAAAAATATTAAAACTATGAGTTATGGGAGATTGAGTGACTACATATATGATGATATAATTTTGAAATTTGGGAAGATACTTTGTATTCCCCATATACCTTATCTAAAAATGGGATTGTGGGATGATTACCATAGCTCCAATTTCTCTATACACCATGGGAGCACCATGATGTATAGAGATTTGAAAGAACATTTTTTGTGGGACTACTTGCTAATGGAGATTACTAATTTTTTGTCACGATGTATGGTTTTTCATCAAGTTAAAACATAAAGGCAATGACCAAGAAGAGTCATGAAACCTCTTCACATACCTAAGTGGAAATGGGATATTATTATGATGTAATTTTTCATGGGGCTACCGAATACTCCAAGAAGAAATGATTCAATATGGGTCATTCTTGATCATCTTACCAAGTCATCACATGTTCATACTATAAGAGAAGATTTGAAAATTGAAAAATTGACAAGGCTAAATATTAATGATGTTGTAAAACTTCGTGGTGTACCCTTATCAATTTTTTCTAATTGGGATCCCAGTTTTACATCAAGATTCTATAAAACTCTTCAGAAGTCCTTGGATACTGAAATTTGTTTGAGCACTACCTACCACCGTCAAACTGATAGACAATCACAATAGACTATTAAAAACTTATAAGAAATTTTGATATCTTGATCAATTGACTTTCAAGGTGTGTGGGATCAATATTTAACTATGGTATAATTTTCTTATAACAATGGCTTCCATTCAAGTTTTTCGATGGCACCATATGAATCATTATAAAAAAAGAGATGTTGCACACCAACTTGTTGGGATGATTTTGGTGAATGAAAACCTATAGTCCAAGAACATGTTTAGGAAATGAGTTAAAAGGTGAATGTTATCCAAACACACATTGATAGAGCACTGTCGTGGGTGCCCTCAAATGATTAATGTGATTTTGGGGTTCTTAGGTGCAGCAGAGTGGCTGACCAAGGTCATCTCTCAAAGGAGGAAGTAAATTTAACAACTTATTAAAGGTATTATAAAAAACTAAAATAGAATAGAATAAAAAAACTACTTCAAATTATTTGGGTTGGTTATATTTTATGAATCTATAATAAGTTTACTGGAAGAAGATTGTATTTTTTTTAGTTTTGAAATGAAGTTCGATTAAAATGACACAACAAAAAGATGTTTTTTTACAATATTTAAAAGACGTAATTGATCTAACTCTACCTCTTAATTTACTTATTAATCATCATCATTTAAATAAATATCCAATTAATTATGATCCCCTAAATTTTTAACCCTTAAACCCTACAAGAGTTAACTTAACCACAAAGATGGAATTACTTAAACCCTAGGCTAGCTTCGGAACACGCAATCGCAACACCCTGCTTTGATTTTTGTTCTAAGGTTAGCTTATTGTCAGTGGTTAATTATAGAACATATCCATTCTGTAAATGAGTATGAATTATGTTTATAGATTATATTTGAACTCTACAAATTTATCCCGTGTGGTCTTGTATTACCAATTAAGATTGCGCTCTAATAATTTACACAAAATCCCGACCTCACGTGTTTTTGTATAAATTGTTCCATTTCTTTCTTAGTTTCGTACAATTTAAAAACAAAATTCATGAATCATATGATTTGAATTACATTATATCAATGATTCAAAATAATTAAATGAAAATGGTAGAAGATAGATCGATTACTAAAGGACTACTCTTCCATGGGTGGCGTAATCATCGTAGAAGCGTTTTGCATGTGCAATGGTTTATAATGGGTATAACCCAATAACGCTTATACTAAAGAATTCCAGCCCAAATAGGAAGATTAATAGAAGAATAAATTTAAACAAAACAGAAGAAAAGAGAAGAAATAAAAGAACAACAAAGAATTTTATTACACAAACAAAATCATTACAACATGAAGGAGAAGAAGAAGGCTTCGTCGAAGGGATCCTTGCTTCAAGAGCTACCCTTATTTAAATGTTTGGATAATTGGAGTGGATCCACTTATACTCTGCCCTAAACTTCCCAATGCACGTCCCAACAACTCCAAATGAGAAAAACTCCAATTTATTGAGAGGAGGGGAGGAGAGGTTACAAGTGGTTTCAAGTGTGAATGTGGAAATTCGGACAAATATTTTATTCCAACTTGCACCGCCCATTTGACCACCAAAACCCATGACATGGCCGGCCTTCAAGAAGGATAATATGTGTGGATATGGGTACTATATCTCCTCTAAAATGGTGGGCTTACTAAAGTTCCATATGAAAGAGTTATGGCCGAAATACATAAGCTTCTCCATTCTGGAGAGTCCAGCCCAACTTTGACTTCATGGCCCATGTTCAACAACCAAATGCACTATTTAGCTCTAGTGTTCTGAATAAAAGTTGTAGATAATTAAGTTAGGAACACTTTTAAAAAATTTAAAATTCAAATAATAAATATGAAAATATGTATCTTCGAAATACTACAGTGAACTATAAAGGGTAAAACTGGAATTTTCATCAAATATTCAAATGAATGATCTAATCCCAAATACTTTCTAATTAAACATATTTAACACAATGTGAGGAAATTATATCATTTAGTAACAATACAATATTCAATAAAATAGTGTTTTATCAATTCCCCCACACTTACCATTTTACACTCCTGAGCAAAACCTCATATCAAGTAAACATCAATATCAAATCAAAACCAATTTTAAAACACATATCCTTGAGTTCAATAAATTTCACACCAAGAATCAAAAGATATCATGCCTCATAAAAAACCTTATTTCAATTTCTCCATTTATATCATGCAATATATTTCCACTTCATTTATCCTCCCATGCACAAAACACTTACCTCGCTTGAATTTTCTCTCATCACTCAAATATCAATTTTTTTGCAATGTATTTCTCATCCAAAATCATACAAGGGTCACCATAGGCTTGATATTTTCCTACATCTCTACCCAATGTGAGTCAAAGACATATGTTTATCATTAGTACTTTTTAGGGTTGTTCTTTGGCTTTCGGTTGGTAGGATTTAGATTTGAAAATTTCTGAGGCTGAATAAGGAGGTCTTGACTCTTTTTCAAGAAAAATTGCATTAATCTAATTTTCACTTAAATATGGTTTCCTCCTAAATCCCCATAGTATCAATTCAGCTCCATCATCATGAAAAGTCATGACACTTTTACACCATTCTTCATTTTAGCATAAAAAATTGTCAATCTTCTCAAACATGATTTTCTTGAAAGCTCCAGATAGGCACAGCTTTCCACCACAATTAGAAGCCCTAGAAAAGGCACGGCTTCACTTGTCATAAAAGTTCTAGAAAAGGAACATCTTTCAATATAATGAATTTCTTCAGAAGCAAACACATCTCTTAAGAATGTAATTTTCCACCCAAAGTATCACAGAATGTGGTAGCACAACACAACATTTCTTCCCCCACACTTAAGCTCAACTAGATTTTGCAATTTCACATCAATATATGGTTGGATAGGGAAAATTAGCTTGTAATGTGTCTAACCTAACAGGATGTTCATGGCTTCTAAGGACAATAAAGATTAAATTTTCAAGGTAGTCCATTATAAAAAAGGATTATTTGAATTAGGGGATTTAATACCTAACAAATTCCTCAATCATTTAAACAAAAGTACCTCAAACCCTCAAGTTTTGATAGGAATAAATCAAATTCTGGTCAAATCAAGCATGGTTTGGTTCTCTCAATAAGTGAGGTGAATGTAATGAATATGAAAATAATGGTTTATAATCCTCACAATAATGTGATTTCAAATATAAAGACAATGAGATGTGGCATGGGATTCAAAATTCAGTGTAATTTTCATGAAATTACTAAATATTTGAACTTGAAACAAAGTCATTTTCAGCATTCATTTAAGCTTAGTTTCAAGGGATAAATTGTTTCACTCATTGATATGCATTTCAAGATTGTGATGATAATCATTTCAGCTCAAAAATTGCAAAAACACAAAGAAAAATGAAAAAATAAACACACAAAATTTGAAAAACACACACAATTTTTTTGTTTTGTTTTTTTAAAGGAAAGCAATTAAAATTTATAAACTAAAATGTTCCCTCCCCCACACTTAAAATATTGCTTTGTCCTCAATGTGAACTCCATGAGATGATATATGCACAAGAAATGATGAATTTTTAAATAGGAAAAATAATATAAAAGTGAAAGGGTTAGGAACAGCCTGATGTGATCAAGTGATGATGGGGTCATGTAGTGTGATAAAATCCACTACATTAGTAGGAAGTCTCTCAATGTATCTCTTCAAACGTTTCCCATTGACTATAAATCTCTTTCCAGTGTCCTCTTTTGAGATCTCCACTGCACCATAAGGAAAAACATTAGATAGAATATAAGGACCTAACATTTTGGAACACAACTTACCAGGCATCAACTTCAGTCGTGAACTGTAGAGTAGGACTTTCTCTCCAACATGAAACTCCCTTTTCTGGATCATTTTATCATGAACTTATTTTGATCATTCCTTGTAGAGCCTTGAGTTCTCATATGATGATAGTCGAATCTCCTCATGCTCTTGAATTTTCACCTTCCTTTGAATTCAAGCTTGGGCCAATTCCATGTTGCATTTCTTTATAGCCCAATATGCCCGATGATCGACTTCCACTGGGAGATGACTTGCTTTCCCAAACACAATACGAAATGGGGACATACCAATGGGGGTCTTGTATGTTGTCCTATAATCCCACAATGCATCATCCAAGTTCTTTCTCCAATCCTTCCTATTTGGCTGCACAGTTTTTTCAAAAATTTGTTTCAACTCACGATTTGAAACCGCATCTTGTCCATTTGTTTGGGGGTGGTATGGTGTTGAGGTTTTGTGTGTCACCCCATAATTTCGAAGGAGGGAAGAAAAATTCCTATTGAAAAAGTGTGTCCCTTGGTCACTGATGATGGCCTTTGGTACTCCAAACCTGCAAAAAAAAATATGTGCTTTGACAAAGTCCACAATAACATGAGAATCATCAGTCCTGGTGGCCTTAGCCTCCACCCATTTACTCACATAATCAACAGAAACCAAAATGTAAAATATACCAAAGGAACTAGGAAAAGGGCCCATAAAATCAATTCCCCAAACATCAAAAATCTCACAGAATAAAATGGGTTGTTGGGGCATCTCGTGTATCCTTTAAATATTTCCAGTGTGTTGGCAATGAGAGCATGACTTACAAAACCCATGGGAATCATGGAATAAGCTAGGCCAATATAATCTAGAGTCTAAAACTTTCCTAGATGTCCGTTGGGGTCCAAAGTGTCCACCACATGCAAGTGTATGGCAGAATTGAAAAACAGACTCAAACTCGTGATCAGGAACACACCTCTTAATAATTGTGAGGTTTCTTGGGCCGCAGCGGAAGCTGGTGGGCCGGGGATTTTTTTAAAATTTTTGTCGACGCAATGACGGTACTTGTCGTCGCTGATGATCCGAGACCCGGAGAGGTCAGAAGATCTCGCTTAGATTGTTAAGAGCACAAAAATAAAACGAAAACATACCTGTTGCATATCTGAAGCTATTGTCGAAAAATACTTTTCGATGGTGATCTTTGCACGAAGGATCCATAGCAGGATCCCTCTATATCATCCACACACGCTTCAAAAATCTACGGGAACGCCGATCGTCGAACTCTGGGTGCTAGCGCGGCGATCCAACGATGTCTTCGACATCCCAACGATCACCGCATCGTCGATCTTGCGATGCGTGAGGAGAATCTTGATCCAAGCTCCTGGATCTTCTGCTTCTCTCTCTAGGAAGCGGGAGGAGAGAGAGGCTCTCAAATTTCATTCCATAAACGAGTGAATAGTGATGTTCACCCCAATAGAGAGAGGCCCCTAACTTATTTATAGAGACATTGAGAAATACCCGGTTGGGTTCCCCGGCCGTCGTATATTTTAATGTCCTCAAAATAAATAATTATGAAGACTTAAAACTGCATCAATATTATTTATTAATTTTATCACATACTTGTAATATATAAAATATATTATGTGATAAAATTTGGGCCATTTAACTCGACTCACTGTCCCGCCTAATATTAAACGAACCTTGAATATTAATATAATATTCATTCGATTAATAATTTATCGTATTTACTAACATTGTAAATACATTAAATAAATTCAATCCCAAGTATTTGTAACTTGAATATTAATGAATTTATTTAATTCTTTTGGTGATCGACAACATGGACAACGCTCGGACCCCGTGGCGGGGCCCACTATGTCCATATTCCTATTCCACTGAATAGGTGCGGATTCTTGAATACACTGTTGTGTGTGACCCTCTAGGCCCTTATATCGATAGCAGTGAATAAAATTCACAGACCAAGAGCAGGGTCTAGCAACCCATCATGGCCCCTAAAGAGATAAGGATAGTCATAGCAACGACTACCATCCTATGAACACTGACTGTGTAATATAGTCTCTTTGTCATTTAAGAATCTCATAAAGCAGGACGCACTCTTGTGTCATCGCCCTTATCTTGATTTATTATTTGTTGATCTAACCGGATGGATTCACCTTTCTACTGCTTTGTCCAAAGACTTATGAAGGCGGAACCATCCTGATTAACTAGTCCTGAGATACATAACTTCCTAAACATGGAAGCGACAAATCCTTTCTTGACCATTCAACCAACGTCATACCACTAATGATGCACCCGACACAAACTACCTCTCCACGACATTACTGCCATGGTTTTTGCCTTGCATCAAAGTAAGTAATTAAATGATATACATTATTAATGGTCTCAATTCAGGAGACCAGTACACATGTTCGTAGATAATAACAACCAATGACACCCAAAACATGTGGTGTTTCTATTGACAGGTTTTTCCTCATGATCTCACTACTAGAGATCACCAAGTGCGAACTTCATGAGAAGAAGTCTCAATGCTTACGAGCCCCCAGCACCTGATACTCAGACATATACTGTGTCCAGTCAGTAAGATATATCTAGACTATAGAAAAAATATTTAAGGTCAATGTCATTGTATCTTGAGGTTCTCATTTTAGCCTGGGATCTGATATAACCTCTCTACATGACAACTAACCTTTGGACATTATCATTACTATAGTGGACGCAGAAAAGTCTGCACTATAATGGTAATATATTATCAAGCATATCTAACTGTACAAATGATACGGTAATCAAAATTACTACATAGTTGGGTCTAGGGCACCCACTATTTCAACACTCCCACTTGCACTAGAGCCAACTTGCTAACTACACTTTTTATCTACTCACATGATAAATACCATGCTTCTGCTAAGTAATGTCTTTAACTACTGGGGCTTCCATGCTTTCACTGTGTGGAATATCTTCTATATGAGACCTCATATTCTTGAGTAAAATTTCTCAAGATAGGGTATCCCCGAGTCTATTATTTTTGTCTATTGTCATAACTTGACAACATGGCTAGTAAGAATATCATAATTCTCATTATGATAATACTTTTCTCACTAGGTGAGAATCCAAGAACCGGAACAAATCGTTGCAATTTATAACTGCTTCTTAACTGCCTTAGAAGCTGCAACGTACTCTGTATTTGTAGGTATGGCTACCAAAAGCTTTTTATGAGATTGACACACTCATCTCCTTTTCCAAACTGTGATACAAGATCAAATTGATCTAAGGAATACTAGTATGTGTCCCACCACAACTATTATACCTTCCTCTCCACATTCCAGGTATATATCATTTGTATTTTCAAAAGTACAAGATGATAGTTCTGACTACATCACTTGCAGTGCTCCTGGAAATAATTGATATCTACCTATAATAAATTATATCCTGGTAGTATCAATTATTATACATATAATGGCATATATGATGGATCCATCACTAAAGCATATGATATTATTTCACAAATTTAATCTCTACACATGCTTCGAACATGTTAACCTGGAGAGATTAAGCCATGTGACATAGGAAACAATTCTGAACATGAATTGTTCCAACTTGTATTTTTCAATACAATGTCACTATATGTACGATTGACGAGGACCAAGCAACCTTTGGATCTACCTCAGTGGATACTATTCCCTAGACCTTAGGTTGCTACTTGAAGTCAATCATTGGAGAATTACTTTTAACTTGATATCATTTAACTGTAAGATCAAAATATTTTTTCATATGTTGTCGAACATATATCTCTTAGAAAACATTAGCGCTCCCACTAACCTATCGTAGACATAAGGAAAAGATTCATTTGTAATGAATTCTCTAAGATCATGTTGCTTTCTTTAATCCAAAATTTTATTTTAGTAACTTGAAACCCTTATTGGCATCATTTGATGTCATCATCTCTTTTTGGTTGCGTCGTATAGACACCTTCCACGATAGATGAACTTGACATCGAATGAATAATAAAAGGATCTTAGAATTTTGGCTATGACAAGTAAAATTATAATAGATTTAGGCGTACCGACTTGGTATAACCAATCGAGCCTTATTGGTACCATACTTGCACCATCCATGTATCATTTCATCTGAATACCCACCGCAGCATTCAATTTATAAGCCCCTTTTCAATTTGATACATGGAATCTATTAATGAATTTTGATCTGGTCAATCTTAGCTTGTTCTCATATACTTCTTACTTGTAGGATTTATTACTCTAAATGAATAAATATATCACCGACCGCAGTGACTATAAAATCATCACCATGGTTTTATTCTTCCTATGCAGTATGTGTCTCTACAACATTCCTATTCCACATGTACTTGTGGAACTTGTTCCATATTCCAACCAATCGTGCATCTTGAGCATTGACTAAGTCCAAGTCAATTCAGCTCCCACAATCTCTAATAGAGATGCACACCCTTGTATAGAAATGTATTCTAATACTTGACTACATCTTTTCTATCTTAGGGATTTATGTAATATTTTAATCAACTGTTAGGATAATTACCTTAGATGCACAGCGTGTTTAACTTGATGCATGTTTGTTTAAATCCTATCAAACACTTTTCATCTAAACAGGTCTTATGACATAATGGATTTTCATCGTACTATGACTCATATGAAATCCATTTGTCATTTTAGTTGGCATATTGGTTATGGGTCTACGCTGTTATTTGCAAATCTCATTTTGAAAAATGATGGAAGCTTCCACAAGTTGCAACATTGATACAACTTACATCATAACATTGATGTATAACATATGCGTTTAGGAATTTCTCCATGCTACATGTTTTTTATCAGTGTTAATATGTAAGACTCTATCATCGATCCTCCTTATGAACGACAATACGGTGATGTAGATAAGGTAACGTGCTTTTAGGAATTACTCCACACTACATTATCATGATCGATGATTGTTTGGTCAAGATATTCTTCGGCCTACCGATCTGAAGCAACTCATATCTTATGACAAAAACATATACCTCATTGGTATATTCCTTAATGACTTAAAGGAATCTTATGAAGTATCTTTACCTCTAGCTTTCTTTGGAACAGTTCACACTCTCGTGTTTAACTAACCTCAGAAGCATTGTGGCGTATCTTTATTTCAAAATGTTTCTTTGTCTAAACTAAGGGTGTCAATAATACCTTATGTGTTTAGTTGTGTCGAGCCTAAATACCATACTGGGTATACAGTTGACGTCCTCTCTTGGTTTTACTTGACAAGGAATCATATTGTCACAACTGGGTAGGTCTTACATTTTATATTCATCATGTATTTCCATTGATTCAAATTGTAGTGAACTATTTGTTAAGTATGTCACCTAAAACAAAATTGATTCCACAATATGGAATAATGTCTCATCATGTCCAAATGGGCACATGAGATAAATGTTTTTGGTTATACTCCACAACTTGTTCAATTTGAATCAATCACTTGGAAATTAGAAGTTATATATTTCTCCTCACTGGCTTAGGAATCACCCTTTCTCAGCTGCTTGGAGAAGACACTTTACTTCTAGTAATGTTTCTCTACTTGCTTGGTTATTTTATTTCAACACAAATATGTGAAAATAATATTGTATTTCAATACCCAAGAAGTATGAGAGAAAAAAATACTTTTATTTGATGAATATAACCTGAACGAGAAGCAGGTACTTGCTTCTTGTATTTCAGTTTTCAAACTTCCATGAATTCATTTCATTATGTTATGCAAATAACCTCCTATTAAATAGCCGACCACTTGTCATTGAAGGACATGATGAAGGTTCCTTTGTAATAACTTTCCATAAGAATTTTCACCTTGTCATTCAATGTATTCGCCATAAGAATAAAAGATGGTGTTATCTCCAATATTCTTATTACGTGGTGAATGTTACCTAAATGGTAATGAAGCGCTTACTCTATATGGTTCGTTTATAACCTATAAATGAAACTAGAGTAATTGGGTGTAAAATGAATAAGAAATGGGATGGCATGAATGATTGTGAACCGTATTTCACTTTACACATACTGAGTGCATCCATCACATTAAAATCTTGCTTCACCTTCTCCTCAAAAGGATATTGGAGATGAGACTACATGTGATCATCAAGTCTTGATGTAGCGATCATAACTAACATCGGAATTTGATGATATCATTATGATAGAACCATCATATGCTTTATTCATGAGTCTCCTGTAAGCAGTTTTACACCCTCGCTTCTTAAGGTGGCATAACAGGTTGGGACATAAGAACCTTGAATTTTCACTATAGTAGTAATGTGTGCAAGTGCCTATACTACATTCAGGAAAATCGTGCTTAGTTAAGACATTAACTTTGTCTAATATTTATCGTAGTTTTATTGTGGTATTTCTTGCCATTGTCTACAAATATACTTTAGAAAATTGTACTTTTATGTGATTAACTAATCTGACATTACTGATTATTTAATCATTAAATGACTCCCACTAATTTTTCGAATTCTAGGAACCCTCTATATTAGAATCTGAATACTAGTGAGTATTCTAGTGGGAAGGATCCCTGAACCTCCCTCATAGTCTACAAGCTAGGGCTACGCCACTACTCGGAGGGTCCAAGGTAGGCTTTCGGCTGGCCAACCGCATTAGCTCGTGGTTCCTTGATCTGTTGAGTGAAGTCCCAACTTCAAAAATCATTTACTCATTTACTCAACGCTTTCCTCTAAAATTACAACATACTAGCTAAGGCTATATCCTTGCTAGAAGTTTAGTTAAGTCGACCCACCACACAAATAAGAACTCCTTGGTAGTAAGAGGCTCCCTCAGCTAAGGGATGAACCGGCACCTCGAACACTCGGTTTTGTTCAAACTTGAATGATGGAAGGTTGTTTGTGACATAATATTTTCTTTGAGGGTTTTATTATTTTCTCTCGACGAATGTAATCCATTTCTATTAATTTTTTTTTATCTATGTTGTCGCGCTCACAACTGAACATCAATAGAAATCAAACATCGCTTCTTTATGCATTTTATTGTCTATTATTTTATGTATTTTTCCCGCTGTTCTAATAATCCATAAAATAAAAAATAAATGCATAAAGGTAAAACTACTACCTTACTATACTTGAGCATCTAAACGACCTAAGCGCATCTTACCTGAGTCGAAGCTTGACTCAAAATGCAGCTTGCCCCTTTGCTTGTATGTTTTCTGGTCTTCTTCAGGGTCACCAAGTCTTGGTGGGGTCGACGTCATTTCTTGAAATACAACCTCGCCTTGGTGGAATCCATGTGTCGTCTTGCATCGTCGTACACCGCCTTATCTTGGCAGGGTCTATGTCACTCGCCGTCTTTGTTCGAAGTACAAAGATACTTGCGCGCATGCGAGGGGGACTCGGGAACAAATGTACATCATATAAACTGGGCACGCAGGACCTTATACATTTTAACCGAAAATAGACAATGCGCAGACCGTCTTTAATTAATTACGATCATCGTACGCATTTAAATAATTAATTAAATAAAAATTAAATGAAAACATGCAAGGGTCGATGCTCAAGACCAGACGATGGGTAAAATGCGCGATAAAAATTAAAATGCATATATAAGTATGAGGGTTATATAATTAAATTAAATTAATTTAATAAATTCAAATAATTTATTTATCGGTTCCTTTGGTTTAATTTAATTTTAATTCCTAAAATTAAATTAAACCATTAATTTAATATTTAATTCCAAAAATTAAATTAGTCATTAATTTAATTTAATCGTAAATTAAATTAAGGTTTTAGATTCAATTAAATCTTAAAACCCAAAATTAATTCTAATTAATTTAATTCAAACTAAATTAATTAAATTAATTTTAAGGGTTACCTCCGGCCGTTGGAGGGAGTCCGGCAGGACTGTGAACTGCGCAAAAACACAGCGAAACCACGACACCACATGGTAACCCTCCGTAAACCGGATCTGAGCGGCAGGCAGCCAGATCTGAATGCCAGGGGTCGAGCATTCTCCGGTGGCTAGATGCAGACGACAACAACAACTAGGCGCAATAGCGACCTCGGTACGGGACATCGCGGCTTGGATGAGGCACTGCTTCCTGCGGATTTCTCCGGGACAATGAAGGGTGAGCAGGGAACCTGGACGGTGAGGGCGCCGGCAAGGCGCGAGCCCGGAAAGTGCCGGTTCAGCCTCGCGGTGGGGCTGGACGGGGTCAGCGGATTAATCACGGCGCGGCGGTGCTCCCGCGGCAGAGAGCAGCGAGGACCATGCTTGGGGCGAGGCACATGGGTGGTGCCGGTTTGGAGGGCGACGACGCAGCTCCGAGGGCGGTGAACGGGCTCGATCGAGGGGTTGAGGGAGCGGTCGACATAGGGGAGGAGCGCCCTGGTTTGGCCGCTCGGGGTCAGGCGCGAATTAGGAGGCCGATGCGGGGTTGGACCGACGGAGGGCAGCGTGGAGGAAGTCCGGCGGGGAGGGAGGTGCTCCCTTTTTCGGCCACGCGGGGAAGGAGAGGAGGCTAGGGCAGAGCGCTGGGAGGGAGAAGTGCCAGCGGAGGGCACTGTGGGCTGCTACACGTCGTGTGGGAGAGGGCAGCGTGGCACATGCAGCACCGCACGGGAGAGCATCTTTTTTTTTATGTTTTCTGTTTCCACGCGGTGGAGACCCTCTTTTTTTTGCTGTTCTATTTCCAAGCACAGGGCTTCTCTTTTTTTTTTGATTTCTTCTCTTCCACACAATAGCCACCATCCCCTTTATTTTATTTGTTTTATTTTTTTTAAAGACTTCTTTGAAGTCTTACTACCACAAGTCAAGTCTCCCAAAAAATTCTAAAGGATAAATATCCTTTAAATTAAATAATAATAAAATTATTATAATAAAATAATAATTTTATTATTATTACATTATTCTAATAATAATATAATTATTATTAAAAGAATATAATTATTGTGAAAATTATTTAATTTGACAAATTATAATTTTCACAATTTTAATTGAACCAATCTCAAATTGATCGGTTTCGTTTGATGAAATAATATTAGTACCCAAGATCAAACTGCATGTTCGATCCAATATAAAAAATTTAAATTCACCGTATCTTGGCCGTTCGAGATCGGATCGAAGTGTGGTTTGAACCGCTGGGACCATTTTCGAACCCTCTACTTAATCTTATGCAAATTAATTTTTATTTGGCTCGAAAAATCTACGTGCTCTCTCTGATACCATGGTGAGGTTTACGGGGCCGCAGCAAAAGCCGGTGGGCCAGGTATTTTTTAAAAAATTTCGTCAGCGCAACGATGGTACTTGTCGTCGCTGACAATCTGAGCCCCGAAGAGGTCCGAGGATCTCGCGTAGATTGTTAAGAGCACAAAAAAAACTAAAACATACCCATTGCATATCTGAAGCCGTTGTCGACCGTTACTTGTCGACGACGATCGTTGCACGAAAGATCCATAGTAGGATCCATCTATATCATCCACACGTGCTTCAAAAATCCATGGGAACGTGGATCGTTGAACTCCGGGTGCTAGCGCGGCGATCCAACGATGACTTCGACGTCCCGACTATCACTGCATCGACGATCTTGCGATGTGTGAATAGAAACTTGATCTGAGCTCTTGGATCTTCATCTTCCATCTCTAGGAAGCGAGAGGAGAGAGAGGCTCTCAAAATTTATTCCATAAACGAGTGATTAGTTATGTGCACCCCAAGAGAGAGAACCTCCTCTATTATTTATAAAGACATTGAGAAATACCCGGTTGGGTTCCCCGGCCCCCATATATTTCAATGTCCTCTAAATAAATAATTATGACGAATTAAAACTGCATTAATATTATTTATTAATTTTATCACATACTTGTAATATATAAAATATATTACGTGATAAAATCCGTGCCATTTAACTCGACCCACTATCCCGTTTAATATTAAACGAACCTTGAATATTAAAATAATATTCATTCGATTAATATTTTCTCTTATTTACTAAACTTGTAAATACATTAAATAAATTCAATCCCAAATATTCGTAACTTGAATATTAATGAATTTATTTAATTCTATTGGTGATCGACAACATGTACAACGCTCGGACCCCGTGGCGGGGCCCACTATGTCCATATTCCTATTCCACCGAATAGGTGCGGATTCTTGAATACGCTGTTGTGTGTGACCCTCAAGGCCCTTATCTCGATAGTAGTGAATGAAATTCACAGACCAAGAGCAGGGTCTAGCAACCCGTCATGGCCCCTAATGAGATAAGGATAGTGATAGCAACGACTACCATCCAACGAACACTAACTGTGTACTATAGTCTCTTTGTAATTTAAGTATCTCATAAAGCAGGACGCACTCTTGTGTCATCACCCTTATCTTGATTTATTATTTTTTGATCTAACCAGATGTATTCTCCTTTCTACTACTTTGTCCAAAGACTTATGAAGGCGGCAACATCCTGATCAACCAGGCCTGACATACATAACTTCCTAAACTTGGAAGCGACAAATCCTTTCTTGACCATTCAACCAACGTCATACCACTAATGACGCACCCGACACAAACTACATCGCCACGACATTACTGCCATGGTTTTTGCCTTGCATCAAAGTACGTAATTAAATGATATACATTGGTAATGGTCTCAAGTTAGGAGACCAATACACATGTTCATAGATAAGAACAACCAATGACACCCAAAACATGTGGTGTTCCTATTGGCAGGTCTGTCCTCATGATCTCACTACTAGAGATCACCAAGTGCGAAATTCATGAGAAGAAGTCTCAATGCTTATGAGCCCCCAACACCTGATAGTTAGACATCTACTGTGTCCAGTCAGTAAGATGTATCTAGACTATAGAACATATATTTAAGGTTAATGTCATTGTATCTTGAGGTTCTCATTATAGCCTGGGATCTGCTATAACCTCTCGACAAGACAACTAACCATTGAACATTATCATTATTATAGTGGATGCATAAATTTATGAACTATAATGGTAAGATATTATCAAGCATATCTAACTGTACACATGATACGGTAATCAAAAGTACTACATAGTTGGGTCTAGGGAACCCACTATTTCAACAATAACTTGGTCACTAAACATGTGCCATAAGTATGGATCATCCCAAACATAAAATCTTGAATCACTCTTTAATTTTTGGACTTGATGTTTCTTTAAATTTTCAGGGATTTCGGAGGAAACAATGTAGTTAACTAAATCTGCATACCAAAGATGCGTACCTGAGATGGAATAAAGATGCTCATCGGGGAAAGTGTCCCGAAGTGGTACCTGATCCAAGGTGTCATCCTCTAGTGTGTGAGTAAACCTACTCATGTGGTCCGCCACCAAGTTTTCTGACCCCTTTTTGTCCTTTACCTCGATGTCAAACTCTTGAAGAAGGAGCATCCAATGGATAAGTCGTGGCTTAGCATCTGGCTTCTTCAAGAGGTACCTCAGAGCTTCATGTTCAGAAAAAAAAACTACTTTAGAGCACAATAAATATGAACAGAATTTATCTAATGTAAATATGACAGAAAGAAACTCCTTTTCCTTGGTAGTGTAGTTTTATGGGGCTGAATCCAATGTCCTGGATGCATAGAAAATCACATGTGAACGTCCTTCCACCCTCTAAGATAAGACAGCTCCAACCGTGAAGTTGGAGGCATCACACATAAGCTCAAAAGGAATCTCCCACCATGGGGGCTGTATGATAGGTGGAGTGGTCAAAGGTTGTTTTAGCTCATCAAATGATACTCTGCATGAATCATCAAAATTGAAGTCAATATCTTTTTGAAGTAATCGAGATAAGGGTAGAGGGATCTTACTAAAATCTCTGATTAACCGTCGATAAAATCCAGCATGTCCAAGGAATGATCGAACATCACGCACACATGTAGCATATGGGAGGGATGAGATAATTTCTACCTTAGATTTATCAACTTCAATGCCATGTTGTGAGACTATATGACCTAAGGCATTTCCCTTTTCGACCATGAAATGACATTTTTCAAAATTTAAGACCAGATTCTTCTCAATACAATGATGCAACACATCACCCAAACTAGAGAGACATTCATCAAATGAGGACCCATAAACTGTAAAATCATCCATAAATACCTCCATGAAGGTCTCAATGAAATATGAGAAAATACTCACCATGCATCTCTGGAAGGTACCTGGGGAATTGGAAAGTCCAAATGGCATCCTTCGGTAAGCAAAGGTACCGAATGGGCAGGTGAATTTCATCTTCTCCTGGTCCTCTGCTGTAATGGGAACCTGAATATAGCCAGAAAATCCATCCAAGAAACAATAGTGTGTCTTCCTAGCTAGTCTCTCAAGTATCTGACCAATAAATGGGAGGGGGAAATGGTCTTTGCGAGTGGAATGATTTAGTTTCCTATAATCGATACACACACGCCAAATGTTTTGTACCCTCATTGGTACTAACTCATCTTTCTCGTTTTTAACAATAGTAACACCACTTTTCTTAGGCACAACCTGAATTGAACTTACCCACTTATAATCTGAAATGGGATAGATTATACCTACCTCGAGCAATTTCTCAACTTCTTTTTTAACAACTTCCAAAAGTTTTGGATTGAATCTCCTTTGTGGTTGCCTCACCGGTTTAGCCTCGTCCTCTAAAAGAATCCTATGCATGAAAATGGGGGGGCTAACACCTGATATGTCAGCCAAGGTCCACCCAATTTCCCTAATGTTCTCCCTAAAAAAATTCAAATGTTTTTCTTCATGTTCAAAAGGAAGATTGTTGGCAATGATAACAGGTAATTTCTCATCGCTCAACAAATATGAGTATTTGAGATTTTGTGGCAATGGCTTGAGTTCCGGTGTAGGGGGGTGGTGTATGGATGGAGACATAGAAGGAACTGAAATATGTGCACAAAGAGCATAAGTATCAGAATATACATCATCAAATTTAGAGAATAAAGCATCAAATCCATCATTATACTCAACAACAATGTCATAATCAATGTTCACATGATCAAAATCAGAATATGATTCCACTTAGAAATCAAATCTTAGTGATTCTTGTTCCTTAGAAATAGGTGTGGAAGTACTCTTAGACATCAAACTAGAACCAATACTCATAATCTCCCTAAGCATAGGACAATCCAATTCCATGGTGTTTTTACATGGTGGTTCAAAATGGGAGATAACAAATGCAGAATGATCCTCTAAGGGGTACATCATAGAATCCATAACATTAAATATCACAACTTCATCCAAAAATTCCGTGGAAAGTGTACCCTCATTGACATTTATGATAGTTTTTTTCCATTTTGAGGAAGGGCCTACCTAAGATAATGGGGGCATGAGAACTTACCTGATCATCCTCCATGTTAATAACTTAGAAATCAGCTAGAAAGATCATGTCTCTTACCCAGAAAATTACATCCTCAAGAACTCCCGCTGGATATGCCATAGCTCTAATCTCAAACTACACCACTACTCTCGTCGGATTCAACTCACCAACCTGTAAAGAAGAGAATACAGAGTGAGGAATCACCTTTATTGAAGATCTTAAATCACAAAGAGCATCAGAGAAGTGAAACTCCCCTATGGTACATGGGATGGTGAATTTCCCGGGATCCTTGCACTTTTTTGGGATTGCTAGAGTTGGTGTAATGAGTGTTGAGACATTCCTTCCATGGTTGATCCTCTCATTTTCCTTGAGCCCTCTTCTATTTGTATAAAGTTCTTTTAAGAATTTTGCATACCTTGGAATTTTCTTAATGGCTTCAAGTAGAGGAATATTGATCTCCACACGCTTGAATGTATCCAAAACCTCCTTTTACATTGCTTCTTCAGCCATCTTCTTGGTTTAAACAACCCTATTTGGAAAAGGAATGGGTTTAGGAGGAACATCATCAATATTTTTCTTACCTTTATCTTTCTCCTTGGATTGCTTATCAGTTGGTTTGGAATGTGGCTGCTCCAGAGTTGAGGTGAATCCTGGTGGAATGAAAGGTATAGATGTATCGTTCATTTGCTTCCCACTTCTCAATGTGATGGCACTGACATTCCCCTTTGTATTTGGAGTGGTTTTGGAAGGTAGATTTCTAGAATTCTTACTCACAAGTTCATGGAGGGCGGTGGCAATCTAGCTCCTTTGAGTCTTCAACTCCCTCAACTCCGTACCTTGACTCTTCAGTTCATTATGTTTATTAAGAACAATTTTCTTCAAAAGATCATCAGTTTTAGAATCTACCTTGGGTGGGGGATTCCCTTGTTGTTGGCTTGATGATGTTTGAGCTTCAAATCTCCTTTGGGGTTGTTGGAAACCCCTCTAGTAAGGTGGAGGCTGCTGGATGTTTTGTTGAAAAGGGGGACTTTGTTGTTTTCCAGATCCATACCTCATGTCTGATTGATCCTTCCACCCATGGTTGTATGTTGGAGAAAATGAATCAAACTTCTTTTGGGGATATGGTTGTTGTTGCTGCTGAAATGGTCTCTTAGGGAATACTACTGCACAATCCTCTATCTCTTGTAGTTGTGGGCAACAGTCAGTTGGATGGCTTGTCTCAGTGCAAATGCCACAAGGCCTTGAAGGAGTGGGTTGGGATGTCTTTTGAGCCAAAACAATCTTCCTCACCATAGTGATCAATTCTTCCAACTTTGTATCAATCAAATGACTTTAAAGAGAAGAAGGACTTGCCTGATGTACTCCCTTGACATGTGGTGTACCTCTATCGCCAAATTGTTGGGAGTTTTGTGCCATCTTGTCGATCAATGCACGTGCGGCTACTGGTGTCTTGTCCACCAATGCCCCTCCTACTACAGCATCTTCCATGCTCCTCTCCATAGGTGTGAGTCCTTCGTAGAAGTACTAAATGAGGATTTTCTCGCTGATTTGGTGATGTGGACAGCTTACACACAACTTTTTGAATCTCTCACAATACTTATACATTGACTCTCCTTGGGCTTGCTTGATCCCTGAGATCTTTTCACAAATGGATGTGGTCCTCGATGCTGGAAAAAATCTCTGCAAGAAAAGAGGTTTTAAATCGTTCCAACAAGTTACATCCTCGGGTTGTAAATAATACATCCAATCCTTTGCATCTCCATCAAGGAAGAATGGGAATGCTCTTAATTTGATTTTATATTTAGAAACATTTCATGGTTTTAAGGTTGATAAAACCACATTAAATTCCTTAAGGTGTTTGTTGGGATCCTCACTAGATAATCCATGAAACTTTGGAAGAAGGTGAACTAATCCATATTTCAATTCAACATTCGATTCGAGGTTTGGGTGTGCAATAAAATTTGGTTGATAGTTAATATATGGTGCATCCAATTCTTGAATGGTTCTATTAAGTTCATTTCCATTATTTCTAGCCATTGGTTCCTCTTTTCTGCTTGAATTTGAATTGCTGCCAATTTCAATGTTTCCAGAAGAGATGAATTCACCAACTGGTTGAATATTGAAACTTCCCGTAGATTGAGAATGTATGATTCGTGCCTTAAGGCTGCGTTCAATCTCAGGGTCATGATCTAAGAGATATTCGGGATTAGTTCATGTCATAAATAAAATAAAAATGAAAAGAAAGAAAGTGGAACATAGTAAAATAAAAATGAGAAGTTTGAGTTGATGGTCCAAAAAGAAAAGAAGATGATGAAAAAAATGAAAACTTGAGAAAGGTGAAAGATTAAAGAGAGAGGTGAAGAAAATAATAAAATGAAAAATACAAGAAATACCTTTAAATGGTTGAATAAATTACTTGACTCCCCGGCAATGGTGCCAATTTGATAGAGCGCTGTCGTGGGCACCCTCAAATGATTAATGTGATTTTGGGGTTCTTAGGTGCAACAGAGTGGCTGACCAAGGTCGTCTCTCAAAGGAGGATGTGAATTTAACAACTTATTAAAGGTATTATAAAAAATAAAATAGAATGGAATAAAATAAACTACTTGAAAGGACGGGGGTTGGTTATAGTTTATGAATCTAGAAGAATTTTTCTGGAAGAATATTGTATTTGTTTTTGTTTTTTGTTTTGAAATGAAGTTCGATTAAAATGACACAACAAAAAGATGTTTTTTTAGAAAATATTTAAAAGATGTAATCGATCTAACTCTACCTCTTAATTTACTTATTAATCATAATCATTTAAATAAATATCCACTTAATTATGATCCCCTAATTTTTTAACCCTCGAACCCTACAAGAGTTAACTTAACCACAAATATGGAATTACTTAAACCCTAGGCTAGCTTCAGAACACGCAATCGCAGCACCCTGCTTTGATTGTTGTTCTAAGGTTAGATTATGGTCAGTGGTTAATTAGAGCACATATACATTCTGGAAATGAGTATGATTTATGTTTATGGATTATATTTGAACTCTACAAATTTATCCCGTGTGGTCTTGTATTGCCGATTAAGATTGCGCTCCCACAATTTACACAAAATCCCGACCTCGCGTGTTTTTGTATTAATTGTTCAATTGTTTTATTAGTTTCTTACAATTTAAAAACACAATTCATGAATCATATTAAGTGAATTAAAGTAGCTCAATGATTCAAAATAATTAAATTAAAAGGGTAAATGATATATTGATTACTAAAGGACTACTCTTCCATGGGTGGCGTAATCATCTTAGAAGCATTTTGCATGTGCAAAGGTTTATAATGGGTATAACCCAATAACGCTTCTACTCAAAAATTTCATCCCAAATAGGAAGATTAATAGAAGAATAAATTTAAACAAAACATAAGAAAATAGAAGAAATAAAATAATAACAAAGAAGTTTATTACACAAACAAAATCATTACAACATGAAGGAGAAGAAGAAGGCTTCGTCGAAGGGATCCTTGTTTCAAGAGATACCCTTATTGAAATGGTTGGAGAATTGGAGTGGATCCACTTATCCTATGCCCTAAACTTCACAATGCACTTACCAACCCCTCCAAATGAGAAAAACCCCAATTTATAGAAGGGAGGGGAGGAGATGTTACAAGTGGTTTCAAGTGTGGATGTGGATATTCTGCCAAAAATGTTATTCCAACATTCGCTGCCCATTTGACCACAGAAACACGTGAATTGGCCGGCCTTCCAGTAGGATACTATGTGCGGATATTGGTCCTCTATCTCCTCTAAAAAATTTGGCTTAATCCAGGCACAGATGAGGGAGGTATGGCCGAAATACAGAAGCTTTTCCATTCTGAAGAGTCCAGCCCAACTTTACTTCATGTCCCATTTTTAACAGCAAAATGCACTCTTTAGCTCTAGTGTCCTGAATAAAAGTTGTATATAATTAAGTTAGGAACACTTTCACAAAATTTCAAATTCAAATAATAAATATAAAAATATGTATCTTCTAAATACTACAGTGAACTGTAAAGGGTAAACCTGGAATTTTCATCAAATATTCAAATGAATGATCTAATCCCAAATACTATCTAATTAAACATATTTAACACAATTTGAGGATATTATATCATTTATTATCAATAAAATATTCAATAAAATAGTGTTTTATCACACATCAAAGTTTCTCAATGTATCCAGAAGAGCTATAATGATAATTGAAGGAATGATTTGTAATTTTAGGTAGGAGATCATGTTTTATTGAAGGAATATCCATTGAAGTGAGTTATATGATTCAGTGAAAAGTGTAAATTAAGTCTTAGTTATATCAGTCCTTTTATTATTATTGAACAAATTGGGGTTGTAGTGTAATATTTGGCAATGCCGACAAGTCTATCCAAAGTTCATGATGTGTTCCACATATCATTGTTGAAAAAATACATGTCGGACCCAAAACATGTACTCACCTATGAGGAAATAGAACTGTAACCTGATCTATCTTATTGTGAAGATCCTCTCAAAATTTATGATAAAAGAGAACAGGTTCTGAGAAATAGGACGACTCATCTAGTAAAAGTTCTATGGAGAAACTATAAGATGGGAGAGGCAACGCGGGAACTCGAGGAATGTACGATGAAGAACCACCCAAATCAATTTTTGAAGTAATATTATAGAAATTTCGAGGATGAAATTATTTTAAGGATAGGGGAATGTAACACCACAATATTCCATGGAATTTTTCCCTTTAAATAGTTCAATGACTTGTGGTGTATGTGAATTCGAGATCAAACACACCACAACCAGTCAAATAAGCCATTATTAATAGTGTTACCCATTTTTAAAAATTTATCAATTTTATCTTTAAAAAAGGACATTATTTTTTTACTCAGAACAACAAAATTATCTTAAGGTGAATTTTTGGTATTTTTATGAAAAAATTCAATTTTTGATGAATAGTGAAGAACAATGCATTATTGGTTAAAACTGACCTGTTATTTAAATAATAATATATTTTATTTAAATTTATTTTCAGTAAAAATAAATACGTAATACCTATATAAGTTCAAATTAATTCATTGGATTCATTTTATTATAATATTAGATTATTAAAAATTTTATTGAACTTTTTACCGTCATTTACCCACCTCATCAGAGCACTTAAAAATTCACATAAAACATAATTTTATCACTTCTGTGATTTAAATTTCAAAAATTTGAGAAACACGGTTGATATTAGTTAGTAAAATGTGCTTCAATAAGATGAAAATAATTTTTCGTGAAAAGTAACTTTTGACTTTTAATTACCACGGTTAAAAGTAAATAAGGTAATTAAGGGTAAAAATGATATCATAATTAACTAAAATCGTATCCTATTTCAATTGGATAAGAATAATTCTACCAAAAACAACCATAGGAATAATATATTATCCTCTTTGGGTCACTTGGATTAGATTAGTACATTTATTATTATTTTATTTAAAGAATAGGTAAAATAGTTAAATTAAAAGTTAAATAACTAAAACATTTTAAATATAGGCTTATACACAATATGAATTCAACTAAAAATATTAATTATAAAGATAAAAATATTTCCTACATAATTTTATTTTATTTATAATTTTTATATATTAAATAATTTAATTTATTTATGACACAATGATGATGTTGTAATTACCTTATGAATGAAATATTAAAATAATTGATATTACAAATAACTAAATACATGTAAATTGAGACATCTGATAAATTTCACTAATTTTATAGGTTAATATGACATATTATATTTTGTAAAATAAATTTTATTTAAACTGGTAATTTATTTATGGCTTTCAAAAAAATCAAATACTGAATAGTGTCAAAATTGACATAATTGAGTTTAATAATATACTATATTATTAATTGATATATTATTCCTAAAAATATAAGGATGTGACAAAGGATGTATAAATGGTTATATATCTTAATAATTAACCACATTGGGTTATTTTGGCTTGTTATAGTATTTTTATTAACAATATAATATAAAAATACTAAGATACATGGTAAATGGAAAACTATTTTACTAAGAGTTAAATCTAAAAGATAAGGTTAATATGGTGACCTAAACTAGTTTAAAACCTATTGGTTGAGAGGTTTTCGAACCATAACCACCTTAGTCTCTAAATAATGTATTTTTTATCCATTAGAAACTGAAAATTATTTTATTATAAAACAATATTTCATGATTTTCCTAAAGTGCCCCTCACCACTCTTATAAAAGGGCTCTCCTCCTTCTCTAAATTTCACTCCTCCAAAGAAATTTGGATCAGTCAACCATGGACCAAATATTCTCTCAACTATCCTACCTTTAATCTATAGGACATAAATTGATCAGAAATACAATCTAAGGACCCCTTTAGATCAAATCAAAAAAAGTACCCAAAGAAGAGATAAATATTTCATCACCACTTTCAAGTTCTTTTCTTCTTCCACATCCTATTTCTTTGTTGTTTCCATTATAAAATAATAACTCCAACATGTAATATATATTGTGATTTTATTGAAATATCAAAACTATGTTCATTATTTTATCTATCATATGAATGACAAAGTCACCATACGTGCGTATGTACAGCTTACCGTCTCCAAGTTGTGTTGTAGTTTTTTATTCAAACACTTCATTATTTGGATTGGTATAATAATGAGTATAATTGAATTAAATAATAAATATCACGTTTTAATGATTCCGTATATTTGATATACCATCCAATTAATTATGATTTAACCATAAATATAATGATATTGTCGCTCGTGTGTATGTACGGATTACCGTATCCATGAACGCGATGAGATTCATTCCCCATAGTAATCATTCAAGAATAATTTTCATTTTATGATTAAAAATCAATTATAAGAACCTAATATCATTATGGATATGAATTAAATAGATACTATCCATAAAAAACATGGCTTTCATAATTGATCATATAAAGGGAAACAGATCAGTTAACACCCAAAATGATGATACAACTAAAATATTGTTAACAAAGAAATATTATAGGATCATATTTGATATTATATTTATGTATATAGTTATTGTATAATTAAAAAAAATGATTTATCTATTATAACAGAGTTTTATGTACCCTCTACCAATGGTTTAATTCCACAATCTCTTTTTATTTGAGGTTGTTTTTACATATATATATACTGGGACCTCATTATCATCAACATCCATGTTTTCTTAAAAATTTATTTCAATATTTTTTTCTATTTACTAGACAATGGAATCAAGTCATTTATACCCTTATTTGACCTTATATGTTTTAAAATGAATCTTTCCATCGTTATCTAAATAAGGTACTTTATGACCTTTTCAACAAAATTAGGGTAAGAATGTTTTTTAACTTATACAGTGAGTGCAGCTATTTTCTGCCGTTATAACTTCATCGAAGAATAAGATACAAGCTTAAAAAAATATTTTATAAATAAATGATTTATTTTATAATTATATTACTCTTAAATTATTCTAAATGGAAAGATATATTTCTCTAAAAAATTTAATTTCATCTACGTCTACATCCATTGATGGATTTAATGCTTGTTTGAAGGTGATATATTATGATACAAATCTTCTATATTGTGTAGAAGGTTTTGTGATATGATTGAATGTGGATGTGTTATTTTTACACCATTCATGGTTTATATATAATGTGTTGAAATTTCTTATGCTTGTTTTAATAAGAATGTGTATGTTATGTTTAAACCTTTTCATATGAGGAATGCATTGGACATAGTAAGTGATTGGTGGAGCCCGCTATAGCTTGTCGATGAATCAGTATGTCTCATGAGACAAACATGTGTCCTGGCACAAGGCATTGACAAAATCTTGTTTTTAGTCTTCTCACAGGGCATTTACTATGTGTTTATGATGTTTGGAATTATGTATTCCATCATTATGAAAGTGGATATTGATTTTTCATGTGATTATTCGACTAGTAAAATCTCCATGTGAATAAGTAAATAGAATTATTTGATTTTATCTTTTCTATATTTTACTGAATTTGATGTTTAAAAGGATTTTGTTTTAGTATTATACAAGCCTTAAATTATTGAACTTATTTATGAAATTTTAGGCTATATTTATATCCTTACTAGGCATCTGAACTCACCCCTTTCTTTTTTTTATTTTTCCTAGGAGGTACAGAAGTATTTAATGGTTGACATGCAGGGATAGTCTAAGGATATAAGTGTGTTCAATGGGGAAAAAATGTTGTTGATTTTTGTTATTTAATGATGTAATGTAAAACATATGAATGTATATATTACTTCAAATGATTCTAACCTAATCGATCTTTTGGGATTTGATCCCTTGTAATCATGCCAATGTTATGTAAGAATACACTAACTCTGGGTAACTGGGGTTGAGGAGTTACATTTGTTGTTCATTGCATAAAGATTATCCTTTTTTAAGGTCTCTAGTTCAGTACTTATATGGCCATCATGCTCCTTCATGACAATAGAGTATATTATAAAATCATTTAAAAAGAATACCAAAGTGTTTTTAAGGTAATATATATTGACTCTATTCATCTTGTCCAAAATTCTTCTAGAGCATTAGTGATTCCAGAAGGAATTACTATGAATTCATTGTGCATTTTTTTTAAAAGGTAGTGCTTCTGTCAAAGACCAAGGCTCAATTTATTAAAGATAAAAGAAGAGGTTACAATAGTCTAAAGGATAGGAGTTTCCCACAGTCATTTTCATAAAGCTGAAAAAGATCAAGAGGGGGTGCATCAAGCCAGGTCATCTCTTGGTTAACTCCCTTGTTTGCAACTACATCGGCAACCTTATTTGCTTCTCTGAAAGCATGAGTGGCGATAAAGGTGATCTGCAGAAGAGTGTCGAGGCACTTCATCCAGTGAGTAGTGAGTGGCCAGGCTAGATGAGTCATCCCCTTCCATATTTCTTGAACGATTGTGGTCAAATCACATTCAATCCAAATCTACCTCCATCCTTTTTGAAGTGCATAGTTGACAGCGTGGATCACACCCATAATTTTAGCTTCTAGTGATGAGATAGTGCCACAGCTAGTGAAGAAGCATCAATGGCATATACCAAGATGGTCTCTGAAGATTTCTCTGTAACCAGCAGGGCTTGGGTTTCCTTTGGAGGCACCATCAACGTTCTCCTTGATCCATCCTAGAAGCGGGACCTGCCAGAATACTTCAATGGTGCGTTTGGGTTGTCTGAAGATGCCTTCAATGTGATGTCTCCGAATAATCTCAAAGTCCCTAATAGTATTATTGTAGTGAGTCTTTTGAATTGAGGTAGCCTCATGTGTCTCATGGTGGATCCTGTATTTACCTACCATATGATTAGGTGAAGAATTATTATGAAGCATATTATTTCTATCATACCAGATCACGTGAAGAAGCTTTGCAATGGCATAGAGGAAGATATTATTGATTTGTTGAGATTCCTCTTTTTGGACACATCTCTTTAATTGTGATCCAATGGTATCATATAAAATCCATCTGTAGCCAAATATGTTAAAAATATAATTCCATAGAGCAGAAGCTGTAGCACAAGACTAAAAGAGATGATTCTAATCTTCCCTATGTTGGTTACAAAAGAGACATTTAGAGAATAGCTTAATACCAAGAGATTGTATGAAAACATCAGTATAAATTATATAATGATCAATTATCCAAATAAGAGTAAATCTTGAGGGCTTGGTCCATGGTTTGTTAAATTGGGAAAACAACTCAAAGTTGGATTCAGTGTTTATGAAATTATGATCATAGTAATTTTTGGAGTCAAGGATACCATTATTAGCAGGTTCCAAGATAAGAAAATCATCAGTATTGGAGAAAGTATAACTATCACGGACTTGCGTAATGTTATTAGGGATATCACTATTGTGGGAGTGAATAACATCTTTAATGGTGCAGTTGGTGTTTTCAATAGTTTCATTAGGAGAAATCATAGAGATTAGGGGGGTTCCGGTCCAATTATCAATCCAAAAATTCATGGAAGATTCAGTACTGACCATCCATCGAGATTTCTTCATAATGTTGAAGTATATGTATTTGATAGAAGGCCATACTGAAGATGTGATGTAATTTAAGTTTCCTTTTTTAATTTATAAATAAATCATTTTCAAGGAAATCCAAAGCATCCGAGTTGGTATGAATTAACCTCCAGGTGTTTTTGGCTTGGAGACCAACATTAAAGAGTCTAAGATTTTTTTCCAAGACCACCTTTTTATAAAGGCTTACAACAGGTGTCCCAAGGGATGGTGATAAGTTTTCTTTCAAGGGTACTCGCGGTCCAAACAAAATATTTTATATAGACATTGAGTTTTTTAAGGGTTTTAACAGGCCATTTATAAACCATCAAAGAGTAAACCATTTTGAAGACAATGGTGGATTTAACAAGACAAATTCTTCCAGCCATGGAGATGGATATTCCTTTCCAGGTGGAGAGTTATTTAGTGATTTTTTCAACAATGTAGGAAAAATAAAGGCATTTTGTCCTTCCCCAAATGGTAGGAACACCTAGGTAGTTGAATGGGAGGGATCCCTCTTTAATTCCTAATTTGTTGGTGATGGAGACCTTTCTGTGTGGGGAGAAATTTTTACCAAAAAATACAAAGGATTTATTCCAGTAGAGAGCTTGACCAGAGACCTCCTCATAGTGAGTCAGAGTAGTTTTTAAAACCTGAATATTCCTTTTGTCCCAATTTAGGAATAAAATTATGTCATTGACATATAAAAGATGGGTAGGGAAATTCATGTTCCTAAAAGCTTGGATGGGCTTGAGCTTACTTTACTTGATAAGTCGGGTAAGTAATCTACAGACGTAGTCTTCTATAATAACAAAAAGAATAGATGAAATGGGATCTCCTTGTCTGACGCCCTTAGTGAATTTAAGATACCCCTTGGGGGATCCATTTATCAAGATGGAAATGAAGGCAGAGTTAAATAGAGTTTTTATTCTCAAAATAAAAGTATCTTTGAATCTAAATATTTGAAGAAATTTGAAAATGAAACTCCATTCAATGGTGTCAATGGATTTTATAATGTCATGTTTAATGGAAATATTTCTACCTCTTTCATTTATATTAAGGATATTGGTGCATTTCCAAAGTAAGGCAAATGCAGTCTTGAATGGATCTTCCCTTTATAAAACCAAATTGGTTCTATGATTCAATTTTGTTGCATATAGGGGCAAGCCGATTATCAAGGATCTTGGTTATGATTTTGTAGAGAGTATTGAGAAGGGAAATAGGTCTAAAAAGATAGATCTCTGAAGCATTCTCCACTTTTGGAATTAAAGTAAGGAATTGAGAATTCAGACCATGGGGGAGGACACCATCAGAGAAGAAAGATCTAATAAGTTTACAAACATCTAGGTGTATGATATCCCAGTGTTTATGAAAAAAAGAATTATTAAAGCCATTGGGACCAGGAGCACTATCAGGCTTTAGACTAAAAACCGTGTATTTTATTTCATGGTCAAGGGGAGTGCTTAAAAGATAAGCATTATCCATAGAATCAACCATAGAGTGGATGATATCGATCATAATATCTTTGTTGACCTTCGGGCCATTGAAAGTATTATTGAAATATGAGACAATATGATTATAAATGGCCACCTCTGTGTCAATAATAACGTCATTATGAACAAGGAGGGTAAGAGGCCTGCTAATTTTCCAAATTCTATGACAATAATTATAAAATTTATTGTTTCTATCACCATAAGAGATCCATTTTGTTTAAAAAAAAATTGTTTTCTAAGATCATCTTTGAGGGTGAGAAGTGAGTTTAGTTTTAGAGAAGTTCTGATTTCAGGTTAGGGTCAACTATGAAATCAGATCTAGTAGCGTTGTTTTGAATGTCATCTAGATCAATTTCTATGAGGGAAATATTAGTGTCAATTTGTTTAATTTTATACTTACACCAATCTTTAAGGTCATGTTTAAGATGTTTTAATTCAATGTTACAAGAAAAGGCATCTCTATAATGATTCATAGAATCCCAAAAGTTTTTAATGAATGAGACACAATCAGAGTGTGTAGACCAAGCATTGTTAAATCTGAAGGGAAAGATTGTTTTATAATTTTTTGTGCAGAAACTGACATGAATTGAGTGATGATCATAGTTCAACTTAGGCAGGGTAATGCTAGAGATGGTATCTCATTTATCAAGTGTAGATACATTGGTGAAAGCCCTATCAAATTTTCTAGAAACTACCCTGTTGTAGCGCCTTCTATACCAGGTGTATTTGGAACAACTGAGGTTAATTTCCACTAGATTATAGTCCTCAGCAGAAGCCCTAAACTCACGAGAGGAGATGGAGGAATGTGATGGGCCAACTTTTTCACTATAGTTTAGAATAGCATTAAAGTCGCCAAGCACAATCCAAGGGTCTTGGATACTAGAAGATAAGACATTGAGATCATTCCGAAAAGGACGTATTTCTTGGTATCTATTCTTTGCATATATTATAGTGCAGTAAAAGTGTATGTTATCATAGAGAAAGTCACATGTGAAATATTGACCAGAAAAACCATAAGTATTAAAATTTTGAGGAGATTAGTGGTAAAAACCCATAATGAGTCAACCGTAGGTCCATCTTTTCAAGCTCTAAGGAAAACATAACCATAAGATCCGAGGTGTTTAAAAGTAGAGGAGAGGTTTATTTTAGGTTCAAAAATAGAAAATAATTTTGGTTTATGAGTCATCAAGAAACTCTTGAGCACAACAAGTTTGTCAAAGTTATTGATTCCTTGGAAATTCAAGAAAAAAATATTCATTTGGACCTATGCTTAGGGTTAGAACCCCTTTTTCAAGTTACCCGAGCCTTTAAACCTTTTTGATCTTCTAATGCATTGATTAGAGGTTGTACTGGGTTTCATTTCCTGCTTATTAGCGGGAGTAATAGTATAATTCTTAAGCGCATGAGTATTAACTACATCCTATGAAATAGAGGGTGTTTTAGTGCATTTAGGGGAATATATAAGACATCCCTCAACTTATAGGGATGCCTTAGGAGCAGGTCATATTTATTTTCTATTTTGTAAGAGTTAGATGTTAATATATCGTGTTATAGTGGGGTCAAGATAGAATCTAGTTCCACTTATTTCGAATTATAGTTAGTAAAATTGACATAAATAGAAGGTGATGAGCTCTGAAAATACTGTTTTCAATCCTGGACAGCCATATTAGCAGGTTCATTTTTACTGATATTTGATTTGGAGGAATCAATAGGTAAAGTAGTATAATTAAAGGGAGTTAGGGCAGTGGCAGTACCTGTAGTCTTCATGTCTACTTCACTAACCCCCATAGAAACATATAGTACACTGGAAACTAGAGAAATGGTTTGATCAGACTTAACAACAGAGTCATTCTTTCTAATTACTGTTTCTGGAATAGATATAGATGTAGTATTTTTAGTCATAGAAGTAATGGAATTTAAGGGATTATAAACATCTATGGTACCTTGTTTTAAAGCACTGTCAGAGGATGAAGTAGCTAAATGAGCATTAGACTCAGTTCCAACCTGTTTTTCCATAGTGAAATCTAGGCTGGGGTTCCTCTGCAGTTCCTACTTCTTTTCTACCGTTGTTAGTGCAGAAGCAGATCCTGGGTTCTTCAATTTTGTTTCACTAAACTGCATAGAAATAGATAATGCACTGGAATCTAAAGAAATAGATTGAGCAGTTTTAGAATCAGGGTTATCATGTCTATCAAAAGTTTCTGGAGTAGATCCAGATATAGTGTTTTGAGGCATAGTAGTAATAGCATTTATAGAAACAGAAACTTCATTATTACCTTTTTTTGAGGCACTATCAGAGGATGAGGCATCTATAATAGTTAAAGAAACATAGTTATCAGATCTAACCTGACTTTCCTATGTGAAAACAAGGTTGGAGTTCTTTTGTACAGTAGGATAAGTCTTATTCTCCTTGATATCAGTTTTATAATCACCTGTTTTCTCAGAAGGCTCCTCTACAAGGTTGGTATAATATTTTTTCCTGCAAGTTTCACCTTCCTTTCCTATTTCATATTCATTACAGGGAGAGTGATATAAAACATGAGTTTGATAAGTTGTGAGAGATTTTGATTCTTCCGGTAAATCATGGACTTTTACAAGATTTTCCTCTTCCTCAACCATATCGCCCCAAGATTTACCCATGGTTAAGGGGTTTAAAGAATTTGATTTTTTTACCCAGATTTCATTTTTTTAGTGGTTTCTTGGGTCTCAACTAAAGTGGATTTTCCTTTTTTATTCTCCTTAATCTCTTTCCACTCATGATCTAAAGTCTTGACAACTTATTTTATTACTTCATGACAATTAGCATAGTTGTGACCTAAGATTTTGAATACCTCACAATAAGAGGTAGTTTCTCATATTCAACCAAAATTTCAGTTATATAATAATGAGAACTGGAAGTTATAGAATTCGGAAGTTTTGATTCAAGGTAAACATCCACCATAATTCTTGCAAAGATTCCAATTTCAGCATTAAGGTTTCTTTGATAAATTTTTACAGGATAACCAATGCAGGATAAAATATCGTTTAGGATCTTAGGGAGCCAAAAATACCAGCTCAGGCCATATAGCCTAATCCAAACCTAAGCTGTATTGTTTCTATGAGTATGTGGATTGAAGGTAAAGTCCAACTAATATATCCTAAGAAAACCATTCTTGTAATTTATATTTCCAATTTTCCATATACGTGCAAGATCATCCTGTGAGTTAAACAGGATATGGAAGTAGCCTCTTCCAAATGGAACTACTTTCTAGTTTTATATGTTCCATCAATGTGAAATCTTAGGTTTCAATTCAATTAGAGTCCAAGAGCGATCTCCTTTTAGATATGAAACATGACCTAGGACAACATACCTAAATAAATGAGCCCTTTGTTGGAGCACATCAGCATCATCCTCTTATTGAAATCGTCCTTCATCTAACCTTTTAGATAGGGGGATTCATTTCCTTTAGGTTGCAAAGATGTGGTCCTTTTTAGCTCATCAAGTAAAGAAATAGCTCTAGATCTCCCAGCATATGGTTGACCGTGTAAACATCCAACCGGTGGCTGAGAATCATGATTTTTTGCTTTGTCTTCCATGGGAAGGAGCTCCCATGGCAGATCAAAGCCCTCCATGAGGGATTAGTACAGAGAATATGAGTTTTAGGTGCTAGGATTTGCGATGTAGAGGGTTCGAAGAGCTCTCCAAAAAATTCTTGACGCTCCCATCTCATAGGTGTTGTAAATATCACCTAGGGGAATTGTTGATGAAATATAGAAAGTTCTCATTGTGCATTTACCTTCTACAAAATGTTTCCTTGGATAAATCATACTTATTCATGCTTACATGGTAATATCTAGACTATAGATCCACCGTGGAGAAGTATTGTTCCCCACATTGTTGATCGGGCAAGTCATAGTTTCGTTGAAAATGACACTTGTTCTTTATCGTGGTTTTTTTGAGCTCATAATAATCAATGAAAAGGCGCATTGACCAATCCTTCTTCATGATTTATAGGACTATTGCACCCAATGGTTAAGCACATGGGCCTATAAAATCTTTATCAATATTCTCATATAGTTTTTTATTTATATCATCAATCTCCACAATAACCATTCTATATGTTTTCTTGGATATTGGAAATGCCCCAGTTATAATATCAATTTATAATTTTACATATCTTCTAAGAGGAAAACCATGAAATTTCTCAGGAAACACCTCAGCAAATTCCCTCACAATAGGCATATCATCGAGGATGGGTCCATCCATAGACTCATAAATATGATAAATATATGCATGCTCATTGAGATGTAATATCCATGCATGAGATGATGGTGATAAAGAAGATTCATCCTCCTCCTTTAACTTGTATAATATTGGGGGTCAATTCACTATATGAAGATTGATTTCCATCTCATGAGAATTTATGTTGTCTATATATAGGGAAAGCCAATCCATGACATGAATTACATCAAATTCTACCAAGGGGAGTATGATCTGGATTTCCATGAGGTTAAATCCACAAATTGTGACATATGATTAGTTATATTCATGGGATTCAATATTTTCCCCATTTTTCTTTCCCACCAATATCTCTTGTTCTATGATTTTTGGTGGTGCATGGATTGTTCAAATTAAAATTCATGATATACAAGAATGCATTAAACCATAATCAAAAAGTATGTTCACTATTATTGATTGAATAACTAGAATAAATTTCCCCACTTTATTGTTAGGATTCGATTCAGTTGTAGTTATGTACAAAATATTTCCCTTTAAACCTTGGAGGTTGTTTTTTCTATCTAAAAACCCATGGCTTTGGGCTCTGGTTCACAAAGTTCCTTGGTCCATTGTAGTTGCGGAAATGAACAATGTGTTTTGGATCGAATGGATCATTCCTTTCCACTATTTCAGTAGTGGGTTTTTATTATTGCTAATCATTGCCTTGGTTCCATTCCTTCCCGTACATAAATAATTTCCTCATCACGTAAATGAAATTTCAAGGTTTCGTCTTTCGATACCTTTGGATAGTGGGATTCTAGAATCTTTTATCACTGTTATATTTCTCCATAGGACCTCCATAATTACGAACCATTTACTAAATTTTATTAACATGATAACCCTTAGATTCACCGATCTCCATCTTGGCATTGGGGGAAAATCAGACAATCTCCTCATATCTATCAATGTCATTGATCACCAGGGCTTTTCGTAGGCATGTTTTTATCCCACTAATGAATCGTTCAACCATGTATTTGAGGGTAACAAAATATTAGTGGCGTATCACGAATTTATAGTGATGTTTTCATCATAAACCCAAATAAAATCATAATCATTTTTCTTCAGTGCAAGGAAACCTCATTCCATCTTAATGCTGAGGGTGCAGGGGAAATATTTATCAAAAACCATTTTTTGTAAATCCTTCTATCTATTCACCTTTATCTCTTCCTCATTCTACATTTTGTTATCAATGTCCACCATTTATTAGATTAAACCTACATACTATAAGAATAACTAATAACCATATATTATTCATAACATTGAAGGATGGAGATGATATTCTCAATGGAGTTGATCCATTGTGCAGCGATTGAGGGATCATATGATTCATTGAACATAGGAGGCCTTTGTCTCATGAAGATCTTGATTGTGAATTCTTATTACATAGGGTGTTGGGGGTGAAGTTCCTCTTGACCCTTTTTTATATTCAAAATATGTATTAAATGAGCGAGTATCATGAAAAATTTTGTAATTCTCGCAACCATTGGATTGGAAATCTCATTAGAATAATCCTTACATTAATCTTTGCATCACATGTTACAACGAGTCCTCCAATTACCGGCCATTGGATAAAATAAAAGAAAAATTTGTGATAATTATTTTAATATATTAATCACCTAAATTATAATTAAATGACAAAATGGATAATATATAAATTTCTTTTATTTCTTCAACTTATGAATCTTTTTGCTTCAATCTATGTTATCCATGATTTATTTCCTAAAAAATATTCTAATGGGATTTTTTTCATTTCTACCATAATGACTATTTTCACTAAGATTATTAATTTAAAAAAGCATATCAATTAGGAGTGTTAAACCATGAGTACTACATGACCCATTTTCACACCCCAATTTCCATTAAATTCTATCTCAAAGTGATGATTTCGAGATTTACCCCGAGACACATTTGTTCCGATTCCACCTCTATTTATCAATATCCATACAAGGATTTATTTTCATGATAAAACAATAACTCTATAATCATAAAAATTTAGGGACGTCCTTATTTTATAGAGTCATATCTATAAGTCTTTCACTAGGGTTTTCTAATAAAAAACCCAAAAAATAACTAGTCCAATCATCTCATACCATCTATTACAACATTGCTCATTATTTCATATTTAAACAAGAATTATTACATAGTGATTCCCTTAATACACTAACAAGATCAAGAGGTATATTGTAATTAGGTCTTATGAACATTACATATCAAATTAAAACATGAAGTACATTATCTTTATTGAAATAGTATTTTACATAGCCATAACATTCCTTCATACTTAGCACTTCATGGGATAACCTGAGGACATACATAAGAAAAGGGTGATCTATAAATAATAGCATGGAAGTAAACAAGGAATAATGAGAAGAATACAATAAATTTATATAAATAGACATTGAAATGGTTCATAAGATAAAAATGAACATAAATGCATGATATTTCATTATTATTATACCATGGAAATGCAACAACAACTTAAAACACTACATCATAAATTTAAATAAATCAGGAAACCCCTTTCCCAACATGGTTGAAAAAGTTCCAAAACAAAATCTGGAAAAGTTCTATCAAAACAAGACATATCATGATATAATAAATTACCCAATTCATTGGACCTATCAATAATTAATTGGGAACCCATCACCTTAACATCATTCTAATGCATATGCGTGAAACATATATCATAAAACATGTATTATTTCTTTGTCATTATATATTAATTGATCAATGAGTGAGGAAAAAATATATTTATGTCCTAAATAATAAATTTATATGTATATAATGTTTTATACCCTTGATAGAGGAATGTGTATTATATTCACTATACGATGATTTTGGCATGGAAATTTCGGGTCCAATTTGTGCTGTATAACGACATGACATAAAAAATAGAAAAAATGATGATAGAGAAAGTAGAATTAAATAAAATATATATGAAATGGGAAGTAATAGGGTCATATAAATACAATTTACAACATAATTAATTTTTAGATATAAGGTATAACATAATAAATAAAATCTAAAAAAGATGAGGAATTAAATGACTCTTACAAAATCACTGCATAGTAATAGGTGTACATAGGAGGGATTAAAGAGAGTTAAAGGGGAATCTCATCATTCAAAAATAATATGGAAAGTATTATTGAGGTTATAAAATTTACTGAATCATTTTTAATTGAAAATGAAATAGTGTAACAATATAAGGAAACATAGATAAAAATGATAAAGGATGGAAATCATACTTGAGTGTGTGACTTCAAAATCTTAATGTGGGGCTTATTTATTAGCAACTGGGTTTTTTGAGATGATTCAAATATGGGAAGAAAGTGTAGGTATATGATCCATGGATTTTTAGTGATGAATTTTTAGAGAATGTGTGGGATTATATAGCAAATGAAAGTGTAATTTCTTAATATTTCACCAACATAAGTTTTGTAATCTATAAAATTAAATATTCCATTCCACAAACCATCCCATGATTTTTCACATGGTTTTATCTAAAGAATATTGGAAAAATTATATTATACGACCATGGGAAAAATATTCTACAATATTATAATTTCTTATCTGGAGGTGAGTCAAATTATTATAGAAATGAAGATAAAATCATAAAATATGTTATACATTTTGGAGGATTCAATAAGGAATTGTAAAATAAATAAAATATATTTAAAATCAAATATTTTTTAATTTAAATTCACATATTCGTTCAAATATCCCATTTATGGTAATTATTATATCACTATTGGGTCATTATGACATCATAAAACATAAAAATACACATATATATTATTAAATTTTTAACAATAAATTTGACTGTCTAAATTTTTTTTGAAAAATTTACCATCAGATTATTTTAATGTCTTGATATCAAAACTAATATTAATTTTATCTAAATAATTGTTTAAATATTTTAATTTTCACTTTTAAAATGATAATCAACATTTATTAAAAATTTATGGATTTTGACAAAAATAGTTTTTAAACAGTAATAAATAATTATATTTGACCTAAAAAAATTGATACACATTAATTATTAAAAAATTTAATTATATAATAATATTTTATTAAAATAGTAATTATAGCCAAAAATATAATAATTATTTTAATTAAATTCTTTAAAAATTCACATTCTATCTTATTGTATAAAAAAATAATTCTTATCCAATTGATTACCTACTTATTTACAAATAAGGAACAAATATAATGATAATTTATAAATTTTTATTATTATATTATTAATAATAAAATATTTATATATAATAATGCATATATTTATCAAAATTACCATTTTTACCTAAAATATCAATTTATCAAATTCATCGTATTTTAAGAAATACTACTCCCACAAAGTAATTGATGAAATATTACTTTTATTTTTGGGAAATGATTACACAATATGTAACTAATAAATTGTTACATAACCCCCTATTACACCCACATAAGAACTAATGGTAGGGTGCTCTATGGTGACAGACTTTTGGGGCTGCTTGGATGACATCGCGTGGGTGGTAATATCAATTTATATAAACTTCTCCAATTTGAAATTTTTTCATGCATATCATGTTGTTTCTCGATAGGGACTTGGACCAAAGAGAAGTAAAATGATGCTACCAACATTATGAACTCTACAAAATGAGCTTTCTATGGCTCGAGTTTACAAGATGAGGCCATCATCTCCATTGTTTGTGTTAAAAGGATTTTGTAAAAACTTAAATTTATGTTACTTGTGTGATCACCACTAAATGACTATATTATCAACGATAATGATACATAACATTATTTTAACCCAATAATAATAATTAACGTAATGCATGTGTTTTCAATATCTATAAGATATTAAAATAAAGGGAATGTTATTCATAAATGATCGGGACATTACTATACCATAACAGAAGACTTGGGGATAGTTGGATAGTCTGTATCCGCATAGTACAGGCTATTTACAACCTTTGAGGGGTTTTATAGCCCTTATTTTCATTATTATACACAATTATTAGTTTTTTGTTTTACCTTGGTCCATTCCATTAAGTGTATAGTGCATCATTACATACACATCATATAATTTTGATCCACTAAGGAGGATTAGTCAAAGATATTTTTCATTGAATCTTTCTGTGAGACAATAGTGTTATCCTGTATCATCATTGCACCCTATGTGGGGTTTGTGGAATCTGAGTGAACTTCTTGATCAGGGTGTTGATCATCCATCTAGAATATTGTAATGGAAGGATCCATGGTATCATTGGCATATGATTCTTTATATAGTCAGTTGATCTAGATTGGGTTTCTCGTTTTCCCTAGTGGTTCTAGGCATAACACCATATATAAATATTGTGGTCTTTATAAAGCAATGAAATGTATTCGGGGAATTATATTTTCCACTTGGATGAGTGTCTTTGGAGATAACATGGATCAGGGTGTGGATACTCCTAGAATAATCATTATTAATGAAAAATCTAGTGGGTGGAAATTAGTTGAGACCTCCTGCTGGTGTGGAATCCCTCTTGAGAATATCTGGGTGTTTATTGTTATTAATAGAATTTGAAATTATTTTATTGTGATAAATATTCATTATATGTTTTTTTATTTTTTCATGTCCTACTGAGTATTGTTATACTCAATCATACATGGGAAATGTCTGCATGTTTCATGTCCAACGACGACGAGTCCCTTTTGACGGTGTCTTGAGAGGACGTCGAGTAGGTGGAGCATATATTTAGCTGGAAAGAACATGGTTTTTATGGGATTTTTTATTTGATCATATTCCTAAACCTTGGATATGGTTTGACTCCCTATTTTTTCATTTGGCTTGTATTTTACATTTTTTTCTTCCATTGCATTAAATTCATACTTTAGTTGTTGGTTGATTGATATATTAATTCATTGATTTTATTTTTTTTATTTCAATGTTTTATAGGCATCATGATTTGTGTGTGTGTATGGGTTCATTTGGAAAATGACTCACATTATTGAGATATTTCTACTTAGTGCTTATCGGTATTCCTTGGAAAATTAGTGGCGATCTTAGGGTAGTCATGGGTTGGGCCCTAGTGGGTCTTGTTGTCATAGAATTGTATCAGAGATTTTGATTCTAACCTAGGATTGGTGTCGGTGAAATTGGTTTAGGGAATAATTTTCTAGAGGATTGTGTCTATATTTCATGCTACAGACTGCAATTATTTTGTGGTATCTAACATATTCATTCACTGGGACCCTGATCACCTTCATTTTTACTTGATACATGTAATCTTTGGTTTCATGGAAAACAACAGTACATGAATCATATTGAAATGTTTTGTGTTTTCTGTCTCCTTCTTGAGTAATCCTACCATATATACTCTTTTACCGTGGTATATATATTTTATTCCAGGAATCCTTCATAGATACAACCATCCATGATTCCAATATATGATAATGATGATGATCCATTAGGTGATGTTGATTCAGTATAAGGGAATGTACTGAAGATAGAACCTATGCGTGGTTTACTAACTACCACACCACCCATTTAGTAGTTTCTAGTGACATATTTACTAGTAGAGGATGTTTATAGGACTAGTGCAATGCACAATTTTAAGAGGCAGTGACCTACATGTTTTTCAGTGAGCTAGACCCCTGAGTTCCTAAGAACTAGAAAAAGTGATCCACTATATCTTTTTGACTTATGAGTATTCATGTATATTAGACTTATATACTAATCCAGAGTATGCTTCGGGGCTATGTATGGTGATAGTTAATTTTAATGATCGCATAAAATAATGAGATAGATCTCTCTAGGCCATACTTCATGCATCTCATCAAGAAGTATTTCTATCCATCCACATTATGATCTGTGAGAATATAAGATATTCTCCATATATATTAAGAAATTTCGGCTAGGTGTATTACATGGAGAGGTTTAATGATATATTGTGATTCTCTATGGATATTTCTTTAATCTTTCCATTAGAGCACTGAAATTCAATTATGGATTACACAAGTAAATCAAGCCCATGTTTACATCCCATTACCTTCCCACCTATACTAGAGTTCTGGAGTGATCCTTTTTTGTTAATTGAATTCTAGATATGTAGAAACTATATGTTGGTGCTAGTTTAATGATACTGAGAGTAGATACCTCAGTAGATGGTGGATGATGTTAGTTATAGAGATACAAGAAGGTCAGATGCTTCAAGAGGTTGTCCCAAGACATAGTATCTATAATGTAGGGTTGTATGGAAGTCAGAATGGAGATTAGAGGGACACCGGTCTAGTTGTCCATCCAAAAATTCAGAGAGGAATTCGCACTAACCATCCATCTAGAATTGTTCATGATGCTAAGGAAAGAAAGATGAATGGATAGCCAGATGGAAGAAGAAATATACCCCAAGTTACCATTTTGAAGTATGGTAACAAATCTTTTCATGAGTAAGTCCAAGGATTCAGAGCTGTTATGAATCAGATTCCAAGATAGTTTAGCCTGAAGAGCATCATTAAAAAGTTTAAGATTCTTAATACCAAGGCCACCCTTGTCTAGGGGTTTAGAACACGTGACCCAAGGTATGGTGACATTTTTCCGCTCAACCATACTTCCAGACCAAACAAAATGTTTGATGCAGACGTTGATTTTCTTGAGAAGACTGAAAGGCCAGTTGTAAACCATCATCGAGTAGACCATCGTGCAAACAATTGTAGACTTTACAAGAAAAACCCTACCCGCCATTGAAAGAGATTTACCCTTCCAAGATGAAATTTGTTTGATGATTTGATCCACAGTGTTGTGAAAATAGGTGGATTTAGGTCTTCCCCAAAATATAGGAACACCCAGGTATGTGATTGGGAAAGAGCCTTCTTTGATTCCTAAAAATTTAATAACATGACTATTTCTGTTGGGGGAAAAGTTCTTTCCAAAGAAAAAATGATTTACTCCAACTAATCGTTTGGCCCAAAACATCTTCATAATGTGCCAGGGAATTTTTGAGGTTTTGGATGTTCCTTTTATCACCTTTTAAGAATAGAATAATATCATCAGCATATAAAAGGTGAGAGGGAACATTTCAGTTTCTAGAAGCCTGAATGGGATTAATCTTGTTTTGGGCCACCAGTCTCATAAGAAGTCTACTTAAGTAATCTTCTGCAATAAAAAATAGGATGGAACAAAGAGGATCACCTTACCTAATCCCCTTGGTGCATTTAAAGAAGCCTTTAGGTGACCCATTGACTAGCACAGAGATGGAAACCGAATTGAGTAAGGTGTGAATCAGGGAAATAAAAGAATCATTAAAGAAAATCTCTTGAGGACCTTTAGAATAAATCCCCAATCCATGGTGTCAAAAGCTTTCCTGATGTCAACCTTAATGGCCACACTGCCACCTATAGAAACATTATTTAGCATATTAGTACATTCAGAAGCTAGGAAGATACAATCTTGAATAGTTCTACCCTTGATAAATCCAAATTGATTCTAAGAGACAATTTTGTTGGAAATGGAGGATAGTCTGTTAGCAAAGAGTTTGTAAATGATTTTATAGATCGTGTTAATGAGGGAAATAGACTGGAAGAGATGAATCTCATCAGCATTGTCCACTTTGGGAATAAGAGTACGAAATTGGGCATTTATCCCATGAGGAAGAAAACCATTGAAGAAAAAAGAAATAACCAACTTACAAAAATCCACAGGTATGAGGTCCCAGTACTGTTGAAAAAAACCATTGTTGAAACCATTAGGCCCCAGGGCACTATCAGGGTTGAGACTGAACACAGTTTCCTTGATCTCATGTTCCATAGATACGCTTAAGAGATGATCATTGTATTCAGTAGTGACAATATTAGGTATGATTTCAGGGAGTATCTCCTTACTAATATCAGCTCTCATTTGTAGCTTTGTGTTAATTGGGGCTCTTCTAAGCATGTCAAGAATCTCTTTCTGACTGCGGTGGTAGAACTCCTGCATAGAATTTGGTATGATAGAAATAATTTTATTCATAATAATTGCTCATTCAATTTTAATGAAGGTAAAATGTGTATTCTCATTGCTATCAAGGATGATTCCACTCTTCTGAAAGATCATTGTGAAAACTCTGTTGGTGACTTTGAGATCTTTCAACGTCTCCAGATTAAGGGATCATATAGGCAACCTTGACGCACCATTCTGGTCTTCTGGCAGGCTCCGTTTCTAGGATGGATCAATGTGAATGTTGATGGCGCCTCTAGAGGAAATCCAGGTCCAGTAGGTTGCAGTGCCATCGTCAAAGAAATTCATGGCAGGTGCCTTGGCTGATTCTTTGGTGGGTGTGGTGCAGCCTCAGCTTTGGAAGTAGAAATGATGGGAGTGATTCATGCGGTGGATTTTGTAAAGCAAAAGGGTTGGAACCAATTGTTGATTGAATGTGATTCTACCACTGTTGTTCAAGCTCTATGGAAAAGGAGTGGTGCACCTTGCATGGCCACTCACATCTCAATGGATGAAATGTCTTGCCTTGCTGATGGATCTCAACTACATTGCCACACATGTTTTCCGTGAAGCGAACATGGTTGCTGATAGTATCGCCAATAAGGGGGTCAATCCGGATGTTACCTGGTTGGATGATTTGTCTGACGAATCACTCCCCTTTTTTCATAAGTACTATAATAAGATTCCATCCTTTAGACTGTTGTAATACTTTTCCTATTTTGATCAATAAAATGTGCCTTGGTCTAAAAAAATAGAGTTTGGAGTAGAGTGGTCCACAAGGAGGAAGATGAGGAAGATGGAGCAATAGAGTAGCAGGAGGTGGTTGAAGGTTTGACCTATTAAAACCATGACCCCAGGGGGTCCAAACCAGGATTAGGGAGCCAATGTTGAGGGACAAGGCCTATTGCAGGCCATGGTGGCTTATGAATTCAGGGATCCATAGATGATATGCGGTACGATATATGTCCTTTCAACCATAGAAGTAGTATTGATTAAAAAGGTTTTAACTTCTTCCTTTAATTACACTTATCTTACTCAAGAAATGTAGATTTTGGTTAGTATTTTAACACAAAAATTTTAGTTAGTGACTAAAATAAGTGCGGCATAGCGATTTCACACTTATGCTGAAAGTGGGATCTGACGATTGGAGGTGATATTTTTGTATGAGATCATTTTGTGACAAGAACGAGGACTTATGATATAATATTAGTTAGGAACATTATATCCTTAGTTTGTGAACATATTGTATTATTTATGTATAGGATGTTGTGTGTTTTTATTAATAGAACAAGGTTATCCTTTGTGGGTGAAATGGAAGCCTTTGAGGAGTAGGATGCTCTTAGGAATTGGAGAGAGCAGTTGATTACTCACTAGTTTGATAGTATGACTTATAGAGTAGTATATGCTATGAGATTTTAGTTACATATAGTGGTTTAAGAGTATGAAGAAGTCTATAATGTGGTTGTGACAAGAATACATCTCCATTGAGAGCTAAATATATTCCCTGACTTACACCCAGGGGCAACCCCGATATCTTTACATACTTATTAGATGTATCAAATAAAGACTCATGGTCTGTGGGTGTAGCTAGGGGACATTCAAGAGTTATTCTTTTTGAAAAAAAATTTCCCCTCATCATACCCATTGTTATTTTCCAAGATGGAGGATGTGAGGTTGATGTTATGTGTGGACTACTGATGCTTGAACCAGCTAAAAGTGATTAATAAGTATCCACTACTAAGGATTGATTTCCTCTTTCACTAGTTGATAGGGGCCAGTGGATTATAAATGATTGACCACAGATCAAGATATCACATAATATGATTACATGATGAGTTTATTCCAAATATTGAATTCATATGTAGCTATGGTCACTATGAGTACTTGGTGTTTCCCATCAGTGTAACAAACACCCCATTAGAGTTCACGATATTCCTAAACATTATATTTTATCCCTTATAAGATTTTATTATTTTTGATTTTCATTATTGATATCCTTGTGTACTTGGTGTTAGAGGAAGGTTATGAGAGACACTTTGGGATTCTCCTAAGCACACTTTGAGAGAACTAGATTTATGGGAGTTTTTAGATTTTTTAATTAAAGATTTGAGAGGACCACATTCTTTGATAGGTCATCTCTGAAGTATGAGTAGCAGTAGACCTGGTGAATTTTGAGTCCATGATTTCTTGGGAGAGACCAAAATCTGTTACATAGGTGTGGAGTTTCTTTGGGTTGGATGGGAACTATCAGAGGATTATATATGTTTTCTCTAGATTCTAATAACCCTTGTTAGCATTTACCCAGAAAGGGAATCCTTTTTAATGGACAATGTGGTTCTTGAAGTTCCGTATGGTGATAAGGTAGAAGTTGGCATGTGCTCCCATGTTGAGATTTCTTGAAGAGGGTGTTAAATATATACTATTCTATGATCCAGCAAGGACTGGTCTGGGTTGTGTTAAAATGCATATGCAAGAGGTAATTTCCTATGGTTCACATTAATTGTGACCACATGAAAAAAAACTACATGACCTGCAATCTTATGTTAGTAGCTATAGTTTTCAAAATGAAGATGTGGTGACACTACATGATAGGTGAGTGGTTTATCATATAATTTTAACCAATAGAATAAACTATAGCTTCTCAAATAAATATTATAATGTGAGAATGCTTAAATGGCTAGTGTTCCTATAGAAATATGACTTTGAGTTCATCGATAAACCTATAAAGGGGAACATGGTTGTAGTTTCTCTCAATATAATATCATTTAATTAGTTCTTGAATGAGGCGTTAGAGTAGATATCCCCATTGAAATTTTCCATATTGGAAAAATATAGAGATTCATGACTTTAATTGACGTTTCATACCTCACCACATTGACAATGTTTTAAGGATGTTCATCATGGAGATACTGACTATGAGACCTAACATACTAAGATATCCACTGGATGTTCTCATTACTATTATTCTAAAGGTGTATAGAAAACAATATTTTGTATATTATGGGTGATTTCACCTTTTATTATATGGGTGGATTTGATGTGGGAATTTCATAAATACCCTTTGGTGGTACATCCAGGTGAGAAAATGATGTACCAGGACATCTGATTCCAATTTTGGAGGCTCTGCATGAAGAATGGAGTTGAAGAGTTTATTTCATAATTCCATAAATTCATGCTGGTAATGTTTTTGTACTAATATTTAGTAGGTTTATCTCCATATAAGAGATAGAGTGAATGTGGGATGAGATATTCATGGAATTCAGGATATGGTTACCACATAATATTAGGGTACATGATGTTATCTGGGTTCTTGTATGACAACTGACCATGTCAGTCCACTCTCTAGCTATATGAGACCATAGATTATTAGAGACCATATGATTCCTCTACGTGTAAGAGTTTTTATGACTCCATAGATTTACCTTGGCATTCATTACAGTCCATAATGCCTTCCTCACATCACAATTATGGAGGGGACTATTAGAGTCCTTTTTTACTTTGTTTCACTTGATAATAGAGTTTCACCCCTAGAATAATGGCTAGACTGAGCAGACCATCAATGAAATGAAAGATTTGTTTCAGTTTTACTTGAATTAATTTTCTCATAGTAGGTAGGATCATCTATCACTGTTTGAGTTTTCATACAAAAAAATGATTTCATTCCACCATGGGTATGTTGACATTCAATGCCTTGTATGAGTGACCTTATAGGTTACCACTTTGTTGGACTGATCTAGGTGATTCAGAATTCATTTTCCCAAAGTTGGTTTAAGATGATATTATGATGGTAAAAATAATTAATGAGAGGATAAAGAATAAACATAACTATCAATATCTTATGTGTACTCATGAATAAAGCCTATGTAGTTTTATGAGGGAAACCACGTGTTATTGAGGGTCTAACATCAACGTGGATTGAGGATATTTGGCCCTAATAGAGTGATTTAATCAAGATTAATAGGAAATATCTAAATACTATGTGGAATTTATAAATAAGAGTACCACTCAGCTCTAACCACGTAGTTGGACTGGGTACACGATGATTTCTATGTGTTGCAGCTGAGGATGTACATGCATGACCCGTCACATTTTATCAAATAGGGTGAGCAAGAAATTGAGGTTGAAGCAACCATTACTATTTATTTGATGGATATTGAGGATCGATAAGAGAGTATCCTTAATGGGTGGTATGTTCCCCATATGCGTATATGGTGGTAGCATAGAAATATTTTGGAGAGAACCTTGGTGGTGGTGACTATAATGATAACCTAGTGCCCCCATCTTGTTGAGTAGGTTTTTTCTTTTTAGGAAAAAAATCCCTAAGGTGGGGATAATGTAATGACCCATATTTTCCAGGTATTATTTTTTTATGTAGTATTGATTATTTTTTAGACCAGGTGATGAAATGATGTGTGTTTTGGAGGCTTGGAGTGCCTAGTATTGTCGTTTAAAATATATTAAATGATTAAAATAACACGAGAAAATAATTTTAACAGAAAATTATTACAACCCTTGAATGGAAGCCTAGATCAGAAACATAAGTACATTATTTAGTTCATAACATGGTTTATACACTATGAGTGATGTGGCCATTTTTTGTATGGGGAGTTTTTGACCAAAAATTCCCACTGGAATAAAAAAAATTAATTAATTAATCCATTTTATTTATTTTTGATACAACGAACAAATTATCATTTAAGAATATGGTTATATGGAACTTTCAGGGTAGGATGATCAACCCCATGAGATATAGGTGACCATTAGTGACCATTCATCATTAAAGATGAAAAATTAAGACTCTATCAGAGATCATTAAGCCAACATAGTTTGTGGATCTCATCAATGATGGAAACAATACACCATTATTCATGAAAAATCAATCCACAATCCATGTATAATTTTGATTTATGTCTTCCATAATTTTATTCAATCCAATACACTCATAGATCAATTCCATGAACCAAATTGAATAATGCATCATTGATAGATTTAATGTTATATAATTTATCTCATAATTATGTTTTATTCCACTTCAATTTTTTAATTATATGGAAAATGATCAATGGCGAAAAAGAATATTAATGATCATTCATCACATTTCATTGATTATGGATTTCTACCTCATTTATTCATTCAGTCATCGTTGTTATTTTCCTAGGCCAATGGTTTTCCCAATACATTATATATTTACAATGCTTGAAAATTCATTAATATAATGGATTGATGATTTAGGTAAGTATACAAATATAGGTGGAGTTTTGGGAATTGATGAAAATGGGGTACAGATCGAGGGATAACAATACTAAATCTCAAGTTTTTAATTTTTATGAGAGGAAAATGGAGAAATATAAAATAGTTGATATTTTACCTATCATTTTAGTGGCTCTAATCTTAAAAATTACTAATTAAAAGGAAAGTAAACCCCTGATAAAGTGTTATTGGGTGAGATGGATAGTGGAGGTGGAAGATACGAGACATGTATGATCCAAGAATGGGTTCTAGAAAAGTGTGTGATGCACGGAATGTAATATAGAGTTAAATACTCTGAGGGACTATTAATGTGGATATAGGGTTTTCATGGTGGAACAAAATATCACACACAATTTGACCTTATCACATGTTGTGTGACACGTACAAGAAGCTCATAGTGTAACTCAAAGTATACATAGACATGGGTATACTAGGATACATGGACACAACAAACTATACACGGGTTGGAACACTATCAGTCAACGGTACACAGACATAGATAGAGATCTTGGAGAATCATTTGTGTACATATACATGACCTTGTATCACATATTAGTGTCGGTGGCCTCTATACACCATGTATTATACTCACACATTGTGTATATTGAATCTTACATGTTGTGTGATGTGATACCACAAATGTATACTTATGGTTAGCTGGACATGTTATGTACCCTTGTTAACCATCATGTGCACCCTTTTTAGGGAAATTGTATTCCTTCATTTCTGTGTTCTAGACAAGTCTTAGATGATTGTATTTCCTTGGTCCATTCATTCTACGGTACAATGTGGCCTTACATCCACATCACATGATTCTTATCCTGTCTAGAAGATGAATCTCAAATAGAGTTCATGGTGTTCCTCCGTGGGACTGGATTGTGGTCCTCTAACATCATTATACCCTCGGTGCGGTCTGTGTAATTTTTGTTACCTCCTTGAGCATGTCATTGATGATCCCTATAAAAGGACATATTGGTAGAGTTTATTGTATTGTTTTCATATGATCCCCTACATAGTTGGATGATCCAAATTGGTTTTCTAGTGACCATAATGGTTTTGGACATGATCTCATATCATATTATCAAAGTCTTATGAAACTAGTGATCTTTCTAGGTGGGAACCTATGATATTGGCCTCTTAGATGAGTGTATCTGGTGATAACATGAATTGTGGTGTAGATTATCCCATAATGACCGTTGTATCGAGATAAAGACTATGTCTAGCAGTTGGTTGAGAAACCAGTAGGTGTGGTGTTTCTTCTTAATATAAATAGGTTTTGTAACACCCTCAGATTTTATAGAACATTATCTCATTAAAGTAATTCAATAGCTTGCACTACACACAACACCAAGTTCGAGCGCACCACAACTTACCACACTAACCGTTCAAAAAGTGGTTATGAATAATATAAACAAAATTTGGAATCTTATATACTCTATATAATTTTAACATTCATATTATGTGTTTCTTAGGAAAAATTTAAGATGAAATTCATTTTTTGGATAAAAGAAGTATTTTTCAAAAAAAAAGAAAGTTTACCACCAATTAATGGAGAACCTTTTTTAAAAAAATTATTTGACAATTTTATAAATGAAATTTTATGAAATTAAATTATTATTTTTAAGGGAGACATAAAAAATTGGTTTGGATAAATTTTTGGCACTTTTCTGATAACTATCATATTATGATCAATTGTGAAAAATATTATGTTTTAATTGAAAACAATTTTTTAATCGAAATAATTTACAGTGTTAAATTATGCTTTTGAATGGTTTTGATGTATAATTAGGTTATATTTTTATCATTTAATATAATGTAGGTCATTATAAGTAGTTTTTCTTTTAAATTTGACATAAACACATGCCAATCTTTTGATAGTTTTTACATTTTAAAAACCTTCTTTTTGGTTTTGAAAATGGGAATTAATTTTAAATTCATCAATGAGACTTATATTTTTTAAATTTTATTAAAATAGACTTCATTTTTGAATTGGGAATATTTAAATTAGATTATGGTGGATTTTTGGAATTTTTCTGAAAACATTCAATTTTTGATGAATAGTAAAAAACACTACGTTATTATTTAAAACCGACTATTTATTTAAATAATTAATTATTTTATTTAAATTTATTTTAAGTCAAAATATATATATAATACCTATATGTGTTCAATTTAATTCATTGGAGTAATTTTATAAAAAAATTAGATGTATAATATTTTATTGATCTTTTTAACCTATTTTTTCCACCTCTTAAGAGCATTTGCAATTTTGCATAAAACATAATTATACCACTTTTTTGAGTTGAATTTTAAAAATCCAGGAGACTTAGTTAATATTAGTATGTAAAATTTGGTTCAATAATATAGAAATAATTTTTTCTGCATCGAAACTTTTGACTTCTATATACCATGGTTAAAAGATAATAGATTAATTAATTGAAAAAAGGATATCATAATTACCCTGACACATGTAATAATTCTATTGGATAAGTACAATTAGACCAAAAAATCCTTAAGAATAAAATTTTACCCTAATTGCTTCACTTAGATTAGATTAGGACATTTATTATTTTTTTATTTTAAGAAGAGGTAAAAGAGTTAAATTCTATGTTTAATAAACAAACCATTTTTAATATAGGGATATACATAATATAAATTAGACTATAAATATTCATTATAAAAATAAAAATATTTCCTGCATAATGATATTTTATTTATAATTTTTAGACATTATATAATTTAATTTATTTATGACACAATGATGTCGCAGTAATAAACTTAATAATGAAATATTAAAATAATTTATATTATAAATATCCAAATAAATGTGATATGAATCTTTTGATGAATTAAAAAAATGTTCTAGGTTGCTAGGAAATTATATTATTGAACATATGAATTTATTTTTAAGTAATAAATTTGTTTGGTCTTTACCAAAAAATTCATTTATTTAATAATTTCAAAATTTAAATTATTTTGTTTTTAAAACAAATACAATATTATTAGTTGATATATTATTAATAAAAATCTATGGTTCGGTGAAATGTACTTAATAATATTATATATGTCATTAATTAATCTATTGGGATTCTATTAAATGTTTAGAGTATGTTTATTAACCATATTGTGTAAGAATACAAGAAGACGCGATAAAAGTTAAACTATTTAACTAAGCATTAAATATAAAAGTTAAGGTTAAAATGGTATCCTAAGCTTGTAAAAAACCTATTTTTTTAGTGTTCTTCAACCAATACCCACTTTATACTGTAAATAAATCATTTTGGCACTATTAGAAACCGAAAATGATTTTATTATAAAATAATATTTCAAGCTTTTCCTAAAGTGACAGTCACCTCTCTTATAAAATGGCACTTCCTCTTCTCTTAATTTCTCACCTCCAAAGATGTTTGGAACGACCAAAACCTGCCCAAATATACTTCCAAATTTTTTAAATTCATCCTAGAGGCCTTAATTTGGTCATAAATCCATCCTACGGAGCCCTTTTGATCAAATCAAAAGGATGAACCAGAAGAAGAGGTAAATATTGCATCACCTCTTTCGTGTTCTTTTCTTCTTCCACTCCCTCTTTATTTTTTGTATCCATTATAAAATAATAACTCCATTATATTTTATATACTGTTATGTTATTATATAAATGGTCAAGCCATATTGATTATTCTATCCATCCTGTAAATGACAAATTCATCATACGTGCATACATACAGATTACCGTCTCCACGTCGTGGTGTAGTTTTTTATTCAAACACTTCATTATTTATATGGGTATAATAATGAGTATAACTGATTTAATAATAAATATAACATGTTAAGGATTATTTATATATGATATAACATCCAATTATATAGAATACCACCATAAATATAAAGATATTGTCCAGCGTACGTGTGTCCGTACAGATTTCCGTCTCCACGACGCGATGCGATTCATTTCCACGTTCACCATTCAACGATGATTATAAAATATATTTTATTAAAAGGTATGTAATATATATAATAATAATCCTATGGGATATATATATATAAGTTCTTACATATATCTTATTCACTTAGTTCCATTCAATACGATATGAAAACGGAAACACTTGTTTATTCATACGTACTGCCTACCGTCTCCATAAACATTTTTTCCATTTAATATATTTTTTTGTTATATATATTTATATTCTAAATATATATATGATATATAAATCATGTTTTATATTTAGGAAGTATTTAAATCATTATGTAATTGATACAATCAAGATTAACAAGTTAAAACACATTCGATAAAGAAAGTAGTTATTACCCAAAATGTTAATTTAACATGGAAATTATTATTAAATGGTTAGTATAAATTCATAAATGAATCATTAATAATATAATAAATATTAATATGGTTTTTGAATAATTTAATAATGTACTAAAGTCTTTATACATGAGGGTTTAATGTACCCTCGACTAAAGGAAAGAACAAGTAAGGGTTATTTTCACAATCTCTTTATTATCGGAAGTTGTTTTTACATAAGTATCTACTGGGACATATATATATATATATATTCCATTTAAATTTTCCAGAAAAGTTCATTCAATGTGATTTTTATGTGACTTTTTACTAAAACATAAATTTAAGTGTTTTTAATATTTATTCTTCTAAATCATTCGCATTAATGTCCATGTTTTCAAAATTGTTTTTAAGGATTTATTTATATAGATGTGAATGTTTTTAAAATGTTAATTCCTTTCAAAAGTGACATTGTGGTATGGGAAACTTTGATTAAAAATTTTATTTAATTTTAAACCTTTCTATAATATATTTTTAGGAAAAATGGATATTTCTCTCATCGATTTTTACAAATTATTTTCATCTATATCAACATCCTTTGATGAATTTTAAACTTTTTGAAGTTGATTTATTATGATACAAATCATCCATATTGTATTGATGGTTTTGTGATATGTTAGACTATGGATGTGTTATTTTTATACTATTCATTTTTTATGGATAAATTATAGACATTTCATATGCTAGTTTTAACATGAATAATTATGTTATATTTAAACATTTTCATATGAAGAATGTGTTGGACTTAGTATGTTACTGATGGATCCCACTATAGCTCTTCAATAAAACCGTAGGCCTCATGAGACAAACTACTATCTTGGGAATAAGGCCTTGACTAAATCGTATTTGTAGTCTTGGCATAGGGCTTTGACTATGTGGTTATGAAGTCTAGCATTATGCATTTCATCATTATGAAAGTGGCTGTTGATATTGCATGTGATTATTTGACTAGTATAATATCCATGCGAATAAGTAAATGGAATTATTTGATTTTATCTTTTCCATATTATGCTGATGTTTATGTTTAAGAGGATTTTCTTTTATTCGAAAACATTTTCTTAAATGTTTATTCTTATTTATGAAAGTTTTTTCTATATTTTTATCCTTACTAAGAATTTGATCTCACCCCTTTCTAGGTTTTATTTTTCCAATCATGCGAAGAAGTATTTTATGATTGATAAGTAGGTATAAGTTAAGGGATAAATGAAATTATTAAAGGATCATTTATGTTCTGTTTTATTTTTAAATGTGTAATGTAATGTTCATATATGTAATCTGTTTTCCAAGACTAGTAAACTGATCAGTCTTTCGGGACATGATTAATTATAATCATGGAAATGTATTAAAATAATGCACCAACTCTCATAAATTGGTTCGGGTAATTATAGTTGGTTTCAGAGAAATTTTAGCAATAACCTTGTAAATTAGATTTAGAAAATCTCTTATTAGAGAACACTACCCTAAGATAGAATTTGGGGATTAGTATAGAAGAACATCCTAGAATTTTGGTACTGTATAGATTTTGTGAGTTTTTCAAACAATACATCTCTGTCAGTATATGAGCTGGTATAGGCAGCTCTAGCACAGATGTACCTTGGGGTAATACTTGAAAACACCACATTGAGCTAGAATCGAATGAGAACTGGTGCACGACAATGGGCCTTGCTGCAATCTTGGTTACAATACTTTCGAGGGATATGCTTAGGATAATTCTCATTTTATTTACAAACAATTATGAAGGATTTATGAGCATATACCTCCTCAACGTAAACATTTTTGTGATTATGGATTATATCCAAGAACTGTTAAATTTATGTTAAATTTTTTAAAAGTTTGGAATTATACATTACGATTCATAAACTAACCTATTTTATGCCATTGTTAGAAATGGCACCCAGTAGATGGAATGAGACCTCCAACAATACACATGATCCAAAGAGTAAGAAGGATCATATCTTTCATTGTGCTAAGCCAACATTTAGAAAGGAAATAGTCTCCCACATATTATCATCATATGGAGAAATAGTATCATGTGTTAATAAGAAAAGTAAAGAATTTTTTGAGTCCTATAGCTTTTAAGGGAAGCTATAGAACAAAAATATGGTAGAGAGAATGATGGATAATGGGAATAAGGGAAAGAAAGATTTTTCCATATCTAATAACTGAGGAAAGAATAACCTTGGTAAATGATTTAAGGGAATGGAAATTTGTTATAGGTATGATGAAAAAGGACACCGAGTATGTGATTACAAGGGTGAGAAGAAGGTTTAAAATGTACCATGCTTCATCTGCAAGGAGTTGGCACACTATACGACTCAATGTCCAAGTCATTAGAGTATACCCCAAATGCTACTATTGGATAATAATCAAGTTATGATACTACATAAGATGAATAGGAATGATTAAGAGTTCTTATTTTGTTATTAAAGTATTGTGTCATTTGAGTATTGTATTATAAGGATTGTACTGTAGAACAATTTCATTAAAGACTTAAGATTAGTAGAACTAAGAAAGGTGGCTCAATGTAAAGTTAAACGTCATATAAAATACATGTTTAATAGAAAGAAAAAACATTAATATGGTTCTGATACAGAGGTATAGATTTTGGAATAATAGATGATTGATTTGGATAAATTATATTGGATATTATTGACAACCTTAGAACTGGTTAATGGTTTTTTTTCCATCATTCATGGAGTTTACAACATTTTTGGATATAAGGAGTATATAAAGTATTCTATAATGAATAAAGGAGCTTGAATTTATCAATATAGTTATATGATAGTTCATGGTGTTACCATGTTTTAAAAGAATACATGATGAAGTTATTCAAATGTTATTACGTGGAAAAAAGGATCTTCATTGTGTTTACCTTCTTTATAAATTTTGGATTGTGAGTATGGACAAAAGTTTATTGGATAAGTGTAAAGGTTGTAATTTATTATGTTTGACGTTTTATACTGTTGATAAGGTTAAATAATTTCTTGAGATTATTTTTGGATTTTCATAAAATGGACAACCTGGAGGTCAGACGACAACCAGTCGCGTCTGTCAAGGCCACGAGACTTGAACCTGCAATTGAAGGGTGACACGAGCGCATTACCTACCACTAGCCTACGTGATGTCCTAGTTTTTAAAATTTAGTTATTTTAAATAGTCTGATAAACTAATTATAAATTCATTATTTTTGGAACCCTATATGATTATGATAAATATAATATTTTGAATTCTATTATTATTTAGAGTGAAAGATGAGTTGTGGTTGGAATTAGTTGAAGCATGAAACTCTTCTTGTCAAGTATATATTTTCCCAGTTATTCTATGAATAAATTAAGTCATAAAATTTATGGAAGTATATTAAAAAAAATTATCCTAATACCTTATGGTTTGTTGAACCGGTGATATTTTAAATCATCATAGATTGACGGCATTGAGTATCTCAATTGTACACTTGTTTGTCATTGATGACCTCAATCACTCCATATAAATATTTAAATTTTTCTTCCAATTATGTGTCCTTAATTTCTACAAATTTTATTCTAATTGAGATCATAATTTGGTTGTAACATTTTCATTCCTTTTCCCTCTTATTAAGAATAAATTTTATTAACCCAATTTCCAATGCGGGTTTCCACAAACATAGGTTTCTATTTTTTAGCATTTATTTTTGAATAAAAATTTCAAATTGAGAGGATGAAATTTATTTAAGGAGGGGAGAATTTAACACCCCATGATTTCATAGTACACATTATCTCATTAAAGTAATTCAATATCTTACGCTACACGCAACACTGAGTTTGATCGCATCACAACTTACCACACAAATCGTTCCAAAAGAGGTTATGAATAGTATTAACTAAATTTTAAATCTTATACACTATATATAATTCTAACATTAATATTATTTTTTTCTTAGAGATAATATAGGAACAAATTCATTTTTTCAGATAAAAGAAGTATTTTTCAAAAAATGCAATTTTACCACCTTTTAATGGTGAACCTTTTTTAAAGCCAATATTTGACACTTTAATATATTAAATTTAATGAAATTAAATTCTTATCTAGAATCAGGACATAAAAAAAATTTGGATAAATTTTTATTATATTTCTGATAAATTTTATATTTTGATGAATAGTGAAAAGTACTATGTTTTAATTGAAAAAAACATTTTGAATCGATATAATTTATAGTGTTAAATTATGAATTTTAATGGTTTTTAATTATAATTAGGTTATATTTTTATCATTTAATACAATTTATGTCATTATAAGTAATTTCACATTTAAATTTGACATAAACACATGTCAATCTTTGGATAGTTTTTACTTTTTAAAAAAACCCACTTTTTGGTGTTGACAATAGGAATTCATTTTAAATTATTAAATGAAACATATATATATTGAATTTATTAAAAACTGAAATCATTTTGAATTTTGCATATCAAATTTATCTTAGGGTGAATTTTTCAAATTTTTCTGAAAACTTTCAATTTTTTATGAATAGTGAAAAACACTATGTTGTTATTTAAAACCAACTTTTTATTTAAATAATAATTTCTTTTATTTAAATTTATTTTATGTCAAAATAGTTATATAAAACCTATATATGTACAATGTAATTCATTAGAGTAATTTTATAATAAAATTTTATGTATAAAATGTTATTGAAAATTTTAACCTATTTTATCCACCTCTTAAGAGCATTTTGCAAATTTGCATAAAACATAACATTAACACTTTTTTGAGTTGAATTTAAAAAATCAGAGTTACATGGTTAATATCAGTATGTAATATTTGTTTCAATAAGATGAAAATAATTTTTGGCCAACAATAACTTTTGACTCTTATTTACCACGGTTAAAAGATAATAGGGTAATTATGGGTAAAAATGATATCATAATTACTCTAACACATGTACTAATTATATTAGATAAGTATAATTAGAACAAAACCAACCTTAGGAATACAATATGACCCTTTTTGGTCTACTTGGATTAGATTAGGACATTTATTATTATTTTATTTAAAATGAGTTAAAAGAGTTTAATTCAAAGTTTAATGACTAAACTATTTTTAATATAAGGTTATACATAATATAAATTCGACTATAAATATTAATTAAAAAGATAAAACTATTTCCTCCATAATTATAATTTATTTGTAATTTTTAGTCATTAATTAGTTTCATTTATTTATGACACAATGATGAAACAGTAATAACCATAAAAACGAAATATTCAAATAATTGATATTACAAATATCCAAATAAATATAATTTTAGACTTTTATGACTTAAACTATTTTTATACGTTAATATGAAATTTTAGGAAGGAACATATGAATTTTTTAAGAATTAATCAAGTTTTTAGGACTTTACCAAAAATTAATTTATTAAATAATGTCAAAATTGACATAATTGAGTTTTTAAAACAAATACTATATTATTGGTTGATATAATATTCCCAAAAATCTAATGTTCTCCCAAATGGACTTAATAATATTATATATGTCATTAATGAACCTATTGAGGTTCTATTGTAAGTTTAGAGTATGTTTATTAACCATATAGTTTAAGAATACAAGAAGACGCGGTAAAAGATAAACTATTTAACTAAGAGTTAAATCTAAAATATATGGTTAAAATTGTAACAAAAACTTGTCTAAAACCTATGTTTTTAGATTTTTCAGACCCATACCCACCATATACTCTATATAAATCATTTGGGAGCAATTATAAATCAAAAATAATTTTATTATTTAATAATATTTAAAGCTTTTCCTAAAGTGACGCTCACCTCTCTTATAAAATGGCACTTCCCCTTATCATAATTTCACACCTCCAAATCATTTTGTATATTCCAACCCCTGACCAATTATCCTAAAAACATTCTTTCATTCATCTTAGAGTCCTTCATTTGGTCAGAAATCCTTCTTATGGAGCCCTTTTTTCAAATCAAAAGGAAGAACCTTAAGAAGAGGTAAATATTTTATCACCTCTTTCATGTTCTTTTATTATTCCACTTCCACATTCATTGTTTTTTCTATTTTAAAATAATAACTTCATTGTATTATATATACTTCGACGTTATTATAAAAATGGTACAACCATATTCATCATTCTATCCATCCTATAAATGACAAATTCACCATACGTCCGTACATACGGATTACCGTCTCCACGTCGTGGTGTGGTTTGTTATTGAAACAAATCATTATTTGTATGGGTATAATAATGATCATAACTGATGTAAATTATAATTATAACATTTTAATTTTTCAGTATATACTTTATACCATCCAATTACATATGATTTATCCATCAATATAATGATATTGTTGCTCGTGCGTATGTACGGATTATCGTCTCCACGACGCGATGAGATTTATTTCCACATTCACCATTCAACAAAGATTATAAAATATTTATCATTAATAGGTATGTAATATATGAAATAATAATGATAATGGAGAGATATATATTTATTTATTTACTTACATATATCTTATTCACTTAGTTTCGTTCAATACGAAATCAAAACATTAATAGCGTTTATGCGTCTGTACGACCTACCAACTCCATAAAAGGTTTTGTCCATTTCATATATACGTCTATTTTACACACATATATTATAAATATACATGATATATAAGTCAGGTTTTATATTATGAAAGTATTTAAATAATGGCCTATGTGATACAATCAACAATCACAAGTTAAAACACATACGATAAAGAAAGCGGTTATTACCTAAAATCATAATTTAACATAAAAATTATTTTTAAATGGTTATTATAAAGTAATAAATGAATATTGTATTATATAATAAATATTAATATGGTTTTGGTATAATATAATAACATTCTACGATATTTATATATGAGGTTAAACATACCCTCTACTTAAGGAATGTAGAAGGTAAGGGTTAATTTCACAATCTCTTTATTATCTGAGGTTGTTTTTACGTAAGTATCTACTGGGCCATATTTATTATCCATGTACGTGTTTCATAAAAAAGTATTCAAAGTGATTCTTTTTAAGGGATTTTTTTATAAAACATCATTTTAAATGTTTTAAATATTTATTATTCTAAATCATTCTCATTAATGTCCATGTTTTCAAAACAGTTTTAAGGATTTATTTATATGGACATAAATGTTTTTAAAATGTTAATTCCATTCAAAAGATTCAAATTAGTATGGGAAAAATTGATTCAAAAATTTCATTAAATGTCTTCCTTTCTAAATTGTGTTTTTATGAAAAAGTAATATTTATCTAAATGATTTTTACAAATCATTTTCATCTATATCAACATCCCTTGTGGATTTCAAACTTCTTTGATGTTGATTTGTTATGATAAAAATCTTCCATATTGTCTTGAAGGTTTTGTGATAAGTTTGACTATGGATGTGTTATTTTTATACCATTCATGGTTTAAGGATAAATTATTTACATTTCGTATGATACTTTTAATACGAATATTTATGTTATGTTTGATTCTTTTCATATGAGGAATGCATTGGACTTAGTGTGTGACAGGTGGAGCCCGCTATAGCTACTCGATGCATCGGTAGGTATCAAGAGAAAATAGTGTGTCTTGGCACAAGGGCAAGACAAAATCTTATTTGTAGTCTTGGAACAAGGTCTTGACTATGTGGTTATGAAGTCCGGCATTATGCATTTCATCATTATGGAAGTAGCTGTTGATATTGCATGTGATTATTCAACTAGTAGAATATCTATGCGAATAATTAAATGGAATTGTTTGATTTTATATTTTCCATATTATTATGAATTTTGAGTTTAAAAGGATTTTTTTAGTCTAATACATTTCCTTAAATGTTTATGCATATTTATGAAAGATTCCACTATATTGTTATTTTTACTAAGCATCTGAGCTCACCCATTTCTGTGTTTTTTCCTAGGATGAGAAGAAGTGTTTTATTATTGATAAGAATGGGTTTTCTAAGAGATCAATGGAGTTCTCAAAGGATAGTTTATTTTGGGTTTTATTTTCTAATGTGTAATGTAATGTTCATGTATGTAATCTATTTTCCCCGACTGATAAACTGATCGGTATTTTGGGAAAGGATTCCATGTAATCATGAAAATGTATTAAAATAATGCACTGACTCCCATATATAGGGTTGGTGAATTACAATTTATTCTTTTATAAATGTATTGCTAAATAATTTTATTGAGTCAGATATTATATATTCATAGGTTTTCTTGTTTTCATGGTTTCCAATTGTTTATTATTATACTCCCATATGCATGGGCTCTTCTAGCACGTTCCATGTCTTATGTAGAAGAAAACTCATTTGACAGTGTCCGAAGAGGATGCAGAGTAGGTGGAGCATATATAGATCTAGAAATAACGATGTGATTTATTGGGAGTGTGAATTTTATCTTTGTTTTTACCGTTATATTAGGTTCAACTCTTTAATTTTTTTTGGGCTTGTAATTAGCCTATATTTTTCTTTATATACTTTATTCTGATTATCTGGTTATGGGATTAATGATTTATACCAAAATTGATTTTAGTTACTTTTAGTTTTATAATTTTATGGGAATTGAGATATTTGTGTGTGTATAAGTACATTATGTTGGGACTATGATGGATGGTAAAGGATTATGGAAGTTGAAGAAGCTTTTTTGTAAAAGTGGATTGTATTTTGTTTTCAACAAAGACTATGATAAAAATAAATCAACTAAATTTTATTATTTGTTAATATAGTATATACCATCATATTCAATATAATTTTACCTTAAATGGAAGTTAAAATCCATCATAGAGAATAAGTTTTTTTCCAGATGAAAAGGATCATCACACTCATCTTGAGTATGTAAGAAAAGAACAGATAGTAATGTGGGAGAACCATAGAATGAATGAATATGATAATAATGTGATGATGAATTCCCTAAATTTTAGATCACTAAAATAATAAGTATGTTTAAATTTTTTTGATGAAATCATTGTAAATGAATGGGGAATGAAATGGATGATGCCAATTATATTAAGCCTAGTCATAAACATGTCAATCATATTCATGTTGAGTGGGAAAGAAATGTGTTTCTTGATTACTTTGTCGTTAAAATAAATTCCATTAAAATATATATGATGTTAAAGGTTGTCATCAACGAATTCAAAACACAAGTAGAATATTCTGAATGAAGTATGTTGATAAAGTCAAAGCTGTTGAATAATGATCCATCTTATTTAGCATACAATTTTATTCATCAAATGAAGAATGGTTGAGTAGGAAAAGTCATTTTAATTATATTCATAATAGAAATAATATACGTATACCATCCCATCATACTCATTATATCATTTTAGTCATCTATGAATGAAAATATTGGGACCAATGAATGTTAAGTAAACAAAAATTATGTGATTGAAAATATGAAGAAGGAATTTAGAGCTTAATAAACAATGTATTAAATCATTTGTAAATGGCTGAATTACATTATTAATCATTGAAATGGGCCAAGATTAGGGATGATGAAGAATATTTTGATATACAATTTTCTTCATCATAACAGGACAAATCATAATCATAATTGGAGCCAGACATTAGAGAGCTAGAAGGGGAAACAAATGTGCTGATAATTAGAAGCATCAATTTGAATGAAGATATTATGTTTCAATCATTTATGCTTAGTGGAATGTAATGAATAAAATATATTATGAAATCCAAATGATTAATCTGAATGGGGTTCTCCATGGATATAAAAGATTTTTATTTCTTCATATTTATAAATTTGTATAGGGCATCATAATGAAGAAATCATATTAAGAAAATTGTAATGGGATATCAGAATTTTTATGGTGATTCTAAAAGATTTTATAAGATATTTTAAGTGATTAGAATATTTTAGATGGATCAAGAAGAAATGATAAGAGTTGAGAAACATTGATGAAGTCAAGTTTCACCTAAAATTTAATGAAACATGAAAATTTACACAATTTGTTTGAGTGGGAATGTTTTTAGGAATCTCACTCAAACCACATTTGGGGTGAGTATAAGAGGAAAAAAATATTTCTTTTCTGAATAATGTATTTTTCATTATATGATGAAAGAAGGGTGATTTTTGAAGAAATTAAAGAGAGAAGAAGTGGTTTCCAGATTTATTTCATGAAAAAATCATATACGAATAATGGTAAAGAATAAGAGATGAGACAGTAATGTATAGAGATGATCATTGTATTCTTTTGATTATTTTATTAATCTAGATATCATATTGGGGATTATTTTCATATTGATATTTCTATACTAGGATAGAATGTGTTTAGAATTATCTCAATCATATTCTGATAGAGGTATGTTTTATATATTAAGGAATCAGACTGGAAAAAATCAGAATAGGGAATTTGATTGAGTTTTATTATAATGTCCATGAAGATCATACAATTATCTGGGTAAGAATGTGATGTATTTTTTTAAAATGTTTATATTTGGGACAGATTATAAAGAATCACATAACATAATTTATTAAAAAAACATTGTATTACATTGTTTTTTATAAGATAAGCACACAAAATATTTTATTGTTTTCACATTGTTGTACAATTGAAAGGGTATATCCTACTCATTGTATTCCACACAAAAGGATTTTTTGATAGTTTATTCTAAGGTATTGCATCATTTTATAACCAAACCATGGATGAAGCTAATCTAATTTAATAGTGAACCTTATAATTTTATATGTTCTTGTGGATGTGGGTGTGAATTATTTTTAGTAGGGAATGTATTATTTAACTGGAGTCGAATGTTGTTTCATTTCATAAGGAAATAAAAATTAAATGATATCACTGATTCACACATCCCTCTCTTCATGATATAATTATCCTAATTGGGAAAGTAAAAATTGTATTAGTGTGAACGTTCCATTATTATTTATTTCCTATTGTTTTCATGATAAGTTGATGGAGACTCTGAATTATGGTAATAGTATCATAATTCTACTTTTCGATGTAATAAACTGTAATATATAGAAACATAGAATGTTCTGTAATATTATTATTGTTGGTTATAATGTGCTTGAATCTTTAACAAATGTATTTCCTCTTATTGTTGACCGAGATCTTCTCACATCTATTGATAAGATGAAAATTGAGAATGATGGAAGAGACAAGAATGTTTAACATCATCACTTTATGAATTTTAATTCATGTGGGTGTAGGTATTTTCCAAAACAAAAGGTTTAATGGATATATTTCATAAAATATAATAATGTAATACAAAATTGAAGGTGAAAAAATTAAAAATATAGAGGCTGATGTATGAAGATTTTAATATGGGTGAGTCTGAATCTGTCAAGGATTTATTTACCATTTAAAATGATATTATAATCACTATCATATGTCATTTCCAAAAACTATAAGGTTATAAGGTTTTTTAAAACATAATAAGTATCATTCCAAACATGTTTGATGTAAACTTTCCTTCATTGTAAAATCTAGATCCTAAAACATTATCTCAAGAGGATTTCCATGGAACTGTCATCACATATAAATTGAGAATGGATAAAGATATGTTAAAAAAAAGTTGATAAAGAAATGTCTTTCATGTTTTCCAATAATGTTAAGACCTATAATATTGTTTTCAAAACATAACTTAAAGATTCTAGTTCCATAAATGTGGTATATAAAAATCATGTTTATATTTTATCAATGTCATCTAAAAATCATAAAAGAGGTATATAAAAATATAAAATAAAAAATCCCATTAAATTATTTTAACATGAAGTCATTGAAAACTATATGGATTATAGTCCTCAAATAAAGAAGGAATAGGATAGTGATGAATAATAAAATAATTCATGAAGATTTTTGAATAAATAGGTTGAAAATGATAATTATACATTCATAGGGAAAGATAAAAAAAATTCTTCAAATCCAAAAGAAAAAGTTTCTTATGTAAGGACGAAAAAGAAGGTAATGAATCTGAATCTGAGCATGTTGGTGGGAATATTTTTATAGAAATAGTGATTAACATGAAATTTAGAAAAAATAACTCTTATGAATAATGAACTCAACTAGAATGACATCTAAATGTAGAATTGATATAATGTAGGATATATATTAGAAGATAAGAGAAAAAAATCAAGAAGTTTAAGAGTGAAGGATACACAAAATGACCAAGAATAATTCCTTGATAAGAAATAAATTTTGTTTAATGAATTCAATTGAGGAGGAAAATAATCATAATGAGCATTTGGAAGTGAAGATGATGGAAAAACAACAAGAGTAGTAATTTTCCCACCAACAACACATTAATGAGAACGAGAGAAATACATGTTTTAAAAAAATCTATATCTGAACTTGGTTATATTTATCATATTGAAAAATAGGGTATATATCAACAATAATTAAATTCAAAGGAAGATAAGAATTATGTAATTGTTTCCGAAAAGAAGAAAGATCGAAAGGTTATTTATTTGGATAAGATCAACAAATTAATGAATTCAGATGATTTGAGAAAACATTATTTTGAAAATGTTTTTAATCATTATGAATAGATAAAATTTCTATTAATTTTGATTCCGATAAAGATAAAAATTAATTGAAGGTTTCTATATGAAACATAATATTTAGTGGTTCAGGTAATAAATATACGAAAGTTGTTGACAAACATGTTCCAAATTCCAGTGAGTGTGGAAATATCATCAAATGAAATTTCAATTTCTATATGTACTGTGTTTATTGATGTGGATTCAAATAGTGAGAAAATATTTTTTCATTCAATCAACAAAATAACTATTTTCCCACAGGTTATAGAAGGGAATGTTTAAGTGGGAGTCAATTTATTCAAACGAAGAAATCATAAAAGGTAGTTTTTAAAAAACCTGAGAAGATTGGAGTAATGATTAAAAATAGGTTCCAAAATATTGAATATTTTTTCAATGATGAGAAAACCTAGAAATCATTATAATGGTTGTATTTTTTGGTTTCAATAAGAAAAAATGTTTTGTAATAATTCACAGAAGCATGAGGTGAATAAATAAAATAGAGAGGGAAAAGCTCTTGTTGTTGAAACCAATATGAAAGATACAAAATCGTAATGATTTTGGATTGTTTATAGTGGGTGTTATTTTCATATAACATAATATTTAATGTTTTTTATGACTGTGAAATTATTTAGAGACTGATCTATGACATATGGTAATGATGATTCCTTGAGAATCACAGGTATTTAATGAGCCATCATTGGGAAAGAAAAAATGAAATCCAATAAAATTTTATATGTTGATGGTATAAAACACAACTTTTTATGTGTATCAAAACATTTTGATGAGGTTAAAAAATTTATATATAGAAAATATGGGTTTTTTGTGAAATGATTAGAACGTGGAATTATTTTTACAGGAGTCCAACTTATAAAAATAAAAATTATTTTAGGTTGGTGAAATTAAAATATCTTGTTACTTGAGTATGGAGGAAGAGAATCAATTGTGGCCTAAAATATTGGGACACATGTGTTAGAGAAACATGAGAAGTTTATCAAAATTAGAAAGTTTATGTGATATTCCATATTTTATAAGAATAAGACATTGTTGTTTCACTATTTATCATAATGGAAAAATTACAAAGTTATTGCATATGAATGTAGATATTTATTGAAACCAACCCTTAGAGAATTTTCATTATTACATATGTGGTTAAATGAGAAAAAAATTAATAATGGGAGATTATTACATCATCACTTCAATTTATGACATTATTCACATTACATTTGTTATGTATATGAAAAATAATTCTGATGACTTGTAATTGTATAATGGTTTTGAAGGAAAGATGAGAATGAATGTGAGTATTCAGTAAGAAGATGAGGGTTGATAATGGTGGTGAGTTTAATAATTAATATTTTTAAATATATCCTCAAATTCATGCAATTAATCATTGGTATAGTTCCATATAGACTACTCAAAAAAACGGGATAGCTGAAAGACACAAATAGTTGTTTGGAGGAAATGAGGAAAAAAATGTTACATGTACATAGAAATTCTCATTGCTATAAGAGGAAATCCATTAGTACTTCTTTTTATATTAATAAATGATGTTTCTATAGACCAAGTTCATATATGACTCCACACAAATTATTTTATTTAGAAACTCAAATTTTAAAACACTTAAAATTTTTTAGGAGTCTATTCATCATAAATAATAAAGGTTAAATAATTTTAATGTTAGATCATAAAGTTGAAAATGAAAATTTTCATTGCTATTATCTAAATAGAACAGGGTAAATATTTTCCAACAATGAAATATGAAGAATTATTCATTCTACTAATGTGAATATTATTGAAACGTCATAATAGGATAAACATATTCATTAAGATAAGGAACTTAAGAAGGATAAGGAAAAAGTTATGGTAAGAAAACATACAATTGTAATCCTACTTAACTAGAAGAATTGCAGTCAATTATTTCAAGAGATGTGGAAGATACTCACAAATCACTTCAAATAATGAGGAAGAAAATGGAAGATCATAATATTAATGGTGATCAACATAAAAATTTTCAAATAAGAAGAATAACAAAATGCTATTACACATACATCATTATATTCATAAGTCAAGGTGAATGATGTGAATGAAGAGTTTAAGCTCCCGGAATGGGTTCAAGGTCAGATTGAAGAGTTGGATCAGATAGGAAATAACGATACAAGGGAACATTTTTATAAGATATAGAAATAATAATATTAGTACATAGTGGGTATTCCAAAACAAGATAAATATAAAACATTATGTGATCAAAAACAATGAAAGATAATTTTGTAAAAGTTACTCACAATTTGGAGGTTTTTTTTTGATGAATCAATTTCATTGATGCAAAGGTTAGAAACCATCCAAAATTTTCGTTCTAATTCTACATAATAAAGTTAACTTATTTTCAAAAGGTTGTAAAGTCCACATTTCTATATGGGGATCTTCTTATAGAACTACCAAGTGACTTTGTTATTAGGAAATATAAAATTTATGTTGGATGAATGACGAAATCCATATATGCGATGAAACATGCTCTAAGAAGATGGTATTCAAAATTAGATACTTATTTATGGAAAATGATTTTTAAGAAATGAATTATTGATTATAATATTTACATAAAATAAAGATAATAGGTACTTCATCATATTTTTTATGTCAATGACATTATCATTTTTGGGAATAATTAAATATCATATGAAAACATTTCTGTAGACTATAAAATTTTGTTTCTGATATACATGCCGGGTGAAATTAAATATATTCTTGGGTTAAAAGTAATTAAAAATAAGAAAAAAAATTTTATTTTCAAATAAATGTATACTAAGGAACATCTTAAGAAGATCAACAATGAAAATTCAAAACATGTTACCACACTGATGTTTGTGGGAAAAAATATTTATAAATATGAAAAAGGTAAGGAAGTTAATCAAGAAATAATTTCAAAAATTGATTGGACATTTTTTATATTTGAAGGCATAAAGACCATATATTGTTTAATTTCTTACCATATGTGTAATATTTTTGAGTATGCCTAAAGAAAACCATTTAACTTAGAGAAAAAAATCACAAATACATCAAAGTCACAAAAAATTTCGTAGTCAGGTTAGATAACATCAAAATTACTTATTTTTCTAGGTATTCATATTCTGATAGGGAGGGTAACGTTGACGATATAAGATCCACAAAATGTGGATTTTTCATTCTGAGAAAAAAAATTGTTAGTTGGATTACAATAAAATGAAATACAGTAACTCTCAGTGAAAATGAAGTTGAGTATGTTGTTGCTTCACAAGTATCTACCCAAATTATATGGATTAAAAATCAATCATAAGTCTTACTTATGGATGTGAAGATACCCTTTCTCTTGGTTTGTGGAAATCATAGTGAAATCAATCTCACTGGTAATCAGATTCAACATTCTTGTGCAATGAATATTGATATCCAATATAATTTCATTATAGAGCATGTGGAGAAGAATGAGTTGAAGTTGGAGCATGTTCCTACATTGAAACATGCTTTTAAAAATCATACAAGACCTTTAATTAAGGAATTTATTACAAAATTAAGGTTGAACATGGGCATCTATCGTCATTATCTTCGATGTTTTAGCATGCATTTTCGTACCCTCTATCATATCACATTTAAATGTTGTTTCAAAGGAGGGAACTTCTTCACAAATATATCCTTATTGATGTATATATATGGGGGTTGTTCTGGGTAATTTTGGAATCCTCTTGTGTATTGTTCATGATCTATTCTAACTATTTGTGGGATTGGTTGTAGGAAACCTATTTTTTTATTCAATAGAATTTTAATATGTGGATAATTTTGAGGAATAATGTTTTGAAGAAAAGATGAAGAAGTTTCATGATCACTTCTTTTGATATCATGGTTTTCTTGTCAACTATTCTTGTTTATTAAAGTGACTTATGTCACATATGCATAGAATTTTTTATATGTAATCCATATATTAAAGATAAAAAATTACATGATTTATATATATTTTCTGAAAACCCAATCCAATGGGGGAGATTGTTGGTAATAAGATGGAAAGAGTGGGTTTATAGAAGATAATGAATGTTGGTTTTAAATAAGTATTGTTTTTTGATGTCAACGAAGTATAAAAATAAAATAAATCAGAAGACTTTTTTTATTAATAAAAATGGTAGTAAACATCATATTTATGAATATAGGTATCACAATGGTTGAGATATTCCATCTTATTGAGTTGTTTTTTCTGCATGAAAAGGATAACTAGACTGACATCGAGTCTAGACTGGAAGATGAAATCATAATGGGTAGAATCAGATTATGTATTACTATGTTAAAAATGATATGATTCTTTGATAATTTTGGAGTTCTCATAAATCATAAGTATGTTGAAAAAAATGTTACAAAAGATTAGTGAAAGAAAGGGTGATTGAAAGAGATGTTTCCATCAAAATTCAGTCTGATTGAAAACATGTAATTATTATTTAAGTTGATCATGAAACAATAGATTATGATGAAGTTATGGGATGTTAAAAAACATTCCATTATATGTTAGATGATACTAAAGTTGATATTCAGTGTATTCAAAAATTCAAGAAGATGTTTTTGAATGAAGGATATTTCTGAAGTGGATGTTTTTGAATATCGATCCATTGTATTATGTATAACATTTTATTCATTAATGTAAGAATTGGTTGAGTATGATAAGTCATTGGTATTGTATTTAGAAGATAAATAACTTTCTGATACTAATACTTCATAGTCATTGTGTCCTCATACTCGTCAAAGGAATAATTTTATTAAATCGATGGATATAATGAAAACGAAAATTATGTGGTGGACAATATGAAGAATAAATCCATAACTTAATCAAACATTTTTTCAACATTCATTGAATGGTTGAATTAATTTTTTCTGTCATTCAAATGGGCCAACAGAAGTGATTCTAGAGAATCTATAGATTTACATTTGTCTTCATCATAATGATACAAATCAATTTAATAATTGGAATCAATCATCAGAGAGATTAAATGATATATAAACGTGTTATAAAGGGGAAGGTTAAATTTCAATGAAGAAGTTTTGTTTCCATAATTTTGGTACAAATCAATGTAATGAAGAAAATGAATGGGGAATTGGAATGAAGAATCAGAATGAAGAATCAAAATAGATTTCTATAAGATGATGAATGATATATATTTATTCATATGTGAAATTGGAATGGAGAATCTAAATGAAGAAACAATACTGTGAAAATAGGAATGGAAAATTGGAATCGATCTAGTGTTTCTAAAAAAAATATAGAAGAGAGATGTTATTTTTAGGTGATTCATGAAATACTGAGAAAAAACAAGAAGAGTTGATAATTTTTTATGATGCCAAGAAGCACATGAAATTCAAGGAAACATTATCATTCGGGTAATTTGGTTGATCAAGAATGATTTCTGGAATCCCACCCAAACCACATCTGGGATGAGTATAATAGGAAAAAAATACATTGTACTATTCTAATTGTTGTATTGTTCATGATAATTTGAGAAAAGGTGGAGCACAAAAGAAATTATAGAGAGATTAATAGGTTTTTGGATTGTTTATCATAAATAAATCACACCATAAAGAGTAGAAAGGAAAAGAGGAAATATTTTAATGTATTTAGCTAGTCATCATATTCGTCTCATTATCATATTCATGCATTTTTCGTATTGGTAAGGAGTATGGAATGTGGATTACCATACTAGTGCAGAAAGTGTTCCGAATTTTCTCAATTGTATTCTAACATAGGTGTTGCGGGGAGCGCCCCTGCGCGAGAGGCAATTCCCACGGAATCACCCAGGATCTTTTGGGTGTTTTGGTTAGTTAAAATCCGAAATGCATAAACAACGTTTATTTTAAATTTATTAAAAGAAAATTGATAAACATATAATGTTCAAGTTGCAATTCCATAACATTAGGAATGAAAAAAATGAGTTCAACAACAGTGAACAACGCACTAGTAGTGAAAATTACAATAACATATTAAATTCAAAACTGACATATTTGAATTAATATTCCAGAAGCAGCGAATTCATTCAGCAATTTACAAGTCGAACAAAAGCGGAAATAGAAAGAAGTAAAAGGGACATCAAGGATTTACGGACTTCGGCCATATGGCCTACGTGCACGGGGCAGGATCATCAGGTTTTTTCACAATGCAAGAACAAAGGAGTACAAGAGGAAACAAAGGACATAGCAACACACAAGCTAAACTGGACATAAAACAGAAATAAGACATGACGAAAAACAAACACGCACAAGCTTATAAAAAATTGACAATGAAAAAACTATAACAGGACCGTGACCCCCTTACCGGGGTTCGGCCAAACCTCTATGGATGAAGAAGCTTGTAAAAGGGTGCTGAAAACGTCGTCGCAGAGTCCAGTAGGTCAAATCCTCCATGATCCATGTTGTTGTCAAGGTTTGTATCCATGAACCAATTTCTATGTCCTTGAGCATGTCGCCATCTAGGAATAACAATGGCAATCAACACATGATGCCGCTGTCTAAGGCTCTTCTGCAGTGCTGTCCAGGTGCGAGTGACGTAAAGAGTCAAAGGCACTGACCAAGCTCATCATCTTCACCCAAATCTGACACTGTTGAGGCACGACATCGCAAGAACAGACTGCCGGTATGTAGATTCCAAAAAATCACCACCACCATGGAATCTTGAATCTATATTCAACAACAGGAACCGCTGCACGACACTGGTATCCAAGAAAGGAACTAGAGATGCCAACTCTAGCTGTGGCTGATCTCTGCGAGCAGCACCATGGACCTGCCAAGGTCTCGTCCGAACTCCTTCGCAGCAAGCCTGACGATACGGTCTGCCTCCTTCAAGGCTCCTCTGGCGAACAATGGATCACGTATCCAATCCCAAATCAGAAACCCTATACTTTTCGTGTCCCTCAGCTTCTCTCCGGTCATGATGAAAACTGAGTTTCCGTTCAGATCTGGAGCGAATAAGATCTGGCACCGTCCAAGAACCGTCGTTCCCAACCAGATCTGTTGTGTACCGGATTTTCAGACCTCCAGCGCGGGTGGCGCGAAGTAGGGTTACGATGACCTTGCAATCGTCCAAGGATTCCGATGTTGAAAGAAGACGGCGGGCCAGGTGATGGCGGTGAAGGCAAGATCGGGCGAGGCGATGGCTGCGAGCAATTACGGCACTGCAATCTTGCGGAGGAAGACGAGGCATAGGTGGCCCTGCTGAAAACTGCCGAATAGAAAGCGGGACACGCGGATGGGTGGGAGAGCTCAGGCGGTTCCCAAATTTCCACTGTGTAACAAACTCCTCAACAAAAAATACATATTAAATAAATTTCAATTTAATTAAAAAAAAAGGAATAACAAATTCCCAAATCTCCACCTTGGAAATTAAAATGCTTGAAAAAAATTAATATACAACAACATCACGCACTCCACCTTGCAAATCAAAACTCCTAAACAACATGATGATTATGCACCACCTGACATCATCAACTTGGGGATATACAAAACAAGAAACAACCTAAAGGGTATGACCCAAACTGTCCCCCAACCATGTATCAACTGTGACATATGTCGCCCGAAGTTGAATGACCTCGAAAAGATGATAAACATGTTCAGAATAAAACAATTCTAAACAACTGCATGATAAATCCATACCTTCACTTACCTGAGTCGCGCTCTGAGACGATGCCAATGAGGAAATCATTGACTAGCAAATCACATGCCATCAGGTCCTTGGAACAGCTCACCAGTGCCTGCAGAACACCAACAAAACAGAGCAGTATACATCCTCACACAAAACATGGCAAACCAAAACTCAGATATATTCACATAGAATGTAACTTAGTACAAAAAAAAGTGCAATCATGAAAAACACAGCAGAAAAGGAAGCAACAAAGAGAGAGCAACAGAGATAGCACATGCATAGTAAATGAAACAACCCAAAAAGAGTCGCCACCTGAACCCACAAAAAAACATATGAGGACCAATGGACCAAGAACCATCGGCTTTAAAACCGAAACACGCCGCCTGGACTTTCGACGCAAGGAACCATAAGATCCTCAACTGAATGGATTCAGAATCTCCACAATAGGAGACGACCGCCTAAACAAAAGCCAAAAAGATACTTCCTTACACAAAGGGGAAACTGCAAGGACACATGCAAACAGTCTCAACATCCCAAGACAGCTCTAAAATGCGAGAACAAAGGATGGGAGCCAGTTAGAAACTAGGGGAAAACAGGCCACTAAAAGGGCCACACATCCTAGTCTAGACGTACTAATGGCACACGGTTCCTAGGAAACCAAACAAAGCCGCTAAACAGAGTCGAACGGCAAAAAAAGAGGCTTGGTGGCCAACCAAGCTACAATGCACCCACAAGCTACCCAAACCTAAACACCGAACTCACAACGGGACCATACCCGGAGCCAAACAGTCCTAAAGGATGCAGAGGAACACAGCGGAGCTAACATAAGCTCATCTCCTAGGAAAAAGGTGAACACTAGAGACACAAGATCCTGCCAAGACCTTACTGCTAACCAGCTCTCAAATATAGGAAAACCTCATGAAGTACCCATTCCTACCCCGAAACCATAGACACACATAGGTAGAAACTACCAAGAGGCATCTTTTGAGGCTTAGACAGGTAAAGGAAAATGGAAAGAAAACAACGAGGAATCAAACTACCAGCAGCAGAATGAAATTACAACCCAAGAGAGCTAACGACCTAGCTGAACAAAACAATCAAAGAATGCGGCAACAAGTAAAATCCACTAAAAAAATCATTCGAAAGCAACAAACAATTGATTTCAAATTTTAACAAAGCAAAAAATTAAACCCAATTAGGCTCTAATACCACTTTGTTGCGGGGAGCGACCCTACACGAGAGGCAGTCCTCATGGAATAGCCCAGGATCTTTTGGGTGTTTTGGTTCGTTAAAATCCGAAATGCATAAACAACATTTATTTTCAATTTATTACATGAAAATTGATAAACATATAATGTTCAAGTTGCAATTCCATAACACTAGAAATGAAAAAAATTAATTCAAAAATAGTGAACAACGCACTGGAAGTGGCAATTACAATAACATATTAAATTCAAAACTAGCATATTTGAATTAATATTCCAGAAGCAGCGAATTCATTCAGTAATTTACAAGTCGAACAAAAGTGGAAATGGAAAGCAGTAAAAGGGACACCAAGAATTTACGTGCTTCGTACATATGGCCTACATGCATGGGGCAGGATCATCAGGATTTTTCACAATGCAAGAACAAAGGAGTACAAGAGGCAACAAAGGACAAAACAACACACAAGCTGAACTGGACAGAAAACAGAAATAAGACGTGACGAAAAACAAACACGCACAAGCTTATAAAAAATCGACAAAGAAAAAACTATAACAGGACTGAGACCCCCATACCGAGGTTCGGACAAACCTCTATCAATGAAGAAGCTTGTAAAAGAGTGCTGAAAACGTCGTCGCAGAGTCCAGCAGGTCAAATCCACCATGATCCATGTTGTTGTCCAGGTTTGTATCCATGAACCAATTTCTCTATCCTTGAGCATGTCGCCATCTAGGAATAACGACAGCTATCCACACATGATGCCATTGTTAAAGGCATAGCGCTGTCCAGGTGCGAGTGACGTGAAGAGTCACAGGCACTGACCAAGCTCATCATCTTCGCCCAAATCCGACACTGTTGAGGCACGACATCGCAAGAACTGACTTCCGGTATGTAGATTCCAACAAATCACCACCGCCATGGAATCTTGAATCTATATTCAAGATCATGAACCACTGCACGACACCAGTATCCAAGAAAGGAACTAGAAATACCAACTCTAGTTGTGGCCAATCTCTGCGAGCATCACCTGCCAAGGTCTCCTCCGAACTCCTTCGCAGCAAGTCTGACGATACGGTCTGCCTCCGTCAAGGATCCTCTGGAGAACAATGGATCGCGTATCTGATCCCAAATTAGAAACCCTCTGCTCCTAGTGTCCCTCAGCTTCTCTCCGGTCTCAATGAAAACCGAGTTGCCGTTCAGATCTGGAGCGAATAAGATCCGGCGTCGTCACCGTCGTTCCCAACTAGATCTGGTGTGTATCGGATTTTAAGACCTCCAGCAAGGGTGGCGCGAAGCAGGGATACGATGACCTTTCAATCGTTCGAAGATGCCGATGTTGAAAGAAGACAACGAGCCAGGTGTTGGTGGTGAAGGCAAGATCGGGCGAGGCACTGGTTGCAAGCAATTACGGCGCTGCAATCATGCGGAGGAAGACGAGGCGTAGGTGGCCCTGCTTAAAACCGCCAAATAGAAAGTGGGACATGGGGATGGGTGGGATAGCTCAGGCGGTTCCCAAATTGCCACTATGTAACAAACTCCTCAACAAAAAATACATATTAAATAAATCACATTATAATTAACAAAAAAAAAAGGAATAACGAATTCACAATAGGTGAATTTTAAGGTCATCAAGAGCTAATGGGCCCTTCGTCTTCCAGTAGTAGTTTCAGAGCTCTCTCAGTCAGCCTTCAACATTCATCAGTTCTTCATAAAAGAGTTTGTGTCTGCATGGGCTTGTGAATATAGGAGGTGTGGATCTTGGGGATTATCACTCTCTAGATGGTCATGGGACTACCACTTTGGTAAGGGGTCTCCTCATGAAACATTTTGGGTTTGTTTTCCTGGCCTCCTTCTCCATTTCCACAAATCGGCAATTCTGAAAGCTATTGGAGACTCCTAGGGTTCTTTTCATTGCTCGGATGATAATACCAAGCATCTTCAGGCCACCCCCAACCCGCATCTCTATGTGGAAATGAATCTCTCGATGAAACTACCTCAATGAGTTTTGTTGAGGGTGACCAATTGTTTCCTTTGGTTGCATATTGTTTTTTATCAGTCTCCCACTACATTTTGTGGTTTCTATGGTCATAATGGTCACTCAGAGGCCGTCTTCCAGAAGAAACATTCGAAGGCTATCTCATCGGGCTCCGGCTCTCAGGCTGGCCATATTGTTGGCCTCTGGGGATCCTCAGCAATGGCGATATGTCATATGACTGTTAGGGAGTGTTTTTAAAATACAAATTTTTAACGGTAATCATGTGTGTGGTGACTCATGCCTGGGTGTTCCCTCTATTGCATTGGTTCCCCTATCGATCACGACATCTGAGCAGATAGAATTTATTGTTCTGTCTCTGGGCCCCAGTCCTTTTGGTCATACATCTATTTTGAGTCCCCACAAGTCTCTGAAACTGCCTTCACTAGCGTTTCTCATCTCCTCATAGCTATCCCAAGAGTATCTGCAGTTATCCTAGGTTAGTTGTCTTGTGTCCCCGGTTGAGCAGGTTCTACCTTTGGAGATGCCCGTTGTGTTGGCGAATAAGATTCAGGTTGGGCGTTCGTCTCCTCAATGGCATTTCTAGATCTCCTTGTTATAGGAGGATATGACTAGGTGTATGCCTCACTCTCCTCTGAAGTTGTCCGTGGAGGACCTGGATGTTTCCTTCAAAAAGAATAACCTTTCCCCTAAAAGGGGTCCCTCAATGGATGTGCCGATGGGGCCTATCACGTGTTCTAAGTCGAAAGAGTCAGGATAAATTTTCACCCCAGTTCCCTATATCTCATGTGGCCAGAAGGGATGGAAGTGCTCGAACTAATGATATCCCAGATTATCTAGAATGCACGGGGCATGGGATCCCAAGCGAAGCGAACCGTGCTTTCTTCTCCTCTGAAAGAAGAAAGCATCATTCTTCTATCATTTTTTTTCTCGAACCCAAACAAAATCTTAACAAACAATCTTCTTTGGCCAGTGGAATGGGGTTTCTGAACACATTGAGCGGGTACCCAGACAACAAGCACATTTGGATATGTTGTATGGTACTCTTCTCAGTTTTGGTATTGAGTATCACTTATTAGTGCATCTGCATCTTGATCTTAGAGAGTTGTACATGTGTTATTTTTTCATTTGTTTATAGTAGCATAGACCCCCTTAAGAGGAGATAGCTTTGGCACCATTTGTGGTCCATACATTCGGGACATCATCCATGGTTTATCGGGGGGACTTTAATGTCATCGTTGATCCATCAGAGAAAAGAGGTGGCATGACCATTAATCTTGGGGGCTCACATGACTTCATGAGCATTGTGGCAGCAGCTGGTTTGTTGGACCTGGGGTATGTGGGTTCTAAATATACCTAGTGAAACAACCGACCAGGCAACAATCACATCTCTAAGAACCTGTACAGGTGCCTTACAAAAACACAAGGGTTGGATTCATTCTCTCATGTGTCGTGTACTCATTTGTCCCGTGCTCTCTCAGACCATGTTTTAATCCTTGTGAACATTAGGTGGGATGTATCTAGTTGTCATGTATTTATTTATTCCAGTACTTGGCATTATGAGGAATCTTCATGAAATTGGTGAAGCAATCATGGGTGCAAGGAGAGGCTATGGGGACATGAAGGGGACTGATAGTTTGGCATTAGTGTCTCAAGGATGACATTAAGGGTTAGTTGACCAATAGGCTGAATTCTGCTACCAGGGTGAGAATCATCCAAGCTGCAGTTGACAGAATGGAAGAGGTACTCCTATCTGATTAGGATGAGAACACATTCATCATACTATGCGATAAAAAATGGCACTCTTAGTGAAGCGGTTGTAGATGGAATTTTTTTACAAGCAGAGATCCTGAGTGAGATGGTTAAAGAAAGGTAATAGTAATAATGATTTTTTTCATGCATGATTGAATGAGATAAGGATCTTCAATATTAACTTCATCCTCGATAATAGGGTGTTCACCTCGGACGTGGAATTGACAGGAAAAATGGTTTTATATCTTTGAAGATCTTCTGGCTAGGGAGACAGATTCAAACAATGATTAATCTAGTAATGTCTTCGATAGTGAGGATTTTTTTTGAGATTATTTCCCATCCTAGTGGGGACAGCTGATAACTTTCCCCTGTCATAAGTTCCTCAGGCAGATGACATCAATGAATCAGTTTTGGGAATGTCCCCAGATAGCGCGCTTGGGCCAGATGGATTCCATGTGTCCTTTATGCTACAACATGGGAGTTGGTTGGACCATAGGTGGTTGAAGCAGTCCATGACATTTTTGGTGGAGGGGGCTGAACAAGGGCAATTTTGCTCCTACTGTGGTCCTTATCCCGAAGAAGAAGTACCTTACAAGTATCAACCACTATTGGAACAAATTTTTATTCAATTTGTTCTACAAGATCTTGGCAAATATTCTCTCTAGGTGGTTGAATGGGGTCATTCCACGGTTGGCTTCGAGGGAGAAACACGATTTTGTTCAAGGGAGGATAATAAAAGGGGTAGTAGGTATTTCTTATTAAATGGTGACTGACATACAGAAGAAAACATTGGGTTCCAATGTTATATTTCAAGTTGAAATGGACAAGGCATATGATTAAATAATGTGGAGACTCATCCTTGATGTGAGGATGATATTTGGGTTTTTGGATTTTTTTTTGACCTCTACTTCAGATGATATGCTTCCCATTGGCTCCCTTTATATCTCTTGCGATTTTTTTTGGCTTCTTTAAATCGGTCTGTGGTGTTTTTCATGGTGATCCTTTATCCCCAATTGTTTTCATTTTAACACTAGATGCACTTTACCTGAATTTACATAATGTGTTGGAGGAAGGCTAGCTCTCTCCCTATACATGCAGGCATGGCTGGAATGGTAGTCTCTCATCTTATATTAGCGGATGATATCCTATACATGCAGGCATAGCTCTCTCCCTATGGTTGTTTGAGTGGGCATGGGATCATTCCAAAGAAAATTAAGGTTTTGAATTCAAACTAGTGCTCTGCAAGAAGATGTATAGATATTCAGAACATCCAATGATGTCAATGGAAGAAATTACTGATTCTGTACATGGGTGTCCCAATCTCCTGCAGCCGGATTAACAAGATGTACTTAACCGATATTACAACCCGCTTGCTCAGAAGAATCGTTAATTGGAAGAACTATATGCTTTCAAGCGTAGGACATGTCAAATTGATCAATAGTGTGCAATCCTCTATCCTGATGCATGTTTTCTCGATCTTCCACCCCCTAAAGGTTTTTCAGAAGGATAGTGGGGCTTCATACTGTGTTCCTTTGGGATGAAAAGCATACAGTTCGCGCTCACTGGGACTCCTGGGAACCAATGGCCAAGACGGTGATTGAGGGGGAAGTTGGGATGGGGGACATTAATTCCACCATATAGAGCATGTATGACAGAATGGATTCGGATATCCTAGTGGGAGAGTCCTTGTGGTCGGAGTTCCTCAGAGACCGTTATCATGATTCCAGGAATATCCGTGCCGCTAGTAGTGGTAAACAGTCTAGCATCGCATGCTGCAGGTTTCATCATTTGGATCTCTTACGAGATATGAGTCAGTGGATTATTGTGGATGGGAAAAAAACATCTAGAGGACTTACTGGGTTTGAGATAGGCTGATCTAACTTGGTTGTCCATATCCAGGTATTTCATTGCGAGAGGCTTTGGGGAACAATGATATAATTCATGCGAAACATTCGCCTGATCAGATGAAGGTGTTCAATGAAATTATTATGAGTGATGACCAAGACATATGTTTTTTTACCAGTTTGAGCCCGGGACGATTCTCTGCACGGGACTTCAGGAGGCAACTTCACAACAATGGTGCTCTGGATGATTTGGAACCCAATATATGGTGCAAAGTCATCCCTATGAAAATGAGTTTTCTAGTTTGGCGCATTCGAAATATGTCCCTTCCAACCGATGAAAATCTTCAAAGGAACGGATTTCTCTTTGCCTCTCGATGCTTTTGTTGTGTGCACCCTCTGGCTGAGTCCAACCTTCATCTCATTTTCAAAGCGGCTGGACGAGATACCTTTTGTCTTTATTCAAGCCTCATCCATGCCTGGAAGGAGAACCCTTCTCCTAGAATGGATTTTTAGATTAATGGTTTAGTGGCACGTAGTCAATGGTTGAGAGCAGAATGTGAGGATGATTTTTCTGGATTCCTTCTTCTGGATCATATGGGATACTCGCAACCATGACAAGCTCGGAAATAGCTTGTCTCTCCACTATTTGTAGATGCAGTTAGTATTGCTTGTTGCGGAACTTGTTCTGTTATTTAAAGGGTTCCAATGGTATAATACAGTTTTCATGTTCCTCAACAAAAAATGCAGGCCGAGATGGGTAAGTGGAGGCTATGTCAGATGGGACCCCCCTTTTGGTGGACTGAAACATAATCTCAAAAGATCCTACATGATCGCGGTAATGCGGTGCTGTGGGATTCTCAGATTCTCTAGGGGCTTGGTGATGTTGGAGTTTCGTGCATATTATGGTCTAGGAAAATCCTTTGGTGCTGAGGCTCATGCTCTTTTTTTGGGCTTTTGGTTTGAAGGGGTCGCAGACTTCTGGTGTCGAAGGGTGAGTCAGATTTTGAAATCCAGGTTACAGTAGTCCAGTGGAGTCACATGGTTCCTTGGGAGCTCATCTATATCATCCACAGATGCTCTATGGAATCCAAGAGGGGAATAATTCTCTATCGCAGTTCTAGGGGGTAAAATTTGGTGTCAGACTCTCTAAAAAGTAGGGGATACTAGGAGGAATCCCTCGTTGTTTATGATAATAAGGGTTCTCTCCCTGATGTGTTTAAGGCAATAATTCAAGGAGAGGCCTAGGTCTCGATCATTTTCAGCCCCCTTGACGGAACACATATAGTAACTAATTATAGGTTTCAATGGAATTTGAGTAAAAATGGATTATTTTTGTTAGGTAATTTCTCTATTTTTATACATGGATGTGTTCTAAAAATATGATTAGATTTGTCAAAATATTACCTAGTATTCTGAAAGTATTTATAATGTATTCACTGGGTATATTATATATAAATTCATTTATTGTGTGGATACTATAATTGATTAAATTTTCAAATAAAGAAAAGAAAATTCTGCTAAAATGTTTATCAATGATTCCTAAATAAGCCAATCATCTTCGTTGAAAACTATGTATGTCAAGAAGAAAGATTAATAATCATATATTATTATATTATACAAGTTATACATGAAATAATTTATTAAAAACAATTAAATTTTTCATACCAATGTGAAAGATTTGGTTCATTCATTCATCCACTATTAAAGGAACACTTCAATGAGTTTAACTTCAAAGGGTGGAGAAATACTTTGTGTTAAAAACTCTAGCCACTCGGCATGAACATCGGTCTTGTCCTCTAATGTCTCGCCATGTACACGGCCATATTGAAATTGAACCTGTAATACAAGGAGGGTATAGCTTTGGATAGTCTTCTTGCACTGGTCAATAATGTGAATAGGATACTCTTCAAATATAGAATCGACATCTTACTCAACATCATCGGGATAGAGTATGAGATGGATTGGCATTGTTCTAGCGAAGCTGTAAAATGTGGGATAAATCATGCATGGAATGATAACTATATGATAGTAGAGAATGGTGGGATATTGTCCTGAATCACTTCTAATTATCAAACATCCCCACAAAATGAGGTGTTAACTTCCCCTTACCATGTATCAAACTATACCCAATTCTATGAGATACCCAAAATAAAATATGATCCCTAACCTCAAAATCAAATGGTAATCGATAGTGGTCGACATATTATCTTTGTAAATATTGATTTGTACATATATGCATCCTGATCATTTGAACCTACTTTGATGTCTCCTTCATGATACAATGAGCTAGTAGGGATGCTTCACCAGACTCAATCAATCATAGGGTTGGACAAACTAGCCTATCATATGAGTCCTCAAAGGAACCATTTGAATTATCACTTGAATGATATTATTATAGGAGAAATCAATGAAAGGGATATTTTTCTACCAGGAACCAAAAAAATAAGGGACACATTCCTTGATCATGTCCTCTAGAACGTTTTTTGTACATTCTAAATTTCCATTAGTGTTTGGCTGAAATAATATTCTCATAAGAACCTGTGTACCCATATACCTCTCCAACCCCTTCAAGAACCTTAACATGAAGTGATTATCTCTACATGGAGTGATAGTGTGTGGGACCCCATGTAGTCAGATGATCTCATAGATAAATAACATTCCCATCTCATAGTCTCCTTGATATGAAATAAGTGGTATACATTCTTCATCCTATCAATGAATACCCATACAAAATAAATAACTCTAGAAAACCTTGAAAATCATACCGATAAATACATATAAACATATTCTCATTTCCATTCTGGGACTAAAAGTGGATATAAAAACATATCAGGTCACTGGTGCTCAATATTTACCCATTGACAGGTGGAACACCTAGTAATAATTCATACAATCCGAATTTCCATCTTTTGCCACCAATACCGGCATCACATATCTCAACAAATCTTGGATATTCCTCGATGAACTACCCAGATAGAAGTGTGTGACTCTTTCATCAATTCATCTCTCAATTTTGTAGAAACCCATACAAAACCATATATACGCCAGATGTCATCTCTCTCCACATACCAAACAGTTGGTGGGTCATTTCTTTAAATACTCTAATGAAGAACTGATCCATGATGATCTGAGAATTTCCTGATCATCACATTTTGAAGGAGGGAATAGGTAACTTCCAAACCTTAGATATAACAGCACATGTGAATGTCGGGAACCATCCTACAAAATATGGAGAATAGGGCCATCAATTTCCATTCCTCATAGGCTTTCTATACGGCATGTGCTGGAGTTTCACTACAACAAATGCCGGTCCTAGCGGCGGTTTAAACCGCCGCTATATTGTGTGGCGGCGGTTTACAAAAACCGCCGCTAAGTTTGGCGTCGGCAATCTATTAGCGGCGGTTTTTTCGATTCCGCGGCGGTTTTAGAAATGTGTCGTAGGTCCGTCATTTAGCGGCGGTTATATGGGTATCTTATTCGCGGCGGTTTTAACCGCCGCTAAATTCAGGCGTTTGATGCGCCTATTCTGCGGCGGTGAATACCGCCGCTATATATCAACATAATATGTTTAGCGGCGGTTAAAACCGCCGCTAAATTCTGCCCAGTTCATCATTTAGCGGCGGTTTTAACCGCCGCTAAATGATTCCCGGTTATTTAGCGGCGGTTTTAACCGCTGCTAAATGCTCACAGGTATGGCATTAGCGGCGGTTAAAACCGCCGCTAAATGTTGAACTGGAAAAAAAAAATATATTGGATCTGCTCCACCACTGCCCTAAATTTTTCAAAACCACAGCCACATCTCACCCATCAGCCCCACATAATATCACATCCACACATATTTGTAATGTACAACAGCTTACAACATTATTACATCATTACCATTTCATATTCCATCACTAAAAGAATACTACCACAAACCACTACACACAAAAACCAACGTCCTCATAATAGTGACCATAACATCTCTTACCATAATAAAAACCAACATTAAAAACACCATCCCTCATAGACAAAACCACACCATAACAAGAAACATGTATCTCACTATGAGAACCAAATTCACCCATAACACGTCCACAATTAAAAACAAATTGTGAAACCAAACTTGTTGGTTCCATCATACTTCAAACCCCTTAAATCCCACACAAAAAAAGATGAACAACAGACAACCAAATGTACACAAGAATATATTTCAAGATATATGAAGACAATTTCACATTAATTCATCATCTCATGTGGTTGTTTTTTCATAATTATCAAAATTTTCAATGTAATTGATTCTTATCAAAATATACCTATTATTCCTTTTTCGATGGATGAGTTAAAATAATCATCCAAAAGAAGATTTTATAAATAGACAAATAATACATTCAAGAATCACAAGGAAGAAGAGAATGATACTGTGGAATAATAATGAAAAACCAAATATCTAGTAACCATATTTGAAATCACGGATCACGTAAAATCCATTTCAAAATCAATTAGTTATTTTTTCTTTGATTTATCTCAATTACCCACCCACATGGAGAAAACCACGATAATTTCATAAATGGTAAAATCAATAGAGATTAAGGACACCCTAATAGAATATACTATAATTATTTCTACACAAAAAAATGGAAATGAGAAGGAGATGTAATAGCCTATATATACCAAGGTAATGCTTTGATTAGTTACACAACCCATTTAGAGAATGGAGGAATAATGGAGGGGGACTAAAAACAACATCAGACTTCACATCACGGTGCAATCAAATGAAGAATGGTAGTAAAGAACATACCTAGAATTGCATGTTTGGGGAGTCCATGTCCCATATAGTGGATCTAAAAAATTAAAACCATATCTAAGGATTGATGAAACAAGATAAAAACAAGTTAATACATAATATAGAAGGAGTCCCCTAATTTAAGATTCGAAATTTAATTTACCAAACGTTATTGGGTTGTTATGTTTGTCAAAATTCCATTTTTTGTATCATCAAATTTGGTTTCATTTAAATAATGGGTAATTGACCATTTAAAACCATGAATCATGATTATTTCAGTAATGTTGGGATACATGGATGATATTGTGAATTATTTTTATCAGTGGTTAGAGCTCCAACTGATATAACACCTCACCAATGTTCACCAAAACCTAAAAAATCCAGAACAACCTAGGAGAATCCACACTCCCTCACACAAAATATGCCTACACCATCATGGAAACAACCTCAAGAACACATGATCTTTGAAATATAACTACATGGGTCTACATCTATATTATACAGTGGTATTGAAATGATCCTGATCTTCTTTTATATTTTCTATAACTATTAGGATATTTTAAGTCATGCATTACACCACACTAGAAAAATATTTTTTTATTCCCTTACATAGACACATCACAATGTAAAAGTATACAACATCCAACACAACTCATAGAATATATACACAAAAACAGATGAATGATGTATATTTTTATCGGAAAACAAAAAAAAATTGGTGTTTTATTCACCCATAATGCAATTAGGTCAAAATTAATGTTCCCAAAAAATCCCACAACTTATTGAAATTCAATTCCAGATTTCCATCGATTAGGGGATTGAAAGTCATTTTAAAGAGAGTTTAGGTAATGGATGGATTCCATACTCCTCCCAATAATGATGATATGAAATAGGAATTACATTCTAAACAATTAATTATGGTATCATGGGGAGTCCTAAAACCTCATCCATGTACAATCATTCTTAATAATGTATTCAACTGGACTCCTTGATTTCTATATAATGTTATGAAATCATTATTCAATATATGATCACATATCCTCCCTAATATTGGGGATACATTGTGACCATCACAATATTTGACCCTCCACCAAAAGGATTTAATGATTGTATACATAAGGAAACATGAGAAATCAAGAAAATGTTAGGACATGGAAATGTTTGGTGACAACTATGTGTCATAAATGTTACATATACAAACCAACTGTTATCATACTTGTTCAACACATCAACAATACTACTACTCATCATCTGATGCTGCATCGTCACCCTCTCCACCTTCATCTCCACCACCTGCTGCCACCTGTAAGAACATTATATTGAAAATTAAATATTGTTGCATATTTATAATAAAAATTAAAACCAATAAAAGTTTGCAAACTAAATGATTTTGATTTTTTTGTGATTTACCTGCTCACCACTACCCGATGCACTACCACCGGGGGCATATCTGCTCATATGCTGACGTATTTCAAGCAACTCTTTCTGCAAATCAGATATCTGATTCCCCTGCTGGTGAACTGTGTTTCGTAGAGCAGACATCTCCCTCTGAGCATCTTCAGGTATGAAATGACTATAGCCAGGAGTAGATGAGGCCGAAATCCCTGATGGCATGCGAAAGACCTCAGATGGTACGGGTCCCAAACCCATCCCGCGCACTCTACCAGGATGCTCCTTCCCAAGGACTTGACCAACCGGGTCATCCTGGGAGACTGAGTAGGATTGCCCAGGATTGGCATCCCATATTTCTTTAATTTTTACCTATAAATCAAATATCAATATATATTAACACAGTAAAAACTGATATTAAGTTATTATAATAAATAATTGACTTCATACCCCAACTTCTCTGGCAGGTTCATTAACAAAATTTCCATCTGTTTTTTTATGAACATCCAGCCACAGTTCTGTTCGGGATACTTCATGCCCTAAACTCTGTGACTGCATTAAACAAAGATAAATCATCAATCAAATATGTTAAATAGATAATATTATCTTATAAATATTTAAACTAATTAAAAGATTACCAATGACATTCGGCTTCTTGAAAAGCTTTTTGAACCCGCAATGTGTGGGATTACCTGCTTCGCCCGGTTTGAAGCATTCTTTCTTGAGAGATCCTGAAATAAATAAAATTCAATTTAACAGTATTGTATTCAATGTCTATCTCCTCTTCATGTACATGTATAAATGTAAAATGAGGATAATATAATAATATATATTTCAATACCATCCGCTTCTCATCACGATGTCTATCGACACAAACCTTCCACTGTTCTTTCAGTACCCCACTGGGTATCTTCTCATACATCTGCTGCACGGTCAACGAAGAATCGTTGACATCACACCACAACCTCCATTTGAAATCTTTCCATTTTTTCCAAGATTTTTCAATGTCCACTTCCGTGCTATCACATCAGCAACGGTAAAGTGGAAGAACATCTGTATACAGAAATTCATTTTGAATATATTAGTAAAATGACATTCAATTAAACCATAAAGTAATAAAATTACCTTTATCTGAGAATCATAAACTTCATTTTTCCAGTTTGGAGGCATATGCCTCCAATCATCATACGAAATAGGCAGGGAAACGGGCTCCGCTGCCAGCTGACCTATAATCTGACCAAGTAAACCTGCGACGTCATCCGTCGGGACCCCATAAGAATCAAATGGCACCACTATCTTCTTGCCATGCATGTTCCAAACATCAGAACTTTTTATGTCTCTTTCCACGGTTTCATTGTCTTCATCTGTAATGAGCAAACAATTACTATAAACAAAATGCAATAAATTTATTTAATTAAAATTTGTACCTATGACTGCGACCCTCCAGAATGTCCGTGATGAACTGGAGGGGGCATGTCGCTGCCCCGCTGCTGAAGCTCCTGTAGGGGGAGGCGATGACTCATCCTCTAATGAGGCATCTACTGATGGTGTCAGAGATGGTGCAGGGGGAGATGATGCCGTGGGGACAGACGGATCATCTGTCGCAGAAGAAGAAGGAATAGTGTACCGCTTCTTCCTTGGAATTCCTGTCATTTAATCAAATAAAATTAAGTTCAGAATATATATTTCAAAAAATTTATGCAGAAAAAAAAATTAAAAATGATAATAGATGCCCAGTATTAACAAACAAAATATATATAACAATGATAATGAATGACTACAGAAATGAAACAAGTAGTTGCTGAATGAATAAATAATTGTACATACAATCATTTTCCCCTTCAATCATGTCGGTTTACTACTCCATTGCTTCATCCACTTCATTCATCCTTGCTAGACCAATATTTTCAATATCATGATGGACAAATAATTCTGCTTCCTGTTGTTGATGAAATTCAATTGCAGAGGTCACATCTTCCACTTCATCACCCATATCATACAAATCTCTTTGTATTACGTGAGTAACTACACTCCACCCTTCATCCACAACATCATTCACATAATATACCATTTTTTCCTGCGATGCTAAGATATATGGATCATGCAGTTCACGATCACCAACATCCATCAAGCGAGAGAAGTTTACAGAAGTAAATTGCAAGGAATCTCTTTTAACACCTCTGATAAAATTGACCCATTTGCATTTGAATAAAACAACAGAAAAATGGCCATGGTAGATTAATTCAATAATATCATGCATCTTTCCATAGTATTCCACTTCAGCAAATGTAAAAATACCACTATTCTGTGTTTTCAAACCCACTTCTCGATCGACTGTACGAAATCTAAAACCATTCACATTATAAGCGTTGAACTTTCTAACTTGTTTTATAAGACCTCTAGCAAGAAACTTCAAATCTTCTGAAAAGTCAGCTCGAGTATCAGTATTCATGATCTGAAAAAAAAAATATAATTTAATAGATTTGCAAATTGTATGTGTCAAAGTAATATTCGTATTTATTGCAATATTTATAAACTTACACATCGTGCAAACCATTCTACTAGCTCTTTATTCACAGCTTTCGTTATATCTTTTTCATTTCGTGTTCGGCTTCTCATTCGTCTCTTTGTTTGTATCCTCAACTCTTCAATAAATGGATCTGCAATTTCACTATTCAGCAGCACATATCTATGTGCCTGTAATAATTCCTATTCTGTTAGTGTCGCGTATGAGGTCCTCCCAACTGATCGGCCAATAGCAGGAAATATTTTTGATTTATGATGCATTTGAGATTGAGTTGATGTGTCGTCAACACGTCCAACTCGAGTAAATCTTGTCTCAATATCATCCAAATATCTGGAACAAAAGGTGAGACACTCCTCGGCCAAATAGCCTTCAACAATAGAGCCTTCTGGTTGAGCTTTATTTCTCACGAATGCTTTCAAATGCCCAAGATATCTGTGAAAAAAAATAATAATATTATGCATTTATTTAAATGCCAAAAAATGTTTACTTAACTGGAAAAATATAAATAAAATACCTCTCAATTGGATACATCCATCGATAATGAACGGGGCCTCCTAATTTAGCTTCGTCAACCAAATGCACAGTTAAATGCATCATGACAGTAAAAAACGATGGAGGGAAGATCATCTCCATTGCACAAAGGGTCAATACAAACCTCTCTTGTAGGTTGTCAAGCTGAAATGGATGTAGAGATTTCTCACATAACTGTCTGAAAAATGTGCAAAAATGGAGTACAACAACAGTAACTTTTTCAGGTAATAATGTACGCAATGCCAATGGTAGTAACTGTTGTAACAAAACATGTGAATCGTGACTTTTCAATCCATATAACTTACGATTCTTCAAGTCAACACACCTCGAGATGTTACTCGAATACCCATCAGATACCTTCACATTCTTTAAAATTTGAAGGAACGTATCTTTATCCCTATTTTTCAATGAAAAAATGGCCAGAGCATACTTTTCATTCTCATCTGGCCAGAGATCACGTTTTATGTTCATTACTTGTAAGTCTTTGCGAGCATTGAGATGATCCTTCGACTTTCCATGCTCATTAAGTAATGTGAAAATCAAATTATCACATACATTCTTCTCAATATGCATCACATCAAGATTGTGGCGCAATGAATTAAATTCCCAATACGGAAGTTTGAAGAATATACTTTTTTTCTTCCATTGTTGCGTTCTGATTTCACTTGACGATGCACTTCGCACTCGTTTTCCGCTATCATTCAAATGATGAACCTTCCCAAATTCTGTTTTAACATTTTCAAGCTGTGTCAATATTTCAGAACCGGTTAACATCTTTGGAGGTGGTCTACGATCAATGAAACCATTAAATTTTTATTTGTTCATCCGAAATCTATGAGATGCATCAAGAAATCTTCGATGGCACAAGAAGCACCATTTTCTACTGTGAGGTATCCGTTTGGGCTCAAAATCAAAGTTACAAATGGGACAATCCAAACCCGTATAAGTGTTCCAACCAGATAAATTCCCAAGCCCAGGGAAGTCACTAATGGTCCACATTAAAGCAGCATGCATTTTAAACATTGTTTTAGAAGAAACATCAAATGTCTCAACACCGTTGCTCCATAACTCCTGCAATTCTTCAATCAAAGGCTGCAGGTATACATCAATATCATTTCCAGGCATTTGTTTTCCAGGAATAATCATCGAAATGATAAAAGATGTTTGTTGCATACACATCCACGGAGGCATATTATAAGGGATCAAAACAACTGGCCAAATGCTATAACTCGTACTCAAAGTCCCAAATGGGTTGAATCCATCGGCAGCCAATCCCAATCGAACATTCCTAGGATCAGCTGAGAAATCTGGATGTAATGAATCAAATGTCTTCCACGATTGGGAATCTCGTGGATGTCTCATTAACCCACCATTGTTATTATATACAGCATGCCACTTCATGTGTTCAGCGGTTTTTGATGACATGAATAATCTTTGCAATCGAGGCTTCAAAGGAAAGTAACGCAAAACTTTTGCAGGTGTGTTCCTTTTCTTCTTCTCCGTGAAATTATGTTCAGTCATACTTCCAACATCACCCTTTGACTGCCATCTAGAAGAAGAACATATCTTACAATTCTGTCTACTTGAATCCTCTCCCCAGTAAAGCATACAATCATTGGGACACGCATGTATTTTTGTATAATTCAGACCAAGCTTGTTAACAACTTTTTTCATATCATAAAACGATTCTGGGATTTTTGCTTCAGGAAATGCATCACGAATCAATTCCAATAACATGGACATTTCCTTATTTGTAATTCCACATAGACATTTGATATGGTACAACTTCAGTAGAAATGAAAGCTTTGAATATTTCAAACACCCACTATACAACTCTTGATTTCCATCGTCAACTAAATCATGAAATGCATTTTCCTCACTGAAGTTTTCCCTTACATTTGGCTCCACAGAATCAAGAGGATCCAATGATATGTTACAATCTTGATCTTCTTGTGTTACAGTCTCAGAAACATCACTTGTCACGTTGCAATTTGTAGCACCCTCTTCTAGTTGTTCTGATATGTTTTGATGCTCATAGTGGTGTCTTGTAGTGCCGAATGCATCATTTATGAGGTTTTTCATTTCATTTTCCATTGTCGAAGAACTTGGGACCTCATTCTGTGGATTAACATCAGTCCTCAATCTTTCTGTATTGTTTGATTCTCCATGCCAAATCCAACACAAATATTGCTCAGGGAATTGCTTCAGTATTAAATGTTCATAAACTTCATCTCTCTTCAACCATGTTCTAAATTTACATTTAGGACATGGACATCTTATTCTCCCTTCAACAGATCGATTAGAAATTGAAAAATCTAAAAACCCATTCAAACCCTTAACATATTGAGATGTGTTCCTCGGTAATGTGATCCAGCTTTTATCCATGTATATCACAATGTACCTACACAAAATATATGATAGTGTATGATTACAGAAACATAATATAATAAAGATGAACCATTGACCATAAAGTATGCATAATATAATAAAGATGATTCATTGACCACATTTACCATTTCAGACCAACTGAACAAGTCTGGTCCATAGGAGACAGTGTCAACACCTCATTGAGGAGCAATAAGAATATCGGGATACACACTTATCATAACACCATCGATCACACATTTATGTTGCCTCAAACAACACCCCTTTGATGTGTGATCGAAACTGATCATAATGAATTTTAAATCAAGTTAACTACATTCACTGAAACCATTTTCACAATGGGTAATGTTTGTTTTATTGTTCTAGGGAAATCTAAATGGCCACATTTAAGTTTTGGGGTTCATCTTGTGATGGAAGCATGAGACATGGTGTTTGAATTTCTTGAATAAATTAGTGATAATGACCCTCCTAAGGTGGATAGAATTATGTTAGTCATGGAAATGTGGAGAAAACTGTAGAGTGGATGTGGAGGAATCAAGGTTCCAAATAGAAACCTATAAGGGACATGTTTGGGGGTTCTTAGGGAAGGCCAGGTGGAACTTCGATATGGTGTGTGAGGTAAATTAAGTAGGACACCACTAATGGTTTCTAATTCATAATCTAGTCCATGAATATAAAACAAACAATAGTTGTTGTACCCCTCTCTCTTGGATTTTAATGATCACAATCACTCTATTTGTGTTCTAACTTGTTTTCAAGTGTTTTTGATGTTAGGAAAAAGATTTCCTAGGAGCTCGCCCAAGAAAGCTGAAAATGGATTGACTGAGTCTACCGGCCAACCGGTGGATTTCCACCGGCCAGCCAGAGGAGCCAGGCAGTAGGCTTTCCCACTGCCTGGTGTCACCGGCCAGCCGGTGGATGACCACCGGCCAGCTGGTGAGACACCACCGGCCAGCCGGTGTGCCCAGTCAATCCTTCTGGTGGATCCTAAACTGCGGAAAGTACTAATTATGGGTGCCATTTTTCATTTCTACGATCCTGTGCTTACCACTGTGGTCGGACATAGCGTCATGGATACTTTAGTTCTTCCTCAAGATAAAAAGCGCTTTAGCTGTAATGGTAAAATCTAGATTTTCTGCAAAGGATTACAGTGATCGTTTGGCACTTCATCTGATTTATGAGAGATGGAATGAAGCTGAAAAGAAAGGATCAGTGTATGAGTATTGTTGGGAAAAAGTTCATCATGTGGAAACTTTACAGAAAATTCATGCTATTCAAAAGTAATATTTTAGAAATGCTGGACTGTTGGATAGAAATGCGGGCTAGTCACATGATCTTCGATAAAGCCTGTATGGTTTGTTAAGTCATGCTATAACCATGAGGAATGGGTTATCCATTTCCAATTGGTTTATTCTCCCCCTTTCCTTATTTTTTCATTGAATTTACCCCACCTCTTGTAAATCATGGTTAGGGAACACAATAACTACTAACTGGGCTCTGATCGTATTACTTGAGCTGGATAGGCACTTTTTCAACCTTTTGTGTCCTAAAAACCCTGGACACCCCAAAAACTGTTCATACATCCAGTAAACATTTTGATATCCCAAAATTATCTATTTAAAGTAAAATTGAAATGAGAAAGTACCTGAAAAAATCATAGAATATCATACCCTCCCTAACATGAAATGTCTTAGCTTTGAGCCACATTTCAAATTATCACTAAGCTTTGTCAGAAAAGAGATTGAACCACTATGCCTACATATTCATCTCCCCTCCCATGTATCTTCTTTAATGGTACTATATAGTAATAAAAGCTTTGTTAAAAAAGAGATTGGACCACTATGCCTACATATTCATCTCCCCTCCCATGTCTCTTCTTTAATGGTACTATGTAGTAATAAAACTAGAACAAAAGGTACAATACTACCTTGCAAAACCATCCCATTGTGATCCATAAAGTGAACTAGATTCTCTTAAAGGATGATTCGACCTCCAACAAAAATTCAGCCACATGGACTCTATAGAGAAGTCTAGGAAACATCACCTAAAATGAAACATAAAGAAATAATTCACATAAAGTCATACCATCATGGAATATCCAATATATTCCCCATCGGCCCGATCCTCTTCACAACACATTACTCAAAATGCTTGACACCATCTTACCATTTTTTCAAAACATTATCTCTAAACAAAAAATCACACGATAGAAAACTCACTTTGAAATCATGCTTTACACCTTAAAACACATTTTAAATGTTTAGGATAATTTCTATCAACCACATTGGGAGATACATTCCGAGAAATAAAACCAATAATATATATAAAAAGATATACAATATTCAATTGATAAAATAATGAATAATAGATTAAAAAACATCCATGCTATCATGGAATTCAAATAATGGTAACATGAATATGGAAACTACCTAAAACTCAAGCCATGCTAAAATAGATGATGGAATCTCAAATTTTAATATTTTCAAATGCACACATATTCACCTTAACTTATATGTAATGATACCTAGTCCATATATACATATTAAGGTGTACAAATATGTATAAGGGATCTATACATATTTGACTATACTTTCATATACACCTTTTCAATGATACACATATTCATTTTCATATACACATATAAGCACATATAGCCCCATGATATATATTAATACTTTCAAGGTTGAATATATATAAATGGAGAACTTATATATAGATTCTTAATTATGAATACACATGTAATCCTTTGATGATGACAGCTCAAACCTTCCAAAATGAAGACCAAAACACACTACAACGATATTTGGAATATAAAAATCACAATATCCCTAATTAAAATGTGGAAAAAATAAAAATTATATATAAATAAACCTGAAAATTATGGTGGGAGGACTGAAATTATGGTGCGGGGGTTGCCGGAGGCCGCGGGGGGTGTAAAGGTCGCCAGAGGGCGCGGGGGGCGCGAGGGGCGCGGGGGCACGGGGGTCACCGGCGGTCGAGGGGGGGGGGGTGCAGGGTTCGCCGGGGGGCTCGGGGGCCGCGGGGGTCGCCGGAGGGCGCGGGCGTCGTCGGAGGGCGCGGGTGTCACCGGAGGGCGCGGGTGTCGCCGGAGGTAGCGGGAGGGGGATCGGGGAAGAGGGGAGGGTTTGTGAGGGGGATTGGGGAAGAGGGGTACACGATAGGGTCGGGGAAAGCGTCGCGGCTTTTCAAAATAGATTGGGTTTCACGGCGGTTTTTAACAAACCGCCGCTAAATCTTTCACTGATAACGTTTAGCGGCGGTTTTGTGAACCGCCGCCACAAAACCGCCGCTAAACACTGTTTATGTTGTAGTGTTTTCTGACTCAATGCATCTGTTACTGCATCTCCTTTTCTAAGCATACAGGCTTTCTTAAAATATAATGAATAAAGATATTCAACCAATTTTCACTTTCTACAATTCATGTAATGTTGTTTAAATATTTATTTTAGGATCTTGTGGTCTGTATTCACAATAAAGGACTCTCCCATTAGTTAGTGTATTCAACAACATAAGGCATGGAAACATAATGTCAACACAAGTTTGTGCCTCCAATATTGTCCCTCGTGAGGACTGAACTAAAAATATCTGCGTGAAAAATATATGTTCTGATGCAACATCACTTCACCTATACTGATACATTATACATAACAGGGCACTATATTACAACTTACAGGCTCTGGTTGATCATAATATCTAATAAGAAAAGTATCCCTTCAGATCGTGAAAGTCTTTCTCACACTATAATGACCATAGGAATATAACACCCTTGTTTGTAACACTATTCAGAGTTGTATCATGGAATAATAAGTCTTATATTAAAATATTTTATATCCATATTGCCTTATGATATTTTGTATATCAAACACGTTATTGAGATCCTCCCAATAAAACATTGAACACACCTCCTCTGGGTCAACATAGACTATGGATTCCAAGATAATATGACCCAAAAAGTGAAATTTATTGATCCAAAATTTTCACTTAGCAATATTAGCATAAAGATGATGATATATTAGTGTACATATAATAATCTTAATGTGTTTATCATGGTCTCTAAAAGCGTGGTAATAAACTAGGATTTCAACCACAAATACTATGACATAAAAATAAAAATAGTAGTGGAACACTCTATTCAAAAGGGCCATGAAAATGGAATATATTTTTGTAAGACCAAATGGCATAATGAGATACTTATACAAACTATAACTAAAATGGAATGTCATATGAGGCATATCTGATAGTATGACTCACACATGATGATATTCTGAACTTTGGATAATCATAGATAACATCCTATCTTCCTGGAGCTGTTCAAAGAGATCATTTATTCAAGTCTGTGGATACTAGTTCATGAAAATAATCCTATTCAATCATATTCAATCTATTATAAGATGAAGGGTCCCATGTTCATTCTTAGTGAGAAGCATGGTAAAACCCCATGTGTATGTATTGGGCCATATAAATCCATTTTCTACTAGATACTCAATAAATCACTTGATATCCTAATTCTTTTAGGTTCCATCATGTACAGAGTAGTTGACACTACTGATTCTATTGGAACAATAACAATCAAAAACTCAACCTATCTCTTGAGAGGTCTGTATGAAAAATTATTTGGAAAGACATCCCTGGAATTCCCTACTTCCAGACAGAATTTTTCATGATGAAAACCTTGATACAATAGTAAGTGATTATAAATATGGGCAGTTACTCCACCAAGCCCATGATGCTCTGGTCGAACTCTACTATCCATTATTTCCCAAAAAACCTTGTGTAAATAATTGTTACTCTATAGTTAGGTAAATTATACCATATGGTGATAGAAGTCTTTAAATGCATGATATAGAGCTGAACAATCAATCATGAGAATGAAATTGAATCCTTTCATCTCCAGAAAATTGAGTTCCCATGAGAAATTGTACTACCATCCTCAAGGGGACAACCCCTACATTGGCGTAGACCATCTAATTGTACACCCAATGTCATATCCAATGTCATTACACCATATTAGTACTATATTTCCATACCGATAACTTCCAGGATATATTAGGAGATGAATAAGTGTAAATAACTTATATCAAATAATGAAGATACTATAGTGGAGGCTCCTAGAATAGTACCATGTACTATTGATGGTCCTAAAGCCTAATCCTGAAGTAACACATACAGTGCATTTCATTGACCTAACCCACAGACTAGTGCAACCGTTGGACTAACCTGAGTATGACCACTTATCTCGAATTGATGATAAAATGAAATCTAGCCATAATGGCCAAGACCTCCCCCTTAACAAGTATTTTCAGTGATACACTAAATACCTACATAAAACGGCTTAAAATTTCCTTCCCCTAAAGGTGGAAATGGTGTGGATCAATTTACAATATAAACAAATGGAATGGTCAGATAGAATCTCTAAAGGTTCCACGCATGGATGTAATCATAACACTTGATCAGTTCTCTTTCACAATAAGTATTTATACGTTCCTATATTTTTAACTGATGGAATACCACATTGCTACATGAATGGGTACTTTGGTAGCCATTGTCCTAATGAGAATAGTCAAGGGATCATTTTCTGCTACCAGATGAAATTCTTGCCAGCCTCAACACTTGTCCTTTATGCCCAGTATTGGCTTTGTCCCTCCAGTTTTTCATTGTGAAAAGATCCAGATTCAATATATTCAATACATTATGCATGAAAAATAAATTCACCTGAGAATGGATGGAATACATGACCCCATACACTATGTTTCATTCATATAGTATCTCATCACTAGCTAGAGGCGGTGCCATGCCCGAAAACATAGTGAAAATATTAAAATAATCCATAACATACATTGAAACTTATTCAAGATTCATGAAATCGCTAGCATAATTAGATATTAGTGTTTGAGGAATGAACATATCATAGAAGGAAGTATGGATGTCAACTCATACCATTCCCTAATAGAAACTACCCTTGGTAATCACATCCCACAAGTATTTTTACCAAATAATGCAGCATGAAAGATGAAATCTTGACTCTCAACACTTGCGGCTTCTCTAGATTATCAAAGAGAGAAAAGGATTCCTCTAGACAAGACTCAATAGCCTTTGAACCACCATCCAATGATAAAGTATAAGGTTTATTCTTCTAGAACTCATGGTTCAGAACACCCATGGTAGGTGTAAGCCATGGATCACCTTACATGGACTAAATTAGATATATGAATCTGTCATGATGTTGTGTTCCAGTTAAATATCATGTATAATTGGTGATTCCTCATGTTTCACATCTAGAGTTAAGAATTTTGGATCACGGCCTACCATGTCTGTATCTTTTTTGTTTCTACCCTCATGGGGCATGACACAGGGACATCATGGAATCATTGGTATTAAAATTCCAAGAACATACCTCATACCAAGCTCAAAGAAGAAAAATAGAAATATTAGAATCTAAATTAAAGGAATGGGATCAATACCCATGGAGTAATACCCCAAATAACTTCTTAGAATTCTAGATATTTGTATGATTTCATGTTTACATTATAATAATCCATTAGATGATATTTCTACTATTAATTTCCTCAACATTTACTGTAAACCGTTTTATTTAATCAATCACGTTTTAATTTTATGTTTAAATTTTCATATTTCAATATATGATGGTTCATTTAAAATGAGTATTTTATCCCATTGAATCAGGTCCAATACACCATATCACATAGATCAATAACCCTTTATAATCTATTTATTTTAATGACACATTATATTACACATTCCAGCCCCCGAGGGACCATACACCTTGTGAATTGAAATAATAAATCTCTATTTCATATCCCAAGATAAGAACAAGAATAATATATATAAAATGTTCACTAAAAAACACTGGAATATGAAGAAAAATCACGTGGTAAAATTCAACTATATGTCATGGCATATGCATGACATGTGAATTCTTGGTGCCTACATTGATTCTTGTAATGACACTCATTTCCCTCATATCATAAGTCCAATGATGAAGAAAATAATCAATAAAAATATTATTAATAACCACAGCACAAAATATTCATAAACCAATGGTAAAATAATGTAATCTATTATAGGAAAAATTAGAAATATATATATACTTCATGAAACTCAGTATTTACCCCATTCATGGGTTTACTATGCCTAAGCACAAATCGTTTCCATGTTCCAAAGAATTCATAATCACATGACTATTGTCTACAAATATTAAATCATGAAAAGAAAATATCTGATACAAATTCTTGAAATATCAGACCCGGGTGCAACTCATGGGATCCCTGGGCCTAGTGGACCACACTGCTTCATGCACATCTCCCTGAATTCTAGAGGCAACTGATTAGTAGGGAGGGACTACAAGGTGTCTCTAGGGAGACTATACCATCATTACAAGAGTTTACCACAACGAATAAGTAATATAACATGTAAACAGTTGATGAAATGTAATAATAAAATGGAAATGTATAAGTACAGATGAATTAAAAAATAAATTGAACATATAATAATAATAATCAATTGAAGCTGATACATGTCATGTCTATTAATAAATAAAAAACATGGATATAAGAAATTAGATATGATATGCTATATAAAATTAGAAAATAGAAATACAAAAAATATCCCCAACATATATATCTATATCTTGATCATCTTCATCCATATCCATCGTAAGCAAGCAATAAATCAAGTGTATGATGCGGTATGCTTCCCATTGTTAGTACTTATATACATTTAGTCTTCCCCAGTTCCAGTGGCAGCCCCGATAGGTTGTGACAAAATTATCTAAAGGCCCCCACCAACCAATCCTAAAACATCCAGTCTGAGTAATTGAAATTGAAATAGTGTGCAAGTACGCATATAAAAAAGTAAAGCAGTACAGTAACATAAACACCCAAGTACATACTCCATCCCTTGACTCGTCTCTCAACATATAAATAGATTCTCAATTATTTATTTTCCAATTAAAAGTAATTCATAATTTTATGTAATACCATAACTACCATCCTAACATGATAATATTGAAGGATCCAATATATAACAAGGTAACCTGTTGATATAAATAATGATGAGGTTCTAAGGTGATAAATAAAGAATCCATGACCTTGAGTGTCAAGCCAACATAGGTAGTAATAGTAGGGTGGATATAGGGTTAGGAGTGTAATATAAATACAATCATCCAATGAATTCAACCATAATGAAATTCAAGCTTTCTCTAGGGAAAACAATCCAAGGTAAAATCAGATTAGAATTGACATGGTCCAAGGGATTATTGATTTTTGATCATGCTCATAAAAGTCATGATGAATCCTAAATGTTTATCCAATGCATCCAAATATCTGAAGGAAAATTTTGGGATCATATGGTGTGATACCTATAATCCACTAATAGGCGATTATTATGATCTAAGGTGGGTATCACCCTTAGCAACAAGTGTCCTTGAATCAGAATGGAATCCATTATTTCTCAATGTATTCTCTTTGGACTCCAAAAGCTAAATCGAACCTAACCACCACTATGACGATGTAAAGTACTATAAGCAATTAGGAACAATACAAATGATTAATTTAATAAATATATCATTGTTAATTTATTACTATTAATTAATTCAATGTTTCAGTCCATTTTCTTTCTTTACTGTGACATTGTTTGAGGGGCATGGAACCGTTTAATTTATTTAATATTTAATTTCCTAGTTATCTCCCTTACATCTAATAAAAATATCAAGGAGAACTATGGATGATAAAACTTTTGAAATTAATATATAATGAGATAGGGATACTTATATCATATATATATATATACTTTCCAATTAACATTTAAACATTCAATTAGGCCAACTCAAATATATATAATACATTGCATTTTTATTTAAGATAGTTTTCTTCAGATGAATCACTTACCATTGCTGGGTCAAGATAATATAACTTATAAAAGGATGTTAAAACCAACATAATAGCCATTTAATTAAGTATGGATTACCATTAGTTGGGTTAAATAATGGTACACCTGAAAGGTGCCACGAACACACAAGTCAACCCACTAAAAAATAAAAAAAATGAAAAACGCTATATAAGATGCATTTGTAATTGAGTTAAAATCCTAAAAAAATAAAAGTAAAATTATTTCTAATATTAGAATACATATATAATGACTATAATAAAGAAAAATTAAGTAGAAATATGATTCCTAATAAAATAAGCATGAGAAAACGACTAATTATATGATGATGGATCTTTAAGGATGTGGTCCAATGACTCTCTCCATCCTGTATCGGCCTCTAGTTTGGACTAGATTAGAAGAGATCAGATGAATGGATTAGTTTCATAAAAATTGGTAATATTACCATACATCTATACAGAATAATCGATTGAAATACAAAAGAATAATGGAAAAAGGAATCGAGTACTTACCGATACACATCTGATGCGATGAATGATGATCAAAAGAGAAAACCTATCACAGATCATGATAAAATAATTTATTTGATGGTTGTTAGGATTTAAAAGGAATTAAATAGGTGTAGATCTCTACTAGATAGAAAAATAGAGAAGAAGGAATGAAAGAGACATTAATTTATTGTCATTATGGTAAAAGATCCCAAAATGGGAATCGCATGGTTTGGCTACATGGCTTTCCAAAATGTGTGCCATCTATGCACCTTTATTTATAGGGAGGGGACCCATAAGATTAGGTAACATAATTAGAGAAACCATGCACCATCCATTCAAAGAACCTATGTAACATGTTTTTATCTTCTTACACAATCGTGCGTACACTAACACACATATAGATAAAACTGTGTGCCTTATATCACCCCACTATCCATCACTACATGGTTAAGAGATACCATAGGGAATGGCTAAGGTGGTTTCTACTAACCATGTTGCCAGTGTATTTTTTAATCCGAATGGGGGTTCATGTTCTAAAAAAACACTGTATACCCACCAAAACCTTCATGAACACAATAGGAATCCATAAAAGGTCCAAAATAATGAATTATAAAAAAATTAAAAGGATCCATTACCAAATAAAAACCCATTTTCATATAATTTTAACCATATAAAAATAATTTATTAATTTAATTTTTTCAAATTTTTAATATTTATAATATATATTCAATAGAATCATTATGTCATCTTCGAAACAATGCTTGTAGAAACCCAATATATTATAAAATAATCTGTTTTCATTTTCCAATTAAATTTTTAAGTAATAATGAAATAAGTGGTTTTTATAGAAATTAAGGAATCTATAAAAATATAATATTAACCATACATATGAAAGTATAACAAAAATTTATGTATCTTATAAGTGAAAATATTATATGTTTATATCATAGTATATGTAAATAAATTTTTTGAAATAATAAATTATGTGTTTGTATTTTTGTAACACATAACTTTTTATATAAAATTTATAATTAATACAATGATTTAAGAGAAAATTTATTTTCATAAAATTGTTTCATAAATTAATATTTTGATATCTTGGGTTTATAAGATAATTATATGAGAACATAATTAATATTTAAATATTTCATAAAATCTATTATAATTTCAAAATAAGTATTTTTTGAATAAATGGGTATAATAATTAAAAAGTAATTTGTGAAGATTTAAAAAATTATTCTAAAAAATGTGTCCATTTTTTAATACTACACAAAAAAACTGTTATGTCTGAACTTCTTTGATTTTTATAAAAGAGTGGAATTTTTGTTGAATAGTGAAATATGGTAATTTATGGTATCTAGCATATACATGAATTATTTAGTCATGGAAAATATAAGAATGATGTATGAAACATAATCAAAAAACATCCTCATGAATTTACTATATTTACCCATTGTAGTCAAAACTATTCATGTCCATGGTCCAATAAAATGAAGTGATGAATATAATAATTATAAAACACCTCTCTCATCCACTATAAATACCTCCTCCCACCACCGCTTCTCCTCAAAAATCAAACCCTTGTTTATTTTTTAAATACAACCCAATTCCCATCCCTAAACTCATACGCATTTGCAAGACCTAATGGTCTCACCCAAAGGCCAAAGCCAAGTTCTATAAAGAGGTTCTAAATAAGAAAAATTCATGAGGTAAAAACAACTTTCTTTTTCTTTTATGATATTTTCAATTTCTTTTATTTTCTTATTCTCTCCCTACCTACCATTATACAAAGTGACATGATATCTCTAAAATCATAAATAAACTATACTTTTATTGTTTTAATGGAATATACATTATCCATATTCGGTCCATCCCCTCTTATAACCAAAAAATGGAAACATCATTTGTAATGTGTCAATTTACCATTATCACAGACATTGTGTTTTCATTTTCCATTACCTCATTTATGGATGGTCATAAAATTTTAATTATGGTTAAATAATAATATATTATAATTATTATATGTTATATAATGCTATAAAAACAATATATAAACATTATATTAAATAATATGATATAAGTTCATGATGGTCGTAAAACTAATAATAAAATATTAATTCATTTTCATTAATGATTTATCTAATAAATCACCCTCATATCAGAAAAAAGTGATATATGGTATCGTTTAATTTTTTGAAGAGTATTAATAAAATTTCTTTCCACTTCTAGATTTTTTCTTTTAGTGGAGTAGAAAATCCATTATAAACCAACCATGGAATCTTGGAAATATAAACACCTAAAATAATAGAAACAAAATTATCAATAAATTGGTGGAAACGTTTTATAAAAATATCATATAAGGTATTAAAAATATCAATATCATTCATTAATATGTAAAATAACACAATTTAAACCATTATATTGATGCTTTAAACATATTTTATGTAATACAAACCTGAGGTATGGGAATCAAAAAATATAACATTGTTTTAATTATTTTAAAAAATTATTCATCTAAATGATCATATATTATGACCATGTTTTCAAAATGGATTTTATGAATATATTTGTAAACTAGTAATGTATTTAAAAATATTAAATTATCTAATTTTTGAAACATGAATTCTTCTCTACTTTTATGTAAGGTACTTTTGATTTAAAATACTATTTTAAATTTCAATTTTCACAAAATATAAATGGAAGGTTTCCATGATGTATTTATTAAACTTTTGTGATAATTTCTTTTTTACTTTGGAAGTTATTATAATGAATTATGTTACCTATATCTCCCAATAATTCATGAGTATTTTGTATTTGATATTTACCATAAGGGTTATTCAATGTGTAATTGAGATGCTTATACTATAAGGTAGTTATGATGGTTAAATCATATGGTAGCCATAAGGGTTACATTGTAAGGTTGAAGTGGGAGTTACAAATCATATAGTATTACTGAGGGATAAAATTAAATGTAATTCCCTAAGTCAACTATTTATATTTATTTATGTTTTCTATGTTTTATGTAAATATATTCTTTTCATAAAGTAAATATATGATGATTTATGGGTGAGAAGTATGTCTTTGTGAACATTATTTCATAAGTTTATATGTATTCATTAACTAAATATTAATTTCAGTTTCAATTTCCTTTATAATGATATTTATTCTTATAATGAGTTTGAAATTGTTTTCTATAGGGTTTTAAGGATATATATGAGAAATAAAGAATCGAATGTGAATTTTGTAATGGTTTTTTTTATGAAAAGATTTCACGTTTTATTAAAACAATTTATATTATAGCAGAAGGGGATAAATTTTAGCATTAACAACTTTAAATGTTTCTTGGTTAATATGTATGAATTAGGTATGAATTATATAAAAAAACAGAAAGGTTATTTGAGAATGCAAGAAAAACAATTTTAGTTGAATTAACTAGATTATGTACTGTATAAGTTCATGTCCAATGAATGGCTTTTTGTATTTTAAGGAAAAAGATTAATGAATATTTTTAACATGTAATACATAAACAAAAAACTCTAGAAATCCTGACCACACAAATTTTTTAAATGTTAATTTATATGTTTCAATTTTTATTTTAATTGAAAAATATTTTCAAAATGTTCTGTGAAATTTTTGTTTTAAATGTGATTTTTAAGGAATATTTTTTTCATAATTAAAATGATGTTTTCCTCAAGAAATGTTTTAATGATATGTTATTGTATTTTGATAAGACAAATATTATGAATTATTTTATTCAAAATTTTAATTTTTTTAATCCCACCATGGTGTTATTTAATGGGATACTTCCACATTTTAATTTTTAGTATAAATTTTGAGCTTAATTGCAAAAATGGCATATTTTGGATTTGAATAGTTTTAAATCATTTAAATATGGTGTATTTTAATTCCTATAACTAAATTTTAAGGGTTAACATAATAACACATATACATAATTTATAAAACATTTAAAATTTGGATTACATCATAGTTATGATTAAATAATGATGTAAGTAATATGAACAATAAATAAAATGTCAAAACATTCATAAAAACATGGTAATTAACAACAGAAATAACGAATCTAATGATTGATTATTAATAAACTTGTGATAAGATGTTATTAAAGGATAATATTTGATATTATAAATATTAATACTTTTATGGTATAATTAAATACAATTATTAAAAATAGTATACAGTATGTTAATGAGTGGTCAACCGAAATGATGCATAAGGTAAAGGATTTCCTAACTCAATTTCCACACATTGTGTTAATCATCAACATTATTGATTATGTCATGATATGATTATGTGTGTAATGAATTTTTATAATAAAATATTCTATTTACATTATTTTATTTGGATTTATATTTTATAAAAATATTCAATTAATTTATGGGGTTATTTCACAATATCATTGTAATAGAAATTGTTTATTATTGACTATCATTTGAAGAGAATTAGTTGAATTTTTTTTAGTAAAAACCTATATTTTCTTCCCCTATGGTTACTAATGATCTTATTCATGTAATAATACCTTTTCCCTAATTACGGTAATTAAGTTTTTTTATTTTCTTTCTAGAAAAACTTATTTCATTTCTCTCATCATTTAGAAATTTGAATTCCTTAAAAAAATAAAATAATTTATTGAATTTTTTTAACCTTTTAAAAAATATATAGAAAATAAATTTTCACCTATTCTTACAGTTCAAAATAATTTAAAAGAATATTTATGTCATTTCCAAATTAATTACTGTTTTCCATTTCCTGAAAAAAATAGAACGAAACATTTTTCTAACATTTACAAAAATAACATAATTTATAGACATCTTGACAACTCAATTGTTTTTTTATATAACATTATTTTTCTCAAATTTTATTTTAAAAATAAAATTGTTTTATAAATTATCTCATCCAATTTTAATTTTAATAGTAATTTTCAATGAAAATGAATTTTAAAAAATAAGAATAAATTGGATATTTTTCTCTAGAATGGTTTTAAAGAAGTTTTGTGGCATTTTAGTTTATCATTAAAACATCAATATTATTACAAAAAATATGTATACAAATATTTGACACTATCATTATTCATTCTATGGATAGTTTAACGTCACATTGACCAAGGAAATTATTTCATGTTAACTTGCTTTAATTATTTTTATATTCAAAATTCCATGAATTATTCATATTCATATTGGAAATAAATTTCCAATGAATTAAAATATTATTTATCATGGAAACATTTATTTCATGAACTATTTACCATTTTCACACTTGGTTTTTACAATTATAGTTATTGATAAACTATGGAAATATTTATTATTATTTATCATTAATCGACTATGATATGTAATAGGGTACATTTTTTATGGATTGTATCTATTTTTTAATACATGAGGAATGTTTTGGACTTACATAACATAAGTTGTGGACTAAAAAAATAATTCCCCAAGACACATCAATAATCCAATGTGAAAAAAATAATTGGAGAAACCCTATGCAATTGTAACATTTTTTTTATACTATATTGGGAAAGGTCTTAACAGTAGAGGTATAGATGGAAAAACTGAATTAGTTTTTCCCATTATGTTAAAAAAATATTATTAAATGACTTTATGGAAAATGTATCATGTACATAAAAAACATGAAATTTTTTAATTAATAATTAACTTTATTCAGATTTATTTATGTTCATCTATAATATATTCATTATTATAATATCATGGGGTGAATTTCATTCTATGTTTATAAGTTGAATAGAATGTGTTTCCAGTTATTTACCTTTCTTTAATTATTTCCTTTATCAAGTTATCTATTTGAAATTAATAATTATTTACTTACCACTCGATGTTGATTATTCACATTGATTCATTTTTTCACTATAATTATCCTTTAGTGAGAATTTTAGCTCACCCATATTTTCTTTCCATTCAGCAAGATTCTATGAATTTTATAATTATGCATATAAAGTGATACAGTAGATTATATAATGTTATTCTCAGAAAAGTTGTTTTAATTTGTGTATTCAGTTTTAATACAAGACCCATATATGAATCTAGTTTACCATGACTATTGAACTATTGTGTCCCTTAATAAAATATTTCCTTGTATACCATGCCAATGTAATTGTAAAAGGAAATATATCTAGGGTTTTCAGTTTAAGGTCGCTACACTCTTTCATCATCCTCCTTTTCGCATGGTGTTAATAATATACTATTGGGAAAATGTAAATCCCATCTAATTATCTATTGATTTAAATTAGCATATGGATACAGTATATTGGTGGGATATTTTTGTTTTCTAATTTGGGCATCAAAATCATGCTCTCTTAATTAGGACTAATGACTTTTAAAAATGATTTGTGGTCTTAGGTATACACATTTACATGAAATCCACATATCAGTTTTATCCATGTTTCATTTATCCTTGATTGGAGATTCTTGGAAATATATTTTTTAATTACTTCCACTATTTCTAATAATTTTTATTATACACTAAAAACCCCTTTGGTTGGGTGATGTTCTATGGTGCAAGTGAGATGTAATTCTTATAAAATATAGAACCTAGGTGTTTTTTTCTTAAGGGGATTTAATTTATATAATGAATGAACTATGGTGTAGATGTGAAGTCCTTGGTTTGTTGAATTGAAACTCATGGGCTCAAAAGTCAATTCTTTTGACCATGTGGTGTAGGCATATACACCACTTGAGATATAATGAGATCATGATGGTGAGTTATTGTTACACATGGGGTCATTTGTGTTTATATTAGTGAGTGGACATGTGTGGGATGTGTTATAATGATTTGCTGAGACATTTTTAGAAATTTTATTATAGATTTTATGAGAATGATCGGTATCCCTGTGGGTAAAGATATCACAATGATGACAGATCTGGGTGATATTGATGATCTGACCAGTGTGTGTCATATTTTTTATAGATTTCCAAGGGGTATTATTAATGTCGAGAATTATAACTTTATTTTATTATTTTTTAAATTAAAAACATATTTATTTAATAATACATATTAAAAACATTTAACCAATAAATCCCAATATTATTAGATTAAAATTACTAGTGCATAATTATTTGTGTTTTCTTAACATTAAAATAAAACAACATTTATTAAAATTTATTAAAAAAAGTAATTAATTTTTTTACAAGTGAAATTAATTTAGGTTTAAATTTTAATTATGGTAATCATTTTAATATACTAGAGAAAATATGTGTGATGTCCATGATTTTTCAGTGGAATATTTTAAATATTATATGAAATTATTTCAAGACTAGGCACTAAAACTGCTTATGATACTGAGGGTTAGTATGCCAAGAATAAATGTTTAAAAAATATTAAATTTTAAATAGAAAATACGACTTGTTTTCCTTAAAAATTGGGAAATCATTTAAATAGGTGATTGTTTCCAAAATATTAGGGCACCATTGCATTTATAGTTGAGAGTTTACCATAGTATAGGAATAACATTGTTCAGCACAGGTCACCAATGAAAAGTTGTTTTCCGACATAACGTTAATACAAAAATTTTAATAAAAATATTTTTATTTGACACAACAACATTTCTATTAGATTGTCCTATTCAGTACTGATCCTTAGATAGGATCATGACCCTATATACCCTAATGGATCTGGATATAACATTGGATAAATCTCTTAAGAGACAATGACACGATGGTGGATCAAAAGTATTCCTGAAAAATCATCATTGTAAAAGAATCATCTATAAAGAACGATCCTTTCTTAGGTAGGGAAGTTGCTCCATTTTTTCTATGTTTTTAATCTAATAAAGAACATAGGAAAATCCATAAAAAATTGAACTGTGGATCGATCATTATAGGAAAGATATCAAATTTTAAGGACCAGACCTTAAACCTTACATAATATTGAATTAAATGATTAATTCACATTGAGTATCTTTTCCAGTTTAGTGTTTCAGAGAATTAGTCCATAACTATTACATCCTAAAACATTACAAATAAGACACTTCTACTCTATCCAATGATTCACAAAAACACAAATCCTTAAATAAAACAAGAGTCTTTTTCCTGATACAAATCATTTTGAATACATCCTTTATCTTACCCATCCTTATAACCTGTGAAAAACATTTCAAAAACTTGGGATGGGAATAAAATGCTCAGTAAGGGATATAAAATAAGGAAGGAAAACATTATCCCATCAATAAATACAAATCAATGAAACCATACTTTTCAATCATAACATACCTTATGAAATCATATGATTTCTGAATAACACACAAAAATCCTAAATCATAAAGGTTAGTTATGGAATCTATATCAAACATACATTGTAGATATAAAAGCTATATAGGGAGTTACACTTTGAATACCCATCATAGAATATTCCCTAAATATCTTAGGAGAAACATCACGTTTAACTCTGTCACGTTACCCAATGCATTGGAGTGCTATCTCAGGCTCACCCGACCTAGGATTATCACGGAACCACCCTTATACGTAAACAATGCCCAATAACCATAACATAAGCATAACACATAACCCAAGTATAAAGGAAAGATAACAATTCTACATTCCAATATATCAAATCAAGATATTGAAATAAACAATGCTTTATCAAATCATTTTTAAAACCATTTAAAAAGATATTTTTGAATCAAGGTGTCCCATACCAATTTGAAGCATTTAAATGAATTATAATTTTAAAACATTAATGTCCATATAAAGAAATCCTAGAACCCATTTTTTACACATTGACATTAATGGTAAATATTTAGAAGAATAAACCTTTAAAACATTTAAAATGATATTTTAGTTAAAGAGTTTTTAACAAAAAGAGAGATGCTTGAATATAAATAATTGATGAATAACATTTAATCAGGACTTTATAAAATCATGAGAATAAATGGATTCATGATATAATATTCCAAAGGATAGTATATACACCATATAAGAGTGAATTGGTGCACAAAAACAATAAAGTCTCAATGGAAATATAAATTGAGATGAAATCCCTTATAAAGATGGTATCCTTAAATTAAAGACAAATCAATCACATAATTATGTGTGAAAAATATAAATACACCCAATAAATTTTTATATTATGTTTAATTAAATCATATTTCTTTCACAAATATTCATAAGAAGACATATTCAAGAAGTACAAGATGAACCCAAAGAATTGAAATTGGGTTAAGAAGTTACCTTGTAAAACATCAACAACCTAACGACGTCTATTTAAAATTCAAAAAATGAGTTTATGAGATAAATAAGGTATATCAACACTTGAACATAATGTTTAAATCAATAAGGATATAGAAGAACATATCACAACATAATAATATGTAAATTAAAAGACATTACAAAAAGAAGTCTTTTAAAAAGAAGACGGTGAAAGGTTCCCTTACCGATTTGGTAACTTAAAAAACATACGCCACATGAATGAAGGGTCATAAAATGAAGATGTAAATACTCATAAATGAATGTATATTACTCAAGGAGTACAATCATGTTCAGTACATACACCACACAAAAGGAAGTGGTGGAAAATATAACATGAATCTCACGGGAATAAAAAGTGAGATGAAACCCTTTACCATGTTGTAATCAACTGAGTCGTATGACCAAAAGTTAATTACCACAAAATGAATCAAATTATTCCATGAATATAATTAGAATCATTATAATATATATCAAATGTATGTACACAATACACCACATGTAATGAATAAGCGGAGAACAATGGAAATCTCATAGAATTAAAAGTGAGATAAGAAAATCTCTTACCTCGTGTACGACTTGACTCGATCGTTCTTTATTCTCCTGAATAATAAACCAAAGTTAATTTATACTTTCTTAAGAAAATTTTTATGTTTATTATTACTTTTAGATAACTTATTACCATGTTATAAACATTATGTAATTATTTTAGTTAATAATGTTTCTTTTTGTCGATATTTGGTACTTGAGTCAAAAATGGACTGCTTATAATTACATGTTGTTCATGTGGTCAAAGGTTCATTATATCCAGAATGATATTCATGACTTAGATATCATATATATAATATATATCCTATATATACATGTATTTATAATAGTACATAACATTTATAGGTAAGAAATGAAATGCACTGTTCATGGAGATGGTAAGCCGTATGTACGCATGAACGCTACTTTCATTTCTATTTATTATTTTAATGGAATTAAAACATAATAAAATAGAAGTATATTATAATTCCAGTATAATTTAATATATAATATCATTAAATATATCCTTTATACATACCACAGATGGAATTTACGAGTCATATCACTTTGAGGGGGCAGCAGTCCGCATTTCCTCTATTGAGATTATCATGTTTACCCATAATGGAAACCATAAAGGCATTATATAAATAAAAATTACCGAAGAATAAAGGAAAAATAAAAATAATATATAACATATATAAAGACAGTTCCATCATAATGGCCACCATGAGAGGTTGTAGGAGATATTTGAATAATCATTGTTTCGTGAGGCGTTAGATTTCCATCCATAGAAACAATAAGTTATTCGTCCATTAGATGGAGATGTATGTAAGTTTAGTTCTAATAAATCTCATAAAAAAATCCTAGTATATTTATTATTATGGTGTTGTTACAAAATAAAGGAATAAAAAGAGTTTATAGGTTGTATATGTAAAATAAAAGAAAACAATTTAAGAGAAACTCTTACCTTTAATTTGGGTAACTCCTTTTGGGTTGAACCGAAGGACTTATTGAAGTGACTACTGCCAAAGGTAAGGTTTCTAGGGGGAGAAGATGGATGTAGGGAGATTAATTGGGCATAGTTTGTACGAGAAAAATGGCTTGATAGGTGTGAGTAATTGGATAGAAGTGGTCTCCTTTTATAAGGGGGAGGAGGGGCTCTTTAGGAAAGTGTGAAAATATTATTTTATTATATAATGATATTCGGTTTCAAAAGGTCAAAAAATCATTAGTGTAAAAGATAATATGACTAATGGACGAAAGAAAATCACAAAATATGAATTTTACAGGTTATGGATAATATTTTAATCATTATAATCTTATTTATTTAAATGATTTATTAATGAGGTAAACACTACATCATTATTTTGTCATAATCAATTTAAATTATTTGATTTTTAAAAATTATAAAAAAAATTCAATAATAAAGGAAATATTTTTATCTTTCTAATGAATATTTATAGTCGAAACGATAATTTATATAACCCCTTTTAAAAATTAATTTATTAAAAGATATTTGCTTTTATCATTTTTTCCTTTACTTTAAGTTAATTAATATAAATTTCCATTATCACTCCCAAGAGGCTAACCGGGGTCCCTAAATCAACAAAAAGATGCCCATTGTCGTTAATGACTCATCAAATAAGGTTTGGATAATTTTTATGGTAATTTGGAATTATTATAATATTCTTTTTACCTTGAATTAGCTTATTTACCTTTATCCGTAGTAAATAAAAGTCAAAAGTTACAATTCACAAAAAATTATTTTCATCTTATTGAACCGCATTTTACTACTCTATAATAACCATTTATGTCGAATTTTTGAAATTCATTTCACAGAAGAGGTAAAATTTCATTTAAATCAAAAAGTCTGCGTTTTTTAACTACTACATAGTGGTTTCACTATTCATCAAAAATTGATGTTTTTCAGAAAAATACCAAAAATTCACCCTAAGATTTATTTAATATTCTGAATTAAAAAATGATGTTTGTTTCCCCAAATTCAAAACATAAATGTGTCCTTAATTGATTTTAAAACTAAATCCCGTTGTTAAAACAAATAGAGTGTTTTTAAGAAATAATAACTATCAAAAGATTGACACTTTTTTATGTCCAATTTCAAAATGAAATTAATTCCAATGACCAACATTGGATTTAATGTTAAAAATATATTCTAATTACACAGTAAAACTAATTAGAAAGATAATCTGACCATATAAATAAATTATATTAAAACATAGTTTTGAATGAAAATAAAATAATTACACTATTCATTAAAAATGAACTTTATCTAAAATATACCAAAAATTTACACAAAGTATATTTTGATGTCCCCATTATAAAGAATGATTTTATTTGTTTAAATAGAATGTATTAAAGTAAAAAAAACTATATTTAATGCGATTTCACCATTAAAAGGAGGTAAATTGAACTTTTAATGTAAATTATGCTTAAAATTAGATTCATTTACATTTTAAGACTTTAAAATTTATTGGATAAATTTAAATAAATTTAACAAAAATGTATAATCATATTGTAGTATGTTTTTTTCATTCCTGGAAATACAACAGCTAGGATTTAACCACCATTTAAAATAATAATATTATATTATTAGTGTGCAACGTAAGATTTCAAAGAAACATGTCGTTGCATATTGGGTATGCTGTCAAACATAGCATCCCCTTTAATGTAAAATTAATATTTATTTCACAAATATTAATAAATATGAAATGTTTATTATTCCTTATTTATCTGGGATGTTACATCCTTCCCCCCTTTTGGTAACTGCGTCCTCACAATTTCAAAACTGTGCTTGGAAACTTAATTGAATGTTAAACATCGCAAAAAGAGTGAGTAAAACTATCACTTTAAAAGAAAGAAAAATAAGCACAAAGGTCACCAAAGATAACCCATACTAGGATTACATGTAGGAAAACATGGATATGGAAGAGAAAACAAAGGGTCATGTTCTAATGGAGAGTGATAGAAAACATGATTAGGAGAATGTTAACCACCAGAAAATCACAAACATGTGATGGGTTCAATGGTTTTTGATTCCCCAGTATGAAAAGTTACAGAATTTTTTTTTGTTTTAAGTTACTTTTAATTGGGGAATCTATTTATGAGTTTAACTAAAACCATAAGGAAACACAATTAATTTTCATGTAGACTTTTATCCTTCAATATATTTCTAACAAAAACTCATATTTCCTCCATATGATTAGTATTCAGGATGACTTGTTTACATTAAAAGTGCTATAATAAACATTGAGAGAATCAAATAATCCAAAAAAGATGAAATATCTATTACCCTTGTCCTTATATATTAACTAAAACCAAAACATTTAGTAAAATATCATATAATACCCAAAAAGGATAAACTTTTACATAAAGAGAAACTACTCTTAATCTCCAAAATTTGTCTAAAAAACCCAAAGTTCGACAAAGACCATTCAATAAACAATTGTCCCGAAAATTCATCAAAAGTAATCCAAATAGTGATTGTTACCTAAATCTCATAAGGATTTAATTACATATACTTCCAAGATACATCTTAACATTTATCTCCAAGTAACACTAGTTACTCATAAAGTCTCATATTGAAAAGTAATTAACCTAATCACATAATCTCCATGATAGGTTAATCATTTTAATAAATTAATTAAATCACCATGTGTCCATAATAAAAACATAGATTATTCCAAAATAAAATTTCATCCAATATTTCACAATTAAAATCCCATAGTATTCTATCTTCCTTAGGAATATAGTGTTTCCTCAAACGAGAGAACATCTTCCAAAACAACCTTTATCACTAAATCACTAAATCATTTTTCTATACAATTTATATCCATTTGATAAAAAATAAGTTCCAAAAATCAACTTATTCTTATTATATATAATCATTTTACTAAAATAATAATTTATACTATCCAAGGACTTCATGTAGGTTAGTGGTAAGCGATGCTCCCTTGTCACCCTAAAATGTATTAACATCAATGGTTTCCTTATACCTCTCATTTTCAAACAAACTCATTAGGATATCAACATCTAAATTCTTGAAGTCTTATTTCACCACCATATGGTAAAATAAAACAATCCCAAAAATGATGAACATCATACCTTGATCATGGCGTCCATTTGGCTTCATCATCATCTTGTTAACCTTGATAGAATGTCTATACATTGCAATAATGATTTAGAGATCCTTAAAATCATTTTATTCCTCCATCCAAATCACCTTGTACAGCATGGGTCATATCGGTGTTCACAGAAAAACACTTTTGGAAAATAATCATGTATGACATATTGTTTTGGGTCCGTCTCGAAATGCCCAATGGTTCCATATCCGAGGACACGTTGAGCTGATTTCCAAAGGGAGGCATTAACTGGATGGTTTGGCCAGCAATGCTTAAGAACTCACATTGGTCGAGAGGATGGGAAGTCAGGCTCATCACACACTTTTGGGGGGGAATTATTACATGTTCTGGGACTCTCTTATAGATTTAAGACGTATTCCTATATTCGTAAATCTTTGGTTTATACCCAAGCATAGTATACACAGATTTCTCCTGCTTGACAATGGGTAGTTAAACGCAGGGGTTTGGAATCATTTATGCCAGAGGTTTACCATCCCTCGTTTGATTAATGAACCCATGGATTCAGGACTCATTGAGGCGGTACTATGAGTGGCGGGGTTAACGGATGTGAAGATATTTGGATCGAACGGTTGTTGGGATTGATCCTCATAGAGGCTTCCTACGTACCCTGCCTAAGAAACAGGGATTAAAGTCCACGTAGTTCGAACATGAGAGCTAGAGAACCGACGTGAAGGTGGACCTAGGGGTCTACTGGTGATCAGGCTTGAACTTCATGGAGGCTTCCTACATATCCCTGTGGTAGGGAATCAAAGTCCTCGTAGTTCGCATGGGTATGGGGCTTAATCTCCGAGGCAGCCCAAGGTGTAGATGATGGACTTGAACCTCAGGGAGGCTTCATACCTACCCTGAATAATAGACAAGGATCAAATTCAACGTAGTTTGTAACAAGTCCATCGTCGTTTTGCGGGTACCACGACCATCACAAATCTCTAAGCCCATGTGAGTCATGCACAGTGTGAGAAACAAAAGAATTCAACAGACTTGCCTATCCTTGCACTTTTATCCCGACCAGGGGAAGGGGAGAAAAACGACGAGTGGAGGAAAAGTCCGGTACCACTGGACACTCCTTCCCCCTAATGTTCAAGGAAGGTAGAAGTCGTGCGGCGGAGTAATGAACCCTCCAGATTGAAAGGAGTGGGGTCATTGGCTTCCGATGTGGATGGTGTGGGGATTACTCCAGAAGGGATTCCCATGGAGACTTCCTCGTGTCTGGCCATGAGGGCATCCCAACCCATTGGTGGGTTGAGGAATATAATGGGGGCCAAAGCCTTTGCGCAAGTGAACAACTGGGATAATGCCAAGGGCATTGGAACCAGTCCCAATAAAGGGAGATGAAAAGTGTGAATTACATGCTCAATATTCGAAACACAATGAGGGTGGAATGGTGATGGAGGATAACTGCTGACCATGTTCGAAACACAGCATCAATATCATATTAGCCTGAAATTGGGACAAACAAATGAGGGTCAATTGCTGGCCGTGTTCGAAACACAGGACCTGACTCGAAGTCTTGTCTAAAGTCTTCTGGGGTGTTGGCCCAGGACGACAGGTGAGCCGTGGTGGCATGAGGTGATTCCGTTAGGGGGTCCCTTCAGACATGAAAGAGGATGAAGATCCAAATTAAGGATGTGCAAAGCATGAGGTGGAGTGATGGAATGTTTGAATGTATTAGAACACTCTTGAAGCTATGCCACTGTAAACATAGCGTAAGGAATCTCTTGCATAGAGAAAGAGGCACCCAATTATTGAATGATAGGGAATTCTATAGTTTATAGTCATGTATAGAGGACTGTTTCCATATAGTTTAACGTCATATGGATAGGACGAGGGCCATACAGTTTAACGTCATGTGGTCAGGATGACTAGGTAGGAGAGACCTAGCAATGGTTGGTGTGGGACTTACGCAAGGGCGGACATTTATGGATGATCCTAGAAAAAGGAGCTAGGAAATGGGGTTATAGGAGAGTCATGGGGAATATCTTGACTCATGGGATGTATAAGACAGATGTTGGGGCGGTGCAAGGGTGCAATGTAAAATACTGTTGACTCGGCCCGAAAAGTTCACGGTGCGACTGTCAATTTTTCATGGGGGTCAGTGACAGTAGCGAAGGGACTGGCCTAGAGGGTTAGGACCGCAGCCAGGCACTGAAACTGAGTGGCAGTGTCAGGGTGCAGCCCCCCGTGGTATGGACCAACAAGTGCATGGGGTTTTCCGCATGGGGATCGCCGCAAAGGAGCTGGCCTGGAGGTGCCGGCCGCTAAGGTGATGTCCGCGAAGGACTGGCCGCGAGGGACTGACCGTGTAGGAGCTGTCCGTGAAGGACTGGCCATGCGGGAGCCACATTTGGTTCGTGGTTTAGATTTACACGAATGGTGTCCATGGAGAAGCTAGTCGCGGAGGAGATGGACGTCCGCAGAGGATGCTGTCTGCGAAGGATGGCCGCAAAGGAGGCTGTCCGGGAAGGATGATGTCCATGAAGAGTGTCTGCAAAGGGGCTGGCACTCATCCTACTTCGCACCCGCGGAGGGGTTTATGCCTCCATTATGCAAATGACATAGGTCCATGGAGGGGGTGGTTGTGGATGGACTATCCGTGAAGGAAATGACCGCATGTGGTTCGCGGTTTGGTTTCTACCATATACAGAAGAGTGCATCTGTGGACGATATGGGGTCCGCGGAACATTACCACTGGGAGTGATTTCCCCAGCGTCTCCCCACAGGTTTTCACCTATCCTTCCTCTCCTCTTCCATTTTTGGTTCCCCTCAGTTAATATTTATAGAGTGACGAAGGGGATATGGCACCCATAACATTTTTTTCGGAAGCCCATGATGGAATCCCCACCCGGAATGACTCGGTCAACTGGGGATTTTAGGAACCGAGATCCGCAGAATTTCTCCGCTGCTGGGCACCACTCCTCCTCTATTCCGTAGACAACAGTGGTCTGTGGCCGCATAGGCACTCTGCCTCAATTTCAGGAAAGACAGCGCACGCGGCATTGGCCGGTTGGCGCGGTTCGCAGCATTCGACCTACCTGGCTTCACCGGCGGTCTTCTTGGTTCGCGCCTGCATCAGGGCTTTAGCCACCGTTTCGCAGACGACGCCGGTCCCAGGAATTTTGGTCCGCCGAACTGACCATGTACTATTGCTGGGAGCCGGTACGTGGACCGGTTCTGTCCTTTCCCATGTCTTGGGTTAATTGGATTTCCTCTTTGCAGAATTTTTAGGACCCTATACATATAATTTCAAAACATCTGATAAAACATGATTTCTATAAAACAGTTGAACCAAATTTGAGTTGAAACATTCAATTAACGGTTCTTTTAAAATACCATAATTATGATCTGAGAGACTATATTTTAAAATCAAATACAAATAGGTTGTGCAAGGGTCTCTTTCTTCAATACCTTTTTTAAAATCATAATATTCTTCAAAATCTTGTGATAAGGTAAAATATTTGAAAATTACTTGATAATATTTACCTTTCTTGAAAATATGTGAATATTGTGAAAATAGGATTTTCATAAATACAACCCATGATCCACGATGATAACGTGTTACAGTGGATGTGTTCGATATCTCAAGCAACTACTTGCAAGTGAGTTGTATGCTATAAAATGTTTCACAATCATCCGAACATGACTTTGCAATAATTATTGCAAACATGTCATCAGGAAGAGATAAGAATGTCGTTTGAGATATCCTCTTTCCATTTGTAACTGAAATTATTTGATCTAAAAAGGTTATAAAACAAGTATTTATCTGAAATAATAGATAAAGGGACTATCCAAGTGTTTGATGAAACCTCATAATCCCTAAAGTTGTCTAAACCGACCTCTGATACCCACTGTAATGACCCTGCATTAAACCTGACATAATATTGAATTAAATGAATAATTTAAATTGAGGATCTTTTCAGGTTTAGAGTTTTAGAGAATTAGGCGATAAATATTACATCTCAAAAGATTACAAAGAAGACACTTCTACTCCATCCATTTTTTCACAATAAAAACTCCTTAAATAAAACAAGAGTTATTTTCCAGATACAAATATTCTTGAATACTTCCTTTATACTAACCTTACATATAACATGTGAATTTTTTTTCAAAAACTTGGGATGAACATAAATCTCAATAAGGGTTATAGAATAAGGAAGGAAAACATTATCCCATCAATAAATACAAATCAATGAAACCATACCTTTCAATCATAACATACCGTATGAAATTATAAGATTTATGAATAACACACACAAATCCTAAATCATAAAGGTTACTTATGGAATCCACATCAAACATAAATTGTGGATATCACAGCTATGTAAGGATTTACACATGGAATACCCATCACAATATATTAACTAAATCCCTTAAGAGAAACATCACGTTTAACTCCATCACGTTACCCAATGCACTGGAGAACTATCTTGGGATCACCCACCCTAGGTTTATCATAGAACCACTCGTATACATAAACAATGCCCAATAACCATAAAATAATCATAACACATAACATAAGTATAATGTAATCATAAAATTTCCACATTCCAACATATCAAATCAAGATATTCAAATAAAAAATGCTTTATCAAATCATTTTTAAAACCTTTTAAAAATAGATATTTGAATCAAAGTGTCCCATACCACTTTGAACCTTTTAAATGAATTATCATTTGAAAACATTAATGTCCATATAAATAAATCCTAAAACCCATTTTTAAAACATGGACATTAATTTGAAATACTTGGAAGAATAAATCTTTAAAACATTTAAAATGATATTTTAGGTAAAGGGTTTTTTACAAAAAGAGAGATGTTTGAATAAAAATAATTGAGGAATAACATTTAATTAGAACATTATTATATCATGAGAATAAATGAATTCATGATATAATATTCCAAAGGACAGTATGTACACCATATAATACTGAATTGGTGCACAAAAACAATGAATTCCCAATGGAAATGTAAATTGAGATGAAATCCCTTATTAAGATGGTATCCTTAAATTAAGGATAAATCTATCAAATAATTATGGGTGAAAAATATAAATACACCCAATATAAGTGGATATTAAGTGTAAATCAATTATATTTCATTCACACATATTCATAGGACGACATATTCAAGAAGTACAAGTTGAACCCAACGAATTGAAATTGGGTTAAGAAGTTCCCTTATAAAACATCGACATCCTAACGATGTTTATTTAACATTCATAAAATGAGTTTTTGAGATAAAAAGTGTATCTCAACACATGGAAATCATGTTTAAATCAATAATGATATAGAATAAAATATACCAACATAATAAGATGTAAATTAAAAGACATAACAAAAAGAAGTCTTTTAAAAAGAGGAGGGTGAAAGGTTCCCTTGCCGATTTGGTAACTTACAAAAAATATGCTACATGAAAGAAGGGTCATAAAATGAAGAAGTAAATACTCATAAATAAAATTATATTACTGAATTAGGACAATAATGGGCAGTACATACACCACACAAAAGGAAATAGTGGGAAATATAGCATGAATCTCACAGGAATAAAAAGTTAGATGAAACCCTTTACCACGTTGCAATCAACTGAGTCGTATGAAAAAAAGTTGATTACCACAAAATCAATCAAATTGTAACATGAATACAATGAGAATCATGATAATATATATCAAAAGGTAGTACATAATACACCACATGCAATGAATAAGTGTCTAATAATAGAAATCTCATGGAATAAAAAGTGAGATAAGAAAATCCCTTACCTCTTGTCCGACCTGACTCGATCGTTCTTTAATCTCCTGAATAATAAACTAAAGTTAATTTATAATTTATTATTAACCTTTTTAAAGTTTATTATTACTTTTATATCACTTATTACCATGTTATAAACATTATGTAATCATTTAAGTTAATAATGTTCATTTTGTCGATATTTGGTACTTGAGTCAAAAATGGACTTTTTATAATTACATGTTGTTCGTGTGGTTATAGGTTCATTATATCCAGAATTATAATCATGATTTAGATATCATATATATAATATATATCCATTATATACATGTATTTATAATAGTACATAACAGTTAGAGGTAAGAAATGAAATGCACAGTTCATGGAGACGGTAAGTTGTACGTACGCTTGAATGCTACTTTCATTTATATTTCTTATTTTAATGAAAATAAAACATAATAATACATAGATATATTATAATTTTATTATAATTTCATATATAATATCCTTAACTCCATCATTTATATGTCCCACATATGGAATTAATGAGTCATATCACTTTTAGGGGGCGGTAGTCCGCACTTCCTCTAATGAGATTATCGTGTTTACCCATAATGGAAACCATAAAGGCATAATATAAATGGAAAATACAGAAGCATAAAGGAAACATACAAATAATATATATCATATATAAATATAGTTCCATCATAATGGCCACCATGAGAGGCAGTTGGAGATAATTGAACAATCATCATTTCGTGAGGTGTTAGTTTTCCATCCACAGAAACATTATGTTCTTCATCCATTAGAATGAGGTGTGTGTAAGTGTAGTTCAAATCCTTATCATAACAACATCCTAGTATATTTACTATACTTTTTTTGTTACAAAATAATGTAATAAAAGAAGTTTAGGGGTTGGAGAAGTAAATTAATTGAAAACAATTTAAGAAAAACGGTTACCTTTAATTTGGGTAACTCCCTTTGGTTTGAATTGAAGGACTTCCTGAAGTGCCTTCTGCCTAAGGTAAGGCTTCTAGGGGGAGGATAGAGACTTAGGTAGATTAATTGGGAAAATATTGGATGATACAAATGGATTTATAGGTAATAGGAATTGGTTAGAAGTGGTCTCCTTTAATAAGGGGGAGGAGGGGCTCTTTAGGAATGTGTGAAAATATTATTTTAATATATAATGATATTCGGTTTCAAAAGGTCTGAAAATCATTATAGTTGAAGATATGATAACTCATGGTCGAAATAAAATCATCAAATAATAATTTGACAGGTTTGGGATAATATTGTAATCATTATAATCTTATTTATTTAAATGATTTATTAATGAGGTAAACAGTGCATCATTATTGTGTAATAAATAATTTAAATTATTTAATGTATAAAACTTATAAAAAAAATAACATGATAGAGGAAATATTTTTATATTTCCAATGGTTATTTATATTTTAAAATATAATTTATATAACCCCTTCTAAAAATTAATTTATTAAATGATATTTTCTTTTTTCATTTTTGCCTTTACTTTATGTTAATTAATCTAAATTGTCATTATCACTACCAAGTGGATCAATGGGGTTCCAAAATAGACCCAAAGATGCCTATGGTCGTTAATGACTCAAAAAATAAGTTGTGGGAAAGTGTTAAGGTAATTTGGAATTGTTATAATATTCTTTTTACCTTGAATTACCTTATTTACCTTTAACTGCGTTAAATAAAAGTCAAAAAGTTACTATTCACCAAAAATTATTTTCATCTTCATGAACCACATTTTACTTCTTGATAACAACCATGTATTTAGTATTTTTGAAATTCAATTCACAGAAGTGGTAAAATTTCATTTAAATCAAAAAGTCACTTTTTTTAACTATTACTTAGTGGTTTCACTATTCATCAAAAATTAAAGGTTTTCAGAAAAATACCAAAAATTCATACTAAGCATTATTTGATATTAAGAATTTAAAATTATTTTTATTTTCCCAAATTCAAAACATAAATGTGTCATTAATTAAATTTAAAATTCATTCCTGTTGTTAAAACAAATAGCGTGTTTTTAGGAAACAATAACTATCAAAAGATTGACACTTGTTTATGTCCAATTTCAAAGTGAAATTAATTCCAATGACCATAATTGGATTAATTGGAAAAAATATTTTCTAGTTATAATTTAAAACTTATTAAAAATATAATCTGACCATATAAATAAATTATATTAAAACATAGTTTTGAATTAAAATACAATATTTACACTATTCATTAAAAAATTAACTTTATCGGAAAAATTTCAAAAAATTTACACAAAGTAAATTTTGATGTCCCAATTATAAATAAGGGTTTTATTTGGTCAAATAGAATGTATTAAAGGGTCCAAAACTATATTTAAAGAGGTTTCACCATTAAAAGGCGGTAAATTGACCTTTTAATATAAATTATGCTTAAAATTAGATTCATTCACATTTTAAGCCTCTAAAATTTATTGGATAAATGTAAATACATTTAACAAACATGTATAATCATATTGTAGTTATTTTTTTTCATTCACTCAATTACAACAGCTAGGAGTTAATGACTATTTAAAATAATAATATTATATTATTTCTGTGCAACGTAAGATTTTAAAGAAACATGGTGCTGCGTATTCGGTACGCTATCGAACATAGCATCCCCATTAATGTAAAATTAATATTTAATTCACAAATATTAATAAATTTGAAAGGTGTCTTATTCCTTATTCATCTGGGATATTATATAAATTACGGGTCTTATTTTCAAGATAATACATGGAATTGAATTACTCTCTGTTATACTTATAAAAAAGAATAACCGAGGCCTACATGAACAAAGGGTAAGACAAAATATTCTGGAATTCTTGTTCATCTATTATCTACCCTTAATTTCAATCATTATTCATGAATTCTCCATCATCTCCTCACACTTTTAATCCCTAATAAAAATGATCTAAATCATTGGATCCAAGAACCGTATGATGAAGTGGAGGTTCGATAGTGATGGAAATACATGATTTTTTTGTGAAAATGATATAGAGTGTCGTAAACAGTAGAGAACAACAATGGATAGGGTGGTGGTTCTTATTGGTCTAGGATATTAGCATCATGGGTAAAAAGGGAGGATGGTCTAGGTAGACGGCAAGGATAATGGTGAGCTAATGGTGGGGCAGCCGGTTGTGGTGGAAGATAGAACGTGAGGGGCAACATAGGATATCATGGTAGGGGTGAGGCCACCCGTATAAAGAGCACGAGGGTCCCATGCAGACTTGGTGATCTGACCGCGTGGTATGCGATGAGGGAAGACCGCATGTGGTGGAAAAACTGGGTCGAATGCGAGTGGGAAAGACCAAGGAAACCATTTTGCACCAGCTAGCCCAACAAGAGGGATCGGGTATGGTCGAGTCGTCATTGGTACCCTTGTGACGAGGAGATAAATATGAGAACAATCATAGATTTTAATGTTTATATATTTCTAGTGACAATGGAGGCTTACACAGGAAGTACCTGGGGTCATGGGACACAATGAGTGTGACTACTACTACTCACCATGCACCCTCGTTTTCTATGTTGTTTTATATTATCATCCATATATCATTGAATAGTTTTTTTATTGTACATTCCATTTATCGTTTCCCTAAATGTTTGTTGGTGTTGTTTCCTTCCCACAATAGTATGATCCCTTCTGCAGAACATCATGTATAGAGTATTTGGACTCCCCTAAGAGCCCTCTTGTGGAATCCTCTATTAAAAATCATACATTTGGTAGAGTCTTTGATATCTATATGAACAACTTCACTAAGCGTCGATCATCTACACCGTAGGTTAATCCAAATTGATTTATTTGTATCACCCAATGTCCTTAGAAGTTACCCATCATTGGTGTACCATATATCACTTCAAATCATTCAGCGTATCTCTCACTCATGAAGATTTCTGACGAACAATATGTCTCAAACAAATGTCATCAATGTTATCAGTCTAAGGAGTGTGTTCTTCTGGATGTGTGCTTCATGGAATCCTTGAAATGAATCCCTAGTGTATGTATTCAATGGTTATGACTAATCCTTGACTTGGTGGTATGGTTTTTGTATATCTAAAAATTAATGTTATATGTTTTAGAATTGATATTTTTTAAAGTGATAGTACCCATAAATTTTTTTATGCTTTGGTGTTTTGAGGTGTTCTACTGAATATTATTATACTAAACCATGTATGAGATTTTCCCATAGATGTCATTTTATTTATAGAAAATCAACCTTTTGATAGAGTCTAGGAAAGAATGGAACAGATAGAGCCTTTTGCGATCAAATAGATAGTTGTTTTCCTACTACATCAGAAATTTCCCTTATATCATTCCCTCATTTTGGACCATGTAGGGTTTTATGAAGATGAGTATTAAGAAATTCTTTATAAACTATATATTTGGTGGTCTTTTATTCTGGCCTAGTTTACTTTCAATCACTTTGATTGTTGTACATTGGTTATGGGTTATGTTGATTTTATTCATTATTTTTTTTACATTTCAGCATTTGGGGGTTGGAGATGTGTTCATGAATATATGTACCAAGTAAATGCCACCCATGTTAGTGATATGCCTAAATTGTGCTATTCAAAATCCCCTGGCCTGTTGGAGGCGGACATGGGAAGTCGCAGCATGGGCTCCACTGGGATGGGTCATGACCGAGTGGTATCAAAGGTGGTCAGTTCTACCTTAGGACTGAGTGTCTACAATATTGGTTTGGGGAAACAATATTATGTGTTTTGAGATTGGAATTCAGGAAAGGGAAACTAGTGTTGGTGCAACGTCCAACATATTTATACACATGTACTCTAATAAACAGCATTAAAAACATTGAAAATCTGGGGATTGGTTGGAGAGAGAAAAAATGGTACATGCATTATATAGTAATTTTTGTGGTCTTCAAGTACTTTTTGACTTGGATATATAGTTATACTCACTATCTCTGGGACATATTATTCAATTACTAATGCCTCTACAATGCATACCAACTAAGAATCAGAAGATCGATCATGAGGATCACCCATTTTGTGTTGAGGCTTCAATAGAGAGATCGGTTTCTCAGATGTTACCTTCAATTGGGGCACTAGCTATACCCCTACATGTGGAGCTACCCATGATACCCTTAGTACCATCAGAAAATGATTGTAGGGTGACCATTCTTCATGAGTTTTCTGAGACATAGACCCCTCAAGAACCAACATAATCCCAACCCTTATGTGTCTATAAGGCCATGACCCAATTTTATGTCTAGTCAGTACTCCATCCGATCATATGGTGGTCCTGGAAGAGAGCTTTATGCAGGGCTTATCAGGGTGATGGTGGAGTCGAGAAATTCTTACTCATGATGTGGTGACCCTATTATGGTCATTGTTTGAGAACTTATCAATCATATTTCCTTTGTAAATTATATAAATTTGATTTTATAAAAGGGAAGCCGATAAAGCAGGTGATAAAAAATCAAATCTGAAAAGGCCACAGGTCTTGAAAAAATGATTGAAGGATGATAATTTTTTCATTCAAACCACTAACCTACATAATTTCCTGGTTAATTTTTCATTGGTTTTGATTAAAAAAATTTATAAATAAATGTTAAGGATGAACCGGTAGTATCAATACTAAAAATAAGAAATTTTTTTATTAATAATATTGGCTTTGGAATACAATAATGAAAAAATAGATAAACTTGTCACTATTTTATTAGACTTATGAGCCTTTAATATTTTTCTAGTGGTTCAAGAAAAGAAGAATTATATGTAATTAATTTCTCGGTGTAAAGGGATTAATTTTAATTTGATAAAATCTCATCCAAATGTATGGATTATTTTTATGTAATTTAAAATAATCTAGTATGAATATTTAATTATATTATGGGTTGGTAAAATAATTACCCAAAATTATGAAAATTACTTAGAAAGAAATTTTTTTCCATATAACATAATTTATATTGAAGCAAATGTCTACTAAATAATAACAAAATTTTGGCTTTGTGGCCCTCCATATTCTATTCGTAAATCACTTGTTTATGATTTATGACATTATTCAACCTCTATAAATATTTATGATTTTCCTAAATGTACATATATATAAACTCCAATGATATTCTCCTATATAGAGACCATGTTACATGGTATTCCATGTGACATCTTTACTTTACATTCTCTCTCTTATAGAGGATGACTTATGAACCCTTCTGAATATGGGTTATTTAAAACATAGGAAGTATAAGACTATTTATCAACACAATTGTGTTTAAATTCTAAGGATGCAATTTAATTTTGGTGGGGAGAATGTAACACCCCAATATTCAAATTTACAACCGTCTATTCAATTGTGTGCATGACACACAACACCAAAATCGTGATGCAATATAATATCCAGAGACAACTATGTATTTACTATTTTAAATAAATCAAACAGATGATATTTGTTGAAATTAATGTTAAACAGAGATATATTGTGTTTTTGGATAGATAAACCTTCCTCTATTAATTTTGTTATATTCATGATCATCCTTCTTTGATATCTTTTATTAGACACAAGACTACGTTTCACCATGTAACAAAGTATTATTATAATTTTTTTTAATATATTATGATATGAAACAGATGTTAAATCAATTTTTATTAATATTAATAAATATATAATAAACATTATGGTTTAAAAAAAATATAATATGAATACATTGGTTAATAATTAAAGACAAATAAAATAAGTACAAATTGGATTTAAAAATTAATATTATTATTCTTTTTTTCCAAAGGAGTTTTATCATAATAAATAAAACTAATTATAGTTACATAATTATTTTAATCAAATATATATGTTATATATTAAATAATGTTTTTTATATTAATCCAATTGATTTGATAAGCATAATTCAAGAACAAATCTGACTTCACATGTAAAAACATATATTTCTATAAATAAAATTTTATCGCCTTTTAATGGAACACCTATTTTAAATGTGATTTTTAAAAAAAATAAAATTTTAATTAGAAAAAATAAACTTCATTTTTGAATTCATTATTTCAAAATAATCTAATTGTGAAGTGTTTTTATCTTTCTAAAAAACATGACTTTTTATGAATAGTGAGAAATATTGCATTTTAGTTAAAAACTATCTTTTTGTTTAAAATATTAATAATGATAAAATGTATTGAAAATTTATTTTAAATTAAAATTATAAAAATTATAAATATATTAATTCAATTTATATTATTATAGAAAATTTAACAATTATATTTAATTTTAAAAAATAACAATATTTTTTACAATTTTCAACGAAAACATGTTAAACCACCTGTCTGCATGATTAACATTCATATTAATTTTATCAATTTTCTAATTTAAGTTAAAAAAATGGACATAATCCATTTTATTAATGATAATATTTTTATTCTAATTATATAAACATCATATTTTACCAAAAATAATAGTTAAACTGATTAATACTAATTAAAGTGATAAAGTAGTAATTAGGCTTAAAAATAGACTAAACCTTATATTTGTGAGCTAATAAGAAATAAAAACATTTATAACATCCATTATATGTCTATATTTAGTCCATTAACATTAAATTATTTAGTTTTTATGGGTTGGTATGACATTTTTCAGTATTAACATATGTACACCAATATAGTTTCCAAATATTCAAAGTGAGTCCTTTTCTTTTCCAATAAAATTCCACCACCTCTCCTCCTATGTCACCCCTCTGATGACACATTTTCTAATCCCAAATCATCCCATGTAGACTTACAACATCCATTAACTCATCATTTAATCCTTTATTTAGGGAAAACATCTTTCTAAGGAATCCTTCTTATGCAAACCAAAAGGAGTCACCCGATTAAGAGGTAGCGTCTTCTCTCAAAATTATATGTTCCATTTAAATTATTCAACCCTTTACTCTTATTAATCTATTAAAACCGATCAGAAGCAATATTATAAATATAACAGTATATTTCTATGTAATTATTTCTAACTAAACATACACACACCTCCAACTAATAGTTACAAACATATTTTTTCTATGTATAGAGAACTACCGCTTCACGAAATTATGACTATTCATTTTTTTTATTTTCATAATTCATTGTATGCCATTAAGATGAAATATCTATTTATATATATATATATATATTAAAAATGATATAAATTATATATTTAAGCTTCTGTAATTATTTTACAACACATATCTTTATATATTACATTTAGTGTTAATATAATTACACCATTTGAGGAAGTGTGGACATCCATCCCCTCAAATCCACGTGATTCATTCACACAATCTATGGAATGAATAAAGGAAGGTTATAATTAAAAATATGAGAAATAAAAACTATATCTATGATATTGATTTCATATTTACATTTTTTTAAATAAATAAATGTATACATTTATTCATATCATTTTTTCATTATCTTTTCACACACTATAAAGTGATAATGTTAGGCGTGGAAGTGTGTACTACCACCTCCATGACATGATGAGATTAATTTTAAATATTGATAATTTTATATATGAGTATATATGACTAAATAATATGATTTCCATGATTCAAAAGTAGAGAACATGTCTAATTCCACAAACCTATAACCATAGATTTTCTAAAACTGTAGCCATAGGTGTGGTCTATAGCCATGGTTTGTAAAACTATTACTATTGACCATTTTGTTTTTGGAAATATCCATGGTTTTAGTAAAACATTGGCTATATCCCACACCTAGATCCATGGTTTTAAAAACCATGGAAATAGGTGTAGCAACTCGTGTTTTGGCCCTGTTAGACATTGAATATTCCTATGAATAATTATATAGCTAGGCGTGATGACATCATGCGATTTTGAGGCCTGTTGTGTCTGGAATTAATTTTATAAAAATATTAACTTTTTTTATACTATGAATGAGGTTAGAATGAGTTATCTCCTAAACGGTAGCTCATAATGGGAATATGAGAGCACATATGCATCTGGAGTGTGCCGTTTACCCTAGGCGGGGTGTAAACATTGCGGGCGTGAGCCTGCTATGAGAAACTCCACCAGTGGCATTTTAATAAATAAATAGAAAAGTTTATTTATGAGCAGCAGCTCGAATAACATATGAAGGAAGTCTCAGATCAAAAATATGAGTCTTCCATTGTGTTTAGAACGTTGTATTTCCCCTAGGTGTGAAAAAATTTTATTCGGTACTAGTTGTCGAGTCAGAGATGTGTTTACGGGGAGCTAAAACAATGTTTTTATTAAAAATAATAATAAAAAAATCATTCATATCTCCACCCCAACTCGTTGATGCGTATGAGGCGACACCCGAACCATGTTGTCATGAAACGTCAAATTGATTATGTTTTTAAGGTTAATTTATAGTCTAGGGTAGACCCTAGGTCGTCTCTCAAGGAGCGTTGGTAGGTTTAGAGTGTGTATTTTTAATAAAAATGACTAAGTGAGGGGGTGGTTTTGAAAAGAGTTTAAACAATGACTTAGTTGAAATGGCTTAAAAATGAGTGACCTAGTGGATTTTGAAAAATATGATATAAAAGGGTTGATGTGATTTCACTAAACACATATCAAGTTCATTGTTCAAAGGGATTCATCTTAGGTTTAGAGTAATTCTTTGGTTGGAGTTAATTTGAATCCCGATTAATTCCTAAGCTTTTATTTCAATGCTTTAAGGACCAAACCTTGATGTAACAATCGTCTTGTCAAGGTCCAGTACTTATGCATGGAATAAGAGCTTCCAAAGCATATTGAAATCTCAATAAGGTGGGTATGAAAAGGATTCTTGTGAAGTCCAATCAGAGCAACACAAGTCACACTCTCAAAACCTCACACCGATCGGTTTGAAATTAAGAGCATAAAACTCACATGCATCAAATCAAGCATTCAAATCTGATATAAAATAAGATACATGGAATGAAATGTTTAAACACCCAAATTACTCCAAACCAATAGCTAGTGTATGCATCGGAACTCCCTTGACATGTGTGTATCTCCCTCACAACGAACACCCAATTTTTAGCTCGACATCGAGAGGAGGAAGCCCGGGTGGAACTCCTTCTTCATCCTTGATTCCCTTATGAGGATAGGGGCCTCCAGAACCTCCAAGGTGATTAGGAGACTCCTCTAGGACTCCAAATTGGCAGCACTTCACTCCTTGGCCGAAATTGCAAATGTGGTTCCCTTGGTTACCTCTTGACTATCTCCACCGAACGGTTGGCACCATTTGGACAACTACAACTCAAGATATTAATAAAATACAGAACACCACATTTGACTTGGTCCAAATTCAGTGGCTTGTACAGATCAGTTCGGATGGGCCGCATAGAAGCCGAATCAGGATTTGGTTCCTTAATATGAAATGTAGCATATTAAATTTTGGATAGTCCCACAAAATACCAGCCCATTTGGATGCACGGATTTTGTGTACTATGCAAAATAGTGGATAGATGTCCATGGATCCATGGAATTTTGGCCCATTTTTCTTCCACTTCATCAAGGGCCCTCCAAATCACCTCCACCTACATTGAAAAAATAAAAACAAGTAACATTTACCATTATAATATTGATTAAAATTAATTTATTTATTCAAACATAAAGTGCAATTTATTATTAAATTTGGAATATTCATTACAAAACTAGTTTAAAACTGCGGTGTAAGGGTTGAATAAAACAGTGAATCATGGTACGATCACACCCCCACACCTAAAAATTTTCACTCCTGGGAAAAGTCACATATCCAAATAAAATGATGCATATATATATATATATATTTACAAAATCCTGAAGATTTAGCATTTGAGGAAATTTTATTTAAAGTAAAGTGATCAATACACGAACCACACCAAGGAGTTCTTCCTAGTGAAAATAGAAAAAGATGTCTCATAAATCATATCATAGTGAAATTCAAAAAGGATCATGATACCCAGTTGAGAAAGGAATTCAAAATTAAACCATGACACTAACTCTCCATGTGTGTGTGAAAACCATTCCATGTTATTCTTTCTACTTGATATCTAATAAATATATGTTATTTTAACATTATTCAGCTTTAAATGATTTTTCACCGAACCTGTCCTACATCCTTTGGAATCAAATTTCAAGACCCACTCATTTAAGAATTCCCATAAGTCAAGCCATAAGCTCCCAACCTAGATATCCTTATATGTTGCACATTTCATAACTCCCCTCATTTATTATATTTTTTTTGAAGCCGCGTTTGGAACAAATTTCACACTCATCTCTCAACCCTTGTTTGATCTCCTCATGACACTAATTGAAATAGTTATAACAAGATCAAAGGTTGAGGAGGAGTGTATTTTTACCTACCCAAGACACAACAAATGTTTTTTGAGGGCGTACAATCGTCGGACATTAGGAACACACGCATTGGTCAATCTGGTACAGTAATGAAACAGATCGGATAAGGAACGAACGTATGGAAATATCATTTAATGCTGGAAAATATTAACCCAACATATATTTACCTTATATTATGTAAGAAATAAACACACATTGTGGTTTGGTGCAAAAAATCTGTGGAGAAATTAGTGACACAGTTTTCCAAAAAACTACTCACAAAAAAGGGCATCAATCTTCTCAAAGGATTCACATAGATACAACCATTTATATCCTTGGCAGAAAACCAATTCACTAAAAATCACTCCTTGATGGTAAAATCATACACAAATTCTCTTTAGCCATTGTTATGGTATTTTTACTTTCCCCACTTTATGGTCACCACATCATGGAATTTCAAAATGGTTGATGGGGAAAAATGAAAATACCATAAAAGAGGCCAAAAAGAGAAAACAAAAGAAGAAAACAATGAAAATTCCTAACTAACCCAGGAATGAATCCACCCCCCACACTTAGAGTATGCAGTGTCCTCACTATAGTAAAATATAATGTGGGAAGGAAGGATAAAACTTGGTTGATGTCATCCATAGTTTGCTTCTTGAACTTGGAGTTCCTCCATCGGGGACTCCAGAACGGGTTCATGAAAGTGCTTCAGCCGCTTCCCATTGACAGTGAAGGTATTCTTGGTTCCTTCATTTTGAACGTGGACAACACCAAATGGAGAGACGTTAGTAACAACGTATGGTCCAAACCAGCGGGAATGAAGCTTACCTGGATGCAACTTCAGCCTTTCATTATAAAGGAGGACATTATTCCCAATATGGAACTGACGATGAAGGATAAGATGGTCATGAGCAGCCTTGGTTCTCTCCTTCTAAATCCAGGAGTTTTCATATGCATCTCTTCTCATTTCCTCTAGCTACTGAATCTACAACTTTTTTTGAGCACCTACACCAGAATGATTAGAATTGCATTGTTTGATGGCCCAGTAGGCCCGGTGCTCAATCTCAATAGGGTGGTGAAAACTCTTTCCAAACACAAGAAGATAGGGTGACATTCCAATGGGAGTTTTGAAAGCAGTACGGTAGGCCCATAATGAATCATCAAGTCTAAAACTCCAATCTTTTCTATTGGGTTGAACCGTTTTTTCAAGAAATTGTTTTACCTACCTATTTGAAACCTTAGCTTGACCATTGTTCTATGGATGATATCCAGTAGAAACTCAATGATGAACCCCATACCGACGCAAAATTGATTACATTGTTTGATTGTAGAAATGAGAACCCTGGTCACTGATGATGAACCTAGGTAATCCAAACCTACAAAAGATCCGAGTTCTCCAAAATTCTATAACTATTTTGGAATTATTTGTCCTTGTAGCCCGTGCCTCTACCCATTTTGATATGTAATCAACGGCCAAATGAATTTACAAGTTTCCAAAAGAATTGGGAAATGGCCCCATAAATTCAATTCCCCAAACATCAAAAATTTCATGAAAGGGCAAGGGTTGTTGTGGAATTTCATTCCTTTTAGATACATTCCCCATTCCTTGACAATGAGGACAAGATTTACAAAATTCATGGGCATCCCAAAAAAGTGTTGCCAAAAGAGACCAGAATCAAGAACATTGCGAGCAGTCCATTGGGGACCAATGTGGCCCCCACAAGCAAGAGTGTGGAAGAATCTAAGGACAGACTGAAACTCGCTATCGGGAACACAACGCCGAAGGACCTGATCGCTACATGTGCGCCAAAGGTAGGGGTCATCCCAAATGTACCAACGAGACTCATGTTTTAGATGAATGGCTTGGTTTTTATTGAAATAAGTAGGAATGCAAGATGATACCAAATAGTTTACAATTTTAGCATACCAGGGAATATCATCTTGCACTATGTACAATTGATCATCAGGAAACATGTCATTAATGGGAATACAGGGGGATGAGACAATGTCTTAGGATGAGGGGATCCTACTGATATGGTCTGCCACCACATTCTCTTCTCATTTTTATCTCTAATTTCTAGATCAAATTCCTGAAGGAGGAGCATCCAACGAGTGTGACGTGGTTTGGCTTCTAGTTTCTTTAGGAGATACCGGAGGGCTGCATGGTCTGAGAACACAATGTCTTTGGACCCTCAAAGGTATGACCTGAATTTATCCAAGGCAAACACAATGGAAAGAAATTCTTTTTCAGTGGTGGGGTAGTTTTCTTGGGCAGGGTCCAAAGTATGTGAGGCATAGGCAATGACATGTGGAGTTCGATCGACCCTTTGTGATATGAATTCCCCAACTGCATAGTTAGAGGCGTCACACATGAGCTCAAATGGTAAATCCCACCGAGGTGGTTGGATTACCGGGGGTGATTTGAGATTCCATTTTAATTTATTAAAAGATGCTTCACATTCTTTATCAAAAACTAAATCTTTTTCTTTTTGGAGTAAGCGGGAGAGTGGAAGTGCAATATTACTAAAATCATGAATGAAATGACGGTAAAAACCATCATGACCTAGGAAAGACCGTACATCACGTACATTTTAAGGAATGGTAGGGAAGAAATGAAATCCACTTTCGATTTATCTACATGGATACCATCCCTAGAAATGAAATGTCCCAAAACAATACCTTGTCACACCGTGAAATCACATTTCTCATAATATAATACAATATTTTTTTCAATACAACGATGTAGGACATAACCAAGACTACATAAACATTCATCAAAAGAGGATCCATAAATAGTAAAATCATCCATGAAAACTTCCATGCAATCCTCCAGGTAATCCGAAATAATACTAACCATACATCACTAGAAAGTACCCTGAGCATTGCATAGGAAAAATGGCATCCTTCTATAGGAAAATGTGCCAAAGGGGCAAGTGAAGGTAGTCTTCTGCTGATCCTCGGGGGCAATATGGATCTGGAAGTATCCAGAATACCCATCAAGAAAACAGTAATGGGACTTCCCTGCTAGCCTCTCTAGCATTTGGTCAATGAATGACAATGGGAAATGGTCTTTACTAGTGTGTTGGTTTAGTCAGCGATAATCTATACAAACACGCCAACTATTCTGCACACGAGTTGGAACCAATTCACTTTTTTCATTTTTAATTACCGTTATGCTAGTTTTTTTAGGAACTACTTGAACGGGACTGACCCATTGGCTATCAGAGATGGGGTAAATGATTCCAGCAGCCAATAAATTTGTTACTTCCTTTTTAACTACTTCTAAGAGGTTTGGGTTCAGTCAACGTTGTGCCTGCCTCACTGTTTTAGACTCATCAGTTAATAAAATAATATGTGTACAAATTGATGGGATAATATCATGAATTCTTGAAAGTATCCATCCCAATGCTTGTTTATGCTCCCTCAAATGTTCATGAAGTCTCAATTCATGATCAAGAGGGATTGAACTAGAAATAATGATGGGAAACTTGTTTCCATTCTCAAGATATGAATATTTTAAATCTTGAGGCAGTTTCTTTAGTTCCAATTCAGGTGGATTTTGGATTGATGGGAGTGTGTGTGAAAGTGAGAGGTCACTAATATCATATAACTACTCAATGGTATCATCCTCAGATGAATAATTAGCATTTACAAGCATATCAGTATCATTGATAGTCATGTGATCCTCCGTGTTCAAGAAATTATCAATTAATAAACATGAATTACACTTTTCTAGACCACTACAACCATAAACACATGACTCATTACCAATAATTTCAATCAAAGAGGAAAATTCAGAAAGGGGATCAGGGGAAACAAATGATGTGATTTTATGGGAAGGGAGTACATCAATTGAATTTACCGAGAGAGAGGAATGTTCTTCTAAGGGGTGCTTCATGGAATCAAGGATGTTGAAATGGACTATGTCACCACCATATTCCATTGATAATGTACCATTATGGACATTAATTATGTCTTTGACAGTTTTCAATAAAGGTCACCCCAATATAATTGGGGCATGTCCATTCATCCTATCATCTTACATTTTTAGCACATAAAAATTAGCAGGAAATATTAGATTTTGAACCCTCACAAGAACATCCTCTAACACACCAGAAGGGTGTTCCGTACTCCAATTTTCTAGTTGAACAACTATTCCGGTGGGCTTTAGTTCGCCGACCTGCAAAGAAGTGTAAATAGAGTGGGGCATCACATTAATAGAGGCACCCAAATCAAGCATAGCTTTGGAGAAAGAATACTCTTCTATGGTGCACGAAATCGGGAATATTCCATGATCGTTGCACTTGGTGGGAAGTGACGGTTGTATCAATGCTGAGACGTTCCTCCCTAGGATCACATTCTCATCACCTATAAGTCGCCTTCGGTGGGTACACATCTCCTTCATAAACTTGGCGTATCTCGGAATTTTCTTGACAACATCAATCAATGGAATGTTAACCTTCACTTTTTTGAAAGTCTCCATGATTTCTTTATCACGTTCAGTTTCCTTTTGTTTCCTTGGTTAGGTGGCTCTTTGGGGAAATTGAAGAGGAATTCTTGGGCTTGGTAACTCATTAATAGACACACTCTTTCCTTTGGTACGACTTCTCTCAAGGCAAGGTTCCATCTCATTTGAACCTTTTTCAGTGGTTGGGATTGTGGTTACCTTAGGAGAGGATGACTCTAATGGAGGGTTCATTTGGATTTTAAGTTGAGTTACACTCCTAAGGGTGATGTCACTAACATTTCCCTTATCCCTAGGGTTGAAAAGTGGTTGAGAGGGTAGTTTACCAGACCCATGGCTATATATTTCACCCACCGAGTTAGCTAGTTTTCCTAATTGGGTTTTGAGGTCTTGTAAGGCTGCTTGGGTGGTTTGTTGGAATTGGAGATTATTGGCAGCCATTTGTTTCATCATATCTTCTAGGCTAGGTTCTGTTTTTTGAGGGGGTTGTTGGAAAGGCCTTTGGGGTGGTTGAAAATTTCTGGGTGGTGGGGGTTGATGACTACTTTACCCTGGTTGGTTCCATGGTTGATGAGTCTAGTTTGAATACCCCCCTTTCCTATAGGTTTGGTTGTCCGTCCACCTAGGGTTGGATGCATAGTAAGGTTCTTGCCTAATGGGTTGGTTATAGGGGCGTCCTGGGAATATTGCCTCACAACTCTCAGAAGTTTCTCTCAATTGGGGGCATTGGTCAGAATTGTGGGTACCATAAGAGCATATACCACAATGTATGAAAGGAGGAGATTGGAATTTCCCTTGGGAAAGAGCAAGTTGTCATAGAAGGGTACTCACCTCTTCAAAGATTGTGTCCACCTTCTTCTCGAATTCAGTACATTGCACCTCATGGAAAGCTCGAATGGGTACACTAGACCATGAACTTAATTGTTGAGTGTTCTGTGCCATGGTCTCAATTAGGGTCCTTGCAGTGATTGGGGTTTTATCCACTAGTGCACCACCTGCAGTAGCATCAATCATGTTTCGATCAATAGGGATTAAACCTTCATAAAATACTAAATTAAAAGTTGGTCACTTATTTGGTGATGTGGACAAATTGAACACAATCTTTTAAATCATTCCCAATATTCATGAAGGGTTTCTCCTTGAGATTGTCTTATCCCACATATTTCTTTCCTTATTGTTGCATTTCGAAAGGATGGGAAGTATTTTTCAAGAAAAAGTCGTTTCATGTCTGCCCAACCTCTAATAGGTGAATTAACATAATACAACCAATCTTTAGCCATGTCTTCTAATGAAAATGGAAATACCCTAAGTTTTACTTGTTCTTCATCCACATTAGCAAGTTTTAATGTTGAACACATAGTATGAAATTCGTTTAAATGCTTATGTGGATCTTCTCCAGGAAGTCCATGAAATCTTGGTAATAAATGAATTAATCCAGATTTTAGTTCACAATTGGGTGCATCACCTTGTAATTGAATGTAAGTGGGTCGGATATCAACATTAGGTGAGGTTAGTTCTTTTAGTGTTCTATTATTTTCAGCCATGTTATACAAGTTATGTTCAATTTTAACTTTGGTTTCAGAAGAAGAATAAGGATCAGGAAGAATTTTAAGATTTGATGTCTCCTCCTTCAAAGTGTGGTCTTGTGTGTCTCGGTTTCATTGATTTAGGATCATCTCCGGTTTGGGTTCGAATGTTTGTAGGTGTCCTGGATTAGAACGCGTCATACACAGAACCTACACAATAAATAAATTAGAAAACAAAAATAAATGCAAACTTAGAATATAAAACAAACAAATATTCACAAAAATTACAAAAATTTTATCAAAAACACGCACAAAAAACCAAAGTGCTCCCCAGAAACGGTGCCAAAATTTGACCGTGTTGTCATGACGAGTCAAACTGATTATGTTTTAAAGGTGTATTTATAGTCTAGGGTAGGCCCTAGGTCATCTCTGAAGGAGCGTTTGTAGGTTTAGAGTGTGTATTTATAATAAAAATGACTAATAGAGGGGGTGGTTGTGAAAAGAGTTTAAAACAATGACTTAGTTGAAATGGATTACAAATTGTGTGACCTAGTGGATTTTGAAAAATATGAGATAAAAGGGTCGATGTGATTTAACTAAAAACATATCAAGTTCATTGTTCAAAGAGATTCATCTTAGGTTTAGAGTAATTCTTTGGTTGGAGTTAATTGGAATCCCGATTAATTCCTAAGTTTTTATTTCAATGCTTTAAGGACCAAACCTTGACATAACAATCGTCTTGTCAAGGTCCAGCACTTATGCATGGAATAAGAGATTCTAAAGTATATTGAAATCTCAATAAGGTGGGTATGAAAAGGATTCTTGTGATGTCCAATCGGAACAACACAAGTCACGCTCTCAAAACCTCACACCGGTTGGTTTGAAATTAAGAGCATAACACTCACATGCATCAAATCAAGAATTCAAATCAGAAATAAAATAAGATACATGGAATGAAATGTTTAAACACCCAAATTACTCCAAACTAGTTTCTAGTGTTTGCATTGGAACTCCATTGACATGTGTGTAGATCCCTCACAACAAACACTCAATTTTTAGCTCGACATCGGGAGGAGGAGGAAGCTCGGGTGGAACTCCTTCTTCATCCTTCATTCCCTTATGAGGATAGGGTCCTCTAGAACCTCCAAGGTGATTAGGAGACTCCTATACGACTCCAAATTGGCAGCACTTCACTCCTTGGACGAACTTGAAAATGAGGTTCTCTTGGTTCCCTCTTGACTGTCTCCACCAAAATTTTGGCACCATTTGGACAACTACAGCTCAAGATATTTATAAAATACAGAACACCGCATTTGACTTGGTCCAAATTCGGTGGCTTAGACAGATTAGTTCGGATGGGCCCCATATAATCCAAATCAGGATTTGGTTCTTTAATATTAAATGTAGTATATTAAATTATGGACAGGCCCACAAAATATCATCCCATTTGAATGCACGAATATTGTGTACTATGAAAAATAGTGGATAGATGTCCATGGATCCATGCAATTTTGGCCCATTTTCTTCCACTTCATCAAGGGCCCTCCAAATCACCTCCACCTACATTGAAACAATAAATACATGTAACATTGCCCATTATAATATTGATTAACATTAATTGATTGATTCAAACATAATGTGTAATTTATTATTATATTTGGAATATTCATTACAAAACTAGTTTAAAACTGCGGTGTAAGTGTGGAATAAAATAGTGAATCGTGGTACAATCACACCCCCTCTTCCTTCCCGGAACGATCCAATGATGGTTCCACCAGGTGTGGTTTTTGACGTAGATCGTCAGAAGATCGAGCTTCAGCGTGTCACAAGTGTTGTTCTGCACCAGAAGCTTCGGCGTTTCGCCCGCAATGTTGGCGATTTGAGTTTTAACTCTCAATTTCGTCTCTACTGCATTTTTCTTCATTTTGAATTCATAGAAGTGTAGAAGGGGTCCCAAGGGTCACTCAGAAACCTTTGGATTGAAAAATAGACCACCAGGGTGGTCCCGGCGGTCCGGGTAAGTCTCACCGACGTGACATCGGTGAGGCAGCACCAGCGCCAACGAAGGGCGGTCGGCCACAGCGGGCTGGCGCGGAGAGTCGGCAACGACTGCCTTAAGTGTGACAGAGGGTCATGGTCCCATGGTGGGGGAGGCCTAAGTGCGGTGGAGGGCCGACAACAGGGGAAGGACGACGGCTGCGGTGGCCGGGCCGGCCGGGGCGGGCTGGTTCAGGCTGGCCGGACAGGCCAGGGAGGGCCGGTCCGGCATAGTTTTCGTCTTGGGGTTCTTTATTCCATCACAAATTGCAAACCAGGTGTCCGTTTCGTGCACCATCAGCAGAAAAACGACCCTAAGATTGATAAAAACCTTTTGGGATAGGTTCGGGAATTTTGTTTTGGGTTGGGTCCGTGATCCGGGGTCACGAAACGTTGAATAATAATAAAATTTAAATTATTATTTAACTTCGAGAGACCGTAACTTTTTCTTAGAGTGTCAGATTGATGTGCCATCAGTGTAATTATGATCCATATGGTAAATGGGACGTTTTGAGATAGATTTTGGGTGTTGCGACCGAGATTGGGTTGTAGGCCCCAGGAGGCCCGATTTGAGTGTTTTTTGAAAAATGCAACTTTCTCCCCAGGAGTCTGATTTTGGCAGATGAATAGTCTATCCTATGAGTTTTTTTGAGTGGATTACAATGGTGAGATCCATTTGATGTGTTCTGAGTTCGAGATGTGGGACTAATGTGGATCTGTGGTGGTGAATAGTATATATTTCACCGAATTTCCATTTTGTGTGAGTAAATAACTTGTCCGGTGTGTTTTTCTGTGTGTATTGAGATTGATCCTTGGTATCAGCCTTAGAGGTTCATGGTGTGGTGTTTTGGTGGTTCGATCGGGTTAGAGATGTTTGGACCAACAGTGTATGAGGGTACTCCCTTGGTTCGTTCCTATGAGGGTTCGCGCGACATCACAAGCTTAGTATAGGTTTGTGATCCTCTCAATGGGATGTTAAATCTATTAGAGTTGTGGCATTCCTATGGTGGGACCAGAGCAAGATCCTCTAGCATCGTTTCCCTAGATCAGGTTCTTGGTGTCGCTGTGACCGCTTATCGCCGGGTGACGATCCCTTATCTGACAGGTTAACCTTGTAGGGTTTTTGGCATCATTGGGAATATGATTCCCTTCACAGTGGTCTATGCTCAGTAGGGTTGTGGCATCGTTGGGTATAAAATCCCCTACTCGGTATAAGGATTATATTAGGGTTTCAGTCTCATTGGTTATACGATCCCCTACTCAGCACGTGGTGTCTAAAGGGTTGCATCATTGTCAGTTCGATCCCCTACAGCTTGATATTTACCAGATAGGGTTTTGGTATCATCGTGACCGTCGTGACATGGGTGGCGATCCTCTATCTGAGTGACATGTTTTGTCGTGTTCCAGATCAAGTTGTGGTATCCCCCAGCAGACCCTGAGAGTGATCCCCTATCTATGAGTTCTTCATATACTAGTGTGGGTTCTGGCATCCCCTAGCAGACCCTAGGATCAATCCATTATCTATGGAGTTTGGTGTTTATATTGTTTCTGCCAGGTTTCCTCAGTGACGATATCTAACGAGCATGATCTCTCAGGTGAGCATATGAGAAGTTGGTGTGGGACCCAATGGAGTGTATCTCTCAGATGAGTGTCATCTGGGATAACGGTTATCGTGGAGTGCACCATCCAGGTTGTGAACTGTTGCTGGTGATGAGGTCAGTACATCATGTGACTTGGTGTGTGAGATGAGTATATCTGGATGTTTATGGTATATGATTGGGCGTATACCTTAGCATATGTTCCAGGTGTATGTATGGGCATACACCTGGATTGGGCTTACTAGTTGTGTTCATCCAAGGATGGTCAAGAGATTGAGTTTGTCTCTGATCTGGGTTCCATTTGACAGGGATGAGCGAACTGTTTCCATTTAGTTTCTCTCTAATGTTTTGGGTTTTTGGGGTGCCTACAGATTATTTTTATACTCATAAATGCACTGGCTTTGCCCACAAGTGTTTGTGTCTTGTGTAGACCACATTCCTTTTGACGGAGTCTGAGGAGGACCCGAAGCGGGCAGAGTAGAGTGAGTGGGTCTAACTGTGGAGTCTTACCGGGGCTGTGCCGAGGAGCTTACTAGAGGGTCCTCTTGACAGAGATCCCCACATTCTTAGAAGGTTGGATTCTCTTATCGTTTTCTTTTGGTGGCCCCGGTTTTTCCCTTTTTTACTGTTATAGTACTCCGGTTTAGGATAGATTTATAGTTGCATTTCCTTTTCAGTTTTTCTATATAAATATCTAAATAGTTTCATGGAGGTGTATGTGGGTGCAGATGTACAAGTAACTTATTCTAATGCTTCCCATGTGTGTGATAGCCAACTCGACACTAGATGCGAGCCCCTGTCCTATTGGAGTGAGGTTTGGGGAGTCGCGGCTTGAGCCCCATTGGTTTGGGTCGTGAGAGAGTGGTATCAGAGGAGTTTCCACCTTTGGTATCTCAGAGCGTAGCTGGTCTAGTTGTGAGTTTGGTTTTGGTTGTGTAGCGGTAGTGTCAAGATGATTCAAGTTTGGATTTCAGGCTAGGGACTTTAGTGTTGGTGTGGCAACCGACGTATCCATTCACTAGGACTCTAATAACCTGTCATTCAACTCGGGACATTTGGAAACTAGTAGTAGGGACATAATGGTACATGCATCATATAGGACTGGGTTTTTGGGTTTCCCTTGTTCATTTTTAGTTATCTAACTAGATATACTATTTGACTATAGAGTATCTTGATTGTATTTCAGGATTCATCCACAACGACAGCCAGCGGGGGTTATGCAGCGGGACTGTGGTGACGATCTTCCATGTGTAGAGGCTGTATAATGGTGCGCAGGTTCTAAGGTAGCACCTCCAGGTTGTCCGCTAGTTGAGCCACCACCTATTGAGTAGCTAGTTATGGTGGCAGTGCAGGATTAGGATGCACACAGGCTGAGTGTGCTACATAAGTTCTACAGGCAGCGACCTCTGAGGTACATGGGTGATCCAGAAGCTCAGGTAGCTAATGACTAGCTCGAAGCAGTCACTCGAGTTTTTCTCCTAGTGAGGACACCCCCATATCAGATGGTTCCCTATCGGTGAGCCGTATGTAAGATTATGTCGGGTGACTGTGGAGTTCGATTACACAGTCCCATGATGAGGAGATGCTCACGTGGGTAGAGTTTGAGTGGATCTTCAGGGAAGAGTTCTATCTGGTGACGCTGAGGTCAGTGCGGATTCAAAAGCTTCTGCTGCTTCGATAGAAGGGCATGACTGTTTCGGAGTACTCAGCGTGTTTTACGGACCTATCACACTAATACTTGGATATGGTTTAAGACCCATTATTTAGGGATTAGACCATCGATATGGGCCTACGCAAATACTTCTGGGTAGGTGTGGTTTCATTGTGTCTTCCCACCTATGCTGGAGTGATGCAGCGAGCCTTGGTGGTGGAGAGCTTCCAGGATGAGGAGATTCAACCCATCAGAGTTGGGCGAGTTGCAGATGAGAAGTCAGCAACTGGTAGCTGGCGGTAGATGCAAGGGTCTGGACGTGGACAACGTTTCAGGAGGTGACCCTAGGATGGAGAATTTGAGGCTCAGGGCTCACAGGGCTCGCAAGCTAGTTTTGGTCAGCCGCCGGAGAGGCAGTGTTACACTTGCGATGACTGGGGACATCTTTCTAGATATTGTCTGATCCGTCATGAAGATGAGAGGGAGACCATCGAAAGGCCGCCTTGGTAGCGATAAAATCTTGAGTTTGGAGGTCCGTAGGGTAATGGTCATGGTGACGGACTAGGTGTTGGAGGAGGAGGAGGTAGGGGTTATCAAATACCTCCAGCACCACCCCCAGGTCGTCCATGACGAGCTCAGGGAGTTGGAGGGTGAGGGAGAGGACAGCTGGAATCCCTAGAGGCTATTGAACCAGAGGCTTCGTGGATGGATAGAGGTATGCCTTGTGTCCATTATTCTTTATGCAGTATTTTGATAGACACTATTTAGTGGTACTCTTCCATTTCTGTTGCTTGCTCGAGTTTTGTTTCAGGCGTTGGTAAGACCCTATGTGGGTGTTGTTCGGTGTGCTTCCACTGTATGAGGAAGAGAGATCCTTCACCCACCAAGACATGTTTTTGTGATGCAATCAAAACTGTGCGGGCAAGTCAGTGTCGCCCAAAGAAGATAGTGTTGAGGTGTGGTGGATGAGTCACTCTGACTTATGTGTTTGTGTAGAGGTGTTTGTTGGTGAACTTGCTAGTGTGGGAGACCTCGTTGAAAGTCCAGTTGCTTTCCTTGAGCATATGTCTTTTTGGGGATGAAAATTTCTAATGTGGGGAGGATGTAGTGACTCGTGTTTTGTCTTTTTCAAACATTAGAATATTTCTATGAATAATTATAGAGCTAGGCGTGAAGACGACGTGCGATTCCGAGGCCCGGTGTCCCCGGAAGTTAATTTTATAAACATATTAAGTATTTATATACTATGTGAAAGGCGAGAACGAATATCCAAAAATGTAGCTTAGAACTGGAATCCTAGGTCACAGTTGCGTTAGGAGCATGTCCATTACCCTAGGCGGGGTGTAACATTGCGGGCGCGAGCCTGCTGTGAGAAAATCCACCAGGGGCATTTTCATAAATAAATGTAAATGTTTATTTATGAGTGTCGGCTAGAATAAATTATTAATGGAGTATGGGATCAAAAATCTGAGTCATACGTTGTGTTCAAAACGCCATGTTTCCCCTAGGTGTGACATAATTTTATTCGGCACTGGGTGCCGGGTCGAAAGCGTGTTGGAGGGGATCTAAAATGAACTTTTTATTAAAAAATAATAATAATAATAAATCATCTCTTCCCCCACCCGACCCATTGATGTGCATGAGGAGAATCCCCCTCTCCCTTCACCGAATGATCCAAGGAAGGTTCCGCCAGTTGCCGTTTTTGATGTAGATCGTCGGCAGATCGAGCTCCAGCGCGTCGCAGGCGTCGTTCTACACCCGAAGCTTCGACGTTTCACCCACGAGGTAAGAGATTTGGGTTTTAACACCCAATACCATTTATTCTGTGATTTTATTCATTTTAAATTCGTAGCAGTGTAGAAGAGGTATCAGGGGTCACACAGACACCTCTGGATTGAAAAACGGACCATCGGTTTAGTCCCGGCGGTCCGCGGAAGTCTCTCTGGCGAGACACCGGCACGACAACGCCAGTGCTGGAAATGGGTGGATCGAAACAACTTGACGACACGGTGAGGTGGGACAGCGGTCTCACGGTGGGGCGGGCCAACGGCGGAGGGTCAAGGTCCCACGGTGTGGCGGGCCAGCGGCGGCGGCTTCCGATCCGACCCTATTTTCTTATGAGGGTTATTTAAACCCCCGCAGATTGCAATCCAGGTGTCCATTTCGCACACCGTATGTGAAAACACAACCCTAGGATTGAAACTATCCTTTTGGTATAGGTTTGGGAATTATTTTCAGGTTGGTTCCATGATCCGGGATCACAAAACATTGAATAATTATAAAATTTTAATTCTTATTCAACTTCGATCGACCGTAACTTTTTCCTGGAGCATCTGATTGATGTGTCATTAGTGGAATTGCGATACAAATGGTAAAGAGGGAGTTTTGAGATAGATTTTGGGTGTTGGGACCTAGATTGGGGTGTGGACCCCATGAGGCCCTTTTGGGAATTTATGGAGAAACACATCTTTCTCACCAGGAGTCCGATTTCGATAGATGAATAGTTGATCCTGTGTGTTTTCCTGATTGGATCACAACGGTGCGATCCATTTGATGTGATCTAGGATCAAGACGTGGGCCCCACTAGGACATATGGTGGTGAATAGTATCATTTTCACCTAATTTACTTTTTGGGCTAATAAATAGTCTACCATGTGTGTTTTTCCATATAGATCGCGATGGTTGGCTCGGTATCGGCTGTGGAGGTGTGCGGTGTGGCTTTGTGGCGGGTTCCTCAGGTTAGCGATGTTTGGACCAGTAGTGGTTAAGGGTACTCCCATGGTTCATTCGCACAAGGGTTAATGTGGTATCAAAACCTTAGTATAGGTTTTTCATCCTCTCGATGGGATGTTTAATCTGTTAGAGTTTTGGCATCCCTCTAGTGGGCCCGGAGCGGCATCCTCTAGTGCCGTTTCCCTAGATCGATTTCTTGGTATCGCTGTGACCACTAATACACAGGCGGAAATCCCCTATCTAGAAAGTTAACCCCATAGGGATTATGGCATCATCAGGAATATGATCCCTTACGTAGTGGGCCATGCTTAGTAGGGTTGTGGAATTTTTGGGTATATGATCCCCTACTCAGCAGGACGATAATAGTAGGGCTGCAGTATCATTGGTTATATGACCACCTACTCATCACGTGGTGTCTGTAGGGTTGTGTAATCATCAGTTCAATCCCCTACAACGCGAGATGTACCATATAGTGTTTCAGTATCATCGTGACTGTCTTGACACGAGTGACGATCCACTATCTGAGTGACGTGTTTCTGTCGAGTTCCAAATAGGGTTGTGGTATACCCCAGTGGAACCTGGGAGTGATCCCATATCTGTGAGCTCTTCATATACCAGTGTGGGTTCTGGAATCTCCTAGAATACCCTAAGAGTGATCCCCTATATAAGGAGTTTTGTGTCTATGTTGTTTCAGTGAGGTTTCCTCAGTGACGATATCCGACGAGTGTGATCTCTCGGGTGAGCATCTGAGATGTTTGTGTGGGACCTAAAGGAGTGTATCTCTTAGATGAGTTTCATCTAGGATGATAGTGATCGTTGAGTGTGATCTCCTGGTAGTGAATAGTTTCTAGCGATGTGGTCGGTACCTCATGTGGCTTGATGCATGAGTTGAGTATATCTGGAGGGTCATGGTATATGTTTGGGCGTGTACCTTAGTGGATGCTCAAGGTGTATGTATGGGAATACACTTGGATTGATCTGACTAGTTGTGTTTAGACACTGATGGTCACAATATGGAGTATCTCTCTCCTATGGGTTCCCTATGACTGGGATGAGTGGACTAGTGCCTTTCAGTTTCTCTCTGTTGTTTAGGTTTTTTGGGGTTCCTACTGAGTATTTTTATACTCAACCCTGCACAGGATTTTCCCGTACCTGTTTTTGTCTTGTGCAGAACACAAACCTTTCGATGGAGTCCCAAGAGTACCCAGAGAGGTTGGAGCTGAGTGAGCTGGTCTAACCATAGATTCTTACCATAACTGTGCCGAGGAGCTTACTGGCGGGTCCTTTTGACAGTGATCCCCTCCTTCTGAGCAGGTTGGACACATTTACAATTTTCTTTTGGTGGGACCTGTTTTTCCCTTTTGTACTTTTTTTATACTTTGGATTGGGATATATGTATGCATGAATTTACTTTTCTGTTTTTTTATACACACATCTACACTGTTTCATGGAGGTGTATGTAGGAGTGTGTGTACAGGTACCTTAGGCTAATGCCTCCGATGTGTGTGATAGCCTACTCGGCGCAAGATGCCATCCCCTTCCCTATTGGAGGTGGTATTGGGGAGTCGCGGCTCGATCCCCGTTGGGTCGGGTCGTGAAAATAGGCCTCCCTCTCTTGTGTGGGAGGAAACCTTTTCCCCTAGAAAATAGTGGGAAACTCCATTTCCATGGATTTTATTATACTTATATGGTTTTTAATAATATATATAACATTATATATATACCTGAAGCTCTCCATCATGTAGTTGTTAGGTGTCAGAATCCAATATGTGAGGTACAGAGATAAAATCCGGCTAGTGATATATTATTTCATGGTCTATAGCCAAGATTTTTCATTTTTATATATGCCATTTGTAACTGTGGCCATAGGTCAACTTCCATAGTATACAATGACAATTCATATTTCTATGGATTTGAAAATCTAGGATATATGTTTGAACCTATTGTAACGACCACAACGACCACGATTTTGTTCCTTATTATCACATTTTTCAACCGCATAAATTGGAATATTTTTTAGTTGAAATATAATTATCAATAGAAATGTATAATTATTCTTACCCTCTTTCCATAACGATTATTGAAAAATGAGAACATTAATCATGCATACGCTCAACCAATTGTCTCTATGATTGTATCATTGGTTAAATTTTCAAAATCATATTTAATGATTGGTTTAAAATGTTTAATTCACTTATAAATAGGATAATTATTTCATGATAATTATTCTGGATATGTTATACATTGTCCAGTTTGATAATAGTTGAACAACCAATGCAGTTTTTGACACATAAATGGAATTTGATCAAAACACCCAATGTAAATATAATTGTATAAAGAGTCATATAAAATAGTAATTAGTGAAAAAAATGTAATGATAAACATGAAAAATGTTCTAGAGAAATTAGAAAATTAACATATGTTTATTATAAAATACGTTAATGGATGTTCACCAAAAAAGGAAACAAAAGGTAAGCGAGTCCTGCATCACATTTCTTTCTGTGAGGCATACATTATTGTTTTCCACCTAATTTCTTATATATGTTGTACAGATTGAAACATTGACAGGTAATATGATGAATTATTTTAACATCATAGTATTTATATTTTCCAATTTAATATTATTACTTTTGGGGGATTAGATTCAAATATACTAGATTTTTATATCACTTTTTAAATCTGTGAGATTAATGTCATATTAAGTACATACTTCTTTTGTGTTTTATAAAAACTATCCATTTTGATATATTATATCATTATTTTCCTTGATTTCATGATATTATATGTTTGAATATATGGTACTCTTTCATGGATCTCTAAACTAAAAACAAACATGAATAGTAAGCTAATTTCATCTCAATTTAATTTTCTTTGAGACTTAATTGTTATTAGGAACTCATTCACTTTTATTTGGTGTATATACTACTTTTTCATGTTATATCATAAATAAACATATAATCTTGACATTATATGATTAATTTAATGTCATTCCTTTATGGGGATTACAATTTAAATGTTTTAATTTGTTATAAGAAATTGTAGAATGTTTAATGATTATTATCATCAAGAATATTTTTAAGGATTATCATTACAATATTGCTTTATTTTTTGATCATTTATATTATTTTGAAAGAATAACATTATTTAAATAATTATTCATTGGAAATTTACTTAAATATCCATTTTCCTATAATGAATATCAGTATAGCCTATATTATATATTATTTTATCATATGATGTTTACATTGATAGTTTTTTGACTAATTGGGGAAATATTAAAAAAATACCCAATTCTCATTCAATAATATTATTTTATAAGGAATATTAGTTATTTTGATTATTTATTATGTGGAATTTTTTAGACTGGAAATGACGAGCTGAGCCGGAAATTTATATAGCCCCTTGATACATTCTGAGGATCTAATTAGATAGATAACTTCTCAAATGGGTTTTTACCATTAGTTTCAATCTGCCTTGTGAATGGTCATAATGATAATAGGTTCTCATGTTCCTTATACATTAATTCTAATAATTAAACATTTACCTCATATTATATTATGATATTAATAACCTATGTTATTTTACATTGATATATTTGTGGATATATTTTATTTTAGTTCATTGATTAAATTTAATGTTTTTTAGTGTCATACCTTCCTATAGTGATTCTTCAATATCATGTTATTTGAATGGAAAGTATTTCTAGCTATTACCTTTCCATATTTTTTATGTCTTTTCACTCAATTTATTGATTTCATGGAATGGGGTTTCAATTATTTATCATGCCATTTTATTATTCATAATTATTCATTATTTTTTATGGTGTATTTTTCTATTAATGAGCATTTGAGCTCACCCTTTTTATTCTTCTTTCCCTAGGAATCCGTTAAGAGTTCTATGAAATATATGATGGTTTTTACTAGATAGATATGATTTGAAAAAAATGATTATTATTTTTAATGAAGAAAAAATTATGTTGTAATTATTGTTTTCATTTGTAATAAAAGTCGCATTTATATATCTGATTTACCAAGACTGTAAAACAGATAGGTCATTCTGGGCATGATTCCTTGTAATCATGCTAATGTAATTGACCGCAGACACTAGCTCTAGGATTCTGGTGTTGGGTCACTAAAAAATATTTAATATAGATTGTATTAATGTAGAAAATAATAGATAATATAATGAGTAAAAACATTGTATATTAATAAAATATTATCTTCTTATTGAATTATGAGCAGCAGCATCAAAGTCTAATCTCTCACCATCATTTGAATCTTGGAAAAAACCTCCCCAACTGGAAAAAAATAATACCCATGTACAAGAAAACAATTCTTATGATATTAATACTAAATATAATTAAATTAAACATCAATATAAATCAATAGACTACTTCCATGGAAGTCAATTTTTTTTTACTGTTGGTGTGCATTATTTCATCAGGTATGCTACCCATTCATTTTTAGACCATCAATATCATAACTTGAAGTTGAGTCTTTTCGATAGTCATAGTATTAGTGAAAAAATAAAAATACACAAAGGATTAAAAAATATTTTATATTAAATACTAATTATCTTTTATAGTAATTCTTTATAGATTATAGTTTGTTAACAGAAAATGACATCTCTAATAAATTTACAAAAAAATGATAACCCTAATATTTTCTAATGGTTTGTTTTGGACACTGTATAAACAATGAGTATAATAAGTAAATTGTTTTGATATGTGTTAGTATAGTGAAATATTATTTTATATACCCTCATTTTGGTCCAGTTGAATAACATTTCTTCTTTCTCGTGCCCAGCCCCTAGCCTCGTTCCATTTTTTCATGATACTGATGCACCTCCACAGCATAAGAAAATCCTTATTAAAATATATAATAAATTATTTAACATGATTTTTAGTTATAACACATTGGATGTAGTGCTTTAATTAATTAAAAATAGTGCACGCTTATAATAAAATAATAGTTGTAGAATATCAATAATTATTCTATAGGTCAACTTCCCCACACTGAGTTTCCATTCTCACACCCTAATGTCAAACGTCCTATGATCTCATCAATTCCATGAAATATCATCACCAAAAATCAAGTCATATCTAATTTAGATCGGGACACATGCTATTATACCATTGCCTCCCATAGGTATTAGATTCATATGATGGAAAAAATTTCTACATGCACACCTCTCATTCCACTATTGCATCTTCCTCTAATGTGGTTTATATACCACATTCTACAGAGCACACAATATCTCATGTTGGAATTAGTTACCATACACATCACAACCACATTATACCTCATGGTAGTATAGTATCATTAATATGATATAAATAAACCTCATACCAACCTCATACCACACATAACCCCACTACATAACATTCCCTCATCATCATAGGGAATCTCACAAAATTACCAACATCATCACTAATAGGAAAGGATGATTGAGGAATATTAGGGTAATCAACCATATATTCTGCACCATATGGATGTTAGAGAAAACACTCTGATAATTTTAATGTCTCATTATTAGGTACACATTTGGGATGGGGTGAACATATAAATAACATAAAATTACGAGCATACATCTATAGGTACACATCACTAGACCCTAGCCTAATGAGATTACATAGATATCTTTTTTAAATCACCTTATCATAATAAACAGTACCAACATTTCCATACACTAAAATTAACTAGATGAACCCAATAAATCTAACAACCACACATACCCCATGTTTTCATTTCAATTAAAAATCGGTTTACCCATAATTAAAGATTATTGAATTAATACCCAATTTTCTTAATTACTAAACAAATTGATTAATTCCCACAAAAAAATTTCAATCCCACTTTTATTAAATTACAAAATTAATAGTTTTATATAACAACTATAAGCCAAAATTTATTATGAATTCAAACTATTATGGAACAAATGGCATACGCGATGAAGCAGTAGGGTCTGACAGCTTTGAAGTTGGGCTAAGTGGTGGTGAAAGCGGCAAGGGAGTCCGTAGAGGGGGTTGTGGTGGAGGTGGGTTCACGGTGGAGGTTTCACGAGGATGGTGGAATTGTTCGGGAAATAGATATGGGTGCACGGTAGAGGTGGGTGCATGGTAGATGAAGGTACACGACATAGGAGGGTTAACGGTGGAGGTGGGTCCGCGAAAGAGGTTGGTTTGTGGTGGAGTTGGGTCCGTGACAAAGGGAGGTATGCGACAGATGTTGGTCTATGGCAGAGGTTGGTCTACAAGAGAGGTGTGTTCACAAAGGGGAAGGGTTCAGTGGTGGTGGAGGTGAGGTCAGGGTAGAGGATGGTTCATTAGTGCAGAGATTGGCTTCCATGAGAGTTTGAGGTGTACGATAGAAGGAGGGTACTGTAAGGTTTCATTTATAAAATCGAGTGAATCTTTTATTAGCGCTAGTTAAAAATTCTAAAAAAAATGTATATTTTATCAATGCTAAAATAGAATGCGCTAATAATAATTTCGTTATCGGTGCCATGCAAAGCACTGATAAAAGACATCTTTATTTGTGCTAAAAATCTTGCGTTCATAATGCTATAATGTTAATAAATTATTTAAAACAATATATATATATTTATAAAATTATATATTTGTTAAATATTTATTTATTTATTTATATTGATAAATAAATAAATATATATTTACATAATTATAAAATTATAATAAATATATTAATTGTAAATAATAATAAAATTATTACTATAATGAATATATTTGTTATAATTTTATAATTTCTTAAATAAATAAATAATTAAATAAATATATTCATTTATTGTTATAAGTATAAATATTTATTTATTTATTTATTTATTTCAACAATTATAATATTATAGAAAATATAATTATTATATTTATAATTTTGTTAATATATATAATTAATATAGTTAATAAAATTTAAGATTTACTTAAATATATCATTATTTTTATATTTATAAATATAAATATTTTTATTTATTTATCAATATTTGTCAATACTTCTAAATATATTTATTTAATTATATATATCATTAGATGGGAATAATAAGTATATTTGTTTATAAATTTATTATATATATATATATATATTTCATATTATAAATAATATATATTTATTTATAATTACAAATTAAAATAAATATATATTTATTTATTTATAATTTTTAAAATAAATAAATAAATAAATATATATATATATAAAATCATAACAAATATATTTATAATATTAAATATCTGAATATATATATTATTTACAACAATTTCTTAATTATTAAAATATATCAATATATATTTAGAATTATAATTAATTATTTTTATTTATTTATAAGTAATTTTATGTAAATATAACTAATTAATATATTAATTATATTTTATAATTATATAAATATATATATTTATTTAAAATTGGTAAGAAAAATATTTTTATTTAATTATAAATATTTTTATAAATTTATAAATATTTTAATTTAATTTTATATATTTATAACATAACAAGTACAATAAATATATTTATTTATTATAAATATATATATTTATAATTATAACTATAAATAAATATTTCTAGAAATATTTTTATATCAGTATATATATAATTATAGATATAATTAAAATAGATGTATTTATTGTAATCATAATATTATTTATATATATATAAGAATTAATATATTAAAAAATAAATATATCTAAAAAATATTTATATATAATTAATATTTTATAATTATAAATACTATAAATATATTTTTTATTTGAATATTGTTATAGTAATTTTATATATATTTTTTTAGAACATAACAGATTCATTGGTATAACATTAATGATACATATACCCAGTAAAACATAGAATATAAAAAACGAGTCATCTCATATGTAATATAGGAATAATAATAAGGGTGTAATGTATAAATGAACATTTATGATGAATACACAATATATAAGCACATCAATAAAAGACGCACATCAATATATTTATTGGACAAATTAATTAGAGACATATATTTATTTATTTATAATTATATATATATATATATATATATATATATATTTATAGTTTTTTATAAATAAAATAAATAAAATAAATAAAATAAATAAAATAAATCCAAATAATCTAATTAATCATAAAAATATAATAAATACAATAAATATCATATATATCATAAATATATTTATTTTTTAATGAAATATGATGTAATTTAATAATTATTTAATATATATAATTATTTAAATTTAATCATAGAAATAATTTTTTTATAAACAATATATATATATATATATATATTAATTATTAAAAAAATATATATTTATTATAAACATGAATTTTTATTTAATTTATACCATTAAAAAATATTTTTTAATATATATAGAATAAATTAATATGAATTTATAATATTTTTTCCTTATACGCTTTAATCAGTGCTTATAAATGGTAGATTTGTCAGTGATTTTAGCTAGTGCGGATAATGACCCCCCTATTAGTAATTTTTGATTAGAGCCGATACAAGTTGGCACATCTTTTTCAGGGATGTGTGGTAGTGATTGATGGAGTAATTTTAATTGACAAATAATGAATTTATTCAATGTATTATTTTTAACTAACTAATGGAATAAAGATATTTGTGAATTTGGCATGCTAAGAATATCATTGAAGAAATAATTCCAAATTGATCAATTGCAATGTGATCAAGGAAATTTTGACAAAACATATGTAACATAGATTATAAAGATGAAATATTACAAGTAGAGGCTTATAATTTTTATTCTCATAATATCATGTACTCCTCCGACCATTGTTCTATTCCTGCTATCATAGAGCTATACAATCTATTCAATAATTCACTATTGATATGATCAATATCATCAAAATACATCATCATAATCATCTAATCATTTATAGCCTAAATGGTTTTCAGTTTTTTATCATGTAATATTTATTTTTTCTTTCTATAATTAGCAGCATAAATTTATTATTTTATTAATAAAAATAAAGATTGTATTGGTTATTAGACCACCCAAAAGGATGTTCTTGGTCTATAAATCCCAATAAAAGTTCATGCCCATACTAGTTTTATACTATAACAATGATTTTGGGTTCTTCATACAGGGAATGTAAATGGTTGTATCTATAATTCATTTTCATGCCTCTAAATGTGAGATTCCCTTTTATGATACCAATTTTCTCAGGGAGTGGATAACCAAGAATAGTGGACTAGGTCCATGTTGATCCTAACCAGAATAAAAATAATATGTAAATTCACATAATTTCTATTGTACTTTATTATATGAACATTCCACTCACTATTTCTTTATTCAAAAATATTACTCATATTTAATATTTTTTCTTATGCCAATAATGTTGATCATAATATTTTTTTCAGAGATTATCCTTTGTTTTTTCCTCAATTTTTTATTTCCATCCAGTTATATATATTTAGGTTGGTTATTTATAACTAATGAGGAAACCAAAATACACTAAATAGAAGAATCTATAGAATAATGACTATCATTCTGTATGATTGTGAATATTAATGCTAATGATGATTTGATTATGAAAATGCACCCATTTTTTCAATAGGATCGACTATGAAATCTAGAAAGTCTGAATATATTCATAATTGAATCTATTGATCATTTATCACTTGAATATCATGGGAAAGGGAAATGAGTAGCCTAAAAAAAATCTAGATACTCTTGTTGGTAACTATATGGTTAATAAATTTTTTATTATAAACATAAAAATATTTTTTATTGTTCTATACGTAGAAGTTTCAATAATAATGTTTCCAGATGTAATACATCAAATGGAATATGTAGAATATTTTACCCACTCACTATGAGATTGAATATATTAAAGGAACAAAGTCAATAATTATATATTATGAATATTAGGATTTCATAATTAGAGAAGATGAGTTAGTCAACTAGATGTTTTGACGGTTTGTAGGCATTAAAAATCATTCGAGTTTACTAGGTGATTTAATAGAAAATGCATACATAGTGGAATGCGTACTAAGATATTTACCAATAATATTGAATGAAAATAATTATTCCATCAATGGATGTAATAATTTTTAATAATATACATTAGATGAAGAAATTTTTTATCCCCTACAGTAAGTTGCTACTTTGGAAAAAATTGCATATGAGGATACAGTAAAGTGTAAATGTATATCTATTTTGACTAATATTAAAGAATTATATTATTCTATGGATTATACATTCCATAAATGTTTTAAATTGTCAGCTCTATTTAGTATTATTCTTTTAAAATTAATGAGAATATATGGTGGAAATAGTTAATTCTAAGAGAATAATTGAAAATAATTAAATAAATGTAATCATAGAATGAATAATGAATATTTTTAATTAATGTCATATATAGGCCGGAATAAGTTCCACATCCCACCTTATTACCCCAAAATGTAGAATTTAATGAATGAATGAGATAATTGAATAAGGGAAAACCAATATTTTTTAGTGTATGGGAATGATCAAACCATTCTGATTTAGGTAGTGATAGAATAAGTGAAAAGGAAATAGGTAACATTGCATTAAGTGGTGTAAAATGTTTGGTAAAATATTCATTTTTTATTAAATTAATAACTCTTGCTAATGATGTTCACCATGTTATATATGATGATAAAAAAGAAACTCATTCTGAATCATGTTTTAATTTTGATTCTATAGATTCTAAATCCAAACAACTCTATAAATAAAATTGTGAATTAAGGAATGACATTGTCATGATTATAGAGAAATATACTATAATTAAAATTAGAAATAAGAATATTATGAATTAAAATTTTAACCTAAAAGGTATTTTATACTTATAATATATGTATTTCCATAAATGAAGAATCTAAAAGTAATTGTGAGTCTATGATTTCAAAAATAAATGAAGAAAATGAAAATCATAAAGGATTTATGTTTATAAATGATAAATATCTGGAAATAATATTTAGTTTAGTTATTGATAGCATTAATAATGTTGACAATTAAGTTAAGAAACATGATAAATAAAATAAAATTAATGTAAATACATCTATTGGATCAAATTAATATATTTACAGTGATTTAGAAGATATTCAATGTGAGAAAATGGATTTGTAAAAGGATCAATCTAATTTTAATGAACATTTTGCTACATTTTTTCATGGAAATAAAAAAAATGAGCAAATAATTTATAAGATCAAAACAAACTCATTAATCAATGGTTATGGTAAGAATATATTTTCATAGAACACGGTTATGACTAATTTTTGTAAAATATCAAATGGTAGTATTTATACAATGAAATGTATTTATTTTAGAATGCTTTGGAATTAAATTGTAGTGAAATTTAATTTAGATTTAATCAGTCCATTGGATAGAATGAAAAATTATTTATCTATGATTTTGATTCTAGATATACCAAAAAATAGATGTTTCAAATCTATTTGGGTTAAAAAATTATTATTGAAAATATGGTTTAATTAAAGGTAACACAAGTACAACAAGAATTCTACTTAAATCATGTAGAACCCAAATTGGTTACAATAACCATGTAAGTAATTTCATTCATCCACTATATAGAAAATCTATTGACTTATAGTCTGGTATTCTAGAACACCAAATATCTAATATATATTGGATATAATTTTAAAATCTTGTTTTTTAGAAATGTACATTAACATTTGTTTAGATATGTAATGTTATCATGATGTAGCTTATTTAATTAAAATGTTTACTTCAATATATGTTGAAAATATATTAACTATTTTTGTAATAATTCATAATATATTTTTTATAATCCCTATAGAAGAATGATTTTATGGGTATTACCTCTTGTATATTAATATGTTTTAATATGAATTATAAATGATTACTTTAATACCTATTATATGAAAAACATCATACTTGACTAATATGTTTGAAATATTTAATGATCAAATGATTTTAATTTTATGAATGATATTATATTATATTTATTATGTTATAGAAACAAAATAATTTAATTTTACTTTTGTGAATTTATCCCTTATTAACTTAGTTGACCACCATCTTCAAAAACATTTTGATTCTTGTATGTAATTGATGTTTAACATTTCAATACATATTTTCTAGAGAAGTAATCTATAAAATTATATTTTTTATTCAATTTATTTTATCAAAATTATTAATTTAAATATATATGAAATATTAACTTGATATAAATATTTAATTTTTCATAAATTGATATTATTTTTTTAACAGTGAACTTATTTTTTCTATGAAGATAACATAAATTTCATTTCATAAATAATTTTTTAAAACATTTTCTATGTTTTTTTTGTTATTCATTAAATTTATTCTAATATTATTGAAATTAAAAGTTCTTTTTAATGAAATGTTTCTAATTATATACATTAGATTCTTAATTCGTGATGATTTTTTTTTCAAAATATCTTAAATAATAAGGAATTATATTTTTGGTCAGAATGTTAATGTATTATTTAGAATTTTTATATAGAAATTTTTTATTTTTGGTATTTTTATAAATCATATTAAATGAATATATTTGATTAATTATTTAAATATATAAAATTTTATATTTTTTTAAATAAAATCTTAAATAGATTGAATTTTTTATTTTTTTTAATTTTTTATAAATGTCAACAAGGTGGAGAAAAATTAAAATTTAAATAAATTTTTAGTTTTTCAATTTACCAAATGGGGGAGATGGTTAGATTGGGGATTAATATTTGGATTCTTTTTGTGATATTGAAAATGAATTTATTTAAAAATCATTGTAAAATTTAATTGATACTCCACTTTTTTGATTTATTTTTTGTGAGTTTTTATTATTTATTATAAAATTAAAATACAACACATTTATATGAAATTATTTAAAAATGTAATTATATATATATAAAATAATTTTTAATTGAAAAATGATAATTATTGAAATTAATTTTATATATCGAATAACATTTTTTATTTGGTAATGATTTAGATGTCATTATTTTGATAACATGAGTTATAATGTATTCATTTAATGTTATTCGTGATTTTTTTTTGATTATTTAATTAAAAATTCAGTGATATAAATTTGATATAAAATTTTCATTTTGTTAATTTATTTCATAAGAAATAATATTTTAAATAGTTCTTTAAATATAATAAAAATAAAATGTATTTATCTCTTATTATAATTTAATCTTTATTTTAAATATACAATTTTAAAATACCAAGATTATAATCATTTTTAATGGTTATATATATATTTACATATTCTCAAACACACACACACAAATAAATATATAACATCTTATATAGAATATTTATATATATATTTTATAAATATTATATCATATTACATACCACACACCTATGTGCATGTCCAAGTAGTGGCCCTCCCATTACATGTGTGACCAAAAACGTTATCTCAGCTACATAATTACAGTTATAATATATGAATGACCACTACTAATAGGGACACCACTTTCAATATATCATTTTTAGATCCTCATTATTTTGACCACTATAACACCTCCATGCATTAATTTCCTCCTCTATGTTAGCTTGTCTGATTCCATAAACATCCTATTTCATTAGATTGAATCTCCCCTACACACTTCCCCATTTGAGAAGTGTGACACCACAAAAGTGATGCCTCACCTCTCTAGCATACGAGATCCCACCTCGATAGCTCCCCACATCACCTTTTCTTAGCACAATTTTATGTAGTTCTTGACACCAATAGCTCAACCGAATCATCTTAATCGTGAATGGGATAGAAGCATAACATCATCAAAATCTCCTCTAGCTTCTACATATGAGGGTAGTTCTCATAAAATTGGATAATTTTCCTCTAACCGCTTGACAGTAATAGTGCATTTATATTGTCGTTCACCAGTATCATGTTGGATTGGTTTCTCCATAATGATAGTTATACTACCATAAATATAGTGGTATCTCTTTCTTGAGATTATATCACAAGATTTTCCATATAAAATCTACATCCTTACCTTTTTTTGGATTTTATATCCACCCCATGTTAGTATCATTTATTATTCTATGTCAGAAGTAGTTTCTAGTTTATTAAAGGTATTAGTACGCTATTTTTTAAATGGGTATTGGGATTTTTTAAGGGGATAGGGTCCCTAAGTTTTTTTAAAAGGGGACCTATGATGTATGAACCTCATTCAAAATTTTCTGATCTGTGGATGATATGTTAATGGGGTTCACACATATATCTATGTAGAAAGGGAAATGCAGACCTTATTCATGCTTCTTAGGCACAACAAGGATACAGAAACCCTGTTTATGAATCCTTCAAAAAACCGAAAGAAGGATGTGTGAACGGGGTTCAAGCATCTTTCAAGCCGATTTATATGGAAGTATCTCCAATTTCTCATTGGTCTACATTTTATTTTACTGCAAAACTATACACAATTTCAATCTCAATATTTTTTTTTATTTTTAATAATGTAAAATTTCTATTTATAATTTTAATTTATTTATTGAGTTTATTTATTTTGTTTGTATGGATCATTTACTTAATAAGTGATTAGTATTATATAGTGTTTTTGTGTATTGTTTATTTATTTAATATGTATTGATGAATATAGTAATGTATAAGTTAGTTTTCTTTTCATGAATTAAAATTTTAATGACATATTATTTATTGTATGATATAATTCTTATTGAATGTTTTTCAGAAATTTAAATTTGGTGTTTCTAATATGTAATTGATATTTAGGGAAATAATTTTTTTATTTCAAATGTATATATTTTAAATTTAAATGGAATGTTAAATATATTTATATGTATATAAAATATGATATTTTAACATTAATATGAATATATGTTATATAATTCTATACATTCGGGAAATAATATTGTTTTTAGAAATTTGTATATTTTTAGTTTAAATTTGGATTTGAATATATTTATATGTATATAAAGTATATTATATTTAATGTAATATAAAAATAAATTATAACATTCTATATACTAGCTATATAATTTATTAAAATTTTGTTAGGTATATTATGTATCTTATTGAAATTTATTGAAAAATATATCACAATAATTTTTGATAATGGCATTGAATAAGTTTTTTATAAATACATTTTTTAATTATATTACAAGTAAATAGTTATTATTTTATTTAATACTGTAAAAAATATAATTATTTAATTAAATATTGGAATGTAGAAAAATAAATAAATAAATTTATTCATTTATTTGTTAAATTGAGAATCTTGTAGTTAAATATTATTTTAATCGGTTTCGTATAAGTGTGAGTTATATTAATTTTATTGACAAATAATAATAATTTATGTCAATAAATCTAAATTATATTAACTATAAATAATTATTCACAAATGTAAAAATGTATAAAATATATTTAATTATATTTTAGAATGTATTAGAATGGAAAAAACATATTATATATATATATATATATATATAATTTTTTAAAATTGAAAAAAAATGTTCATAATAATAATGGTAATTATGTATGTTTAAATTATATTAGTTTTAAATAAATTTGTTAAATGTTATTATATATATATATATGTACATACAAATTAAAAATTTATATTTTAGGAAAATAGTTGTGTGTATTTAATATTTATTTCCTATAGTAATATGCAATGTTTTATAATAAGTAGAACAAAATAAGTTTACAAAAAACATGATAATAATATTTTCTGATGACTGATCTGGAGATGACCGATCAGTACATAATTGAAATTGAATGTCTATTTTGTTTATAAGTTTATATTATCTATAATAATTTCATTTTCTTTTCATCATTTATGACCTATGAGTCATCTCTCACTAAGGATGCAAGGACCTTCGTGTTTATATAAAAGTTATATATTTTGTACCCATCAACCACCTCACTATCATGTGAGTAAATTTGTAATTAAAAGGTGATAAATAAGTTGAATTCATTAAGAGGCATTCTCGTAGTGGTGTTTCAGAACATGAATTCCATATGAGGTGTTCAAAAAAAGGCATTAATATTTGAAAAGAGACTGATAGTTTTAGAAATATTTCATAATATATACTCTATGAGTCCACCCATAGGTTTTTTAGGTTATTATAAAATGATAATATAATCCATAGTAAGTCTCAAGATCAAGTCATAAATATTTATTCAAAAGTAAATAAAATTATAAAACTTTTTATAAGTTTTAAATAAATATAAAACGTGATATTAAATTTTATTTCATAGTAAGATCAACATCACTATACCTCAATTGTGATAAACAAATTCCTACAAAATGACTTAATATCATTTCAATTATTGAACAACAACAAATTTAAATAATTTGAAATTTTCTTCTAATAAATATTAATTTTTTATTTTTTTATAGATACTAATACATGTGAAAATATATATATATGTTTAGAAAATTTATATTGAGTATGGTTTTTGTTTTACTTTTCCATATGAAATATTGAAATATATTCATGTTTTTATGAAATTGGATGATTATTTTCTATAATGTATATATTCTGTAAAAGCATAGGGATAACCAATCAATTGATTCAACAATTTATCTACATCCTAAATATCCCGTATGTTTATGGAACACTGAGAACAATCTAGTTAATGATGAAAATTGGATATATATATATATCATTATTATTCAGAAAATGGTGTAGTAATGGTCTGATGGAATTGTATGTGGTGATTTGTGATATTGATGAGGTGTAACAAATTACTATAGAACTAGGTTTTGTAAGATCTATAGATGTTGAACCTTCATAACACTTTTATTCATTGCCTCTTCGTCATATGTCTCATGTGATAGAAACATATTTTGAATATGATGTTCTGAATATTTAAGAAAATGTAGGTAACATCCCTTTGTGTGTGGATGACATATTGAAAGATATTTTCTTTGTGCAAGAAGAATATGATGAGGCCTCATGAAATTATTTGTGTGAGGGAGATATTTGGAATGTACATATTATGGTTCATATGAGAAAAAACAATTTGTGATAGGGTGATGTGGGGAATGAACCTTATGAGGTTTCAATGAGATAATAACATTATCTACATACACCATTTAGTGGTAATCATGCTTTAGTATTGAGTTCCTTATTTGAAGGAATGTTGCGGTACAACATTTTGATTTGCATGTCATTACATCTAAATCTGAATTACCTATAATTTTTGTGAATATATCTGCATAAAATGATAACTCCATCTATGTTAGGTAAGAGTTTGAAATAAAAAATTCCATAAAAAAATACCACATAGAGTAGAATTTCACATTTGTGGGTGATGATTCGATGAATGGAAAATATCTCATTTGATGTGAAAAATATGGACAATAATGTATATTCATATTTACTGAAATTTAATAATATTTTTTCATGTTAATAGATAACAAATGAAGAATTCCCACACACATGGGTGCATCCAAGACTATATCTAGATCGTTGTTCACTCGATGAAGAGTTTATATCATCTTTTTTTGTTGAGATGACATGGACATGTTTTGATGTTCCTATATCCATTATTTGGGATAAAATTAAATAGTTGTATAACAATATAATATCCAACAACAATGATCGAAATGAAAAAAAGGAAATATTAAAATTATATGGTGACTGGGATAAATATTATATAATGTTTCCACAATGTATGGAAGTTTTGTCTCTCAAAAATTAGATTATTTATCATTTTGACAGTATTGAGTGTGGGTCCCCCAATCAATAAATTTATTGATCAAAGGGGGTGTTTAATAATATATTTTAGGCATTTAATCCATACATCACTATTTTACCCAATTGTAAACAATTCATTTAGGATTATGGGAAATTCCATTATGGAAAATATATAGTTAATAAACTCATTTCTTCCACATAGGGTGGTAATCATTATACTCTACCACTTTATTTCAATATTGTTGAAAATGATAATTTTGAGTCATAGGTTTGGTTTTTCTCAAGTGTACACAGTTATGTAACAAAAAACCATGGTGTGTGTCTCATATATGATCATTATCGAGAAGTTATTGATGCCATAAATATTGATTGTGTTTAAGGGATTGAGACAAGTTCTTATTATTAATATTTAGTTAGACATGTTTCAATTAATTTGATAATAATTTTAGAGATGAGGTAATAATAAATGTGATCATCATGATGTGGATTTATTTCTAAATATAATTTTTTTAATAAAAATATAATATTATTTTTAATAAATTATTATCCAATGGTTTCAGCATATGCTCCCAAACATGAATGTTGTGATTGAGGTCTTGAAGAGATTTGAAGGGTGAATGAAAATGTGTATGAATACATCATGTAATTTTCAACAGAAAAATGGTCATTAGCATATTATGGTGGAAGGATATATGGACATTTTAAAACTAATATAGACGATTGTAAAAATGGGGTCCTCAAGGGTGTGTGAAAACTCATGAGCATAGGGTTTATGAAAGATAAATTTTATAGATCTGTGCAACATTATGTTGAATGGTCCCGAAAGGACTTTTAGTGGATGTAATATGGAATTCATTTGACACAGCATTTTCAAAGTGACATTGATCTGATACTGAAAATGGCTTCATAATGTAGTGTTATAACCATTAACCAGAAAAAAGATATTTTAGGTAATCAAGTGCTATGAATGGGATACATGCACCAATGTACGCATTCTTGTAGTAATGTTGGATAACATGTATTGTGATTATGACCACTTTTTGGCTTTTATATATCCTTGTGAACATGTTGTTGTAGACTTTTCTTCTATAAATATATCATGATGGACCTATTTTGACATGATATATCACTAGGGAAATTTGTATAACTATTATATTTTATTATGGATGCCTGTTGGTGACTTTCATTCTATCGCATTGCTTACTGATCAGCTGACTACCATCACTGGTATTCCCATTTACATAACATGGTTTTGTGTTCATTTATGTTTTTTATCAATTATTTCAAATTATAGGCTTTATAGTACTAGGTTTCTCCAACTAGACGTACCAAAGTTTACTCAAATTAGAAATGACTTGGATTGGCCTCAGCAATGAGTAGGGTGATTATGATGAAGTATTTGTCACACAGAAGGACATACTTGTAAGGGATGTCCCCATGTTGTAAGAACTAGCTCCACATCCCATTATATGTGATGAAGTCTATGTATTTTATCATGAATTTTTATATTTTGTTTCTTATCTGGACATTTAACAAATTAATCCATTTATTTCTAACTTCCTCCATTTCTAACATGTTTAAATTTTGTTTTTTTTAATTTGTGAATTCTTCTCAAATAATTTTTTTGATACTATAACTATTAAAAAATTAAACATTCAAAGATAAGGAATGTATCATGCATTAATATGTTCATTGATAGAATCTCAACAATAATGGTTTATATAAAAATATTAGAATAAATTATACTTACTTGGAGACCAATAAAATAAGTACTTCATAAACTAAACTAATAACACAACCCACATATAATTTTCTACCTAATTTTTCATAATGTAGTTTATAAAAATATTACATTTTTTATTAAATTAATTTTAATAAAATTTATAGATGATATGATTTTGGAAATTGGTAGGTCCTCTATTGCTCAAAACCAAGGATAATCTTGTTTAATGACTAGTTTTACAGTGTTGTCATATTCCTCCATTTAGTGTAGAAAAATATCATCATTTAAATCATCTTTCACCACCTTTGCCTATCAACCCCCATCTTCATCGCGTTGTGTTGTATGCCGTATCAATGTGTGTCTTCACATTTTTCAATCATAAGGTCATTGTTATTCTCAAAGAGATATGGAGGCCAAAGTTATATTGGTTCTATTTTACAGAGGGGGAATTGACTATTACGATGTATGATGTGTCCATTCTGATGGGAGACCTCATCGACGGTGTGGCGTTCATAGGGCGTGTTGGAAAAGATTGACTCGACCTTGTTCATAGAATATTGGGAATAGAGGTCCATGACAATGGATGATCCATCATTGGTGGTAGATTATGCATTCCTTGGTGAGACCATAACTTTTCACATATATTATAGGATGAAAATGATATCACAATGCTACAAGTTTCACGTGTTTATATTTTGAGGCTGATCAATGGAACGCTTTTCAAGGATCAGTCAACAATATTAGTAAATATGATATGTTTAACTTTTCTGGAGAATTTTGATCATGAATGCCAGTATGGATTGGTTCTTCTTGTATTTCATATATACAAATGGTGACATAAAATTCATGTCTTATTGATAATATATAGATCATAGGATGTGTTGTTCTTCTACATATGTGTCTATTGGAGGAAATCCCTCAATTATCTCCACATTCGCATGCTCTAGTGCCTGCAGATATTGTAGTAGAGGATACACCCAAAAAATGGTATGTTATTCCTTACATATAATGTCTAACATAATTGTATAACTCTCTATTATGAAATGAAACTATAAAAATGTTAGCTATTACAGGATTTCAGAACATCGACATTCAGATACTACCAGACACGATGTCCATGCCAACAAACATATATTGGATACAAATTGGCCATATAATGTAAGTGATTATTATTTATATTGTTAATTATTTATTCATTACTTTACATCACATAATTTTTTAATTGATTTTTTTATTCTTTCATATTACATTTATTCCATATATTGATGATATCCACAAGATTATTCTAGTGTATTATACAATGATGCTTTCTACTAGATCCTTTAAGGTTCCATTAATTCATTTTTTTATTGTTATGTGGTATCTTAATGACTGGGTTACGTGGGAGTTCCGATTCATTTATCTAGTTAAAAAAAACCCATTCAGTTGCCTTCAATGTATTTTAGGATGATTTTAGGGATGATTGATGTTGATTAAAAGAGATATCATGCCACATATATTGATATGTGGGATAGATGACATGATTACTGGTTATAATGGGACGAGAAAATACCTTTTATTTTAATAGATCATCTGGATTATGCATCCTCATAATATAGGTCCATAGTTATATTTCTAATATGACATAGATGGGGACATCATTAGTTGATATTCATTCATCTTTATCATGTTGTACATATTTTTTATTAACATTAATTAATAGCAGAATTTTTTCAGAGGATGTTGGAATCAATAGTGTACTTCAAATGTTTTATCCATTAGAGGGAGGTGATTTTGACCAAATATGTTTTCATAGTTTTGTGGCATAGTTGATTCCTTCAATGGAAGAGATTTATCATGGTGTTTTCTTTGATCTAGCATAGGATGATGAGACTAATAATGTAACAACCCGAGATTTTATGAGATATATTATTTTTAATTTCTGTGATGTGTTCTATTATACACTACACTAAAATTAGCTTGTACTATACACTGTATTAACTTTCATTATACACAACACTATTCTTGGATCGTGTTCCACAAAATTTCAAGTTTGTTTGATAAAAGTCATTATACGCAACATTGAGTGTATATATATATATATATTCAATGTATAAATAAAATATGGTTGGATTCTATTCTACAAAACAACGAATGAGTATTTCACAACACGCAACCCTGACTTGGCTTGCATTAAATGCAATCACGACTTTCCTCGATAGCATGTGTAGTACGCAATACCGGGTTTCACTAAACAATGATATATTGTTATAATATTATTATGGACTAGATGTTATGAATATTAATAACTAAAATTTTAATTTTATAACATTATTATTCATCTTACATATTTTCTAGAACACGGTATGAGAATAAAATAAATTTTTCAGGTAAAATAAGTATTTTTCAAAAAATGCATTTTTGCCGGCTTTTGATGGCGCACCCACTTTAAATATAGTTTTTGAAATGTTTATAAGTTAAATTTGACAAAATAAAAAGTCTTCTCTAGATTCAGGATATAAAAATTTACTTTGGAAAATTTTTCATATTATTCTGATAACTTTCATATTTTAATGAATAGTAAAAACACGTTATATTTTAATTAAAAACAACTTTTTTCATTGTAATAATTTATATGGTTAAATTATAATATTTAATGGGTTTAAAATGAAAATAGAATATATTTTTACCATTTAATATAATTTATGTCATTATAATTAATTTCACATTGAATTCATAGGTAAAAACATTTCAATCTTTGGCAATGTTTTAACTTCTAAAACCCATTTTCTTAACAACGAGATTAATTTTAAATTAATTACTACAAATTATGTGTTTTGAATTTTGAAAAATGGATTCCATATTTGGAATAAGCGGGTCCAAATTATGTTAATATGCTACTTTTTATTTTTGGGCATTATGAATAGTAACTACGGTAAATTTTATTTACCATAGTTAAAGGTAAATCGTTTAATTGAGGGTAAATATAAGATTATAAAATTACCCTAACACCTGCCAAAATCCTATTGGATGACTGAACGTCGACCCATATCACCTAAGTGTTGGATTAGAATCATTTAATGGACTCTTTCCCATGAAAATAATTTAATTATTATTAAAACCAATGAAAGTGACAACATGTCACTTTCTTAAATATTATAAGTATAATAATTTTAATTTAGTGATAAATTTCATGAAACTTCGAACATGAATATTATACATAAATCTAATAACATTATATAGATCTTATGAATTTATTAATAATTTTTAGGGATTAAATAATTATCATTAAAGGTGACATAATAGTGATGTGGAAATTATTTTATTAAGAGAAATATCAAATAAATGGTTTTAATAATATTAAAATCAACATTATATGAACTATTTAATGCGATCCAATAATTTTATAGATAAATATGACATGTTATTAATCTATTAATGCTTTTATTTCTAACATGTATTTTGTATATTTTGTTATTTAAATTCAAATAAATGAATAGTGTCAAAATTGACACTATTGTTATTTTATAAAAATAACATATTATAAAATTGTTTAAAAATCACAAAAAAAATTTAAAAATTATAATTTTAAATATATATTGTCTAAAATGTTATAAATTATCCAATTATGTACAATTCCCAAAAAATAAGTAATTATTTATAATAATTTAAAATTTATAATGTTATTACCATAAATAAAATTTAATTGATTAAATAAGGATAAATCAAGTTGATTATGTTTAAAATAAATTCCTAACATGTATAACTTTTATTTTTTGAGGATATTAAAAACCTATATAATCTAATATTCAGATTTGATTCATTTTGGAAGTTTTTATGTGGCGTTGGGATTTAATATAAATTAATATTTTCTTATATTTCTAAAGGTGCCCCTCTCCTCACTTATAAAAGGGAATCTACTCCCTCTTCTCCTAACACAATTTGGAGCCTTGAAGCTCGGCCAACACCTGACCATTTCCCTTAACAACTTCCCTAGAAACATACTAGAGGTCCTGGTCTTCTTCAAAGACCAATTTTAGTACCCTAAGAGGAGGTTTCAAAGAGACGTATCGAAGAAGAGGTAATCTCCCTTACCGATTCTTTCAAATTTATTTCTTCTTCTACCCCCACATATTAAGTTGTTTCATTATATTGTAGTAACATCAGTATCCCTAATATACTGATATGTTATTTTAAATATGAAACAACCCCATTTCACCTTCTATCCATCCTAAGGAAAACAAAATCACCGCGCATGCGTACGTACGAAATACCATCTCCACGCTGTGGTGTAATATGTTTTTCCACCACCACCTTACATGGATGGGTATAATGGTGTAAAGAATAAATACATATGATTATTATAACATCATACTGATTCTATGATATTAGAACATTCACTCCAATTCGATTCAATAAATATGGGAACGATATCATCGCTCATGCGTACGTACGAATTAACGTCTCCACGACGCGATGAGATTCATTTTCCATGTTAACAATTCAAGAATGATTATAGAGTATATATAATAAGTAATCGTGAAATATATGACATAATAATTCTACTATATTTATGTATATATATATGTATGTCATATACTTAATTCCATTCAATTCAATAAGGAAACGAAAACAACGTTCATGCGTACGTACGACCTACCGTCTCCATGAATGGTGTATTTCATTCCATTTATCGATCTATTATATATATGTATATTCTGAATATATATTATATATAAATCTTGTTTTATATTCTGGAATTAAGTAATCATGATCTATGTAATCATATGGATACTTTCAAGTCAAAACATGGATGACAAATGAAACGATTTTACCCAAAACGCTCTTTAACATGGAATTTACAAAAGAACGTGTAATATAAAGTCATAATTGAACCATATATGATATCATAACAATTAATATGATTCTTTAATAAGTCAATGACATTATTTAAATCATTATACAGGAGGTTTGGATACATAAGAAGCATATCATACCTAAGGTAAGGGATAATCTTTCCAATCTCGTTCTTATTTGAGATTATATATTCATAAGTATTTAATACGGTTATTATTATCATCCATGTCCATGTTTTATAGAATTTTTTTCATGTATGTTTAATGTCCTTTTACCCATTTTTACTTTTACTACATGGTATGTATGGAATCTTTCTTTTACGAGGTACTTTTTAACTTTTCCGGCAAAAGTACGAGAAGAATGTTTTTTAAACATATACAACACGAACTGATTTTTACGGTTTTATAAAGCCTAAATTTCATGAATATTCCTCCAAAATATTTCATGACTATTTCCAACAAAATCCTTTTCTTTTAAAATTTCATGTCATTTTGTGGAAAGAAAATGATTTTGAAGAAGAAATGATATTTTCCTCAAGAATTGATTTCATGTGTTTTATCAAAACCTATTTTCCATCTAAGATGACATTATTTCATATGTGTATATTTCAAGTATAATGTCCCAATGATTTACATGGTTTCACTTTTCTTATTATAAAATGATATCCATTTATTTTATATGGATTATGTGATGATGGGATGATGTTTATGAAACCCATTTTATTCTTTGGGTTATGATGAATGTTTTATGTTTATTTTGTGGCACAAGTAAGAATGATTTCATTAAGAGATGGGTGGGAAATATATCTCCCTCAAATGCATTGGGTAAAGATTTATATCTAATGATACAGACATGGCTGGAATGGTAAGTTGATCCGGTTCAGTGTTACAGGACTGAAATGAGGAGTGAACTTGATTCAGAAAGGGACTTTGTCCACTAAGATTGTCTTGGCTGTAATGCCTTGGCTACTATGGAAATCATAACAAGTTCTGAATGGTTTCCACAATTACATGTTTTATTCCCATGCTAGTTTATCATGATTAATGTTACTTTATGATCTATTCTTTATGTACTTCCGTGATTTTTTTCTTTGCTCAAGATTTTGATGTTTAGATTTTATGTTCATGTTTTTGCATTCAAATGTTTATGGATTATTTTATGTTATCTATGCTTACCCATACTGAGCATCTGAGCTCACACTTTATATGTTTTCTTTTCCCCCAGACTTAAAGAAAGTTTTTAGTTAAGAAAACAAAAGGGGAATATCTTTGTGGGAGATGTTGAAGATCTTTCACCAAGATTAGAAGATTATGTTCCGAGTTTCCAAAGACACTAAACTATTACATTCCTTGAGTTTTAGTTTTATTTTATGTATTAAGTATTCCGAAAAAGAAATGTTTTTTCCATGTACGTCAAGCTTCAGATCTCTACAGTTGGTAATAGAGGAAAGGTTTAGATAACCTTTGGAAACTAGGATGCGAAAAATTTAGTGAAATCCCTAGAGATATTTCTATGGTATGTCTAGGGATTCCCCTATGGTTAAGTATACGTATAGTTTATAGTCCTAGAATTGAGCTAACAATCTTATAATTAAACCCAAGATGTTATATATTGAAGATACCCCCCTTTATTATGTTATTTTCCCTATCATGGAATTTTACTCTCACACTATTATTTTTGGGTTTTAGATGATGGTTGGAACCCAAAGGAACCATGTTGATCAATGTAATGGTCAATGCAATGACTGTCCACCTGACCAAACCAATGTCATGGGAGATGGAGTGAACAATCTTATTTCTATACTTACACATGCTATGAATCATTCTGGACTTCAAAATGAGGAGAGAAAGGAGCAACATTCTATTGAATCCTTCATGAGGCAGCGTCCACCTTCATTCAGTGGGTCTTCTGATCCCTTAGTGGCTGAAAAATGGATCAGTACTACTAAATAGATATTTTTAGTTCTACAATGTTCTAATCATGATAAAGTCATCTTATTAGTATATCATTTGGAAGGTGATGCTGATTAATGGTGGAATCTTATCAAGAATACGAGGAAAAGAGATGAAATTTAGTCCATGGAATGGGATGAGTTCAAGAGCTTGTTTTTCAGTAAGTACTTCCCTCTTATTCTTCGAACAAAGATGGAAAAGGATTTTCTTGAGCTTAAGAAGAAGGATGATGAATCTGTTGGTATATACGAAGCGAGTTTTACAAGACTTGCATGGTATGCATCTGGCTTTATCATCCAAACTGAAAGTAAAGTTGATCGATTTTTCAGTGGCTTAAAACCAAGTCTTCGAAAGGCATTAGCTATAAGAGACATCAGTAGCTATGAAGAAATAGTGTGTTGTGCTATCAAGGTAGAACTGGAAGTTGGTTTAACATATCTATCTCATGGTTTTGACATGAAACGAAAGATGGAGTTCAAGGAGAAATTTCAGAACAATGGTGAAAAGAAGATGAATGTTTCTTTATGCTCAAAGTGTGGAAAGAAGCATGGTGGAGATTTCCTAAAATGTACTAGAAAATGTTTTAAGTGTGGGAAATAAGGTCATCGAGTAGTTGATTGTAGAGGTAATGGGAAAAAGGTTTCTAATGATGTGAATAGGTGAAAGACTATAAATAACTATCCACCAACACTTCAATGCTTCAAGTTCACAGAAATGGGGAATTATGCTAATAAATGCCCTAATCCACGGGTTAATGATGATCAACGTGAGCAACCTCTTAAGGAAAAGGATAAAGGGAAGTATCATGCGATCACTATTTGTGATGTTGAGTATGAAAATGATGTTTTTTAATGATTAAGTGTTTATCTAATGAGATTTCAAAATAGTATCATGGAATCTCATTTATGGTATTATGGAATTTTGGAATATCTATGTATTTGTTTTCAATAATTATATTGTACTGGTAACCATGAAAAAGTGATTGAAATATTTTTGGAAAGTAGATGAAATGTGCATAATGAAGGGATAAGGAGAAAATAATATGATAATAATCATGATCTCATGACTAAAATATGGACAAAGTGATATCATGGTTTGAGTATATAGAAATTTTGGGATTTGGGTATGTGGAAAGAGTTAACTTTTGACATCATTCATGTTTTCACTAAGGTTCAATGGGTATTAATTCTTCAAGAGAATACATGATTAAGGTATTCAAATGTTTGTAATTTGACCAACAAGATATATCTTATGATATATGGGGGATAAATGATGGAATTCAGGTGATTGTTATATGACATTTCAAGTAATCATTTTATTTATACTATGAGCTTGGACCAAAGTATTTTATATAAGCCTAAAGATTGGAATATATTATGTTGTACATAAGTTATTATTTTTTAAGGATATAACTTTTTTCAATATTATTGATGGGATGTTATAGTAATGTAGTTTTGGAAAAAGGAAAACCTGCAGGATGGGCGACAACCCATCGCGTCGGACAAGGCTGTGGGAATCAAACCCACAACCAAAGTACGACTGGACTTTATCACCTACCACTGGCCTACATAAAGTCCCTGGTTAGTAGAAACTAGTTTTATTTTATTAAGCGGTGTGATATATGAAGTATAAGTTCATTTTTGGAATCGTATATCATTAACCACACCATAGATGGACTTATGTATATTTGATAACTTTTTCAAACCTTTTGTTTGAAACAGATGGAATGACCCATCATTCTATCACATGATCTACTAACACTTAATGAATCACAAATTCAACTTCATTTCTTTAAGAGATGAAGTGTAAATTGTTTAAGGCACAAACAACGGTGAGATTGTACCGAAGTAAAGTCTGTTTTCTTCTAATTCAAATTCTTCAACATTAGGGAAATTATCTTGAAAGCCAAAAATGATGTTCTAGTACTCTCATATCCGATGAATCAGATGGTACCTTAGATCATCACAAATTTATGGCTTTGTGATTATTGGCTTTATCATATCCATGTCCTGTACCACTCTCCATCAGAACATGATGGTTATATTTTTTCCTCCATATCCATATTTTCACATATGTTCTCCTATGTGGAAACCCAAATGATTAGTTAATTTGGGTAACTATTATGTTTCTTACATTAGTTTTTAAAGTTATGTTTTGTTATTCTTTTTTACGATGTGGGTTTCTATTAAAGAAACTTTCAAGTAGAAAACCATTTATAACCCCGACGAATTTCGAGTGCGAAATTATTTTTAAGGGGGGTAGAATGTAAAAACCCGAGATTTTATGAGATATATTATTTTTAATTTCTATGATGTGTTCTATTATACACTACACTAAGATTATCTTGTACTATACACCGTATTAGCTTGCAGTATACGCAACATTATTCTTGGATCGTGTTACACAAAATTTCAAGTTCATTTGATAGAAGTCATTCTACGCAACGTTGAGTGTGTATATATATATATATATATTCAATGTATAAATGAAATATTGTTGGATTATGTTATACAAAACAATGAAGGAGTATTTCATAACATGCAACCCTGACTTGGCTTGCATTACACGCAATCACAACCTTCCTCGATAGCGTGTGTAGTACGTAATACCGGGTTTCACTATACAATGATATATTGTTATAATATTATTATGGACTAGCCATTATGAATAGTATTAACTACATTTTAAATTTTATAACATTATCATTCATCTTAAATATTTTCTAGAACATGGTATGAGAATAAAATAAATTTTTCGGGTAAAATAAGTATTTTTAAAAAAATGCAGTTTTGCCGCCTTTTGATGGTGCACCCACTTTAAATCTAGTTTTTGACATGTTTATAAGTTTAATTTGACAAAAAAAATTCTTCTTTGGAATCAGGATATAATAATTTACTTTGGATTAAATTTTCATAATATTCTGATAACTTTCATATTTTAATGAATAGTAAAAACACGCTATTTTTTAATTAAAAACAACTTTTTTCATCGTAATAATTTATCTGGTAAAATTATAATATTTAATGGTTTTAAAGTATAAATATAATATATTTTTACCATTTAATATAATTTATGTCATTAGCATTAATTTCACATTGAATTCATAGGTAAAAACATTTCAATCTTTGGCAATGTTTTAACTTCTAAAACATGTTTGCTTAACAACAGGATTAATTTTAAATTAATTACTGCAACTTATGTGTTTTGAATTTTGAAAAATGGATTCAATATTTGGAATCAGTGGGTCCAAATTATGTTAATATGACACTTTTTATTTTTGGGCATTATGAATAGTAATTATGGTAAATTTTATTTACCATAGTGAAAGGTAAATCGGGCAATTAAGGGTAAATATAAGATTATAAAATTACCCTAACACATGCCGAAATCCTATTTGATCAATAAAAGTCGACCCATATCAACTAAGGGTCATATTAGAAGCATTTAATGGACATTATTCTATGAAAATAATTTAATTATTATTAAAACCAAAGAAAGTGACGACATGTCGCTTTGTTAAATCTTATAAGTATAATAATTTTAATTTAGTGATAAACTTCATGATCCTTCAAAAATGAATAGTCTCCAGAACTCTAAAAAACTTATCTACATCATATGAATTTATTTATAATTTTTATTGATTAAATAAGTATCATTAAAGGTTACATAATATTGATGTTGAAATTATTTTATTAAGAGAAATATCAAATAAATGTTTTTAAAAATATTAAAATAACTATTATATGAAATATTTAATGTTATCCACTAATTTTCTAGATAAATATGACATGTTATTAATCTATTAATGCTTTTATTTCGAACATATCTTCTATATATGTTTTTTTTAAATTCAAATAAATAAATAGTGTCAAAATTGACCATATTGTTATTTTATAAAGATAACATATTATAAAATTGTTTAAAAATCACAAAAATATTTAAAAATTATAAATTTAACTTTATATGGTCTAAAAGGTTATAAATTATCCAATTATGGACAATTCACAACAAATAAGTAATTATTTATAATAATTTAAAATTTATAATGTTATTAACACAAATAAAATTAAATTGATTAAATAAAGATAAATCAAGTTTATAATGTTTAAAATAAATTCCTAACATGCCTAAATTTTATTTTTTTATGTTATTACAACCGTATATCATCTAATATTCGGATTTGAGTCATTTTGGAAGTTTTTAAGTGAGGTTGGGATTTAATATTTTCTTATATTTCCAAAGGTGCCTCTCTCCTCCCTTATAAAAGGGCATCTACTCCCTCCTTTCCTCACATAATTTTGAGCCTTTAAGCTCATCAAACCCCTTCCCATTTCCCTTATAAACTTCCCTAGAAACATACTAGAGGTCATGGTATTCTTCAATGTCCAATGTTAGTACCTTAAGTAGAGGTTTCAAAGAGACGTATCGAAGAAGATGTAATATCCGTTACCGATTCTTTCAAATTTATTTCTTCTTATAACTACTCTTACATTGTTTTTTCATTATATTGTAATAACATCAGTATCAATAATATACTGATATGTTATTATAAATATTAAACAACACCATTTCACCTTCTATCCATCATAAGGAAAACGAAATCACCGTGCGTGCGTACGTACGGAATACCATCTCCACGCCGTGGTGTAATCTGTTTTTCCACGACCACATTAATTGGATAAGTATAATGGTGTAAAGAATAAATAAATATGATTATTATAACATAATAACTATTCTAATATAGTATAAAATTCACTCCAATTCGATTCAATAAATATTGGAATGATATCATCGCTCGTGCATACGTATGGATTACCGTCTCCACGACGTGATGAGATTCATTTTCCATGTTAACAATTCAAGAATGATTATAAAGTATATATAATAAGTAATCATGAAATATATGACATAATAATTCTACTGGATTTATGTATATATATATATGTATGTCATATACTTAATTCCATTCAATTAAATAAGGAAACGAAAACAACGTTCATGTGTACGTACGACCTACCGTCTCCATGAACCGTGTATTTCTTTCCATTTATAGATCTATTATATATATGTATATTATGAATATATATTATATATAAATCATGTTTTATATTATTTAATTAATTTATCATGATCTAAGTAATCATATGAATAATTAAAAGTCAAAACACGGATGGAAAATGAAACGATTTTACCCAAAACGCTCTTTAACATGGAATTGACAAAAGAACGGGTAATATAAAGTCATAAGTGAACCATATAAGATATCATAACAATGAATATGATTCTGTAATAAGTAAATGAAATTATTTAAATAATTATACAGGAGGTTCAGATACATACAAAGCAAATTATACCTAAGGTAAGGGATAATCCTTCCAATCTCGTTCTTATCTAAAATTGTTTATTCGTAAGTATTTACTAGGGTTATTGTTATCATCCAAGTCCATGTTTTCTAGAAATGTTTTCATGTTTGTTTAATGTCATTTTACCTCATTTTTTTACTTTTACTACATGGTATGTATGTAATCTTTCTTTTACGAGGTACTTCATGACTTTTCCGGCAAAAGTACGAGAAGAATGTTTTTTTAACTTGTACGACACGAATAGATTTTTATGGTTTTATAAATCCTTACTTTCATGAAGCTTACTCCAAACGTTTTCATGCCTGTTTTCAAAAAAATCATTTTCTTTTAAAATTGCATGAAATTTTGTGAAAAGAAAATGATTTTGAAGAAGAAAGGATATTTTCCTCAAGAATTCATTTCAAGTGTTTTATCGAAACCATTTTTCCATCTAAGATGACATTATTTCATATGTTTATGTTTCAAGTATAATGTCCCAATGATTTTCATGGTTTCCCTTTTCTTATTATGAAATGATATCGATTTCTATTATATGGATTTTGTGATAATGGGATGATGTTTATGAAACCCATTTTATTCTTTGGGTTATGATGAATGTTTTATGTTTATTTTGTGGCAAAAGTAAGAATGATTTCATTATGAGATGGGTGGGACCTATATCTCACTCGAATGCATTTGGTAAAGATTTATATCTCATGAGATAGACATGGATGGAACGGTAAGTTAATCCAGTTTAGTGTTACAGGATTTAAATGAGGAGTGCACTCGATTCAGAAAGGGACTTTGTCCACTAAGATGGTCTTCACAGTAATGCCTTGGCTAATATGGAAATCATAACTAGTGATGAATGGTTTCCACAATTACATGTTTTATTCCCATGAAAGTTTATCATGATTAATGTTACTTTATTATCTATGGTTTATGTACCTCCATGATTTATGACATTGCTCATGTTTTTGATGTTTAGATTTTATGTTCATGTTTTTGCATTAAAATGTTTATGGATTATTTTATGTTCTCTATGCTTACCCTTACTAAGCATTTGAGCTCACCCTTTATATGTTTTCTTTTAAATAGGATTTAAATAATGTTTTTAGTTAAGAAAACAAAAGGGGAAGATCTTTATGGGAGATGTTGAAGATCTTTCACCAAGATTAGAAGATTACATTCTGAGTTTCCAAAGACACTAAACTATTACGGTCTATGAGTTTTGGTTTTTGTTATGTATTAAGTATTCCACAAAAGTAAGGTATTGTACATGTATGTGAAGTTTCGGGTCTCTACAACTAAACCAACTAATTCTGATATAGATGTATCACAGGAAAAATCATGTTATGTATGATGATGTTCCATAGGAGGAGGGTGTTCATCATAATCAATCAGATTCTCCTCCAGTTTCTATTTCACAACTAGAGTTATAGAGGGTTTTTTACTAGATAGAGTTGGTTCATTATTATTCCATGTTATGCATACATACTCACATAATACATCCATATTATTCACATGTTGGAGAGGATTACATCCGTCATCCACTGTTCTTAGATGTATGACTGGGTAGAGGCGGTGAGACTATACATCCATTGCTAATCACATATGAGCATCGTATTCCAAATTGAAAAAATAGATAGGAATGACATGGATGCATCCAATATATTCCTAGCTCTATGATAGAGGAGAATCCAGACCAATGTCCTAGATTAGGTTGATATTATATTTATGATACATTTTTTATGTGCCTTACTATTATTATTTATGGAGTTATGTTATTTTTTTAATATGTAACTTGCAGTTATCAAATCAACAACCAAAATCAAAAATTAATATTTTAAATTCATAGAGATACTAATTATTATAATATATATAAATATATATATATTAGATAATATTATTAAATTCATTAAGAAATATTAATAACATTAATAATTTTTTATTCAAAAATACTCTGGATGAAAAAATCTATAAACCTAAATAAATCTTAAAAAAATATTATTAATATCGAACAATAGAAATTTGATGTAAACTTCAAGGATTAATAAAAAATTAATGATTCCTAATTTGTTTTTCAAATACAAATAAATAATTGGTCATCATTGATGAATATTAAGAGTGAATTAAAATATCAAGGAAAATAAGTATACATAATATATCATCATGGTTTGATCATATTTTTGGTTTCTTGAATAATTAATATTGAAGAATATATTACTTAGTGATGTTATATATGTTTTCAAATCTGAAAAATCATAAGTTGAACATGAATTTTATTGTATTATAAATACAAGAAAATATTGAAAACCTTTATTTAAGAGATTGACCATTATAAATATTTTTATAAGTGTTTCCCTTCTTGCTTAGGTTATTGATTAAATAAGAAACTACATCCAGAATTAGTATATCAATTAGAATCTAATCGAATCACTGTATAATGTTTTTAAATATAATATTATTTAAATAAGTATATTATTCTAAATCTCACTTCCATTGATAAAAATAAAATAGAAAGGTGTCCTAATTGAATTGATCAATGTTATAAGAAAAGTTAAAATATGGGTGCTTTAAATTGATTATAATCCTTCGTATTTTACTTCAACATTATGGACATATTTTTTTAATGTGAGTATATATGTTTTAGGTTGATTTTCTAATAAAATATTACTACCTCATTTAATATCATTATTTTAAAATAAAATTACATTACCCTTGATGCTAATTACATGATTTCTCATTTCATGTGGTATCATGATAAATTTGTAGAGGAAAACATTTTTAGCCTAATATAATCATATTGTTTTCTTGATCGAGTATGGTTTACATATACATAGAGTTAAATTATGGACGTCACATTTCTTAAGTATGAATGGATACCCTTTTCAATTGAACTTTTTTACTTCCAGTTATTATATTAGAGAGGATGTTGAATGGATGTTTCATAACGAAAAATTAATATATTATGTTTTTGATATATTCAGTTGGAATGGAATTTGGATGTATGGATCTACTTAAAAAATTGATGAACTAACAAAACTTGCAATAGAGCAGTACACCAAGAATCTGACCAGTAGATCAAAACTGACATAAACCCTAATATTAAATTTTTTTATTATTTAATAAATATATATTAAAATTTATTTATATGTATTTATATTTTAATCATATGAATTAATTTTTAATTAGTATGTATTTTTATTTAGTTAATGTTTATAACTATTGATGATTTTTTAAATAAAAAATCTGAGCAAAGTGTGATTCAAATTAACACATCCATCAAAAAACTCATATTGGAAGAGTGAATGGGGTTTAAAATATCTTACCAAAAAGATATGTTTGAATGGTATTGACACATCCCAAAACCCTTTTTTTAAAAATAATTAATCCCTAACTAGTTTTTTTAAAAAAATTCAAAAACCCAATAAAAACAATAGTAGTTGAACCATTACCACTAATTCAAAATATGGTAAATTATTTTACCAATGATAAAAAATCATTCCTAATTTAGGAACTATTAAAATGAGGTATGTTTAATTATTGATAAAAAAAATGATATAGGACGATATTATATATGCCAAAAAAGATCTCATAAAGTGGTATTTGATCAATGATAAAAAATAGAACTGGTATAATCCATTTAAAAATAATTGGAAAAAATCAAAAACCAAGGTGACCCCCAATATTCGTGGTTAAGACCCACTTTAACAATGCTACCCACCCCCTTTAACACCACAAGGCATGCCACACCCTTTAACTATATGTCCCCAGCCTTAAACCTTACTTAATATTGAATTAAATGAATAATTCACATTGAAGATCTTTTCAGGTTTAGAGTTTTAGATAATTAGATCATAAAACATGCATTATATTCCACATTTAAACAAAGTGGTTACATAAAAGATAATATTCATTTTTTCTATCAACGGAAACATATTTAAAATAAAACATGGATTCTTTCTTGACACTTCCTTGACACTATAATCATATCATGTACCTTTCCCTTGACCTGTGAAAACACTTTAAAAACATGGGATGAGCATAAAAAGCTCAGTAAGGGATATAAAAATATATGGAAAGGAAACATGAGTACATGTACACATAAGAATAAATGAAATCATAATTTACTCATAAAACATAATCACTTTAACATACCTCATAAAATCATGAATAAATCATATAAATCAGAAGACATAAAGGTAACTTGAGGCATTCATAACATTCTTACGTAGGGAGTAACCCTCTTGGTTATGTTGGGAATACCCACCACAATATATTCCCTAAATCTCTTCGGAGAAACCTTAACGATTCACTCCTTCACATTACCCAATGCATTGGAGAGCTATATCAGGCTCACCCGCCCTTAGTTTATCACGGAACCACCAGTCTTCATAATAATTCCCAAGAACCGTAACATAATCGTACCACATAAAACATGCATAAAGGAAACATAACTTTTACACCTTTCAATCACAAGATATCAATACAACAAATTGATATAAAAACATTATGAAAACCATTTTCAATACAAAAATAAAATAAAAGTAAAACATGGTATTTATTTTTCTTTTAAAAAAAAAGTTATGGCTTGTAGAGGAAGCCAAAACTCAAATAATGGTCACGGCGGTGGATAATTCATTATCGCCGCATACGTATGACAAAAACATTCCATTTTGTTGTTTAGTAAAATGCTTCATATAAAAAATATTCCTTTTGGATAAACGTAAAAGTCAAAGGGGTTTATACACCGTATAAAAGAAGGTTGTGTATAAAACAAAATATTCCTCAAGGAATGGATATTAAGATGAAGTCCCTTACAAAGACGGTATCCTTGGATAAAGGATAAATCAATTACATAATTAAGTGTGACAAACTAATACAAAAAATATAAGTGGTTATTAAGTGTAAAAAAATAAGAGGTTATTAACACATATTCATTGAACAACATATTAAAGGATTACAAGCTTGTCCCAAAGAATCAAAATTGGGTTAAGAAGTTCCCTTGCAAAAATTTGACAGCCTAACGGCGTCACTACAAAATTCAGAAAATTAGTTGATGAGAGATAAAAAGTGTATCTCATCACTTGGACATAAAATTTAAATCACTAAGGATATAGAAGAACCTATCCCAACATAATGTTATGTGAATTAAAAGACATAACAAAATAAGTCTTTTAAAACGAGGAGAGTGAAAGGTTCCCTTACCGACATGGGTATCTTTCGAAACATACACCCCGTGAAAGAAGGAAAATACAACATTGATTTAAATACTCATAAATAAAAGTATATTACACAATGAGTAAAATAATGGGAAGTAAATACACCACTCAATGGAAATTGTGGCAAATGTAGCATAAATCTCACGGGAATAAAAGTGAGATGAAAAATCCCTTACGAAAACTCAGCAGCCTAACGGCGCCACTTAAAACATACAAAAATTGATTGATGAGATAAAATAGGGTCTCTCATCATATTACAATAAAATTTTCCAAAATAGGGATATAAAAGAACATCCCCCATCATAACAAAGAGGATCTTAAAAAAAGTGACATAAAGGAGAGTACTTAAAAAGAAAGAGAGAGGTTAGATCTCTTACGAAACTTTGGCAGCCTAACGGCACCACTCAAAACATCCAAAATGGAATGATGAAAGAGAATATGGTCTCTCATCATATGAACATAAAAATTACAGTAATAATAATATAAAATAACACCCCAATCACAAGAAATATGAGCTTAAAAGGAATTACATAAAAGAGTGTACTTAAAAAGAAAGAGAGGAGCATGATCCCTTACCTCGGGTCCGACATGACTCGATCATTCTTTAACGTCCCGAATAATAAACTTGAGTTAATTTCTACTTGCTTAAGAACATTTTTCAAGTTAATTATTCCTTTTATATCACTTATTGCCATGTTATAAATATTACATAATCATTTAAGTTAATAATGTTTGTTTTGTCGATATTTGGTTCTTAAGTCGAAAGTGGACTTCTTACAATTACATGTTGTTCGTGTGGTCAAAGGTTCATTATATACAGAATGATATTCATGATTTGTATGTCATATATATCATATATATCCAGAATATACATGTATTTATAATATTACATAATCATTTAGGGGTAAGAAATGAAATGCACCGTTCATGGAGACGGTAAGCCGTACGTACGCATGAACGCTACTTTCATTTCAATGTCATATTAATGGGATTAAAACTAAATGAGAGGTATTTATATTTTAATTCCATAATTATATTCATCATTTATATGTAACATACATCATATGTAATAACTTTAAATACATATTTTATACATCCCACATATGGTATTAACGAATCAAATCACTTTGAGGGGGCGGTAGTCCGCACTTCCTAAAATGAAATTATCGTGTTTACCCACAATGGAAACCATAATGGTTTGCCACAAAAGAAAAATACAGAAGATTAAGTAAAACATAAACATATTATATATCATATATAAATGTAGTGACATCTTAATGTCCACCTTTTAAGGAGTTATATGAGTGTTGAACAATCATCGTTCCGTGAGGCAGAAATTCGCCATCCACAGAAACAATATGTTCTTTAACCATTTTATGTAGGTGTGTGTAAGTGTAGCTCGAATGATTCTTATAACAACATCATATTATATTGAAGATACTGGATTTGTTAAAAAAGAAATGAATAAAAAGAGTTTATGGGGTTGGAGAAGAAAAATAAAACAAAAGAACACAAGTGAAGACGTTACCTTAAAATCGGGTAACTCTTTTTGATTTGAGCTCAAAGGCTTCCTTGGGAAGCCTTACACCCAAAGTGAGGCTTCTAGGAGTAAGGGAGGGATGTGGAGAGGCCAAATGATCAGGGTTTGGCCGAGACAAAGGATTGAGAGGTGTGAGTATGGTGGTAGAGGTGGGGGATTTTATAAGAGGAGAGGAGGGGCACTTTTGTAAAGTTACAAAATGTTACTTTATTTTCAAATGAGTTTCGGATTTGAAAGATCCCACATTGATGTATTTCAAGGATAAAGTTGTAAGAGTTCGAAATATACCCATATAATATGTTTTTTGACAAGTTTATGTTATAGTTTTAACATTATCGTTTCATTTTATTTAAATCCTTTATTAATGAGGTTATCGCTGCATCATCATGATGTCATAAATAATTTAATTTATTTAATGTCTAAAAAATTAAAAAACAAATATCATGATGTAGTAAATATTTTTATATTTCTAATGAATATTTATAGTAAAAAATATGACTTGTATAACCCCATTTAAAAATTGTTTCAGTGAAACCTCTCATTCTTGTGACATTTTTATTTTAACTTTAAATAAAAAGTTATTTATGTCATTTTCCAACCAATGTGGCTCCATGGAGTCCCCAAGTTGACCCATGGATTGTCTTGGTCGTCCATGACACATCCAAAGAGGGTAGGACATGTTTCTAGGTCATTTCACATTATTAAAACAATATTTTTACCTTATATTACACTAATTACCTCTAATCGTGATTAAGAACATAAAAGTTACTATTCACCCAAAAAAATTATTTTAATCCCATTGAACAACATTTTACTTCATAATGACAACCATGTATGTCGGATTTTTGAAATTCAAAACACAGAGGTGGAAAAGTTTCATTTAAACAAAAAATCAGTTTCGTTAACTACCACTTAGTGGTTTCACTATTCATCAAAAATTGAAGTTTTTCAGAAAAATACCAAAAATTCACCCTAATCTATATTTGATATTCCAAACTCAAAAATGATGTCTATTTTAAAAAATTCAAAACATATAAGTTGCATTAATTAATTTAATAAATAATTCCTGCTGTCAAAACAAATAGCATGTTTTTATGAAACAATATCTATTAAAAGATTGACACTAGTTTAAGTCCAATTTCAAAGTGAAATTAATTCCAATGACCACTATTGGATTTAATGGTAAAAATATATTATAATTTTAATTTAAAAACAATTCAAAAGATAATCTAATCATATAAATAAATTATATTAAAAAGCGGTTTTGAATTAAAATACAACATTTTTGACTATTCTATAAAAAAATGATCTTTATCGGAAAGATACAAAAATTTACACAAAGTAAAATTTGATGTCTCTATTCTAAAGAAGAATTTTATTTTTTCAAATTTAACACATAAAATTGTTAAAAAGTGGATTTAAAATAGGTTTTCCATCAGAAGGCGGTTAATCGACCTTCTAAAGAACATTAGAATGTTTACTCTTAAAAATTGAATTCATTCACAATTTTAATCCTCTAAAATTTATTGTAAAAAGTAAAAATATTTGACAAAAATATATAATCATTTTGTAGTTAGTTCTGTTCATTACCGCCATTACAAGGAATAGGCGTTAACTACCATTTAAAATAATATTATATTATTATTAGAGTGCAACGTAAGATTTCCATGAAACTCGATGTTGCGTATTGGGTATGCCATCGAGCATAGCGTCCCCATTAAAGTAATATTAATATTTTATTCACAAATATGGATAATTATAAAAATGTCATATTCTTTATTTACCTGGGGTGTTACATCCTTCCCCCCTTTTGGGAATTGCGTCCTCGCAATTTTAAAATTGGGTTTGGAAACATCCTAGAAAGTCCCACATCAGAAAAAGAGTCGGTAAAACAAACAGTTTAAAATAAAGAAAGAGAATTACAAAGGTCAACCGAGTTAACCCATACTAGGACTGCATGTAGGAAAACATGGACATGGAAGAAAAAACAGAGTGTTATGTTCCGAGGGAGAGTGATAGTAAACATGTCTAGGAGAAAGTTAACCATAAGAAAATCACAAACTTGTGGTGGGTTAAACGGTATTCGATTCCCTAGTAGGAAAAGTTACTAGACAACATTTTTGTTTTTTATTGAGGAATTTATTCATAAGGAAACATAATTACTTATCATGTTGACTTTCAACTTTTATTATATTTCTTACACAAAATCATATTTTCTCCAAAAAGACGAGCATTTAGGAAGACTTGTTCACTATAATAAACTTCTAGAGAATCACCTAATCCAAAAAAGAGAACTATATACTTCCCATGTCTTTAGACTTTAACCAAAACCAAAACCAAAATGTTTAGTACAAGATCAGATAATCCAGAAAAGGATAACCCTTTGTAAAAAGAAAATATATTCTTAATCTCCAAAATTTGTCCAACAAAACCCAAAGTTCAACGAGGACCATTTGATAAACAATTTGTCCATAAAATTCTTCAAAGTAAACCAAACTAATATTGAAACCCAAATATTTGAAGGATTTAGTCACATATTCTTCCACGGTACAAATTAACTTTTATCTCCAAATAACATCAGTTGCTCTTAAATTCTCAATATTTTGTATTAACACTTGTTATTTAGAGAAATATATCCACCATTTTAAATAAAACTTTATTCATCCTCACCTATTCTAAATGATTGACATATTCAAGCGAATAAGATGGAATATTATTTCTATGATATTAATCCAAATTTTTAACATATATTATTAGATATATATTATTCATAAATAATGTCGTCTTTTTTATTTTTATGTTATGAGTTATCCCACCATTTTCCCTTCTCAACTCCACTAAAAATAATGGAATGACCATAATGAATAATTAAGAGAAGGAATACTGCTTTGAATGAGTTTTTGTGTTAAATAAATTATTTTTGTTATTCCATTATATGAATTTATTTTTCTATTAAATAAATTATATTGAGGGGTTACACCATTTTATCTACTATCAAATTATTATTCATATTTATCATTGATATTTTCTTTTTACAATTTTGGAATGCATAATATTGAGAATGGCCTAGATTGTGGTAGTTAGTAGAGAGGTCTCATAGCTAAGGAATAGAATAGTATTTACCTATATCCTAATGCCTCAGTATGTGGTGATCCATTTTAAAATTATACGGTGAGTTGTGATAGGTCTTGATCACCTAATTTTGATAAAAATTGTGAAAATTTGGAGAAAAGTCCTTTCAATCGCAATGACAACCCAATAACATTTTACAACTTTATTTCTTATAACATCATTTTGTAAGGAATTTAATTTATAAATATATATTTATATATTTATATATTTATATTACATGAATCATTTAATATTTCCACCCCCATATATATAAGTTTTCTCGTTTTATACTAGTTATATTATAACATTGAATATTTAGAGATGTTGTGTGTGAGTGTCCTCCCCGTGATTAATCCTAGATTGCAAAATTATGAGAGAATATTAGTATAATTATAAATTAACTAAATAAGGGTCTATTTTTTTTCCATGACCATTGTGGTTCAATATTATGGATAGATGTCACATAATGCTTCTACTAGATTAATAGTGCTATGGTGGTGAGTTTCTAGAGACCCAATACTTAATTGTTTTTGATTTTAAAAGGAAATTTTAATTTTTTTCATCAGTGTAAAAGTGGATTTGATAAATTAGAATCTGATCCATAATCAATGTCTTTTTACTATCCATATAATCATACTATGCATGGTTTAAGGAATGAGTGATGGATCAAGTTCTTAATACTCATATTTATATGTCTTTCCATGTGCATAACTTATGAAAGGGGAAGTCCCATTTGTATCATAGAATTTACCATGATGTTGAAAATTCAAGAAAGGAATAAAGGGTAATGGAAGACCCTTAGAGTGTATGTATCACTCAATGATAAATTCGTGTAATTCATGAGACCATAATGAGATCTACCTTATAGATTGTTGACACTTTTGAGCCTAGTCTTATATATGGTGATCCTATTATGGTAAACTTTCATGTAATTCTTTATGGGATTACCTGATAAAGGATTCCATTATAGGAGCTCCCGGTGTTGATGAACCTTATAGGATAAATAAAATGATGTTTGATCATATTTGTTGACACATATATGTAATGGTCATCCATAGATTGATAAGAATTATTCGTCCCCTTTATGGTTGATATCCATTATGGGTTATTAATAGAAATTTATTCCTTATAGAGTCATCCTTATGTGTTATGATCCGTATGTGGTGACACTTATAGGAATATTATATTGAGTGTTTATAGAAAATATTAAATAAAGAATTTACATTCATTTTTAATGGATATTTGTGTAATTTGTTAGCCTTTACACAGTTGGATCTAGACTAAGGGTTTCTCGATTACTATTTATCATGAAAATTAAATCCCCTTAAATTCTACGAAAGAATAAAAAGTTTATTATCCCATTGAATTATTATGATCTATATGACATTTCGTGTTAGTTTTTCATTACTTAATTTTCATCATTCTTATTACTGAGTTGTTTTTTCTGAATTAGGTTGTCATCATTGATTTTACTAGGGCATGATTAAACCATCCCATTTTAATGATGATGTTACTCATTATTTATATATACATCTTGATATAAAGATCAAAAAATATTTTGTTGTATCCAATGTTTTATGTCACATCTATAATGGTTGTTCCCATTTTTAGTTAATGTTATGGATTTATATAAAATTTAAATTATTGTTTTGGTTAACTGTTTGGATGGATGCTAAGGGTGTTTCACACCACATTGAACATGAATTTATACCATTAAAGAGTGACACTTATTTATGAGGTTATATGAATAATTGAATAAATCATAGTAATTATATAAAATTTTGAAAAATGTATTTGAGTAATTAATTATTAATTTTAAATATAAATTATTTGATATTATGACTTAATTTAGATCTTAGAAAGATACTGGAAGCATGAATGATGATTAGATGAGATTTAATGGGAGACTTAAGTCTATTCTCACGTGTAATGGATATGGGTATGAGGTGTGTGGTCTCTATGAATTACAATAATTATTATAAAGTTTAATTATTTGAAATGTGATATGTGGTCTTTTCTCTATAATAGATCAATCATTTTAGTTCTAATGAACATAGTTTATGAATAAATTCCAATGAATAGAATGAAAGTAAAAAGGATAATGACCAACACATAGACTATAATGGATTATTATTTCACCAAAGGATGATGAAATATATATAAAAATTCATCCCCTTATAATACATTATCTATGATCATGTAAAATTTGAGTTAATTTTGTAGTCATTTTATCCCTTTTGATGAATTTCATTAGATCCCCTGAGCAAGTAGTGGGGTTGGACTATTTACAGGAAACTATAGTTTCCCCGATGGAATATATGTGTAATCCATTTGTGGAGTGAGATTTATTATTACATTATAGATGGTTAGTATGTGGGAAGTGAGTGTGATCCCCTCCCACTGGTACATCAATACTCAAGAATATATAACCTTGGAATATTAGTTATAGGTTTATAGTGAGGGGACAATCCTATAATTATTGCGGAAGGGATATTGGATTTTATATGTATCTCCTATATAACTACGATATAGTGTTTCCTATAAAATAAAATTTCATTATGATTATGAGTGTTTACTTAGAACATGAATATATTGTGTGATACTTATAGAGATATTATAATGGGGACCATTAGTGAGTTTGGTAGGAAATCCTAGGAAAATGGTGGAAAATATTAGTATGTTGATGAATAATGCATTTCATGATATGATATCCTAGGGATAGTGTTTTATAATATTTTTTCATTCTAATTCTGATATAGATTATATAATGTGCCTATAATAACTTCTTGTTATTCTTCCATGAAGATAAGTTAGTATAATTTTCAATGCTAGCTGATATGTGCTTCATGGCATGATACGATCTTCCCTAAACTCCAAAGGATGAAAATTATTCCCAGAATGGTGTGTAGTGACACTAAGTATTCAAATGATATATTGTTTCCATAAAAAAGTGGCCACATCCTTTACTATAGATGATGCCGTACCTAATAGAGAGAGTCTCCCTATGTGTTCCAGATGGAATGTTTTCACATAAGGATGTATTCCATCCCATGAGTTTGATAAATGATTTTTTTTCCTATTTGGGAGAGTTTTAATGTTTTATAGATCAATATACATGTCATTCTTAAAAGGGGTTTTACAGAAACCTAAATTAAAGATGATAGTTTTGTGGTTAGAGACTCTCTAACAATACTTGAAGTTGGTGTTTTTAGTATAAGGTGTCAATATATAACCTTATTATCGATGATGATTATTTATTTATGAAAATATAATGGATTTATTTATTCATCTAAGTATATCAAATGTTCTTACCTTTTTTTATTCGTTATGTATGGGGCCATGTTGGTGGTTCCCTATAGACCAATACTCAAACACTTATATGACAACCAAGTAACATGGGTTCACTAAAAACAATAGTATATCATAGGTCTATCAATAAATTTGGCCCATTATAACATTTCCTAGAATGATTTATTATACACAATTGTGGTCTGTGGATTATGTGAGTCTTTGGAATTGAATTATAGAATATTCCATTTTTTTTATTTTTTTATTTTTTATTGGAATCACCTCTATAAGAAATCAGATATTGTATGTTGGGATGACCATGTTATTGTATAATGGCTTTCATCCATAATCATTTGTTATATAATAATTCATATTTATATCATTGTACATAAATAATTTTTAAATGACTATCCATGACATTATTCAATAGTATTTCACTCTAATATGTGGCCATACCCCACCCCCATAATATCACCTTGTGATATCACAATTATTCATCATCCACTAGTATATAAGATGGTGTTCCTAATTTTATTTAACAACTTATTTACAACAAAAATATAGTGGGCATGGGAACAAAGAGAATTTCAGATTCCTTTATAGGTGTATTTCACTTTGATGCATTATAATATCATCTCATTGAAAGGTTATTTTGAAAAAAACTAAAAATTTATTTTATTTTTAATACCAAAAATTAAGTGGTTCATATTACTAAAAACTTCACATCCATTTTCATTATAATGTTTCTATATCATTCAAGATAAAATATTCAACACTCAAAAAATTAATAGTATCAAATTGTTGTGTCACGTTTGATCTATAAGAAATTTTTCAAACCATGTTTCCTTATGCCCTGTCAATATAATGTACCCATTTTTATTTAATGGTTAGAACCAGACTACATTTTAACAATTTATATATCATTTAATAATAGACTTAAATTGTGTTCTGATATACTAAAAAAACTAATTTTATTCTACTATTTAAATGTAACAAGGTGTTTTATACATAACATTAAATGTTAAATGATTATTCTTATTTTATACATACAAGAAATTTTTATGTTATTATACTCTATCATTATTAAAATGTAATTTAACTCATCATTCTATGATAATAATTAACATATTTTGTGATGTGACCACATATATTTACAAAAATACTTTTTTCCATCTGTATCATTTTATAAAATTCATCTTCAATCATCATGATGATTCTCAATGGTCTCTAAAACCATATAACACACATAACGTAATGTGTTTCAAACAAAACATATAAATATTAGTTATTCAAAAACAATAACCACTTTTCTAAAATGATTATCCTTTTATGCTGATTTGGTTTAACAATCCACTACTATACCTACATGGTTTACATCACTATTCTACATTATATTTGTTAGTTATAATATATTCCTTGAGTAAATAATGACATATGAAGACTAAATATGATATAAAAACGAAGACATAATACAATTAATCTTGAATAACACTATGTACACAAAAGAATTTGTAACTATAATGAATAAGAGTTCAAGATATAATCATATAACACATTGTGTACCTTAACCTTAATCTCATATTTTAAACATTTATATTACTAAACTATAACCCCATTTCTTTATTTAATAATTATTTTTACTCCACAAGGATTTTTATTCCCTTTTCAATTATACAAAAAATCCATCCAAGGAATGTATTTCACTCCATTAATATTAAATTATTATTATTTACTGTAGTTTCCCATATAATCAACATTTTACAATAGACAACAAAAGAATTTCTTATTGAATGGATGATCATAGTCATCATCATTAACCATTTTAAAAATTGAGCAATGTTCTCCCACTATGGATTAAAACCCCAATGGTTACTAATGTATTCAAATATAAATATCTATGTAAGATAAGAATATATTACTGGTAAAAGGTATTATCATATCATCCTTATGTTTTCAGACGTGTTTTAGTATTATGTCTCATGTAATTCATTCACACTACAGTGTGGTGATGTTGTTTAGAATATATTTCGTCCAATTATTTATGGATACCAATATTCTAAAACATGATATTCATTTAAATATTATTTCATTAATTAAATTATACCAAATATTAATGATAACTATATGATAATGTTTTGATAGAAAGTTTACTACCACATCATATATCATTGGATACTAATACTACTTTATTAATATTGACCAAATTAATTTACATCACAGTCAATGTTTTTACATGTATTTGTCAATAAATTGAATTTTTATTATATTATACTATGTAAATCACTCTTCTATTTCATGATAATCCAATAAATTCAAAATTGTTAATATATAAAAAAACCTCCATCTTTTTATTTTCAATATACAACATCTATAATAATATCAATATAAAAATATTCTATCAATTCAATGTAATTTTCTATAAATAAGAACTTACCATAGTCAAGTTCACTACATTCATAAATACTGATACTTTTAAAAAATTGATGTTTTTTGGATTACATGAAATTATTGTTGAGAAAAAAATAATATAAAATTATTTATCTTATTATAAAAAATTAGAAACATAACAATATGATAATAAATTATAATCCTATTTTTTATTGTTATTTTTCTATATTCTATACTCAATAAATTGGTTATGAGAAATTATTGAATTAACATCATAAAGTATTCTTCAGTATCTCCTTTGTTTATTTTTCTGGTGAAATAAAATTGTAAATTATTTATTTGATTAATTTATAACCTAAAATATAAATAACATCATCAATAAATATTTATTTATTCTTCAATATTAACACATTAGTGAACTCTTCCATCGATAGGATATTTCATTAACCAAATATGGTATCATAAAATAAAATAATAATATAAAAACATCCTTCACAAATGATTTCTTATATGGAATGTTACCAAATAAACCAAATTTTAATTCTATCATTAATAAATAGAAATAATAATGAGTATGCGTACCAACATTGAATTATTTCAAGAAAAAAATGTTTTCATTAATAATTACATCTATATTTATTTATCAAAAATTTTAAATTCCAATTGTTACTTAATAAATGCACGCCCTTGGGGGACCAAATTATATAATACCACTTATTTATCTATGTAGTAAATTTAATATGATTTCCTAAGAAATGTAATCATAACAAAATGTGTTGCATTGGTAAAATCGTTTATTCCACATTTATGCATTTGATAAGATCATATACCTTACACTCTAATGTTTTATTATTTCAATTTATATTACCCTAGAGTTAAACTAATTCATAAAAATTCTTGTTTTTCAAATGATTTTTGAATAATTGTCCTCTTCATAGGATCGTAGGACCTATTTTTCAAAATTTTATCAAACTCATTATTCTGTGAATGATCCTATGATTCATCATTCAATACTTCCTAATTTGTTTCTAGTTGTTCAAAAAATAAATATATAGACTGGTTTACACTTCACATTAAATAGGGTTTTGTTGGATTTATATAACCTCTAATAATGATATATTCGTCATTACCTTTTATTCTAATTTCCCTTTGATTTAGTGGATTATACACTTCATCAAATATTATTTAGTTCAATTTAATATAAATATAAAAATTGTTAATTATGCTTTTACTTATTCTGAAATTTTTCACATCATTATTTTATCCATATAAGTAAATTAAATATTTATTTGTTAATTTATTATTATTTTTTTCCTCAATAACCCTGATATTTTTTAATTTTATATCCTCAATTGTCCAATTATAAAATCATTTTTTTCTTTAATCTAGGATGATTTTCAATGAAAAACATTTAATTCCTTAAAATTATTGTAAATACCTAGATTCTTTTCATTAATCGTGATATAAAATTTATTTCCAAAAAACAAATAATGTTTCTTTGTATCTTATTTTTTACATTACAAATTGAATATGATGATCTTACCTCTCCAATACATAAAAAAACTTGATTTGAGGTTAAATTGTTACTACCGTAAACTCTTTCCAAAATTACCATGTAATGACACATTAAATATAAACTATTTCCACCATATTTTTCCCCATATGATTTATCTTTTTAATATATATAGTTTTATATATTTTATTTATAATCAAAACGAAATTTTTTATATAGTTTATAAAAATATGTTTCCACTGTAATGGAATTTGTCAAATAGAAATTATCTATCCAATTAATCATGATAATCATTAAAGTTATGTTTTGATCAATCCATAAAAGTTAGGAAAACATTAAACAAAATATATTTTATTTAAAAAAAAATATAACCCATCCTTCAATAGTAATAAAAAATATGGTAACAATCATTTTTGATATGTTTCCAGATTTATCGTTAGACGAACCACATAATTATAAGGGAAATAGTGAAACTATGATACCCACATATTATTTTTTCTAAATGAACATTCTTAAACACTAAAATCCCATTGAAAACCCACACATATTGTCTCTAGATTCTAAAAATATTGGAATTTCTAACATTGCATTAAAAAATATATATATTTTCAATGATTAATTGTTATATATGGAGTAGCCTTCAAAATAAAAATATATTATTCTATTCTATCATAAACTGATATAATTTATATTTATATCCCTCTTCATATGAATGATTTTTTTAATATATATATATTTTTTGAATTTATTTATTATCATTTAATTATTAATATATTACATTTAATTATATAATTTAGTTCTAAAAGTTACAATTTTTTATATAAACATATTATTCAATCGATGTATATCTGTATTTTAACATGACTATTTTTATGAAATTGATGTTAATGTTCATGATATAATCATTTAACCTTTAGTTCATATATATCATTTGATGTGAAGGGGGTTATTTTTAGGGAGTAAGGGTCTAAAATAAAAAGGTGAAACAGTTGAGGAAGGCTTGACTATGAGGTGGTTATAAAATGGTCATCAGTGGGCTGATAAGACCCATGAGAGAACTAGCTGTGTTCAAGTGGATATTCTTTTCTATGCTGGCCCCACTATCTTATATATCATTTTAGGGAGAATTTCCATCATTTTTTCTTTAACTCCCACTAAATGTTGGTCATGCGTAAACTAGCTAGTGGTGCCACCCACATGTAGGTGAAGCACACCATCTCATTGGAACACCTAGTCTATTTGTATAATTAATGCACCTTGAAAGTATTAATTCATAATTATTGAAACCTATTTAATAAAAATGTTCTGGCACTAATGATCTTAATAAGAATATTATACTTCCAATATTTCCTATTTAGCTCCCTCATTCAATAACCATTGTTCATTTATTATTGGAATGATATTATGACAATAGAATAATATGATATTCTTTGATTTATACCAAACCATTCTTACTAAATAATATATGATTATAGATCTATTTTATATTTTTATTTTCCCTCTTTATTGAATTATATTTTCTCTCATTTATCGTATACTAGAGGAAGATCATTCATGATGACATTATTTCATAATAAAATTGAGATCCACTATAAAAAATTTTTATTATGGGTATGTGTTTATAAATTAAATTCATAGACATTTAATAACGGTGTATTTTTGAATTAAACATAATCCATTGATGATTCCAAGTTATTATAATGGATGATTGGATATGTTAATTTGAACCCCTTTGACTAGATTTATAATTATTCGGAATAATTGATTTTTTTAGTTTTGTTTCAATATAATGATTATCTTGATAATTTATTCTTATTGAATATTGTATTGAATCTATTTTCCATTGATATATTGATTACGTATTTATTATCATTGGATATACTAGGTCCCTATTCAATTAATAAAGTGAATTTTATGATTCAATGTTAAATTGACATCCATTCAAATGAGATAAAGGCTCCTCCTTTGATATACAAGTGAAATGACTCCCTCAACGAATTACTTACATTATTTTATTCATTAATGAATTTAGTTTCATGTATTTATATTGAGACTCATTTATAAACCTCATTGATGATTTTATATAACTAGAGATCGAAATATTTGAAACACGAGTCATTCTCTTTGTGTGTGTGATGTGTTTTTTTCATTCCTTAGTCCAACATTTGAGTTCTTCATCAAAATCCATTAGGATGGAAGCGCCTTACCATTTAGGGATGTTTTATACTTTTTCCACCATGGAATTATTCTTTTTATGGAGTTGTTATTTATTATTTATTGATGAATACAACTTTTTATATGTTTGTTTCGGGGAAACCCAAAAATGAACCTTTCTTACCTGAGAGAAGTTAGTAAATGTTTTACGGTGATTGGGTTTCGTTTACATGGTGTCTTATAGTGATACTATATATAACATGATTCCATCATCCACTCATTTCTTTATTCACTTCCTTTTACTGTGTTATATTTCTTATAGATTCTATTTATTGGTATTAATGATCGACTAACTATCATTGTATGTTTATCTTCATATTGAAGGTTCCCATGGAACATGATGGTGAAAATGAATTATCTATACATAGGGTAGTAACATTATAAGATTGTTTCATAAGAAGATGTTCCTACCTTGAGGATACTATGGAATGTATTTTAACTCGATGCCTTCAAAATATAGATTTTCACTCCAACTAAATTACCTTAGGATTTCAATTGACATGTTAATAGACTTGTGGGTCTATAGGATTATTCTAGATATCACCATTCATCATTCAAGTATAGTTCCAAAGAAGGTAAAACTAGGGCTCGTGGTTTCTTGGATAGCAAGACGGTGTTCTGTTTTTGATTATTTTTCTTCTTTTAAAAGTAATAATTATCATGGAATTACACTATTGTATATGTTGGGATAATTTATTGAAATATTGTTGGTTCCTATGGGTACAAACAAATTATTATAATTTATATGTGAAAGGAGACGTCATGTATAGGAGTCCATGTAAGGGAAATGAGTACATGGTAGAAGGGTGAGTAATGTAGTATAGATATGGGTGAGATATCAAGATATACTATTTAGGATACCATAATTTTATTTATTTTTCAACATACACATTTACACTGGTTTGGTTTTCCATTATGGGAGCCTATTAACATACCTCTGTAACATGTATTCCAATATATTTTATTTTACGTATACAACATTAAAATGAGATATTATATAATATTTAAAATTATTTTTACATGAACATGATACTGAGTTAATATTATTTAATATAATATTATTCAAACCCCCACTAATATTGAAAATTATCTTACTAATTGGGGGTCATTCCTAATGTCATTTGACTCCCCTACCAAGACATTTCGGTTCAAGAAAGGGAATTTTAAAATGATATCATTGAAAAAATTTATTCTTTTCATTTATTAATTACCGAGGACATATAGAAAGGTGATAGATATATGGGACTCATGTATGGGAATTTACATATGAATGGAGTGATATTTTTAATGGACATATGAGTTATCATTAATGGGGTTGATGTTATAATTTTATGATATCACAGCTGCCTTCATGCCTCATTACTAAGAATTTTGGACCACATAACATATACGTAGCAATTATTTTACAAAAATATAGTTCTCTAATTTGAGGCCTTGATTTGTGTTATATAATTATGTTAGATTTTTGATATGTTCTATGATATATTGGTTATCATGAAGTTATAAAATATCTATGATTTAATTAATTATTAGAGACATATAATAATAATTTTTTTGTATATACATAGTTTTGATTAATTTTTATGGATAGATACATTAATTAATGTAGGTAGAGATATACCTTGGGTTACTAGTAAAATCTAATGGAAACCATACTATGATACTCTGGAATGATTAGTATCTTTATTAAATGTTCTAAATAATTCACATAATGTTATAGTATATGTTTCCTCATAAATGACTTATGGAATTAACTAATAATGTGGGATGGCATTCTCCCTCTAGGATAAAAACCCATGTTATACCATCTACTCTGTAAGAGGGAATTCTATTGAACACTCATACAGATAATATGGTATAAAAGGGAGTAGGTATACTTTAGAAGAGTGTAATTCCCCTTATTTTAGCCTTGAAAGGTGGAGCGCTATGGTTTATGGTCGACAAATCCACAGTATTAGAGCTCCAGTATCATCCATCCAATTATATAACCAATATACAATATGATAATACAAGATAGATAGAAATCATTGAAGGAGTATATGAACAAATTTAGATAGATAAGGATAAGAAGTTGAAGTTAAATTTTCATGATACATGGACCAATCAGGCATTGGTGGGCCATCATGATATAGGCTGTAATTCTTACAGATCTCACATAAGATTCCTTCAAGGACCTATTCTATAGGTAACTCATTTTGATATTGTGATTATAGATAGAGTGTAGGAGGATACATAGTTATTATAGATTCTAAATAATATTATGTATACTCCACTCATTTCAAAATACTTCTCCACATTTATCCACTCTTTGAAGAAAATGAGGAACATCATACTGTGATGTTTGTCATTATTATTCATTCTGACATTAGACATCATTTCTAGTAGTTTTCACCTTGATAAGTTCATATATCTTATGTATATATCTCTGAGTATGAATAAGTTTTTGGAGATTGATTGAGTGTTTTTTACACCCTTTAGTGTGAAAGAGGGTGGACCCCCAATTGAGGTGGGTAGCATCAAATCATCCTATAGGATGTGGAAAATATGGGATATGCAATAGAGTAATGTTATGAAAGTAGAGATCATTAATAAATATTATTCTCTTATAGGAGGATTTCCATATTTCATAAATTTTTTAAATGAAAAACATTATTAAATGATAAAAAAACACCCCAGAGACCATGTCGACAGTACTGTAATATAGGGATTTCATACTAATTTTCTCTTGTAAATAATTATTGAGTTTCAAATTTATCAAGGAAAACGTTATCTATGATCCCAAATTCTTTCGGGGGTCTTCATCCACATTTCTGGAAATAAAATAGTTAGATAGTCATGTGCCTCAATGATAGGTTCATATAACTGAACTACTCCTTGTTTATAAAGTATAAAACACTCAAAAAGATTATAGTGAGGGAGCACCTATAATTCAATATACATTTTTATAACCAATATTTTATTTAATATCTCCATTTATATTAGTATTTTCAAGGAATTTATATCTTAACAATTTATTTGTAGACATTACATATAAAAAACATTATCCTCATAGTCACACCCCTTGATACACCATTGGAAATGAATGCTCCCTATCTTAAGATATTATCATTTATCCCTATAGTTTTCTTGAATATATAAATTTATATGAATTAATTATACTAGAGATGATAATATCTAAATTGATACACAATATGGTCTAGTTTACCAATATCTTATCTCATATTAATTAATATTAATGAAATACACCTTTTTCTTCATTGAATGAAGGGAGGTATGTGATGAAAAGATAATGGGAACTGGGAGAAAGTAGTGTTCAACAAGACAAAAATTATCTTTGGATGATCACAACATTGTTAGAGGGATTTTCTATTTTAGTAGGATCAATGGTATCCCCATCATATGTTACTCAATTATTGGATATATATCAATTAGTAATTCATGATGAATTCATAAGAATTAACCCTAATAGAATATTTGAAAATGAGATAGAGGTTATAACAGGTGTAAAAACAATTTCAATACCCACTTCTCTTATTGAACTGACTGAGATTTTGGAGATGAAGGGGGAGTTCAATGACTATGAGATTAGGTCTTTACTATTCCTAGAACATTAGTATGGTGTGAAATTTTTTTTAAACTATAAATGATGAGGGTAGTATTGAACTACATATAGACTATAATATTATGAACCTAGATATCATAAAGAATATATATACTTTCATATGATTGATGATATTATAGATTACTTATAGGTTTACTGGTGACTCTAAAATATTGATCAATAACTGATTTATATCCATCTATCACTTAAAGAGGAAAATATCATAATGTTGATGTCTCAGAGAATGCATCATATATATTAGTACATAGTGATTCCACATATATTGAAGAATACATCGGTATATTACATTGTTCATTCAAAAACATCTTCAACACTTATCTAGAATCATTCACCATGGTGTTCATTGATGACACCCTAATATAATCAATGAACCCAATGTAGCAATCCATACATCTCGAGATAGTACTAAGTAAACATTTACCAAATAAAGTTTCTCTCAATATCATTAACTATAGTTATAGGATTAAAGGGGAAACAATAATCAGTAATGTGGTGTCTGAGGGAGGTATATCAATGGACATAGAGAATGTGGATGAATTTATGTCCAAGAAATGTCCTCAGAACATGTTTTTTAGTACCATTATTTTCTTAGAGGGATACAAAAAAATTACATGAATTAAAATATTTATTATCACCAATGATTACACTGATTAAGAAGGTATTGAATTTAAAATGGTTAGACATCTATTTATAATACATTCTTGATTCGAAGAGGAGGATGAATATAGAAAATTTATTGATACTTCGATTGACCATTATAATTTATGTTATATAAATTGATTCATTAGGATTTGTCTCTAGAGTGGTGAAAATATAGATTTATCATGTTCCATATTATTGGTAATTTCAACTTCAACCCCATGAGTAGATGTATCCGAATCATTACTTGAATATGATGGACATGGTCTAATATTTAAATTCTACTAACAATATCTCTTTGGTGAAATGTTTTTTATATATATTAATGACAATATCCTTCGATATATCTTCACGGATTGGGACATGGGCATCAAATTGAGACACTGGGTTTAGTATCAATTAATTTTACTCATTGAGAAGACATATGGATGTGGGGAAAATTCATTTTATTTTCTATTAGTCATAAGGAATAGATAGATAGAGAGCATTATAAGAATACATATAAGTAACTATTGTACCTTATGAGCTTTTTATCTTATTGGATGATGTATTCTTAAGTGATCTAGGGTCCAATGTTTTGTTCACATTCATTGAACACATAATATCTAGTGGAATGGGTGAAAGATGATTATGAATCTGGCCTATAGTTTTATGTGATGTGGGAATATATAGTTGTAGATGTCCTAATACCTAGGTGGTCATTGTACAAAAATGAAACAATCTATGTGCATAGATGCATTTTTTTCTATGCATTCGTCAAGAACTAGATTATGAAATACTTCCATACATCTATATATGAGGTGAATATTCATATGATGCATATGTATGATGACATCATGTAGTAATTATACTATATATGGTTAAATGTTGACATTTTTATATTTTTTTCATGATACCTTACATATCTAAGGGTAAAGGTTGAGTAATATAATCTTATTGGTTTTCTCCATTCAAATTCAATACCGATGTGGAAGTAGGATGTTATAACAAGTGGATTTTTTATGGGGTTAACCAATACCACATGGATGCATGATAATGTCAGGGTTATAGTTTATTGGTTATCCAATGTTTCACAATTCTTACTAATCCATGAGTTTCACTGAATTGACATTGTGGAAAGGCATTATAAATATAAGAGAGTACATACACAATTATTTCACATGATAATTGCATATGAATACAAAACATGTTATTCAATGTGGTTATGGTGGGTCATAAAAATATCATTAGGAACTAATCATAGAAAGAGTATATTGTACCATCCAAATGTTGATAGACAATCTAGATTGAGGTTCGGATGATCACATAGACATCGTATAGTTTTAAATAAAAAATAGTTTCCAATATTCAATTCATATGGCAACGTCTATGACTCATTTTGGTAGGCTACGTCTTTCACCACTATGTTTTCATAATGAATCTGAGATAGTGTTTTTATGTCCTATTATTTAAAAAGATACCTCCAAAAGAATAATGTTAATTCAGAACTAGTTAATCCTATAATAGATCTAGAAAATATCTTCAATAAACCCATTAATAAAAGATATTTACATATATATATATATAGGAGATTAGGTTTTATAGGGACCCTACTCAGTTGGGGATCAATGTTTTAGAAATTAGGGAAGCCAGTGTCATCATATTTTATAACTATTTAGATCATAGATAATGTTGGGAAAATTGCGTGTCATGTAGATATTCATTATTTCCATTGATTAATGAATGAAATGTTTCATATTATTCATATTTGGTGGAACAAGATAAATCCATTTAATTTAATCAGTTTTTAGGGTGTTATACTACATCCTGATGAATCATACATGGATAATCATGGTAATATTATTGAATGGTTTGAAAAAATCCTTAATTGCATGGTGATATCAGTACAACCAAATCGGTAGAACTTTGAGATAATCTAAGCGGATACACGAGAGGGAGTGGATGATGTTTTTTCTCAATCTCTTGAGTTTGCATTGGATATTGGAAGGTTATTTTGAGGATGATAAGTCATTAGATGGAGGAAATTATAACATCGAAACTATTTTAATGTTCGATATATAAATTATTATTATATTAATTTGTATATTTTTATCTTTTATAATTTTTTTTGCAAAGATGAAATATTTAAGTTACAGTATTTTATAGAACAGTTGGAAAAAAAGTCGAGGTGGGAATGAAATTGGGGTAGTATGAAAAAACCTATCGAATAGCCAATATTACCCACCATATATACATTGGAGTTTAATTATGTCTATTTGTTTAGAATACCACATCAACCATGGGGTGGCCAAGGTAGAATTTCTAAAATTCTTTTATGCCCTCTAGCCACCGTGTGGATCGGCACCAACCATCCCGTGGTTCCACTGGCGGGTCAGTAAGGCATGGCATCTCCTTAGTTCACTAAATGGGTATTACATTCACATGTTTTAAGCTTCATTTATCACCCCAATTCAATCCCTTAAGAACCTACTTTTAATATGATATTTACATTTACCACATTAACTCTCTCATTGACCTCGTCTAGCTCTAACACTGTTGGAACGGTCCAATTACACTTTTACAACAATATATTCTTATGTCCATTCAAAATAATTCTTCCACCTTGATAAATGATCATTGATATATATGAAATCTGGGTTTTCTAAGAAGATATAATTGATTTTTCACACATTAGTAGTATATTGGTTGTTCATCTATAATTTTGATATTATATGCTGACTAAGTCAAGATATACCATTGACAACAAACATCCTTTGTGTAAATGTTAAATAATCACCTTATGAAACCTAATATTAATGGTGGGTTATTGATGGAACCTTAATTTTTTGATGTTTACACAATATATTTGAGAATGATCAATGTATCAATAAAAATTTTCAATAAACCAATATTATCATATATATGTATCATATCATTTAAGATTAATATTCAAAACATTTCAAAAATGCACACCCATGTTACATAATTCTTTTGTGTCTTTAGAGACTAGGTACACCATTTTATTATTTATTGAATGAACATCAATATATCAAATAATGATCTTCCACTTTTATACACTTTATAAACACAACCTACCAAAATCCATTATTCATAACTTGAGGAATGAATACGTAAGAAATTGTGAACATAAATGCTCAGTAAGGGAAAATATGAAAGATTTCATTTTATTAATTTATGAATTTATAAGTTAAAAATAAGTGTATGAGATTATGAATATACCATAAAATCATCATAATCAACCTATCTTATATCATAGTCATTAGGTGTGGCATAAAAAATTTTCATTTCATAATATATGATCCATAAAAGTGTTAAAACATCATAATTATTTATCCATTTTTTCATTTACTAAATATTTTGAAGTAACATTTATATAAAGACCCTTTTATTTTTCATGGTTAAATACCAACATCATGTAACATTGTTTAACAAGATTCATCACATGTATCCCATTATATATCATGACCGTATTCTTGTATACCATTTTCAATCACCCCCTTCAACTTGTTTCCCATTTTTATTTCATTATGTATAATTCATTTCCCAATACATTAAATGAGATATATTTTACACAGTTCACATAATGAAAATCATAAATATGTGTGGAAAATTTCATAAATAATTACTAATATTATAAACCTTAAAAATAAATAGTCTTTATAATACATTTATCATATTTGAACCTTGAAAAAAGAAATGGGATTCAAAAAAATATCATCATAAAAAAACCCATTGAAAAAGGGTTTTCATATAAATTATGGTAATATAAACATAAACTAACTACAAAAAGAAAAAATAATGAATAAAATCATCATTACTGAAGTAAATATTATATAAAACAAAGGGCACCGTCAAAGAGGTAAAATGATTTTGAATGGACAGTTGTAACATTTTTTAAGGAAAATAACCTATCCACATTGAAAATAAATTTTTAAAAACATTAATCATTTTCAAATTTCTTTTAATTTAAAATAACCATGGAAACATATAAAGAAGCCTTAAGGATCATGTAAAAAATTTCCTTATGAAAATAATATTTTTACTTTGATGGATCATTTTAAAACAAATAAAAATTCAAAATCATTTTCCTTCAAAATAACATTTGTACCATATAATGGAATATTTAAATATATTTTAAAACATGTTTGGAGTAAAATAGGTTGGTCACTTTCAAAATAAATTCTAAAAAACAATTAATATGCATTTCATTAGAAATAATTTTGAAAACATATTAAGGATTATTCAAATAATTCAATGGTCATGATAAATGAATATTCATTCTTTTCTTATATGATAAAATAATTAAATAATTATTTTTAAAAAAATGGTTAATTCTTTTGAAAATGCCAGTAATATTCCATTCAAATTTGTCTAAATAATAATAATCACTGTTAAAAATTTCATTAATAAAATCATAAGAAAATTACTACACATTTTTTAAAATATATTTATAAAACAAGGATATAGTTGAAAATGTGTTCTCAATTGATGAGGGGAATACACGTGTTTCATTTAAAAAATTTATTTTTATGTTTAATACATCAAGAGATTAAATTTAAGGGAAAAACTGTATACATGAGAAATTCTAAAACTAGAATAAAATATATGATTTTATTGAGAGGTATATTATAATATTTCCTCCTCATAAACAAAAACATAAATATTCATGATAAATAGTAAGATTATATCATAAATATATTAATACATTCTAAATAGTGAATTGTAATAAAAATTAAAGAAAAAATTTATATTAAACATAAACTATTAGGATAATTAATAAATCATTTACTTTACCATCTAAATTATTAATATATAAATATTATAATATAATAAAGGTTCATAACAAACATATTTCCCAAAGATGAAATATTTGAGAAAAAATCCATTACCACTTTGGGAAAATTTCGAATCATAAGATAAAATAATGAATAATTTCATATGAAAAGTAAAATATCCTGAAAATAATTCTATTCATGATATATTTAGTAAAAGGGGAATTACATAGACCACATAAAAGTCATTATTGGTAATATATTTCATATTCCCTTGAGAAATAATGGAGATACTAGAAGTATAGTATATTTATGATCAAATTCCATCATAAATGTTATAAAATCTTGAAAAATGAATATTGGGGTATTATAAATATATTTTAGAACCATATTAATATGAATCTTATCATATATAATTTACTTATTTCAATTTTTCATGAGTTTATTATCCATTCCCTATTAAAATTAAGTTCATGGTAATAATTACTTTGTCAATCTGGTATGTTTTTATTCGGTATTATTGATTAGAGGATCGATAATATATTTAATGAAAAAAAAGCTATATATATCATATATATTTATTATATATATATATATATTAATCCATAATATCTAGAAATATAAAATTAAATACATTATTCAAGTAGAAGGTAGGTCATATGTACACGTGAACATTGTTTTAATTTTATAAATGGATGAAATGAATGAAATGAAAACAATATATTACATTTATAATATTAATTTTATTTTATATATAAATATATATTCATTAAACATATCCTTATTACATTACATATTAATTATATGTGTAGAATGAATCACATCACTTTGCAAAGTGTTATTCTGCCGTATACGTGAGCGACATTATCGTAATCCCATTTAATAGAAATAAATATGGTGTTTAATAAATAGTAATTAAAAACATATAATAATATAATAAATATAATTTAAAAAATTTAAATCAATAATTAGATATATATATGATAGGTGGAAATAAAAAACAAATTACATCGGTTCGTGAGGTGATAGTCCTTCGTACACACGACCGAGGGTTACCTTTTCAAATAAATGTTAGAGGATATGGATATAGATAATGAAGGAAAACTAATGAAATTTAATTATATGTTATAATGTGTATTTATTATTTATTAATTTATATAACACGATTGTATTCGGTAAGAGAATAATTAAAAGGAATGTGTTCATTAAGATAATTAGATTCATATAAAACGAGCACCTTTAGATCTCTTATTAAGGAACCTAAGGTTATATTTTGTGATGATAAAATTGTCTATAACATATATATATATATATATATATATTTGATAGATATTTCCAGGTTTCATTAATGAAAAAGTGTTTAATAGGTGTGAATAAGTGAGGGAAGAATCAGACTAATTAAAATGGGGAGACATGGAAATTTTATAAATACTCAGAAATAGTCAATAATTGGAAGTCACCCTTGCCACATTCTCTTAAAATGTTTACAAAAATATTGTAAAGAAATTATATGGTCTATATACACCTCAAACGTAATAATATACTCATTTTATGCATTTTATTCCTTATAATTATTTTTTACATAATTTTAGCGTTATTGCTTTCACTACGGTAACATATATATTTTTATTTATCTACAAAATTTATGCATTACTAATAAAAAATGATCCTTTTATGATAATTTAGAACCCATTATTATAAATATAAAATCAAATTAACTAAATTAAGATTTTATTTGTCTAGAAAATGAATTTTAACATAAGAAAATGTAATGTGTAAAACTATGTTTTAACCCTAATCGTTGTAGTTAATTATTATTATCTATTTTAATATTATGGAAATTAATTTAAGATTACTTAATTATATGATATAAATTATACTAATTCTGAATATTTAATTAATTTTATAAAATTCAAATCATATAAGTTCAAAAAATTAAATTATTATTCATCACGTTGACCTGTCAAAAAATCAATTTTCTAAAAGAGAATATTTTCCAAATTATATAAATATTTAATGGAAATAATATTAAATTAATTATGATGAGATAAATTTAAATTTTAATATTATAAATTAGGTAACATTTATTTCAAAAAAAATTAAAAAAATATGCTAATATAAATTTTTTAAAGAAAATGGAACTTATAAATAACATTTTTTTTTTCAGAATTCATCAAAAAATAATATTCTCAGACAAATCCCAAAAAAAATAAACCAATGTTAATTTTAACATGACAAATAATATAATGGGTTTTTTCTAAAACCGTTAATCATATTTTACAAATAAAATAATATTTTTTCCATACAAAAACAATAGAATTTTTTTTCTTTCATAAAAATGTATTATCAAAGCATATAAACACTTCAGTAAAAATTAAGTATTTTTATCAATATAATAATTATTTATATAAAAATTATAATTAATTTATAAAATTTGGTAATTCCTATTCATGACTCCACATTTAACAACTATGTAATATCGATCGTGTGTTTATAATATTATTAATTGTATTTCATGATTCGTTAAAAATCAATGTTTTCTATAACACAAGAAATCCATGAAATTTAATTTATAAAACAAAATATTTAATAAAATTTTTTGGTGATATATTATTAGACCGTAGAAATTAATTTTTTTCTTGAAATTTCATTGACTTATTAAAACAACTGAGGATACTTCATCAAAATTACATCCTTTGGTTACAACCTATATTCCACAAGCTAGTGGTTTCTCTAAAAATATTTGACCTGGGGAGTGGTCTTATTTTATATCATTTTCAATGTACAATCTACAATCTCCAGTAGTTCCTACTCATAATAAATAACATTATATTGCGGTATGAAATAAGGGTTTAGTATTTGTGTTGGATCAGGTATATAATTCCTTAGGATAAATATATGAAATACCTTATGAACTAGGGAGATGATTAGTGTAAGTGACAAACAATAATATACCATATTGATATGATCTATAATTTCTAAAAGACCAATATATATAGGTCATATTTTTCCATTATCTCATCATTATATAAATCCATAAGAAAAATTTCTCAAGAACTTCGAATTCCATATAATGTTGATGATTGATTGCCTTACATTATATAGACTATGAGAGGCCATTATGTACTGAGGATTCAATCTATCCTTATATATCATTTACTTAGATATCTCATGTCCCATAGATTTATTTCTCTGACTTTAACCAAACACATTATTATTTTATCCTTTTTTCCATATAGGACATCCTAGGAAGCCATCTGAATTCTTGATTGAAATATATTATTGTATGAAAAATAAAATAGAGGATTTTGTGGAGACAAATCATATTTGAAATCAATTGACCATTATATATGAATATCCTCTAGGGTTGAAAAATTCACATATACAATGCATAAATATAAGGATGATATTTAGTGTTAAGACTAAAAACATTATCAATATCTTGTGGAATACATTTCCATAACATCAAGGTAATCCTCAGATCCTGGCTAGTTTTAATGGAGTGTGGTACTTCATGCAATATTACCATTTCCTTAATGTATATTCGGGAATGTTGATCAATAGAGAATAATTATATCATAGAGATGATGCTTTCCAAAATTTCATCATGAATTAATATAAACCATATTGAATTATTCCCTCAATTTTTGGGACTCAAATGATAATATCAAAGTTGACGTTTTCCATTTTTCATTCTTTTTTTATAATAGCTGTTTCACTACATTTTTTTTCTCAAACATTACATTGATGAAATTATATGTAATGTGATACATATTCATAAATATCTCTCTTTATTTTTACCAAACATAAATAATAATTAATGTAGTTTAGTGGAGGTTGTTATACCCTTGTCATCCCTTAGTTGTGTGTTTTGGCCTCTTGTCCTTTCCATATGTGGCATGTTCTTGTCTAGCCTATGGGATATCATTTTTTTAAAATTATACTAAAATAACTCTAAAATAATTCATAATTGCTAAAACCCCATAATTAACTCACTATAAAATATAGCATAAACACTAATGGTTACTAGTCCCATTAATCATATTTCTATAAATGGAATTATTCATCAATTAACATTTTTATAAAACATATAAAAATACAATGTCTTGTATTTCCATAAATTTCAAACAGAATTTCCTTAATCATGACAAAATCCCATCATATTATTCCTTGTAATAGTTGTATATAACATTTAACATATGGTCAACCATAAATATTAAAACCCATGATGTTATCGATAACTATTTTATTAATATTACTTGGATATATATAAGTTTACAAATGACATTTCATTCATTATCCATTAAATAATATTGTATCCACGATATAAAAACATGTATTCAGATATGGGGTTTCACCTATCAATGGTAAAATGTAAAATGTTATTTATTTATTCTAGTATTAATGTGGAGTTAAATAATTAATTTTTAAAATCAAATCACATTCCCCTAATGGATGAATGACATAAAATCCAAAGGGATCTCTTATACAAGATCAATCATGAAATTATCAACAAAACAGTGGAGGATAAGTTTACCATAATAACCACCATTCAATTTTTACATTGATATATTATAATGTTTCATTTTTTCATTTTTAGTGAATTTTTTTAAGGATCATTATCCAGATTCTCCCATTGATTTTCTGTTTTTTTGGAAAATTTAGGAACTCTCTAATAATTAAGCACTAAAGTGTGTGTGGTGTATTATGTATACCATTCACTATATTCACATCATTATATACTTTTTTCCATCATATCAGAAATAATTTTTTCAATGATGATCCTTGAATGCCTGAAACATTTACCAGTCCCCTTAGACAACTTCCACTATTTTTTCCTTCACACTTTTACCTTATATGAATGTTTGTATTGTTCTATCTATTTTTTTAGAGTTTTGATTTATTTATATTATTTTTTATATAAAAAATATTTTGTTTTTTAAAATATAATATCAATTCATACCATGATAGAACAAATAATGACATAATCATAGACACTAAAGTCTCTTATAGAAAAATACCTCCTAAATAATGCTTATAATCCCCCTTAAATTGGCCATGATTTCATTGAAGTTGGATGATAATAAAAGAATATAACCATAAAAGTCTTGTAAAATTCACCTTATAGGTACCAATAAATTCATATTCCCTCAACTCCAACTCAAGTAAATTTTTCATTATTTTCACATGAATAATACATGTAAAGTACATATTTATTAATTATTTATTAAACTCATACAACGCTATGGAATAAATTAATCTTGTTGAATAATATTTTTGATAAGATTCCACCATTGATCCATTTCACATTCTAAATGAAAAAAATGTTTTCAATATCCAAACACTGTAGAATTCATAATATCAATTCATTGGTACTAATCAATTAATTAGAAAATATTGGATCACTAAAACCCCTAAAATAAGGTAGATATTTCTTCATAAAGGACTCAATATAACATTGTTACCTACATTTATCATCTCGATTGTCAGTATGATTCATATGATTAGAATATGTTCTGGGAATAAAAAAGCTATTTCTCATTCCCACTCCAATAACATTTGGTTTCATAATCTAAAAATAATTTTATTTTATAGGGTTCAAGGTAAAGATTATAAAAAAAATTAAATTATAATAATAAGTAATCATTATCAAGATAAAAACAATTATAGGATATCTAAATCATCAAACATTATTTTAAATATATAAAAATTTATATTTATTATGGGTAATTCATTATGATTATAAATTAAAATCATTCATGATGTTTTATAAATACTTTGTAAATTTCAAAATAATATCCCCAAGGAGTGTCAATCATGGAGAATAGTAAAGACAATTATCATGTATAACGTAATTCTTAATTAGAGGTCAACGTGACTATTTTAGAGTAATTACCCCTATGTATATCTATTCCAAAACCATGTCTAATTATATTATCTAGAAATAGAGGTAATTACATAGAATCCAATTTCTATTTTATAAAAAATTATCCCAGGATATTATAGTACACATATAATTGTCTTTATACATATCCACTCAAAAATCCCTTGGTATCACACTAAACCATTCTTATCATTATTTTTAAAGTTTAAATAAACCATTCCTCTGATACAACCTATAAACACCCCAGACTCTCAAATATAAATGTCAGATTCATTTAAATGATTATTTAATACATTTCATATATAAATCCCCAGGGTCCATAATGGTTTTGTAACTTTGGAGATAAGGAACACAATATTTATATCCGTGGAATGATCTTCAACATGTACTGTAAATATCATCCCCTATTGTAATCTTCATAAACATAACCTATATAAAAAATTTATTCATTTTATAGGGAAATGAATTAGAATAAAATGTTGGATCATTTGAATAATTTTCAAAAACAAGGGAGAAATCAATATATAAAAATATGAATTCATATGATAAGAATAAGGGTATTATATCATGAAAATAACTATCAAAATATAATAAATAACCAATCATATATCATAATCATGAGGCATAACATAAATCATTATACTTCTGAACTACTATATTCATAAATCTATGAAGTAAGTATATTTCACAATCCATATGATCAGGTCATAACTGTGTTGAACTAGCATAGGATAGGAATACACTTCAATTATCATGTTCAAAAAACCAGACCATCAAAAATAGTAGATCATGCATCATCACCTATTTACCATTGTGAATCAATACTATCATCATGTTTACCATAAGGGTTCAAGCACATTGATATTTTTTCAATTGTTATATCATTAGATATAAATAATTATATAAGGCATTGGAGGGAGATATATTTCCTAACTATCACATAATGAAAACAATATATAGTTTTCCACGAGATCATAAAACACTCCTTAAATTAAAACCCATGAAAGAAAAAGGATTCATAAAAATATTATCTCATCACATCCAATTAAAGATAAGGGGTTTCATAAAAATTTCATTATATCATAACCCGTAGAAAAGAAATGTGTTTCAAAAACATATTTTCATCATAAACATAAAACAAACAGGGAAGAAATTATGATTGTATCATTGGGTAATATCATCAAAAAATAAAAAAAATCATCATAGTATTTTATCCTAGTTAGAAATTTTTTTTAAAGTCCTCATGGATAATTTCATATTGAAAATATCCATTCCACTTTGAAATTCACTTTTTAAACATAACAAAATCTCATAAAATTTTATCAATAAATATAAACTTCAAAACATATAAAAGAATATTTAATTTTCATTTAAATCATTTCCTTTAGAAAATATTCTCTTTAATTTAAAAAATACTTTGTAAAATATAAAAAAATTTCAAAATAATTTTATATTAAAATACATTTAGAAACATATAAATAAATATTTTAAGATTATTTAAAATATAGATTAAGAAAAATAATATTTTTACATTGAATATTTTAATTTAAAAAAACAAAAATAATTGTGAAAATATACTTCATTTAGTATAATAATCAAAAATTATAATGTAATAAAAAAAATAAAATTCATTAAAATGATAATTTTTTTTTCATATCGACACATTAAAACAATGATTCTGTTCACATTTGTGGTAAATGAAGAACACTGCATATTTTTGAAAATGGCATGTATATTCCTTATAAAAAGAAAAATAATTAAAATTGATAATAACTGAACATCACTATTAACTTAGTGAATGTTAATTATTTTTTTTATAAATTGTTACTAAAAAACATAGATATCTATGAAATGGGGGTTTTGAAAGAAGAGATAAATAAAGATTATTTTTTTATGATAAAATTATTTTGTTCTCCTCAATCATATAAGTGATTTAAATTATATGAAAACTTGTGTCATATATAAAAATACACAAGATAAGAAAAATAAATATTTTCATCGGGGATAGATCATAATATTTCATAATCATTAAAATAAAAATAATTATTATAAATAGAATATGATATTATATCACAAATCCATAAACAATTTAACATTGAATCTCAATCCCCGTGGAATAATAAAAAAATGTCAAAATAAATATCCTAAGAATAAATAAATTCACAAAATTACATTTATTATGTGATGCATATTCACCTAATAAAAAAAGATATGGGAATAATATTAAAAATTCTTAAAAGAGATAATATTTAAAAAATACATTACCACATTGGAATTATATTGAATCACATACCTGAATAAAAAGTAACATAAAATTAAAATTTAGATATTGTTAAAATAACTATATTAATTAAATATGATGTCAATGGGTCTGTATATATATCATAAAAAATAAATTTGTGGTGAATTTTCCATATGCCAATATGAAAAAAAGAGACTAGATATCCCTTACCTTAAGTCTCGAAATACTACGTTAATGTTTTAAAAAAATATGATATATATAATATTATTATAAATATGTAATATATTTAAAATCATATTCCTAACACCATATATTATTTTCTTAAGAACCTTTATTACACATTTATTAACAATTTCATGTTAAAATCACGTTTGCGGTAATAAATGGTCTGTTATTCAAACATTTTTTAATTTTTTATTTTATATACATTACCTTTGATCACAATTCCATAATATCTAGATGTTAAATATAATATAAATAACATAAATATTCAGTATTTATTTATTTATAGTAATAAAAAATGGTATATATATATATAAAATGAAATACACTATTTATTTAGACGATCGATCATACACTTAGATGAATATTGTTTACATTTTACCAATGGATGTAATGAAATAAAAGTTAATAAAATATTAATGTTACATAAATAATTTTATATCTTTTATATTACTAATATTTATTAAAAATTTCATCATTACTTTCTGTGTAATGAATAAATAATGATAAACTATCATCGTTTTTCCAGGCGGTAGTCCACTGTACATACGAGTTGTATTTTCATATTAAAAAATAATGGAAAGTAAGAGTGGAGTTATTTATATTAAAACTAATTAAGTATAAGAATATCATAAATATCGTATATAAAAATTAAATATGTCATTATATCCAGCTGTGAGATGTGGTGATGGGAATCAAATTAAATCATTTCACAAAGTGGTAGTCCATCGTACACAAAATCGATAGTTTTTTTTCCTTTAAATTGAATTGGAGATGGATATATGTCATTACATAATCATAATAAAATTTTAATATATTTTATATACTAGTTTTATTATATTGGAATTAATAGAACATGAATTATGGTTGTAAGAGAATAAATAAAAATTCCATGTTTAGTGATGGAAATTAGCTTCGCATAGAATTCCCCCTTATGATCTCTTTTTAAGAACCATATAGATGGTATTTTTCGATAAAAATAGGATATTTAACAAAGATAAGTATTTTTGGGAGGGGTTTTTGTTGGTTTTGGTTCATTTAGATGACTTAAATTGCGTGACGAAGTTAGGGGATGAGGTGACATTTATTAATTTTGGAGTAGTTGAAATTTAGAAATACCAAAAGAAAAATTCAATATTTGGAAGTGAATCTCAATAAATGTGCAAAAAATTTGATAAATAATGGATTGGAAATATTATATAATGTTACTTTCCTCCAGAAGGATGAAAATATATTTTAAATAGTTTATTCTGGATCCTTAATGTCAATATAATTTTAACATTGTAGTTCTTACCACGACAACATGTATCTTTTTTTATACCTAGGTAATTAATAATTTATGAATAAAATAAAAAATATACAAACTATATAATGTGGAACCAATTATTCTAAATATTAATTCAAATCTATTAAATAAAATTATTATGTGTATATTAAAGTAATTTAATATAAGAGAATGCGAAGTGCAAAGCACTATTATAACCACAATCGATGTAATTAATTATTGTTGTATTTATTTATAATTATGAAAATAAATCAATATGAACTTATTATATAATAAAAATTATTATTATTCTTAATAGGTAATCCATTTTTTCAAATACATATGTCCATAGTGGTGGAATTTAATTTTAGAGGAATCCTGTAGATGTAATTAAATGTGGATTCAAATGTGAAAATATTCAAATGTAAAGAATGTCTTTATATAAATTTTAATATTAAGTTGATAAAAATGAAATAAATTATATTTATAATAGTATAAATTATCTAATTTTACTTTTAATATCATTTTTTAAAAAACATAACATTATATAATCTTTACAAAAAAACTCAGTTTTAAATAAAAATATATATTACTGACTATTCCATGAAAAATAAGTCATTTAAGAATAAAACCAAAACAACAAACTAATATAATTTTGAAAGATTTATTTTTAAATTAAATTTCAATATGTAAAATAAATTTAATAAAAATTTCAAAAATAATTTTATTTTGGTAATAAAAATTAAATAAAAATATATTTTCTTTGAATAAAATATATTTTCAAAGCATATAAAGACAATACTAAAAATTTAGAATTTTTTTATCAATAAATTTATTTTATATAAAACATTAAATATTATTTATAAAATGTGTTTATTCCAATTCATTCTGAAGATTTTATGGACTATGTAATAATGGTATTTTTATATAGAAATATTATTAGCTTGTTGTGGTTCATTAAAACTTTGTGTTGTGTGTATTGAAATATATCAAAAAATTTAAACTTATTAAAAAAATCATAAAATATCAGTGTGTAATGCAACCCCATTGACCAGAGTTTTAAGTCTCATGAATGGGGAGTTCTTTCAGGCCTTTCTCAAGAATGATCATCACCTAACCTTCATCCCAGGAATCTTTCCTTGAATATCATCCATGTTGAAATTTTAATGATGGATCAATGACCATTCTATATAATAATGTCCCACATATATAATTGGATAAAAAATTAAAATTATTTATTTAATCAATAATAAATAGGTTGAGTTGGAACTCATCATTTGATATACCTCAAAATTGGATTCCTTGGAGGATTATATTAGCTATTTGATTATAGAATAAATTACATGACATATATTTTTATTAAGACTCCCTTCTAGATCAATTTCAATATTTATTGAAACAATATCTAAAAATACATAACATGTTAGTCATTCTTTTTGGTTGGGTGATCTATTCTGTATTTGTACAATTGAGGAATTTTTTTTCTTCTTTATCAAACTTGATGCCAGAAGTTACATACCATTTTGGAATCTCTTATACACATTAAAACATGGTATCAATAATGTTTCTTCATGGTTTTTATTTCTAAAGTGATTTTTATTTCTAAAGTGATTTTTATTTCTTGTTTGTGTTTCCATTTTTGTGATATCCATATAAAATCTTTGTTTTGGTGCTAGTTTTTTGAATATATTCTTACCAAGGTTGAGGTTGATTCACATATTATTATCTGGAGGGAATATATTTATCATGATTCAATGAAATTATCATTATATCATGCTCTATCATTTTGTGTGATAATAACTATAGAGGATATTTTTTTTACCCAAGAAAAGTGGACAGTAATAGTCTGTTTACCATTATTGGAGAATTATGCACGATGTTTGACAATAACGATTATGTACCCATATATGTAGTAGGATCCTGATATACTAGTGTCCCATGTGGGGCATAATGCCTTGAGGATACTAAGGAATGTATTTAAACATGATATATTTTAGATACTAACTACTATTCCCTATAAATTCAATGATGATACAGAGTAACTTGTAAAAATTATAGTGTGTAGTTATAATAATTTACTATATCACCATTCATTATTTTTATATATACCTAAAAATTTGTTGTAACTAGGGATTATGGTGGTTTAATTTTTATGTTGGTTCTCGATATGTTATTATTATGTTTTCATACACCATTTATACATGTGAAATTTTTATAAGAACTTAGTATTATCTTCATACTATATTGTATTACTCACACGATGTTTGATAATTTCGATGAAAATTTATTAGTCAGAAAGTGGGATATGAGAAAATGAAATGGAAAAAAGAATGATTTTTTATTTTTTATTATGGAGTTGGGATAAGCATCAAGACATACTTTATAAGATACAAAACATTTATTTAATTTTTAATGTGCACATTTACTCTATATTGAATGTCCACTTTGGGATCCCATTTGTCAACAGATTTGAAAATTATTTTATTTATATTATTATTCTCCCACAATATTACTCTAATATATTACCATTTTTTATCATTTATTTTTATGTTCATGATACTAATGGTATATCCTCCCTCTTGAAATTGATCAGACTCTCGCTACTTAGTGGAAGAATCTTGCTTATGTGGATGTTCACTTGAGTTCATATGATTCACTATAATAGACATGGGGGTTTATATCAAGGAATTAATTATATGTAATTAAATTCTATATTATCTAGATCATATTCTAAAAGTATTCATTCTATATTCCATTATTTTAAAATCTCTTTTTTCCAAAGTGAAGAAATCCATTACAATATAGTTTAATATTCTATAATAAATTAATTTTATCAGTCTTGTGGAAAATTTACAAAATATAAAAAAATTATCAAATTTATATCAAATTAAGGGAAATATAAATTAGAATAACATTACGATTCAATAACATTATGCTTCCCATTGAAATACATTTTATTGTCTTAATTTCCAATAAATATGAACATATAAACCTATCATTTATAACCCTTTATTTAAAAAATTCTTATTTATAACCAAAGATAAAAAAATAAAAAATATATCCATAAAATGAATTTATTATCCATGATCTAGGATATGCTCTCATTTTATTTTTTGGATTTGGTGTGCTGTGTAAATGATAAAAGTCTCCACCCCAAACGAATATATAGTATTGTTATATACGTTGACACAATAGTTTTTATTTATAATTGGAGAAGTAATTATACTTCATATTTAAGAGTTTATGGCCTCAAAATAGTACATTGGACAATGATAAATCCATTGTAATTAATATTTATCTCAAACACAATCTATTTCGATCTATTTTTCAGTAAATTTATAGAATTTAAATTACATTCCATACATATAAAATAAATTTAATCCATTTTTGGGTCATTGATGCTTCAAAACCTTCTTGACACTCTTATTCCCTTTTTATCCCACTACTCTTATTCATCCTTTGATAATTTTAAAATTTAATATATATTTTTTGAAATTAAGTTTTTATTTCATCTTGATCATTTTTATAGAGGTTCAACCATAAAATCAATAACCTTATATTATTTTTTGTACATTAAATATTAATTTATCTTCCATAAACATCTCATATACATCATTATATGAATAGTATATACAATCCATCTTACCTTGTGTAGATATAATTTCTCCACTATTATCATTCATGTAATATATTATATTTAATAAAAATTATTTATTGAACCTGTTTCATGATATCAAAATTCATTTTGTAGAAATATTTCTATGTTGATTCTATGCTTAACTAGCATTTTCATCACAATAAAACCCCCTTAGAATCCTTTATACTATTTAACTAATCTTCTGGCAAATAATTACCATAAATGTATACGTTACTTCAAACCAAAATTTAAATATTAGTGATTTATATGAAATAGGTGATAGAGACATGTCAATTACATATTTATTCCCATATCCACATTGATTGATGTCATGATTCCCAATGGTATTGAAGGGTATGTTTTTAAATGAATAGATCTTCAACCTTTCCATTTTCTGAATAATATAATAGGGTTAAAATCTAATTTTTATTTCATATAATGAGTGATGTTCCTAGATTCCTTCGTCATGTAAAAACATGATTGGATTAAAAATTATGGAAACATGTTGAGATGTTATTTTTTATAACTTCACACCATTAAATTATACCTCATTTTCATGAATATATCAAACAATCCAAATGATAATGCGATGGATAAATTAATTATAATATTTTTTATGTCAATAAATATTTGTACTTATTGTAAGAAAATCCCAATTTATCATCTAAATATAAATTTATCCCATTAAAAAATGTTCAAAAACATTTCTAAAATTGAATTAGAATATATATTCCTCATATCTGTTCTTTAATTTCATTCAGAATTTATTTGAATAATGAATTTTCTACAATCTAACATGCATTGAAAAAAAACATATTCACATATAACAAATAAAAATATATTTTATTACTAATTTTAATTCATATGTGTGTAGTGAAGAAAAAAATATATCCAAGATACTATAGGTGGATTTTTGTTTTTATTTTTTTAGTTTCATAATAACACACATAAAATTTATAATACCACATAACAATTTTTTGTGTCATTATTTAAAATATATCCATGAAATATTGAAAATTCATTACTAGAAAAAATTAACATGATACCATGTTTTGAAACCATAATCCCAAACGCACAATTAGAGGGGATGAAAAAATGAGTGTCTTAATTTTACCCATGAAATAAATAAAAAATTGATCCTGTATAAGAATGAATGATTTTAACCTATAAAATCCAAATATTCATGAGAAGGAACAAGGTATAAAAATTAAACATAGAGATAAAATTTTTTAATTATCATCTTTTAGGATATACATCAAAATATCATATACAAAGTGACATATTTTTAAACCAAAACATTTAAATGCTATATGAGATTGAAAATAATATGTTTTAGCTTACAACTAGTCTAATGTTCAATACCATTTTAATGACCATGATCCTAGTACCCAATAGTTAGTGGCTATATTATTACATTTGAATATGATACAAATAATGGAATCTCAAAGTACAATATAATTTATTAGTCTTATTAAATTAGATAAATTTATTAATCTAACATTTAAATATGAAAAATAATATAAAACATACTATGTACTTTGTGTTCATCATTAATTACTCTTTCACAACAACACAAATTAAACATAATACATATCTTGGCCTCTTGGGGAATGGACCATTAGAAATTGGTGAGAAAAAATTCTTAGTAAAGGTATACGTATAGTTGAAAAAATCATTAGAACCTAAACACAATGAATATTTCAAGGTATGTAACAAAAACACATTCCATCTAATCAATTACTTGATAGTAATATGTAAGTAATTAATGATGATAAAATAATTAAATATAAATAATAACATGATCCTAAATCATGTCCAAGGATATTATAACTAATTTAATAATTATGTTGAAAATCAATATCTAATATTGAAATAAGGTAATTCATAATTATAACATATTGAATATTCTATCCTAGAATTTCAAAATACAAATTAAATCTGTAGGTACAAACACTTTTTATTTGGCCAAATTATTTTTCTCATGAGACTTGTTGATGCATCAACGAGATAACTATAACTGGACCCCACCCATAACATACTAATCCCAATAAAAATTTAATATGAATAGGTTGTAAATAATCAACATAAACATTCATATCAGAAGACTAACATTCAAAATGTTAATACGTACACCAATAAGATAATCATAATCATAAACTATCTAGAGTAATATGATAAATAGTAATAAAATTGTACACCCTCTATCAAAATGATCAGAAACATCCAATGAAATAATAATGATGATATTAATACAAAAATTCTGTAGTGGATCATATGGATAATATTGGGATTAAGTCATTGATAAGTACAATTACTTTAGGAATGTCATTAAACATATTTTTTGGGGAAAATAACATTTTAACATTAAGAATTTAGTTTTATAAAACTAAATGTTAGAAAAATATTTTATAATTAATTTTAATTTAAAATAAAATTTTAATCAAATAAATTAATATTTAAAATATATCATTTTCATGATATATGAAATTCTATACATTCCATGAATGTTAAAACAACCATTCCATTCACATTTTTTATAAAAGGGAAACGAGCCCTGTTTGGAAATTGATATGAAACATAATTTTACATTTTCTATATAAAAAATGGTTAAAAAATTATTTTTTAAAACATTTTGAGAATTTTAAAAACATACTTAATATATTTTTTGAATACATGGTTTTGAAAAAAATGTATCTATTACTAAAGAGATATATAAAATATGAAATTCTGAAAAACAATTTCTCTATAATATTATGTAAAAATTAAAATACATATGCTACTAAAATGTGAAAAATTCCACTAATTAATATATAATAAATAATATATTTATTTTAAGAAATATATAATAATATGGACAAGTTATACACAAAATTAATTTTTCGGAAAAATGATGAAACTGTGAAATACAACTATATAATATTTGTAATATTAGAAACACAAGTCTCGTGAAAATAATAAATTAAAAATTATTTTGTAAATACCATAAATATAAATTTATTAATTTAATAAAATATCATAATTTTTATTTTAAACAACAAACAAGGGAATATGTTTTGAATATTTCTTATTCCCATTAATGTAAAAAAGAGACAATAAACAGTTATATCATGTTTGATTTCAATCATACATTGTTGAACCTAAGTTATAATAAATATTATAATATTATAAATATATTAAATAACATGTATCATATATATCATACCATATATGATTCAATTATAGTCTTTCATTAGACATTTAATAATAATTATTTTTTAAAATCACAATTTTGTTTGATGAAGGATTCTTTTTTCTGTTTTATTTTGTTTAGTTATTTTGGTCCTCTTAATTTGATAATGGTTACATAATATCTTTTTTTAATTATTATATACATATCATATATATCCATTATATATGTATTTATAATAATATAATAATGTTATAGATTAAAAAATGAATTACAACGTTCATGGATACGATTGACCGAATGAAAGGGAAATACTTATCAATTCACCATTCCATAATACTTATAATTATATATATGATTAATATTATTAATAATTATCCTCATTACCATCTATATAAAAAGTAAATTTGAAAAAATTCACATCGATACATGGAGGCGGTAGTCTACATGTTTTCATGAGTAAAATTATTGTATTTCCACTGATTGGAAGGTAAGAAGTAATATGTGTTATTGTGTTTCCATAAGTATAGATAGGTTATTATTATAATATAAATTCACTAAATTTAAAAATAATACCATCCATTTATATTATTAGTGAAAGACCAATTATATCGCATCGTGAGGTGGTAATCTACTATACACATGAGCGATGCTATTTAATCACCCTTCGAAATGGAAATTAAAAAAGATATTTGTGATATAATATTACCAAGTGTTTAATAATTTCATAATTATAATATAAAAAAGTAAAATCCATCATTATATTTTTCCATGAATTGTGGTAATGGAAATGAAATTACATCAGTTCTTGAGGTGGTCATCCATCATGAAAACAGTGGACAATTTTATTTCCCATTTATATAAGTAGAGATATATATAGTTTATTAAATTATAATAAAAAATCGATGTATATGGTAAATAATGGGGTAATTATATCAGAATATTTCACTGACAATCAAATGATGCTAAATAGAAAATAAAAAATTTGAACATTTAAGAATTTTAACACCTAATAAGAGATCCTCACTAGGTTTATAACTAAATAATTTTTAGAAGTGTTTTCTAAATTAAATAATACATGTCATTTGTTTTGATGGATTTATGGAATGAATTTAGGCCATTATTTTATGAACCAAATTTCTCATTATGTTTGAAGATTTGCAGAGTGTGGGAGGACTTTTATAATTGGTGGATATGACACACATTTAATTTTTAAAATTTTAAAATTACACACATTATTTTATAATGAAAAATAATAAAAAATGTGAAATTCTTAAAAACTATATCTCATATGGTCTATATATGGGCATAAAATTGTTTTTAGAAATTTTTATTTCATTTTTAACCCTTATACTCTATGTTTAACCGCTGTTAAATATACTTTTTTAAATCTTGATGATTAATTTTTAATTATTTCACTATTTATAATGGTCACTAAAAATGTTGAAATTTTAAGCTAATTTAAATTATTCTTATTCCAAATATTTATTAAATATTTCCAATTTCAATCCATAGATTTTTTAGAATTAAATTTATAATTAAACTTATAGTCATGTCAAGAAAATGATTTTTCCAATGAAAATCATTTGAAAATATGAAATGTATTTATAAAATAATTAAATAGTAAATTTGTTAAGATGAACTCATTAAGTAAAATTATAATATAATTTTACTAATTTTACTATAAAAACAATCTATAAGTAAATTTAAAATTTTAAATAATTTAAAAAAGGTAAGTTTCTAAAAAATCAACAGGTTTTAATACTCGTCAATAAATTAATTTTTTCCTGAAATTTTTAAAAAATTATTCAAAATAGATTCAAGACATTACGATTTTAAAAAGTAATATAATTTTTTAAACTATATTTTCTAATTTTTTTAATAATTATATTTTAATTGTATGTACAATACACGACTAAACCCCATGTTATAAAAATCTAGTTTTTAATAAAACATTTCTTTTTCATTCATTTTTTTCTATTATTTTAAATAAATAGATAAACATTTAATTATTTTTTCACAAAATTTTCATAATTTAGTTAGTCCATTTCATTCCCTCAAACATAATGGCATATTTAGATTTGTCATGTTTAAATACTAATTTTTAATGGAGTATCTAATTTTCATTAAACCAATTACCCCATGCAGTAAAATCTATCAAAATATTAAATTTATACAAGATTAAATTCATCATAAAGTATGATATTGTTTAATTATATTATATGGTTTTTTTCATATATGATTTCAATTTTTTTTTTCATCTTTTAGAATATCTAGGCATTAAATTCTAACCTTATTAAATAATTTACATCATCGCAATTTAATAATTATATCAGATGTTAATTCATTGAAATTTGAATATAAATTTTTATTAGACCCAAATAGTAAAAATGATTAATTAATCATATGAATGATATCATATGAGGGGATGTACAAAGTCCAATTATAATTAAAAATAAAAATATTTCCATTTCGGTGTTCATTTCTAGTAAGTAAATATATGGACACAGTATAACAAAGTAAATAATTATGAAGAGTGTTGGATTTTATTTATTACAAAAATGTGATGACCTTGTGAAATTAAATATCAAAAAATCCAAATATAAAGGATGAGTGAATACACAATTCACTTAACAGATAATATAGAAATATGGTGAAAATTGTTTATGAAAATTTTCTGAGATGAATTCTTTTACAATCTAGAAAGAAATCAAATAGAAATATACTTATTGGGGAAGTGGAATTTCTACATTTAATTAATCTTATTTTTTTATCCAAATGATAAATATTCAAGATGAATTTTTCATGAATGATGAACTAATATTATCTTATATCAGATCACATAATACCTAATAGAATAACACTCCATTCAAATTATATTTACTAAAACCAAAATTTATATAACAATTTTTCCAATATAAATTGAACCCTAAAGTGATGATTATATCCTTCCATTGTAGTCTCTATTTTCACAATAAATTCAATTATTTATGACATTTTTTCCACACAAAAATCATTTTCTCATTTCTTTGAGAGGATTTCATTTGGTTCTCCTTCCGTATTTAAGTCATGAAGGATATCGATCCTTATTTCCTCTATAGTCTCCATCACCCAAGATCATAGGAAATAAATTCAATATATTACTTGATGTGATTACAAATAATCATTTTATCCACCGCACTAGTGATAATTGAATCTAATTTCTATAGCCACCACATTTTCCATCATATTAAATAGAAACATGAATTATTTGGGATCAATCCATTGAATAAAACGTGACATCTGAGTGTGAGAAACAATAATTTTTATTGGATAACCATGGAAAAATTTATATGATGTCTAAATCATTAAAACATATTTTTAATACAATACACCTTTGGCTTATCATAGGTCATTCATTGTAATTATCAATTTTAATACCTTATAATTGTTTGTATAGAAAATTTAAATTATCTCAAGAATATACACTAGGAATATCAAAATAGGTTCATATTAAGTCCTATTTTCATGTACCAGTTAACACTTGAGTCAAGATAGACTCACTTTTCTTATAATTATTACACATTGGTATATTTTCAGTAGAAACACATCCAATTGTAGTTTCAAGATATGGATGTATTTATAAGGGAAAACTCATAATTTAACCCATAACAAAAAAAATATAATGTTCTTATATATATATATATCCTTAATGTTTGTGTTGTGGTTATGATCATTAATCATCATTTTACTAAATCTAGATCACAATATTTATACTATACATTCTATGGTACCAATTGTAAATACCTTGAATGTAGCATCCTAGAGTGGGTGGTCACCTTACTATAACATAGGCATAAGATACATGGAATGGAATCCCAAAAAAATGTATAGTTTAACTGTATTGTTAAACATGTTACACAATTGAATCATTAATTATAATTGAAAAACTAAAATTAAACACTATATTTTTCATCAATTACATCATTAATTACTCTATAATAACCTTTTATATCCATCATAATATGCATCCTCCAAATCATGGGAATGAAACATAACATAAATAGGCCATCTCAAATGATATGAAAGGATATTGGTAGATCATAATAAATCATTATTATTTATGAATAGTCAATATGGAATGATAAATAACTAAAACTTATTTTTTTCAATTAATTACATGAGAATAATATGGAAGAAATAAATAGTGATCAAATAATGTAATATAAATAATCAAATAAGTTATAAAAATATCATAGGATCAACTAAAAAATTGAATAATCAAATAGAATATGAATAACATATGTAATAATGTTGTAATGTATATTTTAGTACATCAAAATATAGCATTCATGACTGTTTATGCTTTCTAAATAAGCATCGACAATATGACAATGGTTGAAATGCCAGGATATGGGTATTGTTTTCCCAAGAAACGTTAGGAAGAATAAGATGGTTGAATATTTGTGATTCCTTTGAGAGACTCATGATCTCATGACCATTTAAAAGCTATGGGATTTCCATACGCATAGTGAATCTCCTACGTGTTGTCCTATAGATCCCTCTTCAACAAACATACTTGCTATTGCGAAGCCCCACCAGATAACCAAATGAGCGCCCACAGGCTACACAATCTGTCATTGAAAATGTCATGAAATTTTTTCCTAAATCCTTAAAAAATAAATAGATATAACATTATAAAGGATGATACACTCAATGGTCAGGAATCTAATATTAAAAATAATCATTGGAAAGTATACAATACCTTAGTGATATACCTTCAATCTCACAAAACCTTGAAATTTTCACCCCAAAAAACAATGTTGATAAATAAGATGAAGTGAGAGGGGTTCGCAGTCGCTGAAAGACATGTGACTCACATTCTATGAAATTTGTGAGACCCCATGATACCTCCGAGAATCCCTACATCTCATCATCCTCTCCACACAAATGTCCTTAGTAGTGTCTAGACAACTTCAAGTTTCTTTATGGATTTGAGGGAAGACATATCCACTACATGTTTGAACACTCTCCATATAAACCATATTGGTCAAGAGATACATCATATAAAAATTGTATAAAAATACAATATATTACTCATGCCAACTCACATGATCCCTTAACATTGTAAAATAAAATAAATAATAAAAATGGAGGAGGTTAAAGGGATTTTCTGTCATATAAATACACATGAAGTTCCCTAAATGACCTTGAAGGCACATCGAGACCTTGGAAACATGCCCACATGTCTTGCTATATGTTTTTTATCTTGAAATTATAATCTTCAAGACATGGAATGATCACAAACCCATGAACAACCAATATTTTCCATGCAAAAAATCTCAAAATAAAATAAGAAATACCCCAGACAACACATATTTAATCTCTCATGACTCCCAACTAATTATTAAATAAAACAAATGGGATCAAATGGGAGGAGGTGGGAGGTACTCATAGTTGCTGAAATTCATGCAATGCAACCTGAGAAACTCTATCGCTCTCCCATGAGACCCTAGGATAACTCACCCAAGGCCTGATGAGTGTCTTCTCATAACCACATGAACCATGAATATTTTCTTGGACATGTCATCATGAGAACATGAATGTTTATAAAAATGCATTAATGATAAAACAAGCCTCCAATAATCAGAAATAATCTGAAAAAGGAATATACACACAATCCATGAAAATCAAGTGACACGATTTAATTAGTCCGTGGAAGAGACTTATATTACCACATGGTGCTAGAAACCTATGATTTCTCCCTCCTACACTCATGATTGATACAAGACAAAAACCAGTGATTATTCGTGGTGTTATGGCCTATAAATCCCCCACACCAAAATGAAAAAATGTGGGCTACTACATGCATTGGATTCAGGACCATAGTCTACAATATTTTGCACTCCACCTCTATTGACTTCTTAATGTGATCACATGATAGACTCGATTTATTTCATGTAATATACCAATGGACATCTATAGTAGTCTTTCACTAGGATTAGTGCACTACATGTGATCCGCCATAAATAACATAAAAGACCTCTGGTGGGTTAGGTGAATGATATCCATCAAAACCCTTGGATCATGTGAGAATCAAGATAACTGACACTAGACAAAATTGAGGTAATCACAATACAAGGGTGATAACAAAGACCAATGGATGAAGTCTTAAGAAAAATATATGACCACTTCTCCCCATATTCTTTGTTTATTTCATTAAAAGAATGGAAAAAAATAGTATTCATCGCCATGATGTCACAACACTTCATGTACATGCCTCATGGGACACACCGACTACTCCACATATACCATGATGAGTCACATGGCTCTCCCATGGACACGACACTGATATTGCGGACCACTAGTTCTATCACCCAATACACGAGACATCCATCAAACACATCACCCAACTCACATTATGTAACCTTCTCATGTTATCCAAGTCTCAAAAAATAACATATATATGAATTCCAAGCACTCACAACATTCTATGTTCATGTTAGCATAGAGTTCTAACGTCATCCAGACATGAAATTCATGTCTTGAATTGTCTCCCAAGGTTTTCATCCAAGACTTGAAACACCAATCAGACTATGCCACACTGGCTCTTGTGACACCCAATATATGTGTCAAGCTAGGTCACGTGATGGATCCCAAGATATGCCAACTCGGTCATGTGACACCCTCCAGAAAAGAAGTCCATGTCCCAAGGGAATCCCATGATTTGATGATATTTTCTGTTATCATTGTGTATTCCCCAATCAATACAGAAGCCTCAGTGTATAGGCCCCACAATTTATGAAATATGATAACTCTAATTCCTTCCATATACAGGATATATAGGATTATTTATTAATGATAAATCTCTATGAAAGACTCCCACAAGGAATATCCCAATACAACGTTCTTGTATTCATACACCATGAAGAAGATCATCTACTCCCCCTGGTTTCTCACCCCCAATCAAGGCTCATATGGGATTTGGGAATGCAACATACACCTCAATAGTATCATAAATCTCCTATACCTAGGGAAAACTTATTGTGTAAGCCCCAACTGAAATAGAACTATGAAAACTCTAATTACTTCCATATATAGGATGCATAGTCTACCTATCTACAATTTTAGAGTTCTATATTTTCCAATTAGGGAGATCATATTGTCTAAAACCAATAATCAATGAAATACTAATTTTGACAGGTTATCCCTTGTTTCTCACCCCATGTATGGATCACATGAGATTAAGAAGTTTTGGTGATAATAACATCAACATCATGAGTCACTATGTTGACATGGTAAACACCAATATATAATTCATTAAGTAATGAACTCTAAAAAATATGATTCTCTCTATATTAGTGATACATAGGATATCCCTCTAATACCCGAGGTAGAATGTTTCATAGAGAACTCATATAAGTCATTTTGCATGACCTTAAACTACACATGTTTAACAAACCATCTGGGTTTTGATTCCAATAATAACAAGGATACATATGATTCCCCATAATTTCTAAATCCCATTCTTGAAATAATAATTATCACCTCATATGTCAGCATATCCTGTAACAGTTGGTCATATATCTCTAACATATATGAAACTACATGTTACCATAGAAAAATGATGAAAATTAGATATATATAGATGGACTCACACATGATATCCCGGTCTTTTCCATATAAAATTGAATTAACACATAATCATTTCATTAGACTAACCAGACCCATATTAGTATTGGGAAATGATTCATTATAATATATTAAATCTAAAATAGATTCCCATAGTATGAAACAATTCCCCCAAAAGGGTGTCATGAGAATGACCACCCATCCTCTCAACCAATGCGGGTCCTCAAGAGTCATGGGTCATGGGAACCTAGATAGCCAATAGCCTTTGGAAAGAAGGTATGTACCAAGCTTTGGATATGGGAACCATTAGTAGTTTCAATTGAAGATATGAAAAATTGAACACCCAATGGGTGCCATTGACTGTGGACATAAAATAACCCTTAATCAAACCATCAAGGGAGAACCCATTCCATGTTTCCCATCCAAAACCCGAAAAAAATGATCTACACGATGTGATTCTCTCTAATAATAAATTATTAGGTTATAACACATAGAGTCATGATGTTTTCCCATAATATATGTATGTTTCACTGATAGGCTCTTCAAGAATTTCATAGGCCCAATTTTATTAAAAACACATATAAAAACATAGAAATAACAACAGCATAAACTAGGGTTCTTATAAGTTAATCCTCATGATGATAATTCCACATGATCAGGAAGGATGTAATGGGAATATATGAAAATTCAGTTAACCATGCATATCTGATTGAGCATTGTCATGCCTATGATATATCACTGATTTGAAACCATGTTTTTTATTTTTTGTGTTATTATAGAATCTAAACATAATATAATGTCTTCATCCTTTAGTGATCCTTTTGGTACATCATCCGATGTTGTCACCCCTACAGGTCATAAATAAATCTCTCTTTCTAGATCGATTTAGTATAAGATAGGGAATATTATTATCTATGGTTAATACTAACATGGTATGATCCTAGCGATGGTAGATTCCCATGATATCAATAAATTATGGCAACCAGAAATCTTGTATCACCGAGAAATGGATATTGCTAAACTAGTAGCCCCCACTTCAACAACCAACACTTAGGTGAATAACCCTTTATTTTAATTTCATCCACCTTTCGAGCCTGATAATGGTGTAAAAGGAAGACCAATAAGGATTTTTTTGTTCAGGTGAAACTGAGGAGGTAACCTGCTAACCACTATCGTTATAGTCATCTAGTTGTTACTCATCAGGAACCTTATAGGCATACCATCGGACACACAGATTCCTATGATTCACAAGCACGAGATCCAAGGGGGACTCATTAAAGGAGGAGGGCATTGTAAATTTAGGAGATAGATGATTTTCCCACTACAATTAAGGATGAATTCCTATATATTCAAGAATAAACTAGTAAGTAGTCTCATATTCCAGCTCACATAGAATATGTGTGCAAGCATAATCCCACAGAAATCCCAGAGAGGGATCATATCCCCACTCTGGATGATGATGCCTATAGGTATACTCTTGTGGGGACCATCATGTAGGCTCATACCGATGCTCCCTTAGAACAAAAATTTCAGCAAATTCCCATAGCAAGCATAATGGAGGCTTATATTCTAACCACCATGCATGAATCCCATCGGCATAATCTATTGACATAGGGAGGTTAGAGGTGGGAGAATTTCTATACTTTAATGGAATATATCTATAAATATATAATGGAGACCGAAAATGTGTAGGAATTTATCCCTACACAACATTGCTAAAGTTAAAATATATTTTAGAGATAGGTAAATATGTCTATCGGCATATTCATATACACTAGCAGATAAATGTATAAACACACACTCATATACCTATACCCAGGACAACTCAACACTCCAATCATTATGATCAGGTTGTAGTATGAGGGAATGAACACAATCATTTTACTATATGGGAGTATTATCAGCATATTAAAAGGTTGGTTGAGAGACTAGACTATTCCCATACTCTCGTTCCTACAAGGGCCAACCTGGTTTTAGTGTCACACGCCTAAGGGAAGGGGGCCATTCCAATAAAAAAATCATGGAAGCATACTTTAAAGGCCTAGTATAATCATGTTTCCAAATTTTGACTATGGATAACCATGTGAGAGTGGAATAATCCTTGCTACATGCTCATATTTCAGTCAGTGAGTTTTCCTGGTATACTCCACAAGATCACCAAAGAAAGGAACATATTCCTCCTTCTTCTGATGCAAGATTTCACCAGAAATCGTTCCAATGTAATAAAAAGTGAAGATCATACCCCTTATCCTATTTCATAGGTCTCCATTCATATTCTAGTGTGGAATGAATATTCAGGCTGAGCTTATATTCCCATTCCAACTAGGGATCACCATATGAGATTAGCACAAGCCTTAGGTTGGGATCATACTTCATCCAAGAAGGACCAACGACATATTTCAATGTCGCAAAATATGGATCATTATCCAATTAGGAATGAGGCTCAACATGTGAGAGTGGAACATTCTTCAAGGAAGGCTCATCTCTCTATTAATAGATAGAAAAATTATCATCATATTCCAAGTACTTCTCAGCAGTGGTCCCATACTCCCACGGCACCTGACGGTTATATACATGTTCTAGTAACATACATAAAAAAGGCTTATACCACTGCACAACCTCAAAAGGAAGGTCAAAATATTCATACCATGACATGGAACATGGCTCATGTCCCAAAAACATACAAATCCAATGTCATTGAGGATGTTCGAGACACATTCTCAACACCCCAAGGGTTCTTCATCTCTTATATTGATGTATAAATATAAGGCATTCATTACCATGATAGTTCTTCTCATAGTAGTGTTGAGATGGGTTATATAGACTTTACTCATTGTGATATCTCCCATTGGAAATGATATACTCCCTCTTTCAAGAAACCTCTATATAGAGATGTGACACAATCTCCGACACCTTCATATTAAGAGGTGCTTGAAACACCATTATCATTCATATATGGTTCCCCATCGAAATCAAATTGCACTTCATTCCTATTAGAATGTGAAAATAAGATCTATCGTCTATTGTATGATTCGATGGAGGTGGGTAATTATAAATTGGAGTCCAAAATTGATATATGAATAGAGTTGGTTGGAATAAAACTCCCCATCTTTTTTTCCCCTCAATAATTCTATCTATGAGATCACATACGAGCTAAAAATGGAGTGAATTATTTATATATTCCAGAATATGAGGGATACTCATTAGTGACGTAAGGATCGATATTTCCATTATCTAGGATATGAGTTTAACCATTATAAACTTATGATACAATGTTTCTAGCTCAACATATTAGTTGACAGTAGGGCCTATGATCCAAAACTAGAAAAACACAGAACAAATCTACAACATTCGTTTGGCCATTGCATCGTGACGCTTTGACAGAAGATATTCGAAGCTATGTCAGGCATCTGTATTAAATTATTGGTAAAATGTAAATAATTACACATTTCCTCTCCCATATAACAATATATACCTATAGATATGAAAACCTATAATGATATATACTCAATAAAAATCAGGGTACTAGGTAATTGTCGGGCTAATCGGTCACTACAATGGATTTCTCCCACTTCAACATTGCATAGAAACCACAAATGGGATGGAGGGATATCCAATATGTTTCCAAACTAGGCCCCTCAATATTATATGATGATTTACTACACATGGAGATCAATGATTCAATCACACGAAAACAATCCCACATGGAACGATCATCATCATGGGCCACCCCCTAACCTAGCTCCCAAACAAGCACATATGGACCACATCACTAAGACCATTATAGGAGTCTACATAAAAGTCATTAAGAAGTGGAATCACCCCTATGTTAGGAGAATATATTCCTCAACCGCCACCCCTCATGTTGTCAATTGTGTAAAATATCACATACATACCATTGGTAAATTCATGTGTACCCCATCCAGCTAGGATTGGGGAATTTATATATAAATCATCATCACTAGGACTAATTTTCCCTAAGAGGAACCATGATACACCAGTGGTGATATCGGATCATCCCCATATAACAATATGGGGGTATTTATACATCCTTATTCATCACAGGAATCATCATATCCTTGATAGGAGCCATTGGTTCATCAATAATAGGACCAATCATTACCAATGGTAACCCGAAATGATCTCCACACAACATGACTTGGGGAAATTTTCTCATCATTATAATCATATAGGGAATAATTATTCTCTAGGATGGGAGGAATAAATCAATAGTCAACATCCTACCAACTCCCCTCTCCTCATGACAAACCTCTTCTAATTAGGGATCTCATGACAATCATTACTAAAAACTCCCTCAATGTCACCACTTATAATCCAATAGAAGTGGAACATGTCACAAAGGATTACATACCTCTCAGGGGTGAAAATAAATAATTTCCCAACAAGGAAAAGGGTTCTTATAATGTCTCTGATAGAAACAGTTCAAAATCCCCTTGTTGCGTTGAATGTAATTGAGCAATAACCATTCCTCGATATGCCTATGTAAATTCCCACACTGTCGACTCGGTAGATGTTGATCAATATTCAAACACAGAGGGCCACAACCTAGAAACTTTAGTTAAGTAGGTTGTTGATTTAGATGTACCAAATGATGTTGTGTGTACCCAGAACCAATAAAGGCTCTAAAATTTCGAACCACCAGATAACAAATTACTGCCTTCTAGGAAGAATATTGAAAAATATAAAAGGAAATATGAGACCATATCCCAGTTTCCATCTACTGAAGAATAACTATTGTAACGAACCAATGTTTATCAATGGAATTTCTCTTCTTATAATTATTTCATACAATCTCATGAACTAAGAACATAATAAACTACTATGTATTATGTGACCTTTAAACCTAATATTCTCACTTTTGTGATTTAAATTTGGAATATATGACTTTCATGGTTGCAATTAGTAAGATGTTTAGAGTCTGATAATAAAAACTAATGTTGTTTTGAATATTTATTATTTTTATGAATAGTAATGTTACCCTTATGAATAGTAATATAAACCTTATGAATAGTATATCATTCATAATAATGGTAACCTCACCCATGAATGTATAAACAAAATTTAGGAACCTTATAGGTGATAATATGACCATAGAAAAGTATTGGTATTTTTGTAAGTCATAAATAATTAATTAAAAATAATTAATTAATATAAATGAAAATTTATTTTCCAAAATGGTGTTCATAAATTAATAATTCTACCTCTCATGGTTTAATGATAAATTTATAAGACATTATATAATTTTAGAATGAATTATAAAATCAGTAATTTTTTAATGAATGTATATTTCAAGAAAATTATAATTTTAATTAAAAATAAAATTATTCATAGAGAAGAAATTATTTTCTTAAAATGGATCTCATTTTTGGATAATAAATATCAAAAAATATATTGGGTTAATTTTTTGGATTTATCTAAAATAATTGAATTTTTAATAAATAGTGAAATATAGTAATTTACTCTATAAATACATTATAAGAAAAGTAATGTATTCAAAGAATCATGGATTATGTAAGTAACAAAATATCAAATTCACATGAATGCATTACATTTTTTATTCATGGAATCATTACAATTTATTGTATTTTGGATAAACCATAATCTAATGATTAAGATGTTTGGAAAACCCTCATCCCGTCCACTATAAAAAATACCCAAACTTCCATATTCTCTTCACTCATCTCATGCCTTATGGAATAACTAAATTCTATTAAAATCACTCCCCAAGATCACCCCACGTCCATAAGACCTTAGTATCCCCAAAATACCAAATACTCTCTCCTTAAGATGATCTCAAGTGAGATTAAATCAGGTGTTAAAATCCTATTTTCTTTTCTTTTATTTTCTTTTCATGTTTCTTTTTTTTCTTTTCTATCCTTACCTATAGACATACAAATATTATAAAATCTCCAGTAAATAATTTTTAATGTAACAATTTTTATGAAAATTGAATAATTTATTATAATCTCTTCTTTACCTATATTTTGTACTAGTAGTAAAAAAACAATCTAAGATGTGCTAATTTACGACATTCAAGGATGACGAGTTTTCAATTTCCATTACAGTCATCAATTTTAGTATTGAAACCATTATTATGTTTAAACATGAATATAATAAATTTATTATCTATAATATATGGTTCTAGAATCATTTTTTACACATTATGTTGATTTATAAATAAAAACGAGTTCATTGTGATGGAAATCCGTCAATTAACCCAAAAGGTTATGACTAATGTTTTTTGTGATGAATCATCTTCAGACCATGTATCCAAATGTAATTTACAACCATGTAAACATTTTAATTTTCATTAATATAAAATAACTCCATTTCTTCAAAACCATACTCATTTAGTATGACTATCCATTCATATATATAAGTAAACCAATTAATAAATAAAAAGGACTGAACAATAAATTTGAACTGAAAAACAAATTTAAAAGGTAATGTATGGACTAAAAAAGTACATAAAAAATAAATTACATGTAAAATATGTACTTTAATTATTAATTAATGATCCTAGTTTTTTATTCAGATTATTAATATAAAGTGGAGAACATCATTAGCCTTATGGAAATGGATTCTACCCAAACATCCATTATTCATTTGTGGTTTTTAATCCATTTTTACCAAAATGAAATCCAATATTATTTTTATGTAAATATTATATTATTTATTTATAGGTTCAAATTCATGTATTATTATCCATTTATGATTATATTTTAGTTATATACATGATTTTATGTGATTCCCTCCCCAATACATCCCGATAAGCAAACCAATTTTAAGGGGAGATCATGAATTTTTACCCAATTTCAAGTGCACTCTACTATATGTTATAATCCACCATTGTTTTATAAAATCTGTATATTTATTATAAAAAAATATTCTTCCAATTATGATTTTATGTAAAGTATTATGCAATTTTTAATTTTAAATTCTTTTTAAAAAGTTTTTTGAAATCATACTAAAATATTGTAAAGCTAAAATTTCTTAAATACTCTTCGTACATGCAGTCACTTGTGTTTGACATTAAATAACATGATATATGACTAATTTACCTTATAAATGACCATTTATGTTTTAATTACTTTTTTTCATGGACTCTTTTATGATACACCCATTCATTATGCTTTGTCACATGATTATGATACCCAATTATTTCTATGATTGTGTTTATGTTTATGATTGTTTACGTATGATTAAATATGTTCAACTCATGTTCATGAACATGTTTTGATGGGTGAACACATATAGTTCTCCATTGCGTTGGGTAAATTTCAGTCTCATCCGATGTTATGTGCAACGGTCTTGCAGTTAGCCTCGACCCATGCTACTGTGTGCAATAGTCTTGGTGGTTAACCATGAATCGTGCTCCCCTATGTGATATGAGATTTGAATAATGATAATGTCATGACTTATATTGGTACAAATTTAGTATGACTTCATGTTAATATGATCCCATGTATATATGTAATGATTCCATGGGTATCATGCCTTTTAGTTTCACTATTCCATGCCTTTTATCCCACAAGGTAATGTTTTATTACTCTTGTATTTCACTGACTAGATTTTTAGCTCATCCCTTTATTCATGTGATCCCCATTGTACCCTTTTCAAATGTATGGTATCAAAACATGTTTCATGTTCTTCTTGAATATTAAATAAAGAATATTTTTGTAGTCCCATATTTTCAATTTATGTTCCTAGTCTTCAAAGAGACTAGAATTCATGATCTATATCATGTTTTATGATGAAAAATTATGATTAAAATAATTAAATGTTATGCTCAAATGTCTAGCGTCACTATAATTGGAATCATTTGATTGTGTAGTTATTTTAATTGATTAATAATAGAGAACATTTGTATGTACCGGAAGGATGAGACTAAGTACAAGAAAACACCCCTAATTTTTTTTATGTATAGATTTAGTTGGATATCATTAAAATACATATGTGTCTTGATAGAAATATATACACGTAGATCTAGAATATACGTATCTAGAGTAAAAAAACAAAAACATCACTTTGATCTAGTCTCAAATAAGAACTGGTGAATGAAAACGGGCCTTGTTTCACTCTTGGTTTGACAGTCTTGAGGAATATGCTTTTGTAAATTCATGAGAATGGTATAAACCATTATTATGGGAATGAAAAATAGAAAATAAGAATATAATATCATATATAGATCAAGGATAACCATGTTTGAAACACAGGGGATCATACAATATGATATATCTCTCCTTTACATGATTATCCATTTCTGTTCAATGTTTCCTCTTTGTGATCAATATATAAGTATTCAAGAAATCAAACTGTATGTTATTTTTCTTAGTTAATGTCCTTAAATAGAGCAACTTGTTCCAAAAATAATTGTTATATGTAATATAAGTATTTCCCTAATGAAATTCATGATATGATTGGAATGAGTTCCCAAAAAGGCATCCCATGTTTAGTGGATATTTCTATCCTCCTAAAAGGAAAGAGGATGTTTCCATTGAATAATTCATCCATAAAAGTCCTCCAATGATTAGTGGATATTTTTATCCCCTCTTCATTGAATAGTGTGTTATGTTTATTGAAATGAAATTCTATATCATATAGTTATTGAAATAAGAGAATGTTATACAGGTGATTTATTATTTTGATAGGGAAGATGAGCAGTGGTGGACACTGATCATGAATTCAATGCCACCTAATGAAATTGATTCCACGGATTTTGAGGAATTTAATATAATTTTTTTCAATACAAATTTTCCCAAATCCCTTTATATCATGATGGAATGAGAGTTCCAGAGACTCATATAGAAGGAATATGAGTCAATCAGGGAATTTGATGAAAACATTAAAAGGGATGGACATTATGCGTCTAGAATTTTCCAAAACACTGAATTCATGGTGGATAACATATTTAGTAGACAAAATCTGAGTCTATGAAAAACATTTTGTGATTAGAGATTTGATATCTAGGATGAGATTTTTCGATGTTCCCTTAGAGTTGAAATGGATATTACAGAATGACAATGGAATCATGGGTGCATTGATATAAAGAAGAAAATGAAATCCAATTTGGGAGGATCCACAAATAAATTCCATGATTGAAACAATCTCGATCATCTCATGTGTAAACTTTATTCGAAGAACCATTTTGGTAACTGTCTAATGGGAACTATGAATTACTTCAAATGTGGAATGCTAAAAAATCTAGATAAAAAATGCCAGAGAGATATGAAAAATCCCAATAATGTGGAAGATTAAAGGAAGAATCAAATCAATAATCAGCCAATAGTGTAGTGTTGCAACTTCAAGGACCGTGGGCCTTATTTGAACAATTTCCCTATGATTAGAGTTGTCAGAGGAAATCAATAACAACCTCCAATGAAAAGGGGAATGGCTTATACTATCACTACTACTGAGGTGAAGTCATACACCAATGTAGTGATACATACACTAGTTATTCATTCATTAATAGTTAATTTAATATTTGTTGCTAGTATTACACATTATTTTATATCCTGCATGTTTAGTAGAACTATTCAAACACCACCTCAAAATTCGAAAAATATTTTTTATGTGAGAACAATGTATGGGGAAATCATTGCATATTAGGATTATAACTCATCCCTAGTATTTTTTTTACTGAACCTTGTATGAAATCTCATCGTACATCCTTTAGTGGAGTTCAATGCTATCTTGGACATGGAATGACTATCATTGTACAAATCCAAAATAAACTATCAAGAATGGGATATTATGCTTCACAACACGATGAATCCCATTTAATTATATATGTAAGGATGAATTTGAATCTATTTTATAATAATTATATTGAGTGTGGATATTAATTCCATATTAACATGAATGTCTACCTCAAATTATTGAGATAAAAGAGATAATAATTCTTGAAGACATTCCAATCATGTGGGATTACACTAATTTATTCCGTAATGCATTTCCTATTCTTCCACCTAATGGAGAGGTTGAGTTCACAATTTATCATTTTACTCGATATCTACCTATATCAAAGAGACATTTCACCGTAGATCTGCAAGAGAAGAATAATAATTTATAAGGGAATGTAGAGAATATTTTATATAACCGAGTGCTTCCTCATGGGACATTCCAATCCTCTTTATCAACAAAAAATAATGGATCATTGTGCCTATTCACTGATTATTTTGAGCTCAATAAAATCATGATAAAGAGCAAATTTACATTCCCAAGGATAGATTACTTGATAGATTTTCTTGGTTGGTCTAGTTATTTACTTGAGGTGGAACTTATTCCAAAATATCACTAATTAAATGTGATAAAGGAAGATATACCCATGATTTCCTTTTGAAAGAGGAATGCACAAATTGAGTTCATAGTGAATCTATTAGGACTCACTAATGTTCTATGATTTTTCATGGATGTAATAAATTGAGTATTTAGATATTACCTCTAATTTTTTTTGTAGAATTTATCAATGCTATTTTGATACATTACAAGATCATGGAGGATCATGAAGAACATTTTAATAATGTGATAATGACTCTATGAAGGGATAAGTTGAAATAAATTTATACTAATTGAGTGTTGTGGGTAGAAGAAGTATCATTCATGGGGAATGCTATCACCAGATAAAGGATATATATGAACCCTTCCATGAAAAAGGCAGATGAATAGTGGACCAAGCCAATATTAGTAACAATAATTTGTAGATTTTTGGTTCTATGTAGGTATTATCAATGATTTGGGAAGAAATTTTCATGACTGTCATCCCCAATTAAAAACTGACATGTAGGGGAGTAAATTTTTTCTTGAATTAGGAATGTGAATATTGTTTTAAAAAGATGAAAAATAGGTTAATCACTACCTCGGTACTCACACCCCCAAAAAGTGGATAACCCTATGTTTTTTATAGTGATGATTAATATAAATTATTAGGATGTGTGTTGATGTAAATTGATAAATTCATACATTATACAACAAGGCCACTGAAATTCAATGACTAAAATAATCCTATGAATGATCTGGAGTTTTAGGATGTGATCTGTGTCTTAATAATCTGGAGGCATTATCTCTATGGGTAGAAGTGTGAGATATAAAATGATTAGAAGTGTGTGAAATATATATTCTTAGAAAAATATCATATTATGAACTAGTAATGATGCACACAGATCATCGATGATTATGACTGCTCAATAAACTATCATCCTAGTATGGAAAATAAGGTGGCAGATTATCTAAGTAGAAAGGATCACACATCATTATCATTGATGGGAATTGAAAAGGACCTGATCTAGTTAGATTTTTAGAGGATGAATATGATAAAAATTAATGTAGTAACATTATCAATCATTTCTATAAGGATTGATCAACCAACCCTCGTGTAGAAAATAATGTATGCTCATTGAAATGATTTGGAAATTAAGAAAACGAATTGATGTCATTAAAAATGGTAAACCCTTTATGTTTATGGATGATGATGAATGAGTTATATAATTTGGGTCTAAATTATATATACCATATGATACAAAAATAATGAAGTATATTTTTAACAATGCACACATCTCAACCATATCAATTAACCCAAGGATCACAAGGAAGTATCGAGATCTCTGAGAGATCTTATTGTGGGAAAATATGGAGAAGGATATCGATGAGTATGCATTAATGTTCCAAGTAAGTCAATAAGTAAAGTATAAGAGATAGAAGTATAAGGGGATGATGAAACCACAACCTATAAAACATGGAAGTGGGATACCATCACCTGGGACTTTATCAATGAACTTCTGAAGACATCCATAGTAAACAATGCTTATGGTTCATTGTGGATCTTCTTACAAAGACTTCTCACTTTTTTAGGATTCGAGATGACTTCTAATTGGGTCAATTTCCATGGATATATATCAATTAATTTTAAATCTATATGGAGTACCACTATATAGGGAATCCGATCAAGATTTGATATTCACCACGTTGTTCTGGAAAATTCTTGAACATTCTCTAAGCTCGGAATTAAACATCAGTTTGGCCTATTATCCTCAAATAGATGGCCAAATTTAAGTTAACTATTCATACATTGGAAGATATGGAGAGAGCATGTTCTGTGGACATCAAAAAAGGAAGGTACCAACATCTTGCGCTACATGAATTCTTCTACAACAAAAGATTCCACTCGACCATATGAATGGAACTATAAAAAGACATCTATTGGAAGAGGTGATAAACACCACTGTGTTAGGATGAATTCAGTTAGTGTAAGCTATTAGGACAAATAATTGTTGAAGATGTTGAGAAGGTGGAAAACATTCATCATCACATCAGGTATCCCACAGTTGAAAAAATATGTATCTAGAAAATCATTGATGAGACATTGAGTTCAAAGATGAATACATGATATTTTTATGCATATCTCCATGGAAGAAAGTCATTTTTTTGGGAAGAATGGAATGATAAGTCCAAGGCACATCAACCATAAAATATTATTGACATTGTTAGAGTTTTGGCCTATCTAATTGAACTTCAACCTGCCATTTGTTATGTACATTATGTATTTCATGTATCCCTCTTATTGAAGTTCATACCAGACCCTTCACATGTATTCTCTTTAGAGGTAGTATAGTTAGTGGCTGATCTTTCATACGAGGAGTATCCAATTATGATCTTGAATCGTAGAGATAATGTTCTATGTAACAAGACTACTCACCTAGTAAAATTACTCTATTGGAACCATATGTATGAAGAGGAAAATGGGAACTAGTGGATACAATGGTGGTTATTTACAGACAATTGTTTATGGTATAGAATGTAAAATGAAATTTCAAGGGAAAAAATTCATATGGAGGAAATAATGTAATGACTCAATTATTTATCATTGGAAATTAATTTCTTAAAGTTATTTCATATTATCCAAAGAAATCACAAAACTAAGAACTACTATGTACTATGTGACCTTTAGATATAACATTCTCACTTTTATGATTTTATTTTAGAAAATCTCATATACATGGTTCTGATCAGTAAGATGTTTGGATTCTTAATTGACAAACAAAAATTTTTGGGAATATTAACTGTCACTTATGAATATTAATTTTACCTTTATGAATACAAATTTGACCCTTATGAATTGAAATTAATCTAAAATAATGGTATCCTCAACGATGAATGTATAAATAAAATTAGTAATCCTATAAGGGATAATACGAATGTAATAAAAGAATTGGTATTGTTGTAAGGCATATAAAACTAATAAAATTAATTACTTAATCTGAATGTAAAGGTATTATCCTAAAAGGTATTCATAAATTAATAATTTTATGTCTTATGGATTTAGGATAATTTTATATGCCATTATGTATTGTTTTAAGAATTATAAAGTCATTCAATGTTTTAAAATCAGTATTGTGAAAGTAAAGTTTAATTTTCATTAAAAATTAAATTAATCATATTTGGAAAAATATTTTTGAAAAATGGATTTCATTTTTGGAATCTACACATTTATGATGGAAAGGTTGAATTTTTTTGATTTTTTCGGAAATACTTAAATGTTTCGATGAATAGTGAAATACGGTAATTTTCTATATATATATATATAGAAATTATAAGTGAAACGGAATATTAATTGCATCATGGTTGGTGTAAAGAACCTTAATTTTAATTCACATTCACATAATAATCTTTTTGTTCAAGGAATCATTTATATTTCTTATTTTATGGGAAAATAATAAACTAATGATTAAAATATAATGAAAACCCTCCTCCACTCCAATATTAAAATAACCCACACTCCCCTCTTCGCTTCACTCCTCTCAAGATTTGTGCCTTCTAAAAATTCTATGCAAATATCTCCCAAGGAACCTTCAAATAATCCATCATCTCTTGGTCTCCTCAAAAGACAAAATGAGCTCTCCTTAAGAGGATCCAAGGAAGATAAAATCAAGAGGTAAATTCCTTTTTTTTCTTTTCTTTTGTTTCCTTTTCATGTTCCATTGGTTTCGTTTCTTTCCTTACCACTAAAATCCATATTTTACATAACATACAGTACCTTATGGCTCCTAGAATTTTTATATGGTAATTTTATAAGTTATTATCATATCTCTTTTACCCTTCCACTATACAAGCTGTAAAAACACCTCCCAAGATGTGTTAATTTATCGCATTCAAGGAGGATGGGTTTTAAATCACCACTACTATCTTAAATTCATGTAATAATTTTTTTTATGTTTGAACCATACTATAATATATTTATAATTTCTCATATATGTTTTATAAAACTTTTTTTATACATGACTTTGATTTATAAATCAAAATGTGTTCGTTGTGATAAAAAATCGTCAATTATACCAAAATGTTATCACTAATGATTTATGAAATGAATCATCTTCAATCCAAGTAACCAAATGAAATTTAAAACCATGTATACTTATGGATGATCAATAATAATATATAACTCTAATTCTATATATCCATTCTGGTTTTACAAGATTACACTTTCATTTTCATAAGTAAACCGATCATCAAACAAATGGATCCGAACAATGAAATTGAACCCCATAACCAATCAAAATGGTTTTGAATAAACTCAAAAAATATATAATATATTAATTAAATGTAAAATATATTCTGGAATAATTAATTAATGAACCTTATTTGATTATTCAATTCATTAATATGAAGTGGAGAACACCATCAGACATAAGGTATGAGATTCTACCTAAACATGTATTATTCCTTTGGGGTTTTCTTAATATATTTTTCCCAAACTAAATCAACTATAATTTATTTAAATAATATAATTTATGTTTATATTTACATAATCATGTATCAATATCCATTAATCACTCTTTATTGGGGATGTTCAATGTTTTAAGATATTCAACCCTCAATACATCCCGATAAGCAATCCCATTTTAAGGGAACTTCATGAATTTTAACCCAATTTTATGTGAACTATACCATCTATTTTAATCCACCATTTAATATATAATCACAATTTTGATTATGAAAATATTCTTGATTCACTGCAGGTTATATATAATATATTATTCCATTTTTGATTTTAAATTCTCTTTATAGTTTGTTATAAAATTGCACGAAACTAATATAATGCTAAATTTTTTAAATACTCTTTTTACATGTTGTCACTTCTGTTTGACATAAAATTCCACTATATATGCCTATATTAAATTTTCTATGTCTATTTCTGTACTAATTCCATTTTTTTCATTCAATCTTTCATGATTCACCCATTTATTATTCTTTATGGTAAGATTATGATACCCTTTTTTCCATTGGTGACCTTATGTTTATGATTGTTTATGTATGGTTATATATGTTCCATGAATATTAATGGAAATATTAATGTGGGTTTGACCAGATTGTGCTCCAATTCATTGGTTATAGTTTACTCTCAAGAGACGTTATCTACAATGATCTTGTTAGTTATCCATGTCTTGTGCTACCAAATGCCGAGGCCTTGGTGGTAAACAATGACATGTTATCCTCCATGTATAATGGGCCTTGAATCATACTAAATTAATGATTTATGTTTTATACCACATTACAATGAGTTCATGTTTATAGGATCCCATTTGTAAATGTTATGATTTAATTTGTTATGTTCCTTTTATTTTCACAATGTAATTCCTTTTAACCCATTTACTAAAGTTTAATTACTATGCTTTTTCCCTTAATGGGATTTTAGATCATCCCTTTTTTCATGTGACCCCCAGGGTACCCTTTTTAGATTTTAGGGATAAAATGGATTTAGGTTTTCATTATGATGATTAAATAAAGTTGTTTTTTATTTTAATGTGTTCAATTTTATGTACCTAATCTTCAAAAACACTAGACATCATGATCCTGGGATTGTATTATGATGTATAATTATGCTAAAAGTTGTGTAATGTTTTCTATAAAAGGATACGGTAAATATATCTATAAAAATATGATAGTTAAATATTTTCTCTTGGAAATCTCAATGAGGATATACATAGGGGAAACATTTCCATCGAGTATCATCTCAATATAGAGACAAATATTATATCTACCATGGATAACTATACATTAACATTAGTAACTAAATAATTTGTTGGAGATTTATTTTGATTGAAATTTTACATAAATAAGGATTTTGAAAATGATCTGGATGCCCCTCTAATGCAGAAAAAACATCTCTCTCTCTAGGGAAACCCTTTAGTCATGGGTTGAATAAAGGATTAACGGGAGATGAAAGCAAGACCATCTCATTATCCCCCACCTACTCCCTATGGATATGAGGCAGCTCAGAAATCAGTTCCAATAGACTTACATGCTTCTATTTAATCCAATATAAGATGAATGGAATCCACGGAATAGAGACATACACTCATACAGCCAAAAAAATTGTCGTATCCTGAATGGGTAGGTGATAATTCACCTCTAGCCGACATTAGAAATCCAACCTTTTATACCTTTGATGGTGAAGGAAATCCTAAAAAACATCACACATAATTCATATCTCAATGTGGTCCAAGTAAGGGACCTATAGAACAACAGGATGAAACAAATATGAGGTGTTTGGTAAATACACGAACACGACCAGCTTTTATTGGGTGAAAAAGTATACTAGTGGGATCTGTTGCATAATGGGAAGACCATCATTTTTAGTTCCATTATTAGTATAATTTAAATATGTTGAAGAAAATGATAGTTTTCCTCAAGAACTAATTTTTTTTTGAGAATGATATGGAATATTATTTCAGAATAAGGTGGAATGGTTTATCCTATTCAATCACCATCCCTCAATCAAAAGAGAAACTGCGGGAACTACGTGCTGAAAATGTTAGGGATATATTTCAGACACCCCAAAAAACTATATAAAATCTTGGTGGGATCCTAGAGTTTTCAAAAACAACAAAAATTATTGAAGAGGCTATTTAGAAAACCCTATCCATATCTGGACTCTTGCCCACATCATAGGGGAATAAATAAAGAAGATAAAAAACTGCATCTCTGAATCATAATCTCATTCCGGTGCCAATATAAGCACCATAGAAATCTATGAACCACCCAAAACATTCTATCAAGCTATGTAAATCACAAAATCACATTCATACAAATGTACAAAGAAATTTTTGTTGACTGTGATTTGAGGAACGAATGAACAATGTATACACATTCTAAAATAAACAAGTCCCTGTTATATCATGGCAGCCATTGATAATGACCTACTCATTCTTCTGTAGCCCAAGATTCCTGATGAATTTAACATCACTGAATATCCTGAATACATCCTATTCCACAAAAGGCTTGGGCATAATATCCAAAACCAATTTTTCTTGAAGGACATCTTTCAATGCATGGTTGACTCTAGACAAGTGATTCCCAAAAATTCCCTAGAATGGTTGGATTTCATAACTACCGTCTGATCAAAAGAATAGTATGATTGGTAAAATGTTCTAGCCTGGTTGGTGTAATATATTGAAAACTGGATGACATAGAGAAAATGTGATAGATCACAAAGCGATGTAAAGATGCAATTCCGTTAAAACAGAATACATCCACCACCCTAGAAAGATGTGTTAGATGTACCTCTCATGGGTGGGCTTGAACATTAGAAGAAATAAAATTCTTAATAGGAATAAAAATATTCTAGTTCAAAGAAATCTCTAATAATGGAAGATTCCTTATCTATGAAATATGTATCATAAGAACCACCCCAGCAAGTGGAATCCCCATCAGGTGAATTATTCATCTTTTGTTTTTTCTACAAAATTCACCTTAAAACCCAAATCTTTGATGATGATGATGACCATGAATATTGTTTTCCCACATATAAATAATGATTGAGAGTTTATATGCATTATATAAAAGGATACATGGGACAACATAGACTTAGTTAAACTCAATATTCTTGTAATTTCCCCATGTAGGATTTATATGTAGCTGAGACTCAGGAGATATCACCCTAGTATGCCTTGATATAGAAAAGAGGATCATCATAGCCATCCAACAGTCACCTGCCCCTTATTATCTTGAAAATTTTATTATCAAGTGTTAAATCTAATAAAAATGGGAAAAGGGTAAGTCCAACACAACATGTTCCACTAATAGAAGATACTCCCTCAAGCTCTGTACATGCTCCAGGTCCATCTACCACGAATGATCTAATCCCGGAACCATATTCCTAGGAGTACCCCAATATTGGTATGTGTATACCTTTGGCATATTTTATGATGTTATTAAATAGATATTGGTAGTCCCAATGATGCCCTCAATCCATGATGCAATTATTAATTCAAAATAACATAGGGAGGCACTTATTGAAGCCTTATAGACCCCATAGTAATTGGGGAGTGAAGTTGCTACCACCAAGGTATATTGTGTTGAGACTATTTACCTAGAATTCCATGTTTACACCTCATTCATTGATCATGATTAGGATTAGGCCATCCGAGGCCACATAATACCCATATACATTCTAGGAATAATCAATAATGTCAATTCCCAAATAGTGCTAATTGATAATGGAGCAGAAATCAATCATATCCCAGTTTGGACTCTCCAGTGTTTGTAGTATGGTGTTTCAAACCAATCCCCTACATATATGAAATCAAGGTAGACCTAGATAATAATAGTGATAACCTAGAAATGACACCCCTATGAAATCTAAATGATCTGATAGGACTCTATGGGAACCTCGCCTACATTCGGTGATCCATACAACTTGAACAACAAATCTATACCCTTAAAAAGTTTAATGAGAAAGGGAGTCACCTACCATTGTTACAATTATTATCAAAAATACATCAAATTAATCTATAAATATTTGTTTCATCAACTGGTATTGATTCCTTTGGTCGTGGGAAGGCCACTAATCATATACGTGGACACCATGTAATGCCTTTTGGGTTCTCTTCTTATGCATAAGAATGATGTGTGATGTGTGAATATTATCTACTACCTCAACAAGAAAAAAATAGGTACTGACACATGATACTATGATGTTAAAAAGTACTACCTTTCCTTCAACTTCATAGATTAAAATCTGATCCACTATATGTAGCACCACAATGTCCACTTGGTCACTTATACAGTTCTACTCAATTATATCATTGGATACCTCATGTTCACTGGGTTCATCAATTGATGGGATGTAATCCATTAGAAATATGACATATTTTATTAACATTACACTCCTTGATCATGGGATATGTTCTTTGATGGAACCACCCAGAGTCATTTTGTTTCCATAATATTGAACTGTAAACTCAACAGTGTTGGTCTAGGGATTGTTTTGGTCTACCCATATAGAGTTGTTTTTTCATACACTTTATAACTGTTTGAAGGCTGTACATATAATGTGGTAGAATACCAATCCATCGTAGATGGATTGAAAGTACCCTACAACATTAAAAAGACTATCTAAACATCAAAGGGGATTAAAAGATAGTGATAATTCCTGTCAAGAATGAATATTCCATAAAAAGATGTAACTTCCCCTACACTAGCTATGTAAAGGGGATTAATTGTAGAATTCCACATTTTACCCACACTATATTAGGTACCCCAATAATATAATGATATTACTAATGCATAGGCCAATGCAGTCACTATCCTGGCCGAAAATGATCCGGATGTAACAACCCAAGATTCTATGAGAATTATTCTTTTTAATTTCATTGATGTCTTGTGTTGTACGCTACACTAAAATTAGATTTCACTATACGCAACATTGTATTAGCTTGCAGTATACACAACACTATTCTTGGCTCGTGTTACACAAAAATTCAATTTTGTTTTGTGGAAATTATTCTACGCAACATTATGTATAGATTTTGTTTAATGTATAAATGAAATAAGTTTTGATTATATTATATGCAACACCAAACATATCTTTCACTACACAAAACCTTTACTTGGCTTGCTTTACACGCAATCAAGACCTTCTTCGATAGCGTGTGTAGTACGAAATACCTAGTTTCACTAAACGAGATATTATTATAATATTATTATGAACTAGCCGTTATGAATTGTAATACAAACTTATGGAAATTTTATTTTTCAAAATGGAATTCATTTTTGGATTTGGAATATCTAAATTAGCCTCGGGTAAATTTTTGTTATTTTTCTGAAAACATTCAATTTTTGATGAATAGTGAAAACACTGGGTTACTATTTAAAATCTAACATTGTATTTAAATAATTATTTATTTTATTTAAAATTATTTTAATTCAAAATTGACACGAAATACCTATATATGATCAATGTAATTCATTGGAGTCATTTTATAATAATTTTAGATATATAAAAATTTTATTGTACTTTTCACCGTCTTTTACCCACCTCATTAGATAATTTGAAAATTCATATAAAACATAATTTTCCCGATTCATTGAGTGGAGTTTCAAAAATCCAAGAGAAACAGTTAATAGGAAGGACTACAATGTGGTTCAATGAGATGAAAATAATTTTTGGTGAATAGTAACTTTTTTTTTATTTACCAGGGTTAAAAATAAATATGGTAATTAAGGATAAAAATGATATTATTATTACCCTAACACATGTCCTAAGTCTATTTCATGAGTTTAATTCAACCAAAACAACTTTAGTAATAAAATATGACCATTTAGGTCCACTTGGATTATATTAGGACACTTATTATTATTTTATATAAGGAAGAGTTAAAATAGTAAAAATCAAAGTTTAATAACTAAAACATTTTAAATATAGGGCTATACACAAGATAAATTCCATTATAAATATTCATTAGAAAGATAAAAATATTTCCTATATAATGATATTTTATTTGTAATTTTTAGACATTAAATAATATAATTTATTTATGACACAATGATGATGCAATAAATATCTTATTAATGAAATATTAACCTAATCGATATTATAAATATCTAAATAAATGTAATTTGAGACTTTTTCTGAATTCCAATGATTTTATTGGTCAATATGATATGTTAGTATTTATTCACTTAATTGTTTTCTAACTAATCAGTCTGTTATGAGTTTCACAAAAATCAATTACCAAATAGTATAAAAATTGAAATAAAATAGTTTTAAAAATAATATTTTATTATTAAATGTTATTTTATTCCTAAAAATATAACGTTCGGCCAAATTACATAGATAAGGATATATATATTAATAATGAACCACTTGGGGTTCTTTTTTCTTGTTAGAGTATGTGTATTAACCATGTTGTGTAAGAAAACAAAAAGACATGGTAAAAGTTAAATTATTTAACTAAGAGTTAAGTCTAAATGATAATGATAAAATAGTAACCTAAAATGTCTAAAAACAATTTTTTGAGAGGATTTAGACCCCTCCCCACCTTATCTTCTAAATAAATTAATTTGGAGATATTAAAAACCAAATATGTCTTTATTATAAATACATATTTAAGTTTTCCTAAGGTGCCCCTCTCCTCCCTTATAAAAAGGGCACCCCTTCCCTCTTCTCTTCACACCCTTTTGAGCCTTGAAGCTCGGCCAACCCCAGACCTTTTCTCGTCTCCACTACCCTAGAAAAATTCATCATATTATGGTCTTCTCAAAATACCAACTCCACTTCCTTAAGTGGAATCTTAAAGGAGGTGCGTCGAAGAAGAGGTAATTTTTTCATCTGATTCGCTCAAGATTCATTCTTCTTCTACTTATTCTTCTTTAGTTGTTTCACTATAAATTAAAAACATCAGAATCAGTCATATACAGATATGTTATTATAAATATGAAACAATCCCATTTCACCTTCTATACATCCTATGGAAAACAAAATCACCGCACGTGCGTACGTACGAAATACCGTCTCCATGCCGTGGTGTAATATGTTTTTCCACCAACACCTTACTTGGATGGTTATAATGGTGTAAATAATAACTATATATATTTATTATAACATCATAAATATTATGAGATATTGTATCATCCACTTCAATTCAATTCAATAATCATGGTAACGATATCATCTCTCGTGCGTACATACGGACTACCGTCTCCACGAACGCGATGAGATTCATTTTCCATGATTAACCATTCAAGAATTATTATAAAGTATATATAATGAATAATAATAAAATATATGACATAATGAAGCTACTGTATTTATGTATATATATATATATGTCATCTACTTACTTCCATTCAAGTCAATAAGGAAAAGAAAATAGCGTTCATGCGTTTGTACGGCCTACCGTCTCCTTGAACGGTGTATTTCATTTAATTTACCAATATATTACATATATATATATATAATGAATATATATGATATATAAATCATGATTTACATTCTGGAAGTAATTAAATCATGATATAAGTAATAATATCAAGAACAACATGTCGAAACACGTACGATAAATGAAACGATTTTACCCCAAAACTTTGCTTTAACATTGAATTTACAAAAGAACGGGTAATATTAAGTCATAAGTGAACCATATATGATATCATAAAAATGAATATGATTCTGTAATAAGTCAATCACATTATTTAAATAATTATATAGGAGGTTCGAATACGTACAAAGTATATCAGACCTATGGTAAGGGATAATTATTCCAATCTCTTTATTATATGAGATTTTTATTCTTAAGTATTTACTGGGGTTATATTTTTCTTCCATGTCCATAAAACGTTTTTAATAAATTTTTTAATATTATTACATGTATTTTTAAAGTCATTTTTACTCTTATTTGACTTTTACTTTGCGTTATGGATGGAATCATTATTTTGTTTACCATACGTGGTACTTTGTTAATTTTCCGTTAAAAGTACGAGGATAATTTTTTTACTTATACAACATGAATGGATTTTTACAGTTTCATAACAACTTATTATCAAGAAGCTTAGACTAAAAGATTTCATGATTATTTTCATCAAAAACCTTTTCATTTAAAATTGCATGGAATTTTGTGAAAAGAAAATGATTTTGAAGAAGAAAGGATATTTTCTTCCAGAATTTATTTCAAGTGTTTTATCAAAACCGTTTTCCATATAAGAAGAAATTATTTCATATGTGTATGTTTCAAGTACAATGTATCTATTATTTACAAGGTTTCACTTCTCTTATGAGGAAATGATATCCATTTTTTTTGTATATGGAATATGTTAGGATGGCATGATGTTTAAGAATCCCAATCTATTACACGGGTTATACTATGATGTTTGATTTATAATTTTGTAGATCACAAAATAATGATTTAATTATGAGATGTGTGGGACCTATATCTCCCACCAATTCATTGGGTAACGATTTATATTTCATGATATAGACATGGCTGGAACTTTATGTTAATCCGGTTCTGTGTTAAATGACTAAAATGAGGAGTGAACTCGATTTAGAAAGGGACTTTGTCCACTAAGATGGTCTTGGCAGCAATGAATTGGCTACTATGTTAACCATAACATGTACTTAATGGTTTCCACAACTAAATGTTTTATTCCCATGCTATTTTATCAGGATTTATGTTTCTTTATGATCTATGACTTACGTACTGCCATGTTTTATGTCATTTCTCAATATCTTGATGTTTAAACATTGTGTTCATGTTTTTAAGTTCAAATGTATATGATTTGTTTTATTTTCACCATGATTAACCTTACCGAGAATTTGATCTCACCCTTTTATATTTTTTCAATTCCCAATGATTTAAAGAAAGGTTTTAGGTAAGAAAACAAAAAGGGGAAGATATTTATGAGAGATTTTGAAGATCTTTCACCACGATTAGAATATCATGTTTCTAGTTTCCAAAGACACTACACTATTACGGTCCTTCGGTGTTTTTTTGTTATATATTAATTATTCTGCCAAATTAATGTAATTTCCATGGACGTCATGATTTCGGCCTCTACATTTGGTATTAGAGGTTCGGTTTAGTTAACCTTATGAAACTAGGATGCGATCTCTAGAGATATTTCTAAGGCATGTCTAGGGATGTCCCTAATGATAAGTATAAGTATATGTTATAGTACTATAATTATTATAACAATCTTAGAATTTAACCTAATATGTTAGATATTGAAGGTACTCCCCCTTTATTATGTTGTTTTCCAAGAATAAGTTTTTTCTCTTACACTATTCTTGTTGGGGTTTAGACGATGGCTGGAACCCGAAGGAATCGTGTTGATCAATGTAATGGGAAATGCAATGATCGTCCTTCTAAACAAGCCAATGTTTTTGGAGATAGAGTGAAAAATAATATTGCTATACATACACAAGATATGAATCATTCTGTACTTCTGAATGAGCAGAGAAGGGAACAATATTCTATTGAGTCCTTAATGAGGAAACATCCACCTTCCTTAAATGGGTCTTCTGATCCACTTGTTGTTGAAAAATGGATCAGTACCATTGAAAAGATATTGTCCATACATTTCTATTCAGAATATGATAAAGTAATTCTATCTATTTACCATTTATAAGGTGAAGCAGACCAGTGGTGGACTCTAATTAAGAATACAAGGCCCCATGACGAAATTCAATCCATGGAATGGGACGAGTTCAAGAACTTGTTTTTTAGTAAGTACATCCCTCGTATTATTTGAACAATGATGGAAAAGGAGTTCCTCGATCTTAAGAAAAAGGATAAAGAATCTGTTGGTATATATGAAGCAAATTTTACAAGGCTTTCAAGGTATACATCTGGCTTTATCGTCCAACCGGAAAGTAAAGTTGATCGATTCTTCAGTGGCTTAAAACCAAGTATTAGAAGCACATTAGCTATAAGATACATCAGTAGCTATGAAGAAATTGTGCATTGTGCTCTCAAGGTAGAACTGAAAGTTGGTGTAACATATCCATCTCATGGTTTGGACAAGAAACGAAAGATGGAGTTCAAGGAAAAACCTCAGAACAATGGTGAAAATAAGGTGAATGTTTCTTTATGCTCAATGTGTGGAAAGAAGCATGGTGGACATTGTCTAAAAGGTACTAGAAAATGTTTCAAGTGTGGAAAATAAGGTCATCAAGAAGCTGAGTGCCGAAGTAATGGGAAAAAGGTTTCTAATGACGTGAATAAATAAAAGACTACAGAGAATTCTCCACCAACACATCAATGCTTGAAGTGCAAGGAAATAGGGAATTATGTTAACCAATACCCTAATCCAAGGGTTAATGATGATCGACATCAACAACCTCTTAAGGAAAAGGACAAAGGGAAGTCACATGCGATCACTATTGGCGATGTTGAATATGACAGAGATGTGGTGGAATGATTATGTGTTTATGTAATGAGATTCCAAAATAATGTTGTATATAGTATTATGGAATATTGGAATATTTATGTATTGGTGTATTGTGTTTTTCAATAAATTTATGGTGTCGATAACCATGAAATGTGATTTTGGAAAGTAGATGATATGATAAGGAGAAAATGAAATGTTTAATAGTATTCATGAGCTCAAGACTAATATAAGGATAAATTTATATCATGATTTGAGTATATAGAAATTTTGGGATTTTGGTATGTGGAAAGTGTTAAATTTTGACAATATTCATGTTTTCACAATGGTTGAATGGATATTCATTTTTCCAGAGAATACATGATTATGGTATTTACATGTTTGTAATTTGACCAACATGATATATCGTATGATATATGGGGGATAAATGATGGTATTAACATGCTCAGAAGATGACATTTCTAGTAATAGTTTTCTTTATACAATGAACTTGGACAAAATTATTTTGGATAAGTCTAAAGATTAGAATGGATTATGTTTGAAAAAAGTCAGTATTTTTCAAGGGTCGAACTTTTTTTCATATTATTTATGTATTGTTATAATAATGTAGTTTTAGAAAAAGGAGAACCTGCAGGATGAGAAACAACCCGTCACATCGTACAAGGCTGTGGGAATCGAACCCACAACTGAAGTGAGAGAAGCCTTTATCGCCTACCACTGGCCTACAAGAAGTCCCTGGTTTGTAGAAACTGGTTTTACTATATTAAGAAGTATGATATATCAAGTATAAGTAAATTTTAGGAACCATATATGATTAATATCACTATAGATAAACTTATGTATATTTGATAACTTTTTCAAACCTTTTGTTTAATACATATAGAATGACCCATCATTCTATCACATGATCTGCTAACACTTCACGAATGAAAAATTCAACTTCATTTATTTATGGGATGAAGTGAAAATTGATCAAGGCACGAACAATGGTGAGATTATACCGAAATAAAGTAAGTATTTATTCTAATTCAAAATTTTCAACTTTAAGAAAATAATCTTGAAAACCAAAAATGTTTTCCTAGTGACCTTATATCCTATGAATCAGATCATACCTTAGATCATCACAAATTTATGGCTTTTTGATTATTGGATTTTTCATAGACATGCCCTATACCACTCTTCATCAGAACATGATGATTAGATTTTTCATCCATATCCATATTTTCACCTATGTTCTCTAATGTGGAAACCCAGTGATTAGTTAATTTGTGTAACCGTTACGTTTCATAATTTAGTTATTAAAGTTTAATTTTAGTATTCCTTTTTACGATGTGGGTTTCTATGAAAGAAACTTTCATGTAGTAAACCATTTATAACCCGGATGAATTTTGAGGGCGAAAATCATTTTAAGGGGGGTATAACGTAACAACACGAGATTTTATGAGAATTATTCTTTTTAATTTCATTGATGTCTTGTGTTGTACGCTACACCAAAATTATCTTGCACTATATGCAACACCATATTAGCTTGCAGTATACACAACAATATTCTTGGCTCGTGTTACACACAAATTCAAGTTCGTTTTGTGGAAATTATTCTACGCAACATTACATATAGATTTTGTTTAATGTTTAAATGAAATAAGTTTTGATTAAGTTATATGCAACACCAAACATAGCATTCACTACACACAACACTGACTTGGCTTGCTTTACACGCAATCAAAACCTTCTTCGATAGCGTGTGTAGTACACAATACCAAGTTTCAATAAATGAGATATTATTATGAACTAGAAGTTATGAATAGTAATACCCTCTTTTTGAAATATTATTTTTCAAAATGGAAATCATTTTTGGATTTGAAATATCGAAATTATCCTAGGGTCAATTTTTTGTATTTTTCTAAAAAATTTCAATTTTTGATAAAAAGTGAAAACACTGGGTTACTATTTAAAAACCGAAATTTTATTTAAATAATTATTTATTTTATTTGAATTTATTTTAGGTCTAAATAGATACAAAATACCTATATAATTTCAATATAATTCACTGGATTCATTTTATAATAATTTAAATATATAAAAATTTTATTGTACTTTTCACCGTCTATTACGCACCTCCTAAGAGAATTTGGAAATTCACATAAAACATAATTTTACCACATATTTGAGTGGAATTTCAAAAATCCGAGAGACACCATTAATATCATGAACTAAAATGTGGTTCAATGAGATGAAAATAATTTTTGGTGAATAGTAACTTTTTACATTTATTTACCACAGTTAAAATTAAATATGGTAATTAAGGGTAAAATATTGTTATTATTACACTAACATATGTCCTAATTCTATTGGATAAGTTTAATTCGACAAAAAACAACCTTAGGAATAAAATATGACCATTTAGGTCCACTTCGATTAGATTAGGACAGTTATTATTATTTTATATAAGGGAGAGTTAAAATAGTAAAAATCAATGTTTAATAAATATTTTTTTTAATATAGTTTTATACATAATATATATTCGACTAAAAAGATTCATTAGAACGATAACCAGATTTACTACATTATGGTATTTTATTTATAATTTTTAGACATTATATAATTTAATTTATTTATGACACAATGATGATGCAGTAATTACCTTATTAATGAAATATTAACATAATTGATATTATAAATACCCAAAACAAAATGTAATTTGAAACTTTTTATGAATTCCACTAATTTTATAGGCTAATATGATATGTTAGTATTGATTCAATTAATGTTTTTTGAACTTATCATTCTATTATGATTTTCACAAAAATCAATTACCAAATAGTGTCAAAATTGACATAAAATAGTTTTCAAAACAAATATTATATTATTAATTGTTATTTTATTCCTAAAAAACTAAGGTTCGACCAAATGACTTAGATAAAAATATATATATTAATAATTAACCACATGGGGTTCTTTTGGATTGTTATAGTATGTTTATTAACATATAGTGTAAGAAAAAAAAGACATGGTAAAAGTTAAATTATTTAACTTAGTGTTAAATCTAAATAAAAAGGATAAAATAGTAACCTAAACATATCTAAAACCTATTGGTTGAAAGTATTTCGACCCATCCCAACCTTAGATTCTATATAAATTAATTTGGGGCTATTAAAAACCGAATATGACTTTATTATAAAATAATATTTTAAGTTTTCCTAAGGTGTGCATCTCCTCCCTTATAAAAGGGGCACTCCATCCATATTCTCTTCAAACCTTTTTGATCCTCGAAGCTCGGCCTAATCCTGCCCATTTCCCTTCTCCACTTCCATAGAGACATTCTGTAGAATCTGGTCTTCTCAAAATACCAACTCTACTTCCTTAAGTGGAAGCTTAAAGGAGGTGCATCGAAGAGGTGGTAATCTTTTCTTCTGATTCTCTCAAGTTTCTTTCTTCTTCTACTTATTTTTATTTAGTTGTTTTGCTATAAATTAATAACATAAGTATCACCCATATACTGATATGTTATTATAAATATGAAACAACCCCATTTAACCTTCTATAAATCCTGCGGAAAACGAAATCACCGCGCGTGTGTATGTAAGGAATACCGTTTCAACACCGTGGTGTAATATGTTTTTACAACAACACCTTACTTGGATGGGTATAATGGTGTAAATAATAACTATATATAGTTATTATAAAATCATATGGATTATGAGATATTATATCACCACTCCAATTTAATTCAATAATCATGGGAATGATATCATCGCTCGTGCATACGTACGAACTACCGTCTCCATGGACGCGATGAGATTCATTTTCCATGAATAACCATTCAAGAATTATTATAAAGTATATATAATGAATAATAATGAAATATATGAAATAATGAAGCTACTGGATTTATTTATTCATATATATATATATATATGTCATCTACTTACTTCCATTCAATTCTATAAGGAAAAGAAAACAATGTTCATGCGTACGTACGACCTACCGTCTCCAGGAACAGTGTATTTCATTTCAATTACCTATCTATTATATATATATATACATAATATATATGATATATAAATCATAATTTACATTATGGAAGTAATTAAATCAAGATATAAGTAATAATATCAAGAATAACATGTAGAAACACATACGATAAATGAAACGATTATACCCCAAAACGCTTCTTTAACATTGAATTTACAAAAGAATGGGTAATATAAAATCATAAGTGAACCATATATGATATCATAACAATGAATATGATTATGTAATAAGTCAATGACATTATTTAAATCATTATACAGGAGGTTCAGATACGTACAAACATATTAGACCTAAGGTAAGGGATAATTATTCCAATCTCGTTCTTATCCGAGACTGTTTATTCGTAAGTATTTACTGGGGTTATATTTTTCATCCATGTCCATAAAATGTTTTTCATAATGTGTTTTATATTCTTCCATGTATTCTTAAAGTCATTTTTACCCTTCTTTGACTTTTAATTTGTGTTATGGATGGAATCTTTCTTTTAGTTACCATACGTGGTACTTTTTGAATTTTCTATTAAAAGTACGAGGAGATTTTTTTTTAACTTAAACGAAATTAATAGATTTTTACGGTTTCATAACGCCTTATTTTCAACAATCTTACACTACAAGATTTCGTGATTATTTTCAACAAAATCATTTTCTTTTAAAATTGCTTGGAATTTTTTAAAAAGAAAATGATTTTGAAGAAGAAAGTATATTTTCATCAAGAATTTATTTCAAGTGTTTTATCAAAACCATTTTCCATATAAGAAGAAATTATTTCATATGTGTATGTTTCAAGTATAATGTCTCTATGATTTACATGGTTTCAATTCTCTTATGATGAATTGATATCTATTTTTTTGCATATGGATTATGTTATGATGACATGATGTTTAAGAATCCCATTCTATTACATGGGTTATGCTATGATGTATGATTTATGATTTGGTTGAACACGAAATAATGATTTAATTTTGAGATGGGTGGGACCTATATCTCCCTCTAATTCATTGGGTAAATATTTATATCTCATGAGATATACATATCTAGAACGGTAAGTTAATCCGGTTCAGTGTTACAGGACTGAAGCGAAGAGTGAACTTGATTCAGAAAGGGACTTTGTGCACTAACATGGTCTTGGCAGCAATGCCTTGGCTTCTATGGAAATCATAACACGTGCTTAATGGTGGCCAAAATTTAATGTTTTGTTCCCATGATATTTTATCAGGATTAATGTTTCATTACGATCTATGCCTCACGTACTGCCATGTTTTATGTCATTGCTCAAGATCTTGATGTTTAAGCATTATGTTCATGTTTTTAAGTTCAAATGTATATGATTTGTTTTTTTTCTCTATGCTTACCCTTTTATATTTTTTCTTTTCCCCCTGATTTAAAGAATAGTTTTAGGTAAGAAAATAAAAAGGGGAAGATCTTTATGGGTGATGTTGAAAATCATTCACCATGATTAGAAGATTTTGTTCCGAGATTACAAAGACACTAAACTATTACTGTACTTGGTTGTTTTTTTGTTATGTACTAAGTATTCCTCCAAATTAATGCAATGTCCATGTAAGTAAAGCTTTGGGCCTCTACACCAGAGAACTCAACCATCTATATTACACATAGAAGAATGATGGCACCATTCATTGTATATGATATGAAAGAGATCAAACTGATCATTATTTCCCCATATCTTGATAACCTAATGACCACCCTAGATATATGGGGCCCATAATCAACTGTCATTAATATGGGGATCTCCTATGAAATCATGCCAGAAGGGATCAAATTCAGGAACTGGTAACAAACATCACTATGTAGGATAAACCAAATGAGAAATAATTACTCTATAAGAGTGGTGTTTATGGAATTTTTTTTCCAGGTTGATAGAATGATATGTTGTCTCCATTATGGTGGAATTCCATTTAGTCTCTTGTGGCACCCATCAATCTAGAATCAATACAGCCCACCATATAATGATGTTGGGGTACTACTGGAAAACAATGATATAGGACAGTGTAAAACTCACCAAGATATGTAATGATATCTATATCCATAAAAACATCATTTATCACCCCTTGATGTTGTCCATATGGATAAATGATCTTTTCCATTCGGTGTTTGGGGGATGGATGTTCTATGGCCATATACCCCAACTATAGTTAGGCAGTTCATCGTCAACATCATCTAAATTTAGTTTAAAGGGGTGGGGGCACAAAGATGGACTAGGGGAACAAGGATACAAGGGTCAAAATAGTAAAGACCAAGGCCAGCCCCTAGAATAATATTAGTCCCCATTAGAGTCAAGGTATGAAGGTCATGTATGAAAAGAGTATATGATCTATAAATGTCGAAGGAATCCAGATAATCTGTCCCCCTTGCTTCCCTCCCACAATGTGTTGGATACGTTGATATTTTTGTCAAGTATTCCTTCTCATTTCCAGATGGTGTACTTAATGGACTATGGGGTATCACCACGACCATGGATTGCATCACAGACAAGCAGAGAATCCGTTTCAACCTCTATGAGGATGATCCACCTCCGCTGGCACACTAAGAGGCCAATGATCTTGGTATTTTCATCAGCTAGAAGCGATGAACCATGGACCAACCTGATGGAATAAACCAAAATGATCAAGCTGTTAGAGTAGTGCACAAGACCACCACCACGCATTAGCCCTACAACATAGGACCCGTTTGTGTTATTTTTGAAGCATCAATGTGGTGGAATCCACCTAACCCAACAACTGACGGAGGTACCAGTGATGGGAGCCCGACTATAAGTGTAGTTAAAGAATTGTTGTATGGTGGGGCCTCCCTCCTGGTATCCATTTCCCTGACCAGATTAAGTAAAATTTTTTTAGTCCTCTTTAGAATTGTGTGGGTAGAGGAGGGTATATCGTCGTGAAGAAATTTTTTCCTGGCCTACCATATGCACTAACTCCCTACATGCTGAACTAGAGCATGCTCTTTTTTCTTTATCCTTTGAGCCCTTGAGTCATGGAACCAGCATGCAAGAAAGGGTTCCTTCCCCATGGATGGAACCGAGAAACCAGTAATGTCACCAAAACATGTCCAAATTCCTTTTTCCTAGTCACTCATGAAAAATAGATAATATGAACCCTCCTCTTTATTATCCTTGCAATAGACATATTGTGAGGCCATGTACATTCCACAATTCATTATATTCCCATTGTTGGTTATTGTTCTATGTATAATCATCCATGTGATGAAGTTGAACAATGTCAAGATGGGCCGATCCCACATGAATCCATTCCATCTGTCCTCCTCTTCCTATGGGTGGGTGACTCGACAATAATCCTTGGAAGAGAAGGATCCAGATGGGGACATGGTAAATACACACCTACCAGGGGATGGGGTTAGCACGATGTGATGTAACATGTCCAGTTGGTCCCCATATCTGTGATCATAAAGACGATTAGGTAAAGGTCACGAATTCCTAGGGGCTTGGGGGAGATATGGGCATGCCGATACACCATGGGGAGGTTTTCTTTTTCTCATTCCCAGTGAGAGACTCACGTTAAATATTCACCCCTATGTACAATTTATAAAAATGAATAAAATTCTTTTGCACTTGATTATATGATGATCACTCCAGAAACAGTAGTCCTCTAACACTTTGTCCATGATACACACTAATCTGCTTGATTTTTTGATGTAGAAAATAAAATCATCCATGAACATAAGGTGATAGATAGCGGGAAGGATCAACCTCCAGTAGAAGGGGAGGATCTCACACGTTATGAGGTTGTGGTGAATGAGCTTTCTGAATACATCCTAGGTGATGATAATAAATTATCAGGGATACGGGGGGCCCTTGTCGATCAACACGTGATGCTTTAAAGAAGATAATGGTTTACCCCATGAGTGAGATCACCAACCATCTGGAACTAAAGCACCGAATGATGTGATCAATGTTCCATGGGGATAGTCCCACAGATTCAAGAACATTTTTGATGAGTCCTCATTCCATGCGATCATAAACTTTTATCATATCAACCTTAATTGCCATGTTGGAACCGCATGATTTGTAGTGAAAATTTTGAATCATTTCTTGATCCAAGATGATCACCCCCTGATGGAATTCCCTCTCAAAAAGCCATGTTTTTTAAAGGATATCTAGTTGGGGAGATGGATTGATAACCTAGAATTATTGATGAATGTAATGATTTTTTATGGGAAATTACACATGCTGATCGGAAGGAAGTGATCCATAGAGGTAGGGGACATAGACATGGGAATTAATATTATCATTGTAGAATAGGAAACATGATGCAATGCACCGCCCCCAAAAAATTCATGTATTGAAGCAATGAGAAAAACCTTTAAAATATCCCACAAGACCCTGTAGAAGGCTCCAAAAACCCATAGGGATCATACATGCTCCCCAAGATCAAACTTAAAATGACTCCATGGATCCCATACTCATAAAAAATGTTCTTATGGAGTCATTATCGTGAGTAGAGATGTTGGGAAGAATGCCATCAGAGATCCCCATGTAGCGTACTGTGTACCCCTGGGAATGTTCGTGTTATGGCATGTATGAATGTTGCGGAAGTAGGTATTGGAAATCTCCCCCACCATCTCTATGTATTATGAATTAGTGTCATCCCCTAGTTTGATGTTTGGCATAATCCACCTTTTTATTCCTTAATACACACATGAAATTATGCGGTGTTCTTATCCCCCGCACTGAGCCATTTAATCATGGCATTCTCCCTTACCTTCTGATCTTGTCTCAAAAGCATGTATAACAAATTTTCCTTCTTACTTGTGATCTCCTCAATAGACATATCATTACAGTTCACTTTGAGCTTCCACTCAATATGATCAACATCTGAAAATATTTCTTCTAGGTCCCTAATAGATAAAGTAGGGTGCATCAACCATACTTGAAGCCTCTAAATGAGACATCGTATCTTGTTGAGGATGGCTGAACATGTGTGGCCCTAGGTGGGGGTGTCTCATAAGGCCCTAACATAATCGTTATAGTCGGGGTGTTAAACCATTTCTGATTGAAATGAAATTGATGTTGATGCTCTTATCTAGATGATAAAGTGATCAACAATGGGGAGTGTTCCAAGATTCCTTACGCCAGATGGGTCACCCAGAAGCTAGAAAAGAGGGAGAGGGAATTCAGGTTCCCTAAGCATCTGTCCAAATGGCTCCATGTACTAGGAATACCTTGTAGGTTAATGCACCTAGTGAACTGGTCTCCAGTGAATATGAGGACCATTAATCCTTTACCAGCCGTGAATTGGGGGAAGGTGATACTCATCATCCACTAATAGGAGCCTCTTCCCTTCATTTCCTCTAGGTCTATGACAATGGTGATATCCCCCTACAAATTAAATGAGAATTATGAGGTCCAAGTTGTTGAGAGCACTCCACAGGGACTCCCATTGATGGATTTCAAAACTTCTGTAAACAAAAGAGATGAAGAATAACTAATTTCCTGATGACACCTGAATAGTAATGTATTGATCTCTTACCTTTGTTAACACCTTAGAAGAACTTCGATGCCAGAAAATCTAAATGTGTTTGTTATGTGGGTTTGCATTCATGAAGCCATGCATTTTGAGTTTCTTGGTGACCTCACTGATATGAAATGTTTTTTTCTTGTACTATAGGATTTCCATCACCGATATCCTATGTGTGGAGATTTCCGAGTCTAAGAAGACTGTTTTGACACGAGATACAATACCACATGCATTCCAAATAAGTAGGGGAATCATTGGGTAAGGGGGAATCTAGGACTGGCCGTAGATTTCATGGCCTTCTCAAAGTTGGAGGACGACCATCCCTGATGTTTTCTGGATTGAGATCTTGTGATCCTGCCACAACCAATAGGCATTGAGCCAATAATGGGAGACTCGAAACATTGGAGTGAGCCTCAGGGTCTCCACTATTTGTAGGGAAGTAATGGACCTCAATATTTATCAAATCCTACTTCCCTTGAGGATCTTCATACCTAGGATAATGGTGGGGTTTGTGGTCATACATAGTGGGGAGCCTTCAAAGCAATCGCCCAGTGGCACAATTGCCAAGGACCATCCCTCTTCGCCATGGTCATTGCGAGCCAGGACTAGGCCAGGGAGGGGGGCTCAAGAAATATGGGGAATGAGTGGGGGAGGAAAGGGGGAAACAAATGTGACTGTGGAAAGGAATCATGGAACATAAGACACTATATCTCATAACCCCTCTCTTCTTGACACCATTGAGGGGCCAGATAGGGGTACGTGGCTGGGTGCCACAACAGAGGAATGAGAATGCTGAGTTGACTTAACTGCTAGGGTATTACCCTAATAAAGGCCTTGGAATTTGGCATCATGAACTGTTCATCACAAGAAGACCAGATAAAGGCACCGACACACCTGCAAAGAGTTTCCCCGAAGAAGACAGTGAGAGAAAATGCGAGGATACCCTAGATAAGAAATATCTTCGATCCAGCTGAAGGCATCTTCTACACATAGATTGATCATTTCTGACACTTGGAGTGATAAGTCCAGTTCCACACAGATGTTGGCCACATCAACCTCCACATAGGATGTGGTACTGTGATCGGAGCATAAAATTATTCCCAGAGAATTGGAAATTTATTTCAGGAAGCCTACATATTGAAAGGGGGGCGGGATCACCGAGTGACTGTGCCAACCCACTGTACAAGGGCACCCCTTACACCGGTGAGCATCCACAGACAATATAGATATGTTGAAACTCCAGTAACCCCATTAACAATGAGCCCTGCACCATGCGTGAATGAATCCCTCCTGTGAGGCGATGACAATGAAAAATGTTTGATGATGGAGATAAAAATTTCGTGCTTGGTTCCTCAAGCCCCAATAACCAACAAAATTTTGAAAATCAAAAAGGGAGGGTGTGGAGGTGCCGAAGACAACCACTAGGGAAAGATACAGGCAAATCAAGAGCTCTTAAATTACCAAAGAGAGCATGTCTATTCACACCATGGATCCTTCACAGAACAATTGAGCCACCCCTCGAGAGACAACCAGGATGTGAGAGAGGGAAGAGGAAGAGGAAGAGCCTCAAAAGACACCGTGGAAGGGAAACTGAGAAACAAGGCCGAGGGGAGTGGGGGGAGGTGGCAGGTGAGGGCACCAATCCTACCGCCTTCGCTGGCAGGGGCACCCTGGACCACAAATCCATCTCCCCAAGTCTAGCATAAAAGTTAGCCGAAGCTGTAGGGCCGACGGGGCTAGGATCGATAGAAGACATGGATGATAGAGTCTACACTAACCCAAAAGAGGAGGCCATAACTTTCGAAAATATTTGAATATGAGGGGGCACGTGAGGCGCATTATTCAGAGGGTGTTTATGCATATGGAATTGTATTTTAGGTAGGCAGTTCAAGTACATCCCTACTAATACTAAATTATTTTACACATGGGATGAGGTTACACCACTAAATAATTGAGGTAGAATAATATCATGAACTACATGAAATCCAAAATCATCACCTAGTAGAGAGTCACTCACAAAATATTTATAAACAACAACAAAGAATTCTGTTCTGCAAAGTTGAATAAGATTTACTGGGAGCACAACATCACTTATAATCACATGTCCCACTATCATGATGTGGAAATTGTACATATATATTCCTTTAATAATACCTTATTGAACATAATATAAAATATGGCGAACAAGTATAATAATTCATTTCTAGATAAACTCTACGATGCTTTTTGGGCCATATTACCACCATATGTACTACTACACAAGAAACACCATACTCGCAGGTGTAAAGGACCAAGACAATGTCTTCCTTAGTGCTCTTACTACCCTCCCTCCAAATATCCATTTACGGATATCTCTCAAAAGAGGAAAAATCACATAAATGGATGGATGGGTTGGAATAGTTAGAGGAAAAAAAGTTTTTCATGCTTCACTACATTGAAGACCACTAGAATCATACTGCATGTTCTTCAAATAAAACTATTCACCAACTCTCATTAGATCTCTGAGAACTGGTGTTGGCTCTAAAAACCCCAAGGATACTAGGAATGATGTCCCCAAAATTGGAACCCTTGTGGTAAGGACCTAACATCATACATAAGGGTTTTCATAATGAAGCCTATTCAATGGACACCATGAATGGGGATCATGTCACACTGCTTAAAAATGTGATATTTATTAAGAAATAAATTTCCTAGAAATTATAAAAATGAGCATCCACATTCGAGTAAGTTGCATCATTCATCCTCACCACATGAAATTAAACTACACAGAACATATCATCATCACCGCATGATGTTAATATGCTATGGAAATTTCATCCTAACAACATGTTGATAAATTATATGGACATTTCCTTATAAAATGATAATAAAATACATTTCCAATGCTCTTACTGTATGACAATACACTTAACAGATCCACAACCCCCATTCCCCTTCACATTGGGTAATCCATTGTCCTTGATGAATGCTATTAAAATGAACGATTTATGTCCTTTCTTCATGACATTAAACATCATGGTTTCTCCAAAACTATGTATGACATGATTATCATTCCCAATGTGATATGCAGGGACTCAGTGATCTTATATATTGTCTCAACCAGTACATCCCACAAAATACTCCTGTTATACCCTTCTTTTGTCTCTACAGTGTAGGGGAACCTTTGAGGCTCCATGGTTCTCACACCGAGCATGGATGACATGAGAATGGGAATCATGGTAGGATATTTCTCTCACATGAAATTCATAGAGGTATTTAATTGATCCATTACGACCCTAAGTGCATGAAAATAAAATGCACGGATTATGTCCCAACCGTATTATGTTAAATTGCATGGTCAATGTCCTTTCCAACTGACATAAAACTACATGTTTCATCCTAAACTACATGCAGGTTGATTATCATCACAAGGAGATATGTATTGATTCCTAAGCTTCAATACATAGTCCCAACCATGAAGTCCCCTCCAATTCGCATTGATCAACATTCTTTATTACTACATGTTGTTAAAGTGTATGGAACTTCATGTACTATGTGTAATTAGATTCTTGCCTATATAGGGTACGTAGTGAAACCTAGATCCCTAATAGTAATCCTAAATTCATCTATCAATTGAAATAATTCATACCTCTACTTATGGATCTGACCTACATAATGTATTTCCTTATCCAGAACAATGTGTGGATTGATTCTCATATTCATGAGATATGTTGTGATGCCTATAAATATTTTCATTTCCCCCAACTAGAAACATAATCACTTTTGTTCTTTGGTCATGAGTCTTCATGGAATGGTGTGAGGTGTTGTTGTGACCATTTTGGATCGCATTCAAAATTGATTTTTTCATGCCACTGCATCATGAACCCCTACATTAGGATTGCCTCTTTACAATCTGGTCCTTATGGCCCTATAATTTCTGCACATTCCCCAACTACACAACTTTAAACTATGTCAAATAATCTTCTCGAGATGACCTTAATATAAATTGAAAATTTCCTCTTGACCACATGATATTTATCAATAAGGAGTTCATCCTTACCATAAGATTTCTAACAGCATGGCCACTGAGTATTATGTGTTCCATGATTCTCATATTCATGGGATATGTAGTGACACCCATGTTCCTTTCATTAGAACCATCTAAATTATTACCACCATTCATGTTGGTTCCTACATCCTTACTGCATGATGTTAAACTACATGGAATCATTTCATTACCACATGATGATAAACTACATAGAGGAATTTTCTTATAGCAAGATGTTAAACTTCATGGAAGAATGTCCTTGTTGAATAAATTTAAACTACACAACATTATTCCCACACTACATGATGTTAAAATGAATGTATCCAAACATGTTCCCACTTCATGAAAATAAATTGTGTAGACTGTCTAGTATTTTCACTCCACTCCAATGGAAAACAAGAGACTTACCTCAGTCAACCAGAGTATGGGGTGCATCCACAATCATTTATGATCACCTCAAATCAATATACCTGACTTTATTAATTGAGTATATAAGGACACTGTCAACCTTCTTTGGCCCATAGAAAGGATACCCATCTTCATGGACCCTTTTACTGAATATGCATTCATGACCATCGATCCTACATATGATCGTATAGATGTCAACCCAATATGTCAATAGGAAAAACGATATTCAAATTATTATGATCCCCAACATCATCACATCAACATTCGACACCCCAGTGTGTATGATCCCAAACTCTTATGACTATACTACTTCAATACTCCTGAACATAGAAACTCGAGCCTTGAATTACATCATTTCGATCGATGCTTAATTAGACTTCGGAGAACTCTTAACACTAGGTATCCAAATAATATTCTCGTGTCACATCCTTTATGTTAGGTTCATGTCATTATTGAGCATAAACAATCTATGATTTTTTCAATGTTGTACATCCTTAAAATCTTTCACAAAATAGTCTAAAATGCAATACCTTAAACTACTAATATAAGTAATTGAAAACATGTCATGTTAAAAACCAGCAAAGGGAGAACTGAAAAAAAGTCCTGTCTCCACAACCTAAACTCTTCATTCCCAAAATTTATAAAAAAATTAGGTAACAAACATAAAATGAAAAAATGGTAATAGATCCAATAACCAAAGTAAAATCTAGGCTATGCTCACTAGACCCATTGGTATAGGAAAATCTTACGGATATATTTGAAACATCTCCTCAGTGCGAGAATATGTTCACTATGTGGTGACACAACCATTAGGGCATTTGAACCCTCATTGAATTTTACATATTTCGCAAATGGAAGTACATGTTTTGGGGTTTTTCAAAACATATTAACCTTCAAGGGAACATGGAATGAATATATACCTTCAGGGACCCTTTTCATGAGTATTCATGCTTGCACATGGATCTGGAATTTGTGTATGTGGTCATCAAAACACATTAATCCCTCTAAAAACATTTTTATTCATGTGAGCCCTGAAATCATTCGGGAAACAATCAACACCCCTATGTGTTTGGAATACTCCTTGTATGAATATCCCACACAATTCTCCATATGTAAGATCTTTGGATCGTGTTTTAATGTCCCCATACCAAAATATCCAAGAGAATTAAATTTTTTTAGACATTAAGTGTAGGTATTTCATACCCTAATCAAATATTGACTTTAAAAAATCATTTATTATCCTTTGATAGACCACGTCTCTTGATTCAAGAACACATTGCATAATGTCCCTGTATTTCACACCCTTATCAAATCTAGATGTTTCAGTCTTAATAAATCTTATATATTCCTTGAAATGAAGTGGAGATAATATTTTCTTGTCCATGCAATTGATGGATGAGGGCCTCGACCCACCAACTGAATAAATATTTTCATTTTCTAAAATGAGCTTAGATACATATGTTCCTTTTCAACACAATGATAGAACCTAGAATTTTAGAATGTCAAGGGACACACCTAACAAGTCTGTGCCATCTCATAATCATATAATAAAACTCTTTGGGTTATTAGGTCATTCATACCCCAACTACCCATAATGTTTTTGTATCCCCAATATTCCATCCTAATAAATCTTAACACTATAAATCATCCATATCCCTTGAAAAAAGATACATGGCTTCAAGGGACCCATTCTCTTGATTGAGCATACATACCCATGGATCTTTCATAGGTTACTATGTCCTCCAACTGATTATATCACTCTAGAAAACTGAATTTTGATCCTCGTGAGCCTCAACAATACCACTCTAGAACTAAGAACCTCATAGTGTTTTAGGTCACTCCTTCCATGTCTGTATCATATCCCATGCTTTGAAAGATGGTCTAAGATAAATGAAAATAAACTATAGCAACAGAAGGTCCAAGATAAAATAATATAAAATAACGTAACCAATGGTTCCATCCAAAATAACTTAAACTATAGAAATATATCAACCAAGCTAAAAGACCATAAACTAATGTAACATATGGTTCAATTTAAATGACCATAAATTAAAATACCATAAACTAAATAAGAAGATATTTGGAGATAAATTAACTTTAATCTAATGAAAATGAAGATCTAAGAAAAAATACCTAAAACTACTATAATAGACGGTCTGAGCTAAAAGACCTCAATAAAATGAGATAGATAGTCTGAGCTAAAAGACATTAAACTAATGCAATATATGGTCCAAGATCAAATGAAATTAACTAAAGAATAAGATGATCTAAGAGGAATGTCCTTAAAAAAATTAGTATATTCTCCAATCTACAAGACCATAAACTAAAATAATAGATCACTTGAGCTAAAAGTCATTAATATAAAGAAAAATATCATACAATGTAAAATACCCAAAACTAACACAAAAGGAAATTATTCTGTGTCACCCTTAGATGGACTTATTAATCCCAAGATTCTTCATGTATATATTCAAAGAAAGAATTTTATAGGACCCATCTCATGCCCATGAAATCCCTCTTTATATCAGGTGATCTCATGATATATGGAATATAATACTTATATAGAACATAGTATGTGGTGAGTCTTCAATATCATTATTGAAAAGATATATTTCAAGAATTCAACATCCAATTATATTAATTCATTCAAATTTAATTCAAATAAAGGTAAGGGTGTCGACAACAAAGTGGCATAATATCAAGATATCATATAAGGAAAAAACTTTGATAGCAATCATAAAAAAAACTCATCCATTCACATTATAAAAAAGGGAAGAATATCCACATTTTGGAGTGTCTCTAAAACATTAATAAAACTTAGTCTAGTGATAAAAAATTTCATGGAAAAAAATATTGACTAAAAATAATATATGGTTTGCACTAGTAGCCCAGTCGAAAGGAGTTTAGCTGGAGTCATCAATTTAGTGTTGGAGTGTTGCCTTCCATATTTTTTCTACCTCTACCTCTGGGAAGAAACATCGACCAGAGTATTCAATTCGTAAACCCTCTTCTGAGTAGTATCTAATGATTTCAATTATTTTGAAAGGATGTACTTCATATGGATGATCTTCTGTTCATTCCTTTATTTAAATGATGTTGAAGCATCCATCTAGGCTATTAGTTTAGACAGAAACTGGTGAACCTACTACAATGCCTCCATCATCTCCCACATATGATTGGAGGGGGGGGGGGTCATCCATGAGGAAATGAAAGACCATTTCATGTGTGTCCATGCCTCTTCAGGTTATGATGATCCACTGCCCAATTTTTTATAGAGGCTTCCGATCAAAACTATCGGCCCCAAAATCAAAAAAAAATTTGTGAATCCCCTCCCCTTGATGGATGAATTTCTATAGAGGTATACGTAATGAAGACATATCTATGATACAAGATCATATCATTATGGTATTAGGAATCGACATTGGAGGAAGATGTTGCAGTAGAAGGATGACCATCAAAACGAATCAATGTTAAAATAATAGATGAATCCTCATACGCCTCTCTCCTAATTAGATTATACACTATAGCCTGCACTAGACGATTGGTATCATCAATAAAATTTGACATATCGTCAAAATAACCATCTAAATAGAGTTTTTTCTTCCTCAAGGACTTTCATAAGTCCTCAATAAATTCGATTAGTTCCACATATATGGGAATTAGTTACTCAAGGGGCATGTACACATAGAAGACCAGTTGGACTATCTCCCCATTAGATTAAGCTGTCACCCAATCCTTGGTGTAATCTCAGTTAAGGAGAGAGGGATCGTCAATATGCAGAAATATGATCAAAAATCTAGTATCTTCATAGGATAGTTTTTTTGTAAAGTGGATGATGATTCCATGATGTCACCTGCGTTAGACACTGGCTAATGAAATAGTGGAAACTCATGAACATATCCAAACTGTTAAGAAAATATGTACGGCGTGTATTGATCACAAATAATCTTCTCATAGACCCTGGATACCTAGATCCCATATATAAGAGAGATAATATAAGATCTATCATCAAGTGAGATTCTTCCATATTCAATAATTAGGCATCCTGGTGTTTAGATGTTAGAAAAGTCAAATTCATCAAATTGGCATAGTGCCCCTTTGACTTCTACTAGGGATAGAGACATAGGAACAACACTAGATATGTTCATCAATTTGAGGATATATATAGGTTCTGGGATCCTAGAGATATTACAGTAATCATAAAAATGGATGTACTCCCCTATCTGGTTGAACATGAACTAGAGAGGACAAAAAATCATATAGGATGTGTTGCCTTATTGGATATAATCCAATATCTGGTAGAGGCATACAAAAACCGGTACCTCCCTATTAAGGAACCACCCTAATACCATATGCTCTTTTATTAGCAATCTGCTATTGGAAATCCCATACAATGACTCCCCAACCAGGAAGGGAAAACAATTTAGAAACATAACAAGAGATCCTACCAACATAAGGTCTGAAGATACCTCTTGGTTCCCCCGATAACCCAATGAGGTGTTTTACCTAGCTACAAGAATGGACCAATACGAGTCGGAACTATCACATAATTTATGGTAAAGGAATTAACATTGGAGAATAATGTTGGGTCTCACCTTGCTTCCACATTGAAAAATATTGATCTAGTTGATGAATGAAATAATCGAGTGCAATTTTAACTCTTTCAATAGATTTCTCCATACAATAGAATTCATATGAATCACCAAAACTAGAGTCTATGTAGGATCATACATGACATCCACAGTAGGATGAAATTCTTCATACATATCTCTAAGAGGATGGATGTTTCCCTATTGTTGGTTATCCCAAAAAATGATACCCACATCACGATGAAGATGATGGTATATGTTGGTACAAGGAAACCAAAGGATAATCATCTCACAAAGGGGATCGAGTTAGTGGGCAAGGATGAATTGAGATATCCACATGTATTCATGGTGATGAACCATTTATATATCATCATTATATTCTTAATAGCTCTACGTCACCCAAAATAGTCATTCTCATTAATCAGAGAAATTGAAACTAGGATGAAGATCCAATTTTGAGTACCAGCTACCCCAGAGGTGTCCAAAGAAGAGATGAATATTCTTGAGTAAATATGGGAAATAGGTTGATGACCAATTTCATGACCACATAGGCATAGTGGTAAACTATATAAAAGATAAAAAAATCCTTAATATTGGGATGTAACTAGGTGACTATCATTAGTAATCGTTTCCTAAACACAGTCATGAGAGCCAGATACCCATCAAAATGGTAGTTCAAAATCTGGGAGAGGTATAGATTCATCTTCCTTGAAGACGAACTCATATAGTGAATGTTTATTAGATAATGTGTAATTATGAATATTGAATTAAAGGTACCTATAGAGGTCATTATTTTCAGTACACATGAGATAGTGTGTATCTGAAATGTGATTCCTTGAAATAATTGCCCTCTAGTTTGATTTTGCTAAGGAAACATGGTATGAACTGAAATTAATCTAAAAATTAGAATGCAGAACATTCTAGAAAAAGAAAACACATAGTCTTGAAAGAAATAAAGCACGAAACGAGTTAACGGTATCATGAACATTGCAGGTATCAGTTAGGGATCCAAGAAAAACACAGAGTGTTTGTAGATCACATTATTTATCAGGGACCCATGGTGTTTATAACCCCTTTAAAAAATCAAACACATCACATGATCCCCCCTTCTTGAGACACATGGTCATTTGAGATAAATATGGTCACATGAATCATCAATAATCAAAAAATCCAGCCAACATATCCTAAAAAATCCTTGATTAAACCATATTCCTGACAAAAAATGTCTGAGGAATTTATCAAACTGATGTTTTTGGTCGAGGAAAATGAGCACCTATGCATAAATAAGACTTTCATAGGAGATTTACTTGAATGTACTTGTGGCATATACTTGTAGATAATGTTTGCAATCATGGTTTGTGGGAGGGACTCATGATTCGAGCAACATTGGGAGCACTCTAAGAATAGGTGGTCAGTCGGATGAATTTTATTAAAAATCCTTATATATAGAAATTTCATGGAATACTATAGGACACCCAGTAGATAAATCATCACAAAAAAACTAGTCCACAACATTGTCAAAATAATTGGTGGGAATTATTTTTCCACAGAACTGAGTCATTGTTCCTATTAATCACTCCTAACAGGGAATTTATTTATTCTCCCCAAATAATTGTTATAATATTCACAAATGAGGAAATAAATGTATATTGTTACAATAATCCATATTAATGAAATGATTAATAGGATGGTCGATGATTTGGGAAGCCCCTAAGAGGTTCATGATCAGGTAACCACTTCAATGTCAAGTGAAGGACCCACAAAAGTCGTTTCACTCATAGCTAGTCCTATAGATTCATTTTCATCAAACCTATATCATCATTTTAAGACCCCCTAAACAACTAAATAATTTCCCCAAGGCCACTTGGTATTTCATTGGAATTATCATGAGAAACCATCCAAAACCATTTGAATATAAAGTTGTATGAAAATAAACTAGAAGGTACCCACACTGTTCAAGAAGATCATGCTCCCAATAATAATTGGGAAGTATATAATCCCTTTATAATATCTCAGAAATCTCACATGACCTTCGATCCTTTGGAACATAAAATTAAAGGGATACAAAGGAGGAGATTAGAGAGGTTCACATATGATAAATGATATCTGATGTGCACCCCTAGCGATCTGAGAGACACCGAACAACCTCTAGGAAGACCACTGAAATGTCATCCTTTCCACAAAAAAAGTCCCCAGGAGTTTCCATACAACTCCACAGAACTCTAGGTATAGGTGGATTTACCATTCCACTACATGATTGCAGACTCCCTATATGAACCATATTGTTATAGTGAGATATCAAAAAAATAAAAATAAAAAATACTTGATATTACTCGTAAAAAATTTCATAATTATTGAAATTTTTAAAATAAAACAATGATGATAAAAAGGTAGGTGGAGAGAGGTTTTCATAGTCACTGAATGACAAGTGACATGTCCCGGATGATCTACATGGAACTGCGAGCCCTTGATGTCATGCCCACCTGGTCTCACTAATTCCCTTTTTCATGTCATCCATGTCTTCAGGACATGTAATGCTCACAAACCCACTTGCGAACCATATTTTTCATGAAAAAAATGGAATATAAGATATACCATTGAAAAAAATCTGCAATATCACATAACTCCCATCCTTTGCTACAATAGACAAAGGTGATCAAAATAAAAGAGGGTAGAGGTACTCATGGTCACTGAAAATTCTACAAATCCCTAGTACACCACTAGTGAGGTCCTGTAAGACCCCAGGACATGTCACCAATGGTCTATTAAGTGACTTATCATAGGACCACAGATCTTGAAAATTTCCCTCAGACATGTCAACATGAAAAAGTGACCTTCATTGAACACATACTGATGAATTAATAATTCCTAATTAAATGGAATAAATATGATAAAGGAAAATACTGACGATCGATAGAAATATAGTAACGTGCTTAAAGCATTACATGATAGAGAATTAGGAAAAAGTGTAATGCTAGGACCCTCCGCTGACTCCAGCATGGACCCACTACAAACACGTCACAGAAACATGTGAGTATCTATGTGGTGATGCCTATAATTCCCCCACCCCAACATGAAATATGGTGAGATTATATGTGTATTGGATTCCTGATGCCTATAATATACAGGATTAAGCTCTCGACTTCTATCGATTTCTCAGAGCAATCATGCGATTGACTAGATTTTTATCAAGTAATTTTCTGGGTGGAGGCCTTAGTAGTCATGTGCTATGAATAAATCACTTTCCGTTATCATTTATAGTTCACGTGAGGGGCCTCTAGTGGGTTATGAAAACTATATCATTCAATCCCCTTGGATCATGTGATATTCAAGATAACTAACATTGAACAAAATCAAGGTATTCAAAATACATTGGTGAGAACCAACATTAATGGTCGGAGGAATATGTGAAAGATATGATCTTTTCCCACATGTTAATTTTTCCGCTCATGAAATGACAGGTGAAAACACTAGGACACAATACCACGATCTCATTACACTTCTAGGAGATCCCACATGGGACCCATGGAATACACCAGGCATACCTAGACAAATCACACATGTCTAACGCAAAAACCACTTTCATCTTAAAGACCCCAGAGTCATTCAACCATTAATTGTGATGTCCTTCAAAAAAATTTCCTGACTCAAATAATGACCTAAGCTCATGTCCGCTGAGTCTCTTAAAAGAAAGTGGACATAAAAGCCAGGCCCTTGTAGAATTCTCTTTTCACATTAGTTGTGACGTGTGATACCATCCATACATGTATCCTAGGTCTGAAAATTTCTTCCATAGGTGTCATCTAATTCATACAACACATCCCGAACTACACCACACAAAATCATCTAACACCATCCACACATGTCATGCCTAGTCATGTAATGCCTTTTAGGATATGCCTAATATGTCATGAGACACCCTATAGACATGATTTATATGTCCCCAAGGCATCCTAGGACTAGAAAATATAATCTATCATTGTCATGTAATTTATAATCAATATGGAGGCCTTAGTGTGTATGCCTCGACATATTTGAACTATAATAATTTTTAATCTCACCATAATCATGATAGATAGGATGCCTTCCTAAAGGCAGAGCTCTATGCCAGCCCCCCCCCCCCCCCCAAGGACCATTCCAGTACATAGGTCTTGTATCTATACACCATGAGGTTTATCATATACTCCCCTTATTTATCACACTAAACATGGATCATGTGGTCTTATGGTAATGTTACAAATACCAAACTGGCATCATAAATATCTTCCATCTATTGGACCCTCATTTTGTATGCCTCTCTATAATGGTGTCTAAGATGAATCTGATTCCTTCCATACTCAGGATACGTAGGCTACCTCTCATTGATGTTTGGGTTCCATATTGATCATTCATGGTTACCACAAAATCTAATTCCTTTATTCAATGTAATAACATTGGATGACTTATATCACTTGTTTCTCACACTGATCATGACTTACATGAGATAAGGGTGTTTCTTAATCATGTCATCTACACAATGAGTATTTAACATGATAGTGGCAACCAAAATATTTATGTCTTAAAAGAATAAAATATTCCAACTCAAAATCGTTCAACATTAAGGATATGTAAAATTCCCTAGATTATATAATATTTAAGGATTACTAGGGAACACATATATGTTCTTCTACATGATGTGTATCTTCACAGGTTATGAAAACTATGCGGTTTTTATTCATTTGGGGAACAATATATGTATGGTTCCCTATACTAGCACAATCTGATCCTTCAAATATTAACCACCACCCCATATCGCAACGTTTGCTAAAAAACAAGGTTATAGGGATTTATAATATACATAACTTCTATTACTAATAAATTTATAAAAACCTCATATACATATTGATGTTCTCACCAAAGAGATCCCAACCATATTCATATAAAATATAATTATCATATAGTTATTTTATTAAGGTAATTATTACCGTATAGGGATGAGTAATAGATTCAATAACAAATCTTAAATATATTAGAGCATCCTAGAGTAGGTCACAATTCACCCCAAAAGTGTGTGATGAGCTCAACTTCCCATCCTCTTGACCAATGCGAGTCCTCAAGAGTCACTGGGTCTTGAAACCCATATGATCGCTGATCTTGGGAAATAAGGTTCCTACCCAGATTTGGATCATGGATGTATTGGAATTATCTATGGAAGACAAGAAAAATTGTTGAATCGATGTGCACAATTGAGTGAGCCCATTAAATACCAAACACTAAAACCATCAATGGAGATCCCATTTGTTGATCCCCATCTAAAACCTAATGATGAAATGGAATATCACAATAACATTTATATCTATGGTTAGAAACCTATCTAATTTGGGATACTCATTTTTACCATAAGTTCCATTGAGACATCATGGAACTCTTTGTAATTAGGCCCCACCCATCACATAATAATTCCATTTCATTCCTCATATGAAAGGGGTAAAACATAATAATATAAAATTATTATTTAAAATTTAATGTTCAAAATGTTAATAATTACCCCAATGAAAAAAACATTATCATAAACCATCCAAATAATATGTTTAATGGTAATAAAATCATAAATCATTTGTAAAAATGTTCATAACCATCCAAATAAAGAATAATGAAGACATCAATAATAAATATACCCCACAGATCCAATTTATAATCGAGGGATGATGTTTTTGAAGAATAAAAATACCAAAATAATTTCATTGAAACATGTTCAGAAAAATAAAATTTTCCATTAGAGAATGAATTTTTTAAAATAAAATATCACAAAATATTTTTCAACACACATTTATTTGATAATAATATTTTAATATAAAAATTTAATCCTTAATACATTGAGTCGTCATGATTATATAAATTCTTTACATGATCTACATGTTAATGTAATGAATCCTTTCATATTTTTGTTAAATGACAATGGAGTTTTGTTTTGAAAAATGAAATTAAACTTACTTTATAAAAATGAAAAAAATTAAATCATGGGTAATTTTATTTTAATAAATCATTTTGTGGATGTTAAAAAGACGTAATTTTTTTAGAAAACATGGGTTTTGAAGAAATAATTCTTGACTAGAGAGCATTAAAAAGCTGGATTTTCCAAAAACAAATTTCTCAGCAATTTTATGTACTTTGGGTGGAAAACTTGTACTATTATATGAATAATTTCATTAATAACCAAATATGATGAAAATATATTTAGTTTATGAAATAAAAAATAATTACCCTAATGATAAAATTAACATAATTACTCCCGAATAATGATGAGTCAGTGAAATATACCTTTACTATTTGGGAAGCTTTTGAATCCAAATCCCCATGAAATAAATAACCTCAAATAAAAATTAAAATATCATGAAGTGGAATTTATTCCTTATAAAAACATCAAAAATCTTATTATATAAAACAAAATACTCATGAATTGGAGAATATGGAAAATGTACCACGAAAGTAAAAGTGAGATGAGGAACCCTTACCTCATATCTGATTTCCATTTTCTATGTTCATACCTATTAATAATATATATAGTGTTAATATATATCTATTACAGAACCATGATAATGTATATAATACAACATATGATATACTTATAGTATTTTATCACCCAATAAATACAAATTCTTTATTAAAATCACTATTTATAGGGATAATTACTTAAATTTTCATGTATGTTTTTTTGAATATTTTGGTCCCTTACAATGATCATAGTTACATAATCTGTAGAATGTTAATAATTATATTATTATCATATTTATTCACTATATATGTATTTACATTAATATATAATTTTTAGAGATAACAAATATTTTAAACTTATGCATGAAAAAGGTTTCAATTTTGTCAATAGATGGAATTAAAGAAATATAAATACCACATAAGAATGATTATTATTTTATAAATATATAATTTATAAAAATTAAATATACCATATTACCATCCATGTAAAAAATAAAATGAAACAAAATTCAAATTCTTATGTGGAGGTGGTAATACTCACGCACACACTGGCGGTGTTATTTTTTTTACATAGATTGGATGTAAGAAGATAAATTAGAGATAATTTTAAAAAAATATATGTCATTCATAAAACATATCTTAATTAATTTTATCATTATTACCTTCCATGTAAAGCGTATGTGAAAATTCAGTGAAATCACTTCGTGAGGGGTTAGTCCATTATACAAACAAGATATGTTATAGTAACTCCCACAATATGTAATGTAATAAGGTAGATCTGGTAAATTAATTAAAAAATGATAATAATATAATTAATATAAAATAAAAATATTAAATACAAAATTATATCCATCATTAAATGGTGGTTGTGGAAAATGAATTACATGAGTTCAAGAGGTGGTAGTCATCCGTACAGAGGATCGATTGTTTTATTTACCATTTGATTGAAGTGATGATGGATATAAGTTCATTAATTATAATAAAATCATATATGTATATTTTTGATACTTTTGTTTTTATATACTTATAGTTAAATTATATTTTAATAACGTGTAATAATAATTGAAACAAAATGAATGTTTAATAATTATACCTCTTCTTTGAAGGGCCACATTATGATTGCACTTAGAGCCATATTGGGATGGTCTCCTAATAAAAGTATGTCTTAAAATATGTTTTTTAGTATTTATTAAACTTATCTTATATGTTTTAGCATAAAATTAAGGTTTCTAAATGTTTTGTATATATTGACATACAATAAGAGGTTTACATGTTTTATGTCATATTTTACCCTTATTATCTTAGTTTAACACACATTAAATCCATTTATCACTTATCCCTATTAATTAATTTATTCTGTTTCCACTATTTTTTATTTATAAAAAATACATTGACAATGTTTCATTATATATATTATGATGATTCAAAATATTTAATCTATTTTTCTAAATTCAAATCATATAAGCAGTGGAATTTAATTTAAATTTAAACACATAAGTGCATAAAAAATATGGTTACTAATGAAGAAAGTTCAAATGTTTATAAATGTTTTTATATTATAATCCAAAATGAAATTTCATTTAATGAACTAAATCATATAAATTTAAAAATAATTAATAATAATATTATTTTTAACAAATATACTATATTATATAAATTTGTAAATAATTTAAATTAAAATTTACGGTTTAATAAAAATATAAGTTTTCATTATTCATTAAAAAAATAATCGTTCCAGAAAATTCAAAAAGATAAAAATGAATGATATTTTTAAAATGACTATTTAGAAAGTAGTTTTTATTCTATAAAAAATTCTAACTATGTTAAATTATTATTTGAAATTATATGTGAAAATATTCAGTAAAATGCCTTTTAGAAAAATAAAATTAATCAAAAAAAATTTCTTTTTCATTCAAATGTTTTTCATATTATTTCTTATTTATAGATAAAAATTGAATAAACATTATCCATTATAATTTTCATAATTTAGTTTTTTATATTAATTCTTTCCATCTTAATATAATTTAGAATTTTTATATTTAAATAATAATATTTCAATTAAATATCATGATTCATTTGGAACCAACATTTCATGGATCAAATGTTATTGAATATATTGGATTTATATAAAAATAAATAAATCATAAATTCTTGGGGTTATTTTTTATATTATAATATTTACAGGTTGTTTAATATAAACTATCAAACATGATTTTCCTCTTTTAAAATATTGCAGTGTTTATGACATTATCTTTTTATCAACAAACATTACAAAAGATGATATTCAGGTATAAATATAATATAAATATTATAGTTGAATACGTGAATAAATAAATTAACCATATAGATTTTGGGTTTCCTTTTCAGATCTAATTTATAATTATATAATGTTCATTATTAATCATCAAAATAATATATCTTACCAAATACAGATATCTCAAAGAAAATATATCAAAAAAATTTATATTCCTTTTCTTTTGTATTTTATATATACCATTTATCTCATTTTTATATTCATGAATTTTATAATTCATAATTTTTCACTATCAAAATCCCAATGTGTTTATCTAATTATACAAAATAATAAAAGTGATTGTTGAATTAAATTACCAAGAAAATGTAATGAACATCTCAAATTACCAATGATTACAAATAATAATATTATTTTTTAATTATTAAGTTATTAATATAATTCCCCTTTTGTTGAATAAATCAAAACATTTATCAGTCCCAGCAATAATAGTACCCTAATATGAATATTATATTAGAAAAATTATGTCTATGATATTTCTAGATATCTTCTAGACATATTAATTACTTTTAGATCCTTATGCCATTAGTTATGACCTAAAATAATTTTCTTTTTTCCCATTTTAGAATGTAGATTATGATAAAAGGTGATATCTAAAGTACCCATTTATCCATGAATTTATTGTAATATAATTCAAATATAATTTTTCATGTTTTTATTCTATAAAAAATATTGTTCATTTGACAATGAAATTTTACTATATTAGATTACCTATAGTGTTTGAAGAATTTATATAATTTTTAATTTTATATCTATATCTGAGAACATATTTAAAATGATAAATTTTTTTGTTGATAATCATAGAGAAATGGAACTCACAGATTAAATTTCTATTATTCAGTTGATTTCATGTTTACAAAGGGATTTTAATATCATAAAAAAATTATTAATATGATGTTATGGAATTAAGATATATGATGAGTTTTTTATGGAATCTTCCGAATATTGGGATTTCATAAAATAAAAATAAAACATCCTAAAAATTTTTAATTTGTTTTTTTATAAATTTATTATTGAATAAGGATCTATTTTATTGTCATATTTCTTATAATAGCATATGGTTACAACTCAAATGATATAAATAGATTGAGGAATATGAAAGATAATGAGTTTAAAAATTTATAATACATTAACATGATAAAACATATAATATTTTATGTATGAAAGGGAAAATTTCAAGTGGTGATGGGATATTTTCATTTGTTAAATTTGTTAAATTCCTTGTTTGAGAATACCAATGCACAATGAAAATTGATCACATTATGATTTACTATTAATTTAAACCAATATAATATTTTTGTTAATGATAATAAGTTATAACTAATCAATTTTACAACATTTTTTTAATTAAATATATTTCAATTATTATTTGTTAAATACTAAAATCAAAATTAATCTTTTTATGGTTTAGATGGAATGGAAACAGGATTTTGGGAGACCAAGACGATGATTATGTAAAATTCTCCAGACATCATGACATACAATTCACATTTGATTTAAATATTTCAAATAAAAAAACATATTCCCTTTTAATATTGATCAACATTTATGGATTATTCAAAAACAATGTATGGTATATATAATAAAAATAAATCTAAGCTGAATTTATCCATTTAGAGGCCCAATTGAAGTAATTTTTTCACAAAAAAATATTTTCTTAATGTTAAGTTAGCAAGTTCATAATTTTAAAATATCTCTAATTATGGAACTCTAATTTATTAAAAAAATTATAAAAATAATGAAATTTTTCCTGATTTTTTTTTTCACATTTCATATGTAATTGTTTAATAGGACTAAATTTTTTCATATTGGAATTCAAAAATATATGTGAAAAATGTAGAACTACCCTTGGACTTTTAATACTTATACTATATTTTTAGTTTTTAAGGTCACATAGGAGAAATGGTTTTATAATTTTATATAGTTATTTTTATTATTCTTATAAAATTATAAGTTTTTGAGTTCACTATCATCATAAGGTGAGAATAAATTATGAAATACACTCAATCATGTCACATCCTCCTCTTAATGGAAAACTAAATGGTGGATAATCATTATGTGAAAATTATGCTACTTTTAACACAGTTTTGTAAGATAATTCATCAAATAATATACTAGTTGTTTTAGTTTGGATTTGTTACATATGTTTTTTATTGTATTTTATAATTTAAATATAATATCATAGTTCATTCTAAAACAATTATGTATTATCTTCACTAATAATCACTTTGATTCACCATGGAAAGCATATTTTTTTTGTTTATGAGCATAGGTACCCAAATATATGACATTATCATTCAATTATTATGTTCTATGGTTGCCCTGTAATTAACCATTATTTGTGTAATATGGTTAATAATATTTCCATAAAATTTATAATTTTATGTTAATTGAATAAAGGGACTAGTGGATAACCAATATTCTAGTAAAACACAACCATTGAATTACTCCAAAACTCAATGAAACTGTAAGACAAACGTACATAATTTTTTTGTGTAGTAATCATAATGGTATCAAATTCTTGATTATATCATGTCACACAATTCATATAAAAAAATATTAATGGTGTTATGATTCATTGTTTAAATTAATCAATTTTTAGATTGCCAATTTTAATTTTGATATAAATATCTTATCAAAATTATCATTTAAACCCAAAAAATACTATTTGATTGATTACCTTGGATTTGTAATATACTATTTATAATTATTTAATATTAATTAATTTTCTATGTACTGAGTTAATTTTTAATCCAATATCATGAAATTATATATATATATAAACATGTTATTCTAAATAATTTAACTAATTTTCTATACCATAACATAGATAGTTATAAAAAACATTAATGAATAATGTTTCAATACAGAAAATATAGTATTCCATGAAACTTGGTTCACCATGATTGGTTTATGGGGTTATATAAATTGGTTTTATAGTGATTATAGCATTTCTGTTAAAAAAATTAGGCCATAAAAGAATTTCAAGATTTTTATTGGATAAAAAAGCTTAGTTCTACCTATCAATAAAAAAAATTTCATGTATTTAATTATTACCTTATTATAATAACCATACGACATAAATCCTTAGGTTATCATTATGAATTTTAATAATATTATTTTTGGATTATGATGATAAATAAATATATTTTATGCTATTTTTTTGTAAGTGTTTAGTCTAACATTGTTTCATAAATGATTTCCCTAATCAATTATTTAGTTGATGAAAAAAATAGTAAAAATAAAATTTCTTACCATTTTAATGAAAATTCATGGATGTTAAATAATATATTTTTTAGTAATATATGATGAAATTGATTTACATTTTTATTAGGACTTACATATTTTGGAAAATAAAGGAAATTGAGTATTGTATATCAATAATGAAAGTCAATGAAGATTTTGAGACATGAAATACCTCTATAAATAAATGATCCTATTATTATACCAATGTTTTAATTTTATTCAGAATGTATTTATTAATAATAAATTAAGTGTATTCTAGTCTGGCCATTGCTTGTTGAGGGATAAATAGTGCACACACAACATATGTCAACCTATAATCCCTTGAGAATGTTGAAGAAATATCATATTCATTTGGGAGGGTTATTTAGTGATTTATTTCCATTATAATTTGTTTTTGTATACAAATACATCCTCTAGATTATATTTCTTCCCAATAAATTATTTTTTCTTTGTTGATAATATTTAATAATAGTTTATTATTGGATAACAATCACTAAACATAAGGAACTAGAAATATTATAAAAAAGTGTATGGATCATGTAATTTATCATGCCTTGTGATTTAAATTATTTATTACTATACCTATCATCATCATAATCATTATTTAATTGATTACCACATCCTCTATTTTGAAATTCCTAATGGACAATGATGTCACAGAGATATGGGAGTGTGTCCTTATGGGATAATTATACAAAATCATTCAAAATAAATATAATTAATTTCAAATAATTATACCATTAAAAATACTAACATATACGGTCCCTCATATATATCAATCAATATATTCGACCCACATGAATATAAAAAAGTAAATATGTAAATACAAAAATATATTTATAAGGTTCACCGCTAATGTGAGTGACTAAATATTTACATGGATTGGTTCAAATATGTCAAAATAGTGGTTGATTAAAAAAACTAAATACCCATGGGGATTCTAATTTCATGACAAAGAATTTTTATCAAATAAATTTATTATATCATGATAGGTTTTTGTATACTATATCCCTCAAATTTATTATGTGTGTTCCCACATCGTTGTTGAATAAATATTCTATACACTTAAAAATATATTATCATCAAACGATAGATTTTATTACAATTAGTAGAACACCAAATTTCATATTTCATAGAAATTAAAACATGAAAATTGGTATTTATTACAATTTAAATTTCCATTGAATAGAAATAAGGGGAATTTTTATGTTTCATTATTCATAAATATATTGATATATTTTTTATATAAAAAAATCATGATCCACTCATACTGATAACCATTATTACATTTTCATATAGGAAGACTTTATACCATTTTATACTTATTATTCATCATCTCATAAACCGTATTATATTTGGTAAAAATAAAAAAAGTCTTTTTACCTCCATTATTCATCTATCATTATTTCTTATATTAATCATGTAATGACCTGAAATTGATGCCACAAAATCAGTGCTCCAATACTGTTGGTTATGAGTCCTCAGCGCACCTCCACTTACACTAGAGGCTATTGACTAGTAGCAATGGTCTAAGGTGTGATAATGGGGAGACTATTCCCTTATATCAAATTATGGAATAATAGAAATAAAAACATTTCATACACAATATAAAACAAATAGAGTGTGGATATATTAAATAAAAAATATAGAAAATGGTCTAATTATAAATGAAAAATCTATTAAATAACAAGTATCTATTTCATAAAATACAAAACATGTAACCCACAGGCTCTACTGTACATATACAAGAGTAAAAAATAAACTCAAAGTTAATGTAATGGGATCTAACCCTAACATTGAGCAACAGCATGTACCCGGCCTCTAGAAACGGTCGAACTACACAACCATGATTAGATAAACTCATACAAGCTTCCTTGGTCGAAAAGATACTATATCACTCAACCCTATCAACCATGAAACTATCACTACGGGAAAAATAGGCATTTGCGACGGGGTTATTTGCCCGTCGTAAATAAGTAGCCTTTTGCGACGGGATAGCTTTCCCCGTCGCAAAAGGACTGGCGCGGTTTGCGCGCCAAATCGCGGGAAACTTATTTGCGACGGGGGAATATTCCTGTCGCAAATAACCGGCGGCGGTAAAAGGTATTTGCGACGGGAATATTCCCCTGTCGCGAATAACTATTTATCCGTTGACCGTAATAAATGTTGGCTAAGGTATTTGCGACGGGTACCGTCGCAAATAATACTATTTGCGACGGGATACCCGTCGCAAATGGGCCCGTCGCAAATAATCTAACCTATAAATACCCCCCATCCGTTTTTTTCATTTCATTCTCATTCTCTATCTTCTCCTTCTCTCAAAATTATATTTCTAGAGTTTAATTTTTTTCCAGTTTAATTTTTTTCTCCGGAGCTGATATTAATGTTTTGAAGGACGATCAGAGCAGATCAATTTTCAAGGTATTTATGTTCATTTTAATTTAATATTTATTTTTAATTTTTTATTAGTTTCAATTATTCTTAATTAGTTGTAATTTAATTATATTTACATTGTTTTATTACTTAATAAATTTAAATTATTAGTATTGTTCATAGTTAATGGTAATTAGGAATAATTAGTAATAATTTTTAATAATTTTTAATAATTTTTAATAATTAAGTATAAATATTAATAATTAGTAATAAATACCAATAATTAGGAATAATAACATTATTAAATTATTAGTCTATTTTATTATTAATATTAAAATAATATAATTTTTTATATATATACAATTCTCTTTTCATCTGTGTGTTTGCTGTCTTCACATGTATTATTTGTATGTGGAGATAGAAAACGCACAGATGAAAGGAGAATTGTATATAAATTAGAAAATTATATTATTTTAATATTAATGATAAAATATATTAATAATGTTATTATTTGTAATTATTGGTAATTATTCCTAATTATTCATAATTATTCATTTAATTACTAATAATTAGGAACAATTATCAATAATTATCAATAATTAAGAATAATTAGTAATAATTAGTAATAATTAACAATAATTAGTAATAATTAGTAATAATTATCAATAATTAGTAATAATTAGTAATAATTACCAATAATTAGTAATAATTACCAATAATTAGTAATACATACCAATAATTAGGAATAATTAACAATAATTAGCAATAATTAGTAATAATTAGCAATAATTACCAATAATTAGTAATAATTAGTAATAATTACCAATAATTACCAATAATTACCAATAATTATCAATAATTACCAATAATTAGTAATAATTAGGAATAATTAGTAATAATTATGAATAATTAGTAATAATTAGTAATAATTAGTAATAATTATTAATATTTAGTAATAATTAGTAATAATTAGTAATAATTAGTAATAATTAAGAATAATTAGTAATAATTAGTAATAACTAGGAATAATTAGGAATAACTAGGAATAACTAGGAATAATTAGAAATAATTACCAATAATTACCAATAATTATTAATAATTAGCAATAATTACCAATAATTACCAATAATTATTAATAATTAGCAATAATTACCAACATTTAGCAATAATTAGTAATAATTAGTAATAAATACCTAAAATTAGGAAAAATTAGGAAAAATTAGGAAAAATTACCAATAATTAGGAAAAATTACAAATAATTAGTAATAATTACCAATAATTAATATTAATTACCAATAATTAGTAATAATTACCTATAATTAGTATTAATTACCAATAATTAGTAATAATTAGGAATAATTACCAATAATTAGTAATAATTACTAAGGATTAGTAATAATTAGTAATAATTAGTAATAATTACCAATAATTACTAATAATTAGTAATAATTAATAATAATTAGTAATAATTAACAATAATTACCAATAATTTGTAATAATTACCAATAATTACCAATATTTAGTAATAATTAACAATACTTACCAATAATTACCAATAATTGCCAATAATTGCCAATAATTCCCAATAATTGCCAATAATTGGCAATAATTAGCAATAATTAGTAATAATTCGTAATAATTAGCAATAATTAGTAATAATTAGCAATAATTAGCAATAATTAGCAATAATTACCAATAATTAGTAATAATTAGTAATAATTAGCAATAATTAGCAATAATTAGCAATAATTAGCAATAATTAGCTATAATTAGGAATAATTAGTAATAATTAGTAATAATTAGTAATAATTAGTAATAATTAGTAATAATTACCAATAATTAGTAATAATTAGCAATAATCAGCAATAATTAGCAATAATTAGCAATAATTAGTAATAATTAGCAATTATTAGTAATAATTAGTAATAATTAGGAATAATTAGTAATAATTAGGAACAATTAGTAATAATTACCAATAATTAGTAATAATTACCAATAATTAGTAATAATTAGTAATAATTACCAATAATTAAGAATAATTAGTAATAATTAGTAATAATTAGGAATAATTAGGAATAATTAGTATTAATTAGCAATAATTAACAATAATTAGCAATAATTAGCAATAATTAGCAATAATTAGCAATAATTACCAATAATTAGTAATAATTAGTAATAATTAGTAATAATTAGTAATAATTAGGAATAATTAGTATTAATTAGCAATAATTAGCAATAATTATCAATAATTATCAATAATTAGCAATAATTAGCAATAATTAGCAATAATTAGCAATAATTAGGAATAATTAGGAATAATTAGTAATAATTACCAATAATTAGTAATAATTCCCAGTAATTAGTAATAATTAGTAATAATTATCAATAATTAGTAATAATTAGTAATAATTAGCAATAATTAGTAATAATTAGGAATAATTAGTATTAATTAGGAATAATTAGCAATAATTAGCAATAATTAGCAATAATTAGCAATAATTAGTATTAATTACCAATAATTAGTAATAATTACCTATAATTAGTATTAATTACCAATAATTAGTATTAATTACCAATAATTAGTAATAATTAGGAATACTTACCAATAATTAGAAATAATTACCAATAATTAGTAATAATTAGTAATAATTACCAATAATTAGTAATAATTAGAAATAATTACCAATAATTAGTAATAATTAGTAATAATTACCAATAATTAGTAATAATTAGTAATAATTAATAATAATTAGTAATAATTAACAATAATTAACAATAATTAGTAATAATTACCAATAATTACCAATATTTAGTAATAATTAACAATACATACCAATAATTACCAATAATTGCCAATAATTGGTAATAATTAGTAATAATTGGTAATAATTAGTAATAATTGGTAATAATTAGTAATAATTAGCAATAATTAGCAATAATTAGCAATAATTAGTACTAATTAGCAATAATTAGTAATAATTAGCAATAATTAGTAATAATTAGCAATAATTACTAATAATTAGTAATAATTAGTAATAATTAGTAATAATTAGTAATAATTAGTAATAATTACCAATAATTAGTAATAATTAGCAATAATTAGTAATAATTAGCAATAATTAGTAATAATTAGCAATAATTACTAATAATTAGTAATAATTAGGAATAATTACCAAAAATTATGAATATTTATCAATAATTTGGAATAATTACCAATAATTTGGAATAATTACCAATAATTTGGAATAATTACCAATAATTTGGAATAACTACCAATAATTTGGAATAATTACCAATAATTAGGAATAATTACCAATAATTAGGAATAATTGCCTTATTACATTATTTGTATATTTTATGATTAATATTAAAATAATATAATTTTCTATATTATATACAATTCTCTTTTTTTTTCTGTGTGTTTTCTGTCTCCACATGTAATATTGGAATTCTTTTTCAAAATTATCAACCTACTCGCCAATGGAGAGGTGAAAGTGAATGTCAATATTACATGTGGAGACAGAATATTAATCACACAGATGAAAGGAGAATTGTATATAATATAGAAAATTATATTATTTCAATATTAATAATAAAATATACTAATAATGTAATAATGTTATTGTTATATAATTAATATTTATGAAAAAAATTATATTAGTATTATTAAAAAAAAATAAAAAATTAATATAATATTAAAATTGTCAATATTTGTAACAGGTTTTGCTTTATTCTCAATATATTCGATCCTTTCTTGAGTGTTTTTTCTAACAAATTATTCAAAATCAGTAATGCTTTTATATTTTATAGACAAATATGGAACAACGAGGTCGTCAACAGTCATTATTAGATGACCGCATATGGATAAATCAACGTAGAAATCCAAATGGTTCTGGTTTAAATCCAGTATATATAGAGGGTGTGGAGATTTTTTTATCATTTGCGGCATCAAATCCAGAATTTGTTTCAGAAGGAAAAATAAAATGCCCTTGTAGAAAATGTGCATTGAGAACGTTTGACACGTTTGACAAAGTGGGGGAACATCTCTTGCGTTTTGGTTTTCAAGCATATTATGTTTTTTGGTATCAACACGGTGAACGCAGTTCCAGAGCAGGTGATACCAACTTGATTCCAGATCCATCCTAGTTTCAAGATTTAGTACATGATGTTGCAGGTTCATCTGTTCAACATACAGAAACTCCGGCTGATATAGCTTCAAATCCTGAGTTGGTACCATCTGAATTTTATGAGTTGTTGAAGTCTGCAGAGGATGCATTATATCCTGGCTGCAAGATGAGCAAATTAGAAGTAGTTGCAAAATTTATGGCTATCAAATCAGATAACGGAATGTCAAACACCTGTTTTGACCAGATATTTTCTTTGCTAAAAACACTGTTACCCGAAGGAAATGTTTTACCTGCAAATTACTATAAAAGTAAGAGGCTGGTTCGAAATTTGGGACTTACTTGTCAGAAGATTCATGCATGTTCAAATGACTGCATTTTATATTCTGGGGAAAATGAGTCGTTGGATAGTTGTACCACATGTGGGCAACTGAGATATAATGAAGGACAACACGGGAAGTCTGGTTTGATTCCTGTAAAACAGTTGAGATATTTTCCGCTTACATCCAGACTTCAGCGTTTATTCATGTCTAAGAATACAGCGACAATGATGTCATGGCATAAAGAGAATATTTCAACCGATAAAATCTTGAATCATCCAGCCAATGGTGATTCATGGAAACATTTTGATAGAGTGCATCCATCCTTTGCTTTAGAATCTAGAAATGTTCGACTGGGCTTTTCCACTGATGGTTTCTGTGCGTTTGGATCTTATGGTAGTCAATATTCATGTTGGACTGTTTTTTTAACTCCGTACAATTTACCTCCATGGATGTTGATGAAGGAGCCATATATCTTTTTGACTTTACTAATTCCAGGACATCCGAAGAAAAATATTGATGTTTATTTGAAGCCATTGATTGATGAATTAAATTTATTGTGCAGTACTGGTGTTAGTACATATGATGTTGCAACGAAACAGAATTTCATACTGAGAGCAGCATTGATGTGGACAATAAGTGACTTCCCGGCTTATGGGATGTTATCTGGCTGGAGTACACATGGTCAGAAATCATGTCCTTACTGTATGGGAGAGAACAAAGCATTTATGCTCATTCATGGAAAGAAACCTTGTTATTTTGACTGTCGTCGCAGATTTCTTCCAGCTGATCATCCTTTTCGCAGAAACAGATCTCATTTCAGAAAAGGAAAAGTTGAAAGGGATGGACCTCCAAAAATGCTATTAGGTTCGGAGTTAAAATCAGTTGTATTTTCATTACCTCCCATCACTTTTGGTCCCACAATAAACCAACAGAAAATTTCTGGATTTGGGAAAGAACACAATTGGATTAAACGTAGCATATTTTTGGGATTTTCCATATTGGTCTGATTTGTTGGTCCGCCACATGTTGGATGTCATGCATATTGAGAAGAACTGTTTTGATAATTTGTTTCATACAGTTTTGGATACGCCAGGAAAGAGCAAAGACAATGTAAATGCACGTTTAGATCTTGCCCAAATTTGCAGGCATCCAGAATTGGAACTCTTTGAGAATGTCAGAACAGAAAGGTTACTGAAACCAAAAGCAGCTTATACATTGTCTAAAGAAAACCGTTTATTATTTTGTCAGTGGATTGCAGATTTGAGACTTCCAGATGGTTGTGCTTCAAATTTGGGTAGATGTGTAAAGAATGGTCATATTACTGGATTAAAAAGTCATGATTGTCATGTTATAATGGAGAGACTTCTACCCATTGGATTAAGAGGTCTGTTGAATTCTGTGATTTGGGATTCCATAACTGACATGTATCTTTTTATTCGGGAAATTTCTGCGGCTATGGTAGATTATGATGCTTTAGGAAAACTTGAAAAAGATGTTGTTGTAATTATATGTAAACTGGAAAAAATATTTCCGCCGTCTTTCTTTGACTCAATGGAACATTTGATGTTACATTTTCCATATGAAGCCAAATGTGGAGGTCCGGTACAGTTTCGATGGATGTACCCATTTGAAAGATGCATGCAAAAATTGAAAAGAAAAGTACGTAACAAAGCATCTGTTGAAGGATCTATTGCAGAAGCTTATTTGCAAGAGGAAATATCTTTTTTCTGCTACCATTATTTTGAATCTGAGTATCCTTCAAAACACAACCGAATGGGACGGAACGAGAGGAATATTGATGAAATCGATAATCAATTATCTGTTTTCAACCAGTCAGAGCTTGGTTTTGGTGGAGTTTATGAACGCTGGCTTTCAGATCATGAACATCAGAGAGCTCATACGTATGTTCTGCTCAACTGTGAAGAGATGACATCAGTTGTACTGTAAGTGTTTATATCACTTATTCTATCATTTATGTTACAGTAAATAACTTTGGTTTTAATAGGTTGTATGATAATCATATCAAGAAACAAATTCCACAAATTACAGCAGCTGCTCTCGAAGAACGTCGACTGAAAAATTTCTCTCAGTGGTTTCAAAAACTGGTAACATAAATTCTTTATCTTTTAGCAACTCATTCAATGTATAGTTTACTATATTGATAATTATTTCACAAATTTTCAGGTGTCTCGACATGCTGATAAAATTGACAAACGACTGTGTGTATTGTGTAACGCACCTTCCAAACTTGTTAAAACTTATAATGCATATGTGGTGAATGGATTTAGATTCCACACACATGCATATGGGGAATCGAAAAAAACAATGAACAGTGGAGTTACCTTGAGAGGATCTCATCATCGAGAAAATGAAGTTGACTTTTATGGCATACTTGATGAAATCATTGAACTCTGTTATCTTGGACAAAATTACATAACCATGTTCAAATTTCGGTGGTTGGATAGAGAGAGAGGCGTGCGTGTTCATCCGACTCATGGAATCATCGATATTAAATGTAAAAGTGTTCTCGCAGTAAATGAACCATTCTTATTGGCTCAACAGGCATATCAAGTTTATTACGCGAAGAACTGTGCAACATCAAGAGAATTGACTGATTGGTGGAGTGTAATAAAAATCAAAATTCGAGACAATCAGTTTAGTCAAAGTGAATGTGCTTTCACTGATGTGCAAAGAATTGAAGTTTTTCAAGAGAGTACTCAAAATCAATCTTTTTTACAAAGAGACATGAGTATCGATGACGACACCCCACATTTAAGAGTCGGTGATGACGATGATGTTAATGATGTCACATATGAATTTGAAATGGTAAGAGATGAAGCAACTGTAACTCGAATGGATATCGATGATATTGAGGAGGAATATGAAGATGACATTGACATATATGAAGATGATGATGAAGATGAACACTGATAGCATTCCATGGTATTTATATACAATCATAATATGTATATATGCATATATAATAGTAATTATCAATTATTTGCTAACATTAATATTTTCTGTTTCAGATGGACGACGCCACATTTCGTGAGTTGGCGGATGCTGACCTGACTTTCGATGCGGATGAGTTGCTGACAGATGACCCTCAGCCTGCAGGCGCTCCAGGGAGTACGCGGAGGGGGCGCGGTCTTGCACGATTGATGATTCCTGACCCCGTCCCCGAGCGACGTCCACGTCTTGGGTTTGATCCACACACACGGAGGTGTGATAACCTGTGTGATAACCAGTGAATTTGACTAAGATTTCATTAATCTATTCACATAATAAATGTTTATTATTTTTTCAGTTTTCCGCATATAGCAGTCGGACAGGGAAGCGCTATTTTGCGCAACTATTTCTCTCAGCCATGGACCACATGGGAGCAGATTCCCATTGATGTGCAGCAGGCCATGTTCGGCCATTGGTTGGTACGTACGTAAATAAATATTTTTTATTTTGAAAATTATTTCATTTCTAACTTGATATTTTGATTTATTTGTAGGGTTTATGGTATCCGATCGAGGATACCATGCGTGACGCCATCCACGAGGCATGGGAGGTGGCCATGCGTGATCGCCTTCGTCAGTTTTTTCACAATTTAAGAAAAGCTGCGATGAAGAAAGCAGGAGTGTCAGATTTTGACGAGTCATGTAGAGCACACCGACCAGAGTATATTTCATCCCATGTATGAGATGGATTGTGTGCTCACTGGTTGAGTGGTTCCTTTCAGAGGAGATCATCGGTGGGGAGGCAGAATCGGGGGAGACAGGAGGTGACTCATCGAGCTGGGAGTCGTTCTTTCAGTACTCATAGACAGCATCTGGTACGTACATTATTTATAAATATTTTATATAACTGTAAATATTAACAGTTTATTTTTTATTCTTATAGGCTGTCGAGCACCCCGATATTACAGAGTGCGACGTATATCGGAGGATGTATAGTGATCCTGCTACTGGGGAGCTCAGAGGTGATCGTCAGCATCACATCGTGGTCAGTATTATTTTTTTTCAAGTTTAAAAATTAACTACATATAATATATTCACAATTTTAATTTTAAATTGCAACTATAGGAGTCATATGAGGCCGCAGCGTCACAGGCCCGACCTGAGAGTCAGGCCGAGTCATCAGATCAGACCACTGCCCGTCAGTTTGATGAATCAGCATGGATGCAGGCCACCCAGTATGCCTTCGAGAAGGGCCGGGTAGTTGGTATCGGCTCTCGACTGACTCCCAGAGATTATTATGGCAGTGCTACGATGTCGGCGTCCAGCTCGAGAGGAGCTCGTGCATCTTCTTCTACTACACAGTATGAGGATCAGTTGCGATCTCAGACTGCACATATAGAGAGTCTCCGACAGGAGCAGGAGCAGATGCGTCAGCAGCATGAGGAGGAGCGTCGACGCCAGCAGCAGCTGTACGAGGAGCAGGCGAGTCAGTGGCAGCAGTAGCATCAAGAGCAGATGGAGTACATGCGCCGACTCACTCATGCTTTAGGGATGAATTTTACTCCACCACCATCTGCAGATCCCCCACCTCCCCCTCCTTCAGATTAGAGATTGTATTTATGTTATAAAATTTGTGAAATCAAAATATTTTTTTTTTCTATTTGTAGTTTCTGTCTCATTATAAAATATTAATAATATTATATTTTTAAATAACAATATTAATATGAATAATAATATTATTTATATTTTATAATATTAAATTATATATATATATTAAAATTTTATAATATTTGAATGTAAAATAATTCTATTATTTTTATATTAATTAAAATAACTTATTAATATTTTTTTTATTTATGAATTATAATTCTAATATTATTATATTAATTAAATAATTTATTAATAATTTATTATTTTTTATTTTTGAATTATAATTCTATTATTATTATATTAATTAAAATAATTTATTAATAATTTATTATTTTTATTTGTGAATTATAATTCTATTATTATATTAATTAAAATAATTTATTAATAATTTATTTTTTTTTATTTTTTTTATAGTATTTGCGACGGGATACTATGCCCGTCGCAAATACTAGTATTATTAATGGTTTTTTATTTAAAAAAAAACAGTTTTTGCGACGGGACCCGTCGCAAATACTATTTATAGTATTTGCGACGGGATACCATGCCCGTCGCAAATACTAGTATTATTAATATATTTTATTTTTTTAAAAAAATAGTTTTTGCGACGGGTCCCGTCGCAAAAGGTATTTGCGACGGGTCCTGTCGTAAAAACTATTTTTAAAGTTTTTTTACAAAAATACGGAATACTATTTGCGACGGGGAGAATGACCGTCGCAAAAAAAGGCTTTAGTGACGGGCCCGTCGCAAATAAGTGTAGTTGCGACGACGTTTTCAGCAATGGGCTATTTGCGACGGGCCCCCGTCGCAAATACCTGTTTTTCTAGTAGTGTATGTTCATCCTTAAAAAAGACCCATGGTATAAAAATTGACCATGGAAAATGTACAGGGGTGAGAAATAATCTCATTAGGCCACAATAAAAGGCTACTGATAAATATGCAACCATAAGTGTATGCAAAATTAATCCTCCTAGCCTAGTAGAGGAAAAACAAAATGAATGTAAATCCAAATGCAAAAATATAGTCGAAGCTCAAGTCTATTATCCCATACAATTGAGAGAATTCCACAATGGTTTTCCATATATATATATGTATACATGTATAGTACCATAACTATACATATATACATAAATATTAATATTCACGGGTATGTGAAGAAAAATGGCATGAAAACCAGTATAATGTTTATCATTAGGTCTGTAATACTGATTTTGATGACATCCTATGCATGTTAATTGAATCGGATGTTGTTCCACTCATGTTATGTGTCCTTAAGTTGATCTTTTGGTCAGTAATCCTAATCAACATGTACCTGCTACGACCATTTCCAGAGATGTTTATGGGAAAGCTCTGTTACCACATGGGGATACTCTTCATACCCCTGGGTTCACCTGTACTAACCACCAATCACCAACATAGATACCGTACACCAATGGTCAATACTATAATAATGATACCATATAATGATGGTAAATCATGTGAAAATGGATTAAAATGTGTATTTCTAGACGTTCTATAATGGTCACCAAGATACTATCTAAGCTTCCTAGGCCTATAAATCCACTCCAATGCATGATATTTATGCATTGATACTTAAGAAGTTTGGACATTTAGAATTCAGATGAAATAAATGGGTTATACAAATAGGTGTTCTATAAATATAAGTCCCTAGTGTGACTCTATGCCACACCCCACGAGTCTCGTAAATAATCAGGTAGAGAGTAAACAACCCGATCATATGATGAGGAGATCATAATCATCCTCAGCACTTGGGAGGATGTAATCTACAACGATTCATGGGTACCACACCTATATTATGATAACTAACTAGTGAGATGCCATGAACCACTCTTCAATCCTTCTACCTAATCTAGGAGAGCGAAATATTCTCAATCATAGGACAATGAGATCATAACCATCCCTAATTATCTACAGTGCATATTATAAAATGATTCATGGGGTCTATACCCATAAATCATATGCTGACGAGAGCGTAATATTCTCCACCATATATCATAGCCTGAGAAGAGATTATTCATCCAAAATATAAGATACCTATCCTATGGGTCAATCTTAGGCATTCCTACCATAGGGAATCTAAGTATCTCTACTGGAATACAAGTCAAAGTATAAGTCCTAGTAGCTAGATAACTATAAATGCCTCTAGATTGAACAAACATTAATATCACAATATATAAACATCCAAGCTCATGAAAAAATCCCATGTAGTACCTTTGGGTATACTATTAAATATATGATATTGAATATGGAACCTAGGTAAGCATGTTTGGGAATTCCAAAAAGTAGAATAAATCCCAGAATGATCATTTGGACATCCCAAAACAAAGGAAAGACACCTCATGCCATGCTCAACAACAACCAACTATGATGAACAACTATTAAACATCACAACATCAATAATAAATATGTGATTGATAAACAAACAAGTAAGGGTGTCTTGAACACCCATCCCCACACTACATCCACAACCCTGAGGGATTACAAGTTTAGTAGGGGTTCTAAGGTGACACCTGCTACTATCTCAACCCAAAACCAATGTTCTAACTCAGGTTCTTTCACATAATGGTGCACCCACTGGGTCCCTCATGTTAAAAACTAAAGGGGCATACTACATGGGATCCTTAAAATGTTCACAAGATAAGAGATCCTATAAAGGACTCCCTAAGTCGACAAGTATTAGAATTCATTCCCCATGAGATCCATGTAAATTCAATGTGCATATACGAATCATATAATGGATCTTCTATGTTAAAAAATAATCAATTGATTCCTACAGGTGATCCTAAAAAGGAAACACCAAGGCTGATGAATCCTACATAGAATCCTTAGAATGATGTATAGCTAAGGGATACTACAAGGGGCTCCCTAAAAGACATTATAAATAATGGCATCACCCATGGGACCCTCAGAAGCAACTAGTTCCACGACCTCATATACCAAAAGGGAAAATATCACATTGGGGATCTCCTAAAAACCACACGTCATAGGAGAAAGATCATATAAAATCTCATATCAAGGACTGTTACTAAGATTCTCCAGACACTAAACCTACAATTCATGTTCACATATCTCTCTCAAGAGACAACTGAATACAATTATGGGATGATGAACTACTCAATATAGATTGAATCTACAAAATACCCATTAAGAGACCCCAGAATTTCCCATGGGTTTCAACATAATGATTTATTTAGAAAAACACTCTGTGTGGACTACCCATATGACCAATTCGTACATCGAGGAACAAAACTCGAAAATTCCCTCAATTTGTACCATGAGAGGAATACAAGGAATGTATAGACCATACATGGTATGTAACCTCATATAGCCACATGATCGTATACTTCATCTAGACTAGGCACATAAACGCTCTTGGTACATGATATGTAAGGAGGGTAAATGATGTTAACCCAACTCAGGGTACGTGCCCATGGCCCTGAAATATCTAGTCTAGATACTCAGCCAGGTCATGTACTTCAACATAGTGTTCCACCCACATGGGTACTTGTTGTGTACTATAAATGACCATGTACCCCAAAATGTGTTCTGCGGTCCGAAAACAGGGTTAAATGACAATGTACCAACACATGACATGTATGACCCCAAACACAACATGTAATCTCAAATATTCATCTTCCCAAAATTGGATGAATAAAAAATGTGTCACCTAGGACTACACCCTATTTTTGTGGGTTTTCCCAAATATAAAAATAGTGGATCGCCCAAAACCCCCAATTCTACCCCAAAAAAATGGATGTGCTGTATAGGCATCATTAGAAATAAAAATAGGGGTTAAAAAATAAAAAACAAAGAATATAATGGTGGTTTTGTTAAATATTTTAAATGGGTCTACTTTTGGAAGAAACCACTGAAGCTTTGTCTTGTTCATGGTCTACGCATGTTGCACGATGATTCAACACCTCGAAGGCTTCAAAAATGTATATTTCTATACCCCACTCTCTCATTCCCTCCCCCTATAAATTTCTCTCACTTGTCATAGAGAATGTGGATCCACACATGAGCCTTTTGTGAGAAATAAGTATGAATATAATAAAATATATGGAAACGAAAAAAAATATGAAAAAAAAATATTGAAAAAGATGTTCAAGTTGGCCCCAACACCCAACTCTTGTTTATAAATATCTTATGCTAAAATCCCCATTCAGGACTCCATAAAGAAGAAATAATCTCAATATAATGCTCTATTCAAAAATTACGACAGAATGATCCTACATCAATATGTTAATATTAAATTTATTAAAAATTAATTATTAATTATTCAGATAAATTTCAAACCGTGGAAAATTCCAGCAATATCATATCCAGGTACACACCATATTCTTGGACCAAGGGATTAGTTGTAAAAATTATATGAGTTCATATATGAGGTGAATACCCATTTTTAAAACATACAAACATTTTAATGGAAGACATTCAATTTTATACTCAAAATTTCTATCCAGAAAAACACAGGTCCTTACAAATCATCAACTGATAGCATTCACAACTCTATAAAAAAACCCCTAAAACATCAAAACAACTTCCCTTAATAAAATATTTCTTTCATTATATTTATATTTTTTATATTCATATTCTGAAACATTACGAAAATCGATACATCATGATCCTCATATTTTGGAATTATTAATTCCCCATCACAACACAATACAACAGAATCATTCTAAATAAATAGAAATAGAAATATCATTTCTGAATATCTATAAATCTATGTAATGTGAACATGATCTTACAACCTTTAAATTTCCCCAAATATAATCTTATTTATATATTTTTACATCAATAAATACTAAACTTCATTTTGTTGTTTTAATTATCATAAGAAAACATAATTACAATCTAATGTACTATATCATAGTGAAATCATATCCTTCTCATCTATGGGGCCTTCAATAACTGAAAATATAGATTCTCATATAGAATTAATGTTTATGAATCATGAATAAAAATTTAAAATCATTATATTTTAATCTCACATCACCTAAAAAATTGTTTTCTGATTATAAATAACATTAATAAATTTCTCATATATCATTTATAAATCCCAAAATACTCTTTTATTTTAACTATTGAATGCTATATAGGTTATAAAACATTGGATATATTATTATTTATTAGTATATTATATACATATATTCTCTATGTAATGAATTTTTATCCTCTTTGAGATACTTCAAATCCATTAGAATTCAATACATTAATATGTTATGCTCTACCTCTGGAAATAATTGTCAATACTATTTTATACTCTAACAATTTATCCTCATGTTAACACAATTCATTATATAACTTTTACTCATCATAATATAATAGAACTGTAAAAATAAGAAAAAACTGATTCAATGAATGATATTACCCTTAGAAAAGTTTCATCTGCATAACCTCAGTGCCAACTATGTCTAAACTCACTGATGAATGTTTGATATTTTTCCAAAAAGTACACTTTTTAACATTTTAATAATGTCTTTTCAAATGTTTATTAAATAAATTTTTTAATTAATACCAAGGAACATACCCTTTGAACTAATTCAAATATTCCCAAAACCATAGTTAAATAAACCAGAAATATACAGTAATTGAGTTATAAAAGATTTCATTCTCCCAATAAACTATCAATAATATAAATGATAAAAAATATGAAAATACCTAGATCAATTTATCAAAAATATATTTCTATTCTATAATCCATTTCATTCATTCCATGTATTAAATTTATATACTCATTTGATTGTTTTCTATGAAAAACTGTGGAAATCTATGCGTTATCTTTTAAATTTTAAATCAGTTAATCCTGAGTTTTATATGCTTATGGTTATATTATTTTTAAAATAAAATTAATGAAAAATAAAACTAATAATCTAGAGGTCTACTATGTTTGGGTGACTGATAATTACATAATTTAACATAGATATAAATAATATAATTTTTTTAAATTGATAATGTGATTCTAAATTCAAATAAGATTCTTGAATTGCATTGGGGATAAACATAAAGAATGGTTATAAGGTATATAAAACATTACAGTTTTAATTAGTGTAATTAATGATGATATGAAAAAAATATTATACAAATGGAATATTATGTTATAATAGAATGGAATAATGATACATGTACACATGAAACCATGGTGTGAAAAAGATGATATCATATGATCATATCATCATAGGAATATGGAAACAATATAAATCATGAATTCATGAGTATATTTCATGTACCACATCAAGAAAAACATATAATGGTTGAAAAAGTACCACTTTGGATAGGGATTACATATATGACCCTTACATATCATATCATGAAACATAAACCCCCCATAGCTTAGGGATCTAGAATAATTTTGATAAATCCTAACAAATAATAATGTGTATATATATATATATTTCCCAACTAAATAAATAATATAGAGAATATAATAAAATGTAAATTCTTGGAAAAGAAAATAGGGTTGATTATATTTTCAAAGATCACCACCAAGTGGAAAATAATAAATTATCCCATGAAAGAGTGTATGATATAATTTTATGGAATTAATAAATTAATATATAATAATTTATCATAAATATTATGTTTATTATATGTTAACATGAATAAATATTGGAAATTCATTTTTGGAAATATACCACTTAAGTATGGGTTTATTTAAACAGTAAAGTTGCATTGTAGGGACTAGAAGTGCAATAATTTTATATAAAACATAAATGGGGAAATTTGTTTTATAAAAATATCACAACCTATCAAAACCATATATGTTTTAAAATAATAATTTTTATGTTATAATTAAATACATATATAATAAACTAGTTCTATTTAAGAAGGATTTCTTATAATATAAAAAATGAGAGGTGAAAATGAGTCATATGTAATAAGAAAACAATTAATTGTGATTTAATCAAGATATATTCGCAAGTAATATATTAATAGAATATTGACTAATTTATTTATATAATGTTAGTGGGAAAGGGAGAAAATTAATAAGAATGTGTATATTAAATGTAATTATAGTGGTTTGAATGATATGTTACCTTTGGTACTTTTATTATTGTAACAAGTGTATACCATCCTTAATAATATAAATGTGTTTATTAAATACATTATTTAAATATTTTTCTAATTATATAAATATTATGGAATATTTACAACTAGAAGTCACTCATTTACAGTATAGTTTTTCCTTAATATCTGACCTATGGGGTTTCTCTGTTAATTTTCACTTAAACATATCTAGTATTTTGATCATGGTAAATAATGCTATTAAATATTCCCATAATCTCTTGAATTTTATATTTATTAGGTATTTATTATTACAACATCCTTAAATTTATATATCCCAATATATATCTAAAATTACCAATATATTAAATGATGTCCATTTATGGACAATTTTTGGGGAAAATTATTATGATCATTGAACAAGAACAATAGTTAATATAATGCACAATTTTACTTCATAAAATATTCACAATTTCATAAATATTATATTTATATATTAAGTATATCCTTAAAAATATCCATGTATAGAGGATATGATAAATGAATCATGTTTTCCATGGATGTGGTGAATTGACTGTAACATCGGAAAAATATTCATTTTTAATTTATTGGAGTGAGGAATATATTAGCTATACCTTGAAAATAATAATATTTCATCATGATAATGGTAATTATATCAATATAATTGGACTGGTGGATTTAATTTGGGGGATATAATTGAAGAAAAGTATTTCTATAAATTCTGATTATATTATTACCACTTAATATAAATTTCTACTCTAGGTATACAAGTAAAGGCACCTATGTTTTTTATTTTTATTAGACCACATAATCCTGGGCCTGAAAATATGGGTAATGATATATTACTGCAAACCTACATCATTCGAAACAGCTTAATGTGTCGGTATATGTGGGGATTTGATAAGTGGTGTTATTAAGGGAAGAAGTAGGTTTTTTATCAAAAATATGCGTTATTTTATAACTTACCGCCACTCCCTTTGGATAGTAGTTACTCTTAAAAAATATTTTATTTACCAAAAATAGTGTTATTTTACATTAGAATCATTATATAATTTAATATAATTATTCAACCACTCTAAAAATGATAATATCTAATAATCATTTAATATTAGAACAAAATATAATTGAGGCCCAAAAAATTAGTTTTATGTTTCGAAAATCAAAATATCATCTCTAAAATCATAATTGTACTCCATAAATACTATTAAATATTTTTGAATTGTTTAAGAAATTTTTATGTCATCTTTATATAGTATGGTTTTCATCTAATTAATAGTATTCATAAACATCTTATTTTCACTATTCACCTAATGATATAGTTTTTTTATATAAATCTGAAATATGATCTCAAATATAAATTTAAATTTTTGAATATGAAAATAATATAATTTTAATTAATTTCATATTCTAATTTTTTTGAATTTAACTATTAAATAAAATAATATTACAAATTTAAAATCAATTTATTAGATAAAACTATTTCATTTTTTATGTGTTGTTACATATATATATTTCATTATATTATTAAAAAATTATTGTCCATAGATATAGAACATATTCATTTTAGGATATTATTCATCAACTTTTGTGGAATTTAAATTTTAATTATAAAAATAGAAACCTATTTTAGGTTAACAATTTTTATACACTGTGATGAAAATTATATATATTAAGGAATTATTAAATTCTTATAACTATATTTTAAAAACATTATAACATTTTAATAATAATAACTTATAAATATTACAAATAAAATTATAAATTTCAATTTTTTTTGAGTTATATTATTATAAACATTATGCTTAGAGCGTGAATATGATGTTTTGGAAAAAAATTATATATTTACTGACATTTTAATAATTTTTTTAAAGTTAAATGAGATAAAATTTATTTAATAATCCAGGATAAATTAATATTTTTTTTACAATGTATATTTAGCAATTAATCTTATCTTATACTGAAAATATTTAATTTCATTACATTAAAAATTGTATAGAATTGTAGATTAGAAAATATGTTTCGTATTGTGTTAACCAAAAGACTATAATGAAAAAATTAATATGAATACATGAAAATAAAGACAAAATGTATTTTTTTAATATTATACATATGTAAAAAGTATATTGATTATATCAGAATAAATATTATTTTCTATAAAATGGATGGAAAATGTAATCCTAACAACATGATAGCTAACGGTAGGAATTTTTCCCCTGTTACCCTGTGGTCATGGGTTCGAGCCCTATGAACTCACAGAAAGTGATGAGTTTTCATGAGGAATATGGGGTTCCCCTTTTCTTGTAAATCATTTTAATCGAAAAAATCACTTAATACATTTGAAATTTATAAGAGAACAATATTGGTGATAAATATTGGTTAAGTGTTCAAATTATATTCATTCAATTCAAATACACATTTATATGGCATGAATGAAAAAATACTTAATTTAATTTTGTAGTGTTACATTGTAACCTCTATAAAAAACATTATGTCCCTTTTTTAATCATTAATACCTTATATAAATAGTTTAGGCTATCCATATGATTGAAAATAATCATGATATTATTTATTATTAGATATCAACCTCACTAACCGAGACATGAAAATGAAACTCATCCTCTCAATAGTAATTATAATATATTATAACTATTTATGAACTTTTTACTACCTAGTTTGTTATATGACTATGGATTTAATCGATAAAATTATACCCTAAAATTATATTTATTTTAGGTTCACTCTTGGTTATACAGGTTTATTTTCTTATTTGGTTACCTATCACGACTTGTTTCTTATTAAATCATCAAATCTAATTAATATTTTTAAATAAAATTTAATGGTTTCTAATTATATTTTTAGTTAACTAAACAATAACACTAGATATTGTAAAACTTGTTATGTAGTTAGTCTCATTTTCTTTTGCACATATTCGGTATTGAGTTAAAACACAAAAAATCTTGTTTACGGATATCACCCCTTTCTGTATCTAGGTTGGATCATGATTTCACTTATTATTTTCAATATAGGGATTTCAATGGTAGGAAAACAAACAATGTATACTTTTTCCAAAATTTTAGTATGTTCTCAAACATTTATTATGAACTATATATGTTTAACTAATGTTTTGTAATCATAATCCCCAAAATTAACTATACAATGTAATGAAAACAATTGATGAAACCCAATTATCATGATCATATTATTATAAGATTTTTAATAAATAAATCAATTAAACATAACAAAAAACTCTAGAGGTATAGTTTCATTTGGAGAAATGTTAAGATACACATGAAAATATTAATATACTAATTCATTATTATTTTTAGCTTCATAATGTTATCATAAGTCCTATTGATCATTTTTTTCTACATAAGGTGCCCTCAGGGTATACACAAATAATAAGGGCTGTTTTTGATGTCCAGTAAGTAAAAAATTAGTGTAATTCACTGTTCCTCCTCTGAGGATTCACATTTACGGGTGATGCCAAAATTGAATGATGAGGATCATCACCCTTCCCTTTATCCACATAGATGAGTTGTTTTCATGTTTATAACTTCTTTTTTTCTCCCCGTTCAGCGTCATTATTCTTTATAGAAGGTTTAATTAACCATGTAGGGAACTTTTGGACCCAGATGGTGATAGTGTGGGGGTCAAGAACTAATTAAATCAGTTGATCTGGGATATAACATCCTCGTATAGCGCCCAATGGGTTTATTCAAGGAGCCAATAATATCCAACGACTCTAGTATCCATGATTCATGGACTTGATTTCCAAGGAAACACACACATCTACTGAAAAGTTTTCCAACGACACTTGAGGACTCTATTAGTCAATGGAATAAGAGGTTAGGCTCCCCACACCCTTCTAGGGGAGGATTTTTTTTCCTTTTTTAGGACTCTCGTATTGACTTAAGCCGTGTTCATATTTTCTTGAATCATTCTTTCATTCCCAAAGTGTGTGTCCATGGGCTAACCATTGTTTTCCAAATCGTCATTAGCATGGATACATTTGATTCTAGAGAGGTGATTCTAACATGATCCATATTATAAGGTGCTCTAGAGTTTATCGTAATATAGAGATGACAAATGTTGAATTGATGTTGGTATTAGGCCCACAAAGTGGTCTTCCTAAATATCCTTGATAGAGGACTCAGAACCCACGTAGTTCAGAATGTGTGGGATATACGCATTACAACTTCCCATTCAAGGAAACATGATTGGTCGGACCCTATATGGATGGTCAACCATTTGAGATCAGGAAATCTGGTAGGCGTCCAATTTATTCTGATTTGGTAAGGAAGAAGAGTTATCGTAGTTCATATTGTGTGGGTCTTATGCATGGAAGAAACCCATTTGATGGGACTGGATTGGGTGGACCCTTTTGGAATGGGAACCCTTTTGGGATTGGAAAAACTGGTAGGCATCCTATGTATCCTAATTTAGTTAGGAATAAATGTTCTCTTAGTTTAGATTGATTGGGGATTAGGCATAGAACCTACCCATTGGATGGGACATGATTATGTGAACGTTTTTGGATTGGGCACTCTGTTGAGATTGTGCCTTCTAGTAGGAATTTCATATATCATGATTTGGTCAGAAATCAGAGTTATTGTAGTTTAGATTTCTGTTATTATGTTTTAATACTCACCAACTTCAATGCACATGTCAGTCATTCACAATGTGAGAAACAAGATGGTTTGAACGATTCAACAATACAGATGCCTCCACCTATTGGTGAGGGGGGGAGAGCCTACTACAAAAGAGGCCAAGGTGATGGTGCTCGAGGGAGAGGAGCGGTGAACCATTCAATTTGAAATGGAATAAAAGGACATGCAGTCCTCGCATAGAAGGTTTGAGACATACCTCATTGGGAGGGCCCCGGAGAAAGTTCTGGGAAGCGGTGGAGTTTTTCCCTCATCAAAGGGGGTGTGAACAAAACCCTTTAGACTGATCAATATTCCTCATTGAATGTAATAGAATATGAAAACTTTTAATCCCAAAAACATGGAATTTCATTTCTACATCACAGGGTTGGACTATGGGTACCATGGTAATGTAAACATATAGGAATTCTTGAATCTCAACCCTTTGCTGGGAGGCCCTTCATGACTCCGCTTACCATGGGTATGAAGAATCAAGGGGCCGCGCAGATGCCCCCCGAGTGCATGATCATACATTCCCAGTGGATTTGGAGGACACTTTGTCCTAGCACTGAAGAACTAGTCAGCAGAGGGATTATGGAGGAATGGACGGTAATGGAGGGGTGAGGTAGGAACGAGAAGGAACAATTCTAGAGAACACCGAATTTCACTTGCAGTTTTCTCATAAAGGATGGTGATGACTCTGCATACCATATTAGTATACAGAAAAGAGGGTCATCTATGTATCAATTTGGTATACGGGGATGGGTATCAAAAACTGCGTACCAATGTTGCACGTAGCTCAACGTACCACTTTGGTTTATGTTCGCAGACCGATTGGGTACGCGGCTCTTGGACCAGTCCATGTAGAGGTATACTACACGAGGAATAAAATTTATGGAGGGTTTGGGGGATTATCATTCACAATAAATTCATCTGCATGAATTATTTGGTCTACGGTTTTCATGTTAGGTCTTTTGTTCCATTATTATTATTGTATTTCCATATTGTTATGTTTTGCAGCCGGTTGTACCTGCGGAGGAAGTGGTTCGCGGTTCGTGTATCTCTGATGAAACAAAATGGAATCCGGAGTGCAACCTTTGTGTCTCCCTCTAGATTTCATCACCCATCCATCCCTCTTTAATATATTCTCTCTCTTTCTCCTTAGTACTTCTATTATTACTCATTTTATAGAGAATCAGATCGAGCATATCTACTAGGAAGATGGAACCATTTCCTGATGCCTATGGAAGAAATTTACAAACCCACTAAAGACTCGGTCAACTGCGGTTCACAGAGACATTGGTTCACAATAATGGTTCATGGATCCCTATCTATCTACTTAATTTGAGAAGTGAGGGGTTTGTGGCATGGTACACAAATAGACATCTGTATAGAACCACTTCTGTTGATTTGGTATGTGGTTGGCCTTACTCGAGAGACATTACTTCATTGTCCAGTGTTTTGCGGAACTTCTTGATTACATGGTGGTTTTCTATCCATCTTCTTAATGTACCTTTCACAGTGATGTTATACAATTCATTTGAAAACATGAATTTGTTCATGTCCTTTCAATGAAAAGAAACTTAATTTTAGACCCTTCAACTTGAAAAAATTAAATAAGTGCTTGATTAATTCTCTAATGTGATTACATGTGTATTTATTCTCCTTGGAGAAATTTTCATGACCCTGCAAATTTCCCCATCGAAATGGTGTATGTTTATAACGAAAATGGGACTATTACGATGTAGAAGCGGTCCTCAATTGAAATGTTTTGCTGTAGAACAGGTAGACCCAGTAGGATCGGACCACACATATATATAGTGGCCCCAGTCATTTCCCTTTTTCATTTTTCATAGAAAAAGTGCTCGCAGTTTCCTGGCCTCCTTCACTATTGCGTACAATGCTCCTTGCGAAAACTGCATTCACAAACTACAATTTATGTTTCATGAAAAAATTTCCTTGATGTTTCCCTATATGAATTCCCCTTTTTTGTTTCTTTGAACAAGACTATTTAAATTTAGATCATAAAATCCGGATTCTACATGGAAAAATGCTACATGGTTGACTTATTCGTATACCAAACATGAGTTATAAAAATGAACCTCAAAAACTATTAATACAGACATCAATTATAATCCACATCTTTATAACATAGATTCAACCGATGCTGAGGTTCACGATTTCTACATTCTGTAGACCATTCTGTTCCCTGGAAAACATTTCGAAGTCCTGAGTCTTTATGTCATTCCATGTACCATGGTTGTACGTAGTGAATTTCTTCCATGTACAATAGATGTAGGCTTAGTATCATCCACATTTAATGTTTTACATAGAATGGTCTTTTCTCATTCTGTTTTTTATGAACAGCACGTGGAGCCTTTTGCCGAAAATTATTAAGTCCTTTAGCCATTTTTTCTATAGCCTTTTTGCAACAATTAGTTTCATACTAACAAATCCTCGGATGATGGATATTCTTATACAGGTTATAATGGATCATTCTCTAGCTGATAATAAATCGACGAAGATGAAGGCCCCCATGGCAAGGATTAGAAATGATAATCATAAAACCCAAATCATCTCCCCAACTGGAGAAGTCATCGATGATCCTATTCTGGAAAATGTTTTCATCGTGATTGGATTTACATAGATGAATGTAAACCATGGGTTCTACAATGGTGTCTTGTGAATAAACATCCAAGAATACCCATCCATTATCACAATCTCTTAAGAAAATTATAGAGGCAGGTGGAGAACCATGTGGGATTTGGGGGCCGAAGGATGTTTCTCTAATGAGTGGGCATGGGTGTTTTGGGTGCATGAGAACTATCTAGAGTACCCCAACTAGCTGGTGGCAGTTGAATTGCACTAGGAAGCCAAGCTGTCTTAGTTTGAAATCATCACTCATAGAGAAATCTATCTGTAATTTTGGAGTCACAGATGTTTGAGCCCCAACACCTTTAAAATACAACATGGAGGGGTGGGGATCAGTTTGTGGGACATCTACCAGATTGATGGTCTCCCCATCCACAAATATATTTATGATGTGTTTCTCCCAAAATCTTCCACTTGGAATGACTATGATCATGTGTCTCCTTTGGCAAAGAGTTATCTGGTAATTGAAGTGGGATCATTGTATAATCCCATCAAGTCCCTTTCCCTCATCTAATTTGAAGTGTGGATAAGGTTATTCTTGCAGAAAAGTGGGCCAAAGATGAAGGCATTCCCTAATCGAACCCACCCAACACATCAGTCCCGCCAAACACTAGTGTCATTATTTTATACCATTAATGAAGGGCGGCATGCCTCAAGGGGATATGGTCATTGTCCCAACATTTCACATGTTCTTAGGCTTGTGTGTTTCATTTACATGTTTTTAAGTTTTTGTCTCTTCCTATACCATGACGAATACACTGGGGTTTTGGATTGCACCTTAATGGTGGAGGCCATAATGGTGGAGGGTTGACCAATTATTTTGGCGCTTCTAACCCTCGCTCGACATTATGAATTATTAGGACATATTTTGGAAGGTAGGATTTTGTATTTACTCAATAGACCATTCCAATTCATATACAGTTTTATGGAAAAAACATCCCTTGTTATGAATATCGGCATGCTGCACAGGTTCCCCATTCTGACATTCATTTGGATTTTCTCATCATTTTTTTATTCGTCTGAGGACATTGACTATTACTGATGTGGTCAGGCTGTTTAATGACGCATCTCATTAACATTTTTCACTGCATCCTACCCTTCTGGGATCTTTGAGTGGTGAAAAGTGTTTTCTGATAATGGAATGTTCATGCCTCATCAATCATTGGGATGATATGCTTACCATCCATGTTGAATGAGTAGTCATTTTTGAACCATACCTCCCATTATGGTTTTCTAGTTAGTTAAGATTCCTTTATCATACTGCACTACTTCTGGTTTTTTGACTAAGGGAAGAATCACATCCTTTGGTTCTCTTCCAATGGTGGCATTTGATGAAGCATGAAGGCACTACTAGAGAGATTATTATTCCTAACATGATTGGGGCCACTTTCCTTTCGCAAGAATATGCCCAAATAAGGGTCAATTGTTACCCTACAGGGATGCTGAAACAACCAATTTGGTTGGTGAAAAAACCCATGAACATTTCCTCTCATGTTCTTTTCCCAACAACAATACCACACATTCCACTTATCATGATAGATGCAATATTTATTCCTTCGACTTTCATTACTTCAACAACCAAGATTAATACACCTCATACTTCTACTTCTATGGTGCATAGTAACTCGATCTGTCATCAAATGAGTATAGTAGGGGTTTCATTAGTATAACATATTTTATAGGAGAGAGATTTAGACTAACCCCATCCATCAGACATTTCCCAACATCCTAATGAGACTTTCACTAGCCAAGCATTGCCAATCATCTCGTATACCATAGTAAGTCTTCCACATCCGGCTCACCTTGCTAGGGTATCATAAGTAAGAGAGAGTATTCCAACTAGGTTGATTATACCTATGTCCCTCCCCACTCATATGGATACTCTTCATTATTACCAACACATTGCAACATTGTAAGATTGAAGTTCCGATTGCATGGAGAGACAATAAGTAGTGATCAAAGAGGCATGGTAAAAATTACTTTCTCTTGCCACAGAGACACCCCAGGAAAATTTCTCTAACATGGGTCAAAAATTTTAGATGTTATTTTCTGAGTTGGGCTTCAGCGGATTTGATTATCATATCCTTCAATTTCTTATTTACCAAATTTTAATTTCCTGAAAATACCTCACCACATGTGAGGACATGCTAGCCAGGATAAATCTATCCCATCACTAGGTGTCAAACTTACGAGATATTTCAAAAGAATTGGATCATCTAATAGTCATGGAGGGGAAGGAATGTGACTTGGTGGAGGCTCTACAGCAACATCTATAGTAGTGTGATGCCCGCACATCTAGTTTGATGGAGAAACTAGTCTCTTCGCGAGTGAATTATGAAGCCGCCCACAAGAAAGGGAGAAGCCTTAATTTTATCCTATAACTGGTCCATCTGATGGTCAAAGAATAAATGGAAGAAAGAACTTCTTTGGAACATGCAATTGATGACCAACCACAACCACTCACCATAGTATTGGAAAGGGTGAACCAGGCCCTATTGTTGTTCTATCCCAAATTATGGCATTCACCCTCCCCATTTTTTTACTCTGATGTGAATTCAAATTGGGCATCTATTTATAATAAAACAAATGAAACATATTTGGATTTAAAATATCTATCTTTTATATATTCTTGTCAACATCATTTCAATCATGTGTTAATTTTAAACCTTGACTTGAAATCAAAAAACTGCCATAACTAAATCGAGCTCTAATTATTTCCTATGCCACGAGACTTTGTGAGATTAGTTTGACTATTAATGATATTTAATGTAATATCTCACAAAATATAATTCCTTGGTTATTTTTACACTAATTTTTTTCATAAGCCTTCTTAACTTGGGCTTAGCAGGCTTTACTAGGCTTTTTTATAGGACTCCCTTTCTGGGTTTCTGACCTAACAAGATTTTATCCTTTTTTAGATGGCTCAATGTGTTTATTTTAATTTTTAAGATAATAATTACCCAACATTTACCTATAGGTCCCTTCAGTGGATTTTCCTTTTTTCACGTATAATGTATTTTTTTAATAGAAGTTCACAGTCCTACCAATCTAACATAATACAGATTTATTATGTAAAACAACATTGACCAAATTTAATGGTGCATGGAATTGACATGGAACTGTTAGTCAATAATGTTCTAGTATACTTCATACATGGATAATGAATTTTTATTGACCCTGTTTTTGTTTATTATGTACATGAATGAGGCTCAGAAGCCCCGTTAGGATTATAGAGGTACAGAATGACTTTCTTATTGATGAATTTTTCTTTGATTGAAAGCCATTTTTTTGGGTGAAATATGTAGGGAATCTAGGGCATGATGTGCATAGTAAATCAATGGTGTCCCCAGGACACTGGCCTTAAATTTCTAATTTTATGGTGGGATTATCTAGATTTCAGATTTATCTTGATGTTGACATCCACAATTGGAGGATGGCTTGAGTAGTGTTGTCTGAGAACATTAAAAACATTCATATCATCCCTGGGTGGGATGTAGATCCCACAAAATTCATACATGGGTGAGGGAGAGATGGTAAGTGGTTGGTTTAGTTAAGAGTCTTATCTTCTTCAGGGGAACATGGGAAGAAGGAGGCGCATAAGCCTTCATCCAAGAGATTTCTAAATCTAGGGTGTATGATGAGACGTGAATGTCATTTGAGCATACAGATGTTGTAAAGGAAAATTCTAGGGAAGGATTTTCCATTAATTGATGGAAATATTTATTGGAAACATATGAAAATCACTAATGGCATAATAGGAATAGTTTAGAAAAGTTTTCTACAAGATAGTGGCCTTCAACCTCCAATTTCCTCTAAGGACTACGAAGATTGAAAACTTTTTAAATGTGGTGTGTGACCTTCGACCAGGGGTGCCACTAAACCCAAAAGAGTATTTTTAGTAGATATTCATTGGGTAACCTAGAAATTAATGTAGTAAATACTCCTTCTAATGAGGATAAACATCACACATGTGGATGTGATATCATATAGAAACCTCAAAGAATACTATAGGAAAACTAGGCCCATATGTTCTAATATATCCTGGATGCATGAAACGAGAAAAATTTAAACAATTAATTTTAGGTCCCTTGAATTGGGAGGGATAGAATGAGTCATGGATGCCATTGGGAGTATTGAAATAGTATAGGACTCTCCTGGGGGAAGAATATTCCTTTGATTGATTGCCATTTTTGTTGGTGACATATGCAGACCCACCAGGGCATGAAATGCATAGTCAATCAATGGTGTCCCAACACACTGGCCTTTCATCCAAGATGGCCTCAGAGGGTTATGGGGATTCAATATCACTCAATGCACCATGTTTGGAATATGGATGGGATGTACAAGGACATGTTGGGGACATTTGGGCTGCAACTTACTCATGGAATGCTGTCCCTTATGAAGATATGACCCTTATGCAGGGTGTGGTATCCATTCTATATTGGGGATATCCAATTGTTTAAAATATCATGGCTAGGACATGGGGTTCATCTTGTGGGATGGAATCATGGAATTCCTTTTAGGTTCATGCTATAAGGACCAAATTCTTAATCCGTTTTTTCATAATGTCACGGTGGATCTCATGCTACAATCCCTAAGTTCATGTGGGCTATGAATAGTGTGAGAAACACGGGATGAAAAGGGTTTCATGTAACCATCTAATAATAATAAATTCATCATTAGGGAGAATTTTTAATCTAAATATAGTGAATTTTAGTTTAACGTCATGTGGTGGGGAAGATCTTGGTCTTGTAGTTTTACGTCATGTGGTGAGGACAAATTTGGCATTTCAAAGGCCTTCAAAAGAATTAGGTTAATGGCAGTCCGGGTGTTTCAACATTCCTTACACATGGGTGATGAAAAAAGATATAAATAGATGTCTCATGGTGATATGAATTAGGAGAGATTACAGGGAGATAGAAATCCATTAGGTGTACTGAGATAAGAGAGGACTCTCTTAGTGATTAATTTCACTCTGATTGATGACAATATTTGTGGGAGGCATATGTAGAGCCACTGAGGTATGGTTTTTGTATTCAATCAATGGTGTCCTCAGGACACTGGCCTTCCATCCGATATGGCCTTGGATGACTATAAAGATCCATGTTTTCTTTAGGTATTGAGTGTCGAAAATTGGAAATGTGTTTTTGGGTTTATGTAGAATACCCAGACCATGATTTATTGTGACCTTCTTGGAGCATCCACATATGTTTGACCCACTCATGGGGATTAGGGACATTTTTTTACAGGTGGTTGGGCCAGTATGTTGAATACGAGAATCATTACGAATCCTGTGAGGGCACGAATTAAGAAATACAAAGTTCTGTATGTTCACTACAAACTATTGTTCGATGTGTTTGGGACAATAGAGGGAATTTTGGTTTTACATGATACGAGTTCTAGGAATACCATACTACCCTACAATTTATTTGTGTAAGAGAGTCCTTACCATTGATCCTAAGCTCACGGGAGTTATACTTGATGAGATAAATGTGGAGTTGTTATAGAGTATCCATCACAAGTGTACGACAATAGAGAATATGATGGTGGAATTTTTATTTTCATTCTTAGTGGGGATGGGCCAGGATCTAAGATTGATGTGTCTTTACATATCATGTAAGGGATGAAATATATCCATACATAGTTTTATGCGTGCCCTATACTAGTATGTCTTGGTCCAAAGGGTAGGATCATTTTTACTCTAACTATCACGGCTGTCAGGTCATCCATGTTACCCTATTGTTGAACATCAAACGAGAATCTCTATTACCATTCCTATGTTCACATGAGTTTTACTCAGTGTGATAAACAAGGACAAATAAGGGTTTCCTTTAGGAATATGGGTAGATTTGGGGAATGATGGAGGCATTTTTATTTATTGGGACTGACCCAAGATCAAAGATTGAGACGTCGCTACGTATCATGAGAGAGAAATAATCAAGCCACACATTGGTCTAGGAAGGATAATGTAGTTTATTGTTATGAAATGAGGATGTTTTATGCTACTTAGTTTAACGTCTTACAGAGATGACATGTTTCTTAATGTTTAACATCATGTGTAAAGGATGGTGACAAATATTTTGTGGTCTTAGAGTTTGGACCATGGGATTGGGTGCTATTTCACTCATTATCTAGGGTCATAGAGAATGGACCATAACACGGGGTCATGTTTTTGACAAATAGTTTAGGATCCTAGATCTTGGACCATAACATGGGGGATTGGTCATTACTCATAGTTTTAGGTCTTAGAGTTTGGACCACATCTTGCCGGATTAGTCGTTACACAGAGTTTATGGTCTTAGAGTTTGGACCACAACATGCATGATTTGTCGTTACTCATAGTATAATGTCTTATAATTTTAACCATAACATTATAGATTAGTTTTTATTACTCACTATTTACAATCATAGAGTATTTACCATAACATGAGAGGTTATTTTTATTACTCATATTTTGAGGTCTTATGGTTTGGTACATAACAAGAGAGGTTATTTTTTGTTACTCATAGATTATGGTCTTACAATTTGGACCATAACATGAGAGATTATTTTTTTGTTACTAATAGTTTAATATCATTGATTTTGTACTAAAAAAATAGAGGTCATTTTTCATTACTCATAGTTTAAAGCCTTAGAGATCAGACCATAAAAAGAGAGGTTATGTTTTGATACTCATAGTTTAAGGTCTTAGGGTTTGGACCATTACATGAGAGGTTATTTGACGTTACTCATAGTTTGTTGTCCTAGTGATTGGAACATAATATGATAGGTTATTATATGATGTATTTCTTAAGTAAAATCACATTTTATGGAGTTGTGATGTGATTTATACCCATTGATATCAGGGCATATGCTCCATTGGAATATACCCGTAGTATGACATATAGTCCATCCAAGATTGGTTCATGATTCTAGTGATTATTCCCTTGTATAATCAATGTTATAATGACTAAAACCATTTCAAATTCAAGGAAATATTGAAGGAAAACTGTTTTGTTGAAGGATTATATAATCTGGTTTTGGTAGATTTCCAAATAGTGAAGAGTGTGGAGCTTTTTTCATCTAACTGCTCAAATTAATGAAAATGCATTTGGAATTGATCATCTGTGGACATTCGATCTCAAATGGACACATGAAGTGAAAAATCATGTATTTTGATGGTATAAATTCCTCTTCCCCATATACTAGTGAGTAATGTGTTTCCTAAGTAGAGGTCCGAGTTGAGGTCCAGTAAGTCCATAATGCAAGAAGGAGATTGTCTATCCACCGTTTCTTATCATTTTCATCAATCTTTTGATGAATGTTGGATAGTGTCTTGTTGAAAGACATTAACTACCCATTTTCCTCCTCGTGGTAGTGGGATGACTAGTTGGCCTTGATTCTATATCCCCAATACCACTTATCTAGCTCAACAGAACAAAAGTTGGTTCCCTCTTCAGTTAGTATTGTATGACGGACACCAAATCTAGTGATGATGCAGGATTTGACAAAGATGATGATGTTTTCACCCCAAATTCCCTATTATTAATGGCTTAGGAAAATTTATAAAATAATTTAGTTGTAGTGAGAATGAACTTGAATTTTCTAGCAATTGTGGGAGGATATGGTCCAACTACATCTTTCCCCCAGAAGAGAAAGTACTAGAATATTTATCCACAAGAAACAACTCTGGGGGTGGTGTATGAAATTATCATGGACATGGAAGGAATGGAACCACTTAGTGAATATGAAAAATTCATGTATCATGGTGGGCCATTAATACAAAATCCTTCGTATTTGTAGAGTGCTCTTGGTTGTTGACTAGTGTGCTTAGTGAGATTAGGTGTGCACATCTTTAATGACAACAATAGCTACTTATCCATCAATGCACATGAGAAGGACTTCATCAATTACACATTTGTAGAGAATCATTTCTTGGTTCACCCCATTGTAAATGTTAAAATTGACTGACCACTTCCAGACTTTCTCCCCTTCATCTTTAACTGGTCGGAGTTCCTCGTTCCGAAGGTAATTTATGATGGGTGTCATCCAAATGGTGGTATGACCATAAGGATGAGGAATGAGGAAAATTTTGTCAATTTAGTTTCTATTTATCTGAATTAATGGAAAGAACATCATATGATGAGAAATTCTAATAACTATTTCATCCCGATAGTGATCGGACAAGCCTGTGGCTGCATTTTCAATGATTCAGCTTGAGCATTTTATGATCGAGGGACAAGAGTCAATGTTGGTTCCGATAGGAATTCTTCCATTAGTGCTCAAACATGGTTCGTTAAGGGAACAAACTCTTTTTTCTTGATAGAATAATCTCCGTTGACATGTTTGATGACTAGTCCTGAATCGCTCATTGTTTTATGTGTCTGGATTGCACCAAGAGTTCGAATTCTAGGTCAGCAATTAGGGCCTTATAATCCTCTTTATTATTAGTACACCATTCCAAATGTAAGAAAGAATAATGTAAGATGGACTTTACTGGAGTTATAACTATTTATACCATTCTCATTTCATTAATCTATGCATTCCCTATCCTTTTACTTGTCAGGCTTTAAGAAGCATCATCGAAGAACATTTCCCACATCTGAGGGTTCTCTTTGACAAAAACACTTCTTCATCCGAAAGGTCGGTATCCAATGCTGTTACTTGTTCAGATGGGTGCATGGATAGGAAGTTTGCTAACACTTTTACTTTCATGGAATTTTGGGGAATATACTGTATGTCAATCTATAGATGGATGAAAACCCATTGTGATAGGATCCCATTTAACTTGGGACGATTTAATATATACTTGAGCAGGTTTCATCAGGAGACAAGGTGGGTCTCAGGGTGTTGCATGTAATGTATGAGCTTCCGATCTAATAAGATTAGGTCTTGATAGATCTTTTCAATCATCAAATACCAAGTTTCAGCATCAATCACTGATTGGATGAGGTATTATAGGTTTTTATGGATGCTATCATCATTTTTATGCACATCGATGGTGCCTAATGACCGTTCTAGGGTAGTTATGTATAAAATGAGTGGTCTCCCCTAAATGGTAGAATGATCAACGATGGGATTTGGTGATATCTTTTGAGGTTGTCAACTAATTCTTCATAATAATTATCCCATTAATATGTAACTCTATCCTTCATGAGGTTGGTGAAAGGTAAAAATTTACCAAATAGGTTGTCTTTGAAGAACCAAATGTAGGAGACGTACCCTAGGAGACCTCTAAACTTAGTGAGGGTGTTAGGTGGGGACATTTTATAAATGGATTTCATCTCCTCAAGTTCAACTTCAATGCAACTATGGCATTCGATTATGTCGATAAATTTTCCTGAGATAACTTCAAAGGCACATTTTAGGGGATTCATATTTAAACATTGATCTCTCAATTTATAAAATAATGTTTCATGGTTGGAGTGGTTGTCTAATCGCTATCATGACTCAACCACCCATTCATCAACATAACACTTGAATAATTTTCCCAAAAGGGCATGAAGATGTGATACATGGAACACTGATTCATGGAGCCCACATTTTTTAGACCCAAGGGCATAAAATTATAACAAAACACTCTTTAAGGGGCCCTAATAGAGTTATCTTCGTCTCCATAGGCCATTTAGATTTGAATGTATAAAAAATTTCCATCCATGAATGAGATCGCCTTGTATCCAGCTATTGCATCAATCTAATATTATATTATCAGGACAGAGAAGTTATATTTTGGGAAATTCCAATTAAGGTCCCTGAATTCAAAGCAGATTCTAATATTCCCATAATTATTTTTGATAGGGACTATGTCGGCCACCCCTATCTAATATTTCACCTCCCGTATGAAGTTGAATTTGATCAGTTTCTCAACAACAACCTATATTTTAGCTGCATGTGTTGAGTGAGTCATTTTAGCTACTTTTTAATATCCCAGGAGTTCTTCCCGTAATCTTAGATGATGGGTGGATACTTCAGGATCTATACCTATAATCTCCTTGTAATTCTAGGCAATCACGTATCGATTATTCGTTAGGAAGAGGCATAAGCCTCCTGTTCCCCAACAGGCATGGCCGTACTGATTAATGTGGGTCATGGGTCATTTTCAGTGCCAATAATTATCTTATTATGTTCCTCGATGGTGGTGGAAAAAAATTCATCCAATGCAGGAGGGGAATCATTGAATTATTCTTCCTCTTCTTCTTCATCATCTTTCTCATATCCTCCTTCTGGTGGAGAATGGATTTTTGATATAACTTCTACAATATTGGGAATGAAATCATATTTTTTCGTACTGTGTGAGGAAAGGGCAGTTTGATGTCCCATGGATGGGACTGGAGAATCGTCAATAGGGATTTCCTATCAACATGGGAGCCAACCCGTTCTTCTAGGTATCTGGATATGGTGGTCGTTACAGTGACATGCAGATAGCTGAGTATATATCTAGGGTTTTATTTACGCATTCAACCTAATTGATGGGTATTATGTACTCCTCCCCAAGCTGTTAGAAGGGGTACTCAAAAGCCATTTGCAATCTAATTAGTTCATTGATCCAATCAACATTGTTAACCAGAAGATGTTTTCCATCCAACTCATATAACCCTGTGTCGATGTAATGTGACTCACAGAACTCAAACATGAATTTATTGTGGGTAAACACTAGAGTTTTCTCATTAGTGAAATATTTGATGAACTGATAGTATGTGAATGGAATTTCAGCATGCTAATGCATTCATGGACTCTCTAAAAGGGTGTTGAAGGCCATACAATTCCACACCACTAGGAATGTGGAATCTGATATGATATATTTGAGCCATGTTTTAATCTGGATTTTTCCCAATGGATTCTTCTCACATTTGTTGTATCCAAATAGATTTTTAGTGCATGGTGTCAATCTATCTTCATCATATCCTAGTTGATGAATCATTCTTAGTGGGAGAAGGTTAAATCCAGATCCATTGTCGATGAAGATCCTCTAAACATCAATTATATTTATCTATTATGACACATATAAGTGTTTGATGTGCCCTTTCAAGATAGAATCTTCATCTTTGTTTGTAAAGTAGATGAAGGTATGGATTTATTTGGAATTTGTATCCAATTATTAGACTTCTGTCAATGCTATTTCTGCCTCAAACATCTTGGTACATAGCAAGGCATCGATGAGTACCTCCCTATGATCTGCAGACAAACTGAACGCATCTAGGATTTATAGCATTGCTTTTACTGAAGACAACTTATTAAAAATGTCATAAATATACTCTACATATCAGTGATTCCTGGTTTGGGGTTGATCATTCATAGAAACATTATGGGTTTGAGCTTTTTGCTTAGATGGTTCTGCCTCTCTAGCAGGGCTCGGTGGTGCTGTAGCCTTTTCCATGTTTGGACGGACTGCACTGCCTGAATACATTGGGAGGTTCTATACTTGTTCTTACACTAATGGATTCTCCATGATAACTGGGCTTAGATTTCACATGATGGGGGAGAAGAAGCATTTTGTATCTCATTGAATGTTTTAAAGGGTCATTCCGCAAGTTTCCACGATGTTAATGGGTTGACTTGTGGCATGACAAGGAATTTTACTCCTGCCAGGATCATGCCTTCTGAGAAACCTGCAGACTCCACATTGACCTCCTTAGTATCTCCAATTGGGTTTGGGGAATTTGGGTTCATGGCGATATACATCATCCCAGAAGGGTTCCCTCAAGTGAATGACAATAATGTACCCAAAGATCAGTTCTTGATCCGATCTTGTTCTTATCTGACTTCCTCCTTCTGATGGTACAATTTGGTGGGGTAGTTCTCATTGTACTATTTGGTGGGGTTGTTCCCACAGAACCATTTGGTGGGGGCGGTGGACGTTGATCTATGAATTTATAAATTATGTCTGAAAATGTCAACACTAGATTCAGATTTGGTACTATATAATCTTCTTGCTCTTGATTTTTTCCCTTCTGACCATTAGAGGACCACAGGGAAGAGAAGCATGGTTGTGCTGTATTAAGAGATTCAGGTCGCACAGTAGGTTGTTTCAACTGCCCCTAATGGATTCCATGGTCTAGGTTGACAGTCTTCTTGGTCATCCAATTGTTACAAAATTTTTCTTTCTTGGTGGTGACTGTTTTCTACTCTTCTTCCACTCTTGAGTTAGAGGTGGAAAGATACACCACTTGTGTTGGCAGAGGGCCCTAGATGACATTCGTGAAATATAAATTCCTTTCTGTGAGATATGAGAAAACAAATAATTCCTAGATGGAATGTCCTAATATCCTATGATACAGAATATAATTTGAATGATCATTGTGACCCACATCATCAGCTCGCTTTGGCATTGATAGCCAAAGTAGATTTCAATACATGGAGGCTAAGAAATAGTCTCAGACCTAGTCATCTCAGAATGAATATAATCTATTTGTATGTTCAAAAAACTTATTTATTTTAGCACCTATTTTCTCATGATTCTGAGGTGGGGGTGGATATTGGCATCCAGGGGGTCCTGCATGGTTCAGTGGGGGCCTCACCGCTCAGGCTGGTGTCGGGGGTGGCTTAAGTGTGATAGAATCCACCTCATCATTTCAAGTTATATTCCCATAGGCTGATGGGATACTTGGGGATTAATATTATTCCATTAGAAGGAGTCTTCTGTCCTTTATGAAATGTATGATATGTCTCAAAACCCACTAGTGTACTTCCCTAGGATGACCAGCATTCATAATCCATCCCGGAGGTTATCGATGCACAAGGCGTGCATCTCGTCCTGGGGGAGTGGCTGATTTCTAGAATATGTCAGGCATTTCCATATATCATTGAAGTCTAAGACTCTCTAATTCACACACAACTTGTATTTCATGGATCACTCACCATCAACTTGGGCAGTGTCGAACTGAACATGAATAGAAACTATAACCGAAGGTCATCCCAACCTGTGATAGAATTGTCCGGCTGGCTAGTATACCATATGAAAGCTGAGACCTACATGATTCATATGAAGATCCTGAATTTTATAGCTTCTTGATGCTCTAGAGTTCCCATCATATGGTCACAGTAAGAGGCATTGTGCATCAAATGATCTTCTGGGTCCCCAGATCCATTGAATACTAAGAATACAGTATTCCCAAAGTTTGTTAGTGGAAGAAAACTACTGACAGGCCCAGGGTAGGGTTTTAGATTTGGCTGAATTAGAGAGAACCTCCCCTCATGGATTCATGTAAGGCTTTAAGCTTCTTGATAGTTTTTAAGAACCCTTGATGCATATCCTATCGAGCATGAGCTTGAGCTGGTGCGACATGGTCCATTATTTAGAATGCTGGTGAAACTGTAATTTTGGGTTGATGACCAGCTGGGGAAGTCATTTTTGGTTTACCAGGGTATATTCCAGCTACCTTCGAAATGGAGGGAAGCCTTGACGTATTTCTAGGTCCTATTTGAACGACCCTCTGAACATGGATTCATTCACTAGAATGAGGGAATGTGATATGGGAACCTCTTCTTGAAGGACATGTTGAAGTTCCACAGAGGGAAGACATCAAGAGAGAAATATCCTTTAACATAGCTCAACATTAATTCATATGATCTTTTTCATTTCTTCCACCTTCTTAGAGAACCTGTCCTCTGGGGAAAGTGACACACTCTCATGGGGAGGAGGTGGCGGGTCATAGGGGACCTTAGATTTATTTTCTTCATTGTTGGTGTTTTGCGGGGGAGGTAATGAAAGATTGGGTGAGGGGGAACCAAGATTTAGAACCACCTTCTAGTTCTGGGTATACACGCCATCAGGCTTGGTGTAGAATTCCTCTAGGAGGGAACCATCTTCATTTGAATCTTCTCCCCCTACATCATTTCATGTGAGGTTCATTGGGTTGATGTTCACTACGTTTATTGAGGAAAACCACATTGGGTGTGGTTTACTGAGTGCCGAATGGTAGAAAGTCATCATACACCCTTTATTAGACATTCACCTTCAATTTGGTGGTATTTCTCAGTCTTCATGATGATTTTTGGCCCAAAGGGATCCATTGTATGACCTTATAACACACCTTTTCCTCAAAGGGTTCATACCATGAGAATGGGTGTAATAGGTAACTTATCTATCCATCGTTCTTCCTAGATGGTGGAAGACTGACCTCCATCGTGCGGGGATTTGAGGTAACAATTCCCACAACCATGTTGGTTGGGGATGTTCATGTTCTCCTATTGATGCGCTACAGCCTAGATTTTTTGGTCTTATGGGAGAATTTTGATTTAAAAATCCCCCCAGCCCTCAGGGCGGGGATTGTTCACAATTCAAGGTAGTATCCACCATTATTTCCACCCTTTCAATTTTATGTACATCAGAATATTTTTAAGCCGAGAGTGGAATGGGTAATACATAGATTCTATGGTATTTTTATGACATGATCACTACATGCTGGATGGAATCCTTTTAGAAGGAAGCCAAATGGATGTTCTTGGTCACCTGACTTAGATGATTTTTAATGACTTTATCCCTATGGCTCTAACGCATTTGAGACATACTTCGGGCTAGTCTTTGTAGTGTATCCCATATTTCCTAAGCATGGGTTTCATTTTATTATTTTCAATAGGTGATGACATTGTATTATGTCATTTCTATTAAGGCATTCTAGATAAGATGTGGGGTGAAGTATAAATCTCAATGATCTTTCCACCCTCAAATGTGAACTCCAATCGGGGCCTTTCTAATGAGGCGACGCCATTTATTTATTGCATGGAGGCATGCCATTTCATGGTTTTTCATTCACCTTTCTAATGGTGGATTCCTTGTTGATGGGAGGTCTTCCAAGCCGACTCGATGGTGATGCTCCCCTATCATAGTTACATGGTACGTGTATGCTTCGTAAAGTATGAATTTTTCATTCATCTTTTTAAGAGTTTTCTATATATTAGGGTGAATTACCTACATGCATTCTCGATACAATTCCCCTAGTATTTGGAATTGAGAATTATTTGTAGGACAATACATCACTAGTATATTATCCCAATCTTGTTTTCTTCTCACATGCAACATATCATTATGCAATTCTTCTGGGGGCTCATCTACCAAAAATTCTCAAATCGATTGCTTCTTAATAGTTTCATTCCAAGCATTATGGGTCGTGGGAGCCTTATGGATTTTAAGATGCGACCGGGGTGGCTCAAGAGATGATTGTGGCTTTGGGCCATCCTTGGGTTGAGAAAGAATATCCCTCATTATAAACAGAGTTACTGATGTGTATTAATCCCTTCGGATTTCCTCCACATTGGAGGGATTTCTCATATTTGTTTAGACAAGGGGAGAACCTTATTTCTATAGTGTAATTTGGATACAAGGAGGACCTTCACAAGTGGTGATTCGATGGTGAGGTCTACCCTGACAACTTAACATCCAACCATAGGAATTTTCTTGATGGAGTTTACCCTAGGGAGGACCTTCAAGGTGGACTATAGGAAGGGGATGACCTTCTTGATACTTTAAGTAACTACTGGGAGGTCCTTCACAACAACTGTCATTATAGGTAGGGCCTTCACATTGACCGTCATCATGTATAGGACTACCATTATGACATGATATTTGGTTGCAATGAAAATTTTTGTAGTGTACATCCTATAGAGGACCCTCAGGATATACTACAATGAGGGGTGTACCATCTTGTTTCATGGCATCATTATGGGGAGTACCTTCACAAATAATGTAATAGTGTTGACGGACTTCACAATGACATTATTCATGGAGAGGAATGCCCTCATGAATTGATGTACGACTACAAGGAAAAACATATGTATAGAATATACCCTAGGGAGGACCATCACAGTAAATGACAATAAGGGGAGGATGTTCTTGATGTTTGATCATTGGGTCGAGGGGAGGGCTACCTCAATTCAAATCAAGAGATAGGCTCTCATGACCGATCAATCACGACCCACAGAGTAATCCCCCATGGGTGCATTGTGGAGGACCTTCAGAGCTACTAGTAGCGACGTTGTAGGGAGGACCTTCCCAACTGCTACTTCCACTTCCATAATTTGGTTTTGGAATCACATGGTCTTGATTCATTTTTGATATGTTTTTGATGGTGTCGAGAACCCCAACATCCAGCTGAGAAAGATCATATAAATTTTCTTCATTTCAGATTTCCTTGGGTGCTTTTAATTTTTGGGATCTATCATACAGGTAATTGGGGCATTTGTTGTGGGAAATGGCCTTCTAATTTTGGTTCTCGTCTTATTGGTCACAGTGAACACACTTTAAATTAATTTATAATGGTTTCCATGATGTAAATAACTTATACCAGAACCATATTAATATTTATAATTTGAAATATAATATTCTTATAAAAATTACGTTTTCGATAACAATCATTCATTATTTTCACTATTTCGGGTGTTAATTGATTAATTTTTCAAGTATGTTTTTACTCATTGCTTGTTATTTCAATTAATTAGATCATGATTTCTTCATCTATATAATATTAACCATGATTTAAATAAAATATATATTCATTATAATGTATTTAGAGTAATCAATTTTATATAGATATTGTAAATGAATTATACTGTTCATGGAGATGGTAGGTCGTACGTACAGATTAATGCTACATCTATTTAATGGTCGTAATTAAATGATTGAAACTGAATATATATATGCATATATATTATAATTATAGTATCCAATTTTTGAAATATATTTCACATATAATTAATAATACCATCATTAATACATCCCATATATAGCAGGTATAAATCACATGACTTTGAGGAGGTGATAGTCCCCACGTCCTCAAATGATGGAGTCGAATTCTCAAACAATGGAAAGCAAACTGTTATGTGTTATTAAAAAAATAAAAAAATAAAAAAGACATAATAAATTTTATATATATATATATATAATATTATCTATAATTTCTTCTTATTTAATGTTTTAAAGATGGTAATTACAAGAATGAACAATATTTTTTCATGAGGCGGTAGTCCTCCATACACCCGAATGATGATTTCATGTCCTATTAGATGGATTTTTGTGAATGTGTTTTTATTAATATTATTTTATCAACAATTTATTTATTTTAATATAATTTTTTTATTATATAACTATGGAGTATGATTTTTTTATGGGTGGAGAAGGAAATAAAATGAATGTGATCGTTGAAAAATGTAACCTCTTATTCGGGTAATCCCTTTTGGTTTTTACCAAAATGATATCACGAGTTTTCAGGAATAATGTGAGTCTTATAGGACAAATATTGGGATATTGGTAAAGTATTTAATCTCATATAGTTCAATAAATTGGTCTTGGGATGTGGGAATAAGTGGTAGTGGTTAGTGCATTTTTATATTAGGGGAGGTGTGAGATTCATGTAATTTTTTTAAAAGGGAATTTAATCCGCATTTTCCATGTCAAGAGGATTGAATAATGGTAAAAATTAGATATATGGGATTATAGGGTATAATATGAACATTTAATGGATCTTGGACATCTTCTAGGTAATTTGGCCCATTAAGTTTAAGGATTAGTCCCTTGTTAATGAAATGTTTCTCTTATTCACTCTAATTAATTTTATGTACTTACACACATATTTTTATAAAAAAGAATTCAAAAAAATTATAAATTATAAATTATTCTGAATCCAAATATTTTATCCATTTTCAAATTAATTTCATTTAATTGGTAGAAATTAATATAAATTATATCCTCTAGATGGTATGAAAAAGTGGGGTTTTAAAGTGAAAATGTTCCAAAGCATTCTATGTTTTTATATATAATTTAAAAAATAAATTGAATAAAAGTACATAAATCCGATTAATTTATTTTTAATTTATAAAATTTTACTTACAAACCAATTTATAATATAATTTATCCTTATAAATTAATAAGATGAGAATTCAATTTACAATTAAAATTTAGTACTTTTCATTATTCAAAAAAATAAATAAATAATCACTGAAAAATAAAAAAATAATACACAGATAATATTACTAATCTTATATAAATAATGAATTTTATTTTTTAATATAAAATTTGTAAAATTTCCAAAATTTAGTTTTAAATAGGTTTTATCATAAAATGATGGAAATATGGCCTTTAATAATATTTCTTTTTTATAAAACATTGGTATTGTTCTTATTTTATCGACATAAAATCTATTCGATGAATAAGAAAAATATTTTATTGAATATATAAGATATATATTAACATAAGATAATATATATTATTCAAAAATTGAAATTTAATAGCTATGTTCTATCTTATTATATTAAATAGTAATATTTATATAATATATTCTTGTTTGGAAAAAATTGGTATTTCATATAACACACACCATTGAAAAAACATATAATTACATGTGAAGAAAAGAAATTCAGTATCATCTGAATTGAAATTTATAGAATATGTTAATTTTTTTTAAATTTTTCAATATACAAGTATTATTTAGGGTTATATTTAATTCTAGATTTGGTGTTGTCAATCATACATGCTATCAAATAAAAGTTACTTTATTATAATTTTCAGGAAGATACATGATCCCCAACATAAATAAAATAATTCTTAGACATTTAAAATATATCTCACAATTATATGGTTTTATATTTTCACATTCCATATCTGAAATCCCACCTCAAGAGAATAGATAATAATATATCATCTTAGTAAGAGAGAATGAGAAGAATTAAAGTCACATTGATTAACATATAACCAGGTCTCTGAGTAGAAGAAAATTACTCATATATAAAAATATAGGCGTGGAGGAAAATAATCAATACTTGTAAGGAGTGATTAAGGACATTAGTCACAAACAATTTAATGATCAATGTAATAATGAGGGCCACAATTCCTTAAATCTGGGATGATTTAAAAGGCAATAGATTCAAAACAAATAATAGCATTAGTACAATATTTTGTATTTTGATAATGTCACTAACGTTGAGGAATTATTTTATTTACAAAGAATATAAGAAATATACTCACTTGATATACTTAAATAAACATAATATCATTATTTGGTTGTGCTTCAACCAATTTCTAATTTATTCATTGCATCATGAAATGGTTATAAAAAATATAGCATTGATGTCTAAAGCACTAAAATATAATTTTAATGGTTATTAAGGTGCAGAAAAGAGTGAAATGTCTAACTATTATTCTCTAAAAACATTCTATAGTTGATATGGTTGTTACATTAATCTCTAAACCTAAAAACATAAAAATAATTTTTAATAATTAATATTTATTCATCAACTTGTTAAATAAAATAATTGAAATATTAACCAGAAAATTCTATAGAATAGTTGTTTGAATTAATTTCTTATATTCCTTCGATCATGGGTTAAAATCCCACAGCATTTCCTGATTTTATAGTTTTTCACATGAAATATATGTAGTCTTTTTCTAAAAAAATATTAATATAAATTACAAAATAAATATTGAAATCACTCTTGAAAAAAGTTTAATCACTAAATAGCCTTTTTTACTATGGTTTTTAATACACCCCAAATACAAAAATAATTCAACTCTTTGATTTTGTTGTAGGTCATTCCGTGGTCCATGGTTTAAACTATATCCTCATTTTTTATTTTCTATTCAAATCCTTCATAATTGTTTATAAATTTAATGTGAATAATACTAAGAATATCCCTCATGAGTGTAAAACTAGAAGCACATTAAGGTTCATTTTCTTGTACCATGTTACGCCCGAGTCATTACCAATAGTCATTTTTGAAGTTTTTACCCCTAGGTAAATTTGAAATATAACCACATCCAAATTTAGTACATATAAAAGGATGTATTTTTAGGAAAAGAACATAATATATATCTAAATAAAACATTTGGTTTATCATCAATTATTTTCCTTGAATTCTACCCTATATCTATATTATATTATATATGTTTTCTATAATAAAGTTCAAAAGTTTGCTAAAAACCTCCTATGATACCAAATCTGTCATTGTGACCACATTAATTATATATTTAGTTCCTAATACCAAATTACTACTATAAGATACAAGTAAATCATGTCCCACAAGGCCAATCAATTTTGACGTCTTGGTAAACAAGATACATATATGTGTCTTGTATTGGAAATGAATAAAAAAATACAAAATTAATTTTTCTTGGGGATAATACATCTATTACACATAGCACGCCATTGTGTATCATTACTAGTACACTATATGTAATCATGGGAAAATGATAAATTAGAAGAGTGATATAAAATACTTTGTAATAGTTATGTACAGAAAAAGAAATAATTATTCAATGAGAATAATAACTATAGAAAGGTAGATAGATGACCACAGATTCCATGTAACCAATAAAATGATCAGTAATTGAATAAAAATATTCAAAGGTAAATAACTAAAAACAAATACCATTTAAATAATTGGATATGGTAGAATCGACCTCGAAATGTATGAAATTGAGTAAATTTTCTATTTAATAAATAAATTGAATATTAAATGCATCCAAACAATTTTTCAATGTTAAAACAATATTTGATATTAAATAGTGAATTTTAATGAAAGAAATTATTAATTATCAGATTCATTATTTCATAATAATATAAAATGTTTTCCATCAATACATTTCATGAGATGGTTTAGCATACTACTATGAAGACCTTACAAAGGATAATTTAAATCTATGTGTAGAAACTCTTATATACTACTACAAAATAAACCTAAATGGGAATCTATCAAAAATTTTATCTCATGAGACTATCGATGCATCATCAACATTACTTTGAATAATCCAAAACCTACATCTTCCATGTCCTATACATTCCTCATATATTTAAAAATATATTTAATTCAAAAAAATATGCCTTATCAAATATCAATATTTATTTAAGGATACTAGTTAATCAGTATGTCCCTAGATAATAAAATAACTATAAATGTTAACACTATATGTAAAAATGATATATGGTTTATGTAATTAGCGTATCCAAGGTAACAGGTATGGATAATTTTGGGAAATTCAAGGTTCAATTATCATAGGAAATTGTATATTTCAAGGAAACATAGGAATCAAATAAATGAATTTTAATAATATAGTTGGAAAAATCATCATAACACATCCATACGAATAATAAGGATTGTATTAATTCAACAAATCACATGTAGATTAAAATAAAAGGTTTTCGTCTCTAATGAATGGAACTATAATAAAAGGGAGTTTTAAAATAATTTATAATGAAAATATCATTCATGTTTTTCTTAAAAATATTGAAATATATTTGAATTGAAAATAATTTTTAAAAATTTTTGTAAAATTTTTATCATTTTAAATATATAAAGGAATCCTAGAAGAAATTACAATGGGTATATTCGTACAGACTGTAAAGGGTAAAAAGAACATTCTGTTTTAATAGTAAAAAGGTAAGAAAATTTCTATGTTTGGAAAGAGATATTGAAGGTTTATTTTAAAACATTTGAAAAAGCTAAAAGCGTAAATAATTCTACAATAAATCATTTTGGAATGTTTAAAAACATTTTTTGAAAACAATTTTATATTGAATGAGGATTTTTATGAATACAGATTCTTCGACCATAGTGATGAATGATTCTGGGTTCTTCAAAACACATTTTTTAAAACATTCTCATAACCAAACAACAGAAAAATTGTACTGTTACTTGAAAATATCCATGTATAACAATAATATAATAGAATAAAATTTTTTATGGATAAATGTTAACATAATTTTCATTAAAGTTATTTCATGAAAAGATATATCGATTAGAATAAGACTGTCAAATGAAAATATAAAAAGGTTATAATGTTTTTAGAAATGAAAAATCCATTCGGCCCAGTCCACTGACTCGATGATGTGATCAAGAGAATCATTACACATAAAGGTTTTAGGTTCCTCCATGCCATCCCAAAATGGCCCCTTCATGAAAAGCTATACCCGATGGGAATGTTTGCATGAAGGGTCCTCCATGAGAGGCTCCCCAATGTCTCGTCCTTGCCCGAGGCACACACTAGAAAAAATCACCTTTGTCCTATCATCCCACTCTATGTCCCTTTTTTTGGTGGTCATGTCATCAGACCTCTAAATAGTGTCAAGCACCATCCATGTGGCCGACATTAGTGATGGTGGGTTCGTCTCCGCAGAGTCACCCATCACAATGGTGTGTTCGGCGATTCACCGACCTTGGATTCCAATTAATAGAAGGCTCCTTCTTATTCCAAACCACTGTAACTATTCCCTTTCAACTTCCATGCTCTTATTTTTTTTCATACCATTTTGATCCCCTCAAATGTATCCCTAAATGTATTGGGCCTCTTCAATCCACCACCCCTTACATTCATTCCAACATCCACCTATGGTGGATATTCCCTTAGTGAAGCTATATGCCCTTCATAAGGAAAGGGGATCCTTTAGGGTGCTCTAGGTTTTGCAAAGCGTAGAGACTTTGTGAAATTATCTCTAAAGAAAGAGGGATTTTCTAAGGTGAAACTCTGCTTCATCAATGTCTCCCCTTCATGAATCCTATTCCCTTTGTGAATTCCCCCTACATTTCGAAGACCATTACCTTCACCAAGACCATCATGGTGATGTCCTTTTCCATTATAATGGCCAACCTCTTCACAAAGAATCAATCCTTCATGAAACCCTTCTTCTTCATGAATCTACTCCTTTCATGATCGAATGATTTTCACAAACCATTCTCATGTGGATGGTCAGACTCATGAAAAGTGATTTCATGGTTCCTGGGGTGGTTCTTCATAATTCATTAATTAGAATCATGATTCCTCGTATAGGCAAGCTTACAAATACTGTTTCTTCACATAGCCATGCTAACAGGGACCCCTAAATGGATCACTCCATAACACCAACTCACCATGTAATTGCTAATGTATTCCCTTCCCCAAGGGTTGGTGGGTATATGTTATGTACATCCTTGGGTGTGGAGTGAACCTGACTTGTTCGAACTACAGGACTTTAAACATCCATGCACCATCATCCTCAGTGCATGATGTTAAACTTTGGCCTCTCCCCTTGCAATTGACATAGGTCTCCCCATCTCAAACATTCTTCACACCAATTGGTCTCCAAGAGAGTGAGATCATCCTCACATGGAATTTGATCTGCTTTTCTAGAGTAGCATCTGTGCACAGGGAAGGGAAACCATGTTGGTGTAAGAACCTTGAATTTCTTGTTAGAGGTAGCATCTCCACTCCTACTATATAATTCAGTGAAAAATGTGTTGAGGAGAGATGGGCACATGGACCCTTATTACACATCCCTCCCCCTATATGATTTATCACCATTGGGCCTCCATCCTAGAGTAAGTCCCAATCTCTATATCGCAAGGCCGCTAACCTAGTGTAATCCCCTTTATCCTCTTTGGTATGGAAGCCTAGAATAATCCCATCTATATTCCTCATAGAAAAACCTTTTTTGATTTGATCACCTGGTATTTGAAAACACTTGTTTCTCCCACTGAGCTTGAATCACGTGGTCTTAGATTAAGCATGGACTTTGACATACTCTCTAGGATGCACAAGCGCTTAAGCTCTAAACACCCATTCTGAAAATTATGGATGTTGATCCTTTCTCATTCAATGAATGGAACATAGGAATCGCCCTTGTGGTTCAATCCCATCACCCATCGGTCCTGAAAACTTCACATCGGTTCACCCTCATTCCGCATGATATTAATCATTATGCCCCCCTTTTGTTCTACATGAAGTTAAATAAAATCTATTCTGCATATGTGGGTTTTGATACATGTCTCCTAGAAATGGTATGTTGGAATACTCCTTGAGGTTCAACCCCAAACATTGTTAATCCATTCGAAAAACATGGGTTTTGTTCCATGTCTTGTAGACATGGGACGTAGGAATCCTCTTTGATTTTCAACCCCAAACTATGGTATGACATAATAAGTACATGGGTTTTAATCCCTATCTCTTAGACATGGTACGTTGTAAGCCTACATTATGTTAAACCCCCAAATTGGTAAGTCATTACAACTATTTGAGTTTTGATCCACATTTCCTTGGAAGGGTACGTAAGATGGAAAACTAAGGTTCAACCCCAAACAGTAGTAATCCATTCGAACTACGTGGGTTTTGATCCATGTCCCCATGACATGGTATGTAGGGAGCCTCAAAGAGGTTCAACAAAAAACATTGGTAATATTTGGTGTTCCATTTGTTGGGACCCATATACTTGGTCAGCCATTTAGTTATGTCAAACAAATTCTCATGATGCTAACCATAAGTGAGACCCCAGAATATTGTCTGTTAACCGTCATTTGTTCCCTCCCTGAATCCATGCCCCTTTCTAAACAATGATCACATTGATTTTTCACCACAAGGATATATAGGAAGCCTCCTTGAGGTCCAATCCTATCACTCACTTCTCATCATGGACTTTCCCTTAAGCCTTTGTGTTTTGGGAAGTCCATACCCCACCCTATGATTTATACTTCATTCATGTCCCATCCATGCATCCATTCTGACTGTCCACCTCCACAGGTGTCCCATCATCCCACCGATCTACTTATACATTGATTCCATCCCACAAGGATACGTAGGAATAATATATGAGGTTGAAGACCCATATCACCATCATCCCTAAGTCATTTCCACCCCATTACTCCCATCAATGTTTTCCAAACAATCCTCACAAATCATGATTCATACCTAGGCCACCACATCCTAGTGAGATCATGTCATCCATCTCATCACCTATCCTTTAAAAACAAAGTAAGATAACCATGCATCGGCCCAAAAATCCATAGTCATCCAACCATGAGTTACCCACTTGTGATATGTCACTATCCATGCATAAGTTCCAACCTGCCTTGGGATCATTGTCCTTTGTTTACACCCCGATTGATAACCCCTTTGAACTACGTGGGTTTTGATCCCAGTAATCTACACAGGGTACGTAAAAAACTTTTGAGAGGATCAATACCATCTAATGGTATACCATTTTATACACATTTATGGGGTGAAATATCCTCGATCCTCCCTAAGTGGTTTTCAGTTAAGACTTCACGGTGTGCCATATTCCCTTTATAGGACACTCCTCAATGGGTACACTCCCATTGAGCATTTTTATCCATCCATCTAGTGTCCACGTTTTGAGGGCTCACTCTCCCCGATCCAGCCTCCATGGGCATTCTGATCCTATAAACACTCCAAGTGCTCCCTCATTGGGATACAACGCTTTGATCAATCTCCATGGGACATTCTGATTAGTCTTATATTGTCTCTGCAAGAAGTTAAACTCATGTCATACCTCATAATAAACATGAGGTTCCTGAGGAAAACTTCATAAGTTACACCTTTGGTATAAATGTATCTTCTATATTTTAAACTCATGGTGTAACCTATGTTAATAATGGGAAGATGTGGAAGACCATAGAGACATGTCTAGGGGTAATAACTACCCACTTTTTACATGGTATGCTTCATGATTCTGTGCCTCAGGAAGCCCTATAATCAGGGGAAGAAACACAAAACATTAGTGTTTTAGTGTCCAAAAAATCCAACATTTTAAAACATGAATACTCCCTCGAACAAAGGTTGATTCTCTGACTTGACCACTATTAATGTCCTAAATGGTGCATGGTAATTAACAAACCTCCATGAAAAAATGTAATTGGTAAGAGTTTCATGTACAATGTCTTAATATTTAAGGGATTCCATTACTAGGAGACAAATTACAAGGTGGAATCCACAAAAGGAGGAACCAACATCGCATCATCTCATTTCAATCATGGTGAATAAGTACCTGGATGAGTGACAAATTCTACCTACCTTCGGAAAGAGGCAATGTGTAGAAACAATAATCACATCCTCCAATGATAGATGTGTGGCCTAGAGAAAGTGTCAGAAATAGAAATATTTTACCCAAGAAGAATTTATTCTCCTCAATGTGGTGATTATTAGAATTCAAGACATTAGGGGATAAGCATTTAACAAAATCCTATTATCTAGTACCTGGTCCCTCTTAGAAAATAGTGGGCCTGACGTGAAACTCCCCAACGATTATGGTAGTTGAATTTTGGACATCCCGGTCTGTGACATTGTTTGCGTGGATCCTTCTTACATAAAATGGGAGACAGGACAACATTGGGGAACTGAACATCAGTTTATTTATTTTAATCATAATGGTATAATATTTATACTTTGCAGGAACCAAGTTATGATATAAAACTAATCTCCACCCACCCACAAACACAGGGGCCAGGGCATCGTCAATAAAACAATATCATGTAGACTCATATCTTATATGACATTCCACATATCCACATCTACTAGGTGCCCACAACCCAACCCCTATATAAACTCACTCATAGGAGGGTTATTAAGGACCTAGTTCTATGATATAAGGTATAGATGATTATACTAACTTGAGATATAGTGCGACATGACCTAGAGGGTTATCCACCTTGTCATCACAGCCACCCCCAACGGCCACGCAGGGAGCCATTACACCCAACTCTGACCAACAATCGTTTGAGTATCCTCTTTCCATAACGCTTTGATGACTCTCTCCCATATGATAATGAGGTGAGGGATTTCTGGGCCAGCCCATCTGTAATTACGTACTAGGGTCTGCCAAAGAGGGATCCTAGTAGGCCGCGACATTAAGACCACTCGCCCCCACATGATGAGGAGAAAATGAGTTATACTTATGCACCACTTACCCTAGTCTAGTCAACCATACACCATCGTCAGGAAAAGGATGGGGAGGTTGCCCGCTATGGGGCATCCTCATCGAAGGTTACAGTGGCTTGTGCCACTGCTGATGTACACAACTAATTCCCCATCTATATTGAGCAAGTGAAATCATATGATCAGGCTGAATCGAGGCCCCAACCACCCCTAGGTAGGTTGGGATTACTATCTTGGTCATTGACCTAGGTGGCATCTGTCAGAGGCCGACATGCGGTGATGACATCAAGTATGAATGTCATCCTCATGCCACCACAAATGAGAGTGTAGGTCCACCCCTCTCCCAGGATTAGTGTTGATGTCCTCCCCATGCTACCATCATTCCAAGAGAAGGTCCTTCCCACTACCCTAGCCCCCTGCACAGATGTATCTTGTGCACCTTTGACCCCAAGTTCAGATTCCCCCCCCTATAATACGACATTGATGTGACGTTCCCCCTCATCTAGTCGTCCATCAGTATGGGGGTATTCCCGATGTTCTTTAAGAAACCAACTAAGGTCATCCTCATGCCAAATATCAGAGAAGTGAAGGTCTTCCTCACTTCATTGGAACCCAGTGCAGTGGTCTTCCCCATGTTCTGTTTGACTACTATGAAGGACACCTCATACCATTGCTATAATGGTAAACAAAAATAGAGTTATTGACATTCTCCCACCAGATATAGAGGATGTCCAACACTCTCTAATAAATCATGTATAGGTTCTCTCCATGTTCCAGATAGTAGACATCTAAGTCCTCCGCGTGTTCCCATTTACACATTTCTTGGTTTTTCTCTCTCCCTCTCTCACCCAGGTAGAAGTCCTATCCACCTTAGAAACATTTATTCCAAAGTTCCTCATCATTTTGAAAACCAACCATGTACTAAACAAACATCATAGGGTATATGGGAGGTTTGCTGACACAATAAGAAGATTAGTTACACATTTCCAACCACGATTAAGCCTACTTGCTTCTCAGATTCCAAGGTTTAATGTGATTTAGTAATTTGACCCCCACCCTAATTTTCAGATTCAAGGGTCGGGATAGAAACAAACTGTATAATCCTCATCCTTCCAGAATGTCAGGTCGACTAGAATCCCACCTTCCTCCATATAGACATCTCTATGGATGAATATTTGGCCTTTTCCAGGGCATGGTCGTGCAATCATCCCTATCACTAACACTATCATTATCTACCTCCATCAGAGATCATAGACAGTGATTATAGTAACCAATTGTGGATTAACAACAACCTGACCCACCATCCATAACCACAGCCCATGTGCAGGATGTTGTAGCTGCTAGTATATTTACCGAGATGTGGTGGTTCATTCATTTCTTTCTGTGGATGAAAACCAAATATGATACTGCATGTCAGGTCACTCACTATATTATCCACTTTCCAGCCTACCATCTCAATGGTTCACCTTAGTACTGTTACTGGTCCATCATCCGCCACTAGTCAATGAATGTGGATACCAAGGGCTAGATCCGGAGTCCGAGACAAGGATATTTTGGAACATCCTTGTTGTGGATCATTTCCGAGAGATATTCTATGCATTTTCAACCTCGAAATTCAATTCATAGAAATCATTTTCCCAGGAGGAGGTTGGTTTCTTTTTGCAAACCCTTATGTTCAATGAAATTATATGCGCTTAATTAGATGGTGGATTAACACAAGGGTATGTCACACATTGATTAAATTTTCCTCCAATGTCGTATGGATGACTTGGCTGCACTCCATGTGGCCCAGCACAATGAGTTTACTGGTTTCTATTAGACCCTCTAGCAAATGTGCATTTATAGATTTAATTTGATCAGTATAATTATCAAGGATTCTTCCCCCATGTTCAGATCTAGAGTTGGGGGTAGTATGCGGAATTTCATTTAAAATCTATCATGTGCTATCACAACTATCCTTGTGATATTGAGGATATGCCTTCAGGTATAGTCACAGTTAACATGGATGACATATAAAAATGAGAGACAAATCTAGGGATCCTTGAAGATAACATACCCCCGAGGGAGTTCCAGACCTATTGGATCCATTAGGATGAATTAATCACCAAAAAAGAAATTTATTGGGTCCTCCAATATATACCATGTCATTAGCCCGCATCCAAAATTCCAATAAGGGTAAAAAGCATTTGGGTCCATTAGACCCTCATAAATAACTGGAATAGTTCCAAAGAAGGAAGAAGATCCTAATAATACCACGTTGCGCCAAACGATCATGGAGAATAAGAAGATGGTCGATGAAATCTATTCTATTCATGATGTAGAGTGATGGAAGGACTACTATGATCCTCATCTAGCGTAGCAGGGGAGGTGTATCTCCCCCACGGTGAGTTTTCACATGGGGAACCTCACCATCCTTCCCACTTTTTCAAGGTGGAAGACAAATATTATCGAAGGAGGGTTTGTTATGTATCAAAAAAATCCACATGAGTGGTGTGATTATCTTTGGGACCCAGCTCAGGTTCCCCCAGCCTCTCCATAAGACATTCCCCCAACAGTCTCGCAGGTCATCCCACCAGCCACTCCACGTGCTGCATGGACAGCTTAAAATGTTGAAGAATTTTCCAATGCACTGGTGATCATAGACCCTCACCATGATAGGAATCCCCATACAAATGATCCAATGGTAGAGCCCATTCCCTACCTCGAGGCATTGGAAACTATAAATGTGGAAATTCTGCCCAATGGAATGCCATATTCGGCATGGGAAGATTGTATTCCTTCACCACCTAGTTTTAGAAAGCCTAATTTTTCTCCCATTAATGGGACAAGTGATCCACTTTACTATGTGGCACACATAATCTCTTGTTCCAGACCCATGTTGGGTACTCTAGTGTAGCAGGAGGCTGCCAAACTCCAATGTTTCATACAAACATTGGAAGGCCCTACATTTGTCTGGTAAATCCATCTACCAATTGGGTCAGTAGCTGGTAGGGAAAATATTTGTAGGTATTTTCACTAACAATTTATTTATAAAATAAATAATATAAGTATTGAAGACCTATTCACGTGCCAGCAGAGGAATGATGAGTGCATTGTGGACATTGTCCCTCTGTGGAAAGGCCACACCTACTCACTAGATATTTCACTAACTCAAGAACATCCACTGATAATGTGTACGGGGAATGTCAAAACTGAATTATTCTCAATTCTCATCAACTCGAATTACCATAGGAGATTTTTGGATTTCTCTAATAAGGCCCAACATCTAGAAGAATCCTTAAAACATACTAAATAGGAACATCCAATGCTTCATGTAGTTACTGCGATAATGGCCGCGAAGGCCGAGCTTGCTGTGGTAGCCCAAATAGAGGTCCCTATGCATCTTGAGGTATAACCAGTGGAGCCACCAACACAACCCTGCAATGGAAGGCTTCCTCAGGCATAGCCTCTAGCTAAGCAATGATCACCTCATAATTGGCAGGTTCCCCCGAGTAACACGCTTCCACCACTAAGGTGATAACAACCATGTGTCACCTCCTTGGTAGACTACTCCATCCCGTCATCAGGGCTAGCCTTCCAGATTGATATTTGAAGATAAATGGAACTTAAACTACTAATTTAATGATTATTATGTCCCATTTTATTTCATAAGTTCCATATAACATGAGATTCTATGCTTATTGGAATTCCAGAGACACGAAGAGGCAAATATCATAGACCGAAAAAACTACTTCCACAATCCCTAAATCCTGGGGAAAAACCTAAATCAGTTCTATGTGATTAAAGACTGACTATAAAACCCCATTCATAACATCATAATCAGGTTAGGCCCAGCCCCAAAACATGTGTCACATGTATTCATACAACCTGACTGTGATAGTGATAGCAAAGGTGAGTGGTTGTAGGATTCAAACGGCGAGCCCCAAAAAATGATTACTGGATGTTTGGTAAATTAGTTTCTCATTACATTAGTATTATTAATGTTCAATTGAATCAACCTGACTATCCATATGTTGCCGCGTCACCCACAACCACAGCTTCTGTATCGACTTTTTGGATCTCAACCGTCATTTTCTAGAAGATTATTTTCTCATTCCCATGATATAACTGTTGATTGAAGACACAATTGGGTTCTACGATCTCTATTTATTTGATGGGTATTTGGGGTTTAACCAAATCAGAATGTCCCCTATATATGAAGAGCCTACATCTTTTGGGGTGCCAAAAGGTACATTTTTCAACCGTGTAATTCCCTTTGGTCTAATGAATTCAAACATCCACCTCCATTCCTTCCACACATCACATATTTAAGTAGATCCTTGGGAAATTGGTGGAATACTAGGTGGATGATCTAGTTGTCATAGATCATAGGCACTTGGACCATATCAAAGACCTTGAGAAATTATTTGGATTACTCTGATACCACCATCTGAAGATGATCCCCTTGAACTGCACCTTTGGGGTCACCTCTATAATGATTATTGGGGTCATTGTTTTATATATAGGCATTGAGATCGATCTAGAGATGATCAAGTACATCAGTCAGATGTTACTTCTGAGCATCATTTTGGATCATTGGGGCTTTCAAGGTAACATAGTCTATATAGTTGATTCATCCCAAATTTGGTGGGCATGTGTAAGACAATTTACCAAATCATTATGAAAGGTGCCAATTATCTGTCAGATGAGGATTGTTAGACTTCTTCTGAGGAAATCATGATGTACTTTCTAAAACCTCATTTTTGGATTCCAACTGTTTTGGATAAGATTCTAGTCCATTACGTGACTTCTTTGGACTAATATTTGGGTGAACTACTATCCCATAAAAACAATGAGGGAACAGATCAGAGTTTATACTATCTAAGCTATATGCTTCTTGATACAGTGACAAGATATTACTCTATCAAAAAATATTCCTTGCACTGTTATTAATAGTGAAAAAATTGTTAAACTACATGAGGAATCATTAGATATAACTAGTGACCCTAGTGTATTTGATGAAATACATTATGAACCTTCCCATGCTAAAAATACATAAAGCTTGGTGGGATGTGATCCTCTAGCAGTTAGACATCGTGTTTTCCCCCTGAAGGCTATCATGGCACATGAATTGGTAGACTTCCTTGTTTCCCATCCATCTCTTGTGGACTAGTCCATGAACCATGATTATTTAGATGATGCAATCCTTGAATTGGATATAGCTATTAAGTGTTAAAAATTTCACATTGAGGGAAATTCCCGAAGCCCTGCTGCAGAAGACTCAATGAGACCAGAATCAATATAGTGGGCTTGTGTATCATCTTCATAACACCAGCATAAAATTATCGACCATAATCATTCTAGATTTAAAACGTCTATAAAAATAATGAGGAATATTATCAGGGTATCATTACTGGACCTTGAGATTGATCTTCCCCATGTACATTGGAAAGGGGACTCCGAACTAGTCATCAAATAGATAAACATTGACCATGTCTTCTATCATATAGAGCTCGTATCACTGTTGGAATGTACCTGCTAGTTGATGGAAAAGTTCTAGTCTTGAATAGAATTTATAATGTCCCTTGTTGAAATAATTTTTAGGCTAATGCCTTGTCCATCATTGCTGCATCTCTTACAGAACCTGACTGGAATGATTTGATTATTCATGTTGTTCACTGGAGAGTCATCACTCCTGTCACACTAGAAAACAATGATGTCCCTTATGTAAGAAATCATACCACTGATTCCTCCATGTTAGGACCCCCAAAATAACCTTCCATAATGTTGGAGGTTACTCCTTAATAGAGGAATTCCCTTGTCATGTACCAACAAGATGGTAATCTCCCAGTAGATAAAGCTGAGATATAATGAATCTAATGGTGTACATTGCAGTTCACCCTCCATAGTGGTCCCAGTCTTGAGATGATCCTCTACAGATTCTTATTTGGTGGGATTATCCTCCATTTCATTTAAAAAGGTACGTTTTCTTAGTTCATGCAGGAGGATCACGCCAGTTCCAACAGGACTCATCAAACAGGGCCAAAACACTCTCATCAGATTCGGTGATTTAGGTATTTTTGTTTATCCATGATCTATGACTGTGTTGAGTTTTCAGAAATGTGTCATGTATGAAAAATACATGATAATTTAGTAAATCATCTTCAAGATCCTCTCCACACTACCATTTACTCTTAGCCCTTTGTGATATGGATACTCCAGGTCATGGCACTATATTCACCAGTGACAGCCTACCAATTCCAGTTCATCCTAACTACAATGGATTTATTTTCCATGTAGGAAGAGGCATTTCCACTCAAGGAGGTGAAGGAGTGCTCTATAATCAATGTTTTGATATACAATGTCATCTAAAAAGTTTTAATTCCTCACTTCGTCCTCACATATAATGGAAACAAATTCCAGGTAGCCAATCTAAAGAAGTTTTATGCTAGGTAAAACATCCATTACAAACATTCCTCCCACTATAACGCGTAACAAGATATGTAGATAGAGGCGTTCAAGAAAACCCATCTATAACATTATTTAGAATATGGTTATTCGGAACAAGTAGAGTTATCCGGATAAACTCCACAATGATATCTTGGATTTTCAGACGATGGCACGTAATTCCATTCTGGTGACCCCAATTTTCCTGGTGTAAAAAACAGAGGCATTCCTTCGCATTCAGATTTAGTTTTCCTCGTTACGCACTGTGATCAATGATAAATAGACACCAGATAAGGTATCTTAAATAATTTTGGATAAACTATAAGTGCTATATGAGAACTTGCTTCTTTCCCCTGTATAATCTGAAGAGGCATTAGAATAAGATAGCTGAAGCATTCAACAAGGATTTATACCACTACTCATTCTTGAAATTTGACTTGGTGTCAGTATGGTTTCCTTAAATGGTGAGCTGATCACTCCACCCACCAATGCAAAATTTCTCAAGTTGTACCTTACATGATTAAATGGATTTGGTCTTTCATTTACATAAAATGATCCATCATTGTCACATGACATTAACATACACGATCCTTCCATAATGAAGGACATACAACTTCACAACAGTCTTCCTCCATGACAATAAACTGAAAAATTTTCCGAGCTCTACAAACTTAAAGTATGATCTCCCTTCATTCTTATATCACGTGATGTTAAGCTAGAAAAGATAATCATGAAATATTTATGTCTTGATTCCCATCATCATGGGTTATTTAGAAATACATAGACTATTCTTCTTATAATATAGCCCCCATATTATTCTCTTAGACTACCCCTAGGTATAGTTCTCTTGGAGGATCACACACAATGTAGTTTATACTTCATTGGCCCTAATTATTACTGGTTTTATGATGATCAAACCATGTTCCCCTCACATTATTTTATCCTCACTACATGTCGTTAAACTACATGGCCCTTTTAGAACTATGTACGACTTCATTCTAATCATCATGGGGTATGTTGGAAAGCGTAGACATTTTGTCTATAGGCCCAACCCCAAACATCTAGATATTCTCTTGGGTCCAGTATCCTGGCCTGGATACTTTTCAAAATACATGATGTGGGGAGGGATTTTTTCCCTTGTTAACATCGGGTTTATTATTGTTGTATCATTTATTCCCTTCATTGGAGATCTCTGACTCTTCTACCCATCCCACATGACGTTTAACTCCATGGGAATATTCACACAGCACGCATCACCTTTATTTGAGTCCCAATAATCTTTTAAATCCTAAAGTACCCCCAAAAAGTATGGATGGTAATCCAAAGTTCTCTCCTTCCATCTTGGGACATCTTCATTTAGAATTTTTGGATAACAATTTGATTCAAGTCCCACATTACAAATATTGTCCACGGTCGATGCTCATTTGATGTTCCCGTACCTTGAAACATGATATGGATGAAATGTTTCAAATGCAGTCAACAACTATCTTCCATAGTTAGTGCCTCCAATATATGTCCCAAATATTTTGTTTAGTGATTCATTTTTTCCTGCTATACCTTCAAATATCAGAATGCCTCGAGATGGGATTTTGGTCCGGGTGGGATCGACCCTACTCGATCTCATTCAATTATTATCGTGACCATATATAATGGGAATAACATTATATAATTACTTATTTCCCACATTGAGCATTTATCATGTCAGATTAGGAGCATTAGTAATGTTATAACCACATAAAGGGTCACACAACATGGTCTGATCTCTAAGACCATAATCCAAGATCACTACCGTCCACACAACATGACATTAAACTGCATAATCTGACAGTCACTAAGGGACATAAAACCACTCAAAACTCATACCACATTATGATAAATTAAAATATAGTTGGGGATTTCCGACCATGGAACATCCTCATATCCCTCGACATTTCTACCCATTGGCATATGTTCTCACATAGGATTGTGCGGTGTGGTGTGGAATCCAAGTCCTCATTCACATAGGGCTATTTTTTTCCATGCCACAAACATCCACTTGAGATACTTCTTCATCTATTATCCTTGAAGAAGGAAATTAAACTACATAGGTACCACAACCCTTTATGTGTGCCACCATTTGGGGTTTCCTTAGTCATTTACATCCGAATGCTCAACCGAACGGAATTTATGTTAGGCGTCAGGGCTCTCATTATGTCTCAGATCATCATCCCCAATTGTTTTTGATGAAAACTTGATACAGGTCCCATGTTTCAACTATGGATGGAATTTGACTTTCATTTCTTGTTCCCATTCTAGGAATCAATGTGGATACTCTGTTGCAAACATGTTCTGCAGTTATCCTCAATCATTTTTTCCATTCCATGGTCTCCCACATGGCAGGCACAATGACTCACCCTTTACACCATATGTTTCTGGCACATGAAATGAAACTAGAATCTATAGTTTGAGATCTATGGACATAATATATGATCTACCACATCGTTGTCACATGTTGTTAAATGGAACAACATCTCAAAAACGATATTTATATTGATTCCCATCCTCATGGGATTCAGATGAAAATAAGGTCATTTTTACTTTGGTTCCGGCCCAGGTTCATCGTTCATTTCTCACAGCATCTTGGCTCGAGTTGTATATAGAAATTATGAATAGTGTCACACATGCGGGCTTACAAACTAATTTATGTTGTATTATTTCCCACTCCATACATATTCCACTTCGAGGTACCCCCTCATATTTTCGTCATTGCCGCATGACATTAAGCTGCACAACATTTTCCAGAACTGTGTTGGGCTTGATTCCCATCCACATGGTATACACAATAATGAACAAACATTTTTTTCTAGGCCCATAATTGTTTCCTACATAGATCCTCATCGTTTTAGACCCTTGGCCTGAGTCTGTTGGGAGGTGAAATGTAGTGTGGTGTGGGCTTAAGTCCTCATCCATGTCAGGTTTTAAATAGACACACCACATACATACCTCTTGATTGGTCTTAACCCCATTTCCTCCAGTCATCTACTTGACTCGTCTACTCTCAAATTGGGCCCATTGACCCACTTTAGCTATCCAACAATGTGATCAGGCGCACTCTATTATAGGACATAGAGTGTCAAAATCTTTGTGGACATGTTTCCATCCATTTCCATTCTTAATATTTCTCTTTATTTGGGATTTCATCATCATTCAAATTTGAAAGGAACCCTAAATTAAAGAGATACTAGGCCCTATGAATGTGGTACCATCTAGGGCCAATTTCATAGAGGATTTTGGAAGAAGATTTGATATATGTCCCATGTTAAGAATATGGTCATAGGTCAATGTTCAACTATTCATTCCCATTTCAAGCCACACGAAATGAATTATGTGTTTGGAACACAATAAACAATTATCGTCCACTGTCACACCACCACACATTAAGCCCAATATATTGGGATAATGATTCACCTCTTATATTCCATCATGTCCATGTTGAATTTCTACCCTCATGATGTTATTCATTAGTGAATGAGTCTACGTTAAGAGGGAGAATCCATAGTGTGGTGTAATTCGAGGCTCTTCGTCATTTCCCCTTTCTCTGAATTCCATGTATTGAGATGATCTTATACAGCCTTGCTTCCCACATTGAGTGTGGCTCATGTGGGCTTAGGGATTTGGTCATGGTTTACACCTACATAGAAGAGCCCCCCTTCTACTGTCCGAGCTATATGACCATAAACTAAGATCCAACCATGTCCTTGTCACATGAAATAAAACTACACAAAATGTTTCAAAACTACATAAGGCTGGATTCCCATATTTTTGGGATACGTACAAATTCCTTGGAATTTCTTCTTCAGATCCATCTCATGTTTCACTAATTATATCATCAGTAATTAATTTAGGCCTTGAATTTAAATAGATTTCATGGTGTGGAATATGTGGGATTATGTCCCCACTGAACATAGGTTTACAATAGCCACACCACATGCCCCCTTTTAGGATCTAGTATCTCCTGCCTATCGTCCTACATGACATGAATCATCATACTCAGAACTATGTTTTTCTTGATTCCCATATTCATGGGATATATAACAATATAGAAACATTTATTCTTCATGCCTAACACCATATTCTCTAACCTGTTCCAGCCCTCCTGCCTATGGTTTCTCCTTTGGAGTTTCACTTAGTATGGTGTGGACATAGTCCTCATTCACAACAGGTATGCTTTATCACACACTTAAAATTCTATATAAAACCACTTCTTCAATATTTATACAAGCCATATGACCTTAAAATATACTGCCTAGTCCTACATGACTCTAAACATTTATGTCTTTGTCGTGTGACGTTAAAATACGTAGGTTGGTCTTATAATATGACCTTAAACAATGAAATTATCATCCTAGTTGTACAATGAAAAAGGCACCTCATTATGATGTCCTCACTCTAGGGTCATCATTTTTGGTATCTGTCATCCATAATGTCAATTGATAAGGCCTACATATGGCTTCATTTTTTCAGTGATTCGTGGGTTCTTCATTATGGGGTTTTTTCTAAAAAAAATACATATATCCTAAAGAACAAACAAGATATATCAAATGTCATTTCTTTTGGTGTGTGGCTCGACCCTCTTGAAAATATTTTCCCTCGCATTGTTACCCTACCATGCCACATCCAGAACTATGTGCGGCTTGATCCCCATCATAATGGGGTATGTAGGAATTTCCCGAGTACTTTTCCCTAGGACAAATCCAAAATTAATTTTTGGTCCCTTTACTAATAACCTCCCTTGGGGGAACATTATGTGATACGGAATCATGGTGTGCTCATTCACATTTGGTTTTTCAACAGGTTCACCATGTGTCTCCCTTTCTCCTTTCCAAAATGGTCTATGGTGTAGGTCCTTAAAACTAATATCTAACCATGTATTTATAACATGAAATTAATCTACACAAAATATTCCATAAATATGTAGATCTTGATTACCATCATCATAGGATACGTAGGAATTCCCCAATATTTTGTCTACAGGTCCAGCCCAATGTTTCTTAGATCCTTCACCATTTTCATCCCTTTTGGCCTAAACTCTATCAGAATCATGTGGTGTCGTGCAGACTATATATTTCCTCATTCATGTTGGGTTTTTCAAAAAGATTCCTCTTAAACTAGGACTCTGCATCCCCATGAACCTTTTCCTTAGAACGAAATTTGATTCCCTTTGCATGACATGCCTCATAGGCATACACATACGGGTCATGGAAAAGATCTCAGAGTGTGGATTATTACAATGTTGGTTTTCTCATTTCGTGCCTACACTTCATGATACCTTAATTTGGATCCACACCCCTTCCATTTTTAGAGGTACCCCTTTACAACTTTCTCTCATGAAACATCATCTTTACGACCATCTTTGGCCAACTCCTTGAATTACCTCAAATGGATTTTTTTTGACATGTATCATGTTTCTAACATGGTCAACGATCAACCCTCATTTGTATTTCCCCATATTAGGATAACTGAAAATAGATTATGTGTTTCGATCATGGTAAATAACTATCCTATATCATCATTCCACTATCATTATGATCAAGACCACATGTTCCATGATTCACATATTTCTACCCACGTATGTTTATGTGGAATTTAAACACAATTCGTTCTTCCAACTATGTATCTATGTGCATTAAGTAGGCTGGTTTGTAATGGTGGGATGCAACTCATGTAGAATTCCATCACATTTAATGCATGCCTCACTATACCAGGAAAATCCCACAACTACTCATTGTTTCCCACATAGAGAATGACTCATGAGGGATTAGTAGATTTGGTGGTACGTGTAATGGTGAAATCGAACCATGCATGAATTTCATCTTGCATGACATTAAACTGAAATCTATGAACTTTGTGCTGCTTGATTCCTACCCTCATGGGATACGTAAGAGCACTCGAGCCTAGTCCAGTCCTATGGGAGGTCACCTATGGTCTATGATTTAAAGAACCCCATTGAGAACTTGTACTGTGGTGTAGACTTTTATTGTCTTTATTCACATTGGTATATGTTTCACACTTCCAATTTCCTTCTTGTGTAACCATGTACTCAACAAATGATATTAAACTATAGTTATACCTTAAAAATGTTCAGTATGACCCATGATAACTATGGGATTCATCAACATCCTTTCTAGAAAGGATTTGTCCTGACAACATTTGTCCCTGAATATGTTAGGCTCTATAACTACGTAAGGCCTAATTCCCATCATCATGGGATACATAAGAACGCGCGATATAATTGTCAAGTTCTTAGCCAAAATTTTTCCATCTTATGTCTCTTGACCTATGATTCCCTTCATGAACATGTGGTGTTGTGTGTACTACATACATCCTCTTTCACATTGGGTCTAAAATGACTGCACAACGTACTCCCCCTTCAAGAGCTAGTATATACTAAACCCTTCCATATTTTATGAAATTAAACTACGTGCCTACAGTCTTCATAGACATGACATAAAACTCAATGTCATTCTATTTCCTCACTAGTGAAGTACATTCAAGAAGTATGTATGATCCCTGAATAATCTGATGCAGTCACCTATAGTGTTTTCACCATTATGTCATAATTTGAAGAGTGTTGGATGCCATTCGAATAACCCATCACTCCACTATCCATGCCTTGTGTTCTATTTATTTAGACACTCATCATCTTTAATGCCAAAAGGACCCCCTAAAAAACTAATTCATCGAATTTTGCTCACATACTATCCTGGGATATCATTCTGGAAGACTAATGGATGAAATTTTGAGTCAGGTGTCATGTTTTGAACATAGTTAGTTGTTGGCCCTCACCTATTATCCCCATTTCAAGATAATGAAATAGAGATAATGTGTTTCAAATACTGACAATGATTATCCCTCATTTTCCTTCCACCCATATAGTGTTCCAAATATTGGTTATCTTAATTCACACTATCCACTCCCCTCTATTTGGATTGATTCCAATGCCCCTGGCATTACCCTTCTCGTGTACTAGAGCACATTTGGAAAGCATCTATTTGGATGCTCTGAGAATAACCATCTCCAATAAGGCCTCCCTCTTTCTTTTAGATGTATGAAGTTGTCATTTATTCCATGGATTCCCTGATATTGGTTGGAAATCCCACATTCAAATGATGTAACAATCCGACAATCCCTTTTTTCACTTTAGGCATGACCCATGTGAGATTCTAAATTTATTGCAGGATATCTCATGGATGTGATGGAAATGATACAATTGAAAAAGAAAATTTAACACTTGTGTGTGACCAACATAAAAAAATAATCATAAAAAGATGTTCATGAGTTCATATAAATTGCAGCACCTAGGGGTCGACCTATCCCATAGATGTGATGAACTCTTCAATGAAGTGTTTTATCTCAGACACTCGCTACCTTTTGGCATCCCATATCAACTGTCACCTGCAAAGCTAATGCTATTCGTTGATGAAATGGGGAAGAATTCATCAATATCTATATGGGATTGATACTCTTCATCTCGGATAAGGGACATATCTTCTTAGCATCACATTATCTGGTCTTTATCCTATTCTATCTTGGTGTTAAGTTGTGATATGAGCCACAATTTCACATCGAGGAAAGAAGACTACTCATTTTCCAATGCCCTAAACTCTGGGATCTCCTTTTTAAACTCCTATAGTCTTTGAATATTTACGGCCTTTCACCACTGCCAACAAAAACTAAGGCTACATGCTCCCTCCCATGCCATCTCATCTAGTATTCCCAAATAAGTACGTGAGGGTGTTGGGTATTTACCCCTAAATCACATATTTTACCCATAAAAGAAAGAATCCTCCCTATCTAGCCTATCTATTTTTCATGTAGGGTCTATGTGATAAAGACAAAATAAGCATCCATGATCTACGACGAACAGACTTCTGGTCCTCTTCATCGGAAGCAGTCTTGTCCCAATTCTATGGGTCAGTAGGTTCATATTTTGGAAATGCATCGAAGAGATCAATTGAGAGGTATTTTCTGTGGTTGTATCAATTATTGGATTCCTATTCAATTATTTCTGCTAAGCCAATGTTAAACTATGTACCGCAAACTATATCGCCTACCACCTCCGACCACTCATAGGTAACTATGGACCGGTCTTCCAGGGCACTTAACATGATACGGAGAGAAAACTCTATTCCGAGTAGGTCATTATTTGTTCCATCCATTTTCATCATCAACATACACAGAACACTAGAAACTATGTTGGCAGAAATCATGGTTGCCAGTTTTACAGATAAGACAATGCGGTTAACCTGTTGTGTATGAGACTCACTATAGTCAGCTTCCTGCTCTCTCCATGAGTCCACCATTGTTGGGAGTCTAGAACGCAGGCCTCCATATACAATTATGGGCTTTGAGGAATCTGAGGAGGCTACCCCTACTCCTCTTGCATCATTGGACTCCAAACTTCCATCACACCAGTTATTGGATCTAATGTTGGGACCTCTACGACTGTCGCTCCTTCATCCTCAACAGTAGGAGTGGCTGATTAAATTTTATCCTATAAAAATACATGTTAGTTTACAAATAAATATATGGTATGGAGGGAATTATTTCATTTAAAGGGAGTGGATATAATATTATAATGTTTCTAAGAATTATCCTAATGAGATTCCCCCTGAGGTTGGTATCTCTCCTTACTTTGTAGAGGCTCCATTGGATGTCCCCAGCTTTGTTCGGTGGTAATCTCCCATATTATCTTCTTACCCTTATAATTATTATGCATTCCTGGGAAAGGGAAAATGATCTAATTGTTTATCCATTTCTAGTTTTTTGGGAGTAGTAATATTTAGCATCGCCCTTTCCTGGTGGAACTTCAGCCGCATGCCGCCACGTGAATGTGTATCCTCATCTTGCTCCATTAATTTTTCTTTTCAATCTTCCTAGCTTACATTGAATCCACCCTATACAAATCCAATATCCCCCAGTGACATCCCATTCGTGATCAAATTTTTCCTCAAGACATTAATGTTGAGGTATTGTTTTCTCTTTCCCAATATTTCCATGCCTATAGAAAGATGTCATTAGAGGGGATTGATACTGGACACAGATACTTCTCACGAGCTTGGGGGAAATTTCTATGGAATACCCATGATGCTTCACCTCCCACCAGGAACCTCCCAGATGGAGATACCTGGCCTGACACTGCCCCCTCTCCCTCTGTAGTTCCATCCAGCACTGGCTCAAGATTTCATGATTCATGGCCTTTCACCCCAGCTATTATAGCCTCTCCACCTAGGATAATGTTTGAACCACCATCATGACGTCCCCTGTCATAACTAATTGGAATTGAGGTGTAGTATCCTCCTTTTTCGGACCGTACGGTCACTTTCTTCAATATGTGACTAGGGTGGGTAGCCTCCCAACTCTGTGCATACTCGTGAACCTGTAAAAATGATGCATCAATTGCTGGAAACTCATTCCACATCTTCTCTTACTCCCTTGTAAAAATTATCCATAGTTTTCATGTAATGCATGAGTGATTTTCTTGGCACACATTCATGTAAACCTTAGGAGTCATCCTCTTCCTGCATTGTAATTTTCAAGAAAACTAGTGCAGGGTATATGGATCACATGTGGGTTTGCAATGTACTCGTTCGACCATCACACATCCATGAAAGTGCAATAGATAACATCTTTTTTCTATTATATTTGTTCCATCCATGGTATAGGCCCTTGATGGAAAGAAGAATGGGTGGAAGATGAATTTTATTGCTCGTCCCATCATTCCCAGCAACGTTATAGAATCCAGCCTCAATAGGGAGCTCCACACAATGCGGAAAATTGCTGGTCAAAAATGTATCTTTTGTAGATCAATAGGGTTAATATATTCATATCCCCCAATGTGCACCTCAATACAACAATACAAAATGTCGAATGATGCATACACACAAAACATCATCTTCCCCTTAGAGATGTGCTGAATTAGATATTAGATAGTACAACATTTACAGCACTAGTACACCGAGGTCGATGTGGTCCCCAATAACTATTTTAGCCACCCTGAATAATGTACATGGTCGAACCACTATGTGGGAATCTCTTTCCGGTAGAATCCTCCCACAGATCAGCGCTGAGATAAACCCAGCAAACCTGACAATCAGCCACAAGTTAGTCTTGATGTTTTATCCCCACAGTTTCCACTGGATATTTTTAAGGATCTACCCGTATAAACTCTCATTACCCCTCTTAGCACCTCAAATTCAAATATGGGGCATCACTGGTAGTGTTTCCCCTATTGGGTGGAAATTCAAGAAATAACTAAACCACTGCATAATTTGGATGTCTCAGGTATTCTTTTTTTTCGTCATCTGTGCCTAGCACTAGCCTCAACAAGGCCATAGCCATAGCTGAAATTTTCACCCTGTCCCCCTAGAAATTTTTAGTGGGGAGATACTCTTCATACATCCCTCCTGAGAATTGGATGCTAGAAATCAAATTGAGGTCCAAGAGGATTATTCCAACCATTCCATGATATAGGTGGAATGTATTAGTATCAAGGAACCACTGGCTCAAAAACTATAGTATACATTTCATCAGTAGGGATATGATGAATATGGAGGGCTAGGTCACTTAATAAAGGCCAACCTGCCTCATGAAAATCTCAAAATATTCACAAGATGCGCATGACCATTAGGATTATGCCTGGTCGGTTGTGAAGTTTCTAACCTGGAGAATGTACAAGCATGTGACCCACCCCTAGTCTAGATTTCCACGACTGACCTTGATGATACATGGGTTAACACGACTCCTGTGCCAATATCATTCCATCAATACTATTGATTTTTTTTACAAAAAAAGCCATGTGACCATAGTATGATTTTTCTAGATATTTCCATCTGCACCCCTATGCCACTGATATTGATTGGGTGTACTCCTAAACAAGTAGATTTGACCATCCATATTGATATTCAGATTGATGAATTTATCTCGTAAGCCAAAATAAAATAGTTAAAGGAGAATTAACAATAGATATTATCTCTTTACCTTTCTAATCCACTCTAACAATGATTTGTGATCAGAGGTTCTTTGGATGTACTTGCCTATTTTTATGTTATTTTCGAGGTCCTCCCTCTGAGAGGCATCATCAAAAACCTCTTTCACAGCCTTTTGAGTTTCCATTGGATCCATGGACTTGGAAAAAATGGTGGTCGGGGCATGAATGTTATGAAATAGATCATTCACAATGACCCTTCATGAAGAACATTCATGATGATCATCGTTCAGTCCATCTTCACTTAAATGAATCATTGGATTCAACCTACGATGAAAAACATGCATTGGATCATGATGTTGTGGTTTGCTAAATAGAGTTTGGGAAGAACAAAAAAGGTCTTTGGTTCACTAAATAATTCATAAAGAAGATCAGTTCGTGAAAGAGAGATTGCAAGTAGTGTTGTTCGCAAAAAACTATGTGCATAAAAAACACTCAGAGCCCCTATATATTTGTGCTCTGGGCACCGGCTTCGCAGAGACCCTAGGATTTTCTTAGTGACCCGGGATCTTTGTGGAACCCTTTCCCCCAGGGAGCACAAATATTTATTGAATAAAACTTTCTGAAATTGTAAATATTCTAACCTTTGTGTCCCAACTTCACACATGCCTATGTGATCTCCCAAAAGATCAATTATTCTGTAATCTTCGTCGTCTTGCCCTCAAAATTCAACCCTCTTTATCTGTTAGAAATAATTCTTTGGTTTGGAATTTTTAGGCACTGAGAAATGATTCCCACTCAGTCTTTTGACTCAATGATTTGATCAAAGGAATCATCATGCTGAAAGGATCTAAGTTTCTCTTTTCCATCCCAAAATGTCCCTATAGAGAAAAGCATCACATGTTGCGTGCATTTGTGTGTGGGAACATGTAACTCCATGACCCTAGTTACCCATATTTAGTTAATTATTACATAAAATTGGAATGATCAAAAGAGAATAGGTCTCAAAAAACCTATTAGTTTAGTGGTTTTGGAAGTAATAGATACATACCTATGTTTCACATTACATTATGAAATAAAAAAACTACATTGTGTCTCCATTAAACACACTCATACCCCATAGCATATCCCTGCAGGTAAATCCTAATATAATTCTTCACATCCTGGGTAAAATTAAACATTAGAATATGGAGATCTCAGATGCTCTGTAAGGGTAAAAATATAGCGGAAATTTTCATATATAATCATAAACATTGAAGGAAATTTATAAGACTAAAACACAATCCTTTTAAACATAAAAATCATCATAATATTTAGATGATAAATAAAATAATTCCATTTAATTATTCACATTGATATTCTACAAGTCGAATATCAACATGTCATATCAATAGCTAAATTTATAATGACCAAATGAATAATTTTGGACATCATAACCAGATAGTCAATTTGTCGTGCTAATAATACCAATAAGATTTTTTCATGGTCTTGTCCCATGATACAATTTTTTCTTTTGAGACCTACCGATGCATCGAGGTGCTATAGTGGGTTCCACCTGTCACTGACAATGTCCAATATATTCATCATATGAAAATGTTGAAACATAATATAAACATTTATATTAAAAATGTGCATACAAAATATCATTAAATTAACGATAAACCATAAAAGGTATACAAATAGAACATCCAAAATAAAACATATCAATAAAAATTCAATACAATATGAAATATTTTATCACAATAAATCATCTTCAAACAAACGTAAAATCCAACGAAGGATGTGGATGTATATGAAATCAATCCAAAAACTATTTGAGTGAAATACTTCGTTCTACATTGAAATCATTCAAAAGTAAAGAAAACATTTATTTTGAAAATGATATTATATGCTTGAAAGGGATGCATGAAATTTTTAATAATGGTGGAAAATCGCTGCACCCGCTGTATATGATAAAAACCTTATTACCTTAATTTGTTTGAAAGGTCATAAAGTACCTTGTTTGGAAAATGATGAAAATATTTCCATGAATTTTTTTTATTCAAAGTCATACAAGGGTATAAATGGATTTAACCCATATTATAGATAATATTTAATTTTATTAAATACATTTATAATAAATACAGGTGTGGATGATTAATATTTCCTAGTAGAAACACACGTATAAACATCCTAGAATAATGAAGTGATTGTAGAATTAAACCTTACATTGTAATTTTCCTTGGTCGAGGGTATGTTAACCTAATGTATAATATATAAATCATTGTTATTAAATTATACATGAACTAAATATATAAATATTCTATCATATGTGATCTTCTAATATTTCTTTGTTAATTATATTTCAGTACTATTACCGTTTCAGGTGTTATTTGATTGATTTTCTTTTATATTTTTGTTACGTAAGTCATTTTTTTAAGTGATATGAGGTATTTGATTCATATCAGGAATTATATTATGATTTTACAAATTATTCTTAATCATAAAATGAAAATTAATCTTTAATAGTTACTATGGGGAAATGAATCTTACTGCATTCTTGGAGAGAGTAATCCGTACGTACACACAAGATAAAATATCATTCTTTTGATGGAAAATCGTATATAACTCGATGGTATATCATATATATATAATAATTAACATGTTATATTTATTATTAAAATAAATTATACTTATTATTATACCCATCTAAATAACGAACTATTGAATTAACAAACTACACCATGACATGGAGATGGTAATCCATAAGTAAGAAAATATGGTGACATTGTCATTCATTGTATGGATAGAATAATAAATATGGTTGTACCATATAAAAAATAATTATATGTAAAAGGTACTACAATTATTATTTTGGTATAGAACCTAGAAAGAATGAGGAATGTGAAGAAGAAAGGAACTTTGAAATAGGTGATGAAATTGTTATCTCTTCTTCGAGAGCTACCATTTTATTTAATAAATATGCCTCCATAGGATGCTATTCTGATAAAAATAAGGCCTCAAGGTTGAATTGAGGGTATTTTGGAGGATATTTGACTTGGTATTAGATGAGATAAATGGCTTGGGGTTATTTTTGGAGAAGGGGATGGACCCTTTTATAATAATGGTGAGGGTCACTTTAGGAAAATCACGAAATATTAATTTATTATACAATCATGTTCAGTTTATAATGGCTCTAAAAGGATTTATTTCTAGCATAAAGTGGGTATTGGTTCAAAACCCCTAAAAATAGTGCTTTGATAGGTTTAGGTCACTATATTAATCTTTTCTTTTAGATTTAACTCTTAGTTAAGTAGTTTATCTTTTACCAAGAATTTTTGTATTATTATAAATAATTGTTTATAAACGTACTGTAAAAAGAAAAGTGAACCCAATGTTATTCATTATTAACATATTTATCCATATATAAGTCTTTTTTCCAATCCTTAGATTTTTTGGAATATTATATCATTTAATAATATAGTATTTGTTTTAAAAACTATATTTTTTTCTATTTTGACACTATTTAGTTTTTGGGGTTTGGGAACGTCAAACATAGTTGATTACTTTGAAAAAAATATTTAAATAAGTTATAACATGTCATATTAACCTATAAAATTATTTTAATGCATCAAAAGTCTCAATTTACATTTTTTGTGATATTTATAATATCAATTATTTTAATCTTTAATTAATAATGTAATTACTACATCATCAATGAGTCATTAATAATAGTAATTATATAATATATAAATATAATAAATAAAAAACCATTATGTAGGAAATATTTTCATCATTATAATGAATACATATATTAGATTTTATATTGTTTATTACCCAATATAGAAAATGTTTTAATTTTGAGAAATTCAATTTTACAATTTTAACTCTTCTATAAATAAAATAACAATAAATGTCCCAATCAAATCCAATTCGATCAAAGAGGATCATATTTTATAAATAATGATTATTTATGTCAAAAAACTTATCTAATAGAAATAGGACATGTGTTCAGGTAATTATAATTTCATTTTTACTTTTAATTACGATATTAACTTTTAACCATGGTAATAAAATCTAAAAGATAATATTAAAAGAAACTATTTTCATCTAACTGAAAAACAATTTACATACTTATTTCAACTATGTCTCATTTATATTTGAAATTAAATTCCTATAATCCATAAAATTACATTCTATACAAATATCCTAACATGCTTAGAAGGTGCGTAAAAGATGTTAAAAAATTTAATAAAATATTAATTATCAAATTTTATTATAAAATGACTTCAATGGATTACATTTATGTAATAAAGGTATTTTTTATCTATTTTGACTTAAAAAATAATTTAAATAAAATTAATATTTATTTAAATAAAATTCGGTTTTAATTAATAACCCAGTGATTTTCCGTATTCAAAATAAATGAATGTTTTCAAAAAAATACAAAAAATTCACCCTAAGATAATTTTGATATTTGGAATTCAAAAATAAAGTCCATTTTGAGAAATAAAATTTATAAAACTTCAAAAATTGTGTATTAATATTCATAACGACTAGTTTAACTTGTCACAGTGTGTTAGAACTTGATGTTGCGTACATCTCATGCTATTCTATTATTCAAAGATATATATACTGTGGAAGGTTGGGGTGTTACAATATTTCATCCTTCAAATAATTTTGGCCGCGAAATTTATAGAATATTACGGCATTAAAATATTCGTGGGATTCTTCATCATATAATCCTGGGGTTCCCACATTGCCTCATCCATCTTATGGTTTCTCTGTAGAACTTTTACCTGATGAGTCATCTAGTTTCTCAACATATGTTATTTGGTATCAAGAATCCAAATAGACTCCCTATAATAAGACAGGTTGGGTTCCAGTTCTGTTTCATCCTAGTGAGAATAATTGTTGGGACATGCATATGTTTTTTCAATAGTGTTATGTGGAAAAAATCATGAACCATGGAGAGACATGGATGCATTGCAAAACGGTATACATCAACTCCAATTCATTCTAGAATTTCTAAAAGTCCAATGTACCAAGAAATTAATTTACCCTTCTTACTGAAACGTATAACACCATTCCATGGGGATACCTTCCATAAAACATGATCACCTACTTGAAATTACAAATACTTTTTTCGGTTATAAGAATATATCTTTTTCCTACATTGAGATGCTTGGATGTGGGTTTGGATAATCTTCATCTTTTCCATTGTTTCCTCTACTAGGTATGGGCATACATGTTTTCTTTCACCAACATAATTCCAACAAATTGGTGTCTGAAATATCTTTCTATATAACACATTATATAGTGCCACCTGCATTCTTGATTGGAAGGTATTGTTATAGGAAAATTTAACCAAAGAGAAATATTAAACCCACATACATCGACAGTCAAGTGAAAATAATCTCAACTTATCTTATATGGTTTGAATAGTCCATTCTGATTTTCCATTAGTTTGAGGGTGGGAGGAAGTGCTCAAAAAATGTTCATTGTCCAGGTCCTTATAAAGACGTTTCTAGAATCATGATTTAAAATGGGGATCAGGATAAAAAATAATCGATATGGGTACTCCTTGAATACAACTTTATTAATATATAGTCATTTTAAACATTCAAGTGATAATTATTCTCTTATATTATTATAAATTGCTCACTTGTTAATATGTTAAACAATTCTCAACATTTCATCATTTTATATTGGTTTTTTAGTAGCCCCATGACAAAGTCTATCGTAATATCATCCCATTTTCACATAGGTATTGGAAGAGGTTTCCTGACTCCTCTATGATATAGTCTAACATCCTTAACCAATTGATAACCCATAAATATTTACACATAATCATCAATCATCATCTTCAGGTTGTCTCACCAAAAAATTTATTTCATATCTCTGTTTATACTAGTGTTACCAGGGTGTATAGTGAAATAGAGGCTATGGGCATCATCCAACAATTCCCTTCTAGAATTAGGTATGTCAAGAACACAAAGCCTCTTCCCAGATATCAAAATTTCATCTTCAAATATGAAATCAATCAATATTCTATTATTCACTGTTTTAATTTAATTTTTAAACTCCTCATCATAATTCTAATAACCTTCAATCCTTTCTTGAAAAAATGGTCTAGCATCCATTTGGAAAATTATTGATGTTTTACCTTCCTTGATTATTCCCATATCCATTATTACTAGATTCATAAAAGTTGGATCCCTTTCAACTCTATGTTTGTTCATAACTCCATGATCCTTTGTGTTCAAATCATCTTACCCCTTATGTTTCTTCCCCGAGTGGTAGTTTATAGTGAAATCATAATCCATGAGTTGTTAAATCCTTTCTCACTGCCTCATGTTTAGTTCATTTGGTGTTAAAATATACTTCACACTCTTTCGATTGGTGTATATCTCATATTTTTTACCCTAGAGATAGTGTCTATGTATCTTCTGAGAAAATATTATAGCTGCTAACTCTTGATAATGATTGAGATTTTTTTGTCCCTAAATTATTAGATGTCACGACCCGTATGAAATAAATCTATCATTCTGCATAAGGACACAACCATGTCCTTTATTTGAAGCATCACTATAAATAATAAACCTGTCATTCTCTGATGGAAGAGTAAAGACCGGAGTATTGAATACTCTTTTCTTCAGTTCATAAAAAAAAATCATAAAACTAATTTGTCTAAACAAACATAACCCCTTTATGTGTCAGCTTGGTTAATGGGTTAACCAATTTGGAAAACATCTAGATAAAACGTTGATAATTACCTACTAAACCAATAAAACTACATACCATAGTCATAATCGTTGTTGATATACTTTCCTAAATTACTCTAATTTTGTAAGAATCAACATAGATTATATCCTTAGAAAAAATATATCCAATAAAAAAATATCATGAAGCTGGAATTCACATTTTCTAAAGTCCCATATCATTCATTTCTTCTAAGATTGAATATAATATTTCACATGTGATTTCCATGATCTTCATAGCATTTGGTTTATACCAAGATGCCATCAAAAAATACCACTAAAAAGTCATCAAGATATTCCCCTAACACTCTTCTCATTATAACCAGGAAGATAGAGGGTGCATTAGTTAGTCCAAAATTCATTACTCTAAACACATAATGCCCACACCTGGTAGAAAATGATGTCTTCAGAATGTCTCCTTCTTTACACACAACTGATGAAATCCAGACCGCAGTTCGATCTTAAAAAAAAATTGTGCTCCATGATGTTTATTAAATATATCCTAAATGTGAGGTAGGGTGTACTTGTTTTTTATTATTATAGCATTGATCTACCGGCAGTCAATGCAAAACATCACAGATCCATCCTTTTCCCTAAAAAAATTAATAGTGGATCCACATTGAGAAACTCTACGGTGAATAAATACTTTATTAATAAATTAATATAGTTTTTCTTTAGTTAAAATAATCCCATAGTGGCCAATATATAAGTGGTATTAGATAGGGGCCTTGAACCAGGAATTAAATCAATGGAAAACTTAATTTATCATTCTAGAGGATGTTGTGGTAAATTATCTGGAATCACATCAATACATTTTTGCAGAATAATTACTTCCCCTATACATTCATTTCCCTACCCATAGTTATTTCACACTCTTCCTCCCAATTAATTGAATTTAGTAGAGCTAATTGGGGTGGATCTAGACGAGACTCATATAGTGAAATTTATACTCTAAGGATATGGTATTCCTTGTCATCATCAAAAATTTTAACATCTTTGTTCTTATAGTAAATTTTCATATCACGGTCTGAAAGCTAATCCAAACCAAGGATTATATCAAATTCAATATTGAGTATGACAATGAGATCAGAAGATAAAGTACGTTTATATGCCCTAATGGGATCTGATTCACAAAACATTATTGAAATGATAAATCCCTTAGGATTATTGACTAAAAACTACCTTGTGAAATCAATATTTAAATAACTAATTCTATTATCAAACACATAAGATACGAAATAATGTGATGATCAAAAATCAATTAAAGAATTGATTAAACTTGAGGAAACCATTGAATTAGGTGCCACAATGTCATTCGGATCTTTAACATCAATGGTAGTGATAACATACGCTTGACCTTGTTCCCATGGCCTTCTCTGAGGTATGTTTTCTTTGGCTCTTAGGACAGTATTTTTCATAGTGATCCATTTATCTACAAAAATAGCATTCATGATTGACATCCTCTTTATTTACCTTGCAATCACAAGTTTTCTTTCCTTTTTCACCGCACATATAAGAGACACCAATTCACTTCAGGAACATACCTCGGTGTTTCTAACCACATTTACTATAGGATGTAAATTCAAGTTTTATGTTCATCCCCTTATTTCAATTTCCAGAGTTTTTAGCCGATATCTTCTTCTACAAATTTAATTTAAAGTCATAAGACTTAGTGAGTTCATTTTCTATCTTGATAGCACATGATACAATATCTTTGTATGATGAGATGGATTGTAAGACTAATTCCTAATGGAGAAATGGTTTTAACCAATCAATGAGTCGATCAATCAAACTCATTGAGTTACATATATAATATATTGCATGCGCTGATATCATTCTAATGATAGCCTCATATTTTGTGACATTTTCATATTACTTTTTCCTCAGACCTAGATATTGTCATTCCATATCCACTCGATGGTCATGAAGAAAGAATATTTCATTGAAGTTCTCTTCAAAATCCCTCCATTCTATATTTTTAACTTCTTCATCCTATTTTGTGTTTTGAAATAATGACCACCATTAATCTGAATCTCATGTGAGGTGATAAAATTCCATAACAACTTTTTTACTTTCTCTACTTCCCAAACCATGATATATTTTTTCTAAGGAACTTATTCATTTCTCAGATCCAAATATATTTGTAGTCCCATTTATTTTTGGTGGTTATTTCCTCATGATGTGGTAAAAAATTTATCCTCCGCATTGTGGATACGTGGTTTTCATATGGGTAGGGTTACAATTCATAACATGAAGGATTTCTCACAGTATGGTTATAAGCTTTTAAGAACTAGTTACATCACTAGATCTACTATAGTTATCTTGAGTATGAGGTCAATACCGAAATGGATTACGTACATTGTAACAGTTTACATTCCCTTCCACTAGACACCATTCTAAACAATAGAATACACTAGTTTAGTTTATAAATCATAATACATAATTCCAAACTAGTAAATACATAACATAAAATGAACTATTTATGCATATAATTCATAATCATAAAAAATTTCATTGAATTGGTATTTAATCATAAATACTTTATAATGTTTTGAAAATAAAATGTGAATTATCCTAAGAATTTCTCCGGGGAGTGTCGTTGTCATGTACTAGGATACACCAGGTCAAGCCCAAAACTCCTTGTTAGAATCTTCACTCCTTGGTAAATTTGTGCTAGAACTGCCTCTACCTGCTCATATACAGACATGGATTTATTTCTTCGAAAATACAAAAAATATCTAAATTAATATAATTATAAGTAGTTTTTCAATACAAATTCACAATGTTAATCTAAGGGTAATTTTCTCTAATCAATGATTTTCTAAAACTAGCTTCCACGATTTGTACTAAACAAACTCTGATTCCAACTGTAACACCCATACCCTAGTTACCAATAGTTGGTTCATTTTTACATAACCATTTAATGATCACAATAGGACATATCTCAAGATACCGATTAGTTTAGTATCCATGTAAGTACTAAATATATATAAAAGTTTTACATTACATTATGAAATGGAAAAAATTATTTTTTTTCCTTTGAAAAAACTCATATTTAATATTTTATCCATCTAAGACAATCAAAATATACTTCTTCACGTTATGGTAAAAACAAAACATAAGAACAGGATGAGCTTAGATGCTCAATACAGAGACCAATATAGTGGAAACATTCATAAAAAAGCTTTAACATCGAAGGCAATGTATAAGACTAAAACATAATCCTTTAAACATAAACATCATCATAATATGAAAAATATAAATCAAATAATTCCATTTTCTTATTCACATGGATATTCTAATAGTCAAATAATCTGATGTCATATCAATAGCTAAATTTCATAATGATGGATTGCATAATGTCATACATAATAACTACATAGTCAAGGCCTTGTTCGAAGAATAAAATAATATTTTGTCAAGGCCTTATTTGAAGACCCTAGTTTGACACATGAGATCAACCGATGCATCTAGGAGCTATAGTGTGCTCCTCCTATCACTTTCTATGTCCAATTCATTCCTGATATGAAAAGGATGAAACAAAATACAAACATTCATATTAAAACAGGCATACGAAAAGCCAATACATTAACTATAAACCATGGATGCTATAAAAAAGAAAACATACATAGTACAACTTCTCACAAAACCATCGGTAAAATATGGAAAATTGTATCATATTAAATCAAAATTAAACAAACGTAAAATCCAATGAAGGATGTAGACATATATTAAATCAATCCAAAAACTATTTTAGTGAAATATTTATTTTTTACATTGAAATCATTAAAAGGTAAAGAAAATATTTCTGTTTAAAATACACATAAAAGCTTGTATAGTAATTATTGAAGGTGTTATAATGGCGGAAAATAGCCTCACCTTCAATAAAATTTTTGAAAAATATTCTTACCATAATTCGTCAAAAAGCTTATAAAGTGCGTTATTTGGAAAATGACTGAACGATTTCTTTAAAAAAATTATATAATAAGTAAAAAAAGTGTATAAATGACTTTATAAAGTATTATAAGAAATAGTAAAAATTTTATGAAATAAATTTTTAAGAAACACAGATGTGGAAGATAATGATGTCCCAGTAGATACTCACGTATAAACAACATCAGATAATAAAGAGATTGTAGAATTAAACCTTACCTTTTATATTTACTTGGTCAAGGGTATGTTAGCATATTGTATAATTTTTAAATAATTATTATTAAATTTAAAAAAACCACAAACATAAATATTATATCATATATGATCTTATAAAATTTCTTTGTTATTGATATTTCAGTAGTATGATCCTTTCGTGTGTTAACTGATTCATTTTACATTGTATGTTTTGTTACATAATTCATGTTGGTTATAGAATGTATGTATTTAATTCATATATTGAATGATATTATGTTCTTAATAATAATTTTTGATCATAAAATGAAAATTATTATTTTCTATTTACGATGGGTAAATGAATATTATAGTTCACGTGGAGACGGTAATCCGTACGTATGCATGAGCGACAATATCATTATTTTGTTTTTAAAATCGTATATAATTTGATGGTAGATAATATATACAGAATCATTGTTGTTATTAATATTTTGATAACCTATTATATACTGCCTTTACTAGTTTTATATGAAATGTGATTAATTTTTGTGAAATATTAATGTTTTAATAGTAGGTATAATTTTTGAGAATTTTTTGAAGTAGTAAAATTGGGTTAGAATACTATTTTATTTATCACAATAAACCTACAGATCCAAATTGTGTAGTTATTGTTTCTTCTACCCAGCCCACTTTCGTCTTGAGCAACAGGTTTGAAGGACTGAATGAAGTGGATACGAGAGTGGAACCATCTTCCTTGGATGAGGAAGGAAAAGACAACAGGAGGAGCATCGATGGCCTCACTCTGGGAGGTCGGACAATGGGGCATGTCCACCCAGAGTGTGCTCTCGGTGGAGGGGAGACAGAACTTGACAAGGTCAGTAGGAGGTTTTTTGATGAAGAGATCGAATCAAGAAGCAATAAAAGTAAGAGGAGAAGGAGGGGCAGGAAAGATTATTCCTCCTTGCCTCCTCCTTTGAGGACTCGGTCAGCAAGGAAGAAAATGGTTGAGAAACTGGACAAGGAGGTCAGGTGTCCACAAAAATCATGGGAACAGCCTGAAACTTCCTCAGACTTGGTTCTATGTTCGCATGATGTAGTGACAGAGCATGTTCTATTTCTCAATGCATCGGAAGAGGATGTGGCCAAGATGATGGGCTGGAATCTGGAAGTGGACCTTAATGAAGAACAATATTTTTGGGTTGACAAACAGGACATGATTCTGGTTGGAGGCTTCAATAAGGGGTTGATCAGACTCGAGAAGTACATGTAGATCTGAAATAAGCTGACCTCTTCTTTTGAAGATCTGATAAGGGGATACAATTTTAAAGGCCTCTAATTTAACCTGGAAACTGTTTAGGGATATGAATTCTGGTAGAACTCAATTGGTTTTGAATGATACTGTTTATTTCTTCCCTAACTAATGATTTATTGAGTCTCAATCCTTGTTGCGGGTGGAAATGTTGGAGGGTCAGATCGGCTCCAGCGGGTTAGAGCACGCTGCTACTTCCTCTGAATGTCATTTGGGATGTGGCTGATTTAGAGGGATGGATTTCCATCGGGAGGGACCATGCTTTCATGGGATCGCTGAGTGGTCCTTCTTTGGAGCTAGCGGTTGCTGCTTTTTCTTGGAAGAGGTTTGTTCTGGTTTGTTCTGTTGGGCTATGTTTGATGTTTTTTGGAACTTATGGTTTCTCACTTTTACCTCAAAAGTGTCTTTCTTAATAAAAAATAATTTTCAGCATTATAGGGAATCATTGGCCCATTCTGCCATTTGAAGGGTCATATGGACCACACAAGAAGGCATGTAAAATCTATAAAGAAACTAGACCATCCATGAAGATTGAATTACTGGGATTAATCAAGAAGTGAAAATTCATTATTTCTACTAAATAGCTTTTGGAACAATGTGATGAGTCTTGGATAAAATTTTTATGGCCCAAACCCAAAGAAAAGAGGCCCAACAGATTCATTTATACCCATCCAACCATTCTGGATGGTAAATAAAATCAGTAATTTTTTATTGACATATCTCATGATTTAATAATAAATTCAATCTAAGATTTTTCATTATGAAAGAGGAGATATAGACGTCCATCATTGTTGAATAACGCTTTTCGATTTGAAGGCATTTTCTTATTTTTAAACCCATTCACATTTCAGCCTTCTAAAACATATGGATTGAAATGGACAGTTTAACATGTTATAATCAAACATCCATAACATTGTATCCATAAGTCCAAATGACTCCAAATTTTGAATGAAATCATCCAAAATTATATTCTATAACATTGAAGATGGAGATATCTCGAGATTTAGTAGTCTGGATGTCAAAATCGTTGATCCAATTGGTGGGACAGACTGGGAATGTGAAAAGTCCACATCCTTGGGCTATAAATACATCCCCCTCCTCTCCTTCATAGGAGTTGGAAATTCAGAATAGAGGAGGATCAATTGGCATGACCAAAACTCTACTAATGTATTAGGAGGACATGAAAAAAAATCATGTTTTCACTTGAGAGACACTTCCTCCTATCTTTGATTTCATGTTCTTTCTATTCATTTTCAATTGTAATCATGTAAGTCTTTTTTTGTAATTTTGTTTTTACGCAAGTTTCATCATAAATATCTCTTATTCTCTTAAACCTTCGGTAGAATAATATTAATTTTCTTAAATTAGATTAAACATAGTTGAATCCCCTTCTTCTCATTTTCATTCTTAGTCAATATAATGTTCATTTTTAATTACTATCATCGTTTGTGTCTGTGTTCGACACACCACTCTTTTATTATCCATTTAATTTTCTTATATTCTTAATTCATTATCATAATAATTATAACCATATTACTAACCATTTCATTTCCTGAGTAAATCTCTGAATGGGATGAGTTTTAATTTAGGTATGCTTAGAAATTGAGAGCTTTTGATCGATTAGTATTATATGAGTTAACATTGTGTATGATGGACTTAATATGTCATGGATTAATGACGTGTTTTGTTTAATGATTGGTTTCCATGGATTATTGGAACCATAAATACAATACCATAAACAATATATGATTATGATTAGAACTCTATGTTATGTTAAGGCTTGGATTAAATCCTTAATACTAGGGAATTCCAATCATCGTCAACTTCTGACATGGGTTTTAATTCAATGCAGTACAAATCAATGCTCAAGGATATCACATGCATAACTACATAATGATGAAAAAACCCCAATATTTATTAAATTGTTAAATAGGTCAATAATTTCAATTAAGCTCCGAAGACACCCCCCCAACCAAAATACAATCAACTAAAAACAATAGACTCTTAAAAAGTATCATCACCTTGGATTCCATCAGAGTGCTTCTGTACACATTTGATGAGTATAGAAATATTTACCGGTCAATAGGAAACAATCATCCAAACATTCCAATGGTGTGTTTTCCGAGGATTTTTCGTTATGTATTCATTAGTTTCTAGTTATTATAAAAAAATCTATAAAAACAAAATTAAAAAATTTTGAAAAAAAACACAATGAAAAACCTGCTTTCCTCATAAAAATCATAAATGGAAAACACAAAAAACCCTTCGTTCGCTTTCTTAAAACATATCACTAAATTTCCTCTAGCTCCCCAAACAATCCATCAAATTTTTTTGACCATGAAATTGAGAAAGCACTTCACCATATTAGGACTAACATTATGGATAATCAAATAATTCAATAATCAGTCCCTGTACAACCAATTGAATTAGAAATGACAAATCCTAGGGAAAAAACACTTTAAGAAGATTCTTCCCCTAATAAGAATTACCAACCTCTTTGTAATAAATATCCAAACATAGAGGCTGAATTCAAACTAATATTTTTTTATTAATATTCTCCCTCATTTACATGGGCTATCCGGTGAGGACCCACATCTCCACCTTAAAGAGTTTCCAATGTTGTGCTCTTCCATGAATCCTCAAGGGGTTTCTGAGGAACAAATAAAACATCAAGAATTCATTTTCTCCCTATCTGACACTGTCATGTCATGTATCTACTAATTTTCTCCTAGTTCCATAACCACATAGAATGACATGAAGAGACTCATCTTATAGAAATTGTTTTCTGCTTCTCGTAATGCTTCCATCCGAAAGGAATTAAGTGGTATCATTCAGTTCCCAAGTGAGTCACACCATGAATACTGGGAGATGTTCAAAAATATTGTTGCAACCTACCCTCGGAAAAATATCATTAACCAATTTATGAATCAATACTTCTATATGGGGTTATTGGCTATGGAGAGAACTCTCATTGATGCCACATGTGGAATTTCTCTTATTGATAAAACTCCTACAGCTGCAATAGTTCTTATAAGGAACATGGCTACAAACATACAACCATTCCATAGTTGAGCACATAATCATGTAAAACATGTCCAATACAATGAATCCATATAGCTGGACAAGATGGAAGAGTAAATGAGTGAACTTATAGGTATTGTTTGACAAAAAGCTATGATATCTAATGCCCCAACCTCATCTTCTCCACAATTAATGTTTCCAAGACCTATCAACAACTGTGGAATCTGTAACTCACTAACTCATACAACAGAAACATGTCTAAAACTTCAATAAATTAAATCTATTTTATCTGTACTAATGGTGATCAATGCATTATATGATCAGCGGAACCCCAACCTTTAACAATCTGTTACGATCAACAAAAACATCAACCAACCTCACTTTGAGCCCTTCTCTTATTCCTATAACAAAGGCTATAGGTATGGAAATCCCATATCCCATACCACTATATTCCCTCATAAAAACCCTAAATAGTTTAAATATGTTCAAGGTGTTGGTAAATTCTAACAAAGTTATCCTTTTGTTCCTCAATAATAAAGGAACAATCCTCCTCCTGAATTCCACTATACTATTAAGCATTCTCAATTCCAAAACTAATACAATCGCTTACCCAAGAACCAAAATCAAGGTTATCCCAATCCTGGAAAATCCTCTTCTTCGAAGAAACCATGGTAAAGTGAAGTGGAAGATCATGCCTCATTCACCCACTCTAGCCTCAAAAACATTGAAACACCTATTGGTCAACTTGTATCCCACATGATCCAGTAACAACAATCAAATTCTTCCAAAATCCCAGCTCAATCATTACCCAACCACAAGGGTAATTTAAGTGCAATTGCACTAAGATCGGGGAATAAAATTTCTATTCCTAAAGATAATCCTTCCAACCCTCTTTAAATGTTGACATAGAAAATAAAAAGGAAAATTAAAGTGAAAAGGAATCTGAAGTCATTACCTCACCCACTTTTATTCCACATAGGAACCCGATTCCTTTTCCTCAATCCATTTCTAAGCCAAATAATCCCTTTGAACTCTGTCCGGAAATTCATGACATGTTTAAATGTGTTGAAGTGAACATTCGCCTCTTAGATTCCATAAAACAAATCCCTAAGTATGCCAAGTTTCTTGAGGAATTGTGCACCCACATGAGACAACATAGGACCTTTGAAAATGTTTCCACCCATCTGTCTATTCCCATTAAGTGAAAAGATCTAGGTACATTTATGGTACCATTCCAAATTGGATGCTCCAACATTGATGATTCCCCCATAGACCAAGGAGTTTTAATTAATGTCATGCCCAAATCCATCTCCCCCATACTTTGTCTAGGTACCTTACATCCAATGGGTGTTGTCATTCAATTGGTCAATCAAAGATCTACTAGTCCTGAGGTTATAATAGAGGAATTGTTTATTTGTGTGAATGATCTTATCTAACCTGTAGATTTCTTTTCCCTTGACATGGATGGTGAGAAGAACTTTTCTCGATCTCCCATAATTATAGGAAGACCATTCCTATTGACAACAAGAACCAAAATTGATGTCCATTCAGGCATCTTATTCATGGAATTTGGTGACCAACTACGCAAATTCAACATTTTCCAGGCCATGTGATACCCATATGAAGATCACTCTTCATTCTAAATCCATGATTCTAAGGACACATCTAAGAGTCAATTTAACCCCATTCCATCAAGTTCATACTATTCAGAAGAGAGAGGATCTTGAGAAATATTTAGCATGAGTAACCATGTTATAAATGGGGATGATAATTTGGACATCTCATTCATAGACTCTATCATTCTAGAGGATCTTGAAAACTCTCATGAAGCTAACATCAACTCTGATCTCTACTACTTCACATTGGAAAATATTAAGGAAAATGAATATGAAGAAACATAGGTCCCTTCCTCCATTCCAGAGTTGTGTAACATACAAATGAGAGATGATACTGATCTAAAACCTCTTCCTGAACATCCGGAATATGCATTCCTTTTCCATGATCACGCTTATCCTGTCATTATATTTTCTTCACTTACCGAAACTGAGGAGTCCAAACTTGTTCAATTGTTAAAGGAAAATGAAAAGGCCTTAGGTTGGACCCTATATGATATACCAAGAATCAAACATACTCTCTCCATGAATCACATACATCATGAGGAATCATCCAAACCAAATAGATATCATAAAGACGAATCAATACACTCATAATTTAGGTAGTTAGGTAAGAGATCACCATGCTTCTTACAGATGGTATTATCTACAAAATTTATGATAGTAAATGGGTTAGTCCAACTCATGTTTTACCTACGAATGGTGAGATAACTGTTTCCACAATTGTACATGGTGGGTTAGTTACAACTCGAGTGAAGAACCAATGGATGTGTGCATCGACTACCGAAAAATGAATGTTGAATCAAGAATATATCACTACCCTCTTCTATTCCTTGATCAAATTCTAGAATTATTAGATTTAAATCCACACTATTGCATACATGATCGATACACTAATTACTTCCAATTCCCAGTCACATATCAGGACCAAGAAATGACTACATTAACTTTCCCCCTTGAAACATATGCATTTAAGAGAATTCCTCTTGGCATTTGCAATGCTCCAACAACATTCCAGAGTTGTATGGTGTGTAAATTTTCTGAACTCATTGAACACTCCCTATAAGTCTTCAATGGTAACTTTACAATTTATGAAAATTCAATTAAATTGGTTTTGTATTTACCCTCTCGAGTCCTTTTAAATTCATTAAAGTGTATCCTTTTTATTAATTTTGAAAAAATGTCAATTAATGGTTTCAAATGGGATGGATCTAGGGAACATAGTTTCAAAATATGGTGTTGATGTCGATACTACCAAAATTGAAGTGATCCAATCACTTCCAGTACCCACAACTGTTCGAGACATCCCATTCATCCTTAGTCATGCCGGTTTATATTGAAGATTCATCTATAACTTGAGTAGGATTTCCCTCCCACTCACTCAGTTGCTCAAAAATTATGTCACATTCCATTTCGATGAGGTTTTCAATAGATCCTTCTTTTTTATTGAAAAATGATCTTACATCTGCCACGATAATGTAACCCCTAGATTGGTCATTACCCATTGAGATTATGTGTGATTATTGTGATAGGTACATTTGGGAGGTTCTGGGTCCAAGAAGAGAGAAAATTCTCATGTCACTTATTATGCCACATAAACAACGGATGAAACTCAATCTCACTACACTATCACTAAAAAGGAACTTTTATCAGTGGTTTGTTCTATAGATAAATTATGACCCATTCTTTTAGGTTCCTAAATCATAATCTTCATAGACCATTCCGCTATAAAGTTATTACTCATGAAAAGTGATACAAAACTGAGGGTATTAAGATGGATCCAAATGCCCCAAAAGTTTGACCATAAAATAAATGATAGACAAGTTAAAGAAAAACATATGGCTGATCACATGAGTAGAATTTGTAATTCCTTTCATTCTGAAATAATAGATCTAGAATTTCCAACTGAGCACCTTTCATCTCTCACTCCAAAAAATATCATGGTATGCCCCAATTCTAAATTACTTGGTTTCTGGTGTTTTTCAAAAAAAATTTGAAAAGGAAAAAAAATTAAGTTGAGAAGTGATTCAAAATAATATTTTTTGAAGAAAATATACATTGAAAAACTGGGGAATACATAGTAATTTGATGATGTGTTGATGAAAATGAACATTCCTACATTGTATAATTCTATCACTCAATGCCTGGTGGTTGCCACATTGGACCACAAAGGACATCTCGAAAGGACCTAGACTCTAAATTCTTCTGGACTTCAATCATAAAGGACTCACATGAGTTTTTTAAATCATGACCCACATGATAAATGTTTGGAACAATTTCAAAAAGAAATAAAATTCCCAAAAAGAATTTAATTTTATGTGAGATATTTGATGTTTGGGGAATCGATTTCATCGGAACATTCCCCCTTCTAATGGATTCTCATACATTATTCTTGTTGTTGATTATAGTTCAAGGTGGGTCAAGGCCAAACCAATATAAAAGGATGATTCACATACTGTTAGTGAGTTCTTAAAGACACACATCTTCCACTGGTTTGGAACACCACTTGCCTTGATATGTGACTTTGGAACACATTTTTGTAATACAACCATGGAATCTCATTTGAAAAATAATGGAGTTGTACATAAAACATCAACTGCATATAACCCACAAATAAATGGCATGGCTGATCTTTCAAATACATAAGTGAAAAGAGATCTTCAGAAAATTGTAAAACCCAACAGAAAAGACTCACCGGAAAGACTTGGTGAAGCAATATGGGCTAATCGAACTACCTATAAAACACCCATTGAGATGTGTCATTTTAGGATAGTTTTTGGTAAAGAATTTTATTAACCAGTTGAAATCAAAGATATATATTTTTTTTCTATGAAAACATATAGTTTTAATTGTGAAAATATTGGTGAAGAAAGATTGTTGCAATTGTCTGATTTAGAGGAGATTCGATATGATTCTTATGAGAATTCCAATCCGTAAAATTAAAAGGATAAGGTATTCCATGATAAAAATATCTAGAGAATGGTAATACATGATAGTGTAAAGGTATTTCTTTTCAATTTTCAATTTTGGATTCACCGAGGTAATCATAATTTTCCTTGGGAAGGTCCTTTTGTTATAACTAGGGTTTAACCATTTGGTGCAGTGTAAGTACTTGAACCCTCTTCAAAAAGAACATTCACGGTAAATGGACGTCAATTAAAGCATCACTATGGGAGGAAAACAATATTGAAACAACATCAACATCCATTAGAACCTTAAAAAATACAGTTGACACACCCCTGTATGGAGATGACAACCCACCAAATCCAAACAAGGGAGAAAACATTCCCTTTAACTTCTCTTCTCTCTCTATCCATCTCTCTCTTTCTTCATCTTCCTCCCTCATTCTCATTTGGTTTTTTTACCACATTCTGCATCAAATTTTAATTTCAACATTCTCTTTTGTGTGGGTGTGAAAATGAAAAACTCAAAAAAACCTAAAAATTAAAAAAATTAACAAACAAGTTTACTAATTACTCACCTTCCAATTTTCAAATATTGTCCAACCATTTTTGAGAGTCAGAAGACATGGTTTCATCTCAAAATTTTTTTTTCTTCATAAATATCGATAAAGAATATTGTGTCAAAACCAATCAATTTTCAATGCTCAATTTTTGATTTTTAAAGTGATTTCCCAAACTGTGAGGAACAAAATTAGCTTTCATGCCAAATACACATATGGCTATGTTTTAAAAATGAGTATTTTTACCCCCATTTGTGAATCTTGAGTTTGATTAACTTCGAGCTGAATTTATTACTTTAATGTGCATTAATAGGATAGAGGAATTTTCCAAACCACGTGAGAATTATGGTATCCAAATAACATCCCATTAACCATACATTTATCCTCTTTTTAAAATCCCCTTCAATCCTATGAAAACCATTTTTTTGATAGACACATTACAATCCCAATACCTTATCCAACCCAATATCGACATAGATTTTCATTGAATAATTTTTTTAAATTTACATGCGGGGAAATGTATTTCAATGTTTGGGTTCCATTTTATTGATTTTCAATGAGTTATCATATGCTCGAGGACAAGAATCCATTTTATTGTGTGATAGAGGTTGTCTTTAAGTGGGGTTTGGGAATGTATATATTATTATGACATATTGTGAAAATTTTAATGAAAACTATAAACAAATTTAATTAAAAAATGTAAAAAATAGATAAATAATAATATGGTTGTTTATTGGGTAGGTAAAAAATCTCTATTTCTCAGTGTTCGATATTTTTATTACTATTACAATTATTTTCATGAGGATATAAATTATGGGTTGGGATATGAGTGTGAGATCTGTATCATGTTCAAATTTCTAAAAAAGGGGGAAAATAAAATAAAATAACACTTGCATTATATTTTTATTCCATTGGGTGACGTTTTGTGTTTTGTAAATATTCCATATTCTCACTCCCTTCATATCTCCTTACAATTTTGTTCCTTATTTTAAATATTATTCCCTTGTAAATATGTGTTTACAGTTCCTTTCATGTCTCATTTTAAAAAATGTGCATTTGTTTTTCCATGTTGTTATTTTACAACTCTTCTTCTTTTTCATGGACATTATATTCCTACCCATCCACAGAAAAACCCCTTCAAAATACCTCTTGAATCTAGTGCACTTTGGATAGGGAGTGGAAGCTGGGATCTCTTTCAAACTCTATGATTTTCACTTTTGGTTGGTGAATGAGTGAAGTTCCATAAATTACTTTTATCATCTTGAGAGGAGTATGTTTTGTGTACCACCATTTTCCATTTCTAAATTTGAGAATGAAAAAAGTGAATTGATTTTGGATCATTTTTTCTCTAACAACATGTGGTGGAATTCAATAGGATGAGTGATATTTCCTAAAACTCCACCAATTGGGGAAAACAAAATATTAATATTTGTTAGTGATTGAAAATTATTTTCTCAAGTTTTTATATTTTTTTCACATGAGGACACACACAAGACTATGTGTGGGGGATTTGTTGGTATTAATATTTTCATGACTTTTTATATACCCATTTTATTTATTTTATATGAAATGTGCATTATTTTTGTGAAATATTAATGTTTTAATAATAAGTATAATTTTTGAGCATTTTTAGAAGTAGTCCAGTTGAGGTAGTTTAGAATTTTACTTATAACTATCCCCGAATTATCCAAATTTTATTATTCTTGTTTTTTAGGATTCATTATTCAATTTCCCACATATCATATGAAAAAATCATTGGCCTATTATTCCATTTGAAGGGTCATATATACCACACAAGAAGGCCCATAGAATATATGAAGAAAGTGGCACATCCATAAAGATTGAATTACTGAGGTCACTCCAAAGGTGAAAATTCACTAATTCTCCTCCCATGATTGTGGGACGATGTTATGAGTCTTTTAAAAAAATTACAAGGCCCAAATACAATGACATGGGTCCTAACCGATTCATTTAAACTCTGTCCAATATTCTGGATGGGAAATACAATCAGTAGAGTAATCATAACATATCTCATGATGTAATCGTCATAAAAATCTGATATTTCTCAGTGTGAAAGGGATGATTTAGATGACCGACATTTTTGAAGAATGTGTTCAGATTTTAAGGCAACTTTTTATTGGTAAACCCATTCACATTTCTGAATTAAAAAAACTATGGATTAAAACAGACAGTTTAACTTTTTATAATCAAACCGCCATAACATTGGATCCATAATTCCAAATGACTCCAAATTTGGAGATAAGTCAGCCAACATTATTTTATATGGCGTTGAATAAAGAGATATCTCATGATTTGGCTATCTGGATGTCCAAATCACTGAGCCAAGTGTTGGGACCGATTTGGAATACAAACAGTCCACCTACTTGGGCTATAAATACATCTCCTTTTCTCCTTCAAAGGGGATGAAAATTCAGAATAGAGGAGGATCAATTTTCATGACCAAGGCTTTTCCAAAATCATGGGAGGACATTAAAAACTCATTTTGTCAATTGAGATACCCTTCCTCCTCTATTTTATTTCACTTTCTTTCCGTTTATTTTAAATAGTAATCTTGTATGTATTTTTTTGGTAATTCAGTTTTAATGCACGTTTCTTATTCAATATCACTTATTATCTTCCAACATCTATAGTTTAATATTAATTTTCTTAAAATAGTTTAAATACAGTTGAATACCCTTATTTTAATTTTCTTTCTCAATCAATTTTATGATTGTTTTATTTATCATCATCGTTAGTGTGTGTGTTCGACACACAACTTTTTTCTTATCAATTTATTTTTCTTATATTCATAATTTATATTCGTAACCATTATAACCTGATTAAAAATCATTTAAATGGTTACGTAAATCTCTCATTGCGATGACTTGTAATTTTGGGATGTTATGCTATTGGGTTCTTTTTCTCAATAAGTATTATCTGAATTAACATTGTGTATGTTGGACTTTACATGTCATGCATTAATGACTTGTTTTGTTTAACGAGTGGCTTCCATAGATTATTGAAAACATAAATACAATACAATACAATATATATTGTTAATATTATAACCCTATGTTGTAACGACCCACAGTTTCATTAATGGAAAATCCCTCTTGATCCAATTAAATGTTTCTTTATGAAAAATGTTTTTTATAAGATGTCAACTTCTTTAGTTTTACATTAATATTTGTGACCGTTAATTTTATAGCCGTTGAACAGTGATCATATGTGTAGTATAAATATAAGGCTTTACCGAACCCATTTCTACTCAGACAAAGGAAGCGATGGCCTCATCCAGTAGAATTACCCCTTACGAAGACCATTTTTCAGAGCTCGGAAAAGAGGTGGCATCATTGGGATTTTCCCTTGACGAAGCCCAAGCTGAGCTTTATCAAGTCAAGCTCGAACGTGGTCGTCTACGAGAAAAGTGGAAGTACATTGAAATTACCACTCGAGCGATGTCATCCGAGCCGCCCCAAGAGTCTTTCACCATCGCACACCTTACCCTTAGGTCTTATGCGGCTATTTTAAGGGGTTATGTAACAAATAAGTAGCACCAAGTTCATGTACTTTATTTTTTTATAGAATAATGAATATAATTTCAAGTCATTTTTGATACATTGTAATTAGTTTTTAAAGTAAAAATGGTGTTTTTAGTTATTATTTAATTAAGAATTATATTTTATTAAATTAAAGGATTTTTGAATTAAATAATATTTTAATAAAATATTATTATTAATATTAAATTAATTTTTTATTAAATATAAATGATCTTATAATTTTATGAATGCAATTAAAATTTTTATTAAGGTTTGAAAGCCGTTTCTGTCAAAACCCGTAAATTTTTTATAAATGTCGGTTTTTATTTTAAAAGTGAAAATTCACATATTTAGAAAATTATTTAGATAAAATAAATATTATTTTTGGAATCAGGACGTCGAAATTATCCAACAATGAATTTTTCATAATTTTCTGAGATAGTCAAATTTTTGGGTAAAAATTAAATACCATTTAAATATATAATGTGTTTTATGACATCATAATGACCCAATGGTGATGTAATAAAATAAAATAATCCTTATGTTCGTCCAATATGTGTTTTATCATTAAAATAATGACGTTTTGGGTTTGTTTTACTTACTTTTCAAAGCATTCATGGAGCCCTCAAGACTTATTCAACACTTTGCCTTTTTAAATTAATTTACATGGGTGTGTGACTCACCTCCACATAAGCAACCCAATTTTTTTAATAAGTTCGTACCTTGTCCTTGTAAAAAATTGTTTTCCACTTTCCTTTTCCAGAAACCATGGGCAAATACCATGGGATGGTTTTTGGTTTGGATTATTTTAATATAAGGGGTCCCAAACCTAAATAATAAAGAATTCTCTCACCTTTCCTATATAAACCCACCCAAGCTCCAACTTCCTCCTCACTAAAATCCGTTGAAGTTCGTCCAACCTCTGCCCTACTCTCTCTATAATCCTCCCAAGGTGCCCCAAGCTCCCAAGAAGCCTCTCACAAGACTCTCTCTAGCCTTTGGAAGCACACTTCCAAGTAAGGGTTTTTTTTTCCTTTCTCATTTTTGTCAATTTTCTTTAAGTTGTATTGCCCTTTTAATTTCAATTATGAATGTTGGGGTATGGTTTCGTACCTCCCCCATACTGCCCTCTTATTTTTTTAATGATGGGAGAACCCTTTATCTCTAATTAAATGCCTCCCATGTACACCCGTTACTATGCCGAAATTCCGAAAGGAACTTCTCTCTCTTCTTTTACATTCAAGCAATACTTTTGTATCATGAATTTAAATTCCATTTAAATTGTTGGGACATGTATATATATGACCTCCTTACTTTCCATTACATGTAAATATTATGAGGAACCCCTTTCTCTCTCATCAACCCTTTTTATGAGTTCTTATGTCACGCCGTTACGCTGCCGAAATCGCACCGATTTTCTAAGTCAATGTCGTTGTGTAGTGAATACCATGCCCATTTCTCTATCAAGGGTATTCACCTTTATACACATTTACTTATTGATTTTAAAGTTTCATTTATGAATTCCACATTCCTTTATCATGGAATAAATGATTATGTTTTATGAATCCATGTTTTATGATCCATATGACAGACTTATGCATGAAATGAAATGTTTAAGAAGGGTGCGCCCTTTATAGCGCTCCAATGCATTGGGTAAAGTATAGTATCATGATACGTCATGTGAAATGAGTGTTGACTCATGATAATTCAAGTGAAACGAGGTTTTACTCGTGCTTCAAGTGCAATGAGGGTTTACTCATGCTCCATGTGCAATGAGCCTTGGCTCATGCTAATTCAATGTTAAGTGTTGTTGCCACATTTCCATGGTATGATTATCATGCTTTATCATGCCTTTATGTTCATGTTTCTCTTATGCTCTATTGATATGCCTATTGCCTAACATGTATTTTACTCCTCATGTTATTAATTGTGTACTCCCTTACTGGGCTTTATAGCTCACCCTTTTCTTATGCATGTCCTCAGGTTATCCCATGCAATTCTAAGTACGAAAGAATGTAGTGGTCATGTAAAGGAAGTTTTCAATAAAGATGTTGCATTTCAAGTTTAATGTTTTTATTTAATGATCCTAAGCCCCAACGACACTAAACCTCCTGATCTTCTTTGTTGTATCAAGTGAAGTTTTATATAATAAAGCATGCTTAAGTTGTAATAAAAAGATGGGTTGTCATAGTTGGTATCAGAGGATAGGTTTAGTTATTTTTGGGATTAGGAAACCCTAGTAAAGCCGTAGATACAAGAATAAGCATAATAAAAACATCCCTAAGTTTTGGTAAATACTAAGTAAGTGGTTTATCAAACAAATACATCCCTGTCTGGATACGACCAGGTAGAGGCGGCTCTGGAACAGATGTATCCTAGGGGTAAAACCCGAAAACACCGCTTTGAGCTATACTCGAACGGGAACTGGTGCACGACAATGGGCCTTGATGCACTCTTGGTTACGACACTCCCGGGGGATATGTTTTGATAAATTCACAATCTTATTATAAACCCTTATTAAGGGAAAAAATGCCTCTAAGAATATATGTTAGAAGGAAGATCATGGAAAGCCTGGATTGAATCCTATAGACTCATGAGTTAAAGAGATTAATGTTTATTTATAAGTCATCAACTTTTGTCTTTGGATTAACCTTTATGTGTTACCCCTAACTTTCCTTTTATTCCATCCAATGGCCGGTAATAGTAGAACTCGGGCTAACAACCGTTGTGAAGATCAGTGTGATGATTGTACTTATGAGATGCCCAATCCAATGGGAGCGGGAATCACGAACTTTGTCACGCTTCTCTCTCCGCTAACTCAAGTTTTGAATAGAAACACTGGTCAAGAGGAACGTTCAACCCCCCCCCCCCCTAAGAAAGAACAAGTCGCTACTGAAAGCTTCATGAGACAAAGGCCTCCTACTTTTAGTGGATCATCCGATCCCACGATCGCTGAACAATGGATCAACTCCATTGAAACGATATTCTCCATCCTCCAATGCTCTGAAAAAGAGAAGGTTCTCCTAGAGGCTTATCGTATGGAGGGTGAAGCTGATCAATGGTGGACGTTGATCAAAAATACGAAGCCTGAGGAGGAGATCGAGGCATTGGAATGGAATGAATTCCGGAAGATGTTTTTCGATAAATATATTCCACGCACCCTCTGTCTTAAGATGGAAAGGGACTTCCTTTCCCTCAAACATAAAGATGAAGAATCTGTGGGAGCGTACGAGGAAAAATTCACAAGGCTTGCACGATACGCTTCCGGCTTTGTCGTTACCCCCGAATGCAAGGTTGACCGCTTCTTTGGTGGGCTGAAGCTTAGCTTGCGGAAAGAATTAGCGATCTGTGACTTCGACAGCTATGAGGAAATTGTCCGATGTGCCCTCAAGGTTGAAATGGAGATCGTAGAATCACAGGAGTATCATGGGGACAAGAAGTGTAAGGTGGACTTCAATGCTGGTGGTCCGATGTATAAAACCAACAGCGCTAAGAAATTCCAGCACCCCACTTGCCAAAAGTGTGGAAAGAAGCACCCTGGAAATTGCCTTAGGGGGACAATAAAATGCTTCAAGTGTGGAAGAGAAGGGCACCTAGCTGTTAACTGCCAGCAAGAAGGACCCGTGGCTGCGACAGAGGAGAGGAACGCTCCGTTCGAACCTCAATGCGTTGTTCAATGCTTCAAATGAAAATAACCGGGTCATTTTGCGAATCAGTGCCCTAATCCAAGGGTTATCAGAGGCAATCAACAACCTCCAAGACAACAAGGAAGAGCTTTTGCCATCACTTCTGCCGAAGTGAACCCCAAAACGAAGTGGTGACAGGTACGCTAGTTATTCATTTAATAATAGTGAATGTACTATTTGATTCAGTTTCTACGCATTATTTTATATCTCAAAAGTTTAGTAGAACAATCCCTGCACCACCACAAATCATGGAAGTAAAGATGTCGGTGAGTACGGAAAATGGGGCAATCATTGCATCCCATGAATATAAGTCCTCCCCTATTATAATCTGTGGATTGAATTTCCCGGGGAACCTCGTCATAGTCCCTTTGGTGGAATTTGATGCAATTCTTGGCATGGATTGGCTTTCCTTATATAGAGCCAACATAAATTGTTGGGAGAGGGAAATCACACTCCATATGGAGAATCGACCCCCGATTCTTTACAAGTGTCAGGAGGAAGATGAATCTCCTTTAGCTCCATCATCTCAAGCATGGATATTACTGCCTTATGAGCACGCATATCTGGCTCAGATGATTGAGTCCAAGGAAGAAACCACCCTTGAAGAAATGCCTATTGTGAGGGAATTCGCTGAAGTATTTCCCGAGGAACTTCCTGGTCTTCCACCAAGAAGAGATGTTGAGTTCTCAATTGAACTTATACCTGGGGCGCTAACAATATCCAAGATTGCATATAGAATTGCTGTTGTTGAGCTTGAAGAGCTGAAGAAACAACTACAGGAGAATCTGGATAAAGGGTTTATACGCCCAAGTGCATCACCATGGGGTGCACCAGTCCTCTTCGTCAAGAATAAGGATGGGTCAATGCGGCTTTGCATCGATTATCGTGACCTTAACAAAATCACGATAAAGAACAAGTATCCTCTCCCAAGAATCGATGACTTGTTTGATCAGCTGCGTGGAGCACAATACTTCTCCAAGGTTGACTTGCGGTCGGGACATTATCAAGTAAGGGTGAAGAAGGAAGATATCCCCAAGACTGCTTTTTGTACAAGGTATGGGCACTATGAATTCATAGTAATGCCTTTTGGACTCACCAATTCTCCAGCAATATTCATGGACTTGATGAATAGAGTCTTTAGAGATTACCTAGATAAATTTGTGGTAGTCTTTATAGATGATATTCTAATATACTCCAAAACCAAGGAGGACCATGAGGAGCATTTAAGAACTGTAATGGAGACTTTGCGTAAGGAGAAGCTCTATGCCAAGTACAGAAAGTGTGAGTTCTGGTTGAAGGAGATCTCATTCTTGGGCCATATCATCACAAGCAATGGGATATCTGTGGTCCCCTCCAAAACAGATGCTATTGAGAGATGGCCGAGGCCAACATCGGTAACTGATATCCGTAGCTTCTTAGGGTTAGCTGGATATTATCGACGATTTGTGAGAAACTTCTCACGATTGTCCAACCCTCTCACCAAGCTAACTCTAAAGGGAGTAAAGTTTTCTTGGAGTGATGAATGCGAAGAAAGCTTCAAGGAGTTGAAAAGGAGGATTATCACTGCACCTGTGCTCACTTTACCCACAAGTGGGGAGCTTTTTGTGGTATTCAGTGATGCTTCAAAGAAGGGCTTAGGATGTGTGCTGATGTAGAATGATAAAGTGATATCCTATGCCTCAAGGCAGTTGAAAATCCATGAGCAAAACTATCCAACACGTGATCTAGAGTTGGCGGCGGTGATCTTTGCCTTGAAAATCTGGCGGCATTATCTCTATGGAGAGAAATGTGAGATATATACTGACCACAAGAGTCTTAAATATATATTCACACAGAAAGAGCTTAATATGCGCCAGAGAAGATGGATAGAGCTCATCAAGGATTATGACTGTTCAATACATTACCACCCTGGGAAGGTGAACAAGGTGGCAGATTCCCTAAGTAGAAAGGATCCAGCTATTCTATCAATGATGAGAATTGAGAAGGATCCAATCTTCTTAGACTTGATGAAGATGGACGTGGGAATCATAAAGAAGGGAACATCATCAATCCTTTCACAAATGATTGCTCAACCATCTCTTTTGGAAAGGTTAAAGGATGCTCCAAAGGATGATGCGAGAATCCAAGAAAAAGTTGAAGCTATCAAAAAGGGAAAATCCTCAGAGTTTAATGTTAATGAAGAAGGAATTGTGCGGTTTGGGAAAAGACTATGTGTCCCATCAAGTTCGGAGCTGAAGAAGGAACTTTTGGATGATACACATAGTTCAAATTTCTCTATTCACCCAGGGAGCACAAAGATGTATCGAGATCTCCGAGAAAACTTTTGTTGGGATAATATGAAGAAGGAGATCACTGAGTATACATCAAAGTGCCTGGTGTGTCAGCAAGTGAAGGCAGAGAGGCAGAAGTCTAAGGGGATGATGCAACCATTGCCCATACCAGAATGAAAATGAGAGAACATCACCATGGACTTTGTCACAGGACATCCAAGGACATCCAAAGGCAGCAATGCAATTTGGGTTGTTGTGGATCATCTTACAAAGACTGCACACTTCATTTCTATTAGAGAGGATTTCTATTTGGATCAACTGGAACGGATATATATCAGGGAAGTGGTACGGTTGCATGGAGTACCACTATCTATTGTGTTTGACCGAGATCCAAGATTCACCTCTATGTTTTGGAAGAGTCTTCAACATGCTCTGAATACTGAACTGAACTTCAGTACGGCCTATCATCCTCAAACTGATGGCCAATCTGAACGGACTATCCAAACACTTGAGGATATGTTGAGTGCATTCTCAATGGACATTAAAGGAGGATGGGATCAACATCTTCCTCTAGTTGAGTTCTCTTATAATAATAGTTTTCCAATCGAGCATCCAAATGGCACCATATGAAGCCCTGTATGGGAAAAGGTGTAGAACACCAGCTTGTTGGGATGAGGTCGGTGAACGTAAGCTGCTTGGACCAGAAATGGTCTAAGAAATGGGGGAGAAGGTGAAAACCATTCAGCAGCATATCAAGGCAGCCCAAAGTCAACAGAAGAGTTATGCAGATAATCGTCGACGAGACCTTGACTTTAAAGTCGGAGACATGGTGTTTTTACGCATATCTCCGTGGAAGAAGGTCATGAGGTTTGGAAAGAAAGGGAAGTTAAGTCCAAGGTACATCGGCCCCTTCGAGATTCTTGATTGTGTTGGGGCTGTGGCCTATCGACTAGCACTTCCACCTACTATGGACAAGGTGCATGATGTCTTCCATGTATCCCTCTTAAGGAAGTACATACCAGACCCTTCACATGTACTCTCTTCCGAGGTGGTACAATTAGAAGACGATCATTCTTATGAGGAGCAACCAGTGAAGATCTTAGATCGTAGAGAAAAAGTTCTACGAAATAAGACAATGCCCCTCATCAAGGTGTTGTGGAGAAACCACATGTTTGAAGAAGCAACTTGGGAGTCAGAGGATATGATGAAGCTAAGTTACCCACATTTGTTTTAGTGTGGGAAAAGGAAAATTTCGAGGGAGAAATTTCTTAAGGGGGGAATGTTGTAATGACCCAAAGTTTCATTAATGGAAAATCCCTCTTGATCCAGTTAAATGTTTCCTTATGAATTTTTTTTATAAGATGTCAACTTATTTAGTTTTACGTTAAGATTTGTGACCGTTACTTTTATATCCTTTGAACAGTGATCATCTGAGTAGAATAAATATAAGGCTTTAACAAACCCATTTCTACTCAGACAAAGGAAGCGATGGCCTCATCCAGTAGAATTGCCCCTTACGAAGCCCATTTGTCAGAGCTCGTAAAAGAGGTGGCATCTTTGGGCTTTGCCCTTGACCAAGCCCAAGTTGAGCTTCATCAAGTCAAGTTCGAACGTGATCGTCTACGGGAAAAGTGTAAGTTGATTGAAATTACCACTTGAGCGATGTTATCCGAGCCGCCCCAAGAGTCTGTCACCATCGCACACCTTACCCTTAGGTCTTATGCATCTATTTTAAGGGGTTATGTAACAAATAAGTAGCACCATGTTCATGTACATTATTTTTTTATATAATAATGAATATAATTTCTAGTCATTTTTGATACATTGTAATTAGTTTTTAAAGTACAAATGGTGTTTTTAGTTATTATTTATTTAAGAATTATATTTTATTATATTAAAGGATTTTTGAATTAAATAATATTTTAATAATATATTATTATTAATATTAAATTAATTTTTTATTAAATATAAATGATCTTATAATTTTATGAATGCAATTAAAATTTTTATTATGGTTTGAAAGCCGTTTCTGTCAAAACCCGTAATTTTTTTTATAAATGCCGGTTTTTATTTTAAAAGTGAAAATTCACATATTTATAAAATTATTTAGATAAAATAAATATTATTTTTGGAATCAGGACATCGAAATTATCCAATGGTGAATTTTTCATAATTTTCTGAGACAGTCAAATTTTTGGGTAAAAATTAAGTACCATTTAAATATATAATGTGTTTTATGACATCATAATGACCCAATGGTGATGTAATAAAATAACATAATCCTTATGTTAGGCCAATATGTGTTTTATCATTAAAATAATGAGGTTTTGGGTTTGTTTGACTTTCTTTTCAAATCATTAATGGAGCCCTCAAGACTTATTCAACACTTTGCCTTTTTAAATTAATTTCCATGGGAGTGTGACTCACCTCCACATAAGCAACCCTATTTTTTTAATAAGTTCGGACCTTGGCCCTGTAAAATATTTTTTTCCTCTTTCCTTTTCCAGAAACCATGGGCAAATACCATGGGATGGTTTGTGGTTTGGATTATTTTACTATAAGGGGTCCCAAACCTAAATAATAAAGAATTCTCTCACCCTTCCTATATAAACCCACCCAAACTCCCACTTCCTCCTCACTCAAAGCCCTTGAAGTTCGTCCAACCTCTGCCCTACTCTCTCTAGAATCTTCCCAAGGTGCCCCAAGCTCCCAAGAATCCTCTCACAAGCCTCTCTCTAGCCTTTGGAAGCACACTTCCAAGTAAGGGTTTTTTTCTTCCTTTCTCATTTTTGTCAATTTTATTTAAGTTTTATTGCCCTTTTAATTTCAATTATGAATGTTGGGGTATGGTTTCGAACCTCCCCTATACTGCCCTCGTATTGTTTGAATGATGGGAGAACCCTTTCTCTCTCATTAAATGCCTCACATGTACACCCGTTACTATACCGAAATTCCGAAAGGAACTTCTCTCTCTTCTTTTACATTCAAGCAATACTTTTGTATCATTAATTTAAATTCCATTTCAATTGTTGGGAAATATATATATATGACCTACTTACTGTCCATTACATGTAAATATGATGAGGATCCCCTTTCTCTCTCATCAACCCTTTTTATGAGTTCTTATGTCACGCCGTTACGCTGCCGAAATCGCACCGATTTTCTAATCCAATGTCATTGTGTAGTGAATACCATGCCCATTTCTCCATCAAGGGTATTCACCTTTATGCACATTTACTTATTGATTGTAAAGTTTCATTTATGAATTCCACATTCCTTTATCGTGGAATAAATGATTATGTTTTATGAAACCATGTTTTATGATGCATGTGGCACACTTATGCATGAAATGAAATGTTTAAGAAGGGTGTGCCCTTTATAGCGCTCCAATGCATTGGGTAACGTATAGTATCATGATACGTCATGTGCAATGAGTTTTGACTCATGCTAATTCAAGTGCAACGAGGGTTTACTCTTGCTTCAAGTGCAATGAGGGTTTACTCATGCTTTATGTGCAATGAGCCTTGGCTCATGCTAATTCAATGTTAAGTGTTGTTGCCACATTTCCATGTTTTGATTATCATGCTTTATCATGCCTTTATGTTAATGTTTCTCTTATGCTCTATTGATATGCCTATTGCCTAACATGTATTGTAATCCTCATGTTATTCATTGTGTACTCCCTTACTGGGCTTTATAGCTCACCCTTTTCTTATGCATGTCCTCAGGTTATCCAATGCAATGATAAGTACGAAAGAATGTAGTGGTCATGTAAAAGAAGTTTTCAATAAAGATGTTGCATTTCAAGTTTAATGTTTTTATGTAATGATCCTAAGCCCCAAAGACACTAAACCTCTCGATCTTCTTTGTTGTATCAAGTGAAGTTTTATGTAATAAAGCATGCTTAAGTTGTAATAAAAAGCAGGGTTGTCATATATGTTTTGTTAAGCCTTGTATTAAATCCTAAATGTTTGTTTATTCCGATCAACATCAAATTGTGAAATGGGTGTTAATTTAATGCAATATAAATCAAATATCAAGGATATCAAATGCTTCACTACATTATGATGAAGTCACCCCTGTCATTATTAAATTTTTACATCAATAAATCATTTCAATTATGATCTGAACCCCCCCCCCAATCAAAATACAATAAACTAAAAACAAAAGACTTTTAAAAAGTAACATTACTAAGGATTCGACCCAGGTGATTCCATAAACATTTGTAGAGATTGACCAGTCGATAGGCGACAATCATCCACACTTTCTATTCTTATCATGTTATATTTTTATTAACATCAATTATTCTTATTATTATACCCATCCAAATAATGATGTGTTGAATTAACAAACTACACCACGACGTGGAGACTTTAAGACATATGTACAAATGTTTGGTGACTTTGTAATTCATACAATGGATAGAATAATCAAAATTTTTATACCATATAATAACATCAAAATATGTTTATGGTACTATAGTTATTTTTTTTATGGAAACAACAAGGAAATATGAAGTGGAATAAGAAATGAACTCTGAAAGAGTTGAGGAAATTTTTATCTCTTCTTCGGGTGCTTCATTTTTGATTTGATCAAAACTGCTCCATATGATGGATTTCTAATCAAATTAATGAATATACGTTGATTTGAGGGTATTTTTAGGATATTTTAATAATTTTTGGCTGAACCAAATGGCTTTGGATGTGTGATTTTAAGAGGATGGAAAGTACATTTTTATAAGAGTTGCGAGGGTCACTTTATGAAAAGATTGAATTAATAATTTATTATACAATAATACTCAATTTATAATGTATGTACAAGAATTTATTTCTAATATAAGGTTATAATAGGTCAAAAACCTCACAACAAATAGGCTCTATATAGGTTTAGCTTACCATATTAACCATATATTTTTAATTTAACTCTTAGTTTAATAGTTTATCTTTTACGACATATTCTTTTATTATTATAAAAAATTGTCAATAAATATACTATAAAAATCCAAGATTACCCCATTGGGTGCGTTATTGACATATATAACCTTAAAGAATTCCTTTGGAAGAAACTTATATTTTTAGTAATATTATATCATTTTGTAATATAGTATATGTTTTAAAAACTCATTTATGTCAATTTTGAAACTATTTAGTAATTAGATTTTGGAAATTCAACAATAGTTGATTACATCAAACCAAATAAATAAAATCAATCCTAACATGTCATATTAACATTGAAAATTAGTTTAATGCATCAAAAGTCTCAATTTAAATTTATTTTGAAATTTATAATATTAATTATAAAAAACATTCTTTAATATGTCAATTAATGTATCATCATTGTGTCATAAGTAAATTTATTTATTTAATGTCTAAAAATTATAAATAAAATATCATTATGTATTAGAGCCTTTTATATTTCTAATGAATATTTATAGTCTAATTTATTCTATGTATTACACTATATATAAAATGATTTTTGTTATTAAATATTTGAAAATTAAAATTTTAACTATTCATTAAATAAAATAATAATAAAGGTCTGAATCTAATCCATATGTATCAAAGAGGTTCATATTTTATTACTAAGGATTATTATTGTCAAAACAACTTATATAATAGAATTAGGGCATGGTTTATGGTAATTATGATATGATTTTTACCATTAATTACCCTATTTTCTTTTAACCGTGTTAAATAAAATTCAGAAGTTACAATTCACCAAAAATTATATTCTTATTATTAATCAACATTTTACATATTGATGTCAATCATGTCAGTTGGATTTTTTAAAATCAATTAAAGAAAATGGTAAAATTACGTTCTATGCAAATTTGCTAATGTTCATAGAAGGTGGGTAAATGACGTCAAAAATCCAATAAAATTTTAATACATCTGACCATATTATAAAATGAAACCAATGAATAACATTGAAATAATATAGGTATTATATTTAAATTTTGAGTTTAAAATAAATTTTAATAAAAATAATAATTATTTAAATACAAGACAGTTTTAAAAAATAACATTGGGTTTTTCACTATTCATAAAAAATTTAATGTTATCAGAAAAATTCCAAAAATCACCATAAGCTAATTATGATATTCCGAATCAAAAAATTAAGTCCATTTTGAAATATAAAATTTAAAAAAATTCAAAAATATGGTATTACTATTCATAACGACTAGTTTTATTGGTCATGGTGTGTTAGAACTTGATGTTTCATATAGAACAAGCAATTTTATTATTAAAAGATAAGCATACCATCTAAGTTTGGGGTGCTATTGAACCACTAAGAGAGGATCCATGGTTTCATGTACTAGAATGAGGCCTATGTCTTCCTGATGTCCCTCTGATTTGGCTGTGTCGTTAGACGTCTCCATGGTGTCAAGCACCTTCTACGAGGGACCCCTCTTTGTGAAGCCTTTTACCTCTACAAAGCCCCACTTGGTAGAGTCTATTAACTTCACGATGTCCATTATCATTATGAATCATCCATCCTTTGTAAAACCCCTCCTCTTCACAAATCTTCTCTTTCCCAGATAGAACACTTTACCAAGACCTTTTGTGTGTGTCCCACTAGGCTCGTGTGGTGTGTTTTCCAATTTCATTGGGCGGTTCTTCATATATTGTACAATAGCCTCGTGCTTCGTCCCATAGGCACACTAATGGCTATTGCTTCTTCGCATATCCACGCTACCATGTTACCCCCAATAGATTACACCATAACACCGCCTTACCATGGAATTGATGATGAGTTACCATACCTAAGGTTGGGTGGGTATCAGTTATGTAATTTTTAGAGGTGTAGAGTGAACCCACCTCACCCGAGAAAAAGGATGTTAAATTACCACACACAATCAACCTCATTACATGATTTAAAACTCTGGTCTCACCCTATGAAATATACAAAGGGTTCCCCATATTGAACATTCTCCCTAACCACTACTCTCCATGGGAGAGAGGTCTTCCTCTCATGGAATGAGATAACCTTTTCATGAATTTTGTTTGTCCACGAGGAAGGAAACCATCCTGGGTTATGTACCTGGCCTTTCTTGTTAGAGGTAGCATCTCTGCTCCCCCCTCTTACTGATGGTGGATAGACCAGAGGAGAGATAGGAATGTGGTCCTTAGTAACCTCATCCCTATTTTTTTTGACTTTATCATCATCATACCTCCATCATTGAGTAACTCCAAATATCTATCTCCATGGGCCGCTATCTAAATGTATTTCCCTATTTCTTCTTCAGTAAAAAATCCAAGTGTAAGACCTTCTCTATTCCAAGTGATTATACCTTTAGTGACAAGATCATCAGGTCATTGTTTCTTTTATGTTTCTAACACCATGAATGAATCACGTTGTCTTAAAAGAATCACCAAGCATGAAATAATATTGAGGATACACTAGCGCATAAGACCCAAAGACACATTCTGAACTACGTGGACATTGATCCTTGATTTTTTATATAAGGTACATAAGAAACCTCCCTAAGGCTCAATCCCATCACCTATCTGTCCGGACCATTTCACGTCAGTTCTCCTTAATATTTCATGATGTTAAATTGAATTCCACTCTTTCATCTTGTGTTTCGTTAGTCTCTATGTACTCAAACTATAGGTTTTTTGTCACTATCTCTTTCATTGGGTATATAGGAATCCCACCTTAGGTCAATCCCAAACAATGGTATGAAATTATAACTACGTGGGTTTTTATACCTATCTCCTAGACAAGGTATATAGGAATCCACCCTTTGGTTTGACCCCAAAAAATTGTAATCCATTCGAACTATGTGATCTTTGATCCTTATATCCTAAACATGGTACACAGGAAGCCTCCCTAAAGTAAAACCCCCAAAAATTTTAAGACATTCGAAGTACATGGGTATGGATCCCTCTCTCATAGATATGGTATATAGGAATCCTCCCTAAGGTTCAATCCAAAAAATGGTAAACCATTCAAACTATATGTGTTTTATTAGTTGTCTCTTAGGAAGGCTATGTAGGAAGCCTCCATAAGTTTCAACACAACACAGTGGAAATCCATTCGAACTACGTGGTGCTTGATCCCTACCTCCATGACAAGGTGCATAGTATTACTCCTTGAGGTTTAACCCCATTATTGGTAAACATCAGTGTCCCCTTTTATGGGACCCACATCCTTGGTCCACCCTTTAGTGATGTCATACCAACTCTCGAGATGCTAACCATGCAAAATATCCCAGCGTGTTGTTAGGTCACTGTCCTTTGTTCACTCACTGATTCCATGCTCCATCCTAAACTACATTGACATTGATTCAACTCCACAAGGATATGTAGGCATCCTCCCTAAGGTTCAACCATGTCACTCGTATCTTATATAGGTCATTCCCTTGATCCCTTGTATTTTGGTAAGGTCATTACCCACCCTTAATGTTCTACATACTTCTGGCCCCATCCATGAATCTATTCTCATAGGAAACCTCCCCAGGTTTCCATCACCCTACCAAACTATGTAGACTTTGATTCCCTACCACAGTGATATGTAAGAAGCCTCTATGAGGGTCAATACCAACCTCACCATCATCCCTATGTCATTTTTACCCCATTCCTCCCATCCACTTCATTTAACCATTCATTATCCATCATGATTCATACTTGGGACACCATATGCTGGTGATATCTTGTTATCCATCTCATCAATGCTCTTTGCGGCACCCGGGCAGCTAACCATTCATAATCCCCACACAATCCATAACCATCAAACCAAGAGTTCCCCAATTGTGATGGGAATATATCCATGCATAATCCTTGACATTTCATTAGGACATTGTCCTTTTTTGTACACACCAATTAATCAACCCTTTAGAACTATCTGGGTTTTGATCCCAATGGTCTGCACCAGGTATGTTGGAAACCCCCCTTAGGTTCAATCCCAGCCAATGGAAGACCTTGGTGTACCCATTTATAGGGTTAAATATCCTTTATAGTGCCTCTACAGTGTCAATATTGGACTTCATAGTGTGACATTTTCCCTTTATGGGACACACCACCTTGGGTCCAATCTCATTGAGAATTTTAATCCATCCATTTGGTGTCCACCTTATGGAGGTTCCCTCTCCCTACTTCTCCCTCCTTGGGCATTCTAATTCAATAAACACTCTAGGTTCTCTCTCTTATGAATACACCTCTCTATTACATATCCAAGGGACATTATGATCACTCTAATATCCTCTTGTAAAGACATCAAACTCACAAAATACCTAGTGTTAAACATTAGGTTCGTGAGAGAAACCTCTCAAGATACACCTTTGAAGTAAATGTATCAGCTAGGTGTTAAAATATCAGCATACCCAATGTTAATCATGGGATGCTAAAAAAAACCATAGATAAATTCCTATGGATTATAATTATATACACTCAACGTGGGATGCCTTGGGATTCTGTTCATTCGAGAGGCCCTATCATCTGGGGATGAAACTAAGATGAATAATTGTTTCAGTTTCTAAACATGCCAGCAATATCCAATGTGCCTACTCCCCCAATTAATGGGTTCTTCCCTGAAATCACCCCTTGGAATGTATAGACATAAGTAGTGTAATTAACCAATGTCAATGAATATATGGCTTTGGGAATAGTTTCATGGACAATGTCTTAATATTTAAGGGGGAACGAGACTTAACGACAAATTCGGAAGAGGAATCCATGGAAGAAGCAACTAACATCCCATTATATCCTTTTGATCATGGATCCGAAATCCCTAAATAGTAGATAGCTTCAATATGCCTTTGGAATCCAGCAATGCGGGACAATAATTTGTGTATCCTCCAAGGAAATATGTGCACCCCTACGAAGGCATTCAAAAAAATTTTGAAGTGAGAGTTAATGAATGAATTTATTATGTGTATCAAATTTAAAAACAAATTAATATAATTTTAAATAAATAAATTTATATTTAATTTCATCTTACACATATTCATGTAATATTAATGACAATTTGGATGTCTTATAACCCAATGAAAAGGATTTCTTTTATGAACTTTCTTAACCACATGGGTATCATTATGTGTAAATCCCATTAGATGCAAAAATAAAGAAACCAAACCCATAATATCATAAATATTTAAAAAATCATGATATTTCATGTAAAATTGTTAGTATTTAAACCATATATTATAAATTAGGTCCAAAAAAATAATGCATTCCTCAATGAATGAAAATATAGATGACGCCCCTTTTCTACATGGAAACGTTTGTATTATAATATCCATTAAAGAAATAATTTCAAATGAAACTATAAAATAAATAAATATAAATTTATTCATGATTTTTAATATATTACGGAGTGTATAAATAGTAAAAAAAATAGAAAACATGTTAAAATGGTGTATGCAATATGGAAAGTGAGATTAAAATTCATTACCTTGCATTTTCTTTTCTGCTAAAAAACCATTAACATAATTTATAATTGTTTTACATATGTAACTAAATTTAACCAAAAACATAATCATATTTATAGCTGTATATATTTTATTATTGTAATATCACATGAACAAAATTTTTGTAATCCTTTATTATTTTCACTATTTTGGGTGTTAATTTCCTAGTTTATATAATGTTTTGAGTTCATTCATATTATTACTGTTAATTAGACCATGATTTCATAATATAAAAAATGTAAAAAACGATTTAAATAACATGTATATTAATTATATTTTTATTTAAAATGATATATAATATTTTGATATAGGAAACGAAATGTACCTTTGATGGAGACGATAGGTTGTATATACACGTGAACACAGTAAGCATTTCTTTGTCTTATTTAACAGAATAATAAGTAAATGATATATATACTTATATGCATATGTATTATAATTCAAATATAATATTGATTTCATATATGTCTCAGATTTTTTTTAATACCATCCTTATTACATTCAATGTATAGTGGGAATGAATCACATCACATTTAGGAGGCGGTGGTGCAAACATTCACAAACGATGTTATCATATTCCAAAAAATAGAACTCATAATGGTATGTGATAAATAAAAAATATATAAAATTTAATGCATCATACATAATATCTATATCATATATAAACTATAAATCCTTAACTATTACAACATTTAAAGTTGTTAGATGGATGAATGAATGACATCAATTTGTAAGGTAGTGGTCGGCCTACACATGAATGATGATTACCCATCCCATTTGATGGATTTCCATGAATTCGCATCTTGATATCATTTAATAAAAATATATCAGTTTTTTAATATAATTAGGTTATTATATTATCTATGAATAAGAATATTTGAGACATGTGGATATGGAAAAAATGAATGCGATCATTAAAAAATGATGGATCTTATCTGAGTAACACGTTTTGTTTTATAAAAAATTACTTCATTACGTGATTTGTGACTGAATTGGAGATTATAAGTTGAGGTTATAGATTTTGTGAGCATTTTTAAAGAGATTATTTTATATTTAATGGGATTTATTTTTGTGAATCAGTTTGAGGGAAGATGACCTTTTTATTGTGGAGGATGAGAGGAATTCTTGTAAATATTTTAAAAGAAAATCCATACGATGATTTTCTTACATCTTGTGGGTCACATAATGAACCCACTTATATATAAAGAAGCCTTCTGAAAAAACATGAAATGAATTTTGGATATGTAGATAGGTCATTTTGGCCCTTATGTTTAATGTTTAGTCCCTTCCTATGCGAATTTTCCAATTAAACACTCTAACTAATTTTAACTATATTCAATATTATTTTAGGTGAAAAACTACGTTGAAATATTTATAAATTATAAAATATGATTATTACAAATTAGAATTCATTTTTCCATATTCCAATAACATATGTTCAAGAAATTAATTTAAATTTAATCTAACGAATGGGATGACATTGCTGTGTTTAAAAGTAAAAGTGTGAAAAAATTTGTTGTCTTTTATATCAAATATTAAATTTAAATTGATCAAAAAACATAAATTGGATTAATTGGTGTAAAATTGATCAAATATGAATTTACAAAAATTTAAAATATAATTTATCTTTATAAATTATTATATTGATAAGTCACTTTTCAATTAATTTTTTTTATTTTTTACTAGTCAACAAAAAATCTTTCAGAGGAAAATAAGAAATATCTAACCCAAGATAATTATTATGTTCATATTTAAAAAATGAAGATTTTTTTTCATATATAATTTATAATTTTTAAAAAATTTAGTTTTATATATGGTTCCCCATAAAAAGGGGAAAATTCCTTTAGAAAAATAATACCTATTTATTTATAAAATTAATTTTCATATTTTTTTATGTTATTAAAATATATTCATTTAACATGAAATTTTTTTTTGATTATATAATATAAATATATTCTCAAAACCTATTTAATAATATTCATAACAACTAATTTAAGGGATTTTTTATAAATTATTATATTAAATACATATATTAGAATAATATATTTTTGTGCGGTAAAACTCTGTATTTCATGTAATGAATACTATCCAAGATACTAAATGTTGAGTGTGACGATATCTAACATAGTATTACATGTTTTTTAAGAGATAGTATATATTAATATTATTTCACGTATTAAATATTCCATAATTTCCAAAGTTGTTGTACTCTTTTCAATGTTTAGTGTTGTTTGTCATACACACTATCAAATAAAAGTTATTCTTTAAGAATTTTTAGGGTGTTACATTAATATAGGAACATCAATCATCACAATTAGATATAATTGAATTTTCAGACTATCAACATATTAAAAAAATTAAAATTCAAAAAAACATATTTTATTTTCTTTTAATCTTTTCATTAATTAATAAATATGTTCAACATTAACAAAAAACATATATTCTTCACTTTGATAATATTATGATTTTTATATTTCCATATAGGGCTATATAGATCAACCATTTCTTATGTATTTAACCATGTTACCCTATGCTGTTTTAAATATTATTTTATTTTATAAGTATTATAATTAAGTTATCAATTATGATTTTGTTTCCATATATAATGTTGATGAGGTATGTTCCAAATTGATAATAAAACAGGGATTCATGGTCCAATGGGTCATACTCTGACTGTATTTATAATATTAATTGTGAAATATAAATTACTAAATATATGGTTTCTAATACAAGAGAATGTGTTTTCTAGATACTATATATTCATTGAAAATAATGAGAAGAAGAGGTTTTCTTAACCCCAAGAAAAGTGAGTTCTTCAAAGAGGAATAATTACAAAAACAAAACCCAATTCCTATAATTTAATGATTATAGAAAAAACAATCATGGATAATTAATAAAGGGTGTGTGATTTTATTAATAGTTTGATGATAAGGGAAATCTGGATCATGGATATAAAGAAAAATATAGAGACCAGTACTATCCATCATTTCAACATTAATTAAATGTGACATTATTCAAACCAATTACCTAAGAATCATGTGAACATAAAATAGAAAAGGTTCATGGGATAATTATAATCTTATGTGATCAATATAGTTTATTTTAATGTTCCCAATATTGTGGAGGTTTTTAATTTAATACATTAATAAAAATTTTGTATTGATTAATTTCATTATTGATATTTTCAATATCTTATATCTTATATGTTTTAAAATAATATTATATATTTCCCTAGAACCATAATAAGGAAGATAGTAGTCAAAAATCATGATAGAAATCTCGCTAGAATAAGTATGTATTAGGAAGATCACATTATAACACCTAAATATTTCTTATATTAAGATGTTATTATCATACGTGTTATTGAGTATGATATAATCCGTTTATGGAATAGATGTAATAAAATGATTGAAAAAATATATTACTTTGAAAAGGAAATTACTATTCATGATAATGATGTGAAATTCCTTATTTTTATGGTGGAGACTTGATCATATAGGTAATGTTTATATCCAACCCCAATACATTTTTTAAATTTTATTTCTAGGGATGAACATGGGAAGAAATATTTATAATGACAATTAATCCTCAAATTGATAATGAACCTATTATTTGAGAATACCTTTTTTATTTTATTATGAATTACCTAGACATCCACTAATTTTTTATGTTTAGTTTTCCATTGATTCAATCTTGTATTACAGAAAAATATCAAATAATACATATAGAATGGACATTATGTACTAAATGGAGTTGGATAAAACATTATAATAGTAATGAGATAATTTTTTTCTTAAACTTAATGTTTCAATAATTGTATCCACTGTTCAATTAATTATAAAAAAATAAGAATCAATGTGGGTATAAATTGATTATTGGAAAATCAACTTTTTTATAAAAAATAATAACAATCATATTTGACAAATTGAAAATTATTTTGATCAACTTCACAGAGCCAAATATTTTACAATATTGACCTTAATTTTTGTTATCATCAATTGCGAGTAACAAAGGAAAATATTTTATGGATAACATTTTGAAAAAGGTATGGATAATACATGTCAACTCTAATTCGAAAGAGATTGAGTAATGAATCCTCTATTTTTATGACTCTACTGAACGAAGTATTCATGGATTATATTGGTGATTTTATTGTAATATTTTTTGATAATATATTGGTGTATTATAAAAGATATGAATACCATGAGAATAATAATAATATCATTCTTAGGACACTAAGAATAAAATTATTATATGGTAAATATAGAATGTTTAATTCTAGCATAATATAGTTTCTTTTTTGGAAAAATATTCTCCTAGGATAAAATATTAGTTTATCATATGAAGTCTCTGATAGCAGAAGAATGATATAAACCAATGAACATTACTCATGTTTGTAGTCTCATTGGTTTGGTTTGTTACATTAGGTGATTTATTAAACATTTGACCAAGCATTAAAATACATTATCTATGTTTTCATGTAAAGGGGTTATAAATATATTGAAAAGGTAATGTTATGAATTTAGGAAATAATTTAATTTGATAGTGTTCATTGATTTTCATTTGAATCCAGCAGCAAGAAATAGTGTATTTGCGATATATTGTGACACATTGATGATGGGAATCAATTATGTTGTTATGAAAAATGATAATGTTATTTTTTATGCATCATGTTAATTAATAAATAATGAATAGAACATCCCTACTCAATATCTTAACATACCACCCATAATCATTACTATAAAGGTATGGAGACATTATATCTATAGTGAATGAAGTGAGATATAAATATATTGTAAAAACCAAAAATAAAACATTTCATATATATTCATCAATAAAAGGAAAATAATAAAGCACTTTCTACTCAAGGATTATGATTTTTCAAGACACTACCTCCCAGGGAAGGTGAATAATGTAGTAGATGCTCTCAGAAGGAATGATCATGGAATTCATACCAAAATGATTAATGAAAGTTATCATATGTTTATGTATTTAGATGATATGGATATGTTTATTATTATTGAAGGTCCATCATAAATTATTTATCAAATTATTTCCAAAATATCTTTATTGGAGAAGATAAATATATCTCATCTTTAAGATGAAAATTTGCAAAAGAATATTAAAAATGTTAAAGATTGGAAATTGTAAGACACTGTATATGAATACGGTGTTGTAGAATTTTGAAAAAGGATATGTGTTCCACCTATACATAATATTATAAGAAAAGTGTTGGATGATTCACATAGATAAAATTTATATGTACACATTCTTTTCACCAATATTTATTTGGATTTGAATGAACATTTTTGTGGGAAAATATGATGCACAAAATTTATTATTTGGTATCAAGATGCTTAGTTTTTAAATATGTAAAATATGAGATATTAAATCCATTATAATTCATTCATCCTATAATATTTCTTATGTGTATATGGTATAATAATACTATGTGCATTGTTATTGGACTAGCAATGACTTCCAGAAAGAATGATGTAACATGGGTTATTGTTGTTCACCGTACAAAATATTCATATTTACATACAATTAGTGAATATGTACTAATTGATCTTCAAAAACCACACAATATTAATAATTATTTTATACTTCATTGTTAATTTTTTTCATTTTTCAACACAATAAACAATCCACATAATAATTGAAAAATATTTTTCAAAAGACTCTTGATACTGTGCATCATTTGAGCACTACCTATCACTATCAAATCGATGGAGATACGAATATGGATATTCATTCATTAGAATACATGATATTGTAATAACCACATGACATTAAATGTATGTGGGATAATTTCATACCATTGGTATTTTTTACCTATAATAATGGCTTCTATTGAAGTATTCATATAGATCTCTATGAATCATTATTTGTAAGTGACGGCATACTCCAACTTGTTGGGATTACTTCTGAGAAAGGAATATTATAATTGAAAAAATGGTGAAGATACAATGATAAAGATAAGGATTTTAGAGACACATATTAATGTAGATCATTGTTAAATAATTTTATTGGTTGATCGCCGAATGACTTGGAAGTTCATGCTTGAGTTCATTTTTTCAAAAAGGAATCTATATTGAAGGGTTTAATAAGGTTTCTTAAGAATGAAAAAATCAGACGGAGGCATAGTATAAATTTTTAAATTATAGAATGATTTATAAATATGGAATATAAATATAAAATTCCAATAATCCTCTCAAATATAAAAGATTTTTTCTTTATAACATTATTATTTAGGTATATGGTAGACCCAATGCATGTGGTCACCTATAAAGAAGTATAAGTAGAACAAGAACTATCTTACTATGAATATCCCTTCCATATTTTTGGCATTATAGAGTACGTAATGGGGGAAAAAATGACTCGCTTGGTAAAGATACTTTTGGGAAATAATAAAATTAAAAAGAAATGTGGGAACTAGAGGATGTTATGAAGAAACACCCTCATTTACATAGAATGTAATATCAATGAAAATTCCAAAGAAACATTTTTGAATTTAAGAGTATTAAAATAGACATTTAATTATATTTTGTAAACATTATATTTTATTATAACAATAATAAAATGAATATTTTAATATTTCATTAAAAAAATTCCAATTTAAATGGTTGAATATTGATTTAGAACATTCTTAGTTAATATAATCCGGGAAAGAGTTATAAAAATTTACATTAGAAATAAACTTTCACTAATAATTTAAAATATAGTATTAAAGAATTAATAATTTTATTTATAATTATATGTAATAATATGTAAAATTGACCATGTAACTCAAAATAATTTTATATTAATAAATATAAGTTCACTTGGAGGGAAAATATTAATTTTATTGAAAAATATTTTCAAGTGAATAATGTATTACAATTTTAATTAATCATAAAAATCATTAATTATAAATTAAGTAGATGGAATTTATATATTTTATATCTATTTATATTTAATTAAATAAATAAAATAATTATCAGTGGTCATATAGTTAATGTGAATTCATCTTTTTGGTGAAAATTACATTACATGAAAAAAGTTTTTTCAACACATTATTTGGGTTTATATTTAAATTAAACCCCACAAAATTTTTTAATTGAGTTAAAAAATAAATTATTAATTTTCAATCATCCTAATTAATATTAATTTATATGTTTATCATGATATTTCCTTATAATGAATGTATAGAATAGTAATAATTATTTTACATGGTCAATTTTAAAATAGGTTTAATGAGGTTAGATCTATAGAGATTTTGCATAAATTGAACAAAACAATAGTTGAAACAGAATTAGATAGTTTTATTTCATACAAAATCTTATCAAATATTAATGTGAATCATTTTTTAAATGTATTTGAAAAAAATATTTCAGAAATGAATTTAAATCATTGAAAAATAACAAGTGAACCACTAACAAAAATTATAAAAGGAAATATCATCCCATAAGATGTTTTTACTTTATAAGACATTTATCTCACCAAAATCCATAACAATATATCCAAAAAAAATTATATAAATTAAATATAGTATTGTTTTCTCAAAATACCATCACTAAGGTTCTTAATAAAAGATAAAATTTAAAATTTTCTATCTGAAGGTAGACATCTTCACCGATATATTTCTTTTTTACATCTTCATTATCAACAATAAATTGTGTCTTATTAATTTCAATATATTAACTATAGTATATTCCATATACCGAGAGAATATTGTGTTAATGGTATAATATTTATCAATTTCCTTCCTTATCAAATGGGAAACAAATCCCTCGCTCGTGTGTGTGGAAGAATACTGCCCCATGAATGAATGTTATTTGTTTTCTATCAATAACTCAAATAGATATTAATAACTATCGAACTAATAAATATATATTACACATATGCTGAAATATTAATTTTATAAATTTGATATATAATTTATTTCAATACCTATTAACACATTAATGAAATTAAAATGTCTCTTATTCATACGTACGACCAAATGCCTCCATGAATTGATACAATTCATTTCCCATGTATAATTGTAAATAATAATTTTATAAATGCATGAATGAAAAAATTATGATTTTTTATAAAATTAAGATAAAAATTAATATAATGAAACAATATCATTGTTTCAATAACATTAACTTTCAAGAAACATCATGCATTATAAAACAACGCAATTAACACTAGAATCAACAGTAATAATAAATGATTGTTAATGAATGATTAATAAGATATTATAAGCGGATTATATATGATAAAATTAAATTTTTAAGTTATATTTATAAATTAATAACATGATTAAAACGAATATAAAATAATTTAAATCATGTTTAACTAATAGGATGTGTTGGATTTGGGATTTCATCTCAATTTACTCACCATAGTGATATATTTGATATTACTCACCCACTAGAATTTATGAGGTGTATATAATACCTCTTGGATATTGTAATCATTAATAAGTGTTTATTCAATATGATAAAATTTCAATCCATGTTTATTCATTAAAGGTTTTACAAATTAAAATTTACCAATTTGTTAAGTATTTATTTAGAAATCTCATAATTTCAATTACCATAATTATCATAGAACAAATATAATAATACATCCTTCATAAAATCATCTATTTTATTTTATTTTGAATATTTATGTAATTTCCATATTTGATTCCAAATTATTATCTCTTTGGAAGTTCTATCAATCATATAAATTATAGAAATATTTAATGATTATATTTAACATTTAATTAGATATATTATTGTTCAATGTCTATATTTCTGATTTTTTTTATAAAATACCATTTATTAATAAATGATTTATAATGTAAATTTTAATTTATACTTACACTTTTAAATGTATTCAGATAAATATTTAAAAAAATTCAGAAATCTTAATTTTAGAAATTATATACAAAAAATAAAAACTAAATCATTTTAATATATAAGAAATTAATAAAATTATCTACTGTTTAAACCCTTTTATGATAGTAAGATTATTCTACATGTTTTTATTTTTTTAACATAATTCATTACTAGAATCTTATTTTAAATTTTCACTTCTATTTCCAATATTTTTACAAATATCATGATTTTATTATAAAACCTATATTTTAAACGAACTAATAATAATATATTATATATTATTAATTTTATAGTCATTATATTTATATTTAATATTTATCATTCTTATGTGAATTAGAAATTATATATCTCCAAAATATCCATATCCATTTTATCAAGGATATAATATTATTATAAACCATATAATTATTTTACATATGGTGTTGTACTATGAATTTTATTTTACTATTTAGTAAAAATCATGATAATTGTGAATTTTATAATATATGTGGATATTGGACAAGAAGTGATAGATGGGCCCCAGTTGTAGATAACACCTCATATAATTGACTGGTCAAATCAAACAAATATGATAGCTATCTTATGTAGGTTTTGTGCATATTCCTTCTCATCAATTAAATTTTCCTTGTTTATGGTATTGTTTTTATAGATATCATGATTTCTAATATTAATAATTTTCATCATTAATATTTTAGTTATTATCATTCTTGATATAATTAAATTAATATTTTTCATAGATTCCATTCATGTTCATGGTATTGTTTAATTGTAATGTTTTTTTAGTTATTTATCATTCGATATTTATTATACCTAATTTACTCAATTTATAATTTATTATAAATAAAAATTATTGAGAGTTTGTTATCAACCCTATTTTTATTCATTTTTCCAAAATATGAAAAAAAATTATATGAATGAATTTCAAGGATGATGAATTTTTTTTAATTGTGATTTATATTTTACTACTAATTTGGAATGGGTAGAATGTATATAATTGTATTTATATGACTACTAAACTTATTGTTACTTCATTATTAGATTAATATTATCTATTAGAGTATAATAATTTATAAAAAATGTATAATTTATTTGAGGTTTAGTTGTTTCATGGAATCCATGATAATGAACCAATCCTTCATTAGCTCAGACATTTGTGGTTTATTGGAGGATATTTTATCACTCCCACAAGCATGTGGTGGGGAGATCAATGAGTATGTAAATTATAACACTAATTTGTGAATTAAAAGTAAATTAATTGAGTACATCTATTCATACATGGTTTAAATAGAAATATCACTAATGAGAAGTTCAAAGAAGATAATTCATTTTGTTAATCCACATGACATCTGATGTTATTTGGAGAACAATTATAAAAATAATATTAATTTAAAAAGTATATGAGAGTAATAATTAAATTATTTATTTTAAATATATTCTTAATTTTAAAACCATGGGGAAATCTCCTTAACATTACCATATAAAAAATGGAACGAATTTGACTAATATGATTACAACACTCTAGAAAATAAACGTACTAATTTTTGAAAAATATTCAAATTCTATATAAAATATGATGTAAAAATTATTTTAGAAGAAACTTAAAATTTCCATAACACATATCAAAATATAAATATTAATGTGTATGATTATTTGCTGAGATAAAATTGTTTTTATTATTGAGGTTTTATTAAATTTATTTTCATTTTGTTTTTTTATATTAAAAATATCCTCTCATTTTGTTATTCATTTTATATTAAAAAATGTTGTCATCCATATTATGATAATTAATTATTTGTTACTTTATATTTAGTTGAATATATTAATTACTAATATATGTATCATTTTTTTCATTATAAATTTGATATTTTAATTAAATTAAATTTTATTAAAACATTATTTGATCAGTTAAAATTTTATTCATTTTACTATTGATAATAAGTTGTTTTTATTTTGTTGTCTTTTAAAATACATTTATTTTAAATTATTAATTATTTCATATATATAATTATATATATATATATATACATTCCATAGTTTTATTTATCTTATATTATTTTCTTCACATTTTAAACTAATTCCCACAACAATGTCACATGCTTTGGTGACATGAAAACTCACCTATTTACCTGAGAATGAGACTCCTCTATTCAACCACATATCTATTCACCAATATATCCATATATTTATAAAAATGATAACTATAATTGGTCATAGTATTTCATGAAACAATTCATTCATGATTTCTATTTCATTTCTCTTCGATGATGAAGAACTCCCCACCACCCTACTCTCTAGAACATCTCCAACTGTTCATATATTTAGCTGTATTGCAAACATGAACTGACATCAACTATCATGTAATTGTCTATTATACTAGAATAAGAATGACCATCCCTAAATATCAATATATAATCATTCTTTTGTGTCATAATAGAGGATTAATTTTCAGGATAGTGTCATTTGTGACCATCGACAGCAAGACACTGGTTGGTCTGTTACGTCATGATGGTAAAAGCATCTTATTCATCCCGTGAATAAAATACTCAGAAAATCAATGTAGATATTTTTATTGTCCCCAATGTTTGAAATTATGATAATATCTTTATATATTCAAGATACATTGTTTTCATACATCTCCATCTCACAATTTTCATGGGTAGTAGTACCAATTTTTTGATATTTCAAAATAGTGACAATAACATATGGTGGTGGTAATTGTTGAAGATACGAAACTAATGATCTATGATAGAATAAGTTTAAAAAATAATGATGATATGTATAATAACTATAGTAGAAATAGATAAGTGGTGGAAGAATTGTTTTTTATATCATCTAATGATAACAATAATATACGCATTGTTGAGTAGGAGAAAAAAAATCAATAGTTGTCAATGAAAATTATCAATGTTTGCGGAAGAAAATATCCGTGGTAGAAAAAGAAAGATATCAACAGAACCATGAAGAGTAGTGGTTGTGGATATGATATTCTTGTTGTATTATAAGTATGACCTAAATTTTATTGGAAGAGATTCATCAATTGCAGTGATTGAAATAAACTTCTACAATCAGTTAAAAATGATATGATTCTAGTAGTTATAAAATGTGTGACTAGTGAATAGTATCACCACATCAACAGGTAATTTTTTAGTTAATGCAATATTTATATTTTTTAATAGTTATTATAATTTTATATTTAATTATATATGATATAAAAACTAAACAAAAATTATTTATTTATTTTGATCATAAATTCATTTTTCAATAATACATGTAGGGTACATTTCTAATTTTGGGATTTTTGTAAAATCTACAAAATTATTAAATTTATTATTGTTATTTAATTTCATTTACCAAATTATTATAATTTTGAAACTATATATAAATTATTATATAAGTCAAATATCATGGAATATATTTTTGGAAGTAATGGTTTTAAAATTATTCATTATATTCTCTATTTTTATAATTTATCTGTTTATCAAATTACATCATGTTAAAAAATGGTTTTTATGGTTTAAAAATAAAAATTTATTCATATAATATACTAAATATTTTGTAATATGTTTTAATATGTTATATAAAATAATATGGGTGGTCCCAAATTATTCAATGATTTTTTGTGATGATTAAATCATTAATGGATCAATTAGGTATTTGTTATCACTGACCGATGAAAGGTAGCGATGTGTTTCAGAAAATCTGATGAAATTAGAATAAATAGATATTGAATACCATTGCTTATTTTAATAAAAATAATAACAATATAATTTTTTTGATACAAATATATAACACATTATTTAGATCCATTGTGACTACAGTTTCATTGATGTGGTTAAAAAGGAATATCAGCTTTTGATTCCCTACTAGTGAAGTGATTAATGATCACCAGGCTATATAAACATCCATATATTTTATTCTATGCTTTTCTTCATTGTTTTTTCTTTCATAGAGTTATAAATTTATTCATCTTTTTTAATTGTAACATTATTTTTGGATTTTCCCAATGAATGTAATTTCTTATATTGAATATTCTATCAACCAAAAAAAAGGACATTGGGATGTGACTCTTGATTAAATGTTTGGTTAGTATTTGATTTTTACCACTATAAAAATAAATTATGGATGTTCATCATGTATTATAATGTTTTGGGTCTATTAACATGTTATCACATCATTAAAAATGAAATTTATTAGTGGGTATAAATATTATCAATATGTAGAGACGAATGAGGACTGAAGCTCGGTCATGTTGATATCAAATGCTATAAATAGATTGTGTTCATATTTTATTTCTGATAAATTATATTCTTAAAAACTACACTATAATATATGATTATTTAATATTAAAATATTTACTAACTATTTTCATTAATATATTCACTGAAAAATAAACACCCCCTATAGTTCAGCATTTGCTTCCGGATTTCATAATGGGTGATTTGAGTAAGTGAACATGATGTTTAACCTGTTCAAAAGTATTACCAGTATAATTAGTACACTAGGTGAAACACTAGAAAATATAAATCTTGTTGAAATGGTACATAAAGATTCATAAAAAATATTGCATGTATTGAAAGTGGTGGTTGATGAAATAAATAATAGTTACAAATATACTTTAAATGATCTAATATGATACATGATACCACATAAACATTAATTGAATATATTTTCAATGAGGATACCATAATGAAGATATATATTGACTTTAAATATTATTTTAATGTATACCATAACTCATCTTAATGTATATATCAGGAAAGTAATTTTAAAACTGAGCATTTTAGCATGAAAATCTAATCGTTTATGAAAATAATGGAAGATATAAGCTATTCAAAATGAATAAAAAGGATGTTCAAGGAAGATAATACGTGGAATACTAAAATGTTTTAGAAATTACCTATTATGAGTATATGGAGAAATTAAACATAAGATATGATATTCCCTATGTCAGATAATCAATGACAAAAAAAATAAAAAAAGATAAAAAAGAATTAATTGGTTAGATGTTGGTATATTTAATATTTTTAGATTAGATTAGTGAAATATAATGATAATACAAGACATTAAACCAATAGTTGATGGATATAAATTATGAGGAACCAAAACCATTGTTTAATAAATTAATTACTCGTACTAGTATTTATAATTATGTAATCATGGATGAAGTAAATGAAAATAATTTGCATTCTAGTTCTAATTCTGATTTAATGAATACTAAAGAAAATAAAATATATAAATAGAATGAGGAATTACTGAATGATAGTATCTAGAATATTGAAAATATACTGACATAAAAATTAATTTTTTGTAAATTTTTCCTTGAAAATGTGTATACCCTGAATGAATATGAAAATCATAATATTTTTGTTCCCAGAATGAGGAATATAAAAAGTACTATGATTATGAGATATGAAAACTCAAATAATAAAATAGAGGGATCATTTATTTTTTTATGTGACTAAAAGTAATTTATATAAAAGGCTTTACATAGTTTTGGATGAAATAAATAATGCTGATAATTAGTATAAGATTCTCATGTATGAAATAAAAAATAAAAAATTATATATTCTAGTTTTAAGGAAAAATGTCTACTAATTTTGTGTCCATTCTAAAAGTGAATGTGGATTTAAAAAAGGTAACTTGTAATCTTAAATATATTTATCTATATTAGTTCATAGAAAAGATAAATATTATGAAATGATATATATCAAGAAACAAGACTATAAAAATATTTTATGGCTATAATCACAATTCCCTAATGATGAATAAGAATAATTTTATTATAATATCAAAAGGATATACATTGATTGTAACATGTTTTAAATTTTTAATTAATTGGAATTGTTATAATTAATTCTGTTCATATTTTCATAATCGTTGGTCAATACACCGTAATTTATTCTTAATGATTGATTTTCAAAATAGTTATTTTAAATATATTCTGATTCAAAAGTGTTCTGCTAATAATCTAATTCGAAAACAATTTGCATGGGAACTAAAAACAATTTACACAATGATTCATTTTATTGGTCTTACATAAATGTATGAATAATTTATTTAATTTATATAATGAGTTTTATCAAAATGATAAAGGGGATATTTTAAATTTTTCACCTTTTAATTCATGTGAATGTGGAATAGTTACATATGTTGAAAACGATATAGTTTATATTAAATGTATTAATGGAATTATTTTTTATAAACTATTATTAGTTCAATATTAATTTTTATATATAGACTAAATAATAATTTAATAATTATATTTTATAATAATGATGATAGAGAAAATTTATTTTTAAAAAAATATATATGCATATATTTTATATAAAAATATATATTTTATTATCTATAAATTTAAAAAAACTGCATATTGAGTTTTCTGATCATGAAAATATGAATGTAAAATGTTTAAATGTTCTAATAGATGATGATATTTTGTGAATATGATAATTTTAGAGGAAAACATCAGACTATTTCACATTTTTTCAATGCATGAACATGTTCAATGATTTCTAAAGTTAATAAAAAGTATTTATTTTTGTGAGATATCTCTTTTATTGGTATGCATCATAAAGAAAGTTTTACATCTATTAAATGATTTATATATGATAAATTTTTTTAAATTGATATATTTGAACTAATTTTTCATATAAAACTTATTAGTTTTATTACACCTATTTATAAAATAGTAAAATTTGATGATTATAGTATATTCATATGGATTTATTAATTATCTTATAAAAATGAACCTTTAACACAGTTCATTTATTGTTAAAAAATTATAAAAAAATATTAATGATTCAATTTTCCATAAAAAAGTTATTCTTGTGGTTATTTTTCTAATTTAGAATTTGATTTTTTTCTCAAAAAGTGGATATCGCCCGTATTATTCATCCCCTCGGGGAGCACAATAAAATGGATTTGATAAATGAAATAATATGTAATTTCCTAAAATGGAAATATCAAGTCCTATTGAATTTAATTTTCCACATTATTTTTTATTCAAAGTTATTAATATAGTTTTTCATGTTTTAATTTAGACTTTTCAGAAGTATGTATTTATAAAAAACACCTTTTCAATTATTTAATGTCATTAAACATAAAGATGGATATTTTTTGGAATTTAGGTGAAATGTTTTTTTAAATATTAATGATAATAAACATATTTTCTATTTTATATGTAATGAAGGAATGTTTTTATATTCTTCTAATAAAAATTATTGATGTAATTATTTAATTAGATAATATTAGTTTTTAATGATTCAATTAATGTTAAAATTTATGATAATAACACAATTATATAGAACTAATAATTAAATAATAATGATCATGAATTTGAGGATACAATTTTGGTAATGAAATTGCTCATGTATACGATAATGAATTATTTTAGAGGGTGATACAATGTCATTAATTTCAGTTTAGATAATTGAAAACTCGTCAATAAAATCCTTTTGTAGAATAATTCGAAATGTATAATATTATATAAAAATAAGGAAATAGTTTTTTTTTTCAAAATTCATATTTGTGGGAGATTTTATTTATTTTAATATTGATGATTCTCTATATAACTCAAACTAGATAAATTATAACTATGAATAATTAAATCATATTCAATAAAAATAATATATTTAATTTAGATGAATTAAAAAACAGATAAAAAATATTATGAACTACGTGATTTTTTGTAATAGAAAGGATGAATATGGAAAAATTGTTAAAAATAAATCATGAGTAGTTTTTATAGGTTATTCTCAAAAAGAATGAATTGATGTTGAATATTCTTTTTCAAAAATTTCTATCATTGATTATATGAAAATATTATTAGAATTTTGTTATATTAATATAAATAAATTATATTAAATTGATGTTAAGGGTTCATTTTTTGTGGAATAATTTTTAATAAAATATTTTTCCACCATACCCCTTGATTTTATGATGAAAGTTTCTCAAATCCAAATTATATACAATATAATGCCTTTTATGCTTGTAATAATGCTTTTAGAGATAGACAAGGGTGACTAAATATTTTTTTAAATAATTATTTTTATGAAGGAATAGTTGATGACATCTTTTAATAAATAATTCTGAAAATGATATTATGATTATTCAAATTTAGGTTTATAATATAGTATTTTCACCAAAAAATTATTTACATTATAATGATTTTTATAAAATAATGACTTGATTTTTATTTAATCATAATTGGAAAATATAAAATCATTATTTACTTGGTAACTAAAAAAATAAAAAATTGTATTATCATAGATTAATCTATTTATGGTAAATATATTGTTCAATGTTTTGCTATTAATTATTTTATTCTGATTAAAACAGTGATGAATAAAAATTCTATATTAAATTTGGATGAAATTGGGAATTTATTAGATGTTAAAATTTATATATGTATGATATTAAGCTTAATTTTCTAATTTCATTTATATAAGATACAATGTTTTTATTTTTCATAGGTGTCTAATTTCAATTGAATCGTAAGGGTAGTAATAATAAAGGTATTAAGATTGTCACTAGATATATAAAAGTAACTCTTAGTAGTAGTTTATTTCATTTAAACCATAATTGTTTTGAATTTTTTTTTTCATATTATGACTATGATTTTAGAGGTTTTATTCCTGACCATAATATCATAAGAGTTATATTCCATATTGACAGTTATAATATAATTTAATGAAGTTCAAAAAAATATTAGTTTCATTATATATTGTTGAGGATGAGTGTGTGTTTATGGGTTGTTGTTTCTCTCAAAGTAATTAGATAAAAAAATTATATATATATGAATAATAGTTTAAATAAAACTCTAATTTTCTGGGTTAAATATTAATCTATTTAAATTTATAAAAAATAATCTCAAAAAATATCGATCAAATCACTTATGTGTTATATTTTTTTTTCTGAGGCATCTTTTAAAATAATATGTTATTATTTTATTGTTTCTTTAAACTAATAAAAATGTTGACGTCAATACCAAAAAATAATTTTCTGTAGGATTTTATAAACTAATTTTTTAATGTGGTATTTTAGATGCATAGGTTTTTTATATTAATGATTCATGATAGTTAAAATATGATATTCATGAACTAATTAAATTAATATTATATATTGGATTATTTGAGGATGATTTATGAATATTAAAATATATTCGCATAATATTTTTATATATTTAATATAAAAATTAATTATTATATATATCTGAATGGGGAATAATATTTTTTAATATTTTTATTAAATATTTTGGATTTCAATTTACAATAGATGGAGATTTATGATGATTATGTTTTATTAAATATATATGTATTATTTTGATAAATTGAAGACATGATTTCATATTATTATTAATTATGTTTTTTAATATTATTTAATTTTATTATTCTAATTTATGTTTAATTAGTTGATTCCAAATATTTTTTTAATTATCAAAAAAACACTTTTGGGTTAGTGGGAACCTTACAAAATAATAGATAAAACAAATCCAAAACATGAAAACTGTTAATATAGAAATTCAAATTTCTAAAAGAAACCAAATAAATCATACATGAACTGCAAGCTTGTCATTAGAATAAGCGTACAGATTCATTATATGTAAAAAAATCGAAATCTGGAACGAACCACTTCAATCTGAAGCCATTGTCGTTGCCAGGGGGAATAAAACTAACTTCTAATCTTCCGTAAAATCTGAATATCCATCAACATGATCATTTGGGAAAAGAGGAATCACCTGCAATTTCTCAGGTAAACACCAATTCTAAAATTCTAGGACCAATTTGACCACCGACTTATGGAATCACCTCTTAGAATGCCAAATCATACTCAAATATCACCGTTCTATATCCTTCACAATAACCATCGCACTAGAATGACCTATATTGGTGAGAAAGACTAGGAATCCAGAGCAGAGATTGATGTTTATAAGACTTAACATTGGGCTGGAACCTTTGACTCATCTCCATAACCAGAAGCATCAAAACATGTCCACATTGAAGAATTATTGGGAAAGGCAACAAACCAGCTGAAATATTCTTAATAGGTGGAACAGTAGTGAGCCATGGAAAAGCCAAAAGAACATGAGCAAGCCTCCTCCGTCACAATCCCATACCAAAAAAGGCCCATCGAGTTCAGACAAGATGGTTCCTCCCACTATGGGGATGACGAAAAGAGTGGTTGAGGAGAAGTAACAGGCCTTGACTCACCATAAATAAGTTAAAAGGGTAATGATGAACAATTGGGCCCAGATGAACGAGTAGAGAAGGCTGATGGAGTTAAATCAGTAAATACACAGTGGTCAAGAGGAGTGTCACATATTTCTATGACCATATGACACCTCTCTCTAACTTCAATTTAGATTCACATCCATTAGTATATTTTATCTAATGTGATAGTTATATCTAATGACAACATTACATAAATCTAGATCACCCCAACATCTAGAGTGGAAACAGATTGTTTATTCTTCACCATCCCCAAGCACCCAACTGGCCTACTCACATGACCATATTCACTTCTGTGTATATTTATAATAAAAGAACCATGAATGACACTTACCCTTTACTATTTTTAATTCAAGGAGCATGAGTTCATCTATCATCTCCATTCATGAAATTATGTTTCTCATGTACAAACATAGTGTCATTATCAGAATAATTGTAGTATCGATTTCCATTGATGGTAGAACACTAGTATTGTTATTTTAACTTGAATATGGTAGAGTCTACCTCACCCTCTACAAGAAAGACATGTTGAGTCCGTGTGAGAATCAGTTCATCCTACCAATCTTTACATCAATAAAAATCATTAAGCATCCATGAAAAATAGTATTGGCACATAATTGGATCACCTAGTTCATCGAAAGTAGCACCTATAATGGTTTATTTCAAGGTATCACTACACCACGTATATTCAATTCAATACCACATAAATATCTCAATGCAGCGATAAAATTTATTAGTGCTAGTAAACAAGTGTTGATAATGATATTCATTTATCAACACATTTTTACTAGCACTGGTATATAGATTATTTAAAAAAATTATTATTATGTATATATATATTGAAATAAATTTAATATATATATTTTAAATAATTTTTAGATGTGGATAAATATTATTTTAAACATAATATATATTATATTTAGTAAAAATGATTCTTAAATAATTTAAAAAAATTTAAATAAAAATAATGCAATTGTTTTTGTGTAATAGTTATTTAATAACTATTTGAATATAAAAAATTAGTAAAAGATAAAAAAATAAGTTAAAAATGACACTCCAACTTCAATCGATCATAACTTTGGATCCGAGTGTATGTTTGGGTTCTACGACAAACAAAATCAGTGCCTACAATGATCTATTTGCCATAATTACATAGGGTATACCCTTCATCACAAATTTTGAGGAAAAATGGCATAAAAGGTAAAAAAATAGTTTGTTTAGTCATGGTGTGCCAATTTTTAAAAAATCGTTGGATTTCAATCCTCGATTAAGGAGTATTTTTTACCTTTTTCGGTAGAGTCAAAATTCATTCATAGGGAACACATCATTATAGTTAGTATAGATTTTAAATTTTATCCTTTTTAATAATGTCATGTTTTTATATTAGATTATATAACAATATATATATATTTTAAAAATATTCCAAACTATAATTTTAATTAAAAAATAATAATTAAAAATATTTACATTTAAAATATATTTCAATATATATAAACCATATATAAATAAACACAAATTACCATTTCATTTAAAGTAAAAATGTATAAATATTTATATACTTATAAAATTTTTATAAATATAATGTTTATATATATATACTTATATTTGTGTATGAGTATTGACCAAAAAATAAATATTTTTCAATATAATAAAATATATTGGTATAAATATTAATAAAAAATATATTCAAATAAATATAAACAACTATATATATATTTTTAGATATATATATATATACACACACATACAAACACTCATACACACATAAAACAAATTTTACCTATGCATTTATATATATATATTGTAACAATAAATATATAAAAATATAGATATATCATAATTTACAAAACAAAACAATATAGGTATATGGAAAATATACTGGAATATTAGAGATTGATCTCAGGATCGAAACCTTGGAGAGGCAGACACACACGGGTGGGTGAAGGAGGGCATAACTCTATTATGGGGGGGGGGCGTGTGGTAGCACTATTAAAGGGTGGGAGTAGGGGATAGCCTGGAACTTTGTGCTTATGGGGGGGGGCACATATAAAATAGATTTGGTACAAACTATGAATTTCCAGAAAATAACATTCTTTTTATCAATTTCAATTTTGGACTTCTATTAATGGTTTTTTAGCACTGATGGATGGGTCATTTAGTAGAACCTTATTTGAATTGATAAAGTAGACCCCCTTTTGACATCTCTTTTAATTATTAGTATTTTTAGTTCTGATAAATATTATTTCTTTCACTTTTAAAATACATATCGGTAGTAGTGATGGTAGAAATCATCTGAGGTTGTAATGGTTGGAGAAGTGTTCAATTAGTGTGATGATAGTGTAAGGTGATGGTAGTAGTAGCATCTTCACTACATATGATCCATGGTAATATTTAATTTTAAACTGAAATAATATAATATATATATTATTGGCATATAAAGTAGAAATTTTGTGGTATAATAATCTTCTATAGATTTCAATGGTTGTGTCAACATTGAAATCCAATGAAAGTAGAAGAAATATATTAATTGTATTGGAAGAAAAATATTCATGATAGTAGAAGAATAATATCCACATTAGATGGAGAAAAATACCAAAGGTATAATTAATATTATAGTTATGTGATCCTCTATTATAAATGTATAATAAAAAATTCATCAATGGTTGTAGAGGAATGAACTCACTTGTAGTGGTCGTATGATTATGCTCTAACATCTTGACCCAAACTACTAGGTCCAAGCCAAAAAAAATATTACATCATGAATTCCTCCTTGTACACTAAAGGATACCTACTAGCATCAATGGACTCAAGATGAACAATGGGAATACTATTCCCAAAATATCATGTCATGGGACCGATAAATAATAACATTAACATATGTTTAAAATAAATAATCAGATAACATTCCAGAAAAAAATGATATCATACTTGATTTAATAACAAAAAAGGATCTCAAATAAAAGAATTAGTAATAAATAAATTCAGTAGTTGATGTCCCACTCGAATGATGTCCTATAAATAAGAGAATCATCCACCTCCATTATTACAACCATTCACCATAGGTCATTTTTCTATTGTCAGGTCTCTAGTCATGATGTCTTCAAGCACACTGAAATACTCGAGTAGGGTGTGATAACATGAATTAGTAGAACACCACCAACAAACCATAATAAAATTTTATAATGTATATAAGGGTATTCCATGAATATAAAAAATTTATAGAAATAACTGTATTATACAAATCAAGAATCGTAAACATGTTAGGTCCTCAAAGATTAGCTCTACCAGCTTCGACACCATGCCAGGAGGCACCCAACTACATTAATGTATTTCTACATGAAAATAAATACGTAGCCTGACACATCCTTTTTTATAGTTTCCCCAAATTATTTACAAAATATTATTTCAATTAGGTTTATCCCTAGTACATACCGACCAATGTGATGTATATCCCACATGAATGGTAGACCATAACCATGTTTCGAATATCAAATATTGATCAATGTTAGACAATTCCATCTGTGATGATATCCTAGAAGTGTGTACCATATCACATATATTGTAATATCCCAATTGGGCATATTGACCAAATATGTGGCGTACACCACTGAGAGTGTAGTTCTATTGTTGTGTCATTTCACAGATGTTGTCCATTTTGACAAAACATGTTCCATATATCATATGGCGACCTATAGCCCAACCTACATGCTCAACTACTATAGACATAAATAAGAAATACATGATACACAATTACAATGGAAGAGAAAACATCACATAATGTAAAAACAAATGATAATAAGTATCATCACAATTCATATGAAAAAAACAAAAGCACATGTTAAAGGCTTCACACACACAGACAGAAACATGATGTGAACAAACATCAAGAAGAGGTATCATAGTCCACACACGCCCATTAAAAATCATTATAATAAATTATATTTAACTTTTTCTAATGATAGTAATGTCATACATTATTTTCAATGATGAATAATGAAAAGGGTTGACACCCATGATTAACCACACCATCATTACATTGTCTCTTCCCTAAATAAAAATACGTTTAAAATTGTGTTTTTCATAGAGAAAAAAATGCACAGATTTACATAAATCTTACAATATTGTAGGATATATAAATGATTGATGTTTGGGAATATAATAAAAAAATAATTATATTATTAGTGGGGATAGAGAAAGGATGTGAATGTTAGTGTGGTATGGGATTTTGAGGAAAACATCATGTATACTTCTATTAGGCACCCACCATTTTATGATTATATATATATATATATAAATTTAAATTTAATATTTGTTATACATAATTAGTTTTAATTTTAATTGATTCTTCTCTTTACTCACAATTTCATGTGCCACTGATATAACCATTTTTTCTAATATTTCACAATTAGACAGATTTAATCATCCATTAAATTTAATTTCAATATTTAACATTAAATAAATATATAAATATATATATAAACACACACACTCACATATGCATGTATAAAAAAAAGTAGGATTTTGATATAACTAACAATTGAAGATGTTACAATTCTCCCCACTATAATTCTTCTTATCCTTGAGAAGAGTTTTAGATCATGGAACAACTTCTCCATAAAATTGTAGATTGCGTAATTAAATTAAAACACTGAAAATTAATTTTTTTAATTAAATCAGTTTTAGTTAAATTATAGGGGTATATAACATGTGCATTCTAATTCTACTCATCTTCATTAAAAAGAACAGACATAAAAATAAATGACTATTCAAGGATTATGTTTATATTACCATCCTCTAGTCACCACCACATTTATACTCTCATGAATAATATAATACACTATCAAATAAAGAAATTATAAAAATAATATACTATGAATATATCACAATTTAAATTAGAATTTAATTATTTGAGCCCTATCTAATGAAAACAACATGTATATATAAAATGTAATCCAATATGCAAGCCATGATGAATGAAAACACAATAAATCCCCTTAATTATCATATCGACATAATTTGGAACAACCATGGAAAATTTAATAAATTGAAACATCAAAAAGTTAAAACATTAATTCCATATTTATGGAACTTTTAGGGGTCTATAATTCAATGCTGGTTAGAAACTAAAACCATTCCATTGACAAAGTCCCAACCAACCTAACTCCATAATATTCAATCCTAAATCATAGAAAATAGAAATGATATGTTATAGAATCCATATCCTCTAATACTTTTTACATCCCGACCCAAACAACATGGTGCAAGACAAAATTCCTCATATCCTTAAGAGGGCCCCTTTCTATGTTAAAGGTTTTATTCTAACAGTGAGGGTCTCAAGTGAAATCATCGGGAGGAAATACCCTATGTATAATTTCATGTAACTTCTTATTAATATCAATATATAAATATAATAAATAACTAGAGTGCATGTTTATAACTGAAGATTAAATACGTGATATAATAACTGAATCAAAATAAGGATCTCAATTATAGGTAATACTTGTAAATATTGACAGTATCTGACGCCCCACCTGACATCGTCCAAAAAAGAACTGTATCTTTTACCTCCATACAATCAATAATATACCATATGACATTTTCTCTTTCTCGGGTCTCCCATCATAATGTGTAAAAGAATACTAAAAATACCATGTTGGGTGTGAGTACCAAACTTAGTATGATAGTACTAATGGCCCATAACAACAGTTAATAAATTATTCATTTTAATGACATGAATATAAACAATGTAAAAATATAACAATAACATATCAAATATGTACCATATACATGTCGGGTCCTCGGTGTTTGAATTTACCTATATTGGGAGCATGCTGGAAGAAACATACGGTCTTTAACCCAATGATAGATGTAATATCATTAACCAGCCTGCCACATCCCCTCCATTGAATAACACAATATCATCCATGACACATTCTCTCTAGTATTCATATCACAGGTACATACTTACCAATGTTATTTGTATCACTATCAATGGATAGTATTGAAGCAAGAGTCAAATCTCACACACCGACCAATTTGAAACACATCTCTTTTAGAGGATAACCTAGAAGTGTGTGACACATCCCACCTACTGGAATAGTAAAAATATAGAATTGGGTCTAATGTATGACATATTACATTCAATTATTAATTTCATTCTAGTTCAATTTCTCATATTTTCCCTACGTCAAAAAACAAATGGCATTTCTCACATAGTGTACAACAATTAAACCTGCACCCACAATCATTATAAACTAAAATGAAATATGTATGATACATAATGGAAATGAATTATAAAAATAAACATCAAATAAAATAGAATCATATAAATAGCAATCATTGTTAATATGGAAACATCTACAATACACATTAAATTTGAAAAACAATTCATGTGCTGAAAGAAAAAATATACGTTTCACATAACAGAAAAATATGCCAGAAATATTTTCAATAACTTATATATAACATTCTATAATGGAAATATCTACATGCCATACGTGCAATGAAAACTGAAGAGGAGGGTTGACAACCATTTTTAACTGCAGGACTGAAAACATATCATATTTGTAAAAAATATGTTTAAAAATATGTTCATCGAGGTGAATCTAGTAACACTGGCAATGCATCAATCTGAAAAATATTATTATAGATATCAATAAATGAGGTTTGATAAAATAATTAAAATTAAATGAATATGAATATAATATATATAGGAGGAGAAAACATGTGAGAGTGAGTGTGGCATGGAATTTGGGTGGGGGATCCCAAACATGGTTTTCTTAGGTTCCCCCATTTCTCTTTAATTTATATATATATATATCTATGTGTGTGGGTGTTTGTGAATAAAAATTCAATAATTTCTCTAATAAATTGATATTGAATATAATTTATTCTTCTAATACATCAATGTTTCAAGTGCCACCCCTATTAGCATTTTTTTTCTAAAATATATTACTGAAACATATTTAATCATTCATTAAATATATTTTTAATATTAACCAATAAATATACACACACATATACCCACACATTCACATTTATATATATATAACCACATAATATATAAATTTACATTTTCATAAACTAAATATACAAATAATATATATATATATACCCTTCTGCATATAAATATATACACCCACACATGTACACACACATATATATATCACATATGTAACATATACACATAAAAAATATACTATCAAATTAACAATGATAATAAAAATGATATTATTTTATTATTATTGTTAATTATATATCAAAATTTTCACCATTAATCGTTCAATAAAAAAATTTAAAAATGATGTTAATAAATTAACAACACAATAACATTTGGGTATGATAATTAATAGTGTTTTATCTAAACCCATAATAAATATCAAACCATGGATAAATAATATTCACTAATTAAGTGAATTCAAGTACACCAAATTTTCTTTTTTAATTTTTGTTGAAAAATAATAATAATATATTTATTATTATTATTATTATTATTATTATTATTATTATAACTACCCCAAAATTATTAAATTACCAAAAACCTAATGTCGCCTAAGATGTAAGATAATGAAAGATTATCATAATATTTATACTCCACCTAGGGTAAAAACTTCAATCAAAACCAAACTATGGTCTCAGATTTAACATATGAATCACCGTTTGAGGTATATTAATTTTTTTGTTTCAAAAAAGGGAAAAAATAGTTAATAATAAAAGGTTATTATAAGGCTTGATGCTATAAAAAACCTAATGAATGTTAATTTTATACATTTTATAGGGTAATACACATGTTACATTCTTAATGATGTTATTAGATTTCTAATACAATTCACTATTTGGGAGTTACTTCATTTGTTTAAAAGAATCTGCACGCAGTGTATCTAAATTATATATAATTATATTTTTCTATCAATTTTATTCCCACACAAGCCTTTAGATTCCATGATGACTCCATGCCTAACTCCAAAAATATTCCAGATAATATTCTATTGAGTTAATTAATTATTTTGACCTTTCCTAATGTCATAATAAGAACAATTATTGAAAAATTACATTTTCACATAAATGTACATATAATTTAAAAAACATAAGTATTTAATATCATATAAAACTGATTATGATACATATTTTTACCAATAGTTAAAAAGTTCCCCATCTATTAGTTATAAAATTTGGAAATGTTTCATAATGGCACAACATTAAAAATAAATTTTGTTCAAAATTATATAACATTTATTATAAAAATTTTAATTGTAATTTTAAATTATAATGTACCTATATTTCTAATGAAATAACAATATTTGTTCGATTAGTTATTTTACAAATAAATTCATTTAATAATATGAATGAAGTTATATTTCTCTATTATAGTTTCTTTATAATCTAAAAATTTAAAAAATTTATTTTTGTTATTTTATTTTATTGAAAAATAATCCACTAACTTATCTGTTATACTAAAAATTATTTTTTAGAGAAATATTATGGGAAACATTTTTGGAATTAATGAATTAAAAATTATTTATTATATACATCATTTTCATAAATTATTGGACAATCAAATTGCTTCTTGTTTATCGATGTGGTTATTCTTCATTTATATATTTTTAAAGCAATCATATAATATAATAAGAATACAATGTGTTGGTTTACTTATTTCAATGCAAAAATTAAAGGTAAAAAAATTTATTTCATTATTAGTGTTGTTAAAATAGGTAAATACATGATTCCATATTTTTTATTACAAATCAATGAATGGTGATGATGTGTTTAGGAAACCACTATTTAATGGAAGTAATGGATATTGAAAACCATTGGTTTTTTCTATAAATAAGGTCAAATAGATATAGTGATATATATATAAAACACATGAATGAGAGATTCTATGAATACAATTTCATTGGTTTTATCAAAAATGAACATTGATGATTGATTATCTACAACTAATGTTGTTGGAGATCATAAATCCACATCCACTTCCAAATAATCAGTTCACTACTGGTATTAAATATTTTATATATATTTCATTATGTTATATTTCATTCTATATTTTGTAATTGATGGTATTGGAATGTTATTTTCCCAATCAGAATCACAAATTCTATTAGATATTCAATAAACCCAAAGGAATGTTCTAGGTATGTGACTCTTTAAGAAAAGTCATGCTGGAAATGGATGTGAATCCTATACAATGACTATATGGTTGTTCCTCCTTCTAAAATAATATTTGGCTTCTTTAAAATGTTTATAACACCATTAAAATAGTGATTTATTAGTGGGTACTAATATTATCACTAAAAAAACAATAATGAACTATAAATTTTGATATTTTTGATTTCAAATACTATAAAAATAGTGTGTTCTTACTTTAATTCCATTGCATTATATTATAGAGACTAAAGTACACTATTCTTATATTGAATAATTAAACTCTAATTGATTATTTATTATATATATTTCAACTATCATCTCCTCCCCCTATATTATATTATTTCCATGTACAAAGGAAATACTAAGATAATATAACATGTATATAAATTTTGAAAATGTTAATAAAGAAACAAATATGAGATCAACCCCATGTACGTGAAGGTGGATCAATTGGGTATTTTTCCTAGAGGATATTTAATTTTTGTTATTTATTCAGTTTCAATGGTAAAAATGATGTGGAACATAGTGGAAAAAATCAATGTAGAGTTAATGAAAATTGATCTAATGGTTAATAAACCAAGTGATCTACTTGATAAACATGTGCATTATATAAGAAAATAAATTTATAATGAAATAATTTAAAAATCATGCACTATACATCTCAAAAATAAAAATTAGTAGATTAAACAATTTTTATGGATGAGATATTAATGATGGAATACATATTTATGCATCTAAAGGATGATTATGTGAATATTAATGGTCTTAGGTTAAATTGAAATTGAATATCGAAAAAATTGGGGATCCCTAAAATGGAATATCTTAGTGGAGTATGTGTGTCTCTAAATCATGAATCAATATGTAAATAGAAGATAATTCAAAAATACAAAAGGAACAACTATTAAATTAAAATAAAAACTTGTAACAATTATTAGGGATGTTAAAGAAAAAATATGAGTGTGTATTTAAATGTTTATGGAATAAATTGTGTAAGACAACCGGTTATGACAACATTGCAAAAAATAGAAAACAACCCATGATTTTTTATAGATGTTTTATTTTATTCTACTAGTAGAAATTATGAAAAAAATTTCAATAAGAGTGGTGATAAAGGTGTTAAAGATAATTTATATATTCAAATGAGGAATAAATGCATTGTATAAATGAAAATATTTTTTTTTGTGTTTGAAAATAGATTTATTACTCTAGAGAATAGAAATTATAGAGTAAAATGAATGGTTCACCAAAAACCAGTAACAGTATCAAAATTTCATCCTTTATAGATATAATCATATAAACAATAGAATAAACATAGAGAATTTGTTTTTGATATGAAAATTATGTATGAGATGTTAAAAATAGATCCATCAAGGGAGAAAAACATATGAATGGAAATTAAATCTATATAAGATGATAATAATTAATCTTGACTATGTGGTTTTATAACCTATTACACATGAAAGGATATTAATTTTAGTGGTAAATCCCGACATTGGTGGATTGATAATGTTGTGTTTTGGTAGAAAAATTATTCCATGACTAAATACTATATAATGGGATTAGTTTAACAATATAGATGAGTTTCAATCAATGAATATTGAATAATACCAATGAAATAATCTACAGTGTTGTTTTTAAAAGTGATATTACATAATATAAAAATATCAAATCAATGAAAGATGATGGAAGAAATATTTTGGTCTATAAAGATCAAATAGACAAATAAACATGAGGATATGTTTGATGTAACCCACTATATATCTGCCTAAATATTATTTTTTCCATTTATTTATATATATATATATATTATATGGAGATATGTGATTCATTGAAACACCATGAGGTTTTGTGAAATTTTAATTTTTAAATAAATATAATCATTTATATAAATTTCATTACATATGACACTATGATTAACATGTTTCTTATGAAACACCACATTTTACTACTATTACACACAATACCATGTTTATCTAGCATTACAAGCATCACTATATTAAAACAATATGTGAAATACTATTAATATATTATTATTTAACATCATATATATTTTTATTTATTAAATTGTTAGTTTTCTATATGATGATTTATCCATATTGGGAAACCATGACAAACATTTTTCGAGAGATTCAGGGAATGGATTAAGATCCTATTATGGATGTTATGATCCATTATAGATTTAGGAATACAAGAATTCAACAATATTTCTTCTAGTATGAGATGAATTAGAAATTTTTCTATTAATAACCAATATAATAACATGTCCCTATTGATAATGAAAATCACAACCCTCAATATATTGACCCCATGGAAATTCATGATTGAATCGACATGACATCCTATTGATCGATACTTCTACCAAACCTCTATTAGGTTCATGATGTCTTCCATGAATCACTGCGAAAAAAGTATATTCCTAATACATCACATGTACTAAACTTAGAGGTTCCACTACTAGAGAAAGGATGTTATTATAAGGAATGATTGATAGAGATACAATATGGAATAGAGGGATTTATATGAAACAAGACCACTCACCTGGTTAATGTTTTGTGGTGAAACCACTAGATTAAAGTATTGACATCAGATCCTGAAGACATAAAGATAAATATGCATTTTAATTTCTTTTTCTATGAATGCAACAAATTTCAATTTCGAAATTAATTTTAGGGGGGGGGATGTAACAATATAATGTATTTTAAAAATTAAAATTTAAAAAATTTATTTTTTTGGTTATTTTCTTATCACACAAAATTATATTTTCATTCATTACTTGATAAATAATGTTTGTATTTTTTACACATAGTACCGAGTTTAGGCTCTGTTACACCCAACACTGAGTTTAAATGAAACATGTCATATTAATATGATAATATTAATCAATATGATAAGTATCACCATGCCATTTGAATTCTTGGTATGAATATGAATACATAAATTGTAAAAATATATGGGTTACACATGTATATATAATTAATTTTTTTAGTGACCAATTAACTGTAAATAAAAATAAAAACCATTTCAAAATTAATGAAATCATTATATGATAAAAAATTCTCATAAATGTGTTTTACATCGATAAATTAAATGATTAACTTTTAGTGATTGATTTTAGTTAAATTTATATATTATATATATAATAAAATGTTTAACATTGATATTATTTGTTTTTAATAGAATGGATAACAAGACAAGTAATTTTATGTATAAATATTAATTTTCTAGAAAATGTTTTGTCACAAATAGAGCATATTTATTAAGATTAATTTTAACTAATTGTAGAATTTTTTTAAAAAACATAAAATTCATTGATTAAAAATTAAAAACGAAATTATCCTATGATTAATTTTGATTATTTTTCTATGATGTTTATTTTTTGATGAACAGTGAAAATACAAAATTAAAATTTAATATAATATTTTCATTTAAAATTTTTATAATGTTATATAATATTTTAATTTTTTTTAAAAGTAAAATTATTTCATCTATACATAAAATAATAAAATGTAGTTCATTTTAATCATTGTAATTCTAAATTACTATATAAAAACATTGTAACTTTTTTAATATTTCAACATTAAAACCCATTATTCTCATCACATCAATAGGATAAATGTAAAATTTAATTTTTCTATATATGTGAATGGGTTTAGAAACAATTTTTTCTATATTTTTAATAATAAAATGATAAATTATCTAAAATAGGGTCAAATTATTTTTCTATAAAAAAGAGTATTAAAAAAGTTTAAAATTAATTGACATGGTTAATGTAAAAATTTGTTTACCAGTGAGGTGAATATAAAAATATAAGTACTAAAAATAAACAAATACTTGTAAAACAATTATTTATGGCCCAATTTCAACCTTTTTCCTTATAGTATTAGTAATCGACCATGAAATAAGTTATCTATCATGAAGACAACCTGGGTTAAAATCATTCTATCAACAATTACTTGTGTGTAACTCACCTAACTTATAAAAGGATAATTTTTATCCTCTCTTTTCACACCTTCTATGCCTTATAGTTTTAGATATAAATTCACCTAAAAAATTATTTTTTTAATATCATTGTATAAGTATTATTTTGGATATAAATTAAACCATGAACACAATTTAGTGAAGACCTAATGAGGATATTTGAATAAGAGGTAATGTTCATCAATGATCACATTTTGTATAATTTATTCGTCCATCAATAAATTTTAATTATACCAATATGATCTAAAAAATAATCATATTATATATAATGATATTTTTATTAAAATTTTATTCATTTCCTATAACCTACTCAACTTCCATAAAATGGGATAGAAAATCATTATTACTATGTACAATAGAATGCCACCTTGGGAACCGATGTCATTCATTTTTGAAATGACACCTGTAAATGTTAGGTATTTTGTGGGATATAATGTATATATATTGGATATTTATAGTGTTATTATATCATTGGAGTAATTATATCATATGCAATTTTTTAATTCTTTTCTCTATGTGATATGATTATGTCTCTCTTGTGTGTGGCGATCTTCCACCTCATGAAGAGATGTTATTCATTTTTCCCAAATGCATTACCTGGAATATAATAAGGATAACTAATGAGATATAAATTAAATAACTATGATATTAATAAAATATATATAATTATAAAATTTTTATATAACTTTTTATATATTACATTTTCACTCATTGAAATATGGTAACCGTTATTGTGTACATGCAGACTACCGCCTTAGCGAAGTGATGTAAAATTCAATTTTCATCACCACACCACATAAATGATATGTATAATTATATTAAAGGATTTAATATTTTAATTATCATATAATTATAATTATATAATGAAAAGATAATCTGTACTAATTTAAAAAAAATATTTTTGTTAAATGGAAATGTTACTCAAGTGATTGTATGATCAACCATCTCCATGTTTTTAAAGTACATAATTTATCAGAACCGTATTTCATGATTGGTAATAAAAATATTATTTATATATAAATATTATAATTATTTCATTATTGTAATTGTTCTTATTATTTGACCATGATCAATATAAGATTAATGAAAATTAAAAAATCAATACACATACAAAAAATAAAGGAGTTATTACCTGACATGTTATTTTAAAAAGAAATTTTTAATAAATGGGTAATAAATGACCATAAATAAATCATATAATGTGTTATATATTTAATTATTTTTCTATAATAGATAAATAAAAAATAATATTTATTATAAAGTATATTTGAATTTTTAAAAATGATTTCCATACTTAAGGTAAAATATTTATAGTCTCTTTAATTTCTACGAGACACATAAAAAAGAACCACTTGTTTATTTTTTGTTGTTCATCAAAAACTAAAATTAATTTTGATATCATGAAACTATTTATTGTAATGATAATCAATTTTTTATTTTAATTTATGCTTTATTGGTTCTTACAATTCAAAATATTACAAATGTAGTTAGGGTTATTACCCATAATTACCATTCATTAAGGCTCATGTGATGTTGGGAAACTATCATATTTATGAAGTGTATGTTGAAACCATTTTGAAAATAATACAAATCATTTATTTATTCCAATGATAATAAATGCTTCATTTAATATTATTCTTTCATTGGAATTAGGATTCAATGATTCCGAAGTTGTATAATTTTTAATTTCAAAATCTCATTGTGTATCAGGATTACTCAAGATTATAATTTAGATGATAAAATATTTTGAAATATCTCCCAAGAAATATATAAAATTTCTTATGATATACATATTTTATAAGAATAATGTCTTTGATATCATATTTCTTTACCTATATTATTAAAAGTTCCAAATTGATTTATTTTATGAAAAAACACATTTTTGATCAAGAAATATTTTTTTAATCCAAAGTATAATTTTCTAAATATGATTTCAATATATTAAAATTCTTATTAAAAATGAATTATTTAATAAATATTATCCCTTTTTTATTTTATATTTAGTTCATTTGAAAGGAATAATCAAATTTATTTCTAAATAATTATTATATAATTTTTTTATAATTTGTTATAATTTTTGTTTTAACTTGTCAAATATGAATGAAACATTCAATCCTCTGGAACAATTATATAATCAAAGTAACCATTTTTATTTTTAAATATTTATTTATACATAAAATATTTTCATAATTTGTATGTTTGAAAATATGATTTTCTAATAAGATATGAGATGTTCTGAAATAAATTTATTAAATTATTTTAAATAATCTCTGTTATATTTTCATAGATATTTTCAATGATTTTTTTAAAAAACAATAATGTATTAAAAATTATTTTTAAATAAATATTATTTTCAAAAATAAATTTTCCAAGAGATCATTAAAAGTCATTCTATGTATAAGATGATATCCTTTTATATAAATTATACTCTTCTAGGGATAAGAATCAATAATTACATTCTAATTTGCTATATTATTTTTTTATTAGGTGTTGATGTTTATGAAACTCAATTCCCATACACGATTTATAATGTAATAAAAAGATTATAAAACAAACACCTCTTCCTTAATATATCATTAATAAAATCTAGAAATAATTATGAAACAGATATATTTTATATAGATTGGTTTATATTGAAATTTTAATTAAACCAATTTCATTAAATGGTTTTTGATATATTGAATAAGTTATAATCTTTTGGAAAACATATGTATAATTTTCATTAGCTTATAGTTTTTATGATATATCCAAATTTGGGTGGTAATTATATCTCCCTCCAATGTGAAGATTAAATATGGATAACTCATGAGTAAATATGTGATGCATGAATTTCAATACATATTATAAATGTTCTGACTGAACCAGATTATAGGTTCAAATTATTATTCTTGAATGTTTTTGTAATGTATCATGTTTTTTATGTATTATTTTAAAATATTATATGGAATTATATCAAGACCGGGCATGAAAATGGAAAATCATTATGAGGTCCAGTAAGCCCGGAATGGTGGTTTGAACTTATTTATGTTAAGTGAGTCGGCACTTGTGCGCCGTTGTGGCAGTTTTCAAACAGATGCCCGAATTAAAAATATGAGGACACTATTGCGTCTGGGGCGATGATTTTACTTAAGAATGATCCTAACCTCGCACTGTGTGGGTCGGGGGAAAATTTTAATATTGAGATGTTTTTAGTAAAATGAAATAAAATAAATTGGTAAATGTTTATTTTATTTTTATTGAAACATCCACTGCAGCACAACAACGAGACATCTATTGCATTTTTCATGATGCGTCATAATGACTCACGAATGGAAATATAGAGTCATTAATACCGCAGTGTATCTTAAATGCCAATCATGTTTCCCCTTTAATGGGTTAAGCTGTTGGTGGTCATTGATGAAATTTTGGGGCAAATCGCTGGAGAATCTACGGAGCACTGGAGAAAACCGTCAACAGCGAACGATGAAAAATCAGAGTTGAGAATCGTTCCGCCGATGACATTGAAGGATCTCGATGACGGCAGCAGCGTGACACCTTCGTCAGCGATCGATCCCAGTTGTGGTAGGTGTTTGTTATTTAATTTTCCTCTTTCCTCATTCTTGATTTTAAACTACAAACTTGGATCAACCATGAAAAGTTGATCCATGGATTTGTTTTTTCTTGCTGTAGGATTTTATCATGATGATTTGGGGAATTGATCCATGTTGTTTTGTTATTGTTGATTTTTTCTCTATTTAAGACTTCTAACAGGAGCGGATCAACGCTTTGACAAATAATGGTGGGGGTTATTTCCTCACTATATTTATATGATTTCTTTCCCCCCCTCTTTCTTTTCACACATGTTCTTCGGGTTCTTCACGAGGCAATGAAAAATGAATAATTGTGCATCTGTTCTGCACCGCAATGATCCAAAATCAATGTTTCGACACCACAACGATCATGTAGTGGTGTGGTGATGATGGCAGACGACAAATCAGACTGGATCAGAAAATGGAATTCTTTGAGATTTCTTTGCATGGGAAGATTTAATCATGTTTTCAGAGATAAACAGAGGTCATAAGACATCGGGGGAAGATTCATGGTGTCGGGGCGACCAAAACCCCGATGTTTCGCAGCGATTGAACGACCAGATCGAGGAATAGATCATCACCGGAGGTGCGACAACGGATGTCTGCGTTTATGGAAACTTCTAGAATACACGGAGAGTACTTCCAAAGAACACGACGTGTAGTACTGTCGGTGGCTAGGGTTTTAGGGGTCATAAAGGAACCACACAGCGTGTGACCCTAGTCACATGGTGTGTTAGGATTTCCCCGATGCTCGTCATGTATTTTGGGAAATACAAGGACATGGGATGATCTACACGGCTTCAGGCGACACGGCGTGTACAACAAGGTAGAGGCGGTTACGCGGAACTCATCATGTATCCAGGGGGTACACAGACATTGGATGGAGTACATGACCGTGTACTCTATCACATGGACATGCGAGGCCGATAATGCAGGTCACCCCTTGTACCGATTACATGGATTGGAGTACACTGGTTGACGACCGTGTACAGGCACATGGTCAGGGTACAAGGACCCAACCTCAGTTACTCAGACATGGCATGTACATCACACTACATGCCCTGTACTCCATTTTTCTAAACTACTAGCCTTACGACACGGGCCGTTGTACACGGGATGTACCTGGGGTCAGACGACAGGGTGTGTATATTTTCTACAAATCGTGTACTTTTTGGAAAATGACATGGTCCTCTTGTTAACCATATCTTGGACATCATTCATTTGGGTTAGTTCCCATTCTTCCCATTCCCCTAAAGTTCAGACATCATTTCCTCACACAAGAGTATGATCACTTCAGCATGAATTTATGTGATAGGGTCAGACATCCACCCGAGAGGCCCGGATCAAGATCCTCTATCCATTCCTGACCCTAAGTAGAGTTAGGCATTGACGTGAACAACTCTACCCGGAATTGGTCCTCTACCTAGTTGGTGTATCACCTAACTAGTGAATCCGGATGAGTCGCGGTATCCGCCATGGCCCTGGCAGTGATCCTCATATGTGTATCATGATATTTCCCACTAAGGAGTGTGTCTCCTATAATGAGTGATTCTATCAATGATAAATCTTCCCAATAAAGAGTGTGTCTCTTGTAATGAGTGTCACTACCTCTCGCGACAATTCCCAAATAACGGTACTTCTTGGATGGATGTCATGAGAGCTGTAGGACTCGTGGAGTGGGTTCTCCCGGGATGAGTGCTTCACGAAATCTTCGAACTGAATCCCTAACGGGGGTATGCGGTTGTGTGACTTGTCTCTAGACAACAGTTATGGGTTTGGAGTATATCTGGTTTTTTCTATATGTTCTGTAGACATATACTGTGCAAATATGACTATACATATACCTTGTGTACTGCTTTGTGGTTTTCGGGGACCTATACTGAGTATTGTTATACTCACACCAGCACGGTCTTTGCTAGCACGTCTAGTGTCTTGTACAAACGAGCATCCTTTTGATAGAGTCCAGGGCGGACCAAGACAGAACCGAGCTTTCTGAGTTCTCTACTGGCTTTGGTGTTCCTATGACGATGAGCAGTAGTCCCAGTACATTTTGTATTTATATGTCGGACTTTACAGTTTTCAGACTCTTGTTTTTGGTGGGCATGTATTTTGGCCCAGTTCACATTTTAGTACTCTACCTTTCTTCTTACTCTGTAGGATGGGATTAGTTGTATGCATGATTTTTTGTTCCTTTGTGGTTTTTATATTTTAGCATTGTGGTTTTGGAGATGGGTGCGTGTGTACGTGTATATAAGAAATTTCTACCATGTTAGTAATATTCTTACTCGGTGCTAGTCACCTGCCCCTGGCCTATTCGATGCAGACTTGGGGAGTTACAGAGCGGGCCCCACTAGGACGGGTCGTGACAGAGTGCTATTAGAGGTGGTCGGTTTTACCATAGGACCAAGATTCTGTGATTTTTTTGCGGCAACAGAGTTGAGTGTTTTGGGTTCAGATTTCAGGCCAGAGACTCCAGTGTTGGTGTGGCGGCCGACGTATCCATACACCAGAACTCTGATAACCTACATTTCAACTCGATACATGAAAACACCGGTTGAGGGGGAATAAAAGGTAAATTCATAATATACTAATGGTTTGTGGATTCCTTGTCCTTTGTCTTAGATATCCAGATATACTCTTTGACCGTAGTACATCTGGTTTCTTTGCAGGATGCCTCCATGCCGCATACCCACAAGGATTCATTAGCACGATCACGAGGATGACCAACTCAGTGACAAGTCTTCGATACATGGACTAGTTCCCTAGGCGATGCCACTAGGTGGTGCACCAGTTATTCCACATCCAGTGGAGAGGGCAGTGGTACCTGCAGTTCCTATCGGCGGGGATCATAGGATTAGAATGCTCCATGAGTTCCAGAGACAGAGACACCTCAGGTTCTGAGGAGAGCCGTACCCTCAGGCAGCTCAGGACTAGCTTGAGGTGGTGACTTGAGTTTTCTGTCTAGTGAGGATGCTAGCAGACCAGATGGTGATCCTAGGAGAGAGCCTTCTTCAGAGTTCGGTGGGACTATGGTGGAGTCTGACCACTCAGACTCACGGCGAAGAGACTCTTCCATGGGTGGAGTTTTAGCGACCTTTCAGGGAGGAGTTCTCTCCGGTTACGCTTAGAGTTGTATGCATTAAAGGGATTATTCAGCTCTAGTAGGGAAGTATGAAAGTAGATGACTATTATTCGAGGTTCACCAACCTCACCAGGTACTCGATGGATATGGTCAGGGATCAGTACTTCGGAGCTCGAACCTTCGAGAAATTTATATGATGAGACATCCGAGCTATTTTCGTACCTCTATGCATATCGACTTATGATGGAGTGCTCGAGAGGGCCTTGGTGATTGAGTGACTCTTGGAAGAGTACAGGCAGCCGCCGGTAGTCAGCAGCAGGCAGACAGGTGCAGAGACCCCTATAGTAGGGAGACGACATCAAGCACAGGGACCTGGACTTGGGAAACATCATAGGAGGACCTAGGAAAAGGGATCAATAGTCCAGGGCTCTCAGGCTGGATCCAGTCATCCTAAAGAGAAGTGACACTGTGCATGTGATACTAGGGGACATCTCGCTAGAGATTGAACGACCCTTTGAGATGCTGACAAGGAAGTGTTGTACGGACCACCGAGGTAGAGGGAGAGAACGGAAAAGGTAGACTTGCCAATTGGTGGACGTGGAAGAGGATCAGGGAGAGATGCAGGTGGTAGAAGACGTTTTGACTTACTTCCACCACCACCCCCAGGAGCTCTTCACCCGTCTCAGGGAGCTGGTGGACATGGGCGGGGACAACTGCATGCAGTTGAGGCATATGACACAGTGACTACAGAGATGATTCAAGGTATGATCTGTATCTTCTCTACCACAGCTACCATTCTTATAGACACGGGTTCCAGTCATTCCTTCATGTCCACATGTCCTGCACAAAACCTCGAGATTCCAGTATAACCGTTGACTCGATCCTTACATTTGGAGACACCTGCGGGAGGAGACTCGATGATAACACACCTTTTTAAACAGTTTGATCTTACCCTTCGAGGTGAGAGTTTCGGTTGGAACCTCTTGGTGGTAGCGTCGAGGCTTTACGACGTCATTATCGGTATGGATTGGTTATCTTCGGTCCATGCCTAGATTGAATGTTTCAGGTGAAGAGTTTGGTGTGTCCGTTGTGATGGATCAAGGTTTTCCTTTGTCGGAGAAAAGGAAACCAAGGTAGCACAGAATGGACTTATGCACACGAGGGTGCATCAAATCTCTCATGATATGGCTAGCCTTTCCCTCAGAGCAGTGGATGTTGTGAGCTCCTAGTTCTCACCAGTAGTGGCAGAGTACGAGGACGCCTTTCCGGAAGATGTTCCAGGATTACCTCCCCGTCAGGAGATTGAATTCTGCATCGACGTACACCCCAAGACGACATAGATTTCCTCGGCAGGATATTTGATATCTCCCATAGAGCTTCACGAGCTTAGGGTGCAGTTGGAGGATTTGCAGAGCAAGGGTTTCGTGAGACCCATCATCTCACCCTAGGCAGCCCCAGTCTTGTTTTCCAAGAAGGAAGACGGGAGTCTATGGTTGTGCATGGATTACAGGCGCCTGAACAAGGTGACAGTGAAGAACAAGTATCCACTGTCGAGAATCGAGCAACTCTTCGATCAGCTAAGAGGGGCATAGTTGTTCTTGAAGGTTGACCTTCGACCAGGCTATCACCAGCTACGAGTGTGTGACGTGGATATGCCGATGATGACCTTAAGATGCCACTACGGTCACTATTAGTACTTGGTGATGCCTTTTGTAATGAAGAATGCCCCCATAGTGTTCCGGTGACTAATGAACCAGATCTTCCATCCATACTCGGACCGGTTCATAGTGGTCTTCATCGATGACATCCTTGTGTACTCGGCATCAGAGGAGGAGCACGCGAGACACATGCAGATGGTTCTGGACATAATCTGGGAGCACCAAAATTATGGGAAGATCTTGAAGTTCCAGTTATGGATTCAGGAGGTCCACTTTCTGGGACATGTAATCTCAGCCGATGGAGTATCTGTGGACCCAGCCAAGGTGGAGGCTGTGTTAGCATGGGAGCTACATCAGAGCGTGACGGAGATGCCGAGATTTCTTGGGTTGGCAGGATATTACCAGAGATTCATTCCAGATTTCTCTCATATATCAAAACCAATTACATACTTTACTAGGAATGGGATACCCTTCATATGGATAGAGAAGTGCTAGCACTCTTTTGAGCAGCTGATGTAGAGTTTGAAAAGCGCCCCAGTCTTGAGATTTCTGGAGGAGGTTGTCGTGTACATAGTTTTCTTGGATGCGTCAGGGACTTGGCTCGCCTATGTCTTGATGAATATACATGTAGTAATTTCTTATTGTTCGATATAGATTATTCCACATGAGAAAGACTATGCGACCCATGATCTCGAGTTGTCAGTGGTAGTCTTTGCATTGAAGATGTGGCAACACTACCTGATGGGCGAGCGATGTATCGTCTACTCTGACCACAAGAGCCTCATGTACATATTTTCATAGAAATTTATGAATCTGTGGCATGGACTATGGCTAGAGTTCCTCCCGGACTATGATTTCAAGATCATCTATACTCATAGAATGGTGAATACGGTGGCAGATGCTCTTAGAGAAAGGTCGAGCTCACAACTGTTGAGTTTGGTGACACATCAGTTAACTGTGGTGTAGTTATCCTTCATGGATGGAGAGGATACAGCTTACCTGTAGTCGATGATTGTCACCCCTCTACTCTTATAGTGAGTTGGGGAGTCACGGCGCGGGGCCCACAAGGTGGGGAGCATGTAATCCTTTTCAGAGGGCGCACTGTTGTACACGTGGTGTTGCAGGAGGAGGTCCTGAAGGAGTTTCATATATCCCCTTTGGTGGTACATCCTGTGGTGGAAAAGATGTACCAGGATCTCCGATGACAGTTCTAGTGGTCATGTATGAAGAAAGAAGTAGCAGAGTTCATCTCTAGATGCCTCACATGCCATCAGGTGAAGGATGTGCACTAGGTTCCAGTGGGATTAGCTCACCCCTTATATGTTCTAGAGTGGAAGTGGTATAGAATATCGATGGAGTTCATGACAGGATTACCACGGTCGTACAAGGGGCATGATTCCATCTGGGTGATCGTTGAACGACTCACCAAGTCAGCCCACTTCGTAGGTATCGGGGTGCAAGGTTCCATGGAGTTCTTGGGATGCCTCTATATGCAGGATATTGTTTGGATTCATGGAGTCCCCTCGAATATAGTCTCAGATCGAGATTCCCGCTTCACATCCCAGTTGTGTAGGCGATTACAAGAGGCTTTTGGGACTCAACTATGCTTGTGCACAATATTTCATCCCCAGACTGATGGTCAGACGGAGAGGACCCTTCAGGTTTGGGAGAATATGTTTCGATCTTGTATATTTGAAATTTGTCGTATCTGCGAGGACACATAACACTGGTGGATATTGTAAAACAAAATCTACCACTCCACCATTGGTATGGCACCGTTCGAGTCCTTGTACGGGAGACCCTGCCGGTCACCACTTTGCTAGACCGACCCTAGAGAATCAACACTCATCGGTCCAGAGTTGGTGTGAGCTACCAAAGAGAAGGTGCAGATCATCCGAGAGTGGATGAAGACTGCAAAGAGCCAGAAGAAGTACTATTCTAACAGACGACTGAGGCCTATGGAGTTCAAAGAGGGAGGCCATGTATTTCTTTGGGTCTCACCTTGGCGAGGCTTATAGAGATTTGGACGAGGAGGTAAGCTATCTATGAGGTTCATTGGACCATTCCCAATATTGTGCAGAGTTGGCGAGGTGGCGTACCGACTCACTCTACCACCACAGTTGCATCAGGTACAATATTTCTTCCACATGTCACAGCTGAGGAGGTACGTGAACGACCCGTGGAACATCATCGACTGGGGTGATCTCAACATCGAGGATGTAGTGACCTTTTCTGAGTACCCGGTGGAGATCGAGGATCAAAAGGAGAGGATCCTTCATGGGAGATCGATTCCCTTAGTGCGCATCCGATTGAAGAACTCGAATCTTCAGGAGAGAACGTGGGAGCAGGAGGCCGTGATCCATGCCCATTACCCTCATCTTTTTGGGTAGCCTTGGATTTGTTTTTTCAGGGATGTAAAGCCGTAAGGTGGGGTGAATGTAATGTCTTGGATTTTTTGGGTATTATTTTTAAATATTATATGGAATTATTTCGAGACCGAGCGTGAAAATGTAACATCATTATGAGGTCCAGTGAGCCTGAAATGATGGTTTGAACTTTTATAAGTTAAGTGAGTCTCCACTTGTGTGTGGTGGTGGAAGATTCCAAACAGATTCCCAAATTAAAAATCTAAGGGCACTATTGTGTCCAGGACGATGACATTACTTAATAATGATCCTAACCTCTCCTGGCGCGGGTCGCGGGAAAAATTTAATTTTCAGAAATTTTTGGTTAAATGATAATAAAATAAATTTCTAAATGTTGATTTTATTTTTATGGAAACATCCTCTACAGCGTAGTGACATGAAATATGTTTCCTTTTTAATGATGTGTCATAATGACTCAAGAATGGAAATATGGAGTCATTAATATCGCATCGTATCTTAAATTCCAATCATGTTTCCCTATTTAATGGGTTAAACTATTAGTGGTCGTTGACGAACGTTTTGGAGAAATCTCTGGAGGATCCATGGAGTGCTGGAGAAAACCCTCAACGACGAACAACGATGGATCAGTGTTGAGAATCGTTGCGCCAATGACGTTGAAATATCTTTACATTGATGGAAGCGCGACACCTTCTTCAGCGATCCATCCCGGTTGAGGTGGGGGTTTGTTATTTAATTTTACTCTTTCCCCATTCTTGATTTTAAACGACGAACGTGGATCAACCTCAAGCAAGTTGATCCACAGATTAGTTCATTCTTGCGGGAGTGATTTAATGGGATTATTTGGGGAATTGATCCATGTTGTTTTTTTTGATTTTTTCTCTGTTTAAGCCTACTAATTGGAGCAGATCAATACCGCGACGAAAGACGACGAGGGTTCATTTCTCACTTTGTTTATTGGATTTCCTTTTCCCCTCTTTCTTTTCTCGCACATTTTTTGTGATCTTCGCGGGGCGATGAACAACGGATCGATGCACATCCGTTATGTGACACAACGATCTCAAATCGAAGGATTAACACCGCAACAACCTTGTAGAGGTGCGACGACAATGGCGGATGATGAATCAGATCAGACCGGAAAAAGGGAATTCTTCAATCGTTCTTTGCATGGGAAGATCAAATGATGTTTTCGGAGCTGATCAAAGGTCCGAAAAACATTGGGAGCAACTTCGTGGTGTCGAGATGACAAAAACCTGGATGTTTCACGGCGATCAGACGACCAGATCGACGAACAGATCATCAACCGAGGCATGATGGCAGAAGTCTGTGTTTCTGGAAATTTCCAGAATATACGGTATGTACTTCCAAAGAACACGCCATGTAGTACTGGTGACGGCTAGTGTTTCAGGGGTCATAAAAAAACCACACGACGTGTGACCCTGGTCACACAGCATGTTCGGATTTCCTCGAAGCTCAGCGTGTATTTTGGGAAATACAGGGACATGAGATGATCTACACGACTTTAGGAGACATGACATGTACAACATGGAAGAGGCGGCTACGTGGAACTCGGTGTGTATCCATGGGGTATATAGACACGAAATGGAGTACACAGCCGTGTACTCCATCACACGGCCAGTCGAGGTCGGTAACATGGGTCACCCCGTGTACCGATTACATGAGTTGGAGTACACGGGTTGATGACCATGTATGGGCACATGGCCAACGTACATAGAGCCAACCCCAGTTACTCGGACACAGTGTTTACATCGTTCTACACACCATGTACTCCGTTTTTCCACACGACCAGCCTTACGACACATGCCGTTGTACACGGGCAGAACATGGGGTCAGAAGACATGACCTATAACTTTTCTACATGCCGTGTACTTTTGGTAAAACAGAATGGTCTTTTTTTTCACCGTTTCTTGTACATATTTCGTTTGGGATAATGCCCCTTCTTCTAATTCCCCGGATGGTTAGCCATCATTTCCTCCGATAGGAGTATGATCCCTTCAGCAGGACTTTCTGTGATAGAGTCAGGAATCCATCAAAGTGGCCTGGATCGAGATCCACTATCCATTCCTAGCCTTAGGTAGAGTCAGGCATTGACGTGACCAACTCTAATGGGATTTGGTCCTCTACCTAGATGGTGTATCACCGAACTGGTGATTCCGGATGAGTCGCGGTATCCACAATGGCCCTGGCAGTGATCCTCATCCATGTGTCATGATCTTTCCCACTCAAGAGTGTGTCTCTCGTAATGAGTGCTTCTATCAATCAGAAATCTTCCCACTCAAGAGTGTGTCTACCATAATGAGTGTGACTACCTCTCGTGATGGTTCCCGACAAACGGTACTTCTCGGATGTATGTAATCAAAGATGTAAGACTCGTGGAGTGTTGTAACGACCCAAAGTTTTTCAATGGAAATTATCTTCTTATATTTATGTTATAAAATTACATGAAATCACAACATAATGAACTACTATGTGATAAGTGACCTTTCAACACAATTTTTTCACTCCTATGTTTGGAATTTTGAAAATCTGACATACACGGTTGTGTTTAAGATGATCTTTGGAGTCTAATGAAACAAAAATAATTTTTATTGAATAGTGACCTACCGTTATGAATAGTAGCATGCCCTTACGAATATTACTATGACCCTTATTAATAGTAAATCATCGAACATACGAGTAACATTCCCTATGAATAATTAAATAAAATTTGGACATTTAAAAAATGAAAATTTTACCTTAGTAAACATTTTAGTAATTTGTAAGTCATAAATAATTAATTATCATTAATTAATTTATTTAAAAGAATATTTATTCCCTAAAATGTATTTATAAATTATTGAATCAATGTCTTATTGTTTTAGATAATTTTATAAGACCCTACATAATTTTTGAAAGCACTATAAAATCATTTTTAACTTTTAAAAAATATTTTTAAGTAAATTATGATTTTAATTAAATATTAAATTAATAATATTTAGAAAATTATTTTCGAAAATTGGAATTCATTTTTTTGATTCTGCACGTTAAAAAATGTTAGGGGTAAATTGTTGGGTTTATTCTGAAATACTTCAATTTTCGGGTGAATAGTAAAAAATATAGTTTTTCGCATAATCGGTGTATACTAAATTGCATCATTGATGATGTAATGATGAAATAATCATTTTGGAACTTTAGTTTCGGCCAAAACATATTAAATTTCATAAATTTTTATTAAAATACAATAAATCCAATTCTCAAATCTAAATAGAACTTTCCAAAGCCGAAAGTCAAAAGGTGATTTCTTAAAGTGTCTTTTTCTCTATCTTTCACATTCCTTTTAATAATTTAATGAATTTGAATTATAAAAAAGGATTAAAGCCTAAAACGAATTATATTATATTAATATATGATTTACGATTTCAATAAACTACTATTAAAAGTCTAACTCATGATATATTATTTTATTTAATATTTTATACCAAAAACACTACCCTCCTCATTTATAAATAAGTCATCCCCATCCTCTTTCAAAACACACCTCTGAAGCTTAATGAATTGCCTAATACCTTCCAAATAATCTCCCCTAGCCCCTCCCCCACGTCCAAGAGCTTCTGGTATCATCAAAAGACCATGCTTAGACCCTTAAGGAGGTTCTCAAGTGAGGGATTCAAGAGGTAATATCCCTCCCTCTTCTCCTTTATTTTTCTTTCAAGTTCAAGTTCCTTTCTTGATCTCTCCGCACCTATATTCATCCAAATTGTTTTGTAACTCCATTATTATAAATATTATGTAATTTTATGATTCTAATGGTATATTATATCCCCCACACCCTTTCCCTCTTCCTTTTATTTTATTAAGGAGAACGTTGTTCATGAGGTGTTAATTTATCACCTTCAAAAACGACATGCTCTCTTCTTCCATTAATACCTATAGATCTGGTCATGAAACCATTTTTATGGTTGAACCAGAATATTTAATATGTATTATGTTCTATTTTATGTTCTTTAAATAATCTATGGCCATATTACTACGTGAAAAGCTAAAACAAGTTCGTTGTGATCTGAAAACCGCTCAAATTAACCCAAATAATCATCATTTAATTATTATCTAATGATTCACACACATGGATATAATATAATTCATTATAAAATAAATCAAGATCCTTTAGTATCAGTAATAACATGTAATATAATATCTGGATGTTTACCCATGTTCTACCTGAACATCAATTTAAGAATACAAGTGGATCGCCCAAGAAAACCCATAGAAATGAACATCCCTGAACAATGTTTTTAAACTCAATTAGTTATCCAAAAGAACATAATATGACATAATGAAACCATAATGAAACATATTAACATACAAATGGTTCTGGATTTCTAATTAATGAATATAAGTTCATTATACATGACATTAAAGAGAAGAAAGCATTCAGGTACAAGGTAAGGGGAAATTCTCGAACCCAACTTTCATCCTTCGGGTTCTACCACTTTCACACCATTTTTGATATGGTCACTACATAAAAATAATTTTTTCATCATTGTATTTCCTTTTCTGGGATATACATGTTTTATAATGAAGTTGATGTCAATCCAAATGTTTTTCGAAATAACTCTTCTCTTAAAAACTCATCTTTTACCTCTCATTCAAGGTTGATGATTCTTGTATCATGTATGTTGTTCCCTCTTTATATTGGGATCCCAAAGTTTATGAATGTGTTCTTATGAGATTAAACCCATTATATTTCATGGGTTAGTTATGTTCATTAATGTTATATGTTCATTTTAGAATTCATGATAAATGATAATGTTATGATGTGAGAGGTGCACCAGGAATTATATAGTGCAATATGAATGTTTAAATGTGATGGGTGAGCCTGGAATTATTTAGCGCTCCAATGCTCTAGGTAAAGTGATGAATCTCATGAGTAAATTTGAAATTATGTGTGGACAAGATGCTATCTTGGTTCACAAGTATGTGTGGTAGTTAACCACTAAGACATGATGTTTCATTTTTATGCATTGCCACATTTCAAGTCTATTATTTATGCTCCTCTAATGTCAATGATATTTTTCTTATGTTATGGTTAATCTCACCCCATGATATATTATACTTATCTATCCTCTTACTGGGAATTCAGCTCACCCCTGTTGTTGTGTATCCTCAGGTGGCTATATGTACTAAGAAGGGGACAAGTGCCAATAAGAAGCTATAGAAGATGAAATTAAATGATTGTTTATGCTTGACGTTGTATTTGTTATGTATGGTCCTAGTTTTCCCAAGACACTAAACCTCTAGATCCTCTATTTGTAATACTATTATGTTGTTTATCATTGAAACTATGTAATAGTAATGTAAGAAAAGGCTGGGTTGCTATAACTGTGTTCTCCCGGGATGAGCGTTTTGCTAAATCGTCGAACTGAATCCCTAACTGGGGTATACGGTTGTGTGACTTGTCTCTAGACCACAGAGATGGGTTTGGAGTATATCTTGTTTGTTATATATGTTCTTTAGACATATAATATTCTTAGATGAATTTACCTTTAACTTGTGTACTACTCTGTGGTTTTCGGGGACCTATACTGACTATTGTTATACTCACCCCTGCACGGGCTTTGCCCGCACGTCTACTGTCTTTTGCAGACGAGAAGCTTTTTGACAGAGTCCAGGGAGAACCAGGAAATGACTGATCTTTTTATATTCCCTACAGGACAAAGCATTCCTATGACAACGTTCAACAGTCCCAATACATTTTGTGTTTACATGTTGGACTTCGTAGTTTTCAGACTTTTGTTTTTGGTGGGCCTGTGTTCTGGCCCATTTACATTTTAGTACTCTACCGTTCATCATACTCTGTTGGTTGGGTTTAGTTGCATGGATGCATTTTTGTTCCTTAGTGGTTTTTAAATTTCATCATTGTGGTCTTGGAGATGTGTGTGTGTGTACAGGTACATCTGCAATGCCTCCCATGATAGTAATATGCCCACTCGGTGCTAGTCACCAGCCCCTGATCTATTGGACGTGGGCTTGGGGAGTCACGACGCGGGCCCAACTGGGACAAGTCGTGAAACTGATTACATGATAAAAAAATTATTCATGAACATTATTACATGTTAAGAGTATTATAAGTGGACTATATGTCATGTATATAGTGTTATGTGCGGACCAGGTTGATTTTCCATATGTTTTTGTAAGGGCCGAATTTCATATCCATAATATAATTAGTGAACCTGTTTCTTTTTTAAAATGTTCCAAATAATATAATTTAATGGGTATTCCAAAAATAAAATTATTATGAAAATTTTATTTTCTCATGGATCATTTTATTTGATTCTCCTCGAAATAATTTATTAAATACATGTTTACCCATTTTTAATTTTTTAAACTCCATGAATTTTCATGCCATTTTCTAAACAACTCATGTTTGTCTTGTATAAAAAAAAATAATAGAACGAATTTTTATCAAGTACAACTTTAAAAACAAATTATTCGATAATTGACAATAAATTTTTTAATCCCTATTTAAATATTTTTGTTTGATTAATTTATATGATTTTTTTAATTTTTTATTGCGATTTTATTTTAGAAAATTTATTTTCGTAGTAAAAAATATATTTTCATCAATAAATATTTAATGATATTTTAATGATATTTATTTTAATAAAAGAAATTATACCATTAATTTACTTTTGATGCACTATGGACTTGTTGTATAACTATCATATATATTATTTATTTGGATGGTTTAGCAATTTTTTGATTGATGATTTAAAAGTTTATTACCATTCACCATGTTACATTGGTTGTTTTATGATTATATTTATTTGAGTATGGTAATTATGTAAATTTCATATGTTATTTTATTGATACTAATGATTATATTGATTATATTTGACCCCATTCATAAGATCATTTAATTGGGAATTTTGTATTATGGGTGGGGTGTAGTTATATATGTCCATTTGATGTATTTACCAGTTTCATGATAAAAATATGAAGACCAAATTAGAATAAATTATTCCCACATATAATTTTTTTTGATTAGTCTTGATAGTATGTTTATAATGTCCGATATTATGCTTTATATAATTTTGAGGTTAGTTACTTCTATGTGATTAATAGATTAGTAATAATTTCAATTGTTTGGATCAATATTATTTTATTATTTATATGGATTTATTTGAAAATCATTTATTTCTTCCATATTATGCTCATTCTTTGATTAAATGTAATGCACTTCTCTTATTTTTATTTCTATATAAATTATTCTTAATTATTCTTGATAGATTATATTGTATGTTTACACTTACTGAGAATCTCAGGACACCAATTTCTTATGTTTTATTTTACGATGTAAACAAGGATGTCTCTTTTGATTGATATATAGGGATAATAAAACTGTAATAATAGTGATCTCAATGAAACAACTATTTATACTTTATGTTTTCAATTTTAATGTTATGTGAAAGTATATATCTAATTTTCAAAGAGTAATAAACTTTTTGGTCCCTCGATAATTGATAACATGTATCAAATGATAATGTTATAATGTAAACACTATCTTTGGGTAACTAGATTTAGGTTTTCAAAATATTGAATTAATAACCAAAATTGATCTACATCCTCTATGGAATAATAAATTGACATGAAAACATTATCACATTCATTTTTTCCCAAAGAAAGAAATATCTTCTTTAACGATTATTACAGTTCAATGATATAGATGGATTAATAGTCCAATTGAATGATAGAGCTAATTGATTCATGAATTTTTACAACATTGTAAACATGTGTTGCATATCTCAAGACTAATTTATAATATAATTATTATTTCTCATAACCAAAGATAGTTTCCCGATAAAAAATATAATTTATTCATATTTATATCTATTACCTTCAACCTAATTGTCTTGGCAATGAGGTATATCAAAATATATAATACATGACTTGATATAGTTTCCATTCCATCCTTGGACAATATTTATAATATATCATAACATTTTTAATCAAAATGTATAATTTTTAAATTGATAAAACACATAATGAATCATGAAAATTTATTTATAGATAATATCATAATTATAAGCCATGTATTATTGGGAATATATTAAATAAATTCAATGCTTTTAAAATGTTCTGTAATGAAAACATGAATTTACTCTAGAATATCCCTTATAGTGTCAAACCATGTGTATAATAGGGGAACACTGACTATGCACTATAATGATGGAGAAAATATACATGATATACTAGTTTATAGGTTATCACACATAGATGAATCTCATCCAAAACATGGCCCACATGTTGTATGCATATTTTGATGTATTACTAGTAAAAACATTTTATCCTGTCATTATTATAAATTTATTATATAATTCTACAATTATATATATCATCAGAGTATTTCATAGGTTTATGTTCCAAAATATTTGTTTTCCATAATTTAGTTCCCATATTTTTTAATAAACTTAATCTGGTACTAATTGTAGCATCTGATCTATTGTATCCTAGATCTGGTGGTAATATTACTATGTTGGCATAATTATAATTGATTTAATCTCAATGGATTGAGCAGATTAATAATCTTGATAAAAGATATATATACATTATTATCACATTACATATGAAAACATGAAATATAATATAATAAATTTTTGGGAACTTTGTTATTTCTTCTAATAAATATCAAATTTCCATTGAAGAACCCGTACTCATATATGAGGAATATGATAAAAAATAATGAGCGAGCTCAAATGATCTTTATGGGAAATCATATAATAGAATCAAATATATATTAAATAAAAATTGTATAAAAGTTTTGTGATAAAAATTAATCAAATATTCAATATAACTAATACTATAATAGGGGATTAAATTATGGGATAACATATTAATATAAATAGTCATGTCATAATAATAACTAGTATCATTATAATTTAATGTATGAATTTGGACATCGAACTCTTACTATCTTGACCTTCTTCCAATACTATAGACATAAAAAATTATGATTTACTCCAAATACCCAAAAATGTTTTCCACATTAGACCCACCAAAGCATAAATAGTCTATAAGGGTCCATGTAATTCACTTACTATGTTTTGTTCATTCATTTTATGAATAGTGTAAACCATAATCATTTTAATCATTCATATTGTTGAGCTAGCTAAGATAAATTTAGTATCCCTTACACATAAGTAAATTAATGTGTCGTCATGAGTAGTATAGTGAATTGTTTGAAATTTTTTCATCCACACTAATGCATAATATTCACCAATTTATATTGACATAGATGAATATACAATAAAAGAACACGGAAAAATTTCATGTGGAAAAAAACATTTTCTCTTTGAAATCAGATATTTAAAATATAAAAATTTCTGAAATATTAAGGAAAAAAATTCATTGAATGGAACAGTCGAAAATTTTAATATATTCTTGGAATAATTTTCCGCACATTATGGAATTTTTGAATTCCTTTTGTGTATGTATAAAAAATATACTTTTCACACCATTTGAAAAAAAGTCAAAATGTACCTAGAGTAGAAAATGAAACAAATATTCCTTTGAAACATTATTTTTAATGTTGAAAAATGTTAATAATTTAAAAAAATATATAAAAATATTAAAAATAAATCATGAAAACATTTTCTATAAAATATATATATTGAAGAAGTCCTACTTGATTGAATGGAAGACCAAGTAAGTTTTTATTAAAAAACTTTTTCATGTCCATTGACTAATTTTAGGTTAAAATTTGATGGAAAATTTATATTTTTCATAAATATATATATGATAATAAAATTTATTGATTTTAATATATAAATATCATATAATTGTACTAAAATATATAGAGACCTTAATAATCCTAAATAAAGATGGTATTGTTAAATAAACCCTTACCTCAAGCCCAAATTACGTTGTAAGTTGTTGGTCGGAGTGGACACTCAAGAGGGGGGGGGGGGGTGAATTGAGTTCCAATTAAAATTTCTGTTAAAATATTATCTTGTTAAAATCCCCCGATTTATAAAATAAGTCAAACTGTAGTGAATTTATAAAGATTGTAAATGTTGACTTAACTTCTCAAAGATTGATTAGATATCAGTTAGTTTAACCACAAGATCAAACTAACTCTTGAAACTAATCTATTGATTTACAATAAGTGTAAACCCTTGCTAATTTAACTATCAAAGTAGCTTCAAAATAATTTTGTATTTTAAAGTAATAGAAGTGGAATAAATATGATATATTTCATATATATTAAACTTAAATAAAAGATGCACAGTAGATATAACAAGTGGTTCAGTATCAAGCCGAGACTTAGTCGTCTCAAATATATATATAAATTTGATCCACACCCTGGATCAGGGTTATCAATAGTTTTACAAAACTATCCAGGCCATGCAGGGACCTCTACCACTATTCTCTGTGGGAAACAAAACAAAGACCAGGTCACACAAGGACCTCTTCCACAGTTGATGTGGGTAAAAAAACACAACATCAAACCAGTTGTCCAGGTCACACATGACCTCTACCACTATCCCAGTGGGATATTAAAGATGTAAGAGTTTGAGTGAGGATTTACAGATCCTCCAATTAAAGTTCATGTGATAGTGTGTTTGTAAAAATACATCAGATGACACACACTGCTCAAAAAGTAAATAATAAATCACAGAGGCAATGATTTAGAGTTTAGAATGGCTCTAGTGATTTCAGTGCAGCTCTGGACTCGTTGGATTCAGCAGGAATGGTTCTGAGTTAGTCTCTGGTTTTTCTACTGAAAAACATATTGTCATAGTTCATCTTGTCTTCTTCAGAAGTGAGAAAGATGTCTTGATTCGTCGTGTGTTCTTCAGCGGTATCAGATTTCACTCATGAGAGTTCTTTGAAGGTCTTGCAATCTCCTTCTTGTTCAGCACAGTGCACTATGGTTTACGTAAGTTATTCGTGTTGTATATTCACGTTGTTGTAGTTACGTTCTACTTTGTGTACTGCATCTCAGTCTTTTTTATATTCCACGAGTTCTGGAAGAAGGAATGATTCCCTTTTCATAAGTACGAGATATGGTTTCCTGACAAGAAAACAACTAACATTAAATAACATTAATTTCACTAAAAACAAAAAATATGACCGTTAGAATTCTGTAAAATAATATTGACAGAAGATTAAGAAACAGTGTCACAATGATCATGGAAACGGTGTCTTCTTCACGGTGTCTGATCACGGTGTCTCGTCACGGTGAGTGGTCACGAGGGGTCACGGTGTCTGATTCACGGTGAGTGGTCACGAGTGGTCACGATGTCTGATTCACGGTGAGTGGTCATGAGTGGTCATGGTGAGTCCTTTACGGTGTCTGGGTCACGATGAGTCCTTCACGGTGTATGGGTCACGGTGAGTCCTTCACGATGTTTGGGTCACGGTGAGTCCATACTTAGACAAATATCTGTATTTGGACTAAGATAGTGATATGAAAAATATAGGTTAAGGTTAATCATTAGAGAAAATATATGAGAGAATTGTGATCATGAATAAGACTTGAAAAGAGTAATTAACATCCATAAGATTTGTTATTATAAAAAAATGATGTGCACTGAAGATCAAGATTAATTAACAGTAATGAGATTTGTGATCATTAAAACATGATTAACACACGAGGAGTCCAACAATCTCCCCCCTTTTGGATTATCACAAATCATATATAGGTAGAATATAAAATACATGAAATATTAATTATACGAACATAGAAAAAACATTATACAATAGCTACCTGTAGTTTTTGTCCCCCATTTATACAATTATAGAACTGATACCTGTAGGTTTTCTCCCCCTTTTGGGATTATCAAATTGTAGAGAAAAGGAAATTAAACTCAGGAGTTGTCATTAAACAATGCATTCATAATACGAAGTACAAGAGAAGTACAAATAAGAAATGACATCCCATCAAAAAGAAAAATAGTCGTTAAACTCTTTAGGGATCCATTTTTTCCTTGCCTTTATCAACAGAAGGAGCTGGTGCTGAAGTAGAAGAAGGCACAGATGTGGTAGTCAACAAGGGTAAGGGTAGACCATCAAAAATAGATGGATCCAAAGTAGGAGCAGTAGAAGATCTAGGATTAGGATGGTCAAGAATGATTGGCCGGATCTGAGAAAGGGCTTGGCTAACTGTCATGGCAGTTGATTCTAAGGCAGGGAGTCCATGTCTAAGGGGTGCAGCAGCTGGAGAAACTATAACAATACTCTACACATGAAGATACAGCTTCAAAAGATTGATGAAATCAGTAATGATTTCACCACCATACTGCATAGCCTTTTCAAAATCATCCTTATTCTACGGAAATCTGTCCAACAATCTGGTGAACTCTGAATGTTTCTGAACGTGAGCTTTAAAATCTTGAGTCACCGGAGGTATTCTCAGATTTTCCACAAGATATCTAACGTGATCTGTCATGTCACTTTTATTGAAAATCCGGGAAAGATAAAAATCTATTTTCTTAGAGATCTCTTGTTTAGCATCATTGGCTATCATAGAATGAATCCTAACTAAGTTCAATGCTCTATCACTGTTCTTAATTACTTCTAACAAAGAAGATAGATCTAAGCCACTAAAGGCATTCTGAAATTCTTCCTTAATTATGGATCTCAGCATAGAATCATCCAAAGAAGGTGTGGTGGTCTGACCAGAAGCAGGTGAATCCTTGACAGCTTTGGTTAGAACTTTGAGTTGTTTCAGAACTTTTTGCAGACATCCAGTGTATTCATCTGCAAGCTTATTCAGAGTTTCCACAAGATCTCTCATGCGTTCCAGCATCTTGGTGTACCTTTTTCCAATCATTTCTTCAAAATAAAGTAGGTATGGATGAACATGATACACAATCTCCCTAGCAAGGAGGGAATCATAAGACTTAGGAGAAACAACAACAGGTGGAGGGGCAGAAACAAGAGCATTCTCTGATCTCACAGATAACTCACTCTGCAGACTTGCTATCATACTTTTCAGATTTTCTACATTAGAAATTAGTAGCTTATTCTCTATTATAAATCCTTGAATTTCTCTTATCATCCTTGGTTGAATATGAAAGATAATATTTTCAAGAGAATTGATGCATCTTCTTGACTTAATTGAGTCACTGGGTGTGGTTGAGTGGAGACAATTTTCTCAAATCCAGCTAATAAAGTCTCCCCAAAAACATTCAAATCATCTTTGGTTACAAAGTAGTGAAGCTCAAGTAAGGCTACAGGTAAAGGTAGAGGTTCAGATTCTGGTTGAGGGTCAGAGTCATCTTCAGACTCATATTCTGATCCAGATTGAGGTTGGGGATCTGGTTCTAGTTCTTAATGAGCTAAGGACTTCAGTTGAAACAGAGAATAAAGATCCATTCTAGTTGCAGTCACTTGCTATGACTCATTCACATCATCAAAGCTTGGGAACTCATACCGATAGTGCACAGAGAAAGTGACAAAAGGTTGAGAAGCTTCAGCAGATCCAGCTTCCACAATATCAAGATTTCGAGTTTCATCCCCCTAAACTTGTGCTTCCCTTTCATGTTCTTGAGGTTCAAGAACATGGAAAAGATCCACAAGATCATCCCTAATCTCTTCAGAAAACACTTTCCTTTCCAGCTAAAAGGAAATTTCTATTCTTTCTTTAGCAGATAGAATAATCTTAGGAACAGATTGTTCCACTAGATAAGCTTCCAGACTTGCTTCTTTCAAAACATAAAGAGTCTCTTCAACAAAATCTGCCTCAAAGGTTGCTCGCTGTTCTGAACCAGGAAAAACTAATTTCATTGCAGCATTGGGATGAGATTCTTCCTCATGAAGAACAACTGAAGGATCATTAGTCCTTTCCTTTTCAACAACAACTTCCTCTCCTTGAGGTATTTCATTCAGGATAACATCAGGGACAACATCCCTTTCCTCTTCAACAGGAACTGTTTCCATTGGAGGTATTACAGATTCTTCTCTAGGTGGAACTTTAGCTGTTACTTCTTCTTCTACTACTTCTTTTGAATACTCAGCCAGTTCATCTGGTTCCAAGGATCAGCTAGGTTCTTAGGCCTTCTTGGATAGTCAACAAGATTAAAATTTTTATATAATGGATCAATATCCTCAACCCATTTCTTTTTCTAGGGATTCCAGCTAATCTTCATCCTTCTGATGATAGGAATGGATAGGCAGAAATCAAGGTCCTCTAATTTTTCTTCATTTGGTCGAACCATCCCTTTTGCAACTAACATGGCTGAAATCCTCCTTGAATAAAATAGGGTGGTGGATTTGGAAGTGACTTTGATCAGCTCACAGATATGGTTGATAATATACTTACACAAATTGATTTATGGCCATTCTTCAACAGGTGAATCAGGAACACATCCTGATACTTCATCACATCAAAATATCCTTTTTTTGGACTAACCAAATTCTGAACGAACTTGAACAGAAGTCTTGTCTCCCCATCCAGTTCAGCAGCTATAGCCATTCGCTTGGTGCCATTTCTAGTTAGATTTTCCAAAGCGGTTTCCAGGTTAAAGAAGTCGGTTGTTAGAGGAGGGTCTCTCTGGTAATATTCACACACTCCTTCATGTGGAATTCATAGGGATGCATCCCACAAACTTGAAGAGAAAGAGCACTTTTGACCATCGATCCAGCTGGTCACCAAAAAGCTTTCTCCAAAATCAAAAGAGAACTTCACATACTGATAGAATTGAGGTACAAGCCTCGGGTAAATCGGTCTATTCTGTCCAGTGAACCATTCAATCCATTCTTGTTCTATTAAAACTTTCAAAAATAACGATTTTCTAGACAACAACCATTCAGGGAAAACCACTTTTTCAGGTACAATGGTATGGCTTACCAGGTTTGGGTTTAGAGGTCCTTCGGGAGCTATCCTTGGTATCCTCTTTTGTTTCTTAGAGCGGCACTTCTCAGACGAGGGTGGAGATGGACGCTTTATCCTTTGCATTCACTAAAGGTTCAGGCGAGAGGGAAGAGAAGGTTCAGGAGAGAATTCAGGTAAGGAATCGAATGAAACCCTTATGTTTTATCATTTTGGAATGTTAAACATCATAAAAACACAATTTCGGGAAATCAAATAGCGATGAAATAAAAATTACCGCAATACGGGAAAAAATAATAATAATAAACATAATTCTTATGGTGAGACTGTGAGTAGGTATTACGGGGAGACAGAAAACTAGTCATCCCGGTGAGAAAATTTATAGTCATCACGGTGAGATAGTGAGCATTTTATATAGTCAAGGTGAGACAGTGAGTTGTCAGACCGTGAGCATAAAACAGTAACTTTGAAACAGTAAGTATGAAACGGTAAGGTAAAGTACAGTAAATTATTAAACATTAAGATCAGTAAGATATTAATTTATGATTAATCATACCAAGATCATGTATGATGTAGTCTAAGCTTTCATAATTTAATGGTTTAGTGAATATATCAGCAAGTTGACATTCAGTACCAATGAATTCCAAAGTGATATCACCTTTTTGATAGTGATCCCTCAAAAAGTGATGTCTTATATAAATATGTTTTGTCCTAGAATGAGAAACAGGATTCATAGAAATATTAATAGCACTTGTGTTGTCACAATTTATCGAGACATGTCTGAATTGATATCCATAGTCTAGTAATGTGTGTTTCATCCACAAAATTTGTGCACAACAACTTCTAGTAGCTATGTATTCAGCTTATGCAGTTGGCAATGCAACAAAATTTTGTTTCTTACTACACCATGATACAAGTGACTTGCCTAAAAGATGACATGTTCCAGAGGTGCTTTTTCTATCTAGCTTACATCCAGCAAAGTCAGCATCAGAATAACTAACTAATTCAAATGATTGTCCTTTGGGATAGAACAGTCCTAGATTGGGAGTATGCTTGAGGTATTTGAAAATTCTTTTTACAACATTTAAATGTGATTCATTAGGGTTTTATTGAAAACAATCACACATACACACACTAAACATAATATCAGGATGACTAGAAGTCAGGTAGAGTAGACTTCCAATCATTCCTCTATAAGTGGTTTGATCAACAGATTTACCATTTTCATCAAGATCCATCTTACAGGTGGTACTCATTGGAGTGTCACTACTTTTTGTGCTATCAAATAGAAAACATTTTAAAAGATCCCTAGTATATTTACTTTGAGTTAAAATAATTCCATCATCATTTTGAAAGATTTGAAATCCAAGAAAGAATTTTAGTTCACCCATTAAACTCATTTCAAATTCATTTTGTATCATTTTAGAAAAATAATTACATAAAGAATTTTTAGAATATCCAATGATAATATCATCAACATAAATTTGTACTACTAAAACAACTTTTGAAATTATTTTTATAAAAAGAGTAGGATCAGCTATTCCTTTTGTAAAACCTTTAGAAATTAGAAAAGTACTTAATCTATCATACCAAGCTCTTAGAGCTTGCTTTAAACCATATAATGCTTTTTGATAGTTTGAAAATATGATTTGGAAAATGAGGGTTTGAAAAACCAGGTGGTCGTTCAACAAAAAAATCCTCAGTAATATATCCATTTAAGAATGCACTCTTGACATCCATTTGATATAGTTTGAAATTTATATGTATAGAATAAGCAAGTAAAATCCTAATATCTTCTAATCTGGCTACTGGAGAAAAAGTCTCCTCAAAGTCAATACCTTCTTCTTGACTATAGCCTTGTGTAACTAGTCTAGATTTATTTCTAACTATGTTTCTGGATTCATCTAATTTATTTCTAAACACCCATTTTGTGCCTATTGTGAAGGTGTCCTTAGGTCTTTCAAAATGATTCCAAACTTTATTTCGTTCAAACTGATTGAGTTCTTATTGCATAGAAATTACCCATAATTCATCATTAATTGCATCATCCATGTTTTTAGGTTCAAGATGTGACAAGAAGGTTTGATGTTCAACCTGATTTCTAAGGGAAGCATTAGTATGTGTCCATCTATCAAGATTTCCTACAACAACATCTAAAGGATGATTCTTTAGAATTCTAGTTGATCTAGTAAATGTAGGACTAGAAATTTCAGGTTCATCAACAGGTTGGGAATCAACAACAGCAGGTTCTGGAAAATTCCCAAAACTGGTTTTCTTTATAGCAGGTTCATTTGATTCATCATTAAGGTTCAGAACAGATAAATCTTCTTCAATAACTTCAAGAGAGATTTTAGGCTCATGTGGATCAGTTTCATAAAACTTGATTTGAACAGATTCTTCTACACACTTGGTTATCTTATTGAAAACACTATAGCCTTTACTAGAAATAGAATAACCTAGGAAAATTCCTTCATCACTCTTGGATGCAAACTTGTCAAGATTATCTTTGGTATTAAGAATAAAGACTTTTCAGCCAAAGACTTTGAAGTAGTTAACCTTGGGTTTCCTTTGGTTCCACAACTCATAAGGGGTCCTCTTAAGAACTGGTCTGATTAAGACTCTATTGATAATATAACAATCTGTATTTACATCTTCAGCCAAAAAATAAATAGGTAGGTCACACTCATTAAGAATGGCTCTATCAATTTTTTTGTAGGGTTCTATTCCTTTTTTCTAATACACCATTTTTTTGAGGTGTCCTAGGGGCAGAGAAATTTTGACTTTAGCCATTGTGTGAGCAATAGGATTCAAATTAATGATTCTCAAACTCACGACCATGATCACTTCCCAATGTTTTATTCTTAAATCCACTAGGATCTCTAAAAATTTGGAGTATTTAACAAAGTAAGAACATGATTCACTTTTTTGAGCTAGAAAATATACCCAAGTATATCTAGAAATTTCATCTACTAAGACATAGACATAGTGCTTCCCATTTAAGCTAGAAACTCTAGATGGTCTAAACAAATCCATGTGAACCAACTCGAGAGGTTGAGAATTTGAGACTTATTTATTTGGTTTGAAAGGGATTTTGTGTTGCTTTCCCTTTTGAAAGGGATTACAAACTTTGTCATTTGGAAACTCATGTTTGGTTAGGTCTCTAACTAAGTTCTTCCTAGTAATTTTTCTAAGTGAGTGTATATTGCAGTGTCCTAATCTCTTGTGCAAATGCCAAGACTATTTATGAAAAAAATTTAAACAAGTAATATTTTGCTTGGATAAAGAATTAAAATCAACAGAATAGACATTTTCATTTTGCAGGGCAGAAAATACTAAATCATTTTTAGAATTAAAACATTGCAAGAATCATTTTCAAATTTAACATTAACACCATCATCACATAACTGTGAAATACGTAATAGATTATATTTATGTCTATCAAAAAATAAAACTTTATAAATTAATACTGAGTCAGTGTTACCAATCTGGCCTAAGCCAATGATTTTCCCTTTAGAATTATCACCAAAGGTGACAAAACCTCCATCAATTCTGACTAAGATTTTAAAGCATGAGAAGTCTCAAGACATATGTCTTGAACATCCACTGTCCAAGTACCAGGTCTTCCTACAAGAGCTCTTTAAGTATGTTTCCTACAAAACAGATTTAGATAAGAAATGATTTTGGTACCCAGATCTTCTTGGGTCCAGATAGTTTAACAATCAAAGCTTTTGGTACCCAAATTTGTCTTATGGGTCTCATAAAATTTGTAGAATCAACAGAATTTGAAAGATAACCCTTATTAGGTTCATAACTACGAATATAACTAGTTGAAGCATATAAATGTCCTGAACTAGAATTCGTAGCATTCTATCAAGATTTATAAATAAATATATTCTTAGTAAACTGTCTCTGTCCAGGTTTGTAGCCTATTATAGTAGTGTATTTTGGTGCAACTTGATTTCCTAGAATTTGAGTTAGTGTATCCTTTCCATTTTTGAATTTCTCTAAATCATTTCTAAGTTTCTCATTAGACATTTTCAATTTAGTTTTCCCCTTTAACAGTTGATCATTTTTCTCTTTTTCAATAGTAAGTTTAGTTTTACAAGTAGTAGTGAGAGTATGCTGTTTTTTAATGATTTGTATTTATCCTTAAGTTCATTTCATGTCTCTTCCAGCATATTACAATATTCAAACAATTACTCACAAGTCATGTTTTCAGAGTCATAATCAGATTCTGCACTATCTTTAGAATAATAAGAATTTAAAGCAGGAGTATCTTGGGTTACCTCTAATGTGTTTTTCATAAATCACATGTTTGCCTTATTTCTGGTTTCTGTCTCAGAAGCTTCAGATTCACTAGATCTATCCTTCTAAGCACTCCAATTAGCCTTCATAGACATTTTATACTTACTGTCCTTGTAATCATATTTCTTCTTGAATTTGAGCTTTGGGAAGTCTGCTTTAATATGTCCATTTCTTTTGCACTCATAACAAGCAACTTCATCACTTTTATCTGGATTTTTCCAATCCTTCTTCCAATGTCCCTTATTGTCATACTTTCCTTTGTAATTTGATTTTCTGAAAAATTTCTTCTTCCTATAAAATTTCTTAAACCTTCTAGCTATCTGATCCATTTCAGCATCACCATTAGAGTTTGCATTTTCACTGGTTGAACTACTAGTAGGTAGTTGAGCTTTATCGTTGTCCTTGCTCTTTGAAGCAGTAGTCTTGAAATCCACTAATTTCCTCTTCGGTTCATCATCTTCCTCTTTATTCACGTTGAGTTCTTCCTCATACATCATAAGCTTACCAATGAGTTCTTTGATAGGTAGAGCAGCAATGTCACATGACTCTCTGATTGAAACAGATGTGCCACTCCATCGATCTAGTAAACATCTCAAGATTCTCATAATTTGTTCCTTTGCTGGAACAACTTTTCCAAGTGAATTCATTGTATTGACTGTCTCATTAAACCTGAGATACATGTCAGAAATAGGTTCATTAATTTTCATTTTAAAATTATCATATTTAATTGTATAAGTATTTAATCTAATTTCTTTAACATTATTTGTTCCTTCATGATAAACACCCAAGGTATCCCAAATATCAAAAGCAGTTTTACAAGCAGAAATTCTATTAAACTCTTCATCTCCTAAAGCAGAGTACATAGAATTCATGGATTTACAATTATTATTGTAAGCAGTCTTTGTAGGTTAATACCAAGTGGATCTAGCAGTAGTGGGAAGTTTATATTTTGATTCTATGGTAGTCCAAATATCAAAACCTATGCTTTCTAAATGAATTTTCATTTTAAGTTTCCACTGAGCATAGTTTGTACCATTGATGAATGGTGGCCTATTAGTAGCAGCACCCTCTAGTCTATTATCCATAAATAGATTTTAAAAAGACAATTTAAAGAGATAAAAATTTAGAACTAACAAAAATTTAAGATCATTAAAGATGCAACTAAAATCACAGTTGAAAAATAGAGTATTCAAAAATCACTGAACAACAAAAACTAATCCTCTGATACCAAATGTTGGTTAGAGTGGACACTCAAGAGGGGGGTGAATTGAGTTCCTATTAAAATTTCTGTTGAAATATTGTCTAGTTAAAATCCCTTGATTTATAAAATATGTTAAACTGTAGTAAATTTATACAGATTGTAAATGTTCACTTAGCTTCTCAAAGATTGATTAGATCTCAGTTAGTTTAACCACAAGATCAAACTAACTCTTGAAATTAATCTACTGATTTACAATAAGTGTAAACACTTGGTAATTTAACTATCAAATTAGCTTCAAAATAATTATGTATTTTAAAGTAATAGCAGCGGAATAAATATGATATATGTCATATACATTAAACTTAAATAAAAGATACATAGTAGTTATAACAAGAGGTTCAGTCTCAAGCCGAGACTTAGTACTCTAAAATATATATATAAATTTGATCCACACCCTGGATCAGGGTTAAGAACAGTTTTACGAAACTGTATAGCCCACACAGGGACCTCTACCACTGTTCTTTATGGGAAAAAAACAAAGACCAGGTCACACAAGGACCTCTTCCGCAGTTGCCGTGGGTAAACAAACACAATAGAAAACCAGCTGTCCAGGTCAGACACGACCTCTACAACTATCCCAGTGGGAAATAAAACATGTAAGAGTTTGAGTGAGGATTTACAGATCCTATGATTAAAGTTCAGGAGATTGTGTGTGTGTAAAAATATAGCATATGACACACACTGCTCGAAAAGTAAATAATAAATTATAGAGGCAAAGATGTAGAGTTTAGAATGGCTCTAGTGATTGCAGTGCAGCTCTAGACTCGTTGGATTCAGCAGGAATGCTTCTGAGTTAGTCTTTGGTTTTTCTGTTGAAAAACAGAGTGTCGTAGTTTATCTTGTCTTCTTCAGAAATGATAAGGATGTCTTGATTCGTTGTGTGTTCTTCAGCGGTATTGGATTTCACTCATGAGAGTTCTTTGAAGGTCTTGCAATATCCTTCTTGTTCAGCATAGTGTACTCTGGTGTACGTAAGTTCTTCATGTTGTATATTCACGTTTTTGTAGTTACGTTATTCTTTGTGTACTGCATCTTAGTCTTTCTTATATTCCATGAGTTCTAGAAATAGGAATGATTCCCTTTTCATATGTACGAGATATGGTTTCCTGACATGCCAACAACTAACATTAAATAACATTAATTGCATTAAAAACCGCAAATATGACTGTTAGAATTATTTAAAATAATATTGAAAAAAGCATAAGAAACAGTGTCACAGTGATCATGGAATCAGTGTCTTCTTCACGGTGTCTGATCACGATGTCTGGTCACTGTGAGTGGTCATGAGCGGTCACGGTGTCTGATTCACGGTGAGTGGTCATGAGTGGTCATGGTGTCTGATTCACGGTGAGTGGTCCCGAGTGGTCACGGTGAGTCCTTCACGATGTCTGGGTCACGGTGAGTCCTTCACGGTGTCTGGGTCACGATGAGTCCTTCACGGTGTCTGGGTCACGGTGAGTCCTTCACAGTGTCTGGGTCACGGTGAGTCCTTCACAGTGTCTGGGTCACGGTGAGTCCATACTTAGACATATATCTGTATTTGTACTAAGATAGTGATATGCAGAATATTTGTTAAGGTTAATCATTAGAGATAATATATGAGAGAATTGTGATCATGCATAAGACTTGTAAAGAGTAATTAACATCTATAAGATTTGTTATTATAAAAACATGATGTGCACTGAAGATCAAGATTAATTAACAGTAATGAGATTTGTGATCATTAAAACATGATTAACACATGAAGAGTCCAACATAAGTATTTTAAAATTCTTTATAATAAATTAAAAATTAGTATAAATATATAAAATATCTATATATTAAATTATAATATCATTTATTATGCTATTATAATATAATATTTCCCCCCCACTACAAATATTTCATTATAACCATTGTTTTGGGTAATAACAACATTATCTTCCAATTTTTTTTTGGAATTTTATATTCTTGTGAATATGATAATGTTCCCCCATATTAAGAATGACATAAATTTTATAAGTAAAATATTAATTATTTATATACATTTTTATAATCATTTTTTTAATTTGTAAAATTAAAATGATGTTAATGAATCACGTTTCTTAGTGGTGACTGAAGACCGAGCATACACATAAGAAATGTTATAATGTCTTTAATGGGTTAATGTGTAAGTTATTGGATCATATAATAATTTAACAGATTCCATATTATTTCATAAATATTATGTATTATCAATATTTATATAATTTATACTATCCATGTAATTTTATTGTGGAAATTTAATTACATCGGTCCATGACTTGTAGTTTCCCATACACATGAGCAATGATTCTGTTTCCCATTTAATGGATAATGGGAGGATTAAAAATTATAACACCCACATTCTAAAATTTGTGTATATGGTGGATAATGGATTCATTATATTTTAATTATTAATATATAATTGAATTTTTTAAAATAAGAAGAAATAAAAATTTTGGTGAAGATGATTACCTTACCGAAGAAAAATGTACTTTGGATATGTTATGATGAACCATGGGGTTGGTATTTTGGGAAGATTAATAAATATAAAAAATGTATAATGACGTTTTGGAGGGATATTGTGAGTATTTTACACATATAAATTGTTCTATATATGTGAATATGTGAGCATATGCGATTTTATTTTATAATTGAGGTGAGTGGCATAATTTTAAATTTTCAATGTTTTTAAATAATATCAAGACAATTTTTTGTATAGATTGATATAACTATTTGATAATTTATGGTTTTATAAATAAATAAAGAAAAACTAAAAAATGTGGTTTTATACTCTTTTATATCCCTATAACTATTATCTATTTAGGATAACCGCTAGGTATACCTAGTTGATCCTTAATCTTGTTGAGAAATGTTTAATATTATTTCTATTAATTATGAAAAAAATAAAAGTGGTCTTAATATTTTTTTTAAAATATCATTATAAATATGGAAAACATTTTATAAAATTACATTCAGACATGTGGGATAATTTTATTTAAAAATAATTGCACAAATCCTGTTGAAATATAGATTCCCAAAAAAATGATTTTTTCAATCAAAAGATGATACTACATTAACTATATGAAAATTAATAATCACTATATTGAAATAAATTCATATATTTAAATATATATTATATAAATTTCATTAATATAATTCATTATTACTTAATAGTTTAACTAATTAATATGCGATGACCTTATACATTAAAAACAAAATATCTGAAAAATATCCCATTTTAGCTCTAAATGATCATATAATTATTTCGTTCAAATTTATAGTCAATATATAGAGAATTAATAATATTATAATATATTATTATAAATTCTACTAAAATATTCAAATTACACATTTTTGATTATTCATTTATTTTTGAGAAAAATTTTAAAAAACCCATTCGAGGTTTATATTGACCTTATATGTTTAAAAAATATTCATCCTCTAAAATTATATATTTTTTGAAACTAAATATTAAATTGTTTATTTTATTATAGTTTTACTAAAATGAAATTTTCATATTTTATAATTTATTCTCTTTTGTAACATTTCTATTGTGAACTATGTAACTATTGATATAATACCGAATGTGCCCTCATTAGGTTTATTACACAAATGTACCACTTTTCTAAAGCCTACATTCACCTACAAAATATATATATATATAGATATAATTTAATAGGAAACCACACAATATATACATTACCAAACTTTTGGATGATCATTTTATACTTAGTCTTATCCCATATACGCCAAACATGGGTTTTCACTGGGGTTTTATCTTCCTTATTTCTTAAAAACTATACTATCCATTGATACCAAAAATATTGAATAAATTCTTAAAAACATAAATTTTGTTAATTCCTAACAATCATTTCCCATAAATATAATATTATATCTAAAGGACTAAGGTTTTCTGAGTACTATACATACAAACACATCAAAATTAACATAAAACCTAAATTTTATTTAAAACTCCTCATTGTGATCCTAAATTCTATAGAACTTATAAGACTATATAATATATCGTGGAAAATTTAATAGGTAAAAGGGTGAGACAAAAATCCATAAAATGGATTAAATATATAAATAAATAATTACATGATATTAAAGAGGAAAGAATATGATATAATAAGTAATATGACAATATTAATGGTTAAATTTCATAAGGAAATAATTTTAGAAGATAATAATCATGTAAGAGTAATATAAAATATGATATTATAATAATAAGTAATCGATCACTCCCTAGACCATCATCACTAAGATGATATTGTGCCAAAGTGAATTATGATCACACCCTAATCCATAATATTAAATCTCATGAGATATAAATCATTTACTAATGAATTGGATGGATACATAATTCTATTACACCTATAACATTTTTAAATTCATACATATTAAAACCACATTTGTATATGAGACTATAAATATAATAAAGTATGATAAAACTGTGGGATAGAAACGAGTGTCATAATTTTGATTCTAGGTATAACTGGTGTCTTAATAACAATGATTCCAAATTTAATGAAAAATTAAATCATTTGGCACTTAATGTTTCCAAATGATTCATATGTGTTGATAATTGTGTAAACAAAATCTATTTCTTGGAAAGATCTTTGGTAGGAATGAATAAAAATGTTCCATTTGGGTGAATCTTTAAAATGTTTGTAACAGATGTTTTTAATAAATAAATAATGTATTATTTTCATTAAAATTTTAATTGAAAAAATATGTTTATCCATAATATTTTTTTTTATTAAATCCATTAACGGTTTTAAATAAATTACATGGGGGTGATGCTCAACATGATACAAGTAATTGGTCATTTCCCCTTAATTATTTTTACATAAAAGATGGAATTTTGAAAGGATCTAAAAACATGTATAAACTGAATAGTGAATTGAAAATTTATGTATGTACATATATAATGTAAACATACACTTAGAATAGAATAGTTACATAATAATAATATTTCAAAAAAAGATAGAAAAAGGAAGATAGCTTCTGCCCTACATGTATTGAATGAGGTATATATGTTCCTTTTCTATATTTTAAAACCAACATATTGAAATTTTATTGCATATATTAGTTCAATGAAATGATATTTTTAATGTAATATAAGGTAAATATAATCCTAAAAAGATACAATACTTAATTAGGTTTCCAATTAAAATTCACACTATTGGGGAAATGTTAATTATTGTAAATGTGGATAAATCATCATTTAAATTAAAGGGAAATAATTTTTTCATATTTTTATATTAAAATATTATTATAACTAAACAATGAGGATGAATTGAATACAAAGTTATCTCTCAATGTAGATATTTGTTTTCAAATAAAGACTGAAATAAAAAAATCAAGGAGAGACATTAAATATCATGAATTTATATTGACTTATGAGAAATCCCTTTATATTTTTATGAATATATAAATATTATCCTATAATAAGGAAGAGATAATATGGAAGCAAATATTCTAATTTAAATAATTATTTCTGATATAATAATACATTAGGGTAGTGGTAACACCATTTAAATAAATATTGGTGCATAATTTCAAGTCATTCCTTAATGAATGTTTATTTTTTTTGTACCCTTTTATTTACAGAAGCATTCTAATAAATAACCTTGAAATAGAGAATGACTGATATTGATATTCAAATTTCATGAATATATATAATTAATTCTATTATACATCTTACTAGAAGCATAAATATGATTATACACTGAAATATTATAATATTAAGTGATTATATTTTTATATTCATTTATTTCAAAGTCCATAAAAATTAATTTTAGTGAATTTTATAAATCGAACATTATTTCTCACCTCAAGTGAAATTAATGTTTTACATGGAAATTTGGTCCCATTCAATCATATGACTTTTGAAATAAATAAATTTAATGTTTCTATTTTAATTTTTTTTAAAATTTTATAACATATACTGTAACATTTTTTCTTTTATGATCGATGGATGAATCCTATGAGAATAATATTATTTTTGTACATGAATACATAGATTCTATGAACAATGAATAATGGGACTAAAGTCCATCAAACAAAAGTGGGGCCCAAAATTTAGTCCCAATAAAGATAAAAAAATTTAACTAGAGTGATAAAATACTCATGTATATTTAATACAACTGTTTCTAGAGATAATTATGATGTTTTCATGTAGATAATGTGAAACAGAGAAGAAATGTAAATGGTGTGAAATGTTTGAACACCCATAAAGTCATCTCTCTCGAATGATCTTAACATCCAAATGGATTGCCAAATTTTCTTAACAATCTGAAAATTTTAATTGGAAACATGTAATAAGTTATTTTTCATATGTGACCCCTTTAGATTCTACCATACTCTGTTATAAATTTACATGTCTACAAGGGGGTGAATCTGGATGATTTTTTAATCAATATTAAAACATAAAATTTCCCTTTATTTTCTCACCATCCTTTTGACTCACTCAATTAATGGTGTTGGATTGTATGGATGGTTGGATGACCTAATAATCCAAATATTACTATATATTTATATGGTGGTAAATGTGTTTATCAATTAATCTAATGTTTTCATTAAATTCTAATTTTACTCTTAGAATTTGTAATCAAATGTCTTGTTTTTCTCAGGTATATTTTTTTACAAAAATTTATTTATAAAAATTATTCCAATTATATTTTTTATATACATAATAATATATCTTTGATACTGCTCAATCAAGGTTTTAACATTTTCACACAATTCCTTTTGAATTTCTTCACATAATGGTCGTGTAATTGTTTTTATCATTTTTCTTTACCAATTCCCCCATCAGATGTCTACATCAGATATTTGTTGAAAGATTAGAAAAAATGTAGAGATAAATATCCTATGGGATGATAAAGTGGAATAAAATTTGTTTTGAATGGATTTTAATTTATATGATTTAATATTTAAATCATTACAATATTTTTTGATTTATATTCGATGATCTATTTTCACTTTATCTACATAGACATTAAAAACAACCCATTTTGAGTGCTAGTATGATAATATTCCTTAGAGTAATCATGAAAGTGATTGTATAAGTTTAATGGTGGTTATCCATGATTTTTTTTAATTAAATTGGAGAATGATATAATTGATTTATCTCATTGTTTGCATACATCTTTAAATAGTTATTGGAAAATACACTAAAAATTAATTATATCCATTCTGTCCTTAAAAAGATCTTAGAATCAACCTATAAACATTAAATAATTTAAAATGAAGACATTTTATTATTATTGTCTTGGTTCTTCAAATTAAATAACATTTTATAGAAATCAAATCACTCCTAATAGTTTTCCACTACATAGACAAAACCTCAAAAATTGTAGTGTCTGTAGGTTTCTTCTTTGGTATATATAGAATGAATCCTTATGTATACATGAAAAATGCATATATTTATATGGTCAATTTTTGCAGAAAAAAAATCTCCATTTATAGGGACCCATGTACATATCTTATACCAATACAATCTATCTGTACCTATATTGGAGTGTCATTAAAATCTCCAATCCAATTTTGATTCTACTCTAAGGGAGTGTCTTTTAAATCACCTCATTAAGAACCCATGGTGGATTAAAATGAAAAATAAATATTTAGAATCAAAAAAAATATGGAATTATATAGAAAAATTGTTGATTGAATAAAACACACTTGATGAGATTTAAATTAAAGTGATTATAAATGTTTAAAAGATCAATTTCTAGCCATCTCAACAATTATTGAAGGGATAAATGTTAGGGAAGTTAATGATGCGTAAAAGCCTATAAAAAATAATCCCTAAAATAATCATTATCAATATCATTATCAAATGGAGATAATGAGTTCCAAAATCACATCATAGTGGTTATAATTAAAAATCATTAAATCTTATGAGGAACCTATCTCAACACTTGATATCTGCTCCATAACATTATGTTATGTTTCTAGTTTCGTACAATCATCTCAATAATTAACTGAAAAAAAACCATTGTACATGGTATAGATTCATTGGGTAATTTAATTATTTGATACTCTTCAAATCCAGAGGAAAGCTATTTTTTTTATTCATAAGTGGAAAACATGGAATCGTGGATTGAGTGTCCTAAATATTGATACGATGATGATTTTTTTGAAACACCAATCACGAAACCATTGCGATAAAAAAACATTGATAACATAACCAGTCTAAAAATAATATATGAAAATTTTTGGTTGAATATTCTAATCATATGGAAGATATTCAACATAGTAATTTTGAAATTGTAACATGATTCTGTTAATATTTCCAACATGTTTCCAACTGTATTAGCCAACCAGAGCTCAAATTCAATGTCCATACATGCACTCAAAACTATTTGATAATAAATGATAATAGAAAACATATTTTCATTATTTCATAATCTATTTAAGTTAACATAAGAGTATTTTTTCATGATGTATTTTCAAATACTACCAAAGCTACGAAATCAACCATTTTTTAATAACCATGTATTTTCAAACTAATTTTTTATTATTGGTTTTCACATGAAATTAATATTCATAAAAAATCAATATCAATAATGTTTATTTGTAGAAAATGGGGTCCTTAAAATGTATATTGTTTTTATTGGTTAATGTATCGGATCTTATATAAGCTAAGGACTATTAATTAAGCCCTTTTTGGGAGGCAAAATAGCTCGTGAATTTTTTTTATATATTTTTTGTTTTCTAAGGGAACCCCTTGGCATTTCTAATGTTATATAATTTATCTTGTGTGAGTTAATTATGTGTTGATTAATTTTAGTATTTGAAAATATAGCCTTTGCCTTTTAAATTTCATACCCATCCATCAATCATCCCCCTAGAGTCTATATTTGTCATGACGAAAAATTGATACATGTTTTACTAAAGGCTCATCAACATCCAACTAAGTGATTTTATTCCTTGATTTCTTTTTAAATAACATTCCCTCCTGTTTGATCCAAATTATTATCCATCTATTTTATCTTATGTTTCAAAACTAAGGGTTTTTCACTCTATGATGGAGGGGGAGTAAAAATATGGGATTTTTTTATATAGATATTTTATTAAAAATCTCAATTCAATCAATAAAATTTAATTAATAACCCTATGATGCATTAATATATACATTTAAACATGAATCATGTATTTAAAATTATCCTTATCTCAATGATTATGATTTTAATGCATGTTTAAAATCATGAATATTTTTCTTAGTAAGTGTTGATGTCTGATCTAATCAGTCTAATATTAAAATGTCTTCATTTTAATAAAATTCCACAATGTAAAAACATTTTTTTGTATGTTTTAGTTCACGGAGCTCTTTCATAGTTGAATAGGGATTGTGCCACTTATAGTTTAATTTTTGTCCCCAAATATTAATACAATGACCACAAAAAGAAATGTTTTCCCCAAATGTAATGTTTCTAGAACATGGAGTTCATGAATCCATAGTTTTATTTCCTATAGTTAGTATTTATGTCTCTACTATAGATCATGGAACTGAAAATATGCGCAATGTTCAACATTTAGTGATCATGACTCCATAGTTGTATTTTCCCAGATTTAGACATTTTATATCTCTTTTAGTAAAATAACAAAAAAAAAATTGGATAATAATATATAGGATTAACTTGACTCTCACTAAGAGAATCCATTTTTAACCCTGAATAATGAAATAATCCCCTTGGTTTTTGAGTTACTCAACACATAATCATACTTAATTGATATTGTATGAAATTTGGAGATGGATTTGAAAAATGGAATGGTCTTTGGATATGGATATTCATGCAAGAATTAAATTTTTTAAAATATTTTATTTGGTTTTATGATAGTTTGGAATGATGTCTTATGGTGATCATTTTATATAAAAATATTTTGGAAAAAAATTAAATTAAATTCATATTTTTTAGAATCTTTTTGCTTGGAACTAGAAAAACTCATGTAGGGGGGGGGGTGTGATTATCCCTTCAAAGATGATATGATTGATTTATTATCTTTTAATATTAATGTGTTTGACGGTCCATAATCATCAATTTATTTAATTTTAAAAATTGATATTGTTTTCACATTAATTGTGAAATTCATATTTAATGTGAAAATATGGATCCAATCATTAATCTGTATCTAGAAATAATTCTATTAATTATTTTATTTCTATATATTGGTATATTATTTATTATTGTGATTATAACAATTTACCATTTAGTATTTATGATTAATCCCATGTGTAGATGATTAATTTTGGGCGGGAATACAAAAAATTTATTTACATTTTATAATAGCCTTAAGGCCTATCAATCTAAAGTTATGACCATGATATAAGAACAATGAACATGAAAATTTTTATATAGAAGGATAATAATTCAAGGAATAATTTCAGTCACCTATTCCCAGAGCTATTTCTAATGTTTTCCTGGAGTTGAAGGTAACCCATGTTGACATTTAAGTGGTGGGCCAGACTTGAACACCCATATTGTCATCCCACTAGATCAAGAATAACATCCATATGAATGTTCTAATTTTCCTAATAATTCGAATTATATTATAGGAAACAATGAAGAGTATATTATACATCTACTATAACTTCATATTTATCCATAATCAGTTACAAATCACATGTTAACAAGGAAGATAAATTTAGATGACATTTCTTGTCTGCATTGAAACGTCAAATTTACCTTGATTTTAATACCCTCCTTTCTAATATATAAATTAATAGGTAAGGAATGTATTGATGATGTTTTGGACTAGGTATTAAATTTTACTCTATATAAATATGATTGCAATGGAAATTATATGCATGTATTCCTTTATATATAAAAGTCTAAATTCCATTATAATATTATTCTTTCAATCTGTAATCACATATTTATTTTTTCCCATGTAAGTTTTTTTAACCATAATTTAATAAAATAAAATCTTCTTATTCTTTTTTTCATTCATTATTAATATCACCTTGACACTGTTGAATCATACTGTATATTTTTTCAGGCCAATCCTTGTGAATTACTTCACAAAAATATAGAATGATCATTTTTAATGTTTATATTCATCAAATCTCCCTTCATAAGTCTGTCTCCTACTTATTTTGATAGATTACAATCAATGGTGTGAAACCATATCATCGATTGATCCCTGTGAGTATCAATGGAATGAATTTTATGTTATTTTATATTCAATAATATTTAAATAATTTCATTATTTTAATATTTTTATTCGATTTTTTATTATCTCTTTATCTTTATCGACTATAATGATGACACATTTTGAGTGATAGTACGATCAAGTTCCATTGTGTTATCATGAATGTGATCATGTGTTGTACATTGAAAAGTAGTTATCAAATCCTAAAAATTTCTACAAAACATTAACATAGTGGATTCTAAAACACCATTAAACTATTTTGTTTATGATTCTAGATTTATCCATCAGTGGTGGACATTGAAAATTATTATTATTTATTATTATTTAGTTTATAATATATATATTCAATATTTAGGGAGATTTTAATTTTAAAAAAATAGACTAATATTGTTCCCTCTTATGAGGTAATTTTTTTGAATTTTTTTATGGACCATGTTTAGAGGAAAAGTATAAATTAGGTGTGTACCATTAATCACTCCTCCCCCATTGAGGGTGAATTCACTCATTGTTGTTCAAACAAAATATTGATATCATTCATGGTTTTAGAATCCACTACATAGCCCTATCATCAAAAATGATGTCATTGTTTTGTATTATATGAAAAAAACATGCATGAAGGGATTTGAAATGTTTATTTGGTAATGATATCCTATTTCAAAATACCTTATTCAATTGGTTATATTTTTTCAACAATAACCAATAATAATGAATATGATAAGTATTGTGTTTTATAAAACCATCATATCTGAAAATGGTATCTTCATTTGAAAATCATGTAATGAATATGATATAATATACATTATTTTTAGGAATGATTAATAAAATTTCAATGAAGTAGTTGAAAATGAAACTATAAAACAATTCATCATTAACATTAAGAAAAAAAATTCTATGAATATTAAACAGATGAATCTGTACCATGAGCTATAAAATTATACAGACATTTCAATTTATCTATGATTGTTGAATTTCATCAAAAAATAATCATGTGGAATTTCCCATGAATATGTTTATTTGGGATTAAAGGAATCATAAATACTATTTTGGAAGATCCTCGTATACATTATGTTATTGTGGAACCTTATCAAAAATTAAGAATGGATAATATATCATTATGGGGAATGTGATTCAACTATATATTTCTAACAGAGATGGAAAATCCATACTAATTGTTGAGACAATAGTATATATGTTTTAGGGTTCTGATTAATCCCGTATATTCACTCATATATTTCTTAATCACAATAGCAATTCCTTCAGTTACATAAACTAATACCATAAACCATCAATACTCAGAAAACAATTAATTAGAGTAGACGTATTATATATATTCAAATAATAAATCCATGAAATTTAGATGTTTGAGTGTCTCATTTCAGTGAAATATTAATAATCCATTCAATTAGTTTCATTATTAATGAATCATATCATATATTAGGAAATGATTAATGTAACTTTCATATGATATCAAATATCATAACATACTACATAACAACAACCTTAAATATAATAATTTTTCTATATAGAGTGACATACTCTAAAGAACACAATAAATATCTTGAAAATAATATTATTTATTGTATATTGATCTAATTAAAAAATTCCTCTATGGGATATAGGATCATCATTTATGTCTAACCATTTATTATACATAAACATTCCAATGAACCAATACTAAGATAAAACAATAACAAAATTATTTTTTTTAAATTAAAAAATTATGGTTGAGAAGAAATATTACTTATTACACCAAAATTATAGGAGGCTATGAAACCTTAATAATTTATGATATATTTTATTTTAATCATATTTGATCTCTATGATTGCTTACGGAACACACAACCCAAAGTCTAAATGAACTACAATACAGTATATTGTCACATCCAAGCTCTAAACATGTACGTTATATGAATTGATAACTAAATTATAAATTGTATATGGTAAACAAATTTATTAATTAAATTAAATTTTTATATATGAAATAATTATAAAATAATAATTATTTGGAATTAATATAAAATGATTTATGAAAAACTGTATTTTTTTAAATAAAATTATTTTCTCAATTTTTTCACAAGTATATGAAAATTTATTTTTTCTCATATTTATGTATGATATTATTCATATTAATAATAATTGTAAAAATCATAATGTAAAAAATATATTTATGTTATTTTTTGTTAGTTTTTTGAAAAGATGATTTTTTGATGAATAGTGACAGTACTAGTTCTTCAAATGAATTATCATTTCATTTATAGTATTTAATAACATAAAAAATTATATCATATTATTTAAAAGTAATTTCTTTATTTATATAGATATTAATCAAATTTAGTACATTTAAATTAATTTTCATTTAATTTTTATATAATAAGGTTTTAAAATTTCGAATATATTCTCTTTGAAAAACCGCTTTGTCGTCACATGTGTGGGTTTAATACTAAATTAATAGTTAAAAATCTGTTAGTTGAATTTAAATAAATGTATAAATAATTTTTATTCAGAATTATATATATTAAATTATTACTCAATAACTTTTTTTACCATATTGATATGTAAAAACAATATAAAATATTTACCATGATTATTGAAAAAATATGTTTACAGGAGAAAAACTAAGAAGATAAGGTTTAAAAAGACAATCAAAATTCTCAAAAAATAATTTAATGGAAATATTAATACTATATAACCATTATGGTTGAATAATTACCTATTTTTGAGGCTTTTTGAAGATAAAAACAACGGTGTTATTGATTATTTATAAAAATTTCATATGTTTCTTCTCCCCTACTAATAAAATATTACAAACATTTCTCTCATATTAGTACCTCTAAAGAAATAATTTTCCCAATACATGACAAAAAAACAACTTCATCTCCTTCCAAAAATCCTTGAAGCCTTTGATTCATAAAAAAAATCAATGTTAGGGAGGAATTCGAAGCGAACCAAAAAAAGGATTCTAGAAAATATTTGACCTTATTAAAAATGAATTTCTATTTTGATTCTTCTTCCACCACCTTCATATATAATTAAACCATGATTATATAATAACCATAGTGTATAAAATATTTATAGATGTTATTTTTTAACTTTCATTAACTATTTCTATCACCTCTTACAAATATTGATAAATATAACCTTTGATCATGTCTATGAAAAACTACCACCTTGCAAACCAATGTAATATGTTTTCATAAAAACAAAGAAACGATATATATAATGATATATTTAACATATTAAAATTATATTTATTTTATTATTTTACTTTTATAATATTAATATCACCAATTCCTTTTTTACTTTCCATTCCTCTTTAAATACGACAGTGTAGCTCGTCGGTGTGATAGACGACCACCTCATGAAGCGATGTTATTTTATTTTCGTATTCACATTAAATATAATGTAAAATTGATATATTTAATGAATATATGTTCCATATATTAAATGATATTTATTCTATAAAATTAATATATCACCAAATTCCAGATCCTTTAGGTCATTAATGAAATGCGATCATTGTGTTTGCATACATATGACCAACCATATCCACAATGCAATGTGATCCACATTCATTGAAAAATATTCATGAATAAGTTTAAAAATGTATCTAATGAGAAAATGATATTAAAAAAAATTAAATCTGATTCTACAGTATGGATCTATACCAATACTAATGAACCAGATCATTCATGCCAAAATATAAATGAAAAAACAAGGTTGTAAAAACCTGAAACAATATTAATAATGAATGCTTATTAATGAACGAGTGATATAATGTAACAAGAGGGTAATATATTATATTATTATTATAAATATTTTTATTTTAAAAAATAATAAATTGATTAAAATAATTATATTTTGGGTTGTATATTGTCCATCCAAAAGGAAGCGTGAGATAACAGAATATTTCGTAATATCTCGTTCAATTAGTAATCTTTTTTTTAATATGAACTTAATTTATATTTTATATTTTATATATTTCCCATTTTAAATGTAATTAAATTAATACTATAATTTTTATTGTAATTTATATTTCATATTTAAATATTCATCCAATTTGGATTTTATATAAAATTCACCATTATGTAAGGGACTTCCTCTCAATTTTCCTTTTCAGAGGCATATTTTATTATTGTGCATCAAGATTATTATATATTGTGTATATAATTCCAGTTTTACATTAAATATTATGAAATTTTCATAAATCGTGTTATTTTAAGTTTCAATATGAATTATTACATCCATGTTTTTTATATGAATACTTCCAACTGTTAATTTATTATGCATCAATTTCCATTTGAACGATAAATTTATTTTAATATGAACAGACCAGAATGGATCAGATCATGAGTGAAACCCATACTACCAAAAATGTATGAAACAAAAATATAATGTTTAGGTGATTACATGTTTTAAAATTAGTTTGTAAAAACATGATAATAATTGAAAATTAACAAGGGTGACTTTAAATCCTCTAAAAAATCTTGGAAGGACATGGTAGATACCATCATGAAAAGATCTCATTAGTGCATCTTCTCCAATTTCAGCACAAATAAGACATTCATACCAAACTACATAAACTATCAATAAAAACACGATTTTCTATATCCAAATTTCCCATGGATATGATCCCTTCATGAGGCCTTCCCACATCTATAAACCATGAATACCACTCACACTGATGACAACTCATGAATCCATGTTATGATATCATCACATATGAGAAACAATAGACTCAAACGATACACAAGAGAGTTATTTCCACAAAAGATGATGATAATAAAAATTAGGATTTCAATCATGATCAAATTCCACTCTATCAAATATATGTTCTCTGATACTTAGATAATCATAAAAAATTATCTCCATGTTACAATATCGTCCAGAAGACAACGTTTCTTGTTCCTCGAACTAAAGATAGAAGTCATCATTGTATCCTTCCATAATAAAATGTGTACATTTTTTCATTAATTCTAGCCTCTTCCTCATATCCATATGAGGAATGGTCTTTTTTATCCAAGGATGTGGAGGAACCCCCTTCATCTGAGGATGAGGGTGTAGATGGATTTTCATTAACTACTAGCTATGGAGGAATGTTGGCCTTCTCCAACTGAATCCCCACTGATCTAGTGACAACATTTATCTCCAACATAGAGTAATAAATTCATTTTTAATTCTTATTCGGATGGAGAATAATAAATCCATCATAGTCAGTAATAGGTGTTTTTTACATTTTTTGGAACACAAGTATGGATATTCAACATCAATTTGATGGATTCTGTCATGATCATCATTATTAGAACTAATAAAAAGAATGAGACTTTTTTGTCACCTGATGAGTGGTTAGAATAGCTCATGATTTGTATAAAATTGGTTTGGCATTATTGACAGCATCCACATATCTAGTGAAAACATCAGTTTGAGTGCACTAATGCTATGCTAGACAAGAATTTGGGACAGAGGGAGAAATCACTCAGACATCAGGATTAAAAAGTTCACCTTGTTCATTAGGAATCTGTCTCTATTTCTCAATCATAACAAATTTCCATTTATTTTTCAAAGTTTTCTAATTAGAATGATTTCTTATTTGGAGGGGGGATTCCTAGGGACACAATTCCAAAGGGAGTGTCTGAGATTTTGGTATTTCTAATAGTAGCTAGGTATGTCTTTATAGACATCTTGTTTATAAAAACCAGTGTCACCATTTTTGGAACCAGAAAACTGAATGTAGGAATTACATAAGGTCAACCTCAAAATACACATGAAAATAGATGTTATTGTGAGATTCTGAGTGGTAGAATCCATTTTGATAGGGTTACCTATTAATTTATCAAAAGGGAAGATGGTGATTTGTTTGAAAAAGTGCATCAACAGTCCTTGGAAATCTATCCAAATGGGGTCAATAAAGTATTCATAGTTAAAATCAATGACAGGGGACCATTTTATAATCTTCATTGAGCAACCTCTAATTGTCCAAGATCCCCTAGACAAAATCTGATAATAGTCATTCTCAGAGGAATGACATATCGCAACATTAGATGAGTTGAGAAGACTGATCTCGAAATCTACAAACCAAATTGATTCGAAATATTTTTGAAGGATGTTCAGTGGGGGTCAATAATTAATGAAATTACCATCATGAACAAATCTGAGATCTAAAGATTGAAATATAACCTCTTCACTTGAAAAGGAAATGACCGTGTGACCTTTATGATGAAACTGCTTCGGTTGAACTGATATAGATATCATCTGGGAGACATCATGTTCAACACATTTTCCATTAGTGTTCCCGGTAACCACATATTCAAAGCTACGAGAATTGAACGTGGGAGGGTATCATCGTTCTCCTCCCTCACTCTCTCTCAGCTACTCCATCAATCACCTTTTCATTTATTGATAATTAATGTGAACATATTCTATATTATGTTGTTTATATAATACAACATTTTTTAATTTAACATGAATAAATATTTATTAATTATTATTAATGTTTCATTTCATGTTTATTATTCAATGGGTTAACATTTAAAAAGTTACCAATAACGTTAAATGGTTGTACATTTCCGATAATTTTTTGATTTTAACATTATATTGAAAAATTAACATATAATAGTAATTTAATATTTTAAAAAACATTTTTTAATATAGATATTACTTCATAATGAATATTATTATTCCCAAAACCATTTACAATTTTTAAATATGTTGTTTAGTTTGAATGTAATTTGATAATCTGGTTAAATATTGAAAAAATGCTTCTTTTACTAAATAATGATTTTGAATGATAATGAATATACATTCGTGAATTATATATATTATTCTATATATGATGAATTATTCCTACAAGTATTTATTTTTGGTAACTAGATTTAGAATTCCCATCGATGCTTCAACCAGTCTCATGAGACAAATCTATTTTCCAAATCATATAGCTTTTTACATAGTAGTTTTAAACTTTCTTGAGAATGGTCATGAATGTATAAGTATAAATGATAAACGTGATCATGTAATCAAATATTTAATTATTTAATTCATTTATAATTAAATTATTATTTCTATTTATGATATTTTATCAATGATATTATCTCTGGATTCATTTCATTCTTCAATTATGTATTAAATGGAATCTATGAACATTTATTTGATGTTCCACAATTATTATTCCTTATCCAATTATTATTTTAAATTCATTGATTTAATAGAATTTTTATTAGGTAATGTAACATACTATATTGACTATTAATTATTGATCCATGATATTTTCATTCATATATATCCCTTACTGAGCATTTCATATCACCCTTATTTTTTTCCTATCCGAATGATTTGTAGAATAATTATTGGAATATGTTCAAGGATATAATATTTCTCAATTAATACGTTATTTATTATATTTTTGTATAAAAAATGGGAATCATTTACTTAATGGGTTCTCTCTAAAATAAAATCTGATCAGTCCTTTAGGATGTCACCACTTGAATCTATGCCATTTTGATAAACCAGACATGGATCTGGTTTATTGGATTATATGTAATAACAGTTGTATGAAATACAAATTTATAGAAATTTGGGTAATCATATTTAGAATAATATAAGTTATGGAACATAAAATCATTCTAGTGTTTGATGAAATTATTTCAAGATGATCCTAATGTTATGGTATGTTATATATTTTTTTCCATGATATAAATCCCTTTATAGACACTAAATAAAGAAATTGTTCTAGAACTAATTTACATGGGAGTAATAATATAAAATAATTAATTTCTTTTTGAATCACAAATTTCATGGTATACGAAAAATGCCTTACTGAGAACTTGATTTGGTACTTACATGGGATATGATTTGGATAATTCATTTTTTTATTACAAAACATTATATAATATTACAATATATTATTAAAATGAATGATCTTAGTTAAAACATAGAGTTCTTAGATTGATACGAAGGTTTCAATATTATATGTTTTCCCCACAATGATTAATTTTTCCCTTACTATGATTTTTGGTTTCTTTGAATGAATTTATCATGAAAGAATCAAGATTAAATTGAATACCAAGGAAATTGTACTGAGTTTGAGAATCCTAATGGGGTGATTATATGTATGAATATACCGTGATTATTCATAATTAGTTAAACTAAAAAATATTATAAACATATATCTTAACTAAACCATGATTTCTCCAATGAATAGATTGATAAAGTTCCCTATGCTCATGATTGGTGGAGACCATCTAGTTAAAAATGTTGATTTCCATATTATTATAAATGTGTAATGTGATATCCAAGATTATTCCTCAAAGGACTGGTAAATTTTTTTATTTTTGGAAAAGAAGGGATAAAAATGATTTTCTGAGGAAAATGAGGAATATGATGAAATAATTATATTTCATCCTGTGGATATATTTATAGTACATTATCTTAAATTTTCAGAACCTATGTAATATCCTACTCATTTTACATTTTCTAAAGGTTAAACCCTTGAAAAGATAGGACTATTTTGGTATAAATGGTTTTACGTATTTATATATTGGGATTAATGAAATAATTTTTAGAGTTATTTTTTTAGAAAATTTAATATGATTATAATAATATTAAAACATATAATGATTTTTTAATATTTTAAAATAATATATATCTTACTTAATTTCAGAGTCATGAATACCATTATGGGTTCTGATTTGAAGGTTGATCATAAGTTCAAAGTCTTAAAACCCATTTTTTAGGTTTTATTTGATGGGATTTCCAATGATAAATATTATATTTAGAGTCATTTATTATAATATAACCCATTGGATTAGTATAAGAAAGATCATTTCAGGAATAATGCCATTAATTGTTTTGGACATGAGAATAAATGTATTATTAACCATTAATGATTATCATAAGATTGATTTTTTTGTAATTATAGGTCATTAAAATATTATAATATCATGGTCATTAAATTAATATGTTTTTGGAGAGAGGGAAACGTATATACTAGGATAAAACTCACAACCTTTGAAAAGGTTGTGAGGCCTGAACCCTAAACTGAAGGATCAAAAGGGTTTAGCTCCTCCGACTACCCTATGTTATGACCTCATAAATATGTCATTTTTTTATAAGTTTTTGGAATAAATATTAACAATTAACAATTGGTGTTATAGTAGAGTTTGATAGGTAAATATATTATATTGAATAACTTTTTCTGACTATATTGGAAATGGAAATTACTCAATGATAGATAGAACAACATGCAACACTTTTATGGAAATTATGACCCATTAAAAAAATATCATTACATTGTGTAACAAAATAAAAATTTAGGGATATTCATTTTTTGTATTAAGTAAGGAATTGGAAATTTATCAATGAATAACCCAGGATTAAATTGTGTTTTCAAATTAAAATTTATAAAGATTGAATATTTTTTATATCAATACACAATACAAAAATTATTTATCTATTTAATAAGTATATTGAAAAAAAGTTATGTTATTAACATGAAATCTGATTAATTATATGGTCTTTCAAATTTTCATATATTTTTCAATAAGAGGTCCTTATCATTCTATTGATCAATAAATTTCTTTTGATCATTTTCATTGATCACTCTATATAATTATTTAAATTGTTCTTCAATGTCTATATATTACCTTATCTCCAATGTTCTCCTAATAAGAAAATTATGTATGTTTTATTTTGAATGACTATAATATTTACCTTCCAATAATATCAATAGTATTTTTTATTATACCTTTTATGATTTAGGTTTTTAAAAATTGATATTTATATATTTAAAACCCTTAATTAATGATATAATGTTTAAATTATAAGTACACAATTAATTGTATGTGAAAAAATGTAACAAACAAATATTTTAAAAGAATGAAATTTGTTTTGATAGTTTATATAAAACAAAATACAAAGTTGATACAATAATGATACAGTCTAAGACATTATATAATATTAAATTTTAATCAAATTTTATCTCCTTGATATCAGGTGGAAGTCAGGACCCTGAGTCTAAAAGTACTCTAATATTTTATACTTGTATAAGCCAACATTGAAATTTGGGGAGTCAATATTTATTACTAAATTATAAAAATATATGTTTTAAACATGTATATAATAAATTCATTGGATAAAAATTTATTTTAATTAAACTATGAATCATATAAAAATGGAAATATTAGTATGAAAATTGTCATTTTCAAATCAAATAGTTTTATCAATTTTGTGGCATTTATAATAAAATTAATTTTTTAAAATTTTTGAAAATTTATTTGAAAAAATAATTTTAAATTTTTTAATCATAATTTAAAAATTATCTTGAATGTAATTTTTTATAATTTTTTAAGAAGTTAAATATTATAATGAATTGTTAAAAATATTAATTTTAACAAAGAATTATCATTATTTTTAATTAATTTAAAAACATAGATATTTTTTAAGATAGTATAAAATTAAATATTATTGAGATTATACATATATTAATATAATTTAGTTTTTGGGAATAAATTTAATATATTATTTGGATATAATTATCATTTTTTTATCATTGACAATTTGATACCTTAATATCACGTCACATCTTCTGGATTAATTTTAAAATAAAATTTATCAATAATATGAATTAAATATGAAAAAATGGACTCCAAAATTATAATCATAAAAATATATATCTTTATGTTTGGTATAGAAAATTACTGACCTCAAAAACTAGTAAAATTTATTAACCATTATTAAAGAAAAAGTTTGGATTATCCAGGGATTGAACTAATATGATAAAAGATATAATTTCCAAAACAACCAGAAAAAAACATTTATTCCCATATTTAGAAACTATATACACATAAGTTTCAGACTAAACCGTTTTCTATGGCCTTTGGAATGATAAACAACATGGGTTAAATAGATTCTTTTCAAATTATTGCATGTGTGTCCTCTAACCCACTTATAAATTGATACCCAAACTCATATCCCCTTTAAAAATACTATGCAATTTGTTTAGAAAAAATAAAATGATTACAATCCTACCAACATCTTAGTTACCTTGTTTATTAGAAAGTCTTCCTATGAAGACATTGGTGCATACCGAAATATGTTATCTGAAGAAGGGGTAACATTATAAAATGAGAATTTTTAATACGTTTCTCCTAAAAAAGTTATTATTATATTACAAAAATATATTGTTTATAATTAAATATTTATATTAAATATACTAAAATATTGTTATATTGTGTTCACAACCCTTATCTATCTCCTCATCCATAAAATGGGAAGTGAAGCCATTAATCGTGTGTACAACAAAATTCCAGCTCACAAATAAATATAATTTATTTTCCATCACCACCATTCATTTCCTGATAAAATTATGTATTTAATAAAAATATATTATAATTATGAAATTTTTATACATATTAAATTTTATTATCTTATATAAAATTTTAGTTACCAATATATTTAAATTACAATAATGTCATTTGTGGGTACGACATACTACCACATTATAAACCGATGTGACTTGTTTTTCACTTGTGATTTACATGGAAATAAATATTTAAAATTTTAATTAATATATTTTATATATATGACCTGATATTTATTATTTTAAATTTATATATCAACTATTTACTTATCTTTTCACTTGTTAGTGAGACGATATCATAAAATAGGAGTTCATATGAACTATAGTATACATGAAGAGATGTGATTTAGTTTCAATGTCCAATAATAAAAATGATTATAAAAATGTATCCAATGAAAAAATATATTTATTAAATAAAATTATTTCTGGTGATGATGGTTATATATATGATAATGAAACATTTATCACATCTGATCAAACATGAACAAGAAAACAAAGATGTTAACATTGTAAACAATAGTAATAAATACTAATTATTAACTAATAAGAGATAAGATGTTATAATCGGATAATATATGATATTATAAGTAGTAATATTGTTTGGGTTGTAACTATTACAATTATTAAATCCATTATATATGATCTCAAATGATGTTAAACAAAAGGGAAGCACTAGGAAACAGACTTCATCTGATTTTCGTATTCATTAAGAAATATGTTATCATTTTGAACCTAGTTTATTTAGATAATATACTTAAATCCACTTTAACTTTTAATTACATGAATTTTTCTTATTTCATAGTAATTTAATTATAAAATCCAATTTCTTATTATAATGTAATTTGAATTTAAAATTACCACGTTGTAAGGGACTTCATCTCACTATCAATTCATTGAGTCATATATTGTTATTTTTAACTAAATTTAATTTATATGGTGTACAAACATTCCATTTTATTGGTAAAATCATGAATCATTAATAATTCACATTATTATAGGTTTTAATTTGAACTATTTCTCCTATATATATTTTACATGAACATTACCTTGCGGTAACAGACTTTATCTCAATTTCCATTTCATTCACACTTATTTGTTAATATAAAACAATTCAAATTTATATAGTGTATATATATTTAATTTTATGTATCTAAAAATAATATTTGTTTTTAAATATTTTTATATTTAAATTTCATGTTTATTATCTATTGGATTAAAATTTAAATTTAACTAGTAAGGTAAAAAGCATTGTAAATTCTCACATTGTGTTGTGATTATTATCTTAATCTATAAAAGATCTGATTCATGTCATAATATTTCATTAGAAAGTTTATTTCTCTTAAAAATAAATATTCTTGAATTATGGATATGATTATTTCCTAAACCACATAAAAATCTCATATATGTTTTTTCTTTTATTGTAATTTCATAAACTATTTAAATATTGATAATTTAGTATCCCTTACTAAAGACAGATATTGAATGGTAAATAATATTGATTAATATTTTAAATATATTATTTTATATATGAGTAATGATTTTGAAATACAGTTATTGGTGGGGACATGTTATATATAGTCTATATATGCATTGACATTTCTCTTGAGAAGAATCCATTGGCTAAATATGAAATGTTTTTACCATGTTATTGTAAACTATCTTGAGATAGGTTATGATAATATTGGTATACAAGATGTATGAAATAATGAAATCCAATAATAAATCATTTAATACATAGATAATTCAGTTATTATTATAATGCATGAGATTTTCACAATCATTTAATATCTATATTCATTTTAATATTTATTTAATTTTAAAATGACATGTATGTTCTATTATTTACCTGTCCATAATGATTATACGTTATCCAGTTATGACAGTGAAGACAATGATTAAATATAATGTGTGTTTAGTTATTTATTGTACCTTATTTATTATTAATTTTTGATTCATGATTTCTTCAATTGTATGAATCCTATTTTGAGAAGTTTCGAATACCTATAATTTGTTTTGTTTTCCCCGTGAAAAGAATAATAATTCATGGAATCAGTTCATAGAGGCCAAATGTTTTCCATTATTAACCTTTTATTTTATGTAATTATAAAAAATGTGAATCATGTATTTATTTGGTTCTATAAAACTAATAAACTTTTTGGTCATTATGTATTTCACCACTTCAATCTATGACATTATCATAAAGTAGGCATCATCTTTGGGTTATTGGAGATTCTGTTATTAAAAAAATATTTCTCTTTATCTATTCAAGGAAAGTAACATCTATATATAAAACAATATGTGAATATTATCAGTAAACATATAACTATATTTGGATCCTCTAATTATTATATTCACACCTAATCAATAACAAAAAACCAATATTATTATCTCTAAAATGAAACACATGAATAAATTTTAAATTTTTTATTATATTTAATTGAAAGTGATAAACAGATTAAAACCATAACTATTTTATCTTTAGTACTAAATTCCATCTTGAAAAAAAATGAATATTAAAACCCACAACATTTATAATTATATTTAATGAAAACATTCCCACCCTAGTCAAATAAACTCAATGGAAAAAATAATAATTCTACAAAAACAATCTACCTTTAAACCAGCGATATGGTTTTACATTCTCTCCAAACTCCAAAAATCATAGAATAATCAGTGACGCCGAAATGAATGCCATATTATTGGAATAACCAATGATGAATTTCTATAAAGGGTTCCCAAAATACCCTACTATGACATGGTGTTTGAAAATATAAATATTATAAATACATTATGTAGGTAATAAAAAAGAAAAAACCATCAAAAATTATTATTTTAAAATACATTGAAAATTTAAAATATAATATAAGATCATATTTTTTAAAAATAATAAATGGGGGAGTTAAACCTAACTAAAAGCTCATATTAACTCATTTACATTAAGCTAAATTACTCTATAAATATTATAAATTTCTTTTACCACATATGAAGAAAACTTTAAAACCAGTTTAATATAAAATAAGTCTTGATTATATTTTTAATAATGTATAACGTATAATAAATGGTTTAAAATGACACATTATCAACCTGAAACACAACACAGTTACTTTTATATATGAAATATATATTTCAAATTTATATAGAAAATATATATATTTTAAACATATGCGTACATTCCCTAAGAATAGAATAGGATAATATAGTTGATGTTAAATCATCCCTGAATGTAGATAAAACATGAAAAAAATATTATTCTATTTTTTTATAGATAATATAATATCTTATAAAAAAATCAATGAAATGTAAAAAATTAAACATTTTTAGGCCTAAAAATGGATCCACGATCCCTATGATGAGAAAAAATGTAATTGTTATCATAAATGAAAGACATCTGTAAATATTGATTCATTCTTACAAAAATTAGATGAAAAATGAAAAACATAGTGATAGGATGATATTATATTACCTATAGTTGATGAAACCTCGAGAATTAAATAATAATCAACTAAGTTGTTGTGGAAAATGGAGAATCAAATATAAATTATTAAACTATGATATGGTGAATAATATTATTCCAAACACACAATATAATTTTAATTTCTTGGATGAATCATCTATGGTTCAATAATAATATTAATATGATAAATCATTCTATAACACCTGGATATTTTAAATAAAAAAACTATGTTTCATACTGTATTCGATTCACAACAAGAAGTGTAAATGACACGCAAAATATATAACTATAATCACAAATATATTTTAGTAAAATATATTAATTGTATTACTAATATTATGACATATATATATATATATTCCATTCAATTAAATTTATTTATACAAATGTATTAAATAATAATGATTTTTTAGAAATTTTAATTTATTCATCCAAATAGGTTTTTGTCATAAAGGATTTTTATTAATTTGTTTGTAGAAATATTATATATAATTTTTTAATATACAACAAATTATTTTATTAAATTAATATAAATTTTTGAAATCATAATATAAAAATTGTTTATAGTGAAATATAGAGATTTAATAGAAATTTTTAATTTTTCAATCAGTAAAGTAAAATACAGAATTCTAAAAAAATATCAGCACTTTTCAAAAAACTGAATTACACAAAAGTAAATTTTTAAAAATAAGATATTAAGTAATATAATTAATACTTAATTATATTTGGTCAATTTTATTACATTTTCTGAAATTATAATTATATTTCAATATAATTTTGTTTTTTTCCATAAAATGTATTTTTTTTGAAAACTGTTTTAATGTACATAATGATACTAAATTTTAATTAGTTAGAATAATACCTAATGATGAATTATTTGAATCTAATTTATAGTTTATATCATATTTGATAATAATTTATAATCATTAAATTACAATTAGTAGTCATATTTATAATATAAAATTATATTTTTCTCAAAAAAAATATACTTCTTATAAACCCACATTTTCATTGAGTTTGTGGATTTTGTTCTAATTTAAATTTGTAAAATTATATCAATTGAATTTTTTAAAAGGGATTACATATTTATAATTTGAATAATTTAAATTAAATAATATTTTGAAATTAATATTTTACCACAATTAATCATGAAAATTGTAAAAATTAATTACCACATTTAATGTCAAAAAAACATTACCAAGGAGTTATATAAACAAATAAGATCCAAGTGAACTCAAATATTATATAATAAAAATTAATTCCATATTAACACTTTTAAATAATTTATTATTTATATCAGGCAATTTTTGGGTCTTTTTACATGTCAATAACATGGGTAAACCTTTTTCTTTTTTATAAAATACAATTCAGTCACTCACCAAGCTTATAAAAGGCCACTAAGTCACAACTCATCTTCAAACCAGAAAAAATATTTTCATCATCCAATAACATCCTATCAATATTACATAAATACCCTCACCACATCCTAGAATCAATGGTTTTATAATTAATCCATCCTATGAAACCTTTTGGATCTTACTTAATGAGGTTGTCTGAAGAAAAGGTATAATTCTTTACCAAAATTCATTATTTTATTTCTTCTTCCACCACCATAAACTTTTATCCAATTATTATTATATAATAACACAAGTATATATCATATAATTATATGTTTTTATGTTATTTTACAAATATAAATTCATATTCACTTTCTTCAAATCAGATAAAAAATAATTATTCATTTTTATGAAAATCAACTGCCTCACAAACCAATTCCATTCATTATCCATCATAGAATATCATATATTGTTTTAATTATGTAATATATATATATATATATATATATAATATTTATACTTATGGTGATAATATATCACATGTAACTTCTTACCTTCCATTTCATGGGAGAGATGATAATGTCGCTCGTGTGTATGATGAACTACCACCACACTAAACGAAATGATTCATTTTTCACTAATTCTTCAAATAGAAGGTAAAAAAGATATGTTAAATGGAATTATATGATATAAATGACATAATAATTATAATTATAAAATATTTATCAACAATAAAGGATAATATATCATTTTATTTCTTACACTGATAAATGAGTGTCCTTCTTGTATGAGTGGTGTAAGGTCCCATTTTTTCTAAACAATGTTTTCTATTATGTTTTAGTGTGGATATATCATTTGAAACTACATAAGTGTTTCCCATGTTCTTGTAATGATTTTTTGGGGGGTGGGGGGAGGTGGTTGGGGTTTCGGTACATGAAATAGAAAAAATGAATTTCTAGGCATGTGGCATAGTTTGCGCATGATTAATGCATACCGTGCGAAGCAACCCAAGTATCCATGTAGACAGGGATAGAGTCTGACACATAGTTTTTTCATGTTTAAGAAAACCATGTGAGATCTCCAAGAAACATTGTGGGATTTCCTCTCATGGATAGTATATTTTTCACATTTTGCACAGGAATTGGCCAACTATGTGGGTTAATCGTGCAGCTATGAAAAGATAGAAAAATTACAAAAAGTATGCCTCATGATTTTAAGACCATACTCGATTATATACTCTTCCATACCCCATGAAACCCTACCAAAAAATGGACCATTATATCCTTTGTATCGATATCTTTTTATTCATGATCATTTGGAGTGTCATTGGAAGCAAATAGAATATCTGAGTGAGTGTAATACACTCTTCATCTATGTTTTTCGGATTACATCTAGTATTTTGTGACATCTCTATCCAAAGATCTCAGTCCATTTTTTAGAGAGAGATATTTTCTGGATAAAAATGTGTGTTGGATTGGGATCCAAGGAATTGATTGGTAGGGCATTCATCTACAGATGTAATCCGAAAAACATAAACACTTAATCATTCCACCACATCGTTGTCATATTCAACATTGCCAATAGTGATCGCATGTGATTTCCCTTTGTCCTTTGCCTTCAGTGGTTGCTCATGTTGATCATCACTAACCCTTGGATTAGGGCAATTATTAGCATAATGCCCCATTTCCTTGCACTTGAACCATTGAAGTGTTGGCGGTGCGTTCTCTGCAGTGTTTGCTTTATTCACATCATTAGAAACCTTTTTTCCATTACTTCGACACTCAGCTGCTCGATGACCTTCTTTTCCACACTTAAAACATTTTCTAGTCCCTTTAAGACAATCTCCACCATGCTTCTTTCCACACTTTGTGCATAAGGAAACATTCATCTTCTTTTCACCATTATTCTGAGATTTCTCCTTGAACTCCATCTTTCGTTTCTTGTCAAAACCATGAGATGGATATGTAACACCAACTTCCATTTCTACCTTGATAGCACAACGCACAATTTCTTCATAGCTACTGAAGTCTCTTATAGCTAATGCCCTTCGAAGACTTGGTTTTAAGCCACTGAAAAATCGATCAACTTTACTTTCAGGTTGGATGATAATTCCAGAAGCATACCTTGCAAGTCTTGTAAAATTTGCTTCATAGGTACCAACAGATTCATCGTCCCTTTGCTTCAGTTCAAGAAACTCTTTCTCCATCTTTGTTCGAAGAATACGAGGGAAGTACTTATTGAAAAATAAGTTCTTGAACTCGTCCCATTCCATAGACTCAATTTCATCCCTTTGCCTTGTATTCTTAATAAGATTCCACCATTGATCAGCATCTCCTTCCAAACGATACACTGCTAGGATGACTTTATCATGTTCAGAACATTGAAGAACTGAAAATATCTTTTCAGTAGTACTGATCCATTGTTCAGCCACAAGTGGATCAGAAGACCCACTGAAAGAAGGTGGACGCTGCCTCATGAAGGATTCAACAGAATGTTGCTCCTTCCTTTGCTCGTTTGGAAGTCCTGCATGATTCATAGCTTGAGAAAGTTGTGTGAGCATGGCTACAAGATTTTGCATTCCAGCTCCTATATCGTTTGGTTGCTCAGGGGTACAATCATTGCATTGCCCATCACATTCCGCATTAACACGGTTCCTTCGGGTTCCAGCCATCGTCTAAAACCCCAAAAGAATTGTGTGAGAGGCAAAAATCATGCTAGGGAAAACAACATAATAAAGGGTTAGTACCCTCAATATCTAACATCTTAGGTTAAATTCGAAGATCGTTAGCGTAATTCTAGGACTATAACCTATACGTATACTTAACCTTAGAGACATCCCTAGACATACCTTAGAAATATCTCTTGGGATCTCACTAAAGTTCTCGCATCCTAGTTTCCAAAGGTTGACTAAACCTTTCCTCTGATACCAACTGTAGAGACCCGTAGCCTGACGTACATGAACATTACATTACTTTTGCGGAATACTTAGTACATAACAAAAACACACACACAAGGATCGTAATAGTTTAGTGTCTTTGGAAACTCGGAACGTAATCTTCTAATCGTGGTGAAAGTTCTTCAATATCTCCCATAAAGGTCATCCCTTTTTTCTACCTGAAACCTTTCTTTATATCCTGGGGAAAAGAAAACATAAAAGGGTGAGCTCAAATGCTCAGTAAGGGTAAACAAAGGAAATATCAATCACATAATTTTCATAAGAACATAACATTTTTGGAAATCTTAACCTGCAAAAGAGAGCATAATTTCATAACATGGGATAAATCATAGTAGTGAAATGAAATCATAACATAAAACATTACTCATTGTGGCATACACACATAATCATAGAGAATCATTTCTTGTTAGTCAAGACTCATTGCCAAGACTATCTTAGTGGACAAAGTCCCTTTCTGAATCGATTAATCCTCGTTTCAGTCCTGTTTCACTGAACCGGTATAACCTACCATTCCAGCCATGTCTATCTCATGAGATATGAAATCTTTACCCAATGCATTGGAGGGAGATATAGGTCCCACCCATCTCTTAATGAATCCTTTCTTATGTGTGCCACAAAATCATAAATCATACATCATTGCATAACCCATGTAATAAAAATGGGATTCTTAAACAACATGACATCATAAAACCATTCATATAAGATAAAGGAATTCATAAACATAATTTCATCACAACATAGTCAAATCAATGTAAAAATATGGATAGAAACAGAACCCTTTATTATCTTATATGGAAAATAATTTTGATAAAACACTTGAATTGAATTCTTGAGGAAAATATCCTTTCTTCTTCAAAATCAATTTCTTTTCACAAAACATCATGCAATTTTAAAAGAAAGAGATTTTATTGAAAATAGTCATGAAATCTTTTAGAGGAAGCTTCATGAAAACAGTATAAATCCGTTCGTGCCGTATAAGTTAAAAAAAACATTCTTCGTACTTTTGTCGGAAAAGTCAAAAAGTACCTCGTACGAAAAACGAAAAAAGATTCCTTTCATATCCTTTACTAAAAACTCATAGAAGGGTAAAATTGGATTTAAACAATTGTAGGTGGATGGAAATAATATTACATATTGAGGGAACATGGATGTGGATGATAAAATACACCCCAGTAAATACTTACGAATAAACAATCTCGGATAAAAATGAGATTGTGATATTTCCCTTACCTTAGGTCCAATTTGCTTCGTATGTGTCCGAACCTCCTGTATAATGATTTAAATCATGTTATTGACTTATTAAAGAATCATATTCATTGTTATGATATCATATATGGTTCACTTATGACTTTATATTACCCGTTCCTTTGTAAATTCCATGTTAAAGAAGCGTTTTGGGTAAAATCGTTTCATTTATCGTAGGTGTTTGGACTTGTTGTTCTTGACATCATTATTACTTATATCATGATTTACTTACTTCCAGAATATAAAATATGATTTATATATCATATATATTCAGTATATATATATATAATAGGTAGATAAATAAAATGAAAAACACCGTTCATGGAGACGGTAGTCCGTACGTACGCATGAACGCTGTTTTCCTTTCCTTGTTGTCTTGAAATGGAAGTAAGTAGATGACATACATATGTATATATATACATAAATCCAGTAGCTTTATAATATCATATATTTCATTATTATTTCTTATATATACATTATAATCATTCTTAAATGGTTAACATGTAGAATGAATCTCATCGCGTCGTGGAGACGGTAGTCCGTACGTACGCACGAGCGATGATATCATTTCCATAAATATTGAACTGAATTGGAGTGGATATACAATATATCAGAATCAATATGATGTTGTAATAACTATGTATAGTTATTCTTTACACCATTATACCCATCCATGTAAGGTGGTGGTGGAAAATAGATTACACCACGGCGTGGAGACGGTATTCCGTACGTACGCACGCGCGGTGATTTCTTTTTCCGTAGGATGGATAGATGGTGAAATAGGTTTGTTTCATACTTATAATAACATATCAGTATATGAGTGATACTGATGTTATTACTTCATAATGAAACAACCTAAGAAGAAGAAGTGGAATAAGAAATAAAGATGAAAGAATTGGTAACGGTAATTACCTCTTCTTTGAAGTGCCTCTTTGAGACCTCCTCTTAGGGCACTAAAATTGGTCTTTGAGGAAGACCAGAACCTCTAGGATGTTTCTAGGGAAGTGAAGAAGGGATTTTGGCAGGGGTTGGCCGAGCTTGAGTGCTCAATTTGGTGTGATGAGGAGGGGGAGGAGGTGTCCTTTTATAGGGGAGGAGAGGGGCACCTTAGGAATTCTTAAAAATATTAATTTATAATAAATCTAACCCCACTTAAAAACCTCCAAAAATGACTCATATTCGAAGATTAGATGAGATAGGGTTGTAATCTCATCAACCAATCAAATTTAGACTTGTTTGGATCTTATTTTAAACCTTATCATTTTGATTTATCCTTATTTAATCTATTTAAGTTTATTTGTGGTAATAAAATTCTAAATTTTAAATTATAACAAATAATTACTTATTTGTTGTGAATTTTCCATAATTGTTTAATTTATAACATTATAGACCATATAAATATAAATTTATAATTTTTAAATATTTTTGTGATTTTTAAACAATTTTATAATATGTTATTTTTGTAAAATAACAATAGTGTCAATTTTGACACTATTCATTTATTTGAATTTAAATAATATATATACAGAAGATAGGTTCGAACTAAAAGCTTTAATATATTAATAAAAGGTCATATTTATCTATAAAATTAGTTTATCACATTAAATAGTTCATACAATATTTATTTTATTATTTTCAAAACCATTTATTTGGTTTATCTCTTAATAAAATAATTACTACATCATTTTTGTATAATTATTTAATATACTTATTTGTTGTATAAAAATTTAAAATAAAATCCTATTATGAAGATAAATATATTACCTTTCACAATAATACTTTTAATCGAATTTATCATCTTAAAATCACAATATTTAAATTGTTATATTTATTAATTTATGAAGTTGACAACTTTGGCATCATTTAAAATAAAATAATATAAGTGTCATAATAGCTTGTATAAGGCTCCAAAAGGTCAAATATTCGACCATTGGATGTTTAAAGTTTCCATTTACATGACCAATAAGTTTTGGTCAGGGTTTTGTTCCTTTTATGGTCACTATTAGTTTAATAAAAACTATATTCTTGATTTTTCACTAGATAAATAATTTCTGCATCACTATTGTGTCACAATTAATGATAATTATTTAATCCCAAAAAATTCTAAATAAATTCTCATGATGTAGATAATTTTGCTAGCTTTCTGGAGACTATTCATGTTCGAAATTTTATGATGTTTATCACTAATTTAAAATTATTATACTTATAAGATTTAAGAGAGTGACATGTTGTCACTTTCTTTGGTTTTAATAATAATTAAGTTATTTTCATGGACAAATGTCCATTAAATGATTCTAATCCGACCCTTAGGTGATATGGGTCGACTTTTAGTCATCCAATAGGATTTTGACATTTGTTAGGGTAATTTTAAAATATTATATTTACCCTTAATTACCCGATTTACCTTTAACTATGGTAAATAAAATTTACCGTAGTTACTATTCATAATTCCCAAAAATAAAAAGTAGCTTATTAACATAATTTGGACCCACTGATTCCAAATATGGAATCCATTTTTTAAAATTCCATACACAGAAGTTGCAGAAATTAAATTAAAATTAATCCCGTTGTCGAATAAAAACGGGTTTTTGTTTAAAACATTGCAAAAGATTGAATTGATTTAACCTACGAATTCAAGGTAAAATCAATGCTAATGAAATACATTATATTAAATGGTAAAAATATATTCTATTTATACTTTAAAACCATTCAATATTATAATTTAACCACATAAGATATTACGATGAAAAAAGTTGTTTTTAAATTAAAATATAGCGTGTTTTTACTATTCATTAAAATGTGAAAGTTACCAGAATAATATGAAAAATTTATCCAAAGTAAATTTTTATTTCTTGATTCCAAAGAATAATTTTATTTTGTCAAATTGAACTTATAAACATGTCAAAAACCAGATTTAAAGTTGGTGCGCCATCAAAAGGCGGCAAAACTGCATTTTTTGAAAAATACTTATTTTACCCGAAAAAATTTATTTTGTTCTTATACCATGTTCTAGAAATGTGTAAGATGAATAATAATGTTATAAAATTCAAAATTTAGTTAATACTATTCATAACGGCTAGTTTTAATAATATTTTAATATCATATCGTTGTTTAGTGAAACTCGGTATTGCGTATTACACACGCTATCGAGGAAGGCCGCGATTGCGTGTAATGCAAGGCAAGTCAAGGATGCGTGTTGTGCAAGCTCCTTTTGGTGTAGCGTACAACACAAGACATTAAGAAAATTAAAAAGAATATTTTTCATAAAATCTTGGGGCGTTACAATTATGCCCAAAGGGAATGATCTATGATTAGGAGAGGGATGTGGAGAGAGTAAATGGTCAGGGGTTGGCCGAGCCAAAAGGCTTGAGGAGTGTGTGAAATGAGGTAGAGGTGGGGGCCTTTTATAAGAGGATAGGAGGGGCACTTTTGGAAAGTAAAGATAAGTTACTTTATTTTAAAAAGTGTTTCAGATTCAAAAGGTCCCACATTGCTATAATTCGAGGAAAGGTGATAAGGCTTCTAAATCCACTCATCCAATTGGTTTTGTCCATGTTTAGGTTTTAGAGTTTTTCATTATCTTTCCATTTTATTTAAATCGTTAAATAATGAGGTCATCGCTGCATCACCATGATGTCATAAATAATATAATTTATTTAAAGTCTAAAAATTACAAATAAAAATACTATGATGTAGGAAATCGTTTTAGCTTTCCAATGAATTTTTATAATCAAAAATCCGATCTTTATAACCCCATGTAAAAATTGTTTTCGTAAAACATATTATGTTTGTGTCATTTTTACTTTTACATTAAATAAAAAGTAATTTATGTCATTTCCCAACCAAAGTGTCTCTATGGGGTCCCCAAGTTGACCCATGGCTTTTCTTGGTCTACCATGACACAACCAATAAGGCTGGGACATGTGTCTAGGTCATTTCATATTATTAAATCATTATTTATACCTTAAACTACCCTAATTACCACTAATCGCGATTAAGAACTTGATAAGTTACTATTCACCAAAAAATTATTATAATCTCATTGAACCACATTTTACTTCTTAATGACAACCATTTATGTCGGATTTTTGAAATTCAAAACACAATGATGGCAAAATTTCATTTAAACGGAAAAATCAGTTTTTATAAGTACCACTTAGTGGTTTCACTATTCATCGAAAATTGAAGTTTTTCAGAAAATTACCAAAAATTCAGCCTAAGCTATATTTGATATTATGAATTAAAAAATGAAGTCTATTTTAAAAAATTCAAAACATATAAGTCACATTAATTAATTTAACAATTAATTCCCGCTGTCAGAGCAAATAGCGTGTTTTTATGAAACAATAAGTATCAAAAGATTGACACAAGTTTAAGTCCAATTTCAAAGTGAAATTGATTCCAATGACCACCATTGGATTAAATGGTAAAAATATATTCTAATTTGACTTCAAAACCAATTCAAAATATAATATAATTATATAAATAAATTAGATTAAAAAGCTGTTTTGATGTAAAATTCAGTAATTTTCACTATTCATTAAAAAATGAACATTGTCAGAAAAATACCAAAAACTCACAAAAAGTAAATTTTGATGTCCCAATAATAAATAATAAGTTTATTTTGACAAACATAGTTTATAAATTTGTGAAAAGATAGATTTAAAAAGGGTTTTCCATCATAAGGCAGTAAAACAATCTTTTAAGTATATTAGTGTATTCCATGATTAAGATTGGATTTATTTTCATTTTAAGCCTCTAAAAGACTCTCTTAATCATTAATAGACATAGATAAAAATATATATTATTCATTACTTACGTGGGATGTTACAATTAATTTATTTCTAATATTATAAAATGGATTTATTAAAATTAATATAATTTTTTAAATTATAATATTGAAAATTACATAGGGCAATATTTTTGGTTTTTTCTTAAAATATTGATTTTTCCATGATAGTGAAAAACATCGACTATTTTTCAAAAAGTAATTTATATTAAATAAATTAATTAATTTAAAATACCCCGTAAATTTTATATTTGATTTCAATGAACATAAGTATTCATGACTAAATAATATGGTAGGAATTTTTCCTAAAACACTCTATTAACATAGGAGTTGTGTAAAATATAATAATCCATATTCAAACACACACTATATTGCATTGACATGATGAATCATTGAAAATTATATGATTCAATGTCTTCACATTGTTAAGGAAATCGGGCTAAATAATATTATAATTTTTTTTTACATTATAGATAATGAAAAAAAACAGTAAATGATTAACTTGGTGTTATATATTTCCTAAAATAATAAAAATAATATTGTATCCTTAGAAGTTATATGTTTCTAATCAAGGTACGGTGAGTTATCCACCTGTTAATATTCTTTCAATGCGTACATTAAGCTTTCCATTCCTATGGTAGTTCATATTTGGAGGTATCCATGATATTGAACAAGAATAACATGTCTCCCTAGGATGTATCTCTCTATATAAATATCATATTTTTTCATTCAAAGAGGCATAATACTCAGAATTAATAGGCCATAAATGATACATTTTTTATGATGATGAATGGTTACCATTAAGTGGCGAAAAAATTGGATGTTTCCACTAACAAATCATTGAGCACGGTCCTAGGTTATAATCTCTTAATAGGTCATTTTATGAAGGTTTCATTGACGTTTCACCTTGTTATATTTAAAAATGTTCTTATAAAAGGGTTGACATCCCCGTTTTTAGACATATCCCAACATTGATGATTTATGTAGTGTATATAAGGGTTAGAGTCCTTATGGTAATCCTTTATACAAGTCTAGGGATAACATCCATGGTAAATATTACCTTCTATTTCTAATGGGGATTCAAAATATCCATCGGTTGATGTTGATAAGAAATAAATGGTGTTAAGGACACTATCATTGATTAAAGTTGGAATGTAATAATTCCCATGATATGTATAATATTCTCAATGGTTGTTCACATTACATTATCTATATTGGGATACTAGGGACCTGTGTAGCAGCAATGATCCTTTATGAACAAGAATCCTCCTTGACGGTATAGTGACACAAGAATATCATATATGGATATTACCCCATTTTTTTGTATATTCATTACATAGAGGAAACACATACCTGAGGACTGTATTAGTTTGTTCCATTAGAAACATGGGAAAAAAATCCATTAATCTTGATAAATATATTTATTGTTTCTCATAAATATCTTCACAATAATGAATTTTCAAATACATAACATACATTAACCCATTCTTTATTACATGATTATAGAAAACATAAGAAAAGGGTGAACATAGATGATCAATTAGTGTATAAATAATACATTTAAATATACTATCATATGAAAGAATAATAATATAATAAGGGTATATGATAATTAGCATAAATTATAATTTCTATACCCAACATATCATATATCATAAACATGAGTCACAAATAAATAATTGGATGATTAAAAGACCTGAATCATAAGTGGACAAAAGAACGTGATCCATGATATAATAACATTGCAATAAATAAAAATTTTGGAAAAAAAATTAGAATATATGAATGTGAATATGTATAATTATAAACAAGTTGACCTATTATGTGATGAACTTTAAATTAAGAAATTGCATCAATTTATGGACAATAAACCAGGTACACACATAAAATTATGTACATGAAATAAAGATAAACACATAACATCAAGAACATGTAATTTGGTTCACGCATAATATTATGATCATGTAATTTAGTCTGTGTATAAAATATTAATCATTCAAAATAATTTGATAATAAATTTTTTTACATAATAGATATTTTAATGCATAACAAGACAATAACAAAGGACTACTCCTTGACCCATCATTAAAGTCAAGGTAAATTAATAAACATTGTTCAAACTGCCTGCCAGTCCTATCCATATCACAATATATGATTTTTTACCCAATTCAATAGATATAGATACAGGTAAGACCCATATATTTTTAAGGTCATAATCACATTACTTGTATATAAAATAACAACCACCTAAGTTAAATGAAACCATCATAAAATAATTAAAATCCATCATATGTTTTCAATATGATCATAAAAAATTCATCATATCATAACCCATGAAATGAAATTTATTTCATTAACATTTCATCAAATCATAAGCTATTCAAAATAACTTCTCTCATAATCATTTTTTCATTTCATCAAATCATAACCAATATTAAAATATGTCAGTTTCATAAGAATGTTTTTCTGGAGAACCCCATGGAAGAGAAATAGGTTTAATATAAATGGTTTCATCAAAAACATAAATAATTATATGAAATAATTATAATGTTATTTTGTGATCATTTCCCATGTAATTTATTACTAAATGAAAATATAATCATCATAGATAGAAAATAATCATGGAAGACTAACTAGAACATTTCATGGGGAGATTTAAAATTTTTGAATTATTTTTTGAAAACATAAAACATTATAAAAATCATTTTCCTTGAATATAACAATGAAACTTAAAGATAAATATATTTAAAATAATTAAATACATTTTTGGATGAAAAAAGTATTCTTAATTGAAAAAACTATTTCAAAATTTAAATCATTTTTAAATCAAATTTCATATAAAACAACCATCAAAAAATATAATGGATTCTTTCAAAAATCATCTCAAAACCTTTTTGAGGAAAATATCATTTCTATATTAAAAAAAGATTCATAAAACATAATATATTTTCAAACCCATCTCATTCATGCTTTCCATGAAAAATTATAATAGACTCTTCCAATAATTTATTGGTCATGATGTCATAAAATTCCATTCATGCCTAAAAATTTAAAATAAATCTTACATTAACATTTTTTTAGTAAATTTAAAATGACCATTGTTTAAAAATTGGAATAATTATTATACAGAAAACAATAAATGATATTAATAAAAAAATTAAAATAAATTATTTCAAAATTATATGAGTATAACAATACATTTTTTTAAATAAATTTTAAAAATTAGTGTTTTTATGAAAATGGAATTCCGAACGAAGAGAGAAATAATGTAACACTTTACTAATAACATTTTCTTAATAATTAATGTTACAAGTAAGTTTTAAACGGTACCATTACATAATAATTTAATTAATGTCCTATTTAGAAAAATAATTCATTAAAATTATTGATTGTTAGATCCTTATATTTTTTGATTGGAAACATAATAATAAATAATCCAAATAAATTATGAGATTGTAAAATAAAATCATTTCAACTTTGGTATAAATAATTAATAAAATCATGAGACAATAACATAAATTTAAACATTAAATATCACATGGATAAATAAATTCATTATATTACATGTATAATTTGTTTTAGATACACAAAATGATATTTTTTTTGTATAATATAATATATGTCTCAATAAAGGCTAGTTGAGAAAAGTAATCCCTAACCGATTTGTTAGCATTTGAACCATAAGCCCAATGAAAGTGATATCAAAAATTGATATTTAAAACCCATATTTTTTAATTATAAAGATAAAAATATATATTCATGAGAAATATATAAAACACATTAAAAAATAATGATGAATATGACATTAGTATCATTAAATTAATGTGTGTAATGAAAGTCCATTATATTAAGTCTTGACTTTTGTTATACACACTCAAGAATGTCATATAATAAATATAATTTCATTATAAATATATTATATATACATATTATTATACATAACACCATATATTATTTTATTTTCACCTTTTATTAACTATTTGATAAAAATTCAATGTTAACGTTTTGTTTTGGGTGATAACTGCTTTGTTATTCATATATGTTTAGATTTGTCATATTTTTTGTCCTAATATTTTTATAATGGATCAATCAAACCAATAATGATGAAAATTATATAAATATAACATATATTATATATATATATATATATATTAATTTCAATCTATAATATTTAGTGATAGAAAATACAATACACAATTTAAGGAGACAGAATGCTAGGTGTACACATAAATGTTAGTTTTTCATTTACAGGTTAGATTAAAAGAATAAAAAAATATATGTTATCAGTAAATAATAATTTCTATTTAATATAAATTACATATTTTAATAGAATATATCCTTCATAAATTCCATGTAATGTGTAAACGAATCACATCACTTCATAAGAGAGTAGTCCTCCATAGACACAAGAAACGTTATAGTATTCTGAAAAACATTAAAGATTAATGTTATGTCTAATATAAAAATTAAATAATTATAATAACATTATATATAAAACTTAAATAATATATAAATTATTAATTCATCATATTTATTAACCTTTTATGTGGTAAAAAAATTAATGACATTCGTTTGTGAGGTGGTATTCCACCGAATAGATGAAATATGATTTTGTAACGCATTTGATGGAAATATAAATGATATTAAAAATTAAATATTTATAAAAAATATATTTTTTTAATAATTATTTTTATTATATAGTATTTATATAATTATAAATTATTGGGGTCGAAGAAGAAATAAATAGGATCTCGTTGATGAATGTTACGTCATCCTTGGGTATCCTTATTAGGTTTTCACTAAAGTCTATCTTGGTAAAGTCTTATTACTAAAATAAGGATGATTCTATTAGGGGTGGGAATTTGGGAAGTTATTTTGACATGACTTGTTCAAAATAACGTGGTTTGAATGTTTGAATAGGCAGAATAATGAATTCTATTTTATTGTTGAGTGCTAACTATTTTGTATATACAAATAATTATTCAGTATTTATAGGTTAATCGTAGCCCATGTGGATCCAAAATTTAAAATTAAAGATATGCAGAGATTATATGGTTTCTTATATTCACCACCACAAATGTAATCCGATTTTCTTAAATATTAATTTCCATGACATATATGATTTCTTATTAATACCATGTTTATTTTTTAATATTGAAACTAATATTTTTGACCAAGTTAATTTATACATTAAACCAAAAATAAATAGAGAAATATTAGATATTTTAAACCCATTAACACGAAATATAATATATATTTTATAATACATAAATTTTTTCTATTATGGAATTTTTTTTAAAACATTATAATGTCAAATATAAAAACAACATTTTATCATTAAAAATCATAATATATTTTATATGATTTTGATGTCAATATAACCACTATAAAAGAAAATATTCTTAATTAATTTAAAATATTTTTAAAAAAATTATTTAAAAAATACATCGATGATTATGATATTTTGGTAAATTTTTATTCATTTAATAAATTAGCTCTTATTTTAAAATAACATTATTGCAATTTATGACATTATTTATTTAATTTAAATTTCTAAATACCATGAAATAGATGGATTTAAATTATATTATGTTCACAAATGTATAAAATTATATATTCATTGAAAAAATTAATGAAACACAATAAATAAATCAATTTACTAATATTTAATATTTTTACTATCATTTACTTAATTTAGTTATAATATAAATATTTACCGCACTTGAATTCCATAATAAATAGAAATAATTATCATATCTCAAAAATCTAAATATAAATTGTTATAAAAACTCATTTATCTTTCATATAAATGTACATAACATATCGTTCATTATTTTTCATTATCTAAATCATTTATCGATATTAAATCTAATGTAACTATCTAGAATTTTTTTGTGTAATTTTTTTAATTATATAGGAATATTAAAAGTATGTGAAAATTGAAGGCATTTGATTCTGAGACTCGGAGTGCCAGAATTAATTTCTCAACATATTTTAGGTAGGTTCAGTTAATCCATGAGCAGTGTTTTGTAACTTTAAAACTGGTGCTCAGAATTTAAACCTGAGGACATCGTTGAACTCGCAATGCCGATATTTGCTTAAGGAGACCATCACGTCGACTGTAGTAGGTCGAGGGTAGAAATTAGATTTTTTCCGATTTTTTTGGAAGGGAAAAAATAATAATAAAATAAATTCTTTGACTTTTATTTATTTATTTTGAATCCTCCCATTAGAATTCATAGTGGTGGGGACCTCTCGACCTCCTCTATTAGTGTAAGGTAACTCTTGGAACATCCCCATTAATGTGCCAACTTGATTTGATTAATTAATAATATTTTATTTTATTAATATTGGATCCTCATATCTTATGGAGAGAATTGTGTTGGAAACTAGTTTTGGTGGAGAACTATTGATGGAAGATCCTCCAATAAAGAAGATCCTCCATCAAATAACAAGGATGATGCACAAGCCGGATCAGAAACATGTTACTAGAGAGACGAACGCTGGCATCCCCATAATCAACATCATATTATTCCTAACACCTTCCCCAATTAGGAAAATAGTTATGGGTGTGTTTATGTTTATTCTTAGTGGTTATATGTTGAATCCTTGTTCCCGAAGGAGCAAGCTATTGCTGTAACATGGAGGGTTCAGGAAAAACAAACATGGACTAATCCCTCATCATCTTTATTATTTATTTGTTCTTTTAGTGCCTCTATGATGGTGGGTGCACAACCACACCACCGAAGTAGACCGCGACCCATCGACTGTGGAGGAGGAAGGTGGTGGTCAACACCCAGTCGGCCGCATGGAAAAAGGGTGGCATTCATACATGCCACCAGTAGCGAAGGAGGCTACGGCCCGAAGGCTGCAGCGGTGGGAGGATAGTGCTTGGCACGCCAGCCGGCCACATGTGGGGAGGGAAGCATGCGTCCACACAACTAGTTGAGAAAGAGGTAGTGACTTCTTTGCAGAAGCTGTGCATTAGATGACAGCAAGAACTCAGCCGGCTGTGGGGAGGATAGAAATGACATCGCTCTGCTGAGAGGAGAACATGTCGGCAATGTCACGTCGAGCATGACTGCTCTGACGGTCCTGCATGCCAGTAGGTCGACCTAATGACCAATTTAGATGTTCAAAATACCGGGGGCCACTTCCCCAAAGATGCAGCTAGGGAAGGCCCCGCAATTACGGACCACACCCAGCCGAGCAGGCCGCACCTCATCGGGCCATGCCCAGCGTGCAAGGCCGAGCAACCCCCTTCACCAGCTAGGCTAGACCATGGCACAGTGGTCTAGGACCACATTATCCTAGGAAAACTAGGATTAAAATGGACCTGGATGGGTCGGCCTAGGCCGCTTCAGGCCGGGTGTGTCCAACTAGGTATGACCGGTCCCATGCCTATCTAGACCCAGATACACCTTTGTGGCCATATCTGTAGAACCAAGCATGCGTTTGAAAAACTGTATGTGGATACATAAACCTTTTAATGATATATTCATTTTTATATACTCTAAAAGAGTTTTTCATAATGTATGAGTATGACTAGGTAGGATCTAACTTGAATCCAACCGGGCCCTCGGAATGGAAACACTAATAACATACAGACCATGTGTCTGATTGATGCGCCATCTATCACGTTGGGATTCATTTTACATAACGGACCATTGGTTTACATTTAATATAAGTTTGTGGTTGTTTATGTAAAGACAAATGGATTTAAGATAAGAACATCCTAAAATTAAAGCATGTTTAGTGTAAGAACCCTATGGCTGGTTGTACTTGAAGAGTCATCCGATCCTGTGGGGGTCATCTTTGAATCCTCTATGGGTTAGCTCTCAAAGATCCTATGCGGGTCAGCGGAGACTAATACATTTTGGGTCATATTCAATCATTTGGGGGTCAAAATTGAACCTATGTCGGTCAAAAATAGATATTCTTAATGAATTAGGATGATCTACCAATATAGCTAATCATATATACTTCTGTTATTAAGTTATACCTAGTGTGTGTTGAGTCTTTACCTTAGTGGTACACTTCATTGTGGTGATAAAATTTTGGAATTCTTTTGTGTGGAATTACATTTGGGGTACATAATTTTGGGGTGATACATGGGAGGTATTCATATGTGTGGTGTTACATTTATGGTAATTACATTTGTGGTGTTACCTTCATGGTATCCATTCCTTTGTGGAATAGTGGTGCTTTTGGAAAAATATTTGTGCCTTGTGTTTCCTCATGAATGATATGGGTGTACATGATAATAATGGTATTTTGAATAAGCATATACATAAGTAGGGTTTAATGTTGTTTTAATGCATTGTGGTTTATCATTTGTGGATACTGAGAAACCATCGGTGGTCTAGTGGTCCCTATTGAGTATTGTTATACTCACCCACGCACAAGATACGCAAGCACCTTGTTTTGTCTTGTGTAGATGACATACATCACTAACTGAGGATGAGGATATCAAGATTGGAGGATTCTCGGTGGTGGGCCTTTGAAGAAGCATACCGCACAGACAATCATGCAGGAGATGTACCAACCATTCAGGTTGGATCCATAGAGGGTGTTCATAAGAGCTGTTTTCAATGTTACTAGTAAATTCCTTGTGCAATGGTATTTTGGCCCCTTACATACTTTACAGACCCTTTTTACTTGATTGTTTATGTTGTGATGGTATCTTTTTTGTTCTTGTACTGTGAATTTTACAATTTAAAAAGGAAATGCCTTCGCAGTTTCAGTGATATGCATTTCCAGTGCTAGTCGCCAGCCCATGGGTTGTGGAAGATATACTTGGGATAGTCCCAGTATTGGCCGTAGGGGGAAGGTCATGACAAATTGGTATCAAATAAGTTATGTTCTACATAATAACTTGGTCTATAATATTTTCTATGTATCAATTTGTTTATGAGAGATGAGTATCGTTTTAGTTTGGGGAACCCATTATTGGTGTCATGGTTGACGTATCCATACACCAGGACCATGACATTTGATTTCTAACGTAGTGCACGGAAATACTGATTACATGTGTGCTTTCGAATTGTTTTTTGTGGTCTTATTGAGTCAGATCACCATGTATAAATTATTGATCATGGTGCACCTGTTAATTCAATATGTCTCCATTAATATAGCTATCTAGGGTTCTAGGTAGAGTATGCAATGACAACCGACTAAGAGATGAGTATTTGGTGTAGGTCCCCCTTATGGCAGTTGTACCACCGGGTGGTGTACCAGCAGCACCACTAACCATTGGGAAGCCGATGCCACTGACCCTGGTAGATGAGGATTCACACCGCTTGGGCACACTGCATGAGTTTCAGCGCATGAGGCCACTAATGTTCTGGGGAGAGACAGATCCAAAAGTGGTTGATGACTAGTAGAAGGTTGTGGTTAGTGTTTTACGATTGGTAGGGACACCAACGGATCCCATGATGATCCTTGCCTCTAGTATTATTCATGATGAATCCAGAAGATTGTGGAACTTGATGATCCAAGTTCACTTTTTGTTCACTCTCATCTATGTGGACTTCGAGATCCCTTTTAGGGTAGATTTCATCCCATCGAATTTATGCTCAGTGCGTATGCAGGAGCTTCTTGATCTGCAGTGGGGCAGCTTTACTATGTCTTAGTTTTCAATGAGGTTCACCAACCTCTAGAGATACTCCACTAACATGGTGAGGGACCATTTATTTAGGGATGCGACCTTCGAGAAAGGGATCATAAGAGAGATTAGTTCTTTGATGATTTCAGTTGGCATTCTGACACATGCAGGTTTGTTAGAGTGAGTACTCCTAGTGGAGATCTTCCTTTTTGATTAGTCACTAGTAGTGAGACCCACCACCGGACGTCACGTATTAGAGTCATATGCAGCTGCTAGTGGACAGATGACACAGAGGACCATTAGAACATCACCTAATGGTGGATGACTGTAGGATATAGGGTCAGTTGTGCGCGGCTCTCTCGATAGAGCATGACATGCATGGAGAAGGCAGTATTCCTCGTTCCACGGGAAAGGTCACATAACTCACGATGGATGGACCCACCATACAAATGACTAGAAGACGGTCGAAGGAACACCTGGGTAGAGGCTATGATTCGATCGAGTTGGTCTTCTGGTAGGAGACAGGCGTGGCAGAGGAGCTGGTCATGCAACAGGCAGTGGCAACGATAGGAGGTTCTACCGCCCCGCCCCCCAGGGGTGCACCCTAACCATAGGGAGTAGGTGGACTGGGATGATTTTGATCCAGAAAATTGAGGCCTATGGTCACGAAACTCTAAAGATGATACGAGGTAAACTCTATGTCTAATCTACCTTAGTTTCAATACATATATACACATGTGTTATTCACTATTTAATTTCCACTACCCTCATTCGGAGCTCTGAGATACCAGTGGAGCTGTTGGATCGATCCATATGGATAAAGACTCTTACAGGGGAGGATTCGATGATTAAAAATAGGGGATGATAGTGTGAACTCACTCTTGGCAGTGAGAGTTTCTACTGGGATCTTATAGTAGCATCATGGAGGCCTTATGACCTCATCTTTGGAATAGATTGGTTTTCTACAATCCATGCTCCGATCGACTATATTAGGTGCAAATTGCAGTTTGTTTGTGAGGATGATACCTGTTTTTCCTTCAACCGAGAGAAGGGAACCGTTATAGTATATGATGGACTTAACCATTAGAGGGTGCAACTGATCACACATCTGTTTTCTAGCCTTACCCTCAGAGAAGTTGATGTTGAGAGTCCGAGTTATCCCATAGTTATAGAACAATACACAGATGTCCTCTTGATGATTTTCTGGGCCTACCTCCCCACAGATTGGTGGAATTTTACCTCGACTTGTACTCTAGGATAGCACTGATATCTATACTAGCATTTTAGATGGATCCCACAAATCTATGATATTAGTGAGTACAACTGGAGGACATGTAGATTAAGGTGTTCATTAGACCCAGTGTTTCTCCTTGGGCAACCCTGATTTTGTTCGCTAACAAGGCTGATAGGAGTTTGAGACTCTGTATGAACTATCGGTGGTAGAACTAGATTACAATGAAGAAAAAGTACCCACTCTTGAGGATTGAAAATATCTTTTATCAGTTCAAGGGAGCATGGTGGTTTTCTAAGATAGTCCTTAGATGAGTTGATGGATACACCATTCAGTATGACCAACACCCCAGAAGTGTTCACAGGACTCATGAACAGGATCATTCAGCCATACATCGATATCATTGTAATATTCTTCATCTCCGACATCCTGATATACTCATGGAAAGATGAGGAACATGCCTATCATCTATAGATAGTTTTGGACACACTCCAAGAGCACCGACATCACGGTAAGCTCTCGATGTTCCAGTTCTGAATACGAGTGTTCCATTTTATGGGAGACGCTATCTTGGAGGATGGAGTTTCATTGGATCCATTGAATATTGAGGTTTTTCTTCCTTGGGATCCACCCAGGTGTGTTACGGAGGTCTGGAGTTTCCTAGGTATGGTCGGTTACTACTAGAGGTTTATGCCTGAATTTTCAAGAGATGCATCACGCTTATCTGCGTTGAAAAATATGGGGAAACCCTTTGTGTGGGTGAAGAGATTTCATCAGTGTTTCATAGAGCTAAGGTACAGAATAAAGATAGCCCCCATCTTTATGTTCCATGAGGAAGGAGTTGGGTACGCATTCTATAGTGACACATCCGGGACTGGGAACTGATGTGTCATGATGCATGAAGGAGAAATAATCACCTATGGATCTCGACAGTTGAGACAACATGAGAAGAACTACATTATCCATGACCTATAGTTAGAAGAAGTGGTATTTTCCTTGATGATGTAAAGGAATTACATCATGGGAGAACGTTTTACAGTCTACTCTGATCACAAGAGTTTTAGTTATATCTTCCCTCTGACAGACATGAACCCGAGACAACGACATTGGATTGAGTTCTTCTAGGAAGATGACATCATGATATTCTATAATCTTTTGAAGGGGAATGTAGTAGCACATGCACCCAGCATGAGATATGGTACTTAGTTGCTGAGTGAGGAAATAAAGAAGTTAGTGACTTTGCGGATATCTTAAATCGATCGAGATGGAGAAGCTTATATTCTGTCTCTGACAGTCACTCCCCCACATCATCAGTGAGTCAAAGAGGCACAACTTGGGGACACGGACTGCGAGGCACGATGAGATTAGATTTCCAAATGACAAGCACCTAATTGATATTTTAAAGGTGGAGAGTATGAAATCCTCTTCAGAGGAAATACTATGGTACCAGTCGTGCTACGGGAGGAAGTGTTGAGGGAGTTCTATATGCCCCCTCAATAAATACTTCCATGATTGGAGAATATGTACTAGGTCCTCCAGAATCAGCACTGGTGGTCGGGAATGAAGAAATATTTAGCATAGATTACCTCTCGGTGCCTCACTTGTGAGCTTGTGAAGGCAGAGCATCAGGTTCTAGCGGGCATAGTGCACCCACTAGTGGTTCCAGAGTCAATGTGGTATGGAATCTCCATGGAATTCATGGATGGAATTACACACACATGCAAGGGGAATGATTCCATATGGGTGACTGTTCATTGACTCACTATGTCAGAAAACTTCTTACCTATCAGGGAGTAGGGACCAGTAGAGGTCTTGGGATGCCCCTACATGGAGGAGATTGTACGTATTCATGGGGTGACATATATGATTTTCTCCGATTTTGGTGCGTGATTTACATCCCAGTTATGGAAGGGGCTGCAGGAGGTGTTTGGGACACAGCTTCGATTGAGCACAGCCTACCATCCTCAGAAGGATGGTAAGACATAGCAGACCATTCAGATCCTCGTGGACATGCTACATGCTTGGTTCCTTGATTTCGACATCAGCTAGGAGGATCAATTTCCATTGGTGGAGTTTGTGTAAGATAATAGATACCACTCCACCATTGGAATGGAACCATTCGAGGTGTTGTATGGTTGACCATGCAGATCACCTCTGTGCTGGACTTACCCCAGGGAGTAGTACTCATGAGACTAGATAGGGTAAAAGCTACCATAGAGAATGTGCAGATCATCCAAGAGAGGATGAAGACTACATAGAGTAGGATGAAGTATTATGAATATAGGAGACGGATAACATTGGAGTTAGAGGATGGGGACCATGTCTTTCTACATGTATCACCACGATGAGGTTTGTAGAGATTTGGAAAGAGAGACAAGTTATCCCTGGGGTTCATCAAACCCTTTTGGTCCCTCCAAAAAGTTGACAAGGTAGATTACCGCTGAGCTCTTCCCCCTCAGTTTCACCAAGTGCATGACATTTTCCACGTAACCTAGATAAATAGATACATAAAAGATCCTTCGCATATCACTGACTGGGATGAGATGAACATCGAAGATGGGTGATGTTTTCGGAGGATCCATAGGAGATTGTGGATGGATAGGAGTGGGACCTTCATGAAACTTGATACCTCTGGTGGGCATATGACGGTAGCACAAGAACCTCGAGGAAAGCACATGGGACCAAGAGGTCAAGATTCATGCCCAGAACTCCAAAGTTGTTTCCCATGTTTGTGTTGTACCTTTTAGGGATGTGAAGAAATAAGGTGGGGAGAATGTAAATTCCCATATTTTTTTGTGTAGTTGTTTTTAATTATATGGAAATATTACGAGTCCGTTAAAATTGACAGTGAATGATTCAGAGTCTCGAGTTGCCTGAAATAAATTTTTTAACTTTTTTTATGTATGTCAAGTAAACGCTTGAGAGACATTTTGTAACATTAGAATCAGTGCTCGTAATTGAAATCTTAGGACACTGTTGAACCTACATCACCGATATTCACTTAAGGAGACCTTCACCTCGCCCGAAGCCGGTTGAGTGTATATGATAGATTTTGTTTCGGATTTAGTAGGAAGGGTTAAAAAAATTATAAAATAAAATAACTATCTTGTATTTATTTATTTTTAAACATCGAATTTGAATTAATGGTGGTGGGGACGACTTGAACTCCTTCATTAGTGGAAGGTAACTCGTGGACCCTCCCAATTAATGTGCCAACTTTATTTGATTAATTAATAACACTTAATATTAATATGATTTCCTCCAAACATCATGTAGATAGAATTGGGTTGGAATATAGTTGTGGTGGAGAACACTTTAAGGATGTTCCTATAACACAAAAGAGAGTCCAATAACATATGAGGAGGATGCACGATCTGGATCAGAAACATGTTTCAGGAGTGACAAACCATAGCATCCCCTTCATCGACTTCATCCTATTATTCACACCATATACAATGATAAAACAAGGTAGGGATGTGTTTAGGTTTTTTCTTTGTGGTTTTATGTTGAAACATTCTTCATGAAGCAACATGATATTGGTGTAACGTGGAGGGTGAGGTCTAAAAAAACATGGCATGAACCCTCCGCATCATTATTATTGATGTGTTTTTCATAGGATGAAAAAACATTGATAGTGCAACAATGCCACTGAAGGTGACCATGACCCGTTGGTCAAAGTAGAGAATGGTGGAAGCCGACACCCAACAGGCTGCATGGAATTGGGGCGACATGTGTCCACTCTTCTGGTAGAAAAGGAGGTCACGACTCGTCTATCTCGGTGGTGGGAGGACAGAGGCAGACACACTGGACGAACCCATGGTGGTAGGGCATCACGTGTCTATTACCTCAGTTGGGAAAGAGGTCGTGACATCATAGTCGCAGTGTCGCACCCTAGGGATACCAGCACTCGGCCAGCCAGAAGGAGGACTGCAGCGCCATCAGGCCTCTACTAGGAGAATTGGCCAGGAAATCAGCTAGTTGCATCATGCTGAGCAGGACTGGTCTAATGTTCTTTCATGCCAGTAGGGGTACCGAATGTCCATTGGGGAATTCGGAATACAGAGGGGAGGATCCCCCCCCAAGTTGCGGCTAGGGTTGTCCTTTCCATGGTGGAAAACACCCAAACATTCCAGCCACGCCCTACAGGCTAGGACAGGCCTACCGCGGCCTAGGCCAACTGGGCCAGTCCTCAGCCCATCAGGACCCATATACTCTATTGTGGCCATATCATGATAACCGAGACTCCGTTGGAAAATCTTCAACGGTAATGTAATCCTTTGATCGAGATGTTCATATTGATATACTCCACATGAGTTATGGATAGTGTTGGATTATGTCTCAGTTGGATAAAACTCGAAGACAACTAGGCCCTTGGAACGGGAACACTAATAACTTATAGACCGTGCATCCTATTGATGCATCGTCTACCACATTGGGTAACTTTTAACATGACAGAACAATGGGATACTTATTCACGTGACATCGAGGAATTATAAGTAACAACTGATGGAATGAGAAGCAGAAACTCTCGGAATAAATCATGCTTAGTGTGGGAACTCTGTGGCTTGATATACATGAGGAGTCTCTAGAAATTCTATGGGTCATCTTCGTATACTGTGTGGGTCAGCGCTCATTGAGCATATGTGGGTCAGCATATACCAACCCTGTGTTGGTCATGTCTAGATCATGTGTGGGTCATCTTCAGTTCTGTGTGGTTCAACATCTGATCCTTTCAAAAAATTAGGATGATCGATCAATACTGCTAATCATCTATACTTTTGTACATATGTTATAACTGGTGTGAGGTGAGTCATTAGCTGTGTGATAGTCTTTTGGGTGGTGATACCTTTTTGGCATTCTTCTATGTGGCATTTCCTTTTCGGTACATTATTTTGGGGTGATAACTATGTGGTATTATTTAGTGTGGCATTACCTTTTTGGTACTTAACATTGTAGTGTTACCTTCGTGGTATTCATTCGTTCATGGAATAATTATGCTTTTGGATAAGGATTTGGGGCATGTGTTTCCTCGTGAATGAGATGGGTGTTCTTGATATCTTAGATATATGTATGGGAATATAACTAAGTAAGGTTAACTATTGTATTAATTTTTTTGGTTTATCCTTTTAAGATTTTGAGATACCTTTGAGGGTCTCAGGATCCCTACTGAGTATTGTTATACTCACCCCTACACGGGTGACGCCCGCACCTGGTTGTGTCTTGTGCAGAAGATGAAAATGCTGACTGAGGTTGAGTTTAACAGGACCAGAGGTTTCCCGGAGGTGGATCATAGCTGAAGCATATCGTTGAGATGACCGTTCTAGAGTTGTACCTATCCTTTAGGTAGGATCCTTGGTGGGTGTTCCCAGGATCTATTTTATGTTTTACTTGTACTTTCCTGTTGGGCTTGTATTCTGGCCCTTTACATACAATACACACCCTATGTACTATATTTTTTTTACCTTTTTATGGTATATTGTTGTGTGCCTAGACTATGCAGTTTATAGGTTTAAAAAGAAAAGCCTTCCCATTTTTAGGGATATACCTTTTCGGTGCTAGTTTTCAGCCCCTGGACTTTGGAAGGTGGGATTAGGGTAGTCACAGCTTGGGCCTCGGAGGACGGGTCATGACATGAAAGAAATATTATTTTTAGTCTTTTTCATAACTAAATGTATATATGTCACTTTTGTGAAAATTTCCCAAAACAACTAAAAATATACATTATATTATAAGGGCTAAAATATGGCCAGCCAATGGGTGTTGAACATATTGATTAGAAATTATAAACATATTTTTTCTTTAATCATGGTAATTAATTTTTACTATATGCAATATTATTTTTTCAAATAAATTATGTTAACCATACTAGAGTATATAAATTATTCTTATTCCAAAAATGGAATACATTTTTTCAATTTCTATTAATATAATGGGAAATTTTTTATTTAAAATAAAACCTAGATATGTGAGGGGAATAATGTTTTTTAAATGGAACATGTTCAAAAGTTTTAATGTTTTAATGTAACATTACAATATTAAAATGATACCGATGACATAAATTGAATTAATTCATGTCAAATTGAAATAATAAAACATGATATTAAATATAAAAAAATCCTTTTAAAAAAAGTTAACAAAAAGGAAACTCATAATTAAAATTTAGTATTTTATATTATTCATAATAAATGAAGATTTAAAAAAACCACAAGAAATAATCCAAATACAACTATGAAATATTGTTATTTTATTTTTATTTTTTATCAAATTAATTTTATAAAAGAATAAAAGTTATTTTTATTATTTTTCAAAAACATAAATAAAATGTAATTTTTTTGAAAATAAAATTTTAAATACATATAATGAAAATATTGAATATTTGGTAATTTTTATCCCTTTGATTCCTTTATTTACAAAAAATAAACATTATATTTTATAATTATTGGATACTATTCATAGAACTAATTTTAATGGCTTGGTTATAATTTTCAAACCATAATAATATTAATAACATATCAGGTATTTATAAAAAAAACTCGGAATATTGTGTAGTGCAAGTTAACATAGTGTTGTGTGTAGAGATAACATAAATTGGTGTTTAATGTAGTGAGTGATATCAACAACATTTAATATATTAAAAAAAATAAAAACAATGGGTGATATATGTGGTCCTTGATTTTCTAGTAGAATGTGTCTATCACTCTCATTGATATATCTAAGAGTATATATTTTCTCACACACAAATACCAACTTTTTTGAGACTATTTCATATCTATTGAAATGTATATGTGAATACCCATAGGTGACCACATAAATGTTTTAAAAACCAATTTCAATAATTGGAATATTCCACCAATCCTAGTATTTATTATTATCTTGAATATGATGATTATCATCTAAAATGATAAACTAAATATGTGCATCCTTTTGTATCATCTCTTATGTTTTTTGATAAATCCTTTATTGGTTGGAATATGAGTATACGAATTAATCCAATTGGAAAATTGAATATGTTGAATGTAATATATTATATTATCATCATTATGATCCATCAATAATGTCTCAGTCTAAATATATTGACTATCCTTAGTTAGAATTAGAATTTAAGCATGATCCATGTTTTCATTCATGTTAAGAATATATTGATGATCCTGAATAATGTGAGAGGTATAAAAATACCCTTCTAGTATCACCTAAAAAATGTACTAGGTTTTCTTATTATTAATATACATTATTTCTCATTATACTAAATCAATTCCCAATGCATTGCAGTGCTATATAATTCTGGGCCAACCCATCATATTCCTATCATGTACATGCATAATTGGGCCACAAAGATCAAACAACATACGGATTTCATAAACCACTAAAAATAATATGATTAATGACTATTAGACAAATAATAATAAGTAAATATCATATTAATGATAGATACATCTAGGTTAATACCTGTGTGTAGAAATGGGGATTTGTATTCACTAAAAAATTGTTTAGCATGACAAATCAAGGGGATATTTTAACAACAAAATGGGGGTACATAAAGAATCATATAAGAGAATAATGATATTGAAATAGGAATGTAATAATATAGAAATCATAAATAAGGTAATAGGGATGTATAAAATAATATTATGATATGAATAATTGTAAATCAAAAGGCATTATTAGAATTAGTTGCATGAATAAAGTGGAGAACAAAATAATAAATTACGACAAGCGGTTTCTTTCTAATGCTTTGGAGAGGCTTATTAACGTCATGGGGTCACATTATGAGGAATATATAGCGATATATAAAAGTTAATTTTCATGATCCAGTTTCTTTTAGTGAATAAAAATTGGTGGTTTGTGCATTTATGTGGGAATATAGTGAATAAGTAGTTAGAAATTTTCAAACATTTCGTCAGGACTCTACAAATTAAATTAATCACAACCACAATAGTTACCATGGTTTATCTAATAGTTTCTAAATATTTGGAATTTTTTTCACTAATTTCCATGCTTAAGAATCAATATCATACAAATTCGACCCCTATTCATGAGGATGTGAGTCATATTTATAATGAATTGAATTTATAACATTAAAATATAACTTAAATATTGGATTATACATTAATGTTGTATAAAAATAATCAAATGAACATAAAAACACATTAATTTAATGGGTAAATATAATTATGGTTATTTAAAATTATTATAGAATTATGTACAACAATTTTCTTCATTTATGATTTTATATGACACAACGTATATTTATACTATATTTCATTTTGATGAAAAAATTCCAATGTCTTTGAAAATAATGAAAAATGGCCAATGGATTATTTCAAAATAATTATTCCAAAAATAATAATTATTTTAACAATAAATTTATTAACTTACGCAAATGTTCACGTTTATATTAATAATCCTCATTTATTAAAAAATAGTAATTTTTTTATAACTGTTGTCTCCCCAAAATAAAACAATTTTCTAAATTTAGAAAATTATATTATCATTTAAATTTAATAAATATTTTTTAATAGAAAAAGTTTTAAAAATTATAACTTATTTTAAAAATAAATCATTTCACTATTAAAATTTTCTTTATTGAATATATATATTTCCCAAAAATACATGTTTTTTCACCGTATGGAAAATAAAAATAAAAATAATCGCATAAATTACTATTAATGGTGATAAATATAATTATTATTTATTAATAATATAATAATAAAATTAAAATTGTTAGGACCTGGACACATATTCATTTTATACATTATTGAATGTTCAATGGGTATAGTGTATGATGGTAATATTTTCATAGGGTGGTAAATAATAAAAGGTTAGACTTGTGATCTAGATGAGCTTTAAAATATACAAAAAATGGTTTTAATCATTTTTGAGATTTTGAATCATTTCTTGATCATGGTTAGGTGAAATTTTTTGAGACTCTATCTCCAGTTAAGGCTCTGATAAATTGGATTCATATGGTATTATATTACGGGTCAAGGCCATCGATTCTTTCTTCTGTGTCAAATATACGTTATTATACCCATTAATACAATAATCATAATTGTAGTTGTATAGTGATATTTTTATGAATGATTATTAGACATAACAATATTTTTAAACCGATAAACAATAACTCTAAAAAAATAACCATAGTATTTAATGTGTTATATATAGCTATAATACTTAAAAAGGAATATTTCTATTTTAAATAGTGAATTAAATTTATAAATGTTCCCGTTCTTAAATTATTCCCCGCTTAATAAATGCGACACTGAAAATTTTCATTTCATAAACTAAAACTGAAGAGGTTACATCTATTTCATCACCTCTTTTGGTTCATACATTTTTATCCTCAAACATTTTGTTCTACCCTTACACTTTTATCAGGAATGTTTTCTTATTTTGTAGAAAATTGTCTTGTGATCTAATATCTTTTCCAACAAATAATCATATGAAAAATTATTCTCCAATAATACCCCTCATATATTCAGTACATGTTATTCGTATATTATGAACTAAAGAGGGATACATTGAGAACATACTATATTTTATATTGGTTTTGTCTGTGATATATCCAATAGTCCACTACTATAATATAATAATTGATTTCAATGGTGTCTATGTATATTAGAACAATCATTCCCTTATACCCAAACCACAAGAATTTATTTTTTAGTGATATATAAAGGATCAATTTATGTCCAACATCATACTCTAGATCTTTTTATTGATTATTTTTATATATTTCTTATTGATATTTAGTGGCTTTCATTTTATCTTGAATGGTTTGATCATTATCCATTATCAGTGGGAAAATATAATGTTCCGTAGTATTATTCTCTCCAAATTTATCCAAACATGTTAGTGGTAGAAAACTCTTCCTATATTGATACTCAAAATATTCCATTTGAATTATATGATTGAAACTAATATTATTTGAGAACTTCACTAGGATAAGGTATTGATCCTAGCATGACTGGAAATTCATTGAACATGATCTCACCATTTACTATGTAGTTTGAATAGTCCATTAAGTCAAACCATCCAGTTGAGAATCATAATTCGTGCTAAAGACCAGTTATATATCAAAAAAAATCTGAAGGCTTCTCGAGATGCTTAAAAGAAATATTGGATGTTGATAAAATACAATATAGAGTGGAACTCCATCAATTATATCAACTTTCCTTAAGTATATCTTGTGAGATGAATAACAAATATTGCATCCCTTATTACAATTTAATGTACAGACGTGGTAATATGATTTTCTCCCGCCCGCATTGATTTATTACCTTTAGGTGTCATTGGGAGTTGTACGACGAAATACATGATCATTTTTTCGAACTACCATAATGTTTTAGGAAATGGTTGCATTATAATATTAGACTTCTATCATATGGAGTAAAAATATTGGAATAAAATGTATCAACATAAAAACTCATCAATCTCCCTCTTCATGTTATCATAATATAAGGTTTTCTTCTAATATCATCCAATCATACTTATTTTTGGATGGATGGAGAAATATATATAGTTAACATCGACTAGATGTTACCCATTACCCTATGTTTTTTAAATGATACACATATGTGTTCTAGGACATATATCTCTATATTCAACAAACAATAACTCCAATATTGTCACTTCATTCTTCTATAGAAATACCTCATCATTTTATAAATCCTTAACAAACTCACGAATAGATGGTTAGACATTAATTTTGGTATGGTAATATGGAGATCCTATTATAATTCCTATCTACATCCTCTTGGTGTCTAACGAGATTGGATCCCTTATAATCTCCATCCTGGATAAGTTTGTAGGATCCTTATACATAGAGAATTTTCAAAAATATTCACTCAAATGGTGGTAATGGTTTGAAAAAATATAATATTTTATTAGATCTGACCACCATTATTGGTTAATATTAATTTTTTTGTGGGAATATATACATTATTCTATTAGTTTCTCTATATATGTTACACATTTCTCAATAGAGTAAACATCGCTAAATATTCATTATGTTGATCTGTATATGTAATTTTAATCGTGTGTTGGGTAGTTATACTCATGGATCATTGATATGTGTATGAGAAGGGATATAAATTTTTCATAATGAATTATTACACAACCTAAACCATTTTTATAAAAGTATTTTTAAATATAATATCATTGCACATATATGGTTTATGTGATAAAATATTTAGTGATTTTTCTATTAATACACTATTTAAACCACTCTTATCATTCATCAATATATAAAAATATCACAATCTTATGATTCAGGTTGGTTATTATGATTAAATATCTGAAGAATAATCTCACAAACTGATGATAGTACACTGCTATGGAAAGATGTTTTTCTTTTTTTATTAGATAATTTTTTAATTCATATCCTTCAATTAGACCAGTTTTAATGGATCCATATATATCACATTAATGGTGATATTAATCCCATATAATGATACTTATTCTTTCTAAAACACACATTTAGAGTATTTTTAATCTAAAATTTCATTTTGTAACATCTTAAGTATACTCTTTATAGGAATCTCATTTTCAATAAGTATTTTAGATTATAGAAGACTATAATATATAAACTATAACTCAATATTTTTTGGAATACAACAATACCCTATTCATCATGTCCATGGATATTGTTAGAATATCAGTGAATTCAAATGGAACCACTATGAACTCATATTCCCTATACTATATACGAAATGAATTCTTGATTATATCCTTTGTCACAACATTTATATAGTTATATCCTAACTGATTATCCCCCACAATGAGTTAATGGAACCCACATAGCTGATCAATCATGTCATTAATCAGTATAAGTGTATAATTTTTTATTATCATGATAATTGTGAGATCAAAATAATCAATTAATTGGTTTGTTGACCCAACATTCATTTTGATGAAGATGATTGGTTCACCCTATGGTAATGCACTTGGGCTTATAAACCCTTTATCTAAATAATCATTTAGTTTCTTATTAAACTCTTCCATTTCAAGAATGGTAATTATATAAGGAGTTTTATAAATTGAAAAACCTTTGAGAATAATTTATATTGACAACTCAGCCTCCTGGTTAGATTCAAGACTAAGAAATTATTACTAAATTTGATCACTGAATTCTATACTAATACGAATATCCTCAACAGTGATATTTTCTTTAGTCTCAATATTTTGAGCCCTGAAAATGTTACCATGTAATAATATCCCAGATTAAAAAATTCATACATATATTTATTCATCCTCCTTCTTTCATATGTATATGATTAGAAATAGATTTGTGATACGGGGTTTCGATTTCTTTATCTCAACAATTTGTGTAGGATTTATACAAGTAAATATAATAAATTCCATAAATAGTAATGATTTCTTCTAAGGGGTGTATCAAAATGAATTAATAGGAAATCCATCCCTCAATATTTGAAAGGGAATGAGTTATATTATTAGGATTCAAAAATTGAACCATTCCAAATAATTACTTCTAACATGAATTCAATGTTTTTAGGTTATGTTAGAATGGATCTATTAAACATGAATGATATAAAAGATTTTAAAGAAAAATGGGAGATCATAATTTCTTAAAAATATATTATATTTGTTATAATAATTAATATCCAGAAAAATAGACTCAGGGATGATTTATTTATCAAATACAAAACACATAATTTGGAAACTATGAATATTAAAGTGATAAATCATAAATTTAATCTACCATATGAACAATAATATTAAATTTTTTCAATCAGGTTTATACATGATATATTTTATAACATGAAATATGATTCACATGTTAATTCCCTAAATAATGGTTATTAAAATAATATCAATTATAAAAAATTATTTTCCCAGTGTCAATCAATTCTAATGTGTAGTAAGGCCCATTTTTGTTTATCGGGTTGACGATGAAGTCCATCTAAATGAGTTGTTTTTGGGGTTATTTCCCAAGGTTTCATCTATTCTAATTCATCATCCTCTTGTAGTATCTTGAATTTAATTTATTTTTATTAAACCAAAAACACAATACATTAAAAAATATATGTTTCGTATGTTTAGTATTAATGTTATGTATTTGAATAGTTTTTTAAAATCCAAATTCAAAAATAACTTGACATTTCCTTAATTATAACTATAAAACCCATTTTATATACACATTCATTCATTATTTATTATATAAAAATAATCTTAATACAACCCCATAATATTATGAGGACATGTGTATTTGGATAATTAGGTATATAACATAATATCATTCAAAATTAGTACATCAATTGTTTTAAAAACGTTATAAAATGTGATAATATTCCATGGATATTCTAAAACAGCACAGGCTAACTAGGGATGTACATAAGAATGTGATGGTCTATAAAACCCATTAAGGGAAAAAGGAAAATAATAATGTAACGATGTACATGTCAGTGAAGTAGAATATCATGGTAACATAAAAGGGGTGATTATTATAATGTTGGCCAATAATTCATCATATATCATGATAACATAAAGACATCATATAAAGGGGAAGTAAAATAAAACATGAATTGATCATAAGTCAATGCTAAATTAATAGATAAAACAACATGGTGGAAACTTTTCTAGAATGTATTAGGTTTATGGTATAATCCTATACTTGAAATCTGATGTGTCTAAAACACTACCCAATGCATCATAGGGGAATAAAATTCTGGGCCCACCCATTACATCCATATCATGTACATGCATAAGTTTTCAAGATATATCATAAAACATAAGGATTTCATTCAACACCTTTAATCCCATGATTAAGAAGTGTGAGATACATTTATATATTTCCCCAAAAAATGAAGAATAATTATATCTATGTGACATATGTTGTGAAGAAACAAGGATGGGTATTCACTACACAATTTTTTGGCATGAAAAATCCTATGAAAATTTTGGCAGCCTAACAATAGTACATATAGAATACTAAAAGGGATAAGTGAGTGACAAAATGGTCTATACGCCCTTATAAATAGTAAGGGCAGTAATAAGGGTATATAAAATCCTATTCCAACATGAAAATTTTAAAAAATCCATATTTAATTATTTTCTTAAGTAATGTTGTGAATAAGGGGATCCCTTACCCTGAATGGGTTATTACTAAATTTTGGAAGGGGATTATTAAGAGCATGGGAGAATATTGTGATGGATATGGAGAGGTATGGTTGTAGTAATATCATTCTCCAAGAGTATTTAGTGAAGTTAAATGAGAGTTTGGGTTGGTTTATATAGAAAAATAGATGACATGTCATTATTTATTTTCAAACATATGTTTAGGAATATATATGATAAAATAAATAATGTCACATTCCATACTTTTGTTTTTCCCCATAGTATTTTCTAAGGTGGACTATTTTTCAAAATATTAAATTTTTTATATCCAAGATCAAAAAAATAATACCAATGATGATGTGGAAATGAATCTTGTTATAGATAATTTATTTTATAACCATAAAATATAATATACATTTATGATTATTAATTTAGGTTTTATAAATATTATCATGTTAACTTATAAATAAATAAATTGATAGGGGAAACATAATTTTGTTTTTGGATTCAACTTATAGTATATATTACATCATTTTTTCATTTTATATAGTAAAAATATTGACAATATATTTATAATGTATTCAATTTTGACAAACTAATTTGGAATTCTCTAAATATAATGAAAAAATAATGAATTGATAAAATAAAAACGTAAATTTCAGATATAATATTATTTTAACCTGAAAAACTATCTTTGTTTATGAATTTATAATTTTAAATAAAAATAAACATGTTTTAATTTTTTTTAACAATAATATTTTCGTAAACATTATTAATTTTTTTTGTCTTCATAAAATTGTATTATAATTTATATTTAATAACTTTTTTTAATAAATATATATTTTAAAAATTCTCAAATCCATTATGAATTTTCACTTTTTTGAAACAATATATTTTATAAAAAATAATATTTCGTTTTGATCAAAATTAAAATCTATTTGAAACTCATTATCAATCATAATATTAAAAATGGCTAATTATAATATGTTTTTTTAGTAAAAAAATAAAACAATTATATAGTTATATTATAGATACATTTTCATGTAATAAACTAGTGAATTTATTTAGGGTAAGGTGTTCCATAGGGTATATTTTCAGTGAAAGGTTTTTTGTACATGGTTTTGGTGGTGATATTGATGAGCTAAAATAACACTCAAATGTTGTTTAAATAATGTTTTTATATGTTGAATCAATGATTGGTCTTGGTTAATGTAAATTAAAAATGATGTTACTTCACATGTAATCTTTGATCAATATGATTTATAGGGTATTATCATACATGGTGAGGAAACAACTTATTTTATCTATATAAATATGACATTATATTAACCCATATAAATACTAATCCTAATAGAAATAATATAATGGATATGTTATAAAATCTAATTAGGATTAATGACCTTTTATATCCAATATAATATATGTTTTATAAATAACTAAATTAATTAATTTTATATATATATATATTACATGGTAAGATATTTATTCATCTAAAAAGGTAATTTCATTTTCATAAGTTGGGTTTGTTATACAACTGAACAAGAAAATACATTTAGGTAAACCCATATTGAGTAACATGGTTGCTGTTATAGCGAACAACCTCTTTATAAGGACGATAATGTGTATGATTTGTATGACACTAATGACATCGACTGTTGAGGGAACCCTTTTATTCACCTCTTCTGTAGTGGGGTTGTTAGTGGGTTCTTCCATATCTCTTAGTTTGGTATGGTCTTCATTATCAGGCTCTAGAGAAATCCCCCTAAAATTATTTGAGGTGAAAATGTGATCCATATATCCAACTATAAGACACCATTGATGATTTTGGTAACTTTATGTCCAATTGTCTATAATATCATAATAAGACTCTATCTATAGGATTAAAATGTTGGTATGGTAGACACATTAAATGTGGTTAAAAATATATTATTGGAGAAAATGATTTGGAAAATTTTATCTGTCAAATTTATTTTTCATTCCGTCATAAATAATTAATGTATATGAATAAGAATCTGACGATCATTCCATTGGCTTAGATCAATGTGAGATTCAACAGACATTATTTTATAAAAGATAAATAAGAATACTGATCAATACAACATAACAATTAGGATTTAATCATATAACCTAAAGAAATATAATGTTTATTAATTATTGTATTCAATTTTGATGATTATATGACTTATTTTCGGATGAAAATATTTTTAGTATATAAGTATTTCATGTGGTTTTTTCCACTATATAAACTATCTTTCCAATTTCCGGTGGCCACTATGATATACGAGTGAATCTAGGAATATCAATAAAACCACGAAAATGAGAGGTAGAGATCCCCTTCACCTATTTAGGGGAATTATTTCCAACTTATAGAGTCCCTTATATATTTAATAGATGTTTATATATTTTAATAGGATATTCAAATAAAATTTCTATTTAGGATTTATGTGATCACTTAATTTGGGAGGGTGAATAAGTTGTCTTCTCTCATTATGATTTCTTAATTTAGAAAAAATATTTTCCATTGAATACCTATGTGTGATTGTGATAGAAAAAAAATAAGAAAATTATACCCATAAGGATATATATATTTATATGGTGCACAATAAAATAATATTAGTGCATCCTTTTCATGGTTTGGAAGTCATCTAAGACCAAAAACACCACTAAAAATAGTCCATTTGGTTGTTACAACAAGAAATTTATATACTTTCCCATGCATAACAGTATAAAAAATTAGTATTTCAATTTTCTCTCTCATTATAAAATGATATATTTCTTTTCTAAAACTATTAGTATCCTCCCAAATAGGATTCAATATATTTTCACTATTTTTCTTGATCTTTTACCACACTTTCTCTTCATGCATGTTATTAATCTCATAGTAGTATATTAATGGAAGAGAACCAATTTCATTAATTTAATACAAATATTTTTATCTTTTATTATATCTATTTTTATAAAAGGATTAATGGGACATGTTCCACTATATTCATAGGATCAACTATATCTAGTTTATCACCTTTATTTGGTCAACCACCTCTTCATTCTATTCAAATGCTACCTCTTTAACATGTTAATTTGATATCTTCTAAAAATCTGTATAATAAAAAATTTTGGGAAGAATTCATCTTGAATACATCATAGTAATGATAATTATATCTATCTATCGACTATTCTCTTTGTTAGAACTTATCCCAAATATTAAACTATCAACACATTAATTATAAAACATCAACCTATTTTATATAAATTAATATTCTTTGTGTTATAGGGTATGTCATTAATATTAAAATAAATCTCCCACTCAATCATTTGAACATAAAATATATAATAAATATTATAGTGACAACATTCAAACCTCTAAAAAATGTAGGATCCATCCATAAGTCATTGTTTCAATATTCTTCATTGAACATCAATATGAAATAAGATCATTCCATTCTAATATTTGATACATTGAACGAATATCTTATCATTGTAAAATAAAATATATTTATTAATATTTTATAAATTACATCGATCCTTTCAGATGATACCTCACTAAAAATTTATTTTATCAATTTAAACATCAAAATGTGTTCATAAAAAACATCATATGATCCTCTGAGAAGACCATTTCAAGACACATCATCCATATAATGACAAGCATTATAAGTCTTCAATTATTTACATAACATAGAAACCTCAAACAAGTAAACCAAATATGAATAATTTTTTTTGTACACATCAAATTCATTTTTATATCATTTGACTCAGTAGTGTATTCTTTATATATTATGTTATTTGGACAAGATCATCTAGTGTCCATCATACATAAGAAAAAAATATTTTCCCAATGAAATTAAAATTTAATATCAAGTTAACTATATATAATTGTATGTATTTTACCATCCATCAACCCTTTTAATAAAATTATATTCCCAATTCTTACAACTAACGTCCAACTAGGGAAAAATTTTGGATGACTATGTAAAAGTACATCTTATTTTCATTGTTTAATGAAATTTTATGAAGACAACTATTTAACACTATTCAAAAAACCTCAAATAAAAAACATCTTATACATGTGTGAACAATAGAACACTGTAATAGGAACATAAAATGTTGAACTCGGTCCTGTATACTTCATAAAACATCATATATATAACCTTTTAGTAGCTCCAAGTTATCAAAAATTTTTTAATGACCTCCACAATTATTCTATCTTAAAATTTATACACATAAATTATGTCTCCATCATTCAAGTAATACATGAATCATACAATCCTACCATAATCATGATATCCATGACATTTGAATTTTAAATCATTATGCAAGTGATCTTCACCATAAAATCTATCCAATGAGAAATGATAAATACGATGGATTGTAATTTAAAACCAAAAATCTGGTCGATCACATAAAAAAAACAAACACAAAAAATCCACATGATTTTTTACACTTAGGATGATAAAATTCCTTTAATCACTATTGAAGTAAAACATAGATAACTATATTTATTTATGTTAGACATGAAAATAATACATTTTGGGTAAGCCTTCTTCCTCAAACATCAATATAAAATGTCTCAAATATTTGTTCCCAAACAATCATTACATTTGAATATTAATTAGACCAATGAAAATAAATCAATGAATCATTAAAACAAGAGAGATCGAATACTTTTCAAGTAACTCAAAACCTACACGAGTGAGCCTAGGGTAGGGAATAATTACCATTTAACAAAAATACCATGTATTTTATATAAAGTGTCTATAAAACCTCTATTAATCCTCTTAAAAACAATTCATGGAAATATATTTAACATTAACATTATCTTTTAACATTAACAAATAAAAAAATAATTAATATACAAAAATAGATATTGCTCTTAGAACTTTATAAAAATAATCAAATAGATCACACCTACTGAATATGAAAATTAACCATTTTAAAATGTCTACCTAAATATATTATCTTAAATAAAAGGTAAAAGTATATAAAAATTTATAAATTTATGTAAAAACATATCCCCATAATTTAATACTCTCTCTATATACAATATTATATAAGGGAATATCACATAACCTATACTGGAAGAGAGTTATGTTTCACAACCCTTATCAGCTCCATCTTATGATAGTTTTCAATTAGTAATTATTTGGTTGTAATATCAAAAACATTCCCCATTATAGGAACATATTTTATAATTAGTTCTTTTCTCTACAAAATAACATTGATAAACTGCTCTTTAATATCACTTTTAATGGAATCATAATGTTGCATATGATTCTTATTATGAAAATTTATTATCACAACCTATGAGAAAGTGAATAACACCATAAACTAATAGATTATCAAACTATTTCATTATCAAAATTGTTTTTGTTAAAACATGAGTAGTAGGTACACATTCATCTTCTATATTGTTTAGAGTTACTAAATTTTTCATTATTGAATGATAAAAAAACCATCTTTCCTAGAAAGAGAAAACTATAATGAAACTTATATTTATTACACATTAATTAAAGATTTATTACATTAAATTATACATAATATAGTGTGGATGATTGATATGTCTAGTGGCTTTATAAATTATTTACATTAAATAAAAACATAAAATAGGAGAACATCATTTTTATTGAAATATTATTTAACAAGAATTCACTTAAAACTCCAAAGAATAACCCAAGGACATATATAAGAGAAGGATGATAAGTAATGCATAGTAAGGGAATAATGATGGAATAACATTAAAATTTAAAAAATGTTAGACAATAATAATATAAATTCAAAATAAAATTAGTGATAAAAATAAACATGAATAATGAGGCATGCTACAACATGATATAATAAAATCAACATGGAAAATTTAGTAACAAATTAAAACCATAAATTATAAACATAGGTCCTTGATAACTACCAGTACATCATGTATGAAAAATTACTATTACCGAATTTGTTTCACAATCTATCCCATGATGACATCCCATGAGACCAAAATTTAGTGAATTCATTAGATTTCTATATAATTCTTAGTTCACTCATCACTTTTATTTCATTCTCAGGCTTACGTGTGCCACATATATCATAAGACTTGTATATATTCATAATAATATTTCATTACATAACCAGGGAATGTGAAATATATAAATTTGTGTCTTAATGAAATGCCTTATAAATGTATAATGGTGAATAACCTTGATAGGAAATGGGTCTGGTGTCCACTACACACTTGTTTTCTCTTCGAAAATCATATTGAAATTTCAGTAGCATAACGACGTCACATAAAAATTAATAAAATGGGTTGATGTGAGAGAATGAGTTATTTCATACTTTGGACATAATATGGGTTGTAAAAGGAGCATCTAACGAAATATCACAAAATTATTACTTGAAAACTGAAGGCATATGATAATGAATAATATCTAATAAAGAATAAATGGTGAGGATCCTATACATGTCTATGTGACCCCAAATTCTTGGGAGGATATTCCTTAATGTTTTTTGTCTTCTTGGGGGGAATCTAGAGAAGTGAGTGTAGAGTAAAGACATTGTAAAAGGATTTTTGTTGAATTGAAATGGGTTCATCAGTGGGTTTATATAGGTTATGAGTCATAATTTCTTTATTATATATCAAATATAGGTTTTGACTTTATATAATAAATTATCCAGAAATGAAAACTTTCCCATCATTTTTTACAATGGTCCTACTAAATGGGTATGTGTTTCATTATTTTATATGTCTTAGGGAATAAAAAAAATATAATTTCATCTTTTATTTTGGGACGTGAGTCGTACTCTTTATGAAATGATATCAAAACTATTAAATATATTAATGGTTTTTGGAGGATTCATAAATTCTTTAAAAAAACAAAAAAAACACTTTATTTAAAAGGATGAACATTTATTTGGTCTTAGATACCATTTATATTATTTATAACATCACCATAAGGACGTTATTATGTCATAATTCACACTATATAATAATAAATAATTTAATTGCTACCTGAAATATCAATTATCTCTGAAAATTATGAAAAATTAAGCATCCGAGAATTTAAATTTTTAAATAATAAAAATTATATAATTTTTATATAAATAAATTTTTATATAAGAAAATTTACCATATTAAAATATGAATAGATAATTATGGAGAAATGATGGGTTATTTAACATAACAGTTTTCAAACACCTTTCAATATTACTTTTGTCTGTATAAAACTAATATATTTATTTATAATAAATAAAATATATGATGTAATAATATTTTATTAAAATATTAATTATTTAATGATTATATTAAATAATCAAAATAATTTCCTTAATATAATTTTTATATATCATAATGAAATTAATTTTTTTTTATTTTTCCAAAATAATCATTTATAATGTAAAACAATAGGATAAAAATATATTAATTATTCTATAAAAATAATATACATACTATTATAACTAGTTTCTCTTTTGATATCACATTAATAAACTGGAAAACACCCTACGAGGAATGTGCACGATAGTGATACTTTCATTTGGTGATTTTATATACATGGTTTTTGACATGATATCAATGATCTTGAATTTCACTGTTAAATAGTTTCACATAGAACTATGTTATGGGATATTATGTTAGGATTGGTCATGGGATAATCTAGGATTTTTTATCTCCCTCGGAAGATCCGATAAGTAGCCTTTATGTGGTGCAATCCTATAAGTTGAGTCCATTTCTTCCTTTGTCTATATCAATTCGATTTGTTAAAACCATAAATTTATACTAATAATTTGATAACATTTCAATTATTATTTTAACAATGATAAGAATTATTATGTTGATTTATATCTAATATGGTATAATAAATTGATATAATTTTATGTGATTTCTATAATAATATCACCCAATAATACATTTAATTAAATCAAAAGGGATATTTTATTTATAACTGTTTAGGTCATTACAATATTCTTTCCATTAAAAATTTCACCATAAAAATATTTTATTTCACACACAAAAATAAAAAATGTTAATTCAATTTATTAAATATCTATGGTTCCCAAATTTATTCTTCAAACATGTGGATTCTTCACATTACTTTAACAAGGTACATTGTATTATACAATGATATTGTTTCTCTGTGATATAAGATATTCACCAGCAGGTTCTCATTGGAAATTTAATTATAAAACTGTTCAAACCCTTGGTTTAGTATATTTTAGGGGTGTGGTACATACATCCTCAATAGGGATACATAGAATACATCATTTACATGTGATTGGTTAAGAGAGAGTGATAGTCGATGTGACACAACTCCAATGAGATCAAAGATCTCTAAGTAGATGATGTATCTTTGGCTAAGAATTACCTTCCTCCGAAATCTCATAAAATTATTTGTTGGATATATGTGGATTAATAAAATATTTCAAATATCAAACTCTATGACTCACCTACGATTTTCTATATATCTTTATTGTCAATAACATGCTTCCCTGATGAGCTACTGAATGGTCTTTACATTTTCAACCATTTCTATAACCATTGATGGACCTATAAGTTTTCATTTCTAGAAATCATCCTAAAATTTATATTTTCATCAAATATTACTATAATCTGCTTCATAGTGGACTGATTGGATCATAGATTTGAGCTATTATTGTGTGAGAACTCGACTAGAGGTAGATTTTTTACTGACCCTTCTTTAACATCAATATAACATTCTCTCACATGTCATTGAGTGTCCATATAGTCATCTCATATTGTCCATTAGTTGAAGTGATAAAATCCATTATGATGTTCAAATATTACATAGATCATATTGGAGACTCTTCCAAAACACTGATAGAAATGTTCGATCTCGATAGAATATAATCGATACTGGTGTTCCATGAATCTTCACTACTTCTCTAATGTATATCCTTAAAATCTGTTTGAGATTTAATTCATCTAAAATCAAAATAATTTGTGAATTATTCTTTATATGGTCCACCATATCAACGATATTATTATTTATAATTGTTGTCCTTAGATAAATTGTGAAAAATTATATGGTTCTATTTTCCCATTTTTATGTAGGTTTGGGTAATACTTGCATCATCCCATTGAATGTTTTCCATTCCACCTTAAAATGTTGAAATACAAGACAGATTAATTAATATTTATTAATATCCTTAAACATATTTTCATACAAATAGTACATTCATAGATCCTGATACAACTTGGTGCACTATAGATATATGGAGAAGGTCAATCTATGATAATCACCCAAAATCTCTTTCATTAACTAATGATTTGTTGGTATAGAAAATCTTAATGTAAATATCACAAATAAATCTTCATTAACATTTAACTATGTGGATTTCCCCGGGATAATAGTTTCCACTTTCTTCTGAATTCCCATATTACATATTTAAATGTCCTTTAACTTCTCCAAAAGGGGTGGTTGAAAAAAATTGTGAAAGGATTGATTTTTTCCATCCTTTATGTTTACCTTGTCCAACCTCTTAAAATCTTCGAAGTTAATATATCTCTCAATTCTAATTGATGATAAAGTAACTATATCCATTACACTTATAGAATTTTCCATATAATTTTCTTTTCTAGTATGGTAATGGATTGACCAGTCATAGTTCATGATCAGCTCTAACATTTTCATTAGGGCATATTCCGGAATTTCTATGTGAATATATACGTCAATCTATTATTATTCATATATATTTTGAATTTTCTTGAAAGATATAATGATAACTTATTTTCAAAGTTATTATTACTACTTCCCATTCTATAACATTTATTAGATTGTTCTATCCAAGAAGATTAATCTATCTCGAAGAATAGGCTGCCATATTCCCATTTTGCATTAACATATAGGCCAATACCTTTTTCAAAGCATCACTAAATACTACAAAATTTTCAAAATGTATGGGTATTATAATAAAAATCTCTATAAAATGCATTATTTTTAGCTCCACTAAGATCTTATCAAATTCACCACTCCTAGAGAACATAACCCCCTTCCAAGTAATCTTAGTTAAATGGTTTTTCAATAATGATAAAATTCTCACAATTCAATGATAATACCCAGCCAATCCATTGAAACTATTTATATATTTCATATATGATGGACTCATCCATATATTAATTTATATTATCTCTTAAGGGTCCATATATATCTCATTACATTTGATGATATTCCAATAGATTTATACATCAATAAACTAGAACTCAAATTTTCTATACATGGTATAATGTTTCTCTATTCACAATGTCTTATGTATAATGATCATATTATCTGTATTCTCTTACATAGTTTTGGATTATATTTAACTATCATCTATAAATTCTACATAATTTTCTTAATATATTTCAAAAAGACTCTATTAATCATTTCCATGAATATTTATAGATCATTAGTGAAATAGAATGTCATTACTACGAACTCATATTGCCCATACCTTATATGAAAATCAATCAAGGTTATATGCTCCTTCTACACCCTAAAATTTTAATGTAACAACTAAAGATAATCCTTGGAGAGGTATTGTGCTCCAAATAGGTGATTAAACAAGTCACAAATCCCTGGGAGATGACACATCTTCTTTATCAGGATCCTATTGATGTAATGATAATTATTGTGAAGGTGTATTGATCCTTCCTTATTCTTGATGAAGATTATTGGTGCACCCCATGATGATGTACATGGGACAATGAAACCTTTATCTAGATTTTCATATGTTTATTTTAATAGCTCCACAATTTCAAAAATAGCAATACAATTCATACTCTTGGATAATTGTAATTTATACAAGTATGATCGATTAAAACATTAAACTCTAAGATATGAGGGAGAAGATAAAATTCCTCAAGAAAAATATCAGTATATTCCCACAAAATGTGAAATTATTCATGGATTATTCTTTCATTGAATAAATCATTTTAGCTATATATAAAATCATGTAGGGAGATAATATCCAATCTTGAGATTTTGGGGGGTAATGAAGGGTCATCATACTCATTGCACAAGTATAAAATTATGGGTCAATTTGTAATATAGAGAGTTATTTACATCATGAAAATGTTTATGGAGTATTTATAAATGGAAATAAAATACATAACTATAATTAAATCAAATTATTCCTATGGGAGTATAAAAAATTACATTGGAAATTTTATCTCACAAATTTAGATAAGTGAGTAATTATATAGTTGGGATAAAACAATTATCCATTTTTAGTTTTCACGGATAGCTAAACTTCAATGAATTTTGGTAGCTCATGATTAGTTATACTAAAAGCTCATTATAAGAATGAATGTGTAGAACAAATATAAAAAATAATACTCACTATTATTGAATTAATAATAACCATACTTGTCAGCACTTTGTTTTTTGGATCATCCTCAGTGGTTGTGATGGAGAAATCAATAACGTTCAACATTGGAGGTTATTGGTTGTCTATAAAAACCCTTGGCATAGTGCATTGGTTTGCATTGTTTTCAAGTCCTTCTAGTTGAAGAAATGTACAATTCTTTGAGGATTAACTAAATAATTCCTAAAATCAGATTCATTAAAGGTTTTATCCTATAGTTAGTCTCTAGATACATTTCATTCCTTAAATCATCTAAAGAATTTCCTCATCCCGTTTAACAAATTTCAAGGTTCTTCTTTACAATACATTGAAAAGTGGAAATTAATAATGTCATCATTATATTTCTATATTATATTAACATAATTAATATGCACATTTCACAACTTATCCTCATGAACCCTTGATATTCCATGTTCTCTATTTTGATATGGATTGTGCATCGAAAACATTCATCATTGTTATCAAAGTCTCATATCAAAATGGAATTTCATATACTATGATTTATCCCACCAAATTAGTATTTAATCATTATTTCAGGGGTAATGAAAAATCTGGGGGAATACCATGAAAGTATTTTGATTTTTACTCATAATATCTAATATGTTAATAGTCTTTTTTTTCTGGAGGGAAAGTATGTGCTTTTCTATCTTAATCCAAGAATCTGAGGAAAATATTTATCGATATTTTATTTTGAAATTCCTCCAAACCAATTGATTTTATCACCCCCTACGCCTTTATATTATTGATCAATAACCTCCACATATTATATTATCCCCCTATATGATAAATAAACCAGTATTACATTCTCTTGTTTGGACAATTTAAGGATATAAAATATCTTTTCAATGGAGTTGATCTGTTGTTCCACGATTGAGGGATCAGATTATCCACATAATGTAAAAGGCCTTTACTGTAGAAGAACAAAATTTTAGATTGTTATTTCATTGTGGGATTTGTTTTCTCTATATTTTTTTAAAAAAGTTAATGCTTTGGTCAGAGACCAAAGCACAATTTATTAATAAACAAAAAAGGATTACAAGAGGCGAAAGGATGGATTTTTTTTATAGTCTCTATCAAAAAGATATAGTAAGTCGGATGGAATAGAGTCCATCCAAGTCATGCTCTGATGTATTCCTTTGTTGGAAAGAGCATCAGCAATAACATTCGCTTCCCAGTAGGCATGAGTTGCTATATAGTCGATCCCATAGAGCAAGTTAAGACAATTCATCCAATGAGTGGTAAGTGTCCAAGCCAGATGGATGTTTGCATTCCAGATGGCATGAATGAAAGTCTTTAGAGAGAGTATCATCAAAAATTTTGTGATTATCTCTCTCATAAGGTTGTGCATCTCGTTGGAGAGTCATCACATTTCCCTTCACATTCACTATTTACATGATTCCTCATATTTCCAACCATTGTCTAGAATAAAAGGGAAAATATGGGACAATATTTTTTTCTATTTAATATATAAATGGGAATCAATAGTATTAAAATGTTAAATTATAAATATCATGTATTTCATTAACAATTCTATGATTCAATTTATGATATCCATGACCTATTTACATGAATTCATTTTTATGTGAATTTTATGTTTCCTAATTAATTGTATGTAATGATATTGTTTTTATTATTATTTAAAAACCTCTAGGAGTGTCAAACTATGATTGCAGGATGACTAGTTTTTGTGCACTAGTTGTTTGTCAAGTCTCTCTCAACATGGAGTTTTTTGGTTTCACCCCTATGTACATATGGGCCAATGACACATCCACTGGTAGTATTAAGACATCTATTTATTTTTTGATAAACAACATAATATATAATTAAAAATATTTATCGATTATTTTTTATAATTGTTCATATACCTAAGGCTTTCTCCAGAATTTTCTAATCCTAATTGCAAAAATTAATAAAATTTTACATTGATACCAAATTCAACAACACAAATCATTATTACATATTAATTTGTTTTTTATTTAAAAATTTTATATATAATAAAATATAAAAGATCAATATTCCTAGTATATTTTTTTATCAGGTACATTACATAACATCTAAAAATATGAAAACATATTTTTTATTGAATACTTCTTTAAAATGATCTTATATAAAACTACATGTGATAACTTGGGGACATACATAAAAAAGGGGTGAGCTATACATCCTAGTAAGGGAATAATAATTTCATAACATGAATATTTAATACATGTTAGATAATAATCATATAAATGGGGCATAAAATGATTGAAAATAATAAGCATTAACTATGAGTCATGTTACAATATGATAACATAATGGAAACAGGTAAAATGTGGCAACTACTTAAAACAATGGATAATTAATATAGGTAAAAGATAACACAGAAGAAATCATGGAGGAACAATTCCCATAAATGAATCAAGTTCATTACATATACCAAAATGTTTTATCATGATACTAAGAGTTACCCAATTCATTGGAGTGGTATATAATTCCAGGTATACCAATAACTATAATTTCATTCTCATACTAATGTGTTCCACATAGGTCACCCAAATGGATTCATTCATAATAATATATTAATCTAATATAATTTGTATTGAATAAATACATGTAATTACTTATAAATAGTAGAATATGTATAGAAATTTAACATGATTGATATGAAATGGGTATGGAATTCATTATAAAGTAGTTTTATAATAGAAAAACATAGTAAAAGGTCTGAATCATAATGGAATCACATAAAAATTCATTAATTTGGTAGATGACAGAAGAATATTTCCCTCATCATTTGTAAATAATATTTAATGTAATAGGGAAAGGTAAATATATATCTCAAATTTTTTAATTGTAAATATAATCCATAATATAAAAAAGAAACTTTAATAAATAAGATAAGATGAGGATCCCATACTTGAGCATTGTATTCAAAATTTTTGTGAGGATCATCTTGAGAGCTTATGGTTTCCTTATATGGTATCGATAGAAGTTATGTATGATTAAGTATGTGCTAAAAGGATTTTTACTTAATTGAAATTTGATATTGGGCTACTTTATATAGGAACAGAGTGGGGATATCTGTAGCATTTATCAAACATAGTTTTTATAATCTATATAAATATATAAAGAAAATGAAAAAAATCAAAAGATATTTCCTAGGGATTCTATAAAATTAGTGATGTATTAATTATTTTATAATTCAATGGTATGGACTTAATAAAATAATACCTTTTCTTAGCTAGAAGAGTTTCATACACTTAACGGAATAAATTTAAAATAATATAATATATTAGTGGTTTTGGAGGATTCATAAAGGCATTAAAAAATTTATATAAATAAAATAAAATCACATTATTTAAAAAGTAATTAATATATATGGTCATGAATACCTTTTATTTTATTTATTACCTCAATTTTTGGTTTTTATGATGTCATAATACACACCTTATATTTAGACGATATTATATTTATTTATGAAAATTCAACAGTTTGAACATTTTGAGCAATTAATCGTTGGATAATATGGATGTTCTAATACAAATAATAATGTTAATTTTCACCTACTAAATTTATATATATTGTAATTTATTCATTTAAAATAATAATTGATAGTTAATAACCAATACTAGGGTTAATTTTTACAATAACAGTTTTTAAACTCCTATAAAAATTACACTTCTCTTCATAAAAATAATAAGATAATTTATTTTTAATAATATTTTTAATAATATATTTTTTAAAATATTACTTATTTAAAAAATATATTAATTAATAAAAATAAAATCCTTAGTTGAATTTGAATATTTCCTAAAAATATATTATTTATTTTATAGTATCTAAATAAAAATAAATACTAATGTCACAATAATAGGATTATAACATATATATGTTTCTGTAAATCATCATCTAAGTAATAATATAACTATGGTATTGATAGATATCACTTAAATATGACAATAAATACCATAATGGTATAGTCCGCGAGGGAGGTTCATTCATAGGGTGGATCATCATACATTGTTTGGGATGTGATATCGATGAGCAATAACTTCTACCATAAATGTTTTCAATCATTCAAATGTTGTTGGATATCATCATGGGATTTGTAAAGGGGAAATAAATGATATTATATCTCACATAGATGATTTTGTAATTTGTTTTTATAGGGTGGAATCCTACTGGTTGAGGTCATCACATCCATTTCTTTTTTCAATTAGATTTATGAAAACCCTGCATTTACCCTAATCATGTGACAAACGTTCAAAGTCTATATTATCCTTCGTAATGAATAATAATATTCATTTAATTATGGTAGGATTTATCAAAACTAAATAGGTTCATGTGTTTTCTACAGCCATGTTATGTAATAAGACATTAAATTATATCATAATGGAAATGTTATTTATTACCATTACGTTTATTAAAAAAATCCAAGAGATGTTGATCTTCTATCATCATCAAAACATTCCCAAAATGAATATTATTATCCATTAATATGAATCTTTCCTATATTATAACATATTATTCTAAAATTAGTTTTGCCTTGGATATATTAAGGAATTCATTTTAATACCATAAGACGAGATTCATTTGGGTCATGTTGATTCAAAATAAAATATATTATGGAATATAAAAGTTCATTATTTAAGTAAAAATGTATAGAAATATTCCTAAAAAATTCCTAAAATATATAGGATCATCCTTCAGGACTTAGACATCTCTTGAATTTTTTTTCCAATTGACGAATTTTTGAAATTTTGTTCTAGAAATCAATGCCAAATTTTTCCAAAAGATAGTTATCATAAATCTCTTGAGATATGAAAATATACAACTATGAGATATTTATAAGGAAAAAATTCTTTTATTTGTTCATGTATGAGAATTTAAAAAATATTTATCATCTCATTATCAATATTTTCACGCATTTTAGTTTGATTCACTAAAAATATTATCAAATCACTTTAATCGCATTCATTAAGTAAAACCACATGATTTTTTTATTTAGAGGTTATTATCCAAAATTCATTTCATGAAATACATCATTATTATGATATTTTAAAATTTATAATTACACACTATCATAGATTACATAAAAATATAAAAATGTGTCTTGAATAAGAACACAAAAATTTCATCTTTCCCAAGAAAGAATCCAAATAGTTATTCAGTATAATCTTCATCACTATGTTATTGATTACAAAAATCTATCTTTACACCCCTATTTAATATCATTTATATTCATTCTATAGGGGTATAAATAATTATTATGATGTATTCAATTCATTATACTAGTAACATTTCTCTACAATATATATTGATTTAAATTTGAGAGTAACATTTATAAACCATTTGTTATTTGTTTACTATCACATATGCTTTTAACTTTACTTTGTTTCGGAATACAATATTTGTACGAATAAAATTATTATTATTTTTCCTATGTACAAGTTATCTTCTATAATTATTCTCAATAATTACTATATATTTATTCATGAATAAAATACCCACATGATACTATAGGGATTCCTTAGTATCTTTTGGCTTAACCTTTTATGTTATAGAGATTTTCATTCAATAGTGATCTAAAATCATGAACTATATGCATCACCAACTTGTAAACCATTTCCCTGGGTTCTACATCTTGTAATAATTTCTCCATCATAAATCTATTAAAAAATGAAAACTCATATTCTAAAAATAATCTTATTCCATAGATCATAATGTTATGAAATAATCACGAAATAGTGTTTCAAACCATCAATAAACAAGGATTTCCTGAATTATAAATTTTCAAACCAAATGATAGATAATCCAACGCATTTATGTATTACTGACTCTGTATTTCAAAACATCATTGTCTCATCATTGTAAACATTCACATTATTAACAACATCAAATCAAGTGTCGTATATAATTAATATCATCTATCAAATATCCATGATCATTATCAATTTTAAACATTAAGAGTAATTTAAACAAAAAAGTCCATATACATTACCTTTTCTCCCACATCATGTGGATTTTGAAATTATTTCTATAATCATTGTTGACCTTGTAACATATCATATAATCATTCATAAAGAGGTTCATTATTATCACATCATTCACAACATGATTTCATTTATTGGAATCTATTTCCTGCCTTCAAAATGACTTACTCCATTTGTCATATTCGACAAGGTTGACTCCCCATAAAAAATTGAAACCCAAATATTTTCAGATTTTATTCTTTCCAAATAAATTCAATATATATTCTATCTTGTGAATTATGAAACACTTGTTTTCAATGTTACAAAATAATCTATTAAAAAATTATTTAAACATGAGAATTATACACTATAAATTTAATTAGTACGTAAGAATAAAAATTACTAAATTAAGAAAATATATAGTGTAATAAAATATTTCTGTTACCAAAAATGTTTTTACAGGGATTCATGGGGGTTAAGCATAGTAATCCTACCCCCAAATGTATTGGGTATTAATCTAGGGAAACCACTTGGGGGGTTTTTGATACGAGTGATAACGTAGTTACTGACAAAAGTGGTGTTAAGACATGAATTATGTAGGAAGGTAATAACGAAAGATTGATGTAGAAAAAGGGGTGTTTAAACATGGCAATGTTGATGAAATTATGTCTTTTAGGACCGAATAAAAATAAAAGGTTCTTTTAAGCCTTCCAATAATGGTAATACGGGCCTTTAATAAATGAATAAATCGGAATGGATGAGTCTCTTTAATAATTTGGTGGGTATGGACAACCATTATGACCATGTGTGCATTGTGGGTGTTTTTTGTATTTTTTTATTATAAATAAAAAATAATCACATAAAAGTAAAGGATATTTTTTTCAGAAAGCCTTTATTTTTTCTAAAAACGAATTGTATCGCCGCTTCCTGCATACTAATGATAAAATCAATTTTTGAAAATTTCATATAATTAATATGATAATATTAAATTTAAATTTAGTGTTAGAATATTAATATTATTATATGGTGATTTTTTTCATTTTACTGAAATGTTTCATTTTTCGACGAATATTAAAACAGTTTTTTTTTTCAACACTGCCCTTTCATTAACATTATATAGAAAGATAAAATATATTTAAAAATATTTATAAGTAAAATTAGTTCAATTATATTACTATCAATACCATTTTTTTATTGGAATGTAATTTATGTTTAATTTAAATATCAAATACATCTTTAGTTATAAAAACTTTTGTTTTTTGGAATCATTCATTTTCTTCACATCTATAGGTATAATTTAATATTAAAATATAACCCTTATATGAATTGAACATAAAGAAATGATTAAAAATTTTTAATTAGTATAATTTTATTATCTAATAAGGTGAAAAAAAATATTTAAAAAATAATTAATTGTGAAAACATTAAAATTTTATAATCACAGTTATGGAAAAAATTGGTTTAAGGAATGGTATACTGTGATTATGAGGATAAAAACGAACTAAATATAAGAAAATTTTTATTGTATGTAACTATATAAAAATTATACATCCCATTATCTATTCTAAGGTCATATGAAATCATTTTTCTAGAGAACAATGTTTTTATTTTGTATTTTTTGGGAAATTTCAATGTGATTTCCAAGAGGGTTTCCATTCCCTATATATAAAAGGGATATCCCACCCTCCCCTTATTCATAAATTCGATGTACTTTTTCTAAAATATATCCTAATAACATATCTCCCCAAAATCCTTATACATAATCAATATCTTATTTTTCACCCAAAATACCATCTATAGGGTCCTTAAGAGGAGATCCAAAGGTGGTTTATCTTGGAGAATGGAGTTATCAAAACAATTCTCATTCATTTCATTTTTTTGTTTACCATAATAGATTATATTTTAAAAAATTTAATAAATGTCAAAATATATATTAAATATAATTATATTTTTTTTATTGTAATGATATAATTATTTTCCATGTCCACTTCTATAAAATGTGAAATGAAAAATTCAATTGTTTGCACGACAAACTACAACCTCATGATCTAATGGTACATTGTTTCAATATACACCTATCATAGTTGGATATAATCATAGAATTAATTTTTATATATAATATTTGTGATATAATTATTAATATATAATTATTATATCACATATATATTTTTTAATTCCAATATTTATTTAAATTATGATAATGATGCTTGTATGTACGATGGAAAATAACCATATGAAACTATGTGATTAATTTTTTTCCTTAGGATATACATAAATGGGTTTACTGGTAAATTTAGTTTTATATATATTAACTTAAAGACATTCATTAATATAAAATTTATTCACTTACTTACCCTTTATCTCATTAAGTGAATGGTATCACTGATGGTGCATTCAAAAGACGTATTGTCTCCACTATGCAATGTGACTAAATTTTCATGACCAAAATTTATGAATGGTTATAATAATGTATATAAATATTTAAAATGATATTCATACCATTATAATAATTCTATTGTTTATATATTTATATCCTATTTAAAAGAACTGTAAATTTCAGTTAAATCACACATGATAAAACTAGGTAATTCACACCGATAACATTTAAAATAATTAAATTTTATTAATAAATGGGTGGTAAAATATTATAAGGTGACCATATAAGAAATTATAAATATGCATTTTGTTTTTTTATATATTAATAAAATTAATAAATCAATGATATGTGAAGATAAATCATGTTAATGAAAAAGGATGCTTGTGGTAAGGGATGTTGTCTCAATTTCCATTCAATGAAGAATATTTTAATTTAAAGCACATAATTTCTTTTACAAGGATTATATACTTAAAATTATATATTTAATTTTAATATGACATAATAATTTAAATAATTTTATAATTCAATTTTAGTTATTGTATCCAAGTGATAATGGATTCAAATTTACCATGTGGTAAATGATATTGTCCCGTAACATACCCTATCATTGATTGGGTAAAAATTTTAAAGGGAATTTGAAATTAGAAGTTTTTTATGACCTAATTATATTACAAAAATTAATAAGATATTCGTGACTTTTTAAAATAATAAATTATTTGTTTTTAGATATTCATCACATCCTAAATGTTTTTTCAAAATCCTGGATGAATTTCAGGATCATTAGGATACTAAAAATGTTTCTATGATTAGATATTGATGACATGAGGGTATAAAACACTATTTTTTAAACCATGTGTTTTGATATTCATGGTGTTCGTAGGAGGAATGTGACCACCACATAGGTTACCCAATAGTTTTCATACTACTATTCATGCATTTAATGGGGCATGCCCCTTGGACTGTAGGTTTTCATAGTGCACGGTTTTCCAAATGATACATCCAACCATACAACGATTAGAAGTGTGAAAATTTATAATTATACAAAAATTATTTGAAAGCCTACACCCATCTTTTCATATCATTAAATATAAATGGAATAATTCTATCATTGAACTCCTCCAATACTCATCTATTCAAGGTGATATATTCCCAATAAAACATCTATTTCCAGTGGCATTAATAAAATTTGAAGCATATAAATGAGTAAAATATAAGTCCTTTATACATTCATAGTTTATTGTACCATAATAAATTTAATATTAATGAAATAAAATTCACCTGAATTTTATTTATCTTATATTATATATTTTTTTTCTATTGAATCATCTGGAATAAAAAATTTATATATGATGAATGGATATTTCCCATATTGAAGTATTTGGTCTATTGATTTATCCTTATTGTATATTGGATTTATAATTTATATTGATGTATCCCACATATAATTTTCAATCTATATACCATTAGTGAATATTTAATTTTGTAAAATTGAATTTTTAAATTAAATGTTCATTTTTCATTGATTTGTATTATTAGAGGAAGATCACTTCAACTAAGACTACCCCATTGGGTGTGTTCATGGAATGCTTAATCAATAAATAAATTATTTTTTCCAAAAAACCATAATATTTATATGTGATGTCTTATATAATATAATCAGGGAACTCAAATTGATTTTGAGGGGAGGTAATATGTTTTGAAACTCCAATATATCATCCCCTAGAGTCCCAACCCTATCTTAAGTTGTTATGGACTAATTTTTATTTAGTGGATATATTAATTAAATGTAATGGTAATGGAGATAACATTTCATGTGACATATACATAATTGTGAAATAATATGTGGGCTAAATTGGAGATTAAATTTTAAATCCCTCTTAACATGAAACTTTTCATACATCAGGGCAATTGGGCTAAATGAATGAACCATGAATTATTTTATAGTGTAAGAATTATTATATACATGGAGTCATTTGGATATAAATTTTAAGGATTAGATGCATTGTATTAAATTTTGAGAGATACATGAGATCCTACGTACATAATTCTGTGGACATGATCATAATGAAATTGGATGTTATGAGTGATAAAATGGGTTCCTATTAATTTAACACCAAGAGATGTATTATTAAATAAATGAAATAACATTACTCGTTGAGAGGTACATGGGTTTTTTTAATGATAAACCTTTGAAATGATCATATGATGAATGTAGTTTGTAATTTATTGATTTTTATCACATTTTTTTATTACTTCCTTTTGGATTTCAGATATGTTGCACCATATCTAATATATAGTGATACTATGAATTTTTTCCCTCACCTTGTAGAACTCTTCATAGTGTCATGTAACATAGGCAACTAAGTATGGTTTCCATTACCTTGTGATAATAGGCATGGATCCCATACCTTGTGAGATTGGGTATTGAATATCTTACCTTCGGGTATTGAGAATTTCTTCACATACCTTGTGGTACTAGGAATGGAATCCATTACCCTTTGATACAATGTGATTACAGGAATCTTGTCACTTACCTCGTGATAATGGGCATATGTATCCCCTACATAATGATAGCTGGTAGTGGTGTCACTTAATTAAAAGGTAAATACATTATTATTATTTCATATGTGGATGACATAGAATTATAATGTTGATAAATATGATTTCATTTATACATATTCAAAATATTTTCTAATAGATGAATATATATAAATGATTGATGTTATAAAGAGACATTCCATCATAAGATGTTGTATGCATGGTCGACTATATGTCCTTACAGAACATGAGCATGAATTTCTAGAATTTAATTATTTATTATCTTATCTACTAGTACTACACATTTTTGTATTTTATATTCATAGATATGATAGAATTAGAAACCATATGTTGTGGAATATCGAGTATATCCCTAAAATCTTTTTGGGACTCTATTCCACTTCGGTACCCAAATAGACATCCATGATATAGGATCGCGTTTATTGGATTATAGTTGTTCAATTTTTCATGTATGGGGGATTTTATAAAACATGAATAAAACATATCTTAGTATTCATATGGAGAAATCCTTTTGGTTATTATCCATATTGTTATACAATTACTATATTTTATCCCCAATTATATGTGTACTGATTTAGTTTTTATATCCCCATATATAAATCCATGCATCATTTTATATTATTTTTTGACTATATTATTATTTATTTTTATCTTATAAATATATATAACCTTTATTATTACAATTTATTATGTTGGATGATCTATTTATTGATCAAACGACAATGATTCTCTGATGATGAGTTTATAGTCTCCCCATTTTACCATCATTAACACCTGACTACAAGTTGGTATATTATAAGGTATGGGAGGTTCTCTTGATGGTTTGTGGAACATTGGATCAGGGAACCATTATATGTTGATCCGAGGATAGGATGTTACATGTACTATTTAAAATTCTTTTGTAATTATTACATGTCTCTTGAAATAATTGATTACTGATGTCATTATCAACTAAGAATGACATTTTTTGTAAATATAAATATTATTTCATGATATATATGAATATTTCCTAGCCCATATGCCTTTTTTAAATATGGTGTCTACTATAAAAATTTATTTGAATTGATAGGGAAATATTGATAAATCTTTGTCCATTCTTCAATATTGATATTTGTGGAAAACATATATTGATTATTGTATTTAATCTAATCATTGATTGATTAACAATTCTTTTCTCATGCTGATACAGTTCATTCCTGGATATAGATATCCACTCAATGTATCGAAATTTCTCATGAAACAAAAATGTTGGAAAAATAAAATGGGTTTTTACTTAGTAGTATTAATTTTTCATGAGGAATGTTTTGACAGTAGATGTTTTCATGATTCCTAAGATCATGACATCCAATAATTAGGAATTTATTATTTTTTAATTTTTTAATTATTATAAACTAATATATGTTCATAATTAAATTACATATGATTTAATTTTAGTATGAGTTTATTGATTAAATCTAACGTGTGTACAATTATTTATATTTCTATATTAATTACGTCATCTCTTATTTTTAGAGTCATGTTTTTATTAAATAGATTATGTGTTCAGTCATGTTAATTTATTGATTTATTATTCATTGTATTTTCCTGATATATTCTACATCATGTATCTCTTAATAAGAATTTGAGATCACTCTTCTTTTGGGTTTTCCCTAGAATATGAAAAATAAATGTTTTAATGATCTAAAGGAAGAAAAATGCTTTCCGTAACAATTATTTGTATTTTATTTCCCTTGAAAAATTTTATATCATACTTATCTTGTTCAATATGACTAGTAAACTGATCTATGACTTTTTATGTTGTATTTTGTATCTCTTAAAATGTAAAAAAGTTAGCACTGACTCAGGGTTACTGGATTCAAAGTCATTGCAAACATTAAATCTGGTTTCCATTTGTTTAAATATAGTGTTGTTAATTGAACCAATATAACTTCATCATGTCCCAAAATCCACCAAAATACCATTAATATCTATAAAAAACAAAATTCCCTCTCTAAAATTCATGAATATCATATATTTGTACATATTTGACATCATTTTTCTTACTATCAACCATGACACTTTGTTGTGTACCAATGATTTGGTAATCTGTTATCATGTTGTTCATTTTTATAGATTTAATTTTGGATGTATCAATATAACAAAAACTATCATATTTTAGATTCGACATTGAATCTATATGGATTTCATTATTTTCATCTCATATTATTTTGAAAATATATATGGTCTTATAAACCTATATTTTCTTATAAACATCTTAATCATTATTGTATGATGTTGAGGATTATTTTTTTTGGTCCTTAATATTTTTACTCTTCCTAAAACAATCACCCACATAACAAACACTGTTTTGGAATATAATTCATAGTAATCCAATAATTCAATTGATAAAGCTTTTATCTTTTAAGAAAAATATTTGATACATTTCAATAGTAAAACCCCAATAACCAAGAAATATTATTGTATTTAGAGACTATATATAAAAACACATTATATAAATAATTATCTTCAATATCACCCATAAATATCTTCCAACATACTACACTTCATTTACATAACCTATATTATCCATTATTAAGAAGTTGTTGAACAAAAATAGAAGAATATGAGATATTAGGTGATTGGTATGTTTAAACATGGGAGATATAAATTTATTATCAAGTTAAATCCTAAGATAACAATATGGATATTATATAATGATCATAAAAACCAATGTTCATTCCAAATATATCATAGATCAAAACACGAATAACTACATATCATATAATCATTTCAAAATTTATGAATCATATGGTTGAGATATCACCAAAAACCATTCATGAAACACATTTTGAAATCTTATGTATAAAAAATTACATTATATTATTACACCATAATAGGTATAAAAAAATATCCAATATCAATGTTATCAATCAAGTCCGTCCAATAATAATGTGTTATGCATCAAGACTTATTTAACATGTAATAAAATATCATACACCACCACTTATTTCCTATACTGGATCACGAATCCCACCATATTTTCCATTGTGGATTAATATCATATTTTTTTCCCATAATGGATCAATCAAATCACATTTTATCAATAGTTGATTAGGAACATCTACTTATTTTCCATAATTATGTCATGAGATTTATAAAATTACACCATGATTTGGAGGCACATAGAATTTCATTCCCACCTATCACATAAAAAAAATACATGTGTCACATATGATAAAAAAACATTGATATATATTCCAATCAAAAATCATTCAATGAAATAAAGGTTTAATCAAAATTCAATACTGCCATCAAAGAATACAAAATATATAATAACTGGGTTTTGAAAACCTCCCGATAATATAATATTAAAAAATCCATATAAATAATAATGTTTTTATTTTTTAATTATATCCTTAAAAAAAATAATGAACATCTAAGGATATTTTCATATATGTTAATATTTTTAAAAATAAATATCTGGATTATTTCATGGGGAAAATACCCATTTCATTTTGAGATCAATATTTTATATTCCAAATACTTCTAAAATAGATTGGAAAGTCTTTACTTATTAAATATCATTAGAATAATTTAAAAAATGCCTGAAATCATTTATTGGTAATGACTATGAGAAATATTAGTCATGCTGAGTACGTACAAACAAATATTCATTCCTTAATTTCCTTAAATGGTGAAAAGATATACATATAGAGAATACAAAAAATATTTGTTATAATCAAAGTTATAAAAATTATAACACGTTAAATTTTTAACATAAATAATTAGAGAATAATAATGAAACATTTTTTGAAACATTATTGAGAAATTGTAGATATGTATGAAAAAAGATTTCAACCAAAGAGAGAAATAATGTCCTTTTCATAATGAATTTTTTTATGTTTTTTGAGCTCTTAAAGAGATAAAAACTAAAGGAAAAATTTCCATATCATAAAAATAGTATAAGAAAATAAATTGTTTTTATATAATAAGTGTTATATAATATACTTAATGAAAATTAAACCATAAAAATCTAAATTTTAATATGATTGAAACAATAATCTCTTACATAGAGTATTATTTTTCTTTATTCATGTTCCAAACTATTCATATAATAAATATAGACCTATCCTTCATTTATTTTGGAACATAATTATATATATCATACCATATATGATATACTTATGAAATAATTCCACCTATTTATTAATTCTATTCAAATAAAATAATTGTTATGGGGGATAAATTCCATATTCATGCATGTTTTTGTTCAATGGTACAAATAATTATACCTTTATCATGGTTATAGAATCTATATAAAATAGATAATGATATAAATTTTATTTTTATTTGTTATATAAATATTTCAAGACATCAATTAATTTTAGATATAGAAAAATGAATTATATCATTCTAGAACAGGGTATGTCGTATGTACGAATGAACATTATTTCAATTTTTCAATAGATTAAAAAAATCATGGTTAATAATAGTTATATTTTAAATTATAATAATTATTCCTAATATATATATATATAACTCATTTATCATCATATAAATCTTTAAAAATCACTAGTGAATAATGAATCACATATCTTCTTGGAGTTGGTAGTGCACACATACGCACTGGTGACATTATTATTTTCTTATAGAGGGAAAGATGGTGGATAATAATTATCACATAATAATGATAAATATTCATTACATTTATGATACTTAATTCATTATTTAATAATGGATAACAAGTATTTATACAATGTATAAAAATAAATGACAATGATGTGACTCACTTTTGAGTTATACATCCCTTTTGAGAGATTTTCTTTGGAAAACACCTTGAGTATTAAAATGGTTGTTTATTAGAAATAATATTGAATTACGTATGTGTGTATAGAATGAAATCATATATTAGATCATGTGTTGGTTGATAATTTTTTCTTTATGTGGCGTAATAAAAATACGGAATGAGTGTCATTTTATAAGGGAGAGAAAGGATTTACATGAATTATCAAAATTATTATAATATATTTAAGTCATTATATTAATATATTATTCAAAATGTATATATAATAAAATATAACATGTTTATTTCAAATATATCAAAATATAATGAAAATTAGATGGGGTTTTTAATGATTTGGAATGTTATATTTCAGTTTTACACATTGGTTATAAAATTCTAATATAAACCTGGGTAATGACATTTAAGGGTAATAATTTTACATTTTAATTAATAAAGGGTTATAATTTTACATTTAATTTAGAAAATATAGCATAAATGGCGAAGGGAGGACAGTTTCATCCCTTTACAATCTTAATTTTCCCATAACATTAATTTTTTTTACTCTTTATTAAATTGATATTTTATTTTATCATCAAATTCAATAAATGGAATTTTAAAAATAACTAATATAATTTGACATAAAAAACATTCCATAAATTGAATATGAATATAATTTTTTTAAAAAATATCTAATATGTTATATTATTGTATAAAAATCATTTAATGATATGATTCACCAAAATATTGTTACTTTTAATATTTCTAAAATCATTTATTTTAGTTTTTTATTAAATGACAAAATATTAGGTTGAGGTTGTATAAGAAATTATAGTAATTATTCAATTATAAAATATTTAAAATACATTACAATGATTAAAACACATAATATATATATTCAATGATAATTTATAATGAAACACATCACTTTTATCCATAAGTAATATTTTTAGAGATTTCAAAAAAAGTAGAGTGACATTTTGTATTTATTCATTAATTAAATTAATATAAAGATTATAATCTAAAAAAAGACAGTATATTAACATGTATTTTGTGATTGTGTAAATATTTACAAACTATATCAATCCAATAGAATAAATTGATGTATTAGTTGGATTTTAGCGCCCGATCACTAAATTTTATCCCTATTTTCCCTATTTTTCCCTTTCTAAGGTGAGAAACATTTATTTGGATTTATATTTATATTGGACAAAAATAAAAGGGAAATAATTTATAAAAATTATCATACTGAATCAAAACGAGGAATTATGTTTTTAGGATTCAATTTCTATAAGTGGAATAAATTTATTTAAGTAAAAGTACAGAAAACATGAAAAACAAATTTAGGAAAAAAATTATGTTTAGCCTAAATGTATATGTATATTATCATATCAAAATTAGAAAAATTTGTATTTTAATGTTAAAAAAATTTATTTGAATATTTAATATTAATATTTAAATAAATATATTCACCAATATTGTTAAATGTTTATTATTTGTATTAAAAAACATTATTATTATTCAAAAAAATATATCATTTATATTAAAAGTATTATTATTTTCATTTATAATAAATTTATAACAAATGAATTAATTTGTAACATGATTAAACCATACATTATTATTAATTTTATTAGCCCTATTCATACACTCCCATACAACTACATGTTGATAACATTATATATTTTAGATATACATTCCATTGGGTACATCAAAATCATTCCATGAAATAAAAATTATTTAAATATAAATATAATGTATTGGGGGTGTTACATTCCACCATAGATAAAATAAATATTCCATAAAATTTACATCACTCTAGTGTAAACAACTTAGTATATGTATTTTTCATCACATCCTTTAGCTACAATGTTCTTTAAACTAAATTACTATTTCCATGTAAAACATTGACCATGTGAGTGGTCTTGTTTCATTGGTATTTCTCACTATCATCTAAAATTTCCACAAGTTTATTCTAATAATAGATATCATGATCTATTTGTATTAAATTATAAATTAGATTGTATGCAGGATCAGTTATGTACTTATTGAGTAAAGACACATTTTACACATTTTGAATGTGTGGAGATTCAATGGTCATGTAAAATGATAAGCTATCATCATTTTATGATCAAAAAATATAAAAGGTTTTATATGTTTAGGGAACATATTTCCATTATATACAAATATAATATCCTTTATCCAGTGGGATATTCATAGGAATACCTTTTCACAAAAATAAGACTCCATATATCGGTGATGATTGTCATCATTAATTTTATACCAACAACAAAACTCTAATGTTATACTAAATGGATCCAACATTCTATATCATTTACATAGAAATCATAGATTATAATAAATTTTTATCTCATATAACATTAATACTTTTTGGATCTCTTCAATTTATTTTATAGTGGGATTTATAATGAGATATCTTAATGCATTTTTAAATGATGTTGTTCTATGAAAACTCGACTAGAAGAAGGTATTGATCCCAAAATACATCAAATCTAAAGAAAATATAACAACATATCATCATTGGTATAAACTGTTATCCCATAATTACAATCTATCTAAGGGTTAGATTCATTGTTGAAACAAAACAATATGTCATTACCTAAATGATCACTGCTCTACAACATTGATGTAAACCTTAGATCATGATTTAATTAAATATAATGTGTTACATCAATAAAACTTAGCATTTCATTAATGTATAATTTTGTAAGATGATTAAGATACAAAAATTATCTAATGGAAATGAACATGAATCATATTTATGGTGGTCAACAATAAACCATGTATCATTGTTGCCTATATATATTTTAATTAATTAAATTAAAAATCAAATGTTATTGATTTCATATTTCTAATTAGTTATGGGTAACATATGTATCATTAAATTAGTTTTTTTTCTCATCCTTCACATACTGTCAAACAAGAGATCCATAAACATACAAAACAATTTATCTTTTCATGTTTTCTGTGTGAAATGTTAATTTAAATCTCTCTATATCTTTTTAATTCTAGAATATATTGATAATTTCAAAATATGGTATTCATCTAATAGATCATTCTACTTTTATACTATTGATGGGATGTATAAATGTTTCTTGAACCTTATCATTCCATCATTTTCATGGATGATCTTAGAACACTCTTTATTTTTTTCTCTAGTTATATATATTTTCACTATACCTCATTATTCCTCACATAGATTAATGATTAAACAAACATCAATAAAATATATGATCAGTTATATTTTCATTATGATTTCATGTTATACATTCTATAAATCCATACATATTGGATCTATTTCAACCCACATCATAGATAATATTCTATGATCCTTTATCTCAAATCATCTACTACATTATTTTATTTCCTAGGATTATAACGTATTGAGAATATATAACAATTAAAAAACAAAAACCACATTCTACGAACATATTCATCTAATTATTTTTATTGTTACACATTAAACTATTATGATCCATATATATGTCACAAAATAAAAAATAATGTTAATTTTCTCTGTATCTTTATCCCAAAAATTAATACTTCTGGCTCAAAAATATGTGTTGGTTAATTTTTCTCACCTGTTTTCAATTGGAGTGAGGAATATCTGATAACCTTATCATAATGTGGGAGGAAATATCCTAGACACAACATTATTGAAAAACTAATGATAAAAAATATTTTTCACTATAGGGTAATGTATGAATAGGTTCACTAACAAAAAACTTATTCAGTTTCATTAAATTCTCTTCACAATTATCTAGCCATAAGAGCATGACCCCTTCCGAGTCAAATTAGTTATTATACTAGAGTCTTGGAAATGTTCCTCATAAATAATTAGTAATATCCATTGTTCCCAAGATGACTTAAAATATGATTAATCATGAATGGTTTGTGACATTTCTTAATAACATATTTAATAAAAGGATTAACAAAAATACCCACATATGAGATTACATTATCCTTGAATTAATCGTTATAAATCCAAAATTTATAGTCAGTAATATTTTCATACAACTTCTCCGTCCTCTAGTTCTTTAGTATAATCCAAAAATAATCTTCAGGTTCTTCCTTACCCATTGAGTATGTAAAAATATGAACAACAAGGACTAAGAAAAATTGATAAAGATATTATATATATACTATCACATATAATAAATGAAGACAGAAATGGAATTAGTCTATCCAAATTAAATTAGGATTAATTATTAATATCAATACCTGGAATGAATGGATTTATTGGGGATATGATTATTCTCCACCATTAATTTATTATATAAAAAATAATGTAAATTTTTTAAATTTATTGATCCCTTTATATTTGACCAATAAAATTATTGATACAGGGTAGATGATAATTTATCTAGATAGAAATATTTTAATGTTCTTTACAATGGATATACAAACACATTGACCCATCTTTAATATTAAAAAAAAGAACATCTGCACCCTATGATGATGCAGTAGTGTGTCTACAACAATTATCACGATTCCCCTAGAGTTTCTTATTTAGTACTATTAATATTTTTTGAACATAATATAATAATTATTTTAAATATGTGTTTCACCATTTATATGTTCTATTGAAATAAAAACTTCAAGATGTTATGAAATACTCAGAAACTATGGAAATTTATCAAAAAAAATCTCATGAAATAGTGGTATCTCCAATTTTTATATTCTCCCTAACCATATAAGATAAGTCAACTTCATATATAGTAATTAAACCCACAAGATAAAATTAATTTCTATTTTAATTATTTATTTATCCTATCACTGATAAACCATCATTGGTTAATTTTGAATTTCAAAAGTGGGTTCCCATCCTCATAATTTGATATGAGACCCATATAAATAAATCTGATCCATTTCATGAATCAAATAAATTTTTTTAAAAAACTTTGAATCCCTGTATTTTTCGGAATAACATTCCTAAAAACATAAATGGGATAAGAAAAAGGGACTTGAGATGCTACCATCAAAAAATTATATAATTCCATTGCTAAATAAATATATAATAATTATGTTGTAAATTCAATACCAAATTAAAATTATTAATTTATAGAAGTTACCTTCAATCCATAATTTAATAAGACAATTTAAATTCTCTAGTTGATGATACGTGTACCTTCCAACACATCATTCCCATAACCCACTTCATTTGTTGTTATCGAAAACGATTTCCCATTGTGTTTGGGCATAAGAGTTTCTTGATGTCAATAATTATCATAAAACATCATATTCCTTAATTGATTGGATTAAGGAATATAGAAAATAAATTTGATACATTAAATCATGAATGGTACATTAGTTGGTGCATTTATTTAAAAAATTCCATTAACCCACCATTTCTTCACCTCTCAACATTCCCTTTCTTTATGGTCATCATTTATACATCTAATGATCCTCCTAGGGTAATTCATGAAATTATCTTGTTATTTATTCCAAAATTTATTACATGTACATGGTTGGAATTTCATTCTACTTGGAGATTTATTCCAATTTTCTTTTCACTCATTTTTTTTATTATAAATACCTTTTAAATTGTAATAAAATATATTTTTTATTTAAACGATGATTGAACATAGAATTATTTCTTCATATTTCTTCATTTATATTATAGATAACACCTTTTGGTGACTTGGTTTTAAAAAACTAGATAATTTTTAATTTTTCATTAATTTTAAAAATTAAACAAGAAGCAAACCTTACAAGTATATTGAAATATTCTTCATAAATACCAATGGATTCATTATCCCTATTCTTGTTCCTAAAGATTTCTATATCTGTATTTTTATATAGAATACAAGGGAAGTACGTACTAAAAATAATCCTCTTATAGAAATCCCCTTAAATGGTTTCAATTTAATTATATTAGCTCATGTTCTTAATAAGGTACCATCATTGATATGTTTCTATTTCCAAGAAATACCTGGCTTAGAAAATGTTTTGATGTTATATGATATGGAAGGTATAAAATATTGCATCAATGGAAATGCTTCATTTTTCTTCCACTAGTGGATCAAATGAGCCACTAAGAGATGTTGTATGTTGCCTCATGAATGAGTTGATACTATATTAATCCCTCCTTTGATCATTTAGATGGTAAACATGATTCATTAACTGATAATGTTTCTGGAGCATAAAAATATGTTCCAGTATTGATACCCACATAGAATTTTATTTCTCTAGTGGAAAATTATTTCAGTTTCTGTCAAATTCATTATCATCATGAAGACTTTTCATTCTATTGATTTAATAAAAAAATAATATGTAAAAACTAACATTAATAATCAGAATGTGATATCAAATAATCATGAAATATCATTCCTAGAGTGTATAAATTATGAAATAATCATCTCAATAAATGTAATATTTGGTTTATCCTTGTGTATCCATGATAATTACCAAAAAAATATATTATTTACAATATATAATATTATCCACATGGATTTTTAAATTTTTTATAATCATAATCTCTATAGATTAAAAAAACATTTCATCGCATTCCATCTGTTGTTACCTAATCATTACATGCATAAATACAACATATTTGTACACAAATATTTGATACATTTCTTAAATACACACTAGAGGACAATAAATGTTTGCTTTTTCTAAATACTGATACAAAAATATCATAATTTATAATGGTTATTTATCATCTCTCCTAATGTTATTCATACATATGCTCCTAATAAAAATACACTCATTTAACTTTTCATGAAAACATAATGAAAAGAACCATAAAATTGTTTGATCTAATATGATTAGTAAGGATATACATTGGAGACATCAATCAATGAACATATAATATTATAGGAAAATAATAAGTGCATGATATTATGAACATAACATACAAATTTCATAAATAATTTACCATTAATTATAAACAAGATTCATGGAATAAAACTTTATCATTTAAAAAAAAATTAAATGGTATGGTTGGTATATCATCACTAATTATTCATGAACATTGTTTTAACATCATAAAAATTAAAAATTTCATAGATGTGTTGTACCATCAATAGTTTTGAAACAATTTTATATGTCATTGTTAACAACAAACACCATCAAATCACATTGGATAAAGAATCAAACCTTGTTTTTAATATCAATACTGATTATAAACCATCACCCATATCCCAAATTGGATCAGAAAACCATAACTGTTTACAATTTTAGATAAAGGTCATAATAGTTTTTGCTACAATGTATTTAGAATAACAACATATTTCCCACAATTATCTTATGATATATAAAACATCAACTAATGCATTGAAGGGAAATAAAATTCTAGGCCTGAATATCACATAATAAAAACCATAACTATGTGTGCCTCAAAATCATAAAATATTCTGAAATAATAATATCATAAGATAATAAAATAAAACAGGTTGTATAAAAATTAAATAATTTCAGAAAAGCATAACTGTAGAAAAATAAATAGACTTTGAAAACATCTCTTCATAATAATCATAATCAAGCTGGAAAAATATTTTGGATGGTATCATTGGATTATGTCTACATTAAAAAATAATCTACATCAAATGATTTTATTATAAATGATAAAAAAATAAAAACAAATCACTGGACTACACCATGATGAAAATACCCTTTTAATTTAGAAATCAATTAACTAATTCAATCTATTTAAGATGTATCACAATTTTTTTTAAAAGAGCCTTGGAATGTTGTAAAATATTCATTACATCATAATGTGGTTGTGATAACAGAAATTTATATTCATGTCATTTATCTTATGATAATTATTCCATTTAAATTTTTAATTGAAAGTAAAATGTATTCCATTTAGAAAAATATAATAATATTACTGTGAAATTTTTTACAACCATTTTATAGATAACATGTGAAATGAATTAAAATTATTAAAATTGAGAAAAAATAATAATGATTTTTTCCTTAAAAAATCATTTTTCATTATATAGATTTATAAAATATTTTAATATCAAAAGACGTCAAAAATAATTTTCTAGAGTAAAATTAATCAAAATATTTTTAACATATAAAGCGAATATAAATTACTTAATTTAAATTAAATCCCTAAATTCATAATTTAAATTAGATTGAAACATACATCCCTTAACTCAAGTGTCTCCTTTCATTTAATGTGATTGAATATTTTCTATAATAAAGATATATTTATTTTTCACATATTATGGAACTATTATCATAAATATCAAACGATATATTATTTACTTATTAAATCATATCAACCTTTTTAAAAATTTTTTTATTAAAATCATATATTTAGGTTATAAGTAATTTTTTTTCCAATATGATATATTTTGGAAATCATGATCTTTATACATTTATTGAGGATCCATCATAAAAAGATAGATAATAATGAAATAGAAATAGTTTTTATTAATTATAGATACATATAGTTACAAATAATTTGATGAGATAGAATAATGAATTACAATGTAAATGGAAATGGATGGTTTAACGTAACATTAACGCTACATTGGGTTTTTAATGGAAGGAATGAAATAAATTTAAATAATAATTCAACTTTATATAAACACTATTATATAATAGAATATATATATATTCATAATATTTTTCTTTATTACAGTCGATATAAATGGGAAGACAGACAATTCTCATTGCTTTGTGGATGTGGTAGTCAACACGTACGCACAAGTGGAATTATAATTTTAAAATGGATAGAAGAATGGTGGATAATGGTTAGTACACAATATTAATAATATATAAAAATACTGGATATAATGAATTATATATTTGATATCATATACAATATATTTAGAGGTTTTATATTATGAAATAAAATATAAAACACCCATTCGAGAGTTATATCACTTCAATAAAAACCTTATTCAGGTTACTAATTAATCCTTTATTGAATAGTATTTTGGAAACAACAAAATATATTTATGCATTTATGAAATCTATAATAATATTTGGATAATTCTTGGACGATCTATACTTACCAAATATGATGTAATGAAAAGAAATAAGTATTGTCCTTTTATAAGGAAGAGAAATAAAAAACAAGGAATCGTGAAAGCATTACTATATAATGAGATCATTAGAAGTTAATATTATCTCAAGGGGATATATATTAGATGAATAAAGAAAATGTTATCTAGAATTTTTATTTTTCATACAACCATTAAATTTATAATTATATCATCTATCGTATATTAACCAATTGATAACAGTATATAACATATGGGATAATTAACCTATGTAACGTGGAACATATGTTTAATAAGAAATATATTCTATAATATATTGGATGATTCACCTATGTGAGATACAACATATGGTCAACTGTAATATGAAATACAATATATAACATATTTGATAATTCACCTATGAAACATTGAACATATGTTCAATTACAATATTAAATATAGTCAATAACTTAGTGGAAAAAGTACCTATTTAACGTTGAACATAGGTTCAATTACAATATGAAATATAGTCTATAACATATTGGATAACTAACGTATATAATTTTAACCATAAGTTAAATTCCAATATGAAATAATTATAAATATAAAAAACATGCACATTTTATTTGTTAAACAACAAAAATACCTCATTATATCATAAATCAAATATTCCTCCAATTTTATGTTTATGTGTCAATGATAAAATGATTACAATTGTTCACATAATAGTAATTCACCATATTATAACACCATGTAACCTAATATTACTCCATTATATTATATATTAATAGATATAATGATAAAAGTATGGAATATAATTTAACATGCACATCATGATAACACAATTTATTGAGAATTAACAATGAAAAATTATGTTACATACTGTAATAAAACATCCCGTTTAACACATTTCATTCGTTGAAAACTAATATAATCAACAAAATAATAAAAAAAACAAAATACACATATTTTTCCCGCTCAATTTTAAAAGATTTGGAGGATTTAATTAATGTGGAACTAAAATATATTTAATAAAACATATGTTTAATGAATATTATATTTTATTAACCTCATTTTTTAATTAAACCAAATTATTATTTAAGATAAATTAAAAGATTCATATGCGGGTTTTTGATAAATTACACAAATTACACATCCTTGGTTTTCCACAAAATGTGTAAAAATTAGCATGAAATGGGATAATGAAAATATGATTAAAGACACATATGTTTGATAATAAATCTGTTTTATTCTCTAAAATCATTTAACTAAAAAACTATAACTTATCCTATAATAAAAATTAAATAGGATCCTATGAAGGGAGTTTTTTGAGTCATATTAATTGTTTTTATCTACATATGCCACTATTTAACCAAATTTCATATTAATCATTTGATTGATTTTTTTTAATATTAAAGGATTATAAATTAACTTATAAAGAATAAAAAGACTCATAAATGATCAATTTATTACATATTAGACCATTTCCACACCCTACATGTCCTATTTAAATATTTGAATTATTTTTATATAATTTAATTAAAAAATTATCATTAATACTATATATTTCGTTTTATAAAATATTAACATAATTTGTGTTTTGAAACAACATGATAGTTATATAATTTAAATATAAACACTCCAAACATATCTAATAATTTATATTAATATTATAAATTAAAAAACGTATTAAGCCAAATTGTATTTTGTTAAATATTTTTAAAATTAATTGATTTATTTTTAAAATACTTTAATAAATAATGTGTTAATATTGGATTTGTATTTAAGGAAATTAATATATAAATCAATTAAAAGGTATTATGGGGAAATAATTTATCATTCAATTTAATTTTATAACTAAACATATACAATTTTTATTATATAAAAATATAAGGATATTAAATTCAAGAGAGTGACATATTTTTATTATTTTGTTAATTTAATTTAAAGATAATAACTTTAGTATCAAATAGTTTAATAATTGCTTCAATATTGGGTGGATTTTTGTTTCTATACATATAAGATATCATATATTATTACCTCAATTGATCCATTGGATGAATCCTTTATCACATAGATTCATATCTATAATCTATTTCACATTATACTACTAAAATTTATTTAATAAAATATTATATGAAAAATATACTATGTTTCTAAACCATCTTAATAAATATTTTTATCAATCATAATGACATGTAAAAAATAATTAAATAATTTTTTTTAAAATTTCTAATGTAAAACATATATACACATTATAAAACAAATAAGAGCATACTTACAATCGGTGTAAGGGAAGTCAATAAACCAAAATCATGGTATCAATAATTTAAACTAAACTATAAGGTTTGTATTTTCTAAAGAAGGTATCCCTCAATAGAAAATATTGGAACATCTGTTGTCTCCCTATCTATAGAATCCCTTCATTTAGAATATCAAAATATGTATTATTACTATCCCATGAATCCCCCCGAAAGGAGTAGTCTAGAATCAGTGATTGGAAATTCAAAATTTTAATAGGAATTGAAAATATTAACTCCAATTCAGTATGAGAAAATTCCCTAATTATTTCCAAGGAACATGTATAATGATTCTACTATTGAGTAAACATTATATGTGATGAGTTGTAAAATCAACATATCAAACCAATGTGAATACTAAACAATATATGGGCAGTCATGTAACATTAATATTATACACTTCATGAAGTTGGATGAATTTTCCTTGGATGAGATAAATCATTAAATCTATGTATCATCTATTAAAAAATAATACAATTATTTCTTTATTAGAATCATTAAATTGCTATTAATTATTCATTCTAGTAGAAATAAAGGTTTTTTATTATAATATTTCTAATTATAATACACTAAACATCAAATTTTGTTGGATCATTATCTGTATATATTATAGACTTGATTTTTTTGTGTACTGTTAACTCTATATAGTTTTTCCAATGGATATAACTTGGATTGTATATAGGATTAAACTAGGTTCATCCAAAGTTCTAAATTGGGTTTATTTGATAGACTACACATAGATAATTTAATTTACTACAGTGGATTTATTCGATAGAATAAAATGAGTTCGTCTAATTCACTAAACCTTGTTCATCTGAAACACTATCCATCCATTTTATTTCTAAATATAAACATCGTATTTATCCAACTATAATGTTCTATAATTTCATCAGAGAATTTTATTCCATAAAATTTATTTTTAAATATTTATAAGTATATTGTTTGTATAACATTGAACTTTTTGATGTGTTGTCAAAATTTTAAAAAAAATTTAGTGAGTATAGAATGTAGAACATTTTAATGAATAATAATAACCATTTTGAAAAGTAGAAAACAAAAAATTTAATGATATAAACATAAAAAGACGAAAAATTTAAAATCCATTTTCCTTATTCCTTTTAGAACTTTTGATTTATCCATTATATTTTTTCACCATTTATTAAAGAAACAATGTTTAGATGACTTTTAAGAACATTTTGAAGATAGGTACTTATAAAGTTATTCACCCTTGTCTTTATTAAATTCCCCAATATGATATACACAAAGAATGTGTGATAAAATTTATATTTGAGAAGTTAGATAAAGAATCTATATTATAATAATTTCAGGATAAAATGAATATTCATCCATAATATATACAAATAACATTTATCTGTGCTATGATGGAAATATTCTATCAAAATTTTCTAATGAAATATTAATGACAGTTAATAAAATTATATAATAATAAAAAATTAATATCACCTCTAAGAAATATAATATTCATTATTTCTTCATAAACTTATTCATTATGTAATTAATTTTCCTGAAAAATCATGGAATTTCAATAAACATGTTGCCCAATATTCCATTTACAATACATTCCTAATTCACATCAATCATCCTATTCCATTCCTTCAGGAATATAATTTATTATTCATAATGCTATAAATTGGTGCATTGCATACTAAAAATCAATAAGAAAATTTAATGAGTTAAATTTTTTTTCCTAAAACATCTACATCTAAATAATTTTCAATAATTTTGTGATATTATAACTCATTATTTTAAAATAGACATAAGATTATAATCTCCAAATGATCCCGATATAACAAAATATGGATTTTAAGACCATTAATTTTTTTATCATTAAATTAAAAATCACTCACTTTTCATTTGATCCATATAAAAACTTCCTAAAACCTTCTCATTTCATCTTTCAAATCATATTTAAGGAATTGAAATATGATTTATCTATCACCAAATTGTTAGATCACATTTTAGTGCTTTAAAATATTCTTCATAATCTAATGTCAATGGAATGTATTAGTGTTGAAATAAAATCTATTGAAATAACCAGAATATAACATAATGATTTTTAACAATTAGTTAAAATATTTTATCTTCATATATAATCATTGTTTAAAATAAATCACATTCTTAAGGATAATTTAATTTAGATGATGAATTTGAAAAAAATATTTTTAAGATTTATATATTTTTTAATTTTCTTTATTATTCTATAGATACATAAAAATTCCTATCCATTTCATCAATGTTAGATATATTCACATGTGAATGTTGATCTTCCACATGTTTTTTATTATTATTCATTTTATTTAACTTATATATTTTGATCCTTATCATACTAAGAAGGTAAAATAGTGACCTAAAAGTAATTTTAATTATCAATGTATTCTTCTAAAACATATTCTAACTACTCATCGCCATGTAATGAATATTTTTTATAAATTATTAACGATATACTAGAAAGGAACATTGTCATGTTACAATAAATTATTTTTTTTACTACATTTTATTTTACATTATTAATGGTTTATAAAATTATAGATGTATATTTTTATTATTAATTTCATTAAATGGTCTATGGAGAAAATATCATTGGAATAAACCATTGGGAATTGAAATAAGAACTATTAAAGGAGGAATTAGTTGAAGAACAGATAAATGTGAAATTGATAATACTTCTTCTTATTTATAATCATGAATGTATCCTTCAGTTTTATCAAAACCATTCATATGAATGTCAACAATGTAACCCTCAACAAATATTTTATTTTGCATCTTTTTTATTTCATCACTCCAATGATTTTCATATGTTTTTTTATTTCTAAACCCAAAACATATTTTTTATCTATAATGAAACATATATTATGTAAATGTTTTATTATTTATGTTTTATTATTTCTACATAATCTCCAACAAGTATGGTATTAAATATCTAAATTATATTGAGATGATTAGAACACAACTTTTCTATTTTACTAAACTTTTTCATTCAACTGCAACACAACTATATCAGAGATGTCCTTGTATGATTTCATAATAAAATTCATGATTTTAGGACGATTATTGCAACATTATTGTAAAAATGGATTCTTAAATAATGAAATAAAAATTATCCTTCATGTAAACAATTTTTTTATTACCTATTTGAAATTTACTAACCATTTATTGTTGATATAAATGGAATAAATGAATCTATGGTATTATAGAACATTTCTTCAAAGTGTTGTTTTAGATAAAATGAAATTACCATGTAAACAATTATTATGTGGAATATTATGTATAAAAATATAGATATCTGTTACATTTAATGTATCAAATTATTATTTCCTTAGGATAATATAACATTTCATCAATAATAAATATCCCATTGATCAAAAGATAAGTGAAAAAAATTTCCAAATTTATCTTAAAAAATATGGCTCAACCTTGTATTTATCAATACGTTCTAGTTTTTATAAATGTTTTCGACTGAAAAAATATGATTAATCTTCATAAAGTATTTCATCTAATTTTTCTCTATATTGAATGACTCAGAATTTGTACTCTTAAAAATATTAAAAGTAAGAAATTCCAAATTAAAATTACTACTAAACATCCCTAAAGAATAATTTTTTTACAATCACCATATAACAGAGAGAAAATTCATCTTTATTGGTGAAACCATTCCTTGAAAAATGAAACATATTCATTTTCTGAGAAAAGAATCGATTTTTTTAAATAATAAAATTCTTAATACTTAATTTATGTAATACATAATTATTTCATAATAAGATGTTTTATTTAACTATGATTTCTTATCAGAAAAAGAATAATACAATTCAACAAATTATTATATGCGATTTTAGAATCGTGATCAAACAATGAGAGATATGTGAGACATGGTTATCTATACATATATTTATAGCCATGGTGGGGTGACACATATACTCACATTATTCTAATGGATAACATTAATTATCATTTTGATCCAATGTCTAACATTATAATTTTAAATATATAATTATTTTTCTCATATGTTAGTTTCTTTTTAATGACATATCTCATGAGATAACAATTTTTTCCAAAAATAGAAATCTCATAATATGGAACCAAAATTAAGGTTACAAAACCATATAAAATAAAAATAAACATAACATATAAAAAAGGAAATATTGTAATGTATGAATATTATAAAATACATCATCATGTAAAATTGAAACATTATGTAGGGATTTTTTATTACATATGATATTCTTCTCTCATTTTATAATATTTATAATACAAATTATTTAAAAGGGTTATAGACATCTATCAGTTTAAGAAAAAAGACTGTTTTAATGAAAACATATCTTTTTAGCAAAAAAATGTATTTAGGGAAACCAATTCATTTAAAAAAACTCATTTTTTAGGGAAACTAATGTATTCAAAAAAATTGGTGTTCTTTAAAACGATTTTTTATAAAGACATATTTTTTTAGATAATTTTATATTTTTAGGAAAATAAATTGAATTGTAAATTATAATATGTTTTTTGGTTAGTAAAATATTTTAGGAATACCAAATTTATAAGAAATATTTTTGTTTGTTTAAAATTGATATTTTAATGAAAACACAATCATTAATGAAAAACTAATGTTTTTAGGGAAACTGAATTTTTTTTGGAAAGATTACGTATTGGGAATTATTTTTTTGAATATATGATTTTTTTATGAATCTATTGATTTTATAAAAACTAATATTTTTTTACAGAAGATGATATTTTAAGGAAAACTGAATTTTTTATGAAGAATGATGTTTTTGGTAAGCATTGACGTTTTTTAAAAAAATTTATTTTTTAAGGAAAACTAATTTTTTAAGAAAACCAATGAAACTAAAAAAATAGGAAAATTATGTACTCCCCTATTGAAAATTATTATATTCCTATAAGGATTTATTAAAAGGCATCTTAATAAAAATTTTCATTTTAATTGAAAATTCCAATATTAACTTTAGTATCTTCAAATATATCAAAATATAAGGGTATTGAAAAATATAATTATCATTATTCTCTTGTATTATGAGTGATTATAAAATAATATGTCCTTTTTGGGCATGAAACAGAAGGAAATAGTATTAAATAAAAAATTTATTATATCTATATTGATTTTCAGTGATTCTAATTAAATATATTGAAATTTGGTTATCACATAATATGGTATTTTTAATAAAACTCTATCCAAAATATGTTATGGTGAGTTGAAACTGGAACAATTATGAACAAAAAATTCATGTTTCTGCATATTCATTTTCAGTAGTTGAAATTGCTATAAAAAAATCCCTACAAGTCCGAGAAGATAATTTCACTCCTACGATATGTATTGTTCAAACGAACTTTTTCTATCCATTCATAATTATTAAATAATAATTTGTAGAATATATATGTTCAAAATTATTTACATTATAAAAAAATAAAACAACATTTATACTTTCCATAAAAAAACTAAATATTATTTTAAAATATTTAATATGAGAATCTTTTGGATTTTCCTTGTATCTTTTCTATAAAAATATTGGAAACATATAAGCCTAATAACTAGATAATATGAATTATTTGCTAAGAAACCAATGATTCCGAAAAAAATATTATACTGGGATTACTATATTTATGATGATCCAATGAATTTTTGGTCTCTATATATTTATTATACTTTTTTTATTATCATATTCAGATATCATAATAATAACTTTTTTTATATTTATATTTAGATATGATATTTCTTTCTTGTTTTTTTAAATTTGAAAATCATGATATAGGGTATGATCACCCATCATGACCATCGTAAACAATGATTTCATAAGATCCATAAATGATTCTGTTATATATTTTTTATTTGATCTAAATATAATATCAAAATATTTAATTGGAATAATTATAGTGTACTTAAAAAAATAATTAATAAAATGATTTGGATATACATCATATATATCTCATTTTAATTATAGAAAAATATAATTAATATATTATTCCAGGATCCAAATTTTATTTATGTTTAAATAGTGCATTAATAAATCTAAAAACATTATATGGAAATTTTTATTTTAACAAAAATTTTTGTTTGTCATAATCATCCTCTAATATACATCCACCAAGTAATGAATACATCACATCCCCTTAAAAGTTTATAAAACAATAAAATGTTTTATATGATAAAGAAATAGTGATCAATTCATCTATAGATACAAATTTATAATTTTAATCATTTTGAATTATTTATTACTGATTAAAACCCATTAAAACAAGTGTATATTTCTTTATTACTATGTACGCATTTTCATCTCATTTTTTTCATACGCGAACCCATTTTACCCCATTAACATGGAATCATTATTTTTTTCAACTAAATTTAAAAAATGATTCCATTAGAATTTAAATAGTACTACATGAATATAATTAATCCAATATTCATCATCTAAATACACTTTGGGATTATTATGTTATAATTTTTATTGAAAGGGTATATGTTCAATTTCCTTTCATAAAGATCTTTAGTTCTAATTTGTTGATCTAAATCACCGATGACATTGTTTCTAGGATTATTCCTAAGGATTAACTGATTCCTTTGGTTTATAAAACTCTATTATTAAAAACAGTTTTAATTTATTATTAATGTATAACAATTGAAATATTTTCAACTCTAATTAACTCATGGTTAGAAAAATAAAAAATGTATTGAAAATAAATTTTATAAATAACATCTAAAGTTGTTGGATGAGGTTTCTTGGAAGCAAAAGGAATTCTTTCATCAAATTAATCTTTTACTTTTTCATTAAAAAGAAATATTTCTATTAAAAAACATATAATCCTCAGTAGTGGGGGAATATCTAAAAAAATCATATCATTATGTTTTTGGAGAAAATTTATGTATATTATCGTTATTTTTTAGGAGGAATACATTTTATATAAAAATTGATTTCTGAATGTTTTATTTCTAATATTGTTCTCATCTCATTAATATTTTAATGCTTTAATGGTCATATTAAGCACTTTTTGCAATATATAAGGTATTACTAATTTCTTCTTCCCAAAAATGATTAAAAATTTGGTATTCACTCTACAATGTTGTAGTAATAAAAAAAGAATTCAATTTTTTTAAGTTACATCATTTTGATAATGATTTATGGGTAGTGATAGTTATGTATTATGAATTTTTAGTACAAATAGAATCATTTTAAGAATTTAACATTTCATTACCAGGATCCCAAGGAATAGTTAATAAAGATATATTTTTTCATTTCTTTTATTTGTTCTACATAAATGTTAAATATTTAAAAAATATTTATATTTATGTTTTTAAAAATATACCCTTGAATAGATACTGTAGTTATAAACTAATATATAGACATTGTTTTTTCAACCAAAAACACATGTTTGTGTAGGACCAAATATATCCACATGCACTAACTATATAGTATCATATAACTAACCATACATTGTAGATTTAAAACTCAACTAATGATTCTTTCAAAATATATTATGATAAAAAAGTCTAGAGGAATAAATCTTTTTCAATACAATATCCATAAGTAGTCCTTTGATAGAGTGTTTTTATAAATTTATGACATTATATTGTTATAATATTCTATTCGACGGCTATGATTGATCTTCCTTTGCACTAAGTCATGCTATATCATTCCTCTTAAGGGAATATATTTTTCTTGTTTATAAATTCTCATTCATATTTGATGAATGTGTAAAATAAACATTAAAAATATAAATAATACATTTATCAGTACTAAAAACACATGATAAGAAACATAATAAAATTTTATTATGCCTATGAGGTTGTTCTTATGTCTTAAATCAAATAAATTTTTTTTGATTAATTCTTTCTTAAGAAGTAATATATTATATATTACAATAATTTATACATGATCATTTTCACCAAAAGATACTTTTTCCACCAATAAATATATAATATTCTTGAAGAATCCCTTTTTCCAAGTCATTTTCCAGGAACATCCACTGTCAATGTAAAAAATGTTTTTATTTCTGGTACACTAAATTTAATAAGATAGACATTTGGGAACCCAAACCATATAGGGACAATCATTATAAGAAAATAATATTTTCATATTGCACATTTATTAAATATTATTATACAATAATGTATTTTTTTTCAAAAAATTATTTTTTTTAATACCTCGCGAATGAACTATTTTTGTTGAATATATATTTTTCCAATTTACTCTATATTGAAATTTAATACAAAATGGGTCACAATTTTGAAAAACACAAGTATTTTAATTATTTTAATATTAAATCCAATTCAAAAATCATTTCAATGGGTTTTAGACTTTCATTACATTTTATTTATATTTTAGTTACAAATATAATTTTTTTATTATCATTTTCCGTCATGAATGTTCAAAATTTTTATTTAAATCTAAATTTTATTCATCAATAAATATTTTATTAGAATTATTGTTTTCTTAATGGATATAAAAACTATATTTCTAAATATTATATTTCATAAATATTTTGAATTGTAAGAACCTTATGTTATTTTTTATAAATTATAATGTTTATTTATGATTTTTTTACCTAGGAGACATCAAGTTTTTTGGTCTTTTTCAGTTTTTATAATATTTTTGAATATTTCAAAACTTATTCAATTATTGGTATGTTGCCTTTCTATTATGATGACATATATTCCCCATATAGAGATATATTACTTCTCTCAATTTAACTAATAGTATAATTAAAATATAATTTACATTTAAAAAAGGTTATAGTCAATACATTATCCATTAAAACTTTTCACACATTTGAATTTTTTAAAGATATAAATATTTATATCATATTCACTTTCCCTATTTGATGAATTATTTAAGGAATTTCCACATCCACTTTTACTCCACGTATTTGAAGTTATCAAAATTTTATTACTCTTGTTCATGTAATTATTTTTATAAGTCCTCCAAGAATTACATTCCTTCTTATTATTTCTCTTCCTCCTAGGACAATCTGACGTAAAATTTCAATGTTTTATTCACTCATAATGTATCATTTCATAAGAATACTTTTTTAAATTATTTATCATTAATTATATATTTATTCTCATATCCAAAATATTAATTCCCAATAATATTTACCATTCTTTTGACAAAATAACCTATTCTCAATCAAAATGTTCATAGATACCACACTCTATTTCCTCGTGAACATTATTCTTCTCGGAATACATGGAATAATTCATGGTATATCTGATGTTCTATAAAACATATGAAGTATAAGTAAATGCTAAACCATTTTTCTGTTTTCATTTTTTATCATCACCTTAATATATTCACTAATACAACATGAGAGTTTCTATCAAATAATCTATTATTAACATTATAATCATCATTGAGACATTATAATTTTTTATTGTGGATTCCCACTCTCTAGGAATAATATATCTGATATATTAAACCAAAATCAGATTGGAAAGATCTTTATCACTCAAAAATATTAAAAAAAAGAAAATTTTCATAAATATTTGATGTATTTTACGAGATAATTCTCCATGTCAAAAATTGAATGCCTGATAAACTTCTATAATCACTGCTCCACCAATTTCAATTAATTTATACTTATATAAATTAGTAAATTCTATATTTACTTGAATAATATTTTATACATCACTAAAGGATATTTTAATATAAATATTTCATATCATAGAATACAGAAATTTACTTCATATATGATAATTTTTTGGATGTTCAATATTCTATAGAGTTTTAAATAGTGAAACCTAATTATTTGGTTCTGATAACATCAATTAAGAACAAAAAGTTTTAAAATAAAGTTTTAATAATAAATTCCCTTATATTTTTTCTACTACATTCATAATCAATACAATAAAATATTTGTGTTCTTCTTGGATACATGTTCCCAAGAGTACAACAATTTGGACCAGACATCTAGAGAATAAAAAATTATACTCTTTCTTCAAAATACATTTTAGTGTTAAATATTTTATAAATTTTTTAATAATTATATATTATAAAAATTATTATAAAAAATTTGATACATTATTAATATAAAAAATAAAAAAATAGTGATTTTAAGATGTAGAGATAACATTGATACCCACTATAGGATCTAAGAGTATAATAATACCGACAAGATTGTGTTGAATTGTAAATGATAAAAATTAAAACTAAGAAAAATATTTTTCTCTTTTAATATATCATATAGAACCTTTGTTTGATGATTTCGTATTTGTATTCAGATTCAGTATAAAGTAACAAAATTAATATAAAAATGGTTCATAATAAATGAAAAAATAATTAATTCTTAATAAATTTTTGTGTGGAAATGATGACATAAAAACTGAAGAAAAATAATACATTATAAAATTATAAAAAGAAATACATAAAAACTATATTGGAAATAAAAATAGAATAATAATAATTACAATGGAATTCAATAACATAGAATTATGGTATCCATAGTTTTAATGAAATTTCATTTTATGACTTTCATTATGATGAAATTCGTTGATAACAATTATCAAAATATATTATGTCCTCCTATGTTGTGATTCTATTAATCCGAAAGATATGATTCATACATATTCCTATCAGAAAATACTATTATTAATGTATGATTAATATAGATATCTCTAATGAAAATTATTATAATTAATTTTCAATACTCCCATATATTCTATATAAAAAAACTCTCTAAATATTTTAAAATCATGATTAATACTTTATTACAACTGACAGAACCTCATTTGGGGTTATTTTCAAAAACATCTACTCCTAGATCCATAAATTCTTATTTATTTACACACACACACAGACCAGGTTGTTATATTCCATGATTCCCAGTGTAGGTTGCAATAACTTGGGTTAAGCTCCATCTTGATATCTATGCATGATCTAAAATAATGTTGTCTAATGGTCACATTCATGGAATCATAAAAATACTAAAAAGTATTCTATCTCATAGAAATAATTATTGTCACATGATTAATGTAATTATTAATCTAGTGGAATAAAAATTATTTTTACAAGGGAATAAATTCTGTTCACTTCATAGACAAAATAATGTACATATGATGGTTTGAATTGAGTTTATCTAATAAAAAAACATAGTTCATCAGATAAACTGAAATGGTTTCATCTAATTTAATTTATTTTGTTTTTCTAGTTGATGTAATTTTCTTCATTTGAAGGAATAAATAGGGTTCACAGGATAAAATAAATTGAGTTCTTTTGATTGGAAAAACTCTTTCATTCCAATAGTCAAAAATACATTTTTTATCTTAATATAATATTCACATTCATCTAATTATAATGATTTCTATGTTAGGTATAAATTTATTTTCATCAAAAAACATTAGAAATCACGAGAAATATAAATTTATAAAATCATTGTATTTATGAAATTGATATCTGATATTTGAAACGTAGATTTAAACATTTTCAAATTATAAATTTCGACTAATAATATTAAAAAAATATAATTGAATGACTATAAATTCAATAATTTTATTGAAATTGAATAAATCCATCCATTCAATAGGATATTTTCAAGTGTTAGTGGTATTTTAATTCCTTATCACAAATAAATATACTTATTTTAATGATTTTAAGCACATATAAATGAAAAAAATTTACTAGGGTTACTATTTTTATTAGTAAAAAACAAAATGGGAATATTTACATTATTTTATCCTCATAATTTAAAATATATAATCTATTTTTTAGGATTCAATTTATGTAGGTGGAAGAAATACATTATCGAATAGGTGTACAAAAAATGAGAAAAAATTGTTTTTGAAAGATTCATTTTCATGATAAAAATTAGATATATATAATTATGTATTACCGATAATAAATATAATATAAAAGATAAAAAAATTGAATATATAATATATAAATTTCATGAAATTAATTCAACAGCACTAGTAAATTTATTTTATTACGATAAAAAACATAGCGCATATAAAAATATTTTTCATAAAAATATATCTTTTACACTGAAACAATTTTGTTTATTTTCATTTATTAATAATTTCATAAACATTGAACTTATTTCAATAATGTTTAAAATATTAATTATTCATGATCTTGTAGTCTTATTCATAACCATTAATCCAATTACTATGAGATAAATCAATACTTGATTTTGGTTCAATTAGAGTAGTGGTTTTATGTATTGTATGATTTTTAATAAATTATATTTATTTAATTAGAAATAAAAAATCTCATTCTCTAACTTTATAGTCCCTCAATCGTGTTTAATATGATTTTATTTATTAATAAGTAGTTATTTTTATTGAATCATTATCTTTTTGTCATTATGGACATTGAGTTTCTTTTCATTACCAAGTAATGTCTTCATATTATCATTCCCTTTCTCAAATTTCAATTTTTCTACAAGGAAATATTATTTATTTTTAACAAAAATTATTTTATTTCTTCAAAATAATACTCTCATAATCAAATATATAAATATACTCATGGAATTATTTTAACTCCCTCTTATGAATAAAATCAAACTATTTCTTATCTTCTTCATCTTTAGATATTCATATTTTTTTGACATTGATCATTTCATTAGTAACTATTAAAATAACATAATTTTCATCGCAATCATTAAATAAGTTGTTATGTTTTTCCTTAATTTATCATCATATTCATCAATCATAGAAATAATTTCACTTTTTATATATATATAACTTTATATCCTTTCCCTTTTAAATCTCATGGAATTATCTAGTTTCTTTTTTAGATATATTATCATCTCTCAATACTGTTTAACAATATCATCATCTTCTCAATGTCATGGTAAATTTCCTAAAAAAATCAAATAGATCCATAACCAATGAAAATTAGCATTAACATCCATCTGTAAAATAATATTCCAATTTTCTCCATTTAAGATAACAAATTAATAAATTCATAAAGAAGTTAACAACATTTTCATCAGTGTACATGTCATAGGCATCCTCCTCAACTAATTTTTTTAGATTTTCATTTATTGGTGGCCTAGATATATGTTTTGAAGTCATATTTATCATTCATTACAATGTTATTATCTCTTATAACATTTTTAGTGATGAGAATGTTATGTAGGTCACCTATAAAAAATGTTTCATGATCAAATTATTTCTAGAATGAATGATTTAAAAAAAAATATGGGAATAATTTATCTGATCGTTCAAGAAAGGATGTAATCATTAGATATATCACTAAGATATATTACTGTTCTTATAATTTCATTCACCCAAATAAAAAATGCACTATTAGATTCATCATCACCTATATATAGTTATTATCAAATAAATATCAATATTTTTAACTTTGATTTATTCTCCCTCAATTTTTCTTTCTAGATGATCCTTATCTTGTACTAAATGAATTTATACATTCTAATTAAATTATATGCAACTAATCCCCTTATATATTATAATTAATGTATATACTTTCTCATATTACCATCATTCTACAAATTTTTCTAATCTGGGTATATTAGGAAAACATTTTCATATCTAAGTGGTAACCATCTTCAGTAGCACAAGAAAATCATAACCAACTGAAATTAGTTTAGTTGATATTTTACCATTACAGATATGATTGTTAAATCATTCAAAATGACAATTCTATTTATATTTAACAGATTTTAGAACATCCATTCCATCCTTTTCATAAAACATCAACAATGAGTGTATAGAGGATACCATCTATATCATACATCATGAAAAGACCAATAATGATCATTTTGATCCAGGGGATAGGTATGGTGTGAATCACTGATATTATATTATTATGTTTTCCTACATAAAATAAATAAAATCCTCAGGATTATGAGATACGACTCTAATAGAAACTTGAGAAACAAGAACAACCATAAGAAAATAGTTTCATATATAGTTCACTACTAAATATGGGTAGTTATTCCATAGCATAGTTTTGATGAAATCAATAAAAATGAAAAACATATGAAAATAATTGTTTCGATAGTAATAAAAATAAAGAATTATCATTTTTCTTGCATAGAATAATATTCAATCGATGATTAATTTTACTCTAGAATAGATTTTTTTTAAAAATTTCTTCTAAAATTAATAAAAAAACTTCATCATTAGGTTTCTGCATGTTTTCTCTTTTTTATTAATAATTATACACAAATTATCATTTTTAAACTTATTTTTTACCTTCTTTTATAGATGTGATCAATAAATTTGTTTATAAATATTTATAAAACAATATATGTGATTATATATCCATCTAGTATACATGGTATAATGACACTCATTCTGGTAGCCTATTAATCTGATCAACTATCATTATATGTTCACCAGTGCTTGGCGAATGACCATTTTATAGTATTTTCATACTCACTCTTTAACCTATTTACCTGATCACTTCTACAAACAATTAATTTATAAAAAATGTTTGGAATACTATATTTCGTATTCATTAAACTGATTCCACTTTAATCTATCTAATCGACTATTGACTAGGGAAACACTATTACTTTTATTGAAACTAATAATACATTATCCTCATCAAATCAAAAAAACTATATATCAAATTTTCCTTTTTATTAGATGTATAGATGTGGATTTTAAAAAAAACTCAAACCTAAACATTTTTATATCCATCATTTAAACAACTGTTATTTAATCTCAGTAAAACCATATAAATATTGGATCTTTAAATAATTCCCTATGATAATGTCATTAATCAAAACTACTTAAAAATCAATGAGAATCACAGATATGTCCTTTATTATATTTAGGATATTAAATTATCTAGATTACATCATCACATATAATATCATTAAATGATTTCATAAATCACTTTGATCATTTCATCATGTGAATCTGAACATAATTCATCAAATCAATGAATCATTAAAACATTTTTCCTAAAAAAATGGAAGGAAACTATTTTATGAAACATTAAAAAAACATAATATATCCTATAAATTGTATCATAATCCTAGGACCATTTAATTTTCAATAAAGTTCTAACTATTGAACCTTATTTGGTTACTTCTCTCTAATCACAACAAATATAGTATTCTTCTTGATCACACAAAAAATTTTAATTTCACATCACAAGAATTTTATAAATGTATTGAACTACTATTTGAAAATAAGTAAATATTATTTTTACCACATACATTTCAAAATGGAGATCTAGATCATTGAATTTGATGATGTTGAGATTTTTTATAGGTTCATCCTTGACACAAACTTTTATTCAAAGGTGTTACAACCAAACTAATAATATTAAAAAATGATTCATAATAATGTAATATTAGATAATGTTTTTATATATAATTTAATTAGATAAGGGATATTATTTAATTCTTTCTAAAACATATTTATATTTCTATAATTGTATAAACATTTAACCAATATTTCATTCAGACATACTCAAATGGGAGAAACACAATCTAGCATGAAATGCCTGGAAATTTTAATAGACGAACATTATATTTGATAAAATATATGAAAAAAAATCAACATTATAAGAAAATTTAATAAAATGATGTATTATATTATATTTATTTTTACTTAAATTCAATCACATTGATATCCATCATTCCATGGAATATCAGGTTTAAACAATTCATGATTCTCTACTAAAATATTATTGTTTTAATATAACAACTATATCCAAGATGTTAAATAGGAATTTATGAATAGGATTAACTAAATTATGAAATTTACATTTTGTACATATTCAAAAAATAAATTCAATTTTAGTTCATTGAGAAAAAAATGTGAACCATTTGAATGAAAAAAATGTTATTTGAGAAAATGTAATCTTTTATCGGTTGTCTAGTCACAATTTGCACACATAACATAAAATACATGTTCAAAAAATTTATATAATTTTCTATAATATATAAATATTATTATTTAAATATAAATAGAAAATTTATTTTTTGTTGACATTTTTAAAATTTTATAAACTTATTATTTATTAAATAAAGAGTTAGAATACTGATTTATATTAAATATGAATTTTAATTTCACATATCTAAATGATAAATTATATTTTATTTTTATTTTATAGTATAATTGGTTATATTTTATTATATTTTAATAAATTTAACCCATTTTAACACATTTTAATTTTTATTATGATAATATATCAATTTAAATTATTTAATGTTTTTATTTGGGATACATTTTTTTCATTGCACTTGCGGGTTTAATATTAAATTGAACTGTGCATATTATTTTAAATTTAATATGAATAAAATTATTCAATATTACAAATTTTAGTAATTTATATTGTCCAAAAATATCAAGAAAAATATAATCTTAATTAATATTAAAGGCTACCAAAATTAATTTTCATAGTTAACGTAAAATAGGTTTATTAATGGTTAAACAAAAAATATATGGGATTTAAATGACCTAAAAAATTCATAAAATACATTTTATGTGCATTATTAGACCTTATAACCCCATATACTTGATAAACACTCATTTTAGATGCTTTTTAGATGATAGAAACAAGGATATCACAAAATATTTTAAAAACATCCATGTGTGTCCTCTCCCCAACTTAAAAATGCCACCCACTCTCCTCCCATATTAAAATTTTAAAACCTTTTGGTATTTCCTATAGATGACCAAATTAATTTCTTCAATATCACAAAAAAACCAAGATGACATTGTTTTATTATAAAATCTCATTTTGATGGCTTATTTTTAATCCTCAATGGGCTCTCTAAAGAAAATGTAAAACAAATATTCTTGTGTATTTTTTTTATTATTCCTTCACCAAAATCAAATTGATATTAAATAATGAAAATATAATAATACCATTATATTCATTATACATATAAGTTATTATTATTTTTATAATACGATTCCATATCGACATACATTAAATAGAAATTGAAATCATCGATCTTATGTACGTAAAAAAACACCTCATGAACAATGCTAATTTGTTTTATATCACAAAAATTAAAGGATGGACATAATGATACATTTAAAATAATTATATAATATTTAATATATAATTATTATTAAGGAAACATATATAAAGATAATAATTTTAATCCCCATCTATGGGGCATAGTAACATCTCTCGTTTGTATGGTGGACTACCACCTCATAGAGCAATACGATTTGTTTTTAGTTTACACGTTACATGGAAGGTATTAATGATATATTTAATGAAATATAGGTTAAATAATTTTCCTAAATATAATTATACAATTATAATATCATGTATAACTTATTACATTATAATCCATTGAAAAGAAAATAATGTCACTCATGTATATGTGTTGACTAAAACATCCATGTAGCGATGTGAAAACAATTTCATTTTATTTTTACATGAATGATAATAAGGATGTATTGTGTAAATATAAATTTCTTATATATAATAATTATTATTCTTGAAATGTGGATTAATATTTTTTTTCCTTTCACTCCGCTCACCATGAAAATGGAAAAAATGATCATGTTTACATATGGCATACAATCTATAAGAACAGTGTAACGATTTTTCAATCATTAAAATTTATAGATTATTATAAAAAAATATATAATTTATATATATGATATTTTTATTTATTATTAAATATTGAATATTTTTTTAATGATTATGAATGAAAATGTACTAAAATTACCAAAATAAAACATATATGAATACTGAAGAAATTATGACACAAAGTAGCTATTTTAGGGAACAATTGATAAAAAATAGGTGATAAATGATTAAAATGAAATGATATATGGTTTCATATACTTGAATATTGTTTTAAATATATTTATAATATACTAATATTTATTATATATGAGGTTCTATCATCTATGAAGGAAATTATACTTCTGTTTTGTGTTTTTTTCATGATTTGTATTCTTTGAAACAATGTAATGGTATACTTCTATCTTGTTTTATGAGGTGTATATAAAACCACATTGACATGTAATATAATATAATTATTTATTCTCTGATCAATTTTACTTAAATTTAATTTTATTATTTCGTGGTTATTATAATTCAATGATACCAATATTGTGACGATTTTCATATACAATCTCATAGTTTATCAGGATTCTTAATATTGCTGCTTATGATGATAAAAATTATGATACATCTATCTAGAAACTCATAAATTTTATTCACATATGATTATGTGATGAAATAAATATTTTACCTTAATTTTACTCTCATTATATACATAACAATTCAACTAAATATTTTAAAGAAAAACCATCTTTATTTATCTCCTCTATCGAAAACCAATGTTCTTACACACCCTTGTTCTGAAAAAATGATTCCAAAAATATTTATCATACCTAATGTTATTTTTTAAAGACACCATTACCCAAGATTTAGTTTTTACAAAAATATTTAAATTATTCATTAGGTTGTATTCCTATCAATATTTTTCTCATTTACTTAAAATGTGAAATGAATCATTATTTTACCATGTAAATAAAATAAAAAATATCAATAATCATGACCAATAAATGTTTTAAATATTACATTATATGTTTTAGAGGTTATTTTTAATGAAAATTAAATTCAATATATTTATTATAATTTATTCAAATATTTTCAATTTTAAAAAATAAAATTTCCTCAAGAATGTTGTAATGCCATTTTTGCAGTATTTTTATTCATCAATGATGTCAACCATTTATTTTCTTTATTCCCACTAGGGATATTCTATAACAATATAAACCTAATTGTTTTTTATGATGGATTTTGTTCAATTTGTCTGCAGATGTATTAGTTTTATAATATTCTTATAACTATAGATGATTTATTATTATGTATATTGATTACGATATTTTTTAACATTTTATATGTAAGTTTTTCAATATGAAGGGTCAAATAGATTATATTTTTTCAATGTCATGTAAATAATGCATCATATTTAATTATGGATGCTTTAGACCAACTATATCCCCTCAAAGCATTAGTTGGTATCATGAGACAAAAAATCTTGAGTTTTTGGATGATGCCATATCCATTTATGTATTATGTCTTCATATAAGGCCTTAAATGTATGTTTATGCTTTTCATATTTATAAACTTATTCAGTTTGCTAGTATTCATTTATTTCCATTTTATTATTCAATTAGTTTTAATATCCGTGGTTTTGTTTCAAGTTCATATGATTAACTATATATAATGATTCAATCATTTTTTAATTCCTTCCACATTATGCTTAAGTAACTCATTAAATAGTACATGTTTCAATTATTTACCCTTACATATTTATTATTATTGTTTAATAATGATATTTTTTATTTTATGTATAACTTTAATGGGGATTTTTTATCACCACATTCTTATGTTTATTTACCAATAATGTTATGTATTTTATTGTGATTAATATGTAGGGGCACAGTTGTGTAAATAATGATTCCCTAGAAGAAAAAAATATGTTATATTTTTTGTTTTAAATTTTAATTTTGGATTCAAATGTGTATCTAATTAAAAAATAGTACTATGATATGTGGTCCATCTAGATGTTATTCCTTATATATTATTAACATTTCACAATTTAAACACCGATTTTGGGTTTCTAGGTTCAGTGTCATTACAATTTGTTTAAGAGAATATTTAGTATACAAAATTGGAACAAGATTAAATATAAAAAATATTAGGGAATGAAAAAATGATATAAATTAATTATATGTATATATGAACAACATAATATTTTATTATGGCATATATTATTTTTTTTCGTAGAAATAAATTCATGTTTGAATATTAAAAGTGGCTGAGGTTTTGGAAGGAAATAAGAATAATGGCTTGTTTTGCTTAACTAAAGAATTAAATAGTTCTAGAGAATGGGCCTTACCATACACATGGATTCAACATATTTGTTAATATTCTTATGTTATATCATATTTTATATTCAATAAATTATGAATGGTTTGAATATAAACTTAATATTTAAAAAATTACCTAATAAACCATGTTTATGACTATGATATTAGTCATGCATAAATATTTCAATTTATGATAAGCCTCTCGATATTATTTTGATTATAAATTACGCATCATAGTTTTATGATCTAATATACTTTATTCCCTCATTAAAAAATGTATCCTAGGTAGAAAAAGGTGACTGTTTCAATTCATTTTCTCCTTTTAGATATTTCTCTTGATGGCATTATATTAAAAGAAGAGCTATAGATACTCATAAAACTAATTACAAAATTTATCATATTAATAAGTTGACTTATGTTACAGGTAATAATCATCATAGAAATACGATCTTACTAATATAAAATAGTTTTTAGCTATTTTTAACAACAAAATGGATAAAAACTTTCATTGTACAATATAATAGAGATTGAATTTATATATAAAAAATGATTGGTTCCTTAGAAAATATATTTTTCACTTTGGGATGAAATGAAAGGTATAATGTCTTAATGGATGTTTATAGTCTCTCAAATGATATATATAATAATTTTCATTGATTAAAAAGAATTATGGATGGGCGGAAAATAATGAATGTTGATTGTAAGGATATTAATGAAAATTTCTAGGATAAATACATTCCTCACCATCAATGAGGAAATATATAGTGACTATTCATATGTACAATAAAAATGATCATGAAAAAGTTTCCATGAATGATGAAAAATTTAAGAGGATATCCATGAATTCTGAGGATACATACATAATCTAAATACCATGATTTAACATTAATTTGATGGGATTGGTCAAATTCATTTAAGGGGACTATTCTCCCGAACATTATTATCATTTGAGGAGATATTATGATGTGAAATATTAGAATAAAAATAACTATACAAGTCATATGAATTTAATAAGAATGAAGATAAAAAAGTATATTTTATAATAATATAAGTATAATGGAAATAATATAAAGAATTATTTTCACATGTGATAATTGTGGGAAAATAGTCTAGTACATTTATGGAAAGAATGATATATTTTTAATCCTATTGAGAGAATGGCCTCCATAATCATGATTGGTTTTGAAATAAATATGTTTCCAATGTTAAATAAATAAACTATGAGGATATGGGGAATGATGAAAATGAATATCCAAAGAATAAAGTAATATATATCCTAAAAGAATTTAAGATTTCAAGGATAATATTTTTGTATTAATACAATTACTGTGGAATGATTTGGTTCTTGTGTATTTTTATCCATGAATGATTTTTTTGATGTATTTTATCAATGATATTATAATTATAATAACTATAATATTTATAATTATAATACTAAATTAGTTTTTATTTAAGGATTTTAAATCATATATTGAATGTTAATAATATGAAAGAAAATTTATTTAGTGTAATAGTGATTCTTTTTTAAAATAAATGATACATGGAAGGAATCACCTAATTTGTTACCAATATTGATATAATAATGATAATGATGTGTTTATGGTATTGTATGTGTGGCCTGAAAAATTGGTTAGTGATTCGATGTTTTATGAAATATTTGATGGGTTTTATTTCATTTTTTGACTAATGGATTAAATTAGATATCCTGATATTTTATTTTAAATGAATTTGTGAATTAATTAGGGATTTTAAGAGATCAGGTTAATAAAAAAATCGGTACATAACATTAAGAGTTACATAATGTCATTGTGGGAGTATATTGCCATGTTGATATTGAAAATTCAATGACCTTCATTCAAAATATTTCGAGTGTGAATATGGATTGATATGCTTTGGATTAGTCGTAAGGATAAATATTTATGAAATGAATTATGTGGAACATTAAGGTTATTGTTTTGGTTTTATAAACTAAAAAATTATTAGATTACCCGTGAAAATATTTGGTATTCAAATATTTCTAATGACATAAATATTTTCATGTTGCTCTTTTATGATTTATATAATTGTTTGGGAGTTAATATCAGTTCTTTAGGAACAAATTTTTTTATATTCATTTTAGCTACTATGAAATGAATCGGTAATTGATCAAAAAATAATATTATATGAAAATTTAACAATAAAACATAATTATTAATTGAATGTGTATTTCCTTATATTCTAACTCATTAAGGAAATATGATCTGTAAACTATCGGAAGCCGACCTTGAAACAAAAATGTTATCACATATATTATATATATGGTGAATTAAATGGTTTCATACCTCATTACAGATTTATTGTCTTTTTAAAACATAATTATTTTGATCAATGATCTCTATTAGACTCCATAATTATTTAATCTTTTCTTCCAGGTTTGTATCATCCCTTCATACAAATGTTCTCCTACTATGAAACCTAATTATGAGTTATTATAGAGAAACATTATAATCTCATTTCAACCTTATAAAGATGATGTTTTATTAACCCATTATTATTTGGATTTAAAATAATTGTATTTCTAAATAAAAAAAAACTTTTAGGATCAACATTAAATTATGGTGATGTAATTTATTTAAGCGATGTAGAATAAAATGACTCTAGATTTCAAATTATAAACATCATATCTTATGAAGTATATATCTCAGAAAAAAATGATTTTATGGAAATTTAATACATAAATATAATATGATAAATTTAATTTAAAATAAATTCAATCTATCTAATACCATGAAATGCACACAATTCCATGTTTAAACAAAACCCAATACTCTTATAAATATTATTTTTTAAATATGTATATTATATGCTAGTTATTATGTTGGAGTGTAGGAATAGAACTAACTAAATTATGAGTATTATATTTATTAGACATGTATAAAAAATTCAATTTTTATCTATTGATAGAAATAAAATAAGAACCACATTGTTGAAAAATGAAATTATATATTAAAATAGGTTTCTTTTAAATGTTCTGTAATCAACTTCAGTCCCATTATTTGAAAATAATTTTAAATACTTTTATAAAATTTATTATAAAAAATAAAGTACATTTTAAAAATAAAATTTTCAGAATTATATTTCTGGGAATTTTTGGAATTTTTTAAAAATGTTAGATTTTTAGGAATACAAAAAATTATATTTAATTGAAAAAATAAAGTTAATTATAATTATCTATAAGGTTATTTCAATTTTTTAATTGAATAAATTAAATTTATTTCAATAATATTATAATATAACTATTTTTTAATAATATAAAATTTAATATTTAATTTTAATATAAGGATATTTTAAACAATTTATTGTTTTTCATTGGACAAACCATTTTTTGATGAAAATACATGTTAAATTTTAAATTTAATTCTTATAATTTATGGAATTTAACTTGGGATAATTGATTAAATATATTGAATCATAATAATATAAATTACCTAAAATTTTAATCTTAATTTTATACCATATGAAATATTGAAAAAAATTAAAAATCAATTATGATAGTTAATGTTAAAATTGGTCAACCGGAGGTTATACTAATAATATAAGGTTTAAAATGATATATAACATGTCCAAAACCGATTATTTCATTAAAATTTAGAATATATAACCTTTAATAGTCAATAATAAATCATTTTTAATCTTTTTTCATAAGATAATAATGTGGATATGAATTTATGTTTTAAAAAATTTCATGTGTGTCCTCTCCCCCACATATAAAGGGAAACAACTCTTATCGTATATTAACAAATTTATAACCATTTGGTTCTGCTTATAGTTACCTAAATACCATACAAACATCTATAAACACATATAAGAGTCATTATTATGATTATAAAACCACCATATGATGGATTTTGTGGAAAGCATAAACTGGCTCTACGAATAAGATGTAACATTCTTAAACAGCTATATTTGTTTTATTTATTCATAAAACTCCTTAAATTAGTATTAATAGATATAAAAATTTAAAAAATTTATATCAAATAAAAATATTTTATATTATGTTAATATAAAATCCATGATCCATTTTAAAATCCGTCAAATGTGAATTAAACCCTAGATCATGGGTTAAGTTGACTACCTCCACAGAAACCAATATAATTTTTTTCCTCATCGGCATTCAATGATGGATATAATTATATATTATAACTATTTATTTAAAATAAATTAAATTATAAAAATAATGGAATTATTTTACCATATATATTCTTAATTACATTTCCTGGGGAGACATGATAACATCCCTTCAGTATATGGAAGAGAACCGTCCCGCGAAGCGATTTGATTCATTATTTGCTTAAAATTTACAAATAATGTATTACGTATAACTTTAATGAAAATGTGTTATATTTATGGCCTAATAATACATTTTTAATAATAATATCATATCTATATTTTTACCATCAAATCCATTTGAAAACAATAATGTTGCTTGTGCATATATATGGACTACTACCTCCAAATATCGATATGAAATGATTTTAATTTCATTTTTATAGGTATTTCAATAATTATCAATTTTATTAATATTAATGATGATGATAAATATAATATTTCATTAAATGTTGGTTAATATTTATTTTCCTTTCATCCCACACTTCATGAAAGTGGAAACAACCTTCATTCCTACGTATAGTCTACTATCTCTATGAATGGTGTAATGATTTTTATATATCTAATTGTATAAATTAATTTATATATATATATAATGAATTATAAATAAATAAATAAATATTATTTTTTAAATTTTGTAACCATGATCAATATAAATGTACTGAAATTACAAAACCAAAACATACATGAATCATTCTACTATTATCACCCAAAATTGTGATTTTAACTAATAATTGTTAATAAATTAGGGTTAAAAGACTATAATTATATCATATGTATTATGAAATATATGAATATTTTTAATTAATATGTTTATAATAAATAAATATTTATTATATATAATATTTAAGCATGTATGAATGAACTCAAACCTGAGGTAGGGGATTTTTATCTCAATGAATCTTATCGAGACATATTTATTATTATCTATCTATATTATTTTATGATGGGTTTATAAATCCCCATTGAAAATAAATATCATTAATTTATTTATTATCATGATATTTTTTCATTCAATTAATTTTATTCTTAGATTGGGATTAAGATTTCATGTTCCCAAAGTGATAATAGTTTTATGATACAATCCCATCGTTTATAAATATTGTTTATTTTTATAACTCAAATTATGATATATTATGTAACATATATTAAAAAACTCTTATATTTTCTTTCCCTACGGTTATCTCATGATAATAAATATCTTTCATTCATTTTCCCTCTTTATCTACTGAATAGTTGAAATGAATGATTTTATAAAAAATAAACTTTTTTTCTCTCCTCGGTTGAAAAACACTTTATTACATATCCATGATTTCTAAAATTGTTTTTTAAAAGTATTTATCATTTATAAAGGGATTATTAATTTATCTTATACTAATGTTTGACTTTTTTAAAAATGTTAATGTAATCATCATTTCATTTTCTAAACAAGTATCATTTTACTTATTTCGAAAATCATAACGAGATCTTTGATTTAATACAAATAAACTTGTATATAATTTTGTATATAATAACAACTCAATGTTTTAAATTGTTAATTATAATTTTCCAAATGTATTTTCAAAAAAATTATTTTTTGAAATATTTTTATAAATAGTATTTTTAATTTTTTATTCAATAAAAAATGTTTTTTTCTTAATAATTGTTTAATGACATTTTTATAAGAGTTATATTGATCAATAAAATAAACCATTGATATTAATTACTATACAATGGGTATATATTATAAAGAAACAATAATTATTATTTCTCTTAATGTTTTAGGATCAGTTTGACTTGGGATGTAATAGTTTGATACCATTAATATCAATTTGGATCATTTATGATTATATATATTGATAAAAGTAAATGTTTACATTTTATATTATACTTTTTAAATATGAATCTTTTTATTAGTTATATTTCAACTATTATATATGAGAAATTAATTGGACTAAATAAGTAATGTCTGGGGATCACTATATACCCCTGATGCATTAGTAGGATTAAAGAGACAAATAAGCATGGTATTATGGCTGACGAATTACCCAAATATATAATATTCCTTGGAATTATACATTTGTAATATGGGTATGAGGCTCAATATTATTATGTTTTATCAAAATTTTTTATTTATGCCTATGAGATAATTTTATTTGTTATAATATCCATTTTTATGTTTCAAAATAATTTGATTATTTATATTGGATAAATTTATCATAATATTTTACATCTATTTGATTCCCATGTAATTGATTTAATGACATGTGTTTCAGTTATTTACATCAACATTTTTATTACACCTATTTATACATGATATGTTTTTTATACACATACACTTACTGAAATTTTGATACCCCCCCATTCTTATGATTATTTACCTAATATGCCAAAAAGTGTATTATGATTGATATTCAAGGTTATGATATATGGGAATAATTATTCAATAAAGTAAAATAATTTGTTTTATTTTATGTTTTTCAATTATAATGTGAGATTAAAGTAAGTATATTATTTACCAAGCCTACTAAACTTTTCATCCGTTCAATATGTGATTCCTTGTATCATATTCTAATTTAATAAAATTGATAATAGTTTTGGGTTACTGATGTTATATTCTTTAGACAATAAACATTATATAAACACATATAACAATATTTTAAATTTTTTACTTTTATGACAACATCTCTATAGACAAATCCATAAGCATTGATTGCATTAATCTTATATATATATATATATATATATATAATTTTTTCCTCCCCCATTTTACTCAATAATAAATTTTGTTATCCTTAAATTTACAAGATGTTCATAAATTAGTAATTGGAAAGATATATCTAACATAGACTCATAGAATTCTTTTTTTCATGATAAAAGATTGAGAAAATAATATTAATTTATGCTTAATTTCGGATTGTTCACATCATGATTTTAAACTCTAACCATTAGAACAAAATTCATAAACTAAATTTGATAAATATCATATTATCACAGTTTTATAAAATATAAATTACATTGTGTCATATATTTCACACAACTAAAAAAACACATTTAGTAATCCAATATTCATAGTCTTACTTTTAAAACAAATACAAATATATTAGACCTAATACTAAATATATCTAAAATTTACCATTATAAATGAGGTTTAGTTATTTATTTGAGTAAATTAATGAGAATAAAACTATCTTAATTAATGTTTCTATATATCCAGTTTTTTCATGTGAAGGTGCGATATATTAATTTAATGTATTTGTATTTTCGACTATTGAATTTAATTCCATCTTGGTAGAGAATATTTTTTGGTGTATAGATCAATCCTATTAAAAATAACTACAATTTATCCTTTTAAAATAATCAATAACTCATATTGTTCATCTACCATTAATGAGAAAATAGTTATAATTTATGTTCAGGTGACCTGGACCAAATCCAAGCAGTTTAATATCAAATTGAATAGACATTATATGTGAGTGGATCTCAACATTAATCAATTTGGTAAATACTAAGATTAATTCCCTTTTAGTTGGCATCAATTAGTATATTGACCGACGATAATGGGTTGGTTTCATAAGGTCTTAGGCTTTGTAAGGCGTATGGTAGGTTTTTATAGCAGGAATATAAACCAGTGAGAAATGTAATATTTCATAGAGATGATTTCCTAAGGAAGTATATATATATATATATATATTACTAAAGAGAATAATACTATCATAGTGGGGGAATTATATCATCATCGATATATCTTAATTTTAGAATATGATAATTCAAAGAATATAACAGAATAATATGTTATGAATAAAATAGAAATATGAGGATTTTTTTTCATCCATGAAGTGGAATTCGACATATACTATTGTAGTAAAGAATAATATACTATGAGGTTTTATCTTCATCATTTAATTTCACATGAAGAGTCTATATAATTTTCTTTATGATCATGAAGTAAGGAATTTTTCATTTAGTCACAGAACATTTTACTACTATATATACCAAAAAGATCAATGTTGTGCTATATGAATGTATGTGCCATTAAAAATTAACTACTAGAGGATATGGAATGACATATGAAACTGAAGATTTTCATGATATGTTATGTTTGGAATATTCTAACAAAAATGATGCATGATGGGAAATATATCCATTTATGAATGATAAATTTTTTTTTGTTTCTCAAACCTTATAGTTTGACCTAGACAAACGATATATTGGGAATTATAACAAAAAAAGGTTATATATGATTAAAGAACAAATTATTTTAATTGGCATATAAACTCAAATATTTAAAGATATATATTTTATGATCGGTGTGGTTAACAAGATATGATAGAATATAAAGCACATTGGATATTCATATTTGGAATATAGTTAATTGTAATTGTGATGCCCATTTGTATTTATTAGTGCATAAACCTTATAAAGAATAGTACAAGGAATAATATTTTTTTGTAATTTTTCTATTTTATTGTACCAATATTAATTATTTAATTACTCTAATGACATATTATGTCCAAATATCTAATCTTGTAAGAGTGATAATTTGTGTGAGAAACATGATATGGAAGGAGGAAAGACATTTTTCAAAATCAGAATTCGATTGCCTATAAAGCTAAAAATAAATACAATATTTATGTGTCTACTATCATACATCTATTTTAAATGGGAGAGGATGTGAAATGATGCATCATTATTTATTAAAATATTGTTACATCTTAAAATAGAGTGTATTTTTGTGTTTTTCATCAATCCATAATGTTTTGGTCAAGAAATTTTTAATGAAATTGATCTTATAATAAAATATGGTTTAATGCTGAATGTGGGGGCATTTCATAGTGATTCTGAATTTTTAGGAGTTAAAAATTTATTTGAATCATTATTAATCATAAAATATGAATTTTTAAGAATTAATCATCAAATATATAGTGAGGGAATGGATTTTTTGAATATTTGAGTTTCGTGAAGATGTGCATCTTAATTAATGTATCTAGAGTTGTGATGGTTTGAGGTTTTGGGAAAGTGGCTTTATGAAAATGTTTTTCTTATAATGGGATGATGGTAGTCAATGAAACTATGAAAATCCTTTAGATTTGAGTAATTTTAACAATTCATCATAAATAAAAGGATCATTGTTCACATTAATGAATGTGGGTTGCTAAATGTTTTTTGTGATCTTCAAAGATTTGAGAAGAGTCGATGTATATAAATAGGTTTCCTCACAAAACAATTGAAGAATTTAAAGAATACGTGAAAAAGGTGAATAAATCTAATTTCATAAAGGTATAATTATTCATGAATCAATAACTCTTCATTATAACACCTCGCAAAAGATATTTATATGATATATCTAACAATGATGTATTTTAGGCACAATTGTTTCATGAAAACGATGTGATTTGCAATTAGTTTTTAGTTATGTGATGGTTGTGATCATTGTGATAGTTGGTAGCTTTGTGAATGAATGTGGGTTTTTGAAGGCTGAAACATGAAAATGGGGAATTTAAAAAGCATGGGTTATATGAAAACAGTAGTGGTAAACATATATTTATAGTGAAAAAAATTTCATGTACCTCAATAACTAATTATGGTTCATGATGAGTATCATTTTAATTATGAAAAAATACATATATTCCAAATCATATGATGTGACCCTCATATTGATAAATAATTTAAGATTCCCCCATGTCAGCATGGGGGATCCTACATAAGTGATTTGGGGGAGGTAGTATGCTATCCATAAAAGTATTAGAATTTCAGTTTTCCTGGCATAGAGAGACCACTTCAAGGAGATTTAAATACAAAATACCTATAAATGATTAGTTTAATTTTCTATGACTGAAAAATCATTGATGTATTATCTATTGAGTGGATATTTGTGGTAAATAATGTAAAAATAATTTATTTTGTTTCTATTTCAATATATCGGTGTTAAATAATGACATGACTACATCAGAATGGTTTAATTGTATCAGTCAAATTTGAGGAGAATATAGATATCAGTTAATTAAAATATTGACACTCTAATTCAAGACTCCCTTTATTGGGGTTTCTTGGTTTTTTCATGTGGTATCATAGTGATCAATTTATTTGTGTTAGATCTATCCACCATTGTTATGGAAAAATAATATATTCTAAGGGGATTTACCCTTCTTGATTTGAAAAAATGCATTTGGATGAATAAAATGAGATATCATGTATGATCTCTTGGAATGTATGTTATTTATACCAATTATCAATGCATTTATGTTTTTTATGTGATAGGGACACATATGCATAATAACGGAAAATTCTTCATGTCAATGCAACATATCAAAATACTATTACCACAACACTATCTACATAAATATATTTAATGTTGATGATTTTCTCTACCTGAAAATCTTAATGGGTAAAAATACAAAATATATATGAATTTTGTGTCAATATAAAGGAGGTATGCCTCAAGTATTCCACAACAAGTTGGATTATATGAATATGTATCTAGATGAAAAAGAATATAGTTTCATTAATAACATTAATAATGATTTTGATATATTTTAGTACATGGTGAAGAATTTATGGATATCTAAATTGCAAAGAAACACCTATAGAAGGACCCCACCTCTAAAAAATATAATTGTGTGAAACCTGGAGGAATGTGAAATGTCTATAATTTAGCTTGATTATATTCTAAGAAATTTTGTGGCTTCTGAAATGAGGGTCAAACCAGATAATGAAAAAACTCATGTAAACCAGGAAATGACATTCAAATACAAGGTAAAAATTATATTTTAAAAAATAGTTATTATGGAGATGATATTGATAACGAACCTATTTTCCATTTTTTCCGTTATATTCATTGTGGGAAATGTGAAAATTTTGATATATGCTTCTTTGGATTGTTTTTTGTGTGGTAAATTATGTTATATTAATATTTATTTTTCAATGATATCCAATTATATTGAATATGAAAATAAATTGAAGAAGATGATACACAGGAAGCTCCCAAAAAAGTGAAAAAAATGTGAGGAATGAAATTATAGAAAATAGATAAATATATAAAGTGTAATAAGGTGTTAATGGATATTTTGGAGGATAAAAAAAATAGAGTTCAAATATTATATTGAACAATCCATGATGATTTGAAACGGTAGATACAATGAAATATAAATACAACCATTTGAATTATTTTGCAGATATCATGGGGGAACCTAAAGATTCTCTTATTGAGATTGAAAATTAATGAATGAAAAATAAAATTATTGGAGCCATGTCAAAAGACTCATCAGAATATGTATATCTTATTGAAGAATAGATTGATTAACATCAAGGAGAGATAAATGAATTTTTGATGTCTCCTTAAATCTTATAAGTTTTTTGGAGATTAAACTCCAAATTAAAGGGAGGGAAAATTCCGCAATGAACATACATCAAGATTGGAGGAAAATACAAATGGTAATTTAGTGGCTTGAAGAAGAATTATATTTATTAAGAAGTAAACTGGAAAATCAATAAAAATAATGGAAAAGATATATGAAATTTTTGTTTGGATGGTTTTTAGAAGTAGAATTATTAGTGTTAGTTAAAAGTTGATAGAATAATGTGGAAAAATAATTGAATGATAAATGATCTAAATTTTTAGGAAGAAGTTTTATTGTCTATGATGTTGAAATATAAATCACTTGAATTGGGATGTGTCAAAATTAAATGGAGGGAAAAAATTTAACATATCCAACAGGCTCATTAAGTCCTTAAAGAGATAGCATTGAACAACAAATTTAGATAGATGAAAATAATCCTAAATTATCCAAAGAAAATTTATGATAAAATACATCTGGAATGAAATGGAATTGTATATGTAATTGAAGTGAGAATATATTTCCCAATATAAAATATTAATTTCGTTACATTATAGTTCATACCATCTCATACTATGAAGATGTTAACAGATATCTATATGGGGAAGCGTCAATAGGAAAACAATTGATAATGAGATCACATCCATCATAATATAAAAAAACTTCTATGTATATTTTTTCATTATTATAACATTTTATATAAATCAATTCATTGTATTAATTGGAAATGCAGGAATAAAAAATATAGTACTATGATATTGTAAATTCTGGCCAACCATGATATATTACCCTTGAAAAAAATAATTCTCCTCCATGAAGAATAATATTAATATAATTCAAATCTTAATATTGAAATAATATTGAAATGGATATATTTTACCATCCCTTAGTTAGGTATATCTTGAAATTATAATAAGAATATAATGAAATATAATATAGAACAAATCACTCTAAAATCTACAATAATAAGTATTACATGGATTCTTTGGCAGTGTATTCTCATCCCACCTGATTGTAAATACAAAAATTTTGAAATAAATTGACAATGTTTTATAGGAACATTAGATTTAAAAATAATTTTTCTTTAATGATCAAATGAATTTAAAATATAGTATTTTAAAATGATAATCTAAGGGAAAAAATAAAATCAATACATGGAAGGATTTAATTCATATTTGTGGATTATGAGTCAACTCTATGACTCATGAATAGCGGTGAAATTCAATTAGTAGGGGAACTATCAAATGGAAAATTGGAAATTCATTCACAAATTCTTTAATGAATAATTGTATAATATATCAAGTAGATAGTAATTAAAATAAATATTTCTTAACATCTGATGAAGAATAATCTTATGGAATCAGTGGATGGATAATATTAATCATCATATCATGATGAATATATGAATTCTAAAGGATATTTTTGAGATTCTAAATTTGAAGCATGAACAATGAAATATATGTGAATCATTTATAAGATAAATTATTTTCTATTACACTTATTTTTTCAGCACAAAAGGGAATTTCATCCCCGTGATACCATCCACACATATGTGTGTGGTCTAATAAAATGTGGTCATCACATATATAGAGATGTAATGAATTACTTTCAATGATTATTTTAGTATAATGGAATGTGTGATATCTATGCATTAAAGATTAAATTTTCATGACAACATGAAGAAATATAATTAATGAATTTAGAATGATACTAGCATCATAATCATGATATTATGATTTTTTAATGGAATATAATTCAAGTAAATTGAATTAGGAAATTACTTTGAAAATCAGGGGATAAAAAAAGAATAATTCATTGAGAAATCTCAAAAAATAGGGATATGTAATGATGATATTTAATGATTAATAATATGGATATAACTATTCTAATTGAGGTTTTTGATTCTAAATATTACTATAGAGTGGATATTGTTGTTTCGGTGTACACTCAAATTTGAAACGTGAAATTTGTTATAGAGGAAATGACACAATATGAGATATGGAATGGAATAAATAACTCACTAATGTATTTTTTGGACTTTAAGAAGTAAATTTATTATCTGAAACAAATAATGAAATAAAAGAAAGTGTGTTGAAGACGCATATAAGGTAATAAAACATAGATACTCAATGAATAGTAATGAATACAAATTATTCAATAATTATATTATAATTATTTAGGATATCTATGATTTAAAAATCAATGATGATAAAAATATTAGTAAATCTAGGATCTCATATGTTGATATGATTGAAAATGAATAAGAATGTGGAAGTGGAAAAAATTTAAATAAACAAATTTTTGAAGGATTGTCTAATATTTAAGATTCAAAAAACAATAAAGATTCATAAGTAGAATAATAAGTGTATAAAAATTCTGAATAAACACTATCAAACACTCACATGAGAAATATATGATAAGTATTTGATTAATACAACATCAAAAAGGTCTGTAACACACCAATATAGTAATGCCGAATGTTGAAAAAGGCCATTCTATTTTCATATTAAATCTTTATCCAATATAATTTAATGAATCAATGAATTAAGAATAATGGTTTAATTCTATGAATTAAAAAATCAATCTATAGAAAAATAACCATAAATTAGATATTTTTATGATATCATAAAGTCACAATGTAATTAGAATAATGTATTTCATCAAAAAATAAATTTTATGTGCATGGAAATGCGATAAGAAAGAACTATTACAATGCAATTAATATCAACATATTTAAGGCCTTGATTTTGAATAAAATGGTTCTCTAGAATCAGGATTGGAGTCACTTATGCTCTTCTAAAAATTGATTTTCAAAAAGGGTGAAATTTTAATCATATGGATGTCAAAAATATTTTCATAAAAGTTATTGTAGAAGTAATAATCTAAATTAAACAACCCATGTGATTTATGATTGAAAACAATGAAACTATTTATTTTATATTAATCAAGGCCATTTAAGATTAAAATAGGAACCAAGAGTATGGTATTATCAAATAGATTATTATGTTATCAAGATAATTCTCAATAGAGTTTGTGTCGATCATAATCTCTAGGTAATAAATCACAAGGATATAAATTTATTATATTTTATGTGTATTTCATAATATTTATCTGAAGAAGGTAGAGATTAATGGATAATTTAGAAATATTATGAAATAATAATTATAATTTTATATGCTTAGTGAACCAATATTCTATTTGGGGCTTCATTAGATTCAGTAAAAGGACTAGTCCTTCATTTCTGAGGAAGAGATTTCTATAATGATTCATTAAAAATTCAACAGGTATGAAACAAAACCAATTTTTAGTTTGATTGTAGTAGGAGTAAAACATTTAAGGAATGATTAAAGGAAATTTGTAGATCCATTATTGTATAGAGTAATCTTTATAATATTATTTTACATTATTGTAAGACGACCATATATATCTTTATCATAATTATTATTGTATCTCATCCAAATTAATCTAAAAAAAATTTATTTTTGGATAATTAAAAATATTTTGAGATATATTAAAGTTAAAATCAACATTAGATTAATATTTTTAATAGGAATATATAATGAATTTTTGTCATTTTCTGATGTTGACAATGATGAAGATATGGTTGATCAAAAGTCCATTGGTAAGGGTAAGTTCATCATCAGAAAAAAATGACAATGATGGTTGAGATAGAAATAAGAATTCAATTCTCTTGGTATAGATGAAGAAGATTATATCGTTGAGAGAAATAGAATTTCCTCTCATATTGTGGATGTGTAAACAACTTACTAATGTATTCGATGAGGCCAAACAACAAATGGTTTACACCCTAACAAAAAGAGATTCATTAATATTTATAAAACTGGGATCAAATCTCACATAGAATTAATATTAAGATTAGATTATCAATTCATGAAAGAATTATTTGAATAAGGTGTGATTAAAATAATTCGTTTTTTTGAATTAATGACCAATTTGGTGACATCCAAGCTAAGCCCATTGAATCATCAATATTCAGTAATCATCATTGGATCGTCCCTATTCATCACCCTCCCAATACATCATGAGGTCTGAAATAGTATACAGTCCCCATATTTGTTAGTTCTATTAATCTATTTGTGGTTTTGGTGCAAATATCTAGGGAAAATATCATCAAAGTAGATTTTTACTAAAGAAATACATGTTAAAATAATGTTTCTTTGGGTTTATTAACAATAGAGGTGATAAGTGGAATTCAATGAATTGTAGGCTTTTAGGATTGGTCAAATGGCCTATCAAGGTATTAAATTTACTCTTTATGAGTTTCTTTCATCTACATCCATATTTAATCATGTGGAAATTAATTTATTTATGATCTATTTTAGGCTTATCAGTTTAATGAACATTATTATCTCTTTAATTATTTTACCTATGAATTACAAAAAACCCAAAGGGTTAGATATTTTGAAGGTATTATTTTCACATTTGGATGTATATTTTTTTTTGTGTTTTAAATTCATACTAGATTGATTAGAATGTTTTCAATGTTATAGTTCTTATAGTGTATAAGGATTCACTATTAAATGTTGTGTAATTTTGTAGTGTAAACCAAATTTATTGAGCTCAACATCCAGATTAAGGGGTATGTATTTAAAAATAAGGATTTTTGGTATAAAATAAATATATACGGTGAAGTCATATATTTCATGAATATGGAATTTTCATGACGTTTTTGTGTTTTGAAAAGGAATCTAGTGTCACTTAGCTTTCATAGTTTATGATAGAGGATCTATTGAATTAACTATGTCACGAAGGGATGATGGTAATCTATGAAAATATGAGACATGTTTTTAATAAAAACATATCAATATTACTTTACAATGAAAAGAGGCTTCGTAAACCTAAATTTAAGGGGTTCGGGAATTGAAAGTGGTGATATTAAAAGCTTCACAAAGTGATATTATCTGTAAAATGGTGGCCCCTCACAACATATGAAGCAAATAATGAATTTTAAAAAATGGTGAATTTATCTTATTATTTGATGGTCAATTTTTTTTTTAATCACAAACTATTCATTGTAAAATCATATAAATAATATATGTAAATATAAAATTAGCCTTAATGAATTTAAAAAAAATAGTTATGTGGAAATTAATTATAAATATTATTACTGAACTGAAATGTTCATCGCTAACCTTATCACAATTTTTCATTTTTTTTGACTTGGTAGGGTTGAAAATGTTATAAGGTGGATTCCTAAAATGGTGAAGTTAGATTGTTTTTGTTATATGGAATTATACAACTTTTTAGACAAGAAGATGGTGGGCCACATTTTGGGAGACTAGGTGACATGATTTGCAACGATTTCTGAAGGAATGTTTTAATGACCATCAAGCATTTAATGGTTATATATTGTTTCGAGCCTTTACTTGATGTGAGTTATATAATGGTTGTTTTTTAATTTTAGGTGTTTCATTTTTCAGTGGTTTCAAATATTAACTATTTTATGATGTGAAATGTTATTACAGATTGTGAAATACCCTGACTGTGTTTTTTAGACAAGAACCACGATAGAGATATTTTTATTCCAAAAATATTATTTCCACTCCCTCGACACAAATCCTTCCCCATGAGATCATGAATCTCTGAAACCCCTTAAGATAAATTCTTTAGGTGTCATGTCATTATTTCCATTACTGTGTAATTCTTGAGTAAGCCATATCATATGTTCATCTTCTTTTCTTTTTATCCTCATTTGGGATTTTAGTAGATTATCTTGGAATTTATGGTTCTACAATCCTTGATGTTAAATATTGTTTATAGGATTCATTTCAAGGACTTTTATACCACCATTCCTATTGACATGTTCCATTGTGAGTAATTTATTTTGGAAAAATATATACGATTCCACCCTGATTATCCATATTTTTTAACCTATAATTGATTGATTTATTTCAATTATTGATTTAAATTTAATTTCTCAAACATTATTTAAATTTATTTATTAAAAACGAATTTATTGTAAACTGGGATATTTTACATTATTTTAGAATGGGCCTTGGGGAAATAAACAATTCAATTAGACTGGGGATTATTAAAAAACATTTGTTGATTTATATTGATACAAAATATTTCAAGTAATTTTATTTAATTTAATTGTGGATATTAATGGGAAAATATTTTGGAATTTATTTTGGATGTAATTCACACTTGTGAAAATGTATTAAACATGTTTTGATTGAAACCATGTGGCATTACCTTATTAAGGAGGAATATTTTTTAATATCATCCTATTTTGGTTTATAAATGGAAAATTTGAAATTTAAATTGGAGGAATGAGATTTAAATTTATTTTATGTAGTCTCAAAATAAATATCCCATCAATGATTATGTATGATCACATTCAAACCTTAGGTTGTTTGGGTGTTTTTTAGACGCACTCTACACTATTAAAACGTTATAAAACATACATGTAGTGGGTTAAATCACTAATGGGATCATGATTAGTTTCCAATGGCTAGTGTCAAGGTGGAGAGTGTATAAACATATTAATGAGATCACTTCTGGGGATAAGAGACTTATAGATGGAAATATTATTATTCCTATTTGGAATATGACAATGGTGATCACTTGTTTTATATTTGATATATAAATGAATGCCTATATTGTTTGAACTACATTGCATGCCTTCTGAATTTCAATAAACAGATTCATTTAAATTTGTTATTTAATCAATTTTTTAGATATATTTCATATGGTGAAAATCCTTTGCCTAAATTATTTTTCCTTCATTTGAATTGTTTAGAAATATTTGATTAAATATGGTTTGAAATTACAAAACCTTCTCATTTTATTATTGAAATCGTTCATTGGTTAATTTGTTATTCTATTCTATTATGGATTCATTAGTGAGACCCTATTAGGTTTTAAATATTAAACCATATTTTTTCCATATAGTTTTTGTTGATTTTCTCCTTCTAGGTTCAGGCATGGGAAAAATATCTCTTGGATGTTGATCTAGCTATTAAACAATGGACATGGTTAGTTGTTTCCTTTAGAAGTTGGGATGTTTTATTGTTTGGGTACATGTGTTTTAATACATTGGGAATTTGTACATTTGTTTAATCTATACAGTAATCCCATTGGATATTCCACAATTATGCATATTTTTATTGTTTCTTTTTCATGGACTTAGTTTTATTTGAAAAAATAAACATTCATGTTGTATGATGGTAGGAGCTTATCGAAAACCCTTGGGTATCAGAAAAACACTTTTTGGATATATCATGTCTTGCTTGGTTACTGGGATACCAGTGTACTTGGACTGGTTTGTGACAAATTGGTTTTTGAGGGAAACTTTTGTGATATTATACTAAAATTAGTTATAGAGTTGAAATATTTTTTGTTCATTGGAGCTACATGTGATTGTGTACCTGGACAGAACACACCATGTTGAACCTCAATTAGAAAGGGTAGATTAGTGAAAAATTTCATGTGTATTTATTATTATATTTCACTATTTATATTTGGATGGAGTGAAGTCCCAATATCATTTTTCTATCTATCGAGAATAATATCCCTTGTTTCTCAGTTTGAGTGTTAGTATAATATAACCCTTTTCCTGTGGATCTTGTGTACCATCATGCCTCTTGAAGATGTGTTATTCAGATACAAGAGGATGCAGCTTTAGAAAAAAATGCTTGAATCCTCTAGTAGACACAACTATTTATATGGTAATTGTGCACACTGTCAATGACCACATATAGGCACTGCCTCTAACTATCATTAAATCACTAGATAAGGATACTCAAGTGTCTGTCCAAAAAAATCATTTTGAAGAGTTTCTTTAGAATAATGCATCATTTTTAAAAGGATCCACTAATCCTCAACTTTATGTGTCTTTTTAGGGAATGATATAATTTGTTTTGAGTTCTTTGATACATCGAATGATATCAAGGTAAAGTATGCTACCTTTTAAAGGAGGATCTGAGTAAGAGATGTTGGGACATGATAGTGACAATGAAGAAACATGATGTCTTAGAGTGTAAGGATTTAAATGATTCTTTTTCTAACTAGTTCTATATAGATTCAATGGTGTTGGCCAAGTCAATAGTATTTTTCCATCGTGAGTATGCCAAAAGAACCATGACTGAGTACTGAAATCGCTTTGCTGAGTTCGTAATGTTTTATTCTGAGATCATATCTAATGAGAGGATTATGTCCTTACATTTCAAGTTTGTAATTTTATATGTTATTCATTCTCATGTTTCGTAACATAAGATTCCCACTAATTATTTTGTGATAGATAAATAGATGATAGTTATGATTGTTCTAACTATAATGTAAGGGTTTTCAAGTGTTTCTTTATCTCATAGTGACATCATTAGTTATATTAAGGGAAAAGAGTAGTGTGATGATTCTTAAGGTTGCTTAAAATGGTAGAATCATTCAATACAACCTACATCACCAATTGGAATACATCTAATTAGATATTAGTGTGTAAAACCAAGACATTCAAAGAGTGTTTCCCCTGAAGAACCTAAGAATTTTTGCTCCTGCTGACATTCATGTTAATTAAATATATTATTACATAACCTTTTTTCTCTAAGAAGTGCAAAAAAATAATCATATCTTCGTAGAAATTCGGGGAAACTTGACACTTTATTTATAATAGGATGCTAGGAACTAACATATGAAACAAATATACTTCACCTAGTTGAAGAGTCTATTGAGGAAGTAGACATGGGTATAGAAACTATGAGAGGTTACATTAATATAGTATCATCTTTAGTGACATATCTAATTGATTGTAGTTCTTCTCGTTCATTTATTTTCACTAGTATTGTTTATTTTATTAATCTTCATATATATATTTAATCTTTTGTAATTGATATCACTACATCCCCTGGAATGAACAGAGGGCAGGGTCACCATTGTCTGTCTTGTGTCTTTTCTCTCTTATATTTTCAAATTTCTTTGGTCTTTATATTTCCCTAAATTTATCATATTGATTTAAATTTTGAATGTCATTGTATCATTTCTGAAAAAATCCTAGATTTTTTTTTATTTTTTGGCGGGTCAAATGTACTACACCCGGTGGTGTCTCATTTTATTTAAATAGAATTGAACATGAGTCTTATTAGAGGAATACCTTCTTATCCAAATAAAAAGGATTTAATTTCAATGTTTTATTTTGATTTGAAGATGGAATTTTTGAGAGGTGGCATCCCTTCATTTTTCATCATGTATTTTGACATGTTTCCTTTAGAAATGTCAGGCTTTCCACCAGTAAGGGAGGTCATGTTTTCTATTCAATTAATTCTTTGTACTAAAAATGTTTTAATTCGATCTTATAAAATTGATCGAATTGAATTGAATGAGTTGATGTCCCAATTGGAAGATTTTCTGGAAAATTCTTTATACTCTTGAGTGTATCACCTCGTTTGGAACCTGTTCTCATTTCTAATAACGATGATGGATCTATTCTCTTAGGGGATGATTAATGAAACTGATTTCTACTGATGGTAATGATAAATTATCTGTTAACATGGATTGATGATCTATTTGATCAATTAATAAGATCAAATTGGTTTTAAAATATTGACATTTGATTTAGTTTCTTTCAGCTAAGAATGAATAAATCTAACATTCATAAAACTTTTTATTGGTTAGGTATAGTCAATATGAGTTTCTTTTTTGTTTATTTAGATTTGAAAAATACTCATAAACATTTCATGTGTTTAATGAACAATTTTTTCCATAAATACATGGATACCTTTTAGTAAAATTTTTAGATGAAATCCTCTTCTACTCCAAATACTAGAAAGACTATGTGCATAATCTATGGAATTTTTTGAACATACTATGAAATCACCATATTTATTCCAATATTTCAATGTGTGATTTATGGATTCGAGAAGGGAAATTATTTGTACCTATGGTGTCTGTGTGACACCCTGACCCTAGCAACCTAGAGTTGGTACATTATTACATAACATTGGCAGGATTACAAGGAATCATGTCATGAATGACTGATTTCTTAGCAGTCTTGGAAAATAGATTACATACATGAACGTTACATTACAAATTAGAAAATAAAACACAACATAAATGATCCTTTGAGAACACCATTAATCCCATAGCTAAACCCTAATTATCAATCATAATACACTTCTTTTAATCCATAGAATATAAAACATACTAAATGGGTGTTCTCAATAACACATTATGGTTAAATAATACAATGAAAGATAACATAAACATTATGGATAGTGAATAATTTGAAACTCATTAATTTAAAAATAATAATAATGAACACATTAGGTCATGAATATGAGAATAGTAAATAATACCATAACAAAACATAACCATGGGTATTGTACAAGTATAATAACCACATGAACCATCAATAATATTTTCAGAATGAGGGAATGTATAAAGATGAACATTCTGAATCAACTTATCATTTCCTCGGCCAAGATGTCTAAAAATGATATAGGCCTTAGCCAAAACCATATATCATATTGGGAAAGGCCACACCAAATTCCACATATAATTGTTTCTGGAGCCCTACCGATAAACCCAGAACCTATAGCGGGCTCCACCCATCACTTACTATGTCCAATATATTCTTCATATGAAACCTTTGAAACATAACATAAACATTCATATTAAATCTAGCTTATAAAATATCAATACATTAATGATAAACCATGAATGATATAAAAATAACACATCCACATTCAAAAATATCACAAAAATTTTAATATAATATGAAATATTTGTGTCATAATAAATCAACTTCAATGAATTTTCAAATCCTTCAACAGATTTTGATATAGATGGAATGAAAATAATTGGAAATAAATACCTCTTTCTATTTTGAAATCATTTAAGAGTCACATAATTTTAATAGAAAAAATTTATTTTGAAAATATTATTATAAGATTTTAATTGACGATTAGATATTATTATAAAGGAGGAAAATAGATCCACCTGCTGTATATGTTATAAAAAATCTTACATTAATATTGTCAAAAATGTCATAAAGTACCTTGTTTGGAAAATGACAAAATGATTTCTTTAAAAACGTATAAAATCAAATAAGGGTACAAATTACATTAAACCGTAGTATAGTAAATAGTTATTTTTTTTGAAATATATTTTTATGAAAAAATGGATGTGGATGATAAAGAGGATCCAGTAGATACTTACTTAAAAACAACCTTGGATAATAAAGAGATTGTGAAATTAACTCTGGTCCTGCACTTTTCATTGGTCAATGGTACATTTAAAATCTTGTATAATGACTATAGTATGTTATTAAATTATACCAAAACCATATTCATATTTATATATCATACATGATTAATTCTTTACATTATTCAACCCATTTAATAATGATTTTCAATGTTAAATTAACATTTTGGGTAATAATCGCTTTCTTTATCTTATGTGTTTTAACTAGTTATTATTGACCGTATCATTTAGATAATGATTTAAATACATAAAAAATGTTAACCTTGATTTATATATCATATATATTTAGAATATAAATATTTATAATCAATAGATATATGAAATGGTAGGCACCATTTATGGAGAGGGTATGCCGTACACACACACAAACTATGTTTCTGTTTTCATATCATATTGAACGGAAGTAAAGGAATAAGATATATGTAAGTAAATATAAATATATATATATATATATATATCTAGTATCAATATTTTTTCATATATTAAAATCTTATTAATAATATATATTTTTATAATCATCGTTGAATGGTGATCGTTGGAATAAATATCATCTCGTCGTTGAGACGATAATATGTACATACATACGTGTGACAATATAATTATATTGATGGAGAAATCACATGTAATTAGATGGTATATCATATATAAAGAATCATTAACATGTTATATTTTTTATTTACATTAGTTATATTCATTATTATACCAATACATATAATCGAGTGTTTGAATAACAAACTACACCACGACGTGGAGACATTAAGCCGTACATACGCGCATATGGTGACTTTTTCATTTATTTGATGAATATAATAATGAATATGGTTGTACCATATTTATAATAAAATCAAATTATTTAGAAGTTACATGAGTTATTATTTTGTATGGAATCAACCAAGAGAGAGGAAGTGGAAGAAGAAAAGTCCTTGAAAGAGGGTGCTGAAATTATTATATCTTCATCGGTAGTTTCCTTTTATGTTGATCAAAATGGCTCCATAGGATAACATTATTATCAAATTAGGGACACTAGGTTGATGTGAGGGAAGTTGGGAAGATATTTGGGCCGGGTTTGTCTGACAAAAGTGGCATTGGAGGTGTTAAATTAAGAGAAGGGTAGGTTCCCTTTTATAAGAGGGGCGAGGGTCACTTTATGAAATATTAAAATATTAATTTATCATAAAATAATTTTCGTTTTATAATTTCTATAAATGAATTTATTTTTGAGAATTAGGTTGCTATGGGTCTAAATACTCTCATCCGAGTGGTTTTAGACAAGTATAGGTTACCATATTAACCTTATCTTTTAGATTTATCTCTTAGTTAAATAGTTTAACTTTTACTGTGTCTTCTTTTATTCTTACAATATATTGTTAATAAACATAATCTATACTTCCACATGAACCAAAAGTGGTTCATTAATGAAATGTATAATATTATTTAAATCTATTTCTAAACCATATACTTTTAGTAATATTATATCAAACAATAATATATTATTTGTTTGAAAAAATAATTTATGTCAATTTTGACACTATTTGGAATTTAGTTTTTTTGACAGTCATAACTAACTTTTCAGTTCAAAAGAAAATTATATAATCAACCCTAAAAAAGTCATGTTAACCTATAAAATTTGTATAATTTATCAATAAGTCTCAATTTCATTTTATTTGGATATTTATAACATCAATTATTATAACATTTCATTAATAATGTAATTACGGTATCATCATTGTGTCATAAATAAATTAAAAAAACTTATTTCTCAAAATTATAAATAAAAAACCATTATTTAGGAAATATTTTTAGATTTATATTGAATATTTATAGTTGAATTTATATTGGGTGTATCCGAATATTAAAAATTGATTACATATTAAAATTTTAATTTTACACTTTTAACCCTCCTTTAAATATAATAGTAATACATGTTCTATTCTAATCCATGTAGAATAAAGTATCATATTCTATTCCTAATGTTGTTTTTGGTCAAATTAAACATATCCAATAGAATTTGAACATGTGTAAGGGTAATTATAATATCAGTTTTATCCTTAATAACCCTATTTACTTTTAACGATGGTATATAAATGTCCAAAGTTACTATTCAAAAAAAATTATTTTTTATCTTATTAAACCACATTTTACATACAGATATCAACTATGCCTCTCATATTTCTGAATTTCAATTCACAGAAGTGTTAAAATTATGTCTTATGTAAATTTTCAAATTCACTTATGAGATTTGTAAAAGACTGTAAAATGTTCAACAAAATTTGTATATATATATAATTATTATAAAATTAATCCATTGAATTATAGTGAAATTATATATGTACTATATATCTATATTGACATAAAATAAATTTAATTCAAATAAATAAATATTTATATAAAAAATCAGTTTTAACCTATAACGCAGTGTTTTTTACTTTTCAGCAAAAATTGAATGTATTTATAAAAATAACAAAAATAAATCCTAAGATAATTTCGATATTCGGAAAACAAAAATGAATTACATTTTTCAATATTTAAAACATCGAAGATTCATTTATTAATTTAAAATTATATCTCGTTGTCAAAACCAATGTGTGTTTTTAATAAGAAAAAACATTCTAATGATTGAAATGTGTTTATGTCAAATTTAGATGTGATATTACTTATAATGACCTAAGTTGTATTAAATGATAAAAATATAATTTAATTATACTTCCAAACCATTAAAATGATTAATTTTACAATATAAATTATTTTGATCAAAGAACATGATTTCAATTATAACAGAGTATTTTTCACTATTCATTTAAATATGAATGTTACCAGAAAAGTACAAAAAATTTATCCAAACTAAATTTTTATGTTCCACATCTATATAAGAATTTAATTTTACTCAATTGAAAATATAAAATTATCAATTATTAGAATTAAAAATGGTTCGACCTTAAAAGGTTGTAAAATTGTAATTTTTAAAAAACACTACATTTATCTGAAAAAATGATTTTGTTCTTATATTTTTTCTAAGAAACACAAAATATGGGATCTAAAATTATATCATGTATATAAAATTCAAAATTCATTTAACACTATTGATAACAGCTTTTGAACGACTAATTTAATAAGTTGTGATGTGCTCGGACTCGGTGTAGCGTGTAGCGCATGTTATTGAATTACTTTGATGAAATAACGGACTATGAAATCTTGAGCTATTACATTCTCCCTTCATTGAATAAAATGAATCCTCGTAATTTGAAAAAAATCGAAAATAAAAGTTGAAAAATAGAAAAATAGATTTTTTGAATACCCACATTGAAAATTCTTTTAATAACATATAGTCATAATAAAAGGGAAAGGGATATCAATAAGTCACCACCAGATTATTATCTCAATTAAAAGGTCGTTGGTGGAAATTTTAGACACATAATAGGAAGAAAACAGAAATATTTATAGGTAATGAATAAGATAATCAATCATAAACAATTGTAAAATGGAGGGCCTCAAAGCCATCAATCTATTATTATTTAAAATATCGTTAGTTCAACAAAATATAATGTATTAGGATGAAAAATTTTTCATTTTAATATCCCATCCCTAAAGTTTTTGAATTAATTTATTCACATAATAAAAGGAAAAAATAAAACCTGACCAGTATAGTTTTATACCTCAACTAATTCCTACCAGAAACTCATCTTTCACTCCAAAAGGTAATAGATTTCTAAAGTATTCTATTTATCCAAATCGTATACGGTTACAAATATAATGTTCTTATAATTTATTTATCAATCTATTCAAAAAAACTAAATTATTCAAACTAGGAAATCACCTATTCCAGTGGTAGGTGATGCACCCTTGTTACCCTTCAGTTGCGGGTTCGAGTCTCACAGCCTTGCGGGACACGACAGGTTGTCACCCGACCTCCATGATGTCCTTTTAATGACAATCCACAAATAATCTCCAGAATTGATTCAACCATAATAATAGTATCCAATGTTAATAATAATCTTTTCTATCCATTAGACTTATCCAAAATACTTATGTCCAATCTCAAAGTCCAAACTTTATAAATAAGGTAAACTCTTTGAAGATCCTTTCTGTAATGTAATAACATGTGAATACCTACATCATGTATTCTTTTAAAACATTGTAACGCCCTGAATTACCATAAAAAATTATTGATTACAATCATGATCTATTTTTACTTATAGAATACTATATATTCTCCTTCTATCCAAAAATATTTTAAACTCCAACAATGATAGAATATACAAATCATTAAACAGTTTAATGGAATTCAAGAATATACAATATAATTTATCCGAATCAATCATATATTATTACCAAATCACTATCTCAGTATCAGAACAATATTATCTTTAATCATTATCTCAACCATATATTTTCCAAAAAAAATAACTTGCTATTGAGTCACTTTTCTTGGTTCCACACAATCTCAAGTCCTTAATAAAATTGTACTGTAGTAAAATCCCATTATAATGTATAATTATTATAACATTTACATCATTAATAAAGTAAAAAATGATAAAATACATTAATAACAACATCATAAATCTAATCATTCCTCGCTATCATCCGTAGTATGATAACTAGATTATTATTTAATTGTAGTATTTGGAGTATACTCTGATGATTTTTTCATGGCTTCGCATACTGTCCCAACTCATTGCAGAATAAGCATTGTACATTTTAATCCTTTTTCTTACCCTAGAAATCACATACTTGGTGTCCTTTTTCTCCACACTTATAAAAAATTCACATTCCCTTCAAGCATTTACCAAGGTTATTCTTTCCACAATTATCACATATGGGAAAATACTTCTTTCCCCAATTCCCATTATCCATATTTATCTCTTCCATACTTTTCTTCTCTTACTGCCTTTCAATGCCACATGACTCATAGATTTAAATACTTATCTTATTAACGCGTGATACTATTTCTTCATATGATGATAATAAATGGGAGAGAATTTCCCTTTTAATTTTTGGCTTAATACCATGAAATATATGGTACTTATTAATCTTTCGATCATGTGTATTGCTGGAATTCTCATTCATTCTATTAGGCACCTATTCAAAACAATGGCATACAATAGGTTAGTTTATTATTCTCAATGCATAATTCCAAACTATTAAAATACATAAAATAAATTTAAAATAGTATACATATAATCAATATTGATAAAATCTTTTTTTGAGGAAATATTTACTACTAAATCCTTCATAGATTCATGTAATGATAATGTGAATTATCATAAAAATATCCTCTGGGAGTTTTGTAACCAAGAGTGCAGAAATGCAGGTTGTCATGTACCAAGATACACAGGGTCTAGCCCGAAACGCTTTGTCTGAGTTTTCACTCCTAGGTACATCTTTTCAAGAGCCTCCTCTACCTGATCGTATCCATACAAGGATGTATTTCTTGGAAAATACAAAAAAAACTCTACATTACCAAAATTATAAGATTTTATTATATATCAGTATTCAAATTCTAGATTAGGATAATGTTTTCTAATAAGAGTATATCTAAATCTATTTCCATAGTTGTTGCTCAACATCCTCTCATACAAATTGTTATGCCCTGACCCCAATTACCCAGATTCAGTGCATTATTAAATAACACCGTCGTGATTACAAGGAATCAAGTCACAAATTACTAATAGATAAGTAGTCTTGGAAAATTTATTACATAAATGAACGTTACATTACAAATAAGAAAATAAAACACATCATAAATGATCCTTTGATAACACCATTAATGTCCTATCTTAACCCTTCTTATCAATCATAATACACTTATTGTAATCCAATGAAAATAAAACATAAGAAAGTGGTGATCTCAAATGCTTGGAAAGGGTAACCAATAAAAAAGAAGGTAACATAAAAAATAGGCATGGTGAATAACTTAAAACACATGCCTTTACAAACAATTAATGTGAACAATTTTTTGTAGGAATATGAGATGAGTAAAAATTCTATAATAAAACATCACCATATGAAACCTAATAATCGAATGAACCCATGAACCATTAATAATATTTTCACAATGAGGGAATGGATATTGTCAGGCATTCTGAAACATCTAGTCAAGGCCCCAGCCAAGACATCTAAAAATTATTTAGGCCTTAGCCAAAACTATATATCAAAGTGGGAAAGGCCTCTACCAATTCCACGTCTAATTGTCTCCTTAGACCTTCCGATGCACTACAGATCTATAGCAGTCTCCACCCATAACTTTCTAAGTCTAATACATCATTCATATGAAAATGTTGAAACAAAAAGTAAACATTCGTAATAAAATAAGCTTAAAAAATATTAGTACATTAACCATAAACAATGATTGGTTTAAAAATAACACATCCACAGTCAAACATATCTCAAAACATTCAATACAATATAGAATATTTTCATCATAATAAACAAACTTCAAATATGTTTAAAATATATCAAAGGATGTTGTCATAGATAAAATAAAAACTATTTTAAAGAAATATCTCTTTATATTTTTTAACAATTTAAGAGTCACATAATTATTAAAGAAAACATTTTTTTCAAAAATAATCCTATAAGATTATAAGGAATACTTCAATGCTGTGATTAAATCAGAAAAATAGCCGCACCCACTATATATGTTAAAATAAATTCATACAATAATTTTGTCAAAAAGGTCATAATATACCTTGTTTGGAAAACGACATAACGATTTCTATCAAAACATAATAGGTCAAATAAGGGTATAAATGACTTCAACCCATAGTATAGTAAATAGTAAAAAAAATTGAAATAAATTTTTATGACGACATGGATGAGGATTAAAAAGTGTTACTTGAAGATACATACAAATAACAACCTCAGATCATAAAGTGATTTTAAAATTAACCATTACCTGGCACTTTTCATTGGTAGAGGGTATGTTTAACCACCTGTATAATGGTCGTAGTATGTTATTAAATTATATTAAAACCAAATTCAGATTTATTAAATAACTCATGACATTATACAACACATTTAATAATGATTTCCATGTTAAATTAACATTTTTTGGTAATAATCCATTTCTTTATCTTATGTGTTTTAACTTGTCGTTATTGATCATATCATTTAGATAATGATTACAATACATAAAAAATATAAGACTTGAATTATATATCATATATATTTAGTATAAAAATATTTATAATAGATTTATATATGAAATGGAGGGCAATGTTTATAGAGAGGGTTGGCCGTACGTACACATAAATAATGTCTCTGTTTTTATATCGTATTGAACAAAAGCAAGTGAAAAAGATATATGTAAGTACACACACACACACAAACATACATAAATATATATATATATATATCTCCAAATACATTATTATCTCATATATTACATACTTATTAATAATATTTATTTTTATAATCATCGTTGAATGGTGAACGTGCGAATGAATCTCATCGCATCGTGGAGACGATAATCTGTAAGTAAGAACAACTGAAAATATCATTATATTTATAGTGAAATAGTATGTAATTTGATGGTATATTATATATACAAAATAACAAACATGTTATATTTATTATTTACATTATTTATACTCATTATTATACCCATCCAATTAATGAAGTGTTTGAATAACCAACTACACCACACCGTGGAGACGGTAAGTCGTACATACAGACATATGTTGATTTTGTCATTTATACAATGCATAGAATAAAGATTATATTTTTACCATATTTATAATAGCATAACAGTATGTAAAAGGTACTGGAGTTATTATTATACTATGTAAACAACAAAGATAGAGGAAGTGGAAGAATAAAAGAACTTTAAAGAGGGTGGTTATATTATTACAACTTATATGGGTTTTTCTTTCCGAGTTGATAAAATGGGATCCATTGGATGGATTTATGATCAATGTAAGGAATTAATGTTAATGAGATGGATGTTTTGAGGATATTTGGGTAGGTTTTTGCTAAGCCAAATGTAATTGGAGGTGTGAAATTAAGAGAAGGGGAAACACACTTTTATAAGAGGGGTGAGGTTCACTTTAGGAAAAGATTAAAATATTAATTTATTACATACTAAAATTTGGTTTATAATTGTTAAAACTGAATCTATTTCAATCCTTAGGAGGTTAATGGGTTGAAATCCTCTCAAAAAAAATAGGTATTATACATGTTTAGGATACCAATTTATCGTTATCTTATAGATTTACCTCTTAGTTAAATAGTTTAATTATTACTTTGTCATCTTGTATTCTTACACTATATGGTTAATAAACATACACTAAACTTCCAAGAGAACCTTAAATTGTTCATTAATGACATATATGATATTATTTATGCCCTTTTATCTATCCTTATATTTTTAAGAATTTTATATCAATCAATAATATAGTATTTTGTTTTAAAAATTAATTTATGTCAATTTTGACAATTTTTGGTATTTTGTTTTTGTGAATTCCATAAAAATATTTTCACATCAAAAAAAACTTTTAAAATTACCCCTAACATGTCATAGTAACATATAAAATTAGTGGAATTCATCATAAGTCTCAATTTACACTTTTTGTATATTTATAGTATCAATTAGTTTAATATTTCATTAATAAGGTAATTACTGCATCATCATTGTGTCATAAATAAATTAAATTATTTAATGTCTAAAAATTATAAATAAAATACCATTATTTACGATATATTTTAATCATTATAATGAATATTTATATTCGAAATTATATTGTGTGTATCGATATATTAACAATGGATTAGTTATTAAACATTGAATTTAACACTTTTTACTATTCCTTCAATAAAATAATAATAACTATCCTACTCTAATACAATTGGAACCAAAGGATAATATTTTATTCCTAAAATTTTTATTGGTAGAATTACAATTCTCCAGTAGAATTAGTACATGTGTTATGGTAATGATAATATCATTTTTATCTTTAATTACCCTATTTACTTTTAATCATGGTAATAAAAGTAAAAAGATAATATACATCAAAAATTATTTTTATCATACTGAACAAAATTTTGTTTAATGATATCAACCATGTGTCTCATATTTTTGAAATACAATACACAAAAGCAACAAAATTAGGAATTTTGCAAATTGAAAAATGCTCTAATGAGTTGGGTAACAGACGATAAAAAGTACAATAAAATTTATATATATATAAATATATTATAAAATGACTGTAATGAATTTCATTGAACTTATATAGGTATTATGTATATATTTTCACATTAAATATATTAAAATAAAATAAATTATTATTTAAATAATAAGTCGGTTTTAACCAATAAATCAGTGTTTTCATTATTTATCAAAAATGTAATATTTTATGAACAATACAAAAAATTAACCCTAAGATAATCTGGATATTCTGAATTCAAAAATGAAGTTAATTTTTAGAAATTAATAACATATAAGTTTTCTTTGTTAATTTAAAATTAATTCCTATTTTCAAAACTAAAAATCGGGTTTTTTTAAAAATAAAAACTTTCAAAATATTGACATGTGTTTATGTCAAATTTAAATTTAAAATTACATATAATGACCTGATTTATATTAAATTATAATAATATAATATAATTGAAGTCCTAGACCATTCAAATGCATAATTTAACACTATAAATTATTACAATTAAAAATGTTCTTTTCAATCAAATAATAGTATTTTTCACAATTCAGTATTATATGAATTTTATTATAAATATACCAAAAATTTATCGAAACTAAATATTTATGTCCCGATTCAAAATAAGAATATAATTTTACTCAACTAAAAATATAAAATTATCAAATATTTTATTTAAAAAATGGTTCACAAAAAAAAGTTTGTAAAATTGGTTTGTTTGGAAAAATATTTCTTTTATAAAAAAATTGAAATTGGTCTTATATTATGTATTAGAAACATGTAATATGTATTGTAAAATTATATAGAGTATATAAAATTAAAAATTCAGTTAATACTATTCATAAGAGCTTTTGAACAACTAGTTTAGTAAGTTATGGTGTGGTCGAACTCAGTGTTGCATGTAGCGAAAGTTATTGAATTACATTGAAGAAATACAGTACGATGAAATATTGGGATGTTGCAGTCTAAAAAAATAATTTCATTTGACACTGAGAAGGTGAAATATATCATGACATGGGAATAACTACAAAATTTCATAGAGATTCAGAGTTTCTTGGGATGAGTTAGATATTATCTCCAATTCTTGAAGGACTTTATAAAGTCAGATTATCTAATGATTGGACTAACTCATAAGAGGTGGTTGTTTTCTTGGATTGATAAATTTCAATGTTCAAATTTTTTTAATGAAACATATTTTAACAGTTTTATGTGTGTTGAATCTTCCATAGGACATGAATAGCCATGTGGTCTTTTTTGATTCATCAGGTTCATTCATGGGTTAAATTATTAAAAGGGATGATCTAGTAGTATCTTCTGGATCGAATAATCCTAGGCCACATGATAAGAATTATCTTACTCATGACCTTGAACAAGCATATCTAATGCACACACATAAGTGTTGGAGAAATTTCCTTTTAGGGTAATGGTTTACTGTGTATTTATAATACAAAAGCTTTTGATATACATCCTCTCAAAAAAAATTGAATCATTAACAGAGGTGTTCGGTGGATTACATGAAATCAGTCAACATTGACATTGACTATTCCCTGGGGAAATAGAATTTCATTATAAATGTGTGGAGTTTGACTCTTCTATCCCATGTAGTGAAATAATCTTCAAAAGAGTGGAATTTGAGGGCTTTTTAGAAGAGTTTCATATTGGATTTTAGGAGAAAGGGGATGATGTTTCTTTAGCCAACATTCAGTTTACATATACTCTTCCCTAGATGATTATACAGTATCAAAATCTTATTTATGAAGTATGTATCATTAAATACTATAATTATGGTGTGGTATAGTGTCCCAATGGTTATTCTCAGATACTTTATTGTATGATATCATGATCATTTCATTGTTCTTTAGAAGAATGGAATTCTATTATTGGCGGTTATCATAATTCCCAGTGGGATGTGCACCCATGAACAACTAAGATGTTCTATGACAAGTGGTAGAAAATATGTCGTCCAGGGACGAAAAGAAGAATTGTAGAGTTTTTTTCTAGTTTTTATATGTGCCAATAGGTAAAATAAGAGAACTATAATCCTTCATATTTATTGACACAAGTTCAATCCTATACATTGAAGTGGGATGAAATATATATGGAAATTATGGTTGGGTTTCCTCATTCCCACAGAATGAATAATGTGATATGGAAATTGATTGATAGATTGACCATGTCAGCTAAATTTATACCCATTCATGGGACAAATGATTTTATAGAGTTGGAAAATATCTATGTGGATGATATTTTTTGTTTTCATGGAGTTCCTTATGTTATAGTTTTTTATTTTGGTCAAGAGGTCACTTATATCTTTTGGATATTCCTTCATCAGAAACTGAGATATTGGGTTCATTTGGGCATGGGCTACCTTCACCAGTCAGATGGACCGATAGGGAGAGGTATACAGATTCCTGACGGTATTCTTCATGCTTGTGTTCTAGACTTCAATGGTTCTTGGGATAGTTGCTTGGGGGGTTTTGTATTTTCTTATGAAAATATTTAAAATTAAATGATCATAATGGCTTTGTTTGAGGACTGGTATGGTCTTTATTTTAACCCTCAGTTCTGTTTGATTGATATTTTTGAATGTTCTTTAGTTTGACCAAGTGTGGGGAGAGAAGTTAAAATGAAGATTCAGACAATATATCAGAGAATATTGATAGCACAGAGATGATATATTTTTAACGATAAAAAAATCAAAAACATTTTTATGTTTAAAGTTGTTATCAGGTGTTATGGAATATTTCAAATAGGTTTGATTATTAACATCTTGAGAGGAATGGAAAACATGCTCTCTACATATCGAGGTTGTTGAAGAGGTGGGAAGAGTTTCATACCATTTAGAACATCCATAGTTTCAAATATGATACGTAATGTAATCCTAATATCATAATTGAGGAAGTGTTTATATGATCAATCTAATGTTTTGATCTAGATTGATCTTGAGATCGAACCTTAATTATCTTTTACTAAGTGGCCAGTCAGGATAGTTGACTCTATGACCAAGGAAATTCATGGGAGGTTGATACATATGGTTTATGTGATATGGAATCACTATTATATTAATCATGAGATGTGGGAATGTGAATAATTTATAAGAGAATAGTTGACTCATATTTTTTACATGGAAGCTTCTTCATAGGCATTATGGGGACCGAATGTTTTTATAGTGGGCAGGTTGAAATATATCATTACCCTCTTAATATGAAAGCCTTTAACCACATTGTGGATTCTCTTTTTAATTAACTTGGTAGAGTTGATAATGATTTAGGGAGTATACATATGATACTGATGTAATATATATTTTTTTCTTAGTTTAACTAAATTATTCGGTAGGATATTAGTGGGTTACATGCCGTGTAACTAGGTTACCCGAACTGTAATGATTTCTGATGGAAAATGATGAAAACCTTCACATTGGGTGGGTAAAACATCATGGGTATCAAATAAATGTTGTGAGATATTTAATGACTTGTTTTTTATTTGAAGAAACAAATTTTTCCATGGTATCTAGTATTAACTATGTCATGACGTGATATTGTTTTACACATCATGGAATACCTCGCCTTATTTTTTCTAAATGGGACAAAAAACTAAGGGTTTTCATTCCTCTAATATAGATAGAAATTTATTTATCCTATTACTCACCCAGGTGATCATGATGATCTACAAACCTTACATATTCCTTGGTTAGATGTTCAATCATCATAGTGCATGTACTGTAATTCTATGGTAATCCCTCTCATACGTTCATCATGTTTATTGTTTTCTCTCCCATGGCAACATCAATATATCAACCTGAAATTCATCGATCTACACACTATGATGTTGTATATCATTTCTAGTTTTATTTTTATTGACTTATACACAATTTTTTAGGTTGCAGATTGTCTTTTAGAGTGTTTTGTTTGGAGAAAAGGTAGCTTGTTCCATCCAAATTATCCAATTTTGTTAACCTTGAATTATATAGATTATTTCAATGGTTGATTTAATTTATAGTTTTCAAAAATTATTTTTATTTATTTATTGTAAAAAAAATCTATTGAATTGCGATATTTGAAATGGTTTTGAAATGAACCATGGAAGGAAACCATAATTCGATTAGATTGGGGTTTTTTATGGAAATTATTTTATATTAATTCATAAAAATTATTTTAATAATATTTTTGAAATTAATTGTGGATATTAATTCTGAAAATTAATGGAATGGATTTTTAATGGATTTCAAAAATGTTTAAATGGCTTTAAAAAAATTTAATATAACCTAGTGGTTTAACTTGTTAAAGAGGTATGTTTTTTTATCATAACACTATTTTGGTTTTTATATGGAAAATTAGAATTTGAAATTGGAGGAAATAAATTTAATTTAATTTTATGAATAATTAAAAGAAATTTCACATCATTGATAGTGTAAGATCACATGAATGCCTTAAGTAATTAGTGCGTTTTTTTACACACTCTACTCTTTTAAAATTTTCTTAAACATACACGCAGTGGGTATCATCCCCAATAGGATAGTGATGATTTTCCTTTATATAGTGTTAGGGGGACATGTGTATACAAGTATTACTGAGATCACATAGAGTGTGCAGAGTCCTATAGCCATAAATACTATCATACCTATTAGAAAAATGACCACGTTCTTCAGTTTTTTATATTTGATATATAAATTCATTCCAATGTTTCTCAAAAATATTTACATGCATTATAAATTTATAAAAAATGTTTTAAATAAATTTTTTTCATTAATCAATTCATTAATATATATTAAATCTATTTTAAATATTTTTCTTAATTTATTTATCTATAATTGGAATTTTATAGCATGAATCGATTAAATATACATTGCAATTTCAAACATGTTAAATTTAATATTGAATGCACTCCATTTCTTAATCATTTATTTGAATCTGTTATGGAATCCATGGTGATAAACTACTATGATTTTTATCTCAAATCCTATATTTTCCTTTACAAGTTTTTATACATTCTCCTTCTAGGTTTTAGTAGGAGAAATTGATAACATGGAGGTGTATCCTTCTGTTAAACTCATGACTCAGTGAGTTATTTCCTTAGGTATGTGGGTTGTTTTTATATTTTGGTACATAGGTTATAGTGAATTGGGCCTTTATTCTATATTTTATTCTAATACATTACTCGGAATGAAGTTTAATTTATTATTAATAATGTCTTATTTATATTTCTTCTGCTAGGTTTTGTGGAAAATCAATTCCCACTTTCATTTCGTATGAATCTAGGTACTAGTCAATGAAATTTGTGTACCGAGAACTCCTTTCGATCTATTTGAGGGGCGGATTGGTTATCGAGTTACCAGGTTTCCCGAGCTACATTGTTAGACTAATATTTAGTGAAATATATTTTTATGTGCATAAATATAAGACTATTATACAAGGAATGATTGATGCTAATCTGGGAAACTGACTTATATTCCTAGTATTTTGATGCAACCCTCATGTTAATAAACTGCGAAAGACTTCTCCCAAGTTAGTGAGTGAGGGGTAGTTGACAAATCAGATCTATGTTAGGAAGTGTTCAATCCCTAAATTCACTGAAGAATGAATTTTGACAGGTTACTATTTCCCATTTTTGAATAATTATAATAAAAAATACGCAATAAATTATTAGGTATTTTGGTACGACCGACACATTGTTGTTATATGATCCTTAGAGTATATCACAGTGGTGAACCATGTAAAATAGAAGTGTTTTGTTTCTATTTCTATTTTTGGATATTTAATAGTTTTAGGATTCCAAATGATTGGATTAAGATGTTCCTACCAACATTGAAAAAACATCCATCTCATTTTAATAAATAACTCTCCCTAATTTACCCCTCCCTTATAAGGGTGATCTAGGACCCTATATTAGTCCTTCCGTAAAGTTAAGGGGATTACTGTAAGAGGGATTCTGAATTCAAAGATGGTAAATCCACCATTGATATAAGAATGTGCAATATGAAATCACAATAATAGGGTCATCTATTATCATAGGAAACCCCATTTATGATTACCTAAATGGTATTATTTATACCAGATGATATTTATCAGTCCCCCATTTATGAATGGAATCCATGATCTATGGGGTGAATGCTAGTGCATATTACCTTGTTTGGGTACAATCAGTGGCCTCATAGGATGTATTTGGATGTCCATTTAATGTTTCAAGACAGCGAGAAAATATTTTATGTTTATTTTCATTGTTAAAATGTCCTAGTTTGGTGGTATAAGATATTAAAAAATCATCCAATCTTACTGATTCATATCCAAATCTATCGGAGTATCGGTATTGGTGTACGAATAACATTTTGGGGAAACACTTATCTTTGGAGGATGGATCCAATGAATATTATTTTCAACATAATTCGATCACAATAGGTCACAATATACTTTAAGATCACCTGATAATGGATGAAATTTAATGGTTACTATGCAAGGGGTTTTGGGTTTGTTGATTATCATAACGTTACAATTTGAGATGGTATACAAACGGTTTTTAGGTATGGATTTCATGGGGGACGTTTGCATAAGGTATTCCTTAAGATATTTTTTCATATGTTTTTTATGTGGGATTACCCTAAAATTATTAGAAAATGATTAAAAAATATATTTCACCACCTTGTGAACATGTGAATAAGTTCAAATGAAATGATTTAATAGTATTTAGTCATGTGAATGTATCATGCATGATTTTTGTAATGTGGTCTTCTCATATGAGAATATTTATTCATCTTGGATATTAATTTGATGCTCTATTTTTACCTATGTAGTTTGATGATGTTTCCATGTATATAATGCAATACCATAGCTCTCAATTTTCCATATCCCCCCATTCTCCTCAATTTTCCTCTACTCCCATGTTAAATAATAGGGATACCCTTGATTTTTGTATGAAAATTTAGTGATATAATGAATGAATCTATAGACTATGTGGGAAACATATGAATTTTATCAGAGAGTGTATTAATGTGTTGTGTGGGATCATAAAACAACATATTCAAATCTTCGATGTTATTAATATGAGGAATTCTCTCACACAGTGTGGGATTACATTAATGTGTGATTTATCATCATATTACTACAAAAAAATCCCAATATATATATATATATAAATATCCACAAAAATAAACCATTTTTCTTGAATAATTCTCTATGTTGACCACTGACTGAAGGAATAATTAAATTTTCTTTTTTAATCATCTGTCGCACTTATTTATTATTTCTTGTGGGTATGCATGATAAAGAAAAAAGTCAATAATTTCAATATATTCAAATAGATTGTGATAATCTCCCCATGATCCCATATTCATAGGCAATATATTGAACGATAGTTCATAATCCTTTTGTCCAACTTCATAAATTAAAATCTAATTTCATGTTAGATATCAAAAATATATATTATTTTTATGCACACTGATTTTATTTTAATACCAACATGTTAATATTAATCTCACATATGATCGTCAACAGATATCTCTTATGATTATCCCTTACCGAACATATCATATCCCACACTCAAATCATTCCATCACTCAGTTAATTAAGAAGTTTTTTATGTTTTATATGACTGGAATAGTAATACGTGTGATGTCTAATTATGAGTGTTATTGAGTAATATTTTTAATGTATTTTTCTATGTTACTAAAATACGATTTCACCCATAATTTAGGTTATGAGTTGGTATTTAATATTTAATTTTGGAAATACTCATGAATAGTTATTTAATTTTTATATATGTTTTTTAAATTCATCTAACATTTTGGGGAAAATTAGTTTAAGATATTTTAGATTATATTTGAATAAATTGAAGATAATGGTAGTCTCAGGTAAATCTCCTCTTAAATATTTTAGTATGTAATCTATAGTCTTTAGGGACATTGACATTAGTGGTTCAAATGATCCAATATAAGTTGTATTCCCCCATTATATTAATACTAATTCTTAACCAAATATAACTTACGAACATAACAAATTGTATCCCTACTAAATATTTCATAACTATAATAAAACAAATGCCTCTTATATGTAATTATTATTCAAAAAACATATGAATTAGTTTACCTAATGCATTGTGATAGTATCTATAAATTAATATAATTATGAATGTGTTATATAAAAATAATATAGTATATGAATCTGGATTCATAATTAAATAGAGAGTATTGTGAAATGTATAATATGATAATTGAATATGAAATTAAATTTTAATGGAATTTCACAAATGAATTGTGAAAATGTTAATATAGAGGGAGAGAACATAAACGATGAGTATTGACTAAGATCCATTGGAGTGTAACTCATTAAGAGATTACTTGTATCATTCAGAGTTATATAGGAGATATAACAGGGTAGGATAAGTAATATATACCTTTTGTGTACACATAAATGTGATGTAAATCTTGGTAATTATGTTAAATATTAGGATTTTGTTTAAAATATTATTAATACAAATACATGAAAACTATCGTGAAAAAAATATAAATAACAATATTTATTCATAGTTATCTATCATGGTATTTTAAAAGTGATTAGTTTTATTCCCTCTCTCAAATTGGGAAATAAAATTATAATAATATTTTTGACAATTGAAATTATATTTTGGGAAAACATTATATGTTATCAGAATAAGGTAAAATATTTTATATTTTGTAAATTAAATTATAGTTATTGAAACATAATTTATAAATTTTTAATATAAAAATTTAAAAAATTTAATAACATTACCATATTAAATACACTATATATTGAAATATGTAAATTTTCAAATTAAATGGTGTTTTGAAATAGATATATTATGAATTATAAAAAATAATATTTCACCAAAAAAATCAATTTAAATAGAAAGAGTTGAATACATCACCATAATATATATATAATATATTAAATAAAATTTTTATATATACATCTTCACATAAATATTAATTATGAAAAAATAAATTTTAAAATAAATCGGTAAATTTTATTAAATTTTATATTTTAGGTTAATAGTTTTTTAATGATTATTAATTATATTATTCCATTATTATTTGAAGATATGTAATTACTATTAAACATTAAATAATTATATCTAATTCTTATTAATTGCATTGGAATGTTACATGGTTGTCGTATATAAGGGTAAGATAATAGAAATATATAAGTATTCATATTCTAGTAAATATATTTCACAAGATTCCCCATTGAAATTTTACGTCCCTCTAAATTCTAAAACCATACATACCACTATAATTGATTCCATAAAATGTTCATTAATTAGAGTATAATGTTTTTCTTAATAGTAAATTTTGAAATATTTTATGCATTTTATGAGAGACATCATTTAATTGATTTTTAAATCCTGCTGAACCAATTTAAATCTCATTTTCATATAAAAATTTATTCTAAAATTTTGGAAAAAAATTTAATCAAACCATTGTATTGTATTATTATAAATTAATATATACATAATTTATTTTTTGGATAATTTTAGTAAAATATAATATTTATTTACATATATAGATAATCATAGTTCTCAAATTAATTGTCAAATAATTTCACCCATAAAATTTAATACATCTATCAAACCATACAGAAGAGTGGATAAGTATTCCTAATTCTGTCATCGGAATCCCACTATGGTTCCATATTTTTTAAAAATTAAATAACACCATCACTATTAATGTATTTTAATTTCATTATAAATACTCTCCCATGTTTAGTGTGTGAACTGTATCTTCATTACATTATAATTATTGATTTATAAATCATTTTTAGTTTTTTATATATGTATTATGTTGTGAATGTACTCTATTAGAAATGAATCACTATAGAAATCATGTATCTTTAATATTAAGGGTTATCCAAATAATAAATATGAATCATCTCTATTTTTATCCAATATCATAAAATTAATAAATATTGTAGCATTAGAATCTATTTATAATTTAAGAGAATGAATTTCTTCTAAGGGGAAACCTTTAAGAAGGCAAGGTCTCAAACATGAAATTAAAATTTATTATAATGTCTATTAACATAAAATTTTTATTCAATATATATTTTTTGGTTCTTAATTTATCATTTATATCATCCATATGTTTGATAACACAAAATATCTATAATCATTATTTATTCCAATATTTTATGAAATGGATCCTTTTTCTATATAACGATTATTAATGTTTTATTTCAACACTATATGTGATATTGACTATAAAATTCCCACTAATACCATGATTATTCATTAATACTACCATTTTTTAATGTTCATTGGTAGAAATATGGTTTACCTTTTATCCTATTGACTTTTGAAAACCTCACAAAAAATTGTTTTGAAAAGTATATAAGTATCACATACAATGGAATAATTTTTAAAATTTAGATTTGATCACTCTTTAATATAATGTCATAAAATATTATTAATGTTATGCATATCTTATATTTTTAGATGATAGTGATAATTTTCAATGATATCTACAATATAATATATCATAATATTTTTATTTGTGTTCATTTGAAGATTACTGATAATAATTAAAAATTCATTGTCCTACCTTTATATGAGTTTATGTACGTGCTTAAAGAATTTTTAGATTTTTTAAACAACCATATCTTGTTAGAATACTCAAAATATATAAAATCATTGATAATAATTCATTTCATGGTTTCACTTGCAAAATTTTACTTGAGATCACTGAACATCATTATTTAGCTGGGTGTGTTCAAAAATATTTCATATGAGATTTATATGAAAAATATTTCTCTATAATTTCAAATTATGGTGCACATAGTCTTTTTTTCAATTATTAAGTCCTTGTCTTCAATTTTATAGTTTAACATCGTCCCATATCCTATACCATTAATGTAATTTTATAATTTCCCACCTTATAATAAATCATTTATGATATTAGGTAAACAATATAGTTAAAATGATACATTAAATGAGTGGATACTTTTCCATTTATATTTCATTCAACTCTCCCTCTTCTATTAATCATTAATCCCAAAATATTTCTATATTCTATCAATTGATAATATATTATCGTTATTCCTAATAAATGCATCAATGAACTTATTATATTATATGTGGTCGTTGTTTGCAACACCATCATTGTCCTTGAGATTCACTAAACATAATATTTTCTTGATGATATGGAATATATACATATATATATATATATAAAATTTGATTCATATGTATTTCGATACTTTTTGGGTAAATATATTGTTTGTATATAATCATTACAATGATTATATATCCCATATCAATATCAGGTATATAATATTTCTCATTGAAGTCAGCAGTTTTGATGCTGAAATGGAAACCCACATTTCATTTATAAATTTACCAAGCTTATTGATTGCTTTGTTTCATTATTAAGGTCAAAATATACATTTTTTATTGTAGTTTCATTCATTTTTACCATATAAAAAATATTATTATTTTTGTTTTTCGAAATTGTTTTACATGCTTTATATAAATTGATCCTTACTCTAATACATGTTATTTAAGTTAATATTTTAGATAATTGATTAATTTTATCAAATCAACTACTATTAATATCCAAATAATCCAAAAAAATAAATTATTTTGGTTATTTTATTAATATTTTTCTACCATTTGACATCTATATCCTTTATGGGTTAATGTACTATTAGGGAAAGAAATATAATTTATTCAAAATATATAAATAGGTTATTTATTATTAAAATTAGTATTTTTCAGGCCCCAAATACTGTAAATCAATTAGTATATTCCCCATCATAAATCATAAAATATGTACATTCATCATAAAACTAAAATACCAAAATAGTATTGATATAATACTTGAATTATTAATTCATTAATTTTCAAATTAAAAATGGATACCATGATGGTATAATAATAATTCAGTATTTCTTATAATGTGTATTAAATTTTTTTCTCAATATAGTTTCTTAGGTTAAATTTTTTTGAATGTACTATAAATAATGATCAATGTGTATTAAATATTTATATATAAGAGGTTGTATAATAATCCATTAATATAAAGTTATGGTTAATAATTAATTTATGAAACTTTATAAATATCTCTTCACAAATATTTCATACTCATTCACCCATCCATTTTCTTTATAATAAATAATAATACCCTCCAATATCAAATAATCAAGAGGATAAATTCCTTATCTAATAACTATTACTATTTATTCTCTATTAATAACCTATTCATTTGATCTATATATTTTTAATGTCTTCAAAATAGTTATATATTAGTAATGAGATATATTGGGAATTAAATTTCACTATATAGATGAAATTAGGGAAATTAATTTGGATATATATAAATGTAGTCCTATAAAATTATTATAATTTATATTCTCATATCTTCTTTACCTTATATATATTCATTACATGATCCATGTGATGAATTATTCCATCTATATATGTGATATTTTATTGTTATAAGATATTTAATGGTCATTATATATTTATGAAAACAAAATTGATTAATAATTATAGATACAATATATTTTTTGATATAAAATCACATATTATCATGGGGTATGGAAAGATGATTTACAATTACCGACAAAACATGCATTTCAATGTTTATATATAAAAATATTTATATTGTTATTAAATATCAACATAGTTTTATATTGAATTATTTTTTTATAATTTAATAGTATGTTGATAAAGTATATTTAAAAACATAAAAAATATCTAAAGATTTCATGGATGCCAATTTAATTATGTATATTGATTTTTTTTATGATTGATGTAATTTTTTTCAGCTTAATGTATTATTGTTGTAATAAAAAAAAACTAACCATCATTCCTTATTCATTACATTATATTATTTTGAAAATTCTTGGAATACATTGACAAATAGTTAACCATTATTTATTAATGAAAATGAATTTCAGTAGTTCATTTTTTATTTTTATTAATCTTGTGATAAAAATGGTTTTGGTCTCCCCAACTAATGTATATATAAAATCCATGTAAATATGCCCCGTTATAGCCCATTTAATATTTTTAATAAAAAATAGAAATCAGTTTTATTAACATTTACATTGATTCGTTCCTGATGGAATTATGATTTTCGGATTAACATCCTTCTTTCCATTTGGAATTTATGAATTTACAATTTTGTAGTTCATAGAGATGGAACTTTTTACAAACACTTTATATATGGTAAATGTTTCAAATCCCTAAGGGTAATATTACAAATTCCATCAAATCATTTTTGTATATTACACTTTCTATTTTAGAAATATTTAAAAAAACTATAAGAATTAACATGTTAACTTCTTACTATGTAATTATATTAATATCTATTATCATAGATAAGAATTTAAATTTTTCTATAATATTATTTCTGTATAGATTAATTCATCTCTAAAATTAGGTTGATGAATTTATTCGTATCAATTTTTTCAAATTAAATTTCATATATGGTGATTTTTATTGATAAGAATTATTCCTCAAATAATCTCATCAGTAAATGTATCTAATAAAATATTTTCATGCTTTATATGCATACAATATATATAAAAATAATGTTTTACAGAATAAAACTATATTTAATGATTATTGTATATTTAGTCCTAGTAGATTACAAGGCTTATTTTCATAAAATGTTATCCAAGGATTTATTCCTTATTGTTGGGTAATGTTTTATTCCACATATGTAAGGATATTTATTATAACAAGAGTAAACATAAAATGTTTAGTGATAGTTATCCCTATAATAATAATTAATTTACTAAATTGATAATACCTAAAATAAAAATACTAAAAATATATTTGAAATGTTTGTCATTTCATACAGTATGAATGATTTTTAAAATAATGTGTTATGAGTCCAATGTGTTATATACAGACACTATGAGGGAGTGAATAGATGTATTATGTTATAATTTTTTTATATTAATCTTAACATAATATTAATTTTTATATTATGTTAAAATTTATAATGTTATTTTCATTTTTATTAAAAATAATTACAAAATGAAAAAAGTACAATAGAAATGATGATTTAATTAATTAAACACATGATGTGGGTAAATAGTTTATGGTGTGTTATAGTTGATACCACACCACAAAATACATTTTTATTGTTACACAATTATAATCATATATGAAAAAAAACAAACCCTTTCAAATATCCATCTTTGAAATGATTGAGAGCTCCAACAAAAGAAAAATTAAGTAGTGGCATATATTTTTCATCCTATATACATAGAATTATTTTTCCTTTTAATGTCAAAATAACTCCCAATAAAATGATAAATGTAACATATCACACACCATCAAATAATTATCTCAATAGTATCATTGATATCAAGTCATGGTGTTTATCCTCATGTTTAGTTTTGGAGTATTTTAGAGAATATTAAATTTTAAGGAATTATTATTTATTGTTAAATAAAGAAGTTTTTTTAATGAATTGAGGGTTTACACAATGGGTGTTATAAACTATATTTTAATTATAGAACAATGAGGGTTCCCATTGGGGTGTATTAGTAAATTAAACAATTTAATTATTATTATTGTATGGGTCATAAAATCAATGTATAATCATTTTTATCTCTCTATAAGATTAGACACATTTTTCATGAATATAAAGAATATATTTGGAGATAATAGAGTGACCATATATAGGAAGATAAAATATTGGATCAGAGGAATGTGATCAAGTCAATAAAGACATCAATAACCCGATTGTGTACTAGTGATGAAAAAACCAAGAAATAAAAAATATATTAAAGTTATGGGGATTCACCATCGAGGCATGAATTTGATTTTTATTTTATCTTCATTCTATATATTTTAACTTGGGGTTTTATAATTCATATTTTTTATTCAAAGAATCATTTATCTCCTTATAACATGTTTTTTTAGAATGATTCGTTTAAGACCATCATCCCGCAAATTTAATTTGTGGTTGAAATTCATCCCTTCAAAACAAAATCTGTGATTTGCCCAACTATATGAATTAAATATTCTTCATTTCATGTATTCTTCGTATATAATATTTCAATACACACTAACATTAAGAGTGTAATTGGTGGTGTGTTTCACACCATCCATTGTTATCTTTCTTATCACTTTTTCGAAACTCCCTCATGATGCTGAACAACATTATCCTATAACATGGAAGATGAATTATATTTATATAGAAAATTGTTAATGATGGAAAATAGGTATAATAGATATTGGTATAATTTGAAAATGGTCAGCACACATACAAATGCATTTTTGGTAGGTGTACAATAGGGACTAAACTGATTAATGATAGATTTTCTACAATGGAATGTGACATGGATGATTGAATAATCATGAATGTCCCAAAATGGTTATCAATATAAATAACTAGAATAAAAGAATAATTAGGGGCTATTTCATGTGGCGATGGCATGAAAATAAGATGAATTTATAAATATGGTAATAAACAAGTTAATATAAAATAAATTTTAAATGAATTCATGCGGAGAATTTATCTTGGCATTTTTAAAATTATTCAGATGATTATAAATATCACATCATGTGTTATATGTAGTTTAACATTATGCAATCTATATAACATTAAGTTATATATTCATGGATTTATGAAGGGAGTACAATTACTTGCACAACTAAATGTAATGTAGTTAGAGTACACATAGTGTATGATCTACATGACCTTTAAGGGAAGTAGTTTTTCATAATTTTATATAAATAGTGTACATTTCATCAGGCCATGGGGAAATCTTTTTAGGATAACAGGACAAAACAAACTATTTATACATAGCATATACTCTTGTGGGAATCACGCATTGTGTCCACCATGATGATAAAAACTCCTAAATATGGGATTCTCTATTGGTATATCAACTTAAATTTTGTATATAATGACATTACACATCTCTTGAAGGGTATTACTCAAAAAACATTCCCCATAGTGCCCATAAATTTATTACCCCATAATACTTCTTCTATACATTAAAAAATTTATTTTCCTTTGAAATTTCTTTACAAATACATAGTTGTGGGTTTGTGATTAGTAAATCCTTACAATTTATGTATATTTTAATTGATGGGACCCTTCAAATTAGAGTTTGTGGTAAGATAATATTTTATAAATGTTGTTTTTATCACTATATTTATGCATTCAAAAATTGAATTTTACAAAGTAGATCACTGAAGAGATTGGGATAGGGTATCTCATGGTGACATATAGTCAATAGAGTACGAGTTCCCTATATTCATGTTTGATTTGGTACTCCCACATATATTTCTTGGTAATAGTTTTCATGATTACTATATGATCTTTATACCCTAAATTTCATTAGGAATTAGGTTACCCATATCACTAATATCATTTGTATTCCACCAAATAATTGGGACATAGGTAAATTTTCCATGGAGGGATGTACAAACTAGTCTATTTTTCTACTCAATTATGAATTGGACCTCCATTAAAGATTATTGAAAAAATTACCTCTTTTCTTATGTAGTTATAAATAATGGGGTTAGTATTATATCTATTCAGATACATTCAAGGAAAAGACACATTTACCAGTCAATATTTTGATGACAATGAAATAATGATAATGGATGGTATGGTGTGGAGCACCAGTTATAGAAATCAGTACCTTATAAACCATAAAGTTCCCCTTTATATCTAATGGAAATGAATATTTTTGAAATGGTTGGATATCTACTTTACTATTTGTAAAATTTCTAGTACCCTGATCATCCCAAATCAATTATGATATAAAATATATAATAAATTATTTCATATATGATTTCTACCTATCGGTTCCCTACAAAATTATAATACTACTCCATATATATATTCCTTTTCCTTAATCTTGATAGCTTCTTATTCTAGTTTTTAGATGACTTTATTCATTCTTGTTTCTAGGTATCCTAAATAGTATTTTTGTACTCACATATGCACTATATTTATAGATCCACATGTTTTTTGATAAATTTAATTTTTATATATTAGATATAGTAATGTTTTACATTTAGATAACATTTCTTATTATGTGATTCTTCTTGGAGGTTCTTTGTGGTTTATGATCATGGGGGACTATTGTATTAAAATATCAATCTATTTAAAATTTGCATAAGGATGAGTATTATAAAATAGCAGTTTTATCAAATATATAGTCCAATAAAATGTATTTTTTATGTAGTGGTTATATCTAGGGTTGTGGACATTTCATGTGACATGTCGTACATGAATTTATTATAATTTTTTACGTACACAATAATAGTTATTTATTTATTTTGGGATATTTGTAATTTTCAGGTTTTTATTACCTATGGCCTACCGATATTGTGAGTTCCTCTGTCTCAGTACTTGTCACTATCCCCTAGTATGGATCCCCATATATTCAACCATCTTATAAATAACTAAAATAATTATAATATTTAATTAAAATACATTACCTGATCTTTTAGGATTAATGTTTTTGAAAATTAAGACATAATATAAATAAAAAACATGTTCCTTTCAAAAAACATATGGATAATTTTCTCACAATAAATAAAAAATAATAATAATTTTAATGTACTCAACATCTCACACAAATTCTCTACACATGATACTCTTTTAGAACCCTTATACATATTAATATTCATCATACCATGTGGGATATTAAACATAATAAATGGGTGAACATATATACCTAATGAGGGTTAATATAAATGATAAACATTAGTGACTATATATGAGTTCAATATGGAAATATGATTATAATTTGTATAAATAATAAATTTAGGTCAATCACAATATAGATCATAAATCATTCCATAAGTAATGGAACACTATTAAAGCACGAAATAACATATAAAATATGCATAATAATGAAATGTAACAAAACCTGAAAGGAAGATCAATATATATAAGAGGAATAATCAAAATCATAGGGATCTATACCAGAAAAATAATTATTCCAAATCCTATGTGAACAAACTCATTCTATAAAAAGATCTATATTTTAAAAAATTCCTTCATCCGGATCAACAAGAGATAAATTACTATTTCAATGCAATTCTATCTCTTGAGATTTCAAAAAAAGGTCCAATGCATTGGAGTGTGATATAAGACCCCAAAAATCAACATCCATAAATATGTGTTCTAAATAAATTCAATCTTCAAAACATCTTAAAGAACCTAGAAATTAATATTAAATTTCTTATTCATTTTATAAACATGAAAATAAATAATCATTTGAAATCATATGACATCAAAATTATAATTTTCCCAATGGAATAAAATAATAAAAAAAATATTAGTTTGATATAAACGTAACATCCTGGTAGATAAACCATGTAGAAAATATACATGTGAAAATAAAAATATTTTTAAAATGCTTTTTAATCATTGTTGTAATAGATGAAATGAAAATTAAATTCAAAATTTATTTCGAGAAGGGAATTTTATTCTATTTTGAATACTTATTATACAGTGTTAAAAATATTGGATCCCTGAAATAAACTAAAAATCAATACTAATAAATCCATAATTGTAAATAATGAAAACAGAATCCTTTATTATATTTAATTCCTATTTTATCAAAATTCATAAATATGATAAATATTGAATGATATTAATTTAATTAATGAAACAATTTAAAATATAGAGATAATAAAAATCACATTTTAATTTCCTTAAAAAAATATTTTGAAAGGAAAACATATATTTTGAAGAAAAATATTCATTAGTAAACTTTTTTGTTTTCAAAATCAACATTGTAAATATATTTAAGAAGTATGTTTATAAAATAAGATATTATTGATGATGAAATATTAATTATAATTTGTAATGTGACAATAGAAAATAAAATATAGCATTTGGGGGTACAATATATATTTATAAGTATACATTCATGTATGAAATACTGTGACTAAATGAATTAGAAATTGATTCGACTAAACCCTTATAATTTTTAATTATTTTGAGAAAAAACCCCATGAGTGAAAGAACACGGTAAAAAACATTTTTATTATGAAATATAAGAGAACCATAATATTAAATATCAATGATGGATAATTTTCATCCTAAAAAAATAAATCATGGTGTGTAATATTAACTTCTCTCTTGGAAGTGAAAAAAGATCCAATAATAACCCTACAAAATTGAACATTGAATCAAAAAACCTTAAAAGATATGATTTAAAATGAAATATCTAATATCATGAAAAAGAAGTGGATCATGGTTAAAATATTAAATGTTAAACAGTTGTGGACTTCTAGAGAAAACATGGTGTATAAAATGAAATATTTCTCATCCAATTAATTTTGAGACAAGAAAGACATATGTTATTTCAATGTATAGTCAAATTACTTGTAAGATTATATATAAAAAATATAAATATATTAATATTAAATTATATAACCATATTCATATACATTAACTTTTATATATTTGACTTAATTTTCATCATAATTCTATTATCTTATTCCATAAGTGTCTAGTTATGGTGAATAAATATAATATCAGGGTCATATTATTTCAAAAAATTTAGGGATTGAATGTTATTTTTTACTAATAAGATATATTTATAACGTAAAACATCCTAAAAAATAACCAAAAATTATTTTATCATAAACTTATAAATGATTTATTACTTAGGTTCCCTTATCCATTAATGATAAATATTTATTTCATAATTAATATACCTATTAATAACTACCAAAATAGGATCATTATATAATTATATGGGTTAGTATGGTTAATATGTGAAGTATATTTAAATAATATCACTATATAAAAAGTTTAATGATTTTATTTAGATGATTTAATTTTTTTAAATTTTAATTTGAATGGTCTGGATAAATATTGAAAATTAAGATGAAAAATTAAACTCATTACTTCATGGAGGTGGTAGTCCAAAATATTCCTAAATTAAATTTTAATTTCAAAAAAAATGAGAAGGGAGAAATGTGGATTATATTTTCTATAATGTCACAAATATTATTTAAATTTCACATATATATTCCCAATTCATGGAGAGATTAAGAGATTAGATGGGGAAATTTGATTGAGTTCCTTAGATTTTTCTCCAATTTAATGCCCACAAAATTGTGGTGATATAAGTGGGAATGAAATTGTAGGATGAGAGTTCACAATATTCAATTGTTCAGTTTTCGAGTGACCATTAATGGGAATGATACTTTGAAAAGCATTTAGAGGACCACCTATGTAACATAAGGATATGAAGATCACCACAATATTTTCCATGATATAGGGCTATAAAAATGGTAGAGTTTTTTTGAATCATTATTATAGAGACACTCTATTTAAAGTTATTGGAATTATAAAAATTTTCCAGAATACATAATCATTATAAAAATAGATACCAAAAGGAAATAGTTGGTATAATGCTTTTGGATACCTGGAAACACAAAAATTGGTACCCATGTGTTATAACACCTCACATTAGGTTCTATTTTAATATCACCATTATTATAAATATCGAACGTAGTACATATCATCGTAACATGGAGGGAAAAAATGGTGTTATCTCAAATGCTCAGCAATGGTAAACAAGGGAGGAATTTAAACATAAAAATGATCATAAAGGTATGATAATGTGATCATGTAAATAGAAGATCATACACTACATATAAAATATCGTAATAAAGACCATGTAATAATGAGTGGAAGTTCATACGTCTTGAATTATAATGACATAAATACCATAATCCATGAAATCATAACATATGAATAAAACATTGAATTATGGAGAACACATAAGAGTATAATGTTATCCATAGAATCCAAGGCATTGCTACGAAGACCATATTAGTAGACACTGTCCTTTAATTAATTTGTAACCATAATTTCATCCCTATATTACTTAGACAAGTGAAACATGTTCATCTATGTATTATAGAAATATGAAACCCTCATTCGAACCCTATATTATAGAACTGATTAACCCTCATTCAAACCCTATATTACTGAACCATGTAAAACCTCCTTCTTGTGCTATATTACTAAACTGAGTAACCCTCATTCTTTACATGTATTAATGAACCAATTAAACCATAATTTCAGTCATGTATTATTGAACCAAGTATCCCTTATTCCATCCATGTATTACTGAACCGATTAAACCCTTGTTCTAGCACTGTATTACTAAACCGATTAACCCTCATTCCATCCCTGTATTATCTCATGAGATATAATTCATTACCAAATGAATTGGAGGGTGATATAGGCCACATATGACTCATAATGAAATAATACATACATGTTTCAAAAAACATATCATAACCCTTAAAATGAAATGGGTATTATGGCCATGTAATCATATCATATCTTGTGGAAAGCGTTACATTTTTTTTAATTAGTTCACTCCAATCATAACCAATAAAAGTGAATCATATTACATATATATATAAACCATAAAAGTGAATTTGGTTTCATAACGGCCATGAAATAAAACATACCTCAATCATATAAAGATACTAATTGAACTATTAGATCATTTCCTACAAGGTATGAGTAACATCAATAGATGTGATCTCATATTTTTTTTTGAAATATCCTCTAAAACAATTTCTTGAGGAAAATATCATTTCTTGTTTGAAAAATAGATTATAATACATAAAACCATTAAAATATATAATTTCATCAAAAAATTCAGTGAAATCATATAAATATTACATTATATAATTTTGAAACCTTTTTTCCTTAGAATCATTTAAAATAATATTAAAAACATATTAAAAACCATTTTCCTTGAAATCACATGATATATTTTAATGAAACGTAAAATGAATCAATAAAAATGTCATTGAAAATACATTGAAGAAATATAAATAAATATTGAAAATTATTTGAAAAATATTTTTATTGAAATCTTATAAAAGAATGAATAAAACTATATGAGAATCAATTCATTCTAAATCATTTTGAGAAATTGTAAATAATAATTTAAAATATTTTTTAAAATATTTTCAATGAAAACAAATAATAAAAGCGTATAAAATTTATGAAAATGAAATTAATGAATTTTTTTTAAGAACAAATTTCATAAATATTATCATTTTTATCAATGAAATGAGATCTTCTAATAAATGATGGTGGGTAAATCAGTTTATGTCTTATTATTGTGAAAAGAACATTCCTTCCACACGGTAAAAAGGATATAAATGTCCAGTGTTCTAAAATAAATAATAATTTTAAAAATAATAGACTCGTAAGAGGTAAAAGGAGTAAAAATAGGATTTTAGATATTATAGGGGAATGAAACAATGTTCTTGTAATCAATTTTATGAAAACATTGATTTTTGACAAAAGAGAGGGTAATGTCGGGCTTTCCATGAAACAGTTTCTTAATGACATAATGTACCAAAAGTTTTAAAATGTTACCTATACAAAATTATATCATGAAATAACATCATATAAATAATTCATGAATATTATTGAGATATGGATCATAATATTTCATCAAAGGAAGAATAATCATAAACAATATTAAAAAGCAACGAGATTGTCTACAGAACTCTTATAACGTGGTATCTTGGTATCGTTGATCTCCATTTAAGGAAATGAAACCAAATAGAAGCATATAATATCAATAAATATTTATATTTATAATATGGAATTTAAATTTTTTTATATTAACCCGAAAAAACATTTTAGGTGTATAACAAAAACATGAGTCTCAAAGAAGACAATTTAATGGAAATTTTTATTAATGATTTGGTAAATTTTAAAACCTAATCCTCATGAAACATGGCTAATAAAATGGGAATGATAATACAAATTATATAATGTAAAGTTTGACAATATTAAAATCATAGGATATAAATACACCACAAAAATGTAACGAGTGGTTAACATAGCTTATATCAAACAGAAATTAAAAGTGAGATGAAATATCAATACCTTGTGACTAGGCTCTCTCTGTACTCATACATGCTTCCTATTTAATAAATATATGTTCATTAAAAATATTTTCAAAAAATAATAAAATTATATATATTACCATATTATGTTTATTTACAACATTATATTAACTTCTTGTTAATGATCTATCATTAAGGTCACACTCCTGGTAATATTCACTTTGTTCTTCGCATGTGTCTTATATTGTTATATACATGGTAATTATACATATATAATGATAAAAAAATGTATACCATTATTGAAATATCAAGTATATACATTATATTTTTATTATAATATTATATATAATCCAAAATTATGAAATGAAATACACTATTCATAGAGATAGTAAACCATAAATACATCTGATCAATATTTCTGATTTCATTTTCCTATTAAACAAATATGTAAATTACATATTTATATATATTTATGTATATATATAACTATTAAGATAGAATGAACGTATCATATATATCATATAATATTATTTATCCAACCCTTAATATGTTTCATGTGGTGTGTGAATGAATGTTGTTACCTTGAGTGGGTGGTAGTCCACACTTACAAAAATGAGATTATCTTATTAAAACAAAATTGAATGTAAATATATGTGTGTTGTAAAAAAACAAAAATACAAAAATACATTTTAAATATAATATATAAAATATATAAAAATATTTTCCATCATAATGGCCACCATGATTTGTGGTAAAGGATAAATGAACAATCATCGTTTTGTGAGATAGTAGTTCACCATTCACAGAAATAGTATATTCAACATCAATTAGATGGAGGTATGAGTAATTGTATTTCATCCAATTTACATAACACCATACTATTATATATAGGATAATGATTTTATCACATAATAAAGCGATAATAAACGAGGTGGGATAGATAATGAAAATAATGGAAATGGGCAGGAGAAAAGATGTTATATCTTAATTGAGATACTCCATTGGGTTTATCCCAAAAGGCATCCTTATAATATTTTTTTCCAAATTATAGAATTCCATGTAGAAACAAGGATTTTTGGGAGTAAATATGGGAATATCTTGTACAAATGGAATTGTTTTTGAAGGTGTGAGTATGGGGTATAGTTGGGGGTCTTATTTAGGGAAGGAAAATGACTCACTAGAAATTTTAGAAAAAAGTTAGGTGTGAATATTTAATTACATAGAAATATTCATTCAAAACCAAAAAAATCAGTAATGAATGGTTTTTGTAAGAAATATGGATAGAAAATGGGAATTGGATATGTTTATAGTTCATTTTAACCCTTAATTATAAGTTGTAGTCCCAAATTATTATTAATTTGGCCATAATTGATTTGATTATTTTTAATTACTTGTACTAATCATTTTGGTCATAAATTAAAAGTATTCTTATTAAAAACTAAATATTAGATGAAATAAATTTTTGTATGCCTGTTTTTTTAAATCTAACTCAAATAAGAGGAAAAATTAATAATAGTGCTTATCTTGTTAAGGGGATGAAATATGTGTGTTTAAATTAGAAAAAACATCAAAAGAGTGTTTTGATTTTTTTATGTTTACAAGTGAATGTGATTTTAATGAATTAAATTTTATTAATACAGGAAATATTTATAAAATGTTTCCTAAATAATATTTATAATATGATTTGAGATTAATAATTATTTAGAAAAATTGTAGTTTTTAGCTAAAAAATAGCACTTTATACTATTAATAAAAAATGAACTTTCTTAGAAAAATTCGAAACAATTAAGTCTAGGATAATTAAAAAATTATGAAATCATAAATAAAGTTTATTTTTTAAAAGAAAGGTTAAAAATATTACTATAATTAATATTATTATTAAATTTGGTATATTCAAGATAATGTGTTTTAAAAAATAAATTAACATTACCAAAGAAATCACATCATTCATTATCAATATGTATTATTTACAAAAAAATAAAAAAACATTTAGAAAAGTAGTTGTTAATATTACAATAAATTTTTTCAATGGTTAGTTGTTAATAATATCATTTAATTATATATATATATATATATTCATAATGATATTTTCAAAAAACTCATTGTTGTGTGCATCGTACTCCAAGTAAGTTATTCTTAAAGTGTAATCCAAAATGGTATTGCGTTCATTGAAATCCATGTGGGTATTGTATGTGAATAGAATGTATAAATTATTTTTTAAAAATATATTTATATAATTATTTACACATAAAATTGAAATTTAAAATATTGAAATGAATAATTAATTTGAAAAACATATTTCCCAAAATCTCGGGGTGTGACATTTGACTTCCCGTAAAATGGATGTCGCCATCAAAAATCATCTGGCTAAACAATGATTTAAAACATTAATGTTTCATTCATAGAAAAAAAATATATAAATTGATTCTAAAGAATCCCTTAAAAAGGGATATTTTTAACTATAATGGTTACCCAATGTAATATACATCTCTGTTTCCATATTGGAGAACATAGGTTTGGTGTGATGAAATGACATGGAGGAAAAGAGTAAATATTCATAGGATGTGATTTTGGTCATCCATAAAAAACAATTTGAATGATCAAAGGAAACTGGAGTGACTCATTTTAATAAATATATTATTATTTAAAAGGACATCGACTCAATGAAAATTATTGTATTAGGAAAAACAACTAATCACAGTCAAAATGTTGAGTAAAACTTGATAAATTTATATAATTTTTTTCTTGGGTTGTGCATTAAAAAAATTATAATACATCCATTACCACATGGAATTAATGTCTAGAAATTAACAATAATGAATAAGTTACTAGAATATAACTTTAATTTATAATATTTCCAATAGGTAATAAAATTTATAAAAATTAGTCTCTTAAAAACAAAATGCATTAATCAATAAAAATAAAAAGTTACAGTTATAGTTGATTATAAATATTTATTAATTAAAAATAAATAAAAATTAACAAGGACATCGTGTAGGCTAGTTGTATGTGTGAAACACATACAATCCTTCAGTCATCGATTCAAGACTAATGGCTCTGTTATACTTCACTGGTTATCACCTGACATACATGATGTCCTTTTTTAAAACCACTCAAATATATTAAATAATGTGGTAATAATTTATATGATATTAATAGTTGAATATCATTTAATCTATATTTATGAACACAAACTCAGTACACAAATAATTCCTCCGAATCTTAACTAAAACATCAAATGAAAAGATTTCCATTTAACCCTTCTCAAATCTGAAAATCTAAATTAATAGAAAAATGAGTCACGAAATTTTATTAACATTGATTTCCCAATATAACACAAATTATATCACGGTTGTAACATTCCAAACATATGAATACCATCCTTATATATTCTAATGAAACAAGATTACAACATTAATTACCATAAATCTGTTTAGAAAACATGCATGATTCTTCATTCCAAATAATATTTTATTTTCCTATTAAATCCATTTTTTTAATTTTTATTAGTGGGTGCAAAATCCACCTATAATCCTGTCATTACATAGTTCCAAGGTAATAAATATTTTCAAATTTTCTTATTCATTTCCCACGTATCATTATCCATATAACATTATCTTATCATAAATTACATATTAATGGTTAACTTACATTAGTCAAAATATCCTCTTGTCATTAATAACATCACATGACCATATGGAATGTTCCACGCAAACATGAAAATACATAGTGAATAAAATAAGTAAAATATCATTTTATATTTCATTAATCAAAACTTTTTAATCCAAATTCATAAATAACTTAATTACTTCATCATTAATCTATTAATAATAATACATCTTTCCTTTCCCATTTCATCTGTAGTATCATCGTCATCAATACTGTAACCATTACTCACACAAAATTGTAAATTACCATCACGAAATTATAACTTGGAATATTGGTTGGAATATTGGCCATTTTATCAACATGTAAAACACAAATCCTTTGATGAAAACATAGAGGGTCCAAAATTCCCATCCCTTTCATTAACCTAGATCGTCAATTTTCCATACAATTACATGAGTTTTTTAATTCTTTTCCATACTCAATAAACATTCTTGTTCCTCTAATACATTCATATAGGTTATTGGTTCCATATTCATGACATAAATAAAATTGAATCTTCTTTCTATTATGGTGTTAATTACCCAATCTCTCAGCAAACTCTTTAATTTTCCTTGGTGAGTCTGAGAGATGGTTTAGGTAAACATTGTTAGTCATTTTCAGAGAAAACAAATTAGGAATTATAATTAAATCCAGCACAGCATTAATCATCCCACCTGACTGCTCACTAGAAAATCATCAATCACATTCAACATTAAATCAGTTCCTTTCAGTTCCAACCATTGGACAAAATCAGAAGTGTAGTGTGATGTTTTATTAATATAGAAGTAAATCACATAGTTATGAAAATAATTTCATATAGTATATCTATGTGAGGACAACTCTATAATCTACGACACCCTAGGTATCATTATTTCAATCATGGAATACTTATATTTAAAACCATAAAAATGGTTCTTGTAGAGTTTCTAAATTCCCAAAGAATATCTCCTAGGAGTGTCAAATAATGTGTGAAACAAGGCCGCTTGTGGTTAATTAGATTATCTAGAGTCATGATAGTAATATCATTTTAGAGTTTTTACCCTAGATACATTTATGCTATGTCCACATCCACTTATTATATCTGGACAGGAATATATGGAATAGAATCTACTCACTCTATCCCTTAGTAAAATTAAAGTACATTTTTTTGAATGTTGCGTTGTCCCTATAATTATCCTTAGATACATCCATAGACATATAATTATAAATATACCTTGGTATCTGACTAAAGTTATCTTATCCTTGTTTCCAAATGTTAATTATAACTTCTATCGGATACCAACATTATACACTCATGATTTATAAGAATTTAAATTACATATCATTGTAGAATACATAAAAATTATACAAACTGTAACACCCCAGGAAAATAAAGAATATGAATTTTTTATATTTATCCATATTTGTGAATAAAATATTAATATTTCTTTAATGGGGATGCTATGCTCGATGGCGTACCCAATACACAACAACGTGTTTCTTGGAAATCTTACGTTGCACTCTAATAAAAAAATAATATTATTTTAAATGGTAGTTAATGCCTAGCCATTGTAATGGTGGGAATGAACAGAACTAACTATAAAATGATAATATATGTTTGTAAAATATTTTGACTTTTTACAATAAATGTTAGAGGATTAAAAATGCGAATGAATCCAATTTTAATCGTAAACATTCTAATATTCTTTAAAAGGTCGATTAACCGCCTTTTGATGGAGAACCTATATTAAATCTACTTTTTGACAATTTTATGTCTCATATTTGACAAAATAAAAATCTTCTTTAGAATTGGGACACCAAAATTTACTTTGTGTAAATTTTTCGTATTTTTCCGATAAAGTTCATTTTTTAATGAATAGTGAAAAATGTTGTATTTTAATTCAAAAACTCTTTTAAATCTAATTTATTTATATTATTAGATTATCTTTTTAATTTTTTTTAATGTAAAATTAGAATATATTTTTACCATTTAATACAATAATGGTCATTGTAATTAATTTCACTTTGAAATTGGACTTAAACTAGTGTCAATCTTTTAATAGATATTGTTACTTAAAAACACGCAATTTGTTTTGACAGTGGGAATTAATTATTATATTAATTAATGTAACTTATATGTTTTGAATTTTTTAAAATAGACATAATTTTTGAATTCGTAATATCAAATAAAGCTTAGGGTGAAGTTTGGGTATTTTCTGAAAAACTTCAATTTTTGATGAATAGTGAAACCACAATGTGGTACTTAAAAAAACTGATTTTTAGTTTAAATGAAATTTTACCACCTCTATGTATTGAATTTCAAAAATCCAACATACATGGATTTAATTAAAGACGTAAAATGTGGTTCAATGGGATTAAAATAACTTTTTGGTTAATAGTAACTTTTAAGTTTTTAATCGCGATTAGAGGTAATTGGTGTAATTTAAGGTAAAAATAATGTTTTAATAATATGAAATGACCTAGACACATGTCCTACCCTCATTGGATGTGTCAGGACCGACCCAAAAAATCCATGGGTCAACTTGGTGACCCCATACATCCACTTTGGTTGGAAAATGACATAAATAACTTTTTATTTAAAGTTAAAATAAATATGTCACAAGCATGAGTTGTTTTACTAAAACAATTTTTAAACTGGGTTATAAAAGTCATATTTTTGACTATAACTATTCATTAGAAAGATAAATAATTTTCCTATATCATGATATTTTTTTTATATTTTTTAGACATTAAATAAATTAAATTATTTATGACATCATGATGATCCAGTGATTACCTCATTAATAAAGGATTTAAATAAAATGAAAAGATAATGTTAAAACTAAAACATACACTTGTCAAAGAACTATTGGATGAGTTTATTTCAAACCTTTACCATATTATCCTCGAAATAAATCAATGTGGGGCCTTTAAAATCTGAAACGCATTTGAAAATAAAGTAACATTTTGTAACATTCCAAGAGTGCCCCTCCTCTCCTCTTATAAAAGGCCCCCACCTCTACCACCTTACCCACACCTATAAAGCATTTTGCTCAGAAAACACCTGATCTTTTTGTCTCTCCACATCCATATCTTACTCCTAGAAGCCTCTCTTTGGGAAGAAGTCTTCCCAATGAAGCCTTTGAGCTCAAATCAAAGAGAGATACCCGATTTTAAGGTAATGTCTTCACTTGTGTTCTTTTGTTTTATTTTTCTTCTCCAACCCCCTAAACAATTTTATTCATTTATTTTGTAACAAATACATTATCATAAATATAATAGAATGTTTTTATAAGAATTATTATAGCTACACTTACAAACAAATACATCTAATGGTTAAAGAACATACTGTTTCTGTGGATGGTGAATTTCTACCTCACGAAACGATGATTGTTCAATATTCTTTTAACACCCTCAAAGGTGGCCATTAAGATGTAACTATATTTATATATGATATATAATATGTTTATTTTTTTACTTAAGATTATTTATTTTTCATGTATGGAATACCTTTATGGTTTCCATTATGGTTAAACGCGATATCTTCATTTTAGGAAGTGCGGACTACCACCCCCTCAAAGTGATTTGATTCGTTAATACCATATGTGGTACTTATAAAGGATAGATTTAATGATATTATATATGATACCATACTGGAATTATAATACTATTATGTATCATTATGTTTTAATTCCATTAAATAAGAAATAGAAATGGAAGTAGCGTTCATGCGTACGTACGGCTTACCGTCTCCTTGAACGGTGTTTTTCATTTCTTACCTCAAAATATTATGTAATATTATTAATTCATGTATATAATGGATATATATGATATATATTATATATACATAATGAATGTAATTCTGGATATAATATATATTTTACCACTTGAACAACTTGTAATTATAAAGAGTTTATTTTTGACTCATGTAGCAATGATCTACAAAATGACCATTATTAACTTAAATAATCACATAGTGTTCATAGCATGGTAGTAAGTGATATAAAAGTAACAATGAACATAAAAAAGGTTCTCAAGCAATTATAAATTAACTCAAGTTTATTATTCAGGAGATTAAAAGAACGATCGAGTCAAGTCGGACCCGAGGTAAGGGATCCTACCTCTCTCTTTCTTTTTAAGTACTCCCTTTTATGTCATTTCTTTTATGATCATATTTATTATGTTTAGGGATGTTATTTAATATTACTCCTTTTTTAATTTTTATGTTCATATTATGAGATACCCTATTTTATCTCATAAATCCAATTTGGAATTTTTAATTGTCGCCGTTAGGCTGCCGAAATTTCATAAGGGGCTTTTTATCTCACATTTTGTTTTCTTGAGATTCATGTTACATTTGCCAATATTTCCTTTTGAGTGGTGTATATACTATCAATTATTATACTCTTTGTATAACATACTTTTGTTTATTAGTATTTACATCAATGTTGTATTTTCCTTCTTTCATGGGGTGTACATTTTGAATGTTACCCAAATCAGTAAGGGAGCCTTTCACCCTCCTCTTCCTAAAAGACTTCTTTTGTTATGTCTTTTAATTTTCATCTTATTATGTGGGGATACGATCTTATATATCCTCATTTTCATAAATTTTATGTCCAAGTGATGATATAACCTTTATCACTCTCATAATCTCTTTTTCTAAAATTTGATGTGACGCCGTTAGGCTATCAAGGGAATTTCATAACCCAATTTCGTTTTCTTTGGGTTCAACAAGTAGTTATTGAATATGTCATCGTTTGAATATGTGTGAATGACCTTTGATTATTTTACACTTAATATCCACTTATATTGGGTGTATTTATATTTTTCACACATAATTATGACATTGATTTATCCTTAATTTAAGGATACCATCTTTATAATGGATTTAATCTCAATTTACATTTCCATTGAGACTTCATTATTGTTATGCACCAATTCACTCTTATATGGTGTATATACTATCATTTGGAATATTATATCATTAATCACATTATTCTCATGATATTATAATGTTTTGATTAAATTTTATTCCTCAATTATTGCATTCAAGTGTCTATCATTTTGGTAAAAACACTTTAACTAAAATATCATTTTAAATGTTTTAATGATTTGATCTTATAAATATTTCTCATTAATATCCATGTTTTCAAAATAGTATTAAGGAATTAATTATATGTATATTAATGGTTTAAAATGTTCAAATATTCAATGTCGTATGGGACACATTGATTTAAAAATATCTTTATTAAATGTTTTAAATGGTTTTGAAAATGTTGTTTAGAATGGATTCGTTATTTCAATATCTTAAAATGACATATTGTTATTGCAATTTGGGAATGTTATCTTTCCTCTATTCTTAATTTATGTTCAATGGTTATGTTATGGTTCATGGGAATTGTTATGAAGACGGGTGGTTCCGTGATAATCTAAGGGCGGGTGATCACGATATAGCTCTCCAATGCATTGTGTAACGTGAAGGAGTTAAGCATTAAGGTTTCTCCAAAGAGATTTAGGGAATATACTGTGATGAGTATTCCAAACGCAACCAAGATGGTTACTCCCTACATAATAATGTTACGAATGCCTCAAGTTACCTTTATATCATATGATTTCTATGAATTATTCATGATTTGATGAGGTATGTTAAAATTCTTATGTTTTATGAGTAAATTATGATTTCATACATGGACTACTGTTTTCTTTTCTTACTTTCATATCCCTTACTGAGCTTTTTATGCTCATCCCATGTTTTTGAAATGTTTTTCACAGGTCAAGGAAAAGGTGCATGTTATGATGATAGTGTCAAGGAAGTGTCAAGAAAGAATCCATGTTTTATTTTAAATATGTTTTTATTGATGGGGAAAAAGGAATACTATCTTTTATGTGACCACTTTGTTTAAATGTGGAATGTAATTCATGATTTATGATCTAACTTTATAAAACACTAAACCTGAAAATATCCTCAATGTGTAATCTTGTAATAACTCAAGATTAAGTAAGGTTTATGTTTGGGGCCTTATATTTGGTATCAAAGGTTGGTTTAGATAACTTTAGAGGTTAGGGTATTCTCTAAGCATAAGTGACATTACCATAATGGATCGGGTTTCAGAAAGATTCATAGTTTTTAGATAAAGTGAATGAGTAAGTATACCTTAGACTTTATCTTACTCATTAGTACATTATAATTTTGTTGATATAATCACACTGAAATTTTTTATTTTAGTAAATGGATGGATCTAGCAGGAACCAAAGCGACAATGGGTTTGAAGGAAACTGTGTTGGTTCTCTGATTAAGAGACTGGATGAAATGTGGGATTCAATGAGGAAACTCGTGGTTGTTATAAACAACTATCAAGGAGTCATGATCAATAACTTGAACCATGGTATGTTCTTTAATGCATCATGTACGAGATGATCAACTCGATGTGGAAGTTCAGGTAATAATTATAAAGGTAACCATTATAGTTTATATGATCCTTACTTTTGAGGTAATTATGAGTTTCTGTATGTTATAATGGAAAATGAAAGGCATGATATAAAATTGAGGTTAAAATATTTTATGATCATTTTTGAATATTTTATCTCATTTTTGGGAATGTTTTAAGAATTATATAGTTTTTGAAAAGGGACAACACGCAGACCGTCTGACAACCCGTCGCATCGGACGAAGCTGCGGGAATCAAACCCACAACCAAAGTGCAGCTGGTATTTATTGCCTATCACTGGACTACGTGATGTACCTGGTTAGTTTGAATGATTCTTTTTAGTTAGGTGATTTTATGATATAAGAGTAACTTGATTTTTGGTTATCAATGGAAATGATTAGCCTATCATGGAGGATATGTGATTAGGGTAATTACTTTTCAGTATGAAACTGTAATTGTAACTGATATTATTTTGGAGAAAAATGTAAAAATTTATCTTAGGAGACTATGTAATTAATCATTCAGAGAATTGGGTTTCAATCTTAGTTTGGTTTACATTGTTGAATTTTATGGATAGATGTTTATTGAATGGTCTTTTTTGAACATTGGGTTTTGTTTGACAAAATTTAGAGATTAAGAATAGATTTTTTTTATAAAGGATTATCCTTTTGGGTATTATTTGAACACATACTAACCTTTTTGGTTTTAGTTTTGGTTAAGGTCTAAATACATGGGACGTATATTGTTCTATTTTGTGGATTAGGTGATTATCTAGAAGTTTATTATAGCTCTCTTAATGTGAACAATTCATTCCAAATACTCGTCTTTTGGAGAAAATATGAGTTCGTGTAAGATATCAAGTAAAAGTAGAAAGTCAACATGAAATTAAAGTATACTTACTTATGATTTAGTTAAGCTCATAAATAAATTCCCCAATGAAAAGTAACTTAAAACAAAAATGTTGAATGTTAATTTTTCTTACTGGGGAATCAAATACTGTTTAACTCATTACATGTTTATGATTTTCTTGTTGTTAACTTTCTCCGAGACATGTTTATTATCACTCTCCATTAGAAAATGACCCTTTGTTTTTTCCACCATATCCATATTTTCATACTTGGAATCCTTGTATGGGTTAACTCAGGTGACATTTGTACTTCTCTCCCATTCTTTTAAAGTGATTGTTTTACAGACTCTTGTTCCGATGTGGGATTTTCAATAAAGCTTCTAAGCCCAATTTTAAAATTTCGAGGACACAATTCCCAAAAGGGGGGAAGGATGTAACACCCTAGGTAAATAAAGAATATGACATTTTCATATTTATCCATATTTTTTAATAAAATATTAATTTTACTTTAAAGGGTACGCTATGCTCGATGGCGTACCCAATACGCAACAATGAGTTTCTTGGGAATCTTACGTTGCACTCTAATAACAAAAAATATTATTTTAAATGGTAGTTAACTCCTAGCCGTTGTAATAGCAGGAATGAACCGAACTAAATACAAAATTATTATATATGTTTTTCAAATATTTATACTTTTTATAATAAATGTTAGAGGATTAAAAATTCGAATGAATCCAATTTTAAGTGTAAGCATTCTAATATTCCTTAAAAGGACGATTAACCGCCTTTTGATGGCGATCCTATTTTAAATCCCCTTTTTGAAAATTTTATGTGTTATATTTGACAAAAAAATTCTTCTTTAGAATCGGGACATCAAAATTTACTTTGTGTAAATTTTTGGTATTTTTCTGATAAAGTTCATTTTTAATGAATAGTGAAAAATGTTGTATTTTAATTCAAAACCTCTTTTTAGTCTAATTTATTTATATGATTAGATTATATTTTTAATTGTTTTTAATGTGAAATTAGAAAATATATTTACCATTCAATACAATAGTGGTCGTTGGAATTAATTTCACTTTGAAATTGGACTTAAAATAGTGTCAATCTTTTACTAGATATTGTTTCTTAAAAACACGGTATTTTTTTGACAGCAGGAATTAATTATTAAATTAATTAATGTAACCTATATGTTTTGAATATTGTAAAATAGACATCATTTTTGAATTCAGAATGTCAAATATATCTTATGGGGATGTTTTGGTATTTTTCTGAAAAACTTCAATTTTTTATGAATAGTGAATCCACTAAGTGGTACTTAAAATAACTGATTTTTTGTTTAAATGAAATTTTACCACCTCTGTGTTCTGAATTTAGAAAATCCGACATACATTGTTGTCATTAAGTAGTAAAATTTGGTTCAATGAGATTAAAATAATTTTTTTTGAAATAGTAACTTTTAATTTTTTTAATCGCGATTAGAGGTAATTAGTGTAATTTAGTGTAAAAATAATGTTTTAACAATATGAAATGACCTAGACACTTGTCCTACCCTCATTGGATGTGTCATGTCCGACCAAAAAAATCCATGGGTCAACTTGGGGACCCCATGGAGCCACTTTGGTTGGAGAATGACATAAATAACTTTTTATTTGAAGTTAAAATAAAAATGTCACAAGCATGAGTTATTTTAGTAAAATGATTTTTAAATGGGGTTATACAAGTAATATTTTTGACTATAAATATTAATTAGAAAGATAAATATATTTCATACATCATGATATTTTGTTTATAATTTTTAGACATTAAATAAATTAAATTATTTATGACATCATGATGATGCAGCGATTACCTCATTAATAAAGTATTTAAATAAAATGAAAAGATAATGTTAAAACTAAAACATACACTTTTCAAATACCTTTTGGATGAGTATATTTCAAACCCTTACCACATTATCCTCGAAATACATCAATTTGGGACCTTTAAAATTCGAAACTCATTTGAAAATAAATTAACATTTTGTAACTTTCCAAGAGTGCCCCTCCTCTCCTCTTATAAAAGGCCCCCACATCTACCACCTTAACAACACCTCTCATGCCTTTGGCTTGGCCAACCCCTACTAATTTTGTCTCTCCACATCCCTATATTACTCTTAGAAGCCTAACGTTTGGCAGAAGACTTCCCAAGGAAGCCTTTGAGCTCAAATCAAAGAGAGATACCCGATTTTAAGGTAATGTCTTCACTTCTGTTATTTTGTTTTATTTTGCTTCTCCAAACCCCTAAACTCTTTTTATTAATTTCTTTTGTAACAACTCAAGTATATTAAATATACTAGGATTTTGTTATAAGAATTATTATAGATACACTTACACACACCTACATCTAATGGTTAAAGAACATACTGTTTCTGTGGATGGTGAATTTCTGCCTCACGAAAAGATGATTGTTCAATATTTTTTTAACACCCTCAAAGGTGGCCATTAAGATGTCACTATATATATATATGATATATAATATGTTTATGTTTTACTTAATATTCTGTATTTTTCATGTATGGAATACCTTTATGTTTTCCATTATGGTTAAACACGATATCTTCATTTTAGGAAGTGCGGACTACCACCCCCACAAAGTGATTTTATTCGTTAATACCATATGTGGTACATATAAAGGATAGATTTAATGATATTATATATGATACCATACTGTAATTATAATACTATTATGTTTAATTATGTTTTAATTCCATTAAATAAGAAATAGAAATGGAAGTAGCGTTCATGCGTACGTACGGCTTACCATGTAAAGACCCGTAAAATTCTCTGGAAATTTTTTCTTAATTTTCTTTGGATTTTTCAAGAACGCAGTTTCTGACGGCACCTGATTCCGAGGCCCGGAGTTCCCGGAATCAATTTCCGAAGTTTGGCTCGGGTATATTCAGTGAACGAACGAGCGGGAATTTCTAACTTTTGATGCAGTGCTCAGAATTGAAATCTGAGGGCACCGATGAACTCGCAGAGCCGATATTCACTTAAGGAGACCTTTTCCGAAGTTGTGTTTATTGCGGGACGAAAGTTAGATTTGAGGGAAATTATAAGAAGTTAAATAAAAATGTGGAAACACTTTTTATTTTTATTTGGTTGGTTAACTTCTCCCAAAGGGAGTTAAAGGTGGGACCCACATCCACTTAACCTCCCTTGGGAGGATTAAGTGTGGTGGGGCCCACACGAACCCCAACTACTCATCTCCTCTCAAAACTCCCCTATAACTCCCCTTTTAAATGAACTTGGCAACTTAGCTTATTAAATGGGTTGAGTTGTATATTTTTTTAAACCTTTGAATTTCAAAAGGTTTGGTTGAGTAAATAAAATAACCCCCTAGCTTATTTTATTTGGTTAGAATTATTTATCCTCTTGAGAGATTTTGAAGCCTTCTTCTTCTCCTTCTTCTTCTTCAACTTTGACGAAGAACGAAAAGAACCTTCGAGCTCCAACGAAGAACTCCGCACCTCTCTTCTTCGTAGCCGGTTGTTTCCGAAGATCGACGACGTCTTCCGTGTCAACGAAAGGGAACGCCGCTTCCTCCTCGGACTTCCTTCGTCGGCTTACGATGATTCGCCAATGACGTACCTCTTCGGACGTACCTCTTCGTCAACGGATTTGACGAACGATTACCGCGACGCCCGACCTCTGCAACGTTGTCTTCTGTGGGTCGTTGACGATCATCGATCTTGAAACCAAGGTAGGAGTTGTTGTTGGTTATTTTATTTATTCTCGTACTTGGTTCTAGCATGACAAACATGAGTATAATTATTTATGTGTTATCGTCTAACGAGAGGGGGGGTCGGACAGCACAAACACGGCCGAATTCCCCCTCCTTTTTTCTTGATTAGGATTTTCTTGTGGATGAACAAGATGGTGTGGTGCCGTCGCACCACGTGGAAATTCGCATGGTTATATTGTGCGACGCCGTCGCGTCGCACCGTGGAAGGATCATCATGAACGCGACGCCGTCGCGACGCGTAGACGAAAACCGAAGGCGCCGCGCCCGGAGCGGGGCCGCGGTGGAGGGGTGCGGTGCCTTCGCGCCGCGCCGGACGACGAACACCGCGGCTGGTTCCGAGCCGCGGCGGGACGAGAGGACGGGCGGCTCGCCGGGCCGTCGGTGTCGGAAGCCGGAAGGGGACCGGCTTTGCCGGTCCCTTTGAAGAAAAACCGGCCGACCAGGTGGCCGGCCGGAAGGACAAAGACCGGGGGAATTAAATTCCCCCGGCCAGGTTAATTGCCCCCCCATTATGAGAGGGGGGCCGGTTTCATTAAGGGGGGCAGGCGGCCCCCCGTTTTTCCTCAAGGCAGGCCCCCACGAGGGGGGCCGGTTTCCTCCAAAGGGGCGGCTTCAGCCGCGCCGCCAGCTGGGAAGTGGGGTCCATGCCCCCCGCGCGTGGCACCGAGCGGCGCTAGGCCGCGCCGCCGCCAGCCGGGCCGCGCCACCGTGCCGCCGCACCGCCGCCGGCCGGGCCGGGTCGGACCCGGGTCGGGTCGACCCGGTTCGGGTCGACCCGGTTCCGGCCGACCCAGGGGGGGTCGGGCCGGGTCGGGCTGGACCCAGACCCCCCATTTTCGAACCGATTTCGGTCTTTTGTCCATAACATGAGCTACGGACCTCCAATCAATGAACCATCAGCGACGATGCGATCCTTGGATCGAGACGGTCTATTCGGTATATCACACTCAAAGTTTCGGAATACTTTGAGTTCCTCCAGGTTGGTTCGTACACGAAACCAACCGGGCCCTGGGAGTGGAAACACTCATATCTTGAGCTACGAACTTCCGATTGATGTGTCGTCAGCTTTTTTGTTTTCCTCTTAGTGAGACGGATCATTTGGAATACTCCGCCCGAGGTTTGGACGTAGGTGGAGTACGGTCGGGTTGGTTTAGCCTTAAAAACCAACCAGGCCCCTGGGACGAAAAAGCCAATAACTCTCAGACCGGGCGTCCGATCGAACCGCCGTCAGTTGCGTTGAGTTCCTGTTGACGTTACAGAACTTTTGGATACATCAAATCTGGAATTTGTGACAGTTGATGTATCAGCCTCTTGGCTCGTGGAGCGGACCTTCCCGAACAAGCTTGCTGTGTGCGGGAACCCTAGTGCTGTATGCGACTGTGACTATGACTGCTACTGCTACTGCTACTGATACTGTGACTGTGACGACGACAGTACAGAGATCCTGTGTGGATTTGACGACGACTACAACACTTAGCGATACTACGTGGATCAGTGCTACAGGTCCTGTGTGGGCTCGATCCTGTGTGGGTCTTTACGCTCAGTGGTCCTGTGTGAACCAGCGCCTACAGGTCCTGTGTGGGCCCGATCCTGTGTGGGTCTTTGCGGGGGTTAGTTACCTATCGATCCTTCGTGGGTCCGATGACATAGATGTATCAGAGATCATCTTTATCATCTTTCGAAGAAGTATACCTGTGTGAGCTGAATCCTGTTACTTTCCTGTGTGGATTGTGTTGTACTATCCTGTGTGGATTTCGTTTTGCTTCATGTCTGGAATACGTATACTTTCCTATGTGGACTGAGTTGTACTCGGGCTCGGAGGCTGGAGCATATTGGAATTGATGACTTAGGTATATGTATGGGCATATACCTAAGCAGTGTTGGTTGTTACTTCGTAATTTTATCTTCCTTTGTGTTTTATCCTTTGTGGATTTTTGGAGACCTTCGGGGGTCTCGGGGTCCCTACTGAGTAGCTTATACTCACCCCTACACGGGCTATTCCCACACTACGTTGTGTTGGTTGCAGATGACGGACAACGTTGATCTTGGCTGAGGCTTGCAGAGCAGGACGTTTCCTGGAGGTGGACCACTGGGTGGGACGTACTCGGAGCGGACGGTGGGACCCATAGAGCAGTGGAGCTATCTATACCCACCCTTCAGGTGCGATCTCCAGTGAACAGCTCGGTGTAGCGGCTTTTACTTACAGTTGTTGTTTTCCCTTTCGAGTTGTACTTTACTTTCAGTTTGGGTTTGTATACTGGCCCATTTACTTTTCCGCACTTTCAGTTGTACTCTGTTTTTACTTAGTGTTTACTTTCCGCTTGCTTACTCTGTGGTGTTTGTTTAATTTACAAAGGCAATGAATTCCCTTTTTACCTGGATTTACGCCTTGGTGCTAGTCGCCAGCCCCTGGCCTATGGAAGGCGGGATTGGGGTAGTCACGACAAGGACCCCGAGGATGGGTCGTGACAAATTGGTATCAAAGGAGTTCGGTTCTACCGCGAACTCTGATCTTTTCTATGTGAAGAAATAATGTTTAGTGTATTGAGTGTGGTTATCAGTCCAGGGAGTCCAGTGTTGGTGCGGTGGCCGACGTATCCGTACACCAGGACCCTGACTTCTGATTTCCGACTTAATGCACGAAAACATTGATTGCGTGTGTGTTTCAATGTTTTCTTTGTGATTACTTATATCAGCTCACCAGGTATACTGTTCTGACTGTGGCGCACCTGTTTCCTTTTCAGGATGGCCCCACGACGGTAGCCATCTAGGGTTTCGAGAGTTGAGTGTGACGACAGACCACCGAGCGACGAGGCCTCAGTGCCGGGCCCTTTGTCAGCAGTGGCACTGGCGGTAGCTCTACCCGTCGAGCCACGGATACTTCCAGCACCAGCCGCTGACGATGCACGTCGCCTCAGCACACTGCATGAGTTTCAGCCCCAGTGTCCACCCAGGTTTCGTGGGGAGACGGATCCCCAGGCAGCCGAGGACTGGCTGGAGGCAGTGGTACATGTGCTTAGGCTAGTGAGGACACCAGCAGACCTCATCGTGATCCTCGTTGCGATCCTACTACATGGAGCAGCAGGACGATGGTGGAGCATGATGCTCCAGGTGCACGATGAGGCATCTATACTTTGGATGGACTTTGAGAGCCTCTTCTGCTCGGAGTTCGTCCCAGCCACCCTTCGTGCAGTGCGTATCCAGGAGCTTCCCCACCTGCGGCAGGGCAGCATGACGGTCGCTCAGTACTCGGCGAGATTTACCGATCTATCGCGCTACTCGACTGATATGGTACGGGACCCATTCTTCCGGGCCCGGACCTTCGAGTAGGGTTTGAGACACGAGATCAGGGAATCACTGATCTCCCTCAGTATACCGACTCAGACAGGAGTACTGGAGCGGGCCCTTTTGATCGAGAGCTTCCTTGCTGAGTCTACACCAGCACAGAGACCCACCGCAGGGTGGCACGTGGCAGAGTCATCTGTAGCAGGCAGTCGACGGATGACTCAGGGGTCAAGGCAGACCAGACCTTCGGGCAGACGAACTCAGGACACTGGCTCAGCAGTGCGGGGCACACAGCGAGGAGCCAGTCTTTTGAGAGGCAGGCAATGCTACTCGTGCGGCGGGCAGGGCCACATGGCTCGTGACTGCCCGACCCGCCGTGCCGAGGAGCAGCAGACAGTTGAGGGACCACCGAGGCAGAGGCAAAGGGTCGACCGTGTCAGTCCGTAGGGAGGAGGCGGACGAGGAAGAAGAGCTTGCCGAGCAGCAGGTGGTGGGCAACGCTTTGAGGCTCTACCACCACCACCACCAGGAGGTCCACCCAGACCACAGAGAGCTAGAGGGCAGAGACAGGCACAGCTCCAGGCAGCAGAGGCCTACGACCATGGCGCACCCGAGATGATTAGAGTTACTATCTGTGTCTATTCCACCCTTGCTTCAGTTCTTATAGACAAAGGAGGGAGTCACTCTTTCATAGTCGCTGCCCTTGTTCGGAGCTCGGAGATTCCGACAGAGCCGTTGGCTCGATCCTTACGGCTAGAGACTCCTACGGGAGCAGACTCGACGATTACGCACTGGTTCCGGCAGTGTGAGCTCTCTCTAGGAGGCGAGAGCTTCGTCTAGGATCTTCTTGTAGCAGCGTCGAGGCCTTACGACGTCATCTTGGGCATGGATTGGCTATCTACGGTCCATGCGCAGATTGACTGTTTTAGGCGCAAGGTGTGATGTGTACACACCGACGGAAGCAGGTTCACCTTCACCGGCGAGAAGGGAGCCTTCGCAGGACAGGATGGACTTCCGCGGTGGAGAGGACATCCCATCACTCATCAGTTAGCTAACCTCATCCTTGGAGCAGTTGACGTGCGGAGTCCTGGTTTTCCTGCAGTGGTGGATCAGTTTGCGGACTTTTTTCCCGACGACGTTCCAGGGCTACCTCCTCGCAGAGAGGTAGACTTTTATGTTGACTTGTACCCCGGGACAACCCCAATATCCACTCCATCATATCAGATGGCCCCCGCAGAGCGTCGAGAGATACGGGTACAGTTGGAGGACTTGCTGGGAAAGGGGTTCATCCGACCCAGTGTTTCACCCTGGGCTTCCCCGATATTGTTCGCCAAGAAGGCGGACGAGAGCCTGCGACTTTGTGTTGACTATCGTCGCCTGATCCAGGTGACAGTGAGGAACAAGTATCCACTACCGAGGATTGATGACCTCTTTGATTAGCTCAAGGGAGCACGGTGGTTCTCGAAGATAGACCTCAGGTCAGGCTATCATCAGCTCAGAGTCAGAGATGAGGACGTGCAGAAGACGGCCTTTAGATGTCGGTATGGACACTATCAGTTCTTGGTTATGCCTTTCGGTGCAACCAATGCTCCAGTAGTGTTCATGGCCCTCATGAACAGGATCTTTCAGCCATACCTCGATCGATTTGTCGTAGTCTTCATCGACGACATTTTGATTTACTCTACGACCGAGGAGGATCACGCCTATCACTTGAGAGTTGTACTAGACACACTCTGAGAGCACCAGCTTTATGGTAAGCTCTCGAAGTTCCAGTTCTGGATTTGTGAGGTCCACTTCTTGGGAGCCACCAAAGAGCATGACTGAGGTTCGATGTTTCTTGGGACTAGCTGGTTACTATCGGAGATTCGTGCCAGACTTCTCTAGAGTTTCGGCACCACTCACGGCTTTGACGAAGAAGGGGAAACCCTTCGTGTGGTCAGACAGATGTCAGCAGAGCTTCCAGGAGCTGAGACAGAGATTGACCAGCGCACCTATCTTGAGGTTTCCTGAGGAGGGAGTAGGGTACGTATTCTACTGCGATGCATCAGGGACCAGACTCGGATGTGTTCTGATGCAGGAGCGGGATGTGATCGCCTATGTATCACGTCAGTTGAGACCGCATGAGCAGAACTACGCTACCCATGACCTGGAGTTAGTAGCAGTGGTCTTCGCTCTGAATACATTGCGACACTATCTGATAGGAAAGCGCTTAACAGTCTTTTCCAATCATCAGAGTCTCAGGTATATCTTCTCGCAGAAGGACTTGAACATGAGACAGCGGCGATGGCTCGAGTTCCTCCAGGACTATGACTTTGAGATAGTCTATACTCTGGGGAAGGGAAACGTGGTAGCTGATGCCCTCAGCAGGAGGACGGGCATTCCACTACTTGAGGAGGCGATAGAGCAGCTATCCTCTTTACAGATATCCTTCTTGGATAAAGATGGAGCAGCCTTCCTCCAGTCTCTCACAGTCACCCCTCCACTACTGCAGCGGGTCAGAGAGGCACAACGTGAGGACGCTGACTGTGACACACGGCGTGCACAGATATCCTCGGTACAGGCACCTGATGGTTTCTCCCTTGGAGCAGAGCACGAAATCCTTTTCATAGGACATTTCATGGTACCAGTCACTTTGCGAGAGGAGGTGCTGAGAGAGTTTCACACTTCTTATTTGGCGGTACATCCAGGAGTGGCGAAGATGTACCAGAATCTCAGACGACAGCACTGGTGGCCGGGCATGAAGAAGGCAGTAGCAGAGTTCATTTCTCGATGCATCACCTGCCAGCAGGTGAAGGCAGAGCATGAGGTAACAGTAGGCTTGGAACAGCCCTTGGAGGTCCCGTAGTGGAAGTGGGACGACATATCTATGGACTTCGTGACAGGACTTCCACGCACTTCCAGAGGTCACGACTCCATCTGGGTGATTGTTGACCGACTCACCAAGTCGGCACACTTCTTACCCATCAGAGAGCAGGGCTCAGTGGAGAGCTTGGGACGTCTCTACGTTCAGGAGATTGTGTGGCTCCACGATGTTCCATCATCTATCGTCTCCGATCGAGATACTCGCTTTACTTCCCAGCTTTGGAAGGGGTTACAGGAGGCGTTCGGTACGCAGCTACATCTGAGCACAGCTTTTCACCCTCAGACGGATGGTCAGATGGAGAGGACCATTCAGACTCTCGAGGACATGCTCCGCCCATGTGTCCTCGACTTTGGTCGTATCTAGGAGGACCACCTACCCTTGGTGGAGTTTTCGTACAAAAACAGCTACCACTCCACCATCGGGATGGCACCGTACGAGGTGTTTTACGGCCGAACTTGTAGATCTCCTCTGTGCTGGACAGACCCTAGGGATTCAGCACTTGTGGGACCGGAGATGGTCCAGGCCATGACAGAGAAGGTCCAGGTCATCCAGGAGCGGATGAGGACAACTCAGAGCTGGCAGAAGTCATACTCTTACAGGAGGCGGAGGCCACTGGAGTTCGAGGATGGCGACCACATCTTCTTGCGGGTCTCACCTAGACGTGGTATTCGGAGAATTGGCCGAGGAGGCAAGTTATCTCCGTGCTTCATCAGACCCTTCCAGATCCTCAGTAGGATTGGCGAGGTGGCTTATCGCCTGGCTCTACCACCTCAGTTGCACCGGGTGCACGACGTCTTCCACGTATCTCAGCTGAGGAGGTACGTGCACGACCCGATGCACATCATTGACCATGGGGAGCTTGAAGTTGACGATGGGGAGACTTTTACGGAGGTCCCGGTGGAGATAGAGGATCGACAGGATCGGGTCCTACGTGGTCAATCGATTCCTCTTGTGCGCATCATATGGCATCACAGGAACCTCTAGGAGAGAACATGGGAGCGGGAGGCTCAGATGCGTGCTCAGTACCCTCATATGTTTCCCTAGATTTTGATGTATCTTTACGGGGACGTAAAGCCCTGAGGTGGGAGTAATGTAAAGACCAGTAAAATTAAAGGGAAATTTTTTCTTAATTTTCTTTGGAATTTTACAAGAACGCAGTTTTTGACGGCACCTGATTCCGAGGCCCGGAGTGCCCGGAATCAATTTCCGAAGTTTGGCTCGGGTACGTTCAATGAACGAACGAGCGTGAATTTCTAACTTTTTATCCGGTGCTCAGAATTGAAATACGAGGGCACCGATGAACTCGAAGCGCCGATATTCGCTTATGTAGACCTTTTCCAAAGTTGCGTTTATTGTGGGAAGAAAGTTAGATTTGGGAGAAATTATAAGAAGTTAAATAAAAATGTGGAAACACTTTTTATTTTTATTTTGTTGGTTAACTTCTCCCAAAGGGAGTTAAAGGTGGGACCAACATCCACTTAACCTCCCATGGGAGGATTAAGTTTGGTGGGGCCCACACAAACACCAACTACTCATCTTCTCTCAAAACACCCCTATAACTCCCCTTTTAAATGAACTTGGAAACTTAGCTTATTAAATGGGTTGAGTTGTATATTTTTTCAAACCCTTGAATTTAAAAAGGTTTGGTTGAGTAAATAAAATAATCCCTTAGCTTATTTTATTTGGATAGAATTCTCTAGCCTCTTGAGAGATTTTGAATCCTTCTTCTTCTCCTTCTTCAACTTTGACGAAGAACGCGAAGAACCTTCGAGCTCCAACGAAGAACGCCGAACCTCTCTTCTTCGTAGCCGGTTGATTCCGAAGATCGACGACGTCTTCCATGTCAACGAAAGGGAACGACGCTTCCTCCTCAGACTTCCTTCATCGGCTTACGAAGATTCGCCAATGACGTAACTCTTCGGACGTACCTCTTCGTCAACGGATTTGAAGAACGATTACCGCGACGCCTGACCTCCGCGACGTTGTCTTCCACGTGTCGATGACGATCTTCGATCTTGAAACCAAGGTAGGGGTTGTTGTTGGTTATTTTATTTATTCTCATTCTTGGTTCTAGAATGACAAACGTGAGGAAAATTATTTATGTGTTATCATCTAACGAGAGGGGGGGTCGGACCGCACAAACACGGCCGAATTCCCCCTCCTTTGTTCTTGATTATGATTTTCTTATGGATGAATGAGATGGCTTGGTGCCGTCGCACCACGAGGAAATTCGCATGTTTATATTGCGTGACGCCGTCGCGTCGCGCCATGGAAAGATCATCATGAACGCGACGCCGTCGCGCCACGTCGAAAAAACCCGAAGGCGTCGTGGCCGGAGCGGGGCCGCGGCGGAGGGGTGCGGTGCCGTCGCACCTTGCCAGATGACGAACACCGCGGCCGGTTTCGGGCCGCGGCGGGACGAGAGGACCGGCGGCTCGCTGGGCCGCCGGTGTCGAAGGCCGGAAGGGGACCGGCTTTGCCGGTCTCGTAGAAGAAAAACCGGTCGTCCAGGTGGCCGGCCGGAGGGAGAAAGACCGGGGGAATTAAATTCCCCCGGTCAGGTTAATTGCCCCCCCATTATGAGAGGGGGTCTGGTTTCATTAAGGGGGGAAGGCGGCCACCCATTATTCCTCAAGGCAGGCCCCCACGAGGGGGCCCGGTTTCCTCCAAAGGCACGGATTCAGCCGCGCCGCCAGCTGGGAAGTGGGTTCCATGCCCCCCGCGCGTGGCATCGAGCGGCGCCAGGCTGCGCCACCGCCGGCCGCGCCGCCGGGCCGGGTCAGACCCGGGTCGGGTCGACCCGGTTTGGGCCAACCCAGGGGGGTCGGGCCGGGTCGGCCCAGACCCGGACCCCCCGTTTTCGAATCGATTTCGATCTTTTGGTCATAACTTGAGCTACGGACCTCCGATCGACGAACCGTCAGCGGCGATGCGATCCTTGGATCGAGACGGTCGATTCAGCATATCGAACTCAATGTTTCGGAATACTTTGAGTTCGGCCGGGTTGGTTCGTACACGAAACCAACCGGGCCCTCGGAGAGGAAACGCTAATATCTTGAGCTACGGACGTCCGATTGAGGTGCCGTCAGCTTTGTTGTTTTCCTCTTAGTGAGACGGACCTTTTGGCATACTCCGCCCGAGGTTTGGACGAAGGTGGAGTACGGTCGGGTTGGTTTACCCTTAAAAACCAACAGGGCCCCTGGGACGAAAAAGCCAATAACTCTCAGACCGGGCGTCCGATCGACGCGCCGTCAGTTGCGTTGAGTTCCTCTTGATGTTAGGTAACTTTTGGATACATCAACTCTGGACTTTGGGATAGTTGATGTATCAGCCTCTCGGCTCGTGGAGCGGACCCTCCCGAACGAGCTTGCTGTGTGCGGGAAACCTAGTGCTGGCTGTGACTATGACTACTACTACTACTGCTACTGCTACTGCTACTGTGACTGTGACGACGACAATATAGAGATCATGTGTGGATTCGACGACGACTACAACACTCAGCGATCCTACGTGGATTAGTGCTACAGGTACTGTGTGGGCCCGATCTTGTGTGGGTCTTTGCGCTGAGCGGTCCTGTGTGAACCAGCGCCTACAGGTCCTGTGTGGGCCCGATCCTGTGTGGGTCTTTGTAGGGGTTAGTTACCTATCGATCCTTCGTGGGTCCGACGACATAGATGGATCAGAGATCATCTTTATCGTCTTTCGAAAAAGTATACCTGTGTGAGCTGAATCCTGTTACTTTCCTGTGTGGATTGTGTTGTACTATCCTGTGTGGATTTAGTTTTGCTTCCTGTGTGGAATACATATGCTTTCCTATGTGGACTGAGTTGTACTCAGGCTCGGAGGTTGGAGCATATTGGAATTGATGACTTAGGTATATGTATGGGCATATACCTAAGCAGTGTCGGTTGTTACTTCGTAATTGTATCTTCCTTTGTGGTTTATCCTTTGTGGATTTTTGGAGACCTTCGGGGGTCTCGGGGTCCCTACTGAGTATCTTATACTCACCCCTGCATGGGATATGCCCGCACTACGTTGTGTTGGTTGCAGATGACGGACAATGTTGATCTTGGATGAGGCTTGCAGAGCAGGACGGTACCTGGAGGTGGACCACTGGGCGGGACATACTCGGAGCGGACGGTGGGACCGGTGGAGCAGTGGAGCTATCTATACCCACTCTTCAGGTGGGATCTCCAGTGGACAGCTCGGTGTAGCGGCTTTTACTTATAGTTGCTGTTTTCCCTTTCGAGTTGTACTTTACTTTCAGTTTGGGTTTGTATACTGGCCCATTTACTTTTCCGCACTTTCAGTTGTACTCTGTTTTTACTTAGTGTTTAATTTCCGCTTGCTTACTCTGTGGTGTTTGTTTATTTTAAAAAGGCAATGCCTTCCCTTTTTACCGGGATTTACGCCTTGGTGCTAGTCGCCAGCCCCTGGCCTATGGATGGCAGGCTTGGGGTAGTCACAGCACGGACCCCAAGGACGGGTCGTGACAGATTGGTATCAAAGGAGTTCGGTTCTACCGTGAACTCTGATCTTTTCTATGTGATGCAATAATGTTTAGCATATTGAGTGTGGTTATCAGTCCAGGGATTCCAGTGTTGGTGCGGCGGCCGACGTATCCGTACACCAAGACCCTGACTTCTGATTTCCGACTTAATGCAAGAAAACATTGATTGCATGTGTGTTTCAAAGTTTTCTTTGTGATTACTTATATCAGCTCACCAGGTATACTGTTCTGACCGTGGCGCACCTGTTTCCTTTTCAGGATGGCCCCATGACGGCAGCCAGCTAGGGTTTTGAGAGTCGAGTGTGACGACAGTCCACCGAGCGATGAGGCCTCAGTGAAGGGCCATTTGTCATCAGTGGCACCGGCGGTAGCTCTACCCGTCGAGCCACCGATACTTCCATCACCAGCCGCTGATGATGAACGTCGCCTCAGTGAACTGCATGAGTTTCAGCGCCAGCGACCACCCAGGTTTCGCGGGGAGACGGATCCCCAGGCAGCCGAGGACTGGCTGGAGGCAATGGTGCGTGTGTTTAGGCTAGCGAGGACACCAACAGACCTCATCGTGATCCTTGCTGCGATCCTACTACACGCAGCAGCAGGACGATGGTGGAGCTTGACGGTCCAGGTGCACGATGAGGCATCTCTAATTTGGACGGACTTTGAGAGCCTCTTCTGATCGGAGTTCTTCCCAGCCACCCTTCGTGCGGTGCGTATCCAGGAGCTTCCCCAGATGCGGCAGGGCAGCATGACGGTCGCTCAGTACTCGGCGAGATTTACCGATCTCTCGCGCTACTCGCCTGATATGGTACGAGACCCATTCTTCCGAGCCCGGACCATCGAGAAGGGTTTGAGACACGAGATCAGGGCATCGCTGATCTCCCTCAGCATACCGACTCAGACAGGAGTACTGGAGCGGGACCTTTTGATCGAGAGCTTCCTTGCTGAGTCTACACCAGCACAGAGACCCACTGCAGGGTGGCACGTGTCAGAGTCATCTGCAGCAGGCAGTCGACAGATGACTCAGGGGTCCAGGAAGACCAGACCTTCGGGTAGACGAACTCAGGACACTGGCTCAGCAGTGCAGGGCACACAGCAAGGAGCCAGTCTTTCGAGAGGCAGGCAGTGCTACTCATGCGGCTGGCAGGGCCACATGGCTCGTGACTGCCCGACCCGCCGTGTCAAGGAGAAGCAGACAGTTGAGGGACCACCGAGGCAGAGGCAGAGGGTCGACCGTGGCGGTCCGCAGGGAGGAGGCTGACGAGGCAGAGGAGCTGGCCGAGCAGCAGGTGGTGGCCGACCCTTTGAGGCTCTGCCACCACCACCACCAGGAGGTCCACCCAGACCACAGGGAGCTGGCGGGTAGAGACAGGCACAGCTCCAGGCAGCAAAGGACTACGACCACGGTGCACCCGAGATGATTCGAGGTACTATCTGTGTCTATTCCACCCTTGCTGCAGTTCTTATAGACACAGGAGGCAGTCACTCTTTCATAGCCTCTGCCCTTGTTCAGAGCTAGGAGATTCCGACAGAGCCGTTGGCTCGATCCTTACGGCTAGAGACTCCTACGGGAGCAGACTCGACGATTACGCACTGGTGCCGGCAGTGTGAGATCACTGTAGGAGGTGAGATCTTTGACTGGGATCTTCTTGTAGCAGCGTCGAGGCCTTACGACGTCATCTTGGGCATGGATTGGCTATCTACGGTCCATGTGCAGATTGACTGTTTTAGGCGCAAAGTGCGATGTGTACGCACCGACGGAAGCAGGTTCACCTTCACCGGCGAGTAGGGAGCCTTCACAGCACAGGATGGACTTCCGCGGAGGAGAGGACAACCCATCACTCATCAGTTAGCTAGCCTCATCCTTGGAGCAGTTGACGTGCGGAGTCCTGGTTTTCCTGCAGTGGTGGATCAGTTTGCGGACTTTTTTCCCGACGACGTTCCAGGGATACCTCCTCGCAGAGAGGTAGACTTTTATGTTGACTTGTACCCCGGGATAGCCCCGATATCCACTCCAGCATATCAGATGGCCCCCGCCGAGCTTCGAGAGCTACGGGTACAGTTGGAGGACTTACAGGGCAAGGGGTTCATCCGAACCAGTGTTTCACCCTGGGCTTCCCCAATATTGTTCGCCAAGAAGGCAGACGGGAGCCTGCGACTTTGTGTTGACTATCATCGCCTGAACCAGGTGACAGTGAGGAACAAGTATCCGCTACCGGGGATTGATGACCTCTTTGATCAGCTCAAGGGAGCACGGTGGTTCTCGAAGATAGACCTCAGGTCAGGCTATCATCAGCTCAGAGTCAGAGACGAGGACGTGAAGAAGACGACGTTCAGATGTCGGTATGGCCACTATGAGTTCTTGGTTATTCCTTTCGGCGTAACCAATGCTCCAGAAGTGTTCATGGCCCTCATGAACAGGATCTTTCAGCCATACCTCGATCGATTTGTCGTAGTCTTCATCGACGACATTTTGATTTACTCTACGACCGAGGAGGATCACGCCTATCACTTGCGAGTTGTACTAGACACACTCCGAGAGCACTAGCTTTATGGTAAGCTCTCGAAGTGCCAGTTCTGGATACGTGAGGTCCAATTCTTGGGAGCCACCCAGGAGCATGACTGAGGTTCGAAGTTTCTTGGGACTAGCTGGTTACTATCGGAGATTCGTGCCAGACTTCTCTAGAGTTGTGGCACCACTCAAAGCTTTGACGAAGAAGGGGAAACCCTTCGTGTGGTCAGACAGATGTCAGCAGAGATTCCAGGAGCTGAGACAGAGATTGACCAGCGCACCTATATTGAGGTTTCATGAGGAGGGAGTAGGGTACGTAGTCTACTGCGATGCATCAGGGACCAGACTCGTATGTGTTCTGATGTAGGAGCGGGCAGTGATCGCCTATGGATCACGTCAGTTGAGACCGCATGAGAAGAACTACGCTACCCATGACCTGGAGATAGCAGTAGTGGTCTTCGCTCTGAAGACATGGCGACACTATCTGATAGGCGAGCGCTTTACAGTCTTTTCCGATCATTAGAGTCTCAGGTATATCTTCTCGCAGAAGGACTTGAACCTGAGACAGCGGCGATGGATCGAGTTCCTCCAGGACTATGACTTTGAGATAGTCTATACTCCTGGGAATGGAAACGTGGTAGCTAATTCCCTCAGCAGGAGGACGAGAATTCCACTACTTGAGGAGGCGACAGAGCAGCTAGCCTCTTTACAGATATTCTTCGTGGATAAAGATGGAGAAGCCTTCCTCCAGTCTCTCACAGTCACCCCTCCACTACTGCAGCGGGTCAGAGAGGCACAGCGTGAGGACGCTGACTGTGAGACACGGCGTGCACAGATATCCTCGGGACATGCACCTGATGGTTTCTCCCTTGGAGCAGAGCACGACATCCTTTTCATAGGACGTACCATGGTACCAATCACTTTGTGAGAGGAGGTTCTGAGAGAGTTTCACACTTCTCCTTTGGCGGTACATCCAGGAGTGGCGAAGATGTACCAGGATCTCAGACGACAGCACTGGTGGCCGGGCATGAAGAAGGCAGTAGCAGAGTTCGTTTCTCGATGCATCACCTACCAGTAGGTGAAGGAAGAGAATCAGGTACCAGCAGGCTTGGTACAGCCCTTGGAGGTCCCAGAGTGGAAGTGGGATGACATATCTATGGACTTCGTGACTGGACTTCCATGCACTTCCAGAGGTCACGACTCCATCTGGGTGATTTTTGACCGACTCACCAAGTCGGCACACTTCTTACCCATCAGAGAGCAGGGATTAGTGGAGAGCTTGGGACGTCTCTACGTTCAAGAGATTGTGTGGCTCCACGGCGTGCCATCATCTATCGTCTCCGATCGAGATACTCGCTTTACTTCCCGGCTTTGGAAGGGGTTACAGGAGGCGTTCGGTACACAGCTACGTCTGAGCACAGCTTTTCACCCTCAGACGGATGGTCAGACGGAGAGGACCATTCAGACTCTCGAGGACATGCTCCACGCATGTGTCCTCGACTTTGGTCGTTGCTGGGAGGACCACCTACCCTTGGTGGAGTTTGCGTACTACAACAGCTACCACTCCACCATCGGGATGGCACCGTATGAGGCGTTGTACGGCCGACCTTGTAGATCTCCTTTGTGCTGGACAGACCCTGGGGAGTCTGCACTTGTGGGACCGGAGATGGTCCAGGTCATCCAGGAGCAGATGATGACATCTCAGAGTCTGCAGAAGTCATACGCTGACAGGAGGTGGAGGCCACTAGATTTTGAGGATGGCGACCACGTCTTCTTGCGAGTCTCACCTCGACGTGGTATTCGGAGATTTGGATGAGGAGGCCAGTTATCTTCGTGCTTCATCGGACCCTTCCAGATCCTCAGCAGGATTGGTGAGGTGGCTTATCACCAGGCTCTACCACCTCAGTTGCACCGGGTGCACGACGTCTTCCACGTATCTCAGCTGAGGAGGTACGTGCACGACCCGACGCACATCATTGACCATGGGGAGCTTGATGTTGACGATGGGGCGACTTTTACGGAGGTCCCGGTGGAGATAGAGGATCGACAGGAGCGGGTCCTACGTGGGCAATCGATTCCTCTTGTGCATATCAGATGGCAGCACGGGAACCTCAAGGAGAGAACATGGGAGCGGGAGGCTCAGATGCGTGCTCAGTACCCTCATTTGTTTCCCTAGTTTTTGATGTATCTTTACGGGGACGTAAATCCCTGATGTGGAAGTAATGTAAAGGCCCATAAAATTCAAGGGATATTTTTTCTTAATTTTCTTTGGAATTTTACAAGAATGAAGTTTCTAACGGAACCTGATTCCGAGGCCCGGAGTGCCCGGAATCAATTTCTGAAATTTGGCTCAGGTACGTTCAGTGAACGAACGAGCGGGAATTTCTAACTTTTGATCCGGTGCTCCGAATTGAAATATGAGGGCACCGATGAACTCGCAGCACCAATATTCTCTTATGTAGACCATTTCCGAAGTTGCGTTTATTGCGGGACGAAAGTTAGATTTGGGAGAAATTATAAGAAGTTAAATAAAAATGTGGAAACACTTTTTATTTTTATTTTGTTGGTTAACTTCTCCCAAAGGGAGTTAAAGGTGGGACCCACATCCACTTAACCTCCCTTTGGAAGATTAAGTGTGGTGGGGCCCACACAAACCCCAACTACTCATCTTCTCTCAAAACTCCCCTATAACTCCCCTTTTAAATGAACTTGGAAACTTAGCTTATTAAATGGGTTGAGTTGTATATTTTTTCAAACCGTTGAATTTAAAAAGGTTTGGTTGAGTAAATAAAATAAGACCTTAGCTTATTTTATTTGGTTAGAATTCTCTAGCCTCTTGAGAGATTTTGAAGCCTTCTTCTTCTCCTTCTTCTTCTTCAACTTTGACGAAGAACGTGAAGAACCTTCGAGCTCCAACGAAGAACGCCACACCTCTCTTCTTCGTAGCCGGTTGTTTCTGAAGATCGACGACGTCTTCCGTGTCAACGAAAGGGAACACCGCTTCCTCCTCGGACTTCCTTCGTCGGCTTATGACGATTCTCCAACGACGTACTTCTTCGGACGCACCTCTTCGTCAACAGATTTGACGAACGATTACCGCGACGCCCGACCTCTGCGACGTTGTCTTCCGCGGGTCATTGACGATCTTCGATCTTGAAACCAAGGTAGGGGTTGTTGTTGGTTATTTTATTTATTCTCATTCTTGGTTCTAGCATGACAAACGTGAGGATAATTATTTATGTGTTATCGTCTAACGAGAGGGGGGGTCGGACCGCACAAACACGACCCAATTCCCCCTCCTTTGTTGTTGATTATGATTTTCTTGTGGATGAATGAGATGGCGTGGTGCCGTCGCACCACGCGGAAATTCGCACGTTTATATTGCGCGACGCCGTCGCGTCGCGCCACGTCCAAGAAAACCGAAGGCTCCGTGGCGGAGGGGAGTGGTGTCGTCGCGCCGCGCCGGACGACGAACACCGCGGCCGGTTCCGGGCCGCGGCAGGACGAGAAGACCGGCGGCTCGCTGGGTTGCCGGTGTCGGAAGCCGGAAGGGGACCGGCTTTGCCGGTCCCGTTGATGAAAAACCGGCCATCCAGGTGCCCGGCCGGAGGGAGAAAGACTGGGGGAATTAAATTCCCCAGGCCAGGTTAATTTCCCCCCCATTATGAGAGGGGGTCCAGTTTCATTAAGCGGGGCAGGCGGCCCCCCATTTTTCCTCAAGGCAGGCCCCCACGAGGGGGGACGGTTTCCTCCAAAGGCGTGGCTTCAGCCGCACCGCCATCTGGGAAGCGGAGGCCATGCCCCCCGCGCGTGGCACCGAGCGGCGCCAGGCCGTGCCGCCCGGCCGGGTCGGCCCGGACCCGGACCCCCCGTTTTCGAATCGATTTCGATCTTTTGGCCATAAATTGAGCTAAGGACCTACGATCGAAGAACCGTCAGTGGAGATGCGATCCTTGGATCGAGAAGGTCGATTCGGTATATCGCACTCCATGGTTCAGAATACTTTGAGTTCGTCCGAGTTTGTTCGTACACGAAACCAACCGGGCCCTCGGAGCGGAAACGCTCATATCTTGAGCTACGGACGTCCGAATGACGTGCCGTCAGCTTTGTTGTTTTCCTCTTAGTGAGACGGATCTTTTGGAATACTCCGCACGAGGTTTGGACGCAGGCGGAGTACGGTCGGGTTGGTTTAGCCTTCAAAACCAACCGGGCCACTGGGACGAAAAAGCCAATAACTCTCAGACCGGGCGTCCGATCGACACGCCGTCAGTTGCGTTGAGTTCCTGTTGACGTTATGGAACTTTTGGATACATCAACTCTGGACTTTGTGACAGTTGATGTATCAGCCTCTCGGCTCGTGGAGCAGACCCTCCCGAACGAGCTTGCTGTGTGCGGGAACCCTAGTGCTGGCTACAACTCTGACTAGTACTGCTACTCCTACTGCTACTATGACTGCGACGACGACAGTACAGAGATCCTGTGTGGATTCGACGATGACTACAGCACTCAGCGATCCAACGTGGATCAGTGCTACAGGTCCTGTGTGGGCCCGATCCAGTGTAGGTCTTTGCGCTCAGCGGTCCTATGTGAACCAGCGCCTACAGGTCATGTGTGGGCCCGATCCTGTGTGGGTCTTTGCGGGGGTCAGATACCTATCGATCCTTCGTGGGTCCGACGACTTAGATGGATCATAGATCATCTTTATCGTCTTTCGAAGAAGTATACCTGTGTGAGCTGAATCCTGTTACTTTCCTGTGTGGATTGTGTTGTACTATCCTGTGTGGATTTCATTTTTCTTCCTGTGTGGAATACGTATACTTTCCTGTGTGGACTGAGTTGTACTCGGGCTCAGAGGTTGGAGCGTATTGGAATTGATGACTTAGGTATATGTATGGGCATATACCTAAGCAGTGTCGGTTGTTACTTCGTAATTGTATCTTCCTTTGTGGTTTATCCTTTGTGGATTTTTGGAGACCTTCGGGGGTCTCGGGGTCCCTACTGAGTAGCTTATACTCACCCCTTCACGGGCTATGAACGCACTACGTTGTGTTGCTTGCAGACGACGGACAGTGTTGATCTGGGCTTAGGCTTGCAGAGCAGGACGGTACCTGGAGGTAGACCACTGGGCGGGACGTACTCGGAGCGGACAGTGGGACCCGTGGAGCAGTGGAGCTATCTATACCCACCCTTCAGGTGGGATCTCCAGTGGACAGCTCGGTGTAGCGGCTTTTACTTATAGTTTTTGTTTTCCCTTTCGAGTTGTACTTTACTTTCAGTTTGGGTTTGTATACTAGCCCATTTACTTTTCCGCACATTCAGTTGTACTCTGTTTTTACTTTCCGCTTGCTTACTCTGTGGTGTTTGTTTATTTTACAAAGGCAATGCCTTCCCTTTTTACCGGGATTTACGCCTTGGTGCTAGTCGCCAACCCCTGGTCTATGGAAGGCGGGCTTAGGGTAGTCACGGCACGGACCCCGAGGACGGGTCGTGACATACCGTCTCCTTGAACGGTGCTTTTCATTTCTTACCTCTAAATGTTATGTAATATTATAAATGCATGTATATAATGGATATATATGATATATATGATATCTAAATAATGAATATAATTATTTATATAATATATATTTTACCACATGAACAACTTGTAATTATAAAGTGTTTATTTTTTACTCAAGTAGCAATGATCTACAAAACGACCATTATTAACATAAATAATTACATAGTGTTCATAGCATGGTAGTAATTGATATAAAAGGAATAATGAACCTAAAAATGGTTTTCAAGCAAGTATAAATTAACTCAAGTTTATTATTCAGGGGATTAAATGAACGATCGAGTCAAGTCGGACCCGAGGTAAGGGATCCTACCTCTCTCTTTCTTTTTAAGTACTCCCTTTTATGTCATTTCTTTTATGTTCATCTTTATTATGTCTGTGGATGTTATTTTATATTCTCTTTATGTAATTTTTATGTTCATACTATGAGAGACCCAATTTGATCTCATAAATCCATATTTGGAAGTTTTAATTGGTGTCGTTAAGCTGCCGAAATTTCATAAGGAGCTTTTTATCTCACATTGTGTTTTCGTGAGATTCATGCTACATTTGCCAATATTTCCTTTTGAGTGATGTATTTACTGTCCATTATTCTACTCTTTGTGTAACATACTTTCATTTATGAGTTTTTACATCAATGTTGTATAGCCCTTTTTTCATGGGGTGTATGTTTCGAAAGTTACCCGAATAGGTAAGGGAACCTTTCACCCTCCTCTTTTTAAAAGACTTCTTTTGTTATTTTTTTTAATTTTCATCTTATTATGTGGGGATATGTTCTTATATATCCTTATTGCAGTAAATTTTATGTACAAGTGATAAGATACCCTTTATCTCTCTCATAAACTCTTTTTCTAAAATTTGATTTGACGTCGTTAGGCTGTCAAGGGAACTTCTTAACCCAATTTCGATTTCTTTGGATTAAACATGTAGTTATTGAATATGTCATCCTTTTAATATGTGTGAATTTATTTTTATTATTTTACACTTAATATCGAATTATATTGGGTGTATTTATATTTGTCACAGATAATTATGAGATTGATTTATCCTTAATTTAAGGATACCATCTTTATAATGGATTTCATCTCAATTTACATTTCTATTGAGACTTCATTGTTTTTATGCACCAATTCACTCTTATATGGTGTATATACTATTATTTGGAATATTATATCATTAATCCCTTTATTCTAATGATATAATAAGGTTTTGATTAAATTTTATTCCTAAATTATTTTATTCAAGTGTCTCTCATTTTGTTAAAAACCATTTAACTAAAATATCGTTTTAAATGTTTTAATGATTTAATCTTATACATATTTCTCATTGATATACATGTTTTTTAAATGGTTTTAAGGAATTATTCATATGGATATTAATGGTTTAAAATGTTAAAAGCTTCAATGTGGGATGGGACACGTTGATTTAAAAATCATTTTTTTAAAATTTTTTAAATGGTTTTGAAAATGGTTTTTAGAATGGATTCATTATTTCAATATCTTTAAATGTTATATTGTTATTGCAATGTGGGAATGTTTTCTTTCCTTTATGCTTATGTTATGTGATATGATTATGTTATGGTTTTTGGGCATTGTTATGAAGACGGGTGGTTCCGTGATAAACTAAGGACGGGTGAACCCGATATAGCTCTCCAATGCATTGGGTAACGCGAAGGAGTTAAGCGTTAAGGTTTCTCCGAAGAGATTTAGGGAATATACTATGATGGGAATTCCAAACGTAACCAAGAGGGTTACTCCCTACGTAAGAATGTTATGAATGCCTCACGTTACCTTTATGTCTTATGATTTCTATGATTTATTCATGATTTGATGAGGTATGTTAAAATGCTTATGTTTTATGAGTAAAGTATGATTTCATACATGGACTAATGTTTTCTTTTCGTACTTTTATATCCCTTACTGAGTTTTTTATGCTCATCCCATGTTTTTGAAATGTTTTTCATAGGTCAAGGGAAAGGTGCATGTTATGATGATAGTGTCAAGGAAGTGTCAAGAAAGAATCCATGTTTTATTTTAAATATGTTTCCATTGATGGGGAAAAATGAATACTATCTTTTATTTAACCACTTTATTTAAATGTTGAATGTAATTAATGATTTATGACCTAATTATCTATAAATTGAAACCGGAAAAGATCTTCAATGTTTAATCTTGTAATAACTCAAGATTAAGTAAGGTTTAAGGTTGGGGCCTTATACAAACAGACACCCACAGACTATAGTTGGTATAGTGCCATTGGAAAAATTGAAAAATTATCATTGGTACATATGTGTAGTGTATCATCTCCAACTATGTTATCATGACTATTTAACAATATAAACATATCGAACACTGTACATATCATCATAACCTAGGGGAAAAGAAAAATAAAAGGGGTTATCTCAAATGCATAGTAAGTGTAAACTAGGGAAACATTAAAGCATAAAAATGATCATATGTGTATGAGAATGTGATCATAAAAATAGTGATTCATACCATACTTGTAAAATTTAATAAAATAGTCATGGAATAAAGATTGGGAGTTCATAATATATGAAAAATAATGAATTAGAGAGCATAATACATGAATGCATAATGTATTAATAAGACATGATATTATTCAAAAGAAAAAAGAATATAATGATTTCTATAGTATCATTAGCATCCCTACCAAGAAAATCTTAGTGGAAAAAGTCCATTATTAAACCGGGATACCCTTAATCTAGCCCTGTATTACTAAACTGAGTGTCCATCATTCCAGCCATGTATTACTGAAATGAGTGACCCTCATTCCTGCCATGTATTACTGAACTGAGTCATCTTCCTTCCATAATAGAATTACTGATTCATGTAAACCCTTATTATGTCCCTATATTAATGTACCAAGTAACCCTCATTCCTTCACTATATTTCTAGACAGAGTAAACCCCCATTTCAACCTCATATTACAATACCATGTAACCCTCATTCAAGCCCTATATTACTGAGCCATGTAAACCCTTGTTCGAGACTTTTATTACAAAAAACATCATCCCTATTCCCATCTCTGTAATGTATCAGGAGAGATATAAAACATTAACTAATTCATTGGGGGAGATATACATCCCACACAAACATAATTAAATATGAAACAAATGTTCCAGAAAAATATCGTAACCTATGAAATGAAATTGGTATCATAAACATGTAATCATATCATAACTGGTAGATAGAGTTAAATTTTTATTAGTCATTTCATCAAAGTAATAACATGTAAAAGAAAAACAGATTTAATATACATATAAACCATGAAGTAGAAATAGGCTTGATGAAGACCATGACAGTAATCATAAATCACTAATTGAAAGGATATTAATGGAACAATTATATAAGTTTTAAAAGGTTTGAGTAACCTTAGTGATGTCATATTATATAGAAATTGTTTTTATATATCCTATAAAAATGTTTCTTTATGAAAATATTATTTGTTTTTTGAAATATATTTTTAATACTTAAAACCATTTGAATGTTATTTATATAGAATATACCACCAAAATTTATAATTAATACATAAAATAATTTTGATATTCTCTTTCCTTGAATCTGTTTAAAATTTGCTTCAAAACATTTAAAAAACCTTTTTTTAAACTCAAATAATTTTAAATAAATCATAAAATTGTTATTAATATTATTTAAAACATTTATAAATTATAAGTAAATCAAGAAAACATATTGAAAATCATTTTTATTGAATATGTATAAAATAATCATGAAATATTTTTGAAAACCCATTTCATTGAAATCAGATTGAAAACATATAAATAACAATTGAAATCATTTTCAATCCTATTTTTCATGATAACATATAAAATAAGTTTAAAATCATTTTGATTATTTTAATTTTTTTCTAATAAATTCCTAAATTTATCAATTTTAATAATGAAAAGGGAGCATCTAATAAATTAGAGCCAGTAAATCTGTACATGTCATATGAGTTGAAAAGAACATTCTTTTTGTACAGTAAAAAGGATATGAAATTACCTTTTTCAAAAAAAGAAATGAATATTACATTGAAGATATTGATAAAATACAAAAAAGGTTAAAAATGTATATTTTATATTATAGGGAAAGTTTATAATATTATTTGATACTCTTTCTAAAAAACTAGGATTTTCAACAGAAGAGAGGGTAACATTAGGAGTTCATAAAAACATCGTAACAATATTATGTACCAAGGAGATAAAAATGGTACCAATACATGAATATATCATGAAATAACTAATTATATGGAATATAATGAATACTCATGAGATAATAATAATACTATCTCATTAAATAAAGCTTCAACATGAAAAATCTCAAAAATATATTAGATTATCACAATTAATCTTATAAATTGGTATAAATGGGACATGATCTCTATGTAAGGAAGGGAAATTACATGAATCATGTAATACCATGAAAATATTAATATTAATTATATTTTAGTTAAATTTTAATTATTATCACCCCAAAAAGTAGTTTACAAACAAAAAATATATACAATCCTTAGAGAAAGAAAATTGAGAGAAAACATTTTTACTGATTTGGTACATTTTGAATCATAAAATCGATGAAAGAAAGATCATAAAATGGGCATGTTAATAACAATAATTTTAATTAATAAATAAATATATTATAATTATGTGTAGTAAATACACCACACAAAATAGAATAGTGGTGAAGGTACTTTTATCTCATAGATATTTAGAGTGAGATGAAATCCCCTATCCTTGTCTCTTGACTATATTTGTACTCATAAATAAATCATATATAAAAATATAAGTATATTATAAATATTTTTCATAATTATATTTTTATATGTTTTACCACATATTTTTTGGTTATGACCTTATAATAACATCTTTTTAATGATAATATGGTAAGGTTTTACCTCGAATAATATTCACTTTTTTTTTCACACGTGTCTTAATTTGGTACATATTTGGTCATTATTTGTATATCATGATTATAGTATGTATACCATGATATAAATATCAGTTATATATATTATATGTGTATTATCATAATCTATAGAATATATGATTAAGAAATAGAAACCACTATTAATGGAGACAGTAAACCATAGGTACTCATGAATGTTATTTCTATTTTTATTATATTATTGAACGAATGTCTGTAAATGACATATGTATATATATTTATCTTTATATATAATTATTACACTATCATTAATATATAATATATATCAATAAAATCATTAAACCTAATATTTAATTCATTAAATGTTGTGTGTGAACAGATTGCATCGCTTTGAGGGGGAAGTAGTCCACACTTCCTCAAATGAGATTATCATTTTTACACCAAATGGAATGTAAAGAGATATGTGTTTTAAAAGGATTAAATACGCATAAATACATATTAATTATAATTCATGAAATATATAAATATAGTTTTTGTCATAATGGACACCAATATTATAGGTAGTGGAGAAATGAACAATCATCGTTCTGTGAGGCAGTAGTTAACCGTATATAGAAACAACATGATCAACATCCATTTGAAGGATGTTTTTGTATGTGTATATTCTTTAATATTCATAAAAAATATTTTAGTCTATTTTTTATACTTTTTTTTCAAACAATTATTTAATAATGTTGTTATAAAGGTTGAATGATAAAAATAATGTAAAGGAGCATAAGAGGAGACGTAAGAATTTTATCGAGAAACTCCTTTTGGTTTATGCTAAATGGATTGTTTGAGAAGATTTATTCCCAAAGTGATGCTTAAACGTATAAGGGGGTATTTGGGAAGATAATTGTTCATATAATAGTTGAAAATAAATGGTTTTATAGGCTTGGTTAATGGTTTGAGTTGGTGACCTTTTATAGAGAAGGAAACAGACACATTTGGAATTTTTAGATACAAGTTAGGTTTTCACATGTTCTTACCAAATCCCGCCATGGTTCTTTCACCATAAATTAAATGAAACATGAAATTTTATAAAAGAGTTATTCCCCTTTTTCCTCATCATTAACCAATATTTCCTCATGTCCCAAGTCGATAAGTTCAATTCAGTACATACCCCACAATCTATTCATCAACAAGTGACATGAAGGAAAATCACAACAAATTCAACCACCCATAATATGTATCTTAACACAACCATATAACTTTTGTGTAAGAGGAGAAACTAACAGACATGTTTTAACATTTCATTTCCCCAATTTTCTCATCACACAGTCAACAAGGAAGCCTTATCATTAACCATAACCATCATACTCCTAGGACATGGTTAACAAGGGTAGATAAATTTTCATTAATTAATTAAACCATTAATTAATGACATTGTATAAAATTAATTAATTAAAAAATTAATAAATTAATCAATCTCATTTCACCAATAAAAGTTCTCATTATATAACCATTTATTACCATTTTGCATCATTATTTCAATCTCACAACAAGAAAAAATATTCAAGTTCAACAACATTCAGATATCCCATTATCTCATGATTGCTAGTGACGATTCATGAAAAAAACTACCTTTATTTCCTAGAATGATGCATGCTAACTCAATTATAAATACCCTTTTGGAAAAAAAATAGAAATTCAACATCATTACAATAAAATATCACATCACATCACAAGTGCGTCAGCAAAGGTGAAATTAAATCCCACTATAACAACTAACAACAATCAAAACAATCACACCCAGTGTACTCAGATTTCCACATGTATATAGGTTCGAAACAACAATGCACTGGAAAATTAAAAAGCCTAAACTATTAAAATTATCATTTCATCCTTTCCCAAAATATTAATACAATATAATAAGAATGAAAATTAATCATCTATGATACCACATTTTGATGTCCCGACCTGGGTACTACTAAATGGTTCCCCAAGAAAATTGGACACATGACCTCAAGAACGTCTACTAGTATGCTAGAGGGTGAGGACTAAGATCAAGGCTCTGGTATGTCATTCATGGGGTTATTATGCCCTCTATTCTCAGAATAAATCACTAATGGAAGGAAATAACAATAACAATGTTTGGATGTGTGAAAACAACCTGAACAATATTATGTCATATAATATTCAAAACATGAAAATTCATTACTCGTCTAAAATGTAAAACATGTTGTCATTATTAAAATTTAATGTGTCTAAAATGTAACTAAAAGTAAATATACAATTAATATGATGTGGGTCCTGAACCATATTGGTTTCCCACTTTCATGCTCTAATCCCATTTAGAAACCATTCCCAGGCCCTTGGCCTTATCCTATAGTACAACAACAAAGTCTAGTTTGGTGCAGATCATGAATCACAAATAGGGTGCTAGAACAACTCATTTGCCCATAACCAATAGTTTCTAAAATAAGTCTAGTCATAGGATAGTCTACATAGATTGATGAAGAAATTAATACAATTCATAATTAAGCACTTATCACATTTCCATTTAATATTTAGTCATTACAATAGACCCAGTTCGAATTCATATTTTCCATTTGAATCATCATTCATTATAATAATTCATTTGGTGTTGAACATCAAGTCAGTCACCCAAAATATCATTCAGTTTAGCCTTCCATTCTTTAAAATCTATATTTCATTCAATGTAGGTCATCATTCCTAGCACCCAAAAATCTCATTCATTGTATGGCGTCATACTTAGCACCCCAATCCTATTTCATGTATAACTATTTCGGAGGAAATCCATGTCAATGTCCCAACTTTTAACAAGTCTAGAATTCCATGTCTAGTACCAAAAAAATCTCACACATTTAATAATTCATTAATTAAAATTAATTATCCAATTAACTCCATTAATGATCCAATGATTATTTAAACATCTGAAAGGACATTAGTTAACCCAAAAATTACATAAACACCTAAACCATCAAAAAAATCATCTATTAATTAATCAATCAGCATAATGATCATTCAATAAATATTTATTCACAGTTAATTACCAATATTAAATCTCATGTTTTCATTATTAATTATCACAATCTTTTATCATTGTTCAACATCATGGCCCATAATTAATTATCACAATTAAATAACTTACACATGAAAAAATCATTTCATAAATAATTTAACCCAATTAATTATCTTAACAAAATTAATTCAATATATCAATTATAATATCTCATCCCATAACCAATATACAAAACAAATTTCTATTTTTGTAAACCCCACCCCACTTCATTTTTTATGAGATTCAATTATCAATTAATAAACCATTCAATAACATGTAAATTCTAACTTTCTAATTACGCCATTTTTTGGAATTTAATTATCAAATGAAGCAAAAAATCCATTAAATCAAATTCACATATCAAATTCCTTACTATGGGACTTCGATTTAGAACACCAACATCAGTTTATTAATGGATATTATACCAATAAAAATCCCCAAAATTAGAGAGGCATAACATCTTTGGTCATGCTCCAGATCTAAATCCGTAATCCAAATTGAGAGCAAGGTCTCATTATCATGAAAATCTTGACCTACATCCACAATAAAAGAACTATATCTCAAAAAATATTTTTAGATACATGGAAATGTTCGATATATTCCATGAAATTATCAAGGAAGGATATAGTAATGAATGATAGAAGAAAGGCAAGGAAAATAACATACTTGGAAGAAAGAGGAACTTCAATACGATAATTTGATCAAGAATAAAAATGTTCAAATCACCTTGGAATCCATCTAGAAGGATCGTCGATCTCCTATAATTATTCAAGCCTAGAAAAATTATGAAATATGGAGTCTTGGGGGTTTGGGGGTTTTAAAAAAATATGTTTGGAAATTTAATCATGCGTGAATGGTTTCATTGGAAGGGACACATGTTGAGGTAAAACTGTGTGCCAACCAGCAGACCTCTCTATCTAGTTTTTCACAGTTGGAACCATTTAGTCACATTTTTAGGGAAAAATGTGCACAACCCATGCATAAATTTTTTTCAAGGTTTCCACAATTGGCTCAGTTTAGTCGCATGATTTGTCAAACCATGGTGAAACCATGTACCACTCACTGTTAGTTTGTTTTTCATTAAAAATCACCAAAATTCACCCTAAGGAACTACTCCAAAACCAACGTATATTGAACCAGGAATTTCCAGTACTACTATTACATTATTTTTAATATATTAAAATTTGTATTATTTCACAATGAGGATCAAACGGATTAGTATCATTGGAAAACAAGGACCATACATAAAATTTACAACGTCAAAAAAAACATTAATTTAATTCATTCTCCCCAGCTTCTTCTCATCCCTAAAAAAAACATTAGTACACATAACCAAATAAGGATAAAAATCAACAAGGTGTGATCTAGAATCCCAGAAAGAGGATAAGATATAATGCGTTAGCACAATCATAACATAGTCTAGGGATCATTACTATTAGAGGAAGAATTATTAAATGTCATGAAATGTAGAAATGCATAAAAATGAAACATCATTTCATAGTGTTTAACAACAACACATAATTGTGAAGAAACTAGAATCATGTTCGTAAATCATTTAACATTAAATCATGAGGTTAATCTCATAATACAATGCTTTGGAACACTGTCTGATTTCAGACACACCTGTCATACTCAATTATTCATATTACACAATATAATTCTGGGCGCACCCATCACATCATTACATTTTCATTATCATTCATGCAAAATATTACATATATGAAAACATATAACCCATTAAAATTAATGGGTCTAATTTCATAAGACCACATTAAAGAAAAGTGGGTTCCAAGAAGAAAGAGGGCATAACATACCTGATACAAGAACCATTAACCTTGGGTGAGAAGTAAAATGTGTGTTATTTAAATAAGAGTTATTTGGGAAAACATTGTGTTTGGAATTAACTCTAGTGGAAGAAATGTATATTCCAAAAAAGGTAAGATAATGAGGAAACTATGATTTTTTAAGCGTATCCATTAATAAAATGGTGTGAATAAGGGAGAACATGAATAATGAAAGTTGGGTTCAAGAATTTCCCCTTACCTAGAATCCGAACACATTATTCACTCTAATGTACTATATAATGTCATTATATTAATTAATTATCAATTTAAGATCATATTATACATGAATATGGTTTATTATTTTTTTATTACGTTCTTTTAAAGGAATTTGTATGGGTTATAGAGTTTAAATTTTATTTGGGAGTGTTAATATCTTTAGATTTTATGAAAATTTCACATGTAATCATGAACAGATGTTAATTTGAATTGTGGTTGAACACAAGTATTTCTTTATATATAATATTATAGAAATTATAGAAATATAAATAATCTTAAAAAGTATTTTTTTATGTACCATTAGGATGAATCATTTGATAAAATTTTATGATGATCATTATTGATTAATTTGGGTGTTTTTTCAATCACAACAATCGTGTGTTATTGTATCACCTAGTGTCATGTAAATATGATAGTTGAATAACCAAAAAGGGGATAAAAAATAAACATAAAAACAATTTATCAACCATTTTATGATTTTTTATTGCCTTGATGGCATTAATAGAAAATGGATTTTCATTACTCATGATGTAGGTAAACTTACACATCGCGAGTAACGATTTCATTTTTATTAACAATGAAAGGAAATGAGGAGTATAGATAATAATTTTCCATTAACATGATATCATACCATTTTATAAATAATACTAGAGTAATAATAAAATTTGGATAATATATTTTGAGAAGAATATAATAAATGAAATGAAACATGATAGGAAATTGAATGAAAATAGAGAGAGGAATTACCTCTGGAATCCCTTGCTTGAGATCCTCCATAAGGACCTAGTATGGGATACATGAGGAGTCCAACGGCTCATAGCCATGGGTAAGGGTCTAGGGAAGTGCATTGGGAAGAATTTAGGTAGGGATTGATTCATGGGAGCTTTGAAGTAATAAGGGTGTGAGGGGTGGTATTTATAATGGAAGGGAGATGTGGTTTCTTAATATTTTAATCATTTGTTTTTTAATTTCCACCAAGATTAAAAATAGTGATGATTCTATTACAAATATAATAAATAGGGCTTTTTATTTCTATATTTTTGTTCTTACACCACTTATGATGTCAATAATAGTTGATTTGAATTATAATTTATTTATACGATAAATTAATGTATTTTACTATTCACCAAATAATCACGTTCATCAGAAAAATCCAAAAAAATCATCCTAAGCATTTTTTGATGTGTTGATTAATAAACTAAACTTCATTTTATGAAAATAATTTTCTAAATAATAATAATTTAATTTTTAAGTAAAATAATAATTTACATGAAAACTAAATATCTTAAAATTAAAACTGATTTGATAATGCATTCAAAATTAGATAAAGTCATATAAAATGTTCTTTAAAATGTAGTCAAAGAAATTTTAATTTATGAATTTATTTAAATAAAATAAATATTCTTTTAAATTAATTAATTAATTAATTATGAATTAAGAAAAATACTAATACATTTACAATGGTCGTATTATCACTTATAAGATTCATAAATTTAATATAGTCATTCTTGGGTGAGTTCACTATAATTATGAAAAAGTTATTATTCATAAGGATAATATTACGATTTATTAGGGTAGGTTACTATTAATAAGGGAAGGTTATTGTTCACTCTAAAAATATGTTTATTCTATTAAACTCTAAATATCACCTTGAATGCAAACATGTATGTCAGATTTTTAAAATTCAAAACATATAAGTGAAAAATTACCCTTTAATGGTCACATTGTATTTAATATCGTGGTATATTAGTTTTTTTCTAATATTATTATACATGAATTTATACTTATAATATGTGGATTCCATTGAAAAAACAATGGTTCGTTACATTCTTCCCTGTTAAAAAATTGCTCTCTAGAAATTTCATTGCACACAAACATATAGGTGTACCTCTCCTTCATCGTTTCCTCTAGTTCTACAGTTTATTAATAAAACATATGGATCCTCCACAAAAATTTGACAAGATGGGATCAATTGTTGTGTATTAACTTATCTATACAATGCATAATCATTAATAGATGATCCACATAAGATATATCGTCTTCCAGATGTACCAACTCTGAGTTTAGTATATGGTAGTGATATAGTATGCACATCCTTTGGAGGGATACATTAAAAACATCTTGAACATGAGCCATTTTCAGTTGATGTGCAAGCTGATATTCCCCGGATCTTATGCGGTTAAGGATCTCAGTGGGGACATGGGACCTTGTCCATAGCATTCCATTCTTTCAAAACTACATGACATTATTCCATTGTTATATTAAATGATCACTTTTACTCCGAAATAAAAATCTAAGTCCCTTTAATGGTTGTCATCATATAATTTTTGGTATCTATGAGATTGTTTGATTTGTTTTTGGATTTCTTGACCCTTCTCTGTCATCTTTTGCGCAAGATTAGGCCCCATTAGGTTTCTTTCCCCATCATTATCCCAATAGAATGGAGTTATGAAACTCTTTACATACAATCCATCATATGTTTCCAAATGAAAACTCAATCTGAAGCTATTGTTTTATGGGAACTCGTTTAATGGGAGATACTGATTCCATTCACCTTTGAATTATATTGATCTGGCTCTTATAATATCATCATTGTTCGTAATAGGCTTTTCATATTGTCCATTTTTTTTAGGGTGATAAGTCATAGTAACATTAATTAAATGATCAAAGGATGTTGTAGATTTCTACTAAATTTAGATGTTAACCATGGATCACATTCAGGGACAATAGAGAGTGGAAAACCATGATTTCATTCCATATTATGAACATATATCATTGTTTGTTTTTTAACCCAGATATCATCCCAAAGAGTGACAAAATGGGCAGTCCTAGCAATTCGCTCATCCACTACCCATATCACATTATTTCATTTCAATGTATTCAGGAGACCCATGATAAAGAAAATAGTGACATTATCTAATTTTCAAATGTGTTTATGAAATATTTTTCAACATACCATTGGAATATTTTTATCTTCATTAACATGTTTACATACCACGTACCTTGAGATATATTCTCATATCTCATTCTTCATCTTAACTCCCCAGAAGTTTTCTCAATGATTTTGGTACATCTTGTTTCTACTATAATGAATAGATAATGTTGATATATGTGAATTTTCCAACAGATCCTTCTTTTTGTTGGTTGATAAAGGCAAATAAATTCATGTTCCAAATCGAATCACACCATTATTGTCGATTTGGAACTCTTGTAGCTTCCCATGTTTTACTCCATCAACCTTCTTTCATAACTCCATATCATTGAATTCTCCATCATTAATATTCCCTTGGATATATGGTTGGGAAATAATATTTCAAGGTTGGATATATCCCTTTCACTTATGATTTCAAAATCCATCCTTTTAATATCCAAGAATATAGGGTCTTTATTAATCAGTTACATGGATAGAGTAGCATGTTCTTTTCTTCTTAGAGCATCAGCTACCTTGTTTTCCATCCTAGGATGGTATTGAATAATGAAATAATAAATCTTTATCATATTTTACCGTCTCCTATTATTCATTTTGATCTCTTTTTGTGTAAATATACAATTTATTCTATTGTGGTATGTGTATATGTGACCCTTCTCACCATAAAAGGTAGTTCCAACAAATTATCAAGAAAAAAATTATGGTTTTCATATCTGGATCATTTGTCTGGAAGTTATGCTCATGGTTATTCAACTTCTATGAGTTGTTGGCTATCACATTATCATCTTTAATGAGTACAAAACCCGCAACTTTCCTTGAAGCATCACATTATATCAAAAAACTTACTCCACTTTTCGGAAGATTGAGTATAGGTGCAGTGATTTGCCTTTGGTTTAGCTCCATGAAGCTTCCCTCAAATTATTTCATCCAGGAATTGTTTACCCCATTCCCTGGTTACATAGCAGGCCGTACAATCATGATAAAATTCTCACATATCATCGGTAGTACCGAGATAATATAATAAAAACATGGATTTCTTCGACATAAGAAAGTCTTGGCAATTCCTCAATCACTTTTGTTTTTAAGGATCTATTGAATTTCCCTCTCTTATGATCACAAGTTCCAAGAATGTGAATTCATCTTCCAAAATAATAGGTGTTGAACATGTCATATAACTTCTACTTTCATAATTTCACAATCACAAGTCTGTTAGGTTCATCGTGTTCCTCATTTCTCTTGGAGTATGTGGGAATACAATCGGAAAACACTAAATAAAATATTTCTATGTAATGTCTAATGACTCTATTAATAAAATCAATAATGATTGTAACAGAATTATTCAATTCTATGTTAGTTACCATAAGATCATAATGTCCATTCATTTGATCAAATGCAGTCTTCTGAATGCATTATTTCTTCAACATTATCTGATGATATCCACAGTGAAGATCCACCTTTGAGAAGTATTATGCTACTCATAACTGTTCAAGCAAGATGTTGATAATTTAGAAGTGGATACATGTTATTTATGTATATATTATTGAGTTTTCAATAATTGATACATATTTGCAATGATCTATTCATTCTCTTCAAAATGTGCACTGGCTCACTGCAAGGTGATGAACAAGGTTGTATGACCCCTTTGTCCAAATTCTCTTGCAACAGCTTCATTAACTCAACATTATGTATGATCCATCATATAGGGACACAATTATAAATGAGTAGCTCAAGGTATAAGTTCTATTTAGAACTCTAACTCACAATCTTGGGGATGTTCATCTAACTCTGAGAGAAATACATATTTGTATTCCCCCATGATAGGAATTTATGAAAACATGGAACTTTCCTTTGACTCAACCATTTCAGTGAGGTATTCTTCTTCATAGTGGATCGACAACAACAACATTGAATGATTTTCAATGACAATTCATTATCTTCATTGAAATTTTTAAGATCATGGGATGGTTTGGAATATTAAAAGGAATTTCCATTTCCCAAAAGTTTATATGTTCCCTATATATCGATATCCAATAAATTCCCATTATAGCATCAAATTACACTAAGGGAAGTGCCATGAGATTCACTGGAATAATATTACCACAGTTTTTAATAAAATAGGAGTCAAACACAGGGGATTCAATGGTGCAACCACATGGTGTTTTTATAGATATCTCTACATCAAGGTTATGGGGCTCTAATTATATATTTTTAGAAAACATGCATGATATACTAGAATGCGTAGAAATATAATCAAGTAATTATCCATCCATTCATTAGTCAATATGAAGTGAACCCTTTACAACATGATTATCATGCTCCACATACACTGTATTGATGGAATAATCCTCCCCTTTTTCCTTTGGATTTGGTGGCTGGTGATGATAATTACCGTCGTGGACTCAAGGTTTAGTGCACTTGATTTCATAGTTCCCTGGATCCTAATAGATTTATCATTGAAAAATGGATGGGGCTCCCATTTTCTCAACTAAATTATCCTTCCACATCATCTTTTTTCAATTCTCTTGAGAATGGGTTGTTGTTTCCCACACATGATGCATTTCCTCGTCCCTTGGAGGTCATTCTCTTGATTCCACTTCACAAATTTTTGGCATGTGGGTTGTTGAGTTTTTCTCTCAACATTTTCATTAGAACCTCTATGATGAAATTACATCCTCTTCATATAACCATAGCCATGATTCCATCCTTCCAAATCTATCTCAATATTGAGGGCTCACCAAAAAACTTTTACATATGTCCCAATGTCTCAAATTATAAGATACTTTCGAAGCTGTGGTTTTAATCCTCTAAAGATTTTATCAACATTTCTATTGTTGTTGATAACAATACCTGAAGAAAACATTGAAAACCTTATGAAATTGTTTACGTAAGTTGTAATATATTCTCCTTCCTTTTTCTTGAGATCTATGAATTCTTTATCAATATTCATACAAATATTTCATGGGAAATAACTACTATGAAGAAAGAACTTATAGTCTTCCCATTCCTTCTCATCAGTATCATCACATGGCTTGGTGTTCTTAATAAATGTCTACCATTGATCAACATATCCATATAGCTGATAAATGGATGGTGTCAAATTCTCTATCATATAACAGTAATGACCAGAAATTATCTTCTCTATTGTGTAGATACAATGTTCCCCAACTAGTAGATAAAATGATCAACTAAACATCGATGGATGTTTCCACATAAAATACTTTATAACCAAGTTCTCCTTATTTGATGAAGTATGATGCTCCACAGTAATTAGGTTTTTATTTATAACTACATATAGTTGGGTAAGAATCACCATGTTGTTTCTAACTCCACCTACCAAATTATTGGGTATGTCATTCGAGCAGTCATTGCACTGGGCCTCACATAGGTTGTTAGTTTGGTTTCTCCTTGTTCCCACAATTTTCTAATATATAAAAGGATAAAACCAAATACAAGTAAATGAGTCAGCTATAAATAACTTTTTAAATTCTAATCTTTATAGTAATATAATATATTTTGGGATCCCTATGTTTATAAAATCGTCCTATATGCATATTTGAACATAGTAGATACTCGAGGTTTTATCTAGGTTTCACTAATCTATTTTACCAGCTTAACTAAACATTCGTTATGATACCATCTACATCAACCATGTAATTTCTTAAACTAAAATTACATAATTTAGAATATACCGAACATAATTTTATTAAACAATAAGGATCCAAAGGTTTAGTGTCTGGGGAAAACTAGGACCAGTAATAACATTTTAAATACCAAACATATTGAATTATTTAAATCATTCTTCTCCAGATTCTTATTTTCCCTTCAAAAATTCTTATTACACACAATCACATAAGGTTATACATTAAAAAGGGGTGATCTAAATGATTTGTTTGAAGATAATATAACAATTGTTGATCACAAATATAACATATTAAATTGATCAAGAACATGAGATGACTCATTATTAAAGGACATTAAATGTTGCAATGCATAAAAATGAAACATCAGGTCTTAGTGGTAAAATAGAACACATATTTTTCAAAAAAACAGGAATAAATTTCACACATCATTTCAATTTAAATCATGATTTTCTTCCCTTTACCCAATGAATTTGTGCATTGTATAATTCCAGGTGCACTTGTCAATTTCAAACATTAATATTGTGATATATATTTTTAGGTGCACAAGTCACATCCTAACATTTTCATTATCACGAATTATACATAGAACATATATGAACATAAATAATCCATGGAAATTAAGGATTTTCATCTCATAAGAACACATTCATAAACATTGGGTCCTAATAGATAGAGGGGATAACATACTTGATATAAGAACCAGCAACATTGAGTTATAAGTAAAATTTACATTTTTGAAATAATTGTTTTTTGGAAAACAGTGGGTTTCACATAAACTCTAGTAGAAAACATTTATATACAGTTAAGTGAAATATAATCATGAAAAAAATATTCTAAAAAGCAACCATATCAAAAATGTATTGAAATAAGGATAAGAGGAAGAAAGAATGTTGGGTTTGAGAGTATTCCATTACCTTGTATCCAAAAACATTATTCCTAATAATTTCATGTATAATGAAATAATATTCTAAAATTATAAATTCTAGAACATTTTATACATGAATATGGTTCATTCTGGTTTCAATATGATATTTTATGGGCCATTGGATGACATAATGAGTTCAAATTCTTTGTTCTAGAGTGTTAGTTTACATAACATTTATGACAATTGCACTTGTATTCTTGATCATATGTTAATTTGATATGTGTTCGAACATATATATTTTTTAATATATAATATTTGTTAAATTTATGGATATAAATGATCTTATAGTGAATGTTTTATGTACCATGAGGATGTATCACTAGATAAAATTTAATGATGATTATATTTTGTTAATTTGGGTGGTTTTTTGATCACAATAAACTTGTTTTATTTCATTACATAGTGTCATGTTAAAAGGAAAGTTCTAGATAATAAAATTTGATAAAGAATAAAAAATAAAATATATTTTCTACCATTTAATGATTTTTTTAAATCCTTGATGGAGATGAAGGAAAATAGAAGTGCATCACCCTTGATGTTGGTAAATTAACACATCCTGGGAAATGATTTCATTTTTATTATAATAGAGAGAGACTGAGAAGTATAATGAATAATATTACCATAACATGATATCATACCATTATATCAATCATACTAAATATATCATCAAATTTAGATAAGAGAGTTTAAGGATAAGAGATGAATGAAAGGATTTTTGAAATAAAATAGAATGAAAATTGAGAGATGAATTACCTCTTGAATGATCCTATTTAGATCCTCAATATGTAACCTAGACTTGATTATTTTTATGATTCCAAGAGGTCTTAGTCGTGGGGGAGGGGATAGGGAATATAATTAGTCATAATTTAGGTTGGGCTTGATGTTTATGAGGTGTCATGTAATGAAGCTGTGAGGGGTGATTTTTATAGGGGAGGGGAGAAGAGTTTTTTTAATATTTTAATGATTAGTTTATTAATTTTTAGTTATATAAAATGTAGTGATGATTAGATATTCAAATATAAGAAATATTTCATATGAATTTTACATTTGGGTTCTTACATCTCTCATTATGATTTGAATGGTTGATTTAAAAGATGATGTATTTATACTATTATTTAATGTACATTAATATTGCAAAAAAATTATGTATTTTCTAAAAATCCCAAAAATTAACCCTAACCATTTCTTTACGTGTATAAAACATTTAACACCATTTTATGAAAATAATTTTGAATAAATTATAAATTATATTTTATTTAAAATAAAAATATTATAGAAAAAATATAGATTTTAATATTAAAACTGATTTTATAACTCTTTCAAAAATTACATATTGTCACAACAAATTATCGCAAAACCTGAAGACATATAAATGTTAATTTATGAAAAAAAATTTAGTAAAGTAAAATGTCTTTTAAATTAATTAATTATATACTTATTACTTATAAAAATTCTAATAGTATTACTATGGTCATATTATCACTTATGTGATGACTAAATTTTTTTAATCAATCATGTGTGAGGTTAATATTATTTTGGAAAAATTACTTTTCAAAAAGTTCATATTAATATTCATAATGGTAGGTTACTATTAATAAGGGTAGTTTACTATTCATAAAAAATTGTTTCTATTCTATTAGAATCCAAAAGTCACCGTGAACGTACTCGTGTATGATTATTTTTTTTAATTCAAAGCATTAAGTGAAAAAATTATGTTTAATGGTCACATAGTATTTATTTTCATGATTTTTAATTGTGTTTCATAATGGAAATTTAAATTAAGTAATAAATATAATATGTAGATTCCACATATAAAACATTGTATAATTACAAAAGGTACTTAAACCCTCAAAAAGTACCTAAAAATGCGCTAGAGATGACTCATAAAAAAGACGGGATCTTATACATGGTTATATGATATATGGTTGGGACCCCCATAAGTGAAATTTAGTTGGGTACATGAGATGAGATACAATATTGGGGTTAGGATATGTTGACATGTATTGGGACGAAATAGAGGATGGTTGTCTTTGGGTGATAATATAAAATTATTAGGGAAGTTGATGTAGGTCATTATTACTTATATTAATATAGATATTACATTATTATAATTGGATTAAATATTTGATGAGTTATCCTATCAAGGATAGTGGACTCGTTGAGAAGTTATGTTCTAGTAGATAATGTTTTTTGTTCATTAGTGAATAAATTTTTTCAATCCATACATTCATGAGATACATTCTGTATGATCATACAGAGTATACCACTTCGGTTCCTCCCAACATATATATAATTCAATTATAGGATTACATGTGTAATTTCATGATCAAGGGGTTAAATACTATCTCTAAGGATTGTATTATACATTATGTCACTCGAGAAAGACTATTTTGGTGTTTTATAATAGATACATATGTATTTTTCTTATATTTCATAAATTTTGGAATTATAGATATTTTCATATAAAACATGGATTGTTCATTGGTGGGGTTATTTTTTTTAGTTTAATGCCTCCCCTAATACCCGTTGAATCCATTTTTCTAGATTCCTATATAGTTCCTATTAAAGTATGTCATCAAGGTCACCATAATCATTACTAATACCCTATTAGGGGTACGTATGGAGGTATTATATGGGATTTTTAGATATTACATTGTTGTTGGATATAGGAACAAATGAAGACTACATTTGTTTGTAGGGAAATAGTATTGAAATTTTTTTTTATAAATTTCGGGATATTACCTAGAACACATGAGTTAAGATCCCCTTTTGTTCAAATATATGGAACATGAGCTCCCCAAAATAATAAGAAAATCATTAATACTCATATTGTAGAATCATAGAAACTTTTCATGCATCACACATCCTTATGTTTTATTATTAATACTTATATCAATGGGAATATAACTGTTTTGAATTAAATTAACTTTAATAAATCCATTTCTACTAGGCTTATGTGTATCCTTTTATATTGTAGATATAGAGGCTAGTCATTTTTGAAATGTTTCTTAGGTTAGATAGGATTATCATAAATATTTAACTAATCATTGGAGGGTTTATTTAGGAGATGGGGATGTCTATTAGTAGGGGAGGTTTCATACCATTCTGATGTAGAGAAATGAATATTATTTGGGGATGCATATATAATATTCATTCAGTGAATTGAGAAGTGAAACATGAGACCATGTTTTTCTTGATTTGAGCCTCATTTAAGATCTAGTATTCCCTATTAGTTATGGAGAGAATTGTTTTAATGGTGGATCTAGTATCATGGGGACTGAATGTATGAAGTTGATCCCTAGATAAATTTACATAATGAGTTTGGTGCAGGGTTTATATAGATTATGATGAAGATTGAGAAGAGGCCAATAATTCATTCACTCAAGCAAGGGATCATGCGTGTTTTGGAGTTGGGGGTTCTATTTAATAATATAATTTCTTTTTCCCTATACATTTTTACAAATGATCAGTAAATGGAATGTTTTTTAGATGACATTTTTCCACCCACCCTTAAATTTTAATTTTCCCCATTTATATTATCTAAATAATTGGAGTGCATTAGAAGGAACTATTGGAAGAGAGAATATTTTGGTGGGATAGAGTTCGTTATATTGAGTTTCGGGAGGGTCCTCTATAGATAATGTCATTAGATGGTTGGTCAAATATATAGGCATAGTTTTTTATTACTAGTATAGAAACAACCTAGGAATTAGGATTAATATTTAATCGTTGAAAGTAGTTCCCTTGTGTATATTTATATAACTTTGGACATGATATTTGGTTATAGATTTTGTGGGATTTTGATGTGGTATATTCCACTAATCATAGAGAACCAACATGATTTTGATTGTGAGGTTTCTTTCAAACAAAAATAGGATTATAAAATTATTTCAAATATCAATATTCCATGTATTCAAGTTTACAGTTTTAAAAGACTAGGTGGAGTTAGAATAGGGATTCTCCATGATTCCACACATCATTATAGACATTGGATATGATGTTCTTGTGGAGGTCATCATGTCGGATCTGAAAGGGCCTGATATATTGTATTTACATGTCAGTACTTCTGACCTAGAAGTTATTGGTGGTATAATTAATTATATTCCATTTTTTCTTCATTATTATCATCAATACATTTATACTCCTGCGTTTCAGCCACCAATGTTCATGAATTTTGAACAGATATTTCGAGTCATCTCATTAAACTATTGATAAATTTATATGTTAGAGGTTAGATATGATATTTTGATTAGTTTCAGAGATGTGGACTGAAGATGGGGAAGCATCCGTCTTTAGGGTAATTCCTCTATCTATATGTACATTGAAAAGATGTCATCATTGGAATTTATTGGGTGAATCACGTTCTCAAAATTATTGTTATATTTGAGTGTGGGGTTTCATCATATGGATAGTAGGTGGGTATACATCTTAAATTATTGATGGATCTACCTATTGTTGAGGTAGTTAGTTTAGAAATAGAATAAGTCTTAATATTATCTAGATTTTTATTAAATTTTTCCCCATTATGATGTGAAATTATCCACTTTAAGTGACATTGAGTGGGCAATAGATTCATAACAACGTGATTCATTTATTCCAGTTGATCTTTATTTGGTATAATACATAGAGATTAAAAATATATGAATCTACAAAGATGAAAAAATTACCCGGGGATCCATGTTTCTCATTGTTTCTCCATGGGGTTATCCTGTGTTATTCCTTGCAAAATAATATGTTATTCATTTCCAAATTATACAATACCAAATGATCAATCCAATGATTATTAATAATATTTTTTCTCTATAAATTTTTATAATCATTTTCAATTGTTTATTAGGGATATTATGTTTTCTAAAATTGTTATTTTATCTATATATCATCAGTTGATGGTATAGTAGGAGGATATCCCAAAGAAAACATTCCCTCGAATGTATTGTATCATTAATTTTATAGTTTATTTTTTATATCATTAATTCAACATAAATTTCCATGGAACTAATGAACTCTATATTTCCTGAGTTCCAAGACTCTTTCAATGTCATGATTCTATAAGGAATTCTTATATACTAGATACCAGAAGCGGTGTATGTAAATACACTCAGTGTTCTCCTAATGGATATTCTTAACCATAATATATATTGAATGGTAACCAATGGAATGTTTTAGACATGGTAAATTTTTTTACATTGAATCTGCATTCCCAATATTGTTTGATTATAGACATTCATGTGGTATAATAAATTTTCTTTTGTAGCAGCTATGAATGTGGCGGTGGTGTGCAGTATTGATGGGTTTTGAGATAATTATTGAGGTTTATGACTGATTTTTATATATTTATGTCCCAATTTACAAGTTTGATGAGGAAATATCATATTTTCATGTAGACTAATATATTTTTGTTTCCTTTTGACTTCATTAAAGATAAATTTTTTATTGATGTACTTATTTATTATTCTACATTGTTAGTTATGTTCTAGGTGTTTTAGTGTTTTATAATACATCCAAATTTATATTTGGGTATATAATGATGTAATATTGTGTGGTAATCTATTATGTGCCTAGAAATTTATTCCCCCATTAGAATAACTATAGGAATCTTGATCTAGAGTTGGAAATAATTATTTTATCCCGTAATCTTTGGTAGCTTGACTTCATTTATAAGTGTAATATGAACACTAGGGATAATAAAATCTTATAGTATGTTTTTACATATCTTGAAATTAATCTATGAGAATGGAGGTGGATATAGTTTATATTGGACTACTAAATCATGAACTCTTAAACCCATTGTATATAATTTCAAGGATATAAATATGATAAGTATATCATATATATGTTTTATTTTAGAATATATAGAATCTTCGAGGGAGATGGGTGATCTCACAACATGAAATATCAAATTGAAGGTGGTTTGTGCTTGGATATGCTAGTTTTTATGTATACATATCCCACCATATTTCGGTAGATGGAGATGTCTTTGTGGGGAGTCCTATAGGTAGATGTGATGCGTGATCTGGTTATTCATGGTAATGATCAGGAGGGTGTTTAGTGGAAGACTAATATCAATTGATGTTTCAAAGGACTATGACATCTCTTTAAGCGATGCATGTTGGAGTTATTAAATATTAACAAACATACTATGTATTAGTATGTGCATGTGTATCCATGATTCATTGTGGCATATAAAGTGAGCTATGGTGGGATAGAATAACATTTGTGGTGGAAATGTTCATGTACATGTGCATAGTTTAACTAAATGAGAATGCATGGAATTTCACTCTATGTAGTTTATGATAACCTTTAGATATCGACAACTAATTTTATGAGGAAATATGAGTGATTTTTTCTTCTATGTTACCCTAAACTATGGTTTATGATTATGTTATCTATGTGATTATTGATCAACTGATGAAATCAACACACATTATAGAGATCGAGAAGTTTAAAACCATATATGATCTCGTGAGATGGTATATAGACGACCTGGTGTATCTTTATAGTTTTTTGAGGACGGTAATTTTAGATTAATACCATAGATTTTACATGTGGATATAGAAGGAAATAATACATTAATTTGTCACTTAGTGACACATATGTTGTGATTTTCACCCTTAGATAAACGTGATGACAGAGTAGACCCTCCAAATGATGGACGATAAGTTTCGGGATAACATCTTGGGTCATTATGAATAAGTGTGAGAATCCTACACATTGTTGAATTTTCATACAATTAAAACTACCATTATTCCATCAATATGGATCAATTTGAATAATTTTGTGGGAGACCATGTTGATCCACATTGTGATATACCATGTTTGTAATGGTATATTCATTACCATGATGTGTTTTATAAAAGGACGAAGAAGTATTAGGTAAGAGGATAAATGTTTTTATGGATCATGAAATGCATTAATACAAATAGATCTGAATCCACCAATGTTTCATGTATACATTATATATGTTCCAAATGGTTTCACGTCATCACATGTATTAGGGGTTTTCATGGGGGAGAAATACCTCATCCCGATTATTCATTACATTCAAATAATTTCTTTATTTTGGAAGGTGAACATATAGCCAGTTCTCCCCCATAATATGAAGGATCTAAAAAATCATCCATGTGTCCCATATTCTTTAGTATCTTTGAAATAAGTTCAATTATATTCACTAAAGATAACTGAATATTATTGAAAAAATAATATTAAAGAAGAAAATGTTTGATAATTATGACATTTAAGAGGAGGTGTTGTGAGGGAATTTTATCCCTCTAGTTTGAGTAACATATATGAGAAACAACCTATTGAAGAGTAGATGGAAAGATGATTGAAATGGGTTCACTCATTATCCATAGTTGTTTTTGGTAATGACCATCATAGTGATGTCATATATAAATTCTTTTACTTATAAGGGGGATTCCATATTTCACATTCATGATATTTTTTGAGAAGATTCTTAGAAATCATTCACATTTATGTTTTTAAAATGTGTATCTAAAAAATTATAGATGTATCACTCAAGGAACTATTGAGTGAATAATAGTTCTTCTCTTAAATCTAGTTAATATCAAATCTCGGGGAACAAAATCATTTCAGTGTTATCTAAAACAATGTACAAAACCTTCCCTTCCCTTCCCGTATTATTTTTGAAGGCATAGTGACATAGAGTTTGGTCATTTTTAAGGACATCACATCCTAGTGATGGGTGTGGTGGTGTATTACTCAGATTGTAGTTTTCTTGATGTAGAAATTGAATTTATAATTTCCCAGTAATGGGTGATGTTTTTAGTAAGGTTTTTTAGTGGATATCCTCTGTATCATGTGGAGATAGAGATCACCATTCAAGGGTCCTTGGCACAGTTAGGATAAAAAAGAAAATTATTTTGAAAAACATTTGTGATTAACCATGGTGGTGGACAAATATATTTAAATTTAGTTTTTAAAACACGCACAAAAGGGGAAATAGTAATAAATAGATTCATTAAATTTTTTATTGGGTGATACATGTAGTGTGGAACCCAATTTCCTCTATGTGGGAAGAACATTCAAGATTACAATGAAAATATTTATCATGGAATCCCTCTTTTGAATTTCCATTGTACTTCTCTGAAATTTTTCCTACTCCTAACCTGTTGAACAATTTTATCATCACTCATGAGGGATTGAACTTCTTGAATTCTGAATAATGGATTTCAAAAGATTTTAGGAACCATCTTCTCTCCTTATATCCCTTTCATTCATTCATATTGATGTATATGATTGTTTTTTACACATTTATTTAGGTCATGATTTGATAATGAAATATAAATTTAATGTTTTGGATTGGTTACAGTAGTCCTCCCACTAATTTGGAATGCATTTGGTCACATGATTCTTCCATTATGATTAGTGAACCTCTATAATGTTTTTAGATCAAGGTAATAGATAAGGGTTCTCTTTTTTTGAATTTTTTAATTAATCATAATTTATCATCCATAGGGTGTATGGTGTGAATCAACCTATCAATGATAATAAACTAAACATTTGCTGCTAAATGGGAATTGTGGGAATCACATTTGTCAGTTATTTATTTCATATTTTTATTATTAGTTTATTATTGGAATAATATTCTTTATGAATGGAATTTTTTTAATTTTGTTAAATTATTCAATTGTTTTATGTTTTTTTATAATACAATTAAAATTGTTATAAATTAATTATGCTAAATTAGAAAAATGATTTTTTCCGTATTGTTGTCCCTGGAAGTGTGTGTAATGGTGTCTAGAGTTTTACAAAACATTCTTTCCTTGGTTGTGCATGACTATGTAGTTTTATTTGGGATCCATAGAATTCTATTAGTGATAAAATTTATAATAAATGGTTTTAAATTTTAATTTTTATAAGGCCTGGAAATTTATTGAATACCGATAATAGTAAATGAATTATTTTCTGGAAAATAGTTATATATTCATCAGAGCATTATTTATCTTAATATACAACAAAAAAAGTAATCAAATCATATTAATTCTTTAATATAGCCTCACTAAAAATTGATTTTAATTATGATCCTATTTTAGAGGTGTAATTAAAAAGGGTATATGATTATAGAATATGGTAATTTTATCTTGGTTGTGTTTATGATAATTAATTTTTTAGATTTATTATTACTAGTTTCACTTAATTATGATATGTACTGATAATTAGATGATGGTTATTTTTTTGATAAATCTATATTATAGGTTCAAGGTTATAAATTATGATAATAGTTTTTCTCAATGTTTTTTATTCACCCTATAAATGTAATATTACACTTAAAAAATGCTTGTGTTATAGGGAGTATGTTTTACCCATCAATCATGATAGTGAGGAAACATATGGTTGACTTCTCAAACATCCCTTCTCTCCATTAAATAACAACATATAGAGGTACATATCTTGTAAAAGAAGGTTTTTAATTGGGGAAAACTGTGGTAGGTGGTGGATATGATTTTAGGTCCTTCATGGTCATGGAACCCAGTTTCATTGTCATGAAATGAATGGTTTGGGTCATGAGGCATGATATGGGGTTGAGAGCATGAGACACGGAAAACTGTTGTATTCGTGTTTGGTGTGCATTAAAGGGGTTTAAATATAAGATGATTGACATTGGTTGTGATTTTTAATCCTATAAATAATTGGATGTAGGGAACCTTACAATATATTTATCTTGAAAATATCTTTTTATACATGGATGTTATTATCGATGGGTGATTCTTGTAGGGATGTGTGATATTTTAATATAATAAGATCTTTTGAATTTTAGTTTTTAATCATTGGTGAATTTTTATGCTCCTTCCACATTTTCAAGGTTTTTTTTATAAAGATCCTATAGACTATAACTATTATGGTTTCCCCATATATAAACACGTGTGTGTGTGTGTGTGTTTATAAGTAAATAATTTTTAGGTTTCGAAGACATATTTTGTGATCAAACTAGATAGTACTAGCCTAGTGGAATGATGTTTTTTCTATGTCACATCCACAATAATATTTTTAAATATTAGTTTAAAGACATGTGTATTTGGTTTATATTTCATACATTTTAGGATATAATTGAAATTTTTTTCATATGGATGTTAAAAAGTTGGTTTATTTCATTTCGTTTATTAAGGTTAATTCCTCTCATCTGGTTTATTTATACTGACATTTTTATTAATTGAACTAGGGCCTATTAGAGGAAGGCCTTAGGGGTCACTATAAGGCCCCCGCCTTAAACATTACTTAATATTGAATTAAATGAAAAATTCACATTGAGGATATTTTCAGGTTCAGAGTTTTAGAGAATTAGGACATAACTATTACATCTCAAAAGATTACAAATTAGACACATCTACTAAGTTTCCATATAATAAAAAACTCTTAAAAAGAAACATGTATAGTTCCTTGTTTTATATAGCATGACTTTCCCTTGATCCCATCCGTGACCCTATTCCACATTATGTCCAATGAAAAACATTTCAAAAAAATATGGGGTGAGCATAAAAACTCAGTAAGGGATACACAAAGAATGAAAACTGTTAGTTTTTAAAACATCTAGTAAACCATGTATACTTTATCAATGTAATACCTTCACCTTCATGAAGTAGTAAAAACACTTCACGGAATAAAATATCATTACTTAACCTTTTGTAACCAAAGGATTACCATCATCCCATATAATGAACACATAACATATAAAGGTAACTTGGGACATAAATATACTTAAGTGGAATGACCATACGGTCGACTTCCACACATATCACTTAATGGAATAGCCATACGACCGACTTCCATACATACATAATGGAATATCCATACGGCCGAATTCCATACCCAATGAATTGGAGTTTATAACGTAACCACCCGTCCTGGTATTCATGGTACCACCAGTCATATGGTTTATCACGTAACCACCCGTCAAATGTCCAAGTACCATTATAAAATCATAAGACATAAAACAAACATAATGGAAAGAAAAAATTTCCACACTTTGATCACAATATATCACATAAATATATTGACATAACAAATCCATTATAAAAACCATTTTCAATACCAAAATACATAAACGATTATATGGTATTTATTTCATTTTAAAAACATTATGGCTTGTTGAGGAAGCCAAAAACCAAATAATACTCGCAGTGGCGGAAAAGGTCGTTGTCACCACGTACTTTAAAAGAAAAATTCCTTTTTGTAATTTTGTAAAATGCTTTGAAGAAAAAGATTCATTTTATAAAATTAAAAGACAAAGGGGTTTATACACCGTATAAAAGAAAGTTGTGTATACAATTAAATATGCCTCAATGAAAGGAGATTGAGATGAAGTCCCTTACCTCGGGTCCGACATGACTCGATCGTTCTTTAATGACCAGAATAATAAACTTGAGTTAATTTATAATTTATTTTGAACCTTCTTAAAGTACATTATTACTTTTATATAACATATTATCATGTTATAAATATTATGTAATCATTTATGTTAATAATGTTTATTTTGTTGATACTTTGTTCTTCAGTCGAAAGTGGACTTCTTACAATTACATGTTGTTTGTGTGGTCAATGTTTCATTATATCCAAAATTATATTCATTATTTGGATATCATATATATCATATATATCCATCATATACATGTATTTATAATATTACATAATCATAGGTTAGAAATGAAATGCACCATTAATGGAGACGGTAAGCCGTACGTACTTATGAACGTTGCTTTCATTTCTATTTCATATTAATTGAATTAAAACTAAATGAGATGTATGTATATTTTAATTCCATAATTATATTAATAATTTATATGTAACATACATCATATATATCCATTATATATACGTACTTATAATAGTACATTACATTTGGGGATAAGAAATGAAATGCACCGTTCATGGAGACGGTAAGTCATACGTACGCATGAACACTACATTCATTTCTATATCATACATTAATGGAAAGAAATAATAATGATATAGAGTTATATTATAATTCCAGTATAAAATCATATATAATAACTTTAAATCCATCCTTTATATGTCCCACATATGTCATTAACGAATCACATCACTTTGAGGGGGCGGTAGTCTGCACTTCCTAAAATGAAATTATCATGTTTACCCAAAATTTAAACCATAAAGGTATACCACAAATGAAACATAAATAAGAAAAATGAATACATAAACATAATATATATCATATATATGTAGTGTGACATCTTAATGGCCACCATTAAATTTGTTTAAAGGAATATTGACCAATCATTATTTCGTGAGGCAGAAATTCACCAACCACAGAAATAGTATGTTATCTAACCATTAGATGTAGATGTGTGTATGTGTAGCTCTAAATATTCTTATAAAAAATACTATTATATTTAAGATACTGTATTTTTTACAAAATAAATGAATAAAAAGAGTTTATTGGGGTGGAGAAGCAAAATAAAACAAAAGAACACAAGTGAAGACATCACCTTAAAATCGGGTAAGTCTCTTAGATTTGAGCTCAATGGCTTCCTTGGGAAGACATCTGCCCAACGTGAGGCTTCAAGGAGTAAGAGAGGGAAGTGGAGAGACAAAATGGGCAGGGGTTGGCCAAGCCAAAAGCTTTGGAAGTGTGGGTAAGGAGGTAGAGGTGGGGGCCTTTTATAAGAGGAGAGGAGGGGCACTCTTAAAATGTAAGGAAATGCTACATTATTTTAGAATGTATTTCGGATTCAGAAGGACCCACATTGATATAATTTGAGGGTAAGGTGATAAGGGTTCGAAATCCACCCATACAATTGGTTTTGTACATGTGTAGGTCATAGATTTGACATTATATTTGCATTTTATTTAAATCCTTTATTAAAGAGGTAATCGCTGCATCATCATGAGGTCATAAATAATTAAATTTATATAATGTCTAAAAATTATAAAAAAAATACTATGATGTAGGAAATATTTTTACCTTTCCAATTAATATTTATAGTCAAAAATCAGATTTTTATAACCCAATGTAAAAATTGTTTTAGTAAAAAAACTCATGTATGTGACATTTTTATTTTAACTTTAAATAAAAAGGTATTAATGTCATTTTCCTACCAAAGTGGCTTCATGGGGTCCCCAAGTTGACCCATAGATTTTCCTGGTCGGCCATGACAAATCCAATGATATTAGGACATGTGTCACATTTATTTCATATTATTACAACATTATATTTATCTTAAATTAGACTAATTACCTCTAATCGCGATTAAAAACTTAATAAGATACTATTCACAAAAAAAATTATTTTAATCCCATTGAACAAAATTTTACTTCTTAATGAAAACCATGTATGTTGGATTTTTTAAATTCAAAACACAGAGGTGGTAGAATTTCATTTAAACGAAAAATCAGATTTTTAAGTACCACATAGTGGTTTCCCTATTCATCAAAAATTGAAGTTTTTCAGAAAAATACCAAAACATCACCCTAAGCTATATTTGATATTCCAAATTCAAAAATAAAGTCCATTTTCAAAAATTAAAAACATATAAGTTTCATTAATTAATTTAATAATTAATTCCCGTTGTCAGAGCACATAGCGAGTATTTATGAAACAATAAGTATCAAAATATTGACACTAGTTTATGTCCGATTTCAAAGTGAAATTATTTCCAACAACCACTATTGGATTTAAGGGTAAAAAAATATTCTAATTTCACTTTAAGACCAATTCAAAAGATAATATAATCATAAAAATAAATTAGATTAAAAAAAGGTTTTGAATTTAAATACCACATTTTACAATAGTCATTAAAAAATGAACTTTATCAGAAAAATACCAAAAATTTACACAAATAAATTTTGATGTCCCAATTATAAAGAAGAGTTTTATTTGGTCCAATAGAATGTATAAGAGTGAACAAAACTATAATTAATGACGGTTCTCCATCAAAAGGTGATAAGTGAACCTTTACTGAAATCTAGGGCATATACGCCTAAAATTGAATTCTTTCCGTATTTTAAGCCTTTATATTTTATTAGATAAAAGTAAAAACATTTAAAAAACATATATAATCATATTTTAGTTATTTATATCCATTTCCACCAATACAACGGCTATGTGTTAACTACCATTTTAAATAATATTGTTTTATTTCTAGTGTGAAACGTAAGATTTCAAAGAAACTCTTTGTTGCGTATCAGGTACGCTATCGAAAATAAAAACCCCTTTAAAGTAAAATTAATATTTACTTTGAAAATATTAATAAATATGAATATTATTTATTCATTATTTACCAGGGATGTTACATCCTCCCCCCCTTTTGGGAATTGCATCCTCGCAATTTTATTCACTTATCAAAATAAGTGGGGGTATTTATACCTCATAGCATTTTCAGATTCAACGTTGCCTCTTCAACCATATGGTTTTTACACAAAACCTTTACCTGGTGAATTACCTTATTTCTCAACACTTTCTCTCTTTGGTCAAGAATCAGGACTGGTTTTTCTTCATAAGATAGGTTCTCTTCCAGCTGAACTACCTCTGGACTCAAAACATGAGATGGATCTGGAATATACTTCCTCAGCATTGAAACTTGAAAAAAATTGTGTACCTGAGATAAACTCGGAGGTAATGCCACTCTGTATGCAACTGATCAAACATTATCCAGAATTTTATTTGATCCAATGAACCTTGGACTCAGCTTTCCTTTCTTACCAAATCTCATCAAACTTTTCCATGGAGAAACCTTGAGAAAAACATGATCACCTACCTCAAAAGATAGATCCTTCCTCCAGTTATCCGCCTAACTCTTCTTCCTGCTCTGAGCTATTCTCATGTGTTTATGAATCAACTGAACTTTTTCTACCATCTCTTCTACCAATTATGGTCCCATCAGCTTCCTTTCACCCACTTCATCCCAAAATGATGGAGTTCGACACCGCTTACCATATAATGCCTCAAATGGTGCCATCTGTATACTTGAATGAAAACTGTTATTATAAGAAAACTCAACCAAAGAAAGATGTTGGTCCCAACTTCCCTGATAATCCATCGAACAAGCTCATAGCATATCTTCCAATGTCTGAATTGTTCGTTCTGATTGCCCATCTGATTGCGGATGAAAAGCTGTAATAAAATTTAATTCCGTACCCTACGACTTCTGAAGGCTTTTCCAAAAGTTAGAAGTAAACCTGGGATCACGGTCAGATACAATGAAGAGAGGAAATCCATGTAACCTGACTATCTCTTTAAGATACAAACGGGAAAGCTGATCTAGGGAAAAATTATCTCGTATGGCAAGGAAATGAGCAGATTTAGTCAATTGATCAACAATAACCTAGATTGCATTATTACCTCAATATTTCCTCGATAATCCCACAACAAAGTCCATGGATATATTTTACCATTTACACTCTGGCACTGGTAAAGGCTAAAGCATCCCTTTCGGTAACTTCTTCTCTACTTTAACCTGCTGACAAGTCAAACACTTCACAGTAAAATCAGCAATATCCCTTTTCATTCCATCCCACCAGTAATACTCCCGCAGATCTCTGTACATCTTAGTACTGCTAGGATGAACTGAAAACGAGGAACTATGAGCCTCACATAACAACTCATTCTTCAACTGTGAATCACAAGGGACACATAATCTCTTCCCAAACCTCAAAACTCAATCATTATCAATGTTGAATTCAGGAAACTTACCCTTCTGAACCAGCTCTACCTTTTTCGGCAACTCACTGTCTTCCCTCTACGCTTGCTTAATTCTGTCTGATAGGGATGATCTCAATGATACCTGAAACAGAACAAAATAACTTCCTGCACCAAAAACTTATATTCCAATGTTCATCAAATCAAAAACCAAAGGATCTCGTTCCAAATGTAGCATGGTTAATGAAGCATTACTTTTTCGACTCAAATCATCGGCCACTATATTTGCTTTTCCCGGATGGTAATGAATTGTACAATAACAATCCATGATTACTTCCAGACATCTCCTCTGTCTCATGTTCAATTCTTTCTGAGTGAATATATACTTTAAACTTTTGTGATCTGTATATATTTCACACTTTACTCCATACAAATGATGCCTCCAAATTTTTAGAGAGAAAACGACAACAGCTAATTCAAATCCTGTGTAGGGTAATTTACCTCATGAGTTTTCAACTATCATGAAGCATAAGAAATTACCTAATCATTATGAATTAGAACACAACCAAGTCCTTTCAATGAAGAATCACTGTAGATAACAAACTCCCCATTCCTAGAAGGTAGTTCCAAAACTAGATCATTCAACAATATTATTTTCAGTTAATGAAAACAATCATCACATTCTTTTGTCCAACTAAACTTAACACCCTTCCGAGTTAGATTAGTCATTAGACTAGATAACCGTGAAAACTTTTCAACAATCCTTCGGTAGTAACCTTCCAAACCATGAAAACTATGGATATAGGTTACATTTGTGTGTCTTGGACATTCTTCAACAACTTTTGTTTTAGTAAGATCAACAGTTATGTCATCTTTTGAAACAATGTGACGAAGGAAAAAAATTTATTGCAACCAAAACTCACACTTTCTGAATTTCCCATACAATTTATTTTCTTTCAAGGTTTGAAAAATAACCCTTAAATGTCTTTCATGCTCCTCTTTACTTTTAGAAAACACCAAAATGTTATCAATAAAAAAAACCTACATTTTTCACCCGAGTCAACTGAGCCATCACTACAACAAACTGTTTAGTTCTGATTCTGACCATCTCAGGATACTGATTTGAAAGTTCATTTCCCTCTGTATGCCTTCCCAGAAAATCTGTTCTGTTTCCTCTATAAAAAACCATTCTTAACACAGAAATATCTTAGGCTAAGCAACATGGTAATCTTCAAATGTAATATCATTTCAATTTGACCATAATTTTTTTTTGGATAATCATTTAATAAAATTCTATCTCCTAAAGTTATCTAAACCGACCTCTGATACCAAATATAAGGCCCCAGCCTTAAACATTACTTAATATTGAATTAAATGAATAATTCAGATTGAGGATCTTTTCAGGTTTAGAGTTTTAGAGAATTAGGACATAACTGTTACATCTCAAAAGATTACAAAGTAGACACTTCTACTACGTTTACATAGATTAAAAAACTCTTAAAAAGAAACATGTCTAGTTCCATGTTTTATATAGCATGACTTTCCCTTGATACCATCCTTGGCCCTATTCCACATTAAGTCCTGGGAAAAACATTTCAAAAAAACTTGGGGAGAGCATAAAAAGCTCAGTAAGGGATACACAAAGAATGGAAACTGTTAGTTTTTCAAACATCTAGTAAACCATGTGTACTTTATCAAAGTAATACCTTCACCTTTATGAAGTAGTAAAAACTCTTCATTGAATAAAAAATCATTACATTACCTTTTGTAACCAAAGGATCACAACAAAACCCATATAAATAACACATAACATATAAAGGTTACTTGGGACATAAACATACTTAAGTGGAATAACCATACGGTCGACTTCCACACATATCACTTAATAGAATAGCCATATGGCCGACAACCATACATACATAATGGAATAGCCATACGGCCGACTTCCATACCCAATGCATTAGAGTTTGTAACGTAACCGCCCGTCCTAGTATTCACGGCACCCCCCTCATAAGGTTTATCATGTAACCACCCGTAAAATGTCCAAGTACCATTATAAAATCATAAGACATAAAACAAACATAATGGAAAGAAAAAATTTCCACACTTTGATCACAATATATCACTTAAATATATTGACATAACAAATCCATTATAAAAAAAATTTCAATACCAAAATATATAAACGATTATATGGTATTTATTTCATTTTAAAAACATTACTGCTTGTTGAGGAAGCCAAAGACCAAATAATACTTGCGGCGGTGGAAAAGGTCGTAATCACCACGTACAATAAAAGAAACATTCCTTTGTGTCATTTTGTAAAACGCTTCATAGAAAAAGATTCATTTTTATAAAATTAAACGTCAAAGGGGTTTATACACCATATAAAAGAAATTTGTGTATAAAACGAAATATGCCTCAACGAAAGGAGATTGAGATGATGTCCCTTACATCGGGTCTGACTTGACTCGATCGTTCTTTAATGTCATTAATAATAAACATGATTTAATTTATACTTGCTTAAGAACCATTTTCAAGTTCATTATTAATTTTACATCACTTATTATCATGTTATAAATATTATGTAATCATTTAAGATAATAATGTTTGTTTTGTCGATACTTGGTTCTTCAGTCGAAAGTGGACTTCTTACAATTACATGTTGTTCGTGTGGTCAAAGATTCATTATATCCAAAATGATATTCATGATTTAGATATCATATATATCATATATGTCCGTCATATACATGTATTTAAAATATTACATAATCATTTAGAGGTAATAAATGAAATGCACCGTTCATGGAGTCGGTAAGCCCTATGTATGCATGAACGCTGCTTTCATTTCTATGTCATATTAATGGAAGGAAAACTAAATGAGAGGTATGTATATTTTAATTCCACAATTATATTAATCATTTAGATTTAACATACATCATATATATCCATTATATCTACGTACTTATAATAGTACATTACATTTGGGGATAAGAAATGAAATGTACCGATCATGGAGACGGTAAGTCGTACGTATGCATGAACGCTACTTTCTTTTTTATATAATACATTAATGGAAATAAATAATAATTATATAGAGGTATATTATAATTCCAGTATAAAATCATATATAACAACTTTAAATCCATCCTTTATACGTCCCACATATGGCATTAACGAATCACATCACTTTGGGGGGGGGGCGGTAGTCCGCACATCCTAAAATGAAATTATCGTGTTTACCCACAATGGAAACCATAAATGTATACCACAAATGAAAAATTAAGAAGCATAAGGAAAACATAAACATAATATATATGATATCTAAATAGAGTGACATCTTAATGGACACCATTAAATGTGTTTAAAAGAAGATTGAACAATCATCGTTTTGTGAGGCAGAAATTCGCCAACCACAGAAAGACTATATTCATTAAGCATTAGATGTAGATATGTGTAAGTGTAGCTCGAAAGAGTATTATAAAAAATTCCTAGTATATTGAAGATACTGTAGTTGTTACAAAATAAATGAATAAATAGAGTTTAGGGTGTTGGAGAAGAAAAATAAAACAAAATAACACTATTGAAGACATCACCTTAAAATCGTGTAACTCTCTTAGATTTGAGCTCAAAGGATTCCTTGGGAAGACATCTGTCCAAAGTAAGGATTCAAGGAGTAAGAGAGGGAAGTGGAGAGACAAAATGGGCAGGGTGTGGCCGAGCCAAAGACTTTGGAAGTGTGGGTAAGGAGGTAGAGGTGGGGGGGTTTTATAAGAGGAGAGGAGGGGCACTCTTGGAAAGTAAGGAAATGTTACTTTATTTTAGAATGCATTTCGGATTAAAAAGGTCCCAAATTAATATAATTAGAGGTTAAGTTGATAATGGTTCTAAATACACCCATCCAATAGGTTTTGGACATGTTTATGTCATAGATGTTACATTTTCTTTTCATTTTATTTAAATCCTTTATTAATGAGGTAATCGTTGCATCATCATGATGACATAAATACTTTAATTTATATAGTGTCTCAAAATTATTAAAAAAATACTATGATTTAGGATATATTTTTTCCTTTCAAATGAATATTTATAGTAAAAAATCTCATTTGTATAACCCCATGTAAAAATTGTTTTAGAAAAACAACCCATGTTTGTGACATTTTTATTTTAACTTTAAATAAAAAGATACTAATGTCATTTTCCAACCAAAGTGGATTCATGGGGTCCCCAAGTTGACCCATGGATTTTCTTTGTCGGACATGACACATCCAATTATATTAGGATATGTTTTATGTTCATTTCATATTATTACAACATTATTTTTACCTTCAATTACACTAATTACCTCTAATCGTGATTAAAAACTTAATAAGTTACTATTTACCAAAAAATTATTTTAATCCCATTGAACCAGATTTTAATTCTTAATGACAGCCATGTATGTTGGATTTTAGAAATTTAAAACACCGAGGTGGAAAATTTTCATTTAAACGAAAAATCAGTTTTTTAAGTACTACTTAGTGGTTTCACTATTCATCAAAAATTGAAGTTTTTCAGAAAAATACCAAAACATCATCCTAAGATTTATTTGATATTCCGAATTCAAAAATGGAGTCCATTTTATAAAATTAAAAAAAAATATAAGTTGCATTAATTAATTTAATAATTAATTACCGCTGTCAGAGCAAATAGCGTGTATTTATGAAACAATAAGTATCAAAAGATTGACACTAGTTTAAGTCCAATTTCAAAGTGAAAATTAATTTCAACGACCACTATTGGATTTAATGGTAAATATATATTATAATTTCATTTTAACACCAATTCAAAAGATAATCTAATCATATAAATAAATTAGATTAAAAAGAGGTTATGAATTAAAATACAACATTTTACACTATTCATTAAAAAATGAACTTTATCGGAAAAATACCAAAAATTTACACAAAGTAAATTTTGATGTCCCAATTATAAAGAAGAGTTTTATTTGGTCCAATATAATTTATAAGAGTGAACAAAACTATATTTAATGATGGTTCTCCATCAAAAGACTATAAGTGAACCTTTAGTGAAAACTAGGGCATATACGCCTAAATTTGATTTCATTCCATATTTTAAGCCTCAATTTTTTATTAGATAAAATATAAACATTTAAAAAACATATATAATCATATTTTAGTTGTTTATATCCATTCCCTCCAATACAACAGCTATGTGATAACTACGATTTAAAATAATATTGTTTTATTACTAGTGTGCAACGTAAGATTTCAAAGAAACTCTTTGTTGCATATCGGGTACGCTATCGAAAATAGAAACCCCTTTAAAGTAAAATTAATATTTAATTTGAAAATAGTAATAAATATGAAAATTCTTTATTCTTTATTTACCTGGGATGTTACAATCACCCTTAAATTCACTACCATTTTTTGATGGGTTTATAATAGTGTAAGGTCATGAAACGTTTTCTCCTAATAATCAGAATTATACGATATATTCCACAGTTGTTAATGAATTTCATCCTTATAACTAGTGATTGAAAGAGGTTGTGAAAACGAAAGACATCCCCTTATGGAAACAATAGTCATCATAGACACATGATTGTCTTTTTTGTGTTTTTATAAGTTGATGAGAATGAATAAATAATCATTATTAAAATCATATAAGAAAACGTTTGTATAAAAATATTACTAATTATAATAAACAACAATTTTTATGATATTTTTGAATGATAACTAATAATTGGAAAAAGCTAACAATTATGTAATATTCATGTTGGTTCATTGATCTTTATATTAAAAGACTCCTAGAAAATGTAGTGCATATAAAAAAATATATTTACCAGGGGATTATAAAAATTAGGGACTATTCCATGACCATAAATATAGTATATTATTTTCATTAATTTGATGTAATTCATGTTTCATAGATTGGAGGTAGTATTTCCCATTTTTATGTGAAGAGAAGGGTAATATTTGAAGTACCTCTTACTTTTCACTATTAGGTATAATACAATTTAGGGGAAAAGTCTTTTCAAAGGGGGAAATAATTACTTGGTAATGTTTATTGAAAATATTCTTCCTTCAAAAATTAATATCTATAAAATATTGAGTAATTTCGATATTTTTATTATTTATTTTTTATCTTTTAACAAACTATACTATTTACATGATAATTAATTTTAGATAATGTCAATTATTTTCAATTAACAAAATTGAAATGCAAATTATATATAAATTTCATATTATATTAAAATTTTAATTCAATTTTTTCAAATTATATTTTAACGGGATGGAAAAATCAATCTTATTGTCAGGGAACAAAATATGTATATGTACTTATTTTAAAAAATAAATATTATGTAAAATAATTTTATGTGTATGAAAAATATTAATTTTTGTTAATTTATCAGACATAAAAAATTTAATTTTATGTAAAATAATGGTTTTATGAAGTCTAGATCACAGTATTAGTGAATGTCACCATTAAAATTTTAAAGTAAATGATGAGATCTAACTTTATTTTTCAATTGGAATAAAATGAAATTAATGTTCTAAAAACAAATCATATTTTTTATATATTCAACAAAATATTATAAAATACATAGTTATACTCATTAAGAAAATATTCAGTCAGTTAAATGGTTTTATTAACATCATAGTCTTTCCCATATATTGATAATGAAATAAAATTAATAATTTTCTTAAAAAATATATTTATCACTAGTCATATAAAAATAATGTATTTCAAAAGAATCATAATAATTAACTCTAATAAAAAAATTATATTTATAATTAAATAATGATAATCTCTAAAAAATTAAAATTATAATATATATATATATAATTAAAACTGAAAATATATTGAAAAATGTTTTTATTAGATAATTAAATTTTTTATCTTTTACTATTATAAATATTATTTCATATGAATTAATAATATTAGGAATGATAATATATTATTTCATATACTAAAATTGCATATATTATCATATAAATTATTTTAATTTAATTGATAATGAGAAAATTTACAAAAAAAACTAAAAAATTATCTCATAAAAAACATTTAATTTTAATATTAAATCATATTTATATCTTTTAATCCAAATATAGAATTTTTTTATTTATTTTATATTTTTAATAAAAATTCTAACAATATTAATCTATTATTTCGTGTCTATTTTTTTAAATTTTATATGTGAAAAAAGATGTTAAACTTCATATTAGTTTTTATACACATTTCTACCCAAATCACTAGTGTTACATTTTATCTCATTTAAATAAATTATGTCCTAACTATTTTATTCTTAATCAATGATGGATTTAATTGAGGTTACTCATAACGTATTTATCTATTTGCATATATCATAATAGTATACATTTCCTTTACCCACTTAGGTTATATAATCTTACTTAAATTTCCTCAAAACAATTTATTATTGATATAATCGTATTCCCATACAAATGTATATCATATATTGTAAAAAAATAAATTTCCCAAAACCATTTTAATCTATTGGTCATTAAACCCCAAATAAGCATAGATTCATCCAAATATAAACTCTTTATATTATCATGATATGTTTTTAACCACTATTTTAAAAAACCACACATTATACAATATATATCCTCATTCTAGAATTTTAATAAACCTCACCATTAACATCAAAGAAAAGATATTTATTATATCAATAATAAATACCAGGTTTATCAATACTATCAAACTGAAATTTATAAAAATAATTTATCCTTTTAAAACATTGGACTATTTATTCCCCAGTCATATTTTATTCATTATACATCCCTAAAATATAACATTTTATTTAATTCAGATTATAATATTATTGATATAATTTAATATATGTTTTTAAACTATTAAATAAAAAATTCTATTGAAAAATACAACTATGATTCACTTAATTATTATATATTTTAGAATATTGAAAAATAAAATTAATAAATATCCCTCATTATTGACAATAAATATGAGTATTGGTATTTAATTTCAATTAATATATTAACCTCACTAACAAAGGTTCTCTTTAGAAAATCACTTTTTCCAAAAAAAAATGAATAAACTAATATTATTAACAATTTACATATTCTCCCTTATTTGGTGTTTGGATATAGTTGTTTGAGGTACATATCATTATCATATTTATTTTCATGGTACCATTTCAATAAAATAATAAAACCAAAATTGTAATGATAATATAAAAAATGAATTTGAAAACATTAATATAATGACGTCTTCTACAATGATTCCTTTATATTATAATATATGCTATTTTTGGTATAACCTATGGATCTATATGTTAAAATTCACGGTTATTAGTTTTTATTTTACTATTACACTCTCTAAAATAAATAATAAATATCATAATAAAATTATTAAAAAAAATTCATTATAGAGAACATGAATTAACAATATAATATCATAAGGGGTCTTCAATCTAACTGTGCAGCAGAGAATTTTTTATTCTCATAGTGACGATTAAGTTATCCCCCAATCCACAATTGCTTATGTTATCACCCTTAGTAACATCTATTTTAACACCTTTATTCTAATATAGTGTCTATAATGTTTTATAACTTATATGATCACCACACAGTCACTATTTTACAAGAACATCATGATGTTATCATACACATATACCAACACATTATACATATCCCAGGTTATCCAAAAAAATAATCTTATCATATTCTAGAATATATTCATTATTACCTCCATTTCCGTGAAGTTTTATCTATGAATTTGAAATTATGGTAAACCATAAATTATCAATATTTGATGCCATTTAGAAAATATTTATTGTCCATAACTAATACCGTCTTAATCTCCAAATCTATAAAAACCATCCCATGATCATAACTAATGAAATCCAAAAATTATCCTATCCCATTATTTAATTTTTAAATCAAAATATTGATATAAAATATCTTCAAAAAACCATTTATATTTGTTTTTTAGATAATTGGGACAAACCATTGACAAATGAAACTTAATTATTTTTAAACTAATGGTCATTTTATCCACTATATATGATTCAATTTTTTTTTAAAAAAACTCTTCAACATCTCCAAAAAATTAACCCCACAATAAAACACTTCAGGACATGCCATACATATTACTTCTATTTATTATATGCAAAAATTGAAAAATAGAAAAGGGTTTATCTCCGATTCTTAGTAAAAGTAAATTTATCATATATTAATTAATGATCATATGTTAGAATAAAAATCATCATATGGGTATAATAAATATTCCAAGTAAAGTTATTCCCTACAATGCATAGAACATAAATGAATTGAAAAGGAATGATATAAAATTAATGTGAGAAATAACATAATAAATAGTTATATGAATGGATTTAATAATATAATAAAATGGAAATGAAATTATAAATGTGGCATAGTTATAGTGGAATAATACCATGTGAGAAATATTATTATGCCCATTCCTATATGAAAAAATCTTTTTGGCCATGCATGAAAATGTTATCAAACTCATTATAACCACGCCTATATAAATAAACTATTTATGTATATCCCAAAATATATTCTATGATATCAAAATATACCATTTAATTAGATGGAGATATATTACCCCATCCATCATCATCCTTACAAATGTGTGCCACTAATAATCAATCAATATCTTACCATAAAAACTCCTTGAAAATAAGGGGTTTCATAAAATTTTCATAAACATCAAATAATATGAACATAATAAATAACATGATATAAAAATAAAATTATAAAAGAGTATTAGTATCATAATAAAAAATATTTTGTGATCAAAATATAACTTCATAAGATAAAACCCTTGGAGGGAAAATAATATTTTAAATAAATTTTTTTTCCAAATTTTGTCAACATTATTTTTAATTATAATATAAAAATTACATTCAAAAATATATTCAAGAAGAATAATATATGAAATTATTAAACATTATTATAATTATTTATAAATAATAATTCATTGATAATAAAAAAAGAATCAATGAAAATAAACATGAATGTTAAATAATTAATTTAAATTCATTCATTATATTTTTAGGTTGTTAAAAGAAACATTCAATAAATAAAAAATGAATTTAATTTTATTAATTATGTATAGGAAAATATGAGTAATATAAAATACACCAAGTGTTTGTATTTCATTAAAAATATTCCAATATAAAAAACAAGTACATCTGAAAAAAGTGTTCATTTGTAATAATGTTAGTTATTCATACAAAGGATTTAATTTTATTTTTGAAAACATTTTAACAAATAAGTAGATAAAATTGATTGAAATTAATTTTCCCATTTAATAAGAGTAAATTTCATATAAAATAAAGTACTTGAAGTATCAAATATATCTCAAAATCTATATATTCATGTAATGAACCTACAACCCAATAAATCAGAAATCGAGTCAACAAACCCATTATAGATTTATTAAAATTTGAGTAAAAACACCATTAGATAAAAAATTTATTATAAAATTGAACATATATAAATATAATAACCTAATTATTTATAATGAATTTTATGTTTAAATATCCTCCTATATTAGGAAATAATATTCAAAAAACCAACTTGTCTCAAGGAATTGAAATTTGGGATAAAATTCCCCTAATAACATTAGAATCATTAGAATCAAAACATACCAATAGATTTTATTTATATTGTGTCATTTAATATCATTAAAACTTATATGAACCTGATACAAAACATTTATAAGATAATAAATATATAATTCCACATAAAATAAGAGAATAATAATTAATATGTGTCATTAAATTTAATTTTATACAAGAAACCTATTGTATTGTTTTCTAGCATAGTTGAATGTACAATATGCCCTCGTATTAAAAATTAAATATCATATAATTATAATTTAAATTATTATTCAAATAAATTACTTTTATAAACCACATTAATTATTTTCAAGTTACTTATAACATATTTTTAATCATCAGGTGTTAGTAACATTAATTGTTTTTTGAATTCATTATGATTCTGATTTTGGTACCAATTAATTGATTCCATGTTCATCATTAATTTTTAATTTAATTTAATTTAATATATCACATTTATTTATTTATAAATTTATTATTCCATTCTATATGTGTTTTATATATTTTTCATTTAAAAGAATTTTATGTCAGCTTATTTGTTAAATTTTTTCGATCTAATATAATATTTCAATAATTAGTTAAGAGTATAATAAAAATTTTAATAAAATACAAAAAATAGAGTATTAAATATTAAAATATAATGATTGTATTTTTTAAATATCTATATTTATCCATGATATATTTTTATTGCGTTGTTTATGTAGGAGGTTAATAAGACCCAAATATGAACATTCAAAGATTTGATGGGTTAGTATGCAGAGGAAATTATTTATTCTGAGATAATATTCTTACAAAATAATGATAATGATTTTATATGGATTTTATAATTCATTTAATTTTATTTTATATTTTTTGGGTCATTAAATAAAAATATATGAAAATAAAATTTTACTTCGTGGAGGTGGTTGTCTGTAAAACAGACTATTAAATTTTTCATTTGTAAACTAATGAGAGGGAATTAAGGTATATCATTATATGTATATTCACATTAATAATAAAATTATATATTTTAAATTTATTGTCGCATTCCATCCTTATATACAATGAACATATGTGGTGGTAAAAAATGGAAGACGTAGCTTCATAGAGGCTATAGTCCACACAAATGTACGTTCAATGTTCTTTTATATTCCTATGTGGATAGGAAGGAATTATTTTTTAAAAAATAAATTAAAATTCAGGATGATAATGATACTAAGGACATTTCATTATTATTATTATTTTGGTAGTATTAGAAGATAAATATTCAGATAATAAAGTCAAGGATTATGTAATACTCATGCGGGGACCTTGAAATTTCTCTCGAATGTCTCCATGTAAATATGGGGCATATGCCACATTATCATGACAACAAGTAATGAAAATGAGTTATGTAAATATTTGGATAAAAATTTAATATCATCATGATGATATTTTAATGAGTTTTTTTCATAATGCAGTGGAAGTGTTCCCCTTTTACAACTTAAGAGAAATATGACTTTGGGTGTTGTAATTATTATTCAATAATGTAATTTTCAATTCAAAGATAAATGGATCTAAATTCGGGAAATAAAAGAGTATAAAAGTTATTTAGTTCTATAAACCTCTAAAAAATAATTTTGGGGAATTATTTAGTGGTTTGGTGATTTTATATTTAAAATTTTATAACTATTATTTTCTATTACATATATATTGAAAATAAAATTTTAGAAATTGTAATTAATTTTTATGAAAAATTCAGAAATCAAAATTGGGGACTAATTTAAATATTATAACTACAAAATTTATAAATAAATCTACAAAAAAAATTTATGCATCCAAAAAATCAGTATTATTGCAAAAAACATATAAAATGAAATTATTTCATATATGTGTATTTTAAGAATAACATTAACTTATAATAAAGATTATAATTTTATTATTTTTATAAATTTAATTGTATTATTATAAATCAAATAATGGGTTTTTTATCCAAATCAATCCAAAACCAAAAATGTAGATTAAAGTGTTAAATTTATTTTAAATGTCAAAACTATTTCTAAATTATTATAAAATGTTGCTGAATGTCTGAAAATTAAAAATATTATTTATTTGACTGAGGATGTATTTTTAAATATTAATTTATATGCACAAAATTATAGTTAATAGAATAAATGGTTTTATATCCTTCTATATCATTCTCGTCCTTTTATAATGAAAAATAATTTATAATTTTTGGAAACACTATTTTTTCACAATTAAAATAAAAATAAATTATTCCATTAGAATAAAAAAATTGAATATATGATAATTATGAAATTAATAATAATGAAATTATGATCATTTAATCAATATTTAATTATTTTATTTATATATTTAATTTATAAATAATAATCCGAAATATAATAAAAAATTATTGATCGGTTTTTTTAAAACATTGTGTATTCAAAATATTCTGTGATAAAAAATATAAATTCTTTGAATTATAATGTATTACATAATATATTTAAATTTTTAACATTATAATTTAACATAGATCATTTGTATTTTCAAGAAAAAATATATAAAACATTAAAAAATATTAGGAAAGAAAAATTATATTTATTTTAAAACCTCATCCATCTTTTGTCATCAAAATGTTGATATATTTTTATTCACAAGTGTTTTAAATTATTTTATATTAACAATATTCATATATATGATATGGATCATTTTTTTGTGTGAAACAGTCTATCAAATATTTTATTAATGAAAATAAAATATGAATCGAAAATAATATGTTGTAGGGTAGAGAAAAATGATTACATCTATACTAGGTGGGTCACCAATAGTCCAAAGCATGTAGCCTTTGAATTAGATTACTTGAGTCTTAAAGAATCATTTGAGAGCCTGAAATAATGTGGGGACTAGTTTGGATGTTTAATTTTGATACGTTTAGGGTGTCTTTAGCTCTATAATTAGAATTAGATGTTTTGGGTTGTTGTTTCAGGAAAAATATTCTTTAAAAAAGGATTTGTAAAACAATTTATCTATCCCATTTCTACATGTCATCATTTTTTTTGAACCATAATGTTTTTACGTGTGTCATGTATTTGTCTATTGTGGTCCTTTACTTCCTTCTTATGTCATCTATTCCCAAAATGATCTAATATTTTTATGTGTATCTTTTAAAATGATGTTTTATTCCAACTGATACCTATATTTTATTCAATAAAAGTGTCAAATAAATCTCAAACATGTTTTATCGTCACCCAAAATTTATCAATGACTAATATTTTGTTTATTTAGACAAGAAGTTGAATGATTTACTCACCACGTTTTCTGATGAATCTTCTCCTCCAGTTTATTCATTGAATAGTACAATCAATTGGGTGGATGGTAGATCCCACTATCCTAGAAACCCATTATATTGATATTATGTGTGTGTTTTAATGAATGAGGACCCATGAGTTTATGTGGTTTGTCATATACACATAATATAGAGGCATGGTTGGAGTCTATGGATCATGTTTTCTTTTAGTTCATATCTTTTTTAACCAAATGAAGATACCACAATTTGGATCCTTACACTACATAGTGACCTAATAGTTGATAATATTTTTCTATAACGAAATAAAGGATTACTATATATTGGTTATACTTTTTTATGATGTTCAATATTATGGTATATTCATTGATTTTCATCTCTCTATAAGGCATAATGACAATGTTAATGTGAACATCATGACCCATATTATTTTTGAGTTTTTGGATGAACAGATTTAATAGCGGGGATGTTAAATATTAGTCTTCTATGTGTATATTGATGAAAAATAAGTATTCATTGGGCATAAATATTTTTTATGGTAACATCAATGCTAAATTTTCTTGTTTTAACAGTGGATGATGATTTATAATCCTATAAATTTAGTATTTCTATGAGATAGTGTGTGCCTTATTTATAAGGACATCTCATAATTGTGTCTTGAATGGATGTCCATAAAAACGATAACATTGATATTAGATACCACCTTATTGTATTATTTATTTCCTACTGTGGATCTTTCCAATGAATGATCTAATACAATAAAAGAATTTGTAGTTCGATGATACATTAATCCACTTCTAATAACCCACCTTGTGGATTGTTATTTTCAATCATGGAGTGTTAATAGTCCATGATATATGATGATGAACACAATGGATAATTATGATCATGAGAAAATAGATGTATTTAGAGTAAAATCCTTATACTGGTTTCATATACCTATGTACTAGATACATAATGAATGAGTTATTCATATTACTCAATATTTTTTGGAGTTATATATTCCAATAGAAACCTTAGCCTATCCCCCATCAGCCTTAGAATTTACTCTGACAGAGGCCATATTATAGTCAATAATTAAAGATAGGATTTTATATATATTATAATAACTAGTCATTCAAGTTTTACCATCATGTTTGAGATGATATCTAATGGAACCAGCATTGGAAGTGATTGGATAAGAATTGTGGTGACGTGTAGTTGAGTTCATTAGGCAAGGTCTACACCCATGAATGAATGAGACCATCTTTTGTGTGGTAAATAGAGACAATCCGTATCAATATTCAGTCAATAAACAATAAAATGGGAGGCAGGTTTTTATTCTTTATATTCATTAATATGAATTTACATTTATTAAATGTATTCGAATATATTAATGTAATCAAAGTGAAACTCAAGGATTTCAATTTATAAGAGCCTTATGTATGAATCAACATGTCATGTAAAGATGTTATTCATGGTTTTTAGTATTATTTTTCACACCCTTGATACATTTTTAAAAAATATAGACCAAATCATTAATTTTGTTGGTTAAAATATGATATTACACCGTGTTTGTATAATTTCATCAATCATACCAAGAGAATAATATTTTTGTGATAAACTATCATTTTTTATGAAATTAAATCATTCTGTTGAGGTAATATTTTCTGATGTTTAATATATTAAAATTTATGTTAATGATGATAATAGTACTGGCATAAAGATTGAAACTATTAGTAATGGAATTAATGTTTTCATGAAATATTTGGTGCTCGATTAGATAGCCTTAGAGTAACTGAATCTTATATGTAATGGGATATTTTGATAACCATATATCGATAAACAAAGAACCACACTCATTAATTTACTAGTATAACCCCATGGTAGTGATTTAACAATAGTGTATGCATAGGACTATATGTTATCTGTAAGTAAACCTTATGGATTTTATATAGGTTGAGATCATTTCAACAATGTCTATTTGATCATAGTGGTTTTCTATAGATGTTCATATTCAATATATTTATATAAATCATGAGTAAATTTATCATAGGGGAGCTCAACCATTGATATGGTATGTCCAACAAATCATTATGGGTGTATCAATCACATAGATATAATTTTATGTGGGGTAGGAGAAGGTTATAAAGAGAATTTTTGTTTCTTATGAAATTGTGTTTTATAATGATTTTGTTGGTCGGAGTGGACACTCAAGAGGGGGGTGAATTGAGTTCCAATTAAAATTTTGGTTTTAAAACTTTGTCTTAAAAAACCCCAAATAAAATACTAAATTAAACTGTAGTGAATTTATAACAAAGTAAGGGTTTGGTTGGGTTCTCAAGGGATTTATTATTTCCCAGTTATGCAAAACAGAAAGGTTGATTAACTTTTGAAATCATCTTACTGAATTACAACTAATATAAACACTTGTAAATTTAATTATCAATGTGAGTTTAAAATAGTTTTGGTTTTAAAGTAATTAGCAGCATAATAAATGAATAAATTTGAAAGATATAGAATAGAAGATTTAACCAAGAGGTTTAGTCTCAAGCTGAGACTTAGTCCTATCAAAAGCTTTTATAAAAAGATGACCCACACCCTAGATTGGGGATAACAACAATATACAACTGTCCAGGTCCAAGACCTCTACCACTGTTATTCGTGGGAAGAAGAACAACAGCAACCAGCTGTCCAGGTCACACACGACCTCTACCACTATTTTAGTGGGAAATAAAAAATGTAAGAGAGGGGAGTGAGGATTTACAAATCCTCCAGTTAGAGTACAGGTGACAATGTGTGTAAAAATGAAGCATATTACACACACTGCTCAATATGTAAAAAGATAAATCACAGAGAAAATGTTTAGAGTTTGGGATTGGCTCTATTGATTGTCGTGCAGTTCTGGACTCCTTTGATTGATCAGAATTCACTCTGAGTCCTCTTCTGGTTTTTTTCTGGAAAACAAAGTATCGTCTGTTTCCTTGATTTCCAGGTGTAGGGACAGTCGATGAATCTCTTTTGTTATGTTCACATTATCAGAAATTTAAAGGTGAGTAGTGATGAATTAGTTCCTTGTGTATGTTCAGTAGTCTCTTTGCATTCACGCTTGGTTGTTCTTCCAGCACACCTCATGGTATCTGTATCTCTCTGTGTATTCGTCTATATGTCTCGCACAAACTCGGAGTAGCACATCCTTCATTTATTTAAAGCACGAGCTCCAGCAAAAGATGATTTACTTTTTACAGGTACGAGGTACGGTTCCCTGACATCAAACATCACACATTAAATAAATGTTAGTGTATTAAACTATACATTATATGACCGTTGGTTAGATTAAATAATGATAAAGAAATTAAAGCAGTGTCGGGTTCTGTCTCTCGAACGGTAGCTCTTGATATCGATAGACTTGTGTTACAGTAGGTGTCTGTATCGGTAGACTTCATCTGCAATGGTAGACTTTGTATCAGTAGCTGCAACTGTAGACTTGACCACATCAGTAGCGGAGGACTTGTAACGGTAACTGTGGCTCTACCTTGTATCGGTAGCGGTACGTCTCTATCGGTAGATGTGACTCTGCCTTGTATCGGTAGTTGTACATCTCTATCGGTAGCTCTGGCTATGCCTTGTATCGGTAGCGGTACATCTCTTTCGGTAGAATTTGCATAATGGTGGACTTCAGCATATCAGTAGCTGTCACCTTTGCTTCAGCGGTAACCGTCGACATCATTGTATCGATAGCTCTATCAATAGACTTTGATGCAGCGATGGACTTTGGGTATCGATTTGGTATCAGTAGCTTTACCAGTAGCTGTATCGGTATCTCTCCATCTGTAGCTCCAACATATTAATAGACTTAACTGTATCGGTCACTGTGAGCTTTAACGGTTGCTCTACTATGTATCGGTAGCTACTTCGTAACGGTAGCTAAAAACTGTTTGAGCATTCACTTGGCATAAAGAGTTAAGTCATAGTAAACATATATCTGATAATTCAAAAGACTTAATTTAAGCATAATGAAAGAAACAACATATATTAAAGTATATTTGGAATGTATTAATCATAATCAAGATATAAAGAAAGAATGGTTGGGATTATCAAAACACAATAAATCCACTTAATTCAAGAGGGTTCAACAATCTCTCCCTTTTTGATAATCACAACTTATGCCAAAATAAAGTAATATCAGAGGAAACAAAAAATATATCAAAGTATGATATCAACAGTATAGTATCAGAGGAAAAATATGAAAATAGGAATATATTAGGAAATAATGTAGTATCAAAGGAAAAAAAACAAACAAGATTCTTTAGTTTTAAAAGAATTGCATATTCCACCCCCTATCAATTTAACTAAAATATTCTCCTATAAAGTAGTGATTTTCTCCCCCTTTGTCCCCTTAGGTGAATAACATTCTCTCTCTCTCTCTGGGTACAGGGTTCCCCAATAATTTCTCCCCCTTTGTTAATAACAAAAAGAGGGTATTAGAGAAAATAGAAGGACTAGGAATGAAAATATACAGAGTAAAATATATAGTGAAGAGGGGAATGAAGTATTTGATTGATAAGTAAAAGATACAGTGGGAAATTCTGAAAAGTAAAAATATACAAAGAATCAAATCAAAAAGAAAAATAAATGGTGCTAGAAGCACTCAATCATCCACTTGAACAAGTGTCTTTTCCTTGGGATCAGCAAAGGGTTCAGAGGTAGAGTCAGTAGGCTTGGGAATTCCTGAAAGAACCACTGGTGGATCAACAACTGATACAGTACCAGATCTGTAATCTGTCTCTCTCTGAGGGATCAAAGGTGTTAAGCTCTTTATGGCTTGAACTGGAGTCAGTTGAGGAGTACTCCCAGAGGTAGATGGTGGAAGGGTAGGTGGTACAATAACTGGCCGAGCATCCACATGTAGGAAAGGAAGTAATAGATTCCTGAAATCCATGATGATGCTTCCACCTCTCTCCATAGCAGATACAAAATCATCTCTATTCTCTATAAACTTATCCAAAGTAGGAGTAAGCTCCCTGATCTTACTAACTTGTCCCATGAACACCTTGGTAACTGGAGGTAACTTCATATTCTCCATCAAAAGCTTGAAAGGGTTTTTCATGTGGTGCTTGGTATAAACCGTTTCAAAATAAGCATCCAGCTTATTTTTGATTGCCTCTTGAGAAGCAGTAGCTTCCCGCAGGTGATCAGGAACAAAACTACTAACTTCCCTAGTGGTAGCAAGAATCTGAGTATATGATGCACCACTGGGACTGGACTTATCCAATTCTTCTTGAATAATAGTGTGTATCTGGTCAAGGTTCACACTTGTGCTGGATGAGGGAAGATGTTTCATTGAGAAGGCCACTGTCTCCTTGAAAGATTGAGTCAGACTACTAAATACCTTCTGAACAAGTTCATCCTGACTGTTCAGATGTTCTTTGACTGACTTCTTAAAGGCCTCATAAAATTCCAGAAACTGTTTGACCACTTCTTTGATATACCGATTGTCAGTGTGCACTTGGGTTTGAGAACTGTTCAAAGCAATTAATGAAGCGATTGATTGTCTATGAGCAACTACAGTTCCTGTCCAACTCTCAATCTAAGTGTGTCACACCTTAAGTTCATCCACCATTTCTTTCACATCACTAGACACACTACATCCAATGGATAACTCAAGGGATTGCTCCACGCTTTTCATCTCTTCAACCATACTTTTCTTAACATATTCCATTTATTCTCTTATTGCTACTTTCAATTCAGCTTTTAAAGACTCAAGGTCCTTCTTGGTTGCCACATTTTCAGCCACAATGGGTAAGGTAACTGATTTGTTTTGGGGTTGGTCGTCCTCATCAGAATCTCCATAAGAAAGTCCAAGAATCATATATCCGGGATCTGATGTCCAGCCTTCAATGTCATATAACAAAGATACTAAGCCAAGATTCTCTCCCTCTCTTGGAACAATTTCATTAGGTATCTCTTCCAACTCCTCTTCTTGAGGTAATTCTGAAATTTCCTCTACAATTACAGCATATTCAGTAGCCATTTTTTCAGAGTCATTAATGAATCTCTCATCAATAGGTGTTGTTTCCAAATCTTCCTGATCAGGCACTATCCTGACTCTACTGACTATTAGAGGACTCAAACTGAGCTCTTTTTCAACATTTTCCTCATCATATGCTTCACCATCAGCATCCTTTCCTCCATTAACATTGTGATCAGATTCGGTTGTCTCATCCTCCTCAGAGGTGTCCTTGAAGACATACTGGCAAGCTTCTTCTCCTTCTTCTGTAGTCTCTGTATCATTGTCCTTCAAGACAGTTTCTCTTTTTGGTAGTTCTTTTGGAGGGATAGCTGCTCCATAAGAAATAACTTGGTGTACATGAATAGGGGTACTTCTGGGTCTCCTCCTTCTTCTACTGATGTCTCTTTCTCCTCAGCATCATCATCACTATTGACTGGTTCTGGCTCATTTGGTCCAAGACCAGGATCTCTCATATCCTTTGGTCTAGACGGATGATCCACAGGAGTGAACTTGTCATATATTTTTCCATCATCATTAACCCATGATTTCTTCCAAGGATTTCATCTGACTTTCATGTATTTATAGACAGTTCTTGTAATACAGAAGTTGTCCTTAACCACTACCAGCTCATCCTGAGGTCCAGCTATCTCCTTCACTTTCAACATCACAGAAATTAGCATTGAGGAAAACAAGGCATTTGATTTTGACTTCGGTCTAGTCATCTCTTCCACTTGAACCATAATCAATATACAAATATTGATTCTCAGACTGTGCATCAGCAAATATAACAGATATATGTCTTGGAATCTCAAAGTGGCAAAGTCTCCTCTTCTCGGACTACCAACATGCTGAATAAATTTAAAAAACAACTTATCTTCTCCTACCATCTCTGCAGCAATCACCATTCTAGGGGTCCCATTACTTGTGAGTTCTAGCAGAGCATCTTCATATTGAAACACATCACTGGTCAAAGGTACAGACTTGGAATAATATGTAAAATATCCCTCATGAGGAACTCTTAGGTTCTCAACCCATTCTCCTGATGTAAAAGATACGTCCTGACCATTTACCATAGAAACCATTCTGCTTTCTTCTTCAGACTTTTCAAAATGAACGAATTCGTAGAATTGTTTCACCAGTCCTGGAAAATAAGGTTTGTTGTTGTTCGCGAAGAATTCTAGCCAACCTTGTTCTTGTAAAACCTTAAGAACTAACGATTTTATTTCCATCATCCATTCTGCACACACCTCTTTTTCAACAACAATCTCTCTCCTTGAGAGATGCGGGTTTATTGGATTCCTTCGAAGCTACACTTCCACTTCCACTTACACTGGAATTCGATACATTCTGTCATTTCGCTTGCGGCTCATCACTCCCATCTATGACTTGGGGTCTCTTTACGCGGGCCATTACGGATTGGAGGCTTGGGTTCTGAAGGTCAAGAGGTTTAGGTTTAGGAGAATTTGAGCAGACAGGTTCGCAATGATATTGAGTGAGTCTAGTTCGAGTTTTAATATCATTTATGATTCATTAATCACATAAATCATAAATAAAATAAACAACAGTTCGATGACTCGGCTTTACATAATTTTAAAACGGCACGAGATGTACCAGTAAAGTCTCTTAATGGTGAGGTCTTCTAACGGTGAGGTTTTCTAACGGCGAGGATTCTCTAACAGTGAGGATACTCTAATGGTGAGGATTCTCTAACGGTGTGGTTTTTCTAACGGTGATGATTCTCTAACGGTGAGGTTTTTCTAATGGTGAGGATTCTCTAACAGTGAGGTTTTTCTCTTAATGGTTTGAGGATAAGTTATCATTCCTATTTCGTGTCTAATGAAACTTAATCTTTCTGAACATAAAGTCTTATTGAAAATATAAGATAATTGAAGTTCAGTGCCTATAAACACAAGTGTTATATCACCTCTTTGATAATGATCTATTAAAAAGTGGCGTCTAACATCAATATGTTTAGTTCTAGAGTGAGACACAGGGTTCTTAGAGATATTAATCACAATAGTGTTGTCACAGTTGATTGAAACATGTTTAAAGTCAAATCCATAAACCAGTAGTGTGTGTTTCATCCACAGAATCTGTGCAAAGAAACTACCAGTAGCGATCTATTCTGCTTCAGCAGTAGACAATGCAACTGAGTTCTGTGTCTTACTACACCATGATACTAGGGATTTTCCAAGTAAGTGGCATGTTCCAGATGTGCTCTTCCTATCTAAGATACAGCCAGCAAAATCAGCATCTGAATAACTTGTTAAGTCAAATGATTGTGCTTTTGGATAAAAAAAACCTAAATTCATATACGCTTAAGATATTTAAAAATTCTTTTAACAGCCAGCAAGTGTGATTCTTTAATATTAGCTTGAAATCTAGCACACATACATACACTGAACACAATATCTGGTTGACTAGAAGTAAGATAAAGTAAACCCCCAATCATACCTCTATAATTAGTTTGACCAACTGGTTTCCCAGATTCATTAACATCCAATTTACAGGTGGTACTCATAGGTATATGACATTCCTTAATACTATCCAAACCAAAACGTTTTAACAAATCTTTAGTATATTTACATTGTTTTAAAATAATACCATCTTTAGTTTGAAAGATTTGAAAACCAATAAAATAATTCAGCTCTCCCATTAATCTCATTTCAAACTCATTTTGCATAACTTCTGAAAAATCAGTACATAATGAATGTTTAGAAAATCCAAAAATAATATCATCAACATAGATTTGTACTATTAATACATCTTTTGAAATCCTTTTTATAAAAAGAGTGGAATCAGCAATTCCTTTTGAAATCGTTTTGAAATAAGAAAGTTTGAAAGTCTTTCATACCAATCTCTTGGAGCTTGTTTTAAACCATATAAAGCATTAAAAAGTTTAAAAACATGATTTTGAAATTGAGGATTTGAAAAAACAGGTGGTTGTTCTACAAAAACATCTTCAACAATAAAACCATTTAGAAAATCACTTTTTACATCCATTTGATATAACTTAAAATTCAGATGTGATGCATAGGAAAGTAAGATCCTAATAGCCTCTAATCTAGCTACAGGTGAAAAGGTTTCCTCATAGTCAATTCCTTCTTCTTGATTGTAACCTTGTGCAACTAGCCTAGCTTTGTTTCTAATGATGTCTCCAGATTCATCAACTTTGTTTCTAAACACCCATTTTGTGCCTATGGTGATAGTGTCCTTAGGTCTTTCTACTAATTTCCAGACTTTGTTTCTTTCAAATTGATTTAGTTCTACTTACATATCCATTACCCAAAATTCCTCATTGATAACATCATTGGCATTTTTAGGTTCTAACTGTGAAAGAAAAGCTTGATGTTCAACCTGATTTCTTAGAGAAGCTCTAGTCTGTGTTCCTCTATCTAGATTTCCTACAACAGCATATAAAAGATGGTTCTTTAGAATCCTAGTTGGACTTGAAAAGGTAGGGCTAGAGATTTCAGGTTCATCTACAGGTTGAGGTTCAACAGAACCAGGGTCTGGAAAATTTCCAGAACTGGATGTTTTAACTACAGGTCCACTGTCTTTATCGTTAAGGTTTAAACCAGAGAGATCACCTTCAAGATTTTCAAGAAAGGTCTTAGGTTCATGTGGATCATTTTTATCAACTTTTATGTGAACAAGTTCTTCCACACATTTGGTTCTCTTATTAAACTCTCTATAGGATTTACTTGAAATAGAGTAACCTAGGAAAATTCATTCATCACTCTTGGATGCAAACTTGTCAAGATTATCTTTAGTGTTAATAATAATGACTTTGCAGCCAAAAACTTTGAAGTAGTTATCCTTAGGTTTCCTATGGTTCCAAAACTCATAAGGGTTCCTCTTAAGAACAGGTCTAATCAAGACTCTATTAATAACATAGAAAGCTATATTGACTGCATCCGCACAAAAATAAATAGGTAGGTCATACTCATTAAGCATTGTCCTAGCGATTTCTTGCAGGGTTCTATTCCTCTCTCTACTACACCATTCTGTTGAGGTGTCCTAGGGGCAGATAAATTGTGACTATATCCATTGTGTGAGCAGTAGGATTCATAATCATGATTTTCAAAATCAAGGCCATGATCACTTCTCAGAGTTTTAATCTTAAGTCCACTAAGGTTTTCTATAGACTTGGAGTATTTTATAAAGTAAGAACTGGCTTCACTTTTGTGAGCTAGAAAATATACCCAAGTATATCTAGAGAAGTCATATACAAGAACATAGACATAGTTCATCCCATTTAAAATAGAAAATCTAGAAGATCCAACCAAATCCATGCGAACCAACTCGAGAGGTTGAGAAGTTGAAACCTCTTTCTTTGATTTAAAAGAAAATTTATGTTGGTTTCCATTTTGACAGGGATTACAAACTTTGTCTGCTGGAAATTCATGTTTGGGTAGGTCTCTAACTAAGTTATTCATAGCAAGTTTTCTAAGTGAATGCACATTGAAGTGTCCTAATCTTCTGTGCCAAAGCCAAGAATCTTTATGAAAATCATTTAAACAAGTAATATTTTTCTCAGCTAAAGAATTCAAATCAACAGCATAAACATTTTCATTTCTCAAAGCAGAAAACACTAAAACATTTTTAGAATTAAAAACATTGCAAGAATCATTTTCAAATTTAACATAAAAAACATCATCACATAACTGAGAAATACTTAAAATTTTTATTTAAGTCCATCAACAAATAAAACTGTAGAAATTAATACTGAGTCAGTGTTACCAATTTGGCCTAAGCTGATGATTTTTACTTTTGAGTTATCACCAAAAGTGAAAAAGCCTCCATCAACCATGACTAAGCTTTTAAAGCATGAGAAGTCTCCTGACATATGTCTTGAACATCCACTGTCCAAGTACCAGGTCATTTTACAGGAGCTCTTTAAGCAGGATTCTAACAAAACAGATTTAAACAGGAAATGATTTTGGTACCCAGATTTTCTTGGGTCTAGACAAGTTAGCCAATAACACTTTAGGTACCCATATTTGTATAATGGGTCTCATAAAATTTCTAGAATCGAAAGATTTTTAAAGATAAACCTTATTAGATCCATAACGATGAATATAACTAGTTGAAGCATATTAAGTTCCAGAGCTAGCTACATTCTGTCCAGATTTAGGAATGAATCTAGTTTGGGTAATTTTCCTTTGCCCAGGTTGGTATCCTATAGCAGTAGTGTATCTAGGTTCTATTTGCTTACCTAGCATTTGAGTAAGAGTATATTTAGCATTGGTAAATTTCTCTAAGTCTTTCTTGAGTTGCTCATTTGAAAATTTTAGTTCAGTATTCTCTTTAAGAAACTGATCATTCTTTTATACTTCAATATCAAGAGGAAATTTATGTTTAATAGTTAATGTATACTGTTTCTTTAAACCTTTGTATTTTTCTTTCATCTCATTACATGTTTCTTCTAACATATCAAAATATTCAAACAGTTCAGATTTAGACATTTTATCACATTCATAATCATCTCTAGAATAATATGAATTAGAAGTAGGAGTTTCTGAAGTTACCTCAAAAGTGTTTGTCATAAAACACCTGTTTGCCTTGTTTCTGTGTTCAGTTTCATAAATTTCAGATTCACTAGAACTGTCCTCAGAAGCACTCCATGTAGCCTTCATGGTTTTCTTATACTTTTTATCCTTGTATTCAAACTTCTTCTTTTATTTAAGCATTGGATAGTCTGCTTTTATGTGTCCCTTCCTTTTTCACCCGTAGCAGACAACTTCATCTGATTTATCAGTCTTCTTCCAGTCCTTTTTCCAATGTCCTTTGTTGTCATACTTACCTTTGTAGTTTGACTTTCTGAAAAACTTCTTCCTATAAAATTTCTTAAACCTTCTAGAAATTTGAGCCATCTCAGCATCACTATCAGAATCACTCTCACTGTCTTCACAGCTTGATCTTTCATTTATATCTTGAAGCTTTTCCTTATCCGTATTCTTTGAGGTTGTAGTTTTGAAGGCAATAGATTTCCCTCTAGGTTCCTCATCTCCTAGAGCACAGTACAAAGCATTCATAGCGTTACAATTATTATTGTAGGCAGCCTTAGTAGCTTCATTCCATGTAGTTCAAACAGTAGTAGGAATTTTATATTCTAATTCTATAGCAGTCCAAATATCAAAACCCATTCTCTCTAAATGAATTTTCATCTTGATTTTCCAGTGAACATAGTTAGTGACATTTAAAAATGGTGGTATATTTGTAGAAACACCTTCATGTCTATTGTCCATGATAACTAAATTAAAGAAAAGATTTTAAAGAGATAAAAATTTAGAAATTACAGAAATTTTAAGAACTGTAAAATACAACTGAAATCACAGTTGAAAAACAGAGTACAAAATATTTCAAACGGCCTCTGATACCAAATGTTGGTCAGAGTGGACACTCAAGAGGGGGGTGAATTGAGTTCCAATTAAAATTTCTGTTTTAAAACGTTGTCTTAAAAAACCCCAAATAAAATACTGAATTAAACTATAGTGAATTTATATCAAAGTAAGGGTTCAGTTGGGTTCTGAAGGGATTGATTATTTCCGAGTTTATCAAAACAGAAAGGTTGATTAGCTTTTTAAATCAACATAATGATTTACAACTAATATAAACACTTTTGAATTTAATTATCAAAGTGACTTTAAAACAGTTTTGGTTTTAAAGTAATTAGCAACAGAATAAAAGAATAAATTTGAAAGATATAGCACAACAGATATAAACAAGAGGTTCAGTCTCAAGCTGAGAGTTAGTCCTCTCAAAAGCTTTTATAAAAAGATGATCCACACCCTGGATCAGGGATAACAACAGTATTCAACTGTCCAGGTCCAAGACCTCTACCACTGTTATTCATGGGAAAAAGATCGACAGAAACCAGTTGTCCAGGTCACACACGACCTCTACCACTATTTCAGTGGGAAATAAAAAATGTAAGAGAGGTGAGTAAGGATTTACAAATCCTCCAGTTAGAGTACAGGAGACAGTGTGTGTAAAAATGCAGCATATAACACACACTACTCAATATATATAAAGTTAAATCAAAGAAGAAATGTTTAGAGTTTGGGAATGGCTCTAATGATTGTCATGTAGTTCTGGACTCCTTTGATTGATCATAATTCACTCTGAGTCCTCTTCTGGTTTTTTTCTGGAAAACAGAGTATCGTCTGTTTCCTTGATTTCCATGTGTAGAGACATTTGATGAAGATATTGTGTTATGTTCACTTTCTCAACTCTTTACTGGTGATTAGTGATGAATGATTTCCTCGTGTAAGTTTGTTAGTCTCTTTTCATTCACACTTGGTTGTTATTCCAACACACCTTGTGGTATCTGTATCTCTCTGGGTATTCGTCTATATGTCTCGCACACACTCGCAGTAGCACATCCTTCCTTTATTTAAAGCATGAGCTCCGGAAAAAGATGATTTACTCTTTGAAGGTACGAGGTACGGTTCCCTGACACCCAACAGCACACATTAAATAAATGTTAGTGTATTAAAATATACTTGATATGACCGTTGGTTTGATTAAATAATGATAAAGAAATTAAAGCAGTGTTGGGTTCTGTCTCTCGAACGGTAGCTCTTGATATCTGTAGACTTGTGTTACAATAGGTGTCTGTATCGGTAGACTTCATCTGTAATGGTAGACTTTGTATCAGTAGCTGAAACTGTAGACTTGATCACATCAGTAGCGGTGGACTTGTAACGGTAATTGTGGCTCTGCCTTGTATTGGTAGTGGTACGTCTCGATCGGTAGCTGTGACTCTGCCTTGTATCGGTAGCGGTACGTCTCTATCGGTAGCTGTGGCTCTGCCTTGTATCGGTAGCGGTACATCTCTATCGGTAGACTTTTCATAACGGTGGACATCAGCATATCGATAGCTGTCAACTTTGCTATAGAGGTAACGGTTGACTTCATTGTATCGATAGCTCTATCAGTAGACTTTGATGTAGCGATGGACTTTGGGTATCGATTGGGTATCGGTAGCTGTACCGGTAGTTGTATCGGTAGCTCCCCATAGGTAGCTCCAACATATCAGTAGACTTAACTGTATCGGTCGCTGTGAGCTGTAACGGTTGCTCTACTCTGTATGAGTAGCTAGTTCGTAATGGTAGCTGAAAACTGTTTGAGCATTCACTTGGCAGAAAGAGTTAAGTCATAGTAAACATATATCTGATAATTCAAAAGACTTAATTTAAGCATAATGAAGGCAACAACATATATTAAAGTACATTTCGATTGATTTAATCATAATCAAGATATAAAGATAGAATGGTTGGTATTATCAAAACACAATAAATCCACTTAATTCCAGAGGGTTCAACAGATTTATTCTAGGGTAATGGAAAAATATATTAGGTAAATATGATTGGTTAATACTATACAATTTTTTTTATATGGGGGATCCCTAAGGGAACTGACTGGATCATGATTATTTTATAGAGTTTTTTGTTTTTTCTAAATGTTCTCTTTGATATTATTAATGAAAAATATATGAAAAGAAATATATTTTGACTTTTATTATTGATGGAGGCTGATATGTAGAATGATAATACAAATTAATTCTCATGATGAATTTTGGAATGTAATCCCACATTTCAATGGTGTCTCAAGATAGAAACAAAGTCTCATATTCCATACTATAATTAGATGGTTGTTAAACTAAAATTTATCTAAATTATCGTGTTATCATCAAATACATTTAAACATAGTGTGAAATAATTATAATGAAATTAACTACTAATAAAAATAGATTTGGGTTTTTATATTTTGAAAATGGAAAATAATTATGTTAAAAAATGTCGGGTGGAGAACATCAATACGAGGTATGCCTCGTAATAAACTACTTTTAAGTATATACATGTTGTTTTGGATTTTTAGTTATCCTAATTAGATATATGTAATTTTAAAATGATTTCTTTGAAAGACATGAGTACAGTTATATCATGTTATCTCTATAGTCATACATTGATATGACTCGGATTGTGAATACAAATTGTTGCGAAAGTATGTTCTCATTATCGATGGTTGTGTAAAATGATATAAAATTTCCATACCCAAGATGGTAGTGTATAAAAATAAAATTACCTAACAAATAAAATATTTTGGGAGAGATTCCCCATTTACTATAACTAGATTCTTACATTCATGGATGAGGTGTGTTATTGTTAAGGTGGATACAGATCCCCCAAATATTCTTAGATAATACTAATCTCATTATTTAGTATTAGATTCTTATGGACTCCCATGTGTTAAAAATGTAAAGATATACTAACAGACACCTTAGATAAATATCTAGAGTTTCCCATTGATCAAGGTAAATGATGATCAACCTCCAAGTGAGGTTTGGAGAATTTTTAATAATGTCTTATTTTAATGGATATTTATTATTTATTCTTATTATAAATACTAATTCCATGAATATGGATGTTATAATATTCTTAAATGATGAATTAGTTGGAATATTTTAAAACTACAATTGATTTTAGAAACATATGGTTATGTTTTGGTGATGTAAACATTATTAATGTCATGGAACACTAATATATCTTGTTATGAGTGACATAAAAAAATTTAAATTATTATTTACATGATAACCCGAAAAACCCTCTATAAATCCTTTATTATAATTTTTATATACGGTCAATTATATTTCAAAAAATATAAATTCTATATCAAGATATAGGAGAGGGGCTAGATCATGGAGTAGCTGAAATTGGATAAATGGAAAATGATCAAATTCTCAAAAACAACAATTAAGGTATAAAATGGGTATAATGAATATAACCATGGTTTCAACATAACAAATAATAAAAGGTGATTCATCTTTGATGTGGTGAATTTATTTTTATTTTTATTTATTTGTTTTTTATTTATCATTGGGATTATGATTATCTATTTTCACAGGATGAATAATTTATCTAAAAACAATTTATGTTTTCTCAATGTATCATTTGTGGTACGGATTATTATTAGAAGGATTATGTTAGTGGTTCATCAATTTTAATAAAATGTATAATTTCTTTATCATATTTGTTTCAAATATTATCATGTTCATGATTTATTCTTTATAAATCCATTAATGAAATCTACCATGGTGAGAATATTGAGTGGTCAGGTTCACTCCATACATAATTATCCATTGTCCCTAAATATTTTTACTCCCATCGGAAAGAATATATCATTAATACTAATTAAGGAAATGAATTGTGTTTTAGGTTCATATAGTGATTAACTGATGGAAATATAATGTGATATGAGATGAATGGGAGGTTGGATGGAATACATATGAATAATTCTATTCAATTTTCAATTGTGATTTTACCAAGGTATGAGAGTTCAAATATGAAAAGGAGTGACATGGATGTGTTTGAAAATAATATTGACTCATACTGATCTAGGATAGTGATAGGTTTGTGTGATGATGTTGTTCGGTATAATCTGTTTTTCTAGGTGTGTGGAAATCAATTGAATTTGGATTCATTATGGAAGAACAGAGATAAATGACATATTGTTTAAAGGAACATGCGTCATGTACGTATCTAGATATATATATTGTTTTATGAATGATTATAAATATAAAATATCATGGATAATTGATTGTCACATTGTGTAATATATATAGAATTAACATAATCATGTGTGTTGTTATGGGGGATGCTTGGTACACACAATGACACATGTTGTGTAATATGAGTGCATGACATTTAGAGACTACATGACAAGAATTAGGATAAAATACACTACTATGGTGACATTTTCAAACCAAATAACATGTGTCTACATAGAAAAATCTATTACTCAATGATAACATGACATATATGGATGGTTATATAATTCATGTACCCAGGTAGGAATCACACATCTTCTACAACCATACACTTACAATGTACCTAGATATGACAATATCCCATTTATTGGGGATACATTTAGAGTTATTAATTATCCCACATGACATATAGACCAAAATACACTCTATATAGGTTAAGATCATATTCCACATGAAATAAAGTACCTGAGGATCATTCCCTTGAGTGGATACATGATTTTTAATGGTATTGTGTATGTTATATATTTTCTTTAAAATATACATTTAAAATATCATATCTCATGTTATATAATTTCCCATATGAGTATCATGTAATGAAAATATTTATATATATTATTTTATTAGACACTTCCCATCAATATCAAACATGTGGCATGAGAATATATGATAAATTTAGTATTATTATATGTACTGAGCTGTAGAATGGGTTTGGAATTGAAAGAATAATGGACAAATGAATATGATCTCACATGGAAAGATTTAGGGGATTTGATATTAGTCCCTTGTATAATAATAGGATTTGATAATACCCAACATATTTGGGGTTTCTCTCCTCTAGATCGTTATGAGGTCGATACCCCCCTCAACACCAATGAATTATATGACCCATACACAACTTATATAATTTAGTACTTCCATACATACTCATTGAATTGGTCAACTATCTTCTATATAATAAAAATATTCACCTATTTTATTAGACATAATGAGGTGTAAATATTCCATTATAAAATTTCTATGATTTATTAGTATCCATGATTAGGTATTAATGAAAGTATGGAATAAAACGCCATTGAATGAATTTAATTCTGTTATTTTCGTTGGCTTCCCCTACATAGTTTATGAATGGTGATAAGTTATTTATGAATATTAATGTATTTTACTCCCTCAACCGAAAAACATACATATGTTTTCCCTTACATGTTTCAATACTAAAATTTAAAAAATATGATAATCTAGGTTATAAACCTTAGTCAAAATTTTCAACCTAGTAACTTGGTTATTCCAATTTTCTAATAATGCGATGTCCATTTATGAATAAGAGATGATATGATTGGGGTTGATCAGTCTCTTAAACAGGTCTAATACAAGAGTATATATAGATTGCATGGATTTCTTTGATACACCTTATTTATCAATAGATTGAACTTACATTTATATCTTTATTTACTTTTTGGTTTTGGGATTTTTTATTGAATATGTATATAATCCCCATGCATGTGATTCTACCAACCCTATTCTATATATAGTCATGATAATTCTGTTCAAGATAGTTATGGTGGACATAGAACTAGGGTGTAATATTATGGGTGGTAACCTGATGGATATTTTTGGATCATGATTTTGGTTTATAGTACAATGTATATAGATCTCCCCACGAGTACATGTATAAAGATGGTTTTTTGAGTGACTTCTCCTCTTTATATTTGGAGGCTTGTAAAATGTAATGCTCTTCTAGAATATAATATTGTGGTGATTTACATATCATGTGTTGTATCATATATTAGTGGAATATAGTTTATCTATTTTTTAAGATATTAAAATTTATTTTGTGTATTTTTTATATATATTTGTTGTATTTTTATATAGGAAAATTTCTCCCATATTGGGTTATAATATTACTTGGTGCAAGTCACGAGCCCTTATCTTATTAGAGTAATTTTTGTGGTGTTATACTATGTTTATCTCAATCATGGGAATATCAATAGTAAGTCGATTAATCTTAAGTAATATATAAAATTATATTAAAGGATTATATCATAAAATTATAGAGAGAATGTAATGAATACAACACCCTTATATTATTTTTCTTCACCTCTAGTTGAGAAAAAATTAAATTAGTCCTCTCCATTCTAGTACTCCCAATCAGTATCTCAAAAGTGTTGATAAATCATCAAAATTGATATATATTCTCAAATTTATCTCAACTACCAATTAATATTTTATATATCATCCAACATAATTGATAAAAGTTTATCACAACTATATTAAACTTCATCATTTTATTTCTTCACCTCCAATACACACAATAATAGTTTTTAATCCAAGTTAAATTTTAAATTTTAATTAAGTTAGGTACTCAATGTGAATTAATTTTCCTACCAATTTTCGATTTTGTAAAAATGGAGTAATATAAAATACATTTTACTAATTTCATATATATAATTTCATATCTTGAAACCATAATTCTAAATATATCTTCAGCAATGGTGATACATGAACAAGTAGATTTAGGTGGCATCACTAGACGTTGTGTTTTGAAATCAAACATGAATAAACAACCCATAAATTTATATTTTTAGGTGGTTATTTTAGTAGTCTTTGTAATTCATTTCATGAAAACACTTATTCTGTGATTCATTCATTCTGAGAAGATCACTTAAATATAGAATGGAATTTTCTAGGAGAAGTCTTCTATAGATATGTGCACAGTGTTTATTTATATATAATTTTTTATTAGTTCAGTTGAAAATTTTCTATAATATTCTATATATTTTTTATTGTAGTATATTTTTCATAATATTATATTATTTACTCTATTAGTAAACATTTATCTCTCTCTCATTGATTATCACTTCACATAGAACCTTTAAATTCTTTAGATTCCATCATTATTTTAATTACTCCATTTATTAAACATTTTACAATATTATTTTATTCTATGTCTACCTTGATGATCTATAGTTTTTTAGGTCATGGTATAAATCAATGACACACTTATTTCTTATTACAATGACATGTTAAATTGGTTTTTGTGTCTTCCACATGTTATCAATCCATTGTTCCATGGTTAAGGACCATAGGTATATCCATCTGTATGACAGTGCTTCCATAAAAAATAATATTAGATATTAGTTTATATATTTAAATGGATATATAAAAATTTTATTTCTAAATAATTAATGTAATTTTTGTTTACCCTATTTGATATCATATATTTCATTTCATTGGATGATGGAATTTTTATACGAAATGTTGATGGTGTAAATATTTGATTTAAGACTTTCAATTTTAAATGATATTAGTAACAGACTATCAATGTCAGAACATAGATCTTCTTTTTTACTTAAGGATCTTGAAATCAGGTTGTTTTTTATGAAAATTCACTAAATTGAAATTTTTTATGTACACATAGTGTACTTAAGAGTACACACCTTTTACCCATGTACCACGTACAAATGTATTCTTGATGAGTAATGACCATGTACATGGTCATGTGGTGACCTAGAAGATGTCCTAAATAGGGGGTTAGTGGAGGCTAATACATGACATGAAAATTTATTGAACGCGCCATGTGAATTATTTTAGTTGATGAAAATGTGCGAGGTTAGGTCTTAACTCCATAACACCCTTATTCTCCCCTAGGTTCGTATAGGAGAGAAACAAATGTTTGAAGAACTTCTTAATCTCCCAAATTCACTATCTGACCTTCGATTGAGATGTCTTCAGGTGCTTTAGATTCCCACTGGGGTGTTCCATCTTTCCATGGATCCTTTCTTATTGATTCCTACTATCTCTTGTGTATTTCATTGATGATCATTTTAACCATTTTGTATATCAACATCATTTTAGGTCACTTTGAGTGTCAACGTTCAATATTGGTGAACACATGACATCAAGGTAGGTAGTTTCTTCTTTCATCGATTGTATTTGGATTATATATGCTTAAGGTGATAAATAATGATATTTCGTGTATTTCGGGATTTGGAATTTAACCATGATAAAAACCTACTATGGTTTTAATGTTTGAGAAAATGGCTATTTATTATGTGTAAGGTTTAATAATATGTTATGGGACACCCCATGGGTGAATTCCATTGATTGTTTGATTTAGGTTTTTAGGCCTATAATTCATATTAGGAATGACATTTTCCATGACTTTCCTATTAGGATTGAGATGATTGTTATCTGAGATGCATGTGTTTCACATTATGAATGTTTGGCCAAGTGGAATTTTACAATTAGAGCATCCATAAGTATGGTCTTTTATGTATGAATTGTTGTTATGTTGAATCAGACATATTGACTTTGAGAGCTGTAGGGTGATGATAGACCAGAGTGGTCAGACCATGAGATCTACCTAGAGGGTTCTTATTAAATGAAAGTTGTATCCTTTTTCATTGACTGTGATAGTATGAAGGTAGTCATTATAGTTTAGTTTTTCTATTCATCCCATGGGGTTATTGACTGTGAGAGTTACCCATGTGGTTGTTTGTAAATGATTAGTTCTATGTGGGAATAGAGGGGTTATATTGTTTGATATTTCTAGAGGGTTGTAATTTATTGAATTCATGATTTGTTAAACCATAGGGGTTAAACATTGACAATATTCCTTGAGAGTTTCTTTTCAATGATTATATCATTGTGATGAGTCTTCCAAGAACATGTACAAAATTGGAAAAGGACATACTGGGTCGTTTAGGAGGACATTTTATATTTCTTTTTGTTATTTTTATACAAGGGGATACATAGACTAAGCTAGATAAAAATGTTTTATTATTTAGTGGGATTAATATTTAATAAATGTAAATTAATTCCAATGGAAAATATAGGATTGTTTACTTATCATCACATTCTAGTTTATTGCATCATTTAGCATATTTCCTTCAATATATATTAACTGTAAGTTTGTATCATATATTTTGGTGTCTTCCTACAATAATTCATCTCACACCCTGTTAGGATCATGCTTCTATACCCAAACATATTATATGGTTGCAAGTATAGATTAGGGAAACCACCATTCTTCATCAGGTACTTGATTGCTATTGGAGCTCGATAGCATGGGACCATGATATGGCTTGTGATGCTATTGTATATTACTAAATTTATGTAAATTGTTATTAGTATTGTATTTCCATCATTGTGACTCCTTTGGATTCATTACTAGACAAATGTGAAATGAATAATTTATATATGCTCTAGTTTTTAAATTCCTATCAGTCCTCCACTGTTTAATTTTATTGTAAGGTATTACTGCTTTCACTATTGTATTATATTTAGAATCCACTGTGTATAATTTTCCAATGAGGGAATAGGTTCTCCAATGTCTTACCATGAACCTTGCAGGTAGTAAGAAGCCTCTGCATTTTTTGGAAATGATCTTGAGGTATGTGACCAAATTAGCTCAGGGCACCATTTTGTGGCACCTAAAACCAAGACGTTTCAAAGTTGAATCCAAAGAGGTTTTTCATTCTATTTTTCATTAATATTTATATCCTATAGATAGAAATAGAAAAGAAGAGGTAGTTGGAAATAAGTTGGGTCATTGAGTACCTGACACATGTACATGGGGAATCTATGGTACGATGTATATTTCAGTTTCTATTGTTTTTCAGTTGTTACCATAGATTTTATTTCACTATTGGGTGATTCACATGTTTGGTGTTGTTATGATTTATATCATTGTGGTTGTATTTCTGTTTCATCCTAATGAAATTATTTTATAACATATCATTCATTATAGAGGGACTTGATAGAGATAAGATGTCATGCATTATTGCCATAGCATTTATGGTGCATCACTGATTTCATGTTGTTGTGATAGATTTTGTGGAAAATATGCATGCTATTATGATGGTTTACATGCTACAACACCTACTATTTTGATAGGTTATTTTTATATGTTGTGTTTTGTTTCGATGGAAACCAATCATCAGATCCTATGGTGTTATCGTCCCTCTTGGATTATAAATTAGTGGATCATATTTTAACTATAGTTGACTTTTGTCGAGTTATGATGTAAAAAAGGATTCCAAACATTTATTATTGGGATGTATGGGCTCTCACATATCACATTTGTTCATCCCAGTGAAAAATTTTATGTTTTTAGGGGTTTTGTAGAAGTTTTGGAGGCCTAGTGTCTCGAATCCTAGACCACACAACGTGTTATGTTATGAACACACATTATGTGTACTTCTATTATAAGGAAAAGTGTTTTCTAATATACATGTTGGGAACCATATGTACACACCGTGTAGTCCATAAATGTGTGAATAATTGCGTTAGTATAGAAAAAAGGTTGATAAATATTTTTTATAACACATCATTTATTGGAAGTACATGTTGTACTTTAGAGACCATGTATCTGGTTCTATGAGAAAAGAAACAAGTGGATGAAATTTATGTGGTACACATTGTGTATCGATTGTACACACCATGTAATGATCAACTGGGTATCCGACCATCTGTCTACCGACATAAAATTGTAAAAAATAAGTAGTATAAGACATGTCAGGGGTAAACATGAGGGATGGTGTAACACCTGGAGAGAAATGTGTAGTTCAAGTCAGGTAGAAGAACCTATCCATGATGGATTGTTCAAGTACACACCCTATCTCAGGATGAACATGAAGTGTGCATGGGGTGTTACATGTCCATGTCAGCATATACACATACCCATGCCAAAAGCTAAAGGGAACACAGCATGTAGTTGTTATACAACCCTAGTAAAACAATTTATAAAACAAGGATTCTTTATTCTCTTTTTCCTTTCTTGAACATTTATGTTTTTGTCCTAGATAATATAGAATTGAGGTTTGTGCCAGACCATGCAAAGTCAGGACCCCAATATGTCTTCTAGTTGAACGCATGGTAAATGGAAATGATCACACACTAGAAAGGGTTTATCAGGGATTACCTACAGATCCTCTTGTCATGCATGTATTTGCACCCGCAGTTATACCAGACACAAGTGCTGATTTGTAGTTCATTAAAGTCTTTTTTAGAATGTTTTTTTAATTTTTATATAACACTTCATCCTTCCTCTACTATGGTGGATTTTATGAGGGTGTTCTAGTAGCATCATTCTCTAACCTATTCAAGTGATGGATCCCACAGGCTACAAAGACATGGTTGCAGGCCATGCTTTCTATCTTTGAGAATCTAGAGATGCCTCTAGGGAGGAGGGAAAAGGTCAGGATGAACATGTTACATGATTCCATTAAGGGATAATTGGATGTTACCTCATAGACAAGACCTTATATGGATAGGGCATGGGATGAGATTCAATGGACCTCATATGATTAAATCTACCCTAGGACGTTGAGGGCAGATCGAGCCCGAGAGTTCATGAACATTGAGTAGGGAACTCTTTCAGTGAATAATTACTCTTATCGTTTCACATAGCATCATCAAATCGAACCTATACTAGTAGGGGAAAAATTATATTTGTCTAGGATATTTAAGAATGTTATCATGTGTAGCATCCAATCATAGTTGAATGTTTTTAGGTTAACTGCAGTGATGTCAATAATGAACCAGACACTGCTTACCAAGTGCAATCTAAGGGAGTTGTAAATTTTGATCCATTAGAGTTCATAATCTAGTGTTTGTACTCATTCAATAGAAAGTAGGAAGCGTCTTAGGGATCCTTCACATAATGATTCTTCAGGTTTCCGGGTGTTGTGATTAATTTGATGGAAGAGTGGGCATATGAGATCACATTGAACAAAAGGACCCAGTAAAGTGCCGATTTTGTAGAAATATGGTTCAACGTCATTATTTTTACTAGATTTCCACAACATCAGTTGGTGATTGTGGTTCTATTATGACTCTGTTTAAGTGATGGTCCAACAATTTTACATCAGTCAACGAACTAAAGTTTGATATTCCATTCAGGCCAAGGAGGTGTTTGTGGTCATGGTACTCAGGATTCATATTTTTTACGATAACATGGTGGATCATCTCAGGGTAGTAACGAATGGTTATAGGGTCATGATACACATTGGAAATTTGTAGTGGGGAAGACCCAATATGAGTAGGATCATGGATCTTCTGTTGTTAGATGTATGATTATTATTGCATTAGTTTTAGATTCTAACCATTCAGATAGACGGGATTCCCAGGGTTTTATATTGATTTCTGTTGTAGAGATCCTTGGTCTCTATATCATTACTTATGAAGAAGATAATATGATATAAATTCAATTTGAGATTTGAACTATTGGTGAATTTCAATTCAAGGGTCCTTCATGAGTTTGGTGGGTGTCACCTCTTATAGTGACCTATATTTCACAGAGATTATAGACTATTATGTCATTCTCAAAATGGACTTTTAGGTCTTTTTCTGGCCTTTTTTGATTTCTATCTCCACAATGTGAGTTTCATGTCTCCATAGGGTGGGAATGTTCCATACAAGGGAGAATTTGATGTCCTTTTGAGTAAATATGGACTTGAGTATCATGGGATGTGGGGAATTATATCTTGGATCTGTAGTTAATATCTAGATGTCTAGGGGCATCACATATGGTATTTTCCCTTGTGGTGTAACATTTCAGATATTTCTATCTCGACAACATTTTATGATTACCTCCAAAGAGAGATGTAGATTTCTCTAGTAGGCTCAGGCTAGGAGTGGCATCGATTTCCATTCCTTCTTTTCAGATGGAAACACCCGAGTTAAGAGACCTCAAGAAGAAGCTAGTATTGTTATAGGAGAAGGGTTTCATCTAACTTAGTACTTCTCCATGTGGTTGGATTTTCATTTTGGTGAAGAAGGTGAATTGTACCCCCAGACATGGTGTGGAATATCATAAGATGAACCAATTGACAGTCAAGAACCTATATTCCATGATGGTATCAATTCTTAACTTGTGTTAGATTCAACAACCCAAATTGAATTACCCAATCATACTATTATTATAGTGAAAGTATGGGATCGATCCATAGAGTGATAAAGTTACTCTATTTTTTCCATTATTTTGTAATTAATTATGTGAAGTTTTATAAAAATTATAGTCGATGTTTTTATGGTTCAATGATAGAGTAATTAAATTTATAATATCATGATAGATTAAAATAAAGATAAATAAAATATCAAGAAATTGATTCTTGATGATAAATGGAAAGTATGCATTAGGGTAATGGATTTTTAAGGATAATTAATTATCCAATTTTCATATGAGGCTGTGTGGTTAAAGATAATTAAAATCTCATGGTTTTCAATATAATAGAACACCCATGATCTAATCAATTTAATTTAAAATCAGTGGAAATAATTTCCTTTGTCTTGAATTTCTTTTCTAATAATATTGTTAATTGTAACTATTTTTTAGACGATTTGTACACCCAATGATCATGGATTTTCTTGTTCATAATTCCTCATAGGATCCATGGAAGTCCCATTCATGGTCTGATATGGCCTTTCTAGTAAAATTTATAATGTGTTTTTGAGGGATTATGATAGAATAATAAATAACAAGATTACAAAATAGCTATTGATAAACAACAACCCACAATAATCCACAACCCCAAAACATATGGGATGTATCTACTCATGGAGTATCTAATGTACATCCAAATTATGATACCTGAGTGAAACGTTACACAATAATTGGATTGATGATCGTCCGATAGGTATTGGTAGTACCTCCTCTATTCTCATATCTCCGTTTCTCCCATTGGGAATCTCTACAATTTTCCCCTATTGGTTTTTGAGTACGAATGTCGATTTTAGAGGGGTTTCCCTCATATTTATTACCTTTTTTAATACATGGTGTGTAATCCAATGTACATGTCATATACTCAAGTCAACCATACTTGGGAAATTTTTCTCTACTGGTGGGTGATCCATCGCACCACCCTTGACATTGCACATGTCACCACCTATTTAGTGGGGGGGGGTGAACTATATGTAAAACTACTCCACATGGTGTGTAATGCCAATCCCCGACCACCAAACGCTTCTAAAATTTAGTACACGTCATGTTCTAGGTAATCACATGTCATGTAATATTTTTCTAGAAACATGGGTGTGTATTTGGTGATTCCCATATGTGTTAATAGAAATAGTACACCATGTTTTTAACATGTTCACAGCCTGTATATTTAAATTTCTATTATGACCCATTACAATTCGTTTCTTATGATGGAAAATACATGAATATTATCAAAACCATTGAATTAATGTGTTTTACCTTGATGTAAACACCTATATTCTATTAAAACGTTTTTATATTTAATAGAATTTATGAAAAGGTATTCACAATTCATGAACACCAAACTCCCCCACACATAGTCATTTTATTTTCCTCAAGAAAATACTAACATAAAATCAACAAAATTCATACCATATAAGGGGAAGAAATCATCTAATTATAATTAAAAAAACTATATCCATAGTATAGGATTTTAAAATTTAAAAAATTTATTTAAAATTTAAAAATATTCTATTCATGCTTCCAATATAATTCAATTGAAAATTTCACCCTCTATTATCCAAATTGTATAACATCCCATAAATAAATATACCCCATGATGAATTAAATCACCAAATATTACCTCACCCATCAATCAATATTATATAATCAGAGTTATGATCAATCTTATGTATATGCACTCAATCCATAGGCTTGAATTTTTTCTCATTCTCAACATCAGAAGTCAAATCACAATAATCATGAGATATTTCAATATGGTTCAACTGTTTTTTAGGATAATAGTTGGTAATTGAGGATGAAGAATTAATATCATAGGCTTGAAAAAAGGTTTTTTTCATAAACATTAATGCATCATTTTTAATATAATGCTGATAGAAAATATACCCCCAATCAAGACCTCTCAAAGAGTATTATTATTGTGAAATTGTATTTAAAAATGGGCCTATAACACATCAAAAATATGTAATTAATGAATGTGGCTCTACTTTTTCAAATTCCTATAGGGACAACCATTAATATAATAAATGGTTGTTTTGGAAGCCCTTCTTTTCAAATGAACATGTGATAAACTCCACCATACATAAATTCTTTATTTCTTAACAAATTATACCATGAATTTCCAAAAGACCATATATATTTCTCAAGTGAATAATCATGCAAAATTATAAAATAATTACGGTTTGAAATGAAATATAGGCTCCAAATGTAGATTACCATCAAGGGATTTTGTGGTTTCTAAAGGGTTATGAAGATCAATTGGTGGAATGATTCCAGGTAAAAGGGTTCGAAAAACAATCAACTGCCTCAATCATATTAATGTGATGATATGTTTTTCATGTTTTAAAGAGAAAAAAATTAAAATTATTGTTGGTTTAAATATCTAAATAATAACTCATGAAAGTGGGTATAAGAAAAAATATTTCAAAAAGGAATAGAATACCTCTCAAGGATGAGTAAAATTTGAAAGACAATTTGGTCGTGACAACAATTAAAATGATCATTGTAACAAATATTAATGTCAAAGACTTTAAATCCAAAATAAAACTATATCAGCAATCATTTAAAAATATTATTAATATTGAAATAATCATGTTAAATTTTATATTACCCTCTTTTAATTTAATATTAATAAATATAAATAATCAAATAAATATAAATATTATGACATATGTAAACTATTAATGATGTCTCCTATATTAGTTCAAGGAAAATTCTAGTGTAGTCAGAGACAGACACCCACACATAATACTATACATGGTCTCCCAAGTGAAACACTATTGTATATAAGAGGATGTGGGGACATAGAATTCAGTCACGAGGAGGAGAATAAATGAAATAATTAATGCCCAAAGGAAAAAGGATTGGAACTCCGGAAATAATACTCCCTTCTTTGTGAGTGAACAATGATGGGATGTAGTCGAAAATATATTTCTAATGAGATTTAGAGTATATGTGACAGTCATGAAAAAAAATCAAATTTTAGACATATATATCACCACATCACATTCGTAGTATAACATAAATATATATGTATAATGAATCAATTGTGAAAAAAACAGTCACTAAGTCACCTCAGAGGAGGCATCATCAGCTACAGAAGATCCCATCAATGGAGGCTCAAATACCATAGTGGAGGCCAAAGCCTCGTTATCTTCACCATGATGGGTAGGATATGTGGGAACATCTGCTACATGAGTCATTCTAGTGATAGTAATCTAGGTAGTGGAGACAAGAATGGAATCTATGGCTAGAGCTGTTAACGGTGACTATGTGGTGGGATGTTGTGGAGCAGATGGAGGAGCAACTATAATAGAACCAAAATGCCCAGATACTGAAGAATGAGGCCTAACAACTTTTCAATCCTTCTCTCGGACTCAAGAAGGGTTCTCTTTCTCACGCTCAAGAATGTCCAGCTAGAATTTAACCGTGGCTCGGTTTGCCAAGGGTGTGGATGAAGGTGGGGAGGTGGATGGTATATATGAATTGGGGATGGTGGAAGAAGTAGGATAGACAAAAAAGTGGTGGTGGTGTAACACACTGAAATTTTATGAGAAATATTTTTTTATGTCTTATGTTATACAAAACACCAATGGAATCTTTTCCTACACACAACAATGGTTTGGCTTGCATTACACGAAAGAGAAACCTTTCCCGATAGCTTGCATTGTAGGAAATACCGAGTTTCACTAAACAATGATAGCCGTTATGAATATTATTAACAGAATTTTTTATTTTATAACATTATAATTCATCTTAAACATTTTCTAGAATGGGATATTAAAAGAAAATGAATTTTTTGGATAACAAGAGTATTTTTGAAAAAAATGTTATTTTACCGCCTTTTGATGGCGCATCCATTTTGAATATATTTTTTTACAAGTTTATAAGTTCAATTTTCAAAATATACTTTTTTTTAATCTGGTTATAAAAACTTACATTGGATAAATTTTTGATATTTTTTCTGATAACATTAATATTTGGATGAATAGTAAAAATATGCTAATTTTTTCTTAGAAACTACTTTTTTCATCAAGCTAATTAATATGGTTAAATGATACAATTTACTAGTTTTAAAGTGTAAATAGAATATATTTTACAATTTAATATAATTTATGTCATTAGAATTAATTTTATATTGAATGAATAGGTAAAAACAATTCAATCTCTAACAATTTTTAAACTTTTATAACCTATTTTCTTAACATTGGTATTAATATTAAATTAATTATTGCAACTTCTGTGTTTTGAAATTTGAGAAACTGATTCCACATTTGGATTTAGTTGGTCCACATTATGTTAATAGGTTACTTTTATTTTTATGACATTATTAATACTAACAGCGGTAATTTTTATTCACTAAAGTTAATGTTATGTCGGGTAATTAAGAGTAGAAATAAGATTATAAAATTACCATACAACAGTGATATAGAAATTAATATTTCTTATGTTTCCAAAGGTGCCTCTCTCCTCCCTTATAAAAGGGACCCTCCTACCACTCCTTATCACTCCATTTTGAGCATTAATGCTTGTCCAAACCCATCCAATTTCTCATCTCCCATTCTCTATAGACATACTAGAGGTCCCAGTAGTCTTCAATGACCACCTTTAATACCCTAAAAGGAGGTTTATAAGAGGCGCATCGAAGAAGAGGCAATATCCAATATCGATTCTTTCAAATTTATTTATTCTTCTATGACAAATTCTTTATTTGTTTCAATATAAAGTAATAACATCAATATTAATAATATGATGATATGTTATTATAAATATGAAACAACCATATTTCACCTTCTATCCATCTAATGGAAAATGATATCACTGCGCGTGCGTACGTATGGAATACCATATCCACGTCGTGGTGTAATTTGTTTTCCACCAACATCGTACCTGAATGGTTATAATGGTGTAATGAATAGATATATATGATTATTATATCATGATTCAAACTCTTAGATATTCAGTCAACCACTCCAATACCGTTCAATAATTATGGGAACGATATGGTCTCCCGTGCGTACGTACGGCTTAACCTCTCCACGGTGAGATGTGATACATTCTACAAGAAATTCATTAATACATTATAATATAAACGAATTTAATGAATAAATATGATATATATTATACAAATAACATTTTTTAAATGATGTATCTATAAACTAAACATAGTAATAAGAATTTATTTGACAAAACACGCAAAAGAGCATAAAGCAATGAACACCCGAATAACAAGTAGAAATTAAATATTACTAATAGGGAGATAAAAATATGACAATATATGATATCATAATAGTGTATATGATTATATAAAATGTCAATATCATTATTTAAATAATTTTACTGGAGGTTTCGATACGTACAAAGCATATCAGACCTAAGGTTAGGGAAAATCTCACAATCTCATTTTTATCCAAGATTGTTTATACTTCAAAATTTATTGGGGAGTATTTATCATCCACATACATTTTACCTCAATATTTAATGTTATTTATATACTCCTAAAAGTGTTTAAATCCTATTTTACCTTTTGGTGAATTTTTAGTAAATGTTATGAACAGAATCTTTTGTCGTTTTCAGTATGAGATACTTTTTGACTTTTTTCAGCCAAAGAATGAGAAGAATGTATTTTTTAACTTATACAGAATGAAATTATTTTTTATGATTTAATAGAACATTATTTACAAGATGATTCCTTTAAAATTTTTCATGTTTATTTTCAATTAACTTCTTTTAGTTTAAAATTGTATGACATGTTTAGAAAGGAAAAATGATTTTGAAGTGGATATGAGATTTTCCCTAATAATGGAGTTCATATGTTTTATAAAAGTTATTTTCCATCAAAGATAATATAGGGTTCAATTTATATACTTATTATTAGATTTATTTGAAAATTTTATGATGGAATTATTTTTTTGAATTCCTTTTATCTTATATGGATTATGTTATGATTTCATGAAGCTTAAGGATACTATTTTTATTACATGGGTTATGCTATGATGTATGATTTATGATTCTGTATCACACATAAGAATGGTATACTTATGATATGGGTGGAACCTATATCTTCCTCAAAAACATTTGGTAAAGATTGATATCTCATGAGATAGACAAGGCTGGAACGACAAGTTAATCTGGTTCAGTGATACATGACAGGAACGAGGAGTGAACTCGGTTCAGTAAAGGTATTTGTCTGCTATGATGGTCTTGGAAATGAGTCTTGACTAGTAGGAAATTATTTTCTATGATTATATGTGTATGCCACAAATTTTCATGTCTTGTTTAAAGAATATTGGGATTAAATTTCACTAACATGATTTATCCCATGTTATGATATTATGATCTCGTCTACATGCTAATATTTTTCAAATGTTATGTTCCTATGAATTTTATATGATTGATATTTCCTTTGTTTACCCTTATTGTCCATTTGAGATCACCCTTTTGTATGTTTTCTTTTCCCCAGGATTGGAAGAAGGGTATTAAGTAGGATATTCCAAAAGGGACTCTAGATATGATGAAATAACTGGGAGACAATTTAAATGAATTATGAGCAATTTGTTTATGTTTCCCAGTTTCTAAAGACAATATACGTATAAGGTCCTATCATGGTTTTGTTACATGTTGTAATAAGTATGCTTCAATTATGATGATATAAAAATGTATGAAAATTATGGGTCGTTATAGTTGGTATCATAGGAAGGGTATAGTCAACCTTTGGAAACTATGATGTGAAATCCATAGTAAGAACCCTATGGATATGTATAAGTATAAAAAACAAATATTAGTCTTTTATAAATGGCCATGAATAAACTATGATAAGACCTAAATTGTGAAATTTTATTCCAGATTATTTTTTTTCTTTTTTAAATAGTGTTGATCACACTATGCTTCTTTGTTTTAGTCAATGGTTGGAACCCGAAGGAACAGTGTTAATAATGAATTTGACGGGAAATGGAATGATTTCCCCCCTCGGAGAAACCAATCTTTATGGGAGCTAGAATGAAAAATCATGTAGCCATGCTCACAAAACATTCTCATGTTATGAATCTTGCAGGACTTCCAAACGAGCAAAGGAGGTTGCAACATTCTGTTGAATCCTTCATGAGGCAGCGTCCACCTTCCTTAAGTAGTTCTTATTATCCATTAGTTGATGAATAATGGATCAGTACCACTTAAATGCTATTTTTAGTCCATCAATTTTCTAACCATGATAATGTCATCTTAGCAGTATATCGTTTGGAAGGTGAAGCTGATCAAAGGTGGAATTTTGTGAAGAATACAAGGCAATCAGATGAAATTTTCTCCATGGAATGGGAAACATTCAAGAACTTATCTTTCAATAAGTACTTCCCTGGTAATCTTAAAAAATTATGGAGAAAGAGTTTCTTGAACTAACGAAAAAGGATGATGAATCTGTTGGTACCTACGAAGCAAATTTTACAAGGCTTGAAATGAACACTTCTTGGATTAATATCCGACATGAGAGTAAGATCGATTGATTCATTAGTTTCTTAAAACCAAGTATCAAAATGGAATTAACTATAAGGGACTTAAAAAACTACTAGGAAATTGTTTGATGTGATCTTAAGGTTGAGATGGAGATTGGAGTAACCCATCAGACATTTGGGTTTGATTAGAAGAGGAAAATGGAATTCAAAGGAAAATCTAAAGACAACACTTAAAAGAAGATGAGTTTTCCCTTATGCTCGAAGTGTGGAAAGAAACATGGATGGAATTGTCTTAAGGGGAAAATTAAATTTTATAAGTTTGGAAAAGAAGGTCGTTGGGCAATTGAATGCTGTAATGATGGGAAAAATATGTCTACTGATGCAAATAATGGAAAAGTTATTTAGAATTAACCTCCTACACTTCAATGTTACAAGTGTATGTAAATGGGGAAAAATGTCAATCAATTCCCAAATCCAAGGGTTGTTGATGTTGATTGATGTCAACAATCTCTTAAGGTCAATGACAATGGAATGTCACATGAAATTTTAATCGGTGATGTGGAGTACGATAACGAAGTGGTAAAAGGTACACTTACTATCTACTCTAAAGTTGAAAATGTTATATTTTATTTTGAATCCACCAACTCTTTTATTTCTGACGAATTTTCTAAGGGTATCACCATACTACCCCAATAGTTAACTATTGAGTTATCTGTGACAACTACTAATTGAAAAACAATCACATAAAACATATACAATTCTTCTCTGATTGAAGTTTACGGGAAATTGCTTCTTGCAAATCATTTGATACTTCCTATAGTGAAATTTGATGTGATTTTTGGCATGGATTCGACGTGTTTATATGGAGTTCATATCAATTTACAAATAACGGAAGTTACATTTCATATTCTAGATCAATCTATGATCATATATCGATGCAAGGATGAATATAACCATACAATGGAAATTTCATCCATCTTATGGGTCTTGATTCCCATAAATGAAGGTTATATATCTAAAATGGTTAGAGAGAAACTCACGATTAAGAATATTACCATTGTATATGATATTGATGATGTCCTTCAAGGTTAATTTCAAGGTCTTCAACCAAATCGTGATGTTGAGTTTTCAATAGAACTCATACCGGGTACTATACCCATTTTAAAGACACCTTACAGAATGTCCCCAATTGAATTTTAGGAATTGAAGAAGAAACACTAAGAGAATCTTGATAAGGGATTCATACTCCCAAGTGCATCATCTTGGGAAGCACCTATTCTATTTGTTATGAATAAATATGGATCAATGAGACTTTGAATTGATTATTGAGAACATAACAAGATCACTATCAAGAACAAGTATCCTCTCCCATGCATTGATGACATATTTGACCAACTATGTGGAACTCAACACTTTTCCATGATTGATCTTCATTCAGGGTATCTTCAATTAAGGGACCAGAAGGAGGATATACCAAATATGGGTTTCTGTACAACGTATGGAAACTATGAGTTTATATTGATTCTATTTGGTCCTAATAATTCCCCTATTATCTTCATGGATATGATGAATAGAGTCATTATAGACTATCTTGATTAGTTTTTGGTAGTCTTTATAGAAAATATTCTTGTCTATTCAATTGGAAAGGATGAACATGAATATAACTTAAGAATTGTATTAAAGACCCTGTGAAAGGATAATCATTATACCAAATTTACTAAGTGTGAATTTTGGATTCAAAAAGTTTCATTTTTATATCACATAATCAAAATAGAGTGGATATCTATGGATCCAGCAAAAAACAGAGGTTATTGAAAGATGGTCAAGACCAACAACATTAACTGATAACCAAACTTTTCTTGGTTTAGCTGGATATTTTTGACATTTTGTGAAATATTTTTTAATATTATCTATCCCACTCAACAAATTGTCTCAAAAATGAGAAAATATTGTTTGGATGGTGGAATGTGAAGAGAATTTCAATGATATAAAAATAAGGTTAGTCAGTGCACCTGTAATCACACTACATTCTAGTGTAGAATGGTTTGTGATCTACAGTGATGCATCCAAGAAATGGATTGGGTGTGTTCTCATGAAAAATGATATGGGGATAGCTTATGCCTCAAGACAAGTGAAAATCCATGATCAAAATTACCCAACTCATGATTTGGATTTAGCTGTGGTAATCTTTGCATTTAAAATTTGGAGGCATTATCTTTATGGTGAAAGGTGTTCTATTTATAGAAATCATAATAATTTAAAGTATATTTGCACACAAAATGAGATTAATATGCGCCCACAAAAATGGTTGGAGCTGATTAAGGATTATGATTGCTCTATTCATTACCACCCTGGGATAGGAAACAATGTGGCAGACGCATTAACTCGAGAAGACCATGCTAGCTTATCCATGATGAGGAACACAAAGGATCCAATTTTTATGAAATTACAAAGGATGGATCATAGAATATTAGTGAAAGGGGGGGATATATTATCTTTCTCAAATGAATGTTCAACCATCTATACATGTGAAGATCAATGAGGCATAGAAGGAGGGTGTTGGGCTTCAGAATAAGGTGAGAAATGTTCCTGAATTCAACCTTGATTGTGATGGAATAATTAGGTTCAGAAACCGTGCCTCATATTCCTTCTATACATGAATTAAATAAGGAGCTACTGGATGAGGCTCATAGTTCTTCATTCACTATTCATCGTGGAAGTACAAAGCTGTACAGGGACCAGAAAGATTACTTTTGGATGGATGGCATGAAAAGAGATATCACCGAATATGTCTCTCGATTATTGGTTTGTCAGAAATTTAAAGCTAAGATACAAAAATATAAAGGGATGTTTCAACCATTACCCATACGAGAATGGAAATGAAAAAAAATCACTATGGACTTTGTCATTGGACTTCCCAAAACATCTAAACGCAATAATTCTATATGGGTTATAGTTGATGATTTTATGAATTCGTCACACTTCATTGCTATTAGAGAGGATTTCTCTCTTGATCATCATGCCAATATTCATGTAAAGTAAGTGGTAAGATTTCATGGAGTACCACTCTCCATTATATATGATTGAGATCTGAGGTTTTCCTCAAAGTTATGGAGAAGTCTTCAGCATTATATAGATACATATTTGAGTTTCAGAACTTCCTATCATCCTCAGAAAGATGGTCAGTATGAGAGGAAAATTCAATCATTGGAAGAAATTTTGATGGATTTCTCTATGTATTTCATGGTGGTTGGGATCAACACCTACCTTTGGTGGAAGTTTCTTATAATAATATATTTCACTCCAGTATTCATATGGCTCCTTATGAAGATCTCTATTGAATGAAATGCCAAACTCCAACTTGCTGGGATAAGGAAGAGGAATGGAAGCTATTAGTACCTAATATTGTTGATGACATGGCAGAAAAGGGAAGATCTATTTTACAACACATGACAAAATCTTAGAGTCAACAAAAAAGTTCTTCCGACAACCGATGAAAATACCTAGAGATTGATGTGGGTGATAAAGTGTTCTTGTGAATATCTCCTTGGAATAGAGTAATGAAATTTGGGAAGAAGGGAAAGCTAAGCCCTAGGTATATCAGACCATTCGATATATTGGATCATGTTGGGAAGGTAGCATATCGATTGGAACTTCTACCCAATATCTTTCAAGTTCATGATGTGTTCCATGTATCTCTTTTGATAATGTACAAACTTGATCCTTCACATGTACTTTGCTCAGAATTTCTACCAGTGGAGCATGATAATTCTTATAAAGAATAGCCGATAGAGATTCTGGATTGTAGCAAAAAATTTCTACTAAACAGGACCACTTTCTTGGTTAATATTTTATGAAGGAATCACCAAATAAATGATGCTACATGAGAACTTGTGGATATGATGAGGGAGAGGTATCCTCATTTGTTTATTATGAAGTGGTGAAATGTAAGGTAAAAATTAATTTTAAGGGGTGTAGAATTTAACACTGTGATATTTTATGAGAAATATATTTTTTAATGTCTTATGTTATATGAAACACTAAAGGAATATTTCACTACACACAACAATGGCTTGGCTTGCGTTACACGCAAGAACAACCTTCCTCGATAGATTGTCCTATACACATTACCGAGTTTCACTAAACAATGATCTCCATTATGAATATTATTAACCAAATATTGAATTTTATAACATTATAATTCATCGTTCACATTTTCTAGAATGAGATATGAAAACAAAATCAATTTTTCAGATAAAAGGAGTATTTTTAAAAAAAATTGTAGTTTTACTGCATTTTGATGGCGCACCCATTTTAAATATAATTTTTGACAATATTATATGTTCAATATTACAAAATAATCTTCTTCTTTAGAATCATGATATTAAAATTTATGTTGGATAACTTTTTGATATTTTTCTGATAACTTTCATATTTTGATTAATAGTAAAAATACCCAATATTTTTCTTAAAAAAACCATTTCCATCAAGATTATTTATATGGTTAAATGATTAAATTTAATGGTTTTAAAGTATAAATAGAATATATTTTTACCATTTAATATAATTTATGTCATTAATATTAATTTACATTGAATCGATAGGTAAAAACATTTCAATCATTGACAATGTTTTATCTTTTAAAACTTATTTTCTTAACAACCGAAATAATTTTAAATTAATTACTGCAACTTATGTGTTTTTAATTTTGAAAAATGGATTCCACATTTGGATTTAGTGGCTACAAATTTTTTTAATAGTTTAATTTTATTTTTTTGACATTCTGAATAGTAACTACGATAATTCTTATTTATAACAGTTTAAGATTAATTGGGTAATTAAGGGTAAAAATTAGATTATAAAGTTACCCTAACACCTACCAAAATTATATTGGAAGAATAAAACATGACCGATATATCATAAGGGTTGGAATATATTCTTATCCTGGAATATTGACCATGAAAACGATATAATTATTAAAAAAACAAAGAAAGTGACAACATGTCACTCTCTTATATCTTATAGGTATAATAATTTTAATTTAGTGATAAACCACATAAATCATTGAATAAAAATATTATACAGAAAGATAATAATATTATATACATCATTGAGAATTTATTTATAATATTTATGGATTAAATAATTATCATTAATGATGACACAAATGTGATGGAGAAATTATTTTATTGATTAAAATATCAAATAAAAGGATTTAAAATATTAAAATAAATATTAAATGAACTAATTAATGTTCTCCACAAATTTTCTAGATGAATATGATATGTTATAAATATATTAAATAGTTTAGTTTGATTATTTTCTCAGTGTGGATTTTATTTAAATACAAATAAATGAATAGTGTCAAAATTTTCACTATTGTTATTTTATAAAAATAACATATTATAAAATTGTTTAGAAATCCCAAAAATATTTAAAATTTATTAATTGATATTTATATGGTCTAAAATGTTATAAATTGTCCAATTATTGACAATTCACAACACATGACTAATTATTTTAACAATTTAAAATTAGGAATATTATTACCACAAATAAAATTAAATAGATTGAATAAGGATAAATGAAGTTTATAAGGATTGAAATAAATTCCCAACATAAATAAATTTTAGTGGGATATGAGATTACATCCCTATATCATATACTATTTCTATTTGAGTCATTTTTGGAGGTTTTTAAGTGGGGTTTGAATTTATTAAAAATTAATTTTTCTTATGTATCCAAAGGTGCCTCTTTCCTCTTTTATAAAAGGGCACCTCCTCCCTCACATTCTCACACCATTTTGAGCCTTCATGCTTGGCCAACACCTGAAAATTTCTCTTCTCCCCTTCCCTATAAACATATTAGAGGTCCCGTTATTCTTTAAAGACCAAATATAGTACCCTAAGAGGAGGTTTAGAAAAGGCGCGTCGAAGAAGATGTAATATCCTTTACCTATTCCTTCAAACTTATTTCTTCTTCTAAATCATATTATTTATTTGTTTCATCAAAAAGTAATAACTTCCGTATCACTCATATACATAAATTTTATTATAAAAATGAAACTGCCCTATTTCAGCTTTTATCCATCCTATGGAAAATGAAATCACCGCGCGTGCGTACGTACAGAATACCGTCTCAATGCCTTGATATAATCTATTTTCCACCACCACCTTACATTGATTGGTATAATGTTGTAAATGATAGATATTAATGATTATTATAACAGGATACAAATTCTAAGATATTCTATCATCCACTCCAATAGCATTCAATAATTATGCGAACGATATCATCACACGTGCGTACGTAGGGCTTACCGTCTCCACGGTGCAATGTGATTCGTTATACATGATCTTCATTAAAAAATTACTATATAAAGGAATTGAATCAATAAATATGATATATATTATACTAATACCATTCTATAAATGATATATCTATAAACTATAAAGGGTAATAAGAATTTATTCGAAAAAACACGCTTAAGAACATAATGTAATGAACACCTGAATAACAAGTAGCAATAAAATATTTCTAATAGGAAGATAATAATATGACCATATATGATATCATTAAAATATATATGATTATGGAATAAGTCAATAAAAACATTTAAATCATTATACAAGAGTATCAGATACGAATAGAGCATATGAGACCTAACATCATGGAAAATATTGCAATCTCATTTTTATCCGAGATTGTTTATACTTAAGAAATTACTTGGTAGTATTTATCATACACATCCATGTTTCCTCAAAATTTAATATTATTTATATCCTCCAACAATTGTTTAAATCCAATTTTACATATTGGTGAATTATTATTAAAAGTTTTGAAATAAATATTATGTCATTTTTTGTTTGAGAATCTTTTGACTTTTTCGGCCAAAGTACGATAAGAATGTTTTTTAACATATACGACATGAAAGGATTTTATTTATGATTTAATAGAACATTATTTCCATTAATATTCCTTTAAAAGGTATTTTAGTTTATTTTCAATTAGCTTTTTTAGTTTAAAATTGTATGACATGTCGAGAAAGGAAAAGTGTATTTGAAGTAGAAATGATATTTTCTTCAAGAATTGAGTTCATGTGTTTTTTCCAAATTATTTTTCATGTAAGATAATATAGGGATCGGTTTCTATCGCTATTATTAGATTTTTTTGATTATGTTATGATGTAATTATTTTTTTGAAGTCCTTTTATATTTTATGGATTTTTTTATGATGGCATGATGGTTTAGAATCCTATTTTTATTACATAGGTTATGTTATGATGTATGATTTATGATTTTCTAGAACACATAAGAATGGTATAATTATGATATGGGTATGACCTATATCTCCCACCAATTCATTGGGTAAATATATAAATCTCATGAGATAGACATTACAGGAATGAAAAGTTAATCTGGATCAGTGATACAGGACTGGAACGAGGAGTGAACTCGGTTTAGTAATGGACATTGTCTGCTATGATGGTCTTGGCAACGAATCTTGACTAATATGAAATGATTTTCAATTATTATGTGTGTATTCCAAAAAGTTTCATGACTTATGTTACGAATAGTGGGATTACATTTCACTAGTATGATTTAACCCATGTCATGATATTATGATCTCTTATGTAGGATAATATTTTAAAAAAATTATGATCTTATGAATATGATATGATGGATATTTTCCTTGTTTACCCTTATTGATAATTTGAGCTCACCCTTTTGTATTTTTTCTTTTCTATAGTTCAGGAAGAAGGGAATTAAGTAGGATATGCCAAAAGGGACACCAGATATGATGAAATAAATGGGAGACAATGTTGGTGATTTTTGAATCTGTTGTTTATGTTTTCCAGTTTCTAAAGACACAATACCTATATGGTCCTATCATGGTTTTGTTGCATGTTATAAAAAGTATGCATCAATTCTTATGTAATAACAATGTATGTAAAGTATGGATCTTTATCGGTGGGATGGAGAATGAAAATCTGCATGTGTACGGGGTGGGATCAAATCAACATCACTAGCAAGGGAATAATGGTTATCTTTCACCACATATAGTATTGTGGAGTCTTTCACAAGAAAAAAGTGCTCTCCTTGACACTTGACCACCGTCATGGGGATTGGTTTCAGGAATTCCACACACTAAAGATTACCCAGGTGCTCTCAAGCGATTGATGGATAAAAAAATCCAAAAATATAGTGACAATAATGTGTCATAATACCCTTAGTTCTGGTTTCCATGATTTACATGAACCAGAGAGTGAAATTAGGTGGTAAAACGGCATGGCTGGTCAAGATAATCTCCACATACTACACATGTGAGAAGATAAATGTCTCTCCCAGAGACGACACACCTTTACTCATGTCTATGAAAAATGAGGGTGCTGAAGCATAGATAAGAGATATAAAGGGGAGAGGAAATGTTGAGTGTGATATTCTATTAGGTGGGGGTGTACCATTCTGTTTGGAACCACATTATCCAACCACACATCGATGAGGTTAGTGTGATTAGTTTTGGTAAGGTAGATGACATGTGGGCGGTGTTAGGATAGGTGTAGAAGTTTCACCCTTGTATAAAAAAGGCCACAATCTTTGAAAATTGGTGGCCTCCCAACCAAAATATAACCAGAGGAGTAGTGTATATGGGAGTCTTGTAGAAGGCAGCCCAATAAAACTCGATGGTGGGCATGAACTCCAAAAATAAATATATGTAATTAGGAGTGCTGACATGATGTTTGTCTAGAAGATGAGTATGGACCTAAAGATCCTCAATCTACCTCAAATAGAAATATTCTATGGAATAGAAGTTTCTATGAAGAGGGATGTAATTATGATTTTTTTTCCATAAAAATCACCACAATATACTAGTAGATGGGTGGATCTTAGGAAGCAGTAGGCAGAGATAGGGTGGAGGCCGATTAGTGAGAGGGACCGGTGGAGGTATAGTTGCAGCTGACAAAGTAGATGGTCTAGCAGTATTGGTTGATAATGATGCATTTAATAAAGGATCTGACATAGTGTTTGGGATGGAAGTGGATAGAGGGACCCAGATAGGCTGGTCCAATGCTATAGTAGATGATGACTCCAATGGTGTGGATCCAGAAGAGGTACTGGTGGCACCAGAGAACTCATCCAATGTGTTTGGTGAGGATGCAGTTGTAATGGGAGCAATGAGGGCAGGGTGTCATTCCTCGGAATTGACTAGACTGATGAAGGTGTGGTGGGAGGTTCCATCATATGTGGAGGAAAAACAACTAATTATGGGGGCCATAAAATTTTAAATTCTAATGTATGCCACATAGAATGTCAAAGAGGTATCTGAAGATGAGGGAACCACTTTCCCTTAGTAGCAGAAGTCGGATGCTTCCCACTTGTATGATCTCTATCGACCATACCTAGAATATACGGACATTAAAAAAAGGAGAAAATTGAAAAATGGAAAATAAAATACATGTTCCATGTAGATCAATGATACAAAGTGTATAGTGGTTGATGGTTGGAAACTTGTGTATTCTGGATCAACATATAGAGAGGGATTGTGTTTGGGTAAAAACCAGAACACAATGTGTAAAAAGGGAGAAACTCCATGTGTGTGAACATAGGGTGTTGGCCATGTAAGGAACCATACATGTCCAAGATCGAGCAGGGGAATAAAGATGATTACACACTATTGGAAGTGAGTAAACATCGTGTGTGTGGACCTAGCGTGAAAATTCATGTACTTGCCTCACACGAGTTTCCTGCGAATGAATGGTGGACACATTGTGTACCTAACATACACATTCTGTGAGTATACATGTTCTGGGGGATATGGGGCACATGACACATGCTGGTCTAGAATACATTGTACCTGTTGTGTCCCAAATAGACAGGCCATGTACAAATAAAAAGAGAAACACATGCATGTATAGTAGTATACAAGACATACATGGATTGTATTCTTCACAGACCTCGTGTATTGTGCATGAAGTAGAACAGTTCTCCGATCTATAAATCGACCCAATTGAGACTAAAATAATTTAATAAAGAGTGAATAATGGTGTTCCTGCTGTGTGGATTGAAATGAGGGAATAACTTAGAAGAAAAAACATTGAAAATTGTTGTATTGGTAGTAGGAGGGAACAACGACATCTGGGGGAAGAATATGGTGAGAGAGGGAGGGTTCGACATGGGATAAATCCAAGTAGGGTCCCAACCATTATAATCTTTTTACACTAAGTTTCCTAAAGTGTATACACTGTGTAGAGGGGTTTTTATCATTTCATTGTTTTTTTAAATTAGAGAAGGTAACATATAATTATTATAGTAAACTATATAATAATTAATAATAATATTTAATATATATATATATATATTCTTAAAATAATTCTATACACATAATATATTAGGGTAATACATGTTTTGTGTTCTATTATTTCAAAATAGATAACAATAACCTTTGGTCGGGTGTTTGGGGAGTGATTCTAACCAGCGATCGGCCATTCTGAATGTAATCCCTCAACCACTTGAAAAATTGATGTTGTAATTCCAATTTTTATATATGTTTAATATTTCATGTATTGGTATAGTTCTTCAGTGGAGGAAGAAATCCCATGGTGTGTGGTTTTATTTTGGGTACAATTGATGTAGTATAGAGATTAGCTATGTACGAACATAGGCCTTTTGAATCCAGGGCCAAGACACTGCCAATCTACTATCTTCACCGTCAAGTATTTTCATATTTCCAAAACTGTTTTAATTATAGTGGAAAACATGGTCCACATGACGTATATCCAAATTCACACTATGTGGTTTTATTAAATTTAAAAATGATATAAATGGGTTGGTTTTCATGATTCAAACCTAGGTATTTTGGATCTGGATTATAACCCTGGCCAGCTTGTCCATACACTTCATGGGTTTTAGTTTATTTGAAAAAATAATATATTATTTTGAAATATTCCACACACCCTATTTAATTAAACACATGTTAAAATGGATTAACCATGTACCGAATGTTGGTATCGAAGTATTCGAACATGCGATGAATCAGATATATTCTAGATACCTAACCATCAACAATGGAATAATCTCAATTTATTGAATTATTTAATATTTAATTACAATATTATAATATTCAATAAAAATGTATGTACGCACTGTTTATATAGTTACAATATTACAATATTTCCTGATTGTCTTGTTAGCTTAATTGAATGGTGGAGATTGTACCTACCATATCATTATTTTGAAAATAGGGCTATATACACTGTCTATTTACCTTAAATGATTGATTGTCAGTTGCCGCAAATTCCACCACACCATGGTGAAAAACCTTGATCACATTAAAATTTCCCAACTAAAGAGACATTAATTTACCTGAAAAAATTATCAAATATGAGTAAAATAATAGTACCTCATCCCCATGTTGGAATGAATTATGAGAGATCAAGAGGCCATGGATCACATTTATCTTCTCTTTATATATCATTGCATTCTGATATTCCACCTGCTGAATCTCATCATGTAATGTTAGTTGAAACATGTTCTTTTCTTATGAAACATTTAGATCGTTTTCCATTCCTTCACATCCAATTAGGATTTATGCTCGAGTCTCACTTGTAAATTGAATGTATTTTTATAAATAAATCACAATGGGGACATAACCAGATGTGTTTTGACAGTGGAAATAAATTCCCACAATGCAACATCATGTTTCTTGGACCAGTCCTTCTTTGATGCACCCAAAATCATCTCCAGGATCTTCATTAATTCTCTAGTATAGACATCCACATGTCCATAAGATTGGGGATGATATGGTGTCCCTATGATATAAATCACACAATGAATCAAATTCACATTTCACATCATCACATTATCGAAATGTGTCCCTCTATCACTAATCAAAGCACGAGGAACATTGAACATGCATAATTTTTTTAAAGAAGGCCACGATGACCTTGGAAGTGTTGTGTGTTGTGGTTGTGTCTTACACCAATTTTGATACATAATTCACACAAACTAGTATGTAAGAGTTTCAAAATGTTGGGAGAAAGGGGCACAAGATATCAATTCCCCATACATCAAAGTCATCAACCACATGTATAGGGGGTTGATGAATTTCATATTAGTGCCATGTGTTACCTATTCTTTGGCACAAATCAAATCATTACAAAAAATATCGGGCATCCATGTGCATGGTAGGGTAGAATAATCTAGATCTGAGAATTTTAGTTATTTTTTTGTCTTCCCCGTGATGTCCCCTGGCTGGGGAGGAATTGAAAAACTGTAGAATTCCATTAATCTCTGTTTCTAGGATGTAGCAGTAGACCACCACAACTCCACATGATCAGATATGGAGTGGGTCTCTTAAGAAATTTCTTCTCACTTCTAACAGATATCATTTCATTTGATGGGATGAATGATCATGGTGAACGTATCAGGTAGCCAAGTAATTAGTAATGATGGCATTCCATGGAAGTGGCATAACTACAACTGAGAAAAGATTCTCATCTTGGATGTTCTCCTTGGTCTCCATATCATCTTCTCTTTCTAAATTATGTAATAACATTCTAGAGAGATGATCTGAAAAAACTTTCTCACTACCCTATTTATCCTGGATCTCCATGTCAAATTCTTGGGGGAGAAGCACCAAATGGATTCATTGTGGATTTTCATCATTCATGTTTATAAAATATTTAAGTGTTTCATGGTCATTGTAACCAATAACATTTGATATAACCAAATTATAGTTGAACCCATCGATGAAAAAATGAATACTAGAATTTCCATCTCTCTGTTAGTGAAGTTAATATGTTCTTTGTTGAGGGATCTGATGGAATTGTAGAATGGTCTAACGATTTGATTATGCCACTTCCCAAGTACTATTCCCATGGCACATTCACTTGAAAAACACATAATCTCTAATTGTTCTTCCCAATTTGGGGCATTTATTATAGGGGTTTCTATCAATTTTTATATTAGAATATGGAATGATGCAATGTAGGTTTTGTCAAACTCAATGATAACATCAATTGAATGAATATTTTTTAGAGTTTGAGCTATCATTGAAAATACATGAATGAATATTATATAAATTCCAACATACCCATGAATACATTGGATTTTCCAAACATAAGTTGGGTTAGGTATTTGTCAGATGATATCAATTTTGGATAGGTTAACTTCAATTCCCTTCACAGAAATCTAGTGACCATAGATGATTCAATTTTGTATCAAAAAGTGTTACTTCTCCCTATTTAATACTATATTAGGGTGCTTAAAATATTCCATGACAATTTATATATTTTTTAGGAATGTGTTTAATGATCTTACATAGACTGAGAAATCATCCGTAATAACATCTAGATTATTCTCAACCATATCATGGAATATTTCCAACAAGCATCACTAGAAGGTGGCTTGACCATTACAGATACCAAAATACGTCATTCTATAATAATAATTTACATATGTTCATTTGAAGATTCATTTCAATAGGTCTTAAAATGAAATTGATTTTTTTATATATGACAACCATCCAAAATGCATTTGAATTCATGCCCGGCAAATCACTCCAATATTTGATCCATGAAAGGGAGTGTGAAGTGATCTTTTCTGATGGAATAATTGTGTTTTTGGTAATCCACACATTGTTTATAGTATATGACTTTTCATGTTTAGATATTATAATTTATATCATTAGTGATTATGGTGATACCCACATTTGGGTACCATTTTCAATGGATATGCCCATGGGATATAAAAGATCAGGTAGATGATTCCAACCTCCAAAAGCCTGGTCAACTATTTTTTCATGTCCTCCATCATTGGAGGATATATCCCCCATGTGGTTAATGTGATGGAATGGATATGACTTCAAGTAGAACATTTTTTGTGCAAAGGGTTGGGATTATTCCTTCAAAAACACATACTATCCACCCAATAACTTGTTTTCTTCGTTTATGTACTTGGACATGTGCATGATCATTGATATTGTGTGAGAGAGGAATTTAGTATTACTGTTATTGTGTGATTATTTCCCATGTTTCAATATTTAATTGTTGATTAGAGAGGTTAGAGTTCATCTTATAGGGATTCCAGAATAGAGGGCATACTTTGTTCTACCTCAATCTGTTCAATAATTTTCAGATGTAGTGCATGTTTCTAATAATGACTACCCTAGATGACAATTAATTACAACTCATCTTTTTCAAAATGAAGATAGATTTTATTGATGAATATTTCATTAATGATCAAACAACATTACATTTCATCTTCCTTATGGGCTAAGTGATCATTCGTCGTGGTCAATGCTTGAAAATCATCATGGTCCAGTAGTGATACCATCTTAACTGCTTGGAATACATTATTAGACACATTTTAATCTCCCACAGTAAAGATTAATTCACCTCGATGAACATCAATCAACCCATTAACAGAAGTCATGAAGGGTCTCCCATAATTAGGGATGGATATTGATCTTCATCTGTGCCATGGGTGATAAAATCAATATGAATAATCCACTTTATCAATTTCCTAAGCATACCGTTAAGTATCCCTTTAGCATATTTGATTGAATTATACGCTATCTATAGTGTGACTTGAGTACACCATTGATCATTTATACCTAGATTAATAAAGACTACATAAGGAATTATATTAGTAGTACCACATATGTCACAAAGGAATTTCAAAAACTGACAAGATTTGATGGGGATAGGGATTGTAAAACATCCAGGATCTTGGTGTTTTGGATGAAATGAGTGTTGTAACACTGTTGAGCAATATTTCGTGAGATGAATGGTTCATAAGTCCTCCATCTTACTTTTATTGGTGGGTATTTCTTTCATTAACATCAAAAATGATGGAATTTGGTTTAATTCCTCCACAAATGGAATATTAATGTGATGTTTTTGGAAAAACTTCATGAATTTTCCAAATTGATGATCTAACATCATTTTCTTCATTTGTGTTGGAAATTTGGAGGGGGTGCATAATGTGTGACCACCCATTTTCCATTTCCATGTGAATCCTCCTTTTTCTTGGATACTTCTGGAATGAGAGGGACTCTTGGATATCAGCATCATGATTCAATGAGGGTGAAGGTAGAGTTGGATTTGGACATTGATTTGCAATCTTTTCATGGGTTAATTTCATCCTACATTGTAAACTGGTTGAATTGGACTCCTCCTGTAGGTTCTTCTTGGTATTAAATAATTATGATATAGTATTATGTGATGATATTTTATTGCGTGGCTTCCCAAACTTATTCTCAAGGCTCCGAATAGAGGCCTCCGATTTCTGAAATAGAGTCTCAATAGTTGATATAAATTTTGACTGAAGGGCCACAAAACAGCCTGAGAGGGGAGGGGTGAATCAAGGTGTCCACAATATTTTAAAATTTGTCTATATTGTTTTCAAATTTTAATAAACTTGTTAATATTTCAATCAAATATAAGTTGGGAGATAACACAACACTTTTACTGGGTTCCCCGCTAAGGGCTAATCCAAGGAGCATACACCGACTGGCTGTCTGTCGTACCAAATTCTACTAAACATTACTAGATATGGATTTCAAGTTTTGGAAAAAATAACTATTTACCAGGCACAATACCATTTAAAATGTTCAAGGATAGCTCATTTTTTTCCTTAGGATAATCGTATTGACTCCCACTAGCTCACTTCCTTGGATAAAGTCCACCCCAGTTCATATACATGAAGGTAACTTCAATATATTTGCATTGAAGTCATTGTATCGGTTTAGTATGAGACACCTTTTGGATCAATGTACTATATTGATGCACTTTAAAGAACTTATAAAACACACCATATTTGCATAATCATGTCAGAAGCATAACACCACAATTGAAATAAATACCATAACTTGCATGCATGATTTGGGAATTTTCAAGAAATATGACATTCACGTAACACCTTCCGTCGGTGGAACCCTTTTATTACGCGCAACTGCACTGGAGGGTTCACTTGGTATTTCCTGTCTAATGGAACTCCTTGCACACATGGTTGACTCACTTCTAGTCTTTCACATGGAAATCTTTCACATGACACTATTACTAGATTTTCAAGGGAAAATTAATATGTCTTCTATGATGGTAGCCTCATATTTGTAGGCCCTTGATGACCATGCATGCAAGATCTTGAGGCATTGTTTGTGCCCGTAAGTTTCATTCTGAGTGCACAAAACCACTTTAGACGTAACATTGGGTGCAAAAACCCCTTCACGCAGCATCATATTCAACACACAACAAGACTTTTCCATTTTTTACATTCTAATATTGAAACATGTCTTGTAATCGTGTTCCAAAAACACCTTCAATATAGAAAAAAAACAACCTTCCACACACACATCAGATCATTCACTCACACATCAAATCTATTGTCGTAGACATTAATACTGCTTTCAGATAGAACTATATGACCCATCTCCATGTAATCTCTCTGATATTCCATGAATGGGATGATAATAACAAACACAAACCATGATCAACCAAATTTTGATTGAATAAAATCACAAATCATATTCCATTTATTATACTGAACAGTAATGTGTCCAACATTGACCTCATTCACTCTAGCATTTATGGTGGGTCTTGCTGAGGTTTTTTATTAATGTTGAGGTTGTGTCGACCTTGGTTATTGTTCCAATTGTCGGTTTTGATACCCTAATTTTTTGGAGGATCCATTCTGTTGTTGTATGGGATTTTTATTTTGGTATTTCTATAAACTATAACTAGTTAGCCTTTGGGGGAGGGGTTGAAATTTTTTTATTGTTACCCCCCATCCTATATTCGAGTTATTATTCCAAGTTGTGTTATTGTTTTGAGGGAACATTTTTGGCCATATGTTTTGAGATACATAGATTACCTAACTTGTTGAAGGACCAGAAATTGTCCCCGGGAAGTCTCCTTTTTCCTGGTTTTCACCACATTCAATACATGTTTTTTTTATTTTCTATGTGAATATGATATGTGTTTTTTAAATTCCATGCAACAATTTTTGTGGACACTACATCGAGTAGGGTAGAAATAATTGTAGTGGAATAAATGTTATGAGGCCTTTCATTTGAGTACCCTGCTATTAGTTATATTAGAAGATGTTTAATGAAGTATCATTGTGGAAATTGAAGAGTTCCACTATGGATTTTCTATTCACCTTTCCTCCTATAGTTTCATCCCCAACAGATATGGGGTTTTTTGTATGACCACCATTGAATTATTTCACATGTATACATAATGGAAGGACATGATGAGGGAACTTCCTTAAAGTTTTATTAAAATGATCACATGATTCATAAAAATTCTCTGAATCATGTTGCTCTAAATTGTGAATTTCATATAGCAATGTCACCTCTTGGAGAGTGGGAAATATTTTGATAATATTGATTGGGACAACACAACTTAGGTGAGGATGAAATGTAGAAGAAGTTATTTGATCTAGTCCATCACTTTATCCCTTATTGATAAGGGGAATATGAGAACACGAATGGTGTCCTCAAACACCACATGAGAGAAAAAGTTTCACATATCTCTATAAAATTTGATATATATGCTTTGGGATCTTCACTAGGTAATCCTCACAATGGAAATGTGCATTAGATATGTTGCTTAATGGATGATTTTATCTTGAGAAGACATTCTTGTAAAGATGGTCTAAATATTCCCATTTATATCACTTGGATAGAAGGAAGATCATACTCTATAAGGGTATGGCCTGGGGTAGTTTCTCCCAATGAGCTGGGGATACAAAATTTTGTTCTATGGAAAAATAAGTTACCTAAGTTGGATACAATTATAAAAACCGATCTGGTGGGAATTTCTAGGGTTGTTGTAGGCCATTCCATAGAAGAAATGGAGCTAGTAGTATTTGTTGGTTTCATTGGATGAACTCCATTATTTATACATGTGGATGTTGGATCTGATCATTGTACAAATCTATTTTTTTCTAGTGTCCTTTGATACAAACAGATGTCCATATCTTCGGACAATATTTGGATCTCCCATTTCTATGTTCCACATGGGTACATTTTGGGTTTGATCATCTATAAGATTCCATCATCTCCACAATATCATTCATTCAACATATGGATCAAGAAGATGGATGTCTGATGATTCATCATTCAATTAATGTTTAATTTATCTACTCATTCGATTTTGATCATGCAACGTTTAAAAAAACAACCAAGTGTAAATGATGAAAAAAATATAAAAAAATAGAAATGAGATTAAGAAAAATATTTTCTTCTAATTTTTTATTTTAATTTTCACTTAAAATAATATAAACTGATTAATCAGAACACTGTTAACATTCAACTCCCCGATAATGATGCCATAATTTTATATCATTTTTACCAATGTGTTACTTTCGACATTCCAAGTGGAAATACACAAAAATACTACTAGTATAGTTCATATATTGGATGAATCTAGAGGGAGATGAAGATACTTTAATTTTTTCATTAGTTAATAAATATTTAGGTGAATTTTTTTGATATTTAGAGTTAATTATTTTATTGTTTAATGACATAGTAATTAAATTTCCAATTAGGTGATATATTACATTCTAGAAAAAAAATCACAGAAATTTAATTCTTCATGATAAATGGGAATAATGAATTGGGATATGGATTTTTAAGGATAGTTAATTAATACATTTTCATACGAGGTTCTATTGATCATGATAACTCACATTATAGGGTTTTGGATATAACAGAACCCTCTTATTCTGTTGATTATTCTTATAAATCCATAAAAATATATTCCTTAGTTAGGAATTTGGTTTCAAATAATTATGTTAATTGTAAAACCTTTTTGAGACGATACGTACACCCACTGATCATGTATATTCATAATTATAATTCATCAATGGATCCTGGGAAATACCTTTCATGGTAGTATAAAGGGTTTCCAATATTATTTTGAAAGATTTTTTGAGGTATACTGAGTGAAATAATAAATAAAATTATAAAAATATATCAATTGATAAGTCATAACCCATAGAAATCCACAAATCCAACACATAAGTTATTTATCTAATCATGGAGTAGCTAATGGAAAACCAACTTGTGATACCTGAGCTAAATACTACACAAAAAAATTGATTAAAGATCTCTAGAGAGGTAGTTGCATCACATCCTCTCTTCTCTTATCATCTTGTTATCTCCTTGGGAATCTCACGAATTGGCCCACTTTTATTATCTATGTATTAATGTCTAATTATAAGGGGATTTGATTTTATTTATAACTTTTGTAAATACATAGTTTGTCCTCTAAAGTAGTTGGTGTGTACTCAAGTCCACAGGACTTGGGACATTTTTCTCTACAGATGGGTGAGCCACTATGCCGCCCAGGACTTTGATCACAGTAATACCCAGAGATTTTATGAGAATTAATCACTTTAATTTTTTTGATGTCTTTTCTTGTAATCTTCACCACAATTTTCTTTCACTATACGCTACACCGTATTATCTTGTAGTATACACAACACAATTTATGGTCTATGATGCACATAATTTCATTTTCTTTCGAATAAAATTCATTTTACACAACAATAAATATTTATTTTTATCAATGTTTAATTGAACTATATTTTGATTTAAAATTGAATGGAAATTTTTGAAGTTAAAATGATTATGAAGAAGAAAAGATATTTTCCTCAAAATTCATTTCAAGTGTTTTGTCAAAACAATTTTCCATATAAGATGAAATAATTTAGTATGATTATGTTTCAAGTATAATGTCTCTATTATTTCTATGGTTTTATTCTTCTTATGATGAAATGATATCCATTATTTTATATGGATTATGTTATAATGAGATGATGTTTATGAAACCCATTTTATTCTTTGGGTTGTGATGAATGATTTATGTTTATTTTTTGGCACAGGTAAGAATTATTTCATTATGAGATGGGTGTGACCTATATATCCCTATAATTCATTGGGTAATGATTTATATCTCATGAGTAGATATGGATGGAATTGAAAGTATATTCAGGTTCAGTAATACAGGGCTGGAACGGAAAGTAAACCTGGTTCTGTAATGGACTTTGTCCACTATGATGGTGTTGGCAGCAATTCCTTGGCTACTATGGAAGTAATAACATGTGATTAATGGGTTTCCACAATTACATGTTTTATTCCATTGCTATTTTATAATTATTATTGTTCTTTTATGATCTATGCCTTATGTACTACCATGATTTTGGTCATTCCTCAAGATTTTGATGTTTTCTGTTCATGTTTTTACGTTCAAATGTTTATGGGTTGTTTTTATTTTCTCCATTTTAATAGTTACCTAGAAATTGAGGTCAACCTATTTATGATTTCTTTTACCCAGGTTATAAAGAAAGGTTTTAGGTAAAAAAATGGGGATGATCTTTATGGGAGATGTTGAAGATCTTTCACCATGATTAGAAGATTATGTTCTGAGTTTTCAAAAAAAAACTAAACTATATGGTATTTAGGCATCTATTTTTGTAATGTATTTTGTATTCCGAAAACGTAATGTAATGTCCATTTACATCATGTTTGGGTCACTACAGTTTGTATCAGAGTGAAGGATTAGTTATCCTTTGGAAGCTAGGATGCAAAAAATTTAGTGAAATCCATAGAGATATTTCTAAAGTATGTCTAGGTATGTCTCTAAGGTTAACTAAAATTATAGGTTATAGTCCAAGAACTACGGTAACAATAATAGAATCAAACCTAAGATATTATATATTGAAGGTACTCCCTTGTTATTATGTTCTCTTCCTAGCATGATTGTGGCCTCTCAAACTATTATTTTTGGGTTTTAAATGATGGCTGGAACCCGAGGGAACCGTGTTGATCAATGTAATGGAAAATTAAATGAATTTCCCCCTGAACATACTATTGTTATAGTTGATGGAGTCAAAAATAGTTTTTCTATACTTAAACAAGCTATGAATCATTATAGACTTCCAAATGAGCAGACAAGGGAACAATATTATATTGAGTCCTTTATGAGGCAACATCCACCTTCTACCAGTGGGTCTTTAGATCCACTTGTTGCTGAATAATGGATCTGTACAATTGGAATGATAATTTCCATACATCGTTTTTCAGAACATGAAAAATTCAATCTGGATATTTACATTTTATAAGGTGAAGTAGAACAGTGGTGGACACTAATTAAGAATACGAGGCCAAAAGATGAAATGAAATTTTTGAATGGGATGAGTTCATAAACTTCTTTTTCAATAATTACTTCTCTCATATTCTTTGAACAAATATGGAAAAGGAGTAACTTGAGATTAATAAAAATGATGATGAATGAATGTCTAATTATAAGGTGACTTTCTGTTATTTATAACTTTTCTTAAATACATAGTTTGTCCTCTAAGGTAGTTGGTGTGTACTCAAGTCCACAGGACATGGGAAATTTTTCTCTACTAATGGGTGAGCCACTATGCCGCCCAGGAATTTGATCACAGTAACACCCAGAGATTTTATGAGAATTATTCACTTTAATTTATTTGAGGTCTTTTCTTGTATGCTTCACCACGATTTTCTTGTGCTATACGCTACACTGTATTATCTTGTAGTATACACAACGCAATTTTTGGTCTGTGATGCACACAATTTCATGTTCTTTCGAATAAAATTCATTTTACACAACAATAAATATAGATTTTTATCAATGTTTAATTGAACTATATTTTTATTATTTTATACACAAAACCAATGGAATCTTTCCCTACATGAAACCCTTACTTTTCTTTCATTACATGCAGGAGCGACCTTCCTCAATAGTGTGTGTTGTACACAATACCGAGTTTCACTAAAACACGATATATTGTTCAAATAATATTATTAACTAGAAGTTATTAATATTATTAACCAAATTTTTAATTTTATAACATTATAGTTCATCATACACATTTTATAGAATGAGGTATGAGAACAAAATCAATTTTTCTAATAAAAGAAGTACTTTTCAAAAAATTTATTTTTTCCTCCTTTTGATGGAACACCCACATTAAATCTGGGTTTTGAAACATTTATAAGTTAAATTTGATAAAATAAAATTATTTATTTAAAAATGTATATAAAAATTTTATTTGGATATTTTTTTAATATTTTTCTGTTAACTTTCATATTTTGAGGAATTATAAAAATAGGGTAAATTTTAATTAAAAACAACAATTTAGATAGATATAATTTATATGGTTAAATTATAATATTTATTGGTTTTAAAGTATAAACGGAATATATTTTTACAATTAAATATAGTTTAATTCATTAGAATTAATTTTACATTGAATTCATTGGTAAAAACATTTCAATATTTGACAATGTTTTTACTTATAAAACAGTTTTTCTTAACAACATGATTAATTTTAAATTAATTACTGCAACTTATGTGTTTTGAATTTTTTAAAATGGATTCCATATTGTGATTCATTTGTTCCAAATTATGTTAATAGGTTACTTATATTTTTTTGATGCTATGAATAGTAACTATGGTAATTTTTATATACTACAGTTAAAGGTAAATCGGGTAATTGAGGGTAAAAATAATATTATAAAATTACCCTAAGGCCTGAAAAAATTCTATTGGATTAATTAATGTAGCCTCATATCATTTAATGGTTGGAATTGATTCATTTAATGGAGTTTTGACCATAAAAATGATATAATTATTATTAAAACCAAAGAAAGTGACAACATGTCACTCTCTTATATCTTATTTGTGTAATAATTTTAATTTAGTGATAAACCTCATAAAACATATAATATAAATAGTCTTTAGAAAGCTAATAAAATTATCTACATAATGAGAATTTATTAATAATTTTAATGGAAGAAATATTTATCATTAATGATGACTCAGTAGTGATATATAAATTATTTTATTTAAAGAACTATCAAATAAATGGTTTTAAAAATATTAAAATAAATACTATATGAACTGATTAATGTTCACCACAAATTTTATATATCAAAATGACATATTATGTGTTTATTAAATATTTTTTTCGAATATATCCTATGTGTGTATTGTATTTAAATTAAAATAAATAAATACTGTCAAAATCGACACTATTATTATTTTATAAAAATAACATATTTTAAAATTGTTTAAAAATAACAAATATAATTAAAAATTATAAATTGATATTTTTATTGTATAAATTGTAATAAAGTATCCAATTATAGACAATTCACAACAAATTAATAATTATTTATAATAATTTAAAATTTTGAATATTATTACCACAAATAAAATTAAATAGATTAAATAAGGATAAATCCAGTTGATAAGGTTTAAAATAAATTACCAACATGTCTATATCATATTGGTTGATGATATTACAACCCTATATCATCTAATATTCTTATTTTAGTCGTTTTGGAGGATTTTAAGTGGGGTTTGAAATTATTATAAATTAATATTTCTTATGTTTCCAAAGGTGCCCCTATCACCTCTTATAAATGGGCACCTCCTCCCTCTCCTTATCACACCACATTGAGTCTTCATGCTTGTCCAAAAGCTGAAAATTTCTCTTCTCCACTTTCCTAGAAACATACTTGTGGTCCTGGTCTTCTTTAAACACCATCTTTAGTGCCCTAAGAAAAGGTTTCGTAGAGGCGCGCAGAAGAGTAGATAATATCCTTTACCGATTCTTTCAAGTTCATATCTTCTTCTACATCCTCTTCTTTTGTTGTTTAATAATAAAGTAATAACATCAGTATCAATAATATACTGATATTATATTATAAATATGAACCAAACATTTTTCACCTTCTATCCATCCTATGAAAAACGAAATCACTATGCGTGCGTGCGTACATACAGAATACCGTCTCCACATCGTGGTGTAATCTATTTTTACACCACCACCTTACATGGATGTGTATAATGGAATAAATAATAACTATATATGGTTATTATAACATGATACTAATTCTGATATATTACATCATCCATTCTAATTCAATTTAACAATTATGGGAACGATATCATCGCTCATGCGTACGCACGGATTACCGTCTCCACGACGCGACAAGATTCATTCTCCATCTTAACCATTCAAGAATTATTATAAATTATATATATTAAAAATTAATGAAATATACGACATTTTAATGTTACTAGACTTATTTATATGTTATTTAATTACTTCCATTCAAATTAATAAGGAAACGAAATCATCGTTCATATGTAGGTACGGACTATCATATCCATAAACTGTGTATTTCATTCCATTTATCGATCTATTATATATATTTATATGATAAATATATATTATATATAAATCATGTTTTACATTCTAGATGTAATAAATCATGATCTATGTAATCATATGAATAATTACAAGTCAAAACATGGATAATAAATGAAATTATTCTTCCCAAACGGTGCTTTAACATTGAATTGACAAATGAACGGCTAATATAAAATCATATGTGAATCATATATTATATCATAAAAATTAATATGGTTCTATTATAAGTTAATAGTATGTTTAAACCCACTATTCAATAGTCTTATAGACATACATAAAAAATTGGACATAAGGTAAGGGATAATTTTGCGATCTCATTTTTATATGAGATTGTTTTTAAGTAAGTATTTATTGGGGTTATATTTATCTTCCATTTCCAAGTTTTAGAGATATGTTTTCATAAAGTATTTACTATTCGTACATGTATTTTTAAAGTCATGTTTACCCATTTTTTACCTTTACTATGTATTGTGGAAGGAATATTTCTTTTATTCACCATACGAGGTACTTTTTGTCTTTTCCCGCAAAAGTAAAAATAAAATTATTTTAACATATATGACATGAAAGGATTTTTACAGCTTTATAATGCCTAATTTTTATGAAGATTCCTCTACATGATTTAATTAATATTTTCAAAACAAAATATTTTCATTTAAAATTGAATGGAAATTTTTGAAGTGAAAATGATTTTGAAGAAGAAAGGATATTTTATTCAAAATTCATTTCAAGTGTTTTGTCAAAACAAATTTCCATCTAAGATGAAATTATTTAGTATGATTATGTTTCAAGTATAATGTCTCTATTATTTCCGTGGTTTTATTCTTCTTATGATGAAATGATATCCATTTTTTTATATGGATTATGTTATAATGAGATGATGTTTATGAAACCCATTTTACTCTTTGGGTTATGATGAATGATTTATGTTTATTTTGTGGCACAAGTAAGAATTATTTCATTATGAGATTGGTGTGACCTATATATCCCTATAATTCATTGGGTAATGATTTATATCTCATGAGTATATATGGCTGGAATAGAAAGTAAAATCAGGTTCAGTAATATGGGGCTGGAACTGAAAGTATACCCGGTTCTGTAATGGAATTTGTCCACTATGATGTTGTTGGCAGCAATGCCTTGGGTACTATGGAAATCATAACTTGTGCTTAATGGTTTTCCACAATTACATGTTTTATTCCATTTTTATTTTATAATGATTATTGTTCTTTTATGATATATCCCTTATGTAATACCATGATTTTGGTCATTCCTCAAAATTTTGATGTTTTCTGTTCATGTTTTCACGTTCAAATATTTATGGGTTGTTTTTATTTTCTCCATTTTAATAGTTACCTAGAATTTGAGGTCACCCTATTTATGTTTTCTTTTACCCATGTTATAAAGAATGGTTTTAGGTAAAAAAATGGGGAAGATCTTTATGGGAGATGTTGAAGATCTTTCACCATGATTAGAAGATTATGTTCTGAGTTTTCAAAAAAAACTAAACTATATGGTCCTTGGGCATCTATTTTGGTCATGTATTAAGTATTTCAAAAACGTAATGTAATTTCCATGTACATCATGTTTGGCTCACTACAGTTTGTATGAGAGTAAAGGATTAGTTATCCTTTGGAAACTCGGATGCAAAAAAATTAGTGAAATCCATAGAGATATTTATAAGGTATGTCTAGGTATGTCTCTAAGGTTAAGTAAAATTATAGGTTATAGTCTATGAACTATGGTAAAAATAATATAATAAAACCTAAGATGTTATATATTGAAGGTACTACCCTGTTATTATGTTCTCTTCCTAACATGATTGTGGCCTCTCAAACTATTATTTTTGCGTTTTAGATGATGGCTGGAACCCGAAGGAACCGTGTTGATCAATGTAATGGAAAATTAAATGAATTTCCTCCTGAACAAACTATTTTTATAGGAGATGGAGTCAAAAATAGTTTTTCTATACTTACACAAGCTATGAATCATTCTGGACTTCCAAATGAGCAGACAAGGGAACAATATTCTGTTGAGTCCTTCATGAGGCAACATCCACCATATACCAGTGGGTCTTTAGATCCACTTGTTGCTGAACAATGGATCTGTACAATTGGAATTATAATTTCCATACATCGTTGTTCAGAACATGAAAAATTCAATCTGGCTATTTACCGTTTAGAAGGTGAAGTAGACCAGTGGTGGACACTAATTAAGAATACGAGGCCCCAATATGAAATGAAATTTTTGAATGGGATGAGTTCATAAACTTCTTTTTCAATAATTACTTCTCTCATATTATTTGAACAAATATGGAAAAAGAGTCCCTTGAGATTAATAAAAATGATGATGAATCTGTTGGTATATACAAGGTGAATCATAGAAGGCTTTCAAGGTATGCATCTGGATTTATCATCCAGCATGAATGTAAAATTGATCATTTCTTAAGTGGCATAAAACCAAGTCTTAGAAGGTCATTGGATATAAGAGTCTTCAATAGCTAAGAAGAAATTGTGAGTTTTTCTATGAAGGTACAACTGGAAGTTGGTGTTACACATCCATCTCATGGTCATGAAAAAAAAATGAAAGATAGAGTTCAAGGAAAAATCTCAGAACAATGGTGAAAAGGAGGTGAATGTTTCTTTATGCTCAAAGTGTTGAAAGATTCATGGTAGAGATTGTCTAAATGGTACTAGAAAATTTTTCAATTATGGAAAAAAAGTTCATTGAGCAGTTGTCTGCTGAAATAATAGATTTTTTTTTCTAATGATGTGAATAGTGAAAAGACTACAGAGAACGCTCCACCAACACATCAATGCTTCATGTGCAAGGAAATGGGGCATTATACTAATCAATAGCCTAATCCAAGGGTTAATGATGATCGACGAGAGAAACCGCTTAATGCATAGGATAAGGGGAAGTCACATGTGATCAATATTTGTGATGTTGAGTATGATAATGATGTTGTGGAATGATTAAGTGAATATGTAATAAGAATTCAAAATAGTATCATGGAATCTCATTTATAGTATCGTGGAAATTTGGAATAACTATGTATTGGTTTTCAATAATTGTATGGTACCGGTAACCATGAAAAGTGACTGAAATATTTTTGGAAAGAAGATGATATACAAATAATGAAGGGATAAGGAGAAAATAAAATGTGTTATATTATTAATGAGCTCATGACTAATATAAGGACAAAGTGGCATCATTGTTTGAGTATAAAGAATTTTTGGGACTTTGGTATGTGGAATTATTTAACTTTTGACAGCATTTATGTTTTCAATAAATGTTATATGGTAATTTATGTTGCAAGAGAATACAAGATTAAGGTATTCACATGTTTGGAATGTGATCAACAAGATATATCTTATGATATGTGGGGGATAAATGATGGTATTCACATTATTGGATGATGATATTTCTTGTAATCATTTTATCTATATTATGAGGTCAGATAGAAGTATTTTGAATAAGCCTGAGGATTTGAAATTTAATATATTGGTCATAAGATAATATTATTTAAGGATATAACATATTTTTTTCAAAATTATTTCAGGAATATTATAATAGTGTATTTTTAGAAAAAGGTAAACCTGAAGGACGGGCGACAACCCATCGTGTCAGACAAGGTTGTGGGAATTGAACCCATATCCAATGTACGACATGCCTTTATCACCTAGAACTGGCCTATAGGAAGTCCCTGGTTAGTAGAAATTAGTTTTATTTTATTAAGATGTATGATAGTTGAAGTATAAGTTCATTTTTGGAATCATATACGGTTAATCTCACCATAATATGGACTTATGTATATAACATTTGCTAACCTTATGATTGAGACAGATGAAATGAACTATCATTCTATCTCATGATCTTCTAAAACTATACAAAAGACAAATTCAACTTCATTTTATTAAGATATGAAGTGGAAATTATACAAGGCACAAACAATAATGAGATTGTACTATAATCAAGTCAGTATTTCTTTTAATACTTCAATAATAGGGAACAGATCTTGCAAACAAAAATTTTGGTCCTAGTTACCTTATATATGATGAATAATATGGTACTTTAGATCATTAAAAAATTATGGTTTTGTCATTGTTGGCTTTTTCATAGCCATTTTATCTACTACTCTTCATCCAAACATGAGGGTTAGATTTCTCTTCCATATCTATATTTTCATCTATATTTTCCTATGTGGAAACCCAATGGTGAGTTAATTTGGGTATCCATTATGTTTCTAACGTTCCTTTTTAAAAATATGATTTAGTATTTATTTTTATGATGTGGGTTTATATGAAATTAACTTTCATGTAGAAAAACATTTATATCCCTAACGAATTTCGAGGGAGAAATTCCTTTTAAGGTGGGTAGAATGTAACACCACGAGATTTTATAAGAATTATTATTTTTAATTTCATTGATGACTTGTGTTGTACACTTCACCAAGATTATATCGTGCTATACGCAACATCGTATTATCTTGTAGTATATGCAATACAATTCTCGGCTTGTGATACACACAATTCCATGTTCTTTCGAATAAAATTCATTTTATGCAACACTGTGTATATATTTTGATCAATGTATATTTGAACTATATTTTGAGTATGTATATATGCAACACGAAAGGATTCTTTACCTACATGCAACCCTTTCATGGCTTGCATTACATGTAAGAGAGACCGTCCTCAAGAGCGTGTGTTGTACACAATACCGAGTTTCACTAAACAAAAATATATTGTTATAATATTATTATAAAATAGATGTTATTAATAGTATTAACAACATTTTTAATTTTATAACATTATATATCATCTTACACATTTTTTTGAATGAGTTATGAGAACAAAATCAATTTTTCAAATAAAAGAAGTATTTTAAAAAAATGATGTTTTTCCACCTTTTGATGGTGCACCCACTGTAAATCTTGTTTTTGACACATTTATATGTAAAATTTGACTAAATAAAATTATTTATTTAAATAAGGATATAAAAATTTACATTGGATAATTTTTTAATATTTTTCTGTTAACTATCATATTTTGATGAATAGTAAAAATATGCTTAATTTTAATTAAAATAAAATTTTTTCATTGAGAAAATTTATATGGTTAAATTATAATATTTAATGGAAATAAATTATAAATAGAATATATTTTAACCATTTAATATAATTTAGGTCATTATAATTAATTTTACATTGAATTAATCAGTAAAAACATTTCAATCTTTTACAATGTTTTAACTTTTAAAACACATTTTCATAACAACAGGATTAATTTTAAATTAATTACAGAAACTTTTGTGTATTTAATTTTGAAAAATGGATTATATATTTGGATTTAGTGGGTCCAAATTATGTTAATAAGTTACTTTTTTTGATGTTATGAATAGGTACTACTGTAATTTTTATATACTATAGTTAAAGGTAAATCAGGTATTAAGGGTAAAAATAAGATTATAAAGTTACCCTTAGACCTGCCAAAATTTTAATGGATGAATAAAAGTAGACCCATATCATTTAAGGGATAGAATATATTAATTTCATGGTGTTTTTCAGTGAAAGAGATATAATTATAATTAAAACCAAAGAAAGTGACAACATGTCACCATCTTATATCTTATAAGTGCAATAATTTTAATTTATTGATAAACCTCCTAAAACATAGAATATAAATATTCATTAGATATATAATGAAATTATATACATCAAGATAATTTATTTATAATTTTTAGTGATTATATAATTATTATTAATGATGAAACAATAGTGATGTAAAAATTATTTAATTGAATGAAATAACAAATAAATGGTTTTAAAATTTTAAAATAATTATTATTTGAGCTAATTAATTCTCTAAAAAAAGTTTCTAGATGAATAAGTCATTATAGGATTCTATTAAATATTTTGGTTCGAATATATCCTCTTTGTGGATTTTATTTAAATTCAAATTAATGAATGTTGTCAAAATGAAACTATTGTTATTTTTAAAAAATAACATATTATAAAATTATAAAAAAAATTAAAAAATATTTAAAAACTATAAATTGAAATTTAAATGTTGTACCATTTCATAAAATATCCAATTATGGAAGATTTACAACACATAAGTAATTATTCATAACAATTTAAAATTTAAAATATTATTACCACAAATAAAATTAAATAGATTAAATAATGATTAATCAAGTTGATAAGTTTTAAAATAAATTACCAAACTGTATAAATCTAATAGGTTGATGAGATTAGAACCTTATATCTTCTAAGCTTTAGATTTGAGTAATTTTTGGTGGCTTTTAAGTGTGTTTGAATTTATTATAAATTAATATTTCTTATGTTTCTGAAAGTCCCTCTCTCCTACCTTATAAAAGGGAACCTCCTCCGTCTCCTTATCACACCACTTTGAGCCTTAATTCTGGTCCAAACCCTTCCAATTTATCTTCTCCACTTCCCTGGAAACATACTGGACTTCCTGATCTTCTTCAAAGACCAACATTAGTGCCCTAAGAAGTGGTTTAGAAGAGGCGCGTCGTAGAAGAGGTAATATCATCTACTGATTCTTCCAAGTTCATTTCTTATTCTACATCCTATTATAATTATGTTTCATAAAAAATTAATAACATCAGTATCAATAATATAATTATATGTTTTAATAAATATTAACTAACCCTATTTCACATTCTATCTATCCTACGGAAAACAAAATCACTGCACGTGTGTACGTACGGAATACCGTCTCTAAGCCGTGGAGTAATATTTTTTTCCACCACCACCTTACATGGATAGGTATAATGGTGTCAAGAATAACTATATATGGTTATTAAAAAATGATACTAATTCTGAGATATTATACCATCCACTCTAAATCCGTTAAATAATTATGGGAAAAATATCATCGCTCGTGTGTATGTACTGATTACCGTCTCCACGACGCGATGAGATTCATTATCCAAGTTAACAATTCATGAATGATTATAATGTATATATATTAAATAATCATGAAATATAAGAAATATTAATGATAATGTATTTATTTATATGTTATTTACTTACTTCTATTCAATATAACAAGGAAACATAAACAGTGTTCATGTGTACGTACAGCCTACCGTCTCCATGAACGGTGTATTTCATTCCATTTATCAATCTATTATATAAATTCATATGATGAATATATATTATATATAGAACATATTTTACATTCTGTAAGTATTTAATCATGATCTGTTTAATAATATGAATAATTACATGTCAAAACAAGGACGATAAATGAAACTATTTTACCTAAAACGCTGCTTTAACATTGAATTGAAAAATGAAAGGTAATATAAAGTCTTAACAGAATCATATATGATATAATAAATATCATTATAGTTCATTTACAAGTTAATGTTATGTTTAAACCCACTATACAATGGTCTTGGACACATATGGAATAAATTGGACATAAGCTAAGGGATAATTTTGAAATCTCATTTTATATGAGATTGTTTATGCGTGAGTATATACTGGGGTAATATTTATCATCCATTTCCATGTTTTAGAGAAATGTTTTCATAAAGTATTTAATACTATTTCATGTATGTTTAAAGTCATGTTTATCTTTTTTTGGCTTTTATTATTTACTATGGAAGGAATCTTTCATTTTTTCACCATATAAGGTACTTTTTGACTTTTCCAGCAAAAGTACAAGAAGAACGTTTTTTAACATATACGGTATGAACGGATTTTTAGGATTTTATAATGCCTAATTTTCATGAAGCTTACTCTATAATATTTCATGATTATTTTCAACAAAATCCTTTTCGTTTAAAAATGAATGGAATTTTGTGATGAGAAAATGATTTTGAAGAAAAAAAGGATATTTTCCTCAAAATTCATTTCAATTGTTGTGTCAAAACTATTTTCCATCTAAGATGATATTATTTAGTTCGATTATGTTTCATGTATAATATCTCTAATATTTACATGGTTTGATTCATCGTTTGATGAAATGATATCCAATTGTTTTATATGGATTATGTTATGATGGGATGATGTTTATGAAACCCATTTTATTCTTTGGGTTATGATGAATGATTTATGTTTATTTTTTTTGCAAAAGTAATAATGATTTCATTATGAGATTGGTGGGACCTATATCTCCCTCTAATGGATTGGGTAAATATTTATATCTCATGAGATAGACTTGGCTCTAATAGAAATTAAAATCTAGTTCAGTAATACTGTAACACCCCAGGTAAATAAAGAATATGAATTTTTTATATTTATCCATATTTGTGAATAAAATTTTAATATTAATTTAAAGTTAACGCTATGCTCGATGGTGTACCTAATACTCAACAACGAGTTTCTTGGAAATCTTATGTTACACTCTAACAATAAAATAATATTATTTTAAATGGTAGTTAACGCCTAGCCGTTGTAATGGCGGGAATGAATATAACTAACTAAAAAATGATTATATATGTTTGTGAAATATTTTAAATTTTCTCTAATAAATGTTAGAGGCTTAAAATGATAATTAATCCAATATTAAGCGTAAATATTCTAATATTCTTTAAAATGTCGATTAACCGCCTTTTGATGGAGAAACCCTTTTTAAATCTACCTATTGGAAAATTTATATGTTATATTGGACCAAATAAAATCCTTCTTTAGAATCGGGATATCAAAATTTACTTTGTGTAGGTTGTTTTTGATAAAGTCCTTTTTTAATGAATAAGTGAAAAATGTTGTATAATAATTAAAAACCTATTATTAATATAATTTATTTATATTATTAGATCATATTTTTAATTGGTTTTAATATTCAATTAGAATATATTTTTACCATTTAATCCAATGGTGGTCATTGTAATTAATTTCACTTTGAAATTTGACTTAAACTTGTGTGCATCTTTTAATAGATATTATTTTGTAAAAACATGCTATTTGTTTAGACATTAGAAATTAATTATTAAATTAATTAATGAAACATATATTTTATGAATTTTGTAAAATAGACGTCATTTTTGAATTCGGAATATCAAATATAGCATAGGGTGAATATTTTTTATTTTTCCAAAAAACGTCAATTTTTGATGAATAGTGAAACCACTACAAGGTAGTTTAAAAAAATTTTTTTTTTTAAATGAAACTTTACCACTTCTGTGATTTGAATTTCAAAAAACTGACATACATGGTTGTCATTAGGATGTAAAATTTGGTTCAATGGGATTAAAATAATTTTTTTGGTGAATAGTGACTTTTAAGTTTTATTAATCGCGATTAAAAGAAAATTAGTGTAATTTAAGGTAAAGATAATGTTCAAATAATATGAAATTACCTCTAAACATGTCCTACCTTTATTGGATGAGTCTTGGAAGAACAATACAATCCATGGGTCAACTTGGGGACCCCATTAAGCCACTTTGGTAGGAAAATGACATTAATAATGTTTTATTTAATGTTAAAATAAAAATGTCACAAACATGTATTGGTTTACTAAAAAAAATTTACATGGGGTTATAAATGTCATATTTTTGACAATAAAGATTCATTAAAAAGTTACAGATATTTCCAACATCATAATTTTTTTTCATAATTTTTAGACATTAAATAAATAAATTTATTTATGACACCATGATGATGAAGTGATTACCTCATTAATGAACTATTTAAATAAAATGTGAAGATCAAGAAAAATCTAAGACAAACACTAGTCAAAAACCTATTGGATGGGTGGATTTAAAACCCTTATCCCCTTACCCTCAAAATATATAATTGAGGGACCTTTAATATCAAAAATCATTTTAACCAAATGGAGTTACCCGATTTAAAGGTAATGTCTTCACTTGGGTTCTTTGGTTTTATTTTTCTTTCCAAACCCCTAAAGTATTTTTTATTCTGTTATTTTGTAACAAAAACACTATCATAAAAATACTAGTATGTTTTTATGATAAGTATTTGAGCAAAAATTTACACACCTCCGTCTAATGGTTAAAGAACCTATTGTTTTCGTTGATGGAAAATTACTGCCTCACGAAACGATGATTGTTCTATCTTCTCCTACCACCTCTCACGGTGGTCATTATGATGGAACTATATTTATTTATGATATTTATTATATTTATTACCTCTATATTCTCCTTTATTTTACATTTATAACATACCTTTATTCTTTTCATGTTGTGCAAATGCGATAATTTCATTTGAGAAAGTGTGGACTACCGCCCCCTCAAGTGATGTGACTCGTTCATGGAATACATGGAATGTATAAAGAATGAAATTAATGAACATACGTGACCTTTATAAAATATATATTATACTAGAATTATAATATATATATATATATCTCATTTATTTATAATACCATTAAATATAAAATAGAAATGAAAGTAGTGTTCATGCGTACGTACGGCTTACCGTCTCCATGAACAATGCATATCATTTCTTACCATTAAATGTTATGTAATATTAAAAATGAAATTATATACTAAATATATATGATATATATGATATCTAAATCATTAATATAATTATGTATATAATGGATATTTTATCACATGAACAACTTGTAATTATAACAAGTATATTTTTTACTCAAATACCAATGATCGATAAAACGACCGTTATTAACTTAAATAATTACATAATGTTCATTACATGGAAATAAGTGATATAAAAGGAATAGTAATCATTAAAAAGGTTCTTAATCAAGTATAATTTTAATTTAGTTTATTATTCAGGAATATAAAGAAACGAATAAGACGAGTCGGACTTGAGGTAAGGGATCCTACCTCTCTTTCTTTTTATGTACTCTCATTTATGTCATTTATTTTAAGATAATATTTAGTATGTTTGGGGATGTTCTTTTATATTTCTCATTCATTAATTTTTATGTTTATTTTATGAGATACCCAATTTTATCTCATAAATCCATTTTTGGATGTTTTAAGTGGCGATGTTTGGCTGTCGAGATTTCATAAGGGATTTTTCATCTCACTTTTATTCTTGTGAGATTTATGCTACATTTTCCACCATTTCCTTTGAGTGGTGTATGTACTGACCATTATTCTAAACTTTTTGTAATATTCTTACATATATTAGTATTTATATCAATGTTGTATAGTCCTTCTTTCATGGGGTGTACGTTTCAAATGTTACCCAAGTCGGTAAAAGAACCTTTCACCCTCCTATTTTTAAAAGACTTCTTTTTGTTTTGTCTTTTAAATTAAATATTCTTATGTTGGGATATGTTATTATATATCCTTATTGCTGTAAATTTTATTTCCAAGTGATGATATACTGTTTATCTATCTCATCAAATCTTTTTCTAAAATTTTATGAGATGCTATTAGGCTATTGAGTTTTTGCAAGGGAACTTCATAACCCAATTCCAATTCATTGGGTTAAACCTCCAATTCTTGATTTTTGTTGTGCTATGAATATGTGTGGATGACATCAGATTGTTTTTCACTGATTATCCACTTATATTTAGTGTATTTATATTTTTCACACATAATTGTTTCATTTCATTATCCTTGCTCCAATGGAATGATCCTTGATTGGGAATACATCTCAATTTCTTCTCATTGAGAAATTTCTTAATGATATTCACATTTATTCTTTTATAAAGTGTATATACAGACCCTTTGACTTTCCATATCCATATTACATCTATAATGAAGTCATTTAAATGTTTTGGAAATGGTCTACTTTCATGTGGATTATAATTTAAATGTTCAAAATTGAAAATGACTCTTTTATTAAAACATTGTTTTAAATGGTTTTACTAATTTATTATTTTAAACATTTATCATGCATGTACATGTTTTAAAAATGGGTTTAAGGATTTATTTATTTGGACATGAATGTTTTAAAACCCTTTAATAAGTTTCGAAGTTGTATGGGACACTTTGATTCTAATATCTTTTTTAAATGTCTTCTTTTAATATTTTCAAAGTCTAAAGGGATTTTTCTCTCATTGAGTTTTAATGATTTTATTAGATGTTTTTATTTTTGATAATATTATGATGTGTTCTCTTGTGATTGAAATGTGGAAATATTAGGTTTCTTTTATCAATGTTTTAAGAGTTATGATTATGTTATGGTTCTTGAGAAATTTTTATGAAATAGGGTGGTTCCGTGATAAACTAAGGGCGGGTGAGCCCGAGATAGCTCTCTAATGCACTAGGTAATGTGAACGGGTTAAACGCAAAGGTTTCTATGAAAAGATTTATGGAATATACTATGATGGGTATTCCAAATGTAACCATTAGTGTTACTCCCTATGTAAGAATGTTATGAATGCCTCATGTTACCTTTATGTCTTATGATTTTTATGAGTTATTCCAAAATCTTATGATTTAATGAGGTATGTTAAAGTAATTCTGTTTAATGAGTAAAGTATGATTTCATTGATTCGTATGTATATATGGACTAATGTTTTCTTTTCATATTGTTATAACCCTTTTTGAGATTTTTATGCTCATCCCATGTTTTTGAAATGTTTTCCACGGGACTTAAAGAGGAATACCTTCAAGGATGGGATCAAGTAAAGACATGCTATCTAAAACATGGAACTAGAAATGTCTCTTTTTATGAGTTTTTATTTTATGGAAACTTAGTAGAAGTGTCTATTTTTTAATATTTTGAGATATCGTATTTATGTCATAATTCTCTACAACTCTAAACCTAAAAAGATCCTCTATGTGAATTATTCATTTAATTCATGATTATGTAAGGTTTTAAGGCTGAGTCCTTATAGTTGGTATCAAAGGTCGGTTTAGTTAACTTTAGAGGTGAGAGTGTTTTTTAAGCATAAGTGACAGGTTGTGTATAACCACTATGTTTACTATATTAAATAGAGTCATTATTATTTATTAATGTTAGAATGAGTTTGAGATAACATGGATAATTATATATTAGTTCTTATCTTCCTCTTTAGTACATGATGATTTTGTTGTTATACTCACACTTACCTTTTTGGTTTTAGTAAATGGATGGATATAGCAGACAACAAAGTGACAATGGGTTTGAAGGAAACTGTGGTTTTTCACTGATTAAGAGACTGGATGAAATAGGGGATTCAATGAGAAATCTTGGGGTTATTCTAAACCAACTATCAGGACTCATGATCAACCACTTGAACCTTGGTGAGTTCTCTAATGCGTCATGTACAATAGAACCAACTCGATGTGTATGTTTAGGTAATAATTATAAAGGATACCATTAGGGATTATATGATCCATACATTTGAGAAAATTATGGGATACAATATGATGGAAGATTAAAGGCATGATGTATAATTGAGGTCAAATTATGTTATGGTTATTTTTGATGATTTTATCTCTTTTTGGGTAATGTTTCACGAATTATATCGTTTTGGAAATAGGACAACACACAGACCGTGGGACAACCCGTCACGTCGGACGACGCTACGGGAATCGAACCCATAACCAATGTGCGACTAGTATTTATTGCCTTCCACTGGACTATGTGATGTCCCTGGTTAGTTTTACTAATTCATTTTAGTTATATGATCATATGAATCTAGAATAAGTTGATTATGGGTTATCTATGCAAATTAGTAACCTATTATAGAGGATATGTTATTAGGATAATTACTTTTCAGTATGAGACGTTAAGAGTAACTGATGATTGAAGATAAATGTTAAGGTTTATCTTAGAAGAATATGTGATTAAATCCTTCAGATATTTGGGAATCAATATTAGTTTTGATTACATTGAAGAATTTTATGGATTGATGTTTATTGAATGGTCTTTGTTGAACTTTGGGTATTGTTTGACAAATTTTGGAGATTAAGAATAGATTTTTTATAGAGGATTATCCTTTTTGGGTATTATTTAATCTTGTACTAACCTTTTTGGTTTTGGTTTTGGTTTTTGTCTAAATACATGGGAATTATATATCTCTCTTTTATAGATTAGGTGATTCTCTAGAAGTTGATTATAGTGCTCTTAATGTGAACAAGTTTTCTTAAATACTCGTCTTTTGGAGAAAATACGAGTTTGTGTAAGAAATATAGAAAAAATTGAAAGTCTACATGACAACTAAGTATGTTTCATTATTTTTTAGTTAAGCACATAAATAAATTCCTCAATGAAAATTAATTTAAAACAAAAATTTTGTCTGTTAACGTTTCCTACTGGGGAATCAAATACAATTTAACCAATCACATGTTTGTGATTTTCTGGTGGTTAACTTTCCCTTAAACATGATTTTTATCACTCTCCATCAGAACATGACCCATTGTTTTTTTCTTCCTTATCCGCGTTTTCATGGAATTCTAGTATTGGTCAACTCGTGTGACCTTTGTACTTCTCTTTCTTTATTTTAAAGTAATAGTTTTACTGACTCTTGTTCCGATGTGGGACTTTCAATGATGTTTCCGAGCCCAATTTTAAAATTACGAGGACGTAATTCCCAAAAAGGGGGAAGGATGTAACACCACAGGTAAATAAAGAATATAACATTTTTATATTTATCAATATTTTTAAATAAAATGTTCATATTAATTTAAAGGCAATGCTATGCTCGATGGCGTACCTAATACGAACAATGAATTTCTTGGAAATCTTATGTTGCACTCTAATAATAATATAATATTATTTTAAATGGTAGTTAACGCCTAGCCATTGTAATGGTGGCAATGAACATAACTAACTAAAAACTTATTATATATATATTTCAAATATTTTTAATTTTATCCAATAAATGTTAGAGGAATAAAATGCGAATGAGTCCAATTTTAAGCGTAAATATTATAATATTCTTTAAATGGTCGATTAACCTCATTTTGATGGAGAGACCATTTTAAATCAACTTTTTGGAAATTTTATATGTTATATTGGACCAAATAAAATCATTCTTTAGAATCGGGATATCCAAATTTACTTTGTGTAGGTTTTTTTTGATAAAGTCCATTTTTAATGTATAAGTGAAAAATGATGTAATTTTAATTCAAAACCTCTTTTTAGTCTAATTTATTTATATTATTAGATCATATTTTGAATTGGTTTTAATGTTCAATTATAATAAATTTTTACCATCTAATCCAATGGTGGTTATTGGAATTAATTTCACTTTGAAATTGGACATAAACTACTGTGAATATTGTAATAGATATTGTTTCGTAAAAACACGCTAGTTGTTTTGTCAATGGGAATTAATTATTAAATTATTTAATGAATCTTATATGTTTTTAATTTTGTAAAATTGATTTGATTTTTGATTTCGGAATATCAAATATATCTTAGGGTGATGTTTTGGTATTTTTCCGAAAAACTTCAATTTTTGATGAATAGTGAAACCAATAAGTGGTAGTTAAAAAACCGATTTTTCATTTAAATTAAACTTTACCACTTCTCTGATTTGAATTTCAAAAATCCAACATACATGGTTTTCATTAGTATGTAAAATTTGGTTCAATGGGATTAAAATAATTTTTTGGTGAATAGTACCTTTTAAGTTCTATTAATCGTGATTAATGATAATTACTGTAATTTAAGGTAAAGATAATGTTATAATAATATGAAATGACCTTGAAACATGTCCTACCATTATTGAATAAGTCATGTCCAACTGAGACAATCCATGGGTCAACTTTCTTATCACATAAAGCCACATTGGTAGGAAAATGACATTAATAACTTTTTATTTAAAGTTAAAATAAAAATGTCACAAACATGTATTGTTTACTAAAAAAACTTTACATGGGGTTATAAAATTCTTTTTTGTTACTATAAATATTAATTATAAATCTACAAAGATTTCCAACATCATCATATTTTTTTATAATTTTTAGACATTAAATAAGTAAATTTATTTATGACACGATGATGATGCACCGATTACCTCATTAATGAACGATTTAAATAAAATGAGAAGATAAGGTAAAGTATAAGACATACAAATGTCAAAAACCAATTGTATGGGTGCATTTAGAACCCTTATCACCTTACCCTTGAAATATATAATTAAGGGAGCTTTAATATCATAAAATCATTTTATAATAAAGTAACTTTTCAAGACATTCCAAGAGTGACCCTCCTCCATCTTATAAAAAGCCTCCACCTCTACCTCCTTACCCACACCTATCAAGACTTTGGATCAGAAAAAATCTGATCATTTTATCTCTCTAAATCCATCTATTCATCTTATAAGCCTTACCTTAGGCATAAATCTCTTCATTAAACCCTTTTGGTTCAAACCAAGAGGAGTTACCCGATTTAAAGGTAATGTCGTCACTTGTGTTCCTTTGTTTTATTTTTATTCTCCAACCCCCTAAACTCTTTTTATTAATTTCATTTCTAACAACCCCAGTATCATAAATAAACTAGGATGTTTTTATGAGAATTATTCGAGCTACACTTACACACACCTCCGTCTAATGGTTAATGAACCTATTGTTTCCGTTGATGGCGAATTAGTGCCTCACGAAATGATGATTGTATTATCTTCTCCTACAACCTCTCATGGTGGCCATTTTGATGGAAATATATTTATTTATGATATATATTATATTTATTTACTCTATATGCTTCTGTATTTTTCATTTATAACATAAATTTATGCTTTTCATGTTGTGCAAATGCGATAATTTCATTTGAGGAAGTGTGGACTACAGCCCCCTCAAGTGATGTGACTCCTTCAACCAATACATGGAATGTATAAAGAATGAAATTAATGAACATATGTGACCTATATAAAATATATATTATACTGGAATTATAATATATCAATATCTCATTTATTTTTAATTCCATTAAATACGAAATAGAAATGAAAGTTGCGTTCATGCGTACGTACGACTTACCGTCTCCATGAACGATGCATTTCATTTCTTACCATTAAATGTTATGTAATATTATAAATTAAAATATATAATGGATATATATTATATATATGATATCTAAATCATGTAGATAATCCTGGATATAATGGATATTTTACCACATGAACAACATGTAATTATAACAAGTTTATTTTTTACTAATGTACAAATGATCGAAAAAATGACCGTTATTAACATAAATAATTACATAATGTTTATAACATGGTAATAAGTGATATTAAAGGAATAATGAACTTGAAAAAGGTTCTTAAGAAAGTATAAATTAACTCTAGTTTATTATTCATGAATATAAAGAACCGAACAAGACAAGTCGGACATGAGGTAAGGGATCCTACCTCTCTCTTTCTTAATAAGTACTCTCTTTTTATGTCATTTCATTTAATCTCATCATTCGTATGTTTTGGGATTTTCTTTTGTATTATTAATTATTTAATTTTTATGTTCATATTATTAGAGACCCTATTTGATATCATAAATCCATTTTTGTATGTTTTAGGTGGCGTTGTTAGGCTGCCGAGTTTTCGTAAGGGATTTTTCATCTCACTTTTATTCCCGTGAAATTTATGCTACATTTTCCACCATTTCCTTTGAGTGGTGTATTTAAAGACCATTATTCTACTCTTTGTGTAATATAATTTTTTTATTAGTATTTACTTCAATGTTTTATAGTCCTTCTTACATGGGGTGTACGTTTTGAAAGTTACCCAAGTCGGTAAGGGAACCTTTCACCCCCTTATTTTTAAATGACTTCATTTTGTTTTGTCTTTTAAATTACATCTTCTTAGTTTGGGATATGTTTTATATATACTTATTTCAGTAAATTTTATGTCCAAGTGATGAGATACCCTTTACCTCTCTCATCAAATCATTTTATAAAATATGATGGACGCCATTAGGCTATCGAATTTTTGCAAGGGAACTTTTTAACTCAATTCCAATTCATTGGGTTAAACCTATACTTCTTGATTTTGTCATGCTATGAATATGTGTTGATGAAATCTGATTGTTTTTCACTGAGTATCCAATTATATTTAGTGTATTTATATTTTTCACACATAATTATGTCATTTCATTATCGTGGCTCTAATGACATGATCCTTGATTGGGAATACATCTCAATTTCATCTTATTGAGACATTTCTTAATTATATTCAATTTTATTCTATTATAAAGTGTTTATACAGTCCCTTTGACTTTCAATATCCACATTATGTCTATAATAAAGTCATTTAAATGTTTTTAAAATGGTCTACATTCATGTGGCTTATAATTTAAATGTTCAAAATGGAAAATGACTCTTTTATTAAAACATTGTCTTAAATTGTTTTAAAGATTTATTATTTTAAACATTTATCCTCCCTGTCCATGTTTAAAAAATGGTTTTAAGGATTTATTTATATGTACATGAATGTTTTAAAACCCTTTCAAAAGTTTTGATGTGGTATGGGTCACTTTGATTCTAAAATCTCTTTTAAATGTATTCTTTTATTATTTTCAATGTCTAAAGGGATTTTTCTCTCATAGAGTTTTTATTATTTTATTTGATGTTTTTAATTATGATAATATCATGATGTGATCACTTGTGATTGTAATGTGGATATTTTATGTTTCTTTTATTCATGTTTTAAGTGTTATGATTATGTTATGGTTCTTGGGCAATGTTTATGAAATCTGGTGGTTCCGTGATAAACTATGGGCGGATGAGCACAAGATAGCTCTCCAATGAATTGGGAATTGCGAAGGGGTTAAACTCTATGGTTTCTACGAATAGATTTAGGGAATATTCTGTGATGGGTATTCCAAACATAACCATGAGGGTTACTCCCTATGTAAGAATGTTATGAATGCATCATGTTGACTTTATGACATATGATTTCTATGAGTAATTCCTAAATCTTATGATATAATGAGGTATGTTAAAGTTCTTATGGTTTATAAATAAATTATGATTTCACTGATTCGTATGTATAAATGGAATAATGTTTTGTTTCCATATTTTTATAACCCTTACTGAGCTTTTTATGCTCATCCCACATTTTTGAAATGTTTTCCCCATGACATTAAGTGGAATACGATCACGGATGGGATAAAGTAAAGACATGCTATCTAAAACATGGAACTAGACATGTTTCTTTTTAAGAGTTTATTTTATGGAAACTTAGTAGAAGTGTCTACATTGTAATCTTTTGAGATGTAAAAGTTATGTTCTAATTCTATAAAACTCCAAACCTGAAAAGATCCTCTATGTGAATTAATCATTTAATTCATGATTATGTATGGTTTTAAGGCCGGGTCCTTATAAATACAGGGCTGGAAGGGTAAGTAAACCCAGTTCTGTAATGGACTTTGTCTATTTTGATGGTCTTGGTAGCAATGCCATGGCTACTATGGAAATCATAACATGTGCTTAATGGTTTAAAAAAATTACATGTTTTATTACAATTATATTTTATCATGATTAATGTTCTTTTATAAACTATGCCTTATGTACTTCCATGATTTATATCATTTCTCAAGATTTTGATTTTTATGTTCATGTTTTTACGTTCAAATGTTTATGGATTGTTTTTTTTGTTCCCCATTTTTACCATTACTGAGCATTTGTGATCACCATTTTTATGTTTCCTTTTCCCAGAATATAAAGAAAGGGTTTAGGTAAGAAAAAAGGGGAAGATATTTATGAGAGATGTTGAAGATCATTCACCATGATTAGAATATTATGTTCTGAGTTTCCAAAGACAATAAACTAATACAGTCTTTGGGTGTCTTTTTTTCATGAAATATGTTTTCCAAAAAAGTAATGTAATATCCATGTACGTCAAGCTTGGGTCTCTATAATCACGACATTTCATTGGTGGTTGAGGGGTACAAGGTGTGTAACGCTACCCAACATGACATGTAATGACAATCCATATCCACCAATAAATTTTATAAGAGAGTATATGGGGTGTTATGGGAAATTGAATGGCATGTAATCTGTGGCTGATAACATGGGTGTCTATTTGGTCATATTGTTCTGTCTCTAGGGCAATAGTACATGTCATGTGTAATAAGTACCCACTATGTATATTTTTATTATTTTCACCCTTTTCAATTTGAATATTTGGATGAAAAATACCTAAAAATCATCATGATCATCGAATTAACGTATTTTATTTTGAAATAAACACATATAACTGATGAAAATATGTTTTTACATTCAATAGAATGTATTAAAAGGTATAAAAAATTTGGGCAGATTAATTTCCGAGGATTTATTATCTCTTGTACAATCTTTGAGGATCCCAATTGTTCTCAAATATTGAATTGTGATCCAGGTATATTTAGTTGCACATCAGACCATCAAGAATACCTATTACTACCATTCAGGGTAGGTATAGTCTTCACTAGTAATTGTTTATGTCGTTCAGTCTCATGAACATGCCGACAATTTTAATGGCACCGATGAACAAGGTGTTCCATACTTAATTGGATTCTTTTGTGTTAGTCTTCTTGGATGATATCTTGATTTTCCTTTACACTCAACATGACCATTATAACTATTTTGATATCATATTGAGTATATATTTAGAGAGCATCAGTTATATTCTATGATCTCAAAATTACACATTTAGATGGACCATATTAACTTCTTGGGTAATGTTATCTCAAAAATAATAGTATCAATAGGCCAATATAATTTAAAAGCATTAGTTTCATGGTTGCTGATGAAAACTATTTGAGGTATAAAGTTTTTTTAGGATGGATAGATTCTATAAGTGCTTTATACATGACTTTTTATGAATAATAGCACCAATGATAGATCTGACTAAGAAGTGTGCAATGTACCTATGGACAGATTCCAACAATTCATTCTTTTTGGATCTGAAAGCAATATTGACATCATCACCGACAATTATTTTTTAGAGATGGGAAAGAGCTACATCACTTATTGTGATTCATTATGTATTAGACAAGGAGCAGTGCTTATGCGAGGGAAGTAGTCGTTGTGTATGGGTCTCGACAATTGAGGCCACATGAGCGGAATTAACTGAAACACTATCTCTATTATTCTTCAGAAGTATATGAATTGTGTTATTAGAGACACTATATTTTTTGAGATAATTTTTTGTTATACATTGATCAATAGACCCACATGAATATCCTTACTCAATGTGATATGAATTTGAGATAGTGAAGGTGGCTTGAGTAACATTTGTATTTTGACATCTATATTGCCTACATGTGTAGGAAAGACAACATAGTGGTTGATGCATTGAGCAGGGGGACATAGATACAAGTACTTAAAAAATACAGAAGTGAGATGCAACTAATGTCTTTATTCCTTGATATGAATTATGATATTCATGATATATAGGGGAAGACATTTCATTCCTCTCTAGTTTCAACCTCTTCTCTTGTGCATCGAGTGAGAATGTGGATACTATCAGATTCTAAAGGCCTCGTGCTATACTTTTGTGTATCAAGGGAGACAATAATACTTGTTGGATCATAGTCAATGATGAGGTTATTTGTTATCATGGACATATATGGGTGTTAACAGACATATGCGATGAGAATTTACATGTTTTTCATTCCTCAGTTTGGGTTGTTCATCCTTGTGTCACCATGATATATTAGGATACATATCATTAGTGTTTTTGGCCATGTATGAAGAGAGATAAATCTTGTTTTATTATGAGGTGTTCCACCTTCAAGGATGTGAAATAGGAGAACTAGTGACAGATGGTGATTTTAAAGCAGTTTCCCAATCGCAAGTGGACGTGTAATGATTTTGTGACCTATTTTGTGATAGGTTTACCATGTTATCCTTGAAGGAAATATACAGTATGGGATGTTCGTAACATGATCAAAAATTCTGCGCACTTCCTACTAATTAAGGAAACCTTCATTTTCAATGATCAAGATAGGTTGTACATCATAGATATTGTGTATTTTCATGGGGTTCAAGAAATTATCATTTTAGACAGGGATTCTCATTTTAGACATCATGTATAGAAGGGAATACAAATGTCTTTGGGTACAAAGGTACCCCTAAGAACTATATACCATACCCAGACAGATAGCGAGTCCAAGTGCAAGATTCAGGTTTTTGAGGACATGTTTCGAACATTCGTCTATGATTTTGGGGGTTATGGGGATAGACACATACAACTTGTGGAGTTTTCTTAAAATAACAATTTTTATGAGACAATTCAAATGGTACCAATTAATGATTTTTATGGTATGTCATGCCGATCATCCCTATGTTGGATTTAGGTAGGAGAGGCAGCTAGGATTGGACAATGTCTTGATTATGAGACCACTGATAAGTTAGTGTTCATTTAGAAGGGGATGTTTACTACACATTATCAGCCAAAAAATTTATGTTGATCGATAGAGATTCCCTATAGAGTTCAAGGTTAGATACAAGATTTCGTTACATGCCACACAATGGTTGGGACACAGGGGGGATTTAGAGAAAGGGGAATATTCCACCAAGATACATCAGAATCTTTGAGGGTTTGTAGAGAGTCTAGACAATTTCCAATTGGTTATAGTTATCTGAGAGGTACCGAGATTTTCATGATGACATACATCTAGAATGATACTTTTCAGAATTTTCTCACGTTTTTCATCCCAAGGAGGTTGAGTTAGAGGTGTATGCATGCTTCAAGAAGCACTATATTTGAATTATGGATCACAACACAATGGTTCTCAATGGGTATTCTATTACTCTTTTATGGGGGCTATTTTACCATGGGTGAGTAAATGACTAGCCATTGGAGAGGGATGCTAATGTATGATCATAGTGGCAAGAGTTTATTGAATTTTTATCAATACCACCCATGGAAATGAAATTTAGGGATGAATTACTTTAAGGGGGAATTTGTTAAGAAGCCGAACCATCTTTTAAGGTATCAATCATGAATTTTGTTTTATAGGAAAAATGAGTAAATGAGAATTTTCTATGTGCATGTTGTGTAATTATGAGTATACTAAATGTACCCAGGTACCTTGTACAACTGTGTACTAGCCGCGTAATGGTGGAGTACAATGTCATGTGGCATCCAGACAGACGGTTTAAAGAGTTGGAAGATTTATGCTAATACACGACAAGTGCATTTATCAATACACCATGTACATTTTATTTTAATTGATGAATTAGAGCAGGTTCACCTTTCATCTCAAGGGCACGCATCTTCTCCCCTTGGTTCGTATAGGAGAGTGACGAATGGCCGATGAACATCGATCTCCTCCCGATTCTCTATCCAACCTCTGATTGAGGAACTGATGGGTGACTTGGATTCCCACTACTGAGTTCACTATTTCGATAGATCCTTCCTTCCTGATTTCTCTTCTATCATGGGTATTTCAAGGATGGTCAATTTTTCTCTTTTTGTAGATATATGAATTTCTAGGCCGATTCAAGGGTCATTGTTCAATAGTGTTGATCATATGTCATTAAGGTAAGTTTTTTTTTGTGATTTTCATTGATTGTATTTGTATAATATATGCTTAAGGTGATGAATTCACATGTTTATGGTATTGCGTGTTTTGTAATTTAACCCCACATGACACCTTATATGGGTTGTTTAATTGAGAAAGGGGTCATTACTTTTCCGTAATTTTCAATTCCATGTAAGGGGACACCCCATGGGCAAATTTATTTGATGGTTTTATTATGGATATATAGACTAGAATGAAAAATAGGATTTCTCATATCCCATGACCTTGTTGAGGATATGAAGATGATTATTATCTAAGATTCATGTGTTTTAAATTTTGAATGTTTTACCATGGGGAATTTGACTGTCAGTGCTTCCGGATGTCGGGTCATTTATTTATGATTTGTTGTTATATTGACCTAGAGATATTGACAGTGAAAAGATCTTGGTAGTGATAAAATAAAGGATTTCGACCATGAGGGCTACCTAGGGGGTCATTATAAAATTTTTGAGGGACCTTAGGGAATTGACTGTGAGATCTGCTAGGTGGTCATTATCGTTAATTGTTGTTGTATAGGCCAAGAGGGTATAAAATGTGAGAGCTGCCTAGGTGGTCTTTTGTAAATTATTAATGCTTTTTGGGACTACTGACGTTAGACTATTAGAGAATTCCTAGTGTGTTATTATTTATTTATTTGATGAAATGTTTAAACAAAGGGGTTAGACTATGTGAATGTTCCTAGAGGGTTTCTTTTGAATGATTGAGTTATTGTGATGATTCTTCCAAGAAAAAACAAAAGATTGGACTTTGTCTTATAAGTATTATTATGAGGACTTTGAGATGACTATTTTTTATTATTATACTTGTATATATATAGATTATTATTGATTCAAATGTCACATTATTAAATGGATTGAATAATTTATAAATTTAAATGAATTGTATCTTAGTCATTATGATTGTTTACTTTTGAGTGCATCCTAGTTTATTTCATCAATTTGTAGATTTCCTAATATATATATTTGCTGACAGTTAGGCATAGTTAATTTGGTGGATTCCTTCTGGGATTCGTCTCACACCCTTTGTGGGTCATGATTTTGGACCCATAATAGATTATATGGTTATAGGTATAGAAGAGTTAAGGCACCCTTCTTCATTAGGTATATGATTTATGTTGGTGATGAAAATCATGGGACCAGGCTAAGTCTTGAAATGTTGTTGGATTATACTAGTTTTATTAATATTTGATTAAATATTTTGTTTCTATAATTGTGATGTATTTGGATTCATTCCTTAAAACATTCAAAATGAATCATTTATATTTCCCCGGTTGTTATATTATACTCAATCTCCCGCTGTATAATTTTTTTTATGGTATTATTGGTTCCACAATGGTTTTATATTTAGATTTCAATTTTATATACTCTTTCAATGTGGGAAATTTTTCTCTAATATCTTACCTTGTCCCTCACAGCTGGTCGAAATCCTCTAGTATTTGGGGAAATGCACATGAGGTTTTGTGGAAAACCTGGTTTGAGGAAACATTGGGTGCCACCTAGAATTGAGATGTTACAATATATTTTAGTGGTATCTAAAATAACTACTATTTGGAATGAATCCATATGAAATGGAATTTATCATGTTTGAATGACTAGATATGATGGAAATAGTTTTTTTCTTAATATTAATCCAGAACCTGGAATATATTTCCAAGATGATCGATAAACTGTAGAATAGATGGACATGATTTTGGACATGAATTAGAATACTTGTGCGATGAAAAATGTGTTCATATTTTAATGAATTTTCATCTTGAGAATTTTGGGAAAAAAATTACAGCTACTCATCTAAATGAATTGAATCTGATTTGGCTTCTTCTAGAGTGAGTTTGAGTGATATTCTTGGAACCTATATAAGAATTGAATATTATATAATCAAATTATGATTTATGTGACATGATTTTTAATAAGTTTATTAAATCAATTATAATGATTAAAAATTACATCAAGGTGATTATTGTGATTTGTTATCGAATAATGAGATAAAATGAAGAATGTATCATCATATTATAGAAGTGTTTTCCATTCTCTAAACATAGGGGAAACTCCCTTGAAAGGATTCATATAAATATATGTTATAATATATTATGTAAGATCCATGTAGAGTTTTATAGTCCTGGTTATGATTTATTTGGGGTCATTCTAAACACAGATGACCTCTAGAATGATTTCCATTGTAGTGTTCTAAAATTAAAATGCAAGATTAAAGATTATATGTATACATATTCGACGATTTGGGGAGGAATTTTATTTCTATGTTTGTTGACTCTATTATAGTCACAGATCCTTTGATATATGGAATAATTTATTCAAAATCTAATAGTTTATTCATGCACAATATTGTGTCGATTAAAAATAGAATTCATTATAATTTGGATGTTAAAGAACATTTTGTCATTGAAAAACTAAAATGATTGTTTCTATATTTAAATGGTTTTCCATTTCATTATAATGGGTTTTGATATATACAAAGGATACTAAAGAACCTAATTGCACAATTCAATGTAAAGATTCAATTTTGTATATGGGGATTATGAATTATATCAGTAATTTTCAAAAAAGTTTTTATGGTGGTGTCATTGGCGTGTTAGAAGAATCCATTTACATATCCTGGGGTTTAAATTTTACCATTAATTTCTAAGAAACAGAATCCATAGAAATGATCCTATATAATGATAACCATGCTCGTATTTTTAATAATTTCTTAAGGGATGTTGATACTAAAGGACTTATAAATCTTGATCACTTGGATTATGAAACTTGTGATAGTTTCATCCATGAGTTGAAATTAATTGTTTCATTTCATTCATTTGGAAAGTGACCTATGAATCCAACGCTTGATCCAATTCATATAGATATATATTTGGTCCAATACTAGTCTGATCTCATAGGGGTTCAAGTATTACATTACCCACATCAATGATTCTAAAAAAATGTGTGGATATTTTCATCAAATATAATATTTAGTTATATTAGATTATCATTTCATAGAGATCCATGGAGGAAGAAGAGACTGGAATGACGGTAAATCTATTAGGTATGACAAAAACTATGATATTGGGTGAAGGTAGTAAATAATGTTTTATAGAAATAACTATATCTAGAGAGGGAAAACTATTCTATATACACATAAGAAGGATATTTTTTTAAATTGGATTAATTTTATATTAAATGATAAATTCAAAATAATTTTATTAAATTATAGTATACAAAATTAATTAGTGTCTAATTTATTTATGTGTGATATAAATCGTGGGGATTTGATCATATCATATTTTCTAGTATAAAAACATATGGTGTAACTCTGGTCTGAGTGGAAGGTGAAGAAATATTTTTTACGAGTTTTTAGTAGTATCATGCATTCCATTATAGATTCAAAGTTTCTGGAAATTATGGAAGCTATGTTTCAAACATTTTTTATTTTAGGATATGGTGATGATAATATTTGTTTTAGGATTTGATATAGTAGATAGAAGAAGGTAATCATATTAAAAAACATATTCTTTATGAATTATATCATATTAAAAGATCAGAACATTGATGGAGATTCCCATAAAAAAGAATCCCATGTATAATATTACGGTTATGTTTAGAGGAGGCCGGTATTTGATGAACATTTTAGAAAGCATAAATTATGGATTTTTTGATGCATAACCATGTTCTATAACTAATATCACAGATTATGACTATGAATTAAAAAGTACCGATGTTTAATAATGACCATTTATAATAAAGTCATAATAAATATCCCTTAAATATAGGTTTTAAAAAAGTGTAAAAACTAAGGATTTGAGGTGATATATGATGTCTAAAGTTTATTATAGATGTTTTAATCCCATATTTACTTTCTATATCTCATAAATTGTGTGAAAACATGGGGCCTTAATGAGGTGATAATTTTTATTCACACTGAGTTTAGGATGTGTGAAATTATGTATGAATTTTATTCAATGCTTGTATGTCACACATGGGAGATGAAATATCTTCATGATGTTAAAAAGATAAAATAGAATAAATTGTATTATCTCATCATGAAGGAAGAAGAGTTTATTGTGTTGAATAAATCTTGGTTATTTATCATGAGTTTCAAATAAATTTATGTAATTTATTTTAGTTATATTTTATTTTATGTCCTTAAAAAATAGGATAGTGTTCATCCTAGCTTCCATTGATGGTTTATATGTTAGAAAAATTCATTTTGAGATAGTTTTTCATTTCATGGTTTTAGAGGTTTCTTTTTATATAGGAAAAAGTATGGTTTTTACTAATTTGGAATGATGTCACTATTTAAAAAAGAAATAAATTTATATATGTGATTAACAACTAACAACTATAGTTGAATCTAAATTTATATTATATTACCAATGAATATAAGTTCACCTAGTGGAATTTCTACCTTTTCTATAATCAAAAGTTGTATGATGGTGGATATGTTATCATATTTTATCTCTATATGGAATAATTACACTTTCAGAAACATTTTATGGACATGACTAATGAATTTTAAAATTAACTATATATATGTTTCAAAATAAAACATATGAGTTCGTTTATTGAAATGATGGGGATTATGACAAGAAGAAACTTGTGTTTCAAAACAATATTCCCTGAATAGTTAGAGTACATCTAAATGATAACAGAGGGTTTATAGATGAATTTATTGAGTCCTATGAGTAGTCCAATTAAATTACAATTCATTAATTCAAATGAAAATAGACCATTAATAGACATGTAATATATGTACGCAGAAAAATATTTATATACATTGGTTATTGAATTCATAATGTATTCTATTATGAGTACTAGTTTAGATATTTTTCATGTGATTGGTATGATTAGCGGATTGATTAGGAATCTATGTATAGTGAATTGAGAGGTTTTAAAATTTATTATTCTAGTATCACAATATATTAGGGAATTATCCTCAAATTTTTTGAAAAAATGATCAGTTTATTTGATATCGTAATACTAACAATGATATATATGCAGTTTTATGGAATAGAACCACTAGTTTTTTAATTATACTAACAGTAATTATTGTCATATATATGTATACATAATTCCTTGTATATAAATATCAACATGAAGTAGAGTATGTATCAATTATGGAATTATGGATGTAATTTTTTTTGAATGGCCTAGTCGATATAAAATTTAAATGAGTTAGCAGATCATCGTGAATTTGTATGATAGACAAATAATCATTCAAATTGAAGTGAATTAATAATTTGACTCGATGATTAATAATGTTAAATATAATTAATAAATCATATTGAATATATTTTTGGATGGTTTTTCAGAATAATTGAACATCAAATGGAACCAAAAACCATTACATATGAAAGATAATGTATTATATTGAGTAATTTGGAAGCACTAATATACTTTAAGAGGTATTTGATAACATATTGGTCATTTGACTTTATATGATCTGACATACGTGAATCTGAGGATGTAATAAAAATGTTATGTATGTTAGTACTCGTGACTCTAGGGGTATTGTGATAAAATAATTATAATGATTCTTATGTTATAGATCGTTAGACATGCTAGGAAAATACATTTTTAAAAAAAGTATGTACATCACCTGGATTGAGTAACTCTTTTTGTATACAACATGAATATTGTGAGGTAGTAGTTCTTTGAACATTAATTTTAAAACACAATAGTAGTGGTAGTGATATAAGCATGTTAATATGAAGATTTCATGACAAGATGACGAGTTTCCAAAACTACCATCGATGAACTATTCCATGAGTTATCTACTTAAAAATGTTATTTACATTGTGATTTTAGTAATATTAATGTTTTGAACATTTCCCAATGGAAAAAAATTATTATAGATTTAATTGATGTAAAACTGTGATTATCCTAAGAGAGCTAGAATAACTGTTTTGGATAGTATCAGATTTTAATGACTGTATGATTAAATGATTGATCGGGTAAAGATTAGTTTCTATTATATTTTTCTTTTGGGATGTTATTCCAATGTAATCTGTTTTAATATCTTCAATTAAAAATCGTGGTTTCTGATGAATATTTACTTAATCGAAACCACATAACATTATTATCATTCATTATTAATTTATTATATTTTATTCTTTACATTCTCAACACCCTGAGTCTATCATTATTGGATATTGTTGAGATTGTTGTTTCATGGTTTTGATGATTCATTTTTTAATTTTTGAGATAAATTTCATTAGTTTTGGTGTTTTCAAGACACTTTGGATTCCACAATTTACACTTGAGGACCTGAGAATGGACTATTAAAATGGCAGTTATTTTACTGAGTAAAGATAAACATTAAAATATGGACACCACAACTAATATTTCCATTGTTTTTATTAGAAAATAAATATTATGTTACCACATTCATATCATTAAAAATATTATTTTATTAAAAAATTAATTAGAATCACTTTTTATGTGGAATCCATAACACGGTCCTAAATCAGTTAATATAATATGTGAGTTTATAGTAAAGTATTACCATGACATGAGAAGAAGGAAATATAATCTTCATGTGTTTCATTTCTAATCACTCACTATGGGATGAAGATCCTTCCAAAAAAAATTCCATGTTTGGTGATGTGTTGTTGAAAAGATTCATCTCAGAGTAGAGTGATTATATAATTTTGGTTTAAATGAGTATCAATTACTTAAACAATTAAATTTATAATACTATGGGATCATCATAAAAATTTAAAAAATCATTATTGGGTGTATTAATTATTTTTAAGGTAGGATTTATCTATACATATAATGGTTTGGATAGTTGTATATCGAAAACAATCATACATATAAAAAATATGATCATTTTTAGTTTGGAATCATTTTTTCATAAAAAAATATTTTAAATGTTAATTTATTATTAATGTTCACATGGAATACAAGAAGACTATGTCATTATTCGATCAGATATAGGTTGATCATGAAACCATTAGACACCCTCAACATATAAAGATGTCATAAGTGGTCATGCACCTCACCTACAATATGACTAAACATTAAATTTTTTTTATTCAAACACTTTTTTTGAAAAAATGAGAAACCATGAGTACAAAAACATACATAAATAGTATATTCATTAAATAGAAATTTAGTCATCATAGAATTAGACTCCCTTAATAAATTAAATTTGATATCTCTAACTGGATTTTCTGGTTCATCAATATTATGATATTCAAACTAGAATGCCATCTTTCCAACAACTGAATATACTCCTCTAAGATAATCACTATATTATTGAATCCCCCAACTATGATCGGGTCTAGAATGACTATACCTATATATTTATCCCTATTTAAAGTCAGCTATAATGATCTCCCCATAAATTTAGATTCATTCAAATCAACAGCATTGAGAGAAAAAAATACAACCACTTATTCTTCAAAGCTCATTTGAAATCTTAGGGATTGGTCTAGTGCGACACCTACCATACAGTGGTTTTACATCTTCTCATATTTCAGATTCTCACTATAATTATACATCTCAAATACTGAGATTTTCTGTGATATCATGAACTCTACCTATCTCATAGAACTTCCATACATGACACAAGTCCTATATTCGTAACCTATATTGTCATTGTTCCCCATTACAATTGTTTCCTAAAAATAACCTTTTTTTTAATTTTTGGAAGATCAAATGAACAGAGTAAAAAAAGATATAAATTTTATACTGACATATTGTGTGGAGTTGAAATTGATAAATTTCATCCTATGATCTAAATTTTTAAACAACAAAAAAATTACATATGAATAATTGGATCTTAATAATATTTACTCCTAAGAATGCTCATTTCCACGTAAGATATATGTATCAATAAATTACATGCGATGGATTCCCAAATAAATAATTATATGTGATATTATTCATGTAATCATAATATGGATTCAAGATATTACCTTTATTTTCTAGTTTTTAGTTGTAAATTTTTATCAAATAATGTTTGATGAACATAATCCATGTATCTCCTTACATGAACATCTTTTTTGAACTATCTCACATGGTATCCTTACATGGATTGCCTCATGAAACCGCCTCACATGGTCAAATTTTGACCATTATCATTCTCATATAAATTGGAAAAATGACATTACCTCCCACTACTTCTTTACATGGTTAGGTACAACCACTTAATACATATTCCAAAAATAAGGGTTTTCTTATCATGTCATTCCTCCTCTTATACAAATACATTCAGATAATTTAATTTGAATAATTAAGGGTGGAAAGAGCTATATACTAATCTAAACAATTTAATTATTATATTTTAACAAAGAAACATATACAAAATCCTTTTCATATGGTAAAAACACAAAAAATTAATATATGATAAATCCTCTATGGGAACCAGATATACATTTTTTGGGTATAATACTTGTTTGAATAACTTTTATCATTAATTATATTGATAAATGGATGAATGTTAATTATCCTACAATATAGATAAAACCCTATGTGAATTTACTATTACATATTCTCATGATTATGTGGGTCCATGTTAAGAAGATTCTGGAATGTTCTATCAAGGATAATGGGGGATTTATTTTATTCCCATCATGAAAGGAAAATCATTAAATCCCTAATAAAGTAATCCATTATCCATTCCTAGATATTTATAATCCCTTCCTCCCTCTCATATCCTCCCCCCATGTCCAAAAATTTATGATTAGTGGGATTTTTTACTTTCAATCGATCGTAGGTGCAATACCCAAAATTTTCCATTGGGCCCCCCTTCATAGGTTCATTGCCCAAAATATTCCATTGGGAATCCTGTATCGGTATAAATACATTATAAAATCAATTAAGCACTATACATGATTTTTTTTTTATCTTGTCTCTCATATCATGCTCGGATCATGTATGATTTGATATTTGAGTTTCGTTTTCGATGTGCATAATTAAATATTTGACCATTCATCTCACTCTTTTGTGTCAGCCTCAAAATATAATTTTTCATGGGCCTCTATCATAGGTGAATGTCCTAATATATGAATATTTTCTTCCTCTTCATGTGTATGTCCCATCCAAATATGATTGTGAAATTTGTTTGATCTTATATTCTCCCTCATTTCTCACATTGAGAATAACTCTTGATGGATTACAAATATCATTAAAATTTTCCATTGTCAAAATCCAATCATTCATTTGAAACTCCTATTTGTGGTTAAACCACATCAAAACATTCATCATTGGCCTTATCTTATGTTTAATCCCAAAAAACCAGATCTTCACATTTTTAGTGGGCAATTTTCACTAAGATTCATTCATTCAAGGGATATATTTCGAGGGATACATATCATTTCACCTCAAACATATAATCCATTCTCAATTTTATGTTGTTTTACCATTAATAATACTTAATTACATATAACATGATGTGAAACAATTTTCTCATATTTATTGATAAAGGATGATAAAACAAATGGTATGATATCATCATGTCACCTTAATATATGACACTCAAACTATGAGGTCTCTAATTCATGTATTTGAGATGATTATAATAACTCATATTTATTTGTTGAACCCAATATCCCCATATCTCCATTATTTTTTATTATCCCCCACTAGGATATTTTCTAAGAGGAACAATATTTCATCATCTATTCTTGTCTACAATAACACTATTCCCCCTTCAATAATTCTATATTCACTTTTGATGTCCAATTATCTCTTTTGTTAGTCCATATTGGTAATGAATCCACTTTCTCCCATGTGGGCCTTATTTCAGCTACCAAACAAACCTCGTAATTAAGAAGGTCGATTCCACTGTGAAAACATTTATCCCACATTGAACTATATTCTATATAGGACCAAATAGAAAGGGTGCACATACATAATTCCCACATAATTATTTACCAAGAAATTTTTTTCTATAAATTCCATTTGTCATTATCATAATTTTCATAGAAATGGTCCCTGTATAATATCAATAAAAGGAATAGTGTATCATTACCTAGAAAAACAATACTACTTTATATCCCTTTTATAAGGATATATTAGAAGCCTATATAGCATTATTTATCCAAAAACCATAACAGTAATCTCCTCTTGAGATGGACATAAATCCTAGAGCGTCAGATAATGGGTCGTGAAACTAAAATAACATCATTTTACCTAAAAAGGATGAGATGACTATTATTTTATGCATTCAAATGTGTTCTTACACACTAATTCCCATAATTAATTGTCTATATTTTAATAGGGTAATAAGTATCATTGTTAAAATTACTATGTGATGTTCATGAACATATATTAGTTATATAATATACTCTTGGAGTAGGTATTGATTCCAAACAATTGGTTTATATGTGCTTGGATATTAATCCCCTAATATTGATCTATAATCAAGGAATATATGGTATGAATTAATTACTACCTAACATTGTAATTTAGGATAATAATGTCATCATAAACCACATATATTGAATATACATAAAAATTTTGGGAACAAAAACTCATCATATGAAACAAAAATTACATTTAAATTTTTCCAATTAATGAATTATAGACCTATTTTATTAATTTAACAATGACACAACCCTCTTATAAAACCATAATTATTACATATTATACAAAAATCATATTTCACTATATCTATTCATTTATTCAACTATAATTATATATTTACACAATCATCTCCACTCTTTCGCATCATTAAAACAACAATTATTTAGAATTACTTTCTGAAATTTATAATTTTATATCCTCGAAATTATTCACCCCAATTGTATACCTCTAAGTGAAAAATATATAATGTATTAATAAAAACTTATTCATGTGAAAAATGAGGAAATAACATTAACAATTTTTAATTAATTAATAAATTTATTTTGAATATAATATATTTATGGAAAAGAGATAAATGTATTCAATACTTTTCCTCCTCTAAATGTGTTTTGATGTCACTAGGTATATATTTTACTGACTTATTTAGTGGTATTAAAAACTAAAAAGTATATAATATACAACATATATTCGTATAGTAAAATAATATTCCAAATATGAAAATATGTATTTCAACACACTCTAAAGGACTATATGTAATTATTTAATGTTTTAAAATAAAATCAATATTATGTAAATATTTTTATTTAAAGCATGTACCATAGATTATAATAAAGATGTTATCATATAAATTAATAAACCCAAAGGGGTTTCAAATAGATTATATGGATATTTATTAGATTGAAAAAAAAATATAAAATGAAATGTAAATTATACAATATATAACAGTCATTATGAAACTAGTTAAATACAAATAAAATTAAATTATAAAACACAATGTTCATGATACCCAACAAAAACTCATTAAAAACACATTTTATAGTCAGGTTATATATAAAAAATCGTAGTTAATATTGTAGCTTATGACATATTTAAATGTGAATGCATAGGAAAATAGATGTGTAAGTACCTGATTGTTTGTGTTTATTATAAAATCGAGATTTCCAAATATGGATAGAGAAAATATTTGAGAAAATTATATAATAATTTAACTATAGTGTTGTATATTTTATTTGGATTTTGGTATTATACAATGATGTTTTTGGAATGTATATATTGTAAAAAATTATAAGAGTGTGAATTTAGATGTAATTAGAAATAATAGGTGATTTATAATGGTTATTATGGGAATCTAGTTAACAAGTAAAACTATCTTATGTATCAAGACATAGATTACGAAGAACCCAATGGGAAAAACAAAATAATAATTTATTAATAAAGGGTAGTTGAATTTTTTCTTCTATTTTTTATTAAAAGTCAATCGATATTTACTATAGTGTTTTCATGTGAATGGGGCTCCCATATATTCCTTATCTTCTCAATCCTCATAATCATCTATTTTACTAGTTTTACACCCATAGTGTGATTATAGATCACTAGATTATAGAGGTTTGTCAATAATGATACCAATGAATTATATATGGTTTCATTGATTCTTTCTTCATTCTATAACCTAAATATTTATAATGTGTTTATAGTTTAATTTTTATTCCGTCATTAGATTTGGGGTAATATAGATGATTCAAAGGGAATTTTCTAAATATATTAGATATTAATGAAGTATTATGTATTTACCCTTATAGTTATTGGGTTAGCACTTTTTACATATGTTTATCATGGAATGATGCATATTAATTCTGATTGGAATTCAAAATTTGGCCATTTTCTGTTAAAAAATTAACAATTAAATTTATACAAATGATATGAACGAAAACAGTTATTGTAAATGGATGATTAATTTTTTATACAATCTATGGAATATATCACCAAATATATCTATGTGTATTTTATATAAATATAATCACAAACCATATATCTAGTACCCCAAAAATTTATGAAATTAACCATAGATTTGATATAATTATAAAACAAATTCATCTAGTGGATGAATGAATTTGTTGTGGTCCGATAATTATATTATACACCAGGATAAGGGTTATTTTTTATTTGAATCCTATTATCTATTGTTTATTATTTGTTTTTTTCATTTATATTGTCAAGTATATTGAGGAATATATGTGATTTCATGTGTGATATTCATTATACTAATGTTTAGAGTTACGTAATAATATTTATATGATGAATAGATGATTCATATATATTTCTTTCTTATATCCTTATTTAAGATATATTTTATTAATATAAATGGTACTTTATAAGGGGGGATGAATTATATAACCCCCTAACATTGGTACTTTGGTTTATTCACGTACAGATACCATTTGTGTTGTTAAATAATTTTTTATATTTTATTAGTTTTTTATATTCATTAAATATAATAGAATTATGTCATTATCAATGAGTTTGGTAAGATATTAATGTATGTGAGAATGTATCCCACTATGTATTGACAATAATTAATTAATTATTGATTCTTGTAGGGACGTTATAGATATATATTGAGTGTGTCACCCATATCAGTGGGGATCAATGCTATATTTTTTAGATATACTAATTAATTATCAATAAGTATAATCTATTTCTCAGAATATTTTTATAGAATATATAGTCATTGTCGATGTGACATTATCATTATCTTAGGGATAGAAATAGGTTAATGTGTATAGGGATTCACAATGAATATGATACAATTATAGGGGTTTAATAATATTTGGTAGTGGAAAATCGTTATGATTTTTTGTAGGAATTAACATGGTATATTGACCAATGTTATGTTTCTTTATCAAGGAAGTAATAGGAATCGATGAATTATTCGACTAATACGCTCACATAAAATTTCTTGGGATATAATATTTTATCATTATAAATTAATCATTAATCCAATTATCCAACATTGAATAGTAGTTTATGATTTTATTTTTTTTCGTTATATAAAGGGATTCTAAAGAGCCGTAAACATATGTGAAAATAAGATTTTCAATGGTCATTATATAGGTTTTTTGATTGGTGTAATGATTAAAAATCACAATTTTGACATGTATATATGTGAGATGTTGGTTGATGTTATAATATATATAACTTTATATTTTTTGGCTCTAGGTACTTGATATCCAGGCTACTAGATTAACTATTATGGATCATTTATAAAAAAAAAAAATTATTTGTATTAATTTTAATAATAGGATGGTATATGAGGTGTACAAGGACTGTACATAGTTTTTAGTTAAAAAAATAATACATCAATTAATTAGTAATATAATATTCAATTGAACCATGTCACATCATCTACATGAATGTTACATGATATATGATTTGGTTTGATGTCTCAATTAATTTTGGGATAAATATTATTAACATATGTGGTGTGAAACCTAAATCATCATGCACACAACCTAAATTGGTAATGGTAACATGACCTATACAGATTACTACATGAATTGTATCCACTTTTTGTGTAAATTTGTGATACATTTATAGGGACAATCATGTATCCTCAGGAAATATTCTATGTTAAATGATGTATACACGAAATGAATATCATGAAGTCTCAATGATCATGTGTTTCTCTAATGAAAATCATTACATAGTGTGTAATTAGTACATGTCTCTTTTTGACCAAATGGTCTATATGTTTCCCACTAGGTGAAACCATGTGTTTTACATAGTTTATATGAAAATTGAACTAAATATTGTTTATTTTCCCTCTAACTAATGGGCCCAGTCCACCAAAAACATATATGATTTCCATGGACTCTTCTCCCACTTGAATTTATATAATTTCCGCAACTCATATTCGATTAGTGAAATTGTTCACATGACATGTACATTTTATTCACATGATATATAGTCCAATTTTATTCATCTATTTTTTATATAACCTCTATATGTGATCTTTCAGTAATCATCATAAGTCCATAACAATTTTTTTATCATATTAAATAGTTAATCAAATTATATAATGTTATCGATTGAATAAAAAATAAATTAGATATGATTGATGATCATTCAACAATATTTTGTGATTAATTATTATATATAATATTTACAATTAATTTACATTATATCTTCATTATTAAAATATATTACCACTCTTATCATAACAATTTTTTGTGAAGGGTCCATTGGTTGAGTACCTCAAATGATTTTACACACATCCATCATCAACCAGTGAACAATATGGTAGAATATTTCGACACACAAATATATGATACTAACCAATATAATTGTTTTTAACTAATCTAAAAAAGAAACAAATACCAAAATGAATGATTCTATGGAGTTCTCTTAGGTTCATGAGAGTGTTTTCCTCGATTTATTCTCTATATTCATGAGTTAAATCTAAATAAATATTCTCTCTTTGGTATCAATAATTCTCTTGAGAGGATTTTTGTCATTAAAAATATTAATATAAAGAAGAAATTATAATAATGTGTCTATAATGATTTTTCATAGAATTGGTAATTAAATATATGACCGTTTTAAATCAATTAATCCATTGAAAACCATGTGTCTAATAATAACAATAATAACAATAATGCTAATAATAATAATAATAATATTATTATTATTTTCATTATGTTATCAAAACTCAATGATAATATTAATGTTGTTTGCACAATAATTATGTTAATAATTATTAAAATTTTAATAATTTTATCATTTCTGATAGACACATAACACGTTATGTAAATACTTCTCAACATTTATTGAATAAATTAATAATTACATTTAAATTAAAAATATAAATAAATATATATTTTCATTATATAAAAAAAGTATCACAAAATTCACTAAAACCTATGGATACATATTTATTGACATTTCTAATCCCAAATATATTGTTTCGTTAATTTGGTAACTAAATTAAAGAAATATTCCATAACTTTATAATGATAAAAGTTATTTTTTATCATTCTATGACAGAGTGTTTCTATGATGGGGACCAATATACTTGTGCTGGTAATAATAATTATTTTCCCATATTACCACATATTGATAGATGGTGGGCTTTGCCACAATGATTTATAATATTAGTTCATTGATTAGAATTGGGTGATGGGAACTCAACTCTTCCACATGCATATTCCTCTTTGGATTTCATCACTTAATAAGATAATCAATTACATATCAATGAAAGTTTCATGAATATCATTACCTACAATGACTTCTAGTTGAATCTTGTAAATAACATCATCAGTTCCCATGACAAAGAGGCTAACTATTGTTGGAGTTGATGATAAAAACTGATGTTTTGGGAATGTGTAAATAACTTCCTCATTATACGTATTGAGGGAATATTTTTCTCCTGAAATATGTAATATCATGTGTAAAGGCTGAGTCATCCCATGATCAATATGATTCCACATGCACTCAGATCATTGGGAATCCAATTATCATAAAATTTTGTATCCTTTCCTCATCACATGAGGTGATCTGCATTTTTTGTATGAAAAATAATGAGATCATAATTCTAGGAAACTATTTATTATCACGTAAGGATTATTGTCTTTTTCTCCAAGTGAATATGATTCTCATCACATATGATAATAATATAGGCTCACAACCTAAGGAAATTAAGGAAGGATCATATGTTCATTACCTAGGGGATTCATATTCTCTTCAAAGAAGGAATATAATATCTTATATTATAGTAGAATACCAGTATTAAAACATATTAGAGTATAAAATTATCATATACTCATCATATAAGTTTTATATTCTCATAATATAATAAAATTATTCCCTTTATTATAGGTATAGTCTCAATAAAATCCCCAAGGATAGGAAGAGAAAAACTAATTATTAACACATAGGATTCCCTATGCTCATCACCTATGGATACCTAGTATTTTAATGAAGGTATGAGTTTATGATGCATTTGGATGGGTCAGAGGTTTATAGCTTAGTGAAGGCACCCACAAATTTATTGATCATTATGGGGGGCCCATAAAATCCACTCATCATGTAATATGGTATAAAAAATATTATGGATGTGTGAGTCTAATCATGATTTAAATTCTAATTGTGGATAATTTCGCATTTAAAGAATAATGGTGAGATGATTCTTATATACACTGATAATTTACCAGGATGGGAATGACTTATAATCCAATAGTAAAGAAAAATTGTGGTGGATTTTAGATTTATGGAAGCATTAGAATACTCATGAGTTGTTATATGGATTTGGTGTTTTACAATCCCTAGTGGTTTGTGGATTGTTATTGAGATTCCGGTATTAGATATGGTAATTTCAACTCTTTATTTCAACCCAAGAATGAGATAAATATATTTTTATGTCATGATTAGATCAGAGAACATCCCCATGAATGCCCTATTTGGAGTAAGAAATAAAATCCCAAATATTTCTATTTATCAATTTATGATCATGTGATGAGATCCAACCATGTAGTTTAACATCATTTTGTAAGGAAATTTTCATCATAAATATAGTGAAAAATGTAATGTTGCGGTACATATTCATAAGATATTCATGCAAGATACTTTATATCAACCCATGCTCATCACCTGAGGTATACCATTCTTATCACTTGAGGATTCTTTTGCTTATAACAAAGGGTATCCCATTCTATTCACATATAGTATGGTTATAGTATAATGCCTCATGATATCTTAATGTAATAAAGAAATCCTGTTTTTTGATAGTTTAACATTTTTTAAAAAGGACATTTTAATAAAAAAATTAATTCCATGCAGCTTGAATGTGCTTTGAGATTATAAAAAAATATAATGATGTTATCCTGGGAGAAACAAATGTGCGCATGAGGTTTACGTGAGGGTTATTCCTATGTAATTGTATTATTTGACAACTGTGTAAATGGAATGCATGTGATTGTGTATCCTATGTAAAACTAAGAAAAATAAATAGTATGAGTGGGGCTTACCATTGTTTGTTTCCTGGGTGATGAAAAGGAGTAGTAAGGTAATGAGTGGGGATGAAATGATTGTGTTTCTTATGCGATTCAAACTATTTGCAATGGTATTCATTGTCTATAGTGTATAATACTATTTCAGGGATGATAATGACTAAAATTTTATGATATACGATTACAGGATAGTATTTCACATGTTCCTATAATGTGAAGGATTGCTGTAAGTGGGGATTAGCGAGTGTCAGGCATGTGTACTACTATGGACAGAAAAATGAATTAGTTGGGCTTATGTGTGTGTGTTTCATATGTGATGCTAAATAGTATCACTGGTATGAGAGGTTATTACAAGAGTTTTCTACCCAGGTGGTACTAAGGAGCATAAATTTTCAATTTATTTCTTGCACAAATGTGCTACCTAATATGGTGTGGTAGAACTCTTTCTATCCACATGAACCATATAATGAAAGTAATACCTTGTTTTTCAGTTGAGGATTCATTGGGTTTTCACTCATGGAATACTATTCTTGTAACATATGGCAACCCATGGTATAAAATCATTCATCCGTGATGTTATTATGCAAGGTTTAGAAAAATGATAATACATTGTGTGAGTGGCATAAGAAATTTTCTTTAAATTATTTCTTCCTCATGGTAGACCATGAGGGAATCTCAACCTACTAATTAATTAGTGTATATTATTTTTCTGTACACAATAGGTGGAGGATTTTGGGGGCAACATGAAAGTTGTAGTGATAAATACATATCTTCTACACGATCTTATCTTGTTATTTGTCTTCATATTGATCCATGATTGAATAAAAAATTGCTAAGGTTTGGGGAATATATTTGGTTCTTATAGTTTAATATGTGGTACATTCTGTGGAAATATGGAGTTTATCACCATCCATATGATTGAAGGTGATGTAAAATTTTGATGTATCCCACGAAAAAAGATTACAATATATCACTATAGAAGAAAACTAAATTTCTCATTGTTATGTTCTATGTAATTATTACCTTTAATAATCACATGACATGAACTATTGTCATTAATTTTAATGTCTTTAAACCACAACCTATTGAAGTTACTCTTAAGGTCAAGCAACTTGGAATTGATGAAAATTATTTATAACTCATTGATTTAGGACATGTATAATATATTTTTTAGATACATATAGAAATAACTATAGTGTTCCATCTCAGGCTCATCAGGTGAGGAATCTTATTTATAACACATATGTAATGTTATTCTTGTCACACATGACATAATATGTACATCACGAACTGTATACAATATATTAATGTTATGTAGAAAGGTCTAGAAGGCAGTATATGAACCGAAATTACTAGTCTCAATGTTATGTGTAAGGTAACCCTTTTAGGTCAATATTTCAAATATATCTAATGAATAAATTTGGTAATATCTTTATAATAATTTTGAATTATTATATTAAATGAAATAAACTACAGTATTATAACTGGTGGCATAATATAATAACCAAGAGTAATATCATTAATCAATGGGATTTAAATAGCCCGTATCACTATATTGACTAATAATATCATTGGGTACAGATGTTGGGACAATAAATATCATATCAAAAAACATTCTCAACCAGGATAAAAATATCACATAGAAAATTTTTATTTAATGGGGTATAGTGATAAAAGAAAATGGACTAGGCAAGAGTCCCAAGAATAGTACTTGTTAGTTTTCTTATGTGATGTTGCTATGGTGAAATCATTTTGGTATCTTCCAGTAAGTTTGGGTCATTAAAAAAATTCACTTAATTATACAATCCTTTGAAAACATTTTTAGTGTATAACACAATAATTAATTATGTCTTGTAACTTTTATTTATGTTTTTCATCTTTTCTATCCTATGAAAGTAGTTTCTTGAGATGTATGGGATATAAGTTTAAATTCTGAAAACATTTTATGTGGTAAAATTATATTTCCATGAAAATTAATTTATTTGAGACATTATAATTTGATGAAAATTGTTTTCCCCATGGATAATGTTGATTGAAAATATCTCAAGAAGAATCCCACGTTTCAGTTTCATTAGGAGAAAATTACATTCACGTTTTTTATTTTTGGGTTTCAAGAAGTGTTCAATTCCACATTACATGATCTAATAGATTTGGAAATACAATCAAAGAAGTCCCCATAAAATTATATATTTATTCAGAACTTAATAGAAAATTTTTTATATCATGAATAAATATATTATTTACAAAAAAAATTTTATTTCATGAAATCATTATGTTGTTTAAAAATTCATTTTATTTTAGGACATAATTCATATGCACAAAGAATCTTCATTTGGTGTTTCCTCTCTTATTTAAATCTATTATATTGTTTTTATAAGCTATAAAAATTTATTTTAATGTTGCATTAAATTTAATTCCTTCCTCTTTAAACACCTATTATATACTTGTATATGTCTACATTTCAATGACGATAACATTTAATCCATATTTTATTGGTCTCCAAGCCAAACTATATCAAAACCTATGAAATGATCAACACAACTATATATGAGTATTTATAATTTATTCATTTTTTGATGTATATTTATGAAATCCAAAATTCTCCCAATCATAATATGTTCTATTAATGATGTGGTGTAGGTGGTGAAAAAAAATTATATGTAATGTTATTACATAATTTCCACCCATAAGTTCTACTTTATATCTATTGAATTAATGAAAAAGTAAAGTATAATATTTAATCCCGTACAAGTCGTACTATGTATTAGAAAAAAATAGATAATAGAATATTATTTACCCTTATTAGAGTGTTGGATAACTATGTATTAGTGGGGATCATAGTTTTACATTGATAAATATCTGAAAAAATAAATATTTTTTTGGTCATGTTAGATTAGGTCCTGACGTATGGTTACCTTGAAATATAGATGTTTCAAAAGGGATTAATACCAAGAGAATACGAAATCAATGTGACTAAATGGATTCTGGGAGAGATAAACTTATACCTGAAACATTTATATCATTGAATGGTATAGGTATCTAGGGTGATGATAACCATTAATTATTATCAAAATAGAGGTTCAATAATAGTTATGATGAAGATAAGTCCACCTCTTCATGTTCCTTAAATGGTATTAGGGTAAATTGTTCCTTGTGTTTTCACTTTAGCGGAGTCCTTTCAAGGTGTGTGAGGGTGATTCTTCTAGGGAATGTTCCCTAGATGGGATGTGAGCCGATTGTATCCATGAAAAATCACCAAAGTGAAACATGTATAGAAATTAATGATGGAATTCATCATAATCAGTGGGAAACAATGTGTGTCAGTGAAGGCACATGATGATCAAAAGTATATTAAATACTCTTAAGGTTACAACATAATGCACTAGTAATGTAACTATAGGAGTAGAATCCCCACAAAAATGTGTGAACCAGCTTGAAAAACTAAAATTCAAACATGGTGTAAGTCACACGATAGTGGCTCCATCATGGTCTAATGAGGTAATTTATGGTCTCATATATTTTTTAATTTGTGTTGTTATGTATTTAACAATGGGGAATGCATTATATGGTCAAATGGTCAAAATTGAAGGGTCATTCATTTTACAGTCATGTGAGAAGGACCATGGTGATGATGAGATGATGTTTTACAACAAGAAATAATAATTCTTATGTGAATAGTGTATTCAAGGAACTAATTTCATTGAATATTGTTTCGCCATCTAGGAAGAATTCATAGGGGGGTCAAGATAATTGGTCTAGGAATTACTAAATATCCCATGGAATATAAATCAAGCCAGATATTTATATTTACGATTGTGGTGGATGTTGAATATGAAGTGATGAACATGGAGGAGGTTTATCCTTATATAATAGATTATCTTGAGGGAGATTGAGAGGACCATGCTATCTTGTAATCTAAATCCATGTGATTTGGATGTTAGAATTTGTTTATAATTTCTTGTAGAATAGATTTTTACCATTTATTTAGACAACAATTGGTAATGACGAATGAATTTAGGAATAACATAAAAGGTTTTGATTGGAATTTTATTTCAGAAAATTGGTTTAGAGAGAATAAAACATTTATTATAAGGTCCAATAATCAGTATTAATTTATTTATACCTTTTCTATTTCATCATTAAAAAATTTTCATGTCATAAGGGATGACCTCGTGAGTCAAGGCCTAAATATTATTTTTAATCCTTTTGTGGATTTTCAAAATGACTGGTGTTTCTATCTCTTTATTTAGGTATTATATATTCAGGTTAGGAATACTATACAATGGTAGAATTTAGGTTCATATAGATTTGAATATTATGTGATTACAGTTTATGGTCATAGAGGACACACCAGTGGGAGAGGTAAGATAAATATTTTATGGTCGGAGAAGAAAAAACAAAATATTAATGGAGGGCTCATGGGGTTCAAATGAGAGTATAAATTTCATAAAAAATAGAAGTTTATTTATATCATAAAGATGTTATTCTTGGTCATTGTATTTTATAGAAGTTTGAGTTTATTTGGAATAAACATGATTCAATGGTTTGGAGAAAGAGGTTGATGATATGAACCTAACATGCAAGTAGTGTGAAAAAGAAAAACAAAACTGACATCCTTTGAATGTGTGTGGGGGGGGGGTATCGATGAGCATGTGATCAAATATCTTATAGTTTCTAATTATCTAATTATATTATGATTCATCTATCAAGATATGATCCAATTTATTTCTCACTTGTCATTAATTAAATGTGGAATATTCTATATTTTGTTCACATTATGAAGTATAGAAAATTAAATGTGAGAAGACGTTTATATTGAAAAGATTCAAAATAATCCTAATCACTTCATTTTTAAGGAAATGTGTCTTACACCATGGGGTTGAGACCACCTATCCAACTATATATAATTACACATGACATGATTGTAACCAAAAAGGTAGATCAAAAAGAATTATTCAGGATAGGTAATCCCATGAAAAATTTTCCCCAAAGTTTAAGGTCTTGACATGTATATAGAAGAATGATGTGTAGTTTAAATTCATTCTTCACGGACTATAATATGAATCGTATACATATATTCAAGAAGACTGAATCATGTGGAAAATATGTCCATGTAAACTCTTTATCCCAAATTATTCATGTTTTATATTAAAGGAAAGTATTATAATTTGAATAATCACACCAATCAATAGAGTGTGATAAGGTTGGAAGGGTTACGGTAGGATGAGTGAATTAACCATTTCATTCATCCTGATTAGAGGATGATTGTTTAGAGATAGTGTCATCTTAGAAAAAATGTCTAAGATCTATGGATTATATATGAGTTGTGTATATTTTATATTTCTATTTTGATTATTTAATTTCTTAGTAATAGTAATGTTTAATGTGTTAATATATTTAACAATGTCGTACATGGATTTTTCAGACCCAGAGTTATGAAATATTAAAAAAAAAAATTGATGGGCTACATGGTTAGGTAACACCATTGTGCCCAGGCCACATGGTTTTTGCTAGCTGTGTGAAGAATTAATGTTCATAATAGAGTGATTCATGTCATTAGATTACCATGTGACCCTGTAATAAAGGCCATATTGTTTTGTTTTCAGATATTAGATTGTATGCGATTTCATGGTATGTTCAAAGTTTGACATTATATAGCCCTAGCTTGTGAGGGGGTGACATGGGATATGGTTGGGTAAATATTTTCTGAACAATGAGGACAATTGTTCTACTAAAATATTTTTCCTTTAAAACTTTGTAAAAATTAAAAATAATTACCTCATTATATTTTAATAACCCTCCTCGTTTATTTTTCTATCCCAGCAGATAAACCTCTCATCCCACATTTAATGATCTCTTCAATACTAACAAAATATTTAATCCTATTCAGTAGTTTGTTGTTCAATTCATGTGTTCTTTTCCTCGTTGGATATCCATTAGTGAGTTATTCAGTATATTGGATACTTTAATTATTTTTATATCAACTAAAGTTTTTGTTTTGGTGAAATCTAACATACACTATATTTTTGGAAATTCAGCTAATCTTTTGTCATCATCTGATTTAGAAATATTACATGCTGATTCAGGATGACTATGGTTCTATGGATCTTCTATGGTTAAACGAATGATTGTGTAAGGATTAAATGTGTGTGTTTATAAGGAGTAGAAATGGAATGAGTATGGATCTATGAGGACCCATCCATATAGGGCATGTTCCATGATGTTCAATGCCCATTGCCATTGGGTGAGGGGTTATATACTAGAGACCAGTATTCATATCACTAACATTGGGGTTCTTTATCCTATGTACTAGTACACATGCGCACATATCCAAGATCCTCTATGTTGAAATCTAAAAACTGGATAAACAATTCATGAATACATCTAAATCCCACAAGCATTGTAAGATAATAGGTAATGAAATGTAAATAGGATGAAATATAATCCAACTTAAAATGGACTAAAAATACAAAAATAAAATTAATTAAATGTACCATGTACAAGAAACCATAGAGACACACCTTAGTCTATCTAAATCAATAGGTATTTCATGATCCTAGACCCTCTAGGACAACATAACTAGTTTGATTGCCTTCACATGAAATTATAGGAGAAAAAATATCCCAAGCAGAGGTGAATAAAACAATACCAAGTAGGACAACCCAAAACTATAAATAATATAATACAAGGATTAAAATCACAACTCCACATGAATATTTTGATAAGACATATAACCATAATATACTGATATACTCAACAAAGACAAACTGTCTCAAGGTAATGTCACAAATACAATTATAGCATTGGATTTTTAATCGAAGGATCTATATAGCACTCATCTGGGTGAAAACAATACATTTATCAAATGTAATTGATGATGTTTTTATTAGATTTAATTTTTTTGGGTCTCATTAGAGGAATTATATTCATAATGTCTGAATAGATATGCTACACAGAATGTGTATAACAAAAAAGGCCATGTGGGTATAGCAACATCCCAATCTAGAATAACCAACTAAGTATAAGATTAGTCCCCAAGTTGTATTGATATAAAAGATAACATGAACAACATCTATGGGTATAAAATGATAATGGATCGAATAATAGGCCTTAAAAAACGCCCTAAAAACATTAACTAGTATTTCCAACTAAAGGGATCATCCTCTGAAATTTTTGTACATGACACTATACTAACCTTCAAAGAATGGATATATTGATACCACCTTATTAATATATTACATGATATATAGGAACAAGTATCCATATTTTATTTTAATTATTACATAACATGTACTAGTAGCACATGACATGTCCCTTAGCCGTTGTTTCCTGACCAGGTAAATAGCTAGTGCTTGTGACTGTGAAGTAGTATAAGGCATGCATGTTCTGGTGTACTCATGGATGTGTCCATGTAACACATGAGGTACATTCGAAGCAAAATATTATGGGTCACAAGACATGTGATAGGTTCATATGTCATGTGATACAAAACCTCAATTGAAATCCATAATTTCCACTCTGATGGTACCATATGTTGTATTCTTCTAGAACACATGCTGGGTACTATGGGATATCACAGATCGTGTGATATTATCCAATGTATTAACATACATCTATTTTGTAGCCGAATCCTATACTTCTATTATCAATCATGTAGTGGAAGTCCGATCTGGTTCACTCGATTATGATCTTCATGGATGGCACAATTTTGTGAAGACCTTCTTTGTTATGGAATCATCCCAAACCACCACCATCTATACACATCCAATAACACGACACCTAAATTATTTATTATATATCAATATTCAAAATTCTACCATCATATCACCACCCATGCACCATACCAGGTCCATATATGGTATACCAAATCTTTTCTCTATGAAATGGGTGTGCATTGATTGATTCCTCAAAATTTGGTTCAACGCACCAGGAAAAAAAACCATAGTGATGAATGACGTAATGGGAAAGAAAAAACGAAATAATAATTAATTGTAATGTAAGTCATATAATTATAATGAAAACCTAGATTTATTTCTATTAATTTTATGTGTGGAGATATGTAAAATAAACAACAATAAAATTCTGAAATCTGAATAGAAAATATCCCACACCTGAAATACACACGATTCATGAATAAAATCATTATTTTATTTATTCGTGTTCATCAATGGAAAATATTGGGATACCTAAATAACATACTTCCAAGTTTTCAGTTGATCACTGATGAATAATTATTTTGTGTCAAGGTCACAGGTGGGATCCCATGATTCTATAGCACACAAAATGCAAAACTATGATTTAGTTGTCCTACTTCCATGAAATCTCATAAAACAGATGAAATGAATCTCGTTGATTTGTTGGGAAACTTTAAAAACCATGAAAATACCTAATAAGTGAGTTTATTAGTATTTTATTAGGTATCTACATCAATGAACAATTAAATTAGTAAATTTATAATATTTTATTAATTTTTGACACACACAACAACTTTTTAAAACACTACCTATTTCGATAATGGTTTTGTCACACATAAGGTACGTCCCATGTTTTGAACTCAATAGAACCATTATATTTTGTATTTGGACCACTATTTAATAATAATTCAACTTTTTCATGAAAATTACTCACTCGTGTAATGTAATATATTTAATATATTTCAATTATTTATTCTATGAACACCAGGATTTAGAAACACTTATCAGCTCATCACCTGGTCTTGAAACAAATCCATACAATATGATAAAATACTAAAATTGAAGTCAGAGTCATTTCATCCTCCCCACAATGGGGTTTTATATCGTGAAATGTCGAAAAATAATGACTGTTTAAAATGATGTTAGTTCTGTGGAGGCATCTGAGCCTCCTGATCCCATGGGGTCGCCTGAAGGTTTTCATGCTTTGCAGTAATAGTCACTGAATGACAAAACCTCCGATGATGGATCCTATAATGTTAATCATTCCCTCTATAAAGTACTCAATAGAGATATCACTATCACCAATGTCTGGCTTTCCGTAGTGGATAAGTTTTGATTAATTGTGCACATGCCTCCATAGATGCATCTTGTGGAAGACATCTTATACCCAGTCTGACTATGGTGGTAGTTTTTAATTGTATGCCACCAATACAAATTTACATATTATATATAATGGCCCAATCAATCCTAGATATATCTTTTCTCCACATCCATAATCTCTCCAATCCATGCTATGGTGATCCCCATATGAACACATATTCTTTCTCTTCGAACTTTAGAGTCCCCAATTGTCTATCTTTAAAGGAAATATGATTGATATGTGCTTTACTCACCTACTCCTTGATTATCTGCACCATCTATCTAGTGGTTTGATCCTACACTATGGTCCTAAGTACCTACTCTTATAGGTCAGTACAAAAAATTGTTGACCAGAAAGAACTACCATGCATGGCCTCAATTGGTGATATACCGATGCTTAAATTGTAGGTATTTTTGTAATCATTTTAAACTTGGTGATCCTAAAAATTATTTTCAATGTCTATCATTCAATGTTACAACATTTTCGTATTAAATAGAATGGTATTATCATTATGCCTATCATTATAGGGGTAAAAATCTATGTTCAAACACAGTTGAGTCCAAATATCATCCTAAAATACATTACATAATCGATGTGTGAAAGAGGCATCGAGGTTGGAATCTATCATCAAAGAATCCTCATTGATTCAGACTATCTGCTTCACATTGAGGTGTCCCAATATCTCTAATAAACTCATCTCTCAAATTTCTAGTACGTGGTAAAACATTGTGAGTGTGTCTATGATCACTGAGTTGAAATCATGTCCCTAAGATGTACATGATAACACTATCATAAAAACCATGGATATCTCGTCCCACATATACTCGAGTACATTAAGGGTTATATCAAATCTTTCTAAAATATGTTTCTCAGCCTTCACTTGCTAGAAAGTAAGGAAACAAGAGACAAACTTCACAACTCCCTTCTTCATTCATGGAACAAAAATAATCTCATAGGTCTTGGTACATATTTTTCCCACTAAGATTTATCTCCAAAAAGAGAATATCATAATATCTCATAAAATCCTCCCGCAATGTCACCAATACCATCGTGAATACTATAAAAAGAACGATATTCCCACAACCATAAAAAATCTATCAGGATCATGTCTAATGGATATTTGAGTCCATGGGGTCTCATATTTAGCATCCCTATACTATACCTCTTAAACAGTCTGAAAAATAAGAGGGGTAGCAACCAAATTCTATAGGTAATCAGTTATATCTCCATATACATTGGGGCCAACTACTCATATTCCTTACTCAAAAACTTTGAAGTAGATCTGATACTGAGTGACTCTACTACCAAGATCACCTTTCCATGAGTATAGACAATATCGAAGTCATAATCCATGAGGAACATTATCAATCCCCTTCATCCAAAATATAATCCTTATGATATAATTTATTATTGAGACAGTTTAGGTAATACTTGTAACACCCGAGACTTTTATGTTATATAAACTATCAAAGGAATCTTTTTCTACACAACACTTGCTTGGCTTGCTTTGCACGCAATCGCGACCTTCCTCGATAGCTTGCGTCGTACGCAATACCGAGTTTCACTAAACAACAATATGCTATTAAAACTAGCCGTTATGAATAGTAATAACCACTTTTTAAAATTTTATAAATTTTATTTTTTCAAAATGGACTTCATTTTTGGACTCAGAATATCGAAATTAGCCTAGGGTGAAATTTTGGTATTTTTCTGAAAATTTTCAATTTTTGATGAATAGTGAAACCACTAAGTGGTAGGTTAAAAACTGAATTTTGCATAAAACTTAACTTTACCGCTTCTGTGAATGGAATTTCGAAAATCCGACAGACACGGTTGATATCAGTAAGTAAAATGTGGTTCAATGAGATAAAAATAATTTTTTGGTGAATAGTAACTTTTTACGATTTTTACCGCGGTTAATAGTAAATAGGGTAACTAAGGGTAAATATGATATCAATATTACCCTAACACATGTCCTAATTATATTGGACAAGTGTAATTCGACCAAAAAAAAACTTAGGAATAAAATATGACCATTTAGGCCCACTTGGATTAGATTAGGACATTTATTATTAATTTATTTAAAGAAGGGTTAAAATAGTTAAAATCAAAGTTTAATAAGTAAATCATTTTTAATATGGGGTTATACATAAGATAAATTCTATTGTAAATATTCATTAGAAAGATAAAACGATTTCCTACATGATTATATTTTATTTGTAATTTGTAGACATCAAATAATTTAATTTTTTTATGACACAAAGATGATGGAGTAATTATCTTATTAATGAAATATTGACAAAATTGATAATATAAATACCAAAATAAATGTAATTTAAGACTTTTTATGAATTCCACTAATTTTCTAGGTTACTATGATATATTAATGTTGATTTAATCAACTTTGTTCGAACATATAATTCTGTTATGACTTTCCCAAAAATCATATATCAAATAGTGTCAAAATTGACACAAAATAGTTTTTAAATCAAATATTATATTATTAATTGTTATTTTATTCCTAAAAATCTAAGGTTCGGCCAAATGACTTAGATATGAATATATATATTAATAATAAACAATTTGGGGTTCGTTTGGCATGTTATAGTAAGTGTATTAACCATATAGTGAAAGAGAACAAAAAGACACGGTAAAAGTTAAATTAATTAACTTAGAGTTAAATCTAATTGATAAGGTTAAACTAATACCCTAAACTTGTCTAAATCCTATTGGTTGATAGGATTTAGACCCATCCCCACTTTAGCTTCGAAATAAGACCCTTTGGAACCATTATAAACCGATTTTGACTTTAATATAAAATAATATTTTGAGATATTCCTAAGGTGCCCCTCTCCACCCTTATAAAAGGGCACCTCCTCCCCCTCCTCCTCACACCAATTTGAGCACTCAAGCTCGGCCAACCCCTGCCATTTTCTCCTCTCCACTTCCCTAGAATAATCCTAGAGGTCCTGGTCTTCTTCAAAGACCAATCTTAGTTGCTTAAGTGGAGGATTCAAAGAGCCGTTCCAAAGAAGAGGTAATATCCATTACCGATCTTTTCAATTTCTTTCTTCTTCAACTTCTTCTTCTTTAGTTGTTTCATGATAAAGTAATAACATCAGTATTACTTACATACTGATATGTTATTATAAATATGAAACAACCCTAATTCACCTTCTATCCATCCTACGGAAAAATGAAATCACCGCGCGTGCGTACGTATGGAATACCGTCTCCACGCCGTGGTGTAATCTATTTTTCCACCATCACCTTACAAGGATGGTTATAATGGTGTAATAAGTAACTATATATGATTATTATGAAGTAATATTGATACTTAAATAATATATATATATACTCCAATACAATTCCATGATCATAGGAACGATATCATCACTCGTGCGTACGTACGGAATACCGTCTCCACGATGTGATGCGACTCGTTCTACATGATCTTAATTTCATAATGATTATATAAATGAATTGAATGAATGAATATGGTATATACTACACTAATACCATTCTGTAAATGAATTATCTATAACCTAAAGATAAGAATAAGAATTTATTCGACAAAACACGCATAAGTACAAAAAGTTATAAAGACCCGAGTAACAAGTAACAATGAAATATTACTAACAAGAAGCTAATAATATGACCATATATGATATCATATCAATATGTATGATTCTGGAATAAGTCAATAACATTATTTAAACCATTATACAGGAGCTTCGGACACGAACAAAGCAAATCGGACCTAAGGTAAGGGAAATATCACAATCTCACTTTTATCCGAGATTGTTTTTACTTTGGTAATTACTGGGGTGTATTTTATCATCCACATCCATGTTCCCTCAATATGTAATATTATTTCCATCATTCTACAATAGTTTATATCCCATTTTACCCTTCGGTGGGTTTTTAGTAAAAGATATGAAAGGAATCGTTTTTCGTTTTTCGTACGAGGTACTTTTTGACTTTTCCGACAAAAGTACGAAGAATGTTTTTTTTTAACTTATACGGCATGAATGGATTTTTAAAACATTATTTCCAAGAAGCTTCATTTACAAGTTTTCAAGTTTATTTTTAATCAACTTCTTTTATTTTAAAGTTGTATGACATGTTATGAAAGGAAAAATGTTTTTGAAGAAGAAAGGATATTTTCCTCAAGAATGGAGTTCAAGTGTTTTATCAAAATTATTTTCCATCTAAGATAATAAAGGGTTCTGTTTTTATCCCTATTATTAAATTGATTTGATCATGTTGTGATGGAATTATTTTTATGAATTCCTTTATCTTATATGAATTGATTTATGATGTCATGATGTTTCAAGAATCCCATTTTTGTTACATGTGTTATACGATGATGTATGATTTATGATTATGTGGAACACATAAGAAAGGATTCATTATAAGATGGGTGGGACCTATATCTCCCTCCAATGCATTGGGTAATGATTTTATATCTCATGATATAGACATGGCTGGAACGGAAGGTTATTTCGGTTCAGTGATACAGGACTGAAACGAGGAGTGAACTCGGTTCAGAAAGGGACTTTGTCCACTAAGATAGTCTTGGCAATGAGTCATGACTAACAAGAAATGATTTTCCATGATTATGTGTGCATGCCACAAAGTTTCAAGTTTTATGTTATGATTATGGGGATCTTATTTTCACTTCTATGATTTATTCCATGTTAAGATATTATGATCTCTTTTGCAGGTTTTGATTTTCATAAAGATATGATATGATTTTTATTTCCTTTATTTGCCCTTGCTGAGCATTTGAGCTCACCCTTTTATGTTTTCTTTTCCCCAGGTCAGGAAGATGGATATTAAGTAGAATATGCTAAAAGGGACCCTAGATATGATGAAATAAATAGGAGACACTATAGAAGATTTATGAACCAGTTGTTTATGTTTCCCAGTTTCTAAAGACACTATACCTATACGGTCCTTTGTGGTTTTTTCATATGTTGTAATAAGTGTGCTTCAATTTTGATGTATTAACAATGTATGTAAAGTATGGGTCGTTATAGTTGGTATCAGAGGAAAGGTATAGTCAACCTTTGGAAACTAGGATGTGAAAGCCTTAGTAAGAACCCTAAGGATAAGTCTAAGCATAGAACACAATCTTAGTGTTTTAGAAATGGCCTTGAATAACCTAGGATAAGACCTTAAGCATGAAAATTTTATTCTTGAATTATGTGGTTTCCTATTATAATTAGTGTTGCTCACACTATTCTTCTTGGTTTTAGTCAATGGCTGGAACCCGAAGGAACCGTGTTAATGCGGAATGCGATGGGCAATGCAATGATTGTCCCCCTGAGCAACCAAACGATATGGGAGCTGGAATGCAAAATCTTGTAGCCATGCTCACACAACTTTCTCAAGCTATGAATCATGCAGGATTTCCAAACGAACAAAGGAGGGAGCAACATTCTGTTGAATCCTTCATGAGGCAGCGTCCACCTTCTTTCAGCGGGTCTACTGATCCATTAGTTGCTGAACAATGGATTAGTACTACTGAAAAGATATTTTCAGTTCTTCAATGTTCTGAGCATGATAAAGTCATCCTAGCAGTGTATCGTTTGGAAGGAGATGCGGATCAATAGTGGAATCTTGTTAAGAATACGAGGCAAAGGGATGAAATTGAGTCTATGGAATGGGACGAGTTCAAGAACTTATTTTTCAATAAGTACTTCCCTCGTATTCTCCGAACAAAGATGGAGAAAGTGTTTCTTGAACTGAAGCAAAGGGATGATGAATCTGTTGGTACCTATGAAGCAAATTTTACCAGACTTGCAAGGTACGCTTCTGGTATTATTATCCAACCTTAGAGTAAGATCGATCGATTCTTTAGTGGCTTAAAACCAAGTCTTCGAAGGGCGTTAGCCATAAGGGACTTCAATAGCTACGAGGAAATCGTTCGATGTGCTCTCAAAGTCGAGATGGAGATTGGAGTAACCCATCAGTCACATGGGTTTGATAAGAAGAGGAAGATGGAATTCAAAGAAAAATCTAAAGAGCACACGGAAAAGAAGATGAACTTTCCCTTGTGCTCAATGTGTGGAAAGAAACATGGAGGGAGTTGTCTTAAAGGGACAAGTAAATGTTTTAAATGTGGAAAGGAAGGTCATCGGGCATTTGAATGCCGTGATAATGGGAAGAAGATGTCTAATGATGCAAACAAAGGAAGGGATACACAGAATGAACCTACTACACTTCAATGTTTCAAGTGCAAGGAGATGGGGCATTATGCCAATCAATGCCCAAATCCAAGGGTTGATGATGATGGTCGACGTCAACAAACTCTTAAGGCTAAAGACAAAGGAAAGTCACATGCAATTTCTATCAGCGATGTGGAGTACGATAACGATGTGGTGAAAGGTACACTTACCATCCACTCTAAAGTAGCAAATGTTTTATTTGATTCTGGATCCACCAACTCTTTTATTTCTAAAGAATTTTCTAAGGGTATCACCATATTACCTCAACAATTAGATGTTGAGTTAGCTGTGACAACACCTAATGGCACATCAATCGCATCAAAAGTTTATAATTCTTCTCCGATCGAAGTTTGTGGGAAAGTGCTTCCTGCAAATCTTGTGATCCTTCCTTTAGTGGAATTTGATGTGATTCTTGGCATGGATTGGCTTTCTCTACATGGAGCTCATATCAATTTCCAAAGAAGGGAAGTCACATTTCATATTCCAGATCAACCTACGATCGTCTATCAATGCAAGGATGAACATAACCTTCCAGTGGAAATTTCTTCCATCTTATGGTTATTGATTCCACTAAATGAAGGTTATTTATCTCAAATGGTTGGTGAGAAACTCACGATTAAGAATATGCCCATTGTACGGGAGTTTGATGATGTCTTTCCGGAGGAATTGCCGGGTCTTCCACCAAATCGTGAAGTTGAGTTTTCAATAGAACTCGTACCGGGTGCTTTGCCTATTTCAAAGACACCTTATAGAATGGCCCCAATTGAGTTGCGGGAATTGAAGAAGCAACTCCAAGAGAATCTTGATAAGGGATTCATACGCCCTAGTGCGTCACCTTGGGGAGCACCTGTTCTATTTGTTAAGAAGAAAGATGGATCAATGAGACTTTGCATTGATTATCGAGAACTTAACATGATCACTATCAAGAACAAATATCCTCTCCCACGCATTGATGACTTATTTGACCAACTACGCGGAGCTCAATACTTTTCCAAGATTGATCTTCGTTCAGGGTATCATCAATTAAGGGTCAAAAGGGAGGTTATACCAAAGACGGCTTTCCGTACAAGGTATGGACACTATGAATTTATAGTGATGCCATTTGGTCTTACTAATGCCCCTGCTATCTTCATGGATCTAATCAATAGAGTCTTTAGAGACTATCTTGATCAATTTGTGGTAGTCTTTATAGACGATATTCTTGTCTATTCAAAGAGCAAGTAAGAGCATGAATATCACTTGAGAATTATATTGAAGACCCTGAGAAAGGAGAAGCTTTATGCCAATTTTACCAAGTGTGAATTTTGGCTTCAAAAAGTTGCATTTTTGGGTCACATAATCTCAAAAGAGGGGATATCTGTGGATCCAGCAAAAACAGAGGTTATCGAAAGATGGTCAAGACCAACAACAGTAACTGAGATCCGAAGTTTTCTTGGTTTGGCTGGATATTATCGACGTTTTGTAAAAGATTTTTCACGATTATCTAATCCAATCACCAAGTTGACTCGGAAGGGAGTTAAGTTTGTCTGGACAGAGGAATGTGAAGAGAATTTCAAGGAGTTGAAAAGAAGGTTATCCAGTGCACCTGTGCTCACACTGCCTTATAGTGGAGAAAGGTTTGTGATCTACAGTGATGCATCCAAGAAGGGATTGGGGTGTGTTCTTATGCAAAATGATATGGTGATAGCTTATGCCTCACGACAGTTGAAAATCCATGAGCAAAATTACCCAACACATGATTTGGAGTTGGCTGCGGTAATCTTTGCATTAAAGATTTTGAGGCATTACCTTTATGGTGAAAGGTGTGATATTTATACTGATCATAAAAGTTTAAAGTATATTTTCACACAAAAGGAGCTGAATATGCGCCAAAGAAGATGGTTGGAGCTGATTAAGTATTATGACTGCTCAATCCATTACCACCCTGGGAAAGCAAACAAGGTGGCAGATGCATTAAGTCGACAAGACCATGCTAGTTTATCCATGATGAGGATCACAAAAGATCCAATATTTATGGATTTACAAAGGATGGATCTTGTAATTATAATGGAAGGGGAAAAATCTTATCTTTCTCAAATGAATGTTCAACCATCTATACATGTGAAGATTAAAGAGGCACAGAAAGAAGATGTCGAGTTACAAAAGAAGGTGAGAAATATTCCTGAATTCAACCTTGATTGTGATGGGATAATAAAGTTCAGGAATCGTGTTTGCGTTCCTCCCATCCCCGAATTAAAGAAAGAGCTGCTGGATGAGGCTCATAGTTCATCATTCTCTATTCATCCTAGAAGCACGAAGATGTATAGGGACCTGAAAGAGTACTTCTGGTGGGATGGCATGAAAAGAGATGTTGCTGAATATGTCTCTCGATGCTTGGTTTGTCAACAAGTTAAAGCTGAGAGACAGAAGTCTAAGGGGATGTTACAACCATTACCCATACCCGAATGGAAATGGGAAAACATCACTATGGACTTTGTCACAGGACTTCCTAAATCATCCAAAGGCAATAATGCTATCTTGGTCATAGTTGATCGTCTTACAAAGTCTACACACTTCATTGCTATTAGAGAGGATTTCTCTCAAGATCAGCTTGCCAAGATATATGTAAAGGAAGTGGTAAGATTGCATGGAGTACCACTTTCTATTATATCTGATCGAGATCCGAGATTTACCTCGAAGTTCTGGCGAAGTCTTCAGCATACTCTGGATACAGAGTTGAGTTTCAGCACTGCTTATCATCCCCAGACAGACGGTCAGTCTGAGAGAACAATTCAAACCCTAGAAGATATGTTGAGAGCTTTCTCTATGGATTTCAAAGGAGGTTGGGATCAACACCTACCTTTGTTGGAATTTTCTAATAATAATAGCTTTCACTCCAGTATTCAGATGGCTCCTTATGAAGCTCTCTATGGAAAGAAATGCAGGACTCCAACTTGCTGGGATGAAGTTGGGGAAAGAAAGCTATTAGGACCTGATCTCGTTGATGAAATGGCAGAAAAGGTTAGATCTATTCAACAACACATAAGAGCAGCTCAGAGTCGACAGAAAAGTTATGCCGACAACCGAAGAAAAGACCTAGAGTTTGAAGTGGGCGATAAAGTGTTCTTACGAATATCTCCCTGGAAGAGGGTTATGAGATTTGGAAAGAAGGGGAAGTTGAGCCCTAGATATATCGGTCCTTTTGAAATACTGGATCGTGTTGGGAAGGTAGCTTACCGATTGGCGCTTCCACCGAATCTCTCTCAAGTTCACGATGTGTTCCATGTATCTCTCTTGAGAAAGTACATACCAGATCCTTCACATGTACTCAGCTCAGAAGTTGTACCGCTGGAGCAAGATCTTTCTTATGAAGAACAGCCGATAGAGATTCTGGATCGTAGCGAAAAAGTCCTACGAAACAAGACCACTCGCTTGGTGAAAGTTTTATGGAGAAACCACCAACTTGAAGAAGCTACATGGGAGCTTGAGGATATGATGAGGGAGAAGTATCCTCATCTGTTTGTTGCAAAGTGACGAATTTCGAGGGCGAAATTCTTTTTAAGGGGGGTAGAATGTAACACCTGATACTTTTATGTTATATAAACTATCAAAGGAATCTTTTTCTACACAACACTTGCTTGGCTTGCTTTGCACGCAATCGCGACCTTCCTCGATAGCTTGCGTCGTACGCAATACCGAGTTTCACTAAACAACAATATGTTATTAAAACTAGCCGTTATGAATAGTAATAACCACTTTTTAAAATTTTATAAATTTTATTTTTCAAAATGGACTTCATTTTTGGACTCAGAATATCGAAATTAGCCTAGCGTGAAATTTTGGTATTTTTCTGAAAACTTTCAATTTTTGATGAATAGTGAAACCACTAAGTGGTAGGTTAAAAACTGAATTTTGCATAAAACTTAATTTTACCGCTTCTGTGAATGGAATTTCGAAAATCCGACAGACACGGTTGATATCAGTAAGTAAAATGTGGTTCAATGAGATAAAAATAATTTTTTGGTGAATAGTAACTTTTTACGATTTTTACCGCGGTTAATAGTAAATAGGGTAACTAAGGGTAAATATGATATCAATATTAACCTAACACATGTCCTAATTCTATTGGACAAGTTTAATTCGACCAAAAACAAACTTAGGAATAAAATATGACCATTTAGGCCCACTTGGATTAGATTAGGACATTTATTATTAATTTATTTAAAGAAGGGTTAAAATAGTTAAAATCAAAGTTTAATAAGTAAATCATTTTTAATATGGGGTTATACATAAGATAAATTCTATTGTAAATATTCATTAGAAAGATAAAAATATGTCCTACATGATGATATTTTATTTGTAATTTTTAGACATCAAATAATTTAATTTATTTATGACACAAAGATGATGCAGTAATTATCTTATTAATGAAATATTGACAAAATTGATAATATAAATACCAAAATAAATGTAATTTAAGACTTTTTATGAATTACACTAATTTTCTAGGTTACTATGATATATTAATGATGATTTAATCAACTTGGTTCGAACATATAATTCTGTTATGACTTTCACAAAAATCATATATCAAATAGTGTCAAAATTGACACAAAATAGTTTTTAAATCAAATATTATATTATTAATTGTTATTTTATTCCTAAAAATCTAAGGTTCGGCCAAATGACTTAGATAAGGATATATATATTAATAATAAACAATTTGGGGTTCGTTTGGCATGTTATAGTAAGTGTATTAACCATATAGTGAAAGAAAACAAAAAGACACGGTAAAAGTTAAATTAATTAACTTAGAGTTAAATCTAATTGATAAGGTTAAAATAATACCCTAAACATGTATAAATCCTATTGGTTGATAGGATTTCGACCCATCCCCACTTTAGCTTCGAAATAAGACCCTTTGGAACCATTATAAACCGATTTTGACTTTAATATAAAATAATATTTTGAGATATTCCTAAGGTGCCCCTCTCCTCCCTTATAAAAGGGCACCTCCTCCCCCTCCTCCTCACACCAATTTGAGCACTCAAGCTCGGCCAACCCCTGCCATTTTCTCCTCTCCACTTCCCTAGAATAATTTTATAGGTCCTGGTCTTCTCCAAAGACCAATCTTAGTTCCTTAAGTGGAGGATTCAAAGAGCCGTTCCAAAGAAGAGGTAATATCCATTACCGATCTTTTCAATTTCTTTCTTCTTCAACATCTTCTTCTTTAGTTGTTTCATGATAAAGTAATAACATAAGTATTACATACATACTGATATGTTATTATAAATATTAAACAACCCTAATTCACCTTCTATCCATCCTACGGAAAAATGAAATCACCGCGCGTGCGTACGTACGGAATACCGTCTCCACGCCGTGGTGTAATCTATTTTTCCACCATCACCTTACAAGGATGGTTATAATGGTGTAATAAGTAACTATATATGATTATTATGAAGTAATATTGATACTGAAATAATATATATATATAATCCAATACAATTCCATGATCATAGGAACGATATCATCACTCGTGCGTACGTACGGAATACCGTCTCCACGATGTGATGCGACTCGTTCTACATGATCTTAATTTCATAATGATTATATAAATGAATTGAATGAATGAATATGGTATATACTACAATAATACCATTCTGTAAATGAATTATCTATAACCTAAAGATAAGAATAAGAATTTATTCGACAAAACACGCATAAGAACAAAAAGTTATAAAGACCCGAGTAACAAGTAACAATGAAATATTACTAACAAGAAGCTAATAATATGACCATATATGATATCATATCAATATGTATGATTCTGGAATAAGTCAATAACATTATTTAAACCATTATACAGGAGCTTCGGACATGAACAAAGCAAATCAGACCTAAGGTAAGGGAAATATCACAATCTCACTTTTATCCGAGATTGTTTTTACTTTGGTAATTACTGGGGTGTATTTTATCATCCACATCCATGTTCCCTCAATATGTAATATTATTTCCATCATTCTACAATAGTTTATATCCCATTTTACCCTTCGGTGGGTTTTTAGTAAAAGATATGAAAGGAATCTTTTGTCATTTTTCGTACGAGGTACTTTTTGACATTTCCGACAAAAGTACGAAGAATGTTTTTTTTAACTTATACGGCATGAATGGATTTTTAAAACATTATTTCCAAGAAGCTTCCTTTACAAGTTTTCAAGTTTATTTTTAATCAACATCTTTTATTTTAAATTTGTATGACATGTTATGAAAGGAAAAATGTTTTTGAAGAAGAAAGGATATTTTCCTCAAGAATGGAGTTCAAGTGTTTTATCAAAATTATTTTCCATCTAAGATAATAAAGGGTTCTGTTTTTATCCCTATTATTAAATTGATTTGATCATGTTGTGATGGAATTATTTTTATGAATTCCTTTATCTTATATGAATTGATTTATGATGTCATGATGTTTCAAGAATCCCATTTTTGTTACATGTGTTATACGATGATGTATGATTTATAATTATGTGGCACACATAAGAAAGGATTCATTATAAGATGGGTGGGACCTATATCTCCCTCCAATGCATTGGGTAATGATTTTATATCTCATGAGATAGACATGGATGGAACGGAAGGTTATTTCGGTTCAGTGATACAGGACTGAAACGAGGAGTGAACTCGGTTCAGAAAGGGACTTTGTCCACTAAGATAGTCTTGGCAATGAGTCATGACTAACAAGAAATGATTTTCCATGATTATGTGTGCATGCCACAAAGTTTCATGTTTTATGTTATGATTATGGGGATCTCATTTTCACTTCTATGATTTATTCCATGTTAAGATATTATGATCTCTTTTGCAGGTTTTGATTTTCATAAAGATATGATATGATTTTTATTTCCTTTATTTGCCCTTGCTGAGCATTTGAGCTCACCCTTTTATGTTCTCTTTTCCCCAGGTCAGGAAGATGGATATTAAGTAGAATATGCTAAAAGGGACCCTAGATATGATGAAATAAATGGGAGACACTATAGAAGATTTATGAACCAGTTGTTTATGTTTCCCAGTTTCTAAAGACACTATACCTATACGGTCCTTTGTGGTTTTGTCATATGTTGTAATAAGTGTGCTTCAATTTTGAAGTATTAACAATGTATCTAAAGTATGGGTCGTTATAATACTATATAATAAAACTCTCACCCATACTGCAGTGTGACAAAAATTTAGATTTAAGACTACCGTAGCTAACTCACGATCCTGGGTCATATGGTTCAGATCATATAGTCCAAACTAAAATAAACCAAAGAAATGACAACATTCATCTTCGTATGAAGAGAACTAAGCCTGGTTCTTGATGCACTGAATAACACAACATTCATGACACTATCCTGTGAAAATATCAAGATGGGAGAACTATTTAATATCTATCTCATCTCCTGAAAAACCATCTAGAATCACTCCATTATCCAGAATTGAGAATCTGTCTTGGATCCGTCCAACATACTGGTGTAGATATTAGGGACCTTCCAACCTAAAGATCGATGTAGAAGTATATCACCTAGTAAGGAGGTTATCCTTGAACATCCTCAGGTATTAAATCCAAATACTACTCCACCACTATTGGGAACTGTAAAATAAAAAAATATTCAACACTGCTGGTCATGATAGTCCACTGATAATTAGTCATTTGCACCCTATAATGCATGAGTCCATCCAGTGCTAGCATGGTTTCTTTTTTCCCACAATAGAGAACTTTACCACATCGATGCAAACACATTACATCCTCTTACAGAAATAGATGATTAGAGAATTAAGTATTGATATAAATTTCATAAAAATATTATTTCATAGGGCCCCATAATTGCTACAATGTTATCCTATCATAATGTCTCAACTCCAATAGTGAGTTCACAATGATGGAACAAGTGCGCGATCATTGAGACATATCTAGTAAGAGTATTCATGAAAAAAGGTCGACCAAATGTATTAAATAAAATCTCAATGTCTAAAATGAAATATTTGGAAAAAATTAGTGACTAGAACATATTTATTTATGTACTACATCTAATTAATAGAAGACACGTATCATATTTTGTATCTTCCCCATAACTGTTTGATCATAATGGTTGACTAACGGTATCTTCCCCCGATCATGTCCTCCTACTCCCCAATCCTTTTATGGACCACCATGTTATGGTGGGGGTAAACATTTTGTGCTTTTACCACCTCTAGTTACTAACATAAATCATACTCCACACCTTCCCCCTATGAACCCATCTTCTCATGCTGAGGCCTCTACCATGGCATCCCATCTACAATCTCCCTACCAACCACATGGAAGTTCCAAAAGTCCCTCATCATATGTCCCCCATCATCACATGAGTATAACCAACTCTCCTTAGGCTGACTAAACCCATATTGTAGCACTAAATCAGAGACCCTCTATCCTAGGACCACCTATAGGAATTAATGACATAGCTAGTCCTTTATAATGTTTTTTATTTCCTAATGCTAAATGTGGTGGTCTTATGTGACAACATCAAGAAAACACTACATGTGTTTCCTATTCCATGACTATCTGAACAAATAGATATTACTCTATCACACAATAATTGGTATAATAGAATTAGGTAAAAAACTAGCTCATGATTTTATATGCATCCCTTGAAAAATGGTATTAGACTGATTGAACTGATAAAAACCATATCCTTAATGTCACTAAAGAGGATGGTAAGCCTCAATGAATACATAGATACTATCATACTACACTTCTTAATATGTCAAGGCTATTTCATTCATACAATCCCCAACATAGATGGATATAACTCTTCTTAAAAAATGAACTCTAACTTTAATAATACAATAGTTTCCACATCATAACACTTGGTCACACAACCCCACCGTCGTCCCATTGATCCACATATAATAATTTTATCTTGACCCACTGTGTGATCTATTATTCTCTTAATAAGATTGAAAAGTAATTTTTCTTCATTAATATATAATTTAGATTCATGTGGGTAGGGTGTACCAAAAAAACTGAGGGGTCATTGTTTATTAAAATCATGAAGTAGACTCATCCTATTTATCTAATCACGTAGAACTGTGGGCATCATGTAATGAACTATATGTGTTTGTTTAACTGGTTCAACTTTGGAATATTTCCCTATATCAATGCCTCATCTCTAAGGGTATTATTCTCATGATCCTGATGTGAAATCATATTTATGAAATGACATGTGAGGAGAATAATCAAGTAGGGTTGAGTATAAAAATATCGATAAGGACACACTTAATAAAAAAATACAAAAAGAATAACATTAATATATTCATAGATGTATATCTGAATCACATCAAACAAAAATATTCAGAAACACTTAATAAATACACAGACTCTCAAGGTAATTTCATAACATTAATTTCATCCTTGTATTCTTACTTGACGGTTATACATATAAATCATCTGGGAGAACACTTTCCTATAGTTATACATGAATAACAAGTTGTATCCCAGACGATTTTCTTATCATGTATCATCATAGGAAGGATACCCTAGTTGTCTGAAGATATATGATGCATAAAAAATGAGATCACACCGAAGGCCACATGGATACCAACAACCCAATTTGGAATAACCCTCTATACAGTGGATCAGTTTGTCTGTAGTGGTCTTCATGATGATTCCATGAAATCCGCCTTTGGTAGAAGATGATAGAGGATCACACTGCTAGCCTCATGGAAGGATTCTAAGAACTCTATCCATGAAGTCCTACTGAATGGGTCACTGTCCTATGTGAATGATGTGATTCCTTACTAACCCTCATGGAATGGATATAGTGAATTCACCCAAATAAAATATCTCCATGATATAGAGTAAATGGTCCTAAAAAATAAATTTAATAATTATATGTTGTGTACTAGTATTACGTGATGTTCCCATCTAACCCTTGATCCTTCCAATGTAAATGACATTCTCCAAATTCCATGTAGGATTACGTGGTGTTCCCATGATCATGTAGTTCTGGCTATGTATGTTTACCCTCTACGGTACATAAATAAACAATTTGATGTGTCATATTCCATGTGATAGGGTGACATTCTGTGTGATACTTAACATCAATCAGAAACCCATTCCACCATTAAAAGGGTTCTACACAATGAATTCTTCCAGAACACATACCCTCAACCATGATATTTCATAGATCCAGTGGGCTTATTCTCTATTATTAAATCCACTTATCTGGTACATAAATCCACCACCACCACCATCAATCACTCAATGGAAATCATATTTTGTCTAGCCAATGATGATTGTAATCGAAGATGTGATTTATGGATGCGTAGTATGATCGAGAATCATTTTGAACCATCACCACCCCAAGTATCCAAAACCACACTCATTAGTGATTGACCCAGACCACATTTTTTCACTGGAACCATCGTTATGAAATTGCAACACTATAATGTGTCTGAATCTACAATATCAAATTGATTCCATAAAATATGGGTGTGATACATTCTATTCATTAGTATTTGGGTCGACCCACCTTGTAAAATGAATGTAGGTGATGAAAAACTAAACATTTATAGAAAAGAACAAAGAGAAAAAAATACCACGTACCTTACCCAATTTTAATGTTGTCCTTGATTAATTTTTGTTATAATTACAATGAAAGAGAAATATGATAACCAATAAGAAATATTCCCAATCCCGAGTCACAATTATCTCATACACACAATATTGATGATCTAAAAATAAATTAAATTGTTAATTATTTCACATTCATTATTGGAGTCAATAATTTTAGTAAATCTAATTAAAAACATTGAACCTTTATTTGGATCTATTACTAATGATGAATAATAATGAATCATGATTTTTGGTGAGATCATCTGATTCTATTGTAAAAGGATTGTAGAACTGCGATCAAGATGTCATTTTCCCTAAGAAATATACCCTTCAAAGGATCCAATGGAACTCATTAATTTATATAGTTATGTGTATAAATCAATAAATAATCCATTACAATGTTTTTATATATATTATTAGTTTTATGTTTCAATAAAAAATTGATTAACTAATTTTTTTATTTTATTTATTTTTACTCCCACAAAAACATTTTCACAAACACCATATGCTGAGAAAGGTAGTATGAAATATATGGTAAAAAAATTCAATTAACTATCGGATTCCATTATATTTTTTATCTACGACTAACTTTATAAGTTATTTCATTTTTCAAGAAATCTACTAATGCATGCTATTTAAAATATTTAATATATTCCAATCATTTATTCTAGTTACACATAGGCTTGGAATGATGCATCGTCATAGAATATATTCTTGAAAATAAAAAATAATATATTCATAAATAATACATGGAAAATTAGAGCCATTATAAATTACATGGATGTGAAACACTAGTGTTTCTTAGGAGCAATGAAAGGATGAAAAAATATTATGCATGTGTGCTTACACCATGACTCTAAGCAGTAGCAACTGTATGAGTGTTTCTTACATGACTGTGGTTCCTTGGTGCTACGAATTATAAGTGTTGGTATGTGAATGGATTAATAAAATGTTCTTCCAAATATGGTGGGGAATATATAATTCTCACAGAATGAACTATATTATGGATGGTATCCCTGTCAACAAACAGGTGCATCACGATATTGTTACTTGAGGCATCGAATACCTAAAACAATGGGTATGATGTAGCTTGATGGGATGAATCAAAAATGTAATGCAATATTTATTAACATTATTAAACTATAATTATTTTTTATATCTTATTCATTGTGTTTCCCATTTATTCTTCCCCATGTCAGCCAATGTCGGAATCTTGATCTACTGATTGGTCGATGAATATGATAGGGTCTTACAACTATATTGGAGACCTGAAGTGGATTCTTGGGACCAAAATGGTTACCTCTAGGGGATTTCATAATAGGGTTTCACATTTATTATTCCTTATATTAGGATGTAATGGAATCTCAACCCACTAATGGGTTGGGGGATATCACTTGGTCATAAAATTGAGAAGGAGACCCAACATTGGAGAAATGGAGGTAATCAATTTTAAGAGAAGTTGATGGTTTTACTAAATTGGGATATTTCCCAACAATGGTGATTCATACCTATACTTATGGGAGGAATAATATCCCATGTGTTTTTGATGCCACATAATTGGGAACTATATAAATTTAATTGACATCTAATAGGGACCATTGTGGACCTCTTTAAGGTAATGTGTCCACAATGTGACGAAATGACGATTATGGTCATGTGATTAGGAAGAGATTAATTTCTCATTAATTTCATGCTTCCATGAAAAATTATCAATGTTTTTTAGATTTAAATTATAGATAAGTTGGTGGCCATATAATGTTCAACACATGATTCATATAATTCTCAACAAATTAAAAATATTGTTCCTATCTGGTGAGGAATCCCAAGGTCATCCCATAGGATATAATATTTCATAATTTCATATAGTGAGAAATAGTTTGTGGGATTTATTTTAAGTGGATGGTTTGGGACATACACTGATGGGGAATATTCTTGTTCAAACTATTATATAATTCAACAAAGATAATTCGCAAAATATATTAAAGTACAATTAGATTCATAGTATTTGAGGAAACAATGTTAATATTTTTAAATCATGGAGTTAGGATTATACTAATAGAAATATATAGAATAATGTTTTTAGGGATTCTAGAGCAATATCTTGACTCGCAGTGTAATCATATTTAATGGCTTGCATTATAGTATCTACAACCAACATTTCCCTAAGACAAACCAAAAATATGATAGTGTCACACTTGATTTTTCATGGGTACATCATTTTAAAATAAAGGACTATAAAATATTTCTATAACCACATATTTTCCTTAATCCTGAGTAGGGGTTCAATGCAGTACCCTTGAAAGTATAGATTAGTTGGTGTGATTTTATAAAACATTATTTCACTCTATTATATGATGTTTAAAAAATATGTAAATTGTTTTTTGAAACATCTCCCTATGTGGGAAAAATTTCAATGTGTTTAATAATAGTAATATTTCCTTAAAATGAGTTTTCATGGCGCTTGAAAAAAAGGAATGATTTTAGGAAAAACTATTTTAATTATCATTATAGTAAAGTAAAAATAAACTCACATTAAATTCCACGCTTTATGTGAAATAATTTTCCTTATATAAAAACTTGTTCAAATCCAACCATAGGTAAATACAATATTTAAAATTAAATCATGACATAATTTAATAAAATTTTAAGATTATGGGGTTGTGTGACCAGAGATCCCTACTACTAAAATAATAAATCCCATGAATTTTATTTAGGTTGATCCCACATTTATATACCCTTTGGCTATGTGTCAAAACATTTGGCATGTCTTATAGTTTCTTTTCATGTCATGAAAATAACATAATCTGATAAATTGCATTTTATTTTTTGTAGGAAAACCTTAATTCACATAGTGATTCATCAGTTGATGTCACCTTTTTCATGAAACTCAGTGGAATATATTTTTTAATTTCATACATTATTGGAATGTTGTCTGAAATTATAAACTATTCCAATGAATCACCATTAATAGAAAGTTTCAAATTTCATTCTCAAAATGATCAAAGATTTGGATCCATAAATCTATTTGGGTTCTACAACCAATCACATCATAACCAAGGAAATGATATAGACCCCTTTCTATGATTTTCAACATTCTACCTTTTTCTTATTAATGTTCTATTTCATCAATCACATGTTAAGAGTATATTTAATTCAATCATTCATAATAAAATAAAATTTTACTCTGGTTATTTATTCATTTATTTTATAAATATATAAGGAAATTTACTGTAACAAAATAGTAACTCTTATAATATCCATGATTAGATAAAAGAAACACATCCTGAATATAATATATAATATAGTTTATATTTCAATAACATAGTCCTCCAAAAAATTCATAAAGTGTAATATAATATATTTTCCTTGATATTTCAATGGAGAGTTAAAAAAATTAGTTCTATTAACTAATATGATTGATTTCTATTTAATTTAATTTCATAAATGGATATTTTTTTATATAATAAGGGTCAAAAAATTGAATTATTAAATTACTCCTTATTTTTAAATAAGTTATGATATTATGTATTTTTCATACCTCTTCATGAAAATACATTTCCACTATATTATTAAATAATACATTGTATGCAAGTAATGATATGTATTATTAATAATATCATGTTTATGAAATAATAACCACATCAAATGATATGAATATATGATGCAAAATATATGATATTCAATTTTTAATGGTGGGTTTCTTCTCATGAATTCCTCTCTAGATGATTACCAGGTTCTAAACATAATGGAAAATTCCCTCTTATTTAAGCAACCTACACCTAATAACCCTTATTATCTATGTCTAATCAGATTATGTTGTTTGAACATAGAAAAAATATTTAAGAATTTTAGTATAACACATTAGGGTTCTCATCATAGTGGGAAACATCTATATAATATAAATGTAATGTATACTCTATAAACATTATCACATTTAATTTATAATGAAGAAAAATAATCATTGATAATATATTTAATATTATTATAACACTTGAATCTAAATATAATCATATGAGCAATGTTGTATTTTATATACCAACAACCCTAAATGATGTCATCATAATGGCGAGGATTTACAATTTCTATGATATGGAATTATTTATGTCTCCGACATAACAGTACATAACATCGCATCTATAATTCTTTTAAAGAATATAAAATCGTTTAAAATTATATATTTTACAACTAAAAAACATCCTCTTTGCATTTTTATAGTGGTCCAATATAATAATGATTGTAGATAGAAAAATAACTAAATCAGCATACTACATGTTGATTTTATATGAAATAGAAAATAGTCAGTCATTTAGAAATATAAAATTTATCTCACTGAAGTCACAATTTCAATTGTGGGAACAATAAAAAGGATGTCATTAATAATGTTATCTAAAAAATATTTACAATTTATAGTGAAAGGATCCACATAATCTATCTTTTTTTAGCCTATTTATTTTAAAACATTCTTAAATGAAATATAGTGGGTTACTAAAAATTGTTTACCAAAAATCAAATTATTTTTATTTTATTAGAAACACAACATCCAAGAGTTCGTTTTAGGTATTGGTGAAATTATATAATTCATCATCTTAAGAAAATGAGTAAAATACTCCACATATAGTTTTATTTATTTTCATTATATGAAAATATACACTATCATTGTGTCACCATCATTGTACAAAAATGCATGATATATTTAATAGATGATAAATATTACCATTTATGGTTTCAAGCATATAATATGGGACTTCATAAAATTTATAATTATAATTTTTAATTGAATATGATGAAAAAATAATAACTAAAAGGATGAAAATTAAAAAAATATAATAATATGTGTGGAAAAATAACAAAATAATCATTGATTCAAGGGAGATGATATTAAAAAATATATAATTTTTTTATGTATTAATAAAATACATCCATGTTAAATTTTTTTTTTGATGCTTATGTGTTCAGTTTAATGTTGTATGATTCATACCAGCCTTGTTATAAGTGTTTCCAATATAGGTCCTCTCTAGTTGTTATTAATATATAATAAATGATCCCATAAAGTCACCAATAGATATTCAGATGCTATCAACTTTTTTTGATGCTTATGTGATCAGTTTAATGTTGTATGAGTCATACCAACCTTGTTATAAGTGTTTCCAATATAAGTCCTCTCTAGTGGTTATTAATATATAATAAATGATCCCATAAGGTCACCAATAGATATTCAGATTCTATCATATAGTTATTTATACCGTGAGTCATACTTTGTGAAATAATACAATCCCTCCTCTTTGATTTTTATGGTACACTTGATGTCTCTATCCTGAGGGTGGGAGGTGATGAAAAAATATCTCTTACCTTAGAAAAACCCCAAACATATTCTTGATAAATATAATTCACCACTGATTAAACATTGGAGTGAAATCAAGTCATTATAATATTTTTGGTTATCCCAATAAAATGATATATTATATGAATATATAGATCTTGGGATATAACATTGATAAATTTGACTAAGGCATTTATCAAATATTAAACACCATATATTAATTATGTAAATAATAATAAAAGCAATATTATTATTATAATTATAATAATATTTCATCGTTTGTAATAACATATGTACCGTTAAATATCATTTTCTTTAAAAAATTAATTAATATGTATTTTATGTTATATATTGCTTTTATCATTAACTTCTTATATCCTTTCTAGCCTACAAATACACCAATTTTTTTATTGATCATGAAATGAAAATAATATTATGCATTCATTAGATAAATATACACAATAATATGTAAATATTTAATTAATATGTGTTATATTTTATATTTCAAATAAATCCATGGGAAAATAAATTTTCTATTTAATGGTTTTGGATGTACATATTTATTTAGTGATCTTAATACTATATATAATAGTTATTAAAAAAATTTATCAGTAAATCCTATATACAAAAATTTCCTCATATAGGGGAGAAATTATTGATATGTACTGAGTATATCATACATGAATATTGAAACATTTTAGATGAATACTCAATACATAACAAAATATTACACACCACATAACCATAAAGGGTTAGTTACTCTAGAAAATAGAGTCAAAATAAACTTATTTCATGAAGCCTCTTCGCTATATCCAGCAATGTTATTCACAAACAAAACCCTTATTAGACATACCAAATTTAATTCCATTATTAATAACATAGGGAAATTTATACAATATAAATAGTTTATTCAGATACTGACTATGGGTTATAATATGATATATCAATCAATGACCATAAGTGAGAATAATACAAGAATAATGGGATGAATGGATTATCATTTCTCATGAAAGTCACACACATTTAGTAAATATCATTAGTGATTTTCTAATGAATCATAAAAAACATTCATGAAAAATAATAGTACTATATCATCCATATTTATCCTTGATCCATGGGAAACAATCATATTTTAAAACATTACTTTTTTACATACAGTTGGGAATAAAAAATAATTTCCTCTTTCATGGAACAATTAAAACACTCTAATAGTGGATAATGTACTATAGTTAATTGGTATAACTCTATATTTTATAAAATTCATTGTGAAGAAACACTTTTAATACAATAATGTTTTATTATAAAACATACTGAACTTTTTTTAGTCACCAATCTAGTCCATAATGTCTCACGAGATGTAATTCATTTCCAAATGAATTTGGGGGATATATAATTCTCAGACATACCATTAGATATGTAAAACCATACATTATTGTGACATAAAATCATTAAAACATTCATCATATCATCATATCAAAATGAATTTAATAAAAATATTTAATAATATTTACATCAATTAATCATAAAATAATACATGGAAAATTAGAGTGTTTCATAAAGAATTATAACAACTCATGTATCCGAGGGGAAAATGGGTTTCATAGACTCATCCTTTTAAAATCATAATCATAATTGATTCACCAAAATAGAATTTGTTGTATCATAGTATTATATCTATAATACAACATAAAAATTTATATCAAAAGATAATGCTGATGAAAAATCCCTCCAAAATAGAATTATAACAATTCATGAAAAATAAGATAAATATCATTTTATTTTATTATATTTAAATAATAATAACTCCAAATATATTGTGAAAACTATTATCATAATAAAAAACGTATAATTTAATGTCATATTAAAATAGTGTTCAAAACTATAGGAAATTTGTTTCATGACATATATGTTGAAATAAAACAATACTTTCCAAAATTTAAAGAAAATTCAAAAATGTGTTTTAACTAAAAAATTTAAAAGAAATATATTAAATGATCTGTAATAAAAGTGAATTGTAGTAATAAAATTAAAATATTATTTTATATATAAAAATCCATAAAAAATTTTAAAATCATTGTTGAGGATGAAAAATTTCATAAACCAATGATAAAATGTGTTAGTTTTTTAAACATTTTCCAGAACATTTTATGTACAAATGGGAGGAAAATAGAAATAATAATTAAAAATTCATAGATTAAAAAGTGGATAAAAATATGTATGGGAAAAAATGATTAAAATTTTATAATTTCCTCAATGTATATTAATGAATGAACAATCCAAACTTAAAATTATATTACAACATAAATCATTACCTCTAGTCTTGTGTCGCTAAATAAGTATTTGAAAATCATTTATAATAAATAAATTGTTGATTAATTTTTATTTATATTAACTTATATAATTCCCTATTATATTATAATTACCATTTTATTAAATATTTATCATTGAAATGAACGTACAAGTTAACATTTCTCTATTTTCCCTGCATGTTTCTATTTGTGGTTATACTACATGATATTTGGTCATAATTTAATAATGTAATATATAATAATAACTTTATAGGTATAATATTTATTAATTATATACAAATTAGTAACCATTTATATAAAATCCGTGCAGAAATCATATTTTAACACTTCGTGGAAATGATAGTTCATATGTATGCATGAATGATGATTCCATGTTTTGATTGAAGTAATTAATGAAATGTAAATATTTTTTAACTATTATAGAATCATAATTATATCATAAATATCATATATATATATATTCATTACATTTTTCATCATAACCATCCATGTATGATGGAAATGAAAAATAAATCTAGTCACTTTATGGAGGTGGATGACCACAAGTATGGATGAGCGCCAATATAATTTTCTGATAAAAGGGGTAGAGATAAAAATTGATATACCATTAAAAACATAAAAATATAATGAATATACTTACTTAATTATTATAATACATATATTGATAATTTTTATGATGTTTAATAAGAAATAAAAACGAAAACGTTTTATATGAAAATATACCACTTCTCTGGGTATCATCATTTGAAAATAACATTAAAGTTTATTGAATGGATCTTTTTGGAAGAAAAACATAAAAAGTTCTTGTATAAGGATTTTGGGAGATTATTTTATTTGATCTTGTTTGAGCTAAAGGACTCATGGTCTTTGGGGAATAGAGGCAAGGTGGTTTCCTTTTATTAGTGTGGGAATTTGAACTCAAAACATTCAAAATAATATAAAATAAAGTGATATTCAACTGAATGTGGAACAAAAACAAACCCAAATTTAAATTTAAGTTATGGAAGGGTTAATGTTTTTTATTTAATAGGAATCAGTAAGTATTCTAGTTTATTTTAACGCTTATATATTTTGTTTAACCACTATTATCCCTTTCAAAGCATTACTATAATAATTAATTTGTTTCATTTTTTTTATTATCAGCGTCTAAAAATGAAATTGGCCTATTTAAGAACATTTTAAATTATTTACATAAATATTTAAGCCAATTTATTTGATTCAATTTATATAATAGGAATATATTTATTTTAAAAACGTTATCAAAATGAATGGAATTTTTTTAATGAAATGTATTTTTAAGCTAAAATAATAATTCATTCTTCTTCCACTAATATAAAAAATCAGTAGATAGATGTTAATTTATTTGGTTGAATATATTAAATATAAATTTAAGTAAACTTGTTAAAAATTGTTATTAAATTGATTTATTAGTATAAAAATACAGTAATTATGTAGATGTAGTTTATTTTTCAAAACAAATCCCCCTTTTAACATCAAATATATTTATTTTCAAAAATATATTATTAATAACCAATGGATTAGTTTTATAAATTTTTAAAAATGGATAATTTATTTATTTTTAATCATACACATTAATAAAACTTGTAGGTGATAAAAACCCCATTTATTAAAAAAATTAATTTTATATTATTGTTAATTAAAAAAGTGTTTATTATAAAAGAGTCTATAGATCTCAAAAAACATATTTAAAATGAAATATATCATTAAATATAATGTTCTTCCATATTTACTCCTTATATTAAAGTATCCATTGAAATTATATCTCCCTTACACTAATAACTGATAAAATATTTAAATCATCACATCATCACGTTAGTATAATGCTTTTTAAAATTTATTGTTTCACCACATGAGAGGTTGGGGGAGGTTAATTTTTTCTATAATTACATAACAACACAAATAAAATATATTAATATATATACATTAATGATTATATGAATGGTATTATATTCATATCTTAGTTGGGGAATATATATATATATATATATATATATATATATATCTGTGTGTGTGTCTGTGTGTGTGGTTGGGAGTATGTAAAATCATATACTTGTGAGTTCCATTATAGTTGACTGATAATGTTATTTTTTCAATGTTTCACATTCCCAAAAATTGTTAAATTATACTAAATTTTGGTAATAATTATTTTTATTTAATTATTTTGGTTTATTTTTCTCCACTTAAATTCAATAAGGAAAAAATATCCCATTATTTATGTTTATACACATGGTTCCAGTTTCCAAAAAATATTCTATATGAATGATGCTTTATGAGGTATCCCATGATCTTTTTAAAGGAGTATGAGTATTCAAAGATAAATGATTCCATGAAACATCATCAATTTCCTATAACGTTTCATCAACCAATAATGGATTATAAATTATATATCTCATTTATAGAACTATCAATATTTTATACAATTATAAATCCAAATATAAATACTATCCATACTTTTTATAAGATTCAATTAATCCTATTACAAAAATGTAAATACACACAATATAGACTTTAATAAATATTTTCACAATTTTAAAACGTGTTAAATCTCAATGTATCATTTTTTATATCAATAAGAAATAAAATACGCTTTAAAATAAAATCTTTTAAAAACAATTCCCATTAAAAACCTATAGTGGGATAAAATATATAATGAGACATATTTGGAGTAATGTTGATATTTTTTATTTACAATCATTATGTTCATCATCTATACAAGATATTTATTCTTTTTGTCATTACAACATCTACTGTTATGATATTGATGATTTATATTGTTTCTATTTAAAATATATTTTTGGGTTTCTATGTATGAATATACCCTATGAGGGGGTGAATCTAGGTATTAAGATTATAAAATTTTTTCCGTGATCAATATATTTTCTTATAAATGAAAATAAAAAACTATCTCCATTTTTATCAATCATTTGTGATGAAATAAATAATGAAAGAAAATTTAAATGGTCCCCCAGATAATCTAATTCAAGAAGAATTCATGGAAATGTTTGTATGCAAAGAAGTAAATAAAGAACAGTTCATTTACGTTTTTAAACAATTTTGTGAATATACTGACAAAAAATACTAAAGATTCCAATTAGGATGCATATTTTTAATGATATTATACATCAAAATGATAAAAAAAATTCTCTTGATCAGTTTTATAGACCAACTACTCCATTGTTAGACTTATTATTAATAGAATATTTGATAGAAATCAACCAATTAATATGATAGATTGTTTTTAACACATTTTAAAAACAATCAATGATTTTTGACATCTATAATTTATATGTTGATTTATTTTTTTTAGTAATTATATTTGGAATCCATATTTATTTAATTTATAATTCAGATATCACAAATTAAATATCATAAAAATATATCACTTCTCATATTTGATAACACCCTATCTTATATGTACTTTCACCATTCACCATTTTTTATCCATATGTTTATGAATATATGCAGATATATTTTTTAACAGAAATTATATTCTTATCTATATATTTAATCTCCCTTATCTTCCAAAAATAATTCATCAAACACAATCTTTTTATTTTGTTCCATTAAATTATTACTTTCAGATACATAATATGTTTTTAATTATAAAAATAGTTTTTTAAAATTTTTTTGTTGAAGCAAAAAATCCATAATATATCTTGATTAATCAAGAACACAAAGGACGTAGTGTCATCTAATATCAAAATTCATTTAGAAACATCATTTACCAGAGATTCCAAAATGCTTAATAATCATTTTTATCTATCTTTATAATCCGTAATACCAAAAAGGAGCAAATATATTGTATTGTTTTATTTTATATGTATTTTTATTTCAAATATATTGGCAGTAGTTTCTTATTTTATGGTACCAACTATATTTGTTTTAGGATTCATTGTTTTTCAAAGTCATATTTTCCATTCAAAACATAAATTTTATGATGTATCATACAACTTCTACCAATTTTAAAAAATATAGGCTTTGTTGATCTCTAAAATTAATCATTTAACACCACAACCACTACTATATTATAGCCAATATGTCCCTTTCCTATATAATTAATCATTAGTTAAAATATCCCCTATAATGTTTTGTACATCTAACTATTTAATTATTTAATGTCTCTCGTTTTTATATTCCATGTAAAATTCTTATGAAATAATATAATCAATATTATTCATCATCTAAATTTCACAAAAAATTATACAATTCTTTATAAAGTTCTTTAGTATTTTATAGCTTCCCAAAATTGTAAAAAATTTCAAATATTATCTCACCACATTAGTTTCAATCAACAATAAATTTTTAAAACATCTCTAGATCAATGTTTAAGATGTGGTGATTATTAATTTAAAAAATAACATTATTTCCCTAAATAATAGTTATATAATGTTAATATCGAAATAAAATTTTATTTTGGATGATTTTTTTAAAATATTAGTGAATTCATTAAACACCTATCAAATAGATTTTTTTAATAATAAAAAAAATTGTTTTAAAGAAAAAATTTGAAAATTATATTGATAAAAGTAACCTAATAATATATAATCTTCCAAAATATAAAATATTTAAATCAATAAAAATATGAATACGCTTTTTAAATGTTGTAATTAAATAAAATATTTATCATTATTTCTATTCCCACGTGATCCATGATTGACATGAGAAATAATAATTTATAGTAATGATCATCATGTACACTTATCTTGGTTTTAAAATACACCAACCCTCAAACCAAAAACATTAAACCCTAAATGATCATTCAATTACTCAATTCATTTATTGAAAATAAAAGCCAATATTCTATGATTCTAAAACATGCATATATTCTCTTCATAAAAATAAATTAGTGGATACATCACCACCTTTATCAATAAACGTAAATAATAATATTTTGATGTTTCTCCCTAGATATATAGAGATCAGAAAAATTTATATAAGAGATTATCAATATCATGATCTATTTAGAAGTATAATTGGAGGAATTATGAGTTTATAATTAATCTATCTAATTTTATAGATTATATTGAACACAAAAATAAATTTTTATATTCTGAATAAAATATTCATTGTAACTGATCATGATATTATTGAAAAATATATTTCTAGTGGACATATAGTCAATATAAAGCAACTATTTATCAAACATATCCCTTATAAATCGATATCTGATCACACTATTCATGCATATCAATTGATTAATGGTATTGTTAATTTAGTTATACCAAATTCTGTGTCACTCTTGATATGTATACGATATTTCACTTTAAATATAATGTACTCAGATAATTTGTTCGTCCACAGTAAATATTTACATGATTGAGTGGATTATATATATTTATACAAATATAAACTTAAGGAAAATAATTTTTAATTATTCACTATCAATATAATTTAATTTTTATTAAGATATAAATAACCTCCGGATATAGATATTTATTCATACACATGTCCTTATTAATATATATCATTGAATTCCATGAGTTTTTGTGATTTTCTCTAATAAAACAAAAATTATTTTGATATTATATATATATATATATATATATATTAAATAAATATATTAATATAATTTATTTGACTTGAAAATGAGAATCATTGAATATTTATAAATTCATATGTGGAAAACATAAAATCTGGTTGTGTGTTTATAATTTATAAAAATCTATCAATGACCATTCGTTAAAGAGTCACATCAACCATTTGGTATATATAACAGTTCTAAAATTTCATCATGGTCTCCGTGGGAGTGTAAATCATCTCAGCATCATCGATAAAAAAACTTATCATGTCCTTCATGGTCTATGAAGTTTGAAAAAAAATCGTATCTTTTTAAGAATTCCTTTTAATGAAATAATTGATTTTAATTCACTAAATATGGTATTATATAATTCAATCCACAAGAGCTTGAGAAATTTTTTCTATTAAAAGTCATTTTACCCACCAATGTGGATAACATTTTCATCTATTAAAACCAAAAATACATTCCCTTTCTCCATATTAGTTTCATGGTTTTTTTATTAACCTATGATCAATAAAAACATAGATTCTTAAAATACATATTTAACATAGAGTACCGTGAATTTTTTGTTTTCTATTGATAAAATAATAATTTCATTAATTAGTATTATTTTCTGTAATTTTAATCGATTTGAAATCTAAAAATTTTCTAAATCATGACTTCCCCCTGAGGAATTCATTAGAAACCAGCGACTTTATATTTATTTTATATAATTTTCGTCCCTTTTTTAATTCATGGGTAAAATCATGTAGTTTCAAAATGAGGAATTAGTAGAAAATATTCTTATACATCTATGAATTTTATTTGGGAATCTATTTTTAAAAATATTTGTGTCTTATTCTATGTGACTTTTTTGATATGTTGATTTTGAATAAAAAGAACTATTCATTTCCCCTCACATTTTTCATTATTATCCTCATAAAAAATTTGAATTTCACATTATTAATAATTTTTTCAGCTTCATTAGGAAAACCCCTGACCTAAATCAATTTGATTATTAAATAAAACAATTAGATCCCACCTTGTAATATAATGATGTCTGATATTGTGATTTCAAACTACTTTTTTGAATAAGGTTTTCCCAATCACAAATAATATTTCTTTTTCTCCCCACCATGTAATCCTCATAATTAGATCTATCATTTATTTTTATTATTGTACTTTGAACATACCTTGGTCTAAAAAAATATTCAAAACTTATCTTCTCTAAATATAGGTCGTATTAATGTGAATTATTCTCATCCGAATCATAATTATAATCTATCTTATTTAAAATATTCTCATTTTATATTATAGAAACGTGATTAATTTTAACAGTTATACCATGATGTTTATTATAGAAAATAAATTCATTAAGTTATGATAATATTCCATAAAAGATTCATCATCTCCACATTCATCAAACATTCTAGTAATTTTAATGATATAGAGCATACATCCAAAAACCCAAAAGAACATGACATTTATCTTTTTTCATTACCAAATTTGATTTGGACACTTGCCCTCACATGAAAATTACAATTTCTACAATGAAATATATATTTATGTAAGAACATATTCTTCTAAATAAAGTTCTAGTAATTTATATTCAATATGTTTATTCCCAATTAGGTTTTTGATTAAGCAATTCCAAATTTCAATAAATATATTCTGGCATTGAATTCTTAAAACTAAATCTATGTTTTGGATCTAAAGTTTCTAATAAATTCAAATATATTGTAATTATAAATTCCATTCCGTTATTAGTGGAAGATTCATATTTATTACACCACGTATCATTTCATAATCTTTTTTATATTGAGTGTAATATCTTAAAACATTAGACTATAGGGTAATCACCTTAAAATATTACATTATGATATTTCGAACTCAAAAAATAAATATATTTCCTTTATTCAGCTCATGATTAAAGAACCATTGGCTCACAAACAACAACAAGATATACCTAATGTAATTATAATGCTTTTACCTTTCCAAAATATTAATTTTTTATTCAAGATCCTTTTTTGATAATGGTCATATGTATGGGTCTTTTGTACATGTGGGAATGAGGAAATATCAATCACTATAATTCATGATAATATTGTCTAATTATTTTTGGATCAAATGAACTAGTATCCTATAACAAAATCTACAATAATACTTCTTTGATATAATTCAAAAAACTTCCTCCCATAAGTTTCATGAGATTTCACGTATCACCTAACTTATAAAAAAAATCATTCATTTATTATCACAGAACAACACAAATCATCATTAACCTCTACTACTTGACCTCGATAACACATCTATATAAAAATAAAAAATTAAGACTAAATCCTTTTACTAGGAGTACAATTGTTCTTATTAAAAGTATTCCACCTACTATAACATCCCCATATCCAAAAAATTTAGTCCTTTATCATATCTAAATGTAATGATCCCAAATTTATTATATATAATTACCGTAATGAGGTATTTAATTACATTTATCTGGGATTTTAAACTATCTAAGACCATATTATAGACCTCTATGTTTTATTCAAGGTAATTGATGAAAAAATACATTTGTTACCCATTATTTTATCAACCAAGACCACTGATCCACCTGTGTTAATGATGGGTGATAATGGTAGTTTTAGAAATCGATGAAATCCTCTTCATCATGAAAGTATAAAAATATTTTTTTGAGTTTCAAGCATGTATAATGATATATACTCACATTGTTCTACCTCTTTGAGAAACCTTATTCTTTTTCAATTATACACTTAATGACTAATAAATCACTTTATTTCAAAAACCATCACTGATAAACCAGAATCCATTACAATAATGAAAACATATATAAAACCTATATGCCCTATTTATGTTCTCATAACCTTATAAATATCACATTTTAATAATGCGCATTTTTATGGTATGTACCGACATCCCATAATAATAACACATTATATTTGGTTGCATGTTTTAATATTTAACTATATAATTAGTGATCATTCCAAATTATCAAAATATACCATCTTTTGAGGTGTTGTATTTGGAAATATGTCATCGAGCATGTGTATAATTTTTCTTTTACTTTTACCCCACAATATAATTGGATTTGTTCTATAACCATGAAACTAGTTGGATTGGAAAAATTACATCCCAAATACATGAAGGGAATATATATCCATTAGATGATATGTAGAAATTACCACATTTTATACTACGATAAATAATTATTCCTTAATAATCACTCGTATAATTTCTCTTAAAAACTGATGTTAATGTTATTTAATCAATTTGACACTATATGTTAATGTATTTTTCAATAATTTAATTGTTTTATCCCACTCTAAAGCTTTGAATTTGAATTCAATTTTTTTTTCATAGAGATGAAAGTGATATTTGGATCATATTATTCAAATTCATCCATTATTTATAACATATCTTCATATTAATGTTTCATGTAATGATTCCAATCACATACCACAAAATTTAAATTATTCATATTATTCCTAAAAATATCATCTTTCTTCAAAGGATGCTACTATTTTTTTAATGACCAATTATCCTTTGAACTCGTCATTTTCTGCATCATTACATACAAATTCTATTTTTTTCCACATAATCCCCCCAAAAATATTCATCATGATCTTTAAACTCATTAAAATTATACATTGTATCCATTAAACTTTCATCCTAATATAAGGTTAGGTTATTTTATGTAATGAACATTTATTATACATTAGACCTTCAATTAAAATACGTACATGTTGTATTTGGTATAATAGTTTCATATTAATAACACCGAAAATAGATTATATTAATTTATTTATATGTTATATAAATTTACCATTTCATAAATAGTATAGTGAAAAAAATTAAATTAATTTATTTTTTTTTATTTTTTTAATAAAAATAAATCACCTCATCAACCTGTTCATTTTTATGAGCCTCTCCCACATTGATAATGTTTTTAAAATTATAATCCATATAATGAGAATACTAATTTTTTATAGAACAATTATCATCATTCAATATTTTATTTACAATTGTTTTACTATGTATTTTTGTCAGCAATATCCTCTAAAAATCATTTTTTTCATACCCCACGATTTATGAATTAAAATATAAAGGTATTATATTAAAAAAATTAATTATTTTATCTTCATAAATTTTTTCTCCAAGCCCCCTCGTGACTATTATATGTTCATTTAATATGTTAAAGAAAGAATCGACCATAACGTTTAGACTCACACAAAAATTATCATATTTATTAGAAAAATTATCTTCACATAAAATAAATTTTAATATCATTCATAGATATTAAAAATCATTTAAAACATATTATGGGATGTGATTCATTGTGTGACTATTATAGAAATTGTTTTTTTTGGGAATCCATATATGAATTAATCAATATTGTCGACAAATCCAATTAATTATTTATTTGTTAAATAATGATTCACTATATATAATAGTTTGAATATTATACATGGTTGTTATATATATATATATATTCCATTATTATCCAAAATAATGTTCTATTTCAAACATTCATGGATAGAAATGTCAAACAGTTAAAATAGGTACTCCATTATTGTTCAAAAATAGTTTTCATGGTTTCAATAGAAGAAAACATCACCCCAAAACTATATCATTATAATTAATAGATAGTCTTAAAAATTGAAAATATTCTAAGAGGGGAAATCGTTTATCAAATAATAAAACATAACTCTCCTAGATCATTATCTTCTCCTATTAATTAGGGGATAACTTCTATATTTTTATTTGTATCTCTCCAATGAAATTGAGTTACTAATGAATGGAAAAAAAATTACAATGTTCACAAAAATAATATAATCATAGGATAATTAATAGAACTTTTTCTAGTTAATTGATAGAGTAATGTGAAATTATTTAGCATTTTTACGAAACATGGAAACGACACTAAAAATATTAAATATATTATTTAATATAATGTGAAACACATTTCTATTAAAACATTTGTTCAAAATAATATTTTTGTGATGTTAATCCTTGAAATAATATTGTAAAAAATTATATCATTATGGTTGTATGATGTATTCTGCACATTTTATAATACATTTAGAGATTTAGAACCCATTTATTATCCATTTTGTTTTAATTACTATTCTAGTTATTATAAATTTAAATATTTGTTTCCTTTATTATTCAGATATCTCAAAAATTATAATGTTAGAAATATGTCAATTCTCTTTTCAAATAGTAATGTATGTTTTATATAATAGCTTTATTATCTTTAAACTATCAATTATTTACATATCTAACAATATATTATAAATATAATTTATTTTTAATTCGAAAATTAAAATATATCTATAAAATAAAAGGAATTTTTTATTAAGTTCATCATTTTGATTTATATATAGAAAATATACAGAATTGGATTTGAATTAATTGTATTAATATCAAACAATAACATATTAATTATTTTTAATGTTTTGAATCCTATAAATATTGATTATTCCTTGAATTTAAACTCCATGGTGTGGTCTACTCACGAAACGACTACTCACATCCCCTGTTGATCTATCTATCGAAACCTTATTACCTAAAACACACTCTTCCATTATATTGGGTTAATTTATTGAAAATTTTGATCATCATAAAGAAAAATTAGGTACATCAGTTATTCTATCCATTATGGAAAATTTTAACATTTCTATTATGAATATGAATATATTCAACTCAAAAGGACATATTATTCTGTGAGGAATGTAACGTCACTATGTTTCATACACTCTAGGAATGGTTAATCTGAAATATTCACAATTAAATAAATATATAACTAAGATTAGATGAATGTGTTTATTTATATAATAAATTTTATTTATTTAAATATAATGAAATTTTCGATTATACCATCAAACCATTTCATTCCATGAACTCACCATATTAGAAATGGAAAATTGAACATGACATGAAACTCCAGATTAGTATACTTTATCATTAAAATCTATTTTATAATTCTAAAATTTTGTAGATAATTCAATAGTGATGTATATATTCATCAAAATATTCAAAATTATAAATTTATAAATTTATCCTTACCCTATCTATTTTTGTAAAAAAAATAATTCATAATCATTACCGATGTATAATCCTTTCTATATTAATGGTTTCCTTAACCATACCACATGAGCTCCATCCATCCTTTAAATTTGATTTCTTGCATGACTTTAAGTAATACTTTTTTGATTTAAAAAAATAGTTTTTCATCCAAAACTATACAAAATACTCTGAAATGGATTTTTTAGTGGTAAACTTTCTATGATTTATATTATAATAAAATTATAGTTTTCATTATACTTCATAATTTTTATTCAGGTCACATGTAAATTGACATAAGTGTTATTATTTAAATCATGATTAATATTTAATAACATATATGTATTTGATATAGAGTATAATTTAACTTTCATTTGAATTAGATGGGAATAATCTTTTTTATTACATTTTTAACATCTCAATGTCTATATAAAATCCCAATAGAATATCATAATTTATATCCTCCCAAAAGTACCATTCTCTCATATAAATTATTATTTTGATGAATAATCAAATTATAGTTTTTTTTTTCTGAAAATGTAATTAGTGTAAATTAATGACCTTCTCTATTAGGCGATATCATCTATATAGATTAATATACTTGAAAAAAAAATATTTATTTATTTAAATATATGATAGATCTATAATGGAAACACATTATTATATAAATTGATTAAAATCCATTTATAATTTATTTTTGATCTATATTATTTAATTTAATAAATAAAAAATAATGTGAATCTAAAATATCAACTTATTTTTTGATAAAAAAAATACTTTATAAGCATAATTGTATAAATATATACATGAAAATGATAAATAAAAATAGGGAAATGTTTAAAATATTGAAATAATTCATTATTTTAGAAATACATTTCATTTAATATCTTCACATCAAAAATACATTACAAGTTACATAAAAACATTAATATTAATTTTCCAAAAGCATAATCAAATTTATAATGATGTACAAATTTACAAAATATTGTTTATCTATAGTTGGTGTCTAATATAATTTTAAATTATTGATTTCATTTTTATAAAATTAAAATATATTATAGATACAATAAATTGTTTTTTCTACCCAATTATATATTTGGGAATATATATCTCAATGGTTTTTAATTTTCACCATGAATATATTTCCACTCCTTCTATAGACATACTATTTTTGTTAATGCCCCCAATTCAATATTAAACACTAAAATAGATTTATGAAAATTAATATTCTTTAAATATATATTTATTGTATGACCACAATAAAATTAAAACATATATTTTAATGTCATTAAATATTATACTCAAATTATAATGGAAAATTAACATTATTTTACTAAAAATGATCATTTTTTAAATTTATTACAGTACCATTGTTTGATGAGATCCCTAAGAGGGATATGGTTGAATCATTGATCCCATTAAATTGATTAATTTTATTTCTCCCAATTAAATATAAGCTATTCATTAAATAATGTTTCTCTACTATGAATCACATTATTTCTTGAGAAATGATGTAAACAATATAAAACAAATAAATGTATTAACAATGATATTCCTTAAAATCCTAAATCATTTGTGGTTTGGTTTGAGTTTTGATACCTTGCTTCTATGAAAAAATAATTTTTTAAAATCAAAAGAAAACACCAAAGACTTGGCTGAAAATATCTTAAAATTCAATGTCTTAGTGTTTTCAATTTTCTTCTCCCAATATATAATTTATTTTGGCACCCACCAGTTGAATATATCTCATAAAAATCTTATTACCATCATCTAATAGTGTCTTCATACTACCTATTGATATTTTATGATGTTCCACAATAAATCTATTTGAATTTATCATCAACCTAAACGATATAATGATTATATATGTTTGTTTTCCTTGTACTTATTCATGACCACAAATATATCCATCCTCATATTGATTTGATATCATTTAATTTTAACTCTAGTGTTGCAATTATAGTGCCATATAACACAGATCTTCTTTATGTCAATGACCCGTTCAATGTATACAGATTCATCTCCCATTTCTTCAACATATATGTGTATCATTTTTTTTTCAATTTTATTTGATAAAAATTCATTTATTTATTTTGAATTTCGTACCAGAAATTTTAAAAAAAATTAATTATTGTTTTTATTTTCATCAATTTTATATTAATAAAATCATTAATATTATGTCTATAATGTACTATCAAAATTATATGATCTTATATATAAGTATATTTTATCACTCTAACTCTTTTTACGATTTTAAAATTTAATATATTTATTATATTTAAGAAATCATATTTTTTCCTCTTCATGTGATATTGAAATTATTAAATAATTAATTAAAACACAAAATCCAGGCATTTATTTTCTTCTAAAATCCTCCATGTATTCATGGAACTATGTAATATAACATATATCATGTTATATAGATCAAATCTCTTCTTTCGTGGATCATAATTATCCTATAAATTTTTATGACTCATTGAATGATGAGCATTGGTTGAGAAAATTTATATATATTCCCTTTTTTGATTTCTTATTTACAAATTTCTTATCATTTTTTATGTAGGAACTGATATTATTATAAGATATAATACATATTGTGAAATCATTTCATATCCCATTTATTTTTTAATATTCAATCAACATACCATTTCATATTATTATAACTCTTATGACACCATGATTTTTGAAAAATTACAACCTCCAATCAATTTTAGAATTGAATGTCCTAAATTTCATAATCCCTGATTAAAATTAAAACAATATAAAATCAATTAATTACACATATAAAAGTTATTTTCACACTATGTGAAACTACAGTGTTGGAACACCAAATTCGTACATGATAAAAATACTTTCATAATCATTTATCAATGTCATATATATTTAAAATGTCTAAAACAGAATATAAATATATTACATCATAATTCAACATAATTCATTCATTATTTTAGGAATGTACAACCTCATTTATCAATGTTATACAGAATTTTCAATTTATTATTGATAGCATAATATATTAAAAGATCATTATTGGCCTACCGATGTCTCAAAAAGTCTAATAATATATTTTGTAGAAAAAATTTAGATATCAATAAAGGATGTATATTATTATTAATAAAAATAAAATTTTCTTTTAATGTGTTCCAACCCATATTCAAACATATCATATTAATCTTTAGATATAAACACCCATTCTAAACATGCATTTATTTAACAGATATTACATGAAATAAATATTTCATTTCATAAAGTACCATAATAATATCCTAGTGACTAATGGGTTATTTATATTCGATGACACCTATATAACCATCATATTTCATATTCATTATTATCATATCTTATCAATTTCACCATATCATTCCATATTTTACTAATTTCAATAGTGAAACACATTATCATAACATATATAATGAATACATAAGAAGGGTGGAGATCAAAAACTCAATAAGGGGTGAATAAAAAAAATTTCAATGAAGATATCATTAAAAAATGATCATTAGAGCATTATGATATCATAATGAGTGATACTCAAAGAACAAAAAATTTCATAAAATGACATGGAATTATAATATGAATCACCCAAATAGTTATATATAAACATAATAGATATAAAATGTCATAAAAACATTTATCATAAACCTTGAGTCTTAATACTATAATATCATTCTACATAACATTTTTCAAATATATAATAAATATTATAATACGTAAAAATTATATTCACAAGTCATACAGATACACCCATGATAAGTTGTACTTATTTTTAAATAACCTTCATAAATCACAAACATTCGTCCCCACATGTGATAAACAAAAATATTCCTCTATGTAAATATATCATCAGAATTATTTTTTAACCATTCAATTAGATATATATATAGGACCCCCATCATCATCATCAATAGATATGAGTTCCACCCAAATATGATTAACATACAACATTAAAAAAGACCCATTGTAATAAAATGTGTTTCATAACACATTTAGATGAAAAGTATTCCCATTTCCACAATAATCTTGGAAAATATAAACATTTTTTAGAAAAAATTCAAATGTGAATCATTCAAAATTCATACCATTAACAACCAGTAGAAATAAATATGAGATTCAATAAATTTATAAATTTTTTAACAACATGAAAAAAATATAATGACATCAAAATATTGATTATCTATATATAATCACATAAAAGATGAAAAATTATAGTCAAAAAATAAAAAATAAATCAATTAAATATTAATCATTTTGATGATATATTGTAGATTTAATAAAAATCTACAAAATGAATTTTTCATAAAAAAAATCAAATCATTGTTTTTGAATTCATCGTATTGAGTTTTTTTAAAAGTACACATTGTTATATTTAATCCTTCTGATAAGAAAACATATAATTGAAATGGATTGAAGAAATATATTTCCCAAACATGTAAGATGGTTGATCCTATAATTTCAGTCATTTTATTGAAAAATTGGGAAATAAATTTCTAAAAAATCTACAAAACAAAATGGAAGAAGCTTGATTTACAAAATACCTTACATTTTCACGTAATTTCATTGAATGTTGTGTGACCTCATATATAAAGACAGTCAATATATTAATTACTAGTTTCATGAAAATGTATATCCTCAATTTTTATGTTAATAATTTATAATTATTCTCTATATACATATCGTTCATCTCTTATCCATTTTAAATTTTTAGTCTGAGTAATCTTGTTAATTTTCAACTAGATTCATAATCATGGTGATGTAATGAATTATATACAAAATTTCATAATTCCATGATAATAAAATCTAATTGAAATCATGATTTTTTTTATTATAACATTATAATTTCATTCTAGGGTATTTTTGGATGCAATTAATAAAAAAAAAATCATCAATGAAATCATTTTGTTGGTTTTTAATTAATGAAGACTTCTTTTATAATTGATGAGTTAAATAATAATAAATTCCTTAAAAACCAAAAACCAAATATTAATTTTTTTTATTGATCTCCTATATTTTCTCAACATATATTCTCATAGTCCACCATTTTATTAGCATAGGTCATTGTTCATACAATAACATGCCATAATTAATGGATGATTGTGATTAAGAAATTGAATTATTTATATATAATATCACTACTCTAATATTATAATCTTATTATATTGATAATTTTATGTTATGGAATAATATTATAATAGATTATAATTAATAAAAGATAACCTAAATTAAAAATGATATATGTTAATTCATGGTGGTTTTAGTCCACATAAAGTACAACTAATGTTGTCATTTCTCAAATATTAATAATGAAATATGGTAAAATATATTATTTATAATTATAATAATATTAATAATATATATAAGTAAATTTTATTCTTAAATATCACCCTTATAATATGTGAAGAGAGGTGGTGAAAAAAAAAATTTGTGGAGGGTGTTGTCTACAAACTTCGCTGGTGATGGTTCAATTTTTCTTAATAAAAAATGTAAAATGTTGTTAATATTTTCAATTAGAAACAATAAATGGTTACAAGTAAATTTTCAATTTTTTAATTTAATAGTGTGAAACATTTACTAAATTAAATATATTTTTCATGAAGGTCTTATAATATTGTGTGTGGGTATCATTCTTTAAAATTAACGTCTTATGATTGGGATTAATTTTATTAGGACACATATTGTTGTTCTTATTTCTCAAAAACATATAACAATTTTCTAGGTATTATAATTATTCAATTTTCAAAAATAATGGCTATGAATTCTAGCTATCCATTCATCACTACCAAAAGAACATGTGGGAGTCAACTAAATCATGTTCTTGAAACAACACATCCACCCAGTCGAGTGTTATGTTGTGGGGGAGAATATCACCCACTAGGGGTCATAGAATCTACATAGGATAAATATATGGGGCACATAGGGGTGTGAGATGGTAAGTTTTAGTGTGTTTGTAGGTTTCTCTTTTGTTCAACCCAGTTTTATTTCCTGATATATGGATTAAATGGAATGACTTATTAATGATTGAAAATATAGGCATAAAATCTATGTGTGGTGGATTCTTTGAAATGTCAACTATTATTCTATAAAACATGTTTCAATAAAATTAAGATAATACTATAAAATCTACCCATTAAATATTATTTCAAAAAATGACCCTATACACACTCCACTCATACAACACATCCACTTACCACATTATTTAGATTCTATGAGCCATCCCTGATGTTGCTGGTTCAACACTGTGAACCAAACCTAACATCTTTAGATGATTCTTTCACAAGAATAAAACAACCAATACATTATTCCATTTTTTATCATCCTTATCTAATGACCCAAACAAGATATTGATGTTATTATTTATACTGTAAAGAAATTCTTGTAGCTTTATTCTTCATGCATGTAGTGGTCTAATGATTCTAGCCAGCTAATGAAAGTGACCAAGCGAATCACAAGGATGCTGTTCAGAAATGGGAAATGGATCATGAAATAAACTCTATAAAATTATCAAAACATCAAAGGAGAATGTAATATTAAATAAACACATTCTTACAATAACTAATGATATCATATGAAATACATAATTCATCACATGATGTTTTCACATGAAGCATTATTGATCACCCGAATCACCTATCCACAGATCCATCACATGAACATCATGATTTTTTCTTCCACATATTTCCTTAAAATGTTTATATTTATTGGGGTTTGATAACACAAATGATTACATAAATCCTTTTATATTTCCATGCGGATATTTATTGAACTCAATCACAAGATTACAAGAACACATCATGATATAAATAAAGGATCATGTGATCAAGTGATGATAAGCACACAAATTCATAATGATATCACACAGATTCACAAGACAAATGTGTATATAACTTATTTAAATGATTACCTAATTTATTGAATTATTTTCTTGATCCCTTGGATATATTTCTTGAATATGTTTACACTAATATTCTACAGGATCACATAAATCTCTTAAAGAAATTAGGTTAATCAAATAATTATTATCTTTCTTGACTCATCCTCGAGGCATGTGCTGAGACTACCCCAATCCCTCCTTCCATAGGCCATGGGCTAGCGACTAGCACCAAGGCGTAAATCCCGATAAAAAAGGGAAGGAATTTACTTTATATAGAAAACAAACACAATAGATTACACAACATAAGTAAGAACAAAGTAAATCTTTATACAAAAGTAAGTGCTGAAAAAGGGCCAGAAATACCATCCCAATAAGAAGTACAACACAACTGAAAGAATATTACAAAAATAGTAATGTAAAGCAGCAACCACTGAGTCTTCCATCGGGAATTCCACATGAAGGGTGGGTATAGATGGTCTCCTCAGCAACCTCAGTCCGTCCGTCCGCTCCGTGTATGTCTTGTAGAGTGGTCCACCTCCGGGTACCGTCTAGCTCTACAAGTCTCTACCACGATCAGTGTTGTCCATCATCTGCATCCAACACAACATAGTGCTGGCATAGCCCGTGACGGGGTGAGTATAACAATACTCATTAGGGACCCTGAAACCCCCGAAGGTCTCCTAGAATCCACCATGGATAAACCAAAAAGGAAATATACAATCACATAGTATCAACCAACTGTACTTATGTATATGCGCATACATTTACCTATGTCATCAATTCTAGTTCAACTCCAACTCTCGTGACCAAGCACAACCCAATACACATAGAAAAGAAGTCAATCACACCGATAGTAATGATTGAAAGACAAGACTCATCCCACACAGGTATACATATTTCATAAAGTGATATAGATGATAAGACTAAGGCACTGATTCATATATGATGTCGGAACCACGTAGGATACTAGACTAGCTAAGCAGTCAGACCCATTTAGGATTCCAGACCAGCTTCCTTGTCGGACCCACATATTATACTAGAACAGAAGTCAAACTATCAGACATATATAGAACTCATGAAAAGTAAAAATCTTCATTGAACCCACGGAGGATTCCAGTATGGTAGTCATCGTCACCGAACCCACAAAGGATTCCAGTATGGTATTCATCTTCGCCGAACCCATAGAGAATTCTAGTACGATAGTCATTGCAGTCGCAACCAGCTCTAGGGTTCCCGCACACAACACGCTCGATACCTGGAGGGTCCTCTGCTCTAGCAAAGGGATTGATACATAAACTATCATGAAGTCTAGATTTGATGTATCCTAAAGTTACATCTCTTCTAAAGGAACCCAACTCGACAGATGGCTTGTCAATCAGACACCCGGTCTGAGAGTTATTAGGATTTTTGCTCCGGGGTCCTAGTTGGATATACGCTCGTTCCAAACCCTTAAATTTTCAAAAGTTGTCCAAAATGTAGTTAGAGTATCAAAAAAGGACAGCCACGTCACGAGGGTCCCAGTGCCACAGACGGTGCATCGATCGGACGCGCGGTCTTCGAGTTATTCACCATTAAGTGAAAACGGGCCCGGCCCATTAAGCCATGTGGGTTGGCGGGTCGGGTCAACCTGGTTTTGGTGGGTCTGACACTGCAGATGGTCGGACTGGCTAGGTGAATCACACATCTCGAGCCGGTGGGGCATGGCCCTACCCAGCCCAGCAAGGCCCGACCTATCAGGGCGTGGCCCGGCTGACCGCGGCTCAGCCGTCTAGCCGAGCTGTCCGAGGGGGGGGGGGGGTGCATCACTTTCCCGAACCGGCGGTGCTGAGCCGCGCCGCCCTCCAATCCATCTAGGAAATGCCGACCGTTCTTACCGGTGTAAGAGGGTCGTGGTCCTTCTGTGCGGCACCATCGGGTGTCGTGGCTCCATCACCCGTCCATCTGACGAGCCACCAGGTTATCCCCTGAAGCGGTCCTTAGAGTGCGGGCTGTGGTCCTCCATAGCGTGGTGCCCCATGTGGCACTGCGGTCTTCCTTCAGCCTAGTCAGCTTTAGCCAGCCTGATCTTCTTTGGCCAACCAGCTCGCGGTTTCGGGCCGTGATTTTCCTCTTGCGGCCGTCGCGTGGCCGCCACCTTCATTTGTGACCACCTTCCCAAGATGATCTCCATCGCAAATATGCGATACCACGGAGGGTCATCGGTCCGTCAGCGTTCGGCTCCTACTCTCCATGTTAGGAAGTATCAATTTTCCATAAATACCAATTCAAATTCAACAACAAAAAGTGTATAATTTTATCAAACTAAAATTATAAAATTCCCCTACCTCAAAATAAGATTCTTGGTAGTCGGGCATCGTAAAAGACGACGTCGTGGGGAGTCTGCGTCAACTCGTTGACATTGGGGAAGAAGGTGCTGAAGATGGCGCGTCGTCAGCGTTCCTTGCGGGTGGATGCTTCTACTTAGGCTTGGATGAATATATAAAGATGTGATCATCGTTCTTCATTGGTTCTTCATTGCAAGAACGGTGTTATTCATTGAAGAGTGGAACTCCTTCAAATTTTCAAGAGCTCTCCCAAAATCCTCTCAACACAACAAATTCCCCATTATAAAATAATAGCTAAGGTTATTATTTTATTCACACATGTAATTAAAAATTCGAACTCTTTAATTAATTAATTTAAGATTTTTAATTGAATAATTAAAATTTGTTGGGAAATATTAAAGAGAGAGAGAGGGAGGTTAATAGATCTCATTCAATAAGGGGCAGTTGTTGAATTAATTAAAGGTGGTGTTAATGGGTAGTTGAGGGGAAGTGATAAGATAGGGCTCTTGAGGGCCCCACCTTACAAATATCCTCTTAATTAGAGGTTATATGGTTTTGTGCCCCACCAATAACTTCCCCATGTAGGATTTAACTACCCAAGATAAATAAAATTGTTCACAACAATTTTATTTAACTGTTTTTTAACCCCAAAATTTAACTTTCAACCTGCATAAAGCGCAACTGCGGTAAAGGTCCCCTTAACCAAATACTGGTGCTGTAAGTTCATAGGTTCCCTACCATTTCAATTCTGAGCATCGAGTCAAATGATTAAAAACCTGCACGTACATTTACGGAATGTACATTAACAAAACTTCAAAAATTGATTTCGGGCACACCGGGCCTCAGAATCAAGTGCCGTCAGAAACCGCAGACTCGTAAAATTCCAAAGTATTTATGAAAAAAAATTCCAGGATATTTCCGGGTCTTTAAATTACTCGCACCATAGAGCTTTATGTCCCTATAAAGCTACACCACTCACTAGGGAAACAAATGTGGTTATTGTACAAACATCTGAGCCTCCCGCTCCCAAGTTCTCTCATGGAGGTTCATGTGCTGCCAGTGAATGCGCACCAGAGGAATCGACCATCCACATAGGACCCACTCATGTAGATCCTCAATATCCTACATGACCTCCATGAATGTCACCCCTTCATCGATGTCTATATCCACGTGATAGATGATGCAGGTCGGGTCGTGCACATATCTCCTCAGCTGAGATACATGGAAGATTTCATTTACTCAGTGCAACTGAGGTGGAAGGGCTTGGAGGTAAGCCACCTCACCTACACTGATGAGGACCTAGAAATTCCTGATGAACCACAGAGATAACCCGATGCCCTGGACAAATCTCCATAGACCCCGTCTAGGTGAGACCCATAGGAAGACATGTTCACCGTCCTCAAACACCAGTGGTCTCTGTTTCCTATCAACATATGACTTCTATCTGCTCTATGCAGACTTCATCTGCTCTTGGATGATCTGCACCTTCTCTGTCGTAGCCTGAACCAACTCTGGTCTTCCAAGTGATGACTCAACTAGTTCATTCTAGTACAGAGGTAATCTACAAGGTCGGTCGTACAATGCCTCGAAAGGTGCCATCCCGATGGTGGAGTGGTAGCTGTTGTGGTATGAAAACTCCACCAAGTGCAGGAGATACTCTCATTTGTGACCAAAGTCAAGGACTCATGCACAGAGCATGCCGTCAAGAGTATGAATGGTCCTCTCCGTATGGACATCCATCTGAAGATGAAAGGCGGTGCTCAAGTGAAGTTGCGTCCCAAAAGCCTCATGTAATCCCTTCCATAGTCGGGAAGTGAATCGAGCATCTTGATCAGAAACGATAGATGATGGAACACGATGAATTCGTACGATCTCCTAAACGTAGAGGCAACCCAAGCTCTCTACTTAACCCTGCTCTCTGATCGGTAGGAATTGGGCTGACATGGTGAGTCGGTCTATAATCACCCAGATAGAGTCATGTCCTCTGGATGTACATGGAATCTCCGTCACAAAATACATGGATATCCCATCCCACATCCACTATGGGACCTCTATGGGATGATCCACAATCACTGGAACCCGGTGCTCCAACTTCTCTTGTTTACAAGTGAGGTATTGTGAAATGAACATTGCTACAACCTTCTTCATACCCGGCCACCAATGCTGTCATCTGAGGACATTGTACATCTTCACCACTCCTAGATGCAACACTAGTGGGGATGTGTGGAACTCCCTCAGTAATTCCTCCTGCAGTGCAATCGGTACCAGAGTACTTCCCCTGAAGAGGATGACATGCTCCCCTCCTTCAGAAAATCCATCTGGTGCCAGCCCTGAGGATATCTGAGCTGGTCATGTCTCATAGTCAGCATCCCCTCGCTATGCCTCTCTAATTCATAGATGATGTTGAGGAATGATTGTGAGAGACTGAAGAAAGGCTTCTCAATCAATATCCACAAAGGATATCTACAACGTGGATAGCTGATCTATCGCCTCTCCTAGCAGGTGAATGCCTGATTTATTACTGAGAGAATCAGAAAAAATGTTCCCCTTCCCAGGAGTATAGACTATCTCCACGTCATAGTCCTTGAGGAACTCGATCCATCGCTTCTGTCTCAGGTTCAGGTCCTTCTGGGAGAAGATATACATGAGAATTTGGTGTTCAGAATAGTCTGTAAAGTTCTCTCCCATCAGATAGTGCCACCACATATTCAAGGCGAAGACCACTGTTACTAACTCTAGTTCATTGGAAGTGTAGTTCTGATCATGTGTCTCAACTTCCGTGAACCATACGCGATCAGTACTCGCTCCTGCATCAGGACACACCCGAGTCTAGTCCCAGATGCATCGTAGTAAACTACATACCCAACGACCTCCTTCGGCAAACTCATGATGGGTGCACTGTTCAACCTCTACCTTAGCTCTTGAAAGCTCTACTGTCATATATCTGACCACATGAAGGGTTTCTTATTCTTTGGCAAGGCTGAATGTGGTGCTGCAACTCTAGAAAAGTCTAGCACAAATCTCTGATAGTTCCAAGCCAGACCTAGGAATCTCTGCACCCCGTCTTGCTCATGTATGGCTCCCAAACAAAAAATGCATCAACCTTCCCTAGATCCACTGAAAGTACCGCCCTTGAGATGATGTGTCCTAAGAAGTGTACTCTTGAATCCAAAATAGGAACTTTAAGAGCATACCAAAAAGCTGGTTCTCTCTGAGTGTATCCAGTACAACCAGAAAGTGGTAGGCTTTCTCCTCCTCAGTGGTCGAGTAAATCAATATATCTTCGATGAAGACTACGAAAATACGATCTAGGTAAGGTTGGAAGATCCTCTTCATGAGACTCATGAACACTGCTAGAGCATTGGTTATGCCGATGGGCATAACCAAGAACTTGTAGTGGCTATATTGACACTAGAAGGCCGTTTTTTGCACATCCTCATTTCGAACTCTGAGTTAGGGATAGCCTGACCTACAGTCAATCTTCGAGAACTATCATGATCCTTTGAGCAGATCAAATAGGTCTCTAATCCTTGAGAGTGGGTAATTGTTCCTTATGGTCACTTGATTCAGGTGACGGTAGTCGACACACAGTCGCAAGCTCCCATCCGCTTTCTTGGCGAACAGAATTAGAGATGCCCAGGGTCAAACAATGGGTCGGATAAATCCCTTTCTCTGCAAGTCCTCCTACAATACCCACATCTCAAAAAGCACAGCAGGAGCCATCCGATATGCTAGAGTAGATATCGGTGTTGTCCCGAGGTACAGGTCAGTATAGAAGTCTACCTCTCGGCGAGGAGATTTTCCTAGAACATCGTCACGAAAAACATCCTTATACTGATCCAACACAATCAGAAATCTCAGACTCTGCACATCAACTGCTCCAAGGATGAGACTAGCCACCTAATGTGTGATCGGCTTCCCTCTCCACTGAAAAAGTCCATCATGCACTGCAAACCATCCCTTCTCGCCAGTGAAGGTGAACCTGCTTCCATCCGTGCGGTCACACTGCACATTGCTTCTAATGCAGTCGATCTGAGAATCGACTATAGAAAAGCAGTTCATACCCAAGATGACATCGTAAGGCCTCGACGCCACTACAAGAAGATCCCAGCCAAAGATCTTGCCTCATAGATTAAGCTTACACTGCCAGCACCAGTGCGTAATCATTGAATATGATCCCGTAGGAGTATCTAACTGTAAATATCAAGCCAACGGCTCCGTCGGAATCTTCAAGCTCCGAACAATGGCAGTGGCAATGATGTAATGACTCGCACCTATCTTTATAAGTAATGCATCATGGGTGGAGTAGACACAGATAGTACCTAAAATCATTTCATGTGTGTCGTGGTCATAAGCCCCCACTACCTAGAGTTGAGCCTACCTCTATCCATCAGCTCCCTCTGGTCGGGGTGGACCTTTTAGTGGTGGTGGTGGTAGAGACTCAAAACATCGTCTACTACCCGATGCTCGACCAGTTCCTCTTCCTCGTCTGCCTGCTCCTGGAGGACCTCCACCGTCAAACCTCTGCCTCTTCCTGGGAGGTCTCTCTACTGTCTACTGATCATCTGCATGGCGGTTCAGGCAGTCTCGTGCCATGTGACCCTTCCGGCCGCATCCATAGAACTACCTGCTTGTCGTATAGCTGGCTCTGTTTCACACTACCACAAAAACAAATTCTCACAGCACCCCCCTTTATCAGTGCTTGTTTAGTAGCACTGATAAAGTGGGGCCTTTATCCGCGCTTTTTTTAAAAGCACTGATAAATGGTTGACTTCAAAGAAATTTTTTTTAAAAAATATATTAATATATTAATATATTAATATATAAATATTGTTATATTGTTATATAAATATAATATATAATTTTTAAATATATTTTAGATAAGTATAAATGTACATTTACACTTATTATACTTAATATATAAGATATTTAGTGAAAATTACTTCTTAAAAAATTAAAAAAATATTTTTATTTAATAATTTGATAATAATTATGGAGTAATAGTCATTTAATAACAATTTTAGGACTAAAAAAATTAAAAAAAATTAAAAAAGATCCACAATATGTTGAAAACGCAACCCAAACTTCAAACGGCCAAAACTTTTGATTTGGGTGCCCGTTTGAGCTCTACCACATATCAAATCGAAGCCTGCGACGAGCTCTACGTTTCTGTGACCCAAGAGGACCCTAGTCAAGCGTTTCTCAAGGCCAAAAGAGGCCCAGAAGGCCTCCAAAACTGAGTTTTTTGTCGGGGTACCCAGATTTTTTTAACATTTTGTGGATTTTCAAACTCGTTTATGGGGGTATTATTGGATTTTTTTGCGGGGACTGAATTTATTCCAAGGTATTACATTCATATTGATATCGTGTCTTTGAAATTTCATCCTTTTTTATAATGAGCTGCTATTTATAATCAAATATATAACTATATGCACATATTGTTTATATATACGCACCTAAAAATTAAATTTTTTAAATAAATAATTAAAAATATTTACATATAAAATATATTAGCTTTATCTAAATAATAAATAATAGCAATTTTATTTAAAATACCAATATATGCATATTTATATACCGATATATTAATCTAACTATATATATATATTAATCTAACTATATATATATATATATATTAATCTAACTATATATATATATTAATATAATAACTATATATATATATTAATATAACTACATATATATATATTAGTATTACTATAAATATATATATTAATATAACTATATATATATTCATATAACTATATATATGTTAATAAAACTATATATATATTAATATAACTATATATATTACAATATAACTATATATATATATTATAATATAACTATATATATATATATTATAATCTAAGAACTATATATATATTAATATAAATATATATTACTATACGAATAAATATAACTAAATATATATATATATATATATAGATATCATGAATTGGAAGACAAATCAAAATAGAGTAGTGGTAAACGCTTAGGCACGCAGGGGGAGGTCTCGAGTTCAAATCCTGTGGGAGGCAGGGGCGCGCGCGCATGGGGGAATATAGCAGTAAGCACTGTTAAAGGGTGATGGGGGTGCGTGGGGTGAGTGGGGTGCTGTACAAGGGTAAAAAAACACTGTAAAATGGGGGGCCCAAGCGCTATAAAAGCCCACCCGATTCGCAATATTTTTTAATTTTTTTAATTTTTTTCAATTTTTTTGATTTATTTTTAAATTCTTTTAAATTTTATCAGCTGTTTTTTAAAAGCACTGATAAAATGGTTTTTTATCAACACTAAAATGAAAGCGCTGATAAAGGAAGGGCTGATATAGGACCCCTTTATCAGGGCTAAAAAACGCGTTGATAAAGGGGTACTTTTATCAACGCTTTTTTTTAGCGCTGATAAAGGGGTCATATATCAGCACTTTTCGGAGCGCTGATAAAGGGGACCCCCCCCACTTTATCTACGCTGGCTTTATCAGAGCTTTTCTAGCACTGATAAAGGCGGTGTTTGTAGTAGTGTCGGTTACCCTGCACAACCGAACCTGTGTCCTGAGGTCGCTCTCCTGATGGCCTGGTCCGCTTGGACCACTATGACATCTATTTCCTACCAGCTGTATAAGACTCTTCTATGTGTTTCCCTGGGGTGGGTCTCATTGCTAGTGTCAGCTCAGTGAGAAAGATCTCGACAAGAAGTTCGTGCTCCAGCACTCTCACCTGCATCGAAATGATAAAAGAGATCATCAAAGCCCGGATCTTAAGCCTCAGTCCCTTCTCAAAGGTCCGGGCTCTATAGAATGGGTCCTTCACCATGTCTGTGGAGTAGTGCGAGAGGTCGGTAAACCTGGCTGAGTATTGAGATACTGTCATGCTGCCATGCGGCAGATGAAGTAACTCTTGAATCGGCACCGCACGAAGGGTGGATGGAACAAAATCCGAGTGGAAGAGACTCTCGAATTTGGTCCAAATTAGTGATTCCTCGTCATGCACCTAGATAATCAGGTTCCACCATCTACCTGATGCTACATGCAAGAGACTCACAACAAGGATCACTATAAGGTCGACTGGTGTCCTTACCGACCTGAAAACCTTGAAGACAGCCAACATCCAATCCCCAGGTGCCTGAGGGTCCATCTCTTCATGGAACCCGTGTGGACACTATCATTGGAACTTATGCAATGCAATATGGTGGCTTGAACACTCTGATGCTAGGGCGGGTGGTATCGGTGGCTCAGCGGGTAGTGGTACTGATGGTCCCTCCGCTGTGATGGGGCCCTGCACCGAGGCCTCATTGCTCGGTGGGCTACCATCTCACACGTAACTCAGAACCCTAGCTGGCTACCTTGGTTGGTCCGTCCTAAAAATAACTAGGTGTTCCGTGGTCAAAAATGACACTTGGTGACCTGACAGAAATTAATCACAAAGAAAACTTTTGAAATACACAAGCAATCCGTGTTTTCATGCATTGAGTCGGAAATTAAAGGTCATGGTCCTGGTGTATGGATACGTCGGTCATCGCACAAACACTGAACTCCCTGGACTGAAAACCACACTCAATACTCATAAAATTATTGCTTAATAGAAAGAAATGATCAGAGTACTGAGTGTTGAGGTAGAACCGGCTCCTCTGATACCAATTTTTCACGAGCCGTCCTCGGGGCTCGTGCCATGACTACCCTAAGCCCTCCTTCCATAGGCCAGGGGCGAGGGACTAGAAGCAAGGTGTAAATCCCAATAAAAAGGGAATGATTTTCCTTTATATAGATAACAAACACAATACAGTACCTAACAGAAGTAAGCACAATGTAAAACTGTATAGAAATGTAAGTGCTGATTAGAAAGGGGCCAGAAATACAAGCCCAACAGTAAGTACATTACAACTGAAATTCTAATACAATAGCAGTAAACTAATGAAGAAACAACTGAGTCATCCACCTGGAATCCCAACTGAAGGGTGGGAACAGATGGCTTCCTCAGCACCCCAGGTCCATCCGTCCGCTCCATGTACATCCCGCCGAGTGGTCCACCTCCGGGTACCATCCAGCTCCACATGTCTCTACCATGATCAGTGTTGTCGTCATCTGTATCCAAAAAAATGTAGTGTGGGTATAGCCCGTGTAGGGGTGAGTATAAAAATACACAGTAAGGACCCCCCTCGAGACCCCGAAGGTCTCCTTGAATCCACAAAGGATAAACCCCAAAGGAAAGATACAATCAAAAAGTTTCAACCAACTCTACTTAGGTATATGACCATACATATACCTAAGTCACCAATTCTAGTTCGGCTCCAACTCATGAGACCAAGAACAACCCAGTCCACACATGAAAGAAGTCAATCAAACCAATAGTAATGATTGAAATTCATGACTCCGCACACATAGGTATACATCATTTGTAATGTGATATAGATTATCAGATGTAGTCACTGATTCATCTAAACTGTCAGACCCACGTAGGATACTAGACAGGCTATGCTGTCGGACCCACGTATGATACTAGACTAGCTACTCTGTTAGGACCACATAGGATAATAGAATAGAAGTCCAACTGTCCGAACCACGTAGGATAAAAGAAAATTAACCATCACCTTTAAATGCACGGAGGATTCCAGTATGGTAGTCATCGTTGTCGAATCCAAGGGGGATTCTAGTAAGGTAGTCGTCATCACCGAACCCATGGAGGATTCCAGTATGGTAGTTATTTCAGTCACAACTAGTTCTTGGGTTCCAGCACACAACGCGCTCAATTCCAGGAGGGTCCGCTCCTCTAGAAAAGGGGTTGATATGTTGACTATCATGAATTCTATAGTTGATGTATCTCGATGTTCTGTTTTGCCAAAAACACCCAACGTGACATACAACATGTCAATCGGATGCCCGGTCTGAGAGTTATTCGCATTTTTTCTCTGGGGGACTTGTTAGAAATATGCTCATTATAAACACGGGGATTTTCCATAGTTTTCCAAAACTCACTTAGTGTATCGCAAACGGACCGCCACACCACGAGGGTCCTAGTTCCACAGATGACGTTTCGATTGGACATGCAGTCTTCGAGTTAATCGCCTTTAATTGAAAATGGGCCCGGCCTGTTAAGCCTAGTGGGCTGGTTGGTCGGGTCAACCTAGTTTGGCGGGTCCGACCCGACAGAGGGTCGGACCAGCCCAGTGAATCACCCGGCCCAAACCTGATGGGCATGGCCCCGTCCAGCTTGGCGCGGCCCGCCCTAGCATTGTGCGGTCCAACTGGTCGCGGCTTGCCCGGCTGGCCAAACAGCTCGGCCCGGGTGGCCGAGCGGTCCGAGGGGGGGTGTAGCCCCATGATTTACCGAATCGGCGGCACCAAGCAGCGCTGACCTCCAATCCGGTCAGCCGAAGAGGGACGGTCTTCCCTGCCGGTCGAAGCTGGCTAGTCTTCTCGCCGCAGGCATCCCGCTTGGGCGGGCTTCGGTCCTGCTGCGCAACACCTTCCGGTGTCGTGGCTCCTTCACCCAGCCGGCCGAAGATCTGGTCGGTTCACCGTCGAAGCGGCCCACGGAGCGCTGTCCGCGGTCCTCCATAGCGTAGAGCCCCTTGTGGCATCGCGGTCTTCCTTCAGCCCAGTCGGCTTTAGCCGTTTGGTTCTTCTTCGGCCGAGCGGCCCGCGGTTGTGGTCCGTGATTCTTCCACATGCAGCAGGCATGCGGCTGTCGCCTTCTTCATCTCCACCTCCCCAAGATGATATCCATTGCAAATAAAAGATACTATGGTGGTTCGTCAGGCCTTGTGCATTCGGCCCTCACCTTCCGCGTTAGGTGGTTTCAATTGGCCATAAACAACCATTCACATTCAACTATGATATGTGTATAATTATATCAAACTAAAATTATACAATTACCCTACATAGAAATAAGATTTGCAGTAGTCGAGCGTTGTGGAAGACTGCATCATAGGGAGATGGCATCAACTCGTTGACATAGTGGAAGAAGGAGCCAAGGATGGCACATCATCGGCTTTCCGTGCGGGTGGCTTCTTATCCTTAGGGTTGGCTGAAGATCGAAGGAATTGATCATCGTTCTTAGGCAGTTCTCCATTGGAATGACGGTGTTATTCTTTGAAGAGATGAAATCCTTAAAATTCTCAAGGGCTCTCCCAAAATCCTCTCAACACAACGAATTCCCCAAAATAAAATAATATCTAAGGATATTATTTTATTCAAACATTTAATTCAAAATTAGATGTCTTTGTATAATTAATTGAATATTTTGAATTTGTTAATTAAATTTTTTGGAAAATATTATAGAGAGAGAAGGGGGGGGGGTGAAGAGATCTCATTCAATTAGGGGGATTTTTTGAATTAAATATAGGGGGTGTTAATGGGGAGTTGAGGGGAGGTGATACGGTAGGGATCGTGTGGGCCCCACCCCAGAAAAATCCTCTCATGAAAAGTTTTGTGGGTGTGGGCCCTACCAATAACTTCCTCATGTAGGATTTAACTAACCAAGATAAATAAAATTGTTCACAACAATTTTATTAAACATTTTTTTGTTAAACACCACAAAATAACATTCAACCAGCATAAAACGCAACTGCTGTAAAGGTCCCCTTAAGCAAATATCGGCGCTATGAGTTAATCAGTGCCCTCTAATATCAATTTCGAGCACCGGTTCTAAAGATAGAAAAACTCACATGTACGTTTACTGAAAGTACCTGAAAAAAACTTCAAAAATTGATTCTGGGGACACCGGTCCTCGGAATCAAGTTCCTTTAAAAAACACAGACTCGAAAAATTCCAAAGTACTTAAGAAAATAGTTTCCTTGAAATATCCGAGTCTTTACATTATCAAGGATGTTTCCACTGAGCTATCACATTATAATCTAATGACCATATTGTTTAGGTATTATGTTTCTTGTGATCAAGAAATTGATCATACTATATGTTATCAATAATGGTATCATAGATGAATGAGAAGCACCATGATATTTGGAGCCTCATAAATAATACTTACACTGCTTGATGTTAGTGCATTTAGAACCTTCATCCTACAATGTGGAATAGACATCACCCCAAAATATTCCAATATAAAGCAATTACCATCATTGAAATATGGAGAAAAATATTCAAAATGGTAAATTGATGTGAGAGTAGAAAATAAAAGAGATTATGAAATTAAAAAAATAGGGGATTGATGGGAAGAGAAAATGAAAGTAGAGACAGTGTAAAGAATTTCCATTGGATAAATTATCCTTGTTATCATGGGATCCCATCATGTAAACCTTCGAGTCCACATGATCTCAAGATGATATGAAGATCATGCGATTCCATCATATGATCCTACTATTATTTGATCCATGAATGTGTTATTATCATGTGAATTGTTCATATGACCCAATCTCACACCCCAACATGTCATCCTTAACATGAAAATAAATATTATCATGATGACTCTGTGTATCCATGACTCCAAGATTATGCACTACTATAGTCTATAAATGTATACCTATTTCCCTAAATATGTATTCCTTGATGTTGAAGGTGTACTTCCACATACATTGACCAATTTCAATAAATACTCTCTTAACATCCCATCTCTAGTTTCATGTAGAAATATGAAAATGCACTAATCATATAATATGATCCCTAGGATGTGTGGCCTTAGTATGAATCATTGAATATGAACTACTACTATCATGGAAACCATGGCCCATGAAAATATATTTATGTGATCTGATTACATGGCCACGTGACTTCTCATAGGTTGTGAGATGTCATTATTTACCCATGGATATATTTCAACATTCCCTAGTTGTTAACCATATATCATAAATTAAATCATTGATATTTTTTGAGAGACCTATCACATTACTCACATAAAACCACATGATATTAGGAAACCTCCATCATCTTGTAGTCTTATCCCGAAAATTCCTTTGTACATGTCATGTCCTTTACTCAATGTTCCCCAAAAATGTCAATAATTTTCAGGAAAATGAGCTATGAAGTGAAATACATCTTTTGAAATGTAATTTTTTATCCTAATAAACCATTTCACAAGACATATGTGAACATAAATATACTATTGACATGAAATTATATAGTAAAACATCACTCTAAAATTTCTTATCTGATCACAAAAATCCATTATATGTGTCAGTTTTCATAACACAACCACACCTGGATGTTTTCATCATTAGAATAACAAATCCTCAAATATGACATCCATGTTATGAATAATGGTCTTTAATTTTAAATGAAGTTATGTATAAATCATCATACATGTCATTATTTGTAGGTAGGTACCCATGGAAATGTCATCCTTAACAGACATGTTCAATTAGCCATGATAGATATGGAAATCTGACAATAAAACATCAGTCGAGAAAACCCATTATAAAGGAAGTTTTCTTGATGGGATTGGATAATACAATATTGATACCCAAATCATGCATTTCCATCAAATTACCCTATGTGTCATACAAATAATATTTGATAAGTCATTTTGTGTTCATTATATATCATCATGAATCAATGGATTAAATATTAATATATGACATTGGAATCCATTTTGGTGTAAGTTCATTTATATTTAAAATACTCTAGTATATAGGAACCAAATTATCCTATGAGTCTACTATCCAACTTCCTTTATCAGTGAATGGTATGTTGGTTTACATGTGGGATCCCTCTTATGTGTAATCTATGTACATTGCCTCAATAACCTTAAACCCATAAAAGTGTTAAGAACATTGTAGAATAATGAGGTCACATTTTATTATATTAAATAAGATATGTTTTATGCCATCCTAGGGCCTGAGATCTACATAATATTATCCAAAAAACATTTCATAAAATATAAAGGAATATTCAATGTGTAATCCCTAAACAAGTTAAATCCTAATATATCATGAAATTTTTCCATTAGTTCAATATCTCTTCACTCTCATGCCGACCATGAAATGTGTAGTCTAATAGAATATAGATGGTTATAACACTAACACAATGTGGATTCCAGCTATATCGGCCTCCATTGATATATAATTATGAGTATATATATTTTTCACACAATGTGTCATTATAATGGATCAATCGTGATATTTACAAACATTACACCACATTTTCAGAATACATAAACACTACAAAAATAAACACAAAAAATACCGTATTAGTGTAGTATATTAGAAAAAATGAGAAACATAAACACTGGAAAATAAGTGAGATACATTATATCCTACTAGGTTCTTCATGACTAGATATCTTCTTAAAAACATCACACATAGTATATTTATTCTTAAAATGGGGTAGGAAACATAAAAATGGGACTTCACATATTCTTAGTAATGGTAATCAAAGGAAACATGTAAGTTTAATCATGAGAATAATGATATATGAATGTGATCAAAATATTATAAGATCATACCCTTTATATAAAATATTAGAAACATGAATCATTTCATAAATCATGAAAATTCAAAGGACGTGATGTATGAAAAATAAATTACATAATCCATTAAATAAAATGAGAGGAATAAAACATGGAATTGTTGCAAACACGTAAGTGTGTAAAATTATTTCCCTAGTATTCAAGGAGTCACTGAAAAGTCCATCATGTTTGTTTCGGTTCACACAACATACAATATCAGAACTCATAGATCACTCCCATCGATATCATAGTATCATAAGTTCACTCCACATACCATATATGTAGTCATGGATAACTCCCCTAGAAATCATAGTAGTCATTTTTCACTCCCAAAACCAACTTACTCTCTCATGTATGATATAAATATTTACCCAGTGCATTAGAGAGAGATATATGTCCCAAAATTCCAATAATTATATCATTCAAACATGAGATCAAATATCATAAATATTCATATCATAACCCATGATATGAAATGGGTATCATAAAATTATTATCATATCATATCCTATAAAAATTATAGATGTTTCATCTTCATTTCATAAAAAATATTACCCATTAAAATAAGTAGGTTTCACCATCATATAACCTATTAAAAAGAAATTATTTTCATAAAAGTCATACCACAAATACATATTCTATTCAGATATGGAATATTAATAGAAACATTGAATAATATTTACTAAATATTAATTTGTAACTCCAATTGATTCTTTATTTGATGAGAATAATTTTTAAAGACATTTTTAGAACATTTCATACGTAAAATATTTTTTTAGTTGCAATATTATTTTAAAACATAAAAACACTTGAAAACCATTTTCATTAAAATAAATATGAAAACATATAAAGTAATCATTGAAAAAAATTAAAACGTTTTCCTTTGAATAATTCATGAAAACATACAAAGAAATATTGGAAATATTATGAAAACCTTATTCAATTAAAATTTTTATTAGAAACTCAAAATAATTTTGAAAATAGTACACATTTAAAATAGTTTAAAAACATAAAATGATTCTTTTCTATCATTTGAATCATTTTCGTTCTAAAGAAACATTTGAATACATATAAAATATTTATTTCAAATCATTTAAAACATTTTTTATATAGAAATAATTTGGGAAACATTTTCCATTGAAAAACATTTTAAAATAATAAATCTAAATAATATTATGAGAAAATTTTATTTTTAAAAAATAACTTCATAATATTGAAATGATTGATTTATTGGAATGAGGGTAATAAAATTGGGAAAACCGTATATTCTGGAAATTTTTTTACCCTGTAAAATTTTTGGAAACGTTCCTCGATTAGAAAAATAAAAGAAGATTAAATTTTTTAAAATAATTATTTTTTTAAAAATGTAAAACATGGGTATAAATGTTTTTTGAATATCATATTAAAGTCTGTTAAAATTTTTGTAAACATTTTATTTTGTAAAACATGGTTTAAAGGAACATAGATTTTCATCCAAATAGAGGATAAATTATTGATTTCATAAAAACACATTATAAATAATTTTATGATTCAGAGTGTGTAAAAAAATAAAAACTACATTAATATAACCGGAATAAATTTAGGATAATAAAATTAAGGTTTTTTTTAGTATATGGATTATAATATTTCATAAATATATGGTTATACGTAAACAGTCTTAATAAGTAATTAGATTATACCCATACACTATTACAACTTGGTAAATTTAAACCATACATTACATGTAAGAAAATTAAATTACTGAAGAATAAAATATCATGTAATGATGTTGATTCCTGATATTACATATCAATGTTACTATATTGAACTCATTGAAAATTATAGGTGCATAATATGGGTTGTGTCTCAATGAAGGAAAATTGAGGTAAATATATCATTCTTATTTGAATATTTTGAAACACAATCCCTATGAAATAAAGATCATAGAAATGAAATTCAAACATAAATAAATATAATAATATTAATCATATAATACACTTATGGTCATTACACACACTCCCCAAGTGAAACCAGTGGTGATTATGTAATTTTTCTCAGGGAAATAAAAATGTGAGATGGAATCCCCTTACCTACTGTATTGAATGTCGTCGTACACATAAATAATTACTATAAAATAAATATAATCTCACTATACATATAAAAGATAACAATATTAATATATATAATACTATATATGGTTTAATTTTGACATTATATTACCCTCTTTAAAAAATTATATGTTATGTTTTCACTATGGGTAATATCTTCTTTATTCATTTTGTGTGTCTTAATTTGTCATATATTTTGTCATTATAATAATATTATGAGTTTAGAATATAAAAATTATATAAATATCATTTATTTTTGTTTTTTTTATATTTTTATATGGTATATATAATATTGAAATTGAATACGCCATTCATGGATACAGAAGGACGTATGTACGTATGAACATTGTTTCTGTTTTATTGTCATATTGAATTTTAGATATTAAATTTAAAAAAAATAAATATAAATGTTTATATATCATTTTTATAATATAATTAATATATATTTCGTATTATATAATTTCATTAAACCCATCCTTAATAAATAACAAATAGTCTGTGAAAGAATAACGTCGCTTTGATGGGGCTATAGTCCACACATCCTAAAACAAAATAATCACCGTCAAAAAAATTAAAAGAATAATGTTATGTATAGTAAAATAATTATAGAAGAATAAATAAATTGTGAAGTTTATATATATTATATATAAACTGAGTTTCCATTATTATTCCTACCATGTGAAGTGGTAAATGACTAATTAACCATCATTATTTCATGAGGCTGTAGTCTACTGTACACATAAACGATAGGTTCATTACCCATTACATTAAATTGTGTTTATTTGTAGTTATAAAATTATCATAAAAAATCATTGTATATTACATATATTTTTTGTATAATCATGAAATAAAGAGAGTGTAGGTGTGGATAATAAAAATAAAATAAAGGATCTCAATTAAGGGTGTTGTCTTTTCATTCAGTAACTCCTTCTCTTCAATAAAGGGATTACATGGATTGAATTTATCGAAATAGTAAGATTCAAGGATCAATGGAAGTATTTATTTGTTTTATTTGGGTAAATATTTTTCAATCCAATGTGTCTTGAGATTTTCTATGAATTTAAGAAAATTTATTGTGGAAATATATGTTTCAATATAACTTTAATGTTTTTTTTAATAAATGGTTATGAAACAAGAATATATTTTTTTATAAACTATTTTTGAGAAATATTTTTTTTAATTGTTTTATATAGATGTTGTTTACTCTTCTATCCTAGTAAACTGAGTATATGAGTCATTAGGGATATCATATTAGTTTCATACTCACATATTCTTTAGATTTTATTTCTATTGCAGAATATATCTTCCAGGACATTGGAAAATGTATTATTTCACATGTTTTTAGATCGAAATTCCTGATTCTAGGGATATTAGGTGATCATGGAGAATGGGGAAAGTGGTTCTTGAAGTCTTGTTGTCTTCTTGGAGTATTTATTTGTTTTAAAATATTTACATTGATGGATTTTGGTTTTTTTGTTGTATATAATGATTTTTTTATATAGGATGTTGTTGATATTCCTTTGTTTTGTTAATATATGATTGATTGACACATTTGATAATTAGTTGTATTCATAAATATTTAATTGTCTCCAACTTGTATTTGAAAACCTTTAGAATTTATTTCCACCCTTGGAATCTTGGGGATGTTGCCAAAGTCGTAGTAATGATTTTATGTATTCTAAATCCATTTTGAATTAGTAGGTAATTACAATGTACTTATATCATGATGGTATAATACATGACAATAGGTCTTCACATTGAATAAATAACCCCTTTGATAACTGTGTAATAATGATTCACATGTTCTGTCTCTCTACCCTTTAAATATGTTCAGTACACATATGGATAACCTTAAGGGTGATCAAACCATTCTTCAATATAATGTTCTTCATTAACCATCTTCTTTCAGTACATATCTGAGTAAATAGAAATCAACCCATTTTGTTGATACACATCTACTACAACCTGATTGACCATTATCATAAATTCTCTTTGATAATCTATAGAAAACCATAAATATAGAATCATTGAATTTACTGTAACACAACGGCACTCATAGTTGAATAATAAAATTCAAAAGGGATTTTCTTATAATATTTTATGGTTTTTGGGGATATGACCCGACTTAATATAAAAGATATTCCCTTAAAGAGGAGGGATATTAACTCCTACTGTTAATAATGATGGGCCTGTATCCACCAGTCTCCATGTACTATTAGGGCAAATATTATTGGGACTATTCTATCCTATGAATTCATTAATCTTTATAGATCAATCGATCATATCTATCATATCCATCGATCTATGTTCATAATGTATGATTTAACTCTATAATATGTCCTGATATGAAATATTCTTTTCCATTTATTTGATAATGATCTACATTGAGGACCATTTAGTCGACTACAATTTCATGTCCCTCCAACGGATGTTAAAAATCGCTTCTCCCTACATGAGATCTATAATGATGAAAAATATCATCCTTATAATAACAACATTTGGATTGATTCTTTTTGTTATATGGTACATATTGACACTAAGGATTCATAACTCCATGCCTAGAAAAAATATTCAAAATAATAAGTCCCCAGTTTTTTCTTACATATAATATTGATCTACAAGAAGACCATCAATTAAAAGAACTACCTGTGTCTTGATTAATGCCCATCTTGACCATGTAGTGATTCTCAGTTATGATTTTATGTTTTCAGAAGCATGTTTTCCACGATCAAAACATTCCTTATTGCTTGATCCAAATTATATGCATTCAAAAAAATTATCCACAAAAATGTAAATATTCCCCCAATAGTGAAATCATCTCCCAGTATGATATCCCTTTTTCTTGGATGGTATAACTAATGATTTGGTATCATCCACCTGTGGGATAGTGGGTGACATCTAATTCACAGAAATCCTATTTTTCAACACTACATCATATTTATATCTAGATAAGTGTATCATTATCATCTATTGAATTATGTATGTCATGATTCCTTCCTCTATAGCATATGCAGTGACAATCGAACAATATTTTACTGATCCAATGAATGAATTAATACAAGATGTCTTTCTATCATAATTGTTTAAACATTCAATAAGATTCCTCACATCCATGATGGATCTACTCTAAGGAATAACTAAAATATAAAATGGTTTTTATAGTGCTTAAACATACAAAAGAATCCTTTAAAATATCATTTATATATTCAAAATCCCCCCCACCAAAACATATGATTGTAGTCTATCTAGGAAACAAATCAAGAATACATGTGGAATGGTTAATGTCTATATAAAATTCACGATGAATCCAGTAGAAGACGAGCCATATAAATTGAATTTTCCCTTATCTTCTGCTCTACCTACTAAGACAATAAAATTGTTGTGGATGTTGAAGAAATAGAGACTTCTATAACTTATGTATGAATCATATTTGTACCTCAAATTCATTCACATGATATAGACCTATGTTATATGAATTTAGTAAATATATATCAAACACTAAAACTATTCATGGAAAATTAGTCCTTTGACATTTTAATTCCCACATAAAATGAATAGTTACTATAGGGGTGAATGTCATAATTCAGCATTGGTTCCCACATCCTTACCTCATGATGTTAAATTTCAGGGAATATTTCTTGGCAAAGTGATGGTAAACTATACAAAAACTATAGAGTCATCACATGAAATTAAAATACAGGTTCTGTGCACCCCCATTGTGTTTCCTTAAGAAATGTAGATCATAATCCATCATCAATTCATATAAATGGATCAAAAGAGCCTAATATTGGATAACCAATTATTTGAGTTCTTCCTTCATATTTTTGAGTACATCAACTTATAAATCACACTTCAAGTCGTGAGTGTATCTGGTTGTCATAAACCTTCCTATACACTTATAAGGGTGAAATGATTCCCCATTTTTACCATGAATTATTTGGATATGTATAATGAACATAGTCTAATAAAAAAGATGTATTTTGGAATTACAGGACATCCTACCAATACTTATGATCCATGAAATCATCATAATGGATCTCATCACTATAGAGTAATTAACAATAATCCCCAAAATGAATGTCTCCAACCACTACCCATGATTAAAATAACCATGAAATAAATTTTAAAAAATTATAATATATTTTTCAAAAAGGGGTTGTTGTACCCTTGACCATAGAATCCTAATTCGGTTTCTATGTAAAGTTCTGCATATAATAGGGTTTTTCACTAATTACATAATTTATGTTAATCATTATAAAATATGTACGACCATAAAAATTATCCTCTGATAGTAAAAATTAGAAGACCTTAAACTTCTATTGAATTAGACACAAAATTTGATTGAATGGAAACATAAAATGGGAAGACTAATATAAATTAAAACCTCTAATCTTCATTCTCTTGTTATCTTGTATTTAGAAAAAAAATTTAGAGTCTAAATTAATATGAAAATAGCATGTAGGGACAATCTGGATGGCCTAGTAAATGTTGATCCATTCACATAAGACCCACTCATTACTAAATTTTTTTAAAGAATTCTTTGACACATCCCCTCTCCAAAATTTAATTTTTAGTAGGAATTGATATGAATTATGATTCCTTAAACATTAATGAATTTTACATTTCTTATATACAACCTTTATTTTATTTATGTCGGAGCTGATACAGCCGTACACCATGAGTTTTTAAAATTCTATTGGAAACCCATAGCCTTATGTAATCTCTCTTGGTTCACCTATATAGTGTATTAGTGATATGAAATTGATGATTTTATGGGACCATTCAAATATTTTATAGTTATTATAAAAATTATTTGGATCTTTTTCCATGGAGATGATTTCATATTTGACTAATGGACCCCATTAAATCCATGAGTTATTTCCCAGACAACTTGAATACTAAATATCCACCATTAAAAATGGTAATCTTCTACCCACATTACTCAATTTTATGTATACTCATATATTCCAATATTATTTTTTTAATCTCGATGAGTAAATTATTAATATGGAATCAATAACTTCTGCAATATGTGTGCATGTGTTTTACCAATTCGATATATAGGGGAGAAATAATCACTTTTTGGGCCTTTTAATTATGATCATCCTGTGAATCATATGATATTATGTGGGCCTAAGATTCATAACTATTATAATAACTATCCCAACGGTACCAAAACCATCATTATATATGATTCTCAAAAAACCAAAAAACACTATCCCTGTTATTGAATCTTCAAAAATCATCAATGACCCCTCGAAAAAAGTAGGTTCACCTATTTGTTATTATTAATTTAAACCCATCAAGGATCACTTTTAGGGACATTCAACAATCAACTAGAGGCCGCTCCTCCTTAAATAAAGGGAATATATTCCTTTTCATCCTTGGAAATATCATAGTGGAACTCATTAATGAGTGTACCTTGTCCCATATTTTTTTGATAATACATGATACATTTTCCATCTTGCATGCCTTAAAAAATCATATATTGGACTACTACCTATAAAACTAAATGATGATATAGGTATCGATAATTGAAAGATATCTTCCAAAACATTTGTATCCACCCATGATTCATCAAAAATTAATGCCACCAACTCCCTATGAAAAGGAAATATATACATTAGATTGTTTATAATATATTTTCACACAATTGTACCTATGTCCCCTCTGAATAGTAATGATTTGGATTAGGGTATTTATATATAGATTGGTAATGATTGATTACCCTTCCCTTTTGAAATGTATAATTGTCTAGGTTCCTTATTTGGATATAGATGAATATTCATTTTACCAGAAATGATTATTCCATTCTAGAACTTTTACTTATTTAATGATACATGATATTTATGAAACTATTTGTGGTTAACTATATATTATACATAGTTGCAATATATGATTACCCATAATTGAAATATGAATTTAATCTTTTCTAAAAATCTAATCATATTGAGTTGAGATTGTCCTATTAGTGGTTCTCTAAATCCCTTAGTTAAAACAATATTATTTTCCCTCATTGTGTTAAATATCAATTCCCATAATATTTTCACATACATGGAAATGTAATCTAAATTTCTCTTCAAATCAAATTTATTTCATTCAAAAGACGTCCTATTATAGGGGGAAGTAATTTGGAACTAATAAATGTGTACCAATGTGTTTTTTGTTGGATATTTTAGATGTTTGTAGCTTATGAAAATAAAATAGATATTTTTTAAAAAGTAATTATAATAAGTTGATGAAATTGAATGTATTAGGAATAATGTATTAGGGTTGGAATTTACTTAATAATGTAACATATTAATGTACATACTTATTACTTATTTCCATGATAATTATTCATGGTATTTTTGTATTCTCATAGCCAATGAAATTTTCCAACTATGCTAGATATCAAGATAGATCAAACAACGGTACATCAGGGAGTTTCCCCAAAAATGATTGAGAGACATCATTGTTATCCCACTCAGCGGTAAGGAGTAAGAAAGAATATTGACCACTAGTCTTCCATAGAAATCATAGAAGATAACTAGGTGGGCCATACAAGGGAGTGGTGATGTTGTGAGGGTGTGGTTGTAGGTGTGTCTTGGAGTGGACCCCAATGCCTTGGATATAAATATGGATAAAATGGTATGACATATTATATGTAGACCATATGAGTGTAAATATATTATCATACTACATCAACTATATGTGCATGTTTCCTAAGTAAAAATCATGTGGAAAAATAATGGACATCCAATAAAATGGGTCCACACCATCTAATCACACCCCACATCATAATAATCCATCACTTATCTATTTCCATCACTAAAATAGTTTTTTTGAATCTACAATCCATCCTTGATGTCAATGGTTTTGGGCCATGAGTGACACAATAAATATTTGGATGGTTTTGTTGCAATCTTTAGAAAAATAATCATCAACTCCGATCATTGTCATAATTTTAAAAAATACAACCAATACAACATGATCATGATCATTTTATTGATTGAATGAATACAAATCTATTTTTATGTATATAGTTGTTTTAAATTACATGTCACAACATGAAATAGATCATATGAATGCCATGATTACATCATTATTTCTATACTGGATCATTTGATCAAATGGATACAATAACTAATCAATTGTGGCAATGTGTGAGGTTGTATTTGTATGTGAGAAAAATCACCAATGACATCAAATGAAAACCATGTGTGGTCCCATGAATTTATCACATGAAAAACTATAGATCATGATAATAGTTTTTCCATAATTCCATTTCATGAACATTGAGTCATCAACATAATCCTATAGCATTAAAAAAAATTCTTCAAATGAGATCGAGCTACATTATGTTCATTTCAAGCCTTTTACAATTCAGTGTGATCTTCAAAAGATGTGTATCATCGGATATTGTCAATTATATGTATCACATGATTGAACGATGATAATCAGACAACGAAATATTTAAATCATGGGTATTCACATAAAATATTGCGTAGAACCCTCCATAGATGGATTCCATTATTTGGTGAATTTCTTCAAAATATCAATTTTTGGTTATTCATTGCCTTCCATCATGTATTAAACATGATCGTGAAATTCTCATAAAGATATAATACAATTCCCTCAAAGGATATCAATTCAGTGTCCACTTTGCTGTTATATTATCATATAAACCATGTCATGAAAATGTATCAAGTTTATCTGATATCATAAATGTGATAACATTATTATGATTCAATATCCGCATCACATAAGCATTAACAGTTCCATGTTCTTTGGATCCTCAAAAAATACATGCCAACTACATCATGTCAGCGCACACAAATCCAACATCATGCAAAGAAACATTGAATTCACCCCCCCAAACACATTTACATTATAAATACATACACTTATATGAATAATTTTTTTATGAAAACATCATAGGTGAAGTATGAGTGAGATAGAAAAATATAATAGATGAATAAATAAGAAATAAATTGGTGTAGGACATAAAGAGAAGGATAAAAGTAAAATAGAGGGTATAAATTCCTTTCAAAAATTTATCCATGTAATCCTGATACCTCATCATGTGAACCCATCATAAAATTCCTTTAAGTATACATAATCTAAATTTGTTGGTAACATCATGAGATTACCTTATGTGATCCCACTATAATGTGTTGTGTGTAATTTTCTTTATCATTTGTAACATTCATGTGAAGCACTCTTGCAACACCGACATATCAACCCTAAAATTAAAATCCTTGGTATTATGATTTCACTAGGAATAATTGATCATGTGATCAGGGAAACCCTCAATCATGAGATATCAATATATTACCTTGAACCTATCTACCTTGAAATGAAATGTGAATGATTTTGGAAATAAACACATTTCATGTGAAAAAAATATTGTCATGTGGCCTCTACATGAATGTGGACCTATTGACATACACTCCACCTAAAATAAATATAATAAAATATTTGGCCATAATAGGAACAATTTACCCTAAAATCATTATAGTAACCTATAATTTTCATTAATTGATGTTAAATATTTATACATGAAAACACATTACATAACATTTCGATCCATTCCAAAATCATTTAGGTCTATTATCTTTGGATACATGGAAAAAAATTACTCGTTCAAAAAATATATGTATCATCACCAACATATTATTTTATATTCATAACCCTTCATAGTCACATAATACATAATACTTTTCATCATTACATGGGTTTTAGTAAAATAAATAATCTGCGATCATAGTTTCTCATTAATGTAAAACTGGGTTGATGTCAACGATCACATACAAATAACATGAGTTTAAGAATATAATCACATGATATAATCTTTTAAAAACCATACTCTACATGAAAAATATAATAATATTAATTCATGTCATAAATCATAGCACTTTTTAAGACTTAAAACATAATATAATCACTGAATATGATCCCTAAAATATTAACAGAGGCATAATTTATCTATTTTAGACATTAAAATATGAATAAATAACCATTTAATTTGTAGTCAATGAATATTTACAAGGATATCATTATTGAATGGGTGCAATCCATAAATAATAATACTTTTCAATGTTCACTCCCATGACTATCACTAAGGGAATATTGCCTTTCTAAACTTGGTTCACTCCCCATTACAACCTGCTTATGTCATGTGATTTAAATAATTATCCATTCAATCAGAGGGAGATTTAGGTCTCACATGTCACATAATATAATGCATACTTATGTTTTCCACGTGATCATAAATAATTCATTGTAACAGAACCCTTGAAATAAAATTGGTTCCAAAAAATATTCGTTATTCCATCATAGCATTACCTGTAGAAAATGAATGGATTTCATACACCAATAAAAATCATAAATATAAAAGAATTCATATAAAGAGTAAGGATTGTAGAAATGTATCAAATCCCTTGTAAATCAGAAGTGATATAAAGGTTTCATATCTTTTATAAATATGTATACCATTAAAATATTGTTATGTATTCTTATTGAAAAAATATTTTTAATTATATATTATATTTTTTAAAATAAACTGTGAACATATAATGTATAAAATTTTCCAGGAAATGTGCCATGTAAAATTTTAATGGAATAATTGATGAAAAATCTAGTAATGATGGAGAGAAAATTCATTCTTAATGTAATCTTTAATAAAGTATTATTTTAATGTTTTTTAGAAAAGTAAAAAGGTATATTGTTTTGAAAATAAAAAAACTCATCTAGATTTTTCTAAAATTCCTACCATGGTGAAGAATTAATTTATGAAGTCATTATATTTTAGTAAGAAAATAAATAATTTATTTTAGAAAATATTGATAAGGAAGAAAATGTTTTGTTAACATAATAGTGAAATAACATCAATTTAACATAAAAATATATTTTCAATATATTGAGATTATATGATGATGCAAATAATTTAAAATAATTTATTTTTACTAATAAATAGAGGAAAATAATATTAATTATATATCTTGAGTTTTATATCAAAAGTTTTTATCATTAGGACTGAAATATAAGAAATCATGATAGTTAATGCGACTATATCATAAAAATCATCAACGATTGGTTAAAATTTATATAATTATAACAATGAAATAAGTAAAATGAAATGTATTTTAAAATCCTCATATGTGTTATAAGATTAATCCTAAAATACATTAATTGGAAGCATATAAACCACATTAAACAAACATGTGGTGAATATGTCATGTATCTTACAAATGTAATATTGAGATTTAATTCTCATACTTTGATTACACCATTCTACAAAAGCACTCCAAACTGTTATATAATAAATTATTATTTATTTTATTTATAGAAAATATTTTTCTTAATTTATATAATATAATATATAAGCAGTTTATTACATATCAGTGCTCCGTATTAATATTGATTCTTTATTAAAATCATTAGTTTATGGTGTTATTTGTTTTGTTTGACATGTCTATTTATGTTTAGTAGCAACAGTCTATATACATTTATCATAGATAAAAAATAACTAGACTGTTAATAATGTTATAAAAATAATATAGTTTAATAATGTACTTATTTTGAGTCATCCCAATAATTTATAAATGGAAGAAATAATTTTTCTATTCATTAAGATAATAGGTTATATATATACATTATCATTGTTTTCATTTTTTTTGAAAAATGCTATGAACGATATTTAATTACTAAATTAAATTTAAATTTCCGTTATTATAAAATATTGATTTTATATTAATAAAATTTTTATTAATTTTCATTCAATTATATTATAAATGAAAAACATATCACATTAATTAGTGGAGTTTGTAGTCCAGACATACCAACAATAAACAATGTCATTTTAAAAAATATTTTTTTTTATTATGAAGGTAAATATGATTTTATAACAATAAAAGTATAATTATATCATTAATATCATATTAATAAATTAAAAATCAAAATTCTCATCCATAAAAATATGGAGACAAAAAACTATTGTATCTCTATGTGGAGACGGTATGTTGTACATACAAACAAATAATTATGCCACGTCTATGTTGATATGAAAGATATAGTACAATGTAGTTTTATTAATCCAAATAAAATTTTATAATATTGAATAATTTTTATATATTATATTAGGAAAAATATAATATATCGACAGGAGGAATGTAATAGGAGAAAATAATTTGATCAATTAATGTTATTAACCATTATCTAAAACAACAATATATGATTTAATATTAAGGTATCTATGGATATAAAATAAGAAGATGAAAAATATAATTTTAACAGGGAATTGGGTAAGAGAAACTATAAATTGGTGTGAATAAGTGAGTTAGGAGGTACCTTTTTATAATTTTTTTGAGGGATATTTGGTAATTTCTCAAAAGAATAAATTATAATAAATTTATTCTCTATAAAATTTCCATAAAATTATTATGTATTTCAAGATAATGTTATATGTAATTTTAATCCCAGAAACCAATTGAAAATAATCTTATTTTTTCATTTTAGTTTTTATCATCTTGATTAACCCTTCGTTAAACAATATTAGTTCTAACTACAGTAACAAAATTTCCAATATTAATGTGGTGTATTTTTTAAAATATAACGTAAAAATTGTACCATAAATTGATATTTTATGATATTATTAACCATATCATGTACACATAGACTTATTAATTTGTATTTAAGACTATTTTATAAAATAAAATAAAAATATTTTTATAAAATATTATTATTGAAAACGTTTACACAATTCATTAAATTATAATAGTATAGTCATTAATTATCTTGGGTGTTATTTTTTACATTTTAGGATGATTATTATTTATGGATATTTAATTATTCCCCTAGACCAAAAAAATTTCTAATCATGATATCTAGAATTCTATTTCAACCAACGTTACATGCGGGAGTTTCCCCAACTATTCTCGAGAACCATCACTACCATCCCACTGAACGGTAAGGTATGGGAAAGAATATTTCCAACTAAGAGTCAATATAAATCAGATAAGATGACTATGTGGTCTATACAAGGGAGGGGTGTGTCATTGAGGGTGTGGTAGTAGGTGTGTCTTGGTGTAAACCCTGATGTCGTTGTTCTACAGATGGATAAAATGGAATGAGTAATTATATATGGCCCCTATGAGAATAAATCTAATGTGGGACTGAATTAAATCTATGTTCATGGTTACCATGAAAAATAAACATTCGGTAAAAATTATTTCCATCCAATAAAATTAATCAACTCCATCTAATCACACTCCAACATCGTATTCATCTATATCTCATCAATTTCACTCACTGACACACCTAGTTATATTTTGTGATCCATTCCTTATATAAATGTTTTAGGACCATAAATGACACTAGAAATCCGTTAAAGATAATGGTTCAAGTTTGAGACAACCAATCATTAACTCCACTCATTGTAACATTTTTTTTAAAATCCAAAAAATAAAATAAGAACATGATCATTTTTACGAAGGAATGAATGAAACTCTATTTTTATATTTATAGCAGATAAAAATCCCATTTCACTACATGAACCTGATCATATGAATAAAATGATTCCATCAAAATATCTAAAATTTACCATTAGATAAAATGGATAAAATAAATATTCCATTCTGGGAATTTGTAAGGATGTATATGGTTGGGAGAAAAATCACCAGTGACATCATATAGAAACCATGTGTTGTTACATGAATTTATCACAAGATGCACTATCAATAATGAGAATAGCTTGTCTGTAGAGCCATTTCATGACCATCAATTCATTTACTTTAACATATGGATTTCAATGTATTTTCTTCAATGTATATTGGTATTCTTATTGTTCATTTGAAATCATTTAAAAATCCTTTTGATGATCGAATGATGAGTATAGTTTAGTATTTGGAAGTATATGGATCACATGATCATGTGATGATAATCACACACTGAAATATTGACATATTATAGATTCACATGAAATTTTTTTTATATTATTTAATTATAGATTTATATTTTTTTTGGAATTTCTACAAAATATACATTGGTGCTTTTTTCGTTGTTTTTCCACTAAAATTAAACAAGATAAATAAATTCTCCTAACGAAATCACTACATTTTTTCAAAGGATTTCTTGGAATTGTCTAATTAGCTTCAAGATGATCATATGATTCATATCATTCAACTGTAGTATGTATTTTGTGATCATAAAAGTGGTAACATTATTATATTTCAATATCCTCGTCACATAATCATGACCACTTCCTTGATATTTGGATCCTAAAAAACCCACCTGCTACCTCATGTTAGTGCGCACGAAACCATCGTCATGCAATGCAGTGGTGACTTCACCGACCCCCCCATTTTCCTATATAAACCCATACCATTATTTTAGTACTTGTAATATAAATACATCATAATAGAAATATGACATAGAGAATAATGCAATATAGGGTAATATATAAGAAAAAATTGGTGAAGGATGTATAAAGAAGGGGAAAAAGTGATAGAGGGGAGACATTCCATAAAACAATTATCGAAGTAATAATGAGATGACCACATCATGGAAACTCATCATATAGTTCCTTAGAGTACACAAAATATCCTGATATTGGTAACATCATGAGAATCTTTTATGTGATCCCATTATAACGCGCCGTATACATTTTTCTTTATCATTTGAAACATTTAGATGAACCACTCTCATATCACCAACATTACATCCATGAAATTAAAATACATTGTATTATGATTCCTCTATGAATAAATGAACATGTGACAAGGAAAACAAATAATCTTGAGAAATCTATATATGTCCCTAGACATGTCTACCTTGAAATGCAATGGTAACGATTGAAATCATAAACCCTTTTATATGAAAAAACATTAACATGTGGCCTCTATATACATGTGGACCCATGGAAATACACTTATCAAACAATTCAAATTATATAATGTGATGAATAAATGTGAAATATTTACTAAGAAATCATTATAGACCCATACATTTCATTAATTGATATTACATATTAATATATGAAATCACATTACAAAACATTTCAATCCATTCCAAAAAACAATCTTTTCTATCATCTTTGGATAAATGGAAACTTTAATTATTGGTTCAAAAAATATCTATATCATCCACCACATATTTTAGTATAAATATAACCCATATTATAAATATCACACATAATACCATTAATAATAACACTTCAAATAGAAAAATAATAAATGTATGATATTAGATTCACATTATGGGTAAATAAGGATGATATCCACGATCAAATAAAAATAACACGAGTATATGCGTATAATTACACTATATTATCATTTTAAAACCATAACCTACATGATATATATCATAATATTAATTCAAAAAATAAATCATGGTACTTTTTTAGACATGAATCATAAATAATCAATGAATATGAACCCTGAATTATTAATATATGAATAATTTATTGATTTTTGACATAAAAATAAGTATAAAAAATCATTTCTTTTGTAGTCAATTTTTATTTCAAATGCTATCATAGTGGAATGGGTTCACTCCCTAAATAATCATAGTAGTCAAAGTTCACTCCCAATACAATCATATATGGAATATTACCTTTTTGACTTGGATTATACACCATTCTAATCTAGTTTATCTCATTTGATTCAAATTAGTACCCATTATGTTAGTGGGAGATTTAGGTCTCACGTATCACATAATGAAATTCATACTTATGTGTTCCACATGATCATAAAAAACTCATTATATCAGAACCCGTGAAATGAAATTTGTTACATAAAACATTTTTTTAGTCCATCACAGAAATACCTATGGGAGAGGAATTGATTTCACACACCTATTTAAATCATAAATAAAAAATTTGAGATAAAGATTTAAGACGGTATCCTTGAATAAAATCCCTAGTAAATAAAAATTGATATCATGGGTTTTTATCTTTTATGAATATAAATACCATTAATTTATCATTAATGGTTCTTAAGGAAAATTTCATTTCCATTATATAATATCTTTTTTTAAAAACAATTGTGCACTTATGAAGTATAACATTTCTCATAGAAAATATACTTGTAAAATTATAATGGAGTCATCAATGAAAAAACTAGTCATGATCGAAGGAAAAATCATTCTTACTATAATATTTAAAATTACATTACATCTATTATATTTTCAAAAAAGTAAATAAGTACATTATTTGGAAAAAAATCCATTAATAGTTTTTAAATTTCCAACAATGGGAAAGAATGAATTTAGTAAATATTTATATATTAGTAATAAAAATCCTCAAAATATTTTCAGAAATTATTCTTATGGAGTAAAATGTTTTGTCAACATAAGAGTGAAATAAATTCATTTTTAATTAAAAATATATTTTTGATATATTGAGTATATAAGATGATGGAAATGAAAGGAAATAATGCATTTTCACTAATAAATATAGGATAATAAAAATAATTATTTATATTCAGTGCTATATCACAATATTTTATCATTGGAACTTAATCATGAGAAATCATGACTTTTAATGTGATTGTAACATATAAATCCTTAATGATTTCTAAAAATTTATATAGTTAGCCACACGAAATAAGTAAACTTATATTTATTTTCAAATACTCCAACATTTCAATAGAGTAATCATAAATTACATTCATGTGATTCATATAAACCACATTAACAAACAAGTGCTGAATATGTAATGTATCATAAAAATGTATAATTGAGAGGGAAATACCCTACATTGAGTTCACCTTTCATCAAAATCAATCTAAACTCATATATAATAAATTTAGATTTACTATAATTATATAAAATATTTATCTTAATTTATTATATATAATATATAATCCCTTTATAACATATCATCACTCTCTTTTATTAATGATTCTTTATTAAAATCATTAGTTCATGGTGCTAATTGTTTTTTATCATGTGTATTTATGTTTAGTGGAACTGGTCCATATACATTTATCATAGATAAAAAATATATAAAATTATTATAATTATTCAAAAATAATATATATTTATAATTTAATTATTTTGATTCATTTCTATAATTTGTAAATGGAGGAAGTAATTACATGTAATTTCCATGTAATTTTCTTCCTTGCGTGTGTTCCGCTTTCACGGTTGTACACAATTTTTAAATGGAGGAAATAATTACACTATTCAGGGAGATAATAGGTCAAATGTAAGCATGATCATTGGTTTCATTTTTTGACAGACTGAATGTAAAAAAGTTAATTTCAAATTATAAATTCCATCTTTATTGTTATTCTTTATATATATATTATATATACATATAATTATACTTAATTACCATTCAATTAATTATAAATAAAAAACAAATCACATCAATTCGTGGAGTTGGTAGTCAAAAAATACACACAAAAGGAATTATCATCTTCCCAAATATTTAATGGTGTTAAGGTGAATGTGATAATATAACAATAGATGTATAATTATATCATATTAATAAATTAAAAATTCATAATACCCCTCTATAAAAATATCGTAATGAAAAATTAATTGTATCTCAACAATGAGAAGTTATGTCATACATAGAGACAAATTATTCGGCTACATCAATGTTCATAGGAAAGAGGGTGTATAAATTAGTATTAACAATCAGAATGATACTTCATAATAAGAATGAATTTTAATATATTATATTATTTAAAATATTACATATTGATAGGAGGAATGTAACTGGAGAAAGGAAAGTGGTCGAACTAGGTTATTACACCTTATTTGGAAGAAAATTTTTATATTTCCAATAAATGAATATTGAGTATAATATAAGAAGTGGAATCAATATAATTTAAAAAGGGAAGTGTATAAGGGAAACTATAATTTGGTGTGAATAAGTGAGTGAGGAGTTTCCATTTTTTAATTGAGATAGAGAACTTTGGTAATTTCTCAAAATAATAAATTAAAATAAATTGATTCTCAATAAAATTTCTACAAAATGGTTATGTATATGAAGATAATGTTATATGTGATTTTAATCCCATAAACCAATTGAACTTATTTTGTTTTTTAATTTTAGTCTTTAGTATTTTTTAACCCTTTTTTAAACAATATTAGTTCTAAAAAAGGTAACAAAATTTTCAATATTAATTTGTTGTTTTTTATAAATAATGTAAACTGAGGACCATAATGGTTAAGTTATGAACTTTTAGAACTTATAATGTACACATAAAATTTTATAAATTTATTTTGGACATAAAAACAAAATTAATAAAATATTATTTTGATTAAATATTATTATGTAAGTTTTTGACATAATTAGTTAAATTAAATTAGTATGATTTTAAATGTAGTTTGTGTTATTTTTTACATTTTACAAAGATAATTATGCATGGGATTTTATGTAATCCCCTAGCACAGACAAAATTCTAATCATGATATCTAGAATGATAGATCAACCGATGGAACATTCTGGACATTCCTCAACCAAGGTTAAGAGCCATCACTGTTATCCCATTGAGTAATAATGTGTGGGAAAGAATATTTCCCACTATATGTTCATATTAATCAGATAAGATTAATAGTTAGGCCATAAAAGGGAGTGGTATTGCAGTGAGGGTGTGGATGTAGGTGTCTCGAAAAGGACCCTGTTGTCATCACACTAGATATTGATAAAATGGTATGACGAATTATGTATGTAAAATATGAGATTAAATCTTATGTGGGGACGATTAAACTATATGTGCATGGTACTTATTTAAAAAATTATATGTATAAATTATTTATATTCAATAAAATTGATCAACACTGTCTAGCCACACCCCGACATTGTATTCACCCTTCAATCATCTATTTCACTGAATGACACACCTGGTTTGATTTTGCGAGCCATCCCTAATGTCAATGGGTTGGGTCCATGTGTGCAACATACATCCAATGATGAGATTGGTTCTAGCTTTAGAGAACTGGTCCTAAACTACAATCATCATCACAATTTTTAGAAAATCCAACCAATACATCAAAAACATGATCATTTTTTGGATGAAATGAATGAAACTCTATTTTTATGTTTGTAGTAGTTTTATATCCCATTTCAATACATAAAACTGATGATATGAATTCCATGATTCCACCATAATATATAAAATGGATCATTGGATAGAATAGATACAATAAAAAAAATATTTTGTGGGAATGTGTGAGGCTGTATAAGGATGTGAGAAAAATAACCAGTGACATCATATATAAAGTATGTGTTGGCACATTGATTTTTTACATCAAGCACAATCTATCATGTGAATCGCCTATCCATATTGTCATTACTTGGAAATCAAGTCATAATATTTACCCTATGTCTTTTGAAGTGTTTTGGGCAAAGGATATTTTGATATTGTATCTTCATTTGAATCCCATTACTATACCTTGTGATGATCAAATGACGTGTATCATATGATATTGGGTTGTATATAGACCTCGTGATTGAGTAAAGATAATCACACAAAAAAATAATGACAACATGTGGATTCACATGAAAAATTGTGTATATAAATTCATGATATGAATCCATTATTTGGTGAATTTAATCAAAATATACATTAGGTGTTTGTTATTTTCCTTTCTATAAGTATTAAACAAGATCATGAAATTATCCCGAAGAAATCATGCAATTCTATCAAAGGATATCAAGGCTTTTTTCCACATAGGTTCCATATGAACATACAAATCCTATCATTCAAATGTATATAATTTTTTATGATCATATATGTGATAACATTGTTATGTATTAATATCTTAATTACATAAGCATTAATAGTTCCAAGATCTTTAGATCCTAGAAAAAACCACTTTCAACATCATGTGGGGGCACACGAAACCATCTTCATGGAATGACGTAGTGACTTCACCCCCACCATTTTCCTATATAAACCCATACCCCTATTTGAAAAATGGAGGTATGGAAAAATGATAAAGGCAGTCTGATCGAGAGAAGAAAATAAAACATATGAATATATAGGAAAAATAGATGAAGGAATTATAGTGAAGTATAAGCAGAGATAAAGGGGAGTAATTACATTAAAAATTTATCCAAGTTATCATGGGACATGATAATGGGATCCCATCATATAATCAAATCGACGGCACATAATCTCATGATGTTGGTAACATAATGTGACTCTCTTATGTGAGCCCTATGTAATATGCCATTTTCAATTGGAATTATTATTTAAAAAGATTATGTGAACCACACTCTCAACACATAAATATCATTAATAATATTAAAATCACTTGTATAATGAATCATCTAGAAATCCTTGAACATGTAAACAAGAAAACCAACAATATTGAGTCATCGAAATAAGGACTTGAACATTTTTACCATGACATGGAATGTGAAATATTGTGAACATAAACCCTTTTCATGGGAATTAACATTGATATGTGGAATCTACAAACACGTGGAACCATAGATATACATTTATCTCATCATAATAATCATAGAATCTAAGGCCTTGACATGAACTATATACTCTAAAATAATTATAGTAACACAATCATTCATTAATTGATATTACATATTAATATACAAAAACACATTACATAAAATTTTGATCCATTCCAAAATCATTTTGGTATATTATATTTTGATTGATGGAAACATAAATAATTATATCAAAAAAATATATTTGTAATCTCTAAGATAATTTTTTATATCTATAACCATTCATATAAATAGCATACTTAATACATTTCATCATAACACGGGGAATAGAAAATTAAGAAAAGTACGAGATTAGATTCCCATTATGGATAAACAAGGTATATATCCATGATCACATAAAAATATCATGAGTATAAGCGTATAATTACATGATATTGTGATTTGAATAATATATCATACATAAGAATTATCATATTATTAATTCATTACAAAAATCATGGTACTTTGTAAGACTTTAATCTTAATATAATCAATGAATTTGAACCTTGAAATATTACAATAGGATTAATTTATATATTTTTGACATAAAAATAAGAATTAAAATCCTTTATTTTTTATTCAAGGCATATTTTCAAGGCCATCACAGTGGAACAGGTTCACTCCCTAAATCATCATAGTAGTCAATGTTCACTCCCAACACTATCATATTGGGCATATTCCCATTCTAAATATCTTACCTCCCTATTCCAATCCAGGTTATATCATGTTATTTAAATCATTACAGATTTCATTAGAGGGCTATTTTGGTATCACATGACTCATAATGAAATGCATACATTTGTGTTCTACAAGATCATAAATAATTCATGGTATCATAACATGTGAAATGAAATAGGTCCCATAATACTATCTTTATTCCATCATAGTATTACATGTAGAAAAGGAATGAATTTCATATAATACATTAATTATAAATATTTAAAATTTAGATATTGAGTAAGGATGGTATCATTGTAAAATATCGCAATTAAATCAGAAGTAATATCAAAAGTTTTTTTTAATTAATATACATACCATTAAAATATCAGTAATAATTCTTATAGAAAATATCTTTCCCATTATATAATATATTTTTTATAACAATTATGCACAAATAATGGAATTCCTTTTCCCTAAAATGATCCTTGTAAAATTATATATGAAACGTTAAATAAATAAATAGTTATGATGGATGGAAAAATAATTCTTTATGTAATATTTAAATAACATTAATGCTAGTATTTTTTCAAAATCGTAAAAAAGTACATTGTTTAGATAATAAAAAATCATCTTTTAATTTTTTTCAATTACAACCACGGGAAAAAAAGAATTGAATAAATCATTATATATTTTAATAAATTCCTTAAAATAATTTTAGAATATATTGATATTGAGGAAAATTTTTTTTCGACTTAAGAGAAAAATACAATCAATTTTACTTGAAATTATATTTTCGATATATTGAGTCCATATAATGAGAAAAATTTAAGGAAATATTGTATTTTTACTAATAAATGGAAGATAATAAAATTAATCACCTATAATGACTGTTATATCACAATATTTTATCATTATAACTTAATCATTAACAATCCAAATTGTTAATGAGATTTGAACATATAAATCCATAATTATTTGTTATAATTTATATAATTATCCACATGAAATAAGTAACATTGAATGGATTATAAAATACTCATATATTTTAAATTATTAATCATAAAATACATTCATGGTAAGAATATACACCTCATTAAACAAACACATGTTTAATATGAAATCTATCATACAAATGTAAAAGTGAGATGAAAATCCATTACCTTGAGTTCAACTTTTTTCAAAAGCACTCCAAACTTATATATAATAAAATTAAATTTATTATAATTATATAAAATATTTTTCTTAATGTCTATAATATAATATATAATCGCATTATATCATATCATCTATCTCTTTTATTAGTGAATCGTTATTGAAATCGTTATTTCATGGTGTTAATTTGTTTGTTTATCATGTGTATTTAAGTTTATAAGAACTAGTTCATATAAATTTTCTCATAGGTAAAAAGTATCTATAATAGTAACAATGATATAAAAATATATATATTAATAAAATAATTATTTAGATTCATAGATATAATTTATAATTGGAAGATACAAGTACATCGTTCATGGAGATAATAGGTCACAAATATACATGATCATTGATTTAATTTTTTGACAGATGCAATGAATGAAAGTTAATTATTAATTAAATTTTCCATGTTCATTATTATAATATAAATATCATATATGTCTACAAAATTACTCTTAATTACCAGTAAAATAAATTATAAATAAAAAAGTTCCATTTAATAGTGGAGGTGGTAGTCCACACATACCCATGAAAGTCATTATCATTTCCCAAAATATTGAATAGAATGAAGGTAAATATGATATTATAACATTATAAAATAATTATATCATAATTATGATATTAATACATTAAAAAGTATTAATACCCATACTAAAAAATATTGAGATGAAAAGTGTATTGTATTTCTATGTTGAGATGGTATGTCGTACATACACACAAATGATACTGCCACATCTATGATTATATGAAAAAAGGTGTATAATCTAGTCTTAATAATCAGAATAAAATTACCTAAAAATAATAATTTTTAATATATTATATTATGAAAAATATAATATATTGAGTATGGAAAAGTAAGTGGTTAAAAAGAAATTGACCGAGTAAGGTTATTACCCCATATTTGAAATGAAAATTTTATATCTCATTTAATGGGATGTAGAGATATAAAATTAGAAGGGAAAAATATAATCTTTTAATGTAATTTCTTAACATAAACATGATATTGGTTTGAATTAGTGAGTGAGTATTTTCATTTTCATAATTTAGTTGAGGGAACTTTGTTAATTTCTCAAAATAATAAATTACAATAAAAAATTTTCAACACAATTTCCACAAAATTACTATGTATTATAAGATATTGTTATTAATTATTTTAATCACATTAACTGATTGAACATCTTATTATTTTTAAATTTTATTCATTATCATTTAGATTATCCCTGCGTTAACCAATATCTGTTTTCACTAAAGTAACATATTTTAAAATATTAATGTGTTGTATTTTTAATATATAAGGAAAAAATTGTACATAAATTGATATGCTCTGAAATTTTTATCCTTATCATGTACACCTATTCAAAATTAAATGTATTTAGGACTTTTATAAAATTTAATGAATTATTAGTTTGATAAAATATTTTTATTTATAATTTTGACATTACTCATTTAATTAAACAAGTATATTTTTTATTTTTAGTGGTTGTTATTTTTTACATTTTAAAAAGATAATTATTCATGGGTTTTTATGTATTCCCCTATCTACAATAATTTTTCTACCATGAATGCCAAAAATCAATATCATCCAGTGGTACTTGCGGGAGTTTCTTCAACCATGCTCGAGATCTATCATTGTTATCCCACTGAGAGGTATGATGTGGGAACGAATATTGTTCAATAGAGGATAATAAAATTTAGATAACATGACTAGGTGTTCCATACAAGGGTGTGGTGAGGGGTGAGGGTGTTTTTGTAGATGTGTCTTGGATAGGACCCAAATGTCATTGCTAAACAACAAGATTAAAGGGAATGAATTCTTATGTGTTCCCCAAATAAGATTAAATATTATTTGGGACAGGTTTATCTAAATATTCATGGTTCCTATGTATACAACATATGGATAAAATAATGTACATCCTATAATTGATCCACTACATCTAAGTAATCCCTCACACCGTATGCTTTCATCACTCGTCTATTTCACTCGTCTACACAGTTGGTTTGATTTGTCGATCCATCCATGATGTCAATGGTTTGGAGCCATGAGTTAGCTAGAAAACCATTGACAGTGTTCATGAAAGCAAGAGGCAACCAATCATTGACTCCAGTCATTGTCAAAAAAATTTAAAATCCAACTAATACAATAAGAAAATTATCATTTTCATAAAGGAGTAAATACTACATTATTTTTATGTTTGTAGCAGTTAAAAATACCTTCTCACTATATTAAACTGATCATGTCAATTCCATGATGCCATCATTATATCTAAAATGGATCAGTGTATCTAGTGGATATAATAACTATTCCACTATGAGAATGTATGTGGGTGTATAAAGATGTGAGGAAAATCACTAGTGACATCATATGAAAACCATGTTTGTCACATGAATTTATCACATAAAGCACCATCAATCATGTGAGTCTCTTGTATATTGTTCCTTTTCATGAACATATATTCATCACCTTTAACATATGGCATGAAAATAATTTATTCGAAGGATATCCTGATACTTTATTTTCATTTGAAGCATCAGACATTTCCATGTGATGATCGAATGAAGTGTATCATCCGATATTGGGATGTATATGGATCACAAGATCAGGTGATGATAATCAAACACAAAAATAATTACTTCATGTTGATTCAATGAAAAATAGTAAAAATCACTTCATGGAAGGATTCCATTATTCGGTGAATTTACTCAAAATATCCATCGGTTGGTTGTACTTTGATTTGCCACTAGATTTACACATGATCGATAAATTCCCATAATGAAATCTACATATTCCATCAATGGATATCAAGGATTTGTCCAATAAGTAGTCACATGATCATATAAATCCTATAATTCAAATGTATTATGTTTTTATTGTGAACATAAATTTGATAACATCATTATGTTTCAATATCAGCATCACAAGGGATTCCATGATCATTGGTTCTTGAAATGAAACATGTCTACAACCTCATGTAAGTGCACTCGAAACAATCATCATGTAATGCAGTAGTGACTTCACCCCACCCCATTCCTAAATAAACTCATACAACTATTTGAATAGTGGGTACATGAACATATGATAGGTTAAAGTAGAGTTGGGAGAGAAAAGAAAATATAAATATATATAGGAAAAATCTAAAGACCCGTAAATTTCAAGGAATTGTTTTTTCTTATTTTCTTTGGGATTTTACGAGTACGTAGTTTCTGAAGGAACCTGACTCTGAGGCACGGTGTTCCCTGAATCAATTTCTAAAGTTAAGCTCGGGTACATTCAGTGAACGAATGAGCAGGTTTTTCTAACTTTTGATCTGGTGCTCGTAATCAAAATCTGAGGGCACCGATGAAATAGCAGCGCCGATAATTACTTACGAAGCCTTTAACTGGAGTTGCGTTTTCTCAGGAGGAGTTATTAAAAATGAAGTGGTTTAATTGAAGAGTGAAATAAAATATGTGTTAAAATTGTATTTCTACACTATGTAATTATAACCTACATGTGGAAGTTGATGTGAGTCCCACTAAATACTAACTCCTCTTGATAGGATATTAGTGAGGTGGGCCCCAGAAGAGCCCCACCTTTTCAAATTATTCTAACCTCTCATAATGTTGGAACCCCCCCCCCCCATTAATATGTAACTCACCCACTCAACCTCTTTATTTCCTGTCAACTCTCACATGAAATTAATTGATTAAAGTTATTCAATGAATTTAATTTTGAGTTTGAGTTTTTGAAGTTTTGAAAACGTATGGTATGAATTAATAAAATAAGGGGGGCCTTATTTTGTTTGGGGTTGTTTACTTGTGTGGCGTTTTTGGGAGAGGATACTCAACGTCTTGAGGATCTTCATCTTCTTCGTTGGAGAACACGAAGAACGCCAAGACATTGACGAAGAATTTTGACAACGCAAGGAGAGGTCGACATGTCATCTATTATCCTCTCCACAGCTCGTCTGTGAAGTCTTTCCTGGAGAATGATGACGTGCCTTATTTTGTTATTGTTCTCTCGTCAAAGGAAGGGAGACATCGCTCCTCCTCAGATGTTCTCCGTCAACATATACGGTGCTTCACCTCGCGACACCGTTTTTCCCGCGACAATCATCATTCATCAACTTCTTTGAGGTAGGGGTTTGTTTTTATGTTTGTGGTTATTGATGGAATTCATCGTTAAATTAATAGCCGATTGTTATCGAATTAACGGGAGGAGGCCGGACCACACATACAAAACCGACCCTCCTCCCCTTTGTTGTTGTACTTCCTTATGGATTGGAACGGAGGTGACACGCTGCCATCGCACAGTGTGAAAATGAAGGATCCATGGCCGGTGCGGGCCGCGAAAAAGGAGTGAAGCATCGTCGCATCGCACCGTTGAGAACGAAAGAAACTGCGGCCAGAGTCGGGTCGTGGAAGAGGGGCGCGGTGGCGTCGCGCCGTGCTGGACGGCCAAGAGATGCTGCCCATGGCCGCGGTGGTTCTGGAAGGCGGCCAGCTGATCCAGCCGCCGACACACCCTGGAGGCAGGACCCCCGCGGGTCCCGCATGAACTGAACGCCCGGCCATAAAGGCCCGCCACTTCCCTGGATAATAGGGGTTGAAACCCTTGGTCAACGGACAGGGTGGACCCCGCAGGGTCCGTCGTTCGGTTCGAAGGGGGGGACGACCTTCCCCCCTTCTGCATCCGCTTAGCACGTGGGCGCCCGCACCGGGCTGAACCGGCAGGGCCGGGCCGGACCAACCACGTCAGGTCAGACCCTCATGCCAGGCCAGGCCGCACCGGCTGGGCCAGAACTGGACCCGGGTCGAGTCGCCTGGTTCGGGCCGACCCAGGGGTATCGGGCCGGGTCGAACAGGGCCTAGACCCCCTGTTTTCCGGACAAAATCGTTCAAATGCCCATAACATTAAATACAGACCTCCGATTGACACACCGTCAGTTGAGTAGCATACCATTGATCGAGACGGTCGTTTAGGTATATTAAACTCAAGGTTTAGGGTAGCTTTGGGTATGGCCGGGTTGGTTCGAACACGAAACCAATCGGGCCCTCGGAGCAGAAACTCTTATAACATGAGCTCCGAACGTCCGATTGATGTTCCGTCAAGTTTGTTAGATTTCACTTAGTGAGACGGTTCATTTGGATTACTCTGATCGAGGTTGGGGAGCTGTTGGAGTATAGTCGAGTTGGTTTTGACTTAAAAACCAGCACAGCCCCTGGAACGAAAAATCCAATAACTCTCTGACTGAGGGTCCGATTGACGCGCCGTTTGTCACGTTGAATTCCTATTCTAGAGATGGAACTTTGGGATACATCAAATCCAGAATTTGTGTGAGTTTATGGGTTGAACACCTTGGCTTGTGGAGTGGACCCTCCTGGAATCGAGCATGCTGTGTGCATGAACACTAGAGCCAGCTGCGACTGCGACGACGATAACGACTGTACTGGGATCATCCGCGGGTTAGGCAGCAACGACCACCGTACTAGAATCATCCATGGGTTTGACGGAGATTAATACTGTTCTTGTATCCTATGTGGGTCTGGTAATACTTGACTACTGTTCTTGTATCCTATGTGGGTCCGACAGTATTTGACTATGTACTTGTATCCTATGTGGGTCCCGAAGAGTAGCAGGACGTGTATCCATTGTGGGTCCAATAGCCTAGCTTGTCATGTATCATATGTGGGTCTGACAGCTTAGATGAATCAGTGGCTACATCTGATCATCTCTATTTCCTTACGAAGAGTATACCTGTTTCAGCTGAGTCTTAACATACAATCAATATCATCGATATGATTGTTGTGCTTTCCTATGTGGATTGGGATGTGCCTTCCTGTGTGGATTGGGTTGTAAGTTCCTATGTGGAATGGGTTATGTTTTCTTGTGTGTACTGGGTTATACTTGGGCTCGTGTGCTGCATACGAGCTGGAAATGATGACTTAGGTATATGTATGGGCATATACCTAAGTGGGGTTGGTTGTTACTTCATGATTGTATCTTTCCTTTGTGTTTTATCCTTCGTGTAGTCTAGGAGACCTTCAGGGGTCTCGGGGTCCAAAATTATTATCTTATACTCACCCATACACGGGCTATGCCCGCACTACGTTGTGTTGGATGCAGACGATGGACATCGCTGATTGAGGTGGGAGATCGAGGAGCTGGACGGTACCTGGAGGTGGATCACTGGACATGACTTACTGGCAGTGGAAGGCTGGAGCCAAGGAGTAGAGGAGGCTATCTGTACCCACCCTTCAGGTGGGAATTCCAGAGGATGGCTCAGACTCACTAATTTACATTTCGGTTGATGTACGTCATTTTTAGTTGTACTTTACTTTCAGTTGGGTTTGTATTCTGGACAATTTACTTTCTAGTACTTACTTTTGTACTCTTTTTACTTAGTGTTTACTCAGTTTGCGTACTCTATGGTGTTTGTTTTTTTATAAAGTCAATGCCTTCCCATTTTATGGGTATTTACACCTTTGGTGCTTGTCACCAGCCCCTGGCCTATGGATGGTGGGCTTGGGGTAGTCATGGCACGGGCCCCGAGGATGGGTCGTGACAAATTGGTATCAGAGGAGTTCCGTTATACCGCAGAACTCAGGACTCTGATCTTCTTCTATGTGAAAAATAATGTTAAGGGTATTGAGTGTGGTTATCAGTCCAGGGAGTCCAGTGATGGTGTGGTGGCCGACATATCCATACACCAGGACCCTGACTTCTGATTTCCGACTCAATGCATGAAAGCCTTTATTGCATGTGTGTTTCAACGTTTTCTTTTGGATTACTTATGTCATCTCACCAGGTATACTATATTGATCGTGGCACACCAGTTTCTTTTTAGTATGTCCCCACGACGGCAGACAGCTTGGGTTTCGAGCCTTGTGCGAGACGACAACCCACCGTGTGACGAGGCCTCGGTGTAGGGCCCTGTTACAGCGGAGGCACCGGTGGTACCTCTACCCGTTGAGCCACCGATGCCACTAGCCCCAGCCGCTGGGTGTGCACATCACCTTTGTGAACTTCACGAGTTTCAGTTTCAGAGACCGCCCAGGTTCCACGTGGATACAGACCCTCAAGAATTCGACGATTGGTTGGAGGCTGCAGTACGAGTTTTTAGGTTAGTGGGGATGCCAGTTGACCTCATGATGATCCTTGCAGCGAGTCTCCTACACACGACAACATTAAATAGTGGATAGTGATGCTCTAGGTGCAGGATGAGGCATCTCTTATTTTGTCGGATTTTGAGAGCCTCTTTCGCTTGGAGTTCGTACCAACCACACTTCGTGCAGTGCGCAATCAGGAGCTACTACAGTTGTGGTAGGGCGACATGATGGTAACCTAGTACTCGGCGAGATTTACCAATCTCTCATTCTATTCCACGGACATGGTACGACCCCCCTTCTTCCGGTGCTGGACATTCGAGCAGGGACGGAGGCATGAGATTAGGTCTTTGATGATCTCCCTCAGCATTCCGACACATGCTGGAGTACTAGAGCGAGCCCTTCCTATAGAGAGATTTATTGCTGAGCCTACACCATCAGCGAGACCAACCGTAGGGAGGCATGTAGCTGAGTCTTCTGTAGCTAGCAGTCGACGGATGTCACGAGGTTCTATGCAGACCAGACCATCAGGGGGACGACCTCAGGACACTGGCTCAGTGGTGTGGGCCACATGGCGTAGATCCAATCTTACGAGGATTAGACAATATTATGCATGTGTCGGGCAGGACCACATTGATCGTGATTTCCCGACCCGCCATGCCGCGGAGCAGCAGGCAGTTGAGGGCCACCTAGGCAGAGGTAGAGGTTTGACCGTGGCAGTCCACAGGGAGAAGGCAGACGAGGCAGCGGAGTTGGCCGAGCAGCAAGTGGTAGGAAACGCTTTGAGGCTCTATCGCCACCACCACCAGGAGGTCCACCCCGACCACAGGGAGCTGACGGACAGAGGCAGGCTCAGCTTCAGGCAGTGGAGGCATATGACCACGGCACACCAGTGATGATTCGAGGTACTATCTGTGTCTACTCCACCCTTGCTGCAGTTCTTATAGACACAGGAGTGAGTCATTCATTCATTATTGTTTCCCTTGGTCAGATCTCGGTGATTATGACGGAGTTGTTGTCTCGATCGTTACGGCTAGAGACTCCTACAGGAGTAGACTCGATGATTACGCACTGGTGTAGGTAGTGTGAGCTTACTCTAGGAGGTGAGATCTTAAGCTGAGATCTTCTTGTAGCGGCGTCGTGGCATTACGACGTCATCTTGGGCGTGGATTGGTTATCTTCGGTTCATGCTCAGATAGGCTGTATTAGCCATAAGGTGCGGTGTGTCTACACCGATGGGAGCAAGTTCACCTTCACTGGTGAGAAGGGAGCCTTTTCAGCGCCTGATGGACTCACGCAGAGAAGAGGACTGCCGATCACTCATCAGTTGGCTAGACTCATCCTAGGAGCCGTGGATGTGTGGAGTCCGAGTTTTCCTATAGTGGAGGATCACTATGCAGACATTTTTCTTGACGATGTTCAAAGAAAACCTCCTCATAGAGAGGTAGACTTCTATATTGACCTATAACCTAGGACTGCCCCGATATCTAATCCAGCATATCGGATGGCTCCCACTGAGCTTTGAGAGCTAAGGGTACATCTAGAGGACTTGTAGGGAAAGGGATTCATTCGACCTAGTGTTTCACCCTGGGATTTCTCGATTTTGTTTTCCAAGAAGGAGGATGGAAGCTTGCGACTGTGTGTCGATTACCATCGCCTGAACCAGGTGACTGTGAAGAAAAAGTATCTGCTACCGAGGATTGATGACCTCTACTATTAGAACAAGGGAGCACGGTGGCTCTCAAAGATAGACCTCAGGTCAGGATATCATCAGCTCAGAGTTTAAGACAAGGATGTGAAGAAGATGACCTTCAGATGTCGGTATGGCCACTATGATTTCTTGGTTATGCCTTTTGGCGTAAACAATGCACCAGAAGTGTTCATGAGTCTCACGAAAAGGATCTTTTATCATTACCTCGATTGATTTTTTGTGGTCTTCATCGACGACATATTTATATACTCGACTACTGAGGAGGAGCATGCCTACCACTTTCGGGTTGTATTGGATACACATCGAGAGAACCAGCTTTATGGTAAGCTCTTGAAGTGTCAGTTATGGATACGTGAGGTCCACTTCTTAGGGTGCTTCATCTATGAGGCAGGAGTTGTGGTGGATCCTACGAAGATCGAGGCAGTGCTATCTTGGGAGCCACCCAGGAGCGTGATGGAGGTGTGGAGTTTCCTATGTTTGGCTGAGTACTACCAGAGATTTGTGCCAGACTTCTCCAGAGTTGTAGCAACACTTTCATATTTGAAGAAGAAGGGTAGACCCTTCGTTTGGTCAGATATATGTCAGCAGAGCTTCCAGGTGCTGAGACAGAGATTGACCAGTGCACCCATCATGAGGCTACTGAAGGAGGGAGTAGGGTACGTAGTCTACCGTGATTCATTAGGGACCGAACTCAGGTGTTTCATGATGATGGAGTAGGTAGTGATCGCCTATGGATCATGACAATTGAGGCAGCATGAGCCGAACTACGCAACCCATGACCTAAAGTTAGCAGAAGTGGTCTTCTCTCTGAAGATGTGGCAGCACAATCTGATGGGAGAGTGCTTTATAGTCTTTTCTGAACACCATAGTCTTAGGAAAATCTTCTCACAGAAGGACCTAAACCTGAGATAGCGGTGATGCCTCAAGTTCCTTTAGGACTATGACTTTGAGATAGTCTATACTTCTGGAGTGGGGAATGTAGTAGCTGATGCTCTCAACTGGAGGACGAGCATTCAACTTCATGGAGAGGCGACAGAGAAGTTAGACGCTTTACATATATCCTTCGTGGATAGTGACGGGGCATCATTCCTTCATTTGCTCACAGTCACACCTCCACTTCTTCAGAAGGTCAGAGAAGCACACAGTGGGGATGTTGACTGTGAGAGGCGGCATGCACGGATTTCCAAAGTACATTCACCTGATTGATTCTCTATAGGAGGAGAGCACATCATCCTTTTCAGAGGACTTACCATGGTACCAGCTGCTTTGCAGGAGGATGTGCTGAGAGAGTTTCACACTTTCCCTTTAGTGGTACATCCAGGACTGTAAAAGATGTACTCGAATGTCAGACGATAGCACTGGTGGCTGGGTATGAAGAAGGCAGTGATAGAGTTTGTTTCTTGATGCCTGACCTACCCGCAAGTGAACGTAGAGCACCAGCTACCAGTAGGCTTGGTATAACCCTTGGAGGTCCCGGAGTGGAAGTGTGACAAGATATATATGGATTTTGTGACTGGACTTCCACATACTTTTAGAGGACACGACTCCATTTGGGTAATCATCGACCAACTCACCAAGTAGGCCCACTTCTTACCCATCAGAGAGAAGGGCTCAGTGAAGATCTTGGGATGCCTCTACATTCACGAGATTGTACGTTTTCATAGTGTGACCTCATCTATCGTCTCCGATCTATATGCTCGTTTTACTTCCCGGCTTTGGAAGGGGTTACAGGAGGTATTCCGAACGCAGCTATGCCTGAGCGCTTCCTTTCACCCTCATAAGGATGGACAGACGGAGACGATCATTCAAAATCTCGAGGACATGCTTCGTTCATGTGTCCTCTACTTTGGTCATAGCTGGGAGGATCACCTACACTTAGTGGAGATTGCGTAAAACAACAGCTATCACTCCACCATCGGGATGCCACCATACGAGGCATTGTTCGGCCGACCATGATAGTCACCTCTATACTGGATAAACCCTAAGGAGTCAGTACTTGTGGGACCAGAGATGGTCCAGGCCACGACAGAGAAGGTCCAAGTCATCCAGGAGAAGATGAGGATAGCTCAGAGCCGATATAAGTTTTATGCTGACAGGAGGCGGAGACCACTACAGTTCGAGGATGGTGACCACGTTATCTTACAGGTCTCACATTGACATGGATTACAGAGATTTGGCCGGGGCGACATGTTATCTCTGTGATTCATTGGACCATTCCAGGTTCTTAGTAGGATAGGTGATGTGTCTTATCTCATGTCTCTACCACCTTAGTTGCACAGGGTGCACGACATCTTCCACATATCTCAGCTGAGGAGATATGTGAACGACCCGACACATATCATCGACCATGGGGAGATGAACATTGATGAAGGGGTGACTTTTGCGGAGTTCCCAGTGGAGTTCGAGGATCGACAGGAGCAGGCCCTATGTGGGTGGTCGATTCCTCTAGTGCGTATCTGGTGGCATCAAAGGGACCTCTAGGAGAGAACTTGGGAGTAGGAGGCTCAGATGCATGCTCATTACCCCCATTTCCCCCTAGTTTGTGATGTATCTTTACGGGGATGTAAATCCCTGAGGTGGGAGTAATTTAAAGACCCATAAATTTCAAGGATTTTTTTTATTTTCTTTGAGATTTTACGAGTACGTAGTTTCTAACAGCACATGATTCTATGGACCGGTGTGCCTGGAATCAATTTCTGAAGTTTATCTCGGATTCGTTCAGTGAACGAATGAGCAGTTTTCTCTAAAATTTAATTTGGTGCTCAGAATCAAAATCTGAGGGCACCGATGAAACCGCAACGCCGGTAATTTCTTATGAAGACTTTCACTTGAGTTGTGTTTGCTCGGGAGGTGTTATTAAAAATGAAGTGGTTTAATTGAAGAGTGAAATAAAATACGTGTTACAATTTTATTTCTACGGTATGTAATTATAATATACAAGTGGAAGTTGAGGTAGGAACCACTAAATCCTAACACCTCTTGATATGATATTAGTGAGGTGGGCCCCACACGAGACCTACCTTTTCAAATTACTCTAACCTCTCATAAAGTTGGAAAACTCCCTCCTTCATTAATATGTACCTCACCCACTCCCCCTATTTATTGCATGTCAACTCTCAAATTAAATTGATTGATTATAGTTATTCAATGAATTTAATTGTGAGTTTGAATTCTTGAAGTTTTGAAAATGCATGGCATGTGTTAATAAAATAAGGGAGGCCTTCTTTTATTTGGGGTTGTTTAGTTGTGTGATGTTTTTGGGAGAGGACACACAATGTATTGAGGATCATCATCTTCTTCGTTGGAGAACGTGAAGAACGCCAAGACTTCGATGAAGAACATCGTCACAGCAAGAAGAGATCGATGTCCAGTCTCTTCTCCTCTCCATAGCTGGTGTGTGACACCATTCTCGAAGAACAACGACACACATTCTTTCGTTCTTCTTCTCACGTCAAAGGAAGGGAGATGACGATCCACCTCGAATGTTCTCCATCAACATATACGGAGCTTCATGTTGTGATGCCTTTTTTCCCACGATGATCATCGTTCGACAACTTCCTCAATGTGGGGGGTTGCTTTTACGTTCGTGGTTATTTTTGGCATTCATCGTTAAATAAATAGCTGATTGTTATCGAATTAATGGGAGGAGGTTGGACCGCAAAACACGGCCGACCCTCCTCCCCTTTGTTTTTGAACATTTTTATGGATTGGAACGGAGGTGACACGGTGACATCGCACCGTGCGGAAACGAAAGAACCACCGATGGTGCGGGCCGCGGCGAAGGTGCGCGGCGCCGTTGCGTCGTGCCGTTGAGACTGAAAGAGGCCGCAACCGGAGTCGGGCTGTGGCAGAGGGGAGCGGCCTCGTCACGCCGCACCGGATGGCCAAGAGTCGTGGCCCATGGACGCAGTGGATTAGGAAGGCAGCCAACTGATCCGTCCCCGGGCAGACCTTGGAGGTGGGACCCCCGCGTGTCCGGCAGGAACCGAACGACCGACCATAATGGTCGGCCGCATCCCTAAAGAACCGGGGGTTGAAACCCCCAGTCAATGGACCAGGCGGACTCCGTATGGTCCGTTGTTCGGTTCGAAGGGGGAAGCAGCCTTCCCCCCTTCCACATCCGCTCAACACGTGGGCGCCCCGCAGCGGGCCAGGTCGGACCGCCCGTGCCAGGTCGTGCCGCCCGCGCTGGGCCGGACCCCCGTGCTGGGCCAGGCCGCGCCGGCCGGGCCGGGCCGCGCTAGCCAGGTTGGGCCGCACCCACCCAGGTCAGTCCACGCCCACCCAGGTCGGACCCAGACCCGGGTCTTCGGGCCGACCAATGGGTATCGGGCTGGGTCGGACCGGTCCCGAACCCCCTGTTTTCCGGACAGAATCGTGCAAACGCCCATAACATGGGCTACAGACCTTCGATCGATGCACCGTCAGTTTTGTAGCGAACCTTTGATTGAGACGGTCGATTAGGTATATTATAATCAAGGTTTCGGGTAACTTGGGGTATGGCTTGGTTGGTTCGAACACGAAACCAACCGGGCCCTCAGAGAAGAAACAAATATAACATGAGCTCTGGACATCCGATTGATGTGTCGTCGACATTGTTGGATTTCTCTTAGTGAGATGGTTCTTTTGGCTTTCTATGATGGAGGATTGGACGATGTTGGAGTATGGATGGGCTGGTTTTGACTGAAAAACAAACAGGGCTCCTAGGAATAAAAAGCCAAAAACTCTCAGATCAGGCGTCCGATTGACACGCCGCCTGTCACATTGAGTTCCTTTTGAAAAGACAGAAAATTGGGATACATCAACTATGGAATCCGTTTCAGATGATGTATCGAACCCCCTTGTCTCATGGAGAAGACCCTCCTGGAATCGAGCATGTTGTGTGCGGGAACCCTAGAGCTAGCTGCGACTGCAACGATGGTGACGACTGTATTGGGATCCTCCGTGGGCTCGGCAGTGATGACGACCATACTAGAATCCTCTATGGGTTCGACGACGATGAATACTATTCTTGTATCCTATGTGGGTCATGTAGTACTTGACTACTGTTCTTGTATCCTATGTGGGTCCAACAGTATTTGACTCTGTACTTGTATCCAATGTGGGTACAATAGAGTAGCTAGTCCTATATCCTTTGTGGGTCCGACAGCTTAGCTGGTCTTTTATCCTATGTGGGTCCGACAACATAGATGAATTAGTGGCTACATCTGATCATTTCTATCACCTTACAAAGAGTATACCTATGTGGGATCAGTCATAACTTACAATCAATATCATCAATATGATTGTTGTTCTTTCCTGTGTGGATTTGGTTGTCCCTTCGTGTGTAGATTGGGTTGTGAATACCTATGTGGATTGGGTTATGTTTTCCTATGTGGAATGGGTTGTAGAAGGTCTTGTGTGCTGGATCCGAGCTGGAAATGAAGAATTAGGTATATGTATGGGCATATACCTAAGTGGAGTTGGTTGTTACTTTGTGATTGTATCTTTCATTTGTGTTTTTCCCTTCGTGGATTATGGGAGACCTTCGGGGGTATCGGGGACCCTACTGAGTAGCGTATACTCACCCCTACACAGGCTATGACCACACTAAATTGTGTTGGATGCAGATGGTCGACATCAATGATCGATGTGGGATCTCATGGCGCTGGACGGTACCTAGAGGTGGATCACTGGACATGACTTACTCGGAACGGATGGCTGGAGCTGAGGAGCAAAGGAGGCTATCTGTACCCACCCTTCATGTGGGAATTATAGAGGATTTATCAGACTCACTGCTTTACTTTTTTGTTTTCATACATCCTTTTCAGTTGTACTTTACTTTCAGTTGGGTTTGTATTCTGTCCCATTTACATTCCAGCAGTTACTTTTGTACTCAGTTTACTTATTGTTTACTCAGCTTGCATACTCTGTGGTGTTTTTTTATTTTTAAAGGAAATGTCTTCCCTTTTTATTGGGATTTATGCCTTTGGTGCTAGTCACCAGCCCCTAGACTATGGAAGGAGGGCTTGGGGTAGTCACGCCATGGGCCCCGAGGAGGGGTCGTGACAAATTACATGGGAAAGATAGATAGGGAAGCATAAAAATGATATATAGGGGAGAAATTCCATTAAAATAGTTATCCATGTAACAATGATAGATAATCATGGGAACCAATAATATAATACCTTCGAGGACACATAATCACATGATATTGGTATCATCATGAGACTCTCTTATGTGATCCCTCTATATTGTTCCATATTCATTTGGCTTTATCATTTGAAACATCGATGTGAACCACTCTCACAAAACCATCATAACATCCCTAACATTAAAATCATTGGTATTATTATTCCCTTAGGCATCTATGTACATGTGATCATGTAAACCATGAATAATAAGACATCTATATATGCCCATGAACATTTCTACCATGACATAAAATGTGAATGTTTATGATCATGAACCCTTTTCATGTGAAAAAATGACTTGTAGACACTATATTCATGTGGATTCATGGATATATACTATTTCTATCATAAATATCATAGAATGTGAGGTTTTGACATGAACTATTTACTATGAAATCATTATATTAACCCATACTTTTCATTAATTGATATTAAAAATGAATACAAGGGGAAAACTAAAATAACAATTCGATCCATGAAAAAATAATTATGGTTTATTATCATTGGAATCATGGAAACATAAATAATTGATTCACAAAATATATGTGTCATCTCCCAAATTTTGTTTTATAACAGTAAAATTTTTTATACATATCATACATAATAATTATCATCATAAAACGGGGAATATAAAAATAATAAAAGCGTGAGCTTATATTGTCATTAAGTGAAAAACCAGGAATATATCAACGATCACAGAAAAATATCGTCAGTATTGGCGTATAATTACAAGATATCATCATTTGAAAAACATACCTTACATGTCAAATATCTTTAAATTAATTCCTAAAATAAATTATGATACTTTGTAAGTCATGAATGATAAGATAATAAAATTATATGAACCTTGAATTATTATCATATGCATAAATTATTTATTTTAGACGTAAAACATTATTTTTTTAGGAGGGGATTATTTTCAAGGATATCATAGTGGAATGGGTTCACTCACTAAATAATCATAGTGTTCAATGTTCACTCCCAATACTATTAGAGTGGGAATATTACCTTAATAATCATGGTTCACTTCCACTTTCAATATAGTTTATATCAAGTTATTTAAATAATTAACCATTTACTTAGAGGGAGATTTAGGTCACAGGTTTCACATAATGAAATGTATACTTATGTGTTCCAAAGTAATATTATCAATTAATTGTATTAGAACCTGTGAAATAAAATTTTTTCAATAAAAAATTATTTATTCCAACATAACATTACTTGTGGAAAACTAATGGATTTCTTAAACCTATTTTAATATTAAATATTAAAAATTGATATAATGAGTAAGGATTTTATCTCTTGTGTCTTATCCCAAGTAAAAATAAAATGATATCAATGGATATTGACATTAATGAATATACATACCACTAACGAATAATTAATCATTCTTATGGAAAAAATCCTTTCCATTTTATATTGCATTTTTAAAAACAACAATGAACTTATAAAGCATAAAACTTTAATTGAAAATATCCTTGTAAAATTATAAAGGAATCATCCATGAAAAAAATAGTCATTATAGAATGAAAATTCATTCATTCTATAATATTTAAAATAACATTACCATCATGATATGTTTTAACAAGTAAAAAAGTACAATGTTTAAAAAAACTACTTTTATTTTTTAAAATTCATACCATGAGAAAGAATGAATATAATTAATCATTATATATTAATTAAAAATAATTATAATATTTTTATAAAATTTAGATAGGTAAAAAACTATTGTGTCGATATAGGACTAAAATAATGTCATTTTTAGTTAAAAATATATTTTAGATATTTTGAGTTCATAAGATAGTAAAAATGAAAGAAAATAAAGTATTTTAACTAATAAATAGAGGATAAAAAAATTAATTTTCTATCTTGAGTGTTATATCACTATATTTTAACATTTCAATATAATAAGAAACAATCTTGATATTTAATGTGGTTAGGAAAAATAAACACTCATTGATTTATTAAAATTTATATAATTATCTACATGAATGAAGTAACAATATATGGATTTTTAAAATCCTAATTAATTTCATTAAATTATCCATTAAATACAATCATTTTAAGTATATAAACCACCTCAAACAAACAAGGGGTGAATTTTTCATGTATCATAAAAATTTAAAATTTAGATGATAATCACTTACCGTGAGTTCAACTTTATTTAAAATAACTCAAAACAGAAACATAAAAAATTTAAATTTCTCATAAAAATATAATATATTTATCTTAATTTATATAATATAAAATATTATCCTTTTATAACTTATAATCACTACCTTTTATTAGTCATTATTTATTAAAATTTTTATTTCTGGGTGTTAATTATTTCGTTTATCATCTGTATTTCTGTTTTGTAGTATTAGTTTATATACATTTATCATAGATAAAAAAATATCAAGAATGTTAATAATTATACGAAAAATAATATATATTTATAATTTAATTATTTTGATTAATACCAAAAATGTATAAATCGAAGAAATAATTACACCGTTCATGGAGATAATAGTTCAAACGTATGCATGATCATTGATTTCATTTTTTAATGATGCAAGGAATTCATGGTGATTATTAATTAAATTTTCCATGTTAAATTATGTAATATATATTATTTATATTAATAAAATTATTCTTATTTACTATTTAATTATATTAAAACTGAAAAACAAATCACATCGATTCGTGGAGGTGATAATCCACAGATACCCATGACAAACGTTATCATTTTCCAAAATTTTGTATGGTATGCTAGTAAATGTGATATTAAACAATATAAGTATAATTATATAATAAATATCATATTAATACATTAAAATAATCATTATACACATCGTTAAAAATATAGAGATGAAAAATGTATTGCATTTCTATGTGGAGACGGTATGTCATACATAAAAAACGATATTGCCACTTCTATGTTGATAGAAAAGAAGGTATATAATGTAGTTTTAATAATCTGATTAAATTGTCATAAAATTTATTATTTTAAATATATTATATTTTGAAAAATATAATTTATTTATTGAAGGAATGTAAGAGGAGAAATGAAAGTGATCGAGAACTGTTATTACCCCTTATATGAGACAAAAATTTTAGATATCCTATAAAGGGATCTAGAGTTATAATATAAGAATAAAAAAATATAATGTTTTAAGGTAACTGGTCAAGAGAAAAAATAAATTGGTTAGAATATGTGAGTGAGGAGGTTCATTATTAAAAAGGAGTTCAGGGAACATTGGTAATTTCTCAAAAGAATAAATTTAAATAAATTAATTCTCAATAGAATTTCTTGAATATTAATATGTATTAAACGATAAAATTATATATTATTTTAATCCCATATGAACTTCTTCTTGTTTCCACATTTTATTCGTTATCATTTTCATTAACCCATTATTTACAAATATAAATTTTAACTATATTAACAAATTTTTTGATATTAATTTGTTGTCTTATTTTTATATAGGTTAGAAAATTGAACATAAATGGAAATGTTATGTAATTATTAACCACATGATATACACCTATACGTAATTAAATGTATTTATGACTTTTTAAGAAATTAATAGAAAATTATTTTGATAATGTATTATTATTTCTAATTGTGACACTTCATTTAATTAGACTAGTATAACTTTTAATTCTAATGGGTATTTTGTTTTTAAATTTTACAAAATATAATTACTCATGGGTTTTAAGTATTATAATCGAAAAAAATTTATCCAACCATGCTATCTAGATTTCTATATCATATAATGGTATTGGTGAGAAATTCTTCAACCATGCTTGAGATCCATCACTACTATCCCACTGAGCGGTAAGGTTCCAGAAAGAATATTTCCCACTAGAAGTTCATAGAGATAAAATAAGATGACTAGGTGGGGAATACAATGGAGTGGTGCAGTGGGGATGATGTTTTTGTAGGTGTGTGTTATAGTGGACCCTTGTGACGTGGCTCTACATATTGATAAAATGGTATGATTTATTATGTCTGACCCATGTGAGAGTAAATCTGATGTGGCACTGCTTCAACTATTTTTTCATGGTTCCTATGTAATATAACATATAGATAACGTTATGTACACCAAATAAAATTAATCCACATAATCAAATCAAACCCCCACATCATATTTATTCATGACACATCTATTGTACTCACCAAAACACCTAGTTTGATTCTTCAATCCATCGAGAATGTCAATGGTTTAGGTCTATGAGGGACACCAGAAATCCTTTGATGATTTTGGTGCAAGCATGAGAAAAAAATCATCAATTCTAATGATCTTTATAATTTTTTGAAAATACAACCAATAAAACAAGAACATGATCATTTTCCTTAAGGAATGAAGGCTACTCTATATTTTTTTATCAGTTTGAAATCCAATGACACTACATGAAAATGATCATATGAATTCCATGATTCCATCATAAAATAAAAAACGGATCCTTGGATAAAATTGATACAATTACTAATCAATTTTGGGAACGTGTGAGGTTTTATAAGGATATGAGAAAAATAGCATATTACATCATATTAAAAGCATGTGTTGTTACAAAAATTTATCGAATGAATCCCTTTGGATAATTTTATATAGAGACATTTCTAGAAAATTGAGTCATAACCATTAACCTATGGGTTTCAAATAATTTTCTTCAATAGTGATTGCGATATTTTATGTTCATTTAATGCCTTTGTCAATGAATTATAATGATCAAATGACATGTATAATCTGATATTTGGAAGTATATGGATCTCATGCTCATGTGATGATAATCACAAAAACAATTAATGACATAATATGGATTTACATGAAAATAATGTATATCCATTTTTGGTGGGAATACATTAATTTGAGAATTTCGTAAAAATATCCTTTGGTTGGATATTGTTTATTTTTCCACTAGAATTTCACATGATCATAAAATTCTTCTGAATAAATCATTCCATTCAATAAAAGGATATCATATATTTTTCCACATTGTTGTCACATGATATTATAAATCCTATCATGCAAATATATCATGGTTTTTTGTGATCATAAAAGTGATAACATTATGATTTTTCAATATCTTCATCACATAAGTAAGAATAGTTCCATGATCATTGTATCCCAAAAAAATTCACCTGCTGCCTCATGTTAGTGCAGATGAAACAATCATTTTGCAATACGGTATTGACATTAACCCCCATGATTTTCCTATAAAAACCCTTGACACTATTTGAATAATGGGGATATGAAAATAAGAATGGGGAATGGTGTTCTATATATGAAAATAAAATATATGAATATATAGAAAAAAATTGGTGAAATTTCAAAAATAAAATAACCACGTAATCATGAGACATCATAATGTGAACCCATCATATAATCCCTTTTAGGATACATAATCTCATGATGTTGGTAACATTATGAGATTCACTTATGTGAGCCTTGTGTATTGTGTCATTGAAATTTGGATTTATAATTTGAAAAATTCATGTGAACAACTCTCTCAATACCTACATATCATCCCTAAAATTAAAATCCTTGGTATTATGATTCTTCTAGACATACATGAACATGTGATCTAAAACACCCTCAATCCGGAGACATATATATATGGCCCTGAACATGTCTACCTTGACATGAAATGAGATTGTTTGTGAACATGACCCTTTTTATGTCAAAACATTGACAAGCTTCCTCTTCATGCATGTGGACCAATGTACATACAATATTCTTGTCATATATATTTTAAAATGTGTGAACATAACATAAAATATTTCCAAGGAAATCATCATAGTAACCCCTTATTTTTATTAATTGATATTATGTATTAATATATGAGAAAAAATTACATAACATTGCAATCCATGCCAAAATAATTTAGGTCTACATAAAAAATATCATATTATTAATTCTTGGAGAAAATCATGGAAATTTTTAAGACATTAATTATTATATAATAAAATTATATGAACCATGAAATATTAACACAATCAATATTAGTAGAATTTTGACATAAAAATATTAATAAAAAATCATTTCTTTTGCAGTCAATGCTCATTTTCAAGTCTATCATAGTGTAATGGATTGTCTCCCTAAATGATCATAGTCATAAATGATTATTCCAAAGACTATCATAGTGGAGATATTCCCCTATCAAACATGGTTCACTACCCATTATAATCCAATTTATCTCATGTGGTTTAAATCATTACCCATTTAGTTAGAGGGATATGTTGGCTTCACATGTCACATAATTAAAAGCATACTATTTTTCTGAAATATCGTAAATAATTATTCATATCAGAACCTGTGTAATGAAATATTTTCCATAAAACATTCAATTTTTCATCATTGTATTAGAAATGGAAAAGGAATGGATTTAGAATAACAATTTTAATAATAAATATATAAAATTGAGATAAATAGAAAGAATGGTATCCTTGTATCACATACCTAGTAAATCAGAATTGATATCATGGGTTTTTATCATTAATGAATATGCGTTCCATTAAAATATCATTAGGAAATATTATGGAAAAAATAATTTCCAATATATAATAGCTATTTTAAAAAAACTTGATTGCATATAATGGTTAAAATTGTCATTGAAAATTTCCTTGTAAAATTTTAAAGGAATAATCTCTGAAAAAATAGTTAAGATGTAATGAAATTTATTCCAACTATTATATTCAAAATAAAATTAACTCTTTGATTTTTTTCTGAAAAGTAAAAAAGTAAATAGTTTGGAAAATGAAAAAATATCCTTTAGGATTTGTTTATATTCTAACCATGGGTAGAAATGAATTTGATAAATAATTTTATATTAGTAAAAAAATAATTAAATTAATTTTAACATATATCAATATGGATGAAAATGTTATATATACTAATGTTTTAAATAAAATCAATTTTACTTAAAAATTTATTTTTGATATATTGTATTCATAAGATAAAAAAATGAAAGGAAATATTTAATTTTTACAAACTAATTGTGGATAAAAAATCAATTATTTATCTTGAGTTTTAGTTCAAAAATATTTTTGTTTGGAACATAATCATAAAAAATCTCGGTAGATAAGGAGATTGTGACATATAAATCCTCAACGATTTGTTAAAATTTATATAATTTTACACATGAATGAAGTAAACTTATAAAGATATTAAAAACTGAATATATTTCATAAGATTAATCATGAAATACATTCATGGTCCACATATTATCCACATTAAACAAAGAAATTGTGAATATTTCATGTATCATACAATTGTAATGGTTCAATGAAAATCCCTTTCCTTGATCCCAACTTTCTTAAATAGACTCCAAAATCAAATATAATAAATTGAATGTTATAATAATTATATAATTTTTTTAACATAAATTATATAATATAATATAAAATCATTTTATAACATTTCATCACTCCCATTTATTAGTGAATCTTTATACAAATTGTCAGTTTAGGGTGTTAATTAATTTGTTAATCATGTGTATTTTAGTTTTGTAGCAACAATACATATACATTTATCATAGATATAAAATATCTAGAATATTAATAAAGATATAAAATAATATAATTCATTATATACTTATTTAGATTCCTCCTTAAATTTATAATTTGAAGAAATAATTTTACCCTTCATGGATATGATATGTCAAATGCATGCATGATCATTGATTTCTTTTTTTTGAGAGGCGAAAAAAATAATTATTAAATCAATTTTCCATGTTCATTATTATACTATATATATCATATATATTTGTAAAATTATTCTTAATTACCGTTCAATTAATATAAAAATTTATATAATGACATCGATTCATGGAGGTCGTAGTCCACACATACCCACGACAGACGTTATCATTTTCCACAATATTGGATGGTATGATGGTAAAGGTGATTGTTGGCACCAGAATTCACATCCAAGTAATTCAATTTACACTTCTATAAATTACCATGGAGATTATCTATTTCAGCTTGCTTTGATTTGACTGGTTGTGGAGCCCAAATATAGTTATGTATGAAAAGATATGGCCTTTCGAAGTCAGACTGTTAGAAATAGCCATATGAGACATTTTTGTTGAAAAGTACTATATTGCACACAAGAAGTGAAATCTTGGGCACACGAATGAATTTTTTTCATTAATAAAGTGAACCCTAGCATGCAAGAATGGATGTTTAGTACACAATAATGGAATCATGCATGGAATAGTATAATCTTCCATGCAACATGTAACACAATCCTTTTACACGACCAATGAGATGTCATCTTTTGCCCAGGATACCTGAAAAACATCTAGGAAAGGTACACACATGTTTTGAGATTTTTGAAAAAGATTATAATTCATGATCATTATTCTTCTGATCCAAATGCGACGTTAAACACCCCTTTACGTGCAAACTTGGCACAAGGTGCGTATAATATCACTTCTATGCCCAGACTCTTACATGAAACTTCTACCAGGTTCACCAATAAATACAAGTGTAGACCCCACCACTTGGGGGAGCGATCAGGGGATTAAAAGACCCTCTCCTATGATTTATACCCAATCTTCTATGCCTATGTGGAAGAATGTAACCCTCCATGTAAGACCTTTCATGACAGGTCCCATATGGATACGCTTTTGTGTGTGCCAACAATTGTTTGATCCTTTCCTGGTAAATTTTTCTCCAAGTCATCTGCATGCATGATTCAATTCTTGCACAACTAAAATCCATTATTACACGCAATACTTCAATATTATGGGAAAAATATCAAATCCTACGTACAAGACATAAATCTTGTGCGCAAAAAAACCAATAGTTCGCGAAAGTCATCAATCATGAGCACAATACTTCCATTTTTCGTACAAGAATTAAATATTGTGCGCATCAATACCAAGGTGTTGAATTTTGTAAGAACCTATGATGCACAAAAAAATATAACGTGCAGCAGATCCTATACGTAGTCCATCTTATGCACAACACTTCCTAGGCCTCCTCACACTACTCTGTAATAAGGGGTGAAGCCCCTGCTCACCCGCTATGGCTCAGGGCCAAGCTCCAGTCCTGACCATCTAGGATTCTCTCTTCGCTACCATCACTGACCAAAAAGAAAAATAGCATCTCACACCCCAATATTTTTGGGATTGGATGTTGGCAACTTACATTACGAGCTTATGTGCAACCACCATCCACCTATGTGATACCGTGATTTGAGATACTCCTCCACACACCACGAACCACCTTTAGTCAGCATATTCCTCTTGGTTTGTTTCTTATGTTGTGAGTTGAGATTATCATAATCAATTCCACTTGAGTACCTTTAGTTGAACCATTCCTCAAGCAACTCATCTGAACCCCATCACCCGACTCCTATGCCAGGTTGAACTAGGAAGGGTCATCCTTGCGTAAATTCCACCATAAACCATTTATAGGCGCCATATTCATAATATTCCTATCTACATGACATTAAACTGTAGTAATCCATATATTAAAAACATAAGATGACTCTTACTCAATATAAATATGCCTTTTGTTCCAATCATAACATGAAAACAGTCCTCTCTACATGACTATAAACTGTAGTATTCGCTATGTGAAATATATAGGTTGCCTCTTTCTTAAGACAAGTGATGCCTTTTTCTCAAATCATTATATGCCTATAGTCCTCTCAACAAGACACTAAATAGTAACACATCCTATAATTTAATAATATGATGCCTCTTATTCCAAATAACAGATTCATTATGTTCCAATCATAAGATACCTTATGCGATGATTACAATGGCATAATTTCAAGACCATTGGAGACCCTTAGAGCATTCAACCTCTACAACTATTGATTCATGTGTACTCTTTTTGGATCATCATCCACATTCTAGCCTAAAAATAACCCTTAATGGCCAGGTCCCATGACTCCTTAGCTCAACTACTATATCAGGCTAACACCCAATAAGACTCAGGATGACACTTCGAGTCAGGTCCTATGTTTCAAAATCATTAAGTAGTTATCCCTCATTTCTTTGTCCCCATTTTAGGATAACATGATATGGATGTTGTGTTTCGAACATGGTCAAAAGTTATCCTTTATCATCACTCCACTCCCACCATGGTTCGAATGTCAGTCATTTGATTCACACTTTTCATCACCCTTTGTTCAGACGTATTCCAACGCCCTAGGAATTATCCCTCATGTGCACTAGATAATCAGTGGAGTCCTAAACTAATGAGTGGGTTAGGATTCCCTCATGGACAGACATATGGAAAACATTACTAGGAGATTCCTTACCAAATCCAAATCCACTATTTTCTCTCTATGGAAGCACCTGGGTAGCTTCCTTACAAAATTACCAATCACCATTTCAACTCCATAGCAGCACTCGGCCAACTCCCTTAAGAAAGCCCTATTCAAAATTTTCACTCTATAGAGGCACTAAGGTAGCATCCTTGCATATGAACCATTCAGAATTTCATCTCCATAGAGGTACTCTGGAAGCTTCCTTGATAAATCCCCATTCAACATTGACGCTCCATAGTGGCACCAAAGCATCTTCCTTATGTAATCCCAATTCACCATTGCCGCTCAATTGCGGCACTCGGTCAACATCTTGCGTAAGTATTATCTATTTCCACACTATAGCCGAACCTAGGAAACATCATTACGTAAGCCCCATTCTCCATTGATGATCCATAGAGGCACCCGAGAAGCTTTCTTGTGTAAGCCCCATTAACCATTGCTTCACCATAGATGCACCAAGGAAACATCCTTGAGTAAGCCCCATTAACCATTTCTGATCCATAATTACACCTGGGAAGCTTCCATGTGTAAGACCCATTCACAATTGTCACTCCATAGCGGTATCTGGGAATATATATTACATAATCCCCATTCACCACCCATCATGGACGCAGCCTTGTACCATGATCATCAGGTCCTTGCTGCCTCTTGTTTCTCAAACTGAGAACGACTCATGTGGGCTTAGAGTAGTAAGCATCAACCATGACATCCATTCTGGATAACTTAGAGTTTAAACCCCAAACACCATCTTGACCTACGTGGACATTGATCCTTTCCAAGGAAATATATGTAAGAATCCTCTCTGAGGTTCAACCCACCATCCATTGGTTCTGACCATCTTCACGTCGGTTCCCTCTCCTCTTGAACTACATATACATTGATCCTTACCAAGGCAAGGTACGTAGGAATCCTTTTAGAGGTTAAATCCCACCATCCATTGGTTCCATCCCCCTTCAAATATGTTCTCACTTCTTTTGATCTATGAGGACATTGATCCCCACTAAGGAATGGTACATGGAAAGCATCCCTAAGGTTCATGCCCACCATACATTTGTCACGACCATCTTCACATCTGTTCCCACTCCTCTTGAATAAATGGACATTGATAGTTTCAAAGTCACGGTATGTAGGAAACCACCCTAATGTTCATCCAACCATCCATTGGTTCCGACCCCCCCCATCACATTGGTTCCCACTCCTCTTGAAAAATGATGACTTTGATCCCCACCACGGAAAGGTGTGTAGGAATCCTCCTTGAGGTTCATGCCCATCATCCAGTGGTTCCATCCCCCCATCACATCATTTTCCACTCCTCTTGGACAATGTGGACTTTGATCACCATCAAGGCAAGGTATGTAGGAATCCTTCATAAGGTTTAATCCTGACATCCATTAGTCCTGACCATCTTCACGGCAGTTCACCAAACCTCTCCTAAACCATGGAAACATTGAACATTCCCATGGTAAGGTATATATGATTCCTCCCTGAGGTTCAAGAGCAACACCCATCGGTCACGACCACTTCATGTCGATCCACCCCCATATCCCATGACGTTAAAATATATGCTGTATTTGTCCTGCATGACACTATACTATCCCCTATCCAGTGGTATGTAATTGTTAATAACCTATCAAATTTTAATCTTTTTGGAATCCCATCTAGCGGTAAGCCGTTGACAACCTCATTTAGTGGTAAGTTGTTTTCAACCCATTTAGTGGTAAGCCATTGTCAATCCCATTCAGTGGTAAGACGTTGAAGCCATAAATTGATAGAAAGCAGCCATCCGCGGAACAACATGGACTTCGATTCCCAGCCACGAGGATACGTAAGAAGCCTCCTCGAAGTTGAATCCCATCACTCGGGATTCATCCTAATCTATCTTCCAATCCCATGTAATCCGAGAAGATCTTGCCCCACCCTCGAGGTTCTATTTATTTTGAATCCCATCCATGTATCTTTGTCATGAGCCTCCTCTTCAGGTGTCCCAACATCCTACTGTACAATGAGGACATTTATTCCCTAATTCGTGGATATGTAGGAAGTATCTTCTAAGATCAATCCCAACACTACCATCACCTCCATGATGGCTCCATCTCATTGACCCTCCATATCATTAAACACTCCATCATCGATATGGAATCTCACATGGGCCACCACATACTAGTTAGATCATGCCATTCATCCCGGTGCTCCTCCATGCTTCGCCCTAGCAGCTAAGCATGCATATGCCCCACAATATCGATAACCATCCACCAAATAGTATCCATCGTGCGATAGACCTCTATCAATGTGTATGACCTATCATCTATTAGTTTTTTTGTCCACTTTGTACACCCCAATTCATCACCCCTTCAAATTACGTGAGTTTTGATCCCTGTCGTCTACAAAAGGTTCGTTGGAAACATCCATGAGGTTCAATCCCAGCCAATGGTAAACCTTTGTGTTCCCCCATTATCGGTTGCACACTCCATGATCCACCCTCAATGGTGTCTAGATCTTCATTCACGGTGTGGAATCATTCTTTTATGGGACACACCATCTTGGGTCTGCTCTTATTGAGTGTTAAGATCCATCCATCCAGTAAAACTTCCTGGTGTTCTCTCATAGGGAAGTACCAATCTGAGCCGTCTCTATGGGACATTTTTTCACCCTCATTTTATCTCTGTGAGATGTTAAACTGGAATCCTACCTCATTTTAAACATGATATGCCTGAGGAAAACCTCATACGACACGTTGTTGGTGTAACCATCTCTTATATACATTAAACTCGTGTCAAAACACGTCTTAAACATGGGATTATATGGAAAACCTTAGAGACATTTCTCTCACATAAGATACCCCATGACTGATGTGGGATGCCTTGGGTTCTATCCTCATGAGATGCCCTCTTATGAAGAAGAATAATGGTTCCCCAATGTCCAAACATATAGAGATTCCACGAAATGCATGATACAGTCATCAACTCTGACTGAAGGATGCAATCATGTCAAGATCCCATGAAATTTCCTAACGGATGTACTATAATTAACCGGCGTCCACAAGAATATCACAGTTGGAACAAGATTCATGAACTCCTACTTATTATTTCTAGGAGACCCATACTAGGTATCATGTTCTGAGGAAGAATCCATGGATTGATGAACCGACATCCCATCACCTTTGTTTTATCAAGGAGAAGATGTCTATGAATAAAGAGTGGATTTCGCCCACCTTTGGAAAGAATGAATGCGGTTCAACACCAGTGCGTCCTCCACAAACCGATGTACGCACCCCAACCAAAGCATTAAAAACAGTTATATTATAACAATAAAAGTATAAATATATCATAAATATCATATTAATAGATTAAAATAATCATTTTAAACTTCCATATCATATGGAGATGAAGAATGTATAGTATCTCAACATGGAGATGACATGTCGTACATACAAAAAATGATACTACCACTTCTATGTTGACAGTAAAGAGGATGTATAATGTAGTTTTAATAATCTAAAAAAAAGTTCAAAATATATATATATTTTAATATTTTATATTATGAAAAATTTAATATATGGATATGAGGATAGTAAATGGATAAAATAATGTGATCAAGCATTGTTATTACCCCTTATTTGAAACAAAAATTTTAGGCCTCCAATAATGTGTTATGGTTACAATATAAGAATAAATAACAATATGATGTTTATAGGTAATTGGTTAAAACAAAATATAAATTTTTGTGAATAATTGATTGAGGAGGTTCTTTTCTATAATTGAGTTGAGTGATCTTTGGGAATTTCTAAAAAGAAAAAATTACAAAAAATTCATTCACAGTAAAATTTCTATAAAATGAATAGGAATTTGAGGATTAAGTTATATGTGTTTTTAATCCCATAAAACAATTGAACTTATTCTTTTTTTTTAATTTTAGTCCTTATAATTTTGATTAACCATTTGTTAACAAATATAAGTTTTAATTATGGTAAAAATTATTTGATAGTACTATGTTGTATGTTTTATATATAAAGTATAAATTTGACCATAAATGGCCAGGTTATGAAATTTTTAACATCAACATATACACCTAGTCTTATTTAAGTTTATATGACATTTAAAAATAAAATAAAATATTTTTTTAATAAAGTATTATTATTCCCATTTTTGACACTAGTAATTTTATTAGACTAGTATATATTATAACTCTAGAGGGTGTTATTTATTAAATTTAAAAAAGACAACAATTCATGGTTTTATATTTATTTCACTAGACAAAAAAACTATTCAAAAATGATATCTTGAAATCCAGATTAAACAATGTATCAGGTTTTAGTTTCCTTTACCATTCTCGAGAGACATCACTACTATCCCACTAAGTGGTACGGTGTGGGAAAGAATACTACCCACTAGGTGTTCACAGAAATGAGATATTATTACTAGGTGGGCCATACAATAGAGCGGTGCAGCGGTGATGGTGTGGTTTTAGGTGTGTCTTGTAATGGTCCCCGATGTCATTGCACTACAAATTGATAAAATGTTATGACTTTTTATGTGTGGCTTATATGGGAGTAAATCTAATGTGGGACCGCTTCATCAATTTGTTCTTAGTTCCTATGTAAAAAACACATGGATAAAATAATATCCAATCAGTAAAATTGATCCACACCATCTAATCAATCCCCCACATCATATTCATACATCACTCATCTATTTCACTAACCAACACATCTGAAAAAAATCTGCAAGCCATCTATGAGGTCAAATGTTTGGGGCCATGAGGGAAATAAGAAATCCTATGACTATTATATTAATTATATGATTCCATCATATTATATAAAATTGATCACTAGATCTAATGGATAGAATAACTAATACATTATGGGCATGTGCGAGGCTCTACTACGATGTGAGAAGAATCACCGTTGAAATCATATCGAAACTATGTGATGTTACTTTAATTAATCACATGAAGAACAACCAATCATTGGGATAACATTTCCAAATATCCATTGAATGAACATTGAGATAACCCCATTAAACTACAGCTTTCAAAGTTTTTTCTTAAAAGGAGATCGTGATACTATATGTTCATTTATTGACTTTGACAATAACTTGTGATGATCTTATGATGTTTATGATCCGATATTGAGAAGTATGTGGATCACAAGATCTGGTGATGATTAACACACATATAAATAAAGACGTGGTGTGGATTCAAATGAAAAATATTGTATATCTCTTCATGGAAAGCTTACATTAATTGGAGAATTTCATCAAAATATAAATTTCTTGTTTTTTCTATGGTTTTATTCTAAAATTAAACATGATCAAGAAATTATATTTAAGAAATCATGCCATCCATCAAAGGATATCATGGCTTTGTCCCCATAGCTGCTACATGATCTTATAAATCCTATCATTCTAATGTATCATGTTTTTTTCTAATCATAAATATGATAACATAATTATGTTTCAATATAGGAAAAAAAGATGCATTTACAGTTCCATTATCATTGGATCCTCAAAAAAAATCCCGCTACCTAATTTCAGTGTACACAAAACCATCATCATGTAAAGAAATAGTCACATGAACACCCAGATATTTACTATATAAACCCATACACTATTTGAATAATTGTGATATGGCCACATGATAGGGTAATATTGAGCTATATTATTAAAGAATATATAAGAAAATATTGGATAAAATATTTAAAGTACATATATAGAAGGAAAAAACTAAGATAGAGGGGAGAAATTCTATCAAGTAAATTATCCAAGTAATCATGATACCTCATCATGGGAACCCAATATATAATATCTTCGAGGAAAAATAATCTTAAAATTTATGTAACATCAGGGGAATCCCTTATGTGATCCATATGTGTTGTCCCATTGGAATTTGGATTTATAATTTTAAACATTCATGTGAACCACTCTCCCAAAACATACTTATCATCCATAAAATTAATATCCTTGGTATTATGATTCCCCTAGGCATCCTTGAACCTATGATCATGAAAACCGTTATTCTTGAGACATCAAGATATGGCCCTGAACATTTCTACCCTGACTTGATATGTTAAAATTTGTGAATATAACCCCTTTTTATATGAAAACATATTGACATGTGGCCTCTACAAGCATGTGGACCCATGGATATACACTCCCCTTGACATGTAAATCATTTAAAGTGACGCCTTACCACAAAAGAGTTACTATGAAATCATTATAGTTACCTGTAATTTTCATTAATATATATTAGATATTAGTATTTGAAAAAACATTACATAAAATTTCGATCCATGTCAAAATCATTTATGTTTATAATCAATGAAAACATGGAAACATAAATAATTGGTTCCCAAAATATTTTTGTCATCTCCAACATGTGGTTGTATAAAAATAACCCTTTAGATAAATTTATTACTTAATAACATTATTAATAAGACGAGGAAAAGAAAAATAAGAAAACAATGAGAGTAGATTATCATTAATATAAAAAAGTTAGATATTAACAATCACATAAAAACAACATGAGTATACACTTATAATTAAATGATATTAACATTTGATAACCATTAAATACATAACAAATATCATAATATTAATTCATAGAAAAAACACTTTTATATTAAAAGACATGATTCATAAGATAATCAATGAATATGAATATTGAAATATAAAAAAAATTCCTAATTTATTAATTTTTGACAAAAAAACTAATAATAAAATTAGAACTCTTGTGTATTCAAGGTTTATCTACAAGGATATAAAGTGTAATTTATTAACTCCATAAATCTTCATTGTCGTCAAACTTTGCTCTCATGAATATAATTGTTTCCATATTTCCTTTATATACTTTGTTCAGTCCCCATTCCAATCCACTTTATCTCTCGTGGATTAAATAATTACCCATTACATTATTGGGAGATTTAGGTCTCACTTGAAACATATTGAAATGAATACTTTTGTGTTCCAAAATAAAATAATGAATAAATTGTATCTGAACCCATGAAATGTAATTGGTTCCATAAAACATTCATTATTCCATCATCAAATTTACTATGTAATAGGAATGTATTTCTTACACATATATTAATTATAAATATAAAAAACTAAGATAAATAATATAGAAGGTATCCGTTGATCCCATCCCCAGTAAACAAGAAGTGATATCAAGGGTTTTTTAAGGAATATTCATATTATAAAATATCATTAAGAATTATTATGGAAAATCTCATTTCTATTAGATAATATCTTTTAAAAAAAACAATTGTGCACTTATAAATGATAGAATTTCCTTGAAATGATCCTAGTATAATTATAAAGGAATAATCAGAGAAAAACCCATACATGATAGATATAAAATTCAGTCTTACTGTAATATTTAAAATAATATTCCCTCTATGATATATTCAGAAAATTAAAAAAATTACATTATTAAGAAAATGAAATGAAATATTTTATTTATTTAAAAAAATTACAACCATGGGAATAAATGAATTTAATAAATAATTATAGATTAATAATATTATACTTAAAATAATTTTATAAAATATTGATATGGAAGAAAATGTTTGGTTGATATCATTTTGGAATAATGTCAATTTTACTTAAAAATATATTTTTCGAAATATTGAGTTTATAAGATGAAGAAAATAAAGGTAAATAATGTATTTTTATTAATAAATAGAGGATAATAAAAAATATTATTTATCTTGAGTTTGAGATCACAATATTTTATCAATCGAACTTACTAATATAAAATCATGTTAGCTAAAATGATTGTAAAATATAAATCATCAATGAATTGTTAAAATTTATATAATTCTCAACATTAATGAAGTAACCTTATATAGATTTTAAAATAATCATATATTTCAAAAGAGTAATCATAAAATTCAATCATTATTATCATATAATCCTCATTAAAAAAACAAGTGGTGAATATTCCATTTATCTTACAAAAGTAAATATGAGATTAAAATCCCTTACGAGGAGTACACCTTTCTTCAAAAGCACACTAAACTCTTATATAATGAATTTAAATTCATTTTAATTAAAAAATATATATCATAATTTATATAATATAATATATTATCCCTTTATAACATTTAATCACTCCCTTTTATTATGGATTATTTATTTAAATCGTAAGTTTAGGGTATTAAATATTTAGGTTATCATGTGTATTTTAATTTATTAAAATCCTTACATAATCATTTATCATAGATAAAAAAAATCTATATTTTTAATAATGATATAAATATATTTTATATTAATTATTTAATTAAATATAGTCATCTATAAAATTTAGAAAAGGTATAAATAATTACACTCTTCATAGATATAATATGTCATACGTACAAATAATCATTGATTTCAGTTTTTGATAGATGCATGAAATAAAGGTATTTATTAAATCAATTTTACAAGTTCATTATCATAAAATATATATCATATAATTAATAAAACTATTCTTATTTACAATTCAATTAAAATATAAATGAAAAAATCACATCGATTGGTTGAGGTGGTAGTCCACACTTTCAAATGAAAGATGTGATCATTTTCTATAATATTGGATGGTATGATGTTAAATTTGATATTAAAACAATAGATTTATAATTATATCATAAATATCATATTAATACATTAATACAATCATAATACCCATTCATGACATATGGAGATGTAAGATGAATTGTATCTCCACATGGGGACGATATGTCATACATACACATAAATGGTACTACCACAAATATGTTAATAAAAAAGAGGGTGTATAATGTATTTTAAATAATTAGAATAAAATTTCATAATATTGACTATTTTTAATATATTATATTAAAGAAAAATTTAATATATTGATTAGTTGATAGAAATAAGAGAAAAGAAAGTGAAGGAGCATGTTTATTACACCTTACTTGAAAAAAACAATTTTAGATCTCCTATAAAGTGCTCTAGGGTTATAATATGAGAAGAATAAAAATATATTTTTTATAGGTAATTTGGGTTCAAAAAACTATAAATTGGTGAGAATAATTGAGTGAGGAGTTTCTTTTTTATAATTTAGTTGAGGGAACATTGGGAATTTCTCCAAAGAATAATTTATAATAAATTCATTCTCAATAAAATTACCCAGAATGACTATATATTTGAAGATAACATTATATGTGATTTTAATACCATAAAAGAATATAAGATTTTGTTATTTAATTTACGTCCTTATCATTTTCATTATCCTTTCATTAAAAAATATCATATTTCACTATGATAACATGTTTTTCAATATTAACGTGTTGTATTTTTTACATATAAGGTAAATATTATACTATAAAGGCTATGTAATGAAACTTTTTACCTCATTATATAAACTTAGTATTATTTCATTGTATTTATGTCTTTCTAAAAACTTTTAATTTTTTTTTTCATTAAGAATTATTATTTCCATTTTGGCACTATTCATTTAATTAGAATGAAAAAAAGAGTTTTAGTTTAAATATAAATTTTATTGAAAATATAATATATCATATTCATCTATTAAATTCAGGGGACACTATATATTACTCAAAATATATCAGTTTTATTACTTTAAAAATAATTTATTTTACCTTTTTATTAATTTATAAAATAATGTTTGGGTATTATATATCTATTTAAGGTATTTATATAATACCAAAAAATATAAATAAATTATAATCATATAAATAGTTTTAATAATAATTAAATTACTAATAATATTAATTTATAAATACTTTTCTCCCAATAAGAATAAAAAAAATTATTTAAAATATACAAAGTGATATTTCCTATCTTTCATTGATTTCAATAATATATTTTTGATTTTCATGGAAAAGATACAATTAAACTAAAAAATTTAAATATTAAGGATGTTAGGGTAATATTACCGTTATAAAATATGAATTACGATGAAAAATTAAGACCTTATTAGTTATTTATAAACTTCCATATTATAAATTACCCATTACCAAAGTTTTAAATTTTAATTTTTTTTATTAATATTGATGAAAAATAAAAAGAGAAATATTTAAAATAATTAACCACATCATAGTAAATTTTTAATTTTTTATCTAATTTAATATATATTAAAATAAAAAATTTAATTTAAAAAACTTTATGAAAAATTTGACCTAAACTACATTAAAAAAATTCAATTTTAATACTGAATCTGGATTTATTCTTATCCAATGATTTGAAAAATATTGTTTGAATATTCAAAATATTTTATCGATTTAGTAATATATATTTTCTTTATAATAACTCACCAATATTTATTCATTTATTTTATGAATATAATAATTCCATTGATTCATAAAAATATAGAAAAAATCACTTTTAGTTAAAATTCTATTTTAAGATTATACAAATTTTGATAAAAACAAAATAAATTTAAGAAATTAACAGGCCATAGTATTTAAATTTTTTATTTATTATTAATTATAGATTTTAATTAATGAGATTTTTTATAATAGACAAAATATAATTTAATAGTTTTATGTTGTTCTTCTAAACTCGTAGTTTAATGCAATGCATGATGTTGATGAAATAAAAATATTTATAAAAATTATTTCATAAAAATAATAGGTATTTTCCTTATACCCACTTTGAAATGAGTTTTTCCATCATGATTTTTCTCTCTTATATAAACATATTTAAAATATTCTACCCAATATCATTTTTATGACCCTACGTAACATCCTCAAATTGGTTGTTTTAGTATACAAAAATAATTAGATGATATTTATTATTTCGTATAACATTATATCTACAATCCACATGCTATAAAGAAGTTTATTCATTATTGAATGACATGATATAGTTGTATGAACTTCATGTTCGGTACGTATGAAGTATTATTCTTATATATTCTCATGATAAAAACATTGAACACATTATGAACATGATAAATTTTTTTATAAGCACAAATGAAAATGCTACCTCCTATATTAGTTCAATAGTTTCCCGAGGGAATATTTTCATATCTCTTATCATTTAAATATTTAGAAATTTCATCAGCCTATTGTTTGTAGGTATTCAAAGAATAACATTCCACCAACATCAAACACTAAATCTACTTAATGTCTACCAATACAACTTTTTATTGAATCTATACTGTTGTTATTGGTTTTTGAATTGATATTACCTTGTATTCAATTACCCCATCTCAATAAGGTACAAATATCAACCTATATCAATCAAAATTTTAGTATTTATAATATCATCACTTAATACCATCGAGGGGTTCATAAATATCCATCTCAATAATGGAGTGGCAACTATTTTTGAACTAATATTACACTAATAGAAGATTCTGATACCAACAAACATTGAAAACCATTGGTCGTGATCTAATCATCAAATATTGAGTTCTAATGGTCCTCTTATACTGACCATCTGTTTATGGATGATACTCAGCGATGAAACATAACTGTGTATACATTACATAATAAGGAATACTAATAAAACATGTTGGAAAATATGGATTCTGATTAGATACAATTGATAATGGAAAATCATGAAATATTAAAACATTAATAGTTTATTTACATTTAATTTTATCAAGATGGTTATATTCTATATGAGAAATTTTGTGTTGTAACTTCAGAAGTCCATCATCTACAACCAATATATCATTATGTCCTTCAGACATTTTGGTGATTCCTATGAAAACAATTATTTTGAGATTACCCCATTTCCATTATGATATGGATAATAGTTTTAAAATCCCCACAAAGTTGTATCTATAAGTATTAACATGCTGGAAACCCCAGAATATAGAAACATACTCTACAATATCCATCTTCATTATTTCCCACCATAAATACTCATTAAAATCCCTTTACATTATCATAATTCTAGATGAATTGAGAGTAATGAACTATGATCATCATATAATATCACCTTACTCACTTCTATTATAGATGGAATAGATACACAATTCATAAATGTTATCATTCCAATATAATCAATGTTGAATTCCCGAACATTTCACACCTTATATTGTAATACAACATCTATAATCTATATCAAATTAATCATCACATGTATAGATGGATATATAATCATATGTGATAGATAATATTTATCCCATTACCAGATGATTTCATTTTCTATCCTTCTCTTTCAAATAAATATTTAATATTATGTAATCCTCATGATAGATTATCTATCATGAACATTTCAACACTAAAAATCATCCACATTTCTCTCCTCATGGTAGTAATTTATTGAGAAGTCATAATATTTAATCATCTCCAAAAACATTTTTTAGAATATATTCAACACTTTTTGAGTGAATGTATATATTAATTTCTTATTCTCTGTATATATATTTCACACCTCTTTATATAGATATAATGGATCTATATTATTAATGATAGAATAATCGATGCTATATCCGAATCATGAGATATGTTATTTTCTCCATGGACCATCAATTGTTTGAAGGCATAATCTATAACCCCGTCTTTACAGATGACGATGCATCCAAATCTTATTTTGATGAATCATTGTATAGTACACAAACATATCCAATATAGGGTAATGTAAGAACTAATGTATTGTCTAGAATTTTCATTAGTACCATAACACATTCCTCACATTCATCATTGAAAAGGAACATGGATCCCCTTTGAGTTAAATTCATCACTGGTTTCAATAACTGGAAAAAATTCTCCATAAAAACTATTAAATCAATTTAATCTTTGGAAATTAAGGATCGCATTTATAGAGGATGGTATGGTCCATTGGTCAAAAACTTCATTCATTATATTTTACACTGATATTTCCTCACATGATATGATTTGACATCAAAATGAATCTTTTCAAAGATATAATTCACACTTGTAAAGTTATATATACATATATATTTATATTATATGTACTAATTTCCTTCAAAATAATTTTCAAATGATCAGCATACTATTACATTCAAAATAAATAGATAAGAATAAAATATATAACGACTAACAGAAATTAAACAAGGTCGTATTTAAAGAAGCTATTAATTAATGCTTTTAAGATAGAGGGAAGATTACTAAAACAAAATAGATCACTAAAAAATGATTTTTTCCATACCATGTGGGAATATTTTTTGGGGTAATTATTTTTTGAACCTTAATAGATGATATATACAGTGAATATTATTTTTTTAATAGTAATGATCTTTGTGTAGTTTAAAAAAAAGTCAAAAATGCGATGTATATGATACATTTTGTTTATTGTGATCATGCGATGTTACTGGTAGTCAATTTAAAATTAAATTTACACATATTTACTCATAACAAATAGAAAATATGAACCTAAAGGAGACACAATTGGCCAAAGGAACACCCTATCAATATTCTATTTTAGTTTCATCGTCAATTTTTCCTTCCCAATTTCGACTATTATATATAGAGTCTTGGAAAATGGTATAGAAACATGTGTGAGTTCTATAAATAACTCAGCTTCAATATTTAGTGTAGGAATAAGAAACTATTCCAGAATTACATCAATTAAATCCAATGCCAATGGAAAATCATATATTTTGAATTTCATCACATATCTCTGAAATAAATCAAACTATTGAAAATTAAACATGGCCAATACAAAGCATGTAGTTTAGATAGGAATTTTATTCATTTCGAAAAAATTGATTGGTGATCATAAGTTTGTTTGTAATATCACACCTAACATTCCATCCATAGTAAAAAAATGTATTTTTGTAAATAAATCTAATAAATTAAATAAATTGAATCCAACTAAACTATAGGAATAATGTAATGATTTATAGTCAACTCATAACCACAAACATCAACCAATGAATAATTGTAGACTTATGATGTGATCATCACACCATTAGGTGTATTTACTACAAACTGAACATATAATTTTTTTGATGGTGTTGTGATAACATTTAATGAGTATTTATATATAATATTCTTAGTTGATCAATATTAAAATAATACATTTGTATTTCTAGAGAGGAAAATAGGGTTACCATTCAACACATCATTACTCTACCCACATTAAAATTATTGATCACATGTTATTCTCTTTGTCTCTAGTTTTAATCATTTGTTGATGTTGATCATCATCATTATGATTCATATTTAGGGTCTCATTAGCTTAATTACTATACTCATGGAATTTAAAACATTTGCGTTTTGGTAGTGCATTTTATGGATCATTATCTCCCATCGTTAGACAACTTCTTCACATCACATCATATTTCGATTATTTGATGACCTTACTTTCCAAACATGAATGTTTTACTATTATACTAATCTTATTTCCCCATTTTTTATTCCACAATATAATCATATTTGAAGGATCATATTATTTTATACATAGTATGGAAAATATAATTGAATTAATTTTTTTCTTTTCCTTCCAAAACCATGAGACTGATAGGTAAATCCAATATCCCTATCCACCTTTAAGAAACATCAATCTATTTATTCATATCTATTGAAGACCCTTATTTACAATTCTGTTTGTATAGTTTTTATTAAACAGAAGAAATTATAACCGATACATTTATATTGGATTATAATTCTAGTAGAATACTTAAAAATTATTATTATTGTTTCCTCATAGTTACAAATTGAATCATCATACTTCTTCTTTTACTGATGAAATAAAATCTTTATTTTCAAACAATGAATACATGAAAATTAATTATATAAAATTATGTTATTAAACTCATTGCACACTATAGAATAAATTTATTCATGTTAACTTAGGATCTTGATTAGACTAAACTAATGATCTACTACCCATTCAATAGTTTATATCTATTACCTAGTGAGTAGTTAATTTGTGGACCCCTAAAAGAGTGAGGATGCTTACTCATTATGGAATCCAAAAAACCGTGTTCCCTCCATTTACCATTTGAATTATGATCATGATTCTTATCTTGATAATTTTTATTTAGTATAGAAATAATATTTTTTATTCATTCTCTCATATAATTAAATTTATCAGGAGAGGAATATTTAAACAATTCATCACATTCAGCAGTAACATTATTACGTCAGGTTTCAACAATTAACAAAAACAGAAAATAATATATTAGAAATAATAATTAATCTGGGAAACTAATAAATCATGAGAATTCATTTATAGGATCTCTAAATCATTACATATTATATGAAACTTTTGTTTTATCCTAAAAATTTCATGATAATTTCCAAACCATTATGATTTTATCATATATATAGGATTAACAAAATAGTTATTAAAAAATATTGCACATCCAAGTTTAAAATGTTTAACAAGACTATTTTCTGATGAATACTCTAGACACCCATATTTTTCATACATATATATTAAATATTAAAAGATAAATATTTGATATATAACAATTGAATCCATTATAGAATAATTTACATCAAGTATATTTAGAATTATTGAAACATAAACTATTACCTCAAAAAATATCTACATTATATCCAACTTATTTCCTCATAACTACAACACTTATTATACATATCATAAAAATTATATTTCTTCATAAAATTGGGAAGAGAATCATAAGAAAATAGAGATCTTGAATTCCTAATAAGGATGATCTTTGAAGATATAGATGATCTTATTAGAATAACATGACAACTGTGGTATAAAGGCAATATCATAAAATTTTGAAACTAGACCATGTATATTAGTTATGATAACATCAATTAGTGGAATAAATATTTGATGTTCATGATACATTAATCCTACGTTAATCAATGAACATGAACCGTGATTGTATAATATAGGCATAAGAAATTTATTTTTTGAATACATTAAAACAATGAAAATCATTCCCATAAAAGCTATGAATCATTGAAAATGATATCAGAGTTAAATAGGTTCACTAACTATCCTAGAGTAGTAGTATTGTTCAATCCCATGATAATTATAGTTGATATAGTCACTTATTAAACTATATTCACTACCTATTCTAATATCTTTAATATCATTAGAAATTAATATTACCAAATGAATTAGAGGGAGATATAGGTCCAACCATAACATAATAAATATAATAAGTATTTATTCCAAAAGATTATAAGGCAAACATAATATCAAAATCCCATTATAAGAAATGTTTTTGAAAAAAAATTAATCACATTATCATATCAATAATATGGTAAAAAAACATATTTCATATACATATATTCATCATAAAAATAAACCATCTATATAAATAATAAGGATTGTATTTATTGAAAAAATCCCCAATAAATCATGATTTAGATCATTGGAAATTATATTTGGTGAAAATAAAAATTTTCAAAGTATCATTAAACATTCATGAAGAAAGTATCATTTCAATTTTGAAATCAATTCCTAAAAAAGAAACTACAAAGTTATAATGGGAAAAGTTATTTTTAACGAAATCATATTAAATTATAAGGAAGATACAATGAAAATATGATTTATGGTGTCGTTGAAATATATTCAATCCATAAAAGTTAAAAATCATTCATTTCTTATTTTCATGGACAATACAAAAAATAAATCATTAGGAAAACAAAAAAACTCATTTCAAACCATTCATTGAAATGACATATGAAATCATAGGAGAGTTGTAAAAATAATAATTAAAATTTTCTTTGAAAATATTGTGATTGAATATGAATGGTTCTTAGGTGAAGAAAGATATAATTATAAATTTCATTAAAAATATATTTTTTATATTTATTTCATAATATAACGATAATTAAATTAAATCATGTATTTTATAAAATAAATATAATATAATAAATTTAATTTGTTTTATTGAGTTATATATAATAATATTTCATCATTAAAACATATTAATAGATAATATCGATAAACATGGAGATTGTAACATAAAACCCCTTACTCCATTGTTAGCATTTGAAACATAATACCCATGAAATAAATAACCATATAAGATTGACTAAATCCACATATGATTAAATATCTTAATCATAATGTATATTAATGGGTTGTATACTATATAAAATAAACATGTAAATAATATGGCATCTATATCACTAAACTATAAGTGTAAATAAAATACATTACAATGAGTTCACCTTACATTTAAATCACTATAAAATCCTATACAGTAAATTCATATTTGTTATAATAATATAACATATTCTGCTAACCAATTATAATATCATATATATCCCTAAATAACAACTCAAAAACACCTTTTATTAATAATGCATAATTAAAATTGTTATTTCTCTGGTTAATTATTTCATTTATCATGAGTTTTTCAATTTAATAATTATAGTCCTTTTATATTTTTCATGGATCCGTCATCCCAAAAATAATAATCAATATATAAATTTCATACATATTAATTAAATACATATTTCATGTAATTTATAAAAGTTACATATATATATATATGTTACACCCTACACACACATGGATGTTGTTTTTATTTGTTTACAAATGAAATGAATTTTTTTTAATATTATTACAAATTTTTATGTTCATTATTGTGTGATATATATTATATATATTAAATAAATTTTTACTCATTATCATTATATAAAAATAATAATGATAGACAAATCACATCTCTTCGTTGTGGTGGTACTCCATTAATATGAATGAATGAAAATATAATTTCTCAAATGGTTGGTTGGTAAGTAGATAGATGTGACACTATAGTTTGAAAATTATAATTATTTCATAAAATAATATATAAATAATAAACCAACATAATACCCCGTCCATAAATAATGGTGATGAAAAATTAATTTTATCCCTATGTAAAAAGGTTAAGTCATTTCTACACATGAGTAATACATTCTCTTCACCATTGATGAGATAGAGTGTTTATATTGTATTTTTCATAATCATAATGATATTTAATTTATTATGGATTATTAATTATATATTATATAAAAAGTATATTTGGAAGAGGTAATTGGGAGTTTAAAATAACTTTATTTGCTTCTTAAAATACCTCCCATTTTAAATGACATTATTCAATATCACCTAAAGGGACATAGGGTTGGTTATTTTGGGATGAAAAAAACCTAGATAACCTGGTTATGGAAGTGGAAAATATAATCATTAGATTTTGGATAAATGTGATTCATAAACATGATTTAATATGTGAATGAGTACATTCCATTATATAATTAGGGTTAGGGGTGTAAAAATATTAGATTTATTTAAATGACTCTTTATTCAAGAATTTTGGGACTAATATTTTATGGTTATAATTATAGAGGTTATAAGTGGTTTTCTCATGTGTTGGAAGCATTTTTTGAGGTTCACGAACTGGGCACACTTTGTAGAAATCATGCACTATATCCATGAAATTGAGAAAGGAATGAATGTGGGTAATAAGTGAGCACACGACTAGTTCATGCGTTGGGAAAACAATGCGAGTGCTTAGGTGAAACCCTGAAACATGAAATTGATGTAAAATTATGATTAGAATAATTTTTTTATAATTATGTGAGACATCCTTGTGAGTCATTTATTTGTGACATCACAATATCATGGTTATTAATGGTTATTCAAATTGTGTGGCCTAACCATGTGGTGTCCAGTTGTTCCATAATAATTTTTTTCATCTAAAATGATTTAAAAAATTTAGGCCTTGTTAATCATATCTTCTGTAAACACCTCGAATTAACTTTTCTCCCATGTCTTGAGAGATGACTCGTACTGATTGGGACTTCATTATTATGATATCCAAATCATGTTGGAGGTCATGATTCATCAGGTCTTTCCAATTACCAATTATTATTCGAAGATCAATTTTTATTCTTTATGATGGATCAATAAATATATTACAATAAAAATATATTTATTTTTTTTGTTGCAAATTTTGATCATAACTTGTTTTATGTAATTAATAGAACATGGGTTTTGATTGGATCATGATGTTGTTTAATTTTGTTATTCATTTTCACCAACTATTGTGTGGTAGGTGTATTCTCTCTTATATTCACTTAACATATATAATGAAGGGTTATTTATATTAATTTTTTTAAAAACATAGTTGAAATTATTATTTTATTCATAGTGGAATCACACCGCAGTTATGGATTTAGAATTTAGGACAGATGTATGGATTCTAGAAAACAACCATTTTGTTGATAAAGTTAAAATAATTATTTTCATTTCATGCTTAAAAATTGTATTGTCAAATAGTTTAAATAAATATAAGACTTAATTTTCAATGATTTGGAATGGGTAATTGGTCTACACAGTTACTGTGAGTGAATTCATAGACGTGACCCTATGGAAGGGTTTTTTTCTATTATGGGACCCATTATTGGTCACCCTATAAAGATATGGTGGATTGATGTGAGGCCTCATAGTAGTATATAACAATAAATAGGGAATGTAATGTGTATGTATGTGGATACATTTTTATTGGTATTCAAAATAAATTATAATGATTTAATTCTCGAAAACAATCCTTGGGAATTTATATATTTATTATATAATTACCTTAAACTTTATATATAATTTTTATATAAATTATTATAATATGTTTTATTAAATTGGATTGAGTTAGGAATTCATTTGTGATATCCTATAGATTTTAGACTCAAGCATTATTAGAGAACTATTTTGAATTTATATATTTCGTCTATCATAACACAAAAAAAGGAAATGGATCATAGTTATTTTGTTATCATTCATGATGTCATGGGAATACATGTGAATTTGGATCTTGGAGAATGTTAATGTGTTTCTTGGGATTATTTAATATGTGTTTATTTGTTTTTTGAGTCATATTGCAGTTTTATATATTATAATTGATTCGATTGTGCTATGATTTGGTTAAATGATTTGGTCATGGGATGAGTTATATTTTGTACCCATGCATTATATAGTGGATTGGATGTTTATTATTATGATTGTTTTATTGATTTATCCAAAAGGCTAAATCATGTAATAACTATTATTAGGGATATTTTAATTTATTTCCATCCATTAGTTTCTTGGTTATTTAACTTAATGCCTAGTACCATCTTGTTTGTTCCTTAACACAAGAAATTTGGTCATATTTTTTTAGTCCCTCAGTGGGAAATGGTATTATTCAAGTCCAGTAGAACATTTTTTTAATGAACGATGTCATTATTTTTTACTCATCATTTTTCATAGTAGGAAGGATAAAATATCATCATAATATGAAACATATAGTATAAAAATATGAATTAATCCTTTTCATATAAAATATCATGTTACTAGGATGTTTGGGTACATATGTCTTTGGAGTCACATCTAAGTGTATAGTTGTTTCATCATTATAGAGTGAGATGAAGAGAGTTACATAACAAGAATTTATTGTAATGCATCAAATTAGGACTGTATTTTTTGGTCTATGTTTAATGATTTATCAAAAGGGAAAAATAGATGATTTTGGAAAATAGTGAAAATGGTTGTTTTGAAATCATGGTATTAATATTGTATAGAAACATTTAAAATGATGAAAATAAATGAATTTTGGAAATTATTACTATGATATATGTATTTGGTAAATTGTAATTGTTTATACTTTAGTTACTAATGATTTAAATGAAACATATTTTTTTATAGTAATAGAGACTACCACAATGTAGGCACTGTATTAATCAATCAGATAAGGCTAATAAAAATGTGGTTTTACCTCATCCAAAGGTGAATGAAAATTGATCTGAAAAATTTACAAGATACTCAATCCTTAAATATTATATGTATTATTGATGAGACATGGAAAATTGACTATTAAGATTAGTTTTAAAATTATACTCCAACAATAATTTTGGGAGATTCTAATATGAAAAGTAAAATGTCCTCTTGAATTAGATTAATATATTCTTCAATTTCCATGGGTAACCATTAGATATGAAATCAATGTTAGAACCATATATGATGAAGTATTTATCATGAAAATTATGTTAACTGGTATTTTAGTCTTTTTTAGACCACAAAATGAAATGAAAATATTTCTAGGAATTTTTTAATAAGAAGTTATATCCTAGTTTTTTTAAAATCCCTAAAAAACAAACCAATTTAGTTTGAATAATGAAAAAAACTATGTGAGTGGTTATGTAGAAATATATATAAATGCATTCCTCCATTCCCTAAATGATTCTCCATGTGTAACCTTTAAGGAATAAATTTTTATCTCCGGATTAATATTATATATTCAATCAAATATTGGCATTCTCAGTATAATTGATTGTCCAATGATGGTGAATAGAGTTATGGTAACAAAATGGGTTATCTTATGAAATATTGTTATGGGGGCATTTTTATTCTTATGGGAAGAGATGGTAACTATAATAACAGGAATACACTATTGTGGGAAACAAACATTCATATTTTTGTTACACCTAAAAATCAGTCCAAGTGAACAAAAATCATTCAACCCTTATTAACAAGTAGGGATGTATTTAATGTGGGTCATTCCCCAATATTAAGGGATATTATATGACTCTACCTAGATCGTGTAAAAATATAAATGAGGTGGATATATTTAGTGATACTATCAAATTCTACACTGTTCGGAGCAAGAGACAAATCTCATGGTTCCAAAAAAATATACAATTCAACAAGACGCGTATAACCTAAAAATTGCCATCATTAGAATAAAGTGATCCATGGTTATTCTAAGATCACGATAACTATTAAACCAGTGAAATCACAATAGGGTAAAAAAATTAAAAATTCAGTGGGTAATAAATTTTATGGAGTTAAAGAAGTTATCATCGATGATAAATATAGTTTATCGATAGTGATAGGTTTTATTATTTTGAAATATACACATATGAAATAAATTTTGATATTAAAATGTCCAAAACATTTATTTATTCTTGTGTCGTTTATCATATGGTTTTTAGTCTTGAGATTATTCATTCTATGTTGAAAATGAAAAATCATTCTTGAGAAATATAATTTCAAGCCTTTATTCATAAATCATATTTTTATAATTATTAATACAGTACAAGTATATTTTGGAATACTATATGTCTGATATTAATGTATATGACATGATTTTCATAATTTATTGGTTGAAATCATTCATGTCCTGCATCAATTATTATTCTATTAATTATAGTTTCATATGCCTAGAAGGAATCAAGGAAATACAGAGAGTTGATTGAGTGCTAAATTCGAGTAGATAAATAATTTTTAAATTAGTGGATGCATCCATCATTTATCAGTTGGTAGCACTTACCTTGGAATATGTGAATGTGATAGGGAATAAAGTCTTCCTACTATTTTTGACCAGTTTCATATTGTTTCCCCCTAAAAACTAAATGTATTTCCACCAAGAGGATAAGTGGACTTATTTCTTGACCCTAGACCATGACCTATACCAATATCAATTCCATCATATAGATTGGATCTAATAGAACTGATGGAATTGAAGTGTGATTATTAATAATTGGAAACAAATGTGTTTATTTAACCAAGGGTGTCTTCATTGGTAGCAGTAGTTCTATTTCTGACGAAAGATGATTGAACACTGAGGATTTGTGTAGAATATCATAAGCATATCAATGATATGATTATGAATTGTCATATGAATAAATAAATTGATGATCTGTTTAACAAAATGACATGACCCCCGTGGCTTTATAAAATTAAATCACATTTACGGTATCTAAAATTTATATTGTGGAAGATGGATATTCTAACAATTACTTTCAAAGGAATATAAGGCTATATTGCATATAAGTTTATGCATTTATACCTTATGAATACATCATCTATACTTATGAAGATGATGAATCATATTTTTCATAGGTATCTAGATTACGCTATGGCAGTTTTTCTGATGATATACTTGTGTTTCATTACAAAAAAGTGGATCATTATCAACTATTGGTTATAGTGTTGTGTAGATTTTTTGGAGCATTTTTTATGGAATGTAATTGAATTATGATTTATAGATATAAGAGATGTGTTAGTATGTCTATTTCATTTCTAAAAAATGTGATAATATGGATCCTAAAATAATACAATATTATCTCTTGCTAACCAGCTAAAAATTTATTTCAGATATATAGTTTCCTTTTCAAATAATGATAATATATACTTTTTTATGTGATTTTTCATTTTTTGAATCCCCAGTTATAGAATTAATGAGGAATGAATTTTTTTATAACAAAATCTTGAATTTCAAAAAAAAAACGTGAACATCATGTTAGACATACATCAACTTCCATGTTCACATTTCCATAGTCTATGAAGGTCTATTTAGCCTATTTGATTCATTGGGATGTTTTCGGAGTATTTTTCTCATGAAACAAAGTCATGATGTTTTTCATGTATCCTAGAATTTATGATTTCAAGAGAAGAAATACCCAAAAATGATTTTAAACTTGTTGTTTTGGTTCATTATTAGATGAATTGGAATCATTCTCACTTTGGTGAAAATTTAATTTTATTTAAATATCATAATGATTTAGTCATATTATATCATAATGATATTTCAATTTAAGGTATCACAATCTACTAGATAATATATATAAGTGTGTCCCAAACCTGATGTATGAAAAATGGAAAGGGAACTATGTGTTGGATGCATTGATTAGGTATTCGTACTCTTAGTTGGATAAAGAAGCTTCATTCTAGCAGAAATTAATTTTATTCACAATGGATATTCATCTAAACTGCTTAAAAAAATGTTATATTATCGTTTTAATTTCATTTTATTTTCTACTTAATTTTGTTTAGCCTGTTATATACGATCATACATCTAATCTTTATTTGGTTACATAGTCATGGAATATAAATTTTGGGGTGATTATTAATGGATTGAAATGGATAAGAGTTCAATTTTTCAGTATATAGATTAGATGGTCTCACCATTGGATTCACAGAAGCATCTTCTTAATACCTACAGAAATTGAGATGAGCTATTCATCTAGGAATAAAAATGATTAAAAACATGATGAATTAATTTTTTTGTAGTTTTTCATAAAAAGTGGTATAACAAATTATTTATGTTGATTCCTCACATGTAATAATGTCATGATAGATTATTAATATTGAAAAATTATATTTATGTCTTCTTCAATTATCATAATTAAATTCAAGTAATTAGCCATGTATTTTTTAAAATATCTATAATTGATAGTTAGGAAACATGATTCCATATATGTGGTACTAGATCAACATTGAAATTTGGATCACTTCATTCTAATTAATGAACCTAATATTCTGGATGACATGTCAATAATCTATAATCAAGAAATTATAATGATTTCTGTGGTTTTAGTATCAATTGTATTGGACAGAGACTCCTTGATTATATATTATTTAGTCCTTCCACTGATCAATTTGAACAAAATTAACCATGAGTATGTCATATCATCCTTAAATATATGGAGAGTTTAAATGGAAAATCTAAATCATGGATGAAATGATTTAGGATTTTTTGGTGGATTTTTTTGTCTTATGTGTAGAGAATATGTAATTATTGGAGTAATAATTTTATAAAAATTATCACGAATTAAAAATATATTCCACATTATGTAGATTTGAATGGGTGTTCATGTCATTCTCCACATTCCAAGTTGGAAACACGTGACAAATTTATAATTAGATCTAAACCTACGCAAGAGACTTCCAAAAATTCCTAGTTTCTCTAAAAGAGTATCAATATTCATTTTATTCATCAAAAATCATACTAATATCATCAATTATGGTTAGTTACATTTTAGGTGACTTGTCATGGGTTTTTGAGAATTTATATATGGCTAGGTTATCATCATTTTGGTATGTTGGGAATATTTCTTATTCAATACATTTTCCCTTTTGAGATAAATGAGAAATATGCTGGTCTAGAATATAAGTTGGATTTTTCCTCAATATTGTGTTCTATGAACAAATTTTTTCTTGTATCTCATTTGAAAAGGTCAAACGTGATCCATTAAATTGATTCTGTTGGATAATCATAAACATGATCCAGATTCTACATTGATTCATGTTCTCGTATAGATTGTAGATATGAATAAAGATATATTTGACTAGAAAATTATCTTTCTAGTGTGAGTTTGGAGGAATTATATTGGAATATTTGATGACATGTGAGAGTGAGAAAAGGAAATATTAGAGTTGTGTCTTGAACACTTATATGAGAATCAGAGTTTCCAACATTTTGGTGAAACAATTCAATGGATGAGAGAATTTATGACCCCATATTTCAGGGACATGACATATAAATTATTTAATTTGAGACTATAATATTTTATGGTTATGTTTTTGGAGGTAAAATAGGGTTTTCAAAATGTTTTTTATGATTTTATGGTGGTATATGGATTGAATAAAATTAGCAGAATCAATGTACTATATCTAATAAATCGTTCATGGGATGACATTGGGAAATGGGTAGGCACATAGTTTCTACATCGTTTATGAATAAAATATGAGTGGCATGGGAAATAATACAAATTAAATGATATGGAAAATAAATTTCACTGCATAATTATTCTAGTCAGGTGATCCAACCATGTCCCAGGTTTTTTTATGATAGTTGTATTAGATGATTGGATCATGGTTTTCCAAACTATGTTTCCTAACACTATGGAGTATAGTTAGTCCCCGAACATTTGTGGATATAATCCAAATTAATCCAAATTAATCATCTCTAATCCAATATTATCACATGATATTAAATTCCATTTTCCACATAAGCTTTAGAAATGATTATCTTCATCCGAGAATTGAATATCATATGAATCAATGCATATTGGAGGTCTGAATTCATCTACAAATCTATTTTTCCATGTTCAAACTAGATATATTCTTCATATACAACATATAATAATAGATATAATCCATTGGGGATATTTCTATGTTGTGTTATGAAAATCATAAAGAGGTCATATTTTATCTTGTGTTAGATATGTGGGTTGTGATCATATCATTATGTATCATAGAATCATTCTTCATTTTTTCCAATGGTAGTGAGATAAGTGGATTTTATCTCATCACCACATGATTAATATCCATAATTAATATTTTTATAAAATAATTTCTCTAATTTTTTGTGAAATCCTTTTGTGATTCTTGGAAGAAACCTGTTGTGGTTATAGATTTTGAATTATGGAAATATTGGTGGATTTATGAAAAACCACATTTTGTTTTTAATGTTTAAAAGATGATTTTTAAGTTATGACTTGGTTATACAAATGTAATTGTATTTATATAATGATTTAACAAATGAAAATATTTTATGTATAATAATTCTGAATGGGTAATTTTCTATATGGGTGGTGTTAGTTCATTCATAGAAAAGGCCTTATAGAAGTGGCATGTTCCATTAAGAAACTTCGTATTCGTCACCTTGTGATGACTTGGAGGATCTATATGAGGTGAGTCATTATCATGGAGCTATAGCATCAAAAATCATGTTGTTTTGTTTTTGGAGAAATGTTTATCAGGATTACAAATAAATGAGAGAGGTTTTATTCATGAAAATTATATCATTAGATGTTTTTTTTGTTTTGAAATGTTTTTTTCAAATATTTTAAACAGTTTAAAACAAATTTTGTAAACATATTTTATCCAAGTAGAATGAGTTGGTATGTTATTGAAAAAATAAAACTGAGACAAAATCACCCCTATTTGTGAACTATTATTAATTTATATGTTTCATAAATAGGGATGTTGGTAATTTAAAATTATTTTTTTTATTTAGTAAATTTTCATGATATTATGGAAATATCATATGGATTTGGATCATAGATTATTTAGTGGTCTTTATTGGGTTATTTTACAATCACATTATTGGATCATGGACTCTCCTGTCCAATTTATTGATATTGTGTTGTTTCTAATAATCACGTATTTTGATAAATTTTTTGGTTGTGGGGGAAGTCTTATTTATACCCATACATCATATAAGCGATTGGGTGTTTACTATGTAATTATATTTCATCATTTATTTTAAAATAGTAATATAATCCTTTAAATATTATTCATCCACATGGAATTTATTAATACCCTTTAAGGAAATCATGATATCACCTAAGGGCTAGTAGCAGACCTGTCACTTTAGTAGCCAATATATAGTGGAGATATTTCACTAGGGTCACTTTTAATATTTCTAAAAAATATTAAATTATAAAAAAAAATATTTTCAAACAAAATGTTTCCAAATTTATTGGGATTTAAAGAAAATGTTGGATATGGTTTTAATTCCATTACCTGGTATAATTTAGAATAGTTTTGTACTCATTTTAAACCTTATCATTTTGATTTACAATTAATTAACCAATTTTAGTTTCCACTATGGTCATGAAATTTCCAAAATTAAATTGATTATGTTTTTACTTATAAGGTGAATGATGGATCATAAATTTTCACGTTATGACATTTTATACCATATCATGTCCACTTTGACTTATTTCAGTATTATTGTGAATTATAAAAAATTTAATAAAATAATATTTTTGGAGAATATTGTTATATTAAATTTTGACATTATTCATTTTTTTGGAATAAAATGGAAAAATAAAATTTTAATTTCAAATATAGTGCTCTAAAAAACAAAAATATGTAATATTCAACTATAATATTATATGTAGATAATAAATTACTCATATTATATCACTTTAATTATTTAAAAATTCATTTACTTTGTTTTTATTTTAATTGAACAAGTAATATTTTGACATTATGAAAGAATTTAACAGAATTATATAATTCCTAAAAATATATAAATATAATAAAATTATAAAAATTACGTCATAATGAAATAATTTTCTATTAATAACTATTCATAAAGTGTATTTGTCCCAATGTGAACACATGAAATATATTTAAAACAAAGAGATTGATATTTGTAACATTATTCTATTTAAATATTCTATAAATAATTTCAATTGACCATGGCCTATTAAAATAAAAACAAATCAGTATAAATGTTTTATTAATTGTTTAAAATTCATAAAATAAGATTTAGGATTACAAATTATGGCCTTATTACACGTTTTTAATATAAATTAACCTGATTTTTTCATTTTCAGGGTGATAAATTTTAGAAAGTTGACTACCCATATATTCCAAAAATAATACATGCCTCATTACAAAATCAATCCTCCAAAAACAAAATATGTAATTAATTTCATCAAATATAATATATATAAATTTAATTAATTATTTTAGATTTGTGTGAATAAATATGCTACAAAATGGGTTTTTTGAAAAAAATATTTTTAAAAGTAAAACTGGATTTATTGTTTTATTATTCATAAAAATAAATTAATGATTTAAATATTTCATCTGGTCAATAATATATAAAATTAAATTAATGTCATTCAATAATATTAAATAATACTGATTCATAATGTATCACAATCTTTCTTACAGAAATCATCATTTACCTTGTTTCCCTTCCATAGACGGTAATGAGTAAAGAATTCATTATATTTTATCAATTACAGACATCTACATTATTGAAAATATGATATCTATCTATGAATACATATTTCAAGATCTTGTGATATGTATATATATCATGCTTTTATCTATAGTGATAATTTCTCTAAATCAATAATGAAATTTTCACCCCTACCCAGTTGAAAACACATTTCATGTAATTTTATCATGAGTCATACATTGAATTTAGTAATAATATATTACTTTATAATTCAATATGGGGAAACATAGTATTCATTTTTTTGAATAATTTCTAAAAATTAAATACGGTTACCAATATCAAGGTAATCATTGTATAAGTGTTTTGACTAACATAATCTTATGTTCATTGAAATTGTAATCACATTAATCCATCAAAATAAACATCAAAATATCTATTTTAAAATTTTATATAGATTTTATAGTCAAGAGAAATACCTCCCAAATCATTAGTAATATATTCGTTACACAAGAAAAATGTGGATATTGGTTATAGATGAATGTATATTCAATTTATTGAAAATTTCTCTTTGATGGATCATTCAATATTACCCTACCTATGATTACATTACCAAAGAATGATACATTATTTAACTAAAATGTTCACATTATTAACATGGAATTCACCTATCTTTTTTATTATTCTTATAAAAACAAGGATATGAATTCTATACACTTCCTTTATCTATTAATTTCTGAGAATATTATCTACAGAGAGTAATTGGAATTTTTCATGGATATTACCAATTACTATTTTCATAAAATCTATAACGACTATAGAAAAATTCAAATTCCAAATGGAATCAACATTATTCTATAATTTCAATCATTTTTTGGAATTTGGATTCATAAATATCCTAATTTTTACCACAAATATATGATATCTAGATTTATATTCAATATTTTAGAAGTATTGAACTCATAGTTGAATGTATAACAAATCATAGATGTTTTGTTGATGATACTAGTTTATTGTCCTTGTTTTTTTAATATAGTAATAATCAATTTAAATATGAATTATTTTGTTTCGTCTCAATATGTAGTTTAAAAACACACCTGAAGCGATTTATGTTGTCTATTAAAGATATAATTAGAAATTTGATTCTTCTATGGATTGTTCCTAACCTCATCATGTAATTTTTATTATTTATTTCTTTCGATAGTCTTGTGATCATTAGTATGTGAATTTTTACATTTAATCCCATATCATTTTTTAGATCATGGGAAAGTAATTTTATTTCCGATCAAAATCTTTGTTAAATAAGCTTTTATATTCTCCATAAATTTTATATATTTTTAAAATTAATGGATTTAATGGATAATATATAATTATATATATCATAATTGAAGGGAAAATTCAAAAATAAAATGTGAAATATATCTTATAAATTTCAATGCATTAATCTAGGTTATTAATTAAGTAATTTCTTTTAGGATCACAAAACATTATATAATTATGGGTCTAACATCATCCTAGAGGTTCCTAAATAGAATCTAAATCACCAAATAAGATCCCATAAGAGTGAATTTTGAGGTCTAATATTTTAGGTCCACTTATCATGCACTAGTGTACAATAGATTCAATGTATGTTAAAAATAGTTTTTTGATTAATAATTAACAATGACGAGCCATGACAACATCAAATATTTTTATAAATACTTGTATAAAATTTCATAATAAAGAACATTATCAAGACTTCAAAAAAATTTCTGGATATCAACCCATTAATAGAATCATATATATTGATACAACTATATTTTTCAAAAACAAATTCTTAAAAATAAAAAATCTAATATCCAAATATTAGAAAACATTTATCTACATCCAAAAACCAGAACAAACAAAAAATTATTTTATTATACATCATTTACATGAAAAAAATAAAATAAAATATATAACAATAATATTATCATAGGGTCTGATAGGTTCAATGTATTTGGACTCTATCTACATAATTTGATTTTTTTACAGTTATTGAGATGAAATATTCTTAATTGCACCACCCTACATAATATTCTAATTACATCATTAATATAACTAATCCTTATAACCACCAGAATTAAAATTTAAAAGGGGTCATATCAAATAATGTGTATGGGATGAATAAACATTCCGTTATTGATTATTCAGTAAAATTAGACCTTAATAATAAAATTAAATCTTCATTAGTGATAAGTATAAAACATATTTGAGATTTAAATGACATAGTATAGGATCATAAACCAACAAAATAATCATGGGAACTGAATATCCATAACATGGATTTTATGTTTCACCTAAACCAAAAAGTGACAGAAAAAAACAAAATTCATATTATCTTATAAAGTATCACAACATTAACATATGTAAACAATACATTAATGAGTCACACATTTTCATCGATGATTTCATGAAAACATAATTATACTCACGTATACATGACCTTAATTAGTCACAAATATGTATTACATCTTTTGAACAACAAAATAATGACAAAAAAACATATCATCATATATATAATCCATAACCAATGTATTATATGGTGGTATATGAGCCCACATATCATTATCCATACTTATGAGTGTAGATCAGAAATTATTCACATATCACATCATAATGAAACCATGAAATCAAAATGGGGTTCACAAAAAAATTTAAACTAAAATCAATAACTATTCAAAAGGTACTCACCAAAAGATTTTTATTCTATTACATTCAAGGAATATCCATTCACCATTTTTAGTTTAAATAACTCATGGAAATAAAAATATGATTCATTATATTTCTATATATTATAAAAATGTTTATTAAATCTATTTAAATCTAATGATTGATCACCGAATAATGATATAATATAAAAAATGGAGTTTCAAACATGAAATGTAACTCGATAAAAGAATTATATTTTTGAATATGGATAGGAAAATTAAGACAAGATGTTAATATAATTTTTATTTGAAAAAACATTGTGTAATCTTCTATGTAAAAGGTATTTTCCATTGAATCATTTCAAAATGTAAACAATATTTTTTTTAAAAAATGATAATATAATGAATTTTATTACTGTATACTGGAAAATAATATTTTCCCCATATATGTAGTTGAGAAAATCATGTAAAATAAAATAATATTGTGATCAAGGGGGATTTAAATTAAATAAGAAATTTTTTGAATCAATATATTACGTTTGAGTTACTAAATTCCTTATCATTAAAAATGATTTATAAATATGATCTTTAACCTCTTATATAACTAAAAAAACCATTTCAATCACCAATTTCTATTAATTGAAAATATTGATACACATTATAAAAAATAATTATTAATTATTAATTAAATGTATTTTAGTCATTTATAATTAAATTTATATTATGGGAGTGAGTAATCCTGATGAATTTAAGTAGTTTTGTGATAATTTGTTTTTATAATTCATCCCCAAAATATAAAAATTATTTGATAATAAGTGGAAATATATTTTATTATTGTATTATTTTAAATTTATATTTTCCTTATGTGGGTGTCTTGGTTATAATATATAATTATTAAATCATTTATTGGAATGTATATGTGTTTTTTAATGAATGAGAATTTGTTTCTTAATTATTAGTTTTAATACTATATTTTCAATTTAAAAACAAAAAAATTGTGATTTTTTATTCACTTTATATACTCCCAGTATTTATGTTCTCATAGTCATCCATTGTATTATTTTTTATCATTTTTCATGTAGATTGTAAGGCTGTCCAAAAATATGAATTTCCATAAATAATAGTTTAATATTATTATGAATGTGGGTTCTCTAATCATAATATCATTATTATAGAGGAATTATTATATAATTTGGGTATTTCTATTGGTTAAAAGAATATTTTAATGTTTTTTAAATATATATACATGAATAGACAAAATGGCGATAATGTTTTCAAATAGGTGATAGTCCACACATTATGAACATTTTTATTTTTCGATGATAGAGAGGGAATGAAATATGATAATAATTTTTCTCCTCAAGGTCATATTAATATTAAATATATATAAATTACTCTTCAATTTCATCCTTATTACGTGAAGGTATGTGGTGGTGAAAAAAAAGTGGAAGCCACCACATTATGGAAGAGGTAATCTACATAATGAATTAATGATTATTTATATTATCTGAATAGAAAATGGAAAATATGGTAAATTTTTTCCCATTGAAATAATATCACATAATGTATCGAAAAAATAATTTTCATAATATGGGAATTAAAAGGTTTTATTTAGAATGCAATAATAAAAATAACATAAGATATAAAAAATGTACTGATGTTTAGAACATAATAATTTTCATTGAAGACTCTAGTGAAATATATGTATTTGTAAATTATATTTTGGTATGTGACTGAAAAAAACAATACTGTTATAATAGAATGATTTTATTATTGTTTTCTTATAGAAAATACAATTATTGATTGGTATGGAAGGGGCCATGTGAGTCCCATTTAATAGGGGGTGAGACTGGTTTTTTGTAGTTATAAATAGATAATATAATTGGATAACATGTTAAATATATATAGTGTATTTTAAACAGAAAAAATATTTTAGAGTTATTCCATTGAAAATAATCACCTTGGAAACTAAATTAATATTGTGTTTTTGAAATTTTAATCTTTTTCAACCCAATCATAGACTATTTCCATTTTCTGTTTCAACTATGGTGTCTTTTTTTCACCATAGTAAGATATAAATTATTCCATAAAATTAAATTGTAATTCTTACATAATTTTGACCACATATTTAAATATATTAATTTTTTATTAAATTAATTTTCATATAATGAATTTTCTTTTAAAAAATCGATAATGTATTAATATAATTGTTGAAAAAAATATAACTTATACATAATAATGTATAATGTGAATGCTAAAAATAAAATAAATATTATAATGCCACAAAAAATCATATTTATTCTATTAAATTATTTTATAAATTTACAATTCATACTAATATTCTGATAATGTTGAAAAAGTTATGTTATTTCTAAATAACCAATTTTTCCATATTCAACTTAAAATCAATTTTTTTTGAAAATTAAAAAAATTATTTATGTGATAACATTTACATGGTAAGAAAGAAATATTAATTTAATTTTATAAAATTATTATTCTATAAGACATTAATATAAATTAAAAACATCAAAATACTTTGTGACAAACTTATTTTTATTCATTCATTATGTATATAAATTACTCTTCCAAAATTATGAAAAAACAATTTTTTATAAAAAAATATTTCACCTATAAAAATTAATATATTTATGATAAATTTCTTGTATAAAATGATATATTAGTTTTATATCATGAGAAATGGATAATATATTAGAATGTTCCCTTTATATGTTTGTAACTCAATATTTCATGAATATTCTAAAGTATTCAGTATCTATTTTATAAAATTTTGGATCATTCCGTTGATCTTCATTAATTTTTTAATTAATAATATTAAACAAAATATTTATTTATGATTGAATATATCATTGAAATCAAATGTTTTTACATCAAAATATTGTCCAATTGATTTCAATCAATGGAAGGATCCTCAAACTTTAAAATAGTTTCATATCATTTATTACATTATTAGGATCTAAATGTAGACGTAGATGTATAAGAGATTGAATAATACAAGTTGGTGAACAGTATGTTTAAATGATTTATATTTAAACTCTTAAGAAGAATCATTGTTTAAGAGATCTTGATCTAATATAATTAAGAAGGCCTCTTTTGAAACAATAAAAATGATAGAACTAGCTTGGGATATAATGGATATACTTTTATAAAATATTTTATTAAAAAAAATTATTTGGATGGATTATAATTAAAAGAGTATAACAAATGTGAATTATTCTACAATACAATGTATAAAATCAATTTATACAATGTAATGTGAAGGTATGCATTTTAATTAAATCAATTACAATAGAAAATATTATAAATAGATAGATGAAATAAAATTATAACCTTAATATTAAAAATAAAATCATAATATTAAAGGGTATTACAATTCTTTTAACCAATAGAGTGGGGTATCCATTCACCTATGATAATAGGCATGTCTTACCACCATCCTTGTAAGCCCTCGATAAGATGATTGTCACGAACAAAATCTGGTTGCATTAAACAATGGATCCCAACCCAGTCTATTATAGGTATCGAAGGGAGTTCCCTATCCCCTTGGTTTGGAAAAATATCGTGGGAATCATAAATTTTTTTTGAGAATCATTTACCCGAATCAAGACACAAAAGACAACAAAAAAATTATATAAAATGAATCAAAAATTCAATGACATGGAAGCCTTATTTAGAAATTAAAAACCAATTAAAAGGTTTTCAACCTGACACAAGGGGTCAAAAAATACAAAATCTAAATCAAATATAACTCAAATATCACCAAACAAAATGTTTTCATCAACTATAATCCATCTCTACAACATCGCACAACAAAAGAAACTAGAAACCCAAACTGACATCTCCAAAAGCCTTTCCCTTACGTGTATCAAACATAACCTAGTATACATACACCAAAATGTGTACATAGGATGTGGCCATAATTCCAAAATGATACCACTGAATATTCCATGTGAAAATAAATATTATATAAAATGTTTTATTGTGTTGTCAATGACGAATTGTAGCAATATTTTCTAATGATGAATCTTTTAAATAAAAAAAGTTTTCAAATCGGGTATCTTTATAGAATATTGACATTTAAATAAAACATATAATATAATTAATTTTCATTCCAAACGAACCATAATAAAATTATAAATGTCAAATAGTCAATGAGCACTGAACACGGGAACACCCCTAGGCAATTGGTGGTTGTGATCCATAGGTACCTCTCCTCTCAGTGTGAAAGTAACAAAAACAATATGTGTTCTTAGGTACGAGCCACTAGTAGGTGAATCACCCATGAACTAGTTGTTTATACCATCATCATTATCATTTTTTTAATGTTTTCAATTTCATTCATGCTACGTGAACCATGGACAAAGCCACATGAAATCAATAGCATGATAGTACACATCCGCCCAGATAGATACCCAAGATTCCCTCTCTGTTCTCAGACAAGTTCCACATGCTGCCAAATTCCGTGTACACATAAAAATACATATTCTGGTCATACACACTATAAATATTTCTTAATCATGATTTTCTCTTATTTTTTAACTCAAATAAATTCTTATAAGTTTCATAAATCAATTACACAAGTTAAGAATAAAAACATTACAGCTAAAATCCATTTAAAATCATTCTTTTAACACAACATGCACACTAATATTACACCAAAATATAATTGACACCACTAAAAAATCATTATAAACCCATTAAATGAATTATAAAACAACAAAAATTGGTAAAACATGGAATGAACAAGTAAAAACAACCACTTCCACACAAAATTGGCACATAAAAACCAACCTCTTAACAAATGATGCAAAAAGAAAATTTCGCACTAAAAATAATGAAAGATGAACTTGAATGAAATATAAATCTCGCATGATAACTAATTTTACAATTCATAAATATGGAATAAACTACCTAATACTACGAATCCCTCAAATCTTGTTTGGAACATCAACCACACTATAGATGCACCCCAACTGAGTGAAAATGAACATAAAACCACAATATTATACAAAGAAACTCAAAATCCAACCATATGTTTGATTCCCTACATGCTAGGCATTTAGAACAAGATGAATAATGGAAGAAAACATAAGTAATTATGATGATGAAGGATTTAATCCCACCTACATGAGAGATCTTGAGGAAATCGACATAAATCATCCAATGGTTGAATCTACAAGAAAACAAAACTGATATAAATGCTACAACGATGTCGAGGGGGTCGAGATGTAACTGAAATGGGGCGAAATATTGACAATTGACTGATTTATAGATAAATAAAATTACCTTCTCAAATCTGGACCATTTGAGAATACCTAAAAATATCACCCAAATCCACGATGAAAATTAGATTTAATGAGGGAAACACAAACATGGGGGAGTTCATATGTTTTTTGTATTTGAGTGGAATGTGTAATCAGTGAAAAAACAAACAATTAATGAAAAATTAATAAATTATGTTTTTTAAATAAGGACGATGGCTCATAGGTTGGCCCAATGCCTAACTAAATCACTCAAATCCAATATTATAATGGGTTCTAATGGAATACAATGGGACATGGTTGTTGTTATAGGTCATGTTTTTCAATGTATGAATTAGAATGGTTGAAATTTCTTTAAAAACAAAGGAGTTATAAATGAACCAAATTTTGATTTCAAATCGTGAAATCGGCTCATGGTTGGGACCAAATAATGAAAACCAAAAAGTTACTACAAATATGCATGGGAAACCACCTAAAATAGAATGAATATAAATTACATGAAAAATAACTTTAAATTAAGCCAATTATTTGACAATTATCACAACCAAAAAATCGTTTCTCCCTCATATATTCATCTTATTTCTTGATCTGATAAGAGGAACATAAATTTCCTTCAACCCATGACTTCTACTCCCATGTATCCTTCTCATCAGTCCCATGATTTCAGAGGAATAGAACATTAATAATAGTCTTATCTCTAAGGAAATTTTCCTGAGAGTCCACAATACACACTAGTGTATCAACCACATACATATCAGTCTCTATAACCAAATCCTCCCAATTCAGCACAAGGAGCATATCCTTGTTGAACATTTTTAGTCCTGAGACCTAGAATAAATCATTGATATCTGTTAAATGAGAGGAAAAATATAACTTATATGCCATATTTCCAATCCTACCTATATTCTCAAATGGTCCAACAAACCTCGATGTTATCTTTCCTGAAAATTCAAAAAATTGATGTCCTAATTGAGGGGCCACATCCAAAAACACTCAATCACCCACTAAAAAATCTAGGTCTCCACACTTATAATCAGAATATGATTTCATCATACTCCACAATATCAATAAATTCTTCCTATTCAAGGTAATCTTCTACGAAGTCTCTTAGAAAAGAATCCACCTGGATAGTGAGGTCTCACCTACATCAGCCCAACATAGGGGGGACTCACAAGGCCCATCATAGACCACCTTATAGGGAGCCTTATGGATTGTGAATTGGTTACTATTACTATAAGTGAACTCAACCAATCCCATCAATCTATTCTAGGAACCTCCAAATTCCAAAACATATGCATAGTACATGTCCTCTATGATTTTATTCGCCCACTCTATCTGACCATTCGTTTGAGGATGGTAGGACATACTCATTTTAATATGTATCCCCAAGGTATTTTGATGTCATTCATAAAACAAATATATGAAACTAGGGAAACTATCAATGACAACTAAAAATGTCACTCCCTAAAGCATTAACACATTTTTATTGAAGAAATAAGGATTAAATTAATGGTGAAAATCAGCAGTCGTACATAAGAAGGGAAAAGACATGAAGTTGTCCAACCATAGTTGGATGACATTGAAGGGGCCTGAGTCCGCCTACTATTGGGCCACATTGTTTCCATCCCTTTTTTTAAAGGAGATGGTGCAACAAGAAATGCCTTGGTGAAGCGGGTAGATTCTTATGACGATAAAGCCAAATCCCTAGAGTCCGGCGTCATTGTGTTTAATAGCATTGATGACCGAAAGGAAGTCAGACTCAATGATGATATTAGCCCATCCACATTCCACAGTGAGCATCATACCTGTCAGTATGGCATAGGCCTCAGCAACTGCTGGTTCCCAGATTTCATGATGTGGTTCATATTTTGCTGCAATGATCTGCCCTAGATGATTTCGATCCAGGAGGCTATGAGCAACAGGCCCATCCTTGGAGACATAAGTTTCTACATTAATCTTAAGACTCCCCTCATTTGGGGTTTTCCAGTGAGGGGGACAAGAGGGGGAAACTCCTGTAAAAAAGTGTCCTTTACGGTCCACCCAACCTTGAATCCATGAAGTGGCTGGTTCAATCCAGAACTCGAGAGGCAGATGAATGTAGTGTAAAACTGAATCGTTACACCGAACCCAAATGATCTAGGCCAGGGTGAAATGGTAGCTTGCATCAGACGATGAAAGAGAGGAACACCAGTGCATTAGATGATCAGGGAGGTCAGAGGTGATGTCCAGTGAAGAGTCCAAAGTCGATCCCCCTTTATATTATATTTCCATGGCTCCCAGGCAGTGAATGATGGCATGCCATGGGGTTTAAAAAATATTCGGGCAAAAAGGGAAGGATTCATCACTATCCATATATTGGAAATCAAGTAGGCTAATGGTAGGGAGGGTTCCTGTGCACACCTGCAACCAAAATTGGTGAATTTGTGGGGGGAAGTTATGATTCGAAAGCACTTTCCATGGTCCCTCATCACGGTCGCGAGAGTGAATTCCAAGAGCCTGTCTGTACCCAGATCTCATAGTGTACTCTACTAAATATCATTGTTCCAATAAAGATGGTCAGGTCCAGCATCTGGGACCTAGGGGATGCTCAAAATAATTTTTTGGACTCTTTCATTAAACCATTCTTTGATATTTTCCACACACCATCTCGGGCCCTGGTCTGAAAAGAGGCAGTTGACAGTGGAGTCTCAAGACCTGGTTGAATGGGGGATGTGGCCCACACACCATCATTTTCAGAAAGCCAGGGATCGGTCCAGATGTTGAAAGATGAGCCCTTTTCCAATCCTCCATCCCTTTCCTTTTTTCAGGAGATTTCGGGCACCCCCAATACTTCTCCAGAGGAAGCTCGGCCGGGGGCCATGAAAGTAGCCATGGAAGTCCGTGTGGGGAATGTATTTGGCACAGAGTACCCGCGCACATATAGTTGATGGAAGGTTAAGAAGGTGGCATTCTTGCTTGGCTAACGGTGCGTCATTGAAGAGAATAAGATTTTGGAATCCCATCCCTCCCTCCGACTTGGGATTGCAGAGTTTCTCCCAGGCTAACCAGTGGGGTCAATTTCTTCCATCATTTTCCCCCCACTAGAAGTTGGCAGTACGTAGATGGATCTGGTTAACGATTGCTGCCGGGAGCATAAAAATAGACATGAAGTAGCTGGGGTAGAATGAATGACAGTGTTAGTGAGGGTTCCTTTTCTAGATTTGGAGATTATTTTTGGAGTCCAGTCATGAATTGTTTTCTCAATCCTTCCCACCAGAGATGCAAAGATTTTTTTTTGGACCTACCAATCACTGTAGGTAGTCCGAGGTACTTTCGGTGTTTATAGACCAAATGGATTCCTGCAGATGCACAAAGCTCAGATCTCTTGGCAGAATTCACCCCTACGCTAAATGAGATTTCCGATATTCCATGGTTTACAGACTGCCCAGACGCCCGCTCATATTACGGGATGTCTTGGCTGATCACCTGGCATTCATTAACAGTGGATCTGGAGAAAAGGAGGCAGTCATCATCAAATAAGAGATGTGACACATGTGGGATCTCACAACAGACCTTTGCACCATTAATAGACTTGTAGGATTCAGCCCTTGAAATGAGGTTAGAGAAAACATCATCCACCAAAATTAAGAGAAAGGGAGAGAGAGGGTCTCCCTGGAATAGGCCACGGGTTGGGGTGAATCCTATGGTGAGATCCCAATTGACCTTGATTCTGAAAAAGACGGTCTAGATGCAGTGCATGACAATTTCTCTCCATTTAGTGAAAAATCCCATTCTCAGCATCAATGTTCTATGGAACTGCCATTCCACTTTATCATAGGCTTTGGTCATGTCTAGTTTCTAGGCCATGGTTCCTATTTTCACAGTGGAGCGTGTTTTCATAGAGTTGAACACTTCATGGGCCACAATTGCATTATCAGTAATCAGCCACTTGGCGACGAAGGCACTCTGGTTTTCAGTGATAATATCAGAAAGCCAGGTACGCAGCCAATTGACAATTATTTTTGAGAATATCTTATAAGAAACATTGCAGAGGATAATAGTTCTAAAATAGGGATCGCCTGAGGTTTCTAGATTTGTTGGATGAGGACGAGGACCGTTTCGTTGAAGGCGGACATGCTTATATTCCCCGACCAGATGTTTCTTAACATTTTTCAGATGTCGGGAGAGATGATGTACCAGAATTGTTTAAAAAATGGTAGTGAAATCCATCTGGTCCCGTGGATTTAGTGGGGTGGATATGCTTCAAATCCGGGGGTATCTCATCATTCCTCTCATATTTTGTAAGCTGCTGGTTTATCTCCTCAGTGATCACAAGTTTGATTCATTCTTCCACTTTAGCAGACATGGAAGGAGTCCCCATGGAGAAGAGGTTCTGGAAATAGCATACCAAGGCTTCGTGAATTCCACAGGTGTCAGAAACATTTCTTCCATTAGGCTATGAAAGGCTCATGATAGAGTTTTTTCGGTGCCTATTAGACACTTTCAGGTGGAAATACCATGTATTAGTTTATCCATCTTTAATATGAATGTCATGAGCCCGCATAACCCAAAATATTTCCTTGAAATTAAGGGCTCTGTCTATCTCTCTTTGAGTGGAACCAATCCTGGAAATGTTTCCATTCGATGGTGGTTTCTTGTGTAAGTTGTGAAACTTCCTTTAGAGGACGTCATAATTCCTATCAGGATGGTGTAATTTCTTATTTCTCCAAGATCTCAAGATGGAAGAAACCTATTTGAGATTGAGGCCAACATCTTCATGGGAACATTCCCAGCTTGATTGGACCACATATTCACATTCCAGGTCATTTTCCTAGAATCTCTCAAATCTAAAGGGTTTGGTGAGTTTTCGATTTTGTTCGCCTTGAAAATAGTCAATGATAATTGGGCAGTGATCTGAACAGTTAAGGGCCATGTGGCTAACATGAAACAAATTGAACAGATTGACCTAATCAGTATAACCCATAAATATATCAAGTCTCTCAGCGATGTGAGTACCTTCAGTGTTTCCCCAAAACCAGGTAAAAGGATTACATGAGAACCCCTGATCAACCAGGTTTCCCTTAGTGACCGCATCTTTGAAGTTAGGCATCGAGGATGGGTGTCGAAAACTACGACCGAGTTTTTTCCATATAGAACATGATCTCATTGATATATCCTCCGAAAATAATAGGACTTGGTTAATCATGTCGCATCATTCAAAGAAGTTCCAATGACATCCTCTTAACAGAATTGGATGGCCAGCCATAGAATCCCACAATGGTCCAGGGTGGGTGCAGGTCAGTTTGAATAGTCACAGCCACATGGTGCATGGAGAAATAAAAAACATTAACGTCAATATTGTCCATCGAGAGGAGACATAGGCCCACTGAATGGCCTTTTCTAGGCACTGGAAAACATCCTTGGAAGCCACACTTCTGAGAAATACCATTTATGTACTTGTTTTCCAATATGGATTCGGACATGAAAATCATATTAGGGAGACATTGAGCGCAATTACGCTGAAGCATTCAACCTGTTCGTGGGTTTCCAAGCCCACAACAGTTCCACCATAACACAATCATTACTATAGGTGTGGCTGGGTCTCTCCTGCCATCGCCTTTGGTTCCTCTGTACTTTTTTCTCCACATTGTGTTTTCCATATTTTGGTTCGATTTCCCTCTGATTGTCCTGTTTCATTTTGTCTTTTCCTAACCTTAGTTTTAGGGTATGCCGCATGACCATCACTGTCTCCTAGTTGCACTATTCTCCACATTCGATGATTAATTGGGACCCATATTGGATTTTCCTTCATTTCATGGGCCTCCATTGTTATAATGCTTGTTGCAGCCGATTGTGGGTCAGGGTCCAGATCTGGTGGTTTGGTGTGCATCGGTGTTGCCGTTGCGTATTGTCTTGGTGGTTCTTTTTGCTTCGTTTCTGACCTTGTGTATGTTTGAGTATTTTACTTTAGGGGGTCTGTATGGACTGCAGCATCTCTCTGATTAGGATGTTCAGCATTAGGGAAATCCAATGGTCCATGAAAAATGGCTTTTTCAGGTGTGGGTTCTGCCTGGCTGGCATTTGCCAACATAAGATGGTCACAGTCCTTTTTTTCCATCTCCGAGAAGAAAGACTATTTATTCATTTTGGCACGAATCCAAGGTCCATAATGGAGAATGATTTTACAAGATTCAATCTTATTTTTTGTGGTTCGTGTTCTTTCCATATGGCCAAGGCGGCCACAGAAGAAACAGAAGAATGGGAGTTTCTCGAACTCGATTGTTATCTAAGTGTTGGATTCTTCAATTTTTAGGAACATTCCCTTCATCAGGGGCTCTGACACTACAATATATTCCATGATCCGAAACTCGGGACCCCAGTGTATTGGGTCTGAGCAATCCCATTCAAGAATGTGACCTAAATTATTCAGTATTTCCCTCATGATTCATTCCATTATCGCATGGAAGGGAATTCCATTAATACGTATCCAGAAGGGGGAGCTGGTTAAATTCACTCACTCGATATCATCCTCCCCTCTTGAGGATAAAATTTTCCCAACTCATCCACATTATATGTATCCTTGATTGGAATGTAGTGGTATGATATTGTCAGATGATCAATCATTACCCAAATGAAATTCTTACCTTGATGTGTATAATGTATGCCATCTATGATGTCCATTGTGACCTCACCCCACTTCATGGATGGAATTAATTATAGACTGAGAAAACTAGAGGGCTTGTAGTGCTCTGAATTTATCTACTGACATGTGTAGAATCGATACACGAAGTAAAATATGGCACATCGAATTCCTGGCCACCAAATTTTTCATCAAACAACATAATATGTCTTGGTGGAATGTTGATGGTAAACCCATTAACACTGGTGGATATCATTCATAACCACCTTATGCAAAGATGAAAACACTACTAAATGATCCCTTGAAGTAGAATATTCCCTTGGTATAATATGAACAATCAGATGATGTCTCCCCATCATGAAGAAACATCTCCCACTGAAAATGATCATCACAAGGATCTTATCACTGAATCAAATCCAAGATAGAATAAGTCAAATGAATTCTCACTAAGAACACACCTCCAATATGCTCCATGGTCTCCACATGCATCAGGAAAAAGAACCTCAATAGATCCCCCTCATCACTGTACTTACTCATGGATTTCACTAGTAATTTTCTACTCAAATCATCAACCTCCACATTTCCCATGCATTGGGCATAGACAATGTCAATGTCAAACCCCTGCAAGTACACGATCCTGGGGAACTACCTCAAATTGAGATCCATTTAAGTGAAGACGTTGGCCATGATTTTATGATTTTAATAGAACATGAATATATCCTCAATGTGGTAGTGACATCATGTTTCAAATCATGCATCAAAATTTCTAGATCAATTTCATGGGTCAAGTAATTAATTTTGTGTATTTAGAGTTGGTAGGAGCAATACGCCACCACATGATCATCCTGCATAAGAATGCACCAATGACCCATACCTGAAGCATCATAATAAACAACATATCCATTACCATATTCTGTAATGATCAACATGGGGGTGATGTCATCCACCACATAATATCTTAGAAGGATTCTTGACATTATGGGCCCCAACAAATCAACACCCCATTCTGGGTGATCGTGGTCATGGGAGAAGAAAACCAATAGAAATCACGGTCAAACCACCTATAGTAATCTGTCAGGCTGAGGAAACTACTAATATAAAACACATTCCTCGGTTGATCCCATGACATAACTAAAATGGTATTCTCAGGGTTTATCGAAACCCCTTGCTCTATGATCACATGACCCTGAAATATCGCCTCCCTAGTCTATAAGGTGCACTTGGACAATGTTACATAAATACTATTGCCTTGAAATGTTCTCAACCTGTTCCAAAAATGAAATTTTTTTTTTCCTCATATCGAGAATAAAATATGGTTTCATCCAAAAATATCACAATTAATGAGTTGAGATATTGGTGTCACACCATACTAATAAGTTCTATATAGACTCTTGTGTCATTGGTCAGTAAAAAGAGCATGAAGAGGTTCTCAACGTGGACGAACCTGATTCAGAAATTAGTCTTCATGATATATTACTCTTTCACCATGTGATGATGGTAATGTGAATTCACATATATTTTAGAAAACCACATTTCCCAATTCAACTGATCAAATAAATCATTTATTCATGGAAAATGATATTTGTTCTCGATGGTTACTAGTTCAGCTTTCAGAAATCAATACACACCCGTATTGAATTAAGAGACTTCTTCACAAAGAGAACAATTATGGGCCAAAGATAGACACTCAATAAAATGAATCCAGTGGATTATAAATCATCTAGATGAATAATAAATTCCCTTAATATGGTGGGGCTGATACGATATGAGGTAAGAGAGATCAGTTGTATTCTCGTTTCCAAATTGATCCAATACTCCATGTCTTGCTCTAGTGGTATGCCAAAAATTATTCTTGAAATAACATTGGGAACTCATCCACTACATGGATTAACCCACCCTCAAGATCCTGACAATTTTCTTCTAGCGTGAGAGATGATAAATGGGATATACGATTCCCCAACTCTGAGAGTGGAGGTCCAACATGACTCGACTGATGATCCCATCTCCCACGAGAAATCTAATGTATACCATTATTCTCTATAAAACTCACTCACCACCTATAGAAATCAGTGTGTTCTTGAAAGTGTATTATAAAATACATGACTTTTATTTGTCAAATTTATCCATATCTAACTCTATATTGTCCTACTCCATCTCAACCACTGACAATAGAAGTGAAAATAAGGGGTAACTAAGACCCTGCTCCTTCATCATTCCTAGCGGTGTCACTATCTAAACCACATAGGGAAAAAGCATGGTATGAAATTTCATAATGTTCATAGTACACGAAGAGACTAATGAAATAGAAGCATTGGAATCACAAATTAAAGAATCTATAGAAGAGGAATTCAGAATTTTTACTCAAACAGTTGATAGCCACACCTCTTATCCCACTGATGCATGACCCACTACTTGAAGATACCTAGTCTCTTCCTAGAAAAGGTTGGTCTCCTATAGCTCTACCCTAAACTAGATCATCCCAATAATTGATTGACCTTTATAACATGGACACTAAAATGAGATCCCCTTATCCTCAATCGGTCTGATTGAGCAGGAACTCCCAGGGAAGACACTGATCCTTCCCCACTATAGAGTTGACATGCCATCCTTCAAATGAACTAGTAGATCCCCAAAAGAAAACACTGATAAAAAATATTTGGAGGAATATTTCAAAAAAATCAGATGTACCCCGACCTCCCACACTGGTGGCATGCAACAAACCTCACTCCAAAAGCCACCGAAGAAAATCTCCATCAAGGTTGGCTCGTGTTTCACCTCCCTTCTCCCACAGCCCCTGCCACATTCATTTCATCTCAGAAGTTATTCCACTGCCATTACTAACTCCATCCCAGAGAAACAGTTCCTACCCTTATGGTCGATCTCCACCATGTAATCCCTATCAACCACATTAGAAATGGTTATCAACATGAACCGGAAGACCTGTGAATAGATTTCTGGCTACAAACCCATCCCAATGTTTTGGGACATCATTTTATAGTTTGAGATAATTTCCATAGCATACTGGACCAATTCAAAAAAACAGTTGGCATACTCACACACTGAAAGATATACCCTAAACAAGTTCCATAAACTCTTGAGAAAGAGAAAATTCCAAAACATCAGGTCATTAGTAGTAATTGAAGATAACCATATGTTATATAAATCCAATCCACTCATGATTCCGAGCATTATGAACTTATTCCCACAACCTATGGCTAGGAACTCCTAATAGCAATGACAAACAATTCACCCAGACAACCTAATGGGTTTTGAGGAACTGAATAAAGTGCTCTATCTTTTCGAGTCACAACTACATTTATTTGGTTTCTATGCTACCATAGAATGTAGGAGGAGTTTTTTCTGAAACTCTATGTCTTTATACTTCCTAGGTCATTCTCATCTTCTCTAACATGAGTTAGAATAATATTAATTCCATGTTTTAGATCGTGGATAGCTAGAACCACATCCTCCACAATACCTTGATCATTTGGTGATGAAGAACACACTAAGACTTCCTCCTATGGGTGAGTTGGAGATTTTCGATGAGGACGGTTGATACAAATGGAAACAGTCAATATAGAGGAAAAATCAATACAAACGTTATGTAAAAAATTCACTAATAACATCAAATATAAATAATCCAAATACATTACCACAATAAAATAAACAAATTATTCACCCCCACAAAATTTCCACATGTATTCTACATGTCAGGCACCCTACTAATTATAAGAACACTATTCCCTGATATTCTTTTCTCTTGTCATGCCCGACTCATCCCAAAATAATTATATAACCAAATTCACTAACAACCTCTGATACAATTTTGTCATTAACAAAATCTAGAATCTTTTAAAACTAGAATATGACCCAATTTATTCCATGTAAAAAAGGTAATTTTATATCTCCACAGTCTAGAATAGGTGCCCATGTATCATAAATAATGGTTTTCGAATGACTATCCTGAATTAGGATTCAATATAAAACCAAAATAAATCAATCAAATGAATATAAAAATTCATGAAAAAATCCGTAATTAATAAAATTAGAACTGAATACAAATATTTTAACTAGAAAAAATGGTCCCCGAACTACATTTTTATAAGAAAAGAAAACCCAAAGACCACCAAACAACAATAGGTCATCACCGATAATCCATCTCCACAACACCAAATTACAGATGCGACTAGAAACCTGAACCACCATCACCGAAATCTATTCCCTTACCTTTTTTCAATCATAACCAATTCTACAAACACCAAATGGTGTATGTGGTGTATGATCCAATGTACAATAAGACCCAACCCCAAGATTCCATGTGACAATAATTATCATATAAAAAGCCAGAAACTATTATATACACTGAATGGTATTAAAAATATCAAAATGAGTAAATGTTAAAAGAAAATATTTTTCAAAGAGTTTGTTTTATAGAATAGGTAAATTTAAATAAAAAAAGTAAGCTACTGAATTTTCCATCCAAACAAACCATAAGAGAAATATAAAATCAAAATAGTCAATGAACACTTATCTTGGGAATACCCCTAGGAAGCAGTAATTTTTGATCCTCGTGTACCTCACATTTCAGAGTGAATGTTACAATAAAAATATTTGTACACATGAACAATCCACTAGAAAAGGAATCACACATAAACTAGCGGTCCTAAACATCACAATCATCATAGTTTTTTTGGGTATTCAATGTTTAATAAGCTATAGGAAACGTGGGAAAAAACATTGGAACACTAGCATCCTAGTACATGTCTTCCCTCCAAGATACCCGGGTTTCCCTCTTTGTGCTAAAAAAAGATATAAATTATACCAATTTCCATTTACACATAAAAATACCAGTTATGGAAATACACATTCAAAAGTGTATATAAACATTCTTTTCAACATTTTTATAACTCAAACAAACTCATAGAAATTATTTAAAACAAATAAACAAATTATAACAAAACATCTCACAAAAAATACATATAAAATCCCTATTTTATCATAATATTCAATCAAATATTACTCAAAATAAAACATTTAAAAAAACGTATTTCTAATGGCATTAGAAGAATTTTAAATCTAAAAAAAATTGTACAACAAGGAATGCACAAGTAAGAACCCATTTTCACAAAAAATTGGCACATACAAATCACCTTCTCAAAAATGATACTAAAAATAAATTTTGAACAAATAATAATAAGAGAGAAACATGATGAAATATAAATATATAATGTTAACTCATTCTATAATTCGTACACATGGAATCACCAACCATATATTTCAAAACCCCCAAATCCTTGTATGGAACAACAACCACACCTCTATCACAACCTAATGGATTGAAAAAAAACATAAACCACTATATTATACCAATAATCTCAATATTAATCCTTATATTTGAATCCATAAATGACGGACATTAGGAACATGAAAAATAATGGATAAAATCAAACCAGAAATGGAGGAGGAAGGAATGATACCAAATAACATTAGATATCTTGATGAAATCGACCCCAATTCACCGAAGGATGAATCTCCACGAAACCCAAACTAATAGGGATGCTCTCATGAGGCTGAGGGGGTCAATTGAAGGATAAAATTGGGTTGGAAGTGTGTAAATTAAATGATTTATCGATGAGACAATTTTGGATTGTCAAATCTGGAGGATTTGTTAAACCATTAGAAAATGTTCCTAATCATCATTGAAAATTGGCTCCAAATACGGATACACAAACATGGGGGAATGCTTAGGACTTTTGTATTCAAGTAGGAAATAGAATCACCAAAAACATTAACATAAGAATGTGACATTAAAGAATTACTTTTTTTATATTGGAAAATGTGATCATAGAAAACACATTGTTTAATGAAATCACACAAAACCCAAATGATAATGAGTTTATAATGGATCCAAAGGGATATTGTGGTATTTTATAGGTCAGGCGAGGACAAGTGAAAATTGGAATGGATGAAAAATGATTAAAAATAAAGGAGTTATAATTGAAATAAAATTTGTTTTTTAATCTGGGAATAGGCTCCATGTTGGGCCCAAATCATGAAAGCCCACCATTTCCTCCAAAAATGAATGGTAACCCCTCGCACCACAGAAGGAAAATAAATTGCATCCAAATAACTTTATAATATGTCATTCATGTGATAATTATCAGATGGTTCGTCTTCGGATCGATGATGTCCCTTGATTAAGAAGGTAATCAACACCTCTGTGTTTCAAATTGTTGAAATCCCTCGATACAAGAATCTGAAGCCCTGTATTCCAATCCTTGGAAACCCTTGATCATTATCCATATGATCATTAACACACACAAAAAAATAACATATTGAAATACAAGAACTTGAAACAATCCATCCCATTCTTGAATGGTCATGGATTTTTTCACGAAGTAAGAGAGAGGATACACCATCTCCCTCAAGATCAGAATTCACAATAATGTGTATTCTATGTTCAATGGCCAAATACTTGTAAAATCCTCTTCAAATTACCTCTTATTTATATACATATAGTACAACAATCATATTTGATTTCAAAGTTCATATTTCTCTAGAAAACATGGATCTAATTTTGACACCATGCACAATAACAGTCTTAAAATAATAAATTGTGAGTCATCATTTTTATTAGTATATCACTAAATCCGTGAATTCAATTTTTTAAGAAAATAATAATTATAGAAATATGAAAGAATGACTATGATTCATAACATGGTTTAGATTCAAAACCAGAGATTCGGATGATAAACAATAAAACTGGTTATGATTATAAACAATACATATGGTTATGATTGAAAACAAAATATGCAATTATGATGAAAAATAAAATTTTTGGTTATGGTGAAAAACAACATATGTGGTTACGATGAAAAAAATGTTTTTACAATGAAAAGAAACATATTAGGTTATGAGGATAAAAAAATATTTGGTTATGATAGAAAACAACATTTAATTTGTGATTTCCATGAAAATTGAAAGGTAAATTTAAAACACAATTTCTGACTTAACAATCTCTCAATTTTTGGAATGTAGAAAACATAATAGATATTAATGCTTTTCACCCCTAAGATTAGGTACTCATCTAAAATTAATAGTGAATTTGACTAATTCAACCATAGGATAATAATTATCTATAATAATTGTCTTCACTTTACATCTCTTATTTTTATGAGTTCTCCCCCTTAATAAGTTATTCTCCATTTTTACTTTTTATGGGAAAACATATTCTGTATAATGCAATTTTTTCTTTTCCAAATAATTCTCCCACAGTGAGATTTTCAAAATGAATAAGGGAAAATATTATTTTCCTTAATAATGTTATAGAAACAATGTATACAAAAAAATTAATAATACTTAAAATTTAATTAATTATGATTTTTACAAGAAGAGTTAAAATTTTATTCTTTCTCGTATTGTTTTCCTTAATGGTTGAAACCATATAGATTCATCACCATGAACACCTTTATATCCTCTATCAACATTTCATGCGATTCTTGCTGAGACTTCGTCTTATCATTTTATTATACAACTAATCATTTCTTGTTTACAATTCATTTATTAATGAAGTCGATTGATTTCTTCATGTGTTTTGAGCCATACTTCATGGGAATTATAATCACCCATTATTACTCTGTATTAATTTTCTAAGATTTCAAATCTGTTTCATAGAAAAACAATCTCATTGAATCCATTTTCAAGTTTTCCTTTGAATTTTATGACTCTTGAAAGGATGTTCATTTTTTTGGTACTAAAGCTTTTTAGGGCAACTTCTTTTTCATTCAAATAATTGAGAAATTTTTTTGTAGATTGAATTGATATAATTTAACCTCTTCAAAAACTCATCAACATGTCCACATGATACTTGTGGTGTTCATCAATATTTTACGACCACATAAAAACTTTATTACAATCCTTCCAATTCTCAACATCACATTCTATGAACACTTTAAATTTAAATTCATGTTTAAAAAACAAGTCCATCATAATCATGATTGAATCAATTCATTCATATTGACTATTAGAAATGATATATAGATAGGAATAAATATTTGGAATGATCGTTATAACATTTTATAATATGTTCAATGCTTGATCAAAATATTGAAATCCCTTTACTGTGATATTCCATTCATAATCGGTATCTTCATTGAAATCTACATGTTCTCAAAAATCAGTTTCAATTTGAAAAAAAATATCTCATTGATTCTAATTATAATAGGATTATTCATTATATTATTTGTATAATATTTGAAAAACATTATTGAAAGTTATCTTTTTAAAGTCTCCTTTTGATGATTGGGGATCTAGAGATGGAAATATACTAGATAGTGCTTCTGAAGATTATGCTAAATAAATATTTTCTGATTCACGTTTCTTCTGTATTGCTAAATTCTCTTCCTTCTATTATTTTTCTTCGATTTCTTCATCAACTACTTGTTTTTATTATTCATAAAATTCTTAAAATAGGATTTATATGAACAATTATTTAGTTTCCAATTTTTCTATTCCTTTCGCTACTAGATCATGTTGGGTTTGAACATCTAGTTCTTTTTTGACAATTTTGCTTATGGATTCCTTAGATATATTTAGAATTCTATAAATGTCAACAGCTTGTATTATTCAATTATTCATTCCCTTTTTTATTTCATCATATTTTAATGTATATATTTTTATTATCCATTCATCCATTGCTTCATCAAGATCAAATTTGGAATGCGTATCACCTTCTTTAACTTCTGCCTTCTTCATACTCACATCAAACACATCATCATCTAATGATACTTTTTGTTTATTTGGTTTCATGGGGGTTATATCCTAATCAATAATTCTTTTTCTTTATGTTTATTTGGATGGATTGGAATGTTTTTAACTCCCTTCATCTATTTATTTTCCATCCATACCTTTTAGATTTTTATCAAACATCTTGGAATCTAGAATGATTCATAATGTGAGTCTATGTATCATATCCACACAGATAAGTGGCTCCTTGAATCTTTTTAGGTTTTATTTAATTGATAAGATTTAAAAACTCCGACGTTATTTCCAAAAAATTCTTTTTATAGTATGAAATATTATTAGCTATGTTTTGATTGCACATGATTTACATTTCTTGATGGTCATGAAAATAATACCCACGAGGATAAACATTCTCATATTGGCTTAATATTCAGGAACATAGTCGTCATAGACTTTCATAGTTTCTTTATCGCTATTTCTTAGTACTAGGAATCCTTTCATCTAGAGGGATATATAACTGTTGTCAACTAATAAATGATTTATAGTCCTCCAATCATCAGGAATCTAAAAAGGAGATTCTTATTTTTTTCACTTATCAAATGTTCCATCTAGTTCTGATTATTTGTGGTAATAGAAAAGATAATCTCCCACATATAGAACCCCTAGGAATGAATATTCTTGTTTAATTTATGTTGTGAATTTCTTTTCATTCCTCATAAATGACTCTTTAAATCCATTATCTCTCTCTATTATTTTAGATAATTCTAACACTTATTCATAATACATTAAATAATTATATGATTTAGTTAATTAATACAGCAGTGCTCCCAACTGTAGAAATTTATTATTATTTTCAAGAAGGAATCATAAGTATCATAAAATTCTAGAGAGACTATCGTTTCACCATGAAATTTCATATAAGAGTAATATTTTAGATACATTTTTTTGAAGAGGATGTGGTTTACTCATAAATGTGAGTCTTGAATAAAATAGGGAACAATATGTATAAATCTGTTAATGAAATCTAAGGACTTCATGGATAAAAAAACTAAAATGATATTTGATTACCGACATTCTAGGTATTTATATAGCATCAGAACATTGGTAAAAATAAGAATGATTCTAAAGTGGGATAGGAAGTAGATTCATTTAAAATGAAATTTCATTGTTGATATTAGATATAAAAGAATAAAAGTTTGTAAATGACATTAAACTATGGAGGTTTTAAATTTAAAAAAATTTAGTCATGATGATTCGAAATAATGAAAAATGGGGTACTTTTAAGAATGAAATAATTTTGCCTAAAAATAGGTTTTGATTAAGAACTACCTATTCCGGGATTATTTCTTAGAGAACATATATGGGAATACATCTTTGTAAAGTTTTCTATACATAAAGTAATATTGATTAATAGATTTTTAAGATAAAAAATTTCAATGTTTAGTCTAATGAATATATATTCCTTCTCCCAAGAAGTTGTAAAAGATTTGTTTTTATTTTAAAATCATTTTATGAAATGTTATTCAATGACCTTATATACTTTATTTTTCTCAAAATTTACTACCCTATGTATTTTGAAATATTTCTTAAATAAATAGTTTTCTAATCTTGGCCTTTTGAAAGATCTAATATTTCATTTTAAGGGTAGTCATTATAGAATTTTCATTATCATGAATTTTCATAAGAATGAAATTATAATTGTGAAATATATTTGGAAATCTAGATACATATCCAAAATAAGGTTCATTATCCTATACTATAGAAGATTCGTCATCCAAAGAGTAAAAATATTTTTCATCATGGTAGTTGGCATTTAATGATCATTTCAAAGATATTCTGCATTATTTACCTTAGAGATGAAGAAATTATTTTTAATAGGTAGTCTAGATATAAGTCCAATATTATTATAATCAGAAGATTCATATCCATCTTATTTGTTGGAGAGTCACCACTAGTGGCATTCCATGTGTAATTTACATTCAATACATTCATAGACATAGAAATGTAATAATTTTTATGGTTTCATTTTAAAGAATTTTCCTTTTAGTATTCCTGTTTACGAAAAGGAATATCTTGCCTAATATGACCTTCTCTTTTACATTCATAAAATGTTACATCTAATTCTTTTTCCCCTTTCTATCAGTCTTCTTATATTCGAACTAGAAAACTTTCTTTCCCACAATATTTTTCGTTCTCCGAGAAAGATTGGCTAGTTCATTCTTTGAATAATCACATTCATAGGATTCAGATAGGGAAACAACTCTATTAGCTTCAGATCGTGCAACCCTTTTGGGATTCATAGATTCATATTAAGAGATAAAAGCATCGATTCAATTATCATTATTCTTATTTTTAATATCTACATCACTTTTTATTCTTTTCTTATGCTGTAAGAGTGTACTAAAGAATTCATCACGAGAGACTTCAATAACATTCAAATTCTCAATAGTAGATATCCTCTTTGATTCGCACTCATTGGGCATGGTATCAATAATATTGTCTAAATGTATATCATCATCATGTCATTTTTCTCTCATAGATTTAATACTACTTCAAATTATCATAAATAATTGTTTTACCTTTCAAATGAGTTCTCTGTAGGAAAAAACAAAACCAATATATTCATCTTGGATCATGGATCTTCTTGATTCTATTACATTATATGTACTAAAATGTGTGACATCTTATTTCATACAGACATAGTTTGGTGCCTCACATGATGATATCTGAAAATATATATTCCTAGTCAGATAACATAAAAATTTATTATGTACCCTGTAATTTATGTAATATTATAGTTTCTTGTGGTTGGTGAATGTTATAACATCCTTTTATAGAATATTGTAATCCCAAGTGAACATCATAAAAATATATACCATTGTATTAATAAGAAATGTATTCATTCGATATGTAATGCTCATAATCATTCCCATTAAAATTAGGTGGTCTATTTATGTTTAGATTATCAATTAATCATATATTTATTCCTTTCATCTTATAAAACAACATTTTTCCACTCCACTCGTTAGTTTCTCAAGTAATTATAAACCAAGGGTTCATGAACATATAATGGTCTTTGGAAAATAAGTAATTAAAGTAAAATAAATTAGCAGAAACCACCTTTGATACAAATTGTTTTATTGATATATAGATGCAAATGTTTTTGATACAGAATAATACCAAAGGCTGATTAATTTTATGTTTAAATGTTTTTTGTTTTATCACATAAGAAGAAAATTAGTTTATGTTATTTTAAACTTATTTTATTCACAAATAAAATTATGAAATAATAAAAATGAACAAATTGGTCATAGATCAGATGGATGTATTATGATACCATATGGTATTAAAAAAATTGTATTTGAGTTGAATATAATGGTCAAAGTATAATAAATTTGAATGATTATTTCATAGAACGTATAAAATCTATTTATAAAATGCAATGTGAAAGTATGTATTGTAATTAAAAAAATTACAATAAAAATAATATAAATAGAAAGGGGAAATAAACTGATTCCATTTCTATTAATAATAACAATGAAAATTTAAATGGTATTACAATTATTTTATCCCAAAGTGTGTGGTATCCTTTAAAGGAAGATAGTTGGTCTGTCTTAGCACCGCCCAACTGAAATTTTAATAGTGTTTTTTAGGGATATTTATTTCATGTCCATAATGTAATTATCAAATCTTGTTCCATGTAATTAATTTTTTACAAGGGAATTATTTCATTTACATAATATTGAGATTGTGCATGTATCTAATAACACTTGTTCTCAATGGTATATTATAATATGTATGCTAAAAATATATGTCTTATTCCAATTTTTTTCTCTCATGGCCCATGATATTTGATACCATAAGGATTCATCACTCATGAACATACAATCATTACCTCATGACTCAATATTATGATATTTTATATAGAGGGTCTGGTTTTCATATATTAAGATCATTCTATGACACCCCTATATTCCGAAATGAATATATATCTACCATGTTTAACCATCTTAAGAATATAAGCACACACATTATTTCTATTTATATCCCTATCTTATGAAGAATGTTTTATGTTGGGTATTTTTAGGAATATTGCTAAAGGTAATGATATTTATGGGAGAAATTAGAAATATTTTACAAAATGAGAATATTGTGTACTTGGTCTCTAAAGTCACGAAGTTATTACGGTCATCAGGTGTGTATTTATGTAATGAATTTAATATTCATATAAATATATATGTTATTTATGAGAGATAATATTTGGGTGCTAATTGGAAAATATTTTATATGATATAAAAAAAATCATGACCTATAACCACTGCATCCATTAACTCCATCAACTGAGATAGGGAATGACATAAAAGACCACACAACACCTCAAATAGGTTCATTCCACTAGATGATATATTCATTTAGTTTTAGAAAAAATAAAATAAAGGAGTTTTCACTACCCAAGATCCAAAACATGTATAGGAAAAAATCTTGAATCATATTCCCCATGATAATATGTATTATTCTATATTCCCATCATTTAGGAAGTAGAAAGTAATGTTAAGTTGAAACTAGAAGCCAAAGTAAAGTTTAAATAACCTATTGATTTATGATGTAAAATGGGGATCTCAATTAGAGATGATGGTCCTTAGTACCCAGGAATCCTAAACAATTTTTTGACATTCCACCTCACTATATCATCTAGGACACTTGATTTTTGGGTGACCATACAAAGAGAAAACATCATCATTTGGTCCATTATAACCCAAACTACGTCAGATCCTCCCAATGATCTCGTTTCCCTAGAGAAGAAATAATTTCATATTTACTTATATTTTAACAAGAGAACATTTATGGGATTTAATAAACTGAGAGGGAAATCTTGTTTTTAGTTTAATATCTCACAATCAAGGCACATTTTCACAAAACTCTTCCATCTATTAATTCATCATCGACCACCATTGTTTCATCCTAAAAATGATAAATCATGGAAAAAAATTTACTCACTTACAAATGTTAGATATGAAACTAATTGAAATATATATATCACAATTAAAATGTATTATACAACAATCCTTGGAATTATACCATGTTCTAACCATCTTCCTTCCATCCCTCAATATGATCACAATGGGAAACACTATCAACCATCACCTATGCGTCAATGTCTCCCCACTAAGACTCCACCAGATACTTCATTAAATTTCAATCCATAGTCATTTATAAAATATAACCTCTTCCAAATCTATCGCCATGTCAAAATTCATTATTCCATGCTGCTCTCACCATATTTAATCATTTTTGGATTAGAAAACCACATCTTCACCTGAATTATGACTTAATTCATCCGAAAAAAATTCTCATTTATTGGGTTGATTGTGATATGAAAATTTTAATATAAGTTAGAATACATCATCCATCATTTTCATTGATTCATATCGACTAATATGACACATATGTTTGTCCCTTTGGTTCCACACAAAACAAAAGAACTCATTGATGTGGTATTGTTGTAATAAATTCCGTGAAAACAAACCCTCCCACAACATCATATCTTGTCTTCAATAGATACTCTCATTGGCATGTTAATTACATGACCAATAAAATATCTCCACTTAATATTACATCAACATGAAACCCAAAAATATTGGAATCTTCAAAGAAAATGGAAAACATCACATCCTTCAAAGGTAACTGAAGAATTAGTGCACTAATAAAATTTTCCTTCTGGTAATAGCTTACTTCATTGAACTAATAATCCCATTTGATTTCCCCGTACATCATAATAAAGGATATCAGAATAGATACAACATAATATAAATTGAACAAAAACCGAACATAATTCCATGAATGTCAAAGAAAATTTTTAACCAATTACACTTTCATTGGTGATTCTTAAATAACTACTGCATTAATTATCAACAGATTTATGGCAAAACCCTACAGAGAGAAAAACTTTCCTATGAAATACACCACCAATGTCATTAATGTGAACTTATATAGATTACCATAAATGTAGTTGTTTTTATGTAAATTTATGATAACTCAGAGATGCACTAAGTAATCCTCCTCATAATTCATGTATACGATGATATAATCTATTCACATGATATAAAACATGTCTAATAACTCCTAGAATATTGATTTCATGATCCTTGGGAATTAAAAGGGATGTTTGTGAAACCAAATACCATGACCATTAATTGAGAGTGACCATGAATGCTCCTAATGGTGTTCTTTGGGATATCTTCATCTTTCACCCTCAACTAGTGACATACAGAATTCAAGTATATCATCAAAAACAAACATGTTCTTTTCATTTATACCAACTAATATTCAATCATTAAAAAGGGATAACAGTACTCAACCATCACCTAAAACATCCTTTGTTTAACCACAAAAAACATTAGTATTTTCATCCTCTATATCATTACAAATATCATTTTTTTTATTTTTCATGAAAATAATTACCAATTGGGAAAAAATGATTCACATTATTTCCACCCATTTGATAAACATTCTCACCATTGGATACGACTCACTGATCCTCTACATCTGAAAAAGAAATCAATATCATTGAATTATTATATGAATTTTTTCATGTAGTGGAACCAATAGATGCCAACAATAACATCATATTGTAGTAACTATAGTATGAATAAGTCACCCAATTACTATTTCTATCATATTTCCAACCATCCTTGTAGACATACATAAAAAAGGAAGCTTGATCACAGAAAAATGTAGATTAGACAAGGGGAATAAGAAGAATCACACATTTGATCCAAAGGCAAGGTCAAAACATTGATAAAATATGGATTGAGAGACTGATAAATAAAATAAGACACGAACAAGAGTGGATTATATGTTTCTCATACACTGGACAACCTATGGCCCCTCTCGTCCCACCGCCTCAAATAGATATATGTGAAAACACCCAGATCCTTTGACTCTATATTATCCATTTATATGACCATTCTATGGACATGTTACCTTAGAATGCATACAGTCATGAGCCTCACCATTTCAGAACCATATACCTTTATATGGGAAATAAGTATTGGTGATTCCTACTATTAATGTTATCCCTATGAAAACCACAAATACTACTAATAATTTTCATGACCACTGAGTTGAAAATGGATATCAACCTATATAGGTCATATAATTGAAAGTCATATTATATAAATGGAAAACCTATTGATAGTGCTAAAATTACAAAATACCTATATGAATTGTAGAGTATATATCAAAATTAGTTTCCCACAAGTCAAAACATTGATTACCTAAACGCTTATAACCAATAACCTAATACTCAACTCCCCAAGTCACTATACTAGAAAACATTTAGTATCTCACCTCCTGGAGAAATAAACATATCCATAACCACTATGATATAATGTACCTATTGTTACATAGTAATAATGTAATGGGTGACTACAAACCAAATTGTTTTTTAAACACATCTTCCATATATTTTTCTCTTTAATCCTCATCTTGAAGGAAATTTGGGGAAAATAATAGGATTTTGTTAAACTTGAATCCAGTTTCCCGCATTATAGTACTCAAAATCTAATTGGAGATAAATTCATACCTCTTCACTAATATCGTTTTCTGTGATAGTAATTCCAAAATAATGTGTTCAATATTTTTTTCACTAAACATATACCTCACTATAGTCACCAATGTATAGATCCCACTATTAAAAAATAATTCCCCATATATTAATAAATTCCAACATCTCAAAAAACCTCAGCTCGAGCTCAAATAAAATTGAAAGAGATCTTGAGCTCCCCCAATTTATGTTCTACCAATATATCTGAGTCACATCACATTTACTTCATCAAACATAGCCACTAAAAGAACCACAATATCCATTTTATGCATTATCCTCATCTATTATATAAAACTTCTAAAGATCAACTAGATTATCCTGCTGATCCATGACATCCTGATCTACCCATGGATGATGACGTTGAGTCATTACTAAAAAAGGAATAATTTTAATGCTATTTGTGTGGAATTTTATCAAAAATAACTTTTAATTAATTCATTTTAACTCATCTCAATCCCCACATTTAGATAGAAATTTATTTGGCCTTGATACATGTACCTCTCTAAGTTATCTACCCATCAAGTAGGCCCACCTAAAATGATCATTAGATAAACATAGTCTCCATTCATTGGATCATGGGGGGATAAAAATCTCATGTCCTAGTCAGTCTCCCTGACCCATGTAATGAATCATGGAAAATTGGCATTGTTCTCATACTGACAAATGAAATCCTCACTATTCATAACTCTAAAATCCACAATATCTCTCAACTAAAATCTATGATACCACTATTTATCATCCCCCACCTTCAAAATTTAATCTTCATAGTCTAGAAATATTGTAATAGAGATAATGTCCTCTCAATCAATCCTCTATTCAGCCCCATGTAGAATACAATCACTGAGTATATACATATATCAAAAATAGTATTCATTACCATCTATAATAATTTAGGATCAGGGTATAAGATGGAAAATAACCAAGAATCCCCATCATATTATATATTAGTTAAACCCAAAAAAATCACAAAATTCATAAATAATATTAAAAAGTACCAAAAAGGCCTCTATTAACTTCCAAAAGACAAGTCATGCATCAATAACATAATTAAATCTCCAAAACCCTAGCCAGTATTGTCTATTTTAGCCTGCTTAGCCCAAATAGAAACCTGAGAAATATATATATATATATATATATATATTAGTTGAGAATAAAATATATACCCATTCAGATCACACCAAAGGTCTAATAGAATAATATAGTTTTGGTGAATAGAAATATAATCTAATAAGAAGAAAATTTGGTCTACTAATTAGTCAAAACCACGACAAGGATTTCTAATTAAATCAGACATCCATTATAGTAATATAGTATAAAAATATAACAATGTAAATCTATAACTTCTTCTCTGATAAATTTATACTCTCAAACTACAAAAAATAACTTCATTTACTCACTTCTATTCTATATATATCATATCACATATCTGACATTCTATGATTACTGTCGAGGACTGTCCCACTATAATCAACCCCTGTAATGTCTACAATATTCTCCTTGATGTAAAAGTATTCCTATTACATCATAGCCTGAACACATCACATCTCATTAGAAGTCACCTAGGATTTTACAACACAACTTATTTAAAGGCACATTGAAAATCACATATCATATAATATCATAAATTGGGATGCAGGGTATAATGAACATGAAGCACATAAACCAAATTCTATCATCTTTCCATGAATTTCCCCAACTTTATATGAAATCATCACCACCACTATATAATCTCCAACCATGTACCATATCATCACTTGTAATGAAATAGTGGGGAAGAGGGGGTGTCCATACATCTTGTCACGACCAATCTACATTTTGGAGAGAACACCTAAAACCCAAAACCATTATGCATTGATAAGACTATCCATCTTTGATGGGTTGAATACAGAAATAAGAAAAAAAATACAGGATAGATAGATATTAAATAATTCCAAACTAATGTGTTCAAGTAAACTACACTAGATTATACAACCAAAACACCCTATAACATACATTATTTGTAACAGCCCAAGATTTTATAAAAAAAAATATTCTTTTTAATTTTATTAATGTCTTGTGTTGTATTCTACACCAAGATTACCTTGCGCTATACGCAACACCGTATTAGCTTGCAGTATACGCAACACTATTCTTGGATCGTGTTACACACAATTTTGATAATAGTTATTCTACGCAACATTGAGTATATATATATATATATTAAATGTATAAATGAAATATGGTTGGATTCTGTTATACGAAACAATGAAGGATTCTTTCACAACACGCAACCCTGACTTGGCTTGCATTACACGCAATCACGACCTTCCTCGATAGCGTGTGTTGTACGCAATACCGGGTTTTAATAAACAATGTTATATTATTATAATATTGTCATGAACTAGCCGTTATGAATAGTATTAACTAAATTTTGAATTTTATAACATTATTATTCATCTTACACATTTCTAGAACATGGTATAAGAACAAAATAAATTTTTCGGGTAAAATAAGTATTTTTCAAAAAATGCAGTTTTACCGCCTTTTGATGGCGCACCCACTTTAAATATAGTTTTTGACATGTTTATATGTTCAATTTGACAAAATAATATTCTTCTTTTGAATCAGGATGTAAAAATTTACATTAGATAAATTTTTGATATTTTTCCGATAACTTTCATATTTTAATGAATAGTAAAAACACGCTATATTTTAATTAAAAACAACTTTTTTCATCGTAATATCTTATGTGGTTAAATTATAATATTGAATGGTTTTAAAGTATATTTAGAATATATTTTTACCACTTAATATAATGTTGGTCATTGGACACAATTTTACAATTAAACCGAACATAAACAAGTGTCAATCTTTTGATAGTTATTATCTCTTAAAAACACGCTTTTTGTTTTGACAGCGGGAATTAATTTTAAATTAATTTCTGCCACTTCTGTATTTTGAATTTAGAAAAATGGATTCCATATTTGGAATCAGGATGTTCAAATTGTGTAAATAGGTAACTTTTATTTTTAGACATTTTGAATAATTACTGCGGTAAATATTTTATTTACCATGGTTAAGGGTAAATCCGGTAAATAAGGGTTAAAAAATAATATTATAATAATATTAAATTACCCTAAAACGTGTCTTAACTCAATTGGTTGATACATGGTCGACCATGGGCATCTTTGGGTCGATTTTGGGACCCCATTGATCCACTTGTAAGTTATAATGACACTTTATTTTAATTAAGTTAAAATGAATACAAAATTGACACAAGCATATATCTTTTAGAAAAACAATTGTTACATAGGGTTATATATGTTGGATTTTAGATTATAAATATTCATTAGAAAGATAAAAAGATTTCCTACATAATGGTATTTTATTTGTAATTTTTAGACTTTAAATAATTTAATTTATTTATGACACAATGATGATGCAGTAATTATCTTATTAATGAAATATTGACATAATTGATGTTATAAACACCAAAATAAATGTAATTTGAGACTTTTTATGAATTCCAATAATTTTCTAGGTTACTATGATATATTAGTGTTGATTTAATCAACTTGGTTCGAACATTTAATTCTGTTATGACTTACACAAAAGTCATATATCAAATAGTGTCAAAATTGACACAAAATAGTTTTTAAACCAAATATTATATTATTAATTGTTATTTTATTCCTAAAAATCTAAGGATCGGCCAAATGACTTAGATAAGGATATATATATAAATAATAAACAATTTGGGGTTCGTTTGGCATGTTATAGTAAGAGTATTAACCATATAGTGAAAGAAAACAAAAAGACATGGTAAAAGTTAAATTATTTAACTTAATGTTAAATCTAAATGATAAGGTTAAAATAGGAACCTAAACTTGTCTAAATTCTATTGGATGGGAGTATTTCGACCCTTCCCCACCTTATCTTCGAAATAAGACCCTTTGGAACCATTATAATCCGATTTTGACTTTAATATAAAATAATATTTTTAGTTATTCCTAAGGTGCCCCTCTCCTCCCCTATAAAAGGACACCTCCTCCCCCTCCTCCTCACACCAAATTGAGCACTCAAGCTCGGCCAACCCCTGCCATTTTCTCCTCTCCACTTCCCTAGAATAATCCTAGAGGTCCTGGTCTTCTCCAAAGACCAATCTTAGTTCCTTAAGTGGAGGATTCAAAGAGGCGTTCTAAAGAAGAGGTAATATCCATTACCGATCTTTTCAATTTCTTTCTTCTTCAACTTCTTCTTCTTTAGTTGTTTCATGATAAAGTAATAACATCAGTATTACTTACATACTGATATGTTATTATAAATATGAAACAACCCTAATTCACCTTCTATCCATCCTACGGAAAAATGAAATCACCACGCGTGCGTACGTACGGAATACCGTCTCCACGCCGTGGTGTAATCTATTTTCCACCATCACCTTACAAGGATGGGTATAATGGTGTAATGAGTAACTACATATGATTATTATGAAGTAATATTGATACTGAAATAATATATATATACTCCAATACAATTCCACGATCATAGGAACGATATCATCACTCGTGCGTACGTACGGAATACCGTCTCCACGATGTGATGAGACTCGTTCTACATGATCTTCATTTCATAATGATTATATAAATGAATTGAATGAATGAATATAGTATATACTACACTAATACCATTATGGAAATGAATTATCTATAACCTAAAGATAAGAATAAGAATTTATTCGACAAAACACGCATAAGAACAAAAAGTTATAAAGACCCGAGTAACAAGTAACAATGAAATATTACTAACAAGAAGCTAATAATATGACCATATATGATATCATATAAATATGTATGATTCTGGAATAAGTCAATAACATTATTTAAACCATTATACAGGAGCTTCGGACACGTACAAAGCTAATCGGACCTAAGGTAAGGGAAATATCACAATCTCATTTTTATCCGAGATTGTTTATTCGTAAGTATTTACTGGGGTGTATTTTATCATCCACATCCATGTTCCCTCAATATGTAATATTGTTTCCATCCACTTGCAATAGTTTAAATCCAATTTTACCCTTAGGTGAGTTTTTAGTAAAGAATATGAAAGGAATCTTTTGTCGTTTTTCCGTACGAGGTACTTTTTGACTTTTCCGACAAAAGTACGAAGAATGTTTTTTTTAACTTATACGGCATGAATGGATTTTTAAAACATTACTTCAAAGAAGCTTCCTTTACAAGTTTTCAAGTTTATTTTTAATCAACTTCTTTTATTTTAAAGTTGTATGACATTTTATGAAAGGAAAAATGTTTTTGAAGAAGAAAGGATATTTTCCTCAAGAATTCAATTCAAGTGTTTTATCAAAATTATTTTCCATCTAAGATAATAAAGGGTTCTGTTTCTATCCATATTTTTACATTGGTTTGACTATGTTGTGATGGAATTATGTTTATGAATTCCTTTATCTTATATGAATTGATTTATGATGTTTCAAGAATCCCATTTTTGTTTCATGTGTTATGCGATGATGTATGTTTTATGATTATGTGGCACACATAAGAAAGGATTCATTATAAGATGGGTGGGACCTATATCTCCCTCCAATGCATTGGGTAAAGATTTTATATCTCATGAGATAGACATGGCTGGAACGGAAGGTTATTTCGGTTCAGTGATACAGGACTGAAACGAGGAGTGAACTCGGTTCAGAAAGGGACTTTGTCCACTAAGATAGTCTTGGCAATGAGTCATGACTAACAAGAAATGATTTTCCATGATTATGTGTGCATGCCACAAAGTTTCAAGTTTTATGTTATGATTATGGGGATCTCATTTTCACTTCTATGATTTATTCCATGTTAAGATATTATGATCTCTTTTGCAGGTTTTGATTTTCAAAAAGATATGATATGATTTTTATTTCCTTTATTTGCCCTTGCTGAGCATTTGAGCTCACCCTTTTATGTTTTCTTTTCCCCAGGATATAAAGAAAGGTTTTAGGTAAAAAAAAAAGGAAGATCTTTATGGGAGATGTTGAAGATCTTTCCCCACGATTTGAAGATTTTATTCCGAGTTTCCAAAGACACTAAACTATTACGATCCTTGTGTGTGTGTTTTTGTTATGTACTAAGTATTCCGCAAAAGTAATGTAACGTCCATGTACGTCAAGATACGGGTCTCTACAGTTGGTATCAGAGGAAAGGTTTAGTCAACCTTTGGAAACTAGGATGCGATAACTTTAGTGAGATCCCTAGAGATATTTTTAAGGTATGTCTAGGGATGTCCCTAAGGATAAGTATACGTATAGGATATAGTCCTAGAACAATGGTAACGATCTTAGAATTTAACCTAAGATGTTAGATATTGAGGGTGCTCCCCCTTTACTATGTTGTTTTCCCTAGCATGATTTTTGCCTCTCACACTATTCTTTTGGGGTTTTAGACGATGGCTGGAACCCGAAGGAACCGTGTTGATCAATGCAATGGACAATGCAATGATTGCCCTCCTGAACAAACAAATGTTATGGGAGATGGAGTGCAAAATCTTATTGCTATACTTACACAAGCTATGAATCATTCTGGACTACCAAATGAGCAGAGAAGGGAACAATATTCTATTGAGTCCTTCATGAGGCAACGTCCACCTTCTTTCAGTGGGTCTTCTGATCCACTTGTGGCTGAACAATGGATCAGTACTACTGAAAAGATATTTTCAGTTCTTCAATTTTCTGAACATGATAAAGTCATCTTAGCAGTATATCGTTTGGAAGGTGAAGCTGATCAATGGTGGAATCTTATCAAGAATACGAGGCCAAGAGATGAAATTGAGTCCATGGAATGGGACGAGTTCAAGAACTTGTTTTTCAGTAAGTACTTCCCTCGTATTCTTCGAACAAAGTTGGAGAAAGAATTTCTTGAACTGAAGCAAATGGGCGATGAATCTGTTGGTACCTATGAAGCAAATTTTACAAGACTTGCAAGGTATGCTTCTGGAATTATCATCCAACCTGAAAGTAAAGTTGATCGATTTTTCTGTGGCGTAAAACCAAGTCTTCGAAGGGCATTAGCTATAAGAGACTTCAGTAGCTATGAAGAAATTGTGCGTTGTGCTATCAAGGTAGAAATGGAAGTTGATGTTACATATCCATCTCATGGTTTCGACAAGAAACGAAAGATGGAGTTCAAGGAGAAATCTCATAATAATGGTGAAAAGAAGATGAATGTTTCCTTATGCACAATGTGTGGAAAGAAGCATGGTGGAAATTGTCTTAAAGGAACTAGAAAATGTTTTAAGTGTGGAAAAGAAGGTCATCGAGCAGCTGAGTGTCGAAGTAATGGAAAAAGGGTTTCTAATGATGTGAATAAAGCAAACACTGCAGAGAACGCACCACCAACACTTCAATGCTTCAAGTGCAAGGAAATGGGGCATTATGCTAATAATTGCCCTAATCCAAGGGTTAGTGATGATCAACATGAGCAACCACTGAAGGCAAAGGACAATGGGAAATCACATGCGATCACTATTGGCAATGTTGAATATGACAACGATGTGGTGGAATGATTAAGTGTTTATGTAATGGGATTCCAAAATAATGTTGTATCATTGAGTATTGCAATATTTATTGATGTGGTATTCAATGTGATTGAGATATTTTTTGGAAATAAGATGATATGCGCATAATGAAGACGAGAAAATGAAATGTTTAATAGTATTCATGAGCTCATGATTGATATAAGGACTAAGTGATATCATGGTTTGAGTATAAATAATTTTGAGGATTTTGGTATGTGTAAAGTGTTAACTTTTAACTGCATTCAAGTTTTCACTAAGGTTCAATGGGTATTCAAGAGTATACATGATTAAGGACTTTGAATGTTTGGAATGTGACCAACAAAACATATCTTATGATATATGGGGATCAACGATGATATTAAATCTCTAGTATTTGTTTTCACTATGTTATGAGAGTGGACTGCAGTATTATGGATAATCCTAAATATTGGAATGGATTGTGTTGGACGTAAGTTAGTATTGTTTAAGGATAGAAATTTGTTTTCGATATTATTGATGGGATGTTATAGTAACGTAGTTTTAGAAAAAGGGACAACCTGCAGGACGGGCGACAACCCATCGCTTCGGACAAGGCTGTAGGAATCGAACCCACAACCAAAGTGCGACTGGCCTTTATCGCCTACCACTGGCCTACAGGAAGTCCCTGTTTAGTAGAAACTAGTTTTATTATATTAAGGAGTATGATATATGAAGTATAAGTCCATTTTAGGAACTATATATGATTAAACTCACTATAGAATGACTTATGTATATTTAATAACTTTTGCTTACCTTTTGTTTGAGACAGATGGAATGACCCGTCATTCTATCACATGATCTGCTAACACTTCACGAATAACAAATTCAACTTCATTTATTTAAGAGATGAAGTGGAAATTGTTCAAGGCACGAACAACAGTGATATTGTATCAAAATAAAGTAAGTATTTATTCTAATTCAAATTTTCAACTTTAGGGAAATGATCTTGAAAACCAAAAATGTTGTCCTAGTGATCTTATACCTGATGAATCAGATGGTACCTTAGATCGTCACAAATTTATGGATTTGTGATTACTGGATTTTCCATAGCCATGTTCTCTACCACTCTCCATCAGAACATGATGGTTAGATTTCTCTTCCATATCCATATTTTCACCTATGTGGAAACCCAGTGATTAGTTTATTTGGGTAATCGTTACATTTCATACTTTAGTTTTTAAAGCCAAGTTTTGGTATTCCCTTTTATGATGTGGGTTTCTATTAAAGAAACTTTCAAATAGTAAACCATTTATAACCCCGACGAATTTCGAGGGCGAAATTCATTTTAAGGGGGGTAGAATGTAACAGCCCAAGATTTTATAAAAAAAAATATTCTTTTTAATTTTATTAATGTCTTGTGTTGTATTCTACACCAAGATTACCTTGCGCTATACGCAACACCGTATTAGCTTGTAGTATACGCAACACTATTCTTGGATCGTGTTACACACAATTTTGATAATAGTTATTCTATGCAACATTGAGTATATATATATATATTAAATGTATAAATGAAATATGGTTGGATTCTGTTATACGAAACAATGAAGGATTCTTTCACAACACGCAACCCTGACTTGGCTTGCATTACACGCAATCACGACCTTCCTCGATAGCGTGTGTTGTACGCAATACCGGGTTTTAATAAACAATGTTATATTATTATAATATTGTCATGAACTAGCCGTTATGAATAGTATTAACTAAATTTTGAATTTTATAACATTATTATTCATCTTACACATTTCTAGAACATGGTATAAGAACAAAATAAATTTTTCGGGTAAAATAAGTATTTTTCAAAAAATGCAGTTTTACCGCCTTTTGATGGCGCACCCACTTTAAATATAGTTTTTGACATGTTTATATGTTCAATTTGACAAAATAATATTCTTCTTTTGAATCAGGATGTAAAAATTTACATTAGATAAATTTTTGATATTTTTCCGATAACTTTCATATTTTAATGAATAGTAAAAACACGCTATATTTTAATTAAAAACAACTTTTTTCATCGTAATATCTTATGTGGTTAAATTATAATATTGAATGGTTTTAAAGTATATTTAGAATATATTTTTACCACTTAATATAATGTTGGTCATTGGACACAATTTTACAATTAAACCGAACATAAACAAGTGTCAATCTTTTGATAGTTATTATCTCTTAAAAACACGCTTTTTGTTTTGACAGCGGGAATTAATTTTAAATTAATTTCTGCCACTTCTGTATTTTGAATTTAGAAAAATGGATTCCATATTTGGAATCAGGATGTTCAAATTGTGTAAATATGTAACTTTTATTTTTAGACATTTTGAATAATTACTGCGGTAAATATTTTATTTACCATGGTTAAGGGTAAATCCGGTAAATAAGGGTTAAAAAATAATATTATAATAATATTAAATTACCCTAAAACGTGTCTTAACTCAATTGGTTGATACATGGTCGACCATGGGCATCTTTGGGTCGATTTTGGGACCCCATTGATCCACTTGTAAGTTATAATGACACTTTATTTTAATTAAGTTAAAATGAATACAAAATTGACACAAGCATATATCTTTTAGAAAAACAATTGTTACATAGGGTTATATATGTTGGATTTTAGATTATAAATATTCATTAGAAAGATAAAAAGATTTCCTACATAATGGTATTTTATTTGTAATTTTTAGACTTTAAATAATTTAATTTATTTATGACACAATGATGATGCAGTAATTATCTTATTAATGAAATATTGACATAATTGATGTTATAAACACCAAATTAAATGTAATTTGAGACTTTTTATGAATTCCACTAATTTTCTAGGTTACTATGATATATTAGTGTTGATTTAATCAACTTGGTTCGAACATTTAATTCTGTTATGACTTACACAAAAGTCATATATCAAATAGTGTCAAAATTGACACAAAATAGTTTTTAAACCAAATATTATATTATTAATTGTTATTTTATTCCTAAAAATCTAAGGTTCGGCCAAATGACTTAGATAAGGATATATATATAAATAATAAACAATTTGGGGTTCGTTTGGCATGTTATAGTAAGAGTATTAACCATATAGTGAAAGAAAACAAAAAGACATGGTAAAAGTTAAATTATTTAACTTAATGTTAAATCTAAATGATAAGGTTAAAATAGGAACCTAAACTTGTCTAAATTCTATTGGATGGGAGTATTTCGACCCTTCCCCACCTTATCTTCGAAATAAGACCCTTTGGAACCATTATAATCCGATTTTTACTTTAATATAAAATAATATTTTTAGTTATTCCTAAGGTGCCCCTCTCCTCCCCTATAAAAGGACACCTCCTCCCCCTCCTCCTCACACCAAATTGAGCACTCAAGCTCGGCCAACCCCTGCCATTTTCTCCTCTCCACTTCCCTAGAATAATCCTAGAGGTCCTGGTCTTCTCCAAAGACCAATCTTAGTTCCTTAAGTGGAGGATTCAAAGAGGCGTTCTAAAGAAGAGGTAATATCCATTACCGATCTTTTCAATTTCTTTCTTCTTCAACTTCTTCTTCTTTAGTTGTTTCATGATAAAGTAATAACATCAGTATTACTTACATACTGATATGTTATTATAAATATGAAACAACCCTAATTCACCTTCTATCCATCCTACGGAAAAATGAAATCACCACGCGTGCGTACGTACGGAATACCGTCTCCACGCCGTGGTGTAATCTATTTTCCACCATCACCTTACAAGGATGGGTATAATGGTGTAATGAGTAACTACATATGATTATTATGAAGTAATATTGATACTGAAATAATATATATATACTCCAATACAATTCCACGATCATAGGAACGATATCATCACTCGTGCGTACGTACGGAATACCGTCTCCACGATGTGATGAGACTCGTTCTACATGATCTTCATTTCATAATGATTATATAAATGAATTGAATGAATGAATATAGTATATACTACACTAATACCATTATGGAAATGAATTATCTATAACCTAAAGATAAGAATAAGAATTTATTCGACAAAACACGCATAAGAACAAAAAGTTATAAAGACCCGAGTAACAAGTAACAATGAAATATTACTAACAAGAAGCTAATAATATGACCATATATGATATCATATAAATATGTATGATTCTGGAATAAGTCAATAACATTATTTAAACCATTATACAGGAGCTTCAGACACGTACAAAGCTAATCGGACCTAAGGTAAGGGAAATATCACAATCTCATTTTTATCCGAGATTGTTTATTCGTAAGTATTTACTGGGGTGTATTTTATCATCCACATCCATGTTCCCTCAATATGTAATATTGTTTCCATCCACTTTCAATAGTTTAAATCCAATTTTACCCTTAGGTGAGTTTTTAGTAAAGAATATGAAAGGAATCTTTTGTCGTTTTTCCGTACGAGGTACTTTTTGACTTTTCCGACAAAAGTACGAAGAATGTTTTTTTAACTTATACGGCATGAATGGATTTTTAAAACATTACTTCAAAGAAGCTTCCTTTACAAGTTTTCAAGTTTATTTTTAATCAACTTCTTTTATTTTAAAGTTGTATGACATGTTATGAAAGGAAAAATGTTTTTGAAGAAGAAAGGATATTTTCCTCAAGAATTCAATTCAAGTGTTTTATCAAAATTATTTTCCATCTAAGATAATAAAGGGTTCTGTTTCTATCCATATTTTTACATTGGTTTGACTATGTTGTGATGGAATTATGTTTATGAATTCCTTTATCTTATATGAATTGATTTATGATGTTTCAAGAATCCCATTTTTGTTTCATGTGTTATGCGATGATGTATGTTTTATGATTATGTGGCACACATAAGAAAGGATTCATTATAAGATGGGTGGGACCTATATCTCCCTCCAATGCATTGGGTAAAGATTTTATATCTCATGAGATAGACATGGCTGGAACGGAAGGTTATTTCGGTTCAGTGATACAGGACTGAAACGAGGAGTGAACTCGGTTCAGAAAGGGACTTTGTCCACTAAGATAGTCTTGGCAATGAGTCATGACTAACAAGAAATGATTTTCCATGATTATGTGTGCATGCCACAAAGTTTAAAGTTTTATGTTATGATTATGGGGATCTCATTTTCACTTCTATGATTTATTCCATGTTAAGATATTATGATCTCTTTTGCAGGTTTTGATTTTCAAAAAGATATTATATGATTTTTATTTCCTTTATTTGCCCTTGCTGAGCATTTGAGCTCACCCTTTTATGTTTCTTTTCCCCAGGATATAAAGAAAGGTTTTAGGTAAAAAAAAAGGAAGATCTTTATGGGAGATGTTGAAGATCTTTCCCCACGATTAGAAGATTTTATTCCGAGTTTCCAAAGACACTAAACTATTACGATCCTTGTGTGTGTGTTTTTGTTATGTACTAAGTATTCCGCAAAAGTAATGTAACGTCCATGTACGTCAAGATACGGGTCTCTACATTATTCAACAAAAATCCCCCCTCTAAGAAATTCATCACCCCAAACAACAACTACACATAGCCAAACAAATTTACATTCAAAATCATGTTCCACCATTTTCAAGATTTAATTAGTTTACACAATGATCAAATTACTAATCCATGTCATTCTCATTTACAAAACCCATCCCTCTATAATTCAAAACATCTAATCTAATTACAACGCCTCAATTCCAACCCACTATTATTTATTTGAAAAACCCTGAAATTTCAATACAAATTTACAATTAATTTAATGGATAATATTTAAGCTAATAAATTCACAATACAAAACAAATTATCCATCCTAGATTTACCATCACCATAATATCACAAGTCTTAAACACCCCACATCAACATAACCACACATCACAACCATTGCACATCCACCCACATCACATCCCATGTAACCAACACTACATCCTTCACCACACATTCTATACCCAAATAAATCACAACTAACAGAACATAACATTATATCCCCCATATGAAAAAAATTTATAACCATACACACCACCATAACACATATTTTATAAAATACGTACAAGGAATTCTATAAATTTACTTCATTATTGTATTGGGTATTGTTACAGAAGTCATATTTAAATTGTTAAGACATACCTTCATAGCCTTATCATTTATGGTAAAGCAAATAATTAAATCCTTAAGGGTATCACAATCATTAAATCTCCAGAATAAGAAAAGACACAAATATTCATTATAGAGAATATTTTAAAAACAATATACATAAAATATTCAGTAATAAAATCACTATAGTAAAACATTTGATTTATCACCATATCTATTAATTTGGATTTATCGAATTCAATATTTTGTTCAATAATTCAACCAAAATATACCTAAATGAATGAAAATTAATTCAACCACTACATGTTAAAATAAATATTTATGATAATCAAGATCACCGACCAAAAAAAATATTCTTTATTCAATAATAAAAATATGTAAAATGTGATACAACTGAAATATCAAAACCCCACTTGGAAACCTGAAATCAATCTATGAATCATCAATGTATAGTATAAAACATATACCATGCTCACATTAATCCATAACAATATCACCACATTTAATTTGTAAAAGAATATTACCAATAAGAATTTGGTAAAGAAATGAACTCAACATTGATTAACACCAATCAAATTAAATAAACCATTAATCAAAGTAGGATGAAAGTGGTTTCTCGATCATACAATAACACATAGTTTCATCCAAAACAATATAAGGTGATGAGAGTATTATAGGTGGATTCCCCAAAAAACCATATTTATTTATAGGCTATAACTTTCCTCAATCACATTATGAATTTTTTTTCATTTTATTAATATTTTTAGAAACTAGAAATTCATTCCATGAAAATAATTTAAGCTAAGAATTTAATTATAATGAAAAACCCTATAAATTCTACTATAATTATTGGGGAATCAGCATTATTTAATTAATATCTTGAATTGCGCTTTTCCATCAGGATTTATTTCTGTTTAGAAATACTTATCTAAATAAATGTTTTAATCAAGAGACACACATGTTTTAAATTCAAAATCCATGATGTGAATTCATAATTATTGTCTTTAGCATATTACTACAACAGTGTTGCGACTCCAACTTTGATTAGATCCTTCTAAAAAATCTAAAAAAACACCTCTAACAGACATACCATTAATGTAGTTGTCTAAGAAAGAATATTTCATAATAATAAAATAAAAATTTATTATTATTTATTCATGTAAACATTTATTAAAACACTAACCATCTCATAATTTAGTTTTTTTATTTCAATTATCTGTATATCATTAATAAATTATATGAAGAATTGAATAATGATTGGTTTATAGTTAACCATAATTATATAAATAAGGTTGAGAAATTACACTCAATCATGTTCTTCCTTGTTTTTTAATATTATGCAGTGTTGAACTCCTCATGCATTCATTATTAAAAATATAATCAAAATTTCCTATAAAATACATCGATTTCATGTTTTTTTAACACCATCATTGTAGGGGTATGCCTCATTTTTATTAAAAAAATCAATCATATTTCATAGATTCATTCCTCTTTTTTAGTATATCATTGTTACATAATATGACTAATATACCAGATTTTTAATTATATAATGAATTTATATTCATTATAATAAACTCATTACCTTGTTATGTATGTTTTATTTCAATAGGTGAAATTTTTCCACCATTTCTATCATTATATTTTTGACAAAAAAAATCCTAAGTGTTTTGTTTTATTCAATACATGTTAATTCATATTAACATCAAAAAATGTAAATTGTTTCAAATTTTAAGACATTTTCACTCTGTTTTTTAAGATTATATGATAGTATTAAATAATTTAATTACATCCTATAATATTTAATATTTGATATTTGAGTATTATATGACAATTTTATGTGCATAAGGGTCTCTATTGTGAAGGTGGAGTACTTGGGGAAGAGATATATTTTGTATAGTATGAACATTACCATAGGATAACCTATATGGTTCCTCAGAGCCTTGTAGATATACATAACACCATTTGGTTTTTTGGACAAGGTGAAATCTTATGATTTATTATAGGCACATTGGCCAAATGGAGAAAACTCGTGGGAATTTCAGTGGGCCCAAACTAGGGTTATATTACTTCACCATGTGGGTTTTTAACCCCGTGAACCTTCCATTCACTACCTATTTAATCAAAACCCCATGTTCATAAATCAAATGTTTTGTTTCCCCACTTTAACCATGGAACTTCCATGTAGATCCCATTATCTCTCCTTCATTGGAATGATTCAGAAATATAAAATCATTTGGATCTTCTTAGATACCTACCAAATATTCAATCAAAATTAATATATGAGTATGGATCTATATCATATCATTGTTTTCCATGATGATCCAATGAAATTTCTCACTCTCTCATCATATTTCATTTATGGATATACCATATTAATGATTAAAATTTTTTTAATAATGATCTTTCAAACAGAAATTCAATGTGTACGTGTTTATGAATAATGTTTTAAAACCTATCCTTGATAGAGGATGGATCATAGAACCTTAATATATTGAATATTAATTAGTATATTTTTGGAATATTTGGGATTTTAATTAAAGCCTCCATTGAAAAGAGATATAAGTATCATGAATGGTTGATGATTCCATATATGTTTCTATATTACAATAATAATGAGACCTTCTACCTTGGAATCTCATCTCGAATATCTTGTATGTTGATAGATTAATAATTTATCAATTAAAATTTTTTAGGACCAAGTCATTAATCTGTAATTGGTATGAAATTAATTTTATGTTTCTAAAGTGAATATTAATATTTTGAATTGGAATTCCTTCCTTCTAGATACCTATGATTTGGATCCATATATAAACTATTTAATGTATTTAATTCTTAAAAAAACCTTCTTAATATGTATCTTTATTGATAATATTTTCTAAAAATTTTCACTAGATGAAATGTGACCAAAATAGACATAATTTACCTGAGATATATTTTTTGGTGGGCGTGAAACATTGTTCGATATTCAATAAATTGAAAACCCATGTATTTTGTAATCAATAAACTTGATGTTTGATGTTCATTATCATTTGGGGCTCTCTCATAAATTTGTTTCAATGGTATGATTGTTTTGTTAGTATTGTAATATTTTTATTAAGGGTGGTAGATTGGACATGTGTCCATTGTGGTGTGACACAAATATTATAATTATTTCAAGTAGAATATACAGAGAATATTTTTACCATGCGTGATGTTGTTTCACATGATATTATTTGATAATGCAATATATTTTATGTTTCTATGTTATGATCAATTTTTCAAGCTATATCATTTTGGGTGATACCTTTCTATCAGATATTGTTTACTAGTATTCATGAAAGATGGAAAAAATTTAGGTTTATCCATTGTGGGGGAAATGAATGATGTGTGATTATGATTATGATACACCAATAAAATTGGAATGAGCAGGACAGACTTATTTACTATATAGAAATCAACTCCAAGATGATACTAAGGAAAAATTTGAAACATGATGCCTCATGTATAAATTGTATCATGATGGCAGGATTCCTTGATGATTCATGTGACATGTCTAAATACTTGTCGCTAGTTGTAATGATTTATAATATATTTATTCTTCATTAATTCATGAAGATGGTGACAGTATAACAATAGCTCATTGTGGATTTTATAACACATGGTTTTATAGTATGTGTATGGTGTTCTTTATAGTGAATTTATTATTTTCATATAATAAACCAAATATACATGTTAATATTTGTTAAGGAAATATTGGTGTTTCACTAATGGGTTGAATTACGCATACCCTATTTCAGTGTTTTGATGTGCGATAAAACAATATATATAGTGATCTGGTCTAGGGAAAGTGACTCATGGAATAAATTTCAGTCAAGTAGTATAAACCTGGGAGTTTTATTATGATGTAATATGAAGGATACAATGATTTAATTTATTTACCTATTATATATTTTCTATAGATTTGAAAATCCCTAATGGGATCCCATTAATTTAACTTTATGACATGTTCTCCATTACGTATTACATTTATTCTACATCAGTAATATGAGTTATTATATTTTATTTTTCATTATATGTGAAATGAAATAATATTTACGGTACAGTCTCCATAGAGACTACATTTATACCCTCAATGTTAGTTGCCAACATCTTTTGTATGGCGAGGTGCTCATGAGGTTGTCCGACTCTCCATATCAGACCCATTTATTTTGGTTGGGGAGTTTTAAAATTCTATTAGAGTATAATTTTATTATCTTTTAGGACTATCCAATGTCATTGAATAATTGATATAGCTCTGAGGAACTCGATTAGGGGAGTTTCCATATTCATAGCCAACATATGTGCAATGGTCCCCTCAGTTACCATTGACTATATTTCTTTTATAGATTTTATAAATATTGGGAGTGTAATTGATCATGAATGTACATGTAGGATCACCAGTAATATATTACCTTTCTGTTGTGTTTCATCTTAATTCATTAATTTTATTCATTGACTAATGAAATAATTTTTGTATACAGTTACACTATATTGATATATCTGAGGTTTCACCAGTAATGAAATATTTTTGGAATTCATTCCCTTATTCCACCTCTTAATATGTATGAGTATTCACCCTTATAATTCTCCCACACACACTCTAATGGGAAAAGAACTATTCCCTCCTTAGTTGATAATATTTTTTCTTATTCTCTCATTGGGTGAAGTGGTGCTGAAGACCACTGTGGACTACACTAGAGACTTATAGATCATATATCTTTATTCCATTTTAGGAGTTAATGGATTATATAATGCAATATAATGGATATAAATAATCAAGTGTTTCTTCCTCTTTATTGATATAAATGGTGATTGATATAAGCAGGTTGAATCATTCATAATGAATGTACAAGAAAGAAATTGGATGGGGCATTATGGGGTATGCTGTTATAAGTGAGTGTATAACCTAAAATAAATTTAAGAACATGTTATTTAGGGAATTCATGTAACATCATTATGTCTATAAAAAATATTATTCTCACTAGCTCTCCTAAATTTGGATATTTTAATAATGATAAAAAAGAATGAAAATTAGTTTTAATAGTTAAAAATGTGAAAATTTAATGATTAATCCTTATTAAAAGTCCACTCATTTTTTTTCAATATCATTTTTCTCTTTAAAAAATATATAATCATCAAAAATGGGATTTATTACATTTTCTAGTGAATAATATAATTAATTTATAGATATTAGTGATTTGTTTTGTCAGAACATTTATCATTTTTAAATTATTATTTCAAACATATATATAGGATAATAATTCTTATTTAAAAAAAGATTAAATCATCAATGATTTTTGAGAATACCGTTTTGGTTTGTATTTTGTTAAACTATAGTTAGTCTTCAATAAAAAGTCTCAGTATTCGTTTAATTTGATAAAAATTTAATATAATTCAAATTTATGTATATATAATACAATTAATTATATATAAATCATCATTATATCTTATTCTGATGTTACTTAATTTTTTTTTGATTTAAACAGAATTATTCTAAATACTATTCTTCATTGCCTTTTCCAAATTAACTGTAAATTAATTTATTCCACTCATTGAACATGAATCATTAAAACATTATCTACTATCGAGAATGGTGAGGTTAGAATTTCAAAAATTGGACACTTTTCATCATTATTAATAGTAACCATAACAAATTTATATACAACAATAAAGGTATAATTGATTACTTTTTCATTAAAATAATGTTATGAAACATATATTTCAATAATACACATTATATTATTTAATTTTATTATGTTTACAATTCCATAATCATCCTAAATAAGAAAATTAATCTTTTTTATTTTTACAATGAATTTTTACCTATATAATATTTTAGAAAAGGTTCATGTCAAAAATACCAATCTATTTTATTTAATATTAATAATTTTTTGAGAAATGGATTAAAAAATTGTGTTTGATTATAAATTGTTATTTACAAATATTTTTTTTCATATCATGGTAATTTATTTTATTTTAAAAAATAAAATAATTTACATTAATGATTATATAATTTCTATATCGTTTCTCTTCATATAATCGAAAAATAATATATATAGTCATTAAAACATTAAAGTTAATTTATTTTTCTGAATTATGGATTTCCATTAATTATATATATATATAACATATTTTAGATGTTTTAATAAATTATATCCAAATTCCATTGTTATAATGTTTCATTCAAAGTCAATTTAATGGAATATGTCCTCACTGATATAGATGCTATTTTTTGTTAAATAATTTATTATTAAATTACATTGAAGTTATAAAAATATTTAAATAAGAAAATTATGATCATAAACATTCTAAAATTTGATCCCTTTTCTATTTACGAGGAATGTAATACTTTAAAATTAAAATTATATCCATTTATAATTGAAATAATTATTAATATGGTTATGGTTAAAATGTGTTAACGAAGCGGTAAAACCAAATATAATGTATAAATTTTTAATTATCATTTCATATTTATTTTGGTTCAATATATTATGACCATATTCTCCTTGACAACAAATAAATTTTACATTCAACCCAGTTGACATGATTTATTTAGAAATTATAATATAATATTTCTTATATATCCAAATATGAAATCAACGATATTTTACAGTATAAAAATTTTATTAAATTAAATAAAATTACAAAAAATAGTATATTAATATAATAGATTTAAATGTTGTTTTAAATATCTATACTTTTTCATCTATAGTTATTTTTTTCTTTTTTAGAAAATTTTTTAACACGTAACGTGCAAAAAAACATTTATACTGTGTTACTTTTAAAAAGGTTTATTAGGGGTTAAAACAAAGAGATATATATTTACAAATATTATAAAATTCTCCATATTTCATATGATGATATCATTTTGACCCATTACCATTCTTGATTTTATTTATATCTATTTTTATTCATTTTTCATCCAAATTAATTGATATTAATTAAATTAAATAATATATAATTTTATGAATTCTCATCTCGTCACTTGTAAAAGGAAACCTCTTATTATCTCCTCTAGACACCTCAAAAGAATTTTAGTTCATCCATTATTGAGCTATATTCCTTAAATAAATACCACCCATCATTAAATAAGATATATATTTATATTAATACAAACCATATAGGGGCAATGGTGTACAGAAATTGTGGATTTCTGAAAAATATGTATTGGTTTTTACCAAACCTTTTTCTTTTATTTATTATTAAACATATATTAAAATTATTTTAATACTATTGAATTAATAAGAGCAGTACATTACATAAAATTATATGTAATTTTGTAAACTAATTAACCTATATACTTCTCATCTTTCATCAATTGGGAAACTTATCAATTGTTCATGTGTACGAAATATGACCTCCCCACAGATTGATGTAAATTGTTTCACATCATTGGATATACATAATTATTATAATAATGAATTTAATATATATATATATGAAATTAATTACACAATTATAATTTTTTAAATATAATTTTCCATAAATTTTTTACCTTTCTATCCATAGATAATTATTGATGTCATTGGTGCGTACGTGTGGAATACTACCCCACTAAATGCAATTTGATACATTGTTCATCTTCATATCTTATTAATTCTATAAAATAAATTCTTCAAGGATACAAAATGATATATGAGGTTTTAAAATAATTTTTGAATTGTTTCTATCAATCGTGTTTTTTCAAAATTGAAACGTTATCCATGCAGATGTATGACCAACTATCTATATAATTAAAAATAGTTCATCGTCTATAATAATTATTTATTTTTGGTTTTAATTGTTGTTTCTTCTGAAAATGTGGATGGCCATGTTTTTTTATGATTCAAACATTACAATCGATTTCTAACAGGATTATTAGTTGAACTGGAAACACCCAATGATTCTATATTCATTTTTACTTAATTTCCAAAGGTAGGTGTTCATTAGTTGTGAAACAATGATGCTTAAGAATTTGCATTGGTTGAGAGGATGGGAGGTCGGGCTCATCCCACCTTTTGGGGGGAATTATTGCATAATCTGGGACTATCTTATAGATTTATGTTATGTTCACGAATCCTTATAAATTCCCCAAGCATGAAAATTAGTTTTCCTTTAGATTTGGAAATCGATGATTGATATGTATGGGATTTAGGGAAACTTATATATGTATTTGAGGTTATTAATTGATAAGTAATCATCCATATGTATTGGAGATGCTTAGTCAATGGTATCCTTCAATACATTATATAGAAATATCATGGTCATTATGATGGGCATACTGGTTTTAAAGCCACTCAGTGGGGAACTTGAAGTTTGTTGTCCTTCAGAAAGACATGTATTATTTTAGAGTTGGGTTCCTATGCACAGATGGGATACTTATGTATTCTCATTAAAAAAGGAATCAGAACCAACATTGTTCGATAAGAAGGATATAGTTTAACGTCATGTGGGACGAAAAATAATTAATGAAAGATGTGATTGGACCTTATAAAGGATTCCTACGTACTCTAATTTTAAGGTAGAGATCAAAGTCTAAGTAGTTCAGGGAAGAAATATGGTTTCTATGCATGGTTGTTGGCCCAAAAAGAGATGTCGTGATTACTTTCACACTCTAAGCTCAGGTGAGTCATGTTCGGTGTGAGAAATAAGAGGTTTCATTAAACTTGGCGAGGGTTCCATGAATGATGCAGTCATGCGAAATGATTTGGGGATTACATATGTATGACAGCCCGAGTAAATGAATACTAGGACATAGGAAAAATATCAATTGTAAGGTCCATAAAGGTATTTGTAGTTTATGGAGATTTGGAATTTTAACCCAGTACATACTCCTGAAAAGGATTCCCAAATTAAGATGGACTTATGATTTGGTTTTATTCCTAAGAAGGAATCCCAAATCAAAAGAACTTATGATTGGGGCTTACTCCTAAGGAGGATGAACAATGTTAATTGAAAATTTGACTGGGGATTACACCTAAGGAGGATGCCTAAGTTAAAGGGACATGTTAATTAGGGCTTACTATTGAGAAGGAGGCCCAGGTTAAAGGGACTTCATACTTGGGGCTTACTCCTAAGAAGGAGGCCTAGGATAAAGGGACTTGTTACATGGGAATTACTACTAAGAAAGAGGCCCAAAACAAGATATCTTCTCATCTCAAAGGATGAGGTTTTATAGGAAACCATTAACTGTTGTGAAATAATGTTTGTAAGTCATGAGTTTGTGGGAGAGGATCTCACATAATTCCATTCAGATAAGTAATCCAACAATGAAAAAATTCCAAAAATGGATTTTAAGAGGGTTTTGAAGGCTATATATTGAAGAGGAGTGGTGGATTTGAGGAAGGGAGGTGACTAGGAAGAAGGAACCCATGTATCATTTTGGCGCACAAGTCTTGGTATCGCAAGTATAATTGTGGGACAAGAGTCACCTTGGGTGTCGAACAATCTATAGGGTAATACTAGTGCGACATTGAACTCAAGCCCTTATTATCATCCCTATAGGCTTCCAATAGTGTGGCACACAAGTACCCATGAGAGGGAAAAGCGGCATGAAAGTGTCTTCATTTCCCTTAAGGGATGGTCACTTAGGCGCACAAGTATTGATGATTTCTTACACGTAGGCCTTATTTTTCCTCTTTACAGCTTCTCTTCTAGGTAAATAATTCCCTTTGAAGTCTTTAGAAGATGTCCGACAAAGACATGGGAAACCAAATCTTGAATCTGGGTTTTGGAAAATTCTTCTCCGGAATAGGGGGCCCACATGGGCTATTTATTGGATACTAGGCACCTTGGGGAAAAAATTAATAGGGCACACAAGTGACTTGTGCAACCCATATGTGGCGAGCAAGTGACTTTCATGGTGATAATAAAACTTGCGCAGCTCCTTCTTAATGGGTTCCATGTTCAATCCTTTGTCATTTGTTAGATGTTCTTCAAAGGATGACTCTCTTTGTGCTTATGTTATTCCCCTTTTCCATTCATTGGACTCTATGAAAGAATATAGAATCAAAAAATATGTTTCTTCTAGAAATGGGATTGACCTTGTTTTTTTATAGTAAGTACTTTACAATTAGTTTCTAACGGGTTTATTCATAGAACCAGAAACACCCAATAATTCTATATTAATTTGGACCTACTTTCCAAAGGTAAGTGCTCATTATTTGTGGACCGATGAGGCCTAATAATTTTCATTGGTTGAGGATATGTGAGGTTAGGCTCATCAGAGCTTTTGGGGGGTAATTATTTCCTAATATAGGAGCCTCATATGGATTAATGTTATGTTCAAGAATCCTAATTAACTCACCATGCATGAAACCGAGTTTTCCTTTAGATTTGGAAATTGATGATTGATATGTATTGGATTTAGAGAATCTTGTATATGTAAATGAGGTTCTTTATTGAAAGGGAATCATCCATATGTATTTGAGATTCTTAGTCAATGGTATACTTCAATACATTATATAGAAATCTCTTGGAAATTATGATGACCATACTAGTTTTAAATCCACACCGTGGGGCACATGAATTTTATTTTCATTCAGAAAGATGTGGATTATATTAGAGTTGGGGTCATACCTACAGATGGGATACCTACATATCCTCATTAATAAAAGAAATCATAACCCACATAGTTCGATAAAGAGGATATAAATTAACGTCATGTTGGAAGAAAAATAATTAACGAAAGATGAGATTGGACCTTATAAAGGATTCATACGTACACTAATTTTATGGTAGAGATCAAATTATTTGTAGTTAGGGTATGAAATATGGGGATTATGCATGGTTAATGGAACAAATAGAGATGACATGATTACATTCACACTCTATGCTCATGTGAGTCTTTCTCGGTGTGAGAAACAAGAGGAATCAGTATACTAGACGATGGTGACATGAAAAATGCAGTCATGAGAAATGTTGTGGGGATTATGTATGTATGGAGGCCCAATTTTATAATGACCAGGACTTAGGAATGAAGCCCAAGAGCATGGTACATAACGGTATTTATACTTTATAGAGATTTGGAATTTTAACCAGGGACTTAATCCTGAAAAGGTATACCAAATTAATATGAACTTATGATTGGGTTTTATTCATGAGAAGTAAGCCCAAAAAAAATTATGATTGGGTCTTACTCTGGAAAAGGATGTAATATGTTAAATGACATTATGACTGGGGCTTACTCCTAAGAAGGAGGCCCAGGTTAAAGGGACTTGTAACTTGGGGGTTACTCATATGAAGGAGGCCTAAGTTAAAGGGACTTGAGACTTAGGGCTTACCCCTTATAAAGAGGCCCATGTTATAGGGACTTGTAACTTGTGGCTTACTCGTGATAAGGAGGCCCAAACCAAGAGATCTTATCATCTCAATGGATGAGGTTATATAGGAAACCCCTAACTGGGGTGACATAAAGCTTGTATATCAGGATTTTATGGGAGAGGTTCTCACAAAATTCCATTTAGATAAGGATACTAACAAAGGAACCATGCCATAAATGGCATTAAATATGGTTTTGATGGATATATCTTGGAGTGGATAGGTGGATTTGAGGAATATAGTTGATTAGGAAGGAGGTGCACAAGTATCATTCTGGCAGAAAAGTCCATGTTTCACAAGTATACTTGCATGACATGAGTCACCATGGGTGATGAATAATCGATAGGGTAATACTTGGGAGACTTTGAACTCAACCCCTTAGTATTATCCCTAGAGGCTTCCAAAAGGGTGGCGCACAAGTTCCCTTGATAGGGCAAGGCAGCGTGCAAGTGTCTTCATTTCCAATAAGGGCTAGACACATAGGCGCATAAGTATTGACGAGTTCTAACAGTTAGGCCTTATTCATCCTCTTTAGAGCTTCCCTTCAGCTATTGAATTAATATAGATGTGTTCGGAATAAATCACACAATGACATGGGGACCAGAGATTGAGTTTGATTTTTGGAAAATTCATCTTTTGAATGGGGGGCCCACATGGGCTATTTATAGGCCACTAGGATCCTTGGGTGAAAAAATGAATAGGGCGTGCAAGTTACTTGGGTGACCCATATGTGTCACGCAAGTGACTTGCGCGACAAGAAGAAAACATGTGTGTCTCCTTCTTAATGGGTTCCTTGTTCATGCCTTTGTCATTTTTTTGATGTTCTTAAATGGATGACACTCTTTGTCCTTAAGGTATTCCTCTTTGCCAATCGTTGGACTCTGTGATGGAAAAGAGCTTCTACAAAATCCCCCCTCATAGTTGGATATGAAAAAGGAAATAGGATTTGACACTGAGGAAAACGAGAAACCATGGTTCAGTGGTGCCCATGTTTTAGGCGCGCAGGTTGTGGTGCCATAATGCGGTGCACAGGTTCTGGTGCATAGGTTCCGGTGTGCAGGGTTGAAGGATCACCTTTATATATGGATTTCACTTCATGAAAAACATCCTTCCTTAAATGACTTTGATCTCTCATCGTGAAAGTGTGTTTTATTCCTCGGTGGATCTCTCTTCTTTTTTCGCGCTTCTCCAGTAATGTTTTTTACTTGCGCAACAATACATGCGCGACAACACATTAACGAAAACACTTGCAAGGCTTAATGCCTTTTCCATTTTTTGTTTTCATCACAAATATTTTATAAAAACATACTTACTTAAAATTTAACTATTTTATCTTTCTTTAGATTCAATGTCTCCCAAAAGAATTGGATCGGCTGATGATTTGTCTTGAAAGAGAACAAATGATATGATTAACATCGTCATCCATTAATATTATGTTATATGTGACAAAACTCTCCTGAATTTGGAAAAGCACTTTAATAAATATCATTCCAATTTCCCACAGAGCATATAATTGCTATTATATGGCCATGATTGTCTTCAAGGAGTCAATATTCCAATGGCAATGAATTATATTTCTCATTCCTAGTTTCAGACTTACACCAATTTCTCTTGGCAAATGTATCTATTGCAGGATAATTTGTCAATGCTGGAACAGTGGAGATGGAAAACATAATGAATCATAGCCCATGTGCTCTAGATCTAAAGCCTCACAAGCCTAAGCTGCATCCACATTGTTATCCTTCAATTTTCCGAAATTCTCAGATGGACCAATCCAAGGGATGGAATAAAAGTTGGAATTTTTGTCCTGGACAAGGTCTAAGACGACTTAGATGTGGGCATATTGGATGTGAAAACCCTATGAAGAGTTTTTTGAGGATCTGAACGGAGCTAAAATATATGAAGCTGTCTGGGCTGGGCAGACATATGTCTATAGGAATGATAATTTTGTGCCCAAGCTAATCAGTCACAGGAGCACAAAAACTAATTCTTTCCATCTGACTCAAGTAGAATTAGGAACCATCTTGTGGGATGTCTACAAGATCGCAAGGGATCCAATTTTGGGATATATGTATGATGAATTAATCCCCCACCAAGGTGACTTGTAATGATTCTAAGAAGACTCCGGGTCTTTCTTGGGAGTTAATGAATATTTTCCAAAATAATAAGAATACCAAAACCATGAAAACCCACTACAGAAAATATATCCATATATAAGAGGGGATGGAAATTATTCTCATTAATAAGAATTATAAGAGGATCACCTATAATCATACTATCAGCTTCCCCATTGAAGAGAAGATGGGTGCTATTGGCACATTCTGTCCATCTTTGGATGCGAGAGAGTTTAAAAAATGGGGGTATGAAGAGAATCAAAGAATCCCAAAGAGGACTTATCTAGTGGGTTCCTTAGCCTTGTGACTCAGTGTTTATCTTATGCCAGTTATGGATTCTAAGGGAGTTGTTAGGACATGGACCTTCGTTCTTGCAGCCATGTTGGCTGAGATAAAAATGTTTGTGGTGGCCACCCCTGGTTTGGGAAAAGTTTCACAGGAGCTTACTCCATGTATATATGGGTATGTCTCCTTTGAGAATAGTTAGACCATTCAATGTTTTGTGGGGATGGATCGCCCCTCACATCAAGACATATGATTTATAGAGCAGAGTACAGGTTCCTGGAAGTTCATTTAGGCCATCTTTATAGGAATTTTCTAGAATTTCTCCATTGTCCCTCAATCCTTATGATCTAAAGGTGAGGCTGATCATGTTCAATGAATATCAATTAATTACTTATAGAAACCCTCCAACCAAGTGATTTTTTGATGATGGAACATCTAGCCTAGAATTGAGGTTATATATGCTGGCTTGCAGAGATGGTGTATTGGCCACCATAATTGATAGAGGGATTATATGTGAGACCTATGCTTTATATATATTTCCACACCAATTCAAGTGTCTGAATTAGGTTATTGTATCCCCTCTTGTGCATTTTAGGTATGTGTAGAATCCAATGGTTTCCTGACAACTATGGTTGTTGACAACTATGGAGAAGACCGGGGTGGTGTTTGATCTACCAGTTGCTGGAGCAGCGAGTCAATTTACTACATGGTATGTCGTGAACTGGGCAGCATCATACCCGGTAGGGGTAATGAATCTTCCTATCTACTAGGTGGGGAGTAAAAAGAGAAGTATCAAGATAAAATCATTTAATATTGAAGGTGACTCTTCCTCACTTGGAGCTAATTCCCCATGATCTTCACCCGGGGCTAATTCACTGGATTCCCAGGATGGTGATGATGAGGCACGACATGTGTCAACATGGCCTTGTGATAGATATAATCCTTTTTCCAGAGTCAAGAGACCTACTCCATCTACTCCTACTAAGTTATAACATTGATACAATTTCGTCTCCATTATTTTATATAGAAACAAGTTTCATTTCCTTCATCCCTTATCTGTGATTGCAGGAGCTTGGAAGAAGGTGATGTCTCAGATTGTTGGACCCTTATCACAAACATCTAGTGTGCATTCTCAATATTTATGACCAGAGGCTATACAAACATGGATAATTTTATATTGTGATGTTTAAACCACCTGTATGAAATTATGGGAAGGTCTACATATCCCAATAGTAGGGGATCTCTAGGATTCTACTAATATCTGCTTCGAGGATTATTCCGATGAATTGTGGGAATGAATCAGAGAGGTGGAAATGATCATATATGCCACTCATGATTCCATTCCGATCACAAAGTGGGTGATGGAAATCATGAATCATGACACCACTGAGGGGATTGGTTCTTCAGTAGATGAGAAGCGGCCTGATTACGTGGCTCCTAAAGATGTAAATTTATTTCCTTATTTACATTACAACATTATTTTAGTTAAAGCTTTGTTACTCAAAGAAATAACTTTATTCATCCTTTAGTTTGTTAAGTAAGGAAACACTTAGGTCCCTTCACCGCGGTATAGCCGTAGTGGCACTGCACTTAGAGTCTTTGAATCTCTTCGTGAGCCAGGAGGATTATCTCTAGGCCAGAAAGTCATGGAAGGGGAGTTAAACATGGATTTTCACTCTTCTATACATATATTTGGAAGTGAAGATGATAACACACTAAAAAAAATCAAAGAAGCAGAGGCATCGAAGAATGACTTCCAAAACTCAATGCTTCATCAAGAGTGGTAAGTCCTTCAAATAGTCATGAATCCTAACTCATGAATAGGTTTCCCAAAAATCTTGGGATTATCAGGGATTCTTCGATTTCCCCTTTGAGGGAGAGGCCTCACACTCATCAAAGGATGATGGAGGGTGATGGTGAACAGTCACAAATTCATGCTGACTTGGCTGCTCCTGATGAAATGATGAGAGATGATGATCAATCAGCTATTCCTAGTACTGCACCTATTTTTGTTGCAAGGAGTGAAGAGAATTCTTTGGTAAATTAAAAATACCTCATTGAACGTTGAATGAAAACATCAACTGGCCTCTATTCAATGATACTTTTAGGTTCAACACCTACACCAGAACATTTGGAGAACACTGCAACTGACTCCACAATTTTCTAAGTGGCAGCAATCAAGGGTTAGAGGTCGCAGGAAGAAGGCCACGAAGAAGACATGTCAAATTCTCTCACTGGTGAGACTAAATAGAAATCTGGGATATCACTGGATGAAATGATGAAACATGAAGCGTCTGTTGAAGAAATTTTAGATCATGTTAAACTGCCATGTGATTTAAATGATTTTGGATGTGAGAGTTATTATTCATCCTATTGAAAATTTTTATTAAATATCTTCCATTATTGGATAGAATTTGCAGTTCCATCTGAGCAAGTTGTTGATCTGCTGAAGTCTGAAGGGGGTAGAGACAACCCTATCATTGTAGAGATGCTAGAACATGTGAAGCTTAACCCAGAATATCTTCCTAAAACCCTTCTTGAAAATCCTATTGAATCTAAGAATGATGTGGAGGAGCCTTATCATGCTTTTGATCTACCGTTAGGTAAAATATGATAATATTTATGGATGTAATAAATTTTCATGATATCTAATCAACTTTTTTAATCCTTTGAAAATAAACAAATCTTTCAATTAACTATGCAGCGCTTCCAATTTCAGTCTCTAGATCCGGAGGTGAAGCCTCAACCATAGTCCCAACTGGAGTATAAATTTAAATACCAAGGGTCAGGGGGGAGTAGCAAAACAAAGCACTTCCTTAAGTGAATTAATCCCTGACTATATTTCCCCCCTATGATATCGATACTTAATCAGACCCAAAGGTGCAAATAGAGCTCCAATTATCATGTTTCAAGGAATGGAAGAATATATGGAACATCATATCTAAATCACCTCTTGAATAGCTATCTTCAAAGATTCCCCAACTTTTATCCTTATTCATCATGCTGGGACTTTGATGTTTTGGATATCAAGAGGTCCATACTGTGGTGAAACAAGTCATCTTAACGATGGAGCAGGAGCAAAAGTGTTGTCAAGATATGACCAGAATGAGGCTTCTGACCAATATTGGTGAATTCGAGGGTGTAGTATATCGAGTTGAGGATGATCATACTGCAAAGATGAAGGAGCTGAAGCATAAAATCAAGGAGAATGTTTTCCAGTAGATTCACCTTAATCAACAGTTAGATGTTGTTACTGGGGAACTTGACCAGCTTAATAATTCATTGGAAGGAGTAAAAATGAATAGTATGAAAGCCATTAGAGATGCCAAGACGACACTCTGTCATGTTTAAAAGAGTTAAGCTAGTCGAGTGAATGAACTTCATGTAGTTGCTTATGAAGCTCGGGATGTCAAAAATCAAATGAAAAGATTTGTTAAAAGCATCTAGTAATTCTTGAAAAAGATAAGATACTCCAATATGTGGATGTTCATCTAATCTTAAGCATCAATGAAAAAGTAATTTATTCGTCAATTATTTGTACATAAACTATTTTGTAAATACTTAATTTATTTAACTAATCCAATGGGCCTACTATGCATAGTTTGATTTTGTTTGCTAGGATTATACAAACATCCCCACAAGATTTGCATCTTTTTTATGCTCAATATTGCTTAAATTATACAAAATGTACATTTAGCAAGCAGGGACTCAACATTTATTCATAGTTCCTTTTACACGATCCCAATTTAACGAGTACACTATCTCTTGTTTGCAGTTTAATTTTATGCATATCGGACATAAAATGTTTTTTTAAGGTCGAATATAATTGACTAAATGGATTAAAAATGTCTCAATTCTTTGATAATTTTTATGCAAACATATTACGACAATAAATTATGGGGGAAAAAATTAAACTATGAATTAAAAAATTTTGAATTTGAGGGATGATATGAAATAAGGGTTAAAGGCTTTAGAGGAAGTATTTCTTAAGGGTAAAGTTACCAATATTTGAAAAACTCATTAGGGGGTTTATTATGCAGGGCCAATTAAGGGAATTGGCTGCCTAGTAAAATAATTGCATCTTTTGGCTGTCAAGTCTATTATGTTGACTATGATTGTAAGGCCACCTAGGGGCACGTGCTGCATAGTCAAGAGAAAGAAATCTCAAAAATTTTACCTTTCTATTGGTAAAATCTAGTGAATGTTGATGGGGATTAAAATTTTACAAATCATAGACTCTCTTGTACAAGGAAAGGTACTTGAATATGGAGAGGATATTCCCAATCAAGATTGCCAAATAATTGGATAAATGTCACTCTTTCGAAGGACTGACCCAATCATTGGGAAGGGAAATATAAACCATTGACTTGAATACTTTCAGATCATGAAAAAGAGTATAAGACAAATATTATAAGGATGGATGTTTTTGTGAATCCCTACATATTGTTGTTAAGACTAATAAGGTTAAAAGAGGATTTCCCCCCTAATAACGATGTTACAACTTTTTGAAAACTCCATTAGGAGGGTTGAATTATGCAGGTCCACCTAAAGGCATTGGCTTCATAGTCAAATAATAGCATCTTTTGGGTGACAGATCCATTATGTACACTATTTATGTGTGGCCTGCTAAGGGCATGTGCTGCATGGTCAGGAAAAATAATTATTAGGTATCAGACATTTTTCGACAAGACGTCAAGAAAATGGTTATGGAGATCTGTAAATATTTAAGGTTAGGATTATGAATCATAAATAATTGGTACTTTCCAATGCATGAATGAGATACATCGACCAATGATAACCTTAATCATGTTGTGGTTGGGTCCTGAATTGAGATGTTGGACTTCACAACATATCTCATCAGGATGATAATCATGCCCTACGTAGTTCTTGAAATACAGTTCAATGTCATGTTGGACGACATCATATGAGATCATAGTTTAGGGTCATAGAACACATACCATAATGAGGGAGACACATCCTTTGTTTTTTATAAACCTGATCTGAACAAAGACCAAGATTTTCATACCACATTCATGTGTTCACAGGGGGAATTTTCAACCAAGGGACTGAAAGTGGAGTTTAGAGTTAGGCCCAATGACTTGGGGATGGATTTGAGGGACACTCGAACGTTCCTATGTATCCCATAGGTATGGGAATCTAGACATACATAGTTCTTGAAATATCCTCTGTAAAAATATGGTTTGTACATGTGAAGGGTGAAAGGGGACTTTAGTACAATGATGGTTTTACCCAAGATTAAAGGTCCGTGAATTTCCATGTATGCATATTTTCCTTGGAATATCACAAGATTTGAGATCAATTTTAGTAATGAATCTCTCTCAGGTGAGGGTGTCAGAGACTATTGTAGTTTATTGTTATACAAGACAATAGTGTGAATAGTTTAAGGTCATATTCATGTACTAGTGCTTCAAAGTTTAGCGTCATGTAACTAGGACGTATTGTTTTATATTTTAATGTCTTGTAGTGAGGATAATGAGAGAATTTATTTTTTAACGACATATATCATGGACGATGGTGAACAAATGTGAAGATATTAGTTTCAGGTTAGGGCTTCACGAATCAACATCATATGAGATGGAGGTGAACTGATGTAAATATATATGTTTTGGGGTGGTGCTTCATGAATCAACATCATATGAGATAGAGGTGAACCAATGTGAAGATATTGGTTTTGGGCTTGATCCTTGGGACGTTGACTATATACCCAGCCTAGAAGGCAAGGATCAAATTCCACATAGTTCGATTGAGAATTAATTGGTGGTCGATTTTTTATTGAGGACAACATCCCAAAGATGGTTTTAGGAATTACGCATGGTTAGCAGCCCAGAGATGGTGTAATGGTTGAAGCTGACTCTACATTCACGTGATCAATGCTCAGTTTGAGAAACAAGTTGTAGCAATAACCCTAAAGATGCACAGTTTAACATCTTGTTGGACAAATTTTGTTGTACAGCTTAGCATCATGTTTCTAGGATATATTGTTGTGCAGTTTAACTTCTTATCGGACATGTGTACAGTTTAACGTCATGTAGGATGTATTAAGGGACTTTTTGACAGTTTAAACGTCATTCAAGACAAACATGTACAATTTAACGTCATGTATGACGTATATGGGACTGTTAATAGTTTAATGTCATGTAGGACAAAATGGGGGGGACAAAGTTTAATGTCATTTTGGACGATAGTTGGAGATATGCAATTTAATGTCCTAAAGCAAGGAAAATGACTGTATTTCTGTTACACAAAATTCATCTTCAAGAATATTTCATTGGATGGAGTTGTAATGAGTTCTCCATCCATTAAGATTATATAATGAGATCCATAAGAGTTGACCTTATGTATTGAGTAAGGTTCTTCACACATTGGCTAAAGCTTTGGAGGCTTCTTAATCGGTATCATTGGAGTTCTTAAGACCAATACCAATTGTCCTTGAATGAACGAACGAAGATGAATTTTTTTACCGATATCTCATGCGATTCGATTTTGATAGACTTCCAAGTGTTGAAGCGTGCACAATATATTTTCATCTAATTGTTCTAATTCATCATATTTCTTTTTATATTGTTCATCTATGGATAATTGATAAAAAATAGATACTCTGAGTGAAGTTAATTGAACCTCAATGGTAAATAATTCTTATATATTATATACTAGTGAATATGTAGTTGACCACGTAGTAGTGTGAGCAGTGGTTCGATAAGCCCATAAAGCATGAAAAAGTTTATCAGGAGATGATTTTTTACCTTTATCAACTATCTTTTGTATTATATTTGAATGAGTCTTATTGAAGGCCTCTATTTGGCCATTGGCCGCTGCATAATACTGAGATGAATGGTAGGATTTGTTGTTGTATTCTTGATACAATTTTCTCACCTCGGATGAACAGAAATTGGTACCATTGTCCGTAAATATGGTATGAGGGACAAAAAATCTGGCAATGATGCGAGATTTGACGAAGATAACTATGCCTTTAGAACTAACATACTTGAGAGGTATGTCCTCTACCCATATTGAAAATAAGTCAGTAGCAGTAAGAATATACTTAAATTGCTTGGATGTAGCCAGAGGATAAGGTCCTACTACATCCTTTCCCCATGTGGAAAATGGGGATGTGTATTTAGTTTCATGAAGAAACTCTGGGGGTTGATGAATGAAGTTGGAACATACATGGAAAGAAAGAAATTTCTTATAGAAATCAACACAATCTTGTATCCTAGAAGGACAAATGTATCCATGTTTTTAAATTTGACCAGAAACTCTTTGTTTAGATTGGTGGGCACTAAAAACTCCTGCATGATCTTCACTCATGACAGACATTCTCTATTCACTATCAATACATCTAAAGCGAATTCCATCAAAACCTTTCTTGTAGAGAATTTTTTGATGTTAGGGCTATTATAAAGAGTAAAATTGAACACACATCACCAGACTTGTTCTTTCCCAGCTCTATTTGCTGGGAGTGTTCCATTTTGAAGGTATTCTTTAATAGGTATCATCAATCCTATAGTATGACCACATGGTTCAGAAATAAGATGGATTTTCGTGATTTCCTCTGTTATGACTTGTACAAAAGGTGAAACTACCCGACAGTGGGCAATACTGATGATTGTTTCGTATCGATTTGGATCTACCAAGGCTTTTTCTACATTATCCAACACATCATCTTGGGAATTTTGTAATCGTGGGACATAAGAAAATGTTGGTTCTGAGGGAACATCCTCCATTAAATATCTGACATAATCACACAATGAAATTATCTCTTCCTTTCTAATTTCATAATCCCCATTGATTTGATTGATTACCAAATCTGAATCACCTTTTAATTTCAAGTGATTCTCATCTACCTGAAGTACGAATTCTGAGAATGGGATGAGAGCTTGATATTATGATTCATTATTTGTATCACCTTCCAACAATAAGAAGGAATAGGGTAGCACTTCCATTTTTGGGGAAACAAGCATGATTCCTAACCCTATATTGTTGAATTTATGATCTCCCATTCTCTTTCCTGTTGGACTTCTGGAGGCACCATCAAAGTATATTTCACATGTTTATGCATTATCTTGAATAGAGATGACTTACTCATCAGGAAGATCAATATTTAAAGAATTATCTTTTACATATGGGTGTTCAGCAAAGAAATCAGCCAGAGCTTGAAATTTTCTTTCCTTTGGAGACACATACTGGATGTCAAACTGAGGCAAAATAACTACCCACCATGCCAGACGTCCTATAAGCATTGTAAAAATAAGGATAAATTTGAAAAGGTTATTGAGAGATACCAATTAGAGCTCATGATGTTGCATGTAGTGTCTTAATTTCTGAACTGTAGATATTAATGCTTGGTAGCACATTTCAATACATTAATATCGAGTATCTCCCTTATGAATAGTCTGACTGAGGTAGTAATGGGTTTTTATCATTCCTAACATCATTATTTTGGGAAAGGAAGGCACCCACTGATCACTCTAGAGTTATAACATAGAGAATATGTGGTCTTCCATCAACAGATGTAATTAATATCGGTGGACTCAAGAGATATTTATTGAGAATATCAAATTTTCTTGACATTCTTCAATCCACTGGTAGGTGACTTCCTTATTCATTAATTTGGTTAAGGTTAAACACTTGTATGCCAAATTGGAAATGAAACGTGGAATATAGGACATGTTTCCTTGAAGTCCTCTTAATTCATTCAAATATCAGGAAGGTGACATGCAAAGGATTGATTTTTTCTTCTCAGGATCAATGTCGATACCATTATGGCATACATGAAATACGAGAAACATTCTTGAGGTTACCCTGAATGAACATTTCAAGGGGTTCATCTTCAAATTATGTTGTCAAAGTTTGTTGAATATGATTTCTTGATCGGCCAATTGATAAGTACATTTTCTATATTTAACCACCAAATCATCCAGATAACATACAAAAAATATCCCTAAAATGGGTTTGATGATATGGGGCATGGCATGTTGATACGTTGCCCCTGTATTCTTCCTGCTAATGGGCATTACCTGATAGCAAAAAAAACCTTGAGAATCTCTGATGGATATACAATCTTCATCTTCTAGGGACATTCTTATTTTATCATACCCAAAATAACTATCCATGAAGGAATGAGCTTCATAGCCGGATATTGTATCAATTAAGTGTTCTATGATTGGAACTAGAAAATAAACCTTGGGACAATGCTGATTACGATCTCTAAAGTCAATGAAAATTCAAATTTTTCCTTTATTGTTTTTCATAGAGAAAATATTATCCTGCCACTTGGGATATTGACCTTCTCTGATGAATTTAGCATTGATAAGCTTATCAACTTCAACTTCAACTTTGGAAGAATAAATTGGGTGTGTTCTTCTTATTGCTTGCAAGAATCCTATATGTTCTTCTAGAAAACCCAAATGATGAGTGGAAACATTGGGATCAAGACCTATAATTTCTGTAAAATTATAAAAAAATACATCTCGGTTTTTCTTTAAAAATGAATTATATATTTACATCTCTTCATGATTCATGGACTGACTAATTTAATTTGGGCGTGGATCATCTTTTTTATCTAGATTTATTTCTCTGAGTACATACATAGTGGTAGATATACCCTTTTCAAATGCTGGAGGAGCAACCCTAAGATCTTCCTCTTCCTCTTCAATATGTGTTACTTCTTCTATTTCTACTTGAAGAGTAGATGACGAAACATAATTTCCATGATCCGGGGAGAAGTTAAAACATGAAAATCTTGAAGAAGATGCTGATATTTCTGACCCAATTGATGATAACGGGTCTTTTGGGTTGATAAAGAGGACATGATGGATAGGGAATCAACATCATTGTTTTCCTCTGACATTTTTATAACTTCCACTATCATGGTTGATGTAGTATAGAATTTTTGGACTTCAGCAGTTGAAATGAAGACTTATACATTTAAGCTTTCATCACTACTTGGTGAATCAAAAAATTCTCCCATGTTTTCTTGCTCGATTTCCATAACTAACATTATCGATGTTTCCATAAGATTTCATGGATTTAGGTATATCCTCTTTATTTGAATGATAGGCTAAAAATAATCTATACTCACATGTATGAATGGGTTTACTGGAATCTTTTCCATACCACTTGGAGAATTAATTTTGGTGACCATATTATCAATGGAATTTTTCATTCCCTCTATGTGATAAAATTATTCTTCAATGTATTGAGATTCTCATGTTTTTAATGGGGATTTTTCACCATACAATATCCCAATTTAACCATTGAAACAATATTTGAGACATTGATGGTATGAAGAAGGTATAGCATCATGTTGATGTATCCAAGGTCTTATAAAAAAATGATAAAGGTTGTGCCCTGATGAACAACCATGAAATATGAATTAAGAAACAAGGTATCAAAACATAATTCTGTGTGTAATTTCACACAGAGGTTCTTGTTCATTTTCATCATTTCCTTGTTACATCAATGTAGAAGGAGATAAATCAAATTCACTGAGGCCTAATCGACGAAGTGTACGAATAGGAAGGGGATTGACTCCTAATCCATTATCAATGAATGATCGACAGAGGTCTATATGATTTACTTTTACAGATAGATACAACGATCTGATATGTCAATGTACAACATCATATTCATCTTCATCTGTAAAAGATATATCTACATGGCATTCTGTAGAATCATTCTCTATATGGTAGGAAAAAGCTATAGAAATTTCAGTTTTGAATTCATGAGGACTTGAAAAATCCTCAATAAGTGCCTCCCGAAGATTCTTTGATAGATTCATGTCATCCAGAATTGATAACACAGCTAGTACATGATCCAAATGTTTCGAGACATAATACTTTTGTTCTAAATGTATTTGTTTCCAATTAGAAAAATGGGGTTTTTCAAGTGCCTCATAAGTTTATGCTTTGGAAATAAATGCATCCCGTATCGGGGGGGGGGGGGATTTGGAAATTCTATTGGATTCTATAAATTAGACCGACTAGGTCTATCTATTTATTGAGAATAAAAATGGTTGATCTCTAACCAGTCTTCCAAATTAACTATGATAGGATAGAATCATCCATGTGTGGAAGAACTTTCTTATTCATGTTGAGCCCGCTAAAGGGCTTTGACACAAGTTTCTACTGCATAAATAGTTCGAGTAGGGGTAGAATTGAAATAGTGTCTTCTGTAAATTCCATGTCCTCCCTTATATCATAGACCTCTATCTCTTCATTTATTTCCACTGTTATATATAGGTAATTTAGCCACATTATAATAGAAATTTTATTTTGTATAAGGATATTCTAAATGAATCAAGTTAACATAACTAAATATCAATTTTTCATCTGATGAAGTTTCTCCCTGATTAACCAGTTCACGAAGTTCTGTTTAGTGGAGTGGTGCCTATGATTTTGAAGCAGATGGAATAAAATATGAGAGAGTAAAAGACAACTTAGGCTTTAACATGAGCTAGTCTTCTTATGACTGCTCTTCTTTCATCAAATTACACTACTTATTTCAGTATTTTCCCACTGATGAAGGGTGTTTTGTTGTGGAATTCATAGGAGAAGACACAATCGGTTGATTCAATTGTGTTCATAAAATGCATGAGTTTTATTGATCATTTTCCAGACCATCCTATCATCATATTTCTGCGCATTTTTGCTTTTGACTTTATGCCACTCACTATCTTCCTCTAGATCATTAGTAGTAAAACAAGCTAGATAGGCTGAAGAACCATTCAGTTTTTCCTGTACAGAGTCAACCATCATTTGCAGGATCTTTTCAATGAAAAAACACTCATGAATTGGATTCCCCAACACTTGATGAAACAAGAAATAGTTGGGGAGGTCTTCATCTCCTTCCTTGTTCGGCCTTTGGGTCCTTGGAATTTTAACAATAATATTTTTCCATAGATGATATTAAATAGCCATGAAATTGTTCATTCCAGAAAGAATAAACATTGTTCATCAAATATTCAAAATGTATCAACCTTTGATCTCTTTGATCATCTTGACAAGGTGGCCATTGTTGTTGACACTCAAGATGTGGAGCCCTTCAATAAGATGAAGGTTTTGAAGTGGAAGTAGGTATATGAGCTTGTTTATGTGTAACTATAGAAGTCTCTGATTTACATGTTCTTCATACTGGAACTGATAGAAATTAAGTGAATTTTAGCCTTAGTCTTTGTAAAAGAGTCTTCTATCTGCTGAGCGATTGAAGTAAGGTCTTGAAACCATCATGTGTATTGCATATGGATCAACTGTGTTCATAATTCATCACAAAGATTGTCCACACAGATTGGCATCAATTCTTCATGAGGGAGTGCTAAAATTAAGGAATATGTTAATCCCTTCCAGTGATCAATGAAATCTGAAACTCTTCCATTTTCATTTCTCTTACAATTGCTATGATAAAAAACTATTGTCAGTGGAAATGTTGAGCAAAATTGAATAAGGAACTTTTGATGGAGATCTTCCCACCCGGTAATTGACCGAGATTGAAAACTTGTATAAAAGACAAAATCAAGAGCTTGAAATGACCGTACAAAACTACTTATCTTAACGTCTTCTTGATGTTGAGGAGTTCCCATCATAGGATCAGAACGAGAAACGAAATGTGTTATGTGTTGTTTTGGATATCCCGAACCATTAAAAATTGGGAATGTAGTATTATCAAAATTTGATGGGGGAGAGATTACATCCACCCATTCAGGGTAAGATCACTTTTCTGGTTGAACCTATCCACACTTTCCATCCATAGATTCAAACCTTGATGTTGATGACTCAATGGTAGTCATTAATTTTTGAGAAGCATCTGGTTTGGCATGGGCCTAAATAGGTGTGATAACTTGAGTTTGGATAGTTGCGGTGACCGATACATCCACTGATGTTATTATTGATGGTTTCTGTCATGCATGACCCATATGATTGGACCTATGAGGGTGTACATGTAAATGAGGATATTCTTAACCGATCCCAGTAAATGCAACAAATTCCCTTGATTGATTTACTCTTTCATTCTTAGGTGGAGGACTACCATGAAGTAGTTCTGAATTTAATCTCCTAAATTCCTTCATTTATTTTCCTTGTTGTGCGAACCATTACTATAATTAGAGTGATTGGACTTTTCCAGAGGTAGGGTGGAATATAAACTGACTTTTACGCTTTTCAATGGCATGTGCCTTTCTAGAGTATGGAAGGGATTTTCCTAATGGATTGTCTTTCCCTTGGGCAATCCTATGTCTTCTGGTATGCACACCTCCATTATTCATTTTTGTGTGTATAGCTTCATGAACATGAAATTTTTCATATGATTCTTCTACGTGATCCTCATGTATCAAGGCATCAGTGACAACGACATTGATGACATTTATCAATTCATAATGCATTGCATCTCTTCTCTCAGTGCTTCTATGATACTATCTTCTCCCATGTCCTTTATGAGGCATTTCCTTTTCATTTTCTGATCCCTCAGGATCTTCTTGATGAACCATAATTTGGTGGTAATATCTGGATAATTCGACACTGCTTTCCTCTTGTGTCTTCTTCATTAATCGAGAAAGTACTGACTTTCAATGAGGAAAAGATTTATAATTTGAAAAAGTCCCCAGTCTAGTGGACTGTGGATGTTCCTATTTTTCTTGTTCAACTCCATGAATCCTATATATTTATCCCGAGGGTTGGATTAGAATAGTCGCTAATCTGGAAAGCTGAGGTGACTCTTGAGCTTCTACATCTGAACCATTCTTAAAAGATCTCCGGATTTTGTGGACATTAGTCTGGAAATTAGTCGGATGCAACATCTTACATCCACTCAAATCACCTAGCTCAGATGATCATTGTATTATTTATGAAACTTATGTCACCCAATGATATTCCTGCTCTAAATGAGAAGCTTCTTCGATAATCTCATTTTCTTGATGCAAGAGTAATTCAGAAACATTTTCTTTATATTCCTGACTTTGGGAAGAACTCGTTGAGGAATGTTCTTTAGAAACCCTTTGATTACGCACAAAACCAGTTAGATGTGGCCAGCCATGGGCAATAACATTGCGTGAAACCACATTTGGTGGGCATTGTTGAATGAATAGTGCAGTTAAATGCAATGCTCCATGAACACCCCATCCCCAGATTTGAATACCAGATGGGTCATTGTTAATTAATTGGAACAACCATTTTAATGAGCCATGTCATGAAATCTAATGGGATCTCTGCTACTTTTTAACCTTTTGATGTTGGGAAACTGAGAGAGATTCCAAGTCAATATGTTTTTTCAACCACTCTATTATCTTGAAATTATTTTGATATTCATCATAAGATAGTATTTTATCTTTTAGGTGAAAAATAATTTTACATATGTTGAGAGGAATATCATGGATACAATATTTTGTCAATGATTATGGACTATCATATTGAGAGTCTGCCAAAGGCCAAAACATGACTCGTATTTCTCCTTTTTCCAGTATTTTTCTCATATTCATCACTTCCTCCTTTCATTTGATGAAGATTCTTCTACCTGATTGGACCAAAGATGGCGCTTCATTGTAGCTTCATCCTATTAAAAAATATTTTGAGAGAATCATTTGTTAAATTAGATGATTAATAACCCAGGGGAGGTTCGAATAATGACCTACACCCGGGGCTATCTTCTGATTGAGAATGTATTTCACCTGCTAGCTGTAAGGCATCAGACATGACTGGCTTCACATTTGTAAGTGCCTCATGATAAGAGGGATTTCTCATTTATACATTGTCTATTGAATAATTTTCTAGGAATCACGAATTAATACTGCGGAGATGAATTTTGCTGCTAAATTCATCATCATGGGGACGACCACCATGGTGGGTTATAGGAAAATATGAAACCTCTTGCTCCTTGGCCTTCTGGACACACAGAGGATTATCGTGGCTCTTATCTGAAGATGATGCTTCAAGATTTACTGAATTATCATGAAGCAAGCCTTCATGAGGATGTTTCTCATAATGTCCATTGGAATTATTGTTGTTACTTCTGGAATCTGGAAATGAGGGAGAAGAATCATGATTTCCAACAGATAAATGTCTGAGGGCTTCAAGAACTCCCACATTGTGCAAGGCCTTATTGAAGATTGGATCTTGATTTTTCAACTGTGTTGGATGGGTCTTTTCGTGGATGCCTTCTTACTCACTTTGGAAACCACTTGTTGATGGAAGTGGTTATTATGGCAGGTGTATGTTCCTGGTTAAGAGAAATGGTTAGGTTAGGCTGATTATCTCTATTTAAATCGGGTGTATGTTCCCAACATGATTTTCTGTATAACATGGGGGAGTATGCCCCACAACCCTCCTAGACTAGAATAGAGGTGTGTTTCTACTCTGGAGTGACATGTTGATGAGTTAATTCCCTACTAGGTACATATTTATGATTCTTTCCCTATGATGCTGCTGATGTTATTATAATATTCTAAGAGGTATCCAGAATATGGACAGGGATTTTCTTATGCTCTTTCACCATTTTCATAATTTGCTTGGTGACATCAGTTGCTGGAATGGGAATATACGCCCATTCTGTGTTTGGAGTAAGTGTGTGTTCCTCCTTCTGTCCTATTTTTCCTATCAGGGAATTCTAACAGTACTCATGTGTGGGGGTATAAAGTTGTGTCTTCTTTCTTTTGGTAATTAGAGATTTCAAATTGACATCTCTAGTGGATACCAAATGAGACTATTGGTTAGCATGATGAATGACAGGTGTATGTTCCTGCTAGTTTTTCTCCACCAAATATAATTGATGAACATCCATCAAGACTAGAAGACGAGCCTACTAGCAGAATTAATGAGTTTAAGCAGGTGTATGTGACAGTTTATAAGTGGTCACCAAAACTTAATGGCGAGATTATTTGGTTGATGTCATATGAGCCTTATGACTGGATGATGAATTATAAACAGGTGTATGTGCCTTTCTATAATACTCTACCGGAATTTCCTTGTAGGATTGGTGTGTTACATTATGACGAGTCTGCTGGGTATGAAAATCCGGACTGAGGGGTGTATATGCTCGCTCGTTGTTTTCCATCAAGTTAGATTAATGGACATCTACAAGGGGGCCAAAATAAGAACTCTCTCCCTGTTAGCCAAATTTTACCTCTGATGGTTCGTCTTGCATGCTCGGGTCTGAGGAACCTAAGCCAAATGTTTATAAGCGATACCCTCATCATGTTGAGGTTGCACTACCGCACGAGTCTGGTGGATATTGTTGGTGTGAGTCGTCAGGAAGGACTCTTGTCTTCTTGAATTTAGGACTTAAGTGACATATTCATTCATCTCCGAGTAATATGGGAGGGACTACTTGTTGCGTTCTATAGGAAACGACCCGAAACGGTTGGGAATTGTGGTTGGAACGACCTGCTTTTTAACCACTGGTCTTCGCTGTCCGGATAACGAGGGTGATTTGTTCACATGGAGGGCTTGTCGAGCGGCCTACAAAGTCGTGATTGTAGCATTTTGATGGTATTCCATATCCAATGCATTCAGTTCTCAGCGTTGAATATTCTGAGAAGGTAATGTCGTCCTCAGAGCAGATGAGTATCTATATAGAGTAGTGGCTGAGGCATTCATAGGTGTGAGCTTTAATGAAGCCATTCTGTGTTGCAGGGAGATATTGGAAAAGAGTGCATGATTGATATTGCAGATATTCTCATGAGAGGTTTGGCTAGACTACATCTTTTGGATTATCACATATGTGTTTGATTTCATTGATGGCCCTCATATTTAGTTTAATAGGGTACTAACAAATAAGTAAAACATTATTTAACTTGGTTAAGGATTCATATTGGGTTCACCATTTTTTGTTTCTTCTTGAAATGGGTATGACCTTGTTTTTTTAAGAATCAAACATTCCAATTGGTTTCTAATGGGTTTATTCATAGAACCAAAAACACCCAATTATTCTATATCCATTTGGACCTACTTTCCAAATGTATGTGCTCATTAGTTATGGAACGATGAGGGTTAAGAATTTTTATTGGTCGAGAGGATGGGAGGTTAGGATCATCACACCTTTTTGGGGGTAATTATTCCCTACTCCAGGACTCTCATATAGATTTAAGTTATGTTCACAAATCCTTATTAATTCATCAAGCATGAAAATGAATTTTCCTTTAGATTTGGAAATCAAAGACTAATATGTATGGGATTTAGAGAATATTATATATGAATTTGAGGTTCTTCATTAATAGAGAATCATCCATATGTATTGGAGATTCTTAGTCAATGGTATCCTTTAGTAAATTATATAGAAATATCTTGGTCATTATGATGACCATACTGGTTTTAAATCCACTCATTGGGGAACTTGAAGTTTATTGTTGTTCAGAAAGACAAGGATTATTTTAGAGTTGGGGTCGTACCCGCAGATGGGCTACTTGTGTATCCTCATTAAAAAATGAATAAGAACCCACGTAGTTCGATAAGAAATATATATTTTAACGTTATGTGGTACAAAAACTAATTAATGAAATATGGGCCTACACCCTATACATTATTCATAAGTACTCTAATTATAAGGTGGATATCAAATTCCACATAGTTCGGGTAAGAAATATGGTGTTTATTCATGGTCAATGGCCCAAAAATAGATGACATGATTACTTTCAAAATATAATCTCACATGAGTCATTCTTATATTAGAAACAAGAGGTATTAGTAATTTTGACTATGGTTCCATGAAAGATGTAGTCATGAGAAATGAAGTGGGGATTACGAATGTATGACATCCCATGTAAATTTAGACCATGGCATAGGAATGAAGCCCTAGAGAAGGGTCCATAATGTTATTTTACTTAATAGAGATTTGGAATTTTAACATGGGGCTTACTCCAGAAAAGGAATCGCAAATTAAATGGGACATATAATTGGGTTTTATTCCTATGAAGTAAGACCAAATCAAAAGAAATTAGGATTTCAGATTACTCCTGAGGAGGATGCCCAATGTTAAAGGAAATTATGACTGGGGCTTTCTCTTGAAAATGAGGCCCAGGTTAAAGGGACTTGTAACATGGGGATTACTCCAAAGAAGGAGGCCCAGGTTAAAGGGACATGGGGCTTATGGATTACTCCTAAGAAGTATTCCTAGGTTAAAGGGACTTGTAACTTTGGGATTACTCCTGGGAAGGAGGCCCAAACCAAGAGAACATATCATCTCAATGGATGTGGTTATATAGGAAACCCCTAATCGTGGTGACAAAAAGCTTGTAAGTAGCAAGGTATTGGGAGAGGATAACATAAAAGTCCTTTCAGATAAGGAAACCAACAAAAGAACCATGTCATAAACTAATTTTAAGAGGGTTTTGATGGCTATATCTTGAAGAGGAGAAGTGGATTTGAGGAGAGTATGTGACTATGAATGGGGCGAGCTATTATCATTCTGGTGCACAAGTCATGGTCGCGCAAGTATACATGCACGACATTATTCACCTTGGGTGACGAATAATATATAGGGTAATACTTGGTCGACTATGAACTCATGCCCTTAGAATCATCCCTAGAGGATTCCAAAAGTGTGGCGCACAAGTTTTGTTGAGAGGGGAAGGCGACGCGCAAGTGTCTTCATTTCCCTTAAGGGCTGGACACTTGGGCAATATTGTATTGATGAGTTCTAACACATATGCTTTATTCTTCCTCTTTAGTTCTTACCTTATAGGAAATGAGTTACCTTTGAAGTGTTTCGAAGACATCATACAAAGACACGGGTGACCCGAGCATGAATCTGAGTTTCGGAACATTCGACACCTGAATGGGGGGGGGGTACATAAGCTATTTATATTCCACTAATCACCTTGAGAGAAAAAATGAATAGGGCATGCAAGTGACTTGCGCGACCCATATATGGCGCACATGTGACTTTCACGGTGAGAAGAAAATTTGGGCGGCTCCTTATTAATGGGCTCATTGTTCATGGCTTTGTCATTTTTTTTATGTTCTTCAAAGGATGTATTTTTCTGCTTAAGGTATATCTCTTTGCCTTTCATTGGAATCTGTGATGGAAATCAGCGTCAACAATATCTTAATGTTTGAATAAAAATTTTATTTATTACAATATTATTATTACTGAGAGGATATAATAGTGACATCTTTTATTATATGTTTCATAGCTCTTTTCAGGAGGTTTCCAATGGGGGTTATTTGAGAAACAAGAAAAAACCCAAAGGTTACTACATTAGCGAAACGTAAAAAACCTACTTTTCGAAGGTGTATCAAACTTTGGTATATTACTAATGATTATATGGAACACCCATTGGTTAGTAGGGTTTGAGGTCGTGCTGATCACACCCTTTTGGAAAAATAATTTCCTTCTCTAGAAATATTAAATGTATTTAAAACTTGATTGTGAATCCTTCCAAAATCATCATGGAAATTATGATAATAACTAAATCCAGAATTTTTTTGGTGTAAATTCATATATATATCATAATTTATGGTTCAATAGAACCGTTTTTATGTATTTTAGGTTCTCTATTTGGATTTCATTATTATTTTGTGATGTTGGATTTGAGAAAAAAAGTGGGGAACTCTGTATTTTTTGTCAGCCAAGGAGATGTGTGTTGTTATATTATTGGGGTTAAGGACATGAAATAGAATTTAGAAATTTTATTGTTAATTGAATTAAAAACAATGTAGTTTTCTTAAACATAATTGGAAACATTGTAAATTTTTGGGTCATGTGACAAGGACACAACCACGCATTTTAATGTCTTTCCTTATTGACATCTAAATATAGTATCCTATAAATGGATCATGTGGTACATAATCAGGAGCTTAAAATTATGGGTTGACCATGTAATAATATTTTCTATTTGGATATGATTTTTCTTATAATTAATATAGAATTATAAATATTTATTTCATGTGAAATATTGGATTATAATGATTTGTTGATTGGTTCATGAGAAAACATGTCCCTCCATGTTTATGTTTTGGATATAATAAAAATATGTAAACAATAATATAATAGTTAAGTATTGGAATTCAGAACGAAACTTATAGAGGAATTCTACTTATCCAATAGATATGGAAATATAAACACACATTGTTTAGAAGGATTTAGACTTATACCTAGTAGGAGTCTCATTTGGAAAATTTGTTTTGAAATCATGACATGGTCCCAAATGATATCAAATGTCGTATGATTCATGCCCTTTGTTTCAAAAAAGAGAAAATAAGTGATCTTTAGGTCACATAAATATTTCTGAGAAGGTACATACACCTAAATTATAATCCCAATATCAATGTTTATGCATCGTCTTCTAGTTGATGAGGGTGATAATATTTAGGTATGGAGAAGATTGAAATTCTATAACAAATGATTGTTCCTTAATTTTTGTTGGATACAAAAAAAGACTGAAACTACATGTTCACTGGTGGATAAGGGTGAAGCTACAATGGGGAATTTGGGAGGAATTATAAGGGTTATACATTCTTGTCATTGTTCCCATTTCAAAACACTATGTAGGGAATTATGTATCCATTTTTTGGAAATAAAAATTTCATTAATACATCATGATTAACTTCAAATCATATGATTCTTTTGAGGAACAAAAGGCTCTACATAAACTACTACTACTTCCCCTGAGTCTAGATTCCTCGTTACCACATGAATGCATGATTAAAAGAATTACGATAATCATAATTACTAGGGAGGTATAATTTAAGGAATCTTTACCATTTTTATTCATGGATGAAGAGAAATATTTTTAAATGTCATATCACTTAATCATACAAATCTTGGAATGTGGGGTTGTTTAGATTTGATTTCCATTATATAGGAGGATGAAGAAAAGGAGTAACAGACTATTTGGGGTAAGAAAGTGATTTTGGGATTCAAGGTGTTTTTAAAAACAAGTACATGGGAGAACTAGAATATTTATCACATTTATAATTTTGGAGAATAATAGAATTTATCTCAACCATGTGATAGTTGGATGAAGTAGGATAGTCATTGAAAAAGTCATACATGGGTTAAATAATGAGTACCTCACCCAAGTAAAAAAAAGAAAATGCATGTTTTAAGGAGGGTAGTGGTCCCTCACGCAAGTATAGTTGGAAAAGTAAAAATGTGGTTCCTATATATTTTTATTATTATTTTGAATTTAGATATTTCTATACCCCATTATTTCTCCTAATTCCTTCCAAATTTAAATTTTCTTAAGTAACTAGATGTTTTGGATACTTGGTAAACATAGTTAGGAGATAAGAGAATCAATTGTTTCTCTAAATTCCATGTCTATAAAATGATGATCCTAAGAGGTTAATTTATTAGAAAACTCAATACACTTGGAAAAGAGTGAGACCTTAGTATGTAAATCATGTGTTTTGATCACAATGATGGATCTCTAATGTTGGTATTTCATTAGATTACTAGTAACACATTTGGTACATGCATTTCTTAGTTTAGAACACTGCATATTTTTTATCTGATGTTAATTTCCCTCTTATATTACTTTTCCTTATCATATATTTGTTTTATTTCCTAATAATAAAAGTTCTGCACTGTGAAAAATAAGCTCCAAAAGAATAATTTCCATTAAAACTAGATATGATTTGAATAATGATGATTTAATCATAAATTATAGTGAAATGAATGTGTATATTAATCCTGAAAATGGATATTTGGTCCCCCAATGTTTAGTTGAGAAATATTTTTTATTTTAACAGCAATTGGGTGTAATGTAATCACAATGGTCTTTTAATAGATAACTTTTATGCATAATTTTGTTTAATTTATTTTATGCTTTTATTTTATGTATTTATTTCTCTATTGTCTTTCACACATGTATTTTGTAAAGGGAACCCACACCGGTTTCATGCACATCTCACTAGATCACCTATAAATAGTGACATCAACTTAGATATACCAGCCATCAGTCAAACAGTTTAGCTTTCATTTGGTGAATGATATCATTTTCATTCCTGATTCCATCAATCAATCTATAGGTATTTCTTCAATTGAGAGATTATTTTGTGTGACATTACATCTTTAAAGAGACTTCTGCATAGTGAAATACATGAGGCACTTCAACGAAGATACATCTGCAAGGAATCATTTCATGGTGAATTATTTGAGGCCCCTAGGAGAAGAGACATGCATGAGAAAATTGTCTTATGTGACCCATGTCATGCACTTGGCTGATGTGACTTGTGTGAGGCACATTTGAAAAAATTATTGAATTTCTCAAATTTGTACATATGGCTGGGTGAACCTCTTTAGAAAGAATTGATTGTCATTCCACCCAATATTTCACATAATCAGAGGTTCATTAATATAATAAATTTTCTACAAAAAATAATTTTTTTATAATAATATTATTATAATAGATGGTATGTTATTCTTATTTCTGATGATGATGATACAACTCGAATCGAGGAGTTATTGGATATTGTTGTGCCATGATATTAATTATCCAGTAACATCACCCTTTTAATTCATGAAAATGATCTAAATAGATTCCATTTGAATTATTAAAAGAGTGATCATAAACTATAAAATGAAAATTTACTTCTAATGGGTGTATGTGTCTTAAGGATGAATGTTTATGCATAGTTTCCCTAGTTTATCTAATACATGAACCTCACAACAACAAACATTTATTCCAATGTAACAAATATTATTAAAGTTATAATTCATTAAATGTTCATAATGAATCATATTATGTCCAATCCATATATTAAATCTCTTATCCTTAATCCAATCCTTCACTATTTCACATTCATATGTCATCACTCAACCACAAACTAATTGAATGGTTGAAAGGAAGACAATGAAATCCACGATGAAGGAAATTCATGCCAGAGTGGATGTGGGATTATTTGGTGCAATATACATTTCCATAATTATGAATCTAATTTGATTATAATTTTCATTTTTTAAACCCTATATGTTACATAGATGCTAAAATATAAGATTCTTGGTATTTTCTTAGATAATCTCAACTAATTGAGTCTTAATGTAACACCTTTCATGTGATTCCTAGTGAATTTGGCATATGTTTATGGGAAATATACCCGATAATGGGATATCACATCCTTATTGAGTTATATAAATATTTAATCCCACTAAATAAAATATGGTATAACATTGAACAAACCCCCACCCAATCCCACATGTCACTAAAAATAACCATAGTGTTAACTGGAAAAGATCCATACCAATAGTTGTTATTTATCCTATGGAATATATTAACTCTCTAGTGAAGCCCTATGGGTTAGGAATATGCCAATAATAGTCTATAAGGGTGTACTACAATGGGTATTTTTTTCATACAGGGAAATCATTAGCTTGTATTGGATTAAAGAATTTATAATGGACATGAATATGTAATCCATACCAATATCCATACAATGACCCATATCATCGATTCTATTACAATGTGGCTTAAATTCTATATGATTCTATATTTTGAGTCTCATTTTATTGTGATTCTTGAAATATTTTTCATTTTATCTTTGATTGAATAAGGGGATCATATAGATCCATTATCCAAAAACATAGTAAATATTTTTTGGGTCATGATTCACATTCATATAGGGACGACAATTTTTATAAATGTTAGCTTTTTCTAGTGTGATGGGGATAGAAATAAACAATTTAAAAATCATATGTTTTTTTGAGAGTAATCGAAATCATTTTATACCAATATTTTAAATTATACAAATTTATAATTTGTATCAAACACAAACATGTATTTATTGGTCGACGGTGAAGATTTGGAGTTTATTCTGTGAGATTAATTTTATTTTTTATGGTGATTCCCCCACACATAAATTTTTTGTTAGTGGACTAAAATATTATTAGATTAGATCATATAAGATTCCCATCATGGATTATATTCTAAGGACATAGGTATATGGTGAAATATTCTACAGAGCCCACATTACCTATAAATTTTTATGTCGGTTCATGTGCTTACAACAACCAACTCAATCTCATCAAAATGAAATCAAAGAATAGAATCATGTAATAGTTTTTAGTAATATATAGATACTCATGGGACCTAGGGTCTCTAATATTGTAATCAAGTTCCTTCAAGTGACTGTATCATTATTGGTTCTATCCCTAGTGTGTAAACTACTGTTTTTATTTATATCATCATGGGATTATTGTGAGGAGTGGTCCCAAAGATATCACTACAGCTAACACTAGATGTGTTTGGCATTGTAATAGGTCTAATCATTATAGTGATGGTGCTAATGCATTTATATTTTCCAAATGTATGTGATAATAATATTTTATGGAAATCTATGATGAAAAAGGCTGTAAAAATTGAAGTTCAGGAAAAGGGATATCATCAAAATCAATTGGAGGATACTCATATCCAACCATCCTACCTCCTAATACAACTATTATATTGGTTAATCGTATTATAGAAATGGATGACAGTTATTCTTTTTAACGAGTTGAGGAATCAGAAGATTATGAATGACTAAAGGAAGATTGATTTATGAAAATTAACCTGTCTGATAAAAATGATTTATAAACATTTCGTTAAGCTATCATGAATATTCAATATATTTCATATTTTTTGTCATTATATGTCATTTAATATGGTACCAATATTAAAATTTTTGGAAAATATATAAATGAGATGTAAATTATCTTATACACCACTCATAGCTAGATATTGCCTATGAAACATGAAACTGATATGAAGGATAAGGGAATCACCAAACGGTCTAGGTTGAGACCACCAATTAGTGGAAATATTTTATCAGTATCCAATTTGTATGCCTCAACTAACTAATATTATTGATGAAAAATGTTTTGTTTTAGATGGAACATTTGACTTTTATTTGCAGAAGAAAGAGGAAGAGTCCCTAAAAATTGTATCTCAAATATATACTGTTAATGGGAGTTTGGTAGGGACTAAATAATAAAATCCCATTGAGACGGGGGTTTTCCATAGTATAAACACTTATGTGTGGAGTAATATCAATATAACATACTCACATAAAACCAAAAAATATCGTTTCTTTGGTATATAAGTAGTTGTCTATTCTTTTTTGAAATCAAAGGGCAGTGGTAGGTTAATAATTGGAAAATCATTTCATCATCCATTAATTTTTTTCATAAAACTATTCAATCTTGATTTTTATGGAATAAGCCACTAAACATTATTATATGTAAAAAACCTTCTTATAATTCATCTTCTAATGTATCTATAGATTATTCTTCAACAACTAATTATAATGTTTTATATAGATTGAGAACTTTTCCTATTGAGTCTACTTCTTTTTAGGGATATGAATCAAGGTAAAATTCCACACATGATCTTATTAAAATAGAGTGAGGAGAGAATATTGTTAAGGGTGATTGTGAATAATAGTATGTCATGATGAAACTAAAAACGTTACTATCTATGATATTTCTAGATCCATAGAATATATTTGAAGACAACATATAAACTACAACCAATATTAATACTATAGAAGAACTAACTTATCAGGGGCTCAGACCATCTGATGAGGGTGGAGATAGTGAACTCAATTAAATAGGGCTTGATGATGATGTGACTACCATGACCACAGTAGGTGGAGTTGATGGAGGGATGTATATGGATCCAGATTTAGGTATCTCATATGCCTCTACTAGTGATAATGTTTCATGAATTTATGCATTATATAATGACATAATGACGATGGATTAATTTTTTTTTGACACATTGAAATCCCCATCTACCATGATTATTTTAGGGTTTTCAAAATTTTTTTTAATGATACTTGTATTAATTAAACCAGAGTCGATATTATTATATTTTATATATTGATTATAATGATTAACATCAATATCATTATCTATAGAATAAATTTCCATGATAACCAATGGTTAGTGGAATGATAATTCTCAGGATTCTATAATGGAGGTGATTACAACTATATATATATGAATATAAAAATATTAGGGGTTATTTGATCTATGCATGGAGGATTTTAGTGAATAAATCAATGATAAAAGGGTATCCACACCAAGAGTTTATGAATCGAGACATATCAATGGAAACTCAAATGCATTGAACGATCAACAGATGTGTGAGGTGAAAAAGTATTTTGAGTCTGTATTATTTATATATGTATCATATTGAACGTATTATTATGATTTTCTATCAAACCTGACTTTTATTTGTATTTGATTACGGGTTCATACACGGGGAAGATATTTTTCTCTAATTCGGTTGAAATCACCAAGAGTGGATGAAGTCATTGTGGAGTGATTGACACAAGATTTCTCCTTGAGAAACTCAATCCTAGGATATGTGTCTCCACTGGATTGCTATTATTATGAAGAAATAGTTTTGTAAATATATTTCTATGTGTCTCAAAATAATTTACAACATATATATTTTTGGGCCCCAAAGGGTCTATTGACATAACTACCCTTCATACTCTAACAACTACAAATTATTTTAAACAAAACAAGATATGTTAGGATGAATTATCACTAAACAAATTATGTTTTCAATAATGTCATTCATTATTAGGAGAAGGATAAAAAGTCACAACAACATCTTAGGAAAGATAAGTTTCTTACCAAATATTAGGACCATTGGGGTATGTTATCAAATGAAGATATTATTTATGCCATATAGTTGTATGATAAAATTGATAAGTTGATAACGGATCTAGGTCAATGATATATTTATAATAATAATTATATTTTTTCAAGAATAAAAATATACGGATTCATCGGTATTTAGATGATATTAATATTTGATGAAAATAAGTAGTTTCTGGTGTTATGTATTGTCACTGTCATTTGGGGTGACAAGGGAAAAAAGTGTTTTTTGATTTTCAATAAATTATTGATGAGTCCTATGTATAAATCTAGTTACAGAAAGACATAAAAACAATTTAGATGATATATTTTGACACATGATTGTAAAATAGAGATACAAAAACTTATATATAATCATAATATCTTTTATATGGGAATTAAAAAGATAATGTTCATTCTTTTTTTCTTCCTTGTTCTTGTATTAATTTTGTGAATGACTAAGTCAATCGAGAGTAAGGTTTCATTTGAGTATAATAACCATTAGGAATGGAGAAAAACTAATAAAAAAACTATTAATGGAGGTTAGTGAGTAATCGATTTCTATTACCACACTCAATGCATCCCAGTTATAAAAATATTAGTGATAACCAGAAGGAACAATCCACTTGATATTTTGTTAGTGTTGGTTCATACATTTTGTTTAAGAAGTATACATATGGGAAATATGAACATGTTGAAATGGTTCACATTACATATAAATTGTATCATTTAGAATTTTTTGAATAATAATAGTGGGATTATTTCATATGAAGCCACTCACAAAGGTGGTGTGAATATAATTTATGGTCAACTTGTTCAGAACAAAATATTCTGTATAATTGCTCAAATGGGACTTTCCTGTTGTGGATTCATCAAAATTAATTCTAGTGTGGAGAAGAAATATTTCATAATAATAATCTTGGGGATCTGATATCTAAGATATCTATAATGGAAATATACATAATGGATGACCAAAAACTGTTTTCAAAATACGACCCTTAATATGATTTAATTAGTGTGTATAAAGATAAAAGAATTTTATCCTAAACAAAATGATACCTCTAGTTGATAGAACATAAATAGGGTGAATTATATAAATATCGATTAGGTATTTAGCAATTATTGTAAAAAATGTTTCCTTTATAGATTGATACTCCTGTCACTGATATCGATGGTATGATTGTGAGGATTTGAGATTATCAAAATAAAGGATGGATTTTCATGAAAAAATAAGTTGTTTTAAAATCATTATTGTATAATTTAGACATTATTCCCTCATAAATTTGTGTTTACAATCCCATTGATAATCCAAGGCAAAATATAATGATGCACTCATAGAGATTTCAGGGTATAGATCTAGCTTATAGTCTAGGTAATGAAGAAAAAATATTATATTAAGCCTGGAATATAATATGGGATATGTGTATCTAAACCTAACTCATTGGAGTGATAATCATGCCTTACATAGTTGAAAAGAGATGATGGTTTGGTAGGATATTTATCAATAAATGGGGCCTCTCAGTAGAGGAGATGATGTATCACATAGATTCACATCATAAAATTTTGACATGAACCATGCAGTTTAACATCATACGGAAAAGTGGACCGGTGTTCCTTATATGTCCTTGAATCCATGATAAAACATTCAAATTCTATAGTTATGGAATGGTGTAATAATTTAAACTAGAATAATACTATGAAATATCCATTATCACTTAATTAAATAATTTTTTGAAAAATAATTGGAAATTGGAGGACTATCCCAATTTTATGAAAAATCCCAATCAAGGATTAGTTCCAATGTGAACCATGGGATTTTTTATTTCCTAATGTAATCATTTTACCAATTTTTAATGACATGTGGCTGGGATAAATGGTTGAAATTATTTATGGTTTCATAGAATTGACTATTATCAATATAGGGACAATGTCCAAAATAGGGGTCATCATCCAAGAATATTATATAAAAGTCTATGTATGAGGTTGGGAGCAGTAAACCATCATTCTGGGATTCTGAAATATAAAAACAATGGCATTGGAAAAGTATATAAGTTTTTACCTTTGAACTTGTATGAAATAAGGCTTCAATTACGATTTTTTTAGAGTATAAAAATATAAAAATATTTTTTCCTGAGGACTACTATGCCTCTAATTTATAAGACACATTGAACAAACATAATACATAGACACATTGGGGGCATAATATGAATTTCCAAAAGAGAGATTTAATTTATAGTTTAATAATATTATAATTGTTATCCATGGAATTATTTTGGTTATTAAATCACAATCATTAAACATAAATTGATTTATAAAAGGATGATGTTCGAGTATGAAACAGTAATATATACTAGAATTAGCCATGTATGAATAATTACCAACTAAGATCTGAATCATATTAATGAACGTAGGATTTCAATTTTGGAATGTCCTATAATGGTGGATACATGCATCACTATGTATCTTATTAGTGTTAGAATCAATCCACTAATAATTATTTGAAAAAAAAAATTCTCTAATAAATTTCAAGTGGGGGTAGAGTGTATATCTATCGTATAGTGGCTAATATAGGTTATGTGGTATAGGTATCACTATGCATCCCATAACGGTGATAACAAATCCAAATGATTTTCTAGGATAATGTTTCCAATGAGGATAATGTTATTGTATGATGAGGATGAATTTTTATCATATTGTATTTGATATAGGATTTAGGATATATTCATCACCCTGAATCTCATCAAGGTGAGAATAATTCGAGATTTATTTCTATGAAACTAAATATGGTGGAGTGGCTTGAGACGAACACTTTGAAAATGGGACCTATCAAAAGGGTTAGATTTATTAAGTTATTTTAATTTATTTTATTGGGAATTAAACCATGTATTTTAATGTATTATTCCACAGTCATTGGTTAAAAATATTAACATCATAAGAAGAGGATGTGGTGTCATAGAATTTAACATCTAAAGACACATAAATTTTTTAACATTTTAATGTCAGGGAACTCGGATGGGTGGTTGCTATAATTTATGGTCTTATAGCTATGACTGATGGTATTCCATTTATACTCATGATCCTAAGACCAATTGTTCCTTTTAAGGTTCTGTGAAATGGACCCTTTTATGATAATGTGAAATATTTCATGGGAATAATTTCCTTGATAGTGGTGTCATATGCATGCTTTCCTTGGTTATCAGTAAATACACATCATTGGAGAAGGTGTTATGGATGGAAGAAGGTCCTCCCATTTTGATTCATTCTTCAAATGTTTCTTCCTATGAATAGTTATGGTCTATATATTCAAAACTATCTCAACCTAGTGAAATGAAAATATACGACCCTTTTTGTTGAATGATCACACTACTTCGTTTCTGTAAGCCACTATGTAATGCATATTAGATTTTATTTTCTCATAGATTCATTCAAATGGATCCAATCAATTATGTTATTTCTAATCTATGGATAATTTATGAAAAATAGGTAGTTTATATTTATGGGAATCATACATCAATTGGTAGAACTGATTTGGTCCCATATATAGGTGAAAACTGGGTCTCATGTGTAGTCGAATATGTTATGGTACAATAGGCCCAAAACTCATGGTAAATCCATTAAGGATAAGTATTCTTGTCTTATTCAACTATTTATGTTGTTATTCTTGATACAGTAATATTGAGAGCCTATACCATTATGTTTATTGTATCAACATAGTTAGAAAAATGGTAGGATTCAATGTTTACCTCATGGTATTCCCTATTCAATTTATATGAATTAACATTTATGTCATTGTTCATCACTATTGGGTGAAGAAAATCCATTATATTAATAATGTTAAAAATAATAAAATTTATGTTTTCATTTATCTTAACATATTTAAGGGGTATAGCCTTTTATCATTTGGATTAGATCTTGGAAACATTCATTATATACTTTTAATTCATGGTTGTAGAAAGGGGGTATGGTCTTACAACTTCCATTACTAATATAAAAAATGTCAAAGAGTATGTGGAGATTTAAAAACAATATAGTATTTGATGGATAATTTTGTCACGTATCAAAAAAGTGTTCTAATTTGTTTTTATTTCCATGAAATTATGTGTCCATAAGGGCCAACAATGTCTTGGCCTTCTAGATTGTGAGAAATATTAACCCCTGATTGAGGAGATCCAAAGGAAGTAGAATGAAATTCCTTAAAAGAAGATGTATTTTCCAATCTATTAAATCATCTGGGAGAAATCTACCATATCCTTATTTTAAGAAGACATTATGGGGATTTGGATTTCATATAGATTAAAGTTGACATCAAAACATTTAATATTATCTTTTTCATTTATGTTAGATGGAAGAACATAATTCTGATGATAATCCTATTTGTTCTTCATCCACCCATTTATACAATTATCTCGATTGATAATGGAATTAAATACATTAATCTATTTAATTTTTTTATAAATAAATTGTGATACCATTTGTTGGAGCACATTGTTTATGATTGTTTCATCTCGATCTAGATCTTTTGAGGATATAGCCACATCAGCGTATGTATCATCCTATTATTTAAATAATCACAAAACATGAGTCATTATTATATCTAAGGGGAAGAATACAATCAATAATAACACATATAAAAATAGGGGGACATTTTGTTCCACTATGATTTAAAAGTCAATATAGATATACATGATCGCCAATATTGAGATTCCTTTGATGATTAGGTGGTTAACAATAATTTATATTCATAGTTCCAAACCTATAATAAGATATTTATATTCCACATAATTGATGGTACATCCTTTAGATAATTGTATTGAATACGTTTGAAATCACATTCCTTGAGAGATGCAAATGACTCCAAAAATGACACTATTGAGTATAGGTTCTTCCACTATGTTTCTTATAAGAATTATTAAAGAACCAGAAAAAAGTATATTTTCTATTTCTAGAGGTGTTCAAGGATGAATAAGACCTTTTTATTTTAAATGATTTTAGTTAATGTTTACAATATGATGAATATTTCCTAAAAATGGTATGTTTCCTGGTTCTATCATTAATTTACTTTTGCGATATGAATTGAATATCATACTAATATAGGTACAATTCCCACGATTCTAAGAACCCATTCATTATAGATAAATTAAGAATATATTTTAGAACATCATTATTAATGATCATATAGAACATGTGGTTATATTGTCAGTGCCTCTTTTTATAAAATATGAAAATTATTGTAATGTAACTCTTCTCAATATGTGAATATAATGTCTCATTATTGATCATGGATTGAATATGATTGTAGAAATTTTTTGTCACATTCAAAATCATTTTTATTCATGAATAATGAACCTATTGATCTATCTAAGCCATTGATATTTAAAATGAGTATCGTTTCATTGATAGTTGTAATTAGAAATGGTTGACTCATGAATAGTTTTTGAGTTTATCAAATTTTTCCTAGAAATCATAGGTCTAATGAATAATGTATCCCTTTATAATATTCCTTTTCAAGGTTTATCCTTTTCTAAAATATTATATATGAATCATCAAATGTATGTAATGTGTATAGATTTTCCTATAATATTTTTTGCTGGTGACGTGTTAACGATGGCCCTATGCTTCTTATGATTATGTTTGATACCCTGAAGGTGTACTATGATGAATAGAAATATTAATAGGGTGATGATATCACCATATTTCTGAGAGATCATTTTTTAGATATTCTATCATAACTTGGAAAAAATAATCTCATGATTGAAAAGATAATTATAGTGTTTATAAGATTTTACCACAAATTCTTCATCATTAGAGTTGATGGAATTCCGAAATAAAGGTTTAAAAAATAGATTCATGGAACATTGGTATGCTTATGTAATGGTCTTCAAAACAAAAGACATATCCTAATAATATTATGTTCCTTTTGGTGATCTTATGATCATTGAATCTTCTTTTTTAGGGGCCATATAGAATAGAATGAATCCTAAATATCCATCCATAAATAAATGATTTTGATATTTTTCCTACACATTGATGAAAATATCTATATTTAGATACAATAAATAATATTTTGGACTATGTATATTGAGTTATATGATGTTAACTAAGTCATTTATATTATTATTCTTCATCTTTGTTGGAACAATACTAGTGGTATCAAAGATGAAAGGGGGATAATTAGAACTAAAACATTACCTTCCCTAGTTTGGTGATGTGTTATCAAGATTCTGGTTCACTATTGATATATTTTTTAGTTAATCAAGTATACTAGAATTGATCTGAGTAGGGTTATGTACCTAATTCTGTATTTATTACTTCCTTTAGTGATATTTCTATACTAGTGTTATCATATGAGCAGACAAATTTTCATGTTGTTGGTAACGAATTTCACATAGGGGAGCATTCCTGAGCAAATCATGTAGTAATTTAGAAATATGATAACATGATTCTATAATTTTGGTTGGAATTTATTCCTTCCATATAGTATCTATTTAAATATAGAGATAGACTTCAGTATAAACAAATGTGTATGCCTAATCTTATTGTCCATTTATAATCGAATGTGACTTCATCCCTCCTAGATAAGAGTATGAATATAAAACATCCCCTAAGAAATTTTTTTTTGTAATGAGATATTCCAATTGAAATGGTGGGGTTTTATACACTAACCCTAGCTACTGTATCTTCTATAATTATATATTGGATGGTTTGTATAATGTTGGTAGGGAGAGATACCACCATTCTATTGCTTCCAGTATGTGTTGGATGACATTTATAAATATAATAGAGATATCAACATTATGTTATTGGATCAGGTATACATTAATACTCCTATCATCTATTTCATCACAATATATACATGAATTCATCATGTGTAGGGTAAAGATATATGTCATCCCCCAATTTTTATTTTGATTTACCAAAAATCACTTATAGGGGTTGAAAAAAATGATGTCAGACATAATGAATTTAGGCAGGGATATGTGCCCCAAATATATTTTCATTATAGTATTTTTTTTCTTATTTAGTATAATCGATGGAATATCACCATTTTGGATGATTTTCATTCACCATTAGTGGGATATCCTTGATTCCTAGGATTGAGCGACCGGAGTCATAAATCATTGGATGAAGAACAAATAAGACTAAGTATTTTATAATGCATGACATAAGGGTTTCTTTATTATCTATAACATATCATATATAGATGAAATATTGGTTAGGATTCATATCCTAGAGCGAATAATGTGCATCCTCTAGGGTAAGTTCAATACCATTAACATGATAGCCAAAATCATTACATTTGATAGATAGTACTGATGTCTTAGAGTGGGAGATAACATATTCTAGTCTAATGAGGTCCCAACTCACAAAACCATAAATGTGAATTCTATTTCCTATTTGTAATAAATTGCTTTTTAAAGGATTTTTTGGTGAATGTAATTAAGGTAATAAAAAAATATTAAATATTAAATATATCAATGTATCATAACATATAGATATTAATGTGTAATTGATTATTTAAAATGATCCAAATTGGGCCCACCTTTTATTCATAAAATTACATAGTATTGAAGATATAATCTTGTGGGAAACACAATTTTAATTTTATTTTATATACTCAATATTTTCATATTCATTTTCTTGATGTTTCCAACAAATTTTATTAGTAAAACCAGAAACATGAAACAGTTATAAAAACATTCATAGATCTTGGAAAAAAATTTGAAATGAAGGTGATTTTATGTATTTTACCAACAATGAAAAAATAAGAACACTAATTAGAGAATTTTTTATTTCAATTAGCCACATTTTAAAATGTTTCTACTATATTTGCAGATGTTTCTAAAAAACACTGCTAAAATATCAATGATTTCTAAAAAATTTGACTAAATTTTAAATGTGTGTGGGATTATACATAATGTTATATATATATGTATATTTGTGTGTGTGTGACTATATATATATATATACATTTATTTAAAATTATATTTACAAAATATATATGGAAATGAGGTATATAATTATACTTATTACTAGTGATATTTCAAGAAAAACACCATTATAATACTGATGTTTTCAGAAAACATTGATAAATTAGAATTCTTTTAGAAAAAAATAACAATTTTTTTTGTGAATTATTAGGAATTCATGTTTATCAAGAGTATAATATGTCAATATCAGTACACTCATTTAGGAAAATTATTTCCTATTATTGTACCCTCTTGTTGATTTAAGACATGATTTTGAATCATTCCCAAATCCTAGTCTCCATTTTGTTAACAATTAATTTTTTTCAAATATGTTGGTACAAAATCATCTCTTTGTACAAGTCACTCTCCATCAATGAATAAATTTATATGTATGGGTGGTTATCCATGTTTTTTATTTTGTATATTATGATGATTATTTTTTCCATTCAGCTGGGAACTCTATAATTTATCACTATCTATAGAGACATGTGTTGTTTTTATATTATAATCAGTACCATGAGAAGGGATTCATATTTATGATTGTTAATAGAATCATAACCCATATATTATAGTGTACCATAATGGATATTATTAAACATTTTAATTTCAGGTGACAAGTTCCATCCATGCATTTTAACATCATGTGACAAGGATATATAGATGAATGGTTCTTAGAAGAGGATGGTTTGGGAAATACACATGAGATTCCTATTAGGGTTTAACCCAATATGAATAATTATTGATGAAATATAATAAATAATAAATGGATTATATCCCTGTTAATATTTTATTTAGTTGAAATATAAATGGATGAAGATGAGTTGATAGGTCCGTGAAAGAATTTGGCCCTCTTGGTGTGATGTTTGATGTTATTGGGAATATAGGACAATACATATAATTGTCAATTGAATGTGTTAGGAAAGAACTTCAAGTAGGATTCTTATATATCATATGTGAATGGGAAGTATAAACCATTTTATTCATATGAAAATTGGGGGTTACACCCTATATGAATCATGTGGGAACAACATTACCCATTGTAGTGATTTGATCAATATTAATTAGTAATAAAAAATGTGTCATGATCCATTTGAGAAATAAGAGATAGTACAATATTTTACTCTTTCACCATCATATACTAGAATGGACCTACACATGAATTTTAATCCAAAGATCAAACTTTCTTCCTTATCCACTATTTGAATATATTACGAATATATAAGGTAAGATATGTGTTACATTCTTAAAAAAATATAATAGGTTTACTGTAGTATGTATTTACATAATGATTTGATTTTCCTTGTTTATTGGTGGGTGATTTAGAAGATAAAATTGCATAGTTCATAAGAATGATGAGGTTTAGCCATTATTTCTTCATGCCTATTTCTATACCTTGGGTTTTGTCATAAATATCTATTTTTATGAAAACAAAAGGTATACATAAAAATTAAATTGAAAAATCATATAGAACATAGGGAACAAATTACAATACATGAATTTATACTACCCTATATAAAGATAGATTTTCCATTACCATTGGAATTCACGATTTAGAAGATTCTATGGACCCTTGAAATTTGAGAGGCTGAAAGTGGGATTTAAATAACAATGGAATGCATGACTTGATTGGGGGTATGTAAGAAAGTACTACACCCTGATCATACACATCTAGAGGCATGGATCATGCCTTAATTTGTGTTTTGTTAGATATAAATAACATGTAATGGAGATCCCTAGAAATTTTGTTGTGAAATGTATTTGGGTTTAGTGGGTGCTTCACCCAAGTGTTAATTTGTAGAACGGAAAATATCTCACCCAATTGATTCCTCAATGGACTACGATATATAAAACACATATGATACATGGGAAAACTTCTATAAACCTCACCCATGTGATATATTATAATATTGAGTATTACCTCTCTCATGTGGCACTTTAGTGGGATGACATTGATAATAACAATGTATTACTTGGGGGAAGTTGACATTACATTTTTTGCAGATAACTACTCGGGTGATTTCGCTTCATTTTTTATTTTCCCCAATGATAATGGGATTATTAAGGTGCATATGAAAAATTGGTCATGCAAGTCTTAAATAGGTTATTGTTCCTTCATATTAATATTATAGACTAGGGAAAACACTATTCCTCATGAGTGTTTTTAGTGTTATGATTTTTTGGAACTCAAATCCCCTTAATTTATCTAAATTCACTACTAAATTAAATATGTTTAATCATCATGAGAGCTAGTTTGAAAACATGGGTGAAGGAGTTTTGGGGTAATATAATTAACTATTTCATTGTCGTCATTGGTTGTAAAATTACAATTTTAGGGGTCTTATTTAAAGGAAAACATGGCATCCAATCCGATGTGGGAAAAAATCACTTGTGGATCATGTAGTTGGATTTTATAGGCTGATCTCACAATTTGGACTTGTGTGAGGTGACCAGACATATAAGTTTTATGTATATGTTTTAGTTTGGCAAACATCATGTTTTTTAGGATATATTCATTTCTCACCTCCATTATTTTTTTATTTTATTGAGGGTGATCTCTTGAAAAAAAATATTCCTTGTATGAATTGGGAGTTAAAACACCATAGAAAACATTAAAATTAATTTTGGACATATTATTGGGATATCATAAAAACAACCAAACTAAAATTAAATGGTTATGTTATTTATTATATCATTTAAATACAAAACAAATAATAATAAACATGAAAAAAATTTATTAATAAATTATATAACTAACACATAATTATTATTCAAGAATATATATATCATATATGATTATTTAGACTCAATGAATGGGGAGCTACTATAAAATCCTCATTTCTGTTGAATTATAGATTTATTTTAAAAATCATTTTCTTCCACTACTGTATTGTTAAAATTACTTTGGGGTGTACATTTATTGAAATAAATGAATATGAAGGAAACTTTTATGTTACTAATGAAATTATTTCAATGTTTTTGAAAATGAACATTTTATATATTTTATGAGGAATCTTTTGAATAAATAAAAAGGGAATGTTTTATTCTAAGGTTTACGGAATCAAAAAATTTTCTAATAAAATAACTATTATTTGTGGATTGAATTCATCTATTATAGTTTATTTTTTATTCAATGGGAAACCCTTATTCCTTTTTCACTTGATATTATCATACTGAATTTTCTTTGAAATTTATATTCAATGTCCAAGATCGTTTTCATATTGGTGAAATAGATATTTTTTATGAATATGAGATTAAAATGAAATCATTTAGGTAAAATGAATATGTAATTGTTATTGGTTATTTTTAGGATGGCATGTTTTTCTAATATAAATAATAAATGAGAGGTTCTATTATAATCTAATGAAGGGAGTATTTATTATAAAACAAGGATTGTTGGTTTTATTATAAACTGTGGATGGGTAATTACATTCTAAATGATGTTTTTTTGGGTTAGTTATACCCCTCCATCGAAATGGGTAGTTGTTATGTTTTTTGGATAATTGTATTATAATATAAACATATTTCATATTTGATTAATAAGTGTACTAATTATGATAATGTTCCACGATATCTACTTGATTTATCTTTCTTTATATTGGTTTTTACAAGAATATTATGATTCCACTAGGTGTGATAAGAATATTATATTTTATGAAATTATATGATACTTATTTAATAGATAAATGTCAAACATGTTGAAAATTTCATTATGAGTTTCTCAGGATTTAAAACAAAATATTTCAGTTTTTTTTCAAATAAAATTAATTATGAAATATTTTATTAAAATATATGTGAATCATAATAAATTTCATGGGTATTAAAAAATTTATTATGAGCCCAAATTATATATTAAAAAAGTAATTGTTTTATAATTATTCAATAAATAAGTAGTTTCTTTCTTACATTTCATATTTCCCTTACTGATATGTGTGTACTCATACTACAGTCTAAATTTCAAACTTATTATAAAGGTTGATTTGGTAAAATGATGAGGTTAATATGATAATTTTAATGATATTTTATGAAAATAAAACCTGTTATTTCATAATGTTTTTGTATTGTTGGAAAATATATACTAAGTTGGACTGTCCAACCTGTGATGTAATATTCATTTATGAATAACTGATTACTTAATTCTCTATAACAATAAAATAAATCAATCCATTAATTGTGAATGGTGAATTATTGAATTATTTCTCATGATTCCTTACTTTTTATGGTTGAGTACTTATAGTTTATAGCAGAGGAATGTTTTATTAAACATTTTATATTTGGATGTTTTCATGTGATAATAAATTAATAGATATGTATTCTGTCATGGTGTTATATGTTTTTGTTTTATCAAGATATTAATGTACAATATACCCGCATATGAGGTTTTGTATTATCAGATTTTGATCTGATTATTTAGATTTTCAGATATATTTTACTAGGATGATATATATTTAACCCATATGTTTATCATTGGAAAAGTTCATTTCATGAAACATTAATATATATTTTGCGGAAAAAAGTTCAATGTTATTTATATCCATTATAATTTAAATGATCAATGAAGTTGATGTGATTATGGGTTATTTCAATTTAGGAACATATTCTTTATTGTATAAATAACCAGGGGATTAAAAATTTATTTATTTATTAAGATATTAATTTTATTGGAAGAAGATACATATGATTTTGGGGAAAATTATATGATTATGTTAGATAGAAAATTATATAATTTTTAATGAATAAATAATGAATAAAATATCATGTATAAAAAATATATAATTTTCATATGGATTTATAGGAATTCAAGTTATTGATCGAAATAATTAGACTATCTCATAGAATATATAAATATGGAATTTAAGTTTTTTGTATCATATATTATGTGTCATTGTTTATATTTAGAGATAAATGTAAAATTTATCATCAAATAATTTGTTATATATCAATATAATCAATGGGTTTACATATTAGTCTATTATTTTAATGAAAATTTATAAAAATTATTCATGGAATGGTATAGTATTATCTTTTGGTGTTACTATTGAATTCAGTATTTTAATGAATTATTTCGTCCTATGAAGGATTATTCATTTCAGGACTTCTGTAACATATTTCTAGCCATTTTAATTTTTTCTAATGTGTATGGATGAGAGGAATAACGTGTTATTTTATTGTGTACTATGTGATCCATTACACGATAATTATAGTGCGTTGGTCATGAAAAACACATCTTAAATACACAACGTTTGAATAATAATATAAAATTATTGAGGAAATTAATGAAAAGATAAATTACACTATTCTAGTAAGTATATTTCCTTGTATTATTAGTCTTTATTGAAAAATATTTTCTAATGTTTAGGAAACATATCTTGAGTTATTTACTATACTACCATCATTGAAGATAAACAAATTTATTTATTTTCACCTCATTAATTTATAATATTGTGGTCATTAACATTTTCATGATCATTCAATTTATTATGATCAAATATTTTTTATCACTCTTAAAAATTATTTGTACTTTAAATTTTTCAGGAATATCCATGTTATCACTACCCACTACTTGTATACTATATGGAATCGTAGTTATGAATTCTTCTAGAGGACCTTAATATTTTTCATTCCCTCTTTTTAAGTGGAAGGTTTATTGAAACATTTTTATATACATTTTTAACAATGGTATTTTCAAATTCAAAATACATGTTTATGGATTTCAAATTCACATTGAGATGATTAAATTTATTAAATGAAGGGATATTTTTATGTGCAATGATTTTGAGAGAAAACTATTCATGATTTCTTTCTGAACACATAAAACCAGTCTTTATGAGAATTGAAAAATAATATAAACTTTTATTATTTATTTTTCAGAATTAAAACCTTGTTGTTATGTTAAAATGAATTAATTGTGATAAAAAATTTATGAGAATTATCTTTTAAGGATATATATAATGAATATTGGCTAATAAATTCAATGTAAAAAATCATGAAAATTTTAGTAATTTCATTTTATACATGAAAAAATATATTTTCATTGAAAATATCAATTATTTTTTTGTGGGGTAATATTTTAATTAGTTTTTTTAAAAAAATAAATTTTAATTTATGAAATGTATATAATTTTTGAAATTAGAACATCAAAATATTTTTAGGATGAGATTTTTGGTATTTTTTATGAAAAGATTTATATTTCACTGAATAGTAAAAATACAGTTTACACACATATTATTGTAAAAATATTATGTATTTTTATATATATTCTGATTATTCATTTTATATCATATTAATGTAACATCTGCCTCAACAAATTAGAAATCACTTAATTAATTTCATAATAATTATCATTAATCCTGATTTTGTTATATGTTTAGTTTTTCACATATAATCACATTTTACTAAATAAAGTCATTATATATTTTATTTTAATATTAATTAAGTATCGCATTCTATAAATATTGAATCATAAAAAATAGATTAAATATTTAGGAATCCTATTGTCCAAATTTAGTAAGTAGTTCACTTTTATTGGTTAATATGAATAATAACCATATATCTATTTTTTTGATGTAAAAGTAGAAATTGGTGAACTATTGTAAAACTAATTTTTAAAGGATTTAAATTCATTCAATAAATAGAAATTATTTCAATTGATACATCTATGTAGACCATAGGAATCAATATATTTAAAATATGACATTTTTCATTTATATTTTATAATTACCATTATAATATTTATATAATGGAAATAATTCCAAATTTCACTGTCTTAAAATTAATTTCTATAACATTTATTGAAATTTAAAAATAAAATAAACCAACTTTTATCAAATAAATAATCCACCCGAGTCCCTCTTCAAGGCATGTTGTATAAAAAAATAATGGAAAAAAAATATTGATGATATCAAAAATATGAATTACTAATAGTGTGAAACAATGAAAAAAAGACAAATCCATTATACATACATTACAATCCAAACTTGATAAACCAAAAAGTATAAACAGAATAACTAAAAAGTCCCCATGTCACCATATATCACCAACAAACCATATCATTACCAAGGAAATAAAGAAAATGAGATCACATCATCCTATACACTTCCCAAACCTTTACCTAATTTTGAAAAAACAACATATATAACTATATAATGTTATAAGTATAGTGTGAGAAATGATCCTAATAGTATACCACCATTGGTTTTACAAAATTTCTAATATCAATAAAATAATTATTCAATTATTTAAAAAATATATTTTTTCAAATAATTTTCATAAATCCAAACCCATTTGTAAGTCATTTTCCATATTATTTCATTAAATAATTTTTTATCCAAAATTCATGAAAAATTTAAAGTATATGTGATAAAAATGGATTGAATTTGAATACAACTTTATATATGTATATAAACACATATCCATGAAATCTCTATTCTTCTAAGACCACGAGGTGTATCCTCATATGAAAACATCTGAGAATCATTCCTTAACAAAATACATCCAGAAATAATCATGTTGTTAATGAAAAATCCCTCTATATTAGGCCCCATACAATGGGAATATTTATTTTACATAAAACATTCAGAATATAGAATAATTTGATACCGACCCATAGTTAATCCTCCAATAGTTTATCGATATATCAAAATTCTCCCCTAGTGGTTCCACACACACCGGGGTTTCCAATATCCTATTTATAATGCACCCAAGGTTGTTAATGTGGAATATTGTAAAAATAAATTTCAAAATCATGCTCAATAATTATAAAAAAATTAAAATACTAACCAATCTTTTTTTGTGACTGAAAGTCCATTTACAACTCAAAATAACCATTCCATCATTTAACCAAAATATTGTTTTACATAAACCAAATTTTTAATGAAATATACATATAAAATCCAAAATCCTACCATGAAATCATTTGAAACCATAAATTTCATCAACTAAAAAAATAACACAAAAAAGTTTTACAAATAATATAATTCATGCTCAATATCATCTGGGAACACATCACTTGTTGGAACTATTTCAGGAACCTAGATGGGATCCTCAGGACCCTGTCTAATACAATTGCTACAGTATCCCTATAAATGCTAATAATATCTCAGTTATACAATTCCACATAATCTTACATCCTTGAAGTCCAATTAATAGGTAAGAAATGTATCGATTATGTGAATTGATCAATGATCACCAATATTACACACCTCCCACTAGGATTCCATGGAAAACCAATGAATAAATCCATGAAAATTGTATCCCCCTTTTATACTATAAAAGGTAAAGGATGCAAAAAAATGAAGGTAAGGGGTGTTTCACCTTAGTTATCCAACATGTAAGATGCTATGAAACAAAATATGTAGTTGACTACCTCATCCCTACACACAAAATCAATAAATAATGTTGTGGTATGTATTGGTATCCCCCTAGTGAATGAACAAACCTGATTGGTTCCCACTGTCCATTACCTACTGCCTCATATAACATGGAATGACCAACCAACTATTGAATCACAATTCTTTATTAGGTGGACAAGACCATTCACATATGGTACCCCCCATAAATCCTTTTTCTTATGAATTGGAAATCAATGTACGTCACTGTAGTGTGAAAAACAAATCACTCATCAGAAGATGAGTCAACTTTTATTTATGTCAAAAACACTTGGGCACCAAACTCTTCCACAGATAATAACATCATAGTAACAAACCATTATATACCACTCCTCAACTAATTCATTCAAGTCTTCTATTTATATTTTTCTTATCAACACATTGAAAACTATATTATATTTCCCAACAGTATACACAATATCAATATAAAATGTCTAAAAGTACTCCACCGAGAATTTCTATAAAAATTCAGATCCATCCATGTGAAAATATATTTTAAGATATAATAATAATAATTCACAGTAATGATCTCCATAGAGAGATTTTAATGTAACTATTTTGATTCATGAAAATTTGACTGAAAATGAAGATCATTGGTAGGGTCGTTTTTATAATGAGGGCATAACTGCTGATATGAATAGTCTACCACCTTTTTCTATGGTATCAAACTACATGCCAAACCTATAATAGAATCATCCTAGAAAATCTCATTATTATAACCTAGTTTCATAAGAATCAAATTTTTTTATAAATACAAAATCACCTTGAACTTCAAAGTAATTCTCTAACATTTTCCATTCATGTCAATTTTTACACCCTTATTGTTTAAAATTTTCATCGATGATGTCATCATGGAGAAATCCATAAAAAAACATCCAATAGTATCCATCCATACCCTAGAATTTCTAGATCTCAAAAATAATTATAGGTTATTTCTATGACATAATAACCAATATATTTTTAGGAATGACTAATACTACTATCTCAGAAATCACATGCCTGATTGATTTCACTTCATTAATCAAAAATCCAATTTGGAATGAAAACTGTATAGATGATGTACCATTAAGGTTCGAAGATGGATATCCAAATGGTCAAATTTCTATTACTTTGACATAATGTTCACCAAAAATATCATTCCTAGAACAAAAAACAAAATTTCTATGAACTGAATAATTTTTTGTTCATCATTTCAATAAATTAATTTAGTGAATTTGTGAGACCTAATGGCATAACCAACAACATAAAATTACCATATCATCTTATTAATGTGGTATTCGGTATATCCTATTCACACACTCACAACCAGTGGTACCATGAGTGATGTTAATTTGTTCAAAACAAATATTCCTTTTTAATCCATTTCAAAAAGAACATACATCATAAAAAAATGTAATTTTCTTCTAATACTCATCCAATTTATATTTTAAAATTATATAAAATTTCAATTAATTATTTATACCTTTTTTTAAAAGGTCATTGGAAATTCCCATAGTGACAGACTAGGATGAATAAATATTTTATCATATATATCCTCAATTTTTAATTTATGTTCCACTAACTCATTAGGTGGAATTATATAAGAAGTAATATAAATTGGAATCATATCTCGGATAATTTCAATAGTAAACGTGAAAAAAATATATTATGGAAACCTAGATTAATTATCTCGAAAGTCCTCAGGGTATGAAGACAATACCATGGTAAGAATAAGATCTAAACATTGGTGAGTGAAATCATGATACATATTTAACAACTAGAATGTTATTACAATAACATAAGGAACAAAAAGTCCCACTCTTCCCAATCTAGAGCCCCATTCACCTTGAAAAACATGAGATAACACATTATAAGGTTAAAAATGATATAAAGATGATAATATTTTATTTGGGAATTAATATTTATCATATAATCTATTAAATTTATTATTATTATTATTTTAATATCATCATCTAAAAATCAACATATAACGTCATAATTGTCTGTCATCACCCAACACATAAGACACTTGAAAAAGTGGGTGGACTGCTTTCCCAAAGCTATTGGACAATCCATAAAGTATGGTATATGTTAGGGAAAAATCATATCCTGTGAGGTATCATTTAAAATATAAAACAGTGACTATATTCTATATCAGAAAAATCTAGCACCATCAAAGCTGAAATAAATATCATACCTATAAAAATAGTAGACCGTACATTAGATTCGACTTACTTTTACATAGTCAGATAAATACATATACTCTTATCCACCTGATCATACGACAACTCCCGAGGATTATACCCACCACCCATAAAGGCATCAATATTCACATGTGAAACCTTATTGAGAGTGTATCATTCATTACATCCCTTGTTATAATTTTAAAAAACTAATTTTGTGTATTTATTTTCCCAAATATTGAAATGTTTTAGGATACTACATACATTTGTACACTGTATTAAAATTCCATCTATATTGATTGTAATAAAATTTTTATATCCTAAAAAATCCTTCAAAACTATTAATGAATATAACAGACCACCATTGGGGTACATTTCTTAGCAATAAGACACACCCTGGTAAACAACTAAACCATCTAATGCTCCAGCAAAAATTTTCTTTTATCTAAGTCTACCTAACCCAATGATACATTTTGAACTACCTCCAAAATGGTTCGGTGATAAAATTAATCAACATTTATGAAACAATTAACTCAGTCCCAACTGAATTCTTTGAGAATTAAGGTACAGTTTGGTGACAATATCTATATCTTGATGCACTTACTCAAAAAAGGGTGGAACACTCCAGATTAATATTCTCCCTGTTATATAATTTCAAAAACATTTAGTTATTCACTTCATGAAATGTATTAGACTAAAATATTTTATTGAATATTTTCATGAAATATGGATAGGTAATATCCTCTAAAAAATTTTCCATTACAATAGATCCCTATTGTCTCATCCCTGATCCCTTGAGCATGTACATGTAAAACCCACCATAGATTCCTCAAGAGAATTAAAAATATTATGGATACTCTAAGTCAACACATCCAACGCCGCATATTCATAGAATAATTTATCAACCTGTAAGACTTGTGGATTTTTTCAATTGAATATAGTTCCCTGTTCCACCACACATCTTAGGTTCTCGACATCCACATGACCCAAAGTATGATTTGAAATGAAACATATTCAACCAAATAATGGGATATGGAGGATTCACCTAATGATAGAACCCTGTAACATATCCTCATTTATATGGATGATCAATTAATGGATAAATTTTCATTTATTCCCAAGACAATGACCAAGAATCATTAGGTCATGTTCATAATCACATGTCCAAAATCGCAAATTCACATAATTGTTATAAAAATTAAATAATTTAAGTCAATTTGGAATTATATGAAAGAAATTAAATGATTTAATATTAAATATGTCCATTAAAATACATTTCTCATTGAGTTCATTCAAACGACCTCAAAATCCAAGTCTTAAACTTGGTGAAAAAGTGACCTCCCATGGTATCATGAGTTCTAACACATATGTGAATTGGCCCAGCATGATATCAAATGTATTAACTGAATTACAATGGTCTTAAAAAATATCATCCCAAGACATAGATCCAAAATCAGGAATTATTAACACACATCGGGCTAAAAATCCCTATGATACAAAATTGTAATTGACCATTTATGGTAAAATAAACCAGACTCCCAACCTGGAATATCATAGTGGGAGGTATCACTAGGATAAAGGAAAAAATTATTTATTATAATCAAAAAAATAAATATAACACGATTCAAATTAAAAATAAATTTTTTACATACTTGATACATACAATAAATTCCAAATCGGGTAAACTATAATGTATAATAAGAAAATGCTAACAAGCTCCTTTGTAACCATCATTTTCCTCAAAAAAAATCCCTCTACAAATGTAACTAATAAAAGATAATTCGAAATGCTACAGAATTAATAAACCATTACTAGATTCCTATAAAACAACATCCAAAATCATCAAATGGAAAAACTATATTATGAAATAGAATCATGGTGTTATAAAATAACACAACCTATATAAGGTCTTTTATCTATAATGCAATAGCGGAAACTTCATGAAATATTACTTTTTTAAAAATAATTTTCCTAAAAACATCCCCCTGGGTAAATAAATTTCCTTTTCTTTTTATAAATGAATTTTACATCCAAAATCCATGGAATATTAATGGTATAAGTGATAGAATATTAATTCATATCCATAAACCTTATGTTAAGCAAGTAAACACATATCCTTGAGATATCCATACCAGAAAAACAATTAGATAAAACATAATGAGAAAATATGTGAGAAAAAATACATGATAAAATCTGTCATTTTATTAACAAGATGTGAATGAAAAATATACTTGTGTTAGGTCATAGCCATTAGGAATAATTACGAGACATAATAGATCCAAAAATAGAATAAATATTTACCATCCAATATCGATTCCTGGTATTGCCCAACGATATTTCAAAAGAAACCCCTAATGGTTATACAGACACCAATATCCCAGGTAAATAAAGAATATAACATCTCATATTTATTAATATTTTTAAAATAAATATTAATTTTAATTTAATGGGTATTCAATATTTTATGGTAGACTCGATACGCAACAACGAGTTTCATTGAAATCGTATGTTACACACAACGTTATGTCATAATAAATTATAGTAATATTATATGATTTGTAATGGTAGTTAATACCTTGTTGTTGTATTGGAATAAAAGAATATAACTAACTAAAATATGAATATACATGTTTTTTAAATGTTTTTACATTTTTCCATTAACATTTAGTGGTTGAAAATAAGAAAGAATATGTTTTTAATCTTAAATTCAATAATATACATTAAAAGGTATATTTATTGGCTTTTGATGTTAAAACCTCTATATATCTAGTTTTTATGATTTTATATGTTCTATTTGACAACATAAAATTCTTTTTTATAAACAAGACATAATAAATTACTTTTTGTATATTTTTTTCATTTTCCTGGTAAAATTATTTTCTTAATGAATACTTAATAATAGTATATTTTAATTCAAAACATTGTTTTAATATAATTAATTTTAAGGTTAGATTATCTTTTAAGTTTGTTTAATATTTAATTATATTATGTGTTTACCATTTAATTTGATTTTGGTCATATGATTTAATTATAATTTGAAATTGAACATAAACAACTTTTATTCTTTTGATTGATATTATTTCTTAAAAACACGCTTTTTGTTTTGACAACAAGATTTAATTTTTTATCAATTTCTTCAACTTATGTGCTTTGAATTTGGAAAATGTATTCCATATATTGAAATATGATGTCCAAATTGATTAAATAAATAAATTTTATTTTTAGACATTAAGATTATTTACTTCAGTAAATACATTATTTACCATAGTTAAAGGGTATAGCTGGTAAATAATGTGAAAAATAAAATTATATTAATACTTAATTACACTAATATATGTCCTAATCCCATTTGGTGATACGTTTCCTACCAGGGGAATCATTGGGTTGATTTAGTGACCCCATGGATCCACTTGGGTGTGATAATTACAATTTATATAAATTAATTTAATTTCATAAAAAAATGATATAAACATATATCATTTTTTAAATAAATTTTTACATGGGGATATATAAGTTATATCGTGAAGTATAAAAATTAATATGAGATATAAAAATATTTCCTACATCGTGCTATTTGTTTTTTTATTTTTAGACATCATATAAATTAAATTATTTTTGACACAATAATGTTGTATTGTTTACCTAATTAATGAATGATTTACTTAAAAATGATTATAAAGATTGAAAAAATATCCAAAAAATATATAATTATTATTAGATAATTTTATTTTTAACATGAGTCATATTATCTTCTACAATTATACATTTTTTACATTTAAACATCAAAAATTATTATACAACTAAATAATATTTTAAAATATTCCTAATGATACCCTCCTCCCCATTATAAAAATCCCTCACTTCTAAAACATTCCTAAAACTTATAAATCCACTTTTCTCCTTCATCATCTGCCAACTAAAGCACCCTACATCCCTATATTCCGCTTAAGAGCCTTCCACTATGTAGAAGGCATCTCAATTAAACCTCTTTGTTCAAACCAAAAGGAGATACCTGATTTAAAGGTAATGTCTTCACTTATGTTCATTTGTTTTATTTTACTCCTCCAACAATCTAAGCTCTATTTATTCCAATATTTTATAAAAACAATGCTATTATTAGTATACTAGGCTATTTTTATGAGATTTATTCATGCTACACTTACAAACACCTTTTCTAATGGGGAGAGAATATACTATTTCAGCGGACTATGAACCACTGCCTCACAAAATGATGATTGTTTAATCTTCTCATAACACCTCTTATGGTGTCCATTCAGATGGGACCGTATTTATATTTGATATATATAATATTTAAATTGTTTATATGATTTTTATTTACTATTTATAGAATACATTAATGGTTTCATTATTGGATAAATAAGATAATTTCATTTGAGGAAGTATGGATTAGCACCCCCTCAAAGTGATTTTAATCCTCTATGCCATATGAGAAATGTTTAAAGGATGGAGTTAATGAAATTATATAAGATATTATACTTGAGTTATAATATACCTATGTATCATTTTTTGTTTATACCACTAAATATTAAATAGAAATGAATGTAGCATTCATGCACACGTACGACTTACCATCTCCATGAACATGGAATATTAATTCATATCTCAAAATGTTATGTACTATTATAAAGACATTTATATACTAGATATATTTGATTTATAAATCATGAATATCATTGTAGAGATAATGTAATTTTGACCACAAGGTGATTTTATAATTATAAATAGTTCATTTTTTACTCAAGTTCCAAACTTCGACAAATATCTGATGTGAACTAAAATAATTAACTAATTGTTATATCAATGTAATAATTAATATAAAAGGAATAATATTCATGAAAGAGTTTCTTAATAAATTAGAAATTAACTATATTTTATTATTTAGGAAATTAATGAATGTCTGAGTCACGTCAGACATGAGGTAAGGGACTTCATTCCAATTTCTTTTCACTGAGGCCTTTTTTGTTTTATACATGACCTTATTTTATACAGTGTATAAAACAATTTTATTCTCAATTCATTAAAAGGTAATATTTTTCTATGAAGCGTTTTACTAAATACCAAAATTGAATTTTTCATTTTGACATATGTAGTGACAACGACCATTACAACCACATGAGTATTAATTTATCTTTGGATTCCTTAACAAGTCATAGTTTTTTTGAAGAAAATAAATACCATATTCCCTTTTTTCATTGTTTGGTACAGAAAATGGTTTTCATAAATCATTGATTATATCAATATCATGAAATTATATATTGTGATTGTAATGTGGAAATGTTATCATATCATTATTCTTGTATTATGTGTTATGGTTCATGATAATTGTTTAAATATATGGTTGGTTTCATGATAAACCAAGGGCAGGGGAGCCAGAGATAGTTCCCAAAATAATTTTGTTAAATGATAGAGGTAAATGGGAGTGTTTGACTTAAGATATTTAGGGAATATACAGTGATGGATATTCCATATGTAACTCCTTACATAGTTGTGAATGGTACAATGTAAGTATGTTTTGGATGCCACAAGTTACCCTTTATAATTTGATGATTTTTATGTTCTATTCATCAATCATATGATTTTGTGAGGTATGAGCTTATGCTTGGTATGCATTTATAGAGTAATGTTATCTTTCGTTATCTTAAAACCCATACTGATCTTTTTTATTATCATCCCAATTTTTTTTTAAATTTCATTCCCTGGACATAAGAATATAAAAGTTCAAGGATAGTATCAAAGAAAAATTATGTATTCTAAAACATTAAACTGGAAAAGACTCTTTTTTCAAGAGTTTTTATTTATGAAAAAATGGAAACTATGTAGATGTGTCTACTTAGTAATTTTTTTGATATTTAATAGTTATCTCTTGATTTTCTAAAACACTAAACCTTCAATGATCCTAAATTTGAATTATTCATTTAATCCAAGATTATGAATGGTGTTAAGGTAAAATCCTTAAAGTCTATTCCAGAGGTATGTTAAGACAACTTTAGGAGTTATGAAATTGTTAAATTAATATGCATAAATTATTTTTAGTATACGTTATGATTGAAATGATATATCATTTACATAATACTATGTTGCATCACTTAATATAATTCTATGTTCAGAATGTTTTTCCATATAGGAAACAGTGCAACTATGATGGGATGACATCTAGAGGATGAAAACATTCCAAATCAGCAACCTTGTATGGTCAGAATCAGAACTGAATAGTTTGTTTTAGTGATGGAAGAATTTACTCAGGCAATAAATGGTGGAGGTATCCATGCATGAGATCATCCAGATCAACCGTATAGGAACATGTCAATAGTGGATCATTTCATTAGGTAACATCCCCCATCATTCAAGATATCATATGACCCTATGCTAGCTAAAGGGAGTATTAGAGAACTGGAGAAGGTTTTTCATGTCATGGGGTGTTCATAACATTAAAGTTTTAGTCTTGTTGTTTACCATTTTGAAGGTGATGATGATCAGTGGCGGTCGATGTTGAAAAATATTAGGGATATTGAGGAGATTTATGCACTTGATTGGGATTAATTCAAAGGTATGTTTCCTAAGAAATATTTTACTTAAGTGGTTCGTTATTGAATGGAATATAATTTTTGTAATTGGGGTAGGAGGATGACGTAGTAGCTGCTTATGAAGAAAAAATCCCTCAACTTGAAAGGTATGCTCCAAATTTCATATTAGATATTGATAGTAAACTTTCTTTTACTAAGGATTAAATCCAAAGTATCAATGGAATTTAGATTTTCGTCTGTTCAAAAATTATGTAAAACATCATCGATGTGCGATGAATGTAGGGATGGTGTTTTTCGATGATTAGATTTTCTTTGAAAAATAACAGAATAAGAGATCGAGGTGGTAGATGAAAGGGATGAACTCTTAAAAAATTTCTGATGGTAAGAAACATTACATTCCAGTTTGTGAAAATTGAGTTAAAAATCATGCTAGGGTTTGAATTTTGAATTTTGGTAAGTGGTATTGATATGAAAAAATGGGACATAAGGCACGTAATTACACATAAAATTATTAGGTTAATGGTATGAAAAAAATATGATTTATAGTCTATAAAATGTTTTAAGTGAAATGAAATGGTTCATTATGCAAATGAGTGTCCAATGAAGAAATTAAATAAGGGAAAGAATCCATACAACAAGCATAAAGGGGTTGAAAAAAAATTTCAACAACATCAGTAGATGTTAGGGCCCCAAATGAACTAGTCTAAAGTATGTTGTCTGTTTTTTTAGATTATGCCAATGTGATGATTGATTCAGAGTCATTACATTCATTCATTAGTGAGATGTTTTATCATAAATTGTGAGATACATCTCAAGATTTTAATCCTAAACTTATGGTAAAAACACATGGAGGAAATGTTGAGACAAAATGAAAACATAATAACCTTCCTATCATTGTATGTGGAAAATAGTTACCTATACAACATATTATTATTACATTAGTAGTATTTGATTTTATTTTGGGTATTGAATTGATTTTTTTTATCATGATATAATTGATTGTAGAGCTAAAGAGGTTTCATTGCCAAAAAAAATTCATTTTGAGTACTAAAATGAACAATAACGATAGATAACATATATGTAAGATGAGAAACTAGTAATAGAAGGAAATAAATGTTAGCTTTCACATATTGTTTAAAACAAAGGAATTTTTTAGATTAATGTTTTTCTTGTGGTAATTGAGTACCTTGTTGTTTTTCCTGATGATTTTCCTGGAATTATACCTTCTAGAGATGTCGACTTTATTGTTGACATTGTTCCTGATGCATAGCCATTTTTCAATCCACCTTCTGGAATGGATCCAACTAAACATTTATATTTAAGGAATCGATTTTAGGAGTTATTATATAAAGGTTTCATTTGACCTAGTACATCATCATGGGGTCCCCTGTCTTGTTTGTTAAAAAGTATGATTGTTCAGTGAGACTTTTCATTGATTATAGAGCATTGAAGAACATCACTATAAAGAAAAACTATACTTATCCTCATATAAATGATTTGTTTGATCAGATCCAGGGAACTCAGTATTTTATGATGAATGATTTTAGGTAGGGATAAAATTAGTTTAATGTAAAGGAAGAAGACATTCAGAATATCATGTTTCATACTAGATATAGCCATTATAAAGTTGTATTTATGCCTTATGGGTTAACCAATGTACCAGTTGTATTCATGGATATTATGAATAGAATTTTCTGTGAGTTCTTGGATAAGTTTTTGGTTCTGTTCATTGATGATATATTGGATTATTCTAAAAGTAAAGTGGAGCATTAAATTTATTTAATGGTTGTCCTAAAATCATTGAAATAAATAAAACTATATAGGAAATTCAACATGAGTGAGTTGTGGTTACAACAAATTTGATACCTTTGTCACATTGTTTCACTAAATGGAATAACTGTTGATCCTGTGAAAAAAAGAGTTGTAGGAGAATGGCCAATACAAACAAATATAACTAAGATTCATTGATTTATTGGTTTTTCAGGTTATTATAGGTGGTTTGTTGAAACAAATTCACTATTATCTATCCCAATAACTAAGATAACTACAAATGTGTTTATGTTCATCTGAACAATAGAAGGTGGTGATTGTTTTTAGGAATTGAAATGAAGTTTGGTGAATAATTTAGTTTTGTAAATTCCTTCATGAAATGGAGAGTTATTTATCTACAATGATTCTTCATTGAAAGGTCTTGGTTTTGTGTTTATGTAGAATGATTAGGTAATTGCTTATGATTCACATTAGATGAAACCTCATGAGTGAAATTACCCTACACATGATTTGAAATTAGATGATATTGTTTTTGATTTAAATTTTTGAAGGCGTTATTTATATGGAGTAAAATGTTAAATATATACTTACGACTAGTGTTTTAATTATATAATCACTCAGAAGTAGTTGAACATGAGACAAAATAGATGGTTTGAATTAATCAAGGATTATGATTGCATAATTCATTACCATTTAGGAAAAATAAATAAAGTGTCTTATGCTTTGAGTAAGAAAAATAATGCTTCATTTACCATGATATGTTCAGAAGAAGATACTTTGGTTTTTGATTTGATGAAATTTGTCATTGAAAATATTGGTGTAGGAAATTCATCTATTTTGTTTCATGTGTTGGTGAAATCATCATAGTTAGATAGAATTAAGAAAGCACAAAAGCTATATAGTGAGTTGCAGAAAAATGTATAGTTGGTTTAGAAGGGTAAGTTTCCGGATATTAACATTGATAATGATTTTGTTTTGATTATTTGGAAGATATTATGTGTGAATTGTGATTCGTATAAGTAGAATGAGTTATTATGTGATTCTTATAGTTATGTGTTTCTAGTTCATCTTGGTAGAACAATGATTTACAGGGATCTTCGGGAGTATTACTGGTGGAATGGAATGAAAAGTGATATTGTTGAATTTATTTTGATGTGTTTTACTTTTGAACGTGTTAAAGCAGAGAGGTAGTTACCAAATGGGATGGATCATTATGTACTAGTGCCAAAGTGGAAATGGGAAAATAAATCATTGGACTTCATTGTGGTATTAAAAAATAAATCTCAAAGTAATAATGAAATATGGGTTATTGTTGATCGATTGATTAAATCTTCACATTCCCTTCCTTTTCACGATACTTTTTCTCTAAATAAACATTCTTGGTTGAATGTTAAATAGATAGTCAAGATGCATGTTATTCCACTCTCTATTTTATCTGATCATGATCCCATTTTTTCATCTAAATATTTCAAAGGCCTTTAGATGTTATTGGGAACAGAATTGAATTTCACTGCAGATTTTCATCCTCAATCAGATAGGCAGTAAGAATTATCAATTCAGACCTTATAGAATTTTGTATGTGCTTTCTTGATAGATTACGAAGGATGTTGGGACCAACATATTTCTTTGGTTCTATTTTATTATAATAACAGTTTTCATTCTAGTAAACATGTTTCTCTATTTGAGGCATTATATGGGATGCAGTGTCAAACTCCAACTTTTCAGGATGAATTAGGTGAAAGGAAACTGATGGGAACAAAATTGGAAGAAGAGATGGTAGAAAACGTTCAGTTGATTCAAAAGCATGAGAGAATGCCTCAGAGAAGGTAAAAAAATGTAGATAACCAGAGGAATGAACTTTCTTTTGAATAATGTGATTATGTATTTCTCAATGTTTCTCCATGGAATAGCGTGATGTGTTATTTAAAATAGGTAAAGTTGACCTGAGGATCATTGGACCTTATGAAATCCTAGAGAAAGTTGAATTAGTTCTGTATAAAATAGATTTACCACAATGATTATCCCAGGTAAAAAATTTTATCATGTATCAATGTTAAGAAAGTATAAGACAGATCTATCTCATGTTTTTGAGGCCAGTGGTAGTTCAGTTGGAATTGAATCTCTATTATGAGGAACTACCAGTCTTGATTGTTGACCAAAGTGAGAAAGTGTTGCAAAATAAGGTAATTAATAAGGTAACTGTATTGTGGTAAAACCAAAAGTATTATGAAGTATAATTTGAATATGAAAATGTTATGATGCATAAATACACCAACTTATTTGAAAAGTTAATAGAATTGTGGGGACACAATTTCCAAAATGGGGGATGGATGTAATATCCCAGGTAAATAATGAATATGTCATTAATATATTTATCACTATATGTGAATTAAATATTAATTTTACTTTAAAAGGGATTCTATGTCTGATGGCATACCTGATACACAACAATGAATTTCATTAAAATCTTATGGTGCACACAACATTTGGTCATACTGAAAAAATAATATAATATTATTTTAAATGGTTGTTAATGCCAAGACATTGTATTGGTGGGAATGGGAAAATAAACTACAATATGAATATACATGTTTTTTAATTTTTTATACATTTATAAAATACATTTTTGGGGAATAAAATAATAAATAATCTGATTTTAAGCATAAATACTGTAATATTCATTAAAGGGTCAATTTCCCAACATTTTATGTCGAACCCTCTTTAAGTATATTTTTTGTCAATTTATTATATTCTGTTTGAAAAAAAAATAAAATTCTTCTTTAGAATCAGGACATAAAAAATTACGTTGCGTATATCATTGGTATTGTTCTTATAAAATATGTATCTTAATGAATAGTAAGAAATAATATATTTTATTTCCAAACATCCTTTTAATATAATTAATTTATATGGTTTGATAATATATTTAATTGGTTTTAATGTTTAATTATTTTACTTTTTCCATTTAATCCAACATTGGTCATTTTATGTAATTTATCTTGGAAATTGGACATAACAAGTGAAAATCATTTGATGGTTATTATTTGTTAAAAACACACTTTTTTTTAAATCATGAATTAATTATAAATTTATTTTGGCCACTTATGTCTTTTTAATTTAAAAAAAATGATTCCTTATTTGAAACCAGGAAGTTAAAATTGTGTAAACATGAAACTTTAATTTTTAGACATTATGAATATTTACTTTAGTAAATAATATATTTACCATGGTAGAAAGTTAAATAATATAAATAAGGGTAAATTTTAATATTATAATAATATTAAATTACACTAATATTTTCTAATCCTATTGTTTGATACATTTCTGAAGAAAATGTAGGTGTAAGGTCGCTTGATATCAACCTCAGATTCACAGTAGATTGGAAGAGATCTAAGTTCTAGTCCAATGCCCTGAAAATAGAGCATATGATCCTGCACCAAAATAATAGGATGGAAGACAATATTTATGGAGGAAAGAATCTTAGGTGTTGTTAGCCTTACCGAGGGTGATCCAACACCTCCGATAGATCGAGATTCGGACATCAGATGAAGAAACGGCAAGGAAAAGAGAGAGTAGAGGGTTTTGGTTCTCAAAGGATTCTCCCCTGTGTTCTGTCTTCTGGAAGGTGAAAGAGAGAACAGTTTTAGGCTTAAATAGAATTAAGGACAAAGAGGTAAATTTTACCTAGATCTGGGTCGCATGGTTTAGGCACACGGTTTACCAAACCGTGGGCAAACAGTGCACACATCCTAGCATCCAGAAAAAGTTTCTCACAGCTTAGGCACACGGTTTACCCAAACCCTGCACAAAACCATGTGCACCTCACTACTTCCAGACCAAATTCCACATGGTTTACCCAAACCATGCGCAAGCCGTGCGCAGGCCGTGCACCCTTGTCTGCAAGCCCATTTCTCAAACTCCTGGGCTCCGAACCAACCCAAGACACTGCTTGGAACTTCCTTAGAACATTACACACATTAAACAAGCTTAAAGGGTAGATTAGAAAGAAAAACTAATGATCCAAACCTTTTCCCAAGAGTTTTTTCATTACATATGCCAATATTCAATTGATTTTATTGATAGTTTCATTCTCTTATGCTCTAAAAGAATCAATTTTTTTAATTTTTAGTATTATATTTTAATTGTGTGTTATAGTAATATCCCTCATAGTAAAAAATCATCTAAAAAAACTCATATTTATTTGAACATTGATATACTTGATATAATTCATCAGTTTATAATCCACACACAATAACATTTATGGATTTCGAATTGAGGTCCTATATTATTCATGAACATTACTATAATAATCCTAATCATTTTTTGGAATTTCATATTGATTAAAAATCATTAAATTAACCGTTATTCAATTTTATTTAAAATAGGAAGAATTATTTTATTTCTATCATCCAGAATCATTTCAATTAAAATAAGGACTATGATTATCAACATTCATTTTGTAGAATGATCCATTCAAAAATGTAATTATTTGAATAATTATATTATGTGTAATGTATAACCCATACTACATCATTCTTACGAGGTGGCCTGGGTAAATCGGTTACAATGTCCATAGAAACATCATCCTGTTTCCACTCTGGAATGGACAACAGGTGCAAAAACCCAGAAGGATGCTTATGTTATTCCTTCACGTGCTGACCGGTGGAACAACGCGTGATAAAAGCGGCTATCTCCCATTTCATGATAGGCCACCAGTACTATTGTCACAAATCACGATACATTTTGGTGATTCTTGGGTGAAATGCCCATGATGAGGCGTGAAAATACCTCATCAGCTCCTCTTTGATGTTTCCTGGGACCCATACACGCCCACGGAACAATAATTTATCACCTTCCTGCACGATCCAATCTTTAGAGGAATCATTAGTGACACTTTCTCGTAGAACACTGCCTTCTGGATCTGATAATTGTCTAGCCATGACCCTTTCCAAAAGATTAGACATCACCGATAAGGCTGAGAGAATAGTCTGAACTTTATCCTCCTAAACCTAAATGTGCATCTCTGAAAATAGGACCATCAGTTTCCACTCCTCATTAGATTCTGGAACCACTTGCGACGGAGTTTTTCGACTTAGCGCATCAGCAACTGAATTTCCATTCCCATGAGCGTAGGCCAACTCAAAATCAAAGGATTTCAGGTACTCGACCTAGCTACATTGCCTGACATTTAGATCCTGCTAAGTGAAGATATATTTGAGGCTTTTTTTGTCAGTTTATACCACATAGTTCTCTCCCGACAAATAGTGTCTCCAATAGCGTAAGGCATGTACAACTTCTGTGATCTCAAGGTCCTATGTCAGATATTTCCATTCATGGGGATTTATGTGAAGAGAACCATAATAAACGACTCGCTCGTCCTGCATCATGAAAACTCCAATCTTGATACCTAATGCATCACAAAAGAATGTATAAGATGTTCCTGGCTCCAGAAAGATCTGTATCGGTGCTGATGTTAGTCTACCCTTCAGTTTCTGAAAAGCTACTTCACAAGGTTCTGACTAATCGAATGTCACCCCTTTTTGGTCAAATCTGTATGCGGTGCTTCTAGGCATGAAAATACTTGAATGGAATCCATATAATATCCATCAAGTCTGGATGATCTCTTGATATCAAAGACATTCTTGGGCTTCTCCGAAGAAACTACAGTACTCACCTTATCAGGGTCAACTGAAACTCCAGACTCAGAAATAATGTGACCCAGGAAGTGATCCTTATTTATCCAAAAGTGGAATTTACTGATCTTAACATAAAGATGATGATCTATTAGTGTATTCTTCATGATCTAAAGATGGGTTTCATGGTCGTGTCTCGAGTGTGGATATACTAAGATATCATCCACAAATACAACAAAAAACGAATCAGGGTATGGGTGAAAAATCGGATTCATAAGAGCCACAAACAATACAGGTGCATTTTTAAACCCAAACGACATGACTAGGTACTCATAGAGACCATACCTGCTCCCAAATCTCGTGTGAGGTATGTTTGAAGCCTAACATTCACCTGCTGATAGCCCGACCTCAAATATATATTTGAAAACACTTTCTCTCCATGGAGCTGATCGAAGAGGGCATCAATTCAAGGCAAAGGATACCGATTCTTTATAGTCACCTGATTCAACTTATGATAATCCATGAAAAGTTGAAGGGTACCATCCAACATCATGGAAAATATAACCGGTGATCCCCAAGGAGAAGTATTGGGACATATAATGTCTTTTGATTCCAGGTCCCCCAGTTGACTGTAATTCTCCAGAAGTTCCGTAGGTGCCATCCTATAAGGAGGAATGGTCACTGGTGCTGGTCCTGGTATAAGCTCAATAGTAAACTCCACATCTCACACTAGAGGTAGACCATGGAAATAATCAGGAAATACATCACTGAAATGCTCCACCATAGGAGGATAAGAAAAGGGTTGTAACCCCTGGTCATCGAGATAAATACTGGCAACCTGTGTCGTGACACCACCTAAACATTGGTGTTCCGGTCATGCTCGTGTCGCACTAGGATCCCATTCACACTTATGCATATCCATGTCTCCCTCTTGTGATGTAAACTCCACCCTCTGATGATATAAGTCAATCCGAGTTCCATAGGTAATTAACTAGTCCATCTCGACTATTACGTCAAAACAGGTCATATTCAGAACATACTGGTTCCACATTAAAAGAAAACTGCCCACCTCGAGGGGTAAATTCTGACAACGATGAACGCCCTCTGCACTTATACCGAATAGGGTATCCAACTTGATCATACCATGATATGACTCAACATTGAGGCCAAAACTCTCGATAATCGCCTCCGATTTAAAAGAGTGAGAAGCTCCTCTGTCAAACAAAGAAGATAACAATGTAGAGGTAACTAGAATCGTACCTCGTATAGTAGATGGTTTGGTGTACTGCTCTTGTGGAATAGGCTCGACGGCATTCAACTGGACGACACCACGACCCTGAGTCACAGCCCTGCTACCATGAGCAGACCCGCCCTGCTAGGGTCGAGAGTCATTCTCTAGATTACCTCTACCTCAACTGCCGCCACAGCCAGTTCGACTAGCGATATTCCAGCCGCCTGACTGACATGATCCTGTCAATCCAGCACCAGATCATGGAGTAGGTAAAGATCCCTGCTCACTGAACCCTGGGGGAAATGTCTTGTAGAATCGGTGGAGGGGACCCAACCTACCACAACTTATGCACTCCACTGGATTTCATGTACACTGCCTCTTCATATGTCCTGGCACCCCAAATTGGTGACTGATAGGAGTACCACTTGAGAAATGGGTCTGACCACCACTAACACTGTGAGAGTCCTCAAAACACCACTTCTTCCGAGAAGTAGATCCACAAGAACCCTTCGGTGCCGAACCATCCTGGTTCACACTATCCGCTTCTCTTAAGTTCCCCTCTGTGATCAATGCCTGATTAACAATTTCTGAAATGGTCGTCAACCTGAACACGTTAACCTACGACCGGATGTTGTAACATATCCCATCCTCAAAACTCTAAGCGGCCGTGAAATCATCAGAAGCTAGTGTAGGCTAAAAACATTGTAAATCAATGAAACGAGATGAATATTCTATGACTTTAATGGTCCCTTATTGCATATTCATAAACTCCCTAGCTTTATCAGCACTCACAGTTTGGGGAAAGAAATAATCGTAGAAGACAGTCTGGAAATCAGTCCAGATCATATCTCTCTACTATCTCGACTGGGTGATGACATCCGACCATCTTTTGGCTGAACCACGTAGCATATAAGTTATGATCATGACCATCCACTCTGAATGCGTCTCATTATGCTTGAAGATGGTCAGAATAGCTTCCAACCAGGACTCTACAGCAAGTCGTCCACTATCTCCTGCAAAAGTAGGAGGATGATGCGACTGAAACTCCCGAGTCAACTCCTCCATACTCATGACAGGTCGCAATCTACCTTGCATACTCTGTGTCATACACAAGTAGTTATCATAGAACATGGAATCGGCACCCGTCTCAGGAATAGCAAGAGTCTCCACAGGTGGCTCGACAGGAAGATCAACTGGCGGCTCCGGGCCGGCCACCTCTGGAAAGTGATCGTCGCCACCTTCAACACACACACCAAGAGGACATCTCAGAGGAATAGTGCTATAATGCCAAATGAACATCTTGAAAGAAGGAACCAACAAAATTAAAGGCAGAACTCTAGATTCTAGGACATGTACTATGAATTCCTACCCTTATGATCACCTATCCACACCCATAGGAATTATTAATAAGGCATGGAACTTTTCCAATATAACTCAGTCCAGTGAAATGGAATATCCTAGCCCATAAGGGCCCATACTCCTCATGGACCGAATTATGACACACACATGTATGTCAGTTCTCATTTACTTGATCTAATCATGCATATAAATTTCTTTTATAGAAAATAATTGGTTCAGATGGAAATTTGTTTTTCCGATCCATACGTGCTCAAACACCTTATGAACCAAATAGTGACACCCACTTAAAATTGCATCATTCCTCAAATCACAACATGCATGAATGGGTAGCATAGTTTCACACAAATTATCAAGTCATGGAAATAAACAACAGACAATGCTCACTGAAAATTTAAATGTGGAATGGTAATATGCATGGCCTAATCATATCGTCCCTAACATGATGCATGCTCTAATGCATAACCCTCATTTCATTGGGTAGAACCATGAAATCCAAATTTCACCATCGCAAATCTCAATAACATCACAAAACATGTGATGCACCCAACGGTGAGACGATATCAACAATAAATAGCAGAATTATTAACAACTTAAATTTTCAAATTGTTCTTTTCCACGTACATGGGTTCACAACACCCAAGCACGGATCATGGATAAGTACCTAAGCGTTCCCATTCTACATGTTTATTGTCTCCAAACAGTAAATCAAGAAATAAAGAAAAACCTATGATACAACTTTGTGACCTCCCGGGCCCGGCTGCCCCTTAACCCGAGCCCCGAGCCCAGTTGGACACATGACCCCTGGCTCATCTCCCCATAGGCCAGGGGCTGCCGACTCGCAGTGGGGGTGTAATGGTAAGTCAGTTGAATGATCGTTCCCCCATGAAAGAGTACGCAGCAGAATAGCAACAAGTGATACAAATAGCAGAAGCACAATCAATGGAAAAACAAGAGAAAAAGGGAAACACACAAACAAACAACAGAGGTAAGGAAAATCCTGATAAATATACCTAATCCACATAGGCAGTATGTGATACAAAATGGATGCATGGAATGCTAGTACGATGGAAATAGAAGACAAACATACTATACAATAATACAAAAATATCAAATGTAGTCAATGAAAATATCTAGCCATGCTTGATCCTCTGCTCTGGATCTCCATCTAGAACATACATGTATCAACAAACTGAAGCTGGGACTTTCCCCAAGTAGTACATGCAGTAGTAAAGTATACATGGGTGCCCAAGTGGTCACCTGGGTAGGTTGTGAGACATGTCTTAGTAGGCCACCAAAAACGATGTCTACATGTAGTCCAAATAGGTGTTCGCAAGAAAAGTTAGTAATATAATGAAAGTAAGTAAAGAAAAGTAAATAAACAAACCTCCTGCTAAGGTTCCGGAAGGACACCTGGCCAGTCTACCTGCTTCAGCTCTTGGCTGGTAAACTGAACAATCACGAGATGTATAAGTACATAGATATAGGATATCATTTACATGAGTTAAACATTCCTCTCATACATGCTTATCACATACGTATAAGAATCACTGGCCCGAGGTAAAAATTCCTCTCGTCCACAAGCACTGTAACCGGCCTAGGGTAGAAATGCCTCCCACCCGTATCGGTTATATGGTCATGAGGTATAAATGCCTCTTTTCCTCAATCAATATAGCTAGTGTGGTGTAGAAATGCCTCCCATCAATAATGGTTATATAGGCACGAGGTATGAATTCCTCTTGTCCTGAAGTATTGAGAATAATCTGGAACGAGGTAAGAATGCCTCCCGCCCAACACACTGGTTATCACATGCAGGTCAACAAATCAGAGCATAACCATTCACATCACATTATATAAGTAAAACCTTTTTATATCATATCACAATATCAAATAAATGCATATTCATCTTATAATATCATAGAATCAAAGCATGGGATACATGCATTTCAATTCATTAAAGGGTTTCAGGCTCTATCATCCTAGCCAACCTCTATCCAAGTCATCTCATTTTCCGAACATGGTAAATTCCATTTCAAGACAGATCACTATGGTTCAAAGGTAAAAAGGGACAATTCTAAAGGAATAACACCTATCGTTGACCACTCCTGGTCCACAACAAATCAAAACACCCTAATAAGGTTGGATTCATAACTCTTATACCACATGTGTGATTTAGATAGGAAGAAGTCATTATGAATATGGGGTTTGGCGAAAGACAAACCATATCACGACAGAAATAACACAATAATGTGAAAACCCAAAAAAGAAACCACATGACCACCTAACTTAGAGTTGTAGGTGTATGCTCGGTTGATATAAACCTCAGATTCACAATAGATTGGAAGAGATCTGAGTTCCAGTCCAATGACCTGAAAATAGGGCATATGATCCTTCACCAAAATAACAAGATGAAAGACAATATTTAAGGAGGAAAGAAGCTTAGGTGTGGTTATCCTTACCGAGGGTGATCCAACACCTCCAACAGATCGAGATTCGGACATCGAACGAAGAAACGACAAGGAAATGAGAGAGGAGAGGGTTTTGGAGCTCAAAGGATGCTCCCCTGTGTTCTGTCCGCTGGAAGGTGAAAGAGAGAATAGGTTTAGGCTTAAATAGAATTATGGGCAAAAAGGTAAATTTTACCTTGATCTGGGTCGCACGGTTTAGGCACACGGTTTACCAAACTGTGCACAAACCGTTCAGACATCCCGGCGTCCAGTAAAATTTTCTCACAGCTTGGGCGCACGGTTTACCGAAACCCTGCACAGAACCATGCGCACCTCACTGCTTCCAAAACAAAGGCCGCACGGTTTACCCAAACCGTGCGCAAGTCGTGCGCAGGCCGTGCACCCTTGTCTGCAAGCCCATTTTTAAAACTCTCCGGCTCTGAACCAACCCCAGACACTCCCTGTAACATCCATAGAACATTACACACATTAAACAAGATTAAAGGATAGATTGGAAAGAAGAAGTAATGTTCATACCTTTTCCCAAGAGTCTGGTCGTTACATATGTCAATATTCAATTGATTTGATTGATAGCTTAATTCTCTTATGCTCTAAAAGAATCAATTTTTTTAATTTTTAGTATTATATTTTAATTGTGTGTTATAGTAATATCCATCATAGTAAAAAATCATCTAAAACAACTCATATTTATTTGAACATTGATATACTTGATATAATTCATCAGTTCATAATCCACACACAATAACATTTACGGACATTGAATTGAGATCATATTTTATTCATGAACATTACTCTAATAATCCAAATCATTTTTGGAATTTCATATTGATTAAAAATCATTAAATTCACCCATATTCAATTTTATTTGAAATAGACAAAAATATTTTATTTATATCATCCAGAATCATTTCAATTATAATAAGGACTATGATTATCGACATTCATTTTGTAGAATGACCCATTCGAAAATGTATTTATCTGAATAAATATATTAATTTTAATGTATAAGACCAAATAAATATAAAAAATTCTCCAATCCTGGTTAGAAAAATTGACACAATATTGTATAATATCACATTAAAAATGGTATAAGAATTAAATTTTGAATTAGAAAACTCTTACATAAATTTAAATAAAATATTATAAGGGTCACAATCTGTTCTAAAATTATCTAAATTGTCACTAACTAGACAATTTGATGTTTATGGTCAATATATACTCTCAAAATAATATTTTTTCATCTTTTTGGGACATTTTATGGTTATTAATATTTTCATAAATCGTTTTAAATTATTTCTCAACTATTAATTAATTTTTACATCATCAAAATATATGTCATTAATGTAATGATTTATTTTATAACAATTGAAATTAAATTAACATGATAAGTAAATAAAATTTATATTTTAAATGATAATTTATAATCAAATTTATCTTCTCTATAACATTATATAAAAATACATTATTTATTAAAATTTTATTAAATAATATTTTAATTTCCATTAAAAAACAAATTAAATATCCTAATCTCATCTACATGGCTTCAAAAGGACATTATTTCAACCAATGTATGATTTATTTCTAATTACAGTTATCCAATGTTATTAATACAATTGTTAGGGAAATTTTATAATATTATTCTTACCCTTAACTACTTGTTTTACACTTTTATAGTATTAATAAAAATTACTGAAGATACTATTAATAATTCCTAAAAATAGAATAAAATTGATATTTTCATAATTTGGACCCACATTTTCTAAATATAGAACCCATTTTTCATAATTCAAAACACATATGTCACTGTAATTTTTTAAAATAAAACATGTTGGAAAGAGAGAATGAGATTTAATAGTAAAAACATTGAAAAAATTTGAAATAATTTAAGATATAAATTCAATATAAAATTAAATCTAATTTCATACATTATATTGCATGATGAAAATATATATTATTTATACTTTAAAATAATTCAATATTATAATTTATCCATATAAATTATTTCGAAGAAAAAACATGTTTTCAAATAAAATTTTGTGTATTTTTACAGTTCATCAAAATTTTAATATTATCATAATCATATTAAAATTTAGTCCAAAATGAATATTTATATGTTTCATATTATGAACACAAATATTATATAATTGAAAAATTATTAATATTTAAAAATCATAATTTAAAAGGGGTTATACATTAAAATGTAGATAATTACCCTTTTTAAAAAATAATGGTTTTAATACATTAAAGAGGATTTTTTCAAACCCAATGAAAAGTATATCACTTGGATGAATATAAAAAATATTTAATTAAGTATATAAAATATATATTTTATTAATATCATTAACTAATGATAATTCATTCAATTTAATAATACAAAAATGAAATTATACAAATATATAGATATATTCATAAATAATTTGTATGGAATGACTTCACCATGGGATTTCATAAGATGGTTAATTTTATTCTTTATAACCTTAAAAAATATGTTAAAATGGTCATTTTATAATAAGGAACCTCATGGTTTGTTTAAAGTCAGGATTTGATACAACACATGATGTTGAAGAATTAACCATTTTAGGGAAAATATTTCAAAAAAACAATTAAATGTTATTTCATGTAAATTATCACAAGGTCATAATTTGATGAATGATATAGAATACCCTCATACAAATAGGTTTCAAAAAATAGGACCCAAAATTATATCAATAATATCCACATAAATCATTTGTGTCATAATATGTTGGAATCAAATTTTCTACAATGGTTAAAATCCAAAAAATAGTAATTGAATTTCTGGAAAAAATTTCCCTTTCATCTAGTCAGCTACACTAGGGCACAATTATTTTCCTAATTATAATTTCATAATAATAAATTATATTGTCTCTAATGTCTCGAACCCAGATTCCACTCAATAGTTCCCTATGTTTTTTGGCCCCAAGGCCTCAAGCTCATAGTGACCAATGAAAGAGGCTTCTAATTAGAAGTGAGGGACTATGTGTGTCCATAGGGAGACAATTTCATAATAAATATAATGTATGAAAACTTAATATCAAGAAAAAAGTAGTAGAAGTAGTAAATAATACAATTAATAGGTGTAAAATGAAACATAGTTTTATAACCAATTCTAGTGGTAACCTTATATAAAAACATATGAAACAAGAAATATGTCTCTAATAAATCATAAAAAATGAATAAAATGTAGGTATACAATATATTTAACAAAAGTACAAATAGAAAAAAGAATCCTAGTAAGAATCACAAGACTCATCTCAGTCCAATTATAGCATTCTACAATGAAGAAATAAGAACCCGTAGAAGGTCTCCTTCCATTTTCAATAAGTTGAACTATATAATCTATTTGCATACGCAAGGTTATCCGAATAGTGCATGAGGCACAATCCAAGTAGGAAACCACCTTGGAAGTTCCATCCACATAGTGAATATCAATAAAAACAATGATGATATAGATATTGAAAAAGGAAAGGATGTACTCAAAATTAGTCATTATATAATATATTGTTCCCATTTTATAACAAAATAAATTATTCAAGATCATTTATGCAATTTTAATCTGAATGAATAGTTATCCATGTATTGATTATAACATACTCATTTAACGAAACATGTCATTTAATCAATAAGTATATGATACTAGAATTAATCAAAATGTACCTTGTTAAAACATGTGTCCAAGGAGACCTAATTAGTCTATCCATGTAGTTATAACTAAAATATGAATCCTGTAGGAACCAATGTTTTTGAATTAGATGAAATTCTGAGGGAATTTTGAATTTTAAGTAATTACTAAGCATTTCATTTTTATAATAGAACATTAGAAAATTATATTGAAAATTGGGATGTTTAAAATTGTCGATTCCTTGCTTGAATAGAGGCCTAATAAAATTCATATAAAACATAGGGAGTTTCTGATGCACTATACATGGGAAATATATGTATTTAATGGACTTGCAGGGGGCTGAAGGACTGCGAATCATGTAGCATAAAACTAGGAACCGGTGGATTTTTTTTTGGGGTTAGTGGCATTTTCACAGTATGTTCATATTTATGCTAACCATGTGTGACAAACCATGCAGAAGGAGTCTCATAAACATAGGGGTGCTGCATAGTGGGCACATTTGTTTCCAAACTGTGTGGCTCAAATAGGGTGGGACATGCTATTTTGAAAATGAGATTTAATTTAATTAAATTAAAATAAAATTTAAAAACTAAAATATAATATTCCTCTCCAATACCCTCTTATTCAATGGCCAACATCCCACGGAGCTCTCCCTTAAGTGATGCTACCCCCTCTAGGTCCCTCCCCGAATCTTTGTTTTTGGATTTATTTCTACACATTTTCTATTCGAATAACCAAGGTAAAATACCTCCTTCATTATACACCCTATGTCAGTCTTTCATTTGGCATATTTATCACCATATAGTGTGTATCTGAATCCTTATGGTTGCTTTTGATCCTATTTTTTTTATTTATTTTTGGTCAAGGTCGTGTAGATGTCCTCTCGAGTCCCATTGGACCATGTTCAGACAACACCCGCTGATGCCGCTGCATTTTGAGTGGTTTTGGTCTCCTACTATTGTTTTGAGGTATGTTTTTATACCATTATTTTTTCCACCTGCATTATATTATTTAGTGGTGTTTATAGTACCAATTGCAATTTTTTAGGGATCTTTGTTCATTTTCCATGTGCGCACATGCACTTTTCCAATGAATGAATATATATAGATATATATATCTTCCGTGTGCATGTTCTCACATGGTGTGGGTAACACATGTATATATATTTATATGTTCAAGGGTGAAATAAGGCTATTTATTGGTTATAATTCTTGGTTGGGACATCTTATGTTGTTGGGTCCTCAACCTTGATTTAATTAATATTTTTAGAGGTGCTTTACATTTTACATTGGAGAATTTGAACAGTTATTCCCGAATCAGATGAACTTTTGAGAAAAATAATTTTATTGAACACAAAATAATTTGAGATGAATGGATTGTTTGATAGATGACATGAACTACTCTCAATATGTCTTGAATGAAGTAGTGGGAACATTGAGTTGATTATACCCCTTGGGTCTTGATTATGTGGGATTACATGGGCCATACAACCCCGTGGATCTGACTTGCTTGGAATCACATATGAAATGTTCATACTTATTCTCCTAGGACTCCAACTAGTGCCTAGACATATTTTCCACTATGAAACCAATGTGAATCAATGGTGATGCCTTGGATGAGTTATTTGGATATAGCATATTGTGGTCTAGAATTGTTATTTGAATTCATTGGAAGTGAATCATGGATATAGAAATTCGTTTTTGACATATCATTACATGGAATGACTGTGATGTATGAGCTATATAGGAATATATTCCTTGGATGTTTGAATCCTTGATTGTGATTATTCGACAAGGTCGTGATGATGTGACATGTTTGATGAACAACACGATCATGTAACTTATTTTTTCAATACATGCAGGTGCTTTATTATAGGATCTTGACATATTTCAGTAGGGAGCCCTGTGGGGCTATGTTGGTATAAATATCTTAACAAATCACATGCCATAGGTATTTAATCATTTCATTTTATTCATTCATATTGACCTACACAGTACCCATTTTACATATTGATCCTATTAGTTTGGGTGTGACGCCATGGGTGCTTCCCTTCTGAGATGTTATCTCACACCTTACTCAGGTTCCATTGGTACCCAAGTAGACACTTCTTTTTTTCCGAGCTATGGATATATGTTAGTGTAATTTTCACATATACCTGGGTGTTAATAAAAAAGAGCAGAGATAGGGATCAGGATTCTCTATATGATTGATGTTGGGAGATGTTATCATTATTTCATTATTATACCAACATTTATATCATATTTTTTTGTTTACATCATTCAAATATTTTATCATCAGTGGAATTCATGCATTGTATAAACTTTAATTGTCCATATTTACATATTCTGTGGATATTACAATAGTATTCCACTATTTTACTTAGTGATTTTATCAACATCCAACTTTATTAGAGTTTTATTATTTAGTTATTGATGTGGAATCTGAGAATGATGGTATATTCTTCCCACTGAACTACCTGAAAACTCTTGTGGCTAGTCGGGTACCGATGGTGTACAAGGAGACATTGTAGGTCATGTGGCGAAGTTTCTGGAAATCGGTATAATGTCATGTCAGATAAGGATGTAACAAAGTGGTATTAGAGGGGGGGTTTTTTCTATGTTCTTTCAATTTGGGATAGTGTACAATTGACTTGTAATGTTACGTCACATGGTAGATATTTATGATTGGGACTGATGACCTGACACACATGGAATAAAAAAATGGAAAAGGCTAGTAATTAATGTTTATATAGTTATATATTAAAGTTGACATGATTACACCTTAGATGATTGGTGTATTTTCATATACTTATTGATTTTGAATGATTTGTGATTTTCCCATAGTATAATATAAAATTTATATAGAATTACATGAATCATATTCAGAAAAAAAATGTCACATTCCATGATTATGATGTGCCATCTAGTTTCATTGTGGGATGCCTTCTAATATTGGACATGTGACCTTTCTGTAATGACATGCCTTTGATTTCCTTTGGCAAGCCTACTTGTATGACATGTTTATCTGATTATATACCATCTCGCTTCTGATTTTATATTTTTTTTGTTATCCCCTGCTTCTGTGTTATAGAATTATTTTTCATTAGTGCTTACAATAATATACTGGATATTGTTTTTATATGTTAAAATGATCTCATGGGATGAACATTGATGGTTGATTTTACAATGGGGATATTTTAAATTATAAGGTGTTTGTGTGCCTTATAACTAGGAAAAGGGTAACCCATATATTTGATTAATTGAAAAAGTGCATGCTAATGTTATTTAGTTAAATGGAATTGAATGTGAATAACGATTGAAAATTATCATTTTACGTAGTGCATGGATGCTTCTGGAATTGTGAAATGAAAACCCATAATAAATTTAACAGAATGATGATTTTGAAATGGTGTAATGTGAATCCCAATATGTTATTAACCTAAATGAATTAATATGTTAAAAAGGTATCCAAATGTTTCATGTAATGTGTATGATTTCTTTATGGATTCGTATATGGCCACATATATCGCAACACTTTTATAATTATGATAATTTTATATTGTAATAGGGTTTAATAAATTAATCAAATTGTTGTACATGATTGAACTAGTTCATTTATTGCAAGATTTTATATAATACCCCTTTGAGGGTGTTTTGAGGCAATCTATGGAATAACCCTTTTAGGATATTTTAAATCATTTGATGTATAATGGTTGCACATGGGGTTTCTTTTTGAAGAATATGGGTTGAAAAAATGGGAACCTCGGAGGCCTCCCTTTTTGGTTAAAAGGGATATAGATGATAAATTTCTTGTTTATGATGGAATTAATTTCAAAGTTAAATGTTTAATAAGGGAGTCTGTTATAAGGTGAATTTTATTCACATGCGAACTGTATAAAACCAAGTGTCATGTCTATGAAATGGAACATGTGGTTTTTTGGAAATTCATTCAAATTATTATGGTTGAAATGAATTATTGAAATGTATTTTAATTGTATCATAATGTGGTAACCTCTGTTTGAACCCTCTCAGATCGGTAGATTTAAATTTTTTTATGATATGATTTTAAAGGAATATTTGGTGTTCATCTGTAGGATGTTTAATATAATAATGGCATAAAATGAAAAAGTGTATCTTGAGCTGAGTGAAAAATGTTTTTGGTGACATAGGGACAGGGTTGATGTGTATGATTTGTAAGGTAAAAAATGTGGTAGGTATAACCCTTTGAGTTTTATATTTGTTTCATCAATTATGATATTTTGATTTTGGTGTCTTTTAAGTGATTTTTTATGTATTAGGACTCATGTATTTTACTGAGACACCCATTTTCGAAGGGTTGGTCATTGTATCTTGACTTCGGATTTGGGAACATGCATCTAGGAATACATGGTTCATCATGTTAGACATGCCTTCTGCATGGACGGATGCTTAGGAGGTCATGTTAAAAACACTTTTCATAGTTGAAGGATGAATATTTATTTTGATAGTCGGTTTTATAGTTGTTTGAGAGTATGATCCATGGTATTTCATGAACTCAGTGTCTTATGTGTTGGCTTACACAATAACTATCTGTTGTGTAATGATGTTGCAGAAATGTTGAGTCTAGTTTAATCATTAGATTTGTGCAGTAGAGTACATTATTTGGTCAAAACTATAGTAGTGTAACTATGGATTTATGGTAAAATCATCCCACTTATCGAGAGGACTATTTGGGATTCGGTTGTTTTTACATGCCGGTCGGCCTGAATTCATCTTCCATGAAATGTTATTTGATGTCGCGATCAAGGTTCCTGAAACATCACATGTGTGTTTAAGTTGTTTTGAGCTAGTAAACTTGTGAGTGTTTAGTCTTTTATTTTTATGATATGTACACTACTAAGGTGTTTAGTATTACATCATATCTGGTTCATTCCTCCATGATTACATGGCAGTAGGATTTTGATTTGGTCGGTGGCCTGCACAACCTTTTTGAAACTTGGTATTTATTGGAATATTTTTAGAGTTAAATCTTCAATGAACATGAATACCTCAGGTGGTATAGTCATTGGGATTTAGTTGATGATGTGTTTGTAGGTGAAGCCATGTTTTATTAAATTTGACTAATAGTGGTTCGACTGATCTTATCAGTTTACCCTTAGTGTATTCTTCTAAAAAAGAAGAGAATTTCATCTATCTTGATGTCGTCCCCAATTCACTAAGATTGCATCAGTTAAATGTCCCACTAATGTTTAAATGTAGTAGGATTGTTTCATGATCTCATTCTTGGATGTATGTGGGATGTCTGGTTCATTGGCTTATACCTTTACTCATGTCGAGACATTACCCTATTAAAAGATCCTAGTGATGGATTTCTCATGAAATGAAACTAGATGCCGGGTAAGTAATTCATTGTGAACTCTTGTTTTAATTGATTAATTCCTTGTAGAGTAAGGAAATGGAGTTCATTTTGAAATGTATTAACCATTTATGTCGAGCATCTTTTATGATGGTTATCCATGCATGGCTTGGTTTTCCCGTTCTTCTTGTTATTTACGGTTGGTCAGGGAATAATTTTTAAGGAAGGTCACCCGTTCATGGGATCGTGTGGTTATTGGGTTGACATATTCTTTCGAAGAATGAAAATGTGGCAATTTAAATTCCAATACCCTTGGTGTAAATCACCCATGGGCGGGCCACTAGTGGAAAATATATATATACCCATGGTTTTAAGAAAAACATTGGTTATAGGGTTTCCCTATACCCATGGTTTTTGAAAACCATGTGTATAGGTATAATATTCCAACCTATACATATGGTTTCACCCAAAACCGTCTGTATTTATTTTTATGATGACCTATACCCATGATTTTCCAAAACCATTTGGGAAAACATACCTATAGCAATTCTTTTTTACAAAACTGTGGGTATAACTGTATATTTAAAGGCATACACCCATGGGTTTTTCAAAATCTATGGTTATGGTGATTTTGTTTCTAATACATATACCCATGGTTTGGGAAAATCGTGGATATAGGTTTCCCGCATTGTTTCGGCAAAAAATATGCAGGTCAAAAAAAATTGGTGGGAAAACATATACCCATTGTTTTCCACACTATTCCAAGAGTTTGAAATAATACACTTTGGAAGATATGAACAAGAAAACAAATAAATGGTGTAGGTTGATTGGTGAGTCTTTATATAGTAAATCTGTGAGTTTCAGGATCAAAAATCATGCATTACATTTCATTCATATACAATGAGTTAGAATACGTGTAATTTCATCATAATATGAAAAAAATATTAATATATTTAGAAAAATATTTTTGTAATTTAATGTATGTGTTGTAGTTTAAGTGGTGAGGTGCATCGAGTGTAAAGAGCAGTTTGCTTAATGAATATATGCAAGACTTCCAAGCCTGATTTTTTACTAAATTTATACCCATGGTTTTAAAACCTTGGGCAATAAGAATTGACAACACGACAATAGGTTTGATGCTTAGATAGGGTGGGAAAAAAAGCTATGCCCACAGTTTGGAAAACCATGGATATAGTCTATGGGCCTATCCTGATGCCTCAGATTTCCCATTGTTCCCAAAATCGTGATAATGGCTATATCCATGGTTTTTGGGGCTATACCCACATTTTTCAACTATGGGTAGAGGTAATTTTTCCAGTAGTGGGTGGTTAAAGATAATATGACAAGTTTGTGCCTTTGGTTTTGTGGGATTGGTTTAATTTATTTTCGATGTTTTGGTTTGAGTTTTAGCATTGCATTGAGTCAAAAAAAATATCTTTAGGATAAATCCTCTTTAATTGTTAACGAAAAAATACTCCTAGTCATCTTTTATTTCATGTATGACTATAAAATAACTATCATAATTTACTCCCAATATTTTTGGGTATTTATCCTAAATTTTTAATTCAAAACTCAACATTATACATATTCTTATTATGAGGAATAATGTGTTCTTACTTGTAATACTATGTATAGTGATAGTGGATCCTCATTCAAAATTTAATATAGATTCATTTTTTTCATATGGACATCCATAAATATTTTATTATAGGTGAATTTTTACAAAATTTAAGACAAAATTTATTTAAGTGGTGAATATTATTACTTGAAATTTCACACTCCAATTTCCATAAAATATTTTACATTTTTAGCTAGTTCGTTGAAATACATTGAAATGATCCATGACATAATAAAAAAAATTATAAAAAAAACATATAGTAGATTAAAATATTATAATGATTTATAAATTCATACAAAATAATATTAAGACTACATAATGTTTTAAAATGTATTTTTTCAATAAAAAAGATATTTCTCCTTATATATTGTGTTTTCATTTAAAATATAAATTTATATATTTAAGAATTATAATTCTATAAAATAATATTCACTTTTAAATGAATCAGTTTAATATATATTAATGGGGATTTTTTTAGTTTTTCTAAAATGATTGATTTTTAGGTGAATGGTGAATATTAATGTAATTATGATAATACCATCATTTTTATGAATTAAATGTTTTTAAAACATATTTCATATAAAAATATTGATTTATAAATTAAATTAATTTTACTAAAACTTATAATTACGTATTTATAAACCTATTTGTTGTCATATTGTAATTATATATGATATTTTATTATAGAATAATATATAATCACTTATATTAATGATTAATTTTCAACACATGTAAGAATTAAATAAAAAAATATTCTTTTATTTTGACTTATTTGGTCATATTAAGTAACAAAGATATTTTACATTTTTACAAAAATATTATGATTACTAAGATTAATGTTAATGATCATGATAATAGAAAACTATTATTTTCAATGAATTTTTTCATTAATATTATGTAAAATTTATGGAATAAATTATATTAATATATACTTAGAAAATTACTTGAATATAATTATTAACTATATATATAAATATTTGACCACTATATAATTTGTAAATCAAGACTAAATAATTGTAGAGACATTAATAATGAAAATAATATTTTTCATTAAAATAATTTTTCTATATAAGAAATGTTTTAATTTTAATGTTACATTTATATTATTTGGTAATTAAATTATTTAAAATGAATATTATAAAAAGTTTTAATAAACCCAATTTTTGTAAAAGAGTTTATTTTATATTAATAATAAATCATACATTACATTGGTAAATACAGTTAATAATAATAAACAATGTAAAAATTATAATATATGGCTAAATGAAATAAAAAATGATTAAAAAGTTTTTGGAAAAACATAATTGAGGATTTTTCAATCAAATATCATCAAAAACTATATAATTAATATCTTTTCAAGTTATTTATCCTTGAATGATGTAAATATATCATTTAATAGTAATGGGAATTTAGAAAAGTATAATTTTCATCACTTTTGAAATTGGATCACTTCCACCAAATCAATTATCTACTATCCATTGAAAATATACATAATAACCTAACCAATTTTTCTCTCCTCAAATTACTATTCATATACTATATCTGTATTCATTAAAAGTTAAAACAATCCCATAAATTCAAATTAATTCATCAATAGGATGTTCATGCACTCCTTTTAAGTATTACAATCTCTGAATATCTTCCTTTTACTCAATTACATTCAATCCTTCCCAAGAAATATTAAAATAATTATATCAATGTATTTTTCGAAGAAGGATGAGATCCTTTCTAGATGGAAAAGTATCATTTATTTAACAGAAACAAAAATAATGAAGTATATAGAAATGATATATATTAATTATCTCTTAGAAAGGGAGAGATAAATTACCCATGTCATTTATTAAGACTTAATTGTTATCTAGAAGTGTCCCCTTTATTAGTAATCCCATCAAATATAAAATTAGCTTTTGGATTAGAATGTATGAAAATGTGGATAATTTATTGATATATTCATCATGAATTTGATACTTTTAGTATTTAACATCTATGATTGATGAATTGTTACATTTTTTTTTCTTACATAGTGAAGGTGGAGTCACATTACCACCATCAATTACAACAACCACATTTCATTTACATGTCATCCATGTCTGTCAGACTGAGTTTTTCTGCTTCATGATATGTGGAATTTTGACACAATCTATAGAGGTATCCCATTACTTCACCTATATGATTTATAAACATAGATGTGATTCTATAAGGTCCTAGATTAGATCTTGAAGCTGAATCCGTATTTTATTTAATCCATCCATGAAAGGGAGGAATCCACATCCCATCAATAGTTCTAAAAGTTCGTTTGAAATTACTTATAATTCCAAGCCACATCAGAATAATAATATCATAGATGGAGACATTGAAGTGAATATTTTTTATTTAAAGCACATAATACCCATAACGTATGTGAGAATCATTTTTTTATCTATTTTAAGAGAGGGATCATTTAATAGGGCTCGAAGTGATGTTTTTTGGAATGACTCTAGAAAATCATCAATTCAAATAGTATAAGAAATGTTCCTTAATACAGTGTAAGTAATACAATTCCAAATTAGATGATTAATGTCATCCATGTAATGATTGAAAAATGACCCACTCAGATCCTAATGAAACAAAAAAAAAATTGATGGAATGATTCAATTCGAATATTGGAGGGAACTATCCTTTATGTGAGGTTGAATATGGAAGTATGTTTCTTCCTTTTATTAAAATTTCATGTAAATGTTCTCTCAGGAATATGTCAAGAAGAAAGGTAATATTTTTTTGAAAATGAATCTCCCATTATATGTTTATTCCAAGATGTTGATTTAATCACACAATAAGAAATTATAAAAGGATACCACATCTTGGATTTTAGTAGAGAGAATGTCTTGGTAATTATCAATTTTCTACTATATTTATGAAATTCCATCCGTAGTTGAATTAGATGGATTTAATAGATCAATTAGTAGTCTAGATTTCTTATTGTACATAAAAATATTAATGGCTGAATTCATGATAAAAAACCATTATGAGTGTTATTAAAAAATTTAAAAGCAGTCCTTTAGATAAATACAAATAAAAGAATCCATATAATTTAGAATTTGAGAGTTAAGCATGCAAAAAATCGGTATCTCCATAAATGAAAAAAATTATTGGTCATTGATAAACATCAACATTAAATAAAATTTTAGAAATTAATTATATTTATTATAATAAATAGATTTATATTAATTTTTAATGAATTATTTATTCTTTTCAATTAGCCTAGAAATTAAAAAATTATTGATCATACGTTATATGGACTAATGCCTCCATGAAATGAAATATTCTATTTTTCACAACTGTCTCTCCTCACTAGATATAATTATTTAATTAAAATATAAATTTTAAATATATATATAATATGAATATGAATATAAAATGGAAAATAAAAATAGTCCATCATTTTTTATCCATTACATGTAAATGAAAACAACTTTTATGTGTTGTGTGGAATACCGCCTCCAAGAAATAACATTTGTTTCTCCCAATTTACAATATTTATTTTAAAAACATAAAACACGGTTATAATACATTAAAATATCACTATAAAATTCAGTGTTCCTCTATTTTAAGGATATTATGTCAAAATATATAATTTCAAAACTATAACCTCCTACAGAATTATGATATATACTTATCAGGGGTGGTCTAACTGCTTGAAGAAAAAATTAAAAATAACTTCCATCATAAATGATTATATGAAATTGAAAAATATAATTATTATAATTTAATAATAAAACAAAAAAAATTAATCATTATTGAACAGTTTTTTTAATTACACCACTTTTTTGTAAAATATCATCATTGATCATTACAATTGTAAAAATAAGCCGACCATTATTCCATTATAACTCAACATAACTAAATCACTAATAAGATGGTAAAATATCATTATAATTTTATATAATTTACATTTTATAATAAAATTTTTTATATAATAACGATGTACTTTTGGATAATGATAAATAATAACATAGTTATTACAAAACTAGTTGAAAATGATCATGATAACTCACACTCGATATAAAAAATATATAATAAAAAATTACTATTCAAGTATAGAATAAGTGAAATTGATGTTTATAAAATTTTATATATTATATAATATTTATGAAATAATTGATTAGGATAATTATTTTATTATATGGTAGATTCAACTTCATTAGTAAAAGTAAAACAATATTTTTGTTTATCTTGCCTCAATTTACACTATTTGATATATATTTCATATTATTAAAAATGTTTTCAATAGAATGATATAACAAATTCTCCTTTAATATTTTATATCAATATATTATCAATATTAATAGTATATAAGGTTTCAATAGAAATTATATCCTTCATTGAGTTTTCATTTGAATGTTTCTAATGTCGTATGGGTTTTAACGAATCAATTTACAATACATTAGCTCATATGATTCTAAATTGATAATACCTTTCACAATTTCATTAATCCATTTATTCCTATGCTATATATTTAATTTCAACTTTATCAATCAGTAAATTACTTCTCATCATCAACTGAAACTTATTTTTTAATTTTTTTTAAAGTATAATGTTGTTTGGAATAACACCTATTATTACCACCAAATGTTTTCATCGTTGAATAATTTTCCATTACCTCAACTGTTTTCCCCTTTTTTGGGGAATTATAATTTGGATTAATTCACATGATTCAATAACTAATAATAATAACTTATAAAATTAAAATTTTAATTCATTTTAATGATCTTGGTTATGAGTAAATGTGTTTTAAAATATTAAATGGTTTACATAACATGTATATATTTTATAGCATCCAGTCCACATTTTTTATACCATAATATTATGTTATTTTTAAGAATCAACTATTAAATATATCTTAAAATATGATTTTTTTATTATATCTCAATTTTTTATTTCCAACATACTAATGATGACCTATGAAAATAAACTAATACCAATATCCCATAGAATTGATTTTAACAATATGAAAAGAACTGTATATTAAATCATTTTCACATGAATGTATTTCCAATAATTGTTAATACTTTTTCCAATGTTTCATGTTATTACAACATAATCCAGTCACCCATTATTCAATGAGATTTATTTGAAACATATTTAATGGGAAATTGTCATTTTTATTTTTCTTTTCAATGAATAATTATATTATTATTTTGAATTTATTATTCACATATCAATTTATAATTTACTAAGTATTTAAAACTGAGATACAGTGAATATATAAAATAATAATGATTTGATATTTTTTTCATGCATAAAAATGTTCATTATATAAAGATAATTTTTCTCTTAATTCTTTTCCATAATGAGTACACTATTTTATTACTACAATAGAAGGGTATTTAAAAAGATTTCATTCATTGATTGTTTTATTATATTATTGACTTAATATTAATCCCCATAACTATATGGTTTAAATTACATATGCTATATTAATTGAATTAAAGTATATGTACCAATAACCTAACTGAATATAATTGGATAACCATTTATTTTGAATCTGTTTATCATGTTATAAATATAAATAAAATTATATATGATTTCTTTAAGTGATTCCATTTGAAAAGGTTATGAAACCCATTTTCCTTCTAGAGGTTTTCTATATTTTAATGAATGAAACCAAATTTTTGGGCCTCCATTTAATGTAAAATTTATTGAATTTAAATGGATTGAATATGTATTAATTATATCTAGTTTGGAATCATATTTCCCCCTAATTTATTGGCTTTGGAATCGTATCTCCTAATATTATGACCAAACCACATATATGGATTTTTCAAAAAAAAAGTATTGAAATACATTTATTTTTCACAACTAATAGGTAGGACATACAATTATTTATTTCAAAACCTAAATGATTGAAATACATGTATTTGATCACTTTGTGTTTCTATTAATATGTTCATGCAATATAATTATGATTATCTTTAAAATTGTGATATTATATATAATAACATGTTTAATGAATCATGTTTCTACACCCACATGATTCAATTCATGAATTAATCGATATAATTTTCCATGACATAATTTTTCATGATATAATCATTACAGGTAATAATATTCTTATATATCATGATAGTAAATATATTATACATTTATTATTAGTTATAATTTTTTGATTTTTTCAAAAAGGTTTTTATATATTGATTATATACTAAAAAGATTTTCATATCATTTCATTTCCCTGTGATACCATGATAAGAAAAATATGAATTTTCAAAAGGAGTATCATTTTATGAGAATTAGTGGGAGATTTTGATAACTTTTTATAGATGTAGCAAGTTATTAAATAAGAAAAAAAGGTATTTATTAGAAAAATTAAATAGTTTTTATTTAGTTGATATTTTTTATAACTATCAAATTATATAAATAAGGTATTTTGATTTTATTATAATAAAATATTTTATTTTTATAAATTAATCGATATGGCCACATCTTTTGAGCAACAAACTAGTGAACATTAAACATAATTGGGTTCCCAATATATATCTCTTAATTTACATCCATGTGAAGGAATATTGTCATAGAATAAAATTATTTCAAATGATTTCCATTAAATGAATCCATGTTTATGAATAGTCATATATTATTGTAATTAACTTCCATTGAAATGAAATCTGAAAATAAATACCATTCATTGGATTAAAACCATTCATGAAAAGTCTGGTCTTGTACCAACATATGTTATCTTCATATTTCTTCAGCTAATAAACTAATTATTTGTTTAAAGATGTTATTATATGTTTTTCACTATTATAGATAACTTATTCCTAGAACATGTATCGAATCAACTTCATCCATCATTTATGACTCCAGCTATTTAGATTCTCTCAAATTCCACACCTCTTTTGGGATTTCTGTATCTCCTTAATCCATCATTTATGACTAAAACTATTTAGATTCTATCAAAGAACTCACCTATTTTGGGATACCTAGATCTCCTTTATCGATCAAATTTATGTAGTTATAAATTTAACTGTACCATTTCATTGGGCTTCTCAAGATGGTAGATCACAATAGAAGTCCATAGGGTTGTGTTTATTTATATAAATCAACATATATATTTATAGTTTCTTATATATAATATATTATGGTCCTCTAAATCAATGATACAATTTCCTCCTAAACAATATTAGTTCATTATCTACTTATTTTAGTGACATCAATTGGTGGTCATGTATTTATAATACTGACATGATAGCTAAATTGTTTTGAGTATGAATTACATTTATAAGTAAATTGAGGTTAACTTTATCTTTTAATTATATTTTTCTCTCTCTAAAACATTTTTTGGTTCTTATCCTTCCACAAGATTCCATCATTCATGATTAAAATTATAATTTTAATGATGTACTGGGAGTCATAATCCCATATTCAAACTCTACAATCATCGTAACGAAATAATTCAATGTAACATGCTTGAGTCAAATCATTCAAGTTCTCTCATTACATAACATCATCATGAGAATAGCAGAGTTTCATGAAGACCTTGGGATGGTCTAAATATAACTTCCTTCAAGACCAGTATTTTTCATTAAAATGATTTTTAATTGGTGCTGATGGATAACAATTGAATTTATATACCACATAGTTTACTTGTTTTAACCAAAAAGACATACACAACCCTTCTTTAATCCTTATAATCTTATACTTCTTCACGGACATATTTTTTATCGTCTCTATAATATTTTTTTTCAATATATTCAATAGAATGTTATTCTAAATTTAAATCCTATATAAGAGGAAAATTCATTGATACTCACTAATTTCATTCACACAAATATTTTCTGACAAACATTATTTAACATTAAATATATTCTCATTTTCCAAAATGGCCCTTCATAAGAAGAAATTATAAAACAGTTTAATCATATGACTCAGAATAAAGACCTTGAGTTTTCTTATGGAGAAATCCAAAAATTTAACATCCAATAATATTCCAGAATGATAACTCACTAGAGATAATCCCCAAAAATCCATGTGAACTATGTTCATATTTTAGTGATTTGGTGTTTCCCAATTATTTTGAAGGAAATATTCCACTATATTGAAAATATTAAATAACCATTTAGCTTATCATCCTTGATTTCAATCATAAACTACCCTTTAATAGCAAGGATATTCTTCTCATTCTCACTAATATGACCTAGATAGTCATTCCATAACTATTTGTAATTTCACTCAATTCCATTCATTAAATATTTTAGTTAACCTGTGATTTAAAACATCCTTGTCCATTACTCATCTTTTGATGACCATAAGGAATAATAAAATTTTATATTCAATTTTTTTGAAAGTAGTATATAATATTTCATCATGAAGCATACTAAATGAGATTAAATCTTTCCATAACCCATATACGTTTCACACATTATTAAAAGCCATCATGATTCTTCTTATAGTCCTCATTGAAAAATTTCCTCTACAATATATCATGATATATTTTTAAAATTTATGATTCACTCCTCCATAACATATCAATGTATAAAATCTCATGGAACCACTCTCATATATTGTGTGTAATGAAGTTCTAGAATCAATCACCTCAGACTGTATCCGGTGACTTCCAATAACATTATATCATCATATTAAATACATATTATATGTGTACCTATAATATTGATGGATCATATAATAATAAATATTATTTTTAAATATTAGGTCATTATTTTCTGTTATCTTCAATTATAGATTTATTTGGGAATCCCATATTATTTTAATCATTATGTCCAACAATTATTTGAGTTAATTGCGTATATAAATAAAAATATTTAAGTCTTTTAATCATGTATTCAGTTTGTATAACTAATATATAATGATACTGATGGAATTAATTTTATCCTCATATTATTTCCCTTACAAAATTATTATTGAAAAATATTCGATTAACTAAAAAAATTGTTCATAATCACTGGAATATCATATATACTAATGAGGCCTTTTACGAGTTTATATTGTAATTTGACATCCTGAATATTACTTCCATGTTCTATAAAAGTGACATTCACACCAATAAAATGTATTTACTTTCAAGAATCTCTATTAATTTTGAATTCAATACATCTAGATTCTGCCTAGTCAACAGAATATCTAGGTCTTTCTATACAATAAAATCTTTATTATGTATATTATAAAACCCAAAAACTATTATATCAATCATTTAAAAAAAACCATGTGGTCAAAAAATATAATCACATCTATAATTATAAACTCTCATTTAATTTATGAAATTGTAAGAAAAAAATAGATTATGAACTACTTCTTAATAATCCACTATAAGTAAAAGGTAATTATAATGCCAAAAACGTAGATTTAAAACACCTTCCCCATGTTATAATCATTCAATGACACTCCATAAAATATTCTTGATACCCCTTATTAAATCCATGAAAAACATTTATTAATATAATAGAAAAACCACCTCCAAAACATACTAAGTGTATTAAATAACTTTAGAATATGAGCTTAAAATACTATAATGGGATTTTTAGATTCATCCCTATATACAATTTCCATCACCATGACACACATGCTTTAGAAGAATTAATGAAATAAAAATCAATATAAATTACATGAAAAATCAAGATATAATAAAAACACTAGAGATTATTTGGATCTTATTTCAATCATAATACATTGGAAAAATGTTTAAATATATTTATTCATAGTAATAGAGGACGACTAATATATATTTTACAAATCAAATATTTTGAAAAAACCCTACTAATATAGTTGATCATTGCTAGTGATTTATAACACTATTGCATTTTCATATTTATAGGCCTCAATTTACATAAGATAATATTTAGAGATAAAAACCTAATTGATCACTTTGACCAAATACCATACCTATATCATCAATGCATTACTACCGACATTAATTTATTTTTAATTATAATCTAATTTCTCTGAAATTTTATTATCATACATATTGTGGTAAACTCAATATCACCCATCCGACTGACCACAACCTATAATTTCTATTGATCCTAAAATCCACCACTTCCACATTCACTAGACTATTATAGAATTTGAACAATATTACTTCATATATCATCTATACAGATGTCCTTATTTTCTTGTCGGAATACGATACTTACATGTTCAAAAAATCATTATAAATGTTATATTTGGTAATATTATTCAGTCGTTGTTTTATCTATCTGATGTTGTCTAGGAACATTATTCACAACATCAATTTGGTCATAACTTTTATCATAGGTATCAGATGTTCTCTTAAAGGGTCTTCATATTTGTTTAATTCAATTGTGATATACAATGATATTATGAGAATCAAAAAATTGTTTGTCATTTGGTAATGTATATAATTGTTTTCCACATAATATGAAAAATTTGAATTATATAATAAAAATCGAATTTTTGATGAATTCTAATATATCAATAACACATTAGTTAAATTACCTTACAAAATATTAATTATTTGTCATGCATATGCTCTATTTATTTTTTATTAATCAATGAAATTATATTTAAAATATTGGAATCAATAATCACAAATGATACTTGGTTACAAGAGTGATTGACAATTAAATTTAACGAATATCCGTAAGATAATCTATCATGTCAATATTGGTTAAATTTTATAATTTTTTCAAAATCACCCTAACTATAAAAGGATATATGAATAAAAAAATTCAATCTAAAAGTGTTTCTTAAATATTTTAAAATAATTATATCCAAATATTGATAAATTTTGAATTTATTTTTGATATGAATTTCTACTATAATTGTACTGCTTGATGAAATATAGTAATATTCTATCATCATCTATCATGGTTTGAGTTATCTCCACTATATATACATTACAATAAAAAATAACAATACTTAATGGAGATGGTATATAATTAATTTTATATATAAAAATACAAAATATTCCAAATAATAATTGATTATTTGTGGATATAATCATCCTATTTATCTAAACTAATATTCATTACCTGATAACCACAATGTAAATGTATTCTAATTCTACATTTTTTGAATCACCCGAAAATATCAAATTTTTAGGATATAAAAATTATAATTTAATCTATGTATAGTCATATATTAATTTTATACACCTATTATCATTATATATTGATATCTTCTTTATTAGTCCACATATATCACAGTGAAATGAATTCATCAACTATATGAATAATTAACAATCTTCCTTTTAGAAAATATAAAATAGATTCATTCTCTATATTTTTTTTATTTCTTAAACACGTATAACGTTTAATTTTCAAATCAATTTTTATGTATTTTGGGTAATGGGTCCATTTCACAGATGCTCTAAATTACACTTCTTAAAAAAACATGTTCTGAATATTCCTCATCTCAAAAATCCAATATATATTTAATTTTTCATTGTATTATTTTATAATATTTAGTGTCATTCAAAATATTAAAAATTAATTAATCTATCGTAAAAAAATTTTCATTTACTCCATCATAGACCTATGTAAAATTTTGATATAAGGCTTCAATCCATAAAAATGTATCTATTAAAAATTTATTATTGAAATCACATAAATCCTTTGATATAAAATAATTTATCTTGAGATATCTATTATATAATGAAATAAAAACTTATTTTTTCATTTCTTGTAATACATAAATTAATTTATATTTATATTCATGTAAAATGTAACCTAACAAGAAAATATCCAATGTTTTTAGTTTTTAATTCCTTTAATAAATCATATACAATAGAATACATAACCCCCATGTTCTTATTCCCCAAATAAACATTTTTTTTCTTCTTAATCAGTTGTTCTAGTAAAATTATAATAAAATACATTATATAATGAAATTATTTTCAAACTATCCCTGGTGTTTATTTAGAAGTGTAAAATTTTTATATACTTTCACTTATATATTTATATCTTCTGGCGTAAAATATTTTTTGGGACTTCGTTTAACCCTCTACATTGACCATGGTGTCTTATAGAAAAAAATTTCTTCAATTGGAGCATAATTTCATTATCGTATAACTAAAAAAAATATTTTTTATAAATATATATATAATTATGAATTTTATTGAATATATTATATTTTCATGTATTAAAAAGATTCATGTTTTTACTTATTGGACAATGTTTTTAACTCCACTCATTGAATCATAATTATAAAAAATTTCACACATATCAAAAGATTATGCTGAAAATTATTGATTTATTTTGTAAAATATTTTCTTATAATTTTTTCCTCATTAGTTAGAAGATATTTTATCTTTAAATTTAAATTTTTATAATAATAAAATAGTTTACAATAAATATCCTTTTGATGTAATAAATTTCATATCATTTCTCTTTAATTGATCATCAAACTTTTTATTCTGAAGAATATGAAATTTTCAAAAAAAAAAAAGAATTAGTTTTATGACATTCATTAAAATCACAAAAAAAATTCTCATAGGTTATCTCATTACATTGTAATGTTTAAAAAATATCATACTCAAAATCTTAAAATTATAAATCAAAATAAATAAAAAACCTTCAATCTTTATGTATTTTTATTGATTAATTATCTATTTATTATTATTTGGAATGACTTTATCCTCAATTTATACATTGATACTGTTGTACATTTAAGGACTAAATTTCATGATTTATATTTCCTTGACCAATAACATCTCTACTTAAAATTAATATTTCCATTATCCTATTGATTTTCATGTAACATAATGGTATTCTTGTTCACTTACATTTATTTAAGGATCACTACTAGAATTTTAATTATTATTATTTTGCTAATAGACATTATATTTTTTCTTTATTACCCATTACTATATAACACTTATTTAATTTCATTAGTAATAATCAACTTTTCATCGTGTCTAACAATCAAAAAACTATATATCATTCACTATTGTAACAATATTCTTTCACAATAATTTATATGTGATTTTATATTATCATGTTCAGGAAATTCCAATAATTTGATTTTGGAATAAACATAATCTTTTTTAATATTAATGTTTTACATCATAATATCATTTATGATGAGTCTCTATTGTTACCATCCTTAACTTAATTCATCGTAGACAGATTAGAATTAATGATACGAATATATCTATAATTAGAATATTTCAATGTTATCATATCATGCTATTTTTCCATGAATTTTTTAAAATTCATTTATATAAAGAATTTATTTTGTTATAAAATATAATAAATTTATCATCAAAAAATATATATTCTTTATTGTCTCTAAAATTATTTTGTGTCATTTATTTATGTTCAAGTTAATGTAAATATTAAAATTGAAATTATAGTTTTGTGGGAGCCTAACAAAATATAATCTATAAAACAAATAAAAAAAATAAAAATACAAAATGAAAATAATAATATAAAAAACCATAAAATATGAATTTATTAAAAAAAATTAAAAAAATGTTTAATGCACCCAATGGGGAAAAACATTCTTTAGGATTAGATATCTCAGGTTGGGAACACCATCAAGAAACAACCTCTAATGCTCAATATCCTCATCCACCACCTCCCCTACATTAGTGAAAAGTTATCACAAACTATACAATAATTTTCTAAGGAATACAATAATAATTCTAACAATATTCATCAAAGGTGAGGACCAAACAACTTCCACCACTAAAATATCATGGACTAGTATAAATTGTGTAACCAAAAATAATTGTAACATAAAAAATGAACTACTAAATATAAATAAAATCTCCAATTTCACCAAAATAAATAATTACTAATCAGAAAAATAATTTGAAACATTCCAAAAATGAAATAAAGGCCACGAGTAAAATAACCCATCAATGAAAATAGAAATACATTCTTCACCCAATCCACTATGTTTTGTCTATGTTAGTCACAATCCTTCTAAGGAACCACAATAATTTCTTCAATGGGATAGGGTTTAATCACTAACATAATGAAGGAAAAAAATAACTACAGGCCATATACTAAACATCATTTAGTTTTAAAAAAATCCAATATAATAATATAACCACAAACACACTTGTTATAAAATTATATCATGATTTTATTATATTCATTCACCCAAATCATGTGACATAGAGATGAAAATTAATATTTTATTCCTTCTCAACTCCAACATCTACTATCACGTGAATCACTCTGGATCCACTATGCTCTCACTCCACTGTACCATGTCTGAGTTGTAAAAAATTTGAATTTATTCCAGATAGACACAACGTGTGTGGGCCTAAGGCCCATCCATGGGAGAGTATAAATATACATATCATCAGACAAAGATAAATTGATACCTAGAAATAGATTAGTTCAGAATAAATTCCAATCCATATGAACACCCAATAAAACCAATGTTAACTCAACCTATGAAAAGGTATAACTAAAACACACTAATCTCAAAATCCATCAAAATGATGGGTGACAAGGGATAACAAAAACAACTCACTCAACCACACCACATGTATACAATGAACATGTCATGTTCCTTATTTATTCCACCTCCCTACACAATATTGATAATTGAATACCACCATTTTGTTCAAATAGTGAATCACACAATGTGTCATCACCACCGCTAGGTAAAACCAATGAGATCCCTTACCAATGCTTTAAAACCTGATAATGAACCATAGAGTTCACACCTGAACCAACACTATCATTAAGAAAATATACCACTCCTCACAAAATGGGGTGAAACATAACATAAAATATCATAGAATAGTCATTCCCTAGACAATATGAGGTTATGACTAAAAAACTATAGAAATAATCTCCCATTGACCAATCATGTAAGCTACATAATGGTATCCTCATCAAAATATTTCACTATAAATTCTTACAAAACAATATCCAAGATAATCTAATGAAGGGGGCTGTATATATACTTTTAAAAATTTTGCTTCATATCTTAATATAATAACATGATATACAACATAATAGAGAGAGAGAGAATGAACCCTTGAATATGGATTTTCTACATAGGCCATTATTTATAAGGATAATGTTTCTAAATTTTCTGCCCTCTGAATATAGATTTCATATACCAACACAAACTATTTAGTGCATTTTGAAATGGATAATTCCTCCATGAGCCTCACATATTTATGATAGCCATCAAACCACTAAATTATAAATAGGGTACATCGAACACCAATCCTAAAACTAATATATGATACCCTTCATCCTATAATGGATGCAATAACACCAAAAACTCTACGTGGGGTACTAACCATTCTAAATTTGTGAGGAAATATATAACTGTGTTTTAATCATTCCATGAGTAGTCCAAATATCACACACCCACATTGCTCCATCATCAGCATATCATCATCATCGCTATGGGGTTATGAAAATAACAAAGCATATAACTATCTCTCTGAAAGCCTATAATTTTAATGAGAACCCCACCAAATCTTTGTATATAAAAATATACTTATAAAAAAGCATAATTTTTCAAATCCATCTCCTTAGAGAGACTATAAATGATTCCCAAAAAAAGTATAGTACACAATGTGTACACATAGTACATGGTGTTTCTTGTTATATTTGGTTCTGTATAATAATAAAAATTGTACATTAGATCACTTATATATTCAAGGAAGTAAATATTAATATAAATTTATAATATCAAATTAATTATTCCATTGTGTAAGATTATGCTGAGTATTTCTTATTGTATTCTTCACATTGATAATGTCATATTAGTTCCTTAATATGATGAGAACCTATATGTGCTATGGAAATGATCCTATATATAGATATGTTGTTGGATAATGCAATATGATATGGATCATTTTATATAGACCATTAGTTGTGAGTTCACATAATTGGATGAGGTTTAACCCCATGATATTCTCACATGGTAATCTCTAAAATGGGATATTATGGGAATAAACACCCCAGATGGAATTTTACATGTTTTTGTGTCATTGTATACTCCAATCTTTTAATTCATGTAAATTTCCTTCAACATTATTATTATCATTGATTCATGTATTGACTCACACAAATAGATTTTATAAAAAACATTAACCTGAAAAATGATGGAAGAATGTCCTGTACTTTTTGGTGAGTCATGATTTTCATGTCATTAATGAATATGTTGGGGAAGGATTTGATCATTAGATATTTATGTAATCAAATATCTTGAATTGGTGATTAGATTAGAATAGAAAAATTAAAATAAATGTAAATTTTGTAAAAATGATTATTTCAGATTGATTATGGAATATGTATCAATCTTATAGGTTGGTGACATAGACACACATCCTTATTAATGAGATATTATGGGAAATAAATTATATTATATTTTGAGCAATCATATGTGGTTTTATATTTTATGACACTATGTTATCTATCTTTGGTTTATTGATCCATTGTGAGACAATAATATTGATCTTTAGGCAAGCCCGCCTAAAGCTAATGAAAAATAATTCTAAAATTTCACACACAATGTGTTCTTGTCGATCTTGATTAAATTATATTTCAATTTAATTTATGGAATAAATTTGACTGTTAATACCAATGAATAATTTTATTCAAGTCATATTAATGGAATAAATTTTATAATTATTTATTCACTAGAATCTGAATTACAATCTTTTTTTTTATTTTTTTGAATATTTAATATGTTTTTATGATAATTATATGAAAGAAATATTTATTTATGAATAAAATATTTATTCAGTTATTAAATATATATTGAGGTGTTTATATACACATAGACCACATCTACTAATAAATAATTATAAACAAGCCAACAAATATTATTTATCTATTTGAGAATACCGCAACACTGAAAATTAAAAAAAAATATTATTATTATGTGTTATAGGGATTAAATAATGGTAATAATATTATTTAATAGTTGAAATGTAATTAAAATCTATTGTAACATTGAAACCAGTTTTATAAATAAATTTTTATGAGAATTGTGTGGATCATAAGTGTTTAATAAAAAAAATATGAAATTATTTTTCATAATAAATTATATCTCGAATCATCTTTCTATATCCCTCCCTTGAATGAGAACCTCAAGATGGATTTTTTCAAGAATAATGAATGAGTTATCATAAACACTCAAAAAAAGACATTTGATTCTTCATTAAAAAAACTAGAGATCAAGTGGTGTTTCTCAAACATCATATTATTCTGTTTCGATCATCTCAAGATGGATTCTATCATTATATAGTCAAAAGGATGCAAAAGAAAATCATAGATGCAATTTATGGATGATCAACCTTCATCATTGTTGAATGTTTATTTTCCCACGTATTAATTTATTAATATGTCAAATAAATTAATTATTAATTTCATATTCATGATATTCAGTCATGGATTCAAAAAAAATCAAAATAATTTTAATTATATCACCCACCACCACACAATTATATATACCCAGAAAATAAATTCACACACAAGCGATAATGATTAATTTTTTTAATTATTTATTTGATTGTTCATAATTGTGGTTAGAATTTCATTTCATATTAATTTTTCATTAATTATATTAACATTTATAGGACATAACATATAAATCATTATTATTTTTATGTTTAATTTTTTATTGATTTTGAACAGATGAGGAATGACCAGAAATCACATTGAGTTTCCAAAAATTTTGGCTGGTAAGATAGTTGTACACAGTGTGAACTCTTATTTGTTGGTCATTAACCTTAGTGTATTATATTTGGATATAGTGAGAAATATATTTTTCACCATATATTAATTACACAATTTTATTATGTGAATTGATTTTCCTACCAAGAACAAAGATTTCAAAAAACAGATAATGTATCAGTCTACACATCTTATAGTCTCGATGGTTTAGAAGAAAAAATTGAGAACATTATGTGCTCATTACGTGCAGTTAAAACTATGTGGGAGTGAAAACATAGAGAATTAATGATATAAACTATGTTTATAAGGTTTTACTTGTGTTTATTTCATCATATCTTGTAACCGAAGAATACACTAATCCACTTAGTGAGAAAGTTGACATAAAACTCAATGTGATACACATCATGTAGATGGCCTCTAAATTCCATGTAGTTTATGAAGAAATAAATTATAGGCCCAAACATGCATTCCAAAAACACAAAAAATGGGAATTAATGATGTATAGATGATCTGTACAAGTCATGTAGTCTTGACTATGTACAGGACAAATTACCATACATGAACCTTGGATATATAGCAATTGGGATACATGGTGTGTTGCTATATGAACATGTAAAATTGTATCCCATTAATAGAAAAATTAAAACCAACCTTAAATTTAAAAAAAAAATGTAGAATTAAAACATTATATTATTTTTTGGAACACCGTCGTGCGGTTCACAATTTGATAATTATTTTAAATAATTATTATTTCCCAATTAGTTTATTATAGTAAATATATTTTGTAATTGGTTCTGCCATTTATTTTCTATGAATTCTATAATGGATTTTTTTCTTAAATAATTTTAGATAATAATAATAATGAATGGGAACAAACTTATTCATCTATTCATTAATTAATTCAATAATTTTCATATTAATAATAAATAGAGAATTATGAAATTAATTCTAGCTAAATAATTTTTTGTGTTAGTAAATTTAATGACTATTCATGTGGTTTAATAATATATGTTTCTGTGATAGATATTTTAACATATTTTATTAAATGGGATTGAATGAATATATGATTAAATTAAATGTAATGAATTATGTGTCATACCTCCCTCATTTATTAAATAAGACTTGATTGTATAATGATATTTATCTAATCCCATTTTATTAAAACGTTCGGTTCCCCTCACAAATGTTTTTCCATAAATGTGTGTAACTAATGGAGTATCACAGTTTTCATGGAGGTGGTTGAAGACAAAGACATCATAATTCTACCTCAGATTAAACATAAGTTGATAGGTGGTATATTGTAACTCATTCAAAGAATGCTAATTAGATTTATTTCCTGTAGTTTAATGGTTGATTTAATGTCCTATTATTAAATCATGTATTAGATAAATCTCATTAATTGGAAATTTTATTAATTAATTATTTGTTTTTTTGACATTATTTATTATATGAATGTAAGGTATCATATCACATAACTAATAAAATTAATGTGGTAAGATGGAAATTAAATACATTAATTATGTGAAACTATTTTAACCATCATGGTTAATTAATAATGTAAAATCCACATAATGTTAACATGAAATTTAGATGATAAAATAAGATAATATTTATTAATAATAAATTAAAATACCTCAATTAAATATCATGTTTGACTTACATCAATTACAGGATTAGTAACGAAACTCAATATAAAAAACCGCTTGACCATCACTTGTTTGTATACTTACATTTCTAAGGATATTTCTTATAAAGGACTTGAATTGTCATAAAAATTTTCGATTGAGTTGTGTATCCCATTATACACTCAGGGTAATTTGAGTTATGTGTGGAAAATGTCCAAGTCTATATTTTAGGATAGGGGGACTACACAATGAAACTAAGAGCCAGAATGCTACAGTTGGTAATGATTTTCTTATAGAAATAACATGAAGTATCTAGAATAACTCTTTTGGGGTTATGTAAAGGGGAATATAGATTATTTCTACAAGCATGTCCAAGATAATACACAATCCATGTTAATTGGTGATAAAAACTGAGAATTTCAAAAATAGTTAGATATTTAATAAATTCAATTAAATTTTTTACATCTCCCATAATTGGTAATCTGTTATGTTACCAATAAATTATTTTAATTATTATATATATAATGTACATAAAATTGAAATATGTAGTGAAATCATTACATAATTCAAGGAATGTAATTACAAATAAAAATATTTAGATATGGTACAATCATTGCTATTATGGACTATTATCCAAAAATTGTTACTATATGTTGGAATCCCCTACCCATTCTTATAAACCCCAACAAGTTGGTGAAGTTGAAAAGATAGCCTAACATAGATATATTCCAGATGAATCTAATATAAAAGATATTATATTATCAACTATGGCAGGAGAGTTGATAAAAAAATATAAATACATGGATGTTTACACCATAATAAAACATACTCATTCTCTTGGGGATGATAATGAAATGCTTGGAATAAATAATATTTTCAAGGCATTGTATCAGTGTAATCTTAAATAATTTAATATATCTTTTGATCATGGTTTCAAAGTTTAGTGTATATTGATTGGTTAGATAAAATTTTCAAACACATGGATAAGAAATTATCTATTATTCTTACTTAATCATCCCTACCATAATGTTCATTCTCATTTTTCATAGATTAGATAAAAAAATGGATAAATCACTCAAATAAATTTTATCTATACTTCTACAAAATGATAAAGACTACTTGAAACCTATTTACCTACTTCCAATGGTGATATGATTGGATGATATGACAGAAGATCATACTACTAATATAAACCCAAAATACTCATTAGAAAACTATTCAAAGAAAAAAATTATTCAATAGTAGACGAATGAACATGTGGCTATTTTTCCACGTAGAATTTTTTGACACAAAAAATGAAATTACAATAAATTGATGATTCTAGTAGTTTCTCCCATGTTATGTATATTAATTATGATTATATTCATCAAATATATATTAAATTTAATATTATTACAATATACATGTATTTGAATATAGTAAGAAATATATAATATAAGGGTTATAATGTGAACCCAAAAAGAGATGATAAAAGGTGATTCCATTTTCAATAAAAGGGATATTGATACGTTTTATTTATAAATTGAATGATTCATGATTTTATTAAGAATTAATAAAAAAATTATATCAGTTTATAACGGTAAAAATGGGTCATTATTTCATATTTTGAATAAATGTTGTTTGGATATTTAAATACAAAATAAATTATCCAATAAACCTTTAATAATATATGTCCATTGTAATTAATGATAAATATATGAACATAAACCTTTTACCCCATTGTGGTGAGATAATTAATTATCAAAAAAGTTGAATTTAGTTGATATATTTATTATAATTAATGTATTTTAGTCTGGATTGACCTAAGGTAATAGATAGAAAAACACGATAAATATAATTTTTATATATATAATCATATCCATATAAATTAATATCACAATTATATTAAAATTAGTTCAACAAGGTCATCTAAAGTAATTTAAATCTAAATGGTCACTTCATAGACAACATGATATTCAATTAATAATTTATTTACATTTTGAGTGATGTCAATGAGTGCACTTGGTAACGATAGAGTAATCATTGATATAAATCATTGGAGAACATATTATCTGTGTAATAACTGATTAGAAATGTGGATTACATGGTTGTTTTGACCTCCCATTTACTTATATACATCATTGATTTTATTATAATAAAAAAATATTAATTTTGTGGCTTATGTATATTTTTAATCTACCATTATACAATCCATTATATATATTTCAAATATATGTAAAATCAGTCACCATATACCAAATATATTTTCTAATATATGTCATGTCTACTATTATATGATATGAATACATTTGTACACTACCATTAGTGTCTGTGGAAAACTATTCTCTAAAAGATAGTATTAGGTACAAATGAATATTGAAAAACTAAATTTCATCTATGTTAATTATTATATATCTACCAAGGATATTAAAATCTACTAATTAATGACTATATTTCCTTAATGAATGATTATATCATGGAATATAGTGGGATAAGACTCTAAATCAATATGTTAAGGCTATGGATGCACATACGTTTTCATAGGAATAATAGGATTAACTAAGATATGAGATGAGTAGTTCCAGAGACACATAATGTATAAGAAATCATTTCCAATAAAGTGGTTTATGATAACCATGGTGGTTGATAGATTTTTTATTCACGTAGAATAATGATTCATATAAAAAAGAACTAAATTGTAAAATATATGTTTGAAAATTAAATATAAATTCAATAAGTGGACTCCATGTATCATGATTAGGTATTCTACATTTAAAATATTTCTAAAAATTAATACATCTAGTGAGTGTTGAAGAGAAATAGGTAATCTTTGGATAAGGCTGATACCAATAAAACATTATTGATTGTTGAATTTTTATATGATGAAAAAAATGATCACCCCTCATCAGGAATAATATCCATTCTGAATTATACTTGTCAAATAATACTTCTATAATAATTATATTAATATATTTAATATCAAGGCCTCCTAATTTAGTGATATTAATATTGTATATGTCTATATGAAATGGAAAAAATTAGAACCACTAATATATTTCTAATTGGAATAGTTTAATTTTTTGATGAAATCAATAAATGCCAAAAAGATTTGTATATTACATAAATTTGTTAATGAATAAATAATTCATATTGATAATAGGGTATTCATTTGGAAAAAAGTTAGTGACATGTATCTTGTCATGTATAGTGGGATTTTTATAATATTTTATGATAAATATATAAATAATATATGAAAAAAAAATTTAAGTCTTACATGTTTGTAAATACTAAAGAATGACATTTCTTCAATTTTGATTTAAAATAGAAATAGTGTTCTATAGAACAATATATAAGTAAATGGATCTATTTTTTTGAAAAATATAGTCATTATATATATATATATTCATCATTTATTAAAACATAAAAGAATTATAAATTCAAGAAGAAATTTTTATCATCATATACCTTTTCTATTAGAACATACATGGGAATTTGACGTGGTTATGATGATTAAAATAATTTAATAATATTATGTTCTAGGAATTCACCTCATGTGAAATGAAATTTATTAGAATTTAATATAGGTGATTCATAAATAATATTATGGAAATTTAAAATAAATCCATCATTATAGCATAGACTCACGGTTATAACTATTTGAAAGTACATTGATAAGTAAAATTTGATTATCTACTCATTCCTAGAGAAGTGAAATTACTTGTGATCTATGAAATTCAAAAAATAGAATTATTTATTTCATGTTATAATATATTCACCTATAAGACTATTGTAATATGTAATAAAAAGTTATTATATCTAGTAGTTTATATATCTACAATACCTGACTACGTTACAGATTCTAATATATCCTAAAAATCATTTTAGAAATGTCTTGTTCTGATTTTTGGTTATACCCAAAGAAATATTTATATCATTGAATGATTAAATTTGACAGTAGATTTTATAAAAAATTAAATTAGTAAAAGGGAACACGAAGTGGATACTTGGTTAAATCACATAATTAGTAATTTTATCAAGATATTTATGTGGTAATAAATATATTTTCTACACATATATATGGATTACTAAAACCTAGAATTAGATATATGGTAGGATAATAAATAGTATATATACTTAGTAGAAGCTTGTTTAACATGTGAGGACTGACTTGTCAACTAAATTATGGGTTTAGTGAATGTTGTATTTTTTAGATTTAGTTCTGTAGAACCAACTAAATTGTATGTCAGATTAATCGTATATTCAAATAACTGAATATATATATAAATGTATTATCACATATTAACTATTCATCCATGTAAAATTAATTTTATTGTTTCAACGATATATCACATTTTTAATGTCATAGTAGTTCCCCAATTTGTTGAGAAACATGATGTGTTATGATGAAAACCCATATTATAGTTCAATGGTTGGATAATGTACTATGATAGGTAACATTGTATGTAGACTGTCAGGTGTGAGTTTTTTTAAGTGGATAAGGATTCTTCTAATAAATTTTAATCTTGGTAAATTTTAATATGGGAGATTACGGAACAAAAACCTACCAATAAAAATTATACATGTTTTTTATCATTATATATTCCAATTTTGAAATCTATTTACTAGTCTGTAGACATTATGATTGTAATTAATGCATATGATGACTCAAGCACATATATTTACAGTCCATTACCTTAATGAATCATTTTAGTGGAATGTATATAACATTGGGTATATCAAAATGGATATGTATTTAATGAATTAGTCAATGAAGTAATTTTTTCTTCCATCCCTATGGAAGGTGATATCTAAGACCTTTGATTGGAATAGAACTATCACATTAAATTCCAATGCAATTTTGAAATTGGGATTCTTTTATATAGTCAACTAAATACATTTTATGTGCATATGTTGGTTTCAAAGATGTGAAACATTCTAGATGAGATATTATGGAAAACAGATAATATGATCTAGTGAGTTGTTATATGTGGTTTTCGACATTTTGAGATTATGTTCATTATCTTGGGTAATTTGACCTATTTCTAGATAGTAATATTGGAATTTATGAAATATCACCTAATTCCAACCTGAATTAATCTTATTAGGGAACACACTATTTGTTTCCTATTATCCTGATGAAATTACATTGTAATTTAACTAATGAAATTAATATTATTGTCAAGACTGGGGTATAATTTTGTTAATGTTATATTTATTATTTAAATGTAATAAATATTTATTCAATGTCCTGTGAAAAAATATATCATTGTTTTTTATTGAATATTTATTAAATATTTATTCACCCACAATAGAACTAAATATTTATTTATAAATATTATATTTCTTATTATATATAATAAATATTGATGACTGCAAATGTTTCGTAACCACATCGGGTGATCACTAATGATTAACAATATGTTCAATATTAATTATCATTTTGTTAAAGTTATTGACCACCAGATAATAATAATAATAATATTATTATTATTATTATTATTATGTAGAATATAGTTTTATAAAATTTTATAATATTATTTAATGAATGATATACAATTAAATTATTATTTTAACTACAAAAATATATCTATAAAGATACGGTTAAGCCTATTGTGTAGAGATTCATTGAGAAATAAAAAAATATAGAATTGGAGCACAAAAAATTTAACAGTTGACTCCTGTTTATCTCTTCCTTTTGAGAATGTGAAAAAATAGATATTTCTTCCAAATAAATATTGACAGACCAACAGTGAACTATACATGAATATTGATTAACTTTTCTAGAAACATGGGATGTAGTGACATTTCTCATGGATCATAGGAGTTTTTATGGTGAACATATATCGAGATTGTATCATTAAATCCTCAAAACACAAATAAGTTAATCTAAAAGGGACTTTCAATAAAATCAACATTCTTCAATGAAGTTACTCCATAAGTGATGGAATTCAATTCTTCATATATTACATTAATTAATTATAAATTTGATATTAATGATACTCACATAGTGTTTTAGGAATCAATAATTAATATAAATTTTAATATGTCACCCACAACAAAAGGATTTTATTGTGCTCAAAACTAAAATCTCCCCCAAATCCTCACACTAACAATGTCTTCATAAAAACATTATATCTATCTTTCCAATAAATGGGGTGTATATATACTATATGTAGAGTGGGGGTACATGTGTATATGGACATGTAACCTACCCCTTTACATATTATATCACCAATAATTTCATGTATAAGTACATGGACATGTTATACACATGGGTATTCGGACATCTATAAGGATAGATTCCTTTCCATTTTACCTAGGGTTCCACTCAACTTGTAAACCAATACTATATATCATTAATACCCTATTTTTATTAAATGGTATTATAAATGGAATATCGTGTTGGTTCTCAAGCCCCCCAGAAGTGTAGTTACAAATTATAGATGTAGATTTCTTTAAGATATTACTAAATATAATCCAAAAAAATAGATTGAAATCAAGTAAAATTTAAATATTGAATTTAATCAATCCATGTTCGAAACTAAAATGAAGGATAATCAATTAAATTATAATGTTGTGTAATATGAAATAAAAATTCATTCTTCATAATGCATCACTGGATATTCACAACTGAACATTTTTTATTATTTATCAGGGATTAATATATCCTAATTCATGTTTTTATCATCTAGGTTATAGTGTTACAACATTAAACACACCCTCATAACACAACATTTTCATATGGTAATGGTATGTGGAACAACTAGGTAAAAACATAGAGGCTGCTGGTAGGAAGATAATGTTAATTTAAAACCACAGTAATTAAAAATTAAGACCCATTATACAAGTAAATATCCTGGAGGAAGCCATAAGGTAATTATACCTTTATTTGTAAAAACAATCCCATTACAGAACCCATTTTTATGTAAGAATTCCAATATGGATATCCCAACATGAGTTATTAATTTCTGAACATGAATACTATAATTAACATTTATTTAATAGATTTTAACATATAAGAACAAATTGTTCAACAAATATTATCACCAATATAATTCCCATGGTTAAACACTAAATGTTTTTTCAACAGAACAATCCAATAAAATTTCCAGGTTGTTTTAATTTCCCATAATTATCTTTTTCTCTTCGAAAGGGATTGTGGATTTGAAACACCAAAAAGTTATATGTATTATACTCATTAAATTTTATACCAATACATTCATCCATTATTATTTATTTTCATCCTTGAAAAGGACCAACCATAATGATAATTTTAGAATCCACTAAGCTATCCTCATATATGAGATAAGTACATCTCCACATTAGATCATCTCTTTTAAGAATTTATTGAATGAATGCATCCTGAAGAGAATAAAATTTGGAACAAAACACATCCCAAAATAATTATCATGGACAATTCATCCTTAATTTTATATTATCCATTACCAACCAACCTCAACCAATCTCAGAGGAGGGTTTTGAAGCACATAAAACATTTGATACACAAGTCACTAAGGCTTACCACTTTAAAACATGTATCTTCAATTGTTGGAGAATCTCATTGATCCAAAAACACTACAATTCCAGGAACCAAATTTATCTATCAATTAATTTTCATTTGATGAACTCTCTAGGGGAATATCATTCATTAACATAAATGTCGGGAACCCTAAGACTATATTTTAAAAACAATCAAAAACACACCAACAACCACTCTCAGATATGTCAATGGGAGTCCTACATAACACCTCTACCACAGCACTTCGATAAAAATCTCCCATGATTTCACAGATTGACAAAAACTATTTTTTGGTCACTAGGGTAACATCATCCCCCTAATCCAAACCTCATATGTGGCATCAGGGACCCCAAGACTTCAACACTATCCAAATAAAAATCCTCTACCACTTAAGAAGAACAGATATATTTGAAATGGAAATCGATTTTATTGTATTATTACATATAACGTCTCAAAAATAGCCATACAAAATAACAATGAATTCCTTCATTCAAAAATATTTTTCAATGAACTACACTAAATTTAATTCCACATTGCTGATGGGGAATGAACTCAATATAACTAGCATCTAGATATCGCAATAAAAGGCTATTTAAAAATTGTACAATCCAAACATCTTTTGTAAATTTTCATATAATCCCTAGTTCTAATCGTATAAAAGTGTACTATGAGTATGGCTCTTTTTATAGACAATAAAATACTAATACATAACTAAAATTCTACTTCAACCCCTTGAATCCTCCATAAATACGACATATCCATATACGCAGTGTTTATTTCCATCCCTACATTGAGAAAACTACCATGGTATAATAACAATTGTCTGATATATATTTCCTTATGTATATTCCTCTAAATATTTCACAACATTAAACCATACATTCCAACATGTAATATGAAATTCCAAATCATTAACATGTAGGTTATTCTCATAAAAATGTTCATATTTAAAATGGAGGGAAATGAAACTTGTATACCCAATAAAAAAATTCCTTGTGAATATAGTCACTCGCACAAACCTAGTATGATTGTGTCCATTAATTTACATGAAAATATTTTATTTACCACAGATCCAAACAATAAATATCAAGGATGAACACTACCCAAAATAACTATTATCACTAAAAGAAACAAGGATAATAAGTTTATTCTATGAGGAAACTCCAGCCGCAATACAATGGTCTAAAATATGTGCATGGATCTCCGGCCCCACTATCAACAAATAAACATCAACATAATTGAATAATGTGTAGCTGAAAATGAATATATACACCTTAATAATGATTTCAAAATATGCTTATGTTATCTCAAGTCCTTCTCTTCATAACTACACATGGTATACACTATGAAGCTACAATAAGAGTAATCATCATCAATTACATTCAATCATCTATTAGAAAATTTATCAGCACAATGTATTCCTCGAATTTTTAAGGGAAGAACTAATCTTCTTAGGGTTCCCAATCCCATAATCCAGCTCACCAGGTAGCATTGGACTTGGATATGGACCCTCCAATAAAATACTATAATACCATGGTTGACACTAAACATTAAACAATTCGAAAACTAATTGATAATCAGCAAATAGTGGAGGACCCAAACCTCATATAAAGACCCTAAACCATTCAATTGGGAACTATCCTCCTCTATGATGGATCCCACCCATCATAACATTGGTTAAGAACCACATCCTATGAGTATAATGATCATACCCTATATCAAAATGAAATCCAATATCTACAGATATTGGAATCACACACTATCTCATAGGGGATACTTCCAAAATATATAATATAGGACCCACACCTAGATGTGATCAAGGGTGTGATGACCAGATGACTAAATAGAATGCTCATATGTAAAATGGATTCCTAAACATCCGATTGGGGACCTAAACCCTATCATGTAGGGGGTTCTCAATAGCACTAGTAGAGAAGAAATATATCATCTCTTCTCAATAACTTATCATTGTAGATGGAAGACTCACACCACATAATGTAAGTGGGTTCTCAACCCATATCTATGCTTACGGAGCCTATGCCTCTTAATAATTGAAGGGAGTTATGACCCCATGATTGAATGGAAGACATGTACCCCATCAATGGTGGTGTATAACCCTATAAACAAGGGTTGTGGGTTCCAAACTATACAATACAATAAGGGAGACCGATTACCTTTCTATCAATATATGGATTACAATGGACTAACCACCATTGTGAATGGCCTTATCTTATATGATCTCTTAGATGGGTGGTTTTTTGACTCATCGGATAGATTATCTTTCTCTCCTATAAACAACCAAGAGATGTAAATACCAATAAAATTAGAATATGGTATTGGAAATATGAATAATAATATATCTCTCCTTGGAATTCCAAAAATTATAAAAATTACCATGGGGTTCTCATGATCAACAACACATTTTTTTCCAAATACTAGAGGAGAAATTATAATTATTGAAACTAGAAACCTAAATTCATAACATCAATATCCTTAAATAATATCGATTCATATAATAAATAAATGGATAGACCAATATATAATGCATGGACCTATGAATCTATACATTAAAACCAATGATATGAATATCCATGTTAGTAATATAGATTATCAGATTATTTGGGTTGGAATTTTTTTTTCGATTCACACTAGATGTGCTCCCTGGTATGAGAACTATTCTTATGAACCACAATCATTGTCTTACCATGTGTTTTGAATAAAACACATGAGACACACATATATAAACTCTATCTTTAGGAAGGAACTAGTTTTGATACCACACTATAATGACTATATCTATTGGGTTTCCTTTTGGTCTAGTAGAGACCAGTGTGTGACACATCTAGCCCACCTACACTAGGATATTGGTTAGATACAAGCACCAAGAAGAAAAAAATGGGGTCATTCTCCAAAACATAGAGTAGTTAGAATAGTAACCGATATAATACAATAACCCCAACCATGTTGGATATACATGTATAGATGGAATGTAAAATATTCATGTGTACCTATTATGATATGGGGAGAGGATATCAAAAAAAAATTCATTTATACTATTAACTCATCCATCACATGATTCTCACTATGTTCAACATGTTTTCCTCCACAAAACCTCTTCTACATTTTTACCAATATTTACACTATCATTATTGACACTACATGTGTGTGCTCAAAGGTCATACTATAGTGTGTATAAATATACCTGGAATGCCTACATGAAAAGAAATAGTAATTAGTTTCCTTGGGAAACACACAAATACAGAAAACCCATAAAACCTACTAATTCAACTCTGTTGATCACGTCATGTGAAAAGTCATCACTAAAACCCAAATAATATAAAATTCTATAATACCATAGAGTGAGGATAGGACCCTGCTAACAACATTCCCAACAATATTGTGGGGACACCCTAAACTGGTGACATGAATCTTGGTCAGAAAACTCCCCACTCAATAAAAAGTATCGAAGACCATCTCAATTGACCTAATAATGAAAACCATTTAGAGGGACATCATTTCTCCCAATGGAAATTTTAAGACATCCATGACCAGTGATCATGAACACAATAAATTAATTTTTTCCCTTCATCTTAACATTCATGGATTCACATGGTGAGTAAAAAATATTACGATCATAAAATAATTCCCAGATTAAGACCAAATACAATATAAAGTTCAACAAGTTACCAAGATGATAACTACTAGTCCTCTCAATGAATTAATGAAATGTCTAAACATTCAGACACTAGATGGAAGTACAATCCTTTTGAAATTTAGGTAATGAAATCCCTTTATTGGTGTATCACATCATTTGAGACCATTACCCAATACACTTGAAGTGGATAAAGGGGAACAACCATTGGAAGAAGAACCACTTCAAAAAAATTATTCTCTCTAGGAGAAAAATATGTGAGAAAGTAATTAATCACCATACACAACTAAAAAATCACTATGATTAAAAAATTAAGGGAAGTCAATAATAATCACCAAAAAAATATGTCATAAAAAATATTTAATGTTGAAAACTCGGGTTTATTGTACACATAACCTGGATGAAGGTTTAACAACATAGGAAAATGATCTATCATTGTATAACAATATTTATCAAGAAGTACCAACATAATGAAAATGTTTAGGATCTCAGTTGACAGATTTCTCAAATATAATATACTACATGGATATTTAGAACCAAGAGGTCATCCTGTAAGAGTTATTTATATCCCTATGAAACCTATGTGAATTCATCAAAAAAAACTCTGGTGTAAGGGGTTCTAACATAGGACTTCAATGAATGAATGGGCAGGAGGTGGCATACTACTAGGAAGCTCGAAGGGATCATAGATATTGAAGGAGAAGGATCATACACCACAACTAGAAGGATAGTCGAGATAGTAAGAGATGATGTAGGGGTGTAAGATTCATTATATTAAGTATATCAAAATACAATTATATTATACATTCAACCAAATTTGAAACACTTTTTAATTTACTCTCACACAAAGTGAGAGTTCCAATAGAATCATTATTATTAATCATTGTATTTTTTTTAGTATTTTATATCATAATACATTTATTTTTCAATCAAACAAAAATAATATCTTTCAATTTAAAAATATGACGGTTATAAAATAACTCTTTATCGCCAATATACTAAAGGCTATTATCATTTTTCATGATTCACTACATTATTTGAGCAATAATTTCACATGGAAAAAATCCTAAAAAATCTTATCATAACACTTTTCATTTCAAAAACCCTTAAATTATAAAAATGTTTTGATTAAGAACATTCATCAAATAATATATTCCACATTTCATGATTAAATTGAACAATATATGGTTTATAGAAGAAAAATGAAGAGTATACCTAAAATTGAAATTAATCGAAAATTCATTACATTCATATTTGGTAAACCTAGTATATTATTTATCTAAAATATTAATGTTTGAAGTAATAATTATAAAATTCTCAAAACCACTGTAGAAATTATAATTCCACATGTAATGTATCAAGTACACATTGTTATTTCCATCAACGATAGTTATATTTGTTTCCATTTAAATTCCTTAAATTACAGTTAGGCATAATTACTATAATAAAAAAACATAATATATCATTTCTTATAAAAAAATTATTATCATTAAACTAAGATAACAAATTGTAAATTAGTGGAAGATTGAGATAGATATGGTGTTTAATATATAAACTATATATCATGCCATGTGTTAATTATAAATAATTTATATGATAGTATAATAAAAATGGTTACGAATTATAACCAAATATATAACTGAAATTAATGTCTCTACCTATAATGGAGTTAGTGGAGTGTTATAAATTATTATGAATATCAGTGTGAAATTGTTTAAAATAAATTTCAAATTAAATAGATCATAAATTATAAAATTTTTAATATTCACATTAAAGAAATGTTGGTAATATGGGGGAATATATGTCTTCATTTAGGGAATATACTGCTTTTAAAAATTCATTGTCATCATGAACAGTTGGAGTCATCTTATATTGATTGATAAATTCATTTATTTATCATATTATATCGTCAGGTTCTTGAAAATAAAATCTATATAGGATTAATTGTTCTTCCCCAATCGTGTTTATGGATATCATGTACTACCTATCTAGAATAGACCACATATTCTTATGTATTTTCCCAAAGATTTAGTGATTTTCAACAATTTCTTTCCTCATATCAGTAATTATTTGAGAGAATGTAAACATTTTCATTGAAGGAATTAGAGGAGGGGAAATATTTTGTTTATGTCTCAAATATTCCTTTCCCATGATTTCTAGTATGGATATCACAATATAAAATGTCATAGCTAGTGACATTTACATCCCCATGGATATGATAAAGTAATTTTTTTTATATTTTCTTCATTCCTATACATAATATTCTGACATATATTTTCCAATAAGTCAAAGAGGTTTCATAATGCAAGGATATCATGTCATGGTCTCCTTTTATTCTCTTCTGGTCTGAGGTATCATGTCATAGAGAACATGAACAAGTACGACTAAAAATAGAGCATGTACACTATTTATAGCTAACCCTCATCTCCATGAAAATAGATGATTCAATATTTGATAATTAATTTGAATAGATGGGGGAATGTAATAATGATATCCCCTTTTGGATGATTTGTGATCTCATGTCTAGAAATGGAAAAAGTCTAAAACAATATTTTTAGGTTTTTTCTTCTAACTCTATCAATATATATATTTCAACTTCTTCTTTATTAAATATATATTTATCAAATAGTTTTGACTACAATGGATGCCTCCCTAGGATTCCTAATGATGGATGTGAGGTGTCATTGATGGTTTTTAGGGAACAATATAAGGTCTACCCAAGCATTTTGAGCACATATCTATACCATGTTCTCTAGTTTTTTAGAATTATTTATAATATAGTGTCTAATGTACGAGTGTATATCATTATTTAGGGGATATATATATATCATTTTTAGGATTAATATACCATATTTTAGGAGTAGACTCCCTAAAATCCATGTCTTGAGTTCATTGAGTAGGATTATAAATGTATTTATGACATCCTACATTATTTTAAGTGTCTACAGTACATCGAGGATTTGTGTATATGCATCAAAAATCATCAAGGGCCCTCGAAATGGGAAGATCATGTATATAATACTCATTTTTGATCATGGATAGAGTATGGGTACCTATATTTCGCGGCTGGGAAGTGATATGAGCCTATAGTTTAGTTATTTTTCGATCACGTTGATAACCTTTATGTGGTATGGAGATATGAGATTGTAGCTGAGATTATACTGGCATATGATGGTGAGATTTTGTACAATTAAACTAAATATGAGCTTACATTTGTGTGGTTTATAGAATAACATGGTCAAACCTTGATTAATCGTGGATATAAGCATGGTTCGCATATGCATTCCACATAAAAATAAGTCCAAAGTCATCCATAAGGTGGAATGGGATATAAGACACCACTCATATAACCTCTGAAGTATGATGATACAGTCATTCATATGATGATGTAAGGACATGAGCCTTGATTTCATGACCTACTAAATAATTCTATGTATCTTCACTAATATGAATATGATACCATCTCAAGGAATTTTCTTCTCTCACATGGTGAGCCCTTGATGGAATGGGTATATGAGCTCAATCATTACCCTTTAGATTATGACACTGATTGTTCTTAAATAATAATATGATCATGTCCCTATAAAGTTATTATCTCACATGTTGAGACCTTATCATAATTGGGATTTGATCATTATCTTGTTCCATTTAGTATGCCACTGATATTTTATGATAGTTATATGATCCTATCTGTGGGAATGTTTGGATCTCATTTGGTTGGTCCTAATCAGAACAGGGATATAATACAAGTCATATACCACATCCATTACTTGTATATTTTGATGATTCTCTTATATAGTTTAATGAATGTTTGATCCTTATAGAATATCTACATATCCCTATTGACCATATTTGTGTTCCACCCAGGATGTTGGGATAGGAATGTGTGATCGTTCCTTCATCAACACCATAATATACGAATAGTGATCCTTTATCACTTTCATAATGTAATGGATCATTAAAATGCTATGTACATGAATATCTGTCTATACACTCTCAGATGATAGAATATGCTGATCAATGTCATTAATTGAAGTGGGGATGTATAAAAACTCTTTTACCCATCATTTCAAAGGAATAAGATGATGGTCTATATTACAAAAGGCTTTGATCTAGGCATTCCAATTGCTTACATTGTTGATATGATAATAGAGTATGTTTTTGCTAATAAGGACATGAGACTATCACTTTAGTCTATATATTTCTTCATTTGAAAATATTCCCTTGATTCCTAGATTTCAGTTATGGGGAGATAACCTTTTGGACAAACCCTCACTATGTGGATGACGAGTATTTTAGATTTTTTGATATTTATTTGGATCAATATAGTACTTATCTGTGGTAATTTGAGTAACTATAATTTCTACCTGATGCTGATGATTTCACCAAAATGTTGAGAATTTGCATACTTTACCATCATGTTATCGGTACTTGTTTCATGCAATTTTTCATCATGTCGAATGGATTCTAGTGTGTATTTTAACATAATGAAACTCAAATGTATCGTTAATTTTATCTTAATTTTACTAGGATGTATTATACCACAACCTATCAATAGTTGTGATTTTCTTATGGATCCTAGATGAAATTTATGAATAATTCATGAGTTTTGGGATTCTTTAACACTAGAAAGACTTGCTTTACTAACATATGAACCAAATCATTTATGACAATGTAGTTCCATAGTGTGTTCCTGAGATGTCAGAGGCAGGGGTGGTGATTATCATGACTTGTCATCACGTACTTGTCAGCATCCTTATATTTTGTAGTTCTATTAAACCATTATCCATTCCATAATAATTTTTTATGGGGATTTGTTTTTTAGGAAGTGATATTACATTTTCATTATCATGTTAAAATAAAATCAACTATCACTATGAGTCATTCGTCTCATGCTCTTCAACATAAAATATATGTTATGTTATGAGTGCTCACCTAGATGGAGTATAGATTCAGGGATTAGTGGTTCTAAAATCCCCCTAACCATTTAATATTAAATCCAGTCCATAATGTTAATGAAATACTCAAATGTATTATTGAGACATTGATGTTTGGGGAAGTGATTATCATGACATATCATCCAATTACCACATTCCTTCTTTGCTATTATGAGTTCTATCAAACCATTATCATTGAAATAATTAATGTATCTAGGGATTTTTTTAATGGGAGTAATAAAAATTTGTCTTGCTTTCATAATAATATGATAAACCATAATGCTTCTCACATGTTCTACCTATACCTATATTTTTGTGGGAATATGAATGTGTTTGGTGTTTGTGGTTCCCTTGCTGAGGTGGGGGAAAATATGGAAATTCCCTCATCCCTATAGAATGGGGGGTCAAAAAAATTCTCTAAGACCAATGGCCTAGGGTAAGGAGGAACAATTTAATGATTTCACTCAATGAGGGGCTCAAAATTTTAAGATTCCTCAAGACCAGTGTTTCAAGGAACTTCACTATAAGGACTGCTTTCATAAGAATATTTTGGCACAACACTCTATGGTAAATATCCCTAGAGCTTTCGAAGAACTATTTCCCTGAGATCATTGTTCACTCATTGGAATTGAGATATCTCCCCTTCCTTGGAAATGGTATTTTATCCATAAGGGGATAACTGTAGAGACCCTATATTGATGTACATGGTGATTACATTAATTTTGCGGAAAACTTAATACATGACAAAAATATACATCCAAGGACCGTATTAGTTTTGTGTATTTGGAGACTCGAAACATAATCTTCTAATCGTGGTGAATGATCATCAACATCTCCCATAAATATCTTTCCCATTTATTCATACGTAAAAGATTTCTTTATATCCTGGGGAAAAGAAAACATAAAAAGGGTGAGCTCAAATTCTTCAAAAGGGTAAACATTGATATCATACAAACAATCCATAAACATTTGAACGTAAAAACATGAACATAAAACATAAAAACCTTGAGCAATGACAGAAATCTTGGTAGAATATAAGGAATAGATCATAAAATAACATTAATCATGATAAAATAGCATGGGAATAAAACATGTAATTATGGAAAACCATTAATCACATGTTATGATTTCCGTAGTAGCAAAGGCATTGCTGCCAAGACCATCATAGTAGAAAAAGTAAATTATTGAACTGGATTTACTTGTCATTCCAGCCCTATATTACTGAACCACATTTTACTTTCCGTTCCAACCTTGTTTATCTCATGAGATATAAATTTTTACCCAATTAATTGGAGGGAGATATAGGTCCCATCCCTCTCAAAATTAAATCATTCATACTTGTGCCACAAAATAAACATAAATTATTCATTATAACCCAATGAATAAAATGGGATACATAAACCACATCTCATCATAACATAATCCATATAAAAAAAATGGAGATCATTTCATCATAATAAGAATCAAACCATGGAAAAAATAGAGTCATTATAAATGAAACATAATCATACTAAATAAAGTCATCTAGATGAAAAATAATTTTGACAAAACAATTGAAATTAATTTTGAGGAAAATATCCTTTCTTCTTCAAAATAAATTTATTTTCACAAAAAGCCATCAAATTATAAAAGAAAACGATTTTGTTGAAAATAATCATGAAATCTTGTATAGTAAGCTTCATGAAAATTAGGCATTATGAAACCATAAAAACCTATTCTTGTCATATATTTTATAAAAACATTCTTCTTGTACTTTTTCCAGAAAAGTCAAAAACTACCTCGTATGTTGAACAAAAGAAATATTCCATCCATAGTACATTGTAAAAGTCAAAAATGGGTAAACATGGAATTGAAAATAAATGGGGGAATATTAAATAATTTATGAAAACAATTGTCTAAAACATGTAAATAGATGACAAATATAACCCCAGTAAATACATATGTATAAACAATCTTAGATAAAAATGAGATTGCAATATTATCCCTTACCTTATGCCCAATTTCTTCTGTATATGTCCAATATTACTGTATAGTGGGTTTAAAAATATTATTTACTGGTAAAAGTAAAATAATAATATTTATGATATCATATATGATTTACTTAAGACTTTATATTAGCCGTTTATTTTTCAATTCCACGTTAAAGCAGTGTCTTGCGTAAAATAGTTTGATTTATCTTCTATGTTTTGACTTGTAATTATTAATATGATTACTTATATCATGATTAATTACTTCTATAATGTAAAAAATTATTTATATATAATATATATTCCTCATATAAATATAAATACTAGATCGATTAATGGAATGAAATACACCGTTCATGGAGACAGTAGGTCGTACGTACACTTGAATGTTCTCTTCGTTACCTTATTAAATTGAATAGAAGTATGTGAATAACATATAAATAAATCCAGTATCATTAATATTTCATATATTTCATTATTATTTAATATATATACTTTATAATCATTCTTTAATGGTTGACTTGGAGAATTAATCTCATCGCGTCGTGGAAACAGTAATCTGTATGTACGCACGAGCGATGATATCGTTCCCATAATTATAGAATGGAATTATAGTGGATGATATAATATCTCAGAATTGGTATCATGTTATAATAATCATACATAGTTATTATTTACACCATTATACCCATCAATTTAAGCTGGTGGTGGAAAAACAGATTACACCACGGCGTGGAGACAGTATTCTGTACGTACGCACGCACGGTGATTTCATTTTCCTTAGGATGGATATAAGGTGAAATAGGGTTGGTTCATATTTATAATAACATATAAGTATATGAGTGATACTTATTTCTTTACTTTATTATTAAAAAACAAAATAAGTCAAAGTTTAAGAAGAAATGAACTTGAAAGAATCGGTAATTGAGATTATCTCTTCTTTGACGCGCCACTTCTAAAACTCCTCTTAGGGCACTAAAGATGGTATTTTAAGAAGACCATGACCACTAGTATGTTTATTAAAAAGTGGATAATAGAAATTGGAATGGTTTGGCCGAACTTTAAGGCTCAATGTTGTGTGAGAAGGAGATGAGGAGGTTCCCTTTTATAAGGGAGGAGGGGGCACCTTTGGAAACATAAGAAATATTAAGATATAATAAATTCCAACCCCACATAAAAGACACCAAAAATGACGAAAATCGAAAGCATAGATGAGATAGTGTTTTAATATCATCAACCAATATGATTTAGACATGTTGGAAATTTATTTTAAACCTTATCAACATGATTTGTCCGTATTTAATATATTTAATTTTATTTGTGGTAATAATATTCTAAAATTTAAATTGTTATAAATAACTATTATGTGTTGTGAATTGTCCATAATTTTATACTTTATGACATAGTATCCCATATAAATTTCACTTTATAATTTTACAAATTTTTTGGATTTTTAATCGATTTTATTATATGTTATTTTTATAAAAATAGTGTCAATATTGACACTATTCATTTATTTGAATTTAAATAAAATACACATATAGGATATATTCGAAACAAAATATTTAATAGACTCCTAAAATGTCATATTAATATAGAAAATTTGTGTATAACATTAATTAGTTCATATAATATTTATTTTAATATTTTTAAAATCATTTATGTGATATTTCTTTCAATAAAATAATTTATACATCACTATTGTGTCATCATTAATGATAATTATTTAATCCCTCAAAATTATAAATAAATTATCATGATGTAGATAAATTTATTATATTTCTGGAAACTATTTATATTAGATGTTTTATGCTGTTTATCACAATATTAAAATCATTTTACTTATAAGATATATGAGAGTGACCTGTTTTCACTTTCATTTGTTTTAATAATAATTATATCATTTTCATGGTCAAAACTCTGTGAAATTGTAGAGACCCGAAGCCTGACGCACATAGAATTTACATTACTTTTGCGGAATACTTAGTACATAACAAAAACACACACAGAAGGATCGTAATAGTTTAGTGTCTTTGGAAACTCGGAATACAATCTTCTAATCGTGGTGAAATATCTTCAACATCTCCCATAAAGATCTTTTTTTTACCTAAAACCTTTATTTATATCCTGGGGAAAATAAAACATAAAAGGGTGATCTCAAATGCTCAGTAAGGGTAAACAAAAGAAATATCAATCACATCGTATTCGTAAGAACATAACATTTTGGAAATCATAACCTACAAAAGAGAGCATAATTTCATAACATGGGATAAATCATGGTAGTGAAATGTAATCACAGTAATCATAACTTAAAACATGAAACTTTGTGGCATTCACACATAATCATAGAGATTCATTTCTTGTTAGTCAAGACTCATTTCCAAGACTATCTTAGTGGACAAAGTCCCTTTCTGAATCGAGTAACCCTCGTTTCAGTCCTGTTTCACTGAACAGGTATAACCTACCATTCCAGCCATATCTATCTCATGAGATATAAAATCTTTACCCAATGCATTGGAGGGAGATATAGGTCCCACCCATCTTATAATGATACCATTCTTATGTGTTCCACAAAATCATAAATCATACATCATTGCATAACCCATGTAATAAAAATGTGATTCTTGAAACATCATGACATCATAAAACAAATCATATAAGGTAAATGACTTCATAAAAATAATTCCCTCAAAACATAATCAAATCAATGTAATAATAGGGATAAAAACAGAACCCTTTATTATCTTAGATGGAAAATAATTTTGATAAAACACTTGAACTCCATTCTTGAAGAAAATATCCTTTCTTCTTCAAAAACATTTTTCCTTTCATAACATGTCATACAACTTTAAAATAAAATAAGTTGATTAAAAATAAACATGAAAACTTGTAAAGGAAGCTTCTTGGAAATAATGTTTTAAAAATCCATTCATGCCGTATAAGTTAAAAAACATTCTTCGTACTTTTGTCGGAAAAGTCAAAAAGTACCTCGTACAAAAAACGACAAAAGATTTCTTTCATACATATTACTAAAAACTCACCGAAGGGTAAAAATGGATTTAAACAATTGTAGGTGGATGGAAATAATATTACATATTGATGAAACATGGATGTGGATGATAAAATACACCCCAGTAAATACTTACGAATAAACAATCTCGGATAAAAATGAGATTGTGATATTTCCCTTACCTTAGGTCCGATTTACTTCGTATGTGTCTGAACCTCCTGTATAATGATTTAAATAATGTCATTGACTTATTACAGAATCATATTCATTGTTATGATATCATATATGGTTCACTTATGACATTATATTACCCGTTCTTTTGTAAATTCCATGTTAAAGAAGCGTTTTGGATAAAATCGTTTCATTTATGGTAGGTGTTTGGACTTGTTGTTCTTGACATTATTATTACTTATATCATGATTTACTTACTTCCAGAATATAAAATATGATTTATATATCATATATATTCAGTATATATATATATATATATAATAGATAGATAAATGAAGTGAAAAACACCGTTCATGGAGACGGTAGTCCGTACGTACGCATGAACGTTGTTTTCCTTTCCTTATTGTCTTGAATGGAAGTAAGTAGATGAAATACATATATATATACATAAATCCAGTAGATTTATAATGTCATATATTTCATTATTATTTCTTATATATACTTTATAATCATTCTTAAATGGTTAACATGGAGAATGAATCTCATCGCGTCGTGGAGACGGTAGTCCGTACGTACGCACGAGCGATGATATCATTTCCATAAATATTGAATTGAATTGGAGAGGATTATACAATATATCAGAATCAACATGATGTTGTAATAACTATGTATAGTTATTCTTTACACCCTTATACCCATCCATGTAAGGTGGTGGTGGAAAATAGATTACACCACGGCGTGGAGACGGTATTCCGTACGTACACACGCGCGGTGATTTCTTTCCCGTAGGATGGATAGATGGTGAAATAGGGTTGTTTCATACTTATAATAACATATCAGTATATGAGTGATACTGATGTTATTACTTCATAATGAAACAACCTAAGAAGAAGAAGTTGAAGAAGAAATAAAGATAAAAGAATTGGTAACGGTAATTACCTCTTCTTTGAAGCGCCTCTTTGAGACCTCCTCTTAGGGCACTAAAATTTGTCTTTGAGGAATACCAGAACCTCTAGGATGTTTCTAGGGAAGTGGAGAAGAGATTTTGGCAGGGGTTGGCCGAGCTTGAGTGCTCAAATTGGTGTGAGGAGGAGGGGGAGGAGGTGTCCTTTTATAATGGAGGAGAGGGGCACCTTAGGAATATCTCAAAATATTATTTTATATTAAAGTCAAAATCGGTTTATAATGGTTCCAAAGGGTCTTATTTCAGAGCTAAAGTGGGGATGGGTCGAAATCCTATCATACAATAAGATTTAGACAAGTTTAGGGTATTATTTTAACCTTATCAATTATATTTAACTCTAAGTTAAATAATTTAACTTTTACCGTGTCTTTTTGTTTTTTTTCACTATATGGTTAATACACTTACTATAACATGCCAAACGAACCCCAAATTGTATATTATTAATACATATATCCTTATCTAAGTCATTTGGCCGAACTTTAGATTTTTAATAATATAATAACAATTAATAATATAATATTTGATTTAAAAACTATTTTGTATCAATTTTGACACTATTTGATACATGATTTTTGTGAAAGTCATAACAGAAATATATGTTCGAACCAAGTAGATTAAATCAACACTAATATATCATAGTAACCTAGAAAATTAGTTTAAGTCATAAAAAGTCTCAAATTACATTCATTTGAGCATTAATAACATCAATTATGTTAATATTTCCTTAAAAGGGTAATTACTGCATCATCGTTGTGTCATAAATAAATTAATTTATTTAAAGTCTAAAAATTATAAATAAAATATCATTATATAGGAAATCTTTTTAGATTTCTAATTAATATTTATAGTCGAATTTATCTTATGTATAACCCCATATTAAAAAATTTTTAGCTATTAAACATTGATTTTAACTATTTTAACTATTCATTAAATAAAATAATATTAAATGTCATAATCTAATCCAAGTGGACCTAAATGGTCATATTATATTCATAAGGTTGTTTTTGGTCGAATTACACTTATCCAATAGAATTAGGACATGTGTTAGGGTAATAGTTATATCATATTTACCCTTAGTTACCCTATTTACTATTAACCGTGATAAAAAAAGTAAAAAGTTACTATTCACCAAAAATTATTTTCATCTCATTGAACCACATTTTTATTTACTGACAACAATCGTGTCTCTCGGATTTTTGAAATTCCATTCACAGAAGTGGTAAAATTAAGTTTTATGAAAAATTCTTTTTTTTAACTACCACTTAGTAGTTTCACTATTCATCAAAAATTGAAGTTTTTCAGAAATATGCCAAAAATTTCATCCTAAGCTATATTTCATATTCAGAATTCCAAAATGAAGTCTATTTTACCAAATTCATAACATAGAAATTGCATTAATTAATTTTATAATTAAATCCCGCTGTTAAAACAAATAGCGTGTTTTTAAGAAACAATATCTATCAAAAGATTGACACTTGATTATGTCTGGTTTAAATGTGAAATTACATCCAATGACCAACATTGTATTAAATTGTAAAAATATATTCTAAATATACTTTAAAAACACTAAAATTAATAATTTATCACTATTAATTATTTCGATTAAAAAAGTTGTTTTTAATTATAATTTAGTAATTTTCACTATTCATCAGAATATGAAAGTTATCCGAAAAGTACCAAAATTTCACCTTAGGCTAAATTCGATACTCCAAATCCAAAAATGAAGTTCATTTTGAAAAATAAGATTTACAGAATTTCAAAAAGTGGTTATTACTATTCATAACGGCTAGTTTTAATAATATTTTAATAGCATATCGTTGTTTAGTGAAACTCGGTATTGCGTATTACACACGCTATCGAGGAAGGTCGCAATTGCGTGTAATGAAAGGAAAGTCAAGGATGCGTGTTGTGCAAGCTCTTTTTGGTGTAGCGTACAACACAAGACATTAATAAAATTAAAAAGAATATTTTTTATAAAATCTTGGGCTGTTACATTCTACCCCCCTTAAAATGAATTTCGCCCTCGAAATTCGTCGAGGTTATAAATGGTTTACTATTTGAAAGTTTCTTTAATAGAAACCCACATCGTAAAAAGGAATATCAAAACCAATCTTTAAAAACAAAAGTATGAAACGTAACGGTTACCTAAATAAACTAATCACTGGGTTTCCACATAGGTGAAAATATGGATATGGAAAAGAAATCTAACCATCATGTTCTGATGGAGAGTGGTAGAGAACATGGCTATGGAAAAGCCAGTAATCACACATCCATATATTTGTGATGATATAAGGTACCATCTGATTCACAGGTATAAGATCACTAGGATAACATTTATGGTTTTCAAGATCATTTCCCTAAATTTGAAAATTTGAATTAGAATAAATACTTACTTTATTTTGGTACAATCTCACTTTTGTTCGTGCCTTGAACAATTTCCACTTCATCTCTTAAATAAATGAAGTTGAATTTGTTATTCGTGAAGTGTTAGCAGATCATGTGATAGAATGACGGGTCATTCCATCTGTCTCAAACAAAAGGTTAGCAAAAAATATATGCATAAGTCGATCTATAGTGAGATTAATCATATATGGTTCCTAAAATGGACTTATATATCATACTGCTTAATATAATAAAACTAGTTTCTACTAAACAGGGACTTCCTGTAGGCCAGTGGTAGGCGATAAAGGCCAGTCGCACTTCTGTTGTGGGTTCGATTCCAACAGCCTTGTCCGAAGCGATGGGCTGTCGCCCGTCCTGCAGGTTGTCCTTTTTCCAAAACTATATTACTAAAACATCCCATCAATAATATCGAAAAAACAAACAATACTAACTTATTTCCATCATAATCCATTCCAATCTTTAGGCTTATCCATAATACTGCAGTCGACTCTCATAATATAGTGAAAACGATTACCAGAGATTTAACACCATCGTCGATCCCCATATATCATAAGATATGTTTTGTTGGTCACATTCCAAACATTCAAAGTCCTTAATCGTGTATTCTCTTGAATACCTTAGTGAAAACATGAATGCAGTTAAAAGTTAACACTTTCCACATACCAAAATCCTCAAAATTCTATATACTCAAACCATGATATCACTTAGTCCTTATATCAATCATGAGCTCATGAATACTGTTAAACATTTCGTTTTCTCGTTTTTCCTTCATTATGCGCATATCATATTATTTCCAAAAATATCTCAATCACTTTGAATACCACATTAGAGCAATGCATAAATATTCCAGTACTCCATGATACAACATTATTTTGGAATCCCATTACATAAACACTTAATCATTCCACCACATCATTGTCATATTCAACATCGCCAATAGTTATCGCATGTGACTTCCCTTTGTCCTTTTCCTTAAGTGGTTGCTCATGTTGATCATCACTAACCCTTGGATTAGTGCATTTATTAGCATAATTCCCCATTTCCCTGCACTTGAAGCATTGAAGTGTTGGTTGTGCGTTCTCTTCCGTGTTTTCTTTATTCACTTCATTAGAATCCCTTTTCCATTACTTCGACACTCAGCTGCTCGATGACCTTCTTTTCCACACTTAAAACATTTTCTAGTCCCTTTAAGACAATCTCCACCATGCTTCTTTCCACACTTTGTGCATAAGGAAACATTCATCTTTTTTTCACCATTATTCTGAGATTTCTCCTTGAACTCCATCTTTCGTTTCTTGTCAAAACCATGAGATGGATATGTAACACCAACTTCCATTTCTACCTTGATAGCACAACACACAATTTCTTCATAGCTACTGAAGTCTCTTATAGCTAATGCCCTTCGAAGATTTGGTTTTAAGCCACTGAAAAATCGATCAACTTTACTTTCAGGTTGGATGATAATGCCAGATGCATACCTTGCAAGTCTTGTAAAATTCGCTTCGTATATACCAACAGATTCATCATCCTTCTATTTCAGCTCAAGAAACTCCTTTTCCATCTTTGTTCGAAGAATACGAGGGAAGTACTTACTGAAAAACAAGTTCTTCAACTCGTCCCATTCCATGGACTCAATTTCATCTATTGGCCTCGTATTCTTGATAAGATTCCACCATTGATCAGCTTCACCTTCCAAACGATATACTGATAAGATGACTTTATCATGTTCAGAACATTGAAGAACTGAAAATATCTTTTCAGTAGTACTAATCCATTGTTCAGCAACTAATGGATCAGTAGACCCACTGAAAGAAGGCAGACGCTGCCTCATGAAGGATTCAACAGAATGTTGCTCCTTCATTTGCTCGTTTGGAAGTCTTGCATGATTCATAGCTTGAGAAAGTTGTGTGAGCATGGCGACAAGATTTTGCATTCCATCTCCGATATCGTTTGGTTGCTCAGGGGAACAATCATTGCATTGTCCATTTCATTGATCAACACGGTTCCTTCAGGTTCCAGCCATCATCTAAAACCCCAAAAGAATAGTGTGAGAGGCAAAAATCATGCTAGGGAAAACAACATAATAAAGGGGCAGTACCTTCAATATCTAACATCTTAGGTTAAATTCTAAGATCGTTAGCGCAATTCTAGGACTATAACCTATACGTATACTTAACCTTAGAGACATCCCTAGACATACCTTAGAAATATCTCTAGGGATCTCACTAACGTTTTCGCATCTTAGTTTCCAAAGGTTGACTAAACCTTTCCTCTGATACCAACTGTAGAGACCCGAAGCCTGACGCACATAGACTTTACATTACTTTTGCAGAATACTTAGTACATAACAAAAACACACACACAAGGATCGTAATAGTTTAGTGTCTTTGGAAACTCGGAATAATGTCTTCTAATCGTGGTGAAAGATCTTCAACATCTCCCATAAAGATCTTCTTTTTTTTACCTAAAACCTTTCTTTATATCATGGGGAAAATAAAACATAAAAGGGTGAGCTCAAATGCTCAGTAAGGGTAAACAAAAGAAATATCAATCACATCGTATTCATAAGAACATAACATTTTGGAAATCATAACCTGCAAAAGAGAGCATAATTTCATAACATGGGATAAATCATGGTAGTGAAATGTAATCACAGTAATCATAACTTAAAACATGAAACTTTGTGGCATTCATAGATAATCATAGAGATTCATTTCTTGTTAGTCAAGACTCATTGCCAAGACTATCTTAGTGGACAAAGTCCCTTTCTAAATCGAGTAACCCTCGTTTCAGTCCTGTTTCACTGAACCGGTATAACCTACCATTCCAGCCATATCTATCTCATGAGATATAAAATCTTTACCCAATGCATTGGAGGGAGATATAGGTCCCACCCATCTTATAATGATACCATTCTAATGTGTGCCACAAAATCATAAATCATACGTCATTGCATAACCCATGTAATAAAAATGGGATTCTTGAAACATCATGACATCATAAAACAAATCATATAAGGTAAATGACTTCATAAAAATAATTCCCTCAAAACATAATCAAATCAATGTAATAATAGGGATAAAAACAGAACCCTTTATTATCTTAGATGGAAAATAATTTTGATAAAACACTTGAACTCCATTCTTGAGGAAAATATCCTTTCTTCTTCAAAAACATTTTTCCTTTCATAACATGTCATACAACTTTAAAATAAAAGAAGTTGATTAAAAATAAACTTGAAAACTTGTAAAGTAAGCTTCTTGGAAATAATGTTTTAAAAATCCATTCATGCCGTATAAGTTAAAAAAACTTTCTTCGTACTTTTGTCGGAAAAGTCAAAAAGTACCTCGTACGAAAAACGACAAAAGATTTCTTTCATACATATTACTAAAAACTCACCGAAGTGTAAAAATGGATTTAAAAAATTGTAGGTGGATGGAAATAATATTACATATTGATGAAACATGGATGTGGATGATAAAATACACCCCAGTAAATACTTACGAATAAACAATCTCGGATAAAAATGAGATTGTGATATTTCCCTTACCTTAGGTCTGATTTACTTCTTATGTGTCCGAACCTCCTGTATAATGATTTAAATAATGTCATTTACTTATTACAGAATCAAATTCATTGTTATGATATCATATATGGTTCACTTATGACATTATATTACCCGTTCTTTTGTAAATTCCATGTTAGAGAAGCGTTTTGGGTAAAATTGTTTCATTTATCGTAGGTGTTTGGACTTGTTGTTCATGACATTATTATTACTTATATCATGATTTACATACATCCAGAATATAAAATATGATTTATATATCATATATATTCAGTATATATATATATAATAGATAGATAAATGAAATGAAAAACACCGTTCATGGAGACGGTAGTCTGTACGTACACATGAACGCTGTTTTCCTTTCCTTATTGTCTTGAATGGAAGTAAGTAGATGACATACATATATATATACATAAATCCAGTAGCTTTATAATGTCATATATTTCATTATTATTTCTTATATATACTTTATAATCATTCTTAAATGGTTAACATGGAGAATGAATCTCATCGAGTCGTGGAGACGGTAGTCCGTACGTACGCACGAGCGATGATATCATTTCCATAAATATTGAATTGAATTGGAGTGGATTATAAAATATATCAGAATCAACATGATGTTGTAATAACTATGTATAGTTATTCTTTACACCCTTATACCCATCCATGTAAGGTGGTGGTGGAAAATAGATTACACCACGGCGTGGAGACGGTATTCCATACGTACACACGCGCGGTGATTTCTTTTCCCGTAGGATGGATAGATGGTGAAATAGGGTTGTTTCATACTTATAATAACATATCAGTATATGAGTGATACTGATGTTATTACTTCATAATGAAACAACATAAGAAAAAGAAGTGGAAGAAGAAATAAAGATAAAAGAATTGGTAACGGTAATTACCACTTCTTTGAAGCGCCTCTTTGAGTCCTCCTCTTAGGGCACTAAAATTGGTCTTTGAGGAAGACCATAACCTCTAGGATGTTTCTAGGGAAGTGGAGAAGAGATTTTGGCAGGGGTTGGCCGAGCATGAGTTCTCAAATCGGTGTGAGGAGGAGGGGGAGGATGTGTCCTTTTATAAGGGAGGAGAGGGGCACCTTAGGAATATCTCAAAATATTATTTTATATTAAAGTCAAAATCGGTTTATAATGGTTCCAAAGGGTCTTATTTCGAAGATAAAGTTGGTATGGGTCGAAATACTATCATCCAATAGTATTTAGACAAGTTTAGGGTATTATTTTAACCTTATCAATTACATTTAACTCTAAGTTAAATAATTTAACTTTTACCGTGTCTTTTTGTTTTCTTTCACTATATGGTTAATACACTTACTATAACATGCCAAACGAACCCCAAATTGTATATTATTAATACATATATCCTTATCTAAGTCATTTGGCCGAACTTTAGATTTTTATGAATATAATAACAATTAATAATATAATATTTGATTTAAAAACTATTTTGTGTCAATTTTGACACTATTTGATACATGATTTTTCTGAAAGTCATAACAGAATTATATGTTCGAACCAAGTTGATTAAATCAACACTAATATTTCATAGTAACCTAGAAAATTAGTTTAAGTCATAAAAAGTCTCAAATTACATTCATTTGAGCATTTATAACATCAATTATGTTAATATTTCCTTAAAAGGGTAATTACTGCATCATCGTTATGTCATAAATAAATTAATTTATTTAAAGTCTAAAAATTATAAATAAATTATCATTATGTAGGAAAGCTTTTTAGATTTCTAATGAATATTTATAGTCGAATTTATCTTATGTATAACCCCATATTAAAAATGTTTTAGCTATTAAACATTGATTTTAACTATTTTAACTATTCATTAAATAAAATAATATTAAATGTCATAATCTAATCCAAGTGGACCTAAATGGTCATATTATATTCATAAGGTTGTTTTTGGTCGAATTACACTTATCCAATAGAATTAGGAAATGTGTTAGGGTAATAGTTATATCATATTTACCCTTAGTTACCCTATTTACTATTAACCGTGGTAAAAAAAGTAAAAAGTTACTATTCACCAAAAATTATTTTCATCTCATTGAACCACATTTTACTTACTGACATCAATCGTGTCTCTCGGATTTTTGAAATTCCATTCACAGAAGTGGTAAAATTATGTTTTATAAAAAATTCTGTTTTTTTTTAACTACCACTTAGTAGTTTCACTATTCATCAAAAAATTGAGTTTTTCAGAAATATGCCAAAATTTCATCCTAAGCTATATTTCATATTCCGAATTCAAAAATGAAGTCTATTTTACCAAATTCATAACATAGAAATTTCATTAATTAATTTTATAATTAAATCCCGCTGTTAAAATAAATAGCGTGTTTTTAAGAAACAATATCTATCAAAAGATTGACACTTGATTATGTCTCGTTTAAATGTGAAATTACATCCAATGACAAAAATTGTATTAAATTGTAAATATATATTCTAAATATACTTTAAAAACACTAAAATTAATAATTTATCACTATTAATTATTTCGATTTAAAAAGTTGTTTTTAATTATAATTTAGTAATTTTCACTATTCATCAGAATATGAATGTTATCCGAAAAGTACCAAAATTTCACCTTAGGCTAAATTCGATACTCCGAATCCAAAAATGAAGTTCATTTTGAAAAATAAGATTTACAGAATTTCAAAAAGTGGTTATTACTATTCATAACGACTTATTTTAATAATATTTTAATAGCATATCGTTGTTTAGTGAAACTCGGTATTGCGTATTACACACGCTATCGAGGAAGGTCGCGATTGTGTGTAATGCAAGGCAAGTCAAGGATGCGTGTTGTGCAAGCTCCTTTTGGTGTAGCGTACAACACAAGACATTAATAAAATTAAAAAGAATATTTTTTATAAAATCTTGGGCTGTTACAGAAATGAACCTATTACGACCCTTAAATAATATGGGTAGACTTTTATTAATACAATATAATTTTTTAAGGTCTTAGGATAAATTTATAATCTTATTTTTACCCTTAATTACCCGATTAACCTTTAACTGTAGTAAATTAAAATTACTATAGTTACTATTCATAACATCAAAAAAATAAAAGTAACCTATTAACATAATTTAGACCCACCGAATCCAAATATAATATCCATTTTTCAAAATCCAAAACACAGATGTTGTAGTAATTAATTTAAAATTAATCTTGTTGTTAATAAAACATGTTTTAAAAGTAAAAACATTGTCAAAGATGGAAATTTTTTTACACATGAATTCAATTTAAAATTAATGATAATGACTTACATTATATTAAATGGTAAAAATATATTGTATTTATACATTAAAACAATTCAATATTATAATTTATCCAAATAAATTATCTCGATGAAAAATGTTTTTTTTTAATTAAAATTTAGCATATTTTTACAATTCATCAAAATATGAAAGTAAACATAAAAATATTAAAAAAATATCCAAAGAAATTTTAATAACATTTTTGAAATAAATAATTTTATTTTGTCAAATTGAGCCTATAAATGTGTCAAAAACAAGATTTAAAGTGGGTGCGCAATCAAAAGGCGGAAAAACTACATTTTTTTAAAAAATACTTCTTTTATTAAAAAAATTAAATATGTTATCATAATTCATTCAAAAAATTTTTAAGATGAAATTTAATTTCATAAAATTCAAAATTTGGTTAATACTATTCATAATGGATAGTTCATAATAACATTAAAACAATATATCATTGTTTAGGGAAACTCGTTATTGCGTACAACACACGCTATTGAGGAAGGTCGCTCCTGCGTTTAATGCAAGCCAAGTTAGGGTTGTGTGTTGGGAAAGCTTACTTTGGTGTTGCATATAAATTACTCAAAATGTAGATCAATTATACATTGGTCAAAATCTATATTTAGTGTTCTGTAAAATGAATTTTATTCGAAAGAATATGAAATTATCTGCATCAATAGCCAAGAATAGTGTAGCATATATTACAACCTAATACGGTGTTGCGTATAGCACAAGATAATCTGGGTGAAGCATACAACACAATACATCATTGAAATTAAAAATAATAATTCTCATAAAATCTCTGGTTGTTACATTCTAACCCCCATAAAATGAATTTCTCCATAGAAATTCGTTCGGGTTATAAATTTTTTTCCATTTGAAAGATTTTATTATAGAAACCCACATCCTAAAAAGGAATTCAAAATCATCATTTTAAAAAGGAACGTTAGAAACATAATGGATACCCAAAGTAACTCACCCCTGGGTTTCCACATAGGATAATATAGGTGATAATATGGATATAGAAGTGAAATCTAACCATCATGTTTGGATAAAGAGAGGTAGAGAACATGGATATGAAAAGTCCAACAGTCACAGAACCAGAAATTTGTGATGAACTAAGGTACCATTTGATTCATCAGATATAAGGGCACTAGGAGAACATTTTTTGTTTTCAATAACATTTCCCTAATGTTGATGAATTAAAAGAAATACATACTAGATTTTGGTACAGTCTCACTGTTGTTTGTGCCTTAAACAATTTCCACTTCATATCTTAAAGAAATGAAGTTGAATTTGTTTTTCATTATGTGTTAGCAGATCATGTGATAGAATTATTGGACATTCCATATGTCTCAAAGATATGGTAAGGAAAATTTATATACATAAGTCCATCTTATAGTGAGATTAACCGTATATAATTCCAAAAACAGACTTATACTTAAACTATCATACTACTTAATAAAATAAAACTAATTTCTACTAACCATGGACTTCCTGTAGGCCAGTGGTAGGTGATAAAGGCCTATCACACTTCATTTGTGGGTTCGATTCCCACAACCTTGTTTGACGCGATGAGTTGTCGCCCATCCTACATGTTGTCCTTTTTCAAAAACTACACTATTAAAACATTCCAGAAATAATATCGAAAAAATAAGTTCTATCCTTAAACAATATTATATTATGTCTAACATAATCCATTTCAAATCTTTAGGCTTATCCAAAATACATATATACAAGATCACAGTATAATGAAAACAATTACGAGAAATGTCATCAACCAAGCATGTGAATACCATCATTTATCCCCCATATATCAGAAGATATATCTTGTTGATCGCATTCCAAACATGTGATACCTTAATCTTGTATTATCTTGAAACATGAATAACCATATAACCTTATTGAAAACGTAAATTCTATCTAACGTTAACTATTTCCACATACTTAAATCCCAAAAATTCATTATACTTGAACCATGATGTCAATTTGTCCTTATATCAGTCATGAGCTCATTAATAATAGCAAACATATTATTTTCTCCTTATCCCTTCATTATGCTCATATCATCTGCTTTCCAAAAATATTTCAATAAATTTTCATAGTTATCGGTACCATAAAATTATTGAAAACCAATACATAGATATTTCAAAATTCCACGATACAATAAATGAGATTCCATGATACTATTTTGAAGTCCCATTACATAAACACTTAATCATTCCACAACATCATTTTCATACTCAACATAAAAAATAGTGATCACATGTGACTTTCCTTTGTCATTTCCCTTAAGAGGATTCTCACGTCGAACATCATTAACCCTTGGATTAGGCCATGGATTAGCATAATTCCCTAATTCCTTGTAATTGAAGCATTGAAGTGTTGGCGGAGCGTTTTCTATAGTCTTTTCTCTATTCACTTCATTAGAAAACATTTTCCCATTACTTCGGCACTCTTCTACTCAATGACCTTCTTTTCCACACTTGAATCATTTTCTAGTACCTTTTAAATAATCTCCATCATGCTTATTTCCACACATTGAGCATAAAGAAACATTCACCTTATTTTCACTATTGTTCTATAAATTTTCCTTTAACTCCATCTTTCATTTTTTATCAAAACTATGAGATTTATATGTAACACTAACTTCCAGTTCTACCTTGATAGCACAAATTAGAATTTCTTCATAGGTATTGATATCCCTTATACCTAATTCCCTTCGAGGACTTAGTTTTAAGCCACTGATGAATTGATCTATTTTAATTTCAGGTTGGATGATACTACTAGATGCAAACCATGCAGGCCATATAATATTCTCCTCATATATACCAACACACTCATCATCCTTTTTCATTAGCTCAAGGAACTCCTATTCCATCTTTTTTCAAAGAATATTAGGGAAGTACTTATTGAAAAATAATTTCTTGAACTGATCCCATTCCATTGATTCAATTTCATATTGGGCCCTCATATTCTTAATTAGAGCCCACCACTAGTCTGCTTCACCTTCTAAACAGTAAATAGCCATAATGAAATTTTCATGTTCTAAATAGTGATGTATGGAAAAAGCCATTTCAATGGTACTAATCCTTTTTTCAGAAACAAGTGGATCAGAAGACCCACTGAAATAATGTGGATGATTCCCCATGAAAGACTCAATAGAATATTGTACCCTTCTCTACACATTTGGAAGTTTAGAATTATTCATATCTTGTGTAAGTATAGTAATAATATTTTGCACTCAATCTCACATACCATTAGTTTGTTCAGGAGGACAATCATTGCATTTTACATTACATTGGTCAGCACAGTTCCTTCTCGTTCCATCCATCATCTAAAACCCAAAAAGAATAGTGTGAGAGGAAACAAAATTTCTAAGAAAACTATATAATAAAGGGAGAGTAACTTAAATATATAACATCTTACGTTTAATTCTATGATCGTTACCATAATTATAGGACTATAACCTAATAATATACTTAACCTTAGAGACATCACTAGACATATCATAGAAATATCTCTTGAGATTTCACTAATGTTTTCACAGCCTAGTTTCCAAAGGTTAACTAAACTCTCTCTCTGATACCAACTGTAGAGACCCAAGCTTGACGTACATGGACATTACACAACTTTTTCAGAAAACATAATACATGAAAAAAATAGATGCCTAATGATAGTATTAGTTTAGTCTCTTTGAAAACTCATAACACAATCATCAAATCATGGTGAATGATATTCAACATATTTCATAAAGATCTACCCCTTTTTTTCTTACCTAAAACCATTATTTATATCCTGGTGAAAAGAAAACATAAAAGGGGTGAGCTAAAATGCTCATTAAGGGTAAACGTGGAGAACATAAAAACAAACCATTAAAATTTGAACGTACAAACATGAACGCAAAACCACAAAATATTGAGCAATGAAATAAATCTTGGTAGTACATAAGGCATAGATCATAAATGGCCATTAATCATGAAACAATAGAATTGGAATAAAACATGTAATTGTGTAAAACCATTATTCACATGTTATGATTTTCATAGTAGCCAAGGCATTGCTTCTAAGACCATCATAGTGGACAAAGTCCTTTTCTGAACTGGGTTTACTTGACGTTCCATCCCAGTATTACTGAAAAAAAATTTACATACCGCTCCAGCCTTGTCTATCTCGTGAGATATAAATCATTACCCAATGCATTTTTGGGAGATATAGGTCCCACCCATCTCATAATGAAATCATTCTTACTTGTGCCACAAAATAAACATTAATCATTCATCTTAACCAAAAGAATAACATGGGTTTCATGAACATCATCTCATCATAACATAATCCATATAAAAAAATGGATATCATTTAATCATAAGAAGAATAAAACCATGGAAATAATATAGGAATTATACTTGATCCATAATCATACTAAATAATTTCATATTAGATTGATAATAGTTTTGACAAAACCCTTGAAATGAATTTTGAGGAAAATATCCTTTCTTCTTCAAAATAATTTTATTTTCACAAAATGACATTAAATTTAAAAGAAAAAGATTTTGGTAAAAAATAATCATGAAATCTTGTTGAGGAAGCTTCATGAAAATTAGCCATTACGAAACAATAAAAATCTGTTCATTGCATATATGATAAAAAAAATTATTCGAGTGCTTTCTCTGGAAAAGTCAAAAAGTTCCTCGTATGGTGAAAAAATGAAAGATTCCTTCCATAGTACACAGTAAAAGTGAAAATTGGGTAAACAGGACATTAAACACTCATCGAAGAATATTTAATACAGTATGAAAAAGTTTCTCTAAAACATGGAAATTGATGATAAATATAACCCCAGTAAATACTAATGTATCAACAATCTCAGATAAAAATGAGATTGCAATATTATCCCTTTCCTTATGTCAAATTTCATCCATATGTGTCTGAGACTCCTATACAGGGGGTTTAAAAATATTATTACTTGTTACAAAAGCATAATAGTAATAATTATAGCATATATGATTCCCTTAAGACTTTATATTACTAGATCATTTTTCTATTCCATGTTAAAGCATCATTTTGGCTTAAATCGTTTCATTTATCGTCTGTGTTTTGACTTGAAATTATTTGCATGATTACATTGATCAAGATTACATAATTCTAGAATGTAAAAATTGATTTATATATAATATATATTCATCATATAAATATATAAAATAGATCAAAAAATCTAATGAAATATACCATTCATGTTGACGGTAGGTCGTACGTACACATGAACGTTGTTTTCATTTCCATATTAAATTGAATGTAAGTAAGTAAATAACATATAAAAATCCAGTATCATTATTATGGAATATGTTTCATGATTATTTTATATATATACATTATTATCATTCTTTAATGGTTAACATGGAGAATGAGTCTCAGCGCGTTGTGGAGACGGTAATCCATACGTACGCACGAGTGATGATATCGTTCCCACAATTATTGAATCGAATTAGAGTAGAAGATATAATATCTCATAATTTGAATCATGTTATAATAACTTTAAATTGTTATTATTTACACCATTATACACATCCAAGTAAGGTGGTGGTGGAAAAACAGATTACACCACGCTGTGGAGACGGTATTCTGTACATACGCACGCACGATGATTTTATTTTCTGTAGGATAGATAGAAAGTGAAATATTGTTGGTTCATATTTATAATGACTTATCAATATATTATTGATACTTATGATACTAAATTATTATTAAGTAGAAAAATAAGAGTATGTAGAAGAAGAAATGACCTTGATATAATCGGTAATGGATATTACCTCTTCTTCGACGCACCTATTCTAAACCACCTTTTAGGGATCTAAACATGTTATTTGAATAATTCCATGAAATCAAGTGAGTTTCTAAGAAATTTGAGATGAAAAATGGATGGTTTTGGCTGATCTTGAAGGCTCAAAGTGGTGTGGGAAGGAGAGGGAGGAGGTGCCCTTATATAAGTGATGAGAGGGGCACCTTTGGAAACATAAGAAAAATTAATTTATAATAAATTCCAATACCACATATAAGCCTCCAAAAATGACTCAAATAAAAAGTTTAGTTGTGATAGGGTTGTAATCTGATCAACTAATAAGATTTAGACATTTTGGTAATTTTTTTTAAACCCTATCAACATGATTTATCCTTATTTAATCTATTTTATTTTATTTCTGGTAATAATATTCTAAATTTTAAATTGTTATAAATAATTACTTATGTGGTGTGAATTTTCCATTATTGGATAATTTATCACATGGTACACCATATAAACTTCAATTTATTATTTTTAATTATTTTTCTGATTTTTAAACAATTTTTTAATATGTTATTTTTATAAGAATAGTGTCAATTTTGAAACTATTAATTTACTTTATGGGATAACATCATCCCTTAAAAGTTCAAATTTCTATTCTAGAAAGTCTAAAACAGAGCACTCCCCACTGACAAAAACGATAGAAGATGCAGTGTGAAAATGGCTTCCGGGTGCGTCTGTTGTTGGAGGAAGTAGGAGGAGACCACGATGCACCTGTTCTTCGAAAGCGAGTGGGCACAAGAAGTTTGGGTATTTTTTGGTGAATTAACGGTTGTCTCTAGTCCAAATATGAGAGAGAAGACTTTCATGGTCCATTGATGTCACGGCTTGGGAGAGGCGAGTTCTGAATGAAATGCGTGGAACCTTGTCCTGCAGGCAGGCTGTTGGTGTTTATGGAAACCACGAAACAAAAAAGTCTTCAAGGGGGTGTTGTCATCTGACGGAGAGATTATATCCAGAACCATATCCCTTCTTGTCGACATGAGCAGGGCCCTCAATCTTTGCAGGGAGGCTCCCACGCTGCAACGGCGGAATTTTACTTCTCATGGAGCACCTTCCTATGCTAATCAATCTTTATGTAGCTGGGTAAGGTGGTTCCCTCCGGCTTGTGTCTTGAAACATAATACTGACGACTCGTGCCAATCTGGAATCATGACTGAAGGTGGTATTGTCCAGGACTAATCTGGTTCGGTTTTTTTGGATTTCTCTGCCCGGATGGGGCATGGTACCTCACTCGTGGCAGAAACTAAGACTATGTACATAGGACTCTCTGTGTGTCACCAGCGTAACCTACATCTTCTGGAAGCCAAATACGACTCTATAATGGTCCACGACTCTATTCAATGATAGATACCTATTCCTTGGTCGATTGAATATCTCATTCTTATGTGACGTTCTCTTCTCAGCACCCATACAAAACTTTCTGACACTTGGATGGAAGGTAACAAGGCGGCTGATTACTTGGAATCTTTTGATTTTCCTGGAATAGAGTGTGTATATTTTCATTACTTCTTGAGCATGAAACCACCAGGGCTTAACCTTCTATGAGTTGATTCTCTAGGTCTCCATTTTTTTAGACCCCTATAGAAAAATTTCTCTCTACCCTTCCCTTTTGTGGATTGCTTTGTTTTTCTTTATATTCTTTCTTTCTGAAAATCTTTTATTATATTCTTGATGATGAAACTATTCATTTATTAGAATTTAAATAAAATCCACACAGAGGATATAATTGAACCAAAATTTTTAATAGAATCTTAAATGGTCTTATTCATCGATAAAATTTATGGATAACAATAATTAGTTCATATAATTTATATTTTAATATTTTTAAAAACATTGATTTGATATTTCATTCAATAAAAAAAATTATACATCACTATTCTATCATCATTAATGATAATTATTTAAACCCGAAAAATTATATATGAATTCTGATGATTTAGATAATTTTATTATCTTTCTGGAGACTATTTATATTATATGTTTTATGAGGTTTATCACTAAATTAAAATATATACACTTATAGGATATAAGAGAGTGACATGTTATCAATTTCCTTGGTTTTAATAATAATTATATAATTTTCAGGGTCAAAGCTCAAAGAAATGAGTATATAATGACCCTTAAATGATATGGGTCGACTTTTATTCATCCAATAAATTTTTTTCAGGTATTAGGGTAATTTTATAATATAATTTTTACCCATAATTATCTGATTTCCCTTTAACTATAGTAAATAAAAATTATGGTAGTTACAATTCATAACATAAAAAAAATAAAGGTAATATATTAACAAAATTTGGACCCAATGATTCCAAATATGGAAACAGTTGTTCAAAATTCAAAACATAGAAGTTTCAGTAATTAATTTAATATTAATCTCATTGTTAAGAAAATGGGTTTTAAATGTAAAAACATTATCAATGATTGAAATGGTTTTACCCATGAATTAAATGTTAAATTAACATTAATGACATAAATTATATTAAATGGTTAAAATATATTCAATTTATACATTAAAACCATTCAATATTATAATTTAACCATATAAATTTTCTCGATGAAAAAATATGTTTTTAATTAAAATTTAGCATAATTTTACTATTCATCAAAATATGAAAGTTAACAATAAAATATTAAAAAATAATCCTAAGTAAAGATTTAGATCCTTTTTGAAATAAATACTTTTATTTCGTCAAATTGAACTTATAAATGTCCCAAAAAACTAGATTTAATGTGGTTGCGCCATCAAACAGCGGAAAAACAACATTTTTTTAAATATTTCTTTTATTCAAAAAATTGATTTTGATCTCATACCTCATTTTATAAAATGTGTAAGATGAACTATATTGTTTTAAAATTCAAAATGTGGTTAATAATATTCATAATGGCTAGTTCATAATTATATTATAACAATATATCTCTGTTTAGTGAAACTCAGTATTTTTTACAACACACGCTATTGAGGAAGGTCGCTCTTTCATGTAACTCAAGCCATGTCAGGGTTGAGTGTAGGGAAATATTCCTCTTGTGTTGCTTATAACATAATCAAAATATAGTTCAATTATACATTTATCTAAATCAATACTTAGTGTTTTGTAAAATGAAATTTATTCGAAAGAACTTGAAATTTTGTGCATCACAAGCCAAGAATAGTGTTGTGTAAACTACAAGCTAATACGGTGTTGCGTATAGTGCAAGATAATAATTGTAAAGCATAAAACAAAAGACATAAAATAAATTAAAAAGAATAATTCTCATGAAATCTCAGGGTGTTATAGTAACTGGATTGATCAATGACATCATTTTTTCCTCTATCAATGGTAGGGTGATTATATGATTATGAGAGTGTGAAAATGGAACTCGGAGACATAATCCACACCTTCCAATAGAAATATGCTTCAATGTATGTTTCCATTGAAATACTGACACTTTAAATAATACATTCTATATATGAATTAAATCCACTTTTGGGACCTTCTCATCACTTTCCTAAGTCATAAGGTGGTCCAAAATCTTGTGAAATGGATTAATATAAGAGGGTACAGTTATACATATTAGGATTTTAATCACATGGATTTGATGATAATTCTTCATATATAGTTATAGTCATAATGATGGAGATATAAATTTGTTGGTTCGCCTCTACAATAGTGTATATTATTTTATGTCTCACTACTCGATATGATGTTTGGTTGGATGATTCTATTAGTATTGTTTTTTTATGGTTCATGATATATGTTTTGGTGGGTTGGTGCTCATAGTACTATTTTATGTGTCAGTTACCATAGTACAATTCGGAGGGTCTGTACCCATAGTACCATTTTCTCAGTCAACAATAATTTTAAAATTTGGTGTGCTAGTTCCTGTAGTACATTTGGTTGGTTCTTTTACATTAAAATAATGAATCAAAGTTGAAACATGATAAAAATACCACAAACCCAATTGAATATGGTTCTCCCAGGGATTCGATAGTCACCAAGGATAATTGTAAGGATGTCTAATGCTCTTGGATAGTGATGATCTAGTATTTATTATTGGCACATTCATGAAACATTGGTGGTTCTCAAACATAATATATGTAACATGAATTTTAGATTCCAATGGAGTTCCATTAGTTGGATTCCCTTGATGTTTAATACGATTTAATTCCCTAATTTGATTGGTCATGGTGGTCATGACATCCCATTCATCTCCTTGTGGATTCATAGACATATATTGATTAAGATGACCATAATTTATTGGATCCCTCTTGTGAATATCTTTAGTAGTGAATATATATAGAGATTATCCTTATCCACCTCTGTGAGGTATGGATGTCATATGTGGTTGTGTTATAAGGATGAGCTCCCAGATTAGTTGAATGATGGAAAATGGTGTTATAACATGAATTAGATTCCTTGTTGTTCATTTTATTGATATCTACGTCATAAAAGGTGTAATAATAGAGACCTTACGTGGGGCTTACACAAGTAAGGAAACCATTAATTTCACTATCAGGTGTATGTATATTATTGTGAAGATAATATGTAATCAGTCTTAAATCCAACTAATGGAACCCACTAGGGAAATCCTAATCAAGTTATCGGTTAAATAAATTCCAATATCTATACAAACATGTTTCTTGATCCGTGTGATAAACAAGATATAGAAAAAGTGTAGACACATTACATGGGAGAAAATTTGTTCTAGTATTACACCTTAATGTTTTGTATAGGCATGTCATTTCCATTATACTAGAAAATATTGTATGGATAATAGATCATATGATAAAATCATACATATCCAGTTTAATAATAAAATTATTTTCATCTTATTCTAATCTCTACCTATCCAACTAATGGGTTCTAGAAACTCTATAGACTGGTGGAGGAATGCACATAAAAGGATGTTTGTGTATGAACCCACTTATAATCCATTTATTAGAAAGTGAGGAGTTAGATTAATGGGATAATTCATTCCATTATTCAATAATATTTTTATATCAAGAAAATAACACAATGGCGGATTTCATAAAGTCTTGGGCCATGTGAAGTCATCCAACATATTATGTTTGGATGAGAATCAGAGTCCGCATAGTTTATTCATCCCTAACTGGATTATTGTTTGGGGTGATTGATAAATCTTGAAGAGATTACTATTATTCATAATTTTTACGAATATTAGGTACGTATAAAATAGTGTATTCCATTTTCCCATATATACTTCTTATAATATGATTGATATGGAATGATGAAAACCATAAAAGGACTATTGGAGATTCTTAGTATGAAATAGAGGGACTGTGTGAGAGTACAAAACAAATAAGGTAACATGAGTGCATAACCCTAATACATTTATGGACTATCCCCTTATAAAGGTGCTATTTAGCTGATGGTTCCGTGAAAAAATTGGGCATGGTGAATTTCCTAGTATTTTCTATAAAAAGATGACATGTCTTTCTGACATATCATGATTGTCCTCAAGAAAAATTATGAATTTTTACCAGACATTTCATGATTTTCATTATGAATTATCATTATTGTCTTCCAAACATGTCTTTATTTTCAACCTGACATTTATTGATTGTCTTCAAGAATTTCCATTATTGTTTTCTCGAGATTTTGTTGATTGGATTTGAGACATGTCTTCATTGTGTATCTCAAGATGATTGACATGATTAAAGCTAACACCTTTAAAACCTTTTACATTAGAACCTGACTTGTCAAGAATTTATCTTCATAATCATAGTGACATGTCCATGATTTCCTCTGTTGATCAATGTGTTAATGTCTATAAACATTCTCATCATCAATTAACATTTCTATGAATATTTTATATGATCAAGGTGTATTTATAAGGAAACCTTCATAATATCATAGAGGACATGTCGATATCTTTCACATGATCACCTGACTTGTCAGGAATGTATTCCCATGATCAAAGAGACTTGTCTTGTGTATCCTCACATGATATAATTTGATGAGTAAATAGGAAATCACATGATAAAATGGAATTTCTATAGGTATTCTCATGAAAAACATGTGGTTTTCATATGATATCATATGATCAACATGGAGTTTCCACAACATCATCACATGATCTACCTGACATGCCTATAGGATGTCACAAGAGAATTCTGACATGCCAATGGACTATTGCACGAGAATAAAGCCGTTTCGTGGGATACATTAATGAATCACAAGACTATTTTCTAGTAATGAGATCATGTGTTTATAAGGGAGTCACACGTAGGCATATTTCTAACATTTATATGATCACAGAAACATCTTACTTTTCAGGCTTCATGTCCTAGGAGATCGTTCTGTAAGGTCACATAGACAATATTTTTCCTTGGATTAGGAATTCAAGGAAAAGATTTTACATCCTTATTTCTCCTCCTATGGATTTCATGACGAAATAGGGTGCATACCCATTGATTCATATGAATGACAAGGGGTTTTTTTATTACATGGATTAAGACACATAGGGGCACTACATATTAACAATTCATGCATTGGAAATTGTTTCTATGGTATATAGAGTGCATGTATGAGGGTAATTATTATGGTCATGCACCCTATATTTTTCATTGAAGAGTTCATATCGCCGGGTATATGTCCGTTTTCAACATCATGTTGTCATATAAGTATGTGATCTATTATAGTGTTTCTGAAGATAGAATTCATGAGAAAGAGAGTTATACCTCGTTCAATTTCATGGAATAATTTAATGCATAAACAATATATATGAATTTCACAATAAATTTAGCCTGATCATAATGAATTATATAGTATCTTTGTAATTTTTCAATGTTCTTATTGAAATTTCACTGGGGATGCATGTTTGTTTTGTGGGAATGCGCAAGCGCTGGAATGGTAGAGTCACAAAATAAGTGATCCATCACAAGATAACGTTTATTCATTTTATGAACCATGAATAAAATGATATTCAATTATCCATGTGATAATGTGATCCTACAGGGATCTAGAGAGGGATTTCGTGATCACCTGAATATGATCTGGACACATAGTATCTACTACATTCATTCAACAATTACCCACATTCATTTATCCCTTTACCTTATCTTGTTATTACCCCCCTTTCATGTGACTATTTTTATAGAGAGGTAGTGTATATATAGTCAAATGGTTGTCGTGGGTTGTGTTGCTTTTCCTGATGAGGGTGTTTGGTGAATTAGACTGATGTAATGGTTGGATTCCCAAAAAAAATCGTCATGTGACAGTAAGAGGTACGATACATCTGGTTATGGACTCTCAAAATCAATTAATTGGTTCTTTATGGAGTTTCTATTTTTTGAATATCTCATGTGAAAAATTGGAGCATAACCCCATCGTCCATATCATTCATGCGATGGGGAAAACGACATCCAATGATGACCTTATATGATTACATAAGGGAATTATCTTGGCAGAATGAAATCTCTACAGAAAAATGATTAAAAAACTAGAGAATTAAAATGTGAAAGTAATAAAATTTACCAAAGATAGAATCCTCTTGACTTGTTATTTTTTTCCTCCCATAGTGTGTCTTCTTTGTCCCCTACCTTTATCAATATTCGATTTCATGATCCCCAATTCTTCCCATTATGGATTGTGAGCATAACATTATAAATTACACTCAAAAATACTATGGATATGTCAATGTTTTTAGATGATCCACGTGTATTGAATTCTTTTTTGAAGACACATCCTCAAAGGGAGATGTGTGAAGGCCACATCCCATTTATATTAATGACGCCTTAGTGAAAATTCACCAGATCATTTGATTAATCATGTTACATTATTCATTTATATGAAATTAGAAGCATCTACAATGACCCAAAGGATATATATATTTGATGAAATGACCCATTTCTCATATTGTGAAGGAATCACATTATATATTGATTGCCTTATTGAAAAGAAAATATACACTGATTGATTTAATATATTGACGATGATTCAATTGTCTCAATCTTGACCATTTGGTGAAGGATACAATATAGGTTATTGCGGAGTGCAGTCATGAAAGAGTATTTTATGCATCACTAAGTAATAAAAATTTTGTCCATAGTGTGGATGATGAGTAGGATTTTGAAGATGACATGATAGTGTAATTGGGTAGCTCTAATTGATTTGATCATGCAGCTGACATTTTTTTGTATATTTTTATGGAATATTATTGTCATGATGGGTTCACATCCCATATCAATTTGGATTTTTTTTGGAGAATGGTCATTATTAAAATTTATGGAATTCATTCCTCAATTATGAAGTGGGGTAAGCACCCACAAAAAAAGAAATACACTATCGATGGTCACACCCTCTCATTGTGAATCCCACTTCTGAACTCCTACACCATTCCAAGTTCTTCCAACCCATGATCTACTCTCACCCACACTCTCACCATTCACCTCATTGGTTGGCTGGCTCATGGGGTGGGATTGAGTCATCTCCCAAATGATCCCATAATTGATATGGCCATCTTGTTTGATTGGATGGAGAATTTGTTTTTATATGGGAACCCATAAACACATATAAAAAATATAACTATAATTGAAAATAACATCATTATCTTTTTAAATTGAACATTTGACGATATGTTATCATTCAACAACACAAATTACCTGACCCGGAATATTATTCATCAAGATTATTGATTAAATAATGGAAATGCGTATGATACACAATTATTGGTTTCAAAATACATGTATTTATGAATATTATAATAATGGTTATATATATATATATATATATTTGAGTAATTTACTAATTTAAAAGATTCATTATGATTTAATGATTAATATTTAGAAAATTATTATATTGTTATAAGATAAATATATGTAAAAAATGATATAGATATGAGTAATCATGACGATATGTAAAAGTAAAATACCTTTCTTGTCCTTATGTAGGATATTTTTGGATATTCAACGTGATATATATTAGTTTTAAAATTTTCAAAATATGATATTTTCTAAATTAAATTATAATCCTCAGTAATTTTGGATATGCTTTCGCTTTTCTTCTATAATTTAAATATCATGGTTACAAATATAATAATTATTAATTAAAAAGATTCATTATTAAATATTATATAATAAATAATGGATTTTTTTTAAAAACAAAACATTTATACTATATTATTCGATGGGAATGATGAATCCTACAACATGAGAATATCCTTCACATTATAATGGTGTCTCTACCTGATAAAATAATGAAATGGAATTAAATACATTTATATATTATAGATGTTTATAAGAATTATGTTGTGATAATTAAGGGATATAACCAAGATGAAATGTTTAATATTTATAGTAATTTAATGATGGAAAGGTTAATTATTATTGTAAATTAATAAATAGATCTATTTGAATTTTTGATGGATATTTTATAAGAAGGGTCATGGGTTGCATATCCATGTAAGTAATTTGAAATTAATTATTGATTATTGATCTTGTTCAAAACATGTATGGTTTTATGGATTTTCTGAATAATTTTTGATCTTTTATTTATATAATTTAATTATAATTTCCATTATTGAGATATATAAATTGATTGTGTGATTATCATGGGTTTCAGTGAAAAAACAATTCTACACCACATGCAGCACAGAGGATGATCAAGGTTAGTTGTTAAGGATAAAGGGATGAAAATAATCACAATCCAAGAACATATGTAGATTTTCTCTTATTTTTGATAGAATTATAAAATTATTGTATTTAAATTGAAATAGGAAAGGTAAATGTCATTAAAATGTATAGAGAATGAGTGGCAGAAATGAAAATGGACTTATAGATGAATTAAATTGTGGTCTGTCATCATTTAATTTTGTTAAAAATCAGATATTCCAATTAGAAGGTTCAATGTTATTCACTAATTCACAACCCATAATTCTATTTGGTATTAAACCACTAATCATCTCATGATATCTATAATCATACCAAAAATTATATGTATTTTCATGGGTGTTTGGGTAAGATCATTCTTCAATTGATTGAATGAAATCCCGCACACACATAACAACATACGTATACAATTCTTTCAATAGAACCACATGAATCCCCTTGTAAAATGTGTGATACAAATATAGGGGGTATTTAAAGAGTTAATGTTGTAATATTGTGAAGGATTTAATGGATTGTTGAGTAATAATAACATCTGTGACATTACACCTTCACTATCAGACTATAATTAAAGAGGAAATATATTATGAATTAAATGAACACGATCATGATAATCATATTAATTCTCCATTGGACCACATGAAATTGGTTATCTCTCTATGATAAGGGAGTTAAATACCACAGGGACATCAATGTCGAGTGAAAAAATATTTGGGGAGAAAAATGATATTATTTTATAAACTAATGGATAGAATAAAACATTTAATTTTAAAAAAATAAAATTAATGTAATTACAAATGGTTGATGAGAAACCTAACTGATAGAGAGAAAATATTTACATTAGGTGAAGAAGAAAGATACTGATTGGGAGTATAAGTGGTCGTATCCTATTTATCATTTTCAGTATTTACGTGAGACATCTGACATCAGTTGGATGGATGTCACATTTTATAATGAACCATTATGGTTAATTTCAATGAAAATTATTCTCTCAATGTTCATGTATGCATTTAAATATTTTCCATTGATTCAATGTTGTAGACTCATGTTCTAGAATGTAGTCCCATTCATGGATGAATTATAATAACTCTAGACATGGGCAATTTTTATAATTGTTAATAGAAAAACCATAGAAATAAGTATATTTAAACATATATATATATATATATATAAATATTAAATTATAAAAAATGTATACATAATATATATTTTATGAGATATAAATATATACTCATTATATATACATTGAATTATATTTATATTTGTGTATATGGTTAATATAATTTTTTTTATTTAATATATATTATTATATATTAAGTGTTATAATTCATTTATTTTTGTTTCTCATTGTTCAGGTTCTGTTTGGGGGGATTTGGAATGGTGGATTCTCATTCATGATGGACCACAACCAAGCTACTCTTTTAGGCTTCTCCAACCTCTCAAATAATGGGGTGTGGGATTTAATTAGAGACGAAACTCAGTTATATTCCAGATCATCATTCAGAATGACATCTCGTGGGGGGGGGGGGGTTCTTATCTTTCTAATCGGTAAAAAAATGATTTTCATGGGTCACACATATGATCTACATCCATAAATATATGAAATATATCATCATATAAATTGTTGATCATCATCTAGAAGTGATGGATGGAGCTCCTTTTTCTAGAATTGTGACTCGCGATAGTGTGTGAGTTTGATAGGAATTCGAAAAGAATGTGAGTTGTCCTTATCCATATATCTATCATGGACATTTGAATTAGGGTGTAAGTGTTTCCATATTATTCATATTTCATAGTGGATGGAGAACCACTGTTAGTTCTCAACCTTCTACAATGTTTTTTCACTGGTGTACCCATATTCTTTAGATTTGGATTGATATTTTTAGGACTGGTTTGATGGTGGTCATGAGAGTCGTGACCATGAATGGAGTTGATGTTAGAAACATGAGATGATGTTTAAATCCATGGTCACTATGGAGACCATTGAGGATATATATAGTATTTTAGATGTTATAATTTTAGTCAAAATATTTTTTAAAATAATGACTGTTTTCAAAATTACAACAGTTGTCTCATACAAAGAGCTGTCTCATTTCAGAATAGCAGAGGAGTTCTTTCACTAAAATGGTGATATCGAACTGCTGTATCCCTCACAATGAGATTTCCCATATCATTCAATCCATGTTGTTCATTGATTTATGTAGTGTGATTAAACCAGTGTAATTCACAATGATTTCGAGTTATAAATAATCAATTATGAGATCTCTTATTGGTTAATTATTTTTTCAATCCATGATATTATAAAAATTATTCCCAACATCTATGTGTTGAGGAAATTGAATATTTTTTTTTATTTTTTCCAAATCGTTGTGAAATCCCCGAGGGAAACTTCTACTGATAACCCTACACCATCAACATTAGGGTGGATCAAACCATTTTGGGTAGTGAATTAAAATCAAACATAAAAGATTAATCTTTCTTCTCCTTCGACCTATCTATATTTCAACATTTAAAATTGTTTGAGTCCCAAATAAGAATGTATTAGATATTTTATGAATACATCAAATTTATAAACTATGAAATCCTCAAAGTTTACCATTTAAAGGGTAACAACTTCTCCAAATCGAATGAAATTATGATGTATCTTAATTTGGTTTTAGAAGTTTTTTTACATTATGGAATCGAATATTCCTTCCATTCATGATGATCCTACTACAAATCTTGATGCCACACCCTTTAATGGGACTCATGTCATGAAAATTTGAAAAAAGAGTATGAAATGTGAAGACGATCTTGTTTTTTATTGAGGACATATTCTAAACACATTATCAAATCATTTGTATGATTACCCATTAAAAATGAAGACCAATAATATTATTTGGGATGTACTCATATTTATGTACAATGTTGAGGAAGATGATATCAATAAATTTCTTATTACAATGTATCTATACTAAAAGGTAGTTGAAAAGAATACAATGTTGTAGTATATTCATTTGATTCAAATTATACCAAATAAAAATCATTTCCTTAATATTAAAATACCAGAAACATTTCATGATGGTGAAATTATTGATAAATTTCTTGTTATATAAAATCATTTCTGTAAATCACATATAAAAATAAGTGAGGATATTTCATTGGAACAATTTCAAAAGATTCAACCCATTGAAGAAAAATACATTTTTAGAGACTTTTGAATGGCTCACAATTTGATAACAATATTAGAATCATTGAAGGAAATGAACAATGATATTAATCCTTTTATGTCACAAAAATTATAAAATTTTTGAAGAAAGGAAATACTTTAAAAAATAATGGAAAAATTTATCCGTGGAAAACTATGAAATTTTCAAGGGAATGTCCCTAACGAAATAATGATGAAAAACACATTGTAAATATGATGACTAAACTGCTTCGAGTCATAATGATTTTTAAATTTCTAATTAATTCTATGAAGATTGGATAATGGATTGATTCTATAAAAATGGTGCATCTGATCAAGGATCGTTTTGATGTTCAAAACATTTAAATATTTTTCTATCGTAAAGAAAATACACCTTGGAAATAATGTGTGAATCAATTTTAGCGGACAAGGAAGCATGGAGATAGACATTACATATAAAATAATACAACTCTTCTTATATTTTTTATAATTCTAATTTATATCATGATCATTTATCACTTGTTAGTTATAATAAATTAATTTTGTCAATGACGATAAACTTAATTAACATCAGAAATGAATTTAATAAATGTAAAGCATGTGAAGAATTTATTATAGTGATGAATCATTTTCATAAATTTGTAATAAGTTATAATATATTATAATAAATAAATTATGATATTGGTTAATTAAATGGATTATTAAATCATTGAGGAAAAATATATTTTATTAATTTTTGATGACTTTAATATATATTTACATATATATGTTCAAATAATAATAAATAGACACTTTAATATTTTTATGAAGTATAAATAAAGTGTTTAAAACTAACTAAACAAGTATATAAAATTATTACACTCAGACATAGGTGGAGAATTCATTCTAAATAATTTTAATGAGTTCTATGAAGAAAATTCTATAATTCATCAATGTATTGATCTTTACACACATCTTAATAACGGATTAGAAGAATGAAAAAATCATAAGTTATTAGAAATGATAAATTTTATGACTAATAGATCTATATTAACATTAAACATATGGGGTGAAACATCATTGGCGATTTTTCATATTTATAATAGGATTTACTCTCGGAAAACATAGTTATCCCATTATAAAATTTGGAGTGGTAGAAGAACTAATATTTCTTATTTTAAATAGTTGTGTTATTGAGTTTACCATACACTTATAAAACATAAATGAACTAAACTTTGTCTTATTGAAAATAAATATATTGTGTAGAATATGAATAAAATAACAACAAATAAATAATGAGTAAATTTTTGAGCTAATATAATAATTTAATAAAGGGCTGCAATGTTTTTTGAAATTTTTTATTATAAAGATGACATGGTGGATGTTATTCCTCATACCATTATCATATGTTCTCTATCTGATTAATATACAATAGTAGATAATAATTATGAATCTCATTTTGAACCTAAATAGTGTAGAATAATTAGAAAGGATAAACTTATACATCAAAATAATATTTCTCACGATTCTATAGATTTCGGTATTGAATGAGATAAAAATAATTATTTATGAATACGTAACATTTTTTATTGACTATAAAAAATGTCATAATGAAAAATAATTGATCTAAGACTTCTCGAGATGTTTCCATATGAATAGAAAAAAATGAAGAAATGTATTCTATTATTGGAAAAAATACATGTGTAATTATTGATTTACCAAGAAGATCAATACCTATAGGTTGTAAATTGGTTTTCTGAAAAAAGTACGATTTGAATGGAAACATTCAATATTTTAATTATAGATTGACAGGTAATGCTTTCAGGAAATAAAATTTGATTGATTATTGTCCTAGTTATGATCATATAGCGTAAATTACATCAATAAGGAGATAATTTTATATATCATTAATTAATCATTTGTTTTCCCATAAAATTGATGTCAGAATTATTTTTCACCGAGTATTGAAGGAAGATAGGTAAATTGAAGAACTAGACGGGGTTTTTTACTATATAATGGAAACAGCAATGTGACCATGTTGAATATATTTATGGCCTTAAATAATATATACTATAATGTAATGTGAAATATTATTCTATTATTTTTCTCTAATGTATTTAATAAAAATAATTTGAATAAATGTGTTTAATAAAAATTTAATTAAAAATATAAATCTATTATGTGTCTATATGTGGATGAATTTTTAATTTTAAGAAGCATATATTTTGTTTAATTGAGACAAGAATTAATTATCATCTATATTTAAAATGATGGATCATTGGATATTTATACTATTCTAGATATTAATGTTAAAAAAATTGTGCGGTTTATTTTTTAACTAATAATCACTATATTGAAAAGGTGTTAAAAAAATTGTCCATATTAGTTTCAAGGATGCTAATACTCTATTTTATTATAATGTTAGCATTTTTGTAAATACATGTATACATATATAATAACATGATCATTCTTGGTTAATTTTTTCATTAATGTATTAAATTCAATACAATTGACTAGAGACCATTTTTTTAGTATTTAAAATGAGTAGATATACATGTAATCTTGGTGTGAATCGTTGGATATGTATTCTTAGAATCATTGTATTCAAAAGAGTGACATATGATAAATGTATATAACATTATTTTAATCACGTTTTATTTAAGGATACTCTAATCAATGTTGGATTCCCAGTATTAGAGATAACTAATCCAAATAAGGATGGTTTCTTACACTTTGTGGTGTTTGTGTTTCTTGGGCTAGGAAGAAAAAAACTTGTATTTCACCCTCGATAATGTATTTCGAGTTTATCGCCTTAGAAACATGTGGATTGGATGATTAATGGATTATAAATCTATTTTTGGATATTTGATAGTGTCCTAGTATAATTCCTCTAATATATAATAGTTTTGATCGTGAGTAAATATTATCATTAACATATAGTTTTATATACAATGGAAGGTATATTCATAAAAGTTTAAGACACGATTATGTGAGACAGTTGTGACAAGACGATACAATAACAATTTTTTATATGAGACCATGTAAAAAGCTTGCAGATCCATTTACTATATATCTACTGAGATAGATAATTCATGAAGCTAATAATGATGCGGGTTTAAATCCCATAGAAAAAATCATTTCAGTAATAGAAACCCAACACTTTTTTAGGTAGATCATAATCAGTGGGTCTAATGGGTGAAAACATGTTATGAATATGATCATTATTATTGAAAATAATAACCCTATATATTTTGTGTAAATATCATCTATTAGGTATAGAGTTTTAGTTATAAAATATTATCTATATAATATGACTCAATGAGTTATGTTCACTTAAAAAAGAAGCACATTGTAATATTTTTCCAATTTGAATAAAGAAGTGGTTCCACTTCCTATAGAAGTTGATAGGATTCATCCTTATATAGTTAATGAAAAGGTTAAAATAATGTGGCTATAAATGAGATAAAAATGAGATGTTGGATGAATGATCATTGTATGTATGATATCCCCAGTTTTTTATAATTACTAAAATTTTCGTTTTTCGACAGCATTTAAATAATATAAGACATTGAGATATTGATTGTTAATAAAAACTTATATTGAAATATACATTTATTTTTTAGAATGAATCACTTGTGATCTAGATCAATAATAATTACGAATGAAATTGGGTGCTTTAAATAATTTTATTCAAAATAGTTATTAAAATAAATAGAGTGTTATCAAAATTCAAACGGGTGTCTTTCTCTAAGAGTTTCTTCTTTTTAGTCAAACCAAAGTGTTCTTTGATCAAAATGGTGACATTGAACCAGTGAGACCCTCACTATGAGTTATATCATTTCATTATAACAATGGTGTTATTTGAATGATATGGTGAGATCAGATAGATGTTATTCTCACGGACTATGACTTATAAATAAATGATAATGATATTTCTTATGGATTTATAATTTTCATTCCAAGAAATTAAATATTTTTTTCAAAATATTAGTTCTGATATGAAAGAAAAAATTATGGTATGATTATACCCTAATATTGGTGAAATCCTCAAGGGGCACTTTCTCTCTGAACCCTACATCATCATTGTGGGGGTGGATATAACCCATTTTGATTGTGAATTAAATTCATTCATCATGGTTCAATATATCTTCATCATATACCTACTTATTTTTCAATAGTGGAGGTGAAGGCCTCCTAAAATTTTGGGTGGCCATGAAGAGTACGTACAGTAAGGTTATTATGGTTGTGGATGACTGTCTGATAGGATTTTAACACATAGTAAATGGTGGGTTTGTGTTGGTATGGGAACAAGGTGTGGTTATGTACTGTCAAGTGCGCATGATCTAAATGCTGAGATTGGATTCCCTTTTTCATATAACTCATCATACATGAAAACACAATTTCATTATATGTACAATTTTCTATTAATATAAAAATGATAAATAAAATTGTTTCAAAAATAATTAACCTCAAAACAAAATATATTTAAATATTTTGAATTATAAAAAATAAATTAAATATTAGATTTTTATAATTTCAAATTCAAAATTTTAAATTAATTTTCCATAATTATTTGAATTAATGATTACAAAATTAAATTCATAACTGAAAATAGAAATTAAAATCTGTAATTTTTCCCTTTTAAAAATTAAATACCATATTATTAAACATCAAAAAACACAAATATTAATGAAAATATAAAATAATAGAAGAGATAATTTCAATGACTATCTGATTAAAATATTGAATTTTTTGGTTCACGCCGCTCCTCCAAAAATGACTTATTTAACTCAATGAAAATTTAAAATTGAATTCATATTATTATACAATAACAGAATAAAAAATCATCCAGACTAAATATATTTAATAACATGATAATATGTGAGTAAATTCACATCCCTATTTCAATTTAATAAATGTTTTAGATCAAAAGATGATCGATTTAGATTTTAGTGGAGGAAATTTTTTTAAAATAATTATCCCCACACATCCCTCATTCATAGGTTTCTGAACAATAATTTGAAATCCCATATCACTGATACAACATAAATGAATGTTTTATTAAACAATTTCACCTTTTTTCATTGGTGTAATATTCACCCCACTAAAATAGATTCATTTTTTTCAAATCCCTTTTGAAATTATTTAACCTAGATATTATTGAGTTCAAGGCAATGAGCATAGAACTTATTAAGATTTCATGATGTAATTACAGATATTCACCATGTGCCCTTATCTCAGAGATCCATTGTTGGTTCCCAACATCCAATTTTTATTCTTGTTTTATGTGATAAATATTATTTTCATTTATATTTGATTCAAAATGTTTTCCCAATGTCATCAAGATACATTTGATTGATTTTAAAATTATAGGGAATTATTGTTTTAAAATTGATTCCACCAAAATCATTCACTCACACTAATCGTAATTCTAAGGTAAAATATCATTAAATGAAGGGATTAATTCAATAAACAAAAACAAAATGCCTCACATTTTTAGAACCCAAGAATTATCTCAACGCTATAAAGACAGTTTTTATCTAATAAGGGTATAAATAATGTTCATGAAAAGTGTGAAAACAATATATAATAGTATCCTAAGGTATGTAGAAAAACATATTTACCAAACAAACATTTTTTAATTACCACAAAAAAGAATGTACAGAAAATATATGTACATATTTTTTTTTAAAAAATATTTTTTTGATATTTGAATATTTAGTTTTTGGAATTACTGATAGAAAAATATAAAATGAAATTTTTTTTAACTAAAGAACAGTTTTTATATATTTTCATTTTGCTGGTTTTTGGTTTTTATATATTAATTTAATAAAAACCTATAGAAAAAAGTTGAAGAGGTTTTTTTTTATATTTAAAAAAATTTTGATAAGAAAAAATAATTAATTAAATTATATATAAATAGGTTCATGTATAAAATCCGTACATTTTTCACACCGCCCATTTATGTTCCTTTTGAATAGAAAAAAGTGATGTGAATAAAAGTTGAATAAATTGAGATACAACCTATTGTTATTATCTATTTTTTTGGAGATAAAAAGTCTCATGCATGCTTCATGGGAAGTTTATCTAGCTTTTTATGTTCTATCTACTTAGGGATAAATGTTAAAAAACATTCAATATAAATTTTATTTCCATGAAAATAAAACTATAGAAAATTAAAAAGGAATGGATGAGGGGGGATTATTACGTGTAACACCACAAAGAGTTTTTCACCGTGTACTTTTCACAACCAAAAATCATGTGGACTATCTGTAGTCCACAGAGAGATTAGGTTTATGTTATGAAAACCACTACAAAATATGTCTTCCAAACAATCTCATATCTTCTTCTTCCTTTATTTTCCCTTTTTCATAATGTTGTGTTTCCAGTCCCTTGATATTATAGATCAGCTTCAAATGATGGGCTATATGGTTGTTGATGGGGTATCCATGAGTACATTCACAGATTCTCTGGATTAATCCTTATTGATTGAATCATCTAATAATGTAATATCGTCATAATTTTCAAATTATATTGAATTATAATGTAATTAACATTGAAAAAGTTAAAACAATATAGAACATAATTAAAACATATCGGAATATATTCAAAAACATTTAATTCTATTTCCTCATGAGAGAACACATATAAGAATTCCATGATTTTAATTTCTCCCTCTTGTTTTATTTCATTGTAATTTTTAGGGAGTAGTGTCTTCAACATAAGACCATTAATTTCTTCTTCTTAAGTTGCGAATCAATTTTGGAATATTCATTAAATTATTCAAATAACAATTCATGTAATCCTTCACTATAGATTTAATTTAGATACTATTTATCTTCATCTTTAGTAATGTAATATTTAATATCTAACGACTCCACGTAATCTTCTATTATTTCAAACTCTAATTATTTATTAATCTGAGTTGAGGTGGGGTTTTTATCTATATCCCCTATGATGGAAAACAGTTGTACTTAATCAGTAAAAATATAATTATATAAATTAATCGTTAATTTATATTTTTTTAATATAGAAGGAAATATGTTTTGTTTAGTGTTAACTCATTCATCAGTTTTAGTATATAAATCATACCCAATATACAATTCCTATTTGGTGTTTTCTTATATGGATAAATGAACCATTGTGAACTAAATATTCTATTAAAATATATTATCATCTATTACACAATATTTAGCACCCTATATGGGATGTGATATTTATTTTATTTTGTGATTTCATTAGAAATATATGGTTGATTAGAAATCAATTGGTTTTAAAAATAATTAAAAAATGAAAAATCAGAAAGAAAGTATCCCTCAAGCATTTCATCTTCATGTTTCCTTGACCAATACACCATCTCTATGAATATTTTATCAAGGGTAAAATGAAAAAGATACTCTAATTAAAAAAAAATACAATTTTTATTTTATATAATCTCTGGTAAATAATGAGGCATTTATATCTTCATATTCTAATTTCTTAATTTTCTCGATGAGTCCTTCAAAGGTAGTAGAAATTGAAACTTCAATACATTTTAGTTCATCAATAATTTATCTATGTTCTTTTATTTTCTTGTTCACTTTATAATAAATAATCATTTAAAAGTATATTTTAATTTTATCCCATGTAATTTCTTGTTCAGTTGGATGTTGTGGTGTCATGTGTTGTTTATGGTTGTTAGATTCATTCATATTAAAACATCTATACTCTCACAAGTAGTGTGTAAAAATGGTTTTTGTTTGTTTTGTATTTGAAATTTCATCTCCTTTGATTCCAATGTGAATGTTCACTAGGAATATTTGTGTTAATCCATTAATAAATGGCCTCATTAGAATGATTATCCTAGTTTAAAAAAATATAAATAATAAAAAAAATGAAATAACACATTATATAGAATTGTGTTAAAAATAGTGGGACATCCACCATTCTCCCCTACAATAGTTCCATGATGATCATGTAACTACCATGGTTCATAGTAATATAGAATTTTTACATATAATGCATCTTTCTAATGAACAATATCATCTATCAAGGGGAATGGTTTGGGATTTCTCATAATCCTAGAAATTTCGTTCCGTTATTTTTTCAAACATTTGTAAGTATCTAGATTTTTTTTCTGTTTTTCCATTAAATTGAAATTATAAGGGTAAAAGACATGATTATGCATAATGAGTGGATTTTAGAACAAAAAATGGAACTAAAGATGAATTCATGTGAGATCTTTTGTCATTTACTTTTGTTATAAATCTATATACCCAATGAGTAGGTTAAATATCATTCACATATTCACCTTCATTCATTTTTTTGGAATGAAACAACTAATATTATAAATAAATCCTTACGAAGTCTAGTAATTATATGTATTATTCTAGGGGTACCAGTAAAAATTATTCTTCAATTGAGTTAATAAACTCCCATATATACCATGTAATAACTTAATACTATTATTCCTATAAAACCACAACACTCCATAGGTTTGAGGGGTGATCCAAATGGATGGAGGCTTTTATGTGTTATAATTAGAATCATGTGATTGTGTTAATGGATAATAGAGTCAAAAATTACCTCCTCTATATTCAAAATTTAATAATACAATCGATTTAAAGAAGACATATATTAAAAATTAAATTAATAAATTCAAGATGGTTACTAGGATTCCCCTTTAGACCACCATTAATGGGTTATCTCTCCATGATCATGGTGATTAATTTCATTTAGACATCATAGGGTTGATAAACAGAATTAAATCATTGTGTAAGAGAATGAAACAATTTGATTAAAAAAATACAAATGAATTATTTAATTTAAATTAACGAAAGAAATAAATTAAAAATAGAGAAACAGAATCATAATATATGGGGTCAGGATATTTACAATGGGTGGGAAATAAGGGTATTTATAGACAGATGATGATAAAAACACATCTACCTCATATTCAGTGTCAAAGAAAGTTCATTGACTTTGCTAGATGTATTTCATGTGTCATAATAGACTGTGGAGAATAACATTAATGGAAGTTCATCTTATCATGATAATGTACACATGTAAATTTTACCAAGTACTTAGTAGTGGCTATTTATGTTATGTAAATTGGTCAAGGGCTAGGATGAATTCAGAATATGATAGACAAGTTCTATATTATCATAATAAATTGAAGAACAATAGACATAAGTATTTTTAAATAATTATATATATATAGTTATTATTTATAATATTGGATATAAATATATACTTATTATATATACATTATATTATATATATTAATATATTTGTTGTTATTGTTATTATATTTATTATTATATTATTATTTAATTCATATATTTTTCTTTTTAGTTAATTTATTTCTAGTTTTATTAGATATGATTTATTGAAAGAAAAGGTATGGAAGTGGGATCTTGTTTGGTGACTTCTCCTACATAGTACAGGATGAATGATCTCCTCCTTGAGTCTTCTATATACTCATGAACAATTCATTGTGCGATTTCAAGGGTGATGATACTCTGGCTTACTATGGATGGTTGATAATCATGACATAACATAGGGGGTCTTCATCTTATATCATGGAATGATGATTTCCAGGAGACGAATATGTTATTTATATCCTTTAATAAATGGAATTAGAATTTTTAGCCGAAACAAAGCTTCCTTGGGTTGTCACATATGGACTCCTTCTTTAAAAAATGTGACGTGTAATAGTGAATGACTTTTTCTAGGATTTGACAGACATGACGGAGGAATATATCTTGAAATTTGTTATGTACAATAATAATAGTGTCATGGGGATAATTAATTTAAGATATCAAGGTGGATAGTTATAGTATATGAAGGAAAAAACGACAGTCATTGTAGTGACCTTGGAGGAGATCTGGGGTTTGGTGGAGGTGATGGCCTCATGGTAGGCTATGTGGTCATGGAGAGGACTAGAATTAAGGTGGTGGGGATTATGTAAATGTGACTCATGGGTTTTATAATGACCACAAATGGTGGTTTTTATTATTAAGGAGAACATAGTGTAGAAAGGTATTAAATATCAGTCTACTAACCACACATGGAATTTGTCATTTTTTCTCATTATGTATTAAAAAATAATTCCCTATAAAATTTTCTATTTTTCATTACTAAAATAATGATTAAAAAATTTATTTCAAATAAATAATAAATTTCAAAACCAAATCAATTTATGATTTAAAATTCCAAAAATCAAATTAAATAATTTATATTAAAAAATTTAATTTCCTGATTAATAATATTTTTACAATAAAACTAAAAATAAATTTTTCCCAATTTAATTCCCAAAATGAATTTTGAAATAAAATAGTCAATTTGATCCCTCTATCCATTTATTATTGGATTTTTTACATTTATAAAAATAGTTATTCTAGTGTATATTTAAATTATGAAAAAGGGGTTTACATGAATAATAGATAAATATATTAATTTTTTTTCTTCACATTAGAAATTTATAATGGTATATGTATGAAAATATTTTTTTGAGATGATTATGAAATTGATAAATTGATTTATACCTAAAACGTATATAACATGGTATATTTTTTTAGTCAATTAAAAGTTATATCCAGTATTATTTTTTATGATCATCCTCTGTGGTTTTAGAAAAAAAAAGATGAGAGAGAGATCGGAATGATTATTATCGGAATATCTTATTACATGATGAAGATGAAAAATTGAGACGACCAGCCTATGATATATAAATATAATAAATACTAAGGAATATATTTTGAGATAACAAAAATCATCTTTGTTGTAAACAATGAGGCAAGGAATCCCTTATTGATTAATAGATGATTAAGAAATCAATTATGATTATTGTGTAAGGAATCATGAATGATTGTTATAAAAAGAGGGAAAGAGATTAGAAACATATTATAGAGAAAAATGTACTAAATTTAATATCTCAAATTAAAGAAGTCCCACCAAATGTAATGTTTATTTGGGAAGATACTTTTGGTTCTATAGTATCGATAATGAATGAGATGACGCTTTATTGTAACCTTGCTGGGTTCGGTATAATTTACTGAAGGATAAACCGTTTTTGGATCATTATCATGATAATAAAATATATTTTTTGTGTCTGTGGGATAATATTAAATTTTCAAAATAAAATTAGTCATCCACATTAGTGGTGAACACCATTATACAACCCATGTTCACATTTTTATTTTTCATTTCTAATTATAGTTGAGGAAAGTGGGTGTTATCCAATCACTAAATAAGTGGATAGGAAATGAGTTCCAAAAATATTAATTTTCTATAAAAATCACTCATAATAATTTAGACCCTAATGAATGTGGTTCCCCTAATTCTATAGGAACTATATAACTTTTTTTGTGATAATATGATATCACCATAATGGATATGTCATGATCAATCATGTTCAAATTTTGGGGTGTGTTCAATAATATTCCATCATTATAGAGTTTATATTACCATGAATCATAACACAATGAGGAAATTATTGTGGTTATGAAAGTACATTAATATTATGGATTAAAAAGTGACCTAGATCACATAATCACTAAAATTTTCATTACATAATTCCCCAAGAATAATGAGTTGTTCGATGCTAACAACATTGGCATTAGAGTTGTCATGTCACAGTCTGCATTTTTTATGGAAATAATATTTTTGAATAATTAAAATATTCATATAATGATCAGTGTTTTAACCATGTTTTTATATACACTTAATTGTTTTGTTTCTTAATGATTTATAGGATAATTCTACATAAAAATTATAGTCACAAAATAATTTCAAGTGTCGTAATAATTTCTATATTAAGATAATGAATTTATTTGAATCCAAAATTTTTGAAGGAGTATTAGAAATGTTAATGTAAAAATGAAATAAAAATTTAAATGAAAAAGATGTTTGGTGTTATCAAATAGGGTATAAAAAGTGTATACAAGGATGTCATTGAATAAGAGATTAAGAAGTTGAAGAAAAAAAATTCACCCATATAAGAATTCTTGCACTATATATCACACATCATTGAAGATGAATCATCTTATAGGGAATATAAAATTAAATAATTGATAAACGATTCATTATATTATTTTTAGAGAGTTCTAGAGATATTTTTGGTGAGTTTTAGGATTAAATGTTCAAATTCACTTTGATATATCAGATAAAATGAATTATTATGTTGTTATATTGTATATAGAAACCATTAAATTTCAAAAGTAAAGTGAACCACTAATTAAAATAAATAATTAGATAATATATATGGTTTAAAATAGTACATTTCGAGACACTATAATAGTTGATAATTCTCTAGATATTTTTTAATAGAAGTGATATCACAATTTTTGTGGAATTACATTGTACTTTTCTAGAGTAATTTTTATACACATGAGTGGAAGGATAAACCGTTCTTGTATTGCCTGTTAATGGTTGTTTTAACATCATGAAAATGATATAGTTATTCATTTTGATCAATGAACCAGATATTTCATTATATTGATTTTATTTATTTTAATGTGTAGATTAAATAATTATACTGAATCAATTAACATGACAATGTTTCCACAGTGAATAATAAATTACATTGAAATATTTTTCTTCTTCTTCAATATTAAAAAAATTATTTAAATTTAATGAAAAATAAGTGAATTCCTTTTTTATGCCCCTCATATGGAATAATAATTGTTTTAGTATACCATATATTTATTGTTTTCCTCTATAATTATCATCAATTAAATGAGTTTCCATTATATACATCAATATTTTTTTTTACATTTTTCGAATCAATTTATGGTTAAAATAAATGTTGATTATAAATTTTCCATCATGAAATTAATAAATGTAGTTAATATTAATTGATTACATTTATTTTATATAAATAAGAATATATTTTAAAAAAAAGTAAATTATTATAAATTAAATTTATTTTTTCTTGGAATGGATGTGATTAAAAATGAAACTGAATGATTTAATCTAGAATTGGAAGGTGTGGTTATACTTTGGATTTATAATAAGAATATTAAAATTAATTTACATTCATAAATTATAAAATAGCATCAATATTAGATAAATAATTAAAATAATTATAGTAATCAAGATGAAAAATTAAATATGAATGATTGTTAAAATATTTATGAAATAATAGATAATGATATATAAGGATAATATCACATATAGAATTCACATTTTGAATTGAATAATGTGATTAATAGAGAATCATTGGGTGATTTATTTAATAGAGTTAATGATTCATGCAAATATATTATAGTTTATGAGTAAACCATGATGTATAAAGTAATCCAATATATTACTATGTTTCATTCCATGTAAGATAGATGTTAAGGGTTCTTCTGTTGGTGATAATAATTTGAATTAATTTCTTTGTGATGACTTCCATAATATATTTTTTTAACATGAAATTAGGAACAATACATCTTCCTAGTAGATAATTAAACGTGATAAGATAATGTATTTCAAATACCTAATGAAAGAAAATACTTATAGGGTGGTCAATAAAATTTATGAAGGGAACATGTTGGATAAATACATAAATTCAATGGTTGAAAAGGAAGTGGAAATTACTTTTAATCAAAAAATATATTTATAGATGAAATTAAATCAATGAAGAGGCTACTGGATATAATAAAATCCTTCTATGATGACAATAAAAATTTTAATTTTAATTTTAATGTCTATTAAAACACCCATGAGTGTTGGTGATCACACAAATCATCCAAAACAATGAAATATGAACATAAAATTTCATGAAGTTAAATATTATTGGAATATAATATAAAATTGAAATGGGGTTTCTAAAAAATTTTACTCATGGGATAAATACCAGATTTATAAAAAAATATAGGAATAATGAATTTAATTTTAACTAATCTAAAAACATAAAAGAAAAAGACTCAAACAGAAAGTCTATTGTGAAGATAAATAGAAAAATATTTCCAGAAAAATATTATTAAAATTTTGGTCCAAATTAATTTTTATAACTTAATAAATAAAATTTTCATAGTAAGGATATCGATTAATTGATTATTTGATGAACTCATCATGTAAATTACATTCTTTTCTTTATTTAAATGCTTTAGAAATTATGAATTTGTTATAGTGATGATATTATGGAGAATTCCACGTAAACATGGAAAAAACATTCAAAATATTCTAATATTTGAAGAGTTGAAATCATGAATTAGTTTAATACCATAAAAAAACTTGGGAATATCTGATCAATTAATTCAATATGATTTAATAATATAGACTATTTTTCTTAACACAATTGTGTAATATGTGTTACAACAAAAATTCAAAAGGAAGAGTATTGAGGGAGGATAGCCTCATGGGGCATGTTAATATCAATGTTCCTAATAAAAATTATTTCCCATGAATATTTAAATATTGGTTTTCATCACAAGTTATGGGCCATAATATATATATTAATGTAATTGAGCAGTATATTGGAATATTAGTAATGATAGTAACTGATAAAAAATTCAATTTATAATTCAACATAATTTGTATTGTAGGAGAGAAGATAAATTCAAAGATTAAATTCTTGGTAAAAAAATTTATTGTTAACTGTATGTTCAAAAAAATTTATACGGTCATCATTGTACAATTTTGGTTTGTAAAATTTCATTTCACTTAATAAGGGCATGTATTTTTCAAATTATATTAGTATATTTTTATGAACAAATATATAAAAAATAGTCGATGTGGTTTGTATAAAGATATGAGGAAAAGTATTAATAAAAGGATCCTTCAAATTATTTGTAAATAATTGCTTCACTGTCATTGGAGTATAATATCACTGGTATGGTTAGGTGAATATCAACAAATATCACTTTTGTTACAATGATTCAAAAACCTATACTGAGAAACTACAACTAACATCATATTGACACGTTGATAAATACAATCATCACGAATCCATTGCAAAAATGAAGGTGAATGTCATGACCCACCTTTACTAAAAAGAGGGAAGGGTCAGTAGATTTCCAGGCACTCCCTTCATCAAGTTTAAAGAGGGATAATTACCCCTGAAACCCGCCTTCTATAGGTCCCGTAGTGGGGACCAGCACTAAGGGTATAGAATCACTCACTAAATAGAAGGCATTACCCATTTTCTTTTAATGGGATCGGGAGATAAGATGGTAAATCCAAACAACACAAAAATCAGAAAGTAAAAGTAAATCCAAGAACCATTCCCAATGCATGTTACAAAAGTAAAATCCACAAGGTAGAAAGTTACTATAAGGGTAAAGTACCAAAGAATGAAAAACAGAAACTGCAACTGCCCCAAAGGTCCGAGCTAGTATAGTCTCGCGTGATCCCCTAATTCCTCCTAGAAACACGAAAGAGGTTTTATATACGTAGGGTGAGCATACAAGTATAGTCAGTAGGGAAAACCAAAGAATCTTGTTCACAAGTGGGGGAATGTACTAATGTACTGTGAGAAAAAGAATAAACCAAACATATAATAAGGTAAACTATCCACCCAAGCCTCACCAAGGCACACTCCCCAAATAAAGCAAGTCAAGTAATTTATAGTAATAGCACATTGATGTTTGGATACCATGCACCACTTTCCCACTGGTTATTGATGATATACTACGCATCAAACCAATCCTGTCATTCGCAACGCAGTCCCACATCCATAACCCGCCCGCACACACCAAGGCCACAACCTCACTGCAGTCCCACTGCCAGACCCTGCCCACACACACCTGGGCCAGAACCTCACCGCAATCCCACTGCCAAACCCCGCCCGCACACACCTGAGAAACAACTGTCACACGTAGCCACGCTTGTAAACACCTAGGCCAGAACAACCACCACCATGCCTGACGACACCTGGGCTAGAAGATCCACTCCCACGCCTGAAGACACCTAGGCCTCTGCCCGAAGACCCTTGGCAAACCCACCTTCCCACACACACATGGGCCAACCACCACACTACCCTGCCCGAAGATTCTTAGGCTAATAATGGACATCAGGCCAACACAGCCTGCCCGAAGACACTTGCGCTATCCAGGAAAGGGAGTATAACAGGAGCTAATAACCAGCCACTAATAGTAGTGTTGTAAAAAACACGGTCCACCATGAAATGGGGGAGTTCGGCACTATGTGCTCTTCTTGGGTGGGGCGCGAATAAGAAACACAAAACTACAAGTATATGTATAGGTAATAAGCACTCCCCCAAAGATTAGGTTTTTCTTCAGCCTTCCCAAAGAATGGAAACAACACCATGTCCAAGTCACAACCCACACCAATCCAATACCCATTTTTCCCATCCTGGTTTACATGGTCAATAATAATGTTTAAATATGTTTATGCACCTACTTGGGAAACTAGTAATCATAATCACAAGTCAAGGGAAATAAAACAGTCAAGCATCAACTACAACACCCACACCCGGTTCTCTGGTAAAGCCCCAACAACCAATGAAAACCCCATGATACAGCCCCATGTCCAATATCCAGGAGCCAAATGGTTTCTCAACAACATAGGATTCCACCCCAATTCATGATATAATAGAGGATCTCATCCTCAATCTCGCAACCACCGAGAGTATAACAATTGGGGATCCCATCCCCACCCACATCACCCCGCAATCGGCCCGTGAGTGAAAAGAAAATTTCAACCCACTACCATCAACACTAATCATGCCCATAACGGTATTTTAAGATTTATAAGATTTAACACACTCCAAGATTTTCAAATTTGATGTACTTTAGTACTGGGGTTATCATAGAAAGGAGTTGATCCTGGTGCTTTCAATTTTTTCAGTTGAATATAATTAATTAACCAATTTACTTTTCACAGTACGAGTTCACAACCACAAAACACTCCATTAAATAGAACCAGAGGCAATGGTTCGTTAGTGCACACAGAAAGACCACCAACGGCCATGATTTTTAGAAGGCGTAAGCCTACACAATTTAGAAATCATAAATCATGGAAGATCATAAGTCGAAGAATCATCGATCACAGCCCCCCCCCCCCCCTCATTCATTAGACTTCATTCATTATTATCACTAAGGTTCGGGTTTATCCAATTCTATAGAATCAAAATCATGACCACCCCAAATGATACACAAAAGAGAGACGAAGGAGAAATTCCCTACTTGTTGATCAACGATCGATGCTAAGCCTGGGCGTGGGACTCCACGGATAGTGATGTGGCTCGTCTGAACGAAAAGCAGATCATCTGAATGAAGGTTACTCCTAGCATAGGGAGATCGAGAAAAGAAACCTAGGGAGAACCTTTTTATTTGTAAAGGATTGGGATGGTTTAGATAAGAATGTGAAACCACTTAAGGGGAGGGGTCGTGGGTTGACCCCGCGGTTGAGACACCCCACACGTCATTAATGGTTCGGGCGGTTTAAAACGACGCACACACGAGGTTAATTCATTAAATATTTAATTAAATTACATTTATGGGAATTACTGGGCATTAAAATAAGATTAAAGGGGTCAAAATAGGGTTTGGAACCTAATTTGTGCAAAAAGGAGGTGCTGATGGAAAACCAGTGGGGTAGGTGAGAGATATTGATAGTTGAGAGCTACCATTAGGCTGAGCTACCGGTAGGATGCGGCTACTGGTAGGATGCGGCCACCGGTAGACCGAGCTACCGGTAGACAGAGCTACCGGTAGGCCGAGCTACTGTTAGGCTACGACTATTGGTAGACCGAGATACCGGTAGACAGATCTATCGGTAGGTTACAGGCACCAGTAGACCGAAATACCATTTAACAGATCTATCGGTATGCTAAAGCCAACGGTTGACTGAGCTACCGGTAGGCCTACAACCGGTAAGCTAAGGCTACAGTTAGTCCTACCGTTAGTGGCCAAACAACACCGAGATTCTCAGGCTACCTAGAACACCCAACATCGGATTTTCTCAAATTAATGGACCCCAAAACCTTGGCCATTACATCATATACCTCTCAAACTATTCTCGCCCTCGAGAATCAACACAACCCACAAGGAAAGAGAGGGTCCGAACAACCACCTAAAAAGCTACCTCTTAGGAGAGATCCCCATTTTTAACTAAAAACACCCTTCTCTTAAGAACCAAGAAACATACCAGGTCACACTTCCCTATCTGTGGGTTGGGAGTCTCTTCCCCCTGTCAAGATACTATACACTTTGGGTGGCACTGACTCACCCGCATGGGTTTAATCGCATCCACCTTAATGCGTCATGATTAGGGGTCCTATCCTCCCCTCCCCATAGCTAGGTCTTTTCAGACACATACAAATAGAAAGAAAAAACACATATTTCATATCAAACAAGGTAAAATGATCCACTACAACAAGTATAAATAGAACACCGGAAAACTCAAAACATCTCTGGGTACTAGGCACGCATATGTGCTTCCCTCTCCTACGTACTCTCCTAAAGCACACCATGTCTCCATAAAACACAAAACAAGGGGATGGTTCACCCACAAATCACCTTCTCCTTGAGATTCTCGATCATTACTAGTCTTTCCACATAGGTCACGTCGTCCTCGATGTCTAGATCTCCCCAGTCGTGGACGTGTGAATCTTCATGCAGATAATGATGGAGATGAGAAACATGGAAGACGTCATGTATCCTCAGTAGCGGTGGAGGTAATGCGAGCTAATAAGCCACTTCGCCGACCCGCCGCAACACTTCTAATGGTCCGATGAACCTGGGAGAATGCTTACTCCCCTTAATGAACCTCCATTTTCCATGCCGAGGGGGGGCCTTCAAGAATATGTGGTCCCCAACATCAAACTTTAATGGCCTCATCTTGGTATCAGCATCGACTTATTCCTATCCTGGGCCACCTTCATCCTCTCTCGTATAAGCTGAACCTTCTCTATCATGATCTGCACCACCTCCGGGCCAAGGATGCCTGCTTCTCCAACTTCGGTCCGACACACAGGTGAACGACATGGCCTCCCGTACAAGGCTACAAATGTGGCCATACCAATGGTAGAGTGATAGCTATTATTGTAGCCGAACTCTACCAGAGGAAAGTGCCGCACCCATGATCCTCCTGAGTCAAGAACACATGCCCGCATCATATCCTCCAACCTTTGGATGGTGCTCTCTGTCTGCCCATCTGTCTGGGGGTGGAAAGTAGTGCTAAGGGGTTGCTGGGTTCCAAAAGCATCCTGCAAACCCCTCCAAACTCGTGAGTTAAAACTTGAATCCAGGTCCGAGACTATGGAACTCAGGAATCCATGCAACCACACTACCTCGTCCACATACATCCATGCTAGAGATTCCACTGTACTCGACTCCTTAATAACAAGGAAGTGAGCTGACTTCATCAAGCGGTCCAATATTACCCAGATGGAGTCTCACCCCCTTTCATTTTGGGTAGTCTGGTGACTAAATCCATAGAGATTTCACCCCACTTCCACTTGAGAACATTTAAAGGTCGCAAAAACCTTCCTGGAACACGATGTTCATCCTTTACCTGCTGACACACTAGGCACTTGGCCAAAAAATCTTCCACTGCTCGCTTTACACCTGGCCACCAAAGCTGTCTCTTCAAACTTTTTTACATCATGGAAACTCCTGGGTGTACCACTAGAGGTGAGTTGTGGAACTCACTAAGAACCTGGCAAGACATTTTCTCTGGAACAATCATCATCCCCCAGAAGACAATTCGGTTCTGACAATCCTCTGTCCATCCTTTCGGAGCAATCCTCTAGACAACTCGGTCACGCGTCACATCGTACTCAGGGTATCCCCACTGAGACTCCTCCACTTGCTAAAACAGAGACGACTGTACTTCCATATGATACAGGAATCCACTACCGCTATCCATCCTCGCATCCAGGTGTAAGGAAGCCAATTCCTCCATTACCTTCCATGCGTCTGCCGACTCTCGGACTGCATCCTACTTGGATCTCCCACTCAAGGCATCAGCCACTACACTCCCCTTCCCTGAAGTATAAGAAACCTCGATGTCGTAATCCTAGAGGAACTCCACCCACCTTATCTGCCGCATGTTTAGGTCTCGTTGGGAGCAGATATACCTCAATCTTTTTTGATCTGTGAAAACCAAAAAGCTTTCTCCGATGAGGTAATACTGCCATAAATTTAGCACAAAAATGACTGTTGCATGCTCTAGGTCGTGGATGGAATAATTACGCTCTTGATAGCATAGCTTCTTAGACCCATAAGCGATCACCCCTTGTCGATGCATCAACACACATTCAAGGCCTTGCCATGAAGAATCACAGAACACCTCATATGCCACCCCTTCTTCTGGTAATCTTAGTTCTGGGTCCCTAACAAACTTCTCCTTCAGATAGCTGAAGGCTGCCTCGCACTGCTCACTCCACACGACAACTTGGTCTTTCTTGGTCAAGGCTGTCAAAGGTGCTGCAACTCGTTAGAAGTTGGGTATGAACCTCTAGTAGTAACCCGCCAGACTGAGGAAACTACGAACCTCTGCCATGTTCTTGGGTGCTTCCCAAGAAACAACTGCCTCAACCTTTGATGGGTCCATCGTTACCCCTTTCTCAGACACTACCTGCCCAAGGTAGTGCACTTCTCGCATCCATAACTTGTATTTCGACAACATTCCATAGAGCTAGTGCTGTCGTAGGGCCTCCAAAACCGTCCTCAGGTGCCCCGCGTGATCCTCCCTCATCTTGAATAGATCGGGATATCATCGATGAACACAACTACGAACCGATCTAGGTACTCCCAAAAGATAGATTTCATAAGCCCCATGAACACAGCTGGGGAATTTGTAACGCTGAAAGGCATGACTAGAAACTCTAAGTGTCCATATCTTCCCCTGAAGGCCGTCTTCGAGATGTCACTCTCCTTTACCCTCAACTGGTGATACCCAGACTGCAGATCAATCATTGAGAACCACCCTTCCCCTTTCAGCTGGTTGAAATGGTCATCTATCCTTGGACGAGGGTAGAGATTCATAACAGTTAGTTGATAAAGGATCCTGTATTCTATACACAACCTGAGACCACCATCTTCCTTCTTGGTGAACAAGACTGGGGCACCCCACTGTGACGCACTTGGTCGAACATAACCCCTCTTCATCAGATCTCCAATCTATATCTGCAACTCTAGTAGATCTGAAGGTTCCATCTGGTACGGAGCCATCGAAATCGTACAATCACCAAGCTATAGGTCTATCACAAACTAGACATAACGTCGAGGGGGTAGAGTCGTCAACTCATCAGGGAAGAATTCCATAAAATCGCTGGAAATATCGTGCACCTTCACCAGCTCCGCATCCATTGACTCCACTGACAGATCATCTAACAAGGAGAGGAGGTGTTCCTCTTGCCTGTTGCCCTTATGACTGCACTGCTTGTAGGTGAAAGCAACACGCCTGCCGCCCACGTTTGAGAACACAACCATTTATTGGAAGTTTTCAATGATGTCCCACATAGAGAACATCTAGTTAATGCCTATGATAAAATTGTATGGCTGCATTTGTAGCATAAAAAGATCCCTAACTGACTGATGTGGCCCTATCATCAATCAGCTTTCTCGACAAACAAATAACAAGTCAGTCTGACCTCCGACTGTTGTGCTTAGAACAAGGGGTACTGGAAGTATCTCGGCATCTAGGCCCAATGCAAGAGCCAGAATGCGTGCAAAGATGGAGTGCAGAGCTCCGGTATCGAACAAGGCATAAGAAAGAGTTCTAAACAAACCGATCGTACCTCGAACAACCTACAACCCTACTAGAACTGTTGCCTCCGCGGCTTGTAACTGTCCATGCCCAGCTCCTCTGCCCATTGGCTGTCGGCCACCTCCCTGACCACGCCCTGGTCGAGGTCCCTGAGGAGCACCTTGAGGTCGGCCTCCTCCTGCAATATCTACCCTTGGAGGAGCGGGAGCTCACTGCCCCTGCTGCTCCTGCTAGAATGGCCTAGCTGGAAGCTGCTTTTGGGGAGGGTGTTGGGGATGTCCGCCACCACCGTATTGTACTTGGTCCGGGATATAACTCCAGAGATGTCCATAGCTCCCACAGACGAAGAACTGTGGTCCTGGGCCTGATGGAAAAGGGAAAGGACCTTGGGACAGTAACTGAAACTGATGTGGCCTACTCCCTGCTGGTCGGAACCTAGAGGGTCATGATGCTAGAGGCCCAGAGCGTCTTCTACCACTGGTTGTCCTCCTATCGATCAGCTCTCTGCTGATCAGCCAAGGTAGTCTTTGGGTCCTTGATTTCCCGCACCAAATGTGGTCTCCTTCTAGGTGCCATAGCTGCATGGCAACCAAGGAATGCCTAATCCCAAGTAGTGTAGAATATTGTTCTTAAAACTTCTTAAACATTTTATTTATTCTTAATTCCCAAGTCACCACCAAAAACACGAGAACACAAGTCATTATGATGCATGTACCTTTCCTAGGGTCTCTACCATGCGATCAGCATGGCCTCACATGGTTGTTTGGTAAGTCCAGAGTCCTTGCATCGGATCATGGGGGGCCCTAAAATCCCGTGTCCTATACGTTCTTCCCTGGACTAATTCATGCACCAAGGTCACCCAACATTATCTCCCTACCTACCCATGTAATCCTCAATGTGACTAACTCCAAACTCCATCTATCTCTCAAACCTCTCATATGATACCATTCTATCATGACCTGCCTTCACCAATTAGAGGGAAGGGTCAATAGATTTCCAGGCCATCCCTTCTTCAAGTTGAAGGGGAGATAATGACACCCTGAAACCCGCCTTCAATAGGTCATGGAGTGGAGACTAGTACCAAGGGTATAGAATCGCTAATTAATTATAAGGAATTACCCTTTTTCTTTTAATAGGATCAAGAGATAAGATGGTAAATCCCAACAACACCAAAAGTGGAATATAAAAGTAAATCCAAGAACCATTCCCAATGCATGTTACAAAAGTAAAATCCACAATGTAAAAAGTGAATACATGGGTAACGTACCAAAGAAATAAAAATAGAAACTAAAACTATCCCAAAGGTCCGAGCAGGTATGGTCCTGCGCGATCCCTGAATTCCTCATGGAAACCTAAAAGTAGTTTTATATACGTAGGGTGAGCATACAAGTATACTCAGTAGGGAAAACCAAAGACCCAAGTGCACAAGTTAGGGAACGTACTAATGTACCGTTTGAAAAAGAATAAACCAAACACTTAACAAGGTAAACTCTCCACCCAAGCCTCACCAAGGCAATCTCCCAAAATAACACAAGTCAAGTAATGTATAGTAATAGAACATCGATGTTTGGGAACCCCACACCACTTTCCCACCAGTTATTGAAGACATCCAATGCATCAAACCAATCCAGCCATTCTCACCGCAGTCCCACTTCCATGCCCCGCCCGCACACACCTAGGCCACATCCTCACCGTAGTCCCACTGCCAAACCCCACCCGCACACACCTGTGCCACAACTGTCACACGTAACCATGCCTGCAAACACCTAGGCCAGAACAACCACCACCATGCCCTAAGACACCTGGGCTAGATGATCCCCTCCCATGCCGGAAGACCCCTGGGCCTCATCCCGAAGACACGTGGGAGAACCACCTGCCCGCACACACCTCGTCCAAAAACTACACTACTCTTCCCGAAGAATCTTGGGCTAATAATTGACTTTAGTCCATCACAGCCTGCCCGAAGACACTTGGTCTATCTGGGAAAGGGAGCAGAAGAGGATCTAATAACAAGACACTAATAGTATTTTTGGGAAAAACACCCTCCCCCATGAAATGGGGGGTGTTCGACAATATTTGCTCAACTTGGGTGGGGCATGAATAGGAAACACAAAACTAAAAGTATATATATAGGTAACAAGAAATCACCAATACTTTAGGTTTTTCTTCAGCCTGCCTAAAGAATGAAAAAAACACAATGTCCAAGTCACAACCCACACTAAAACAATACCCATTTGTCCCATCCTGGATTACATGTTCAATAATAATGTTTAAATAAATTTTTGCACCTACATGGGCAACTAGTAATCATAAGCACATGTCAGGGGAAAGAAAATAGTCAAGAATCAACTACAACACCCACACCCGGTTCTATTGTATATCCATAAAAACCAATGAAACCCCCAAGATACAGCCCCATGTCCAATATCCAGGAGCCAAAAGGATTCTCAAAAACAGAGGATTCCACCCCAATTAGTGATATTACAGAGGATCGCATCCTCAATCTCGCAACCACGGAGACTATAACAACAGGGGATCTCGTCCCCACCCACATCACCCAGCAATCAGTCTGTGAGTGAAAAAAAGGGAAACCCACTACCATCAACACAAAGTAGGCCCATGCTAATATTTTTAGATTTATAAGATTTAACACACTCCATGATTTTCAAATTCGTTGTACCTTAACCGAGGTTATCAATAAAAGGAGTTGATTCTGGTGCTTTCAATTTGTTGAGCTGAATATAAGAAATTAATCGATTTACTTTTCATAGTAAGGGTTCACAACAATAAAACAATCCATTAAACATCACTAGAGGAAATGGTTCATTTGATCACATAGGAAGACCACAAACGGCCATGATTTTCAGAAGGCGTAAGTCTGCACAATTCAGAAATCATAAATCAATGAATATCATAAATCAAATCACAATCGATCACAGCCCCCCAACATTCATTAGAGTTTATTCATTATCTTCATTAAGGTTCGGGTTTATCCAATTCTACAGAATGAAAAGCATCACCACCCAACGTGATACACAATAGATAGACGAATGATAAATTCCCATTCTTGTTGATCAACGATCAATGCTAAGCCTGGGCTTGGAACTCCACGGATAGTGATGCATCTCATCTGAATGAAAAGCAGCTCGTCTAAACGAAGGGTTCTCCTAACATAGGTTGATCTAGAAAAGAATCCTAGGGAGAAACAATTTTGTTTATAAAGGTCAGGGGCGGTTGAGATAAGAATGTGAAACCGCATAAGGACCGGGGTCATGGGTTGACCACGCGGTTGAGAAACCCCACATGTCATTAATGGGTCGGTCGGTTTAAACCAATTCACACACCATGTTAATTCAGTAAATATTTAAATAAACGACATTTATGGGTGTTACTGGGCTTTAAAGCAAGCTTAAAGGGGTAAAAATAGGGTTTAAACCCCAATTAGAATAAATGGAGGCACTGCTGGAAAAAACGGTAGGGTAGTTGAGAGCAACCGGTAGCTGAGAGATACTGGTGGCTGAGAGCTAGCGGTGGCGGACAGCTACCAGTAGTCGAGTGACCGGTAGGCCGAGCTACCGGTTGGCTGAGATAATGGTAGGCTGCAGCTACTGGAAGACCGATCTACCAGTAGATAGAGCTACTGGTAGGCCGAGCATCCGTCAGTCTACGGCTACTAGTAGACCGAGCTATTGGTAGATAGAGCTACCGGTAGGCTGCGGCCACCAGTAGACTGAGCTACCAATAAACATAGCTACCGGTAGGCTGAGGCCACCCGTAGACTAAGCTACTGTTAGGCCTTCTACCGGTAGGCTAAGGCTACTTGTAGGCCTACCATTAGATATCAAATTTCACCGATATTTCGAGGCTACCCAGAATACCCAACATCAGATTTTCACAAAGTAATGGACCCAAAAACCCATGACATTACAGTGAAAATAATGATTCCCAACTCTTCCATAGTAATATTGTTTTTTAGTTCAATGATTTCATTATACAACTATTTTACTCATATTTTGGTGCTCAAATCATATTTCCAGATCCCCACTAGAGTGGAAATCAAAATCATGTTTATTAGTTTCACTCCCAAAATTACCACCATGGAGGTTAAAAATGGCATTTTTTTATAAAAATAGTTTAAAATATATTATTTTTTATTTCCATTAATTTTTTATTACATGTTGTATTATGTTTCTATGTATTATAGACCCACACATATTTTTATAGGAAAAACATTTTTAACAACCTCCCTGAATTTTTATTATAAAATTAGTTTTAGAGATTTTATTTTTAAAATTGAAAATTCTTATGAATGATAAAAATGTCATATAAATTTTTTTAAAACAACATTAACGTATAATCTTATATCGATTATGTTAAAATTTTGATCTGAACATGATACATTATTTTATAATGGGAAACATTTTTCTACTTATTGTGTTGTTATATTATTTGTTTATTATCCCATAACATTTGAGATAGAAGTAAAATTATTATGAAACATTTTTATGAGTAAATAAAACACATTTATATACATTTACATAGAAGAAATATAACATTGATTTTTAGTTTATGTCTTGAAAGACACACATTAATTTCATACCATGATTATGGAAAATCATATCATACAAAAATTATAGAAATCAGGGTTTTTCCAAACTATAAATATGTTTTGAATCATTCACATCACATTAAATTTTCATAGAAATCTCTCTGAGTTTGTTATGTTAAATATATAATAATTATTCTAAATTTTATCCAATAAAAAAATGTCATTTGGTACATAAAAATTATGATGAATTACATCAACTTGTTCAGTAATTTTATTATCAAGGTATTTATTGTGTTTTGATCATATTTCAAAATTTGATTGTAATATTGATGTTTTTTTCATTATTCTGGAAATATCTGGAAATTATATTAATTTTTGTATTTTGGACTAAAAAATAATTATATTGTTTAGATGGTTAAAAAATTCAAAAATTTGTATATGTCAATAACTATATGAAATGATGAATGTTGTTCATCATCTCCTGCATACACCATATCCAAAAATTTTGTGGATTCAGATTCATTATATCCACCAGGAAAGTACATAAAAATTATCTTCTTTAAAGATTTATTATTTAATATAATAATCATTAGATAATTTATTCTCTTAATTGTGGATTAGTAATATTGGCTTCGATAATATATCTCAATCAATATTAACAAAAAATATCAACTCACTCAAATGGTACATATAATCTCAATGTAATGGTAGATCTCAATTTTTCAGCAACATAGGTATATTGTTATTTCCATCAATGGTAAATGTTTATATAATACAATTGTAAATGTTTTGTATGACTTAATCGTAGATATTTTTTTCACTGTAACTTATAGGCCGTTACAAAGCATTGAAACTGGGACTTAACAACACTAAACAAGAGTTGTTCTACTAAATAACATTAAAAAAGGAACCCCTTTATTAATGATAAAAAGGCACAGATAATTGTGGAATATTATCAGTTCATTTTAATCACTAATAAAAGATCCCCATATCAGCACTATTTATTGAGTTGATAAAGGGTTCGATTTATCTAAACATTCATTAGAATTAATAATGGAGGGGGGGGGGCATTTTCAGTTCTATAAATATATCTAATAACAATCCTTCTACTATAGCATGATTTTGAAATTACAACAAACTTCATAAAAACACCCATATGAAAAAAAATCACGTATGGAAATTCATAATATTATTAAAATAATGTTTAGATCACAATTAAAAAAACACATTATATAATAAACATTTTCTAAAATATTTTTTATATTTACATTATCAATTACTATCCACAATCATTTTAAAGAATTAATTATTCACTATCAATGGCTTCCACCACCCCCTCTTAGAAAAGCCCGAAAATGGTATTAGTTTATGTATAAACTACCCCGTATAGCAGCATTCTCTCCAAAATTAGTGAAACCCAACGAGAGCTGGATGTTGCCCTGAGCAATAAGGAAGGTTTCTGGGCTATGCGAGCGCGTGATATTCATATAGTAGAAGGGGATGCAAATACCTGTTATTTCCACCAGAAGGCTTCCGCAAGACGCCGAAAAAACTTTATTTCTGGAATTTTAAAATCAGATGGTAGTAAAGTGTCTGACACAGGGGGAATCCATGAAGCATTCCTGAGCTATTTTCAGAAGCTCTTCTCTGCAGGCCATTCTAACATTTCTCTTGAGATTGAGGACTGCATCAAACCCGTGATTTCTGACGATATGAATAGACATCTTTCTAAAGATGTGACGAATGACGAGACTCTTAAGGCCTTAAAGAAAATCCACTCTACGAAGGCCCCGGGACCAGACGGATTCCACGCCCTCTTTTTCAAGAATTACTGGCACATCATTGGTCCAGACATATGCAATCTGATGCGGGATATTTGGGCAGGGAAAATGGACCTGTCTTCTCTTAATGAAACTATTCTTACCCTCATTCCCAGGATGAAAAATCCGCAAGGGGTTTCAGACTTTCGACCTATCAGTCTGTGCAATGTTTCATATAAGATCTTTTCGAAGATCCTGGCGAATCGGTTGCGTCCTTGGTTACCCGACGTCATTTCAGAGAACCAAAACGCTTTTGTGGAAAAAAGGTTAATCACTGATAATGCCATTATTGCACATGAAATTTTTCATTCCATGAAAACACGAACACGAGCAAAGAGAGGGATCATGGCTTGGAAATTGGATATGGCTAAGGCCTATGTTAGAGTGTAATGGAACTTCCTCGAATTTGTGATGCTCAAGATGGGTTTCTGCACCAAATGGATTGACATGATCATGAAATGCGTCTCGTCAGTGTCCTTCTGTATTAATGTCAACGGGGTGCTCACCCGAGGCTTTTCCCCATCCCGTGGACTTCGCCAGGGAGATCCTCTTTCACCTTTCCTCTTTCTTTTAGTGGCTGATGTGTTTTCTAACCTCCTTTCCAGGGCGGCTTCGTCTTCCAAAATTCATGGGGAGAAAGTGTGCCGCAAGGGCCCTCCGATATCCAACCTCTTCTTCGCTGATGATTGCCTTCTATTTTCCCGAGCTACCCCTAATGAGTGTTCTGCAATCTGCCAGGCGATACAACAGTATGAACGGGCTTCAGGACAAATGATCAACCAGAGTAAATCAGAAATTTCTTTCAGCTCTGGAGTCCCCTAGCCGAAAAGAAAAGATCTCTGCGCTTTAGCACGCATTCCTGGGGTCGATAAGCACCAGAAGTATCTTGGGCTCCCGACGGTGGTTGGACGATCAAAGAAAGAAATATGTTCAGATATTGTGGATCGAATTGAAAGAAAAATACAAGGTTGGACCCCTAAAAAAATCTCCAAGGCCGGGAAGGAAATCCTCATCAAGGCTGCACTTCAATCTGTCCCCAGCTATTTGATGTCTATTTTTAAACTTCCTGATGTGGTGCTTTCAAAGATTCAATCCAGCACATCTAACATCTGGTGGGGTCGAAAGGACGGATAAAATAAAGTCCATTGGATCGCCTGGTCTGCTCTCTGCCAACCAAAATCTGAAGGCAGAATGGGCTTCTAGGACCTTTCTCTTTTTAATGATGCTTTGCTGGCTAAAAAAGATTGTAGTATAATTAATAACCCATCATCCCTATGCACGCGAGTTCTCCTGGATAAATATTTCCCACATAAGGATTTCTTGGATTCCCATCTTGGCTATCGACCCAGTTTTCTCTGGAGAAGCATTTGGGGTGTTCGTAATCTTCTGAAGAAAGGACTAGGCTGGAGGATTGGGAATGGTTTAACGGTCAAGATTTGGACTGATCCCTGGCTTATTGATCAGGCAGGCGCGAAGGCGTCATCCCCTATTTATCCAGGATCCGAACATGCCACAGTCTGTTGTCTTTTTGATGATCAAGGGGCGGGATAGTGTCTGGAAAAACTCTTCTCATGGTTTAATGAGAGGGATAGGAGAATTATTCTGAGTATCCCCTGTGTGCCAGACGGAGGGCCAGATCATCTCTACTGGACAAACGACAGCTCAGGAGAGTATACGGTGAAAGCTGGTTACCGGCGAGCTCTTACTGCTCAAATTACAGAAGGAGATGCGAGGCCCTTGACATCAATTTGGAAGCTTAATGTTCCCCCGAAAGTAAGCTTTTTCTGGTGGCAGGTGTGTACCAATATCCTTCCTACTAAGAGCCTCCTTTCCTACAGACACTTTTCAAACGACAACTCATGCCCCTTCTGCCCTTCTGTGCCTGAATCCCCTCTCCATGCTCTTATTCAATGTCTCAGGGCTCAGGAGGTTTGGAATGGCTGGGGATCAACTATAGAGTTGTCCTTGGACGTCACCTCAGATCTTACCTCTCTCCTGATGCGATGATGCTCCTCCTTTTCGCCGGATAAAGCAGGTGCCCTGTGCATTCTGACTTGGATTATCTGGGATAGGCGGAACGAGGCCATTTTCAATCATTTCCGGAGGCCCCCCAGATTTTGGATTGACCGGGCATTGTCATGGATTGCGGTTTAGAAGAACCACCCTAAGCAACAAAGACTTTTCACCCCCTCTCCTCTTCCCCAACATTGGTGCCCCCCACCGGAAGGGATTTTTAAGATCAATGTGGATGCCTCTCTCCCTAAGGATGGCCCAGTTGGACTAGGTTTACTGGCCCGAGACAACCAGGGAAATCTTATCGCAGCCAAATACGAAGTACGTTATGCACTTTGGGAGCCATCAGTCGTGGAGGCCGCCGCCATCCTTGCTGGGTTAAACTTCGCAAAAGATCGCGGTTGGGATTCCATTCACATCGAATCCGACTGTCTCATTGTAATCAATGCCATCAATCTCACTGACGGCGAGCATCAACCTTTCGGCCCCATTATCCGGTGTATTCACTCTCGGAGACAAGGCTTCAATTCCTGCAATTTCTCATTTATTAAAACGGAAGCGAATGAAGCCGCTCACAAGATGGAAGCCGTTGGCCCTCCTTACGAGGATTTGATTTGGTTCAATCATTTTCCATCGTGGTTATGCTGCTGTATTTCTGCTGATCTCCATCATTAATGGATCCGTCTTTTTTTGTCAAAAAAAACTACCCCAACCTAAGGAAATGAATCCAAATATAAAATAAAATAATTTATTTATTATTTTTAGTAAAAAAGTATATATAAATAATATAGAAATATTAATCAATACATTAATAAAATTTCAATTTAAGATAAATGTACAGACACGGAGTCATTCCAGTCATGCCAAGTGTTGGATTATGTTTAGGATGATTCTTGTAAATCATAAATTACTTGTGAATCATTTCCGTAAATTATAAAAATACTATGAAATAGTTTTCTTAATTGGATTATGTCACTTATCTTTTTACCAAAATTTTGTTACAAAGTGAAAGCATACACATTAAGTCATATTGGCTTCATCGTGTTCTAGTTTAATGTGAGACTAATTCATACATATCAAAAATGTATTGTGAATAATTTTACTAATTTGTTAAGATAATTTGAGTTCATTTTCCATTTATTTCACTAACTGAATATTTTTTGGAACTAAAATGTGAATTTTAGACTGAAAACAGTCACTTTGAGTCATAGTAGGAACAATGTGTATAAAATTTTTGTTAGTATGATTCTTATAAATAATAAATTACATAAGGATATTTTTTAATGTACCAAAATAATATGAATGTTTTTTCATCATTTGAAATATTTCACTTGTGTTTTTTAATAAAATGTGAATACTAAAGAAGTCCCAAATGGAGTCAGGTCTATCAAACCATGCATCTGATAGAGTTTTTGTTGACACATAAACATTAAAATTGAATTAAGGACATATTACTTATTATATATAAAAATATGAATATTTTTATTGGTTTTGAGAACAAAATTTGTTTATTAATATATTTTGAAGTTAAACTAATCACACACACTTTGAGTCATAAATGTCACATAATGTGTTGGTATGATGCAAGATTAATTATTATATGTGAAAAACTATTTATAAATAATTATATTAAATTGTTAATATAATTATAGATCATATTAATGTTTTCATTGATAGACACACATTGTAATATAAAATTTCAATTTCAAACAAATAATTAACACATTGAGTTATATTATGCACACATTGTATAATATTGTGGTGTAGATAATTACAACAAGTCCAAAATGAATTTTGGATCATTTTCATAATGAATCAAAATTATATGTTTGTGGTTTCTTCTACATTTTTATGTTATGTTTTCTTTTTACTCAAAAAAATGTCCATATTAAAAAATATACACTTAGAGATATACAAGTCACACATTGCATTAGATTGTGGTGTGAATGATTTATACAAGTTGAAAATTAATTGTTTATTACTTTTATAAATTTTAAAAACATTGCATATTTATTATCTGGATTCTAAAAATGTAACTTTTTTATATATTTTATTATTCTATAATTACGATCTTTTAGTCTTATCGGTGACGTCGTTTTTTGGTTTGATGTGAGATTAATTATATCACATAAAAAATAATTTATTAAACATTTTATTAAATAATAAATATAATCCAAGTGAATTTGATTTCTTTTAAGTGTGTGACACCATTTTTTAACTAAAATGTAAATGTTTAACTAAAAATAGACACATTGAGTTACACCAGACACAATGTGTATCATATTGATGCTGAACAAATTTCATCACATAAAAATATACATAGAGATTATTTTCTAATGTATCAATATAATATAAATTAATTATATTAATTTTGAGTATTTCACCATTCTTTATTACTAAAATTAGTGTCAGTATTAAATAAAAATAAACACATTTAGTCATACAAGGGACACCATGAATCATTTTGAGGTGTATCTAATTTATACATGTAAAAAATATATTATGAATCATTATACAAAAGAATAAAAACAATATGAATATTTGGTTATAATTTTTTATAGTTTCACATTTCTTTATTCTAAAATAAATCTCAATTTAATATGAAAACCCACAATTTGATTCATACTAGTCATATTGTGTGATAATTTGATGTGAGGATGATTATTTAACATCACAAATGACTTATGAATAATTTCCCAAAATTATCAAAAAATTATTAAATACTTTTCTATGTTTTTATTATTTTACTTTTATTTTTTTACTGTAGTTAATTTAAATTTACAAAAAGAAATCATAGTTGGAGTCATTCTCGGAAACCCTGCATCAGATTTAGGTGTGTCTGATAATCGAAACTATGTTATACTAGTATCATTGTGTCTTAGTATGTGGTTCCCCTATCTTATTCACAAAAATATTTAATAATGGATAATTTTCCAAAATTCTCATAATGAATTTGAATGCATTTTCCTAGTTTTGAATATGTCACTTGTCTTGTATCCAAATAATAAAGTTAAATTTTAAACAAATGTATAATTTAGAGGCATAACAGGATCTTAATGTTTTAAATTCAGGATTATATGATTCTTAAACATCTCAAATTATATATGTATAACTCTACTAATGTTTTTAAACTAATCTGAATATGTTTACTCAGTTTTTATTATGAATTTTTTCGTTTTTAGTAAAATTTATGATAATTATTAATAAAAAGTTACAATTAGAGTCATAATAGTCACACCAAGTGTTCGATTGAGATATTTCTAATTCCTATATGTCATAAATGATGTATGTATCATTTTCCTAAAGTATCAAAATAATTCAAATGTTATTTCTTGATTTTGAATATGTCACTTTTGGATTTTATTATAAGTATGGTTATTTTTAAATAAAAAGAAAATATTTGAGTCACATTTGTCACACTATGTGTCTGATTGTTTTGTTCATGATTCTTACCCATCTAAAATTACATAGGGATCATGTTTGTATTATATGAAAATAATGTAATTTTGTTTTCCCTACTTTGAGTATGTAATTGTGTTTTGAAATACAATAAAAATTATAAACTAAAAAATTATTGTTCGAGTCATACCATGAGCATTATTTATTATATTAATATATGGATAATTGAGTATGGGATATGTTTTTTAAACAATGTGATACAATCTAGAAAAAACCGAATACGAACTATTTGGAAAGAAGAGGAAAACCCTTTCATCCAAAAATGACCCTTCCAATGGATAAATGTTCTCTCTTTCAAATATTGTTTCTCATACTGTTCAAATTAAAATAAGGCATCCCTTAAATTGTATAAAAAATTATAATTTTTATAAAAAATTAAAAAGAAATTAATATAAAAATTGTATAAAATGTAGTGACAATATTTACTAAATATATAGCAGGAATTCAACTTTTCATGATGTCTGTATAAATTCAGGACACATTTCCTTGTTGTTATTATCTCAGATGCCGCCGCAAACCCTAATCATCTATGTTGAGTGCATGTTCCCAGTACATGATATAATCATACATGATTATGAATATATTTCATCAAGACCAATTTGAAAAGAAAAAAAATAACATTAGATAAAAATGAAATGTAAATTAACAAAAAATAGTTAAGATGATGAGAAAATAAATTAAATAATTTATAGGAAGTCACAGTTTCATGATACATGTGTACATTTTGACTCAATGTAAACTACCCAATCATTTCAAAAAATTAAATTAAATCTTGTGAATACAATTACTTGATGGTCATGTTAGTAATGAAACAATATCAATACACAAAAGATTAATAAATATTTTAAATGAAATAGAAATTAACATTGATAATACCTCATCTGGGATACTAGTTTATTTATGGTATATGATATCTCTAATCAATTTTCAAATATAATAACCACAATAATTTCTATTGTTATTTATGGTAAACATTATAAAAATTGAAAACAATTAGTTATGTTTTTTGAAATGTGTTTTAATAATTAAATATTATTATATATACCCTATTAAATATCTATATATAGATGTAAAAAAGTATCCTTTTATGAATATACAATCTAAATTCCATGATTTTTTTTATATTTTAGGAAAATGATTTTGTGGATAAATGATTTAGAGTTGTTACCACTGTCTGTTCTTCTCCTAAGGGCCTCAATCCAATGCTTCATTTTTTGTTTTTTACTACTTTAATTTATTCTAGTTTATGTTTTTTATTTTTTATGGATCTCCTTTAATGTACGTATTAGGGTTTCAATCCAGTTTTCTTCCTCATTGTTCTGTGGTGGCTATGGGTTGCAATTATGTTTCATTTGTGTGGCTAGTAATGTTTTTCTTAGATTTTTGTGATGGTCGTCTCGGTGGGTTGTTTTTGGTGGCGTCTATGAAGTTGATTTGTTGAGGAATAATGTTTTTGTTACGATTTCATTCTTTTTCAAGTTGAAGGGAACAGCTATTTATGATAGCATATAATAGTAAAATCTTCCCCAACATCTAGTCTAAGTTATCATGCCCAGGTCGGCCAAGTGTGATCGTTCTTCGGGGATTTTTTGAAATGATGTTTGGGTGGCCAAAAAAATTCCATGAGATGATTTCTTCATTCCTATGTCTGGTGTGATAGATGATGGAGGTTAGGATGAAAAAAATTGGTATTTTATTCTGATGGGTGGTAATAGCATGTACCAGGAATGGAGATAGTGAGGGTAATGTGGTGGATGGTGATTATGATGTGATGATATCTGATGAGGATTTGTGTGGATCGGCTGAGGATGTGTTTAGCACTGAAGATGATGATGACCGAGGTAGGTAGTGATGGAACCAGTGGTGAATTAATGATACAGGTGGATCGTGGACCGATCATGGTGATAATGAAAACCTGTTCAATCTTTAGTTGTGAAACTTTGTCATCGTGGGTGGTTCATTGACTTATGATATGGGTATGAAATTTTTGTTGGATTACTAACTTGTTAGAGTTTGTTTTTGTACAAAAATTTTCATTTAAATGCATCCTTTGAAAATAAAAATATGGATTCTGGACTATCATAAAATAATTCTACCGAAAATATAATATAGAATATATAACATTATTTGAAATACAAATTTTTTTTGTTGTGTGATATAATTATACAAACATCATCACATGTGGTCAGATTGTTGGGTATCTATGCAGCAAATCTTGGAAATAAATATTTAGATATCAGAATTGAACAAAATTTGTTACCATTGATTCCTAAAAATAAAAAAATAATAATTAATGGAATTATTTAAATTATATTTTACATGATTAAATTGTATATTTTACCCCAATATCATTGGTAGTGAAAATATTATGTTGTTTATCAGTTTTGATTCAGATAGTGCAAACAGTTTTTCCACAATGGCATCAATTTGATCCGAATCAAAAGAGGTTAGTTGTGTAGATGTAATATGAGATATAATGGTTATGTGTCTATTTTCCCATGGTTTTCCCTTAAAATTTTATTCATATAGAAACATAGAGAAAACAAGAATTTTATTTAGTCATAATTAACATAGTAGATCCTATATTTAAAAATATAAATCCTGAAAACGCAAATCATTTTTGAATTTATAGGTGTTACCCCTAGACAATGACAATAGGGGATTTCATTTACATTCTCAAGGGAAATATTCTATATAAATGAATCATGATACATTTTTTTATAAAAATTAACCAATCAATTGCAACAACATTGTATCCATTTATCATCAAGAACAATCAATGTTAATAAATTATCATATTGAACAGCTTAAGTAATAGTGCTTTATGGTGATATTTATTACTGTTCGGTTAATAATTTAGTTAATTTTGATTCAAACAATAATTTAACTCCATTCCCTTTTTTTCCATAAAAACATTCATTGGGATATAAATTTTGTCACTAATTGTTAATGGATTATCATGAAATGTAAATTAGAAGTGAATAACTTCATATAGATGTGTTTTTTCCTAGACCCAATGAACACTCTATTAATGATATAATTGATTGCATGAAAATATGAATATCAATTTCATCAAGAGGAACATGTATCTTGGGGCATAGACAATGATATATGTTAATACTAACACTGACATGAACTATTGTAAGTTGTCAATGTTTTAGAGTATCTTCAGGAATATTGAACATGGTATTCCTTGCTACATGCCTATGGTAGGGTGTTGATTGTTATAAATCATACTCATTTGCACCTTATATCATTCCATTATACGAACGATATCAGCATCTTCTAGATTCACATTTTACATAAAACATTATATGAATATTGATGGCCTCATTTTAGACTGCTCTTCGACAGTAATGACTCACCTTTAAGTCGATCGGTGTGGGGTGGGGGTCGTTATGCTAAAATTATTCTTAGTTTTTTCATCTATTGTTACACCCAAAAAGATTATATAGAAACTCATACTACCAATTATATTTTTGTTCAAGATATTTGAATCATGTAAGTGTATCTTACTATTTTTTTTATATTTATCGCCCTATTTTTTTAATACGTTCATTATGTCATCCTAAATCCCACACATCTAATGTGGAAATACTTTCATAAAATATTCAAGGCCATTGATAATATATATTCATCTATTATATCTGATGATTATTCTCAAGTAGAAGATACATTAAAATAATAAGAAAATTTCCATATTCATTATTATGTAATACAGATTTAATGGGGGGAAATTATTATGTCATTTTAACAGATGCTTCTTATTTTTTTTTTGTTTTTTATTCTACTGCAATAAATTCATTACTTACACATTCCTCATTCCATACAACATCACATGGGATGAACGTGGATATGGATATCGATTTATTATCTACATATTTATATAAGAAAATAAATATATTGTTGTTTCATTTCAAATAAAATAATTATAGTAGATTTATAATATATACTATTTTTATCAAGTGATGTGTACCCCATTATATCTTATAGTTGGGGTGTGTTGGTTTTTATTACTATTTATTATTTTCAATGTGTATCTATTGTTTTATAAATTAAAATTCGTAAAAAATTTACTAATACATGTATTATCAAAAAATGTATTCCCATCCACATTGTACCTGAATGTGTGTCTCCACATAATTGCCAAATAAACACATCTCACGCGTTAGGGATTCTCTAGTGTGAATATATCTGTTGGGGGTGTGGGTATATTTTACATTCATTATTTTTTATATGTATATTTATTAGTGTTCTGTGATAGACCTATGATCATTTCCTGCATTCATTAGAACATTATTCATTTAGGAGACATCTACTATAAATGAACTCTATAATAGGGAAAGAAGATTAATTCAATGAATCATTTTTTTATTTTTTGTAAAATAAAGAAATGATATCATAATTTTTCTCTAATGTCTTATCAAATTAGGGTCTTAATCACAAGACCAATATTAATCCATGAATCCATATCTATCTTCATATTCTTTCAAGTGCTGATCCACATGAAACTACTGAACATAACAATGGCGGGGTTAATATCCTAGCCTCGTGCATTCTGTCAATCCACAAATTTGATGCATTTTTCATTACTAAATAATTTTTTCTAACACCAATATAAATGAAGGAACATATCATTTTAGGGAAATGTTTTGTTCATCATCTCCAATTTCTATTTTTCAACATCATCAATATGTTGTCACACTGGATGGGTATACTAGCATGTGCCAAGGGTTTTGGTCCATTTTCATTGGTAGCATTAACTACTTGAAAAATTGGTTTTCCTCGGGATGGTGATAATTAAAATCAGTGGAAGTCATTATCTATAGAAATGGTGGAAAATTTAATTTAGATTACATAATTATAGTGTTACACATTTAATAATATGATGTAATGAAATGTAAATTACAACAAAATGTATCCTTATTTTTGAAAAATATTTTTTAATTGTTGGAGGGATTTTAATCCTCAATATTGTATCCAAGAACATTCATTGTGATATCCTATGATATACTTGAAAATTATACATTAGAACTGATAAGAAATGATTATGACATCCTAATGAAAGGTTTACCCTCAGTTAAATATCATATAACCCTTCAATAGATTTGGCAGATAACTGATCATTTGATGACATTCTGTTTGTGGGAACTGTAATATAAAATACCTGTATTAATATTGATTCCATTATAAATTACTAATCTTTGACCCCTCCTTATTAAAATGCACTTTAACTAATCTGAATTAATCTACTTTAATATCAATCTTATTTAAAACCCACTTTCACTGTAAAATCATCACATCTAATGTTGTATAATCCAACTTTTATTTTTTATTGATGATTTCAGTGAATTCCATATTTGAAAAAACTGGTTTTTCTTTCCTTAGAAACTGCTACATGAATCAAATCAAACACAAGTGTAACTCTATTATTTTTCATGGAACTCTATTAGTCATGTTCATTTGTATATAATGGATAACCATTAATTACAATACAAATTTAATATAATACATGGACACTTGGACCCATGGAGAGCCATCAAATTTGATCTATATTTGAATCATGATCATCATCATAATCCATAAAAATATGGCATAAAAATCATTATATAAACTATTAATTATGTGTATTGATATCCATATTTTTCCAATGATGAATTCAAATTCTGAGTAATTTACTTTGGGGTTTTATCATATGGGATAACTCTATACTATTGAGTTGAAATTATTACATTCTACTTTTCCATTCTTTTTTTAAATAATAAACACTTACATAAAACTATTTTTACTACCATTATATATAAAATGTTTTTTAGTATGTTTATTGAGAAAAAATAATAATTTAATCAGAACATATAAATAGTTACAATATTTAATGAATATAAAATTTTATTATTCAATCTAATCCCTCAGACTAACAACGTGTCTAAATCATCAAACTGAATTTTTTTCTGACCAGTGTTGTGACATAGGTCATTTATATTAGAGAGAAGAAACTTATGATAATTGATACAAAATTGGTTCTAATAAATCAGATATACCATAATTTTTTTTTTCAGATTGATGAACAATAAATAAGTCAATTAAAATATCTAATGTTTAATATCAGAGATTATATATTGGTTTCTATTAGAAAAATACAAAATTGTATAGTAATAGTTCTAAATTAAATCACATCAGGAAAACAAATTATAGTTCATTAGTAGTTATTATGATAATAAAATAGACAATTATAGAGCATGTTTTCAGATTCTATTGAATCAAACATAAAAATTTTACCGTTTGGAGATTTATTATATATATGAATTCATTTAAAGGGTTATGAGTTGACACAATCACAACACATTATGTTAAAATATATCCCGATGTGATTATCATTCCTAGTATTTTTGATATTTTTTAGAAATAATGTTATGATAAATCAATGTAAGGATATTAATTCCATAATAATTATTTTCTTTTTCTATCACGCATCTGATTGCTGTAATGGTCGATGAAATATAGTGATAACAAAATAGAGGATAATATGATCCATCAGATATGGGGAAATTAGGGTTAGGAAGGGAGATACACATTATCATATTGATGAATTTCTTGGTCTAAAAAGATAGATCTAGAACTGATCATCATATCGAGGGATCTAATGGAATTAGAAAACAATGATTATATTTATATATTGGATTTAAGGGATTTCCATGTGTGTAGGATAACAGAACAATAGGTATATTACTATAGATAACATTTCTCATGATTTCTTACTGACATATCTCTTAGGGTTCAACATTAATTTTTTTAACATCTTCAATGTCATTCTTACTATTATAAGATTGTGTAATACATTTTCATGAAGGTATATTTCCCATTGGTAAGATGTAAATGAATATGTATGAAAATAATCATTGAAATATTAGTTTTACTAGACATAATGGGACACCTATAATAATTACTGATTGAATTGGAGAGTTTCTTTTTCTGATTGCATCACTATGATCCATGTATTTAATCTACGACAGACCATTTTTTCATACGAGGTTTGAGGATTTTTACTAATTTTAATTTTTAAACGATTATTCACACCATATTATAGAAATTTTATACCCATTCAATCAAAAATTCTTTATAATATAACTATATACTTCTATTACATGATTATTTTTGACTAATTCTATCAACTAATATTTTATATTATTATTTTATAAACTACATCAGTATAATTTTTTTGAAGTAATTTTATTATTATATAAATAGTTTCTATTATCATTAATAAAGATGTTAAAAATGATGGAACTATAGAATATCTTAATCCTAGTATACCACAAATTTTTTATTGAAATGATTATGATAACTGCAGAGATAGATTCAAAACATCCATCATCAATACAAGAGTTGATTATTGTTTTTATTACTAAATATTACTAGATACTAAATATGGAAGATAATACATTCACTAATTAGTAAAATTTAGAACATAAATTTAATTATAGAGTAAACAAAAGTCTCTTATGATTAATGAAAATGAATATATATTGATATATTTATTCATTTGGAGAAGAAAATAATATTTATAAAAATCAATATGTAATATGTTTTGAATATCTAAAGCTATATAAACTAGAATAATTTTTGATGATAGTATATTATCAATACATTAATTTAGGACTATTATAATCAGTAGAAAAAATGAAACAAATAAATATTATTATTGTTAAAAGTAAAAACTATCATGGGGAAATGAACTAAAAAATATTGTATTGGTTGAAATGATTGTGGATATCATTCCAAATTAGTGGGAATCCAAATTGAAAACATTTGATGAATAATAGATGAAAAATTATAATAATTTATATGATTTTATCAATACTCACATGAAATATGATGGTATATTGAATAGTGACATTGAAAACATGTAAAAGAAGAATGGTTTCACTAATGTAACTATATCTATTAGTCATATATAAGGTCAATTCCATAAGAATGTTATGAAATATTATATTAAAAATAATGTTATTATTGAATCAAATTCTAGTTCTTAATATCATAATTTAAATTTGATAGTATTTTTTTCTAGAGGAATGAATAAAATTACGAGAGAAAAGTAATTACTATACATATATAAGAAGATTTATAATAGCATAATTGACAATATATAATATTAAATTTTATCTAAAATTTATTTAAAATGGTATGAAACAATCATCCTAATTTTCCTATGCCCAATATTATTTATGATAAATAGATGAATTCATTTTGAAATGTGTAGTAGTATTATAAGTATCAAAACAAAAAATTAAAAACATGTGACCATTATAGTGTAAGTAGAGGGGATATCTCATCAGATATTTCTTAGGATAGTAGAGATTATGGAAATTTTAAAATTGATTTAATTGTAGAAATACCTATGGTTAATAATAATCTCATTTATAAGCTAAAAATGGATCAATCCCATACCAATATTACTAATAATGTAAATTTTATGTATAGTGATAATGATAGAAATTTTCTGTATTCGGATGAAGATTCATCCTCAACTGATGAGGATTATACAATACATAGTTATGAATTTTTATCTTGGTTTTATATATTTTTTGAATATTAAAATTATAATCATTTTAAAAAACAAGATAATTTCCTTGAAAAAATTATTAAGGAATATTCAAAAAATTCTTATTGAACTAATGAAATATCTGTTCATTTTAACGATCTTTATAAAATTTCTTTCAAAAAAATTTTCTTTTTTGGGGATCGTGAAAATTCTAATTCTAATAATAAAATTTACTAAATAATTTTCTAAAATATTGTTCGAATATTATTACTATTGAGTTTAAGAAATATGTTACAAAACTAAAGTATGAAACATCTCATTTGGAGAAAATATTATCTTGTTTTACATATGGGATGGAAAACATTGATATTATGTATAAAAAAATAATTCCTCATTGAGTTAATATCGTACTACCTTTTTATAATAATAAAACTATTTTTATTCATGACAATTTCTTTCCAAATGTTATGCATTTATCCAAAAATATAAAATATGTGTACATTGTAAAAATAAATGTCCTATTAATTAATATATATTAATAGGTTTTCGTAAATATTATTTTCATTAATGAATAATATTTACTAAACATTGTAATAATGGAAAAATAAGGTTATGAACTATTTTATGTTCTGATATTTCTAGTCCAAAAAAGTTTGGTGTTCCAAAATACTTATTTATTTATTTTTCATAAAATGTAATATTTAGAATAAAAAAATTGGTATATTGATAGTGGTTTATCTTGAAATATGACTGACGAGAAAAGATTTATTTATGAATATTATCAATATAAAATGAGTAAATATACCTAGCTAGATAATTTCTGAGGATCAGTCACTGGTATTGGTGATCAAGGTATCATAGGAAACCATTAATATAAAATGTTCTATCTTTAATCTACATATAACACAATCTTATAAGAATATTTAAATTATGTGATTAATTTTTTAATGTGATATTAGTAATAATAAATGTACAATAAATATTTCAAATGATGAATTTATTCTTTCTTCTAATCATTGTGATTGTGTTTACACATTAATCCTAGAAAACCATAAGAGATAAGAATTTCCTTATCATAGTATAATGGAAGATCAGTATTGGTTATGGTATACAATATTAGGAAATTATAAAATTATAATATTATTGAAGTCATATAAGAAAGGAATTGGTAACAATTTTATACAACATAGTTTTGATAATTGTAAAGTTTGTGATCCTTGTCTACTTGGAAAGAAATAAAAGTTATGCATTAAATAAATTATTGAAGTCTCAACATCTGATGATTTATAGTAATTATATATAAACATATTATTTTCTACAAAAGCATGAACTATTGTTGTAAAATAATATGTATTTATATCATGTGAGAAGTACACTATATACACATGTGTCTACAATCAATAATAAAAATATAAAACATTTACGTTATTTAAAAATTTTTGTATCCAGAGTTGAAAATTAGAAAAAACACTATTGATAACAATTTATAGTTTCCATGGGGGATAATTTTAAAATTTTTATTTGGAATTTTTTAATACTAAGAAATTTATTATACATAACTTTTCAACACTATGAACTCCACATAATAAGGATGTATCTTATTGAATAAATCGAATTCATGAGAATATTTCTAGAACCATGTTCTATGAATATTTAGTTTCTGAAGATTTTTTTGATGATCTGGTTATTAATTAATATTATTTAATGAATTTAGTTTTAATTAGAATATTTATCAATATAATTTATATATGATGCAGATATGAAGAAAAGTAAATGGTTTATATATAAATTTTTTTGGAGGCAATGTATTCATCTTGAATGACAATGATAAATTACATTACATATCGCTAAAATCCACTGATGAAATATTTTTATGCTATTCCACAATGAGTATACTGTATATAAGCATTAAAAACATACAAATACATTTTGGGAAAAAACATATTATGTTTGAGGAAACAATTCACTCTATTTTCAAACCACCTCAACTGAAATCTTCATGTTTTATTTCCAAAAAAATTTTAAAACTGCATATTAATGTTCTTATTACTATAAATAACTCAATAATATATTTCTATAGTTATTTATCAACAATATTTGTAAACTATTGATCAATAAAATATTATAAAAAATCCATGAAATCAGTTGATTCATCAAATTCATCCATGTGATAGTATCATTGTTGATGCTTATCAACTGATGAGTATAAGAATGTATTTGAGAAATGAAATTGAACTTACAGAATTGTTTTCTCAATTCGACCCTATGAATCCAAATGTTCCTTAGGTGATGAGGATTGAATAAAATATAGGAATAATTATCTCAACAATTTTGGAAGGAAAAAATATTCAAATTGGTTGAATTTCATATAGATTCTTCTTCAAATAGAGTAAAATGGGGTTTTTCAAATAAAATGTGATGAAATAAAAAAAAATAAGTAATAAATAAAGATATATATGATTCAAAGGGTTATAATAAATTGGAAAGAATACCCTTTGAGGAATCCTAAGATCTATAATCATTAATTTTAGCTAATTGTATACTTCTTTTTAATATAGCATTTATAAATTTGAAACTATTTCAAATGGATGTGAACATTTCATTCATTAATAGTTATTCTTAGGAAGATATTTATATAGAAATATTATCTGTTTTTTAAATTAAAAAATTATCTCAGACATGTTTATAAACATGCCAAATCACTATATGGACTTATAATCCCTATTGAGCATGTTATTATAGGTTAACTGGATTTTTGTTACAAAAATTTTTTATTAATGGATCTGCAGATAAAAAATTATAAAATAAGTAAATAAATATTTTGATAGTATAAATATTATTTGATAAAAATATATTTTTTTCATCTTAAAAATCATTAATAAATTCTATTGTGGATTTAATGAAATGAGAGATTGAAATTAGTATGATCGATGAGTTATCTTATTTTCTAGGGTTCTATATTTCCAAAATAGAAGAAGGAAATTATATATATCAACATATTGGTATAATATTTCTTCATAAGAAATTTTGGTATAAAATAATAAATGTATTACTAATCCTATCAAAACCGCAAGATTTTAGATCTGGATGAAGCTAGGAAACTAGAAGATTAATATACAATCACTGATATGATTGGATGTTTACATCACTTAATAGATAGTCATCAGGATATAATGTTTTCAGTATGCTTATGTTCTAGATATCAAGTCAATTTAAAAGAATCAAATCCATAATATATTAAATTAATATTTATTTACCATAAGGGAACTAGGGATTTTTCTTTGTTTTACACTTATGGAAATGATTATTAACTAATATTGTTTTTATGATAACTTTTTTGAATATTGAATAGATATGAAATTTTTTTTATATGACATGTCATTTCATAAGAGAATCATTAGATTCATGGAATTATATGAACATCACTTAATATCATATTCCATTACTGAAGAAGAATGTGTTACTCCAATATGTTTTTGTTTCATATATTGTGGCAGAAAAAAAACTCTCATACAATGGCTTGAGTAATACTAATTACATTTGTTTGAAAACACATCTACGATTTCTCTAATTAAAATATCATCATGTCACTCATGTTCTATGAAAATATACATAAGACATTATTTCCTTCGTATTCACTAACTTAAAAGAGATATAACTTTATTGTTCATCATATTAAAATAAATAAATTTCCATATTTACACAAAATCTGTTAGTTTTTATAGATTTGAATATGTTATATAGAATCTAGGAATGATCACCATTATGTGATTATACATATTATCTTCTTTTTTACTAATATTATAACATTACAAAAATCTTTCTCATATAGAGAGTAAATTTTTTTTGAATTTCTAAAAACTGTTACTTTTATTGAAAATTTTATTTTTCTTATGATTTTGTTTTCTAAAATAGATATTTTTCAAAAACTTTTTATTTGTAGACATGATTTTTTAGAAAAAAACACACATATATATATATATTTTAGGGTGAAGTTATATTTTAAAAGTCAAAATGTTCAAAATGTTTTATGAAATAGTCTATAGAGTTAATCATTTTGCAGAACAAATATATGTTACAAAAAGAATTTTATGGATCAAAATTTGATATTATATTTTTTATATAAATTTTTTATAATCTTTAAAATAATTTTTTTGAAAAAATTATCCTAATCGATTTTTATTAAAAACAATGAAGAATAGGTTTCTCATTATTATGAAAATTTTTTACAATAAAATGTAATATTGTATTTTTCTAATTTTTTTACTTATCTATTGATTTAGTTTATCAATTTCATTATATATATTCATTTAGGTTTAAAAAATTTTGTTTTAAACATAATATTTTTTCAAATTATACTATTTATAACTTAGATAAATGATTTCATAAATTAATATTAAGACTAAGTGGTTAAATATTTATATGCCATTGAATTAATATCCATCATCGGATTAAAAAAATTCCATTTGAGCCATTGAATGTTTTATTGAATATGAACTGATACTTATTATGCCAATATAATGGTTGTTCAACTATTTTCCCACATTAGTTCTCAGTGTTTCATATCCTAGCTCATTTCAAGGTTTTATGTTCCCAGTCCAATGTTTTAGTATTTATCTAATCACCAATATATATCCTTGTATTATGGAATCTATATATATGTTCAGGAAGACTGGTTTATTAAAAGAAACACTTGATGAGAGAATATGGTAGGAAAAGTATAACTCTTCTCTTAAAAATATTATTTCCTTTCAAGGAACATCATTTGTATTTATAGAAAAATCGATAAGTACTTTTATTTACACTACCCTTACATTGTATGAGAATTTTATGCTTCTTTATACTTTTAATCTAAAGATGTTAATGATGAAGTTTATTTTTTTGCAATTTCATAAAAATTCTAAGAATTCATACCAAAAAGTTCATAATTAGTAGGAGTTCATTATCTTGTTAATATTTATTTATCGTCTCATAAATTACAAGATAACCATAGAAGATTTATGAAATTGAAGGTTTTTTCCATTTTATAAGAATGTGTGGAAATTTTCTAACCACTCATCAGACATAAAAGTCCTCACAATATTGATGTTATCTTATCCCATAACCTGAATGGGTGACATGGATATCCGATAATTATTTGATATTTATGGTTATATTTTATTATTGATATGAATAAGATCGACCTGGTGATGATTTTCATTATGGTTGATGGGATTAAGAAATCCTCAATGAAGATGAAGATCTTAATGTTTTCTTTATAAATAAATTGTTTTCTGAATTGCGGGGATTCATTCAAGATTGTTAATAATACATATATGATGAGGAAATTATATCATCGATTAGTGATGAAATAATTTTGAGAATTAATGTAGTCATTGATATAGTATTGAAGATGTTTTTAGTAGATTTCAAAAATACACATCTAAATAAGGTCCTACAAAATAGAAGAATTATTTTATGGAAAAAATTACGTATTTATACTATCCTCTTATTAAATAAAAAATATAAAAAATGTGAATTGGTGAGTTCAAAAGCACATGAAAATAAAAGTAAAAGAAGATAGCCAAGGATCTAGAATTTTGTCCTCATATTTCATAGGACATACCATTAAAATTTTTAACTGAAGATAAATTATTGGATGATTAATAGTGGAATAAATATAATAATATGCTAAAAGAGGAAACAGTTTTATGATATTATATAAATGATGTTGAAATATCAAATGAGAATTCTTTTATTTCATTTTCTCAATGTTTAGTTGTATAACTAGATCTTCATTATATAATCCTTTTCCATGTTAATCAATCACATATATATTCTAGAATATAATTAGTTGAAATGTAAATAGTAACTATAGTAGTTCCTTCAATGGATGAAAATGGTAATAGGAATGCGGATTTTAAAGAATTAACATAATTAATCACGAAGAATATTCAAGTGGGTGTACTAAAATAACACCAATAAATTCAAAATAAAATCATTAAGGTATTCATAGAAAAATAGCTCAATTATAAATATAACTCACGAAATAATATAAAGAACAATAAGAGGAATAAGAATAGATTTATTTAGAATTGATAGAAGTATAGGGGAAGGATAATAAGAACCATAAAATGAAGAGGAGGAATATGAGGAATAAAATGATGATAAAGTAATAGAGACTCATAAAGGGATGGGGTGAAGAATAAATCAGAGTTATCATCATTTTAAACTTCTTTACCTTATCAATAACATTAGTATGTGGACTAATATAAATCAAAATAATTAAAACCAACTTCAAAATAGGGTGTAAATTAATAATAAAAGGTAGAGGGTGAAGTCCAATAACCACTAACTAATGTATCAGAAAAAGTTAAATCAGATGAGGAATTTAAAATTGTTAAATTTTCAGAATATGTGAATGTTTCACAGAATGTAAAGAAAAAATTGGGATGAAAGAACCAACTTATGTCAGACCCTCTATAAAAACTCTCCTAATGTTTATCGGGATCCTTTGATTTAGAAGAAACAATTTCTCAAAAAGGGTTTGATTACATCTTCCATGAAATGAAATTGTTAAGTGATTCAATTACATATCATCCAAACATTGAGGCAAGTTGAAGTCTGATTAATAATAGTCAAAATGAAAAAAAGACTCATTAAAGGTTCTAAAACAATTATTTTTTCATATTGACGGATATTTAATGAAATAAATATGAAAACCAAAAACCAAAAGAAATATTATAATCAAATATTAAATATTTTCATAGCACAAAATAATTATCATAGGTGCAGAAGATTTCTATAGAAAGAGTATAATGTTTTCAAAACATATAAACATATATTATGGATAATTTCATGATTTTGGAAGAGTTCAATGATTAAACAGGAGATCATAATGAGGATGTAAATGTTTTGAAATAAAAATTTCACAACCTTGAGTTGAAAAACATCAAACTAAAAACATGTGTATAATAGTTATTTCATTATGTTGGTGGAAAATAAAAATATTAGTAATGTAATTGAGATATTTTATTCATATTTTCACAAATTAGTATTTATTTAAGACCACATAATGAGATTTACACTTCAGTCAAAAAGACTTATACATATCAGGATCTGTTCAGGAAATTTTGGTGATTGTGAAAATTTAAGGATGAAATAATGAATATTTTTTTACGATGAATTGTATTTGTTCATAATATAGTAAGGAATATTAAAACTACATTACATTTAATCCTAGTTAAATTTTCATAAATATATTCAAATTACTTTTGGATGTATGTTAATTATTTTATTTTATGTATGATTAGTTAATTCAAATATAATTTTTTCATATGTTATCCCTTATTAATGTATTAACTAATTTAATTCCCATATTTTTCTAAAAAGAAAAAGGGGGATAAAATTTATGTTTGCGGATGAAATTTTATTGGATAATATCTGTTTAAGAGGTATAATTATTCAAGGGGGTATCTTTTTGAGATAATTAATGTTAATATTATTTTGTACATTTTAAATGTGTTTTTTTGTTGGGGAATTTTTTTCCAAAGGTTAATATATCAAAGTATCTGTTTTTAAATTTAATTTGATTATAAATAATTTAAAGGGTAGTTAGATTATATATTATATATTGATGGTTCTAAAAGAGTAATTTCATTTATTTTTTTGATGTTATTATTTATATTTAAGTGTATTTTTATAAATTGGAAATATTTTTTATTCAAAATTCTCACATTATATATTACCATTCATTTTTTGGAAATCACAAATTATATCATAAAATTATGTATAAAAACATTATATTTCCCATTTCATTTAGTATTTTGTTTCCAATTCATTTCTTAATATCAGACATAATAATTTATCCAATATATAAGAAATATAATAATATATTATTCAATCTAATCCATCGGATTGAAGGTTTATCGAAATTTCCAAAACAACTTTTTTCTGACCAGTGGTTTAGCATATTTGTTGTCTATCGGACTGATAAAAGTATTGATTATCATAATTACATTGGTACTGAAAAATCATACTAATCCTTATTATTTTTCTCAGATTATAAAACTGTAACGATTTCCATCATACGATCCTAATTTTATAATCAGAATCCAAATATTTGATTTAATCTGATAGAAAATAAAATAGCATTGTAATTATGTTGATCTAAATAATTCTAGGAAAATAAATGGAAAATCATTCTAATATAATTTGATCATGAACCTACCATTAAATATTCAATCTATCCAATTTCATTGCTACTATCATAGAAATATAACGACTAAAAAATTTCCTATAAATATGAGAAAATTGGATGACATGGTAGATGATTCATTCACAACACAAGTTGAATACTTATTTCACTTTCTTAACACATCATTCCTAGTATTTATAATACTTTAGTGGTTGGATGTTATATGGAATAATTATATGTATTTTAATACCACAAAAACTATTTTCTATTTTAATCACCTATCACATAATGGTACTAAGCGAGGGTTTCAATGTATAAGGAATACATATGTGAATAAGGTCCATCAGATTTAGAGATTGTTTGTCTAAGAAGATAGAGACTGATCATAATTCCCAATGACTTCTTCTTCAAGTATTTCACAACTAGAACCAATAATTATACCAAGGGAATCCATGGGATTAGAATAAATGGGTAATATTGATCCATCAAATCGATGGATTTCCTAGTAAAGAAAGACATGCCTTACAATAGTTATAAAAATGTGGATATCATTAGTAATGATTTTTGACTACAATGTCTCATAAGGTTAATGGTTAAGATATTTTAAAATATTTTATGTTATTCTTACTATTATAATTTTTTATGTATCATATAATTAGAATTTATATTTTTCAATGTGATTGTGTGTTAAAAATTAGTATGTAATCAATCTTTCAAGTATTAGTACTCATAGACTGAATATGACCCTAATAAAAATACAAATTTAATTGAACATTATATAAATTGAATTTAAATAATATGATCATTTTATGAAGTCAAATACCTACTATTATTTATTAATAGGTTCAATGAATTTTGTTATGTTTAATTTCAAAAAAAATCCCCTCATTCTTATAAAATTTAATAAATATTTCAATCCAATATAATCTATTATGATGGAAATAAATTTGGAAATCCTAACAATTCATAATAGTGATTTAAATGAAATTTATTCCAAAAATTACATCACCAATATGCCACCCTATGTGATGATATTTTTGTAGACCAAATCTTTCGACACTAGATTGTTATCTAGTACAAAATTCAATGGATTCCACAACAAAATATCACTACCTAATAAATCCATTTGGATTACAACAATTATTAAAAAACATTAAACGTATTACTATATTATTTAATGGGTTACATCCATATATACTGTATTGGAAAACCTAGTGTAATCTCTCTAACTAATTAAACCATCAGATGAACCATCGTATTGAAAAATGTCTACGGGGAGAACATTTTATTTCACTAATTTAAAAACCATTTTCTTTTACATAGTGGGTAATGAATCCTGGTCTATAACATTAATAGATGATTATTTAAAAAATATAATTGTTTTTTAAATTTATGATGAAATTTCATGGAAAAAGTGAAGTGCAATGCTCTTGACATTATATTGTTGATCAAAACATGAAAATATTGTAATTTAAGACTCCTTAACAATAAATCAATAATTAAAAATATTTTATTAACATAAACGTAATACCCCTCTAAATAATTTATATCATTATATAGGTTTAATGATTAATATCTATTCTTCTAGGAATGACTATAAGAAGTTTGAGGAAGATAAGTTCATTTTTCACCCTTCATTGGATCCAAAATTTCCAATATTCCCATATCAATCTTGTCTAACCAAACAATAATTACATACATTGATTTGATGGTAATATTTAGAATCATTCCAATGACACTATCACATATAATTTATTATAATAAATAATATCAAGAAAATTTATCATTTGTAGAATGGGAATTCATAAAAATTGATCAATTTTTCTAACTATGTTTCATTATTTTTTTCAAAAAAAATTTATAAAATGCAGTATCCACATTTTTTTCTTTCTTAATCATTTGATATCATATTTTTATAGAATATTATATATGTTCTTTTGAAATACCATAAAATTATTTCATATATGATCAATACTTATTTCACTAGGGTAGAAATATGTGGTGTCTAAGAAACAAAGTCTTCAATAAATGTTTAACCAAATTGTATTTATATGTTGATCACAAATGAGACACCCTTGAGCTCATTTAATGTTATATCATAAAACATTTCCATAAACAAGATAATATTTAATCTTCCTATACAAAATGGCTATCAAGTTGAATTATTCACTTTTGTAAGCATTAGAAACTATTACACATGAATCCCAATATAATATCAAATTCTTGATAAATGGAACCAAATAAACATTAATAACATTATTTGGTTGTTTTCGTGAGGACATAATCAAAGATAACATAATTTATTTTTGTATTATTAATAATAATGGTTGAATGTTTTAATTTATCCAATAAATATTTACGTATTTTGAGTGATTATTTTGAAAACTAAATGATTCAGTCATTCTGTAAATAGTTTGTGAAGAATGTTTCTCCGCATATTTAAAAATTCAGGATACTGATGAAAAATTATCATCAACTAAGGAGAGTCTATACGGTGATTAAGTTTACCATAATTGTTTCTTGTATCACCATGCCACATTAAATGGTTTGTATTATCATACCTTAGTTGTAGGTTCATTAAACATGGATTGATTATACTATACTATAAAACATTGATAGCCTCTGATTCATATATATTGTATTGAGAAGCTCCACACATTGGGAATTCATTATGTGATTTTTTTCCCTTTATTAATAGTATTCGGTCATTTGGAAATTCTAGTGTTCTATTAGAGATCATACCCATAGAATGTAGAATATTTTTAGATATATAAATTTTTATAGGAACTCATTTTCAACAATGAACATATTACACAAGAGATCATGTAGTTGGGTAAAACTAGTTTCACTCAATCTAATTCCCAATTTTAATTTAAACAGCTTTATTATGGTTGAATATAATTAATATTTAGTAAAACCAAGGAACCATGAAATCATTACGTAGATTTTAATCATCTCAAACAATTTTTTAAAAACAATAATTAAATCATAAACATTCATTCTTATTTTAACAATACAATCATCATCATCATTCACACCTCTAATCAGATCCTCAAAATGGTCTTCTTTACTTTCCACTCTTGTAATCATATTAGATGATCTATAAAACCTAGTATTATCCTAGTAACTAGCTACAAAATATTTTACCCATGTTTAGTCTAGCATTTTTATGTTAGACCTTTTCCATGAGAGGTAAAGTGTTCTTATAAAAACATTACACTAATTAGACTTGAATAACAATATCATAAGTAAGGAAAATGGATTTGAGAAGGGTCATATTCCGGATGTTATTTAATCTTAATGTAATCTTTTACACCATGTTCATACTATTTTTCATACAATCTATAGCCACACATTTTAGATTCATATATATCCAATTTTATCTGTTATTAAAATAATTAAACAAAAAATTGATGAATAAAAAAATTGGACCTTCCAAGTAAGAGGGACCAATCATATTTATGTTTCATACTATTTTATCATTCATTAAATGAAATTTATAACGGAATTTATAAAATTAATTACTCTAATAGGGAAGGTATTATCCTCTGAATTTATCCATAATGATTAATAGTACCAATAATGGGATAACTACTAGTCAAGTTAATTCAGGAAACATCGGTGAATATAGAGATGAAATGGGAGATTACTATCAATTAAAAATGCAATAATAATGATTCGGTAGATTAAAATGCGGAGGATTATAGTTTTATCTTTAAATTTAAATTTTCCTAAGATGTAGTGTTGGTGAAGCATTTGACCACATTTCCTATATTTTTGTATATATTTTTGTAATAAGAAACAATAATTTTATGCCTATAAAGGGATAATTAATTAGTGTGATGATTATAAGGATTATCATAATGGTATTACATACCCTCATGATGAGACATCATTTGTAGTTTTAACATTCAAAACATTACATTTATTAATCCATGAAATAGAAAAGGCCTTTGGATTAAAGACAATATTTAAGTAGCACTTATCTTTCAGTGAGGCCATGGTAGTAATAGTGGGGTCATGATGGATATCCTATGGGTTGGATGGATATAGTGGCTTATTCAATCCAAGGTGTTGTTATCAATCGATATTATATAGGTGATAAGATTATTTTTGTATAGGAGGTCTCTGAAATTTAAAATTTTCATATATATATAGATACCATCCTTTAAAATTACACATTTCTACATTTATAATTATAGATACACCTCGTCATGTTTCATTTATAAATAAAGATACAACTCAATTTTTTTTACTATTTCAAAGAGTGTTATTAAAAAAATATTTGATAGTGAGGGGATCATGAATTAAATTAATAATAGTTTTAAATTTATAAGGAGTAATTATAAGAAACATGAATCAATAATTTATCTCCCCCTCTCAGAGAAAAATTACCACAACCCTTGAATCTTTAATAAGAGATATTTCGGAAAAAGGTAAGCCTATATTATCCTATAATTTACATCATCAAATTATTAATTTTTATAGTATTTCTAATGATTATAATATAATATTAGGACATTATATATTTTTTATCCTTCATTGATCCATAGTATTTGTTACATTGAAGGATTTTGTTTGATGGTACAAATTTAATACATTATTTTCCCATTATAGTTTCACACTTCACAAAAAAACCAATCCCTAAATTTATGGATGTATTTTTATAAAGGTGTAGTGAATAAAGTTATAATCTAGTTCTGGTGGGTGGTGCATGATATAAATTCAAAACAAATCTGATTACAAGAAGCCAAATTATGAATAGAAAACATGAGAAATGATTAGTGTTAAAACCGTACCGGTGATGATATTATTATCAGTTTTATATATGATTATTGCTAAAACCCTATAAATGTGGGTTCTAAAATAAGTTATTTAGTATGGAATGTAAATTTAATTAAATAATATTAATTATAATTTTCATCAATAAATAAATTTTAACGCCATTTATATGTCTAACTAATTGTACATGTAATTTTTTTATTGCTCACATTTTTTATTTTTTCCCTGAACAAATTCTTATGGTTTATTTTAACATTTATTTTATAATAACAACTGTTTAAATTAGGTTTAACATTAGTTCATATATAAATATAATTAATATATTTGGTTTGGATGTTAGTGATATAAATATTTGACTTTAAAAGTAATATATCAAATCTAGCACTCGTATAGTTTGAATTACATTACCACACACCCATATAATTTATTTTCCTTCCTGTTAATCTATCATGTCATGTGTAATCATTTTAAAATACCTTATATAACATTACATTCCACCAAAATATTCATTCCTAATAATATTCTCTTTAATTGTTTCAATTTTTTTTTATTCCTCCAATTTTTCATTTCATCTCTTTACATAGTATTCATACTATTTTATCATCATATTGAGTCATTTTTTATTTATTTTTTCATATATATATACTATTTGTTTTTTATGAATGTGATTTTTTATCTATTATAAATGTTAAATCATCAACCTAATATTTATTAATAGAATATTAAAATGTCACATGACTTCTTCCATGAAAAGAATGAATATTAATAAATGAAATTTGCGATCATATGATACCACCTCCATGAATGAAAAAAAATTAAACATTGATTAATTTTCTTGTTTTCCTTTGGTCTTTATAGTTTTATAATTATTTCCTTTAGTTTTTTTATATCAACGGATTTATGTGTATTGAAATATTTCTTTATGAAATCAATAAGTGTTGACAATGTTTGTTTTGAAAATCACCATTGAATGACAACTATATCATCAATTATAAAAATAATATCTATTATATGTTATTTTCAATGACATTACCAAAAATAAGTAATTTTGAATGAAATGATTGATGATATTTGATAGTGGTTATAAAAATTAATTTCTTTTGAAATCCATTAAATTTATTAAAAATAAATATTTTTATTTTATTCATATAACATATGGTTAAAAATACATAGAACATTAATCATACATTCTTTGGCCAAAAAACTAACATTAAACTATAAAAATGATTCTAAAGAGTATTACTAAACTATTGATATAATAATGGGTATCATTCTAAAGAAAAATAATAATCTTCATATATACATAAAATTAACCATTGAAATTATGGTATGATACCTTAGAGTAATTTCCATGATTCATGGGCGATGCTTATTGTTCATTTCTATTACTATTTCAGGTGAAGATTCAGACTCATCTTCGATTAATTTTCATACCATGAATGGAAAATGTAATAGTTTATTTATCATAAAATATGATAGATATTTCAAAAATAATGTCATGGAATTACTTAATGAATTAGAGTTTAATAAATTTTTCCCGTTAATGGAGAAATTTAAAAATAATACATAATTTATTGTAAATAAAAAATCTCACAAAATTAATATATATTCAAAAAACATATATCGGTGGAGGGATGATGGGAACTAGGGAACAATTTTCAATCAGTAGGATGAGTTCACGAACTGTGTGAGGACCACCATAGATAAGGTATTAGAGGGGGAAGGGGGTTAATGACTCTTTATGAATACCCCATCAATTATGGGTGGTGAATATAATTAGAGGGTGTGGGTTTTCAAGTAGGTCAGTTCGGCTAAAGACGTCATGGAGATTTTGATTCAATATGTATTATATTTTTCTGTCATTATTGGTTGTGTGATGGGGTGAAAGGGTGTAATACATGTATTTATGGAACATACACACACGAGGAAACTCAATTCTGTGGTTAGGTAACATATTCATATGCACTAAAAATATAAATCTATCGACACATACATTCCATTTGGAGAGGATATATTATTTCAAGAAGGGTTTAATAATGATTCACTATGATGGATAGGAGTTATGTACACGTGGGCTGACAGTAAATAAATGGAGTGATGGTTAAAACATGGAGTAATGGTAGGGAGAGACTAATTTAAATCCATAATGGATTCAACCCCATCATTTTCCCTTCAAATGAGCATAAATTATTTTCTTCGTGCATTGGTCAAGAATAAATCAATCCTATATTTTCTTGCTTTCATGAATGGTATCCTTTATTTTATATTTATTCACCAAGAAACTCGTTCACTAATGACTGGATTTGAGTTACGGTCTTAAGATGGTTTTTTCTAGAAATCACTAATCCTTTGGGATGTTTCCTATATAGTGAAAACACTAATTAAAATTTTTTCTATATTTTTATAAATATATATATATATATAGATAATTTTATTAATTTATTAATATGTTCATGTAATAATGGAGGAGGCGGAACCCTGGATGGCGGAACCCTGGATGGCGTAGTGAATGAGCTCGCTGCGGGAGGCCCCCTCTGAGCATCGACCAGAAGGGGGAAATGTATCTCCTCATCCTCCGAGATTTGATCCCTCTTCCTGCCCTGATTTCTCAAAGATTGAGGTATGCCCAAAGGTTCCAAATCTGGTGAATGGAAAACTCTCGGTCCATATTTCCTCTCTGGAGTTTGCGAAGGCGTTGTCACGGCTAGATCTCGTCCTCGTCGCAAGATTTGTCAAGAATCGGCCCTCAGTTGACAACTTTCACAGGTTCGTATCCTCTTCCTGGAAGCATACAAATGAAGCATTGGTAGGGCTGTTAGATTCGAGACATTTTCAGATCTGTTTCTCTTGTGAAGATGATTTAGTTTTTTCCTGTTCTTCTGCTCCAAGGGTGTTTGATGGGTTCATGTTTTCTCTTTTTCACTGGTCCTTCAAGTTTCATCTGCATCGTGATCCTCCAACCACGGTGTTATGGGTTGAGCTTCCTGGAGTTGCTTTACCTTTCCAAAATCCGGTAATTCTAAGTGTTATTGGCAATATGATTGGTCGTTTCCTATGTATGGACCTGTGGACCCGTGTTGCTTGCCATCTAGCTACCCCACGAATCTACGTTGAAGTCGACGTCTCAAAACCACCGGTTGAATCTTTGTGCGTTGAGGTTGAGGCTGAGCTCCGATGGAACCAACGTGTGTGCCTTGAGGCATGGATACCCTTCTTTGTGAACTGCTACCGACTTGGTCACTCAGTTACCTTTTGTCGCCGCATTCCTCGCCATAGTGACCACGACACATTGCAACCTCATGTTGCTCCTGTGTTTCACACCACATATGAGGCATGTGGATCGAAGGATGCTAGTATTAATGCACCTATTGGAGAGGAAAGATTGGAGGCACCGGGCGATGCTGCTCCTGCTCTGAGGAAGGAGCCTAGTGGCGGTGTCAATCCATCAGTTAAAGTGGTTTTTGACAGATTGAGGCATGATCTCAATTATAGTGATGCTGCTGAGTTAGGCCGGTTGTAGGAGATCTTAGAACCTGGATGTGGCAATAGGGTGTCGGGTAAGAGGAACGGGGATGCTGGTCTAAAGGAAGGCAACGTCATATCTCTAAGTAATCGATTCGCAGAGTTGTCTGATCTGGAGTTCAACGTCACATCTGGATATGATCGCAGCTGAAGATGATAAGTCTAGTTGTGGTGATAATAAGGGAATGGGGGAGCCTGCTGGGGACCTAGTGGTCCTGATACAGGAGGACCCAAATGAGGGATATGTTGGGCCGCAGAAGCGTGCACTTATGCATCTGATGAAAGAGGTTCCTGAAACAGAAGCTGGCAAACTTTCTGAGCCAGTGCTGGTTGAGAATTCTACTTTGGAGTAGCATGATGTTGGGGAGATATTCTTGGAGAGGCATGAGGGCCTAGAGTCAAACGGAACAAATCAGTTCAATGAGGAGTACCCTCTCTGCTTGACACCTATAGATGGTAACAAGGAACCATCCCGGGGTACAGCCTCCTTGGTGCATGAGAACTTTCAAATGGTGTATGAGGGGAAGGAGAACCAAGGATGTTGTCTGAAGGATCACATGAAGGAATCATATAGTGAGATTCTCAGGAATGGGGTGAAAAGGAACGAAAGTAATTGGGCTTCCACCGCTCCGCCAAAGAGGAAACCCATGAAAGATTACTCCAACATGACGAGGACCATTTGCACCAGGTCTTCTACAAAAATGGAAAAGTGAAAGAAACGGGTCACATGAGGGGACGAAGTAGGCCCACCGAACCCGTGTCCCCAGTGCAGTTACATCGAAGGGAGAAATACTTACAAATGTTAAGTCAATACTCTTCGCACTCTGAATGGGAGTCGGCGGATCCAGATGAGTTCTCAGAAGGTGGTGGTGGTGGCATCTATGATTTGTTCGGATATATTATTTTGTGAGGTATGTTGTTCTGCTGTATTTTTCTTTTTTGCACTTTGTACTTGCTATCCTTTTTTTAATAAATTTATGGGGGACTAGGCACTCGGCCTAGTCCTGCGCCTTCCTTGTATTAATTTATTATTATATAAGTATTTAAAATAATAAATATAATATATGTTGTTATTATAATAAATTCAATATGGAATTGTAAATAAATAAATATATTTATTAATTTACAATTCTTATTATAATAAAATATATTAAAAAATTGTTGTATATAAATACAAATACATTTATATAATACTGTTGAAATATAAAATTATATAAAATTACATAATTCTATTTATGTATATAATTATATATATTTTTAATATATGAGTATATATAATTCTAAATAGGACAAAAAATTTATTATTTAACAAAATTTATTATAATTTTATAATTATTAAATATATATTTCTTTATATTTTTATCAAAACATTTTAATGTAAATATAAATATATATATTTAAATTGTTAACAAAATATTAATATATCATATTTTTATTAATTATATATATGTATTTTTTTAATAATGTATATAAGAACATTATATTTTGAAAATAAATACGATATGTTTATAAATATTAGTAATATTTTTATTAAAAGTTTCTATCAATACTAAGAATATACGTGATAAAGATCCACATTTGTCCACACATTTAGAAAGCACTAATAAATATAACTCTTTTATATGTGCTTTTGGTTTAGCACTGATCAATGATGGCATTGTACAATATATGATCTGTGGTAGTGTTTCCCTTAACGTATTTGTATATTTTACACAATGATAAATCAATTTTTAAATATCAGTGGTAGATCATTTTATGTTAATGAAAGATCGTTTTACATCAATAGTCGATATATAGTACTGACAGTATAACTCTATATATTCTCAATGGTAGATGATATTCCAGCATTGGTAGATCAATAATGTTATCTCCACAGTTTGTGTTACTATCGATTTCCAATCGTTTCAGATGATTATTACCACAATGTATTTTTTTTATCCGAACACTTTTTATTATTTTATTCCTCTATTGATTGAAATATAATATATAACCACATAAAAAATATATGATCACACCAGTTAATTTATTTATTTTAAAAAAAATTCAACATGCAATTTTTCTATATTTATACGCTTTCATTAATTTCATAAATTATTGATTTTTTTTATCAGTTTTATTATTTTCTAAAATAACTATATAATATATATAATCCATGTAAAGAATTATTACAATATTTAAATTTTTTAAAATATATTTTATAACAAATTTTTACTTTTGGCATCATAATTTTTCTTTATTTATATTTTAGTATTTTGATTTAATATATTTTACTATCTATTTTCTAAATTAATGTTCATTGACATTGAATATATTGAAACTCGTATTATGGGGTTTAATGCATTATATTTAAATTTTAAATTACAAACTACATTAAATTATAATGAATTTTATATTTGTTTTCAAACATCCATACGAATTTATGGGATTTCATTGAATTATTATTCTCAATTTACAAGTAATTACAAATGAATTGAAAAAATCATTAGTTTTTGAATTAAATGGAATTATTGTTATGATTATTATAGTTATTGTTATTATCTCTCGGAAATTTATACAATTTTAATTTGAATTTCAATACATAATGATCGATTTTTTTAGTATTTTATATATTTTATTTAATGTTATCATGGCACACTTCATTGTTGACAATGTTTTACCTCATTGATACAATTGTTCTTCCTGATAGAAATTCTATGAAAATTTATCCTACTATAAAATCTTTAATGTCGTTTTTTATAATCAATTTCATAATCTAGTCAATATCTATAGTTCATAATTACATATACTTTTCCTTCGAATTCATTTATGAGTTGAACTAATTAAATTTTGAAGAACCATTACTATGATTTATCAAATTGTTTCTCTACTTCATCGGGATTCCTATGGATCTAAAATTACTTCTTATCCTTCACAAATAATTTTTTTTCTTATTTATGATTTTATATTAAAATGTATTGCATCCTCTCTTCCTCAGTTTTGGACTCCAATATTCTAAATTCAAGACAGTTCATGTGTGGACAAACAGTATCTAATGTCATGTTGTAATTGAGTTGTGAATACTCATTAAAAATATAGTTTATCATGGTTATCCCCCCCTTGATAAGAATCTTGTAATAGGGTATTGCCCCCCCCCCCCAATCAGTTCACTTCACATGTATATCTTAGCGAGTAGATATTTATCAGAGTGGACATGGTCCGCATTGGACAAAACAAGTAAATAAATCTATTATATCATTAATTTTTATCTACCAATTATCTCTAAAAATAAACAATAGTGACTAATTTATATAATCCATTTATTTGAGTAAAATATCTTATTCAATCTATTCACCCCCTCTAGACCATCTTCCATTATCCTAGAAATATTTAAAATATGTATCAAAGGATATCCATCTTATGGATAGTATAACAACGTTATTATTTTTTCAATACCCAATAATTGGTATGTGTTCAAGATACATTTGAAATTATCTAGCACTCTTATAGATTCTATATTTTATATTTAATTATGATAACTTGTTCCCAGACCACATATTATTATCATAAGATATTTTATATGGTATTAATGAGTACAATTGATGCCTGGATTGATCCTAAGACTCCTCACCTTGATGGAAATGATTATTGATATGGTAGATACCAAATAGAGGCCTACCTCAATCAATTATGCAAACTACATTGGTTTATCATGAAAAAAACTACACACTATACTAGAAACTATCAAAAAAACACTTACATGAAAACATATTGTTATATGTGTTTTAAATTTTAAATTTGTTAAATTTTATATTGTAATATTAATAGATGCATTTTTAGACATTTGTCTTCCTGTAAGACAACTCATGAAATTTGGAATTTTCTATAGGTACTCACCTTTTATTTGAATAAATAATCTAAACTATGATAGGAATTTTTCTAGTTGAGTACTATGAAATCAATATGTGTGAAGAAGAAATGGTAAACCAAATATTCAACCAATTCAAAAGCGTTATAAATGAAATTAATTCACTGGGTGAAGATTTTGGGAACCCCGTTTATGTTCGTCTTAACGTATGATAACTACGAAATAAATGAAATGAAAAGAAGGTTGATATTGATGAAAGCAATAACTTAATAGAGTACACTTTGTGGGAATTGATTATTCACTACTACAATATGAATTATAATTAAATAATATAACTCATCAGTAGATAATAGAAACAATACCTTTAACTGTTAAATTGATGATTTTTTTCCTAATGAATCCTTTGATTCTGATCGACATGATATTAAAAAATCTGAAATGGCTCATATTCCCCTTAGGGTTTATAAAGGAATTAAAAATAAAAGAGTCAATAACCAATTTATAAGTAACCCACTAATGGAAAAATTCATGGTTGATATTAAATGATATTCTAAATACAGTAATTAAGATACAACATGTTTTGAGTGCACGAAGAAAAAGAATATCAAACCTAATTATCCAAAACTATATGATAAAGATAAATACCAAAAGAAGGATAAACAGATACTAACAAACAATTTTTAGATTTATAAAATAATTTTATTCCAGAGAACAATCAATAAATGATAAATAATTTACTAACTTATCCTTCATCGGATCATCAGTTATGGTTAAGGATTCTGGATTTTACATTGTATTTTCATATTCAAACATTGATTTTGAAAATATTAATGTTTTTTGAAGTAAATAATGAAATTGATATATTATGAAAATGAGTTTTCAATGCTTTTAATTTATATAATAATCTTAAGGAATATAATTAATAACTTTTTTGTGAAAATAAATTTCTTTTAAAATAGAATTAACCACAAATTAATGCTGTTTTTCATCTAATTATATGATTTATAACAATTTTAAATCTTTCTAAATATTAATGAATATTTTTAAAAAATTAAATTCATCAATGAATTTTATATAATTTTATTCATGGTATAAAAATATCATAAAATGTTGTCTCTTAATAAAATTTATAAAAACAATAATTTTCATGGAAATGATATAATATTACCTCACATTTTTAAAAGACATTTTTTAATATAACAAACGGTTCTTGATGAACTATTAGTTGTTTTAAATGTGTTATGAAATGTAATTATAGAAATTATAGTTCTCTTATATTCTAATAGTCTTTGGGATTTAAAACAACACCAATTTCTAAACTTTTGTTATCTAGATTACCATACAATACTTGTATAAAATATCTGTGGGTGCTTAGATGTTGTATTACTAGTCCTACTGGACATAAAGTATCTTTGGGAACAAAATATTAAATATATGTAATTTTGGAAGAAAAATGTTGTTACTAAAATAGATTTTCCCTTATTCAACATAGGTAACAAAAGTATAATATATAGTAATATATATATATAATTATCATATTTATATAAAAATTATAATTTTAATTTTTATACATTAATTACAAATTGTATTCAAATAATAAATAAAATTATTATATATTTGAATATATATATATATATATATTAATAATTCAAACTGTTAAATAAGTATATATGATTTATTTTTAATATGTCATATTTTATTATATATATTTATTTCAATGTCTACTTGAATATATGTCTATTAAATAGTTGGTTTGTGCATGTATGCATGTGTATAGGTATATATTGATGTTTTACATGTATTGACATATGGATGTGTGTATATAGACATATATGTGTGTGTGTGAAGGTGTAAATGGGATATATATATATATATATATAACATGTGTATTTGTGTATATATATGGAATGTTCGTTGTTAATTATAAAATTATAAAAATATATTGTTTTTTTAAGAATTTATAAAATCATAAATAAATAAATATTCATTTAAATAATTAAAAATTTATAATAAATATATTTATTATATTTCAATTTATATGTAGTTATAAATTAATAAATATATATATAATTAATATAAATATAACTAAACATCAAATTAAATGTATTTATATAAATATATGTATACATATTTTCACATATTTAAATATATAATTATTTTTTATTTTAATATTAAATATACAATTATAATTATAAAAACTATTTAAATTTCATTAAATTATATAAATTTTTAGTTTATAACTATATATAATAACATGATATAATCAAATGATGGGGACGATGAGGGTCCCCTGTGCCTTGATTAAGGAGACAATGAAACCTATAGATTCTTCAATTTCATGGATTCTCCACATAATATTGAGATTTATCTCTTTATGAGATGTGATATTTCTGGTTCCATTCAGAATTGATACTCAGTGAAGAAAAGAATGAAAATCTCATCTTCAACAACCACATCTATATTGGGTCATCAAATAATTTTTTCTTATTATAATGTTTCGAATAAAAATATTGTCATAAAAAGAGTCACTATGGATTATATTAGTGCATATCAGGATTCCATTATTCAAATATTCAATATTTTTCATCATTATGTCATAGCCATATTATTTGGACATTTTTTATAACAAAAAATAATTTCTAAAAGCTTAAAAAAAATTAAGACCATATAAACTCTCAAAAATGTTATAATATAATTAATATTTTAAATATATTATATAGCTTAAAGATAACATAAAAATAATTTATCATTCATCCCGTACAACAACATTTTTCGTTAATAGATTACATTATATGAAATACCTAGTTTTATAGTGCAATAATATATTATCAGAATATTAGTTTTTTATATAACAAGATAAAACCATGACCTTATATTAATGGTTATAAATATAATTAACTAACGTATTCGAATATATGGTATACACAGATATAATATGAATTCATTGGTATCCAATTTATTATAAATGAAAACAGAGACCCATTTAACATAAGGGAATTATTTTTATTTTTGTGCTCACAAATGAATTTTATAATAATAAATTAAAATTAATTAATATTAATAAATGAAAAAAATGAAATTTATATTTAATATATTCAATAAAATATTTTTTACATTCATCTAATACATTTGGTAAATATAAGATAATAATAAACCCAATTTCACCCATAAAAGTAATATTTTTCTAGAGGCTATTTTAAAATATTATAATGGGGAACCTATTATAAATTTAATTTTGGGAAGATTGAAATATTTTATATGGTAAAAATTAAATTCATTTTGAAATATATATTTCATAATTAGGTTAGGTATAATTTTTGGTATTCTTTTCTGAAATTTCATTTTTTGGTGAATAATGAAAATAATGAATTGTAATTGAAAATGACTTTTAGATTCAATAATTCATAAGAATAAATTATATATAAAATAGATTTTAAAGTAATATTAGAACAATATTATATCCATTATGCTAATTTATTTCATTTAAATAGATTTACCTTTGAAATATGATATAAAACATAGAATACTTTTGATTTTCTTCACATAAAAAACACCAATTGGAAACCAGTCTATGAGATTATTATTAAATTCGACTCATCAACTTATGTAATTGGAAATATGGAAACATGGATTCAATATATTTAATAAGAATATATTATATTGCGTAATAATTTCAACTTATGTTTTGACAAAAAAATATTACTGTATTTAATTAAAAATAATTACTTCGATTTAGAGGCAAATTAAACTAATAAGGGACTAAATAATAAAAATAAGGGCCAAAATGACCAATACAAATTTCAAAAAAAACGTTTAAAGTTCCAATATCTACCCTATAATCCCTTTTATAAAATTGGATTTATTATTTTAACAAGAATATGTGGGGAAATGTAGGTGGAATTTCCTTTTCCAAAAATTAATAAAATGTCAATCCTCCTCTAATATAAAATAACAGTCAGTCCTCCCACTTATTCACACCTCTCAAGCCATTAGGATCACCCATAATCTAATCCAATAATATTAAAAAATACCTCCCCTCTTTATATAAGTTCTCCTTTGGGATAAAGAAAATAAAATAGTTATTTTATTATAAGACAAAAGGAGTTACTAGAAAAAGAGGTAACAATATTCATTGACCACATTCATTTTGTTTCCTTCTCCACCCAAAAAAATATTATTATTACATAATTATATAATATACTCAAATTACTCAATATAAATAGATTTTTTATTACAATATTTTGACCTACACATACTCACCCTTCATCAAATGGTTGATGAACACACCATTCGTGAATACAATGCAGTAACGCCTCACCAAATGAAGATTGTTCATTCATCCTTTACCACATCTCACGATGAATATTATGATGAAATACTTATTTTATATTATATTATATTATTTTAATTTTTTTTATTCAATCTTCCCAAATTTTTAAATAATAGAAACCTTTTTAAATTTTAATTTGTGTAAATAAGATATCATCGTTTGTGGAACTGTGGACCCTAACCTCTTTAAGGTGATGTGATTTATTCACACTATGCATGGTAAGAATAAAAGAAGGTTTTAAAAAAAGTAATGTGACATAGTGGACATTTATATCGTACTTTATTTATAATATACATATATAACTTTTAATTTTTAATCTTATAATTCAGAAAATAAATGAAATGAGCGTTCATGTGTAAATATGACCTTCTTATTTATATGAATGCTACATTTAATTTCCAATCACCATATATTATGGTTTAATATATATATATATAATAAATATATATTGTATTTAAATAATATTTTATATACTATATATGATTAAATCATGATCTACGAAATAGGAGGAACAAATAACTAGTGAAATGAAACCCAGAAAACCAAGCAATTAACATATGAAATAGTGAAATTAATTGATGATTACTAAGAAGGGGGGATGAACATATTATATGGTTATCATATATTAAATATTAAATATTATTACTGTTATACTATATTATGTAATAATTTTTAAGTAGTTATAAAATAGGATGATGACCACAAAAAAAATATGAATGATACATTGTGGAATATAATCACCACATACAAATTTTGAGTGGGTTATTTTCTGAACATTTATTATATTATATCATAATACCATTTATATTCATTTTTATGTATTCATTATTTGAATTATTTCATCTAAATGGGGGTTGATATACAAATTACCATATGGTAACAAATCATTGTAATATCACTTTCTTTTGTGATTTTTGTCTTTATCATGAAATAATTACTTCTATATGAAAATTTTATGTTAAATAAGAATATTCTCATTTATTTAAAATTATTATTTTCTATAATTTATATTATTTATAAATATGATGTCTTTGATGATATTTATTCAATTTACTGGGGAATTATAGATAAATATGTTTAGTTTATTAAATATCAATTTTTGATAGGCACATCTTTCATAAATTTAATTGATTATATTAAATATGTGGAATGATTTGGAAAAGTATGAAAATAGGTGTCCTAGATAAAGGCAACCCCTTAATGAATTATTATTCTAATGAATCGAATCAGTTGGCCAAGGAAGATGAGTTTCATCCTAATATGGAATGTTATCTTAGGAATGGTCTTGATCATAAAGGTATCATGTACCTAGGAAATAAGTGGTATAACCATATAAAATATCCCTCATAAAACAATATTATTATTTTGATATGTGGTTACTGTTATAAATATCTATGGATTCATATCATTATTATTTTATTGACTAAATATAATATGTTTTGGTTATCTATCATTCCGTATTGATTATGCCCTATCCAGATATTTACATAGAATTATTTCTCTATTACATACCATTCATTGAAGATTATTCATTTAAATCAATATTGGTTATTTTATACATAACCCTACTGATAATTTTATCTCATCCTTATTTTTTTTACGAGGTAATGAATTTATAATTAATTAATAAAATTTAAATAATAAAGATTTTTTTATATCATGCTTAATTTTATTTTTCCCAATGTAATATTGGTATCATATATGTTATCTGACTTCCCAAAACGACAAAACTATTCAATCATTCCAGATTTGATTATTTTTTATTTTTTCGATGTATTAAAATAATGTAATGTCACTAGTGTTCTTAGGTCGGGCATTACATTTGGTATTAAAGGATATTGAGGACCTATCCTGGTCACTAGATTTAGAATACATAGATATGAGAACATAACCATAAGTTATACATTGAGGATAAGTATAGAGGAATATCCTAGAATTTTGGAAAGGTATCTATTATATGCATATTTATAGAAATACATCATTGTTTGGATACTAAAAGTGTATTTTCTTTTTGAAAAAATGTTACTATGGGTAATAACTCATAAAAGGTATGTCGGCCAAAACTCGAGCATAACTTTGTAAACAAAAACGTTCCATATTGTGAACCTAGTTTGAAACTCCTGGTGGATATGCATTAGATAACTCACATTTTCATTACAAACCAATATTAGTTATTTGAATAGATATTTCAAATGAATGGCCTAGGTAAATCATTATATAATTGAAGGAAAAATATTGAAATACAATAAATTAAGTATTTATATTTAGTGATTGTATTTAAAACACCAGTTAAAAGGGTATTTAGAAATTAACCATATCTAAATAATTTATATAAAATTTATTTTTTTGAAATTATATAAAAGTTTTTATTGAAAAAGAGAACAAGTATGTTGGGTCCCAGTCCTTCAAATCTATAAATTCCTTTTACATTAACATGTGACTAGAGGACGATAAGGGTTTAACACCAGTCATTATCCTATGTATTGTCCTGGTTTATATGAAATCATTTTTATTTAAAAATTTAATGAATAGATATTAATAATGAACCATTATTATAAATTATTAGTTTTATATATTAATGTATTAGAAATATTATATATTTTATATTGTTATACACAAACAAAATTACTTTTTTATGGGTATTATGATCCATTAACAGAGTATTTTACTATATCCTAAAAGGGTCACTCTTGGATATCCATTTCATAGAGTACGGTATGAATTAGAATTTGAATTAAGAAAAACAAAAATATGGGATTGTTCATATTATATTGAAAAGTATCATTTATTTATATTTCCAAACACTCATATGTAGTTAAATAATTACAAAAAATTATAAAAATGATCATAAAAACATTGTCCTGATAATAAAATGTTTTTTGAACATATGTTATTCTAAATTATCACTTATTTATGAATTTGTTTCCCTAAAAATTCCAATTAATATTAAATTTATTTAATCAATGACCTCAATAAATACTTATAATTTTTTCAGTTTTCCACTTAATTAATATTTTCACATGCCACTAATGTTATCACACCCAAAGACCTAATTATAGGTTAGTACATATGAACATTCTATATCCTATTCTCTATTTTATAAAAAAAATGTTTTACAACCCTTCTCATGATGTATAACTTCAACATATTAAATATAAAACAAATTTTTACCAAGATTTATTTTAATTTTGATGATTTAATTTATTTATGGTGGGGACATTGTAACACACTAAAAATTCTAAAAGAGTAAATTTTATATTAGAGCATATAACCTATGGATGTATTATCAAATAATTAATATTTTTAATATATAATATATCTATTAATCAATTAAATATTGGTTTAACTTTCATTACATTAAACAATGAGTTTCTTCAATAACATACAGTACATGTGGGACATATTTTTACTAAGGAACAATATATTATTAAATTATTATTATTAAATATAAAAAGATATAACATAAATATAAAATTAAATTTATGAATTGGAATAATTATCATATTGAAATATATGTTTTACAAAAATATAATATAAATTCACAGGTTTCTAATTAATTATAAATTAAAATATAGACTAGTTAAATTAAAATGAAATAATTTTATTTTTATTCTCACAAAAGAAATTTATTATAAAAAATTAAATTAATTACATTTAATGAATTAAACTAATGAAATATAAATGTTATATATTGAATAAATTATTTTTTTACTTTCATGCAATAAAAATGATATATATAAGTAAATAGAAACCCCAATTTCATGCATAAATACATACATTTTTCTATAATAAATTTCACTTCCATTTAATGTTGTTCCTATATTAAATAGAATTTTTGGAATTATAATATATTTAAAATGAAAATATAAAATTCAATTTTTAAATGGAATCATTGAATTTAGTTTGATGTGAATATTTGGAAATTTTCTTTGAAGATTCATTTTTTAATAAACAGTAATAAAACAGATTTTTAATTGAAAACTAAATTGTCGTCAAAAACATTTATAACGATAAATTATATTTTTTATTTATTTTAATGAATCATTAGATACATTTCACATATATTAATCCAAATAGGTCATTCTAATCAAATTTATATTGAAACTGTATATAAAAAACATAGAAATATTTTGATTATTTTATCTTTAACAACCTACAATGTCGTCCCCTATGGAGGATTATATTTAAACTAATGTCTACCAATTATTTTATTTTAATTTGAAAAAATTGATTAAATTTTTTTGATAACCAGAATTTATAATTTCAAAAAGGTATAATTGTTTTTGACTTAAAATATTAGTGAACGTAATTATGATTCATTATATTGATTAAGAGAAAATGTAACATAATAATAGACTAAACCATAATCATAAAGGGAAAAAATGACAAAAAACGACTTATAAAAAATCAATTTAATGATAATATTTATTCAATATCATCCATTTTTTAGAATATGGTTTTTTACACATTGTATCAGAAAATGTTGGTGGAATTCTCTTTTCTAAAATATACAATAATGGCACCCCTACACTATAAAAGAAAACTCAACAATGCCTCTTACTAGAACCTATAAAGATATTTGGATAACCAATAATATGTAAAATTATTCTTCCAACATTCCTCCCCACGTACTATGATCCTCACCTTTGGAGGAAATTATTCCATGGAAGTCGTTTGTTAAAACCAAAAAAAAATTCTTAAAATGAGGTAACATTCTTCAAAAATAACTTTCTATTTATTTCCTTCACAAGCCTATAAAATATTAGTATTCCAAACATACATAATATCATCAGTATCCTAAATATAATAACATGTTTTTCATCTAATGGTTTTATCTACACATACTCACACATCCTTCTGATGACTAAAGAACATATCGTTCGTGTGTATGGCGGACTAACACATCATGAAATGATGACTATTTGTTCATCCATTACCAGCTATAATGGTGGAAATTATGCTGAGATTTTTTAATGATATATATAAAGTTTATATTTTCTTCATAATTAATTAATTTTTATATAACATATACCTTCAATCATTCTATTTAGAGTATATATGATAACATATTTTTGGGAGTGTGGACTAATATATCCTCAAAGCGATGTGATTTTTTCACACTATACATGGAAAAAATATTGGAATAAATTAATAATATTATGTTCCCTATATGAAATTTATATTATACATTAATTTTAAATATATATATATCATTCATTTTCCTTTCCTTTAACACGAATACACAATAAAAGTATTTTTCGTGCATATATACAACCTTTAATCTCTATGAATGGTGCATTTCATTTACTATATCCTAATTTTACTGATTATTATATATGTATGTAATGAATTTATGTTATACTTAAATCATGTTTTAAATTATTTATATTATGAAATCTTGATATAAGTTATATGAACAAAAAATAACATGACAAAACAAACTTGAATAACCCTTAAATTAACAAATGATATAGTGAAAATAATAAAATATTACTAACAATAAAATAATAATATATTATATGAATATAATATAGGGTACAATAAATATTATTATGGGTTTTTATAACACATTGAATTTTTTAAAATATCTATATAAGAGGTTAAATATCAGACAAAAAAATAAGGATATTGTAAGCTATTTTCATCTCACTTTCTACATCTTTGAGATAAATATCATATTGACCACTAATTTCATCTAAGTGGTTCATATAAAACTATTTTTTATATATTATATCATTAATATTTTTATCGTTATGGTAGTTATTTTTTTCTGTGACTGATATCATAAAAGGGGTTTGGAATGAAAATTACAAATTATTAAAAGTTTTCTTAGCAATATCACTATATTTATTTATTATTAACATTGTCATAAAATTATCACATACAAATGATCATTTTTTCATATTTTTCCATATTATCTAATAGTATATATTATTATTTCATAAATATTCTTCTATTTTATCTTCTGTTGTTTACATTTACAACTATTCGATTAACTGGGAAATTATTGATAAATATTTATGTTTTATTCATTTTGGATATTTTATAATCCACCCTATTCATGAATTAAATTGATTATTAAATTCAAGATTAATGACTTGGATAGATATGAAACTTTTTTAACTTTGTTATAGATATCAACAGGATGCATTGGTAGTCTCCTGAGACAAATTAGTTGTGCAAGTTAGATTGGTTTCTACCCGATATGCTAAAGTGTCTTGTAAAATGTCTTCACAATAAATGTATATTACTACTAGGAAACATGGAGTATACTTATTAAGAATTTCCCTATTTCAGATTCATTTCGTATTTATCCATGTTTTTTTTCATTGATATATCTATCGTTGCATTTCATTTTCAGTTTACTGATTAAATGGAATGTGTATTAATTATTATCTATTACATATTTAATATACCTCAACCAGATTTTTACATGTAATGTGGGCTTAGGAATTTATATTTATATGATGATTATGCATATTGAATCATTATTTATTTCATTGTGCATAACCATACTAATCATTTAAGCTCACCCTTTTCTATTTAGTTTACCATGGTTATGAAGAAAAAAATCTTATAATAACATTTCAAGGGTAAAGATTATTTAATTATAGTATTTATAATGTTTTATTTTTTATTTCACAATGTAACATGGGTGTGATATATGTAATCTAGATTTCCAAAAATTCTAAAAATATTAATTCCTTTATATTTTATTCCTTTCTATCATTACAATAAAATAAAATAATGTACTATATATCGGATTCTAGGGTTGGGGTAATTAATTCTAGATTAAAAATGTGGAATACCCATGAACTGGTTAACCGTTATTAATGTATTTGTGGTTTTAGAAATATTTAATTCATTCTATGGGGTGTTTGAATTATCATTTACTCATCCCCTCGTGCAGGATCAAGAAAAAAGAATGGGTTTTGGTCCTATTATTTTAATTCCACGAATAAGATCATTGTTTCACCCGATTTTAGGTTATAATATGGCAGGCCCTTGTATGTGTAAATTTTTTTGAATTAATTGGATTTTATTGAATAAAATAATTATTTATGATATTTCTTCATCTTTGACTGTTCCCATCAAAATGGACCATACAAGTGAGGAAGCTAAATTTGGTTTCCTTACTCGTGTGATGTTTTGAATTTGAACTAATATATCCTATAATTTATTATATTCTATTTCTATGTTGGATCAAAAATTCTTATTAATATTTTAATATTAGAAAATTCCTATATTTTTCGTAAGCTATGAGTTCATTGGAAACATAAATGTTCATTACCATAAGGACCACTCATGCTCTTTAGATTCCAAGAATGTAAATGATCTATATCGCTTAATTAAAATGAAAATTTTTGTTAAAATAGTTCATTATTATGTAATTCCTGATGCTATTTATCATATAAGTCTTGTAGTTACACAGGATGAGTAACGGATTAATGAAAATATTGTAAAGATGAATATTACAATATTCAGGACCATGAGACTATAATGTTGGATAATGAAAACACATTGTGGGTAACCTAATTTGTGACTGATGGTGATGATTAGATAAATCAATTTCTTTTTCATGGGGATAAATTTTATTATTGAAGGTATCATGGTGATAATCCCAAATAAGAGATTCACCAAGATGATATTTTAATTCCAAGGGACATATCTAATAATGTTGGGCAACCTAATGTATACAATGAAACCATCTCAAAAAAATGGTGGGATTTCGAAAAATTATCATAATATTTGGAGGATCAGGATGCACTAGAGAACTACAGAAGGGTGGACAATGTTAGAGAGAAATTTGATGACCGTAAGAAGAATGATGCTGCTAAGTCAACATCTCAAGTTGTGTCAGATGATTCTGTCATGGATATGAATTATTTTGATATGGTGTCTTCCTAATAAAGAGTCTATCAAATGATTCTTGAATATGAAACTTTTGGATTTAACAATCTATAAGTTTAAAAAATTGATTTATGTTGTAAATACTTTGCATCCAGAATCATGAAATTTAAACTATACTGGTTATCATGAAATTTATTTTAAGGTTTATTATTTACATTTCGATTTTTAGAAAACCTCTTCTATGTTGAATCATTCCAAGATGTGCAATACACCTTCTATTTTTTAGACTGAGGAGGTTGTGGCTTATCTAACGAATGGAATACCTCTAGAAGAAAATATTATATGGGATGGTGGTGGTGATAGTAATCCATGTAATGTTATTATGCATTATGAATTATTGATGGAACTTTATCCACATTCTTATCTAATAAAAAATATGGATCATGAAATTGTTGGTACTCAGAACATGGATATGGTTCCAACTTGAAACACTATTGGTGTTCTCTGCACACCCGAGGTGGATCCCCTGAAGGATTATTTAAATTTAGTCACCACATAAGGGACTTTAGGATGCTTTTTGGAATCTGGTGATGACCCTGTATTGGTGGATGTTCAACATGATACCAGGATATCTGACTTGGAATAATGAATCCTTAATGTCCATTGACAGTGTGTCAAAAAGACATTGAGGAGAGGGTGTCATCGTAGAGGGCAAGGCCATGGGAATTACTGAATTGTCTGGAATGCTATGTGTAATGTTCAAAGAAAATTAGAGGATAAATTCGATCAACAGTTAGTAATATGACTATTTTCTTTGATGAGGGTAGTGTTCATGGTCTGACAACATCCTCTACTTTTCATTGTCTTTTTCATTTAATAAAAGGTAATCAACACAACATTTTTTAATATATATATAATTATATTTAAATTATTAATAATATATTTATTTATATTTAAATTATAATTAAATTTATATATATTTAAACAATATTTATATAGTGGTAAATATATTTAAATAATAAATTTATTTCTTATATTTATAATTAAATATTATTATATATTAATGAATATATATAAAATTATATATATATAATTACATATTTATAAATATATATAATTATATAATTATATATGGTTATATAAAAAATTATAATTATATTTAAATATATTTATATTTATTTATTTATTTATAACTATATATTAATAGGTTTCAAATATATATATTTATAATTATAATTAGAAATATATATATTCACATAATTATAAAATTATAATAATACATTTTCAATATTTATAATTATATATACTAATATATTAATATAAATAAATATATAATGATATTTATAATGATATATAATAATATATTAATATATTAATGTTTTTCAAATATATTTGTTTCTTTGTAATCTGGAAGAATTACAAAAAATAATTTTCAGGATTTTATTGAACCATACCACTTGATAATCTCAAAATGGATTTCTTAGTTTAGAAAGTCAATTATCACTCGGTCAGAGACCATGTAGGGGATGAAATCAAAGAATCTAGAAGATCTGCATCGAGGGATCATCAAATTTTGGGGTTTTGATGATAGGAAAATGACATCTCATGGAAAAGTGTTCATCCATGTAATTTTCCATTCATCTAATTTAATAGAGAATTCTTGGGGTAATGGAATTTTCCCTCTCATACCCATGTTCCTATGAATTAATGATTAGGATCCAAGTTTTAATTTTGATTCTATTTTCAATTCAACTACTCAGGTATGGACACACATTAATAGTTATAGTGGTTACCTTTGGCATCCACAAATATTATGGGATGTTTTCATTATTGATGGGGTCCCAATACAATTCAATAAAGAAAAATAATGGGTGAGGTATGGCTATTTTATTAAATTATTATTTAAATTGACATGTCCCCAACTGCAATTGATACAATGGTTTTCATTGGTGATGAATTTTTTTTGTGTCATATTAGTGTAGATAAATTACATTTTTTGTCAAAAGTGATCCAATATTACAAATTGTGTGAATAAATGTAGAAAAGTAGTAATATGTGATTACTATAAGGTGGTTATTCTTGATATTGTAAATTATAAATTTAAACTCCCAACTACTCGATCTTTAAGGGACGAAAACATTTTTTTTGGTAACAGTAATCATGGTGATGGTTTAAGAATGGATGCTTTTGGATTGGAAAGAAAAACATGAAAGGGAGATGGAATTTATCTTTCCTATATTGATGAATTTACTATACATATTATATGATTTTATTATTTATAATTTTCAAAACATTTAATTAAATCATGAAGAAAATTATTCCACTACAATGATAATAAAAAATATTTTATAGGATTATCAACTTGAGAAGGGATTTCTAAATCCTTATGTCAAATATGGTCCCTCCAGTGTTTTTGTATGGAATATTTCATATTAGGATAACGATTCATGTTTTTTGTTTAGTAAATTTTTTTTCTAGTATCAGTCGGAAGGATACTAGCGATCCCTATAATGATCCTTCACCCATTGATGAACAATTTTTATAGGAATCACGATGAGAATGAAAACCTAGGCTGTGGATGGAGTTTCTCCTCCCTCTATTAATGATTCTTCTATAAATTTTCAACGATTTTTTTGGAATTTATATAAGGTAATTCTACTAGTGAATTAACTCTTCAAGAAACTACTCCTAAAACTATTATATACTAAAATAATAATGGATTCGGTGTTTATCTTGGGAAGGGGGTTACATATCCTTCTCTACTGGATTGATCCTCCAGTGTTGATGCAAAGAATATTTTATGTTGTAAAATAAATAGTATAATGGATACATGTTTTCTATATATTTTTTTAAATCCAATATAGTTCATTGGAACCCAAGAAGATGCTAACAGTGAAACGACTATATGTATCGAGAATTGGATACTTAATCATCGGGAGGGGTTGGTGTAATGGATGCTATATACACAGACATGAAATCTACATATGTTGTTCAAGAACCATAGAAAAGAGGAAAAGATTTTATGTGTTGTCATAATCCACATAAAAGATATCCTCGTGATTGGGGTAGGAGAGGTCCTAATCTCAATCATGCCTTTTATTTTCCAAACTGTTAATATATAAATTGATGGTTTTTTGTTTGAGTATTTTTGAACATCGATTTTTTGTCTTCCCTCTGTAATTTTTTTACTCCTCTATTTCTTTCATCTTTATTTTTTATTAAAAAAAATTCTTCCAATTCTTTCATATAAATTTATATTATTATATAAAATTATAAATAATTATATAAAAATAAGTTTAAATTTTTTCTATTTATAAATATAATAATAAATAATTAAATATATATTTAAATAATTATTAAATTATAATAAATATATTTAAATACATAATATAATTATTAATACATATTTTTAATTATTTAAATATTTATGTAAAATTATATAAATTTAGTTTTTAAAATTATATTTATTATATTAATAATATTATGTCATCAACGCTTATGATTTAAGAACATATAAAACCATGTTTTATTAGCACTTTAAAAAAAGAATTGTTACATGTCTTACAATATTCTTCAAATAAAACCATAAAAGATCACTCTTCTCTCAACTTTTTCAATTTTTCATGGAATCCAACCCTTGACTTTGACCTCCTACTACATATTTAGTTTTTTTATCGTAATATTAAAATATTTTATTTTACATACTTCACGTTTTTATATGATACATAATTTATTATTTTTTAGGGAGATCATTACGAAATTAATTCATCCACAAGGATTATTCTCTCATGTACTATGATAATTCACATAATAAGTATAATGCACTCATGATGATGTAATATTATTTTTAATATTTATTTCATTCAATATTCTAGGGAAACATTTTTGGGTGTTAATTTCTTCAATATTTTCTCGTATTAGAATAACTTTGGATAGGTCAGTCATTTAGATCCTTAATTATATGATATTTCGTGACAATTTCATCATAACACATGAACTAGTGGTCTCAGACACTTATATTCAATCCCACTTATAGTGCATCCCACGTGGTTTACAATGAATTGTTTTTAAAAAATAATAGCTACATAATAAAAAAAGAGATAACATTATGATTGTTTTGAAACTATTAGTGTATGTTTTTCATGAGTAGGGATGGTTTGTCAAAATCCTGTCATATCCATGGGATACTGAAATTTGAGAATGAATAAAATATAATAGAAATAAGTAAATTTTTTATGAATGTATATAGAAATCGGGAAAAGGAGAATTTCTACTAATTATTTTGTTAATTTGGTAATAATTTTATGTATAATTATTAATTTTATTTAATTTTCATTTATATATAATAGATATTATGTTTTTTCCGATTTCATTTTTGAAGTAATATTATGATATCAATGACACGTGCCTGTCGTGGGGTGTGACAAAAATAAATAAAACCTATGTTAAAATGTAGCAAAGTGGGTAACCTAAGTTGTCTCCAGAGAGGAGTGCACAACAACTACGTTTGTCACTTGAATTAAAGAAAGAAGAAGAGGTTCTTTTTGAAAGTTTGTTTGAGTTCAAAAATAAAAAAGCAATTGAAAAGAAAGTTTGAACACTAATGGATGAAGAGATTAATGGGTTCAGGGTAGGATCACCTTTTGTAATGTCATCATAGTCACAAAGATCATCTCACCTCTCTTCCTTTTGAATGACAAATGAAAGACTCCTCGATCGAGTCATCTATCACCCTTGATTAAAGAAGAAAATAGAACTCACTCCTATGTGCATGGAAGTTCATAAACAATTCCTAAACAACTAAGGCAAGTCCCGATCGGGAATTGTTGCTCCCTAGAACTCTAGAAAATTTTTACTAGTTCCACACACGTGCCAATGATCGTTAGACACTCACCACATAACACAATCTGCTCGATCGAGACAAATTGCACTAGGCAGAGGGAGATAAAAAGTCTTTAACCAAAGCTATTAAAAATGAATACCCCAAACTCAAAACACGATCGCGTTAAGAGAATTGGGAAACACTGATAATATATTTCATTCAAATGAAATATAGGGTTTTACATTTAAGCACAAAACTCCGACATTACAAAAGAGAAACTCCCCCTTCCCCAATCACTCAAAGGTTTTACCCCTCCATGTGATGGGTATTAGAGTTGAAAGGGGAAGAAGAGAGCATAATCAAACTAAGTAAAAAGAAAATAGAAAATACAAAGAACATCAAGAACTCAATCCTCCAGCACATCCCTTCTTGCACCTTCTTCAACCCCTTTGAATGGAAGTGAATACTCTTATTTATAGGCTTGGGGAGTAGAAAATTTCCCTCCAAAATTACTCCCCCGAAAGTTTGAGTCCGGTTGGCATATTAAATGACCGCTTTTGAGAATTGTTCCTTCTTGAAGGTTGTTCCCCTCCATCTTCTATGTCGACCAACAAAATTTCATCCTGATTGGTACACGTATGAAAGCGATATGGTCAAATTACTCTAAATATTTAATTCTGTCCAGGTGACTATTCGTCTTCCACAACTCCAACTTCCCATGCATTTAAGCCCGTGAACACAGCCGATTCAGACGTGGCCTCCTTAATTAAAGATGTTAAATAATTCCTCTTCCAGCTCCTTGTCGAATATCAGCTCCATTGGATCGGTCAGCTTCGAGATACAATCTCAGCATTAAAACATTCCAAATCTGTACACAGTTTTGGAGGCCTGGTTGGTGAGCTTAATTTGAGCTTCCAAATGATGGATTGAGCTTTGGGTCCAGAAGGATAAAATGAATCCCACGAGCATAGAAATCCTACAAAAAAGTAATCATACAATTTTGATCAAAAATATAAAATATATGCCCGAAATACAGAAGCTCCACAAAACTGCTAAATTTCCAGAATTAACCAATTTCCACAATTAAGCCCATAATTCACCAATAATACTAAAATGATACAAATCATCTCAAATTGATTAATTGGAAGGGGTTAAATCATTGAAACACATATTAAAAATTATGAAAATATTATCTCTATCAATTCCCCCACACTTAGCACTTGGACTCCCGGACAAGTCAAAATCAAAATCGAATCAAACCAAATTCGAAACACATGCCATTGAGATCCACCAATTCCACACCATGAAATAAAATTTATCATGCCTCATCCATAACCATTATTCCAAGTTCTCAAATCAGATCATTAAATATTTTTCCTCTTCATTTCTCCTCCCATGCACACAAGACACCTACCTCACATTAATTTTCTCTCATCTCACAAATATCAATTTTCAACAAAGTTTTTCTCATCCAAAACAATGAAAGGGTCACCATAGGTTTGAAAAACTCCTACTTCTCCACCAGATGTGAGTCAAGGACATTTTTTTATCATGAGGACTTTTCAAGGTTGTTCTGTTGCTTTTGGTTAGTAGGATTTTTATGTGAAAAATTCTGAGGCTGAATGAGGAAGGCTTGGCTCTTTTTGAAGAAAAATTGCACAATTCTAATTTTCACTCAAGTATGGTATCCTCCTCACTCCACTTAGTAGAAATTCAGCTCCATCATCATGAAATATCAAGAAATGTTCAAACATATCAGAATTTCTTCAGAAAAAATTTCGATCATCTTAAGCATGATTTTCTTGAAAGCTCCAGAAAAGGCACAACTTTCTTCCTCCATTAGAAGCTCCAGAAAAGCACAACTTCTTTTATCATGAAATCTCCAGATAAGGCACAGATTTCAACATAATGATTTTTCATCAGCACACACATCTCTTCAGAATTTTAGTTTCCACCCAAAGTCTAACCAAATGAGGTTGCACAACACAAGATAGCTTCCCAAACACTTAAGTTCAACTAGATCATGCAATGTCACTTCAAGAGCAGGTTGGAAAGGGAAAATTGGCTTGTAATGTGGCTAACCTAACTGGATGTTCATGGCTTCTATGGGCTACAAGGATTAATTTACAAGGTAGGTCAAAATGAAAGAGATTATTTTGAAAAGGGGGCTTTCAAACCAAAGAAACGTCTCAATCATTTAAAACACATGTACCACAAAACCTCATGTTTTGAAAGGAATGAATCAAATTCTGGTTAAAAAAAGCATGGTCGGGTTCTCTCAAGAAGTGAGGTGAATGAAAAGATTACACAAATAATGGTTCAGAAGCCTCAAAGGAAAATGATTTCAAAGATAATGACAGTGAGATGTGGCATGGGATTCAAAAACCTGAGTACTTTTCATGAAATTCACAAAGAATTGAACTTGAAACAAAATCATTTTCAGCATTCATTTAAGCTCAGTTTCATAGAATAAATTGGTTCACTCAATGACATGGGTTTCAAAAATAGCAATGATAATCATTTCAGCTCAAAAGTTTACAAAACACACCAAAAATTGAAAAATAAACACACAAAAAAATTTGAAAAATCACAATTTTTTAAACAAACAACAAATGAAAATAAAAAACTACAAAGGTTCCCTCCCCCACACTTAAATGATGCAGTGTCCTCAATGCATTTAACTGGATTTAACATGTAAGAAGATTTTAGAATGAATCACAACAGCACAAAAAGTGTAAAGGAGAGGTACAACCTGACTTATTGGTAATGCAACATTGAGTTAAGCTCCTATGTGTTGCACACTAAAAACCTAAAAGAAAAAAGAACAAAAGAAAACATAAGAAATTTATTAAAAAAAATTAAAATAGAAATAGTATGAGAAAAGAAGGATAGATCTTGGTTTAATCCCCCAAGTGGGCCCAGGGTTTTGACTGCCTCTAGATGGGCAGTTTCAGTTGGTTATCCCCAATCTGAAGGGGGTTTGAGTTTCTTTATGATGAACCAAAAAAACTTCTTCTTCACATCATGTGTTTCATACTTTTTGTTGAGGACACCATGGGTATAGTACAACAAATCCACCCCTAGTAAAATAAGATACAATTTTTTTGGTGGGGGTAGGACAAAGAATGAGTCCTCATTTATCATGGTTTCCAATTTCACAGCCACCTCTTCATTCTCCAGTGATTTCTGAAGGTATGCTGCATCATTGGAAAAATCAAAGGAATAGTCAAAGTATATTTCTATTTGAAAAATGTTAAAGCATGAAGTTTCTATATTGAATTATTCCCTTTCAAAGTAATCATCTTGCATCAGTTTTTCCTTTTCCAAATCCACTTGGATTCCCTCTTGAACTCCCTCTAATAAATTATCAACATGTTTGGGGAGCTCCATATGTTCTTCGTTAAGCACATATACCATTTCTTCCTTAGCTACCAAGATAATAAATGAGTTTTCCGAGTCCTGAGGTTTCTCGGCTTCATTTTCTTCTTCAGCGGGAAGTTCTTCTTGAAGTAGAGTGGTAGCAGATGGAGGAGGGTAGTCATGATCCTCAACATTATCTTCAAATTAAACCACATTGGTGGTGTATTCCTTCAATGATGATGGATCTTATACATTATGAGGAACTGGGGGATCAAGTAGTTCCTCACACTCCTTCCAGAACATATCCAGATCTTGTTGATCTCCTGTACTTACTGGTTCTTCAACGTCAAGGATGAGTGGGGAATACACCTCCACCAATGGATCAGTTTTAGGTTCCGGTTGAGGTTCTTGATCCAATGTAACCTTCTCTATGGACTTCAATCTTTGATAATCAATGTTGACTTGATTCACCATGTCCATCAATTCATGAAGCGAGATACCTGTGACATGGCCATTCATCATTTGCTTGGCCAAAATAGTGAGCACATCAAGCTCTTGAAAGAGGGATTCCTCATAATTATGAACCATTTGTCCCTGAAATTGTGAGTAATCAATCCAAGAAGAATAATTGCAGTTGGAATACATCATGGTTTTTTTTTATTTTTTTAAATAAAATAAAGGAAAATATTTACAAAATGTTAGAATTAGATTGTTGGCATAGCCTCCCCGGCAACGACGCCAAGTTTTGACACGTGCCTGTCGTGGGGTGTGACAAAAACAAATAAAACCTAAGTTAAAATGTAGCAAAGTGGGTAACCTAAGTTGTCTCCAGAGAGGAGTGCACAACAACTACGTTTGTCACTTGAATTAAAGAAAGAAGAAGAGGTTCTTTTTGAAATTTTGTTTGAGTTCAAAAATAAACAAGCAATTAAAAAGAAAGTTTGAACACTAATGGATGAAGAGAGTAATGGGGTCAGGGTAGGATCACCTTTTGTAATGTCATCATAGTCACAAAGATCAACTCACTTTTCTTCCTTTTGAATGACAAATGAAAGACTCCTCGATCGAGTCATCTATCACCCTTGATTAAAGAAGAAAATAGAACTCACTCCTATGTGCATGGAAGTTCATAAACAATTCCTAAACAACTAAGGCAAGTCCCGATCGGGAATTGTTGCTCCCTATAACTCTAGAAAATTTTTACTAGTTCCACACACGTGCCAACGATCGTTAGACACTCACCACTTAACACAATCTGCTCGATCGAGACAAATTGCACTAGGCAGAGGGAGATAAAAAGTCTTTAACCAAAGCTATTGAAAATGAATACACCAAACTCAAAACTCAATCACGTTAAGAGAATTGGGAAACCCTGATAATATATTTCATTCAAAAGAAATATAGGGTTTTACATTTAAGCACAAAACTCCGACATTACAAAAGAGAAAATCCCCCTTCCCCAATCACTCAAAGGTTTTACCCCTCCATGTGAAGGGTATTAGAGTTGAAAGGGGAAGAATAGAGAATAATCAAACTAATTAAAAAGAAAATATAAAATACAAAGAACATAAAGAACTAAATACTCCAGCACAACCCTTCTTTCACCTTCTTCAACCCCTTTCAATGGAAGTGAATACTCTTATTTATAGGCTTGGGGAGTAGAAAATTTCCCTCCAAAATTACTCCCCCGAAGGATTGAGTACGGTTGGCATATTAAATGACCGATTATGAGGATTGTTCCTTCTTGAAAGTTGTTCCCCTCCATCCCCTCTGCCGAACCACAAAATTTCAGCCTGATCGGTACACGTATGAAAGTGATATGGTCACATTACTCCGGCTATTTAATTCTGTCCAGGTGACTCTTCGTCTTCCACAACTCCAACTTCCCATGCATTTAAGCCCTTGAACACAGCCGATTCAGACGTGGCCTCCTTAATTAAAGATCTTAATTAATTCCTCTTCTAGTTCCTTGTCGAATATCAGCTCCATTGGATCGGTCAGCTTCAAGATACAATCTCAGCATTAAAACATTCCAAATCTGTACACAGTTTTCGAGGCCTGGTTGGTGAGCTGAATTTGAGCTTCCAAATGATGGATTGAGCTTTGGGTCCAGAAGGATAAAATGAAGTCCACGAGCATAGAAATCCTAAAAAAAGGAATCATACAATTTTGATCAAAAATATAAAATATATGCCCGAAATACAGAAGCTCCACAAAACTGCTAAATTTCCAGAATTAACCAATTTCCACATTTAAGCCCATAATTCACCAAAAATACTAAAATGATACAAATAAGCTCAAATTGATTAATTGGAAGGGGTTAAATAATTGAAACACATATTAAAAATTATGAAAATATTATCTCTATCAATAATCTATCAATAATAAACTAGAAAAAAATTATTATGTTTCTTTTGGATGGAAGAGAAAACCACACTCTTCGGGAAACATGATGTATTTTTGGAAGCATGGTGTTTCCTCTTCTATACAAATGGAACATATTCTATATTTTCTGGAATTATTTATATAGTTGAAGAAAAAACACACAACACATACACAATATTTCCCACCTCAATCTGATATACATAGTTTTTATTATGACTGAAAGTATATGTTTTTTGTTTATAATTTACATTTTAGTTAAAAACACACATCACGTACTCAATAAGTAGAACTAGTATTCATATTTTTATCTTTAATTAGGATAATTATAAATATTTCAATTTTGACTTGTTTTAAATACCCAGAATTTCTGTTGAAATGTTTGTCTTAAATATTTTGGAATTTTACAAGTGTGCAGTTTCTGACGGCGCGGGATTCCGAGGCCCGGAGTGCCCAGAATGATCTGTCGAGTTTTTGTTGAACATAAATTAATGCAGGTATTAATTTTTCATGAAAAAGTGGACTAAAACTAAAACGGTTACTTGAATCAGAAACTTGAGGCCAACGTTCCGCTCAGGATGGCGGGTTTACCCTAGAAATGACTTATGTTTAGTCAGTGTAGACCCCCTTTGAGAAAACCCCAAAATGGTATAACCGTAAATAAAATAATTTAATAAAGTTATTTTATATTTCAAATTATTATAACTCAAAAATGTTAACTCGGATTAGAAATATGAGACCACCACTGAACACCTGAAGGTATGCTTTCTTTAATGAAATAATAACGCAGGTCGATGAGAGCCACCAGATAAAGATAGTTTTTGTCTGTAATTTGAAAATTAATAACATTTAAACTGTAACTCAGATTTGAAATATGAGGGTACTGTTGGGTTCATTGGGCGCATGTTTCCCTTAGTAAGTGCCTAACATCGACCATAGTGGGTCGAGGGTGGCTGTTAATAGTTTTTCTGAAAAAAAATTTCAAGTACGTTCAGTAAAGGTGCGCGCAGTGTTTCATATCTTTTGAAGATGTGCTCGGAATTGAAATCTGAGGGTACTTCTAAACTCGTAGCACCGATATTATCTTACAGAGACCTTTACTACAATTTTTTTTGAGGATGGATGATAAATTTTGGGGATTCTGAATTAAAATAAGTAAATATATGGGTAACATATATTTATTTGGTTGTTGGTTAAAACCACCAAGTAGAGGTTATAGGTGGGGCTTACCACACCCTAAACAACCCTGGGGGGGATTTAACTAGGTAGGGGCCACTAGATTGAACCCCCTTAACCACATTTTAAACCTGTGATCTCCCCATTAATGGGGGAAACTCCTGAAGTCTTCCACCATCCCCCATAATGGTGCCAATTCCCCCATTAATTAATTGAGGTATCTTATTTTTAATTAAAATCATAAACTCCTCTAAATTTTAATTTGAGCCTTCTCTTATAATTAATTGTATGTGTTTCATCATTTAATTAAACTTATCATTGTGTTGTTTTCAGAAATAATTTAAAGTGGCCATCCTTGTTCATTTTTTGGGTCAGCATAATCCTTTGGAAAGCTTGAGAGAGAAGAGCTTCGAGCTTCAAAAGAAGAGCCACTGAAGAACTACATTCCTTCTATGAAGAACATAAAGAACACTTCTTGTCTTTGAATAACGTGTATCTTCATCTTATTCCTTCTTCAATCGAAGCAAGGAAGGGAAACACCGCCGCTCATGAAGTACACTGAGGGCATCGTCCTGACTTGTCTTCACCAAGCTCTACCTCCTCCGACGTTGATGGAACGACATTTGTCTTCCACGACGTCCATCTTCCGCGACTCATAGACATACAATGACAAATATGAGGTAAGGGTTAATTGGAATATTTTTATGTATGATTTATACTCTCCTTTCCTCATCATGTGTTGTGCTCTTGATGCCGAATGTTAACAATGAAACGAGTAGGGCTCAGACCGCATGAACACGGTCCGACCCATCCCCCTTATTGTCGTTCTCATTTTTTTATGGAGGATGCAAATCATGGAAGAGACTGGCAGCATAAGGGCCACTGTCGCACCACACAAAGTAAAGTCGCGGCCATGCAGGCCGTGGTGGAGCCAGATTGGCTCAGGACACTTCCTCAGACCGGGTTGGACCCGCAGTCCGGGTCAGACCCCAGTTCAAACCATGTTGGTCTGGGGCAGTCCGACTTGGTCAGACTGGACACAGACCCGCTATGGCCGTCTACACCTTTTATCCCACATCTAGGGCTATGGGTTTCCAATTGACGTAATGCCTACGAAGAAGAATTCGGTGAGAGAGACTATACTTTTGGAAAAACACGATTAAGTTTAGGATTCAATTGGGGTATGGTCGGGTTGGATTGAGCCTAAAAACCATTAGGGCCCCTTGAACCGAAATGCCAATAACTCTTAGATTGGGCGTATGATTGAAGGACTGTCTTTTATTTTTGGTTCCTTATGCTAAGAAGGAACTACAAGATACATCATCTTAGGACTTCGTGACAGTTGATGTATTGTCACTTTGCTTGAGGAATGGACCCTCCCGGAATCGATCGTGTTGTGTGCGGGAACCCTTGGGCTAGCTGCGACTGTGATGACTTCTGTACCGGAATCCTCTGTGGGTTCGACATTGAAGAATTCTATACCGGAATCATGTATGGGTTCAACAGTGATTACTAATGTACTAGAATCTTCTGTGGGTTCGACAATGAGGACTATTGTACTGATATCCTTCGTGGGTCCGATAGTTCTGACTTCTGGTCCTGGACCATGCATGGGTCCGGCAGAATAGTTGGTCCTATATCCAGTGTGGGTCCGAAATCTTAGATTAGTGAATAGCTAGTCATGTATCATGTGTGGGTCTGATAGCTTAGCTGGTCCTATATCCTATGTGGGTCTAACAACTTAGATGAATCAGTGACTCTATCTGATCATCTCTATCACTCTACAAAAGATTTATTAATGTGTGAATTCAGTCATGTATTCCAACCATTAACATCATAGAGATTGACTTTACTTTCATTTTGGTATGGTTTTTTCTTGGGGTCGAGAGTTGGATCTCGCATATGATTGATAACATAGGTATATATATGGTCATATACCTAAGTATAGTTTGTTGATAATTCTTGATTATATATTTCTACTGTGGTTTATCCTTAGTGAATTTTGTGAGACCTTAAGGGTATCAGGTTCCCTAATAAGTATCATTATTCTCATCCATGCATGGGATATGCCCACACCTCATAGTGTTGGATGCAGATGACAGACAGTGTTGACCGAGGAGGATTGTACGAGGACTGGACGGTACCTAGATGTGGACCTCACTACAAGTCGGTACATGGAGGAGACGGTTGAACGTGAAGGGCTGAGGAGGCTATATGTACCTACCCGTTAGGTTGGATCCCTGGTAGACGATCCAAGAGATGCTAGACAGCTTCCAAATATCTTTATATTATTTGTACATTACTATTGGTCTTGTATTTCTGGCCCCTCTTACATTCCATCACATATTTTGAATACAATTTCTACTTAATTTTATTCTTCCAGTAGTATACTCTGTTGTTCTTGTTTACTTTTATAAAGGAAATTCCTTCCCATCATAGGGATTTACGCCTTTGGTTCTAGTCCCCAGCCCCTGGTCTATGGATGGTGGGCTTGGGTTTGTCATGAAACATGCCTTGAGGACGGTTTATGACAAATAAGTTTGAAAGGGAGGTTCTACCGCAGAACATATGACTCCGAACTATCTTATTGTGAAGCAGTAGTGTTAAGGTGACTGAATGTTGTTTTCCATTCAGGGAGTCCAATGATGGTACGACAGTCGACGTATCCATACACCAGGACCTTGACTTCTGATTTCTGAATTAGTGCACGAAAACACTGATTGCATGTGTGTTTACAAAATATTTCATTGAGCCAGCTAACCCATTATAATTATTGATCGTGGCACAACTGTCCCTAATCAGAATTCCACTGTGTAGACAGCCATCTAGGGTTCTCAGATAGTACATTATCACGGACCACCATGCGACGAGGCTCTGGTTTAGGGAACTCTTTTTTTGTTGGCCCCATCGGGTGTTGTACCAGCAGCACCACCACCCATAGGGAAGAAGATACCCCATGCCGCACTGGCAGACGATGCACACCGACTGAGCACATTTTACGATTTCCAGCGGTAGAGGCCTCTGAGTTTTCGAGGTGAGACAAATTCATAGGCAGAAAATGACTGGATGGAGGTGATTACTGGGGTTTTCCTCCTTGTTGAAACACTAGTAGAGTAGATGTTGATCATAGATACTAATATTTTTCAGTGAGTGACATTGAGGATGGTTCCCATAGTGATGAGGTTTCAGTACTTGGACTGTTTTCTGAGATGGTATCTTCAGGCGGTGTGCCTACTATATCAATACCCATTGGTCAGCAGACACTACCGGCATTACCAGTAGAGGAAACTTGTTGTTTTAGTGCATTACATGTGATTCAGCACCAGATATACCTCAAATTCTGAGGTGATCCTAACCCACAGGTGGATGAGGACTAGCTTGATGAGGTTTCTGAGAGTTTTTTAGAGCATATGTAGTTCGGTAGGATGACATGTCAATAGTTGAGTATTCATCATAGCAAACCGACCATTCCTAGTACTCAATGAATACGATGTGAGAAGTACTTTAGAGCATAGACCTCTGAGCGAGGTATGCTTAATGACATTCGAACCAACACTGTTTTCCTCTATGCACTCTTACTTATGTTAGGGTGCTAGATAAAACATTTGTGGTTGAATTTTCTTCATCTGAACGGATACAAAAAGTGAATGTTAGTAGTGGGATACTGCGAAATGGCGTCAGTCTCAGAGACTTGGGCATGTGAAATGATTCAGGAAGAGGAAGTGTTAAGGACAGATGAATCTATAGTGAATCAGATGTGAAAGCAGAGCTAGGAGAGTAGTATGAGGTGGTGAACATTTCGACATGTTACAAGCACCCACCATTATTTTCCCGGCTAGGCTCCGGTAGCTGGACGGCAGGGGAAGAGAGTAGATGCATGCGGCCAAGGAGTGTGACCTAAGGGATCTAGGAATTATTTGAGGTAAAAACTGTGTCTCTTACTATCTGCCATATCAACAAACATAGGTTCCAATCATTCTTTCCTTCCATGGATCTTGTCCTAGACCTCGAGTTTCTGGTTAAACCTTCGACTTGACCCTCACGTCTAAAGATACCGTTTGGAGGAGACTCGATATTCACAAATACACCTATGGTGTGATATGACCCATGAGGCGAGAGTTTCGGTCGAAACCTCTTGGTGGTAGAGTCCAGGCCTTATGATGTTAGATTGGGAATGGACTGGAAAATGACAGTTCATACACAGATTGACTGTATTAGAAAAAATGTTTTGGGTTTATCTAAATTGTTGGGACGGGGTTCTCCTTAGTCGGAGAAAAAGAAAACCCAGGCAACACATGTTAATCTCATGAATAGGATGGTGCAGCTGAATACTCTTGAATCGGCCAGCCTTACCCTTGTGGAAGCAGGAACAATGAGTTTTTAGTTCCAAATAGGAGTAACAGTACATGGGGTCATATTTTCAAAACAAGTTTCCAGGATTACCCACCATAGTGAGGAGGGATGTCTACTTTGGCTGGATACTAGTGGTGATTTGTGACTAAAATATACAGAATTGTAGCACCGCTTTCAGCTTTGATGAAGACAGGGAAACCCTTCGTGTGGTCAGCGATATTCCAACAGAGCATTCAGGAGCAGAGGCAGAGGTTGACTACTGCACCAATCTTGAGGCTACCAGAGGAGGTAAATGGGTATGTAGATTACTTTAACGCATCAGGGAAATGACATGGGTGTTTCCTAATTTAGGTGAAAATAGTGATCGCGTATGGATCTCGGCAGTTGAAGTAGCACAAGCAGAATTATGCTACCCATGACCTGGAGTTTGCAGTAGTGGTTTTCTCCTTGAAGATGTGGAGGCACTATCTGATGGGTGAGAATTTTACAGTCTACTCTGACCACCAGAGTCTCAGGTAAATATTCTCACAGAAGGACCTGAATGTGAGACAATGACGATGACTCCAGTTCCTCTAGGAATATGACTTCGATATAGTCTATACTCATGGAAGGGAAAGTTGTTGCATATTCTCTAAGTAGGTGATCATACATTCAACTGCTATGAGAGGTGATGGAGAAGATATCCATACTATAGATATCCTTTGTGGATAGAGATGGATCAGATTTTATGAAGTCTCTCATAGTCACTCCTCCACCTCTTCTGCGAGTCAAGGAGGCACATTGTTAGGACTTTGACTATGAGACGTGCCATGATCAAATATCCATAGGGAAGACACCTAATGTATTTTCTGAAGGTGGGGAGCACTTTATTATTTTCAGAGGATGTACTGGGGTACAATTTTCACATCATAAGGATGTGTTGAGAGAGTTCCACACATATCATTTAGCGGAACATCCAATAGTTGCAAAGATGTATCAGGACCTCCCATGAAAGCATTGGTGGTCAGGCATGAAAAATGCAGTGGCAGAGTTTCTCTCATGATGCCTCACTTGTCATCAAGTGAAGGAAGAAAAACAGGTACCAGCTGGCTTTGTTCATCATTTGGAGGTCCCAAAGTGGAAGGAGAATCAGATATCCGTAGACTTCGTGATGGGTCTTCCACATACATTCAGGAGACGGAGGCCTCTAGAGTTCGAGGATGGCGACCAAGTCTTTCTACGGGTCTCACCTTGACGATGTATACAGATATTTGGCTAAGGCAACATGTTATCTCTATGTTCATCAGACAATTTCAGGTCCTCAACAGAGTTGGCAAGGTGGCTTACCACATGGTTCTTCCACCTCAGTAGAACTGGGTGCACGATGTCTTCCATGTATTCTAGCTGAGAAGACACGTGCATGACCCTCACCACATCATCACCCATGGTGAGCTGCACATTGATGTTGGGGTGATTTTCACGGAGGTTCCAGTAGAGATTGAGGTTCGACATCAGTGGGTCCTATATGGACATTCTATAACTCTGGTTCACATTCGTTGGCAGCACGAGAACCTCTAGAAGAGCACATAGGAGTGGGAGTCTCAATAGCCTTCTCGATACCCCCTTTTGTTCCCTCAGTTCGAGTTGTATCTTACGGAGATATAAATCCCTAAGCTGGGGAGAATTTAATGACCTGGAATTTCTATGGAAATTGTTTCCATAAATATTTAGGAAATTTACTTGTCCGTAGTTTCTGACGGCACGCGATTCCGAGGTTCGATGTGCTCGAAATGATCCGTTGAAGTATTTTTAAACATAAGTTAATGTGCATATGCAGTTTTCCTGAAAATTTAGAATAACTCTCAAATAGTTACTTGAATCAGAAATCCAAGACCACCATTTCACTCAGGATGGCGAGTTTACCCTAGGCGTGACGTATATTTAGTCAGCACGGGCCTCCTGTGAGAAAAAAATAAAATGGAATAATCGTAAATAAAATAATTGAATAATGTTTTTTTATTTTTTAAATTCTTGTTACTCACAAACAGTCACTCATATTAAAAATCGGAGACCACAGTTGATCTCGTGAGGGTATTATTTTTTTAAGAAGATACTAACATTGGTCGGCGAGGGACACCAAAGAAAGTTAGTTTTTGGATGTGAATAAAATAATTAAGTGACAATTATTTTATTTTAAAATTCATAACATTTATGCAGTAACTCGGATTGAAAATCCGAGGGCACGGTTGGGTTTTTTGGGTAATGTTTCACCTTGGAAGAGCCTCACCTCGATTATTTTGGGTCGAGGGAGGATGTAAATAATTTTTCCAATCTTTTCTTTCATGTACATTCAGTAAACGTCCGAGCAGCATTTCATATCTTTTGAAGCAGTGCTTCAAATTAAAATCTCAGGGCACCGTTGAACTTGCAGCACCGATATTCTCTTAAAGAGACATTTACCGGAGTTTCCTTTTATCAAGGATGGAAGATAATTTTTGGGGATTCTAAATAAGATTAAGTTAAAATATGTGTAACATATAATTATTTGGTTGGTGGTTAAAACCACCAAGTTGATGTTATGGGTGGGGCCTACCACACCCTAACCTCCCTTGGGAGGATTTAACTATGTAGGGCCCAACAGCATGAACCCCCTTAACCCCCACCCATCCCTTAAAAAACATGAGCTCCACATTAATGGTGGAAACTCATGAAACCTTCCACCATCCCCCATAATGGGGCCAATTCACCCATTAATGAAGTGAGGTGGATAATTTTTAATTAAACTATTCACCTCCTATAAATTTTAATTTGAACAATCCCTTAGCATTAATTAAATGAGTTTCCTCATTCAATTAAACACATATTTGTGTTGTTGTGGGAAAGAACTAAAAGAGTCCATCCTTTGTCATTTTTGGGGTTGGAATAATCCTTTGGAAAGCTTGAGAGAGAAGATATGAATCCTTCCAATGAAGAACCACTAAAGAACTCAATTCATTCCCTGAAGAACAGAAAAAAAGCTTCTCGTCTCCGAAGAATGTGATGAATCATCTTCTTCCTTCTTCAACCAGAGTAAGGAAGGGAAGCACCGCCGCTCACGAAGTACACTGAGGCGTCATCTTGACTTGTCTTCCCTGAGCCCTACCTACTCTGATGTTGATGGAATGATGTCTGTCTATGCGACGTCTGACTTCTGTGACTCGTCAACGTACAATGAAAATAAGATTTAGGGGGAAATTGGATTATTTTTATGTATGGGTTATATTATCCTTTTCTCATCGGGTGTTGTTCTCTTGATTCCAATGATAACAACATAATTAAGAGGGATCAGACCGCACGAACACGGTCCGAACATTTTCCCCCTTGTTGTTGTTCACATTGTGTTGATGATAAAGGAGAATAATGGATGAGGCTGGCGGAACAAGGGATGTGGTCGCACCACGCAATGAAAAGTCGTGACCATGTAGGCCGCGACAGAGGTATAAGGGCGTGGTGTCGTCGCACCGCACCGGAGGAGGGCTGCTGCCAGGGATGATTGCGGCGGAGGAAGCAGGGTGTCGTCGTGCTATGCTGGTGATGCAGAGCCACGGTCAGGCCGGGCCGCAGCGGAGGGTGAGGCGCTGACGCACCACGCAGGTGACGGGGCGCCACTGGCCCGAGCGGCTAGCCGGGAGGTGCGGGACCCCGTCCGGTCCTACATGGTGGGACCAGTGCCACTGTGCACCAGTTTAGTTCATCACGAATTGCTTAGCCGTTCCAGTGCTAGGGGCCACACGCTTCCCCCCTGGTGTGGCCATAATGGGCCCCCGTCGGCCGGGTCGGGCTGCCATCGGGTTGGGTAGTCCCCTTAGCTCCGGATGAATCCTCACACTGGGTCGAAATCGTGGTCCGGGTAGGGTCATTTACACCTTTTAGCCAGCATATAGGGCTACGGGTGCCCGATTGACGTACCTCATGCAATGATGGAATTCTTGGAGCATGACGATACTTTTGGATACCCTGCTTCACGTTTGGATGCAATTGGGGTACGATCGGGTTGGTTTGAGCCTAAAAACCAATCGGGCCCCTGGAAAAAAAATGCCAATAACTCTCAGACAGGGCATCTGATTGACGTGTCGTCTGTCGTATTGGGTTCCTTATGATGAGACGGAACTACGAGATAAATCAAATTAGGACATTGTGGTAGTTGATGTATCGACACTTGGCTTGAGGAGCGGAACCTCTCGGAATTGAGCGTGCTATGTGCGGGAACCCTAGGGCTGGTTGCGACTGTGATGACTTCTATACCAGAATCCTATATGGGTTCAACAGTGATGACTAATTTACCGAGATCCTCCATGGATCTGACAATTCTGACTTATGTTCGTGGATCCTATGGGGTCCGACAGAATTGTTATTTCAGTATCCTCTGTGGGTCTGACAGCATAGCAGGTCATGTATCATGTGTGTGTGTGACAGCTTAGATGCATGAATAGATGGTCATGTATCCAGTGTGGGTCCGCCAACTTGGTCAGTCCTGTATCCAGTGTGGGTCCGACAACTTATATGAATCTATGAATACATATGATAATCTCTTTCACTCTACAAATTTTATATACATGTGTGATCTAAGTCACGTAATTCAACCATTTTCATCTTGGAGGTTGAATTTACATTCATTTTTGAATGTATTGTGCATGTGATTGAAATTTGGAGTAGGACTGTGATTGATAAATTATGTATATGTATGGGCATATACCTATGTAAGGTTGGTTGATACTTCGTGACTATATATTTTTAATGTGGTTAATCCTTAGTGGATTTAGTGAGACCTTGAGGGTCTCAAGGCTCGTAATTAGTATCGATATACTCACCCATGCACGGGATATGCCAGCACCTCGTTTTGTATGATGGAGATGACAGACAGTGTTGTCCAAGGAGGAGAGTTCGATGAATGGACAGTACTCGGAGGTGGACCCCACGATGAGTCGGTACCCGATGAAGATGGGCAGACGTGAAGTGTTGAAGAGGATATTTGTACGTACCCTTCAGGTAGGATCTATGGTGGATGATCCCGAAGCTACTAGACACCTTCTTGCTATTTTTATTTTCCTTCTACATTACTATTGGGCTTGTATTTCCGTCCCTTTTTACATTCTAGAACAACTTTTGTATACATTTCCTACTTATTATTTTGCTTCCAGTTATGTACTCTGTTGTGGGTGTTTACTTTTATTAAGGAAATTCCTTCCTAGCTTAAAGATTTACTTCGTTGGTGCAAGTCGCCAGCCCCTGGCCTTTGGAAGGCGGGCTTGGGGTAGTCACGGAATGAACCCCGAGGATGGTTCATGACAGTTGTTTAAATTTCGACACAACAATATGACTCACATTGTTATTGGTATGATTCCAAATGTGTCTAATTTTAAAAAAAAATAGTTTTTGTAAAATGTAAAAGTCACAATCTAAAAACTAAGAATACATGTTTGTATAATTTTAAATTATTATTACAATGATACAAAAAAATTTAATGTGTAGTAATTTCTCCCATCACAATAAGATTCATGGTGGTCCCGTTATAATTCAATGTGATCGTAATTAGTTTATGATTGATATTTTTGTTAAAAAAATCTGTCACTCACATATAAATTAAAAAATATCATATTTTCATGATAATTTAGGAAAAAAATTAATTAGTACTTTTTATCTCTAAGTAGTATTATTACGGAAAAATGACACAAGATGTTAGAAGAATGACTAAAAGTGCGTGTTTTCCTTGTAAAATGAAATTTTATTAAGAAGAAATATTGAAATACTATAAATTGAGGGATTTCATTAGGAATTTATTGATAAATTATAAAAATCATAACATTTGTGATTTTTAGGAATCATCTAAACCTCACTCCTATGCACGGTGTGAAATATATGTTTATATGATTTTTCATATTGAATTGACATTTTAGTAAAAAATGACAAGTAAAAAAATAAAAATTGTTATACCACGGTAAAATTGTTTTTATACAATATTAAACTAGTACATAAGTCATTTTTTATGTGTATGAATTGGTTGCATCTCAATCTGATACATGGTGTGGCCGGTTGACAAAAAGTGTTCATTTTCAGTTTAAAAATGGCATTTTAGTTAAAAATGTGTGATACTCACTAAAAAAAAGAAAACAAATAATCCAAGCATGTTCATAATATTATAAAATTAATGATAAGAAATTTTTTACTTGAAGTAATTATTCTCACATTAATCCAACACACGATGTGATTGATATGACTCGACGTGCCCATTATCATTTTGAAATTGTCATTTCAGTTCAAAACATGTTTTACTAATTGCAAGAAAAAAATAATCAATTAGGTTGAAAATTTAGTAAAATTATTTATAATTATTTTTATATATATATTAATTACACTCACGTGAAACCAATAGATTATGTGACTGGTATGACTGAAAGATCGTATTTTTAGTTTTAAATTGACATTTTATTAAAACAACATCTGTGACATACTACAAAAAGAAAAAATTAATTTTTATTGTTTTAGTATATTAATATAATTATACATAAGAAATTTTTTAGTCATAATAATTATCTTCACCTTTACCCAATACATGGTTTTCCTGGTATGACTCAATTTATCTGTTATCATTTTAAAATAGACATTTTGTTTGGAAAAGTCTGTCACTCACTGAAAACTAAGAAAACATGCTTTAGTATATTCATAATTTATGTCAAATAATAATATATATTTTGTGATGTATAGAAATTACTCTCACATAAAATTGACACACGGTATGATATGTGTGACTCAATGTGTCTGTTTTTAGTATAAAATGACTTTTTATTAAAATTCCATGTGAGATACTTAGAAACCAAAAAATTAATTTGTATTGTTTTGATACATTAGTAAAACAATCCATAATTTATTTTTTATGTGATGGAATACTCCACCCCACAATTTAACACACAATGAGACCACTATGACTCTAATTGTTTCATTTTATTTAAAATTATATTTTAGTAAAAAAAGACATGTTACAAACTCAAAATCATTATACACATTAATATTGTTTTTATACATTAACAAAATTATCCATAATATTTTTTGAAATGTATGAATCATAAACACCTCAAACCAGTACATTATGATCTTGTTATGACTCAAAGTGTCTATTATGAGTTTAAAATCCATTGTAGTTGAAACTTATTTTCAGTCATTGATAATAGAGAAAACTCACTTCAATTATTTTGATAATATATGATAGTCATTTGTGATGTGTACGAATAAATTTTACATGAAAATTTAAAATAATGTGATAGGTATTTCTCAATGTAGGTTTTTAGATTAAAATAATATAATATAAAAAACACATGTGAGATACTCAAGCATGAGAATACAGATTCAGATTTTTTCAATAATAAAGGGAGTAAAATCTACAATTCATTACTAATATGTAGATTTTACCTCCACCTCAATATGAAACGCTTTTTGACTGGTATTTCCCCAAAATTTTATTTTTATTTAAATGTTACATATTATTTTAATGAAAATCTGAAATACAAAAAAAATCCATTTTATTTTTTCGATATTATAGTATAATAAGTCATAAGTATTTTTTCACATATAGGAATTATCATCTACTTAATCTGATACACAGTGTTCGGAGTATGATCTAAAGTTTTTGTTATCAATATAAAATTATCATTGAATTATAAAACATATACCCCTCACAAAATAATAGGAAAACATGCTCAGATTGTCTTGATAATTTAGTACAATTATTCACACGTCATTTTGGTTGTTTAAGAATAATTGATATGATAAACGAATATACAATGAGTCTAGTATGAATAAAAGTGTATGTTTTAGTTTAAAATCTCATTTTAGATCAAAAAAGTAAATTAAAATACCTAAAAATGTGAAAAATTATTCAGATTCTTTTTATACTTGAGGAAACAAAATTCATAAGTCCTTTTTTACAAATAAGAATCATGCCAAATCCAATCTGATGCATAGTGTATCCATTATGTATATAAACATGTCCTCGTATTTTAAATTAAAATTTTAGTCCTATATTTATTCATATTTTCTTTAATTTATCTATTTAAAGTATTACTAAAATATGAAATTTTTTCTTATATAGGTGGAATAATTTTCTTGACATAGAGTGGTTATTTTCATAAGATGCTACCATGATCATTATTTTTTGGGAGGGGTTCAGTGCTCAACATAATGAATCATTGATGTTTTTTAGTTTTTGGGATACTACATTCAAATTATTTATTCATAAATATTGTTGATAATGTCTATAATATAGGTCATTTTTATATATTTTGATTTATTTATTCTTCCAATTAATTTAGGAATATTCCATATATATGTTATTTTTTTAGTGAGCTATAATTCAAATAGCACACAAAAAAAATCATAACCTTTATCTATGCAATTCCAACCACTGGAGAATAACCCCTTGATCATCTATAATGAATGAAATGATAAAAGAAACCTTATACAAGAATGTTATTTATCCCTAATAAAAAAACATTAACATCAATTTTTTGGTTTTAATAATGGGTTCCTCTATTTAATGGCATTGATTATAACATCACTTTTTTTGGAATTTTTAAATAACATATTATGTTGTTAAGGGGATGAAGTGTGGTCATTCTTGGAAGACTCACAAACAACATATAGTACATGTAATGTTGATTAACTATGTATTTGAGTGAAGTCATATCAAATGTTACCATTTACAACATTGGAGATGGACACACTTTTACATTTGGAGACAATTCCAAATGAAATTTAGAAGGTTTTGGTAATGTTGGTATTTGATATTTTAAATTTATTTGTAAAGCATTATTTGTTAGAGTAATACAACATAATTTAATTATTATATCACAATTATGTGATGATTTAATGTATGTGAAATTTAAAAATAGGAAATGTTTTGTTTTTTAAATAGGATTCATTATAATTTTATTATAACCGAAAATATAAATATTTATCCTATTTATTCCTATGACCTGCCAATTCAATATTTTAGGTGATTAAATATTGTGTAAAGTTAAATAATTATACGAAATTTATATATATGAAATGTTAACATTATAATTTTACATAAACTCTAAATACATGATAATTTGTTAGATTTTCCTTCCATGAAGAAATAAAAACTCCACGTTTGTGATGCTTGCATGAAAGGGAAACAAAATAAAATTTATTTTTTACCTACCAATAAAATAATAACTAATATACCATTTCTTTTGGTATACTAGGGAATATTTGGTCCTACTAAAATTACATTCCTTGGTTTAATTAAATATATATTATTTACTTTTTATTGATATATTAAATATATATCGCTATGTTTTTATTCTTAAAAAATGATAATTTTTCTAGATATAATGATTTTTGTAATTTACATCGAAATGAAAAAAATTATGATTGTTTCTATTCATATTGATAAAAGAGGTAAATTAAAACATTTAGAAGTTGGAAATTTTTCGAAAAATAATTGTTATTTTATGAATTTCTCTAATCTAGCAATAGCTCAACAAAATTGTTCTATAAAATGAAAAAAATATAACTCTTATCAAAATTGTTATAATAGTGAAATGTAATAATAATTTTCATATATTAATTTGGGTTGAGGTATTTTTTGATCCATTTTATATTTATAATTGAAATATGGTAATACCTTATTTTAAATAAAATATCTATTTAATTTAAATAGAATAAAAATATTAATGTTAGTTATTTTAGAGATTTTTTTAATGTTTTTATTTTTAATTCCAAGGATAAATTGGATAAATTGGATTTAAAATGTGATAAATTATGTTTTTTTATTTATATATTATTAAATCAGAAATATTTTATAATAAAATAAAGAAATTTATTTAAGAATATGTTCACAATATATTTGATGAAATTAATGTAAAAATAAATCTTGATTATAATTTTTTTTAAATTTTATTCGAAATTTAAATTTTATTGAAGAAAAACTAAAGGATAAGGGATAATAAATTAAAGATGGGATTCTACTTCTCGGCCTAATCATAGATCATAGATTATTCATAATGATCATCCAATTGAATATTTTATTGGAAATTATAATTCTGGTATTAAAACTATAAATGTTGTTTTATTTTTATATGAATCCTTATTTTATTTTCTATTTTAGTCCTAATAATTTAAATAATCTTTAATATGAGATTAATAGATTTTTTTATAAATAGTGATATGTATTTAGTTTAATTTGTTGAGGATAAGTAGATTATACGACCAAAATTGATCTTTAGATACAAGATGGATGAATCATGGCAGATTTTAAAAAAACCGAAAATGTATCTCAAGGATACTATTAATAATAAGGTATTGAATTTAAAGATTATTTTTGACCTATTTTTATAATATGGGTATTATAATCTTTTTACTTTTACTCATTTTTAATGTGTTAAATTATATATAATCGATATAAAAAGATATTTTAAATTATTTTATGGCTGAAGAAGATTATGTTTCTAAAACCCATTGTTTTGAAAAGGAAAATTTTCATATTATGATTTTTAATTAGTTTTTAATGGTATCAAACAAGAAACTAATTCTTGTTAAGATATTATTTATATATTTATATTGGATAATTGTTTCATGAAAGAAAATGTTGATCCTACACATTTATAAAAAATAATTCAATGATATTTTAATTTTTCAAATCTATGTTGAGGATAGTGTTTTTGGTTCCTCTAGTGAAATTATTTGTGATGATTATACTACATTTCTGTCATCTGACATTTAGATGATATTAATAATAGAATTAAATTTATTTCTTGGATATAAATGTTCTCAATGGAATGATGGAATTTTTCTTGATCAATATATGTATTATAAATATTTGGTTAAAAAATTTTGTCTTGATTTTTTCAAATATATGAAAACCCCAATTGATAAAAAAATTTAGTTATAGATTGATGCATGCAATAAATCTATTGATAATAAATTTTTTATAGGTATTACTTGTAGATTTATTTATTTAACTGCATATACACTTGTTACCAAGATTATTGTTTGTCTATGTGATATATTTAATGTTAATCCCCAATAAGGTCATATTAAATATTTAAAAATAATAATTATATATGATAATGGAAAAAACAATTATGGCCTGTTTTATTCTTAATATAACTTCATTTATTTAATATATTATTTTGACTCTGATTTTTGAGGCAATTTAATTGACTGAAAAGGATCATCAGTATGTGTCAATTTTTTATAATAAAATTAATTTCTTGTTCTTTTAAAAAGTCATCCCTTTCTAATTATACTACATAAGATAAGTATATCTATTTTTCCTGTAGTTTTACTCTACAATTATATATTAATAAAACATTATGTCATTTGGGAATTTATCTTGATAAATTTATTATTTATTCTTTTATTACTTCATTAATTTTTTTATCTAAAAATCATTTAAAACATCATATAACTAAGCATATCAATCATATATTCCACTTTATTATAGATCATGTGAATAAAAGTGATATTTCCATATATTTATTTCCTAAAGAATATTAAATAAGAGGAAAATATACCAATACTTTATACTATTCTTAGTTTTAAAGAAAATAAATATGATTTGGGGATGTATGAAGCTTAATTATTTTTTCATTGAATTTATATATGGAAGATATTATTTTATATTTTTTTATTTAATAAGTTGTGGAGAATATTTGTTTTAAATTTATAGGAACTGCAATAAAACAAAATGATGGATATTTTTTTGTGAATGATCATACATATATTTTTATAGTATTTTAATAATATTTTATTTTTTTAAATTAACAAACCCTTTTTTCATTTTATGTGATTTTTAAAAACCTTTTTGTTTATTTATTATATCATTAATTACTTTGTTTCAATATTTATAATTTAAATTTCCAGTAAAATATTAAAAAATGTAGCTTACTTTTATTAAAATATAAATAATTCTAATTCAATCTCACGAATATAAAATTAGGTTTATCTAGAGCTAGGTAATTTACAATGTTATCTAAATGCACTGTTAAAAAACCCTTTTCAGCCATATGAAAAAAAATTTAAAATGGGTATCTAACAATTACATTTTAGGGAAGTCAATGGGGGACCATTACCAGTGGCTGTAAATATCATTGATAACGTCCCCTTTATCAACAGTGATAAAAAAAGACTAGTAAATGTGCACTTTATCAGTACTTGTAAAAAATTGCTTCTAAAAGGGGGTCATTATCAGTTGTTTTATATAACAATTGATATAGACCCCCTATTATCATCACTTTTTTACAAGCACTGATAAAGGGTATATTTCCAGAAATGTATATAATATATTAATGTATTAATAAATTCATTTAATTATTTATTTATATATACAATATTATTTTGTAAATATGTTTTAGATAAGGTTACATTGGAATTTACAAATAATATAGAAACTATTTACCAAAAATTGCTTGTAAAATTTTTTAATAAATAATTTTAATTAGAAATTATATAATTATTATATATTAATTGTCAATTTACAATAATTTTATTAAAAAAATAAAAAATTAATGATGTTCTAAAATAGGATTAATTTTAATGTGAACATAAAAAACCATGAAATTTGATCTGGTTGTCTATTTGGGCTCTACCATATATCATATCAAATCATATGATGATATCAACATTCATGAGACCATGGTGACTTTTTATTATTTTATTCGTCGAAAAAGGCCTAGAAGGCCTTCAAAACAAATTTTTTAGTTGAGGTACCCTAATGATTTACCATTTGATAGATTCAATGAATTTTTTAACGGGGCCTTATTTCCTTTTCATGGTGGGGATTTATTTTATTCCTAGGTATTAAATTCATATTGAAATTAGTGTTTTGGAATTTTATCATTTTTCATATTGTATTTTTATTTATAATCATATATATAACTATATATACATATTTTTAGGGATTCACACATTAAAATTTCATTTTATTGTTATGTATTTGCATATAAAATATATTTCTTGATATAATAGTGTTATTTAAATAAATAATATCAATATTATTTAAAATTCAAATGTATATATATAATTATACCTATATAATTAATGTATATATAATTTTTATATTTATATGAATGTGTGTATTGAAATATATATATACACCTTAATCAAATAATATATTAATATAAATAATAAAATACAATATATGTAAATAAATATAAACATGAAGAATTGTATTTATTGTTCTATATTTATATGTTTATATTTATAAACACACACAAACAAAAACAGATTTTATATATGTATATATATATTTATAAACATATATATAAACATATAAATAACAATAAGGATGATAATTTAAAGAAATTTATATGAATATATATATATATATATCATAAAATTTAAAATAATGAAATATATAGCAGTGGAATAAGTGGTCATTTATAAGGTGGTGGTCTTAGGTTCGAAACATTCCAAATGAAGAGATGTGAAAAGGGAGGGTGAGATCATTAAAAATGACATTAAAAGAGGGGAGTGATGAATAAAGGGGTATAGAGGGACAAATAATTTTTCCTCATTATCAGCAATTTTTTCAATGGTTAAATGGGGAATTTATCAGTTATTTTCTTGATTGTTATTAATGGAAACCCTTTAGCTTTATTTACATTATTAGATCTTCTATCGTGATGAAAAATACCTTTTACCAGTGCTATTAATGGACAGATTTTTAATAGTGTCTCTAGCATGTTGTCATTTTGATCAGAACATGGTAAATAATTTTGGAATCAACAAATTTGTTTTCTTATTGTGTTGTTACGTTTTACATTTCTAATAATTTATAAAACTGGAGATACTAAATGAATTCTTAGAAACATGATCCATTAAAAATCTAACCTATTTATCTATATTTTATTAGAATAAATAAAAAATGAATTTTTTATTTAAGTGTCCCAAAACATTCATTAATATCATAAAATAGTTTTATAATTCTATTTTTTTCATAATTCAAACAAATTCATTATTTATATGATTACTCATTCAATTAACATATGAATTTCATTGAATTTGTTTGTCTTATATATCTATAATATTTATAAATTTTTTAAATGGACATGAAAATATAGAAATTTCATTATGGTATCTAAAATATTGTACTAATTACATTAATTTTTTTAGTTCTCAAAAAATCGTATTCAATAATTTTTTATATAAATTATTATAATTTATCGAATAAATATTGTTTTGATTCATTTGAAATCAGTGTAAATATATTCTTTTAATTCTTTCATACCAACATTTAATTTTTCATTTCAGATGTTTTCAAAATTCATTGAAGCATGTGTGTCATGCTCTATATGAAATTATAAACAATATTCATCATCTCCTTCAACTAGATTATCATATCATTCTATGGGTTCACCCTAGGAAACACTAAAATGAATTTCATAGGGTCTTAATATTCATTAAAGGCTGATTCATAAATTAAAACACGTGTACATCACCTATGCACTCAATGGTTTATTAGTTACACCAGTCTCAATAATAGATATAAATCATCATTAATGGTATACCTCCACTCAAGAAAATGTTCGATCTCTACTCATGTTAATGGTAGATATCAATTTTTTATCTAAAATAGTATGTTGTTTTTTCCATCAATGGTATATTTTTTATTTGTTTAATGATAGATGTTTTATATTCCACAATAGAAGATGGGGTTTTCATCAATGGTAGATATATATTTCTATCAATATTAGATCAATTGTTATCTATTTATAGTCTATAATTTTCTATTAGCGATATAAAATTTTTATCAATGGTAGATCTAAAATATCAATGGTAGATATCCATGTACTCATAATAGTAGATGATCTGCTACTGATGATATATCATCAATGTAAGCTTCAGTCTATATGCTGTGAAAGATCTGTAATGGTAGTATCACAACTATAAGGGATTTTTTCTGTCATGAGGTATAAATATTTTATTATTTCTATAGTTATTATTTTATCATGCTCTCATTTGATAAATACGATACAGGAAGTTATAATTTTTTCTACATCAATTTAGTTGAACTTTTCTAAATTTTTTCCATGATAGGTTTTTAGATATTTTGTATTTGTCAATTTACTGCATAATTATTATTAATTTATTTTAGATATATTTGAGAACTATTTTTTTATTATTACATATCTGATGTATTTGTTTATATTTAAGTATGCTGAGGTAATTTTTTTGACATAATCATTTTGAAATTAATGATTAATGACATTAAATTATATTAAAAAAATAATCATATTTTATGATATATATAAATTTTTTAAATTACACAGCCCATTAAATTAAAATATTCTAAGTATTTTATTAAACACACTTATTATTTTTATGGAAATGTTTTGAAATATTGTTTTCATTAAATATGTAATTAAAAATTGGTTGAATAATTATTTATTTTAATAATTCAAAAAAATTATATTTTTTATTAATATAAGATACTTTTTTATCTCTCCAGGATAATTCACCAGCATGAATTTGAATATATTTAACCATAGATTGGTTCTGTATGTTATTTTATGGATTTTATATGAATGTTATATGTAAATATACAACAATGAAACTGATTAACTTTTTTCATACACTTTTATTCATCGAGAAACAATTTGTGATCTTTTGAACCACTATATAATCTATAATATCATATGTGATACTCCATTTAATTATCTATATATCTATATGGTTTCAAATTTCTTATGATTTTACTTCTACTACATAGACTAGATGAACTATTCTAATTCTTGAGAACCGGTGCAATGTTTTTACTCTTAGTCAATCTACTATATCTTGTTTCTTGGGTCCATAAAACTACTTCATACATTTATGAAACAATATATTTTCCAATTTATTTTTTATCATTGTATTTTTTTCTTCCAATCTTCCTCGAGTTTAATATTTTAGATTTTAATGTCAGCATCATTATTGTTGTTACCCCAATACCTATATTTAGGTTGTTGTGTGTAAGGTTTTTATTCTTCATATATTTACTTCATTTAGTTTCTTGAGTATGTTTAACAACTTCCAACCTTTCATGAAAACATTTTTAAACTATTAATGATTTTACATACATTTTGTTTCTTCGTATATTCTTCTAGTTGTGAATTTCATATTCAAATGTTTTCACCAATTGGTTTGTAACCACTAGTATCTATAGTCGGGTTGTTATTGTATCATGAATCACTATACAAAATTCATTATTTCATGGTTATCCCTAAACTGAAAAAATGTGTTGTAATAGGGTTATGATTACCACTAAAAAACTAGTTTACTGCAATCACATCTCTAATATAGTAGACCGGTATGAGAGTTTCCTTGGTAAACTTTAGACTAAATCAGTATAAAAATCCTTATGTTTGATATTATATTTCCACTTCTAACTAACTCTAATTATTAAAATTAATAAATTTTTTAAAAAATATTTTTAATTTATTAAAATATTTAATTTGGATTGTTCACCCCCTATAGACCATCTACCATTATCCTCTCTAACCTAAATTGTTTTCACCTTAAACATCTCAAAATACAGCCTAAAAATAATTTCATAAAGACTCAAGTGACATTCGGAGCGTCCCCTCGTGCTACATCAATCACAGTCACATGGTATCCTTGTAAATGATATATAGATAATTATTTAATTAATATAAATTTTTTAATAATCTATTTATTTCAGTTCAATAATCAAAAACCTCATTATTATTCCTCTCTAATGGATTTCTTAACACATAGCCAGTATGATAAATATTTTATGTAAAAAAATGTGGTAGTTATAATGAAAATTCCTTCAGTCCCCATAACATGTGCATGGAATATATTTGTACAAATCCTTCCATAAATTGCTAGTAGGCTTCTCCCTATTTCATTGAATAAATTCAACATCTATAATACTATTATAAATTATAGAAACTTATGGAATTATTAATAATAATTTTATATTATTTATTTATTTGAAATAAATAATTGATGATCAACCTCGGTTTTTTCACTACCAATATATTACAGGGATTTATTGTTGAAATTGAATTGGTTTTTGGATGTAGGAAGTGTTTGTTCTCAGGTATGTATTGGTTTTTTGATAAATTTTAGGGTACATATTGTGAATTAATTAACTTATTGTAAAGAAATATCATGATGGTCATCGAAATTCCCAAATGTCAATGTCTTAAAATATAAAAAGAATTAGAGGGAAAACATAGTCTACATTTTGTTACCATGTTATTTTTGGTGTGGAACATATTGTGAGGTTTTTCTATTGGACAACGCGAATGAGTGAATCTATTATGAAATATTAATATAGGGTACCATTATAATTAGTACATAGTTTTGATACTTTTACAATGAAACATTGGACCCTTGATGTCATGTAAATTAATGATAATAAGATTAATTCCCTAAGGGAAAAGTCATAAAGTGTATATTCATGTATGTATTCGCATATCAATTCTTTCTTAAGCTCATGTACAATAATATAGTCTCCTATGAAGACGTAGTTCATGGTACATTGGTTCCTTCGAATATTATCAACTATTTAAGGACATAAATTATCATATTCTTCCAAAACATAATCAAAATTTATAATGACCATATAAATTTATTTATTTTATAAAATAAAATGAATTAAATATCTTATAAGATTAAATCACCAATACATGGTACTTATGACTGGATGTGTCATATTCAAAATAAGGATTTCAAGTGAGTGATAAAATTGTTTTGAAATTACCAATAATGTAAATAGTTTAAAAAAGTGAATTTAAAACAAAAAAGTATAAAATACTCAATGTATTCATTTAATTTTATCTTGAAATCCACAATATATTATCTTAAAATAACAGGAAATATATATATATATCTAATTTTTTTGTTAACTAATACCCATGAATAAAACTATATTCATCCTCAAGTATTAACTTCATCATTTATTATAATTATTTCAAATACTCACATGATTAAATAGTATAATTACATTGACTTTAGGAAAATAGAATTTCATTCGATATTTCTAACAAAATCTGAATACATTTTTTTAATCCATTACTTCTCAACTATCTCTTATAATGATTATGTAAACTAGTTCACTAAAAAATACAATACATAAATGATGAATTAATATATAGGCTTTAAATTCTTCATTTATAATCAATAATATCTAACCCTCCTTCCACACAAATTATTGGGATCACACACCAATCAATTTTTTTCTTATTTTAAACTTTTATTGAAATGAAAATAATATTTATGTATAGTGCAGGTTATAAAACAAACCATTCCACTCAATGGGATTCCATTTATATTACGTGAAATCACAATGTCATGAAATATGTATTAGAAAACTATATATGAAATAGATTATATTTAGTTTTAGGATTGAAAATTTGGAATGAATAAATAAAAATTATAGACCTTAAAAAGGAATATATGTGAATGATTGGGCTCTAAAAAAATGGTTGAAAACTAACACTCTAATATATTTAAAATATTATTAATTTTCTATTCAAAACAATTTATTTAAAAAAACTACCCTTTTATATATAAAAATATACAATGTAATTATAAATGTATTAAAATACTCATAATGACTCATGTTGGTTTAACATAAAAAGTTATTTAATGAAATGCTTCAATTAAAAAACACATTAATATCCCCCAAATAATATCAATAAAATTCATTAACTAAAATAAAATTAATCCACCCATAGTATTTTAAATTAATCCCCTTTAAATAAGTCACATAAATTTTGAATCATGTTTCTATTATAAAATAAATCTCCTTTATTAAATGATATACATTATTCAAGTGTATTACCTATTATTCCAATCATACCAGAAATATAGACTGTGAAATATTTCTAATAAATATATCTATGTATATAATCATGTTCTATATTATGAATAAAACATTGTGTAAGGTAATAGGTAATTAAGGGTATATCAAATATTCCCCTCATATGATGCAACTCCTCCTTTATAAGTAGCTATAAATTCATGTTCATCAAAAATTTTGGAGACCATAGGTTTTTAATGTTTTTTTTTTGACAACATAAAAATACTCTATTATTATTTAAAATATAATCAATAAAAATTAAATTAAAATAAATTAAATTAAACAACATAAATTTCCTTGAGATTCATCCAAAGAGTAAAAGACACTGGATAATTTTACCCAAGATCTATTCTATATGTATCTCTAATAATCATGGGGTTTTGGTTCCCTATGAAGGAACCACCACATATTGGTTTCTCCTCTTAATATAATGATATAAACCAATATATTATAAATTTTAATCATAATGGATGAATCCTTCTATTGAAATGCTAAAAATGTCCTTTTATGGTAATTTTTTATAGTTAAATTATTTATAAATCGCACTTATACTAGTATATAGGGAATCATAACATCTATAAAGGTTTTTGGAATAATTATAGTGTTATTCTCCTTAGATTTCTTTTGTGCACCAATGATTTCTTACTTGCCTAGTTTGGCTTCCTCTTCATCTTCTTCTTTATGGATATCCACATTGTAATTTTGTATGTACTCTATAAATTTTGATGTGTCTTATTATTTTCCCCTCTCTCTTTTCATATATATTGTAGTTTGTGATTAATTATGATGGTAATATTCAATTGTGTGTGGACTATATTAAAATTAACCCTGTGACAATGAAAATGGATACTCATTATAGAGGATCAATGTCACGATTCGTCCTAGTGGGTCTTGCAATTAGACTACCCACTCATGCCACCAATAGGCCTTGGGATAGAGTCTATAAACTATAAGACATATCACTCACATGGGATACCTTAGCCTATGTACTTGTATATAGGAACACATCTCCAAGACACTAAAATATTAAAATGTAAAAAAATTAAAATACCATACATACATTAATCTAAATATTATAACTACAATATAATTGGAATTCAAAAACCAAAGAGAGTGAAATATCCACCCACCACAAATAGTCTATTACACATGTTCATCCTAAATGTAAAGGGATAATTGTCTAAATGTTTCTAGAACACAACGCAGTCATTTAGGCCTCTGTGGGAATCGTTTAGTCTTATTCCGCCTAGGTCTCTATCAAAAGACCAATAGTCTTCACAATACACGAAATGTTCTTGAAAATCCCATTAAAGGGTGAGTATAACAATACTCAATAGGACACACTGAAAATAATAATCTTACCACATTGGAAATATTGTCAACTCTACATAGTTAAAAGTCTAAAGAACATATAAAAAGAAAATATTGATATATCAATAAAGATACCCTTTCTAATGGTAATTAACCACCTATGTATACCATCTATGGGAATATACCTCAAATGATCCACAAATCTCCCATTCAGGAGAACATGATCCTGATTCTGATAACACTAAGGATGTCTATCCAAGAATTATTGCTCATTGGGACTCATCATGTGAAAGAAAACACTAATATTATTAAGTGATATGGTATAATAGATGATAATCATTACCAGTTCCATGGGGTGATACCAAAAACTAAACCTAGATTATTTTTATATGTATAGGATCGACACCCACTTATTTTTGTAACATCAATACCAAGAGCTCAACATAAAAAAATAATATGAATAAAGGATCTCACTCTACACTCTGATAGGGTTTCCAAAGACTCTATCCAAGAAGTCCTACGGATCAGATCATTTTCCTTGGAGTATGAATCAATAATATAAAACCTATAGGTAAATTATATGGGGAACAAACCCTAACTAAACATGTCCATGTTAAGTAGGACAAGATTTCTACGACATCTAGAAAGTATTACATGGTGTGTAGAAGGGATACATGTCATGTCAAATGACCCTCGGTCCTGCTAGTGTGAAGTAAATGTGCTTTCATATTTTTTTTAGTAGTAGTGCATTCCATTTATGCAACACTTGTATGTTACTCAATTTACAGTACATAGCTTCAATCCCTGTACCCATGTCTGTGAACCATTACACGACTTAGCCCATGCACTTGGTCTAACCCATGTCTGAGTGGGAGACTACATGTCATGTTGGAAACCCATTTATTGAACCTAGTGTATATGTAATTCTCATATACATGTAATTTTCACTCGATAGGGACAACAATCCATGTTGTGGGGGCCACACGTTGTGTGATATAAATCTTCTTATAGATCCCTAGGCATTACTCAGGGGGGCCCACATAGTGTATTGATCTAGTTTAAATTTTTTCTCCTATGGGATTTTCTTGAATCAACTATTCATCATCTACGCATCCAAAATGATTTTTCAGCCTTTAATCAAGTCATTTCCTTTCCAAAAAACAATATATCATACCTTGTGGGGTCATTCCAAAATAGAATCAACATTATTTTAGCCATCAATCCACCCAAAAATTAGATCATCATGTTTTTTCACTCTGAAATGAAGAAAATGACATATTTTATCAACCATCATCTGATTCATCGACGCTTTCATCATATCACGACCCTCATGTAGTTTCAATCCTAGATCTATAATTTCATATTGTTATGCCAAGAAACAAGTGTTTAATGTTGGATTGATCATTAAGACATAGAAAAATGGGACAATGAATAATTTCTATCACTAATAGTTAATTGGGATAGAGAATCACATAATTAATCATGAGGAATTTACCTTGATCAATGTTTTGTGTCAATCATGGTTCATTTCCATTTTAACAACAATCTATGAATCAAAAATTAATCACAATGAAAAATTATATTGGACTCTAAGAATTAAAATCCTCCCCATAAAATAATCGAACTATTAATCAATTTGTTCATTGGTTTATTCACGATCACGATTTAAATAATTAACTAGGAATAAATAATTCGAAACACACTCCCTAAAACATTGATTGCTGATGAACACAGATGTGTCATCCTCAACATTGGTGTGATCTGTCTAATCTATTGTGTTTTGATCATTAATCCATGATCCTATCACCATTTTCCTAAGATTGAATCCCAAAATATGTCTGTCTCACTAACAGATCGACAATGTTTCCTTGGTTTGGTAGCATACCCAATAAATTCTTCATAATCATATTTTTTATGACGTTTCATATGATCAATTGGAAAAATTAAATATAATAAATTTTTTAATTTTTTAATTTATTTTTGAGCTCAAGATGAATTTTATGAAAACTAATCACACTATACAATGTTATGTTACACCTAGGGTAAACCTCAAAGTATGAAATTAGTGTTTCCCTCATGATTATGGTCCAAGCGTTCATTTAAATGTTATTCCACTATTTTAGTAAAACCATACACATGTTCTATTTAATATTTTTAAAATTATTATTGTAGGAATATCATGACATAAATTTTAATTCCACCTCAATTCATGTTCATGAATATAATAAATACAATATCCAAAACTAAAACACAATGAATATGAAGCATTACATTATCCCCACCTTGTGTATTTATTCCCAGGAAAATCCAAAATAAGGGATACTATAAAAGATATTGGTATTGAGCACAAATATAATCGTATTTATAACATGTGCTTTCTTAATAATTTTTTAGATACCACTAGACACACACTGATGGAATCTATCACCCATGAAAGATCCTATCAAGCCAATCCTCAATCATCACTCGGTACTCAACAAAGTCCACATCATCATCATTTTCCAGCTCTCCACAGTTGATAACATGTGATGGGTCATGCATGTAACTCCTTAGCTATGACACACGGAAGATGTAATTTACCCAATCTAACTATATAGATAGATCTAAGTGGTGTGCCACCTTTCTAGCTATACATAGTATTTCTAATTGTCTGACGAACCTTGGAGAAAGCTAGCCACCCCAGCGAAAATACCCAAAATCAATGTCAAGGTGAAACTGGTAAGATCACATGGTATCCTTCCTCGAAATATAGAGGACTACATCTAAAAGCATAAGAATTATGACAAATATTTGTAGTCTTCATCCACTCATGGATGATCTTTACCCTCTCTCTTATATCCCCCACAAACTATAGGCCCAGGAGTTCTATATTTCGTAGGACAGTCTAGAAAAGTGGTGACTGAGAGGATCACCCGTACAAAGCCTCAAATAGTGTTATACCAATGGTAAAATGGTAGATGATGCTTTATGAAATCTCAACCAGTGGTAGGTGATCCTCCCAAAAACAGCTAAATTCTAACATGAAATCACACAGATTTTCCTCCCAAATCTAAATGTTCTATTCAGTCTGGACCTCATTTTAGGGGGAAAACATTGTGAAGAAGAATAATTGATTCACAAAATCCTTCTATAATCACTTTCACAACATGGATGTGGAGAAAACATTATGATCATAAACAATAATGTATTTAAATCCATATATTCATACTATCATCTGAATATAGATGTGTCCCATGCTCTCTACCGAACTTTAATCTCATATAGATATTAGGTGGGATGACTAGGTGAGGCAGTTAATGATACCCTGATAGAATTGTCCCCAAGAATGTATGTGGTAAGACCCAAAAAAATTCCACATATATCTCATCGCATTTTAATTTGGGAATATCATTAGGCTGAGCTAAACACACTATAACATGGTTCCCATCGATCATTTTTTGAAAATTAAGGCACTGAGAGACTAACATTACAACAACTTTCTTTATTTCGCACCACCAAAAATGATTTCAAAGGTCCTCGGACATCTTTTCCACACCTGGATGTACCAAAAAGGGATTCATATAAAACCAAATTAGACCCTCATATTGTAATATAAATATTACCATTTTTTATCCTATAAAAAGAACAACATGCTCTACACCTTAATAAAATCTATCATGATCATGTACAGTGGATATATAATCATATAGGATTTCGTATATTGTATCCCATAGATATTTATCACTGAGTTTTAGTAAGATTTTTGGTGTAACAATCATCAAATAGGGGTATGTTGCTCCATCTCCATCCACAAAGGATATCTACAACAAGGCCAACTTCTCCAACACCTCATTCAGTTTATATGGATAAGATCTCATTATGATTGAATCTGATAGACATTCCTCGTACTATTATTAATGAAAATATTGAAGTCCTAATCATGGAGGAAACTAGGCCATCAGTTCAATTTGATGTTGAGATCCTTGAGACATAATATTTACTTTATAATCTTATGATTATCATATATGATAAAACACTCTCCAATAAGGAATTGATGCCACATATTCAAATCATAGACTACTGATGATAACTCATGTTCTTGATTCACAAAGTTAAATTCAGCTGCTCTCAACTATCATGAATCATTTTAAATCCCCAGTAACCTCTACAACAAAAAAAACTATTAGTTCTTGAATCATTGCAGATCAATAGGTACTCAACTCCCACTTCCAAAAAATCCCAATATGGGAGCGGTCATCAAATTTGGCCTCAACTATTGAAATTATTTCTGGAACATATCCATACACACAAAAGTCTACCCCTTTTGAGTCAATGTTATCATTTTTGTTGAAATATTAGTGATATTAGAAATGAATCTTTTGTAATATCCTTCCAAACTAGAGAATCTCTAATCCTCTATCACACTCATAGGTGGGTCCCATGTGAAAACTACCTCAATCTTTGTCAGCTCCACATCCACTCCATAGGCCGATATAACGTTTCTTGGAATTTGGAACACCAATATCAAGAACTAACACATTATGATATTTTTTGATGAATGGTGATCTGATAGTATGTTCAGAACCATTCATAAGAATACCACGTGATCCTCCTAGGATTATTATTTCACAAGGATATAATGAACAAAGATGACTATGAACTAGTATATCAAAGGCTATTTGATATGGTTCATGAGTACAATGAACATTGCTCAGTATTGGTTCATGCCAAAGGGAATAAAAAGCTACACATTGTGACCGTAGAAACATCTAAATGTGATCATCGATAGATCCTCTTTCTGTAATCAAAAATGGTTATAAACCATCCTAAGATCATCATTTTTGAACCATTTTTCTCCTATGGAATAACAAAAAATGTTATCAATCCACATTAGTGGATACTTATTCTTTAAAATCATCATGTTCAAGCACTAATCGCCCACACACATCCTCATGCTCCCATAATTCTTCTCGGTTAACAAAACTGGGGCTACCCAGGGTGAAACACTATGTCTGAAAAAGCCTTCCTCTACAAGACCTCTAAATATACCAATATAGTAGGATTATCTAGGAGATCTATATGATATTCTGGTGTTGAAATTAATTTCATCGCAGGGTGAAGATCAATTCAGATGTCCTTCTCTGTGTGGGGATGTAATTTTGGAACATCCTCATTGATAACGTGATCATACTCCTCCAACAATATTGAAAATTGGTACATCATAATATCATCTACTATAAGATTTATTCTAGTTAAAGTATTTTTAATCTGTTATACCCTCCAACGTATTAGACCATCCTGCACTAACATGGTTCCCTTTTCACTGAAAAAGGAAAACTCGGTCCCATCAATTTAGATACACCGTTCCATTCACCTAAAATAGTGAATATGGGAATGAAATGTATATAACCCATCAATATCAAGAATTATATCATTAGGATTTCATGATACTATGATGTGATACAAGTTGAATCTTTTTTCTCCAAGAATCTAGTCACACAATTTAATAATTTGTTTGATCATTGTATCACCTCTAGTAGATGTATCCAAGTGAATGTTTCTATCCAAGGGCATAACGTGAATCAATATTCCTCATAAAGTTTTTTATGTGAGATAGGAATTAAAAGATCCTATATCTATAAATATTTTATTTTTCACGACCCTTCCCATGGGGCCCTTATCATGAATACCCCAAACTCACCTTCCCTAGGCCAGGGGCTGGCGACTAGCACTAAAGGTGTAAATCCAAAAACATGGACATTATTGCCATTATAAAATGAAACACTGAAAAAATAGTATGAAACTTGAAGTAAAAAACTAAGTAAAATTGTATACAAAAGAGAGTGTTGTAATGTAAAAGGGTCTGGGGATACAAGACCAATAGTAATGTATAGGTAAAAATGAAAGCAATTACAAATGAAGAAAAGTAAAATTGCTACAAGGTCATCCTCTGGGGTTCCTACCTAAAGGATATGTACAAATGTCTTCCTCAGCACTCCATGTATGTCTGTTATCTCTGTGTACCATCACACCGAGTGGTCCACCTCTTGGTACCATCCAGTCCGGCTACTCTCTGCCTCAGTCAGAGCTGTCTGTCGTTTGCAACCAACACAACGGGGTGCGAGCATAGCCTGTGCAGGGGTGAGTATAACGATACTCTGTAGGGACCCCAAGAACCTTATGTTCTCACTAAATCCAACAAAGAAAATCCCCAAAGTGTTAAATCTACAGATAAACCTTACTTAAGAATATGCCATTACATATACCTAAGTCATCTAGTAACTCATCTAAATCATGAGGTAAACAAAAAAAACATTGAGTCAACATAAAACCAGGATTTTATTCTAGGGGTTGTAAAATGTAACACTCCCAGTCTACCTGTCAAAACCCCAGATGCTGGTGTAATCCTGTTATATAATGTATTGTGGGCCTTCTTTGTCACACAGAGGTGCTTCCCTTTATCATGGATTGTTGTGGTACTCCTCCGGTCGAGTATTGTGGGTCTGGTGCGTCACATAGAGGCACTCCCCACTATGGGTCTACCACGTCACACAGAAGTGGTCCCCCTCATAGTGTTCTAAGGTACTCCTCCTTTTGTGTACCGTGGGTCTGTCGTGTCACACAGAGGCGCTCCCCACTGTGGGTTTAACGGGTCACACAAATCTGCTTCCCACTGGGCTAGTCGAAACACTCTGATTCGAATGGTCAGTAGTCGTCAGGACTCAGCCAGCTTCAAGGTCTCCATACTCTACTTGCTCATCTCCATGAGAATCTGCTCCTAGAGCTACTGTTCAATACTCTGACTATCCATAAGTCCTATTTAGAAGTATCTCAAAGGTTCTCCTCATCAAAGGGGACTAAACTCAACAGATGATGCATTAATCAGGCGCCCGGTTTGTGAGTTATTGGCATTTCCAATCTAGTGGCCTAGTTGGTTTTTAGGTTCAAACTATCCCAACTGTATCCCTACAGTGTTCAAACCTCATGTGGAATATACCAAAAGAACAGTCTCGCTCCATTATTTCCATATCCATAGGCGGTTCGTCAATCAGACACTCATAGCCCATCATATGGGCAAAAATGTGATTTTTGGTCAAATGGGTCCGGACTGGGGTCCGACCTCGCCGGAGGGTCCGACCCGACCCGAGGTTCCATCCCAGCCCGAGGGTCCCAACCAGCCTGAGGGTCCTACCTGGCCGATGGGGGTAGCTCGAGCTGAGGTCGGCCCGGCCCGAGGGGGCGGCCCGACCTGATTGCAACTCAGCCCACACTGGGTCCGACTCGGCAGCCCAGTGGCTCGGCGGCCCGGTGGCCTGGTGGGGGATCCGCCTCATCCACATACATGGGGGAACCGTTCTCCTCCTGGTTTATGAATGGCCAAGTCGATTGGGTGTGAGAAAAAACTTGTTCCATGTGGCACCGGTCCAGTACACCCGGTACCCGCTGGGTCCGGATCGTCCCGGCTGGTCGAGCGGTTTGCTGCTCCATCTCCTCCGACGTGACCCTCCACGGTCGCAGTTCCCTTGCTCCACGCTGCACGATGGCGCCACGCTGCTCCATCCGACCACCACTGCCCGCCTGGTCGCAGCCCTTCCACTAGCATGGCGTGGCGATACCGCTCCCCTCCGACTGCCCAGCATTCTACCTTGCTCTGCCGTAGCCCACGCAATCTGCGGGCCGGTTCTCCGGGCGTTGTGATAGCACTGCACCCTTTCGGTGACCCGGTGGCCTTTGCGCTGTCGGTTTCCTTCACGTCCGAACCAACGCCAATTGCATTGCTCCACCTTTGTCTGTCGTCCATGGTATTATTGCTCCACCGCCAATGTGATCAAGGGATGAAAATTAGAGGGGGAGGGTCGGGCCATGTTTGTGTGGCCCGATCCCTCCATGTTTTGTTGATATCATTATGAAATTCAAAATCCAAAAATTGAACGATTTAGAATGAGAGAAAACAAACTCAAATCCCCCTACCTCGTTTTTCAATGATCGTTGACAATGTTGCGGGAAGGATAGTTCAGAGAGGAAGAATCCAAAGACGACATCGGTGTTCTTCAGGGGCAACACTTTTCATTCTTGCCGAGGTTGAAGGTTGTTATTCGTCGGTGGTAGAGGCATTCTTTGTGGGGGAATTCCTTCTCTCCCAAGTTCTTACAAGGCTCCCAAAATGAAAAGATGCCAAACAAAATTGAAATAATATATTTTTCTATTAGTTAATTATAGGTAAAAATAAAAAAGATTTCATATTTAATTAATTAATGTTCAATTAATAAATTCTAGTGAACAGGCACTTTAATGAGGGGAGTTCAAGAATATTTCCCCCACTTATGGGTAGTTCATGGAGTTAAAAAGCTCAGGTCATCCCCACCATAATTATCCTCGCAAGGATGGTTATGCTCAGGTTGGCCCCACCACCCTATCATCCCATTGGAGTTTAGGTTGTGGTGGCCCCCACCACTAACCACCACTTGGAGGTTTTAACCACGACAAATAAAAATAATGCAACACTTCATTTTTATTTAATTTAATTTAAAAACCCCAAAATCTAAATTCCATTTTCGACCATCTGTTGTCGAGAGGAAAGTCTTCCTAAGAAAAAACTGGCATATTGAGTTCAACAGTTCCCTCATATTTCTATTTCATGCACCGATCCAAATGTTATTAAATCTCGCTCGTATGTTTACAGAACGTACCTGAAAAAAACATCAGAAATTTATTCATGGCACACCAAGCCTCGGAATCAAATACTGTAAATTTTCACAGACTCGTACAAATCCCAGGCATTTAATAAAAACATTTGCATTGAATTATCCGAGTCTTAAAATTCTCCCCACATCAGGGATTTATGTCCCCATAAGCCACAACACTATTTAAGGGAAAAAATGGGGTTACTGAGCATGCATATAATCCTCCCACTCCCATGTTCCCTCCTGAAGGTTCTCATGCTGCCATCAAACGTGCACCAGAGGTATTGACTGTCCACGAAGGACCCACTATTGTTAATCCTTCATCTCCCCTGGAACCTCTGTGAAATTCTCCCTGTCATCGATGTCATGCTCTCCATGGTCGAGGATGTAGGACGGGTCGGTCATGTATCTTCTCTATTGAGATACATGGAAGACGTCATGCACCCAGTGCAGGTGAGGTGGAATAGACCAGTGGTACTCCACCTCGATTACTCTTCTGAGGACCTAGAAAGGTCTGATGAATCATGGAGAATACTTTTTCCATAGCCAAATCTCTGCAGACCTCGTTGAGGTGAGACCTATAGAAAAAAGTGCTCACTATCCTCGAACATCAGAAGTTTCCATATCCTATCAGCATACAACTTCTACCTGCTCAGTGCAGTCTTCATACACTCTTGGATGATCTGAACCTTCTTGGTTGTAGCTTGCACTATCTCTAGCCTCACTAGTGCTGACTTCCCAGGGTCTGTCCTGCCCAATGGTGATCATCGAGATTGCTTGTATAAGGCCTCTAATGGTTCCATACTGATGGTGGAGTGATAGGTGCTGTTGTATAAAAACTCCACCAAAGGAATGTAATCCTTCTAGTTGTGACCGAAGACGAGGACACATAGACGAAGCATGTGTCATCGAGGGTCTGAATGATCTGCTCAGTCTAACTATCTATCATAGGATGGAAGGCGGTACTTAGACATAGCTTCATCTCAAAATCCTCATGTAACCCCTTCCATATCCAAGAATTAAATCGTGCATCATTGTCAAAGACATTAGAATAAGGTACTGCATGTAAACTCACAATCTCATACACATATAGGCATCCCAAGATCTCTAATGAGCCCTCCTCCCTGATCGTTAGTAATTGACCCATCTTGGTGAGTCGGTCAACGATCACTCATATTGAATTGTTAATATTGGATGTATGTGGAATACCCACTATGAAGTCCATGGATATCCCATCCCACATCCAATTTGGGACCTCTATGGGTTGTACCAAGCCCGCGGGTACCTGGTGCTCCACCTTCATTTGCTGACAAATGAGGCACCAAGAGACAAACTCTGCCACTACCTTCTTCATACCTGGCCACCAGTGATGTCGTTGGAGGTCTTGGTACATTTTCACCACTCATAGAAGTACCACTAGAGGGGAAATGTGGAATTCTCTCAACACTTCCTTTTGAAGTTCTACTAGTACCATGGTACATCCTCTGAAAAGGTTGAAGTGCCCCCCACCTTCTGAATATCTATCAGGTGACGGCCCCATGGATATCTTACCATGTCATGTCTCAAAGTCAAAATCTCCATGATGCACCTCCACGTCTCGCTATATAAGTGGGGGAGTGACTGTTAGAGACTAAAGAAAAGCTGCTCCATCTCGATCCCCATAAGAAATATATAAAGTATCCAACTGCTCTGTCCCCTCTCCTAGATGTTGTATACCAGATCTCCTACTAAGTGCATCCATAATAAAATTCACCTTACTAGGACTATAGACTTTCTCGAAGTCATCATCCTCGATGAAATCAATCCAATGATGTTGTCTTAGATTCAGGTCCTTCTGGGAGATGATATACCTGAGACTCTTGTGATCAGATCAGACCGTGAAACACTCGCCCATCAGATAGTGCCGCCACATCTTCCAGGCGAAGACCACTACTGCTAACTCCAGGTCTTGGGTAGCATAGTTCTGCTCATGATGTATCAGATGCCGAGAACCATATGTGACCATGGCTCACTCCTGCATCAAGACACACCCAATTATGGTCCTTTATGTGTCGCATTAGACTACGTACCCTACACCTTCCTCTAGAAGCCTCAAGATGGGGGAACTAGTCAGCCTCTACCTCAACTCTTGAAAGCTCTGCTGGCATCTCTCCGACCACAAAAAACATATCATCTTCTTCACCAAGGCTAACAGTGGAACTGCAACTATGAAGAAATATGGAATGAATCCCTGGTAGTATCCAGCCAAGCCCAAGAAACTACGTACCTCCATCACACTCCTACGTGGCTCCCAAGAAAGTTATGCCTCAATTTTCAATGGACCTATTGCATCTCTAGACTTTGAGATGACGTGATCCTTGAATTGAACCACTCAAATCCAAAACTGGAACTTCGGGAGCATACCATAAAGCTGGTCCTCTCGGAGTGTGTCCAGTACTACCTTTAAATGGTTGGCATGCTCCTCCTTACTAGTCGAGTAGATCTTTATGTCGTTGATGAGGACTATAATAAAGAAATCGAGGTAAGGATGAAATATCCAATTCATGAGACTCATTAACGCTGCTAGAGCATTGGTTACGGTGAAGGTCATAACCATGAAATCATAGTGGTCATACTTACACCTGAAGGTCATCTTCGGAACATCATCATCTCGAAATCTGTGCTGGTGATTGCCTGATCTGAGGTCTATCTTTGAGAAACATCGTGCTCCCTTAAGATGATCAAGGAAGTCTTCAATCCACAGGTGTGGGTACTTTTCATCACGGTCACCATGTTCAGGGGATTGTAGTCGAAAAAAGCATAAAGCTCATATCTTTATTCTTGGAGAGAATAATCGGGGCTGCCCAGGAAGAAACACTGGTCCTGATGAATCCCTTCCCCTGTAAGTCCTCTAGTTGTACCCGCATATCAAGAAGCTCAGTGGGAGCCATCCGATATGCTGGAGTAAATATCAATTCCATCCAGGGGTATAGGTCAATATATAATTCTACCTCTCTGTGAGGAGGTAGTCCTGTAACATCTTCAGGGAAAACATCTGCGTACTGGGCCACCACTACAGGATAAGTCAGACTCTCCACATCAACTGCTCCGAGGGTGAAGCAAGACTACTGGTGAGTGATTGGTTGCACCCTCCTCCGAGTAAGTCAATCATGTGATTCAAAGGGTCCCTTCTCACCAGTGAAGGTAAACATGGTCCCATCCATGTGGACAAACCACAATTTTTTCCTAATACAATCAATATAGGCATGGACTATAGATAAACAGTCCAAACCCAAGATGACATCATAAGGCCTTGACGCCACTACAAGGAGATCCCAATCAAATCTCTTTCCTCCTAGAGTAAGATCATTCAGCATGTACTAGTGTTTAATCGTATATTCTACTCATTTGGGAGTCTCTAGATGTAAGGATCGAGCCAAAAGCTCCTTCGGAATATCCTAGCTCTGAACGAGGGCAGTTGAAATGAAAGAGAGATTGGCCGCTATATCTATAAGAACTGCAGCTAAGGTGGAGTAGACACATATCATACCTCAAATCATCTCTGGAGCGTCGTGGTCGTATGCCTTAGCTACTTGAAGCTGGGATCTCCCCTTTTCATTTACTCCCTACAGTTGGGGTGGACCTTCTAGTGGTGGGGGTGGTAACACCTCATAATGCCTTCCACCGCCAACTACACATCCAGATCCTCTTCCATGTATGTCGGAACCATATGGACCACCTCGATCGAACCTCTACCCTTGACTAAGTGGTCCCTCAACTGTCTCATGATCATCTGAATGGCGGGTCAGATAGTCACGACCCATGTGACCCTGCCCGCCGCTTGAGTAACACTGCATGCTCCATGCAGGTAATTCACTACCCCATGTGCCCCCGCGAAATAGATCCTGAGTCCTATGGTCTCCCACCCCTGGATCATGACCTCCTAGACCTCTGCATCATCTATGTACTGCCAGCTGCATATGACTCTGCTACATGTTGACCAGCAGTGGCTATCACTGCTGGTGACTTCTAGGTAATGAAACATTCCACTAGGAGGGCTCTATCAAACACCCCCGCCTACGTTGGGAAGCTGAGTGATATCATCGAAGCCCTTATATCTTTCCTGAGCCCCTGATCGAAGGTCCAATCCTTCAAGAATGGGTCTCGTACCATATCTGTGGAGTTGTGTGAGAGGTCAGTGAACCTCGCTGAGTACTACGCTACTGTCATGATGCCCTGCTACAGATGAAGTAGCTCCTGTATGAACACTGCACAAAGGGTGGTTGGTACAAACTCTACCCAGAATATGCTCTTGAATTATGTCCAGAGTAGTGCCTCCTTGTCGTGGAACTGGAGCATCAGGCTCCACCATATACATGCTACTGCTTGAAGGAGACTTGCAGAAAGGATCACTATATGGTCTGCCAGTGTCCCTACTAGCCTGAAGACTCTCACCACACCCTCTATCCAATCCTCATCCGCCTGTGAGTCATTCTCTCCCTGGAACATGGGTGGCCTATGGATCTGGAACTCATGCAACACGCTCAAGAGGTGTGCATCATCTTCTACTTGGGTGGGTGGCATCAGTGGCCCAACGGGATGTGGTACTGCTGGTGCCTCTACTGGTAAAGGGCCATGCACCAAGGCCTCGTCGCTCGTGGGGCTGTCAGAGCGTACGACTCTCAGGGATCTGTGGGGAGGCATCCTGAATGAAACAGATATGACATGGTAAAAATATTATACCTATTGAGTTGACCGGGTTCAGCTGACTTGAAAAAAAAACCTTGAAAAGACACACGTAATCATTGTTTTTTTGTGCACTGAGTAGGAAAGCAGAAGTCAGGGTTCTTGTGTATAGATATTTCAGTCACCCGCATAAAAACTGGACTCCATGAACTGAAAACCACACATAGTACCCTTAATACTATTTCTTCACAGGGAGAAAATATCAAAGTCCTATGTTCTGTGGTCTAACCAACTCATCTGATACCCATTTGTCAAGACTCATCCCCCAGGGCCCGTATCGTGACTACCCCAAGCCCACCTTCCTTAGGTCAGGGGATGGAGACTAGAACCAAATGCGTAAATCCCTAAACTGTGAAGTCATTACCTTTATAAACTTAAACACACACAATAGAGTATGAAACTTTAAGTAAAACCCTAAGTAAAACTTCATACGAAATAGAGTGGTGTAATGTAAACCGGGCCCGAAATACAATCCTAATAGTAAAGTACATGTACAACTATAAACAAGTACAAATGAAAAATGTAAAATAGCTATTGGGTCGTCTTCCTGGGTTTCTACCTAAACGGTTGGTACAGATGGCCTCCTCAGCACTCCATGAATGTCTGTCCACTCTGTTAATCATCACACTGAGTTATCCACCTCTGGGTACCGTCTAGTCCTAATACACACTACCTCAGTCAGCGTTGTCCATCATCTGCAACCAACACAATGGGGTACGTGCATATCCCGTGCAGGGGTGAGTATAACGATACTCAGTAGAGACCTCGAGAACCTCAAGGTATCACTAAATCCAACAAGGATAATTCAAAAAGTATGAAATCAATTGATAACCCTTACTTAGGTATTTACCCATATATATACCTATGTCATTTAGTAACCCATCTTAATCATGAGGTAAACACAAAAGTCATTGACACACCTCTAAACTAGGATTCTGTTCTAGGGGTGGTAACATTTAACACTTCGAGTCTAACTATCAAGACCCCAACTGCTGGTGTACTCCTCCTCTATATAGTACTGTGGGCCCGCCACGTCACATGGAGGCATTTCCCACTATCATTGACTACTGTGGTACTCCTTCTGTTGAGTACCATGGGTCTGTTGAGTCACACAGAGGCGCTCCCCACTCTGGGTCTACTGCGTCACAGAGAGGTGCTCCCCCTCATATCCTACTAAAGAACTCCTCCAATCGAGTACCATGGGTCTACCGCGTCACACAAAGGTACTCCCCACTGTGGTTCAGCCGCGTAACATAGAGGCTCTTCCCACTGGGCTAGTCGAAACAATCCAAGTCAAAAGGTTAGCAGTCGTCAGGTCTCATCCAGCTACAAGATCTTCATACTCTTCTCACTCATCTCTGGGATTATCCACCCCAAGAGCTAGTAGTTGATACTACAACTATCATGAAATCCCATGTAGAAGTATCTCAATGGTTCTCCTCGTCAAAGGGGTCCCAATGCAATAGATAAAACATCAGTCGGATGCCCGGTCTGTGAGTTATTGGCATTTCTGTTCCTGGGGCCTGGTTAGTTTTTAGGTTCAGACCAACCTGACCATATCCCAACTATGTCCAAACCTCAAGTTGAATATTCAAAAATAACTTTCTCACTCTAATATTTTCATCGCCACAGGATGTTCATCAATCAGGCACACATAGCACAAGTTATCGGAGAAAAGGTGATTTCAGGTCAAATGGTTCCAGACTGGGGTCTGACCCTGCCCGAGGGTCTGACCCAGCCCAGCCCAAGGGCAGCCCGGCCTGCACTGGGTCTGGCCTAGTGGCCAGGCGGGAGTTCCGCCTCATCCTCGTCCAGTGGGGAACCACGCACCCCCTGGTTCCCGAATGACAACGTCGTTCGGGTCTGTGCTGAAACCGGCCCCAGGTGGCGCTGGTCCAGAACCCGCTGGACCCGCTCGGTCCCGCTCCTCTTGGTTGGACGAGTGTCCAACCGCTCCAGCACCTGCATTGTGTCCCACCCTAGCCGTTCCCCCCTAGCTCCCCTTGGTGTGATGGCGCTGCGCTGCTCTATCTGACCACCACAGCCGGTCTGGGCGCGACCCCTCCACCCATGAGTTGTGACGGCGTCAGGCCCCTCCGGTAGCCCAGTAGGACGCCTTGCTCTGTCGCAGCCTACGCTAGCCATGGCCCGGATCCTCGTGTGGCGCGATGGTGTCACGCCCCTCTCGCGACCCGACGGCCTTTGCGCTGTTGGTTTCCATTATCTCCAGCCCGACGTCGGTCGCGTTGCTCCGCCATTGTCTCTCGGTTGTTGTATTGTTGTGACACCTCCATCGTGATGATGAAATGAAAAATATAGGGGGAGGTTTGGGCCATGTTCATGCAATTCAATCCCTCCAAGTTATGTTGATATCATTCAGCAATTCACAATCCATAAATTGAAAGATGTAGAATGGGAACAAAACAACTCAAATCCCCCTACCTCATTTTTCGGTGATCGTTGAAGATGTCGCGAGAAGGAGAGTTTGGAGAAGACATAGCCGAAGTTGACATTGGCGTTCTTCGTGGGAAATTATTTTCTTTCATTCCCCGATTAATGTTCGTTTTTCATTGGCGGAGCTGGAATTATTCGTGGGATAATTATTTCTCTCCTAAGTTCTTCCAAGGCTCCCCAAATGCGAAGATGCCAACCAAAAATGAAATAATTAATTTTTCTATTATTTAATTGTTGGAATGAATTCAAAAGATTTCGAAATTAATTAATTAATGTTCCAATAATTAATTCAACTAAAGTGGAACTTTAATGAGAGGTGTTTAATATTTTTTCCCCCACTTATCAAGATTTAAAGGAGTTAAGAAGCCCCGGTGGTCCCCAACATAATTATACTCCCATAGAAGGTTATACTCGAGTGGACCCCACCACTATAAACTCCCATGGGAGGTTAGGGTGTGGTGGCCCCCACTACTAACCACCACAAATAAAAATATTGTAACACTTTATTTTTATTTTGTTTAATTTAAAAACCCCAAAATCTAACTTCCATATTCGACCATCTATCATCGAGATGATATTATTTTTATGTGAAAATCAGCACTACAAGTTTAATGGTGCCCTCAAATTTAAATTCCGAGTACCAGTCCAAAAGATATAAAATCCCGCTCGTCCGTTTACTGAACGTACATGAAAAAAACATCAGAAATTGATTCCAGATACACCAGGCCTCAGAATCAAAAACCGTAAATTTTCGTAGACTCGAGAAAATCCCTTGTATTTATGAATGCTTTTTCCACATAATTTTCGGGTCATTACATTATTAATGTTATAAAAGACACAGATGATATCTTTAATCATTATTGAAGCCTCCCGGTCATAAGATTCGACTCCTTCCTATTGTACCCTCCATTATCCTCTAACACCCTAATCATGGAATGAGTATCTGAGAGTAGTGGTGGTAATAAGTCAAATTGTTGACCACATTTTTCTACTCACCCAACTCTTATTTAATGACTTCCAACCTATAAAGAAACTTCCTCCCACCACTACCTCTACCTCAGCGGCCCATTTGTGGTCTCTTGGTCTACTGTATGGAGGTTTGGATAGTCTCAGACAATATGTACAATTTCATTACATGAGTAACACCACCTATCTTTGGAATAACTATACCCACCATGTGATCTCTAAACTTCATACCCTCTATCCTAGGTCCTCACCCTTAAACGTATCCCATGTCACGGACCCTAAGACTAACGTCCACTCCCTGATACTATGGCCTCTTCTCAAACTTGACCACTACTTACTACAACTGGATGTATATACTCATTTAAGAAACACTCAACCACCAAAGATATCTCTAGCAACCTATCATACGTATGAATGCATAGAGTGATGAAACATTCTCAAATGTCTCTATGCATACCACAATAAATAGTATAATCCATGAAGAACTAATCTTCAACCATATTTATTGAGTACCTAGATAGGTTGGTAAACCTTGAAAAATACTTCGCTACAGTAGTGCTTCCTTGTTGAATTTGTGGAAACTTCTAGATACCCACAACCCTCTTTGTAGCTTCTAACAACTCGTATCTAATGTGGTGATATAACATGGAACATTAATGAGTCAACTCATCATAATAGTAGTTTACTATGCCCCACTATCACCCTACTGATCCATAAAGAAGGATAACTACCAAGACCACTATCTAATTTCTTGGTGTGTTGGATAGATGGATAACCTTGGTTACAACCCTTGATCTATATTCTAGACTTATATGGGTCAGGCTCTCATGAGAACATGTGGTGTCTCTATCACTGAAACTCATGAGGTGTGTTCTACCATCCCACCTCATCTGCTGGTATTATTGGTACCACAGGCTGCTCTATTGGCGATGGAACGGATGGTACACCACCTGGATTAACATCTTGAGAACTGGTCCCTATATTAAATCCTCATCATTGAGGAGATAATACTCATGATGATCATGAAAAATCCTTACGGGTATACAACATAGTGGCATCCCAAATCAATGAATATGTACCTAAATAAGTGTTTATATATTATGAGATGACTAAAAAAGGACATGGATTCCAAAACCAATTCCTATATGATGCATGTATCATTGTTTCCGATAAAATCAATTCCCTCATTTACTGTTTCAAAATGCAGGTGATTAGAGTGTTGGATTAAGGATACATTGGATACCGCACCATTACTACAGTCCATGGCCTGATAGCTGAACTCGAAGAAATTAACAATTTTTTCCAAGAGAAATATCGTAGTCTCTCAGACCATAATTAAATCCAACAACTTTGATACCACTCGATCACAACCCATCCCAAAGGGTCCCATGTCATGAATCTCCATGACTACCTCCAATTGACTTGGGTCCTACGATTATAACCTAGAAGGATTATCACTAACATGGTAGGATTATTTCTAAGTACTTGTACATACACACAAATCTCTAAGCCTCTAAAATTCAGAAATGTAAAAACAACTGAACAAGCATGCAAGAATAAATCTAAATATTATATGAAGAGTGTGATTAGAAGTAAAAAGGGAATATAGGTCTAAAAACTAGACCTCCAAAATGTGTTAATAATAGAAATCAAAGATGAATGTAATAGGACTGCAGTCTAAAAGTAGCTGGAACAGACATCGGTCTATCCGGCCTCAATAAACACCGTATTGTCCTAGTCCACCATGGACATTTTCCAAAAGATGATTGTCTGCACAAGACACCACATGTGTGGAAAAATCCAATGCATGTGTGAGCATAAAAATACCCATCATAAAAAGTTAAATAAAAAACATACAATAAAGGATATATAGTTTTCTATATAGAGGTATATGTCAAAAACACATATAACAAGAATATCCAGATATACTCAACAAGGACACAAATTCTAAAGTTATGTGAAATCTATAGTATACCAGACCTAGTACCCTAGATCATATGATACTTGAATCATTAATACAATGGAAGAAACAATTGAGTGTTAAATCCCTACTACTTTTTACTTTATATCTACTCTTCTTTGGTTCTCATAAATATAAAGAATGCACTGATAGTCTGAAGATATTAGATACACCATATAAGGATCACATTGTGGGACATGTGGTCATACCAACAACTAAATATCGATTAACTTACTAAGTATACTACTGGATTCCATATAGTTGTGGTCACTTCGATACCAATAACTCAACCTTGAGAAAGGAATATGAATAAATTATCTCACTCGGGGATTCTCATAGGGGTTCAAACATCTTTATCTAGGAAGTCATACTAAAATAATCATTAGACTATGTGTAGGAAATGATATTATACCTATAATGAGGGAAAGTAAAAGGTGGATGAACCCTTACTAAGATATTCCAAATCATAGAGGAAAAGGTCTCTAATCAATGTATAAAATATTACAAGGAATTTAGAAGGGTCACACACCGTGTCCTTTGACATTGGGTCCTTCCAGTGTAAACAACCCATGTAATCAAACCATGTTAGTGTAGTAGTACAATTAATGTAGGAAACCTTTCTAATCTACCTATTTTCCAATACACGTCTCCATCCTGTCTACCCATGTCTGTGTACCAATTGGCTAATCACTTGTACGTGGTAGATATCATGTTCGTGTACTGGTGTACTCTACCGGTAGGTAACCTGGGTACTGCTCCTTATGCCTATGTACAAAATAAATACACACCCTATTCATTTTGGAGGGTCCACAAGACATGTGAAAGCGGACATAAACTATGTGATACATATCATCCCCTAAAAACCATACCTTCAACATAGGGGTACCCACACAATGTGTATATCTAGATTACATGTCTTGTTCTATAGGATTTTCCTGAATCCAAGATACATTATCTGTACGACCCATCTGATTATTTGGCCTTTTATCAAATCATTGACTTACTTAAAAACTATAGATCAATTCTTTTCGAGTCATTCAAACACTAAATCAAAATTATTCAATCATTTGACCCTCTTGAATAAAGATATCATATTCCTTCGTCGCTGCACACAAAAGAACTTGAAACCATGTATCAACCATTATATAATTTGTCATGTCATCTATTTTTACACCAATATCATGTCATTCCAAGACTTCATCTAATTTTTTGTATCATTGTGCCAATAATAGGTGAGCTTTGATTGATATTTCAGTTAAATATTGAACTGTGTTCCAATAAAGATCAACAATAATGAACATTTAATAAGGGTAGAAATGTATAGATTCAGTCATGATAAATAGAACTTGATCAATTTCTGTGTCGATCTCAGATCATTTCCATTATAATGAAAATTATATAATAAAAAATTAATCAAAAAGAAAAATTATACCAAACCCTAATAATTCTAACCCATCTAACATGACAACAAATCTTCGAATCAATCTATTCATTGATTATTTCAGATTCATCATATAAATAAAGAAAAGTAAATATGATAATAAAAACACATGAACGGCCTTGATTTAGTTTTATTATAGATAATGAATGATTCATCATTGTCAATATTGGATATATTCATTGAATCAGTTGCGTGTTGATCTCTAATCCATGATCCCATTGTTTTTATCTTAAGAGGGTATCCTTGACTCTCTCCCACAATAAATACAATTTTGTGTTTTTAGGTTTATGTAAATTACCCTATATAATTTTCATAATAATCTTTTTAATGTTGTCAAAATTGTTGGGTTGGAAAATTGAAAAATAATAATGTAATTTAATTTTTTAATTAATTTCATGATCCATGATAAATTTTCTTCAAATTTCCCATGTTGGATATTGTTTATTTATTCCAAGGGTAAATCTCACATTCATAACTCTATGATGCACTTCGGTATCTGATTTGAGAAATTATTTAAATGTTATTAATATTATTTAGGAAAATCATGTGTGTGTGCTATATAATATATTTCATCTATTTAAAAAAATTATTCTCAGAAATCATGGCCTCAGAATCTCGGGTCTTCTCGGCATCTAGTCTCAAAAAATCATTTATATAATATCCTAAAATAAAACATGAATAATCCATGATTATAATTAATGAATTATTCGTTAATTTGTACGGATCCTAATGTCTCTCTAAGATTTAACTATGAATAAGATATTAATACCTTCATGTAAGAGAAGAGATTATTGCAATGAATATGTGTAGTAGTAGATACACACTTTATGAATTCCTTGGAATTACATTGGGTATGAAAAATAAACATATGATGTTTATGGTTCTGAAGAATTGGATCTTATATCATTATCTTGACACTTTTGTAGAATTTTTAGTCTATGTTATTCAAATATAATCATATTCCATATAGACAGACAATATACACTAAGATATTTTGTTTCATAATCATTAGGCACATCATATCTATGAAATTTGTATAGAGATTCACTTCTTGATTCAGAAGCTACGTTTTCATAGTCATGTAATCAATGAGGTGGGAATTTATCAGGGATTATAAAAAGTAGAAGATATGAAGTCTTAGTAACAAGTAAATAATGTTATCTAAATATAGTGTATCATTTGTTTAGTTAGGTATTGAAAATAATTCATTTAACATTTCTCCATTTAAAAAGTGCCAATGATAGTATTTACATATAATTGGATGATGTTTAAATGGAATAATCAGTTCATAGAGGGTTACATGGATCTAAAAAACTATTTTATAAAAACCCCCAACTTAATATTTCTTGATCTTGGGATTAGAAATGTAGTTTCTATAAATTTTTAAGGTTCTTGTTTGGGAGATATTCTAATTAAAATGGTTTAGGTCAACTATTACAGGTATTTTCATATTTTTCCCTACAAAAGAGATAACAGAATCATGATTTGGAGGTTGTAGATTCGGTCTATTACCTAAAGATTTGTTGTAGATATCCCATTCATGAGAGGTATTTCAGGTATATTGACCATAATATAATTAATTTCATATTATATAGACACGATTAAAATCATTAATAATGGTGTTGGGATGAGATTATATAGACCATTTATTTTGAAATTGGTTTTGCTTATAGATTATTTGATGTTGTTTTAAATGCACTCACTAGGAAAATGTAGGATCTTATATAGACACCTTAGTTTATACATAAAATTTTGTTATGGATTTTTGATGAATTTTATCTTGACTATGTGGTTATGATGTCTGGCATTATGCATTTTCCTAGTGATTTCATTTAAAACAACATTATACACGAACCGCCTTCAATAATTTTAAATCATATATGTTCCTTTACTATTGATTTGTTAATAATATTTCAGTAGTATCATCGTTTCAGGAGTTAACATATTTGTTTTCCATTATATGCTTGGTTAAGTAAGACATTTTTGTTGTGGATAAGATTTATCTAATTCATATCAATAATTATATTATGTTCTTGAATTTTGTTTAATCATAAAATGAATATTATTATTGAATATTTATGATGGATAATCAATTTAATTGTGTTCGTGGAGAAGGTAATCTGTACATAATCAAGAATGACAATATCATTCTATAAATGCTGATATATTATATATATGGATGTTATATTATATTTAAATAATCATTAACATTTTATATTAATCATTTACATCATTTATACTCATTTTTATACCCACCAAATAAATAAGTGTTTGAATAATAATCTCCCCCACGAAGTGGAAATTTAAAGTCGTACATACACACATATGATGACTTTTCATTAATAGGATGGATATTAAAATGAATATGGTTGAACTATATTTATAATAACATCATATTATTTATAAGGTACGGAAGTTATTATTTTGGTATGAAAACATCAAAGAAAGATGAAGTGGAAGAAGAAAAGATCTTTGGACGAGGTGGTGAAATTATTACATCTTCTTTGGGTGTTTTTTTTTGAGTTGATCAAAAGGGACTGTTAGGTTCTATTTATGTTTAATGTAAGACCTCTAGGTTTAATTTAGGGTAGTTGGGAGGATATTTGGCTAGGTTATTATAGAGTCAAATGGATTTGGAGGTGTGATTTTGAGGTAAGGGGATGTAACCTTTTATAAAACAGATAAGGGTCCCTTTAGGAAAATATTGAAATATTATTTTATTATATAGTCATATTCAGTTTATAATAGCTCCAAATAGATTTAATTCGAGGAAAAGGTGGGTTTGGGAAGAAATGTACTCAACAAATATGTTTGAGATAGGTTTAGGTAACCATATTAACCATTTATTTTACATTTAACTCTTAGGTATATAGTTTAACTTTTAAAATGTATTCTTGTATTATTATAACATATGGTTAATAAAATTACTAACAATATCGCAGAGTACCCCAAGTTGTAAATTATTTAAATATCTAACATTTTATATTTCCTTTTTTTAGAATATATTTTTAGGAATATTTTATCAATATAAAATATAGTATTTGTTTGAAAAACACATTTATGTCAATTTTGACACTATTTGGTAATTTGTTTTTGTGAAATTCATTATAAATTTATGATAGCGAACAAAAATTTATTTAATAAACCCTAACATGTCATATTAGTCTAGAATTTAGTGTACTTTTTTAGATGTCTCAATTATCATTTATTTTGATATTTTTAATATCTATTAGTTTAATAATATATTAAAAAGGTTATTAATGAATCATCATTGTATCATAAATAAATTTAGTAATATAATTTCAAAAAATTATAAATAAAATACCATTATGTAGGACACAATTTTAGATTTTTAATAAATATTTATAGTCGAAATTATATTATTAATAACCTTGTATAAAAATGGGATAGTTATTAAACATTGAATTTATCACTTTTAACTCGTCTTTAAATAAAATAAAAATAAGTTTCTTAATCTAAGCCAAGTCGACCAAAAGAATCATTATTTATTCCTAAAGTTTTATTGGATCAAAATATTTTTATCCAATATAATTTCGACATGATTTTGGGAAATTATAATATCATTTTTTTAACTTTAATTACCCTATTTACTTTTAACTACTGTAAATAAAATCCAAAAGATACAATTCACCAATATTTATTTTTATCTTGTTGAACCACATTTTAAATACTGATTTCAACCTTTTCTCTGTGATTTTTTAAATTCAATTCACAGAAGCGGTAAAATTATGTTTTATTCAAATTTTCAAATGCGCATAGAAGGTGGGTAAAGACGGTAAACATATCAAAAAAAATTATATATATATATATATATATATAATATTATTTTCAAATATCTCCAATGAATATCATTGAACATATATAAGTATTGTGTATCTATTTTTATCAATTATAAATTTAAATAATATAACTTATGATAAAAATCAAAATTCAGTTTTAAATAATAACGAAGTGTTATTACCTATTCATCAAAACATGTATTTTTTCAGAAAAATACAAAAAATTCTCCCTAAGCTAATTTTGATATTCCGAATCCAAAAATTATGTCGATTTAGAAAAATATTTTTTATAAAATTACAAAAAAGAGGGTATTACTATTCATAACACATATTTTGATTGGTCTTCGTGTGTTAAAACTCAAAATTACGTATAATGTAAGTTATTTCATTATTCAAAGGGAAACGTACTGTAGAAGCTTGGGGGGTTAATTTCTCCCCTACATAAAATTATTTTGTCCTAAAAATCTCTATAATATTGCTATATAAAAATATTTAGGCGGTTCTTCATCATATTTTCCTCAAGTTCAAATGATGCCACTTCCATCATATGATTTCACCATAGAACATTCACTAGACTAGGCGTCTGGTTTCTCAACACTTGTTATAGGGTATGAAGAACTCTCATAGGCTCTTCCCGATAAGCCAGGTCGGGTTTTAGTTCTATTTTTTCAAATTTGGTTACAACTATTTTTTTAGGCATGTATTTTCTCAACTGTGCTATGTGGAACACATCATGATCTTTGGAGACACGTGCTATCATTGACAAACTATAAGCTACAACTCCAATTCATTCAAGAATTTGGAATGGTCAAATGTACCTAGGACATAATTTACCCTTCTTACCAAAATGTATAAGACCCTTCCATGGAGATACCTTCCGTAAAACCTGATCTCTTACATAATATTCCAAATCCTTCCTTCAGTTATCAAAATATCTCTTCTGCCTAGATTGAGCTGTATTTAGGTGTGTTTGGATAAACATCACATTTTCCATTAAGTCTTATATTTTTTCAGGGCCAATGAGTTTTCTTTCAGAAATGTCATCCCAACAAGTTGGTATGGACCATCTCCATCCATATTACACTTCATGTGGTGCCATCTGAATACATGAATTAATGTTATTGTTATTGGAAAATTCTACCATTGGTAAATACTGATCCCAAATACCTTGAATGTCAAGTGAGCTATATCTCACCATTTCTTCAAATATTTTAACAGCATATTCTGATTGTACATCATTTTGATGGTTGCAGGAAGTGCTCAAATGAAGTTCTGTATGAAAGGCCTTCTAGATATATTATTATATTCATGACGTAACATGGTTATCCCGATCAAAAACAATCTATCGGGGTACTCCATGAATTCAAAAAAACATCATTAATATACATTCTTGCTAAACGTTCAAGTGGTAAATCTTCTCTTATAGCATGAAAATGTACAGACTATGTAAGATGATCCATATTTACCCATATTGCATCATTCCTACAAGGATTCAAACAGTAGCCCCATGAATAAGTCAACAGTAATATCATCCAATTTCCACACAGGTAAGGGAAGTGGTTACATGACTCACCTATGATGTTTTCATTGAACATTAACTTGTTAAAAACCCATGCATCTTAAGATATAATCAACAATCTCCCTCTTCATGTTGTCCCACAAAAAATGTTATTTCAATTATCTATACATATTAGTTATACCATGATGTATAGAAAAATTGGATTAATGAGACTCATCCAGCAATTTGTTTTAGATCATGTATGTCACAGACACAATTTCTCTTCCCAAATTTCAAAATCTCATCTTCAAATACGATGTCGATCAATCTCCCATCATACACAGTTTTTTTTTTGAAACTCTTCATCATCAGTCTAATAAATATTTACCCTTTCTATTAAAAATGGTTTAGATGCCATTTGAAAAAATATTGATGTTTCACATTCCAGGATTATTCCCTTATCCATCTTTACTAGATCCAGGAACATATGATTCCATTAAAATCTCATCTTGTTCAAAACTCCATGATCCTTTCATCTCAAACCATCTTCTACGTTAGTTTCCTTCCCCAGGTGGTATTTTATAGTGCAATAATAATCTTTGAGTAGTTGAAACATCATATTTTCCTCATGATGAGTTCTTTATTTGAGAAAATATACTTCAAACTCATATGATTTTTATATATCTCACATTTTTTACCATTGATATGTTGTCTCCATATCTTCAATGAAAATATTACAGCTGCTAACTCAAGATCATGAGTGGGATAGTATTGTTTATTAATTTTTATATGTAGTAATGCATAGAAAATAAATCAATCATTTTGTATAAGGACACAACCAAGTCCTTTATTTGAAACATCACTATAAATAACACACCCATCATAAAATGATGGTTTAGTCATGATAAGACCATTGAATAATATTCTCTTCAGTTCTATAAAGCATTCTTTACACACTTTTATCAAATATAAATTTAACTCCTTTACATGTGAGCTTGGTCAATGGGTCAGCCAATCGAGATGATTTTTGGATGAAACATATATAATAACATAATAGACCAATAAAACTATGTACCTCTGATATATTCTTCAGTTCTAGCCATTATTGTATTACACTTGTCTTAGAAGGAACTATAGAGATTCTAACATTAGAGACAATATGGCCAATAAACTAAATTTCCTAGAGCCAGAATTCACAGTTGCTAAACATCCCATATAATTCATTTATTATGAGGATTTAAAAATTGTGCACAAGGGACTTCCATGATCATTATATATTTTGGAGTAAATCATGATATCATCAATAAATACAACAACAAATTCAATAAGATATTATTTTAAAAATTATTCATTATGTCCAATAAAATGGATAGTCCATTAGTCAGTCAAAAAGAAATTATTGTAAACTTTTAATGCACGTACCTAGTATGAAATGTTGATTTCAGAATGTATTCCTTCTTAACAAAATAATGATGATATCCAAATCGAAGGTCGATCTTTGAAAAATACTAATCTCCATAAATTTGATCGAAAAAATCACAAATGCAAGGTAGGGGAAACAAGTTTGTTATTGTTATTGAATTGATCTCCCTGTATTCAATACACAACCACATAGATCCATCTTTCTTCTTAAAAAAAGAACAGGGTCTCCCCATGTAGAAACACTAGGTATAATATGTCAATTATTACTAAATTCCTCTAGTTTTTCACTAGTTACACTAATTCCATAGTGTCTATTCTATAAGGGGTCATTGATATGGGCCTTAAACTAGGAATTGAATCAATGGAAATCTCAATTTCTCGTTCTGGGGGATGTCATTGTAAATCATTTGGAAACATAGCATCATATTCGTGCACAATAGATACATACTCTATTTGAACATTACTTTCCCCAACCATAGTTATTTCATTCTCTTCTTCATCAATAATTGAATTTAGTTGAGCTATAGGGGGTGGTTCTAGATTATAATTAAGTTGATACTTCCCTTAAGTGTTTTGAATGATAACATTTTTATTAAATAAAAATGGAAATATCAAAATTTCATAGAAAACTAGGTAGATATGAAACAATGAGATGATGCACAATCAAATAAATAATTGGATAAATATAAGGAAACAATTAAATTACCTACCACAACGTCATTCAAAGCTTCCACCTCAGTATTAGTGATCAAAAAATCTTCACATTGCTCCCATGGCCTTTTATGAGGTATGTTTCCTTGGAGATAAGGGCATTAATTTTCATAATTCCCCATTTCGCTAAAATTTTATAATTCAAAAATAAATGCTTCTTCCATTCCCTTACAATCACGAGCTTGGTGGCCTTTTTCACCACACATTTAATAGAATCACATTCCGTTCGGGTATGTATCAGTGTCTTTCTTCCCACATTTACCACAAGATGGAAATTCATATTTTCCCTTATTCCCCTTACCACCATTTCTAGAGTGTTCATCATGTATCCTATTTAAATTCTTTGATTTAAAGTCATAAGACATTCTTTTTTATCGTGATTTCACATGTGACAATATCTTTTTACGATGAGAATGATTTTGAGTCTAATGCTCAATGAAGAAATGGTTTTAATCCAACAAAGAACTGATCAATCTTAATCCTTGGGTTATGTAAATAATCTTTGGCATTCCTTGTTATCTATGTAATGTTATACTCATGCATTGCGACATTCTCAATAACCCTTTCCCATACTCAGAAATTATATTTCCATATCAGATTGATGGTCACAAGGGAAGTATTTTTCTATGGAAATAACTTTAAACTCCCTCCTTTCCATATTTAATAAATATTCTTCAACCTTTGAGATTTGAATTAGTGACCACCATTTATCTAAATCTTCCATGAGGTGATAAACTATCGTGGAAAATTTCTCCCTTTCACTACTCCCCAAAGCATGAAATATTTGTCCTAAGGAACTTATCAATTTTAGCTCTACAAAAGGATTTGTAGTCCAATTGAATGTTAATGGATGTTTCATCATGAAGCAGTCTAACATTGATCCTCTACATTGTGGATTAGGGTTATATATATAGGTAATGTTATAATTCAAAACATTAGTGAGTTGTCTTTGTATGGTGATAAGTATATTAACACTAGTTTCATCACCAGATCCACTATAATTATCTTGAGTAGGAGGGAAATACCTACATGCATTATGTGCATTTATACAATTCCCATTCCTTCCACTAGGTTCCATTTCTAAACATTGGCATACAATATATTTGTTTATGAATCACAATACATAATTTCTAACATTAAATCAGTTAATATAAATTGAATATTTTATGGATATAATCACTTATAATATATATGTTTTCATTGAGGATTTATATACTCATAAATCATTCATAATGGTTTGTAATGAAAATTGAATTATACTAAGCATATCCCCCAGGAGTGTCGTAACCAAATGTGCAGCAGGGCTCGTTGTTATATACTGGGATACCATGATTCAATCTTGAAACTCCTTGTCTGAGTTTTCACTCCAAGGTATATCTGCACTAGAGCCACCCCCAACCTACTCATATCCAGACAGGGATGTATTTCTTGGAAAACTCACCAAATCTTATCGTTACAAATATTCCAAGAAGTTCTTCTATATTATTCCCCAAATTATATCATAGGTTAATGTTCTCTAATCAGAGGTTTTCTAAATCTAGCATCCGTGTTTTTTACTAAACTTCCTTTAATACCAACTGTACTTCCCAGACCCCAGTTTTCCAAAGTTGGTGCAATATTAAATAAAATTGGCATGATAGAAGGAATTATTTCTAGAAAGACCGATCAGGTTTGTATCATTGGAATTACTATATATATTTATTAGTTTTACATTGCATCATGAAATAAAAAACAACATTTTTCCTCCTGTAGTTGGGGTTTGGCTTAGTGGTAAGCACCTCGAAATACTAAATGAAAAAGGGGGTGGAAACCCTATTGGGAACAAGTACTGTAGTGGTACTGTAGCAGCAGCAGTACTATTGATCGGCGGGTAATGGAGCAGCGGCATGGCACTGTAGTAGTGGAGGTACTATACGGTACTGTAGCAGCCGGGTTACTGTTCACATAATGGGTATTGGGCAAAAAATATTGGGCCTATAGGCTATATAATAGGATAAAATCCCACTAGGCCTTCGGGATATGTAATGGGTATCCCTCTACCCAGTTAATAGAGGTATTTTCTTTTCTTTATTAATAAAAATGAGGCGTTGGACCCAACATTTAAAAAAAACAACATTTTGTCTCCTTGGAACGTATTCATCTCTGTTAGACTCTCCCTACAAGACTGTAATGATATAATTTTTCATATCCTGCGAAAAATAAAAAATATTATGGGGTGATCTCAGGTGATCAGTAAGGATAACAATATAGCAGAAATTTTCAAATAGAAGAATAAAAATTAAATGAAATGTATAAGAATAAAACACATTATTTTTAAAATTAAACATTATCATAATATGGAAAAGATAAATCAAATAATTCCATTTACTTAATTACATGGATATTCTACTAGTTGAATAATAACTTTGTTGTGCCCAAGTGATTGCATTTGTTGTCAATAACATGTCACTATGTGTCAACTGATGAAGTAGGGATTGAAGACTAATGGTTGGAGATTCATCATTACATCTGACGATTGATGAGATGGTCTTTAAGTTCAAAGAACTTGTATCAACTGTATACAATGTCACAACAATGTTTGAAGACCATGCATTGTCTTCACAATGCATGAGGAGATGAAGTGATCCATCCACAATCACTAAGTGGATGAAGTGGTGCTAATGAAGTCCATGTACTATTTCTTAGTGCATGTGAATTATAAGAAGAACCAATTTGATCTCTGATTAGATCAACGAAGCACATGGAAGAAATTATGTGATTAAGGAGCTCGGTTGATGATGAAGACCCTTCGTTAATTCCATTCCTAAGTGATGAATAAAGGTTGAAGAGAATTTGAGGAATTCTAATGAAGAAAAAGAAATAAAGAAGAGGAAATGAAGTAGAAGAATGGCTTAAGTGGAATTTGGCATTTTATATTAGGAGTACTTTGTTTCTTAACAAATTCCTTATTCATTTCCTTTTCCAAAAAATAGGCCACCAAGGAGGCCAGCCGAGGGTCATCACCCAAGGCACATGTGGGACTCAACGTCGCCATGCCCATGGGGAACCCTCGAGGCTAGGGCACTCCATGAGGCACAAGGCTGGGCCGTGTGTAAGCCCGGGGCCACGCAGGGGATCAGGTCCTGTGCAGCATGGGCGCCAGAGCGCGTGCCCATGTGTGCATAGTGGGCGCCAATGGTGCGCCCGAGTGGCAGGGGTGGGAGCAAGAGCGCGCCCGCAGAGAGAACTCGGTGCGGGGCGGCACCGAGAGGGGAGAAGTTCAATTGCGGTGAAGGGGGGAGCGATTTTTTGATAAACCACGGAAAAACAGGGAGCCGTTTCGATGTGGGACGTGCAATTTTCACCGGGAGAGAATCCTGGCCGCTCGATCGATCACGCGCCAGATCTCGACCGCACAATCGATCTCGCGCGAGATCTTCTGATCGCGGTCGTCCAATGATCTGATCCGACGGCTGCCACATAGTCTTCCTCGAGCTCAGCCGAGGCACCTCCCGCAAAGCCGCCAATGAACCAGAGGCTACTCGTGTCCGGATTTTGAGTTTCCAGCCACCTCTGAAGGAGCTAAGGCGTCCATACAGTTCGTCCGGCCACACTGACACGATCATGCCTAAAAATGGGTGTGCATGCAACGAGGGGAGCATTTCGAGTTTGGCCGAGGCAAAAGGACGTGCCGAGGCCAAGTGGTTCATGTTTTGCATGAAATAGAAGATAAGAGGCCATGCATGTGTTCGAAATCGCATTCACGTTAAGAAAGGAGAAGGAGAAGAAGTCCGCGTTGAACATAGAGAAAGAAACGTGATTTTCGGATCGCGTTTAAAGATTTTCAAAGAACCACAAATATCGGTGGTTCAAGATTTATCCCACGCGGATGAACCGAGGCCCTCTGCCTATATAAAGAGAGGCCGAGACCTCTATAATGCTGATGATCCTTTGAGAACTCGAGAGTCCCGCGAATCCATCCGAGCTACATGAAGTACCTCTGTGCAGCCTCTTGCGCGACTGAGAATCCTGGAGCCACCCGAGGCCCCGAGGAAGTCCCCTGCGAGTTACCTCTTGCGCGACAAGAAGAAGAGATCGGGCAGTGTACTTGCGCTCCCCGCGAATGGTTACACCCTGTGTGCCCATGGGTGTCACGCCCTGCACGACAGAGGCCGTCCGCACACCCTGCGCAGCTATTGAAGAAGTGAGGCCGCACCCCTTGCGCGCCTCTTTTGGTGTTTGAGTTTGGGTGAATCATATACCACACTTCAGCGTGTGTGTGCAAGGAGGAAGACCCGAGGCTTAGCCTTGTGTGTGCACAAGTGAAGAAGACCATCCTTGAGAAGAAGAGGAGTACACACATAAGTGTGTGAATGAAAAACAACTGATCATTCTAAGTGATTGGTTTTTTGGTGAGCAAGACCAACGAGATCTTTTGAAGACTGTTGAAGCTACATGAAGTTTTGAACAACACCTTTGATGAAGTGAAGTGGAGCCATGATGAATATGATGCTGTGGAGTTGGGGGGGTTTAACCAACTTGTTATTGTGGGGTATAACCAATTACTGTGTAAACATCTTTTGGAATAGTGAAGAATCCGTGTTGGGGGGTGTAACCAACACGGCAAGGAGTAGGTCTTTGTACGGAACCTTGTAAATCCTTGTGTTCTGTGCTTTCATTATCACTGCACCACTAAAAGAGTAGATCTAGGCCTTAACCAGCTGCAGTGGATGAATTGATAATTCAAAGGGAACAATTATTAAAAAGAAAAAGTTATCACTGATTCACCCTCCCCTCTCAGTGATCACAACTGATCCAGGCATTTCAAGTGGTATCAGAGGAAGGTTGCCTCTGTTAGGATCTACTTCTGAGAAAATGGACAATCTAAATTCTATTAATAGTAGGGGTGTCCCTACATTCGATGGAAATAATTATCAGAGCTGGAAAAATCGGATGTTGCCCTACCTTCTATCTCACGGCCTTGACGTTAGAGATGCAGTCTTATTTGGATTCCCTCCTCTTGCTGATGAAGCTTCTATGACACTGGATGAGAAAAGAAATATGGAAGTTGATGGTAAATCTCAAAATTCAATTCTTATGTCACTCTCAGAAAAGGTATACACAAAAGTCATGGGACTCAAGAATGCTAAAGAAATTTGGTAAAATTTGGAAAGTTGTTATGAAGGCAACATGAAAGTCAAGGAAGCCAAATTACAAATTTGGAGAAGCAAGTTTGAAGATGTCAAGATGGGAGAAGAAGAAAATATTGATGATTATTTCACAAGAGTCAATGAAATTGTTAGTAACATTCGGGGCTTTGGAGAAAAGTTGGAGGACTCCACTATTGTTAAAAACTAATGAGAAATTTCCCTGACAGGTTTGACCCCAATGTCTCAGAATTAGAAGACAGAGATGATCTCTCTCTTGATGAACTAAACAACATTCCCATTGCATATGAAATGTGGAAGATCCCAGTATTCAAGAAGAAGATCAAGGATGAGATGGCTTTTGAGGCCATGAGACAACTCAAGATAAAAGATGATGAAGTCCTAGAATCAAGTGATTCTGACAATGAAGAAAAGGATGAAGATCTCAACACGATTATTTCTATTTTATCTAAAACATTTGGAAAAACTAAATTCAGGGGAAAAGGGAAATCACCATCGAGATGTTTCAATTGCAATAACATTGGACACTTTGCTGTTAACTGTTCTAAGAAAATATCTAGTGCTCTAGATATTGAAGATGATAAGTCACAAAAGAAGAAATGGAGTAGATACCCAAGAGAAAGAAACAGATCTGGTTCAAGAAAGAAAAGGATCGTTCCTGGTGAATGAAGAAGCTATGTAAGCAAAGAGGAAGAGTCAGACTTCACTTCAGCCAGTCAATCAGAAGAAGAAACGAATTTTATGGCTCATGTGGAAAAGGGGTTTGACACCTGCAGCAGTGAAGATGATGAAAGTGAACGAACAGATCTCAAACACATATTGAAAGATGAACTAGTGGCTTGCCTTGAACAGAACACTGAACTCAAGAAAGAGAAGAGATTTTTACAAAAGGAAACCAAAAGTATAACTGAGGAGTTGGAAGAATGTATGAAGAAAGAGACAATGTACATTGATGAAATCAAGAGACACAAACTGAAGGTAGCTGAGCTGGACAAGATAGCAAAATATCTTGAGGAGAAATTTCACCTCAAAGAAGAAGAGAAATCAGTGACGCATTCCAAGTGGATTGAAGCACAGAATATATTGACAATGTTGAGAGAAGACTTCAACAAGGCTGTTGAGGTCATGGCAGAATCATCTCATGCTGGTGCTCAGAGGCAAGTCAATTTACCACTAAGTAAATCTCTAAATACATCTGTTATTTCTAACAATGTAGGTTCAAAGATAAAATTGAGACAAACATGGCCTGAACAAACCTGTGTAAAATCATCTTCAATGGAATAAAGGAAATCCTCGGGAAGGACTACTCAAATCTTGGACAGAAAATTACAGCATGACTCTTATCAACAAAGAAGGTCAAGGTTCAGAGGCTACTGCTGGTGTTGTGGTGTGTTTGGACATAAGGCCTATGCATTCTGGTATAACATGTCTCTTCCAAGAATGAGGCATGAGTCAAGGGGGAGAAATCCTGAAACCTAGAGTGTTTTGCAGAAAGCATCAAAACCTCCAATTCAGAACACATTTGACTGCCTGAGTGAAGCTTGTAGAAGATGTGACCAACAAGGTCATAGAGCTGATAAATGTATGACAACTCTTCCGGAACAAAAAGTCAAAGACATGAAAGGGAAAGGCATTCAAGAAAACAATAATGAAATCACATGCTTTGCTAAAGTGGCTTTAAAAGCCAGCAGTAAAACCAAGTCATGGATTCTTGATAGTGGATGCTCATCCCACATGAATGGGGATACAAAAATTTTAAGCAACATTTAAAGTCATGAGGGAGGAATGGTGGTGTTTGGAAATGATCGTTCTCTGAAAATCAAGGGAGTTGGAAAGGCTATGATTGAAACAAAAAATCTAAAATCCAATGATGTGTTGTTTGTTGAAGGATTAAAGCACAACCTACTGAGTGTAATCCAATTATGTGATGATGGACATGAGGTGTTGTTCCATAAGGATTCATGCATCATCAAGAGCTCAAAGTATGGAAAAATCATCACTCAAGGATGAAGAACCACTGGAAACCTATTTCAAATTGGTGAGTCCATCAATTCTTGTTATCTTAGTTCTAAAGATGAAAACAATCTTTGGCACAGAAGACTTGTCCATCTAGGTCAAAGAATTATGAAAAAAAAATTTGATGTACAATATTGTATGAGATCTAACCAAATTAAAGAGAGAAAGAGATGAAATTTGTGACATATGTCAGAAGGGAAAACTGACCCATAGTTCACACAAAGGAGTAGATATCATGTCTACTGGGCCTCTTGAACTTATTCACACAGACATATGTGGACTGATGAGACAAAAGTCTACAAGAGGAGATATCTATTTTATAACATCCATTGATGATTACACTCGGATGACCAAAGTCATGTTCATGAAACACAAGTCAGAAGCAATCATGATGTTCAAAAACCTCAGGAGGCGGGCTGAGAAAGAACTTGGAATCTGTATCAAGAAAGTGAGATCAGATAATGGAAAAGAATACACTTGTGATAATTTTGAAAGCTATTTGGTAAATCATGGAATCAAGCATCAATATAGTACACCATATACTCCACAACAAAATGGAGTGGCTGAAAGGAACAATCGAAGCTTAGTTGAAATGGGGAGGACTATGTTGGCTGAGCACAATATATATAAGTTTTTCTGGAGAGAAGCAGTATGCACAGCTATACACATACAAAATAGATGTCTTCTAAGACCAGAAACACAAATGACAGCCTATGAAATGTGGTTTAACAGAAAACCAACTGTTAAGTACTTCAGAGTCTTTGGCAGTTCATGCATCATCAAGATTAAAAACATTAATCTGGGAAAGTTTGAGGAAAAAGCAGAAGAAGGAATCATCATGGGATACCAACCTGATGGAAAAGGCTACAGATGCTGGAATAAGAGGTTGAACAAAATGATTGACTGCAGTGATGTCAGAATAATTGAAAACAACACCAAACCATACACTGTGTATAATGATGACTCAATGAATGACACAACCTTGGAACAAAAGAATGATGAATTAACTGAGCCAACACCAACTGCTGGTGAGATCAAATCTGAACACACCAGTGATGAAGAGGAAGGTAATGAAGATGGAAGATGGAGATACAATAAATTAAAGAAACATGTCGACACAGAAAATTTCCTTGGTAACCCACAGTCCTTAGTAAAAACTAGGAGATGTTTGAGATTGGAAGATAACACTGCATTGGTTTCTCAAGTGGAACCTCACACAGTGGCTGAAGCAGTTGAACATGAGGAATGGATACAAGCTATGCATGAGGAACTCAATCAAATAGAAAAGAACTCCACTTGGTATCTTGTGCTAAGGGCCAAAAATAAAAATTTAATTGGGACATAGTGGGTTTTCAGAAACAAACTCAATGAGAAAGGGGAAGTTTCAAGAAATAAGGCCAGGCTTGTATGCAAAGGGTATTCACAAATGGAAGGAATCGACTTTGAAGAAACGTTTGCACCAGTTGCAAGACTGGAGACTATCAGAATGTTCTTAGCAGTTGCAGCACACAAGCAGTACAAGGTTTATCAGATGGATGTGAAATCTACATTCCTAAATGGAGATCTTGAAGAAGAAGTGTATATAGAAAAACCAGAGGGATTTGTGCTAGAAAAAGATGGTAGCATGGTATGCAGATTGAAGAAAGCATTGTATGGGTTAAAGCAGGCTCCCGGAGCCTGGTACTCAAAGCTGGATGGTGGTCTTAAGAGCATGAAGTTTGTGAAAGGAACAGTTGACAGTAATCTCTATGTCAAAGAAATGGCCATTGGTACTCTCATAGTCATTATCTATGTGGATGATATTATTTTTGCTGGTGACAAGGAAGGACTATGTGAAGAATTCACTGAGTAGATGAAGAGAACCTTTGAAATGTCCATTCTTGGTCCAATGACATATTTTCTAGGATTTCAGGTGGAACAAAGGAAAAACTCTATATTTCTTTCACAAGAAAAGTATGCAAGGGACATAGTGAAAAGGTTCGTAATGGAGAATGCAAAGGAAGTCTCAACACCCATTTCTTTTGGAACCAAACTATGCCAGGATGAAGAAGGAAAAAATGTTGATTAGAAAGAGTTCAGGAGAATTATTGGAAGTCTCCTTTATTTCACGGCCTCAAGGCCTGATATAACATATGCAGTGACTTTGTGTGCAAGATTTCAATGTGACCCAAAAGAATCTCACTTATCAGCAGCTAAAAGAATCTTGAGATATGTGAAAGGAACCCTCAACTATGGACTCTTATACAAACACAGTACAAACATAATGTTGTTGGGATTCACTGATGCTGATTGGGCTGGTGATTGCACCGATAGAATTAAAGCTGAAAAACCATTGAGGATCTTATGTGATAATCAAACTGCAATTGCCTTGTCTAAGATTCCTATACAACACTCCAGATCAAAGCATATTGATATAAAATATCATTTCATCAAAGAATGGGTCGCCTGTGGAGATATCAATCTCGACTACATTTCTACTCACGATCAGGTGGCAGATATTTTCACCAAAGCTATGCCTACAGAAAGATTTGTTGAGCTAAGGTTGAAACTTCATGTTCAGCCTTCTCCTCTCACTTGAGGAAGAGAAAGGTCCCTCCTTATTCCCTAAATTTATATGTTTCTGTACTGACATGCAGGGAATTGAAGGAGATGAGTGCATCCCTTGAGGGGGAGCATTAGTTGCTGAGTCAAGTGGTTATGCATTTTGGGAATGACTTCCTATTCATCCCTTTGCATTTGTTGGCCAATAAGGGGGAGAAATAATCATCACTACACATTGTGACATTCTTTAAAATGTGCTTCAGAGTATTGACAACCAAATACAAAGGGGGATATTGTTGTGCCCAAGTGATTGCATTTGTTGTCAATAACATGTCACTATGTGTCAACTGATGAAGTAGAGCTTGAAGACTAATGGTTGGAGATGCATCATTACATCTGACGATTGATGAGCTGGTATTTAAGTTCAAAGAACTTGTATCAACTGGATACAATGTCACAACATTGTTTGAAGAGCATGCATTGTCTTCACAATTCATGAGGAGATGAAGTGATCCATCCACAATCACAATGTGGATGAAGTGGTGCTAGTGAAGTCCATGTACTATTCCTTAGTGCATGTGAATTAGAAGAAGAACCAATTTGATCTCTGATTAGATCAACGAAGCACATGGAAGAAATTATGTGATTAAGGAGCTCAGTTGAAGATGAAGACCCTTTGTGAATTCCATTCCTAAGTGATGAATAAAGGTTGAAGAGAATTGGATGGATTCTAATGAAGAAAAAGGCATAAAGAAGAGGAAATAAAGTAGAAGAATGGCTTAAGTGGCATTTGGAATTTTATATTGGGAGTACTTTGTTTCTTAACAAAGTCCTTATTCATTTCCTTTGCCAAAAAATAGGCCGCCAAGGAGGCCAGCTGAGGGTCATCACCCAAGGCACATGTGGGACTCAACGTCGCCATGCCCATGGGGAACCCTTGAGGCTAGGGCACTCCATGAGGCACAAGGCTGGGCCGTGCGTAAGCCCGGGGCCACGCAGGGGATCAGGTCCTGCGCAGCAGGGGCGCCAGAGCGCGCGCCCGTGTGTGCATAGTGGGTGCCAGTGGCGCGCCCGAGTGGCAGGGGTGGGCGCAAGAGTGCGCCCGCAGAGAGAACTCGGTGTGGCGCGACACCGAGAGGGGAGAAGTTCAATTGCGGTGAAGGGGGGAGCGATTGTTTGATAAACCACGGAAAAACCGGGATCCGTTTCGATGTGGGACGCGCAATTTTCACCGGGAGCGAATCCTGGTCGATCGATCGATCTCGTGCCAGATCTCGACCGCACGATCGATCCCGCGCAAGATCTTCTGATCGCGGCCGTCCAAAGATCTGATCTGACGGCTGCCACATCGTCTTCCTCGATCTCAGCCGAGGCACCTCCCGCGAAGCCGCCGATGAACCAGAGGCTACCCGTGGCCAGATTTCGAGTTCCTAGCCACCTCTGAAGGAGCTAAGGCGTCCATCCGGTTCGTCTGGCCACACTGAACATGATCATGCCTAAAAATGGGTGTGCATGCAACGAGGGGAGCATTTCGAGTTCGGCCGAGGGAAAAGGACGTGTCGAGGCCAAGTGGTTCTTGTTTTGCATGAAATATAAGAGAAGAGGCCATGCATGCGTTCGAAATCGCATGCACGTTAAGAAAGGATAAGGAGAAGAAGTCCGCGCTGAACAGAGAGAAAGAAACATGATTTTCGGATCGTGTTTAAAGATTTTCAAAGAACCGAAAATATCGGTGGGTCAAGATTTATCCCACGCGGATGAACCGAGGCCCTCTGTCTATATAAAGAGAGGCCGAGACCTCTGGAATGCTACTGATCCTTTGAGAACTCGAGAGTCCCGCGAAGCCATCCGAGCTACGTGAAGTACCTCTGCGCAGCCTCTTGCGCGACTGAGAATCCCGGAGCCACCCGAGGCCCCGAGGAAGTCCCATGCGCGCTACCTCTTGCGCGATAGGAAGAAGAGCTCGGGCAGTGTACTTGCACGCCCCGCGCTTGGTTACACCCTGCTTTCCCACGGGTGTCACGCCCTGCGCGACAGAGGCCGTCCTCACACCTTGCGCGGCTATTGAATAAGTGAGGCCGCACCCCTTGCGCGCCTCTTTTGGTGTTTTAGTTTGGGTGAAGCATATACCACACTTGGGCATGTGTGTGCAAGGAGGAAGACCTGAGGCATAGCCTTGTGTGTGGACAAGTGAAGAAGACCAAACATGAGAAGAAGAGGATTACACACTTAAGTGTGTGAATGCAAAAGAACTGATCATTATAAGTGATTGGTGTTTTGGTGAACAAGACCAACGAGATCTTTTGAAGACTGTTGAAGCTACTTGAAGTTTTGAACAACACCTTTGAAGAAGTGAAGTGGAGCCATGATGAAGATGATGCTGCAGAGTTGGGGGGGTTTTACCAACGTGTAATTGGGGGGTATAACCAATTACTGTGTAAACATCTTTTGTCATAGTGAAGAATCCGTGTTGGGGGATGTAACCAACACAGCAAGGAGTAGGTCTTTGTACCGAACCTTGTAAATCTCTCTGTTTTGTGCTTTCATTATCACTTCACCACTAAATGAATAGATCTAGGCCTTAACCAGCTGCAGAGGTTGAATTTATAATTCAAAGGGAACAATTCTTAAAAAGAACAAGTTATCACTGATTCACCCCTCCCCTCTCAGTGATCACAACCGATATAGGCATTTCAAACTTGTAATTCCAATAGAAAATATCATAATGATGGAATGCATAATGTAGGACATCATAACCACATAATCATGTCTTCATGCCAAGACTTAAAATAAAAAAATTCAATTCCTTGAGTCAAGACACTATATTGTCCAATGATACGTATTGACGCATCATGAATTGATATCAGGCTCCACCCGTCTCTAACGATGTCCATGTCATTCCTCATATGAAAAGAATTAAACATAACAAAACATTCATATTAAAACTAGCATAGAGATTGTCAATAAATTAACCATAAACCATTAATGGTATAAAAATAGCACATCAATGGTAAAAAATATCACAAAACATCAGCAAAATATTGAATATTGTATCGTAATAAATCATCTTCAAACACGTGTAAAATCAAACAAAGGATATTGGCAATGATGAAATCAAAGCTATTTGAGAGAAATTATTTCTATTTTTAAGCATATATAATTCCTCTATAATTAAAAGAATACATTTATATAGAAAATAATATTATTATATTTTAAGGGATGCGTCAATGGTGTTACAATGGAAGAAAATTTCTGAAATTGCTATATAAGTTAAAGAAACATTCATTTCATAGTTTTATCGAAATGGTTGTAAAGGATCTAGTTTGGAAAATGACGGAAATATTACTTTACCAAAATCGTATAAAAATTTCAAAAATGGTATAAATGAATTTAAAACATAGAATAGGAAATAGTAAAAATGTTTTTAAATACATTTTATGAAACACGGATGTGGATGTTAAAGCGGTCCCAATAGATACTCATGTATAAACAACCTCGAATAATGAAGAGAATTAATAATTAACCCTTACCTTGTAGATTTCCTCAATAGATGGTATGTTAACCTCCAATAATAATAGTTAAATAATTATTATTAAATTATATAGGAACATCATTCATAAATATGATATCATATATGATCCTATAAAATTGCTTTGTTAATAATATTTCAGTAGTATCATTGTTTTGGGTCTTAACTGATTATTTTTTTTATAGGTTTGGTTACATAAGAATTGTTTTTATGGATACGATGTATATGTTTCATATCCAAAATGATATTAATTTCATTAACATTATTTTTAATAAGAAATGGAAATTATTTTTGAATGGTTATGATGGGGAATGAATTTCATCACATTCGTGGGGACGGTTATCCGTACGTACGAATGAGTGTCGATATCATTCTAGTGATGGTGAAATCGTATTCAATTGGATGTTATATCATATATACAGAATCATTAACATGTTATATTTAGTATTTACATTAGTTTAACGCATTATTATATCCATTCTAATAATGTAGTGTTTGAATAACAATCAACACCATGAAGTGGAGATGGTAAGTCGTACGTACGCACGTATGGTGACTTGACATTCATAGGATGTATTGAATAATGAATATGATTGTACCAATTTTATAATAAAATATGAGAATGTATAAGGTACTAGTGTTATTATTTTTCTATGGAAAAAACTAATAAAGAGGAAGTGGTAGAATAAATGGACTTAGAAAGAGGTGGTTAAATTATTACCTCTTTTTCAGGTGTTTCCTTTTGAGTCGATCCAAATGGTTCTTTAGGATGGATTTATGATCAATGTAATGTCACTAGGTTGATTTGAGGGTAGTTCAGAGGATATTTGAGCAGGTGTTTTCTGAGCCAAATGGCATTGGAGGTGTGATTTTCAGAGAAGGGGAAGTACCCTTTTATAAGAGAGGTGAAGGTCACTTTTGGAAAAGTTGAAATATTTTTTTATTATACAAACATATTCAGTTTATAATGTCCCCAAAATGAGTTATTGATATTATAATGTGGGTATGGGTCGAAAAACCCTCATCCAATATGTTTTAGACAGGTTTTTGTCTGCATATTAACCTTATCATTTATATTTAACTCCCAGTTAAATAGTTTAACTTTTACTATGTATTCATGTATTACTATAATTAATTGTTAATAAACATACAATAATAAGCCAAGAGAACCCAAAGTGGTGAATTATTGATATATAAAACCATATATAATTATTTTGGATGAACCTTATATTTTTATGAATATTATATAAATTAATAATATAATATTTGTTTTATAAACTCATTTTGGTCAATTTTGACACTATTTGTTTTTTTTAATTCATAACAATTTATAACTTCAAAAAAATTATTTAATCATTCCTAACTTGTCATATTAACCTATAATGTTTGTGGAATTCATCATAAGTCTCCATTAACATTTTTTTACACATTTATAATATCAATTATTTCAATCATTCATTAGTAAGGTAATTACTACATCATCATTGTCTCATGAATAAATTTAATGATTAAATGTATAAAAATTATAAATTAAATACCCTTATGTAGGAAATATTTTTATCCTTCCAATAAAAATTTATAGTAAAAATTATCTTATGTATAATCCAATATTAAATATGGTTTAGTTATTAAACATTGAATATAATGCTTTGAACTCCTTTTAAATAAAATAACAATAAAAGTACCAATCTAATACTAATGGACCAAAAGAATGATATGTTAATCCTAAGGTAGATTTTTTTCAAAATAAACGTATCCAATAGAATTAGGACATGTGTAAGGGTAACTATAAAATCATTTTTTAAATTTAATTTCTCTATTAACATTTTATGGGGGTAAATAAAAGTCAAAAGGTATTATTCAGATTTTTTTTATATTATTAAAAAAAATTAATTATTGATTTCAACCATTTCTATCAGTTTTTTGAAATAATATTCAGAGAAGTGGTAGAATTTATATTTATGAAAATTTGAAAATGCGCCTAGAAGTTGGGTAAAATATGGTAAAACGTTAAATAAAATTTTTATATTTAAAATATTATTATAAAATGACACCAATGATTTAAATTTAACATATATTGGAATTATTTATAAATCTTTACCGAATATAAATTTAAATTAAATAACTAATTATATAAATAAAATGTCTGTTTTAAACAATAATGGTGTTTTTTCAGTATTCATAAAAAATAAATGTTTTCAGAGAAATATGAAAAATTCACCCTAATCTAATTTTTATTTTCCAAAATCAAAAATGATGTCCATTTTGAAATATAAATTTTAAAAATTATAAAAATTGGTTATTAATATTCCTAAAAACAAGTTTGATTGGTCATAGTGTGTTAAAACATGAAGTTTAGTACAACACAAGGTATTAAATTATTTGAAGGGAAACATACAGTTGAAACTATGGATGTTATATTATATCGCATTGTATAGACTACCATAGGATTAGGTCAATGTATTAGTGACATAGAAGATTACATCATCTACTTCTAGTGAATATTTTGATGTAGGATGAGACAACCCTGGACATCATGATATGGATTCCCAAATCCCAGATAAGTCAAGATGAATTTTTTACAGTTCAATAACTAATCAATGTGGAAAGTTTCCATTCAATCTATGATAATGTCAATGTAGATGAATTAGGTGAGATTAATGTCAATGATATTTTAAGAAAATGTGATGTTTCTTATTGTATCATATTAGATATGGAATCATGTTTTGTCATCATGGTTTTGGAATGGATAGAAAATGATTTGGGGTCTAAAATAAAACATTTCATAGAATACCTTTTGTAGACTGATGGATAGTCACATAGGATGATGTAGATCATGAATGATATTATTTGGGCATGTGTCTAAGACTTTATAATAACATGGGATGACCACCTTGGATTTGTGTAGATCATAAAAAATAACATTTTTAGGTTTATATTAAATTGAAATTCATTGATATACTTTACATATGCATGTGTTTATCACCATTATGTAGGGATGAGGCTAGTGACGTATCAACCATCAGGTCATGTATGGTGAATTAGACATTTACTAGGGTGTAGTTGATCCAAAAGTTGTTCATTACTACAAAAAACATACAATAATCAAATACTTATTTATAGATGTGACCATTTAAGTTCATTGTGGGTAGATGGAATTTTGTATAGGTCTCACATTAGGTACAACCTCAATATTTATAAGGTAAAGTGAGGTTGGGACTATGATTTAGGGGACCATTTTTTATTATCAAGAAAAACTAAGTAGTGGATTACAGAATAGATTATACTCAAGGATAACAAGTTATTTGTTACTTTTTAATTCTCCCATTGAAATTATATGTATGATCAAGATCTTATGTATTTGGCCATTGTGAGTATGTTGTGTAGGAACAAGCTAGGTCATTCAGGGATCATTTCTCTGAGATCATGAACTAGATTTAGAAAGTGTTTCGTGGGATGATGGTAACACTTGTTGGTGTTCTATAGAATCCTGATCGTATCCCTGAGGAGAATATGGAGTTGGAACTTGTGTGAATGCACATTGTCCATAGTTATTCAAGAAGAAATGATATTGAAATTTCTATTGGTTATGAATCCATTAGAGAGTAATATAGTAACTGAAAAAATAGTTTAGGTAAATTACTCTATGATTTAAGTCCATATATATATATATATTATTGTAATTAGTTTCTTATGTGATGTCCCAAGGGACATCAATATGGGTTTGGAGTGTTTTGGAGACTTCTAAAGGGGTGTAAATTTTACCATATTAGGAAAAAATATGGTTCGCCGTAGGAATATCTATATCCTGTAAGAGAGGAATATTAGGTGGAACACGGTTTGTGGGAAATTAGATCTAACCATGCGACATTCTATAGGAAATTATGTGATATAGTGGTAATGAAAAAATTAATGTTTTGAGATATGTTTACAAAACATTTTAGCTAATCAACGAAAGAAAATTCAATTAGTTATAAATATGAATTTAAAACCAAAACCATCATAAAATGCCTCATTATCACTAAGAATCCCAGATATCTTTTTCTTATGAACATTACTATAGAATCAATTGGGATTCCTCCCCCACTAAAGACCAATTATGGTGGATCTATGGGCTTGGTCTCAGGATAAATCATGTTAAGATTTTTTTATTTCAATTTTCTAGGTGTATCCTTGTGATCTCATCCCGTTCACAAGAGATGGTTCACAAATCCATGCTATTTCATATATATCTATGTGTTCATTCATGATAAAATGGAGAAGTAATTTTAAATTGATGGATATAAATTAGATCATGAGATATAATAACATTCTCTTACACTGCACATAAATCATCCATTAAATATAGTTTCCATTGGCTGATTTCAATTGATTTTAAGACTATATCTCAATCACCTTCTTAAATATCATTATTTAATTTCATTTATAATAAATTTAGATTTTCTATAAGAATTATAAATATGAAAATTGATTTCATATTTAATCATAGTGGAGAGTGGTTTTTAACATCAGTGTTCATGATATAAGATGTTCCAATCCATTTAAGGACAATGAATGTGTTATTTTCTAGATATGATTTCATGTGTGTTTCTAGTTTCTAAGAATCATTCTCAATATGATATATTGTAGGATTTGTGCTATGCATTATTATGTATATGTGGATGGACTATGGAGTTTATTATTATAATATCAAATGAAATAAATATTGGTGTGGACTAGTCATAAATATTATTGGGATCATGTGGATGTTATGGAAATAAAGATGGGGGGCTAGACAAGAGATATGTGTATTATAGGCATGTTTCATCACCAAATGTAGAAATTGGGTAAGATGGTTTTATGGCCTGAACTGTGGTAAATATAGGACATAATGTACTTATTCCATCACCCTTGAGATAGAATGGATATAAATTCATAGTGGCTTTACCTATGGCTTGTTATACATCTAAATCCTTAGGGATATAGGGTGGTCATGTGGCTGATCCATGATCATCAATTTTTTTATAAATTTTCTTTTAATATGGTGATAATGAAGGTACATGTGACGGTTTTGGAGGCCTGGTTTTCCCATGATCTCATGGAATATGATTTATGTGTTACTTTCCTAATGTTTTACTAATTTTCATACAATAAACCTCTTAATCATGAGAGATTTTGTTAGGGACACAATGGTGGGGTCCCACTGTGTTTATAATGGAACCCATCATGGTCATTGAATAGAACATACATAATTTATGATATGCGATAGAGGGTAGGTCAGTCTCACAAAAAAGGTATGTGAGGATAATAAGGTTGGCATTTGGAAGTAGTATGCGGAAAAAATCATGATAGATGTTGTGGTGTCATTATTTATTAAATATATCATTTTCTTACTGCATGGAATGACCTATCACATTCAAGGTCATTAGTTAATTACATTATATTATTTTATGATACGTAAAATTAATCATGTATTAAAATGCTTTTATTTTGATATCATACGAATTTTTAGGTTTTTTGTATTCATTATTATTAATATGATGTTTATTTAATGATAATCATGGTATAGTATACCCATTGTCCCATTCATATTCATATTTCAACTATAAAACATCATGTAATGTGGGAGGTTCCCCTGAGTTTATGCAGCTCAATAGAATAGACCAGCTAATTTGGGTTGGCAGGTGTTACAATATATATATCTATACTATCTAATTTGTATTTTTTGGTTGTATTGCCTAATGGTATAGAACTTCTTTGTCATATATTTTAAAATTTAGGGTCCCAATAACTTATTTTATCAAACATTATTCTAATTTTTTATACATCTATATATATATTCTTATTGTGAATCACTATGAATACTTTTTGTACTCTAGTGGAAGTTGTTTTCTTCTTAGAACACGAACAAAAGATTATATTAATATATATTTTTTGTCAATGGATAAATCTCTCAACATGTTCTCCAATGTCTATATATTTTACATAGATTTTACATCACTATATTGATGATAGATCATACTTAAGTTCAACTATATGATTAATGAATATTGGATAATTGTATTGAATTTTGACATTATCCATAGACATTAATCAGATATAAATTATTTTTGGGCTCCACTTAGCCTCACCACTTATCTATTGTATATATTTTCAAGTTCATCAGGTGATAATAACTCAAAAATAGGAAATAAATGAGTATTTTTTAAATTAAATTCTACCAAAACCCATCTAGAATTATTCCAGTTTATTTCCTTTGGATGTCCCATGAAAATTTCCATGGTAGTTTTATCCCATTTCCATAATGGTTGGGTTAATGGTTTCATCATCCATTCATCCTTTATTTACTTCATTCATTCACATATTACCATATCAAGAACTGTGGTAAATATTCCTCAATATCCTTTATCATATTTCTTGGAACATATTTTTAATAAGGATATTATACATATTTGTGTTCCTTGCATGGATAGAAAATGTTAATCCATGATAATCTTTAAATATCCCATTCTCTATTTCTGTATCTGATGCTACACATAGTCAAGTCCTATGTCTAAAACTTACTTTTTCATTATCATTACACTATGTTGATTTTACATTCCTTATAAAATTATTCATTTTTATATCTACACGGAATCCCTTTTATATTTAGTAATCTTATACAAATGCAAGGTTGAGGAATAATTTGTGTAATGTAGGATGTGGTTTCTTCATTTATGATTACCATGTATATCATTTTAAAAATTATAAATAGTTGGTTAGTCTCAATATTTATCATGGATAAATTAAAATGTCATTTTCTGCATAAGGAATATACCACATTATTCTTTTTTCAAAAATAATAATGGATTGATCAATTATAATCCTTGATGTTATTTGTCCACCTTCGTTGGTGCATGTTGAGAACCATCTCTATGAATATGTAATTCATAATATTTTTACCCATATATATTTTGTACTTATGTCTAAAAAGATGATTTCTAAAAATATTTAATGAAAGGATTTCATTATACAAATACATTTAATTCATTAGATATTTATTCTCATTGATAATTAAATTTCAATAGCTGTAGCCATTCACATTATCATATTTCTAATGGTACAACAAAATACGTTCATTAAAAAATCACTTTAAAACAAAAATAATTCTTAATATATATTTAATGTGACAACATGAGAAGTTATTATCCTCTAATTAAACATATTTATGGTCTCATTACATTAATATGTCTATAATAGTTTCACATGATTTCGTGTTACCATGGTTTTTAGATTGAAAATAGTTAGTTTTTTTAATATGTTGTAATGTACCTAGACAATTTGATGATATTGTGAATCTATATTATAGATACATTGTGTGGATTACCTCAACCACCTTTTTATTAATTGGAATAGTAAATATACACTTATTAATTTAAATATTCCATTAGAGTGATACTTTATCTATTGGAAAATAAAATTAATTGTAACTTGAACATAAGTTTACATTTCTAAGTGAATTGATCATAGTAATCAGAATCACCTCATGTTCATGATTACTTTTTAGAAATATGATAAAATTTTGTATTAATACTACCAATATATTTTCATGGTAATGATTAATGAGTTTATACATTAAATAAAAAATATTTTCTGTGAAAAGGGTAGACTAAATTGAATTACTAGAAACTCATAATGTCTATACCATGTTTGAAAATAATTCATGTCAATATATTCAATATAAAATATTAATTGATGATATCCCAATATAAGAACTTATTTATTAATGTATAGGGACCCATATAAATGATTCAACTATTCATCAATTCATTTCATGCGATAAATTATGTTTTTTTCAGTTTCTAATAGCTATTTCATAGGTGAAATGACCCATTATTATTTTCATAGATAAGACTGATACACCCCCTGGTCAAGCAATTATACCTATTAATCATATTTCAAAATTGAAATATATTTATTCATTAATTTATTTAGTTTAATGTCATCCATTATATAGGAATGTGTGGATATTGATAGTGTTTCATGTATACGATATGTTGAAAAATAGACATCTCAATTAAGAATAAGTTTAGTAAACTCTTTAGAGAATATAATATCATATTCTCCTTCAACAGGAATTCCTTTAAAGGGGATTCTCTCATTTTGTCTCAATAATTTGACCACACTATTGTTTTATATAAGGAAACAATATCATCACCTAAAAAGGTTTATCAGAAGGATATTTATTCTCTTCCTAACAGTTATATAGAATCTAAGGATGGGTTAGGATATGGAAAGTGATCTCCTTGTCCAAATAATTGATGTGGTTTTTCTATAAATATGACCACTCATGAACATTCATAACATAACATTACATTAAAATGAGTATGATATGACTTATTGGGACATTAATTCCACAAATATTTGATAAGGATTATCTATATTAATGAGGTTCAATAATTTCCTTATTTTAAATTTTCCATGATAACTCCACCTCCAAGTTTTGATGTGGTTTTTGAATATTTTAAATATTTTTTCATGATATGAATGAATGAATAGAACAATAATGAAATAGTATTCTCGGATATTGTTCAATTAATCAATAGAATACATGACACCATTTTATTATCACCCACATTAGAATTAGTGATAACATAATCTCATCCCTTATCTTTTTCCTATGGGGATTCTCATAATTGGTTATTTCAAAAACCCCTTTTAATATTGCATCAAATTTTAGAGTGTTCTTATTCCCTATAAAATAAAAATTGGAAAATATACCAATGGTTGATCATAACCTCATGTTATTCTATCACAACATTGAGATTATTTACCTCGCTTTGTAATTAAATAGTTTTATCCACATCCTTTCCACACATGAAACATATTCTTCTTCCCATAATAAACATTATTGGATAATTATTCCTTCAATTATTGCATTGGATATATTGAATTATATTTCTACCCTATAGATTATCAAATGATACTACTGATATTAATAATATTATCCATTTCATATCTTCATTCTGAACTGGAACTCTGAGAATCTCTAATTTACATATTAATTTTAATGTAACCATTGAAAATTTCCACATATATATCCATGACATGAATAATTAAATATTTTTGATTACATGGATTTAATCTACTGAGTAATAGGTCAACCTTACTTTCATAATAATTTTAAAAAATATAGGCATATCCTGAATCAATTGTGATTATTTCTTCACATGACTTCATATGTACTTTTTCATTTTTCACGAGTTCTATGAATTCCCTATCCATTTTTTCAGGGAGATTATGATAAAATTATTTAGTAAATAATATCCTACATAATCCATTCATTCCATGATCTCAATATCTTATATGGACTTTGTATTCTTGATTATGGTCCATAATTGACTGAATTCTCTCACGGTTTGATAGATGATGATAGTGAGTATCTCTAACTCAAATCATTGGTGGACAGAATATTTTCCCTACTGAGTTTATCAATTTTTAAAAAATTAAGGGATTATAATATCTTCTATAAGCATGATTACTTTTTCTTATAGAAGAATAAATTGAAACATATTCTACCTTTTTATAAGTACGGTGTTCAACATGATACATGTTATTAATCTTAACATGAGTAATCATTTCTATTATTTTCATGGTTTCATTTACTCCTTATCATATCATAATACATTTTTATATAAGGGTAACCATTAAATTAATCAAAACATGTATTTTCGACATGATTATTCCTATTATTATCCATTTTCTAAAATAAATGAACCCTTGGGATGAGAATTCTAAAAATAACAAATTTATAAATGTAATAATATGTACATGGAAAATATAACCCATGAATTACATAAATATTAATGAATATGAATTTTTTGGGTTTATTCTATTTTAGTTATGTTCATCTTCGAATTATGTTCCTTAATAGAACTACTTGTACACTACATTATCATAGTATGTTATTCCTTTATAATGTTTGTATTATTCGTATTAATATACTGTGTTATATCCCCCAATAATGTCAAATCGTGTTCCCAGTAAGGAACACAACTCTAACACAATGTGAAGATCGGGTAAATAAACTTCCATCCCATTTTATGATTATTAACCCAATGTCAATCTATACAAGATCAATATAATAATTTAGTATCTAGGTGGTGATGTAATTATTTTTAGAAAGCAAACATCATACATTACCAATATTTAAGCTGTTTTCATACACTAAGAAATATCCTTAGAGTTTTTACTAATTCTTTCTAAACCTAAGAAAAAATATGTATTGAATCAAACTATAGAAAACCAAATTTAATTAAACAATTTATTATATTACTTTCAATATAAAGATAACATCTATATAATTAAAATATCAAGAGGTCTTGTCTTTTTGAAGAATAGTTAATAAAGACATCAACATAAACATAATTGATATAATCTTGATAGTCATCATTTTAGTCTCCAAAAATTTATCAAAGCACTATATAAACATTTAACACAATGTAGGATAACATATTGATATATATAATAAAATTATTAATCTAAAAATTATAATAAGATAATAATAATTTTATATCATGAACTTATGTATTACATTTGATGAAATATGGTTTTCCTGATAACATAAAAGGTGATAATATCATACAATATCATAGATATCTGGAATGATAAGAAGGTATAATAATATCATGTGATAATAGAATTGTGCAACCCATGTTAAATATTACATCATTATAAGATTTCAATGATCACCTCACAGACAACAAAACATATTGTGATTGGCTATCTGCCTGTGCACCAAACATGATATCTCATGACATGAAAAAATTAGAAAATTCAATTAGGGGTATATTATTTCAATCCCATAAATAATTCTCATAACATGTACGTTCATATTTACCCCATATATTAAAATAATACATATGACATAATCAAAATAAGAAATCCATAAAGATGAAATCGGGTATATAGTATTATCATAGGGTAAAAAAATTCATTCTTAATTATTACCAATAAATAAGTTAATAAATAATTCAATGAAATTAATGAATTAATAAAGACGATAACATCTTGAAAATAAAATATATGTGAATTGAATATATTAATATAGTACATAATCTTTTTCAAAAATAAAATACTTACGATAGTTTAAATTAAAATGTTAATGATATTTTAAATGGTATATGAGAATAATTTTTTATAAAAAACAATAAATTATCCAAAATGGATTTAAAAAAAATTATTTTTTCACTTTATGAATAAAAAAATTTAATGACGTTTTTTATTAAATAATTCATGTAATGGATATGTTCCCTTTAATTAGGTTTTATCTATGAATAATGTAATGCCTCGACCATAGTTACCCAGATGCGATGCATTATTAACTAATATTGGCATGATAAAATTAATTATTTACTGAAGGAACAATCATTTTATAAGTCTAGGAAAATATATTACATACATTAATGTTACATTTCACATTAAAAAAATAAATCAAAACGTAAATCATCCTCTGAGAACGTCATTAATCTCCTAGCTTAACCATGATTATCAATCATAATAAATTTCTTGGAATCCATGGAAAATAAAAATTAATAAAGGGATTAGATCAAATGCTCATTAAGAGTAAGAAATACAATGGAAGATAACATAAACATTGAAGATGGTGAATAATTTAAAACACATGCCTTTAAAAATAATAAAAATGAACAATTTTTCGACAAAATATGAAATGTGTAAATAATGACATAATAAAACATAGCCATGGGGTTTCTATTTATTTAATAACAACATGAACCATGAATAATATTTTTATAATGATGGAATGTATAATTCTGGACATTCTGATACATTTTACCAAGGCCTCGGCCAAGACATCTAAAAATGATTACGGCCTCGACCAAAAAATATATCAAATTTGGGAAAGGCCTCGACCAATTCCACATATAATTGTTTCATGAGACCTACTGATGCACTAAGGTGCTATAGCGGTCTCCACCCTTCACTTAATAAGAAAAATAAATTCCTCATATGAAAAGGTTTAAACATAACATAAGCAATCGTATTAAAACTAGAATATGAAATGTAAATTCATTAACCATAAACCATTAATGTTATAAAAATAATACATCCACAGTAAAATATATCAAAAAACATTAAATACAATATTGAATATTTGTATCATTATATGTCAACTTCAATCATGTTTAAAAGCCCTAAATGGATGTTGACATAGATGAAAATGATTTGTAAAACTCCTAGAAAGAAATATCCCTTTTTCTGGAAAACATTTAAAAGTAATACATTTATAAAGGAAGTAATTTAAAAGATATTTTTGAATCAATGTGTCCCATACGACATTGAATCTTTAGAAAAGAATTGTCATTTAAAAAATTCATGCATATATAAATAAATTCTTAAAATAATTTTGAGAACATGGGTATTTATTAAAATGATTTAAAAAGATAAATCATTAAAAAATTTACAATGATGATCTAGTTAAATATCACCTACAATAAAACCATAAATATTTATTTTTAAGACATTTTTATGAAATAATGGTATTGATGGTAAATATGTCAAAGTAAATACATACACATAAATAATCTCGAATAATAATGACATTGAGGAAATAACCCCTACCTTGCACTTTCATTTGGTGGAGGGTATGTTTAAACTACTCTATAATGACCATAGTATGTTATTAAATAATATAAAATCCATATTAATATATATTATTTCATAATTGATTAATTTATGACATTATTATACCTGTTAATTAACGATTTTCATGTTAAATTAATTTTTTTAGTAATAATCACTTTATTTATTGTGTGTGTTTTATATTATTGTTCTTGACCGTATCATTTAGATCATGACTTACATACCTTTAGAATATAAAACGTGATTTATTATATATATTTATAATATAAATATTTATAATTTATAGATATATGATATGGAAAACACCATTTATGTAGATGGTATTCCGTACGTATGCAAAATCGATGTTTCTATTTTCATATCGCATAGAATGGAAGTATGTGAATAAGATATATGTAATTATATATATATATATATATATCAATCTATGTATCTATTATGTTTCACTATTATGTAATATATTACATAATTATTAATACTATATATTTTTATAGTCATCAGTGAATGGTGAACGTGGAAATGAATCTCATCGCATCTTGGAGACTATAATCTATACGTACGGACGAGCGACAATATCATTATATTGATGGTGAAAACACATGTAATTGGATGTTATATAATATATAAAGAATAAATAAAATTTTATATTTCTTAGTTACATCAGTTATTCTCATTATTATACCCATCATAATAATAAAGTTATTGAATAACAAACTACTACACGACTTGGAGACAGTAAGTCGTACGTACGCAAGTATGGTGCCATTTTCATTTATAGGATGGGTAGAATAATGAATATAGTTGTATAATATTTATAATAACATCATAGTATGTATAAGGTACTAGATTTATTATTTTTGTATGGAAACAATAATGAAAGAGGAAGTGGAAAAAGATGCGAAATTGAAAGGGAGTGGTGAAATTATTACCTCCTCTACGAGTGTTTCATTTTGAGTCTATCAAAAGGAAACCTTAGGATGGATTTATAACCAAATAAAGAACTCTAGGTTGATATGGGGGAAGTTTTGATGACATCTGGGAAGGGTATGGTAGATCCAAATGGCTTTGGAAGTGTGATTTTTAGATAAGGGGAAATGCCCTTTTATAAGAGAGGTGGGGCACCTTGAGAAATGATTCAAATATTATTTTATAGTAATATGATTTTCGGTTTCAAATGGCTCCAAAATGTATTATTTATAGTATATGTTGAGTATGGTTCAATAACCTCTAAACCAATACATTTTAGACAGGATTAGATCACCATATTAACAGTATCTTTTATATTTAACTCCTAGTTTAATAGATTTACTTTTACTATGTATTAATGTATAATAATAATAATAGATGAATTATCCTACAATAAAACTACAAAACAACATCAATTGGTTCCATAATAATAAACCTATAATTATATATGTCCTTTGGGTGAACCTTAGAGGTTTAGGACTAACATATAATTAAATAACATAATATTTGTTTTCAAAACTCATTAATGTCAATTATGACACTATTTAGTATTTGATTATTGTGAAAGTCATAACAATATTATTACATCAATACAAATACATAAAATCAATCCTAACATGTAATATTAACCTATAAAATTCTTGGATGTCACAATAAAGTTGAAATTATATTTATTTTAATATTTATAATACCATTTATTTGATTCTATCATTAATATGATAATTATTGCATCATCATTATGGCTTAAATAAATTTAATTATTTAATGTATAAAATTATAATTAAAATACCATTATGGAGTAAATCGTTTTAAATTTATAATGAGTATTTTTAGATGAAAATATAACATATATAACACATTGTAAAAAATTTACTAAAAGATATATGTTAATGGCATATTTGAAATTACATAAAATTAATTAATATAATGTGTCATTATCACTCTCAGGTGGCTCCACATGATCCCCAAATCAACACAAGGATTCTCGTGGTCGTACATGTATCATCCAAGGGAAATATGACACATGTTAGGGTAATTTATTATTAATAAAATATTATTTTTACTCTTATTTATCGTATTCACTTTTTAACCCTAGTAAATATAATATTTAACGAAGTAATTATTCATAATGACTAATAATAAATGTTACCTATTAACACAATTTGGACATACTGCTTCCAAATATTGAATCTATTTTCCTAATTCAACTTAAATACGTGGTAGATATAAATTTAAAATTAATTCATGTTGTCAAAACAAATAGCGTGTTTTTATGAAATAATAACTATCAAAATATTTACACATGTATATGTCTAGTTTAAATGTGAAATTACATAAAATAACATCAATTATATTAAATGATAAAAATATAATTTAATTATTCATTAGAAACAATCAAATGATTAATCAATCACTATAAATTATTTCGATTAAAGATGTTGTTTTTAATTAAAAAATAGTATTTTTCACAATTTCTCAAAATATGATAGTTATCTGAGAAGTACCAAAAACTCATCCAAACTAAATTTTTATTTCTCAATTCTAAAGAATAATTAAATTTTATAATATTTAATATATTAAAGGGTAAAATATTGGTTTTAGAAATTATTTTCCCTTAAAAGGAGGTAAAATACCATTTTTTTAAAAAATTAGTTCTTTTATCTGAAAAAATGTATTTGTATTTATATTATTTCTAAGAAAAATATAATATAGATGTTAAAATTATATTGAGTATATAAGATTCAATATGAAGTTAATACTATTCCTAACCTCTTTTTGAACGAGTAGTTTGCTAAGTTGGGGTACGCTCGAACTCGGTGTAGCATGCAGCATAATCTATTAAATTACATTAATGAGATAACGTACTTTTAAATCGTGGAGTGTTAAATTTTCCCCTCCTTAAAAAAATTGTGTCCTCACAATTTTAAATTGTTCTTTTAAAATAAACGGTTAAAAATAGAAAAATACCTTTGTGGAAAACCCACATCGGAAATTGGGATAATAAAATTTAGTCAAAATAAGAGGAAAAAGTAAATGAAAAAGTCACCACCAAATTATGACCTCGATTAGGAGAATATTGGTGGAAATTAGAGTAACATAATTGGAGGAGAAATGATAATATTTATAGAGAGTGACTGAGGCTATCAATCAAACACAAGTGTAAAATTGAGTGCCTCAACTCCATCAATCAATGCAGATTTAAAATATCGTTATTTCAAAAAACCATAAGGTATTGGGATGACACATTTTTTGTTTTATGTGCCATTCCATAAATATTTTGAATTAATTTATTCTCAGAATAAGTGGGATACAATATATATGACATGTAGAGTTTCATCATTCAACTAATTCAGACCACAAACTCATCTTTCAAAAAAGAAGATAATAGAATTAAAAAATATTCTATTTATCCAATTTGTATATGGTTCAAAAAATAATTAATTTAAAATTACATTTTCAACCTATTTAAAAAAACTACATTATGAAAACCAATACATCGCATAGACAAGTGGAAGGTGATGTACCCTTATCGCCCTTCGGTTGCAGGTCCTTGTCTTATAGCCTTGTTGGACACGACGAGTTGTCACCTAACCTTTGGGTTGTCCTTTTTATAAAAATCAAATAAAATAATCATAAGAAATTATTTAACCATACCAATAGTATCCAGCGTCAAACATAATTCACTCAATCCTTTAAACTTATCAAAAATACTTCTGTCCAAACACACAATCAAAAATATATAAGGAAGGTAAACACAATGAAATTATTTTTTTCCACATAATAACATGTGAATACCATCATCATGTATTCTTTTAAAACATGGTAACACCTGGAAATAACATAAAAACTTATTGATTACATTCATTCTCCCATATTTTCTATAGAATTTTGGATATACTCCATATGTCCAAAAATGTTTTAAACTCCAACAATGATGGAATATACAAATCATTAATTTTTTTCAAGGTAGTCAATAATATACAATATAATTTATCCAAATGAATACTATATTATTCCAAAATCACTACCTCAGTGTCAAAACTATATTAAGGTTTATATTTCTCTCATCTACATATTTTCCAAAAAAATAACCTGCTATGGAGTCACTTTTCTTTTTTCCTCACAATCTCAAGTCCTTAATGAAATAGTTTTTTAGTAAAATCCTTACATACTCTATAATTCATATAACATGAAAATCATTAATACAATACTAAAATGACACAATACTTTAATAACAACATATTAAATAAAATAATTCCTCTTCGTCTTCATTAGTAACATGACTTGATTATTATCCAATATGAAGATATGTAGTATACTCTGATGATTTGGACATTGATTCATGAAGTATCCCAACTTCTTATAGGTGAATAATTGTACTTTAGAAACCTTTTTATTACATTTTAAATCTTGTACTATGTGTCCTTTTTCTCCAAAATTATAATAAACTCCCATTACCTTCAAGAATTTACCAAGGAGATTCATTCCACATTTATCACATATGGGAAAATTATTCTTTTCTATATTCCCATTATCCATCATTCTCTGTTCCATCCTTTTCTTCTACTGGTTCCCATCAAATCCATAGGACTCGGAGAGTTCCTTACTTATCTTATTAACACATGATACTATTTCTTTATATGATGAGAATATGTGGGAGACTCTTTCACTATAAAATTATGCCTTAATACCATTAAAGATATGATCCTTCATAATATTTTGATCATGTGTATTACTGGAATTCTCATTCCTTCTACTAGGAACCATATTTAAATAATGGAATACACTAACATACTTTATGAATCGCAATGCATAATTCCAAAGTTATAAATCTTATATCATAAATCGAACAATCTATGGATATAATCCATAATCATAAAAAATGGTTTTTTTGAGTAGGTATATACTGATAAATCCTTCATAATTTTTTATAAAGAAATTTCGATTTATCCTAATCATACCCCTTAGATGTTTCGTAACAAATATTGTAGCATGGTCGGTTGTCCTACACTAGGATACCCCGGGTCAACCCTAAAAATCCTTATAATATTTTCACCCCTAGGTATATATATGATAGATTCAAATATAACTACTTGTGTCTAGAAAGGGTTGTATTCCTTGTAAAAATCACAAATTATCTACATTACAAAATTTATTGGTTGTTCTTATATAAAAATCCCCAAAATGCATCTTATGGTATAGTGCTCTAATCAGAGATTACATAAATCTAGTTTCCAATTTTAGTAATAAACTTACATTGATAACAAATATAATGCCCTGACTCAAGTTACCCAGATTAGGTGCATTATTTCATTATATTATCATGATACAAGGAGTGATGTCCCGAAGGACCGATTAGTTTAGCAGTCTTGGAAAATAGATTACATACAAGAAACGTTACATTAAACAATAGAAAAATAAAATACAACATAAATTATCCATTGAGAATTCCATTAATCCCAAAGCTTAACTCTACTAGTGAATCATAATACACTTCATTGAATCTTGATAGTATAAAACATAAGAAAGGGTTGATCTCAAATGATCATTAAGGTTATGAAAAATAGGAGAATATAAAATACACAATTGGCATGGTGAATAATTTAAAACTCATTCCTTTAAAAATAATAAAAATGAACACTTTATGGAAGTAATATGAGATAGGTAAATAATTTCATAATAAAAAATATCCATGGGTATTCTAAAAGTCTAATAACCACATCAACCATCAATAATATTTTCATAATGAGGGAATGTATAATGTCATACATTCTGAAACATTTTTTCAAGGCCTCGGCCTAGATGTCTAAAAATGATTATGACCTCGTCTAAAAGCATGTATCATATTTGGAAAAATCCTCGACCAATTCCATGTCTTATTGTCTCATTATACCTACCAATTCCCCAAGGATCTATAGTGGGATCCACCTGTCACATAGTCTAATACATTCCTCATATTAAAAGGTTAAAACATAACATAAACATTCATATTAAAACTAGTATACGAAATGTCAATACTTTTACCATAATCCGTTAATTGTATAATAATAACACATCCACAGTAAAATATATCCCACAAAATTAAATAAAATATTTAATATTGGTATCATTATTAATCGACATCCAAAAAGATTAAAATCCATCAAATGATGTTGACATAGATGAAAATTATTTGTAGAACACTATGAGAGAATTATCTATTTTCATGAAAACATTTTTAAGTCACACATTTATAAAGGGATTTATTTAAATAATATTTTGGAACCAAACTGTCAGATACCACATTGAATCTTTTGAAATGAATTATCATTTCAAAACATTTATGTGCATATAATATATCCTTAAAATCAATTTGAAAACATGGACATGAATAAAAAATATTTAGAGAGATAATTCATTAATATAATTATAATGATTATATAATTAAACATACCCATCCACAAAACCATAAAATATTCCTTTTGAAAATATTTTTATGAAAAATGGGTATCTATGATAAATGTGTCCCAGTAAATAATTACACATAAAAAATCTCAAATAATAATGTGATTGTGGAAATAAACCTTACCATGTAATTTATTTTGGTCGAGGGTACATTTAACCCCATGTATATTGACGATAGTATGTTATTAAATTATATAATAACAATATTCATATTTATTATGTCATACATGATTCATTTATGACATTGTTTTTCACGTTTAATAATGATTCTCATTTGTAAATTCTCATTTTGGGTAATAATCGCTTTCTTTCTCGTAGGTGTTTTAACTTGTTATTCTTGATCATATCATCTAGATCCTAATTTAAACACTTCTAGAATATAACAGATGATCTATCACATATTTTTATAACATTAATATGTATAATAGATTGATATATGAAATGGGAAACATCATCTTGGGAGATGGTAGATCGTATGTATGCTTAAACATTGTTTCCGTTTTCATATCGTATTGAATGGACGTATGTGAATAAGATATATGTAAGTACGTACACCTATATATATATATTATGTAGAATTATTATTTCATATATTACATTATTAATAATAATATATATTTTTTAATCATCATTAAATGGTGAAAGTGGGAATGAATCACATCGCATCGTGGAGACGGTAATCTGTACGTACTCACGAGTGACAATCTGTACGTACTCATTGTTAAGGAATATTGGATTATTTAAGGGGCATTGCAATAGTATTTTGGAAGGTTTTGGGAGAGCCAAATGGCCTTGGAGTTATTATTTTTAGATAAGGGGAAGTGGCCTTTTATATGAAAGATGACGGACACCATAGGAAAATATTGAAATATTATTTTCATAATATAATCATTTTCAGTTTCTAAGGGCTAAAAAATTATTTATTTTGAGGCTAATGTGGGAATGAGTTGAAAACCATTAATCCAATTGGTTTTATATAGGTTTGTGTCACCATATTAAACATAACATTTAGATTTAAATATTAGTTAAATAGATTAACCTTTACCTAGTATTCTTGTATTATTATAATAAAATTTTAATAACCTTAAAATAAATTTCCAAGAGAAATTAAAGTGGTTCATTAAAGATATAAATATCATTATATATTTTTTTTGTCAGAACCATTTATTTTTAAGACTATTATATAATTTAATAACATAACTTTGGTTTTAAAAACTCATTTATGTCAATTTTGACCATATTTAGTATTTTTTATTGTGAATGTCATCACAATATGATTACTCCAAACCAAATAAATTGAATCAATCCTAACAAGTCATATTCACCTAGAATATTCGTGTATGTCATATAAAATTTGATATTAAATTTATTTTAATATTTATAATACCATTTAATTGATTATTTTATCAATAAGGTAATTAAGGCATCTTCATTGTGTCAAAAATAAATTTAATTATTTAATTTCTAAAATTAAAAAAAATACCATTATGAATGAAATAATTTTAGCTTACTAATGATTATTTATAGTCGAAATGATAAATTATATAACACCTTGTAATACTAGATTTACTAAAAGGTATATTTTTATGTCATTTTTTATTTTCCTTTTAATTAATTAATATAAAAGGTCATTATCACTCTCAAGTGGCTCTAAGTGGTCCCAAAATAAACACAATGATGCCCTTGGTTGGAAATGTTTCAACCAATAGGAATACGACACATTTTAGGGTAATTTAATATTGTTATAATATTATTTGTTTACCCTTATTTCCCGGATTTACCCTATAACGATGTTAAATAAAATATTTACCCAAATAATTATTCATAATGTCTAAAAATAAAAGTTACCCATTTACACATTTTGGACCTTCTGATTCCAAATAATTAATTAATGTTTTCATATCAAAAAAACAGAAGTGGAAAATTTTAATTTAAAATTAATTACAGTTGTCAAAACAAAAAAGCGTGTTTTTATGAAATAATAACTATCAAAAGATAGACACTGGATTATATATAGCTTAAATTTTATATTATATATAATGACCAAAATTATATTAAATTATTAGAATATTATATAATCATACTTAAAAAATACTCAAATATATAATTTTACACTATAAAGTATTTCATTTAATAATTTTTCTTTCAATTAAATCATAGTAATTTTTACTATTTATTAAAATATGAAAGTAGTCCAAAAAGTACCAAAAAATTATCTGAACTAGATTTTTATGTCATGATCCTAAATAATAATTTAATTTCATTAAATTTAACATATAATGTGTCATATTATGGTTTTAAAAAATGTTCTCCATTAAAAGGTGGTAAAAATTAATTTTTTGAAAAATACTACTTTTATAAAAAAAATTGATTGTTTTATTCTATTATGTATAAGAAACACATAATATATTTTTAAAATTTATATAGATTATATATGATTCAAAATTATGTTATTAATAATTATAATTTATTTTTTAAGAACTAGTTTGGGAAGTTGTGGTGCACTTGAACTTGGTGTTACATATAGTGTAAGCTATTGAATTACATTAAAGAGATAATGTACTATTAAATCTTGGGGTGTTACAAATAAAATTGATAATGGAACCTTAAATAAATTTTTATAACTAACAAGGAAAGGTAAATTAATCTATTTATATTTGTGAGTATCAATAATATTCAAAACATTAAATAAATACATTAGAATGTTGACTGAAAACAATGTGACTTTTATATATAAATGCCTTAACCCCATTTAGAAGAGTTAAGATCATATGTTCCCATTTCATTGTAACTTGACTAGTTTGGGACTATCACCTAACATCCTTAATAATGTAATTCTGTCTATTAAATAGTTTTTTAAGAATATTTTATACTATATCTATTTATAGTTTTATTTATCTTAAATTAATATAATTTTCTATAGAAATCATGTATATTCCAACTTTCCAAGGATTGTTTGTTCTGTGTTTCCATACTCAATTCCATTTTTGGGTAAATATAGAAGTTCTTATCAACTTCGACTAAAACACTATTAGTGAAATTATGTGATATTGATTTATATCCATGATTTTTAATTTTACATAATAACCATATCTTTTATAAAAATTGATGATTTATTTTGTATAAATGATATCATTATAAAGTGAGATTATTTAGGTTGTTTTACAAACCATAATTTACTTGGTTTGTTTTATTTAATTTAAATATTATTCATACATTCCATAAAATTAAATAAGTTACAATACAAATATTATCATTATATTTGACCATAATATTATTTATATAACCATCAATGAATATGGGGGAGAAAAAAGAAAAAATCTTCTCCTTACGGTAAGTGGACCTACAACAACATGGTAGTCATATTAAATTTAGATAATATGAAAGGATGTAAAATTATTAATACAATATAAATATGATTAAAATTTAGTATATTAATAAAACTAATTATATTATATCTAGAAGTATATAATAAATTTGATAATGTATACAAAGAAAATAATTTGATAGACTTATGTTGTTATCACAACCTCTTCATTTGGATTATAACTCTATAGCTACCCTTAAAGATCCTTGGATGTGGTTTTTAATATAATATTCATTAATTTATTAAATTTTCCTCAAGTCTACAAATAGTGGCAATTATTGTGAAATTATATTTTAATTTCATTTCATGTGTGTCCATGGTAATGGTTTCTAACACCACCCATTTTCAAATAATCATGTATTAAACATAACATTTGAAATAATATCTTTTTTTGTATATTACTATTCATAGAAAAATTCATCATTTGTATAAAAATACCAAAAAACATAATAATAGTATCTGAATATGATGAATCTAAAATTAAAACAATTTTATCCTAATAATTTTTTAAATGTGTGAAATGTAATATTTAAATAAAATTCTAATATATTTTATAAATAATTATTATGAATTGATTAATTTTAAAACGACTAGAAAAAATAATTATAGTTTCATTACATTATTGTGTAATATCTTTTAAAATTAAATGATATTTCATGAAACCATTTTAATACAGATAAAACTTATTTTAAAATATTCTGTTTTCCATAAAATTCAATTTTAATGATTATAAATAATTTATTTTTTTTTCCAAAATATAATTATGATTTCATTTTTCCAATAACATTCTTTATAATATGTAACAATTTCATTTAATTATATTTTTTCAAAAAATCTCTATATTATTTACATATTTTTTTTAAATTCAATTTTTTAGTTTAAATTTCATAACTGTCATATTAGTATTCTAGTGGTAAGATTATTTTTTCTGTAGTTACATAATATTCACGTCATAATGGCTACATTTCATTCTAACTGAATATATAGACAACAATATCATACTTAATCATTCACTACATCACATAAAATGTCCCACATAGTTCCCTTGATACATAAGATATTATTTATAATAATTTGTTATATTGTTATTTTCATTATGTTAGACGTGATTTTAATGAATAACATGGGTTTATGATGTTTGCTTTAGTTTTTTCACTATTTATGTGGTTATCTCTATTATGTATTCATTTCATCTGCAACTAAATTACTCTTTTAAAACCTGTAATGTTCCAATAAAATGACATAATATTTATATTTAAAACTATTATAAACATAATAAATAATCAAAATTAAGAACTAATTATTTTACAAATATATGTAATTATCAAGATGATACATTCCACCTTATATTATAAGTGTTAGTGAAAAACTCATTTTTACCCCACACATCATAATGATCTATGTAAAAATAATTTTATTGATACAAAAGATATATTATGACATTCCACTAGCACTAATTTTATTAAATTTATATATTTTCCATAAAAATCATTCTATATAGGAATTATGAAATTAAATACAATCAAAGAAGAATGAATGATAGTATATTTACAAAAATATAACAAATTTAAATTCCTACTCCCATGTATTTGTTAAGAATACATATAGAAAAACATAGTCAAATATAATAATATATAACGAGGGAGGATAATATTCATTATCATATGAATGCTACATATATCTCTCCATACCAATGATATGCTTCTCTATGTTGGATCATGTAAAGAGTTGGATTTTTTCATGTAATTTTTTAAATATATATATTTATTATGATAATGTGTAAATTGATAGCACGTGATTTTGAGGCTCAGTTTTTATGAAATAAATTTATATAATATATAATGGTTTGTTCAGTAAACATCAAGATGGTGTTTTTAATCTATTGAACCAGTGCTCAGATAAAAAATATGAGTGCAATGTTGAATCTGTAGCACCATGATTCATTTAAGGGAGGAATTACATCGATTGTAGAAAGTATGGAGAGAAAGATACATTTTGTGACTTTTTAAAAGAATAATAATATAACATCGTTATTTTATTTATTTATTTCTTTTTATCAAAACAGACAAGTGGTAGTATGGTACCAACAATGTGTCAATCCATTAAATAGCTTGACCCTTCAAATCCTATGTAATAGTATTGTTAGAATTTAGAAAGATTCCTATTAAATGAACCCCCATAAATTCCATGACCATTATATACTGACCCTCTCCTATTTATATGGGGCCTGGGGGGAGGAATTGGCATGACTATACCAAGAGAAAATTCTCTCGTAACGTGTTGTGACGCCCAACTCATTGAGTAAGGGACCGAATCTGGTGAGCGGTGACGAGCGACAACGAACCCCGAAGAGAATAACGATGATTGAGCAGCATTATTGGTGGCTTGTTGTGGGGGTGACGAATATCGAAACTTCTTCAATCACTAGAGTTCTAGGTCATTCTAGATGTGGGGTTTACATTTGGTTATTGTTTCTAATGTTGTTGAATCGTATACTACACTATTTCAATTAAGCTAACATATAGGGAACATGCCAAAATAACAAGGCCCAAATGGTCTACATTTTGTTATAATTTTGCTGCATTCTTTGTGATTTTTTTAGTGATTAACGATACCCATGATGGGGGGAGATATCGGAGGCCAGGAATGGATGACTATAGTGAAGATAGTAGAATTATATCGTGGGTTGCTGGAAGTAAAGGCCGCGACTATAACCATGATAAGTAAAGACGATGACCAGCAACGACCGACCGTGAAGGAAGTTGGGGTGTGTCGTCCCACACCGCCAGAGAAGGGGGTCATGGTGGAAAAAGATGGTCGGAAATGTCCAATCATATTCGGAGGTGGAGTAGCATGTCGGAACACAATGTTAGTAGAGGTCATGGCTCGAAGCCGTAGTAGTGGAGGAACACGCGCTTCCTTCGAGTTCTGCGATGGCCGGGTGGCACCCACGCAGTGCCGCCACTTCACGAACATGATTAACTCTCAATATTTCAGGAAGACCAGGGGTCCCCCCCCCACTCCATCTAGATTGGACTCCACTAGGGGTCGGTATAGAAGGCCACGCCCTACCACGGTCTGGGCCGCACACACATAGCATGCTATGTTCCACCGAGGTCTTGGCTGCACCCCCATGGGCCGAGTCGTGTGATCCCAACGGGCCGCCACTCCGCTGGTCGGGTTTCAATAGGTTGGGAGAAGCCTTCCAAATCCCATCCCAGTCGATTAACACCTAGAATGTTTCAGGTCGAACCAAACCAGGTCGTGTTGGCCCAAACTTTGTCAGGCTTGGTCGAACCGTACCTGAACCCAACTAGGCCTAGTTTCTCTTAAATGGGATATAACAAGACAATCGAGCATCCGTTTGATGAACCATATGCTTTAATGGGATCCTTATAGAGATACATTCCTTTTGGTATACTTCACATGAGATTAGGAAAATGTTGTATTACGGCTTTGTTGGATTGAATCTGAATTCAACTAGGCCCTAAGAACTAAATTGCAAATAAGACACTAACCGAGTGTCCAACGGATGCGCCATCTATCGCATTAGAACCCTTACGACATGGAGGCCCTTTGTAATTATTCATTGTGTAACGTTGTAGTGGTTGAGGTACGACCTATGTCTTGAAGAGCGGTTCTCCTAGAATCAAGCATAATATGTGCGAGAATCTAGTGGCTGGAAGTGAGGTGGAGGTTGAAGACAGATCATACGGATATTAGAACCAAGTGATCTTATGTGGATCTAAATCGATATTGTTTGGTTCAGATCCAATGTGGGTCAGTGCATACCGATCATGTGTGGGTCAGATCTTGCGTGGGTCAGTGCTTAGCAATCCTGTGTGGGTCAGTGAATACTGATCCTCTATGGGACATATCATGTGTGGGTCATTACAGGGGCTAGTACCTATTGACTCCAGGTGGGCCAGGTCATGTGTGAATCCTTCTAGGTGTTGTTACCTATCGATCCTATGTGGTTCTAACACTGTATGATATGTAGTAGTACATCTAGATAGAATATGATGATCTAGCTTTTCGACCAACCATCTGTACTTCTATACTACACTAATACTTGTGTGAGATGAGTCTTTCATCTTAGGGGTGGTACATGTGTGGTACTTTTACCTTCTTGGTGATATACTCATAGTGAAACCTATGTGGTACTTTTTCCTTCGTAGTTATATCTTCGTGCTATTACCTATGTGGTACTTTTACCTTTTTGGCGTTATCTTCGTGGTGTTACATTTGTGGTAATGTAACCTTCATGGAGTTACCATTGTTATAGTCTACCCTAGTGCCTGAGGCGAGTATATATTTATATAATTGGTATATGTATTGGAATGTACATATGTATAATTGAGGACTGATTCATGATTTGTGATTGACTTCTCTCAAATCGTTTTTTCCTTTGTGGAACTCTAGGATACCATCAGGGGTCTCGGGTCCCCTACTGAGTATTGTTATGCTCACCCTTGCACGGGATTTTCCTCCACCTTGTTTTGTCTTGTGAATATGACAAAAATGTTTGATCGAGGCTGAGGGAGCCTATATTGGACGGTGCTCAGAGGTGGACCATTTGACATGGTGTGATGTAATACTACTAATCATGAGTTGTACCAACCCTTCAAGTAAAATACTCGATGGATGATTTAGGAGCTATTTTTCTCTTTTCATGTGTACTTGTACTTTTCAGTTGGGATTGAATTCTATCCCATTTACATTCTACCAACTTTTTACTATATTAGTTCATTTGATGGTTTCTTCTTGTTGTGCTCTTGGATTTGTGTGGTTGTAAATATTTAAAGGAAATTCCTCCCCATTAAGGGATACTCCTTTTTGGTGCTACTCGCTATCCCCTGGCATATAGAAGGTGGTCCTGGGGTTTTCACAGCACATGCCCTGAGGGATGGTTCATGGCCAAGTGTTATCATATGTGTCAGTTGTATCGGTGAACTAGTACATTGATCATTTCAATGCGGAAATTTTGTTCAGTGTATTGAGTGTGGTATTTAGTTTGGGGAATCCGGTGTTGGTGATGTGGATTACGTATCCATACACCAGGAACATAAATTCTGATTTTTGTCTAAGTGCATGGAAACACTGATTGGGCGAGTATTGAAACGTTTTTCTTATTATTTTATTGAGTTGGGTCACTAGGTATAACATATTGACAGTGGCACACCTGTTTTCTTTAAGGATTTTTCTACATAGATAGTAAGCTAGGATTCCAGAGAGAGTACATGAGGATGGACCACCGAGTGATGAGGCCTCAGTGCGGGGCCCTCTTATGGTTTTAGCACCTTTGGGTGGTGTACCAGCATCACCACTGCTCGTTATGAAGTCATTGAAACTAGCCCCACCTGTAGATGATGCACGTCAATTCAGCACATTGCACATGTTTCAACTATGGATAGGTCATCAGATTCTAGTTGTGATGGACCTGTAGGCAGCTGAGGAATGGTTAGAGGCTGTAGCCAGTGTTTTTCGTTGAGTTGGGACACCAACTAATCTGATGGTGTCCCTAGCTTCTAGTCACGTCCTAGGAGTAGTTGGGATATGGTGGATTCTAACACTCCAGTTACACGATGTGGCGAACCATGAAAAGGAAGACCTCGAGGGCCTTTTCATGTTATAGTTAGTCCCAGTGACTCTATTCTCAGTGCATATATAAGAGATGATGCACATACAGCAGGGAAACATGACTATGGATCAGTACTCGCCGATGTTCAAAAATATCTCTAGCCACTTCACCAACATGGTTTTGAGACCCTTTCTTTAGGGCCTAGACATTTGAGCAGGGTCTTCACTAAGATATCAGATCATTGATGGTATCGCTCAACATTATGACGTAGGTCAGGGTGCTAGAGTGAGCAATTATTGTGGAGAGCTTCAAATCTTACTAGACACTGACAGTGAGAGCTCTCACCAGAATTTATGTAGTAGATTCGTCTGTAGTAGGCAGTAGACGGATGATGTAGGGGCCCAAGTGGGATAGATCTTCTGGTGGGGGTCCTCATGCTACAGGTCCAGTGGTGAAGGGATCACGGGATAGAGGAGGACAGTTGAGGATCATGCAGTGCATCTCTTGCGGTGGGTAGAGTCACATGGATCATGACTCCCCTACTCCTTGTATGGATGGCTAGAAGATGGTCGAGTGACCGCCGAGGTAGGGGTAGAGTTTCGAGCAAAGTGGTATGCAGGGTGGTAGACGTGGAAGAGGAGCTGGACATTCAGCAGGCGTAGGGTCGCGATTTGAGGTTCCATCGCCACCATCACCTGGTGGTCCACCACAACAACATGGATATGGAGGATAGGGATGAACTCCTCTCTAGGAAGCTGAGACCTAAAATTAGGGAACTCAAAAGATATTTAAATGTATGATATGTGTCTATTACACACAAGCTACAGTACTTATATACGATGGTTCTACTCAATCGTTTATTTCTAGAGCCCTCGTTCAGAGCTGGAAGATTCTGACTAAGTCGTTTCTATGATCCCTATAGTTAGAGACACCTATGGGGAATGATTTTAGGATTACACACTTCTATTTGTAGTGGGAGACTACTGTAGGAGGTGAGAGAATCAGTTGGGAAGTTATAGTAGAGGTGTTGAGGCCTTACAACGTCATCAAATGTATGGATTTTTTATCCATTGTCCATGATATTGTTGACTATTTTAGGAACAAATTATAGTCTGTCTGCACAGATAAGAACCAATTTTCCTTCACATGTGAGAGGGGAACCTTTGAATAAATTTATGGACATTTTGGAGGACGGTTCTGCAAATCACACATCAGTTAGAAATCCTTACCCATGTCACAGTTGATGTTGATAGTCTGAGCTACCCTGTAGTGGTGGACTAGTATGATGATGTCTTCCCAGATGATGTTCTACTACCACCTCCTCACAAAGAGGTGTACTATTACAGTGAAATGTACCTTTGTGTGGAATTTATATCAACACCAACATATTGGATGGCTTCCATATAGATTCATGAGTAATAGTTACAAGTTGAGTTCTTATATAGGAAGGTGTTCATAGGGCCCAATATGTCTCCATGGGCATCCCCGATTTTGTACGCCAACAATCTAGATGGTAGTTTGAGAATCTATGTGGACTATCGACACCTTATTAAGGTTACCGTGAATAGTAAGTATCCACGTTCTAGGATTGATGATCATTTTGATATTTTGAAGGGAGCTCAATGGTTTTCAAAGATATACCACAGATAAAGCTATCATCAACTCAGGGTACGAGATGAAGATGTTCATAAGATGACCATCAGATTTTTGTATGTCCACTATGAGTTCATTGTTATGCCATCAAGCCTAATTAATTCCCTATAGAGTTCATGTGACTCTTTAATAGAATCATCCAGCCAAACCTTGATCGCTTTGTGGTTGTGTTCTTTAACAAAATCTTGGAGTTCCCAATGACGGAAGAGGAGAAATATTTTCATCTGCATATAGTTCTAGATAGACTTAGAGAGCTCCAACTTTATAGTAATCTCTCAAAGTGAGAATTATAGATAAAAGAGTTTCCCTTTCTAGGATAGGTTTTCTCAGAGGATAGAGTTGTAGTATATCAGAAAATGATAGAGGTTATTCTAGCTTGGGAGTCACCTAGGTATGTGACCGAGGTGTGGATATTCCTAGGGTTGGCTGGGTACTACCAGAGATTCGTACCTATCTTTTCTGAAGAAGCTGAACCCGTGTCTACAATGACGAAGAAGGTACAACCCTTCATGTGGATGGATAGAATCTAGTTGAGTTTTCCAGAGCTGAGGCAGAGACTAACATGTGTCCCCATCATGAGGATATAAGAGATAGTGTTCGGTATGTTTTCTACTATGACACATCAGGGGTCGAATATGGATGTGCATTAATGTAGGATCTAGTAGTGATTGTGTATGACTCTCAGATGCTGATACAACATTATTATAACTAGACTACCCATGACCTGGAATTAGCAGTATTGGTATTTTCCTTGAAGTTGAGGTGACATTACATTATGGGTTAATGTCTTACATTCTACTCTGATCACAAGTGTCTCTTTTATAACTTCTTATATAGGGATCGGAAAATGAGACTATGGAAATGGATGGATTCCCTCCAAGACTATGATTTTGAGATAGTCTATATCATTGGAAGGGGAATGTGGAAGTATATGCACTCCGCAGTAGGTCTGGTCAATAGATTCTGAGTGAGGTGACCGAGTAAGAAGATGTGTTGCACACATCCATTTGGTATAGAGATGAAACAACTTACCTCCAGTCTATGACTGTCACTACCCATATTTCTTAGCGAGTACGAGAGGCACAGCTTAGGGACATTGACTGTGAGGCATGATGTGATCAGATATCAATAGGAGAGTTAGTAGATGTATTTTTTGAAGGTGTGGAGAACATCATATTCATTAGAGAACATACCATGGAAACAATGGCGCTACTTGAGGAGGTGTTGTCGGAGTTCCTTACATGCCCTCTAGAGGTATATCCTGGTGTGGAAATGATATACCAGGACCTCCAATGTCAGCACTAGTGGATGGGGATGAAGAAGGAAGTGGAAAAGTTTGTTTCATGATGCCTCATTTATTAGAAACTGAATACTGAGCATCATGTTCCAGCATTCTTACAGTTTCCACAAGAGGTGTCAGAGCGGATGGGGGATGGTATCTCCATAGATATTGTGATATGACTTCAACGTACATACAAAGGAAATGATTCCATCAGGGTGATCATTGACCGACTCAATAAGTCATCCCACTTCCTACCCATCCAATAGAAGGGATCAGTAGAGTTCTTGGGATTCCTTTACACAAAGGATATTGAACAACTTCATGGGGTGTCATTGACGATCGACTCTGACGAAGATGATCATTTTACATCCCAATTGTGGAAGGGTTTATAGGTGGAATTCGTTAGTCAACTACATGTAAGAATAATATTTCGTCCTCAAATAGATGGTTAGACTGAGCAGACCATACAGATGCTGGAGATCATGCTTCGTGCTTGCATCCTACATTTTGGCCACATTGGGAGGATAGTTTTCCATTGGTGGAGATCTCATAAAACAAGAACTATTACTCCACCATTTTTATGGAACCATTCAAGGACTTATAAATTTGACCTTGAAGATCACACTTATGCTAGAAAGGACCAGGGGAGTCAACACTTATGGTCATAGAGTTTGTATGGGATACCACTGAGAAGGTTCAGATCATCCAGGAGTGGATGTAGAATGGAAAGTGCATGCAGATGTCTTATGCTGATAAGAGACAGAGTCCTTTGGAGTTTGATGGGGGAGTCCATGGCATCCCACGGGTGTCACCTCGATGAGGTATGCATAGATTTGCCCATGGGAAAAGCTATCTATGAGGTTCATCAGACCTTTTCAGGCTCTCATCAGAGCTGGTGAAGTGGTCGATCACCTAGCTCTGGCTATACAAATGCCCCATGCACATGATGTTTTCCACATGTCGTAGCTAAGGAGATATGTGTATGCCTCTTCTCACATCATCGACCATGGTGGGATAGACATTGATGATGGGGAAAAAATTACAGATGTTCCAGTGTGGATTGAGGATCGATAAGAGCAGGTCTTTTGTTGATAATTGATACCTCTGGGGCATGTTCACTGGAAACATGGGAACCTCTAGGAGATCAGATGGGAGTGGGAGGATTCTATTCATGCTTAGTACCCCCATTGTTTCCTCAGTCTATGTTATGTATTTCATATATTAAACTCCCAATGATGGGGAGAATATAAAATCCAACATTTTACATGAATTTGTTTTAAATTATATGGAATTATTATGAGTCTACAAAAATTTATGTTGTGTTATTCCGAGACACGGTGTTCCTCGAGTAAAGTTTTGAACTTTTTTAAGGTATGTTCGTGTAAATGTGTGGGTTACGTTTTCTATCATTTGAAGCGGTGCTAGGATTAAAAACCTGAGGGCACCAATGAATCTGCAGTAATAGGATTCGCATAAGGGAGGCATTACATCGACCACACAAAATCATGATAAAAAACTTGGTTTTTGGGCTTATTAAAATAATAATAAAATAACTTTTTTATATTATTTATTTATTTCTTTTAATCCAACGGACAAGATGTAGTGTGGGACCTGCGACGTGTCAAGCCATTAAATTGATTGACCCTTGTAATCATTGTAAATAGTATAATTGGTATTTGGAATGTTCAAATTAAATGATCCCCAATAACTTCCAGGATCATTACTTTCCCTCTCCCTCTCAAATTTAAATAGAACTTGTGACTGTATTGGAATGACTTCACCATAGGATGATGATCAAGTAATGTTTTGCGACACCTAACACATTGATGATGGGACCGGTTCCGGCAAGCGGTGACGAGTGATACTGAGCCCTAAATTGAATTATTACGATTGATCGACATCATTGACAACATGTTGCGGGGGAAATAAATATAGACAGATCATTTATCACAGGCTTTATCTATCATTATTGAGGTAGGTTTTATTTTGATAATAGATTCAAGAGTTGAATATTATTCCACCCTCTTTTTATCAAGCTATAGTAGAGGGAACATGCCAAATGAATGAGGCCAAAACTCTCTACCTTTTCTTATAATTTTGGTGTGTTCTTCACGAGATTTACATTTGGGTTGAACGAGATCTGGGACAGCTGTTGATGGTGGTGGCTGGAAGTGGCCAGCCGTAGAGGAGATAGCGGTGTCCCATCACGTGCCACTGGTAGAGAACAATGCAGTCCCAGCTGCGGTGATTGAAGATGGTGGCTGAAAATAGATTACCATGAAGGATGTTATAGTGCGCCATCACGCACTGCTGGATAAGGGGGAAAACATGTCACCAAATCAGAAAACAATGGTTGCCTCCGTCCAGCCATTGGTGGAGGCGGGGCGACACACCATTGTGCGTCGGAAGACGAGATCGCAACTCGAAGCCGCAACGTTGAAGGAACCAACACCTGTTGCGAGATCCGCGGTGATGGGGTGACGGCCACGCAAAACTGCCGCATCACAAACCGAATTGTAGCTCGGCCATTTGGGATGATCGAGGGTCTTATACCCCAATCCTCCCTAGAAAGGACGGTCCCCACCACGGGGCCGAGCCGGCTTGCTACCCCCTCCACCTGGTGAGCTGTGTCATGCACATCGGGCCGCTCCCCATGCGGGCCATTCTGGACCGCGGCGCGGTGGGCCGAGACCACTACAACCCTATGGGATGAGCCTACCGCGGCCTTGCAGGTTGAGCCCTCTGCAACTCAACCAACTCGGATTGTACCCAGACCCGATTCGGTCGACCCGATCAGGGTCGGACCGAAACCGAACCCAACCAGGCCCAATATTGCTTAAATAGCCATAACATGAGAACTAGACACCTGTTGGGTGAACCATCTATGAAAATGGCACCCTTGGATCTAGTTGGTCTTTTCAGTATACTCCACATGAGATTTGGAAAATGTTGTGGTACTGCCGAGTTGGATCGCATCCGAATCCAACTGGGTCCTCGAAACTAAAATTCTTATAAGACATAGAATGAGCGTATGATTGACCCACCTTCATTCTCATGGGAACCCTTACAACATTTCCATCCATTGGAATTATTATTAATGGAGAAATCTGGAGGTTGAGATACGATTGATGGCTTGAAGAGCATTGCTCAAGAAATCAAGTGTACTATGAGAAGGAATCGAGTGGCTGGCCGTGAGGCGGAGGTTGGAGACATATCAAAAGGAGGTTTGTAACGAGGGATCCAATGTGGGTCATCACTGATCTTGGGTGAGTAAGATCATATGTGGGCCAGTGCATACTGATCATGTGTGGGTCTGATCCTCTATGGGTCAGTGCTCATAGATCTGGGGTGGGTGAGCCCATACCGATCCAGTGTGGGTCATTTTCATGTGTGGTTCATTGCAGGGGTTAATACCTATTGACATTAGGAGGGTCGGATCCTGTGTGGATCATTGTGGTGGTTAGTACCTAACGATCTTGTGTGTGTTGGACTCTGTATGATCAACAATAGTGTCTCTTGACAGAATATGATGATCCAGCTTCACGACTGCTCATATGTAATTTTATACTTCACCAATACCTGTGTGAGATGAGTCTTCTATATTTATGGTGATACCTATGTTGTACGTTTACCTTTGTAGTGATATCATCATGGTGATACATATGTGTTAATTTTACCTATGGGGTGATATCATTGTGGTGTTGTCTTTTGTGGTACTTTTACCATTGATGAATTATCTTCGTGGTGTTACCAATGTGGTACCCTTACCTTTGTGGTGTTACCACAGTGATGTTAACTTTGTGATATACTTCCCTCATGTTTTAGATGAGTATATAATGATAACATAGGAATATGTTTGGGAATATATATATTTTTATTTTATGACTACATTGTGTGTTGTGACTGAGGTATTGCATTGTGGATTTTCCTTTGTGGAACTATACAATACATTCTAGGGTCTCGGGGTCCCTATTATGTATTGTTATACTCACACTTTCTTGGGCTTCAACTACAACTTTTAGTGTCTTGTCCAGATGACAAACTACGTTGATTGAGGAAGAGGGATCCATGACTGGATGATGCTCAGAGGTGTACCATTTGGCGTGGCGTGACAGAGGACTACTGATCACAAGATGTACCTACCCTTCAGGTGTGATCTATAGTGGATGGTCTAGGAGCTGTTTTTCACTTTTTAGTTGTTCTTATACTTTCTAGTTGAGTAGTTATTCCATCCCCTTTACATTTAGCACACATTTTACTACATTAGATTACATCATGGATGCCTCTTTTTACGCTCTTCAGTGTGTTTGTTTGTATATGATTAAAGGTAATGCCTTCCCGTAAAGGGGTACACATTTCTGATGCTAGTCGCAAGCCCCTGGACTATGGAAGGCAGGCATGGAGTAATCATGGTATGTGCCCTGTAGGACTGGTCGTGAAATATCATATATAGAGATATTAACATGTATAATCTATACAAAACAATAACACATCTAATTAATCATGCATTGAATGATTCTAGAATCTCAAACTCTATTACTATATCCTCCTGACATAGTCATATTTGGGAGAAAATTATGTTTGGACTATTGGATGTCTACCACATGTCATGGAATATTGTGGAGATGTTTCGATGTGGTGAAGGGACTTCTTTCTACAATTTTCTTCGTTTCAAGATCCATGATGTCATTAATATTTATATCTTTAAGATCATTTGACATATAGAATGTTTTGGGTACCTTTTACTATTTTGGTGAATCATTTGAGAGAATATGCCTTTAGTCACCACAACATGTTAATTCATTTTACTTATATGTATTTCTTTTCATGAATGTAATGTTGTCTTTATCCTCTTTAGTGGATAATATTATTCATCTATAATTTTCATATCCATTTTAGAATACTTGTAGAAAACGTATAATGCATTTATTAATGTACCAGGAATTGTTGGGAAAATGTAGATCAATGAAGGTTATGTTGGACTACCATCATATTCTTCTGATTTATTTTTTGGTAGTGTTATATTTAAAATGTGTAAATAATTTGTTCTTTAGACACTTTTTTAACAACTCTGGTAATAATATTTTGACTATTTTCATATTTAAATATATGAATACAGATATTTTCTGAGAGTTATCACTATTTTTATAGTTTTTTGGACCCCATATTTAATATATTGATATAAAATATATATTTAATCACAAAAATTAATATTTTTGGAATAAATGGTTTTCAAAATAAAAAATCCCTCCGATGGAAAATTTAAGACTGCTGATTTTTTATAGAATGATGGGTTTACCCTAAGTGTTATATATGTATGGATAGAATAAAAACATTTAATGAATGAGTCATTGAAAGGAACATTAAACAAATATAATGATATAATTTATTTTATTTATTAATTTATAATATTATATATCTTCTCAATAAATTATACACTATGGAGATTATCCAATGATATAAAAATAACCAAAGTAGATTATACAGGAGGATGAATATATCTACAATTATCACTGGTAGTCTCTAGATCATTGATCACCAATGAATGAAATGGAGAGAATTATTGTAAAAATGATCAACACAACAGAATTTTAAATGAAATTTCTATCAAAAAAGTTCTAAAATAAAGATCAGTCAATTAATATGGTTAATATAGTTAATTTTTCTTAATATTATATTTTTTCTGGATTTTCTATCATGGATCATATATATTGTTAATTCCTTGATTTCCATTCTTTGTAGAAACCAATAATTTAAAAAGAATTCTCGAAACTAATTAAAAATTTTAAGTGTGAACATGAATTACAAAATTTATGTTTTCATAATTTATTGATGTTGGATAGGATTAGATCATGTAATGGTTATCTCACATTTTTATTGTACGTCTCTCATATCAAAAATATATATTATATAGTTTGTGGCCATTATAATATCAATTCAGACTTACCTGACCAATTTAAGGGTGATAAAACCATTGGATTTACGATGGATTCATGAAAGAACATGGTATTGACATTTAAATGTATTATCAATTTAGATATGTAGATCATAGTTAATGGTTTAATGGATTTGAACACCAGATGGATACGGGAGGCTCGATGAGATTTTAATGATTGACTGAAATCCCAATTTTATGCCACCAAAAGACATGAATTGTGGAAAAAAGTTCCATTCAATCGATTTTGGTGGTTTAGCCAAGTCAATGTATAGTGTTCATTTTGATGAAATATAATGTGTTTGTGTGTTATTATAGTGAGACCAAAAATCACTATTTGTGAAAATTTAGACTATATACAAAGTATTCTCGAGTAACTAATGTCGTGTTCGTCAAATTTTCATTGTTTTTAGGTTTGTAGGTCCTCTTAAATATAACATGTTGTGTGGATAGTCTCATAGTACATGTGATACTACATAGGTTTTCCAGATATTTTTATAAGAACATAAATGGGACCCTGGGAAAATAGACATGACGTGTCCCAATAGTGAACTGTCATATTAAGGTACATGGTTTCTCAAGACATAGTTATGGAAGAACATTTAAAAGACCTCAAGAGCATTCCAAAATTATATGAATTGATGAAAATTACATTTACTTTTCCAACATCCTTTTTACATGCGTATCTTATTCTAAGAGACTTGATTTTCAGCCTATGAATATCCAATCATGAGTAGAGTTGTATATTGGAGGTAGTGATGTCATTTTATTTGATATCTAGGATATGAAACATGGATATATAAGTGACATTATTCTTTTAGTGACTCTTAGATTAAGGACATGAATAGGATATATAATAGAATTGTTTTTATGGTCAGAAAACCCCAACACACTAAGGTGTGGGTCCCCTATTATTATTATAGAGTTAGGTTTGGTACTCTGCCTCATTGTAGATGGTGTGGGTCATCTATACATGGATTTGAACCCCCCTATTATAAAAATTATATGGGGATCAATAGCTCTACTAGAAATATTTATCCCACAATTTTGGAGAACAAAAACTAGGATCATGCACTCCACTCTGGTCCTTGTGAAGATATATGTCGTTCTTGGGATCAGAGCATGAATTTTTCGAGTTGTACATAGACTAATTATTCTTATATAGTTGTGGATATTTTTATTCCTCTCCTTTTCAACTGGGGTTTTTGTATGAACATGTATAACAATGGGTTTCCTACCCCTCATTGACTTATGGGTTGTGAAGACTATTTTATTATGTTTTATCACTTATGGTTTTTGGGTTTTCCAACTATGTATATTGATATTCACCCTGACAAGGTAGTTTAATTAATATTATTTTAATTTTATAGATGATAGAAATATTGGTTGTTACCTTTTTGAACCTTGTATCATAGGAACATACAATTCATGGGAGATACTAACAATATTTTGGGGCTCATACATTGAGATCCTCTGTTATTCATGCTTCCATTTTCCCATTAACCAATTGTTTTTAGGATAAAATCTCTATTTATATAGGGTGTGTATTATTTCCCATTATTATTTTATATTTCCTTATTGTTATATTATGTTTTCCCTAATGTATTTTAGATGTATTTTTCACTCTATATTTTTCGGTAATATTATATCTCTTCAATGTTTAATGGGGATGGTAATGTGTGCACGTATACATGTAAATTAATTTATGGACTTCCATTTCATTGATATACTTATTCGGTGCATGTGACCATCCCATGGCCTATTGTATGGGGAATATGGGTGTAACTCTCTACATATTACTATCCTAGGTGTGACCATGGTGTGTCTGGTTATGAAATATTTTATTAAATGTATGTTTCTACTTGGATTTGTGTTTATAGTTATACATAACTAGTGGATTAGTTGGGGAATATAGGGAAATGATATCGATACATCTTGAATTGTTTTACCAGTCTAGGTAACCCGGTAATGGAGTGTTAGTTTAGGTATAGATACACCATGAATCTGACCACCTTCTAGTCATCATTGTGTATTGATAAAATGATTATATAGAAAATAATGTTACATGAATCATACAATATTTGGTTTTTTTGACAATAATATCTTTCTTGAGCCATCTTCTCATGTATTCTCATCTAACTATGATAAATATTGTTAATATTTAGGACACCTCTGTATTAATATCCAAAAATTATTTATGAAATGGTTATATTGAAGACTAGTGGATTTATGAGGCCCTAGTGCAGGGACATATTCTTAAGGTGTTCCCTATAAGAAATCATGTAAAAGTGCTTCCACCCAACAGAAAATGCAAGGATACACCCCCATTGGTTTTAAAATATGATCACATTTCTATTTATATGTTTTTTGGTCTATCAATTTAGGATTGTGATTCATGTAGTATCAATATGTAATGAAATACACTAAAATAGTGACCCCATGTGTTTTATACAATACCATAACCTTAGGCATCAGATGATTATCTATAGGTAATGGTATATGTTTGTATGAATTAATGGACACTAGATGATTCGACGATAGAACATGAATGTTTTTTTCCTCATAGAGTATCATGTAATTTGTGGAATCTCATATCTTGGACTCACGATAATATTATACAAAAATAGTTATAAATTATGTAGTTTTTTTATGATAATTAACCAGCGATCATGTTCCATATTCTAATTTAGTATCATCTCTTACTATTTAAAGGTGAAATTTTAGTTTAATATTTCTCATTAATGATTACAAACCATATGAACTAATATCTCGATACAGTGATAGATATTTATTTTTGTTAAAAATATATGTTTATGGTCACCAAATAGTCATTTTGTGGTAGTGTGGTCTTTTTATACGTTCCCACTATTGTTGGAGTGGGACTTCTGGACTAAGAGAATCAAATCGGGGGGGGGGGGCTTTTGGAAAATGGAGCATATAGTGATCATCATGGGGGCGACTCTTATGTAGTGGATAACAGTCTCTATCCGTTAGGGACTCAACATAAGAGGTATACTCATCCTCAGACATAAATGTGGAGATCTTCATTGTAAGGATTTAGTATAGGGTTCAGTAATAAATGTGATGGGTGATGCTATTATTGTGATGATAAAGTTCATATGATCATGATGTTCTATCTTTGTCCACTAAAGTCATTGCAAAGAAGATGGATTCACTTACGCTGCAATGGAAATGTCATTATCAAGGATCACCCTGCCAATGTTAGAGAGGCTTTTGAGTATGTGGTTTTTATGTAGGGGAAGGAGTATCCCTATATGGAGGAAGTTTATGTTAAGGATGGTGATTTTACCTAATCCCACAACCACAACCGCTAGGTAGTGCATGCCAGGCTCAAAGGGCTAGTGGTATATGGTGTAGTCAGTTGTTGACTATAGTGGTATATGACCATATTTCTCATGATATGATTTAATGTAAGTTATTTTCTATTATACATTATATCATTCATCGGTTAATATAAGTGACAATCATTCCATCATCTCCAATTCACTTGTGTAATAGATAAAGACTCATATGTTTCCTATTGAAAATCTTATGTGGCTATAGTTTCTTCTAGGAATGATATTATTATATATAACACATCTAATGAATATTAATGTTAGAACACACTAGATATTGTTTCTCATGATACCTCTTCTCCATTATAATGAAATGTTATGATTTCACCTTGAGTATGTACATTTTTTTTCACATTGTGTGCTAAAAAAAATTCACCATAAGTGATTTGGATGCCTTTTTTTATCAGATGAGGTTTTCCGTCATGGTCTAGGAGGAAAATATGACATATGAAGTGGGTATAATGTTTATAAAGATAAAACCTTTCACACATAAATTATTAGGTACAACCCCTGGTGTAGTTGGATCTCCAAACATCTACTTCAATTAGTAGTTGAGGATTATATGGATGTCTTACCTGAAGACATTCTAGGACTACCATATAGTTGGTAGATTGAATTATTCATTTACATTATCCTTTGGACTTCACTGTGATCTTCTATATCAAATTGTATTTCCCTTATAATGCTCTCGAGGAAGAGGTTGAACTTAGAATACCTTAATGAGGTGGGTTTCATTAGACATAGGGTTCCCCCTTAGTGGAACATTTTATATTGTAATATAAATAAAAATACATTCGGAGGTAGTTTTGGTAGGAAATCATGATATATATAATTGTTGAGTTTATTTATTAATGTCTCATTTATTAGTGGGTAAAGGCTAAACATCATGTTCTAGATAGACAAATTCAACCTATTTAGATCCAAAAACTATAGTGGGATGAAATATCGATTTATTTTTTTCATATAATTTGATGGAAAGAGAGTGTCTATGACAATATATTGGTTGCTGTTGACCAACATTCCCAGTCATCACACTTTTTTATCATCCAATAGCATCATTGTTGTAATATTTTTTGTGTGACTGTATGTTCTTGAGAACATCTAGATCCATGGGTTACATATGATGATCTTCTCAAACCATGATTCTCAATTTAACATAATGGTGGTGGAGAGGTTTTGAGGAGGCTTTTAGCATCCACTTAAGGAAGAGAATGACATTCCATTGATAGACAGATAGCCAGAATAAGAGAACCATCTTTGTTTTAGAAGATATAACGAGATCCCCCATGACATGAATAATTTTGAGGCACTATATAGAGACCATACATTTCACTATTACTATTGACTGAGACTAGAGAAATTTCTCATGTTGGGATATATTTATATCAAAAATGATAGAAAATAATTTGTTGATCCCTGAGAATATGAGAAAGACCCACGTTTGAAAGAAATATTATGTAGGATAATTTCATAGGCCTATGAGGTTTGAGTAGAGGTACATGGTTTTACTTATGGAGTTCATAATATTAGGATTATTGTAATTTTTTGGGATATGCAAGATATCATTGAGGTTCATGAGACAATTTCATATTTAATTGATGGTGGTAGAGTTTTCTTTTCACTATGAATTGCCCATGCAGTTGGATCAGTTTGTTTAATAATACCACATGCCACAACTAATTAGATCAATTAAATATCCAAAATCCATTATTGATAGGTGTGAAATAAAAATTATTTACAGATACACCTTCTCAGATTACAAATTGGTGAATCAGGGTCATCCTAAGAAGAACTTATGTGTTTGAACCATTCAATTATATCTATTCCTTTGGCAGCATTGGAATGTTCATGAGATCTTTAGGGAGCATAATATCCAAATATTGGCTTTGTACTCACACCTTCTTACATAATGTGATTTTTTAGGTAAAAAAACATAACATAGGGGGAAATTGTTACAAATCCAAATTTCATTGTTTGATCCTAAAACTATATTGGTATATCTCAATATTGTTTCTGAAATATGTTGATTTTTTTGGGATTTGTTGGTCCGTTAAATGAGTATAAAAAATATGAAATATATTAAAGCATGCACAAGAATATTTTTATAATAAGTGATATTCCTTTTGATTTCAACCTAAAATATATAATTTGTGACTATTATAATATCTAGATCAATGGTTTTACCAAGGGTGAAGAATAACGTTGGTTGGCATCACATGTTCTATGGAACGCATACATTAGTGGGTGCGTTGAATAAATTAAATGATGAAATTTATTTAATTAATTAAATGATAAATCCATCTCTTTTGTATTTAAAAACACCTTTATAAAATATTTATGTGTCCAATAACAAAACCATAAGTGAATACATATGATATGGAGGAGTTCCAATATTTGAATTAATGATATTAGTAACTTGGATTGGCGATGAATGAATTGGGGACATTAATGGAAGAACAATGTATACCACAAAATATTCAATTGAATATATATGAAATATGTTCTTCACTAATTTTTGATCCATTTTCATGGTAGTTTTTTTTGTTTTTAGGGAATTCCTCCAATGTGTTCTTCATTTTGACCATGGAACATATATAAACTTAACAATATGACTTTAATTCTTTATATGAACCAAGAATTTCATTAGAGTTATTGAAACTAGTTAACACTTTTTTATCCCATGTTTTACACATTTTTTGGATTCTAAACTCATGAATATGGTTTAGGATTTCATTGTACTACTATAATATCACGTTTTTTTCATCCCCTCTCATCTTAGTTTGTAACATTCATCACTATTGGATTAGGGGTAGTGATTCGACATGCTTAAAAAGATTTAGGAAGCATAAAACCTATAAATTCATGATTAATTCAAGAAATAACAGCACATCAATAGATTAAGGTTAAATTAATGAATATTTATATATTTAAAATTTTGGTTCTATAATCCAAAATCTTGTTTGGTGATGGGAGGCACAAATAAATTTTCATGGATAACAAAAATCAAGATTCCAGGCCATTGAAGGGTGTTTATTGATGATAATAAAGAAATTACATTGATGAAATAATTTTTAGGAAATTTTATGGTAAATATAGTAGATGACATGGAAGATAGTGTTGGGGTGTGGAGACTAGGAGATAATAATTTTTTCTCCTCGAAAATACTGGCTACACTATGTGAATTATGAAGGATCAAACATCATATTTATCATATTATCATGGATTATAGGGTAAGTAAAAATTTTAAATATCACACACAATGTATAATGGACCACATGTCGTATAATACTACCCATGTTAATAATACATGTTTTATAATTGCATTGATAGGGCCATATGAAATCATCCATGACGTCCCCCCGTAGGGACACATCATGTGTATGTTCATAGATGGTAAACACATTTTTAGGTATGAAAGCACATGGGCTCTTAGGTAGTGTCAAAAATGGTGTTCTTGGACACACATGTTTTAAAATTTTCAAATAACATTATACCTTTTTTATATCATTATTTTGGACATGGATTAAGGCCCCCCAAATGTCATATCTGTTGTACAATTCCACATAGGACGCGACAATGGCATATGTTTCAAAATATAAGATATGAAATATGGATATATGAGTGGGGAAGATTTTTCAATAATTCCCAATATACTAAATAGAAAAAGTTCGATCTAGATAGTGTTTTCAAGATTAGAACACACCTGACTTACTATGGTGCGAGTCCCCATTCTCTTTATACATGTTGGGTCCATAATCCGTCTCATTACCAAGGGTGCAGGTCCATTATCAAAAAAATAGTACCACCATTATCGGGCATTGATAGGGATCAGTTCCTTGCCTAGATATAGTTATTCATTTGATATACAACACATAATTGAGGAGAATTCCCTCAGCTCAAATTATTGTGAGGTTCTGTGATGTTCATGGAATTAGAGATGAGACCTTTTTAACTATATGTGGAATGATCATTCATTGTTTTTTGAATATATTTATATTCATATCATTTTCAATTAGAGTTTTGAGTGAGATAATATGATATTAACTTTGTTTGACTTCATTAAATTTTGGTCTAAGATGACTATTTTATTCTATTTCTTCTCTTCTATTTTTAGGACGTCCAACTAATTATGTTTTTTATCACACCTATATGGGTTTTTTCCACATATTTTGTATAATAGACTAATGAATGATAGATTTGTGGTGATTTTGATTCATATGGAATCAGAAGTGAATATGAATATTTATGAATGTTGGTCATGATTGGTGGGCATACATAGAATTTCTGATTCCATATATATTATTTATTCCATTTTCATAATTTTTATTATGTAGGGATCTACTCTTTAGTGATGCCAGAAAATAAATATAATATATTTATGTACCTGAAAAATAACATCAAAATAAAATTGTAACACTACTTGAATATAGGAAATGTATCCTTTCTTATGATATAATTATAAAATGTTAATTATTGTGATATTGATCAAAACATCTCTCTAAAATTAACATAGGAAATTTATTAAATATGGTTCAAAATTATTTTTGTTCTTTACTGTATGATATATCATTCATGTCATATATGTTAGCAGGGAATTTTCTTTTCACAATTTTGTAATAAACTAAAAGCTGAGTAATAAATAAAAATTATGAAAATTTTATATTAAATAATTTTAAATGAATGTAAAATTTAGTAAAAATAGTCTACTGTAATCTTTTATATATAGAGAGAAACATCCATAATACATTTTTATGAACATTAATATGGATGAATAAATTGATCGACCAAAGAGAAAATAATTTTACTATTTCTTAAAAAAACAATATAATTTTTTATATTTACTAATGATGAATAATTTAAAATGGGTTTAACATATAATTATAATATAATTTCCTCACAAGAAATTCAATAAGAAACAATCCAAATTTATAATGAGTTGTCATCATAAACCCTAACCTCGTGTCTTATCATTCTTTATTCAAATTCATACCACATGTATAAAAATATAAATTTATTAGAAATATATTATATATGAATATTTATGTAAATATTATTATATATAATTCCCTTATATTTTCTAAAAACTATTTTGAAAACAAATTTTCATTGAAATGAATATTCAGGAGAACATTGGTCAATTTTTCATGCTAGTTTAGGTTTTATTGTTATATTCGTTGCATGTTGGTTACAGTATCATCATCTCTTGTATCATAATCTTGTCACATGCATAATAATCATTAATTATTTATAAAATTATAACTATTTATATAAAATTATTATGAAAATATATTATATCACGTCATGGATATGGTAGACAGTACATACACACATGCGATGTTTTAAATTTTCTATGGATGGAATAAGATAAAGGTATATAAAAATTAGCTATTATAGAATCATAATTATATCATATATATCATATGTATTTATAAATTCTTTCCTTAAAACCATCAATGTAATGAGGAAACGAAAAAATAATTGCATCGTTTCGTGGAGGTTGTTGTGCACATGTAAACATTAGCGACATTTTCATTTTCCAACATATGGGAATGAATTAAAAAATGGCTATACATTTACCATAAAAACATACAAGAATAGTGATTATAATTATTATAACATCCAAATATAGTTACTTAATATTTTTATGAGGGTTTAGAATAAATAAAAATGAAAAATGTTAGAAAGACCATATAACTCTTCCTTAGGTGTCCTCCATTGAGAATATCATTAAGGTTTCATTAATGCGACTTTTGGGAAGGCCAAAACAACACTGTCATGGATAAGATTATTTAGAGAGTATTTAGGCTATCCCTAGTCATTATAATATTGTTATATTGTGTTTATAATATAGTATACGAGATTCCCTTTTATATGTGAGGGTAATGACACTAAATACTTACAACATTATAATATAATAATGTCAAATTCTACTAAATGTGGTAGCGAATCAACCCAAATATGTGTATATGATATGGATGGTTCATATAATGTTTATCCAATAATATTTAAACATGTTTTTATATTATTTTAACAGATATATTTTGATATAAACCCCCATTAACCCTTTTAACCAATATTATTTAAATGAATTTCTTTCAATTCAATACAATTATTAATGGCCAAAATTGAAATTAATCTCATTAAAAAATTTATACTTTATGATACAAAATATGTAAACCATTTTATAATTTTTAATATATTTATGTGCGATAACAAATTTTTAAAATAACTTGACAATAGAAAATGGCATATTTTTTTAAAAAAATTAATGTTTTAGCATAAAAATAATTTATTCATAATCATCACATAATAAAAATAATTAAATTTATCCTAAATATTTTATTAAATATATTATATATACAATTTTTATAACATCACTCAAAAATAATGATAAATTAAATCATTAAGATAAAACACATTGTGTACCTAAATAATATTTTAAAACGATGTCTCTCTTTTAATGATAATGTTATTAAATTGTAAATTCTAAAAAATTAACAACAAATTATTTTATTCAATAAATTTGTGAAAAAAATACATTTTCCTATAATTTTTATTCATTTTCATACATTATAATCTATCTTCTGGGTGAGAGTAACTCCATTTACGAGTAATATTTAAATATTATATCATGGTTTATTTAAAATAATTGTTTCATGTAATGGAAGAAATCAAAAACATAAAACATATGAAAATAGAAATGTATCATAAAATATCATTGTCTAACATTTAAATCCCCATATAATAATTTCTCCTTCAAAATCATTTTTCTCTGAAACAAAAAAATGAGGATACATTTTATTCATCACATCCTAATATTCCTACATAACTTCATTATATAAATAATTTCAATACTAAACTATGGGCAGGTGAATAGTCCAATTCCACTAAAACATTCTCACATCAATATAAAATCCCCACAAGTTTCCCCCCATTAGAGATATAATGATCCAGTTGTATTTTATATGAGTTCTATACATATGAATGATCAAAGATGTACATTCATTGATGATATACATGAAAAAATCATGAACATTTTATATTTTTAGATTAAGTACTTAATAATATTAAAACAACTTCATAAGATAGTGATTTTCCAAGGGGAAGATATATCTAGCCATCATATTTAACTAAATTCAATATCTCATAATATTCTTCCATGGAATGAGTAATTAAAATTTTATATCCCAAATATTTAACTCAGGATTATACTTATGATTTCTAGAATATATTTTACTTTGAATATTAGCTTTATTATTTACTACTAAAAGGATCTAACTGTCTCAAACTATTTTCATCTATCTCAAGCCCCAATTTATATTTTCTACAACTCTATCTTACCACATTATAGTTATTCACTTCCTTTAATAGAGTGCTTTATAAGGATCCATTAGAATTATTTGGTGAATGATATTAATACATGAAAACTATACTACCGAAAGTTTTTGATTCCAAAATACTTTGAAATCCATATAAAGAGGTCATACAACATTTTCTTCTATTTTAATTTTCCTCTAAAAAATGGATTGATGGGGATATAATAATATAATGTTAAACTCATAATTAAATTGTTGTTAGAGACTTATCTAGAACATCTTGGTAATACTTAGATGGTGATATTAAATAATATAATATGGAACCCCATGCATCAAAACTATTGAGACAAATATGTCAGATATTTATGGTTAAGGTGAATATACTGTAGAGAAGGGAATATATTTTATTATGTTTTTTGATTTTAGGGGAATAGAAATTCTGAAAAAAAAAATTCCATTAGGAAATGACAATAAGAAGAAATGTGGACATGAAATATGAGTCATGTGTCCATGAATAAGTGACCACATGAAGGAGTGTGGTCATGAATGGAAAATAATGTGAATGTGGACTCCATCAGATGATATAAGGAAAATATTTTTTATAAATAAACTCATGAAAAGTGAAACACTCTTAAAAAATTAAAATATCATTATAAAACATAACATTATTTTAGTAAATATTTATATCTCAATGTTTTATAGAATAGATAAGGCATATGTATGAGGATGATTACTCTAGAATGTTTAGTGAATCAATATATCCTAATGGTCATATAACGGATAAACACTGATGAGTCAACTATGTAACTGAATGAAATTGTATATTTCTACATAGGAGTTTAGAGAAGTGATAATGAATCCATTTTCAAAGATATAACTGATATATATGTGTTGCTGAATGGTCACATAGTCGATTCGCATATGAAATTGTACTACAGAAGTACATTACATGTCTAGTTGAGTATGTGTCTATTTTTAGAAACATAATCATTTTTTTGTGAACTTTAAGGGAGATTTATATGATATTGGTTGTTGAATGGTCGCAATGGTGATCCACATATCCTATTGAGAGACATTGAATATTTTGATGGTAGTTTATTTTTAGAGGAAGAATTCCATGATTAATGCATAAGAGGTTGTTTATATATATCACTCATTAATGAACACATACACGTGGTTTTAATATTGAACCAATATTGGTTACATGATTAACATGGAGGTCATGTTATTCCATTATAACATGATTTAGTTTCATCTGTTATGGATGTCGTTTCATTTCAAAGATGTTATAGTTTTTATATCTGATGTTTCTGGTTTTTTGAATGAAAACATATTTTTTTGCTATCATAAATATTTCAAAAAAAGAATACTGTCTACATGAGAAACACACGTAGAAATTATTGTTATATTTTTATATAGAATTGGTCATCAATGAATTTAAATATATAGAAGAGTGGTATATGTGATATGTGGCAATAGATAGAGTGACATAGAGGAAGAATAATTGGATACAAGAAATGATGTCTATGTAAATTTAATTGAATACATTCTTGTTAAATAAGTTTACAAGAAGAAGAAAAATGTACCAGAATTCTGTACAGCATGTTTTTCATCTATAATAGGAATACTTTTCTTTTGTCTACTTATTAGTGTGTGATTCACTTGTTGAGTGTGATTAAAAAAATAAACAAGATATCTATAACTGAGTATTGTGGATTTATCCTACAAAAATTGTATCACAATGATTTATTAATTGATCATATGATAATGTGTCTTACTAGATCATTAAATTGACTAGAAACTCACATTGTTTCATAAACCATGAAAATTATATGTTCTCTGTCTTTATGTTCTTTTTTTTCGAATAACATAAAAAATTACTCCAACCTGTGGTGAATGTTGTTTTTAAATGGGGGAATCATATAATTTTTGGATCCCTGATTAACCCTTATACCGCTAATCATTAATTCCATGACCATGTGTTTCTACATGTGATATCAGTGGGAGGACGACTTCATTGTTCTTTTCCTATTGTAGATATGAAGTTATCACCTATTAATATCATTACTGGGTAATTGAAAAATAGTGAATAAGAATAGTATTACCATGTTTTATGGGAATGTATTTCATAAATGTAATTATAAATCGTTGTTGTTCGTCTTGTATACTATTTAAGATGTTTTATATGTTAAAAATGATGGATTAGTACATCATACTGAATATGATTCTATTACTATATATCATAAGAAGATATTTTAAAATTTTGGTAACACTATGAATGTTATTTTATCATCTCTTTTTAGAGATGAATTTTTGAATGTAAAATCACACCAAATATTAAATAAAATATGTCATAAAATATAAACTATCTATGAATGAACGATCAAGGTGAATCATGTTGTATTATAGTTCTAAAGAATCATATTTTAATATCCACAATGATTGATGACGAGATTGTTCATATATTCTATATAATATTCAACGAGGTTTTATGTATCATCATATGATATGTTGAGAATTTAGAATATTTTGTTATTTAAAAAAATATTTTAATCATTTCAATGGGAAAATTTGATGTTTAAATATAATCAATGAATATAAATATCCAGGTTATATTCAAATTAAATATCCACATCGAATTAAAATATATTATCAAATTATAAATCATAATTCTATGAAGAAGAATAAAAATTTAATAAAAAATTTAATTTAAAAGCCTCAAGATATCATAGAGAAAAAAATATTATTTAATAAATGGTAAAGAAATGTCTTAAAAGTGAAAACTATATATAGATGAGAAATTTTGTATACAAATTTCCCATCAAATGAAATATTATAATAGGAAAAAGAATGTTCAAATGTAACATACAACTAAAATTATATAATAGTGGAATTTTTTAAATTATAATGAAAATTCCCCAAATATTATTAAAAAGGATGTCTATGAAATAGAATATAACAATTTCAAAATAACACTAATGAATAACTCATCCAAACCTAAATTCCATCCTATACAAAAGGATACAAGTCTCTATATGAGGATAAGAATGAACATCGGATTAATGTATGAAAAAATTGAATCCATTGATGGGTATTTTGAAGTGGTTGAAATTGGAATCAATATTGGATAAATACTTATTGTTTTTAAACTAAATTATGATCTATTTTCTAGTAATGATTAAATAATCAATGGTGTTAATGTTAGAGAAATTTAATGGATTATATGCTAGACAGAGAATTATGTGATTGTATCTCAAAAATTTTAAAATCTTAATATCTTAAATTGAATTTAAAGAAAGATTTTATGTATTTTAATAGTCTAGTAATATATCATGAAGAAGAAAAATATAATATGATAAATGAAATTTAAAATATGGGGCAATTTTTTTAAAACTAATAAGAACATGAGTATCAATATGAACACATACATTAAAGGGTTTTAAATTAGTATTATCATTTTCAGTTAAAACACTTTAATATAGAGTAATAAATGAAAATGTCTATAATTATGTTTAAAAATTATATTAGTGATGTTGGCGAATTATCGATGATGAATAAAGTCAACGGAACCAAATCATTGATTGATTCAATTTTTTCTCAAAAATAAATTTTTTTTTCATTGTTAGAATTTATTAAATAGATACGATATTTGGAAACCCTAAATTGTTTAAAAATAATCCTATATTATGTAAATATATTCATGGATTTTACAGAATTGTTGATATAAAAATAGAAACAAATATTATTGGTCAAAATAATAGAGAAGAAAGATTCAAAAGCACCATGGTGATTCATAAGGATTCGGTAAACAATATTTTAAGGTTAGTTAACACAATATAAGAAGAATGATTCAAAAACACGAAAATGGTCTATTTTACAGAATAAAAATATATTTCAACAGTTTAAAAATGTGTGCAAAATATGTGCTCTACTAGGTCATCGTGAAAAATAATTTGTCCATATTATTCAATCCCAATAGGAATATAATCCTTAGGAAAAGGGTAAATAACCGGATCATATTGTATATGTTTGTCATAAATACTCAAATAATGAATATTTATAGATACTGGATAGTGGGTTCTCTTCTCATATGATAGAAAAATTTATGTTTTTGAATAATGGACATAAATGAAAATTGAATTCAGTGACATTTGGAATTGGTGGGTGACTGGGATTAAAAAGTTTGGTCCAGATGATATTAGAAAAAAAATAATCTAAATCCAAGAACAATATTTATATTGATTTATTGGAATAATAATTGTTAATTGTGTCATTTGTATATGATAGAGTAAATGTGACTTTTTAATGTAACTGTTGTTTATATGAAAAAATATCAAATATTGTATGATTGTTTCAATAAGGTAAGTGAAAATTTGAAATTTATTTCAAATTGGTGATGCTCAAAACTAATGTTTTTTAAGAATATATTTTGAAAATGAATTCTAGCATATAAGAAAAGGACTTCTAGAAATATGGAATACAAGAAATAATTTTTTAAGATAATTTTTTCGTGAGTTAAGTAAGATAAATAAGTAAATTTAAAAGATTTCATCTACATGTTAAATGTGGAATATCTCTAATTCCTCTCAAAAAAGTGTTAAAAATATGAAACATATTTTTTCAAGTTAATCCATTTAGATATTTTTGGGAAAAAGATAATTATGTCCGCATAATGATAAAATTATTTTATTTAATATTTTGATGAATTTACTCTCATTCCATGTAATATTTAGATGTAAAATATAAAATATTCTCAAACAATGTACAAAGTAATCATAAAATATGTTTAGAACTGGTGTGGTTAATCTATAAAGTGAATTTGAATAGATAATGGTGATGAATACACTAATAATAGGGTTGAATCTTATCTTGGAAAATGTGTAGTTTATCATTAAATAAATACACAATGAAAACCACAAAAAATGGAATAGATGAACATGAGAATATAAATATTGTTGAGAAATATTGAACACATTTTATATATAATGATATCTAAAGGAAATTGTTGGAGGAAATCTATTGGATAGGTAATTCATATTCATGATCACTAATACTAGAGACATAATTTATTTGACACTTCCTATGAGAGGTATTTCAAAAATACTCCAATATTGGAAGCCCATGAATATTCAATATTAATGTTCTGGATTTTTGTATGTTAGAGGTAATAGTGGTAGATGAATTTTTTATAGTAAACCTTTTTATGTAATGGGATTTCCAAATATAATATCTTTATAAGTATAATAGTTGAAAAATATTATTTAGAGGACACTAAAATTTTATGAAATACAATTTTTGGTAACCATCATAGTTTTGGATGTGATGTTGCTATTAATTATTATGAGAAACATGAATTAATTGTTGAGAAATGTCCTATTGATTATGGTAATTATACTAATGTATAATATTCTTCCAATTCAAGTAATAAGGAACCATTACATTTAACTCATCCTAAGATGATAATATTGTTTAATATTCAATATATCATTTTCTGTTAAGAAAAATATCAAAAACATTAAAGAATATAGAGAAAAATTTCACATATATCATTAGTTTCTCATCTAAAATCTAAAAATAACGGAAAATATTTAGCGAATCTATAGTGGTATTGTGATATAAATGATTAATTAAATCAAATTCAGAAGAATGAGACATGGTAACTTCTATCTAAACCTAAAGATAATATTGTTGATAGGGAAAACTGAAAATTCCAAAATAACATTAATGAAGAAGATTAAGTGGTGTGAAATAAAGAAATATTGGTGCATAAGTATTCAATATATATATAAGGTGTTTACTTTGTTAAGAAATTTTTTAAATTGTAATTGATTACGTCCATTTAAATGTTTTTTTATTTCCATATTAATGCATTATATGTTATATCAAATAGATTTCATGTTTTTATTTCCAAATAGTTAATTAGAGAAATTTGATTACAGTAAACAACCATGTGTGTTTATTCTTTGTTAAGATGGAAATTATGTTTTCATGTTAAATAAAAATTTATATTGGCTAAAAAATCCCCCAGATCATTGAATTATCAGATTTTCATGTTCATGAAGGTGAGGAATCTTATAATGGGATGAGTAGATAAAAATCTTTATATTAATGTAGATAGAGAGGAATCTATAGTAACCTGGATTTCTGGTATATAACAATTACTTTTTTATTATCAATATAATGTATAAGATGAATTTTGGGAGAGTTTAGTGCTATTTTATTATGTTTTGGGGAAACAATTATAGATAGATGGGTTTTGCATGGTTCAACCAAATCGTGTAGAAATACTAGTAGAAACATCACGCAAGAGAAGATTTCAGGTGGATATCTTCAACACAGTGTGTGCACAGTTAGGGACTTTGTATGGGGACACCGATCGAGGGTCTGCCTATATAGTAGCTAAAACATGGACAGCAAATGGGTTTTCTAACCATGCAAAATAAAAATTATCTTGTTTTAAATTAGACCCAAAAAAATGGAACTCACACAATTTTTCCTCCAACTAGATCATTTTTCCCCAAAGTAGTCATAACTCAGGATTTCTCTTCCTTGCTATTTTTTTGGATCATTTTTCGGGTTTTTGTTTCTAGAAATTAAAGGGTAAATCGTCCCCCACATGGTTTTTAACACATCAGCATATATTTCTAGCCTTTTGACATGTTGTAGATGTCTCTTGGGGCCCAGTAATGACTCATTGTACTCTCATGCCACTGGGAATTAGTGGGTCTTTACAGTGTCTATCCTTGTTATTGTATTTTCCAATAAAATAGTAATTTTATGAAATTGAAAAGAAATATTTTGGAGTTTTATAATGAATAGAAGTGTGTTTTGAAATTTATATACTTGGAGAGATAAGTCACTTTTATAGTAAGAAAATTTCTCAATCTTTGGATAACATTTTTCATTGCAAAGAAACCCTTGACAAGGATCAGTATGGAAGATTCAAAATCATTTTCTATAAAAATTTCAATGGGAACAAAGCTATCCAATGATGATCAAGGAAAATATGTTAATAAAAAAGATTTTAGAAAGATTATTGGATGTTTTTAATACCTCAAAAATTCAGGACTAGATATATTATACATTATCATTATTTGTTACATATATCTATGTTTTCAAAAATAATATCATTTTATTAAATGAATAATGATTCTCAGAATATAAAAGGTATAACATTTTTTGTATTTAAATATAATATGATAGTTAATTTGGATTTACATGGTTATGATGGCGCAAACTGCATAGACAACACACATGACATTAAATCCAAATATGATGGAGTTTTAATTCATGTTAATCGATGTGTTGAGTGGATGAAAAATAATGTTATGTACAAAGTATTATTTTGACTATTGTGTCTTTGGGTTTAAAAATCAGAAATATATTTTAACTAATTTATCATATAAATGACATACTTTGAATAAGATTACTCTATCTATTATACTGAGTCTATCAATCAGTACCGACTCTGTCAATAGTACCGAATCGTTCAATCGTACTGACTCTGTCAATCATAATAACTCTGCCAAATGGTACTGATTGTGTCAATCATAATGATTTTTTCAATCATACTAATTAATTCAATCGAACAGATTGTGTCAATCATACAGATTATTTCAGTCATACTGACTCTATTAATCATACTATATTTGTAAATCATACTGATTGTGTAAATTGTAATTAATCTATCTATCATACTAAATATATTTATCGTACCCACATTTTGTATTGTACACACGTTGAATCATATCAATACATTATACTAAGTGATATTTATCCAACTCATGTGATCATTTTCATAGATATTTTATTCTTAACCAAAAGTATTTCATAGATATAGTAATAAACTAATCAAAATGATGTCATGATTTCTATAACAATAGGATCGTTATAATGCCAGGTCTCCAAGTCCTATCGAGTATCTACGAGAAATATCACTATTGGATAATATATGACCATTTGAACCTGATACCTATAAATAGGAGATCATTTGAAACAGACAATGGATGTTGATCAATTCATGTTTATATATTTTTTTCTAGAGAGAGACGTTGTAACTTATCTCTGGCTTCTTCAGAAGGCCTTAGAATTACAAAATGTGAATGACTCGTTCATAGATTTTGTATTCTTGCAAGAGCTTTGTTTTTCTTTGTGTTACTGATGCAGTTATAATGATTGTGGTATTCAGGGGGTAGGAAGATGTGTTATCGATCACTGTTTCAAGGGTCATCAATTTCTTTAATGAAAGAGGTGTCAATTACCTTCTAAATCGAGTACATCTGGGTATTGGAACACAGTTATACTGATCATCATATCGGGGGCTTACCAAGGTGTTGGTAAGACAAACCTTCTATCCTAAGAAAATTGATACGCTTCTCTTTGGGTTAAAATAATTTTTAAACATTCACTTTTGTGTTGTTATTATTATTATAATTGGAATTTTATTATTTCCTATTTCATTTAATTTTATATTCAACTATAATTTTTTCAATTAATAGTCTTTTGAAACATATTGTATTAATAGATTCTATACATCGTATTGTAGAATTGTTCTTACTTGTATACACAGATCATTGTATTCAGTTAAAACATGAATTTTTTAGATTAAATATAGTATTACATCATATCATATCTATCTTATTCATTACTATTGTTTTAAAATTTATTGATACTGAATTTTATTACATTCAGACCTCTAAAACTATGTTATTTCTTAAGTTATTAAATAAAATGTTTCAAAAGTAACTATTCACCCCCTCTTGTATTGTGCAACCTAATATACATATACATTTATATTACGATACAATATTTGGCATCATAGGCGATTTCCAATGTTTTGAAATACTTTATTTATTTCCTTGGGCAATATAATTTTATTTATTTTACAATTTTATTATATCATCTAACTGAACTAATGTGTTGAGTGGAAATGTAATGTTTTGTAAGATGACAAGAATCAATAAAAGATAAATTAACAATCTAAATCCAACTAGACCACCTATATTTGATGGGAATTATTATGAGTATTGGATAGATCTAATGAAATCATTTTTTATTAATACTTGAGTGGACAACAATATCATGCTTAATGGAGGATATAAAATCCCAGATAAGGAAGTCAGTAAATTCACCAATCAAGAGAAGAAATAATATCTATTGAAATAAATGGATTGAAATACTTTGTTATGTTCTGTGACTAAGAATATATATTGTCAGTTATCATCATGTGAAGCAGCCAGTTGTATCTTTATGAAATTGGAAGTCAAACTTTTTAGATCATCTAATTTTATGGAAACAAGAATAGAAATGATATAAACAGAATATAATGGTGTTTTTCCATATGGAGACCAATATACAAGATGAATCAAAGGATTATGTCAATAGTAAATAGTCTACATTATATGGGTGAAAGTGTCTTGATGATGTTTCACTTTTTGGCAATATTAATTATATAATGCCCAACGAGTGGGAATCAAAATGAACGACTGTTGATGAAAATTAAAAAGTTAATGAAATCACTTTTGATGAGTTAATTGGCACTGTACTTCCACAGTAGAAAAGAATGAAAAGAGATTCTGATTTAAATAAAAAGATAATGGTAATGGGTTATTAGCCTTCACTACTACATTCACTACTAAGACACCAGAAAGGGAGACAATATCAAATGCAAAAAAATTTGTTATATTAGAATCAAGTGATTGTGATCAAATAGATAATGAGTTATCCAATCTCTCTCAAAGGATAAAATTTATTGTTTAAAAGAAACAATTTCAATACATATTAAAAGATAATAAAATTAAAGAAATGAATGACTCTGTGTTCACTTGTTATAAATGAAAAAGAGTAGAAAATATTAGACCAGATTGTCTTCTACTAAAATGAAAAGACAGAACTGATAAACATTCTAAATGAAATAAGAAAAAGTATTCCGACTCAAAGATTTTTTTTAAAATTAAATGATACTTGGAGTGAAAGTGGTGGTGATTTTTCAATTGTATCATTGGATTATGAATTTAATATTCATTGAAATATATGACTCATAGCTAGACTACAAATTGAAAGTCATTACTACATGGATAAGGTACACAATGATGAATCCCTTAAAAATGTATTTCTAAAGGCCAATTACTCATATGAGAAACATTCTTACTCATCGGATGAATAATCGTCCTCATTAGAGGAAAATATACCATCCCATGGAGATGTTTCTAGAACTTCCAAATTACATGATAATGAAAATTCAAAACTCAAGAAAAATATTGAAATGTAATATTCTAGAATATCTATTTTTAAAAAAGATGTATCACATCTGTCAAAATTTCATAATGATAATACTCTTGAATTTGAAAATACATCAAAGTATCTTAAGGTAGTATGGTTATAGAAGGATAAACATTATAAGTATTTTGAAAAACATTTTTTTTAATGAAAAGTGTATTTGAAACCAAAAATAATTCAAAAATAAATTCTTGTGAGAATTAAATTTTTTCCAATAGACTGAACTTTGTAAACTTTTTTCTTATGAAAATTTTATCAAACATTACATGTGCTACGGAACATTTTGATATTTTATATTTTTAAATTATTCCTTTAATGAATACATCTATATTTAGATACACTCACTCAAAACCCTTTTTATGTAATGAATAATATTTACCTCAAATTTCCCTATATTGTACAAAATTTCAATGTTGTGGACATTGGTAAAATGATTTCTCTCTAAATAGAACTCAATCATTAGGATTTCAAAATGATTATTTTGTAAAACAAATTTTGATACCCAAAATTTTTTATCTAACATTTCTAAATGCAAAAATTTTGGGTTTTTAATAACTAATTGGTTATTTATCAGGAAGAAAAGATAAGTAGAAACATGAATATTTGGTATATGGATACTCTTCGTTCTCATCACATGAACAAAAACAATGATTTCTCTGAAAATATTACAGAAACAAATGTTTGAATGATTACCTTTAGAGACAATGCTCAATGAATGATTGTTAGTATAGGTAATATAGTTTTACATGGTAATGGTTTAATTTCAAATGTTTTCTTTTTCTTAAAATTCATAAGAAAAAACTTATTTGCATAATTCAATTATGTGAAATTTAGAAATGATAAGTGTTTATTTAACAAATCCTCGAAAAAAATCATTTTTCAGCCCATAGGCATGAGATTTTATACAAAATTAACATATTAGTCCTTTATCCAAGACACACCTTTCGTATGTGTAATGGAAGGAAAATCTTGGGTATGAAATAGAAGCTAAGGACAATTTATCTTTAGAAACGTTTGTAAAATTTCAAAGAAATGAATTTTTAAGGATCAACCATATCTTAGATGTGATTCATCAAAAAATTATGATCCTTGTCAGTATGTAAATCAATATAAAATTATATTCAAACCAATCAATGATGTTTTAAATTTTAATGCATTAACAATAGTGACCATGGTTCTTTTTGGTCCTACACAAACTCAAAGTATTATTGGAAAATACAATTTTTTTTTGATGAATACACTAGATTTACATGGGACTATTTTCTAAAAAAGAAGTATGAATAATTTTTCTTTTTCATAAAATTTAGCAACCAATATAAATATAAAATAAACCTCTCACTAATAAATATTCATAGTGATCATGGGGGTTAATTTCAAAATTCATAATTTGAATATTGTTGTAGTAAGAAAGGAATTACTCACAACATTTCATCTCCATGATCCCCTCATCAAAATGGTTTTTTTTATAGAGGATATCATATCTTTTAGGAAATGATAATAACTATGTTGAGTGAATACAAATTTGCTATGCATTTCTGTGTTGAAGCTGTTAGTACTGAACACTATACTAAAAATTTGGTTTTAACTAAAGCTTTTCATAATAAGACACCTTCTGAATTTTATACTTTCTGAAAACTTAATGTTTTATGCCTTAGTGTATTTGGATACAATGTATTCATATTGAATAAAATAGATAGTTTAAATAATTTTGAACCCAAATATGATGAATGAATCTTTTTAGGTTATTCCATAACTTCTAAGTCTTCTATATTTTTTAGTTAAACATTTTGTACAGTTGAAGAAACAGAGTATGTTAAATTCAATTAAACTGATCACTTTTTTTTTGCATTTCATACCTATATCAACTGAGGTATGTTCACAAACTGATTATCAACCAATGATTGAAAAAACATCTAATAAAGGGAATACTCAAAAATATTTTTCTAAAACATTAACCCCAAAAGACATTATATCATATTTTGTTGAAAAGTTTTCACAAAAACCAAATTATTTGTTACATTGGAATCTTCCTGGTGATAATATAATTGTAGTTGAAAATCAACCTGTTAGGACCATAAATTCTTTGAGAATGTTAATATAACATCTTTATTCTCTCTCTAAATTTGATCCCAAAACCCTAAGTGAGTCCTTGGGTAATGTACATTGTATTAATGTAGTTCATGATAAACTAAATTAAATTAGAATAAATCAAGTCTGGTCATTGGATGAAAGAACTAATGAATCAATAATAATTATTGTTAAATGGTTTTTGAGAAAAAAATATTATGAAAATGGATTAATTATAAGAAATAAATCAAGCCTTTTTGATAAATGCAATAATTGACAAGATAGAATAGACTATGAATAATCTTATGATTTGGTAGCTAGACATGAATCTATTTAAATTATATTATCCTTTGCAGCATACATAAATTTCATACATTTTCAAATGGATCTCAACTTTTATTTTTCTCAATGGGTTTGTACAACAATATGTTTTTGTATAAAAAACTCCAGGTTTTGTAGATCCAAAACATCTTGATCATTTTTCTAAACATACCAACATTTTTTATAGACTAAAAAAAGACCCATGTGACTTTTATGATTGAATTGCATGATTTATTTTACAAAAAAAAATTATGGAAGATTTATGGAGTATCCAACTTTTTTAAAAAAAATTGGAAAAAAATTGTCCAAATTTATTTTGATGACATTATATTCAGATCAACTCAGTAATCTGAAAATGATTCTTTTGTGAATTTAATGAAATATGGGTTTGAAATTAGTACAATTTGTGAGTTAACATTCCTTTTAGGTTATTAAATATCTTAAAAACAAGAAGGAACATATATAAATAAACATAAGTATATCACAAACATAATAAAAAAGTATGGATATGGAATCACTAAAATTATTAACACACTAATCAGTACCCCAAATACACTTGATCTTAATGAAGTTGTGAAGAAAGTGGAACAAATGAATTTTAGAGGTACAATAAATAGTTTGTTATACTTGATATTTTTTCATCCAGATTTAATGTTTTTGGTATGCTTATGTTGAAGATATCAATAAAATAAAAAATAATCTCATTAAAATGTTGTGAAAAGGATTTTCCGGTGTTTAAAGTGAACTTTGGATTTATTCCTTTTTTATTCTTCTAGAAATTCTTTCGTTTTAAATATTTTTCAGATGCTAAATTTGGTGGTTGAACAATGGATATAAAGAGTACATATGGAACATTTCATTTCTTATGGGAATATTTTGTATCAAGGTTATGAAATAAACAATACTCCGTAGAATATTTCACTGTTGAAGCTAAATATGTAACACCTGGAAGATATTAAACTCAAGTGATGTGGATGCAACACACAGTCACCAACTAAGGCATGAGTTCATCCAAAACTAAAATAATATAGGATAGTTCTAGTTTCATGGCTCTGAGTAAAAATGCATCTAATCACTCATGTGAAAAAGACATAGATATTAGGAATCACTTTTTTAGGGATCACAAATAATAAAGATATATAAGATAATAATTTTTCTCAATGTAATAACAACTTGCTAACATTTTTACAAACCCATTAACTTTTGATAGATATGAATTTATAAAAAAATATCTAGGAATGAATATAGTAAAATAATATGAAAATACCATGAAATTTCAAAGAAATTTTTTTCTTAAATCCTTTGGAATATTACGAGTCTGTGATTTCTAACTGCACTTGAATCCGAGGCTCGGTGTGCCCAGAATCAATTTCTGAAAAACAAAATTCGGGTACGTTCAGTAAACGTACGTGAGGGTTTTTCTATCATTTGAATCGTTTCCCAGAATTGAAATCTGAGGACACCAATGAACTCACAGTGTCGATATTCTCTTAAGGAGACATTTACCATAGTTGCGTTTTACGCAGGTTGAGAGTTAATTTTTGTGGATTTAGAATAAAATAAATAAAATTGTAGTACACAATTTTATTTAATGACGTTAGTTATATCCTACAAGGGGAAGTTATAGGTGGGGCCCACACCCACATAACCTCCCATGAGAGGATAATGTTATGTGGGCCCCACACAAACCCATATCCTTTCTCCTCCCTCAAACTCCCCATTAATCCCCTCTTAATTAATTTGACAACTCTCCCCTTAATTAATGTGATCTCTTGACCTCCCTCTCTCACATTATCTTTTTCCAACACATTTGATTAATAAATTTAATCCTAACCTTAATTAATTAAAGTGTTTGAATTTTGAAAAATTCATGTGTGAATAAAATAATAGCTTTAGATATTATTTTATTTTGGCACTCATTGTGTTGATAGAATTTTTGGAGAGCTATTGAGAAATATAATAACAGAGTTCTTCTTTCGATGAAAAACATCCAAAGAAAGATGATCATCTCCTTTGATCTTTGGCCAATACAAAGGAGAAGGATCCACCCGCATGGAACGCAGACGACACGCCGTCATCGGCCCCTTCTTCCATGACGTCAATGAGTTGACACCGCCTCCCTACGAATCCATCTACGAAAAAAACTTATTTCAAGGTAGGGGGTTTGTTTCAATTTTAATTGAATAAAACTGTTCTTCGTCCCAATTTCAAAAAATGTTTTATCTTCAGCCTTATTATACCGCCTAACACGGAGGGCGCAATCCAAATGAACATGGTCCGAAGACCCTCTGATGAGCCCTGCTTTATTTTGATGGAAGAGGTGGCGGTGACTGGAGGAAGCGAGGGCCGTGTGGAGAAGAACAGCGGCCCGCATCCGTCGACCGCTCAGCCAAAGAAGAACTAGTCGGTCATAGCCAGCCAGGCTGGTGGAACCATGGCCCCCCATGGCGCCACGCTGTGGAGGACCGTGGCCCACGCTCCACGGGCCGCTTCTACGGGCGAACCGGCTAGCTTGTTGACTGGCCGGGTTGATGAAGGTCGCAGCACCCGCAGGTGTCGCGTAGGAGGAATGCGGCCCGCCCATGCAGGCTGCTCACGCTGGGAAGGCCACCAGGCTTCTTGCCAGCCGGGCGGGAGGGCGGTGCCACTCGGCACCGCCGATTTAGGATGTTGACCCCCCCCCCCCCCCCCCCCCCGCATCGCTCCACCAGTCAGCTGCATCGCGCCGCGCCATACTATGCTGTCGCGCCCCACCAGGTCAGGCCACACCCCACCCAGCTAGGCTACACACTTCACCAGGATGGTCCGACACCAGTCGGGTCAGACCCACCAAAACCGGGTCGACCCAACCCGCTAGTCCATTGGGATTAACAGGTCCGGCCCGTTAGGCTTAAATGTGAATAACTTCACGACCGTGCGTCCAGTCGAAGCTCCATCTGTGACACTCAGATCCTCATGACGTGGCGGTCCTTTTGCGATACTCTAATTTAGTTCTGGACAACATTATAATATTACTGGGTTTCGGCAACCATAATTCCAACCAGGCCCTTGGAACGGAAAAGCCAATAACTCTCAGACCGGGCATCCGATTAACGTGTCGTCTATCGTGTTTAGTTCCTTTTGATGAAACCGAACATTGGGATACATCAACTCAAGACTTCGTGATAGTTGATTTAGAAACCCCTTGGATTGAGGATAGGACCCTACTGGAATCGAGCCTGTTGTGTGCGAGAACCCTGGAGCTAGCGGTGACTGTGATGACTACCATACTGAAATACTATGTGGGTTCAACGATGAAAAAATCCATAATGGAATCCTATGTGGGTTCGACGATGAAGAAAACTGTACTGGAATCCTCCGTGGGTTTGACAGTGATGACTACTATACATGTATCCTATGGGGGTCTGATAGTTTGACTTCTGTTATAGTATCCTACATGGGTCCGACAGAGTAGATGGTCTAGTATCCTACGTGGGTCTGACATCTTACTTTGTCGAGTATCATATGTGGGTCTGACAACATAGATTAATCATTGACTACAACTGATCATCTCTATCACTATACAAAATATGTATACCTATTTAAGATAATTGTTTACTTTAAATCATTATCATTGATGTTTTTGAATTGATTTCCTTTGTGGACCGGGTTGTTCTTGGGCTCAAGAGATTGAGGTGAACTGTGTATGATAACTTAGGTATATGTATGGGAATATACCAAGTACAGTTGGTTGATACTTCATGATTCTATCTTTCTTCATATATTATGGGAGACCTTCGGTGGACTCGGGGTTCCTACTGAGCATCTTATACTCACCCCTACACGGGCTATTCCCGTACTACGTTTTGTTGGATGCAAACGACGGACATCACTAATCGAGGTGGAGGCTTGTGGAGCTGGAAGGTACCCAGAGGTGGACCACATGGAGAGACTTTCATGGAGTGGGTGGTCAGACCTGAGGTGATGTGGAGGCCATCTGTACCCACCCTTCTGGTGGGATCTCCAGAGGACGACTCAGTAGTGGCTTTTTTGATTTTTTAGTTGTACTATACTTACTGTTGGGCTTGTATTTATGGCTGCTTTCTTTTCAGCACAGACATTTTGTATACATTATTTACTTAGTGTTTACTTTTGTTGGATACTCTATTGTGTCTGTTCACTTTCATAAATGAAATGCCTTCCCATCTTAGGGATTTACGACTTTGGTGCTAGTTGCCAGCCCCTGGCTTATGGAAGGAGGGCATGGGGTAGTCACAGCACAGGCCCCAAGGATGGGTCATGACAAATTGGTATCAGAGGAGTCAGCTCTACCACAGAACTCAGGAATCTAATCATTATTTTTAGTGATCCAATAGTGTTAAGAGTATTTATTGTGTTTTTTAGTCCATGGTGTCCAGTGTTGGTGTGGCGGCTGACGTATCTGTACACCTGGACACTGACCTCTGTTTTATGAATCAGTGCATGAAAACATTGATTGCATGTGTGTTTCAAATGTTTTCTTTGTGATTACTTTGTGCCAGCTCACTATGTATACTATTTCATCATGGATCACATGTTTCATTTCAGGATGGCCCCACAAAGGCATCCATCTAGGGTTCTGAGTTATGTACGGGATGGTAGCCCATCGAGCGACGAGGCCTTGGTGTAGAGCCCCATCACAGCGGAGGCACCAGAGGTACCACTACCTGCTGGGTCACTGATACAACCAACTCTAGCAGCAGAGAGTGCACACAAATTGAGTGAATTTCATGAGTTTTAGAAATAGAGGCTGCCCGGTTTCCACAAATAGGCGGACCCACATGCAATCAATGATTGGATAGAGGCTGTCGTCAGGGTTTTCAGATTGGTAGAGACACCAGCCGACCTTATGGTGATCCTTGCTGCGAGTCTCCAGCATGAAGCCGTAGACAGATGGTGGAGCCTAATGATTAAGGTGCATGAAGAGGCATCTTTACTCGTGACAGACATTGAGAGTCTCATCCGGTCGGAGTTTGTCCAGCCACACTCTGTGTGGTGCGGATTTAGGAGTTACCTCATCTGTAGCATAGCATTATGATAGTAGCTCAGTACAGAGTGTGGTAAACCGACCTCTCATGCTACTCTGAAGATATGGTACGAGACACGTTATTCAGGGCCGAACCTTTGAATATGGACCGAGACATGAGATCAGGGATTCGACGATTCCCTTCAGTATCCAGACATAGGCGGGGGTGCTGGAGCGAGCCCTTCTAGTGGAGAGATTCCTCATTGAGAAGTCTCTAGTTGTGAGACCCTCCACAGGGAGACACGTAAAAGATTCTTCTACATCTCCCAGTAGACATATGTTGCAGAGTTCCAAGCGGACCAGGCCATATGGTGGACGACCTCAGGATACATGTTCGGTTGTGCGGGGCACATGAAACGGAGCCAGCTATATGAAGAGCTGCCAGTGCTATGCATGTGGCGGGCAGGGGCACATTGCTCGTGACTATCCAACCCGCCATGAAGATGAGCAGCAAACAGTAAAGGGACCTCCCAGGTATAGGCATAGGTTAAACCATGGTTGTCCGTATGGAGAAGGAGGATGTGGTATAGGAGATGGTCGAGCATTGCGTGGTGGACATTGTTTTGAGGATCTACCACCACCACCACCAGGAGAACCACCCTTAGCATAGGGAGATGGCGGACAGAGGCGGGATCCGCTCCAGGCAGTCATGGCCTATGAACATGAAACACCTGAGAAGATTCGAGGTACTATCTGTGTCTACTCCACCCTTTATGAAGTGCTTATAGACACATGTGGGAGTCATTATTTTATTGCCACTACCCAGGTACGGAGCTCAGAGATTCTGACGGAGCCATTGGCTCCATCCTTACGGCTAGAGAGTCTTACGGGAGTAGTCATGATGATTACACAATGGTGCCGACAATGTGAGTTTACACTAGGAGGCGAGAGCTTCGGCTGGGATCTTCTTTTAGCGGCGTCACGGCCTTACGATGTCATCTTGGGTATGGACTAGTTGACTACAGTCCATGATCAGATTGACTGCATTAGGCGCAAAGTGCAGTGTGTCCGCTTGGATGGGACCAGGATCACCTTCATCGGTGAGAATGGAACATCTACATCATATGATGGACTTAAGTAGAGGAGAGGGTAGACGATCACACATCAGTTGGCTAGTCTCATTCTCGGAGCAGTTGATGGGCAGAGTCCATGTTTTCTTATTGTGGGGGATCAGTATGCAGATGATTTTCCTAAAGATATTCTAGAACTACATCCTCGTAGAGAGGTAGAATTCTAAATAGGCTTGTACCCCATGAGAACACTGATATCTACTCCAGCATATCAGATGTCTCCCACCGATATTCATGAGATGCGGGTACAGCTAGAGGACTTTTAGGGGAAGGGATTTATCCAACATAGTGTTTCATCCTAGGCATCACCAATTTTGTTTTCCAAGAAGTCATATGGGATCTTGTGACTGTGTGTCGACTACCATCGCCTGAATCAGGTGACCGTGAAGAACAAGTGCCTACTCCCGAGGATTGATGTCCTCTTTGATCATATCAAGAGATCACGATGGTTCTCTAAGATAGAACTCAGGCCAGGCTATCATCATCTCAGAGTTCGACATGACGATGTGCAGAAGAAGGCCTTCAGGTGTCTGTATGGTCACTAGGAGTTCTTGGTTATGCCTTTCAGTGTAACCAACAAACTGTTATTATTCATTAGTCTCATTAATAGGATCATCCATCCTTACCTCAATCGTTTTTTGTAGTATATATCAATGACATACTGATATGCTCGACTACTGAGGAGGAGCACTCCTACCATTGTCGGGTTGTACTGGATACACTCCGATAGCACCATCTATATGGTATGCTCTTGAAGTGTCAGTTCTGGATTCGAGAGGTTCACTTCTTATGACACGTTATCAAATAGGTTGGAGTTGTCGTTGATGCAGTGAAGATCGAGGCAGTACTTCCTTGGGAGCCACCTATGAGCATGACAGAGGTGTGGAGTTTCTTGGGTTTGGCTGGGTACTATCGGAGGTTTGTGACAGACTTCCCTAGAGTTGCATCACCGCTTATAGCCTTGATAAAGAAACGGAAACCCTTCGTATGTTCAGAGAGATGCCAGCTGATCTTTTAGTAGCTGAGGTAGAGATTAACCAGTGCTCCCATCTTGATGCTACCAGAGGAGGGCATAGGGTACATTGTTTACTGCGACGCATCAGGGACCGGACTCGGGGTGTGTCCGGATGGAAGAGCGAGTAGTGATAGCTTATGGTTTCCAGATTTTGAGATAGAATGAGAAGAACTATGATACCCATGACCTGGATTTAGAATTAGTGGTCGTCACCTTGAAGATGTGGCATCCCTGTTTGAGGGGCGAGAGATTTACAGTCTATTATGACCACCAGAGTCTCAGGTATATCTTCTCATAGAAGGACCTGAACCTGAGACATCGACGATGTCTTGAGTTCCTCTAAGACTATGAATTTTAGATATTCTATACTCATGGGAAGGGGAATGTTGCAGTTGATTCTTTCAGCAGGAGATTGATAATTCAGCTGCTAGGAGAGGTGACATAGCAACTAGCTGTGCTGTAGGTATCCTTTGTGGATAATGATAGAGCAGCCTTTCTTCAGTCTCTCACAGTCACTCCTCCTCTAAATCAGAAATCCAGGGAGGCATGGTGTGGGGGCATTTACTATGAGACACGACATGATCAGATATCCTCAGGACAGGAACCTGATTGATTTTCTGAAGGATTAGAACACGTCATCCTCTTTAGGGGACGTACCATGGTAACATTCTCACTACAAGATGAGGTTCTAAGAAAGGTCCACACTTCCCCTCTGGTGGTACCTCTAGGAGTGGAGAAGATGTATCAGGACCCCAGACAACAACACTGGTGGCCAGGTATGAAGAAGGATGTAGTAGATTTCGTTTCATGATGCTACACTTGTCAGTAAGTGAAGGCGGAGCACTAGGTTCCAGTAGGACTGGTATATCCCTTAAAGGTCCCAGAGTGGCTGTGGGACAAGATATCCATGGATTTTGTGATGGGGAATCAACATACATCCAGGGGACATGACTCTATCTGGACGATCTTAGACCGACACAGCAAGTCGGCCCACTTCCTACCGATCGGAGAGCATGGCTCAGTAGAGATCTTGGGACGCCTCAATATTAAAGAGATCGTACAAATTCATGGAGTTCCATCTACTATTGTCTCTAATAGATATTCTCGTTTTACTTCCCAGATATAGAAGGGATTACAAGAGGCTATTGGGACACAAGTTCACTTGAGCACTACCTTCCATTCTCAGACGGATGGTCAGACTGAGAGGACCATTCAGACTCTCTAGAAAATTCTTTGTGCATGTGTCCTTGACTTTGGTCACATTTTGGAGGATCACTTACCCTTGGTGGAGTTTTTGTACAACAATAGCTACCAATCCACCATCGAGATGGAACTATACGAGGAACTGTATGACCAACCATGCAGATCACCAATGTGTTCTACTGACATTGGGGTGTCAACACTTGTAGGACCAGAGATTGATCAGGCTACGACGGAGAAGGTGCAGATCATCCAGGAGCAGATGAAGACTGCACAGAGAATGCAAAGTCCTATGCTGATAGGAGACGAAGACCACTGGAGTTTGAGGATAGAGACCACGTTTTCTTATGGGCCTCACCTCGACGAGGTCGACAGATATTTGGTCGGGGCAGCAAGTTATATCCGCGTTTCATCAGACCATTCTAGGTCCTCAGAAAAGCAGGTGAGGTAGCTTATCGCCTGGATCTACCACCTCAATTGCACTCGGTGCATGGCTTCTTCCACGTATCTCAGATGAGGAGATACGTGCACAACCGGTTCGTCATCATCGACCACGGGGTGCTGGAAATCGATGACGGAGAGACATTCACGGAGGTCCTGATGGAGATCGAGGATAGACAATAGCGGGTCCTACGTTGATGGGTGATTCTTCTGGTGTGCATTTTCTGGCAGCACGAGAACCTCTAAGAGAGAACATGGGAGTGGGAGGCTCAGATGTGACCTCAGTACCCCCAATTGTTTCCTTAGTTTGTGTTATAGCTTGACGGGGACATATATCCCTGAGGTGGGAGTAATATAAAGACCTGTAAATTTCAGGTAAATTTTTTCATAAATACTTTAGAATATTACGAGTCTGTGATTTTTGAAGCCACTTGATTCCGAGGCCCAGTGTTCCCAGAATCAATTTATGATGTTTTGTTCGGGTATATTCAGTAAACTTACATGCGGTTTTTTCTATCTATTGAACCGGTACTCATAATATAAAAATGAGGACACTGATGAACTCACACCACTGGTATTCGCTTAAGGGGACCTTAACCACAGTATCGTTTTATGCGGGTAGAGAGTTAATTTTTTGGGATTTAGAATAAAATAAATAAAATTTTAGTACACAATTTTATTTAAAGATTTTAGTTATATCCTACAAAGTGATGTTATAAGTGGGGCCCACACCCACAGAACCTTTCATGAGAGGATAATGTGAGGTGGGGCCCACATGAACCCCTAACCTTTCTCTTCCCTTAAACTCCCCATTAATCTCCCCTTAATTAATTTTAAAACTCTCCCATTAATTAATGTGATCTCTTCATCTCACTCTCTCCCATTAATTTTTCCCAACCCTTTTTATTAAATAATTGAACCCTACAATTAATTAATTATAGTGTTTGAATTCTGAAAAATTCATGTGTGAATAAAATAATAGCCTTAGTTATTATTTTAGTTTGGCACTCATTCTGTTGAGAGAATTTTTGGAGAGATCATGAGGAAAAGATTAATATAGTTCTTCTTTAGATGAAGAACCACCGAAGAACGATGATCATCTCCTTCGATCTTCGACCAAGCCAAAGAAGAAGGAGACACCTTCAAGGAACGCTGATGAAGCGCCATCCTCTCCCCCTTCTTCCCTGACATCAACGAGTTGATGAGGCCTCCCCGCGACTCCATCTACGAATGAACCCTATTTCAAGGTAGGGGGGTTGTTACAATTTTAATTAAATAAAAATGTTCTTAGTCCCTTGTTGAAACCATGTTTTATCTTCATCCTTATGGCACAACTTGAAGTAGAGGGTGCGGGCCGAATGAACACGGATCGGAAACCCTCAGTTGACCACTATTTTATTTTGATGGAAGAGGTAGTAGTGACTAGAGGTAGCGGCGGCCGTGTGATGGCCACATGGGGAAGAACCACGGACCGCATCCGTGGGCTGCTTGGCTGAAGAATAACCGTCCAGCCAAACTGGTGGAACCAAAGATACCCATGGTGTCACACTATAGAGGACAGCGGACCGTGCTCTGTGGACTACTACGGCGGGCGAACCGGCCGGTCGGGTTGATGAAGGTCGTGACAGTAGCGGGTTCCGGGAAAAAGGAATGTGGCCCGACCATGTGTGCTGCTTTCACAGGGAAGATAAGTCATCTTTGGTCGGCCGGATAGGAGGGTGGTGCCACCGGTTCGGGAAGTCGGGGTCCCCCCCCCCCCCCCCCCGCATCGCTCAACCACCCAGTCCGTGCCACTCGGTTAGCCGGGCCGAGCCGCAACCAGCCATGTCGGGCCACACCCCGCTGGCCCGATCCGTGCCTCGCTGGGCCGGGTTGTGCTTCTCGAGCTAGGACGTGCCATACCAGGTCAGGCCGCGCACTTCACTCGGATGGTCCGACACTAGCCGGTCAGACATGCCAAAACTAGGTCGACCCGACCCCCCAGCCCACTGGGCTTAACGGGCTCGGCCCGTTACGCTTAAATGTGAATAAATTCATGACTGTACATCTAATTGATGTGCCCTCTACGACATAGGGATCCTTGTGATGACGCGGTCCTTTTTCGATACTCTAAATGAGTTTTGGACGTCTTTGGAAAACAATAGGTTTTGAAATGAGTGTAATTTCAACCAAGCCCCTAGAACGGAAAAGAAAATAAATATCAGACCGGGCGTCCGATTGACACGTCGTCTGTCGTATTTGGTTCTTTTTGACAAGATGGAACATAGGGATACATAAAATCACGACATCGTGATAGTTTATGTATCGACCCCTTGGATCTAGTAGTGGACCCTCCTGGAATCGAGCGTGCTGTGTGCGGGAACCCTAGAGCTGGCTGCGACTGCGATGACTACCGTATTGGAATACTCTATAGGTAAGACGAAGATAAAAACTATACTACAATCCTCAGTGGGTTAGATGATGTTGAAAAAATACTATAATCCTCCATGGGTTTGACAATGATGACAACTGTACATGTATCCTACATGGGTCCGAAGGTTTGACTTCTATTCTAGTATCCTACATGGGTCCGATAGAGTAGCTGGTCTAGTATCCTACGTGGGTCTGACAGCTTAGCTGGTCTACTATCCTACGTGGGTTTGGAAGCTTAGATGAATCAGTGACTACATCTGATCATCTCTATCTCTATATGAATGATTTATACCTAGTTGAGCTTAGTATTGACTTTCAATCATTGTCATCAAGGTATTTGACTTGCATTCATGTGTAGACTGGGTTGTGCTTGGGCTCGAGAGTTAGAGCCGAACTATGTTTGATAACCTAGGTATATGTATGGGCATATACCTAAGTAGAGATGGTTAATCTTCGTGATTGTATATTTTTTCATGGATTCTGGGAGACCATCGGGGGTCTCGGGGTCCCAACTGATTATTGTATACTCACCCCTACACGGGCTATGCCAACACTACATTGTGTTGGATGCAGACAATGGACAACACTGATTGAGGTGGAGGCTTGTGGAGCTAGACAGTACCAGGAGGTGGACCACATGGCGAGACGTTCACAGAGTAGATGGTCGGACCTGAGGTATTGTGGAGGTCATTTGTTCCAACCCTTTAGGAGGGATTTCTGGACGATGACTTTGTGGTTGCTATTTTACTTTTTCAGTTGTACTGTACTTACTTATGTGCTTGTATTTTCGGCAACTTTTCTTTTCAACACTTACATTTTGTATATAGTAATTACTTAGTCTTGACCTCTGTTGCATACTCTATTGTTTTTGATTACTTTCATAAAGGAATCCCTTCCCATCTTAGGGATTTATGCCTTTGGTGCTCATCGCCAGCCCCTGGCCTATGGAAGGTGGGCTTGGGGTAGTCACGTCACGGGCCCCAATGTCGGGTCATGACATAATCAATCACATATACATTTTTTTACAATTATTCTATCATCAAAACACTCCATTTCCAAGAAGAGAACCTTAGCCTTTGGGTCTTTGTTTTAACAATTTTATATTATTTTGTTCTGTATTTTATATTTTATTTTCTCTTAATTCATTAAATCTTGTTATATTTATTTTATTTGTTTATTTAATTATGACATTCCGCTTTATTTTCGTTTTGACATTCATTTTTTGTTTTATATTAGCTTGACAACCTATGGTAATGACTTATTTTTTCATCTATATGATATCATGTGGTAATGACTTTGTTTTCCATAGGCTTGAAAACCTATGGTAATGATTTTTTTTCCATCTTCTTGAAAAAATTTGGAAATCACATTATTTTTCATCATCTTGTTAAAATTTGTTAATTATAGTGGTTTCCATTATCTTGACAACCTATGGTAGTGAAATTGTTTTCCTTCACATTAAATAACTATTGTAATGAATTTATTTTCCTTCATCTTCACAACCTATTGTTATTAATTTTTTTCCATTGGCATGCCATCATATGGTAATGATTTTGTGCTCCATCTGCTTTTCAACCTATGGTAATGGAATTTTTTCATCTTCTTGACAACCTATGGTAATGACATTGCGTTCCATTGGTCTGATAACATATTGCATTCTCTTTATTTTTCATCATTTTTATATTTGATTGTATTTCCATTTCATTCTTTAATGTATTATGCATTTATATTCAAAATAATATGAAACTAACAAGTTACTTGAAATATCATACATATACATTCTTTATTCTTTTTGTATTGTCTTTTAGTCATGTTATTATTTATCAGTTGTAATCATTTATTTTTTATATATAAAAACCGATTTTATTTTTCAATGTTGGATTCATTATCTTCTAAGATAAAACATAGAAGAACAAAGGCTATCAAAATTTTCCTATAAATAGAGGACCCCCTCCCCAAACCCACACTAGTTTTTCATATTTCTCGGCGATGCTCTGCCTCTCTTCTAGAAGACTCGGTACAATCTTTTCTTTTTCCACTCATCATTATGTATTAGTTTTCTACAAACATGGCAGCTGAAATGTCTTCAAAGTCATTATAAGCAAAGGATTTCATCATATAATGTTAATTTTCATAGGATACTTTTTAGATTTATTACTCAATAATCAAGAGTCTTACTTTATTCCATGTCTAAGAATATCATTTTGTTGATAAAACCATATTTTAAGACCCGATTATTGTTAAATAGTTTATAAAATTATACAATACAGTGTCTCTTGATATAAATATGATGATTAAAATTTCTTTGTATGATAGAAAATTTTTAATGACTATGAAACATGAAGCACATTTCCACAATGTTCTGACTGAATGTGATGAATTTTTCCCATGTTAGATGCTACCTAAGGAAGTTGGCATGTTTAACAAGGAATGCGCTGAAAAGTAACTCTTTCATATCAATAGGGAGAAAAGAAAATTAGATCATCTTTCAAATAAAAACTAGTCTATTTTCCTTTGGATGCAATGGTTTCTAATTCCATAGAAAGTGTATAGGGAGACTCTTAATGATTATGAAATTTTTATACTGGAATATCTTGTAAAGATGATACAGGTAAATATCATGGGTTACATTTTCAAAACTGTCAAGAATGTGATGTCTAGAGATATCATGTCTCATCTTATGTTGTATCTATCTATACTCACATATGTTATTTTGGAAATTCTGATTTTTTTAATATTCTTCTAAAAGGGGAATGGAAAGAGTTGAATCCCTCTTGGAAACAAATAATATGCTGAAGAAATTGTATGTTTGTTTTGATGATGAATCAAAACTCTTTGTCAGTGATATTGAAGAAAAATCAGAACCTGATCAATCAACACAAAATTATTCAGTACCAATGCATATAGAATCATCTCCAATAGTTATTTCATCTAAATATTTATACCCTCAAATGACTGAAAATCCTAAGTAGAAAACCATATATAGTGTAGATGTTGTAGCCAAGTTGATAATGGAGAAAGAACAAATAATAAGTGGTAATTGTAGGTTTAGGCTTGACCATATAGTGCTTTGTGTGAGGAAATAAGGTTAGAAGAAAATATTTAGGCTGAGAATAAGAAGAATAAATTTTTTAGGAGAAAATATCATGATTTTTTTGTTTCTAAAATCCTTAAAATAGTTGATTTATAATGTTCTGAACAGATAGAAGATGTTCAACAAGAACCAATATTATATAATTTGCTAGAGAAACAAAATGGGAAACAAATAGTGCAAGATTTTTTTTGATTCTCTTTAAATCACAAAGATGAATTATAGGAAAAACACTTTCTTTTAGAATTTCATCATATTTAGAAGAATAATATAGAGGAATTCTCTATTAAAAACGAAGTGAAGGAACTCAACATCATCCTCATGAAGAACAAACAACAATTTAATCCTTAGAAACTCAATCAAATAGGATTCCTTCTCCATTTAATAACATGGCTCATAGTTCTTATAGTGAGAAATTAATTTTCAATAGTGAGAAAGTATAGAATAAATAGCATAAAAAGACGTTGATAGGGTTGAAAAGGAAAAGATAAATAACATGTTGAAGAATCATGATGATCAAATGAACTTCAATCATAGGATGATGATACAGATTAGAAAAACACAATTTCTATGAAGAAAAGAGATTACACTATTAATGTTTCTAGAAGAATTGGAAAAACTATTACATATATTCTTATAATAAAGGAAAAATTGTATTTAATACATAAAATCATAAGGAATAAATTTGGATCAGTATAAGATCTCAAAAAGGGAGTAATGTCAATAGAGGAAAATATAAATGTATTGAGTGATAGTTCAATTTCTCATATGAAGGCTTCCAATAAGATGAGTATTAGGTCCTAGAAAATAAAAAGATCATTAAATGAACATGAGAAATAAATTGAATAATTGAGGAGGAAATCAAATGATATTTCTATTATTTTAATAAGCATGACTATAAAATAATATATTTGTTGAATTAGATTATAAAATCTCATGGTTCTAATGTTCATTCAGTGAAATAATTGCAGGACAGTTTCAGTGATTTACCATCAAAATTCCCGAATGATTCATCTTTAAAATATGAAATATTTTTTTAAAGAATCAAAAAGATTTTTTGGATGACGAAAACCAGAATATGGAAAATAGAATTTTAACTCTTGATGAAGTGATCAGGGTTCAAGAGGACACTATCAAAAACCAATATCATCATTTTGAAGACCACCAATATATTCTCAAATATAATGTTGATTCTATCACAAATGACAATAAAGAGATAATTAATTTAAAGGTCGTTCTTTATAAGATGTTAAATACATAAAAATAAAGAGAAAATATATAATATTTTTTTGTATTCATCTTTCATGGTTATTTCAATTTCTTTAAACATTTTACAGTAAGTCATTGTATGTTTTTTTTCCATTATTTTATTTTTTTCTTTCTCTCTAACCTTTTCAGGATAACTCATGATTACCCACTTCATTTTTGTAAATATCAAAGTGCTATAATTTATTTTAAAAAGGGGAATATTGATTTATAAAATGATAGAATGTTTCACCAAGTGGGATAATTGTTTATCGTAAAGCAAGGAAAATATTGTAATAAAATTATTAGAAATGTGTATACCTAAGGGGGAGTTAGATGTATTAAATTTCATTTTTATAAGAATTTTCATTACATAGGGGGAGATGAGTATTTAATTCTTGTTTTACATAGTGTTTTTTTCTTTCAAAAAAATGGGAGATTGTTTAGTCAAAAGTATTATTTTGACTTTTATGTATTTTGATTTTAAAATCCCAAATATATTTTCAATCATTTACCTTATAAAATATTTTCTTTGAATATGATTACTCTTTCTATCGTACTAACTCTATATATCATACTGATTATGTCAATCGTACTGACTCTATCATCCGTACTAACTCTGTCAATCGTACTTATTGTTTCTATCGTACCGAATTTGTCTATCGTACTGACTATATTTACTATACCCACATTATACATCATACTTACATTGCTTCATATCAATAAATTTCACTATATAATATCAATCACACTAATGTTATCATTTTTCATATTTCATTTTTTCATAAAAAAATTTAATAAAGTTCATAATAAACTATTCAAAATGATGTAATGTTTTCTATTCCAATATAAGAATTATAATTCCTGGTGTCCAAGTCCCTATTTGTTTTCTGTAGAAATTTGATTGTTATAGAAAATATTACCATTGGAACCTGAGGCCTATAAATTGGAGTTTATTTTAAACAGACAAAATAATTTGAACAATTCTTGCTTATATAAAATTCTATAGAGAGACAATGTGACTTCTCTCTTACTTCTCATGAATTCCTTGGAATTACAAAACGTTATTGTCTCATTCTTAGGATTTCTATTTCAGCAAGTTATATGATTTCCATGTGCAACCAACCAGGTGATAATGATTGAGGGAATCTGAGGATTGGATGATCTGTTGTCGATCATCATATTGAGGGTCTTCAATTTCTTGATGGGTAGAGGTGTAGATTACCTTATTAATCAAGGACTTACAGGGATTGGAAGATAGTTGTACAGATCATCGTGTCGAGTTTTTAATGAGGTGTTGGTATGACATACCTTCTATCCTAGGAAAAATGATACACTTTTAATTGGGATAAAATAACTGTAATACATTAACATTACGACGATTATTTTATTAGAAATATAGTTTTATTGTTTCTTATTTATTTTCATTTTCAATTCTATTATAATTGATTAAATTATGATTCTTTTGATACATATTGTATTAGTAGATTTTATACGCAATATGGTAGAATCTTTCTTACTTGTATTACCATGATCATCATATTCATTTATAATACAATTTGTTTACATAACTTGTAGTATTACATCATATCATTTCTATCATATTCAAGACATTTTTGTTAAATTGTATGTATTGTGAATTGTATTAGTTTATGACCTCTTAATCTATGTTCTTTCTTAATTATTTAAATAAGATGTTCCTAAACATACAATTATCCACCTATGGTATTGTGCCACATAATATACATATACATATATATTATGATCCGTCAAAGAATAATTGTTATATAAATATGACCACTAATGTGGTTCAATATGTGGCTAAACCACCATTGATGTGGATGAATACCTAGTTATAATATATAAAATTGATTGTGAAGTGGCCACTTATTATTTTATTTGATAATTAGACTCTGATCTATTTATCAAGAAATTTGGTTCAACATTCCTAGTGAAAGAACATAAAATAAATATCACTTCATTGAGGATATTTTCTAGAGAAAACAATTGATGTTAAAATTTATTATAACAACGAAAAAATTTATAATATATTAACTATTCCATTTAATAAGGTCATGTTTAAAAATAATAGGATAAACCTATGTGTTTAACCTCACAATTTACAAGGATATAGAATGCCTATTTCAATCCCTATATTTTCTGGTATTTGTGTTTTATTTTAAAAAGGTAGTAAAAATTAAAACATAATCTTTCAATTGATATATGATTTACCTTTTTAGAAATAAAATGTATTTTGGGGATTTTTTTTAAGGATTTTGATTTTATTTTAATGTGTGTGAACTATTTTTAAATCTATTTGAAGTGAATAAATGAATTGTTTCATAAAAGTGTATGTGAGTTTCTATTGAGAAGCTGTGTTAAAGAATTTATGGTTATAGATAACAAATTTTTGGATAACATGGAATGATTAAATAATAAATCTTGTCTCTAACATTGAATATTCTCATTAATTATAATAATATTTAGTTAGTTACCATTTCTTGACCATTTTGATAATTTTTTGATTTATTTACAATGGTTGAAAAACAGAAATTGGAGAAATTTTTTTCACTAATAGGGATGGTTTAATTTTTCATATTTAAGAGACTAGTGAGAGGAAAATTTATTCTATAATGTTATTTTGTTTTATTATCCAAAAAATATAATTATTCAAGTGATTCTGGGGAAGCGACCATATCACAAAATGTGGTCATGAAAAATATTTCATGTGACCATGAGGAAGTGACCACATAAGGGAGTGTTGAAACACATGGTTTGCAGAGTTACAATGGAATCCCTTAGTAGATTGAATAATATGATTGTCAATAAACTAGTGGATGTAATGGGATGAAACTGTATAATATTTAAATATCATAATAAAATAAAAATTGATTCATATAATTTTTTCCTTAATTATTTCTAATTAAATTAAGCTGACATGTAACATTAAAAGATAATGTTTGGGAGGTCTGTAGAATCCACATAGCCAAATGGTATTGTAGTTGATTCATTCTACTGATTCATCCATGTAACCGAATGATGTAACTTGTTTCTTTAATGTTTTTTTGAGAATCATTGATGTATTGGATTGAGTACATAGCCATTTTCAGTGATGTGACCAATTGATCCATTTATTTGAATTATTATGTATTAGAATAACATAGTCTATTTTGAAACATTACTAAATAATGTATCCATTATACCATGCAACTATTTTTAGTGAAATTATATGTTCATACACATTGAAACATGGTCACATAAGTGATCTATAAAGATGAATATTATCATAGGGGAACCATGTAGATGATTTACACAAGAATTGTATTATAGAAGTGGTTTATTTATGATAAAAATATTTTAAATACTAGTACTGAAATTATCATGTCATTTTTTGCATTAATTAATACAAGTTAATGGTTTTAATATTGAATAATAAAGTGATTAATGAAATCTAAAAATATAGTGTTATTTCTACATGAAAAGATGCATAAAAACATTTATGGAAACTCATTCCTATTAATGTTATTATAATGAAAAGATATAATATTTGTAGGATATTGAGTTCAATTATAGATATGAAAAATCATCAATATTATAATAACATTGTGTGAAGGAGTAAACTATGTTTTAGTTATCATAATTATATTTTTATATTTTGATTTTTTTTGAAGAATTTCAATGTAAATAGATGTTATATATGTGATCTCTGATGATCAAGATAGTGAAGAATATAAAGAAACAGTGGTTATATGCAATGATTTTAATTTAAATATAAGTATTTTAATAACTATAAAAGAAGAGATAATGGAGAATATCTCATCATGCTTTTAGAACCCCCAACCCTAGATTCCCAGATCCAGTCCCTTATACTATTACATAGGTTTAAGAATCAACGAAATCACATCCCAAAGGAATGAATACTTTAGTAGTATAGGTGAACTAGAAACATACACGAGTCATGTTTTATAAATGAATAAAAAAACTAAAACATAAATTTTGATTAATAAATTTACATCATCTATAATATATCTACATATATGATATGGTCAACTACAAGGAATCCATTGAAAGGGAAAAAAATAAGGGTGATATAAATTTCTCAGTAAGGGTTAAGTGTGGGTGAATAAATAATGAAGCAATCAAAAAATCAATATAATAATGTAAATATATGTGGTTAATTTTGATTTAAATATCTAGATAATTTAATATCAATATATGAAAGTATATAATTAAAAACATATTCCATTTTATTAATAAACTAATAATGAAATTCATCCATATATTTTGTTAAAGTTAAACATTATAGATAATAATAACTAAATATTAATGAAGGTAGTTATTATTTATGAGATGTCATGTATCCTTGGTACATAAATCATTACCATCATTTCCATTCACTAGTGAGTTTAAAACATACATTATAAAACATTATTTGGTTTATCCAACCATATATCTACTATCATGAATTTTCATAATTTAATTGAAAACATAATTTTTTCAAACTCATATGGTTTTAAAAAATAATTGTTTCTCAAAATACTACCAATGAATCGAGAATCTTAATTCAAACAATCCCAACCCATGTCGTACGAATCCAAACTATTCCTCATAAATATAATAATCGATTTAATACATAAAAAAAATTCGTAATCAAATATATTTATTAGGGAATGGATATGGATTTATCAATATTTACCTAGTTAATCAATAATAGTCAAAGTTAGTACCATTTATAAAAATGGTATAATATATAGAAAATAAATAAATCTGTGATAAATTACATTGAAAATTAAGGGAAATTTATTATCTATGAGAATGTGAAAAATTGAAAGTAATGTTAATGTAAATTAAATGAATCGAAGAAGTGAATGTAAAATACATATCATAGAAAAAGTGATGCTAGACCATCCAAAATATGTTTTAGGATATTATCAATAAAATATATACCCATTAGGGTATGGTTTTTTTCATTGATGAATAGAAATAACATAAAATACCATTAAACCCATTCGTCAGGAAAACATCTGTTTCATTTTTTATTTATTTAAATACTTTTATTTGAAAATCATTGTTGAAACTGATATTTTAGAAAAATAATTCGAAATAAATTTCATTGAAAATTTTATTTTAAATTTTTATATGAATCATGAAAACATTTTACCGTTCATGTAAGCTATAAATTCCATTCATACTATACATATTAAAACTATTTTTCCTTTGACGTTTTTAACAAAAACCAAATGAGAATTGTATTGAAAAGGATATAAAGATTCCTTTGAAAAAGATTTATTAAGATTAAAATGGGAGAAAATTACTTTAATAAATCTTCAAGAAAACATTAATACATTTTTTTAATAATTAGGATAAAAAATGGGTTTATCAAAAAAAATATTTCCCATAGGAGAGAGAAATGATATCATGTGTTATTTTAAGAATTTTATAAACAATTGGATGTTCATAACTCTGTAAAAAATATAATTTTTACCTGAAATAATTCATGTTAATATATATTTATAAAAAATATAAGGGATTATTAGTAAATATTCATTTTATTTCCTCAATTTATATTTTAGAATAGACAATCTCTATTTGAATGAGACTGTGAAATAAACCCATAAAATGGACATAACGTTAATTAAAGAATTCATAAACAAATTACATGTGTTTATAAATTTTAAATCACCATTAGAAATAGTAAAAAATGGAAAATAATAAAAATTATTTACACAAAAATTCATTGGATGAAAAAATAAATATAATATAATTTTAACCCAATGATTGGATGCTGAGTTAAGATATCCCTTACTATAAACTTTCTTAGGATTGAATTATATTTAACCTATTATATAATAGTTTTGTGAATTTTATTAAATTATAATAGGTTAATATTAATATTTATAATATTATATATTATTCTTTAATGGCATCTAATCACCCATTTTAGCAATCATTAATTATTGTAATTGTTTTGGGTGTTTGTTGACATGTTTTTTGAGTTTTTTACATGTTATTTTTTCCTTATTTATATGTTCATGATATTATAATCTATAGAATGTAAACAATGATTAAATATAAAAAATATTCAATACATATTTATTTATATTAATCCATCAATGTATGTGATAGGTAATGAAATTCTTCATTCATGGAGACAGTAGGTCTTACGTACGAATGAATATTGTTTCCAATTTCATTTCATGATGAATGAATGAAAATAAAATGATATATATGAATATTATCATTAAATTATCATATTTATGTCATGTGTATCACATATTTTTATTGACCATATCCATATTTCATTCCATGTAAAGCGTGAAATAACCACACCACTTCGGGTGGCGGTAGTCTGCCATACACAGAAATGACCTTATCATATTCCCATAAAATAAAAACAATGAATTTATGTACTATATAATTATTAAAATATAATAAATACATAAAAATATCATAAAAATATTTTTAAATATTATTTACATCATTATTTCCATCTATGGATGGTGGCAATGTAAAAATGAATGACATCAGTTTGTGAGGCGGTAGTCAACCTTAAAAACGAATGGTTCTTTCAAAACCAATTTTGTTGAAGTGTATGTGGTTTTAGGTAATAAATTTAAAATAAAAACATATTAATATATTTAATATACTTATGTTATTATATTATCATGATATTAAAATAATTGAATGTGTTTTAACAAAAAAAATAAGAAATATTTTCATAGATGCATGTTTCCTCTTCTTCGGGTATCTCTATTTTGTTATCACTAAAGAACTTACATGGTTGGATTATTTCTAAAATCAATTATTATATGAGGGTTTTAGGAAATCAATTATTTTTTTAAGGGTTTTTTGGGGAAAAATATATCCGGGGTGTGAACAAGTGGGGATTATCTTTTATGATGGAAGAGTGATGGATTTCATGTAAATACCCAAAAGTATTCAATAATGGGAAGCCTCACAAAACTCATGTGCCAAAAAATTAGAACAATATTGGAGTTATGTTTTTAATTAGTTAATAAATAACCCCACCATAGAAAATAACTACATTTTATATCATGTTATTCCTCAGTATTTAGGCTTACCGAATTTCATCTTTACAATTTTTACCTAGGTAACTTGTATCTTTTTATTAACCTTTGTTATTATTATATTACTATTATAATAAAAATGATATTTATATGATAATTTACATCAAATAATTATATATATTAATTCTAATTAATTAAATGAAAATTTTATGTATGTGTAAAATTAATTTTAATACAGGCACTTGTAATATGAAATTCAGTCTTCAAACCTTAATCACATTAATTAATTTTAAAAGATTTCCCAAATAATTATAGTAAAAATAAAATATGAACTTATTAGATAATATACATTATTTTTTATTCAAAATATTTATCCCTTTTTTTCAAATTCATTTAATATTATTGGATTATTTTAATTAAAAATTAATCCCAAAGATACAGTGCGAAATTAGTGTTTTAAAGTTAAAGTGGTAACAATTATACCAAGTTTAAATATATATATTATATATATAAAAAATTTCTACAATATAAATTGTATTTAATTATCTATAATGTTACTATTTTTTATTTGAGACCAATTAAATTTAAAATTCAATATTATAAATTATTTACATGAAATGTCCATTTTCAATTAAAATTTAGGATTTCTCACTATTCATCGAAAAATGAAACCCCACATAAAAATAATAAAATATAACCCTTATATAAATATAACATTCATAATTAAAAAATAATTTTTTTTAAATATAATTTATAAATGTTTCAAAGTTTAGTCTACAAACTAGTTTTATAATAAAAGGTGGAAAACAAAATTGTTATGAATGCAACATTTTATTTGTAAAATTAGATTTTTTATTATCCTATTCCCAAAATATTTATTGAATGAATTTAAAAACATTTTATATATTTTATTAATATCATCTAATAATATAAATTAATTTAATTTATTTTGATAAAACACATTTGGTGCATAAAAATTGTTTTTTATAAAAACATTTCCTTCATATTCAATTTGTTTTTCTATTGACTTAAATTAAATATTTAACAAGTAAATTTAGAAAATTGTAATTTTATATATTATTTAATAATATTTATAACAACCAATTTACGTTATATGATATAATTATCATTGTAAATAATTATATTATTATTATTCAGTAAAACTCATCCCCTTGCGAATCACAAGCTATCAAATAATGTCATTGTTGTGTGTAATGAAACAGGATAAAAGTTGTGTGAATTAGAAACTATATCATATATTAAATTAATTATAAATAGTAAATATACTTTAAAGTATCTGGATGTAATATTCCATTTTATTATTGGTATTGTGTTTCATACTAACTTTTGAAAAAAAATGTTATTCATTTAGAATTTTTGGGTTGATATATTCTCCCCACCATATATAAATTACATTCTAGCAATTTAAACATGATATTAGTAAATAATGATTTTATATTTGAAAATTACTTTTTCAAAATGTTCACATTGTTAAAGAGTTAATGTAATTTACTTAAATAATAGATATTTGTAATTATAACAATCTAATGAAATAAAATATAAGTAGGTTTTCAAGTAGATGTTCATTGGTGGAAAGTGATGATATAGAAAATGAGGAAATGATTATATAATTATATTTAGTGATTGATGTAAGATCCCTTATTTTTATAGTTATTTCCCACTTATAGTTTTTTTATTGTTCCTTGGTGGAAGAGTATTTTTCAAAGTCCGAGATCCATTGGTAGGGATGATAACCTAATGTTCATGGATGTAAGACTAGTTAAATTAATATAGTCTAGGTATTAATGAATTTAATTGTTTTATGAGTGTTTCCCATGATATGTTTCTAGTTCAGGTCCGTGTTTAGAAGATGGTATGAAATTTTATTTTTGGGGGATTTACACACTGTGTAATGATATTAAATGAAATTTAATGTATTACATGAACATGTCGTAACTAGTACAAGTCGTGAAATCGTTACACACAGTGTAAACAATTCATGTCATGTCATAATCTATCAATATAAATATTAACCCAGTGAATTTTTTTTCCATATAATCCCTCTATAAATTAATACATGATGTGTAAAGTGTCTCATGAAATGTAATTTCTTGATGTCTTTCTTTAAAGGTGATGTGAAGATGATATATTATTCCATCCAATAACATAATTCCTCTTATTGACCCTAGGGTGTTTCACAGACGATTTTAGAGTGCCACCAAACCTTATAGAGCTTTATTTTGGGCAAATAAATCCTTGATAAGTCTTTATTTTTATGTTTTAACTTCTATATCATTGTCCTATGACTATTGTGGTGTAATATCATTACCTTTATCATCGTTAGTTTTGATTATTTTCAGTTATGATCTAGTATCCATCTTGTGATCATCCTAATGTCCATTATTATTGGGAAATATAGTTATAATGATTGTTTGATGGTATGTTAATGTTGGGGTGGTCTAAACCATAACTCCACTGTTTAATGATTTTTTTGTATGTCCAATTTTACCATAGTGCCAACATAATGTCTTCCAAAATTAATTCAATTATAAATTTTTTTTCATGGAATCCCCTGGGATCCGATTGGTATTGAAATGCCTCACGGCTACCATCCATGTGAGTGAACACCTAATTATAAATGTTTGACAAATGAATTAATAAGGGTTTAACATGACATGATATTTGGGTGATGGATTGATTTTGATTTACATTGGATTTGATATATTAATGGAATGACTGTCATGTAATAGTTTTATTAGAAAATAACATAAAGAATGGTGATTGAAAGATAAATTTTAATTTTCATAACTGAGAATTTAGTCATATGATGTTATATTTATATATCCATGCTATTATTACTTTTTCTGTTAAATTCCAAAATCATTATATATTAGGCTTCTCCCTCAAGTGATTCATGTTAGAATGCTGGCTTACTATGCATGGCCTAGATACATGTTCTAATAATTATTTTCTTGGATATTTTTATTGATCATTCAAAAATTATTATTTATAGGGCATGGAAAAGTAAAACATACTAAAATACTTAAATAATAACCTTGGCCCTAGTACATTCTAAATTTCATATATATCAATCTCAACTATAATATATTTCTAAAAAAAATTGTATAATGGGATTTACCGATATTTTTTTAATTTATAAAATAGATATATAGTTAAGGAATGAATGTTTTTGAGAAATATTTAGAGAAATTTTGGCATGGCACCACATCAAGGTATGATATATATTGCATATATAGTTATTCTTGGTATAGTAAGGAGTCATGATGAAAGAAATTCTAAAATTTTTCTATAGAATATTAATAATTACCAGGGATATATGTTTATAGATGGCATGGTTGGGATACATGCTTTATGATATTCTAGCAAGTCTCCAAAGTTGGTGGATATTGTATTAATTTAATTAATAATTTATTTAATGAACTTATTTTCATTATTTCACACATGTATTGTAAAAATGTTTATGTACATGAATGGTGGATTGAACCACATTGTTATAATAAATCATTATTTAGTCCATCATTTAGTATCTAAAAATAATACATGAATGTAGTATTTGACAAGGGAAAGAGACCATTATATTGATGGTTACCTATTGTTGGGATAGACTTTTGATACTGGAACAACATAGGGCTCATGATTGGGGTATTATGAGTCTTTTAGTATTTTATATGCTTTACTTATACCCTGACATATAGTCACACTCTATAATGAAATTACATTATTTAGTTGTCTTTTATTATTTTGTTTTTCTTCTATTTTGTAGAATTTTAATTATTTCATATACTCCAAAAAATTTTATATTAATAATTCATCAATGGTTTAACTCTATAACAATGGGGTATATTCTCCCCACTATACATATTACACCTTCAATACTTTTCATATGCTTTTGGAATACAAGGAGGTGTGATGGAGGACCCCTAAGCACCCTGATTCAGCCACAATAGACAGTTTCATATAGGGGAATGTTACAATAGAATCCATTGATCAAAACTAAGTAAATGAACAATTGAACATTAAGGGGATAAAAAAAAATATGTGATGATCTAAAATTCCATTAGTTTTTCAAAAAATGAAGGTATTTGGATATCATTTTTGTTTCAAGGAATTTTTCCTAGAGTTTTTGAATTATATCACACTATAAAAATATAAGGAAATATACTTTATTTATACGTTTCTATTTTATAATAACAATTTCATCTTTTGGTTATGATTCGATGAAATTATAATTCACACCATACATAAAGAAATAGGATTCTCTAAATGATCGTTTACTCATGAATCACTAAAATTTACCTTTATTATATCGTAAGATCCATAAAGGCTATAAATACACATAATATTACGTCTATAAAATGTAATGGTATTATTCCATAGATAAATTTTCCATTAAATCATATACCTTGATGAATTTTTCCCAATATATCATTAATTATGGAAGGCTCCAATAATATATAACCTAAAATTATGTTTTTATGAAATCAATAATTTGATCAATCTCAAACTCATTAATCAATTGAGGTATACATAATTCTTTTGTTAATTAATTGTAAAATGGAAATAAAATTTAGCAGTTCATGATTCTTAAAACCAAATATCATTGGTAAAATAGTTCTAAAATTTAATTCATGAATCATAATACAAGAATAAATTGTCTATTTTATTTCATTACTGAATTTCCATGATATAAATTTTACCCTAATTCATTTATTATATCTTCTATTCATCTCATTAAAAATAGTTGTATATAAAATGATAATGATCATAATAATACCACTTATGAGTGCCAATATTGGTGAATAGTAAGGCCCCTTGACATATACCTAGTTATACTCTAGTGAATACAAACATGACCTTATTGTAGTTATTACACCTAAGTGACATTGAACTAAAAACACATACACTTGTGGTATCAATGTTGAAATTTATTTCTAGAAAAACCCAAAAAATATCTTCCTTACCAATAAATTAAGATTTTTATCTATACATATCCGAAAATTCAATCATAGGGTTATTTTCCCAAATATATGTTTTGCTAAATCTGGTTCCCATGGTATATACTAAACGTCCTCTAATACTAACTCTAGAAATCATGAACCCATATTCCTCCAACTGAGTCATACTACCGTTATATTGGCACAGGATACAAGCAAATCATGTCCCAATATACCAAATAGTTTAGTAGTATTGGGAAAATTGATGAATATATGATTCTTTTAATACGATTGAATATAAAAATTTAAACATAAATATGATTAAATAATATATTCATTTTATCATAATTATCTATGAATAAAAATTATTATAAGAATAAAATAATTTTGATTAATGTGAATAAAATAATGGTGATAAAAAATTCTCAGAAGAGTTTAGAACATCATATGAAATAATGAGTCAATGGGAATAATAAATATGGAAAGGTATATAACTGAGAACTCATTCCATTTAAATAACTGGATAAACAAATTTAAATATCGAATGGTAAATAACTAAAAATATATGACATTTATTCAATACATTTAGAATGAAATTCAGTAATAGATATTTTCATAGTGAATATATTACAGATAAATATAATTGAATATAAATGATGGAAATAGTTAGTTATCAAATGTCTTATTTCCCTCGTACATGATATCTTTAGTATTTCAATATTTTCAATAATGTTTTAAAACATACTAGGTGAAAACCAATTCATTTCTGCCAATCATATCACTACTACCAAGACAATTCACATTATATTTTAAAACATTATTTCTATAATGTTTTTTCCATATTATGTTTTCCCATTAAACCACCCACACATTAAGGGGCTTAATTTAAATGGTCCATAACAAATTATATATGAGTCCGAATAATTCCTCATATACAGAACAATCTTTTTTATCCACAAATAGTGTTCCTTATCAAATATCATTATTGAGTAATGGATATAAATTAATAAATACTTCAAATATTAATCAATAACTAAAATAGAAAAAAAATGTAAAAATGGTATATAGTTCAATAAATGCATGTATCCACAACAAAATAATTAGATATTTGGGAGAAATTTAATGTCCACAAGAAAGTGAATAATTATACATAAGGATAACGACAAAAAAATGAATCATTGAAGTGAATTTTAAATACTTTACTTGGTCAATGTGAGAAAAAACCATCAAGATGATATTTAAAGAGAGTATTAATACAATATATACCCACTCAGGTAAAAGTAAAGGGGTTTTCATTAATGAATAAAAATACCAAAAAATCATTAAAATCAGTATTGATGTAACTATCCTCTTAATTAGCCATATCATTTTCATTGAAAATCACATTTAAAACTAAAATTTCAAAAAAAAAATATACTTTCCATTATTGTGGTCACTATGATAATATATTTTTTTCATACTGTTTTTGCTAAAATAATGTTTCCCATCAATTTTTTCAATAAATTAAATATGAATCATTTTGAAAACAACATAAATATTCCATTGAAAAAAATTAAACGGTAAATATGTTTCAGATTCCATTAATAAATAATATTTAAATGTTTATAACTTTATTTAAACCAATTTTTAAAACTGTTATATGATGAAAACATATATCTGAATAAATAGAAAAAGGAATCTAGGTTTTCTTCATATTATTTTCTAAAAATATCTAAGATCCAATGAGTGGGAAAATGGAAATATTGCATGAAATATTTCATTAAAAAATGAGAAGAAAATTTAATGATTAATTAGAATATTTTTCTCTAATTTCATTCAATTGATATTCAATAATAAACAATTAGAATTAAAATGAGACTATGAAATAATACCGTAAAATGATCATACCATTTATTTGAAAAATACTAAATGTAATGAATATGATAATCTAATATACATAAAAAAAATTGAAATACATTATAATGTACGAAAAAATTCATTCCATAGATTACCGTATCATGACATAATCTTCGAATTAGATGTTTAATCCAATTTTTGGAAATTGAGTTATGAAATACCATACATTACACTTACATTTGGATAAATTCTCTTTATGATACTATATAATGGTATTCATAAATATAAATCATATTATAATTTATAATATAATATTTTATCCTTTTAGGACATTATATCACCCGTTTTTAATAATCATTCGTTGTTTTAATTATTCCAAGTGTTTATTTACTTGTTTTTCGAGTATTTTTTGACTTTTTATTTTATTCATATTAATTTTATCATTATTTAAAATCAAAAAAATAGGAAATTGTGATTTAGATGATATATATATTCATTAAATTGGATTCTATATTAATCCATAATATTTATTGGTAGAAAATGGAATACACCACTCATGAAGACAATAGGTCATACGTATGCAGGAACACACTATCCATTTTATATATTGAATGTTAGATAATTAAATGATATATATGTGTATAATTATTAAATAATAAAATTTATTTCAAATATATAACATATTTTTATTAAAACCCTCTTTAATAAATTCTATTTAAAGCATGGATAATCGGTTCCCATCACGAGGAGTTAATTCATTTTACACCTACACAAAATTATTGTATTCACATAAAATGTAAAGAATGATGTTACATGTTATATAATAATTAAATATGAACAAATAAATCAAAAATATCATCAAAATATTATTAATAGATAATGTAAAAAAGTAATCCCTACCATGATAGATGGTAATGCAAAAACGTACGACATCTTTTTGCAAGGCGATAATCCACAATACACAGAAATGATGATTTTGTAAAACATTTGATGGAAGTGTTCTTGGGAATAAAAAAATAAACATAACATAAAAAACCTCAGTATATTTAATATACATAAGTTATTATATATAAATTATAGAAATATAATTTTTGTTATTTGTGGAATAAATTATACAAAAACATTCATTGAAGAACATTAGTCCTTCTTCACGTATCTTATTTTGGTTTGAAACATAGGTTTTAAGTTTTTGGATTTATCCCCAAATTATTGATTCTAAGATGTGTGTTGTAAAATTGGGAAGTTATTATTGTTGGTTTTTTTAGCCAAAATTCATGCGAGGTGTGAAGAAGTTGGATTCCCTTATGTAATTGAGGTGTAAAATTCTGGTAAATACCCAAAAGTATTCACTATTTGGAGGTAAAATGTACATCATATACCTAAAAACATAGTTCAACAATATAGGTGATGGATTAATTTGTTTATAAATACATCCACCACATAATATAAAGTCATTTTTTGATAATGTTTTTTTTCTTTAATCGTACTCAATTTTATCTATATATTTTTTACCAAGTTAAATATTATTTTAAATTTTCCTAAGTAACTCTTCCATTAATATTATGTTTATAATGATATTTATTAATTAATCCTGACATAATTATTATAAATATGTTTTCAAATTAAATATATAATAATCCTACATTTGTGTAAAATTAATTTTAATATAATTGAATGTAATTAAAAAAACATGTTTTCACCTTAATTGTGTTAATTAATTTTTTGTTTTTTCACCAATAATTAGTGTAAAAATTTAATTTTACTTTATTAGATAATATTAATTAAGTTGATTTAAATATCAAATCCATATTTCTGAATTTTATTCACATAGGTGGCATATTTTAAATTAAAATTAATCCCACAAATGTGAAATGAAAGTGCGTTATTATTGTGAAAATTTTCAAAAGTTGACTTTTTTATATATCTAATTCAATTTAAAAATGATTATAGTGACCAAAATAGGACTGATAAATTTTTAATTGACATATTTTAAAATTTAAAGAAATTAAAAATATAATTTCACATTATAAGTTATTTAGAATAAAATTCAGGTTTCAATTATTATTGAATACTTTTCACTATTCATCAAAAAATCAAACTACATAGAAAAATACGAAAAACTAACATTAATTTAAAATTTAAATTCAACATTAAAAATGATTTTTATTCATTAAAATAATATAAATATATATATAATTTTATTTTCAAAACAAGTTCTTGATTAAACGGCGGGAAAACTTCTTTTATAAAAATACACCTTTTTATACATCAAATTGTATTTGTTCATATCATATGACCATAAAATCTATTGTATTATATTAAAAATATCATTAATACAATCCTATAATGTTAATTATTTTAATTTATTAAGGTAAAACATTCCTCCAAGAATATAGACTAATGGTTACACCTTTTTGTGGTCCCCTGGTAGCTTGTAGGGTCGAGTATCCCGGAGTACATGTAGAAGTGGAAGAAATATAAGTTTCATTAAAATACCCCTTCCTTAAATGTTTTAATTTATTATCATAAAACTCCATTGGTGAATAATAAATAGTATTCTATAAAAAAATTTATTTTATTGAATCGTTGTTTATATTCATTTCCAATATATTTATAAGAAAGGAATTGAACCATATATATTTTTAAGTTTGTTAATACTATTCATTAATTAAAATTTGATAGATATTAGAAATTTTCATTTTAAATAAAAATATTAATAATATTTCTTTAAACTCAGTCTTTTTTGTAACATAAGCTATTGAAGAAAGTTATTGTTTCTTGTAACAGAAGCTAACTTAGTGGAGTGTTCATTGAAAGATATATCATATATTTAAAATATTTAAAATATTATATATATATATTAACGTGTCAGGATGTTAAATTCCCTTCTCCACTTGGTGTTGCGTTTCATATGTAGAATTGAATAAAATTTTAAAATTTTAAAATTCTTAAGGTGTTACAACATTAAAACAATGTATTATCATATAGGGTATGGAGATATATCTAATGTCTCTTTGTCAAATGAATTTGATCTATTTGTGGGATATACATGATGTTAGGGATGAAAGGAATAGTCCATAAATTTTAAGAGAGTTCCATGGATTTTTCCAACTTGTTGTGGTTCTCAATGATTTATTACAGAGTCATATGATAACATGTTTTACAAGATAATGAAAAATCATATATAATAACATTAAATGATGAACCATATAATTATCATGTAATCTATATGTGAGTTTTTATATTTATATTAACAATAAAATTAATTTTAATTATTGAAAATTATTTATTTAAAAAGGGGAAAACAATAAAGTGGGCTATCACAGATTGAACAACCTATTTCTTAATGATACCTTCCTCTCGTTTCTCATACACACCACCACATTAATTTATATCCAAGAATGTTTTTATAGAGTGAAAAATTATATAAATAAAATGAAAATTTTCATCTTTATAAGGTGATCCACTACTACTCGAATAACTTATTGAACATTAGATTTTTTTGAAAATATTATGAAAAATAGATGGTGATGTTACCAACTTCAATTATAGTAAGGGTAATGGTTTTCATGTCCACCTAGACATATGTCTCTGAGACATAACATGTTAAAATACCATGAATATGGAAACTTACTCAGTATTATTCGTTTAGATTTTTTCCCATAAAAATTAATATTATAAATATCAATGCATCTTCTACCTTTTATGATAGATTTTGGACGATTGTTAATAAGCTTCATCAAATAACTATATATTCAACTATGGTATTAATGTGAACCATACTTAGTTTATAAACCTTGAAATTTCATAATTATCATTGTTGAACTAAATAAAATTATTCACCTTCTTCTATTATTCGACATATTCCTTTTATGCATATTTAATCCAGGCATGAATGGATAGATCAAAATTCATATGGGAATGATATGATGAATTACTATTCATCACAATATCAAGATACATATTCATCCAATCCATATATTTTTTATTTATTTAAATCCTTATAGTTAAAAAACTAACAATGTCCTTATAAATCAAGGTATTAATAACCTTCTTCTCTATCCAATGGTTATTATTTACTGAGAAGAAAAAATCTTTAATCATCTCTAAACACATAGTTTTGAACATATTATACTCTTTTTTGTTAATATATACTTTAGTATTTTATGACTAGTATATATATTACAAATTTCACCATAAAGATAGTGCTTTAGTATTTTGAACTCATTATTTACCTTTACTAACTCAAAATCATGAGTTGGGTACATTTTATCATGAATTATCAATTGGAGTGAGTCATAAGTAATAACATTGGGATTATAAATTAGGAAGTAACCAATTCCCATATTTGATGTATCACTATAGATCACAAACCTAACTCCATTATAGGGCACTCTGAGCTTAGTTGAACCAACAAAACTTTTCTTTATCTCATTTAAATTTTCCTCACATTCATCGGTCCAATGAAACATGGTTTACTTCTAATTAAACATGGAAATTTTATAATATATCATGGTGGAATATATCCTAAAATTTTGATAAGACATATCAATCCTATGAAAACAATTAATCATTGTCACCATGGTTGTCATGGTCAATTACACAATAGCATCCATCATTGAAGGATCTTCCCATATACCCTAACATGGAATTGTATAACCTATTAGTAATAATGTTTACAACTAGAATTCACACATGATATATTTTTTGTATAGATTTTCATTCCTCGTGGTCTTTAATATAGTCCTCAAATGGTCTTCCTACACTTCCCTTATTTTATAATATAGAATAATATCTTCTATAAAAACATCTAAAAATAATAGAGGTAATCTATAAAGAATATATTCCTTAAATCCATGAATATATTATGGTCATTTGTAAAAAAATGAAATCACTAAGAATTTATAATTACCATACATCATACATAATGTTGTCTTGTGTATATTCAACTTATTAAACCTCAATTAATCATATCGAGAACTAATATTAATCCTAGAAGAGTATTGATCTATGTGTAGTTGATCAAAAATTTATCAATATGGGGTAAATGATCCTTCTTCATGAAATATATGTTTTTATGTTTTCTTTAATCAGTAAAAATATACATTGACCCTTTTTTATTTATTGTAAAAAAGAACATGTGTGTCCTATAGTGATGAAATATGGGATATTAATACCTTATTTTTAATTTCAAAGAGTTTCTTTTTCAATTTCTATAACCCAATAAAGTTTAATTCTATGTGGAAAATATTAATTTGGATTAGAACCAGGTGTGCTATTTATTAAAAAATAATTATATTAGGTCTAGAGAAGGTTAGTAATTTGAGAGATGAATAAAAGGACAACATAATGAACCATATATATTTATTTAATTATTATTTTATCCCAAACCATTTTACATAAATATATCAGTTAAATTGTATCCAAGACCCATATATCTTGATTCATAATATTAAATGTTATTTCCCAATTCTTTTAATTTATATCGGTTATATTTGAAGATATTAAATAAATGTTAAAATCACATTAAATTACACTATGTGAAATTTAACAAAATTTTCTTAGGGAACATTCATAAAATCATTAATATAACATCCAAAATTATAGAGTAGTTGATATGTTTGTCTTTACTACGATGATCCACTTCAATGTTTTTTGTAGAATAAAACCAACCTTTTTATGTTTTATCCAATATATTATAGAATTTTCTTAAATAATTTTGATGTACCCTAAAAAAATTCATTAAGTTATTAGCCTTTGATTAGGTTGTCATTTATTTTTATCTACTGTACTCATAATTTTTCCTTTGTTTTTAGTTTCATTGTACAATTTTTTTGGCTCATAAAACCTCTTCTCATTCCTTTTATAAATCATTTACATGTATAACCATGAATAATATTCCCTATATGGTCTTTATCTATTCAAAATTATTTATATTTTATTTTTCTTATTTTTTAGATCACTCATAATGTGACTTATGTTCAGTTTATTTGTGATCTATTGATATATCTTATTGGAAATAATAATAAGGTTTTTCATTCCAACTCAAATTTCATTTTTATAGTCATGAGTATATTCATAAAATTTGTTATTATATTAATTTTCACACAATTACACAAAGATTCCACCATTAACTAAAACAAAATCAGTACAAAACATTAATAATCACATTATATGATAATATGATTATGAAATTAATTATATGGATGCTTAAATTATGAAACCATTCTTATTACCATGATAAATTTAGTTATTCTCATATTACTTTGGTATAAAATAGTTTTTTATAGATTATATACTTTCATTTGTCATAATGGTTTATAAGGAGAATGTAATTTTATAGAAACAATATCCCCATGGAATTTTACACTAAGTATGCATTTTTTCATATTTTTTTTAACTCGAGGAGGATCAATTTGATTTCCAAATATAATTTTCATAATTATTACACTATCATGTACCTATATAAGATACACTATTCACTTTTTTATCTAGATAGGTATGCTAGTACAAAAAGACCATAGAAGCTCTACTTTTCCAATATAAGAGGATATTATCATACCTACATAATTATTTAAGTTTTTTCAAAAAAAAATCCTAATAACCATATATAAATAACATCTACTCTAATTCCAATAGTATAGAGATAATCATACTGAGTTTAAATGTTAAATCAATTTAGATGAATATTTTATAGATATAATAATAATATACACAAAAAAACATTAAATGTTTCATCTCATTGGAGAAAATATACATAGTGAAATTATTTCATGAAAAATATTCAACCCCTCCCATAATATACTTTTAACATAGTATCCTTCTATGAAAACCACTAATTAAAAAAATTATCATATCTAATGAAAATGGAAACACAATAATGTTTGAGTTGTGAAAATAAATAATCCTGAACATGGGGGATATCAATCAATGAACAAGCTTTTTAGTGGTTAGGCATAAGAGTATGAGAACATGATCATGTATTTTTAATATCTTTCCTAATAAACCAATATCATTAATCATAGAATATATATTTTTCATATCAAAATAATTATTCGTAATAGTGTGGAATAATCAATAATCAATAATCAATCCTGTTCATTGAGAAAATATTATAATAATAAAATATAACTTTTTAGTATACACATAACTATTTAAAATCATTTCTTTTACCAAGTCTTGGTTCCAAGAATATTTTAGTGAAAAAAAATCCAATTGTGGATTTGTTTGAGTTTCTATTATATCATTTCATTAGTCATAGTTTTGTCCAATGACTAAAATAGTGACATAATCCCAAACTAAATTGGGTTCAACATAGATTATAGTTTATATTATTTCATTAGATAATATTCATTACCAAATGTATTATAAGTATATATTATTATAGTCCCACCCATCGCATTATGGAAACAATGCAAATGTTTATTAAAAAATCATAAAATAATTTATCATTCGTTTAATGTCTAACCATTGTAAAATATATAGGCTTAATTATGATTTAATCAAGTCATCATAACATAACCAATCAAAAATAAATTTTTTTAATTATTATATCATTAAATCATGTGTAACCAATAAAAAATTGGTTTCATATACTCAACTACAAATCATCATCATCATTATCCTTCTGGATAAAAAATTTGTATGGTATAATAAGATCACAACAAAAGTGAATCCTAACAATCCTTAATTGATGTAGAAAGTGATGAAAAATACCTTTAAAAGTGGTTGTGTACGTTTTAAAGATAAAAGGTAAAATTATTTATTAGTGATAATTAGAGACTAAATAATCCTTGAAAATTGTAAAGAATATTTTTTGCTTTGAAAATAAACATGGAATCATGATAATGAATCCTCAAATAAAAGAATGTTCCTGAGGGTGGGAAATGTTGTTCATGTTATATAGATTAAAAGAGATATTCCATTATCACTTTTTTGAAAGTTAAATTGTGGGTATTACACAAAACATTTGAAAAGGATTCATTTTAATCAGTTTTAATGAAATTTTAGTGTCACTAACCAAATTATCCAGTCAAACAGTGATGTCAGGCCAGGTTCCAGTAGTCCTAAGTGTGCCTCCACTTATGCCAAAGGAGTCTAACTAGTAAAGCGGGTGTAAATGAGTAATATTTGGGGGAATGTACCCTATCATGAATGGTATAATACTTTTCTAAATATGAATACATGACATGATGTGGAAATTAAGGACTCTACAATCTCGAAACAGACTTGAAAATGGATGAATTGTAGTAAAATTCAATAAATAGATGAAAAATCGCAATAAAAGTATTATAAATATTTAAAAATTCTAGCATACGACATGTATCACTAAAACAATATGAATACAATACTTGTCATACATAAAGTATCCAATAAGATGGATATCCAATGGTTGACCTCAGTGTCAACATACATACACAAATAAACATGCTGAAACAGGAAAGGAAAATTAAATGTAAATAGAACTCGTACTTATAAAAGACCATTTGTCCATGCCTTCCAACCATTGAAACTCATCCAGTGTCCAACACCTAATGTTTATCACTTACCTTAAATTAAATACATAAAGTTTACATTTTTCCATAATGTTCCATGGAGGTTTTGAGAATGTGTCTTAATAGGATACCTCTAAAGTGTTCATACCTGACATGATTGATTAAGAAGATGTAAACCGTGAAATAAATAAAGAAGTATTATATTTGTATGAATAAAAACAGTTTTCATTGGTTCTCAAAATCAACCAAGAAATGTCCACCAACATCATCCAATGATGGAATCACTGAATTGAGAAGAAACTATGGCCATTGTCCTTAGGTATCCTCTAATTTCATAGATTAGGTGAACACTTAGGTTTCATCTCAAATCATGTATCTCATCACCACATTCCTCTTAACACCTCATGTGTCAATATTATCACCAATGTCCTAGAGCAATGCCCAAAAAAAGTCATTGGTCCCTATTTCTGCTGATCAAAAGCACTTTCCAACTAAAATCACAACATCCATAGGCATAAAAATATATTACCATAAATAAAAATTAACTTTGTCTCCTAGAATTATTTCTAAGGAATTGTGATATCACTTTCACAAAAGTAATACTGGACAATAACATCAATATGTTGAGACTCATCCTCTAACTGATAGCCATATTGATATCAACTGAATTCTCTCCATCATCCTTGCTGATTTATAATTAATGATTCCCCAAAAAATTACTAATCCACACTACTAGGGGACTCTACTCACATTCGTGGTCAAAACCATCTCATTAGAGAATGATCATGCTTTCAAACTACTTATATTGGAACTTTATCCATCATAGATCAGTCAAAAGCATCAAATATATACATAAGATTCATTAACACTGACACTTGATGCAATTATAACCATGTTTCTCAAATCTAATGGTCATGCCTTTGCATATCATGTGCCATGCCCAAACTAACGACCTCGCCACCTCACCCGACATCCATGACACATAACTGATGGTCAACAGCACCAATGTAATCTGTACCTAGCCCAACTAGATGATCAACATCAACTCAATTACAAATGGCCAATGCCATACCAACCTCCATTAAAGACAATCATAACAACTTGGGTCTCAACAATACATTACAATTATCACATCTTTATAATTTCATTCATGTAATAAAAATAATTTGATATGATTGAATTTCACAATTTAAAAGAATAAGTCTATTTAATATAATTTAATTCACTTACTCCAATTCCATTAATTGATTCAATTCATAAAAACAATCCAGTATAAATTAATTTGTCAACATCAAATAATCCAGAGAAAAATTCACCCTAAAATAGCTTCTTTAATGTGTTCAACATCTTTTAATCTTGCATCAGGACAGAAATAATGGTTTGTGCATGCCCGATAACATTATTTATGGGCATAAGATCAATTTAATAACAAAAAATATTTTCTCTCCAAATTAATAAATAGTGTACTAAAAACTGAGGCCCTATATGGATAGGGAAAACAAAAATATAGCCATGTAATGCATTCCTTGGATTTGTAGATATATGCATGTCTGATATGTTCTTTTATATGGAATCGGTTTGGATGAAATATGTGTCTCGATCAAAATCCTTGAAAATATGGGGATATTTTTCAAACCTAATTAGCACAAAATAATGAAAATGAAAATCTAAAGAGTTATATGGTTGAGGTAAGCCATTCCAATGAGGTTCCAACACACTCGACAGATATGAAAATGATGCATGAATAGAGAGATATTATCATAACAAGTGGAGGAGAATAATGGAGGGAATCATCCAATATTGTGCATAAAAAAGTAAAAACGATTGATAAAGAGAGAAATATAAGTTGAGGTAAAATTAAAAAAAATCAACACATAAAGGGGATGAATGGTTTGTATAAATAGTCTTCAAACTATGAAAAACTGTGTGAATTGCAGGGTATAAGTAATTTCTAAAAGGAACCAATCGCACAACATGCACATGGTTTTCCCTATTTTTTGAAACCCATGTAAAATCACACTAAAACAACTTGAGAGTGAATCATGAAACTGTGGTTCTCACCCATATTGTTTACCTAATCTACATTGTTATCAAAAAGTGGGCCGCACGTTTAGCAAGAAGAGGCCACACATTTTACCCAAAACTGTGTTCCTTTACCTACAATTGTAAATTAGGCATTTGGTCCTGCGATGATCATAAATCCATTCTAAAACACCCATGTAACCCTCCATCCCTCTATTCCAAAATAATATGATATAATTATAACATTACTCTATTAATTTATTTCTAATCAACAAAAATGAAAATGACACCCCTACTAATTCAATAATTCCAAACATGAGTTGGTTTAAACCTAATTCAAAAACATGGTATGTAATAATACCTCTAACTTATCATTGATAACTACTAAGTTATAAAACAAATAATGAATATGGTTCCGAAAATACACATCACGTTAGAAATTATCCCAGACTACCTCATTCATAATGGGCTTAGGCCGTCCACCTAAAGGGGCCTCCAAAACTTCAAAGAGACCTAACCAGCTCCAACATGTCAAAAAATAAATTTAATCTACTAGTAAAACAACAAATTTTAGACATAATTTTCCTCTCAGGATGCATCATCAATCAATTACTTTACCAGTTTTTTATATTTCATTCTAGACACCCATCAGAATCCCACTCTGCATCAGTGGAAACCTCAATTCCACTTCTGAAATAGAAAAAATGTTGAATTTCATTTCAAAATATTCTCAGATGTCTTGGTTCATCACAAATCAATCAATTACTTCACATTCATGGTAATCATATTCCTTCACACCTCAAATAACCACATCCTTTGATGCCTTGATGAAAATAAAATATGTAACCTATATAGAACGATGCATAAAAACAAAACCTATAGCCACATACGTCAAATATATAAAATATATACATTTGATTTTGGGGAAACCAAATAATCATCATATAGATAGTATATTTACATAGACCACGCAACTACTTCCCCAAAATAGACATTCCTAAACAAAACATGAAACAGAATCAAATGAAAAGGTATAGTCATTCCAAAAATGTGCCTCTAACCTTCATCAACTCACCAACATTCAATACCCATAGAAGATCCATGACATGAACCTAGACTATAGCTTGACTTACTGATATTTGAACACCATGTAGTGCTACTCGAGCCACTGTAAAGTGACATCACTGATGGGTCCCATTAGCTCTTCTATGAAACTTTTTCACAGAAGAACCGCAACTTACATCACCTTTCACAACCCCTGAACTGAACTTAGAACCCTGAATCTACCATAGTCTATAACTTCAAATTGAACAATAAGATTTATTTTAGAAATTATAATGATTTGAGACCATTCCACAAGGCCAAAAATCATTGTAGTTCACCCACACTAAGTACAAAAAAGTCCTAGTTTCCTATAATGAATTAAAACGATTAATGACCCACACTAAATTAGTCTATTCAAGTATTTTTCTAGAATGATCTTTTATAACTCATATATACTTCTCTTCCTTCACTCTAAAGAATCACTACAGAAATAACCTAGTGCAACATACCATCTCGAGTACAACATATCCATCAGGATCCCTCAGTTATGATCACCTGCATTAGTACATTTGAGAATGAGTCTGACATAAATATGCTTACCTCTACCCGAGTGGTGTAAACCATCCTCAAAGTTCATCACCATGTATGGGTGATCACTCATCATTATATGTAAAAATTAGAACAACTCAGTAGATATATTTTTATATTCCATGATGAACATTTCCCCCTACAAAAGGCATAATAACTCTTAGGCCCTTTTATCCCTCACTGTCTCTGAGGTGAAATGATTGAATAATATATAATGAAAATAATTCTAAGAAAATCTCTCATATCTTCTGGTCTGAACATAAACATCCCACCAGTGCATGCCTTGTTATCTAAGAATTTATGTTTATAATTTGTACATCCACATTTTAGGTATCTTCAGTTGATCAAATAACATCGATACTGATTCTATCTAATTCTCATCCACATGTGGACCACCATCACCCTAAAAAAGTGGTGTGTGGTGTTACTAGAATTATTGAGTAAGATTTTCCATAAATTTCTCTTCACCCTGATCACCCCAATCAAACCCAATTATGACATGTACTAGCCATGGTTGGAGCTTCTCATCAAGCCATAACCAAAATATTGATAAACCTGGGGGCACCCCTCTTGCACTAGAACCTATTCCTAAGTCTCTCCCTAACCATGTACCTACTTTTCCTGAACCTGATGGATTTGAACCTACTCGTTCTCTAGTGAAACCCTTTCATCATCTATCAGATACTCAATATGGTCTGTCTAGGAGAAAACCCACTAAATACCACGATAAAATTCAGATATTCTATATATATAATACTAAATTAGGTAACTAGTAACTTGTATGGATTCCTCACTACCCGTACCATTTCTTATGACAACCACTACACAAGTCATCCTCCCCTAAGGGCCACCTAACCCACCCTCAATAGTGACAAGAATAAAATTATACCATTTTACTCTCCCGTCCTTGCAACCATCATTTCATTAATCTTATAACCATGTCTCCCAACCTATGGGTCAACATCACCACATTTCATAGTACTTACTTCTCTTATTTGATCCAGGCCCATATAACAATTCATAAGGAACATATATCATATTCACATATAAATATATATGTATATTTATATCACATAGAGAATAAAATTAAACAACGCATTTCATATCACATTCAATTCAATTATCACGACATGTGCATATCCAATTTCTAAATCTCATAACATGTTCATATAAAAATAATCATTCATTGTAAACAAAACATTTCATACCAAGAAATTCTTTTAAATCACCTACCTTGATGTTCTAGGACATGGTTCAGAAACCATTAATACTAACCATTCACATTCCATGTGTAAAACTCACGGTGGAAATCCTGTCAAGTGTAAAATAAGAAACAAATGAATAATAATTCAGAAAATTTATAAATTGATCTTTCCCACATGTGAGGGGCTTATGGATCCAAAGCATGAGTTAAAAACCCAATTCCTAAAACATCCAACACTCCATTATACCATAACCAAAGTATTTACTGACAAAAATTAATAAGAAATAATGATCTAATTAGTATCAAAAAAACAATTCTTCTAAATCCTAGTAAAGAACTTCACTGATACCACTTGTAGAATACCTAACACGATTATCCACCCACACAATGTTATCGAGCTATTTTCTATTGGACAAAGGCACACCTCCCTGTATTCTTGAGGCTAATGAAAATTATTGAAGGAGTAAAAGAGAAATATTGGGGATATTATACCATCAAGAGATATATATAATAATCGTCAAAATAACAATGTTTGGAAAGAAGCCTAAAATAAAGACATATCAAACTAAAACTAGACCTACCAATGGATACATCTCAACCGATATCAATAAATCATGGAAGAAATCATAACCGAATCATCAGAATAAAATTAAATCATACCAATTATTGCACTAAAAATGAACATGTATACAATTCAGTTCATATATACAAAATCCAAAAAATAAGGGTCACCAATGGCTAACCATTGTAGCTACGTTGATCTACAATGTAGAATTCATATACAAAAAGAATTAAAATAATATTAAAACTCATGTTGACGTAAGACTACTGGTCATTGCCTTATATCCATGCCAACTCAACTAAGGTATAGCTCCTGAAGCCAGTCCCTTACCTGATCAAAAATATATAATGTCTACCTGAATACCAAAAGGCCTGTGTATGGTGTGGGAAGGTGTCTCAGTAGGATACCACCCATGTGTGCATACCCAACATGATTTTTAATAAGAAGAAAATTATTAAATATATAAAGTCATAGCACATGGTTATGAATAAACACGCATTACAATGGTGATAAAAAGACATGAAGAAGCTATCACCTACATCATCCAATGTTAGAATCACTGAAGAGGAGGGAATAACTATATATTAGACCAAACTGTACCTTAATTTCCTAGTCCATGTCAACAATCAGGTTCCACCTAAAATCATGTATCCCAAAACCACATTCCTTATAACACCTCTTGTCATAATAATATCTGATACAAACTAAATGCACACCCAAACATGTCACTGGTCCCTCAAACCCCAGCTCGAAAGCACCTTCCAGCTCATTTCTTGATATCTGAAGGCACAATATTATCATTACTTCATAATAAATACTGCTAACTCATATCATGATGTCCCAATACAATGTTTTTTTACTCTCCCCAAAATAATCCATTCCTACATATTCAAAATAGTGACCCACAACCCAAAACTGATTACATCATCTCTATCAACAGAATGATCATCACTCTCTAAATGTATTTCTTGGAAAAAAACCCCAAAAAATCCTAATCCACACTACTAGGTCCCTCTACCTACATGAGTGATCAAAACAACCTCATCATGGAATCAACCTATGTACACAAGACAATTATCATTGATTTGGCCATAATAGGTGAGAATCAATCACCAGATATGTACCTATGTCTCGTAAATAGTAGCACCTAAATCCCCTGTCACCATGTAGCTCATATCCAATGTTAATTCCATCCCGTAAGACAGTCCATGGCATACCTAATGTCTTAACTACCTCAAATTATGTCCAAAACTCCCAACTGATGGTCAATACCACCCATGTAATCTGGGTGATGCATATCTTGGGGATCAACATCACCTCAATTATGAATGGCCTATACCACCCAAGCATCAGGTCAATTCCTTTATGAACCCCATGGTCTAAATTGTACATCACAAGCATCACATATTTATAATTCCATTCAATTAGAAAATTCAATTTAATATTATTTAATTGTGAAATTTAAATTAATACCTAGACTTAATATAATTGATTTGAATAAATACAATTTAAATAATCAATTCAATTGAAATAATAAATTATTTATTATTTAATTTATAAACATGTATTAAATAAAAAAATCAATTTTAAACCAAGAAAACAACCGGAATTAGCTACCAAAGGTGGTCAAAAATCTCTATCCAGACATCACATGTGCGAAAATGGGTTGGGCATGCCCTGAAGTTTCCCTTATTGTTATATGATCATTTTAATACGATAAAATAAATTTTATCAACTAACTAATGTTTTTCTAAAATATTCACCTAAAATAAATTTTGAAACACAATATAAGGCATCTACCACCTAACATGGACTCATATATAATGACATGTCTAGTATTAGGATCTAATTCAATTTTTTTTGATAAAATATATATTTCTGTCAAATGACATGAAAATATGGATAAATAGATATAACTTATTTATTTCAATTTTCTGTAATGAAAATTACGTATATAAGGGTGTTTGAGTTATGAATTTATAATGCACATCCAATTCATTCAATGGATCAGAAACAGATCATGGATTGAGAGATAGGATCAAAACAAGAGTAAGAGAATATTGCACTTTTAACCAACTTTTATTATCAACCAAGAAGGAAAAAATTGATGTATATAAAAATATTAGGGCAGGTAAAATGATACAATTACCACTTAAAGTTATTTCATGGTTATCATGAACATTTTTTCAAATCATGTTGGCTATAGTGATGAAGTACTATAAAAAAAGGAACCCCTCTTATGGATTTCCCACTATTTTTCATAACCATGTCAAATCCCAATATAAATTTGGAAAATATCATGGAATTAAAATACATTTACCCCAGATATTTTACCAAAATTTTGTTGAATTTCAAAATTGGTTTGCATGGTATTCTAGAAAAGGCCGCACGGTTTACCATAAACTGTGCACATTTACCTACAACCGAGAAAAACATGTCTTCATGCATGATATGGTTCTTAAGCCATTAAAAACACCCAATTGATCCTCCAAGACTCTAAACATATCCGATGACATGATATAAATCTAAAAAACTCATGTAAATGAGTTTTGATCAATTAAAAAAATGAAGCCCCCACTATTTCAAAAGTTCAAAAAAGGAGGGGTTTTTGACCCGATTCAAAATCCCAAGAAGTTAGAAAAAATTAAAAGGTAGTTAAAATAATATTTATTATAAATATAAGTATACATAAAAACATTCTAAATAACATTTTCCCAGAATATACACATATAAGAAAATATTTTTTTATGAAAGGAGAAAAATGGTATGTTTTTTACAAAAACATTATATTAATAATTTTAATAACAAATTAGAAGAAAATTGTACAAATACATGGAAAATAAAATAATAACTGGATGATGAAAATATAATGGGTTAAATAGAATAATATAAATTAGTTTTAGTAAGAATTATTTAATCATAAAAATAGCAATTAAAAATGTGATTACAATGTAATCCATTACCTCAACTCCTATATTAGTTCATACGCATTCAATAATCTTATATAATCATTTAATTTATATAAAATATATATTAAGAAAACATATTCTTATAAATATTACTGTAAATAATTCTATAATATTTTTCAAATTCCATTTTATTCACAATTACACATTAAAATTAACTTTATAGTGAAAATGTGACTTTTTCCAATCATGATTCATTTTGACAGTATTGGTCATTTTTTTATTGTTTAAAAATATATAATATCTTTATAATTAAATTATTATAATATTTATTCATTATATATAAATTTATAATCATTTATATTAATTTTTGATGAAAATGAATTATATCACCTCGTGCAGATGGTATTTCCTACCTACACAAAACTAAATTATCCATTTTCTGATATACCAATTGATAGAAATTAAAGGAATAATTTATGACTATGTAATAAAAATAATATCATACATATCATATATATTCATTAAATAAATCCATATGACCATCCATGAAAAGAGTAAATAAATAAAAAACCACATTCCTTCGTAGAGGTCGTAGTCTATTAGTACCCATGAGGGATGTTAACATTTTCAATGTATATGATGTGGATATAAAAATGATATAACATTTAATTAAATTTTATTATCATTATTTTAATGACTCCATCATTTTAATATGGTTATATAACATCAGTAGGAGGTTTAAGAATATATAAACATGAAACATATTGGTAATAACATTTATCTATTCTTTGGGTATCCTCCCTTCAATTTCCCCTTATGGTTTTATGGATGGGTATGTTGGTAATAAAATAACTTCATGGTCAATAATAGTAGTGTTTGGGGATTATAATGGAAAATATAAAGTGATAAAGTGGTATGGATAATAGATGATAGGAGGTACCCTTTTATAATTGGGGGGAGTGTAACTCTTATAAATACGTAATAAATTAAAATATAATGAAGTCATATAAAAGTAAGTGTGTCAATAATACATCCCATTTTCAAAGATAATATATATATGGGTAAAATTCCACCTAAATGATTGTAATTATACATTCTTTTAGGTTACATTTACTCTTATCACATTAGTTGAATCCTTAGATTATACCTTAGGTTACTTCATTTATCACCCATATTTGGGGTGGGAGATAGTTTTCCATGTGCTATAGATTACAGGTGATGGAAGATTAATTTTTTTGTTATGATAGTTATGGATTACCAATGGTGATAACAGAGGTCTAGTTTTGGTTGTTCTCGGGTGATGATAATAGAGGGCAAGTTACAGCTATGAATGGTGATTGTTTATCCAAGAGGGCTGATTGAGGGTAATGAGTGGAGGTTACGTAATATCTCATATGTTTATTATGGGATGTAGTGTAGAAATATTCATATGACTGTAGATTATAAATAATGAATATTTAGTGTGATGTCTAACCTCTCGTGGTAGAACCATTGTGGAAGTAGGCCAGACTGTTGGTGGGGTTAGTGATGGTAGGTGATGATTAAAGGTATGGGGTGTTGGTGGGATGAAAATATTGATGGGTATTTTTCAATTTCATGTTCCAATGGTTCATGGGGTCCTTTGGACCATATATAGACATTTTGCTGAAGTTTAACGTAGGAATTTCGTCCACTGGGATTCTAGTCCATGTAATTGGTTTTCCTCTACCCATATAGAAATATGTATATTGTTTAAAAATATAATTAGGATTTGTCGAAAAATTTAATTTTTTAGAAAAATACATGTGACATCGAAATATATAAAACATTTAATAATACTTTATTTCTAAAACCCATGTATATTAATTTTATAATATTTTATAAAACATTGTACATAAAAATTAAATAAAATTAATTATCAATATATATCAATTTAATTTTTTATGATAAAATCACATGGCATGCATGAATCAAATTTTCCTGAAAAAATATCTCTTTTTAACTTCACATTGATTTATTTCTATTTCAATCTAGTATATATAGAATAAATTAATTTTCCAAATTTTATAAAAATAATTAGTCATTATTTATTTAGTAAAATTCTTGTAAAAAACCAATGTATATTTGATTACAGTAATATTAAATATTAATATTTCAATTATATATCACTATTATTTTAAGCACACTGTTTCATGTAATAATAAATATCAAAAACATCATGAAAATGGAAATGGAAATATATAAAATATATAATGACGTAATAATTATTTATTTTATCTTTAAAATTAAACTAATATTTAACGATGATTATTTTGGATCACAATGTGTGTTAACCTGTAGTATTCTTATTCAATGGAATTTTGTGGGCTTTCCTAAAGTCCATTATTAGTGTGTAGAAAAGATTAAAGGTTCACATATATAATGAAATAATTGTTGTTCAGATAAAATACACATAAAAATATTACATTGTAATATAATCCATTTGACTCGATGTATCACCAATTAGGTTTGATACATGTCTCAATAACCATTGTTCTTGATTTTTGTATTTATGGTTGTATGAAATGAACCCAAAATAACACCATAGCCATTGAACATAGTTCATATATTCCATTACCGTCAAGGGGATAATATGTCCACTTTTATAATGACGGAAGGAAAAAAATCATTCCTCTAAATATTCATTAATAAAATATCATTTCTAAATCAACTAACATATCCTTCATCTTTTAGAGGAAACAACATCATTATTTTGGGATATATATTAACCTAAATGATTTATTATATGTAATGATAATAATATTTAAATCTATAGATTATTATATACATTTGTTTATAAGAATATTTATTATCAAAAAACATGTTTAATTACTACTCAAGGGTATGTTCTCATGACCTCCACTCTTTTACACATCCATGGGAGAACATAATTAGATGATGAATCAATATCTAATAAACCTCTTTCCCCTGATAGTTTTTATCATATTTTTCTAGTCAGATTTCATTATCGACTAATAAACATATATTTATGGATATCATAATATCACATCATGGTCCCATAATATAAGGTAAATCCGATGGAATTTCATTATAATATATACATTTAAGACATTATTACATTAATGTGACATAGATGAAAAATCCTTATATTGAATAAAGTTTAATTCATAGATTCTTCTTAAAAATACATATTTCAAAAAGATTAATATTGTTGTTCTGGGGAACCAACTCCAATAGTGACTATTGTGAATGTCTTTCTATTCAGCATGACATTAAATAATTCATTGAATGATTCATAAACAATAATGGAAAAAATTTTAAACGTGAAGAACACATTGTCTTAATGATTTTTGGGAAGATCATAATGAATTTACTATTGAGATTGAAATACCTAATTAAACTCCCAGAATCATTCATATAATTTGGTGGGTATATTTTTCAATCACCTTGAATAATTTCATGTTCACCAAAATCCTAATTCCAATGTTTTTGCAACCATGAAACTGACATTCAATGATGATGAATTGTCAATTTCCCCAAATCAAAATATTGATCACTTCATGGGATCATTATAAAATATGATTGTGGCTTACAAAAAACTCTTAAAATTAGCACCCATTTTTTAAAACATTTAAATTATTGAGATATAAATAAAATAAAATATAATAATATAGTATTCTATATACTATGTGACATAAAACATAATCCATAAATAACCCATCAAATATATTTCAATAAAATTATTCCCTCTGATTGCATGTAAAATTTTAAAGACTAAGTCTAAATAAAACCTTATATAGTATACTTTTATAACCTAAAAATTAATTTTTAGGGTATTAATATTATAAACTATGTTATTAAATAAATATTTGTCTTATAGATAAAAATAAAATAGTGATTATTTAAAATAAAAATAAATATTTTATTTAAAACTTCTTTTTTCTGTGATAAGAATTAGCCATGATTTTTGCCCATAATATGAAATTAGATTTTAAATATTCTATATAATTTATTTATTAAAATAAAATTTGTTTTATAAATTATTATATAAAAATTATTTTAGGGTTAATTATTGGGATTTTTCTAAGAAGTTTCATTTCTTAATGAATATTGAAAAATAAATAAATTTAAATTTGAACTACTTTTTTGATTAAAATATTTATGAAGTTAATATATGATATCATTTCCACAAAAACAAATTTTGACCACTTATATATCATTTACTAAAATTTAGTTAATTTGAGTCAATTTAATTTTAAATTTTGACATAAAAAGTATTTTCACATCGTGTTTTTTCACATTGAAAACCTGCTTTCTTATTGCGACTCCAGTGTTAATTTGAAATTTAAATTTAAATTTATGTTAATAGGAATTTTAAAAAAATTTCTTTTTTTGAATAATAATAATTTTTTTACCTAATATGTTATTTTTATTTTTACAAAAATTACATTTGGTGATAGTGCAAATAATTTATCGTGATTATGTTAAAAACAAGTTTACCATGGGATAAACGAAAATGATAAGGGATAAAATGGACTAATTTTTTTCTTAATTATATTTTTTATAAATATTTCAACTTATTTATGAGTAATTATCGTGAATAGAAATATTTTTACCATTTTTGCTTGTGAAAAATGATAGCATGCCATTACCTTTTCAAAAATTACTAGTGTGCTACTCCACAAACATATAAAAGGCCACCCACTATTCTATCATCATAAAATATAAAAACAAATTTGGATTTCCAATAGAATCATAAATCACAACTATTATTCTATAATATAATCCTATAAACCTTATTTTTGGCTAAATCAAACTTATAAAGGCTTTTTAGGAAAACCTAAGGAGCTTTCAAGTAAAACATGTAGCCTTCTTCAATGAGAATTTTTATTTTATTCCTTCCTCAAACTCACAAAATTATTATTAAAAAATTTATTAAATAAAATCTGTATATTTTATATATTTATATGTTTTTTATTAGGTTTATGACCTTCATCCTTCCCCACATACATCAAATTGGTTATGAAATCATCATTCGAGTGTACAGTGGACAACCCCGTCGCAAACTGATGTCATTATTTCCATTAGTACCTCTGAAGGTTGGGAATAATGATGGATATATAGAATATATATTATATTTACAACATAATTATAACTATTTATTCATTATATCATATAAACATTTTTTCCTCCATTATTATGGAGAAATTATTATGTCTCTCATGTGTATGGCGGACTACAACCACATCAATTGATGTGATTCATTTTTCACAAATGTGTTACATGGAAGGTAATACCGATAATTATAATGAATATATGTTATATAAGTGAGATAATTATAATATTAATTAAATATTTATCATTCTATAAATATTATATATAATTTAATTTCATGCATTTTCTCTTACTTATCGATGATAACATCGTTCGTTTACCTGTGAACTACCACCTTCACAAAGTGACGTGTCTCTCATTTCATAACCAAACCACATGGATGTTATTTATAAGTATATTTTATAAAATAATTTTATATTATGATAATTATTTAAAGTATAATATTAAATTACATTTTTCCATTATGATCATTTGATAATGGAAATATTACTCATGTGTACATACGACTAACCATCTACATGATCGTAACATACTCAATTTGAGAAATCCATATTTCATTATTGGTCTTTAAAGGATTATGGATTAATAAATAAGATTATTATTTTATAATTATTATTATATATATAATTAATATGTATAATTTTTAAAATAACCATAACAGTTATGACAAAACACAAATGAAAAAACAAGCCAGTTAAGTCCTGAAATATTGAAAATAATGAATGATTATTAACAAATGTGGGATATGATGTTATAAAATTATCATATAGGATATTATAAATATTATTTTTGTTAAATTATAAGTTAACAACATATTTAAAACCATTATAAAAGAGGTTAAATCATTTTAAAAAAACTAAGCATGAGATTAGGGGCATTATCTCAAATTATATTCATTAAGTCATATTGTTATTTTATACAATGAATTTATTTTTTATGGATTATATACTAACCCTTTAAAATTTAGTATAATTATTTTACAATAATTCATGTTATTTTGTTCAATTTTATATTTTAAATATAATGTTATTGGTCATAAGATTATCCTAGTCATAAATAATTTCATAACACAATTTTTCATCATTGGGTTATATTACTTCTTCACATTATTGATAATATATAATTATGTGTGAAATGAAATTTTTTTATCATATTATTCTTTATATTATTTTATGAGGATAAACATTTCATACATATATTATATTCATTTATTAGATCTCACTTCAACATTATGATTTTATTTTATCATATCATTATAAGCATGATTTCTTATTTCATGAATTTCAGTTTAATGAAATTATTTGAAACATTCCTTATTAAATTATTTAATTTTCTTATACTATATTAAAATTCAGTTTTTTAACTAATGGTAATTTTTTTTACTCTTTGGTTCTTTAAATTATTTTTAAATGGTTTTTAATAAAATCTACCTTTATTTATCCCATCCGCCATATTAGTGTTTTTTTCTTAAACTATGTTTTCAAAAATACTTTTTCACCATACCTGAATTTATTATTATTGAATATTTTTTAATAATTTTAATTTTTAATAAAGGAATGTTTTTTCATTTTTAAAACAACTCCAAATTTGAATTTTTCAAAACTGTGAAAAGAATATTTTTTTGAACCTGTACGTCATGAACTGAATTTACAATTGTCATGACCCCTAAAATATTGAAAAAATTATTTATATGATTCAATGGATATATTAAAAGATTATTATTTTCAAGATTTATTTTAAAATAATAGATTGGAGCATTTATTCTAAAACAAAAAATGATTATTTCATCAATAATCTTTTCAAATAAATGTTTATAGTATCTCTATTCATCAACCTCTACAACCTAGAATTTTTACTCCAACGGTTATATGATTTATTGATACCATACATATTATTATTATGCTTTTTTGAAGATCATATTTATAAAGAAAATTTCTTAAATTCCCATACTTGATACATTTTTTAAGTCATTTTGTTTCCTTTGAAACAAGCAATATCCTGTGATCATTATAAAATTCATCTATTTTAAATATCTATAATATTTTAGTCATTGATATGATTACATCCTAAACTGTAAAACATTTATAAATTTAGTTTTTACTTAGAAACTTATTTTACTAACTAGTGAATATTGATATATATATGTATTATTTAGATAATAATGATATTTATTTATAAGGGAGATTGATTCATGAATTAAATAAATCATTCAATATACAAGAATTTTTTATACTATTACTGATATTTGGGGCCTCAAAATTTTTAGACCCTCAATGCATTGGAATGTATCCTGAGACAAATCAGTAATTTAATATTAAATTTGTATATAACTGTAGTTTTAAACAATAATGAGAAAGTCCTTGAAAATAAAGTTAACATGATTCCTCTAATGCCGACATCACAAAATTACATGTTTTCAAAATTAATAATTCCGTTTTTATTATCCATTATATTATCATAATGATTTTATCTCTAGATTCATTTAATTCTTTGTTTATTGATTAAATAAAATGGGTTTTCAGTTATTTACCTCAAATTATTTATTATTCATTATTGATTAATGAATGATTCATCTAATATTGTACCGTACAGAGTATTTAAGATCAAAATTATTTTTCTCCTTTCCCAAGGACTAAATTATGTCTTATATGATTAATTTTTAATGATAAACTACATGAAATAATTTTATTCTCAATGAAAAAATCATTTTGTATTTTTGGATTAAAACGTCATATGGCAGTCATGTATGTATCTATTTCAATGAGGGTACAAAAATATTTGGTACTTATGGATGGTATTCCTTTTAACTGATGCCAATGTAATATATATCACACTGGCTTCATCCTACTAAGGTTAGTATCACTATAGTTTCTATTAGAGAAATTTTAGTTTAATCCTGGGGAATTTTATTTAAGAAAATATTTATTAAGGAACATAACCATATAGTAGAATTTCAGGATATGAATATAAGATATTACTAATATTTTAGTAAGAATACTATTAATTGTATTTTCCTAGAAACACATCCCTTGGTAGATACTATTAGCGGGCTTAGATATAGAATTGATGGACCAATAGTAATAAATCTAAAATAGATTCAGTTGGCTTGATTTTATAGTTTCATTGGGCATAAAATTGGGCATTATTCTACACTTTTGTGGATAATATTGTCATATATTATTAAGGTAATTAAAATTTTCATGTCAAAAAATTATAAAGTATTTTAATATAAATATATCCCTGATGAAATTTGGTTTCTATTTATGAAATATGTTGGGAGTAACTGTAAAAAATTCATGTTACCTATTTAATTAGTTTGGGGATTGTAAATTTTTTCATACTGATTTGATTTAATTTAGTGTATGAGATCGGTTAGAAATTGATCCTAGTAGAATCAATGTGAATGTAATAAATTCACGAAATCCAATTAGTAAGAATAGTTTTTTGATTGGTGGGGATAAGCCAACCTTTCGAACAGAACTTGTCTCAAAAAAATTATCATTATATGAGTACATAGAATAATTTTCTAACAAGACATATAAATAATTCTATAATAATTTGTTATTTTAAGGGAATTTATAGAATAACATGATTTTATATAAATGAATATATATGGGGAAGAATCGAAGGAAGGGTTTTCCATCATGTTAAAATTGCTAAATGAAACGATTAAGTACTTGCTTATGTAAAATGGGATTTTCTACATATTTGGAGTGATAGGAAACTGTAATTAGGATTGAAAATGTATGAAAAATGTTTAAAATATTAAATGCGAAAATTTTTAAGAGATGTGACTTATACAAAGAGATTTTCCATGTGCCAATGGAATACACCTTAATATAATGAAACAGATCGTCATCAATCTTATGATATTACCATTGAAGAAAAGGAATGAATAATATTTTTTATATATTAATGAATGATTTCATTGGAGTATTTTATAAATGGTATCCTAGTTATTGAAATTATAATTTTTTTAATGATTTTTCATGTTTTAATTTTCTATTTTGGATTTGGAAGAATACGTTTAATGGCACCGCTGAACAATAAAAATGATTCCATGGAGGCATGAAATTCTTTGAAAAAAAAATATTTTGTAAAAGATAACCTTTAATATATTCATTATTTTTATATAATGATATTGGGATAAATTGATAATTGATATTGATAAAAACAATTGATTGTAATAACCACATTGGGTTAGATTAATGATGTTCGAAAATGTGGATTATTTTATCATTGAATGAGTTCACAATATTTTTGTATTTAATTAATATAGAAAATAATCTATCAATTACTTAAAGAAGAAGAAGCTATGTATGGTTTAAATAATGTATTAGGGTTATTTAAGCAATTATCATGTATTAAGAGAACATATTTTGAAGTTATCCACATGTTTGATATGTACTGATTATGATCTACCACATGTAGTTTAGGGAACTAATGATAAGTTCATTTTGGAAATTCAGTGACCTTATCAATAAATTCTTGATTCATTATATAATGTAATATTTTTCTGGTTGACCCTCTATTATATGTTGTAAGTTTAATTTTGGACAAGGTTTTAGATATTAAGGTATTACTTCACTATATGAAGATTTAATCATATTAAATAACTTGTGCTTCCGATTTTTTTTAATAGTACCCACTGATTTAAGGAAATATTTATTATTTTATTGTGGATATTATGATGCATTAAAAGTGAAATTTAGTGATTCAAGTATAAAAATAAAATTGTTGGAAATTCATTTCGTGGATTATGTGATGAATTGGAAATTAATCAGAGCATAACTGAATGAAATTTTTTTAATCATGAAGTTGAAATGTATCAAATAATTTATTTCTTAATATTCTTTGATTGTAAAATATTTAATCAAATTTTATAAATGTATCTTGAAAAAAATTTTATGTTATTAACTAAATATCTAATTAAACAACTGCCCTTTCAAATAATCATATTATTATTTTTTGGTCCTCAAATTTCTATTAATAATTTACTTTCAAATGATCAATGACATCTATCCTTCCCTATAATTATTTACCCTTTTATTCATTGTACATGTCATAAAATTCTTCCAATGGTTTTTACATAGAAACCCAATTATGTGTTATTTTATATTAACTTTATAATTTCCCTTTATCACTTATTAATAAGATATTATACTAACTATTTAATGACGTGGCTTTTCAAGCAAGGAATTTTAAAATATCAAACCTTTTTTTTTCTGATCAAAAGACCAAATTTCAAGGAAGAAATTTATTTAAGGAGAGGAGAATGTTACACCCCAAAATTATAAAATAACATAATTTTATCTGACAAAATATTCAACATGCGCAACCCAGATCAAACAACATAGAAAATATATTTCAGTAAATTTTAGATCATTGATTGCTTGTGGAATATGAAACCTTGATTTTAAAAGAACTTTAATATATTATATTATTATGAATTATACATTAGATAATTTAGTATGAATATTATTATATACATTATGAAAATAACGGATATCTATTTATTAGAAATAAAATAATAATTATTATAATGAAGATAATTTTTTTTCTGGAAAACATTTCTTTCTCTAAAAAGCATTTTAGTCACGTTTTTCACAGATAATTTAAAATTAGATTTTAAAAATTTTAAAAAAATTAATAGATAAAATGAAATTAATTTTCAAGATCATAATAATAAAATTTACCTATGGGTGATTTTTTGAGAATTTCTGAAATTTTCAATTTTTCTACGTATAGTGAAAAATACTAAATATTAATTAACATTTATATTAACATTTATATTAATCAAAAATTTAATTTTAAATATTAATTTTTTTAAATTTAGAAACAGTTAAATTTTTTACCAATTAATTTGAATTAGGACATTTTAATCATTTTTTACTGAAATTTGATATAGAACCATTTTAAACATTACCTCATTTTCTCTTTGACAGCCATCTTTCTCATCGCATCTATACGATTAATTTTTAATAGTAAATTTCCACTTTTATAAAAGATATTTTTCAAAATTTATTAAATATTTGGATTCTTAATAATTTATAGTTTATAAAAAGATGAAATTAATATATTTCCAAAATTAATAGTGAAAAAACAAATAAAATATAATATGGTTAATGTAAAAATAGATTCACAAAGTGTTAAACTAAAAAACGTGGGTTAAAATAAACTAGATGTTTTATTATTTTATTTACAGGCCATATTTAAATATTATGATGACTAGTTATTGATAATAATAGATTTTTTTTATTTTTACTTTGTAATGTGTGGGTTATAATTTATATTATTTAAAATTAAAAATCATTCACTCACCTCACTTATAAATTGAAAGTCAATCTCCACTCATCATCACACCTTAAGATAATTTTTTATCAGTAAATCCACTACTAAATGACATCTGAAATTTCATACACCTATTTGAGAATCCTTAGTTTGTGTATAGATACATCCCTATAATGATTTTTGTTAAAACATAAGGACTAGACTTGAAGACAAGGTAATGTTCTTCAATGGACTTTTTTAATTTTATTTCTTCTTCTACCCTTCTCACAATCCATTTCATGGTATTTTTAAAAACAATATTTTATAGTATTGCTTTAAAAACCACATATATTAATATATGTTTGTATTAAGGATATCTTATATAACCATCCCCACTTTCATCAAATGGATTATGAAATCATAATTTGTGTGTATGAACCAGTATCGCCTCACAAACTGATGACATTGTTTTCTGTTTCCACCTCTTATCAATAGTTATGACGATGGACTCAATGTATATATATATATATTATTTATAAAAATAATATACCAATGGATCCACTATATCATATATGTATATATATATATATTACATCCCATTCTAAATGAGATATGTTGTCATCGCTTGTGTGTACGGCGGACTATTGTCCCACGAAACAATGCGATTCATTTATCAGTAAGGCTTTTTATAAAAGGGAATAAAGATTTAATTAATGAATATATGTTATATATATATTTATATATATATATATATTTATAGTAATAACGTATCTATTATATTAATATGATAATATATTCTTATATTTATTACATTTTCACTCACATTAATATTATAACACAGACCCTGAACTTTCAAACTATTGCCTTCACGAAGCGGTTTGACTATATTTTCATCACCCCTTCATATATATGATTTTTATAAATATATTAAGAAAGTATTTTGATATTATATCATTATATAATTTTGATATAATTTATTACTTTAATTCCATTATGATCATTTAAAATTGGAAGTGATATTCAGGATTATAAATGACATATCATCTCTATGATCGTAATGTAATTCGTTTCTCAAATAATATTATATAATTGGAAATGAAATTATAATTTATATTAAAATATGATAATTATTTCATTATTATTATAATTAATATATGATATTACTATATAATATGAAGAAGAAACAAATCTTTCATGATGAATTATGAATGTGAAATCAAGGCAATTATCACACGATTAAATGAGAAAAATGAAATACTATTAACAAATAGGAGATCAGATGGTATAAAAGGATCATATATGATATTATGAATATTAATATGAATCATCTATAATTTAATAAAATGTTCCAAATCACCATACATGATTTTAAATCACATTCAACCAAAAGGAATCATATGTTAAGGGATGTCATGTCAATTTCCCTTCACTAATGAATATTGAAACGTTATGCATGATTTCATTTATACAGTGTATATAGGTTTATTTAATTATGTAAAATCATGATTCTATAATAATAAATGGTTTTTTATTTTTTATTTGAATTATAACATCCATGTGTATTTGACATAAAAGCTACCAAGTGGTAAAAAATTTCATAACACATTTTTCTTATTTGGGTTATATTAATTCTTCTAGATATTTGATAGTCTAAGAATATGAGTGAATTGAAATTTTTTTATAATTTTCAATATTTATAATTAATTATATATATTTATAGTTGATAGACATAATCAACTTATTTTTTAATTATTTTTCTACTTTATGATGATTATAAGTTTTTATTTGACAATATCAATATAATAGAGATTATTTTTTGGTTAATGTTGGTTGAAGGATATTATTTTACCATTTCCTAATAAACACATTTCATTTCATTCACCTATGATTAATATTAAAATTTTCATGTAATATTAGCATTTTACTACACTTTGGACCTTAAAATTATTCAAATATATTTTATAAGAAAATAAGACTTTATTTGTCTTTTTGTGCAGAAATTTATTTTCTCCCAAAATCCTGTTTCCAAAAAAATTCAACATTTTTTAATTTTTCTAAAAATATATTAATAAAGAAATGTTTAACCATTTTTTTCTTTTTTAAGAGAATAAAAATAAAATTTCTTTCATTTTATAAACAATTCATCCTTGGCATGTATTTAAAAAGTGAAAGTAATATTTATTAAGGTGTGTCATATGAACATAATTTCCATCCATCATGACCATTGCAAGTTTTTAAATCATACAGTATATGTTTCAATGGTTATATTAGATGTACATTATTTAAAAACGTTTTTTTGAACATTTTATTTTAATAATTTATATTCAAAATTAAATGTTTCTTTTCCATATGAATATTTAAAGGATCTTTTTATGGTATTTCTATTCATAAATGATAACTACCTGTTTTACTCTAATGGGTATATGTTATATTGATAACAACCTTATTATTAATATGTATGATTTTGGATCAAATTGGTCTTGAAAAGTATTGGCATTGAGATTCTTTATTCGTTTTTGTTGTTATTAACTTTACATTGATTTGTTTACTCTCTTATATTATTTATAATATTCATCTAACTTTAATATCCATAATCATTATATCATTCATAAGATTATTTCATAAACATTATAACATTTATACATATGTTATTTCTTTGAATGTTATATGTTTAAGTGTAAAATGGTTTTTAATCAATATTCTTTACTTAATATGGATATTTGTTTATAAGGATTATTGATTCAAAAATGAAATGAATCATTGGATATATAAGGAATGATTTGATTATGAAATTAAAGGTGGGTATTGGAATTTTAAATCAATAGGATCCATCAAATGGTCTCATTTGAAAAATATACAAGATATAATTAAATAGTTTTTACCTATTGTTTTAATCCTTCTTATGACTGGTATTTACTTTAGAGGAATCACGATTCATAAGATCATGGAATCAAATAATTAAGCATTTACTTCATTAATAATTTAGTTATTTTCATACATGAGATATTCAGAATGATGTTATATCTAGATTATTTTATTCTCAGTTTATTGATTTGTTAGAATGATTTTTTATTTACTTTATCATATTGAGTATTTTATATTTCTTCCTAATGGATTCTATATTACATAACCCTTATAGAGTATTTTATCTCACCCTAATTTTGTTTCCATTCATTGGGATTTCATAAAATTAACAATTTCTAATGTTCAAGGATATTCTATAGTGGATATTTTTTTATATAAAAATAATGTTGTATTTTTTTTGAATGTAATCTTCCACTCAAGCATGTATCTTGTTTACCAAGACTATTAAAAAATTTATTCCTTCAGGATGTGATCTATTGTGTCTTATGCCAATGTAATAACTAATACATCACCTATTGGATATTTTCAATTGGGTCATTATAATTATAAAATTTATTATCTATTATTTCATGTAAAAAAAATCCATCATGAACAATTGAATATTGTTGGGAACTCAAAATAGTCCAAAAGTAATCAATCAACATATGAATACTAAATGGTCATGTGGGGATGATATTATTTTATTACATGGCCCCATAATGTAATTTTATATAATTTGAATCATGGATAATTAATTAATGATATTCTACTCAATCTAGTATCTCTATTATTTAGAAAAAAAATCATATAATAGTGGTCTGTTATCGTAGCTAGGTTTTTCATCATACAATTATTTTATGTACTTCATTTTTAATCTTTTAAAATTTGAATAATATTATTAATCAAATTGGAACTAACATTCAAGGCTATTTAATTATGAATAAATTCAAAAAATTCACAGAAAAGGTCAATCTAAATATTAATAGATAATTATGGAAAATAATATTGTAGTTACATTCTAAAACCTCAGCTCTTTAGTTTGTGAATTTAATATATCACAACTCTCTATTGTAGACATTCTACCCACATTAATGGGAATCCTAAACATTATAAAAGAAGAAAATATCAATTATTGTTATACACTCTCTATAGGATGGAAGTCCTATATTATCTCAGGACCTTAAGTATCAATTTTTCTATCTTGTATACAATGTAAATAGAAATTTTCATGTGGTATGATTCATTGTTAACCAATAAAAAATATACAATATCATTTGGAAACAGTTTTTTCCGAATGATAATTATTTTCAAAAACTATAAATTAATTTTTGTATGATTTGGACCATAGTCTTCAGTGTGAGTATTATATTGGTTGTGTCTTCTAGAAAACATCATTTCATCACTCTTACATTTTTTATATGACTCTTTTACCTCAACTTTTCATAAAATAACCATATACATAATATGTTATTTAAGTGACAGGATGTTATTTCCAATTTGTGTTATTGTAGAATGAATATATTGGAAAAATTATATTTCATTATTTGGAAAGAAGATAATCTAGTGTATTGAGGATTTATGTGAGATTTATTTCATCGATTTTTTGAGAAATATAGGGATTTTATTATCAAAAGATAAATAATATGGATGAGTCCATAGAAAGATAGAGTTATTAATATTGATTCCATTGAAATTATTTTTGACTAATTTTGATTTAAATAAATTTTTTCTTATAAATGAATATATTAATATGACCACATCTATAGGGATTATAATAAAAAATTCCAAACATTGTGAGTTCAGAAGGCTTAATCATTGTTTTAAATTAATTCAATTACTCTTTGTTGTGAATGATTCTAATGACTGATAGATTTTTCTTCATGACTTTGTTTCTATGATTTAACAACATGTATAGTTCTCAATATAATGCTCTTTGGAATTTTTTTCATCATATTTATTCACATTATTATATTACATGATCTATACATTATCAAGAAGTGATGATATAGGTTTGATTTCTTGTATATGATCAAGGGATTCTGGGTAATGGAAGAAATACATGATTCAAATCATTTTAATCAATTGAATTATTATAGAAAAATATATTTATCTCCCAAATGTTTTCTGACTAGGGGTTCAGAAGAAAAAAAATATATGACATCGATAAGAACTAAAGAACATCCATTAACATTATATAAATTTTTATTTAATATCATTTAAAATTTTTACATGGTTTCTTACTTATTAATCCATAATTCATTTAATTTTATACCATTTTATATTTTTTAGAAGTGTTTATATTCATATTTTCATTAATATTTTATTAACTCATTTTATTTTATCTATATTTTTATTGTCTATTTATTAATTAATTTACATTTTTTATAATAACTTTGATCTGTGAGATTATTGAATGTTCATTTCTTCCCATAAATATAATATTCATTTGAATATACAAATAATATGTTATCTTATAACTATAATTCACTTCTATTATATATATAATTCCTTTTAATATTGGCCAATCATTTGTTATGAGAGATATAATCTTACATGTTTTATGGTAGACAAGTATTTTTTATCCTTATCTTTATTTGATAAAACATGTTCAATGATTAATTTCACAAACATGTAATATTTTGATGACTTTTGGTATTTTTATTAAATAGAATTTATATATATAGAAAATAATGATAATAACTGTCTATTTTGAACACAATTTTTTGATGGATTAAATTATTAATATTTTCATTATTGGATTGAAACATTTGTTATCAATCATTACATGTATTATTTTGGAATGACTAGCAATTAATATTTTTGGGAGAATGTATATTCTATATTTTAACATTATGAGAATATAGAATATCCACCTAAATATAATTGTAGAAATAATCAATCTTATTCAAGGAGTCAGAATATATATTATAAAATATCTCCATGTGGAATAACTAATAATATTTTGAAGTAGTTAGAGGTTAATCATCATGGAACATCAAATGTTAATGACAATTAGAAATCACTTCTTTACATGGAATGTCAGGTTTTTTATTTATATCATGTTGAGTATATTTCTATGTTGAATCAACATCTCGTGAATATTATAAATTGATTACGATACCTCGGTGATATGGAGATATGGTATGATTTTCTGGTTGAGAGTTTTTATTATGTACTTTTGAAGAATTGAGAATCAATGAATATTATTATCAATGATACTAAGAATTTGACTAAGATAAAGATTTTTTTCATAATTAGAAAACAAAATAATTAAAAGATTATTTTAATGAGATACATTTGTAAATTTATGGAGAAGAGCTTATTTTCTATTAGGACTAAATCTATTAATAGTACATATGGTTTTATAATGTAGAGAATAATTCACCGAATAATACTAATGATAAATAAAGGTATAATTATAGTTAATGTGATAGAGATGATGGTCAGAATTACTTTTTAAATAGTGTACTAATGTAGTGAATAATTCACTGAATAATACCAATGATAAATTAAATGTATAATTATAGTTAAAATGAATTTTTTTTATAAAAATTTAATTATAAATAAAATTAAAGAATTATTTGAAAATAAAGGAAAACATCTTCTGGAAATCAATTTTCATTTAAAATTATATATATTAACATAATAAATTAATAAATAACATTTTATGCATTATATTGGTTAAATTTTAATTTTATATATTCCAAAAAATGTTTAACAATCATCTTAAGTGTTTTAAAGATAATAGAAAAGAATAAATCCAATATTATGCTAAATGTTGTATTTTTTATTAACGAGGTTTTATCAACAATAATGCTCTTACTTTAAGATTTATTTTGTCAAATATAATATATTCAATTTGAAAAAATATAATTATTTTTAGATATCATAGTTTAATTATTAATTTGGGGTGTTGTTGTTTTCATAATATTATAAAATGAAAAATTTGTTGATAAATAGTGAAATATAATATATTTTGTCAAGTATATTACTTTATGATAAAGAAATTTAGATCATAAAAAATATTTTATGAATGAATGAAATGGTTAATTAATTCAATTATTTATATATTAATCCATTTTGGTTCATTTTAATCGTATTAATATTGGGTTTTATATATAATATTTTTAAATAAATATATTATTTTCTCTATAGAAAACCACTTTTTTATCATATCTCTAATATTAATTTTAAATTTAATTTCTATAATTTAATAAATTTAATATGGAATAATAAATTACATATTTGGATAATAAATAATTTATATTATCTAATAAGGTAATAAAATTTTTTTCCCATTGTTAATCATAAAAAAAACAAAAAACTAATTATTACAGTTAAGGTAAAAATGGGATTACCAGGGGTCAAACTAAATAGATAATGGGTTAAATGATCTAAAAACTTATAAAAATATCATTTTATGGATATATTTTAACCTTATCTCATATATGGTTCAATAATGTCCAATTTGGATCATTTTTTATTGTAAAAAGAATTGGAATAACTTTTTATTTTCTTAAACTATATGAGTTCCAGTCACATCATTTATAAAAGGAAACCCCATATCCTCTTAACATGAAACATAAAAACCCATTTAGTTTAAAAAATAACATTCTATTAAACTACCATAAATTCATCCTCTCATAAAATAATCCTTATTTTGAAAATAAATCCCTCATATGATTTTTTTCGGGGTAAACCTAAGGAATTTTCCCATAGAAGAGGTGACATTCTTTTATGTGAGTTTTTATTTTATATTATTCTCAAAATACATAAAATTTAATTTGACAATTATAAAATTATAAACAGTGTGTATTAAATATATATAGATGCTATTATTATATGTTAGTTACCTATATCAATCTCTTTTTCCCTCATTTTGGAAATGACAACATCGCTCATTTGTACGACATTCTACCACTTCACAGACCGATAGAACACGTTATCCATAAAAAACTAAAATTTGGATATAATGATATATATAAATTAAATATATATAAATTTTAAACAAGTATTATTTTATTAGAATATCACGAATATTTTTTCAAATTCTATTGTATGGTGGATAGAGTAATGTCAGTTTTGTGTATGAAAAACTACCACTTCACGATGTGATGTAATTAATTTTTTCAGAAAATGTTTTCATTGTAGGTAATTATTGTAAATTTAATGACTATATGTGATATATATGACTTAAAAATTATTTCTTATTGGTAATTTATTATTTAATTTTATTTCGTATCATCCATTGAGAATATATAAACAATGTTCATTCATATGAACGACCTACCATATCATGAACATTGTAATTTATTTTCAATTTAGAACATTAATGGATTAAACTAAATGCAAACATAATAAATATATTTGAAATTTATATCTATTTTAATATTGAATAAATAATAGAATATAATCATTATAAAAGGATTGGAAATACCATACCAAAACATACTTGAAAATGAAGTAGTTATTACATAAAATGTTGTTTTAATAATGAATTATTAATAAATGTGAAATGAAAAGTTATAATTAAATCATATATAAGTTGAAAAGTATTATTACATTTTTTAATATTTAAATAATAAAAATATATTTGTCATATAGGTGGTTCAAACATGTATAGTGTATGTTGAGACATACCGAAAGTGATTCCCACCAAACATTTATTTTATGTGCCGTAAATTCCATTTTGAATAAATGCTTATTTTATATAGTGAAAAAACACACCATGAACTTATTTTATGATTATTTTCCATTCCATTATCAAATATCAATTTTATGGGGTTTATAATTTCATATTTACTAATGTATTAAAGAATTTTTTTTCTAAATTTTCCATCATTGGGACATATGTTGTGTTATGTACTCATTTTCTTGTATGAGGTTTATTTATAAATATTATTTCGTGGGACTTGTTATTCATAATTACCTAATTGAAATGGTTTTTATTACACAATCTCATCTATTTTCAGGGTTATTTGTGTTTATGGATCTGATTATGAGATATTATGATCCATAATATTATGATACATAATATTCTTATCAAATCAAGAGATATTAGATCTTGATATATTACAATCCATGATATTATGGAACTCTTGATATTTGGAGAATACATGTTTTCACTTAATATTCATCTCATACATGCTCAATATTTGCAAATGATTTTTTTAACAAACATTCTATATACATATATCATTGGAAGAAAGCAATTTTTCTAAAATTTGGTTTTCTAAAAATGATTCTATATTTTTAATAAATACAAAAAATTATTTATTAAATAAATTTTTTACCTAGTTTTAAATTTTACAATAATATTGGAATGGATTATTCATTTCATTTTCCATACAATTCCCAACTATATTTTACAAAAAAAATTAAAGGAATAATTATTTTCACTTATATGTAATGAATGCTATTTTATAACATCATCACCACTCAATGGTTTAATAATTCATTTATATGTTTTATATTTTATTTTCAAATAATTGGTCTTCAGAAATATCTTATTTATTTTTAAATATTTTTAAAACGGAAAGAATATTTTTCTTTGAGAAATGTTTTATATTATTATGAATGATTACATTATATGTTTCCAGGGTTATTTTCAATGAAAATTATTTCTATAATTTTTTATTTTTATAAAATGTTTATCAAATGGTAAAGGATATATTCTACAAGAAATGATCCCAGTGATCCTTCAATATCCTATACAATCAAAGATGAAATCCTTTGATGATAATCATACTTTACTGGGTATAATATTAATTGATACTGTCCTTATTATTTACCTATATGGTTAATATTTTAGACAATAATTTTTATTTAAACCAATTAATTTTTTAAGGTTTATGTTATGGTTAATTGATGAAATGTTTCAGAAAACTATTTTATTTACACAAGTTATAATGTGATGATATGGTGAATGTTTTAAGATATTGTGGAACATAACAGTGTGGTATTAATTTATATATGGATGGGACCTATACATACATCCAATGAATTCTCAAAATAATTATATATCATGGGATAATAATGAGAAACAAGTTGATGGGTTGATCTACTCTGGGAAACCGTTTATCCATGATCCACTCAAGGAAACAAATGCATTATAATCCATAATTGGAAACATTTGATAATTATTGATCAAATAATAATTATGGTATTGGTTGTTAAACATCATATAAGAAATGTTTTTCTTTATTTATAATGGTGAATCTCATTTTCTACATGATATTATGGTTTTTGATTGATTTATGAAAATATCTCACTCTTATGGGCCATGTTTTTTGAAATGATAGTGTTTTATATCATGTCACATGATTTTTTATATGATATACCAGATATAAACACAATAACATATGTTCATGAAATCAAAAAAATTATATTGTTTATTTTATATGATCGTATATTGAAATATCATATGTTCACCCTTACTAATAATTTTAACTCACTATTTTTTATGTTTCCTTCACCAAGTAAAAAAGAATGGTTTTGGTAAAGTAAATTTAAGAAGATATCAATATTATAAGATAATTTTGATTAATGTTTTAGATCATTCATGAAATTAGATTATTATGTTTCTAGTAACCAAAGACACTAATCTATTATAGTTAATGGGTTTGTTTTTATGAAATATATAGATTTCTCATCTAAAAATATGGGATATATATGTATGAAATGACTGGTCCTTACACATTGTAATGGAGAAATTATTTATTAAACATTGTAACCTAGAATGAAAAAATTATAATAATTACCTAGTAAAATTTATATGGATTTATCTTTGGATATATCCATGTTTAATTATATGGATGATTCAATATATAATAAAAATTGGTAGACTTTTGGTAGAGGATAGAGTGAGTGGTTTCTATGAAATTACATCACGTTATGAAAACTATAAGTAGATGTTGATAACAAATATAGGTACATATGGGTAATATTCACAAAAAATGTGAATTCATATATACATGATCATCACATGGTGCCTAAAAGTGGGTGTTTTTCTATAATATCTTTGACACTCCTAGGTGATATGATTTGGAAATTCACATATTCTTTATAGACAAACATGAAGTATTTAAATATATAATGACTCTGAATAACCTATAATAAACATATGTTTCCATATATTGAAATTAGATAGTCCTTATTTATATATAATATTATTTATTATTCATTATTTTGTTGTTATCCACAAAGATTGGTGTTCCCTTCACAATGATTTTTAGTTTTATCCAGTGGTTGGAACATTAAGGAACAATGTTAATGTTGTGTGAAAAAAGAAATGAAATGATTTTACTTCAGAGAAAAAAAATGGTATTTTATCTTTGATGAATAATATTAATTCAATTATCATAAATCATTATGAATGTACGAATCATGATGATAATATAAACCTGAAAAGGAGGAAACAATGATCTATTGAATCATTAATTTTAAACCATTATCATACTTTTAAGGGGTCTTCAGATCAACTAGTTGATAAAAAATGGATTGATAACATGGAAAATATATTTTTTATTATCCATTACTTAGATCAAAAAAATTATGTCTTATATATTTATCATTTGGAAGGTGGAGATGAGCAATAGTGGAACCCTATTAAGAATGCAAGTTAAGAGGGTGAAATTGACATCATTTAATGGAATGAGTATAACAGAATATTTTTTAGTAATTAATTCCCTCATATTCTACATACATGGATGAAAAAGTAATTAATTGAGCTTCTATAAAAGGAGTAATAATCTTTAGGTACATTTAATTATATTTTTAAAAATCTTGTAAGGTACAATTCTGGTGTAATCATTTGTGTAGAAAAAAAATTGGTCCATTATTTGGTGGCTGAAAAAGAAGTCATCTACTGGAATTGTCTATAAGAGACATTTGTATATGTGAATTAATTTTTCATTGGTCACTCGAGATAGAAATTAAAATGATAGATTCTTACCATTATCATGTCTTTGATAATAAAATATATAATATCTGTATAGAAATGTTGAGTATATCATATAGTCGAAAAAATTACATCCAAATGCATGAAATAAATGAGGGAATTAGAATGAAGGGAACTACATTAACTGAAAAGGAAGGTGCTTAAACAGTCGAAAAGATGGTTACAAAGCCATTATATTCCATAATTTGGTTAATGAGATTTTTCTTTGAATGTAGAAGTGGATGATTCTAAATAATGTACACTTACTCTCTAGTGATTAATGTGCATTGATTATGAGAATTATGTGAATCATTTCCTTAATCAAAGTAATAATGTAGTTGATAAGCCACAAAAATCTTTAAAGACTATGTAAAAATTGAAATATTATTCAATCACACTGGATAAAGGGAATAATGATAATTATGGAACACCTATACTCCCCTCATTATTTTGGATTTTCATGTTTTATTTTGTAGGAATGAACCCTATTAATATCTTTTTGTTCTTCCAATAGACAATCTTCAGGTTATTTTGAGCATTGATTATATCCCACAACATAGTTTCTAGATTAATTATGTCACATTTTATATTCAATGGATTCAATGATGATATCCAGGTTTCAATGATTTTTTGTATAAGAGAAGATTTTATATAAAGAATAAATTGTGAATTACAATTTGAAACCATCTTTATATCGATGTATAAATAACAAAAGATATACAAATAACATAATGGGTCTGTTAGTTTAGATTTTATCATAATTTCATTATCATATACATATATTTTTATTTAACAATGGATTTGAATTTATAAATATTGAGGATATTTTAGGAGACAATTTTTGAAATAAAATCCATTGGTTTTGAATTTGTTTTAGTGGTAAAAAATTTCCATTTTTTGGGGAATAAGTATATATATTTTTGGAATATCATTAATGTTATCGGTAACATTTAGGGTTTATTTAATTTTTAATGTTACGTTAATTATGTTTTTATTTAAATTGTAAATTATTTAGAAATAATATATTGATTTTGAAAAAGTTAACCAACATGATGGGCTACAACATGTCTCATTTGGAAAGGCATGGTGACTTTAAAACTGCAACTAAATGATAAAAAAGAAATAGTAAATTCTATTAACAAGCATAAAAGAAATATTTTGGTCAGACAACATTAAGAGTCATATTGGTGCATATGTATCATAGTGATTAATATGTAGTAATTTTATGTCATAGAGAGAAATGATTATACGGATTTTTTCAACCATTATACATACCATTATGTAAATAGAAAGACATCACTCTATGATTACTCATAAGACTCCCCAAAACAAATAATGTGAATAATGATACATGGTTTGTATGTGATATCCATACAAAGTCATCACAATTCATCGTCATCAAATAATATTTTCCTCAATATATGATTTATATGATATATTTTATATAAGTGTTAAGGTTTAATGTAGTAAAACATTCTATTGTATCTAATATGGTTCTAAGTATTTCCTTGATGTGATGGATATATCTTTAATAGGTCCAAGACAATGATAAATGTTTAAGAATTTTGTGTCATCCATAGAGTGATTTTCAATTAAATAGAATAATTGAAAACCGTGGGGATATACTGAGATCTTATTATATGAATTTCCAAGGTGTATGGAATCATCACCAAACTCTGATTGAATTTTCATAAAAAAATACATTTCACCCAAAATTTAGATGTATTTTTATGAAGACATCTATTGAAAGAATTGTAGAACACCAATATGCTGGAATGATAATACCAAAAAAGTCATTGAGACCTCAGATAGATGATGATATGGAAGAGAAGGATGAAATAATTGAGCATCACATAAGGTATATATAAAATTTATAGAAAAAATATGATTCTAATTTTCGATGTGGTCTAGAATATTAATTTTTTGAGAAAGTTTTTCTATGAATTTATCTATAGAAGATTTAATAGAAAACTAAACCAAAGGTATATCAGTTAATTCGAAATTATTGATCAAATTAGAATCATATCATATCAATTTGTTTTGCAGTCATTGCTTTATCAAGTCTATGATTTATTCTATGATTCCTTATAGAGGAAGTAAAAACATAATACCACATGTGTTATGAACTTGTAGTTTGTACTGTTAGAGCATGATAATTCTCATATGGAACTATCAGTTGAGATTATAGAAGATACATTTAATTTTTATCAAAAAAACACCACTCATATGATCAATGTTTTTTTAAGACCATAATCACATGGATGATATATTATGTGGGATCCTAAGGATGCAATGAGGCTTAAGTATCCTCAGTTTGTAGTACCTATGTGATAAATATTTAAGGTAAAATCCTATCTACAGGGCTATAAAGCAACACACCTGGATATTTTGAAATATATTTCTAAAAAAATAAATTTTTTGATATTTTGAGTCACATACAACAGTGAGATAATAGTTTGTTACACACAACACTATGTTTATCATTTGTTTTACACAATACTATGTTTAAATGAAATGTTTCATGATATTAAAATATTGTTATTTAATATTATATTCATCTCCTAGTCATTGGAATGGGGGCTATGAATAGTATTAGATAAAATATCAATTTATTATTTTTGGACATGAATATATGTTGAATTATTTTGAAACTAATTAATTAGAAATGAAAATAATAAACTATATTAAAATACATCATATAATTCACTAAAAACAAGTTATATGCACAAGGATGTGTTTTACCTCAAACATTTTTTTAAAAAATTTGGTGAATTATTTTAATGATAATTATCTAATATATATTAAAGAAACATTTAAAATTCATCTTTTTATTTTTTTAGACATGACATTATATTAAATTTAATTTTATTCATAAAATACACTTTTGTAAAAAAATGGTTTTATCATATATTACTCACTTATTGAAAATTAAAAATTGAATCTTTTATAATGTTTATTTGAAAAAAAATCATTTTTTAATCATCATGTAAAATTATCTTCGAGTCAATATTTATAAATATAAAAAAATATAAATTTCTTGTGAATATTGAAAAATAGGGGTTTTATAAATAATATTCATTTCCTTAAAATATTTTTTAAAAAATTATTTTAATCTGTGGTTAAAAGAACAACTAGTAAAATTTTATATCTATTACACCAAAATTTTTTAATTGGATTCAGTTTCATGTTTAATTTTTATATAAATATTTTTTATCTCTTAAAACATCTATTTTTGGAAAAATATATTTTCATCGAATCTAGGGGATTTATTTTAAATTACATTTTATACTTTTATGGATGATATTTTGAAAAAAGGATTCCATATTAGGTTTTGGAATATTATATATTCACTAATATGTTCATCTTCATTTTTTTCCATTTTAAATAGTAAAAGAAACTAAAATTAATTACCTTAATTATAGTGAGAATTGGATTATTGGGGGTTGAACTAAAAAGGTAAGGGGTAAAATGACCTAGAGGTGTTTTCAAAACACACTGAATGGCCATATATGGACCTTATAATCTATAAGATTAAATAAAGGACCATTTCTTCCCATTTATGTTGTAAAAAACATGATAAAATCTTTTTCTTTTAAAAATACACATGTCTCACTCACCACACTTTTCAAAGACCCTCTCTCGTGTACTATTAAAAGATAAAAACTACATTGGATGAATAAAATTCATGAAAAAATATCTTCCTTACATCCCTAATATGATCCTATTATACTTATTTTGTTGAAAAAATACAACATAAGATGGATTTTTCGGAAAACCTACAAAGCATACTAAAAAAACTAAGTGATGTTCTTCATTGAGGGTTTTAATTTTTGTTCTTCCTCTGACTCCAATAGATATAATTAAACAATTATAATTTTATAACCATAGTTTATTCCAAATAATTATATGTTATTATTTTATGTTAATTACCTAAATCCATATCATCTTTCATAAAACTGGAAATGTTAACGTCGCTCGTGTGAAATGTGAACCACAACCTCATAAACTGAAGTGACAGGTTTTCCATTAGCACATACAAAGGTTGGTTATGATGATGTATATTATTTAACTATATTAACATTTTTATATAAATATACTTTTGAAATTATAATATCACATTTTTCTTCATACATTCCATTTCGTTGGGGATTTTATAACATTATTTGTGTGTATGGGGAACTACCAGGTCGCACAGTGATGTGATCCATTTTTTCAATAACCAATTTTATGAAATTCAACTAGGGTACATTTAAGTAATATAAGTGTTATATATGATATAAAATTATTCATTAATGATAAAATATTACATAAATTTCTTTCATTTAATTTTTTGAGATAATTGATAAGGTAATCATGCGTACATAGGGCCAACCATCTCTCAAAATAATGTAAGTCTTTTTTGATATCAAACATTAATGTATCATTATAAATATATATATAATTGATATATATTTTATATTTCTAAATTTTTTGTAAATGGAAAAATTATATAACCATGATATATTTAAAAGGACCAAAATTACTAAACCAAAATTTATGTGAAAAAGAAATAAGTTATTACCCAAATAGTAATATTACTAAATAATATTTAACAAACATGTAATCAAAGGATATTTTTAAATCATATATTGTTTGATTTAAATAATTACAGATCTATAATATGTGAGTAAAAAATTTATACTTATTCTATAGAAGGTTTGTTCATATATGATGGAAGTGTAGACTTAGGGTAAGATATTTTTAACTCAATTTTATTTTCTATGAGAAAAATTCCGTATTCACCACCAGTTTCATTAATGAGATATTTATACATCAAATGAATGAATATTATTATTTTTATCCTTATTTATGGTTATGTAAATATCCATTTTTGTATCTCTATTTTAGTTGGTTTATAGGTTTAATGTTAAAAAAGTAATAAGGGATTTTTAATCAATTTTATTTCTTTGAGACAGACATTGTGTTATGCACCATTTTTATTTTATGAGGTGTATATCAATCCCCATTTAAATGTAATATCTTGATATTAATTAATCCAATTAAATTTTATGTTTAATTTATTTTTTTTCTTCTCGGGGTATTGTGATTTAATGTCCCCAATGTGGTATGGGTTTTTGGGTATAATCTCACAGATTATCCGGATAGTTTATATTTATACTTATGATGATAAAATAATATGATCTATATCTGAATAAACAAATAAATATTAATCTATAATATTTATGAAAGGTAATGGAATTTTTTACCTTAAAATTAATCAATTTTTTTACAAAAGAGATCAAAGGGATGTTTTTTCTAGAAATCATATATTTTTTTCATTTTAGTCGAAAACCCATTTTCCAAAATGAAATTATTCTATATAAGATTCCAAAAAAAAAATTAATAAACACTAATGGATTTATTATACACATTATTACACATTTTTTATTTTTTTAAAATATTGAATGAATCTTCAGGTCATTTTCCAAAAAATCCCACTTTTTATTTTAACAAAAACGTGAATGGAATATTTATTTGAACATGTATGACATGAATGAAATTTTACAAAATCATGACCACTACATTTTTTAAGGATTTTTTTATAAGTTTGAGAGTTTATTTTCAAATAATAGGATTTACAAAAAAAAAATTATTAACTTTTTGTTATATTCAAAATGGATTGGATATTTTCCTCAAGAAATGTTTCAATTGTTTTCAAACTAATCCTTTTTAATTTTACATGTTTATTTTTAAATAAAAGTTTATTGAAATTTTTTAATTTTTTAAAATGTTTTGTTTTCAAGTTGTAAATATCAATTAACTCAATAAATATTCAAATTGATATTTAAATAAAATTTCACCTATATTACATCAATTGATTATACTTATAAAATAATGGGGATAAAATTGAATGATACAATCTTTGTTTTTACTCAAGATGGTTAATGATGATGTTGATGAAAATTTTATCAGTAACATTTATTTTTTATTTCTTATTATATTTTTAAATGTGAAAATGTTAATGAAAAGAATTTTCACTTTAGGTGTTATAACGTAATGAAATGGTGAATATTTTTGATATTATGGAACCAATAAGTATAATATTCATTTTATAAATGGTTGCGACCAAAATATAATTCCAATGAATTGTGTAATACTCTCTAACTAGTTATATAAAAATGGTAAACAATTAATTGTTCATGATCCACTATGTGAAATAGGTGTGCCCTTATCAACTTTTAGAAATATCTGAATCTCTATATACAACGGGCAATAAGTTATATGTCTCTATCCAATATATTGATGGCCTTAGTAGTTAACATTAACATAGGAAATGTTTTTATATGTTTTAAATGGTTACAAAGTTATATGACAATATGTTATGTATTATGATTGATTTATGATGATCTCTTACTCTAATGGAATATGTTTTTTGTATTGATAATGTTTTATTATAGGAATCATGTTTATAACTTATGAATGGTCATATAAGAACTTTTAAATATATGTTCAGGATGACAACCCTTAGGATTATCTTATAATCTCATATTATCATAAATTGATATATAATATTTTTACCCTTACTAAGCATCTAATATAACCATTTCTTATGTATCCTTCCCCAAGAGATAAATAAATGTTTAGGTATGGTATTACTGACAAGAGTACTATGTAATATGATATTTATGGGATATGTGGATGATAATTCATTAAATAAAATAATTTTCAATATGGTCTCCAATGAAACAAAACACTAATTGTACTTGTGCATGTGTAAATGAAATGTATTTAATATTAATCTAAAATCATGTGATATTTAGAAATTAAAATATGGATACCGTATACTTTTCTTAATGATTTTGTTCTAAGGGTATTCTAAATGTCCCTCAGTTTTGATGGTTTTAAAAGTCATTAAAATTTATAGAAATATTCCTAAGCACTATATATACATAAATAAATACTAATTGTCTGTAATATAATACTAACATGATTTTTACATCAGAATTTTTATTTCAATTGAATAAATACAGAACTCTTTTAATGAAGATAGTTTTTAAAGACACTATATGTGTTCAAATTTAAATTGATGATATCATTTTAGATTCCATTAAATAATCACTATATAAGGGTATTTAAGAACATATAAAAAGTATCATGAAGAGAGAATATATATTTCATCCTTAGTTGAAAAATTTCTTACAAACCAGAATTAAATATTTCAACCGAACACAAATAACCATGGGATGTTTTTAAAATTATTATTTTTAGAAAAAAGCTTCATGTACAAGAATTATTGTTTAATTTAACCCTAATAAAAATTAAAAAAAAGTTGATCAAACCATTATTGAGGTATATTCATATGTGTATTGTAATAAACATATGGGTGGATGGTCATTTTGTTTTATCATTTCTTATGTGTGAGATTCTAATAGAATATAAAAGATTCACATTTAAATTTTATAAGATATAATTATTTATTATAATTTTACATCAATAAATAGACCTCATTATTATTTTATAAATCATTTTATTAGTAATAGTTACTCTCATGATGTCATTAGATGTTGTATGTATGATTGGAAATTGACAAATGGGTTATGTAATTTTTGAGAAAAAATTAGTTTCATATTCAAGAAATAAGAAATAAACCTATTCACATTCCATGGCTGAAGGTAAATATTTTTCACATGGAGGTTTTGGAACTCATGTGTTTTTTTTTCGTTTTTATGGTATAATATGAGAAATATTTTATAGTATTTATACATGTTTTCAGGTTTTAAAAATAAAGGGGAATTATGGTTAATAATATTTAAATTTATAATTTTAACAAAGGCGAAGAGTTTTAAAAACATGTTCTCTAATCATTGTTTAAAAAAATTTACACTTTTTTATGAACATATATATTTTATAAAAAGGGTATTATAATAATTATATTTTTTTACGTATTGGTTTTGATTTGAATGATTTCAATAAATGTGAGGAAATTTATTTCATCATAACATAGTGGGAGTATTTATTTAAAATCATTCAAACATTATACTTTTGTTTTTTGTTATATTATTTATAAAAATGGGATATCAATGTGAAATTTACTCTTATATACTTTTTTTCATATTTAATTAAATAATATATTTAATTAACTTTATGTTGTATTGTATTTTCTTTTTTAGATATTATTTTTGGTAATCTTAATTCCAAAGCATTAAGTTGAAATATAACTATCTAATGAATAGTGTTTTGTTGTCAAGTTAATTTCATATTTTTTTAGAGAACTATAGTGTTTTTTTAAATTCATAAATATATGGAAATTTATAATGACTTAATAAAAATATAGTGTTACTATATATAATTTTGTTTCAAATTTTTCAAATGAATAATGATTTTGAACGTTTTTTTTATAAAAGTATCCTCTAAAAAATTTTACATGTTAATTTATTATATGAATGAAGAATAATTTATATTAACCAATATAATAGTTTTTTCACATTTTTATGTTTTGAAACTTTCTTCTTATTTTTAGTTATTTAGATTTGTTAATAATTTTTTTTTCCAAGTATTTTGTTATAAAATATTGTCACCTGATGTTTTTCATTATAATGGATTTATATATTTTTAAATTGTATTCATTATTATTATAATCCTTTACATTCAAGGGATTATATGGATATAATGGAAGAGGTTTTTATAACTATTCATGGTTGATTCATTCTAATGATAGGAAAATAGAACAAATTCCAATCATTCCAATTGTAGTATTTTTGGGATATGACAATATATTCACTTTTACTCAAGTTTAATTTAATGATTAATAAAGAATGCAAGATAGAAACCATATATTTGGTTTAATTATCCACTTTGAAAATTAATTAAAAGTATTAATTTATAATATTCTTTTAAGGGAGAGCATGAATTTTTAACAATATTCGATGTTTTTATAAATTTTTATGTTCCTAAATTTATAAAGATATATGTATTTCTTACATAGTTAATGATTTTTTTCACTCATTGAAATTGGAATTTATTTTATTTTTTATGTTTATTTATGGATTTAAATGATTTTTATTAAATTATAATCTATGAATTTATTATTCGTAAAAACTATTATTATACTAAATACTAGAGTGGGATTGAAAATTGTATGTTCATTTTTTAATACAATTCAAATTGCATTTTGGATTTATTATCATATATTTCTGGAAAAACACTATCCAAATTGGATAATCAATCAAAATATAATTATATTTCTACTTTTAATATGTGATTCTTACTAAATATAATGATAATTTATATAAGCTAACCATAAATATATTCTAATGAATCATTTCTCTGAATGCCTTCTATTTTAAATTATTTTTTAAATATTAGTTTCTTAGTAGTTTTATGGGAAATTAATTATAAAATCACATCCACACTTTTAAAAATTTATATTATTTGGTGTATTAATGAAAACTCATAGTGTAGAAAGAAAAGAGATCCTTAAGATAATTAGTATCTTATAAATAAAATAAATATATATGAAAAAAAATTTATGGGAAAGATTAAATTTAAGTGTCAATCAAATAAATCAAGAACCCTTCAAAAAAATGTGAGTTATTAACGTGTTTTCTTATTAATGTACCACTATACATTTCATGAATTAATTAATTCATGTTTTTTAATAGTTATAATTCAATGATATTGACATTAACCCAAATGTGAGAAATGTTTTTTTCATTTGTTACTATTGATAATGATTTGGAATAATTCTGAGATATTGCATCTGGATATGAATCATAGTTTTTATAAATTCCCTACACCAATTAATGAGATAAATTTTGGAAAATTCAAAAAAAATTATATTTGAAACAATTATTTAAAAAAATTTAATAAGATGACATTGGTGAAAAAATATTTAAAAATTGGTTTCACGTGAGGAAATTTTCCAAATTATTTTTTAGGCTAATTTTTTGATGAAATTTAAGGAGTTCTTGTATTGGGGACATTCCAAAAAATTATTTTATATTTTTTAACTTCCTTAACTAAATATCTTAATATCCATAGTTCTATTATTTAAATCAGATTTTTCGGATATTTTTAACTTGATAATAAAAATTATTACAACTATTAATCAATGTATCATATTATTCATTCCATTGTTTTCCAATATTTTGAATTTAATAATAAAATATAATATTTTTTATCTTTCCTTAAATATTTAAAAAAAATTATATTATTTAGCCAATACTAATCACGAATGACATGAAATATCCTTTTTTATTTAGTACAATTATTCTTGAAAGAAAAACCTTCTCTCTCATACAAAAATTGTCTAATATTAATACCATATTTATTTCCATGTTTAGATGAATTCTATTTGGATCATATTTGGCTTTTTAATATTTTTCAAATCCTTCCAATGTTAACATCCCTCTTTGAAAAAACTATAACAATTTTTTTCTTTTATAGTCAAAAAATATTAAAGAGTAAAAAAATTATTCCTAATAACTCCTTGGTCCCTCCTTGAAATTTAATGACACTTAATTTTTCATATTATCTTGATTTTATAATGATTCAATTTGGATTTTTATGAACCCATAAAATCAAGAAAACTTAACATTTTCAAATGTTTGTGTTCAATTTTCAATGGTTTGACATAAATTATCAATGTCTATATAATTCTATCAAATAAAAAATTTATCCCTCGGTGATTATTATTGATATTAAATCATGACTAATTTTTTATTATAATAAATAAATATTTCTTGTTGATTTTAAATCACATTGATTTATGTATTCCTATTTTCGGATGAATCATTATTTTTTTATTCTAATTAACTCTTCAACTCCATATTATTATTCTTTCATACTTTTGATCATTTTTGTTAGAAATTTCTTATATTTCTACATCTATTTTTTCACATAATGGTCACATGTGGCCTTTTCAACAATATATTGACATTATGGATGAGAAACTAAAAGAATATGTAAATTATGATGTGTAAAGGGGGTTGATAATGAGGAAAGTTACTCTTGATTTAGATGAACAATAGGATTTTTTTCATCAATAAAAAATATCAAATTTGTATTAGTATATCTCGTATGAATACATATATATTTGATTTTATTTTATATAAAATCTCTAGACATATTTATACAACCAATTATGATTATTTTAATTTAGTAACAGTGAAACCTACATAATACTCAATTTATCATGGGTTATTCTTTTAAGATGATCTAACATCATATTCTATATATTTTTATAATGAAGGCTATGGAATCTTTTTATGTATTCTATTAAATTATTAAATCATGAAAAAATAATATATTTTTATGTCATTATGACTTTCACTTTGGGTAATATATATAAAAATAAATTTTTATATGTGATTGTATATTGGAACTCTATTAGACTGGGTCACTAAATTTTATTTTCATTACAAACATGTGGATATTAAAATTTTTAATTGACCCATTCTCATTGAATTTATATGTTTTTTTATTTAGTATATGTAATATAAATGACATTTATCTCAATTTTGATAATTAATGGATATAAACTAACTATTATTTAATTATTTTTTGTACAAACATTCAAAACTCGGGATTCATAGGAATTGTTCGTAAATTTAGAATTATACATAAGTGGATTATAGAAAAATTGAAATTTAACACTCACCAACAGCCTAAAAGGAAGCTAGTTTTACATCCTTACAGTATTTTTCTACAATGAAATGAACATAAATAATTATTTTTTACTTTATTGCCACATAATAAAGAAAATAGAACTATAAAAACCAAAATGAAATCCAACAAAATGGTTTTCTTATTAATAATTAATAATTTATTTATTTTTTATTTTTTAATAATTTTATGATTTTTATAGAAAAATGATGTAAATCAAGAAACTGTGTTCTTTATATTCCATTATAAAGAAACCAAATCTCTTCTAACTTCTCATTTTTGTGTAATCAATAAAATATGTTATATTTATTTATTCAATAACCAAATTATACTATTAAAGTTGTGATATTGTTGAAACTAAAATTATAAGGTTTTTATAATTGGGTTTTTTTCATTTAAAATTTATAAACTAAGATAGATAAATATTAATGTGTGGATTATATGTTATATTTTTTCAAGGGGAAGAAGAAAAATAATAAAAATACAAAAACTATTTATTTATTTTTTTGTGAAATAATTTTGAATGTAAGGAAAATATTATAGTTCAAGTGAATAAATAACAAATTACTAATTTAAACATAATTTGTTTTAAGGAAATGATGGACGAAAGAAATGATAATGTGAAAAATAATGCGTGAATCTTCAAATATGCAATAAAAATTGATAAATAATTCAAAGGCGGCATTGGTTGATATATGTTAATTAAGATGTTTTTTCCAACAATGCATTTAAAATTTATATATTATCAAATCATTTGATAATGATTTTGAAATATATATCAATTGTCCTCATCTAATTAATAATTAAAAATGGACTTTGTCAAGCCACTTGATCAAAATAATTATAATTTATTTGAAGAAAATATCGCACAATAATTTATATAACCATATAAATATTGTGGTGTATAACTCACTAGTATACATATCTCAATTTTTTAATCTTCTTTCTTAGATTGAAAAGTAATTTCATTCTAAAAAAATATGTACATCACCCTTCACATATAAATTTAGGGTATGTAAATAAAAAAATGATATAAATTTTTTTATCACATTCATATTTGTATTTGATAAATAGAAAATTCATCATCAATGATAATTATTAATAACTCATTATAAATGATCCCTTCTGAGCCATTTATCCCAATAAAATTATCATAAAAAAATTAAAATCATATCTATCAGTATTTTTAATATTTAAAATATAATATTATATAAGGTAAGACAATAAAGAAAGACAAAGACACCACCCTCTATTAATCTTTTATTGTGAAACTACAAAATTGGAATCAATAAACCATATCCTTATTATTTTATAAACAGTTCAATCCAACATTACATTTCTAACATAGTGACCCTCCATTAAAGATCCTACTATTTTAAAATATGTGAAAAAATTGAAGAATAAATTATTTAAATATTATTTAATTTTTTTCAGATATATATCTACTTGAAAATAATCGTTAATTCATTCATCTTCATTCACCATGTGTTCTTTAGCTGTAATAATATTCAAATATGGTTGTCCCTAAAAACCTCTAATACGAACCCTGTGGAAAAAATGATATGAACTCTACTATATCACAATGATGGAAATGTTATAATTATCCCCCTCCCTTATGTCATTTTTTCTATGGGTGTTTGGGATTATTGATAAAATAATTATAAAATTGATTTATAGATTGAACATTTATGTGGGTGTGGCATATGTTTTCAAACTAAATTTACATATGTGATGAAATTTTAATATATATAGGTTTTAAAATAGTTTCTGGTATCCATTATAAACCTAGTTCAATATCATAAAATTTTTACAAATAGCAATAGTTCTACTACTGTACATTTATTTCAAATATGGATTTCAGACCTTTAAATTTGTTATTATAAGTTGGGTGTACTTATTATTTTAATGTAATGTTGGTGTTATCATTAGATTTACATATCAAATTTAGATAGATAGTTCTCAATTGGTGTATAATGAGTCTAGTATTGGGTTTATTTATATATAATTTTTTTTGGTTTTTATTAGATGATATAATAGGATCATATCTATAAATCCTAATGGTAGTGAGTATTAGAAGATAAATTTGGAAGGGGATGATGTGATTGATACGAGGTGTGTGATTTTTAAATAGGTTGAATTTATTCAAAAAAAATTGTGTGGAGTTTTATGTGATCAATTAGGTTCTCCGTAATTTTTATGCATCGTGGGAAAATAGTTCTTAGTATAATAGGAACATGTTGAAACCATCTTGCTGGAGTCTTGTGTAGTACATTTATGGCTTGAAGTTGTAGTTGTAAATGTCAGGACCCGTCCACCGGGGCCTGTATCGTGGCTAACCCAAGCCCTCCTTCCATAGGCCAGGGGATAGTGACAAGCACCAAATGAAAATATCCCTAAGCTGAGAAGTAATTTCCTTTATAAAAGTAAACACACAACAGAGTACACAACTTGAAGAAAAACACAGAGTAGAAACTGAATACAAAATTTTTGTTGGAATTTAAATGGGGTCGGAAATACAAGCCCCACAGTAAAGATCATGGAAAAGAAAATCTAGATGGAAGGTGTTTAGTAGCTCCTGGATCATTTACCATGGATCCTACTTGAAGGGTCGATACAGATAGCCTCCTTAGCGCTCCACGACTGCTCGTCTCCTCCGGATACAGACTCATTGTGAAGTCCACCTCCAGATACCATCCTGTCCTCGTACACTCTTCCTCGGTCATAATTGTCCTTGGTCTGCATCCAACACAACGAGTTGCAGGAATATCATGTGCAAGGGTGAGTATAACGAAACTTAGTAGGGACTACGAGACCCTCAAGGTCTCACAAAATCCAAAAAGTGTGAACCAAAAATTACGATATTAATGTACAACCATTACATAGGTATGTGCCTATACATATACCTAAGTAATATAGTAACTGATATCAATCATGAGGAAAACACAAAGGTCATCGACTCAACTCAAACCAAGATTTTCATTATCAAAACCACGGATGCTGGAGAACTCCTCCACTTTCGAGAACAGTGGTCTTGTCGTGACACCGAGGCGCTTCTCACTAAACTTGTACAGCTGAGGTACTCCTCCAGTCGAGTACCCTAAGTCTGCTACCAACTACCAAGAGCTCCATCCACTATGGGTTTGCCGCCAAATACTAGGTGCTCCCCATAATAGCCTGCAGAGGTACTCCTCCTGTCATGTATAGTGGTTCTGCCGCAAACTATTGGGTGCTAATCCGCCATGGGACTACCCCCAAATACTGGGTGCTCCCCCCTGGGCTAGTCGAATTGGCCAAGTAGTCATCGGGTATGTCAGCAACTAGGTCTTCGCGCTCTGAATGCTCACCTCCAGGAGGATCCGCTCCATGAGATACTATCTAATAGTTCTGATTGCACAAAGACTAATGTGTAAGTATCTCAAAGGACCGCCACGTCAAAGGTGTCTTAATGCAACAGACAGTGCATCAATTGGATGCTCGGTCTATGACTTATTGGCATTTCCATCTTAGGGGCCCGATTGGTTTTTCGGTTCAAACCAACCTGTCTGTACTCCAACTATTTCCAAAACTAAAGTGGTATATTCAAATGGAATATTCACATTCTTTGATTTTTGTCACCACAGACAGTTCTTCGATCGGACACATGTAGCCCGAGTTATGGGAAATTAGGCGTAATGAGGTCTGACAGGTTTAGGTCCAGTCTGACCCAGTTAGACAAACCCGAACCTGCCCGGGTCCGGACTGGGGACCAACTGGGTCTGTGGGTCTTACCCGACCCGTAGGGGCAGCCCATCCCAAAGGCGGCCTGGCCCAAAAGCGGCCCAGCCCTGTTGGATGGTCGTATGGCCCAGCCCGGCTGGCTGTGTGGCTGGCCCGACTGGTCATGTGGCATGTGCGGCTGGCTGTGTCCTAGCCCAGCTGGCAGTGTGGCCCTGCCCGGCTAGTCATTTGTCCTAGCCCGGCTGGACACACTGTGGGGGGGGGGGGTCTGTTGTGCCACCCCAATTTACCCTAATTGAACCGGCTCTTAGCACCGGTTTTGGTAACCACGGGACCCTTCGAGTCCCTATTGTAGCGCACACCGGCGGCTGGCTCAGCCGGCCACCATCCCCTATTCGTCGCAACATAAGGGTGTGTTCCATCTCCGGTGTGGCCACCAGCTCTTCCACACGGCACGATGGCGCCGCGCACATCGTCTGACCACTACGGTCCTCCTAGTAGAGGAACTTCCTCCCTGTGCGGGGCGGCGTCACCGCGCCCCTCCATCACATTTGTGGCCCGCCTGGCCACAGATTGATTCTGTATGTGGCACAGCGGTGCCACAACCTTGTGGCAACCTGGCATCCTTGCGCCGCCGTCCTCTTTGTGGCCAGCTTGTTGCTGGTCACCGTGTGTACCACCATCATTGTCGTCAAACAAAATCAAAAAAAAATGGGGAGGGTCAGAACGTGTTCGTGCGGTTTGATCCCTCCTCGTCATGGAGAATCATAATCCAAAAAATTTGAACGACTAAGAATGGAGTTTTATACTCATATTAAAATTAACTCAAATCCCCCTACCTCGCTTGTTGTTGATAGTTGATGAATTCGCGGGATGGGGGAGTGATTCGTTGATGTTGGGAAGAGTCCGGGGTAGGAAACTGAGAAAAAATCATTGTAGGCATTCTTTGCGGGTGACTCATCCCTTTCTTTCCCTAGTTTAAGAAGGAAGAAGATGGTGTTTGTCGATCTTTGGTGGAAGGAGCATTCTTTGTGTTCATCATTTAGTGGAAATCCTCTCAATTATTCCAAGGCCCCAACAAAATTAAAACCAAAAATAATATAGGAATCCTCTATTATTTTTTGGCACAATAACACAAATAAATGTGTTTAATTAAATGAATCAGCTCATTTAATTAATGGTGGAATTGATTCAAATTCAAAAAAAATTAATTAATTAAGACGACCCTAACAATTAATGAGTGTGGTGAGACTGAAGTAATTAATGGGGGAAATGTGAAGAGTTTCACCAATTTAATTGGGGGTTCCAAGGAGTTAAAAGGGGTTTGATGAGTTAAGGATCTCTAGTGGGCCCCACTGAATAACATCATCCCAATGGAGTTTATTCTAATGTAGGACCTACCAACTTAACCTCCCATGTGAGGTTAGGGTGTCGTGGCCCCCACCTCCAAGCTCCCCTTGGAGGTTTTAACCACAAACAAATAAATATAAGTTAAGTGTTATTTTTATTTAATTTTATTCAAAAACCCTAAAAAATATCTTTCAATCTAGTTAAAAGACAACTACGATGAAGGTATCACTAAGAAATCATCAGCGATGCGAGTTCAATGGTGCCCTCCGATTTAAATTCGGAGCACTAGTTCAAAATATATTAAAATACCGTATGTACGTTTACTGAACATACCTTAAAAAACTTCAGAAATAGATTCTGGGCACACTGGGCCTCAGAATCAAGCACTGTCAGAAACTGCGGACTCGTAAAATTCCAATGTATTAAAAACAATTCCATCAGAAATGCGTGTTTTTACATTTTTCCTGCCTCATAGATTTATTTCCCCATAAGATACTACTCGTACTATGGGATCAAATGGGGGAACTGGGCATGCATATGAGACTCCCTCTCCCATGTGCTCTCCTGGAGGTTCTCGTGATTCCAGCGAATGCGCACTAGAGGTATAGACCATCCACATAGGACCCACTGCTGTCGATCCTCAATCTCCATTGGTACCTCTGTGAAAGTCACCTCGTCGTCGATGTCCGTCTCCATGTGATCGCTGATGTGGTATAGGTCATGCACATATCTCCTCAAATGAGATACGTGGAAGACGTCATGCACCTGGTGCAACTGAGGTGCAAGAGCTAATTGGTAATCCACCTTGCCTACTCTGTTGAGGACCTGGAATGGTCAGATTAATCTCGGATATAGCTTGTCGCCTCATCCAAATCTCGGTAGAACTAATCGAGATGATACACGTAGAAAGATGCATTTTCCATCCTCAAACTCTTAAGGCCTCTGTATCCTATCAGCATAGGACTTCTTCCTACTCTGTGTAGTATTCATCTGCTCCTGGATGATCTGCACCTTCTTGGTGGCAGCTCAGACCATCTCTAGTCTCACTGGTGCGGACTCCCCAGGGTTTGTCCAGTATTGTGGGGATCGTCAAGGGTGACCATACAAGGCCTCAAAAGGTTCCATACCTATGGTAGAGTGATAATTGTTGTTGTATTAAAACTCTACCAATGGTAAGTGGTCCTACCAACTGTGACCAAAGTCAAGGACACCAGCACAGAGCATGTCTTGAAAGGTCTAGATGGTCCTCTCAGTCTGGCCATCTGTCTGAGGATGGAAGGTGGTGCTAAGACGAAGCTGTGTCCCGAAGGCTTCCTGAAACCCCTTCACTAGCCGGGAAGTAAACTGTGTGTCATGGTCGGAGACAATACAAGAAGGTACTCCATGTAAACGCTCTATCTCCTGCACATAAAGGCGTCCCAAACTCTCTACTGAGCCCTAATCTATGATTAGTAGGAAGGGGGTTGTCATGGTGAGTCGTTCAATGATAACCCATATCGAGTTGAGACTCTTGGATGTACGTGGATGAACTGTCACAATGTCCATGGATATCTCATCCCACTTCCACTCTGGGACCACTAAATGTTGTACCAAGCCTGCTGGTACATGATGCTCTGCCTTTACTTACTGACATGTGAGGCACCGTGAGACAAACTTTGCTACTGCCTTCTTCATACATGGCCACAAATGTTGTCGTCGAAGGTCCTGATACATCTTCTCCACTTTTGGATGTACCACTAGAGGGGAAGTGTGGAACTCCATCAACACCTCCTTCTTAAGTGAAACTGATACCATGGTACGTACTCTGAAGAGGATGACATGCTCACCACCTTCGAAAAATCCATCAGATGCCTGCCCTGTGGATATCTGAACCTGTCGCGTCTCACAATCAGCGTCTCCACGCTGCACCTCCCTGACTCGATAAAGAAGTAGTGGTGTGACTGTAAGAGATTGAATAGAGGATTCTCCATCCCTATTGAGAAACGATATCTGTAATGCTGCTAGCTTCTCTGTCACCTCTCCTAGCACCTAAATGCATGATATCCTGCTGTAAGCATCCGCAACAACGTTCCCTTTCCCGAATGTATAGCCTATCTCGAAGTCCTAGTCCTGGAGGAACTCAATCCAATGGCATTTTCTTAGGTTCACGCCCTTCTGATAGAAGATTTACCTACAACCCTTATGATAAGAGTACACGGTAAAACGTTCTCCCATCATATAGTGCTACCACATCATCAAAGATAAGATCATTACGGCTAACAAAAGTTCATGGGTAGCATAGTTCTGCTCTTGTTGTCTCATCTACCGAGGACCATATGTGATCATTGCTCTCTCTTTCATTAGGACACAACTAATTATGGTCCTAGATGCGTCGTAGTAGACTAAGTACCCTATTACTTCCTATAGAAGCCTCAAAATGGGGGCACTAGTCCACCTATGCCTCAACTCATGAATGATCTATTGGAATCTCTATGACCACATGAAGGGTTTCCCCTTCTTCGTTAAGATTAATAGTGGTGTTGCAACTCTAGATAAATCTAAAACGAACCTCTGATATTATCCAACCAAACCTAGGAAACTTCATACCTCTGTCACACACATGGGTGGCTTCTAATCATGTACCACATCGATCATTCCTGGATCCACAGCAACTCTATCCTCTGAGATGATGTATCCCAAGAATTTTACCTCTCGAATCCAAAACCGGCACTTTGAGAGCTTACTATAATGTTGTTTCTCTCAGAGTGTATCCAGTACTACCTGCAAATGGTAGTCATGCTCCTCATCAGTAGTTGAGTAAATTAGAATGTCATTGATAAAGAATACGAAAAAGAGATCGAGGTAAGGCTAGAAGATCATATTCATGAGACACATGAATACTTCTGGAGCATTGGTTACGCTGACAGGCACAACCAAGAACACATAGTGTCCGTACGGAGATCTGAATGTCGTCATCTGCACATGCTCATCTCGAACTCTGAGCTAGAGATAGCCTGATCAGAGGTCTATTTTCGAGAACCATCGTGCTCCATTTATCTGATCAAATAGGTCATCAATCCTTGGAAGTGGGTACTTGTTCTTTACGGTGACCTGGTTTAGGCGATGGTAGTCGACACAGAGCCTCAAGATCCCTTCTGCCTTCTTGTGAATAGAATCGGGGCAGCATAAGGAGAAACACTGGGCCGGAATAATCCCTTCCCCTAAAAGTCTTCCGACTATACTCGCAGCTCACGAAGCTCAGTGAAAGTCATACGATATGCCGGAGTAGATATCAGTGCCTTCCCGGGGTACTGTTCAATGTATAAGTGCACCTCTCTACATGGATATAGTCCTAGAACATCATCAAGAAAAACAACCGCGTACTGGTCCATCACTACTAGATAAGTCAGACTCTTCACAACAACTACTCTGAGGGTAAGTCAAGTTAACTAGTGAGTGATAGGTTTCACCCTCCTCTGAGTAAGTCCATCATGCACTACAAAGGTTCCCTTCTAGTCAGTGAAGGTGAACCTGGTCCCATCTGTGCGGACACACCACACTTTGCACCTAATACAGTCGATCTGAGCATGAAATATAGATAACTAGTCCATACCAAGATGATGTCGTAAGGCCTTGATGCCGCTATGAGGAGATCTCAGCCGAAGCTCTCGCCTCCTAGAGTAAGATCACACTACCGGCACCAGTGCGTAATCGTCGAGTCTACTCCCATAGGAGTCTCATGCTGTAAGGATTGAGCCAACGGCTCTGTCGGAATCTAGAAATCTAAACAAGGGAAGTGGCAATGAAAGGTTGATTGGAACCTGTGTCAATATGAACTGCAACAATGGTGGAGTAGACATAGATCATACCTCGAATCATATCCAGAGCACCATGGTCGTATGCCTCAACTACCTGGAGTTGATCTATCCCTTTTCCACCAGCTCCCTGCGATCGGGGTGGACCTCCTGGTGGTGGTGGTACTAACACATCGAATAGTCTTCCACCACGAGATGCATGACCATATTCTCTTCCACATCCGCCTCCACCCTGCGGAATGCCAAGATCAAACCTCTCCCTCAACATGGGAGGTCCCTAGAATATCTTCTGATCATCAGTACGATGGGTCAGGCAGTCACGAGCCAAGTGAACAAGCCCGTCACATGAGTAATAATGTAGGCACCTAGCATGTCTGGCACTGTCTCCACTCTGGGTGCCCCGCACAACCGAGCATGACTCGTGCAGTCGACCACCTGTGGTTCTGGTCCCCATTGACCTCTGCATCATCTGTCTACTTCCAACTGCAAAAGACTTCACAGCAAGTTAACTAGTGATGGGTCTTGCTGCTGGAAACTGTTCAACAAGGAAACTCTCCAATATGAGGGCTCTCTCCAACACTCCCGCCTGCATCGGTATACTGAGGTAGATCATCGAGGCTCTGATCTCTTGCCTAAGACCCTGCTCAAAGGTCTGAGCCCTAAAGAATTGGTCTCGTACCATATTCGTAGAGTAGCGTCAGAGGTTAGTGAACCTCAATGAGTACTGATCTACACACATGCTGCCCTATTGCAGATAAATTACATCATGTATTCGCACCGGATGAAGTTTGGATGGTACAAACTCTTCCCGGAACAAGATCTAGAAGTCATCCCATATAAGTGTTTCCTTGTCGTATACCTAGAGCATCAAGATCCTCGATCTTTCTAATGCTGCCTAAAGGAGGATTGCAGTAAGGATCACCATGTAGACTGTTGGTGTCCCTACTAACCTGACGACGCTCACCACAGCCTCCAGCCAATCCTCAGCCGCCTGTGGGTCCGTAACTCCCCATAACCTAGTTGGATTTTAGAACTAGAACTCATGCAGCCTACTCAAGAGGCAAGCATGTTCTGCTGCTAGGGATGGTGGCATCAGTGTTCCAATTGATGGTAGTATTGTTGGGGCCTCCGTTGGTTCCTCAAATGGAAATGGGCCATGTATTGAGGCGTCATCACTCCGTGGGATGTTAGTACGTACAACTATTGGGGCTCTAGATGGTCGTCTACAAGGATTCATCCTAAAAGAAAAAGAAGTGACATGGTCAAATACTATACCTAGGGAGCTAACCTGGTTTGATCTGACATAACTAAAATTTTTGAAACACACACGCAATCAGTGTTTTTGTGTACTAAGTCGGAAATAAGTAGTCAGGTTCCTGTTGTACGGATACGTTGGCTTCCACACCAACACTGGACTCCTTGAACTGAAAACCACACTCGGTACCCTTAACAATATTTCTTCATAGAAAAAGAATTATCTGAGTCCTAAGTTCTACGGTAGAACCTCCCTCTGATACCAATTTTTCACGACCCGTCCCCCGGGCCCGTATCGTGACTACCCCAAGCCCGCCTTCCATATTCCAAGGGATGGAGACTGGCACCACAGGTGAAAATCCATATACTAGGAAGGAAGTTCCTTTATTAAAGGAAACACACACAACGGAGTGCACAACTGGATGCCAAACGCTAATTCAAAACTGAATTCAAATGATTTACTAGAATGTAAATGGGTCCGGAAATACAAGCCCAAAAGTAAAGTAGAAGGAAATGAAAATATAGATGGATGGTGTGTAGCATCTCCTAGATCATTCACCATAGATCCTACCTGAAGGGTAGGTACAGATAGCCTCCTCAGTGCTCCACGTTCGTATGTCTCCTCCGGATACCGACTCATCGTGAGGTCTACCTCCGGGTATCATCCAGTCCTCATACACTCTGCCTCAATCAACGTTGTTTCTCGTCTGCATCCAACACAATGTGGGGTAGGAATTCCCCATGCAATGGGTGAGTATAACTTCACTCAGTAGGGACCCTGAGACCATCATGTTCTCAAAAAACCCAACAAGGATAAAAAACAATGTATGAAATTAATGGATAACCATTACTTAGGTATGTGCCCATACATATACCTATGTTATCTAGTAACCCATCTCAATAATGAGGAAAACACCAAGGTCATTGACTCGGCTGAAATAAATATTTTCATTATCAAAAAACAGCTACTGGAGAACTCCTTATCTGTCGAGAACAGTGGACATGTCATGAAACCGAGTTGCTTCTCACTAACCTTGGACTGCTGAGGTACTCCTCCAGTCGAGTACCACGGGTTTGATTCCAACTACGAGGCGCTCCGACCGCTATGGGTCTATCGCCAAATACCAGGAACTCTCCCAAATAGACTACAGAGGTACTGCTCCTATCAATTACCATGGTTTTGTCGCCTAATACTAGGTGATCTTCCGCCATGGTTCTGCCGGAAAATACCGTGCGCTCCCCACTAGGAAAGTTGAATCGGTCAAGTAGTCGTCAGGTCTATTAGCTACTGGGTCACTACAATTTGTACGCTCGTCTCTGAGAGGATCTGCTCCACGGGCTACTATTCGATACTCTGGATGTCACGAAGTCTCACGTGGAAGTATCTCAAAGGACCTGCATGTCAAAGGGGTCTCAAAGCAATAGACAGTGCGTCTATTAGACGCCCAGCATGTGAGTTATTGGCATTTCCATCCTAGGGGCCCGAATGGTTATTAGGTTCAAAACAACCCGATTGTACTCCAACTATGTCCAAAACTCAAGTGGGATATTCAAAGGAATAACCTCATTCTATGATTTTAATTTCTGAAGACAGTTCATCGATCGGAAACTTGTAGCCCGAGTTATGGGTGATTAGGCATAATAGGGTCTGACGGGTTTGGGTCCGGACTGACCTAGTTAGACCGACCTGACCAGATTCGGGTCCAGACTGGGGTCCAACCCGGTCCGTGGGTCTGAATCGACCCGAAGGGGCGGCCCATCTTGAAGTAACCCCGGCCCGAAGTGGGGCCCAGCCCAGCTGGCCGTGTGTCCCGGCCTGGCTAGGCGTGTGGCATGTCTCGGCTGGCCATGCCATGGGGGGGGGGTGCCATTCCCCCTATTGACCATACAGAACTAGCGCCTAGCGCTCGTTAAGGTAACCACAAGACCATTTGGGTGCCTCCTGAAGCACGCACCGGCGGCCGGCTTAGTCGGCCGCCCTCCCTTGTCTGCCATGTCATAATGCCATAGTCTTTCTCCAGTGTGGCATGACGGAACACGGCCCGGATTCACCGCCACGTCCCTCCCTGGTCACAGCCTCCCGCCCTTCCGCATGGCATGATGGCACCACACTCGTCATCGAACCACCGCGGCCCTCCTGGCCGCGTCCATTCCTCCCGGCGAGGTGCGACGACACCACACCCCTCCGACATCGCCACATCCTGCCTTGCCATGGCTCGATTATGTATGCGGCCCAGTGGTGTCGTGCCCTTGTGGCGACCGGGTGGCCTTGCGCCACCGGCTACATCGTGTTCGGCTCGTTGTCGGTCGCCGCATGTATCGCCTCCATCATTGTCAAACAAAAACAACCATAAGGGGAGGGTCAGATCATATTCATGTGGTCTGTTCACTCCTCTTCATAGTGAACCAAAATCCAGAAAATTTGAATGATGAAGAATAGAGGTTTTTACTCATATAAAAATTCACTCAAATCCCCCTAGATATCTTGTTGTTGATCTTTATCGAAGTCACGAGGTGGCTGCGTCTATTCGTCGATGTCGAGAAGAGTCCAGGGTAGGAGACCGAAGAATAAGTTCCATCGACGTTCTTCACGGGTGACACTTCACTTTCGTTCCTCAGTTGAAGAAGGAAGAAGATGGTGTTTGTCAATCATATGTGGAAGGATCGTTCCTCGTGTTCTTCGTTGAAATGATATCCTCTCCATTCTTCCAAGGCTCCACCAAAATGCCAACAAAAAATAATAGAGGAATCCTATATAATTTTTGGGACAACAACACAAATAAATGTGTTTAATTAAATGAAACAACTCAATTAATTAATTGTGGAATTGATTCAAATTCAAAAAGAATTTAAATAATTGAGACAGCCGTAAAAATTAATGAGGGTGGTGAGGCTCAATTAATTTATGGGATAAAGGATAAGAGTTTCACCAATTTAATTTTGGGTTCCAAGGAGTTAAAAGGGGTTATACAAGTTAAAGACCTCGGGTGGGCCCCACCTAATAACATCCTCCCAAGGGAGGTTATGCTCGGGTGGGCCCTACCACCGTAACCTATCTTAGGAGGTTAGGGTGTGGTGGCCCCACCTAAAACATCTCGTTAAGGGTTTTAACCACCAACAAATAAAAATAAGTTAAGTCTTATTTTAATTTAATTTTATTCAAAAACAACAAAAACTATTTTCCACTCTCGTTAAAACACACCTGCGGTGATGGTCTCACTAAACAATCAACGACACTGTGAGTTCAACAATGCCCTCAAATTTAAATTCCGAGGAATAGTTAAAAATATATTAAAATCACATCTGTTCATTTACTGGTCGTACTAGAAAAAAATCAGAAATTGATTTCGGGAACACCGGGCCTCAGAATCAAGCGTTTTCAGAAACTATGGACTCGTAAAATTCCCATGAATTAATAAAAAACTTCTATAGGAAATATGTGTCTTTACAGTAAATAGGTTGTGTACAGTAATGGATAGGGGTTGTAGCCTCAATATTCATGATAGATGAAATTTATTAAGATTCATTAAATAAAAATTTGTGGTTTGTCATACTTTTTAGAATGATAATAGATATGTATCTAAGGATTTAAAAATGTATTGTTGTTACATATGTCTATATATAAATTCTACCTATAAAATGGTAGGAGTATAAAAATAGGGTTTCTTATGGTGCTATATGTAATCATATTTTGGTTAATTTATAGTTATAATTTTATATATTAGAGATTAGTGGATGACTTGGTGAATAATTGAGGTTTTATAGTTATTTCTATAAACAAGTTAATGTGTTATATATCAAGAGGATTATATTGTTCTTCTATGATATAATAATAAATTCAAGTGAGATTTCCATTTTATAGAAAATGAAATATTAACCACTGAAAATATATATATTTATATATATAAATGGAATCTAACCCTTCAATTATCATATAGTCTATTATTTAATAGATTCCATGATCTCTAATGAGGTCCACTGTGATCATGCATAAATGTGGGTATTAATTTGAAATTTGTAACAAATTGGATAAATGGAGTTTCATTGTTAATTTTTTACATGTAAAATTACTAGATAGCATGTTTATAGGAGAAAGGGGTATGTAAATTTTAATAAAATTATACATCGAAAATAGTAGCACCATGAAAGTGAGGGTAAAATATAAAGGCATTTTCAATGGTTTTTGTATTGTGTAGATATGTAAAATTGTGATGGTTGTTCTAATTTGAGTTGTTACAATGGGTTGGATTTTTTTCATTTGTATATGAAAAGATCATACCATAGTCTGTTTCATATAGTATTAGAATAATATAATCAAAATATAGTACTGATACATTCAAAATTTTTATTTCATAATAAAATTGAAAATATTATGAAAAATTACCCAATCTATGATCAATGTTTTTTGTTGTTTTTTATTTTCATTATTGTTCTAATGTTATATATTCACTAACATCTGTTATCAATGACCATTGAGAAATTCTTCAATGATATTAAATACTGAAAATTATTTGTATGATATTTCTATAAATTTTTTATTTTTTATTATATATCACCTAATCATTTATAAAAGAAATAAATTTTTAAAATGAGTATATTCATTATTATGATATGAAGTTATAGAAAACACAGTAACTATTTAGTTATTTTTGTTCATTATAATTAATTTACTATTTTATTAGAAACATCAATTAGAATCATAATTATTGATATTATATCCATTATATAGTGATCCTATGAGTAATATATATATATATATATATATGGGTGGTTATGATAAATAAAATTTACATAAACAAAGGAATTGATGGCCTCAACAATTATGAACACACCCTGGGAAGACAATTTAAAAGATATTCATAGGGAAATAGAGTCGATTGTATTTTCACTACACCACTCCCCAAATGAGATTTAAATAAAAAATTATGAGTGATAATTTTTATAGGATGAGTTCATTCTCATTGATATCAAATTCCAAACCTTGATCACTATACAACTCCAAGAAAATATCACCATCACACACCCTAATCGTAGTGCATTCATTAGTTTAATAAATGGATATGTATCTACACCCTAACAATAAGAAATTTTAAATTTTAATTATTATTTAAATAATTATTATATTTATTTTCTTATTGCATTATAGTTATAAAATATAATGTTTGCTATAAATTAGATTATGATAAGATGAAAAATATATTATATATTTGAGAAATATAAAGTAATAATCAAGAAATTCCTTTTAATGAATGAAATAAATTTTAATTAAATAATATTTTAATTATTTGTTATTATTAAATAATTATTATTAAATATAAATGAATGTATAATTTATCAATGTCAAATTTAATTTTTATAAGGGTCAGAAATTTTTTATTATAAAAAACTAGGTTTATATGGAAAATGAAGAATTATTATTTTAAATTTTTGAAAAATGGAGTTCATTTTTGAATTCTACACATCGAAAAATGGTTGGGGTAAATTTTTGGTATTTTTTTTGAAACTCTTGAATTTTCGGTGAATAGTGAAATACGATAAAATATTGTATGATCAATTAATCAGTAAAAATGCACTATTTATGACATCATAAGTGATGCAAGGCCACTTTCTTCGAACTCACTTGATATTTTCACTAATTAAGGCCACTGTTTTTGAGATTATTCATATTCTTGATAAAAATATTATAAAAATGATTAAAATAATCTAAAAAACCGCCCCTCCTCCACTTTAAATACCACCCTCACTCCCCTCTTCCTCCCACACCTCTCAAGCCTTGAGCATTGTCTAAATTCTGCCAATTTCCCCCCCCCCCCCCAATCTTCTTCCCACGTCCTAGAGCTGCTGGTCTCACCAAAAGACCAAGACCAAAGCCCTTAAGGAGGATCTCAAGGAAAAGAGATCAAGAGGTAAACATCCTCTTTTATTTTCTTTCATTTCATCCATTTTATGTTATTCTCTTCCATTCCGTTTGTCCTTTGTTGTGATATTTCATTAAATATTTCCCCTTACTGTCCAAATTTTGTATGAATGATGAGATATTCTATTCCTCTCATCAATCTTGTTTTTTATGAAATTTTAAGAGACGCCGTTAGGCTGCCGAATTTCCGTAAGAAATTTCTCATGTTTTCTTTATTTCATGATTCCTTTCTCTTCTTCCTTCACCCCCTCTAATCCAAGAGGCATGAAATCTCCAGAATCATGTATATTCTAGATTTTTTCATGTTTATGTAAAATTAAAAATCATTATTCCTCTCCTCTCTCACTTATTTAAGGAATAAGAACATTGTCCGTGATGTGTCGAATTACCGACATCATGGACGATGTAATTTCACTTTCCATTAATTCTTTCAAGTCTGGTCATGAAACCATTTATATGGTTAAACCAGGTTATAATATATGTTTTATAACTCATATATGGTTCTGTAATTCTTTTGTACCCATGGTTCAAATTTATAAGACTAAATGAGGTTGTAATTATCAAAGAACCACTTAAATTATCTAAACGAACATAAGTAATGTTTTAAATTATAAATCATCATCATATAAAGAACCAAAGTGATAAATGGTATAATTTATGGTACTGAAAATATGTAAATACTAATCCATTCCAATTCTGGAGTTTCACTTCCAATCAACAAGAACGATTCATCATGAACCGATTGTGAAAATCACAAAAGAACTCACCCAAAATAATGCAAGGAACAAAATACTAACAATTTAGGGGTGAAATGAGGTTATGAAATGACCATATAAGATGTTATAAACATGAAAATGTTTCTGTAAAATACTAATAACACTCTTTTAACAATTATATAGGAGGTTTAAACAATTTTGAAGTAAGACAAGCCCAAGGTAAGCGTTTCTTCATCTCACTTCAATTTTTGTGAGATATTCCGTAATCACTATTATTACATTGTATGGTGTATGTATAATACCCATTAATGTCTCATATCATGAATATATTTATTTTTATGATATTATTTTTATCATTTTATAATCATTAATTTTGGGTCATACGAATCAATTGGTTACAAAGTTGTAAGGGGTTCTTCGTCTCACTTTCATTTTTGTGAGATTTTCATTGTTCACCGCTTATTTCTTGTATGTGGTATATGTGCACTGTCATTTGATATATATAATAACATTATTCTCTTTATAATAATGTTATTCAATGATTCACTTGATATTTATTATGTTCTGGTCATATGATTCGACCGATCACATTGTTTTAAGGGAATTCTTAACCCGATTTCCATTCTTTGGGTTAACCTTCTACTTTATAATTTATATGATATTTAAATTGTTTGTGTGATTTTTTATATTTATATTATGTTACATTATGTGTATTTATAGAGTATATACATATTCCATCCACTCTATTAAGTCTCACTTCATGTATATGTTGTTTAGAAGGGACTTTTCTTCTAAAATCCTCTTTAAAATTCTGTTTTATAAGATTCAAAGGAAATGTTTTTATGCTATTGTTTATGTTGTATGATTATGTTTTGGTTATTGGGAATTGTTTATAATGAAGGGTGGGACCTATATTTCCCTCCAATGCAATGGGTATGAGTAAGTTGGAGGTCGGCCTTATGGTTACTCCAAGTGTAACTGTAATGGTTACACAATGTAAGGTAGCCGCGAGGGTTACAAATTTTAAGGTAGCCAAGATGGTTACAAGATTATGTAAGTAATGCCCCAATATACCTCTATGATTATAATTATGTTTTTGTGGAACTTGTGTAAATCTCATGTTACACAAAGTATTATTTTATGGGGGGAAAGCATGTCTTTTGAAAATGTTTTCATACGTCATGTGTATTCATGGACTAATGTGTTTTTTCCTTCTTTTTCATACCTTACTGAGCTTTTTTTCTCATCCCATGTTTTTAAATGATTTTTCAAAGGTAAATTGATGAGTAATACAAGGAAGGAATACATGTTAAATTTTGAAGAATTGTCAAGGAGTCCAGTTTTATGTTTTAATGTTTTATATTCTGAGTAAAATGGAAACTGATTTTATGGTATCCACTATGTAACAATGTGTAATGTTATGAATGTTTTGTCTTAATTCTCTAAATCTATAAGCGTGAAAAGATCCTCAATGTAAAACGAAGTTTTTTCTTGAATAAATTCAAGATTATGTATGAAATATGTGCGGGTCTTTATAGTTGGTATCAGAGGATGGTTTAGATAACTTTAGGGGTTAAGGTGATGCTAATAGAATACCATAAATAATTTTCACTCTATGTCTAATTTGTTATATCATTTAAAGATTACCATGTTGCTTCATATAAGAAATGTTTGTTTAGAATGGTAGTCCCTAGAAGGAACAAGGATTCTGAAGAGGAGAGGCACCGACAGAATGACATCCTTCTTGATCTATAGCCCAGAATGGTAGGGATTGGAACCGAGCAGTTTGTGACAGTAATGGCTCAGCTAACACAGGCAATAAATGGTGGTGGAATCCATGCAAGAGAACCAATAGAGGTACCCCAACGGAACAAGACAGTGGTGGAACATTTTATGAGACAACATCCTCCTACATTCAATGGATCTTCTGACCCAGTGGCAGCAGAAGGATGGATTAAATCCCTTGAAAAGATATTTGATGTTTTGGGATGATCGGACAATCAAAAGGTAAGTCTTGCCATTTATCGTTTTGAAGGGGAAGCTGATCAGCGGTGGTCAATGGTAAGGAATATCAGGGTTAGAGAGGATTTTGATGCCTTGGTGTGGGAAGAATTTCAAAGTCTTTTTCTTGAAAAATATTTTCCTAAGGTGGTGCGACTTAGAATGGAGAAACAATTCCTAGAATTGAAACAAAAGGATGAAGATTCAGTGGCTATGTATGAGGCGAACTTCACCCGACTGGCGAGGTATGCTCCAAATCTTATTCTGGATCTCGATAGAAAAATCAACCACTTTTACTCAGGATTGAAGCCAAGGTATCGAAGGGCGTTATACTCCCGTGAATTCAAAGGTTATGAGAAACTTGTCCGATGTGCTGAGAGGGTAGAGATAGAATTTGCTGAAGATCACATGCATTTTGGAAAAAAAGAGAAGAAGAGGTCATATTGACAAGCAATGGGTAATAATCAACCAAAGAAATCTGATGGTAAGAAAATCCAGCTTCCAGTTTGTGAAAAGTGTGGCAAGAAGCACCCTGGGGAATGTCTTATCAAAACTGGGAAGTGTTTTAAATGTGGTATGTTTGGACATATGGCCATAGATTGCAATGAAAATGATCCAAATACTAATCCTGATAAGAAAACTGTAATGTGTTTTAAATGTGGTGAGATGGGTCACTATGAAAATTCCTTTCCAAAGAGGGATCCAAATGATGCAAAGAAGCCAGAATACAAGCATAAAGGTGTAGTGAGATCCTTTGCGACTACATCAGCAGGTGTTGGGCCATCCAATGATCTTGTATCAGGTACTTTGTTTGTTCACTCAGATTTTGCTAAAGTTTTGTTTGATACGGGTTCTACACATTCCTTCATCTCTGAGAAATTTTCTAGTAAATTGGAAATATCACCTCAACAAATGATACCCGAAGTTGTTGTTAAAACACAAGGGGGAAATGTTATAGCAAAGAAGAATTATAAGAATATTTCTATTGTGGTATGTGGAAAGACATTACCTGCAAACCTTGTTGTTTTAACCTTAGTCGAGTTTGATGTTATTCTGGGGATGGACTGGCTTTCTGATTATCATGCTAAGATTGACTGTAGAGATAAAGAAGTTGTTTTTCAGAAAGAGTTTCAGTTTGTATACAATAATGAACCCATACAATTGATAACATATCAAGAAGCTGAGAAACTACTGAAAGATGGAAATGAAAGTTATCTTTCTCATATTGTTAAAAACCAGGGAACTATTCAAATTAATGATGTGCCAGTGGTAAATGAATACCTTGATGTTTTTCCTGAGAAGTTACCTAGTGTCATACCTGAACGAGAAGTTGAATTTACAATTGATTTAGTTCCTAATGCTAAGCCAATTTCAAAACCCCCATATCGTATGGCTCCAATAGAACTTCTTGAATTGAAAAATCAGTTCCAGGATTTTCTTGTCAAAGGCTTCATTCGTCCTAGTACTTCACAATGGGGAGCCCCTGTTTTTTTGTTAAAAAGAAAGATGGTTCCATGATACTTTACATTGATTATAGAGCTTTGAATAACATCACTGTTAAAAAAAGTATCATTTTCCTTATATTGATGACTTGTTTGATTAGCTCCAGGGAGCTCAGTACTTTTCCAAGATTGACTTGAGATCCGGATACCATCAGCTGAAGGTGAAGGAGGATGACATCCCAAAAACAGCCTTTCGTACTAGATATGGGCATTATGAATTTGTTTTTATGCCATTTGGGTTAACTAATGCACCTGCTGTATTCATGAATCTTATGAATAGAGTATTTCATGAGATCTTGGATAAGTTTGTGGTTGTATTTATTGATGACATTCTATTTTTTTTCTAAAAATAAAGAGGAGCATGAAAAACATATAAGGGTTGTTTTACAAACTTTAAAAGAAGAGAAAATATATGGAAAATTTAGCAAGTGTGATTTTTGGTTGCAACAAATTTATTTTCTTGGGAACATTTTAAATAAGGATGGAATAAATGTTGATCCTTCCAAAACAAAAGTAGTTGATGAATGGCCAAGACCCATAAATGTTACAGAGATTCGCAGTTTTTTGGGTTTAGCAAGTTATTACTGATGGTTTGTTAAGAAATTTGCACGGTTATCTATCCCAATAACTATATTAACACGGAAAGGGGTTAAATTTGTTTAGACAAAGGAATGTGATGTTTGTTTTCAAGAACAAAAGATGAGATTGGTGAATGCTCCAGTTTTGGCCTTACCATCCCAGAATGGTGAGTTTGTCATCTACAGTGATGCTTCTTTGAAGGGACTTGGTTGTGTTTTGACGCAGAATGATCAGTTAATTGCCTATGCTTCGAGACAACTTAAACCTCATGAGCTGAATAATCACACACAGGATTTGGAATTGGTAGCTGTGGTTTTTTCTTTGAAAATATGGAGGCATCATCTATACGGAACCAAATGCCAAATATATACTGACCATAAAAGTCTTAAGTATATATTCACTCAGAAGGAATTAAACATGAGGAAGAGAAGATGGATAGAACTGATAAAGGATTATGACTGCATGATTAATTACCATCTTAGAATAGAATACAATGTAGCGGATTCCTTATATCGGAAAAATCATGCATCATTAACCATTCTATGTTTGGAACATGATCCCTTGATTAATGATTTCATGAATTTTGGATTAGAAGTTATTGGTGTTGGGAATATATCTGTTTTGTTTCTGGTTTCAGTGTAGTCTTTGTTGTCAGACAGAATTATGAAAGTTCAGAGGGAAGACCGTGAGCTACAGAAAATGGTAGAATTGGTTAAAATGGGTAAGTTTCTAGAATTTAATCTTGATAAAGATTGTGTTTTAAGGTTTTGAAAAAGGTTGTGTGTGCCTTGTGATTCCCAGCTGAAGAAAGAATTGTTGTGTGAAGCTCATAGTTCTCCATTTTTTGTTCATCCTGGAAGTACTAAGATGTACAGAGACCTTCGAGAGTATTACTGGTGGAATGGGATGAAAAGAGATATTGATGATTTTACAATGAAATGTTTGACATGTCAGCAGGTTAAAGCAGAGCGGCAGTTACCGAAGGGGATGATTTAGCCTTTTCCAGTGCCAGAATGGAAATGGGAGAATATATCCATGAATTTTTTGGTGGGACTACCAAATACTTCTCTAGGTAACAATGTGATATGGGTTATTGTTGATCGGCTAACAAAGTCTGCTCATTTTCTTTCTATTCGAGATACAATGGCATTAGATTAGATTTCTCAATTGTACCTCAAAGAGATTGTTAGGTTACATGGATTTCCTCTTTCAATTGTGTCTGGCCGAGATCCCAGGTTCACTTCTAAATTTTGGAAGGGACTTTAGAAGTCTTTGGGCACAGAGTTGAATTTCAGTACAGCTTTTCTTCCTCAATCAGATTGGCAGTCCGAACGAACGATTCAAACTTTGGAGGATATGCTTCGAGCTTGTTCAATGGACTATCAGGGAAGTTGGGATCGACATCTTTCATTAGTTGAGTTTTCTTATAATAACAGTTCACATTCCAGTATTCAGATGGCACCTTTTATGGCCTTGTATGGAAAGCGGTGTCGGACTCCTGCGTTTTGGGATGAAGTCAGTGAAAGAAAGTTGATAGGGCCAAAATTAGTAGAAGAAGTGGATGAGAAAGTGAGGATGATCCACCAACACATGAGGACAGCTGAGAGCAGGCAGAAAAGTTATGGAGATAACAGAAGGAAAGACTTCTCTTTCGAGGTAGGTGACCTTGATTTCCTTAAAATCTCTCCTTGGAAAAGTGTGATGTGTTTCGGTAAGAAAGGGAAACTAAGCCCATGGTTCATCGGTCCTTTTGAAATCTTGGATAAGTTGGAACAGTTTCATACCGCATAACTTTTCCTCCGAGCTTATTTCAGGTACAAAATGTTTTTCATGTTTCGATGTTGAGAATGTATGTTCCAGATTCATCACATGTCTTGAGGCCGGAAGCAGTTCAGCTAGCAGAGAACCTTTCATATGATGAAAAACCAGTTCAGATTCTTGATTGAAGAGAACATGTATTGCGGAATAAGGTAATCCACCAGGTAAAGGTTTTGTGGAGAAACCACATGGTTGAAGAAGCAACATGGGAGTCTGAAAATGCTATGAGGGGAAAATACCCTCATTTGTTTAATATGTAAATAAAAATTGCGAGGATGAAATTTCAAGAAGGTGGGGATAATGTAAAATCCCAAGGTTTTCTAAAAATAAATTGAAAATGCTTGAAATTTTGTTTAAGGTATATATTTATAAGTATCCTTCAAACATAATTTTATTTCTTCTTTGATTTGAATTTCAAGAAACTGTCATATACAATTGTGTTCAGTATGTTATTTAGAGTCTGATGAAACAAACTTGTTTTTTTGGTGAATAGTAATATGAATAGTAATATGAATTGTAATATGACCTCATGAATAGTAAATAATAGTATTATTTTATTTTCCCATGGAAATAGGATAATGGGATCTTAATTAATTTTCTAATGTCACATAAAACTAATTGCACTTCAATATTATTATTTTTGAATTAACTATGATCTTATTTAAAAAATAAATTAATAATATATAGAAAATTATTTTTGAAAAATGGAGTTCATTTTTGAATTCTACACATCGAAAAATGGTCGGGGTATATTTTTGGTATCTTTTTTAAACTCTTGAATTTTCGGTGAATAGTTAAATACGATAAAATACCGTATAATCAATTTATCAGTAAAAATGCACTATTTATGAAATCATAAGTGATGCAAGGACACTTGCTTCGAACTCATTTGTTTTTTCACTAATTAAGGCCACTTGTTTTGAGATTATTCATAGTCTTGATAAAAATATTATAATAATTATTAAAATAATCTAAAAAACCTCCCCTCCTCCACTATAAATACAACCCTCAATCCCCTGTTCCTCCCACACCTCTCAATCCTTGAGCATTTTCTAAATTCTACCATAATCCCTCCCCAATCTTCTTCCCCACGTCCTAGAGCTACTGGTCTCACCAAAATACCAAGACCAAAGCCCTTAAGGAGGATCTCAAGGAGAAGAGATCAAGAGGTAAACATCCTCTTTTATTTTCTTTCTTTTCTTCCATTTTATGTTATTCTCTTCCTTTCCCTTTGTCTACTGATGGTATATTTCATTAAATATTTCCCCTTACTGTCCAAAGTTTGTAGGAATGGTGAGATATTATATTCCTCTCATCAATCTTGTTTTTTATGAAATTTTAAGAGACGCCATTAGGCTGTCGAATTTCCGTAAGAAATTTCTCATGTTTTCTTTATTTCATGATTCCTTTCTCTTCTTCCTTCACCCCCTCTTATCCAAGAGGCATGAAATATCCAGAATCATGTATATTCTGGATGTTGTCATGTTTATGGAAAATTACAAATCATTATTCCTCTCTTCTCTCACTTATTTAAGGAATAAGAACATTGTCCGTGATGTGTCGAATTACCGACATCATGGACGATGTAATTTCACTTTCCATTAATTCTTTCAACTATGGTAATGAAACCATTTATATGGTTGAACCAGGATATAATATATGTTTTATAACTCATATATTGTTCTGTAATTCTTTTGTACCCATGGTTCAAATTTATAAGACTAAATGAGGTTGTAATTATCAAAGAACAACTAAAATTATCTAAACGAACATAATTAATGTTTTAACTTATAAATCATCATAATATAAAGCACCAAAGTGATAAATGGTATAATTTATGGTACTGGAAATATGTAAATACTAATCCATTCCAATTCGGGAGTTTCACTTCCAATCAACAAGAACGATTCATCATGAACTGATTGTGAAAATCACAAAAGAACTCACCCAAATTAATGCAAGGAAAAAAATACTAACAATTAAGGGGTGAAATGAGGTTATGAAATGACAACATAAGATGTTATAAACATTAAAATGTTTCTTTAAAATACTAATAACACTATTTTAACCATTATACATGAGGTTTAAACAATTTTGAAGTAATACAAGCCCATGGTAAGGGTTTCTTCATCTCACTTCCATTTTTGTGAGATATTCCGTAATCACTATTATTACTTTGTATGGTGTATGTATACTTCCCATTATTGTCTCATATCATGAATATCATTATTTTTATGATATTAAATTTATCATTTGAAAATCATTAATTTTGGGTCATACGAATCAATTGGTTACAATGTTGTAAGGGGTTCCTCGTCTCACTTTCATTTCTGTGAGATTTTCATCATTCGCCACTTATTTCTTGTATGTGGTATATGTGTACTGTCATTTCATATATATAATAACATTATTCTCTTTATAATCATGTTATTCAATGATTCACTTGATATTTATTATGTTCTGGTCATATGATTCGACTGATCACATTGTTGTAAGGGAATTCTTAACCCGATTTCCATTCTTTGGGTTAACCTTCTACTTTATAATTTATATGATATTTAAATTGTTTGTTTGATGGGTTATATTTATATTATGTTTAATTATGTGTATTTATAGAGTATATACATATTCCAATCACTATATTAAGTCTCACTTCAAGTATATGATGTTTAGAAGGGACTTTTCTTCTGAAATCCTCTTTAAAATTCTGTTTTATAAGATTCAAAGGAAATGTTTTTATGCTATTGTTTATGTTGTATGATTATGTTTTGGTTATTGGTAGTTGTTTATGATGAACGGTGGGACCTATATTTCCTTCCAATGTATTGGGTATGAGTAATTTGGAGGTCGGCCGTATGGTTACTCCAAGTGTAATTGTGATGGTTCCACAAAGTAAGGTAGTCGTGAGGGTTACAAATTTTAAGGTAGCCAAGATGGTTACAAGATTATGTAAGTAATGTCCCAATATACCTCTATGATTATAATTATTTTTGTGAGGATCTTGTGTAAATCTCATGTTACACAAAGTAAGATTTTATGGGTGGAAAGCATGTCTTTTGAAAATGATTTCATACGTCATGTGTCTTTATGGACTAATGTGATTTTTACTTATTTTTCATAGCTTACTAAGCTTTTGTGATCATCCCAAGTTTTTAAATGATTTTTCACAGGTTAATGGATGAGTAATACAAGGAAGGAAGACATGTTAAATGTTGAATAATTGTCAAGGAGTCTTTTTTTATGTTTTAATGTTTTATATTCTGAGGAAAATGGAAACTGATTTTATGGTATCCACTATGTAACAATGTGTAATGTTATGAATGTTTTGTCTTAATTCTCTAAAGCTCTAAACATGAAAATATCCTCAATGTAAAATGAAGTGTTTTCTTGAATAAATTCAAGATTATGTATGAAATAAGTGCGGATCTTTATAGTCCTAATTGGTTTATATAGGATTATAGTTATTTGTTGGGATAAGGACTAGAAAAAAATATTTAAACACATTGAGATATGTCTAGATATATGAAATCATTCCTATATTTTGGTTAATTTAATAGCTTATTTTTTCTATGAAAATGCATCCATGTCTATATATGACAAGTCGATGTGGATTTGGAATTGTTAAACCTCTGGGTAATAATGCCAAAATGTGAACATTGAGATAGAATCAATTTTCCGATGGTGTATAAAAACATGACATATCTACACACTAGTTTTGATACTACCAAGAGATATACTTTAGTTAATTCATAAGCTCAATACAAACCATTATTAAGGGATCAAAAATTTATAAGAGATATTAGGTTATTGAATATGTTGTGGATAACATATATTGAATCCAATAAACTCATATGTTTAGGAAGATATATCATTTATTAATTATCTCTTTAATGTTCACAATTTCTCTTTTATGTGTTTAATTGTTTAAAATTGTTCATCCATAATTTCCCCTTTTTTGTCAATATATTTAAATAGGATGAAACAAGTTATAAACCATTTTTTTAATAAGTTTGTTTCTTTATAACACAAAAAAATTATAAAATAAAAACATTATATTCAATAGTATATGTGGCATGAAACACCTAGTTTAAATAACCTATGAAATGTATTTATTTAAATTTAATCTCCTTGACTGCTTGTAGAACATTCAAACCTAGGTCTAAATGAACAATAATTTAGTATACCATTATAATATAGTAGATAAATTGGTATCTATAAATAGTAATAAATTAATTAGGGAAATTATTTGTATATAATTATTAGAAATAAAATAATTATAATTAAATTAAAAGGAAATTTTTTTTAAATCATTTTTTCATAAAAGATAATTTTGTCATTATTTTCATAGAAAATTTAAAATTAATTTTGAACCATTTTATAAATTGTATTTAATAAGATGAAATAAAATTTCTAAATAATTATAAAAAATATTAGGTTTATTCTTTTGTGATATTTTAGAAATTATTCATTTTTTGATCAATAGTGAAAATAATTATTTTTAAAAAAAAAACATTTCGATTTGAACATCTCAAAAGAATAAATTGAAAACAAGTAGATTTAAAAGTAACATTAGTTCAATTATATTAAAAATATAAAAACATAGGTAATTTCAATCAATTTTATATTGAATTTTTATATTAAAACCTTCATTTACATATGGAAATTTTATCTTTATAAACCCAATTTTTCATCATGTTTGTGGGTATAATTTTAAATTGAATTCATCCAATTATGTGGGTTGAATGTGAAAAAATGGATTCAAGATTTGGAAAATGAATAATTTATATTATAAAATATGTTTAACATAATTTTTTTACCAAAACAAATATGGATAATATTAAAAATTAATTATCATTATTATGTTTAATATGGGTTTTTTGTGGTTTTAAACATAGATGATGATGGATAAAATAACCTACCATCATGTTAAAATATTATCTTATAGCCATATTTTAACCATAAAAATCCCAAATACAAATCAACGTTCATTTTGAAGCATTTATCTTAGTAATAACTTTATAATTTATTATTATTTTGGGAGGTTTACAAGTAGTTTCCAAGGGGGTACCCTTTCCCCTTAAAAAATGGAACTCAATCCCTTCATTTCCCCACACCTCTCAAGACCTTTGGCATAAAAAACATAAATCACTCCACAATATCCATATACTTATTTTATATCTACTAGTATTTAAATAATTTGAGCCATATGGTCATGCATAGGATATCCAAATGATGTTTCTCTTATTTTAAATAATATTATTAACAAATCTATTTATTTTTCTATTTTTTCAACATTAATTGTTATTTAATACATAAAATATAACAACACCAGTATATGTCATATAATTGTATTTTGTTTATTGATTTAATAATATTTATCTTTCTTTTTCTCCATCAAATGGGTAAGAGTATATCTGATCAAGTATATTTAATACCAGCATCTCATGAAGATATCCAATTATATTATCAATCACAACCATTCAATGTAACATATAATGATTTATTTAACACCTTTATATAATATTTTTTATATTATTATTATTTTAAATTTATAATATTTCAAATTCTTTATAAATTTCTATTTCATTATAAATATGTTATTGTTGCTCATGTGTTTAGAAGTCTACCACCTCACAAAGAGAAGTGATTATATTTACACTTATTATTTACATGAAATCTAATATGGATAAATATATTGAATATAGGTGACATATATGATGCTATATTTATTATTTTAAATTAATATATCAACCACATCCTTACCATTTCACTAAATAAGATGGTATATGAGATAATAATATTCTAGAAGAATAATAATATCATAAATATCAAATACATGTGTTAAATACATAATTATATCAAGTATTAAATGGTGTTGATTTAAAAGAAAATTACATCAGTTCACAGGGATGTATTTTATGATACAATGGATTGATGATTTATTTTTATATCTGATAGAGGAATAGATTGATAAATATTATGACATCAACATAATAATATCCCATAATATGAGAGATACTTATAACTATGAAAAATTTCATATATAGATATTACATATAACTAGATGAAGATTCATATTACAACAAAACTACACTATAATCATATGGGTTTTGTGTCTTCGGAAACATGGATACATAAACATTGTGTTCATAAAACTACTATATATTCATATGTTTATTCAGGTTTTACTAAAACCCCTTTAGAAATTCCACAAATAATAATTTTTTTATATCATGGGGATAATAAACAGAATACAAGAGAGAGCTTAGATATTTAGTATGAGTAAAAAATGGGCGATATCAATCATAACATAATAATGAGGAAATAATAACATTAATAACACATTTTAGAACTGCACCATGTATATCAATTATCATAATATTGTCTCTGAAAACAAAACATATATTTACATATAAAGGAAATCATTAAATAATCTAAAAACATACCCATAAGAGCATAATATTGAGATGAACCATGAAATTGTTTCATAAACATAAAAATATGACATTATGAGCATGTATAAATAGAAATATATAAACAAATTACATTAATGATGTGAAAATGGTCCATTTATTAAATTAATGTATATAAAATCAGGAATATAAAAAATATTATGGACATGAAATCTAGTTCCATGTATAATCCTGAGGACATGAAAACCACGACCATGAGTAAACATACGAACATTTCAACTAGGTCCATGCATAAATTTGGGAACAAAAAAATAGGTTCAAACACAACATATTTACCTCAAGAGATATATATAATTACCCATTTAATTTCACCTATATTGAGGTCCCACATTTTAAATAGTGAAAATCACACATATGTGTTCTATAAGAACATAAATCATTCATCACAACAGAATCCAAGTAATGACATGAGTTTCAAGAATCATTTATCATTATATAACTCTAGTAACGGAAACAAGATTCTTAAACATCATGCCATCATAAACATAAATGAACCAAAAAAATAAGGAGGATAATAAACTTGAAAAATAACCATATTAAATAATAATTAACATCAAATAATTATATCTTATATTTAAATTAATTTTGAAAGGTCAGTTGAAAATATTCTTTTAGAAAATATATTTTCTATTTTGAAATCATTTTTCAAAAAAAGATGTGAAATTATAAAATAAAATCATTTTATTTGAAAATAAACAATTGAGATTACAAAGTAATATAAAAGTAATTTACTCACAATAATAGAGGTAAAATTCACTCATTCCATAATAGTTAAAAAAAATTCATTTCATATTTGTTTCAGAAAATTCATAAACTTCCTCTCCATGAAATATAACCAAATGATTCCTTTATAACCATTTTTAAATAGTCAACCAGTGGTAAAAATTTGATTATAAAATAATATATAATACTAAAAAAATTGTTGGAAATAGTTTTATAAAAACATGGGGATAAAATAAAAATTTATTTTTAATGGATACTTTAGTATTAGTTTTTTAAAAGAAAATCTTGTATAAATATTATATCATTGAAGTGAGAATTTATAAAATTAAAAGATTAGTTTTACACTAAAAATCTACATAAAATGATAAAAAGAAACATGGTATAAAAACATTCCTCTCACACATAATCATTGCATGGAATAATCAATGAAATATAAGGTTAAACTATATAATATAGAATGAGTTAAGATTACTTTTACCAATTTTTAATCAATTGAATTGTATTTTCCATAAATGTAATAATTTTCATATGAAACATTTAATTTAATTAAAATAATATGATTCAATATATTATATAACTAAAGAAATGAAATACACAATATATAAGAAACAATTATTTAATAAGTCATATATCTCATAAAGGATAAATTGAGACGTGAAACCTTAAACACACACTTCTTTTTAGTTATACATAATATAACATCATTTATAAAGTCTTAGTGAATGATAAAAATTAATTACATCACTATAATAATATTTATAATACCTTATGTTATACCTTTATAACATCTAACCACCCAACCGTTAATAATATGTCATTATTTTCATTGTTTTGGGTTTGTTCATTTCATGGTTTCATCATTGGGTCATTTGTTTATAATTATGTATTTTATATTAAAATGGATATAAAACCCCATATTTGAAATGAAATAGTACTAATGAACTTACATATTTTTAAATGGAATAACATATTATTTTTTATTATTACAAAAGGCTGATTAATTTGATTAAAATAATAATGATAAATGTTTAGTTTATTTTGGATGTTTTTTGACAATCATGAACATGTTTCCTTCTATTTTATATTATTTTTATATATTATTTATAGAACATCAAATAGTTTATAAATTTATTTTTAAAATATTATTAAACTATAATGAACATTATATTAATAGCCATGAAGGATTTAATGGGAAATGAAAAATCATTACTCATCGAGGTGGTTGTCTGAAATAATTTAGACAATGGTTTAATTTTTATGAACAAGACGATGTGATAAAAGGTATTGAGAAAGTATATTATATTATAAACACAAAAATTGAAATTATTTACCTTATTATAGAGTTATTATGAGTTATTAGATTATGGAGGTGATGATAAAGTAGAAGAATAAAATAAAATAAGAGATGTGTGTAGGGAATATCACCTCGTGAATGTCTGCACATGTAGGGATCCATTATAAACATTGAAATTGGTATTTTGGTGAGAAAAGAATAAATTTAATGTGGTTATAGGGGGTAATATATGTTCTGGAATATATTTTATATGATTTAATTATTTTGAATGGAAATTTTATGGTGAGGAGTGGTATTTATTCTTGCAAAGGGGATGTTTTAAGTGATAAAATAGTGATTAATTTATATTTAAATACAACCACATATGAGTTGAATTGATTCTAAATAATTATAATGATAAGTAATTTTTTAAAAGATTTTATTTTTATACAGAAACAGAAATTATCCATTCATTTCTAACATTTATATATTTTATTCTTTAACCTCATAACATTAACATGTTTCATTATTTTACCAATAAATTTGTAAATCCTTTATTATCACATTATATTATTTATGAAAAAAATGAAAATTAAAATACAAAATAATTTGGACCATGTGTTTAATGAGATGGAACTCCTTTTAGAAAATTAAATTCATAAAATAGTATAAATTCATTTAAAAAAAGCATAGGCGCGATGAAAAACAGGATTTCAAGAAGTGTATTATTCCAGAAAATGATGACTTTATACAAACTTTATGATTAATAATTACCATTTTATGAAAATAAATTGTTATTTTATCATATATAATATAAAAATTTATTTTTAGAAATCACCCATTAGGAATTTAAAAAATAAATTTAAAAATAGGGAAACCATTATATACAATAATATTGTTTTTAGAAAAATATCCTTTTTTAACTTAAAAAACATATTCTAATTCAAAATTAAATTTTGATTAGAAAAAATTTAATAAGGACAAAATATACCTAAATAATAATTATATTACGTGAAACCATATTCAAAACATAGTGGATCTTTTAAATTTATTAATTTCTTGAACAATTTGATATTTTAAAAAAATCCTCATTTTCACTATTTTTTGAAGAAGTATTCTTTTCAGAAGAATTATAAAAATTATTATAAAAATTATTTTTAATTATTGAATCCAAAATTTCGTTCAATTTTATAAATAACATTTTATTAATGTTTTAGATATAAATTATTTTTTTCTCATAGAAATAAGTAAATGATTCTTTCTATTGAAAACACATATTTTCATAATAAAATGGAATTACAAAAAAAAAATTGTTTGTTTACTAGAAATATATTTATATATTGAAAATGAGTTGGAAAATAAATATTTCATAAATTGGTTAATACTATTCAATCCTTCCAATTGAACGACATGTTTATAATTGTTGTGTCCAATTAATAATATGTTAAAGTTCATTTAAGAATTGTGTATGGGGAAAATTAATATATAAAAAGTAATAAATTTATTTTAAAATAGGATTACTATATGTAATATAAGTGACACATTGTACCCCAATTAAAATGAATTTATTCTCCAGAATTTGTCAGTAGAAAAAAATAATATCACAATACCACTGCCTCATCACATCCCATGGTTCCCACATAGCTTCCTCAAATTGGTGGGTTTCACATTAAACATTAACTATGTCAGTGGTATTTTTTTGTAAAATAGTATCCCTATGATTTGTAATTTATAGTATATTTTCTTAAAAATTGTATAAATCTATTTCTATGAACTATATGTTTAGTACATGTGAAGGATCAGGTATACGCATTCTCAAAAGGGATACATAGAACACGCCATGTACTTCAGATGAAATTTTGTAGAAGAGTCACTTGATAAGAAACCATCTTGATATGATCAATAATTTCAAACAATTTAATACTTTAATATTTAAAATTGAAAATCATTAATAAATACAGTATATTTGGAAATTTCATTTCAGGAAACCCATATCTTAAAATGTGTCAGTCCAATTTCCTCTTGAAAATAGGTAAATTAAAGGGAAATCATCTCCACGTAACTATGAATAGGATTAGTATAAAGAGAAAATTAGGACATGGAATAGAATTCAAACTATTATGTTCTGATGTATAATGATAGAAAATATAGTCATTCTTTGGATAATTATCAAAAAAACAATGGCGGAATATCTCTCAAAAATGTCATTAATATCATTATAAATGTTTTTAATTAGATAAAATTATATTTCAAAAATCACATGAGAAGATTTAATTAGTATATTTAATCTCATATATATAATATCACTCTTCTAGTGTTCCTTGATAAATCTCTAAATAATTTCATACTCATAAAGAAGATATATAAATAGTAATTACTATCGAACTAATGGAACATAATATACATAATGGGATGAAAAGCCATTCCTTCTAACTCTAGTTAAACTTTTTACCAAATGGTTAGTAAAAGTTATCTCATTTGAAAAAAAACATTATAGGTTTATGTCAAACATTAATATCTACAACCTCATTCAAATATAAACATAAACAACTTCATAAACGTTTACCCATTAAAAATTTATAAAAAAATCTGAATAAGTACACTATATTTCAAAATCAACATATCATTAATCACCCAAAATACATAATTTTTATCTTAATTATCTAAAAAAAATTGATGATCATTTTCATCTATTCTCTCAAAAAATTGTAATAAACTGAATTTCTTTAAAACCTTAGGGGAAACATACATTCTTTAAAAAATAAACACTTCCCTCATATTATAAATCAAAAAAATTATATAAACATAACCAATAAAAAACATTATCATACTATTACCAATTATTTCAATGGTTATAAATACTTTCCCATATATTTTATGATAAAAAACTATTTACCTCGTTATTATCCTAACATCATATACACATTAATTATTATCTTTCCCTTAATAATATGTTCTCTAAAAATATATCATTTCCAACTCAGTCCCATTCCCTCTTACCAATATCATTCAACATATTATTTCAAATACATAAGAAAAAACTAAATGGGAACAATCATTATATTTTTTATTATACTATATGATTTGTAGAGAGAGATAATCAGATACGAAAAATCTAATGGATGAACAATAATTTTTTCATAGTACTCGCTCAGGAAATTCCCAACTAAGGAGGATGAATGTTACCTAATTAACATGATTTAATTCATCCATTTTGATTGTGTACGCATTCACTTTGTCCTATTAATTTATTTTATATTATGGATAATCATCTACATTAGCCCTTGGGTTGGTGTATTGATTCACATAATTCAAAAAAATCTTTAATTTGAAACCCTAGTGTGTTGTTTTATCATTCTATTTATCTACCTTTCTATTAATTTTATTCACTAGCCTATTTCCATTACTAAAATATTATATTCTTAATAGATATTTCTCCCAAACATGAATTTTTATTAATTTCTTTAATACATTCACAAATTGTTTCCTTCCGACAACTTTTTCATGTAGTATGGTGAATATTTTTCTTCCTTTAATGTGGATAACCACTATATATTCTATTAAGCACCATTATCCTATTCTTGTCACTATAATTGTAGGGTTTTTTGTCCCATTATAATTTCATTTTATATAAAACAATTATTCCATATCTTCCAATGTCTATGATTACTAATTTGATTCAAAGATATTTTTTCAAACTAAAAAATAACTAATTTCTATTTCTTTTAGTGATGATAATTATTCTATTGTCACACAGTGGAAGCCTTGTAAGATTCTCCTAATATGTATAAATGGATTCATAATTTTTTCATTCATCACAACAAATTCCGTCTATATATTCTTAAATAAAATATGATGGGAATTATTTTAAAGGAATATCCCCTTAATCCCATCTCATTTCATTATATCAATTTTATTATCATTAATTTTATTATTGATTAGATTCATCGATTGATCTACATCTCCTTTCAGATAGAAAAAATCAAGGAATAAAATTTAATTCCTCGACCATTTATGTATTGAAAAACATTTCTCAGTGAGTTTGATTCATTACTCAGCCACTAGAGGATAAGAATATCCAATAAAATATGGTAGATGTGGTATCATGAAGGACTCAATATAATGTATTTCCATAATTTTTTTATACGGATGTATATTATGATTTAATGTTTTTCTTGAGTATAAAAATTATAATTTCCATTCCATCTACCATAACTTGTGATTTCTCAGGAAGTTAATTTTTATTATTCCCCATCACATTCAGCATTAACATAGTTCTATTGGATTCAAACCATTTATTAAAACCCAAAATAATCATTTGATAAACACTAATAATACTTGGGTAACCTCATAATAAATGGAAATTACTTATAAAATGTCAATATATGACACCTTAGGTTTATCTATATTATTCATGTTCATTACCAAAACTAAAAATTTTATCCTAAACATATATTTATGAATCATATCAAGGTTTTATCATCCTTGTTTCTCATGGATATATAAAAAAATTTTGATTCCAAATATAATGGCACATACATTTCATACAATGATATTAAATCTAAATATAAAAAAATTCAAATTACAACATAACCAGACTAGTAACGTATTGGTTTAGTGTTGTTGGAAACAAGTAAATATAAACAATTGGTTCATAAAAACATCTCAAACCTCTCTTACATATTCATTTATAAATATATCCCTTTTCGAAAAATCTCACATAATAAATTTCTTCTTATCCCATGGAAAATAATTATAAGAAAGGGGTGATATTAGATTCCCAGTAATGGAAAAAAGGTTGATATAAATCATAACATATTAATAAGAGAAAAATAATATGAACATAACATTTGAAAATTATACCTAGTATATAAAAGATCATAATTGTCACGACCCCCTCCCCACAATGTGTACCCCTCCTCGGCTTGTAATGTGAGAAAATAGATAATGACCCTTGAGTCCCACCACCAGTAGGCCCCGGGTTGGCGACTAGCACCGAGGGTGTAATAGAAACAAAAAAAGGAGGCATTAACCTCTAAGAGAACACATGCAGAAAAGAGAGCTAAGATAGATACCAACCAACTCCAACTCAAAACTGAAGTCTAAAAGAAAACCTAAGTGCATATATGTAATTTCATGCAAAAGTACTACAACTGAAAGGGGAAATTAAAATTACCCAATGGAATGTGAAAACAGTAGCGACCACAAGCCCGAACAGCTCCTGCAACCACAAGCTATTAGTAACCAGCCTGATCTCCAACCTGCTCCAAGTGACCTGAAAAAAAGTTTATATATACGTAGTGTGAGTATAACAGTATACTCAGTAGGATCCTCCCCAAAGCCTCTCATGAAAAGGTAAAGAAACCATGTTAAATCACAGTGAACAACAAGTGAAACTAACACATCACCTAAACAGGTATACTAAGTCCCCAACCTCACCATGGCAACTCTCACCAAGTAACGCATACAAGAAGATAGAATATAGTAATGAATATCAAGGGTACCCCACTACTACTTCCCCACTGGTTTTCCACTTTTCCCCAATGACATACGTGCTATGCATCTCTATCCAAAGGCTTGCCCCTATAATTTTGGGCTAAGCTCCACAATCTGCACCACGTGCACCACAAAGGCTTTCTCGCAGACACCTGGCCTAAGCACGACACCATCCTCACAACCAAAAGTAACCAGGTAGTTTCCTAGGGCCACCACAACCTTCATAACGTGTATCATAAGTCGAGTATTATACCTCAATCCATTACATCCCATACTCCGAGTAAGGATCCTCAATCCATCACAGCCTATACACGTTTCACCTATAGTATTTCATAGGATACTATATCCAGAATATATGTGTGTGAATAACCACAATCCATGATAGCCCTCTACACACATATATGGGGTAACTAACCATTGTGCCTAATGGCACAAGTATATACCAAGTGAAGAAAGCGGGGTCAACGGGGGTAGTCATCCATTCACCCTCCCATCAGAATGTTAGGGCAAACACCCCCAGGGATTAGAATCCCTAGGGTGTCAGTTTCCCTTATTGACTGGTGGTGTAGCGTATAAACCCACAAAAAATACAGAATATATATTATAACTCACAACCACACCATGGGCATAACCTAGTTATAGACACAACTACAACTAACGTCTCTCAGAATCCGGGCTGACACTTCTAAGACTAGGTATCAGATAAGAACACAACCATTTAAATGGATTTATTAGATTACTTATTTCCCTTTTTATCAATTCCAATATACGTTAATTAATTCATCAAACATTAATTAACAATGAAATATTTTCACATTAAATTCCATTAGCATCACAGCAAAAATCCAATGTCCCTTTAAAAGTTCTCAACATCATCATTAAGTTCCAAAAAACTCCAACCCCATGGGTTAACATCATTTATTCAAACATTCATTACATAATTACTTTCCCATATTCCCAAGCATTCTAGTAAAGAATCCTATGCTACTAAATATATAGGGGGCTCAACATGGTGAGTAGATGTACTACCCATTGTGTCTTTATCGCCTATAGCAAGATCGTATACTCATTCTCCATTGAGAGGATAAACACGTAAAGAATGTGGCATACCCCACGTGTCTTCACCTTTTTCGGAATAAGGGTAAGCAAGACTAGCTGCCTTGAGCAGTGGGGAAACATAAAGGAGATAAACAACCAATAATCAACAAGCATCCAACAATCACATCCATCCCATTTCATCATCCCTGGTGTCCTCCCTGACACCCACATGCATAAACCAATGCATCTCACCACTCTATCATCCCTGGTGTCCTAACTAACACCCACATAGCGAAACCGGTGCATCCCGCCAATCTAGGCATCATCCGCTACCACAACCACAAATCCTTATTGCCTGCACATATCACAGCATCCATCCATGATCACATCATAGCACAAGCAGCAGGAAAATTAACATCACATCAAATTGAACTCTTGGCCCTTTAACAAGGCATCTAGGCTTCAAACAACAAGCACCAACAGATTTCGGTTTCCCAACTAACTGAATTCATCACATCCATTGGTATCAATTTGATTAACATCAATTTGGATCAAGAATGACAAAAACAACAACCGGATTCGATTACATGTATCTTCGTCTTTAGCCAATTAATAATCAATTAATTCCTGCTTTACATTATTTAACAATTTCATTAAGAACCCCATGCTAACAAGCAAGTCATAGATATCACACTATCTAGAAAATCAATAGGCAACCCGTTATCACAGTACAAAAAAACCACATGTGTTCAAACCAATTGTTTTAATCCAGTTCAAGTATTTAATTAGGTCAATTCCATTGTGATCCATAGGGCTAAATCATGCTAACTCTACAACTGCACATAAACAATTAGAAAATCCATGAATCCCCTACCTCAGTAGTTTTTATGGAAATCACAACGGTCGAAGAACGCCCATGAAGACCGGGCTGATTCTCCATGAATCCTCCTTAGATCCCATCTCCTAACACAACCAATACCAAAGCTCGTCACATTTGACATCCAAATGCTTATATCTACCCATAACTGGCGTAGATCTAAGAAACCGAGAGAAGAGGAGGATTAGATCTAAGTATATCTATGAAACCAAACAAAAAGGATCACATTCCTCGAGAAACCGGCTTCGATTCGAGAAGAGAGGCCTCCGGATCACCTCCAAATCACTTGGGAGAGGTTATTAAATATCCAAGGAAGGGTAATCCTGAGTTATGGTTGATTAGGGGCTTAAAAGATCCATTTAGAGGCTAAAGAGTTCAGATACACAATTTTAGGATCTAACATTAAGTGTTTGTACGGTTAGTCAGCATAGTTTAACAAACCATGCACTAACCGTGTGTTGGCTTCTGCCTTTCCAAACACTCCTCGCATGGTTAGTCCATATGGTTAGACAAACCATATGATAACTGTGCATTAGCCACTGCCTCCAACACCAACCTTGCGCCATTAGACCGCACAGTTTAGGAAAACTGTGCGCCTACTGTGGGAAGTCTATTACCATTCATTTTCAGTTCATGGTCCACCCAAAACACCCCCAAGTCACCTTGACCTCTCAGAACACCACTGGCACCTCATTTCACAATGTAATGAACTGGATAGGTCTGGTCCATTACATCAGATACCTCTCAAAACATTCTCGTCCTCGAAAATTTAAAACTCTCCTAAAGAGAAACGAAACAGGGTCTGAACAACCACCCATTGAGATACCTCTCAAAAGAGAGCAAGAAACCAAAGAAACAAAGGGTTCCATCTCATATACATGAATGTTTTATAACCACATCATCTACAAATGATACCTGAAAGGAGTGAAACATCAAACAGTTCTGGGTACTGAGCATGTATCTATGACTTACGTTTCAAAGTTCTCTCCTCTAAGCCACCGTGTCTCCACAAGACACGAACTAGAGGAATCGAATTCCCATAAAACACCTTATCCCTGCGGTATAGGATCTCCTCAGGTCGGTCTTCAAAGGCTTCATCATCATCAACATTGATCACTCCCCAGTAGATGATGTGAGAGTCGTCATGAAGATAATGAAGGAGCTATGATACATGGAAAACATCATGTATCTAACTCATCTGAGGGGGAAGTGCTACTCGATACGCCACAACTCCAACATGGTCTAAGACCTCGAAAGGCCCAACAAAGTGTGGATAAATCTTACTCCCATGACCAAACCTTCACTACCCACGACGGGGAGTCACCTTCAGAAACACATGATCCCCAACATCAAACTCTAACGGTCTCCTTCTTTGATCGGAATATGATTTCTGACGATCTCGTGCTACCTTCATCCTCTCACGAATCACCTAAACCATCTTTGTTGTGTTCTTCACATGTTCCGTTCTGAGAATTGCATACTCTTTGACCTCAGTCCAGGACAAGGGAGAACGGCATGGTCGGCCATACAAGGCTTCAGACAGCACCATACCGATGGTGGAGTGAAAAATATTATTGTATGCAATCTACACCAAGGGTAAGTGCCTCATCCATGAACCTCCGAAATCAAGAACACAAGAGCGTAATGTGTCTTCAAGAGTATGGATGGTTCGCTCTGTCTGACCATCCATTTGAGGGTGAAAAGTAGTGTTAAGGCATAGTTGAGAACTGAAAGCATGTTGGAGACCTCTCCATACCCTGGAGGTATAATGACGATCTCGATCAAAAAATGATCATCCTTGGGACTCCATGAAGTCTCACCACCTCCTCCACATACTGCCTCGACAAAACATCCATTGAGCTCGACTCCTTTATCTCTATTAAGTGGGCTGATTTTTTCCAAAGATCTACTACCACCCAAATAGCATCATGTCCTCCTAGATCTAGAGGAAACCAGTAACTAAGTCCATTGAGATATCCTTCCACTTCCACTGAGGAATCTCTAATGGCTAGAGAAGACCACGAGGAACACGGTGTTTGACCTTCACCTTCTGGCTGATTAAACATTGAGACACAAACTCTGCAACCACGTGCTTCAGCCTAGGCCTCCAAAACTGACTCCTCAAGAATTGGTAAATCTTTGTCACGCCTGGATGTACTGCTAATGGTGAACTATGGAACTCCCTAAGGATTATATCCCACATCATCATGGGAACAAAATTCCTTCCCTGATACAACACTCGATGTTGTTCATCTTCTAACCAACCATCAGGGGCCTCACCACAAACAAATCGGTCTCTCCAGACCTCCAAATCTATATCCCCTAACTGGGACACTTCCTCCTTCTGCATCAGGGATGACTGTACCATCATCTGAAGAAGACAACCTTTACCACCAACTTCTCCCATATCAAGATGAAATGCTGACAGTTCTTCCAATACTGTCCTAGAATCACCATATTCATGCACTTCATCACTACGTGACTTTTGGATTAGCGGAACAGCTACCACATTCCCCTTTCTAGGTGTATATGATATTTCAATGTCGTATTCATGCAAGAACTCGATCCACTGACGCTATCGTAAGTTCAAGTCATGCTGGGAGCAAACATACCTCAAACTCTTTTGATCTGTGAAAACCACAAATCACTCACCAATTAGGTAATGTCTCCATGACATTAGAGAAAACACCACGGCTTCAAACTCAAGATCATGGGTGGAAGAGTTGTATTCATGGGGATGAAACTGTCGATACCCATAAGAAACAACTGAACTCTGCTGGATGAGAACAGAGCCTAACCCCAGATGTGAAGCATCGCAAAATACATCAAATTGAACTCCATCAGCTAAAAGACAAAGGACTGGATCACTTACTAACTTCTCCTTTAGATACTTGAAAGCTGCCTGACACTGATCAGTCCATATGAATGCTAGATCATTCCAATTCAATGCTGTCAGAGGGGTCGCAACTTGTGAGAAATTGGCTACGAACCTCCTGTAGTAGCCTTCGAGACCATAGAAACTTCACACCTCTGAAACTGTCTTTGGTGCTGCCCAAGACACAACGAATTCTATCTTCTATGGATCCACAACTACTCCATGTTGGGACAGAATATTCCCTAAGAAAAGGACATCTCGAGCCCTAAACACACACTTCAAAAACGTCCCAAATAGATGATGTCGACGAATAAATCCCAAAAAGGCTCATACATGCTCTTCATGCTCCACATCAGATGTGAAGTACACAAGAATGTCGTCGATGAAAACTACCAAAAACATGTCCCGGAACTCATGGAACAAATCATTCATCAATACAATCAATACATCTGGAGCATTCATCATACCAAACGGCATTACAACCAACTCATAATGCCAATGACGACAACAGAAAGAAATCTTAGGGATATTTTCTCCTTTACACACATCTGATGATATCCTGACCATAAGTCGATCTTTGAAAACCATCTTGCGCCCTTTAGTTTATCGAATAAGTCCTCGATCCGCGGAAGAGGTTAGATATTCTTTTTTTTTTCACTTTGTTTAAGCGACGATAATCGACACACAGCCGAAAACTGCTATCGGCCTTCATCATGAACAAAACGGGTGCACCCCACAGTGACACACTCAGCAGAACAAAACCACACTAAAAGAGACCATCAAGATATATTCGTAGCTCCCGAAACTCATAAGGGGGCATCCTATATGGAGACATAGTGATAGGAGATGCTCCGGGATGTAGCTCGATCCCAAACACTATCTCTCAATGAGGGTATAAGGCTATAACCTCTTACGGAAAAACATAAGGGTACTCCTCGATGACCCTAGGAAATGCCAACTTCGGACCAATAAAGAACTCAACATCATCTTGTCCATCAAGGATGATAAGGTTGGAACGCACCTATGACCCATCCAAGGATCTTGCTCACCAACAAAAACCACATGTTCTCCATCTGCTCCATGGAAAACGACCTTCTTCCTGAAGAAATCTATAAAACCCTACACTGAAAACAACAAATCCATGCCAAGGATGACATCATATGGTTGTATTCATAATCATAGGAAATATCCACAACAGTGGTGTTTCCCCAACACTAGCTCACAGTCTCATCATGCTTCAAAAAAGTCAGCTCAACCTCTATCTAGCGCAGTCAACGCCAAGGGAACTTGAAGCCTCTCTACATCATGTCCCAAATAATTGACAAGGGTAGGGGATATGAAGGAGTGTGTCGCTCCTGAATCAAATAAGGCATACACTAAGGTAGAAAAAAATCAAAGGGTGCCTCAAATGACATCTATCTCTTCTGGTGTGGTCAACGCTAGAGCATGAAGGTGACCACGACCTCATCCATTTCCTCTCTCAACCTAACGACAACCACTACCACGGCCGCGCTCTGCTCTCTAAGGACGGGGAGCATCATGGGGCTGTCCTCTACCTACCCCTATCTACTCTCCGCAGATCTAAAGCAGGTGAAAAATGCTGCTATTGTTGCTGCCTCGGATGGAACTGCCTCAAGGGAGGAACCTAGAGTGTAGTGCCCGGTGCACGATGACTACTCTGAATGGTCTGGCACTCCCGCTGCTGATGGATAGGACCACCACAAGAAAAACAAGCACCCAGTCCCTAGGTATAGGTTAGAGAGTTTCTGCCTCTAGAGAAACGAGACGTGAAGGGATGGGCCCTAACCCCGGCTAAAGGGAATCTCTTCTGTCCTGAAAACCGGGAACCCTGGACCACAACTCTGCTTCATGAGGAATCATGCTGATTCCCCTCTCATGATGATCTAGTCCTATCCAAAGTCATCTCGACAACCTCTACCCTCTCTAGCACCTCAATATATGTTTTCAGCATAATTTGGGTGACCTGGCGTTGGACCTCTGCACGCAAAGCCTCCTCAGAATGCCTATCCTTGGCCTCCTTATCTGGTAACAGGTCTGAAGCATATCGTAAATGGTTCCTGAAATAGATTCCTAACTCTCGAACACTGGAGCTCTCCTATTGAATGCTAAGAAGCTCTTGGCGACTGGAAACCTTTGCAGTTGAGGAAAGAAACTCCACTCTAAAATTGTCTTGAAACTCCTCCCATGAGATCGCTAACTCCTCACAATCCTTGAGAAATAAGAACCACCACTACCTTACTGCTCCACGCAGCATCGTCATAGCCAACGACACCCAGTGCTCAATCTGAGCATGGATCGAACTGAAGCCTATCTGGACCTCCTCCCTCCATTCTTCCGTGATTGCATCTGAAATGAATCCATTGTACTTCTACAGACTCTAGAGCGGAAACTCTCGGAGTGTCTTCCACCAAGGGTCATCGTCTTCAACCTCTACCCTGCGGCGACCTTCTAGAACAGCCTGCTGGACATCTTCTATGCAAACCTGATGATGACGTCGACCTGGAGCCATACCTGCAAAATAAAAAACACTTCGAGCTCATATGCCTGGAATATAGAAGACCCAACATTTATTAATTAAATTTTTTCTTTTATTCATTTTATGTTAACTGATACCATGATCTACCCATTCAAACACAGACACAAAAAAGAATGATGCATGATCCTTTCCTAGGTCTCTACCCTGCAACTAGTATCACCCCGTTTAGTAGCCATTGTAAACATAACGGTCCATACATCTGATCATAGGGGGGCCCTAAAAGCCTATGTCTTTTTCGGTCTATAGTGTTTACCTCACTTGATAAACATGAAAGGCACAATTTCCCTACCAACCCATGTAACCTCACCTGTGCCTAACTCCAAACTCCACCCTATACCTCAACCAGACCTCTGATACCACTCTATAATGACCCCCTCCCCACAAAGTGTACCCCTCATAGTCCAACATTCTGAGAAGGGAGATATTGACCCCCGACCCAGGTTCACATATGAAGTTTCATGAGAAATTAGTACAACAGAAAGGGGGAATTTCAAGTACCCAATGGAAAGTAAAGACAGCAGCGACCACAATCCCGAACAGCTCCTCCAACTACAAGCTAGTAGTAACCAGCCTGATCTCCAACAAGCTCCATGTGACCTGAAATACAGTTTATATATATGTACGATGATTATAATAGTATACTTAGTAGGATCCTCCCCAAAGCCTCTCATAAAATGGTAAAGAAATCCTGATAAATCACAGGGAACAACAAGTAAAACTAACACGTCACATGAATAGGTATACTATGTTCCCAACCTAACCATGGATACTCTCACTAAGTAACACATACAATAATATAGCATATAGTAAAGAATATCAAGGGTAACCCTCTACTACATCCCCAATGGTTTTCCGATTTTCACCAATGACATACGTCATGTGCATCTCTCTCCAAAGGATTGCCCGTATAAACATGGTCTAAGCTCCACAATCTGCACCACGTGCACCACAATGGAATTCCAACAGATACCTAGGCTTAGAACAACACCATTTTCATAAACAAAAGTAACCAGGTAGTTTCCAGGAGCCACCACATCCCACATATTGTGTATTATACATCGGGTATTATACCTCAAGCCATTACAACCCATACTCTGAGTAAGGATCCTCAAGCCATCACAGACTATACATGTTACACCTATAGTAGTCCATATGATACTATATCCAGAATATATGTGTGTGAATAACCACAAGCCAATACAACCCACTACCCACATATATGGGGTAACTAACCGTTGCGCCTAATGGAACAAGTATCTACCAAGAGAAGGGAGCGGGGTCAAAGGGGGAAGTCATCCATTCACCCTCCCATCGGAATGTTGGGGAAAACACCCCCTAGGGGTCAGAATCCTTAGGGTGTCAGTATCCCTTATTGACAAGGTGGAGAAGCGTATAGAAACACAAAAAAGTACAGAATATTTTATAACTCACAACCACACTATGGGCATAACCTTTTATTTGAAACATCTACAACTAACATCTCTCAGACTCCATCCTGACACATTTAAGATGAGGTATCCTATAAGAACACTACCATTTAAAGGCCTATATTATATTACTTCATTCCTTTTTTATTAATTACATTTTAAGTTAATTAATTATTCAAAAATTAATTAACCATGAACAATTTCCACATTAAATTACAATAACATCACAACTAAAATCCATTGTCCCTTCAAAGGTTCTCAAACTCATCATTATGTTCCAACAATCTTCAACCCCATGGGCTTACATCATTTATTCAAACATTCATTACAGATTTACTTTCCAATATTCCCAGGCATTCTAGAAAAGAATCCTATGCTACTAAACACACAGAGGCTCAACACGGTGAGTAGATGTTCTACCTGTCGTGTCTTTTCCACCTATAGCAAGAGCGTAGACCCATTCTCCCTTGAGAGGATAAACCTGGAAAGCATGTGGCATACCTCGTATGTCTTCGCCTCCTTCGAAAAAAGGGTAAGCAAGACTAGCTTCCTTGAGGAGTGGGGAAAATTAAATAAGATAATCAACCAATAATCAACAAGGATCCAACAATCACATCCATCCTATTCCATCATCCCCGGTGTCCTCCCAGACACCCACATGCATAAACTGATGCATCTCGCCACTCTATTAGCTCTGGTGTCCTCCCTAACACCCACATGAATAAACTAGTGCATCTCACCACTCTAGGCTTCATCCGATGCCATAACCACAAAGTCCCTATGCCCCCACATATCACAACATCGATCCAATATCACATCACAACACAAGAACCAGGAAAATAAACATCGCATCAAATTGGTATTTTCACCCTTAACAAGGCATCTAGCCTTCAAACAACAAGCACCAATAAATTTCATTTTCCTAACCAACTGAATTCATCATGTACATCGGCATCAATTTCATTAACATCAATTTGGATCAACAGCAACAGCAACAATAACAACCAGATTCATTTACATGCCTCTTTATCTTTATCCAATTAATTATCAATTAATTCCGGATTTACGTTATTTTTCAATTTCTTCAAGAACCCCATACTAACAAGAATGACATAGATATCACACTATCTAGAAAATCAAGAGGAAAATAATTATCATGGTACAAAGAAACAACATGTGATCAAACCAATTATTTTAATCTGGTTCAAGTATTTAATTAGGTTAATTTCATTGTGATCCAATGGGATAAATCATACTAACTCTACGATTGCACATAACAATTAGAGAATCCATGAATCCCCTACCTCAATGGTTTTGACAGAAACCACAATGATCGGAGAACGCCCAAGAAGACCATGCCGATTCTCCATGAATCATCCTTAGATCTCCTCTCCTAACACAACCAAGACCAAAGCTCATCACATTTTACATCCACATGCTTAGATCTACCCATAATGGGCATAAATCTATAAAACCGAGAGATGAGGAGTAGATCTAAGTAGATCTAATAAACCAAACAAAAAGGAGCACTAACCTCAAGAAACCGGCTTCAATTCGCGAATAGAAGCCTTCAGATCGTCTCCAAAATTCTTGGGAGAGGTTCTTCTATCTACAAGGAAGGTTAATCCCGAGTTATGGCTGATTAGGGGCTTAAATGAACCATTAAGTAGAAAAAGAGTTCAGATCCAAAATTTTAGGATCTAACTTTACGTTCCTGCACGTTTAGTCCACCCAGTTTAACAAATAGTGCACTAACCGTGCATTGGCTTCTAGCATGACAAACATTCCTCACATGGTTAGTCCACACGGTTAGACAAACCATGCGCTAATTGTGCTTTAGCCACTACCTCCAACACCAACCTTGCACGGTTTGGTCATTTGGTTTTGGCAAATTGTGCGCCTCCCATGCGAAGTCTATTACCCTACATTTTCCCTTAATGGTCCACCTAAACACACCCCTAAGTAACCTTGACCTCCCAATCTCCTCCAGCACCACATTTCCTAAAGGAATGGACCTGAGAGGTCTGGGCCATTAAAATAATCATGAGTAATGGAATAAATCATAGAATTTAGTATTTCATAATCAAAAAATAATAATATAATATAACACAAATATCAATGATTTTGACATGAAACCTGAAATTTGGTCACACACATAAAATTATAACATTATGAACATGTATAAATAGAAACAGGTTAATCGATTATGTTTTGGAAATTAATCTAGGACAATACATAAACATATATATTAAATATATATCCACGCATAATCTAACCACATGAAATATAGATCCAGATATGAAATTATAGACAAGAAAAAAATTACCCCTCATAAACATAAGGACATTAAAACCAGTTCCATTCATAAAATTGTGACCATGAAATCAGGTTCATGCATATTATATTTACCACATGAGATATCCATCATTACCCAATACATATGATGGATATATAGGTCTGACTTATCACCCAATTAAAACAATACATATGTATTCCACAAGAACATATATTATTCATCACATTGAACCCCATGTAATGAAATGAGCTTCATAATGAATTTATCTTAACTAAACTCATGGTGTTGAAATATGATTCATAAAAATAATGAAATCATAATATTAAACAATCCTAAAATTTTTGATCATATTACAGTTGAATAATATCACCAATAAATTATAATTAACATCAAATAAATTTATAATATATTGATGGTAATTTTAAAAGACCACAATCAGTAATTCTTATGAAAAATATCCTTTCAATTTGGAAATTAGTTTTAAAAACATCATGTGATTATAAAAAAATATAAAAATAATACTTTATATTTATAATGTATGCTTTAAAGAATTATATAATTTTAAAATAATGAAATCTATATCATTCCATGTGTGATTAAAAAAATCTCTATATATTTGTCATAAAATTCATAAAGAACTGCACTTAGAAAAAATAAGATTCATTTCAAAACATTTGGTAAAATATGATAAAATAGAAAAAATTGGTTTAAAATATCAAATAATATAGGAAAAATTGGAATCAACGTTAGAAAAACATGGGTATTGAATAAAAATAGTGTTTTAAATGAATTAATAAAAATAAAAAAAAATAAATTAAAATCCCATAAAAATATATTATCATTTAAGTCATAATTAATTAAATAAATTTATTATGGGTATTATTTTTAAATACACTTGATTATAGAAAATAATATATAATATAATTAAACCATAAAAAATAATATCATGGAATAATAAATAATATAGACACATAACCCAATGAATGTAAATCGTGTTAAGAATTCTCTAACATTGTAATCAATCAAATCATATGAATCATAAAAGTAATAATTTTGTAATAAATCATTGGATAATATTATTATAATGTTATTCATGACATTATAGATTAATGGTTAGTATATACGCCGCACATAAGAAATAAAAATGAAATTTCTATTAATTCACTTATATATTTTTACAAGTCCAACATATATTTTTTATTTCATACATTAGGATGATTCATTTGATAAAATATTAAAAAAAATTACTATAATTTTGAAGCTCTCTTGAACATAATGAACTTGTTTCATTTTATTTAATATTATGCTAATATTTTAGTTTCAGAACAATAAATATGTTATTATATATATATATATTGAAATCTAATTTGGAAATAATAATAATGTTATTATTGGAAATGAAGTTGTTAATGTAAAACAAAAAATCATTATTCAGGGATATGGTCAACCGAACTAATTTGGACTGTAGTTTTGTTTCATTGAATAAGAGGATGTCATAAAAGGGAAGGATATAATATATTCCATTAGAATTGTAAAATTACAGTATGTATATACATTTTTATTTATTATTCATTTATGTATATAGAATGTGAGTAGAATTTCTAAGAGGAAAATAAAATTATAGTGGTGGTTTTAGAAATTACTTCTCTAATATCACTTCTTAGAAGGATCCCTTAATGTCCATGAAACTCGTATTTTTATGAGTCAAGAAGCACATGTATGTGGGTAAAGTTGGGAGGATAGGTTTTTTTAGATATTTTAGCAGCTTAAGGGAATGTTAGAATATCATGCACAGTTAGTGACGGTATTTATACTTGATGAGGGGTGGCCAGAATTGATTAAATAGTGATTATTTTGTATTTAAATGCTAACATGTATTTGTTGAATTAATCCAGAATTAGAATGATAATTGATGTAATAAACTTTTTTATAGTATACATAATAATAGATAACCAGTTGATGTTTTATTTATAGGTATTTTTAGATTTTACCTTTTAATGATAACTCATTTCATTATTCAACCTATACTTTGGTAAATCATTTTTTCCGCATTGTAAATTTTTTTATGATTAAAAATTAAAATTAAATAAATAATTTATATTAAACATATAACTAAAAATATATAATCTATTTTATAAAGTTAAAATCATATAATTGGTAAAAGTATATTTATTATAAAACTTGTATATATAATAAAATTGTGGGCATTCAAGAAGTGTAATTTTCAAGAAAAAATGATTTTATACAAACATTATGACTGATAATTATCATTGTTCAAAATTATATTAATTTTTAATATCATTTATTATATAAATTCCCTTTAAAATATTCCCTATTAAGTATTATTTTAATTAACTAATAAAGGTGAAATATTTTCTACTTTAAAATTTATTTTTTGAAAAATCACATTTTTAATACACAAAAGAAAACATATTATAAAAAATCGAATGTCAAGGTAAAAAAATAATGCATATTAAATGTAATTAAATAAATCTAATATTAAATTAAAACATTTTCACAACATATTGGTACTTGTAAATTTCTTAATTTAGGGAAAATAAAGGACATTTCTACAAAAAACGGCATTTTTCATTATTCAATGAAAATATAATATTTTATAAATATTATACGAAATTTATCCTAATATTATCTTTAATATTTTTATAAAATTATTTGTTAATTATATGAAAAAAATTCTAAAATTGTTAAAATTCAATGACATTTATTTTCATAAAAAAACTCTGTTTGAAAAAATAATATATTTTAAGAACAAAATGAGTTTACTAAAAATTATTTTTTACATGATACGATTAAATTAATATATTAAAACCAGTTTACAATTATATTTTTCATAATGTCTTTAATAATATACATGACCAAAAATTTAATTTTTCGGTTATAATGGTCATGTTAAAATAATAACATTTAAGAGTTTTCTTAAGATCAGTGTTCTGTGAATTGTATGTTATAGAAAAGATTAAATATATATTAAAAAAATACGTAAAACGATATCATGGGTGTTATAGTAAGGGTTTTATTATATTTTATTATTTAATACATAATTGAATGTAGAATATTATGAAATAAAATGAAGATATTTGTTATTATAATTACCTTCTCTAAGAGAAACCCCATTTAGATCTCTTCCCACCGACCTTAGGGTTTGTATTTTGGGAGACCAACAACATTAAAATGTGTTTACATATTCCATGGATTGTTTTTGGGGGGGTTATTTTGACAAAAATATATTGAGAGGTGTGGATAAGTCACTCAAGTGAGTTCCATTATTTTTGTGGGAAGGATCCCTCTAGGGAAATATAATGAAATTTCCATGAAAAATAATAAATAATAATGTAATTCCAATTTCACATGATTCCAAGTGAAATTATATTAAATTTATCAATGGATATGAACTAAATAAATCTTTAAAACTATATTTTTATAATATTTTAGTGCTTTTTAACACTCATCTTCTATGTTTAATCCCAATAAACCATTTTTACCTTAACCATTGTAATTAATGTTTAGTGTTTTAGCTATTAATTTCTCTTAATAATTTTTTCACCTTATTTGATAATATAAATTATTATGATTCCAAGTATATAAACCATAATTACAAATTGAAATTAGATAAGTGGAATAATTCAATTTAAAATTATACTCACAGACAAGATAAAAAGATGGGCTTCTAAAAATAAATATCATAACTGTATATGATTTTAAGCAACGAATCGAATATGAAATTTATAAAAATTAACCAAATTATTTATATTATTTTATTATTTAACAAACTATATTTCAAAAAAAATTATAATGCAATTCATACTAGATATTCATTAATATAAATCAACAGTTTTCAATTAAAATTACCATTTTTCACTATTATTTGTAAGATGTAACATTTTAGGAAACATCTAAAAAATCACCATAATATAGCATTAATTTTTTAATATTATAAATTTATTATATTTTATCAAATATATTTTATTAATGTGGTATGATTTAATATTTAACTATGTTTACATATTCAAACTAAACCATCTTTTAGAATAAAATACATTTTTTAAAAAATATGTTTTATTTACCAGAAACTTAATTTATATCTAATAAATAGTTAACCATAATTTTCTTAATTTAGTTAGTAGTATTTCTTACCTAAAGATTAATATGTTGTTCATAAAATTTTAATATATTAATGTTTATTTATACTTGGGATTGAGTGTTCTTTTACCTATCTGATATATTACATTTCAAGAAATATATTTCGTAGGTTATATTAGCTCGGTCTTTCATATCACATACCGAATAAAATAAAAAAATCTTATTCTAAAATTTTTATGTTATATATGACACTGAAATTTATATTCCTAACACAATGGGAGATTGAGATGGGAATATCGTGGCAATACATTCTTGTGTAACTCATGTTTCAAACCGATACTTGAATCATGGGGAAAAAATCACCCTAACAAGAAAAAAGATTTTATCAATAACTATATTAAAAATTCCCACTAACAATATATGTACATTAAATTCATTAATATTCATTGAAATGGATCAAATATATTGAAAATGATATGTTATATCCTTCTCTTCTCTAATAAAGAGAAGGTCATGATGGTTGTTTGTCATATAGATGGAGAAGCTGATTGGTGGTAACAATTGATTAACAATTTGAAACCTAAGGAGGTGATTGATGTAACAATGGGGAAGATAGGTTTTTAAATGTTTTTTAAAAAATATATTACTCTCATTATCTTAAAAAAATTAGATATGGATATCATTATTATTATGAAAAATTACGATGAATCCATGAGCGCACATGAGTAAAACATAACAATACATGCACAGTAAGACTTTATCATTTTAATTTATAATAAATTTAATGTAACCCTATGATTTGTTGGTATAATAAATTTTCGGTGAAAATAATTTTTCATTTATGAATTTTTATTCTTTAACGTAAATTTTAAATGTTCCCGTAAAATTGAAATTGATATTAGTGAATCTAAAATGTCTCATAGGTCTATAGATAATAAGGGGAGAATATATTCTAATTCTATTGGTTTGTTGAAAATTACATATATTGAAAAGAAATTATAACATCACACATTCAATTTTTTTTGGAAGAATATTCTCTAAAATATACAACATGTAAAATTTAAATAAATTAGGTTTTAGGAAAGAAAGGAAACTAGATAGATATTTTCGATGGGAGAAACCCACCAATGTGATGGAGGAAAGGAATTTTATATTCAACACTAATTCTTTTGTATTGTATTTTAAAAAATGAAATAGGTAACTATAATATTCATGCACTAATCTAAGGGTTTTCAGTTTCAACCGATGAAAATATTCTCTATGTATTATATAGAAAGTTTGAGCTAATAACATCACAACTACATAGGTGGATCCTGACTATGATGGTCTGATAGTTACAATAGTAATTTATTCATGTATATCATATGTTTTATTTTATTTTTGTTCTATATAAAAAATCATATCATGAATGTTTTGAATATGTATTACAACACCACAAAAAAATTTTGAATCTGATATATCATTGATAATATAAATAATTTATTTACAAAATATAAATCTTTTAACCTCCCCATACCAATGTTTGTGGGATAAATTTATTATAAAAACAGTTTCTACAAAATTAAATTTAATTAGATGATTTTCTATTAATGGATTGTATTTACATGTATATATCTAAAATAAATTGACTACTGAGGGAAACTGACATTAGTTTTGAAAATTAAACTCTAATTCAATACTAGTGAAAGGTGGTAGATGAATCTTTATTTTTTATCATCATCTAAAGAATATATATTATTACATTGTGATAATGTTTATCTATCTCAAATGATTGATACTATCTGGAATATAATTCATTACGACATACCCATTGTAATGGGATTTTCCTATGTTTTTCTTGAATAATTGCTTTCCATTACACCTATATAATATTATTAGTTATCAATCAATATTATTCTCATGATTTTACAATATCATTGAATATTTATAGACTTGAATTTTTTTTACTTAAGGAGATGAAGAATCAACTATACGTTAATCAATATAACGGATTTATTTTACCATGTTATTCCCCATAGGATGCATTGGTCCACTTCAATAAGAAGAATGATCCATCATTGTACATTTACATTAATCATCATTAACTAAAAAAATCAGGATAAAGAAAAATTATCCCTGACCAGTGATTGTTAAAATATTGGAACATTATTTAAGATCTTATTACTTATATATACTGGATCTTCATTCAATATATTATCAATTATTTTTGAAGATGGAGGATATCCCCAGGACTAATTTTCATACAATTTAAAGTAAATATATGTTCATTGGGATTCCATTTTTACTAAGTAATTCTAAAAAAATATTCATGAAAATAATGAATATTGTTTATTGGGATTAATTGTAAAACATTCTTATTGTCTTCATAGATTATATTCTAATATAATAAAAATTAAATGTGGATCATGTTGAGCATTTGGATGTTGTAGACCATTCAGAATGAAAATATGTATGAAAATTATATAAAATGTATGTTTTAGATCAAAAAGTTATTATTCCTATGGAATGTTATTGCATAAATGGTGATATCTTTGGATCCATAAAAATATTGGTAATTATAAGATAGAAAAATCCAATATATATGAACAAATTCATTATTTTCTTACATGAGTTTTCTAATATCTTAGATATTTGTTGAACCTTTCATGATTTTCAAACCAACATAGCAAGATAATATAAAAGGGGTTAATTTTTTCATGACTAATGAATGAAAACCAAGAATTAAAGAGTTCATTTAGAGGATAACCATTTCAATTCTTATCACATTACCCATTAGTGGGGAATGTTTTTTGATCAAAAAAATGCATCTAAAATGAGCTCAGAATGTGTACTTGTGAAAAAATAACAATGTGCTTATCAATTCCATCTATTAACGATCCATTAAAAAAATTCCAAAAATATTATCTTAAATTATCATTGTTGAAATTCTCATTGAACATTTTGAATAATTATATTTATTTAGAGAATTTTGATATATAAATTTATAATAAAAACCTCAATTATATATTCACACAAAAGGACCACAGTAGTAAAAAAAGGATGATATAGATGATCAAGGATTATGAATGTTCAATCCATTACCATATTGGGGAGGTGAACAGAGTGGTAGATGTTATTTTTAGAAAGGAGCATGTATCTCTATACATTTTTAGGATATCAAGTGATATAATATTCATGGAAATGTGGAGAATACACATGTGAATTATAAAAGAAAATTTATCCTAACTATCACAAATGACCACTCAAACATTTATTCTTCATAGGATCATGGAGGCATCGATGGATTATGATGTTCTATAAAAAAGAACAAAATATTATATATTTTATCTTTTCTACTGATGGAAATATAAAGTATGATTCCTAGAAACGTGTCCCATAAAAACTATCACTAAATGTGGAAGTTCATCATGATTCAAATGGATCGTCCTTTACTAATCTTCTAGCAATCACTAATATGTAGAGATATTTGAAGAAAATCCTCTTATGGGATAAAAAGAAGTGGAATATTGTAGAATTTATGTCATGATGCCTGGTATTCCATCAATTCAATGATGAACGAAATATGTCAAATGGGATGTTTCAACCATTTCACGTAACTATTTTGAAATGGGAAAACATGACAATGAATTAAAAAATAATTATCGTCTGGACCCCTAAAAGAAGTAATTTTTAATGGGTAGTAGTCCATTTTATACCAGGTATGTATAGTTCTTTCCTATCAAACTAAATGTATATATTGAACAAATTTCCCTGATATACTCAAGGGATGTCGTAATACTATGTTGAGTAACACAATGTAATGAATATGATTGAGATTTGATGTTCAACTCATGTTTCTAGAGAAGACATTATAAATCATTACATAAATAGATGAGTTTCATTAAAAACTATCAGACTCAAATGGATAGTCAGTTTGAGTGAACCATTAAAGCTCTATAATATGTTTTCATATCATGTTTAATGGATTTAAATGGATGTTTGGATCAACACATTTCACTAGTTCAATTTCCATACTATAACAGTTTATATTCTATCATTAAAATATCACCTTAATAGTTTCTTTAATTGAAGTGGTATGAGACTCAACCATACAGGAATGAAGTTAGAGAGTTTAATTTGATGGGGCCTGATATTATACATGTGATTAAATATAAGATTCACAATATTCAGCCTCATATGAAATCCACACACAGTTTATAGAAAATATATACAAATAATCATCATTGATATCTAGTGATTGATGTAAGAGGTAAATGTTTCCTCCATATATCACCATAGATGTGATTATGGTAATTTGGGAAGAATGGAAAATATATTCTAATATACATGGTCCCATTTATGATCCTTGATCCCATTAGAGCTGTGGCCTATCGATTACCACACTCATGTTACCTCTCTCAAGTACATTATGTTTTCCATTTACCCCACATGACGAAGTTCATACTAGATCCCTCACATGTATTGAATCCATATGTAGTACCTTTGGGGAATTATATTTTATATAAGGAATGACTAATAATGTTCTTCAATCAGGGATAAAAAATTCAATGAAACAAGAAAGCAAACCTAGTCAACGGGTTGTGGTAGAACCAAAAGTTGGAAGAAGTCACATTGGATTGGGAAACAACCACATGTTAGAAGATGTCACTTGGGAGCTAGTAGTATAAATTAAACCTAAGTACCCTAATATAATTTACTACATGAATTAAATTTTTTGGGTGGAAATTTTGAATTGGGAATGATGTAATGAACTAACAATTTTTTCATGAAATTTCTTTTTTAAATTATTATATTACATATTAAGAAATGAAATTAATGGAAATACCTGATCAATTTTGGTAACATAGGTGTGTTTTAAGTCATATACATTAAAAATTAAAAGAACATTATGTTTCATACCCCCAGATGTGAAGCATCTCAAAATACATCAAATTGAACTCCCTCAGCTAGAAGACAAAGGACGAGATCACTTACTAACTTCTCATTTAGATACTTGAAAGTAGCCTGACAATGATCAGTCCATTTGAATGCATGATCATTCCTATTCAAAGCTATTAAAGGGGTCGCAACTTGTGAGAAATTGGCTACGAACCTCCTGAAGTAGCCTGCAAGTCCACGGAAACATCACACCTCTGAAACTATCTTGGGGGCTGCCCAAGACACAACAGATTCTATCATCGATGGATCCACAACTACTCCATGTTGGGACATAATATGCCCTATGAAACAGACATCTCAATCCCAAAACTCACACATCAAAAACTTCCCAAATAGCTGATGTCGATGAATAACTCCCAAAAAGGCTCATACATGATCTCCATGCTCCTCATCATATGTGGAATACACAAGAATTTCATTGATGAAAACTACCAGAAACATATCCTGGAACTCACGGAACACATCATTAATCAATCCAATGAGTACAGCTGGAGAATTCGTCACACCAAACGGCATTACAACGAACTCATAATGCCCATGAAAACAAAGGAAAGCAATCATTGGGATATCATCATCCTTTACACACATTTGATGATATCCTAACCATAATTCGATCTTTGAAAACCATCTTGCACCCATTAGTTGATAGAATAAGTCATCGATCCGAGGATGAGGATAGAGATTCTTTATTGTCCCTTTTTTTAAGGGATGATAATCGACACACATCCGCAAACTATTTTCGGCCTTCTTCATGAACAAAACTGGTGCACCCCACAGGGACACACTCGGCAGAACAAAACCGCACTAAAACAGACCATCAAGCTGAATTCGTAGCCCCCGGAACTCAGATGGGGCCATCTTATATGAAGACATAGTGATAGGAGACGCTCGCGGATGTAGCTCGATCCCAAACACTATCTCTCATCAGGGGTATAAAGCTATAACCTCTTATGGAAAAACCTATGGGTACTTCTCTATGAGAATAGGAAATCCCAACTTTCGAACCAATGAAGGACTCAACATCATCTTGTCCATCAAGGATGATAAGGATGGAACGCACCTATGACCCATCTGAGGATCTCACTCACCAACAAACACCACCTGTTCTCCATCCACACCATGGAACATGAACTTCTTCTTGATGAAATCCATTATATCATGCACTGAAAACAATCAATCCATGCCGAGGATGACATCTTATGGTTGTATTCATAAACATATGTGATCTCCACAATAGTGATGCTTTCCCATCACTAGCTCACAGTCTCTAAATGCTTCAAACAGGTCAGCTCGACCTCCAACTGGCGTAGTCAACGCCAAGGGAACTGGAAGCCTCTCTACCTCATTTCCCAAATCATGGACAAGGGTATGGGATATGAAGGAGTGTGTCTCTCTTGAATCAAAAAAGGCATACACCAAGGTAGAAAACAATCAACAGGTGCCTCAAAAGACATCTAGCTCGTCTTGTGCTATCAACGCTAGAGGATGTAGCTGACCACGACCTCATCCACATCCTCTCTCACCCTAATGAAGACCACTACCACAATCACTCTCTGCTCTTTAAGGACAGGGAGAATCATGGGGAAGCCCTCTGCCTACCCCATCTACTCTCTACTGATCTAAAGATGGTGAAAACTGCTACTACTGCTGTCTCGGCTAGAACTGCCTCAAGATAGAAACCTAGAGCATAGCGCCCGGTGCACGATGACTACTCTGAAATGTCTGGAACTCCCTCTACTGATGGCCAGGACCACCACAAGAAAAACAAGAACCTGATCCCTCGGCATAGTTCAGAGAGTTGATGCCTCCCGAGAAACGATACGTGAAGGGCTGGGACCTAACCACAGCTAAAGGGAAACCCTTCTCTCCTGAAAACCGAGAACCTCGGACCACAGCTCTACTTCGTGAGGAATCATGCAGATTCCCCTCTCGTGATGATCCAGTCCAATACAAAGTCTTCTCGACAACCTCTAACCTCTCCAGCACCTCAATATATGTTTTCATCATAAATTGGGTGACCTGCATTGGACCTCTAGATGCAAAGCCTCCTGAAAATGCATCTCCCTGGCCTCCTTATCTAGTAATAGGTCCAAAACATATCGTAAATGGTTCCTAAAATAGATTCCTAACTCTCTAACACTGGAGCTCCCTTGTTGAAGGGTAAGAAGCTTCTGACGACTAGACGCCTTTGCAATTGAGGAACGAAACTCCACTCTAAAATTGTCTTGAAACTCCTCCCACGATATCGCTAACTCCTCACAATCCCTGAGGAACAAGAACCACCACTACCTTACTGCTCCACACAGCATCGTCACAGCCAAGGACACCTAGTGCTCAATCTGAGCATGGATCGAACTGAAGCCTTTCTAGACCTCCTCCATCCAGTCTTCTATGACTGCATCTAAAATGAATCCCTCGTACTTCTGCAGACTCTAGAGCTGAAACTCTCAAAGTGTCTTCCTCCAAGGTTCATCATCTTTAACCTCTACCATGCAGCGACCTACTAGAACAGACTACTGGACATCTTCTATGAAAACCTAATGAGGACGTCAACTTGGATCCATACCTGCAAAATAACAAACACTTAGAGCTCATTTTCCTGTAATATGGATGACTCTACATTTATTATTTAATTTTTTTATTTTATTCATTTTTTGTTAATCGATCCCATGATCTACCCATTCAAACACAGACACAAAGAAGAATGATGCAGGATCCTTTCCTAGGTCTCTACCGTGCAAATAGTATCACCCCATTTAGTAGCCATTGTAATCATAATGGTCCATACTTCTGATGATAGGGGTCCCTAAACGCCTATGTCTTAGTCGGTCAATAGTTTTTACCTCACTTGATAAACATGAATGGAATAGTTTCCCTACCAAACCATGCAACCTCACATGTGACTAACTCCAAACCCCACCCTATCCCTCAACCAGAACTTTGATACCACTCTGTCACGACCCCCTCCCCACAATGTGTACCCCTCCTTGTCCGGCAATGTGAGAAGGGAGATAATGACCCTTGAGTCCCACCTCCAGTAGGCCCTGGGTTGGCGACTGGCACCAAGGGTATAATTAACACACAAATGGGAGGCAGTATCTTCTAAGAGAACACATGCGGAAGAGAGAGATAAGATAGACACCAACCAACTCCAACTCATAACTGAAGTGTAAAATAAAACCCAGGTTCACATATGTAATGTCATGAAAAAGTAGTACAATTTAAAGGGGAAACAGCAAGCACCTAATGGAAAGTTAAAACAGCTGTGACCACAATCCCGAATAGCTCCTGCAACCACAAGCTAGTAGTAACCATCCTGATCTCCAACCTACTCCATGTGACCAGAAAAACAGTTTATATATATGTACGATGAGTATAACAGTATACTCAGGATGATCCTCCCTGAAGCCTCTCATGAAATGGTAAAGAAAGCATGCTAAAGAACAGTGAACAACAAGTGAAACTAACACATCACATAAATTGGTATACTATGTTCCCAACCTCACAAGGGATACTCTCACCAAGTAACGCATAAAACAATATAGCATATAGTAAAGAATATCAAGGGTAACCCACTACTACTTCCCCAATGGTTTTCCGCTTTTCCCCAACGACATACGTCATGTGAATATTTCTCCAAAGGATTGACTGTATAAACTTGGGCTAAGATCCACAATCTGCACCATGTGCACCACAAAGGCTTTCCCGTAGACACCTAGGCTTAGCACCACACCATCCTGACAAACAAAAGTAACCAAGTAGATTTCAGGAGCCACCAAATCCACATAATGTGTATCATACATCAGGTATTATACCTCAATACATTACAGCACATACTCCGAGTAAGGATCCTCAAGCCATCATAGCCTATACACGTTACACCTATAGTAGTCCATACGATACTATATCTAGAATATATGTGTGTGTGAATAACCACAAGACAATACAGCCCTCTACACACATATATGGGGTAATTAACCATTGTGCATAATGGCAACTGTATCTACCAAGAGAAGGGAGCGGGGTCAAAGGGGGTAGTCATCCATTCACCCTCCCATCGGAATGTTGGGGAAAACACCCCTCTAGGGATCAGAATCCCCAGGGTGTTAGTTTTCCTTATAGACAGGCTAGAGTAGCGTATAGAAACAGAAAGAAGTAAGGAATATATTATAACTCACATCCACACTATGGGAATAACCTAGTCTTAGACACAACTACAGCTAACGACTCTCAGACTCCGGGCTGCCACTTTCAAGATGACGTATCCTATAAGAACACAACCATTTAAAGGGCTTTATTAGATTAGTTCATTCATTTTCTATCAATTACACTGTATGTTAATTAATTATTCAAACATTAATTCACTATGAAAAATTTTCACATTAAATTACATTAACATCACAACTAAAATCCATTGTCCCTTCAAAGGTTCTCAACCTCATCATTATGTTCCAACAAACTCCAACCCCATGGGTTAACATCATTTATTCAAAAATTCATTACAAAATTACATTCCCATATTCCCAAGCATTCTAGAAAAGAATCCTATGCTACTAAACACACGGGGGATCAACACGTTGAGTAGATGTTCTACCTATCGAGTCTTTGACGCCTATAGCAAGAGTGTAGACCCATTCTCCCTTGAGAGGCTAAACACGGAAATCACATGGCATACCTCGCTTGTCATTGCCTCCTTCGGAAAAAAGGTAAGCAAGACCAGCTGTGTTGAGGAGTGGGGAAAAGTAAAGCTGATAAACAACCAAGAATCAATAAGCATCCAACAATCACAAACATCTCATTCCATCATCCTCGGTGTCCTCCCTGACACCCACATGCATAAATTCATGCATCTAGCCACTCTATTATCTTTGGTATCCTCCATGACACCCACATGCATAAACTGGTGCATCTCACCACTCTAGGCATCATCCGCTGCCACAACCAAAAAGCCTCCATGCCCCAAAATTTCACAACATCGATCCAAGATCACATCACAACACAAGCACTAGGAAAATAAACATCACATAAAATTGGGATCTTCTCCCTTAACAAGGCATCTAGCCTTCAAACAACAAGCACCAATAAATTTCATTTTCCCAACCAACTGAATTCATCACGTACATTGGCATCAATTTCATTAACATCAATTTGGATCAACAACAACAACAACAAAAACCAGATTCTTTTAAATGCCTCTTTATCTTTAGATAATTAATTATCAATTAATTCCAGATTTACGGTATTTATCAATTTCATCAAGAAACCCATACTAACAAGAAAGGCATAGATATCACACTATCTAGAAAATCAATAAGAAAATTGTTATCACGGTACAAAGCAAAAACATGCGATCAAACCAATTCTTTTAATCCAGTTCAAGTATTAAATTAGGTTAATTTCATTGAGATCCAATGGGCTAAATCATGCTAACTCTACGATTGTACATAACAATTATAAAATCCACAAATCCCCTCCCTCAATGGTTTTGACGGAAACCACAATGGTCGAAGAATGCCCATGAAGACCATGTCGATTCCCCATGAATCCTCCATAGATCTCCTCTCCTAACAAAACCGAGACCAAATCTCATCACATTTGACATCCAAATGCTTATATCTACCCATAACGAGCATAGTTCTAATAAACTGGGAGATGAGGAGGAGTAGATCTAAGTATATCTAATAAACCAAACAAAAAGGTTCACAAACCTCGAGAAACTGGGTTCGATTCATGAATAGAAGTCTTTGGATCACCTCCAAAATTCTTGGGAGAGGTTCTTCTATCTCCAAGGAAGGGTAATCCCGAGTTATGGTCGATTAGGGGCTAAAATGAACCATTAAGTGGAAAAAGAGTTCAGATACACAATTTTAGCATCTAACTTTAAGTTCCCGCTCAGTTAGTCCACCCAGTTTAACAAACAGTGCGCTAACCATGTGTTGGCTTCTACCTTGACAAACACACCTCACATGGTTAGTCCACATGGTTAGACAAATCGTGCATGAACCGTGCTTTAGCCACTGCCTCCAACACCAACCTTGCACGGTTTGGCCGTACAGTTTATGAAAACTTTGTGCCTCCCATGCGAAGTCTATTACCCTACGTTTTCCCTTAAAGGTCCACCCAAACACACCGCCAAGTCACCCTGACCTCCTAGAACACCTCCAGCACCACATTTCACAAAGGAATGGACCTTAGAGGTCCGGGCCATTACAATAATCATGAGTAATGGAATAAATCTTAGAATTTAGTATTTTATAATAAATAATTAATAATAATATATAACCCATATATCCATGATTTTGAAATGAAACATGAAATTTGGTCATACACAAAAAATTATAACATTTTGAACATGTATAAATAGAAGCAGGTTAGCCGATTATGTTATGGAAATTAATCCAGGACAATACATATACATATAGATTATATATAGTTCCAGGCATAATCTAACCAACATGAAATATAGATCCAGATATGAAATTATAGACAAGAAAAAAGTACCCCACATAAACATAAGGACATTTAAACCATTTCCATGCATAAAATTGTGACCATGAAATCAGGTTCATGCATATTATATTTACCACATGAGATATCCATCATTACCCAATATATATGATAGACATATCGGTCTCACTTATCACCCAATTAAAACAATACATATGTATTCCACAAGAACATAGATTATTCATCACATTGAACCCCATGTAATGAAATGATTTTCATAATGAATTTATCTTAACAAAACTCATGGTGAAGAAATATGATTTATAAAAATAATGAAATCATAATCTTAAACAATCCTAAAATTACTGATGATATTACAGTTCAATAATATCACCAATAAATTATAATTAACATCAAATAAATTTATAATATATTGATGGTAATATTAAAAGAGCACAATCAGTAATTCCTAAAGAAAATATCCTTTCAATTTCGAAAATAGTTTTAAAATTTTCATGTGATTATAAAATAAATATAAAAACAAAACTGTATATTTGCAATGTATGTTTTAAATAATTATATAAATTTAAAATAATGAAATCTATATCATTACATGTGTGATTAGAAAAAATTTCTATTTATTTTTCATAAAATTAATAAAGAACTGCACTTAGAAAAAATAAGATTCATTTCAAAACATTTGGTAAAATTTGAAACAATAAAAAAATTTGTTTAAAATATCAAATAATATTGGAAAAATTGGAATCAATGTTATAAAAACATTGGTATTTATTAAAAAAAGTTTTTTTTAAATGAAATAATAAAAATAAAAAAAATTAATGAAAATCCCAAAAAATATATTATCATTGGAGTCAAAATTAATTATGTAAATTTATTATGGGTATTATTTATAAATACAAAAAATTATAGGAAATAATATATAATATAATTAAACCATCAAAGAATAATATCATGGAATAATAAATAATGTAGACAGTAAACCCAATGAATGTAAACCGGGTTAAGAATTCTTCAACAACATTGTAATCAATCAAATCATATGAATCATAAAAGTAATAATTTTATGATAAATCATTGGATAATATTATTATAATGTTATTCATGACATTATAGATTAATAGTTAGTATATACGCCACACACAAGAAATAAAAAAGAAATTTTTATTAATTCACTTATATATATTTACAAGTCCAACATATATTTTTTATTTCATACATTAGGATGATTCATTTGATAAAATATTAAAAAAATGTTTAGTATAATTTGGAAGCTCTCCTGAACATCATGAACTTGTTTCATTTTATTTAATATTATGATTATATTTTAGTTTCAGAACAATAAATATGTTATAATTTATATATATATATATATTAAAATCGAATTTGGAAATAATAATAATGTTATTATTGGCCATGAAGTTGTTAATGTAAAACAAAAAATCATTATTCATGGACATGGTCAAACGAACTAATTTGGACTATAGTTTTGTTTCATTGAATAAGAGGATGTCATAAAAGGGAAGGATATAATATATTCCATTAGAATCATAAAATTACAGTATGTATATAAATTTTTATTTATTATTCATTTATGTATATAGTATGTGAGTAGAATTTCTAAGATGAAAATAAAACTATAGTGGTGGTTTTAGAAATTACATCTTTAATATCACTTCTTAGAAGGTTCCCTTAGTGTCCATGAAACTCGTATTTTTATGAGTCAAGAAGCAAATGTATGTGGGTAATGTTGGGAGGATAGGTTGTTTTAGATATTTTAGCAGCTTAAGGGAATGTGAGAATATCATGCATGGTTAGTTCTAGTATTTATACTTGAAAAGGGGTGGCATGAAGTGATTAAATAGTGATTATTTTGTATTTAAATTCTACCATGTATTGGTTGAATTAATCCAGAATTACAATGATAATTGATGTCATAATTTTTTTAATAGTATACATACTAATAGATAACCATTTGATGTTTTATTTATAGGTATTTTTATATTTTACCTTTTAATGTTAACTCATTTCATTATTCAACCTATACTTTAGTAAATCATTTTTTCCATATTGTAAATTTTTTTATGAATAAAAATGAAAATTAAATAAATAAATTATATGAAACATCTATCTACAGATATATAATCTATTTTATAAAATTAAATTCATATAATTGGAAAAAGATTATTTAATAGAAAACATGTATATATAATGAAAATGTGTTCATTCAAGAAGTGTAATTTTCAAGAAAAAATGATTTTATACAAACATTAGGACTAATAATTATCATTCTTTAAAATTATATTAATAATTAATATCATTTATTATATAAATTCCCTTAAAAATATTCCCTATTAAGTATTATTTTAATTAACTAATAAAGGTGAAATATTTTGTTCTTTAATATTTTCTTTAAAAAAAATCCAATATTCAATACACAAAAGAAAACATATTATAAAAAATATTGAATGTCGTGGTAAATAAATAACGCATATTAAATGTAACTAAATAAATCCTATGTTAAATTAAAACATTTTCACAACGTATTGGTAATTTTAAATTTCTTAATTTAGGGAAAATAAATGACATTTCTACAAAAAACTGTTTTTTTGTTATTCAATGAAAATATAGTATTTTATAAAGATTATCCAAAATTTATCCTAATATTATATTTAATATTTTTATACAGTTATTATGATAATTTTATGACAAATTTTCTAAAACTGTTAAAATTAAATTACATTTATTTTCCTAAAAAACCACTTTTTGAAAAAATAATATATTTTAAGAAAAATGAGTTTACTAAAAACAATTTTTTTACATGATACGATTAAATTAATATATTAAAACCAGTTTACAATTATATTTTTCATAATGTGGTTAATAAAATATATGACCACAAATTTAATAGTTCGTTGATAATGGTCATGTTAAAATAATAACATTGAAGATTTTTCATAAGATCAGTGTTCTATGAATTGTATGTTATAGAAAATATTAAATATATATTTAAAAAATACATAAAATTATATCATGGTTGTTACAGTAATTTTTTATTATATTTTATTATTTAATACATAATAGAATGTGGAATATGAAGAAATAAAATAAAGATATTTGTTAAGATAATTACCTTCTCTAAGAGAATCCTCATTTATATCTCTTCCCAGTGACCTTAGGGTTTGTATTTTGGGAGACCAACAACATTAAAATGTGTTTACAGATTCCAAGGAGAGTTTTTGGGGGGTTATTTTGACAAAATTATCTTGAGAGCTGTGGATAAGTTACATCAGTGAGTTCCATTTGTTTTCTGTGGGAAGGATCCCTCTAGGGAAATACATTGAAATTTCCATGAAAAATCATAAATAATAATGTACTTCGAATTTCACATGATTCCAAGTGAAATTATATTATATTTATCAATGGATATGGACTAAATAAATCTTTAAAACTATATTTTGATAATATTTTAGTGTTTTTAATAGTCATCTTCTATGTTTAATCCCAAAAAATCATTTTTACCTTAACCATTGTAATTAATGTTTGGTGTTTTAGCTATTAATTTTTCTCAATAATTTTTTTACATTATTTGATAATATAAATTATTATGATTCCAATTATATAATACATAATTACAAATTCAATTTAGATAAGTGGAATAATTCAATTTAAAATTATACTCGTAGAAAAGATAAAAAGTTGGGCTTCCAAAAATAAATATAATAAGTGTATATGATTTTAAGTAAAGAATCGAATATGAAATTGATAAAAATTAACAAAATTATTTAAATTATTTTATTATTTAACAAAGTCTATTTCTAAAAAAATTAGAATTCAATTTATCTTGGTTATTCATTTATATAAATCAACAATTTTTAATTAAAATCACAATTTTTCACTAGTATTTGTAAGATGTAACATTTTAGGAAACATCAAAAAAATCACCATAATATATCATTCATTTTGTTATTTTATAAATTAATTATATTTTATCCAATATATTTTATTAATGTGGTATGAATTAATATTTAACTATGTTTACATGCTCACACTAAACCATATTTTAGAATAAAATAATATTTTAAAAAAAATATGTTTTATTTACCAGATACTAAATTTATATCTAATAAATGGATAATTATAATTTTCCTAGTTTAGTTAGTAGTATTTCTTACCTCAAGATTAATATATTGTTCATAAAAGTTTAATATATTATTGTTCATTTATACATGGGGTTGAGTGTTCTGTTACTAATCTGAGAGATTAAATTTCATGAAATATATTTCATAGGTTATATTAGCTTGGTCTTTCATATCACATACTGAATAAAATAAAAATTTCTTATTATAAAATTTTTATGTTTTATATGACAATGAAAATTATATTCCTAACACAATGGAAGATTGAGATGGGAATATCGTGGCAATACATTCTTCTGTAACTCATGTATTAAACCGATACATGAATCATGGGGAAAACATCACCCTATGAAGAAAAAAGATTTTATTAATAACTGTATTAAAAATTTACTCTAACATTATATGTACATTATATTCATTCACTTTCATTGAAATGGATCAAATAAATTGAAAATGATATGTTATATCCTTCACTTCACTAATAAAGAGAAGGTCATGGTGGTTGTTTGTCAAATAGATGGAGAAGCTGATTGGTGGTAACAATTGATCAACTATTTGAAACCTAGGGAAGAGATTGATGTAACAATGTGGAAGTTAGGTTTTTAAATGTTTTTAAAAAAATATATCACTCTCATTATCTTACAAAAATCAGATATGGATATCATTTTTATTAAGAAAAATTATGATGAATCCATCATGGAATAGGAGTAAAACATCACAATACAGGAATAGTAAGACTTTATAATTTTAATTTATAATAAATTTAATGTGACCCTTTGATTTGTTTGTATAATTAATTTTCTGTGAAAATAATTTTTTATTTTTTATTTTTTATTCTTTAACATAAATTTTCAAAGTTCCCATAAAATTGAAATTGATAGCAGTGAATCTCAAATGTCTCATAGGTATATAAATAATAAGATGAGAATATATTCTAATTCTATTGGTAGGTTGAAAAGTACATATATTGAGAAGAAATTATAACATCACAGATTCAATTTTTTTTGGAAGAATCTTCTCTAAAATATACAACATGGAAAATTCATATGAATTAGGTTTTAGGAAAGAATGGAAACTAGATAGATATTTTCGATGGGAGAAACCCACCAATGTGATGGAGGAAAGGAATTTTATATTCAACACTAATTATTTTGTATTGTATTTAAAAAAATGAAATAGGTAACTATAATATTAATGCACTAATCTAAGGGTTTTCAGTTTCAACCGATGAAAATATTCTCTATGTATTGTAAAGAAAGTTTGAGCTAATAACATCACAACTACATAGGTGGATCCTGACTATGATGTTCTGATAGTTACACAAGTTATTTATTCATGTATATCATATGTTATATTTTATTATTGTTCTATATAATAAATCATATCATGAATATTTTTAATATGTATTACAACACCACCAAAAAACATGGGATTGGATATATCATTGATAATGTAAATAATTTATTTATAAAATATAAATCTTATAACCTCCCCATATCAATGTTTGTGGGATGAATTTATTTCAAAAAAAAATTCTACAAAATAAAATTTAATTAGATGATTTTCTAGGAATGGATTTTATTTACTAGTATATATCTAAAATAAATTTTCTATTGAGGGAAACTGACATTCTTTTTGAAAATTAAACTCTAATTCAATACTAGTGAAAGGTGGTATATGAATCTCTATTTTTTATCATCGTCTGAAAAATAGATATTATTACATTGTGATAATGTTTATCTATCTCAAATGATTGATACTATCTGGAATATAATTCCTTATGACATACCCATTTTAATTGAATTTTCATATGTTTTTCTTGAATAATTTCTTTCCATTACACCTATATAATATTATTAGTTTTCAATCAAGATTATTCTCATGATTTTAAAATATCCTGGAATTTTTATAGACTTGAATTTTATTAGCTTAAGGAGATGAAGAATCTTCTATAAGTTAATCAGTATAACAGATTTATTTTACCCTGTGCTTCCCCATAAGATGCATTAGTCTACATCAATAAGAAGAATGATCTATCATTGTACCTTTATATTAATCATCATTAACTCAAAAAAATTATGATAAAGAAAAATTATCTTTGACCAATGATTGTTAAAATATTGGATCATTATTTAAGATCTTATTACTTATCTATAATGGATCTTCATTCAATATATTATCAATTAATTTTGAAGATGGAGGATATCCCCAGGACTAATTTTCATAGAAGTTAAAGTAAATATATGTTCATTGGGGTGCCATTTGGACTATGTAATTCTCAAAAAATATTCATGAAAATAATGAATATAGTATATTGGGATTAATTTTAAAACATTCTTATAGTCTTCATAGATTATATTATAATCTAATCAAAATTAAAAGTGGATCATGTTGAGAATTTGGATGTTGTAGACCTTTCAGAAATAAAATATGTGTGAAAAGTACATAAAATGTATGTTTTAGATCAAGAAATTATTATTCCAATGGTATGTTATTGCATAAATGGTGATATCTTTGGATCCAAAAAAATATTTGTAATTATAAGATAGAAAAATGCAATATCTATGAAAAAAATCATTATTTCCTTATATGAGTTGTCAAATATCTTTGATATTTGTTGAACCTTCCATGATTTTCAAACCAACTTAGCAAGATAATATAGAAGGGTTTAATTTTTTCTTGACTAATGAATGAAAACCGAGCATTAAAGAGTTTATTTAGAGGATAACCATTTCACTTCTTATCACATTACCCATTAGTGGGTATGGTTTATTGATCAAAAATATGCATCTAAAATGATCTCAGAATGTGTACTCGTGAAAAAAGAACAATGTGATTATAAATTCCTTCTATTAAAGATCCATTAACAAAAAGACCAAAAACATGATATTAAATTATCATTGGTGAAATTCTCAATGAATATTTTCAATAATTATATTTATTTAGAGAATTTTGAAATCAAAATTTATAATAAAAACCTCAATTATATATTCAAACAGAAGGACCACAATAGTTAAAAAAGGATGATATAGATGATCAAGGATTGTGAATGTTCAATCCATTACCATATTGGGGAGGTGAACAAAGTGGTAGATGTTGTTTATAAAAAGGATCATGTATCTCTATACATTATTAGGATTTCAATTGATACAATATTAATTGAAATTTGGAGAATACACATGTGAATTATAAATGAAAATTTATCCTACCTATCACAAATGACCACTCAAACATTTATTCTTCATAGGATCATGGAGGAATAGATGGATGATGACAATCTATAAAAAAGAACAAAATATTATAGATTTTAACTTTTCTACTGATGAAATTATAAAGTCTGATTCCAAGACACGTGTCCCATAAAAAATATCATTAAATGTGGAAGTTCATTATGATTCAAATGGATTGTCCTTTACTACTCTTCTAGCAATCACTAATATGTAGAGATATTTTAAGAGAATCTTATTATGGGATAAAAAGAAGTGGAATATTGTAGAATTTATGTCATGATGCCTGGTATTCCATCATTTCAATGATGAATGAAATATGTCTAATGGGATGATTCAACCATTTCACATAACTATTTTTAAATGGAAAAACATGAAAATGAATTAAAAAATATGTATCGTCTGGACCCCAAAAAGAAGTAATTTTTTATGTGTAGAAGTACATTTTATACCAAGTATGTATAGTTCTTTCCTATCAAACTAAATCTATATATTGAACATATTTCCATGATATGCATTAGGGATGTGGTAATACTATGTTGAGTAACACAATGTAATGAATATGATTGAGATTTGATGTTCAACTCATGTTTCTAGAGAAGTCATTATAAATCATTACATAAATAGATGAGTTTCATTACAAACTTTTAGACTCAAATGAGTAGTCACTATGAGTGAACCATTCAAGCTCTATAATATTTTTTCAGATCATGATTAATGGATTTAAATGGATTTTTTGATCAACACCTTTCACTAGTGCAGTTGTCATACTATAACAGTTTCTATTATATCTTTAAAATATCATCTTAAGAGTTTCTTTAATTGAAGTTGTATGAGACTCAACCATTCTCGAATGAAGTTAGAGAGTTTAATTTGATGGGACCTGATATTGTAAATGTGATGACTTATAAAATTCACACTATTCAGCATCATATGAAATCCACACAAGGTTGATAGAAAATATAGACAAATAATCATCATTGATATCTAGGGATTGATGTAAGAGGTAAATATTTCCTCAATATATCATTATAGATGTGATTATGGTAATTTGGGAAGAATGGAAAACACAGTCCTATATAAACGGTCCCATTTATGATCCTTGATCCCATTAGAGTTGTGGCCTATCGATTACCACACTCAAGTAACCTCTCTCAAGTACATGATGTCTTCCATTCATCCCACTTGACTAAGTTCATAATAGAGGCCTCAAATATATTGAATCCATAGGTAGTACCTTTGTGGAATTATATTTTATATAAAAAATAACCTATAAATTTCTTAGATCATGGATAAAAACTTTAATGAAGAAAGAAAACAAACCTAGTGAACGTGTTGTGGCAGAACCAAAAGTTGGAGGAAGTCACATTGGATTGTGCAACAACCACATGTTAGAGGATGTCACTTGAGAGCTAGTAGTATAAATGAATCTTAAGTACCCTAATATAATTTACTACATGAATTAATTTTTTAGGGGGGAAATTTTGAATTTGGAATAATGTAATGAACTAACAATTTTTTAATGAAATTTCTATTTTAAATTAGTATGTAACATATTATGAAATGAAATTAATAGAAATACATACCCAATTTTGGTAACATAGGTATGTTTTAAGTCATATAAATTAAAACTTAAAATAAAATTATGTTTCTTAAAAATTAATAGTATAACGTGTCACGACTCGTCCCCTGGGGCCCGTTTCGTGACTACCCCAAGCCTTCCTTCGATAGTCCAGGGGCTGCAGTCTATCACCGAAAGGTGTATTACCTAAAATAGGGAAGACATTGCCTTTATAACCTATATAGACATACAAACATTCCCACAGAAAGATATGAACACTAGTCAACTATATAGAAAAAATAGCGATGAAAGTAAAAAAGTGGTCGGAATACAAGCCCAACAGTAAAGGTACAAGTACAACTGAAAAACAATACAACTAATGAATAACGAAAGAAGCTACTAGGTCATCCACCGATGTTCCTACCTGGGGGTAGGTAAATATCATCTCCTTGGCACTCCACATCCGCCCATATCCTCTGCATACCGACATGCCATATGGTCCACCTCTAGGCCCCGTCTAGTCCAAGTACCCTCATCCTCGATCAGCGTTGTCTGTCGTCTACACAAAACACAAAAAGGATTGGGCATAGCCTGTGAAGGGGTGAGTATAATGATACATTGTAGGGACCCTGAGACCCTCAAGGTCTCCCAAAATCCACAATGGATAAACCACAAATCATTTATTCAAATGTCATCCCTACTTAGCTATATTCCCATACATATTCCTAAGTTATCCATTATACCCATCTCAATCAAGAGGAAACACATGATCCAACCCAAAATCTAAAAGCTCAAATGTTCCACAAAAAAAGTAAGGCCATGAAGATAAGTACCACATAGCTATGCCACACAGAAGAATACCACTAAGTTACTACCCTGAAGGAAGTACCACACCTGTACAAACTCAGATCACCCTAGGTTTAACTTCTGTACAGTAGTAGAGATGATTTGATATATCTACTAATTAATTTTACTCTATTAAGAGGCAGACCCACGATGGATAGTAGTACATCGTCAAATGCACACATGATCATAGTACATCATCATTACATCATCAGATCCCCAAAAAATCCTAGTACATCATTAGTACATCGTCAGAGCCACACAGGTTCGTAGTGCATCTCTAGTACTTCGTCAGAACCACACAAGATCCTAGTACATCTCCATTACATCCTCAGACCCACAAAGGATCCTTGAACATATCTAGTGCGTCAAAGACATCCACACATGATCCTAGTACATGCTCTGGTACATCGTCATACCCACACATGATTCTAGTACATGCTCTAGTACATCATCAAACCCACACAATATCCAAGTAGATGTTCTGGAACATCATTAGGCCAACACATGATCATAGTACATTCTATTGTACATCATCAGTCCCACACTAAATCCTAGTACATGCTTTGGTACATCGTCAGAACCACAAAAAATGCTATTACATGCACTGGTACATCATCAGACCCACACATGATCCTTGTATATGATCTGGTACATCGCCAGACCCACACGGGATCCTAGTACATGCTCTAGTACATCCTCATACCCACAAATGATCCTAGTATAAGATCTGGTACATCGTCAGACCCACACAGGATCCTAGTACATCATCACAACCACTGATAGGGTTCCTACACTAATCTCACTTATCTCTGGGAGGGTCCACTCTTCATTCAACTTGTCAATACTAAAACGTCCATGAAGTCCCACAAAGAAGTATCCCAAAGGTAAGGCATGTAATAGGGGTATCAATGTAATAAACGTAGTGTTAGTTGAAGTCTTAGTCTGTATGTTATTAGACTTGATAGTGGGCACTGCACGGGCGGCCCACGGTTTGTCAGACCATGCGGGCAAGTCGTGCGATGTCCCAGGGGGAGATAGTTGAAACCACACGGTTGGCGCACGGTTTTCCAAACCGTGAAGGGTAACCATTCAACTACTAAATGTTTGGGTTTTTAAGTCCCAAGACACTCAATATTTCCCATTTTTTAATCATTAGTCTTCCCACTCATGGCTCATTAGGAGTTTCAATTTTCTTGGGTTGGGGAAGCTCCTTATCTCATTTTGGAGGAAAATCAAAGGGGATTCATAGTGGATAAAAGGCTTTTTCATGGTGGATCAAAGGCGGTTATCCTCGGGTAAGTCCCTATTTTGCCGTGAGGGTCGTGGTGTGGTGGGGTGTCACAACAGCTGGCCGGATGGCCAGTCATCTTCTCCACGTTGTGCTGTCACATGCCACACCATCGCCAGTGACCAGGTCATCCATCTTCTTCCAATGCAATGATTTTAACAAAAACACAAGGGTTTGGGGAGAGGTCAGTCCATTTTTGTTTAGCCTGCACCCTTAGTGTTAGAGTGGTAGTAAGTGGTTCACAATTGTTTCTTAATCATGGAGAATTACCAAAAATGGGTAAGGGGGATTCAAACAAAAATCCATACAACCACCAGTAATAATTCTTCCAATTCCGCAAAAAAGAAATCATCTGCGGATCAACAAGTTCATGAGTTGATAAGCATTCTTTGTTTAGAAGGGATGAAAATGGGAATTTATGATCACACATAATTAAACCCTTACCTTGATGGTTTTTTGTTGTGTTTCAAGAGAGAATAAAATATGTGGAAATTTTTCATGCCCGCCACACGCCTCTGATCCTGAGCTCGTTCATTAGATAAATGATCTTCGATTGAGGTGGTTCTTCATGTTTGATGATGTCCACCGTTAAGGGATTTCACAATAAAGTAGTCTAAGATGTTGGAGAATGTCATCGTTCTTCAATTGGAGAAGCGTTCTTCTTGGAAGAAGTTCTTCATCGGAGAAGTGAAATCCTCCCAAAAGCTCTCCCCTTCTCCTTTTCCAAATACATTCCCCCATGGTCCCCAAAAATGAAATAGTAAACAAAATAGAGTATATTATCAATTTAGTTTGTTGGTATAATTTAAAATTGGCAAATTAATTAAATGATAAGTTGGTATAATTAATCTAAGGGTGTGTCACATTTAATGTTGTGAAATTTTAAGAGGCTTCCCCATATTTACAAGGGAGATTAACGGTTTCTTCCATTATGAGGGTTCAGGTGGTCCCCACCATTAGGAATTGAAATTAGGGGGTCAGGCTCGAGAGGTCCCAACAACCATAACCCATGTGGGAGGTCTTAGTTCATGTGGTCCCATCCTTTATAACATCCACATGAGAGTTTTCAACAAAAAAATGATAAAAAAATTATTTTATTCTATTCTTTTACAAAAAACACAAAAACTAACATTCACCCTAATCTAACTGCCTTCGAGGATGAAGTCTGCTTAAGCAAATATCGGCACTATAAGTTCAACGGTGTCCTTCGATTTCAATTCCAAGCACTGGCTCAAAAGTTACAAAACCCCCAGTAGCAAATTTACTGAACATCCTCAAAAAAATGTTCAAAAATTCTTTCGGGCACATAGGGCCTCAGAATCATGAACCATCATTTTTCATAAACTCATTAAATTCCCATATACTAAAAAAATTACATGTAAATGATGGGTTTTTACAATCTCCTTACCTTAGGACTTTACATCCTAGTAATCCACAATATAAACTAAAGAAAAACAATTGGGGGTACTGAGCACACATCTGAGCCTCATGCTCCCTTGTTCTCTCCTAAAGCTTCACATGTTGAGAGCACACTCGCACTAGAGGTATCGAACCCCACGAAGGACCACTCCCGTGGATCCTCAATATCAACTAGAACCTCCATAAAAGTCACCCCCTTATTAACATATATCTATCCATTGTCAATGATGTGAGAAGGGTCATGCAGGTATCTCTTTAGTTGGGATACATGGAAGAATTTGTTTACCTAGTGTAACTAAGGTGGAAGAGCTAGATGGTAAGCCACCTCACTAACTATGCTGAGGACCTCGAAGGGACTGATGAACCTCGGAGATAACCTTCCACCCCAGCCAAATCACCACAACCAATGTCGAGGTGAGACCCGTGGAAAGAAATTGTCAACATTCTCGAACTCCAAAGGTCTCCATCTTCTGACTGCATAAGAATTCTTCCCGCTCTGTGTAGTCTTCATCTACTACTAGATGATTTGTACCTTCTCTATGGAAGCTCATACCATCTTTGGTCCCACGAGTGCTAACTCCCCTTGGTCAGTCCATCAGAAATGTGATCTGCATTGTCCACCATACAATGCCTCAAAAGACGCCATCCCAGTGGTGGAGTGATATTTTTTGTTGAATGAAAACTCCACCAAATTCAAGTGATCCTCCCAACAATGACCAATGTCAAGGACGCAATCACATATCAATTTCTCAAGGGTATGAATGGTCTTCTCAGTCTGACCATCCATTTGAGGATGGAAGGTGGTACTCAAATGAAGCTGTTTCCCAGAATCCTCCTGCAACCCCTTCCATAGTCGGGAAGTAAAATGTGCTTCATGATCGGAGACAATCATTGAGGGTACTCCATGGATCCGCACAATCTTATGCAAATAGAGGCATCCTAAGATCATTATTGAACCCTGTTCTATGATTGGTAGGTAGTGGGCCAACATCGTGATTTAGTCGACGATAACCTAGATATAATCATGACCCCTGGATGTACATGGAATTCCTAATACGAATTCCATGGATATCCCATCCCACATCCACTCAGGGACCTATAAAGGTTGAACCAAGCCTGCTGGTACCTGATGCTCCGCCTTCACTTGTTGAAAAGTGAGGAATCTAGAGACAAATTATCATACTTCTTTCTTCATTATCATCCACCAGTGTTGTCATCAGATATCCTGGAACATCTTCACCATGCCTGGATGTACTGCTAGAGGGGATGTGCAGAACCATATTAATGCTTCCTCCTAAAGTAACAATGGTACCACGGTACGTCCTCTTAAGAGGATGACATGCACCCCATCATAAGAAAATCCTTCAAATGCATGTCATGTAGATATCTAATCATATTGAGCTTGCAGTAAATGTCCCCACGATGCGCCTCCCTGACTCGCTGAAGAAGTATGGGAGTGAATATAAAGACTAAAGGAAAGTTGATCCATCTTATTCCATCAATGATATCTACCAAGAGGCCAGTTGTTCCATCAACTCACCTAGAAGATGTATACCATATATTCTACTGAGTGTATATGCTATAATGTTCCCCTTCTCAGGAGTATAGGCTATCTCAATGCCATAGTCCTTGAGTAACTCAAGATAACATCTTTGTCTCAGGTTCTAGTCCTTCAGAGAGAAGATATACCTGAGACTCTTGTGATCATAGTACACCATAAAATTCTCCCCCATCATGTAATGTCACCTCATCATCAAGGAGAAGTCCACTACTGCTAATCCCAGGTCATGGGTAGCGTAGTTATTCTCATGATGTCTCTGCTGTCAAGAATCGAATGTGATCACTGCTCGATCTTGCATCAAGACACATCTAAGCTTGGTCCCTGATGTGTCTCAATAGACTGGTTACCCAATGACCTCTTCCAGAAACCTCAAGATGGGACCACTAGTCAGCCTCTACCTCATCTCTAGAAAACTCATTTAGCATCACTACGACCAAACGAAGGGTTTCCCTTCATTGTAAATGATGATAAAAGGGCTGCAAATCAGGAGAAATCTGGCATAAATCTCTGGCAGTATCCAGCCAAACCCATGAAAATCTAAACATTTTCCATACTACTGGGTGGCTCCCAAGCTAGTGTCACCTCAATCTTTTCTAGATCCATTACATCTCCAACCTCTGAGATGACATGTCCCAGAAAGTGCACCTCTAGGATCCATAGTAGGATCATTGAGAGCTTACCATAATGCTAGTACACTTGGAGTGTCCCTAGATGATTCTGAAAATGATAGTCATTCTCCTTCTCATTAGTTGAGTAGATCATAATATTGTTGATGAAGACTGCTACAAATCGATTAAGGTATGGATGTAAGATCATGGTCTTGAGTCCCATGAAAAATACTGGAGCATTGTTTAAGCCGAATGGCAATACCAATATCTTGTAATGGTCGTACCAACATCTAAAGGTTGTCTTCGGCACATCCTTGTCTCACACCCTAAGCTGGTGATTGAATGGACTGAGCTCTATCTTCTATAACCACCATGATCACATCACCTAATCAAAGAGATCATCAATCCTCGATAGTGGGTACATGATCCTTAAGGTCAGCTAGTTCTGGTGCTAATAGTCGACACAAATCTTCAAGCTCCCATACGCCTTCTTGGCGAATAAAATCGGAGCAACCCAAGGTTAAACACTGGGCCGAATGAATCCTTTCCCCAGTATGTCCTACAGTTACACCTGCAGCTCGCGAAGCTTCATGGGATCCATGTGATACGCTGGTCAAGATAACGGTGTAATCCTGGTGTACAAGTCAATGTAAAATTCCACCTCTCGGTGAGGAGGTAGACCCGAAACATCATCAGGGAAAACATCTGCATACTAGTCCACCACTATAGCATAACTCTGACTCTCCACATCAACTGCTCGGATGATAAGGATAGCCGACTAATGTATACGCGGCTACACCCTCTTCCACGTAAGTCCATCCTCTGCTACAAATGCTTCATTCTTGCTGGTGAAGGTAAACATGGCCCCATCAGTGCAGACACACCAAAATTTGTTCCAAATACAGTCAATATAATCATTGACTATAGATGAACTGTCTGTACAAAGGATGATGTCGTATGTCCTCAATGCCACTACTAGGAGATCCCAGCTGATGATCACACCTCCTTGAGTAAGCTCACACTATTGGAACTAGTGCGTAATCGTTGAATCCTCTATCGTATAACTCTCCAACCGTAAGAATCCAACCAACAACTCTGTTAGAATCTTTGATCTCTGAATGAGGGCAGTGACAAAGAATGAATAGAACCTATGTCTATAAGTACTTCAAAAAAGGTGGAATAGACATAGATCATACATCATATCATCTCTTGAACCCCATGATCATAGACTTCATATGCCTGGAGTTGAGCTCTCCCCTGTAGACATGCTCCCTGTGGTTGTGGTGGACCTCCTGGTGGTGGTGGCTTTAACATCTCGAATCGTCACCCACCACCAGCTGCACAACCAGCTCCTCTTCTATGTATGCCCACTCCTTGCGAACCTCCTCGGTCAAACCTCTATATCTACCTGGGTGGTCCTCCGATCATTTTTTGATCATCCATACAAAGGGTCAGACAGTCACGAGCCATGTTCCCCTACCAGATGCATTTTCAACAATGCCAACCTCTCCAATGACACGATCTATTTCTGTTTCCCAGCATAACTGATCCTGAGTCACGCGGTCGTCCACCTGTATATCTGGTCCTATTAGACCTCTATGACATATTTCTTCAGCCAGCTATAGAAGACTCTGTTATGTTACACCTGGTGGTGGGTTTCGCTGCTGGTGATTTCTCAGCAAGAAAAATCTCCACTAAGAGGGCTCTCTCTAACACCCCCGCCTATGTCGGGATGTTGAGTGACATCATAGAAGCCATGATCTCCCGCCCTAGTCACTTCTCAATTTTCCGAGACCTAAATAATTGGTCCTGCACTATATTAATGGTGTAGAATGAGAGGTTAGTGAACCTCACTTAGTATTCAGCCACAGTCATACTACCCTGTTGTAGATGAAGTATCTCATGTATGCGCACATCATGAAGGGTTGCTGGAACAAATTCTGCCCGAAACAGGCTCTCGAAGTCTGTCTTATAGGGACCTAGCCTTAAACCTTACTTAATCTTGAGTTATTACAAGATTACACATTGAGGATCTTTTAATGTTTAGAGTTTTAGAGAATTAGATCATAAAACATGCATTACATTCCACATTTAATCAAAGTGGTTACAAAAAAGATAGTTTTCATTTTCCCATCAACCGAAACATATTTAAAATAAAACATGGATTATTTCTTGAAACTTCCTTAACACTATCATCATATCATGTTCCATTCTCTTGACCTCTTAAAAACATTTCAAAAACATGGGATGAGCATAAAAATCTCAGTAAGGGTTATAAAAAGTATTGAATGAAAACGTGAGTACATATATATATATACGAATGAAATCATACTTTACCCATAAAACATAAGCACTTTAACATACCTCATAAAATCATGAATAAATCATAGAAATCATAAGACATAAAGGTAACTTGAGGCATTCAGAACATTCTTACGTAGGGAGTAACCCTCTTGGTTACGTTTGGAATACCAATCATAGTATATTCCCTAAATATCTTCGGATAAACCTTAACGTTTAACTCCTTCACGTTACCCAATGCATTGGAGATCTATATCGTGCTCACCCGCCCTTAGTTTATCAAGAAACAACACATCTTCATAACAATGCCCATGAACCATAAAATAATCATAGCACATAACATAAGCATTAAGGAAAGATAACATTCCCACATTTCAATAACAATATAACATTTTAAGATATTGAAATAATGAATCCATTCTAAAAACCATTTTCAAAACCATTAAAAACATTTAATAAAGAGATTTTTAAATCAAAGTGTCCCATAAAACATTGAATATTTTAACATTTTAAACCATTAATATCCATATAAATAAATCCTTAAAACCATTTTAAAAACATTTATATTAAAGAGAAATATTTATAAGAATAAATCATTAAAACATTTAAAATAATATTTTAGTTAAAGGGTTTTTAACAAAATGAGAGACACTTGAATACAATAATTGAGGAATGACATTTAATAATATCATGAGAATAAATGGATTCATGATATAATATTTCAAAGGACAGTATATACACCATATAATAGTGAATTGGTGCATAACAACAATGAAGTATCTATGGAAATGTAAATTGAGATGAAATCCATTATACAGATGGTATCCTTAAATTAAGGATAAATCAATCTCATAATTATGTGTGACAAATATAAATAAACCCAATATAAGTGGATATTAAGTGTAAAATGATCAAACGTCATTCACACATACTCAAAGGATGACATATTCAATAACTACATGTTGAACCCAAATAAATCGAAATTAGGTTAAGAAGATCCCTTGACAGCCTAACGGCGTCACATCAAATTTTAAAAAAATAGTTGATGAGAGAGATAAAGGGTATGCCATCACTTGGACATAAAATTTACGTCAATAAGGATATTTAAGAACATATCCTCACATAATAAGATGAAAATTAAAAGACATAACAAAATAAGTCTTTTAAAAATAGGAGGGTGAAAGGTTCCTTACCGATTCAGGTAACTTTCAAATTGTACACCCCATGAAAGAAGGACTATACAAAATTGATGTAAATAATTATAAATGAAAGTATGTTACACAAAGTGTAGAATAATAGACAGTACATACACCACTCAAATTGAAATTTTGGAAAATGTAGCATGAATCTCATGAAAACACAAAGTGAGATAAAAATCCCTTATGAAATTCCGGCAGCCTAACAGCGCCAATTAAAACATCCAAAATGGATTGATGAGAGAATATAGGGTCTCTCATCATATGAACATAAAAATTACAGTAAGAGTAATATAAAATACCATCCCAATCATAACAAATATGATCTTAAAATAAATGACATAAAAGAGTGTACTTAAAAAGAAAAAGAGGGGTCGGATCCCTTACCTTGTGTCCGACTTGACTCGATCGTTCTTTAACCTCCTGAATAATAAACCTGAGTTAATTTCTAATTGCTAAAGAACCATTTCCAAGTTCATTATTCCTTTTATATCTCTTACTACCATGTTGTGAACACTATGTAAATTTTTATGTGAATAATGGTCGTTTTGTAGATCATTGCTACTTGAGTCAAAAATAAACTCTTTATAATTACAAGTTGTTCATGTGGTAAAATATTAATTATATCCAGAATTATATTCATTATGTAGATATCATATATATCATATATATACATTATAGACATGAATTTATAATATTACATAACATTTAGAGGTAAGAAATGAAATGCACCGTTCATGGAGACGGTAAGTCGTACGTACGTATGAATGCTACTTCCATTTCTATTTCTTATTTAATGGATTTAAAACATAATGATACATAATAGTATCATAATTCCAGTATGGTATAATATATAATATCATTAAATATATCCTTTATACGTACCACATATGGTATTAACTAATCAAATCACTTTGAGGGGGCGGTAGTCCGCACTTCATAAAATGAAGATATCGTGTTTAACCATAATGGAAACCATAAAGGTATGCCATAAATGAAAAATACATAAGCTTAAGTAAAACATTAACATATAATATATCATATATAAATATAGTGACATCATATTGGACACCTTTGAGGGTGTTAAAAAAATATTTAACAATCATCATTTCGTGAGGCAAAAATTCACCATCCATAGAAAGAGTATGTTTTTTAGCCATTAGATGTAGGTGTGTGCAAGTGTAGCTCAAATACATCTTATAAAAACATCCTATTATATTTAAGATACTGGAGTTGTTACAAAATAAATTAATAAAAAGATTTTAGGGTGTTGGAGAAGCAAAAGAAAAAAAAATAACACAAGTGAAGACATTACCTTTAAATCGGGTAACTCTTTTTGATTTGAGCTCAAAGGCTTCCTTGGAAAGGATTCTGTAACACCACGAGATTTTATGAAAAATGTTCTTTTTAATTTCATTAATGTCTTGTGTTCTACGCTACACCAAAAGGATCTTTCACAACACGCATCCCTGACCTGCCTTGCATTACATGCAATCACAACCTTCCTCGACAGCGTGTGTGGTACGCAATACCGAGTTTCACTAAACGAGATATTATTATAATATTATTATGAACTAGCCGTTATGAATAGTAAAACCCACTTTTTGAAATTTTATAAATTCTATATTTCAAAATGGACTTCATTTTTGGATTCAGAATATCGAAATTAGCTTAGGGTGAAATTTTGGTACTTTTTGGATAACTTTCATATTCTGATGAATAGTGAAAATTACAAAATTTTAATTAAAAACATCTTTTTTAATCGAAATAATTAACAGTGATAAATTATTAATTTGAGTGGTTTTAAAGTATATTTAGAAAATGTTTTTAATATTTAATACAATGTTGGTCATTGGATATAATTTCACATTTAAACCAGACATAAACAAGTGTCAATCTTTTGATAGTTATTATCTCTTAAAAACACACTATTTGTTTTGACGACGGGAATTAATTTTCAAATTAGTTAATGTAACTAATATGTTTTAAATTTGGTAAAATAGAAATAATTTTTGAATTCATAATATCAAATATATCTTAGGCCTAATTTTTGGTATTTTTCTAGAATCTTTCATTTTTTGATGAATAGTGAAACCACTAAGTGGTAGTTAAAAAACTGAATTTTTCATAAAACTGAATTTTATCGCTTCTGTGAGTGGAAGTTCGAAAATCCTAGAGACATGATTAATATCATGGACTAAAATTTGGTTCAATGAGATTAAACTAATTTTTGTTGAATAGTAACTTTTTACTTTTTTTACCACTGTTAAAAGTAAATAGGGTAATTAAGGGTAAAAATGATATTATTATTACCCTAACACATGTCCTAATTCTATTGGACAAGAGTAATTCGACAAAAACAACCGCAGGAATAAAATATTACCATTTAGGCCCACATGGATTACATTAGGACATTTATTATTAATTTATTTAAAGAAGGGTTAAAATAGTTAAAATCAATGTTTAACAACTAAATCATTTTTAATATATGTTTATACATAAGATAAATTTGACTAAAACTATTAATTAGAAAGATAAACATATTTCCTACATAATGGTATTTTATTTGTAATTTTTTGGCTTAAAATAATTTAATGTATTTATGACCCAATGATGATGCGGTAAATATCTTTTTAATGAAATATTGACATAATTGATGTTATAAATACACAAATAAATGTAATTTGAGACTTTTTATGAATTACAATAATTTTATATGTTAATATGACATGTTAGTATTGATTTAATTAACTTTTTTCGAACTAATCATTCTATTATGATTTTCACAAAAATCAATTACCAAATAGTGTCAAAATTGACATAAAATAGTCTTTAAAACAAATATAATATTATTAATTGTTATTATATTCCTAAAAATATAAGGTTCGGCCAAGATACTTATATCATGATATTTGTATCATTAATTGACCCCTTTGGGGTCACTTGGATTTATATGGTAAATTTATTAACTATATAATATAAAAATACAAAGTGACATGGTAAATGTCAATCTAATTAACTAAGAGTTAAAACTAAACGATAAGGTTAATATAATCACAGAAACATATCTAAATTCTATTGGATGAGATGATTTCGACCCATCCAAAAATTAGCTTCTAAATATATCAATTTCGAGCTATTAAAAACCGAATATGGGTTTATAATTAAATAATATTTTTAGTTATTCCAAAGGTGCCCCTCTCCTCCCTTATAAAAGGGAACCTCCTACCTCTCTTCCTCACACCACTTTGAGCCTTCAATATCGTCAAAACCCTGAAAAATTCTCTTCTGTACTTCCCTAAAAGAATCCTAGTGGTTCTGGTCTTCTTCAAAGAACAATTTTAGTTCCCTAAGAGGAGGTCTCAAAGAGGCGCTTCAATGAAGAGGTAATGTCTGTTACCGATTCTTTCAACTTTTTTTCTTCTTCCACTTCTTCTTCTTAGGTTGTTTAATTATGAAATAATAACATCAGTATCACTCATATACGGATATGTTATTATATGTATAATACAACCCTATTTCCCCATCTATCAATCCTATGGAAAATGAAATCACCATGCGTGCGTACGTACGGAATGCCGTCTCCACGCCGTGGTGTAATCTATTTTCCACCACCACCTTACTTGGATGGGTATAATGGTTCAAATAATAACTATATATGTTTATTGTAAAGTGATATTGATTCTTTAATAGTATACATACACTCCAATAAAATTCCACGATCATGGGAACGATATCATCGCTCGTGCGTACGTACGGAATACCGTCTCCACGACGCGATGAGATTCATTCTCTATGATTAACCATTCATGAATGATTATAAAGTATATATAATAAGTAATAATGAAATATATGACATAATAATGATACTGGATTTATGTATATATATATTTATGTCATCCAATTAATTCCATTCAATTCAATGAGGAAACAAAAACAACGTTCATGCGTACGTACGACCTACCGTCTCCATGAACGGTGTATTTCTATCAATTTATCGATCTATTATATATATGTATATTCTGAATATATATTATATATAAATCATTTTTTATATTCTGGAATTAATTAATCATGATCTAAGTAATCATATGAATAATTACAAGTCAAAACACAGACGACAAATGAAATGATTTTACCCAAAACACTCTTTAACATTGAATTTACAAAAGAACGGGTAATATAAAGTAATAAGTTAACCATATATGATAACATAACAATGAATATGATTCTATAATAATTCAATGACATTATTTAAATCATTATACAGGAGGTTAGGATACGTACAAAGCATATCAGACCTAAAGTAAGGGATAATTTTGAAAATCTCATTTTTATCCGAGATTGCTTATTCGTAAATATTTACTGGGGTTATTGTTATCATCCATGTCCATGTTATATAAAAGTGTATTCATGTATGTTTAAAGTCTTTTTTACCCATTTTAACTTTCTCCCTGGGGTATGGAAGGAATCTTTCTTTTATTTACCCTACAAGGTACTTTTTGACTTTTTCGACAGAAGTATGTGAAGAATGTTTTTTTAATGTATACAGCATGAAAAGATTTTTACGGTTTTATAAAGCCTTATTTTCATGAAGCTTCCTAAAAAATATTTCATGACTATTTTCAAAAAAATCATTTTCTTTTAAAATTGCATGACATTTTGTTAAAAGAAAATGATTTTGAAGAAAAAAGGATATTTTTCTCCAGAATTCATTTCAAGTGTTTTATCAAAACCATTTTTCATCTAAGATGACATTATTTCATATGTGTATGGTTCAAGTATAATGTCTCTATGATTTACATGGTTTTACTTTTATTATTTTGAAATTATATCCATTTATTTTATATGTATTATGTGATTATGGGATGATGTTTATGAAAACCATTTTATTTATTGGGTTTTTATGAATGTTGTATGTTTATTTTGTGGCACAAGTAAGAATGATTTCATTATGAGATGTGTGGGACCTATATCTCCCTCCAATGCATTGGGTAAATATTTATATCTCATGAGATATACATGGCTAGAACGGTAAGTTAATCTGGATCAGTATTACAGGACTGGAACAAGGATTGAACTCGATTCAAGAAAGGGACTTTGTCCACTAAGATGATCTTGGCAGCAATGCCTTGGCTACTATGGGAATCATTACATGTGCTTAATGGATGCTACAATTACATGTTTTATTCCCATGCTATGTTATCATGATTTATGTCCCATTATGATCTATGCCTTATGTACTTCCACGTTTTAAGTCGTTGCTCAAGATTTTTATGTTTAAACATTATGTTCATGTTTTTATGTTAAAATGTATATGGAATGTTTTATTTTATCCATGCTTACCCTTACTGAGCATTTGAGCTCACCCTTTTCATGTTTTATTTTCCCCCAGGATTAAAAGAGAGATTTTAGGTAAGGAAACAAAAAGTGGAAGATCTTTATGGGAGATGTTTAAGATCTTTCACCACGATTAGAAGATTACATTCCATGTTTACAAAGACACTAAACTATTACGGTCCTTGTGTGTCTGTTTTTGTTATTTATTATGTATTCCGCAAAAGTAATGTAATATCTATGTACGTCAAGCTTCGGGTCTCTATAGATTCTGCCCAAACTGAGGCATCAATTATGAATAGAGGGATGTGGAGAGATGAAATGGGTAGGTTTTGGCCGATCCAAAGGCTTTAGAGGTGTGTGGAAGGTGCTAGAGGTGGGGGCCTTTTATAATAGGAGAGGAGGGGCACTCTTGGAAAGTTATAAAATATTACTTTATTATAGAATGATTTTCAGATTTAAAAGGTCCCAAAAGGATATCTTTAGAGGATAAGGTGGTAAGGATTCTAAATCCACCCATCCAATAGGTTTGTGACAAGTGTAAGACTTACATTTCTCCCTATCTACTCATTTTATTTAAATCGTTCATTTATGAGGTAATCACTGCATCATCAGAGTGTCATAAATAAATAAATTTATTTATTGTCTAAAAATTATAAAAAATTATCATGATATAAGAAATATTTTTATCTTTATAAAGAATATTTATAGTAAAAGATATTACTTATATAACCCCATGTATAACTTGTTTTATTAAAACAACACTTGTTTGTGACATTTTAATTTTAACTTTAAATAAAAAGGTATTTATGTCATTTTCAACCAAATTGGATCCATGGGGTCCCCAAGTTGACCCATGGATTTTAATAGTCGTCCATGACTCATCCAATGAGGGTAGGACATGTGTCTAGGTCATTTCATATTATTAAAACATTATTTTTACCTTAAACTAAACTAATTACCTCTAATCGCGATTAAAAACTTAAAAGTTACTATTCAAAAAAACATAGTTTTAATCCCATTGAACCACATTATACATCATAATGAAAACCATGTATGTTGGATTTTTGAAATTCCAATCACAGAAGTGGTAAAGTTTCATTTAAATGAAAAATGAGTTTTTAAACTACCACTTAGTCGTTTCACTATTCATCAAAAATTGACGTTTTTCAGAAAAATACCAAAAATTACACATAAGATATATTTGATATTCCTAATTCAATAATGATGTATATTTTACAAAATTAAAAACATATATGTTGAATTAATTAATGTAATAATTAATTCCCACTGTGAAAACAAATAGCGTGTTTTTAAGAAACAATATCTATTAAAAGATTGACACTACTTTAAGTCCAATTTCAAAGTGAAATTAATTCCAATGACCACCATTAGATTAAATGGTAAAAATATATTCTAAATACAATTTAATCTAAATTAAAAATATAATCTATCCACATAAATAAATCAGATTAAAAGGAGGTTTTGAATTAAAATGCCACATTTTCAATAAAAATGATCTTTATCTGAAAAATAACAAAATTTTACACAAAGTAAATTTTGATGTCCAGATTCTAAAGAAGTATTTTATTTTGTCAAATAACAATATATAAAATTGTCAAAAGTATATTTAAAAAGGGTTCTCCATCCAAAGGCGGTTAGTCGACCTTTTAAAGAATATTAGAAGATTTATGCTTAAAATTGGATTCATTTGCATTTTAAGCCTCTAACATTTAATGGATAAAAGTAAAAATATTTGACAAATATATATTATCATTTATTAGTTAGTTCCTTTCATTCCCTCCATTATAATGGCTAGGCATTAACTACCTTTAAAAATAATATTAGTTTATTATTAGAGTGCAATGTAAGATTTCTAAGAAACTCGTTGTTGCGTATTGGGTACGCCCTCGAGCATAGCATTCCCTTTAAAGTAATATTAATATTTTATTCAAAAATATGGATAAATATGAAAATATCATATTCTTTATTTACCTGGGGTGTTACATCCTTCCCCCCTTTTAGGAATTGGGTCCTCACAATTTTAAAATTGGGCTTAGAAACTTCATTGAAAATCCCACATTGGAACAAGAGTCAGTAAAACAATCACTTTAAAATAATGAATGTGAAGAACAAAGGTCACTCGAGTTAACCCATACTAGGATTCCGTGTAGGAAAACATGGATATAGAGGAAAAAAATTAATGGGCATGTTCTGAGGGAGAGTGATAGTAATCATGTCTAGGAGAAAGTTAACCATAAGAAAATCACAAACTTGTGATGGGTTAAATGGTATTTGATTCCCCAGTAAGAAAATTTAACATACAACATTTCTGTTTTAAGTTACTCTTCATTGGGGACTATATTTTTGAGCTTAAATAAATCATAATGATACATACTTACTTGTCGCGTAGACTTTCATCTTTTACTATATTCTTTAATCAAACTCATATTTTCTCCAAAAGACGAGTATTTAGGAAGACTTGTTCGCATTAAGAGTACTATAATCAACTTTTTGAGAACCACCTAATCCACAAAAGAGAACTATATATTTTCCATGACTTTAGAAAAAATCCAAAACCAAAATTGTTATTATGAGATCAGATAATCCACAAAAGTATAATCCTTTATAAAAAGAATATCTATTCTTAATCTCCAAAATTTGTCCAAAAAAACCCCAAAGTTCAACGAAGACCATTCGATAAACAATTTTCCATAAAATTCTTCAAAGTAAACCAAAATAAGATTTAAACCCAAATATTTTAAAGATTTAATCACATAGTCTTCCAAGGTACAAATTAAATTTTATCTCCAAATAACATCAGTTTCTCTTATATTCTCATATTGAAAAGTAATTAACCTAATCACATATCCTCCATGATAGGATAATCATTTCCATATATAACCCAAAATAAACTTACTCTTGATTCGTATAATCATCTAACTAAAAATAATTAGTCAAACTAACCGGGTACGTCACGTAGTCCAGTGGTAGGAGATAAATATCAGTCACACTTTGGTTGTAGGTTCGATTCCCACAGCTTTGTCTGACGCGACGGGTTGTCACATGGTCTGTGTGTTGTCATTTTTCCAAAACTATATAATTCTTAAAACATTTTCCAAAACGTGATAAAATCATCAAAAATAATCATAACATATTTTAACCTCAATTTCATTTCATGCCTTTCATTTTCCATCATAATATATAATAACCCATAATTACCTCAAAAGTTAGGATCATATAAACCCAAATGGTTACCTTTATAATTATTTCCTTAACATCCATGTCGATTGGTCATCTCGTACATGATTCATTATAGAACATACCAAGGTACATGTGGTTGATCATGACTCCTTGATAGTTGTTTTAGAACAACCACGAGTTTCCACATTGAATCCCCCATTTCATAAAGTTTCTTAATAAGAGAACCACCGTAGTTTCCTTCAAAACTATTGTCACTTTCGTTCCTACTAAATCCATCCATTCACTAAAAAAAGAAATGTCAGTGTGAGAATATCAACAAAACCATCACGTACTAATGAGGATGTTAAACACTAAGATATACTTACTCATTCACTTTATCTAAAACTAGGACTCTTTCTGAAATCCTAACCATTATGGTATTGTCACTTATGCCTAGAGAATACCCAAACCTCTTAAGATATCTAAACCGACCTCTGATACCAACTATAAGGCCCCAACCTTAAACCTTACTTAATCTTGAGTTACTACAAGATTACACATTGAAGATATTTTCAGGTTTAGAGTTTTAGATAATTAGATCATAAAACTTGCATTACATTCCACATTTAAAAAAAGTGGTTACATGAAAGATAGTATTCATTTTCCCATCAACCGAAACATATTTAAAATAAAACATGGATTCTTTCTTGACACTTCCTTGACACTATAATCATATCATGTACCATTCCCTTGACCTGTGAAAAACATTTCATAAAGTTGGTATGAGCATAAAAATCTCAGTAAGGGTTATAAAAAGTATGGAAAGGAAACATGAGTACATATCTACATAATAATTAAATCATACTTTATCCATAAAACATAAGCACATTAACATACCTCATAAAATCATGAATAAATAATAGAAATCACAAGACATAAAGGTAACTTGATGCATTAATAACATTCTTACATAGGGAGTAACCCTCTTGGTTACGTTTGGAATACCCATCACAATATATTCCCTAAATCGCTTTGGAGAAACCTTAATGTTTAACTCCTTCGCATTACCCAATGCATTGGAGAGCTATATCGGGCTCACCCACCCCTAGTTTATCACAGAACCACCCATCTTCATAACAATGCCCAAGAACCATAACATAATCATAGCACATAACTTAAGAATAAAGGAAATATAAAATTCCCACATTTCAATAACAATATAACATTTTAAGATATTGAAATAATGAATCCATTATAAAAACCATTTTCAAAACCATTTAAAACATTTAATAAAGAGATTTTTAAATCAAAGTGTACCATACCACATTGAATCTTTTAAAATTTTAAACCATTAATATCCATATAAATAATTCCTTAAAACCATTTTGAAAACATGGATATTAATGAGAAATATTTATAATAATAAATCATTAAAACATTTAAAATGATATTTTAGTTAAAGGGTTTTTAACAAAATTAGAGATACTTGAACACAATAACTAAGGAATAACATTTAATAATAACATGAGAATAAATTTATTCATGATATAATATTTCAAGGATATTATATACACTATATAATATTGAATTGGTGCATAACAACAATGAAGTCTCAATGGAAATGTAAATTGAGGTGAAATCCATTATAAAGATAGTATCCTTAAATTAAGGATAAATCAATCTCATAATTATGTGTGAAAATATAAATACACCCAATATAAGTGGATATTAAGTGTAAAATAATCAAAAGTCAATCACACATATTCAAAGGATGACATATTCAATAACTACATGTCGAACCCAAAGAAATCGAAATTAGGTTAAGAAGTTCCCTTAACAGCCAAACGGCATCACATCAAATTTTAGAAAAAGAGTTGATGAGAGAGATAAAGGTTATCTCATCACTTGGACATTAAATTTACAGAAATAATGATATATAAGAACATATACCCACATAATAAGATAAAAATTAAAAGACATAACAAAAGAAGTCTTTTAAAAAGAGGAGGGTGAAAGGTTCCCTTACCGATTTGGGTAACTTTCGAAACGTACACCCCATGTTAGAAGGACTATACAACACCGATGTAAATACTTATAAACGAAATTATGTTACACAAAGAGTATAATAATTTACAGCACATACACCACTAAAAATGAAATATCGGAAAAATGTAGCATGAATCTCATGAAAACACAAAGTGAGATAAAAAGCCCCTTACGAAATTCGGGCAACCTAGCGGTGCCAATTAAAACATACAAAATGGATTGATGAGAGGAAATAGGGTCTCTAATCATTTGAAAATAAAAAGTACATTAATAGTAATATAAAAGGACATCCCAATCATAAATAAGATGAGCTTAAAAAGAATGACATAAAAGAGTGTACTTAAAATGAAAGAGAGGGGTAGGATCCCTTACCTTAGGTCCGACTTGACTCGATCGTTCTTTAACCACCGGAATAATAAACATGAGTTAATTTATAATTTCCTAATAACCTTTTCCAAGTTCATTATTCCATTTATTTCTCTTTCTACCGTGCTATGAACACTATGTAATTTTTTATGTTAATAATTGTCGTTTTGTAGATCATTTCTACATGAGTCAATAATAAACCCTTTATAATTACAAGTTGTTCATGTGGTAAAATATATATTATATCCAGAATTATATTCATTATTTAGATATCATATATCTCATATATATCCATTATATACATGCATTTATAATATTACATAACATTTAGAGGTAAGAAATGAAATGCACCATTCAGGGAGACGGTGAGCCGTACGTACGCATGTATGCTACTTCCATTTCTATTTCTTATTTAGTGGAATTAAAACATAATGATACATAATAGTATTTTAATTCCATTATTTTATCATATATAATATCATTAAATCTATCCTTTATACATACCACATATTGTATTAACGAATCAAATCTCTTTGAGGGGGCGGTAGTCCGCACTTCCTAAAATGAAGATATCACATTTAACCATAATGGAAACCATAATGGTATGCCATAAATGAAAAATACAGAATCTTAAGTAAAAAATAAACATATTATATATCATATATAAATATACTGGAATATTAATGGCCACCTTTGTGGGTGTTAAAATAATATTGAACAATCATCGTTTCGTGAGGTAGAAATTCACCATCCATAGAAACATTATGTTCTTTAACCATTACATGTAGGTTTGTGAATGTGTATCTCGAATAATTCCTATAAAAATATCCTATTATATTTAAGATAGTGTAGTTCTTACAAAATAAATGAATAAAAAGAGTTTAGGGGGTTAGAGAAGCAAAATAAAACAAAATAACACAAGTGAAGACATTGCCTTTAAATCGAGTAACTCTCTTTGATTTGAGCTCAAAGGCTTCCTTGGAAAGAATTATACCCAATTCGAGTCTTCAATGAGGAATATAGGGATTTGGAGAGATGAAATGGGTAGAGGTTGGCTGATCCAAAGGTTTGAGAGGTGTGTGTAAGGTGGTAGAGGTGGGGGCCTTTTATAAGAGGAGAGGAGGGGCACTCTTGGAAAGTTATAAAATATTACTTTATTATAAAATGATTTTCGGATTTAAAAGGTCCCAAAAGGATATATTTCTAGGATAAGGTGGTAAGGTTTCGAAATCCACCCATCCAATAGGTTTTTGATAACTGTAAGTCTTAGATTTCATGATATATATTCTCATTTTATTTAAATCGTTCATTTATGAGGTAATCACTACATCATCACGGTGTCATAAATAAATTAATTTATTTAATGTCTAAAAATTATTAAAAAAATATCATGATGTAGGAAATATTTTTATATTTCTAATGAATATATATAGTCACATATATGATTTATATAACCACATTTAATTTTTTTTAGTAAAACAACACATGTTTGTGACATTTTAATTTTAACTTTAAATAAAAGGTATTTATGTAATTTTCAAACCAAAGAGGCTCCATGGGGTCCCCAAGATGACCCATGAATTTTATTGGTCGGACATGACTTGTCCAATGAGGGTAGGACATGTGTCTAGGTCATTTCATATTATTAAAACATTATTTTTAACTTAAACTACACTAATTACCTCTTATCGTAATTAAAAACATAAAAGTTACTATTCACCAAAAAACTATTTTATTCCCATTGAAAAACATTTTACATCCAAATGAAAACCATGTTTGTTGGATTTTTAAAATTCGAATAACAGAAGTGGTAAATTTTCATTTAAACGAAAAATCGGTTTTTAAACTACCACTTAGTGGTTTCACTATTCATCAAAAATTGATGTTTTTCAGAAAAATACCAAAAATTCAGCCTAAGCTATATTTGATATTCAAAATTCAATAATGATGTATATTTTAAAAAATTAAAAACATATATGTTGCATTAATTAATTTAATAATTAATTCCCACTGTCAAAACAAATAGCGTGTTTTTAAGAAACAATATCTATTAAAAGATTGACACTAGTTTAAGTCCAATATCAAAGTGAAATTAATTCCAATGACCACCATTAGATTAAATGATAAAAATATATTCTAAATACACTTTAATATAAATTAAAAATATAATCTATCCATATAAATAAATCATATTAAAAAGAGGTTTTGAATTAAAATGCAACATTTTCAACAAAAATGATCTTTATCGGAAAAATAATAAAATTTTACACTAAGTAAATTATGATGTCCATATTCTAAAGAAGGATTTTATTTTTTCGAACACAACATATAAAAATTTCCAAAGTATATTTAAAAAGGGTTCTCCATCAAAAGGCAGTTAATCAACATTTTAAAGAATATTAAAATATTTATGCTTAAAATTGGATTCTTTTGCATTTTAAGCCTCTAACATTTATTGGATTAAAGTAAAAATATTTGACAAACATATATAATCATTTTTTTAGTTAGTTCCATTCATTTCCGCAATTATAACAGCTTGGCGTAAACTACCTTTTAAAATAATATTATTTTATTATTAGAGTGCAATGTATGATTTCTAAGAAACTCGTTGTTGCGTATTGGGTACGCCCTCGAGCATAGAATTCCCATTAAAGTAATATTAATATTTTATTCAAAAATTTGAATAAATATGAAAATTTCATATTCTTTATTTAACTGGGGTGTTACATGCCTAGAGATGTGTCACCTCATCATGAACCTGCAACATCAAGATCCACCATATTTCTGCTGCTGCCTATAGAAGAGTCACGACATGGATCCCCATGAGATCAGATGGTGTCCCTACTAGTCGGGAGAATCTCACTACGGCCTCCAACCAATCCTCATCTACATTAGTGTTCGTCTCACCCTTGAACCTGGGTGGCCTCTAGCACTGAAACTCATGCAACATGCTCATACAACATTCACTCTCTGCTTTGGGGGAGGATTGCATCGGTGGCCCAACAGGTAATGGTACTGCTGGTGCCTCTACTAGTACCTCTACTAGAAAAGCGACCTGCACCGAGGCCTCATCGTTCGGTGGGATATCAGTGCATACAACCCTCGGAACCCTATATTGATGTTAATGTGGAGGCATCCTGAAAAGATACATGTGAGCCACAGTCGATTTGTTATACCTGGTGAGCTGACTCAAATAGATCAGAATTTTTTTTGAAACACACATATAATAATTTTTTTCATGCACTGAGTCAAAAATTAGAAGTTATCGTACTATTGTATAGATGTGTCGTCTTCCAAAAAAACTAGGATCGTTAATCTAATACCCACACTCACTAAACTTAAGACTATTTCTATTAAAAAAGATCATTGTACTATGTTTATGGTAGAACTGACTCCTCTGATACCACTTTTGTTATGACCCATACCCCGGGGCCCGTGTTGTGACTACCCCAATCCCACCTTCCATTGGCGAGGGGCTATCAACTAGCAACAAATGGAATAATCCCTAATAATAGTAAGTCATTTCCTTTATAACCTGTAAAAACACGCAACCAAGCACATGGAATGATATGAAAACATGTCAAGTTTATTGTAAAAATAGTGGTGAAAGTAAAAAAATGGGTTGTGATACAATCCCAACACTAAACGTACTAGTACCTTTGAAAAAAATACAAATAAAGAAAAAGGAAATTAGCTACTAGGTGGTCCTCTGAGGTTCCTACCGGATGGGTAGGTACAGATCGCCTGGTCATCACTCCACGTTCACTGGACTCCTCTGCATACCAACACCCCATATGGTCCACCTCCGAGCCCTGTCTAGTCCTAGTACCCTCTGCCTCCATCAGCGTTGTCTGTCAACTGCCCCAAACACAACAAGGTGCAGCCATATCCCAGGTAAGGATGAGTATAAAGATACTCAGTAGGGAACCCGAGGCCCTCAAGGTCACAGAAAATTATCAAATGATAAACCAAAAAGCATGAAGTCAATTGTCAACCATAGTTAGGTATATGCCCATACATATACCTAAGTTTTCAAGTATAAACATCTCAATCAAATGGAAACACAGGGTCCAACACCAAATCCCAAAGCTCAATTGTTCAAAAAAGAAGAAATAACATAATGGTATGTACCAAACATGTATGCCACACAGAAGAATACCACCAAGGTTTTACCAAGAAAGAATGTACCACTCAGGTTCGAACTCATCACACACCAGGTATAACTTCTGTACAACAGTAGAGCTGATTAGATATAACTACTAATTCATCTTACTATGATAAGTGGAAGACCCAAGAAGGATCGTATTACATCGTCAGACCCACACAAGATCCTAGTACATAGTCAGTATGTCCTCATATCCACAAAATATCGTAGTACATCATCAGTATGTCGTCAGACCCACACATGGTCCTTGTACATCTCTAGTACGTCGTCCAACCCACACAGGATTCTAGTACATCTCTAGTACATCGTCATACCCACAAAGTATCCTAGTACATCTCCATTAAGTCTTCAGAACCGCATTGGATCCTAGTGCATGCTCTTTTACAAGATCAGACACTCACATGATCATAGTATATTGTAACGACCCGAAATTTTGAATAAATCTTGTTTCCTAATTTCATGTGTTATTTTTTTTATACTCAAAAAAAAATATTTGATAAACATGATTATAAATAAAATGAGACCATTGGTTTTTGAGTGTTATATGACCATCGGTCAATATGACCACCGTGAACAAAATGTTTTTATTATTGTCTCTAAATTTAAGTAATCCTGGTTAATTATTATAGAAAGAAGATTTGATGGCCACACCTAGTAGCCTTGGGCCGATCGAAGCCCATCTAACAGAGATTGGGAAGGAGGTAGCACCATTGGGCTTTGCTCTGGACCAAATCCAAGCCGAACTTCATCATGTGAAGCTAGAACGGAATCGCCTTTGCGAGAAGTTCAAACTGATAGAAATTACTACTCGGGCAATGTTGACTGAGCCGCCCCAAAATTCTATCACCCTAGCACACCTTACTCTTAGGTCCTATGCTGGTATTATAAGGGGTTATGTAACGAGACCGTAATTGCCTTGTGTAATCTTTTTTTTAAATAAAAATTTGGATTTCTTCTTATGATGATGTTTATGAATTTTCAAATGACCGGATATATATTGTATGCATATTTTTGATGAATTTTAGAAAAAGGATATTTTAAAAATGGTTGTGTAAACCTTAAATAATTAAAAATGTGTAATGATTTTCGAAAAATGGTCTTCTACAATTATGTTCAGTACGAAATTTAGAGTCTAATAAGATCAACTTGATTTTTGATGAATAGTAAATTATGAATAGTGATTTTATGATTAGGATTAGTAATATGACCAAATGGATTAGTAATCTCACTTAAAGAAAGTTTTAAAATAATCTAGGCACCTTGATTAAGTAATGTGATTCAATAAAATAGTTAAATAACGGTTTCATTAATTATTATTCAAGTATTAGTTTTTTCGGGGTGAATAGTGTTTTTTAATTAAAAATTTAATTAAAAATAATTAGAAAATTATTTTTATAAAAATGACTTCATTTTTGAACTCAGAGCATCGATATTATGTTATGGTAATTTTTGGGGATTTTTCTGAAAAATGTGAATTTTCGATGAATAGTGTTTTTATTTAAAAAATAAATTAAAAATATTTAGAAAATTATTTTTATAAAATGGATTTCATTTTTCAAATCAGAACATTGATATTTGGTTAAGGTGAAATTTTGGGGTTATTCTGAGAAGGTTGAATTTTTAGTGAATAGTAAAAATACAGTTTTAGGGTTTCGGTATGTTTAATGACATCATAATGGTGTCATGATGATGTCATGAGATCTTTTGAGGGTTGTCCGGCCAAGGGTGATGAATTATTGTTTTGGGGGCCCCATGTGGCCTAACTCCATGATAAATGCCAAGGGAGAGCACATGGGTTTGAGAAAAGCACATGTGAGGTGTCCCTTGGCCATTAATGTCTTGTCCCCTCACTTCCCCTATAAATACCAAGCCCTCCTCTCATCAATTAGACTCCCCACTCTTCCCCAACGAAGTTCTGGTCTCATTACCTCCCAAGGAGTCCTCCCAAGGTGCCCCCAAGCCCTCAAGTTCCCAACCTTTGAGGTTTAAGAGTTACATTTTAAGGTAAGGGATCCGACCCCTCTCTTTCTTTTCAAGTGATCTCTTTTATGTCATTCCTTTTATGATCCATGTTCTTATTTTGGAGGATGTTCTTTTATACTCCTATTACTGCCCTTTTTATGTTCATATGATGAAAGACCCCCTCTTACTCTCATCATTTCGTTTTAAGAATGTTTAATTGGCGCCGTTAGGCTGCCGGATTTTCAAGGGATTCATTCACCTTTCTCTTTTTCAAAGTTCTACTTTCATGTCAAGTCTTTCAAGTTCATTTTAATTATGTTGGGGTATGATCTCTATATTTATCATACTGATCTTTTATGATCATATGATGAGTGACCCCATTTGATCTCTTCAATTCAGTATTTTGAAGTTTTAAGTGGCGCCGTTAGGCTGCCGAATTTTTAAGTGGTTCTTCACCCTTCTCGTTTTGAAGTTCTACTTTCATGTCAATTCTTTCAAATTCCTTTCTATTATGTTGGGGTATGATCTCTATATATATCATACTGGACTCTTATGTTCATATGATGAGAGACCCCATTTGATCTCTTCAATTCAGTATTTTGAAGTTTTAAGTGGCGCCGTTAGGCTGCCGAATTTTTAAGTGGTTCTTCACCCTTCTCGTTTTGAAGTTCTACTTTCATGTAAATTCTTTCAAGTTCCTTTCTATTATGTTGGGGTATGATCTCTATATCTATCATACTGGACTCTTATGTTCATATGATGAGAGACCCTATTTGACCTTGTCAATTCAATTTTGTTGAAGTTTAAGTGACGCCGTTAGGCTGCCGAATTTTCACAAGAGAAATCTTGTTTTTTTTTCTTCCTTTCATGTTCTTCATTTCATATGGTACATTTTCAAATTTCAGTACCATGTTCTTAAATCCCTTATATTTTGTCCCTCTACTGTTTTATGGTTCATTTATGAATGTTTGACCCATGTCCCCTCTCTTCTCAATGTTTCTAAAACCTTGTAACATAGTCGTTATGCTGCAGAATTTTCGTCGCAAAGTGTCTCTCTCTCTTTTCTAAAAATTATTTTATGTTATAAAGTGAATACTCAAGGATCTTATTTATACAGGGGTATTCACATATATATCAATATGTTCTATTTTAAATTCTGGGATTTACATACATGAAACCCTCTTTCCCTTTCCGTGGGTTTAAAGTGACGTAAAGATCACGTATTTAAAGCAGTTTTTAAAACGTTGTGATTATGAAATGAAACCCATTTATTTATGCTATGTGGGTTATTTATGAAATTTTTTATGATGATATATGTGGCTCACATGATAATAAAGGCAAATTTAAGGGTGCGCCCTGATAGCGCTCCAATGCATTGGGTAATGATGTAACCACTAGAGATTACAATTTTCACGATACCTTGGTGAATAACCTTGGTAATTTTCAAATGACACCTTGGGGATGGACCTTGGTGATATGTTCATGATTGTCTATGTTAAATGATGTAGCCACATATTCAAGTTATGAAAAATGTTGTTTTTATTATGAAATGCCTCATGATTTCTTTCTCATGCCTTAAAGTTCTTTTCATGTCATTATTGAAGTATATCAAGCTCACATGTAAAATGTTCATCTTGTTTCCCTTACTGGGCCTTCTGCTCACCCTTTATTTTGATGTGTGTTCCCAGGTTATGAGATGCAGTAATGAACCTAGGATGAACTTGAGGAGAAGCCTTTCAAGTGTTTAAGAAGAATGTTTTTTTTTTCTTTCATTTATTATGTTCCTGGTTTCCAAGACACTAAACCTTAAAGATCCTCGGTTTTGTAAAATGTAATGAAAGTTTATGTGATGAAAAGGTGGGATGCTACAGTTGGTATCAAAGGATGGTTTAGTTATTTGTGGAAATTAGGATATGAAAACTCTAGGAGGAACCCTATAGAAAAGTTTAATATAGGAAATCTTCCTGGTATTTTGGTGAGTATTGAGTAAGGGGTTTCCAAGCAAATACATCCCTGTCTGGATACGAGCAGGTAGAGGTGGCTCTGGCACAGATGTACATAGGGGTAAAACCCGAAAACACCGCTTTGAGCTAGACTCGAACGGGAACTGGTACACGACAACGGGCCTTGCTGCACTCTTGGTTACGACACTCCCGGGGGATATGCTTTGGTAAATTCATAAGCTTAGTATGAACCATTGTTAAAGGAACAAAGATAAAATAAAATAAAGGTTTACATAAGAATATATGATCATGGATAACCTAGAAGGGAACCTAGGGGATCACAAGTTAGGGTATACTTTACTTCTACATGTTATCCTTAGATCCTTTAAGTTTCTTTGCATGATTATTGGCTATGTATTTAAACCCCTAATTATAGCTTCTTTTCTTAGTTAATGGCGGGAAATGGAAGAACATGTCCCAACAACCAATGTGATAGGAAATGCTATGATTGCCGTATTAATACGACCGAGATGATTAGGGGATTAAAAGATGATTATTATTTTGGAAGACGTTCACTATTTTGAGGACCATATATGATCAAGGTAAATAGATTACTACGGTATTTTCATTGAGGAGTAAGGTTGATTTATATTTTGATTTATCAATGAATTTAAGTTGGACTTATAGTAAATTAGGTTACTTACGGGAATGATTAAACTATCTTGGGTAAAATATGTTTAGGTTAGCTATTTTTTGTTATAAGATGTTAGGAGTGGTTGATGTTGTTTGGAGATGAACAATGAAGTTTATTTTGGAAGACTATGTTATCAAGTCCTTCTTGTATTTGGGTTTCAATCTTAGTTTGGTTTATTTCGAGGAATTTTAAGGACTGTTATTTATGGAATGGTCTATGATGAACTTTGGGTATTACCATGGAACATTGAAGATTTAAAATTAGTTTCCATTCCTATGGGTTTCTTCCTTTTTGAAGAGTTGTTTAACCTTACCCTTTCTGTTTTGGGATAATGTTTAAAGATAGAAGAAATAGATAGTTAATCTTTTATGGATTATGTGATTCTCTAGAAGATGATTCTTGTGTTTTGATGAGACCAAGTAGTTTTGAATGCTCATCGTTTGGGGGAAAGGATTAGTTTTGGTAAAAACTTATTAAAGGGTGAAACTCTACATGAAGGTAGATATATTTTCTTATGTTTTTGTTCTATGTAGTAAATGAAATCCTCAAAATTATGAAAAGAAACGTAAAACAAAAATGTTGTTGGTTTACGTTTCCTACTAGGTAATCAAATACCGTTTACACACATCATAAGTTTGGGATTTTCTCATGGTTAACTTTCTCCTAATCATGTTCTCTATCACTCTCTCTCAGAACTGACCCTTTGTTTTTTTCCTCCATGTCCATGTTTTCCTACATGGAACCCAAGTGTGGGTTAACTCGGGTGGCCTTTGTACTTCCTTTTCTTTCTTTTAAAGTAATGGTGTTACTGACTCTTTTTCCGATGTGGGACTTTCAATGAAATTTCAAAACCCAATTTAAAAAAATTGCGAGGACGCAATTTCTTAAGGGGGGAAGATTGTAACGACCCGAAATTTTGAATAAATCTTGTTTCCTAATTTCATGTGTTATTTTTTTTATACTCAAAAAAAAAAAATTTATTTGATAAACATGATTATAAATAAAATGAGACCATTGGTTTTTGAGTGTTATATGACCATCGGTCAATATGACCACCGTGAACAAAATGTTTTTATTATTGTCTCTAAATTTAAGTAATCCTGGTTAATTATTATAGAAAGAACATTTGATGGCCACACCTAGTAGCCTTGGGCCGATCGAAGCCCATCTAACAGAGATTGGGAAGGAGGTAGCACCATTGGGCTTTGCTCTGGACCAAATCCAAGCCGAACTTCATCATGTGAAGCTAGAATGGAATCGCCTTTGCGAGAAGTTCAAACTGATAGAAATTACTACTCGGGCAATGTTGACTGAGCCGCCCCAAAATTCTATCACCCTAGCACACCTTACTCTTAGGTCCTATGCTGGTATTATAAGGGGTTATGTAACGAGACCGTAATTGCCTTGTGTAATCTTTTTTTTAAATAAAAATTTGGATTTCTTCTTATGATGATGTTTATGAATTTTCAAATGACCGGATATATATTGTATGCATATTTTTGATGAATTTTAGAAAAAGGATATTTTAAAAATGGTTGTGTAAACCTTAAATAATTAAAAATGTGTAATGATTTTCGAAAAATGGTCTTCTACAATTATGTTCAGTACGAAATTTAGAGTCTAATAAGATCAACTTGATTTTTGATGAATAGTAAATTATGAATAGTGATTTTATGATTAGGATTAGTAATATGACCAAATGGATTAGTAATCTCACTTAAAGAAAGTTTTAAAATAATCTAGGCACCTTGATTAAGTAATGTGATTCAATAAAATAGTTAAATAACGGTTTCATTAATTATTATTCAAGTATTAGTTTTTTCGGGGTGAATAGTGTTTTTTAATTAAAAATTTAATTAAAAATAATTAGAAAATTATTTTTATAAAAATGACTTCATTTTTGAACTCAGAGCATCGATATTATGTTATGGTAATTTTTGGGGATTTTTCTGAAAAATGTGAATTTTCGATGAATAGTGTTTTTATTTAAAAATTAAATTAAAAATATTTAGAAAATTATTTTTATAAAATGGATTTCATTTTTGAAATCAGAACATTGATATTTGGTTAAGGTGAAATTTTGGGGTTATTCTGAGAAGGTTGAATTTTTAGTGAATAGTAAAAATACAGTTTTAGGGTTTCGGTATGTTTAATGACATCATAATGGTGTCATGATGATGTCATGAGATCTTTTGAGGGTTGGCCGGCCAAGGGTGATGAATTATTGTTTTGGGGGGCCCATGTGGCCTAACTCCATGATAAATGCCAAGGGAGAGCACATGGGTTTGAGAAAAGCACATGTGAGGTGTCCCTTGGCCATTAATGTCTTGTCCCCTCACTTCCCCTATAAATACCAAGCCCTCCTCTCATCAATTAGACTCCCCACTCTTCCCCAACGAAGTTCTGGTCTCATTACCTCCCAAGGATTCCTCCCAAGGATCCCCCAAGCCCTCAAGTTCCCAACCTTTGAGGTTTAAGAGTTACATTTTAAGGTAAGGGATCCGACCCCTCTCTTTCTTTTCAAGTGATCTCTTTTATGTCATTCCTTTTATGATCCATGTTCTTATTTTGGAGGATGTTCTTTTATACTCCTATTACTGCCCTTTTTATGTTCATATGATGAAAGACCCCCTCTTACTCTCATCATTTCGTTTTAAGAATGTTTAATTGGCGCCGTTAGGCTGCCGGATTTTCAAGGGATTCATTCACCTTTCTCTTTTTCAAAGTTCTACTTTCATGTCAAGTCTTTCAAGTTCATTTTAATTATGTTGGGGTATGATCTCTATATTTATCATACTGATCTTTTATGATCATATGATGAGAGACCCCATTTGATCTCTTCAATTCAGTATTTTGAAGTTTTAAGTGGCGCCGTTAGGCTGCCGAATATTTAAGTGGTTCTTCACCCTTCTCGTTTTGAAGTTCTACTTTCATGTCAATTCTTTAAAATTCCTTTCTATTATGTTGGGGTATGATCTCTATATATATCATACTGGACTCTTATGTTCATATGATGAGAGACCCCATTTTATCTCTTCAATTCAGTATTTTGATGTTTTAAGTGGCGCCGTTAGGCTGCCGAATTTTTAAGTGGTTCTTCACCCTTCTCGTTTTGAAGTTCTACTTTCATGTAAATTCTTTCAAGTTCCTTTCTATTATGTTGGGGTATGATCTCTATATCTATCATACTGGACTCTTATGTTCATATGATGAGAGACCCTATTTGACCTTGTCAATTCAATTTTGTTGAAGTTTAAGTGACGCCGTTAGGCTGCCGAATTTTCACAAGAGAAATCTTGTTTTTTTTTCTTCCTTTCATGTTCTTCATTTCATATGGTACATTTTCAAATTTCAGTACCATGTTCTTAAATCCCTTATATTTTGTCCCTCTACTGTTTTATGGTTCATTTATGAATGTTTGACCCATGTCCCCTCTCTTCTCAATGTTTCTAAAACCTTGTAACATAGTCGTTATGCTGCAGAATTTTCGTCGCAAAGTGTCTCTCTCTCTTTTCTAAAAATTATTTTATGTTATAAAGTGAATACTCAAGGATCTTATTTATACAGGGGTATTCACATATATATCAAAATGTTCTATTTTAAATTCTGGGATTTACATACATGAAACCCTCTTTCCCTTTCCGTGGGTTTAAAGTGACGTAAAGATCACGTATTTAAAGCAGTTTTTAAAACGTTGTGATTATGAAATGAAACCCATTTATTTATGCTATGTGGGTTATTTATGAAATTTTTTATGATGATATATGTGGCTCACATGATAATAAAGGCAAATTTAAGGGTGCGCCCTGATAGCGCTCCAATTCATTGGGTAATGATGTAACCACTAGAGATTACAATTTTCACGATACCTTGGTGAATAACCTTGGTAATTTTCAAATGACACCTTGGGGATGGACCTTGGTGATATGTTCATGATTGTCTATGTTAAATGATGTAGCCACATATTCAAGTTATGAAAAATGTTGTTTTTATTATGAAATGCCTCATGATTTCTTTCTCATGCCTTAAAGTTCTTTTCATGTCATTATTGAAGTATATCAAGCTCACATGTAAAATGTTCATCTTGTTTCCCTTACTGGGCCTTCTGCTCACCCTTTATTTTGATGTGTGTTCCCAGGTTATGAGATGCAGTAATGAACCTAGGATGAACTTGAGGAGAAGCCTTTCAAGTGTTTAAGAAGAATGTTTTTTTTTTCATTTATTATGTTCCTGGTTTCCAAGACACTAAACCTTAAAGATCCTCGGTTTTGTAAAATGTAATGAAAGTTTATGTGATGAAAAGGTGGGATGCTACATATATGCTCTAGTAGATCTTTAGACCCACACAGGATCCTAGTACATGATCTGGTCCATCGCCAGACTGACACAGGATCCTAGTATCTTCTCTGGTACATCGCCAGACCCACACAGGATTCTAGTACATGATCTGGTACATCGTCATACTCACACATGATCTGAGTACATGCTCTGGTACATTGTCAAACCCACACATGATCACAGCACATGCTCTGGTACATCATCAAACCCACACAAGATCCTAGTACATGATCCTGTACATCGTCATACCCACACAAGATCCTAGTACATGATCTATTACATCATCAGACCCACACGGGTTCCTAGTACATTCTCTGGTACATCGTCATACCCACACAAGATCCAAGAACATCGTCATACCCAGCTACAGGGTTCCATCACTAAGCTCGATTTTCTCTGGGAGGGTCCACTTCTCAAGCTAGTCGTTTAGAATAAAACTACCATTAATTCCAATAAGATTTATCCCAATGGTTTTCCATGTCATCGGGGTCTCAACGTAATTGAAATCACTTCAATAGGATTCCTGGTTTATTTATGTTATTAACCTTGATAGTGGGATATGCATGGGTGGTGCATAGTTTGTCAGACTGTGTGGCCAGGCCGTGCAATGTTCATGTGTGAGATAGTGGCAACCACATGGTTGGTGCCCGGTTTTCCAAACCGTGAGGCAACCTAATGATAGGGTTCTTATTTCCTAGGAAACTCGAGATTTCACATTTTTCCATCATTCTTCCTCTCACTAGTGGTTCACACATGAGTACTAGTTATCAGATGTTGGGGGACCTCTTTAGATGGTTTTGGAAGAAAATATAAGGGGTTTCATGGAATATGGAAGGTGGTATCTTGGTTGATCGAATGTAGTTATCCTCATGTCAGTCCCACTATTTTAGTGAGGGTCGCAGTGCGGCAGGGTGCCACCGTGGCTGGCTGGATGGCCTGTCGTCTTCTCCGCGGGGCACGTTCATGCGCCACGCCTTCACTGGTGGCTGGCTCAGCCATCTTCCTCTATTGCAAATATTTCATAAAAAAACAAAATGGTTTTTGGAAAGGTCGAGCCATGTTTTTTTGTCCCACACCCTCTGCATTAGAGTGGTAGCAAGCGATTAACAATTTTTTCTTCAATCACAAATAATTTCCAAAAACGAGTTTGGGGAAATTCAGGCAACAATCCCTACAAACACATGCAATAATTATTCCCAATTCCACCAAAAGAAATCATCTGCAGATTATCTAGTTAGTGTGTTGATCCACTTTATTTGTATAGAATGGATGATAATGGGAATCAATGATCACACATAAATAATCCCCAACCTCAATTGTTTGTTTTTATGTTACGATAGAGAAGTCGAAGATGTCAAAGTTCGTCACGCCCGCCACACAACTCATATCTGGAGCTCATTATTCAGAAAAACTCTCTTCGTGGGAGGTGGTTCCTCATTGTTTATGATGTCCACTATTGGAAGATATCATGAGGAAGTATTCAGAGATGTTGGAGAATATCAGCGTTCTTCGTTTAGACAAGCATTCTTTGTAGAAGAATATCATCATTGGATAAGTTTACTCCTCCTAAAAGCTCTCTACTTCTCCTTTCCCTAATACTTTCCCAAAATCCCCAACGAAAATGAAATACCCAACATAATAAAATATGTTATCAATTTAGATTGTTGGCATAATTTTAAATTTGATTAATGTATTAATTGATGAGTTGGTATAATTAGTCAGTTGGGGTTTCACAATTAAAGTGGGTGATATTCAAGAGGCTTCCCCACATTTAAGGGGGAGTTTAAGGGTTTCTCCCTTTAAGAGTGTTTGAGTGGTCCCCACCATTAGAAATTCTAATTAGTGTGTTTAGGCTCAGGGGGTCTCCAACAACAAAACCCATGTGGGAGGTTATGGTTCTGGTGGTCACCACTTTTATAACATCCACATGGGAGGTTTCAACAAATAAAAATGTTAAAAAATATTATTTTATTTTATTATTTCATGAAAAATAGAAAAACTCTCTTTCACCCTTGACCAACTACTATAGAGATGAAAGTCTCCTTAAGAGAATACCAATGTTGCGAGTTCAACAGTGTCCTCAGATTTCAATTTTGAGCACTATTTCAAATGTTACAGAACCCCGCTTTCACGTTTACAAACCGTTCCAAAAAAAAGTTCAATAATTCATTCTGGGCACACCGGTCTTCATAATAACACACCGTCTAGTTTCACAGACTTGTAAAATTCCCATATATAAAAAAATATAAACTGAAATTTTGAGTCTTTAAATAATAGTAATAAATTCATAACATGATTAAGATATATATATATAGGGTTTTGGTAAATCAATTTGAAATATACTAAGGAAGTGATTCCCTCAACTAGTATTAGTGTACCCTATAAATCACATTTATCATAGATTCTACGTGATATAACATTACTAATATTGACTTATGAACATGAAACCTTGATATTAAACAACAAATTTATGAATGAAAACAATTTTGGGAGAAGCTTAATCTCATTGATATCACCTCAGAATCCATTATTCCCAAACCACCCCAACAAAATCTCACCATCACATATCTCACCCTTTTAGAATTAAATCATGTAATATAGAACTGTGTATCTATAACAAAACCACATGACTTTTTATTTATTTATTTTAATTAAATATTAATTAGATTAATATTTTATTACATTATAATTGTTAAATAAAAAATTTTATGAATATTTGATTTTGATACGATGAAATACAGTTGTATTTTTGGGAAATATATAGTTTCAATCAAGAAACTACTTTTAATGGATTCAATAATTTTGTAAATAAGTGGTATTTTAATAAAAAAAAATTATTTCATAATATTTCTTAAATATAAAATATAAAATAATTTTAATATGTCAAATTTGATTTTTATAATGGTTAGAAAATAGTTATTATCAAAATAGTGTATTTTTCCATAACTAATTTTTTATTTAAAAAATTAAATAATAATATTTGGTAAATTATTTTAATAAAATAAATATTAATTTTGATGTTATTGATTAATAATTATCCAATGGTGTATCTTTCATAATTTTCTAAGACAATTGATTTTTTATTTAAAAATTAAGTACAATATAATATTATATTATGTATTATCTCATTATAAAAGCCAAAAAAATTGTAATAAATGATATAAAGAGTATCCCCTTCCAATATAGTATTTACAATTTAAAATAATTTATTTTTTAATTTATTGTTTTTTTATAACCATTTGTGAATCATCAAAGACCTATATTATATTTTAATTTTTTAAAATCAATTCCATATAAACATGTCTCAATTACATATCTTCAAGTGTATTATATTATGGATTTTGGTTCTTAGACACATAAAATAATTAAATACACTTTTCTTAAGAAAATCCCATAGTTAAAATACCTCGATGGGGTTTTTAAGATTAATTTATCATATAGAGTACAAAACCTATTTTTAGAAAATAATAATGATTGCTCAAATACATTTTAATAAAAACACACCCAACATCCTATTACTCTTCCCTAATGACCTTTTTATAACAAATTTACTCTTCCAACACGACTCTAAATAACTACCATGGTTACCCCCCAATCTTTTTATAGAATTATAAAATGTTTTTTGATGTTCCCAATCAAGTTAAGTGGCCTTCTGCTTCTCTATATTATGGAGGAAAATTCTTTATATTATGCCTTTCGATTTTGAATTTTTCTTCTAGCGATATATTTTAAAACATCCTTGTGACATAAATTTTTATTTTTTAGTGATGGGATACCCTTTTACTATAATTAAATCCTTCTACCAAAATTTATTTACACTATTAGGCTATCCAAATTATCCTAATATTTGACATTAAAAAATTTATATACTAAATAGTGATTCCTAATTCAAAGATGGGGTGTTAACCGATATTTAACTATACATCATGTTTTTATTTAATATTATATATGTGACCCAAAATTAGTAATAATGGGTTAAAAATTGATGAAATAATCTCTTATTTTGTATGATTTATGTGGCACCCGAACACGTGCACATGATATGAATGTGATAGGTAACCCACAAATAATATATCCCTCCAATTCATTAGATAATGGTCTCATCTCATGAGAATTCATGTATGGTAAATTGGTGGTCATTCTAAGAAAACAATTCTATGATTTCTCAGTGGTTATCCTTTAATTATTTATATAATTTTATGTTAATTTGGTTTTTACATTTTCTTGATTATTTTATTTTATCAACTATTATCATACTTCGATGTAAAAATTTATGATTATCACTCCTATAATGTTACCTTGATATTCCTATTGACACACATGTATTATTTTCATCGTGTTATTATTTTATTATCCCCTTAAGTGTTTTTATAGCTCACTCATATCTTATGTAAGTCCCCTTGTATTAACATGATGTTTTAGATGATGAATGTAATTTAAGTCCATTTTATGGGGTTCAAGTGTTAATCTTTTTTTGTATCATATTGGTATGATATGTACCTAATTAACCAAAAATTAGTTCTTGTGATTTTAAAATGTTATATTATTTTTTTCTTAGGAAATAAATCATGAAATAATGTGTATGAAAGATATGGGTTGTCATATAATGGGATGAATCATTTCACAGAGTAGAAACAAAGAGTAATTAACATTTAGACTCATGAATTAATAGTGATAATAATTAAGAAAGAAATCATATAAAATATATAATATGTTTTAATATGTATCAAATAAAATATTAAATGATTAAATGAGCACCATTTAGATATCATTGAGTGATAATACACTAAAGTGGTAATCATTTGTATGATGTTGGTAATAATTTATAAATTTAAATATCTGAAAAATATTTTGAATCTGAAAAAGGGATTATATTATCTATGAAGGACAAATAATTGATATTTGAATTTTTTCACTAAATTGTTATTGTTTTTTATTGGTGATCAATTTTGATGATAATATAAATATGGTGCCTTAGGAAACCAAAAATGAATGAAAAGCATTTCTTATATGGGGATCCTTCCAAAAATAAGATGAAAATTGCACCACAAAATTATTGTTTGGAAAATAAACTCGAATATTTGATGATGTGATTTAATCCTTACTAATTATATGTATAATGATAAATTATTGTAAAGGTGAATATTTTTTTTATAATTCTCCTCTAAAAATGATTCATTGATGTAGAAATCAAATATATTTAAAGCAATAAATAAATGGGTTTCCGACTTTTAGTGATCTAAACGAGTATAGTGAAATATGAGAATTGTTTATTTGGATTGTGGAAAACATGGACACATATAATGATATATTTATAAGTTCAATGAATGATTTAACAAAGAAAAAATGTTTATAATATTGGTCATGATTCAGTTGAGGAGAATAAAATTACTCAGGATGAGATGTATGCATGTTATTTATTGATTATGGATATTTAATATGATGATTATTCATAATATATTTTTTATTATTGTGTATTTTACCATATATGTGTAACTTGAAGACTCCATCACAATTTTGATGAGTGTAGTGGTGATATTTTAGTATTTTTTAACATGTATAAGAGTAAAAATATAGTCATCAATATAATTAGAGTTCATATGTTTGATGGAGTTATTCATATACTTATTAAAGTAATGTATGTTCTTTATATGATAATAAACATGATTTCTTTTTTATTGTTTTATTACAATATATTTTTGATTTCTATTGGTTTTTTATTTTAGAAAGTGATTTATAGAATAGTACTAGTTGTAAGATGATAGAAAATTGGGAATGTGTACATGTTGATTCACACAATTCATGTTTTTACATGATCACAATATTCTGTTAATGCTGAATTTCATAAAAGTATGTATATAATAAAATGATTATAGAAGAATTTGAAATATTATTTTATTTTTTAATAGAATAGTTTACCCACAATATTTTTTTAGTAAATTAAATATGTCACAAATCATATAATTGTTTTGATGTGTCATGTTGACCATAGAACTAACATCAACTATCAAATTATTGATAATAGTGAATTTTAAAATTTAAATGTAATGTAGATAATTTGTTACTTAATTGATAATATTAAATGATAAATTTATAAATACTATTATAGTAGTTAATTTTTCATTATTATAATGGTGGAAACCATTTTAAAATAATAATGGGTTTTGTGCATTCTTATACAACTGCAATGGTAAGTATGAAAAGGGTAAGCATCTAGATATATTTTTTGAATATTGTTTCATTAGGAAGATAATAAATACAGTGGTCGGTATTTTCATTTGAGTAGTTGTTTCTATTGTTATTTTTCCTCCTTTCATTCATTGATAAGGAGACCAACTACTATAACATTTGATAGAGTTTGAACATTTAAACATGATATAGTGTTGGGTTTTTTATGATTTATTTGATGGTAAAACTGATAATTCTATAACTAATTTTGTGTTTACTAAATAATATTATTTTTAGGGTTATCTGGTTAGAGTTCTTGGATAATTCATTTTCTCCCCTAATACATAATGCTAATTACATTATATTACTTGAGTAAAAGAAAATCACTCTCTTAAACAAATGAAACAATCGTTCTATTCTTTTTACCATTAGAGAAACAGTTGAATCTCATCCTTAGAAGAATAAAAAAACTATTATCCCTATGTGAATAAATAAATGAAATTTGTCTTTTATGGGTGATGTGATATAGGGAATCTCAAAATTCATAATTTTTGTAATTTATATCCTTTTTCATTCCTAATACACAAAAAATGAAACAAACATGACTATTTAACATATATAAAATTTGAGATGCATAAAATACACAATGGAATTTTAAATATAAGATTTTAATGTATGAAAAAAAATAATGATTCTACAACCCATGAAATAGTTAAAATTATAAATTATAAAAAACACTTTAGACCATTAAGTTGATTTTGGAATATTTTAATAAGAAAAAATAAATATTTTTGGAAAGAGATATCATGGATTAAGGTTTATTTAAATGTATTTATTTTCATTTATTTTAATAAATATTTTTTAAAATAAAAACCTAATTTCCACTAAACATTGTGAAATAAATCCAATGATAATTTGAAAATATTAAAACTCTAATGAAGAATTATTTACAATTTGAAATGAAGAGTATTCTGCCAAATAGAGATTCTAAAAATCCTCAAAGAAACATATGTATGTTTAAATATAAACACACACATTCAATTTTTCTCTAATAATATTTTCATGATGAATATATAAATTAAAAAATTCTAATGAAAAAACCAATCAAAAATTTCCATAACATTATAAACACATTAATATTCAAAATATAATAATCTTGTACTATTAATGTGATGTTTCAATTTCAAAATCACAATGATATTCAATTTTCTAACAAGAATCACCAAACACTAAAAATCAGTGATTCATGAATATTTTAACCAGAAAATGTAACTCTCAATCAATAAAATAAAAATATTAAATTTTTACTGAATGATACCATATCATGTTAGTTTCTCTTTAAACCCCAATTATTTAATACTAATATTGAACATAAAAATTTTGGGCCCATTATCAAATTAAAACCATTTCAAGGAATTATCAAAACATATCTCAATATAGTATAAAAATATCCTTATTTAATTTATTAAGCTAGTACTTTTGACTAATTTATTAAGAAATATTATAAAAATATTGTTCATTTATAGGTATGATGTATAAGGGGTAATGTAACAAGATTAGTTTAGTATTTTTAAAGTAGTATATCATGAGGTACTAAATGATTCCTTTTTTTGATATGGTAGTTGTAGAGACATGAAAAATTTTGGTTGTGACTCAATTATTTATGTTTTTAGAAATATTAAATTATTAAAAACATAGTAAAATGATTATTTTTTAAATATTTCTTTCCTTGGTGACTTATTATACTTGGTCACGTAATGAAGGAATGGTTAAAGGAGGAACCTGTAGAGTATATTTATTTAATAAACATATAATTATCAACTATTTTGTAAAATTTCCTAAAATAATGAATGTTTTCTAGTTTATGTTCGTTAGGTAATGTATATAACATATTCAAAGTCAGTGGATCTAGTTATTTGTGATTTCCATTATAGTTTAATGATAATTTTCTGGTAGGTTTCTTCTTTGACGTACTACTAAATGTATGAAATTATAAGAAGTTTTTTGGTCATATAAATTTTTTTTCAATATAATTATGGTTTTATATTAATATTCAACATGTTTAATATATATATGAAATAATATTTTATACTTGTGTTTTTGGTTTCTACCCAACTATATATTATATGAATGTTTTGGGGATCACCCTCAAAATTATTTTCAACGCAAGAGTATTCTTATATTTGATTTATGTAAAGAGGTTTCCAATATTAAATTGTTGTTAACTCTCTATTGATTAAATAAGAGGATTATTATTTGGAATAAGATCATATAGAATATTTTATAGAGATATTACTATTTATTAAATTTCTCTAAAAGAATTTATAGTGGATAGTAACAATTATGTACTATTCTTTTCCAAAATAGTTTTATTATTAGTTTTATGAGATGCTATTTTATATGGGTTATATAACTCAAGTCCATAAGTATGTCAACATATTTCAAGCAAATATATTTTAATGAATGATGGTTGTTGGTTATAAAAAGGATAATGGTTGTTCATTTTTCCCGATTCCTTTTTAGATAGTAGGTTGAACATGAGAATCAATTTATAGTTATTATGTTTTAATTTTAATAGGTTCTATAGTGGTGGTTTGATAATATATCCATATGTATATATTATCATAAAATTTATAATTTTAATCACATTCCATTTTTATGATTGATTTAAATTATTTAATGATCTCTACTCATTTAATTATTATTAAATATTTGATTGTTTTTTTTCAATTTTGTAGGATTTTTGGGGAAGAGGTGTTGAGACTTAAAATAGTTTATAGGATAATCCCCTTTGATGAAGTTCCATAATTCACATCATATAAATTATAGGGTTTTTAGTGTTATATAAGATCATAGTTACATCTTATCCTCATTTTTTATCATTAAATATATTATATTTTGATATAGAGGATCTTTTCATTATAAGTAATTTTTAACACATGCAGTCTCGATTTTATAGTATCATGAAAAATTAATTTACCATTTTTTCAATTTCTATGATGTAATACATATCACTCATATATTTATATATAAATTCCTATGAAATATATTTGGTGTTAATAAATTTTTCTATTATACTTGGTGAATGTTTTTGAGTTAGTAGTTATTAGTAAAAATGTTGTATAAATTACAATGGAGAGCGTATATGTGATTTTTTATATGATGAAATCATTATATGATCATCATAAATATTTTTTTAGTTAGAAGATGATACCATTTGAGTTTATCTTTATTAATCATGTGTTATTGATAGTTTCTCCATGTCATAGAAAATAGATACCTTGTATAGGCTATATGATTTATCCTTTATTAAAGAAGATTTATATGGTTCTAAACTGGAATAGTGACGTATCATAGAGATCTATGCATATATACATGATGAATTATATTCATGAATTATTATATAAGTCTCATATATGTAGATGTATCACAATGATAATATAATTTCATCCATTTGGGTAGGTAAGATATTTTACAGGGTATAATTTTTGCATGGTAACCTATAAAGATACATTGTTATTTGAAAAATCTAATTCAAATGTCTGACACTATTTTTGAATGTCTATTCTAAAGGAATTATAGGTTAAAATAATTTATGGGTGAGTTAGTCACTGAAATGTGTTATTATTACTAACTTATTTCAAATTGTGGCTCTTATAGAAATGATACTATTTCATTTTTAGAAGACATTCTTTGTTATCTAAATTTCATTATATACTATTTTTAGGCCCTTTTGATGATAAGGTTATATTTTTAGAGGTATCATGTTTGGTTGTTTTTATATGGGTAATTGTTTTTATATCAAATAATTTTTAATATATTTATTTAGAAGATATTGTTTTGATGATAATCTAATATATATATATATATTAATTTTCATCATCCTTCAAATTTTTTATTTTGGAGGTATTTCATGTTAGATGTCTAATCATAAATGATAACTATTATGGTTAAGAATGAAAGAAGAGTTTTTTAGCGAAACATGAATCTTTTTAATCGTTTTCCTATAGTGGCTTTAATTTATTTACTATGGTTATAAATCACATTGTAGAGGATATATCATTATATGATTAAAATAATTTGAGGAACTATTTTTCCTGAAATGTAATAAAACATTTTCATTGTATTTTACCTTATGATGTCTTATATAGAAAATATCCATTTTATATTTCATTGATTGGAACTAGAATATATATATATATATATATTTGGAATAATGGGAGATATGAAAAATTTGTTTATCGGAATGGTTGGAAAATTAAATTATTTTGGGAGAATATATCATGGTTTCTTCTCAACAAAACTATCCCATGGTTTAAGATGCCACATTGTTTTTGGGATATTATTATACAGTTATTTTCTTACCATATCTCATCTTTCTCATTTGAATCTCTATATTATTTATGACCTGAATGTCAAATATCTCTTATTTAGTGATATTTAGGCTCCCTAAATGAATATTTTTTTTCTTGTTTCTATGAGATCATAGCTTTGCGAACTAACAGACACTTTATCATGGTCTCATAAGCATTTCCATATTTTTTAATCAAATTTATAGGTATTTTCAGTATAACTTAATATATTAACATACTTTATAATTTATAGGGTATTGTATGATTATAAATACACTATATAATCATTTCCATAATGTTTATATTTGATCATCTAACCTTGTTCCTTAGGCAGAATGATGATTTTTGAAATATTTTCAAGAATTCGGTTCATAAAAATTCATTTATTTAATAATTTTAATTTTGATAGCATTATATTGTTTCCTATAAAGGGAATTATGTAATTGATTAAATTTAAATTAAAATTTTCACCAAGAAATTTATATTGAGAAATTGGTTTGTGGGAAATTGTTCTATTTTTAAGGACTTTGTTTTTATAATATATTATCATAATAGATTTCTAAAACACTAATAATGTTTTATTAGGATATAAGAGTTTATATTTTAGGATTTTGGTGTCTTCTAATTGACATAGTTGAATAGTGTGAGGTATTCATTAGTTCCTTAAATTTGACATAGTGGTTGCAGTGATTGTGTATTCTTATACATTTGATTCAATATTTTTATGATAAGATGACTAAATTTTATGCATTTCACTCACCATTGATTTATTAAGCTTAATCTCTAATCACATAAGAAGTTTATGGAGTATAATATTTATTATAATTAAATATTGACATTAATAATATCAATTAATTTTTATACATCCAATATAATGAGGTGGCAATTTTTTAGTGATGTCTATTTGGGAATGTTTGGATATATATGGGAGTTGGTAGTGTCATATGATTGTGATATCTATTATTGAGATAATGCTATGGTTGGATCTCTATTTTAAATTATCATGAAATTGTGTACTTTAGTAGTATTTATTTAATAATATTTTTTTCTTATTTTAATAATCATGTTTTTTATTTAAAATTAATTAGTAAAATTTTTCCAAAATTTTTTTATACAATTTTGGATAGTTTCTAAGCTAGGGATTGTGGGGTGTATGTGTGAAGGGTCACCTGTAATCTTTTTATTAGATTAGTATTAGTCTAAGAGAGACTAGTCCAGGCCACATCATTTATTCCCTTGAATGTTTCATCCAACATGAATGAATTATATTTTCAAATATGTTATTTATAGAACTAGACATATTTTAAACAATAGAAACTGTATTATGAATATAATAAAAGAATTATATGGTTTAATCAATCCTATTACTAAAATAAAAATAGAAAAATGTTTGTATGATTTCTGATTTTTTATATTTTTAACATGTTTAATATAAATTTAAAATTCGTTACATAAATATGAAATAAAAGATTAATTATTATATATTCATAAAGAAAAACCCCTTCTAAACTTTTTAGTGATATAAAAACTATGATGAGAAATATTTTGACTAATGGTGAGACATAATATTCCTAATCCATACATTCAATAACAACACAAAATATTTAAAAAATTTAAATTCAAAAAATGTACTATCTTTTAGATCGTGAATTAATTTATTTCTCTAAGAACCATAATAATTTGTTTTTTCAAAATAATATACTCTAAGAGAGGGGTGAATCTGGGTATTAATATTAAAAAAAATTATTCGTGATCCAAAATTGTTTCTCTCAATGATAGGTAAAGATCATTATATTCCATTTTATATATCTTTAGAGAATAAATATGTATAGAACATTGAAAATTTACATGGTTATTCAAAATGTTCTAATCCATGAAGCATGCATGGAAATCATTCTATACACCTAAGACACTAATTTTCATTTTTTTTATATTTTTACACAATAGAGTGACCTAATTGACCTTTGAACTAACTATCCATACATGAAAAAATATCAATGATATTCTTCTCAATAATTAAAAACACACTCATCCTCATAAAAATTAGGGATTCATGACATCATTATTTATGGTCTACATAAAAACATAATATAGAAGAAAATATACATTGATAACCATAAAAAAGAATTCAAACATTTGAATAAATGTCTAATGAAGTATAACTCATATAGTATCCATATGATTTTCTATAGTTTTCTAGTGAATAAAAATATAATTACTCTTACTTTCGACTCTTATACATATTTCATAAAATAAATATCTTAAATGATATGTATCCTCTATTCTATAAGAACACAATATCATATCTCTAATTCCATTATTTTCTTCTTTTCTATATATGTTTTTTATAGTGGATAATATGAATTTATGTTGTTTTATAATTTTCAATCCATGATTTAAGCCTCACATAACTATAAGCATATATTTATTCAAATTAATCAATTGGAATTCATTCTATAAAATTAACACCAAATAATTTAGAATATGTTTTTAAAAATAAAACTATAAGATCCACATGGTTTATTAATGAAAAAATTCAAACAAAATTATTAAAAAATAATGTATTCAAAGAACATAATGTTGTATACTCATAGAATTACTATTTTATTAACAAACTCCCTTTAATTGAGTTTATACTATACTTACTAATATTGTTGAAAAAAATGAAAAAAAATTGATATCATAAACACTCACCATCATGGAAAAATATTAACTTCTCATTTGTTTTAATCAATATATAAAGACACTGGTTTTTTCTAATATGATATCCACTATGATAAATTAGGGCTTCATCGTTTTAAATGGAATATTTTAAAATCAAAATTCTATAGGCTATATAATGTTCTAAACCAACTGCCTGTTTTAGAAACTATTATTTCAGTTAATCCAATAGATTCACCATTGAACACAACAATTACTACTATGGTGTAGTATTTATGGATTCTTCTAATAGATAGACTATTTCATTAGAATACCATCCACTATGGAATGAACCATCTCACAATTCAATTTCATGAAATCTCATAGATAGATGTAGAATACAAAATTTTTGACATAGTATCACCACATTATTTTTCATCATAAAAACGGATTGAATATTTTGTCGTGGTGTGCAGAAATTCTAGGGTGATTTTTACCATCTCCAAAATGTATAAATTGCCCATTTTCTTCTCACCCTAGTAGTTTTTATAGAAAATATATTCCTAAAAGGTACTCTATAGCATAGTCTAATATTTTTAAATATTTGCTTCCCCAAATAAAATGATCTACTTTAATACTAGTAACATGATGTTTCCCATGACATAAAATATTGAACTATACAATATCTTCTGATTATTGTTCAAAAAAACAAAACAACCAAAAATTTTAATTTTCAATAAATCACCCCCTATGTTTTTGTGATCAATTTGTAACATTATAGATATGATATATGACATAATATTACATAATTTCTCAAAAAATAATATTTTTCCAACAATAAAATAATATTAAAAATTCATCAATTTTTTTATAATTAAAATTATAATATTTATTTCTTATCACACATGATCCATGTTCGATGTGTTAAATAAGAAATGAATAAAAATTTCATCATGATTACTTATCATGATCGTTGAAAACATCAACCTTCAAATGGATAACTTATACCCCATAATGGAAATTTTTTCACTCTCCCACTTTATTGATTGTATTCACCATTTTTTTCCTATTCTCAACACTTAAAAAACATATCATCATACAAATGAATTATTGGATAAATCACTACATTTATAAACACAAGAAATAGAATATTTTCCTAATTTATCTCTCAAGAGTGTAATAGATCCAATTGTCCAACATAAGAGAATATCTATATAGTGGTATATTGAGAAATTTCTTGGGGGAAGTGGGGGTTACTCTTCAATTGATCAATGTTGAGGGATTTGGTTACACCCAACGTGAAACGTTATGTGTTTTAATAACCTTATTGGGTATTGATGTGGTCATAATGTTATAAAATTGATTTTGAGGTGGTACATACATTATATGAGACAATAATTTCCTACCCATATCATTTATAAAGTAATATTTTAATGTAGTGTGCCTAGTTCTCCAATGTTGAATAGGATATTTATATTATTTTTACCACATAAGGTATCACACAAGATTTTAGTAGGAGACTGTACGTCAAATATGAGGTCCTCATGTTGTTTCTTAATCCTATGTAATTGTTTAAAATTCTGAGTGGTTGTAATATATTCATCCTCAACTTTGATCAAAGTGACGTAACACTATTTTTTACTTATCCTTGAAATATAAGATCTAAAAATATATACATAACCTCATGAAGTATAATTTTTTTCATCTAAAAAACATCCCCGATATTCATCAGCGTAGCCCAAGAGGTTGTGTATTGTTTTTTAATAAAAAATCATATATATCTCTATATGATATATATATATCGACTTATTCATTTCACAACATTCATATTACATTTAATTAGAAAAACGTGGAAAAATAAACCATGAAATGTTAGAATATAGTGACTAGTTTTGTATCTATAATGAAAATAATACTACCAATTATCAATTTATAATGAGTCACATCAACCATTTTTATCCAAATATTTGGAATATTTATTCATGGTATGCATGATAGTTTCAATTAAAATATAATTGTCTATTATAAATCTATTTATATCCTCTATTGCATAACTATTTTTAGAAATAATTTTCCCATTTTTCATTGAAATACTAATAGAGAAATAAAAAATTATATTTCATCAAATATAATAATCTTGAACTCAATCCACATAAGATATAAAAAAATATTTCATTGTGTATATTATGTGCCACAAAAGATGATATCATCCACAATGATTAGAACCACCAACCAATACTCATTCACTTTCTTGATCCCAAGGTTTTGATCAACTTCCCCTCTAAAAAATTTTAGCTTATCCAAATTGTGATCAAACATAGTATACCTGTTTCATGTTTTTTTAGGTTGTATAATTATTTCTTCATGAAATATAATTTTCATCAATATTCTTTGATGAAAACCTAAAACAATTTCTCAATATTAAATTATTACATGAGTAATCCTTTAAAATGACTATATTATATCTATTTGATATTGTTTAAATCAATATTTAACATAAATGAAAAAAAACATTATGGTTTAATGAAATAAAACAATTGTGAAAATATCTGTGAATTTATACCTTTTACATGTGAATAACTATTTAACACTAGATGCATCATTTTTATGTAAATTTTATATCATCATTGATTTTGTTTTCAAATATTCAATTGGTTATGATCAAATTTTTATTCTTTATCCTTAAAACATTTTTCCTTGTCACATTATTCATAATATTTTTAACATCCTTAGGAATAAACATGAACTAATACACAGTATTTGAAGCATCATTAAAATTTTTTGGATCCTCATTGAATATAAAATATGTATGATAATTTGATTTTATCCTATTTTTTTGAACTAGGGTATACAAGTTAGCAACAATATTTATTTATTTCCAAATTATTTCTTCATCATCATTAGAGTTATCAACTGAGTTTACTACATCCCTTCGAACATCCCTAAATCCATACACATATTCTTCACATTCATACACCAAAACAGGGTTTTATCTTTGTTATGTTTTCTCGTATAAAAATTAAAAATGCTCTCCTATATTCAAAATAAGGTCATTTTCCATTTTAGAAACACAATATCATTTAATAATATTACCCATCTGATTATTTTAAAAACATATGTCTATTTATTTTGTAAATATTCATGAAAAATTCCATCAGCTTCAAATTCTACGAATATAAAGTTCTTTTATTTATTACAGATTAATAGCTTGCTTCCAAACACAAATAAATACTTTACTTTATTCTTGATCCAATACCAAATTTCATAAGATGCCTTTTCCACAAATGGAAATAATAATTCCTTATTACGAATGTGGATTACAATAAGAAATTATTCTTCCTAAAAAATCTCGGTTAGGTATTATTCAACAAGCACAGTCCAATCCATGTTGTTAATTGGTCACTTCCTACTTTCACCAACTCATAAATTCTATTCAATTCCTATAATTATCACCCGATATAAAATCCTATGTTTTTTATATATTAATATAATTAGATTTATATAAATTATAGAACCATATATCTGCATGATTCATATTTTTTTAGAAAGCATATGATAATCATATATCCAATAAAAATTTATATATTAGTATACCTTAGTTTTAAGGGTAATAACTCCAAACCATTCCATATAGATATTACAATTAATAAGAGAAATAAAACACCTTTTACAGTTATGGATTTAGTTTTCATTGTCATGAAAACAAACACATTAACAATTTCTATTAATTTTAAATGCGTTTTATTTTTTTCTATGTAATGCATCCCAGGAAGATTCCCCTTTTGAAATGAGCCACATGTATAAGTGTTGTCACAAGATTTATTGGGGATAAATGATGAACTATATTTTTTAATCATGTTATCCAATTATTTTTTCATCATATTTCTTATATTCCTAAACCATAACCTATTTTTCTCTTCATTTTATATAATTTACACATATTCTTTTCTAAAAGGTAAAACCATCCATACTGATAAATTACATTTTAAAAAACAAAATAATAAATTGTATTAATAAACAAAACTTCTTATAGAACCACACTCAGTGCATTATGTAACACATATCACTAAAACAGAACAAATTTTTTCCTGAGGCCTTCTAATAAATTAACATCAGTTCTTTTATGTTCCCTTCAAGATAGTATAACCTTCTTAGACATAATAATTTTGAGTTCCTAATAATTTAAAAACAGAATGAATCTAAATTTATCATATATAATTCCAACGAAGATGTTGTTATTTCTATTCATATGGGGTTTTTACCTTCTATATATGATCCTTATTCTATACCGGTTATATTATCTCAAGGAAATAATTGAATTTTTTTAAGCATTTCTTTCTTCACCCAAGGAAACATATTTACATTTTTTGATGATTAGTGATATTGATAATTCTCTAACACTGTGGAATACACATCATCATGAAAGTCTAAAAACAAAATTTTATTTTATAGATTTTAAAATGATGATTCATGTCATTATGTTCCCATATATGAGTCTTTATAGGCCCTTTCTATTTCATACATTGATCGTAAAAAATTTAATTATTCTGAAAACCTTTTCAATAAAGAGTTCTCTATTAAAATCATAAGAAACAATACGAAACCCTGTTACCTATTTTTGGTAATCATTTGCTCAAAAATATCATTATATAAGGGAACAGATTTATTGAGTGGGTACCAACATCCCATATAATTACAACATTATTTTTAATGACATTTTTACGATTTTATGATATTATTTTTATATAATTCTACTATTTGGAAAATAAACAATCATTTATGCTAATGATGTTTACAGTATAAAATAAACCTTGGATATCTTCATCTTTTTAATATATTCAATAATATAATTTTAATTTTTTTTAAACCACACTACTAGTGGAATAGAAAAAAATCCCATCATAAATACTTTGGGGTAATTAATATCTTCTTGAGATGATGATATGAAAAAATTTAAAAATATCATACCTCCGGTCAAAAGTCCTTGATCCTCACAATTATTTTTTTTCATCCCAACCTCACCAAAATTTTCTTATATCCTTTTGACATGATATTTTAAGGATTTCTTTCATTAATTATTTTATTTGGATCTTCAACATTATGTTTCAAATTAATTATTTTCTCCGTGATGGGAAAATATCAATATCATAGTATCCCTATTTTGTCCCTCAGTTGTGAATTCCCATTAATGTGGTGTTTAATCAATATTTGGCAATAAAATAATAATCCATTGTCATTCTTAATAATTTCTCTCCAAATAAAATATTATTCTAGGGATGTAATTGTTTATTTTTGAACATAAATTTTCCCCATGAACCCATAATGTGTAGAATAATTATTTTTCAATTTTATTCATTAATAATATAATAAAGAAAATTTATATTTATCTATAAAATACTTTAACTCTTCCACTTTAGTATCCTCTATTCTACCATATTCATATGATTGTTTGTTTTTTATTTAATGATCATTTATTGAGATTTAACAATTCCATTAAGTTTATTATATGTTTTCATTCAAATAAGAGCTTCTTCATCATCACCCCATAGACACAACAACAAAAATTTATCATATATGTATAGAATCACCTTATAAAAAATAGGTAAGACGAAACATGGATAAAAACATTCCTTAACCTATTTTCAAGTTGTGGGAATAAAAATTCATCACTTCTTCATCCTCTGAATCGTTAGGATTCTATTCCACATTAATATTATTTAAAATATTACAATCAAAATCTTCAAAAATAAACATTATCGTAGTCTAATTATCATTAGTAAATATATCAGGTGCAATGAGAGTATTTTCCATGTTTTCCAGTGAAATATTCTTCTACTTTTATTATTCAATTACCATGATTTGTGGCTTAAAATGTAGATATAGTCTAATAAAAATAAATTTTAATGATTTTAAAATAATAATTATTTTCTGTAATGTGTATATATTTTAATATAAGGTTCATTTATATGGTCAAATATACACTAATAACTTCATTTGTACTCATCCTAAAATAATCATATTTATCCGTAAAACAGAACATCACTTATCATAATATTGGATATATTACATAGATATTCAGAAAAATTAATAATATATTATTGGATTTATTTCATGATATTATTATTATATGAATAGTATTTTCTATTTTTGACTCTATGTAAATAATTTCCTTGTCATCCAGATGCATTTATTTATAATATACCTCAAAAAATTACTTATGTTGCATAATTTTGAAAATACCATACACGGACTCTATATATACATCTATTCATAGATGATCAAAAATAATATTGTGTTTGGATATTAAATGAATGGAAATTACTAATTTTGAATATTGGTATCATGTATGTTTAACAATAGGTTTCACACTTCCAAGACTGAATAACATCACCCCATGAATGTAGCTCTAATATCACTAGTTTGTTCCTAAAATCAATATACTCTGAGGTTTAAATCAATTTAATAATGAGTAATATTTCATTCCACTTAATCATTATATATTTTTCTTAATGTTAGGGACAATGTTTTATCTTCCATTACATATATCCTAGGAAATTAATGATATAATAAAGACATAAAATTTTACTTGGTTTACCAAATTTGTTTAATCCAATGATAATGAATTCAAATTTTCCAAGGACCCAAGACATTAATGTGAACTTATTTTATGTTTCTACACATTGGGTTACACTCAAAAAATACTACATACTCTCTATCCATAAAAGAAACAAAAATATCAAACCACTTCTTCTTCAAAATTATAGTAACCATAATTTTCAATATTAGGTTCACATGATCATGATTTTTATGGTAATCCTTCTAATAAAATACAAAAATACCTTATGAATTGTGTGTGAAATATTGAAAACATTTCATAATAATTATTCATTTTTATAAATTATAGTGAATGTTTGTTTTTTCATTAATATCATAATAATTATACTCCAAATTCCACTTTTTTATATATTTAATATTTCTCTAAATAAATAACTTTATAGATATATATATAATATTCTCAATGAAAACTCTATATTCTCTATATATAATTTGTTTCTATTTTTTTCATCTCTCAATTTTTCTTCATAGATGATGAAATATCCTTAGATATTTTTTAAATTAGTTTCCAAAATTCAAATATCATGTAAATAGAAACAAGATTAATCCAAATCCTTCCTTTGATTTTAAATATACAAAATCTAAACAATTGGATTTAGATTAAGTTGTTAAATCTTAAACTCTAACTTCTAAAAGGATTTTAAAGTTCCAAAATCAAAAAAAATACTCATGAAATCGAAGAATTCAAACACCAAGGTGTGGTCCCCTTTCAAAATTATTATTTTTGACACACACACCCTTTATAATGGTTTCCACTATTCTCATGTACCATGTTAATATATCTACAAAATACCTATTACCTGAAACTATCTCTTACAAGGTTTTGGTTTACTCAATTTGATATTTTGATCAAAATAAAGATACATCAGTTACATCACTTATACCATCCAATACAATTTATTATGGATTCATTATATTGAATAAATTTATTCATAACTAAAAAGACCATGTCATATAGTGTGGTTTCCATGTGAGCTAGGTCTCAAAAGCTCTAGTCATAGTGAATCTCCAAGTATAATCATTGAAAACTACTTTCACTACTATGGTAGTAAAATGTTTGTCATTTCCTATATAAATATTCTTTTTTTAAACATCATCCACTTTTGAGTCTACCCATGAACCATTTCTTTCCATGAACTCACCAAGATAGAACTGGAATACAGAACACATCATGAAAAATTATATTATACATTTTTTTCTTAAAAATGCAATTGATAATTTGAACATGGTGTGGATAATGTCATGATGATGTTTAGGTTCACAAAAATACACAAAACAGTCAATGTTTTTTCACACAAGAAATTTTGATAACCAAAAAAGACATCACTAGATTCACTAATATATAATCTAAGTTTACTGATATATTCCTTCACTAAATCACATGATCTCATTATAAATCTATAAAATTGATTTTATGTTTGAATTAAAATAATATTAGGATTACTTCGTATCAAATATTTCAATAAACCAATCCAAACACCTCATAAATGTGATTTTATAAGGGTAAACATTCTATGATTTATGATATCCACATATTGTAATTTCAATTAAAATTTATAATTTTTCATTAAGTCAATTATAAATAGAAGAAATATATTATTATTTATATTAGTATCAATATTTACTAACATATAAAAAATTTATTTAGTAAATAATGTGACTATTAGATTGACTAAGAATCGAATGATATATTTTTTATACTTCTTTCATCTCCAAATTTATATATAATATTAATAGCATATTTAGTTTATTTTTCCCAAAATACAGTTATTTATTAAATAAATACTTACTATTTAAAACATAATTATTATTTATATTTTTCTAAAAAATAAATAAATAAAAAATAATTACTAAATATATAATGTGATATTATCTGTTTAGAGAAATATAATTGAACAGAAAATCATTATTAATTTAAATATATTTTATTTGTGTGGTAAGAACAGCTTCTAATACATTTTAGTAAATTATTTCATTAAAATATTATAAATTGATAGTAATCCCTTTATCATTTCATTCCGAATCATATAATCTTATAGATTAAATCAAAATGTGTTTTTAAAAAATTTCCAATTATTTATTGATTAAAATAATTTATTTAAAAATAATTTTTCAAGAAAATAATATAAAATAATATGAAAAAATGAAAAAAATATATTATAATTTTTGGATCATTCATGCTTGTAGAATCCAATTACATTCTATATCTTTATCACAAAATTCAATTATATATTATTTCTAAAAAATATCAATATTCATTTTTTAAGATTTGATTCTTTTAAATTCACGTCAATATTTACAAAAAATATTATTATATATAAATTTGTCATAAAATATTTAATATTAATTAATAAATTTTTATGACATTAATATATGTTACAAACACACTATATATTTTCTTACACCACATTGTCTATTCTGAGAAAAACATTTGGAAATGTGTATACATATAATAATGGATAAATATAACCTCCATCAAGAAACCTAATTTGGTATTAACTAAATCCAGTTACCTATTAGTTGCTATATTTCATTTCTTCTTCCTAATATGGTTCAAATAATCACAATTTTGTATGATCATCACAATCTAAAATTTTGTTCCTATAATGTTTCTACTTTCTATCTTTAAAATATTATGAAAAATGCGTAATTTTTTATTAGACTCATTCATTCATTTATTTATTATATTACCTAAGTATGATGAGATCACTTATTTATAGATCATTGAATCAGTGATCTCTTTCTTTTTAGGAATTTGTTCATATTTAGTTTAACTTTTGGCAGTCATTAAATTTTATTTGTATATTTTTTGTTACAATTATCCTTGAATGTTTTATGTCTTAATCAATTCAAGGAACACATGATATTAATTACATTCAGCCAAGAAAAAATAATCCTTGATATTTTCTAATTGATTTTGACCATTTGTTTCTCAATAATAAAACATTTCGGACAATCACTTGCTAACCCCAAATAATATGTTTTCAATCGCATGAAATCTCTAGTCTCTAATGATTAATATAGATACCTCTTGATGGGTTCACTGTAATGTATCCCACAAGTTAACGTCATCTCCTAAAAATATTTTTTTATCATCTAATAGTGTCTTTACAATACCTCTGGGAAATTCAATATGTTATACTACAAAAATCCATAAATATTTATTCATCCTAAACTATATCATGATAAAAAATGTGTTTTCCCTTATCATTATTCGACAAAACACATCTATAATTACTCATGTAGTTTTAATATATATTTCAGTTCTCACTCAAGTGTAGCCGTTACAGTATCTTTATATCATGAATTTCATTAATTCAAAGGAACTCTTGGATGTAATTATATTAAAATCCCTCATCGTCGACATATTGGTTTTTTATGAATTTCACTATCCATTTTGTTATAGATCATGTGTTTTTATCGATATATTTCCACGATTTATCTCAATGTATTATGAATTTTTTTCTTCATTGTCATCTATTTAAAATAAATATAATAATTAATATCATTTCGATAAATAATTCTGGAGATTTATTCATCATTACAAGAAGTATATTTTATCATCAAAACTGATTTAAATAGAGTAATGGTTGATCTAATTAATCTATTTGAGGCATCATACTCTTTAGTTCTTCATTTTATATTTAAATTAAGACATCATTTATTAACCAACAAAAAAAATGAATTAATTTTCATTGAAATCTACAATGTATATATAGAACTGTGACATGGGATTTATAGATTGTGGTGTATAACTCATCTCTAAATTCTTATATCGCAAATATATTAGAATTATTTTTATGTTTACTTCCATTATGATAAAAGCTTTATGAAATTATATATGTTCCTTAATTATTGAAATTTTATAATTTTAATTTGTCCCCAACTTTTATGCAACAACAAATATTCTTATAAGGAATCAAAAATATTATGAAGTATTTTTATTTCCCAAATTACACCCAAAATTTTTCATTCATGACCATTATATATTTTTATTGATTTGAAACACGATAATTATACACTGAAAGGTAAAAAAATTTTAGGCTAGAAAAATTATGATTATACACAATTAATACAGAAAAATCATAGAAATTATTAAAACCTTTCTTGTTTATCCTTATATAAGATCATGTTCTCATTAGTTCATATATTCATATATGGATATGCATCAAATAAATATGTGATCTACAAGATCATTAATAAATGGAATAATATGTATGAATCTATAATACATCAGTGTGAATAATAGACATATTTATATCATAATCATTCGATCATCATAAATATCATGAAGAAAATAGTTTATGAATTCCTTGACAGTTAAAATGCATAACAATTTAATATCCTATCATAGTGGTCAAATACTAGACATTTATTTCAATAAAGCTAGAACCAGGATCATGCATATCATATGTGCCTAATCGTAAAATAGTCATAGTGAAATAAAAATTGAGTCATGTTAATTAATAATAAACATTATCTCACGAGATACATAAAATTACATAATGAATTTTATGGGCATATAACTCTGAGCCAACACATGACGCCCTAATATTTATATAATCATGCATTCAACATAGAACATACAATAATCGCTGACAAGAAAGAACCAATGGAAAGAACTTTTTTCACCAGGATTTAAAAAAAATGATTTCATGAATCAAGATGGGGTTCTCAAGTAAAAAAAGGTAAAAATATTTATCAAAAACATCATCATTCTTGAGTGAAGAAGAAAAAACATAGGTGGTTTAAAATATGTTGTTTGAAATAAAATTCATTTTTTCAAAATATTTTTATTTTTTTTATAAATAAAGGTGGAAACATGAATGTCCTAAAAAAATTAAATAATATTTAAAGGATTATTAAGGAATAATAATTTAAAATCCATACCAAAAATGACATAAAATGAGGATTACCCAGTGAAAGGTATTTTGGTTCGAGAAGCCCCTTACCTTGAATCCCGCATTCTCTCATCTCTTTTACACCCCCTATATAATAAAAATAGAAATATTAGATCTTTTAGAAAGTGGATAATTGTGTTGATTTATTTAAATATTTTTAAATAATAATAATTTTATTATATTTATTAATTTCATTGGTTATAGTTAAAGAACATTGATATCAAATTTCCATTTGTAATGTCCATTTTCACATTGATTTCCTTATTTTATTCAACCTAATATTTAACTCAGAATAAAACAATTATAAAATCTAAAAATAAATAATTTATATATTTATACAAAATAAAAAATTATTTTAACCATTAATAATTTTGGTTGTATAGAATGAATTTGGAAGCATCCTCAATATGCAGTTAATAGTCCGTTATCATGAACGTTGTCCAAAGGAATAGAAAAGTAGTTATAAAATATAAATAATTCAAAAATATAGTTTTTAAAATAGGTTAAAATCAATAATATAATGGTAAAATTATACCAAATTAATCTAATAGTATTTATTTTTGAAAGGGGTAGATAAATAGAAGAAGATAATGGGGGAAAGATTCGACAAAAACAGACCCTCTTCTTGGTGTCTCTTCTATGTACATCATTAGAATCCATTGATTATTGGATTCGAATTACATGATAACATCCCAATTGATTCTAAGAGTCATAATTGGTAGTACATGGGTGAATATTTGTCTTTTTAAAGTTATTTTGCAGTTTGCTTTCAAGGGGATGGTGATGGGTTATTTATAGTTAAGGGGAGTGTTACATTAGATTAAAATATTGAATAAAATAATATATCTATGTTAACACTTTTAATAGTGTATTTATACAAATATAAATATAGTTGATTGATTATAATACATTAAACACTATTTAATTATGATTATTATATTTCCTAAAATATAAATCTGAAAGAATATTAAAAAAATTAAGGAATCATATTTCAATTTATACATTGGAAAATGAATTTATTGTTTACAAATTATATTTTATTTTATTTTAATGTCTCATTCATAAAATAGTGTATTTTTTGTCCAACAATCAAGTTCCAAATGTTATTACATAATTATTAAATCAAAAATTATTAATTTTAAGATTGACCATTTCTGAGAATAACTATACTTTCAATATTCACTTCAAAAGTTATGTTTTTTTAGAAAAGTACCAAAAAATAATTCAATCTGATGACCCATATAGAGACTCACAATTTGTTGACATATTAATGGTTAGGTGAGTTGTATCCAGACAATGATCGAACTTGGGAATCCTGAAAACTCCTTAAAAAACTCACAGTCACCACAAACAATGTTTGGAAAATTATCTAATTATGGTTCATGGTAGGATCAGACATGCACTTGAGAATGTAAAATTATCACTGAAGAGCATTTGAAAATGGACTTGCAGTTATGGCTCAGGATCTTGTTTTGTATAATTGTCTTGTGATGGAGGCATGTGATGGAGGTAAGCGAGTGATTTCCTTTGATAAGTGGTGACAATGGAGTGAATTTCTCGCCACCCCCCCCCCCCAAACATATTTATGAATTTTTTTGAAATACTAAAATTAACTTAGTACACCAAATTTCCCCCATGCCACTGATTCACGAATAATCCAATGACTCAGGTATTAATTTTATTTGATTAGAACAATGACCTTTCCCCCACAAATTTCACTCTTGAAGGGGGAGGAAGAATTGGTGGATGCCTTCCAAATGATGACTAGAAATATCATAATAGAAGGAATACCATAATATGGGTAATATTTTTCCAAAATAATCAATGTTTGGAGACTGTGGTCAAGCCCTTCAGATCATGTGAGCCTCCATGGGACTACCGATCTATCGACCATCATATGTAATTGTGAATAATACATTATAATAACATAACTATATTCGAACCCATGGACACCCATTTGAAATGTATACATTTTCTTGAAAATACCCTATGTAAAACCAATGTGCGTGAAGCTGTATCCTGATAAAATTCCCTAGGATGCACAGTTCATCAAAGGTAGATGCCTGAAAACCCTTTGTAAAAATTATTTAAAAATATAAGAAAATATATATATATAGAAAAATTACTATTTCAATGTAACATACCAAGTAAGTAATGAATAATAGATATTTTTATCTATGTCTATTAGTGATTAAGATAGTGTTTTAGAGGCTTAAAATGAAAATAAATCCAATCTTAAGCATGGAATACACTAATATTCTTAAAAGATTGTTTTACTGCATTATAATGGAAAACCCTTTTTAAGTCTATCTCTTGAAAATTTTATAAACTTTGTTTGTAAAATTAAACTTATTCTTTATGATTGGGACATCAAAATTTACTTTGTGTGAATTTTTGGTATTTTTCTGACAATGTTCATTTTTTAATGAATAGTGAAAAATACTGCATTTTACATCAAAAATAATTTTTAATATAATTTATTTATATGATTAGATTATCTTTTTAATTGGTCTTAATGTGTAATATGAATATATTTTTACCATTTAATCCAATGGTGGTCATTGGAATCAATTTCACTTTTAAATTGGACTTAAACTAGTGTCAATCTTTTGATACTTATTGTTTCATAAAAACACACTATTTGCTCTAACAGCGGGAATTAATTATTAAATTAATTAATGTGACTTATATGTTTTTAATTTTGTAAAATAGACTTCATTTTTGAATTCTTAATATCAAATATAGCTTAGAATGAATTTTTGGTAATTTTCTGAAAAACTTCAATTTTTGATGAATAGTGAAACTACTAAGTGGTACTTATAAAGACTGATTTTCCGTTTAAATGAAATTTTGCCATCATTGTGTTTTGAATTTCAAAAATCCGACATAAATGGTTTTCATTATGAAGTAAAATGTGGTTCTATGAGATTATAATAATTTTTTTGTGATTAGTAACTTATTAAGTTCTTAATCGCGATTAGTGGTAATTAGGGTAGTTTAAGGTATAAATAATGCATTAATAATATGAAACGACCTAGAGACATGTCCCAAACTTATTGTTTGTGTCATGGCCGACCAAGAAAATCCATGGGTCAACTTTGGGACCCCATGGAGACACTTTGGTTGGAAAATGTCATAAATAACTTTTTATTTAATGTAAAAGTAAAAATGACACAAACATAATATGTTTTACGAAAACAATTTTTACATGTGGTTATAAATATCATATTTTTGATTATAAATTGTAATTGGAAAGATAAAACGATTTCCTACATCATTGTATTTGTTTTATAATTTTTAGACATTAAATAAATTAAATTATTTATGACATAATAATGATGCAGCGATGACATCATTATTTGATGATTTAAATAAAATGGAAAGATAATGTAAAATCTATGAACTAAACATGTCCAAAACCAATTTTATGAGTATATTTCGAACCCTTATCACCTTATCCACGAAGTATATCAATGTGGGAACTTTTAAAACCGAAACACATTTTCAAATAAAGTAATATTTCTTTACTTTCCAAAAGTGCCCCTCCTCTCCTCTTATAAAAGGCCCCCACCTCTACCTCATTTCACACACTCCTCAAGCCTTTCGCTCGGCCAACCCCTGCCCATTTACTCTCTACACATACCTCTACTCATCCTAGAGGATTCCCTTTGGGAATAATCCTTTCAAAGTAAGCCTTTAGGCTCAAATCAAAAGGAGTTACACTTTTAAAGGTAATTCATTCTCTCATGTTCATTTGTTTTATTTTGTTTCTCCAACCCCCTAAACTCTTTTTATTTACTTATTTTGTCACAACAACAGTATATTAAATATACTAGGATGTTTTTATAATATTTATTTGAGCTACACTCTCACACAATTACATCAAATGGTTAAAGAACATACGGTTTCCGTGGATGGCGAAATTCTGCCTCCAAAAACGATGATTGTTCAATACTCATTTAACACCTTCAAAGGTGTCCATTATGATGTCACTATTTTTATATATGATATATAATATGTTTATGTTTTCCTTAAGCTTCTGTTTTTTTCATTTTGGGCATACCTTTATGATTCCCATTATGGGTAAACACGATATCTTCATTTTAGGAAGTGCGGACTACCGCCCCCTGAAAGTGATTTGATTCGTTATTACCATATGTGGGATGTGTAAAGGATAAAGTTAATGATATTATATATTTTATTATACTGTAATTATAATATACTCATATATCATTATGATTCCATTCCAGAAAATACGAAATATAAATGGATGTAGCGTTCATGCGTACGTACGGCTTACCGTCTCCATGAACAGTGCATTTCATTTCTTACCTCTGAATGTGATGTAATATTATAAATACATGTATATGATGAATATATATGATATATATGTTATCCAAATAATTAATATCATTCTGGATATAATGAACCTTTGACCAAATTAACAACATGTAAGTGTAAGAAGTCTATTTTTGACTTAAGAACCAAATACCGACAAAATGAACATTATTAACTTAAATGATTACATGATGTTCATAACATGGTATAAAAGGAATAATGAACTTGAAAAAGGTTCATAAGCAAGTAGAGATTAACTCAAGTATATTATTCAAGAGATTAAATAACGGTCGGGTCAAGTCGGATACGAGGTATGGGACTTCGTCTCAATCTCCTTTCATTGAGGCATATTTTATTTTATACACATCTTTCTTTTATACGGTGTATAAACCCCTTTGACTTTTATGTTTATTCAAAAGGTATCTATTTATATGATGCGTTTATTAAACAACAAAAGGGGAATGTTTTTGTCATACGTATGCGGCGACAACGACTTATCCGCCGTCGTGACCGTTATTTGAGTTTCGGCTTCCTCTACAAGCCATACCTTCTTTTTAAAAGAAAAATAAATACCATGTTTTACTTTTCTTTTATTTTGGTATTGAAAATGGTTTTCACAATTTTTTTGTGTTATATTGATATCTGGTGATTGAAATGTAGAAATTTTATGTTTCCTTTATGCATGTTTTATGTGATATGATTATGTTATGTTTCTTGGGCATTATTATGAAGATGGGTGGTTCCATGATAAACTAAGGGCGGGTGAGCCCGTTATAGCTCTCCAATGCATTGGGTAATGCGAAGGAGTGAAACGTTAAGGTTTCTACGAAGAGATTTTAGGGAATATACTGTGATAGATATTCCAAATGTAACCAAGAGGGTTACTCCCTACGTAAGAATGTTATGAATGCCTCAAGTTACCTTTATGTCTTATGATTTCTATGATTTATTCATGATTTTATGAGGTATGTTAAAGTGCATATGTTTTATCTGTAAAGTATGATTTTATTCTTATGTATATATGAGCTCTTGTTTCTTTTCCATGTTTTTATAACCCATACTGAGCTTTTTATGCTTATCCCAAGTTTTTTTGAAATGTTTTTCAGAGGTCATGGGAAAGGTACATGATATGATGATAGTGTCAAGAATGTGTCAAGAAATAATCCATGTTTTATTTTAAATGTGTTTCCATTGATGGAAATGAAGGATACTATCTTTATGTAACCAATTTGTTTATATGTGGAATGTAATGCAAGTTTTATGATCTAATTCTATAAAACTCTAAACCCAAAAAGATCCTCAATGTGTAATCTTGTAATAACTCAAGAATAAGTAAGGTTTATGGCTGGGGACTTATAGTTGCTATCAAAGTTCGGTTTAGATAACTTTAGGAGTTAGAATTCTATTAAATGATTATCCAAAAAAAATTCTTTGAAATGATATAGCATTTTAAGATTACCAGGTTGCTTCATCTAAGACATGTTTGTTCAGAATGGTTTTCCACAGAGGATACAGGGAAGCAGTGCAAGGAAGGCATACAGAAGGAAATAACCTTCCGAATCAGCATCCTGAGATGGTCGGAATTGGAACTGAACAGTTTGTTGCAGTAATGGTGTAGTTGACTCAAGCTATAAATAGTGGTGGTATCCATGCACGAGATCAGCCAGATCAACCGCAGAGGAACATGTCAGTGGTGGAACATTTCATGAGGCAACATCCCTCATTATTCAGAGGATCATCTGACCCTGTGCTAGCTGAAGGGTGGATTAAAGCACTGCAGAAGATTTTTTATGTCATGGGGTGTTCAGACAATCAAAAGGTTAGTCTTGTTATTTACCGTTTGGAGGGTGAAGCAGATCAGTGGTGGTCGATGGTTAAAAATATCAGGGACGCTGATGAGATTGATGCTCTCGACTGGGATGAATTCAAAGGTATGTTTCTTGAGAAGTATTTTCCTAAGTTTGTTCGACTTAGGATGGAAATTAAATTCATGGAATTGAGGCAAGAGGAAGACTCAGTGGCTGCCTATGAAGAAAGGTTCACTCGATTGGCAAGGTATGCTCCAAATTTTATCTGAGACCTTGATAGTAAAATCAATCATTTTTACACAGGATTAAAGACAAAATATCAAAGGGAATTATCTTCTCGTGAGTTTAAATGTTATGAAAAGCTTGTTCGATGTGCTAAGAATGTGGAAATGGAGTTTGCCGATGACCAAGTGTTCTATAACAACCAGCAGAAGAAGAGACCGAGGTGGCAGGAGAAAGGTAAGAATTCTTCAAAAAAGTCTGATGGTAAGAGAACTAAGTTTCCAGTTTGTGATAAATGTGGCAAAGGCATGCTGGGGAATGTATTCTGAATTCTGGAAAGTGCTACCGATGTGGTAAGATGGGACACAAGGCTCGTGATTGAACTGAAAAGGATCAAGGTGAAGGTAAGAACAAATTTGATTTACAGTTAGTGAAATGTTATAAGTGCAATGAGATGGGTCACTATGCAAATGAGTATCCGGAAAAGATCTTGAGTGATGGGAAGCAGTTAGAATACAAGCAGAAAGGGGTGGTGAAATCCTTTGCAACTACTTCAGCAGATGTCGGGCCATCAAATGAAGTTGTATCAGCTCCAGGGAGCTCAGTTTTTTTCAAAGATTGACCTGAGATCGGGGTACCATCAGCTGAAGGTAAAGGAGGTAGATCTTCCGAAGACCGCGTTCCGTACGAGATATGGCCATTATGAATTTGTAGTAATGCCTTTTGGGCTAACCAATGCACCTGCTGTATTCATGGACTTAATGAATAGAATTTTCCAGGAGTTCTTGGATACGTTTGTGGTGGTTTTCATTGATGATATTTTGGTGTTTTCTAAAATTAAAGAGGAGCATGAATGAAATTTAAGGGTTATCTTGCAAACCTTAAAAGAAAAGAAACTGTATGGGAAATTCAGCAAGTGTGAGTTTTGGTTGCAACAAATTTCTTTCCTTGGTCACATTGTTTCTAAAGATGGAATAACTATTGATCCTGCAAAAACAAAAGTTGTGGAAGAATGGCCAAGACCCAAAAATGTAACAGAGATTCGTAGCTTCCTTTGTTTGGTGGGTTATTACCGAAGGTTTGTTAGAAATTTTTCACGGTTATCTAGTCCAATGACTAAGCTAACTCGGAAGGGTGTTAAGTTTATCTGGACAAAAGAATGTGATGATTGTTTTCAGGAATTGAAAAGAATATTGGTGAATTCTCCAGTTTTGGAACTACCTTCCAGGAATTGTGAGTTTGTTATATACATTGATGCTTCATTTAAAGGACTTGGTTGCGTCCTAATGCAAAATGATCAGGTAATTGATTATGCTTCGCGACAGTTTAAAACTCATGAAGTAAATTACCCTACACATCATTTGGAATTAGCTGCTGTTGTTTTTGCTTTAAAAATTTGGAGGCATCATTTGTATGGAGTAAAGTTTGAAATATATACCGATCACAAAAGTTTAAAGTATATATTCACTCATAAATAGTTAAACATGAGATAGAGGAGATGGCTAGAATTAATCAAGGATTATGATTGTACAATTAATTACCATCCAGGAAAAGCAAATAAAGTGGCTGATTCTTTGAGTCGAAAAAGTAATGCTTCATTAACAATGTTGCGTTTGGAACGTGATCCTTTGGTTAAGCATTTTATTAACATTGGAATAGAAGTTGTTGGTGCAGGAAGTCCTTCTGTTTTGTTTCAGGTATCAGTGAGATCATCTCTATCAGATAGAATCAAGAAAGCACAGAAGCAAGACAGTGAGTTGCAGAAAAAGGAAGAGCTGGTTTAGAAAGGTAAGTTGCCTGAATTCAACATTGATAATGATTGTGTTTTGAGATTTGGGAAGAGATTGTGTGTGCCTTGTGTTTCACAGTTTAAGAGAGAGTTGTTATATGAAGCTCATAGTTCTCCGTTTTCAGTTCATCCGGGCAGTACTAAGATGTATAGAGATCTGCGGGAGTATTACTGATGGGATGGAATGAAAAGATACATTGCTGATTTTACTGTGAAGTGTTTGACATGTCAACAGGTTAAAGCAGAGCGGCAGTTACCGAAAGGGATGCCTTAGCCTTTACAAGTTCCAGAGTGGAAATGGGAGAATATATCCATGGACTTTGTTGTGGGATTACCGAAGACATCTCAAGGTAATAATGCAATCTGGGTTATTGTTGATCGCTTGACCAAATCTGCTCATTTCCTTGCTATACGAGATACTTTTTCCCTAGATCAACTTTCCCATTTGTATCATAAAGAGATAGTCAGGTTACATGGAGTTCCTCTCTCCATTGTATCTGATCGTGATCCCAGGTTCACTTCTAACTTTTGGAAGGGCCTTCAGAAGTCGTTGGGTACTGAATTAAATTTTAGTACAGCTTATCATCCTCAATCAGATTGGCAGTCAGAACGAACAATTCAGACATTGGAGGATATGCTACGAGCTTGTTCTATGGATTATCAGGGAAGTTGGGACCAACATAATTCTTTGGTTGAATTTTCATATAATAACAGTTTTCATTCCAGTATACAGATGGCACCATTTCAGGCATTATATGGGAGCAGTGTCGAACTCCAGCTTTCTGGGATGAAGTGGGTGAAAGGAAGTTGATGGGACCAGAATTGGTAGAAGAGATGGCAGAAAAAGTTCAGCTGATTCAGAAACAAATGAGAACAGCTCAGAGTAGGCAGAAGAGTTATGCGGATAACCGGAGGAAGGATCTATCTTTCGAGGTAGGTGATCATGTTTTTCTCAAAGTATCACCATGGAAAAGTGTGATGAGATTTGGTAAGAAAGGAAAGTTGAGTCCAAGGTTCGTTGGACCATACGAAATTCTGGAGAAAGTTGGATCAGATGCATACCGAGTGGCATTACCTCCGAGTTTATCTCAGGTACACAATGTTTTTCACGTTTCGATGTTGAGAAAGCATATGCCATATCCATCTCATTTTTTGAGCCCAGAGGTAGTTCAGCTGGAAGAGAACCTATCTTATGAGGAACAACCGGTCCAGATTCTTGACCACAAGGAGCAAGTGTTGCGGAATAAGGTGATTCACCAGGTAAAGGTTTTGTGGAAAAACCACATGATTTAAGAGGCACCATGGGAATCTGAAAATGCAATGAGGGATAAGTACCACCATTTATTCGATAAGAAAATAAATTGAGGGGATGAAATTTTCTAAAGGGGGAAGGATGTAACATCCCATGTAAGTAATGAATAATAGATATTTTTATCTACGTCTATTAATGATTAAGATAGTGTTTTAGAGGCTTAAAATGAAAATAAATCCAATCTTAAGCATGGAATACACTAATATTTTTAAAAGATTGTTCTACTGCCTTATGATGGAAAACCCTTTTTAAATCTATATTTTGACAATTTTATAAACTATGTTTGTCAAAATAAACTTATTCTTTAAGATTGGGACATCAAAATTTACTTTGTGTGAATTTTTGGTATTTTTCTGACAATGTTCATTTTTTAATGAATAGTGAAAAATACTGCATTTTACATCAAAACTGCTTTTTAATCTAATTTATTTATATGATTAGATTATATTTTTAATTGGTATTAATGTGTAATATGAATATATTTTTACCATTTAATCCAATGGTGGTCATTGGAATCAATTTCACTTTGAAATTGGACTTAAACTAGTGTCAATCTTTTGATACTTATTGTTTCATAAAAACACGCTATTTGCTCTGACAACGGGAATTAATTATTAAATTTATTAATGTGACTTATATGTTTTTAATTTTGTAAAATAGACTTCATTTTTGAATTTGTAATATCAAATATAGCTTAGGGTGAATTATTGGTAATTTTCTGAAAAAACTTCAATTTTTGATGAATAGTGAAACCACTAAGTGGTACTTATAAAAACTGATTTTCCGTTTAAAATGAAATTTTGTCATCATTGTTATTTTAATTCCAAAAATCCGACATACTTGGTTTTCATTGAGAAGTAATATGTGGTTCAATGATATTATAATAATTTTTTGGTGAATAGTAACTTATTAAGTTCTTAATCGCGATTAGTGGTAATTACGGTAGTTTAAGGTATAAATAATGCTTTAATAATATGAAATGACCTTGACACATGTCCCAACCTTATTGGTTGTGTCATGGCCGACCAATACAAGCCATGTGTCAACTTGGGGACCCCATGGAGACACTTTGGTTGGGAAATGACATAAATAACTTTTTATTTAATGTAAAAGTAAAAATGACAAAAACATAATATGTTTTACGAAAACAATTTTTACATGGGGTTATAAATATCAGATATTTTATCATAAATATTAATTTGAAAGCTAAAACGATTTCCTACATCATAGTAGTTTTTTTATAATTTTTAGACATTAAATAAATTAAATTATTTATGACATAATAATGATGCAACGATGACATCATTATTTGACGATTTAAATAAAATGGAAAGATAATGTAAAATCTATGAACTACACATGTCAAAAACCAATTGGATGAGTGGATTTCGAAACCTTATCACCTTATCAACGACTTATATCAATGTGGGACCTTTTAAAACCGAAACACATTTTCAAATAAAGTAAAATTTCTTTACTTTCCAAAAGTTCCCCTCCTCTCCTCTTATAAAAGGCCACCACCTCTACCTCATTTCAGACACTCCTCAAGCCTTTCTCTCGGCCAACCCCTGCCCATTTACTCTCTCCACATCCCTCTCCTCATCCTAGAGTATTTCCTTTGGGAATAATCCTTTTAAAGGGAGCCTTCAGGCTCAAATCAAAAGGAGTTACACATTTAAAGGTAATTAATTCTCTCATGTTCATTTGTTTTATCTTGTTTCTCCAACCCCCTAAACTCTTTTTATTTACATCATTTGTAACAAAACCAGTATCATACATATACTAGGATGTTTATATAAGATTTATTTGAGCTACACTCTCACACAACTACATCAAATGGGTAAAGAACATACGGTTTCCGTGGATGGCGAAATTCTGCCTCCCGAAATGATGATTGTTCAATACTCATTTAACACCTTAAAAGGTGGCCATTTTGATGTCACTATTTTTATATATGATATATAATATGTTTATTTTTTCCTTAATCTTATGTTCTTTTCATTTTGGGCATACCTTTATGGTTCTCATTATGGGTAAACACGATATCTTCATTTTAGGAAGTGCGGACTACCGCCCCCTGAAAGTGATTTGATTCGTTAATACCATATGTGGGATGTGTAAAGGATAAAGTTAATGATATTATATATTTTATTATAATGTAATTATAATATACGCATATATCATTATGATTCCATTCTAGAAAATACGAAATAGAAATGGAAGTAGCGTTCATGCGTACGTACGGCTTGCCGTCTCCATGAACGGTGCATTTCATTTCTTACCTCTGAATGTGATGTAATATTATAAATACATGTATATGATGAATATATATGATATATATGTTATCCAAATAATTAATATAATTCTAGATATAATGAACCTTTGACCAAATTAACAACATGTAAGTGTAAGAAGTCTATTTTTTGACTTAAGAACCAAATACCGACAAAATAAACATTATTAACTTAAATGATTACATGATGTTCATAACATGGTATAAAAGAAATAATGAACTTGAAAAAGGTTCATAAGAAAGTAGAGATTAACTCAAGTTTATTATTCAGGAGATTAAAGAATGGTTAGGTCAAGTCGGATACGAGGTATGGGACTTCGTCTCAATCTCCTTTCATTAAGGCATATTTTATTTTATACACAACTTTCTTTTATACGGTGTATAAACCCCTTTGACTTTTACGTTTATTCAAAAGGAATATTTTTTATACGAAGCGTTTACTAAACGATAATAGGGAATGTTTTTGTCGTACGTATGCGGCGACAATGACTTCTCCGCCGTCGTGACCGTTATTTGAGTTTCGGCTTCCTCTACAAGCCATACCTTATTTTTAAATGAAAAATAAATACAAAGTTTTACTTTTCTTTTATTTTGGTATTGAAAATGGTTTCACAATGTTTTTGTGTTATATTTATATCTTGTGATTGAAATGTGGAAATGTTATGTTTCCTTTATGCATGTTTTATGTGATATGATTATGTTATGGTTCTTGGGCATTATTATGAAGACGGGTGGTTCCGTAATGAACTAAGGGCGGGTGAGCCCGTTATAGCTCTCCAATGCATTGGGTAATTCGAAGGAGTGAAACGTTAAGGTTTCTCCAAAGAGATTTTAGGTAATATACTGTGATGGGTATTCCAAACGTAACCAAGAGGGTTACTCCCTACGTAAGAATGTTATGAATGCCTCAAGTTACCTTTATGTCTTATGATTTCTATGATTTATTCAAGATTTTATGAGGTATGTTAAAGTGCCTATGTTTTATGGTTAAAGTATGATTTCATTCTTATGTATATATGAACTCATGTTTCTTTTCCATGCTTTTATAACCCATACTGAGCTTTTTATGGTCATCCCATGTTTTTTTGAAATGTTTTTCACAGGTCAAGGGAAAGGTACATGATATGATGATAGTGTCAAGGAAGTGCCAAGAAATAATCCATGTTTTATTTTAAATGTGTTTCCATTTATGGGAATAAAGGATACTATCTTTATGTAACCACTTTGTTTATATGTGGAATGTAATGCAAGTTTTATGATCTAATTCTCTAAAACTCTAAACCCGAAAAGATCCTCAATGTGTAATCTTGTAATAACTCAAGATTAAGTAAGGTTTAAGGTTGGGGCCTTATATTCAATCATAAATGATAAAGAGACACATCATCGAAGGGCAGGATAATTGTCCTTGACAACATCTAATCCAACTCACACGACAGTCAAGATTTTGTAAAACAAAATAAAGGAAATAAAAGGGGAGTGGGTAAGGTGTAATTTTAGTCACTAAAAGAGATTTTATGTAACCTTGGAAGAATTCAAGACATTGTGAGTCACTATGGACACGTGTAACTCACCTTGAGAAGTCCCATCGACATGCCACCTTCGTAGCACCAAGAGCCTTAGGTATCTCATGGAAACCATGAACATCCCCTTTGGATCCCCAAGCATAAATAGATAAAGGTTTCCCTGAAAATTTCAATAAACCGCATTTGACATTTTGTGGAAAAGCGGTTCATCACCATTTGGTAAATTAATTATCATTAATTTTACTCATGATATCTCCCATAACCCTGAATCATTGGACAATAAACCAAAGAGAATAAAATAATGTTGATTAAAATGACTATGATGGTTGTAAAACCCAGGAAATGTTACAATAATGTCTGAATCATGGTCTCCCAATAAACATAGACTAGTGGTTAAAATCATGAGAATGACCTTTGACACATTATCCATCTCTCACGAAAAACCCTATACTTGTCACTCAAGCTCATGGGAAGCCCTCTCAATAGGCACCATGATCTTACGATGGCTTAAAGACATGTAAAAATAAATACTAAAATTTCATTCGACATATCATTCATGATTAAATATGTCCCCGTTAATTGTAATTAATATAATAAATTGGAAAACGATGTAAGGGAATCGGGGCTGCTGATATATGGTGACACCCTCGGATTTAGTCCAACATAGTGTCTTCTGAAGACACATGGTTATAGACCCACTAAATACCTCCATCATAGTTTCATGATAGATAAACCATACAAACAAGGGAACATTTGGGGTGGATAGACCTATAAATTTTGATCCTATAAATATATAAAATGGGTTCAGTTTTTTATATTCAGGCACTTCATCGCACCCCACAACAAGATTAGATTTATCAGGGTAGCAGATCTAGTGACTGTAAATTCCTCCGCCATATAATATGCTAGCGAATAACTGGAGAGATCATGTGCCATGAAGAAGGCACTTTTCATGATCATTCATAGAACACATGAGGGAATTATTTTAATATGTGTGATGAATATATCATACATCTTTCTGATCAAGAGTGACTAAAAATGATTTGACACGCAATAAATATAATGCAATATAAATATGAGCGTTAAAGGAAAGACTGAAGATGATTCACTTGAAGAAAAAAATTAATTACCCTCATATGACTTGTGTGGAGAAATCTATGACACAAAACAACACTGGGGTATATCTCCCAAATCTCACGATCCCCCCCATATGTAAGCTACTAAGGTCATTCAAAATCATTAAAACATGTAATAGAATGTTAAAAATTCTCCCTAGGCATGCCGCATTAGTCTTGTGGATCCCCAATGTACATGTCAACCAATTCCAAATACATACTTTTGATAAATCTCATGAGTCATATAACAATGCCTGATCATGTCTGTTAAGTGTCATGGTCTTATCTAGGCATGTCAATGTAGATGTTATAAATTAATATGGAAAGTCAATTGAGACTCATGATGCACTTTAGATATGTTGGTTGGGACACACGATGGCCTCATGTGATGTTGTTGAAAGTATGAGAGACCCTCTGAGACTTCTCGAACTTACTCTCCTAACCCCCTCCATGTGTTTCATCTATCTCTTGCGTTAACACCAAGATAAGTCAACTGGATTTCTTAAAGCCCTCAGGTTATCCCCACTATGTTTCCCAATTCCCACCAAACATGTCAAACTTGACATGTGACCTCCCCAATGACATGCCACGTTAACTCTCATGACACCCTCATACGTGTCATCCATATTCTCTGATGGCATGAATGCATGAAAACCCCGATCATGTCGTAACCCTCAGAAATCAAAATAAGGATATGAGATGTCCCTTGGACTAGTCCACAAGATCATGTTGATCCCTTTTTACTTGTAAATAATACACACTTCAACATACAATGTGTAAAACATTTACATGTCTAATGTGTAACGTCCTGGTTCCTGAAGCCACCCAGAGGCTCCACGTACCCGATTTGTCACATGGCCTCAAATGCATTTCCCCAAATGCCAGAGGCTACCGGCTAGAAATGAGGGCCTCATGTTTGATAGTGGGGAAACTATTCCCTCATTGGCAGAGTACACAACAGAAGTAAACAAAACATGAAAAATCAAAAACAGTAAATTTCTAAGATCAGTAAACATTGGAAAACTAAAAGAGTAAAAACGGGAGCACATATGTATATAAGAAGTGATACATGAGGCATATCTAGAAAAGTATCCAAACAAGTCACAATTCTTGAAATACAAAAAAGTACCAAAACAAGTACAAAAGAAACGTAGACAGATAAGAAAATCCTTAGCATCAGAAGCATCGGCTTGGTCCCTTTCTCTCCTTATACAAGGAAATCAAGTACTAGAAGTCAAAGGGTTATTTCCCTTTCTTATACCTATAACAACATAGTCTTCTTGGGCCACAAAGCATGGACCAAATAGGGTGTGAGACTAAATCCCAGTAGGCAATCACCCAAACATCTGTGCCTAACAGTCAGTGAGTATATGGAAGGTAATAGTAAAGTAAGCAGTAAATAGTAACCGTTAATAGCAAGAAGTAAACAATAAGCAGTAATAGGATGATATGCAGAGTAATCAATCCACAGAACATCAAGAAATGGTGATGCAAATGGCAAACCACAACAGGGACCCCTTTTGGAAGTACTCGCATCCAACCCCTCTCATCATATCCAAGAGGTAGACACAACACTCTGGGTAGTTCACGTAGCCTAACTACTCTAGTTTGGCCAAACATAATTATAAGACTCTATGGGGAAGCTCGGTCTGTCAATTCCCATTATAGTCTAGGGTAGTCAGGGACCCTTTAGGGGTGATCACATGGTCAATTCCCCTTATAGCACCATGGTCTAGAAACACTCTGAGGAAACTCACTCGGTCAATTCCTCCTATTGTCCCAGGTCTATCACAGACACTCTAAAAAAGCTAACTCAGTCAATTCCTTCTCTATCTTGGAATGGTCTTAAAGAAAAATTCAAATAAGTAAAGACTCTTTGAAGAAGCTCACTCGGTCAACCCTCCTGTATTCTATAATATCCAACACTCTCTGGGAAGCTCACTCGGTTTATCCCATGTAGTCTATAATAACCTAGACTCTATGAGGAAGCTCACTTGGTCAACCCTCCTGTAGACTATAATATCCAAGACTCTCTGGGATGCTCACTTGGTCTATCCCTTATAGTTTATATCACCATGTTCTCACAGTCATGTTCCAGTCAGTGCAAAATAATGTTATAAGGCCAGAGTACACATAGAGAGCTACTTGGATAACCATTCTACCGAACATCATCATTTCAAGGAAAAAATTCCATCCTATGGTCACCAGGCATGGAAAATAGTTATAATGGATATAGGGTAACAAGACCCAACAGTTGTTACAAGAAAAAAGGCATGCCAAAACATCCAAGCATAGCAATTTTCCACAACTATGATCAAATTAACTCTACACAAGCATACAAGAAAGGAAAGAAAACAACAGGGTCAAAAAGGTAAACATGCAATACCTCGTTCACAGGTATTGGTGGAATTTTCACATAAATTTCAGAGACTTCAATAGGTAAGGCACAAAAAACCTACCTTGTTGCTAGGAGATCAATATATATGAACCATGAGGCTTGATTATCCATAGAACGGTGTAGATCTATGAAAAAACACAAAAATATTTACCCACGATAACTCGAGAAAGAGGGGAAATCCTGGAATGACACTCAAGAAGAAGGAAGAGCTCACTGATGTCGTTACAATGCAATCGACGGTGGTCGATTCAGAGAATGGACAGAGGATCTAGGGGTCAGACGATGTTTGTGTCCATACTGACACTCCCGGTAGAATAATCCTGAGAAGAAAACATTTTTGTCAATTAGGCGTGACCTCGGTCTGTTTAATGAGAAAAAGAAACTACACGGTGTGTACTTCCGGCGTAGACGGTGTGTACATGGAATTTCCGTACCCCGCATTAAGTGGCCTCCACATCGCCCTTACACACCGTGTGTGTTTCCCAGACACGGCCATCACACAGCTTCGTGCTGCATCAAAGTACATGGCATGTACTTATAAAGTACACGGTGTGTATTTTGAAAATTTCCAGATTTTCCTCTTTTTCTCAAAAACGATCAGAAAATGAAAAACATTCCTGAAATGACGATCCAGGTTCATAAAAATTTCCCCCCTTAAAGAAATATTTCCCCGAATATCCCTAGAGAGGTGTAGAAGAAGAAACCCCGAACAACTCCAGCCACTGCAATCATATATCAGCCTCCCTCTCCTAGGTCTCGTTCTGTACTCTCCCTTGCTGACATAGTACCCATTCTAGAGGAACAAACGTAGTGCGATCGACAATAAGGATCGGATTCTCCTCAAATGACGCATCTGCTTCGAGCTCAACCTCCTCGGGATGAAAAACATGAGACAAGTATAAAAAGTAACATTAGAGCTGAGATAGGTGGAATACGTCGTGCAAGGCCTGATACCTCTGAGGTAATAGCAACTGATAGGAAACCGGCCCAACTCTCTCCAATACCTCAAACAGCCCGACGTACCATGTTGAAATCTTACCCTGTCATTGAATCCTCTTGTGTCCCATCCTTTGTGCGACATGCAGGAAGACTTGATCCCTGACCTCGAACTCCATAGGTCGTCTCCACAGATCAGCATAAGACTTCTATCGAGGTTGTGCTATAGCCATCCTCTTCTGAATCAACTCTATTTTCTCTAAGGTCTCATGAACAAGATGAGTTCCCAGCAAAGCTGCCTCTCCTGCCTCCAGCTAGCACAAAGGTGATCAGCGTTGACTACCATATAAATCCTTGTAAGGCGCAATCTGAATAGTCTCATGAATACTTTTGTTATAGGAAAATTCCACAAGAGGGATATGATTCTCCCAAAAACCTTTGAAGTCTATAATGCAAGCTCAGAGAATATCCTTGAGCACCTTGATCGTACACTCGGGCTGGCCATCTATCTGGGGATGGTATGTTGTACTCAAAAGTACATGTGTACCCAAAGCCTTCGGAAGACCCTTCCAGAACCAAGAACTAAAATGTACATCTCTATCTGAAAAAATGGAGTGTGGAACTCCATGAAGACATAAAATCTCTTAGATGTACAACCACTCGAGCTCATCAATGTTGAATATCTACTTGATCAGGAAGAATTGGGAAACCTTTATAAGCCTATCGATGACAACCCAAACGGCATCACTCTATCGAGGTGACCTCGGAAACCCAGTCATGATGTCCATCGCGACATCGTTCCACTTCCACTCGGGAATGGGTTACTGCTATTAATGTCTTGATGGTCTCTAATTCTCTGATTTCACCTGCAAACAAGTATAACATTTCATGATAAACCCAGCAACATCCCTCTTCATACCTAGCCACGAGTACCGATGGTGTAGATCATGATACATCTTGGTGACGCTAAGATGAACTGCCCAAACTGAAGAATGAAAATCCCGCATCAGCTCCTCGTATATATCTGCTGGCACCCATATGTCTCCCTAGAAACACAATATCTCATCCTCACCCATTGTCCATCCAAGAGGATGGTCCTCTCTTGAAACACTCTCCCACAGGACAAGACTTTCTGTGTTTGATAGCTACCTCATCCACACCCGATGAAGAAGCGTAGAGGTAACAACTGTAGAAGATAGAAAAGTCTGCCCATGTTTTTTGTGCACCTCCAAATGAATCTTATAGAACAGAGCCATAATCTTCCACTCACTGCTGGCCTCATGAACTGCCTGAATCTGAGTTTTACTGCTCAACACATCATCCACTACGTTTCACTTTCCTGGCATATAGGCAAGCTCAAAGTCGAAGTACTGGTGATACTAGACCCACCTATGTTGTATCAGATTTAGATCATGCTGAGTGAAGATGTACTTGAGACTCTTGTGGTCGGTAAAAACCAACAATTTATCTCCCATAAGATAGTGTCTTCAACAGCGTAAGGCATGAACAACAGTTACTAACTCCAGGTCGTGCGTCGTGTAGTTTCTCTTGTGTGGTCTCAATAGCCGAGACCCATACGCAATGACTCCATCTCCCTGCATAAGCACAACTCCTAATATGACACCTGATGAATCACAGTAGACTGTATAGATCTTTCCCTGCTCCAAAAAGACTAGTATCGGTGCTGACTTCAACCTCCCTTTCAGGTCCTGAAAGGCTGACTCACAAGAATCTGACCATAAGAACTTCTCTCATTTTTTGGTCAGACCTGTCAACGGTGATGCAAGGCTTGAAAAGTCCTCTATGAAATGCATGTATTATCTAGTCAGCCCTAGAAAACTCTTCACTTCAATGACATCCTTCTGCTTCTCCAAGGAAACTATAGCTCTCACTTTCTCTGGGTCTGCTAGTACTCTTGTCTCCGAGATAACATTACCTAAGAAGTGAATATGATCCATCCAAAAGTGGTATTTTGAGAGCTTAGCATATATATGATTCTCTTTTAGTGTACTCAGAATGGTCTTGAGTTGGGTAGCATGGTCGTGTTGACTGTGAGAGTACACTAAGATGTCATCCATGAAAACCACCATTATGAAATCCAAGTATGGATGGAACACTCTGTTCATCAGTGCCATAAAAATTGTTGGTGCATTCGTGAGACCGAACGGCATGACTGTATACTTGTATAGACCATACCTACTCCTAAAGGCTATAAGAGGTATATCTGATGGTCTAACTCCCAACTGATGATTTCCAGATCTGAAATCGATCTTCGCGAACACTCGGGATCCTAGAAGCTGATCAAAGAGGTCATCGATCCTCGGAAGGGGATTTCCGTTTTTAACTGTAAACTGGTTCATCTTCTGATAATCCACGTAAAGCCTAAGGGATCCATCTTCCTTCATTGCAAATATGACAGGTGAACCCCAAGGAGAAGTACTAGGTCGAATTATAACCTTTTCTTGTAACTCCTCCAATTACTTCTTGAGCTCCTACAGCTATAGTGTATCCATCCTATAAGGAGGAATGGACACCAGTTCCACTCCTGGCACAAGCTCAATTGAGAAGTCTACCTCACGCTCTAGAGGCAGAATTGAAAAGTCCTCTAAAATGACATCCCTGAAATGATCCACCACTAGAGCAATGTCTAACTACGAAGTCCCCTGGTTATCCAGATAAATATTGGAAATCTGGGCTGTAACTCCTCCTAGCCCATGATACCTTGGTCCAGCTCTACTGGACTGGACATCCCACTCACCTCTATGAATAACATTTCCTCCCTCTGGTGATATAAAACTCTCCCTACAGCGATAGCAATCAATGACTGCCTAAAAGGGAACTAACCAGTCCATACTGAGAATGACATCATAGGTTGTTATCTCTAGGACATAGAGGTCCCATAAGAAGTGACACCCTACAACCTCAAGAGGGTACACTCTGCACTAACGTACGCTAGACTTCCTCATTCGTAATGGAATATCGAGAGTCAACATGTGGGAAGACGAAAGGATACAGAGCCCAAGACACTCCATAACAACAACAGAGGTAAAACTACATGAACACTAGAATCAAAATGGGATGAAGATAAAACTGAGGATACAATGATCGTACCTCGAACTGTGGAAGGGCCTAGATCATTCTCACGATAGGTCTACTCCACGGCGAATGTCTGGCCTATACCGTGGTCCTGCACCCCTGGATTACCACTCTGAGCTGATACACTCTTCTGTCGCTGGTAACCTGGTGACCGACCACCACGGTCGTGACCTCCACCTCCACCCGAACGGCTGGAAAAACTCCAGTTTCTAGACTGGTGAGAAACTAGTGATACATCTCCTTTACTCTGGGTAATAGAAGAACCCCTACACTAAGTTGTAGGTGAGAAGATCTGAAAAAACGCTGAAGATGGTCCATCTTTCCACAAGATCGGCACTCCATCGGGTCTCTCTGGAACTGAGGCCTAGTATGCCCACTCCTACCACATGTGTAGCATACTACCTAGCTACCCGATGATACATTCTGACTACTCTGATCTCCTCATGCAGACTCCCTGTGGAGTTTCCTGCTATCAGTGGGAGGAACACTGACTCTAGATGTCAAACCGCCTTGGCTCACTCCTCCAAAATCTCTCAGATGGAACTCAGTGATCAGTGCCTGGTTGATGATAGAGGATATCATAGTCAAACTGATGATACTCACCTGGGAATAGATCTCTTTCCTGGGACCATCCTCAAACTTCCTAGAAAGGAACAACTCATCACCTACTGGAATCGGAATGATGTGTTACAGGTATGTAAAACGAGACGAGTACTCCATAATAGAATGTGTACCCTGCTTGAGACTCATAAACTCCCAAGATCGGTCGTCCCTCAAGGTCTTTGGATAAATGTAATCCTAGAAGATGCGCTGAAACTCATCCCAAGTCATACTCAGCTGGTGCCCTGACTCTGACATCACTTCCCACCACCTCTTGGCGACATCTCGGAGCATATAAGTAGCTAGATTTACCTTTTCTATGGAGGTATCTCCAGGTTCTCAAAGATCGTCAGTGTGGCCTTTATCCACAATTATGTATACTAGGGTCCTCCATCCCCTGATTTAGTAGGAGGATAATGCTGTTGGAAACCCCGCGTCAACTCAGCCATCAACGGGGCAGGAGGCGGCGCTCCTTGAAAGGTATACATCACCCTCAGGAATTCCACCCTGATCAATGCATCGGTGCCTGCAATGGGTATAACGGCATGTGCCAAGGCTGGAACAACTGGAGGATCTGTAGGTGGATCTACAGGAGATCCCTGATCGGCCATATCCGGTGTCTAATCACTGTCTGGCAGCTGACGTACCACCAGATGACGACTTGGAGGAATATCTCTCAAAGATCAAAAGAAAACCTTAGATTAGGATTATCAAGGATAGAGAACACAAGAGTACAAAACAACAATAGGAGAAAGAAACACTCAAGTTTACTAAACATTACAACACAACGTGTATGAAAACTACACGGTGTGTTCCTTAAGTCCGTACACATGGGCGTATACTCCTGACCCCTTTGGTCATGTAACACCTTAGACTACACAGAGTGTTGTCCCCACACACGACATATACCTCATATCCATTCCTCTTCCCAAGTCTCTTTACACATCTAAGTCACATGGTCCTCTCAACCCTATACTACATGGCGTGTTCACTAAGGACACATCATGTATTAGAGAAGGTTCTGGTGACCCATGTTGTCAGTTACACGGTCGGCTACAGGGATGTTCTTTACACTGTGTGTTCCAAAAAAACATGGCATGTATAGGAGTGATAACATCATCCTGTGTTGTTCGTCACACGACCAGGTACCCAGAACAAGTCTACATGGTATGTTCATACAAAACACAGCGTGTACTACATGAGCTTCCCCGACTAGTGTTGTTAGTGACCCGGTCAGGTACATGGCTCACTACTACACGGCGTGTAACGGCTGTACACGGCGTGTTCCTGAAAACTTCTTCACCACCCCATGTTTTTTCTCACACAGTCAGTGACACGGTTTAAAACTACACAGCATGTAGTCAAGTACTCGCCATGTATTCTGGGTTTTTTCTGGTAGTAGTTTAGAAACTGCACAGAAGCCCAAAAAACACTGAAAAACAAACATGAAGGTGCAAATTCCAATCCATGAGGGTCCATACTCCTCAAAAATAAAAAAAAATATTGCATCTTATACATATCATATACAAGGGAAACAAGTCAATAATCCACCATGTTCCATTTTATGAGGGCCTATAACACCTCAAGAATCAAAAATTCGTGCTTTTTTACTACTAACTTAATTTTTTATTATAAACCAAAAACACTTTAAAAAATGTGAGAAACCCCAAGAGAAAATAAATTTGTTAAAGGAAAACTTGATCCAATAGACATTTTTATCCTTAAGAAGTTCTCAAGAAAAAGAAGTTACTAGTATTTCTGGATCATCCTTTATAAGGTCTTCAAAACGACGCACCATTCTATCCCATGCTTTCTTGTATTCCTCTTGATTGATTTTCCCCACATTGAAACCTCTTATAAGGATATGATTCTACTTGTCAATCCAGTCCCTATGTTCTCTATTGGTGTCCACCAGAACCATCCTTTCTATAATTTTATCTCTATAAACTATTGGGGCATGGGTAGGAAGGGGTTCCTCCTCCACTAATTCTCCTCTGGAATTCTGTAGTAGCTCTACAGGTTGATCAGCATCCATGCATGTATTCTACAGTACATCCTTGATGGCATCAACCCCTTTAACTGCATCGGTCGCATCCCCTGCAGAACTGCATTTCCATTTGTGTTGATAACACCTTCCCTCACTTGAGCCTTTACCTTCCTGGCAGAGCGTGTCTCCATTGGTGAAGGTAGGTGTGAATAATCCTTGCACCCTTTCTTCCTACCACGTCGACCCTTCCTTCTCCTCTGACTACAAGTGTCGCTAACATAGAATTCAGGATCACTGACTCCTGACAGATGTCTTGGAGAGTCATCACTAGACTCCTCCGATGGTAGACCCTACTCCTCATTATGAGGTACTGTCCGAACAGCCTCCTGATTCTTCCCATCATTCTCCAAGCTCCCAAATTGGTTACACAACTTCAAATCTGGCAACACACTCCTCGGGCAAGACCTGCTTGCTGGAGATGGCTCAACCTGGGGACCCATAGATCTCATGTTCTCAATACCTACAAGGACAACCTCCCTATAAGAAGAAGGCTTGGGAGCCCTTGAATATTCCTCTGCACCCATTCGAGTACCCACATCTGGATTAAAATCCCCCCTATCAAGCTCTCCACACCAGAGCTGGAATTAGCTAGAGGATCCACCGTATCCACTACTGAGGGATCCTCCTCTTAAACACCCTTTAGAACAAAATCTTGTTTTAATCGAAAAAATATATCCATAACCCGTGGCCCTGCCTCTTTATTCATCTCAGTCTTTGTAGCCGCTATAGGAACCACAGGACACCGCTGCATAAGCTGAGACTCCCGGATGTTCGACTCAGTAGCAGTCAAAACTGCATGATTAAACGCCTTTATTGCAGCCTCGCACACCACCTCAAACTCACCCAAACCAACACTATCCCTCACCTGGACAATAGGAACATGCTTCACCACAAGTCCCTCAGAAGTACTGATCACATCATGACTAACCCGGCTCCCACAACGGAAACCAGAAGCCTGGTGGACCAGCTTGTGACATCCCAACAAGAACACTGGCCACAATTCAAACACTACCCTCCATATCCATCAAAACTCTTCTCCTGTTGAAGTCCATATCCACTCCACTGGATGTATTGAAGTTTCGACCTCAACACATACACGAGGTAATATAGGGTGACAAACCGATGTCGTGCGATCGTCCGAACACAGAAACCTTCCAACCATATTCCCAAGCATACATATAATAAAAGGGGACTGGAAAGGGAGTGGAAGATTAGGAAAAACTACCCACCGCTAACAAGGGCGGGTCGCGATTCATGATGAAATCCATAGACCATCGAAGGAGATGAAAACCACATCTGTTGAAGAAAGGAGGAGCGTGAGACCAGGCAGCGATCACATCGACCTCCGGGGAGAAGCAGATCATCAATTGTCGCCGATCGAGAAGACCCACCACCAATCGATCTGGAAGACCCCATGAATTGAAAAAAAAAATTCAAACATGTCAACTGAATCCATCCAATCCCTGGTTAAAGGCTCCAAACAGTAAATAAAGAGAAAAGAATACCTCAGATACCACTTTGTAACATCCTGGTTCTGGAAGCCACGAAGAGGTGTCGCGTACCCGGTTGGTCACAAGGCCTCAAGTGCATTTTCCCAAACACCAGAGGCTGAAGACTAGTAGCGAGGGCCTTGGGTGCGATAATGGGGAAACTATTCCCTCATTGGAAGAGAACACAATGAATGTAAAAAAGCATGATATAGCAGAAATAGTAAATATCCAAGAACAATAAACAGCAGAAAACTAAAACAATAAACAACTGGATAACATATGTATATTAGAATTGATGCATTATACATATATAGGAAAGTATCCAAATAGGTCAGAATGATGGATATAAAAAAAGTACCAAAAAATTACAAATGAAACTTAAACAGATAAGCAACTCCTCAGCATCGAAAGCGTCATCTTGGTCCTAGGCTCTCCTGCTCCAAGGCAATCAAGTGCTAGAAGTTGAAGGGCGCTTTTATTTGTCTATACTGGCAATGTCATAGTTTGATTGGGCCTAAAATCATGGCCCAAACAGGGTGTGAGACTAAATCCCATTAGGAAACCACCCGAAGATCTGTGCCTAATAGTCAGTGAGTATATGGCTGGTAATAGTACAGTAAGAAGTAAAAGTAAATGTAAATAGTATGTAGTAAACAATAAGCAGTAACTGGATGATATTCATAGTAATCAATCCATAGAACAGAAGGTAGTAGTACAGAAAATGTAAAACCACAACAGAAACCTCTCTAGGATGTACTCATAGCCAACCCCTCTGGTCCTATCCAAGAAGCACCCACAACCCTCTGGGCAGTGCACTCAGCCTAACCCCTTTGGTTTGGTCATACAAAATTATAAGACTCTATGGGGATGCACGCTCGGTCAATTACCCTGATATTATAGGTTTTCAGGGACTCTATGGGGGTGATCATGTGGCCAATTCCCCTTATAGCCACAAGGTCTAGAAACTCTATGAGGATGATCACTCATTCAATTCCTCCTATAGTATCAGGTCTATCACAGACTCTCTAAGGAAGCCCAATCAGTCAATTCCTTCTCTAGTCTAGAAAGGTCTTAATGAAAAATTCAAACAAGTAAAGACTCTCTAAGGAAGTTCACTATGTCTACCCTCCTGTAGTCTGTAATATCCAAGACACTCTGGGAGCTCAGTCAGTATATCCCCAGTAGTCTATAATACCCAAGACTCTCTTAGGAAGCTCACTCAGTTTACCCTCCTATAGTCCATAATATCCAAGACTCTCTATGAATCTCACTCAGTCTATCCTTTATAGTCTATACCACCAGGTTCTCATAGTCTCGTGCCAGTCAGTAAATAATAATGGTATAAGGCCAAATTACACTTGGAGAGCTACTTAGCTAACCATTCTATAGAACATCAGCTTGTGAAGGAAGACATTCCATCCTATGGTCACCCGACATGGATAATAGGTTTAACGACCATAGTCTAACAGGAACCAAAGCTCGTAACAAGAAAAAAGATCATGGAAAAACAGCCATGTATATAAATTATCCCCAACTATGATCAAATTACCTCTATATAAGCATAAAAGAAAGGAAGGAAAATATCAGGGTCAAAAAGGTAAACAAACAATACCCCGTTCACAGGTATTTGTGGAATTTGCACATAAAACTCAAATAAATTGAAAGGTAATGCATAAAACACATACCTTGGTGCTAGGAGGTCAATATACTTGAAGCACGAGGATTGATTCTCCATATAATGGCACAGATCTAAAAAACACATAATGTGATCAACCCATAATAACTCAAAAAAGAGGTGAAATCATGGAATGAAACTCAGGAAGAAGGATGAGCTTATCGTTGTAGTTCCCACTCAATCGAAGATGGTCTATTCGGAGAATGAATAGAGGCTCTAGGGCTCGGAGGATGTTCAGGGCCATACGGATGCTCCCGGTCAAAGAATCCTGAGTACAAGACATTTTTGTTGATTAGGTGTGACCCCAGTCCGTTTAACGAAAAACAAACTACACAACATGTAATTCTGGGGTACATGGCATGTACTTGGCCTTTTCGTACCCCGATTTAAGAGACCTCCACATTTCCCTTACACGCCGTGTCTATGGCTCGGACATGGCCAACACATGGCTCCACGCCGCATCTAAGTACACGGTGTGTACTTATAAAGTACCCGATGTGTATTTTGAAAATTTCCATATTTTCCTCTTTTTCTAAAAAATGACCAGAAAAGGAAAAACATACCTGAAATGAAGATTTGGGTTCATACATAATGGAAAATCAACACTTGTCATGTAGGCATCATGACCAGGTCAATAGGGAATACTAGGGATAAGTAACCTTTTACACCCTCTATTTGTAATCCCCACTATCTAAATGGAAATGCTAATGTGTAAGACAAGTTAAAGGAAACTATGAAAAATATAATTCCTCTATCAACTAGGATAGATAGAAAACCTCCTGGATGCCCTATCTCAATATCAAATCATTATAGATTCCTCAAAATACTTATTTTATACACCCATAAGAAATCATAATGTTCATTTCCCATCCCATGAATCCCTTTCTGAGAATATATAACTTTGTATTAAGGATTTGAAATAATCATATCATTTGAATTATTAGCCTCTACAATGGCAAGGGAAATGAATGTATGTAATCCCCAAATAGTGGATTATTATGATATTCCCTAAAATAAAGGGGAACCCTCAGAGTATAAGCCCTGACCAACTGAACTACGGGAACTATAAATCTTTCAATAACCAGGATATGTAGGATAAATTCCTATGGACTGAGATAAAATAACAATTGATATCAATATAAACTTCATTTAAACAACATTTAAACTTACATGAGACAATAATTATAATGGACTGATCACACTACCTCAACCTTTAGTAGACATAGAACTCAACTGAACTATGATTACTCTAATTCCTATTACAACAATGATATATATGACACCTTCTCAATGACTATTATCTATATAAATTATCCCAATTACATTTCCTACACTTTAGTCCCAAAACCATATGTTGTGTCACTAACGATGTGTTGTCCCTAGTTTTTCAAATCAATCATTGATCACATGGTCTTATGTATTCCTAATAAACACATCTTTAGAATCATGAATCTCCACTGTTTAGGGAAATCCTAGTATGTAATCCCCAATGAGTGACATGATATTAAGACCTCTAATATAAGGGTATGTACCATGGGTCCAGTGTGAAGTGAATGATCAAACTATGATAACTCTAATTCCTTCAATAATTAGGATACATAGGCCATATCCTCGCGATTTGAATAAAATTGTTGGTGTATTAGTACCTTCATATATGTCCTCTCCATATGAAGTAAAACAGCATGGGTTTAATACACTACATGGGTTTTGATTCCCGTAATAACAAGGATACGTAGAACTCATCATAAATGATACGTAACCTCCTCATAATATTAACCATCTGACTATGTGGAAGAATATTCTAGAGCATCTATTTATATAGATTCATTATATAAATCACCTAACCATGACATAAAAATGTATGAATAACCAAATATAATTATTTATGGATTCAAAATTTAGACCAAATTTTACATTTTTCATCAATGGGATTACATTTATTTTATATAATATTTGAATTACCCGATAATCATTTGGTTATGGTAATCAGAAACGTATTGTGATTAGAAATAGATTCAAAACCATATCATAAATCAATAAGAGAGTATCAAAGTATGAAATAATTACCCATTAATGTTTCCGATATGCCTGACCTCTCATCCTCTCGACCAATTTGAGTCCCTAAAATTCATTGGGTCTAAAACCACAATTGACCATCTACTTTTTAAATGTTTTTATGTACCTAGTTATTGATGAGGTAACTTTAGGGAGTTTTAGTGAATAGAAATATTTACTCGATGCTAATGATTTTGCAAGATTCCAAAGCCCCACAATAAACCATCATGTCTGATCATGAAAATTTCAATGAGGGTTTCCATGTCTCCTATTAATATGATGAATCAAAAAATGGTGAACTATGGGGCTATTTAATTTTCCACATATGAAAAAATAAATGGAGCCCTATTTGAATTCTATAATAAAACAAAAATTGGTGAATAAGACGTCAGACCACTTTTTTTTTGGAAAAGCCTATATAAACAAGGAAGTAACACCAATATGATCATAAATATGGTACATTATAACTATGTTTCTCATAAAATATGCACATTCTCATTTTAAAATGTCTAAAAAATTGGAATGGATGAAACATTAATTTTAGGAAAATTGTGTTAACCCTTCATAACTAAATGAGAACACTAAGACAAAATTATTTCACTAATGATTAACATGGTTCATTTTGGACTTCATTACTTTAGATATTTACAAACATCACAATTCAATATAGTTTCTACACCATCCATCATTCACTTTTGTAAATCATCTATGGATACATCCCCTATAAGTCACAATGAGATATCACCTCCTCATCAACTCAAATGACATGTGAAAGAAAATGGTATGGAATTCCCACCAACATGGAACAATCCCAATCATGTAATCATCCCCTGAGTTTAACCAAGCACAAAAACTATAGATTCTGTGAAATCTAGTAATTGTTGATGATAAACTAGTTTCCCTCATTTAAATAACCTACAACTTCCTGGGCATATCCTTAGAGTGAGACAACCTCAACCTTCCATATATGATGGTGGTGGACATAGAATCTCAATAAATATCCCTACTAGTTCAAGGGATACCCAAGAGGGATACTGCTAACTTTCGTTGCTTGAATGATCCTACTGGTGCCCACCTGTCAGATAATGAGTGTTCTAACCAACACACTACCACCTCTTCCACCAACAAATTGACTACAAGGAAGGTTTTTTATGAGAACAAGATGCAAGATATCAAGGATATGGATCATATTCCCACACCATCCAATGATTACTATTAGAATATTATTGTAATAACCATCAAAATGGTTCATATATTTGCTTCCTCAGAACCATCCTCCTGGCATATTCCCGTAGAAGATAAGGGGAGGCCCATATTTCTACCTACATTCATGAAATGCATTGGAATACTCTAGAATAACTAGATGGATAGATGTGGAAAAATATTAAAACTTCAATTGAATACATATTCCAATGTATAAAGGAAGTATAAATTTTGTAGGATTATATCCTTTCACCCACATTACTAGAAAGAAAATATATATTACAAAAAGTAGAAAGAATCCTCCAGTGTATTATATAACTATTTCATATTATGGGACAACTTCATATTAATATCCTCTAAGAGAGGAAAGAGAATCGCACTGATCAATATAAAGAAATTTTTTATGGGAGAATTCACACATTCTTTCTGCCACCAAGGAGGATTATTGGTATATTTTGATAATCGATGACGCGTCAAGCAAGGATAATATTCTTGATGATCAAGGGATCAACAAGTGATTGAGGAACATGCCTTGGGAAATGGGAAGATTACTATCGTAGAATTGTATTTCCAAAGTCCAAAGGCCTGGGATATGGATCATATCATTGTTCTGGTCGGGGTTTAGAATGTGAGAGGAGAACATGCCTAGTGACATGCTGATAATATAATCCAATAAGTGTAGATGCATACTCCAATAGACTATGATCATGTATATATTTCTTTTATATCTATGGCTAGCCAAGTGAGAGGGACACAAGACTCTGTACATGCTCCTATTCATGTTAGTGAATTAGCCATGAATATTCTAGCAAATCAAGAAATCCATGTGCATATTCCTTATTTAGCCCATGAATGACTGCACCATCATCATTATTAGAAAATACAAGAGTAGGATCATAATGCTTATACCATTTAAAATATCTATTTGAATATTCTCGTTGAAATTCCTAATCATACCATGCTCAATTTCCGTCCAAGAATGATTAGTGACATATCTCAAAAGATCAGGATGATACTAATATTATCATCCTGACCGAGGCACACCAAGTTAGAATGGTACATTCCATAAGATGGGCTCATATTCCTATCAATAATGATACATCTCATAAGTCAGTTCCATAATCTTCCTAGAAGTGGAATCGTACCCCTGCAACATGAGGTAGTTATAAGAATGTCCTAGTAACATTCACTCAACTGGTTTTTTCCCTACACAATCCCAAAAGGCAGGTCGTCATATTCTGACCATGATGCTGAACATGGAACACATTCCTAATATTGAAAATGTTAGTAATCTTATGGTATTTATAGACATGTTCTCGATACCACAAGTGTCCATCAACTCATCTACTAATATGGAAGCAGAATCTGGTTATTAAATCCATAATTATCCTAATGGTAGTGTAGTAACAAATAGTGGAAACTATACTCTAGAAATCCACCATGGCCATCCTCCTAATGGGGATATTTACCATGTAATAATAAATTCTCCACCCTTTCCAAGACACCTTCATATAGATTGGTGACCAAAAAATTGACACCATTATATAGATTGGCGGTCAAAATATTACGGTCAATGGTATATTATTCCTCATCGACTTTTATAAATACTATACTCATATCAATGAGAGTCCTTATTAATCATATTTTGTGGTCAACATAGATGGATTCATGTATGTTTGATGAATAGGAGTCTTATATCTACATATTGAAGGATTTAGTCAAAAACACCCCCTTAATATTCTTACCCCTCTCCACATCCGACTATGATATACTATATGAGCTTGAATAATCTGCATGCCTTATCTACAACAAAATATATTGGTTACTCATCAATAGATGAATGATAGACACATCCTGTTTCTAGGATATGAGATTAACATTTATACCATTGAGATAATCTATTGTCAGCTAGACCTGGATACACTCTCTATGGAATAGGATCCAGAACTAGAAAAGCATAAAGAAAATATACAACATTCTTACTACCAATGATTCACAACTCTTCGGAAACAGATCCCCAAAACACATCATGCATCCATATTAGAAGATGGGAATAGAATGAAGTGTCCCGCATTTCATCTCCCATAGAATATCATACTTCTTTATATACAACAATCAATAATATTATATCCTTTGGGGAGATTAGTTGAACAAGTAAAGCTTATGATAGATGGTCACTAAAATGTAATGTCTCGGCTTCGACAATGCTCAAATACAACAAACAAGGGAGATATGACATCAAAAAAATCCAAATTGGAATTTCAAAGTAATTAGTATTCATTAAAAACATAAAATCCAAATTTTCAATCACCTAGAAATATTTCTGTATGTAATGGTTCACATCAATGGATTTCATCATAATCAATTCCTACATGAGCGTATATGCACCACATCAAATGGGATGTAGTAGCAGCTCATATATCATACAAATTGGATTTTACCCTACCCACATGGTCAGGGTAATATTTACCACCACATCCACCTTTAATACCTTCAATAACTAATAGGATTTCAGAATCATTGCAGTATCTACAAATGAACCCCATCCCACCGGTCTAGAAGAATTTATATCTCAATCACTATCACCAGGTAAGTCATATACTATGAGGAACATGGAGACATAAAAAATGATTCGATATCAAATCCTTCCCCCTAAAATGAAAAAATTTATATCTTGATGTTAGTTATGAGAATCAGCAAATCCTCAAATGGAGCTATTGGGTCCTCAATAATTAGACGTATCAATGCCAACTACGGCCTAAAATAACACCCAACATGCTTTAATGGGGGAATTTTCATCATCATCATCTACAAATATATAATTCATCTTGTCTTGTTTGGGTGAAAAAATAGATGGCCAGGATCCCACTTATTCCTCCCAACACAAGAAAACACACTACTAGTCGGGTCTATATTGAAAACCACTTTAGAAAACTCCATCATGGGAACTATTAATAGTCTAATAAGATAGGAACAAGAAAACAGCTATCAGACAATGTTGGGTTCCCATGACCAAATATCACAATATGGTTGAGGGTTAAAATAATGAACCCAAAAAAGATAGTGTAGAATCATATTGTAAAGACAAAGTAATTGAACAACCAACATTAATCTATATTCCCCAATAAATGTCATCACCGCCAATATGAAAGAAATTTATAATCAATATACTAATGAAGACGGTTGCAATAGTGTAAACATACCAAAGGAGGAGGGTGATTTAGATACACCAAATAAGGTTGTACACACCCACAACCAAATAAGGTTCTAGAACGTAGCACCCCCAAATAACGAGTTTCCACCTCCACAAAGGAACATTTCCAAAGGGGATGGTTTGGGTAAAACCCAATCCCCAACATGAATAGTTGGGGTCCCTTCCATGGTATAAATGGTTTTATAATGTGGGAGTGAGATACAGCCTCTCAGAAAGCTCCATGAGAAGCTACTCAGTGGAAATATTCCAACATGGTATCATCTTTAGGTAGGGATTTAATGCCCCAAACCTAGAAGCCCAGAGCAAATGAATTATTTTAATACATTGGAATGATTATAATGAATCAAATCCCAATGTACTGATTAGTTTAGTAGTCATGGAAAATATATTACCTATATGATCTTTACATTACAGTTTCTAACATAAAATACCGCATATAAAATTCATTGAGAACACCATTATTCCACTAAATTCACACTTTATAAGAATCATAAAATACTTCTTGTAGTACTAGTAAAATAAAATATCAGGAAGGATTGATCTCAGATTCTCACTATGGATAAACAATATAGCAGAAGCTATCACAAATAACCATAAATTACTAAATCAATGTAAAATAATAAAACACAATACTTTTAAAACATTATTTATATTATAATAAGAAAAAATAAATAAAATAATTCCATTTAAACATTAACACATATATTATAATAGTTGAATAATCACATGTAAATTAAAAAAATAATCACATAATAATGGAATTCAGAATTTTGGATATCATAAACACTTTTCCAAGGCCTTGTGCCATGACCATACTGAAATATTCTATCAGAAATTTGTGCCAAAACAATAGTTTGTCTCATTATACCTATCAGTGCATCGAGGGGATGTAGTGAGAACCACCCATCACATTTTATGTCCAATTCATTTCTCTTATGAATGGGGTAAAGTAAATCATAAAAATTAATATTAAAAATAGAATAGAAATGTTTATACGTTAACCATAAACCATGAATGGTATCAAAATTTCACATCCATAGTCAAATATATCATAAATCCTTCATTAAAATTTGTATGATTATATAATAATAATTCCATGTAAATAAAAAATAAAAATAAATAAATAATGTTTACAAATAAAAAAATATAATAATAAAATTATTAAAAATTGTAGAGAAAATTATCCCTTTCTAATTTGAAAAAACTGAAAGTCAAACAATTTATAAAATAACATTTTTAAAAAATAATGCTGAACCAATGTGTCTCATATCACATTGAAACATTTGAATGTAATTATTATTTTTAAACATTCATGTCTATATAAATAAATCCTTAAAACCATTTTGAATATATGAACACTAATGAGAATCATTTTGAAGAATAAAATTTTAAAACATTTAAAATGATGTTTTAGTGAAAGAGTCCAATAAATAAAACCATAAAAATAATCCTTCTAAAATTAATATTATGAAAAATGGACATCGATGATAAATATGTCCTAGTAAAAATTTATTCATTAAAAATATAATCTAATATTAAGATCATGAAATTTATAGTTACCGTGTACATTCCTTCAGTAGATGGTGCATTAACCATCTCTTATTTGGGTGTCGTGTACTGGATTTTTTCAAATGAATCCCTTAGAAATTTTTCTTCCTTACTATTCCCTCTAGAATGAAGTTTGAGAATATAGGAGAGTTTTAGGGTTTTTCCAAGCCAAATGGAATTTAAGGTGTAAATGAAAGAGAAGTAGATGTGCCCTTTTATAGGTGAGGTTAGGGGCACTATATATATTGTGGAAATATTATATTTATTTTCATTTTCTAGTGGATCCAAAGTTATTTAGTTAGTGTATAAGATTTTTATGGGTCTAAATTATTTCAACCATGAGTTTTTGGACATGTTTAGGTAATTAAAATAGAAATATCCTTTATATTTACACCTTAGTTGTATTATTTATATTTCACCATGTCCTCATGTATTCTTACACTACATAGTTAATATAATTACAAAAAAATTCCAAGAGTACCTAAAATGGATACATTATGACATAATTTTTAGTATAAAAGCTAGTTTCCTAAATATTATATTTTTATGAATCTTATATCATTTAATTGAATAGCATTTATTTAAAAATCCCATTTATGTCATATTTGACACTATTTATGAAATGAATTTTTTTAAAGTCATAATAAATTGATTATTTTGAAAAAAATGCCTTTACTATATCTTAGAATGTCATATTCATTCGAAAAAATTTTGGAGGACATCAAATGTTTCATAAAATTTTTATTTTTATATTTATAATATCATTGTTTTTATTATATTATCAATAAGGTAATCACTACGTCATCATTGTTTCACACATAAATTTAATTATTTAATGTTTCAAAATTAAAAATAAAATACCATGATATAGGAAATATTTTTACAATTGTTATTAATATTTATATTCAAAGAGATAGATTATATTACCCCATATTAAAATTGTTTTAGTAAAAAGATATATGTTTATGTTATATTTATCTTGATTTAAAATTAATTATTATAACATGTCATTATCAAACAATATGGAACCCATATTCAAAAAGATCAGAGTAAGGTTTCTTTGGTTTCCCATGACTTATACAATATTATTAGGACATATTTTTGTGTAGTTTTTTATTATTATAATTATAGTTTTACCATTATTTACCTAATATACCCTTTAACAATGGTAAATAAATATAATTATTGAAGTTACTATTCATAATTCCCAATAATTAAAAATACATATTTATATAATCTTAAAATTATTATTATAAATATGAAATCTATTTTTCAAAATTCTATAAAGATAATTTTCAATAATTAATTTAAAATTAATTCATGTTGTCAAAACTAGAATGTGGGTTTTTACGAAGTAAGAACTATCAAAATATTGACATCGGTTTATGGCCAATTTAAATATGAAATTACATCAAATGATCAATATTGGATTAAAATATAAAAATATAATACATATACATTTTAAAACCAATTAAAAATATAATCAAACTATATAAATAATTTAGATGAAAAGCAGTTTTGACATAAAATTCAGTATTTTTCAAAATTCACTAAAATATGAAACATATAATAAAACAGAAAAAATTAATCCAAACAAAATTTTTACATACCAATTCTAAATACATTGTTTTTTAAAGTTAATAATTATAAGTTCCAAATATTTTATTTAAAAAGGGTTACTTATTAAATGGCGTTGAAATTTAATATTTTGAAAAATACATCTTTTATCTGAAAATTTGATATTGTTCATATATTATGTTTAAGAAAAACATAATCTAAATGAAAAAATTATATTGAATTTTATAAATTAAAATTTTTGTTAATTCTATTCACAACCAAATTTCAAATGGCTAGTTTGATAGGTCATGGTGTACTCGAACTCGGTGTTGCATGTAGCGCAAGATACTAAATTATTTCAAAAAGGAGCATATCGTTGAAGCGTGGGGTGTTACATTCTACCTTCCCTCAATAAAATTAATCCTCATAATATTCCAATTTGGGTTCAGTAACAAAGGTTTGATTATTCAAAATCCATCTCTTACAATCCCACTTTAGAAAATTTGTCAATAAACTTCCACTTTAAAATAATGGAAGGGATGCCAGAAGGTTACCAGATAAAAAACACATAGTTGATCCATGTTAGAAAAAATGAACATGAATATAAATTTAATCATCATGTTCTAAGGGAGGGTGATATATAACATGATTATGATAAGGTTAACAACCAAAAAGGTGTAAATATGTCATGATCCAAGGTCCATTTGACTCATCACAAAAGAACGTACTAGGAAAACATTATTAGTTTTATTATATATTACCATGATTTGAAGAATTAATTTAATTAATATATTAAGAGAATAAGGAAACATACTAACTTAACAAGGATAGTTTTCTCCTTTAGTAAAATTATACCACAAATTCATCTCCCTATCCAAAAGGTAATAAAACCTGATTTAACATAGTAGTATAGGTTTCCAAAAAATGAGTTTATATGTTATATATAATACCATTTAAATAATATAAAACAATGTTATAAAAACCCTGATAGAATGTAGGAATGTGGTAGGTGATGCACCATTTTCACCCTTCGATTGCAGTTCAATGCTTTAAGGCCTTGCCGGACATGATGGGTTATTACCTGACCTACGAGTTGTCCTTTTATTAAAACTATATTATTATAAAATTACAAAAAAATCGTGTGACATGATAAAACCTTAAACAATATAATCCAATGTTTATATTAATCCATTCCAAAATTTAGAGTTATCCTATATACATATGTTCAACATATGTCTAAAAGGTCTCTAAATTTCCAGGGTCAATGCTAACATAATACTCTACAAATGACATAAGGTTTCACTTATTGTCACATACCGAATATATGATTACCTATATAATATTAAAATGATAATGAAAGAAATTACTGATGTAAAATACTTATATATATCACATTCTACTTATATATATAATATAATTATTGAATTCAAAAAAATACATTAATTATTCAACTTCAACAGTAGTAACAACATATGGTTGAACATGATCGATTTTCTTTTTTATGATCTATATTTAGTTGAAAATTTAGACAATAATTTGCATTATTTCCCTTATCTTTACAATTATATCACTTAACATCTTTTTTCTAACCCTTAAATCCAAAGTCTCGTGACCATTTTCTCAATATTTGTTATAAACTCCCATTCTTTTTAGTCAAGTAGCATAGTGGTTCTTCCCGAAATTATCACATAAGTGAAAATCCTTAATTCCCATTTACCCATTGTCTGTCTCTTTCTACATCATTCACTTTTGCTATTTCTCTTCATTAATGTTTTAAAATGTAGGGAATTGTTTTTTATTTATAGCACATGAGACTATATCTTCGTATGCTGAGAAATATTATAAGAACAGTGACCGTCGGAGGAATGGTTTTAACCCATAAATGAATCTATTAATATTACTTTGTGGATTACATATGTGATTTGTAGAAATCCTTACTAACCTTGCGATGTTATCCTCATTATTTCCACCATTACCATCGTCCATTTTTATCTGACTTATAAATTTATTTTCCATATCTGCTAACTTTTAACGAGGAAAGTATTTCTCTAGGAAATGTACATTAAAATCCCCACTTTCCCTATTTTATAATTCTTGTTTTCCCTTTATGTTTTGAATTAAAAACCCCCATTGATCCAAATCTCTTGAGAACTTGTAAGTTACCCTGAAAAAATTATATGTTTTTTACATCACAATGAAATAAATATTCTCTCTGAGGAACTCATCATTTGTTAGTCATAAATGGATTTTTAGTCCCATTGAATGTTGGAGGTTGTTGTCTTATGAAACAGTCTAGCATTGATCCTATGTATTTTGGATCAGGGTTCTCCATTTGTGTAAGGTTGTTTTTTATAAGTTGATTTAGCTATCCCAGTATGGTTTTATTCTATTAGTCACAGGTTTCATTTCCAGATCCACTATAATTAACTTTTATATGAGGTAAATACCTACATTGATTATGTATATTGAGACATTTTTCATTTCATCCACTAGGTTCCATTTCTAAATAATGAAATACACTAGATTATGTTTTGAATTTGAATTCATAATTCTAAACTATTAAAATACTAAACCGGAAATGAAATTATTTTTCATATATCATTCATAATCCTAAATATTCTTCCATTGAGGATATATTTACCAATAAATCATTCATAATGGTTTATAAGGAAAATGTGAATTACCCTAATCATATCCACTAGGAGTATCAAGCTAGGTGCATAGTAAGGCTCATTATTATATATGAGGTTAGCCCAAGTCAAGCCTAGAACACCTTATCAGAGTTTTCACCTCTAGCTACATCTGTTCTAGAACCCCATCCACTTGTTGTATCCCAATATGGACGTATTTATTAAAATATAATTGTAATATCTGCTATACAAAAATTATAGGGGGTTCTTCTATTATTATCCTCAATGACCAACTTAGGGATATGATGCATAATCTATGTTTTATAAATATATTTCCAAGTTTGTTGTTAAAATTCCATTTATTCCAAATATAAATCAAAGGCCTCAAAAGTCGTGTGCCATTGCATTATTTTAATACATTAAAATGATTACCTTGAATGAAATCATAAAGTACCAGTCAGTTTAGCAGTCTTAAAAATTAGATTACAAACCTGAAAATTACATTAAAATTTCTATCAAAATATACAATGTAGATAATCCTTTTCAAAATCCATTATTCCCATAACATAAACCTACATATCAATCATGAAGCACTTATTGGAAATACGGAAAAATAAAACATAAGAAAGGGGTGATATCAGATAAAAATTAAGGATAATAAATAAAAAAGAAGAAATAATAAATAACTATAAAAATTAAATGAATGGTACAAAACTAAAACACAAGCCTTTTAAAACATTATCTCTATCATAATATTGCATGAATAAATAAAATCATTCTATTTAAAAATTCACATGTATATTAAACTACTGGAATAAGAACATATAAAATCAACAACTAATCTCATAAAAATAGAATTCATAATGTTGGACATCATAAACACTTCCTAAAGGCCTCACGCCAATACCATAAACAAATTTTCTGTAATGTCCTAGTGCCCAGACACTATTTTGTCTCATGATAACTACTGACACATCGAGGGGATATAGAGGGCCCAATTTTTCAGTTACTAAGTATAATTATTTTCTATTATGAATGGTTTAAAATATATAATAATCATTAATATTAGATATAGAATACAAAATGTTAATACCCTAAACATTAACTGTGAATGGTATCAATATAGCACATCTATGGCCAAATATATGATAAACCCTTCAATACAAGATGGTAGATTGTATCATAATAAATCAATATGAATTAACAATAAAATTCAAAAATGTATTTTCAAATAGATTAAAAATAATCTAAAAAATTCTTAAAAATATTTTAGAGAAATACCTATTTCTAATTTGAAAACATTCAATTTTTAAAATTTTACAAAAGTAGACATTTAAAAAATATTTTTGATCTGAATTGTATCTTACCACTTAGAAACGTTTGATTGGAATTATTATTTTAAGACATTCATTTCCATATAATTAAATCCTTAATACCATTTTGAAAACATGGAAATTAATGATAATTATTTGGATGAATATATATTTAAAACATTTGAATTGATGTTTTAGTTAGAGTTTCATTCAGAAAACCATAAAAATAATCCTTTTTAAAAAACATTAGAGAAACATGGACATGGATTATAAATATTTCCCTATAAATATTTACACATACAAAATCATGGATAATAATGCTATTGTGAAATTTACCCTTACAACATGCTCTCGTTTATCATTGGTGTGTTAGCATCCTCTTCATCCAGTGTCTCCTTTTTATTTTCACAAAGGACATTATAACATGGTTTCCTTCCAAATGTGTGGAATCTAGGATGATTTGATTAAAGTTGGGCGGAGATTTGGGTAGGTCTTATCCAATCCAAAGGGATTTTTATGTGTGAAAAAAGATAATGAGAAGATCACTTTTATAGGATAGGTGAGGGGAACATTAATAATGGCTGGTAATCTTAATTTATTATAAATTTATTTTTTAAATATAATAGCTCCAACATAATTTATTTCCATGATAAAAAGAGTATTGTTCTAAATACTCTGAAAATATAACTTTTATACATTTTTAGGTCATAAAATCAACCATATCTTTTAGATTTTACCTTTAGTTAAATATTTTAACTTTTACCATGTCTTCCTATATTTGTACACTATATTGTTAATATAGTTTGAATAAAATTATATGAGAACATAAAGTTGATCATTTATTGAAATTTTGTCACTATAAAAGTTGTTTTTTCCGATCATATATTTGTATGGCTTTTATATAATATAATTTAATAATATATATTTAAATTCGCCTTTATTTCAATTTTGGAACTATTTAATGCTTGATTTTTTAAAGTCATAAAAACATGATTCTATTGGAAAATATTATTTAAATCAATCCTAACATGTCACAATCATTCTAAAAATTCATGGATGGCTTGAAATATTTCATGTAATATTTATTTTAATATTTATAATATCATTTATTATATACTATTATTATAGAGGTAATCACTACATCATCATTGTGTTTTATATGAACTTATTTAAGTAATGTTTAAAATTTATAAAAAAATACCATGATTTATGAAATAATTTAAAATTTCTAATGATTACATATTGTAAAAAATATTTTTTATATAATCCCATAATAAAATGTTTAATGTAAAAATATACATGTTAATGTTATATTTCTATTTACATTAAATTAATTATTATAACATGTCATTATCACACCCATGTGGCTCCAAAATTCCAAATGTTCAGCCTATATATTTGTTTGTTCACCAATGACTCATACAAATATATTTGGACAACTAATAGGTTATTTATATATTATGATAATACTATTAAAACATTTATCTACCTAATTTACTGTTTAATAATTGTAAATAAAATTAATTACTAATTTTCATATTCAGAATTCCAAAAAATAAAAGATGCGTATTTACATAACATTGACCCTCTGATTCCAAATGTTTAATACATTTTTTGAAATTTAAAACACGTAAAACTCTTTAACTAATTTTAATTTATTTCTCTTTCTCAAAACCTGAAGCTGGATTTTTCAAATGAAAGACTATCAAAAGATTGACATTTGTTTATACCCAATTTAATTATGAAATAACTTCCATTTATAAAAAATCTATTAAATGAAAAATAACTACTAAAATTAAACATTAAAAAAATTTAAAATGATAATCTACCTATATAAATAGTTTAGATGAAAAGAATTTTTGAATTAAAGTGCAATATTTTTCACTATTCAATGAAATATAAAAGTTATTAGAAAAATAATAAAAATTTATCCTAACTAAATTTTAATGTCCCAAATATAAATATAAATTTTATTTATAAAAATTTAATATATAAAAGTGTTAAATATTTGATTTTTAAAGGGTTCCCCTTTAAAATGATGTAAAACATCTTTTTTTGAAAAGTATTTATTCTATCTAAAAAACTTATTTTGTTATTATATCACGTATAAGAAACAAATAACATGAATTTTAAAATTACATGGAATTTATAAATTTCAAAATGTGGTTAATACTATTCATAACTGCTTTTCAGATGTGAAGTTTAATAGGTCGTTGTGTGCTCGAACTCGGTGTTGCATTTAGCACAATCTATTAAATTATTTATAAATAATCATATTGTGGAAGATTGGGGTTTTAATAGAGTTTAATATTCTTAATTCCATAGTCTATCCACAAATAATTGAGGTATCATAGCATCAGATTGGGTCAGGATCTATGAAGCCAATCTACATAAATGAGGTAGTCAAATGTGATCATGACTTCCTTCCATAGGGGCGATAGTCACTCTTCACAATGAAAATCATTTAGTTATAGGATGAAGTGAAAATCAATATGATATAATTTGGGGGCCAACTAATAATCCCCCACCCAATACCAATGGTTGTGAAATGGCTTATATAGTAATTTCCTCCAATCCTCTTAAGATCATTGAGTTTGTGGGTCACGAATGGAAGACAAGAAAGGGAACCAAACACCTATTCTGCATATGGGGAATAAATAACCTAAGTTGGTAGATGAAAACATGACTCCACCCAATTTATAAAATCCTGAATTCTCTACCATTGAGTGTGTGGGAAACCACTAACAACATCTCACGCCCTTTGTGTCTTGTTGTAAGATGATGATGATCCCTCCAGATCAATATGATTGGACAAATCTAAGGTGTTTTGTATAGAAATTAGACTGGATAGCCTTTTTGTAAGCAGTATTCTAGTAGGTTATATTATATGATTGTAACACATTCTTCATTAGTTCCATTATCAATACAGTTCTACACAGAGGGAAAAATGATGGTCAACCTAACAAACGGAAAAAAATTTGAAAATGAGAGGGTTTTTGACATTGTAGCAACATGGAATTGTTTAACCCACACACTCAACATCCCTCTATCACAAGAGAAACTACTATAACTCTATATTGAAACTATAATTGATGTGTCCAAGATTCTTTTACTTGCAATATAATATTTGGGTGTATTCTAGGACTTCATAGATATGGCCCAATGTTTCAATGAATTCATTGAGTGAAACTGATCAGAAAGTCGACTCGAATCCACATAACATGAAAAAAGTATTGGTAACAAATGTTCTTCATATTTCACTCTTGGTCCCATAACAATTCAATTCCAATCACCCAAGAAGGTCCCAAATAACCTAGTACCTCCAATTGAGTGGAATCCACTACAGAATCACCCTTATCCTAAATCATTGATAAATTTGGGTCCCCCAATATTTGATGAATGGATGAAAAATAAATTATACATCTAGATTGAACAAGTCCTTGGTTATTTCTTAGTATCCATGGATAACAACATAATCATGTTACTACAGTCCAGTAGTTATAATGAGGTCAAGTTCATCGATGACCCCATCTTATGACTTCTCTATAGAATGTTAGATCATAGTATCCAGGAATGTTTTGGCTTCAAATACCACCTTAATGGAATTTTCAATTCCAGATAGGTGGTATTATTTGACTACCCATAACAGGTGTCTTTCCTATCTATATACCAGTCAAAATATTTTGTTTATTTTAATAAGGTCCTGATAAGTAATTCGTGAATGTTTGAATACTAGATGACTCGAAAAACAATTGATTACGCTCATTCGACCTTGAAAACACAATGGATAAAACACACGATAGCTCCACCACCCAAAGAGGAAACATCAAATATACCTCCTCAATGTAATTGTGACCATCTAAAACGTGAATAAATAGAAGTGGATTAATCATATGGAATGCAAAAGAATTCTTTATCCCTCTTACAGATCTTCCTTGCAATATCTAGAACACGGGATCCGCCCCAAAAATTGGATTCCTCATTGGGAAAGTGTTTATATTTGGTTATTAAAATTCTATAAACGTTTCAAGACCCATATACAATGATGATAATTTCCTATATCCTGAGTTTCCCCCACATAACCAAGAAATGGGAGCCATTATGAATAGGAATCGAGTATACTGAGGACAATGAGGATGTGGTTGGATATCCCCATGGATAACATTAATGAAAATGAGACTCAAGGGAAATCACTCGAACTAGCCCCAAAGATCCAGGGAGGTGCCTTAGAACCCTAATTTAGTCTCCCATGAACAATTTTATTACATGACAACCTAGAGGGGGTTTTGATTACCCAGTCAACCAATAAAAAGCGTAAGGCCAATATGGCACATTCATGTTGTAGAATATTCTCCCATTACCTGTCCACAAATATCGATCCCATCCAACTCAAATTCCCTGGCTCCTGATCCACATTTCCATGACCAAACCCACATTAAATATATATTACCTCTAGAAAAAAAAGTAAGATGTTCTGAAATATGTGGTAGTAGTCATGACCATGCTCTCGAACCTTGATGCACTAAATCATTCATATGAACAAGCGAGGTACATATTAAAGCCCTCTAAAGCCCACATGAATTAGATATAGAAGTCTTGGTATATGATATCAATCAAGTTGATACTATTTCAATATAATTTTTTGTATCTATCTCATTCACTAATCATGATCATGAAGTGGTCCTTAAAGGGAATATCACAAACCAATATGTATCAAACAGACTCAATAATGTAAATTTTTATAGGGCTTGTATTGAAAATGGTTCTTGGATCAATATTATCCCTATCTGAGCCCTATGAAATTTTTGATCTATTGAAGGGAATTAATCTCACACAAATCTAACCATTCTTGTGTATGATAAACTTGAGAAAAGATCTCTGGGGAAGATCAATATTTGAAATTAATTTGGGGATCTTACATGAGACATAATGTTTATGGATATCTAGATGAAATCACTTAAATTGTACTTCTCAATGGTCCCTAGATCCACACACATCATATGGTACCTTTAACCTTCCATCAATGTCTGACTTACCCCATTGATGGAAATTTCGGAATACTACATACTGAAATTTCCACTTTTTTGAAATGTGGATACTCATATTCTAAAGAATATTTCTATAAAAAGTGAAGAAAACCCATTGGTGGATAATGATTCACAGGTTATTTCTCCAAATAGCATTGTGACCACCCCAATAAATTCATGGTGTATTCTTGATAGCGACTAGGTACTCCACATAAATTTGTTCAAGTAATAGACCCATTCTTGGAGGTATAAGATCATCACATCCTCGGTGATATTATTAAATTAAATCACCTCTGGAATCTCTTTAAAAAACTCAAGAAATAGGGGATGATATTGTCTCTTCTCTTGGGCACTGCCACACTAATAGTGATAGAGAAAACTTCATATCTCCATCATAATCTAAAAATTTCTACACAAACTCAGAGATTAGGGAAGAAAATGATGACCTCAAGAAATCCACTTTATCATTTGAGTAAGGTGTCTTTACTACCATCAATGAACTCAGAAAGATATATATCAGAATGAAAGATGACATGTTTCCTAAACTAATTAGTTCTTCCATGAGCCTCATAGAGAAAGATATTTATATCGCATTTCGGAAGCTACAATGATATGTGTTCTCTTGGAACTATACAGAAATTCTCATCCTGAATATAGATGTGTCTAAGAATCATCTCAAACTACCAGATGAGAATCGTGGCCTCATGTATGTATCTAGGAGGATGCACTACTATGATTCCAGGAATTTAGTGCTAGAATTTGCAAGTTGATCATATCCATTTTTTTCTAATAAGTCTAATACCTAATATAGATTTCCTGCATCATCATTTTAATCAAGAACCATGGGAAGATGAGTTTTTGCATTGTCTTTAGATACTTTAATTTAAGTTTAAAAATGTTTTTTTCCTATTTTTAATCACATAAATCATTACTGATTCTAATTCTATATTTTAATACCTTTCCTTCATAGATGGGTACTGGAGGTACAACCATTTAATTATATCTAGTTATGATAAAGAGGTTACTTCTTTCAGAGCATTATAGGGGATAATGTTTTTAAAAATTCATTCCCTTTGGGTTGTATAATGTTATAACCACATATAAATGTTAAATTAATCCTATTATTAATTAATTATTGTGAAATATATCCAAATGTTATGTGGAAAACATGGAAATAAACTGTAGATAGAGATGTGATCACATCACAGACCATCGAATGGTCTTCGATAGGCTACAATAGCATAGTCCAAAGTTAAACCTACTAAAATGTGCCTTTGGTATAACAATAGGGTATTTATTTGGTTTTTTTATTCCACCATGAAATCGAGGTGGACCCATAGTATACTAGTTATATCATATCAATGTCACCCCCAAAACCATCAAATAATTATTGGGGGTCTAAGGAAACCTCACCCACATTTAGGTGATTTATTTCCAACATTGCTGGAAAAGCTCTCCACATTCCCGGGTTAATCAAGAATGTAATTTTCTATAAAGGGGATAATGGCTTCCAAGAAACCATAAAAATTATTAAGCAGTACTTCTTGTATCCACTTGTCCGGATGACTCTGGTGGAAGGGAGGCCACTCATTATATATGCAGTAGCCATGAAACACTAACTTGGTTCCCTTATCACATAGAATAATGATGTATGGAGTAGGAGCATTATCTATTACCTCATCCAAACCATGATAGGTATATATACCTGATACTATTATGTTGAGAAGAACATCCTTGCAATCATCTTTTTATTGAAAAAATTTATGCATTACATGGTGCACAACGAAGTCCATCGAATCTCTCTTATTGATACAATAAATTATATAGTTCAAAATAAAATATTGGATGAAAAAATGGCCTAATGGGTTGTATTTATTTGGCTATATGAACATTAGTTCATATCACATAAATTAGTGAAAGGTTAATTTATGGTTTATTTACTTACAGCACATCTTTCCCTAGAAAAAAACACCAGAAGAAACTGATCGTCATAAGAGGAGGTCATCTATGCCCATGATACTCCTAGACGTGGATATATATATTAATGGGGCCTCCGATAGACAAATAATTAATACAATATGAAATCTAACATTCAATCAGGTTGTCTAAGGGGTTATATTTCTCTCTCTGGACAAAGCGATTTTTCTAAAGATATTTCTCACTATCTGAAGGCAAGATGAATAATAATGAAAAATACCAAGCCCTCATTTTTGGTTTGGAAATAGAACTATAATTGAAAATAACCTACCTTAACATTAAATGGGATTAAAATATTGTGATATAGAAAATTAATTGTTAATATACCATCATAGCAGAAGAGATGACTCCTCTCACTCGTTAAGTTAGGGGATTAATGGAAGAGTTATCTTTTGATCCCATATTGCATCATGTCCTCAAGACACATAATGAAAGTACTGATGCATTAGCCAATAAAATTGTTGTCATGGCTGACCATGATCACAAAAATTAATCATCTCTATGACACAACAATGAGTGTTCTCATTGATAACCATCTGTGATATGGATGGAATGAAAAAATAAAATACCTCCCCAGAATGTCATGAAAAAATGTACACTCCACGATGGATTATTTTAATAATATATTATCTACAAAAGGAGACACTCCCAATATATAGAGATGGAATGGAACATATAAATCATTTTGTATTGAAATTTACACTCTTGGATGGCCCAAATTAGAAGATAACTCTATATAAGAATTTTTTTATGGGGTCCTCCTGAGCATGGATGAAGGATATATTTCTACCATCATGGGAATAGTCCACATGGGCTCATTCGATGACCATCAATATGTTATTGGGCTCCCTAACCAAATATTTAGGATGAGATATAACTAGGAAACCATGATATCAAACTACGGGAAATTCACCATGAAATGTCATTCGTTGAAAATACATGAAAAATTCATACATCAACCACAAAAATTGCTACATGAAAATTAAGAATTCTGTTAATTTTTATTGTGGGGCATGGAATTCATGGGTCCATTTCCCCCATCCTTAGATAATCAGTTCAAGTACATCATTACTTCTATATTCATCAATTAAAAAAATGTTGAGGCAATACCCCTGGTGGATGTTAGGATGAAGAACTTAATCAAATTCATAAAGTCAAATATCATCACTAGGTCTAGGGTCCCTCACAAAATATTGATAGACAGTGACAAAATATTTTTTTCTATAAAGTTGAAAATGTATGCCAATAATACAACATCAATTCAAATCACACATCCCTCTATCATGATGTAGAAAATGGATAGTTAAAGGCCTTCACTAATAATATTTCAAATATACTCTAGAAGATGGTGAAGAGGATATGAATTATTGTTCCTAAAAACTCCTCCAATCTACATGGTCCTACAATACCATAATGTGTACTACTATTCTAGAATCTCCATACTCTTGGGTGTATAGAATTGAGGAAATGGTACCCATTTAAGTCCATCATCCCATTCTTAAAATACCTATTTTTGGACAAAACTCCAATGATGATAAATATCATAAGTGGTTATGAATGGGAGTGGCTTGATAAGAACATGATTCATACATTGACCAACCTTGATAACCACCAGAATCACATTTCATAGTCCTTCAATAAAAAGTTTCACCTCTCCTAATTCCAAAAAGGAAAACATGTGTTGGTCTTTATAATTCCAATGATACTAGGCAATAATCTCAAGAAGATGAATCCAAAATGGGGGGACAAAAAATAATACATATGTTCTATCACAATGGGGCTTACTCATTGGCCACAATAGATGGAGAGAGTGTCACACTACATAACAATGTGGTGTTCCTCAAGAAATACTTGGTGTAGCTTTCAACACAAAGGAATCCACATCATTTTAAGTCCCTCCATTCCTCCTTGTTGCATGATGTTAAATTATAAATGGTCATCCCAATTTCATGTCATTAAACTATAAACGTTCTTCCTTACTTCATGATGATAAATAGCACAGAAGATTTTGTTATCAGATAAAACTAAACTACATGGTTCCCCATGAACAACATGTGTCTTGATTTATTCGATCAAATAATACATAGTGAATACCCAACATTTCGTTTTGTGCCCAGTCACAATGATCATTCTTGTAATGTGACTCACATATTTAACACATGACAAAATGAAAAACAAATCCATATCATCCCTCCACTTTCTTGTTGAGTTCCCCACGTCCTTACCACATTACATTGAACTACATGGAAGATGCTTGTTCTGCAGGAAATTAAACTATAATTGTTTTCTAGAACTACATGTGGCTATATAATCACTTTTAATGAAATATTTATTGAAAAACAGATCCTATATCTTTGTCCAGTCACCACATGATTGAAAATTCCCATATACTTCACTTATGTTCCTCTGCATCATGGGAGGAACCATTCTTAATTACTCTTTTTCTCACAGCGACCATGACTCATGTGGGATTAGGACTTTTGATAAGGGTTTTATCACATAAAACAAGGCATAAAATCTATCTATGAGCATACCTTGTTCTGTAATGAATGGTCATAAATGGAATACCATAGGTCCTCACTAAATGAAATTAAACTTGATGGTTCAATCAGATCTATGTGTGGCTTGATTCATGTCATTACAGGATATGTTATTACACCTAGATCTCTAATCCAGGGCCAAACTATAATGGTCAATGGAAATAATTCCCCCAACTATATATGGGCTATACATACATAAATTATTTCCAATTCAATATATTAATGATACATGATTCCTACCCACTCCTAATATATTGTAATGTTTGACTTTACAACTATAAGCCATGTCAAAACAAACAGTTATAAAAATTCCCAATGTTTGTGTATTAGTAAAACCTACACACGTGACTTCATTCAAAACATTGTGTGGATTTATTCTCATTATCATGAGATACATTGTGGGACACTGGTTTCTACCACTGGGCCCAACCACAACATTTCTATACATTCATGATGGTTCATCTACGTCCTTACCATATGAAGCTACATATAATGAGGATCCAATAACTATATATGGATTGTTTCATATTGAAATTTGATATATAGTGATCCCATGATTTCATTCTATCGGCTGAGTTACATTTCCCCTTTTTAGAAAATATTTGTCCATCCTTATCCCATGACATTAAACTGCACAACAGATGTCCTTGCTGCAAGAAAATTAACAAAATGAACATGTCCATATCACATGACAACAAATAGAATTGAACACATATTTACCAAATGATGGTAAACTGTAATTCACATGTCCTTACCACGTGATGATACAATACAAAGAAGTTTTCATTACCATTTGAGAGTCAACTACAAAGAACGCATCACCATCACATGAAGTTAAACTACACATAAGTAAATATATCACTAATACAGGACAATAATCTATGTAGACCACCACTCAGGTTTCATTCTTTGTCAAATACAAAAATACAAATACCACATTCAACAAAAATATGTGTTACATCCATTGTTTTTTAAATTACATCAATCCATAAAACAGACTTCATTCCACTATCATCTTTGGTTACTACAACCTTCTATGTCCCCATGAAAGGATGCTCGATTTCAAGGACCCTTTTCTAGACTATTCATATTCAAATGTCACATTTATATACATCTATATTCATCAACCAAATTTGTCACTATGGAAAAAGTACATTCCAATACATGTGATCACTGACACCACTGCAACGCGACTCAACACTCTAGTGTGATTGAAACCTCTCCCATTATGATTGTCCCATATCATTACTCATAACATCAGAACCTCAATCCTATATTTTCAATGTTTCTATGACCTACTCAGATGGGTGATGGGGTACTCCTGATCCTATGTATATTTATTAGGCTCCTGTGTATCTTCCCCAAAACTAGGTCCATGTTTCCCATAACCATAAATATCATGCACTTTGCTACTAGATGCACAACCTAAAACTCTATACTATAACTATCCAAATTGAAAGACCATAAGATGATAAAGAAAGAGACACATAATGTTTTGGTTTGAAAAATCCTATATATATTCTTGAGAAAATGTGAATTCTTCACCCGCTAAACTCTTCACCTTCAGTGTATAGGAAAAACATAAGTCATAAATAAATAAGGCATAAATCTCATATGGTATTCCCAGTGACCATTGTAAAAGAACATTTATATTCATTGGAACCCATGGTTTATGTAAATGATATAGTTATAAAATTTGACATATGCTCATAATGATAATATGTTCTTGAGTTTGTGACACAAATTTTTGGGTAATCAAACTCTTCTTGGATCTTACACATTACACAAACCACACATCATGATTTTGGGTGATTTAGATCACCAAAACCATCCATAGACAATGGAAAGGATACCCAACATAAAACAAATTATGGACTATGATTAATTCTAATGGATCTTGCATATGTGCCTATAGAATTTAATCAAATGTGTCACTCTGTAAAAAGGCCTTCCAATATTTTTGAGCCATGACACCACTATGACAAAACCGATACCTCAGTGTGATCTGAACCTCTCCAAGTATGGATTAACCATATCTCTCTCCAATATCAAGAACTTTGGGTCATTAATTACAATCCCCACACCAAACCATCCTTGTGTATTCAAAATCCTCAACATTATGTAATTGTGTTTCAGAACATTTCTCAAGTATGGATTGTGACACCTTATTCCCTAGACATTGGTGTCTCACACCACTGTGGTTCTAAACCAATGGGTGTATAGCTTTAACATGAAAATATAAAATCTGAACTACCATAGGGTACCATAACCCTTCCTAGATATCCTTCCTGCCATTTCCAAACTCATCATTTATATTTTTTTGGTTTTCAAAAATTGTGTATGGTCCTTGGAGTGAATTGAGGATAATATTATTTTTGGAATTATACTAACTTATAAGGTCCTTGACCCACTTAAAAAAAGGCAGATTATATTTGTTATAATGGATCTTAAATCCTTGTGAGCCCTAGAATAATTTCAATGGAACCAGGAATATCTGAGTGAAATTAGACATACATGACATATATACCTCATCTCATATTCACATACTCTGAATTTTGGTTTGTAATTTACCTCATACATATTCCAACTATCCTGGTGGAGCACTCATCACTAGTAATTTCCCTGAAAACCAATATTACGTCTATAAATATTCCATATCCCAATGAGGTGTCTCTCCCAACTTCTAGAATGGCCCAAAATGATTCAATATTGTCACAGACCATCTAAGAGGGTCATCGACAAGGTCGTATGGCATACACCCTCACCCCACTACAATAGGAAAAAAGACTGATCTTGTCTATGAAATAAATTAACATGTGCATCTTCACCTCTTTCCTTAATTTATCCTTCCTGATAAAAAGGATCTAACTTTCAAAAACTACTGCATGTAAGGTATCATCTCAACATCCATATTAGGAAGGAATTCATCATATATCTCTCCAAGAAGGGTGATACAACCCAATTGGTGGATATCCCATAGGATGACACCCACCTCACCATGGGATATATTGAATGATTTTCTAATATGAACCAAATGGTTTATCATCTCTCAAAGATTTTCATGTTGGTGATAAATAATGAACCAGTAAATCCATAAAATGTCATCAATATGTACACTATATAAATTATCATCAAACTCTATATAGTTTTTCCTAACCTATAAGGGTCATTTACATTCATCCTATAAATTACCTTAGGAATGTAGATCCAACTTTGAACCCCATCCAATGTCAGTATTTTTTAGAAAGGAAGTAAATATACTATAATAAGTTTATGAAATGGACTAATGAGTGAATTCACAGCCATATATTACTATGTATGAGTTTCCCAATATAAAGAGAGTCCCTCATATCAATCTATGATTAGTCATACAACTATGAAAGTTATCATTTGGACATTTTCAATAGAATCCACAACCTATAAAGATGGGAGATTAATGCCTAGAGGGATATATAATCGTCATCCAGTTCTCCAAAATAATATATGGAAATTTATTGTGATAATTTTTAGTCCTGGTGAACATAATAAAATAACCTATACGATACCTCTTTATCTGTATACAAGCAATTTGGAGGGTTGCTATTGTGATTTCTATAAATCATGATCCTTTGATTGGTCTTAGCTGAGGATGATTTATGAGAGCTAGATTGCATTTTAAACTAAGTGATTGGAATAAGTTAGATATATAAAATAAAATCCTTCCAAATCATGATGTAGACCCACATTATAATTAACATTACATTAATAAATAAGGTATTTGAACATCACATAATGTTTTTAGAAATTACATAACCCCTAGAAGACTCATGGGTCTCAAAGCCGCCACAGGGAATCACAGAATCGAATGACCCCTTTAGAGACAAATGATCGTGTGACCTCGACATGGTCATAGGAATCTCATAGACTATATGACCGAGCTAGAGAATCTCATTATATTTTCAAATATAATTACATTCAACATATCCAATGTTCAATAAATTAGCATATTATGTTTAATTATTTGATTATAAAGGCTCTTGAGGACAAAACAGTCTTGCAGAAGAGATCTGGCGAAATTGAAATGCAGTAAAGGCTAAGGATGATAGCCCATAATCTGGGTAAACGATGTGGTCTTGTGAATGAGACATGTGATAGAGGAAATGAAATAGAACTCTAGAGAAGTGGTTTAAGGTGGAATTATTTTCTATCCCATATATATAGGGTATTTCACAGAATACCAAATGTTTCTTGGTAGACAAAACATCACCCAAGACATTGACTCACAACATTTCCAAATGATCAAGAGAGAATTTAAATTCCTCATAATAGACCCTTGTCCACAAGGGAATCACTCCTTGTCGTGGGTTTGTAGATTCTTGTAAAATTTTCACCATAAAATAAGAAAGGATAAAATACTATAATATGGGTATTATTTTCCTCAAAAAATAAAAATATGTATAAGGTGGTTGAGAATTAGGAATCGTGTGATCTACCAAGGAGCTCACGATCATGGGACCATCACACGTTCATGGGAATAATCAAAAATTATATCATAAGCTAAAATGGATCCCACAGAGCCGCAATGGACATGTATTCATACTCTTGTGAAGACACTCCAGAAAAATATTGGTCACACAGTAGTAGTAAGAGAATCTTCCTCGAGCCACACAGTTCATTTTTGTAATACCCCTAGAAACTATCTAAAAATAATATGGAAATAGATGAAAAATATCCAATAACAGGAGGCCTCTTGAGTTTATAAAAGATTATTTGATACTTCATCAATTGGAAGGATAACTTTACTTGAAAAAATAAAATCAAACTCATGTGACACCCCATCCTTTGTAAATTAAAACAAATAAAATAAAAATGGAGGAGGAGGAGGCGAATGATACTAATAGTCTATAAAAGAAATGAAATATACCAATAGTAGACTAGTACACACCATCAGTCCATGGTGACATGTCTACCTCACCTCTCAAAATCCCCTTCGGCATGCCAGAAACATAGAATAAAGAGACATAGGTATATCCATGAATCCATGTCCACCCCCAATGGCTCCCCAAGGCTAAACATATGCATTTTTCCATGAAATTATCATTCACCCTTACATGTACATTTCTAATATTGTGAAGAATCAACGAGAGATAATGTAATAGTGTATAACATTACCCATGAAATCATGTGTGACCCTTGACATTTGGAATATATAATAATTAGAATATAATAAAAAAAACATGTGGAAGCCTCCCCTGGTTGTAAAACCCTTGTGATGCACTATATATTTCCCCAACATTTCCCCTTGAGATTCCTAGACAAGCTGATCTAATTCCACAAAGGCCCCATGACAGACCATCCATGTCTCGCAGTAGGCAACAGGCAAGTCACTCGAGGACCTGTGAAGGCCTCTCAGCAAGCACCTTGTAATACATATAAAGTCCCATGGACGTGTCCATATGAAAACAAGGAATTCCTTAGAAATATCTTTCATTATTAATTGAGTCCCCATTAATTATAAATAATATGATAATAGAGACTTTGAGAAAAGGGTATCAAGATTGTGGAAAATGAAGAGATTCCCTTGGATGCAGTCTATAGTAGAGACTAAAATATATGCATGGAACTAGACCCTTCAAAAAAACATCCTGGATCCACCCTGATATTCCACAAAAAACTAATAACATATCGGTAGAAAGAGCCTATAAATCCCCACCCCACCCTCTATGAAAATGGTTGTTAGTTTTGTATCAAATAACATCAGCACACCCAATCACCAAAGCAGATTTCTAAGAGAGGGTTGATATCACGATCAGTAGGTCTTCCATAAGGTAATATTTTTTGAATAACCGATGTGATCAGGAACCATGAATACAAAATATTGTGTTATAATTCATAAATCACGTTTGGAATGTTTCAAAAGTTGTGTGAATAACATATCATACATCTTCAAGATCATCTTAGACTCAAAATAAATCATCACTGAATAAATCTAAGGCAATTGCAATACGATGGTTATTGAAAAGAGTGGTGTTGAAACACATGCAAGTAAAATCTCTTGTCCCACATATTCTATTCATGGACCATATATTATAGGAAACAACGCCTTGACATGTAACCCAGATCTTGTGATTGAACCCCCGTAGTAAGCTACATGGGTTATGTGAAATCCTCTGGACATGTCAGAGAAAGTTACACAACCCCCTAGGGATTTCAACTTAGTCTTGAGAATCCCCCATAGACTTGTCACACATTTCTTACAACATCCTTCAGAATCATTTCTTGAATCATATATTGGTTCAAGATCATGTAATCCATGTGTCATGTTCATGTCTTGGCATGTCAAAAGAGATATCGTGATACCCAATGGTCATATCATTTGATAATCATGCTCTTTAGATATGATGGAAAGGACTCATGAGGCACTCCAGGGATGTCATCTAAGGCAGGAGAAACCCTGTAATACATTTCGTACAAACTTTTCAGACATCCTCTATATGTTTAAACTATATCTTGTGATAATTACAAGACAATTCAACTAGATCTCATGATTACCTCCTTGTATTCCACCAAAGATTCAGGATTACCTCTGGACACTTTATCCAGGACATGCGACCTCCTTGGAGACATGCCACAATGACTCTTGGGACACCCACCATATGCTTCAGGAATCTTTTTTTATCAAACCAATGTATGCCAATATAGATCTTGTGATAAACCTAAAATATGTTAGTCAAGATATGTGATGTCCCCTATAAGATTCAACTAGATCACAAATATCCCTTTAAAAATGTCAAGAAGTCACACTCTAACATTCTAGGATGAAAACAAATACATGTTTAATGAAAAAATAACACGTGGTAGGGGGGTAAAGAGGAACAAGTCCATAGGCAATCCAAGGTCTTAGTAACCTTGTACACCCTTAGTGTATAAGACCCAATCACTAATGTGAAATAATAGAATATAACACCCCATAAAGGAAACTAAAATGACTCTAATTCATGTAATAACTTGGATACATTAAAGACATCCTCGATGTCCATGATCATTATCAAATCTCTATAGGTTCATCCTAATACATAGTACCCACACCCATAATAAATGATACTTATAATTTTCTATCTCGTTTTTTTCACACCAATCATATATCACTTGGTCATAGAGAGTTGCAATAATCATACTATTTTCATTATATGTCAATATGACAGCATGAAAAACGTCATTATGTAAGCCCTGACTAGTGGAATATTATGATGTTCCTTAAATTATATAGGAAACCTCCTATCTTAATCCATGATCAATTAAACTATGAAAACTTCGATTCCTTCTATAACTAGGTAATGTAGGACTTGTTTCTAAGCCCCGATCTCAAATAAACATCTATATCTATATAAACCCATTTCCTTTGATATTTAATTCATCAAGACTCAATAATTCATATGGACAACTCACTATAAATCATATATCATATGACTAAGAAAATAACTAAATTATGATGAATATAATTCCAATTATAACTATGATAAACATGATTCCTTCTCAAGGACCATGCTATGTATCCTATATCCCCAAAACATTCCACGTACACAAGTCCTTCAACCATATGTCAGGAGGCTGATTACGAGGATGTTAACTATTCCTCACATCGATCATAGCTCATGTGGTATTTAGGAGTAACAATAAGCACCTCATTAGAATCATGAATCTCCATTAGTAAGGGAAATCCCAATAAGTAATCCCTAATGAGTGGCATGATATGAACACCACTAATATAAGGGCACCTACTTTGGGGCTAGTCCCAAGGGAAAGATAAAAATATTATAGAAATGATTCCATTAATAATTAGGATACGTTATAAATATCTTTGAGATTCAAGATCATATATTTTGTGTCTCATTACCTATAAAATTTACAATTTTTATGATGATAACTTCATGGGTTTCACAAACTATGTGGGGTTTAACATACAATAACCATGATTCATAGGAGTCATTATAATGAATCAATCCCCTCATCAGAATATTATCTTCATCCCTATGTGGTAGCATATTTTTAACCATCTAGTTATATAGATTGAAAATATGAAGGAATCACCCATTACTCAAATACTAATGATGATCCTCAGATACATAGATATGGATTCTCTAATGAGGCCCCATTCTACTTCATTCATCCATAATATTTCAATTCTTTTATATAAAAGTATAATTATCTGATGATCATTTTGATCGGGTAACTTGTCTCATATAGGTAATAGGAAGATATTTGTGAACATATATTAAATTTATAATAGACTCCAAGAGTATGAAATAATTCCTCTCAAATGGGTGCGGTAATCCTGATCTCCCTTCCCATTAACCAATATGTGTCCCTAAATATCATTGGTTCTGAAAATCCAATTGAATACCTTACTTTGGAAATCAATTATGTACCTAGTTTGGGATGATGAAACCATTGGTTTTTTTCTATTAAGAGAGACATTAAATCAGTTTTAATGATTTTGAAATGGTCTAACCCCCCCCCCCCCACTCACACAATCAAGGATTGGTTCTGATCAAACCCACAAAAATGGAGTTTTCCTTGTCGCTTCTTAATTCAATGACACAGAAACAATTATATGTTATTTTACGTCATGAACATTATCCATAATCTCTTGGGGTTATTAGGTCCAATTTAAATTTTTATCAAGCTCCATCCCAACATGTTGGAGTTTAACATATCTTCCCTTACAAAGATTTATATATATATCCATTTCTACACATGATTGGTATATTTTTTTATTTGATAACTCAACAAATGGTATATTTTGATCCCATCCACCATTAAATTAATTTTAATAGGATCTTATAATGTCTTCAAGAATATGAATAGTCCTTTTATGTTTTCTATCAGTTTAGGGCTGATATTCCATAATGAAATTCAAATCAGTATTCAATGAATTTTGAAGATGTATTTAAAATTTAGAGGTGAACATTGTACAATGATCATGTATTATTAATAATTGTACCACATGAATCCTCTACACTTCCTTTACATTCTTTATTTAATGTTTTTCAAGTGATAAATTATCCTGAATATTGATAAAGTGGGAATTATATTGGAATCATTCCACAAATACCCATATCACATTTTTTCTTGTAGATGTATTTTGGAAAACAATGATAAATTACATAGTGAAATTATCCCATTTCAACTTTTTTATAGGAAATTGTTTCATCATCCATTTCATATTTTGTCGCTCTACATTAACCCACGTAGATAATATGCACTTTTTAAGAGTACTCAATGACCTCGTTATTCATGTTTCCCCACCAAAAGTTATCATGAAGATCTCAATACATCATGGTTGTTCCAAGACAGATAAAGAGATATGAGCTATAAATAGTATGAAATAGGTCAATATTTACTCATGTGATGCAGTAAAAAACCTACTTCCATATAAAATGACACTATCCCGATCGATGTGTAACTCATGTATCATCTCTTCTATTATTGATTTCATCACTATTTAATCTTCATATCATCCCATTGTGACTCCTTGATATTCCCATAGATAGATGGTTAGGAAATCATTTGTTAAATATATGATGTTTTACCTAGTATTAGGATTTCAATATCCATCTTTTTAAAATCAATGAATATAGGGTCTTTCACAATAATCGTATTGTATACATTATTAGGTTCTTCGTTACTAAGAGCATCAGAAACCATGTCTTCCATTCCCGGATTTTAGTGAATAGAGGAAGCGTAATCCTTGATTAGGTCTAACAATATTTTTTAATTCATGTTTATCCATTTGTTTTTTAAAATATACATTAGCCTCTTGTTAACTGTATATATTTCCAAATTCTCACTATTGAGGTAGTTTCAACAAATATTAATGGAAGATACAATATATTCTAACCCTAGATCATGCCTCAGCTATAATTGATCAAGGATTTTCATCTTTCTAGATGAATATTATATCAATTTTATATTCATCATGAGAACAAAACTCAATTATTTATTTAAATAATCATTATATATCAAAGAACCCCCTTTAATTATTGTCAGTGTATATACAAGTGTATTGATTTTCCACTTCTTAATCTCCTAAAATCATTCCTCACTTTCATCCATCCAAAGATACTTTACCTCTTTCTATGTTATCATTTTTAATGGTCTAGACAATCATGATTAATTTATAACAACATGATGGTGGTACCCATATAAACAAATAAAAACCTTTATTTCATTGAAACTTGTGGGTTTGGGAAATTCCTCAATTTTTTCATTAAATGGTTTAAATAAATTCTCAAACATGTGATCACATGTCTCAATAATGTAATTTTTTGTATCCAAAAGTCACACTAGCTGAAAATGTCATACATTATATCATTCCTCAATACCACCATAAAAATCCAAATATTCTCATTATATTCCTCATTACTCTTATAGTAAATTAAAATATCACTTATAGAAACTAAAAATAATATTGATGTCATTTACAGAGACTATATTCACCAACACCATTATGATTAGATGATTATTAAATAAGTATGATGGGCATCACTATAAATTCATAGTTTCCACACATTTTCTTAACAAACAACTTCTAAATATCTTATTTTATCATCTTTAGATGATGATTTACATAATTATGATCCTCCTTTGAGAAGAACTAAACTCCTCATAGTTTATCGAACAATTCATCAACCCATAGAAGGGGATGATTGATCATTATATTAATCTATTTATGCTCCCAGTATTATATACGCATCCACATTGATCCATCATTTTTCTTGAAAAAGATCATATAAACACCCCCTGGTGACGCATTAGGGTATATGAACAATTTTTCAAAATAATATGGTAGATTCTTCTTTAAATCCTCACGTTCAAATGGAGCCATCATATCATGGAATTTAGAGATAAGTGTTGATATTTTGTGTAAATTCTATTCAAAAATATACTTTAGGATCAAGAGGAATCCCAAGTAACACTTCAATAAATAATATACTCTATTCCCTCATAATGAGAATTTTTTCTATGTTGATACATTCCATTGAATCAGGAATATGGGAAATATATACTTCTTCAAAGGGTATTAACAACCAAATCATTGATGGATTTTCCAAAATAGATTCGTGATCTACCTTGAATGTTTACAGGGGAAAGGTTTTGTTTGGAATATAAAAAGAAATGTATTAATCATAATGGTCGATCTATTCCATATATAATGAGATCCGGTCTAGGTCTATTACAACATCAAATTCATCGAAGACAGGGGTTATGAGATTCATGGTATGAATCTTTCATATATGATAATAGGAGAAGAGTCCAACACTTTGTTTTCAATGGTCTAACCCCTAGGATTTTTACATATTTCTCTTCTTCAACATATATTGGGTTTGATTAAACTATTTTGAATAATTATTCGATATAATGGAATGTGTAGAACCAGAATAAAACAAAACATTTTTTATTCCAGACTTAATAAAAACAATGCTTTTTCAGTATCTACTTCAGTACTAGTAATGGAATTATCATTCTTTTTATCATTTGGATTAAGTGGTTACTGATATTGATTACCCTCATGAACAGATTGTTTAGTAAAAAACATTGAATACTTCCCTTTCTCGTTAGAGTTGATGCATCAAACCACAGGTGGTTCATTAAGAGTTTCCTTCCTGTAATCAATATTTTTGATAAAATTATTCATGTCTCATCAATATTCATGATCTTGGAGTCCTTCTCTTCCACAATTTAGTAATTTACATGTCCCTTTAAGCAATTTCTATGATATTTATTCCTACATTTTTTGACTTGTGGGAAGTTCGATCCACTTAACTCTTTCTTTATTTGACCCACTAGCTTGAAACTATAGTATTCTCTTTAAATCTTCATAACCATGGAAACATTCTTCAAAATCTAGGAATACAATGATAGAAAATAAATCATCTTCTTTGTAACTCGAAAATTAACCGATTACTATAGCATTTAAAATAAGAGTTTTTTAACCACTAAATAATATGTTAATTATTATATAATTATTGATAATAAAAAATGTGGTATATCTTGAAAGCATTGTATTGTTTAACTCATAAGAAGTGAAAAAATCACCTTCATTTTTCAATATCTTTATGTATTTTCACTCCATGATTTTTTGAATAGTTTGAGGGAAATACATTTTATGAAATATTTTTCAACAATATTCTCACAAAATATCATGCATTTCATCCATCACCTTGGTGTTATTTATCAACTCCAAACATTTATTTTCTTCTCTATCTAAATGATAGATGTCCAGATTTAATATCTCCTTCTTAGAATATTGGATCAAAGAAAACATATTCTCCATTTAGTTGACTAACTATTCTAGGAGAATTGGATGGGAACATCCACTAAAAGTTAGTGATAGATGCCTTATAAAAGACATAATAGCATGTTGGTCATTATTTTGGGAATGAATACATTCTTCAAGGTTTAGGGTATTTTTTATAGCCTAGCACAACTATTTAAGAACCACCATAACGTTTTTTTCTCCCCCACCCACTAAATTAGGGTTGTCAATAGATCAATTGGTAATTTGTTCATCAACGGTGTTGTGGGTCTAGATTCTCTTACATCTAAACATTTTATAAATAAAAAATTGTCTGAACAAAACATAATTCAAAAAAATCACAAATAATTTATTCATTTTTACATTATCTCTAAATGAATATCTTAATAGATCCCTTTTTATAGTTATTATAAAAATGTTTCTATGATGCTTACGTATAGTTATGATTAAACATAATAACGAATAAGAAATATTACATGCCTTCTTATTTATCCTTCAAAAATTTCACATTCTCCTTAGTACATGTTTTCACCTATGGATATACATTAACGAAAGGGGTGAGTTGTATGACTGGTAAGTGGAGGAATAAAGACATGAATAAATGATACAAGGGTCATCATAGTAAACATAATAATATTATAATAATAGAAACATCATAAATATCATGATGTTAATATTGTTTAATGTAATGGAATGTGTTAACGTATAAAAATGAAACATCACAACATACTGGTTAAATACCACTCATTGTTTTGGAAGAGCTAAAACCATATTTTAACATAACATATTCCCATTATCATAACAATATCATTTTAAAAATATATAACACAATGTTGATGAATAATATACATAATATGTTGAGATAAATTAAATAACCCAATGCATTGGAGGGATACACAATTCCAAGACCACCCATAACATTATAATATTTACATAATCATGTATTCCATATAGAATGTATAACAATAATTGTCCCTAAATAACCCATCTTAAGTAATGGGTTTCATATGAATTTCATAAAGAACGATTTCATGAATAAAATTATCTTTTGAAAATGAAAAATGGTGGAAATTATATAGAATAAAAAAACCATTATTGAGTGAATAAGAGATAACTCAAATTTTAATGAAAGATGTGTTTTGGAATGAAATGTATATTTAGAATATATTTTTATTTTGATTATAAATGAGGTTAAAAAAATTTGTATATCAGAAACAAAAGGAAAGAGTAGTTATATTATAATTAATTAATATTTTAGTAATCACTATACTTTAAATTTCAAAAAATATGAATTTGAAAAATAAATGGAGTTAGAAATGAGAATAACCTTAACATCAATATCTCATTATTTCATTGAATTTATACTACCTAAAAATATATATTTATTAAAACACATAAATATAATTTAATTAAGTTAAATTATTTCACTATTAATCAATTATAATTATTTGACTTTATTTAATAATTTTTGTTGTTGATATTCAAGAGTTTTTTATCATATTTACCAAAATAAATTTCTCGTTTCACTTCGATTTGTCATTTTTTTTCTTGGTAATTTATACATAAGCAGATAAAAATATAGAAACATAATATATATATATTTAAAAATTAATATATAATAAATAATTTTTTAACCATTCATAGATATTTTGATAAGGAAATAATTTTGAAACATCATCATTGGTGGTTAACCAAATGTTTTCTAGAACATTGTATGAAGGAGGAGAAATAGTTTTATAAAATATAAATACATGAAATATATAATTTTTAATGTAGGATAAATAATTAATATAATTTTAACATATATCCACCTTTATATTATTACATTGGTTTTGAAAAGGGTAGATAAATATAATAATATTAGAGGAAAACACAATGAATATTAAATGAAAGCAGACCCACTTCCAGGTGATTATTCTATTATACAATATAAGAATCCCTTGATGATTGGGGTTGGATTACTACACACGGTCCTAATAGATTTTAAGAGTATTTTGAGTAATTTTTTTTTATGATATTAGTATTTTAAAAGTTGGGAAAGAGTGGTTTTTCATGGGGAGTAAGAGGGGTTATTTATAATTGAGGGTAGTGGTATATTTTGGATAATATGTTTAATGAAATACTATATCCAATGTAAAAAATTTAATAATGAAAATTTTTAAAATATAAAAAATATAAACGGTTAGTAGAATGTTTTTAAGAAATTAAAACCCTTTATAATTAGAATTCATTTTTTTATTGAAAAGATTTGTGGATAAAAAATTAGGGGAACGTTTTAAACAATAGATGTTGGAAAATACTTTTTATGTTTATAAATTAAGTTTATTTTTTTAATGGCCACATTATTAAATGAAATATATTTTTTTATGAAATACCTTTTAAATAAATTATAAGTTCATTAATACATCATGAATAATGAAATTTCAGATACAATAGTTTTGAGAAAACCTATATTTTTACTCTCCACTTAAAAATTAGTGTATTTCAGAAAATTATCAAAATATCACTATCATACAATTGGAATGTGATAATATGAAAAATGATATTATTTTTATCAATATAAATTTGAAACATTGTTTTTATTTGGGTTTAATATAAAAATTATTATTTATAAAATATAAAACAAAATAAAGTTTATTAAAAATATTCATATATTTTATTTGAGTTTTTTAATCATGTTATTTATTATTACGGCCTTATAATATTTATATTTACATAAATTAATCGTGACAAATATAATTTATATCACCTTATATTATTTTTTGGTCATATTATTATTCCAATCGTTATGTTCCTATTCCCAGTTTTTTGGTTACTATTCCTATAGTTATCTTATTATTATCAACAGTTTGATTTCTATTCCAATGATCAAATTACTATTAAAATACCCACATTTCCTATTATAGGTTCTTCAACATTCATTCATTAATTATTCACCTTTATTCCTTGCAAGGTAATATATTTCAATTTTCTATTATGTTGATTAGTTTAATAATATATTTTCTTTTATAATTTTATTCATGGGGGAGGTAATTCTAGCCGATTAGGGAAATCAATATTTTTTCATTATGCTTTAATTAATTTATATTTTTTATCCCATTATAATTTTATGTATATTAAATTCATTTAGTTATTGATTAATATAAAAATATTTATTAATGAAATCTATATTTTTTTCTTCTTTATGAGATTAATGAGTATAATACTATATAGAATAATATAAAACACATTTATTTAAGGAGAAAATGTCAATTTAGAACTCTAGGTAGTCACATCCCATGAATGTATTAATTTTTTTATCAGAACTACCATTTCATAAGAGTATAACACTTATGAACATATGATTTTAGAAAAAGTCTTACAACATTTTAATATCTTACATGATATTCAATAAATTGATAATCTCAATTCCAATGTCACTTGAGGTCAAATTAATTTATTACACTAGGGAATTATATATTCACACTAAGTGAAATTATAACATGGGGACATCAATGTAGTCTGTGAAAAAAATATTTTTCCTACTCTTTCATCTATTAAATATGAATTTACAATATCAAACTTGCATTATCAGTGTCTAACTTAGTATCTCAAAAAATTTCATAAACAATTCCATGACTGTACTACATGATATATCAAAGTTATACAAAATTTCAAAAAATATTATCGCTATCCACATTGCCTTATGAGATGACAAAATTATCAAATATATCTCGTAATGTCTAACTATGTACTACATTGGAATATTTTAGGAATCTAAACTCCAATTTTTTCTTTTTAGGTAAAATAATAAAATCCACTAATTTACAGCCATCCATCACCAAACATGTCATAATACAGATCAACTATAGGGACTCATGATAAATATGCCTTTATTTTATAACTTCTTTATAAAATAAACATTATATTTGATAACATATCATAATAATATCATAAGTACGGATAGGTTCTATATTAATGGATATAAGATAAATATTGATCTTGTTTTCTAATTTATTTGATCATATATTCTTATTTTCACCTTAATATACCAACATATAAATATATCATTAGAAAAACTCACTATAATAACCTGAGGGAAAAACCATATATAGTGGTGGGTTCAATCTCTTAGTATTGGGATTTATAATAATTTCATCAATGATGAGCTTATAAAAAATTCAGGATATGGTAAATATATTATCACTATTATTGATAATCATAAAACACAATTCGTATTCAATAGAAATATAGACACAACTAAGTGAAACATAATTTCCATAATATTTATAAAATGTATTTACAATTAACCATTATTCATGTGATAATAATATCATAATTAATATATAATTAAATAATTTCCGAAATATATCATAGGTAAACATTACATTCATGAGTCACACACATGTATTAATGAATTGAAATAACATAATTGTACCTTCATATAAATCACTATCATGAGTCAAAAACATTCACCAACACCTGTGAAAATCTAGATATTTCACATATGTACATATATTAAGATATTTAAACTATTGACTAATGAATTAGAGGTTTATATAATACCCAACACATCATCATCATTACTTTTTAGAAAAACTAAATAAATTTCACATATAACATTATAAGGAACATGTGGAAATAAAATTGGTTACAGAAATAATTTAAATTTTATAATGAAACATGAAAAATTTAAAATATGTTACATAAAATAATTAATTTAAATTAACTCACCATTCATATATAATGAACCCCTATAAATAAAATTAGATTTTGGGATATTTCAACAAAGTATAATAATATTAATAAAATAAATTAACCTCTAAAAAATGATCACAAAATAATTATATTATAATATAAGAAAAATGGATTGTGAAACATGACAAATAACACCATAGGTTGTTTTTATTTTTTATTATAAATTGTAAAATTAAAATAAAGCCAAAAATTGTTTTCAGATATTAACATTTTGAAATCATCATTGTAAAATGCATAGTAATACGTCTCTTTCGATGAAGTATAATTTGATTTATTTAAAAAAAGTTATATGGGAAAAAATTCATTGATGTGTATTGAAAAACCATTTCTATGCAGATATATAAGAGGAAATACCATGTATACTCAATTATTTTAGTTACATTAAGTAAATAAAATCCAGAATATGTCTTATAACTAAAAAGAAGAAATATTATTTACATAATACATAAACTTTATTCTTGATTTCATATAGGTGGTCTTCCAATATTATAAGAAAAATAACTATTCTAATCACCTATATCATATCCCTATTTAAATAAATAAACGTTTATAAGAATAATTTATAATTATTGGCTACATTTATGCTAGTCATTTTTTATACATTTTCAAATTTGGGTGAGAGTAAACTTGGGCATTTGGAACTACTTTCGTAATCGTGGTGTTATTATACATTCTTCTCCAAAATTTCATCAATCATCAGTAATTAAAGTTATTGTAATTTATGATATGTTATTATTTATAATATAAAAATTTCATTCTAGGGGTATTACTTATATGATCTATAAGGTTCAAATCACAAATGAGAATTCTTTGGAGACTTTTGACAAACATTAATTAGTAAATTGATTAATTTGTTTAATAGAAACTATACCGTAAAAAACCAAAATAAAATATTTATTCTATTATTTATATCATGTATTATTAGTAAATAGGTTCTCATAGTCATCTACGATAATATTTTATTCACTTTTAAAATAGGTTGTTAGATCGACCGAAATAGGAACATACCATGATTAATAGATGATTGAAATTCTTAAAGTGGTTTATTTGGGAATAATATCCTAGTTATAATATACTAATCATATTATTTAGACATTCTTAACTTTTTTAATCATATTTCATGATATTTTTATAAATCAAGATGAATCTAAATAAAAATAGTGATATGTTAATTTGGGTAGGCTATAGTTTTCACGACACATGGTTCATATTTTAATTTCTCAATCAAGATGAGGAAAGGATGGTATATTATATTTTTTCTCTAAATAATCATTATTTCTATAAATATTATAACTATTCATAAATTTAAACCTTAAAAATATAATTGAGTTGTTATTATGAACAAATATAGAAGTTGTTTTTTTATGGTGGTGGTACTCTAAAGAACACAAAAATAATGGTTTCATTTTTCATAAAAAATGAAATTGTGGTTATTATTTTTACAATTAGAATCATAATATTAAATATAAAATAATAATTATTTAATTATTTTGTAGTTATTAGATAATATTTATAATTAATTATATAGGGAAAATAATTTCTGACAAATGTCATCATGTTGAGAACTTAAGCGGTTCCCCAGAAAACTCTTTGGAAATGGAGGTCTATGTAAAATATTATTTGATCATATGTACATATAAATGGTATAAGGTAATAATGGAATTAAAATGATCATAGTATCATGTGGATACTGAATTCATTGAGTATCCTTGAAAGGGGAGTGGGAGGCCAATTTTATAAGCGATGATAATACTATTTTTAAAATTATAACTACATAATATAATGGGAGATCATTGTAAAAATCAAGTTGATCAAACAAAATTGGTAATTAATTACGTGAAAATATGGGTAGTATAATGAATGGCTCAAAACTAAATTAATGTTTTTATCATTTTATTCATTTTACTCCCAAGGTTACAAATTTTTAGCAATTTTGTTTCCTACAACGATAACTAGTTTTTTACTAATGTATATTATCATTTTACCCTAAGATAAACGCAACCTTATAGCATAATTTAGACCTTATAATTCCATATATTCAATAAATTATTAGTATATAATCTTTTAAAAACTAAGGGAAATCAATTTTAAAATAATAGGTTTATCAGGTATCAATAATATTTTTTAAAATAATATAACTTATGTTTTAAAATTTCAAATATAAATTTCTATATTAAAATAAATATTATAAATTAAAAAATAATATATAAATATATATTATAGGAAATTGTTTAAATTTTTACCATTATACTAATATAGTAATAATTTTCTAAAAGTCACGATTATTGTAAAAATTGTTTCTTTTATCTATTAACCTCAAAATCAATATTTTTAGAGAAATACAAAAAACATTTTTAAGAAAATATTTTTATTATATGTAAGAAATAAATTTTTTCTCAAATTAAAATTTTATTATTTTAAATATTAAAATTTATATAATATCAGAATTTTTTCTGAAAATTAATTTTTTTATAAACTCATTCATTAGGTATAATAAAATATTTTCTTAAATTTATGAAAAAAAATTCTATACCATATATATATATATCTTATTTAATAAATACCCAATTTTTAAATTAAATATTACTTTAAAATTTATTTTTTATCTCATAATCAATCATACTACTAATAGTATTAAAGGGGACCTTTATTTCAAAATCTGGTTACGATAACTTATACCCTCTCATTTAAGGGTTATCCTAAAGTAGTCAATATCTATTTTTTAAATGTGTTCGAGTCTGGTAAGGATTGGAGTTGAATTCAATGTATGTTATTGAATGTAATATTTAATTGGATTTTAATATTTTACTAAAATTCTGGTTTATTAAACTCTACTCCCATTGATAAATTTATCCTTGAAATTTTACTACTTGGATAAAAACATGTGAGGCTAATTTTCTCTCATGATGTCCTCGATTGCATATATAGCTTCTTAGAACATATGGTTCCTCTATAAAATAATGATCATATGATTTTTCTTAATATTTAACTCCTTAGGAAATTATTTAAAAAAAATTCACTGGTTGTTCATCATAAACGAGATCACATTCTAATTGCATGTATATTGAGTGAATACATGTGATAGTTTGGGTAAGTACTCCATAAAATGTGATACATGGAGCATATAATGCACTTTTTAGATAACCCTATGGAGTTTTAAGTGATAATATATATCCCATACATCATCAATCATATCAAAGAAACTGATATAATTAGATATCATCCTCCGCATCTTCCTATATCGCATAATCATCTTTTAAGAATATATCCAGGGGAACACCTTTTCGTAGAATTCAAACACTATATCATATATATGATTATATATATTAATATTAAATGGAAAATTTATTTCATTCATAATTCATTAAATATTTTTTACATTCTACATAATTCATTGGACATGGTTAGGACATATCTGATTTCTCTCTTTATAATCATTCCATCAAATGGGATTCATACATATCTTCTCATATAAGGCCATATATTGTGCCATCTGAATACTAGAATAGAGAATATTTTTTTATGGTAACTCTAATTAGGGGATGTTTTTTTCCCAATATCCATGTAGTTCCATCAATCATGTTCCCAAAATATCCTCCATAGTTTGAATTGTCCATTCAGACTCACCATTTGTTAGAAGTTGATAAATAATGTTAAACCACAACTTTGTATCCAATGATTTATAAATAAGTCAAGAGGACTTCATGGGAAACATCATACTCAAATTCGATACAATAGAGGGTTGTACTCTATAAAACCATCCCAACATCCTTGTGTATATATTTTTGATTTTGTGAAGAGAAAATTATTATTTGGTTGGAATAAAATGCACTAACATTATATAGATGTCAACTATAGCACGAAAAGGATTATAGATCTTTTTCATTTTCCATTGACATATGAGGAATTACAAGTTCATTTTCCCATTTATATACTGGTATGGGTAATGGATATAATAGAACATTAGAAATATATCTATCAGACTAAATTTGTCAGCATACCAAGCATTGAGATATTTATTCTGTGACCCACCTCTTCACATTATTATATGATTTGTTTTTCTTTAGATTTATATATATCCTTATTTTTCATTGAAGAATGTGTAGGAATTATATATGATAATTTACCGAAATTTCTTTATTCGGTTCAATTTTTTATGGAATACATATATATTTTTGAAAACATTAACTTTGTATTTATCACTGTTAAACACTAGAATACTCACTAACATTTTCTGTTGTTCCACATCATCTTTATGGGAATATTATACCATCAATTTAATAAATTTTTGAGACATAAAACTATAAATAAATAATTTATCTCCTATAATTATGAATTCAATATATGTAACCAAAAAAATCCATGACTATTCAATATTATTAAATATTCACGACGAATAAAGTGACACGATATTTCCTACTAAAAGCATCATGCACCATATTTCACATCCCCATGAGGTAATTCATAGATAATTTATAATATTTTATCAATTCCTCTCATCTCATTTGGTGTATATTAATCACTAAATCTATGAATATATATTAGAATATCTTGTGCTCAGTATATATATCAAAAATTTCTCTGTAGAGATAATGTACCCAAATCCATAATTTAAAGATAACTAATGCAAAATTAAAATCACATGTCGGATAAATTCTTCACGAGTATTCCATTTACATGAAACATAAGAAAATACCACATCGTTCTACATGAGGATTCAACCAATGCTTCTTTGGACTCATCATTATATTTTAAATAGTCTTCCCCGTAATAGGGTAATTTATATACAAGTGTAGTGACCAACCTCCTCTTAGTCACTTGAGACATTGTTCACATTCATCCAACCAAATAAAATTATCAACCATCCATGACAACTTGGATTGTGGTTCTTATGATAATGAATTTTTTTTTACAATAATTATCAATATCCTAATAACATAAGAAAACTATGAATCATTGTTATCGTGGTCGGTATTTCCCATTTCATGATAATATCATTCGTTCAAGTATCTATTGTTATTCCCTTTTTTGTGATTACATACCCCAAGAATGATATTTCATATATCCCAAATTCTCACATGAAAAAAATAGAATATAATTCTACTATTTGATAGTTTATTTTATAATCTAAATATGATCCCAATTCTCTCAATTTCCCTCAAAATATATTAGAATATTACCTAAAATTTATTCTGTGAATATTTCAATGTAATATTTAACTAATATTTTAATCAAATCAATTAATACTGTAGGAGAATTCCAAATTCCAAATAGACTATCTATAAACCAATATTTTATATACCTTTTTTGGAATTCTATTCTAAAAATATCTTCATTTTTGAAACATAAGTGATTATATCAATATTAATGTTCAATCATTGATATGTATTGTTCTCCTTGGATATAATTTAATACATCACTGATACTATTTTTATGATACTTGTTTATGATATCAATTTTATTAAGATCACTATAGTCAATGCTATTATTCATTGAACCTTGGAAATGTAATTTGTGGATTTTAAAATCCTCCAAAAGAGGTTAGGTGTTATCACTGAAATGTCTTGATATCAAGATTCTCATTCTTTGGTGAGTTCAAGAGCTCAAATTTTTTTATTATTATTTATACCCTCTAACTGTTAGTTGAGAATTTAGACGAGTTTTTGTACACTAGAGCTCATCCCATTTGGTATCTCATTAATACGATCATTAAATTAACCATTATAAACATTATTAAAAAGGTTTCTCCATGTTCCTTCCATTTCATCAATATTCAAATTTATAGTAATAAAATAATTAACCGAAAATTAAACATGTTATTGTCGATTTAATGAATAATAAATAATATGGGTTCTTTAACATATATATTTTATGGCTTCAATATAATTCATTCACTGACTAATTATTTTTAGGATTCCTAAATACACCATAATAATATAATTAATCCATCTTAATGGTTTGAAAAGATAATTTGAATCGCCAAATCATATACCATTGGAGTGTCATTCCAGGTGATTATCCTTAGAATAACACATGCTTCACTGTATTAAAGATTATTTTAATTACTCATCATCATTTTTTGGGTTGATTTTCCCATGATGAATCTATTCTAAAATAGATTCCATGTTTTTGTATCAAAAGAGATATTTAATTTCTTGGAAAACAACATAATTAATAATTTTTCAAAATTTCGAGATATATTTATATACATAAACATATATATAGTGTTACTAATATGGTTTTAAAAACTAATTCTCAATAATATCTTCTATGATATCCATAAATAACTACATCCATTCTCCGGTTTAAATGATATAGAACTAATGTAAACATGGATTTATAATACTTATTTTACATTAAATAAAAATTAGATTTCATAAATAGTTATATCAATATCTTTAAGAATGATTTTTTACTTTATTTTTAGATTAGCTATATAATCAAAATATTTTAAAATACTGAATGTCTTAAGTTATAAATTGAAACATTCTAGACCTCATTATAATCATATAATTTATAAAATTTAACCTCACAACATATTTAATGAATTTATAAAAACAGATGACTTGAGACACTCTATATGTAATAGAAAAGATTTGATCTAAGATTATCACTTAAAAAATAATTTGAAGAGAAATATCATATCATCATAAGTAATAATCATAAAACAAAATTTAGAATCAATGTACATGGAATAAATTCAAAAATTCCTAAAATATAAACAAAGAAACAGAATGACATAACAAGGATTAAAAATACTTATCCTAAAACTTGATTCTTGAAATATTAATATCATATTGTATAAAATCTTCCGTAATGGGATCAAGAATTAGTATATGGAAACATTACACCCATGAGTAACAAAAATTCACCCATACTGGAGAGAAAACTTACTTTAACTCATGTATACATCTCCTACATCAGTCATTCACATTAATCCATGATTGTGAAAAAATAAATTAGGATCACTTATTCATATCTCCATGTATATAGATCCTTATCCAATTCATCATTGAGTGATATAGGACCCCTCATTCAATCATCAATATTTATCTTTCCAACTTGGAAATCATTCACATATCACATCATAATGAACTACTGACAATAACATTGGCATGACAAAATGTTTAAGTAAACTAATTCACAATTTATAGGGAACCCATGGAAAAAAATTGGTTTTATAAAACATTCTAAGGAAATTCATTCACCATTCCTAACATAAATAACCCATGGAAATAAAAATGGGATTTATTTCATTACCAAATAGTATAACAACATGAATTAAATCGATAACCATCGGAAACATGTTCACGATAAAATATTCTCACTACCATAAAAAAATATTGGGTCACACTTCACACATTACTTTCTTAAAGATCAATATTTTCATATATCAGGAGTAAAATGAAAAAAAAATCTCAAAATAGTTTTTCTTGAAAATAACATTTTTTAATCATCAATTTAAAAGGCATAGTCCCAAGACTCATATCTATGATTCTCCAATGTTTTCATAAAAACATGTTAAAATAGGGAAATTCATGGAAGTATATTGGGAAAAAATATTTTCTCCCCTTGAGACACAAGAGATAAATGCCGATAAAATCAAGTATTGTGGTAAACATGGTGAAAATAAATTCATGAAGATGTCGTACAACTCCATGAAATTAGTTTGAGTTACTAAATTTATTAACATGACTTTTGACTCCATATATGTTCTTAAACCACATTTATATAAAAAAATAACTATCTTAAGAACCTATTTAGTAATATTATTCCTATCCATAATCTTTTAGAATCATAATTTATAATTATTATTTCATTTATATTAGATAGTTGTTATCTATTAAAAATTTCATGTGTGAGTAATCTTGATCATTTATAAATAGTTTCATAACCATAGTGTTGTTATTTATTATTTTCCCATAAATCATCATTACTAGAAAATGTGATTTATTATAATTGATTGTATTTAATTGTTTATAATTTTATAATTTAATTATATAGTAGTTTTTTTTTAATATTTATATATAGAAACATCGATGAGCATGTATTTGTTATTTTAAATAAACATGTACTGTTATATTAACTATAAATTTTAGTATTAACCTTAAAATTACAAAACCAAAAGAAAATATTTATTTTCATATTTATATAAAATATTTTGATTAATTATTATACTGACCATACATTTTCTTAATAGAATATAAAATAATTTTTTTAATGTAAACAACATAATTGTGGTACAATCAGATATTCAAAGGTTTAGTGTATTTGAAAAATTAAGATCATACAAAAATTGTAAATAATAAAACTTATATATTCATTAAATTATTATTAATTACCATCATTAATATAAATTATAATTCATAGTACAAGTAGTATCATGAGGATATACATCAATGAAATTTGTGATCTAAAAGCTTGGTTTGGGGTGGAATAAAGTACATGAGTCCAAAGAGCATGGGCGAGAATAATCAACATCATCATATCATAACTATTGGATCATATTAATAATAATTATGAATTTTTTTAAAAGGAAATTAACTTTGGATTTTCATAAAAAAACTTCTTATTGTTATGGTCAAATACCACAGATAGTTGTAATAAAATATAGCATCATGTGCACGCAAAACATATTTTCATAATCAGATCATCAAAAATTTGAACAACGATGTACTCATGTTCTTAAATAATATAAATAATATCATGGAAAAAAAATTACCTAATGCATTAGAGATCTCATTAATTCTAATCCAAACCATTCCATTATAACATTATCAAAATTAGACATGCTATATGGAAGGATTACAATCATAGTGAATAAATAACCCATGAAGATGAATGGGCTTGATAATATATTTAACATACCATCCTTCATGAAATTAAAATTATGATTTGAAAATTACTATGTTAGATCATAATTTCACATGAAATATAATTTTCTTCTTTGTAAGAAGAAACTACTTAAGAGGATTCTATTAATGTTGAAGAAATATAATTCTTTGTTAAAAACATTTTAAATGAATTAGAAAATAGTTTATTAGTGTATAAATGTGTATTCCCACAAAAAATGATTAATAATATTCAAATGACATATATAAGATATTATTGGAAAGTTCATTCTGAAATCTATGTGAAATTGGATATAACCTAAAAGAAAGAGTGCGAATTTGAGAACCCCTAAAATTAATTCATGATATGATTCATCACTTTTCTATGTTCCAAATGGTAATAATAGTTTTAATAAAACATTGAAAAAAATAATTCTATTATTTTATGTCATGATTTCTCAATTATAATCATTTGATTATATATCTGAATTTCTTTTTTTGACGTTGTTGGTTTTTGATATCTAGTTTTTCTTTAAAACATCTTATTTTTATTCAATTTCACTATTTTTTTCATGTTAATTTATATATAAATAGATTTACTTTTAGAAGATTAAAATAATTTTATTTATTCAGATAGATTTTATAAATAATTTATTTTAAAAATCCATAATTGTGGTATGATGAAATAAGTTCGAAATGTCCCCTTTCGCCCTTAACCGCTCGTTATCATAACATTTTCTAGTGGAGAACAAAGTGAGGTATAAAATATAAATATTTCAAAAATATAATTTTAATAGTAGGATAAATTCATTAATATAATTTTAATATACTATATAATTATTATTAGAATATTATATTTTCAAAATTATTGTTGAATATAGAGAATAGATTATGAGAACATGAGAATAGTTGATGAAAACAAACTCATTTCTCAATGTTGAGTCACTAGTGCGCAAAAAAAAATTCCTTGATGAATGGAGTCGGTTTCATCCAGAACATTACTATTATTTAAAATGGATTCATATAGATTATTTCAGAAGAAAATTTGGTTTTATATGTGATGGAAGAGTGGTATATCAACGGGATGAAAATGTAATACATATACTTGGGGTAGTGATACTTTTAGAAGAAAACACTAAATAAAGTACTATATATATGGTAAACATTGTAATAGTGAATATTTTTCCATTATGAATCAAAAAACAATAAAATATATATTTTTACATTAAAACCCTTTAAAAACTAAAATCATCAATTTGTCAAAAAAACATAGAAGAAATGAAAATTTGGTTTTTGTGAATTCTTTTGAATTTATAAAGTAGAAATTTGTTTCTAGGTTTGTAAAACATGTTTAAAGGAAATCAAATAATAATTTATAAATGAAATATTTTTTTATGGAATAATGTTCTATAAATTATTATGACATTAATACATCAGGATTAATGTAAATCAAGGCATACTGGTTTAAAATAAATTTATTTATATTATTCACCTAAAAATTGAAGTAATTTATAAAATTTCCGAAAAATATCCCTTAGAAAATTTATATGTGATTATTTAAAAAATGAAATAATTTTTATCAAAGTAATTTTATCGTAAGTGTATTTTTAATTTTTAATATAATAGTTTTTATTTTTTAGGAAATACATTTAAATAATGTTTATAAAATGTGGTTAAATTTTTCTACGCTTTTTAATCAAGATATTAATTTTCTAGAATTGTAATATATATATATATTTTTAATTAACCCTGATAAATTATTAATTAAATTATATATTTTTTATTTTTATTCTAATTTACTATTCGAATAGTTAGGATACTATTTAACGTGGCAATGTTATCATTCCAAATGGTGAGATTTATATTCCAATAGTCATATTACCTCTTATAAATACTTCTTCAATTTTTAATTAAAAATTCATGGTAATTTTCCTCAACAATGTATATTTAAATTATCTGAAATATCAATTTGTTTACTAATATTTTGTTTATATTCTATAGTGTTGTTCATGGGTGTGATTCTTTCCAATTGGGGTGAACTAAATTTTAACATTGTATTTTTTTCTATTTACTATTTTTGTCCACTTATAATAATATTCAATTTAATAGGTTTTGAAATTGGCTAATATAATGATTTTTATTACTTTATTAATGTGCCATTAGTTTCCCTATGTGTCTTACCTATATAATTTAATATAATATAACAGTATAGACATTTATTTTAAGAAATAATTTTCATCTATAAACATTATGTTATTAAATTTTTTCCCACATTAGGAATTTCTTCATCATAATTTATACTCTTAATCATGGTTAATAACAGCAAATGGTACATTTCCTTAATTTTTTCTTCTAGTTTAGACACCACCTCTTCATATTTTTGTTTCCCCCACAACACTTTGACAATATGATTTGTTTTGTTACCTATAGCATTGTATCTTTTATACAATATATTCACTCTCTTATCCTCATAATATAGTTCATTCTCTAGTTGTACCAAATTATGATTTTTCACCTAAAAGGGATCAAGTATGTACTTCCTCTAGGAAAATGAAAGTACCACATTATAAACATGAGTAATATTTTGTGGAATAACAAGATGATACACCAATACTCCAATGAGATCACTTATCTGAATGTGGCTCATGTACCAAGGGTTATGATTCTGTTTAATTCCAAAAATAATGACTATCTTCTTGCCGTGATATTTAGATAAAATCCCCTCCCCCAACCATAAACACTATTCCCCTTTTATGGTTGACATCATAACTTTTCTGCAAACTCCGAGTTTCATTTATCTATTGTTGGATGGTTTGAGACTTCATCATCATATCCTACACAAGATCAGGTTCAATAATCATTTATTCCACAACTTCATCCCAATAATTAGTATTTCAAAATCGCTTCATAGTAAGAGATTCACACATAGAAATTTCAATACTTTACTATATTTTTTTATGATAAATCAACTAATTTGATATTTTTATCCCATCAACCATTTTATTCCATTGACAATTCCCTCAACTTGTCTGTTACTATATGAATATTCTATTAATATTGACCATCTATTTTGGGTTATAGGTTGTCCTCAAATTTTATTCAATATTCTGGTCATATCGACTACTTCTCAATAATTTAGTAGTGAATTGTGGTTCATGATCAGCCATAACAATCAGTGGTACCCAATATAGAATCCCCACTTCTCTTAAATTTATCATGGAAATCAGTCCATATATTAAATCATCCCAAATAGTGATTATGTGTAATATCATGGTGTGTTGATCCACCACAACCCATTTTACATTGATCACATTGGGTTTATTTGTGAGACTAATGAAAAATTATACAGTGATGTTCACATGTTTCGACAAGCGAATGGTTAATGATTGCATCATTACCATTGAAATATTTCCCTCTTTTTTAACATACTAACAGACCATGAACATTGTAGTATACTCTCTAATCTCCTTCTTCATGTTGCCCCTCTAGAAGTATTCTTGAAAATCACACTACATTGTTGTGCTTCCTGGACAGATGGGGAAAGATGATATATATACATTATCAAATATTTACATGTTTATATTAAGTTATTATGTAACTAAACTACTAGCTCCGAATTTAATAACACCATAATCATCAATTTGGAACTCATGATGATTCCCTTCTATTACTTGATTTACAATATTTTGAATCTTTATATTATAAATTTGTGCCTCCTTAATCCTATCATAGACAGATGGTTAAAAATTAATTTGTTCACGGTAGGATTTCTTCCCTATTGTTTCTATTTACATATATATCATTTAAATATACATGAAGATAGATTAGTTTTCAACATACCTCAGGATAGACTATAAGGTTCTTTTTGGCTAAGAGGGTCATCTACCATGTTCACATTTAAAATATGGCTGCGAATAAAGAAACAGTAGTCCTTGGTTAGCTTTAACCATAATATTTTATGATTATTGTTATACTTATTTGAAAATGTATAATTTAATATCTTTTTATTGGTATATATGTGACACTTTTGTCATTAGAGGCACTGTTAAATCATCAGAGTGAATATCATAGTTGATAGCTCCAGTTCTTGAATCAGTTTGTTCTTCTCATGGTTATTATGTTATTGTGAGGCGTATGTTATCACTTTATCATTATTCATGAATAAACAACCTAGTACATTCATTGAATCATCATGTAATATCACAAAAACTTCTTTGATTGATGGTAGTTTTATTACCAGGTCACTGATATTCCTATTCATGAGATCATTAATTATTTCCTCACAATCTTTTATCCATATGTACTTTACTCATGTCCTTTTTATCTTAGTTGGTGGGATATAAAATCCTGGAAATGTTCTTAAAAAACTTTTTTACTACCCTTGTAAAATAATAGATCCTAAAATATCAATGACAATAGTTGTTTTGGTCAATTTAACAGTTGCCTCTGTCATTGAAGGTTCATAAAAAAATCACTCACTTGTGATCATGTTCCCCAAGAATGAGACATTCTGCATCCAAAGTTCATACACCCCAAACATATCACAAATTTTCTTCTTATTTAATTTCACCAGTACAATACTTATATATTCTTCATATTCCTTGAATATATTATATTAAAAGGTAATATCATCGATAAAAACTAAAAAACATTTGATGAGGTTGTCTCTAAAACTCTATTCATCAAATACTTGAAGATCATATGGAATAAGTAGTTATGAAGGGAATTATTATGAACTCATTGTTCCCATAAATTATGTGAAATGTTTTTTATATATATCATCCTTCTTCAAAATTAACTAATGATATATATAGGATTGTTACACCTTTGAGAAGTATGGATCTCATCATAGTTGATCATTCATGTCATATATCCTTCATAGAAGATACCTTATATATATTTAAAACCTCTTATGATCGTAAAAATTTATTAATAGCTACATTGATCCATCATTTTCCTTTATAATGATCACTAATCCACTCCAAGGTAATACTATACGATATATGAATACTTTTTAAAAATTCACTAGTAGCTGCTTAAATAAATCTACCTGTTTGATATGGGTAATCCTCTATTGGAATTTTTAGATTGGAGAGGATTCGAGTATAAGATATATTGTTAATTTTCCCCCACAATATGGTGGATTTATAGGAAACACTTCAAGAAATATAGTATTATATTCCCTTAAAATGTTAATTTCATATAAGATGATACATTATTTGACTCTACCATTTTGGAATGATATGATTCTTTATAGGGTCTCAATACCCACACCATTTAGTAATTTAAATAATGATATTTTTTATCTTCCTCGTATTTTTACAAGAGCACTGGATTTTTCAAAATATATAATAATATTTGCTTTTATCATTAGTTGAATTATTATCTATATAATGATAGACAATCCATGCCTTTTATAGCATCAAATACTTCCATGGGAAACAATTAAATATTCAATAGAAGAATATTTCCACATACTTTAATAAGATAATTTTTTAGCACTCGGGTTTCGATAATTGCACCATTACATATATATGCACATACTTCAAGGTATCAAGGTATTGACTCAGTAGTTCTTGAAACCCTCTAAGATATAGAAAAATTAATAGAAATAGAATCAAATAAGTATTTTTTTTATTAGTTGGTGAATATTAATTCCATTGTTTATGAATTTATTTTCATACTCCACATTATGTATAGTGATGTGATTTTGTTTCATTTTATCTATTAGATTTGATTTTAATTGAAACGAATTACCCTCAACCATATGTAGTTTAGTGCACCAGCTTCCATTGCGCCCCTTCTCCCAATGGTTGAATAATTTTTCATTGGGAGGTGTATTATGAGGTTATTTTATTAACTCCATTATTTTGTATTAATTGTTCATGTATTTTCTGCATTCATGTTGTTGGTGTACTTCTCTCCCACACATTAATCACATCACAACACCTTTGAGGAAAATACCATGAGGTTTTTTCCAACCTTATTTACATATTTCTAGTTGAATCTTGCTTCAATCTTTTTCATTTGACACACCACCATGATACTATAATCTTATTTTCTTATATCTATAACTATGGGACCATTCACTAAACTTCATCTCATCTTTGATATAACATTGAAATACTTCTCCATAACTCTAAATGTATCAGATAATTGTTCTATTTAGAAGTGTGTTTTAATCCCCAAAATAATATATATGTCTTTCTATCATTATTGATAAAAATAATATAGCATATATTCCAGTCCTTGTGAATTTTTCCTCATAATATTTGATCGAGTCACCCTCCTTTTAATTAAGAACTTATAATTCCCTCTCCATATTTGTTCCGAGAGTTCGAGGGAAGTAATTATTAAATTATTTTTATTAATTTCTTCTTACTCTATATCATAAATTGTATCCTTCACCTTGCTATTATTTATCAATCCCACCTTTGATAATTATCTCAATGAAAAATATAGACATCTTGAGTTAACATCTCGTTCTTATAACAGTGAAGCATAGAGATTATATTTTCAATATATTAAACCCATTGTTAAGTGAATAGTGGATACAAAGTCCTACTAAATATAAATGGAAATTGTTTTAAAAAAAGAATATAAATCAAATCTCGCTTTATTTGAATAATTTGTACATTCCAAATATTTAATAATATTATTTATAGCCTAATAAAATCAGGTATGCATCACCAGGGTGTTTTGAACTCTACTTACAATTGCATTGTAGATGTTGTTCGTATAATCATTGTACGACTTCTCATATGGGTTATTGGCCTCATTTAACTTGGTTCCCATTAAAATTTCATAAAGATAAATGGTTTAGAAAAAAATATTTCAAAAAATCATTTAGAAATAATTTATTCTTATAATAATGTTATCTATAATGGCATAATATATGGGATTAGTAAGTTTACACATTTTCAAAATTATTTATTTTAGTATATTTATCTACACATAGAATTATACATACATTTATTACTAAACTATTATAATTCTAAATCACATATTATGTAGAATACTGAATAATAAATAATATAGTGACCCTATATTTTATTACATGACTATTACATCATTTTTAGAATAAACAACATAACAACATTATAATCCAGGATCCAAAGTATTAGCAACATGGAAAAATTATGGTCATACATAAAACGTACTTAATTAAACTATAACATTAGTTAAATTATTCTTATTTATCCTTTTAAATATCCAACAATCTTTTTTGCTCATGTTTCCACCTGAGGATATACATCAAAAAAGGAGTAAGAAAAAAAGCACAGTATGGGGGGATAAGGGACATGAATCAATAGAAAAAGGGTGAGAATAATAAACATATTACTATCATAAAAATAATATCATAATAATAATAATGAGGGAAACATTTGATAATGTAATGGATTTGTGGAATATGAATAAAAATGAAACCTCATTTCATATTTTTCAAATACAACACAGAGTTTTGAACTAATCTAAGATCATGTTCACCAATAACATATGTTCATAATCCTATCATCATAAATGTGAAAAGAGATATCATAATTTTGAAATATAATACACAATACCTCACTAGTTATATCACATTACATAATTCATTGGATAGGTATATAATTTTATGCCCTCCTGCCTCATTATAAAAATATTAAATCATATATTCTATATGGAAGGAAACAATTATGGTCAAGAAATAACCCCTGGAAATGAGTTACTCTGTTAAATAATTTAAAATATCATACTACACAAAATGAAATTTAAGATTTCAAAATGAATAATTTAGATCATAATTTTACTGAAAAGACAATTTTTTTCTCTGATACAAAAAAAGAATTCAATAGGATTAAAGAGATATTTTGGAAGGTGATTACTTTTTTAAAAAGGTGTGTAAATGGATTAGAAAAATTTTTATAAGGGTATAAAAATGTATATCCCTTATGGAAAAAAATATTTAATTTACATATTTAGAATATTATAGAAATATTCATACTGAAATAAATGTGAAATAACATATGACTCAAATGAAATAGTTTGGTTTTGGGAATCCCCTTATATTGTTTCTCACAATATTTTTGTCACTTTTCCATCTCCTCCTCCAAATACATTTTTTATTTTATTAAAAGTACACATTGAGGAATAGTGGGATCCATATAGAAACATTCACGGAGCATAAACACAGCCTTCAAAAAGAAAATTTCACCATACATGTTTCAAAATTCAATAATTTCAAACAGTAATGCCATCACGACGCCTCCCATGAACAAGCCAGTAGCATCACGTACGAGCCAAGAACCGCTCCAAATGAAAATTTTAAAAATTTTAATTTCAAACGACCATCATCTATAAAATTTACCTAGTTTCCACAACCACTGCAAACCTAAAACCATCATCACCAACGTTGCATCACCACCATCACCACCGTCGTCGCACAGCATGTCATCGTCACCAGTGAGAACCAGAGATCCATCCTCATCGAGAAAAACCTCCAACCTCACCATCGAGAAATATCATTGTTCTTGAATAATAATATTAGGTTTATAAAAACATTGAAAAGAATATAGTTATGTTAAATTATTTAACTATTTATCAATTATAATCTTTAGATTATATTTATTCATTTCCATTATTGAATATAAATTGTTTTTATATCAATTTTTCTTTAAACATTTCTTGTTTTACTATGTTGTCAATATTTTGTTCAAGGTAATTTATAAATAATTAGAAGGAATGACATATGGTAACAATTATTAGATATATATGTTTTTATATTTTAAATAAATATTCTAACCATACAAAAGGTTGATGAAATAAAATAAGTTGGAAGGATCCTCATTTGCAATTAACTGACCATTACTGGGAACGTTGTCCAAAGAGTGGAAAGATATGAATATAATAAAAATACACAATGTATATTTTTTATACTATGATATAATCATGGATATAATTTTAAAATTATTACTAATTAATATTATAAAATATTTTTCTTAAATAAATTGGGATGTATGAAAACAGTGGTGGAGAATGATATATGAGTTGAGAAAAATATACACTTTTCTCAATATAGCTACTCTAATAATGGGATATAATTCCTTGATGAATGAATTCATTTTACTCCATCACATACCTAATTTCTATAATGTCAAAAGAGATATGATTTTGGTAACATTTTTTATTTGGAATGTGATGATGGTTTTGTTTTCTAATTGGAACGATGGGGTTTTTTTAGAATAAAATATTTAATAAAATACTATATCCAAAGTAATATTTATAATTGTAATTACTTTGAAATTATGAATCATATATATATATAATAAAATTTATTTTGGAATTTATTCCTCTTTATAATCCTTATTGAATATTTTATAAAATTGAAAGTGTAATAAATGGAAAATTATTTTTTAATGAATGTATTTCACTTTTGTAGATAGAAATTATTTTATAGGTGTAGAAAATATTTTGATTATATTTTATTATAAAGTTTTTCAAATTAAATATTTTTATAACCTCAAGTTATACAAATTATTAGGTCATTTACATTATTAATTATGTTATTTAGGATACACCGGTTACGAAAAAACTTTTTCTTATCTTTGATCTGAAAATTCATTTATTTCAAAAATAAAAAAAAAATTGTAAAATTATGATTTGTTGTTATAAAAAATTTGAAAAATTTAATAATAATATTTTAAAATACCCTAATTATAGTTTTTTATTTTAAATAATTTGTTATTTTATTAAATACATTAAAATATATTTTAAAAATGTGATTATTTTTTAATGCTTTTTTAATCATGAAATTTTTTAATGAATTATAATATTTATATAGTTTTGTAAATTAATGATGATAAATAATATTTATGTTTATATTTTATTCTTTTTATTGCAATTTCTGATTCCTTTGGTTATGTTTCTTTTTAAAATGGACATGTTATTATTCCCAATGGTTAGGTTACTATTCCAATGGTGATATCACATCTTATAAAAACATATTAATTATTTCATTCGGCATTAAATAAGACATCAATCAAGGTTCTATATTTCAATTTTATAAAATTTTAATTTGGAAACTAAAATGTTTTTTATTTTACATTGTTTTATTTGTGAAAGGGGTGATTTTATCAAATCATGGTGGTCTAAAATTTCCCATTTTAGTACTTATATTTTATATTTTTTTATCATAGTAATATTTTGAATTTTAATGGATTTATTTATTTAAAAATGAAATTATTTTCATTAATGAATTAATGTGAATTCATTTTCACGTTGTGTTATATGTGTATAATGTAATATAATATAATATAGAACACATTTATTTCAAAAAAATAAATATCATATATAATCATTGGGTTATTTATGTTTTAACATTCATCCATGTTATTATTTAGTAGAGTTGTTTTTATAGTAGGTTTGATAAACCTGAAAAAATATACCATTATAAATGAATGAATATGATTACGAATGTGGTTTCATTTGGAATAATGTCAACACATAATAAGTATAATGATAATAATGGTATACATTTATTGTTTGGATCATTTTTTGAGAATTTTTTATAAATATTGATAATGTTATACAAAAAATGAGTTATATTAATTCATGGAGGTGGTAGTCTGTATAGTACACGATAAATATTTTCATTTATAAAGTAATGAGAGGGAAAGAAGTATGATTGTAATTTTCCTCTTAATAATAATTATTGTATCACATATTTAATATTTATTCGTAAATATCATCTTTATAATAAAAACTATAGAGCTTATGGTGAAAATAATGGACATTTCCAATTTCAGAAAATAGTAGTATGCACAACATAAGTATGATGATTTTATTTTTCATAATAAACTGTTAAATCATGGTTAATAGTAATTTCATTTGAATAATATCATTAAATTTATAAGAAATATTGATTTCATAATTTGTGACAAAAAAAAATTTTTGTAGGGTATGAAGGAAAATAAATGAATTTAGGAAATAAGCTCTCTTATTGAAAACATAAGGTTTCATGAGGATGAATACATAATATTAAAGATATTAAGAAAATTTATTCTGATTAGAGACTACAATAAAATAAATAATTTCATATTATATTAGGATTGGGAATTTATTTAGGTGCAGACATTATTCATTTAATGTTCCTGAAGAGGTGTTGGGAGTTCCCTTTTATAGGTGGTGAGAATGTCGTTTTTTGTAATTATAACAACTTAATATATTGGCAGCATGTATTAAACATGTCAAGTGACTCCCAAAATAAAAACTTATTGAGTGGATATAAATTTTGGTACATATATACCATGAACACACAATTAAAAACATTTTTTTAGGTAGTTAGGCCTTATACACCCTATCTTACCCCTTTTTATCATTTTCATTTTCTACTATGGTAACTGGTTATATTTTCACCAATGTAACATAACATTTATACAAAAAGAAGGAAACATATTATATATTTTTGACCATATAATTTCATATATGATATTCATTTTGTTAGATTCATTTTCAAATTGTTAAAAATGTTTGTAAAGACCTCGAAATTTTAATGAATATTATTTTCTTAAATTCCTTGTAATTTTATGAGTCTGCAGTTTCTAACGGCGCCTGATTCCGAGGCCTGGTGTGCCTGGAATCATTTTCAGAAACTTTATTCTTGTACGTTCAGAAAATGTATGTGTGGGTTTTCTATATTTTGAACCGGTGCTCGGAATTAAAATCTGATGACATTGATGAACTCGCAACGCAGGTATTCGCTTAAAGAGACCTTTACCGTAGTTGTGTTTGTTCGAGAGGAGAAGTAAATTTTTGGAGATTCGTTAAAAAATAATAATTATTATTATGTGTACATAGTTTTTATTTGATGTTGGTTATTTCCTCCAAAGAGGAGTTGGATGTGGGACCCACACACCACATAACCTCCCATAGGAGGATAATGGTGGTGTGGCCCACACGAGCCCTAACATCTTAAACTCTCCACTTTAACACCCAAGAACCCCCATTAACTCTTTAAATTCCCCCTCACATTAAATATGAAAACCCACAAATTATTGAATGGAACTTATTAAATTAATTTAGTTCTAGCTTTGGAATTTTAAAAATCATGCCAATAATTAAATAATAGGGGGGCTATTATTTTAGTGGGTTGGTGGAACTTTGAGAGGAATGAGGAAGAACTCTTGGTGGAATATTTTTCCAAAACGAAGAACACTCCACATCTCAAAGAATGAGAAGCAAATTCTTCTTCTTCCACTTCTCCAACCAAGAAAAGGATGCAAGGCGACACCCACGAGGAATGCCATATTCCTTCCACTTCCTTCGTGTCAAAGTAGAAGATGATGCTCGCCAACAATGATGCCTTCTCCACAGACACACCTAAACGTCAACGAATCGACACCCTCAACGATGAACACACCTTGAATCGAGGTAGGGGATATTGTAAAATTTCATATATGTGATTTATACCCTCAAACACGGGTGTTTATTTTTTGGGTGATTATTTGAACCACTAACGCGGTGGGTACGGGCTACCGAACAATTATAGACCCACCGCAAACTTGTTCGTGATGCGCAGAATGTTTGGCGACAGATGAATGGAATGGAAACATTTATTTGAGGCCATCGTAGTGTAGAGTGGGACCTGAGGAGACCGTAGGCATAGATGGGAGCTAAAAAGGACCACCGAAATGACTCTGGTGGCCCGTGGAATATCGTTGCGGCGCGGGTCGCCTGCGACCCGAGGCGATAGCCAGCTGCTTGGAGACAGCTGATCCCTAGAGTTCTGCTAGCGGAAGACCCGCCGTAGAACCAGCTGCGTTGGTGGGGGAGTAGATCCTGCGCTGCACGAGATCCGGTGAGGCAAGGAGTCGCCAGTCTGGCGCCTCAGTTATGAAAAAAATGGGGGTGGGGGGGGGGGGGGGCTGCCTGCTCGGTCGGGCCACCCTCGCACAGGCAGGGCCTTAGCCGCCAGGCCGGGCCCTGCCCTACCAGGCCAGACTCGGACCTCAGTCAGGTCGACCCGGTTCGGGCTATACCAAGGTGGGTTGGGTCGGGTCGGACCGGGCCCAGACCCCCCCTCTTCAGAAAATTATCGTTTAATCGCCCATAACACAACCAATGGACCTCTGATCGACACACCATAAGTTGTGTAGGATTCCTCGGATCGAGATTGTCATTTTTATATATTACAGTCCTGGTTTGGGTAATGTTTGGGTATAGTTGAGTTGATTCGAACCCGAAACCAAGCGGGCCCTCGGAGCGGAAACACTAATGACTTAAAGACCGGACATCTGATTGGAATCCTGTCAACTACGTTGGTTTCATTTTGATGAGACGGTTCTTTTAGAAAACTCTACTTGATGTTTGGATGCAGTTGGAGTACGGTCGGGATGGTTTTAGCTTAAAAAACCAACCGGGCCCCTGGAAAGGAAAAGCTAATAACTCTCAGACCGGACGTTCATTTGACGAACCATCGATGGCGTTGGTAATCTCATTGATAATTGGTTCCTTTGAGTATACCCCATGATATTTTGGGGAAGATCTGAGATAGGTTGGGGTTGGTTCATACACAAAACCAACCGGGCCCCGGGACAAAAAGGCTAACAACTAACAGATCGGGCGTCCGAATGACGTGTCGTCTGTTGCATTGAGACCCCTATGACGTGGAAGACCGTTGAGATACTTCTTCGTGGGACTTATTGACACTCGGAGTATCATCTTGTAGCTCGTGGCGAAGACCATCCTGGAGATGAGTGAGCATACTATGGAGACCTAGAAGCCGGCTAAGACCTGATGATTGTTGTCCGATTCGTTCAGAGTGACTTGACTAGCCCAGTGGGGAGCGCTACTGTGTGAGTTGGCAGACCCATGGCAGAGAAACGTTATTGTGTGTGGTGGCAAACCCATGGTACATGACAGGAGGAGTACCTGTGTAGGCTATTAGGGGGAGTGCTACTGTGTGAAGAGGCAAATCCATGGTGGGCAGCACTACTGTGTGAGGCAGCAGACCCGTAGTACTCGACGAGAGGAGTACCTCTACAGTATAAGGTTAGTGAGTAGCAACTCATATTTGCGACAGGACCACTGTACTCGATAAGGGATGATTTCTCCTACAGCTGTGGTTTCATTAATAAAAATCCTGGTTCGAGGAGAGTCAATGACCTTTTTTTTCCTCGTAATTGAGATGGGTTACATGATAACTTATGAATATGTTTGGTCATATACCTAAGTAATGGTTATCGGTTGAAATATTACTTGTGGTTTATCCTTGTTGGAATTTGTGAGATCTTGAGGGTCTTGGGGTCCCTAGTTATTATCGTTATACTCACCCCTACATGGGCTATGCTCGCGCCTCGTTGTGTTGGATGCAGACGACGGACAGTGCTAACGAAGGCTGAGAGCGCCAGGACTGGACGATACCCGGAGGTGGACCACTCGGCATGCCGGCATATGGAATGGACCGATAGATGCGGAGTGCTGAGGGGGAAATATGTACCTACCCATCATGTAGGAACCTGGAGGATGATCCAGGAGCTGCTTCACCATTTAGTTGTTTGTCTGTTTTAGTTGTACTTTCTTTAATTATAGCTATACCTTTTTGTTGGGCTTTAATTTATGGACTCATTGTATATTTATCACACTTATTATACTCCATTTCTTAGTGTTTGCTTCCTCTTGTACTCTCGTAGTGTGTGATGCTTTTAATAAAGACAATTCCATCCCACCTTTTAAGTAATTATACCTTTGGTGCTAGTCGGCAGCCCCTTTCCTATAGAAGGCAGGCTTGGAGTAGTCACGATACGGGCCTCGGGGGACAGGTCGTGACAAATTGGTATCAGAGGACCTCAGTTCTTCCACAGAACCCAGGAGTCTGATCTTTCTTTTCTGTGAAGCAATAGTGTTAAGGGTACTAAATGTGGTTTTCAGATTATAGAGTCCAGTGTTGGTGCGGGTCGCCGACGTATACATACACTAGGACCGTGAGTTCTGATTTTCGAATGGGGGCACAAAAACACTGATTGCGTGTGTGTTTTCGAAAGTTTTCTTTAAGTCATCTCAAACCAGGTCAGCTCACCAAGAATAGTCTTTGACCGTGTCACATCTTTTTCTTTCATGATGCCTCCCCACAGAGGACCCGCTAGAGCCCCAAGAGTTTTACGTACTGACAGGTCATCGAGTGACGAGGCCTCAGTACATGGCCCTCATCCATTTGAGCACCAGCGGAGGCACTAGAAGTACTACCACCCATTAGGCCACTGATGCCACCAACCCGAGTAGCTGGCAATTAACACTACTTGAGCGCGCTGCATGAGTTCCAGCGCCAGAGGCCACCAAGGTTCTGGGGAGAGATGGAACCACAAGCGGCTAAGGATTGGATGGAGGTTTTGGTGTGAGTCTTCATGCTAGTAGGAACGCCAGCAGACATTTTGGTGAACCTTGCTGCCAGCCTTCTTCGGGAAGCATTAGACAGATAGTGGAACTTGATGCTCCAGATGCATGACGAGACGACACTTCTATAGAAAGACTTCAAGAGCCTGTTCCAGGCAGAGTTTGTACCATCCACCCATCGAGTGGTCTGTATCAAGGAGCTACTTCATTTTTAGAAGGGTAGCATTACAGTGGTGCAATATCAGCAAGGATCACCGACCTCTCACGCTACTCCACCGATATGGTACGAGACCCATTCTTTAGGTCTCGAAGCTTTGACCAGAGACTCAGGTGAAATATTAGAGCTTCAGTTGTCTCCCACAGCATCCCAACACAGACGGGGGTGTTGGAGCAAGCCCTCTCTGTAGAGAATTTCCTTGCTGAGAATTCACTAGCAGTGGGACCCACCACTAGCCGGCATGCATTAGTCATCTGCATCTGGTTGTAGATAGATGACGTAGAGGTCCAAGAGGACCAGACCTATAGGTGGTCGAACACACGACTCAGGGTCGGCAATGTGGGGCACCCCGGGTGGAGACATAGCCAGACCTACCATGCTGTGTTACTCATGTGGCAGACAGGGTCACATTTCCCATGATTGTCCGGCTAACTGTGCAGATGATCAGCAGATAGAAGAAGGAGCTCCCAGTTAGTGGCATAGGTTTGATCATGGAAGACCGCAAGGAGAAGGAGACCAAGGTAGAGGAGCTGATCGTGCAGCTGGTGGTGGACGACGCTACGAGGTGTTTCCACCACCACCACCAGGAGGTCCACCCTGACCACAGGGAACAGGTGGAAATGAGATAGCATAGCTTCAGGTAGCTGAATCATACGACTTTGGAGCTCCGGAAGCAGGTGGACAGGAGCACGACTTATTCCAGACATGGAGGCCTTTGTTTTTGGATCTTATAGCTTCCTTGTTGTTGTTGTTCATGGCTGTAATGTATCTTTGTACTTTGAGCTACAATAATAAAAAACACTTTTCTTTGTGACGTTTTCTTTCGTTCCTTTTGCATGGTTAATACTAAGAGGTTCCAGTTTAAAACCGTTGACTTGATCCTCACATTCTAGATTCCTACTGGAGGAGACCCAGTGACCAGACATTAATGCCAACAGTTTGACTAGACACTTGGAGGTGGGAGTAGCTGTTGGATCTCTTGGTAGTAGTGTCGAGGCCTTACGACATCATCCATGACATGAATTTTACCATTAATGTCAGGATTGAATGTATTAGGAAAAGGACATGGTTGATATAGGGGATGAGACCAGATTTCTCTTTTTGGAAAATGAGAAATATTAGAAGATATTTTCGAACTTTGGAGAAAAAAGGGAACATTGATTCTTATAATTCACTACTCTCACCCATTGTTCATTGAGAGAACGGTTTACAGATCACTCCAATCTCAATATTCTCCAGTGTGTCTTATTTTAGAAGAATCAGAACCTAAGACAGTGGTGATGGCTTGAGTTCCTCCAGGACTATGACTTCGAGATAGTCCATACTCCTGGGAAGGGGAACGTAGTATCAGATGCGCTCAGCAGGAGGACTGGTATTCATCTATTAGGAGAGACGACAGAGAAGCTGTCTCCCTTACACATATCCTTTGTGGATAGAGATGGTGAAGCCTAAATTCAATCTCATACAGTCACTCATCCACTTCATCATCATAGTAGGCGAGGTGGCTTACCTCCTGACCATTCCAACTCAGTTTCACTGGGTCCACAACATCTTCCACGTATCTCAGCTGAGGAGATTCATGCACGACCCATCCCACATCATCGACCATGGGTATCTAGACATCGATGAAGGGGAGACATTCAAATAGGTCGCATTGGAGATCGAGGATCGACAGGAGAAGGTCCTATGTGGATGATATATTCATCTGGTGCGCATTCACTCGTAGTAATGGAATCTATAGGAGTGCTCATGGGAGGAGCTCAGACGCGTGCTTAGTAACCCATTTCTTCCCCAGGGTGTGTTGTAGATTTACGGGGACATAAATCACTGAGGTGGGGGTATTTTAAAGAACTGTAAATTTCAAGTAATTTTTTTATTAAATTCCTTGGAATATTATGATTCCTCAATTTTTAACGGCGCCTGATTGCGAGGCCCGGTGTGCCCGGAATCATTTTATGAAGTTTGTTTCAGGTACATTCAGTAAACATATGTGCGGGTTTTTATATCTTTTGAACCGCTGCTCAGAATTGAAATCCGACGACATCGATGAACTCACATCACAGGTATTCACTTAAGGAGACCTTTACCATAGTTACTTTTGTTCGGGAGGGGAAGTTAATTTTTGGAGATTCGTTAAAAAAAATAATTATTATGTGTACTTAAGTTTTATTTGATGGTGGTTATTTCCTCCAAATAGGAGTTGGATGTTGGGCCCACACCCCACATAACCTCCCATGGAAGGATAATGGTGGTGGGTCCCACACAATCCCTAACATCTTCAACACTCCTCTTTAACAGCCAAGAACCCCCATTAATTTAATTATATCTTATGAATTTTGTAAATCTTGCCAACAATTAAATAAGTGGGGAGCCTATTATTTTGTTGGTTTGGTGGAACTCTGAGAGGATTGAGGTATAACTCTTGGTGTATCTTTGATAGGATTGAGGAAGAACCCTTGGTGGAATATTTTTCCATGACGAAGAACACTCCACGTCTTGAAGAATGAGAATAAACTTCTTCTTCATCCACTTCTTCAATCGGGACATCGACGCAAGGCGATGCCCCCGAGTAATTCCATATTCTTTCCACTTCATCCATGTCAAAGGAGAAGACGATGCTTGACAACAGTGACACCTTCTCCTTGGATGCACCTCAACGTCAACGAATCGATGTCGTCAACGAATAACTCACCTTGAATCGAGGTAGGGGGATATTGTATAATTTCATATATGTGATTTATACACTCGAACATGGGAGTTTATTTGTTAAATGATTATTTGAACCACTACCCTTGTGGGTAAAGGCTAAAGAACAAGTCCGGACCCACCGCAAACTTATTCGTGATGCGTGGAGTGTTTGATGATGGATGAACGGAAGGGAAATGTTGATTTGAGGTCGTCGTAGTGTAGAGCAGGACCAGAGGAGACCGTAGGAATAGACGGGAGTTAAAACGGACTAACAGAATAACTCTGGTTTCCCAAGGAATATCGCGGCGGTGCGGGTCGCCAGCGGGGCGACACCGGTGACAGGAGGCGGCGGCCCGCACCGGCCGGCCGCCTGGAGACAGCGGCGCCATAGCACGCCACTGGCAGAAGACACTCCGCGACACCAGCCGCCGGTGAAAGAACCACCGCAGCACCATCCGACAATGGAAGACCCGCCGCGGCACTGGCCACGGCGTTGGTGGAGCGGATCCTGCGTCGTTTGGGATCTGAGGAGGCAGGACAGCGCCAGCCGGCCACCGCCGTTATGAAAAAAAGGTGGAGCCCCCCCCCCCACCCCTGTTAGGCTATCCTGGTCGAGCCGCGTTCGGCCACCGGGTCGGACCGCTTGTGTGCAGGCTGGGCCACCTGCAGTGCAGGCCGGGCCTCAACTTCCATGTCGGTCCATGCCCTACCGGGCCAGACCCGGACCCGGGTCAGGTCGCCCCGCTTCAGGCCGACCCAGGGTGGGTTGGGCCGGGTCAAACTGGGCCCAGACCCCCCTCTTCGGACCCTTTTCGGTTAATTTCTCATATCTTGATCTACGGACCTCTGATCAACGCATCGTTATTTGTGTAGGATTCATTGAAAGAATATTTTCATTTTGGTATATTACACTTATGGTTTCGTCAAAGTTTGTGTATGGCTGGGTTGGTTCGAACCCGAAACTCACCGTGCCCTCGGACCGGAAACGCTAATAACTTAAGCACCGGATGTCCGATTATCATGTCATCAACTATTTTGGTTTTCTTTTGATTATATGGTTCATTTAGCATACTCCACATGAGGTTTGGACGCAGTTGGAGTATGTTCGGGATGGTTATATCTTATAAAAATCCAACCGGGACCCTGGAACGGAAAATCCAATAACTCTCAGACCAGAAAACCATTTGCAGAACCGTCAATGGAATTTGTAATCTCGTTAAAAAATGGATCCTTTGAGTATAACCCATGAGAGTTCATGGTATAGTTGATATATAGTTGGGTTGGTTCATACACGGAACTATCCGGGCCCCGGAACAAAAATTCTAATAACTCACAGACCGGGCGTCCGATTGACGCGTCGTCTATTGCATTGAGACCACTATGACGTGGAGGAACATCGAGATACTTCTTCATGGGACATAGTGACACTTGAAGTATCAGAATGTTCCTCGTGGAGTGGACCCATCTCGGAGATAAGCGATCAAACTACGGAGACCTAGAAGCTAGCTAAGACTTGATGACTACTTGTTCGATTCGTTCGGAGTGACTTGACTGGCCCACTTGGGAGCGCTACTATGTGAGGCGGAAGACCCGCAATACTCGATAGTAGGAGTACCTCTATAGGCTATTAGGGGGAGCACTAATGTGTGAGGTGGCAGAACCATGGTAGGAAGCACTACTGTGTGAGACAACAGACCCGCGGTACTCGACAGGAGGAGTACCTCAGCAGTCTAAGGTTAGTGAGTAGCATCTCGGAGTCACGACAGGACCACTGTACTCGACCGAGGAGGAGTTCTCCAGTAGCCATGGTTTTGTTAATGAAAATCCCAGTTCGAGCTGAGTCAATTTCATTTCTATTTTCCTCATGATTGAGATGGGTTACTTGGTAACTTAGGTATATGTATGGTAATATACCTATGTAATTGTTATCCGTTGATATCTTACTTTTGGTTCCTCCTTGTTGGATTTTGTGAGATCGTGAGGGTCTCGGGGTCCCTACTATGTATCGTTATACTCACCCCTGCACGGTTTATGCCCGCACCCCGTTGTGTTGGATGCAGACGACAAACAGTGTTGACGGATGCCGAGAGCGCTAGGACAGGACGGTACCTAGAGGTGGACCACTCGGTGTGCCGTCATACAGAGTGGACCGATAGACATGGAGTGATAAATAGGAAATATGTACCTACCCTTCAGGTAGGAACCTAGAAGATGATCCATGAGCTACTTCATCATTTAGATATTTTTCTTTTTCAGTTTTACTTTCTTTAGTTGTAGCTATACCTTTTGTTGGGCTTGTATTTCCAGGCCCTTTGTACTTTCAGCAAACTTTTTATACTCCTTTTATTAGTGTTTGCTTCCTCTTGTACTCTGGTAGCATGTGATGCTTTTTATAAATATAATTCCTTCTTTGTTTTTTAGGGAATTACACCTTTGGTGCAAGTCTCCAACCCCTGGCCTATAGATGTTGGTCTTGGTGTAGTCACGATATGGGCCCTGGGGGACGGGTCGTGACAATGTTTTATAAAATAATAATTTTATAATGTATTAAAATATTTTTTTTAAATATAACATATGTTCAGAAATGTGATATAAAAATATGAAAATAAAAATTAGTATTATAAGTAAACATATTGAATAAAAATTTGGTCTATAATGACATTTCATAAATATATATGTCATTATTATATAATTATAATGTCATAAAATTCGCACTATTTTTATAATATATATTTCATCCATATTTAGAAAAAAAATAAATTTGTTTAGATAAATCTTAAAAATTAGTCTTATGATAATATTTTTATAATTAGTTAAAAAATGATTTTAATTTTTCATAAATCTTATTTTTTATATCATAAATGTAATTTTTTTAAAGAATTAATAAAATATGGTTCAAAAAAATTAATCATTCATTACATATATTAATTATTTGATTAAATTAAGTAACAATATATTATTCATACAATAAATATGTCATGCTTAAAAATATTAATTTTAAAAATAAATATAAAATATAAAATGCTTTTATTATATGCTTATCAGTAGTAGTCGAATGAATTTTAAAAGGGTCCTTTATTTCATAATGTTGTCAAAATTGTCTATACCAGGTCATTTGATGACTATACGAAAGTAGTAAATATATAATTTATTAAAGGGTGTCATGGTCTATTGAGGATCAAGGTTTTGTGTAAAGTATTATATCAAAAATAATATTTATTTAAGGTGTAACAGTTCAATAATATCTTAAGATATTACATGTTCAAATCATCCATTGTACATCCTTCAATAGTTGGATCAACTGATATAAAACTATATTCAATTCATTTAATTATTGATTGTTGATAAATCTTCCTCATCCTATATATTAGAAGAACATTTAATTTTTTTATTAATATCAATATCACATCACATGTAATAGTTCATATCAAAAAATCATGCACATCAATCATATCATATAATAATGTTCTTTAATATTCCTTCACACCTATTGAAAGTAGCTACTAAAACCTCCCCATTCATTATATGACATGTAAAATGGCATAATCTCACTCATCTCTAGTATTTCACATTAAATGTGAACCCTATATCATTATTGAAATAAAATAAAACATATCCATTTGTGAACATCTATCTCCTCCTTTGGATTTATTATTAATACCCCTTTTAACTTCAAAATAATAGTTATTCCTCTCTAACTTTTTAAAAATTAATATAATGAGTATGTTGGGGTTAATCATCAATCATCATTCACCTATGTTTTCTTGATAAAATCATTTTATGACTCCCATTAATGATTATCCTTCTCACCTATTTTTTGAGATTCCTTTTTCATTCACATATAGAGAGTTAGATGAAACCAGAAACATCTTTTAAAATACTATTTAGTAAGTCAAAGCATAGTCTACAATGACTAACTCAATGATAAATATAATTTATTTCACCAAGGGATCATATTATTCCACAATATATTCCAACATGTGATAAAAATATTTATAAAACACAATATTATTGAATATTTTAAATAAAATAAATGGTATAAATTCATGACATTGTGTTAAATATGATTATTTATAAAATATTTGTGATTATATCATTCATCTAAAAATTTGAACAAAATATTAGTTCTTCCCTTTTGTGTTCATTATAGTATTGTGTCCATAAATATTACTATGTGGATTATTTGAAAATAAATTGTTTAGCAATGTTTCTCACTTAATGCAACAGAAATTTCATTTAGGGCATCAGAGAAAAATCATGCATTTCATTATATAAATGGTATATGGATTCAATGATGCGCTAAACTAACTAGATTGGAAACCACATTAGTATTTGGGCAATAACATATTCATAATTACTTGTACTGGGTGAAATTTTTTATTGAATATCTATATACTAATTCCACACAAAAAAACCATATGTATAGATAGATTATTCACGATTATCGGTGGAAAACAGTAAAATCAAGTTGGATTAAAATATTTGGCATAATTTCCCCATTCATGCATGAATCCACTTGTAACCTAGCCTACCCTCAACTTTATAAATTAATATTTTTCTCATTTAGAGGAGTTAGTAAATTTATTATGTTATTTATAGTAGAGTATAATTTTTTCACAACAATACTCTATGTACTTCAAATGGGAGATATCTTGATGCTATCATCCTTTCATCAAATCATTTTTATTCTTATTTAATTTGTAATGTTTCTGTTACTATAATAATCTTCGTTATTCCTCTTGTATTTATTCTCTTTTATTAAAATATCCACCATATTATTATTCTATAATCAACCTATTGTTTCTGGAATCAATAGTATAAAGGGGAATAGATTATACCCTTTCAAAACCTTTGTACATGATAAATGATTCTATGATGTATCACCACTAATAGACGAGTAGTTCTTTTTAGTAATTGATCAACCTATTACCTTATTCTTTAATTTATTTTAAAAAATGAGCTATTGTAATTCCCATAATGTGATCTATTAATGGATTTGTTAATTTAAATGGTACTAATCAATCAATAAAATAGTTAACACAAAACATGTGTTGTTGAGAATTGTGATAATTGTTAGAGTGCAATCTGAAATAGTAAAAGAAAACCACATGTGAAATTTTTTTATAATAAAAATTAATCCTTAAATTAAATTAATACTCATTTCTAGATTGGATATGTTATCTAAGGTATCACTGACCAGAATATATCCTTAGAACATAAATCAAAGAAGTGTGCTGCAATTATATGTTCTAAAGCTAGCACATGGTATAATTAACTTCATCTTAGTGGTTAAGGTAATTATCTTAGGGTTTGGGGGTTAAAAAATTATGGGATCATAATTAAGAGGATATTATTGTAAATGATAATGAGAAATAATTAAATAAATAGTTTTCTATATATTTACCTGAAGGGTTCTGCAATTATATATATATATACTTGAAAATTAGTGTTTTATCCTTCAACTAATTTCGACCACAAACTCATCATTCACTCCAAAAGATAATAGAATTCAAAAATATTTTATATTTTTTAATCATATTTGGTTCCAAAAAAATTAATTTATAATTAATCTTTCATACCATTTATAAAAACTAAATTATATAAACCAGTACATCACGTAGGCCAGTGTAAGGTGATGCACCGTTTTCACTCTTCGGTTGCGAGATCATGTATCGTTGCGTCGCCGGATGTGACAGGTTGTCACCCAACCTATGGGTTTTCCTTTTTATTACAATCCAAAAATAACCTCAATAAATGATTTAACCTTAATAATAGTATCCAATGTCAAACATAATTGATTCCAACCTTTAGACCTACCAAAAATACTTCTGTTCAAACTCACAGTCCAACATTTACAATGAATTTAAACACAATGAATATACTTTTTCCCATGTAATAACATTTGAATAACTATATAATTTATTCATTTAAAACACGATAACACCTTGAATTACCATAAATCTTTCATGATTACCTTCATGTTACCTTATTCCTTATAGAATATTGGATTTACTCCTTCTATCAAAAAATGTTGTAAACTCCAACAATGATGGAATATTCAAATCATTCATCAGATTCAATGTATTCAAGAATATCAAATATAATTTATCCGAATATATCATATATTATTCCAACATAACTACATTAGTATCAGAACTATATTATGGTTTATCATTCTCTCAACCATATATTTTCCAAAAAAAATTAACCTACTATTGAGTCACTTTTATTGGATACACCTAATCTCAAGTCCTTAATGAAATAGTGCTGCAGTACAATCCTTATATACTCTTTAATTATTATAAAATGTAAAACATTAATACAATACTCAAATGACACAATAATTTAATAAAAACATAAGAACTCTAATAATTCCTCTTCATCTTCTTATGTATTATAACCTGATAATTATTAAATCACTACATTTGGGGTATACTCTGAGGATTTGGACATTGATTCACGTAGTGTCCCATCTCTATGTAGATGACGAATTATACCTTTGAAACCTTTTTCTTACCCCTGAAATAATGTTCATGGTATCTTTTTTCCACACTTATAACAAAATAAAACTCCTTTTAAGAATTTACCATGGTGAATCCTTCAAAAGTAGTCACATATGAGAGAATCCTTCTTTCCCCTCTTCCTATTATCCATATTTCTCTATTCCATCCTTTTCGTATGTTTCTTCCCAGCAAAGCCATAAGGCCGAGAGAATTATTAACATATCTTATTAACACATGATACCATTTTTTTCATATTATGAGAATATGTGGGACACTATTTCCCTTTTATATAATGGCTTAATACTATGAACGATATGGTCCTTCTTAATATTTCGATCATGCATATTGCTGGAATCATCATTCCTTCTACTAGGCACCATTTCTAAACAATGTCATACACTAGGTTTGTTTGTTAATTACAATGCATAATTCCAAACATGTAAAATATCTAACGTAAATAGAAATGGTTGTGCATATAATTTATGATCATAAAATGTTTTCTTTAAGGATGTACTTACTCTTATATCCTTCATAATGTTTTGTAATGAAAAAGTGAATTATCCTTACCATATCCCCTAGTAGTGTCATAACCAAGAGTGAAGCAACGCCTGTTATTGTGTACCAGGATACTCCATGTCACACCCGAAACACTTTTTCATAGTTTTCACTCCTATGTACATCTATGCCAGAGATGCCTCTACCTGCTCGTATCTAGACAGGGATTTATTGCATGGAAAATATAAAACATTTATAAAGTACCAAAATTTTAGGAAGTTCCTCTATACTAATCCTCAAAGTCTATCTTAGCTTATTGTTATCTAATCAATGTTTATCTAAATCTATTTCCAAGTTTATTTCTAAACATCCTCTTATAACAACTGTAACGCCCCAACCCTAGAAGCTCAGAGTTGGTGAATTATTTTAATACATTGGAATGATTAAAATGAATTAGGTCCCGAAAGACCGATCAGATTAGCATACTTTGAAAATAGAATACATACATGAATGTTACTTTACACATTCGAAAATAATACACAACATAAATGATATTTTTATAACTCCATTAATCCCATATCTTATCCCTTCTTATTCATCATAATACACATTATGTAATCTTAGTAAAATAAAACATAATAATGGTGTGAGCTCAAATGATCAGTAAGGATGAAAATATAATTGAAACATTCACAAATAAGCATGAACATTTAATGAAATGTGTAAAACTAAAACAAATGACTTTTAAACATAAACATCAAGATAATATGGATGATTTAAATCATATAATGTCATTTACTTATTCACATGGATATTCTACTAGTAGCATAATCACATTTAATATAAATATCTAATTTCATAATGATGTAATGGGTAGTTCCATATTTCATAAGCACATAGTCAATGCCTTATTCCAAGACAACAAATAAGATTTTTTCATGGCCTTTTTCCATGACAGTAGTTTGTCTCATGAGACCTACTGATACTTCGAGGAGCTATAATACACTCTACTCGTCACTTACTAAGTCCAATGCACTCCTTATATGAAAATGTTTCATAATAACATAAACATTCTTATTAAAACTAGCATAAGAATGGTCAATACTTTATCCATAATCCATGAATGTTATAAAAATAACACATCCACAGTAAAACATATCAAAAAACCTTAAAAAAATATTGAATATTTTTATCATATTAAATACACCACGATCAAGAATAATATTCAGTAAAGGATGTGGAGATAATAGAAAATGATCAGTTAAACACTTTGAGTGAAATACCTTTTTTCTTGAAATCATTTTAAAAGTCACATAATTTATAAAGAACGTAATTTAATAGATATATTTGAATCAAAGTGTCCCATGCCACTTTTAAAGATTTTAATGGAATTTACTTTTAAAAAAATTCATGTCAATATAAATAAATCTTTAAAAATATTTTGAATACATGGGCATTAATCAGAATGGTTTAGAAGAATAAATAATTAAAACATATAAAATGATGTTTTCATAAAAGAGTCCCATAAAATAATCCCATTGAATAGTTTTTTATGAAACATGTTAATGGATACAAAATATACCCCAATAAAAACTTACACATAAATAATGTCAAATAATAATGAGATTGGGGAATTATCCCTTGCCTTGCACATTTCATTGGTCAAGGGTACGTTTAACCTATGGTATAATGACCATATTATGTTGTTAAATTATACCAGAACCATATTCATTTTATTATATCCTACATGATTCATGTATATCTTTATACTACCCATTTAAAAATTATTTCTGTTTTAAATTTACATTTCGTGTAACAATCGCTTTCTTTATCATACGCTTTTAACTTGTTATTATTGATCATATCATTTAGATCAATATTTAAATACATCTAGAATATAAAACATGATTTATATTTCATATATATTTAGAATATAAAAATTTATAATTGGATGATATAGGAAATGGAAGGAACCATTTATGGAGACTCTAGGCCTTACGTACGCATAAATGTTGTTTTCGTTTTCATATCGTATTAAACGGATGTAAGTGAATAAGATATATGTAAGTACCTAAATACATAAATAAATAAATACATATATATATATATCTAGTACCATTATTTTGTCATATATAATATTTTTATTTATAATATATATTTTTATATTCATTGTTGAAATTTGAACATGTGAATGATTCTAATCGCATCGTGGAGACGGTAATCTGTACGTACACACAAGTGGCGATATCATTATATTGATGGTGAAATCATATGTAATTGGATGGTATATCATATATACATAATCATTAAAATGTTATTTTTATTATTTACATTATTTATATTCATTAATAGACAAATCATAATAATGTAGTTTTCGAATAACAAACTACACCACGGTGTGGAGACGGTAAGCCGAATGTACACACCTATGGTGGATTTGTCATTCATGTGTTGTATATAATAATGAATATGGTTGTACCATTTTTATAATAACATCATAGTATATAGAGGATATTGTAGATATAATTTTATAATGTAATATATAATGAATGAGGAAGTGAAGTATGAAAAGAACCTGAAAGAGGTAATGAAATATTTACCTATTTTCAGGTTCTTCCTTTTGATTTGATCAAAAGGGTCCCATAGGGTGGATTTATGACCCACTGAAGGCATCTAGTATGAAGGGAGGAATTTTTGGAGGATATTTGGGTAGGGTTGGGTTGATCCAAATGGTTTTGGATGTATGAAATTAAGATAAGGGGAAGAACAATTCTATAAGAGAGGTGACTATCACTTTTGGAAAAGCATGAAATATTATTTTATAATAAAATCATCTTTGGTTTCTAATGGAAAAAAATGATTTAAGTCATTTTTATGAATCTATGTTTTTTATGAATATTTTATCAAACAATAATATAGTATTTGTTTAAAAAATTAATTTCTGTCAATTTTGACCCTATTTGGTATTTCGTTTTTATGAAAGATATAAAAACCTTATCAATTCGAAATAAAATTATCTATTCAACTATAAAATGTCATATTAACCTTGAAAATTAGTGTAGTTTATCAAAAGTCTCAATTTACATTTATTTGGATATTTATAATATCATTTACTTTAATATCTCATTAATAAGATAATTACATCATCTTTATTGTGCCACAAATAAATTTAATTATTTAATGTCTAAAAATTATAAATAAAATATGATTATGCTGGAAATTTTTTATCTTTGTAATGAATATTTATAGTCGAATTTATATTCTGTTTAACCCAATATAAAAATTTCCTTAGTTATTAAACTTTGTATTTAACACTTTTAACTCTTCTTTAAATAAAATAATAATAAATGACCAAATCTAATTCAAGTGGAACAAAGGGTATTATAGTTTTTTATTAATGTATTTTTGGTCGAATTTCACATATCCAAGAGAATGAGGACATGAGACAAGGTAATTATAAAATCATTTTTACACATAGTTACCCTATATAATTTTAGTCACGGTTAATAAAATTCAAATGTTAATATTTACCAAAAATTATTTTCATTATATTGAAATAAATTTTACTTACTGATGTCAACCGTGTCTCTCTAATTTTTGAAATTAAACTCACAGAAGATATAAAGTTAAGTTGTATGCAAATCTGCAAATTCTCCATGAAGGTGGGTTAAAAAGTTAAAAAAACTCAATATAATTTGATACATCTAATTTTATTATAAAATAACTCCAATTAATTAAATTGAACTTATATAGGTATTATATATCTAATTTTACTTAAAATAAATTTAAATAAAATAAATAATTATTTAATTAAAAAGTCGGTTATAAATAATAACCCATTGTTTTTCACTATTAATCAACAATTGAAATTTTTCAGAAAAATACCAAATAATTACACTAACTAGTTTTAACATTACGAATTAAAAAATTAAGTCCATTTTACGAAATTAAATACATATAATTTGAATAGATTATTTTAATATTAATTCCCATTATCAAAACCAAAGAGGATTTTTAAAAATGTAAAAACTATCAAAATATTGGCTTGTGATTATTTAAACATTAAATGTGAAATTACATATAATGACCTACATTGTATTAAATGATAAAAATATAATTTAAAAATACTTTAAAACCATTGAAATTCATACTTTAACACTATAAATTATTTTTGTTAAAAAAATTCAATTAAAACATAGTTTTTTTATTATTCATCAAAATATGAAAGTTATCATAAAACTACCAAAAATTTGTCAAAAATAATTTTTTATGTACATATTCCAAAAAAGAATTTAATTTCATTAAAATGAATATGTAATAGTTTCAAATATTGGTTTTAAAAATGGTTCTCTAATAAAAGACTATAAAATTCCATTTTTTGATAAATACATCTTTTATTTGAAAAAAATGAATTTATTCTTATATTATATCTAATAAAAAGATAATAAGGATTTCTAAAATATAAATATTATATAAGATTACAAAATTCCCTTAATATTATTCATAACAACTTTTTTAATGGCTAGTTTGGTATGTTTTGATGGGCTTGAACTTGGTGTTGCATGAAGCACAAGCTGTTGAATTACTTTATTGAGATAAAGTACTATAAAATCATGGGGTGTTACATCATTATCAAAACAATGAGATGAAGAGAAAGTTACTTATTTTAATGGAAAATAAGAAATAATGTTTTGTGGAGTATGATGCTACCTTTAAATGGTTAGAATGATATGCTACGTATTTCATTCACAATATAGATTGTGAGATTGATAATTTTTTTGAATGAATTAATCCAAATGTCTAAATATCACTTGTTTCTAAAAAATTTTCATCATAAGATGAATTATTTTTATTGGCTATCAAGCGAGGGAAAATTTTATCCAGGTATTATGGCTTCAATGGGACGGATGAGAAGAATGAAAAGGACAAACTAATAACTAATAAAGAGAAGAATGGGAAAATGTATTTTTCCACATATTATAACTGTGGAATAAATCACCCATAAAAATTCCTTAAAGGATTGGGATCATGTTATACATTCGAAGAGAAAGGACATCGTGCAAAATAATGCTATGTGAGAAGGAAAACAATGTTATTCAATGTTACAACTTCCTGGACATAGTGCACCATAAAAACGAATTCCCCAAGTTGTAAGGAAATATACATCATAAAAATATAAGAGATTAAGTAAAAGAATATGTTATTTACCCAGCCAAAGTGGAATGATTACTATGATTATTTATTTGACGAATATTTTTTAATGGTGTTTTATTTATTATATTATCATTAAAAGAATAATTAAATATATATGGATTTTGTTGTAATACTTTTTCATTAAGTAGTTGAGATCATTTGTTGAATGGTACCATGAAAAATGATTTTGTGGAAATTTAAACATTTTGGAAAACACATGGTTGAGGCAATGATAAACATTAATATTTTTTTAGGATTAGATAATTATGTTGGATAAATAAGTGATTGATATGTATAATGTAAATTGGATTCTATGAACTACCATAGAAATGACTATAACCTTTTGGATCATAGTACCCAGAAGGGTCACATGGTTTACAATTTTTGAAATGGTCTCAAATGAATCTTAGATGAGGTATTAGAAAATTTTTTATTACTTTAAATTTTGATGTATCCTATTGTTTGAAAATTAGTTGAAATTGTTAATAACATTAGGATAATATTATGCTTACAAAAAGGGATCAATTATGTATATTTACTTATATCATTATAAATTGAATTAATTTCTCAACAATAGGAATACTGTATTAAAAAATGTTTCTCTAGTATAATAATTTTTTATGATATCAATTACCTTAATTCAGATCTCAATTCTATGATTTTTTTTTCAACGATTTTCAAATAAACATTTTCTATATCACTCTCCATCAGAACAATGTGGTTATATTTATCTTCCATGTCAATTTTTTCAATAATGTTATCCATTTCAAAATCATATTTCTGCAATGGCCTTCATAATTATTTTTCCATATTATGAATATGATTTTTTATTTTACATATTTATAATGAGGTTTTCATAAAAAAATTATTTTCAAATATCAATTCTTTGAAAAACGACAAAAATATTAAATTTTGAGTAAGAAATTTATTTAGTCAATAGAGAATGAAATACCCAAAAACATTATAAATTTTACATTTTTTAATAAATTTAATTTCTTTCTGTTATTTATTTTAAAAAATACCATGTTATGATTAAACTACACACAACAATAAGTTATCTTGTGTTACATGCAAGCCTGAGTTTAATAGAACAACAATATATTGTTAATAATTATTATTTAATGTAGTAAGATATAAACAATCCATTAAGATGTAGGTTATGAATAGTATTAACTATTTATAGAATATATGTTTGATGTAATTAGTTACCAATTTATTAAAAATAATATAGGAACCAATTTAATAGAATGAGAATTTTCTTATAAAAAATAACTTTATGCTCACAAAAGAATTTTGACCAAATAAATTACATTAATCTCAATTAGTGAATGATAATAATGAAATATATATTTTATATATTCAATAAATTATTTTCTACATTCATTGAACATATTTTATAATCTTAGGATAAGAACAAACCTAATATGAAAAGTAAAAATCTATATTTTTATTAATGAATTTTTACCATCTTTTGAGGGAGAACCTATTATAAATCCAATTTATTAATATTTAGTATAAATTATTAGAGAAAATAAACATATTATGTTATCATTTAATATAAAAATTTACCTTTTAAAAAAAATATTTTTTATTAGTTTAATGTTTTGATAAATTGTAAATAATACTACATTTTAATTGGAAACTTATTTTCATAAAATTTATTTATAGTATTATATTATATATTTAAATGTTTTTTAAGAATAATTACATATTTTTATACCAATTAATATAATTTAGTTCATTGAACTAAATTTCACATTGGATAAGTATATAAAACCATTTCAATCTTTTGAATGTTTTTACTTAAAACAAGTCTTCTAATTTCATTAATTAGATTAATTTTAAAATAATTTTGTCAAATTCTGTGTTTTTAATTTTTAAAAATGGATTAAATTTTTTGAATCAAAAAGTAAAATTTTAATAAATAGGCCAATTTTATTTATTGAAAATATATGAATTGTAAGATTTGTAATAATTTTTATATCCACAATTAAGGGTAAATTAGGTGATGAAGGGTGAAAATAATATTATAAATTATTTTCAATTACCCTAAAAATAATTTTATATGCATTTATGTGTTAATATTTTATAAAAGATTATGTGTTCTGAGTTTATGGCCTCTTAGGGAAACATGGATTAATTTAAGGATTTTATAGCATGTTATTCTATAGGAAATCCAATATGTCGCACAAATGTTGTTAATAAATATTACTATTTCTATATGAAGTAATATAAAAGATATATTCAACTATAAATATCCATTTGAAAACTAAAACTATTATCAACATCAAGATAATTTATTCAAATTTTTTAGAAAAAAAAAATAACAGATAGGATTCCTCAATGATAATGCAGTAATTGTTTAGTTAATCGAAATATCAAATAAATTATTTAAAAATATTAACATAAATACAAAAAACATAAGTAATATTATACAAAAGTTTTATATATAAACTACATATTTTATGATTTTATTAAAAAATATGTTATATTGTAGTTATGATATTTTTAGAATGTCAAGAAATGAATTTTGTCAAAATTTTCACTATTCATATTTTAAATTAAATAATATTTTGATAACTTGTATAAAATTCATAAAAATATAAACATGCATTAAATAATTTTCATAATGTTTTCAATATTATATATGACTCATTTATAGTTATTTGTAAATTTTATAGTTACCATATTAATCATTAAACAATTAAAATCAATGTTGACAGGATAAGAGTTAAATTCTTCAATTAAGGGTTAATGCCAAAAGAAAATGATAATAATATAAACTAAACATGTATAAAAACTGTTGGTTGGGGGTATTTTTACTCATAGTAATATTTTATTCTAAATAAACTAATTTTGAGAAATTTAGTGTTGAAAATTTAGTTATATGAATTTAATATTTTTAAAGTTCCCAAAGTTACCCCTCACCCAAATTATAAAAGAGGGCCCCCTTCTTCACTTCCTCAAAACACTTTGAGTCTTCTAGATAAACTGAACCCTAAAACTGTATCCTCCAAAATTCCAACTCCTCATATTATAAAAATTCTTTAGGCCAAAAATAAATTCAAATGAATCATTTTTTTCAAATAAAATAGAGATATTTAAAGAAGAAGTGACATATCTCCTCAATATCATTAATTTTATTTAAATTTTATTCCCCCTCAAATATCATTAATCCATAATAATATAAATACACAATTTTCCTTAATATACTGATTTTTTTTAGTGTTATTTTTTTGAAATTACACTCACTTCCATCAAATGGTTAATGAACATATAGTGTATGTGTATAGCGAACTACCACCTCACGAAACTATGATTGAGACTATTTTTATATAAGATATATATATAATTGTTTAGTTCATTATTCTTCTTTAATTATTTTATATCACACACCCTTATGCTTCATTTTTGTTAAAATATGATAAGTTCATTTGTGGAAGTGTGGACTACCACCTCATTAATGCGGTGTGATTATTTATCACTAGAAATGAAATGTATAATAGTCGGGTTTGATAATAACTTGTAAATTGTTTGACATAACCATGATACTGTAATTTTAATATACATATATTTCATTTAATTTTATTTAGTTTCGTAATACATATAAATTAATGTAGCGTTCATTCGTACATATGACCTACCATCACCATGAACGGTGCATTTGATTTCATATCACCAAATGTTATGTATTATTATAAATAAAAATATAATAAAAATATATAATACATAAACTATTGTATAAATTCATTATATTATGAAACCATGATCTAATTAATAGGAACAATATGAATATGTCAAAAACATACTCAAGAAAATAGTCAATTAACACCTGAATAGTGAAAATGATGAAATATTATTAAAAATGGGTGATAAACTAATATAAGAAGATAATATATGATATATTAAATATGAATAATTTTATTATAGAAATTAATAACATGATTTAAACCATTTTACAAGAGGTTAAAGAATGCACATCTAAAAGAATCTTTAAGGGAAGGGTATTCTAAACTCACTTTTCATCTGTGAGATATATGACTAATTCACTAATTATTTCTTCTGTGTAGTGTGGAAGGTCATGAATTGATAATATCGACTTTCATTAGAATGCAACTCATGTGCTTGGGGGTTTCAAACATTTTAGACTTTTTCTGCGCTAGTTGGCCGCGCTCAGGTGGAGATATCATCTCTGGAAACCTCCAACTATGCCATTGTAGTCATGGTAGTGTAAAAGTAGTCTGTGGAGCCTCTTAACTTCCCTCCTTGGCATCGTGCTCTCATGAGGTCCAATGGAATGTTGTGTGTAGATCGTCTAGTCGTTCTAGGAGGGTGTTTTTCTCGGTTGTGCGCTTGGTTGACCTAGTGGTGTCACGGGATGGGCCCTGTTTTCCTATGGAGGTTCCCCATGATTCATTTTCATAGGTAGTGAATGCCTTAGGTCTACCCTTGTGGATATTTTGGGTGTATAGAATCTGTCTTTGTCGATCATTAATTGCTTCATGGAGACATGATGTCTGTACGGGGTGGTGCGGATTTCTTTGATCCATCGTAATTCCTTCTACCTAGTGGTTGAGTCAGAGGAGGATTTCATATTTGCGTAGTGCAATGCTCCTAGAGAATTTGGTCGCTGGAGGTTTAGTTTGGCTCATTGGTATATGGTGGCTCATAAGTGGAAGGAATGCTCCTGATCTACTATTTTGGTCGGTCTTATCGTCCTTCCTCTCCTTTTCAATAACAATGCTCTTATAAAGTCCATTGCTAACTTTATTGGGGGTTTCCACTATGCAGATGATTGCAACCTCTTTTTTTTGGATCTTTTGTTTCCTAGGATATGTGTAGAGATGGATCATTGTGTCCCAATTCTATAAAATATCATCTTAACAGTGTAGGTCGGGGTGGCATGGGATCAAGAGATTATGTATCTAGTGTTTCCCAATTTTTTCTACTCCTATTGTATATAAGATCACCCAAGGCTTGTTATTAGGAGTGGGATATTAGGAGTTCCCTGTCGGGATCTCATGGACCTCTCACACGAAGCCATCCCTTCGCATAAGCATGGGGGTTTTGTGTCCTTAACCTCTCGAGCCAATAGTGCTGAGATAATGGTGTTTCAGCTATAGGATCATGATTTGGATCTCAAGGACTCATATCCTCGTGTTCGTGATATGATCTTGTATATGAGCATGGTGAAGGATAGTCCAGTGGCTATCCAATTGAGTATTTTCAACATGGAAGTATTTTTGGATAGTCCTCAATAGCTAATCATGTTTGGAGAGTTATGGGGATGTCTTCAGTCTACCTTCCAAACCTCTAAGTATGTCTGGGTCCTTATCATTCCCCTCTGGAGGACATTATTGATTCTTCTATGGTGATGGTGGTGGAGGATTGGGCATCCTCATCTCTCCTTCTGATGGATGTCGGATTAGAGGGCGGATTTTTCCAGGTCCTGGCAGATCTAGAGTTCTTCGTTTCTATTCAGTTGAATAAGAAAAATATTATCTCTCAATTTCTTTCAAAGGTGAAGCATGTGATTCTTATTGAGCCTTATCACTACAGATGACCCTATATGTTATTTTATCATTTTAGAGATCTATATTGATTACAAATGAGAGATTGAGACTTCTCAGGGAGAGATCCTCCTCCCATAGATAGTAGACTGAGTCACCGGTGGTCAAAATTGGGCTTCTTCTAGAATAATGATATCTATTCTTATCTAGAACGCCTGCAACCTAGGATCCTGTGTAAAGATTGACATCAATGCTTCAGAAGTTAAGAAAAACATGATTGATTTTGAGGCAGTATTTGAGCACATAAAATATAGATAGAATGAAGGTTTTCTTTTATAATGTGAAGATGCATGGTTTCATGTATGTAGACCGGATGAAAAATCATATCTGGATTATTTGGAATATAGAGGATTTAGTGGAGTTGATTAAGTCTGGTGGTCAATTCATTACTATGAACTTCATAAATGTTTTTCATGGGCTGGTTGTTTCCTTTGTATACGAGAGTTGTGATGCTCATGTCAGGAAGCAGTTGTGGCAAGAGCATGTTTCTATTGATGCAGAGGTCCTCTCATGGATTGTGGTAGGGGACATCAATGTTTTCATAGACCCTAATGAGGGTAATGGAAGGGGAGATTTCATGTGTTAGGATATCTTTAATTTTGTCCAGTTCGCGGCAATTTTGGGTCTTCCTGATATGGGATTCTGTGAAGATTGTTATACGTGGAGAAACAATCGGCGAGGAGGTAGGCGATGTTGTAGCCGCATCGACCATTGTCTAGGTAATATAAATACTATCAACATGTTTCCAAAGGCTAAGGATAAACATCTGGAACATGGGAGATCTGATCATTCACTATTTCATGTTACTATACATCCTTGTCAAGTTTCACATGATCACATTATGGTCAACCATCAGTGGGATCATAATTCTGGCTACCAAAGTGTGGTTCATGATATATGGGAAGATCCAAACTGTAGATATTATTTGGCGGACCTTCACAATAATTTTCGGAGGTTAAATTAGGGTCTGCAGGTGTAGTACCCCCGATTTAAAGAATTTGACCCTTTTTTGGTTTGTTTGTTCTTTTTGAAGTGGTTGGATGATGTTTGGAAAATTCTAGGAAACACAGTAAAAGTTGTGGAGGTTGTACAGGAAAGCACGGTTGGTGCATGGTATGAAAAATCTGTGCAGACAGCCTAGGAAACCATGCACCCTTGATAGTAGAATATGCACAGGCGGCGCACAGTTTTTCAGACCATGTGGGAATGTCATGTGAAATCCCTGGGTGAGATAGGGGAAACCACACGGTTGGCGCACAGTTTGGAAAACCCTGCGGGGTAACCATATGTTTGGGTTTTTTTTGTCTTAGGCCACTAAGTATTTCCCATTTTTCCAAACCCTAAGAGGTAGGTGGCATCTCTATTGGCTCCAAAATATTAGAACTTGAATATTGGATTCAATTAATTTTTTTCCCATGAAATTAATTGTGGTTTTGAGGTGAAAAATTGTTTGGAAATCCTTTTGGGGATGTTTTGTGTATTTTTTTGGGATGAAAAGTGTTTTTGGGTAAATTTCTCATGTTTTGATTTTAATTTCGAAATTTTGAAATAGGTTGTTTTGTTGAATTAATCAAGATGTATTGTGAAATAGTTCATCAATAAACGGGTAATTTTATTGACACTGTAATTGGATTGTATAATGGTTGGAAGGTTGTTTTCAATAAATTTTTGTTTTATTGAAGTGGTTTGACATGTAATTTAATTGGTTAATTGCATATTTTGGTTAACTTGGTGGGTTATATGATGGGTTAGGGATTGTCTAAATGTTTTGTTGATGTGCTTGGGATGTACCACTATAAAAAGTGGATGGATATTTCATGGAAAATCCACCATCAAATGAATGTGGGCAGTAATTACTACTATAAAAAGGTGATGGATTGTTGATAGAAGTGCCACCATCAATTGCAAGTGGGAGGGAAGTAAAACCTGAGTGGATTGGTAATGAATGAGTTGGATGAGAAGTGACACGACGGTTTGTTGTATGCTTTGTTGGTGATGTTGTAGATGGGGCATGTGAGTGAAATATGAAAATGGTAATCATCTTGTGGCATGGTTGAATTGGTTTCCTTGAGTGGCATGGTTGATTTGGATTCCTTGTGTGGCATTTTTGGCATGTGGAATTTTTTGGGATATAGTAAATTGGTAGCTTGGTTTTTCTATATATAAAATGTTTTATATAAATGTGCTAATGGTTTTATCCTGGTGGCATGTTGATGGAAGTCACTTGGGAAAAACCTACTAAGTATTTTTACTCACCCATGGCTTTAGCACATTAGTGTCTTTTTAGATGTTGTGTACCGTGACATGGGAAAGGTAAGGAATCACCCTCCTATAGTGGTGCATTGTACTATTTTGGTGGAGCTTGGAGCATAGAGCTTGGTGTGGAGTTGTGCTGGTGTCATGGCTCATGGTGTTTTGTTGTTTAGTTTCCTCTTTGTACTCTGATGTTTTGTGGACATGTCTCGTTGAATGGTTTTGGGGTTTTTGATTTAATTGATATTATCACATGGTTGGTTTTAAACGTTTATGCATCTTTAGTTGTTGGTTTGTTGAGTTTGGTTATCATATTAAGGTAAAATAATTACCCCTATTCCTTGAAGTCATCGGCATGTATTTCCATACTTTAGCACCATGGTAAAGTAACTTAAGGCCAAGTTACCCTCATCGCTACCTCACACCAATGAGGTAGGGGGTGTTACAATTGGTATCATCTTGTTCGGTCCATCGAAGTTGATTCTCGGATTTTGAATTGACATTATTTATTGTATATTCATTGATTCGGGATGGTAGGAAGGTATAGGAATGTCAGAACATGGAATGTATAGCATAAAAGGATGTAGCTAACTGTTTTATGCTAAACATCACACCTCCTTGGAGTTGGGTACAAAAGTGTTTTTAAGACACTTATAGGAATTGGAAATCTCATTGTTGTTGGTATAGCAATTGAGACGTGCATGAGATATATGGTAGAAATGGATTCCCTCTAGGATGCATATTTCATTGGGAATAATGATTTCTGAGCTGAATTGAGATATGGTTTTTCAAATGTGTGAAATTTTAATGTGAATAAATTTCATATTTTGAAAATGTTTTGGTTTTCAAAAATTGTGGAACATGGAAAATGTGGAAAGGTGGAAAGCCTTATTATGATAGTGTTGTGTAATGTGATTTGAAATGGGAATTATTAGTGGTTATGTAAGTGTGAATCATGGATGATAGATTTTAATTAAATGATATGGCACTGGGTAGGCATCATAGAGACCAATTGGAAGTGGCCGATGAGAACGTGGTTGCACCTGAGCCCCAGGTGAACCAACAGTTAGTACAAATCATAGTGAAAGATTTCCATATTGTGGGAAGTGTGAATAGAGTGGAAGATCCATGGCATGTTGATTATGTGGCTCAGTTTCAAAATCAGGATCCACCCGTCTTTAGGGTTGATTAGGACCCGGAAAGGGTAGAGGCATGGGTGTTCAAAATGAATAGAATTTTTGAATTCATAGGGATGATAGTTGAGATGAAAGTAATGCTAGCAGCGTAGAATCTAGAGGATATTTCTCTTCAGTGGTGTGATTTGGTATTCAAAGTGAGTAAGGACCAGGGTATGATGTTGGAAGGCTTTGAGGAATTGTTTTACTAACAATTCTACCCACATTCATTCAAAATTCAGCGCACAACTGATTTCTTCAGTATGAAGAAAGAGAATATGTTTGTGAAATAGTATGTAGCTAAGATTATGTGTTTAGTGCACTTTTCACCCTGGATGGAGGGTAGCACATCGTTGAAGGAAAAGATCATTGAAGCGAGGTTACGGAAAGAGATCTGTTCCAAAATTTCAGTGTTGTGTATCGGTGATTACATAGAGATGGTTTATCAAGCATTGGTGGCTGAGCGGGATTTTTTGGGAGCTCTAAAAGGAGGAAGCATGGTGGTACAGATCGGGAATAGTGGGAAATCTAACGCTGGGTTCAAGCGAAGGAGGGACACTTATTCCTAAGGGTAGGAGTATGGAACATAATCAGATGGTAGGATCAGTAAATCATCTCTGATGCTCCAGAGAAAACCATGATATTCTCATTGTGGCTCTACGGCACAAATCAAGTGGTATTGTACAACACAAAGTCAACAATGTCACAATTGTAAGCAGATTGGGAATCTTCAGTGCTATTGTAGGAATACTCTGAGGTCAGGTGTGAATGACACTCCTCGGGGATCGCATACATCATATTCTTCAACGCGATGGGGACAACAACATAACCCTATTTAGTAGATAAATGTTAGTCATGTTGATTCTCAGAACCCCACAACACCTCATCCGAGCAATAAAGAGAAAAGCATGGCAACTGAGGTATTGTTCAGAGCTGAGCAGGTTGTGGTGGATGATCATTCGGGACCATCCAGGGTGTGAGGTACTATTCTTTTAAATTATACTGTGATCCAAGTTCTTTGTTATATGAGTTCTTCACACTCTTTTATTAATTCATGTTTGGTTGAGTTCCTAGGTTTATTAGTAGAAATTATGCCTTTGGTTTTGAAACTTCAAACTACTCTGGGACAAAGTGAGTGTCAAGCCTTCTAGTGTAGAGCATGTTGTATCAATGTTAGAGAGGTTGATCTAATGTAAAATTTCCTAGTGCATGAGATGGATGGGTATGATGTAATCCTAGGAATGGATTTTCTAGTGGCGTTTAAGGCCCACATTAACTATAATGTGTGAACAGAGGCTTTTACGACACACGACGGCGTTAGACATCCATTTAGAGGAGAGAGGTATGAATGGCAGGGTGGAATGGGTTTTTTGGCACCAGCAATGGGAACGTTATCATATCAGTTGGTGGTGTTGTCATTGAAATATGTAGAGGGTGTTGAGAAGAGTGTTATTCTAGTAGTGGTGGATCAGTTCATGGATTTTTTTTACAAAATCATTCCTTGGGTTACCTCTCATAAGAGAAGTGGTGTTTACGATTTATCTCCATCTGGGGACCAATCCTATCACACTTCAGTCTTACCGAATCGCACCTACAGAATTGAAATAATTGAAAGTCCAGTTACAAGATATAGAAGTGAAAATTTTTATCCAGCCTAGAATGTATCTGTGGGACCACCGGTGTTGGTTTTGGAAAAGGAAGATGGAACTTTGGGGCTCCGTGTTGATTGTCGTAGACATAAACAAGTTACGATAAAGAACAAATATCCACATAAAAATTTGATGATTTGTTTGACCAGTTGAGGGGAGCCCAGTGGTTCTCCATGTTTGACTAGAGGTCAAGATATCATCAATTGTGGGTCAGGAAGGATGATATTCATAAAATAATTTTTAGAAGTACATATGGAAATTATGAATATGTGGTTATTCCCTTTGGTCTAACAAATTCACCTATGGTGTTTAGGGAATTAATGAATCAGCTATTTTAGAGATATATGGATTCTTTTTTGGTTGTGCTTGTAGATGATATTTTGGGGTATTCCAATACAAGGGTGGAGCATGAGTATAACTTGGTGATAGTTTTGGGGATCCTGAGGGATCATCGGTTGTATTCCAGATTATCAAAGTGTGTCTTTTGGATACAAGACGTCTGTTTTATTGGCAATGTGACTCCTAAAAGGGGTGTTTTTCTTGGATCCATGAAATATAGAGGTTGCTATCTCATTGAAACAGTGAAATGATGTGTTTGAGGTAAAGAGTTTCTTTGGCCTAGCTGGCTATTATCAGCATTTTGTTCATGATTTTTCATGTCTGGCTTCACCAATGATAGATTTGACATGAAATAATGTCCCATTCCAGTGGAATGATTAGTTTCAACAGTTTTTCGAAGAGCTAAAGGTTCGCCTTACATCAGACCCAATCATGGTTTTTTCAGAACTAGGAAAAGGGTGCATGGTGAATTGTGATGCATCAGGACCAGTGTTGGGGTGCATTCTCATGAAAGGGAATCATGTGGTTTTGTGTGGCTCACGACAATTGAGGGTTCACGAAAAGAACTACCTAACTAATGATTAAAAATTTATAAAACCCTGAGATTTTATGAAAAATGTTCTTTTAATTTCATTAATGTCTTATGTTGTATGCTACACCAAGACTACCTTGCGCTATACACAACACCGTATTAGCTTGCAGTATACGCAACACTATTCTTGGATCGTGTTACACAGAATTTTGATAATAGTTATTCTACGCAACATTGAGTATATATATATATATATTCAATGTATAAATGAATTATGGTTGGATTATGTTATACGAAACAACGAACGATTCTTGCACAACGAGCATCCTTGACTTGCCTTGCATTACACGCAATCGCGATCTTCCTCGATAGCATGTGTAGTACGCAATACCAAGTTTCACTAAACGAGATATTATTATAATATTATTATGAACTAGCCGTTATGAATAGTAATAACCAATTTTTGAAATTTTTTAAATTATATTTTTCAAAATGGACTTCATTTTTTTATTCATAATATCGAAATTAGCTTAGAGTGAAATTTTGGAACTTTTCGGATAACTTTCATATTATGATGAATAGTGAAAATTACTAAATTTTAATTAAAAAGAAATTTTTTAATAGAAATAATTAATAATGATAAATTATTAATTTTAGTGGTTTTAAAGTATATTTAGAATATATTTTTACAATTTAATACAATTTTGGTCATTGGTTGTAATTTCACATTTAAACCACACATAAACAAGTGCTAATCTTTTGATAGTTATTATCTCTTAAAAACACGCTATTTGTTTTGATGACAGGAATTAATTTTTAAATTAATTAATGCAACTGATATGTTTTGAATTTGGAAAAATAGACATCATTTTTGAGTTCATAATATCAAATATATCTTAGTCCTAATTTTTGGTATTTTTCTGGAAACTTTCATTTTTTGATGAATAGTGAAACCACTAAGTTGTAGTTAAAAAAAATGAATTTTTCATAAAACATAATTTCACCTCTTCTGTGAGTGAAATTTCCAAAATCCGAGAGACATGGTTGATGTTATTAAGTATAATGTGGTTCAATGAGATGAAAATAATTTTTGGTGAATAGTAACTTTTTACTTTTTTAACCAAGGTTAAAAGTAAATAGGGTAATTAAGGGTAAAAATGTTATTATTATTACCCTAAAACATGTCCTAATTCTATTGGATAAGTGTAATTCGACCAAAAACAATCTTAGGAATAATATATGACCATTTAGGCCCACATGGATTAGATTATGACATTTATTATTATTTAATTCAAAGAAGATTTAAAAGAGTTAAAATCAAAGTTTATTTACTAAAACATTTTTAATATAGAGTTACACACAAGATAAATTAGATTTTAAATATTCATTAGAAATCTAATAATATTTCCTACATAATGATATTTTATTTATAATTTTTAGACATTAAATAAATTAATTTATTCATGACACTATGATGATGCAGTAATTAACATAATAGTGAAAAATTAGAATAATTGATATTATAAATACCCAAATAAATATAATTTGAGACTTTTTATGAATTACACTAATTTTATAGGTAAATATGGCATGTTAGGATAGATTTAATTAACTTTGGTCGAAGTAATCATTCTGTTATGAGTTTCAAAAAAATCAACTATTGAATAGTGTCAAAATTGACATAAAATAATTTTTAAAACAAATATTATATTATTGATTGTTATTTTATTCCTAAAAATATAAGGATCGGAAAATATACTTATATCATGATAGTTGTATCATTAATGGACCACATGGGGGTCTCTTGGATGTATATGGTAAGTTTATTAACTATATAAAATAAAAATACAAAGTGACATGGTAAATGTCAATCTAATTAACTAAGAGTTAAAACAAAAAGATAATTTTAATATAATGACCTAAACTTGTCTAAATTATATTGGATGAGAGTATTTCGACCCATCCCCGCCTTATCTTTGAAATAAATCATTTTGGAGCTCTTAAAAAACCAAATATGACTTTATAATAAAATAATATTTTTTGTTATTCCAAAGATGCCCCTCTCCTCCCTTATAAAAGGGCACCTCCTCCCTCTCTTCCTCACACCACTTTGAGCCTTCATGTCACGACCCGCCCTCGGGGTCCGTGCCGTGACTACCCCAAGCCCGCCTTCCATAGGCCAGGGGCTGGCGACTAGCACCAAGGCGTAAATCCCGGTAAAAAGGGAAGGCATTGCCTTTGTAAAGTAAACAAACAACATAGAGTAAGCAGGCGGAAAGTAACACTAAGCAAAAGTAGAGTACAACTGAAAGTGCGGAAAAGTAAATGGGCCAGTATACAAACCCAAACTGAAAGTAAAGTACAACTCGAAAGGGGAAACAGCAACTGAAAAGTAAAAGCCGCTACACCAAGCTGTCCACTGGAAATCCCACCTGAAGGGTGGGTACAGATAGCTCCATTGCTCCACGGGTCCCGCCGTCCGCTCCGAGCACGTCCCGCCCAGTGGTCCACCTCCAAGTACCGTCCTGCTCTGCAAGCCTCACCTAAGATCTACGTTGTCCGTCGTCTGCAACCAACATAACGTAGTGCGGGCAAAGCCCGTGCAGGGGTGAGTATAAGCTACTCAGTAGGGACCCCGAGACCCCTGAAGGTCTCTCAAATCCACAAAGGATAAACCACGAAGAAAGGTACAATCACGAAGTATCAAACGACACTACTTAGGTATATGCCCATACATATACCTAAGTCATCAAATTCAAATACGCTCCAACCTCCGAGCCCAAGTACAACTCAGTCCACACAGGAAAGTAAACGTATTCCACACAGGAAAGAAAAACGAAATCCACACAGGATAGCACAACACAATCCACACAGGAAAACAACAAGAAACAGCTCACACAGGTATACTTTTTCGAAAGACGATAAAGATGATCTCTGATGCATCTAAGTCATCGGACCCACGAAGGATCGATAGGTAACTAACCCCCGCAAAAGACCCACACAGGATCGGGCCCACACAGGACCTGTAGATAATCACCGCAAGACCCACACAGGATCGGGCCCACACAGGACCTGTAGGCGTTGGTTCACACAGGACCGCTGAGCGCAAAGACCCACACAGGATCGGGCCCACACAGGACCTGTAGCAATGATCCACGTAGGATCGCTGAGTGATGTAGTCTTCGTCGTCGAATCCACACAGGATCTCTGTACTATCGTCGTCGCAGTCACAGTAGCAGCAGTAGCAGTAGTAGTCACAGTAACAATCGCAGTCGCAGCCAGCACTAGGGTTCCCGCACACAGCAAGCTCGTACAGGAGGATCCGCTCCACGAGCCGAGAGGCTGATACATCAACTGTCACAAAGTCCAGAGTTGATGTATCCAAAAGTTCCGTATCGTCAACAGGAACTCAACGCAACAGACGGCGCGTCGATCGGACGCCCGGTCTGAGAGTTATTGGTATTTTCGCCCCCGGGGCCCGGTTAGTTTTTAAGGCAAAACCAACCCGACCGTACTCCACCTGCATCCAAACCTCGGGCGGAGTATTCCAAAAGATCCGTCTAACTAAGGGGAACACAACAAAGCTGACGGCACGTCAATCGGACGTCCGTAGCTCAAGATATGAGCGTTTCCGCTCCGAAGGCCCGGTTGGTTTCGTGAACGAACCAACCCGGCCGAACTCAACGTATTCCGAAACTTTGAGTGCGATATACCGAAACGACCGTCTCGATCCAAGGATCGCGTTGCCACAGACGGTTCGTCGATCGGAGGTCCGTGGCTCATGTTATGGCCAAAAGACCGAAACTGATTCGAAACGGGGGGGTCCGGGTCCGGGCCGACCCGGCCCGGCCGGCCGGCGGCGCGGCGGCCTGGCGGCGGCGGCGCGGCAGCCTGGCGGCGCGGCGGCCTGACGCCGCACGGAGGCAGCGCGCGGGGGTGGGGGGGGGAGCAAAGCCCCACGCTTCTTGGAAAGGCGGCGCGACATTATGCTGCGCCCTTGTGTTAACAACGGCCCCCCTCCTGGGGGCCTGCTTCGTGGAAAAACCGGGGGGCCGCCTGCCCCCCCCCCCCCCCCTCAAGGAAACCGCCCGCTCTTAAATGAGGGGGGATTTTGAGCTGGCCGAGGGAATTTATTTCCCCCGGCCTTTGACCTTCCGGCCGGCCAACTACCGGCCGGTTTTCTCCAACGGGACCGGAAAATCCGTTCCCCTTTTCGGCTTTCGACGCCGGCGGCCCGGCCGCCGGTCTTCTCGTACCACCGTGGCCCGGAACCGGCCGCGGTGTTCGTCGTCCGGCGCGGTGCGACGGCACCGCGCCCCTCCGCCGCGCCTTCGATTCCCCTTGACGCGGCGCGACGGCATCGCGTTCTTGATGATTCTTCCACGGCGCGGCGCGACGGCGCCGCGCAATATAATCGCACGATTAACCGCATGGTGTGACGGCACCACGCCACATTGTTTCCACCCGCAAGGTAAATCAACAAGAACGATGGAGGGGGGTTCGGCCGTGTTCATGCGGTCCGGCCCCCTCACGTTAAACAATAACACAAATTTATAATCCTCACATTAGTCATGCCAGAACCACGAACAAGGATAAATAAATAAACAATAACAACAACCCCTACCTTGAAAAAAAATTGACGTCATACGTCCGTTATCACGGGGAAAGGCGTCGCGGCTACGGACGTAGATTCCGTGGACGTCGGGGTGCGTCCGAGGAGAAAACGACGTCTCTTCACTTGTCGCTATGACAAAGAAGGGAGGTACGTTGTCGTTGGCGATGATCACCACGGTCGGCGACTTCTCCCTTTTCGAGGAGAAAGATGAAGACGGAAGAATCCGGGACGCCGAGTCTCGAAGGTCGTGGGATCGATGTTCTTTGTCGGAGAAGAACCGTTCTTCACGTTCTTCGTCGAAGACGATGAAGATCTTCAAGTCCCTCAACAATTCTCCCAATCCTCTCAAGGAACAAAGGAACTAACCCAAAAATAAATTAAGCTTACACTTAATTTATTAACACAACCCAACCTTTTAAATTCAAGAGTTTGAATTTCAAAAATCTCAAAATTAAACTCACTTATTAATTATACATGAGTTGTATAATTAATTAAAAGTTAAGTTGACAAGCTTTTAAGAGGGAGAGAGGGGAGTTAGGGAATTTGAAAAGGTGGGGCTCGGGTAGGCCCCTCCTCACCTTAATCCTCTCTTAGGTGGTTAAACCATCCAACTTCCAACAAAAGATTATAACCACCTTTAAGATATAAAATAAATATTGTATAACAAATTTATTTTACTCTTCATTTCATCCAGAAAAATTAAACATCTCCTCCTAGGAAAACGCAACTTCGGAAAAGGTCTCCTTAAGCGAATATCGGCGTTGCGAGTTCATCGGTGCCCTCGGATTTCAATTCCGAGCACCGGATAAAAAGTTAGAAATTCCCGCTCGTTCGTTCACTGAACGTACCCGAGCCAAACTTCGGAAATTGATTCCGGGCACTCCGGGCCTCGGAATCAGGTGCCGTCAGAAACCGCGCTCTTGTAAAATTCTAAAGAAAATTAAGAAAAAATTTCCCTTGAATTTTACGGGTCTTTACATTACTCCCACCTCAGGGATTTACGTCCCCGTAAAGATACATCAAAAACTAGGGAAACAAAAGTGGGTACTGAGCACGCATCTGAGCCTCCCGCTCCCATGTGCTCTCCTGGAGATTCTCGTGCTGCCATCTGATGCGCACAAGAGGAATCGATCGCCCACGTAGGACCCGCTCCTGTCGATCCTCTATCTCCACCGGGACCTCCGTAAAAGTTGCCCCATCGTCAACATCAAGCTCCCCATGGTCAATGATGTGCATCGGGTCGTGCACGTATCTCCATAGCTGGGATACGTGGAAGACGTCGTGCACCCGGTGCAACTGAGGTGGTAGAGCCAGGCGATAAGCCACCTCACCAACCCTGTTGAGGACCTGGAAGGGTCCGATGAAGCGCAGAGATAACATGCCACCTCGGCCAAATCTCCGAATACCACGTCGAGGTGAGACCCGCAGGAAGACATGGTCGCCATCCTCGAACTCCATTGGCCTCCGCCTCCTGTCAGCATATGACTTCTGCCGGCTCTGAGCTATCCTCATCCGCTCCTGGATGACCTGGACCTTCTCTATCGTGGCCTAGACCATCTCCGGTCCCACCAGTGCTGACTCTCCAGGGTCTGTCCAGCACAAAGGAGATCTACAAGGTCGGCCGTACAACGCCTCGTACGGTGCCATTCCGATGGTGGAGTGGTAGCTGTTGTTGTACGCAAACTCCACCAAGGGTAGGTGGTCCTCCCAGCTACGACCAAAGTCGAGGACACATGCGCGGATCATGTCCTCGAGAGTCTGAATGGTCCTCTCCGTCTGACCATCCGTCTGAGGGTGAAAGGCTGTGCTCAGACGTAGCTGCATCCCGAACGCCTCCTGTAACCCCTTCCAAAGCCGGGAAGTAAAGCGAGCATCTCGATCGGAGACGATAGATGATGGCACGCCGTGGAGCCGCACAATCTCTTGAACGTAGAGACGTCCCAAGCTCTCCACTGAGCCATGCTCTCTGATGGGTAATAAGTGTGCCGACTTGGTGAGTCGGTCAACAATCACCCAGATGGAGTCGTGACCTCTAGAAGTGCGTGGAAGTCCAGTCACGAAGTCCATATATATGCCGTCCCACTTCCACTCCGGAACCTCCAAGGGCTGTACCAAGCCTGCTGGTACCTGATGCTCTGCCTTCACCTACTGGAAGGTGAGGTATCAAGAAACGAACTCTGCTACTGCCTTCTTCATTCCCGGCCACCAGTGCTGTCGTCTGAGATCCTGGTACATCTTCGCCACTCCAGGATGTACCGTCAAAGGAGAAGTGTGAAAATCACTCAGCACTTCCTCTCGCAAAGCGACTGGTACCATGGTACATCCTCTGAAAAGGATGTCGTACTCTGCTCCAAGGGAGAAACCATCAGGTGTCTGTCCCGAGGATATCTGTGCACACCGTGTCTCACAGTCAGCGTCCTCACGTTGTGCCTCTCTGACCTGCTGTAGTAGAGGAGGGGTGACTGTGAGAGACTGGAGGAAGGCTGCTCCATCTCTATCCACGAAGGATATCTGCAAAGAGACTAGCTGCAAAGATTTATCCTTTGCCGAAAAGTGAAATCCGGTCTCATCCCCGGGATGAACCACGTTTCTTGCCTAATACTGTCAATCCTGTCATGATTAGATAATTCATGGCATGGATGACGTCGTAAGGCCTCGACGCTACTACCAAGAGATCCAACCGTTACTCTCGCCTCCAAGGGTTGAGTCACACTGTCGGAATCAGTGTGTGGTCACTGGGTTTCCTCCAGTAAGAATCTCACAAGTGAGGGTCAAGTCAATAATTTTTAACCGGCACCTCTTAGTAAAGACAAAAAAAAAGAAAAGAAAACAAAAGTCACCAAGGAAAACATCTTTTATTAATTCAACATAAAGTACAAGGACTCAAGGCAACACAATCTACGAAGGTAGAGGCATTATGGGAAAAAGGCCTCTATGCCTGGAGCTAGTCCCGAACTATTCCACCCACTTCCGGAGCTCCATGACCGTAAGCTTCAGCTGCCTGAAGTTGTGCTATCCCCTGAGGTCGGGGTGGACCTCCTGGTGGTGGTGGTGGTAGAGCCTCAAAGAGTGTTCCACCACCTGCTGCTCGACCAGCTCCTCTGCCTCGTCCGCCTCCTCCCTGCGGACCGCCACGGTCGAACCTCTGCCTCTGCCTAGGTGGTTCCTCAACCGTCTGCTGCTCCACTGCATGGTGGGTCGGGCAGTCACGAGCCATGTGGCCTTGCCCGCCGCATGCATAGCACTGCCTTCCACTCGATAGAGTGGCTCCGTGCTGTGTGCCCTGTACTGCTGAGCCAGTGCCCTGAGGTCATCTGCCTGAAGGTCTGGTCTGTCTGGACCCCTGAGTCATCCGTCGACTGTCTGCTGCAGATGACTCTGCCACGTGCCGCCCTGTGGTGGGTCGCTGTGCTGGTGTAGACTCAGCAAAGAAGCTCTCGATCAGAAGGGCCCGCTCTAGTACTCCTGTCTGAGTCGGTATGCTGAGGGAGATCATCGATGCCCTGATCTCGTGTCTCAAACCCTGCTCGAAGGTCCGGGCCCGGAAGAATGGGTCCCGTACCATGTCGGTCGAGTAGCGCGAGAGATCGGTAAATCTCGCCGAGTACTGAGCGACCGTCATGCTGCCCTGCCGCAGCTGAAGAAGCTCCTGGATACACACCGCACGAAGGGTGGCTGGGACGAACTCCGAGCGGAAGATTCTCTCAAAGTCCGTCCAAAGAAGCGATGCCTCATCGTGCACCTGGAGAATCAAGCTCCACCATCGTCCTGCTGCTGCGTGTAGTAGGCTCGCAGCGAGGATCCCCATGAGGTCTGCTGGTGTCCTCACTAGCCTAAACACTCGTACCACTGCCTCCAGCCAGTCCTCTACTGCCTGGGGATCCGTCTCCCCGCGAAACCTGGGCGGTCTCTGGTGCTGAAACTCATGCAGTGCGCTGAGGCGACGTGCATCGTCAGCGGCTGGTGCTGGAAGTATCGGGGGCTCATCGGGTAGAGCTACCGCCGGTGCCACTGCTGACAAAGGGCCCTACACCAAGGCCTCGTCGCTCGGTGGGCTATCGTCACACTCGACTCTCGGAACCCTAGCTGGCTGCCGTCGTGGGGCCATCCTGAAAAGGAGACAGGTGTGCCACGGTTAGAACAGTATACCTGGTGAGATGATATAAAGTAATCACAAAGAAAACTTTGAAACACAAACGAAATCAATGTTTTCGTGCATTAAGTCGGAAATCAGAAGTCAGGGTCCTGGTGTACGGATACGTCGGCCGCCGCACCAACACTAGACTCCCTGGACTGATAACCACACTCAATACGCTAAACATTATTTCTTCACATAGAAAAGATCAGAGTTCGCGGTAGAACCGAACTCCTCTGATACCAATTTGTCACGACCCGCCCTCGGGGTCCGTGCCGTGACTACCCCAAGCCCGCCTTCCATAGGCAAGGGGCTGGCGACTAGCACCAAGGCGTAAATCCCGGTAAAAAGGGAAGGCATTGCCTTTGTAAAGTAAACAAACACCACAGAGTAAGCAGGAGGAAAGTAACACTAAGCAAAAGTAGAGTACAACTGAAAGTGCGGAAAAGTAAATGGGCCAGTATACAAACCCAAACTGAAAGTAAAGTACAACTCGAAAGGGGAAACAGCAACTGAAAAGTAAAAGCCGCTACACCAAGCTGTCCACTGGAAATCCCACCTGATGGGTGGGTACAGATAGCTCCATTGCTCCACGGGTCCCGCCGTCCGCTCCGAGCACGTCCCGCCCAGTGGTCCACCTCCAGGTACCGTCCTGCTCTGCAAACCTCAGCTATGATCTACGCTGTTCGTCGTCTGCAACCAACACAACGTAGTGCGGGAAAAGCCCGTGCAGGGGTGAGTATAAGCTACTCAGTAGGGACCCCGAGACCCCTGAAGGTCTCTCAAATCCACAAAGGATAAACCACGAAGAAAGGTACAATCACGAAGTAACAAACGACACTGCTTAGGTATATGCCCATACATATACCTAAGTCATCAAATTCATATACGCTCCAACCTCCGAGCCCAAGTACAACTCAGTCCACACATGAAAGTAAACGTATTCCACACAGGAAAGCAAAACGAAATCCACACAGGATAGAACAACACAATCCACACAGTAAAACAACAGGAAACAGCTCACACAGGTATACTTCTTCGAAAGACGATAAAGATGATCTCTGATCCATCTATGTCGTCGGACCCACGAAGGATCGATAGGTAACTAACCCCCGCAAAAGACCCACACAGGATCGGGCCCACATAGGACCTGTAGATAAGCACCGCAAAGACCCACATAGGATCGGGCCCACACAGGACCTGTAGATAATCACCGCAAGACCCACACAGGATCGGGCCCACACAGGACCTGTAGGCGCTGGTTCACACAGGACCGCTGAGCGCAAAGACCCACACAGGATCGGGCCCACACAGGACCTGTAGCACTGATCCACGTAGGATCGCTGAGTGCTGTAGTCGTCGTCGTCGAATCCACACAGGATCTCTGTACTGTCGTCGTCACAGTCACATTAGCAGTAGTAGCAGTAGTAGTCACAGTAACAGTCGCAGTCGCAACCAGAACTAGGGTTCCCGCACACAACAAGCTCGTACAGGAGGATCCGCTCCACGAGCCGAAAGGCTGATACATCAACTGTCACAAAGTCCAGATTTGATGTATCCAAAAGTTCCGTATCGTCAACAGGAACTCAACGCAACAGACGGCGCGTCGATCGGACGCCCGGTCTGAGAGTTATTGGCATTTTCGTCCCCGGGGCCCGGTTCGTTTTTAAGGAAAAACCAACCCGACCGTACTCCACCTGCGTCCAAACCTCGGGCAGAGTATGCCAAAAGATCCGTCTCACTAAGAGGAACACAACAAAGCTGACGGCACGTCAATCGGACGTTCGTAGCTCAAGATATGAGTGTTTCCGCTCCGAAGGCCCGGTTGGTTTCGTGAACGAACCAACCCGGCCGAACTGAATGTATTCCGAAACTTTGAGTCCGATATACCGAAACGACCGTCTCGATCCAAGGATCGCGTTTCCGCAGACGGTTCGTCGATCGGAGGTCCGTGGCTCATGTTATGGCCAAAAGACCGAAACTGATTCGAAACGGGGGGGTTCGGGTCCGGGCCGACCCGGCCCGGCCGGCCGACGGCGCGGCGGCCTGGCGGCGGCGGCGCGGCAGCCTCGCGGCGCGGGGCCTGACGCCGCATGGAGGCAGCGCGCGGGGGGGGGGGGGGGGGGGGCAAAGCCCCCCGCTTCTTGGAAAGGCGGCGCAGCATTATGCCGCGCCCTTGTGTCAACAACGGCCCCCCTCCTGGGGGCCTGCTTCGTGGAAAAACCGGGGGCCGCCTGCCCCCCCTCAAGGAAACCGCCCCCCTCTTAAATGAGGGGGGTTTTTGAGCTGGCCGGGGGAATTTATTTCCCCCGGCCTTTGACCTTCCGGCCGGCCAACTGCCGGCCGGTTTTCTCCAACGGGACCAGAAAATCCGGTCCCCTTTTCGGCTTCCGACGCCGGCTGCCCGGCCGCCTGTCTTCTCGTCCCGCCGCAGCCCGGAACCGGCCGCGGTGTTCGTCATCCGGCACGGTGCGACGACACCACGCCCCTCCGCCGCGCATTCGATTCCCCTTGACGCGACGAGACGGCGTCGCGTTCTTGATGATTCTTCCACGGCGCGGCGCGACAGCGCCGCGCAATATAATCGCACGATTAACCACGTGGTGCGACGACACCACGCCACCTTGTTTCCACCCGCAAGGTAAATCAACAAGAACGATGGAGGGGGGTTCGGCCGTGTTCATGCGGTCCGGCCCCCTCACGTTAAACAATAACACAAATTTATAATCCTCACGTTAGTCATGCCAGAACCACGAACAGGGATAAATAAATAAACAATAACAACAACCCCTACCTTGAAAAAAATTGACGTCGTACGTCGGTTATCACGGAGAAAGGCGTCGCGGCTTCGAACGTAGATTCCGTGGACGTCGGGGTGCGTCCGAGGAGAAAACGACGTCTCTTCACTTGTCGCTATGACAAAGAAGGGAGATACGTTGTCGTTGGCGATGATCACCACGGTCGACGACTTCTCCCTTGTCGAAGAGAAAGATGAAGACGGAAGAATCCGGGACGCCGAGTCTCGAAGGTCGTGGGATCGACGTTCTTTGTCGGAGAAGAACCGTTCTTCACGTTCTTCGTCGAAGACGAAGAAGATCTTCAAGTCCCTCAAAAATTCTCCCAATCCTCTCAAGGAACAAAGGAACTAACCCAAAAATAAATTAAGCTTACACTTAATTTATTAACACAACCCAACCTTTGAAATTCAAGAGTTTGAATTTCAAAAATCTCAAAATTAAACTCACTTATTAATTATACATGAGTTGTATAATTAATTAAAAGTTAAGTTGACAAGCTTTTAAGAGGGAGAGAGGGGAGTTAGGGAATTTGAAAAGGTGGGTCTCGGGTGGGCCCCTCCTCACCTTAATCCTCTCTTAGGTGGTTAAACCATCCAACTTCCAACAAAAGATTATAACCACCTTTAAGATATAAAATAAATATTGTATAACAAATTTATTTTACTCTTCATTTCATCCAGAAAAATTAAACATCTCCTCCTAGGAAAACGCAACTTCGGAAAAGGTCTCCTTAAGCGAATATCGGCGTTGCGAGTTCATCGGTGCCCTCATATTTCAATTCCGAGCACCGGATCAAAAGTTTGAAATTTCCGCTCGTTCGTTCACTGAACGTACCCGAGCCAAACTTCGGAAATTGATTCTGGGCACTCCGGGCCTCGGAATCAGGTTCCGTCAGAAACCGCGCTCTTGTAAAATTCTAAAGAAAATTAAGAAAAAATTTCCCTTGAATTTTACGGGTCTTTACACTTCAAGCTCAGACAACCCCTGCCAAATTCTCTTCTCCGCTTCCCTAGAAACATCCTAGAGCTCCTGGTCTTCTTCAAAGACCAATTTTAGTGCCCTAGAAGGAGATCTCAAAGAGGAACTTCAAAGAAGAGGAGGTTCGGACACTTACGAAGAAAATAAGACCTAAGGTAAGGGATAATTATGCAAATCTCATTTTTATCTGAGATTGCATATTCGTAAGTATTTACTGGGATATTTCTATCATCCATGTAAATGTTTTATAAAAGTGTTTTCATGTATGTTTAAAGTCCTTTTTAACCATTCTTGACTTTTACTACATGGTATGTAAGGAATCTTTCTTTTGTTTACGTTACGAGGTACTTTTTGACTTTTCCGGAAAAAGTACGAGAAGAATGTTTTTTTAAAATTATACGGCATGAACGGATTTTTACGGTTTTATAAAGCCTTAGTTTAATGAAGCTTTCTCCAAAATATTTCATGACTATTTTCAAAAAATACTTTTCTTTTAAAATTGCATGACATTTTGTAAAAAGAGAATGATTTTGAAGAAAAAAGGATATTTTCCTCAAGAATTCATTTCAAGTGTTTTATCAAAACCATTTTCCATCTAAGATGACATTATTTCATATGTGTATCATGTATCTATGATTTAAATGGTTTCACTTTTCTTATTATGAAATGATATCTATTTCTTTTATATGTATTATGTGACGATGGGATGATGTTTATGAAACCCATTTTATTTATTGTGTTATGCTGTGATGTATGATTTATGATTTTGTGGCACACGAAAGAATGATTTCATTATGAGATGGGTGGGACCTATATCTCCCTCCAATACATTGGGTAAAGATTTTATATCTCATGAGATAGACATGGCTGGAACGGCAGGTTAAATTGGTTCAGTAAAACAGGACTGAAACGAGGAGTAAACTCGATTCAGAAAGGGACTTTGTCCACTAAGATGGTCTTGGAAGCAATGCCTTGGCTACTATGGAAATCATTACATGTGCTTAATGGATTCCACAATTACATGTTTTATTCTCATGCTATTTTGTCATTATTTATGTTCCATTATGGTCTATGCCTTATGTACTTCCATGTTTTATGTCGTTGCTCAATATTTTTAATGTTCATGTTTTTTTAAGTTCAAATGTTTATGGAATATTTTATTTTATCCATGCTTACCCTTACTGAGCATTTGAGCTCACACTTTTTATGTTTTCTTTTCCCAGGATATAAATAAAGGTTTTAGGTAAAAAAAAAGGGGAAGATCTTTATGGGATATGTTGAAGATCTTTCACCACGATTAGAGGATTACGTTCCATGTTTCCAAAGACACTAAACTATTACAGTCCTTGTGTGTATGTTTTTGTTATGTATTAAGTATTCTGTTAAAGTAATGTAATTTCTATGTACGTCATGCTTTGGGTCTCTACAGTTGGTATTAGAGGAAAGGTTTAGTCAACCTTTGGAAACTATGATGCGAAAACATTAGTGAGATCCCTAGAGATATTTCTAAGGTATGTCTAGGGATGTCCCTAAGGATAAGTATACATATAGGATATAGCCCTCGAACTATGGTAACGATATTAGATTAAACCAAAGATGTCAGATATTGAAGTTACTCTACCTTTATTATGATTTTTGCCTCTCACACTATTCTTTTTGGGTTTTAGAAAATGGCTGGAAACAAGATGATTCACGATAATGGAGGATGTGATGGACAATGAAATGATATTCTTCATGAGCACCAAATGAAATGGGATTCGGAAGTCCAAACATCATTATTATGCCGAATCAGCAATCTCATAATATGATCAATAATGTAAAATTTGGTAAGTTTCCTGACTCGGCTAATAAGAGAAAGATGGAGTTTCATGATGATCATAGAGGAAAGAAAGTTCAATTTCCCCTATGTAAATCATGTGGGAAGAGGAATCAAGGAGAATGTTTCAAAGGAACTGGAAGATGCTTTGGGTTTGGAAATGAAGGAAACAGAGCCAGTAAGTGCAAATGAAAAGTTTCAGTTAACACCAGGGATGAGGATAATGGTATTGCTACGACATCAACAATGGTTAAATTTTTTAAATGTGGAATGTACGGGAATTTTGCAAACCAATGCCCTAAGGGAAATTCTCATGAAGAGAATCAGTATGATCGTATGGATCGTCTTTATGTTGACGATGATGAAGACAATACAAATGACATGAGAGATGAAAGAATTTTTGAAGATCGGTCAATGGTTTAAGAATATAGTGGAATGATTACATGTTTATCATGTGTAATGTTGTATAAGTAATCTCGTGGTACTATGGAATAAAGAGACATCTATGGATTGTTACACTATTTTATTTCCTTGAGTTTTGAAAGTGCATGATTAACAGTACCAGTATCCATGAAAGGTTATTCAGATATTTTTGGAATGTAGATGATATGCGCTTAATGAAGGGATACGGAGAAAATTAAATGTTTGATAGTATTCATGAGCTCATGACTGATATAAGGAGAAGTTTATATAATGGTTTGAGTATATAGAATTTTTGGATTTTGGTATGCGGAAGGAGTTAACTTTTGACAGCATTCATGTTTTCACTAAGGTTTAATGGGTATTCATTTTTCAAGAGAATACATGATTAAGGTATTCACATGATTGGAATGTGACCAAAAAGATATATGGGGGATAAATGATGGTATTCACATGCTTGGTTGATGACATTTCATGTAATTGTTTTCTTTATACTATGAGCTTGGACTAAAGTACTTTAGATAAGCCTAAAGATTGGAATGGATTATGTTGGACATAAGTTATTATTTTTTATGGATAGATCTTTTTTATTATTATTATTTATGGGATGTTATAGTAATGTAGTTTAAGAAAAAGGAAAACCTGCAGGATGGGCGATAGCCCATCGCGTCGGACAAGGATGTGGGAATCGAACCCACAACCGAAGTGCGACTGGCCTTTATCGCCTACCACTGGCCTACAGGAAGTCCCTGTTTAGTAGAAACTAGTTTTATTATATTAAGGAGTATAATATAAGAAGTATAAGTCCATTTTAGGAACCATATATGATTAATCTCACTATAGATGGACTTACGTATTTTTTTGATAACTTTTCTAACCTTTTGTTTGAGACAGATGGAATGACCCCTCATTCTATCACATGATCTGCTAACACATCACGAATGACAAATTCAACTTCATTTCTTTAAGAGATGAAGTGGATATTGTCCAAATAACGTCTAACGGTGAGACTATACCAAAATCATGAAAGTATTTTTTCTAATTCCAATTTCATCGACATTAGGGAAATGATCTTGAAAACCAAAAATGTTTTCCTGGTTCCCTTATATCTGATGAATCAGATGGTACCTTAGATCATCACAAATCAATAGCTTTGTGGTTTTTGTCTTTTTTATAGCCATGTTCTCTACCACTCTCCATCAGAACTTGATGGTAAGATTTTTCATCCATATCCATATTTTCACCTATGTTCTCCTACGTGGAAACCCAGTGATGTGTTAATTTGGGTAACCGTTACATTTCATACTTTAGTTTTTAAAGCCATGTTTTGGTATTCCTTTTTACGATGTGGGTTTCTATTAAAAAAACTTTCGAGTAGTAAACCATTTATAACCCCGACGAATTTCGAGGGAGAAATTCATTTTAAGGGGGGTAGAATATTACACCCCGAGATTTTATGAAAAATATTCCTTTAATTTCATTAATGTCTTATGTTGTATGCTACACCAAGACTACCTTGCACTATATGAAACACCATATTAGCTTGCAGTATATGCAACACTATTCTTGGATCGTGTTACACACAATTTTGATAATAGTTATTCTACACAACATTGAGTATATATATATATATTCAATGTATAAATGAAATATGGTTGGATTATGTTATACGAAACAATGAAGGATTCTTGCACAACAAAAATCGTTGACTTTCCTTGCATTACACGCAATCTTGATCTTCCTCGATAGTGTGTGTAGTACGCAATACCGAGTTTCACTAAACGAAATATTATTATAATATTATTATGAACTAGCCGTTATGAATAGTAATAACCAATTTTTGAAATTTTGTAAATTTTATTTTTCAAAATGGACTTCATTTTTGGATTCAGAATATCGAAATTAGGTTAGGGTGAAATTTTGGTACTTTTCGGATAACTTTCATATTCTGCTGAATAGTGAAAATTACTAAATTTTCTTTAAAAACAATTTTTTAATAGAAATAATTAATTATGATAAATTATTAATTTTGTTGGTTTAAAGTATATTTATAATATATTATTACAATTTAATACAATTTTGGTCATTGGATTTAATTTCACATTTAAACTAGACATAAACAAGTGTCAATCTTTTGATAGTTATTATCTCTTAAAAACACGCTATTTGTTTTGACGATGGGAATTAATTTTTAAATTAATTAATGCAGCTGATATGTTTTGAATTTGGTAAAATAGACATCATTTTTGAGTTCATAATATCAAATATATCTTAGGCCTAATTTTTGGTATTTTTCTGGAAACTTTCATTTTTTCATGAATAGTGAAACCACTAAGTGGTAGTTAAAAAAATGAATTTTTCATAAAACTTAATTTTGTCACTTCTGTGAGTGGAATTTCCAAAATCCGAGAGACACGGTTGATGTCAATAAATAAAATTTGGTTCAATGAGATGAAAATAATTTCTCGTGAATAGTGACTTTTTACTTTTTTTACCACGGTTAAAAGTAAATAGGGTAATTAAGGGTAAAAATGATATTATTATTACCCTAACACATGTCCTAATTCTATTGGATAAGTGTAATTCGACCAAAAACAACCTTAGGAATAATATATGACCATCTAGGCCCACTAGGATTAGATTTGGACATTTATTATTATTTAATTCAAAGAAAAGTTAAAAGAGTTAAAATCAAAGTTTATTTACTAAAACATTTTTAATATAGGGTTATACACAAGATAAATTCGATTTTAAATATTCATTAGAATGATAATAATATTTCCTACATAGTTATATTTTATTTATAATTTTTAGACATTAAATAAATAAATTTATATATGACACAATGATGATGTAGTAATTTACATAATAGTGAAAAATTAGAATAATTGATATTATAAATACCCAAATAATTATAATTTAGACTTTTTATGAATTACACTATTTTTCTAGGTTAATATGGAATGTTAGGATTGATTTAATTAACATTGGTTAAATTAATCATTCCGTTATGAGTTTCAAAAAAATCAACTATTGAATAGTGTCAAAATTGACATAAAATAATTTTTAAAACAAATATTATATTATTGATTGTTATTTTATTCCTAAAAATATAAAGTTTGGTCAATATACCTATATCATGATAGGTGTATCATTAATGGACCACTTGGGGGTCTCTTGGATTTATATGGTAAGTTTATTAACTATATAATATAAAAATACAAAGTGACATGGCAAATGTCAATCTAATTAACTAAGAGTTAAAACTAAAAGATAAGGTTAATATAATGACCTAAACTTGTCTAAATTCTATTGGATGATATTATTTCGACCCATCCCCACCTTAGCTTCAATATAAATCAATTTGGAGCTCTTAAAAACCGAATATGACTTTATAATAAAATAATATTTTTAGTTATTCCAAAGATGTCCCTCTCCTCCCTTATAAAAGGGCACCTCCTCCCTCTCTACCTCACACCACTTTGAGCCTTCAAGCTCGGCCAACCCCTGCCAAATTCTCTTCTCCACTTCCCTAGAAACATCCTCGAGGTTCTGGTCTTCTTCAAAGAACAATTTTAGTGCCCTAAAAGGAGATCTCAAAGAGGTGCTTCAAAGAAGAGGAGGTTCGGACACTTACGAAGCAAATCAGACCTAAGGTAAGTGATAATTATGCAAACCTCATTGTTATCCGAGATTGCATATTTGTATCTATTTACTGAGATATTTCTATCATCCACGTACATGTTTTATAAATGTGTTTTCATGTATGTTTAAATTCCTTTTTAACTATTCTTGACTTTTACTACATGGTATGTAATGAATCTTTCTTTTGTTTACGTTATGAGGTACTTTTTGACTTTTCCAGCAAAAGTACGAGAAGAATTTTTTTTAAACTTATACGGCATGAACTGATTTTTACAGTTTTATAAAGCCTTAGTTTCATGAAGCTTCCTCCAAAATATTTCATGACTATTTTCAACAAAATCCTTTTCTTTTAAAATTGCATGACATTTTGTAAAAAGAGAATGATTTTGAGGAAGAAAGGATATTTTCCTCAAGAATTCATTTCAAGTGTTTTATCAAAACCATATTGCATCTAAGATGACATTATTTCATATGTGTATCATGTCTCTATGATTTACATGGTTTCAATTTTCTTATTATGAAATGATATCCATTTCTTTTATATGGATTATGTGATGATGGGATGATGTTTATGAAACCCATTTTATTTATTGGGTTATGCTATGATGTATGATTTATGATTTTGTGGCACACAAAAGAATGATTTTATTATGACATGGGTGGGACCTATATCTCTCTCCAATGCATTGCGTAATGATTTTATATCTCATGAGATAGACATGGCTGGAACGGTAGGTTAAACTGGTTCAGTAAAACTGCACTGAAACGAGTAGTGAACTCGATTCAGAAAGGGACTTTTTCCACTAAGATGGTCTTGGAAGCAATTCCTTGGCTACTATGGAAATCATTACATGTGCTTAATGGATTCCAAAATTACATGTTTTATTCCCATGCTATTTTATCATGATTTATGTTCCATTATGGTCTATGCCTTATGTACTTCCATGTTTTATGTCGTTGCTCAAGATTTTTAATGTTCACGTTTTTTTAAGTTCAAATGTATATGGAATGTTTTATTTTATCCTTGATTACCCTTACTGAGCATTTTAGCTCACCCTTTTTATGTTTTCTTTTCCCAGGATCTAAAGAAAGGTTTTAGGTAAGAAAAAAGGGGGAGATCTTTATGGGAGATGTTGAAGATCTTTCACCACGATTAGAGGATTACGTTCCAAGTTTCCAAAGACACTAAACTATTACGGTCCTTGTGTTACTGATTTTGTTATGTATTAATTATTCTTCTAAAGTAATGTAATTTCTATGTACGTCAAGCTTCAGTCTCTAAAGAATTTCTAGTAGTTATCGATGTTTGAATGTGTGGAATCGTTGTCTCTTATGTGAGAAATTCATGGTATATACAGATCATAAGAGTATCAAGCACATTTTCTCACAAAGGGATTTGAACATGAGGAAAAGGACATAAATTGAATATCTCCATATGTTTTATTTTTACTGGATGTACACACCAGGTCAGGAAAATTCGTTGGGTAATCCATCAGGTAGAAAATCATATGCTCAGGTGGTGAAACAAGAATCTGGCCAGTGGCAGTTGATGTCAGATATAGCTGACATGTGGTTGGAATTTAAGGACCACTGTGATAGAGCAGTATTTTTTCTGGTTTTGTTGATTCCTAACTTGGGTGGCTCGGTTAAAGAGGCACAGATATATGATTCTGAGTGTGTGACCATGAGGTCAAAACTAAATGTTGGTGGGACCATTGAGGGTTAGAAACAGAATGGATATTCAGTTTTGTGTTTTAAGATTCATATGGTTGTACCAGTTTCATTACTTGAGTATATTCTCAGGGTGTATCTTCATTCAAGGTGGGTGGTTCATCCTGGAATTCAGAAAATTATAAAGAGTGGAAAGCACAGTTCTGGGGGGCTGGTATAAAAAAAAGAGTGGCTGAGTTTGTTTCGAGATGCTTGACTTTCCAGCAGGTCAAGGAAAATTATCAGAGGCCAGTGGGAATTTTGAATTCTTTACCAATCCTCGTTTGGAAATGGGAGAAAATATTGATGGATTTTGTCACAGGTCCCCCAATAATAGTCAGAAAGAACTATTCCATTTGGGGGATAGTGTATCATCTAACATAGTCAGCCTATTTCATTCCAATTCATGAAACTCATATGGTGGAGAATCAGTCAAAAATATATATTTGGGTGGTGGTAAAGAGGCATGGTGTTTCAGTTTCGATCGTATCCAATAGAGATAGGAGGATTACATCCTGTTTCTGGAAATCCTTCTTACAAACCCTTGGAACTAAGATGAACATGAGTTGAGCGTATCACCCTCAGGTAGATAGTCAATCTGGGAGGATGATACAAACATTAGGGGATATGTTTTGGATTTATTTCATGGATTTTTTTGGCACATGGAAGGAGCACATGTCGTTGGTTGAGTTCTCGTACGATAACAATTATCAGGAATCCATAAATATGGCTCTGTTTGAATCGTTGTATGGGAGGTCGTGTTGTTATCCACTATGCTTGGTGGAAATAGGTGAGTCTTAGATGGTTGGACAGATCCTTGTCTAGGAGAATACGGAGAAGATCATGTTAACCAGGAAGGGATTGGAGACAGCTCATAGTCATCAGAAATTGAATGTGGATCATCATCGACAGTCGTTTTCATTCGAGGTGTGTGATCATGTTTTCTGGAGGATCTCTCATAGGTTGGGACATTGTCTATTTGTGATGCATGGAATGTTATCTCCGAGGTATATTGGACCACTTGATATTATTGGGTGGGTCGGTGAGGTGGCTTATCATTTGTCTTTTCCAACTAGGTTTAGTGTGGTGCACAATGTGTTTCATGTGTCACAGTTTAAAAAGTATATTCCAGATCCCGTCCATGTTATTCGATTAGATCATGTTGATCTAGAGTCAGATTCTTTATTGGTGAACATTCCAGTGCAGTTTGTGGATAGGAATGAGAAAGTCTGGTGGCGGTAAAAGCATCATTTTGGTTTTGGTTTTGTGGGAGCATGGAAATATAAAAGAGGAAACTTTGGAGTGGGAGAAATAGATGGTCGTGCAATGGACTGAGCACTTTCGGCAAAGGGTGGGTTCAATACTGTCCAAGGATAGAATGTCCAATGGTTGGGAGAGTGTAGTTCCCTCAGTTTGAGTTATGTGACCCTTTTTTTGGTTCATTTGTGCTTTTTGAAGTGGTTTGTTGAATTGTAGAAACTTTTGGGGAAAAATATTAAAGTTGGGGAGGTTGTGCAGGGGTTCACATTTGGCACACATCTTGAACAAACCGTGTGGCCAGCCCAGGAAACTATGCACCCTTGACAGTGGGCTCCGCACAGGCAACGCAAGGTTTGTCAGACCGTGCAAGTAAGCCATGAGAAATCCCTGGGTGAGATAGTGGCAACCACACTGTTGGTGGACGGTTTTCCAAATCGTGCGAGTAACCATGCGTCCACATAAATATTGGGTTTTTAAGTCCCTGGCCACACGAGATTTCCCATTTTCCCACTTTCTTCCTCCCACTCATGGATCATGCGGGAGTTCTGGGTTTTTGAGGTTGGGTAGCTCCTTAACTTGTTTTGGAGGCAAATCTACAGGGTTTTTTTCGTGGATCGAAGGTATTTCTCCTCAGGTAAGTCCCTTTTTTGGTTCTTTGATGATTTGTTTAGGGTTATCCACCTCCCTCTCTTCTCTTCCTAGATCTACAAGGGTTTCATGTAGATCTAGTTTTGTGTAGAATTTTTGTGTTAAAGGTTGATATTTTTATGTTAAGGAAGGGTTTTCAATGTGGTTTTGAGGAGGCGTTCACCCAGTTTGGAGTACGTTTGGGAGAAGGGTCGATTTCACCTAACCCTAAAAGGTAGGTGGATTCCCTCTCGACTCCACTTTGGTAGAACATAATTCTTATTTATAATAAATTTGTTTTTCTTGAAATTAAATGTGGTATTGAGGTTAAAAATTGGTTAGAAATCTCATTTTGGATGTTTTTTAGATTCTTTTTGGGAAGCAAAGGTTTTTGAGTAAAATTCTCCTCTTGTGATTTTAAAATGGAGATTTTACAATAGGTTGTTTTGTTAAATTAATACTGCTGAATTTTGAAATTGTTCTTCAATAAATGGGTCGTTTTATTGAAATGTGAATTGGCATGTAAAAAAGGTGGAATGGTGTTTTAAATAAATGTTTGATTTATTGATGTGGTTCGGCATGTAATTGAAATGGTTAATTGAATGTTTTGGTGAAATTGGTGGGTTATATTATTGTTTATGGTTTTTCAGAATGTTGTTTCGAAGTGGGTGTGAAAGACCATAATAAAAATGGGATGGATAGTGGATGGAAGGGCCACCATCAACAGCAAGTGGGAGGGTAGTGCCACATGAGAGGATTGGTAGTGAATGGGATGGATGGTAAGTTCCACCATGGTTTTTGGTATGCTTTTTTGGTGATGTTATAGATGGTTATTATGAGTGAATAATGAAAATTGTAATTGTCTTGTGGCATTGTTGAATTTGTTTCCTTTCATGGCATGGTTGATTTGGCTTCCTTGTGTGGAATGTTTGGATTGTGGAACTTTTTGGCTTATAAAAAATTGGTATCTTGGTTTTTCATTATATGAAATGTTTTATATAAATGTGATAATGGTTTTATCCTAGTGTCATGTGTAGGGAAGTAACATGGGTAAAACATACTGAGTAGTTGTACTCACCCGCTACTTTGGCACTTTAGTGTCTTTGCAGATGTCATGTATCGTGAAGTGGGAAAATGTAAGGCGTCACCCTCTTTTAGTTGTGCATTGTGATGTTTTTCTTGAGCTTGGAGCTTGGAGCATGGTGTGGAGTTGTGGTGGTTTCATGGCTCGTGGTGTTTTTTTGTTTAGTTTCCACTATGTAATTTGTTGTTTTGTTGACATGTCTTATTGAATGGTTTTGGGGTTTGTGATGGAATTGATTGTATCACATGATTGGGTTTGAAAGTTCATGCATATTTAGTTGATGGTTGGTTGAGATGGGTTATCTTCTTAAGGGAAAATCATTCCCCATAGTTTCTTGAAGCCCAAGACATTTATTTCCATCCATTGGTGATTTGGGAGCGTCGCATAAGGCCATGTAACCCTCACCACCTCCTCAAGCCAATGAGGTAGGGGCGGGGTGTTAAAACAAGCATAGGCCAAGTCCTTACATCAATTTGATCAGAACCCGGAGGAGCTGAAAGAGAACATTGTTGACCTTAAATATTGACAGGATGATGGATGGAGTGACGCAATGTTTGATGAGTTGTCGAGCGGGAATGATTGATGGGCAGAGCTGCTTCATATATAGGGGTGTTTGGCATGGGATCTCTCTCGGGTGAATTGGCTGAAGGAGTGTAACAGTAACACTGGATTTTTTCACTCCTGTATTAGAGAAATGAAATGGTTGATTTGGCCAAATATATTACTTGAATATGGAATGTACATGAATGATATGAATACAGTGGGGAGCATGGCGCAGTCACTCTTTCGGGATATCCTTTTTGGTCCTAGCACGGGGATGTACATAGGCAACCCATATGTTAATTATGTTATTTGGAAGGTGATTCATAGATCCGTGTCAATACAAGATAATGAGGTAATATAGGGGATCCCAAATGAGGATGTGATATATATTTATATGATTCATTTGGATCCCGATAGTTTCCCAGGTCTAGATAATATTCTTAGATCATTCTATAGGTGGTGTGGAATGTGGTTAAGGGAGACATCATTTGAGCTATCCCAGACATCTTTTGCTGAGGGAGACTCCATTGGGTTTCATGTGTTGCTACCCTTATTATCATTCCAAAGGTCAAGGATCCCTCTACCCTTTTGCATTACATGATAGTCATGTTTTGAAATTTACCTTATACAATCCTTGCAATCATGAATAACCAATTCCTATGTAGATTCTTACTTAGATTGATTTCGATCGATCAGCACGTGTTCATTATGGGTCTCTCTATTTAGGAATATTTTTCTTTTGCGTAGGAGGTGATTTGGGAAATCAACTTCCAAACCCACACCTCTAATTTAGCTATCAAAATAGACATGAACAAGGAATACAATTGGATTGATTGGCGCTTTTTAATAGAGTTATTTATAAAATGGGTCTCTCATATAGGTCAATTGATCATCTATTCAGCTACTCCCACTCACCTTGAATTACACTATCATTTTGGGAAAGTCTTAGGGATTCTACACGGCCACTAGAGGTCTTTAGAAGGGGGACCCACACTCCCCAAGATTATTTATTCTAGTGCATGATTCTCTATACCTCCTCTTTAACCATGGTCTTTCAAAGAAGTTGTCCTCTCATACATGAGGATGCAGAACTTCCCTTTGATATTCCACCACATATTCACTGACGATACATTCATCATTATAAATGCTGGAAGTTCTCAGTTCGTGGCCTCAAGAGAATCCTCTATGAGTATTGCTTTTAGTGTTTCCAGCTCATTAATAACTCTAAATATAATGTTTTCATTAATTTCAAGTGTACTCTGAGCCGCTTTATCTCCATTTGTAGTCGACTGGACATGTAGTGGGGGTCCTTCCTCCTGGAGTATCTAGGCACACCTATTTCATCAGGAAGGGTGTGGGTATGTGATTTAGACTATGTTGTTAATAGGATTACTAGTCATGTCCTTAACTGGAAGAATTGGTATTTATCTTTTGTGGTTCATATTGCTCTTGTGAATAGCATCTTGTCTTTCATAACTATTCATGCCCTGGCCTCCACCAATTTCCCACAAGGTGTCATCAACACCATTGAAAAGGTCCTGAGCAGTATTATTTTGGATTCCCTGTATGTGGGGAAATGTCACTGTGCTTTGTGGGGATGAAAGGAGAAACCAGTCCGTTATGGCGGGATAAATGTTAGGTTCCTCTAGAGTAATATCTGATGCATGAAGTCCAATATCATATGGGAAGTTATAGAAGATCAAATTTTATGGATTATGTATATTTACCACATCATGGGGGTAATGAGAAGGATGATCAAGGATGTTACCCCCTCTTTTGCAAGATATTCTTCCATATCATCTATATCCTCTAGCAGAACTCTCATTGGACTATTGGCAAAGGAAACACCTCTTTCTGGTATCACAACTAGGTGTTAAGTTATTGGATTCTGAGAATGTCTTTCTCTAATGATTACCTTAAATGAGGCTAAGAGATATCCCAGGTTTTTTAAGGCTGTTTTGGATAAGGATAATCAGGATCTTCAATAGTCCATTCTGTTTAAATCTATCCCAGATAGGTGTGTCTTCACATAGTCTTCCTCGGGCTCTTTCAATACGATGGATTTCCACAACATGTCTCACATTTAGGACTATCAGTATAATTTTCAGGATGCGATATGGTGCAATATGAAACCATATAATATCAAATTCCTTATGTGGGGCATCAAGAATTTAGATATTTCTAGGGATAATATCATTATGAATATGGGCATTAGTTTTTTCTTCGTGGTGTTATTGATGCAATTACAAGCGGGTGGAGAGTATCAGTCACCTATTACTTGAATAGGAATGGGATCTTGAGTTTTGGAAATTATTTATAGGATGCACTGCTTTCTCATCTCTGTATCCAAGGGGTGATTCCTTTTTCAAGAGGTTGTTTCATGGTTCTCAGGAAATCTGTATCGAATGGCTAGAAAGATCAATGATTCTCAGTGCTGGGTGCTGGTTCCTGTGGCAAGGAAGAAACCAATATTGGTTCGAAGGATCTACTTCCACAATATTTTAGACCATTGTAAGGACCTATTTTCATTTGGTGGAAATGGTGTATCTTATCTAAGGTGGTAAGGATTCTCAATCCTTTCACTTTCTGTAGACCAGTATTCCCTCGACTCAGCCCCCACATATTAGTTCACCAGGAAGATGGGTGTGTTGGTGGACCCTTTCGAATGGTAACATGTTGAAAACTAATGAGTCTTATTTGTGAGGCATATTAATAGAATGGGGGTGTTTATTTGGGTCGGGGGGAACATGTTCCTTGCTTTCCCTTTGTCTTATGGAAATTGAAACCCTACCATGGCTGAGGCCAAATACATTCTCACCAAGATTCCTCTTTATATTCAGCAGAATAATGTTATTTCTCAGGCGGAGACTGACTATTTGATTATTCATGACTCCCTACATGGTAAAATAACCACCGCATGGTTCATTTCCTCCCTTTTATGACAATGTAGATCCCACCTCCTCAATTACATCCAGGTTACCCATACATGGTTTGAAGGGAATCATGTTTCATATTACCGTGCTGCTTTGGGGGATCAGAAGACTATCTACACTTTCATGCTTAACCCTATCAACTTAATAGCATAGAGAGTTAATTTGATTTGGGGGGATGATCTCGGAAAGCAATATTTTAGGCCCCCCTTACATTGGTTTCTATTGGTGTTCTCCTCCCCCCTTTTAATAAAAAATTGATTTGATGGATCAATTTATTATATGTGGTGTGTATTTATAATTCTCATTGACATATAATTTCCTGAATCTCATGATCATGATGATTTTGAATGTTTCATGTGCTAATTATTACTTTTATTGAGCAAAAACTTCAACTGATTAAGGATGTTGTGGAATTTCTTAACTGAATTTCTATTCATTGGGATAAATATCTATTTCATTAATTACGTCATGCTTTGGATATGTATAAAATTAATTTTTTTAATATATTATTGTATTTACACTCATTTTTTGTGGATTTATAATTAATACACAAAATCGATTTCATTTTTCCTAAACACATATTACATATGATGTCTACATTGAATGATATTCAAATTGCTAGATAAATAACATTAAATGTGTACCTTTTACTCAATATGGATACATGTTGATATGGATTCTTTGTTAATGAATTAAATATCACTCTCAAATATATATTAATTTTTTTTATGAAATAATGGGTTTGGACTGTATATAATAAATCATCACGATGCATCAGTAGTCTTATGAGATGAATAATGCAGCCAAATCAAATGAGTTTTTATCCATAAAGATTAACCCATCTTGTGAAAGGTCTTGATGTTACTGGTTCATTTTCTAGATAAACTAAGCCAAATAATTAAGAATTTTATTATGAATTAAATTTTTATTATCCATGAAATTTTTACTATGATATAATCTACTGATTTATTTCATTGAAAATGTATTGATTAAATGGAATGTGTGTTCTATTATCTTCTATTAAATATTTATTATTCTCTTTAAAACAAGAAATCTTATTGTTTTGGTAACTTTTACTTGGAATCTAATCTCACCATTTTAATTGTTATCTTTTCCATAGGTAATGAACATGAAATGATTGAATAATTTAATGGATGAGGATTTATTTCCATTTTTATATTTTATTTAACAATCTAATAAGGGTTCTATTTATGTATCTAGTTATTCATGACTACTGATCTATTTTATGCTTTGGATTTTTAATATTCTATCAATTCTAATATAATAATTTAATTCACTAGCTCTAGGAATCATGTGTTTGGGTTGTTAAGCCTATGGTTATGCCCCATAAATCATGTTTATTATATCCAAATTTCATGGTCTATTACAATATTATATAGTATTGAAGTGATATTATTTCACCTTATATCATGACATGTGGGAAACTCTAACTGTTAAAAATTATTTTTCATATTATATTTCTCCCTTTATCATGTTTTCTCATATTCTTATGATCTAAACCCTAATAAATGTTGATAATCATTCCCATACAATATTTTTGATCCAATCACATAATTAGGATTATATTCCCAATGTAATAAATATGATTATAACATTGGATATGTCTAGATGTATATGTAGGATGGTATAAATATGGTGAAACTTCAACAAGTTTTGTAAAACAATATATTTAGGTAGCTAAACTATAAGACACTAAAACTTTTTGTAATCATTTTTTTGTAAATATTTGTGTGATATGTTAATTAAACCATCGAATGAATGAATATATTATGTATCATTAACTTGGGTAACTACATCTATTATCAAACGAATGTTTGTGGTAATTTTTTTAGTTTAGAATAGTTAACATAGATTTTGTGGTTAGAGAGCCTTTGTGAAAACCTTAGAGTTGTGTATTTTTAGGAGTTGATAACCTGAAATGTTGGTAAATCCATGATTTTGTGGATTTCTCAGAAAAAAATCTTTAAATGGATAATGGAAAGTGGATAAAAATATGGCATAGATTCCCCTAGGGGTAATCACCCTAAAAAGGGATTGTTTGTTAATCGATCATAACCCTAATGCATGATGATTGGGATATTCAATAAACCCCGAAACATAAATTCTCAGGGTATATTCTTTTGTTTATCACATGCACAATTCCAACAAATATTAACAATCTATTTCTGAGTAACATTGATATATTAGGTTGAGAAGTTTTTGATAATCCAACATATATTATCATAGGTTAGAATAATATAGATATATGTTGAGCTAAAGTAATTATAAGTGAACATAATGATATAATTAATATAATTTATGGTCCAAACACATATATGTTATTGATTTTGATAATTAAAAAATATTATGGCTATTTCATAACTCTTGTAACCCATTTTTGTATTATTAATTTATTGAACTTGAATGATCCATGGGTTTGATGGATAATGTGGAGATTAACTCAATGAAAAACCCATCAGAATAGGTGATGGAGTGAAAAGTCTTGTGATAATTCCAGACCATTAATCATGATATATGATTAACAATGTGAACATAGTCATAGTCTTGACGAAACTGAATATGAGAAATATGGTGCCTCATAAATTTTTTGGTGTTGTCGATAATTAATGGAAAAGGAATCCATTTTTGTTGTGTCCCAAAATTCGGCCGATGTACCAAGGGGATGTCCTCACATGAATAAATAAATTTAAAGTGTAAAAAGATTTTCCATCCATATTACGATTATCAATGGGAAATAAATAGGTCAGACTCTAATGAGGAATCTATAAAAGTATATTTTAATACACCATTACCACATTAATTATTAAAATGAAATGTGTTTTGGAATTATGATAATTGATTCCCAATCCCCAGACTACTGATGAAAATTGGAATAAAAAACCACCACATCCATGGCAATAACACTTCTACTGATGGTAGGGCATAAAAGAAATTTTTAATTGTAATCTCGCCCTCCACATCATATTTTGGTGTATTTTAATATGTTCTTATAACCCTAGTTATCTTATGATGTTTTCCAAGAATATTAAATCACCACCCGAATAATTCCATATTTAGAAAAACATTATGTTGTATTAATATTTTATCAAATGACTATTTTAATGAGAATATTCTTCATGAAAATCATATTATTCTTCCATTATATAAATTTAATGTTATTTTGAAATAGTATTTTTCATCTCAATGTAGATGAAAAAATATATGGAATAGTGAGATACAATTTTACATCAACAAATGATATTCCATCAATGAACTGATTATTTTGGATCCCCATTAAAAGGAAATTATATAATATAATCCTTGGTACTGAATAACAATACAATCTTGGCTAAAATAGTTGAAAAAAACTAAATATTTTTTATAATACTATTGTATTGAAAAAATACATGTTTCTTATGTTTTAAATGGTTGATATATTCCTAGAAATTATTTCTTCATTTACTGTTAAATAGTGATATGATTTGTTGATATTAAAAATTGAGAGGAATATATTTATTTATTTAGGGGAATGTAAGGAATCAATATTTTAATATACTTTTTTCTCTAATAATGTAAAATATGTTTGATAGCATTTTAAACATATATTAATAAACTAAAATAAAATTATGATATGTTTAGAACATTAAAACCTGGTTTTTGAATTAGTAGGTATAAATAGTAGTATCTAAATTATGAAATATGTGAACATGTATATTTATATTAATTTTATAAAAAATAAATTTTTTATAAATTAAAAAATATTAAAATATGTATATTTTCATAATTGTAATTTTATACAAATTTATACAATTCATTATTATGTCTAAAAATCAATCTTTTATGCAATGTACTATTTACTAAAAAAACTAATTATAATATTTTGAACTAATAAATTTAAATAAATATAGTATTTATTGATAAATTATAGATTTATTAGCATTATATTATAATTTAGAATATAAACAGATAGTATTTTAGATTAGTATATTCTTAAAAAAACACTCTTCCACTATGGTTTTAATTTTATTTCAATATTTTATTTATATATTGTAGAATGATTAATTGACCAAAAACATAAACTTTATTAAATTGAACCATATATTCTTATTATTAATTTTTAATAATTTTTATTAAATAATTGATTATTAGTGAAAACTGAAATATTAAATTTGTACTAATATATCAACATTAATTATATTTCTAGTAAAAAATAAGGACATGAAAATTTATGAAAAAAATCACTTGAAAAAAATTATTTTATAATTAAATAATTATTTTTAAATATTTATTATCGTTAATTTCTATATTATTGATATTTTTTAACTCAGATAATACTTTTCGTAAAAATATTTTAGTACCCAATATATTTATTTTATTAAAATTAATTTTTAACACTTTTAGAAATTAAACTATAAAAATGATTTAGAATTTATAATCATTAAGTGAAAATTATCTAATAATTTCCACATTATTTTTAGTCATAAAAATTAGGTTTCATTAAATTCTTTTCCATAGTCGTTATATCATAATTTAGAAAAAGTAATAATTCGAGGGATAAAGGGATTGAGATATATGAAAAGTTTGTTTCTAAGTGAGTGCATGATGTATGATATGCCTTATATCAACCTCGAGTTGATTATTTTAAATTTTTTTAGAGCCACATGACTTGTTTAACGTGTTAACTTATATAATACGTTTAAAAATAAACAATAATTCTATTCTCATTAGTTATAAAATGGGTCACACTCCACCAATTCAACACACTCCTAAAAAACTTATTTCCCATAAAACCAGCACATTCAGTTTAACCTAGAATATTTTTTCACTATTTTGAGTCTTTTAAAATAAGATATTATCCTGTAAAACACCTAGTTGTTATTAAAATTTTTTTTGCATAAATTTAAATTCATTTATAGTTTTCATTTCCAATAACACCAAGTTTTAAGGAATGATGATATACGATAAATTTATTTTATTTAAACATAATTTTTATATCCAATCCATTAATATTCATTGTTCTAAAATTAAAATAAAATCTTTATAAACAAATTATAAAATTTTTAGATAAGGTAATAGAATTTATTTATAACAAATAAGTTTTTATTAAAGTCGTTATTTTCATAAAAAATTAACAAAAAAATGTATTTATCAATTTTTATGAAAAATTAATAAAATATATTTTTAAAACATTTTTACTAATTATTTTAAAATTTTAACTAAATTTCGTGAATCAAAATATTAAAATTATTATCTGGAATGTTATATAGAATTTTCAAAAAACCATTTTTTTCTGTGAATAATGAAAATAATGATTTTAATTTAAAATTTCTTTTTAGTTTAAAGATATTACAAAGTTACATGTTTTTGAAAAATGTTTCAAAAATAAAATATTTTAAATTATATTAAAATTAATCTATATTTTATCATTGGAATCAATTTAATTTTGATTTCTGATATAAAAACTTTATAATCATTTGATTATTTATTCTTTTGAAAACAGTTTTTTCATCACATTTGTGAGTTTAAATTTAAATTATATTTATCCAAATGTGTGATTTTTGTTTGGAAAAATGGGACAAATATTTTTAATAATAATTATTATTACATATAATAACTCCAAAAAAATTCATAGTTAATTTTAAAAATATTAAAAAATAATTGAAACAATTAAGGATAAGATAAGATTTTTCGTGTTACAAGAGGTGGTGATAAAATTTACTTTACTCAAATGTATATTTTTTATATGATATATTTATATTTTTGTTTAAAATAATTGTTTAAATATTATGTAATAATTATTATGTTTTTTGGCTATACGGATAAAATACCTAGGTAAATAAACAAACAACAAGTTACTACGTTAAAAAATAGTAATATTATGTGAAAAACAATTATAAGAAATAAAATATTCAAAAAATATACTTAATTTAATATTTGACTTTTATATTGAACATATCATACATTAACTAAATTAATTTTTAATTTGGAGGAACTTTGAATGAGACTAACTTCTTATTATTGGGTAGTTTTTTGTATTTTAAAAAATGTCACTCCTCCACATTTATAAAAGGGAAATTCCTCCCTTAACTTATTCATATCTATTAATCAATATGGATAGATAATACACTAAAAATTATCTACATAATATAATTATTCACATTCTAGAGTTACAGGACTTTCCAAAATACCAATCTTATAGTCCTTAATAAGAAATCTACGTGAGGCTTTTCGTAGTGAAGGTAATTGTCATTAATAGGATCATTCTTTTACTCATTATCATAAAAAATTATTCCATGTCCTAATAATTTCAGTATAAAAAAATTATATTCCATATATAGTGATTTTTTTATTTTTATTTCATAACCCATACCCATTTTCACTTCAATCACATGGGAAGAGAAATCATTTATTGAGAATATTGTAGACTACTGCCTAGCGAAAAAATATAATTCGTATTCAATAACAACCTATCATGACTTGATATAACGATTGATTTATTTTTAATATATGATATTTATGAATTATTCATACTCATTTAATTATAACATCACATATACCATCAGACATTGCATTATATAAGAATATTATAACTTTGCTCCTGTGTACCATGGACTTTCGCCTCATAGAGGAATGTGATTTATTTTTCAAGTACACTTTACTTATAATGTTATAAGGATAAATTTATTATATTTGATATATATAACATCAAAATTAATCTACAAATATAATATATTATTTAAGTTGTTTCTTTCTTCTCATCAATTAAAAGGAAGTAGCGTTCACGCGTACGTATTCCTTATCATCTCCACGAATGATTTAATTTATATTTTATCATTATCATTAATGGATTAAAATAAATAAATATATAAATAATATATATTATATTTTTATCACGGTTTTAATTTTTTAGGTGATGGATCCATGATAGAAAAAATGACCAAAAATAAGTGACCAAAACCGACATAAAATTGAAGTAGCCATTTAGCAAAATAAGATTTTGACAAGGAATTTTTAATAAATGGATAATAAATTATCACAATTAAATAATATATAGACTGATATATATATATTTATTGTTCATTAATAAATTTCTAATATACCAATATTTATAATACCTATATTTTAAACAAGTACAATGATAGTCGATTCTTAAGGTAAGGGAAATTTTTGCCACACTTTTATTTCTATAAGACACATTCCTTTTTTAGAACTTGTTTATTTTGTGTGGTTTATATAATACACCTTATTTTTTATGACTCAATTAATAATAATTATGGGATATAAAAATCCATATATTTATTTTCATGGGGATAATTATTAAAATGTTACCAATGTGTTAAAATAATTGTGTAATGACCGCATTATTTATTAGGATTGTTTTTTATTATACATAAAATGATGATACTGTATGATATTCATCTCAATAAAGTACCGATTCTTCATATCCTATAGTTACTTGTTTAAATTAAAATTATTCATTTCATTTTACTCTCTTTATATATTAAATATTACAAAATAATTTTTTGATGGAAAACATGAATTTATATCTCTATTCGGCAAAAAACCATTGGTTTTCCATTTAAATATTGTCTAAAAATTTTAAAAATAAAGCATTCACTATTAAAAAAAGATTTTTTCAAAGTTATTTATACTCATTTATAATTTTTAACATGTATTTTGAAATTAATATACTTTTCATTTTCAGAAAAAGGCTCTCATTACATTTAACTTAAAATGTGTAAGGATTGTTTGTATTAATGTGCATGACATGAATTGTATTTTCTTTCATCATGAATACTCAGGGATTTAAATATTCCTATAAAATGTTCAATGGTTAATTTCCATGAAATTTTTTTACTTAATAATTGATGATTTTTTATATTTTAAAAAATTATTTACAAAAAGAAAAGAATATTTTATTAAAAAATGTTTTCATGATATTTTTATTGAATTTATATTCGTCATCATCAAAAAAAAGTTCTTTTATTTGTGTTTTTTGTATTTGATACTATTGTACCATCCTTATAGTTTCACCAAATGGTTAATGATTTTTATGAATTTATTCTTATGAAATCAATTTATTTTCTATTGGTTATGCTATGTGGAATTGATGACATGATTATGAATCCCAACTACTTTATATGTGTTATTCTATGATTAAATACTTAAGAAAACCATTTCAATTCTTGGGGTAATGATTTCAAGAATTTTTATTGATCATGTAGAATATAAATGAATTGATTATGTGACTTTTGGGACATACGTCTCCCTAAAATTCATTGGTAAAAGATTAATGTTCTATGTGCTCTGAAGTTACATAGGTGGTTATCCCAGGCCCAAAAATGTTGGTACATAGAGGTTATCCAAATCCTAAAATATAGGGTATATAGGAAGTCATCCTATTCTAGAAAAAGAGTGTACAAAAATGGTTATATGAATCATGAACCAGGTACATGGGAGGTTAATCAAATCATGATATGTTGTAAATGTCTTGGTGGGTAGCATTGACATTATATTTTCTATGCTTATGTGTGTGTAAAAAAATTATGTGATATGTCTGTGATATGATCTCAAGGATCATGTTCATTTATTTATCTATTATTATTATCTTATGAAATACCTATATTTATTACATAACTCATGATTATGATCTACTATATGTAGGGTATGTTTTTAATTTTTTTCCCATATACTCATACCCTTATGATCATGTTATTTTGACATCTCTATTTTTAAACTTACTGAGAATCTATGATAGGCAATATTTATGTTTCCTTTGACGTAGTTATAAATATAGGTATTATGTAAGATAATTATAAAAATAGTTATGGTAATGAATAACTATTTGAGATATAATTAAGTTCATATACAAACATATTATTTATGTATCGATGTTTCCAGAGGTGCTAAACACATATGATTCAAAGATAGATCGTTATGTTATGCGATGAATATTCATCTATTAAGATTTTATATTTATGTATAATAACTTTAAATATTTAAAGTTTTTATCATAGAAAGGTTTAGTTCACCTTCTCTAACTATGATGATAAATCATTATTGATATCCCTAAATACATATCTAACGACATATCTAAGGACATGTCCATCAATAATAAAATTTATAAGAATTTTGGGGTAGGATATATTGAGTTGCTTCAGGGAAATTACATCCCTTATTAGATACTACAAGTGGTTATGGATCTATAAAAGTTATACGTTGATGTAATAACGCTAAAAATGGTAGGCTAAGTTGGAGTAAAATATCTCCAACGTCACAACATGGGACATGTTACACAACTGGTCTAACACTCCCATATGATATGCATCATAAATTCATATACTATTTAAGAACCATAATAAAGTATTTGAATATATAATTTCCATAAATGACATGGGTTAAGGATCGTGTGTTATTTATTTTAAATAAGGTTTTATGATCTAGATATATAATTACTGATTGATCACTCTGATCAATGATTAATTATAGTCTTGTTGACTATTTTTGTTTAATAATTTGATTAAAGATAGAATGAAAAAATTATGGAGATAAAAGTTATTCTATAATATTGATGTAGAATATTTGAGCATAGTTATATGAGATCATGTATATCATGAATATTTTCTATGTATGTTTGTTTTTTTCCACATTTATGATATGTTGAATTAATCGTGAAAACCTGTAATGTCATGATGATCATATCTCAAGTCTATCAAACATCCCTAGATGATATTTGTGGGAATGTGTTTCATAAAAATATTATTATTCATCATGTGGATGAATTTTAATTTATTTTAATATTGAATTTCCTTTATCAATATAAATCCCACATAAATTTTGTAAAAAGAGAATCCAATTTTCATATTCAAAACCATTCTATGACTGTTTGTTATTATGATGATAAAATGAATATCAACAAGAAATTTCACCCAATATATGGTTCTTGATTCTAATTCAAAAGGTGTTATTATGTTATACGGTTTTTGAGAACTAAATATTGGGATATACCAATTGTATGGTAGTTTTGTTATGTATATCCAAAATAGATTCCTAGTATTATACATAATCATGATGTTGACACTTATGTTAATGAATTTTTATTGAATGACCACAATTGAGTAGAAATAATTAATGAAGAAAATCCATGAGAATCATGTAAATGGATTTATTTATCCCATTATGTCCCCTTGGGGTGAACATTCACTTTTTGTTAAAAAAAAATTTAATTGATGTCACTTTTCATTAATTATAAGGAATTGAACAGAAACACAATCATAAATAAGTTTCCACTTCTACATTTGGATGACTCGTTTGATCAAATATGTGGAGATCAATAATTTTATAAAATAGAAATTCATTATAGATATCATCAATTGTTGGTCAAAATGGATGTATAATATTGATGACATTCCATACATGGTATGGATACAATTAATATATAGTGATTCTTGTTGGTCTTACTAATTCCCATAATATCTTCATCGATTTAAGGAATATTTTCATTAAATATTACCCATATCAGTTGGTGGTAATATTTATAGGATATATTCATATCTATTTAGAGAGAGAGAGCATGAACATTTCTTAAGAATTTTTCTTAGGAACCTAATGTATGATTAATAGTTTGTAAAATTTATAAATTGAGAATTTTAGAATTTTTTTGGATTTAGAACATATAATAATAAGAGAGTATATATTGATGGATATATCAATGATAGATGTTATTTAATTTATTAATATACTAACCACTATGACTAAGATACATAGATTTCACATCTTGGATGGATATTATAGATGGTTTGTGGAGAAAATATTTGAAATATACAGTCTATTCACCATTTTAACTTAGAAGGAATCCAAGTTCCTCTTCATAGATCAGTATGAGGAAAATATCATCAAAAAAAAGAGAACATTAGTTAGTGTACCTGTGATTCCATAACCCTATACTAGGGAATGGTGTTAATCTCTAGTAATTCATTCAAGAAAATATTTGGATGTGTTCTCATGAAAAATTAAATGGATATAGATTATGCCTGATGACAATTTAAGGATCATAAGATAATTACCCAACACAAGATTTGGAGTTATCTATGGAAATTTTTTCACTAATGATATGGAGGAATTATATTTACAGAGAAAAGTGTGATATATATATTGATCACAAGAATTTAATCTATATATTCTCATAAAAGGATTTTAACATCTCTAAGAGGAGATGATTGGAGATGATTATATATTATTTCTTCTCAGTACATTAACTCCTTAGGAATGTAAAAACAAAGGAATATGCTTTTAATAAAAATGATCATCCTAGATTATTCATGATAAGGATAAAAACAAGATCCTATATTTCTTTATTTCAAAATGATAGATCTTAGAATATTAAATGGAGGGGATACATATTATATTTTCCAAAAAGTGTTCAAATATCTATCCATTTAAGGAATAAATATATGAAGAATGATGATATGAAACATTAAAAGAAGGTGAAAATTGTTACTTGGTTCAACATTGATTATTATGGAAGGTTAATACTAAATAACCATATATGTGTTCCATCCATACTAGATTTAAAGAAGTTGTTAGAAGAGGCTTATAGTTAATCATTCTCTATTTATCCTATAATTATGAATATGTATAGGGATTTTGAGGATGATTTCTTATGGGAATGAAGGAATAGAGATATAATAAAGATTGTATCTCAGTGCATAGTGTGTCAAAAATTATGATTGATGGATAGAAGTATATGAATATATTACAAACAACACCCATACAATAATCAAAATGGGAAAACATTGCCATGGATTTTGTCATCGGACTCCCAAAAATGTCTGCATGGCATAATATTATATGTCCTGTAGTCGATTTCCTTATGATTTCATAAAACATTAATTTTTTTAGAGTATATTTAAATCTGGATCATCCTTCCAGGATAAATGTAATGAATTTTCTAGGTTTACAAGGAGTACCACATTCTATTATAGCTGATAAGGATCTGATGTTTTCCTGGATGTTATGGTGAAGTCTTTAGTGGACTCTAGATAAAACATTTAATTTGTTAATTGTATTTGATCCCAATAAATATTTTTAGTCTAATAGAAAAATTAAATCCCAATATGATATTTTGAGATATTATTATATGGATTTAAATGCTGGTTGGGATCAACACCTTCCTCTAGTCTACTTTTTAAACAACAATGGCATACACTCAATCATTCAAATGAATCCTTTTGAATATTTTTATATAAGTAAGTACATAAATAGAATTTAATGTGAAAAGTTGGAGAAGAAAATATATAAAGTCATTTTCTAGTGTTAGAAATGGTAGATAAAGTTAGAACCATTTCGCATCACATAAGGGTATTACAATGTTCAAAAAAAGATATAATGATAATCATTCATGTGATCTGGAATTTAAATTTTGTGAAAATGTGTTTTTAATAATTTATCTTTGGAAGAATGAAATGATCTTTTAAAATAATGAAAAACAATGCCCTATTTATATCAATAACTTTCCAATAATTGATTGCATTGATATGTTATCTTATGAATTGGGGCTTCCATTATAAAACTCTTAATTCAATGATGTGTTCCATTTATCTATCACAAGGAAGTATATACCTAATCCATCTTATTTACTGAACACAAAGGATGTACCATTGGATCATGACCTTTTTTATGAATAATAACTAGTGGAAATTTTAGAACAAATAGATAATGTGTTGTGAAACAATACCACACATCTGGTCAAAGTATTAAAGTGAAACCAACAATTTTACCAAGTTATATGGGAACCTAAATATATGATGAGGTAGATTTATCACTATTTTTTCTCAGATTGATGAGATTCAATGGAAACACTCCTTTCAAGGGGATAGATTTTAACAACCATTGTTTTTATTAAATTGGTTTTTTGAAAAAATTAAATTTCTTTGATAGTTTGTGTTACCCAAAAAACCATGTTTTAATGAAAAACGATATATTACTAAAAATAAAATTATTTAAAAATTATCCGTATAACGTATATTATATATTGGATATTATGAATCGAAATAAAAACATTTTCAAAACTAATTAATTTTTTTAGATTAATAACATATATTTATAAATCATTACTTAATTTTCAGTGAAGTCTTTGTTTTCTCAAAATATTCTTTTTCTAAAAAGAAATAAATTTATTACTTTTGTTAAACAACAAATATAAACAATTATTGGCACATTGAAAAATTCATTTTAAAATTTTTACATCTTTTCTATGGTAAATAATTTATTATTATCTTATGGTAAATCTTTAAGAATTTATATCATATATTAATTTTTCAATTAATAGTGAAAAGAAATATATTTACTAAAAACATCATTATAGTTTAAAGAATTTACAAGGTTTTATATTGATTAAAAATTAATTACAAAAATTGGTCAAATTATCTTATAATTAATCACATTTATTTCATTGGAATAAATTTAATATTTAATTTTGTTTTTAAAATTATTTATACATTTGAAAATGTTTTCATTAGAAATGTGTATTCTTATCACATATCCATGATAAATCTTTAATGAAATAATAAAAATTCAATTATTTGAATATGGATTTTTTTAAAAATATGTAATATGTTTTTAATTAGTATTATAAAATTTATCAATATTAATATTTTTTCATGATGAAGAATATTGAAAATATAAATTTGATCTTGCGATTACGTTTAAAATATTTTTATGTAAGGTACTAGAGTTGAAGATAAAATTAATTTTAAAAATATATAGAAAATATATTCTGTTAAATTAATATTAATGATTATAATAACATATTTCATATTATCTAACATGGACCATTTTATTTTTATTCATAATGGATAAATCACATAGGTAAATAAATGAAAAACTAGTTACTGAGTTGAAAACAAATATAGTAAAATTATGTAAACATAATGGTTGAGGAATAAATTATTTAAAAATGATTTTTTGTGTGTTATTTGTGTTCATAGAATTTATTTTCCTTAAAATACTTTAATTATCAATTTTTTAGGCACATGGGGTGAGAATGACTTCGTATTATTGATTTGTTCTGGGTATTTACAAAAAATCCACTCATCCTCATTTATAAAAGGGAACATCCAACCCTTAATTATTCTTACCAAGACCTTTTCATGAATTATAACAAAAAAAATATATCCCCAACATATATACCCACGTTATACTTTTTTTTCATCCAAAACATCAATCCTATGGTATTTAATAAGAGATCCAAAGGTGGGTTTTCTATGTAATGTTTATTGTGTTCAGTAAGCTCTTTATTTTACATGTTATCTAACCTCCATCATTAAATACCTAATAAATAAAATAATATTTCTTAAATATATTTCATATTAATATATTTTATTATTTTTAGTTAATAACTTGTGTTCATATCCTATTCCATAAAATGGGAAAGGAAAAGTTCAATCAAATGTAAGGCGGACTACAACCTCGTAAGACGATGTAATTTTTTCACCATCACCACCTTTAATAGCTTGATATAAGGATATATTTAATGTCTAAAATTTTTAAAAAAAAATACCTATATAATTCTAATATCAAATATACCTTTTTACTCTAAATTCCATGGAATTACGATAATGTCACACATGTGTACGAAAAACCTCAGCCTCGCAATGTGATGTGATTCATTTATCAATTATGATTTACATGGAAGGTAATAAGGTTGAATTTAATATATTAGATATATATATATATATATATATATAATAAATCAAAATCAACATTTAATTGTAATATATTATTCACCTTCATTTCCTTCCATTAGTCGATAAATGGAAATAGTGTTCATGCACGCGTATGGTCTACCGTCTACATGAATAGGATAATTAATTTTCTATTATTAACATTTATGGATTACAAAAAATAAAACTATAATGAATATATATAATATTTTTATCATTTTAAAAATAAAAAATATTATAGAACCATTATCAATATAAATGTACCGAAAAAAACCCAAAACAGACATGAAAGAAAAGTAGTGATTATCCGAAATGTTATTTTAACAATGAATTCTTAACAAACATGCAATAAAATGTCATAAGTAAATCATATATTCTATGATATATATATCTTTGTGTGTGTGTGTGTATTTATTTTTATTTAATATATGTACAATAAACCTATATTTATTATATAGTAAGTTTGATCATGTATAATTGAAGTTGGCACTTAAAGTAAATTATTTTTCATCTCACATTTATCTCTGTTGGAAAATTTTCATTTTCACCACTTCATTAATTTTTCTGGTTTACATAATATCCCATCAATTTATTTTATAATTATTATCATAAAAATTATGTGAAATGCATGTCCATCTAATTTTTTTTATTTCAGGGGGATTCCAATTCAAAAGTTACCAAAATAGTAAATGTTTTATAATATATTATCATTTTTATTTGGATATTTTATAATTATGGTTCCAATTATAATATTTGAGTGTATAACTCTCAAGAAACTCTTAGATTTTAATATCCTACTCTTATATAATTAAATTAAAAGTTTCACTTTCATTTTCATTTTATTGTATACTCAGTATTCCAAATTATTATTTTTAAGTAAAAACTGAATTTATTTCTCTCATCTGGGAAAAATAGTTTTATTCCTAGTCTATGTATTCTAGAAATATTTTAATTAATTTTTTCACTCTAAATGAATGATTATTTAAAAAAATTAACCTTATTTTATTTTTTACATAATGGTTTTCACGGAATACTCTCTTCATTTTTTGAATAGGTCTCTCTTGACTTTTTACTAAAAATGTTAGAGGAATATTTGATTTAACATATATGTCATGGATGATATTTTCCACCATAATGTATTCTCAATTATTTAAAAATTACTTATCAACGATTATTTTCAAAAAAATACATTATTCCATAAAATAGTAGATTTTAAATAAGTTTTTTCTATATATAAAGGATGTTATCCCCAATAAATTTTAAATGATATTTTTACGAAATATATATTCATCAATGGAAACAACTATTATTGTAACTTTTCCTTTTCATGGGATATGATATAATTGTACCATATTTGTTATTTATCTATTTTTTATTATGATGAAGGGAGGTTAATTAAAAACATTCGTTTTCTATTGGTTATGATATTATGAATTAATGATATGATTATGAAACTCATTTCCTTTATGTGGGTTCTTCACTGATGAAATGTTTATATAGACCATTTAATTTATGAGTTTATGATATTGTGAATTTTTTATGATCATGTGGTACTTAAATATATAAATTATGTGTCAGATAAGACCAATATTGACATAAAATTAGTTTAATAATGATTAAGGTTCTATGAGCACATAGGGTACAAAAGAGGTTATACCATTGTTAACAAAGGATGTACACATGAGGTAATATTAGTCCTTAACAAGGGTACATGATAGGTAATCATAATAATTAATAAGGGGGTACAGTAGAGGTTATCGTAATACCAATGCTATTACATGGGTTGTTATCCCTAGCCTAACTTACTCTGAATGGCTTGGTTTGTTTCCTAGAAATAATATTTCTTAATATTATTTGCATGAAGTTCCACTTTAGTTTTAATTTTGTTATTAACTAACTAAAATTAATGATAATATAAATATTAAAAGTGTATTGTATTGATTTAATTAATTTCATTATTTCTTTATTTTATGTGAATATATATTTTTTAAAAACATTTAAATTAAATAAATTTAATTAAAATATTGTTTTTATATATTAAATATAAAATTAATTAAATAATTCTAAATTGCTATTATAATTATTTTACAGTAACTTTTATTTTATTAAATGATTTAAAATTAATCAAAATACAATATTTTCCCTAGTGATTTTAAGCTGTTAATTAATATTAAATATTGTATTATATAAGAAGAATTGATCTTTTATAATTAATAATATGAACCATATATTTTAAAAATATTGTAAACAAATTCTGAGTTTAAGTTGTGTTTTAGCTCGTCACATAATATTTTTTTGAAAATAATATAAAAAACTATTCTTTTATAAATTTTATATCATAATAATAATTTATTTGAGCTATATTTTTAAAAAAATCCGATTTTATTTTATCCTTAATGTATAAATTAATTATATTTAATAACTATTTGTATTAATAAAACCAAAACTGATAAAATTAGGGAATCTTAGATGTTAAAGAATCAAATTTTTAAAATGATAATATTTCTGTGTGGTGGATGTTTTAATAAATAATTATTCCTCTTTAATCCATTTTTTTAGTTTTGAGGGACTTTAGGTTAGTTAGACCTCAAATTAATGAATAACTTTTGGTATTTACAACAGTATCACTCCCCCTCCACTATAAAAATGAAAGCACTCTACCACTCCCTCAGACACTCAATCTACATTTTCTTGACCAAAATCAACAAAAATAGCCTCCCAAAATCACTATAATATATTTATTATCCAACCATTGGTCAGTAATCAAACCATTTAATCATTTTGGTTCAACCCAAAAGGAGTTACTCGATTAAGAGGTAATGTCTTCTCTCAAGATTTGTAGTATCATTTCTATTATCCCCACCGTAAATATAATTATTATATGATTATATAATAACAACAGTGTCATTAATTTACTTTTACATTTTGATGTATTGTATTATAAAAAAAAATATACACACCTTCATCTAATGGGTAATTAATATATCATTTCTGTGTATGGAGAACTACTACATCACGGAGAGATGTAGTACATTTTTTCTTTACCAACAATAATGGTGGAAATTCAGATGTATAATATATTTATAATTGAAAAATATGATATTTATAATTTCACCATACTTTAAATATTTTTATTGCATATACCATTAATACACTCCATTTTGAGTTAATACGATCACATCATTTGGGGAATTGTGGACAATAGCCCCTTCGAAAAGATATAACTCATTCAATATATAAATAGAACATATTTTGGATGATTTTAATAAAAAATTTAACATATATATATATATTATTTGATACAATAATTATGAAATATATTTTTAGAATGTGTTTTCATTCTTATAATCTGACAAATAAATGAATGTAGCGTTCATGTTTTCGTATGACTTACCGTCTCTATGAAAGTTATGTTTTATTTCCTACCACCAAACAATATGGACCATTATAAATACATATATATGGAATATATAAGATAATTAAGTTATTTTTTACATTTTGGATATGATGAAATCATGATTTAATTAATTGGAACCACAAATCACAAGGAAAAACATACTAGATTAAACAAGGCAATTCACACAAGAAACAGTTAAAACAATGAGAGACTATTATAAAATGGGTAATTAAATGTTGTATGAAGTTAACAAATGATTTTATTAACAATATTATTAATATAGTATATGTTATTATGATTTTTAAACCTTTATAATGGATTATGGAGACCACACGTCAAATTTATGGTTAAGGAAATAGATTCCATCTCAATTTACATACCATTGATACTTATTCATGTTATGCACCAATTCAATTTTATATACTATATTTGCTGCCCTTTGAAATATTATATCATTAATCTTGTTATTATCATGATATTCTATTATTCATTTATCTAATGGGATATTTTTATTTAAATATTTCAATGTATTATAGGGCCAATTAAAATGTCTAAACATTAGTTTCCCTTGAGAATGTTATAATGTCAACAACCCTTGTTGTTACATAACCTCGTCTAGGGTATTATTGATAAATCCATTTTTTAATTCAATATATATATATATATATATTATTGGGAAAAAAATATCTAAATCAATTATTTAATTCAAGGAATTATATTTAGAGGTAAGACCTGAGTTCAGGATCATTTAATGTAAACCCTACAAGTTGGGGACCAGTTAATAAAAGCCCCAAGATGCATCGATACTCTCATAGGATGAAATAATGATAGAAAAACATGTTCTATTTGTAAACATTTTGTTATAAATTATATTGTGAATGGTATTAGAAATATGATTATGGTTGGACAACCCAAATTGGTTTGTGGCCATTATTTTTTAAATACTCTTCTAAAAGGTCTTGATTGTAATGGTTCCACGTAACTAGGGTGTCCAAAATATAAAATTTTCCATTATTGATAATTTAGTGATTATCATTATTTATCCATGTTATTTTTCATCTATATATCTATGGATTCACTTCTTTTTTCAATTAACTGATTAATGGAATGTGATTTATTTTCTTAACTATCCATAATGATATTTTCTTATCATGTTATTTTAATGGTATGTGTTATTAGTTTTTTAAATGAAAAGGTTGAATCACTTACATTGATTAATTTTTTTATTATTCATTACATACCCTTACTATGCATTTGAGATCACCCATATTATGTTTTTCAGAGGATTGTAAGAAGAAAACATTTAATAATCTTTAAATAATATAGTTTATTTATTTTATTTTGTGTCATGTTTTATTTTATTTTTAAAATTTATAGTGGGTATCATATATGTAATATGGATTTCCATGTCATAAAAACTACTCAGTCATTTGGAATTGGATTGATTTTAATAATTCCAATGTAATCATGTAATGCATCAGCTTAGAGCTTCTAAGGCCAGTGGATTACGGTTGGTATCATAGGATGTTTAGAAACAACCATGGAAACTAGATTTAGAAAATATAAATTATGGTCAATAAAACAAAGATATATTTTGAAGGTAATTATATTAAAATATACTAAAGTTTTTGTAAGGTAGATATTATTTGGTTATTCTTAACAAGAAATACCTTCCAGGATACTGCTAGTGGATATGGTTGTGGCACAAATGTACCTTGAAGTAATAACTCTGACATGGTTTTCTGAGCCTGAGATGGGGTATCCTGGTACATGATAATGAGTCTAACTCTTCCCTTGGTTTGACAATCCTAGTGGATATGCCTAAGATAATTTACATTTTATTTACCTACCATTAGGATGAATTTAAATTTAAATATGTCCCGAATGTAGCTTAGGTTTATGATTCTATGATTTATGATACATACATTTATGTTATGTACTATACCATATTTGGAATTAAATATTATTATATTACGAGTTAATGAAGTATATTCCATTTTTTAAAATGTGTCTTAGTATAAGGAATGTGAACTTTTCCTATGCTTGATATCTAATGATTAATGAGTATTATAACATTCACCGTCTTAAGAAAATAAATATATATGGGAATTAATTTCCCAAGCATTATCATTATTTGAGGACGTATTATCATTTGATAATGGTATAGGTAAATAATTCTACATGTATAATAGATTTTGAGGAAATAATGATAACAACAGGAAAACTATGAACTCTATAGATTTAGGGATTAAGGAAAATGGGTATTTTCATGCATGTGATAATTGTTGAAGGAACCACCACAGTACATGCTTTAAGTGAGAGAAAGTTTTTTATGAGGGTGGAGAAAAATGCCACCATGTTTGGAATGAATGTGAATGAAGAAAAATTCCAATGTATAATGCTTCAACTACATGTATACATGGAACTATTAAAATCAATTTCTCATGCGTCATATTAAGATTCCCTAAAAAAGGTTACTATATCATCTTTAAAATTTTACCGTTACCTCATATAAAGAGAAATTATTAATACTCCTATTTATGAATTATATCTTTTAATAATTTTATTAGAAACATAATATTTTTATGTATTGCGGATTATATTATAATTGTACTTGAGTACATTTTTATTAAGGATTAGAGATCATATATTTAATAGTACCAATAAAAATTATTCATAAGAAAGATAAACATTTTAGAAAACACATAATAAAGGTAATTAAAACCATTAATATGTTCATGGTATGGAGACAATGATGCATAAATTATATATTTGGACACTTGATGACTACCATGGATCTTATTAAGGACTTTTGGATTTATGGAATATAACCAATAATATAGGTCATACTTAAGGAATAAAAAATATTACATTCTTCCTATATGGTTTTATGGTAATTAAATTTATTTATATATTTCAAAATGATACATGGAGAACATTTTCACATATTCAGTGTATAATAATACATGTAGACTGAAGGCTAAAGATATGTTCATTTTGTAAATTGAGTGATATTCCATCAAAAATGTTTGGATCATAATCTTTTAGAAAGGTTATCTAATTATAAAATGGTTTAGTTTAATAATTGGATGTCATTTTAGGGATTGAAAAATTACATCACTATATGAAACATCATATGTAAGAGATGAAGTAGAAATAGTTCAAGGCATAATTAAATGAATACGTTATGTTAATAGAAATTATATATTTTCCCATATTATAATACAGTGAAAAAAATAATTTACTAAAGAGAAAACTGGTTTTAAAACAAAATATTTATCTTATCATCTTCATTCTACATGATATCAATTTCATTTATTCCAACCTATGGATTATAGGGGTCTTGTAGACAACATTCATCTAAACACATTCTCTACCACTCTCCATTAGAAACTTATTTTAGGAATTTTCTTCAATATCCACGTTTCCATTTCTATCCTATGTTATCTAACTATGAAACCTAGTAATATAGACATTTTACTTTCCATTATCTCTTATTATTATGGTGTTCTACTAACACTACTCATAATGTGAGTTTTTCTACAATTGAATTTTCAAATATCAGTTCCATGATTTCTGAGGTGATCTTTAAATATTGAGGACACATTTTAAATTGTATTCATTAAATGTAATACCAAAATCAATTTCTACATTTAATGTTATAACTAATATAATTTTATATCTCTTTATAAACAACAGCATGTTAATCTTACACTATACACAACATTGTGTTATATTACATTACATGTATGACAAGGTTTTACATCCTTCCAATGGTTCACATTTTTAAAAAATAAATTTTAGAAATTTTATATATCTTATTTGTCAAGATAAACATTATTTTTGAAATTTAAATATCAAATTTATCTTAGATTTTTATTGAGATTATTTATTTTCTGATGAATATTGAAAATTACTACAATTTAGTTAAAAATGTTATTTAGTTTAAATAATGATTACTGTTATATTATATTTTATGTTTGTTCTGAAATTAAAAAATAAATCAATTATTAATATATTTATCTAATTTAGATCATTGGAATCATTTTAATATTTAAATTAGATATAAAAACTTATTGCATTTTTTAACATTTTTACATTAAAACACTTCTTTCTAGCCACACATGTAGTATTAGCGTTAATATTAATTTTCTAACTTCTATGATTTGAAATTAGAAATTTGTAAATACAAGGTTTTAATTAGTACTATATTGTTCTTCTAATAATATCAAAATATTTTTTTACCAAAAATATTAGTGACATGGATTGAAATTAGTTATTGTAATTATGTTATGATTATGGTTTATACAGGACTAAACATTAATATTAAAGGCCAAAATGACATGGAAAAATTTCTAAAATTCATTAGATGAAAATAATTAGATCATTTCCTCACTTTTTAATAATTACATGGGGAATTTTGATATTATTAAAAGGACGTTCGACATATAAAATGTTACAGAAAAAGGAAAAAAGGAACATTACGTACCATTAACATTTTTAAAACATTGATATATGTAAAAAACCACACATTTTATATTATCAATATGATTTATAAATAAAAATGCATTATTTTTAACATTTTAATTTGTCAATAATATTTATATATGCTTTAGTAACTAATAATGATTAAGAAATACCCACGTAGTGATTATTTAGTTAGTAACTATCTAAAATAAATGATAATATATATATTAAAAGTGATGTGTATTGATTAAATTATTTTCATTATTTATTTATTTTAGATGAATATATCATGTATCAAAACAAAACCCCACCGCACTCACCTGAGAAAATCTTGGACCCCACGCATCACTATCGCAAGAGTGCGACCATCAGACGCTGAGAAGCTCACCGCATGACACCAGCGAGCTACCGAGAATGGACCAAGGAGCGCTCTGTAGAGTATGCCGTCGACGGGGACCGGTCTTACACCCGTAGGTCTTACCCAGAAACTACCGAAGCCCAAAGATAAACTCCACAGTAAGGGAAGACCATGAAACCGTGCAATTCCGCAGAGATCCTGAACTACTCACCAACCTCGAGGGGAATGTCGCACCGTCCGCAGCGAAGGGGCAGCGGCGGCGAGAGGAGAACCCTAGGACGGGAGCCCTTTACGGGCGCATCTCTAATTCCAAATCCGCCATGAAAAGTACTTGAACCTAGAGTATAGATACCACAGAACAAAAGGAAAGTTTATGTTTTGGATTTTTTTCTCAATTTACATTCCATTGAGACCTATTTATGTCATGCACCAATTCGCTTTTATGTGTTGTATGTAGTGAACATTCACCAGTTATATTATTAATATTGTTATTCTCAAGATATTATAATATTTATTTAATTGATGGTAAATTATTTTTTAAATGATTCAACGTGGTAGGGGAAACATTACAATGTTTAAATAATATTTTTCCCAATATTTCTTTAATGTAAATAGCTCTCGTTGTAACTTATCCTAATATAAGGAGTTATTTAAAAATAAATAATTCTTATTCGATATGAATATATTATAAGGCACATCATTTCATTTTTAAATCAATTATTCAATTTGATAAATTCATTGGATAGTGAAGTCATAGTATGTTGACCATTTAAGGTAATCCCTACAGGTTGGGGACTAGTTAAAGAAAGCCCCTCGATGAATTAGTAGTATCATGGGAGAAATTTAGGTTGAAAACCCCCATATAGATTTTTAATACTATGTAATTAATTTTCTTCTAAAATTTATTTACATTAGAGTTAATGTTAGAAGAAACAAATTGGTTTGTAACTAGTATATTATAAACCATCTTGTGAAAGTTCGAGATGATAATGTTTTCAAATACCTGAGAAACAAGGATTCCAAAAAATAAGAAATTACATTATTGATAATTTAGTTATATTAATAATTTTTCTATGAGGTTTTGTGTATAGATATCAATGGATTCACTTATTTTTTAGTTTATTGATTAATTAAACTTGCTTTAGTTTCTTACCTTTCCATATTTATATTTATTATTCTAGTTATTTGAATGAAATGTGTTATAATTTATTAACCTTTCCATGCTGGTTTATTTCCAATGTTTCATTGTTCATTATACTTTACTTTCAATTAATAACAATTTTATCTCACCCATATTATGTTTTCATTTGAAGGGTTATGATGAAGAAAAAATGGAACAATATTTCAAGGATACGGGTTATTTAATTTTATTATCTGGCATATTTTTTATTATTTTCCAAATATATTATAGCTTTAATTTATGTAATATGATTTTATAATACATCTAAACTATTTAGTCCTTTGGTATTTTATTCCTTATAATCATTCCAATGTGAAAAATTAATGTGTCAGATACAGGACTATAGGGTCAGGGTGTTATAGTTGGTATTAGTGGATGTTCAACAAGAAACAAGGAAACTAGATTTAGATAACATAGATTATGAGACATAACTCTAAGATAAAATAGTAGGACAATTATAGATGAACATCCTTGAAAAATAGATTATTTGGGTATTCCTACAAAAAATACCTCTCTAGATAATATAGGTGGACATTGTTCGAAAATAGATGTACCTAGGAGTAAAAACTCTAAAAATATGTTCCGGGTATAATTTGGAGTAACCTGCTATGAAATAATAATCCATACTCTGCACCTGGTTTGACCCTCCTAAGAGTTACACATAAGATAATTCAAATTCTTTTACTCATCGTTATAAGATATTAAAAAGTAATGATATCCCAAAAATAGAAAAGTTTTATTCTTCTAAGTTTTACAATGCGTAAATTTATGTTATGGAATATAGAATATTTGGAATTAAATATTATTATTTAATAATCTAATAAGGAATATTCCATTATCTAAATATGTATCATGGATGAAGGAATATTAACCTCAATGATTCATGATATAAAAAATTTAATAAGTATTATATCAATCATTTTATTAATAATATACTTCAAATGGAAGTAATATCCTAAGAATTCTCATCATATGAGGACATAATAACATGAACTAACATGACAAGTATGGATTATTATATGTATTATGTATTTGGAGGACAATATGAGAACAAGTGGAAAGTAGGAAAAAATATGGATACCTGGATGAAGAAATATAAATATTTTCGTGGATGTTATAATTGTTGAAAGAAAAACCTTATAACTTTATTTAAGGGAATGGGAGTCTATAATGAGTGTATATAAAAAGGACACAATGTTTTTTATTTCATGGAAATTGATGAAAATTTCAATTTGCAATGCTTCCAGAGCAAGGAGATGGGACACTATACCAATTTATGTCTCATGCTTCAATATAATATACCCTAAAATAGGGTAATGGATCATGGGAAGATTTTTATTCTACCACATATGAAAATTAATTATTAATATTCATATCCATGAATTATTTTATTTTATTATTTTATCTTCTATGTAATTGTTATACGAATTATCTAATATATGAGGATTTTTCTACAATTATTTTTTTAAGCATTTAAAATCTTATGTTGAATGGTACCACAAACATATATTCACATGATAGATAAAAGTTTATGAAAAACACATGATTAAGGTTCTTAAAACCTTTAATATATACCTGATATGGAAATAATGATGAAGAAAGAATTCATTTTCACATGTCTTGACTACCAGTGATCAAATTAATTCCATTTCAACAAGTGGTCTATAAAACACATTTTGATTTATGAAATATATCCAATATAATGTGTATATCGTAAAGAATTAGGAATAATTCATGTTTCAAATAATTTTTTTATGGTAATTTATGTTGTTATAATATTTCAAAATGTCAAATAACGAAGGTTTTCACATATTCGGTATGGGATGCTTCATATTTATTGTAGTACAATGATAAGTTCATTTGGGAAATTCAGTGATCTTCCATCAAAAGTGATTGGATCATTATCTATTAGAAAAGTTAACCGCATATAAAATGGTTTATGTTGACCATTGGATGTAATTTTAGGCATTGATGCATTACATCGCCACATGATGCCTCTTGTGTAAGATATGACGTAAAATTAGTTCATGGAATAATCAAAGGAAAATATTATGTATATTAACATATATTTAAATATATTGTTATAAAGTGATAGAACTCCATAACTAAAGAAAAAATTGGTTTGAGGAAAAAATATTTCCTATATTAATCATTATTGATGATATAAATGTGCTTTACTCAATCCGAAGTTTCATGGTTTTCTGTTAAAGAACTTGCATATGAACATGTTCTCTAATACACTCTGTAAGATCCTTATTGTAGGATTTTTTATCCATATACATATTTCAATTTCTAAAAAATGTTCTCCTAATATGTAACATAGTTATGAGAACATTTTACATTATCTAATGTCTTATTAAAAAGTTGTTTTATGGGCCATATTAACGATGTAGGTTTTTAAAAAACTGTTAAATCAAATATCAGTTCCTTGATTACTTAGATAAAGTTAAAATAACAAGGATGAAATTTAAATATAGTTGGAAGAATGTAAATCCCAAAAAAAAAATATTATCATGTTATAATAAATATTATTTATCTATCATCATACTCAACACCAATATACGATTATTCTACACACCGCATTTAGTTAACTTTTGTTACATGCATGACTAGGTTTTACCATATATTATTAGCACACCTATTATAAACATAAATTTTGAAAATTTAAAAAATATTATTTATTTAAAAAAATTACTTTATTAATAAAAAAATTCAAAATTATACTTTGGTGAAATTTTGATATTTTAATGAGAAACTTCATTTTTTTAATATTGAAAATTACTACAGTTTAGTTAAAAAACATTTTATCTAAAAAATGAGTAGTGTTAAACTGTATTTTAATTTTTTTTCTAAAATTTAAAATATATAAATTAAAAATATATTAATCCTGTTTAGGTCATTAAAATCATTTTTTTATTTTTATTAAATATAAAAACATATTGAAATTTTGACCATTTTTACTTCAAAAACATGCATTCTCACAGAGTCTGCAGGACTAGGGTTAATCCTAGTTTTCTTACATAAGGGATTTAAATTGAGGATAATGTACATAAAAGGGTTTAATTAATATTTTATTTGTGTTGAAATAAGTATAACATAAATTGTTACCGAATATATTTGTGAATGTGATTAAAATTAATTACGGGGATAAAGGTAAGATTAATCTTATTTAGGGACTAAACCTTAATATTAATGACCAAATGACCTATAATATTTTCCAAAGTCCTTTGGATGAAAATAATTGGACCATATCCCAATATGGATCTAATTTTATGTCTTATTAGTATATTATTATATATAATTTCCCATTATAAAATTGTATCTAATGAAAAAGGTAGTAACGGAACTTTCCTTACCTCTAACATTTATAAAAGATACATATATGTAAAAAACATCATACATTTGGATATAAATATCTTTTTTTTAAAGATAATTTTTTTATTTTTCACATAATAATTTTCAATGTCTTTTAGATATGATTTAGTTATTTAAATTCTTATGAAATTCTAAGGTAGTAATTATTTAGTTAATTAATAACTATTATAAATGAACATATTAATAATAAAATTGAAGTGTATTTATGGAATTATTATCATTATTTATATATTCGAGATGAATATATCATGTTAAAAAACTTTAAAATTAATATTTCTTAATTCTAATATTTTTTGTTATTTTAAATCTAAAAATATATAAAAAAGGTCAAAATTAATATTATTGTTATTTACAATAAATGATATTTTATTATATGATTAAAATTTATATAAAATAATATATTATCAGTATTGATTTTTAAGGGTAAATAAACATTATGAAGGTATATTATTCGAATAATTTATCTTTTATAATTATCATACAAGCAAATATAGAGTATAAACGGTTAATATGGTATGATTTTAAGTAGTGTTTCAGCATGTCACATATACTTGTTTTAAAATTAATTTCAAAAAAACATGGTATTATTATTTTATAAATTATCAATAATAATAATAATTAAGTGGATCTACACTTTATAATAATAATCACTTTATTTTAGTCTTAATTGTTAAATTAATTATATTGTAAAACCAGATGCTTTAATAAAAACCAAAATGATAAAATTGGGGATAATAATGGTTAATGTACCAAATTATTTAACTGGACATATTTTTGTGTGTTGGAGGACTTAATCATGCATTATTCCACTTTAAAACATTATTTTATCATTTTTTATGAATTTTAGCGAAGATATACCTCCCATTAATGATAACATTTTGTTCTTTACAAGTGTATCACTCCCCATTCACTATAAAAAAAGCACACTACCCCTTCCACACACCTCTCAAGACACAATGTCTCATAAAAAGTGTATTGAAATATTCTCCCAAAATATCTACCCCATACCAAGAAGACTCAATTTTATAATTAAAAATTCCATGAAAGTGTTTTTGTATAAACCAAAATGAGTTACCTGATTAAGAGGTAACTTTTTCTCTCATGATCTCTAGTAAATTTTTGATTCTCCACCCCCTAAAATATAATTACTCTATGATTATATAAAAATAGTATAATAAACATACTAGGATGTTTTATGTAATAATTTATACCTACAATTACACAAACCTCCATTTAACTCTTAACTATCATATTATTTCTATATAAATTGATCTACTACCTCCAGAAATGACGATTCTTCATTTTTTTTCTTTTACCACGTATTATGGTAGAAATTTGGATAGACACTCTATTTATAAATGATGCATATGATATTTATTATTTATTTATACTTTTTTAATACTTCTAAAATAGATACCTTTAATGCATCCCATTTATTATTAACGCGGTAATATCATTTGAGGAAGTGTAGACAAGCACCCCCTTGAAGTGATGTGATTCGTTCACACTATACATAAAATGTATTAAGGATGATTTTAAAAAAAATATTTAACATATATAACATATATATGATAATATAATTATAATATACATATATTTCATTTATATTTAATATTTTAATATTAAAAAGAAAATAGATTAGTGTTTATATGTACATACGACTTACCGCCTCCATGAATGGAGAATTTCATTTCTTATATCAAAACATTATGGACTATTATTAATAAATTTGTAATTAATATATATGTTAATTAAGTCATGTTTTATAATCTATATATTATTAAATCATGATATTTTTAATATTAATAAAAATCATTATTCAAAACATACATGTGAACTCTAGGCAATTAGCACACGAAGTAGTTAAAATAATTAAATCTATTTAACAAACTGGTAATAAAATTCAATAAGCGGTTAATATATGATATTATTAATAAGATAATAGTTATGGTATAAGTTATTTATATATTTTAAAATATTATAGAAGAGGGTAGATATCACACAACAAATGAACCATTAATGTTAGGTATTTCACCTCAATATACATTCATTTGGGACTTATTTTTGTTCTGAACCAAATCACCTTAATATGTTATATGTTCTACCATTGGAAAGTTTATATCATGAATCTAATTATTATCATTATATTTTATTCTTCGTTTAATTAATTGGGAATTATTATTTAAATGTTTTAATGTGTTATGGGACACATGGGAATGTTTAAAGATTATTAATTCCCCGAAATGTTTAATTCAACAACCCTTATTGATAAATATCCTCATTTGAGGTATAATTGATCAATCCACATTATATAATCAAGATGCATATATGATAAGTCTTTTATTTGTTATTTAAATTTTTGATTATATTAATCTAATTCATTGTATGGTTTCAACATGGATTGGGAACCATTTAAGGTAAGCCCTATGGGTTGGGGATCAGTTAATGAAATCCCCTCAATTCATCTATAGTCTCATCGGATGAAATTATTTCTAAAAAACCCTTTGTGATTTTCACTAGTACATTATAAACTATTTTTTTAAATGTATTGATAGTATATTTAAGGTTGTAATCCCAAGTTGATTTGTAACTGGTTTGCATTGAACTATCTTGTGAATGGTCTGGACAATAATAGTTCCAAGTACCAAGTAAATTCGGTTTCAAACAAATAATCATTTATAATACTGATAATTTAGTTATTATCCTGATTTTTCAATGATATTTTTTTCAATAATTCTATGTAATCATTTCATTCTTAGTTTATTGATTATTCGCATGATTCTTAGTTGAATACCATTCTATATTGATATTACATTATCTAGTTATTTGAATGAAATTTGTTTTCCATTATTTACCATTCCTTGTTGGGTTATTTCCATTGATTCATTATTGTGGAAACATAACATAACAATAATCATAATTTAAGCTCACCCTTTTATGCTTATCTCCCATGTTTATAAATAATAAAACATTGAATACACATTTATGAATACAGTTTATTTTACTTTGTTATGTGTATTTTTTTATTTATTTAGTTTTGTATTACGGGTATCATGTATATAATATGGATTTCAAAGACATTTAAACTATTTTTTCTTCGAGATTTGATTCATTGTAATCATTAAAATTTACTAAATTATTTGACCAGCTCTGTGCTTCTCGGGTCTCGGTGATATATGTAATAAGAACATTACTGTATGAGAAAAATATATTAACATTTGAAAACAATTTCTAGTTTAACATAGATCATAATTAAAATCATTGAATAAAAAAGGGTAGTTCATTATATATGAATCAAAATTAATTATAGAACCTGATCCATGGAGTATAACATTATCATAAGATAAAAAAATCATATATTTATGCATAGAAAATCATTTTTTAGTCAAGGATCACAGCCATGATTGTCACAGTGAATTGTGTTCACACCCACAATGATTTATATCCAATGTTATGGATCACTCCCAATATTATAAATGATGAAATATTACATTATTGAACTTGGATAAATCTATATTCCAATCGTTATTATCTCATGAGATTCCCACCATTAACAAATCCATTGAAGGGATATATGATTTTAGGACCACATGTCACATAATAATAATACATTAATATGTGAATGACATGATCATAAAGAATTAATCATATAAAAATATAATAACACTACGAAAATAAATAGTTTTCATATAAATTTCAAATTTTCATCATTGCATGTCCTATAGAAAAGAAATAAGTTTCAAAAAAAATTCGTCAAAACATAATTAACCAAAGGGAAAGAAATTAAATTCATAGATTCATCCTCATATTATTATCATCATAAATCCATCGAATGGTTGAATTTGGATAGTGTCATTATATAATAACCCCTACAAAGTATATGTAATTTAATATTATGTTATCATATATAGATATAGTTTTTAAAATATCAATAGAATATTTTTTGAAAAAATTAATTTTACTTTGAAGTAATCTATTTAAAATCATTAAAATTATAAAATATTATAAAAAACATTTACTTGAAAATATCGTTGTAGAATTTTAATATTATATCTGAAAAATATATATGTCATGAGTGGTGGAAATATTATTAATATTAGGTATGTAAAAAAAGAGTATTACATTAAACTTTTTTGTAAAACTGTAGCGACTCGGGTTTTTGGCGCTGTCAGACTTTGGAATATTTCTACGAAGAATTCCAGAGCTAGGCGCGAAGATGGCGTGCGATTCCGAGGCCCGGTGTGCCCGGAATTAATTTTATAAAAATATTAAGTATTTTTATACTATGCACGTGGCAGGGGAGTGATATCTCCTAAACGGTATCTCAGATCGGGAATCTGAGGGCACGGTTGCGTCCGGAACGTGCCGTTTACCCTAGGCGGGGTGTAAACTTTGCGGGCGCGGGCCTGCGGTGAGAAACGCCATCAGGGGCATTTCCGTAAATAAGTGGCAAGTTAGTGTGCGAGCGTCAGCTCAAATAACTTCTGAACGGAGTCTCGGATGGAAAATCTGAGACTTCCGTTGCGTTCAGAACGGCGCGTTTACCCTAGGGGTGACCTTACTTTTGTTCGCATCGGGCATCGGGTCTAAGGCGGGTTTGGCGTCGGTGGGCCGCTGATATAAATATCAGCGCCCCCCCCCCCCCCCCCCCCCTTTTAACTGTTCTTCGCCGTTCTTTACCGCCACTCTGCCGAATCGAGCCAATGGAGCGCCCATGAGCTCAGAATTCGACGGCGGACGTTCCAGGAGCGCGCAGCGGAAGCTCGGGAGCGCGGATCTGAGGCAGAACGTCGGCGTTTCGCCCGCGAGGTAGGCGGTTTGAGTTTTAACCCCCGATCCCATTTTTACTGCATTTTTTCTGTAAATTGAATTCGTTGCAGTATAGATCGGGTCCCGAGAGTCGCATAGACGCCTCCAGATCGCAAAACGGACCACCGGGGTGCCCCCGGCGGTCCGCGGAAGTTCCGCCGGCGCGGCGGCGCCGGCGCCGGCGGATTCCGGCGGCCCGCGGTGGAGCCGCGGTGGCGCGCGGCGAAGCGCCGCCGGCCAGGGCGGGCCGGCGGCGGCGGCCGGTCCAGGCCGGCCGGACCGGCCGGTCGGGGCCGGTCCGGCCATTCTTCGCATACGGGGGTCTTAAAACCCCCGTATCTTGCACTCCGGGAGTCGGATTCGCGCGCCGTTTGCGGCGACGTGACCCTGACGACGAGGCGAACCCTCCGGTGTGGGTTCGAGGGTTTAAAGGTTCGGGATCGCGGCCCGGGAGCTAGAAACGTCGTAAAAAATAATATTATTTTATTATTTTACGACTTCGGGCCTTTGTAACATCTACCCGGAGCGTCCGATTGACGTGTCGTCTGTGGCGTTGAGACCCTGATTGTACGACGGAGTTTTTGAGATGGTTTCCGGGTGTTGGGTGTGAGGACGGGGTGCGGGCCCCACGAGGCCGGGTTTTGGCGTTTGCGGAGAAACGTAGCTTCTGCACCAGGAGTCCGATTTTGGCTGATGAATAGTCGATCCTGTGTGTTTTTCCGAGAGGATCGTAATGGTGCGATCCGTTCGATGAGTTTCAGAATCCAGGCGTGGGCCCCACTCTAGCTGGCCTTCGGTGAATAGTACCTTTTTCACCGGGTGTCCGTTTTGGACGAGCGAGTAGTCGATTCCGCTTGTTTTTCTGAGGGGATCGCCGTGGTGTGATCCGCACGATGGGTTTCGGGATCGTTGTGTGGGCACCGCACGAGCTAGCTACAGTGAATAGTGCCTTTTTCACTGGTGCTCCGTTTCGGGCGTGTAAACAGCCTATCCTGCGTGTTTTTCCGCATGGAACGCGATGGTGGCCTCGGTTTTGGCCTAGGAGGTGCGCAGTGTGGCGGGTCGCTCGGGTTAGCGACGTTTGGACCAGTAGTGGTTGAGGGTTCTCCCTTGGTTCGTTCCCACAAGGGTTCGTGTGGCATCACAACCTTCGTATGGGTTTGTGATCCTCTCGATGGGATATTTAAACTGTTAGAGTTGTGGTATCCCTCCGGTGGGCCCGGAGTGGATCCTCTAGCATCTTTACCCTAGATCGGGTTCTTGGTATCGCTGTGACCGTTTATTTACGGGCGACGATCCCCTATCTAGCAGGTTAACCCCGTAGGGTTTGTGGAATCATCGAACATATGATCCCCTACGCGGTGGGTCGTGCACAGTAGGGTTGCGGTATCGTTGGGTATACGATCCCCTACTCAGCGCGTGGTTTCGGTAGGGTTGTGGCATCGTCGGTTCGATCCCCTACATCACGAGTTATACCAGATAGGGTTCCGGTATCGTCGTGACCATCTTTATATGGACGATGATCCTCTATCTGAGTGTGGAGCTTCTGTCGAGCGTCAGATCGGGTTGTGGAATCCCCCAACGGATCCTGGGTGTGATCCCCCATCTGTGAGAACTACGTATGCCAGATCGGGTCGTGGTATCCCCCAGCGGACCCTGGGAGTGATCCCCTATCTGTGAGCTACGTATACCGGAGTGGGTCTTGGCATCCCCTAGCGGACCCTAGCGGCGATCCCCTCTCCGAGGAGTTTGGCGGTTATGTTGTTTCAGTGGTGTTTCCTCAGTGATGTTGTCCGACGAGCGTGGTCTCTCGGGTGAGCATCTGAGATGTTTGTTTGTGACCCGATGGAGTGTATCTCTCGGATGAGTGTCATCTGGTATGACAGTGTTCGTGGTGTACTCTCCTTGTTGTGGACAGCTGCTGGTGACGAGGTCGGTACCTCTTGCGGCTTTGTGGCATGAGCTGTGTATATCTGGATTGTTCAAGGTGTATGTATGGGCATACACCTGAGCTGAGCTGAGCTGACTAGTTGTGTTAGCCGAGGATGGTCACGAGATGGATTTTCTCTCTCGTCCAGGTTCCCTCTGGCTGGGTTGAGCAGACTGTTGCCTTTCAGTTGCTCCCTTGGGTTTTGGGTTTTGGGGGTGCCTACTGAGTATGTTTATACTCACCCCTGCACGGGCTTTGCCCGCACATGTTTGTGTCTTGTGCAGACCACAGGGCTTTTGACGGAGTCTCAGGAGGACCCGGAGCAGGCGGAGCTTAGTGAGCGGGTTGACCGGGGTGTTTACCGGAGTTGTGCCGAGGGAGCTTTCCGGCAAGTGTTTATGGCAGCGTTCCCCTTCTTCAGAGCAGGTTGGATACGCTTTTGTAGTTTTCTTTTGGTGGGCCCTGTTTTGCACTTGTACTTTTGCTGTTGCTCTCTGGTTGTGGGATAGATTGTATGCATGCATATACTTTTCAGTTTCTTTATCTCTGCACTGTTGCATGGAGGTGTTTGTGGGTGCGTGTGTAGAGGTACCTTAGGCTAATGCCTCCCATGTGTGTGATAGCCTACTCGGTGCTGGTCTCCAGCCCCTGGCCTATTGGAGGCGGGCGTGGGGAGTCGCGGTTCGAGCCCCGTTGGGTCGGGTCATGACAAAAACGTTAAAAATTCATCATTTAGAAAATGATAGGAGAATTTCATTTAAATTTTTTTTTATAACTTAAATCATGGATAAAATAATTCTCAAAAATCTTAATACTATAATAAAAACAATATTTCATTTTTTTAGAAATCATTAATATGGAAGAAAAAATATTTTCAACTAAAGATAGAAATAAAATTAGTTTTCCTTAAAAAAACATTATATCAATATTAAAAGTTATTTATGATATTAAGCTTAAAATAAATCATGTACTATAACAAATACAAATTAGAGAATAAAATCAATTATTTTACTGATATGTAAATCATAATAGTACATCATTATAAACATAATCATTACTAATCCAAATTAACAAAATGATTGTAACCTAAATCCCTTACGTCACATTGAACTTGTTTAGATAGTTCTCTAAAATCCTTAATAATAAGTATAAATTCATAATATTTCAATAAAAATCATTTACAAAAATAAATTATCATAAATTATCTCTTTATCACATTTCAACAATAATTTATTGACAATTATATATTAAAATAACATATTTCATGTTTTAACTATTTTAATTTACATGAGAATATCGGTTTGGTAGTTTCAGTATTTTTATTTTTATCATGGTTCCATCATCACCAAAATTTTAATAAAAGTATAAATATCATATACATTCATTAAATATATCATTATTATGATCCATGTTAATACATAATTATTGGTTGATCACATATCATTGTTGAGGTTGTAGTCCACATATACGAAAGTGTGATGTTATCATTTCCCAATAGATGGGAAGATAGTGTAATATGGTTATTCCATTATAAAAATAATGACTCATTTTATTTAACAAACATAATACATTATTTTAGAATGGTTACTCTTTAATTAGTGGTCGTATAAGATGAAATGAAATAGAAAACACTTCGTTATGAGTTATACCTTTCCATTGTGAAATATTTTTTGGCTAACACATTAATACCTAAAAGGACACACTTTTGGAAATTATAAATGTTCTATTATATAGTAATCTATGATAATATGGAACTATGGAATGTATTTCTTGATAGAGAAGGATAAAAGGTGTGAGGAAGAGAGGACAGTATGTTACCTTTCATAAGTGAGGGGAGGGGCACTCTTAGAATTAATTAAATTACTAAATAAATATAATTTAATTTTCCAATTCAATTGGATATGCATTGATATATTTCAAATATATAGTGATTATGAGTCTACATACTCTTATAAAACAATAATTTGAAATATTTATGTTGGGATTTCACCTATATTACTTTGTTTTAACCCCTCGTTTACCATTTTGACAATTACTATAATATCTTAGTTTACTACCATTAAAGGGTCATGTATATTTCCATAAAAGGTAAAGATACTAACACATGGACCTTGGTTAATATTATAAACCATATATCATTATCATGACATAATATGGAATTTTATTAATTTTAAATAATTTAATAAAATAATATTTATTATAAAATAACATTAATGTCATTTTTTGAACTATTGAATTATTTTGACCTTAATGTCAGCATTATAGTAATCTAATTCAAAGAAAACCCATTAAAATATTCATAATATGTTAGAATTATTTTAAAAAATCATTTTACACTATAAATTATCAATCATATATTACTTTTAAAATTTTTATAAATATTTGTTTTATTCTTCTATTATTCGTATAAATAATTTTTTAGTGTTCTCTAAGATTATAAGTTTATTATTCAGTCACTAAAAATTAATAATAAATCTCAAAGAAAAAAAATTAATTCATTGTTCTCTTAAATATTTATAACTAAACATTACCTCTTTTATCCTTATGAAAAAATTAGAGATATTAATGTCTAGAGAGTGACATTTTGTATTAATTATTTTCTTAAAATAATCTATAGGGAATAATTAAAAATGGCACCTGGTAGTGATATATTAAATAAATGGAAGAAGATTTATAAACTTTACTTATTTGGTAGGATAATGGCATGGGTTAATGAAATTTTAAAGCCTTATACCAATGTTTTATTCCTATTTTAACTTTTTTACCATCACTAATTTGAAAACTATTTACCATGGTTATTATTCATAAGGAAAAAATGGAGATATATAAAAAATTTAAACCGTCTAGTAAAACTTATAGAATTTAATTTTCATGATTCAATTTCTACAATTATCATAAATTAATTTAAGAAAAAAAACCAAAATGAAATAATTTATTTATTCATAAAAATTACTTTTTACATATAAAATTATTTTATATGAGATTAAACCGTCAATTTTTTTCAAGTAAACAAAATTGAATTATTAATATTATAATATAATTATTTTTATCTTTAAATAAATATAAAATTTATTTAGTCTTCATAAATGATTGAAACAAAAAAATGTTTTCAAAAAAATTTGTATATTTATATATTCAATGAAAAATCATTATTTTCATAATGTTATCAAAATTTGAAATGAATATAATTTTTACAGGTTGATTTAAAAAATAAATTAAATCATGATGGATAGATTTTCTAAAAGTAGAAATAATGAAATCAAAATATTCTCCGAAAAAATGTAATGAGAACCATTTTTTGAGGAAAAACATATTTTTGAAAAATATAAAAGCTTTAATAAAAATTGAGTACTTATTTATAAATATTTTTTATTTATCTAGAACCTTTATAATTTTTTTTAAAAAATTTAGTTATTGATATTCACACATCCAACTTAACGGTTAGGTAATAACAATGTATTATATTATGATTCATTTAGACTCAGGATTTCATATATTGCTAGCTATCAAGAAAATAAAATTTAGTTAAAAATAAATATATTAGAAAATATGAGTTTTTTATATTATACCCCTTTGAAATATAATTTTCCCTTGATATTTTATCAATTTCATTCAAAACAAATGGGGATATTTACGATTCATCACATCCTTGGGCTTCCATCTATCTTTATTGAATTTATGATTCCTGTAACTATCTTTAACCATGTATGTTTTCCTATTATTTAGCACTAAATTTATACAATAAAACTTTTATACATGTTACTCCTCATTGTAAAAATAATTCTCCAAAAATATAACCATCATGTTCAACACAAGTGATGTATTCGATATGTAACTACATGGGAAAATCACTCTCACTAACATCATATTCAATATTTCACTGATGATTGTCACCGTATCATTTCAGTTGAATCTGATTTGACTTTAGGGGTTTCTGAATAGATATGAATCTCTCTCTAATTTCTTCAACTAGATCATATCCAAATAGATTAATTTCAACATATTTATCCTATAACATTATATTTCTACACTCCTCTCAATATTTTGTTTCATAAGGAGAAGTCTGAATTCTTTAGTGGAAGCTATTTCTGTATGAAAACATTTATAGATGAAGGTGTAGATCCCAACCATGTTTGAAATACAAAGATAAATGATCTCAATGTATCCTAAAGAGTTTTAATTGATCTATAAAATAGTAATTCTATGCATGAGTATGGACTTTTTATGAGGTATAGAACCATTAAAATTTATTTTAATTAATTATTTTTATCATTATGTTAATTCCTTGTGAAGTCACAATGGTTATAAGGGTGTTTGGGGCCTGTTAAAATTTCAATGTGATGTTCCCAATTAGGATCCAAGTATCACTGGGAGGGTTAGGGGTGAATTAGTGATATATTTTTTCTTTAATGTTTTTTTAAACAACCCTCAACTATTGTAAATGATCTTCTCCAAAGAGAAACAAAATACAAACGCACAACCCCAATAACACAAGAATTTTCAAGGTTCACTACTCAACAGACGTATCTACATCATTATTACGGTATGGAAACAATCCAATTCAACACAATCCACATCAAAGAAATATTATGATGTAGAATAAATCCAGTAGGATATGACCTTACCCTCATGTATCACATAGAAAACAATATCAAAGCAGGTGTTCTCCGCCTAATCACAAATAGGGTAATTTGATTTTTTGATGCTTCCATATCAACATTTAAAAATATAATCTTTCAAATTTATTATTCTATTTTTTAACCAAAAGATGATAGAAAATTCTTTTAGTCCTCCCCAAATTGACAAACCTCGTTTGCGAACTATTCTGACCCCTTCATGTACTGCATATTTCCTCTGTGTATTGTGTAAGGGGGTGCTACATGGATAAATCTTCTCCCAAAACAACCTCTACACTACATACTGCATCTGATTCTTCCTATTACCTTCATGTACCGCTTCAACTTCTATTGAATCCCTTATTCTGTATACTGCTTCCCTTTAATCCGTGAACCATCTAATCTTCTATAGACCACCTCATCCTATGCAGAATCTCTCTTCTATGTAGCACTTACATTAGTGGAATTTCCTCCAACTAACTCCTTCCAATATAGAATCCCCTTCCAGCAACTCATCATATTTTTCCAAAATTATTACACAATGATTATCTCTAATTTTTAAAATTTCTCACACTTAATGATTGGATTATGGTCCATTATATTATCAAATAAATCCAAAAATTCTACTAATCCATTTTACCACAATTTTTAATGTGGTATAGCCTTCATAACATACTGATTTTCCTACTGTAGACCACGATCCATTGGAGTACCACAATCCTCCACCGTATGCTTGAGCCGCAAAGAATTTTCAGTTCCTCGAACTACTCTGTGTATTGTTTCTACTGCCTCGTACGCAGTCCTCTATAATTAGAAAACATGGTACGTGGACTACATCCCATGGTACGCGGTGCCAATAATTTTTTTATTTCATTCTACATTATTTATCTCATTCACTCCTACGCATAAATCAGTCTATTTAGCAAAAACAAAATCCTGATTTGGAGGTCCAAAAATTTGAAAAAGACAAGGAAACAACGCCACTTTAAATATCTTCTATGATAAGAACAATCATGATTCATTGCATTCATCTTGCATATTAAATGATTATCTTCTTTCATCATAAACCTTATCTATCATGATATATAGTCTTTGATCGTTCATCGTTAACATCCTCATATTTTCAACGAAATGTATTGAATCTTCTTTATGCTTCAACAACATCATTATTTCCAATGAAAACTAAATATTATTGGAATAAACTTTTCTCCCCCATTCCTTAATAATCCTAGTATCACAGGTAATCCAATCATATTAAATTTTTGAATTACAAATCATAAATCATTGTCTAATTTGTCAAGGATTTTACAATGTGAAATGATTTATTCTCTTTAACAGCAAAAGAATACACTCTATAAAAGAAAACTCTTAAAAATTGTTTCTCCGTCCAACATGGTCCACACAATATCCCTCTTTCATTTTTTTGTCAACCAAGATTATTAAACCGTTGAAAATTTTATCCTGATAAAATATATTACTTATCAACAATTCGATGCCTACATGATCTAACTCATTATAGGAAAAAATAATTTTTGATATCCAAGACCATGCAATCCAAATGTAGTGATTATGAAATTTCATCATTATTTTTCTTCATTCTTCTTTAGAATATTTTATAAGATTATACCTTAACATTAATTTTTTCTTCAACATTCCATAAACACTTAAAAAATCCTACATCCACACAAAAAATCATTTAGAACAGTTCATACACATCCATCTTTGATTCACAACATACCCACAACTACCCCTTTAGGCATACAACATTAAGGAAAGATTTATAATCCAATTTTCCCCCTTGAAAACATTATCCTAATGTTATATGTGAGAGGGAATAGAAACACATAGCTCACCCTTGATGCTAATTATGTTATACACCCATGTTGAACCTCTATTTTGAAAATGGTTCCATTTATAATACTTTATTGAGTGTGTTAGAATCTTGTTCCTATGTAAAAATATACATAAAATTTAACACATTCTTCTCCCCATGATCTTTGATGAAGTGGTAATTTAGGTCAATATTTTATGAATGATATTTTTGTTCCAAATTTTTTGTAAGATAGATTGCACTTTAATTGCCACAACATAAGAGAAAGGGTAAATTTTCTTCAAAAAGTAGATCTTCCAACTGAGTTGTCATCCACAAGAGTTGGGTAGAAGCATTGTTGGATGCAACATAATCAGATTTAGCTATACCTAGAGTAAATAAATTTTGATTTATTTAATTCCAACTAACACAACTTTTATACAGAAAAAAATCCACCTATTGTAGATATTCTTTCATCAGCGTTTCCTACCCAATCAATATCGGAATACCCTAATAGATCAATATTTTATGATCCATCAAACTTGATTCCAAAATGTGTTTTTTCCTTGGATATATCGGAGAATTATTTTTCTAAAAATAAAATGTGGTTATTTAGGTGCACTCTAATATCATACACAATTGGTAACAACATAGAAAATGTTAGGTTTAGAGGCATCCAAATATAACAGACTTACAATCATATTTTAAAACCCTTTCTGATCAAAATTAATTCCGTCTCCATCTTTTGACAACTGGTTTCCATTGAAATCTATGTGGATACTGGTTTTGAAATTTTCATTCAAACTTGTTACGATGTTCATTATCATACTTTTCTTGAGAATGGAAAATGTGATTCTTATTTTATAAAACTTACTATCCAAGAAAGTATTTCATATCTCTTAGTATTCAAATCTCAAATAACATCTTCATATCTTCATCAAATCTTTCACAAGATTTTTCATCATTTCCAGAAATGATAATATAATCAACATAAACAATTACAATGCGAGAAAAATCCAGAAATTCCTTAATGTAATGATGAATATCTACTAATCCATTCATGAAACTCGTCTTTTTGAAGAAAATATTCAATTTTTAATACCAAACACATGGTTATTTTTAATCATGTAAAATATTAATCTTCAACATACACACATAAAATTAATATTTCCCAACATAAAATCTACATTGTTTTATCTATGTGCACATATTCATCATGATCACAATTCAATAGTGTGGATTTAATATCCATTTGAACGATATTGTGTAATCATTGTACAACAACATCAAAAAATGTTATGATTCTTTCTATCCTTTCCACTATAGAAAAGGATTCATCGAAATAAATGCCTTCCATATGTGAGTAACTTCATCACACTAATATTTCTTCTTTCTTTGTCACTTCACCTTCATCATTAAAGGTGTTCTAGAAAACAGATTTTGTATGAGTAACATTTTTGTTATTTGGCTTGGGAATAGGTTCCCATGTATAATTATTCTCTATCTAATCCATCTCATCATTATTTTACTAAACCCATTCCAGATTCTCATAATATTCATTTACATCATTAGGCTAAACTTTGTAATAAATAAATTATGTGTAATAACATTCATTCTTATTCTAGTTTGAAGCCCCTAATTTTGATCTCCAATAATTATATGACCCTCACTTGCTTCCTCATCCAAGGATGTGTTGTTTGAATTTCTTCCCCATAACTCATTATTATTGAGCTCGATTCTTCTTCAGGTGTATGAAATCCTCTATCAGCATCATTATCATAATTTTCAACAAAAAATTCATTATCTTTCTCAACTTCCACATCAGCATACGACTGCATTGGTTTTTCAGAATATTCAATAACATTAACATCAAAATAAACCACAATTCTTTCTGTTTCTTTATTAAATCATTTATAACATATTCATTCTAGATAATTTCAATAAATAATTCCACCTTCACTTATTTTCTCATACTTTCCATGGTTTCCACCTTTCTATTTTATAATGCATAAACTCCAAAAAATATTAATTGATTCAGACATGGTGTTTTCCTTAGAACATTTCATAAGATGGAATATATGATTTTGGCCTATAGAAACATTGGTTCTGAATATACACTAATGTGATCATTGTTTTTCTTCAATAACAATGATTGAAACTATGTTGAAGTAACATAGTTCTCCACATCTCTAATATACTTATATTATTTCATTCAGCAATCCCATTTTTTTGAGGCCTATATGGTGAACTGAACTCATTCTGAATTCCATGCTTCTCAAGATAAATTTAAAACTATTAATTCTTACATTATCCACCATTATCTGTACTCAATTTCATTACTGAATACTCACATTCCTTCTCTGATTTCATTTTGAAACTCTTAATCATTTCAGAACATCTAACATATGCCTCTTTTACATAAAATAGGCAATGCAAGTAAATCATCAATGATGGTGATGAAGTACTTATATCCCTTTATTGATTTCATGATCATTTGAACATAGAAATCATAATGAATATGTTTTATTGGAAATTTTGAACTAATGGAAACTCTCTTATGCACAAAATTTGTCATATTCCCTTTTTGACAAGAATTGCAACACCATTATCTTTTTCTAAAAATATCATCAATATCCTAGATACTATTTTTTGTCGATAACTTCCTCATGTTTCATTGACACATATTTCCCAGAATTTTATTCAAAAACTGATGTTCACACACTATACACATGTTTCAAGAGGTTTGTATTTCAGCAACATGGAACATGTTCTATTTTATATAATGGTTTCTTATAACTCATTTCCATTAACATCATATTTCACAAAAAAACCCCATATTTTCTGAAGATAACTTTGTTACCCTCATCACAATGTTTTGAAACACTTAACAGATTTTGTTGCAGTCCATCAACAAATAATTGTTTCTTGTATTTCATCTTTTCTTCCGAATGATGGCTAATACAATACCTTTGATCCTCAAAGATTCTTTATTTCATAAAGTCATTATACTTTATTTTATGTCATTCAGATTCTTCATTAGCTTTAAATATTCTTTGAAATTATGGGAACACCCACTATCATGAATCAAGGGTCATTATCCATTTATAGATTTCAAAGAAGTTTGAGAAATAATAAATTCTTCTTCTTAATTTCCTTTCATCCCCTATAAATTCATATAATTGTTAATGAACTTTTGTTTTGAAAGTATCATAGTAAGAAAACCCTTAGTAATATGTCCATCATTGTCGCATATTTCATAAATAATTTCAAATGGAACGTATTCTAAACTTTCAAACCATCATTGTCATATTTTTTCAAAACATCCTTTTAGACATAATCTTTTGAGAGGATTTACTCCCCCCCTCAAACCATGAAATAGATAACCAATAGAATAGTAATAATGTTGTTTATTATTCCAAAATCTATTTTCATTTTTTTCTAATCCACCCTAATACCATCAATTGCCATAGGAAGAATATTTTCATTGGAAGTTTCCATACAGACCGGATTTGTAAACATGATTCTCAATACAATTTTTAATGGAATTTTTTTCACAATAAACCTTCATGATTTTTTACGTGACATTATTCTTCTGATTAGATATCAACTAAGAACTATAAAACCCTAAAGTATAATAAAATTTTCCAATTTCATTATTTTCAAATTCTTCTAATTTTTCAGCTATGTTATCTTTGGACACATACATAACTTTCTCAGATTTATTCTTATTTTATCCAGTTAGGGAGTTTTTCTCATCCTTTGATGACAATGTCTAATGATCCTTCTTAGGTTCATTATTAATAGAACTTTCACCAATATTTTCAATATTGTTTTCTGAAACAAATATTCCTTTCACCAGTTTTATATTGTTTCCATCGGACATGATTGAATACTTATTCTTTTTCCTTCAGGTATACTTATAAATGATCATCACAATTCTTTTAATTCTAGAACTACTGGAATTTGGTATTTTCCCAACAGTAGTATACCAACGGTTTACTTAAACTATTGGTATAGTGAGCCTTTGCCAATGGTTTAATTAAACCGTTGCCAAAGGGAATTTCGGTGGACCCTTTCCCAACGGTTCACTGGAACCATTGGGAAAGGGGTGCTAAACTCACACATTTCCCAACGGTTCACTGGAACCGTTGGGAAATGTGTGCCTTTGCCAACGGTTTTTATAAACCATTGGCAAAGGTTTTCCTCAAATTCCAGATCGTGATCTCCTCTCCCCATTCGGACAGATCCGTAATCTAGTCGCTCTGCTGCTCTCGCGAACCCCATCTGACTCCACTTCTCTCGCGAATCCGAACATCGGCACCCCCCATCCCAACAGGTACACCCCCATACGAATAGGTAAAATTTGATCTCATCCATATTGTTGTAGTTTTTTTAATGAATATATTTTTTCCAGGTGTTGGTGGTTTACTTGATTATTGAAATTAATATCTAAATAGGATATTGTTTGTGTTTGTGAAGACTTATTTAATGTTTTTATATTCTATTTTTAGAAGGAGAGTGTTCAAAATATGTAAATCAGAGTTGGGGGAGGCTATCGTGAACGTTTACATGTTTTGGATAATGGATTGTGGGAATTATGGATTGTGTTCAAACCAATTTGATATGTTTTGGATAATGGATTGTGGGGGTAGGGGGTGTCCACGGGGGTGGGTGGGTTGTCCACGGCGGTGGGCGGGGCTGTCCACGGGCGTGGGAAAGGCTATCCATGGGGGTGGGCGGGGCTGTCTAGGGGGTGTGGGCTGTCCTGGGGGTCTGGGTGGGGTGTCCTCGTGGGGGAGGGGTGTGTGGGGTGTCCAGGGGGTGGTATGTATAGGTGGTGGTGGTGGGGTTGCTGGGGAGGGGGGTGTGTGCTGTTTTGGAGGGTGGGAGGGGCTATCCAGGGGGGTACGGGGTGTCCAGGGGGTACGGGGGTGGGCGGGTTGTCCACAAGGCCGGACGGGCTGTCCACGGGGGTGGTCGGGCTGTCAAGGAGGGGTGGGCGGGCTGTCCAGGGGGGTGGGTGGGCTGGCCACGGAGGGTAGGGGTGTCCAGGGGGTGGGCGGGCTATCCAAGGGGGTGGGGGCTGTCCATAGGGAGAAGGGGTGTCGAGGGGGTGGGTGGGCTGTCCATGGGGGTGGTTGGGCTGTCTTGGGGGTAGGGGGTGTCCACGGGGGTGGGCGGGGCTGTCCAGGGGGTGTGGGCTCTCCTTGGGGTCTGGGTGGGGTGTCCTGGTGGATGAGGGGTGTGTGGGGTGTCTAGGTGGGGTGGTATGGCTAGGTGGTGGTGGTGGAGTTGTAGGGAAGGGGGGGTGTGGGCTGTTTGGGAGGGTGGGCGGGGCTATCTAGGGGGTACGGGGTGTCCAGGGGGGTACGGGGGTGGGCGGGCTATCCACAAGGGTGGACGGACTGTCCACGGGGGTGGTCGGGCTGTCAAGGAGGGGTGGGTGGGCTGTCCAGGGGGGTGGGTGGGCTGGCCACAGGGTGTAGGGTTGTCCAGGGGGTGGGCGGGCTATCCAAGGGGGTGGGGGCTGTCCATAGGGAGAAGGGGTGTCGAGGGGGGTGGGTGGGCTGTCCACGGGGGTGATTGGACTGTCTAGGGGGTAGGGGGCATCCACGGGGGTGGGTGGGTTGTCCACGGGGGTGGGCGGGGCTGTCCATGGGGGTGGGAAAGGCTATCCACGGGGGTGGGCGGGGCAGTCCAGGGGGTATTGGTTGCCCTGGGGGTCTGGGTGGGGTGTCCTGGTGGGGGAGGGGTGTGTGGGGTGTCCAGGGGGGTTGGTATGTCTAGGTTGTGGTGGTGGGGTTGCAGGGGAGGGGGTGTGGGCTGTTTGGGAGGGTGGGCGGGGCTATCCCGGGGGGTACGGGGTGTCTAGGGGGGTACGGGGGTGGGCGGGCTATCCACAAGGGTGGACGGGCTGTCCACGGGGGTGGCGGGGCTGTCAAGGAGGGGTGGGCGGGCTGTCCAGGGGGGGTGGGTGGGCTGGCCACAGGGGGTAGGGGTGTCCAGGGGGGGTGTGCGGGCTATCCAAGGGGGTGGGGGCTATCCATAGGGAGAAGGGGTGTCGAGGGGGGTGGGTGGGCTATCCACGGGGGGGGGGGGGGGGGGGTTGGGCTGTCTAGGTGGTAGGGTGTGTCCACGGGGGTGGGTGGGTTGTCCACGGGGGTGGGCGGGGCTGTCCACGTGGGTGGGAAAGGCTGTCCACGGGGGAGGGTGGGGCTGTCCTGGGGGTGTGGGCTGTCCTGGGGGTCTGGGTGGGGTGTCCTGGTGGGGGAGGGGTGTGTGGGGTGTCCAGGGGGGTTGGTATGTCTAGGTGGTGGTGGTGGGGTTGCAGGGGAGGGGGGTGTGGGCTGTTTGGGTGGGTGGGCGGGGCTATCCCAGGGGGGTACGGGGTGTCCAGGGGGGTACGGGGGTGGGCGGGCTGTCCACAAGGGTGGACGGGCTGTCCACGGGGGTGGTCGCGCTGTCAAGGAGGGGTGGGCGGGCTGTCCAGGGGGGTGGGTGGGCTGGCCACGGGGGGTAGGGGTGTCCAGGGGGGTGGGCGGGCTATCCAAGGGGGTGGGGGGCTGTCCATAGGGAGAAGGGGTGTCTAGGGGGTGGGCGGGCTATCCAAGGGGGTGGTGCTATAGTGGTTTTGGATTGTTTGAGGTACTCTTAGTTTATTATAAACCCTCATTTGTTCCATATTCATTTAAATTGATTTAATATCATTTTTTTCACACACACCATTATATCCTATCAAACTATATTTATATTGAATTTTCAATCGTATGGTGTTAAATATTTTAGTAAATGTTCATACTAGCTTCTTTTATGTGTTCTAGTCATTTAGACTAATGACAGGGCTACATGATTATTGTGGGGGTATTATTTTCATATAAATATACCTATACACCCTGACCCCCTTGGACAACCTGACCACCCCCACGGATAGCCCGCCCACCTGGACACCCCGACCCCCCTAGACAGCCCCCCACCCCCTGGACACCTCCGACCCCCCAGACGGCCCCACCACCCCCTAGACACCCCACACCCCCTGGACACACCACACCCCCCTTGGACAGTCCCGCCACTCCCATGATCCTCATCCTACTCCTCATCCCGATCTACTTGGAGAAGTTAAAGTATAAAACTCATATACTCCCAACAAGACCCTTGAGGATAATGTATTCCCTGATCCACTTCCTATATCTTACTGGTCAATCCGTGAATATACGCATTAGAAATTTTGTATCTTATTTTCTTATATACACTGTATTTTGTTGTATTTCTTAATATGATTCTCATATAGAGTAATGTGTCGATTATGCTTTTATATAGAGTAAACAATTGTCATTTACGTAAATATTTTTTTGATTAAACTTTAATATTATTGAATTGATTTGAAATGACTTATTGAGATTTTTTTACAGAATGGATAGAAGTTGGATGTACGAAACTGATCGGATTTCAACTAATTTTCAAAATAATTTGAACAGCTTTCTAGATTTTTCATTTGACAAGGCTTCAGATAGTGGTCGCATACACTGTCCATGTTTTAATTGTGTTGGAAGACCTTGGTTGAGCCGTGAAGCAGTTAGCTATCATATAACCAAATATGGTTTCCAAACAAACTATTATGTGTGGTATCACAATGGAGAGAAAATGGAATCTCAAAATGTTGATGATCCAAATGATAGGACTGAATTGGAGAGTTTGATATATGATCGGTTTCCATTTATTTGACATCATGTGAAGGAAAGGGTGTCCAACCAATAAGATTTCAATACAAGCACAAATGATGCGTCCAATGAAAATGATGATGTTGATAGGGTGAAAAAATTTAATGATGCTGCGATGACTCCAGTATATCGGCAATGTGATAAAATGAAAAAGTTGGAATTTTTAATCTGATTGTTTCATGGGAAAACAATGTATGGGATTTCAAATACTGCAATTGATTATATTCTTACCTTCTTGAAGGACTTACTTCCAGATGATGTAGATATTCCCTCAAACCACTATATGGCATGGAAGTTGGTTGATGAACGTGGATTCTCAAAAAAATCATGCTTTCCTGAATGATTGCAGCTTATTTTAGGAAGAAACTGCTGAAAGAAATGATTGTATAAAATGCAGAACCTCCCGATGGAAGCCAAAAGATGATGGAACACCATCTTGTGTGCCACAAAAAGTAATGTGGAACTTTCCATTGATCCCCAGATTACAGAACCATTTCATGCCTGATGAAATATCCATAAAAATGTGATGGCATGACACCGAGAGAAAAAAGAATAATGAAGAGTTGGTTCACCCTGTAGATGGATTTGCATGGCAGAGATTTGATGCTCGATATCCTGAATTTGTAGCTGACGTGCATAATGTGAGACTGGGTCTTTCATGTGACGGTTTTAATCCATTTGGGCAGATGCTTACTTCGCACAGCACATGGCCGGTTTTCATACACATTTATAACCTTCCCCCTTGGTTGTGTATGAAAAATCCTTACACTTTCTTGAGTATACTGATATCTATCCCTTCTGATCCCGGCAATGATATAGATGTATACATGCAACCTTTAATAAAAGAGTTGAAACTTCTTTGGGATGTGGGTGTGCCCACATACGATGTATGTTCGAAAGACATATTTCAGATGCGTGTTGCACTTATGTGGACTATCAATGATTTTCCTGCTTATGCAATGATTTCTGGATGGAGCACAAAAGGAAAATAGTTATGTCCTGTTTGTATGAAGAATAATCGATCAAGAAGACTGAAATATCGTCGTAGTTTTAGTTTTATGTGACATCGACGATTCTTGCCAATGAACCATCCATATAGAAACAGTCGTTGAAGATTCGAGAATACCATGGAGAATGAAGATCCACCTCAGCGTATGTCTGGAACTAATGTGCTTAATGAATTGAAATATTTCAGTTATTCATTTGGGAAGAGTGTAATGAAATCTAGAAAGAGGAAAAATGTTTCCAATGATACCTATTACAATTGGAAGAAGAAGAGTATATTCTTTGAGTTGTCATATTGGTCAACCAACTTGTTACGTCATTGCTTAGACGTAATGCACGTTGAAAAAAATATGTGTGAAATGTTGCTTTTGATTCTTCTAAATGTCTAGGGGAAGACAAAAGATGATTTATGATCTCGGTGCGACTTGGTAGATTAGGGGATCAGACCAGAATTGCATCTTGTCTGTATCAGTGAAAATAAATGGCAAGTTCCATGTGCTTCTTATGTGATGACTCCTGCTGAAAAAAATCAATTTCTGGAAGTGCTAGAGACTATTAAAGTTTGTGATGGCTATTCAAGCAATATATCAAAACGGGTCAACAGAAAAGATTTGAAGTTGAAATCTTTGAAGACTCATGATTATCACGTCCTTTTGCATGAGTTGATTCCAATAGCAATCCGTCATCTCTTGTCCAATAATGTTAGAGTCTCAGTTATTCAATTGTGCTATTTGTTTAGAGATCTGTGTACTAAGAGGTTGTCCAAATCCCTCATGGAAAAACTGTTGGCAGAGATGCCATTAATTTTGTGTGAGTTAGAGAAAATATTCCCTCCATCATTTTTTACATGCATGTTGCATCTGTCTATCCATCTTCCGACCGAAATACTTCTTGGAGGACCCGTTTCTTTCCGTTGGATGTATCCAACTGAAAGAAACATGTGCACATTGAAATCATATGTTCGGAACAGGAATTATCTCGAAGGTTATATTGTGAACAGTTACTTGGCTCAAGAATTTATGGATTTCTGCTCAATGTATTTGTCTGATCATACTACGAGAATAAACAGACAAATGAGAAATGAAGAATAACAGTATGGGAAAATTGAACCCAGTTTTCCATCACTTCCTTAGACAGGAGGAATTCCGGGATCATATACATTCACAACATTAAGCCTTGAAGAGCGAGAGATGGCACATCACACAGTGTTGATCAATTGTGATTTGTTTGATGAGTATATAAAGTAAGTTAATTGTACATGTAACTCTTATCTTATCTCTTGTAATTTTAAATATTTGTTAAAATATTATTATTTTTATCTACATGGAACATAAATAATTGATATACAGAAAGCATAGTTCTTTATCTTTGAGAAAGAAGGAGACTTTTCATAGCAAAGGGTTTTCTGCTTGGTTGAAATTGAAGGTAAAAATATTTCAGTAATAACTAAATAAAAATAATATTTAATTAATTTTACTATTTATTTATATTTCAGGTATCGAGTTTGCCTACAGAATATGTTTCTGAGAAAATAAGAGCTTTGGCATTTGGTCCTAATACCATGGTTCGTGCTTGTAAATCACTTGTGATCAATGGATACAAATTTGTTATCGCTGAACGAGCAAGAAACATGAGAACACATCATAATGGTGTTATGCTAACTACCGCAACAGACTGTTATGCCAGTTCATCGGACACCAGACCTCGTTCTGAAAATGTTTCTTATTATGGTGTCGTGGAGAAAATAATAATTTTGGATTATTAATCAAATAGTCGAGTCACGATGATGAAATGTCAATGGTTTGATTCAATGACGAGGAAATTAACCTTTATTGATGATTGTGGATTTCGAGTTATTGACATGACTCACACTCTTGCCACCGATGAACCATATGTATTGGCATCAATGGTGAAACAAGTTTTTTATGTCAAAGATCATCGTCATCCAATATTCGGTGTAATTATTGAAGTAAATCCCAGACATGTTTTTGATGATGGTGATGATGAAGTTGACACTATCCCTACTACAATTGGAAGCAATCCATTTATTACTTATGATGACCCCAACAGCTCAATTGTCAGAGTTGATTGTGAACCCAAAGTAGTGGTGGGAAATATATAGAATCATACAGTCGTGTTCTCACCTACATGTTTCACCTACATCATTCAGAGTGTGTATCCTAGTACTTACCTTCATAACACCATAAATCTTCTGTTTCATTATGTTTTTTTTATCATAATGGTTTTTCTATATTTTGTTTTTTGGGTTACACATTAGTTATCTGTTTCTAATTACTTCCATATTTGTTTTCATTGCAGGAAATGACACCCATTGAAGAGAGGCGGCAGAAAAAGATGACAGATAATAATCGTTGCATGGTACAGATGGGTGTTCCTCCACTCATCCCTGTTGTGAGTATTTTATTTCAAATATAAATATTTCAATAACTTATAATATCATGTGTTTACTTTTATGTCAAACTTTTTTCAGGATCCACACCCTAGATGATAGATATCTGACGAGGAGCCTGATATTTCTCCCAGTACAGAGGTTGGTGGTACGAGGGCTCGTGGGGCGAGAGTTAGACGATCCACTACCACAGACATATCTTCTACGCCCTATTTTGATCTTGGCGTGTCATCAGGGACATATGAGATATTTAGACCTTCGATTTTTACACTACCAGCTGGCCAGACATCTATGCCATCATCTTTTGCTTCTAGTTCATTATCTCCAGGTTATTATATTCCACCTTCTTCAACTCCTACTGCGACACAGTATGTGGCTGAGGAGCATACACTGAGGGACACTCCACCTGTACAGGATATTCCTTCAGCTTCTGCACCCATTGATCCGACTACCATAGGTATATTTATATCACTTTATCAAATTTTTATACCAAAATTTATATTTATTATAACTAGTATTGATATTATTTTTCTTTAAAAACAGATTCATCTACATATAGTAGGCGGGGGAGGGGGCGTACTCGCTTGCGTGCGGTATGGAACCGCCAGACATAGTTGATGGTAGAATACATTGTTGATGGACAAATGATTGAGAAATCTGGGCAGAAATGTCGGGGTTTTTTGGCGACGCTAGCCAAATACTCCGATATCATTCTGGTCAGCCCTCTCTCTTGGAGACATCTGCCACCCGAAGTCAAGGATAACGCGTGGGCACAAATATGGGTAAAAATCTATTGGATTTAATGTATTATATTTTTTTATTTAAGTGAACTAATAAATTTCGTTTCAACTTCGGTTTAACTTCCCTGATGGAGAAGGTGCACGATCAGCGCATTTAAAAGAGCTAGGAGATCTTTGGAGAGCTTATAAGTATGATTTGTATGTTGGCTGTTGTGATAGAGTGGGCACGAAGTTAGAGACATTACCTATCGTGGATGACTGCCCGATAGAGCCATATCGCCAAATGATTACCCATTGGGCGACTTCCAAATTTAAGGTATTAATCTCATTTGAGTTATTTAAATGAGAGTTTTCATATTTTGCATTAATATAATCTTATAAATTATTAATCATTATTTAGTAATGTTCTGAAAAAAACAAAAAAACATTGATTCAAAGAAATACCTCCACACTTTGGGGATCACAACAATGTCATATCATGAGAGGCAGCAGGTACTATATAGTTGTTCATAATTTTTCTTTAGGACTTTCCCTTTTTATTGGATCCTACTTAAATTATGTGATTTATTGAATAATGAATATATGATTATACATTCACTTTATATTGTTTCAATGTCATTACAGAAGCACAAAATGAATATTGAAGGACGTATCCCTCGAGCAAAATTGTTTTGATCGAGTAGAAGAAAAAAAGATGGAACTGCGGTAAATGAACTGACCCAAGAGAAGATTGTAAGTTTTAATTTGTTTATTTCAAAGTTTAATATCTAATTTGAAATTTCATAATATATTAATATTTTTTACAGGCTACTTTAGAGGCTCTTGATGCACAGGAGCCTGATAATTTTGGGCCACACGGTCATTTATATCAGGTTTTGGGAGATGAGAACTCTGGTCGAGTACGCTGCCGACCTGGTAAGAATATAATCCCGACGAGCTATTGGTCATCTCCAGGTATCCATTCTAGTACCACCGAGTTGGAATAGGTCAAAGAGCATGCAAGAAAGTCTGATAAAAGGGTCACAGAGTTGGAAGTACAATTTCAAACAAGAGACATAGAATTTATGAGACTGATGAGAGCTTTATCTTCATCACTTCCACTAGAGGCTAGTGCGGCTTGTCAGACATTTATGTCGTCTATGGGTGCATCATCCAATGCACCAGGCGGCATCTCTAGTGGCGATCTAGATGATGATGTTCCTGGTGATGACGAGGATGCTGAAGAGGAAGAGGGGGAGAATGAGGATGTGGACGACGGCGAGGATGGGGCCGAGGGAGAGGATGGGGCCGAGGGCGAGGATGATGCCGATGATGAGGACGACGACGAGGACAGAGATGGCTGCGAGGATGAGGCTGATGATGATAGTAGTGATGGTGATGGTGATCAGAGGCAGATTGATCCATTACATTTTTCAATTCTGTATAACTCTTTATTTTTGAACATGGTTTTCCACTTTGGGGTTTTCCTCTGCATCATAGGTATGTTGCATTCAGATTCTGTTTTTTGCACGTGATTCTTATTGTATGATTAGTCTACTACATAGACCTTTAGTATTCCTTGGTACTGTGATGCTCATTTTTCTATTTTTTTACTTAGATTTCTTAGCTAGCCATGTATTTCATGTTTATGCATGTGGAAGATGATATGGAAAATGTGCTTTGAAGTAGTGGTCGACACCACTAACATTTATTTGAAATGGACAGGATTTTAAGTGAAAACAACAACTGGCATACAGAATACAGACCAAACACATTCAGATTCTGTTTAAACTATAGGACAACGATCCATGGGTCATATGTGACGTGTATGAGTCAACCCTGCCTCAATCCGAGGGCCGGTGTAGTCGGGACCACTCAAAGTGTGTCAATTTTCTTTGAAATGGACAACAGTTTAAGTTAAAACAACAAATGACATACAAAAAACAGACCAAAGGCATTCGGATACTGTTTATACTTTATGACATGTATCCATGGGTCATATGTGACGTGTACGAGTCAAACCCTCCTCAATCCGAGGGTCGGTGTGGCCGGGACCACTCAAAGTGTGTCACTTTTCTTTGAAATGGACAATTGTTTAAGTTAAAACAACAACTGACATACGGTAAACAGACCAAAGGCATTCGGATACTGTTGATACCTTAGGACATGTATCCATGGGTCATTTGTGACATGTAGGAGTCAACCCCTCCTCAATCCGAGGGCCGTTGTGGCCGGTACCACTCAACGTGTCTTTCTTTTGTTTAAAATGGATGTGCTTTTAAGTAAAAAAACCACATATGGATAACCGACCAAACGCATTAGGATTCTGTTGAAACATTAGGGCAACGATCCATGGGTCATTTGTGACGTGTACAAGTCAACCCCGCCTCAATCCAAGGCACGGTGTGGCCGAAACCACTCAAAGTGTCTAACATTTCTTTGAAATGGACAACAATTTAAGTTAAAAGAACAACTGACAAATGTAAAACTGACCAAAAGCATTCGGATTCTGTTGAAACATTAGGACAACGATCCATGGGTCATATTTGATGTTTACGAGTCAACCCCGCCTCAATCCGAGGCGTAGTGTGACCGGTACCACTCGAAATGTCTAACTTTTCTTTGAAATGAACACCAGTTTAAGTTAAAACAACAACTGACATACCAAAAACCAACCAAACGCATTCATATTCTGTTGAAACTGTAGGACAACTATTCATGGATCATATGTGACGTGTAAAAGTCAACCCCGCCTCAATCCGAGGGCCGGTGTGGCCGGTACCACTCAAAGTGTCTTTCTTTTGTTTAAAATGGATGCGCTTTTAAGTAAAATAAACGACATACGGAAAACCGACCAAACACTTTCAGATTCTATTGAAACTTTAAGAAAATGATTTCTGGGTCATTTGTGACGTGTACGAGTCAACCCCACCTCAATCCGAGGTGCGGTGTGGCCGACACCACTCAAAGTGTCTAACTTCTATTTGAAATGGACAGGATTTTAAGTGAAAACAACAACTTGCATACGGAAAACCGACCAAACGCATTCGGATTCTGTTGAAACTTTAGGAAAAAGATCCATGGGTCATATGTGACGCGTACGAGTCAACCCCTTCTCAATACGATGGCCGGTGTGGCCGGGACCCCTCAATGGTTGTCACTTTTCTTTGAAATGGACAACGGTTTAAGTTAAAACAACAACTGACATACGGAAAACGGACCAAAGGCATTCGGATACTGTTTATACATTAGGAAAAGTATCCATGGGTCATATGTGACGTGTATGAGTCAACCCCTCCTCAATCTGAGGTCCAGTGTGGTCGGGACCACTAAAAGTGTCTTTCTTTTGTTTGAAATGGATGCGCTTTTAAGTAAAAAAAACCACATACGGAAAACTGACCAAACACATTCGGATACTGTTGATACTTTAGGACATGTATCCATTGGTCATTTGTGACATGTACGAGTCAACCCCACCTCAATCCGAGGTGCGGTGTGGCCGACACCACTCAAAGTGTATTTCTTTTGTTTAAAATGGATTCTCTTTTAAGTAAAAAAACGGCATACAGAAAACCGACCAAACGCTTTCGGATTCTATTGAAACTTTAGGACACTGATCCATGGGTCATTTGTGACGTGTACGAGTCAACCTCGCCTCAATCCGAGGCGCGGTGTGGCCGGAACCACTCAAAGTGTTTCACTTTTCTTTGAAATGGAAAACAATTTATGTTAAAACAACAACTGACATACGGAAAATAGACCAAAGGAATTCGGATACTGTTGATACTTTAGGACATGTATCCATGGGTCATTTGTGATGTGTACGAGTAAACTCCGCCTCAATCCGAGGCACGGTGTGGATGACACCACTAAATGTCTCTCTTTTATTTCAAAAGGAAATCATTTTAAGTGAATACAACTGAAATTTACACTCATCAATGACTCTTTTTCATGAGTTTGGTAGTTTCACTCATGGGGTCATAAGTGACGAGACTCCTAAGAAAATATCTTTTCACCATATTTTATAAACAATACAAGTTCAATGAAAAATTCATCACAAATCATTACATACCCAAACCTAGTATCACAAAAAAATGGGATTTGAGTCAATTTGAATGTCTTATTCAACTCTAATAGATATTTATCAAACTATTCTGCCTATTAGAATTTGATGGGTGAGGTGAATTACCACCAGATGATTGTTTTCATGTGTTTTTTTGGGCTATATTAGGTGTTTTTTATACTGTTTGAAGTTTTTATGTGGCTTTTGTGATATTTTTTATGCAGGTGTATAGTGGAGGGTATACTGAGGGTTGTTGTGCACTGTTTTTTTATGCAGGTGTAGCTTCTGGGGGGCTTCTGGGTGCTACAGTGCAGCAGTTTTGGGAAACAATTTACCAACGGTTCTGAACCGTTGGTAAATTGTTTTCCAAATATCTGGAAGAACTTATACCAACGGTTCTGAACCGTTGGTAAATTGTTTTCCAGATTTCTCAGAACCTATACCAACGGTTTAAATGAAACTGTTGGTAAAGGGCTTTCCCCACGCCTTACTGGCCAACGGTTTGGAAAACCGTTGGTATACCCTATACCAACGGTTTTCCAGCCTATAGCAATGGTTATAAACCGTTGGTATAGCCTACATTTCTAGTAGTGTAGATAGAATTGTCTAGATCACTGATCTATTTTACTGACTTTAATTTCTCATTAGAATAACCTTCTTGAATGTTTTATGAGGGTCTTTCATTTATCAACTTTTTTTCCTTCTAAAGCCTTTTGATATTTCTCAACATTATTTCAACTATTATTTCTGATGATATTTAAGTTGAGTTTCTTCTACCTCATAACTAATTCTACTTTAATTTTATTCATTCCCTACTATAATAAAATTATTCTCTCTATCTTTCTCGATAAAATATTTTTCTGATTTAGCTTCTTTATCCGCTTCATCATCATATTTGGACAAAAATATTCTTATTTTTTATTTGAATAACTTTTTATCCTTATCTTTAGTAGAATATTTATCTTTATCACCATGTTTTTTCCATGCCCTACATGACCGTCTTCTATCTTCATCACAGACTTCTTTATTATTTCATTGAGGAATGTTAGAAACAAAATTCCCAATGGATCCACATTCAAAAAATGTCATGGGGAGTTTTCCCTTGTGTTTCCTTGTATATCGTTTCACATCCTTAAGAAAAAAGGATAAAATTTACTCAAAATTATGATATACCTCTTCTTTTTATTTAGATTTATCAGCTCTATCTTCAACAAGAATCTTTATTGACTTCTCTTTCTTATTATCCTTGAAAGACAATTCTCTATTAGCTTTTTTCCTCTTCATATTCTTCTCCCTTATTATTTCATATATGATGAGAGTAATATGAAATTCATATAGAGTTATGGTTTTAGAGTCTCTATATTCCAATGATGAAACTATAGCATCAAACTTGTTAGGCATAATACACAAGATCTTTTCCACTATTATAAAATCCTCCAACTTTTCAACCAGAAATATGATTGTAATGACAATGAAATTTACCCGTGTAAATAAGCCCCAAATAGACTATTACTCTCTTATTTTAATGTCTTCATACATCAGAATCAAGATTTGTAGTTTTTCATTCAACCCATTTTCATTTCCCTCAAAAATGTTCTTCAGCTTATCCAAAAATGCCTTTAACTTTAGTGACACCTTTCACTTTTAAAAACTGACTCTCATAATGAGATTATAGTATATTTTTTTCCCTTCCATCATTCTCAAGATTCATTTTATGTATAGTTAAGGAACTGTGTCATCAATATATGTATGTCCATTTATTGTAGCTTTAATACCATCATACCCAAGATACATAAGATAAGGCATCATTATAAATTTCTAGATATGATAATTTATCTCATAAAATATCAAAATATAGTTATTGTTCACAAAATTCATATTTTACAACGCAACTTATTTTTAAAAAATTATTAATAAACAAACAATGGGAACTTGTCCCACTTAAACCAATTGATGTTTCCGAGTTTGGATCAATGTATCACTAAGAGGGGGAAGGATGAATCATTGATATCTTATTCATTTATGATTCTTTATTTTTGAAACACCCATATAATCTTCTTAAAATTATTCTCCCTTACTAAACACAATCCAAACACACAACCATAGGAGAATAATAATTTAAGAGTTCACTAGTCAACAAGATTTTCTATTTCATTGGAATGGTATAAAAACAATCCATCAATACACATTCTAGAAGAAGACAATACATTTATATGGAATACAATTAGTATGGTATGTCCTTACACTGGTAAATAACGTACAAAACAATCTGCAAGCATGTGTACTATCTCTTAGCACAAATATGGAAATTCAGTGTTTTCATGTTTCTGGATCAGCATTCAGAAATATTATCATTCAAATTAATTATTCTTTTTTCTACCTTTGAGCTGGTAGAAACATAATTCGTACCTCTATGAACAAACCATCCCCATTTTGTACTTCTCCTAAATTATTCCACATCTATAACATCTTCATATAAAATTTTCTCACATGTAATAATGGGATTATGGCCAATTATATAAGAAAATAATTTCAAAAATACATATTAATCCATTTTACGACAATTTTAATTGTGGTATAGCCTACACCACATACCTATACTCATGTTGTAAACCACAATACTTTAGCATACCACAAGCATACTCCATATTACTTCTCCATGAACCATTTTTAGTTCCATGAACTACTATACCTACCATTCTCACTGCCTTGTACATATCCAATAATTGTTCCAGGACATGGTACACAGACCATGTCTCATGGTATGAGATTTCTATCCTTTTTTGATTTCCTTCTACCATTATCATATCATTCACAACCAGGTTAAAATAATTCCATTACAAAAAACAAAATCCCAATTTTTCGGTCTAAAATTTTGGAAAAGTCTTGGAAATAGAGCCACCAATAGTGTCTTCTTTGGTAATAACCTCCATGCTTCTTCACTATCATCTTGCTTCATCAACAATCTTATTATTTATTCATGAAATTTATATTTCATGATATATAGTCTTTGTTTTCTCATTATTAGCATCATTAAATTTTCAACATAATGTATTGAATCATCCATATCCTTAATCAACATTATTCATTAAAATAAGAACTATATATGATGGGATACAACATTTCTCTCCCTTTATGAATAAGGATTTCATCACATGTTCTATATAATTATGATATTCTTGAAATATAAATCATCATAATTTTTTTTGATTTACCAAGGAATTTATATTGTGAATTGATTTATAATCTTTGATAATAAAAGGCCACACTCTGTAAAATGAAAACTCTTCAAACTACCTTCTTCATCCAACTTGGTCCCAACACAAATCTCTATGTTTTAGAGGAAAATGAGTATCGACATGGTTTTTATAAAATATTTATCCCAATCAATCTAGGGTTTTCTAACCGTATAGGGTACTCCTATGCTATGTAGGGAGTCAAACAGATTTTTCTTACAATGAATCATTGGCCACCAATCCATGTGAATTTTATAAGTCTAATTGAAGAGTTATTTCACATAATCTATAAATTCTTATTAAAACCATGCTCCATTCTCTTGTGAGAGGTGACATGAGAAAGTTTCTTTCACAAGGTCGGTGCATGGTTTTGTCAAACATTCACCCAAATCATGAGGCCTATTAAAGTAAGATGAAAAGAATATTTTCCCCTCCCTCAAAAAAAATTTCTCATCTCTTAACCATAAATTACAACACATATAAATCCCTCATATTTGGCCATCTTCAGTATCTTAAATCTAGGATTTGAGTTTTATATTATATCTGAGTTAATAATAAACCACCATTCATCCAATTAGATTCCTATCAATAAATACATGGATATGTTTCTTTCTTTTCTTGCATTATCTATCCATTTATTTTGATATTTTTTTATCATATAGTATTCCATAATTTCAAGGATTTTTTTCCCATTTTCCCTCATTTAATGTCAAACCAGTTGTTGATACTAGATGAGGTATCTACTATATTCACAAGTTAAGTGTTCTATGACTTTTCCCTCAAGGTCTCAAAATTTATAAATTTTTTCCTTTGTGGAAAACAATAATTTTACCATGAGTTTCCTCCAGAATTACCAAGATTTAAATTTTTGTATCTAATTTTCTATATAAATCTAAAATTATACATATTGAAATCGTTTTGGAATGATAGCTCAATGATATACAACTTATTATGGTGTGTTCCTTATTATTATTTATCATAATCTATGTCGTGACTACCCAGAACATCATTTGGGTCTTCTTGAATTGAAATTTTCTATGGTTAGTTCTCATTTTAATAAATAGATTTAAATGTATAAATCAAAATCAAAAATACATTGGCCTCTATAACATATAATTTTATTTATATGTTTTCATTTCCCACTATGGCCTTTTTAATTTATAATGAAAAGGTTGTTGGAATGATTATAACTAAATAGTAATGGGATTTTTTATTACATTTCGTATGATGAATTATTAATGTATATAAATATACTTATATTGTTCTTATTTCTTATGGACCTTTTTAATCTTTATATGAATGGTCATACTTGAGCCTCCCTTGGGTTCCTAAGGGAATGCCTTGAGCACTCATTGTATTCCATTTCAATTTATTGAATCGATTTCCAAGGAAGATACCCACCATAGAACATGGTATTTATATATTAGGGATGTCTGAAAATGGAATCATAAGATACATTATCCATCTCGGGAAAATTATAATCCCTTTGATGTGCTCCTAGTATTAATCATGATGTCTTATGAAATTAAATTCCTTAAAATATTCTCCTTAGGATCTAGTCATGTTATGTACATGATTTACATTAGTCATGATCCATAGACTCTGTCAGACATATTTCTAGTGGAATTACTTGGGTTAACCCCTTGTATTACACTTATACATTATTTATACGGTGAATAGTTATATAGAGTGAGGTAACCTAAACATCTAAGGTCAATGATGCTCGGTTTCTCCTTGGATCCTCATTTATTATTTTCATTATTACCACATCATAGTCATTAATATTATATTCATTAACACCTTATTAAATTATTAAATGAACATGTTATTAGAGGCATCTAGAATAAGATAAAGCAGGTATGGTCAACCATATGTCCCCTGAAGAACTCGATATCTACATGGGTTGTATTTATATCATGTTTTATTTTGATATACATGTATAATATTATTTTTTATATCCAGAAACTAGATTTGTATAGATTTTTTTTAGTAGTTAACTGGGATAATATGACACCCTATATTAGTAGATTTTGGTACAAAAGTAGAATATATGATTTCAAGTGTCTATTAGGGGAAAAATTTAGATAGAGATATATGAATTATTATATTATTATGGGAGCATGTTACAAATTAATAATCAAATGCTTGATATTCATGGATAGTTTTTGGTAATTTAATTATTTTTTAAATCATATTGTATCTTATTTCAACCATTTATTATTGATCAATTTTTTAGAGACATGACATCATTTTGGTATATAGAACATATTTTATCTTCTAAGATGATTATTTCTTACATAAATGTTTATACATATTCTATTGACTAATTTATTATTATGGTTTCTATTTATTTACTTATAAATTGTTAACCATTGTGATATAATCTCATTATATGGGTATAGTCTCCCCACTATACAATCATTGAATCCTATTTCTAGTTTGAAGCCTCTTTCATAAAAAGAATCACACTTGAAGTCTTGTAGTGTGTCGATTCAGCTATTTTTACGAGCAATTATAGGATAACCTGTCACAAGGTTGTATGAGAGTTATATTTTAATTTCCTTATTATTTCAGGAAGCTAGAAATAAGATTTTAAATAATATGAAATTTTATAATGATCATGTTCATGGGAGTTGTTATCCCATCTATGAGAGAAATACAATATTTTGTAGGAATAGGAAATTATTGTTCTATATTTCTATTATTAATATTGATATAATTCCACCATTGGGAGATACATGTGATTTTTTTGTTCATTATTGTATATGGATATTATACATTTTCATATGATAGATTAGACAATTTTAAAATGCATCATTGTATGCACCTTGAGATTCACATTCCATACACATGCCGTGCCTTTTAGGTTCATTTTATTGCAACCATTTCATGTGTTTCTTAAAAAAATTATTGTACCCTGGTTGATATATATGTCTATAAAACTAAAAAAAATTATACTATATAGATTAAGTAAATGGACATTAAAGTGTCTTCTATAACCAGAATAGATTTTTTCACATAGCATGAGGAAGGCCCCTTAACTAACCCATTATTATATGTTTAATCTATGTGACTGAATATTCATGACATAAACGTTTAGTTACATAAAATTACAAGGATGTAGATTTAAATTTATAATTATTTTAAATATATAAACTTGGATGGTTGATCTATCTAATCGACCAATCATCATTAAAGTGCTATATACTCAGAATGATGGTAAATGTCAGATTTTAGTTACATGGAATGCCAATTATAAATTATAAAGAATATGCCCCAATAATATGGGAATGTTATTACATATTATTGGACCCCTTTTCTAATAATCATGTATGGACTTATAAATTAATAATTCTGACTTATGAATAAAATAAATTATATAAAATTTGATGGCCATGTGAAAATTAAAATGTTTTTTCCTTCTAAATATGAAAATGATACTTCATATACAAAAACCCACATAAATTAAATCACGAACACTTACCAATGACCTAACCTTACATGTGTGTACCTGGGATAGTATGTTGGTAGTGATCCCACCTTCCGAGTGAACTTCCATTTGTGTATGTATCTACGTTGATATCTTTCCTATGGTATATATTTTTGGCATTGTGGATATATACTTCTACAATGACTATGAGTCATGTATAAGGATGGTGTCGAAGACTATACTCCCAAGATGGTGGGGCCTGAGACACCCATGATACCTCTTATAGTTCCATTTGAGTCACCTCCAACAATAACTATATTGGGAACATACACCCAACTCAGAAAGGATTATCTACAGTTAGTGGAGTCTGTATAGGATGCTCCAGGACATTATTCTTCTGTTTCATAGATAACTTAATAGTTACAAAATCAGCAACCTCAAATGTTTTCTACTTATGGATTTAGTAACTCAAGTTCATTGATGTATTAGTTTTTAGTATTTCCTAGAATATTTTCAAATCTAGGCAATGAGTTGGCATGGGAATCCAGGTACCAGTGAGCCTCAATGAATTCATGTGAAAGATATTAAACATATTTTATTACATGAACACATTTATATAGTAAACCTATAATATAATCCAATCAAAAACTAAGATTTGAATGTTGAGACCATGTTTGATTTTAAAATGCGGGTTTTACCCTAGGTGTAACAAAATGTTTTTCGAAATTAGGAGCCTAGTTGAAGTTAAGCATTGGAAGGGTGTTGAGGAGAGGTTTATTCATTTATTAATATTAAATAGATAATCAATTCCCATTTCTGTTTCTCACTTCTTATAAGGGAGAGAATATTATCCTCCCAAAATGAAAGATGACTCATGGATGAACCAATGTGATAATATGTTGTCTAATCGTGCTTCTCATACAGATCATCACCATATCAGAGAGAAACACATTTCGGTCATTGTTCTTGAACTGAATATTTGGTGTTTCACGATGAAGTAGAATGATTTATGATTTTTTCCCCTAAACCACTTTATATGAATTTTATTAATGTTTTACATCCCTTATATGACTATTAGTGACACCGTGGTGGTCAATTTGTGGTTTTAAAAAAAAATCAGTGGTTTTGGTTGGTTTGAATGAAATTCCCAGATGAATTTTGGATCGCATGACTTGTAGTTCAGTTGAACATGTCATGTGTTATTCTCATTGATGGAAGATGTTATTTTTGGGACTAAATTCCATATACAAGTGGAACGCTTCTTTTTGTGATCATGGTAATGTGGTCAAGTGACATGAAACATATTCCCCTATCAAGGTAAATGGTTGTTTGATAGTGCATAGTCAGGAATGAAGACATGAGTTTAGTTACATGGGAACAACCAAAGGATAATAGATTTGGAATACTAAAGTTTAACACCTAATTTACAAGGGATACACATTGTGTGTCAATAAATTTTCATACATCCCTGTATGGTAAACGGTATGCCCAGAGCTATAGGTGTGGGCCAAATGTCACGTGGTGTAGGTTACACGACATGTATTTCCATTCATACACACTGGTTACCATAATGAGGCTTGACTAGGGGATAGTGTTAGGAGAAATAATTTTTATGGGGGTAAGATGTCATGTACGGTGGTAATACACTATTTGATTCCCATGTTTTCTTTTCTCCCACATCCATATCCTTCTCCTATACTAAGAAGGGGTGTGAGACAAGCCATTTCTGAGTAGTTTTCCCCATCAGATGTGATGGTGGCCCCAATTTAGGCCGTCGAGATTCCATATGATGTAACATTGTGGGTGGATTCAGGTAGAGATTTTTTGAACAAAAATGTTAGTGTAAGATCCCATAGATTACTCCTATAACGGTTTACAACATCATGTCTTAATCGTAAGATTGATACCCCTATATAAAACCCCCAATATTTAGAAGAATGGGTGTTTTCCCTTTTTTATTAGTGAGTTTTTTCAGTTCTCTTTCAGTAATTTCATGGGGGATTGGAGTATGTATCCCACCAAGAGACCAGAATAGATCCTCACTTCCCTTTTTTTGTTTCCCTTGTTATGGTTTTTATAGTCGACATGACAAATATTTACCTTGCCATTAATCCTCTACTGAAGATGATGTATCTAATAGGGTAAAGATCCCTTAGTAATCCCGAAGTGAATACCCTCTATATTTTTATCAATATATGATATCTCTAATGGAGTTATAGGTAGAGGACATGATACTTGGAGTATTTACAATTGGGGACATGACACATGGAGTCTATTTCAAGTATATCATTGATATTTGGGGACACATTGAGTTATGTGTCTTCTTTCTTGACATACTAGGGCGATGAGTTGACTATTTTTGTTTATATGAGGAATGGTTGAGTTGTAGTTCCATATCTTTATACCATTTTCTCCTCTTACATTGGGCCGTGAGAATTTATTTATATCACTTACTCCATTTTTGGATTGGATTTTTTGTTTCACCTTCTATGAATTTTTATATTCACCCCATAATTTTCTATACATGAACATGTTTTTTGTTATAAATACCATGGAATTATAGAACATCCCCTAGGGTACGAGAGTGGGTGGATTGTAATTCTTGGTATATCATACAATGGAGTGTGTATGTCATAAATTTGAAAGTTATTTTCCCAATCCGAACAGGTTGGATGCTTTTATAAAATTTATGATCTTGTATTTTTGATTTTTATCTCTTACAAGTTCTTATTTTGTTCTATTTCTATGAGATATATCTGTGTGAATGAGTTTTTTAGTTTTTTTACTTTTTTTCTATTCATTTTTACATGGATAAGTATTAGGTACATGTATACGGGTACCTTAGGCTAGTGCATCAATTGTGTGTGATATGCCTACTCGTTGTTGGTTTCCAGCCCCTAGCCTATTGGTGGTAAGATTAGGGAGTCACGGATCAGGCCCTTGTTGTATGGGTCAAGACCGGGTGGCATCGCAAATGGATCCACATTGGGACCATATAGTTATATTTTTACGAGACATGTGTTTTGTTTGTGTTTCATATCAATAATGTTGTAGTGTTTCGAATATGGATTTCTAGTTAGGGGATCTAGTGCCTTTTTGGAATCAAATTCATCCATTTACTAGAGCATAGATTACCTTCATGTGGACTTGGTACATTTAATAAATATTTTCTAGAAAAATATTTGTAAATCTATCATATAGGACATTTTTTGGATTTTTCTATCCTTCTTGAGTCAGCTCCCCATATATACTCTTTGAACATGGAACGTCTTTATTTCTTTCATGATGTTCTCATGAGGACAAAATGTATTATTTTTATAGCTGGTTCAGGAGTACGACCTGATGAGTGATGAGGTCACCATGAAGGCTCCTAGTCTTGAGGTATGATTTCCACCTAGTGAAAAGCTATTAGAGCTCCCAACCATTGAGCAATGCATAGTTCCACCACTTTTTGTTTAGCTGGATCTAGTTGTTCTAACTGAGTTATGGGTGTATTTTTTGTCTTTGGAGGATGAAACATCGGTTTTGACCAGGTATCATGAGCATTTTTGGTAGGATTTACCAATGGAAAAGGTTGAGTTGGAACCGCAGAGAGTCAGTGCATGATGCTGGAGGCACTGTCATTTTCAAAGACCCCACGATCACCTCAGTCCTCTAGAGACGAGGTATTGTTATTCCTATGTGTTTCAGGGTCATATCACATGGGAGTTAAACTATAATTTAATTTATGATAGGGAGACAGTATTTGGACCACTATGGTAGAGGAAATAGTATTAAAAGGCTTTATATGGTTGTAAACATGGCATAGGAGCTGGAGGAGCGACTAAAGGTGGATTGTACTTTGATCTTATTCCACCACCACCACCATCAAGTGGAATAGGGTAGGCACAAGGAGCTATTGGATATATGATTTGGTGGTTTCAAGTGCTATAGTGTTTTGAAATAGAGGATCTAGGATAATTTTAGGAATTCTCTTTATCCTTTCAACTTCTGTGGTAGTTTTTTTGAATATAGATGTACTCGGTTTTCTTTTCCACTCACTACAGAATGCCATACATAGTGACATGGGGAATCAATGGATCCCTGTTTTTTGTTCTATGGTATGGAATACAATTAACCTTAAGGGGATACACTTCTCCAAAAAGGTACATTCTTGTGATGAAATACAATCCCATACGGGTGATTTAATGCTACCCAAAGAGGAAAGTGTGGAAGTGTGGTGGAAAAGTTCCATTTACATGTGTGCTCAAGATGAGGGATTCTATTGAGGTGTTGGGTAGACATCAGTTGTGGAGGATAGGTCAGCTAAAAAAGTATGACCAGTATGAAAAATGGGCTTTTGGACTGAATGCACAACTGTGGTTCAGTGGATGACATGTAAAACAGTTTCTAATTTCTATTTTCATTGTCTAATTAGACAATTTTTCTTATCAGAAACCCATTTATAATGTATACTAACACCTTAAGGACTATTTTCATTTGATCATTGAGTTAGAGGGTTTCTATAGTGATTCGTGAGTTGTTTGCAGTTTTTTGAGGGCTTGCAAGACCTAGTTTGTTCAATTGGGAAGACCAATGTTTTTTACCTAGTGGATGAGGAGTTTCTTATGGAAATGTGTGTATGGAATTTCCTAGTTTAGGTGGCTATCATGTAGGAACCCAAACCCATGAATTGAATAATTCTTTTCCAATGTGTTAAAATATCTTTCTGACTGTTTTGTATTTTTTTGGGAAGATGGACCTGAGCCCTAACCCTTTTTTGATCAGATCTATGAGGACCATTGGTTGTTTTTCTGCTCGTGATTTAAAATTATCAATCCATTGTTAGTGATTAAGGAGATGCATTTGTTATCTTCATGTAGTAGATCCTTTTAGTTGAGGCTACTGTTGGGTTTCTCTAATTTATAGTTGTTTCCCCATCACTTGATAGTCAATGAGGCATAACTTGGAGTTTTTTGTTTGTAAGGTCTCACCAGATGAGATAAGCATGAGAGTAGGTATTTATGCATATTTAAGTGGTTGGTATTAGGTAATATTTCTGAGGCATTGCAATGACACCGGTCATATGGGGAGGTGTTTTGTTGTGCATGATTGTTTCTGTCAGTGGAACACCCAAAATAGGGGTAGTTGCGCCTGATAAGTGAAATGTTTGGGTACTGTAAAACATGATTTGGGTTTTTATTATGGAGTGACGCAGTTCATATATGTGTGTATGAGATCAGTTGGGATTATCATCATATGTGTGACTTTAGAATGGTGGTGTCTCGCTGGACCAGATGAGTATAGATAGACAGTGGTGTTTTCATTTTTCATATAAGTAAATTGAATAGAGATGTTCCCCCATTTAATTATTTCATCACAGTTAATCTAGACATTGGGTGTGTTTTGGAATTTTTTTTCCCTGACTGCGTACTTTTAGGAAACATGGGAACCCTTAGAGAGCTCATTGGAGTGGGAGTCATAGTTGAGAGGGTAGTTTTCCTTCTTATGATTAGGATTTTTTTCATGGAGGAAAATTCTTAAGGTGGAGAGGTTGTAGTGACTTGGGTTTTACCATTTAAGACTTTGAAATACTTCTATTAATATTTCAAAATCAATTCATTGATTCTTCACTACACTTAGGGTCCTCGAGAGCATCAATTTTACAGAGTAAAAAATATTAAATAGATTTTATCAATTGTCTACAATTCAATGCTAATCATAGATTATATCTCACAATAGATTATTATTGGAACAATGATTCCCTGATTTAGTTCAGAATTTTTTTTACCATAGGAATGTATTAAAAAATTTCAATATTGGGTGCCCGATTAGAGTTGAGTGTTGGTGGGGCATTGAGAAAAAGATTATTCATTTAATATAATTAATTGAATAAATACTCCCCCTTTCTATTTCTTGCTTGTAAGGTGGGGAGAGTTGGGTTTATTCACATAGCGATAGATATTTATTGGTTTAAATAAGGTGAGGATGAGTAATAAGATCCTATTTTTTATGATTATCACCATCATATTGGGTATAAACACATTCATGGAAGCGTTCTTGTCCCGATGCTTTGGTGTTGCTTCACATGTTTGCTATTTTTATAATATTAACATCCCAATATATTATTGATGAATTTTATATGGTTTTACAGCTCATAGATTACTGCTAAAGGCCCTGTGGGGATTTATTAGTTTTGTTCATGTTTAAATTGGGGGGTTTGGGTGGATCTAAAGAAATTTCAATAGGAATTACTGATCATAGGACATGTAGTTTAGTAAAAATATTCACGTGTTCTTTCTATTTGAGGAATATGATATTTTTTGGAAAAACACTGTTTACATGGGGTAAATTCGTTGTACTTATCAAATTCATGTAGTCAAGGGATGTGTCTAGTCATGCCGTGTAAAATGAATTGTTCATGTGATAGTACACATTCATGTACCCAAACATGGTTTGAGATAAATGGGCATGCCAAAAGGATGCTAACATGGGACCATGAAGGAGTAACACAATGTGTACTACGGGTAAATTTCGTATCTAGTTACATGGACAATGTTCTGTGTATGGGCAAGGGCATACCAAAATATTTAGGTAGGGTCACATGACATGTGGTGTGGGGTAAAAACCATGTATTTCCATTTATACAAGTTGAGTACCATCTTTAGAGATAAAAAGGGTCCACCTTTTCCAGTCACATAATTTATGGGAGATACACATTGTCTACTTTCCTTTTTATCCTTTCTCAGTCAGACATATACTTCTTCTAGATCGTATGGGGGCCCACAAGTAGCCTATCCTATGTTTTGTTTCTACCTAAGATGCAATAATGGCCATGGTTTGGGTATTTGAGATGTGATGAAATGTAAAATTATTGATCACTTATATTATTGATGTTAAGACCATCATTAGTTGAGTGAGTTCCCTTAGTCTGTTCTTATGAGAATTTATGACATCATGTCCTCATCATAGGATTGTGACCCCTCTATAGTTTCCCAATGCCTATGAAGTATTGGTGTTTTTCCTTTATCTCGAGTGGTTTTCCTCAGTCTAACTTTACCATAGACTCAGTGACTTGGAGAACGCGTCCCTCTGATAGACATCGAGCGATCCACATATCCTTTTATGTTTCCCATGGTATGGGTTTTTTAATAATTGTGACCTATATTTACATAACCATTGATCCTATACCGAGGAGGATGTTTCTAGTAGGGGATGAATCCATAAGTGGTCCCTAGGTGTATATAATCTATCTATGTATCGGGATATTATCTTTCTAATGAGTTATTACTATAATGGAGTGTGTATCATAGATGAATCTCATCTGTTTCATTCGATGTTTTATAGTGACACTTTCATTGGTGAAGTATGTGGAATTGGTGAAACTAACTCTACATGGGTGTTGATCTTCTTCTTGAGTTGTTATAGAGGTGTTTTTTGTTATTATATTCCCCATTCATGAGTTTGGTACTCTATATATGGTTCATATTACCCCTTAGTTGTCCATAGAGGTATCCCCTACCAATGGTTTGGAGATCTTATGGGTCACCGAGTGAATTTCTCTATGGATCATTTTGTAGATCATTCCCATTCGGATAGGTACCACCTAAAATAGTAGAGTTATACCATCAGTTTAGAATTACCCAATTGAGAGACATAACATTGTTGTATGCCATATGGGATGGCTAGACACTTGGATGGACTAACACTGTATGAGTATTATGTTTGAACCATGAGTTTGTAGTTGGGGTATTTAATGTTGGGACCATGATACATGGAGTTAGTTTTAAGTATATCTGAGATCTTCTGTGAGACGTTGATGTAAGTGTTCTCTTGAAATACATACCATGGGAAATGATCTGGCTTGTTTTTTATAGCTGATGAGAGTTCAAGATGGAGTTTCCCAACTTGGAATGATTTTATCCTCAGGTATCAGATAGATAATGATGGTTCCTATAAATTACACCCTTTTAGGTTTTGGATATCTTGGGAACTTACTATTTATTTTTATATTCACTCATGCATGATATTTTCACACACATGGTGTGTCTTTTTCCAACCATATGTGTTGTAGCATATTCTATGGGGTTTCGGGAGTAGGTGGATCGTAGATCTCGATTGTATAGATTAAGGATTTTATTGTTCATGAATTTGAAATTAATCCCCTATATTTGAGTAGGTTTGATGCTTGTATAGATTTTATCTGGTGTGATTTTATTTTTCCTTTTTTATCTTTTCATAGTATTTTTATCATACTTAGTCTATGAGATAAAGATGTGTACATGAATTTTGTAGATTTTTTTATTTATCAATGATATTATTCAGGGTGTTGAATATTGGTGTGCTCATAAAGGTAACTTAGGCTAATTACTCCAATGTGGTTCATATGACAACTCAACACCAGTTATAATCTCCTAGACTATTGGAGGAGTGCATGGGGAGTTTTGGCTGGGAGCCGCAGTGAGATTTTTCATGAGCTTAGTGGTACTCATAATTCTTATTGATTTGTTGCAAAGCCTATTATCCCAGGTTCTAGTTGATAGAGAGGTTACCTAAAAACCCCTCCAGGTAGGGGAAAATTAATGTCATGTGTCACTGGGAAACCATGCAGTGGGGCCTTAAGGGCCTACTATCTACTAATGGATGGCATGTTCTTGGTTGGTATTCCAGTTCAGGATTCTTCCAATAGATTATCATTGCATAAAAAAGTACCAAGTGATACATAACGAGTGTCTTCCTCTTTAACATGAAATTGAACCCACATATACTAAAACTTCTGTAAATGAAAACAGTAACAATTACCAATTCCTTGACCCTATATGTGGGTAGTTGGGATAGTATTTTGGGTAGTGCTTTCTCATTTAGAGTTCACTTTTTTTTTGAGTTCATATCTATCATGATATCATTCTGATGGTGTAATCTTGGAATTTTAGATGTGTCGCGCTATGATGGCCTTGATACGTGTTCCTAGAGGTTGGATATGAACACACATCAGAGTTAGTGGGATATGACACACCTATTATACCACTTAGTTCTAGTTGAGGCACTACACACTCTAAATAGATTGGGTATGGAAGCCAAAATCCAATAGTATTTTCTACAATTATTGCAGTCCATACAAGATTATATATGGCCTACCTATTCAATTTCAAAGATGACCTGAGTGATTCAGTAGTATCATTCACCCATATTTTTTGGTTATGGAAGTCGACAACCTCTATATTCATTGATGGAGTACATGCTATTCAATTTTTATCATCATGTTACACCTCAAGAGAGTATAATAAATATCGATAATTATATTCTTCGTGATTCTTATAAACATTAGTGTGATGTTCTGCATTATAGTGATCAACATATTAGAATGAATTTGAGGGATTATAAATCTTTTTTCTATGAATTTTTCTTCCCAAATATTAAATAAGATTATTGGGATATAGATTTGATTCACCTAGAGTATAAAACTGTGTCTATCAAGGTTCATTTTTCTCCCATTACTGAGACAAACAAATTTCACTAACCTAAATTAGAGATGAACTATCAAAGGAGGCATACTTTCTCATTGATCATTGATACACCATCCAATATGATGTAAACATATTCAAACATGTTCCATTTAAGATATTATGAATCCAGTCCTTATCAATGAATGCAATCTTAGGAAAATTTGTGGTAAAAGTTATGGTGGATTAGTACCAATATATAGTAGTGGTTCCTTCTGTGGTAGGATATGTAATCCTGAGAGTTCTCAACATGGGTAGAGGTATACATCTAATCTTCACTATAAATTTATCAGTATTCCATTAGTGTGGGACGAAAGGGCACAAGAACCCTCAGTGTTATTGAATCATAGTTAAGTTTAGTGTTGGATAGGAAATATTCCATCTTCACATATTTTATTTGACATTGCCATATATTTCTATGGGGATAGGATATTTCCCAAATCCACCATTTGAGGTTGGTTCAATGGCTCTTTGACTGGAAGTCATCAAGAGGAAAAATGATCAATACAGGTTAGAGGTCATGGCTAATGTTGCCAGATTTATGCTTTGAAACATCAGTAGATAGGACTCAATAATAGTGGACCAACAATAGATTAGTTTTATCAATAATTCTTGGTGCATGTATTATAGATGATACATGAGTGTAAGATTGTATGACTATCTAGACTACGAGGTACTATTATTGTATCCTATAATGTCCTATAATTATTATTTGATAAATATTTCACATACTACTTTATTTCTCAATCAATCATGGAAAATATGGGCCTTTAAATTTAGTAATATATATGTTGAGAACACTAGAAACTCAATTAAGTGTATATTTAAATACTGTGAGCTAATGCAAGGAGTGTTATTTTTGAGGTTGGAGTATATCATTTCTTGTGGAGTCTTTTCATCCTTGAGATTAAAGGTTATGATTTCATACATTTAATAGATTATGTAGTTCCCTTTCATTCACACAATGACTGTTATCATAAAAGTGTGCCACTCATGTCTCCCGATGGTGGAATCTATATACATAAGGGAGAATGGAATTTCAAGAATGGTTGAGTTATACTATAACATCTTAGGTTGGAAGGGGTTAAAACCCAAATCACTAGTATTTACATAGATGATCTGAGGGTCTATATGGAATACACTCTTTTGGTGGTGGGTCATTTAACATAGGTATTTACCAATGATTTTTTAGGAATATCAATCCAAATTTAAGTAAAATCTATGATCAGGTTCATTCCAGGAGAAAAAAGAGGTTTCTATTCCACCATATAGTATAATACCTAATGAGATTTAGGATCCTAAGAGGTAGTTGGAAGATTTGGAATATAAGTGTTATTTCTAACCCAGTGCTTCACCTTTGGGTTCCTCCATGATTTTCTCCAAGAAAAAATATGGGACCATTAGGCGAGGCATGTATTACTTATGCTTGAACCAATTTATAGTAAAGAACAAATATATGTTTCCTTGTGTATTTGATCATGTCTACAATGTGTGAGGAGCTATTTTATTCTTTAAAGATAATTTGAAGATAATATATCATTATGTTTATGTTATACCATTATAAATACTTTATATAACATATAAAATCATGTATAATATTTAGTACTAACTAAATATTACAATAGGTCTTATTAATGTGCCTTCCATTTTCATTGACATAATGATTCGGGTTTTCAACCTATACTTTGATTCCTTCATTTTTGTTTTTTGGATGAAATATTAGTGTACTCACAAACTCGACATGATCATTATAGACACCATTATATTACTTTTATTATACAGAAGGAGAAGTGTTTTTATGCCAAAATCACCAAATTTTACTTCTAGATTCACATGTTGAACTTCTTGGGTCATATTATATCAGAATCAAGATTATTAGATTACCTAGGTAAGGTTAGGGTTTTATATTAATAGGGTTGTACGAAGAACGTGTATGAAATACAGTGTTTCTAGGGGAATGATATATATTGCATTATTTTTATATATGATTTCTCTAATCTTGAAATGCCAATTATTGGGTTGTATAAGAAGTGTGATAATTTATTCTAGTCTAATGCATGTGAAAAGTATTTACAAGTGTTTTAGGGAACACTCACCTCAAACATGATCCTTATCCTCCCTAATAATAGAAGACTATAATAGAATTGTTTTTATTCAGGGAAATATAGTTGTTTCATATGATTCTTATTTGTTGAGGCCTGTTGAGTATAACAACCCAACATATGGTCTTGAGCTAACATTAGTTTTCCATGCCTTAAATTTTTGGAAAAAATATCTACTTTGAGATTGTGTTTGGTTGTATATAGACAACAATAGTCATAGGTATATTTTTATATAGCATGAATTGACCCTAAATAGTAGACATGGGTTGAATATATTCAAATAGTTGATATCATTATTTCCTATATTCATGGAATGTAAAATATAGTTATAGATTCTCTGATTCAAAAGATTCAAACAAAATATCATTAGGATTCCAGTAATGGATGGAGGTAAATTGATTTTATTCTAAAATGAATCTAGAAGTTTAAAAGAGTTAAAAGTGTACCTTTATTAAATATATAATAATAACGTCATCACTTATTGATATATTAAGGAGAACTTTGTTCTTAAATCCATATGTCTTTGTCCTAAGGAATATTACTTCATGTTAGAACCAACTGTAGTATTTTTCTCTTGATGGAGATGATGTCCTTCTTATACATGGGAATGTATGGGTACCTATAGACATGAGATATGAACATATTTTAGAATCTTGCACTTCATACTGGTATGTTATAATATGGATTTCCATGATTTACTATTCAATTCACCCCCAATATTGGTTTTATAGGATGAAACATCTAATTTTGGGTTTCATCACTAGGTGTTACACTTGTTAATAGGTAAAGGTGGAGATATAGTGGGATACTATATTTTTACAGCCATTTAATTTTCCCAAAATTGAAATGGGATGATGTGGAAATATTTTTTAAAAAGTTTATCACGGTAACTATAAGGCCCCAACCTTAAACCTTACTTAATCTTGAGTTATTTCAAGATTACACATTGAGGATCTTTTCGGGTTTAGAGTTTTAGATAATTAGATCATAAAACTTGCATTACATTCCACATATAAACAAAGTGGTCACATAAAGATAGTATTCTTCATTCCCATCAATGGAAACATATTTAAAATAAAACATGGATTCATTCTTGACACTTCCTTGACACTATCATCATATCATGTACCATTCCCTTGACCTGTGAAAAACATTTCAAAAAAACTTGGGATGAGCATAAAAAGCTCAGTATGGGTTATAAAAACATGGAAAGGAAACAAGGGTACATATATACATAAGAGGGAAATCATACTTTACCCATAAAACATAGGAACTTTAACATACCTCATAAAATAATGAACAAATCATAGAAATCATAATACATAAAGGTAACTTGAGGCATTCATAACATTCTTACGTAGGGAGTAACCCTCTTGGTTACGTTTGGAATACCCATCACAGTATATTCCCTAAATATCTTCAGAGAAACCTTAACGTTTCACTTCTTTGTGTTACCCAATGCATTGGAGAGCTATATCAGGCTCACCCGCCCTTAGTTTATCACGGAACCACCCGTTTTCATAATAATGCCCAAGAACCTCAACATAATCATATCACATAAAACATGCATAAAGGAAACATAACATTACCACCTTTCAATCACAAGATATCAATACAACACATTGATATAAAAACATTATGAAAACCATTTTCGATACCAAAATAAAAGAAAAGTAAAACATGGTATTTATTTTTCTTTTAAAAAGAAGGTATGGCTTGTAGAGGAAGCCGAAACTCAAATAACGGTCACGACAGCGGAGAAGTCGTTGTCGCCGCATACGTATGACAAAAACATTACCTTTTGTCGTTTAGTAAACGCTTCATATAAAAAATATTCCTTTTGAATAAATGTAAAAGTCAAAGGGTTTTATAAACTGTATAAAAGAAAGTTGTGTATAAAATAAAATATGACTCAATGAAAGGAGATTGAGACGAAGTCCCATACCTCGTATCCGACTTGACCCGACCGTTCTGTAATCTCCTGAATAATAAACTTGAGTTAATCTCTACTTTATTATGAACCTTTTTCAAGTTCATTATTCATTTTATACCATGTTATGAACATCATGTAATCATTTAAGTTAATAATGTTCATTTTGTCGGTATTTGGTTCTTAAGTCAAAAATAGACTGCTTACACTTACATGTTGTTAATTTGGTCAAAGGTTCATTATATCGAGAATGATATTAATGATTTGGATAACATATATATCATATATATTCATCATATACATGTATTTATAATATTACATCACATTTAGAGGTAATAAATGAAATGCACCGTTCATGGAGACGGTAAGCCGTACGTACGCATGAACGCTACTTCCATTTCTATTTCGTATTTTCTGGAATGGAATCATAATGATATAAGAGTATATTATAATTCCAGTATAATAACATATATAATATCATTAACTTTATCCTTTACACATCCCACATATGGTATTAACGAATCAAATAACTTTCAGGGGCGGTAGTCCGCACTTCCTAAAATGAAGATATCGTGTTTACCCATAATGGAAACCATAAAGGTATGCCCAAAATGAAAAAAAAACAGAAGCTTAAGGAAAACATAAACATATTATATATCATATATAAAAATAGTAACATCATAATGGCCACCTTTTAAGGTGTTAAATGAGTATTGAACAATCATCGTTTCGGGAGGCAGAATTTCGCCATCCACGGAAACCATATGTTCTTTAACCATTTGATGTATTTGTGTGAGAGTGTAGCTCGAATAAATCTTATAAAAACATCCTAGTATATTTAAGATACTGGTTTTGTTACAAAAGAAGTAAATAAAAAGAGTTTAGGGGGTTGGAGAAGCAATATAAAACAAATGAACATGAGAGAATGAATTGCCTTTAAAAGTGTAACTCCTTTTGATTTGAGCCTAAAGGCTTCCATTGAAAATATTATTCCCAAATGGAATTCTCTAGGATGAGGAGAGGGATTTGTAGAGAGTAAATGGGCAGGGGTTGGCCGAGCCAAAGGCTTGAGGAGTGTGTGAAATGAGGTAGAGGTGGGGGCCTTTTATAAGAGGAGAGGAGGGGCACTTTTGGAATGTAAAGATAAGTTACTTTATTTTAAAAAGAGTTTCGGATTAAAAAGGACCCACATTGATATAATTCTAGGATAAGGTGACAAGTCTTCTAAATCCACTCATCCAATTAGTTTTGTCCATGTGTAGGTTTTAGATTTTTTCATTATCTTTCCATTGTATTTAAATCATTAAATATTGATGTCATCACTGCATCATCATGATGTCATAAATAATTTAATTTATGTAAAGTCTAAAAATTATAAACAGAATAATATGATGTAGTAAATTTTCTTAGCTTTCCAATGAATATTTATAATCAAAAATATGATCTTTATAACCCCATGTAAAAATTGTTTTTGTAAAACATATTATGTTTGTGTCATTTTTACTTTTACATTAAATAAAAAGTAATTTATGTCATTTCCCAACCAAAGTGTCTCCATGGGGTCCCAAAGTTGACCCATGGCTTGGCTTGGTCGGCCATGACACAAAAAATAAGGTTGGGACATGTGTCTAGGTCATTTAATATTATTAAAGCATTATTTATACCTTAAACTACCCTAATTACCACTAATCGCGATTAAGAACTTAATAAGTTACTATTCACAAAAAAAAATTATTATAATCTCATTGAACCAAATTTTACTTCTTAATTACAACCATGTATGTCGGATTTTTGATATTCAAAACACAATGATGGAAAAATTTCATTTAAACGGAAAAATCAGTTTTTATAAGTACCACCTAGTGGTTTCACAATTCATCGAAAATTGAAGTTTTTCAAAAAAATTACCAAAAATTCACCCTAAGATATATTTGATATTCTGAATTCAAAAATGAAGTCTATTTTAAAAAATTCAAAACATATAAGTCACATTAATTAATTTAATAATTAATTCCCGCTGTCAGGGCAAATACCGTGTTTTTATGAAACAATAACTATCAAAAGATTGACACCAGTTTAAGTCCAATTTCAAAGTGAAATTGATTCCAATGACCACCATTGGATTAAATGGTAAAAATATATTCTAATTTCACTTAAAAACAAATTCAATAGATAATATAATCATATAAATAAATTAGATTAAAAAGTATTTTTGATGTAAAATGCAGTATTTTTCACTATTTATTAAAAAATGAACATTGTCAGAAAAATACCAAAAATTCACACAAAGTAAATTTTGATGTCCCAATCATAAAGAATAAGTTTATTTTGACTAACATAGTTTATAAAATTTTCAAAAGAAAGATTTAAAAAGGGTTTTCCATCATAAGGTAGTAAAACAATCTTTTAAGAATATTAGTGTATTCCATGCTTAAGATTGGATTTATTTTCATTTTAAGCCTCTAAAACACTATATTAATCATTAATAGACATAGATAAAAATATCTATTATTCATTACTTACTTGGGATGTTACATCCTTCCCCCCTTTAGAAAATTGTGTCCCCGCAATTTATTTACTTATCAAATAAATGGGGGTACTTATCCCTCATTGCATTTTCAGATTCCCATGCTGCCTCTTCAATCATGTGGTTTTTCCACAAAACCTTTACCTGGTGAATCACCTTATTTCGTAACACTTGATCCCTGTGGTCAAGAATCTGGACTGGTTGTTCCTCATAAGATAGGTTCTCTTCCAGCTGAACTACCTATGGTCTCAAAACATGAGATGGATCTGGCATATACTTTCTCAACATCGAAACGTGAAAAACATTGTGTACCTAAGATAAACACGGAGGTAAAGCCGCTCGGTATGCAACTGATCCAACTCTCTCCAGAATTTCGTATGGTCCAATGAACCTTGGACTCAACTTTCCTTTCTTACCTAATCTCATCACACATTTCCAAGGAGAAACCTCGAAAAAAATATGATCACCTACCTCGAAAGATAGATCCTTCCTCCGGTTATCCGCATAACTCTTCTGCCTGCTCTGAGCTGTTCTCATGTGTTTCTGAATTAGCTGTACTATTCCTGCCAACTCTTCTACCAATTCTGGTCCTATAAACTTCCTTTCACCCACTTCATCCCAGAAAGCTAGAGTTCGACACCGCTTCCCATATAATGCCTGAAATGGTGCCATGTGTATACTGGAATGAAAACTGTTAATATATGAAAATTCAACCAAAGAAGGATGTTGGTCCCAACTTCCCTGATAATCCATAGAACAAGCTCGTAGCATATCCTCCAATGTCTGAATTGTTCGTTCTGACTGCCCATCTGATTGAGGAAGAAAAGCTGTAGTAAAATTTAATTCAGTACCCAACGACTTCTGAAGGCCTTTCCAAAAGTTATAAGTAAACCTGGGATCACGATCTGATACAATGGAGAGAGGAACTCCATGTAACCTGACTATCTCTTTAAGATACAAACAGGAAAGTTGATCAAGAGAGAAAGTATCTCGTATAGCAAGGAAATGAGCATATTTGGTCAAGCGATCAACAATAACCTATATTGCATTATTACCTCAAGATGTCTTCGGTAATCCAACAACAATGTCCATGGATATATTCTCCCATTTCCACTCTGGCACTGGTAAAGGCTGAAGCATCCCTTTCGGTAACTGCCGCTTTGCTTTAACCTGCTGACAAGTCAAACACTTCTGAGTAAAATCAGCAATATCTCTTTTCATTCCATCCCACCAGTAATACTCCCGCAGATCCCTATACATCTTAGTACTGCCCGGATGAACTGAAAACGGAGAACTATGAGCTTCACATAACAAATCTCTCTTCAACTGTGAATCACAAGGCACACACAATCTCTTCCCAAATCTCAAAACACAATCATTATCAATTTTGAATTCAGGCAACTTACCTTTCTGAACCAGCTCTACCTTTTTCTGCAACTCACTGTCTTGCTTCTGTGCTTGCTTGATTCTATCTGATAGAGAAGATCTCACTGATACCTGAAACAAAACAGAAGGAATTCCTACACCAACAACTTCTATGCCAAAGTTCATCAAATCCTTAACCAAAGTATCACGTTCCAAACGCAACATTGTTAATGAAGCATTACTTTTTCGACTCAAAGCATCAGCCACTTTATTTGATTTTCCGGGATGGTAATGAATTGTACAATCATAATCCTTGATTAATTCTAGCCATCTCTTTTGTCTCATGTTCAATTATTTCTGAGTGAATATATACTTTATACTTTTGTGATAGGTATATATTTCACACTTTACTCCATACAAATGATGCCTCCAAATTTTTAAAGCAAAAACAATAGCAGCTAATTCCAAATCATGTGTAGGGTAATTTACCTCATGAGTTTTCAACTGTCGTGAAGCATAAGAAATTACCTGATCATTCTGCATTAGGACGCAACCAAGTCATTTCAATGAAGCATCACTGTATATAACAAACTCACCATTCCTAGAAGGTAGTGCCAAAACTGGAGCATTCACCAATCTTCTTTTCAATTCCTGAAAACAATCATCACATTCTTTTGTCCAGATAAACTTAACACTCTTCCAAGTTAGCTTAGTCATTGGACTAGATAACCATGAAAAATTTCTAACAAACCTTCGGTAATAGCCCACCAAACCAAGGAAGCTACGAATCTTGGTTACAATTGTGGGTCTTGTCCATTCTTCCACAACTTTTGTTTTTGCAGGATCAACAGTTATTCCATATTTAGAAACAATGTGACCAAGGAAAGAAATTTGTTGCAACCAAAACTCACACTTGCTGAATTTCCCATACAGTTTCTTTTCTTTTAAGGTTTGCAAGATAACCCTTAAATGTCTTTCATGCTCCTCTTTACTTTTAGAAAACACCAAAATATCATCAATGAAAACCACCACAAACTTATCCAAGAACTCATGGAAAATTCTATTCATTAAGTCCATGAATACAGCAGGTGCATTGGTTAGCCCAAAAGGCATTACTAGAAATTCATAATGGCCATATCCCGTACGGAACGGGGTCTTCGGAATATCTGCCTCCTTTACCTTCAGCTGATGGTACCCCGATCACAGGTCAATTTTTGAAAAAAACTGAGCTCCCTGGAGCTGATCAAACAAATCATCGATATGAGGAAAAGGATATTTGTTCTTAACAGTGATTTTATTCAAGGCTCTATAATCAATGAAAAGTCTCATAGAACCATTGTTCTTTTTAACAAATAAAACAGTAGCACCCCATGGTGATATGCTAGGTCTAATGAAACCTTTCTCTAATAAATCTTGTAATTGATCCTTCAACTCTAAAAGCTCAATTTGTGCCATTCGATAAGGGGGTTTTGAAATTGGCTTAGAATCAGGAACTAAGTAAACAGTAAACTCAACATCCCGATTTGGTATTATTACATGCAACTCATCAGGAAAAACATCAGGATACTCATTCACCACTGGCACATCATTAATCTGAACAGTTCCTTTATTTTCAACGACGTGTGCAAGGTAACATTCATTTCCATCTTTTACAAGTTTCTTGGCCTCTTGATAAGTTATCAAAAGTAAGGGTTCATTCTTGTAAAAAAACTGAAAGGCTTTCTGAAAAGAAACTTCTTTAGCTCTACAGTCAATCTTAGCATGGTAAATAGAGAGCCAATCCATACCCAGGATAACATCAAACTCTACTAGAGGTAGAACAATAAGGTTTGCAAGTAGGTTCTTTCCACAGATAAGGATAGGAAGATTCTTATAAATTCTTTTTGCCTCAACATCTCCCCCAGGTGTTTTTACCAAATGTTTAGGAGTCATTTCTTGAGATGGTATTCCCATTTTACTAGAAAAGGTTTCAGAGATGAAACAATGTGTAGACCTCGAATCAAACAACACACTGGGATAATCTGAAAAAACAAAGTACCTGATACAACTTCATTTTATGGCCCGACATCTGATGAAGTAGTTGCAAAGGATTTCACCACCCCTTTCTTCTTGTAGTCTAACTGCTTTCCATCACTCAAGCTCCTTGTCAGACACTCGTTTACATAGCGACCCATCTCATTGCACTTATAAAATTTCACCAACTGTAAATAAAATTTGTTCTTACCTTCACCTTGATCCTTTTCAGTGCAATCACGAGCCTTATGTCCCATATTACCACATCGGTAGCACTATCCATAATTCAGAAGACATTCCCCAGCATGCCTTTTGCCACATTTATCACAAACTGGAAAATTAGTTCTCTTACCATCAGACTTTTTTGAAGAATTCTTACCTTTCTCCTGCCACCTCGGTCTCTTCTTCTGCTGGTTGTTATAGAACACTTGGTCATCGGCAAACTCCATTTCCACCTTCTCAGCACATCGAACAAGCTTTTCATAACTTTTAAACTCACGAGACGATAATTCCCTTCGATATTTTGTCGTTAATCTTGAGTAAAAACAATTGATTTTACTATCGAGGTCTCGGATAAAATTTGGAGCATACCTTGCCAATCGAGTGAACCTTTCTTCATAGGCAGCCAATGGGTCTTCCTCTTGCCTCAATTCCAAGAATTTTTTTTCCATCCTAAGTCGAAAAGCCTTAGGAAAATACATCTCAAGAAACATACCTTTGAATTCAGGCCTCTCATCAATAATACATATATGATACTCCTTAAAGGATTCTTCTACTAGAAACTCAACATCATATAAATGATCAGTATGAGATGGGTCTGATTGATAATAATGTAGGTGAGACATATTGAAGACATCAAAAATGGATTAGTACCTCTGTGGTACCTATAAATAATAGGCTACTAGTCAAACTATCTCTAGAATCCCCAAAAACCCCAGTGACCTCATTAAAAATAACCTTAAGCCAATAAAAGGAATTAATCTAAAATTTAGAATATACATTAATTAAGAAAAAAACATGTAATATTATAAAAATGGATTCCCAATGAACAATCATCATGGGATTTCATCATCTTTCTAGCCATGGGATGGATCTACTCACTTGGGAAACATCCATGTGTAAGCCCCACACCATCCTCCACATCTATGGGACAAAACACCAACACCAAGGATAAAACCCCAAAACTATGGTATTCTCCAAAAAAATCCCCACAAAATCATTCCCACCATCATGTATGACTCCCATTATGGGATTCATTCAAATTAAATCCCAAAAACATCACTTTTAGATGTTCCATCAACAACAAGATTGTCCTTACATCACAATATTAAACCGCATGGATTGGTCATGTCATATGACCTTATACTACTTCATCGAACTATGGGGGTGTTGATCCCTCTATATTAAATAAGTCATATAACAAAACTCTCTTAGGTTCCATCCTAAAAACCAATGTTTAATTATGAAACCATCACCTTTGGGGGATACACTCTATCATCCAAGTGTGAAATATTTTTGCCTAGAAAAATACTCAACAATCTATCCCAACATGACACTAAACTTGTGTCCCAATATATCCCCATAAGACATTAACCATATTCATGTCTCCACATGATGTTAAAATCATTACCTGATCTATAATTACTATACCATAAAATGAATATGTGATGCATAAGGTAAAACACCTCATAATACTAATTACTCCATCATTAATTACCTCATGATTTATATGGGATGCCTTGGTTTTCATGACTAAAATGAATTACACATGAGATTCCATTAAAAAGAAGAAGATGTTACTAGTACCCAATATACAAAATTTCTATACATTTCTTAACGTTTCCCATGTGACTACACTACTGTCTAATTTTTTCGGCAATTGATACAGAATCAGAAAAATGAACCACCGTCCATCTCCAGAAGGCTTCTGGATGAGTTTCAGGAACATGACATAAATATATTAGGGAGACTAAGTCATGGAAACAATATCAAATGAGTAAGCCTTGTATTTATGAACTGACATCATATCATCCTATTTTGCTCTAGGATAAAACATCTCTAAAGAAATTGATGAATTCCAATCACCTTTTAAAAGTGTGAATGTGGAAAAACCAAATATCAGTGCATAGTCCTCCAAGTGGAAGGCATGAAGATGCGTCCTAAGAAAAAATATGGAAATAAAAATATTGAAACCAACATGAAATTATTCCCCTAAATGTATGACCATCATTTAGTTCCACCACCTTCCCCACCGTGGGATTAAAATTCACTCCTAGGGAACATCAATGTGTAAGACTCTCACCATCCTCCAAATCCATGGGAATGAACACCAACAATAGGGACGAAACACAAACACTTGGGAAGATTCCACATGTATGCCCTGCACATTCTATCCCACCATCGGATGCCACTCCCATTTTAATCGAAGCTTCAATGAGTAATCCCCTCACCATACCTCATAGAATATCCTCCTACAATAGAAGAATCTTTATCTTATGAAATTAAACAAAATTTGTTGGTTCTATCACATGACCTTAAATATTTTTTGGAATGAAATATTTTTTATAACAAACAATCTATTCTATATGAACTGAACATGAGGATTTTCCTAAAAGATCAGTATATGTCTGAGGGTCTTTTTATGTACAAATTGAATAGGTAGCACACAAAATTGTGGTTCTTCGCACAATAAAACATATTTCTTAAAAAAAAGAAAGTTCCTCAAATACCTCAAGTCATAAATAATCCCCATGTATCATGTGCACAAATAATGTTATGCATGGAAGACTTTTAATTGCATGACCAAGAAGTTGCATGTGAAATGTGATGAGGACACCCACATGTCACGAAAACACGCCCTGGAACGAATGGTATATGCATGAAAAAAAATTCATTGCACTCAAACTATCACAAAACCAAAAATTTTATGATAATAGAGCCTTTAACACATTGAAATTTCATAGGAAAACCAAAATGACAAAGTACATAGAAGCACAAAACACTATTACTCACCTAGAGAAGTTGCACACCATAGGTCGTCCAATTACTCTATAATTAGAGAACCACTCTTATCCTTGAAAAAATATATCTAGTAGAAGAATTGATGTTATTATTCTTGAAAACCCATATTCTGTGAAAGTTCACAACACAAAATGCAATGAACCCTAAATGTTTGAGGGCATAAATCAGATACTTCCTATGGGGCCAAACATTAACAGTCTCGTGGTCGAGTGATCCTTGTGCAACACCTCCTAATGGTTGTCAGGTTCACCCATGTTAATATTCATTTATTCTACCCTAACCTGCATGAAACTACCAATATTCCACACAACTATACCTCTCAAATCAAAGATTTATCTTTGTTTTACAAAACCATTATCAGGAAACTCCTGTACACAATACAATAATTTTTTGTTCGAAAACATTCTGGTATGTAACCTATTGTACCATATGTTTATTCTATAGCTATTAACTTACATGTTTCCCCTAATAATATGTACCCTAATACCAATAAATACTAATCATAGGTACCTAAACATTGGGCCTCTTAAATTCCCATGCTCTACGGCTGTTTTAATGCCATGTCCCACCCATAGGTGCATGAGTATTGATCACATAAGTCCTAGAGGTGGAATCTTAGAGAGAAACATTGTATCTATCTCAATGGGGATTTATTATGAAGAATATTACTCTCTTATTTTCATGGTACATCTAGAAAAGATCAACCCATCCATGTTAATGATTCCACTTGTGATGAAAACATGATTTAGGAGTGTGCCCTCTAATGGGGATAATATCACACTATAAAGAATATTATTAAGATTGAACACCAGGGAGGCATCCTACATGCCCGATTTAGAATATATGGATCATAATCCATGTAGCTCAATGCTATCTTTTAAGGTCTTGTGATAGGACTGGTCTATACAATTTAATGTTGTGCAGTTAGGACAATCATGTTGTAGAAGGAGTGTCTACGAGGTATGGTGAGGGTATTACGCCTGAAATCATCGCATAATGTTAGTCACATCTAATGATGGGAAATATAAAATGGGAAATTTCCATGGAATATTCCTTAGTTTTGGGGTTTTATCCATTATGTTGTGGTTTTGTCCCATGAAGATTAAGGATGGTGTTGGTCTTACACATGGAATATACACATGGAAAGAGTTTTATCTAATTATTGGGAAATATGATTTAGGGATTACACAGGGAAGCTTTCTAGGTTTGTAGTTTCATCACATTGGGGGACTCACTCCATCATCCATGTCTGAAATATTTCCTCGTAAGGAAACAATCAACAATATGTCCGCAAAAGATAGTAAACACATGGCCTGACCTATCCCCATAAGACATTAACCATGTTCCCATATCTACAAGATGTTAAACTCTTGAATTGATGCAGATTCCCTTCTCTATGTAATAAACATGGAATTCCTATGGTAAAAATCATCATAAGGCACTCTCACCTTGTATTAATTACCTCATGATTACATGGGATGCCATGGGTTCAATTCCTATGATTCCTCACACTTTATATTCCCTATAAAATACGAAGCCTTATAGGTTCCCAATATATCTAATTTTTTTATAAACCCTAATGTAATCTATGTAAAAACTCCCATGACTGAAGGTTGATTCCCTATTGAGACATAAGTAGCATAATTAATTGGCATCCACCTCAAAATGACATTGAGAATGAGTTTCGCAAACATGATTCAAATATATGAGAGAGACCAAGACATAGAAATGAAATCCAATGAGGAATCCATGTAAGAAGGAATCAATATCCCATCAACCCATTTTGATTAAGGATCATACATTGCCGATGAATGTGATAAGAGCAACCCACCTTTGGAAAGTGAGAATACAGGTTAAAAAGATACTAATGTGTCAGCTTCATTGAAAAAATAAAGAGGTTGTGACCAAGTGAAATAATTAGAAATATAAATATTAATCCTAACATTAAACTCTTCCCCTCAATTTTAGGGAATAATAGTGTTTTTTGCATGGATGGATTTTCATGTCACTGAAATAAGAGATTAGGCACTATGTCTCTCCAAGAAAATGGTCGGCCTAGAATGATTCTAATATGTGTATTGGGGATTTTATCATTTGGAATCCTTTTTCTATGAAATCATTAGCATGAATCCTTCTCCACTTCAGGAATATTGGAATGTGTTGGGAAATTGTGAACTACCTTCATAGTATCTATACTGATGATTGAATCTGCATGCCTTACAGGACTCATGAAATAGAAAGCTAGTAACCTCGTACCATCATAAACTACGGTAGGTGGAATTTTAATGTGGAAATATCACATGATTACACCCCTAGTAAACTTATTCCGTTTCTTAAGTAAGTGGGAACCCATCTATAATCTCAACCTCAGAGATCACCCATAGTAGTGTGATTGACACCCTTGTGCACTAGTATGAGCATAATGGGACATTACCACTATGTATATGGCCTGGAAAGACCACAGAGCATCGATTCCTCACTAACACCATCACACATGAGTTATGTGTATGGGGAAACCTCTTCCCATTCTGATGGAATCCCACATTGTGATTCTCTCCTCAATGTTCCCTAAATCATCACTACCCTATGCCTATGAGGTAGGGGATATTTTAATCTTGCATATAGAAACCACTTCTCATGAGCTACTTAAGTGTGCTTCCATTTGGCTATGCTATATATTGCATTGATCAGTCTCACATGCCAATGTGTGGGTTTACATCATCATGTCTCCTCCATCTCTGGTCAGGAGGAATTGAAATTGAAATCAAGGGAAGAACCATGATACTTACTGATAAGATACTTCTTCTATAGCTATTTTGGCCCACGCCACCATTAGTGTATCCCACCACACCCCTGTAATATATGAACAGGTATCTATCTTGGACCACTTGAAACTGAGACCCCATCCACCTCACATGATGGTCATGATGATGCTTATAGTCTTCAGCACAATCAAAATCCATTAAAGGACATGCCATGATGAGAATAATTAGTATGGAGGTCCACCTTGAGTCTCCATCATCCAGAACATAGGTCCTCCCCATGCTCCAACTAATCAAAATGTAATTCATCTTGGTGTACCCACAAATCGGTGAAGAGGTCTTCCACACACCACCACTAATCAATACAGAGGTACTTAATGTTCCAACAATAGTCAATATTGAGGCTCTAAAGATACTACCAAAAACCAATATAGTGGTCCTCCTCACACTATCCACTTTCAATATAGAGGTCCTCTCCATACTACCATAAAACAATGTAGATGTCATATCCAGACAATTAATCTCTACTTTGGAGGTCCTACCCACACAATTATCCACCATAGTGGAGGTCCACCCCACTTTACTAACTTGCACGGAGGTCCACCACATACTTAAATCAATCAATGTGGTGGTCCTCTTCTCTATATCATCATCGGACATGTAGGTACTCCAAAATATGAAGGCATAAAATTCCATGATGAACCATCTCAGGGAAGAAGGATGACCACATGCCTTCCAAGGGGGAACCATAGGAAGAATCATGTCACAATTGACCTCTCATATTCTGAGGTGATAGAATACCCAATAATGGATCCTTCACCCCCCAACTATCAATTTCAGGGGTTGAATCCCACAAATTGATGATTGTGATCACAAAATCTATGTCCCACTAGATCCCTATATCCATCCACATATATCTATAGGTGGAAAATGTGGTGGCCCCTTTCAAGGGACTCATAGTGCAACTATCTCTATCACTAGAATTTTCCCTCCACTCCACCTCCACATAAGATGTTGGAGAGATGTCATGGACCGGTATAATTACCTTATGTTATGGCGAGAACTTCAATGAGCTCCAAATATATTATTCTTCCCATGCACATGATGTGGTGGTGAACACCATAACTTATATCGACATGATCTTGAAGTCACCTATACCTTCAATAGATATTCAATCATACATCGACTATTTCACACGTGGGAACCTCATAATTTCACTATATTAGCATCCAAATAGATCTTCATCAGTGTATCCACCAATCTCTCAACCTGTACCAATTGAGGCTTGGGCCGATCAAGAATAAGACCCTTCCACTAAGAAAGAGAGAATGTGGGAGGTTATGGATGCCGATTAGAAATCCGTGGTGTTATGGACTCTTATAACTACAAAATTAGTCATACATGGATCTATTATAGTGGAGATGGTAGGGTGATTTCACTAGTTTATCTAGTTATTGTTTCCCCACCATAATGATTAGAAAATATCCTACACAACGAGTTATGATCACATCGATTTCATCAACTAGTAGTGAAAGAATATTGAGATTGTAGTGGTCCTAGTATCTCATCACCTTGAGTTATATGACTACCACCAAACCCATTAGAAAATATTCACTAATATCCATACGGTGTTATTTTGGGTTTTGGAATAGGAATCTCCACTTGTACAGATCAGAGGCTAGGGGTAGTATGATTCCTTCCATTTCTCCCTATCATGTGACAGTAACAGGAACAATAGTTCAGCCTATCCAAAATCAATAAATATTCATACATAAATACCATTATGTTAAATAAGGTCATCGATTACTACAATGAGGATAAGAGGAACATGGCTGTCGACATAGGGTGTTTTATGGAAGACAGTTCTCATGTAGAGATATAGTATTAGTTTGACCTTCCAAAAAGTGTCTTAACTCATCAGTAGAGGTAGGAACTCAGCCATAAATGTCCATTAATGATACATTTCATTCTACCCATCGGTTTTTTGAAATATTTATGGGACATGGCAAACCCTCTTGTTCATTCGAGGTTGCACCAAAATATGATATGAAACCCACAATAGATGCCTTTATCTATAATCTCAAGGAATACAAAAGGATTACTTCTAATCACATTTCTATTAAGTGAATAGACTAGAACAATTTCTTACATAATTTCATTTCACTTATAGTGAGGAATATGGTCATACTCATTCAAACATCCCGGTTTGAACTCAGTATCCCCATGCATCTTTTTAGGGATGAAGCCAATGATTAGGAAAAACAATTGAAGTATGAGTCACCCACCTCGTCAATGAAATTAGATTATCAACCTCAGGATAATGGTTGTGTTTCACCTGGAGTTGAGGTGTCAATAAACACCTTCATGTAAATAGATCCTCACCAAGATGATGTGATATTTGCGCTTGTTTTCCACCTTAGTGCAGGGGGAATGTGACGTGTCATAAGAGCACTTGTCTAAAATCCAAACACAGTATTGGTGGATAATCTCTCAACACCCACAATGATCGATAATCCCTACTTCACTCCATCTAATGGGATTTGTAACCCACTGTAGAATCATGACCGCTTCGCCTCATGCTGTGGTCCAATAATGGGGAGTCAAGAATAATAGGAGGTCACTAACCTATGATGATTTTTCCATACCATGGAAGGGTATTCATCCATCTAGTACAACCAGCTTCCCATAGGGTCCATTGATAGTCAAGAGGATATTAGAAAATATTTTCTCTATCATTTTAGTTCCACCATGTGTAATAAGAGTATCACCAACCTCTTTAAATGTAAAAAAAGTCTTGATGAGAAAGTCATTGACTTTGTTACTCTATGGAAATTCTTCACATACACACTTGATATGATGTTGTACCAATAGAAAAAAAATCATGACATGCATGTGGAATGTCCTATATGATATAGTCATTGACCTAATCTCCATAAACTACACTGGTATATTTTTGGAAATATATTAAAATATATCAACATCTAGAAGAATCCATGTAACATACTAGTCAACAATAATTTCCATTTTCCCTTCAAAATCTTGTGATAAGTTATATAAAGGTAATAATATACTCTACTATTCATCAAGAGGTTATTGAGTAGGTAAATCTAATGGATCCATTTCTAAAAGAGCCTTACTGAGGGAAACCCTACCAGGCATAGCCTCACCCATTATATCCCCTCTTAGAATAGATTCATTAAGCATAGTCACCTCAATAAGAAAATGTGGCTCCAACCCCCATGAAGAACATGCTCCTAGGGTTCCTCTTCCCAAAATGAGTAATATGGACCTCTTTTTTATGGATTCACATATCGTAGGGTATTTCTTTTGTTCCATGGGGAATGGGTTTTTGAAATTTATAAAGTTTACGGGTCCCCAGGATGTCTACCTCACTAGTCATCCTAATCATTACGTGTAACAAGGGATCCTTGATCACACCATTATGAAAATATTTTTGATCAAGTATTCGCATTCGAACCAAGAGTATCACGTCTTAGTATTTTTTTTCAATGTTCTGACATTGGGGATTCATGTATCTGCTAATCCTAATTGTTAATGTGAAGGATATATCTAGTAGAATCAGGTTCTCATCTATGGGGAATAGAACTACGTTGATCGGTTGGAATGAATGGTTGTTTCTCTTAATAATGGTATCATTTTTACCCTCTTGAGAATGCCAAATCCTCTAAATTTTGTCATATCTCCTCTGGCCTCTATATCCAAAAATGCATTATAGCCATCCCATTCTTGTGTGAATAGGATTTGACAGTGTAATTGAAATTATATTCCCCCAAGGGTACTGAATATATCTCACTCTCTGAGTGGATTCATTATTTTTAGTTAAGAGAAGCAACTAGGATAAAACAAACCCTTGACTACAACTTTGATGATATGTAGGGGTACACATATATGAAATTTTTCAAATTGGTGGATCAATTAGAAATGCTCAAAAATGATAAATACTGTGAAAGGACCTCAATTGCCTCTAGTCAACATCACTGAAGTCGTGTAACAGGATAAGAGAACCCCATGAATTATTAGGAATGTGATTGAAACAAGAATTTTCATTATACTATGACCTAGAAGAAGAAGTTTCATGGAGCTCAGCATGCACAGACCTCCCGATCAACTCCTTTAGGTGTTCCTCAAAATGTTGATTATACTAGTTTACCATGCCTCTCAGCTCCAACTACACCACGATCAGTGACGTCCAGCTTGGGCATGAACTCATTTTACTGAAATCCATCTTGTAACCATTCAAAGTAAACCAAATATCCGTATAAAAATGTTTTCCAAATAATCTAGAAATAATTGATTCATCTAATGACATCTGTTATACTCCCATCCAATGATCAACCCTCCACAGGTTAATATATAGACCTGAAATGGATGTATGACAGATTTTAGCACATTATAGACATTCCCACAATGATTTTGATCCATGAGGACCTCCATAAATAAAATAAAATTAATGATTCCCTCACTGAATCATTTAAATTCCTTATATAGTGTGAAGATGATGTAGCTTCTAATGAGGACTAATATATATAAGAGGTAGATAATGATGAATGTGATTACATCATCTCGTTTTATATGGAAGACAAGGTCATCCTCATGCATGAGCGTATACACCTTCTTTACATCACAAGTCAGTTCAATGGCATGAAATTATATTTATCCTGAGTGGTTACTAGTTCTAAGATCAACCTCATATCAACCTCGACAAACCATAAAATAGTAATGATAGAAGCATATGTGACTTCCTCCATCCTGATGATTCTGAGTTATGATATGAAAAGGGAAACCCATATTGAAAAGTTCATTTGATGACTTAGTTCAGTGACGTAATATCATGAACTGATTTCATGGTAGTCTTGTAGGATACTAACTACACTTTATTACTGGGATGACTAAAACTTCATTAGTATATAGTGGTCCCCAATTTATGAAACAATTTCATCAAATACTCAATTAGTGTTCAAGTAGGGGTACACTAGGGTGACATATCCAACTTTGATTCATGTGAATCCCCCTATCTGGGTTTTTCATTCTATTAGAAGGAGGGAGAAAATGTTTATACAAAAAAGGTTGATTGAATCAATTCTTCTAATTATATAGTAGCCACTACATCTAATCCTTGGGTGGAAATTAAATATTTATTTTTTCTCCCAATTCATCAGTTGGAGCCTACAATTCCAAACCTGGAAGTTGTTTCATTATATCTAATAAAAAGGATTTTGGTGTCTCTATGAAATTTCTACGCATGGAATATTACCACATACATATACATTTGATAGGATCATATGATACATAAAAACCTTAATCCTATATTGTATTGATATGTTTTCCCTATGATCACCAATATGTGGCATTCTCATATGATCTACAAAGAAGTGGTGACTCGATGAATATTGAATTTTCACTATTACTTTGAGATTAATATTGGAAATTATGGTAAGAATCTAAGGAAAATGGATTTATAGATTCTATCTCCATAGTCTCAACCGAGAGGGCACCCCTCGTCAAGAATTTTGTTTCTTCCAGAGCTGACACCAGTGCGTCACCTTCGTCCACTGGTCTAGAAGAGATGACTCCTACCACATATTCTATTGTCTTAGATGATGATGATGATTTATAAGACACCCCTACTGCATTAAAAATGGTGTATCCACCACCTCTAAGGAGTTAAAATATGTAAAACATAATACTAATAAAGATTTTATGTTGACATTGATTAGTGTAGCCATGTCTCCTGAGGTGAAGCAGTAGTATGTGGCCTTCCTGAGACAGAACTATAACATATTCTCCTAGAGGTATAATGAGATGAATGTGCTAGACCCTCATGTCATCATGAAATATCTTGGACTCCTAAAAATCCATTTTAGTTTCAAGAATCCCCTCATAAAGATACTCCCCTCTCATGGTTCCATGGTAAACTCTAATGTGGACAGACTTATTAAAGCCAACATCATAAGATAAGTTCAATACCCAAGATAGATATAAAAACATTGTCCCTATCAAAAAAATAATGGGTAGATCATAGTCTAAATTGAGTTTTGAGACCTCAATAACCATTTTACAAAGGAAAATTTTCCTCTTCTAATGACACATCACTTGATTGATTCTATAGTTGGAATCTATGCCTTCCCCTACATTGATTGATATTTCAAGTACAATCATATTCAAATATCCCATGAGAAAGAAGATTCTATAAATTTCATATATCCGAAAGTGAATTTATACTATCATTTGATTCTGTTTGCCTTGTTAAATGCAGAATCCTCCTGTTAGTTTTCGTTACACCACATCATTATGAAAATACTAGGTATGTTGGTAGAATTCGTTGTGGATGATTTTTTGGTAAACTCCTCCCTACATCATCACCATATCATTTACCTTGATAAATTGTTTATATTACTCAATAATTGAAACATAAAGATGAAACCCTTAATGTACTTGTTTGGAGTTACCTCTTGGAAATGTATTAGCTTCACCATAATATGCAAAGGCATTGACATTTACCTAGATATGATCATGGCCATCAATTAGATGCCTCCCCTGAGCAACCTCATGAAGTTGATTGGTCTCTAAGGATACGTATCCTACACATGATGATATTTTTCATATTTTTCTTGATTTTGAATGCTCTTTTCAAATATCATGAAAAAGGCACCATTTACCAATGGGATGAGGTGATCCAGACATCCTTTGAGGATATCAATTGGTACCTTTTATAGCATCTGATTATGATGACACCAATTTTTTAAATCCTTTGTTCATATAAATTAACACTCTATAATATCCCCTCAGTGCCATTATAGCCCTGAAAATTAATGAGGTCACATAAGACAGCCTATACTATCATAGTTGCATGCTCCTAGACAAGAATAACAAATACTTACCAATCGAGAAAAGCAGCCTTATACTAGTTTTCATTGAAAAATTTGTGGAATTATATTCAAATTATATGATATGGTTGTTTCATGGAGTCGATTAACTGATGTATATCCTCAGTCACCCTATGCTGAAGGGATGACTATAATTACTTTAGTTGATCCTCTAGTAGTTTTATATGAGGTTTTTCCCACACAAATCCATCAATGGTCATCCATTGGAAGATTTATTGTTCACACATCCATCATTTGAAAAACTAACCCTATATTCATATTTCCATGATGAGGCTCTCTAGTCAATAGATTTAGTGGTTTTGTGATGGTAGATACATTTCGATAGTGCCTAAAGAAGCCCTAACGGAATAAGGATCAACAATCCATTTCATAACAGAGTAGTTTTGGAGATATTTTTCAATAATTTGGCCTAGTTCGTCTTCTTGTACTCTTTATTTATATCATAATGTTTCACCAACAATGAGGTAGAGTTTTGGGCTCTCATTTTCGGTATCGAGTAGGATCTCAAGATTGATGTCCCCAGTTTACATGTGAAGATACACTCTGATCTAGATATCAATAAGATCAAGTGTGACTATATTGTCAGAAATAAAGAGCTAATGCTGATAATGGAATTCACATTTTAGCATATTGATCAATTACCTTCCAATCCAAAGGTGAAATGTGTTCCTCACTGATAGAATAGTTGAGATGATTCATTTTAATGTTTTAATTAATCCATTGAAGAGCCCAACCAGTATTATCAGATAATTATTTTGGCATATCAAGGTTTTATAACCTATACAACATTAGATGATGGAATCCAACATGTAAACAAATTGGCTACTGGTATATATATTCTAAGACCATCATGTACTTCCACAAAAGAACAAACACCTGATTGTATTCCTCCTGCTGTTGAGTACCTCCTATATACAGTTCTCCTACTAGACTGACCAGAGTGTGAAAGAATCTACCAATATGAAGTACATTTTATCCTTTATATTCACAGTAATTGTGAAAAAAATCATAAATGATGCAGGTTCAATAGAATTATAATCTATTGTATCAAGAGATATGAGATACCATGGGTATTTTGAGAGTTCAACACAATTTCATGGGCTGCCCATCAAGCGGAATTGAATCCCTCCCACAAAATTTAGCAGTTGAGTTAGTTGTGGCCCATCATGTTTCACAACTGCATTGAGTTCTCATATTTCTTTCATGCATGCCATATCGATTCTATATTTTCTCATTGACCACTAATTTTTCTCCAGACCACAAAGAATTATTTTCCTTTTTAGTATGGTGAATTAATATTGTGGGGCCATACCCACTAGTGTGAACTCCATAGTATATGTTCACATGACTAAAACTAAATTCTTTTACTAATAGGAAGAAGTGGTTTCCCTCATGGAAGTAAACACCTGGTCTACGATCAAGTTTATTAGCTCCCATAGCATCCATCGATTAGGAGTTCCTCACTCTATACTCATAGACAATGGCACTCACTATGGGATTCTGAGCATCGAAATTATACAACATGTTCATTATTTGGTCAAACCATACCTCTCACTACCATGAATATAAAAAAATATAGATTTAGGCATTTAATAGGACCCTATCAATCATCATAAAAAATATAGTACGATAGAATAATAATATTTTTCCAGAAAAACTACCCAATGTCCACTATTCTTATCATAAAAATACTCAATATTCTTCTTATGTGACCCTATATTCCTTGGTACATTTAATAAAGGAAGTCCTTCCAATAATGTTTTAGTTGTTGCCTCTAAGAACATATGTTGATGACCAAAATACACTAGAAAGAATGGAATAATTCCATACAGCTGAGGTCGAATCTCTCTCTAAAAAATATGTTGTAGGCCTTGCACAACCTATAGTAGCACCAAAACAAGATAGAAATAGAATTAAAAAAGAAGTTTCATCTTTTCTCATTCCTCTGAGGTTACATGGAATTGAATCTCAAAACACCAATGATACTCAGTAAAAATTCTCTGATGTTGGATCAAAAATGGGAAGGACCATACTTTATCAATAATGTATATTCCAATGGAACAAGGTCTTTGATCACCTTGGATTAAGAGCATATCACACCTCTTACCAATGAAAATTTTCTCAATAAGTATTTCATGTGAATTCAGGGTCTAATATATTTGACCTTAAACAAATAGTAGCCCCAAGATCCAGATAGTATTACCTTATATTATTTTCTATTGGTCTGAACACTAATACTATAAACAAAGAGATATGGTCTATAAAATATGACCTTGAACTCTTTATATCCAAATTGGTTTGAGCTCCATAAACATATTCTAGTATAATTTTTATTCTAAATGGTACAAAATTAATCTACAAAGCTTAATATCCCCATTTCATGACCTTGAATTGAGATATTACCTTATATGAAACATTAATGCCACATATGATAAATATGAGATAAAACCAAAACAATAATCCTTAACACATGATGTAGAACTATATACATACCCCATATAAAAACAAATATGCCCCATAAAATGATTATGGGATGACCAAACACAACATTACCCTATTTAAAAATTGGAAGCCTCATATGATGAATATCATATGATCACAAACTAAAATCCTCAACACCTTCGTTAAATTGGAACCTTACCATGGGAAATGAACACATGATTAATCATATGTTATGTATGAGATGGCCAAAATGGTGAACATATATAGAACAAAATGTTAAACTATATCCTTTTCTCATGTCATGAGCACACAATCACCATGACAATCATTGTATTCTTCAATTCATTAATTAGAGAGAATTTCCCCTACTTTTGTTGTCATTCTTATACTGCCCTTCTCTCCAGAACTATGTGTTGTTTGATTCACATTTCTATGGGATACATATTTCTAGGCATAATTTCCACCCAACCAACCAAAATTTCATAATATATTATCCCTTTTCCGCCACTAACATTCAATGAATTATGATGTTAGTATATTTTTTTTGTCTCATGTTAATTATGTTGTATGTGGCCCTATATTCCCTCCATCTACACCAGGTTCTACTTCATTAGTGCCAATGAAATATCTTTTAAAAAACCTACCCACACATTTCAATGAATCACATATTTAAATTATTTGTCTATAGCCCAATAATCATGATTTCAAACTATTTTCAACAACCCTCAGCCTCTGACTTATGAACATAAACAATGCACAAAAAGATTCATGATCACTTCATGTGGTGAAAATCCTCCATGGCTCCATTCATGTCGAGTTTAAAATCATGTATCCACATAATCATTCTCAAAGTACCTTCTGATGATCCATTATCTTTGACCATTAATTATAAGCCTCTACCCAAATTGTTTTACCTTAAACAATGTGAATCAAGATTCCTTGGACCCTCATTGGAATGGATTTCAACATCCCAATTTTTTCATTAAGAATATCCCCCCCCCACATTCTTAAACAATTTGAGTCTTTATTCATGTTACAAAGGGATATGTAGTGATGCTCAGATCTTCTGTCTCTTGGCCCAACCAAAAACTCACTATAGAATTATGTATGGTTCTATCACGTCACATGGGATTCCCCTTTAGGTATAATAATTATTCACATTCATTATCCCATTAGCGGGTCGATATTCCCTCATAACTATACATGAGGAAGAAAATAATGGGAAAATCCATGGTTAAACCTCACCAATTTCCTCAACAAATCATGTTAATCTACATATTTTCCACATATAAATTTAGGATAACTCTTATCTTAATATGATATAATTCAGTATCCTAATTTGATATGGTATCCCCATCCAATGATAGTCTCCTAAGGACCCACCTTCATGAACTATGTGCATCATGATTATCATCCTCATGTTATATGTAGCAATGCCTAGATATTTCATCCTTAGAGTAGCCATATTCATAAACAAATTTTTGGGTCCATTATACGCCATCAATAGGAGGTAAAATAGGGGTACATTTTTTTAGGTTTCATGTATGGAAGGGTACATTGGAACCATCATTCATGATGGGTTATCTCTCCTTCATGGCTTTCATTCCCCATATATGATATATATATCCCCTTTGGTAAAAGATATGTGACCATTAACCGATAACATCTCTACTAGCCAGATCCCCACAGCCTCAAACTTACATCTTTCGTAGTCCGAGTAGTATGACAATTAACAAAAAAATCCCAATTTTCATTGTACAAGATGTTAAATTGAAATCTTACCCCGTATAAAACTGGGACGACTCCTATGATAAATATTAGATGATACAAAAAAAATTGTCCTTAAAACATGACATTAAATTGTAGCCTTACCCCACATTGAAGCATGATTCCTAACAATTTGAGAAGATTATATATCTTCATTCCAAAAGATTTACCCTACAACACCTCATCCCCAATATATGTATGACTTCATTACCATTATAAAATGATATGTGATGATTCCGGGATATTTCATCATATGCCCGACCCTAACATCGACTCATTTAAGGGTATTTATCCTCCTGAGAATACCTGAATCCCACCAATATCTAAGGTCATCAATCATTGTGCGATATCTACGAGGGAAATAAATATTCCCTATGATACATTACCCATTTCAACTTCTATGCATCACACTTTCTATGATTTCAATATTCATTATCCTTCCAATCTGAATGGGCAACCTAATGTATACGGTATAATACCAAATTGGGAAAAATACAATCCTAAGATCACGCATCAATAGATATTCAGTAACAAATAGTTTATCCCTCATTTTTAACTCAGTAAATGGTCGATATAGAATTTTTTCATCCCATACTATACTAATATAGAAAAATAACCTATGATTTGAACATGTTTTACAATTATTCCATGCTCGTTAGTAAAACCCTTTTTACTGTCCATGTCATGAAATTTACTATTTCCCTTGCTAAAATTTTTCAATCACATTCATCCCTCATTTTGGTCTCCCCTATAATAAACATGAACTCCATATCACTTAATGTTTCTCACACCTAGAGTAGATCATATAGGGATATGAGTTTGGAAGAAGGTTTCTTCAAGAAGGTTTTAGATTAAAGAGTTACCCATGCTCTAAACACAATGACTATAATCTAAATCCCATATTCTAATAATCCTCACATTAAAAAATATTCATGTGGTCTCATAGGTGCTTTGTATGGTATCGGGTGGCCTCCTATACCCCTCCATTAACATTTTTTAACATCTCTTGATTTGCATATGTAGAGTCCCAAATCTTGACATACATAGACATTAAATTACTTATGCAGAATACTTAATACATTACAAAAACAGACACCCAAGGACTGTAATAGTTAAGTGCCTTTGGAAACTCATAATAGAATCTTCAAATCATGTTCAATGATCTTCAACATCTCCCATAAGGATATTCCTCTTTTGTTTCCATACCTAAAACATTTATTTATACCCTGGGAAAGATTAAACATTTAAAGGGTGAGCTCAAATTCTTAGCAAGGGTAATCAAGGAGAAAATAAAACAACCCATATACATTTGAACATAAAAACATGAACATAATGTGTAAACATCAAAATCTTGTGTAGTGAAATATATCTTGGAAGTACATAAGGAATAGATCATAAAAAAATTAATCATTAAAAAATGGAATGGGAATAAAACATTTAATTGTGGAAAACCATTATGTACATGATATGATTTCCATAGTATCCAAGGCATTACTACCAAGACCATCATAGTGGAAAAAGTCCAATACTGAATCAGGTTTACCATCCATTCTAGCCATGTATTACTGAAAAAAATTTTACATATCATTACAACCATGTATATCACATGAGATATAATTCATTACCCAGTGCATTGGAAGGATATATAAGTCCCACCAATCTTATAATGAAATCATTCTTACGTGTGCCACTAAAAAACATAAATCATTCTTCACAACCCAAAGAATAAAAATGGTTTTGTAAACATCATTCCATCGTAACATAATCTATATAACACAAATAGATATCATTTCATCATAAGAAAAATAAAAACATGTAAATAATATAGACATTATACTTGTAACATAATCATTCTAAATAATGTCATCTTATATGAGAAATAGTTTTGATAAAACACTTGAAATTAATTTTGGTGGAAATTATCTTTTCTTCTTTGAAATCATTTTATTTTCACAAAATGAAATTTAATTTTAAAAGAAATAGATTTTATTTAAAAAATAATCATGAAATCATGTAGAGAACGATTCATTAAAATAAGGAGTAATGAAACCATAAAAATATTGTTGATTCCTTATATGTTTAAAAAACATCTTCCTCGTATTTTTTCCTAAAAAGTCCAAAAGTACCACCTTTGTTAAACAAAAGAATGATTCCTTCCATACCATGTGGTAAAAGTTAAAAATTGGTAAAAATGACATTAAGAATACATGTAAGTATAGTAAAAACTTTATGAAAACATTTTTAATAATAGATTTACATGGATGATAAATATAACCCAAGTAAATACTTAGGAATAAACAATCACGGATAAGTACGAGATTGAAATAATTATCTCTTACCTTATGTCTAATTTCTTCTGTTTGTGTCCAAGACTCCAGTATAGTGGGTTTAAATACATTATTAACTTGTAACAGAACTATAATATTATTTTTGATATCATATATGATTCACTTACAACTTTATATTACCCGTTCATTTGTCAATTCATTGTTAAAGCAGTGTTTTGGGTGAAATCATTTCATTTATTGAAATGTTTTGATTGTAATTATTAATATGATAACGTAGATCATGATTATTTAATTCGATAATTTAAAACATTATTTAAATATAATATATATTCATAATATATATATAATAGATTGATAAATGGAATTAAATACACTATTCATGGAGATGGTAGGGCGTACGTACGCATAAACGATGTTTTCATTTCCGTATAAAATTGAATGGAAGTAAATGAAATATATATATAAATAAATCCATTAGAATTATTATGTCATATATTTAATAATTAATTATTATATATACTTTATAGTAATTCTTGACTTATTAACATGGATAATGAATCTCATCGCATCGTGGAGATGGTAATCTGTACATATGCACGATCGATGATATCATTCCCATACTTATTGAATGTAATTGGATGGGATGATATAATGTCTCAGAATTAGTATTATGTTATAATAATCATATATAGTTATTATTTACAACATTATACCCATCCATGTATGGTGGTGGTGGAAAAAAAGATTACACCACGGCCTGGAGACGGTAAACCGTACTTATGCACGCGCGGTGATTTAATATTCTGTAAGATGGATAAAAGGTAAAATAGGGTTTTTTCAAATTTATAATAACATATGATTATATTAGTTATAATTATGTTATTACTTTATAATGAAACAACTAAAGAAGAGGAAGTAGAAGATTAAAGAAACATGAAAGAATCGGTATAAGAGAATACCTCTTCTTCGATGCTCCTCCATTGAACTTCCTATTAAGGGAATAGAGTTTGTATTTTGAGAAGACCAGAATCTCCAAAATGATACTATGGAATTTGAGAAGAGTAATGGTAAGGGGTTGGCTGAGCTTGAAGGCTCAAAATGGTGTGATGAGGAGAGTGATGAGGTGCCCTTTTATAAGAGAAGAGAGTGGTACTTTTGGAAACGTCAAAATATAAGTTAATAATAAAATCAAACCCCACATAAAAATTTCCAAAAATGACTCAATTTGAATACGGGATACGATAGTGTTTTAATCTCATCAACCAATAAAATTTACAAATATTTAATGTTTATTTTAAACCATATTATTTTTATTTATCCTTATTTAATCTATTTAATTTTATTTGTGGTAATAATATTCTAATTTTTAATTGTTATATATATATACATATGTCTTGGGAATTTTCAATAATCAGATTAATTATTATATTTTAGAACATATAATTTTTTATTTTTATTTTTTAAATATTTGTGTGATTTTCCAAAAATTTAATAATATGTTATTTTTATAAAATATCAATAGTGTCAATTTTGACACTATTCAATTATATGAATTTAAATATAATACACAGAGAAGATAGATTCCAGCCAAAATATTTAATAGATTTATAACATGTCTTATTCATCAAAAAAATCATGGGGAACATTAATTGGTTAATATAATGTTTATTTTAATGTTTTAAAAAAATTTATTTTATATTTCTCTTAATAAAATAAGTATTACAGCTTTTATGTATAATTATTTAATGAACATATTTGCTGCATAAAAATAAAAAACTAAACTACTCTGATAAAGATAAATATAATATCTTACATAAGAAATCTTTTAATTGAATTTACCATTTTTAAATCACAGCATTTAAATTTTTATATTTACCATTATAGGGTAATTTTATAATATTATTTTTTCCCTTAATTACCTGATTTACCATTAACAGTGGTAAAAAAATTTACCGTATTTACTATTAATAATTCCTAAAAATAAAAATTATCCTATTATAATAATTTGGACCTACTAATTCCCAATATGGAATCCATTTTTCAATATTAAAAACACATAAGTTATAGTATTTAATTTAAAATTAATCCAGATGTTGAGAAAACGTGGTTTAAAAGTTAAAACTTTCTAAAAGATTGAAATGTTTTTAACTATGAATTCAATGTAAAATTAAATATAATTACATAAATAATATAAAATGGTAAAAATAAATTCTATTTATACTTTATGACCATTGAATATTATAATTTTACCATATAAATTATCTTGATGAAAAATGATGTTTTTAATTAAAATGTAACATATTTTTACTATCCATCAAATTATGCAAGTTAATAGAAAAATATTAAAAAATCATTCAAAGTTAATTTTTATATACTTATTGAAATTAATATGTTTATTTCATTAAATTGAACATATAAATGTTTCAAATACTTTATTTAAAGTGGGTGCACCATCAAAAGGTGGAAAACTGCAATTTTTTTAAAAGGACTTATTTTACGAGAAAATTTTATTTTGTTCTCATACCATGTTCTAGATAATGTGTAAGATGAATGAATATGTTATAAAATTAAAAATTTTGTTAATATTTTTCATAGCGGCTAGTTCATAAAAATATATTAACAATATATCATTGTTTAGTGAAACTCGGTATTGCGTACAACACACGCTATTGAGGATGGTCACTATTGTGTGAAACACAAGCCAATAATAGAGTTGAATATACTACATGATAAAATAGTGTTTTGTATATCACATGATAATCTTGGTGTAGAACCCAACACAAGACATCAATAAAATTAAAAAAATCATTCTCATAAATGTTTGGTGTGAAAACTAATATATTTTTCTTTGAGACCCATAACCATTGTTCTCATAATTTTAGATTTTATCAATTTGTAATTAGAATAGACTTGGGGACCACTAACTAAGCTCTAAAACCATAATAACTTTAGACTATGTGCATAGTCATTCTAGGAATTTATCACTTGCGTTCGCGACACATTGGATCCAAATTCACTTCTTCTATCTACCAATCCATGTTATGCACACTTCTTTAAGAAATGTTCCATGTGGTCTCATAATTATATCCTTAAACAATTTTCTATTGTTACCATTTTTTTGACATTAAACTAGGATCCCATGTCCATTCAACATTACTTTAAATTGTGTGCAAGTCACTCTAGGAATGTGTTGTGTGGTGTAAGGCCCTGTTGGCCTTTAATTAACATCAATTTGTCAATCTACCATGGTACACAAATCCTTTTGAAATTATCACCTTATGGTATAATAACCATGACTGTATAGTATGTTCCATTTTTCATTGGGATTTTTTTGTACACTTTCCCCCTTGGAAGAATAGAACTATGGTCCAAGAACCGTCATCTTAAACATTGTGAAACACACCCTATATTTTTTTTCATGGTCGATGTCCTTCTATGTCCAATATTTCGAATAATTTTTGTATCCTCTAGAGTCGTAAAAACATTTCTAAGGGTAATCATCTATTGAACAGTCAATATGACCTTATACTATTTATAGTTGGTCCAAACTCTACAATCACAAAATTGGTGACCGTGTATAAGCATCATGATGTTAAAATGTGTGAAATATATCCCTAGGGTATTATATGTGGAAGGGCCTCCTAGGATCCTCTTTCTTGTCAGTTTACCTCTCCCCTATACCACACATATCCCCTTTGAGAGACGCAACATTATGGTCCATGAATTTTGACCATAAACTATTTTAATTTGGTCTGAACTCTATGAACATAAACTAAGACAATCAATTCCTGGTTCCAAGTTGTTAAAATGTATGAATCAGACACTAAATCAAATTAAATTTAACTGTGTGATACATTATTCTTACCTTAAGATGTTAACCTTCTTTTTTATATTCCACACCTTACAATGTTAAACTATATTTCCATCATCCCAATTGCATGATATAAAAATTCAAGGAATATTATGCCCTTGACCAATAATCCCTTTCATCTACTGCTCATTACTTAGGACATCATTCATTTTGTTCAACCATAAATTGACTATATGGTTGATGCTTCCTTTGTAAGATGAGTCTGAACATTTTTTATATCGATATTCCTACACAATGTTCTCAAAACCATGTTGGACAAATTTTGAGAGTGTTTAACACCATTTTAAGATTCCATCACTCCGTCATTATGCTTCACATGTTCCATCATTTGGATATTCATCATCCACCATGTATTAATTGGACACCCTTTATGGCATAGTCCCATGCCACACTGGCTCACTAACCATTCTGAGTGCACACCATGAAAGACATCATATGAAATTTTGAGATTGGTCCCATGTTTTGAATATGGTAAATAGTAAACCCTAATTTATTTTTCCCCATCATAGAAAAAATTATAATTGATGATGTGTTTCATGTATGGTAAGTAGTTATCCAAAATCATCATACCACACTATTTGTGTTCCAAATCATGGATTTATCTCTTCACACCCTTCATTCCCCTTTTTCGGTATAATTTAACACCCTTTTCATTATCCCATACATGATCAATAACATATTAAGAAATTAGTTCTACTATTCTGAAATCCATATCTTTCCTCCATAGATCTTATTGACCAAGAAACTCCCAATGTTCAATGAAAAAATATTGACCTATAGAGTTCATCCATTATCAAACTCCCTCATATGAATGGTAAATCATATTGTAATCCCATGTTTATCACACAGAGAATGAATCATGTGGGAATGGGGGATGATCATTGGTGGCCTCCTCAATATGATCAACATGTGGAAGTAAAAATAGAGGAAAATAAACATGAATATTAATACAAAAGGGTAAAGAAATTATAATTTTAAAAATTTTGAGAGTCATACACACATTGAAGCCTCTATTTTTCCATATAAAAAATTCCCCTTATGGCTAAATATCATGGATTGAGTGCATAGTCCAAGGAAACGTCTAGCATGTATCCTCAAGGACTTGATTTAGCCTAAAGAGCTATGAATCCTTCTCCATATCCATGGAGAAAACTCATCAGCCCAAATCTACACCATGTCTTACAAAGCATTGTACATAACTATTTATGATACCACTAATTTTGCTCAATCCTCATCCACCATCAATTTAACCATCAATTAGAGATGATTTCTTCTTGTGAATTATAAAGGTCAGCAATATTTCACAAGTTCTTCTAGAAATTGATGGTCATGATCATCAATATGTAGCTTAATGAATCAATATAATTAATAAAAGTTTCAGGTGATGTCAAATTCTTGACTCTATACATGAACCCACTCAGTAATGAAATCATAAACCTATACCTGGAGAGCACGATTGTCTACCCCTTTGGTTCCCAAGTTGCACAGAAAGGGTTGAAAAAATCCCATTTGGCTCACTGGGTATGGCTCTAGGGTGTGGGTGTTGATGTTTTGTACACTTCTCTATTCCCTTCACTAGACATTGTGGTTTCATCAGTGATGAAATACATGGAATTTCTAGTCTCTTTAGTGGTGTGGGATCATAATCTATGAAGGTCATGAGGATAATAGTGGTATAGTCCACATCCTGGTTCCTCTCTAATGTGTCAGGATCCTTGTCAATAGGGGGCATATTCATATGAACCTTTATAGGTAACACAACCTCTTATAGCCTGATGCACCTCCTATTCATGAGGAATCACCTATGTATGTTACAGAATACCCATCCAGGGTCAAGGTCAGATCCTCTTGGATGGTCAAGTCTCTAAGAGTTGGCATGGACATTGGTGGAGGCCCCCTAGGTTCCCCTATGATGGAAACTTGCAGGGATCACACACTCTCAACAACTGCTTGAAACAAAATCTCTTTAGTCAGTCAGACCAGTGATGATGATTTAGGAAAGAATCACTTTTGTAAAAGAAACATACTTACATAGGTAATTCGTTGGGAAAATACATGGTTCAGGAGATCCAATACGGAGTTCCACAATAGGATACCCTTCACTTGTCTACACATCGACTTCTATCTCCTGTCCCACCAACACAATTTGGGTGGTTGCTGAATAATAAAAAACTACCATATTGATGTCATAGAATTATATTAATTCATGAAATTTTGGAAATTTCCATGTTGATTGAGAATCAATCTCATCCCAAGGTAGAAGTATCTCAATAATGAGTCTCCCAAGGTTATCTAACTCAACAGTGGAAGTCACCAACATTAATATTCCAGTGTATGATCCTCTCTAGATGAATTAGAGGACTATGGGCTCTGTAGTCACATCTTCTGATGCCTTGTTGTTTCCACTAGTGAAAAGTCTGTGACCATATGTTCCAAATAATTCCCATAGACATCTATTAGTCCGCCCTCATATGATATGAAAGGGAACAGATGATAACTATTATATTTCTTATGAATAATTAAAATCTTAGTTATATCCTATATACAATAAATGGGGAAGGGCTGTAAGAGACTGGTGATTTAATTAGCTTACCTCGACAAATATATGCTCAATCATTAATTCAAATATATGGATGACCTTACCTATCTCTTAGGGAGGCACCTAAATTAAGGATAATCCCAATGATTCTTTATCACATGAACGATATGTATCATCGCCACAAAATAACACCTTCAGAACTGATTCATCACGGGATTTTATCTCCTCATGATTTGGCTCACCTCCAAATATCACAGCCACTTGGACATAGGTAATTTTGGGTGCCCCATGTTTTCATGAAATGGAGTATATAGCAACCATGTATTCAAACCTCTTGTGGAAGCGTACCATAACATAGAACCTAGTAATCCCCACATCTAGAATCCCGATATATTTTTAGAGTTAACTTTTTCCTGAGCTATTATTCTATAAGGGGAATCCACAATATACCCTTGGCCACCCAGAGTGTGGGAAATGAAGTATTAGTGGCCAGATACAACATATACTGTAGATTTGATCTCTTGGATTCCCTAGCTCTACTCGTCTCAGCATGAGAGACATATACTAACTACTATGGTCATTTGTAAGGGATTATCTCACCTCCATGAGGATGTGGTGAATAGAATACCTTGATATTCCTCTTCCATATCCTCATCTAGAGCCCCTATCATTTTTGTTGTTCCCTTAAAGAGTTACCCTCCTTCTATTTTTCTTCTCCAAGACCTCTCTTTTTTCCATGATTTCCCTCATGAACTAACGCATAATTGCATCTGGATATTCTGTTGCCCAGATGTATATATATCTATGAGACATGATGTTGTTTAAGTTGGTCAGTGGAAGCATGATGGTCTCCCATATTCTATTTCTTATGAATATCTATCGTAGATATAGAAGGATACAGGGATGCCTCTATTCAAGAATCAATATGTAAACTCTATTCATCAGTTGTTGGATGTATCTGAACTAGCAGTAAAATTGAGACAGAGTATATAACTCAAAATTATTGTTGTATTTTTTACTCATTACATGTAATTAACCTATAACATTCAATAGTTAATAATTCTTCTCTAGTGTCCCATTCATATTTACCACCATCTGGGAAAATGGTTTTTTAAAAAAATGGAAGCCGATGTTTATTAATTTACCAATGTTGACTATGACTATGACTTCATTGAGAACCACTGACCAAACCATAAAAATGTTAAGAAGAAATAGAGATTGACCAACATTAATGGGTTTTATGGAATTCAGGAATACATAGCCTCTAAATTGTGTTATGATTCACCCGTGAAACAACTGTAATGGGCCACATATTTTAGTATGCATGATCCCCCTCACCTCGTGGCACAGTAGGCTATAGTGGTTGTCCAACACTAGTACCCCATGATGTTCCTAGTTCCAAGATTCCATTATCACCCCCACTACAAGCATCCATAGACATTATCACATGCATGCATCTCCATCCATGAGAAACCATCCATTGAATTATGTGATCAGAAAAATAGCACAACAGACAGCTGGCTACTAACCCTCCTGTATGCTATAACCACCTGCTCATAAATACATTCCTCCAAGATCAAACAGTATGATCCCAACTTCCACCTTTGATGTGATGTTAGAAACTACTTCATCTGCCCTGGAAGTATCTTTGTTGGATCATTCTTCCGGAACATCTCCAACCATGTCTTCAACATAACGTCACAGTGGAAGGGGGGATGATGTTTCAGTAAATTTGTTGGTGAATCCATAAGGTGTTGTTCATAAGGCATTCTTATCCCTGTCTACGCAAGAATTTGACGATGGGAGGAACTCATCAAACGTGAACCCAATAAATGGGATTTCATCGATGTAGTGCATGTCCAACATAGTGATTTTCACTTACCCGTGATGTAGGTGGATGGTATCAGTGTCCAAGGACCACTGGCCGAGGAGCTCTGGTAGTAGTTCCTGATAGAGTTATGCATGAAAATAGGATATACACACTTCCTCATATAGTTTGATTAGTGAAGATCATCCCCATAATCATTGTAGGTGATGCATACCTAGTACACCTAAGCCCACTCATTAGTAATGTTTCCCCTAGTTGGTAGATACCAACCCATATACAATCCCTTGTCATTTTCTTGGATTCTGGTATGAAAGATACTCCTTTAACCAAATGTGAACTTCTCTTTATCTAGTATACCTGAGTAATCATCCTTGTTCATACACTTGGTGTGTAGATGATAGTATCTTCATTATCCCAAGTAAGAATTCCTAGGTAAGTGATGTTCCATTGGGGAATCTACTTCTGATAACTGAACCAGAAGCACAAAATGTACACATTGATGGCTCGAATGGAAATATTTATAATTATCTCTATGGAACATAGAGATATATTATTAATCAACAGATAACCTCACTAGGATTTGGTTAGTAAAACCAGAAGTTCCCGGTTGTTAAAAATGAACCTTCTAACTTGAAGAATTTATAGGTTTCCCTTTATCTCAACCCTCTGATTGGTCTCTATATCATTTTTATCTTCTTGGTTTTCTTGATTCGTCATTTCATAAAGATCATCGAGTTATATAGTTGAAGAACAAGAGACATTTTCCTGGTCACAAAAAAAATCATTCATGTAGCACAATATATAATATGGGAATAAAAAAAACTTATCAAGTTTTGAAAGTTAATTAAAAACATAGATTTGTGTAGTAGTCATGGACAAACTATCTGATTTCAAGGAAAGGGATGCGGTCTTGACATGAGAGATAGCTTATCATTAATGGAAGTTAAAGTACCATATGACCCCCCCTAAATTTATAGAGTTTAGCTAATTTTTTGTGTGAAGAATACAATATAGATGTATGTAAAAAGGAAAGAAGTATCACTAAGACATTGAAACTAATCACCCACTTATTTTTTCCCTTGGAACCCAACCTTCCAATTTTATATTGGATTTTATTAAGAGAGGAAATTTGGGAGCACTGAAAAAAAATTCCATTCAAATAGCCAATTTTGGAATAACCAAACATACAACCCAACCCAAAAGAACATTTTGGGTTCATGAAGTATATTGTGTTTTGATATCAAAGGATACACTCAAAAATGTGGTTAACAATGAATATTTACTTATCACTAATGGTGAGACTATGTTTTTTGGATACACCATGTACTAAATAATTCCCATGGAACATTCATGTAAAAAAAGAGGCTTTAATAGTAGAATTTATTTTGTGCAAACAATAGGTTTCAAGATAAAGGCAATTTATACTACCACATTTTGAGTGGTTGGTCCCATAACACCAATGACATGTACACAAAAAATTATATACTTGTCCATAACCTTTAGTGAAAAAATCCAGTCACAGGAGAAAGGTGAAATAGAACCATGTAAATTTCACCACTAAACTATAATAGTAAAAAATTAAGAAGTACACAATGTTTTTCTTCCTATAGTAATGTTTCCCACGATAAGACATAATTTTTTTTATATTAATAGGTCATCACCCCACCACCTTAGGGTAGGATCTCTAAAATATTTAGTGACTCTCCCATGTGTGAGGACCGCTCTTCCAGGATATTTCACAATACTGTAGTCAATATAACATCAAAGGTATTGATCTTTTGTGATAGACCTATTATTGAACCAAGCATGACTTGTCCTGTAGTATAGTGATACTTGTGCAAGACCTCCCAAGGATGTTCCGGTTCGCACACATGAAGATGACTTCATGCCACACTAACTTGTTCACAACTCAAAATATTATGAATAACTATCCCTCTCCAATCCTTGAGTTACACATGTGCTAGGGACTATTTCCCATACATCTATTGCATTCAATAGAAAAATTTTGTGTACATTAACATTATTTTCTTTGACACGCTGTTACCTATGCTTATAATGCATCCATTACTCAAAATGTTTCTCCTAATAATATGTTCCCCAATGCATATTTCTCCTTATAATAGGTACCCAAACATTGGGACTCCTAATTAACACTCTTCCACGATAGAGCCTACAACATTTCACCCCCATAGGTACATGAAAGGTGGTCGCACAAGCCCTAATGGTTGAATCATTTTTGGAAATAATGTACCTATCGTAGAAGGGGTACCCAATGATGAATCAAAATCCCATCATGATGTGATCCCACTTGAGGAGTGAGCCACATCCCAATCTGATTTTCAATATATAAAACTACCCAGCTCCACATTCTATTCATATAACATTAAAATATATGAAAACATCCATAGAAAATGAAAATAAATTGTAGTCTTTCCCTGTGTGATGAAGATGGGATGCCCCATATTTGAATTTCATGTGATTCCACCACCTTCCCCAACATGGGATGAAACCCCACACCTAGTAATCTCCCAAGGGTAATACCCACACCACATCTTCCCACCATGGGATGAATCGCCTAAAATAGTCAGTTTCTAGGGTTATTCCCCACACCATCATCCACTTACATGGTATTAATCCCCTATAACAGGGATTATTCCACACATAATCCCAAAATAGTTTTTCCCACCATCAGATTTGACTCCCATTCATGGGAATAATTCATGTTCAATACCCAAACCATCACTTATAGATGCAACTTTGTTGACACCAGCCTCCTTACTTCAAGACATTATCTATCATGGATCAATCCTACCACACAACCTTAAACTATGATATTGAACTACGTGGGATTTGATCCATGTATTTTAACATAATATGAATAACACATACTAGAGTATAAATCCTGAAAAATATCCATCATGTGTAAAATAATCCCCCATTGGGGGACACACTCCATCATCAATGTTTTTAATCATTCCTCCTATGGAAACACTCAACCATCTATCACTATAAGACACTAAACCTGTGGCCAGATATATCCCCAATATAAATTAATCCAATTGCCAATTCCATTATATTTTAATCTCTTGACCAGATCCATAATCCCTACCCCTTGAAATAAACATGGGTTTCCTAAGGTAAAACTCCTTGAAAGACTTACTCCCCTTGAGATAATTACCTCATGATCGACATAGGGTTACTTGGGTTCTACACCTAACATTCCTCACACATGATATTACCATTGAAATAGAATGACTTTATAGTTTCCCAATATTCCCATTGTATATACATTCCCTGATGTTTCCAACAAGACTATCCACCTAAAAAAATGTTTCTCACCTATCGATATAGAAACGTCCTAATTAATAGGTGTCCACCATGGGATGGAATCAAGAATGAGTTTCACGAAAAAAACATAAATATATTAGGGGGATAGAATAGGAATTTCTCTCTAAGAAGTAATCCAAGAAATTTTGAATCTATATCCTATCAACCCATTTCAATCATGGAGTAGATATCACTGATGAAAGTGATGAAATATTCCCACATTTGGGAAGTTCCAATGTGGGTAAATAATTGAGTACTATATCAAATAATAGGTGTAAAGGATGGAGCTACACCCATGTGAAATCTTCATGGATAATTACACTGCATGTACTAATAGTTTGGGGTTTTTCCACCCAAATCCTCCCTCTGTCTTTGTCCTTAGACTAACCAGACATATAATTTCCAAAAAATGGGGTGTCTCTCTCTTACACAGTGTGTGGGGATGCATAGGTACCTAGTCATGTACCCCACCCTAGGCCTTATTTTATCACCTAAAATTGTGTGTACATTTACATGCTCGTGTTCCACACATGGGTGTATGTTCATGTACATGGATAGACTTCATTTCATGTACCCTAGGGGTCTACATAGAATGTACACTACACTTATACATCTCGTTGACCATATCTCCAAATTGGGATGAAAAAATAAGTACATTATGTTTTTTCTTACAGGAAAATGTAATTTAGTCTTAAATTCTAGACACATATCACCTTGAGATCTAGCCGAATCTATGATCAAACCCTATAATTTTAATCATGCACAATGAGAAATTTGAAAAAAAAAATTTATCCATCATCCAAAATTAATGGTACATTCAACAATCAAATTAAAATATGGTAAAATAAAAAGTAACATGTCATGACACAAATAGGATTATTGTAGCTTTCTAAATAGATATTTCAAATTCATGATATTGGTTAGTTGAAACAACACATAATATGTACTTCCAATATAATCGATTAAGGCATAATCATTACAAATATGACAAAAAAATTTCCCTCAAAATATACAAACTCAAAAAAATGTATCACATATATACCCAAGTACCTTTTTGGATTAAAATTTTAAATAATTAGGGAAAACTCTAACATATCATTAAAAAATGGCCCATAAAAATCTAAATTTCTTACAAAAATTTCTATAAATCGAGCACCCTTCTTAGATATATCCTACATAAAAGAATTCATATTAACCTTAGGAAATGTAAATAAATGAAATTGTGAGATTATATGATTGTTAAGGGTAACAATTGGGAATATCAAAGATTACTTTATCATAACATGAATATAAGGGTGTAAAAATAGGAGAATTACATTTTACAAGAATACTTTTCATATCGAAGATTATAATTGTAAATTATGAAATTACTGATTATCATTTGATAAGACATGAATCATAAAATAATCAAATCACATGATCCATGAGAGTATAACAATGTCATAAAACAGAAATTATGTGGAATATAAAAAAGACTACAATATCTTATGCCAATGATACCTTCTCAGACATTCATAGTATATTAGGCTGTGGATAAGCACTGGTGTACCTACATCATGATTTGGGATTACATCCCATGTACCATCCAGTATTGAAAATATTATTTTCAACTATTTACACTTTTCTATAAATATTAGGATGATCATCTGTATATCATCTTATTGTGGGTTTAGAATGACCTCTCGTGTGCCCTATTATTGTAGTCTTAGGATGACCACCCATGTATCATCATGTTGATGGCATAAGATGACTTCCCTTATACCCTTGGAGTTCATAAAAAATTTATCATTTAGCTATGAATTGTATGTAATATATAGGTCACACACTTCTCTTATGAAAAATATACGTATGTGGTCAAAAAGTCCATAAATCATCCACTATCTCAGAATTAATATAAATAAATGTGTTTCATAAACACCTCATAATGGAAAAACTCATGTAAAATAAATAGTTTTCATAAATATGATTCAGTCATAAACATAAAATAGAATGATGGTATCCTTGAGTTATATCACCATTAAATCATACATAACAAAAAATAATTTCATCTTAGATGAAAAATTATTTTTTGAAAGATCACGTGAAATATTTATTAAGGAAAATATCCTTTCCTTTATGAAATAATTTTTTTTAAAGATCCATGAAATTATAAGGGAAGAATTTTGTTTGAAAATAGTCTTATAATATTTTAAGGGAATCCTAAAATAATTAAGTAATAATGGTGGAAAAAAATTACATTCATTATGTAGAAGTAAAAAAAACATTCCTTCCATATATTTGTTTTCGAAAAACTCATGGGGTAAATTATTTAGAAGTTGATAAAAATATTATTTTCAAACAATTTCAAAAATATTAAACCATGGGTAAAAATTTCATTAAATATTAATATAATAATAGAAAAAAATATCAAAATTTTTTTATAATTCTGGAAAATTATGATAAATATTCCTAAATTGTGACGTAAAGGGAAATAATCTCAAATATTGAAAAAAGTATTGAATAATCCATTACCACATTATAATCAGTTGAATAATATTCCACTAGGGAGAAATAAAATAATATTTATATGAAAATAAAATAATATTTAGTAAAATAATCATAAAATACATTCGTTGGAATCGAACACAACATAAAAAAGAAACATGTAGTGTATAAGCCACACATCCCACAGAAATAAAAGTGAGACAACAATCCAATACTTAAGTCTTGACTTCCTTCATACACATTAAAAACTCATGTACCAAAAATATGTGTTTATCATAAATCTAAAAAATTACCATATTCAATTATATAATATCATATATGATTTACATATGTCATTATAATATTTATTTAATAATTATTTCATGATAAAGTTATGTTTCTAGTAATATATATTTGGTTTTTCAAACATGTTATGTCTTGTTATTTTGTATCCTCTTATATAGATAGTTATTTAATCATATCCACAATGATATATATAATATATATATCATATATATTCATTATATAAATATTCATGATGTTTCAATATAATATTAAAATTAAATAAAGCATTCATGGAGATGGTATGTCGTATGTAGACAAAAATGTTTTTTTAATTTTCCTTTCAGATTAAAGGAAAAATGAATTATATAATGCATTGTCATTATAAAATAATATATATATCATATATATTAAATATATTTACCAAAACCAACTTTAATACATTCTATTTAATGTGTGAAAGAATCACATCGCTTCATGAGGTGGTAGTCCGCCATACACACAACTAACATTATCATATTACCACAAAAGGGATGCATTAATGTATGTGTGATATGAAAATTACATAATCATAATAACAACATAAAAATTATATATATCATATATAATACATAAATAAATAATTACTCCCAACTTATAATATTTGTAATGGAAGTAAAAAAGACATCAATTCACATGGCAGTAGTTTTCTATACACATGAACAATGATTGTAAATCCCATTTGATGGATGTGTATGATGTAATAGGTCATACACAAAAAATAATAGTATATAATAATATTTAAGATAATATATTTATTATGAAAGAATTAAATAAACATAATTTAATGGCTTTATTGATGAAATAAAAAAAGGTTGATTGATGAATGTTTCCACTTCTTCAGGTATCTTCTCAGAATTTGCACCAAATGATTTCCATTATTGGATTATTTCACAATGTAAGGATTCTATGATAAAATGATTGATTTTGGGAGGATATTTTGATAGATTTTGGATGAAAAATAGGGTTTTATGTTTGAATAAATGGTAATAAGTGGTTCTGTGTTATTAGATATGGGAGAGATAATTTTATGAATTTCTTAGAAGATTAATTTATAGTAAATTTATTAAAAATTAAAATATCTTATAAATTCTATGTATTTGAATATATGATAATATAATGTTGTAATATAATCAACCAATATCTTTTAGAAGAATTTTTATTTTATTTAAAACCATATAATTTTGATTTACCCTTAGTTAACTTATATTAATTTTAACTATGGTAACAATTTTTTTCAATATAAAAAATATCAGTTGTTTTACTTATAAATCTTAAATAAGACCATAAAATAGAAACATTATGATATTTTAGACAATATTTCATAACATATATACCTATTTATTTTTTTTTTTGATTTTTAACTAATTTAATAAAATATTATTTCTATAAAATGTCGTAAGTGTCAGTTTTGAAAATATTCAATTACATTCTTTTTAAGAAGCTCAAGAAAAAATAAATATTTGAAATAAATATTTTAATACACCCCCAATATATCATAACAATATATAAAATTATGTTTTCACCTTAATTAAGTAAAAAAGCGTCCTTTAAAATTTATAACATCATTTAATTAATTTCATCATTAATAGGATAGTTACTCAATCATCATTATGTGATTATTTATTATTATCATTACCACAAAAAATTTTCAAAATAAATTCCATTATGTAGATAAAACATTTATATTTCATAAGAATATATATAGTTGAGAAAATATTATATTTATCCCCATATTAAAAATATTATACTTATTAAAAGTAATAGTCTGACATTTTTTTCACTCTCATTGATTTTAATAATATCTAAGTCATTTTCATAGAAAATATTAACTTAAATATTTAAATTTAGATATATAGATTTTGAGGTTCAAATTAAATTCATACAATTAAAATTTCTTTAGTGTTAGGGTCATTTTATAATATTTAGAATATATTTTTTACACTTAAAAACCTGATTTTCCCTTAACCATAGTAATAAAAACTATTAATGTCAATACTCATATTCTAATAAAATAAAACATACATTTTTATTAAATTTGGAAATTATTATTCCAAATACGAAACCAATTTTTTAAATTCAAAAGACATAATTGACTATAACTAATATAAAAATAAATTCATAAATGTGGTGATAAAACAAGTTTTTAATGTGAAAATGCTGAAAATATTGAAATGTTTTTTATCCAAATTCAATGTGAAATTGATTCAAATGACATAAATTGGTTAAAATAAAAAAAAAATTATATGTTAAAACAAATATTAAATATAATTTAACACATTAAATTATTTAAATTAAAAAATAATAATTTTCAATTAAAATTTAGTATTTTACATTATTAATCAAAACATGAAACTTATCAGAAAAATACCAAAAACACAATCAATGTTAATTTAGATATTTTTATTTCAACTAAATGGTTCATTTTGTAAAATATAATTTATAATAATGTCCAAACAATATTTAAAAGAAGTGTTCCAAGAAAAGTTGGAAAACTACCTATTTAAAAAAATTCAACTTTTATGTGAAAAATTTTTATTTGTTATTATATAATTTCTTGAAAAAAATTATATTAATTCTAAACGTTATAATCAATATATATTTAGTTAATTTTATCTAATAGTATTGATATTTTTAATTATTACTATAAAACACAATAGTGCACATTTAAAAAAATTCGAAAACATGTTTCTTTTTATTTTAATAACTGTTTTATATTATTTTGTAATTAATTGGTCACAAAAGAATTAATTATATATACATTTATAGACCATATTTCCATAATTTAGTTATTCATGTTCATATCGTCCACTCTAATAGTTAGGTTATAAAATTCTTGTTTAAATAATTATAATAATAAAATTATGTTTCGTAGAAACTCAATGTTGTGCGTAACAAATTCTTAGTTGAGAAACTGTGTTACATAATACATCAAGGAAATCAAAATATATTTCACAAAAATATCAGTTTGTTACTCTCTACTACCCTTAAAATCGATTTCATCCTTAAAATTGATCAGGGTCATCAAATTTTTAATACCTTAAAGATATTATCATAGAAACCAACACTGTAAAAATGAATACTAAAAATCCCTTAAAAAGGAATGTTGGAAACATAATGGTTTCTAAAAGGAACTCAAAACAAAGAATCCACATTGAAAAATATATGTGGTATGTGAAAACATGGACATATGAGACAAAAATAACTATAAATATTTAATAGAGATAGATAGATAATATTATCATTATAATGATAGTTACCACATAACCATGGACCAAATAGGTCTAAAAATGGTAATTTATGTCATCATAAATGATGATAATAGGAAAATTTTTATTTCAAAATCAATAGAGAAGAAAATAATACTTGATATCATCTCAAAATTATAATCTCACTCTTTGGTTCTACCTTGATCGATAATTTATTTATTTCTTACTCTATTAAATGAATTTGAAAGTGTAATACCAACAGAACTAGTTGATCATAATATCCATAATAGGATTAAAAGTCATTTATTCTATTTCTATATCTTATCATAACAAAATCATTACCATAGGTTATCTAATATGCATAATTCTTCCTATGGGTATGTAAAATATTAATCTCTAAAACCTTATTCAATGGTCAATATAAAGCATTTTATAAATGGTTAACCTTATGACGCTTTCAATATTAAAATGTCTTTAAAAATGATACTAAATTTCTTTATATAAACATAACATTAGTCCCCCTAATATTATAAACTATCTCTTGATTTCCACATACAAACATCTCAATACCTTCATCAAGTATTTCCTTAAAACATAGTAATAAATTCAATTAATGTAAAATATCAATAAAATAAAATATGATTCCAAAATTATATTCAAGCTTAATTACTCAAATAAAATCCCATAGTGTTCCATTTACCTTAATAAAATGGGGCTTCCAAAATAGGTAATTCTGTTTGAAATAACATTAATCACTTACACCAAATAAATTTATAATACCATGGTTATCTATATGATAAAAATTATGTCCCCAAAATGAACATAACCTCTATAAATTATATTTTTTAACTAAAAATAAAATTAAATAATAGCCTCTACATCATGTGGTCTAATGGTAGGTGATTCACCCCTGTCACACTTCGGTTGTCGGTTCAATCCCTACAACCTTACCTAGTGGGATGAGTCGTTACCCATCATGTGGGTTTCCCATCTTATAGATCTATATTAATACAATCCTAATAAAATTCCTGAAATGTGATAAACATACTCATAAATAATCGTAACATATTCAACATTAAAAAAATTTCATAACCTCAATGGTTATCTCAAACATTTAATTTTTCATCCCTAATCATTAACCCTTAATTACCACAAAAAAATAAATATATTCATTAATATCCGTAGTCAGATTAATATTTATTATTTTAATACCTCAAAATGGTTTTCATGGACAATATAATTATGGTATTATATACTAATGTTGGTGTATATAACTCTTAAGATAACATCACTTGAAACCATACTAGTATCCAATGTTATCTAATCCCTACAATGATACCAAATGTAATAAACTGAAATCTTTACTTCCAGATCTAGTTCTAAAGACATAAACATTAAAAATATGACCCATGTTTTCCTTAAAAACATAAAAAATATAAAGAAAATAATGGATCACTTATATAAAAAAATACCTATGATGTTTAGTGTTTTTGAGAATCAACCTAAAGACTTACATATATTATAAAAATAGACAATTGGACCATAAAAATATATATTATCTCCCAAAATTTATACATGTCTAGAACCCTTTTTAGATATATAAATCTTATAACCCATGTCCATAACCTGATGAAATGGAAACATAATAAACGTTGATCTTAGCTTATCATTATGGGTAACTATAGAATATATCCAAGATTATGTAAGTCTAGAAAGAGTATAAGTGTATGAAAATTGGAGAATAACATTTGAAAAGAATAACCTATATATAAAAGATCATATTGGTGAATCAAAGAATTAAATATCGATAGTTAAAAATACATTAATCATAAGAAAATAAAATGACATCATCCATGAGACTATAACAATGGCATAAAACATGGAATTTGTTGAATACACATATTTTTAGAATATATTATGTCAATGATTCCTACCATAAATTTATACTATGTTGGGATTTTAATAATAAAATGTGTTCCAACTTCATGATTAGGATGACCTCCTGTGTATGTTCTACTTTTAGGATTATGGTGGCCTCTCAGGTACCCTCTACTTTTGTTCTTAGGATGACCTCTGGGTATAATTTTTTTGGGGGATTTGGATGACCTATCTTGTACCCTATGATCGTCTAGAACATTTATCATTACACAATTCATTGGAGGAGGATATAGGTATCAAATATAGCCTAATGAAATCTATATATATTTGTTCCATGTGACAATAAATCATTCACCATCAGAGAACCCATGTAATTAAATGAGAATCTTTAACAATTTGTCATAACATAACTCATGAAAAAGAAATAGGTATAATTAATATCATTCCATAATAAACATAAACCATAATAATAATATCATTAGTTCATATCCTTTGTAATGAATACGTAATATAAAATAATTTAAACATATATGGAATATTTTTCTATAAAATTTCAATTGAAATAGTTCTTGTGAAAAATATGATTTAATTTATAAAATAAGATTTTTTAACATCCTAGAAATTTTAAAATAAAACTTTTTTTATGACAATAACCCTATATCATTCTAAAAGATGCTTTAAATTGTTATGGAATCCTATTTTTTTAAATTCCATTCATTCCGTATAAGTTAAAAAATATTATTTCAGTGTTGTTTTTTCAGAAGAGTTATAAAGAGTGTTATTTATAAAAAAAATATTCTTTTCAAACTGATTTGTAGAAATTCAAAAATGGATAAAAATTTCTTTAAATATTCATAGGATAATAGTAAAAAATATTTTTTAGTAATAATTATAATACATGGACATGGATGATAAATATTCTCTAGTGAAGACTTAAAGGGAAACAATATCAAATATTGATGAGATTGGGAAATAAATGCTTAAAACATTTTAATAAATTGAACTCTATATCCCATGAAATTAAAAACTATTGATATAAAAATAACTTAATATTTAGGATAATACGTATAATTTACAGTCATGGGTACAAAATACACTACAAAAAACAAACAATTAGTGTATCATGCATGTGTCCAACAAGAATAAAGGTGAGACAGAAATCCATACTTTAAGACGTAAATTCCATCAAAGACATTAAAAGTTATTTTATAAAAAGTTTAGTCTTTTACACATGTACCAACAAACCATATTAATATATATATAATACCATGTATTATTTACATAGGACATTATAATATTCATATATTAACAATACCATGTTAATGTTATATTTTGGGTAATAAAAAATTTATTTTTCATATATGATTTGTCTTGTTGTTTTCAGCCCTATTATATAGAACATGATTTATTAATAAAATAATGAAAAAATAATATAAATATCATATATATTCAGTATATACATATTTATGGTCATGCTAAAAATTTATAAAATAAAGTTCGCTGTTCATGGGGATAGTAGGTCATAAGTATGAATGAACATTGTTTTCATTATCAGGTCATATTAAAAGAAAAACAGTAATATGATATATTATAATTATAGAATAATTTTTATGTCATATATAACACATATTTTTTTTAAGCACATACTTAATACATTCTATGTAATGAGTGAATGAATCACATAACTTTGTGAGGCAGTAGTCGGCTATACACAATAATGGTGTTGTCATATTCCCACAGAATGGATAGCTTCAAGGTATGTGTGAAATAACAATTACAGAATAATAATAACATCTCTAACATATTATATGTCTCATATAATCTATAAATAAAAAATTATTACAATCCATTAATGGTGTTAATTGAAAAATGAATGATGTCAGTTCATGAGCCAGTAGTCTATCGTACATACAAATGAAGATTGTTTGTCCAATTTGATTAATGTGTGTGAATTTGTAGGTCATAACCATAAAATATAAACATATAATTATATTTATTATATGAATTTTATTTTATATACATGAAATAAAAATAATATAATGGGTTTCAGGATGAAATACAACCAAAACGTTTATTGATGAGTGTTATATGTTCTTTGGGTATCTCCATTTGATTTGTACTAAAGGACTTCCTTAAATGGATTTATTCCCAATGTAGGTCTAATTTTATTATGGTATGTATGTTGGTAGGGTATTTGGATATATATCTTCTGAACCCAACAGGTTTTGAGGTGTCAATAAATGTGAAAAAATGGTTCCATTTTTTAAGACTATGGAGGGCCACTTTTGGAGTTTCCAAAAAGATTAGTTTATAATAAATTCATTATCAATCAAAATAACACCAAAATACCAAGTATTAGAATATAATATAAAATAAGTTTATAATATAAAAACCTATATATTTTCAAAATGTTTTTATTCTATTTTAAACTTTATCATTTTGATTAACCCTTGGTTAACTATTTTTAATTTTATGTATGGTAACAACTTTTTCAATTGAAAGATGAAGTTATTTTCACCCATAATGTGTAAATTAGACCATAAATTGAATCATTATATTATTTTGGACAACATATAATCCCTTTTTTACTTATTTAATATTTTTATGGTTTCTATATAATATAATAATATATTTTTTTCATAAAATGTGATAAGTGTAAAATTTTACACTATTCATTACATTGACTTTAAAAAGGTCAATAAAAATAGAAATATGAAAAAATAATAATTTATTTCACCCAAAATATATCATAGTTATGTTAAAAGTTATTGGATAACATTAATTAATACAAATTATATTTTTTCTAATATTTATAACATCATTAAATGATTGTTTCAATAATTGAATCATTACTGCAACATCATTGTTTAATTATTTAGGATACTTATTAATTCAATAATTTAATTTTTAATAAAATATTTTATGTATATAAAACATTTATATTTCCTAATAATATATATATATTAAATCATTTCATCTATTTATCTCCATATATATAATAAAATGATTATTATAAGTAAGTGTGTGATATCTTGTCACTACCTTTGATTTTAATAGTATTTAAGCCATTTTCGTATAAAATTGTTCATTATATAGTAGAATATAAAAAATTTGGTCATACCGGTTGAATAAACTTTATTTAATAACATTTGGTGAAGTGTTACAATAGTTTTTTAATATTAATTATATTATATTTACCCTTAATTTTATGATTTATACTTAATTGTAGTAATAATAATTACACATTAATATTCATATTATACAAAAATAAAAGGGAAATATTTACTAAAATTGGACCTTATGATTCATATATTTAATCCATTTTTCAGAATTCAAATCATAGAAGTAACTAAAATTAATTTAATAATAATCCCATAGATAGATTTAGAACTTGGGTTTTTAAAGTGAAAACATTGAAAAGATTCAAATGTGTTTATTTCCAAATTCGTTGTGAAATTAATTTCAATTATCTGTATTAGATTAAATGATATAAAATTTATCTAATTATTATTTTTTAAATATAACTTAACACTATAAATTATTTACATGAAAAAAAAAACTCAATAAAAATTGAGTATTTTACATTCTTCATCAAAAAAAGAAAGTTATCATAAAAATATCTAAAATTAAACTAAATTAAATTATGAAATTACACATCTAAATAATAACTTTTCTTCAAATAAAATTTATTAATTTTTAAAAAACTATATTTAAAATAAATGTGCCATCAAAATGTGGCATAACAGTCTTTTAAAAAAACCTCTATTTTTTGAAGAATTAGATTTATTCTTATGTCATGTATATAAAACATATAATATGAATGTTAAATAATAGATTTAATATATATTTCATTAATATAATCCAAAAATAGTGATATTTTTATTTATTATTATAAAACACACTTGTAAACATTTTTAAAAAATTTTAGAAAAACATTTCCTTTTATTTTAAAATTTGATTTATATTCATTACAATTAATTAGTCTCTAATGAATTAATTATATATATATGTATAAACCATATTATCATAATTAAATTAATCTTATTCATACCCTCCATTCTAACGGATAGGTTATATATTTTATATTCAAATAATCATAATAATAAAATAATGATTCATAGAAACATTTTATTGCATATAACACGTGCTAAGATATTTTTTCCTATAACAGAAGACATAAATGAAATCAAAATATATTTCATAAACATTTCATGGTTTTAAAATTAATACATCCTAATCCATTCTTGGAACATCCTTAGAAGAAGGATCCACACTCAAATGCCACATTTTAATTGTGCTTCATCAAAGGGGAGTTTACAGGGACACATATAGGGAGAGAGAGGTGAGCGATATTGTTAATATAAACCCTATATACATGAAAATTAAGACCAATTGTATGTGTCTGCCAAGGCCCTGAAATAAAATTGTGATTATACCTGGCATAAGAAAACATCCATCATTCATAGACAAATCCAAAAGTTGAAATTCCATTATGGGGCTCCTTTTGAGGAGATATTAATTTTAAAACATATAAAATATAATTAATATTTCACTGATAAATTTAAAATAATATGAATAAATTTTCTAACAGTCAATCTCACTAAACATGTTCCCTTTGTTAAATTCATCATTATTTTGGCAATATAACCATCCAAAAAAATTTCCAATGTCATTTGATTGCCCAAAATTACCTTTTTACACTTAAAAAGGGTCCAAGTCTTTAATAAAAATCAAAGCTACGTTTTCTACTCATTAAAATCTTTCTAATTACATTATCCCATATATAAGCCTTTAAATCCTTAAAATTTACCTACCATCATGATTATATGATAATCCACTAACAAAACCTCATGAGGGATATAATAACATCGTTGCATGTTCTCATCTAGTTTCGGATGTCATTTCATGTAGGGATATATAATATATCCCAAGAATGAACCTCATCCAAAAACTCGGATCGTATACTCTACCTACATGATTTCAATTTTCATATTACCAACTAACCATGACCCATTATTGTGTGGGGTTTCATCCCACTTGATTCTTACTATACACATAGTCATTAATCATTCCCACTTGGTAGCCTTTATCTTCCTTCGATGGGGAATCCCAATGACCACATAATGGTAAAAATACATGAACCAAAAGTATATATCATATATGGTACATTCAATAACAATATGGGGGAGTCATACACCCCGTCTTAAAAGGGGAGAAACCCCAATACTACCATTCCAGGATAATAGAAATTAACCAACATCCACTCTTAGGAATCTCTAAGGGGGTGTTACAGAACACATCTACCTATAATATCTAATAAAAATTATCCAAATCTACATAGGATGAAAATGGTTTATTAAGGAACCAGTATTTCATTATCCCCCTCATCCTATCCTCACAAGAGGTTGTAAGGACATCATGACTTCACTATTATCCTCATTAATCTCAAATCCATCTACAAAAGAACTGATACATTCACTCCAAAACCCAATTTCAATTTTCATTAACACAAAATCCTATAAATGATCTAGAAAATTATCTAGTCATTCCCACATCCATATATATTTCTTCAAGATACTCCAACAAATTGCACTCCACCAACACCAAAGGGGAATGAAATCAAGAAGATTGTCTACCAATAAATTTGATACATTTGTATTTTAAACATTAATAATCAAAATTACCTTTTTCTGTCTACATATAAAGGTCTAGTACTAAGGTACTCACATGTTAATGTGTTAGTGGTTTTGTCACGACCCAGATTGAGTACCTTGGTAACCTAATTATCGATACGCCCCTCACATATCCCAAAAGGCATTCCAAATCCCCCCAGGTTGGTGACTAGTACAAAGAATCATACTAACTAATTGTGGGAATGATTTTGACACACACAATTATGAATTAAAAGAAACATGGTATTTTTTATATCAAAATAAACACCATTTCGAGTAATGTACTAGAATAAAACAAGGCATATACAAGCTCAAATTACTAGAACCCAATTTCCAAAAAGTGAAAAACATAACCATTCCCCAAGGACACAACTCACCAAGCCATGGTTCAATAGGTGGATCAACTTCCAAGAAATCCATTCCCCATTCTCAAACCTGGATGTAGAAAATCTACACCCACCCGAAGGCACAAGTTGGTTTTGGGATAATAATAATAGTATAATCACACCACAAATTCCATGAAAGATGATAATAATAGATTAACCAGCATAATGATTTCAACATTCAAAATAAATAGGTTTGTAATTTTAAGTCGTATTTAATAAAATCATGATATATAGTTTAAATGATGGAAAATACATTAAAAAATTAGATACAAGTGATGTAATATTTATTAGACAATGGATTAAATAAAACATTTATAAAAATTGTTTATATAAAATTAAGGGTCGTATATTTTTGGATAACAACATTGGAATAAAATTATATCTCCAAAATAAAACAAGTGACCAAATATTTCATCTTAAAAGTAAGGTTGAATGTTCTGGGCTATTGGAATCCACACTCCCTAAGTTATCATGACAATATTTATACACTCAAATCCCATTAAAAGTAGCTAAAGGTGACTCCTCACCATCCAATCGGTTATGTGACCTGCTACATTTGTGTTTTACAATATTGTATAATCGAAGAGTGCATCCAAATAACTCACAAAATACCAAATTCTTGGATGTTCTTTTACATTATTAATAATGGTAAATTTATTTTAATACTTATTACAATACAATTATATCCCATTCCCCCATTTCAAATGACAATTTCCATTTAAAACCATTATAGGTTTTAATAAAAAGAATTCCTTTTAGATAATATAAAACAATTTTGTTACTATCAATACATATTAGTACATTTTTAAAAGTTTGAAATCAATTCCAAAAAGATTCCATAAATTATTTTACAAAAATTAAATACTATAATTTAATTGAATCCATTTCCATCCATTTTTAAACACATGCCAATTCATCATGATTTGGGGGGTTCCCATTTTAACCCATAACTATATCAACCAACCCAATTCACTAAAATTTTGTTTTAGTCCAAAAATTTGAAATAAATTTAAAGTGGATTAATTTAAATCAATATCTAAATTTAATCAATAAATTTAAGTTTAATCAATTCCGGAAATCAGAATGGAAACACATACATTTTTTTCATAACTCAACACTTGCAACAAAGCCCATCAATTAGAATAAAGGAATTGCAGACCTCAATATTAAAAATAGAAATGATATCTATAAATATGGAGTATAGATAAAAAATTTCAAGATGATGTATTGAACCCTAAGGAGGATAAAAACAATAGATTATGAAAAATGGGGAAATTATTACTCAAGAATTCGCACCACTAACATAATGAAGTTATGACACCGAACGAATGGACCTGGAAGTGTAGGAGGGATCCAAAATCACCTAGGGATGGTCTTATGATTAAGAGAATAAAACTAGAAAGGAACCAAAAAAGGAGGATCATACATGATACCAGTTTAAAACCGAATTTTGCGTATTACACGATGTGTATCTACATGACACATCTTGAAATAGTTTTTTTTTGTAACTCTATAAAAATGAATCTCTTCACATTAAAACCCGATCATTAATTAACACATAACAGGTCATGAATAATAATGTTTTATAATAATCGTGGTGTGAACCTTTCATGAATGAAACCATTAACCATTACACATTGTGTAACCTAGTTACATGTCAGGTAAACCAATTTCACCCTGAAGAGAATACTTGTTAAAGTTAAGAGTCTAAAAATTTTATAAATTCAACATTATAGGTATCTTCCCAATTAAATATCAGCAATACCTAGTAGAAAACTAAAGAAACCCATTAAAAAGATAAATATGTACCAATCATATCAGTAACGGTATGTTACAACCTCCCCATTATAAAAAAAATTATATCCCCATAAATCTTATGTAGAATATTTCATGCCCAAAAGTTGAGGTCATTTTACTATCACAAGAGCCTTATATTCAATCATCTTATGACTATCAGAACTATGCTTCCAAATCACATGAACCAATGGTATCATCCCCCAACCAAGTACCTTGGTCTCAAAATTGACTATCTTGACTGGATGCTCAGTCAAAGTTAAAATAGGTTCAATCTCAAGATCTCTCCCAAGAAAAAAAATTAGATAGGTCAGATAAATACTTTCTTATCTTTGATACATGGAAGAAATTGTGTATCAATTTTAGTTAGGGTGGATGTTTTAAATGTTATAAAACATTTCACAACTACTTAACAACCTTGAATGGTCTAACAAAATGAGGATCAATCTTCACTATCCTCCTCAGCTATCGATAACACAACCAAGGTGAAAATTTCAAGAAAACCTATTCACCAATTGAGAATTCCAATGTTCTATAGTGATTTTTATCATAAGACTAATATAATCTCTTTGAAGTAAATATTATCTTACAAATTTACTGAATCTTTGATGTCATATGATTCCCCAATCATTGTACAACAACAGATATTACACAAATAATTGAAGAAAACAACAATGATTTACATGGAAAACCATACTATGACTAAATATTTGACATTATGATCTTGGAATCAAAAAAAAATCTTATAAGAAAACTCAACCATCCCAAAATGATCATCCCAAGACCCGTCGAAGTTAATAACATAAGTTCAAAGCATATACACAAAAATATTTATAGCTCTCTATGTTTGGACATTTGGAGGTGTATAATTGGTTATGCTCAAACAAACTAGAGATCAGACCCCTCTTGAATGAAACATGAAAAAAGATAACTATAATTTGGATCTGTATAAGAGACTATAAAATATGGAACTATGTGAGAACAAACAATCACTTTTACATAGTGATTTCCAAACTCATCAACCTGGTCGTACCACAAATGGGTATGAAGTGAGATGACATGGCCAGCATCTTAGTCTTCCACGTGATCATAACTCATATCAAATTATTCTTTCATTGCTTATGAGGGAGCCCAACCATAAAGTCCATAGAGATATCATCCCTCTACCATGTAAGAACTAGATGTGTGTGAAGTAAACATAAATGATTCTTGCACTCAGCCTTACCATTCTGGTATGTATAACATCGAGAAACAAACTCAAAAATTCTCCATCTCATGCATAGCCACTAAAACTGCCACCACACTTCATAGAACATAATAGTGGATTATGGGTTCATATCACACTATGAATTATGATATTATCCCATGAAATACATTCATGCAGATAAGGACCCAATAAAAAAATTCTGATAGCATAGAATATCATCTTTGGATAGAGACCACCAGGAAACTGTCTCCCACCCATAATGAGAGTCTATAATGCTATTGAATTCATCATTATGTTATTCCTCCAGAGGAATCCTCTCGAGAAGAAATTATTATAAATTAATTATGTTTAAAGAAACCTCATCCCTTATCCATTGAATCTAATATGCAACTGTGAAATGATGGCCATCATATTCCACACTTCTAAATATTCATTCATTGCATGGTTCAAAATTAACCTTCTCAGCACATCGAAAACAACACTCCATTTCCCTGACGGGTAGGTAATTTCAAAGTCAAAATATTGCAGGTACTCTACTGAATGGATCTTAAAGAGGAAAAAATATTTTTAACATAATATATAACCCATCCTATTGTGGTTTGAATACATAGTAAACTTTTTTCTATAAAGGTAATGTTGTTAACTCTTAAGGATGTGCATTATAGCTTCACGTCCAAGGTTATGGGTAGGATAATTGTTCTCATGTTTTCTAGGATGAAGATACCCATAAAAAACTATAGGATTTCCCTATATAATAATGCAACCCCTGTCTAAACATGATGTATCCAAAAATACCACATATCCACGACCAACCACTAGAAGAGTCAATACTAGAAAAACATCCAAAAGGATTTTCATCTCAACAAAATAATATTGACATTTATCCTTCCAAAAAAACATCACTCTATTAAGAGTAATATTAGTCATTTGAGAAGACAAATTTGAGAAGATCTTTACAAACTATTCATAATATACAACTAATCCCAAGAATCATTGACTATTAAAGACATTTTATGGTTGATTAAATTCGTAATAGCTTTCACCTTATCAGGATCAACTGATTTTTCTTATTCCACTACCATGTTTCCTAAAAAATTTACTTCACAAATCCATAAATCACACATTGAATTATAATAATAAAGTTTATGATTTCTGATAATACTGAGAACATTTCTAATATGATGTTCTTGATCCTCCTCATACTTTGATTAAAAGAGGATGTCGTCCTAAAAGATTACAACCATGGTGTATGGATCCTAATGGAAAATATTTTTCATCAAATCCATGAAAACTACAAGAGAATTTGTTAGACTAAAGGTCATAACAAGGTACTCATAGTGTCCTTAAATAATTCTAATGGTCGTTTTTTTAATGTATGTTTCTTTTATCCTCAACTGATAGTGACCAAATCAAAGGTAAATCTTTGAAAATCACATCTCTCCCAATAACTGATCAAATAGATCATCAATCCATGGAAACTAATACATTTTATTTACCATTATTTGATTGGTCTATTGGTAATCAACAGAGAGGAGGGTAGAACCATCATTTTTTCTTAGTAATGTGAACCCGTGTTTCTCAAGGTTACACAGTCATGTGTTTATGGTATTTGTCAAGAAGGTAGACCAACTGACACTTCATCTCTTCCATTCTAGTTGGATCCAAATCATAAGAGAGATTAGAAACTGGTTGAGTACTGGTAATTAGGTAAATTAATATCTCAACCTATTATACCAGTGTAAAACCTAAGATATCAGTAGGAACCACATCATGAAACTCAATGAAAACTGGTGGGAGACCAACAATCAAATATTCTAAGTCCAAATCAAAAGAAAACAATAATATTATATTCCCCATCTCCATATAAATTTTTTTGGACCTACTCAACCTTGACTCCCATTCTCATTTAATGATAGGAGACACACCACTGAGTGTTGAAAGGTGGACCTAAAGAACATAACAATCAATCTAGGATTTATTGGAAATGATCCAATCTATCAAGAATATAGCATCTAAGGGTTTCATGTCAATAAAAAACTCTAAGATAGATAAACATCTGATAGAGATATGACACAACATGGACTATATAGGCCCTATTGCCTCTTCATAACATGAGACGTAGTTATATCCATTGAGAAAGATAAAATATCTATATGATGATTTTGTCGATTAATGATACATGTTGAAATAAATGAATGAGATGAACCAGTATCAAATAGGAAAATCAAAAATGATGAATCTATAGTAATGATACCTATCACAGTCATAGGACCCGTATTAGATTCCTCGGTAGTCTCTTTTGTTGAATGAAGATGCTTTGTTCAAGGTGCATGTGGCTGGAACCATTTATACGTGAAGCATCCGTTTTCCTCATAGTTTAGGGAGGAGTCTGTGATCTCATTTCACTATGCAGAGTTGAGAAGATATGGAAAAATCTTTGTAAGTTTCTTAAACAACTACAAGATCCACATTTATTGGGTGCCTCAATGAAAACCCACATAGAATTACCTGAAATGCCATACTAATAGAAAGAAAAATTACTTCCTCCTGCTATTGTAGGAGGTCTTGAATGAACCATACATCGAGAACTCCCATGAAAATCATCACTCTTACACACTAAATTAAATTAACTCATGATACCCTAGAGGTAAAAAAAACTTCCATAAAACTGGACTTTTTAACCAGGTCTATCTCAACCATCATCGCCTTATCAAGCACATTAGTATAAGTGGGACACTTTAGCAAGAAAACTTGAGAAAAAATATCTGATCGATGTCCCAACTCAAACTTTCAATCCTTCATTCTCTCATTAGATACAATATCATGTGAAAAATACACATTTTGAACTAATAAATTAGAATTATAGATTACATTTCTATCATCCTTATCGAGCTTGAAAGTATCCAAATCCTTGGCCAACACCATTGATTCTAAATAGAACTGGTTGGTGAAAAGAAACATGATTTGTTTCCACTAAAACCTCTCATGTTTCTTTTTGTCATGATCATGTCCCATTGTCTCATTCTCATCGCTTTTATTACAATGGTATAACTATTCACCTTAATCATATCTATTGTCTCAAATAACTCAAACAGACATTCTATCTCTCTCAACAATTCCTCAGTATGTTGAGGATTAGTGAAAACTTTGAAAACTAATGTCTTATAGTGGCGGAACTCTTGAGAACAAACTTTGATAATGTTTTTCTAAGGATCCATAGTTGTTGTCTGAATGGGAAATAGAGGTTGTGTCTGTCATATTTCTTGGATAGAACACCCGATCAACTTAACTATATTGAAATCTAAATTAGGATTCACCTGATGAGGTTCAAAAGTAGCCTCTTCCTCGATATATGTCATGTGTCTTATCATAGGAAAGATTCTACAAAACATTTACAGACATCAAATAAGATAGTAAATTAACACATAATATGATCAATAAAGGAAATATTCCTCATATATGGAGAACATGATTTAGGTTTCGATCTATCCAAATAATAAAGTAGTGAACATACTAGAACTAATCCACAAGATTTATTTCCCTAACCACACATGGTGATGTAAGGTTCATTATGGAGAGAGATAGAAAGGAACTCATTAGAAACTACCTAATATGTCTCTAAAGGATTTCATAAATTCATACTCACATCAAGACAAGAAGCCCAACATACCACTAATAAAACTCTGTCACAATCCAACTTTGGTACCCCAATAACTCGATAACTAATCTAGACCTGATATATCTAGAAGGGCATTCCAGATCCCCACAGGTTAGAGACAATCATCTATAATCATACAATCTTAATGTGGGAATGGATTTTCCACTAATAATGTAGAAGTGAAACAAAAAAGACAGTATTCATATCAAAATAAACTCTATACCGAGTAATGTATAAGTGAACAACAATGAATAAACAAGACCAAATCACTAAAACCCATGTACGAAACATAGGAAATTATCTCAATTCCCCAATTAAAAAACTCTCTGTGCCATGGATCAATAGTTGGAACCACCACAAAGAGATTCTTTTCCCTTAATAGAACCTAGATGGAGATAATCTACCAACACCCAAAGGCACAACTATGGTATGATATGAAAATCCGGGTAGGGTATTACCATGAATTCCATAAAAATTTCCAATAATTTAATAACCAATAATATGTTTTTAGTTTTTAATCTTAGTAGTTTGGGAATTTTATAGAATATTTTACGAAATCATGCTAAATAGATCATATAATGGAAAATACATTAAGAAGAATCCATATAAGTGATGTAATATGTCCAAAACAATGTATTAAAAAAAAATATATAAAATAGTTTATATAAATTTAATTGGTAGGAAAATATGTTTAAAATTTTTGGAAAACATTTATATCTCAAACATAAAAAATGTAAAAATCATGATCATCTTCAAATAGGTGAGGAATTTCCAGGATATAGGGCTTGACACTCTATAAGTGATCATGAAAATGTGTTTACACACACATCCCTTTGACACTGGTGTATGGAAACTCATCACCAATGTGACCAACTGAATTTATGTTTTAGAATGTTGTATTATAATTGATTTCATCTAAATAACTCGAAATCTACTGAAGGATTTCATGTTCTCTTTCATAGTAAATGATGGAAAATTTATTTTTATGTTCTATTGATATAAAATTACATCCAAATACCCCATTTGAAATCCATAAATCCATTTAAAACCAAAAAATGTTTTAATCAAAAACATTCCATTAAAATAAGATAAAATCATTGTGTTTCTATCAAATGTTTTTAATCTACATTCACAAGTTTGAAATCAAATCAAAACCAATTCCATCAATTAAATTTCCAAAATTACATTCAATAATTCAATTTAATACATTTTTATAAATTTCAAAACACAATTCACTTGGATTCAGGGTTATTCCCAATTTCTTACCAAAACCATTCCAAACCTCCAAATTATCTGGAATTAGGTTTTAATAAAAACCAATTCAATAAAATTTCAAATAATTGAACAGAAATCGATAACATAAATTAATCATACAATTTAAGGTTCATAAATTTGGTGATTCAGAATGGGACCACCTACCTTTTTCCTGAAACTCAACACTTGCAACAAAACCCGTCCATGAGATTGAAGGCATAGAAAACCACTAAACTCAACCTAAAAATAAGATATAGAAAAACGGACTATAGATCCATCAATTTCAAGATGATCCATTAAACCCCATGTAATATAAAAATAAATAGACACAGAATAATGGGAAAATTCATACCCAATAATTTTCCCCGCCAATGCAACGATGACTGAATAATAAACAAATGGACCCAGACGGGTTGGAGAGATCCAAGATCACCGGGGGTAAGTCCTTAGGTCAAGAGAAATTAAATTTGAAAGGAACCAAAAAATATATATTATTAATGCTTCCTATTCAAAAACAACAGTCAGGGTATTACACGACATATAACCCCATTACCCATCGTGAAATAGTTAATTTCTATTACTTCTAAAAAACATGTTGGTTCTAATTAAATAATGATCTTTAATTAACTCATGATTTGTAATGACTCACCATTTATTGTAACATTAATAGTGTGATACTTTCATGGTATTTTCCCAACAACCAATACACATCATGTAACACTTGTACTCTTAGTAGAGATGACTAGTTAAATATGAGCGTCCAAAAAATCTTTGACTTCATCATTATATGTATCCTTTTGATTCATTTACTACCCTAACTAGTTAATGAAAAGGTAAACCCATGAATAGGTTAAAAACGCACTTATCATATTAGTAATGATATGTTAAATGTTTTTTAATGAAAACAATAAACAAAATCATAGGTAATCTTCTATGTCATCTCGTAAGAAACTCATTAATATGGTCATATAAATAGAATCGTTGTTCGTTTCATTCCTAGCATTGAGAATTTGGACGTGGGGAATGAAGACAGCCCCTTTCTCAATTTAAATGGTTATAATCTTCCAAAAAATTTAGTGTATGAAACCAAAAATTCAATCATATAATAGAATTGGATAAAGCATATGAGGGTAGGTCTTTCTCATTAGCTATGTCCTGCTCTTAAAGGAGTGAAATGAAACTTGTACACCCATTCATAAGAATTTATCACAAAACTAGACATACACATGGACCTTGTGTGATGGTTACCTTTAATTTCATTGATAATAATAATGTTTTTATACCATACAGAAATTAATCTCATGGGATCTCACTACCCACGCCATCCCTTGTCACTGATGGAAAGAAGTATAAACATTGACTTCCATGAGGCACATCCAACCTCACAACACTGGTCAAAAGTCTATATAGGTATCTATAGTAACCATGTTATTAATGAATCCTAAATAGAAAAATAAGAATATGTGATATTAAACAAACACTTGCATCAACCCTTTGTTATCTTAGGCCCTACTTGGACTAACTCTCTGTAGTTCACACTATGAACAATTAATCATAGTGATCATCATCTATAACTTTCCAATATCATTGAGATAAAGTATTGAATAAAAGGATGCATCAAATTCTTGAGGGAAGAACACATATTACCAGGATTCCAAATCTTGGTATAGAGACCACCAAGTATTACAGACATCATATAAGGATCCTTCAATTCAACACTCTTAGACAAAATTTCAAACTAATCATCATGATAATCTAAAATATTATTAGTCATAAACCTAATATGAACGACCGAAACCACCCTGAATGTTGATAAAACATTCAAGGGGGTAATGGCCTCACATGTGGTGTATCTGGAACCCCAAAACATTTTGTATGTACCTCACCCTATGGGTATAATTATTCTTCATTAAATCACATAAAAATATAATCACTATAGATGGAGGACACAAACAATCTCAACGGGGTTACTAAAACAACTACCATATGGAGGACTTACACATCATTAGGATTGATGGGGTATTAAACCCATGCCTGAACATAATGCACATCTTCAAATTGGGAACCTAACCATCCCATATAAGTCCAAAACCCCACTGATAATTGGTTTCTCACCCATATACTCAATGTAAAAACATATCATCTCATAACAACAATATATATTAATTTAAAGAATAACCATTCCATGCCCAACATGTGGTTTCAAACCCCTCTCTATATTTTGGGTACCCATATTTCCCTATAATTGAATGGTGGATGACCTCTTTCTCGAATGAGGTCCTACACTCCATGAATGGTAGTGTATGACCCTACACAGAAGGGAGGGTTCTAAACTTCATAATACCTTATGGTAGACCCATTTCATTTCATTCAATATAGGAAAAAAGGTTTCAACCACCCCAAATGTGGAACCTTGTACATCTGAGCCCTTATATGGGTAGATTTATGTCTCTATAGATGGAAAATCATTCACTCCCAAGAAAAAAAATGATTATATAATATTGATACCATTATAAGATGGTACCAAAAATATTAATAATTAGAGATCTCTCCCTAGAAATCCCACACAACGAATGTAATCCTTCAGATCTCTTCATCTACAATGGGACTATTCCATACCATTACAAAAATCATTATAATGAGGGAAACCAAAAACCACATTACATTGAATCATCATCTACATAGCATATCAAACCATGTAATCAACAAATTCACAAACTATAATATGGTTCATAGAACTATATAACTATACCATGTCACCTATTTTGTAAGAATATAAGTTACTATCTTGGATTATCAGTGTCCTTCAGATGGAATGTATCATACGCCTCACCTTATCTAGGTTCACAGGTCTTATAACTAATCCTTAGAACTGTAATCATTGTAACCCTATATGTACTAAATATGGAACATGATATACCTATCAAAAAACTACATCACTATAAATGAATCATCTCTGATACTAGTCTATCATGACCTAATCCATAAGGGTCCTCCTGATCTAACAGTGATCTTCGTGTGACACCCTAGGCCTACCTCCAATATGTTAAGGGATGGAGACTAGAAGCAATAAACCATAAAATAAAATGAAATGTATTGGCCTAAACAGTCAATAATTAGGGAATCCACTAATCCAATAAGAGAACCACAACCCTGTAAGATATAAAATACTATATGGAATGTAAAATATGCTTGGGTGCCTTCTAATATATGGGGAAAATAAATGAACCATGTTGTACTGTAATTCCCCAAACATAGTTACCCAGATTAGGTGCATTATTACATAACATTGTCATGATCATAAGATATCATGTCATGATAGATCGATTAGTTTAGCTTCCCTAGAGGTACATGATACATACATAAGTTTTACATTACATTATGAAATGTAAGAACAACAACATTGTGTCTTCAATGAACACAATCATATCCCATAGCTCATTCTTATAGGTCAATCATAATATAATTCCTCGTATTCTTTAAAAAATAGAACATAATAATGGGGTGAGCTTAGACGCTCATTAATGATAACAATATAGTGGATACTATTATAAGAAAACATAAACATTTAAGTAAACGTATTAAACTAAAACAAAATCATTTTAAACATAAACTTTAAGAAATTATGGAAAAGATTAATCAAATAATGTCATTTACTTATTCTCATGGATATTATACCAGTTGAATAATCACATTAATATCAATATATAATTTCATAATGATGAAATTAATAATGTCATACATCATAGATATATAGTCAAGGCCTCATTCCAAGGATACGAATAACAGTTTTGTAAATTCCTTCTTCCAAGACACTAGTTTGTCTCATGAGACCTACTGATGCATCGAGGATTTATAGCATGCTTCACCCATCACACACTAAGTACAATACGTTCTTCATATGAAAATTTTGAAACATAATCTAAACATTCGTAATAAAACATGCATACAAAATGTCAATATTTTAACCACAAACCATGATTGGTATAAAAAATTGCACATCCACAGTCAAACATAACTCATTAAATAAAATAAGGAATTTTTTATTATAATAAATATACTTCAATCAAGAATAATGAAGGATATTTACATAGGTGAAAATAATCTATAAATTATTTTAGATAAATAACCTCATTTTCTTGAAAACATTAAAATGTCTCACTATTTATCAAAAAGATGTTAAAAATATATTTTTGAATCAACGTGTCGCATACCACTATGAAGAATTTAAAAAGAATTTTGATTTTAAAACATTCATATCCATATAAATTAATACATAAAACCATTTTAAAAACATGGAAAATAATGATAATGATTTAGAAGAATTAATTTTTAAAGAATTTTAAATGATATATTAGTTAGAGTTCTAAACCCAATGAGATAAATTTGAATAAAAACAATTAAGGTAATCAAAAAATTATAATATCATGAGAATAATTGGATTCATGATATTCTATGTCAATGTATAGTATATACACCATATAAAAGTAAATTGGTACATAACAACAAAGTAGTCTCCATAGAATGTAAATTGATATGAAAACCCATATAAAGACTGTATCCTTAGGATTAGGATAAATCAAAGACATAATTATGTGTGTAAAATATAAATACAGTCAATATGATTGGATATGTAGTGTAAATAAATTAGAGGATATTCAAACATATTCTTGTATCAACAACACCAATTATTTGGATGTTTAGCTCAATGAATAAAAATGATTATACATTACTCATATCATGTTCATATTGATTACTTGAGAATTTATAAATTGAGTTATTATGTGTATGAAATGTATATACACACAATATGGAGTGTAAATTTTTACATAAATAAATAAATTGTAATTCCACGCATAATCTTCGGGTAAAATAATAAATGAAGTATGTGTAAAACACAATGAGTGGAAATCGAAATTAAAAATTCCCTTACAAATTTTGTAACTTATGAAACAAACACCCCATGAAATAAGGATCATAAAATGAAGATGTAAATACCCATAAATTAAATTATATTAAACCCATAATACAATCATGGGCATTACATACACCACTCAAAAGAAAATAGTGGCAATATAGTATGAACCTCACAGTATTAAGAAGTGAGATGAAAACCCCATACATGGTACTTACCTAATTAATGGTATGTTAACATCATGTATAAGGGTTAAATAATTGTGATTAAATTATAAAATAATCACACACATATATATGATATCACATATGATCTTATAATATTTTTTGTAAATGATATTTTAGTTGTATCATTGTTTTGTGTGGTAACTAATTCATTTTCCTTAATATGTATTTATATTTAGGTCACAGTTGTTTTGGATAGGATTTATTTGATTAATATAAAAAATGATATTATGTTCTTAAACATTATTTTTAATCATAAAATAAAAAAAAATCATGAATATATATAGTGGAAAATGAATTTCATCCCGTTCGTGGAGATGATAATCCATACGTACACACGAGAGACAATACCATTATATCGATATTGAAATTGTATGTAATTGGATGGTTATATTATATATACATAATAATTGAAATTTATTATTTATTATTTTTATCATTTATACTCATTATCATACCCATCAAAATAATGATGTTTTGAATATCAAACTACACCACGACATGGAGATGGTAAGTCATATGTATGCGCGTATGGTGACATTGTCATTCATAGGATGGATATATTAATGAATATGGTTGTACCATATTTATAATAAATTTATTATATGTATAAATAAATGGAGGTATTATTTTGGTATGGAAACATCAAAAAATGATGTAGTGGAAGAAGAAAAGAACATTGAAAGAGGTGACGTAATTATTACCTCTTCCGCTGGTGGTTCCATTGGATTTGATCAATAGGGCCCCATATGTTGTCTTTATGACCAACATATGGCCTATATGTTTAAGTGATGGTAGTGGTGAGAATATTTGAGCCGGTTTTGGAAGATCCAAATAGCTTAGAGGTGTGATTTTGAGAGAAGGGGATATACCCTTTTATAAGATATGTGTGGGTCACTTTAGGAAAAGCCTGAAATATTAATTTATAATACCACCATCTTCAGTTTATAATGGGTCAAAAAAATTATTTTTAGGATAAGGTGGGGATGGGTCAAAAAAGCATCAACCAATAGGTTTTATATAGGTTTAGGTCACCATATTATACTTATCTTTTATATTCAACTCTTAGATAAATAGTGTAACTTTTACAATGTATTCTTGTATTATTATAATAAATGGATAATAAATATACAATAAAAAACAATGATAACCCCAAGTGGTTCTTTAATTACATATATATCATTATATGAGAAATTTGGAATAACATAAGAATTTTATGAATATTATATCATTTATTAATATAGTATTGTTTTTAAGAACACATTTATGTCAATTGGGACACTATTTAGTATTTTATTTTTGTGAATGTCAAAAAAACATGATTTCTTCGAAAAAAATAATTTATAACAACCCTAAAATGTAATATTAACCTATAAAAGTAGTTTAATGCATCAAAAGTCCCAATTAACATTTATATGGATATGTATAATATCAATTATTTTAATCATTCATTAATATAGTAATTACTGAATCATCAATGTGTCATAAATAAATATAATTATATAATGTCTAAAAAATATGAATAAAAAAATAAGAAATCTATTTATATTTATAATTATTATTTATACCGAATTTAACTTCTGTATAACCCTATATTAAAAAAAATTTAGTTATAAAAATTTGAATATAACACTTTTAACTCTTCTTTAAATAAAATAATAATAAAAGTTCTTTTCTAATCCCACTTGTTCAAAGAGGATAATATTTGATTCATAAGGTTGATTTTGGTCTGAAATTCTTATCTAATATAATTAGGACATTTGTAAGGGTAATTATAATATCATTTTAACCTTTAATTACCTAATTTAATTTTAACCGCGTTAAATAAAATTCAAAATTTACTATTATCCAAAAAATTTATTCATCATATTGAACCATATTTTACATAATGATATAATATATGTCTCTAGAATTTTTTATATTTTGTTAATAGAATTGGTAAAATTAATTTTTATGCAAATTTGCAAATGTGCCTAGAAAGTGGGTAAAATATGTTAAAATGTTCAACAAAATTTTGTATATCTAATTTTATTGTAAACTGACTCCAATGAATTACATTTAACATATATAGGTATTATGTATCTATTTTTATTGATAATAAATTTAAATAAAATAAATAATAATTTAAATAAAATGTTGGTTTTAAACAATAACGTAGTGATTTCACTATTCGCCAAAAATTGAATGTTTTCAGAAAAATACCAAAAATTTACCCTAAGTTAATTTTTATATTCAAAACAGAAAAATGATTTCTATTTTACCAAATTAAAAATATATAATGTTTATTAATTAATTTTAAAAAAATATTCTCATAGTCAAAACCATAAAATGGGTAATTGAGAAGTAAAAACTATCAAAATATTGATATGTGTTTGTGTCCAATTTAAATGTAAAATTATTTCGAATGACCAAAATTAGATAAAATTATATAAATTTAATATAATTATACCACAAAACCATTCAGATGTATAATTTAACACTATAAATTATTTTTATTAAAAAGTCATTTTCAAATAAAATTTAGTATTTTTCACTTTTCAACAAAATATTAAAGTTGTCATAAAATCACGAAAAATTTATCCAATATATATTTTTATGTACTAATTTTAAGGAAGATGTTTATTTTGTAAAATTTAAAATTTAAAATTGTCAAATATTTGGCTAAAAAGGGTTCTCCATTAAAAGGCAGTAAAATTGCATTTTAAAAAAATACTTCTAATAGAATAATAAATGATTTTTTTCGTATATTATATCTATGAAACACATTATATGGATGCTAAAACTATATGGTGTATATTAAATTCAAATTACATTTAATAAAATTCATAACTATTTTTTGAACGACTAGTTTGGTATGTTTTGGGGCACTCGAACTATGTCTTGTGTATAGCGCAAGCTATTGAAATACATTAATGAATATAAATAACTATGAATTATTGTGGGGTTACATTACTCCCCCTTTTTGAAATTGCGTCCTCTCAATATAAAAATTGGGCTTGGGAACTTAATTTAATGTCCCATGTCAGAAAAAAAAGAGTTAATAAAACTATCACATTAAATGAATAAATGAGAAGTACAAAGGTCACCTGAGATAACCCATACTAGGATTCCATATATGAAAACATAGATATAGAAGACAAACTAAGTGTTATGTTCTGATGAAGTTTGATAGAAAACATGATCAGTATAATGTTAACAATAAGAAAATCACAAACATGTGATGGGTTTAACGGTCATTAGTTTCCCAGTAGGAAATGTAAACTGACAACGTTTTTATGTTACATTACATAATGTTGAGGAATTTATTTAATATATTGACTAAGAAAATAAAGAGATATACTTACGTTTTATGTATAGATTCATCCTATAATAAATTTCTACCAATAACTCATCATTTCTCCAAACGATGAGTATTCAATATGGATTGGCCACACCTAAAGCGCTATAATCAACATATAGAGAATGAAATAATCCACAAAGGGTAAACTGAATATTTCCCTTATCTGTATAGATAAACAAAAACCAAATGGTTAGTACAAGATTAGGTTATTCTCAAAGTGGATAATCCTTTATAGAAAGAAATAATAATTTTAATTTCCAAAATTAAACAAAAAATACCCAAAGTTAAACAAATATCATTCAATAAACAATTTTCCTTAAAATTCTTTTCATATAATCCAAACTGTGATTGAAACCCAAAACACAAAAAAAAATAACACATTCATTCATAGTAAATCTTAACATTTATATCCATATAACATCAACTACTCTTAAAGTCTCAGATAGAAATGTAATTAACCAAATCACATATTCTCGATGATAGGTTAATCATTTCAATTAATAACTTGAATCTCTATAAAAAACAAATATTATTCCAAAATAAAAAATTCACCATTAATCCTCAAATCATATCACATAGTATTATATTTTTATTAGGCATATAATATTCCCAAAAGAGTGAATGTCTTCCCAAATGACATTTATCACTTAATCCCCAAATAATTTTCCTATACTAAGGATATCCATTTGATAAAACATAATATCCCAAATCAACATCTTATTGATCAATAAAATCATTTAACTAAAAATAATTAGTCACACTAACCAGGGAATTCATGTATTCCAGTGGTATGTGATAAATCATCGTAGTACTTAGGTTGTGGGTTCAATTCCAATAGCTTTGTCTGACGTGACAGGTTGTCACATGGTCTTCTTATTATCCTTTTTCAAAAACTATATTTTATAATATTCCAAAAATTAGATAAATTTCTCAAAATAATCATAACGGAATATAAACACAAATTTTATCTCATACCTCATATTTTCATCCCAAATATTAATAACCATTAATATCCTCAAATTCAAGGATCATATAAACCCAAATTGTTCGAAATAACTATATCTACAAAAGAAAAGATAATTCTTTCTCAAATAGAATTTTCACATAAAAAACTGTAGGGTTACCCATTCTGGAAAATGGTCTCCCAATGTAATCCCATCAACAAAGAGTATTAATACTTTTAAACATTTTTACATCCATTTATTTATCATAGGTTTTTTCATCACATAGTTGTTATCCTATAGAATAAGTAATTCACTCGGGTAATTCCTAGGTCCCCTACATTTATCGAAAATTACTTTAAATGGATTCTTAGGATCATTTTTATTTTCTTCCATACTACCCTTCATTATTCCAAAGAAATTATTTACTTTAGGTCCTTCATTCAACACATGAATCATTTCTTTATATCATTAAGCACATTCTTGGGTGTGTCCTTCCACATTTTCCACTTGATGGAAATAGAATTTTCTATTCTCCATTATATCCACTATTGTAGATATTATCATTCTCGTCCTTTCTCTTATTTATTGATTTTGGTATTTTGTTAATGTATATATTTTTTATCATATTTTTGGAATCCTTCGTCGGCATGAACACAATATATTTTACACATGTAATCATTCCCATTAGTTTCTAATTTCTACCATTAATCCCACCTTGTACTTTATATTCAATGTTACTATTTCTTTCTTGGAATCCAGCCATTAGAAAAAACTAGAAATCATAGTGTGAGTATCAATAGCTATAAAACCATTTAGAGAATATCATGACACCTTATTTTCAATCTAAATCCCCTTAGTATTAACTAAAGAAATTTATTATTGTCTTATATTAAAATCCATCAAATCTGATTGTAATGAAAATGTGATTTATCTTAAGAATATCACCTAGGATTTTCATAACAAAGAGTGCAGCAAGGACTGTTGTCATACAGAATTTATTGTTTGATTCTATCTCAAAGCGGTGTTTTTGGGTTTTACCCCTAGGTACATCTATCCCGGAGCTACTTCTACCTACTCGTATCTAGATAAATATGTATTTCTTGGAAAACACACATAATATTAATAGTTAAAAATATTTTGGATGTTCGTCTATACTAATCCTCAAATACTATCTAAGGGTAGTGTTTTCTAATCAGAATTTTTCTAAATCTAACTTCCACGGTTTGTAATAAACATCATATTATACCAACAGTAATGCCCGAACATAGTTAAAAATTATAGGTGCATTATTACAAAACATTGGCCTGATCTCAAGAGATCTTTTCTTGAAATTATAATTAGTTTAATAGCCCTGGAGTTACTAGACACATACATATATTTTACATTACAATATGAAATGTAAAAACTACAACACTGTTTCTCCTTTGAACACACGCATATCACATAGCCTAGCCCTTCAGGTCAATCATAATATAATTCTTCACATATTGGGAAATAGAAAACATAAGAAGGGGTTTATCTCAGATGCTCAGTAAGGATAAAAATATAGCGAAAACTATCACAATAAAACATAAACATTCAAGGAAATGTATAATACTAAAACACATTCCTTTTAAACATAAACTTCATCATAATATGGAAAATATAAATCAAATAGTACCATTTAATTATTCACATGTATTTTCTAATATTCGAATAATAACATTTAATATTAGTAACTAATTTCAAATTGATGAAATGCATAATGTCAGACATGATAACCATATAGTCAAGGCCTCTATCCAAGACTAAAAATAAAGATTTTTTAGGGCCTTGTGCCAAGACACTATATTGTCTCATGAGACATATCGATGCATTTAAAAGATACAATGGGACCCACCTGACACTTACTACATCCAATTCATTCCTTATATGAAAAGGTTAAAACATAATCTAAACATTCGTATTAAAACTATCAAACATAATTACAATATTTTAAGCAGAAAACATGGATGGTGTCAAAATAGCACATCCACAGTAAAAAATAAATCATTTAATACAATATGGAAGATTGTATTATAATAAATCTACCTCAATCATGAATAATGAAGTATATTGACATTGATGAAAATAATTAGTAAAAATGTTTGAGAGAAATATCCAATTTTTCTTGAAAACAATTAGAAGTTTCACTATTTATCAAGAAGCTATTAAAAATATTTTTTTTTAATTAATGTGTCTCATACCTTTTAAAACTTTTAAAAGGAATTTTATTCTTAAAAATTTAATTTATATATAATTAAATCTTAAAAAAATTTATAAAACATGGAAACTAATGAAAATCATTTATAAAAATAAATCCATAAATCATTTAAAACAGTTTTTTAGTTAGAGTTACTAACAAAATGAGAGAAATTTAAATAAAAATAATTGAGGAAATAAAAACTTTATAATATCATAAGAATAAAGGGATTCATGATATAAAATTCCAAAATATAGTATATACACTATACAAAACCACAAAATTGGGTTTCTGTAGTGCCACCCTTTATCAGTGATAAAGAAAAGAACTGATAAAGGTGGAGCCTATTTTAGCACACAAAAGAAGCACTGATAAATGGGCCCCCTTTATCAATGATTTATTTAATAGCGGTGATAATGTGGGGTTTTATCAGTGCCCATTTTTCTTGTGCTAATAAATGTGTATATTTCAAAAAAATCATAAAAATAAATATTTGGATAAATAATTATATTTATATTGATATAAATATAATAGATATTTTTTAAAATATGTTTTATATTGATTTGACATGACGTAGACCCAAAATGGTCACCACAGAGCAAAAATTATGGTCGTTTGAAGGGATTAAGAACCTTTTCATAACATGAAGAATATTAAAAGGTGTTGCAATGGTTATGGTAGTGTAGGTCTGGTTGAACGATTCGATTTGATATGTGTTTGAGGCAAAATGGACACCCAGAGCAGAAGGTATGGCAAAACGGACCCCCAGAGCCAAACTTATGACAGTTCATAGGGTTTTTCATCCTTTTTGAACTGCAAAGAACCTGAGATGGGGTTTTGATGTTCACAAAAGTGTGTAATATTTAACAAGATTTGATTTAATATAAGGTAGAGACCAAATGGACACTCATTGCATATGTTATTGTTATTTGAAATTTTGAAACTCTCGTATCTCTTAAAAAACTAAGAAACCAGCAACTCACTAAAATCGGTTTAACTTCTGCTCTTGTTTTCCATTTCCGTGTTATGACTAGTCCAATCGAAGATTGTGAAACGAGTGATGACTATGTCTAGTCCAAACCATTAGAATATCAGAGGAACGAAATATATATCAGTTATATCACTCCAAAAAAAGCTTAACTTCAAAAAGACATAACATTCACTCTAGGTGACCGTTTGGCCTCTACCACATATCAAATCAGAGAAAGAGAATAGATCAATTTTTTAGGATGACTGGAGAATTGTTCCAATCATGTATCGGTCCCTAAAATACCAAGAACAACTACCAGAAGGCCTCCAAAGCTCAGATTCTGTGTCTGGACCCCGGTCAAATTTTTCATAAAACGGACATAACATCTTATCTGTTTGTATGTTCTTCCTCTAACACATGTTTTCTTGAATTTTATTCTAAGATCTTTGTATTTACTATTCATGTAGCTGAAAAAGACACCCAAAGTGAATTTCATGCCTTTTTTGGTGACTCTGTGATTTGTTAGGATTTTCGAGACCCCATTTCTAGATATTTTGTATATACATATTAATATATAATATTTGTAAATATATATAAATATTTACAATTATACCTACAGATATAAATAAAATTTATATCTGTGTGTGTGTGTGTTTTTAATATGTATGTATGTATGTATTTATTTATTTATTAATAAAAACTGACATAAGAAAACATATTTTATAAATGTATTTAAAACTTATCTTAAAAATATATATTAATATACAAATAAATATACCGATAAAAATTTATAACTATCTGTATATATAGATATTATATATATTAATATATGTATATATATATTTAAATATACGTAAATATTTGTATATATAAATATTACTAAAAATATGTGTATATATTAATATGACTATATGTGTGTGTGTGTGTTAACATATATATATATATATATTAATATACTGATATATATATAAATATAGAGATATATATATTAATATAACTAAATATACATATATATTAATATATGAGTAAATATAACTAAATATATATATATAAAAATAAATAGATATATTAATAAATGAAAAGAAAATCAATATAGTGGAGTGGTAATGGATTATGCGTGCTGGCGAGAGGTCTTGAGTTCGAATCCTTGGGGAGGCATGTCGCACACATAGGAGTGTGGAATTACCTAGCACTGTTAAAGGGGGTGGGGCTACGTGGAGCTAGAATGCAGCGTGTGTGGGCTACCATGGGCGGTGGGTGTTGTTAAAGGGGGCATCAAGCGTTGTTGAAGCCCCCCATAATTGAAAAAATATTTTTTCTATATTTTTATATTTTTTCAAATTTTATCAGTGCTTTCTAAAAGAAATGATAAAAGGGGCCTTTTATCATCGCTAAAAAAGGGCTATTAAACGGGACCCCCTTTATCTTACCATTAATTAACAGTGATTTTTTAGGACTGTTAATTGACATATCTAGCACTGATAAAGGCCATTTTTATAGTAGTGTTATAAAAGTGAATAGGTGAATAACAACAAAGAAGTCTCACTATAATGTAAATTGAGAGGAAATCCCTTATAAAGACCGCTTCCTTTGGTTAAGGATAATTAAATGAAATTTTTGACTAATATAAATTAACTCAATAGGATTGGATATTCAGTTTAAATCAATCAGAGGAAATTCACACATATTCATGTAACAACAACACCAACGACATGGATGTTTAACTCAATGAATTAAAATTGACTTAAGATTACTCTTATCAAGATCATATCGAGGACTTGAGAATTTATCAATGGAGTGATTATTTTTATCAAAAGTATATCCACACAAAGTGGAGAGAAATTTACAACATAAATAAATAAATAGTGATTCCACATATAATATTGGGGTAAAATATTAAATGAAGTATGCGTAAAACCCAATGAATAGAAATCGAAATTAAAAATTCCATTACCAATTTGGTAACATACAAATCATATAACCCATGATAAAAGGATCATAAAATGAAGATATATATTCCAAAAAAGTAAATTATATTACAAAAATAATACAATCATGGCGGCTACATACACCACAAAAAAATAATAGTGGCAATATAGCATGAATCTATCGGGAATAAGAAGTAAGATGAAAAACCCTTAACTTTTACTTTTCCATAGTTGACGGTATGTTAACCACCTGTATAATTGTGAAATAATTGTTATTAAATTATTCAATATCTAAATACATAAATATTATATCATATATGATCGTCTAATATTGCTTTGTTGATGATATTTCAGTAGTATCATTATTTTCAGTGTTAACTGATTCATTTTCCTTTATATGTATTATTATGTAAGTCATGTTTGTTATGGATAGGATGTATTTGATTCATATCAATAATGGTATTTTGTTATTCAACATTATTTTAAATAAAAAAATGAAAATTAATCTTTAATGATTACAACGAGGAATAAATCTCATCGCGTTTGTGGAGACAGTAATCTGTACGTACGCACGAGAAAAAATACCATTCTATTGATGGGGAAATCGTATGTAATTGAATGGTAATATTATATATAAAAATAATTAACATTTTATATTTATTATTTACATCATTTATACTCATTATTATACACATCCAAATAATTAATTGTTGAAGATCAAACTACACCACGACATGGAGACGGTAAGCCATACGTACAAACATATGGTGTCTTTGTCAGTAATATGATGGATAGAATAATGAATATGGTTGTACCATATTTATAATAACATCATAGTATGTATATGTGACTAGAGTTATTATTTTGGTATGGAAACAATTAATTTATAGGAAGTGGAAGGAGTAAAAACATTGAAAGAGGTGATAAAAGTTTTACCTCTTCTTGTGGTGCTTCTTTTTGATTTGATCGAAAGGGCTCAATAAGATGGATTTCTAATAAATTTATTTCCTCTTGGATGATTTGAGGATTTCTAGGAGGATATTTGATCATGGTTTGGTAGAGACAAATGGCATTAGAGATGTTTTTTTTAGGGAAGGGGATGAACCCTTTATAGGATAGTTGAGGGTCACATTAGAAAATGCTTCAAAATTTAATTTATTATACGATAATATTCTGTTTATTATGGAACCAAAAAAATTTATTTCGATGCTACGATGGATTTGGGTCGAAATCCTCTCAATGAATAGGTTTTAGATAGGTTTATTTCCCCTTATTCACCTTATCATTTAAATTTAACTCTGAGTGAAATAGTTTAACTTTTACCATGTATTCTTGTATTATTATAATAAATGGTTAATTAACATACAATAAAAATCTAAGAGAATCCCATGTGGTTCACTAGTGACATATCTATTATCATATGAGTCCTTTGGAAAAATAATATTTTTTTAGTAATATTATTTCATTTAATAATGTTGTATTTCTTTTAACAACTAATTTATCTTAATTTTGACATTATTTAGTATTTGGTATTTTTGAATGTCAAAAAAATTGATTATAGAGAACCAAATGCATTAAATCAATCCTAAAATTTCATATTAACCTATGAAATTTTATTAATGCATCAAAAGCCTCATTTTACATTTATTTATATATTAATAATAACAATTATTTTAATCATTAATTAATTAGGTAATTAATGCATCAAAATTGTGTCCTAAATAAATTTAATTATTTTATGTATAAAAGTTATAACTAAAAAACCATAATGTTTTAAATCGTTATAGATTTATAATTAATTTTTATAGTCGAATTTATCTTATTTATAACCCTATATTAAAAATGTTTTAGTTTTAAAACATTGAATTTAACACTTTAAACTCTTTTTAAAATAAAATAATTTTAAATATCCTAATCCAAGCCAAGTGGGTGAAAGTGGGTCATATTTTATTTCTAAAATTTATTTTGGTCCAAAAAATATTTTACAATAGAATTAGGACATATTTTAAGGTAATTGTAATATCATTTTTACCTTTAATTACCCTATTTACTTTTAGTCGTGGTAAATAATATTCAAAAGTTACTATTTAACAAAAATTATTTTCATCCTATTGAACCACATTTTACTTACTGATGTCATTCATGTCTCTCTGATTTTTCAAATTCAATTCACATAAGTGGTAAAATTACGTTTTACACAAATTTTTAAATGTGTCATAAGGGTGGATAAAGACGTTAAAACGATCAATAAAATTTTATACATTTTCTTTTATTATAAAATGACTCAAATGAATTACATTTAACGTATATAGGTATTATGTATATATTTTGACCTAAAATAAATTTACATAAAATAAATAATTATTCAAATAAAATGTAGGTTTAAAACAATAACCTTGTGTTTTTTTACTATTCATTAAAATTTGACTGATTTTAGAAAAATGAAAAAACTCCACCGTAAGCTAATTGTGATTTTCGAAATTAAAAAAAGATGTCTATTTTACCAAATTGAAAAAATATAAGTTTTATTAATTAATTAAAAAAATTATTCACGTTGTCAATTCTAAAAGGCAGGTTTTTGATAATAGAAAACAATCAAAATATTGATATGTGTTTTTTTCTAATTTAAATGTAAAATTAATTCAAATAACCAACATTAAATTAAATGATAATAATATAATCTAATTATACATCAAAACCATTAATATATATAATATAAAACTATAAATTATTTTTGTTAGAAATGTTTTTTTCTATTAATTTTTTAAATTTTTTACTATTCATCAAAATGTGAAATTTACTTCTAAAAGAACCGAAAATTTATCCAAAACAAAACTTTTATGACCGACATCAAAAGAAGAATTTTATTTTGTCAAATTGAATAAATAAAAGTTTCAAATATAGGATTTAAAAAGGTTTTCCATTAAAATAATATAAAATTTAATATTTTGAAAAATACTTTTTTTTGAAAAATTGAATTTGTTCTTATATTATGTCTAAGAAACACATAATATAGATTTTTAAATTATATGGAATATATAAAATTTAAAATCCATTTATTACTATTCATATCCATTTTTTGAAGGGCTTGTTTGGTAAGTTGTGGTGTGCTTGAACTCAGTCCTACCTATGGCGCAAGCTATTGAATTACATTTACGAAAATAACTTTCTATGAAATATTTGACTGTTACATGTTCTATCCCTAAATTGAAAACTACCATCTCAAGAATCCTGCAAGCTCCACCAATCCCCGAGACCATAGTATAATGTCCATAATTTTACAAAGATATATGTCTTCTATACAGACACTACCTATGTGATCATAAGGAATGTATAATAGTGAGAATAAATATACCAATTAGGATTCTATAACAAATTTAAATAGTTTTGTTGGTTATATTTTAAATAGTGTCAAACTATACAACCACCCAACTCAACTCAAAGCGTAACAATAAAGGGATATACATCATCAAAACCAAAAAAATTAAAAGGACATAGTACCCTGGAGGGAAACATTGTCTAACACTATTAACTCACTCTACCACACTATTGGGATTTCACAAACATGTCAAGAACCTCATGGGAATAAAACTCCATACTCATCATTCAACATAGAATATCATTTCAATTAGTCAATAAAATGGAAACCCTGCATATATCCTACAGTGAACCCTATAGAAATCTAATGAGATTCATAATCTTCAACCATGATCAAAAAATTGAACCACATTGTCTTAAATTAAACTATCAATAACTCAAAAATTTTTTAAATCAATCTTCCATCAAACTATAATTACATGAAAAATAATATGCACTACACAAGGATTAATGAGGGTCTAATCTAACAATGTCCAATGATCTCAACATCTTGAAATGAAGTCTACTCATTTAGACACAATGAGAATGAACACACCATAGGAAACTGAATGAAATCCACACCACTGAGTTTAATGGTCAATATGTAATTAAGTGTTCAATAGAAACAAATTAAAAAAATAATAGAAAAGTAATGAATGTGTAAGGGTCAATATTTAAAGGTTCTCCATGAATTACATAAGGATTAATCATAAAGGAATTCATTGGGATGATTGAAAATTTTGAAATATATGGAGTTGCCCTAGGGAATACAGTGGTTCTCAACTCATAAATAAGATACTCAACATTGATAAAATGATTTTATAATACAAAGATAAACGTTGATATATAAATATTCATAGTGGTAATATTGATAATTTGGAAAAAATGGATCTTCCATGTGATATATAAGGTTATTCAACATTTACATAAATATTAATACATAATGGTTAATTCGAAAGTAAATGTTAGAAATGAGATTCATTTATTCATAGATTAGAGTCCTACAGAGTTACATATTTAAAATTTAGAAAAGTAATGAACTTCAATAAGATATTTATGTTTTCGAAATTATATACATAAGATTCACAATGACTTCATATAATGATATACTAGTTTAACAATACTAATGTGAGGGTTACCTGGAGTTTCAACCTCATACAAAAAAAAATCCATTTTAAAAAATATTAAATTTCTAGAGATAGATATTTTGAAATAGGATTAAATTTATTGAAACATTAAATATTCCTACATGTTTTAAATATCATGTATATTATAATAATTATGATTTATACTAAAAGATTCATTAATGATGATTGATGATGATTAATGGTACTTCACTATAACAGAGAGAACCACACTAAACAATTATTCAATTCTCATAAATATTCATACACTCTAATAATATACTTCACCCTAAAATTCTATCACTACATGATATCACAAAGATAGGGAACTAAAGGACTCTAGTTATGGTGTAATTTGTTTATCATAGATAATTTGTAATTAAGTTGTGTCATGGGAATGGAATGCCTATGATTTTTAGGTAGGCAATGAATGATGTTTCAGTATTATTAAATATTATTATACAATTTTTATTGAATATTTAAATTCTAGTAAATATGAATTATCATGGGAGGTTTTCTGATATTATTTGATTCAAATTTATTATTGATTGAGTATGATGATGAAGAAAGTAAATTATTTTTGAAGGAATTGAAAAATTCCAGAACCATGAATGTAGTATAATAATTGGAATTTCTATAATGTATTTTTAAGAATTTATGATGGTCTGGTGTATATAAATTATTATTATAAGTGGTAAATGAATAGAAAAAGTGAAAGAGACCCTAAATTTATTTCACTAAGAAAACATATTATATTGGGGAAATGACATATCAATCATTGTATTGATTGATTATCCTTATGTGCTGAATATGAAGAAGAAGAGAGGGAGGGACTAACAAACATATTATTATATTACTATTCTTAAAATTTAAAGATAATGATTTGATAAAACACTCTATTATATCTCTAAATAATAAGTAAAAATGGAAATATTTCAACATAATTGAATTAAATATTATTGAATATAAAATATGAGATATGTTTCTTAAGTATTAATGTAAAAATGAGACAGTCTTAATGATTAGTTTATGAGTAATCATAAAATATTTCATCACATCAATAAAATTATATCATAATTTGTGTATTAATAGAGACCTATACTAGTTTAAAGAAAAAACATTAATGATAGTCAACTTAATTCGGTAATAAAAGAGGAATACCTAGTTCGTGATGCAGTCCTAAAAATAGAATATTTGTTCTTTTATGATACATATTTTGTAATTAGAAAACATTATCAAGTTTATACCATTTCAGGATCATCATAATTATTACAATTATATGTTATGTGTTTTAGATGACAACACCATCCCCCATATATTTAGTCGTCAACATTAAAGGTGAACCCCATTATCAAATCCCATTTCTCCTTGTTATTTTTCCTTCCCCTATAAACTACATGCATATAAATCGATGTTGAATAATGTGTAGGAGATCTATTCACATAATATGTGTATATGTTATGGGAGGATATGGTTTTTATATGTTTAAAATATCCCATATAAATTCACCCTAATCTCTGTCGTTACACTAATCCTAGTGAAAAAAAATGGAATTAGATCCATGGTTCCATATTTTATGGGATTCTAAAAAATATTAATATTTAAATTTTTTTATGTTTTAAGATATTATTCCAATGTAATTGTGAAACTAGGTATTAGGGAAGTTATTTAGACCAATGATTAAATTTTTATCTCTTTAATGAACCTGATGACTAGAATGAAGAAAGTAATGATGAATTAATAAATTCATTCCTTTTTTCTAAACATGAATAATTTTCTACTTTCACATTTTTTTAATTTATAATAAAATATTTCTAACATGAATGAAGATTAATTGGTGGTTGAATACACTCTTTTAAAGAGTTTTAACCCTTCCACCATAGATAGTTCAAGTCCATCCATTTATTAAGAGGTAATTTAAATATCCTCAAAACTATATCCCCAATATGACCTATGTCCAAGTGGGGAAGATCAAATCAAAGAAATATTAAATAATTAATCATGTACTATTTTGATAAATTCTTAGATGAATTTTTCTTAAAAAAAATCTATTTTTATTTATGGATTATTCAAATACCGATAATAGGTGATAACTCACCTTATAGACGAAGATAAGAATAGGGGGAAATAACTCACAAAAAAGTCAATGATAAGAAACTTTATCACCCAGGAATGTAAATCGAAGAATTATTGAATTGTAAGTTCTGAAGAATAATTCTCAAAATTTAGAGAATATTGGTATGATTAAACCCCTTAGAACATTCAAACCATAGAAAGTCTTGTTAAAAATTTATATTCATTAGATGAAAAAAAGAAGTATAACATTGTGTCAACATTAAAAAATGAATTTAAAATCTAACAATATAATGGTTTGTTCCCAAGAATTACTTGAAATAAGTTATTTGTTTTTCGTTACTATTGAGAGGATCAAAATGGAATATAATACAAAATAAAAATTGTTGAAAATGAGAAGAATTTATTTAATATAATGTTTTTTATATTAAATTCAAACTATAAATTTTTTAAATTTTTTAAAATGTGTCTTGACAATCAATATTGATAATACATATTGGCATACATCCTTTATAAGAAAATATCAATTCTAAAATAACTCTATTATATGGAAGGTATAGATTAATAATATGTAATTATGAACAAATTACAACTTAAAGAAATGGTATACCTCTTTCTAATAAATTGGTTTCGACTAATATTTTCTTATTAATATTTTGTGTCATAACAAATATATATTGGAAATTATGGGTTGATAAAAATAATGTCGAACCCAAAACTATATATTCAATGGGCAGAATAACGTTTAGAAAATGATTTTCCCAAAATGGTGATCATGAAATATGGGTTTTTTACATAAAAATAGAAAAAAAAAATTAGAAAAATGATCAATGTTGAATATAATGGTTTATTTTATACTTATAATGTTGAAGGAAAATGGCACTACATTTGTGGTATAATGTTTCAACACATGGAATTTAAAGAAATATTAAATCAATGTGGATACTTTAGGTTAAATAATTGTCCAAATAATAAATTTAAGATTCAATATATCTCGAATAAATATTTAATCCTAGGAAAATTCATATAGAATGTAATCGATGTGGTCATAGGGAAGAAGGATATTTTTGAAAATCAACAAATCATATTCCAAAAACAATACGAAATAGAATACCATAAAATAGAAATCCGATAAAAAATAATGGTTAGATTTTATTAGGTTACATAATAAAGAAATATGTTTCACAAAATAAATCCAATATGTCCATGAATTATGCTCCACCAAGAATAATGAGATTCATATTTTATTGATGAAAAGGAAACACCATTGAATTTTTCAAAACAAATCATGATTTGTTTTGTAAAAAAATATATAAATAGGTCTATAGGGAATTAAATAAATATAATAGAGACATAAATTATCATTTTAATGTATTGTATCCCTTAGTATGAATTCAAGGCTCTTGAATAATTTCAAAATTATAATAAATTAAAGATTCATAAGAAACCATGTGGATGTTATAATAAAGACAACCATTTTCCTAATAACTGTTATGTTTTTTAGACAAACAAATTTGAATTTGATAGAAATATAAAGAACTTATAAGATAAGGGATGTTATAAAGGAAAGCAAGTAATTTTACATTAAATGGGAACATGAATTTAATAATTGGTTTTCTAAAAAATATGACCTAACAATAACTGAAAAACTATGTGGAAACCTCTTATAGTATATAAATATTTCAAGTTATTCTATAATCAGTAATCCATTCTATTTATAGATACTACATAAGATAATTCTAGGACAAATAGAAATATGTTCATTTATAATTTATGTGATGAATAATACTACATATAAAAATATTTCTAAAACAAATAATAAATGAATTCATTTAAAGTGGAATTCTTTGTAGAAAATATAAATTAAAATAATGAATAATTTTTCAATTAATGGAGTTAAAAGTTACGTTTCATTCGCTATAAACTAGATTAAATTCTTGTTTCTATCACTATGAGTATAGAAAAATAAACTTTTTCCAAATCAGTTGTGTTTGGTCTCTCTTTTATTGTAATGGAATGTCATTCTTATTTCCTAAGGGAGAATAAAAGAGATATGTATAATATCAAGTAAATAGAAGAAATTATATGAAACAATTATGTAAGTGATAAAAAATATGTTATTTTTATACCTATTTAATATAGATATAATAATTGATGAATTGAGGATATAATATGTCCCTTAAGTGGGAGAAATTAATGAATCTTCTAAAAGGAAATTTATTATGAATGTATAAAATTTCATAAAAATTATGAGGTGTTGTCATGGAAGTGGTATATTATCTCCCTTAATATTTTATAAATAAATTATAATTTCAAGGGAGAGAATTTAAATTTAACAATTGTATGAAAAACAAAGATATTTAATGGGTGATTTTTTGAACTAAACCTTCCTTTTAATGACTATGTTCTATTATTGATATGATTGCTTGAATTCAGTTTCAAAACATCAATAGAATACATTAAATAGTTATATCTACCTAGAAATCTATTTGAAACCCCCTTTAATTTTATTTTTTAGTTGGTATAATATTTTGGTTTAATTACAGAAAAATATTATTACTAAGTAAGTCCCTCTTATTTTTTTACAACAACAATTTAACACGTATAATTATAGTAGACTAAATGATGGGGTATATAATTAACTTAATTCATATCATCTTATATAATGATTATTATTTATTTATAACAAATAATTTTGGAGGGATTGGGGGAATATAATTTAAAATACATATTAAAAAGCATATTATACATTGTAATTGACAACAAATCCAAAGTGGGAGACTTTTGAATCCATGTAGTGTTGGGTTTTCTTCAATAAGAATGAATTTTATAAGTATCATATCAATATGTATTTATAATAAGATGTTGGAAAAAGTGATAAGATCATAGTTATATTGATGTGAACGTGAAATGATGTCCCACAAGTAGGTTAACATTATGTGTTTAGTTATGAACACTTTAAGAGGATTGAAGAAACACAATGGATAATAGAAGTGATTAACTATCATTACTCATATTAAAATTTAAGTTGGATGATTCAATTAATGACTCTCTTAGGGATCTATTCAAATTAAAAATATGTTTTAAGTAGTTACTGCCAATATTTCATGCATACTACATATCTTACATATATTTGAAAATGTGGTTGAAAGGATGAAGCTACTGATTGGAGTCTAATGAGTATAATCATTTTAAAAAACAATAGAAATTGAAGGATGATTATTCCTTAGATTATAGATTTTTTTTCTAAAATATATCTTCATAATGAATCTAGAAAATCATGCTATGATATCTGATTCTATGTACTATCATATGGTGACAAGTGATGTTTCATAAAGAAGATACTTGAATGATCTCTAACTGAGTTTTGAAGTATGATGTGGTACTAGAAAATAATTAATTTACTCTAAGGTTTTATAATATACTATAAGATCATTGGATAATTATAATATATTTTTAAAATTTAATTACATCCTAAGGTGATTTGTACATAGTGGATTTTGCTAAATATTCTCTTAGTAGGTTTTATGATTTTTTAATTTAGTTAGGGAATCTAAAGATGATTTTTCCAAACTATGGAGTTACTAATTTCTAAAAAAATATATAATTACTTCATATAGAAGGGTTGATATGTAAGGACTATTCAATGTGTGTCTGTAAATGTTGATTTACAATGGTACTAAGTGATAAAATTTGAAATTTAGTAATGTATGCTTCTACCATGTGATTTCTAGGGGGAATAAACTAACATGTAAGTGTACTCAACTCAAACATATGGGTCCTTCAATGCATTCATAAAGGTTTATATGTAATGGTACTCATAAGGAATATTAAGAATTGTTCAATGTGTGTAGTTTCCATATGTCACGTAAGTATACAAAACACATACATAATATAAATCATCTCATACTATGGGGTTTACATGTATTAGTGAATACAATAATAATGGATATATGTATGTGTGATTTACATGTATGTAAGATTCCTTTTGAATTAATTGTTATTATTTTGGAATAGTGTTGAACTACACTGAGATATATATAGTTACAAAAGTGTATATGTATGTGACACCATGATTATATTCAATCATAAATTATTTTCGTGAAATTATTCAAGATATATTATAACATTAAGAATTATATATAATGGTTTTCCTATTTTTTATAGATTTTATATTTCTAGAAAAAAATTTCATAATGCTTGGTAATTGGGGAAATCATTGTTCTATTTATCTGTTATTTAAATATATATATTACATTTATAATAGTTTCAAATGTAAAATTATTCATTAATGAATATTAAATAATAAAAAATGGATTGTTATGTAATGTGGAGAACCACATTGCAGTATTATTCCATGAACATGAAAAATCCTGCATAGTGAGATTACCCTATACACCATAACTATGACTTTACAAGATATCATACAGATATGGAATTAAAGACTTTTGGATATTATGAACGTTTTAAGGAATTGTGTTTTTATAATTAAAGGGTATTTCATGGAAGTAAAGGTCATGTTGTATAGGATGTAATAGAAGGAAGGTGTCGATATTTCTGAATATTATAAAATTCTCCTGTCTGAATTTTTAATTGATAATTTAATGGAGGTTAATGGGTTATAGGTCCAAGTGAGAAATTGGAAGTTTATTACGGATTTAGGATCATGATATATAAATTTTATTGTCCTGTTGATGGATTAAAAAATTATTGGACCAATATTTTTACGATTTAAAAAGTGTTCTACAATATATTTATAGAAATTTATGATGGTATAATGCTAATAACATTTTATTTATATGAATGAGAACTTGAGATGATGTGATTGAGGCCTAACAGAATTATCTCTAAATAATTTTTTTAATTAAATGAATGGTCTGATGTTATTTTCTGGGAAATTACTTCTAGTTTGATGAAAAATAAGAAGATAAAGAGATCATATTTTTATTATTAGTTAATATTATTATAGATGAATATGATAAATTGAGAAGACCTATTTATGATATCACTATACCATAAATTCAAAATTATATATTATAAGGAAACCATTATAATGGTTTTTATAGATATTAAAAGATGAACCCCTGATGTAATACTAGACAATTAATAAATCAATGGCGATTATTTTGGGAGGAATCATTTAATATTATTTAAAATATAAGGAATGGGATCAGAATATTTATTTTAAGAGAGACTTTTGCTACATTTGTATCATAGTTTAATTATATGCTATCAAATATGTCTTTATAATAGTTTTATTTTCACTCCACAACATTTTTTCCCTTATTATTTGTTTATTTTTTAATCTTATATCTCATTTATGGTTTTCAGGGTGAGGTGCTAGTGGATTTTTTGGTGTTTTTGGAGTTCTTGGCCTAGTTTTGGTTGTATTCATGGTTAGTGTGAATAGTTTGGATAGATATTTGTGACATATTGAAAAACTGGGTATTTCCTATTCATTTTATTCTTAACCTATTTTAATTTCATGGTATATTCATGATTTATCCCAATCCATGTGAGTTTTAGGAGTATCTATGTAGCATATTTGTGGTGTTTGAGGGTCAGCACACAGCTTTAAAATAGTCAGAGGAAATCATTAAAAAAATATAAATATTCCTTTATTTTTTATAGCACTATTACACAATTTTTATTCATGGTTTATCAAAATGTGTGCCATGACCATGCTAGTGTGGTTTTTTTCAGCAGGGTGTACATGGTTGGCACATGGTTTTGTAAACCATAAAATTTGTCCAAATTCATTAAAACATGATATACTTTTCTTCCATTATCAAATAAAAACACCATGAGATTTTTTTTCCTCTACTAATAATTATATCACCCTCTTAGTATCCTTTTGTGGAATCCTCTTTACTCCTCCACCTTGGGTTGATGCTCCTTCATCATTCAAGGTATGATTTCTCTACATTTTTGGTGATTTTTCATATCATGTATTCTTTTTCTAGAGGTTATTTATTATTATTTCCTTAGGGTATCACATGTATGAAACCTATATTAGGGTAAGTGGAATTTGTTTTTTTCTCTTTTTTTAGTTAGGGGTTTTATTGTGTTTTATCTTCCCTCTTTCAGAGTTTCATCACATTCACAGACCATAGAGATAGGTTTTTCTATCTATTCTATTTTTGAAACATGTCATCTGATGCTTGGGATTTCCCAAATTATATTTTATTATATTTTTTAATATTTTATTATGATGAGTTTCATTGATTTTTTATATAACTCTTGAGATAAAAAAAAGGGGGTGATCAAAGGGTTGACCTATTTGTATTAATTATATATATGCTAAGTGTTTGATAAAATTCCATGTGTCCTTTGATATAAAGTTTTTTAATTTTATGAAGTTTTTTAGACATGTAAGAGTTTGAGAATATTATTTGGCAAGAGGGATTATTCGTTGAGTTTTTTTTGTCCACTTTTTGGATATAATGCTTATGCGAGAAATCTTGTCCTTTTTTGATATGATTCTATTGTTTTATTGTGTTACTTATTTGTGATATTTTATTGACCCTTTCACATTAATATAGATGTTTATATAAATTATGGTATGATATATATAAGTACATATGTGCATGAGGTGTACATATATATGTGTACAAGTATATAAATGGTAAATGTCATGGAATGCACATTTTTTTAAAACCATTTTTTCTCAAATGTCTTTTAAATTTCTAAATGTTTTGAAAATAGTTTCTTAGTTTGTATGTTTTTACTAAATGAGGTTTAATCAAATATAATGAGAAAATTATTGAGAAGACCATTTTGAACATTGGAAATGTGTTTGGATAATTTCCATTGTTTTGGAGATGTTTTTGGAATGTGTTGGTTCCAAAATGGGAGAAGAAGATGAAGAAAGTGAAAGCCTCAAGGGGCTGCCTCACAAAGACCATTCAGGGTGCCCCAATTGCATTGTGCCCGCCATAGAGCAAGGAGGCGGTAACACTTCGTGATCACCTTTGACATATGTGAGCCACTGCGGAGCAAGGAGGTGGTAACGCTCTGTGAGAACCTTTGAAGTTCGTGAGCCCGCCACGGAGCAAGGATGCTATAACTCTCTGAAAGTTCCTTTGAAGTTACCGAGCCCACTATGGAGCAAGGAGTAAGGAACCTCCACGACTACATTTGATGTTCGCAAGCCCGCCGCGGAGAAAACAAATCCCTCTTCACGCTGAGCGAGCGTGACTTCGCGGTGCCTATCCCATATAAATAGAGGCCTCCCCCCAAGTATTGAGGATGGATCATCTGACCTTTCAACATCCTAGCTACTGAATCGTGAATCACCTTCTACTATACAAACCATGTGCTGCGCTAGGTACTTCTACTTTGCAAAGTGCCTCCTCCTCGCCTTGTTTCAACCCCCTCCTTCAAGAGGGATGCCTTTCGCAAATACTAAGAGTCCCGGCTAAGGAAGGGGATCCCCAAGTGGACCTGGGTCATCGCGGAGTGTTAATGATTCATGGAACACCATTCTTGTACAAGTGATCCACATGATAAGGTGAGGAAATTGTACTTTGCGAAGAACATTGCTTCACGATAACTTGCTCTATGAGGCACCTTTGATTCGCAAGTCAGTGCTCCACGAATGCCTTCCCACTTCGCGAATCACCTCTTATATGCTCATATGCCTATTCTTAGGCTAAGGCACCCCACATTTCAAATCACACCCCTTTTCATATACACTCCACCACGCGGAGCAGTGGATCTTCACAAGGCTCCTACATATAAACCCCTGTAATTTTCAATTCCTTTTCCTGTGATACCCTACATGTTTTCACGATGTGATATTAATATCCTTTGTATGATATTGACCATTGCGTTGCTTCACCTCATGCCTTTTATTTTGGGCACACTAACGGCTATTTATTCATTGTATAACTAGGCTAACATGGACCCCCCCCCCCCCCAATGGTTCTCTCCATAACACCCCTATCAATGGAATTTCTTGTCCCCTCTCTTCACCAATGTGTAGAGGGTACCAGTTTTGTATGTCGTAGGGGTGAGGAGTGATCCCATGCCATCCGAGATGAAGGATGTTAAACTTCCAAGGACTATTTTCCTCATAACATGATCATAATATGTGACCTCACCCCATCCCTCTCATTTGGGGTACCCCACCTTGTAAATTCTACATTGCTATTGGTATTCATGAAGATGAGATCTTCCCCCATAGAGGATGATATCCTCTTTATCGGAGTGGAGCTTGTCTGTGGGGAAAGGGTGAACATCTCGGTGTAAACCCCTAGCTTTTCTTACCGGAGGCATCATTACTGCTCCTCATTTCTTATTCAGTCCCAAGGACCTGGGGGAATGGACACTAGAACCCTCCTTTCTTTTGTACTAAATCCCTCTCCCGATGGTCTTTATATATATGGGTCCTCAATCCTTTAGTATGTCCCTATCTTTCTCTCCTAGACCACTAAACATGAATAATCTAATGTTTCCACTTTGGGTTGTGAACCATGTGTAAGCCCCTGTTTCCTCTATGGGCTTCTAACTACGTGTAATCCCTACTCCACATCCCACGGACATGTCTTTCATGATGTGATCATCATGTCTTTGTTGTCTCTTGTTTCTCACACCGAGCATGACTAACATGGGCTTAGAGCAAGCACTGACCCTGACACCCACCTTGGGAAGCCTAGAGTATAATCCCCACACCATAAAAACTACGAGTTCATTGTTCTTTTCTAAGGCAGGGTATGTAGGAAGCCTCCCTGAGGTTAAAGAGCATCACCATCCATCTGTCTCGACCATCTTCACATCAGTGCACCAAGTCGCACACCATCTGAACTATGAGGAAAATGATCTTTTCCAAGGTAGACTTCATAGGAAGCCTCCACAAGGTTCAATCTCACCACCCAAGGGACACCATTTACTCATTCACGTCTGCTCATTGACCCTTATGATCTATGAGTACATTGATATTTTCTAAGGTAAAGTATGTAGGAAGCCTCCGAGAGGTTCAGGCCCACCATCCATTGGTTTTCCCCACCCCCTTCATGTCGGTTCACCAACACCTTGGGCCTCCTTATAGTGTAATCCCCAAATGACCCCATGTCTTAACTATGAGAACATTGATCTTTGCTAAGGCATAGTATATAGGAATCCTCCACGAGGTTCAATCCCACCATCCATTGGTTGTCCGGACCCCCTTCACGTCGGTTGACCAACACCTTGGGTCACCACAAAACATAAGCCCCAAATACCCTTGTTTGAACTATGAGGTCTTTTATCAATGCCAATTCATGGTACTTAGGAATTCTCTAGGAGGTTCAAGAACACCATCCACCTAGATCCCAGGTCCTTAATCACTCGGGTTCACCGACTCCTGCCCCATACCTAAACTATGTGGACTTTGATCCTTTTAAAGGAAGGGAACGTAGGAATCCTGCCTAAGGATCAAGACCAACAACCAATGGTCCCAACCACTTCACGTCTATCAACCCACATCCTACATGACGTTAAACTGTATTCCACATTTTGATTCCCTATTCAGCGGCAAGTCATTATCACTCCATCTAGAGGTAAGCCATTGTGATCCTATTACACGGTAAGCGGTTGTGATCCTATTAAGCCGTAAGCCTTTTTGATCCTATTCAGTGGTACGCCACTGACATTCATATCAAGTGGTAATCTGTTGCGACCCCACCAAGCGGAAATCCATTAAAATCCCCAATCGTTGGTAAGCTGTCGTCAGAAGAACTACGTGGACTTTGATTCCCTTCCATGGGGATACATAGGAAGCCTCTTCAAGGCTCAAGCCCAAATCCATCTTCATTCTCATGGCGGTTCCAACCCATTCACCATCCACTTCATTCAACTACTCCATCATCCATATTGATTCTTACCTGGGCCACCACATCCCGTTGGGATCATTCCACCTCATACCCCATTCCCCTCAACAATAGCTAGGAAGTAAACCACAGATTGGCCCCAACATCATTGTTCCCTCCAGGGGTTGTACCCATATGATCCACTCTAGTCAGTGTTATGATCTGTCTTACCCATTTATTCTAGATGTTAAACTAGCGGCATAACCTATGTTAAACATGGAAAGCTGATGAAAAAATTAGATACATGCCCTTGGGATATAGTTCCCCACATTCGACGTGGGATGCCTCGGGCTTCTATGCCCTTAATATTCCCTATAATAAGGGACAGAAGACAGACGCGCCCATGTCACAATGCCCATACATGCTTGTGATTCCCAACGTGACTACTCCCCTTACCGTAGGTTGCTGCCTTGACCGGACCCCTTGGAATGTCCTTACAGAAGCATTGTAATTAAATGGTGTCCATGAAGATATGGCACTAGGAATAGTTTCACGAACAATGAATTAAATAAATAAGGGAGACTCGGACTAGGTGACGAGTTTCAAGGAGGAATATAAGGAAGGAAGAATCGAAATACCATCATCCTGTTTCGATAATGGAGAAAACGTCCCTAAAAAATCGACAGATGCCTCCCACCTTTGGAAAGCGTGAAACTGGGGCAATAGAGAGCACTGATGTCCCCCCCAAAGGAGAAAAATGTGCACACCCTAGTGAAAGAGTCAGAAATAGAAATGTTGAACTTGATGTGAAGTTATTCTCCTCGACATGGAGACTAGTAGCATTTGAGGAATAAATGTATTGACGTGTCACTGGATCTAGTTATCTAGTGTTGGGTCCCTCTAAACAAATAACAGGCCTAGCATGAAACTCACCATAATTTGGGGCAGTAGAACATTGGACATCCTATTCTGTGATGTTATCAGTGTGGATCCATCTTATCGTCCGTGGAAGATGGAATGGCATTGGGGAATTGGTTGTAAATTCATTTTTCTTTCATCACTGATTAGTTAATCTTCATGCTTCTCAGGAATCATGTTGTTGATATAGGTACATGATCACCCCATTCCCATCAATTCAGGGTTAGCAGCTAATCCCACACGGTCCTTCCACGTCACTTTACCTCTTCCATGAATGCCTCTACATCTACGACCATGTGGTACCCACACCCCCTCTTCCAATCTGAGGTCATCCAAAAAAGGGTGATCAATTACCTTGAGCACCGTTACGAGGAAGAGGGAATAATCACAACCTGGGATATGGCCCACCTGGATCTGGAGGCATATGCGCCTCATCGCCAATGCTGCCCCCGAAGGCCGCGTAGGGATCCATTGCTCCCCAGCCCGATAGAAAACCGTTTTGGGAGTATGTCCTGGAATGCTTTGAAGATTCCCTTCCCTACATAGATGAGGGAGATGACATCCGGCCTAGCCTGAACAGAGTCCAACTCTAAGGAATCCCAATGAGGACTCACATCCGCTCACGTTAGCACTACTGCCTGGTCTTGCTGGAAGAGGACAAGGTAAGCTACGTACCTGCACCACCGGCCCCAGTTCGTCCGACCCAATGCCAGCGTCGGGCGCAAGTTGAGGAGGAAGACCACCAAGGGGTGTCAATGTCGGCAGCTACTGGTGCCTGAGCCACCGCCAACACATATCCTCATTTCCCTTCACACACAGAGTTGTGACACTTATACACCCATCCAGGATTGAGCCCCCAACCACCCCACGGGTAGGTTGGGTCGACTCTCTTGGTTTCCAACATGAGTGGTGGTCGCTGCAAGCTAACCCGTAGTGGTGTCACCCAATATGAAGGTCCTCCACAAAACACTACCATAGAGAAAGCGGGCCTTCCCCTATTCGAGGTTAAGCATGGAGGTCTGCCCCGTGCCACCCTCAATCTGAATGAAGGTTTTCCTCATTGTGATGATACTCGGCATGGAAGCCTCTCCTGTGCCCATTACACAGGGTATGGAGTCCTTACTCTTTCCCCTGACCGCTGGTGTAGGGAAATTTCCCATCCAGTATCTCTTCAACATGGGGATCCTCCCCATGTTCTCTCAGCTACTGGTGGAGGTCCTCCTCACCCAATCAACCAAAGGGGTGAAGGCCAGCCTCATTCCACCTACACCCAGCACAGAGGTCCTACCAGTGTGCAGCTAAACTGATACAAGGACCCTCCTCATAATGAGGTAACCAAGGAAAAAAAGTGTGGAGGTCCTCACTATGCTTCTACTAGTTCTAGTAGAGGTATTCCGTACTCCATTGCTACCTATGGAGGTCATTCCAATGTCTATGTCGACAATTGTCTTGGTGCTCCTCACACCTCATCTTTGTAAGGTGGAAACCCTCTCCGCCCCGACACCAGGACGGCCGAAGGTCCCCATGTCAGAAATATTCCCTATCATGAGGATCCAACCAAGGGTAGGAAGGCGGGTTTTCGCCACCCTAAGAATAATTCTAAGAATATCCGGACATATATCAGATGATTTTTCATCTCAGAATCCATTGTGGAATACGACTCTGCGTGGGAACCTTCCTCTCGCTCATCCAAGTCAAGGGCTGGGGCAGGGACGAGGTGCATCAATCTTGTGCTCCAAAATGAGAGGTCCATCAGATTACCACCTCCTTTCTGAAGTATATCCAGTAGGATGAATGTCTGGCCGCCCCACATTTTATGGTCATGCAATCACCACCATCGTCACTAGAAGCACTCTCTACCTCGACAAGAGATCCCGAAAAACTATTCAGGGGACCAATGGGGGGTAAGCAGCATCAAGAACTATCACCAGCAGCCCTAACCCCTGAGCTAGAATTGGTGGATGTTATCCTTTAATATAACAAAAAAGCGGTCAGGTCGCTACACTCTTTAGACGTTAATCTGACATTCGGCGGCTCGTCAGCCCTCTAGTCGTACCCTCCACCGGCCACCCTGATGTCCGAGCAGTCTGCCTATGTACCGCTACCAGTTCCTCATCCACCCCCAGTTGACGAGTTGGGAAGTCAAGGTCCAGACCCACAATCTAATGAGTGGAGCTTATAGAACTTCCTCGTAGTGGGCCACATCCCCAAGAAGTTCTAGCCTGTGGCTGCACCAAATTTTTGCACACCAGAACCCCTCACCCCGGAGGATGTTCAGTGTTTCCACCACACCCTCTGGGTGAAACATTTTATTCATCATCATAAGTGACTGGTTTATCCTAAGAGCCATGTGTATTTTGAAGACATCATCGAGCAATGATGTCTTGTCATTTTGGATGCACTCTATGTGTCCCAACACCCCGAGTCACCAGGCATCCATATGGCCCTCCAGCAGCAATGTGTTCAGAGTATCAAGGTACTCCAAAAAATTATCAAGGAAGATACTCCACATGTGAAAATATTTGGCTAGGGGCCATATGTTTCCCTCCTATTTAATCCTATCTCGAGGCAGCCTGACTCTCTAGGCGATATCATGGACATGCCCAGAAGAAGTGTCATGTTCAACATGGCCGACATAGTGGAGGAGGAGGATGAGCTAGAGATTCATGATGGAGACTTATCCCCCGAGGGTGTGCCACTACTATTGGACCCATCCGGAAGGATTAATCATTTGAATAGGAACCTACTTGGTCTCCCTGCACCCACCGAGGAATTGGTACTCATCCAGAATTCTGATAAGGTCAAAGAGCACATCAAAGCTACCAAACAATCTGACATGTCCACCTCAGTTCAGAAGACAAAGGATGACCCAGAGAAGGCCACATTGTTTCAAAAACATAATGATTAGAAGAAGTTGGTTGATGAACTCTTGGATGAACATGTTGCAATTCAACGGCCTGAATACGAAAATCATAGGATAGTATAGCAGGGGCAGGAACAACCTCCCCTCAGTGAGTTTCCCCAAGGAAACTCGGATCATGCCACTCCGGCAGACAGTGATGAAGCTGAAGCTAACGGATAGAGGGTGCATTATCTCTCACCTAACCCTCTTGAATAGCGTGACAATCCATGGAATCCATCCTGGGTTCCCCCAGCTGCCCCACAAGTCGCTCCACGAGCCTCTCCCTTAGCCGCTGAGCTTTTTTTCCGTGTTGAATAACCCACCAACGCACTAGTAGTTAGGGATCCCCATCATGACAAGGACCCCCTCCCAGATGATCCTATGGAGTCACTCATAGACCACCTTGAGGCATTGGAAACATGACAGATGTCAATCCCATGGGATGGTAAGCCGTGTCTGGTGTGGGTAGATGATATCCCGGTGCATCCGGGTTTCGTGAATTCCACCTTCTCTCTCTTTAACTGAATGTGGGACCCACCGCAGCACCTGGCCCACATCAACTCAAGGTGTGGGCCTATGTTATGGAATTCAGTGTAGCATGAAGCTACCAAGCTCCGTTGTTTTGTCCAGACATTGGAAGGGCTGACAATCTTCTGGTACAGCCAACTCCCCATCGGATCAGTAACCAGCTGGGAGGACCTTTTTAGGAAATTACACTATTATATCAGCTCAAACACAAGGAAAAAAGGGAATCACATACATCTTCAAGAGAAAACAAAGACCTAATGATTGTGTCATTGAATTTATCACTTGATTGAAAGGACTCACATACTCCCTTTACATTCCACTGACTCGGGAGAAATTACTAACGATGTGCGTAGAGAATGTCAAGACAGAACTCGTTTGTTCTCTGATCACCCAAAACTACCCTGGGGGATTCTGATATTTCTCGGATAAGGCCCCGTGCCTAGAGGAATCCCTACAACAGGCTAGCTAGACACGTCTGTTACCCCCCTTTAATTCCAGCATGGAGGGCGTCCAGAGCCAATCCCATTGCAGTGGCCCAAATAGAATCCCCCAAGTAACTATAATTTATACCAGTGGGACCATCCCCATAGCCTCACAGAGGCCATATACCTCAGGCATAGCCTCAAGCCCAGAAGCATCCTCCTTAGAATCGGTAGGTGCCCCGCGGAATGCACTGACATCGCCCTGGTCAGACAACCAGGCTCCGGCTCCTCGACAGGCCCATCTTGCTCCTAGTTCAGGCATAGCTCTGAGATAACCCTTTATAGATATAGGAAATGGGAAATACTCATTCAATGAGAATCAGGTCCTCGGCTACTTCAGAAGTGCATTGTAGCAGTGGATTATAGGGTTGCCTAAGTGCAGAAGGCCGGAAGAGACGAATCTCACTGATCCACCAAACTACTGCCCCTATCATCAGATGCTGGGGAATACACTCAGCAGTTCTATTTGTTTAAAGACTCGATTTAATACCAGGTCAATAAAAATATAGTTAGGATGGGCCTAACCCTAACACAAGTGGTTGATGTCTTCGTAAGGTTGTATAGTAGCAGCGACAGCGAAGGCGAGTGGCAGCTGGTTTCAAATCATGTGTCCCAAAAGAATGATGACTAGATGGATCCCCAAATGGTTTCACATTTCCATGGTATCCACCATGTGATCCAAAAATCATTCGACATCTTCAGAAGCCATAGTTTTTGCTTCTGCGTCATCATCCCAGTCGGTCTTCTTTGAGATGAGAAAGCATCGGTGGTGCAAGGGAAAGCAGTGCACCCCACCAATGCCATCATCGTCTCGCACTCTCAGAGACATCATGCCCCCTGAGATGGGAATTAATCCCAGAATCCTCCATGTGATGGATGAATCATCAACTGATAGTCAAGGGTATGCTTTGGTTAATACCCTGGAGTTGGTAAACCCCTATATGACTCCGGACAATGGAGAGTGACAGGCAAACCTCCTCAACGTCCCCAGCTGACGCCAACGTCGGTGGAGAAACGACCATATGGGTCATCAAGGAACATCAGTTGGAACCTCCAGTCAGGTTGTGCATTCCTCTAAGACTAGACAGTAGGCCCAACATAGAGCTCAGCATGCACAACCTTTTCAACTGTGGCGTCGGGCCCGGCTCCCCCACCGTTTGTGATACTGGATTAGGCAGAGCTACCTCGACCATGCAATGACGACCCTCGCCCTGCTACAGGCTGCTATTAGTCATCCATCCCTCATCCAATAACTACTCATTAGCCTTCGACTAGTGAGAAGCATGATATGCCCAGCACCAGCCAGCCATTGGCCCAATCGGTAGGGCCTGCCATGCCTCCTATTAATGTGTGGCCTCCTACAAGCAGATCCTCACGCCTGGGCTGAAAATATGATTTTCTCAAGCACCTTTTCAGTATCCTAGTAAATGTTTCCATCTTTTAGGCCTTTCTCTTGTCATCAGATATGTATGAGGCCCTCGTTGAAACATTAAGAAGCCGCCTCCAATTTCAGATGGAGGTAGCAGTTGCATAGGCTTTCCATGTTGAGGTAGTCGAGATCACTTTATGTTAGGACATCATTTTGTTCTCTAGATAGAATGAGGATCTCCCATATAGGGGAACATTCACCCACTATAAATCACTGACCAATTTAATGGCGTGGTGGTTTGCTTCTTTCTTGTTGACATCGGCTCTGGGATTAAATATATACTGACGCAGACGCTGCAAAAGATGGGGTTCTTCGAAGATTACCTAAACCCATATAACTTAAGGATCTAAGGATATGACAAGACTGATCTGAAACCGATCAGCAAGATCTGTTGGAAGACCCAGTTCGGTGGCCTAGTAGCCAGCACTGAGTTTATGGTTTTCTCCCAAGACATTGTGTACAATGCAATGATGGAAAGACCATGGCTCCACCTGCATGTGATAGTCCCCTCGTCGTATCACTTGTGCCTCAAGTACTCTCTTAATGGATTACAAGGCGTACTCTAAGTTGAGTAATCTCCATTCACCTCTTTTAAACCCCTCTACCTTTACGCCGACTATTACAAGAGCAAGGACAAGCATATTCAGGCCAGTGAGGTCGAACCATCCATGGTTGCAACTGAACCCTTGGTAGGTCTAGATTACGCCTACGTCTTCCCAACCCATCGCTTGGTGGCCACAACCCCTGACATAGGGAAATGTTTTGTTTTCTCGGGTACAAGAGGTATGCATTTTCCAAAGTCGAAGCGACAGCGAGAAATCACCTCTTACTCCTACACAAACTAGGCTGAGCTGATCCTGGCACCTCCTACCCATGTATAGTATCGAGATGTTCGCCCCATGGAAACGGAAGTACATCATACATGTATTTTTTGCTAGGATTTAATTAAACATATTAAGAAAAAAACTCCACTATTTCTTGGATATCATCAGGCGTGGCCCCTTGGGATGAAGACGAGATGGGATCGGATAACTGCCTTCATTACTATGGTTTTAGTAGCACATGAATTTCCAGATTTGTTATCTGATGCTGCCTAGGTTTGTACCAGCCTCATGTCAGGATCTGTCGACTCAGAGGAAGCTTCCCCTGCTGGGGATACCTCATCCGCAAGTGAAGAAGAGGATTTGTAGGATGCTCCCCCCCCCCTCCTTTGATGAAGGTGTTTCCGCCATGGTCAACGAACTGGTTCAGGTGAACCGTGGTAGCAAGTCAGATCTGAGACCAACATTGATCAATGGCTCTACGTCCCTCAAAGAGTAGTAGAAGTATGTTGAATTCCTTAGAGATAACCATGATGTATTCTCCTAGAGATACGATGAGATTCTAGGACTAGATCCTCAAACAGTCGTCCACTACCTCTGTCTCGCGACAAATCATTGCAGGTTCAAGTAGCCTCCTAGGAAGATTGACCCTTCTCATAGTGCCATGGTCGAGGCTGAAATTGAAAAGCTCATCAGATCCAAATTCAACAAATAAGTCCAGTACCCCTAGTTTGTTTCCAACATTGTTCCAGTCAAGAAGATGAACTGATAGATCAGATTTTGAATTGACTTCCGAGATCTCAACCGTCACTGTTCGAAGGATGACTTTCCACTTCCTATGACTGAATTGATGATTGATGCTACACCTATGTTTTAGGCCCTCTCTTTAATGGGAGGGTACTATGGATATAATCATATCAAGATAGAATCTGAGGATGAAGAGTTGAAATCTTTCAGGGTTCCTCAAGATACTTTCTGTTACCTGGTTATGACCTTCGGCCTAAAGAATGAAGGTACCACATATCAGTGGTCCATGCACCGCATATTCAAACCAATCCATGGGACATTGGTGGAATGATATGTGGACGAACTGGTGGTCAAATAATTCCAGAACTAGGACCACCACAAGGACCTTGAGAAAGTTTTTATCTTCTTCCATTCTTGCCACATGAAGATGAACCCATTGAAGTGTGCCTTCGGTGTCACCTTTGGGATGTTTCTTGGAATTGCTTTCAAGTACCGAGGCATCGATATCGACCCGGTGAAGATCAAGGACATCATTCAGATGCCTCCCTCGAGAAATATTTGAGAGAATTGGGGTTTCCAAGGCCAATTAGCCTACATATGCCGATTCATTGAAAATATGGATGAAAAGTGTAATCCCTTTTCTCAGCTCATGAAGACAGGCTCCGCCTATGAATTTGATGAAGAGTGCCAGACTATGTTTGAGGAAATGAAGTAGTACTTGCTCCAGCCTCAAGTCTTGATGCCACCCGTCTTCAGAAAACTACTAATCTTGTACGTGACTGCCCTGGAATGTTCTATTGGCGCCCTCCTCATCCATAAGAACAATGAGGTGACCGAAAACTACCTCTACTATATCAGTCATATTCTCATCGATACAGTGACAAGATAATATTCCATCTAAACGAGTTTTCTTGCACTGATATTCACAGTACAAAACTTGTGACATTACCTACAGCACCACAAGGTACATCTTGTGTCTCAAGTAGACTCATTGAAGTACAGTCTATACCACCCCGTGTTGACAGGTTGTCTAACACGGTGGGCGGTAATCCTCCAACTTTTCGATATCAGTTTTTTCCCTTATAAATCTATCAAGGGACAGGAACTGGTAGGCTTCCTTGCTGCCCATCGAACCCATGTGGACCAGTCCCTAGTCTTGGATTATCCTGATGAGGTAATCTTCTCTTTAGATCCTGACTTCTCATGTTGGAAGATGCACTTTGATGGTGCCTCCTAGAGCCCCACTAACATGAGGCTCAGTGATCCCAGATTCAATAGAGTAGGCCCTGGTATGGTCTTTATTACCACGGTGCAAGCCATTATTTCGTACTCATTCCTATTTTCAGAAGGCCACACCAACAATGAAGTAGATTATCAGGCCCACATTACTGGACTTGAGCTGGCCCTCAAGATCGATGTGACCCATTTTCATGTGAAAGGGGATTCTGAACTAGTCATCAAGAAGATCAATGGTGAATACATCGTCAGAATGCCAGAGCTCATACCATTGTTGGAGCGCACCCTCCAGTTAATGGCCTAGTTTTCATCTTGGCCAGGTGTTACTCATGTCCCTCAATGTCAGAACGGTCGAGCCGATGCCCTGGCCAGTCGGGCTGGATCACATGCAGAACTCGGTCAGGATGATCTAATTATCCGCAGGGTACAATAGAGAGACATTTCTCCCCTCAACCCAAATGATGACGACAGCCTACAGGTAATCCATCTTACCACTGGAGCCTCCATGTTAGGACCCCCAGGGTCCACATATGCAGTAGTTGAAGTGAATTCTAGATATAGATCTCCTTTTATCAAGTATCTCCATAATGGTTTCCTCCCAGCTGATCGGGCCAAGCGCGAGAAAATCCGATGTCGCGCATTGCGAGTTTACCCTCCAGAGTGGTCCCAATCTTGAGTAGATCCTCTACATGCGTGGGTTTGATGGTTTTCTCTTCCATTGAATACAAGGATTCTGTATTTCATAGTTCATGCAAGAGATTCACGCCGGTTCCTATGGGGATCACCAAGACGGGTCGAAGCTATCCCATCAGATCCGGAGACTGGGATACATCTGGCCCTCCATGATCCGTGATGGCGTCAAGTTCTCTAGGATATGTCACGTGTGCCAAATTCATGCTAACTCCATGCATCGGATGCTAGAACCTCTCCACTCTAACAAGTACTCTTGGTTTTTTGCAGTGCGGGGACTCGACGTCGTGGGACCATATCCACCGGCGAGATCTCGCTAGTGTAGATTCATCCTAACCGCCACATTTTTTTCTAAGTGGGCAGAAGCAGTACCTCTCAAGGAGGTCAAGTCCCATTCAATCATTGAATTTATGAGATCCAATATCACCAACTGATTTGGATTCCCTCATGCCATACTCACCGATAACAACACCAACATCCGAGCAGCCAAGCTGAAGAAATTGTACGCCTAGTACAACATCCATTCAAACTATACCTCCCACTATCAGGCATAGGAAAATGGAAAAATAGTGGTGTTAACAAAACTATATCTAAAATTTTGAAAAAAAATGGTTGGTCATAATAAGAATATTTGGTCGTACAAGTTCCCCAACGCCCTCTGGTATTATCAGACGACAACTCGTAATTCCACACTAGTGACCCCATATTCACTAGTGTACGGAGCTGAGGTTGTCCTGCTCTTCGAGATCCAGCAACCTTTGTTTTGCATAGAATTCTATGACCCATATGTGCCTGATTAGGTAGCAGAAATTCGTCTGGCCAAATTGGAAGCACTTGACGAGAATAGGCTCCATGCCCTGCGTAATCTGGAAAGGCATCAGAATATTATACTTAGCGCCTTAAACATGAAGGTTAACTTCCACTCTTTCATTCAAGGAAACTTTTTATTGTCCCTCCAGAAACCAATAATTCCTGGCAGAAAGCCACCCATGTTGGAGCCCAAATGGAAGGAATCTTACATAATTCACAGGGTTTACAGCAATGGTCCATACTCACTGGCGACCATGGATGGTGAGCGTATAAATCCTCCCACCAATGCTAATTTCCTCAAGTAATACTTTTCCTGGGCATGATGGAATATCATGACCTCAAACTAATCAGTATTTCATGATGTTAAATTGTTCATCATCAAACAAACATTAAACTGAACCCTTCTAAGTACGTGTGTCTTGATTCCCATTCGCATGTGATACGTAGGAATACTCTAACGTTTCATCTTGAGCCCAGCCCCAAACTCTTCTCTTTGAATATCCCCATACATATTGTTCTCTGGATCCTTGCATGATATGGAGTAGTCTTATTTAGCCCCACTCATGCTAGGATTATAACGGTCACATCATGTGCCCGCTCCCCGCTCTTCTATCCTCCCACGTCCTCACCACATGACGTTAAATTGCATGGCCTCCAAGAAGAAGGTAAAGCTTTATTTCCTTCCTTATGGGATAAGTTGTAATTCTCAAAAATTGTGTCTGTTGGCCCAACCCAAATTACGGAATCTCTCTGCATGTCAAGATTTATGGTGTGGTACAGGTTTTTTCCTCGATAAACGTTGTGATCATCTCAATTCCACCATATGTCCCACTCCGAAGAGGTTTCCACCTCTTTCACCGCCCTACATGACATTAAAATGTATGGGTACAGCTATTCTTCACCCACTCCTTTAATTGGGAATCTATCATCTTTCCCATCTATAAGGTCCCTCAAATAGCAGGAATGCTATGTCCAAGGGATATCCTACCACTTGTCCAATGCCCTCTAGGATGTTGAGCAACAAATTGATTTAAGTCTTGCATTGCAAATATGGTCAGTGGTCGATGCTCATTTGTTGTTCCCATTCTAGGTCACTATAAGGACGCTGTGTTTCGAACATGGTCCACAACTATCCTTGTTGGGACCACCCCATGATTCCCCAAACATTGAGTGGAGTGGTTCATTCTACCCCATTATATATCCAAGCGACAAACTCTCATCGGGCGATGCGAGTCACTAGACCCATGTATGGAAGGGAGAACCGAATTCAGCCCCTTGTTTTCCCACACCAAGAACTACTCGCGTGGGCTTAGGAGTGGTGATGAGGTGGTAATCACACAAGAGGTCGTATGGCTACCATTGTTTGAGACTCCTTGCCTCAGGCCCCTTTTCCATTTGAGACTCATTGGCCCTTTCTGGACCATAGCCCAATTTCCCATTTTAGGGTTGTGTAGTGTGGACCAGACATATGGCCGCATTCATTTCGGGCTATTTCGTTGTGCCACACATATCCCCTTGAGACATCCTTCCCTTTATTTAGCATCCATACAGCGATCACAATCACTGTTAAGCATCATGTGCCCTGTATATGGCCCCAGTCCCAAGTCTTAACTCTTACGGGATTGTACGGTGTGGTATGGGATTATGTCTTCATTCATGTCGGGTTACTTGCCACACCATACACCCCCCTTTTTTGGGTTACCATAACCCTTTTTGAATCTCTTCCAGAATTATATTTTACTTGATTTACATCCTTATGGGATAACTAGGACAGCTTGAGCATCTTGTCTTCAGGTTCATCCCCAACATGGCCCCTTGACCCTCATTCCCCCAGAGAGAAGATTATATGGTGTGGTATGGTATTATGTCCTCATTCACATGGGGTTAATCACCATGTCTACACCTACCCTGTTTGGGGTATCTTACACCTTTCTTCATCCTTACTACAAGACATTAAACTCCACACTGGTCGGGCCTTTCTGACCGAGGCCCACCCTCAGGCCCCCAGCCATTTCCTACCCCTTGTCCTTCTTAGGACCTAGACCATGTTCTTATGGGATTTTACGGTGTGGTATGGGATTATGTCTTCATTCATGTTACGTTACCCGCCTTTCCGTACACATCCCGGGAAGAGATAATTTTTCTATACTCGTCATCACTGCAAGAAGATGAACTGCACATTAATCCTTTCAAGAACTATGTGTGGCTTGATTCCCATCCTCATGGGATACATAGGACCGCCCGAAATTCTAGACTTTGGGTCAATCCCCATCTCTTAGAAATATCCCTTTCACATTTTCCCCTTAGCTACCCTTTACCGGGGAGGGGAGTATATGGTGTGGAGCGGGCTTATGTCCTCATTCACGTATGGTTTTAACGAACACACCATGTACCTCCCCCTCCTAAGTGTTCTCTATCCCCTTATTCTGTACTCATACCTTCAAATTGGTCACTCTCATGTTTAGAACCCTCACCGCCCCACTCTGGTGATTCACCAACCCCTCTAAGAGTACTCTGGTTCAGTGTTTGGAGTGTCAAATTTTATGTGGACATGCTTTCGCCCATTTTTCAGGCTTCATGTTCCCCTTCATTTGAAATTACATAATCTTCAACACCCGAGGGGATCCCCAAATGGCATGGATTCTAAGACTAAGGTTTCTCCTACCATCACGGGCCATCATCCTTTAGGGTTTCCAAAAAAAATTGATCCAAGTCCCGTATTCCGAATATGGTCAGTGGACGATGTTCATATATTATTCCTCATTACAGGATAACGTGATATGTGTGAAATTTTTCGAACACGGTCAATAGTCTTCCTTCATCTTCATGCCAGCACCATTATATTTTAAATTTTGGTAACATGATTCACATAAATGTCAACCCCATAATGTCTAAGTGGAATTTTGACACTCCAAACACTCTCTCTCAGTGCGCATTTTCACGTTAGGAGGACCAAGACGTGGTAAAGGCATCATTTGAGGCTATGCAATGACTTCCCTTCTCCATGATCCGAGATCGAAGACCATAAACAAATATCTCTTTTAGAACTATCTGTAAATGAATTCCCATCCTTATAGAATTTGTAGGAACACCCAGACATCTCATGGGTCCAGCTTAATTGAGAGCTAGTTTCTTCGGCCCCTTTACCCTTTTACCTTTATTTTGTTTCCATGGCCAGAGGTCTCTTTCATATAATCGTGTACAATGTGGTATTGGATTGTGACCTCATTCACATGGGTTATGTTTTATTTCATTGTGAAAATTCCCCATTTAGCCTCGTCTCTACTATGTATGTGCTGCATGACGTTAAAATTCACACCTGGTCCCATCACATGACCTTAAATTGTGATATTAACATCCTTTCCACACGATGAAAAACAACACTGCATTGTGATGTCCTCACTCAAGGGGACACAATTTTTGGCATCGATCACATTCCATACCATTTTTCAATGCTTGTATACAGCTTGATTATTGTGGTGATGCTGATACTATCTATCCTAGTCCTGTCACGTCACAAAAAACCATTAAACTTAAATTAAAAACAAGATACATCAAATACTTCTTCTTTTGGTGTGAGGGAGACACCCACATGCCACTTTTATCCCTTGAACTAGTACCTTACTTTTCCGCCCCATTAAACAACGCATGTCTTGATTCACATCCTCATGGGATACATAGAGACACTTGGGAATTTCTCCTCAGGGCGTCCCCCAGGAATCATAACACCTATTCCTTTTCATTTCTAGCCCACTGTTCTGACCCCTTATGGTGAACTGTGTAACTACAGCTTTGCCCTGAACATTGTAACGCCCCGACCCTAGTTACCCAGAGTCGGTGCATTATTACATAACATTGGCATGATCACAAGAAAGATCAAATCTCGAAAGACCGATTGGTTTAGTAGCCTTGGAAACACTAGATATATTCATAAGTCTTACATTGCATCATAAAATGAAAAACTACTACAACAACATATTGTCTCCATAATCCACACTCATATCCCCACATAATATCCCTACAGTTCATTCATAATTTACTTCTTCACTTCCTGGGAAAAATAAAACATAGAAAAGGGGTGAGCTCAAATGCCCAGTAAGGATAACAATATAGTGGAAACTTTCATAAATAAGAATAAACATTTAAGGCAAAGTATAACTAAAACAAAAGACCTTCAAACTTGAACTTTCAACATAGTATGGCATAAATAAAATGAAATAATTCCATTTACTTATTCACATGGATATTCTACTAATCGAATAATCACATGAAAAATCAATAACCACTTTCATAATGATGGAATGCATAATGCTGAACATTAATTTCTTTGTCAAGGCCTCATCCCAAGACCTAGGGGCTAACTGTAACCGGAACCCAACCCGGAGTCCCTCTAATAACCGGACACCAACCCGGAGTGCCTCTAATAACCGGACACCAACCCGGAGTTCCTATAATAACTGGAGACCAAACCGGAGTTCCTCTAATAACCGGAGACCAAATCGGAGGGCTTACTTTTACCGGTCCCCAACCTGGAACATACTTGTCTAACACAATAATCTGAATGAAAGGTTGAAATATAACATAAACATTCGGATTACAAATAACTTATGAAATTTCAATACTCTAAACAAAAACCATGAGTGACATAAGAATAACTTATCCACAGTAAAAAATATCACAAAACCTTCAATAAAATATGGATGTTTTGTATCATAATAAATCAACTTCAAATAAGCTTAAAACCCATCAAAGGATGTTGACATAGATGAGATAAAGACTATTTTAGAAAAATATCTCTTTCTATTTTGAAATCATTTAAGAGTATTATATTTATGGAATAATTTTTTTTTTTTGAAAATATTCTTATTATCTTGTAAGGGAAGCTTCGACGATTTTATAACGGCGGAAAATAGCCGCACCCGCCATATAAGTTAAAAAAACATTCTTACCTTAATTTTATCGAAAAGGTTAAAAAGTGCCTTGTTTGGAAAACGACGGAAAGATTCCTTTATAAACCACTTATAAAAAGTAAAACAAGGGTATAAACGACTTTAAACCATATTCTTGTAAATAGTAAAAATGTTTTGAAATACATTTTGAAGAAACATGGATGTGGATAATAAAGAGATCCCAGTAGATTATTACATATAAACAACCTCGGATAATGAAGAGATTTTGAAATAACCCTTACCAATTTGGTAACTTATGAAACATACAACCCATGAAAGAGGTATCATACAATGAATATGTAAATACACATAAATTAGGGTGTATTACACAAAGAATATAATTATGGGTAGTACATACACCACACAAAAGGTGATGGTGGCAATATGGCATGAATCTCATGGGAATAAGGAGTGAGATGAAAACCCCTTACCTTGTAATTTTCCTTGGTTGGGGTAGGTTAACCTCCTGTATAATGGTGAAATAATTTTTATTAAATTATACAAGAATCATATATATTAATATGATATCATATATGATCTTTTAATATTGATTTGATAATAATATCTTAGTATTATCGTTGTTTCGGGTGATAACTTACTCATTTTCTTTTATATGTTTTGTTACATAAGACGTGTTTGTTATGGATAGGTTGTATCTTATTCATATCCAGAATGATATCAAGTCCTTAAACATCATTTTTAAATCATCAAATGATAATTATACTTTAATGGATATGATGGAGAATGAATCTCATCGCGTTCGTGGAGACGGTAGTCCGTACGTACGCACGAGCGACAATATCATTCTTTTGAAATAAAATATAAATGGTTGTTATATCATATATACAGAATCATTAACATGTTATATTTATTATTTACATTAGTTACATATCATTATTATACCCATCCAAATAATAATATATTGAATAACAATTACACCACGACGTGGAGACGGTAAGCCGTACGTACGCACGTATGGTGACATGTTATTCAAAGGGTGGATAGAATACTGAATATGGTTGTAACATATTTATAATAACATCACATTATATATATGATACTGGAGTTATTATTTTAGAATGGTAATAACAAAGGAAGAAGAAGTGGAAGAAGAATGGAACTTGGAAAAGGGTGGTGAAATCATTACCTCTTCTTCGGGTTCTTCCATTTGATTTGATCAAAAGGGCTCCTTAGGTTGGCTTTCTAACCAGAATAAGGCCTCTAGGTTGTATTGAGGGAAGTTGGGAGAGTATTTGGGCAGAGTTTGGCCAAACCAAAAGGCTTTTAAGGTGTGAAGAAATGAGAAGGAGGAGTGCCCTTTTATAAGAGTGGTGAGGGGCACCTTTGGAAAAGCCAGAGATATTAGTTTACAATAAATTATATTCGGTTTCCAATGGCTCCAAAGTTGATTATTTAAATTTTAAGGTGGGGATGGGTCAAAAACAACTCAACCAATAGAATTTAGACCGATTTGGGTACTTATATTAACATTATCTTTAAGTATTAACTCTAAGCTAATTAGTTTCACTTTTACAATGTCTCTTTGTATTTTTATATAATATGGATAATAAACTTACTATATACATCCAAGAGACCCCCAAGTGGTCCATTAATGATGCAACTATCATGATATAAGTCTCTTTTCCGAACCTTATATTTTTAGGAATTTAATATCAATTAATAATATTATATTTGTTTTAAGAACTCTTTTATGTCAATTTTGACACTATTCAATAGTTGATTTTTTTGAAACTCATAACAGATTGATTACTTAGAAAAAAGTAAATTAAATCAATACTAATATATCATATTATCCTAGAAAATTTGTTTAATTAATTAAAAGTTTCATATTTTATTTATTTGGGTATTTATAATATCAATTATTTTAATTTTTCACTATTATAGTAATTAATTCATCATCATTGTGTCATAAATAAATTAAATTATATAATGTCTAAAAATTATAAATAAAATATAATTATGTATGAAATATTTTTATCTTTCTAATGAATATTTATAATCTAAAATCCAATATATATAACCCTATATAAACATTGTTTTTCTAAAAGATATATGCTTGTGTCATTTTTGTATTCATTTTAACTTAATTAAAATAAAGTGTCCCTATCACCTACAAGTGGCACCATGGGGTCCCAAAATCGACCCAAAGATACCTATGGTCGAACATGTATCAACCAATAAGGCTAGGACACGTTTTAGGGTAATTTAGTATTATTATAATATTATTTTTTAACCCTTATTTACCGGATTTACCCTTAACCATGGTAAATAAAATATTTACCGCAGTAATCATTTAAAATGTCTAAAAATAAAAGTTACCTATTTACACAATTTGAACATCCTGATTCCAAATATGGAATCCATTTTTCTAAATTCAAAACACAGAATTTGCATAAATTAATTTAAAATTAATTCCCGCTGTCAAAACAAAAAGCGTGTTTTTAAGAGATAATAACTATCAAAAGATTGACACTTGTTTATGTTCGGTTTAATTGTAAAATTATGTCCAACGACCAAAATTATATTAAATGGTAAAAATATATTCTAAATATACTTTAAAACCACTAAAATTCAAAATTTATCACTATTAATTATTTTGATTAAAAAATTTGTTTTAAATTAAAATTTAGTAATTTTCACTATTCATCAAAATATGAAAGTTATCCGAAATGTACCAAAATTTCACCTTAGGCTAAATTTGATACTCTGAATCCAAAAATGAAGTCCATTTTGAGAGATAAAATTTCTAAAATTTTAAAAGGTAGGTATTACTATTCATAACGCCAAGTTTGATTGGTTGTGGTGTGTTAGAACTCGAAGTTGCGTACAACACACGCTACTATATTATTCAAAGGAAAGCGTGCCATGGAAGCTTGGGATGTTTCATTTTAAATTTTTGATGTCCCCATTTAGTCAAAAGTTTAAAATATTGTATTTAAAAAGGTTTCACTATTACAAGTTGATAAAAGTGCAATACTGAAAATGAATCTGTTCTTGCATTATGTCTAAGAAACTCATAATTTGGATTCTAAAATTATAAGGATTATATAAAGTTTAAAATTTAGTTAATACTATTCATAACATCTTTTGAATGGCTTTTTTTGGGTAAGTCGTGGTGAAATTGAACTCGGTGTTCTGTGTAGTCCAAGTTATTGAATTATTTTGAAGAAATAACACACTATGAATTCTTGGGGTGTTACATTCTCCCCTCCTTCAATAAATTGCGTCCTCGCAATTTGAAATTGTTCTTCGAAAATAAAAGGTTGAAAATAGAAAATATATTTGTGGGAAAACCCACATCGGAAATTAGGTTACTAAAATTTAGTCTTAATGTGAGGAAAAGAGAAATGAAAGGGTCACCACCAAATTATGATCTCGATTAGGAGAACATTGGTGTAAATTAGAGACATATAATTGGAGGAAAAACGTAAATATTTATAGGTAGTGATTGAGGTCATCAATCACAAACAAGTATAAAATTGAGGTCCTTAAACTCATCAATCTATGATGATTTGAAATACCATCGGTTAAACAAAACATAGGGTATCGGGATAACACATTTTTGACGTTTTTAAATATCTTAGTTGAAATCCCACATCGAAAAATGAATTAATGAGGCCTCTATTTAAAATAAAGAGTGGAAAGTATGAAGATTACCAAAAATAACACATACTAGGGTTCCATGTAGGAAAATATGGATATGGAAGAGAAATCTAACCATCAATTATCTGATGGAGAGTGGTAGAGAACATAGCTATGAAAAGGCCAACAATCCCAAAGCCATAAACTAGTGATGATTTAAGGTACCATCTAGGACAACATTTTTGATCTTAGTTCCTTTTCTTAATATTGAGGAATTTATTTATGAGATTGGCTAAGATCATAAGGAGATATACTTACTTTATAATTAGAGTTTTATCCATTAATAAATTTATACCACAAACTCATCTTTCACTCTAAAAGATAATAGAACGTAAAAAAATTTCTATTTATAATATTCGTATAGGGTTACAAAATAAATGAATTTATAATTCATCTACCAGATCTTTTTTAAAAAAACTACATTATTTAATCTAGGACATATCGTGGGCCAGTGGTAGGTGATACACCCTTGTCGCCCTTCGGTTGCGGGTTCAAGTCTCGCAGCCTTGCCGGACACGACGGGTTTCCGCCCGACCTCCAGGTTGTCCTTTTATGGCAATCCAAAATAATCCAAACTAGAACTATCCAAAATACTTCTGTCCAAACTCACAGTCCAGCATTTATATGGAAGGTAAACATAATGTAGATCCTTTTTACCCCGTAATAGCATATGAATACCTTCATCATGTATTCTTTTAATACACTGAAACATCCTGAATTACCATATTCCTTATTGATTACATTCATGCTCCCTTATTCCATATAGAATGATGGATATACTTCATCAATCCAAAAATGTTTTAAACCCCAACAATGATGGAATATACAAATCATTAATCAGTTCCAAGGTAGTCAAGAATATCCATTATAATTTATCCAAAACAATCATGTATTATTCCAAAATCACTACCTCGGTATCAGAACTATATTATGGTTTATCATTCTCTCAAACATATATTTTCAAAAAATTTATCCTGCTATTGAGTCACTTTTCTTTTTTCCACACAATCTCAAGTCCTTAATGAAATAGTACTGCAGTACAATCCTTATATACTACATAATTATTATAACAAGTACATTGTTGATACAACACTCAATTGACATAATCAACATAAGAACTCTAATCATTCCTCTTCATCTGTGGTAGTATCATAACTTGATTATTATCCAATAGCATCATTTGCGGCATAGTCTGATGACTGGGACATAGGTTCGCGTAGTGTCCAAACTCCTTGCAGATGAAGCATTGTACATTTGAAAACATTTTCATACCCTTGCAGTCACGTACTTTGTGCCCTTTTCCTCCACACTTATAACAAACTCCCATTCCTTTCAGGCAAGTTCCAGGGTGTTTCTTCCCACAGTTATCACATATGGGAAAATTCATCTTTTTCTTCTTCCCTTTATCCATCTTTCTCTCTTCCATCCTTTTCTTCTCTTGCTTCCCTTCAAATCCATAGGACTCAGTAAACTCATTACTTATCTTATCAACACATGATATTATTTCTTCATATGATGATAATACATGCGAGACTATTTCTCTTATAAATTCTGGCTTAAGACCATGAAATATATCATCCTTCTTTCTCTTTGTATCATGTGCATTGCTGGATTTCTCATTACTTCTACTGGGCACCATTTCTAAACAATGGCATACACTAGATTAGTTTATGAATAACAATACCTAATCCCAAACTTGTGAAACACATAAAATAAATTAAATAGTTTATGGATATAATCCATAATCATAAAAATGTCTCTTTTGAGGAAGTATATACTCATAAACCCTTCATAATGATTTGTAAAGAAAATGAGAGTTATCCTAAGCATATCCCTCGGGAGTGTCGTAACCAAGAGTGCAGCAAGGCCCGTTGTCGTGCACCAGTTCCCATTTGAGTCTAGCTCAAAGCGGTGTTTTTGGGTTTTACCCCTAGGTACATCTGTGCCAGAGCTGCCTCTACCTGCTCGTATCCAGACAGGGATGTATTGCTCGGAAAACTCACAAAATCTCTACAATACCAAAATTCTAGGAAGTTCTTCTATACTAATCCTCAAAATTCATCTTAAATCTATGTGCTCTAATCAGAGTTTATCTAAATCTATCTTCCAAGGTTTGTACTAAACTTCCTCTGATACCAACTGTAACGCCCCGACCCTAGTTACCCAGAGTCGGTGCATTATTACATAACATTGGCATGATCACAAGAAAGATCAAATCTCGAAAGACTGATTGGTTTAGTAGCCTTGGAAACACTAGATATATTTATAAGTCTTACATTACATCATAAAATGAAAAACTACTACAACAACATATTGTCTCCATAATCCACACTCATATCCCCACATAATATCCCTGCAGGTCATTCATAATTTACTTCTTCACTTCCTGGGAAAAATAAAACATAGAAAAGGGGTGAGCTCAAATGCCCAGTAAGGATAACAATATAGTGGAAAATTTCATAAATAAGAATAAACATTTAAGGCAAAGTATAACTAAAACAAAAGCCTTTCAAACTTGAACTTTCAACATAGTATGGCATAAATAAAATGAAATAATTCCATTTACTTATTCACATGGATATTCTACTAATAGAATAATCACACGAAAAATCAATAACCACTTTCATAATGATGGAATTCATAATGCTGAACTTTAATTTCTTTGTCAAGGCCTCATCCCAAGACCTAGGGGCTAACTGTAACCGGAACCCAACCCGGAGTGCCTCTAATAACCGGACACCAATTCGGGGTGCCTCTAATAATCGGACACCAACCCGAAGTTCCTCTAATAACCGGAGACCAAACCGGAGTTCCTCTAATAACCGGAGACCAAATCGGAGGGCTAACTTTTACCGGTCCACAACCCGGAACATACTTGTCTAACACATTCATCTGAATGAAAGGTTGAAATATAACATAAACATTCGGATTACAAATAACTTATGAAATGTCAATACTCTAAACAAAAACCATGAGTGACATAAGAATAACTTATCCACAGTCAAAAATATCACAAAACCTTCAATAAAATATGGATGTTTTGTATCATAATAAATCAACTTCAAATAAGCTTAAAATCCAACAAAGGATGTTGACATAGATGAGATAAGGACTATTTTAGAAAAATATATCTTTCTATTTTGAAATCATTTAAGAGTTTTATATTTATGAAATAAATTTTTTTTTGAAAATATTCTTATTATCTTGTAAGGGAAGCTTCGACGATTTTATAACGGCGTAAAATAGCCGCACCCTCCGTATAAGTTAAAAAAACATTCTTACCTTAATTCTGTCGAAAAGGTTAAAAAGTGCCTTGTTTGGAAAACGACGGAAAGATTCCTTTATAAACCACTTATAAAAAGTAAAACAAGGGTATAAATGACTTTTACCCATATTCTTGTAAATAGTAAAAATGTTTTGAAATACATTTTGAAGAAACATGGATGTGGATGATAAAGAGATCCCAGTAGATTATTACATATAAACAACCTCAGATAATGAAGAGATTGTGAAATAACCCTTACCAATTTGGTAACTTATGAAACATACAACCCATGAAAGAGGTATCATACAATGAATATGTAAATACACATAAATTAGAGTGTATTACACAAAGAATATAATTATGGGCAGTACATACACCACACAAAAGGTGATGGTGGCAATATGGCATGAATCTCATGGGAATAAGGAGTGAGATGAAAACCCCTTACCTTGTAATTTTCCTTGGTTGGGGTAGGTTAACCTCATGTATAATGGTGAAATAATTTTTATTAAATTATAAAAGAATCATATATATTAATATGATATCATATATGATCTTTTAATATTGATTTGATAATAATATCTTAGTATTATCGTTGTTTCGGGTGATAACTTACTCATTTTCTTTTATATGTTTTGTTACATAAGACGTGTTTGTTATGGATAGGTTGTATCTTATTCATATCCAGAATGATATCAAGTCCTTAAACATCATTTTTAAATCATCAAATGATAGTTATACTTTAATGGATATGATGGAGAATGAATCTCATCGCCTTCGTGGAGACGGTAGTCCGTACGTACGCACGAGCGACAATATCATTATTTTGAAATAATATATAAATGGTTGTTATATCATATATACAGAATCATTAACATGTTATATTTATTATTTACATGAGTTACATATCATTATTATACCCATCCAAATAATAATATATTGAATAACAATTACACCACGACGTGGAGACGGTAAGTCGTACGTACGCACGTATGGTGACATGTTATTCAAAGGGTGGATAGAATACTGAATATGGTTGTAACATATTTATAATAACATCAAAGTATATATATGATACTGGAGTTATTATTTTAGAATGGTAATAACAAAGGAAGAAGAAGTGGAAGAAGAAAGGAACTTGGAAAAGGGTGGTGAAATCATTACCTCTTCTTCGGGTTCTTCCTTTTGATTTGATCAAAAGGGATCCTTAGGTTGGCTTTCTGACCAGACTAAGGCCTCTAGGTTGTATTAAGGGACGTTGGGAGAGTATTTTGGAAGTGTTTGGCCAAACCAAAAGGCTTTTAAGGTGTGAAGAAATGAGAAGGAGGAGTGCCCTTTTATAAGAGTGGTGAGGGGAAAAAGCTAGAGATATTAGTTTATAATAAATTATATTCGGTTTCCAATGGCTCCAAAGTTGATTATTTAAATTTTAAGTTGGGGATGGGTCGAAAACAACTCAACCAATAGAATTTAGACCGGTTTGGGTACTTATATTAACCTTATCTTTAAGTATTAACTCTAAGTTAATTAGTTTCACTTTTACAATGTCTCTTTGTATTTTTATATAATATGGTTAATAAACTTACTATATATATCCAAGAGACCCCCAAGTGGTCCATTAATGATGAACCTATCATTATATAAGTCTCTTGGCCGATCCTTAGATTTTTAGAAATTTAATATCAATTAATAATATTATATTTGTTTTAAGAACTCTTTTATGTCAATTTTGACACTATTCAATAGTTGATTTTTGTGAAACTCATAACAGATTTATTACTTAGAAAAAAGTCAATTAAATAAATCCTAATATATCATATTATCCTAGAAAATTAGTTTAATTCATTAAAAGTTTCATATTTTATTTATTTTGGTATTTATAATATCAATTATTTTAATTTTTCACTATTATAGTAATTAATACATCATCATTGTGTCATAAATAAATTAAATTATTTAATGTCTAAAAATTATAAATAAAATATAATTATGTAGTAAGTCTTTTTATCTTTCTAATTAATATTTATAATCTAAAATCCAATATATATAACCCTATGTAAACATTGTTTTTCTAAAAGATATATGCTTGTGTCATTTTTGTATTCATTTTAACTTAATTAAAATAAAGTGTCCCTATCACCTACAAGTGGCACCATGGGGTCCCAAAATAGACCCCAAGATACCTATGGTCGAACATGTATCAACCAATAAGGATAGGACACGTTTTAGGGTAATTTAGTATTATTATAATATTATTTTTTAACCCTTATTTACCGGATTTACCCTTAACCATGGTAAATAAAATATTTACCGCAGTAATCATTCAAAATGTCTAAAAATAAAAGTTAACTATTTACACAATTTGAACATCCTGATTACAAATATGGAATCCATTTTTCTAAATTCAAAACACATAAGTGGCAGAAATTAATTTAAAATTAATTCCCGCTGTCAAAACAAAAAGCGTGCTTTTAAGAGATAATAACTATCAAAAGATTGACACTTGTTTATGTTCGGTTTAATTGTAACATTATGTCCAATGACCAACATTATATTAAATGGTAAAACTATATTCTAAATATACTTTAAAACCACGAAAATTCATAATTTATCACTATTAATTATTTTGATTAAAAAATTTGTTTTTAATTAAAATTTAGTAATTTTCACTATTCATCAAAATATGAAAGTTATCCGAAATGTACCAAAATTTATCCTTAGGCTAAATTTGATACTCTGAATCCAAAAATGAAGTCCATTTTGAGAGATAAAATTTCTAAAATTTTAAAAGGTAGGTATTACTATTCATAACGGCTAGTTTGATTGGTTGTGGTGTGTTAGAACTCGAAGTTGCGTACAACACACGCTACTATATTATTCAAAGGAAAGCGTACCATGGAAGCTTGGGATGTTTCATTTTAAATTTTTGATGTCCCCATTTAGTCAAAAGTTTAAAATATTGTATTTAAAAATGTTTCACTATTACAAGTTGATAAAAGTGCAATACTGAAAATGAATCTGTTCTTGCATTATGTCTAAGAAACTCATAATTTGGATTCTAAAATTATAAGTATTATATAAAGTTTAAAATTTAGTTAATACTATTCATAACATCTTTTGAATGGATTTTTTTTTTGGGTAAGTCGTGGTGAAATTGAACTCGGTGTTGTGTGTAGTGCAAGTTATTGAATTATTTTGAAGAAATAACACACTATGAATTCTTGGGGTGTTACAAACATGTTTGGGATGCCCCACGATGACATTGGGAAGTGACATCTCCCTTGTCATAGAGGTCCTATCTTAAATTAGTAATGATCCATGATTAGATTGATGCACCCATCTAATGTGATTCCACCATGGTGGTGTAATTTCGAGAGTGTTTCATTCTGTTCGAACAAACCATCACTCCCGATTCCATGCTTTGCATGCCCCTTATTCAGAACTTCATCCTATTTCATGTCTAAGGGATCCCCCTAAAATTATGGATCATTGGCATATGGACCTCCTATTATCCTAGGCCAATGTTCCAGAAGGCTAATAGGTGACATTTTTATTTAGGCCACGTGTTTCAAACGTGGTCGGCGGTCGACCCTCATTTTCTATCATCATTCCAGGATAACACTATAAGGATATTGTGTTTTGAATGTAGTCAACAGTTATTATTTATTATCATGCCACCCCCATAGTATGTTTAATCCCAGGGATCATGATTCACACCTTCCATTCCCATCTTTTCAGATTGATTCCAAAGCCCTTGGTGTTACCTCGTTCGTGCACATGAGCACACTGGTAAAATGGTTTTTTTGGCTATTCTTAGAGATTCATTCTCTAGTCAGGATGTGCCCCTTTCATCATAGAAATCCAAGCTAGTTGTTCAAAACCTGGGTTCCTGAAACTTGTTTTTCAGTCCTACATATGGATGGGTTTGATAAGGTAGCCACCCATTGTTTCTCATATCAGGCCCGACCCACATGAGCTTAGGGAATGATCGATGGATACTCTATGAATATCACCAGAATGCATTAAACCATTACAAATAACAAAACTCATATAGTCTATGGAATCAGATGATAAAACAATGAAAGTAAGTTTGAGGATTAGTAATCATTATAGTACCCGAGGGTCATTACCCCCATGGACGGTTTAACGTTGTCAAAAGAGAATAGATGCTCCACAACATGCTTACCAGTGAAGTCCAAGATTTGATGTCGGCTATTCATCTCCTGCTCATCCATGGAAATAATGGGGCGCAATTCATTGGTTGTAATCTGGGCCCCCTCTATGTCTGTCTAAATGATGGTCATCTCCTCACAGTCTCCCTTCATTCCCTCTTCGGCCTCTACAAGATGATATTTCAGCTGTAATATGAGCTATGATTGTGCATCAAGGGAGTCGGAATGCTCATTCGCTAGGGCCTGTAGTTGTTGAACCTATTCTTCAGCCTCTTGAAGACTCTTTATGTTTTCTGCTTTCCTCTACTGTCAGCCCACACCAAGGCCATAGTCATACTCTCGAATCTTTTCTTCTATAAGATCTCGGATGATCATGTGTGGATGCTAGGTATCCACTCCCCCAGGACACAGTTTGCGTAGTCATGATTGAAGTCTATCCATCTCATCCAACCATAGTGATTAGAGGTGTCATCAGTGAAGTAGTTGAGCAGCTTCGACGATTGCCGACAGACTGTCTTGGTATCCTCTTTGTCAGAGGTTGTCTCATCCCATTCGGCACTATTGGAAAACTCATACACGGAGAATTCCCCCAGTAACTCTTCAGAAGGGTCCACAGCAGGTTTTTGATCAGGCATGGAGGGACCTGGACTATCTGATCAATCCTCATCATCAGATCCTACCACAATGATCTCGTATTCAGACCCGCTAATAATCCCACCAGTGATTAGAAGATGCGCTGCTTGGTCGGTTTGGTGCCCCACCTTCACAATCATCGACAATACTCTGGGAAGGATGCCGCAAGAAGCCCCGACCAACATCTCTGAGGCGGCACACCACATTTGATGAACTTTACGTGTAAAAATGGACATGGATGTTAGTAAGCATGGTTGGGGGATGACAGTTATAAAATTGGTAGAGGGGACTTATATTGATCAAATTCCTTGTCTCTTTCTTGGGTTTATGTCATCAGGACCCCGAAGAATGGCCCCCCTGTATATGGTTGGAAGGTATGAAAACTCCATAGGGGTCGCCTCAGGTATCCTAGACCTGCTGGATGCAAAAATAGCTATGGCAGCAGGTGTAGATCCTGAACATCCGGCATTTGCATTCATTGAAGGATGAGAAGGAGTTCTATGTATAAGACTCTCTTGTACGGTTCAGATGTTAGCAAGGAGTCCAGAATGGCCTCAAAGCAAGTCTCGGAGATGGATATTTCTGATTTTTTTCTCAAGGGACTATGCGAACCCTTCAAGATCTGAGTCCTGATCGCTAACTTCTCCCTCCTTCAACATACTCCCTCTCTCAGCCTTGTCTCCCTAGGAGGACTCTTCTAATTCTTCCGAAAGAGGGAAACACTCTATTAAATCAAGGGACAACAACTTCGGGGGAGTAGTGTTGTACAACAACACCTTGACATGGTCCATCATTGGACGAGGGGCACTCTAGGAATGAAAAATGTTCTACAGTTCTTCCTGGTACCACTCCGCCTCCGCCTGGGGCACCGCAAAACCGGCCTGGATAGGGCCAGTCCCCGGTAAATCCATCCTGAGATGGTTCCAAAGATGCCACAACTCTACAGGGCTAAAAAATTTCTCGTTGACTTCCCAGATGTCCCAGGCCTCCAGGAGGACATCATTCTTCGGCATGTCGATATGGCACAACTACTTCCCCGGAGCCTTGGTGGGTATCCTGTGGAATCCTCTTAGTGGACTCCCCTCTGGATGTCTTTGTTATTCTAGAACCTCTATGTCCACTACAACTGCTACAACTATGGCTTATGCCTCACCCGCAACTAGTGTGGGGCTCACCGCCATGACAGCCCCACCACCACGGGATGCCCTTTCTACCTTTCGGCCTCATCCCAATGGTCGGGTAAGTTCTCCATCACAGGACCAAATGGTTGGTTGCATCAGCATCTCCCCTAGATAAGACGCCTCCTAGATTATGGAATACTCATTCACTAGCCCATTGACAGTGATTGGTGGAGGCAATTCATTCCACATCTTTCCATATTCTCGTGTGAACATGAACCACATCTGCCTCATCACACATGGGTTTTCCTTGTGGCGCACCTCCAAATAGACCCACAACCTCAGTCTCTTAATATACCAGAATTTAATTACAAATCGGTGTGGGGTGTATAGCTCGCAAAGGGGCTCACAGTCGACAATATCCCCCAAAGACTCCACCTCAAAAGGCTAGGAGATATGCTCGGTGCTATTCTGTTCTCTATCCATCATCAGTGAATACCCCCATCAGCAATATAAATAGGTGACAATTTATCATTGCCTTTTTCCACACACAATTCAATACAAACAGTGTGGTCAACTTGGCTGAAAAGCTTCCCGCGACATTCAGGATTGATGGGCGGAAGTTCGATCCTGGAGGAGAAATAGGGTTCGGGTATTAGTAAACCCCTATGATATGTTCCGTTATCCACCCATACAGGTGGTGTAATAGCCCACATACCCTCCACGACCTTGTCCCCTCACCAATATGACACAACATCTTATACAGTTTGCAAGCATTGGTATCCCTAGGTTGACCCTCCCTCCTATTTCCAATGTGGAAACCATGATAAATGTGCTTGGGCATACTCCCATGTTGGTATCCCTCACTGGCAGGATCCAACCACAGATAAGTGTAGTGATAAATGCTTCCCGCCTGACTATTGGCCGCTACTGGGTGCTGATGCTAGACCCCCGGGTCTTCCACTATATTTCCTCCAAGAGATGATAGTATGAGTGATCCTTTCCCTGTTGAGCCCCCTTATGGAATGTTTTATGCCTCCCTGGAAACAATTGGTCTACTAGGAAATTAATGAACTACTTGAACCACCTCTTAATTTGGACATCTCTCACTACTTCTTTGTCCTCTCCCATCACTAGTTCTATCAATTTCATTTCCAGTCGTGACATCTACTCTGGATCCTCCCATGCACTCATTATAGGGAGAAATTGATCATACATAGCTCCAAGTATTGGGACCCCCAAAATCTGGTGGACATCCAACAAGATAATACTAACCTTCCCATGGTGTAAATGGAAGGTATTGGTCCTCGAAGACCACCTACTCAACATCTCCTACATTAGCTATTTTGGTTTATATATGTGGAATTAGGAGGACCAAGATGCCTCATAAAAACCCACTCTCCTCATCTCAACCCCAAACTCCTCACACGAGGCACCTACCGAGTAGGCCCAAGTCTAATCATCTGTGAAGTTGTCGCCCTGACATAGGTCCCATTCCTCGGACCACCCCTTCCTCGAGTTCCACAAAGCTACCTTCGTTATCATGTGGTACAGAATAGGAGACGTCTCTAGTTGCAACACCTTCCCATTAACGTTATTCAGGTTGTTGTATATGCATTCAGAAATGACGGGTGTGAAGTCTTCCTAGGCATGGCCATCAGTCTCTATAAACCATTGACGCTGGCACGACGTACTCTTGAAATTGTAAGCTAGTTCATCCCTACCTGCCTCAAGGATGAATAAATCATCCCTCAACCCGAATCCATACAAAGGAAACCTCTTATATAGTGGGTAGTTCATCTGGATCTCCAACAACACCACCACCAATGAATCATTGTCATAGTGGCTCTGGACTAACTCTCCTAGACCTAAACTGTTTGCCATCTCATCCCTCCAGGTGACATCTGCTAGAACACCCTAGAAAGATTCTTGAGGAGATATTTAGTCTTGGAACATGGATGATTTTCTAGTTGGTTCATGAAGCTCGTTCGCGGATAGTATTTGTGAAACCTATTCATGGTGTCATGCCTACGCCTTCAAGCACAATTTTGAGAATCCCTGATAGGGAGTAAAATACACACTATGTTCCACGAAGCGAAAACCTGGTTCGCGGATAGAAATCACAGAGTACGCGGAGCGACATGAATTGAGAGATAAATAAGACAATTTCATGGAGATGGGAAAGGAAAAAAGAAAGGTCCTATCCCCTTTATATAGGTGACGACCATCATAACTTCACAGTGCGTCCATTTCGCGTCGAGCTTCGCGGCACGATCGGCCTATGCATAGACTATCCACCTCCTGAGCCCTCTTCGTGATACAGCTTCATGAAGGACCAAGGATTTTGGCTATTGATCCTCAAACTTCGACCCTCAATTTCTCTACAGGTCCAATTCTTTGGGTGGAATTTTTTGGCACCAAAATGGGAGAAGAAGAAGAAGAAATGGAAATCCTAAAGGGGGTGCCTAGAGAAGACCATTCACGGAGCCCCAATCACACTATGCCTGTTGCGATCAAGGAGGTGGTAACGCTCCGTGAGAGCCTTTGACATTCGTGAGCCGCCACGGAGCATGGAGGAGGTAATGCTCTGTGAGCGCTTTTGATGTTCGCAAGCCCGCCGCGGAGCACGAAGGCGGTAACGCTCCGCGATCGCCTTTGATGTTTGCGAGCCCACTGTAGAGAAAAGAGGTGGTATGCTCCGCGACCGCATTTGATGTTAGCAATATAGCCGCGTAGTAAACAAATCAATGTTCACGTCGAGCAAGTGATTCTTCACAGCACCTATCCCTTATAAATACCAGCCTCCCCCCATGTTAAGGGGAAGGATCATCTGACCTTTCAACTGCCTAGATCTCAAATAACGAAGCACCTTCTTCTCTGCAAACAATGAGTTGTGCGAGGTATTTCTTCTCAATGAAGTGCCTCCCCCTCACCTTGTTTTAACCCCCTCATTTAGTAGGGATTACTTTCACAGAGCCTAAGTGTCTCCTTGAAGGTAGGGGATCCCCAAGAGGACCTGGTTCGTCGCGGAGCATTTATTCTTTGTGAAACACCCTTCTTGAACATGTGATCCACATGCTAAGGCGAGGTCATTGTACTCCATGAAGTAAATTTCTTCAAGATACCTTGTTACGTGAGGCACCTTTTCTCTGCAAGGCAGTGCTATAGGAATGCATTCCCACTTCATGAAGCACCTCCTATTTGCACCTCTTCCCTATTCATAGGCTAAGGCGCCCCACTTCTCGAAGCACACCCCTTCGTAAGTACACTCCGCCAAGCAGAGCAACAGATTTTCACAAGGCTCCTACCTATGGACTCTTCTACTTTGCAAATCCTTTTCCTGTGTGACCCTCCAACGTTGTAAGATGTGATTTCTAAGTCCCATAGACAATACTACCCATTCTGTTGCTTCGCCTTTGGCCTCTTCACATAGGCACACTAATGGCTATTGCTTCTTCAAATAGCCATGCTAACGTAGTCCCTCAAATTGTTCTCTCCCTAAAACCCCCTACCAACAGCATTTCCTATCCCCTATCTTCACTAAGGTGTAGAGGGTATCGGTTATGTATGTTATAGGGGTGCGGAGTAAACCCATTTCATTTGAGTTGCATGAAATTAAACTGACCAGAACCATCATCCTCAATACATGATGTTAAACTGTGACCTCACCCTATACCTCGCACATGGGGTGCCCCCACCTTGGACATTCTGCACGCCAACTGGTCTCCATGAGGATGAGATCTTCCCTCAGAGGGGGTGATATCCTCCTTATTGAAGTGACTTTTGTCTGTGGGGAAAGAGCGACCATATTGGATATTCTGCACGCCCAATCATCAGGTCTTTGTTGTCTCTTATTTCTCATACCGAGAATGACTCATGTGGGCTTAGAGTAAGAACTGACCCTGAAACCCACTTTTGGAAGCATAGAGTATAAACCCCACACCATCCAAACTATGAGGTCTTTGATCTTTTCCAAGGAGGGTGCATGGGAAGACCTCTTGAGGTTCAAGCCCACTGCCATCCATCGATCCCAACCTTCTTTACGTGAGTGCACCAAGCCCCACACAATCCGAACTACATGGACATTGATTTTTTCTAACATAGAGTACGTAGGAAGCCTCCACGAGGTTCATACCACTACCCCTAGGACCCCGGGTCCTCCTTCATGTCAGTTTAATGATCCTTATATACTATTAGGACTTTAATATTTTCTAAGGAAAAGTACATAGGAATCTTCCGTGAGGTTCAATCCCACCATCCATTGGTTGTCCCGACCCCCTTCACGCTGGTTCACCAACACCTTGGGCCACCACAGAGTGTAAGCCCCAAATTCCCTTGTCTAAACTACAAGGAATTTTATCATTTATAAGGAATAATACATAGGAAGCCTCCACTAGGTTCAATCCCACCATCCATTGGTTGTCCCAACCCCCTTCACGTTGGTTAACCAATAGCTTGGGCTGCCTCAGAGTGTAAGCCACAATTTCCCCCATCTGAACTATGAGGACTTTGATCATTGCCAATACATGGCATGTAGGAAGCCTCCATGAGGTTCAAGCCCACCATCCTCGAGGACCCCTAGTTCTTTTTCATGTTGTTTCACTGACTCCTTCCCAACACTCGAACTACATGGACTTTGATCCTTGTCAAGTCAGCGTACGTAGGAAGCCTCCATGAGTTTCTTTCCCAAAAACCAATTGTCCCGGCCACTTCATGTCAGTACACCACCATCCTGTATGACGTTAAACTATATTCCACTTGTTGATTCCCTATTCAATGGCAATACATTTTCACTCCATCCAGCAGTAAACCATTGTGATACTATTCAGCAGTAAGCAGTTGTGATCCTTATCAGCGGTAAGCCATTGTGATCCTATTCAGCGGTATGTCGTTGACATTCTTATCCAGTGGTAAGCTGTTGTGACCCCACCCAACAAAAATCTATTGAAATCCCCAATCAGCGGTAAGTCATTGTTAGATGAACAATGTGTTCTTTGATACCCTGCCATGGGGATACATAAGAAGCCTCTTCAAGGCTCAAGTCCAAAACCATTGTCATACTAATGGCGGTTCCATGACAAATTCCATCCACTTCATTCAACCCCTCCATCATCCATCCTGATTCCTACCCCGGCCACCACATCCCAGTTTGATCATGCCACCTCATACCCCATTCCCCCCAATAGTAGTCGAGAAGTCAACCACGTGTTGGCCCCAACATCATTGTTCCCTCTAGGGGATATACCCATCTGATCCACTCTAGTCAGTGTTCTGATCGGTCTGATCCATCTTCCCTAGATGTTAAACATGCGGCAAACCCAGTGTTAAACATGGGAAGATGAGGAAAAAATCATATACATTCACATGGAATATAATTCCTCGCATTCGACATGGGATTCCTCAGGCTTATGTTCCCTCAAGAAGACCTATAATAAGGTACATAAGATAGACGCACCAGAGTCCTAGTGCCTAGACATGCCAGTGATTCCCAACATGACTACTCCCCTAACCGAAGGTGGCTATCCTGACCGGACCCCTTTGAATTTCTCGACAGAAGCAGTGTAATTAACTGGTCTCCATGAAGATATGGTGCTAGGAAGAGTTTCATGAAAAACGTATTAAATCTATAAGGGGTACCTGAACTTGGTGATGAGTTCCGATGAAGAATCGAAGGAAGGAAGAATCGGCATCCCATAATCCCAGTAAGATCAAGGAGAAAACATCCCTGAATAAGTGATAGATTCTGCCCACCTTTGGAAAGTGAGAATGGGGGGCAATATACAGTGTCTCCATCCCCCCAAAGGAGACAGATGTGCGCGCCCAGATGAAAGCATCGAAAATACAAAGAAATGTGATTTCATTGTAAATTGATTCTTATTTCTAGTTCTAAAGACCATTTGGTACCTTTTTCTGTCATTTGGAAAAATATTGAGGATTCTTATCTTCAAATTACCAATTGGAAATTTTATTTACTTATTAGAATTTGGTTTGGATCGCTCATGATGTGTAGGTTTAGTTGGACACATTGAAAAAATAATCCATTTGATAAGCACCCTTATGGATGTCCTCCAGATTGTGTGGGTCTCTACATGGAGGGTGTCGGGGAGTGGGAAAGGAAGGCACATTGAAATCAATGTTAGTGTCTAGCATGTTATAGCCCCTAAGATTATCTTTTATACTATTGTAATGGAATCCTAAATATAACATAATGGGTTGATATATGGTTACAATATTACTCTCAATGAGATAGAGTATATCCCCTTGGTAGGAAATACTCCATGGTTGGAGAGCCATTGGTGATAGGTGATTAGTGCATCTAGGATTGTTATAGACTATAGGAACCATCTTATTTCAGTTCATGGTTTCAAACTGTGTGAGTCTAGTGTCATATATATGGATGTCAGGTACATTCCCATGACTATAATCTTGTATGTTCTTATATTTATTTAGGGATTTTTGTACTTTTTTTTGTTGTATATTGTCATATTTACTCATGATGATTTTTTAATCTTTTAATTGGTTACTTTATTGGGATTATAACTGATGTTCAGTTTATATTTCCCATGATATTCTCTCACATGATTCATCAAAATCTTATTAGAATTGGGTTGTCAAAACTATGTTTTTAAATAGAAATTTTTTTTAAAGGGAAGCCCATATTTTCAATAAAATAGGGTTTTGGGAAAGATATATTTATTTTATTAAATGTTAAAAACTTATTTTCGATTTTTATTTCGAACCAATGTTTATAAACTGTTTTGGGAAAAAGTCATGCATGGATTTGGTTTTTCATACCTACTGATCTATTGTGTACTCACACCCTACTTGTGTCACATGGAATCGGTAGACGAATTTTTTTGAGTTTCATGTTCCCATTTAGGTTCACACATGGAATGGGTTAGTCTTGAGGATAGTGGTGATCAAGAGGAAATATGGAGATTGATATGGTTCTACTTTGGTTTTTTACATCTCTATCTAGATCATATTTATCTTTATTTATGTTTATTATCTTATTTGATCTTCCTTTTATATTGGATTCTCTATTTTGGGTTTTTTTGTGGTTAATAGGATAAATATCCCCAAATGATACATTTTTGATGCCCTAACACTTTTTATCATCTCATGGGAATCAAGGATTCACTTAATGAATTTCCATTTACTAGGTCAATTTTATGGTTTGGTGTAAACTTGGGATAGTTGATGACATAATTATATCAGATGTCCCTTGGTTATTTTGGGGCTTAGTGGATTATAAATGGGATTTTTGAAACTCAAGTAATTGTATTATGAAGAATTTTTTTATTTCATACACCTCTAGAGCCTTGAGTTTTCAAGAATAGTTGGGGTTTGGGTCTTTGTTTTTATTTTAGGTTTATGCATATAGCACTTTTCTTGGACTGATGAGTTTTGGTAATTTTTAGGATGATAATATATATGACCTTATTTCATATAGTGACCATTCAATATATTGTGATCTATTTGGATCTTAAGTTCATCGTCCCATATAAATCTAGTAGATGGTGCGCGCTTAGTACATGATCTACTAAACAATGTGTCAAAGTGATGAAAACACACTATTTACCATTTTGATAAGTTTTATGCGAGTGATGTTTTGTTTGATCTTGTAAGGCATAAGTGTATTTGGAAAAGAAAATGATTTTTGAAAATTGTTTTCTTTTAAAAGGGGATTCATTTCTATTGGGATTTTTGAAATCAAAGGGAATGTGATGGTTATGTTTTTTGATTTTGAAATTGGTTAATCTGGAATGGGTTTTTCCAATAAAACTTTAAATTGATATTGTATGTGAACTTTATTCTCATTATTTGATATTTATTTCAATTGTAGAGTAGTTTTGAATTTGAAATGGGGCGTTTCAATTTAGAAAAGTGGGATTTTGGTTCTGTTTTGTAGTTTTTTTTTGTATATGATCATGATATTTTTTTGAGGTGTTGTTTTGGTTGATTTTGGTTTGATGTTTATTTGGTTTTGTATTTTTATTTTATTTATTTTGTAAAATATTGAAGGTCATGATGTTTTCATAAAAGTCTTTTCTTGAAGTGAATTATACCCAGACTCCTAATTGATTGGTAGAACCATGTTATTATGAATTGTTGGTTATATTTCATGGTGATCAAGGTCTACCAGAGGCTTTGATGTGGCTTAAGAATATTTAGAGTTATTTCAAGGCATTGAAATATTTTAAATCATTAAGGGTGTTCATTGTATTAGGAATATTTGAGGGACTAGGTTCGGAATATTGGAATATGATCTCTCCCTCTAAATTGCAATTTAGGATGTGTTGGGAGTTTTTTAGGACTACTTTAATCCAATGGTTTGTATCATAGAATGTGAAGGTGATTAAACTAGTAAAGCTAATGGGTATTTAACAAGGTTAGTGAATAATGAATCCCTATGTTGACCATTTCATGGAGATGGTCCTATTTTATTTAAAAATGGAATCAACTCATATATTGAATGGAAATTTGATTACATGGGGTTTCCATCCAGATATCCATGATCAAGTTACCTCCTTATTGAAATATTTCTTTGTGAATTCTGTGGATAAGGTATTTATGGACGGGTTGGTAATTAGAGGGATACCTATAGCGATTGGAAACCAAATATTATCATGAAGGTTCCCCAACTAGTGTGTAGAGTAAACCAAAGGAACATGTTCTAATAACCCTTTCTAATCAGTTCCAACTTCTCATGAAAAGATCAAAGAACTCATTTTCTTCCAGTATGTATAGTTTAGGAATTCTAATACACATTTCTATAACACACTTATGACCTTACATTTTCTGGTTATATAAGACATCTTTATAAATTATGTGTGTTGATGCCTTAATAGGAAAAAAGAAGTTTGATTTAGTTTTGGGTCCTATCCTCCCTTCCTCTTCAGGCTATTAATGTAATTCCCTATTATGTTTTACCCTTCATTATCTTCATTCATTGGGTTTCGCTTGTTCTTTTTATTCATATTTTTTGGGTGATTTTATTCCATTTTTATTTTAGATAAGGTTTTGGATTATATAAATTAGAAACTATTATTTTTAGTAATACTATTTTTAGTTTTAATAGTTGTGGTCTTTTCATATTGGGGGTTTGTTCCATGTAACTTGTTTTTAGATGTGGGGAGACCCATTGTGGCCCTCTTTTTTATTTTTTTCACTTGATATAGTTAGGTGTGGAATCTTTAGTTGAGGATTCACATCATAAATAATGTTATTAATGAGTTTTTAGTTAGGTTGGTATATTTCATTTTGGATGTTATTTCTTTTTTAGCATGAGAATTCCATATTACTTTTCATTTTGGGACTTTGATACTTTTGGGGGGATGAAAGTGTCTGTGGTAAGGATAATTATTACACACTATCCTTAGCTTTCTATTTTTATTTGGTTTATTTTTTTATTGGATCACATTGATGGTTTTATATTGATCTCCTAGTGGACTTTTTTTTTGATGATTTGTTTTTTTTACTCTATTCAAAGTTAGTGTGAACGATTTAGACGGAAACTATGTGAAATATTTATATAAAGGGTGATTTTAGTTCATTTTATTATTTAATGGTTTTAAATTCTTGGATAATTCATAATTTTCTAAAGACATTTGATTTTTAGAAGTAACGAAATAGTCGGTTGGGGTATCTATGGACTCGTTCTTGACTTGCACATGATTCAAAGGATTTAATATGAAAATAATTGGAGGGTATATTTCATTTTTGGAAAACCATTTCACATGGTTGGAACATTATTTAAAAAACCATTTATCCATACAATGCGAGGTTAGTTATCTTTTTAGTATGGTGTGCATGGTTGGCCCACAGTTTTTTAAAATGTACAGCATAACCACGTGACATGCCCAGATTTATCAAAAAAAGATTTTCAAAAAAATCTCTTCTTAAATTAAAACCCCAATAAAGGTCTTTCCTCACCCATTTATTTGAAAAAATCCTATTGGAGACTAGGTTGTCCGTCTCATTATCAATCATTCTTATGTTGATTCTCATCCACAAATCAAGGTATGTTTTCTCTTGGTTTTTTCCATTTCTCTTCTCCTCTCCTCTCTCTGACATGGTTTATCATTATTATTTCCCTATGATTTATACTTTCAAAACCATATATGATTTTAAGTGATTTTTCATTTTTTTATGTTAGGGTGTTTGATTTTTTTTTGTAGTATTCTTCCCTCTCCCTAAGTTTCTTCACATTCAAACATCTTTGAGGTACATCATTCCATTCATTATATTTTTGAAACATTCCATACCATACATAATATTTTCTTAATTTTTTTATTATATTATTTATGATTGTGGTTATATATGATGTCTGTTTATAGACATCAATGTTAGTCATTGTAAGGAATATTGTTTTTCTATGTTTATACCTATATGTATTAAAAGTATATGTTTTTTAGGTGTTTAAAATTTTTAAAGTGGGATTTGAAATAGATTTGAGTGTTTTAAGATGATATTTAGACTAGTTCGAGTTTGATAAAATTCGATGGTAATTGGAATTTTACATTTGGTGGGTTTTTTGGCCTCTTTGTGTATATGGTGTTTTTGTGAGAACCCTTGTTCATTGATGAGATTCTTGTGGTGTTTCATGCTGATGCTTCTTTGTAATATTTTATTTATTCATGAAAATAATATGGATATCCATATATATGTTATTGTGATATGTTCATGTCTATATGTACATGAGTTGTACATATATATGGGTTCATGCTTATAAATGGTAAATGATATATGATGTACATTCTCCAAAAACCTTGTTTTCCTCAAATGTATTATAAATTTTTAGTTTTTTTCCAAATAGATTCATAGTTTCTAATTGTATCCCAAATTATGTTTCAAATGGTGTTTAGTATGAATTCTGGATAGTCCCATTTCAATAATTGGAAACATACTTTGATAATTTAATTTAATTTTGAAATGGGATTGGAAACATATGCCTTTTCCTTGAAATGTTTTTGGATTTATAGTACTAAGTAAAATTTGGTACCTTTGGACTTTACATTTAAAAAATAATGATGCTTCACATATAATCAAGCTATATAATCAATTTTAAGTCCTTATTGTAATTTTTTTGGAACTCTCATGTTGTGATGGCCTAGTTGGAACCTCTAAAAACCTTTTTTTATGAAAACCACCATATAAGTCCTCTATATAGTGAGGGTATCTGTATAGATGGTGTTGGGGTGTGGGAAATGCATGCATGTTGGAATCCATGTTAGTTACAATAGTTTCATGACCTCCTCAACTATTCTTTATATAATTTTCATGGGATTTTAGATATAACATTGAGGGTCGAGAGATGGTTATTTTATGTCTTGTACTAAGACAGACTAGATCCCCCATGCATGGTGATAGGTCGTATTGCTAAAGCCACTTGTTCTAGATTAGTAGTGAAGATGGGTTTGTGGTATAAAATGGAATATATCTCATTCCGAAAGATGGTTCTAAACCATGTACAATGGGGGTCACCACTGGGGATTTTTAGGACATTACCATGGATACTTTTAGGTATTTTTCTATATTTCATTGTAGAATTTTGTAAGCTGCTACTATATATCTACTTATCTATACTTGTGATGCTATCATTACTCCTAAAATTAGTTACATGACTGGTCCTTCTTCTTTTGTTTAATTTTGACTTTCATTTTTATAATCATACCTAATTTATTGTTGTTTTATTTCAATTTTCTTTTAAAAACAATAATTTGAATTAAAAATATTTTAAATGAAATTAAACATTTCCTTTAAAAAGTCGATTTTGGGAAATCCATTTTCATTTTTTTGAATAATAAAAACATATTTAATAATTATATTTCAAACAAATGTTTATGGAATGTTTCAGTATTGGACTTGTATAGATTCTTTGGTTCTTACCTATTAGTTTATTTTTAGGCTCAAACCATAAATGTGCCACTTGATTTTGGTAGACTCGAGCAGTTTCTTATGTTAAGGTTCTCATTCAGGTTTTCTAATGTGGTGGGTTGGACTTGAGTATGGTGGTGACCATGAGGTCAAATAGAAATTCTATAGTTTATAATTTAGTTTTCATTTTTTTGTATTGATATCTCAATATTATTTATTTTTATTTATTTTTTGTCTTTTATTAGATCCTCATGTTCTGTTGTGTATGCTGTTTTAGATATTTTGAGGTAATTTAGGGAAATCTTCCTTAATGATTAATCTACAATTCCCTAATTCTTTTCTTCATCCCTTGAATACAAATGATTCCCTTTATGCCTTTCCATAGACTATATTGTGTGTTTAGATTACTCTCAACCTAGGATGGATCATGAAAAAAGGATTTATTATTTCTAAAGTCCAGAAAAATGTAAATTTGATACTTTCATGTAACTTGTTTTGGGTTAGGATAATAGGGTAAATAATATACCCTTTACTAAGAATTATCATGATGATAAAAGAGAAGTTGGGAGTATTTTGTGTAACAACAAATATACATAGAAATGTAGTCATCCACATTATAGGTGAACAATATTATCAAATTCATGTGAACCTTTTTTTATAATTATACTACTTTCATGCAAAATAAAGGTCAGGATATAGGGATTTTTCCAATATATAAATTTGGGTAGAGGTAAATAGTGTAAAATTTGTTAATTTTTTAAAAATTTCATCCATAATTATGCATCCCCCCTCTCAATGTTGATTCTATGATCCTATGGGGATAAGACTGGTCCTTTATGATAACATGATCACACTGTTATCGATATTTCATGATTAATCATGTTCATATTATTGGGTGTGTTTAAAATTATTGCACAATAATAAATTCAAACAAAATTTATTTATAGCATGGAATGTGTTTTAATCATGTCGTCATGTGTTTTAAAGATGTGAATTATTGGATGACTTATAAGATACTCTAACTAAATATTTCAAGTCCCAAAAATGTATCATTGGTTAAATTGATTTATAGATAAATCTGATTAAATGTGAAATATTTAAGGACTAGTCAGTATTTGAAACTGAAATTCAAATAAATATTTCAGTAAAAAATTATTTATTTGTGCATCAAGAGGTTATATGGAGAGTATGAAAGGATGTGGATTAATTTGATAAGAATATGTTAGAAATAAGGGGAAACACCAAGAGAAGATGTCTTTACACAATGTATCAATATTCCTTAAAGATTAATCATTTCATAGGAAATACATAAATTCTATTTTGAAAATGTTTCAAATAAAATAGTTTTAGATAGTTCCATATATTTACCCTAGAGTATTATGGTTACAGTTTCATCTTTACTTTGATATATATCATTTAAATAAGGATTATGATGTTATGTTCTCTAGAAGGACCATCAGATTATCAAATTACAATTTTTCATTAATAAAAATGAGTATAATGATTAGATACTTTGTTTAAATTAATTTTGATACTCATAAGGGTTTAATATAACTCATGTTGTTGTTCTTTAATGATATTTCACAATTTTTATGTTGTTACATTATACTTTTTTGGACTAATTTTTTCATGCATTGGTTGAAGGATAATCCATCATTGGATTGTATGCCAATGGTTGGTATAACATCATGTGAATGATAATTTTATTCATTTTGATTGAAAATCCCTAAAAAATAATTGTTTTAATTGAATTTATTGTTTTGTGTCAATGAAATAATTAAGTTATACCAATTACCATCATAAAGGTTCCATGGTGAACTAGAATGTAGAGTTAATTTATTTATTTCAACCTTAATAGTGATAGAGGTTTATTACAAAATGAATCTATAATATATGTATTCATTGTTTTATCCCCCTCATAGTCAATAATAGTCATGTGGATGTACTATATAGAAATTAGTGTCGACAATAATTAACATCAATTTAGTGGGTTCACTTTAAAGACATCCATCCTATTTAATTGTGTTGTTGAGAATTTATCTCAGGTTGAATTTATTGTCGATTGTGATATTTTTTAATCATAAATAGCATTAACATAGTTGATATCAAATTATTCCTCATATTTAATATAATTATTAAAAATTAAATGAATTGATTTATCTTTAATTACTTTATCTCTACAAATATAACTGAAAAATTTTATCAGGAGGTTTTATACATGATTTGGAATGTGTGGTGTAGATTATTATTCCTAAGAAGAAGATTAAAATTATTTGACACTAAAGGAATTATAACATAGCCTCAATATTATAGAAATATTTCCAAAGTGTTATCAAGATCATGATAGAAAAATAAATCATGAATATACATGAAATATTTAGAAAAGAAACGATATAGTTATATATGTAAGACATAAAATATATAGTTTTCAATTTGAATTCATTGATATGATTTATAGATGTCATCAAATTATTTATTTAATTGAGTTTATGAGATAGTAAAATATATCAGAGGTAATGGATAATCCAAATAGTGTCTGAAGATATCTATGAAGTTACTATATTTTTTTCTAGTCATGTTAGATGTTAATATTCCTTATAATGGTGATCATGGTTTGAATTTATTTCGTTGTGATGATTTTTCCAATATGATGTTGGATTATTAAATTAAAAAATATATTTTTTCCATGATTATAATAGAACATGTGTGGGACATGTCATATAAAGTTATGAGGAATGGAAATAGTTATATGGTGGTTAAGGAAGTTAGTGAACAAAATTTTTTTTTAATGATATTGATATTATGTCTAAAGAAATAATGTAACTCATTTCTATTAATGTTTGAAAAATAGAAGGTAATTTTATAGGTAATCTACCATTGAATTGTATTATATTTAGATAAAAATTATACTTTTCCACAAATTTCCCAAGGTTGAAGGATCAAAATAGTAATGATTAAGAAGAGTCATAAAGGAAGTTCCCTTAAAAGAAAAATTTAAAACTCAAAGGGAGTATGTTTACTTATAAGGGAAACTAAAATAACCTATCTAAATTCAAAAGTAAGGGTTTCCATTCAAATATGGTGCAAAAATAATGTAATGTCACTAAAATTGAAGGTGGTTCATTATCTAGTGAGCTAGTTGAAACATTATTGGTTTCCAATTTTAACAATGAATAGTTATCTATTGATAGTTATCAATAAGAGGAAGAAATATAATTCAGGATAAATCACGAGTTAAAAGAATGTTTTATCAAAATCTATGATCCTGGTCAGGATAACATGAAAATGGGTGAATTCCCTCAAATGAAAATTAGTTTGAAAAATCATAAGGAAAAAGATAGTTATAGTTTTTGAAGGAATTGGAAGCATTGATTATCTTACATGTTTATGAGAATAAATTAAAAAATTAAATATGGGATAATAATAATTGAAAGTAACTAGAAATTATTTATAATAAACATAATTTTATTGATGTTGAAAATAAATTAATGAAAAACATATCAGATATAAAAAATTGATTTGATGAATATGATTAAATATTTAATGTGAAATTACTGGAATAATTAAATTACTAATATTGTTTTTGATCACCTAAATCATCAAAAATAGTGCACAACAGACTGATTATTTTACAAATTTATATATAATAAGAATGTAGAGGAAAATATAAAGAAGATTACAAAAAAAATTACTCCTAGTGTGAATACAAAAATTATAAAAATAATAAGAGTGAAGAATTCATTTTTAAATTGACGAAAAATAAATAATAAAATATTTCAATTATTATTTATGAAATGAAGTAAAATATTATAATAAATGACAACATTTTTGTGGAAAAAAATTAGTTGAAATATGTGATATCATTTGTGATGAAATTATATTTTCAAAGTCATGATAATGATTAGTTCATTATATAATGCTCTAATGTTTTCCAATACTCATTGTGGTTTTATTTAGGATGAATGAAAAATTATAAAAGTGTTATAAAGAAGATATTTTGGAGGATTATACCCAATAAAGGATAGAAATTGAGAAATAATTTGATGTTTTATGTGATGAAATGGATATTTATTTTAAAACACTAAATAGATCATTAAGAGATGTAACCAAAAATAACACAAGGGTAAATAATTCCTAAAAAAATTCCAAAAATATATGTAAAAACCATTTTAAAAAATATCATAATTATGATTTAGAAAGGTAAGAACACCTCATGAATCATTCTAATTTCAATGTATCTCAAATAAATTTCTTATGGATATTTTACAGTTAGTGTACATCACATGTGATAGGTGATAAAATATTTCATTAATCCATTTATATGTGTACATGAAGATTTTTCATTTTTGGAAATGATAAAAATAAGAAATATATATAATAATATAGTTAATAATAGTGAATATATGGTGAATTGAAGAGTGCTTTCTTGGTAAAAATTTTTAGTTATAACTACACATTCCTTAATAAGTGTATAACATCATCATCGTAAATTATTGTTATATACAAGGTAATTCAACATGATAAGGGATTGTGGTTTTCTAATACTTTTGGTTGATTTTTAATAAGAAATAAGTATAAAAAATGGTATATGTGGTATTTTTATGATTAGTGGATAAATAAGAAAGAAATGATCCTTGACATTTTTTGATAACTAACTGGTTACCCCTCTCTAGATTATAAAAACCCTTATATTATTTATGAATCTCAATATAAATAACCTATATTACAAACTAGTTATGCAACTATACTGAAATAAAATTCTGTAGATACAATTAGTTAAGTATGGTCTCAAAGATACCATTTTGATATTGAAGCCCAATATAAGGTTCTCAGACTATCCACTATACAAGAAATTTTTTTCATTCAAATGATTTTATATTAATTCTATATCACTCTGATTAAAGTGATAAAATTATTTTTATTATGTCATTAATGGCATGGTTTCCCATCACATGTGTTTTAGTTACACACCCTACACAACCATAATTGAGATTAACAATGTTCTCAATATTATCATATGTATGGTTGAAACTATAATTTTTTTCACACACATCACAAAATCACAACTAAAATAATTATAGAGATAATAAAGTGACATTATGAGCTTCCAATAATACCACATCACTCACAGTTACAAAGTATCCATTTAAAATAAATATATATATATATATATATGAAAATAAAATAATAAAATAATGAAATTTTATTAAAAAATATAAATTATTTAAATTATTATTCCCATATATTCATTACTAAAAGATAAAGAAAAATTTAGTGAGATTTAAAAATTTAGAATAATGGAAAATAAATATCAATTTTATGTGAATACTCTAAATATCCCATGGCTTAATATGTTCCCATCTAACCTGGATAACACTGGGATATCTAATCTAGTATGATCTATAATTCTCTATAATTTATGCCTTTGATCATAGATCAATTGATTATCAGCATTCTATCTCTAATTTTTACCACCTCTAATAGTATTTTCCATTATTCCTTAAAATTTGATCTATTGGATCACTTCCATGTGGATTAGAATATGAAGAGATTACTCCATGTGGATAGTTTATTTATTGCACAATTTTATTTGTTTCTCAGATATATGACCCAATTATTCTTAATGTCTGTTGAAATTTTTGACAAATAGCTGGTTTTTGGGGTATTTTTCTTAATTTTGTTAGATAAATAGAAAGAAGATTCCCTTAACCCCCATAACATGTTCATTAAAATCATATGTACTATTCTTTTCATCAATCAATATTAGGATTCTTCATATTTTATAACATAAATTAATCATTTACAATATTTTTATCCGTTCATCAATCTCAAGAAAATTTTAATAGGCATATGTTGATATTTATGGAATTAAAATAAATGTTATAGATCTACATTGGTTATATTTCCTTACTAAAATATTCTCATTATATTATGTTGTGTATTGGTTTGATTGAGAATGTGGGAAGTAGTTTTTCTCATTGGTCCACTAGATCTTTTATGTTGTATTAGGGTACATACTGTGAATAATTAAGGTTCTCCCTTGAATATATATTTTTTCATTTGAAATTAACAAATATCGACGTCTTTAAATATAGAGAGAATTAGAGGGAGAATATAGTATGTATTTGGTTACCATGATTTTTTGTTTAGGGAAAATATTGTTATGTTCTTTTGTGGGACTGTGAAAATGTTTATACATGTTGTAAAGAATTACCTTAAGGAGCCATTATCAAGAATACACTATCATTGGACATTAACAAAGCAGAATTGGTCTCTCGATGTCTTGTAAATTAAGATATTAGTAATTTTTCTCTTAAGGAAACATCTTAATGGGTATATTAATTGTTTTATTAATATTTCAATTCATTATCAAGTTTAGGTACAAGACTATACAATCCCAAAAATATAATATCACGTTTTAGTTCATGTTACCATGGTTTTATAGAATAGTCTCAGCCTTATGAACAAATAAAAAATATATTATTCTGAATTACATATAAATAAAAGAATGAAATAACTAAATGGAATTAATTTATGAATTATAGTAAAATAAATATATTATATGATTAAATAACCAATAATTTGTACTCAGACATGGATGTGTTATATTCAACATTTTATTTTAATGTGTGCTCTAAAATTGCCCTAAATTTTCAATTAATTTAACTATTTAAAAAACAATTGAATGTAAAACATAAAAATATTTATAACTTAGTATATTCATGGTATTTTTGCCTGAAATCCACTAAAATTATCAAAAAAAATAAACAATTAGTGATAATATTTTATTAACCACCCAGCTAGAATAAAACCATGCATCTCTTAAACAATTTGTATATTCATTTCTATGAACGGTTTCCCATGTTAAAAATATTAAATACTATAATTCATTTGAATTTAGATAAATATAATTTTCTTGGTTATTTTTGTAATTATTTAAAGATGTTCTTCTAATCGATTTCATCTAAAATATAACCAATATTGTATATATATGCAAGATCTCAAAAAAATAAATACATAAACGGTGAATGAATATAGAGGCTTCCAATTCATAGTTTATAAATAATACTCTCTATTCCTTTATACATAATAATGGTTGGGAACACACACCACACACTTTTATTATTGTATTTATTCTATATATTTTGTTATTTGAACTTATTAATCATGTATTATGAATGTTTAGAAAAAAATACATTTCCACTCAACAGGAATGAATTGAGGTTATGTGTAATAACCTAGGCATGAATGTAATTTGAATATATTGATTAAAAAATATTATATTCAGTATGATGATTAAAATTATAGATTTAATAAACTCTAATTATAGGAATACCCAATGACTATTGGTGATAGTTTAGATGAGTATAAAATGGTCTTTAGATGAATCTCGTGAATATTTAAACACTTATTAATTTATTATACTCAAGAAAACTTTATTACACACACTACCATTTAATATCTAAAAATTAAAAAAGTTTTTAGGATTTATTTACTCCCAATTACTCATATCAGTTTAAAATTTAAAATTATTTTATGAAATGTTTTTATTTAAAATCACACAGAATTACCCCATGTATTATCAATCAAATTCATTTACTATAATCAAATCTATAAACACATACTATTTTCATTTAATTCCATTGGAATAAGTCACTTAACTAAAGGAATCATGTTTTCCTTAAGAAAATGTCTTCTATATTAGTTTCTATGTATAGATCATGTATATTACCTATTATACTAATCATCCCACATTTATAGCCTATAAAATATTTTAATAAATATATATATATATGTAAGATAACTAGTTCTGCATAATTAAATTTATTGTATGTATTGCAAGGTAAAATTAAGGGTAAATCAGATACTTCCCTCATGTGACAATGATATTCTTCTAGATGAGGGTTAGTCATTATTTTCATTAATATTAAAAGAGACTCTAGTTAGCTAAATATCAATAAGAATATTTAACTTACATGAATTTTTATTAAAATTAAATCAAGAAAATTGAAATGAAATGAAATAAAATAAAAATAATAAATATTTCCTAAGATATCTCCTAAGAGAACTGGAATTTTTATCCCATATACCCGGATATCTTCTAGAATAATCTCCAATAAATAAGAAGTTGTGGTTTTATTATTAATAACAACCACATATTTGTTTCTCCTATGATTTTTAGGATATAAATGACAACATTTAACAATTTAATCCCAGTGAATTAAACCTTTTCTTAAATTGTTATATATATCCCTTAAAACACCAATTACTAGTCATGTTATGTAGATGGTTTTCTTTCACTAGTATATAGGCAGATATAATTTCAGTCATGGTGTGTGGTACAATTATAGAGTCATTCTCCATGGGTTTCTCTTGTGCTCTGTTGATTTTGGCCATATCTATTGTGGCTTCCACTCCCTATTTTTCATCATAGAATTCCTCATTTATTTCTATTATGTGAACTATATATTCTTATTACTCTTATTTCACTACCCAATCCTATTCTATTATTTATGCATGGATCAAACCATTATCTAGTATATCTTGAATCTTAATTAACTGATCCATGATTATTTCGATAATTTTTTCTAAATTTTCTTGGAAAATGGGATTTTTATCTTTCTAATGGACTTCCCCCTTACATAATAATCATTGATTTCACTAGTTTACTCTATGATCTATTAATGTAAAGTAGTCTAAATATCACTCTATTTTTTATAAAATTTTTGTAGACTACTCTACTTCAATCTAGTATATATTCAAAATAGGTTCACATAATACCCTTAAATTTTATATAGCACTTTAAATTGATCACTCAACCAAAAAAATCATATCATACAAAATAAAGTATAATAGTGAATTAAAAATGGTGAAATAAATTTAAAACATGATATAAAAAATTTAAACTACCCCAAAGAGTGATTTAATTTATTTAGTGGTGTTATAATTATATATATTTTTTATTTTATTATCATTTTCATGATTTTGGTTTTTTTTCAATTTTATAACATTTTTTAACATTCCCCCATAGATAGTCACAATTAAAACCAATCATTAAAATTAGTGAAAAACTTTCTTAGAAAAAAATTATAGTAAAAATAACACATTCCACATATATTTTCATAGGGTCATCATAATAAAATATTGGTAAGTATCAGTAAATTTCTCTCTCTGGGGAAAAGTGATTTTCATATAATCTTACTTGGGTATTATTATCAGAATAATTAGAAAAAATATTGTATATTGTGGGTGTGAATATAAGATTAAAAATATAAATGAAATGATAAAACCTAAGTGTTTATATCCATATGATTAAAATTTATCATAGTAGAAAAGAAAATTCAAGGGATAATGAATAACCACCATAATCACTTATGTTACATATTGGCCATGCAACAGTTATGGAAAACCATTGCTAACTACTTAAGGATGTTTGATTAATGAATTTCACTAATTTTATATAATGAGAATTTTAGTTCCCATAATATTTTATGACTAGCTTCTATAATAGAAATTATTTTTCCATTCTATGATGTAGTAATACAACTATTTATATCAAAATTGGGTGCCTATATTTGTTATTTAATACCCTTCTTTATATTATTTTCAATCACATGTATGTGTGTTTCCCCCAACAGTACCCTCACTGAGATAAACAATTTTCCATATAGTAAGTCAAATTTCATTACAAAAAATGGTTCCTGGTTTTTTAATATCGAGATCCATAAAACATGACCCAAAGATCTATCGTTCTAGTCTCTTTGGGACAATAGTTATGAAATAAATCAACTTAATCATAAGAAAAATAATATTTTTTAATCTCCAAATTTTTCTCCTAGATCTCTTTTATATTGTATAATTCATAAGAAACCAATGGACATGCATAATTAAATGGGGGAGATATAAAGCCTAGTAAGATAATTATTATGTTAGATATTGTTGACTACATAAAAATAATACATATAAAATATTTAGTTATCATGATCCACCATAGTATTAGTGATAACTTATGTCCATCCTTACTCTTTTGACCAAGGGGGTTGTTTTAATTGGTCATATCAAAAAATCCTTGGTAGATTGAATCCTTTTTCATATTAATTGTGATCTATAAAGTTTAAACACTGTAAAATAGGCAAAGGTCTGATCAAATGATTTTTTTTATTCCATCACAGTAGTGGGATTTTTCATCTCCCATCATAATTTATTAGCCTAATGTCCCTTTATTATACACTTGTAACATCACCTTGTTCTCTTCATGAAGATTTTAAGATTCGTCTTCCCATGCATAGGGAATGTGGTTCATTAGATTTTCATTATTACCTATAGATTATCAAATATTTCATCTAATCTAAAATGTATTCTCAAAATCATATCTCTAGTGTCATAGGACTACTAAGAATCACGAATTTGTATCTCAACATTAAGGGAACATTAGAATATTTACTCATAGATATTGAAGTATTGAATCCCTAAATCTTTTCAAATACTTGTATATAAACAACTAAAGGTTTTTTCAACCATACATTCAATATCCTTATCAAATATTTAGTTGTATCATGAAATCCTTGTAATGTTTTATTCATAATACCCAATAGATTAATATACCTTTTGCATAAACCCAATGAATTCCCACTCTATTTTAAAACAGAGAGTGTATATGAAATATTTCCTGAAAAATATCCTCTACAATATGACCCATTCAATGGATTCAATGTCTCCATGGGGATTTTTATTAATGATCTAGGTCCACTATTTATTGGCTTCTCCCTCTAGTCGATATATTTACTATGTGAATTTTTTTACACATAGAATTACTGGAAATTTAAAATTTTCTCAATAGAGTTAATTAATAATACCATATTTAGAGGATCATAGGATCCAAAAAATGTATAAGTCCATTATCAGTTAAAAAACATAATTTTACCCTATTCTCTATTTGTATAAAAAGGTTTTTTTGACAAGATTCATGTCAGTAATCATAACATGGATAGTTTTTTCTAGTAAACCCATGATTTTCACTACTCTTTCTCAAATAATATTACATGTTCTGTTATGTAAATCATTACATTTCACAAAACATATTTTTTCTGAAACGATTCTATATTTTTTCATTTTCTAAAATAACTGAATCATTGGGATGATAATTCTAAAATTATTAGATGTATAAAATTAAAACTATAAACATGGATGAAATGACCCAAAAATAACATGTATAAACTAATATATGAATCTATTAATCTCAATATATATCATCATTTCCATGTTCCTGATATGTTCTAAAAAAACATGTTATACAATAATTAATCTTTTTATATAAATCCTTTATAACTATTTTTAATAATCTTGTGAATCTACTCAAGCATTTTCTTCAAGTGTGTCCTACCAGGAGTGCAGTAAGGCCCATTATTCCTTCCCAAGGTGAATATTAGGCTAATATGAAACTAACCCTTATTAGGATTATTACCCATGGGTATATCTATGATATGAAAACATCTACTTTAGTATCTTGAGAGTTATGTTTTTTTAGAGACCACACTACATACATTAACAATATTTCAGATTTTTTCCTACATTATCACCTATCCATAGGATTTTTACTAAGTATTTATAATCTTAAACACACAAAAAAAACAATGATATCATGCCAACTCTAGAAATAAATATTTAATTATGCAATTAGTTACATTGTTTTTAATACAAATATCTATCATCATAAAGTAAATTTTTATTCAATGAAAATAAAGGTACAAAAAACAAAACAAGCCACCACAGGCTGAAGGAGCATGCATCTAAAGTGGGATAAAATAACTTAGACCATGGTAATACCCTCTAATCAGATTGACCACATTAGGCTTCAATATATTCACATTATGAAACCAAAGATCCTCTAGACCAGGGATATCTAGTGATGCCAGTTGGTCCGCCACATTATCACCCTCCTTCCATGTGTGGATCACATTTCTGTTGTCACAAAGGATGCCACAAAATTTTTAAATGATGTTACATATCGACCAAGGAATAATGATGAATCCATGCATGGATTTGTGCATTAACAATGAATATATTTTGGATTCCATGATGTCAAAACACCTTTTTTGCATAATATAAGGCATATTAGTATCGTTCTTTACACTTCCTAGAGAGAAGGACCTTAGCCCAGCTGGGTAGTGAACACTAGGATGACCGAACCATTGGCATCACAAATAACCCCCCCTCTATTCCTGACACCCAAGGTGATATATCCATCCATGTTCAGTTTGAAACTTCTAGTGCAGGGTTCTAACTTACCCAGTTATTACATGTATTGTTGATGTTGGGTTGTTTATTATTGATCCCTACATTAAAACGATGTAAATAAAGGGCCTCCAGTAAATTGATCAAAATCCTGAAAATGTCAACTAACTTTCTTTTTTCATATAATGATAGATATTTAGGATGTGGAAACCCCCTCATGTCACACATTTTTTCTCCCCTTCCAGAGGCACCAACAACTAATATCCAACACCATTGTGTGGGCCATTATCTTCGGGAATCCATATCATGATCCATGGTACCAGCTATCCAGAAAGGGTTTATTAGCCAAGATATGAGTAGATAAGGCATTGAACTCATTGATGTTGTTCCACACCTCACACATCCACTCAATCTCAAAGAATATATGGTCAGTACTTTCCTCCCTATGGTCCTTGAAATAAGTACATCTAGATATGATATTAATCCTGTATCACCTATTGTTCTCATCTATAGGGACACCCTTATTTTTTATCTTCAATGTGTGGAAGTTGAATTTTGTTGGGATACCTTTAAGCCAAAGAACAATATTCCAAACATCTACATGGTCCTGCATGCTAATGTTCTGATGGAAGTCCTTTGATGTGAAAGACCTAGAGGGGGACTGGGTGATAACACAATTATATTTTTTTGAATTCATCTCAATGATGTTAAACTTGTCCCATTTATCCCTTTCTAACATTTAATTGATTAAGGGAAGGTAAATACTAGCTTCCCTAAAATAGATTTTGGTGTCCTGGAATCATGGAGATCTGATGACATCCCCACTATAGTTTGGGTGCCACAAAGAAACATCCCCTTTCTCAGAAAGCCAAGGAGAATGAGGTTGGAGGTCTATGACAATGCTTCCAATCACATACCAGAGTGGAAAGGAATGGAAATCCACTAATTCCAAGTTACCGTGAATAATATATGTACAGTGTTATCCCCCACATGTTACATTGTTCTAGGACATTTCATTCCAATTTTTCATGCATATGGGGGAGGGTATCCACAGTGATACGGATGTTGATACAAAATTCTTTAACAAGCCTACCAATTTTTCTCCAACAATCCTATAGCTTTTATAAATTATAATGTTTATAAGATATGATGACATATAAGATCATGTAAATGTTCTTGATGATTCCTTTTCGGACCATGATAGATGGGAGGGCATGTGCCAGAGTAGCCAATAGAAAGCGGTCAACCAGCCTGATCGATCCCCCAAATGACAGATACTAATTCTTCTTGTTGAGATCTTTATATTTGATATTTCTAATGAGGGGCTCAATGTTACAGATACCGAACCTACCTAAAAATATGTGGACACCTAGATAATACATAGGTAGGGTCACTCTCCGCAAGTCCAGATTGTGGCTCATACTAGATATCTAGCTGGATGGGAAACTATTGTAGATATAGAAGTTGTTATTACTTTTGTTAAAAACCTTGTCACTCTAGTGAAAGTACTCATCCAACACCATGTTCAAGACCCAAATGGATCTACTCATAGAATTCATGAATATGATAATATCATTAGCGAACATGAGGTGGGAAACATAATGTGGACACATCCTTCAATGGTATAAGAGGATTTCTATGTTTCTTATGATTCCATGGATGAGGTAGTTGAAGACATCCTAGTTGAGAATGAATATACATGGAGATATTGGTTCACTTATACATAGGTCATGGGATTCTATAATTAAGTAATAGGTTTTCCCCATGAATGAAACTTCTACCCATGAGGAACTCAAACAATAAAAATTAATATCGATATTCCTATAAGAGTGACCCATACCTGGAAGAAACATGTTGATAAATATCCATTCAACATGGAAATAGTATTTATTCAAAATATCATGTAATCCTCAAAATTTGTAAACCATAGTAATATTATATCATAAGCATGTGTCAATTATCACCTATAATATTAAATAACACATTGTGCTAGGATAACTGCTAGTGTACCATAAATGATATCACTTGAGATGAAAACATTACTCAATGAATTAGGGGATCTATAATTAATATCCCATCTTTCATATTTATAAAAATTTAATTTAATATTTTTAAAATATTATTATTAATTTATATTACATAATCATAAAAAAATGAAAAAGAAAATGGGTTACATAATATTATCTTCGGGAAGAAAAAAAGTCATACTATAACGATTACTAATAAATAAGGTATTAAATAATTAATGTACATTAAATAAGGATTAAAGAATCAAAAATCATGTAAATAAAATCCTTGTTAGGTTGATGCATAAAAAAAGTGTAGAATCATGCTTTTAAATTAACAACTTAAGAGGTGTTTTAAGAAAAAGGATAAAGAGCCTTTAAAGTGTGTATGATAATAATAATAATTTCCATAAAACTATATATGAACCAAATGGTGTTTTCATAAAAAAATGAGTGACTTTGGAAACTATGTATGGTTCAAATAATTTAATGAAATTGTACATGAAATTAGGAAAGGACTAAATAGGTTTTCTATCATTAAATTTAGTTAACAAATAAAATTAATAAGTGAACCTTAAAATATTGTATATCGTCAACAAGGAAGGGTATGTTACACTTTTTATATATGTAGGGATAAAATATATAAATAATATGAAATAAATAAATTATTAATTTAGTGAATAATTGATTTTTAGTGATAAAATGAATAACCCCAAATCGAAGATAGTGTTTTGGATGTTTCCATACCTCTCGAACATGGCTCAATTGATACAATCACTTAACATTCTAAATAATCAAATAAAATTTATTAAATACTTTTCATAGAACATTTTTATATATATTATAATTTTTTATATTATTTTATATTCATTTGAAAATATTTTGTAATGACATCATGTTTATTCCAAATCGTTTAAGCGTTTCTGTTTGACAGTACTAAAGCCTCTTCAGTTTGTGGATAATTATGTAATATCTTATAAAAAGTGAATACAAATCCATAAGTGAAATGAAATGATATTAATTTCATTAATTAATTTTAATGGTCACTAAATAGATATATGTTCTCAGATATTGGAATGATTCACTCACTATAAATGTTTTGGCTATATGGTTAGTTCATTTAGGTGGTTTTATCGACCATCATAGACTAGATTAATTTTATTTAATTAATTGATTATTAAGAAATTATAGAATAATAAATAAGTTATAATTTACTTATTATAATCATATTTAATGATAATATTATTTATATAAACATCCATGAAAGAGAAATATAAAAATAGAACTTTTCTTCCATGGAGGCGGCCAAACAACCAAAACATGGGTGATGTTTTCATTTTAGAAAAGATGAATGGAGTTATATTATTGAAAATGTAGATATATAATAATAAAAATTATATAAATAATTATAATTTTATTATAACATATGGATTAACTATATTTGATGAGGTATAATAAGAAAAGATTTTGAGAGTCTTCAGTTGATAGTATTACCTCTTCCTTTGGATGCTAACTCTAAGGATACCCCTTAAGGATCTGTGGAATAGTATTTAAGTTAGAAAATAACTCACTATATTTCTTAATGATGTTTGGGGAGATATATAGGTATATATTTAGTAGGATAATTAACATTTAGTGTGATAAGAAGTGTGGTGATAATGGGTGGTATTTATAAGGGTATGAGAGATGTGGTTTTTATATAACATTCAATGATTTGTAATTTTTGCTCAATAATTATAATAGTGATTATTATGATGAAAATATATTGTAATTATTTTATATGAATACTAGTTAATGTTTTCCTATTCCACCCATTATGTAAATAATCACATATTTATCGTATAATTTAAAATACCATAATTTATCGTATATTACAATTCAAGTAAAATTTATCAATTCCAGAAAAATAAAAAGAATTTGCCTAATATAAATGAACCAGGTTAATTTAAAAAAATAAATATATCTTTTCCAATTAATTTTTTAATTGGAGAGATTTTAATATTTAAATAAAACCATTATTTGTTGAAAAAAAACTTTTATAAATTGATAAATTTTCTGTCACATAGAAAAAATAATTATGCTATCAAAAAATTATATTATTATAATTTTTAAAATATATTTCTTTCATGGAACCATTTTAATTTATTGAAATTCCATTTAAAATATTACATTTTTTCTTAAAATTTTAATTTAATGAGGATAAATATTGTATAGTTATTCTAAAATAAAATTATGATATCATTGTGCCAAAAATTTATTTTATCATATTTAAATTATTTTTAAATTTACTGTGACACAAAATATTTCTATTATTTTTATAATATTTTAATACAATTCTGTTTTTTAGTTTACAATTTATAACTATGATACTACTCTTCCAATAGTCAGTTTACTATTCAAATGTTTATATGACATTTATATCCAAATTGTCATATTTTACTTTAAACAGTATATATACACCACCATTATCATACTTCATCATTTACTACATCAATAAAAATATTCTATATATTTACCTTGAAAATTTAAATTATATTATTAACAATTCTCTTTCTTTATATTTTCATTATGGAAGGAGTGATCTTTGTGGGAGAATTTAGGTCTATGGTGGTCGCCTTAGATTTTTCACCATTTTTTATCACCCTATTCTATTCTTTTATATTATAAAAAATATTATTTTATAATTTACAATGATCTTAAGAAATTTAATAATAATTCTATGTGAACCTATTAATAAAAAATAATAAAACATCCATAATGAATCATAATTTTTTTTTCTAATATAAGATATTTTGAGCTGTTATATTCCACCTAATATGATAAGTGTGGTTAAATAATTCATTTTTTCTCCAAACAACATTGAACTATATGTAAAAATAGTTTTATTGATGCATAAGTTATATAATTTCATTTCATTTTCACTACTTATCCAATATTTACATTATTTCCATACATAATCCATATCAATATTCATTATGAAATTAGAAATAAAAAATCATTGAATAATTAACTCATTGTATATTAACAAAATAAAAATAATTTGAATTCAAAATACGAGGAATTTTTTAAGAAAAAAATGAGACACACCTACTCCAATATAAAAAAAATAAAACAATGGTGTATAATATTTAGTATCGTATAAGTACTATTGAATGATCCACCTACGAATGATGTACTTATTTACATTGGATCATATATAGAGATATCCACTATTATTATGTATCCTTCTCAAGAGAATTTGTGTTTGATCCAATATTGATTGATTTTAGAGTCTCCTTCCCTATTTCATTATCCTTTTTAATTATTCCCCCCTCATAGAAATTCCACATTGGCCTATTGAATTATTACTACATGGAATGGAATATTATAGCAATGCTCCACTATAGATAATAGAAATTTTCAAACAATTATTTTAGGGTATGGATCTATTATCTAATTAGTATTTCTCTCTTTTGGATTGAAAACATGTTTTTGGATACTGGTGGCCATTACATATTTTGGTTAGACAATTATAGGGAATATGGCTTTAGTCCCCCAACTTTTATATTCATTCCAAATGCACAATTCTCTTTATAGATATCTTGGGTTCTTCATCATCTTTTATGTATCACATTTATTATATATATATATATATATATTCCTCTCCTTTATAAAATAATAGTTTAAATAACTTCTGTAATCTATTAATGATTAAATAATTTAAGGAAAAGATGTGGATTAATGCAGGTTATGTTTTCTTTCAAATATATTCATGAGAATTAATTTGGGTAGGTTTTATCTTAAGGATTTATAAAAAAAAATTATTACAAACTATCCAAACAACACTATTTTTCAAAAAAAATTCATCCACGAACACATATATATATATGTGGATTTTTCATTGGAGTTTCCATAGTTTTTTGGGAGTCACAAGTCCCTAGAATAAAAATATTAAAGACATTAAATATATTAAATTTCACACATGTAATTTTTTAGAATAAATTATTTTTCCATTGATCAGAACCTCGAATGTAAAATTTAAGAACACTGATGTTTCTAGATTATAGGGTTTACCTGAGGCCTGACATAAGGATAGTCAGCATTGGATGTTCCTTGGAAGGAATTCATTGGGGTGAGTTAAATAAATTTAACGATATATTTTATTTAATTTTTAAAATCACAAAAATATATATTCACATTAAATACATTTATATGGAAAATATCTATGTTTTCCAATATAAACTTTGCAGATTAGAGAGGATGAGAAGGATACACACATTGGTAATTGTTTAAATCAGGGTAATGATTCAATGGAAAATATATTGATGTGATTTTTGGGAAAAATGGAGAACTCATTGAATTCATCAATGGCCTCACTAGATTATTTGAGATTTACTAATTTTTGATCTTTTCATGAGTTGGTACTCATTTTTTTTTGCAAGTTCTCCCTTGTGTTCTTGATTTTAACTAAAAGATAATATATCATCTTAATTAATTGATTTTCATTCATCACACATATTAAAGATTTTATTATAATTCTTGAACCTAATTAACATTATTAATTGTTTAAATGAATAACATTCTTTATGGGTTCCTCATTTATGACTATTGGCCAGGATCACATAGGCCAACAGTAATATCACATTGTTATTATGACTCTATCATCTCTGTTCTCTGTGTGCATCATTTTTGGTCTTTGGGGATAGTAACCTAACATTGGTAGATATTATTTAGCATTATTTAACCTCTAGATTAATTATGGATGAATTAATGGTCTTAGGATCAGTAGTTTAAATATATGTTTGGTTGAATTTGAACATAATCATTGATGGTTTCAGGGATACGAACCCTTTTGGGGAGGGGAGGCAAAATGATGTCTTCTTGGGTGATCATAATTTCGATTTTAGACCATTATAGGGAAAGAATAAATTAACAGAGATATCACTCATCAAGTTTAGTAGTTTTAGGATAGTCAATAGATTTTATAGTAATGTAATTTTCATAACACCCAAGCATGTGAAGATATGGATACTAGGATTCACTATCTGTGAAAATCCTAACAACACTCTATGTATTACCGAGGAATGAAAATTTTGTTTCTCTAATAATCATAGAATATAGGGTTATGGCTACTTTTAAACATAACATACCAAGTGTAATATACCACATTCCACGTAATTCTACACAAGATGTCGATCCATGGGTCAGGATAACATGGGTGGGATCCTAGAGAACAAACAAAACATATCCCCATAATCTCACATCATGTTAAGGTACATGGATAACCGAACCAATTATAGGAAGGAAAATCCCATAACCTCATGAGGTGTCACAATTCATGTGCCTTGAGTCACATTACATGTAATTTTCATAGAACCTTTTACCATGTGTATCTCCATCTGTGGAATTCAAATTTCGTCCTACAATTATCAATTATTACTTAAAATTCTATGTAGGATGAGACAGGGTCCATTATTTCAGAATCTAAGAAACACAACATGGATATATGATTAGGAAACTTCTTTTAGTGATTCTCAGTATATGGTGATGAACATGCTTGATCATTAAATATTTTATAGGGATGATACTCCCTTTAAATCTAATTAATATGTCCCCCATACTCTTTATTCAGGTAAGGTTGGTACTCCCCCACATTACGGAGGGAATTATTCCTCTATCTACAATGTTGTAATCCATAAATATCAAGATCTTGTTGGGATAGGATCCTCCACTATAGATACTACTCCCTCAAATATAGAGTACCGTAGTAGGGACTGGTCCCTCCACTCGGATTCTTATGAGGAGGTGCATGGTTATTAGAATTAGAGATGAGACCTTTTAATTTTTAGGTTGACTCATCATTCATATATTTTTTGAGAAATTTATATTTCTATCCTTTTTACTAGGTTTTTGGAATTTTCATATCTAACTTTATGTTCATTTCTCCAATTTGACTTTTGGGTTGAGTTAACTATTTATTTTGTTGCTTCACTTTTTTTATAAAAATCTTATTGAGTTTGTTTATACCTACTCTTGTATGGGATTAGTTTTCACATGTCATGTCGTATGTAGATGATATAAATATTAGTGGTGATGTTGATAGACCTAGTATCATAACATCATAGCAGTGTTTGGATATAATGACAATTTTAGTGGTCACAAATAGAATTTATGAGTGATTGTCTTTTTATTCGTCATCTTTTATTGTTGTTTACATGTTAGGATCTATTTTTTGTTTGGTTCTATATTTTACCACTTTAAACATATATATTACCATGTTGTACTATTATTTTTTTCCTAGAGAATGTGCATGTTTTGTTTACATTTTTTGATGTTTCAGTTATAATATGTCTCATTATTGTTTCGTAGAGATTAGTGTGTGTTCATGTCTGCATGTATATTTGGATAAGGCCTTCCATTTTAGTTATATGTCTACTCAATACTCACTACCAGCCCATGGCCTATTGGTGGTCATCCTGGGGTGTCACTCTTCGCTTACTACTATCCTGAGCAAGACCATAGAGGGTCTGGTCATAATAGAGTGATATAAAAGGAATTTTTTATCATTTCAATGTTTAGAGTTATTCAAGATGTGGATATTGGTTATGGAACAAAGGGAAATGATGTCGATATATCTTTACTTTATCTCTGATGGTTATTAACCAAATGATAGTGAGTCAGATGAAATATATGCACACCATGAAATTGACTACATACCTGTCAACTCTATAAACTATGACACCAGTTATAAGGAAAACAATGTTACTTTCACTATATTGGATTGTTTCTTTTGAATTCTATATCCTTCCTGAGTCAGCATCCCATATATAATCATCAAATATTATTGTGTCTTTTTAGTTTTTATCACATGAATACAACAATATCAAAAAAGGATTGTAAGATAACATCATGATGAATACTAGTTAGGTGATGATTCCTTAGTATAGTGACATTTTCTTGAGGTGTTACCTCCAGAAAAGTATAGCATAATACTTTCACCCAATTAACAACACATGGATCCAATTCATGTGGTTCATGTGGATGATCATATGAATATTGTATAGTAGATAACTCCAAAAATTTAGGATCATGATGCTTATATTCTTATCATGTCATCCATTTCAAAACAATATAACCAATCTGGTTTCATGGTAATATAGTCCCTTAGTAGGTGGAGTAATAGGTCAAAGAAATAGTTTGAGTTTTCAGGATTTTAAGACCTAGCTGATCATGTGGTTGTTCTTACAACACATCTTCTTAATAAAAAAAGTAGGGCATTGGATGGGTCTTATCAGCCAAAATTTTGATGAGATGTCACTCTAATGGATATAATTTTAATATTATTTGGTAATGATTATTATCATTTGATATTATTCTATGTGTAGATCCAAGATCTTCTAAATTTATGGAAGGGGGGTATGTAAGTTTATCAGTATAAATCAAGGTTTATCGACCTCCCATGATGCTCTGTTAAAATGATGTGAGAATGGTATTTCTAATAATGTATTTTTTATTAGGGTATCCATAGAGTAATCTAGGATAGTATGGTATCTTTATGCATTACCAAATATTCTAGAGTGCTAGAGTGGGCCATAGTGATTGATATTTTCCCATCAAAGAGGATTTGCGTAGTGGGAGTAGATAGTAGACATCATTGATTTGATTTATCTATATTGGATAGTATTCATCAGCTGTTATGGACTTGATGTTGGATTCATACTCATGTCTAGACTTAGACATAGAGATCTAAAGTATATGGATCATATATAGGGTCTTGTAAGCCTAGTGATGGAATATTTTAGGCTTTTAATAGATAGGGTCACATAGCTCATGGTATAGTGATATAGATCAATAAAGACTATATATAGGTAGTGGATCATCCCCCCAGATAAGGGATACATGGTGTTCATGGATCACCCAGGTTCAATCAAGGTGGCCCAAAAGGATGTTGTGTAGATGGATGGTTAGGGAAAGCCGTAGATAGAGGATATGTAGGTGGATGATGATGTTTTGACCTACTCAGACCAAAACCACCAAGTGGCCCATGAAAGCTCAGTGGACTAGCGGTACATGGTGTGTAAAATTATAGACAATGGACATATATTACCTGGTTATGCATGAGACTATTTCAAGTATGAAATGCGACTAATATAATTTATATCCATAACTTATTGACATAAATGAAAATAAATCCTTTATATATGTATCCCTTGAGAAAAATCAAGATATTCTTATAGAACCATTGTACAATCAATTGTGTCAATAGGTTTCTATAGATATTGATTCTTATTTACCACACATCATCCAGTAATGTTAGTTGGCACTTATTATTGTGATTTTCTCATGTTACATCTTGGTCATTATGATTAAACCTTATAACATTATCTTAGTTATGGTCTATTTATCCATAATTCATGTTCATATAGTCTATCACCATAAGAGAGTAAGATTCCTACAAAATAGTTCGATGGGATTATCCATCATGGGTGAGAAGAACCTTATTGAAGTGACTGTGGGGATCATTGATAGGAATTTATATCCTATACCCCATGAATTGGACAATTTATCACTTAGTGCAGTGGTATAAATAGACATTCAGCTATCGAATCATCAGAAAATTAAATGTATGTATTCCCTTAACATTTTTTTGGACTTCCTCTATGGTGAGGGGTTTAATTTTGTGTTTACATTCACCCTAAGGACATATTGATATCTTATTTGCCATATCTGATGGCACCTTCAGAGATTTAGGAGTATAGGGTTCATATTGTAAGACCATTTTGAGAATTTTTTAATCAAAACTAGTTTGTCTCCCTATGTATCTCAAATTGTGTTCATAAATAAAATTGGAATAGATCTTGTTGAATTGTATTGATTATTATTACCTAAAATTGTTGGTGATCAATAATTAATATCCCATTATAATGATTTAAGACCTTGTAAACTAGTTGAAGTGTGTGAGTTGGTTATCAAATATTGATCTCTATTCTGGTTAACGTTAGTTGATGGATCACGGGGAAGAATTTTCAAATATGGTGTTTTTATGTTGATATGATAATTATGTGTTTTTAGTGGTTCCATTTTATGTGAAAAATATTCCCACTTTTTTCATGGAACATATAAACTACATCATATAACCATTCATGGACTAGTATGTGGTTGACTTTGTTAATGAAATTCTCATCTTATCTATGTCTGGGGAGGATCCTATAGAGTATTTCTGCATGGTCATAGACTTATTCTTGGAGAACAAACTATATGTTAATCTCTATAACCATTATATTTGGATCTTAGAGGTTCAATTATTTTCGCATTTCATTTCTGTGTATGGAGTGGTTATAAAACTAGAAATCATTGGTGTAGTTTTTTCATGGTAACCACCCAAGTGCATATCCTAGGAGAAGAGTTTCCTTGGTTTGGAAATGTATTATTGGGGGTTATTGATATACATTTATAGGATCTAGGACCCCTTAAAATCATTGAAAGGTAAAGGGAATCAATTTTCCTACACTAATGAGTTTTTTTGTTCTATCTAGGAGATGAGGTCTCATATTTTCAATACCCCTATATTGAGACTACCTGAGGAGGGTGTTGAGTATGCAGTTTCATGAGATGCCTCTAGGGATGGGGTTAGTTTGATGTTGATGTAGAGGTGGGATTATATAGCTTATGGGATGGGGAATGTTAACCCCCTTGATTATAAATTCAAGACCCATGAATTGGAGTTGGAAGTGGTATACTTTTCCATGAATATTTGGAGGAATTATCGTCATGGAGATAATGTTTTATTTAATAATACCACTGGATTATGGGGTATATCTTCACCAAGAGATCCCAGCCATAGATATAGGCATTGAATAGTGTTCATATAGGATAATGACACTGCGGTTGAGTATACTCTATAAAAGGGAAACATAGTGGAAGATTACCATAGAAAGAAATATCATTCTCCATTAGTAAAGGAGGGGTTAAAGTTGATGGCCTCAATGAAACTAACCCTAGTATTAGACAAAAATACATATTTTCATTAGTTCATAGTGGTGACTCCACCACTTTTATATTTTGTGAGGGAGGCTTAGTGGGGGGACGTCAATTATGATGTTCAACATAACCAAATTTTATCATGAGATGCACCTGAAAGATTTTATGATGTTTGGGAACAAATAATCTTTTTCTATGGAAAAAGTGCAGTTTCGATCATTGTTTGATTAATGGTGTTGAGGGAGATTCATACCACCCCCTCAGTGGTGAATCTGGAAGGTTAGAATATGTATAAAGACCTTTCAAGGTAGTTTTATTAATCTTGAATTATATGGAGTGTTTCTAAGAATGTTTCTTGATTCATCGCATGTTAGTGAGTAAAGGATGAAAATAATGTTCTAACAGCTCTGACTCAGCCTCATGAGACCCTATAATTTATGTGGGATGACATATCAATTTATTTTTTATGATACTTCTACAGTTAGTATGATTCCATGTTGTTATCTAGGTGATGGTTGATTTAATAACAAACTCATCACATTTTATTGTTATCTTATAGGATAGTTTGGTTCATAGTTAAGGGAGTCTTTATGTGTAGAAGGTAATCTAGATTCATGTTGTACCTCTGGTGATCATCCTTAACTAGGATGCATGGTTCAAATCATGGTTTTGGAGAGTTTTTTAGGGGGATTTTAAGACCCATTTACTAATGAGAATGATATTCCACCCATAGATGGATGCTCAAACTGAGTGAAATATCATGGTTTTGGAAGATATTAAAGACCATTTGTGCCATTTTTAACAATGTTTAATTTTTTTGACAACCAGTTATTTTATTAAATTATGGTTTACAAAAAAGAAATATATGATTTGTTAGAAATCATGTAAGTAAAATTAGAAATTCTATATGAAAATTGTGTAACAAAGTTACTAGAAAAAGAAGCATGAAAATCAATAAGTTAAAAACTGCCATCTTTCTAACTCACTAAATCTGATGTTGCAAAACTATTCATCCATGTTGCTAAAAATTATGAAATTATACCATGATCAATGATTTTTTTAATAAAGGAGAGTTATTTATTTACAGACATAGATGTTCGAGATGAATTTTACTTGATAGAGTAGTACCAAACTAATAAATGTACAAAGTTACATTTGTTAGATTATGAGTTCTTGAAACAAAACATCCAGAAATAGAAATTAAAATAAATCTTGAATTTAGAATTTTGTAATTTTCAATGATGTACAATATTGCACTAAATCCGGAAAACATTCATGAAAAATGGTTCTGGTGACGTTCTTGTTATAAATTACATTTTTATGAAAATCGACGAGTATATAAAAATGTATGAATTTGAAGATTCTAGTTTTCAATAAATCTAATAAGGATAATATTTTTATAATAATATAAGATTTTTCCATGTGTCAAATAGAAAATACCTTAATGGACTGATATAGTGGGCTAGCCACTAGAAGAGTCTTGAGAGGATAGATAATGTTTTTAAAACAAGGAAGAGTTCGGGTTTATTGTCAAAAATAGGATTCTAGATATATTATTATAGATTAAGAATACTAGGAATTTTTTAGAAATAGAAAGTTTCAAATCTATTTAATTTTCTACTAGATACAGATAGTTTAGAAAACGGAGATCATTAAAAGTTACAATAATATAGTCAACCATGATCAGTTGTCTTAGTGAAATAGAGAGAGATTTTTTTTGTGTTTTATGATATATTTTATACTTATGTGGGTTGAGAATATGTAATAAAATAATTATGATGTAAAATTTTTTGATTTTGTGATGATCATGTTATGAAATTCGATTGGATGATCTTTTTTAAGAAATACCATTGAATGAGTGCTTTGTATGGATTTCCATTGGAAAAAATTTTGTTCCCAAATTTGAACTGAGAAATATAGATAATTTCATATCAATGTTTTTTGTTGTGAGTGGTTTAATAATACTAGTAAGATGAAAGGAAATCTGGATATAGTTCTAACAGAGAAGTTCTAGAAAATCTATTTCTTGATAATACTTTTTGTAGAACATTATAATGATCTAATTTTATAAAAGTTGAGAATTATAAAGTACTAATTAATTTTTAAATATTTTAGAATCATCATTTATTTTAGAATAACTCAAATGAAGCTCAAATATGTGATAAATTTGGATTTACTAATTTTAGTGAGCAGCAAAACATTTCAGGTTTCCCACCTTTTCAATTTCTAGAACACCTTTAAATAAAAGTTAAACAGTACATTATTATCCTCCTTGTTTAGACATAAAAGAAGTTTAATTACATTAGAATATATGTTAAATTTAATTTACAAATTAATATGAGTATCATTTTGAGGTTTTTGGAATATAATTATTTGATAGAATATTAGATATAATAATGTAAAAAATGTTCTATATAGTAGAAATGGACAATGAATATTAGATAATTTTTTGAGTAGATATATATGAGGTTATGAGATTTTCTAAATCTGATTGAACAAAATTATGTTTCAAATATAGTTTGATAAAAGGTGTAGTGGATAATATATTATCAGATTTAGTATTTCCATATGAAAAAAATTAGATAGAGGCATACCATATATTGATTTTGGGTAGACTATTTCGGAGAAGAAATTATCAATGTCATGTTTTCTATTGTGGATCAAATTTTGAAAGAAAAATTTTTAATTTCAAGGGATTTACTAAAATCATTCTGATTGGGGGAGAGAATATGTTTTATAGGATTTGACATAAATTTTGTATCCACTTTTTCATTATAGTGAAATTTTATAGACCCAGACGATTATATAAGGAATTAATATATGTTCTCACATTTATGTTGAACCTTGTAAATACTATGTTACTTGTTTATATTCCTTATTTTTCATTCATATGATTTTACTAAATGTTTGTAAGGATGAAAAAGTAACAATTTTTAGGGGTTATGTTTCATAATATTGAAATTTTTAAAAATAATATCACTAATTTCACGCCACCCACCCAACCTCGCCATCGTAGTGAGTCAATGATCCTTACGAATTTCAAGTTGTATTAGTGGAAAAGCTCCGATGTTGAATTGATATTATTTATAATATAAATAATGTAAATAGTAGAGAAATTCCAAGTTTCTCTGTAAAAATTGATCATGGCTAGAAATAAAGAATGATTTTATATCATCCCCTTAGCTTAGAGGTGGTTGATGTATTAACTATTATGCTTTCACCCATTCAGAATGATTCTATTATGAATATTTATTACAAGATAATCATTTAATTTGATGTAAAGGATATAAATTATATACTTATATCTCTATCATAAAATGTTTACATAAAAGTGATAGGTCTCAAAATAGAAATGATGATATGTGACAAGATTGAATGTATTTTTAAATAAATTACTAATGTGATGGAAGTGAATAAAAAAATATAGATTAGAATGTTTTAAGACATAAGTATAGTGGAAGAAGAAATTATTTATGATTACATAACTAAAGTAAATGAATTTGTTTTCATCATAAAATGTTTAATATATTTCTTGGATGATTTTATAATTCTTAATAAATTCCTGAGAAACATTATAAATATGTTTCATTCTAAAATATCTACATTAGAAGATATAGAATATTTATCTCTTGATTAATTTCATAAAATTTATTTTTTCAATAAATTAAGATAATCCATATCATTAAAAATAATTTCAAAATGAAATTGATATTTATGCTATGGGAATGTTGAAAATTTAAGATACTGAATATGTTGATCCTTACGATTATAAAGATAAGTAGGTTGATATATTCAATGAAAATCATTTCTCGTGTCCCATAAAATTGTTAATGTAGAATAAGAAAGTATGTAGGCAAAATTACTCTCAAATTTATTGAGTATGGTGCAATAAGGAACATTGTTATGAATTTTCCTATGATGAAATTTGGTGAATTTGAAGATCACCCTGAATAAAATACTTGATGAAATGTTTAAAACATAATGTCAAAGGGACAAAAAAATTACACTAGTAGGTAGAAAAATTTCATTCAAAATTTAATAAGCATACATAGTAAGAATGTAGAATCTCGCATTGAAGAAATTGATTCAATAGAATTTGAATGTTCAGTAAGAATGATACCCTTTTTTAAATATTGATAAATAATATAATTCTTCAAATAGAGAAGAAGAATAAGAAGCTGGTGAATCTTATAGATAATATCATCTCAGATCAAAACATAGGGCATGAATTGAGAACAAACGAAATTTGAATATTGAAATCAGAATAATGAAAAAATAAGATGGAAATTTTGTTCGAGGATTAAAATATTTACTTAATAAATAAGAAGAGTACATCAAATTAATATTAAAATAAAAATTAAGAATGAATGAATAGGGAAATATAGTTTAAGAACATATTAAGATGATATCATATAATGAATATAATGTTAACAAAACTCAATAAAAACTCATTCCTAATGAAATTACCTTATGAATTTTGAATGAAATTTTAATAATCCATTAATAGTATAATCTAAATCATCTAATGTTGTAAAAAATGAACATTACATGAATCAGGTGGAATATCCACGTTCAAAAAAAGGTTTTATCTTATTTTTAAATGTTTTAGGTGTTAATAATACTTTTGGGAAAACATTGGTGGATTAAGGTTATGAAAAATATTTCAAATTCACCAAATATTCAAATTCTCTATTTAGAAAACGTTGTTGACAACTAGATATAATTATATCAAAAATATGTTATGAGAATCAAAACAATAGATATATATATATAATCTATAGAAAACCAAGATTTGATGGTTTTTGTCAGTGTGGTGGAATCTTTGGGAATGGGGTGTATAACAGCAGGCATAATTTCTCACTTCTTAGAAGAATGTTTGAATATATGGTGAGAAATAATGGAATCCAAATGGGTAACATTCTTAAAACATAGAAAGATGGAAAAGTGAGATCTCGTGATGTTAGAATACATCCAACCAAAAAAAATTCTAATGTCTAGAAGAATTATATTGAATATTAGTCTATTATGGTCACTAAAGTTAAGTATTTATGAAAACTCATCCATGGAAAAGTTATTATTTTTTAAAAGAAAATGAAGTCAGAAAGAATAATTCCAAGGAAATAGCTTTTATTGATGAGACAACCTTAAATGAAACTAAGAGGAAATGACAATGGATTCTTCATTATATTTGTTTCTTATTTGTTATATGAGATTTTAAAATGTTGAAATATTTTGAAAATTGATATGGGGAAGTAGTTACCTTCGAGAATGATACTCCTATAAAATTTATAGGTATTGGAACTGTTGGGATTGTAGTCGAAAAGTTGAAATCTAAAGAAGTTATATTTGTTAACGGGACAAAAATACATAATTACTATAATTGAATATGTGATAATGGGACAGAAGTGATATTAAGAATAGTTTCATTTATCCCGAAATTCGTGAAATATGGGAATGTTGTATCTAAAGGATAAATAACTGGCAGAAATATTTTTTCTGATAGAATAATGTGAAACATGTTATCTATGTGATGAAGATGCAATCAAATTTTTGAATAATAGGTTTTGGAATATTGTGTAAAAAATAATGACCAATACCTTTAGAGTTGATGTTTTATGTAATTTTACTTCATTTCAAAGAAAATAAGATGATATTTTGATAAATTTTCATAAAAGGAAAATGACTTGTAAAATCGATAAGAAAGTTGAGATTTTGTACACTAGATCTCATGTAATATATGAATTTGGATATTTTTTGGACCAATGAGACATCAATCCAGAAAATAATATCTTTTTTTATCACTTTTAAAAAATATTTCACTCAGATGAAAAAATTTTATTTATGAAATATAAATTCAACGTTATTGAAATATTATGATTTTTTAGAAGAGTAGTTGAGATATAAATTCGGTTTGTAATAATAATATGATAATGGATAATGGAAAATATTTAACTTCAAATTTCATTTAACCTTTTATAAATAATCATGGAATTAGACATCAATATTATAATTACCTGAATTTTTATAAATAAAATTCCCCTAGTGATTTAATTAAATGTCTTATAATGTAATATGGTTATAGAAAAAAAATATGCACTTATTTTGTATTAATATAAATAATATCATATTTAAATTAGTGTTAATCATCATAACCATATATAATGCTGTTTTTAATCATTAATTACATTATTAGAATAAATAGAGTGTTTTATCAAATCTAATTGACACATACAAAGGAAGTAATGGCCTCAAATAATAGTATCAAACCCTATAAATTTTTTTTGTCAAAGATTTTGGGGAAGATAGAATCCTTGGGATTTACCCTTGACTAAGAAAAAACATATATAAAACTAATTATGAATGAGAAAAACTGTTTTTTGGAATAATTTAAAGCTTATTGAGATCACAACCCACACCATGTATGCTAAACCACCAAATGAAAGTCTCGTCATCGCACACCTTACACCTATGGTGTTTTCTGATTCATTAAAGGGATATATATCAAGACCCTACTCATATGAGTATGTACATTATTTTTTATAGAGTAATGAATGTATTTTAATCATATTATTATTACTATATAAATTATTTTATTTTTGATACAACAGAACAAAAATTTTATATTTGTGTAATATTCAAAATCAATTAAGAAATTTATTTTAGTGATTTAATGAATTTTTTAAAAAAAATTATTTTTTTTAAAAAAATAAAATTATTATATAATTTTTATGAAATATAAATGAATATATAATTTTTTGGATGTAAAATATAATTTTTATAAGGGTTTGAAAACATTTATTATCATATAAACCCAACATTTTTCAAAAAAATAATGATTATTTATTTAAAATTGAAAATAAACATATTTATTAGATTATTTTCGTCAAATGAATATTATGTTTTGAATCAAAGAATTGAAATTAGCCAATCGTTAATTTTTTATAATATTTTTAGGGAGATTAATTTTCAGGTAAAAAATAAATTCCTTATAAATATACATTGTTTATTATGAAAAAATAATGACCCAAAAGTAATGTAATAAATACTATAAATTTTATCCACAACCAAATATATGGTTTCCAATTAAAATAATTTAATTTTATGTTTATTTGGAAAAAATTTAATTTTTTTATGAATCCTTCAAAATCAATAAAAATATGGTTTTAAAATTACTTCTTTAAGTGTAAGATTCACCTCTACATAAGAAGTGTTATTATTATTTCAAGTAAAGACATTGTACATATGAAATAATATAAAAAACTACAATTTATAATAGTTAATGGTATGAAACCATGCTAAGAATTGTGGTTTTGGCTATCTTATTATATAGCATCCAAAACCTAAGTTTGAGAAATGATAATGAATTACCCACTAATAAACTTTTTAAACCCAAATAAGATCCCATTTTTCTTCACTAAAAATCATTATAAAACTTCCTTAATATTTACTCCTCTCTCTAGAGTCCTCCAAATGTTCTCTCAAGGTCCCAATAAGATCCTCCCAATCATTTACAATCACTCCCTCAAGTAAGGTATCCTAACCTTTTCTTCTTTATTCATGTTTCTTCATTAACATATGCCTTCTATTTATAATTAATAATTTTTGGATATGTCCTTATATTGCACTATTAATTCCAATTTTATGAAGAAATTATAATATACCCATTTCTCTCCCATCAACTCATTTATGAATTTTTATATGACATTGTTTTGCTACCACAGTTTCATAACAATTTTCCATGCCAAAACATTTGTGTAGTGAACATCATACCCATTTACTTTAAAGGGTGTTCAAATTTATAAACATATACTTCATTGACATAAGACGTACATATATGTATCCCAAAAACATGTATCATGGAAAAATATATGATGATGAATGGATAAATGTTTTTTGATATATGTGGAACACTTAAGCATGATAATGAAATAAATATGATGGGTGCACCTGGAATTATATAGCGCTCTAGTTCATTAGTTAATTTTTAGTCCCATGAGACGTCATTTTGAGATAAGGAGTGAGCGTGATACCCTTATGGGACATTTTCAATCATCATGTCTAGGATTTTATCCATGATGTATATTTATGATGCAATGTTTTATGTTGTTTCAACAAATCCAGTAATTCTTTTATGATTACCATGTCATATCATGTATCATTGCTCATGATTGGGATTCTAACTTATTTTATTACACATTTATATTCCAATTGTGAAATATGTTTTTGCTTATGACATTTTTATTCCCTTTTTCATGTTTATATCTCACCTATTTCTTATGTATTTCCCCCAGTATGCCCAAGATGGTTTAAAATCCATGTTATTTTAGAATCATGTTAAGGAAGTTTTCAATAATGTTCTTATATCCGTTGTTCAATATTTTATAATGTGTACAGAATTCCCAAATACAATATAATTCTATACATTCCATGTCATATTAAGTGTAATATATTTTAAAATATCATGTATTAATTTGTAATAAATATAAGGTTTGTTATAGTTGGTATCAATGGAAATGTTTAGTTATTTTAGGATTAGAGTTGGAAATCTCAAGTAGAACCTAAAGATAAATATAATTATATGAAAAAAACTATATTTTGGTAATAATATAGTTAGTGGTTTATTATGAAAATATATCCATATTTGGATACTATAAGTGGATGTGGCTCGAGCACTGATAAACATATGGGTAAAACCTGAAAACACCATGTTAAGCTAGAAATGATCAGGAACTCGTGCACAAAAATGGGCCTTGTGGCTCACATGTCTGACACTCTTGGTGGATGTGATTTGTAAAATTCATAAGTTCATTTAGAACCATTATTAATGGAATAGTAAATTTCCATAAGAACGTATGGTAGAAAAATAGATCATGGATAACGTATATTTAATCCCATAAATTAACAAGTTAAGAAAATAAATGTAATTTATAATCTATATATATTCATTAGATTAACATTTATGTGTTTAATAGTTTTAAAATATTCATGTATATTTTCCCCTTTATTGTTTCTAATGATGTGAAAAAGGCGGAATCAGGTAAAAAATCTGTGTGATGGGAAATGAAATGACTTCCCCAATGAAATTTCCAACATGATTGGAACTCCAGTTATAAACAATGAGATGATACCCTCTTAGTTAACTCATGTTTTGAATAGAAATATATATCAAGAGATGAACCCAAATCCCCCCCTTATAAATAAAAGGTTTCAATTGAGTATTTTATGGGATAAAATCTTATGACTTTTAATGGATCATTCAATACCTTAATCTTATAACCATGGATCAAATTCATTGAAAATATATTTTCCATACTATAATATTTTGAACAAGAGATGGTTATATTGGTTTTTTATCATACGTAGGTTGAAGTTGATCTTTGGTGAACATTTATCATGAATACGAAACCTGAGAAATATATCAATGTGATTTGGTGGAAGAAATTCATAAAAATGTTTTTCAATAAATATTTTCATTGAACTCACTAACATAAAATGGAAATTTTTTTCCTTTACATAAATAAAAAAGATAACAAATCTATTGGGGTGTTTAATAAAGACTTCACTATACGTTCATGATATTCTTCTCACTTTTTTGTGTCCCCTGAATTCTAGGTTTACTAATTCATTGGTAAGATGAAACCAACTTTATGAAAATCCATGGTGATCTGGGAATTTGATATCAATGAGGAAATAGTCAGTTGTGCTCTCAAAGTCTAAATGGATATCAAAGAATCTCAAGGGTATCACAGGGGTAAAGAAGTATAATGTAGAGTTTAATTTTTGAGGTCTAATGGAGAAATAAAACAATGCCAAGAAATTTTACCATCCAACATGTCAATGGTGCAGACAGAAGCACCTCAGAAATTGCCTAAGAGGATGAGTAAAGGTTTTAAGTGTGATAAGGATTGACAAATGGATAATTATTTCCAACAGGAGAAACCCACTAATGAGATGAAGGAAAGGAATGGTCTAAGATAAGGCTTTTTTTGAGACAACTAACAACCTCCAAGAAAGAAATGGAAAACATCTTCAATCACATAATCTAAGTTAGATCCTAAGAAAAATGTTGTAACACCCCTATATTTTAATGTGATATAGAATTTTTTTCTTTTATATCTTTTGTTTTACGTTATACCAAGATAATTTTGCGCAATATGCAACACCATCTTAAAATGCAGTACAAAAAAGATATTATTGGCCTGTATTACACAAAATTTCAGGTTATTTTGATATAATTAATGTCACAAAAGACATAGTATAATTGAACAACTAAAAATAGGACTTGTGGCTCACATGTTTGACACTCATGGGGGATGTGATTTGGAAAATTCATATGTTCATTTAGAACCATTATTAATGGAATGATAGATTTCCATAAAAAATTATGGTATAATAATAAATCATGGATAACATATATTGAATCTTATAAATTCACAAGTTAAGAAAATAAATGTAATTTATATCTCAAAAAATTTATTAGATTAACATTTATGCATTTAATAGATTAAAAATATTCATGTATATTTTTTACTTTATTATTTCTAATGACCTGAAAAAGGACGAATCAGGTAAAAAATCTATGTGATGGGAAGGTTGATGACATTCCCAATGAAATTTAATACATGATTGGAACTCGAATTGTAAACAATGAGATGATACCCTCTCAGTTGACTTAGGTTTCGAATAGAAATCTTCATCAAGATATGAACCCAAATCACCCCTAAGAAATAAAAGGTTTCAATTGAGTCTTTTATGCGACCAAATCCTATGACTTTATATTGATCATTCAATCCCTTAATCTCATAACCATGGATAAAATTCATTGAAAAGATATGTTCCATCCTATAATATTATGAACAAGAAAAGGTTATACTTGTTTTTTATCATATGTAGGTTGAAGTAGATATTTTGTGAACATTTATCAAGAATAAAAAACTTGAGAAATATATCAATGTGATGTGGTTGAAGGAATTCTTAAAAAAATTCAATAAATATTTACCTTGAACTCACTAACATAAAATGGAACTTTTTTTCCTTTCCATTAATAAAAAATATAACTAATATATTGGGGTGTTTGAGGAATACTTCACTATACTTTCATGATATGTTTCTCACTTTTTCCCCTAAATTCTAGGTTTACTACTTCATTGGTGGGATAAAACCAAATTTATGAAAATCCTTGGTGATCTGGGAATTTTATAGCTATTAGGAAATAGTATTTTGTGCTCTCAAAGTCGAAATGGATATCGAATAACTTTAAGGGTATCACAGGGGTTAAGAAGCTGAATGTAGAGTTTAAGTTTTGATGTCTAATGGAGAAATAAAACAATACTAAGAAATGATATCATCCCACGTGTCAATGGTGCAGACAGAAGCACCTCATAAATTGACTAAGAGGATGAGGAAAGGTTTTAAGTGTGATAAGGATTGAAAAATGGATAATGATTTCCAACAGGAGAAACCCACTGATGAGATGGAGGAAAGAAAGGGTCTAAGACAAGGGTTTTTTGAGACAACAAACAACCTCCAAGGAAGCAAGGGAAAACTTCTTCAATCACATACTCTAAGTTGGATCCCATGAAAATTTTGTATAACCCCTATATTTTAATGTGATATAGAATTTTTTCATTTTTTTTTTGTGTTATACCAAGATAAGCTTGCGCAATACGCAACACCAGCTTAGCATGCGGTATAAAAAATGATAGGATTTTCTTTTATTAAAAACAAATTCAGGTTATTTTCATATAATTCATGTCACAAAAGACAGAGTATAACTGAACAACTGAATATTATTATGTAACCTCATAAGATAGTCATTATAATGAAGGTTATTAATAGTATTAACTTTCTTCTAAAAAATTATATAAATGAAAATAAGTGAGATATAAAATTATAAAATCACTCTTGATGGATTTTATTAATGAAATATATTATTAATATATTTAATCTAATATTTATATATTCACATTATATGTTTCATAGATATGATATAAGAACAAATTCATTTTTTTTTCAGATAGAAGAAGTATTTTTTGAAAAATGATGTTTTGTCGCATTTTGATAGCACAATTATATCAAATCTAATTTTTTAAACATTTATATATTATATATAATAACATAAACATTTAATTTTTATGTGGTATATAAAAATATAATTTGGATGATTTTTTTATATTTTTATGATAACATTTATGTTTTTATGAATAGTAAAAATACACTAAATTTTAATTGAAAAGAACATTACTCATTGACATAATTTATATTGTTAAATTGTATTAATAAATTGTTTCAAAGTATAAATACAATATATTTTCATAAATCAATATAATTTAGGTTAGTGACATTAATATTAAATTTAATATTGATGTAAAAACATTTCAATCTTTTGTAATGTTTTAGCTTTTTAAACCCTATTTTTCATTCCAACAAAAGGTATAATTCTTATTTGATTAATTCAACCTATGTGTTTCCTATTTTGAAAAATTTATTACATATTAGGAATCAGTTGGTCAAAATTATGTAAATAGTATCCTTTTATGATTTTTTAATTTTATGAATTGTAGATTTGGTAATTTTTATTTACCGTGGTTAAAGCTAAATATGGTAAATTAGGGTAAGAAATTATATGATATGAATAATAAAATCATCCTAAAACCTACAAAAATACTATTGGAATATTAATAGAAGACCCTTAAAACATAATGACCATAATTGGATGATTTAATTAACTCTAGTCCCGGAAAAGTAAATATATATTATTAAGATAAAAGAATGTGACAACTTGTCACCCTAAAATCTATTATATGTAGAATAATTTTTATATAGTGATAAATATGAGATATATTATATAATAAATATTATCCATAAATTTAATAAAATTATCTACATCATGGTCATTTATTTATAATCATTAAATATTATATAGTTATCTTAAATTCCAACACAATGATGATGAAAATATTATTTAATCAATAGAGAATAAGTAATATAATATTTATTAAAATTATAATAACCATTAAAAGACCAAAAAACATGAAATACATTATTTATAGAGTATATATTGACAGTAATCATCTGAGGGTATATTTATTTACCATTTTGATCCATATCGAAAGGATTACGACACTTATAATATTTTATTTGAATTGATGTTAAAGTTGTCACATTCATGCTTTAATAAAGATAACATTTTAAATTATTTATATTAAAAAGGATATATTATACTATAAATATTACATTAAAATATAGTATAATTATCTTCAATATAGTAATTTTTTTATTTTCTATTCAAAAAATAAGTGTATTAATTAATTACACAAAACTGATCTATTATTTATTTTATTAAAAAAATATCAAATAAATGTTATTAAAAATGTTACAATAAAAATATTGAGCGATAAATATATTAAATTAAGTGTATATATTACCCTTAACCCATAGAGATATAATAAAATATATTTTTTGGATAACATCTTATCTTGACCATTTTAAAAAAATCCAAGAATTGAATGTTATCCAAATTGAAACAATTATTGTTTTGTTGAAATAATGTTTTATTATATTTATTAAAAACATATAAAAATTTTAGAAATATGTAATAAATATCATATGGTCTAAAATGTTCTATATTATTTATTTATGATTTAATTGACATTAAATAAAAAAACTATTTCAACCATTTAATATTGAAATATTTGTTACCCAAGATGAAATGAAATAGAATAACTAAGTGATATATTAAAACGATAAGGTTTATATTTATAGAGAAATGTGTCTAAAATTTATTATTTTTTGAGATTACAAACTTATATAATCATATATTTCAAAATATTTTATTATTTATGTTTGTATATTTTGTTTTGTTTTATTATAAATTTATATTGTTTGAGATTCCAAATTTGTCCCTCACCTTAATTATAAAAGAGAACCTTCTTTGTCACATATCCACACCAATTTAAGCATTTAATCATGGAAATTCCCTTACCATTTAACTTATAAGCCTCCCTAGTTACAATATATAGGTTATTTTTTTCTAAAAATACAGACTCTAGTGCCACTAAAAGGATATTGATAGAGATCACGTTGAAGAATATGTAATCTCCTCTACCAATTATTTCAAATTAGTTCTTCTTATACGTCATATTCATAAGTTGTTTCCACTATAATGTATTAAATATACTATATATTATATTATGATATTTTATTAAGGACATTTGAAAACCATATTCCACCTTCTATTAATCCTACTAATAATGAAATCACCACGCATATGTAGGTACGACATACCATCTCCACGTTGTGATGTAAATTTTTTTCACCACCAACAAACATGGAGGGATATAACTATGGATATAATGTTTATATATTATTATTATTACATGATATGGATTCTAGAGAAAAATATATACCATACACATCTATTCTATGTCAAAATTATGGGAATGCTATTGTCTCTCATGCGTACATAAGGCTTATCACCTCCACGATGTGATGAAATTAATTTTACATGTTCTTTAATAAATAATGATTATATAAACAAATATAATGACTAAATAAGATATATATTATTCTAATATAATTCTATATATTATATTACTATATCCTAATAATGGGAACAACAATTTATCTCGAAAAAACATGCTTAAGAAAATAAAGAAGTTTACAGCTGATGAACGATTAATATTATTACAAACAATATAATGATAACAATATAATATACGATATCATAATAATGACTATTATTTTGAAATAAGTCAATGAAATTATTTAAATTATTATACAGTAGGTTGTGATACATATAAGGAAACTGAACCTAAGGTAAGGAATAATTTTTCAATCTCTATATTATCTGATATTGTTTATTCATAAGTATTTAAATTGGTATATTTATCATTAAAATCCATGTTTGACAAATATGTATTATAAAATGTTATTCCTATACTCATAAAAAATTTTAATGTTAATTTTACCCATTGGTGAATTTTTCATAATTGTTATGAAATGAATCTTTTCTTATTTTCGTTATGAGTTGAATTTTGACTTTCTAACAAAAAGACAAGAAGTCTGTTTTTTTAACTTATATAGAATGAATGTATTTTTATGTGATAATAAATCATTATTTCTAAGAAGGATCCATTAAATTATTACAAGTTATTTTTTTAAAAACTCCATTATTTTAAAATTGTGTGGAATTTTTAGAAAAGAAAATGTTTATGATGAAGAAATGATGTTATCTTGAATAATTAATTTCAAGTGTTTTATCAAAATAATTTTCCATATGAGATTCCATTATTTTAATAATTTTATGTTTCTATAAAATATATTACTATGATTTTATTGTGTTTATTATGTAATTATATTTATAAAATCCATTTTCTTATTTGTATTATGATTGTACGATGGTTAAAAAAACCCATTTAATTCCCATGGTTATTCTATGATTAATGATTTATTGTATTGTGGAACATATAAGAATGATTGCATTATGAGATGGTTAGAACCTATTAATTCCTCCAACGCATTAAGTAAATATATATATCTCATTATTTAGAAATGAATAGAATGTAAATTAAATATGGTTAAGTAAAACGGGGTTGGAATGACAAGTAAATTTGATTATGTAATACAGGGTTGGACAACAAGTAAACAAAGTTAAGTAGTAGACTTTGTCCATTATTATGGTCTTGGAAATGAGCCTTTTAATGTATGAAAATTATTTCAATATGATTATGTGTATTCAACAATTCCATGTTTTATGACAGTTTTATTTTCTCATGGATCTTATTCCTTTAGGATTTATGCCTTATAAACTTCATATACTTATTTCAGGGCTCAATATTTTGATAGTTGTTATACTTGGTTTGATTTTCAAAAGTTATGTTCATACATTCATATGTTTATGTTTTTGTGATATTTTCCAGGTTTACCCTTCTTGAACATTTGAGATCACCATTTTTATGTCTCATTTCCCCTAGATTTAGAGAAGAATAATATGTACGATCTGTCAAACGTTTGTTCTAGTTATGAAGACAAATAAAGGAGACAATATAGATGATTTTTGAACCAGTTGTTTATGTATCCTTGTTTACAAATACACTAAACTAATAAGGTCTTTGGGAGTTTATTTGTGTCATGTATTATATATTCCACAAAAGTAATGTAATGTCCTTGAACATCAATCTTAGGGTATTTACAATTTTTATCAGAGTGATGATTTACTAAATATTTGGAAACTTGTATAATAAAACATTATTGGTACACTTAGAGATAGTTTTAAGGTATGTTTAGGGATTTCCTAAGCATAAGTATAATTATATTTTACTGTCCTAAAATTATTTTAATGCTCCTAGATAGAATCTGATTAAACCAAAGATTTTACAAATTTAAATTACCTTCCTTTGATAATGTGGTTTTTTTAGTATGATTATTATCACTAAGACTTTTCTTTTTTAGGTTTTATAAAATGGATGGAAACATCATTATTCATGTTGGTGGAGAATATGACCGACAATGTAATGATATTCTTCATGATAGACCAAATGTGGTCGGAGTTGGAAGGAAAACACCATTAATATTCCGAATCATTAATCTCATAATATGTTCAATAATATCAATATTGGGGAGTTTCCTAGCCCACCTAATATGGGAAATAAGCAGTTTCATGGTGATAACAGAGGAATGAATTTTTATTTTTCCCCATGTAAATAATGAGTGAATAGTCATAAAGAATAATGTTTCAAAGGAACTATAAGATGTTTTGGGTTTGTAAAATAAGGACACAAATCCTGTAATTACAAAGGAAATGGTTTAGTTAACATAAAGGACAAGGAAAATTGAATTTCTAAGACATCAACAATGGATAAATCCTCAAAATGTGGAATGTATGGGAATTATGAAAATCTAACCCCTTGGGAAAAATCTCAGGAAGATAATAATCATGGTTATATAGGTAGTATTTATGTTTCAAATGGTGAAGATACTATATAAAATATATGAGATGAATGATGTGTTAAGGAATAAAACTATGAATCTTGGACAATGGTTTAAGAAGAAATTTTTATGATTTCATGCCTATAAATTATAATGTTGTATAAGTAATTTTAATGTATGATGAAATAAATAAACCACTAAGGATTATTACACTATGGTTTTTCCATAGGTGTTTGAATGTTTACATTGAATGGTACTGGTAGAAAAGAAAATTGAGTGGGGTATTTAGTTAAAAAACACATGATTAAGGGAAGGATAACTCTTAATTTGAGCATTATGATGAGACAATGATATGTTGGTTATGAATAAATAAATTGGATTTTAATTATTACCTTATAATTGATTAAGGATTTATTTAAAAGTGGTTTATGCTATCATGGATGAAGTTTATAGCTTTTTCGAAAAAGAGAATAGAGAAACATGCATGTTTTAAATATTGATATATGGTAATTGAGGATATTATCAAGAGAATACATGTTGATGGTGTACAAATGTTTGGAATGTGGCCAAAAAGAGATAACTTGTGATATAGGGGTGATAAATGTTAAGCCTATTTAGTTCAACACTTTACATAGTTTGGTATTTTCAGCTTTCATAAGGATTCAAAGGTAATCAATTTATGGAATGTTTAAGAAAAACATCTGATAAACATTGTAGGAATAATTTATTATTTCACAATAGGTGGACATATTTATATTATATTATTTTTCTGACCTTTTTTGAGATACAGACTGATGTAATGACGTACCATTATATTTATGGATCACAAAATATGATAAAAATTTAGGAATGAAAAATTCAACTTCATTTCATTGAATAAGAGATTACATGGAAAATATAAAAGGCATGACCAACGATGAGATTGTACAAAAATAAAGTATTTATTTCTTATTATGTTCTTTAAATTTTGGGAAAGGACCTTCAAAACAAAAAATATTATCCTAGTCCCTTTTTATTTGATTAGTTAAATGGTCCTTTAAATCACTTTAGATTTGTGGCATTGTGATTGTTAACATTTTCCTAACCATGTTCTCTATCATGATCTAACAGAACTTGATAGTTATATTTATCTAATATATATGTGTGTTAACTTCCCTCTTATGATATATTATGTGGAAACCCAATGAGAAGTTACATTGGGTAATCATTATATTTTTAACAATCTTTTTTTTAAATAATGTTTTAGTATTCTTTTTTCGATGTGGGTTTCAATAAAAGAAACATTCAAGTAGTAATCCTTTTATAACCCCAATTAGTTTAATGAGAAAAATTAATTTCATGTTCGGTAGAATGTAACACTGCAATATTTTTGTGAGATATATTTTTTTCTATGATGTCTTGTGTTCTACGCTTCACCAAGATAATCTTGTGCAATACGGAACACCGGCATAGATTGCGGTGTATACAACGCTATGATTTGCTTGTGTTACACATAATTTCAAATTGTTTTGATATAATTCATTTCATGCATGACTGGGTATTAGTGAGCAACTAAATATTACTATGTTACCTTATAACCTTGTAATTATAATTGCGGATATGAACAGAATTAACATTATTCTGAAAAAACTATTTAAATTCCAATAAGTGAGTTTATAAAATAATAAAATCACACTTGATGTATTTTATTAAAAAAATATATGTTTAATATATTAAATATAGTTTTTGAAATTCATCTTATATGTCTTCTAGACATGATATAACATAAAATTCAATTCTTCAGATAAAATAATTATTGATTAAAAAAAATACAGTTTTCCATCCTTTTGATGGTGCACCTATTTTAAATATAGGCTTTTTTGAAAAATTTATATATTATATTAAACAATATAAACATATTTATTGAATGTGGTATATATAAATTTACTTTGGAATAATTTTTTATATTATTCGTATAACACTAATGTTTTGATGAATATAAAAAATATTCTAATTTATAATTGAAAACATCTTTTTTCATCGAAATAATTTATATTATTAAATTATATTATTAAATGGTTATATTTTATAAATAGAATATATTTTTATCATTTAATATAATTTATTTCATTGAAAATAATTTTACATTTAGTTTTTATTTTAAAACATTTCAATCTTTTGTAATGTTTTCACTTTAAGAAACCCCTTTTTCATTCTGACAAGAGGAATAATTTTAATTTAATTTCTATAAATTATAAGGTAAAAATATTGAAAAATTAAATCCATGTTTTGAATAATGGTGTAAAAATTATTTATATAGGATCCTTTATTTGTATTTTATAAATAGTAACATTGGCATTTTTTATTTACTACAGTTAAAGTTAAATTGGCTAAATTATGGAAATAAATAATATGATAAGGACAATAAAAATAAACAATAACCTATGAAAATCCTATTAGATTAATAATATTTGACTCTTAACACATAATAATCTCAATTAACTCATTTAATTTATAATTTTCCATGAAAATGATATATATATTATTAAAATAAATGAATGTGACAACATGTTACCCTCTTATCTCTTATAAGTACAATAATTTTAATATAGTGATAAATATGAGATAAATTCTATAATAAATAGTATCTAGAAATATAATAAATTATATAGATTATAAAAATTTATTTAAAATTTTTAGAGATTAAATAATTAACATAAATTCTAAAACATTGTTGGTGCAAAAATAATTTAATTGAATGAATATCAATTAAATAATTTTTACTTAAATTATAATAACAATTAAAATCAAAAAAATTTGAATAAAACATATTTATAATGTATATCTATGCCAAAATCATTCAAAAGTATATTTATTGAGGATTTGGAGCCATTTAGAAAAGATATTAACACTCATAATATTTTATTTAAAGCCATATTAATGTTTTCATATTACTGTTTTAATTTGTTTACCATTTTTAATGATGGATTTTAAAGAATATATATTCAAAAATATGTATTATAATGAATGATAGTATATTTATCTTCATCTTAGTATTTAATAATTAATTTTTATTGAGGATATAATTTTATTAAATAAATACACTAAACCAGCATTGTAATTATTTTATTAATGGAAATATCACATAAATGTTATCAAAATTTTAAAATAAATTTTTTTTACCCAATTACTATCTCCAATAAATTATATAGATTACGATGAACCCTTTGGTATAAAATAAAATATTTTTTAGAGAAAAACATATTATCTTAATATTTTCTTAAAAAAATCCATGAATTGAATATTATCAAAATCGATAATATTTTTCATTTGTCAAAATAATGTTTTATTAAATTATTAAAAAATAATAAAACATATTTAGAAAAATTGAATAAAAATGATATGGTATATAATGTTTTAAATTATTTATTTATTATATAATTGACATCAAATAAGTAAATATTTTACCCTTTTAATATTGAAATATTTTTTAACCCAGATAAAATAAAGAGGATAAAATAAGTGATAAATTAGAATGATATAGTTTAAATTGTGATGTCCTTGACTTGGAAGCCACTCAATGGATTCCCAGATCCCACTGGGTCACATGGCCTCAAGCTCATCTCCCCAAATTCCAAAGGTTGCTGACTAGCGGCAAGGACCTAGGTTGGGTCTATCAGGAGAGTATGTTATCATTACAAAAGTGTTGTATAGCCGATGAATGTAAATATTGGTATTTAGTAGAATCAATATAAGTAAACAGAAGGCACAATGGAAAATACATACAATAGTAAAAAAAATTATAACAACTAGAATAGCATTCAATAACTAATTATATGCCATGTTATTTGAAAACAAGAAACTTGTATACATGATAAAAGGAGTAACATGTTCCACATAAATAAAAAGGAAATCAAAGACTATCCCAAGCATCCTAAGTTCCAAGGCGGTCCTCTACTATATATCTCCATTCTAATGATCAAGAAATCATGTTTTTTAAGTCGTGTGGTCCCATTTTTCAACATGTTCAACCATATAATCTACTCTGGGTACGAAATAGCGCCTAGAGAGGGTGTGAGATAAATTTCAGTGTGCCACCACCAATAGTGTCAATAACATCCAGCTCGTGCAATGGAAATGTAATAGTGTGAATTCATGATTATATAAAGTAAAGCATTATATTGTAACTAAATACCCAAGTACCTAATTCTTCCCCCAGTTGGCGTCTAAACATAACATGTCCATTTATTTATTATTACAAGTTTATAAATGAGTCACATGTCAACCATGGTGAAGGTTCCATGTTATGATAAGGAAACCTATATTTATATTTCCTAATGAAGTTCCAAGGTAATAACCAAGGCATCATAGAACTCCAGGGTGTCCAACTCAGTCGTAACTATAGCCTATCTAGGGATAAGAGTGTAATAAAGGGAGAATATTCTAGGGAATTCCATAATAAGGTGCCTATAAAATCCCATTTGATTTTCTAAGGTATTATAGAGGCTAAGCAGAGACAGATCCCTATGGGATGTAACCAGGGAACCTCCATGTCAATGCAATATCCCAGGAGTGTATCCAAGGATTCATGTAATAATTTGGAGGGATACTATGGTGTCATACAAGGCATTCAAGAACAGAATATAATCGAGATCTTGGTGGGTCTCAAACTAAGAAAGTTATATCAGGGAATTGGAATGGGGTTCTCGAGTGCTCATCATCATAATTTTATTTTTATTTAATGAAATAAAGAAAGAACAAAAGAGGGGAGAACATCCCTAGACCCCAATAGAAGAGCTAAGGAGGCCTAAAATAGTGAAGTCCCAGGGAGTCCCCTCTAATCAAGCTGACACCCTCGGGCTTCAAGCTGTCCACAGATTGAAAATAAATAACCTCAGAACATGGGACATCTAATGAGTCCAGATGATCAGCAACTTTATTTCACTCCCACCATGTATGATTAATAGTGATGGTGTTATCCAGTAATCTCCATCACTTTCTAATGATGTATTGGATCGACCAAGGAGAGACGCCAATTCCATGTATGGAATTGTGGACCAATAAGGAGTAAGTTTTAGCTTCAAGAATGGCCAGACCCCTCTGCTTGCAGAGACTTATCCCAATATACAGTGCCATGGCCTCCGCCTGGAGAGAAGAGCCCTGACCCAACATGAAAGAGAAATCCAAGAGGACCGATCCGCAGGCATCCCGAACCACACCCCCACCATGCATGATACCCATGGAAAATGAGCCATCCGTATTGAGTTTCAAACCTTCAAAAAGAGGATGCCACTGAACCCAGTGATTGTTAATACTGTTATGGACTTGATGGGAGGCATAGGCTTCAACATGAAGCCTGACCAGGGAAGGGGCCACCCCCATGTTATGAAAAACTCTGGCCAAGTCAAGTAGGATATTTCCAGTGCCATCAATAATGGCATGGATCGACATGGATCCCCATTCATGGATAATTTTATTCCTCACCTTCCAAATACACCAGCAACCAGCATGGAGGATCATTTTGTGGGCCATTCTTTCGGGGCCGCATTCACCCGAGCCATGATACCACCTGTCAAGGAAGGGACGGTCCACCATGGAGGAAATAGATAAAGCAGTAAAATCACCAAAGAATTTTCACACCTCATGTGCCCACTCACTATCAAACAAAATTTGTTCTGCGCTTTCCTCCTTATAGACCTAGAAACACACGCACTTGGATGCAAGATTGATCCTGCAGCGTTTGATGGTCTCCTCAGTTGGAACCGCCCCCTTCCTGATTCGCCAGGTAAGAAAATTGAATTTGGTTGGAATACTTTTAACCCAGAGAACCTCATCCCATGTGTCATCATGAAGCTGCATGCTATTAATGCGGAGAAAATCTTTTGAGGTGAAGCAACCCGAGGGGGAGGGAGTAAAGACACATCTATAAGAATCGGAGTTAATCTCAATAAGATTGAACTGTTCCATATGTTTCTCATCCAGAACTTCCCTGATAAAGGAAGGAAAGCAACTGGCTTCCTCGAAGGAGATGTGATTTGCAAATCACCATGGGAAAACAATAATAGAACCACACCAGTTTTAATGCCAGAAGGAAATCTCTCCATTCCCAACCATCAAGCGGAAGTGCGGGCGAATAGTGGAGACGAGGGGTCCAAAGATTGACAAAAGGGGGGAGGGATACCCTGACCCTGTGAACTATTGCTCTGAATACGTGTTCATGGTGATTCCCCAAAGGGTACGACATTCCAAGACACTCCAGGAAAGACGAGCATGCATTCCGCAAAAAGTGTCCTCCAGATTTCGGACATTCACTCCCCCTTCACTTGTTGGTTGTACCATCCTATGCCAAGAGACCCAGTGTTTTCTCACCTCTTAATGCGGATCCCAAATGAACTTAGCCAGGGTTCGATCAATGTTTTTAATGACACCCTTCGGAATGTGAAGCGCCGAGAGGGAATGAATTGGAGTAGCAACGAGCACGCTGTTGATCAGGGCAATCTGGCCTCCAAAATACAGAAAACTATTTTTCCAGTTGAGAACCCGGTCCTTAGTCCTAATAAGGAGGGGGTCGAGTTCACATACCAAGAGCCTTCGAGATGAGTTGGGGGTGCCTAGTTAATCCATTGGTAGAGACCCTAGAGTAATACCCAAAACAGAGGTCACAACCGAAGCCCGATTGGGATTTCACCCGCTGGACAGGTAGAAGGAGATCTTGTTGTAATTGATAACCTACCCGCTCCAGTGGCCATACTTCTCCAGCACTATTTTCAAGCTACGTAAGGAATGGATGGATGCATTCAGGAAAAAGATGGTATCATCAGCGAACATGAGGTGAGTCACACCTGGATCATTCCTCCTCCTTCTGAAAGGGAGAATGTCCCCATTTTAAATACCCCGCTGAATAAGACGGCTCAGAACCTCCTGGACAAAAATGAAGAGACTCGGGAAGATCATGTCTCCCTGCCTTAGGTCGCAAGTGGTTTTAAAGAAGCCATAGGATTTCCCCATGAAGGTCAATGGGAGACAATTGGAGCTGAAACACCAAAAAATGTTATCGACGTTGTAAGGATTAAGACCCACACCTACGAGCATGCGGTTGATGAAGCTTCATTTGACCCTATCAAAGGCTTTATTCATGTCGAGTTTGACGGCCACATTAGATCTGTGAGTTTTGAAATTAATATCCCTGAAGATTTCCAGGGCTAGGGAAGTAGCCTCTTGGATTGAATGCCCCTTAATAAAGCCATGTTACTTCAATGAGACCCATCGCGGGAGGTGAGTGGCCAGCTTTGAGTTAATGATGCATGCCAGAATTTTATATGGGAAATTGTACATGCTCACTGGGAGATAATGAAGAATAGAATTTGGGTTCTTGATCTTAGGCAGAAGCACTAAGGTAGTGGCGTAAGAAACACGGGGTAAACTGCCACCTTGGAAGAAGTCTTGGATGGAAACAATTAAATATTTCTTGACAATTTCCCAATAAGTCCTATAAAACCCCCCTGGGAAGCCATCCGGGCCTGCCACACTGTTTGTATTCAGGTGCATCATAGCTGACCGAATCTCCTTCTCATCTGGGATAAAGGCCAAAAGATCATTGTCCTGGTCCGAATCAATAGAGGGAAGCACATCAAAAATATCAGTATTCTCTGAGGGGTAACCATTGGGTAAAAGGGAGTTAGGACCAGCAAGAAGCTCCGTGAATAATGAATTGGCAAAGCCTCCCACCACATCCCTATCCTCCATGAAATACCCATCCGCCAGCATGATATTTGGTTTTTCATACCTTTTCCTCACTTTAATACAAGCATGAAAAACGGTGGTGTTTCTGTCACCCTCCTTGAGCCACTTGATCCTCTCCCCCTCTCTAGCAAGGCGTTCCGACTTGAGAAGTAAGCCCGCCAGCAGAGCTTTTTTTTCATACATATTCTCAAAAACCCGATCATCCCATCTATCCTCTAGAAGACCCTCTAAATGTTCAACGTCCTGCATGGTGGATTATAGGGCCCCATCTATAGGAGGAATATATCTAGACCATAATTGGAGCTTCATCTTCAGATGAAGCATTTTAGAATGAAGAGTAGACCAAATAGAGTCGTGGAAGGATTCATCCCAGGAGTTACGAACTAGGTCCATGTAACTCAGGAGGCTGACCCAAAGCTGGATAAATCTGAAGTGCTCCTGGATATCTTGAGATGAAGAAAGGGAGATCATAAGAGGGGAGTGATCAGAGATCCCTCAAATCAGATGGTTAACCATTGAAGTGGGAAAAGAAGATAAGGCTTGGAGGCTAGCAAGACAACGATCCAAATGGCCCCATGAACGGTGATTACCACGCTGATTATTAAACCAAGTAAAATGGTCTCCCATTAAGCTGAGGTCTGATATCCCCTTATCCGCCATGAAATGATTAAATTCAAGGCTAGCCTTCCTAGGAAAAGGACCATTGCCCTTCCTCTCCACTGGATTTGTAACTACATTGAAATCACCCCCAACAATCCACGGTACCGGGCCAGGATCAAAAGCAATGAGGTATTTCTATAAAGACTCTCTTTGGTTCGTGTCACAGCTCCCATAAACAAAGGGCACAAAGAAGTAGTGGCTACATAATATCACATGAGCAGTAACGGATTGGTCACTTTCTTTCACCAGAGACACGCTGTAATGTTTGTGCCAGAAATCTAAATATGGAAGTTATTGGGGTCCGCATGCATGAAGCCATCCATTCTGAGCTTTCTAGAGTAGGATATTATCGTGTCAGTATGTTTCCTATGTTCAAGAATGGCCCCCACATCCACCTTGTGTTTGGATATTTCTAAAGCCAAAAATTCTTTCTTGAGACTGGGGCCAATACCTCGGGCGTTCCAAATGAGCAGAGGAATCATTGAGAGAAAAGAGTTCTGGGATTGGCTCCAGAACGTAAATCCTTCTCAAAGGATACGGACTGCATCGCCTCATGGGACTTGGATCTAGATCTTGTGCACACCCTAATCTCATTATATTGGAGTCTTGCTGGGGGATGGGTTCTTAGAGGAGAGCACTTTCCCCGTTTTCCTCGAACGTGAGTAGGGGGAGATGGAACACCTTCATCAAGGGGGGGAGAGGCCAAGGACAGCTGGGGGAACAAAGAAGGAGGTAGGGAGAGAACACATGAAGGAAGAAACGGAGGCTGAGAAAACTCAACAAAAACCCTCTCCTTATAAACCATAGACCTCTCAGTAAAAGCTGAAAGAGAGGGAGGCAAGGCACCAGAAACTGAGGGGGCTAGACCAAAACACACCCTCAGTGACCCCTCCATGGATAACTACAAGAGATGAAGGAATGGAGGAGGAGGAGGAAAGGCTTTAAGGGGAAAGAACCACCCAGGGGAAAAAGGAACCAGGTCCTGACTAGGTGAAAATGCCTCCGAGAGAGGGAGAGGAGGTGGCACCAAAGAAAGCTCGGGTGAACATGGGGAATCTAGACAAGAAGGGAGAGGAGGAGGAGGGACCTCCTTGACCTCCCTCCGAGAAAGGAGCGTGGGGGGAGCCCTGACAGCCTGACCCCCATCTGAAGCCAAAGGACAACCAAACTTCCATCGATGATGAAAGACCTGCAAATAGTGACCCTGAAGAAGGCAGCGGGAGAAAAAACTGGTGAAGATAGTGTAAGAAATCTCTTTCAGCCATCTCTGTGAACCGGTGATCCAAAGCTCTAAAAACTCAGGTGGGGGCTGGGATAGTTCCAGTTCCACGAAAATGCGGTCCACCGAGGTAGCTAAGCTACGTCTGGTACCCTCGTCCCAACACAGAAATCTCCCAAGCGATTCCCCAATTGCTTTAAGGAACACCTCGTTCTGAAAGGGAAGCGGCAGGCCAGGAAGATGAATCCAGACAGCAGCCGCCAGACTCTCCTTGCCGAGATGGACATCCATAGACCAACGGGAGAGGCTGAAGCACCAACGGCCAAAGGACCGAGGAGCCTTACACCAAAAATGAACGAAGTCCACTTCCGAGGACAAAATGATATAGAAAGAGTTTCTATGAAGAATCGAGATCTGTGATGGGAGGCTAAGGCCCCAGGAGGAAACACCGCATTGGAAGGAAGCCAGTGCAGTCCGTGCAGTGCCGAATCGGGTGATCAGAGTCCATTTCAGGAAGGCTTTCACCACATCGAAGGAAACCACCAGAACATCCAGGAAAACATGCCTGCCCTCCTGCGACGGCGGAAACACCGAAATGGGAACCTCTGGGAATTAGGAATAAGAAGACAAAGACGGGCCACAAAGGGTATCTTTAAAGGAGACACCAGATACAGTCATGTGGCATGAAACCACTAATTTAATCCATGTATATTATATTCTACATTAATGGTTCATTTCACAACCATCCATTAATTTGGTATGGGGTGCTAAAAATATGAAACATCCCATTCATTTATATTTAATCCATTCAAGACATATCCTTAGTATAACTTACAATTCACAATTCCCATTTAATTGTCAATTTGATTCACTTACCTTAGGTTGGTCATGTGGTGAGAAAACATGGCACTTTCCATTATGCAATTAAAAATATATATCAAGCCATTTCATATAGAAACTCTTACACTTAGGATGGTCAGGCCAAGGAAAACTCGAACAGTGGTGCAAATTTTTAAAAACACTAAACCAGAATTATGGCATAACCTTCGATATGGAATGGATAAAGTTTTTGTCATAAATCGAAAAAATTAATCACATATATGGAAGTATCATATTCATATAGTTCTAATGATTATAAGTTTGGATTATAGATTCTAATAATGAAATACGATGAAATCGGTGGGTCCCATGTAACAAATCCAAAATCAATGATCTTAAGGATTGTGTTATAAACCACCAACCTTAGTCTTGTACATCACTCCTTCTTTGGAATTGTCCTTTTATTTGGATTAGATCAAAGTTTATCTAATTAAATGTGAAAAAACTCTCATACACCAATAACTCTATCGAGATCAAGATAGTAGGAGAATGGATCAAGAAGACTCGAGTACATACAGTTTCATATCCAATGTGAAAAATGGAAGCTCAATCAGATCTCAGATGAATGAGATATATTGATTCCTACCTTATATATTCAAAGGGATCCAATGTGATAGAAATTTAGGTTAATCCTATTGAAATACAGATAAGGAGCAAGATGGATTTTAATTATATCATTGGGGGTAAAATTGTCAAATTAGCTAAAAAATGGCATGGTCGTGGTTTGTACGCACGGTTTGAAAACCCATGTGAAAATAGTACACAATTACCTGGGTAGAATTGGCACTTGCATAGTTAGGCCACATGTTTGTACACTGACCATTCAAGGAGGTTCTTCCCTGAAAAACACAATCTTCTTGATGATGCAAACTGTGCGCTAACCATTCAACTTGGCTAGTTTTCCCAAAATGATGGGTTCTGGGCTCCAAACCTATGCCAGACACCCCTTAGATTTTTTATAACTCAAAATAAATCTATATTAAATCTAAAGTATAGATTCAAACTGAAATTTATAGGATCCATACCCAATTGAAAAACTCAGTTCTTACAGTATTCTCCTCTTAAAATAACTATTCTTCTAGTTCATCATCTAAGGGAAGAGAAATACTACCTGAGAACAACTCTAGTCATTGGTCATGCATGTCAAATTACCTCTCCCAATTCTCATAATGTTTTCAATTGTGATTCCATAGCACCCATACTATAGGGATAGACAGGCCCTAGAGTGCCACTATTCTCCAATCAATGATGCATACTAGATACTCCTCGATGGTACCATCATTATGAAACTCAACATCCTCTGGATTAAATTTATCAGATGAATCCAAATGACTCTATTTATGTTGTGAAACATGGAAGACATTATACATGTCATGGTACCTCTATGTTAATAGTACCTGATAGGCTACCAACCCGAAACTCTTGAATATTATAAAAGTTCCTACAAAACAAGGTAATAGCTTTCCAGGTTTTGTAACATTTTATGCCCTAGCATGGTCGATACTCGAAGAAAAAAATGATCCCCAACCTAAAACTACAATGGTCATTAATAATGATCAACACAAGATTTATGTCTTAACTGAGTTGTATCCATATGCTTTCTAATCAGATGAAATTTCTCTAATGTCTCCTAAACGAGATGAGTACTAGGCAGGGCTACCTAACCTACCTCTATACAACATTGGGATTAATAGCATGGCCTACCATATAATGCCTCAAAAGCTACCATTTGAATTGTCTCTTGATATATTTTATTATAGGAGAACTCAATGAGAGGTATATTATTCCCCCAAGAACCTCTATAATAAACGACACATAGTCAAATCATGTCCTCTAGAACCTATATAGAATGTTCTAATTTTCCATTGGTCTGAGGCTAAAAGGTTTTTCTTGGAACCACCTGTGTTCCCATAACTATCTGTAAAACCTTATAGAATCTTGATATGAAATTAGAATTCTTATCAGAAATGATAGTATGAGGGACCTCGTGGAGTTGTAGGATCTCACAAAAATATAGTATTCTTAGCTCATCAACTAGGAATGTTTTCTGAATAGGAATAAATTGGGATGATTTTGTTAGTAGGCCAATGACTACGCATATTTCATCGTTAACCCTTGGAAAACAAGGTATGTAGAATAAGAAATACATCGGATTGTCTTCCCATTTCCCTTCTAGGAATGGAAGCGGTTGAAGATAGCCTGCAGGTCTTTGGTTCTCTGCCTTCACCTTTTGATAGGTGTAACTCATAGTGATAAATATTATTATCTTACATTTTATTCCAGGCCACCAATACTGGAATTTTATATCTTGATACATCATAGAGATGCATATATGAATGTCCTACAAATAAGTGTGGGAATCATTAATCAAATCCTCTCTCATATCTATAAGATCCCAGATACATCCACATAGACACATGACATCATCTATGTCCACATACCAATCCAGAAGACTATTATCTTCTAATATAATCTCATGGGGTTTTAAGCCTTTAGGATCTAATAAAAGTCTACTCTTCACCTTATTAATAATTTAAGAAGAAACTAACAAGGATGATAGGTAATATTGTTCACGATTGTCATGAAACTCTAGATATAGCTCTAAAAATTGGGACATTAACATCCATTCAGCACTGGATTCATGTACGGATTGTTATTGTTTTTTTTTGAATCAGTGCATGTGAAACCACATTTCTCTTCACAATATTATAGGAAATCTGAAAATAAATTATTATATATATTCGGACCATCCCCAAAATTTGAGGTCCAATTCACTCTATGAAAAGATATATCTGAGGAAATTGGGGTCTGTAAATTCCACAGAATAATCACCCAGTAGATAGTGCATACCACAATGTAAGGCATGGACAACAGCTTCTAGATCAAGGTCCTGCATTTGGTAATTTCTCTCATGATCCATCAACTAACATGATTAGTACGCGATGACTTTCTCCTCCTACATTAGCACAACTCTTAGGATGATGTCTGATGTAGCACAGAATATGGTATAACCTATTCCTGGATACAAAAGAGTCAGAATACATTCAGATACAAACCTCCCATTCAGCTCCGGGATGGCTTCGTCGTATCCTTCTAACCATATGAACATGACACACTTCATTGAAAAACAGTAATAGGTTAATCAAGATGTGAGAAGTCTTGTATGAAACAATTTTAATATTCATCCACTATATGAAAAATTGTATATCAAACACATTCATGGGATTATAATTAGAAACTACTAAACTATACCTTTTGTTACAATAGATATGCATGATTCAGTGATATTATGACCCACAATGTGAACATTGTCAATCCATAAGTGGAACATAGCAATATGGTCATAAATTTGATGCCATGTTTGTGTAGTAAGAATGATTTCATGATATTTGGCATGGTCTCTATGAGTGATAACATACACTAAGATTTCATCCACAAAGACCTTAGAAAAATAATCCTAATAGTGATTGAAACTCTATTCATCAGAGACATGAAAATAGTGGGCATGTTTTTATGATTGAAAAGAATAAAAATGTACTCATACAGACCGTACCTGCTATAGAAATGTGTATGGTGTATGTCTGATGGTCATACTTGCAGCTGACGATAACCCAATCTCAGGTCAATCATATAATATACCATTGATTTTTTGAGCTAGTCAAAGAGATCATCTATTCGAGGAAGTGGATAATGGTTCTTCCCCATAAGTTGGTTCTACATTTTGTAATCTACACATCGATGTAAGGCTCAATCTTCCCTCTTGGATAAAATCATGGGCAAACCCCAATTGTATGTATTGCACTGTATAAGTCCATTTTTCCTTTAGATACTTTAACCATCATTGGAGCTCTTGAAGGTATTTTGGTGCCATATTGTATGGAAGAATGGACACTAGGGCATCTCCTAGAACAATTTCGATTGTAAACTCTACATATCTCTTAGGATGTATGCTAAAAATATCATTCGGAATGAAATTCTTGAAATGATCCACTAATACACGGAAATCATCTTTTCATAAACCCTGATCTTCCATGAAGAGATTTTCAATTTAGGTGGTCACTCAACCTAAACCATAATGCACTGGTCCAGATCTAATAGCCTGGACATCCCAATCACCATTAAAAAGATAACTAATTCATTATGGTGATGTAAAATATACCTTTTGGAGATAGCATTTTATAATAGCATGATCATGAACCAACCAATTCATCCCAATATGAAATATAATCCCATAATCTATAGAAAAAAGAGTTTTCATAAGAAAGGTTAACTACCTACCTCAAGGGGACAATATCTGCACTTGCATCTAAACAATTTTCATACCCTTGTCGGCGTATATAGGATCATTACACTATAGTAATACGATATTTCTATTCCAACAATTTCCATGATAGATATTGAGATAAAAGTTTTCAAATAACTTGTATCAAATAAAGAAGACCCTATAATAAAGAATACTAGAATAGTATCTTGTACTGTAGATGATCTCGTAGCCGAATTCTTGGGTATTGGTTGTAGTTCATTTAACTGCCATGATTCATGGCCCTATGAAATAGATGGGCTACCATGATCAAAACATCTATATTGGTGATGCTAATGATTATGGGTTTGGCTACCATATTTGTGATCGCCTCCTTGGCCAGACCAACTGATGCTATTCTAACTCCCCACTTTACCCAACATAAAAAAGCCAATTCTTAAAGGTGGAGGTGGTCAAATCCTTTTCCACATGAATTTGGAGGAATGGTCCTATAGAAACACTAAAGATTACCCATATGACCACAAGTATATCACTCCAAATGGGTATTTATCAAACCGAGACTTTGAATTCCCATATCATCCACACCGATGAAACACTTTAGAGATGTTGAAATAGACACTCTAGTTGTCACTTCCCTAATGAGAAACCCCAGGGGAATGCATCCTACCATTATAAGAACAACTGGCCTGACACGAAACTAATCATTTAAACACAGTTGAATTGTTGTCCCTCGGGTTATGCTCAGCGATAAGGGTCTGATTGACTATCTCATAAAACATAGGTAGGAGTAATACATTCACCTGCATACTGATGGAATACTAGATCCCATCCTCGAAACGTCTAACATGTGAAATGTCATCACCATCTATAAATGGTGGAATGAACTCCAAATATGTTAAATGTGATGAATACTCCATGACTGACATTGAACACTACTCTAGATTCATAAACTCTCTGGCTATATTAGCTCTCAACATCTAAGGATATAACTAATAATAAAAGTCAGTCTAGGAATCCTCTCATAATATTCCCTACTTATGACCATCTTGGCTAATCACATCCAACCAACACTTGGTTGAATCTAAAGGCATGTATGTGGAAGTTTTGACCCTCTTCTCTGGAGGCATCTCTAGATTCTCAAAGATAGATAGGATATCTTCTAGCCAAAATTCGGCAGCTTGTGGACTACCAACCCCTTTGAATGTAGAAGGATGCTGCAACATGAAATCATAATTCAGATCAACCATTGTAGGTGATAAGAATGGAGTACTATGCATGGAGTAGTATGCATGGAATGCATCAGACATATGAAACTATCCCAAAATTAGGAACTAGTGCCCATATCAAGTACAGTAGGTGGTGCCTTGAGTGGCACTCATGGAGGTTATAGTGGAAGATCTGGGCCCACCATGTTTGGAGAATAGTCTCTTCCACCCTCCTAGAGTACATTACAAGGAATTCATGGCATCATTGGTCTACAATAGCCAAGTACACACATCAGAACAAGCTTAAGTAGAATGATAGAATCACTATATAAAGTTTAACGTATGAAATATCACAATCTAAGGCATACTAACCTAACTACCTACTTAGATAGATAGGTATCGGGAAGTGATCATGTGTATGTTTCATTCAATTTATGTTTAATTTCTAATTTCACTCCTTTATCTATCATAAACATGAAAAGGATAATTATGGATGTGGAAACAATTCATTTTTGATATCACGATTCTCTTCATAGTGGATATCCATTTTCAATGAATCATTGCCTATAAACCAATCACTATAAATGACACCAATTTATTTATAGAATATGGATAGAATTGGTAAGTTACTCATCCCAAAGCCATGAGGTTCCATGCACACCATGAATTGAGACTAGAAATCACTCAACTGCAACCAAGAGTAATAAATGTAAAAGAAAACTATCACATCATTACTCAACAATCACATGAATGTCAAGAAATGAGAAGTAGATAAATGCAAAGATATGGCATTGGAATTTGCATGACATGTGAATTCTAGGTGCATATAATGATTCATGTAACAGTTCTTTTTTCCCTAATATATTTGGTCCAAGGATGAAATAAAATACTCAAACAGATTAATAATCAAAAACACCACACAACATGTGCATCACCCAACTGTGAAATAATATCAACTATAATAGGAAAAAGAGAAACAACAATTATAATTTATTCAACTCAACTTTTACCCCAAACATGGGTTCTCCATACCAAATAATGGCTTATGACCATGTAAAAAGTGTTCCTATTCTCCAATCTATTGTCTCTAGATAGTAAATTAAGAAAATAAAATCATTTGATACCACTTTGTAATGTTTGGGACTCGGATGCCACTCAATGGGTTCCGAGAGCATGGTGGGTCACATGGTCTCAAGCACATCTCCTCGAATTCTTAAGGCTACTAACTAGCAGTGAGGGGCTAGGGTGTCTCTGTGGGGAGATTATGCCCTCATTACCAAAGTGTCACACATCATATGGATGTAAATATCAATAAATATCGAAACTAATATAATTAAATAGAATACATAATGAAAAATAGAGATGACAGTAACAATTACTGAAACAACTAGAATAACATTACACAAATGATGAAATGTCATGTCACTAGTAAATTGGAAAAAAATGGATATAAGATTACAGGAATAACATGTTCCACATGAGTAAAATGAAAATCAAAGAATATCCCAAGAATTATGAGTTCCAACTTAGTGAAATGATATCAGGATCCATACTTAGTAGCATGAAATCTAGTGTTTGAAGTCGTATGCTTCCCTTTGTCAACACCCGAAACGATGTAATCTACTTCGGGAACCAAACATCGATCAGAGAGTGTGTGAGATAAATCAAAGTGGGTTACCACTAATGGTGTCTATAACATCTTTCATGTACGATGGAAATGTAATAGTGTGGAATAATTCATATAAAAAGTAAAGTTGAATAATGTAACTAAATACCCACGCACCTACTTCATCCCTCAGCTGGTGTCTGAACAAAACTAGTCCATTTATTTATTATTAAGAGTTTATAAATGAGTCACATGTTAACCAAAGTGAGAGATCCAATTTATGATAATGAATACTATAATGATATTTACTAATGACATTCCAAGGTAATAAAGAATACAAAGTATACCTCAAAGGTCACCAACACCATAGTAACTGCAGACTGGCTAAGGATAAGAGTGTAATCCAAGGATCATATTCCATGGAATTCCATAATAAGGTGCCTTCTAAATCCAAGGTTATAATCAAAGGTAATATTTGGATAAGATTAAATAGGTCCTATATGGATTGTAACCATGGAAAATAATTTTCAATGTGGGATTCAATGAGTGTATATGAGGCATATTATAATAATATGGAGGGATCCTATGGTGTCATACTAGGCATCCAAGAACAGACAGTGATTAGGATATAGTTGGGCCTCAACCTAAGAAATTAGTATCCTAGAATCAGAATGGGATTCCCAAGTTCTCATGGTATTCCCCGATCAGAATCAAAGGAGATCTCGACTCATTACATTCTTATTTGATTATGAAGTCATGTAATATTTCATTTGGTTCAAGAATTTCCTTCCATTATTGTAATAATGTCATTTACCATGTAACTATTAATTAAATCCATTTAAATATTAACCCAAATTTAAGGGTCAATCTTCTACATTAGATTAATGTTGTAAGTGGTTCTACAGATATGCAACCTACCATTCATCTACATTTAATCAAGTCAATTCATATCCGTAGTATACATTCCAATTTACATTTCACATTTCATTATCTAATTGAAGTACATACCTTAGGCCATTGAAGTGGTGAGCATACATGGTACCTTTCATTATGAAATTCACAATATAAATAAAGTCATTTAATATAGAAACACTTAGCCTTAAGAAGTTCAAGACAAAGATTAAATGAACGGTAGCGCAAACGTGTCAAAACACAAAACAGAAATTATGGAATAACCTTTTCCATATAATGGATAGAGTTTTGTTCGTAACCCCCAAAAATTAATCACATATATGGAAAGAGTGTATCCATGTGGTGCTTAAGGGTATAAGAGTGGAATATAAATTCGATTAACTAAAATCGATGAAATCAGTGGGCCCCACATGACGAATCGATACTCAACGAACATGTGGGATGAGTGGTATACCTTCCACCTAATGCTTGTATGACTATCCACCTCTGGTATTATCCCTTTATTTGTCTTTTATAGGTGTATATCTAATAAAAAATAAAAATGCTCATACCCCAATAACTCGGTCGAGAGAAAGAGAGAAGTAGAATGGCTCAAGAGGACATTAGTAAATACTATTGCGCATCCCACATAATAAACAAAAACCTGATTAGATTACATATGAAGGAGATATATTGATTCCAACACCATATCTTGAATGGGCTCCAAAATGATATCAATTTAGATTAATTCTGCTAAAATTTACATTAGGTAGGAAGATGGGTTCAAATTAGATTCTTAAGCAAAAAAAATGTCAAATTACCCAAAAAAATGGCATGTGAATGGTTTTTACGTATGGTTTGACAACCCATGTGATATATTTTCATGATTACCTTGGTATAAGGGGACCATGCATGGTTATGCCACATAGCTTTGTGGCAACCATATGAGGTGGCTCTGTCTGAAAAAACATCATCCACACGGTTAGGAAAATTGTACACCAACCAAGCCCCAATACTCTGACTAGGCCAGTTTCCCCAAAACAATATGGGTTCTAGGATCCAAAATTTCCTATGACACCTCTGACACCTTTACTATTTCAAAAATAATCAATATTAAATCCAATATAAGGATTTAGACCAAAATATTAAGGAACCAAACCTGAGTGAAAAAAGATTTGTTGCATAAATGGATTAAATAAATTATCTATAATTTGTTGTTTGATGAGATTAAAATTTTTTATCATCCAATATTTGCAAATATGACTCTTTAGAGGTTATTGGTTATGGTTTCATTTTATTATAAATTAATATTTTTGGGGATTCAAAATGTTCCCCTCACATCAATTATAAAGGGGAACCTGGTCTCTCACCTCTCCACTATAATTTGATCCTTCAACCTCAGTCATCCTCTTCCAATATCCATTATCAAAATATCTAGTTACATTTTTATTTTTTTGTATTATCAAAAGACCAACTCTAGTGAATTTAAAAAGAGATTAATAGGGAGAACATTGATGAAGAGGTAATCCCCTCAATCGATTCTTTAAAATTACTTCTTCTTATACTTCCTCTTATAGAGTTGTTTACATTATACAATAAAAACTCTAGAATAAATTATATTATTAGATGTTATTATGGTTATGGAAAAACCACGTTCCACATTATATAAATCCTACTAAAAATGAATTCACCACACGTGCGTACGTACGATTTGCCATCTCCACGCCATGGTGTAATCGGTTTTCACCCCCATATTACTTGGATTGATATAATAATGTAAAAAATATTTATATATGATTAATATAACAAGATATTCGTTATGAAAAAAATATACCATACAATTCCATTCCATTTCACAATTATGGGAATGATATCGTCTCTCGTGCGTACGAACAGCCAACCATTTCCACGATGTGACGTGATTCATTCTACCTAATTTTAGTAAAATATTTATTAAATAAATGAATCGATGAATAAATATGATATATATTATAATAATATAATTCTTTAAATGATATAATTATAACATAATAAGAATAATAATAATAGATCTATCATAACATGTGTGTGAAAATAAATAAATCAACACCTGATGGACGAGTAATAATGTTACTAATAAACAAATGATAATCTGATAATATTAATATAATATTAATGACTATGATTATGATATAATATAATGAAATTATTTCATTCATTGTGTAGGAGTGTTGGATATATACAAAGGAAATCAGACTTGAGGTATGAGATAATTTTTCAATCTCATTAATATCTAAGATTGTTTATTAGTAAGTATTTGAATGGGTATATTTATCATCCACATCCATGTTTCTTAAATATGAATTCCAAAATATCATTTATATCCTTATACAATTGATTAATTTTAGTTTTACCAATTTCTATATTTTTCATAAATGGTATGAAATGAATATTTTATCATTTTCATTACGATTTACTTTTTTAGTTTCTGAAGAAAGTATGAGAATAATGTTTACTTTTATCATATATGACATGAATGGATTTTTATAATTTCATAGTTCCTTAATTAAGTTAAGATTACATTACATGATTTCATGTTTATTTTTAAATAAAATCATTCAATTAAAAATCATGAGTCTTTTTGAGAAAAAAAAATCGATAAATAAATGATATTTTCCTTAAAAATTAATTTCAAGTACTTTATCAAATTTATTTTCCATCTAAGATGACATTATTTATATATAATTATGTTTCTATACCTAATATTATTGTGGTTTGTTTGTATTTATGATATAATTATATATATTAAATATATTTGGTTTATATGTATTATGATTGAATATTGTTTAATAAAAATATTTTATTCCTAGGGTTATGCTTTGAGGAATGATTTCTGTTACTATAGAACACATAATAATGCTTTCATTATGATATGGGTGTGACCTATATCACTCTCCAGTGCATTAGTTAAATATTTATATCTCAAGAGATAGAAATGATTCGAACGGAATGTGAATTTGGTTCAGTAATGAAGTGTTGGAATGGAAAGTAAATCTATTTCAGTAAAATAGAGTTAGACGATAAGTAAACCCAGCTCAGTATTGTACTTTTCCATTATGATAGTCTTGGTAATGAGTCTTGGATTATATAGAAATGATTTTTATATACTTATGTGTATTCTATATTTCTATAGTTTATTCCAATTCTATTTTCTCATGGAACTTGTTCCTTTATGAATTATTTTTTATTTACGAACATGATATATTTCAAGACTACAGGTTTTGATTTTTTTCTTACATGGTATGATTGTCAAATTTTATTTTCTTACATTATTATTTTTATGTTTTGTGTGATATTTTACATGTTTAACTTTACTAATCACATGAGATCACCCTTTTTTTGTTTTTCCCCATGATATAAAGAAGGGTATTATTTAAGATGTGCAAAATTGGGGTTCTAGTAATGAAGAGAAATGTAGGAGATGAGGAAAATGTTTTATGAATCAGTTGTTTATGTTTCCTACCTTCCAAACACACTAAACTAATATGCTCTTTGGGAGTATTCTGATCTCATGTATTATGTATTTTGAAAAAGTAACATAATTTCCATGTGACCCAAGATTAGGTTCTTTACAGTTGGAATCAGAGTGAAGGTTTAGTAACCCATTGGAAGCTAGGATGAGAATACATTAGTGATATCCCTAGAAATAGTTCTATGGTATGTCTATGGATTTACTAAGGATATGTCTAATTATATGTTGAAGTCCAATTATTTTGTTAAAAATCATGTATATCATAAGATTAAACCAAATATTTTACATATTGAAATTACTTTCCACTAATTTAGAGGATTTTCTAGTGTGAATTTATTTGCTCACACTTTTTTTGTGTTTTAGAAAATGGATGGAAATAGGAGGATTCATGTTAATAGAGAATATGATGGACAATGGAATGATATTCCTCATGAGAAACTAAATGAATTGGTATTTTAATGTAAATGCATAATTATTATTCCTATCAATAAAACTCATAATATTATAAATAATCTCAACACTGGTGTGTTATAAGACCCACCTAATAAAAGACATAAGGATTGTTTTGGTGATCATAGAGGAATGAAAGTGTAATTTTCCTATGGTAAATCATGTATGAAGTGGAATCATAGAGAATTTTTCAAAGGAATTGGAAGATGTTTTGGGTGTGGAAAAAATGGTCCAAAATCAAGGAATTGAAAAGGAAAAGGTTCATTTAACATAAAGGACAAGGATAATTTTATTTATAATACATTAATGACGGTTAAATGTATTAAATGTGGAATGTATGTTCATTATGAAAATTGATGCCCTAGGGGAAAATATCATGAAGAGAATCAGCATGGTTGTATATGTATTATTTATGTTCTATATTATAAAGAAACTATAAATGACATATGACATGGAAGAAGTCTTAACAAATAAAATTTGGAATCATGGTCAATAGTTTAAGAAGATAGTGGAATGATTTCGTTTTTATCATGAATTGTGTTGTATAAGTAATTGAATGGTATTATAGAATAAATAAACCTATGTGGATTGTTACGCAATTTCCTTTAATTAGGTATAGGAATGTATATTTTAAATGGTATTTAAATCAATAAATAATTATTTGGGTAATATGATAAAAATATAAGATTAAGGTAAGGATAACCCATAATATGTGTATGATGATGATATAATGATATGTTTCTTATAGATGACTTCCTTAGACTTAATTACGGTTTTTTAAATAGTGGTTAATTCTATCATGTATGAAATTTATAGCTATTTTGAATTAATAGTAAAGAAAGATGCATGTTTTCAATATGTATATACAGTAATTCAGATTATTATCAAAATAATACATGATAATGGTTTTCATATGTTTGGAATGTGACCAACAAGAGATGACTTATGATATATTGGAGATAAATATTAATCTAATGTATTTAACCTCTTTCTATAGTTTTGGACTTTCATATTTCATAAGGATTATAGTGTTGTCAATTTATGAAAATTTTAAGCTAAACATCGATTTAATTTTGTTAGAATAATTTATTACCTCACCATAGGTGGAATTATAAATTTTTTATTACTTTTTATAACCTTTTTGTTGTGATAATGATTTATGGAATGACATAACATTATATTTATGGATTGCATGATCTGCTAAAACTACAAAAATGACACATTTAACTTAATTTCATTGAATAATAGATAATATAGAAATTTTTCAAGGCCCAATAAATAGTGGGATTGTAATTAAATAAAGTAATTATTTATTATCATGTTCTTAAAAATTAGGTAATAGATCTAAAAACACCAAAATTTCATTCTATAACCTTCTTATTTGATTAATTATATGGTCTCTTAGATCATTGTAGATTTATGGATTTGTAAGTGTTAACTTTTTCATAACCATGCTCTCTATCATTGTCCATCAGTTCATGATAGTTATATTTCACCAATATGTCTATGTTTTCTCTTCCCACCTATTTTATCCTATGTGGAAACACTATGAGGAGTTACTTTGTGTAACGGTTATGTTTCTAACGTTTCATTTTTAAAAATAATGTTTCAGTATTCCTTTATAGGATGTGGGATTCTATGAAAGAAACGTTCAAGTAGTAAACCTTTTATAACACCAACAATTTCTAGGGAAAATTAATTTTAAGGGGTTATAATTTAACACTTTGAGATTTTTATGAATTATATATTTTTTTCATTAATTTATTATGTTGTACACTACACCAATATAAGCTTCCACAATACACAACATCAGCTTATCTTGGGGTATACGCAATGTTGTGTTTGTCTTTTGCTACACACAATTTCATTTTCATTTAAAATAATTAATTTCACATAGTATTGAGTACAAGTTAAAAACTAAATATTACTATTTTACCTTATTACCTCATCATTATTATAGAAGGTATGAACAATATTAAGTTTATTCGGAAATACTATTTAAATGAAAATAAGTGAGTTTATAATATAATAAAATAACTCTTGATGGAATTTATTAATGAAATATATATTTAATATATTATATATAATGTCTAAAATATTTATTATATGTTTTATATACATGATATAAAAATAAATTTTGTTTTATAGATAAAAGAAGCATTTATCAAAAAAATGTAGTTTTGTAGCCTTTTGATGGTGCACCCGTTTTAAATATAGTTTTTGAAAATTTATATATCCAATTTAATAACATAATTTTTTTAGAATTGGGATATAAAATTTTACTTTTGATTAAATTTTGATATTTTCATAATAACATTCATCTTTTGATGAATAGTAAAAATACATTAAATTGTAATTGAAAACAAATTTTCTCTACAAAATAATTAATATGGTTAAAGTATATTATTTAATGTTTTCAAACTTTAAATAGAATAAAAGATTATCATTTATTATAATTTAGGTCATTGGAATTAAATTTACAGTTAATTTTGATGTAAAAACATTTCAATCTTTTGCAATGATTCAACATTTATAAAGTTATTTTTCATTCCAACAATGGGAATTATTTTAATTTAATTAATAAAAATTTTATTTTTAAAATTTTCAAAAATGGATTCCATATTCTGAATCATTGGGTCAAAATTATGTTAATTTTATCAATTTATTTTTTGGATTCTTTGAGTACTAACTTTTGTAATCTTTATTTACCAAAAGTAATGTCATATTGAGTAAATTATTGTAACAAGTAACATGATAAAGAAAATAAAATTACCCTAAAACCATCTAAGATACTATTGGTTGAATAAAATTATACCCTTAACACATAATGATCAAAATTGACCCTCTTAATGGACTATTTTCCATGAAATATATATATATATATATATATATATATATTATTAAAATAATAAAAAGTGACAACATGTCGCCCACTTATCTTTTATAAGAAGAATAAATTTAATATATTGATAAATATTACATAAATTCAACAATAAATAGTACCCATAAATATAATGAAATTATATACGTCATGGAAATTTATTTAGAATTTTTAGGGATTATGGAATTACCATAAAGTCTTATACAATAATGATGAAAAAATTATTTAAATGATGGAGAATCAATAAAATAATTTTTATTGAAATTATAATAACCATTATAAGACCAAAACACTTGGAAAAATATTATTTGTAGATTATATCTTGACCATAATAATCCATGGTTAGATTTATTTACCATTTTAATCCATATGGAACATATTATGACACTAATATTATTTTATTTAAAGTGATGTTAAAGTAGTAACTTTCATGTTTTAATTAGTATAACATTTTTAATGAACGATTTTACAGAATCTATATACGAGTATAATTATTTCAATGAAATATATTTAATTTATATTCCTAATATTAGTTTATTTTATTTTTTTATTCAACAAAAAAGTGTATTACAAATTTACACAAAACTGCTGTTGTAATTAATCTGTTAAGGGATATATCAAATAAATCTTATTAAAAATTTTAAAAAATAAAATTTTAGATAATTAATATTTCCAATTAATTTTATATATTAACATGATCCCTTAGGTATATAATAAAATATCTTGTTCAAGGATAACATCTTATCTTGGTTTTTTTTAAATTCTATGAATTTAATATTATCAAAATTGGCATTATTCTTGTTTTGTCAAAATAATGTTTTACTAAATTATATTCAAATAGTAAAAAATTTATAAATATATAATAAATAATAAATTGTCTCAAATGTTATAAATAAGTTATTTATTATTTAATGGGCATAAATAAGTAAATATATCACCCTTTTAATATTGAAATATTTGTTACCCTAATAAAAATGAAATAGAATAACTATGTGATTAATTAAAATGATAAGGATTAAATGGATAGAAAAACATGACTAAAATATATTTATTTATGATATTATAACGTTATCTCATCCAAGATTCTAAAATATGGAATTTGGGTAGTTTCTGGATAAGGTTTTATATTTTTATAAATTAATTTTATTTGGATATTCCAAATGTGCCCCTCACCTCAATTATAAAAGGGAACCTCATCCCTCACTTAACAACATCATTTTGAGCCTTTTAACTCATATATTACCTTAATTTTTCCCTTATAAACTTCATAAGTAACATTCTTGTGATTTTTTTCTTCAAAAGTACAAAACCTAGTTCCATTAAAAGGATATTTAAAGGGAGCACATCAAATAAAAGCTAATCTCCGCTACAAATTCATTAAAATTAGTTCTTCTTATACATCAATAAATGAGTTTATTACATTATGAATTAATAAATCCACTATAAATTATATATTTGGGATATTATTAAGGTTATGGAAGAACTGTATTACACCTTCTATACATCGAACTACAAACAAAATCACAATGTATGCATACATGTGGCTTGTTTTCTTAATGTCATGTTGTAATCTATTTTTCACCACCATCATAATAGTATGAACATAATGATGGAAATAATATCAATATATTATTATTTTAACCTTATATGGAATCTATATCAAAATTTATACATAAAACATCCATAACATTTCACAATTATGGGATTGATATCGTCGCTCGTGTGTACATACGACCTGCCATCTCAACGATGTGATGCGATTCATTAAACATGACCTTCATTAAAGAATTATTTTATTAATGAATAGATTTAATAAATGTGATATATATTATATTGATATAATTATATAAATTATATAACTTTTACCAAATAATAGTAAATAGGAATTATCCAGGAAAACATACATAACAAAATAAAGAAGTTTACATCAGATGGATGAATGATAATATAACTATCAAACAAATGATAATATGATCATATATTATATCATAATAATGACTATGATTACTAAATAAGTTAATAAAAATTTTTAAATCATTATATATGATGTTTGGAAACATACAATGGAATTAAGACCTGGGGTAAGGGTTAAATTTACAAACTCATTATTATCTGAGATTGTTTACTCATAATCACATTAAATGGTATGATTATCATCCACATACATGTTTCTTAAATATTTATTCCAAAATAATATTTCTAACCTTGAATAGTTTTTTATTGTAAATTTTACCAATTGGTGAATTTCTCATTAACAGTGTGAAATGAATATTTTGTTATTTTCTTAAAGAAGTTCTTTTTGAATTTCAAACAAAAGTATGAGAAAAATGATTTGTTTTATCTTTTAGGATATGAATTTTTTTATGTCTTCATAATTCATTATTTATATGAACATTAGATTAAAATAAATCATGTTTATATTCAAATAAATTCCATTATTTTAAAATTATGTTTCATTTTCAAAAAATAAATATTTTGATGAAAAATGGATGTTTTCATTAAGAAATAATTTCTGGTGTTTTAGAAAAATCGATTTCCATATAAGATTAAACTATTAAAATAGGGTTATTTTTATATACCTATAATTAATATGGTTTTATTGTGTTTATTATGGAATGATATTTTTGAAATCCATTTGTTTTATATGGATTAGGATGAAATGATGTTTAACAAATCCATTTTATTCTAAGGGGTATGCTATTATGAATGATTCATGCAATTGTGTAATATGTAAGAATGATTTAAATATGTGATGGGTGAGGCCTATATCTCCCTAAAATTAATTGGGTAAAAATTTATATCTCATGTGATAGAAGTGACTAGAATGGAAATTAAATCAGGTTCAGTTATAAATGCTTGTAACAAAAAGTAATTCCAGTTCAGTAATATGGTGTTGGAACTGTATGTAAAACTGGATCAGTAATGGAAAATTTTCATTGTTATGGTCTTGTAAATGAGCCTTGGATAATATGTAAATTTATTTCTATAATTATGTGTTTTTAAAACATCCATGTTTTATACAATCAATATTTTTTCATGAGTCTAGTTCTATTATGATTTATGCCTTTTGAACTTCCAAGATTTTTTTTACTCATGATTTTGATATTTTTTATACGTGGCTTGATTTTAAATTTTTATGTTCATACATTATTATGTTTATGTTTTGTGTGATGTTTTTCATGTTTACCCTTGCTGAGAATTTTAGCTCACCCATTTTTATGTTTCTTTTCCTGGGATATGAAGAAGGGTATTAAGAAAGATGTGTCAAATATGTGTTCTATTACAGAAGGAAAATGAAGAAGATAATGTAGATGTTTTATGAAAAAGTTGACTATGTTTCCCAATTTCTATATAAAATAAACTAATATGGTATTTAGGAATTTATTTGTTTCATTTATTATGTATTTGAAAAAATTAATATAATGTACATATATGTCAAGTTTAGGGTATTTACAAAAGAGGTGATAAGTATGCTAGTTACTCATTCATGAATCGAAAATTTACTTGTTGATTTTGATTCTACGCATTCCTTCATATCACAAAAGTTCAGTATAAAAAAATCAATCACCACTAAAAATAATTGAAGTAGAGCTTTTGGTGAAAATAGAAAATGGGGTTATTATTACATATTAAGTATATAAGACCTCCCATTTTCAAACATGATGGTCAAACATACTAGAAAAACATATCATACTCCCATTGGTGTTATTTTATGATATTTTGAGTATGTATTGGATTTACCAATAAAAATCCAAAATAAATTGATGTGAGAAGTAAATCACACTCTGTATTTTGAATCATCCCATGATTATGTACAATTATAAGGAGGAGAATAAATCTTCATCAGCATCAAAATCTAAAGAATGAATATTATCTCTATATTATTAGGACTATATAGATAAAATTATTGAATATAAAAAAAATAATCCTCTAATACATTCCAATTATGATGGAATACATTGATGTGTTTCCTGTGAAATTTCTTGGTTTTCCTCCTAGATTAGAGTTTGATGTTTCAATCGTGCTTATACCTATGAAGTTAACATTATCCATGACTCCATATATAATTTTTTTTTAGCACGTGTAGATCGGTAAAAAATTATATGATAATTCGATAAATGGTTCATACACCCATTTTCTTCACCATGGGGTGCACTAGTCATCTTCATCGAGAAATATTATTGGTCATTGTGCCTTTGTATTGAATATCATGAGCATAAGAAGATAATTATAATGAACAAATATCCAATTTCATGGATTTATGAATTTTCTGATTAGCTATGTGAAGCAAGATAATTACCCAAGGTGGTACTATTGTCAGGATATTACATAGTTAGGGTGAAGATAAAGGCTATCCCCATTACTACTTTTGTATAAGGTATGGGCACTATGAGTTCATAGTAATGCCATTTACCCTCACTAATGCTCCATGAATCTTTATGGACATTATATATATAGTCTTTAGAGATAAACTTGACAAAATTTATATAGTATTTATATATTATATTCTAATAGGATATGAAACCAAGGAGGGGTATGAGGAGTATATGAGCACTATGCTAATGACCTTGTGAAATGATAAGTTTTATTCCATGTCATCAATTATGAGTTCTGTTTGAAGGAATTCACAATATCATAGCATATAATCACAAGAACTAGGATATCTATGGAACCGTAAATTAATATAAGAAATTAAAGGATGGACAAGGACAAAAAATATAACATATATTCATTGTTTCCTTGGATTATATGGCTATTATCATCTATTTGTGAGATAATTTTCCCAATTTTCTAACCCTTTATCAAGATAACTTAGAAGGGAGTAAATTTTTATTGGAATTAAGAATTTTAAGAGAGATTCAAGTAGGTGAAAAAAATATTTTCATTGCACCTATTCTCACACTATGCACAAGTGGATAAATTTTAGTGTATTCAGTGATGCTTTGAAGAGGGGTATTGGTTGTGGGTTAAAACAGAATTACAAACTCATATCATATACATCAAGGTTATTTAAATATCACAAAGAAAAATACCCAATAAATGATCTTGAGTTTACTATAGTTATCTTTTCTATGAAAATATGTTGGAATAATCTATTTTAGGGAGTATTATGAAATATATACATATAAAAAAATCCTCATCTAAATATTCATAGATAATGATATGAATATGTGCTAATAAAGATTGTTAGAGAAGGTCTGGGATTATGACTACTCTATCCAATACCATCATGGTAAAGTAGCGGACTCACTATGTATAAAGGAACCTAAATTTTTAACATTGATGAGAATTAAGAAGGATCTTATTTTCTATTATTTGAAAATGATGTACATGATAATCATAAAGGAAATAACATCATCAATCTTTCCAAAAATTATTATACTACTGTACATTATGGAGTGGTTAAAGGATGCTCAAATAGATGATGTGAAAATTTAGAAGAAAGTGGAGACTATAATAAAAGGTAAATACTCAAATTTCAATGTTAATGAAGGAGTTGTGAGATTTGGGTCCTGACTATGTGTACCATAAAATACTAAGTTAATGAAAGAACTGTTAGATTATTCACATAGTTAGACTCTCTCCATTCACCCAGGAATCACAATGATGTATCATGATATCAAAGAGAACTATTTGTGTGACAATATGAAAAATGATGTAACTAAATATAAAACAAATATAATATTATACCAAATATAGAAGATTTAAAGGAAAATGTCTAAGGGGATGATGAAACTATTACCCACACCAATATGGAAATAGGAAAACATCACCATGGACATTGTCAGTGGACATTTGAATACATCCAGAGGAAATATTTTTATATGGGTTATTGTAGATCATCTTAGAAAGATAGATAATTTTATGATAATTTAAGATAAATTATTACTGGATCAACATGACTTAATATATATTAAATAAGTTGTAAGGCTACATTTAGTACCACTGTTGACTATATCTAATTGGGATTTGAGAATTACATCCATGTTCTGCAAGAGTCTCTAACAAGATATAAATACATATCTAATGTTCAGTGTAACCTATCATCCTCAAATTGATGGTAAAAATGAGTATCCTTTTCATAAACTAGAATACATATTTTGGTCATGTTCAATGGACTTTAAAAGAGGATAGAAACAACATCTACCTCTGGTCAAGTTCTTGTACAACAACAGATTCAACTCAATTGTACAAATGGAAACCTAGAAATCCCTTTATTGTATGAGGTTATGAAAACCTAAATGCTAAGATGATGTTGGGGAACCAAAACAACTTGGTCCTAAAATGGTTGAGGAAATGGTAGAAATGGTTAAAACCATTCAGCAACAAATTAAGGGTTGTCAGGGTTGATAGAAGATCTATGATGGCAATCATCGATGGCACCAAGATTTGGTATTGGAGACATAATATTCCTTCAAAATTCTTCATGTATAAAAGTAGTGATATTTTGGAAGAATAGAAAAAAAATTGCATGATATATTGGCCCGTTAGAGGTCCTTGGTCACATCACATCTGTGGCATATCAACTAGCACCCCCACAAAACCTATTTAATGTACATGATGTATTAAATGTATCTCATTTAAAAAAGCACATACAAGACTCCCCAAATTTACTCAATACACATGTGTTACCATTGGAGAGTGATCTGTCATATGAGGAGCATCTGGGGAATATATTAAATAGTATAGAAAAAGTTCTATGGAAAAATACCTTTCACATAGTCGATGTACTTTTTAGAAACAACATGTTTGATGAACAGACATGAGAACTAGAAGATGTTATGAAATAGAGTTCCCCTCATCTATTTTAGTATAGAAAATTAAATTTTTAAGGTGGTATTTTGTAAGGGTGGAATATTGTAACAACTTGAATAGTTATAAATAAACTTTCCCTTATGATTTTTTAAAATGTATTATTATAGATTATGGTTATAGAAAACACATGATATTTTTTGGTTTTAATATATATCGTGTCATTTTTAAATTACCATTAATAATAATTACCATTGATAACATATCCATTTAACAGTGACCAAATGATTAGAATAAATATAGGGTTTTGAAAAATACAATTGACATATACAGAAGAAGGGATGGCCTCAACCGGTAGGATCGTACCCTATGAATCTCATTCATCAATGCATATATTGGAGATAGTATCATTGTGATTTTCAATTGAAAAAGATCACTCTAGGTTTCAATAACATAATTATGAGTGCAACCATTGACATGAGAAGATAAAGCTCGTCGATATCACATCTGAAACCATATACGTTGAACAACCCTATAAAAGTATAATTGTCGTGCACCTTACTCTATGGGATTTTTTATGTTGTATTAAAGTTATATTGATCAAGACCATATAAATATTATTATTTGAATTATTTTTAATACAATAATGAATATATTTTCATCCTATTTTTTATACTTTATAAGTGATTTTTATTTTAACATAATAAAACACATGTAGTTTTTTGGATAACATTCAAATTCAATTATGGAATTTATTTTGATGAATTAATGTATTTTTGAAATAAATATTATTTTGAAAAAATATTATTATAATGTAATTTTTATTAAATATAAATGATCATATAATTTTTATGATGTCAAATGTAATTTTTATAACGGTTTAAAAACTGTTATTGTCAAATAAACCCAATATTTCAAAATAAACATTGATTCTTATTTTGAAAGTTAAAATAAAAATATTTATAAAATTATTTTGATTAAATGAATATTTTTTTGTAATCACAACATAAAAATTATCCATTGATGAAATTTTCATAATTTAATGAGGTAGTCAAATTTTCAGGTAAAAATTAAATACCATATAAATATACATTGAGTTTTATAACAACCTAATGACCAAAAAGTGATTTAATATTTTCCATAAAGGTTATACATGACCAAATATATGTTTAGAATTTAATTTAATTTGATTTTAGGTTTATTTTTTAAAAATTATAAATCTTTTATGTATCCACCAAATTCATTAATATGTTTTAAGATTTTAAAATAATTTCTATAAGTGTATGACTCACGTACACATAAAAAAGGGTTTTATTTTATTATATTCAGACCTTATCCTTTCAAAATAATAAAAACCAATAACATTTTGATGAAACAATTGGAAAAAACCAATGTATTGTTTTTTTTTGTTTATGTTATTATATAGAGTAAAAAAACTATGTTTGGGAATTGATAAATAATTCCCAACTTATTTCCATTTTAAATCCACCCATGATCCCAATTATATTCACTAAAAAACATCGGATAACGTCCTTACTCTTCCATATCCTATATAGATTCCTCCCAAGGCATCCAAAATATCCCAATAATCTCCTCCTAAGCATTTGGAGTCACATACTCAAGTAATGGATCATCACCTTATCTTATTTATTCATGTTTATTTATTATCCAATGAATTCTATTTCTAATTCAAAATGATGGGATATGTATTTCCATGACCTAATTATGTAAAATTTGATTTAAAAATTATTAGACACCCCTTTCACTCTCATCAACCCATTTTATGAATTCATGAGTGATGTCGTTATGCTCTCAAAATTTCAATGTAATTTTTCATGCCAAAACAATTGTGTAGTTAATAACATGACAATTTCATATCAAGGGTTTTCACTGTTATACACATATAACTTATTTAATTGGGACTTTCATGAATATAATCTTCACTCCTTGATCTTGGAAGAAAATATTATGGTTAATGAATCCATTGGGTATGATCTATATGGAACACTTAACATGATAATGAAATGAATTTGATGTGTGAACCTAGAATTATATAGTACTTTAATGCATTGGGTAATATTTTGTGTCATGATACATCATGTTTTGATATGGAGTGAACATGATTACATTAAGGAAACTTTTCTAGAATGATATGTTTTAATTTATCCTTGATCTATGTTAATGATTTGTGTCTCAATTTGTTTCTACTTTTCCTATATCGCCTTTATGATTATCATTCCATTTCATGTCTCATTGTTCATGTTTATGATTATAATGAATTTTTTCCCCATTGACGTTCCTATTGTTTATCATTTTTTACATTATAGTATTTTTATTATATTACTATTTTTTATAGCTCACCTATTTCTTAAGTATGTCCCTAGGTTATCCTATCCAGATAAAAATCTCTGGAATTTTAGAGGCATGTTAAGGATGTTTTCAATATTTTAGTTGTATTTTGAGTTCAAGATGTTATTCTATGTACCTAATTCCCAAATACAAAAGATATTTCGATCTTCCTGGTATTAATGAGTGTATTATTAGGTAATAAATAATTTATTAGTATATAATAAAGATAAAGGTTTTTGTAAATATAGTTATATATACACCCCACAACAAAAAAGAGTTTTTAAGAGGAAAAATAGAAGATCCGTGGATGTAGAAAGGATCATGTTATAAGAATATAGACATTAAATTTTTTACTATAGATTATCTATGACTGCTATTTTTAATTTACAAATGTTTTTTTTCTATTGATGTAATACAACATGACTTCCTATGAAATGTGGTATAATATAATGCTTTCATTGAAATACTTCAGATATTTTGAATGTCCCTATTTACTAAAAATCAAAAAACTATTTCATGGAATATTTAATGATAAATAAGAATTGGTAATATTCGTGGAGTAATCATCAAATAAAATAAGTTATAAATTGTAGATAAAACGTGGAAAAAAGATGGTGAATTCCTATTATGTGAATGTTTTTCAAAATACCAATCCCTTAAAAAATTGTTTTGTAAATATTTAGGAATATAAATAGAAGGCTTCTAAAAAAGTTTCTGAAAAATATTCAAATCATGTTTTTGAGGATTTAGAAGAGTCAATTGGTTAGGAATGTGATCCTCAAATTAAATATTTTAAATTTCATAAACTATAAAAAAAATATTTTGAAACTAAAAGTATTCTTGGGAATTACAATACCATATTACAGACTAAAGAATTCTATGATTAGAAAATAGGATAGCTATAATTTCATATATATAACCAAAATTACAGTTACAAGTAATTGAAAAAAAATAGTTGGTTGATGTAATGAGTGAATAATTGTATTGTATTAAGAAATGTAACATTTGAGAACATAATATTCATCTAACAGATATATATTTTTTGGGAAAAAATCATTGTATGAAAAAAAAATTGAATTAATTTGAGGGACGTTTGGAGAAAAAAAGTTAGACTTGTTTATAAATGATATTCACAGGCTGAAGGTGTGGATTTTAAAGAACCCTTTACCACATTATAATATTAGAAACTATTAGAATGATTATAGAAGTATTATTTCACCAAAGAAATTTTTTTTATCAGATATATATAAAGTCGTATTTTCATAACTATGATATTGAAGAATAATTTTACATTGAGAAACCATATAGGTTTTACATGGTGAAGTTGTAAGTAAGGATTGTAAATTGAAATAATCCTTGCATGGTATGAAAAAAAATCCTTATGTTCTTAGTATTCAAAACATCATTATTGTTAGAGAATGATGAATATTCAAAAAGGAAAAGTTGATAGAAACATTTATGTGAAAAAAGTTACCTATGGAACCCTAATTGTAATTTTTTAAATAGATGATATAATTTTTGATGGATATGATAAAAAATGATATCCCTATGGGAATCATTAATTTTCGTATTGATATCCAATTTAAAAATTTATAACATGATTCAAACAAACTAGTAAACTGCACGGTTGCATAAGATATGAGTGTATGATATCGATTCCATAGAGATAGGGTTGGAAAATATTAACTAAATATCGAAAACCTAAAATAATTGTGATTTTAAAAAATTGAATCTAAACTTCTAATAATTTGATTAGTGAAGAATGTGGGAGAAGAAATTATATAACAGGTTTTGGGAAGTAATTAATCCAATTTCATGGTATAAAAAGTTATGAAATAATTAATTAATTATCATAAAGTCATTAGAATTAGGTCCTAGCATTTCTAATGGTCATGGTAGATTCCCTACATTCAGAACTCTTCTTTTACCCTGGCTAGGTACTTTATATTGAAATAAATGTTTAGTTAGAAAACTTATTTAAAAATAGTTTAATAGAAACCCAATGGTTATGGTGGATGTAAAAACCCTAAAACTAACTTTAAACAATGGAATTCAATAAACTTGGTAGATATTCATGCACAATGAATGAAATAAATTAAATGTGCTTCATATCCTCACTCACAATGGTCTTGAAAATAGAAATGAAGGAAGGGATAAAATTCAAGAACCAATATGAAATCCTAACAGGAATTTTAATAAAAAAATAAAATACCTCATAAAAACAATCATCCTTCATCTTGTTTTTTTTCACAATTAAATCACCCACCCATTCTATCCATGAGGGGGTGAGAAAATAGAACAAATAATACCCAAAAAATCAACGAATCAGTTCTATATAGTGGTTTACATTGTCTAGAAGGTTTCCCTCATTAAGGATCCCTCCGTCACATTCTTATTTCATGGTAGATGGTCCATAAATATTTTTTTTGAACAAATTCTCGACCACCAAGGTATCTGGTGAGGATTTTTTTAAATTTCCAAAAACAATATTGATATGTAAATTTACATGATGTTTAATATTTTTTAGCATCTTTTTTCTATATATTTCTATGTCTCATAATTTAATGTCATATATATTCTATATGATGTTTAATGGATTTATATATTTTGTATTATTTCATGACATGTCCTAAGTAGCGATGTATTCCCAATGAACTTGTGTCATATAATGAAATAATTGATGTCTAAATTGTTTCCTCTATGATTCTTGCTCTACTTCATCTTCCAATATCTTGTGTGGAATCGCAATCGAAGCTAACAGAAAGAAGTATTTTTTTCATTTTTAATTATATGTTTTATCCTACTATAAAACATAAATAATGTAAAATATTCCTAAATTATCCATGAATAAATAATTAGGTATATTAATTAATAAAATTAAACACTATAAAAAATAGGCATTCTATACACATATCAAAATATGCTCTAATAATTTATGAGTCAATATAGAATAATGTTTCTATCTATATTTTAGTGGAATTAACTTTTATCCTTGGCATAAAAGTTCAAAAAAATTAAAAATACCTTTTTTCTCTAATGAAAACTATTCTAGGGAATTTTTACAAAAAATTGGTATGGAACAATCTAAAGAAGTTTGTCCTCCTATTTTACATTATATGAAGATGAATAATGTTTAATCCAATAAAATTTATTAACATAAATATATTCAAAGGTTGATAGGATTTTTTATTTATCTTACAGCCTTAGGACCTGATATTGTTTATGATGTGACATTCTGTGCTATATATCAAATTGATATGAAAAAAATCCAACATGTTGTTATAAAAAAGAATAAAAAGAGATGTTAATGGAAAAAATTCACATGGGATGTTATTAAAATTAATTTTTGATAAGATATTTAATTTTAATACTGATGATTATTAGGATAGAAATTGTAATTAATGAAAATAAAAATCAAGAGAAGAATATTCTTTTGGGAGAACGTTGTGTGAGTTGGCACAATAAAAAATAAACTTCACTATCTTTGAGCACAATAGAATTAGAATATGATGCAACTTCCTAGTATTGTACTCAAATATTATGGATGAATTTTCATCTAGAATATTTGAATTTTATCTTGTTAAAGTAATTGAATATTCTTTTTGATAATCATAGTTTTATTGATTTTTCTAAAAATTTATTATGAAACTCAAGATCAAATTAAATTGACATAATGTATCACTTCATAAAAGTGAAAGTATTTTGTGGTGATGTGTTTCTTGAATAAATTTCTATTAAATATAATTTTTTTATTTCATTCATTAATTAAATGATAAAATAATTTTTTTCCATTTTTGAGGCTATAATTTCAAATTCATCCCCCAACTATAACTTCCTAAAATCATGACGGAAATTATCCCTCACGGTGTTTTGGATTATATTGAAATGGGGGTAGTGCAAAGTTTTTATGACCTTGTTTCAATACATTATAAAATTAATCTAATGTTGTGGATATCATAAAATGGGGGAGAGGAAAAAAAATAGGGAGTGTGAAATTTTGTGACTGAAAAACTAGAAATGATCAATGTGAGGGTAGTTTATCTTAACAAGACAACATGTTTTCTTATAAATAAGGGTTAGAGTTGATTTAAAGACAATACTTTTTCTAGTAGTGTGGTTTTATGAAACTATATTTTAATAAATGTGGTGTTTTGAAATTTTATTGAAAATTTTGAGTTGTTATTAAATTGTTCTTCCAAAAATACTGAGTGATGAAAAATGAAGTGTTAAAAGTTGTAAAAAAATGTTTTCAACAAATAAAATTAGAGATATTAGTGGTCCTTCTTCCAATTTTTTTTAAAAAAATTATACCTAAATCTTTTTTATAAAGTATTTTTTGTAAAACTGTAGAATTTGTGTTTTTATAAATCATTTTTGGGAATATAGATAGTATAAATACATACAGTCTTGAAAAGTTGATGAAAAAATGAATTAATAAAATCAATAAGTTCGAAATTTCTAACATTCTAACTAACTAAATTAATATATGTTGAAACAATTACTCAATGTTATTGAATATCCTAAAATTATTTACTGATCCAATCTTTTTTAAGAAAGTGAATTTTTTATTTTCAGGACAAATAGGTTCCAGACGTAGTTCACTGGACAGAGCAGAGCCGAAATGAAAATTGTACAAAGCTAAAGTTTTCATAATGATAATTTTAGACCCAAAATCTCTTCAAAGATAAATTACAATAAATCTAAAAGTTTGAAGTTTCAAAATTTAATAAAGGATAACATTTCTAATAATTGGAAAAATATTCAATGCATAAGGTTCAATCCATGTTTTTGTTAGAAATTGTGAGTTTGTGAGAATTGATGAGTTTATGAAAAATATGAGAATTTAAAGATTTTATTTTTATCATAGGCTGATAAGTAATATGTTTTTATAAGAATCTCCAACATTGTAAATTTTCTTATCGGATAAAGATGATACGATATATGCATAGGACTAAGGAGACAGAATTATATGAATATTTTGTTTGATAAAATTGAACATATTTATAGTTTAGAAAAATGTGAAATAAAGTAAAGAATCACTTTTATTCAAATATAATATCATTTAAAAAAATAGGGAGAGAAAATTATATTTATGAAAAAATGTTTTCAAACAAATCTCCTGAAAATGTTTGAAGATGTGGGAAGACACTAGAGTATAAGAGGAATGTTGCTAAAAAAGAGAAGACTTCAGGTGTATTATCAGTCACAGGAATACAAATAATCTATAATGGATTAAAATAGTTGAACAGTTTTTGGATAGAGAAACATTTAGATATACAAAAATGTATACCACATATATATATGGCACATGAAAAAGAAGTGTTTATAATTTGAAACATTGTTGTTAATCATCTTCAATTAGTAAAAAGAAATAGAGATATAAATGATTTCTTTTTTTAGAGAATTTATTATATTTGTGGGTAAAGAACATATGACATATGAATCCTAAAATTAAAATTTGTAATGTTATGAACCCCTGTTTAAGAAAGTCCATCGAATGATTTATTCTTAATAAAGAATATTAAATGAATGTTTTGTAATTATTTCTATTTGATAAAATTTGTCTCCAAACATTTAGTTTAGAAACATAGACTAGAATGAATAACTATTTTTTATTTCAAATGGGTAAATAGAAATGGATAGATGAAGAGATTTCCATATAGAGTTCTGTGAAGAGATGTTCTTGACAATCAATATAAAGAGTGAGATTTTTGTAGAAATTTGTAAATTACTAATCTTATAAAAGTTGAGAATTATGATATTATGGAGAATTAAATAAGATTCTAGAAGGCCCTAGAATAGGTGATAATTATTGAGAAGAATTACAATTAAGTTCAAATATATGATATATTTTGATTTCTAGTCTTTGTTGAGCTGAAAACATTTTACATTTCAAAAATTTCATATTTATGGGAAACCAATTAAGAGGAGTGAAATATACATTTTATGCATATCTATCCCAAGTGAAAGAAGTAAATTAATTGCATAATTTCTTTCACTGTGAGTTCCCAAAAAATGTTGGGTTTTATGTTGATGTTTTTCTGACTTAAAGTTTAGATATAATATCATAAAACTTTATGTTCAGAGGACCGAACATAGTAGAAATCCACAGAGAATAATGGACACATTTTTAAGAAGAAGTTTTTGAGGTGTTGATTTTTTATAAATCTGATTGAACCGAATTTTATTTCAAGTATAGTTTTTAAAAATTTGTAACATAAAATATATTATCAAATTGATCATTTCCGGATGTAGAATATCAAAAGAGGAATATTGAATAATGATTTTGAACAGACCTTTGTAGAGAAGAAATATTCAAAGATACATTTTCTTTTATGGAATAAATTTATTAAAGAAATTTTTTTAATCTAATGGGAGTCATTATAATCATTCTTATTGGGGTATAAAAGGTTGATAAGGATAATTTAATCAAAGTTTTTATTCATTTATTTTCTTATAATTAATTTTTATGGACCCATGAGAGTTTCTATAGAAAAGTTATAAGTTCTAAAACTTAGGTCGAACCTTGTAAATCATGTGTTCTTTGTTTAGATTCTGACATTATCATGTATATGGGTTTACTAAAAGTTGATATTGAAGAAAATATAACAAGTTTTGTTGTTTACATTTCAAAAATTTGAAATTTTTATAAAGTATAACACTGATTACACCCTAGTGATTCAATGTTCCTAAAGAACATCATATATGTTGAGAGCCTTCAAGATGGGCTTTGGGTAGAGGTTTCATGAATAAATTTCCTTATCATTGTTCTCCTATATTAATGGTTATCACTCAAATATCATCATCCAACTATTTGAGGCAATATACCAAAGACCTTACATGTCACCACTATTTTGGACATATATTAAAATAAAATCTATTATAGGGCCAGAATTGTTGTAGAAAGTGATGGAAAAGGTTCATGTGATATCTAATAATTTTAGGATAGCCAAAAATTGATATAAATATTATAAAAACTAATTTTCTAGTCCATTAATGTTTGATAACTGATACCATGTTTTTCTGAGGGTCTCCACATGATAGTAATTACAATGATTTGGTTAGAGTTGTAATTTATCCCTGAGAATCATCGTGATATTTTAGATCAATTGGTGGGGGTGGAATGGTTTCTAACCACATGAAATTTCCCTAAAACTAATATTGGGTAAAATACATATTCTATGCATTTTAGATATCAATATATATATACGCTCTGTCACACAATATCAAATAGGGTGACCTAGAAATTGAGAATGGAGTCATCTTCTCAGTGTACCAGGTGGTGATTTAGGATATGCATGAGAGGATCATTCATAATAAACCCGTCCTTTGGATAAAGTTCTTTAGAAACATGGGAATCTTCAATAGTTATCCTACGATCATGTGATCAAAATTTGGGTTCAATACCATCAATTTTTTGTGTAGCTAGTTCTTTTGGGTATTAAAACCCATAATCTTGAGTAAAATGAAAAAAATCAGTTTTCATTTTTTGTTCCATTGAATATTCTTATAAATATCAATTTATTTTCCCTCAAAGTTATGTTTCAGTTCTCACAATAGCTCATGATTAATATATTATAAATACTTAATATATTAAATCATGCACGAAAATATTTTGGTAATAAATGATTTTACCCTTAATTGGAACCTCATATGTAAAATCTAATAATTTATCATGACACAAGGTTTTTTGGCATCCAACGTTTCGTGGAAGGGATTATTTAGCAGGTGAATTAAATAAATTAAATGATATATTTTAATTTATTTACTAAATACTAAACCAAGATTGATTCCCTATAAATACACTTCTATTAAACATCTCAAGTGTAAGTTTTATAGACCTAGTATATTATAGATGATAAGGATGAGATCCACTATTTTGACTGAATAACTCAAGATCATAGACTAAAAAATGATGAATTATAGGGATTCATGAGAAAATTGAAAAATTTGGTGGAATATTCAATGGAATCTCTATTAATTATGTTCTTCACCATTTTTCTATCTTGTATTGAGTTATTTATCATTAATTTTTGTGTAATTCTACACTTTTGTTCTTGATTTTTATTAAACGATCATATATCTATAAAATATTTGGATTTTCATTCTCCACATAAACCATGAATTTAATTGGAATTATTGATCCAAATAAGAAAATTTTTTCCCATGGTTTACTATATATATAGATGCCAAATTTATGATTTTTGATTAGGAGAGCATCACCCAGCAGAAATCTCACTTTTTTTGTACTTCCCTCATCATTGTTCTTCACATTCATTATTATTGTCTCATGGGGTTTGTGATTTGATAGTAATATACTAGTTATAGCACAATCTAACCTCTTGATTCATGATTCATTCATGAAATTCCGGTGATCCCTAGTTTATAGATGGATCGAGGGTGATTTTTATATCTTGGATGAAGGTACAATAGATTGTATCCCCAGTTGTCAACAGGATGTGTAATAGGGTTTTCATGGGAGTCTGGAATCATGATTTATAGAAACTAAAGGCTATAAATCAATGACCAGAGGTCCCTTACTTCAATTTTAGAGGTTATTAGATAGACAATAGTGATTAAAATATTGTATTTGGGAGATATTTTGAGCATGTTAATATCAGGATAAAAAACATCACTGTGTGTGAAAATCCCCAATACACTCTCAATATTTTTGTGGAAAAAATGTCTTCTTTCATGGATTTTCATGGTAGAAAGGGTTGTGGATAGTTCTAAATATTACATGTTGTGGGGAATGGTCCATAGTCTATGTGATAATAACAATTTTTTTGAGCCACATGTCAAGATAATAGGGCCATGAACCTGGGAGAATAGAAATTTTATGTCCCCGTATTGAAATTCCATGTACATGGTTGGTCATGCCATTTTCGTGGAAATTGAATCCAATGACTGTGAACAGTGTCACACATTTTTTCCCTAACTCACATAACATGAAATTTTCTTAGAACCTTATAATATTTTTATAATGGTAGGGTCACTAATCAACCAAAAAACCAAGGGTGTCAGTCCTTTATGTACAAAGTTGTACAACCCTATTATTAAGATACATTAAAGATATGATATTCCATTTGGGATAGTTCTACAATAGTTATGAAGAAAAATAGTTGATTTAAGGCCCTCCACTATAATTATTTTGAAGTTTTTCATGGTGTTTTTCATCAGATATAGGATCTTTTGAGCTAGATCAGTACTCATCCTTCTTAGTTGGATATGGAGATTGATATTCCTATCCTTTCCAACTAGGTTTTTAGTATGAGAATATATATCGTTGTGTTTCATACGCCTCATTGACTTATGTGTTAATCTGATATTTTATATTAGTTTTTTCATTTAGGTTTTCATGGTTTCCTACCATGTATATAAATACCCACCCCAACATGGGATTCCCCAATGTGTCGTTTCATATGAAGATAATAGAAAACTTGTTTCTGACATTGATTGACCTTTTATTGGATGAGAATATTAGTATTTAAAGACACTAACCATGATTGTTGGTGACATTTACATATCATGAGCTAGGATATCTTCTTTTTCCCATTTCAAAATTGTTTTCATGTTGGGATCTCTTTTTTGGTTGGTCATGTATTTTTCCCCTTCATACGTTTATATAACCCTATTATGCTTTATACTGTTTCCTAAAGGATATCACTTAAACTATTTAATCTCTAGAGGTTTCAGTTATATTATAACTCTAAAATATTTTCTGTAGTGGGTGTGTGTGTGGGTACATTAGGCTAAGGTGTCCCATTTATGTGATATTCCATCGTGGTTCTTATTTCCAGCCCCTGGCCCATTGGAGAAAGACATAGGGTGTTACTGTCAGCATAATACTAGTTCAGGTGGGGCCTTGGTGGGTCAGGTCCTGAAAACAATATTAATTAAATTGTAATTTGAATTTTATTCTTGAGACTATATTGTATTCTTCCTTATGTATGTTGTTGATGATTTGAAATTCTTAAACATCAAATACCCATAACATAGAAATAATTTTATAGATAATACATCATCTATTGGGTTTCCAAGCTATATAGGATATGAAATCTAATGTATGTTTAATCTATAGGATTCTGTTAATCTTATAATGTATTTTTATAGGAGTCCACAAGGAAATGTTTTCATATAAGTGATTTATTGGGTCCTTCGTATGGAAATGTTGGCCTCCCAATTTCAATTCATGTAATGAATTAAGGTATCATTATCCCAATGAAATTTATATATATTTTTTTTTTATGATGTATTTAAATTTTAATTCCATTTTTAGAAACTTTGTGAGGCTAATTTGGGTATGGAATATAATTTGAGGTTCATGTTCATGCTATGTTGGTTCCCTATTATTGTCTCAACAATATGAATACATATATTTCAAGATTAAATCCTCTATTAAATATACTCAGGTATGCAATTTTTATGTCCAATATATGTTTTTTGAGTATGTACTATAATTTAGCAGAATTTTTTAAAAGGTAATAGTCATTAAAAATGAAAATGTAAAACCAAATATTTTGAGGAACATAATGTATGTGTGGGATTTTGGAATCAAATACACTAAAATTATACTATAATAATATGAAAATTTATCTTTTTTATAATCAATACAATAATTTTTAATGGTTCAAAATAAAAAATCATTATTGTATCACAATATATGAATAATGAAATAAATTGACATTAAAAGAATATTAATGCTCATGAGGATATTAAGGGATATAGTTGATTTGAATTCAGAAATTCAAAGAAAGGGAAACCTATTCCAAGTAGGAGTAGTTGAAAATTTCAATCACATGAGTTTGAATTATGAGAAGAGTTTTATTAATAAAGTGATACCAGGTGATTATTTAAATAAATGGTATTCATAAAAAAATCTTGAAAGAACATAATAATATTTATGATTGAAATAAAACCTAAACTACAATGAAGTGACTAAGGAAAAAAAATAAAAAATAGGAATATTTTGAATTCAATATCATTTATAATTTATGATTTTAAAAATAATAGTACTGTGTGTAATGAGTAGAATTTTGGATAAAAATATCTACAATATAGAGGAATATGTGTACTATACCTTGGGTTTATTTTTTCCAAGATAAAATTAAATATAAATAACATTATTATAAATTCCATAAGTGCACTTCAATGATATATTTTATTAATTTTTTGATAATTTTGGGAATTTGTGATCATTATTCACGTTGTAGAGTCAATTGGTATATAATTAGATGTTCTACAATAGAATAATGTCATGGTGAAGAATCATTATGAAAACATGAATAATATGTGTGGATAAAGTAACCACCCGACTTATATTGTGTATATGTGTATCATTATATTCCCATATCATAATATTTCACAAATTAAATTCGTTAGATTTCATAATTGAGATAAAAGGAAAAATTCAATTGTGAAAAAGTAAAATCTCAATAAAATAAATGAAATAAATGAGAAGTTTTTAATATTTTTAACACCAATATTGATTGGGAAAAAATAATAATCAGTAAGAAGGATAATGGAGTGATCACATTTTGATGATATTCGGCTGTGTTGGTTGAAGAAAAGGTTGAAAAAAGATCTAAAATTTTATGAAAGAAATGTCAATATTCAAGAAAAATATATAATTTGTATTCTAGTGAGATGGAAAAATCATCAACATGGTATCTTAATAATGTTGAAGAGATGGTAAAATTGATAATTATAATTAATTGATGAATAAGTGATTGGATAAATAAATATATTCTATTTTAAAGGAAGTTATTTATACAAAGATATGGTGATTGGATAAGTAGTAATTATCATCGTTATTCCATGGATAGTATATGATACACATATCACTTAACTGATAATTCTTATATTTTCATAGTCAAAGGGAGATATAATAATATAAATTCAATGAATTTATTTACTATAAGAGAGAGAATATATCTAAGAAAAAAATTCAAAATCTATTTGTTGTGATGTTAGCCTATGTGTGTGTTGGTGATGTGTGAAAATTTCTATGTGTTGGAAAATTGTTTTTCACATGTTCAAAAATAGTTTTCAAAATATGAGTTGATAGATAAGTGAAAGTGGATATTGAGAAATGTATTTAAGTCATTATATTAGATATTATTTTCATTAATATAAATATATCATGTTTTATAAACAAATATCTATTATATAGGATAATAAAAATTATGTTATGATTTATTGGTGATTTGAAGGATGATTTATATTCAATGGTTGATGAAAAAATACAGAGGTGAAGATCATTGAAACATTGATGTATTTTGAGATTAAAGGTTCCCCTAATGATGGCTCATTAAAAGGGGGGGTTATTGAGAATTCAAGTAGATATGATCATTAAATTTGTTGTTAGATTTTAATATTAATGAATCAGTAAGTATTTGGATCATATAAAAATTCATGTGGATGAATATAATTAAAATTAATTAAATTTAATATTTAATTATTAATTTTTTTGGAAGAGGGTTGATAAATAAAATATATGTTTTGAGTTTTCGAAAAAGTGATGGAAAAAATTAGGCCAAAATAGAGGCCAACATACCTTTATTATCCTACATAAGCATAAATTGCTTTGAGACAAAATAGTTCACACCCAAACATAATTGTTCATACCATGATTTGGTTATGAAATGTTAATATGTTAGATTGGGATATTCATGAAATTAATATTATTATACAAAATAATAATATTTAATAGATCATTTTCACACTATTTGGTTCAAGAAATTATAATTAACCATAATATAGGTTATTTCTCCATAATGGTTAATAGAATTCCAAAATTATTATGTTTATGTAAATTTGGTTCTCCTATATATTGAGAGTCTTCATAGTTTATGTCAAAATAGGAAATTTATCTCCATAATTTTCAGATTATTATTGATTATTTTTATGTTAATTGCATTGGTAACCACATTGGAATGTCATAATTTACCGTTATTATAGAAACTATATCCACTTATGCACTGTATTTCATGATTTTTAACATATAGTTGAATATAAAACATCCCTAAAATATTTATTTGTAGTGTCATGGGGTGATTATATGCCCAATTCAACAACATGAACATGAGATACATTATCTTTATTTAAATTTTCAAAACATTTAATTTACATCCAATTGAACTTATTTTACTACAATGGATATCCCTGAATATACTTAAAGGATAAGTGTGTCGAACATGACCTAGTAAGGGAATAATCAGAGTAAATATTAATGGAATATATTATATATGAGACAGAAAGCATATTATAATAACATAAAAGTGAGGAATCACATATTTTTACACAACATATGACATGAATATGATGATATCATAGGATAATAAAGTCTTATAAATGATCTAATAATATAAATCAAGAATTCATAACCATTAGTAAAGGCTCTTCATGAAGGAAATATAACACTTTTCGAGGATAACCTCTAATGCACCACAAATGGTATCTCATAAGATGAAATATTTACACAATACATTTGAGATATTTATAAGTATAATCTAACCCATAACATTAAAAACCTATATAATCATATGTGTGTAATATAATGAATAATATGTAGGTAATAATTATATTAAAACCCCATGAAATTGAAATGGGTTACATAGTCTCTCCTTTGAGAATAACAAAATAGCCTTCTATAATGATTCCCATGAAGGAATGGATTATATCATTAAAGGGGATTCATAAAAGGATAGATAATATTAAGTCTTGAAAATTATTTTTAGTTTATTTGAGGACATAAAAAGTTATGGAATATTAGGTTTTTAAATAAACTTTTAATCAAGATTTTATAAATAAAAATAATAATCATTAAGGTGGGTAAGATCATAAAAGTTTTCTTGAAACCATAAATGCACCCAAATGGGTTACTAATAAAAATATGATCTATTTTAGAATCCTTTGATGGTTAAAAATCATTATTGGAAATTTATATAAAAATGGATAAGAAATAAACAAATTCCCATTAAATTGGATTTCATAACATAAGGAATTGAAAAGAGAGGTTTTTTTTTATATATCATTTCCTATAATTATTGGTAAAGTTGTATAAGTATATATTTAAGGAAAATATTTAAATAATATGTAAAAAAATAATTATAATAAAATAAAAGGAAGGGAGTATAAAAAATAGAATATATATCCCAAAAGTAGTGATGGTGGTTCATAATATATTGTACCTTGAGTCCATGAATCTTTCTGTGAGTGTGTTCACCCCCCTAAAAACAAAATTAAATTTAATAATTACTTTATTAATAAGTTTTTTCATTTATAGTACTTGTTTATAAATTATTTTTTATTATATGTTATTCATTTTTTACATATTTGTTGTTTATATTTGATGGTTGGAGTTGTTTGATCGACGTTTGAAAAATTGTTTTAGTTTGATGATCTAGTTTTAATGTGTTTTCAAAGAATTCCAAAATCTCTAAAATTGTATAGCTATTGATTTTTTATAGTTACATTATAAAAATAGTGTTATAGTTCAATAGATTATCCAAAATAGTTCTATATATCGAAATTATCTATAATTAACTCATTTTTAGCATGAAATTAATTATTGTTGAGAGTTTTAGTATTGTATTTATTTAATTTTTTTTATAAATTTAAAATACCTTTATTTAAATATTTTTACATAAATTAACTTAACTATAAATGTTTAATTATGTTTACTCTCTTAATTTTTTTGAATAATTTTTATTTTCTATTCTTATTTGAATTAAATGCTTATTTTTTTATTATAATTTAAACGTAAATGTTAATTTTAGAAACTTGGTGTAAATCTAATTTTTATGTGTAGCATTATATATGGAATACGTGATTTATAAATATAATATTCTTACATGACAAGTTACCCTTGTTTTGGGTTTATAATCCTGAAATGACACTTAAAAAAGCTTTGGAAGGATAGAACTTACCCATAAACAAGTTATACATGCTATGTAAGGGTTATAGGGTTTACCCTTACATGATCTTTGAAAATTAATAAGTACCCTTTTGTAATATTTAGGAACTACATCTTACCTTTATGTGAGTAGGGAACTACCCTTACATGATATTCTCTGACACTTATGTATGTAATATAATTTACTCTTTAATTTTATGATTCGTTTTAAAATTATAATTTACCATTATGTGCTGTCATACGTACCCTTATATAGACTTCTTTGGTACCTTTATTCAATGAATATGGTTTATCAGTCACCTTTACCCAACCTCAATGTACCCTAATAGTGGTTTAAATTTTTATTGTATATTTACATAAGCATATCACATACCCTTATATAGCCAATTTAATTTCATATCAACACGTACACATGCATGTAAAAAATCCCTAACATAGTTATGAAAACCATGTTATTTCATTATTCATTTTATTAAATTTTTAAAGGTATTCTCATTTTCCTCATGTTAGTTACATGAATTTTTTTTATTACTAAATAAATTTTTATTACTGTTATAAAACCTACATAAAAATTGTAATGTTTTAAACAAGTTGTTATAAAGATAAATTCTGTTATTGTTTTCAGTTTTATTAAGTAAAAATAAACTTTGTTATTCTATTAAAAATACCTATATAGAATATTCTCATACATCATTCATCTATATGGATCTAAATCATCCATGTCACACATTTTCTATGTTGGGAGTTTGACTATGTGAATCATTTGGCTATGTTGATTTTTTTATGTTCTTCAAATGCTTACGTGAATTTGAGATGTTCCATATTTCTATTAGATTAACATAGAACTCGTATAACGTTTGACAAAATTGAATATCATGATTAATTTATTAAATATTTTAATAAAATGAATTAATATTAGTTTATTAAAATTATTTTATTAATTATATTTCTTTATTATATAAAAATATATTATAATGATTATGTGTAGTGAAATAAGGTAGATAAAATATCCTTGAATTATTTTCAGGATTAGTAGGATTCAAATCTTATTCTTTAATATATTTTTGTGACAAGTCTATACGAAGATGTTTTGTTGTTTTATTAATTTAAAAAATAATCATATGAACTAAATATATTTAATTTGTTTTAAAAACATCAATTTAGGAATTATAATACCCTATAATAGATGGGTAATGAATTGTTTCTAATTTTTTTAATATTTATAATCATTGAATAATGGTGATGAGTTTAGAAAACTCCAACCTAAAATGAATTTAAAGGGGGAAATATATGACCATTAGTGACCTATCAATAAATAATAATCATTGGAATCATTAAAAAATAATTGATAATAGTTTTATTGATACAAATGTACTAATATATACCAAGAATATTGTTTCATTGGTATAATCACAAAGTATAATCAATAATCAACTCTATGATGCTGTAGTGATCAATGTTCCATGAGATACATCAACTTCCAAATCCTTGATTCTCTATTGTATTTTATTATTTTTTTATTTTCAATGTGTTATTTTTCCTTTATATGTTATTTATTATAAAAATATATGTATGGTTTTCACAATCAAAATCATGTTTGTATTGTTAATTTTACCAACAAAAAGTATTTTCCTTGGGTTGTGACTACTAAAGAAAACGTAGCTAGATTTTTTTAAAAAAATTTAATGGAATATTCACCCCCTATATTATATTATTGTCATCTTTCATGATCTATAAAAATTAACAGGACCATTTCATATTTATATATTTGATGAAATGACCATATGATATTTTTAGAATATTAATATTATAATTGATAATATATTTAATAATTTAATTTTTTTGAAAAACCAACCATGATCGGTGGAAATGTATAATGTAATGTCTTGATCATATATGTGGTGAACAAATCATTATTTAAACAACACATTCATTTCATAAAAAAAATAATGAAAAGGATTTATATTTCATTTTCCATTAACAAAATTACAAGTTAGAATATTTTCTATGTTGAAGTCATAATTTCATAATGGATGAACTAAAAATAGTGGTGGTCATAGAATAAAAAAATTAAACATATAATTTTAGAATGATACATATTACTATGGATGTTTACTCTTAGGATACACCCTAAGGATCCTTAGTTTTTTTCTTTTTATAAGACAACACCTCTTTTGACATGGAAATTATGGGTGGGGTGTTTTTGGTATAACATTAGTGAGGTAAATAAATTATAGTTTGAGAAGAAGAGGGTCTATATGGGTGGTATTTATGAGGGGAGGAGATGGGCGTTTTTTAATATAATATTCTAATGTTTTTTTATTTTTTTTCAAGATAACCAATAGTGATGATTATTATGACTATATATAGTATTTGGTTCATGTGTTTCTGATATAATGTTTTCTTACATTATCCCCCATGTAATTAGTCATGAATTTCACCTATAATGTAAAAGACTTAATTTTGTTATATTTCACTATTCACCAAAAATTCATCTTTTTAAGAGAAATTTTAAAAATATCACCCTATGATAATTTTGATTTTTTTATTTAAAAAATTAAATCCAATTTATTAAATATAATTCTCTAAATATTTGAGTTTAATATTTAAATAAAATCATTATTTATTAAAAAAACGTTTTATGGATATTATCACATTTATAAAACTAATGAAAAGTAATTATGGTTTCAACAAGTTATATTATTAGATTTATGAAAATATATAAAAAATTAAATTTTATTTAGACATTTTAAGTTTTTCATAAATATTTATTATTGTGAAAATAAATCCAATATATTTTTATCTATAATATAATTATTATTTTATTATGTAAAACATTTATTTTATCATATAAAAATCATGTATTTATTTGTTTTTTAAAATAAATTTCATAAATTTTTATTTCATTAGTTAACAATTATTTTATTTAATGATTACATTGTTCTTCTTACTATTCTAATGATCAGGTTATTAGACCTAATAATAATAGTATTATTCCTATTAATCACAATACTACTCCAAATGGTTATATCACTATTCCAATCGTCCAATTTCTTTTATACTTCCAATAAATACCTTATAATTACAACCCTCATCGATAAATTCTATTTCAATCTCAATTATATTATTAATTTTAAATAATTCTAAGTACATTACTAATTTTTTTGTCATTTTTCTTGTGTTTCTAGTGGTGTTCTTATTCTAGGAAACCATTGAGATCTGAATTTAATGATTCTAATTGTTTAAATTTTTTGTACTTAGTGCTTCATTGTAAAAATATTTATTTTTATTGTATTATGTATTCTATAAATTCAATTTTCGAATTAATATAATAAATTTTTTTTTATCTTTGTTAATTGTTGCATGTTTTTTATTTTTTATAATGAGACATAAATATATTTTGTAGGAAAATTCTAATTATAAAAGTGTGTGGTTTTAGATTATTTACCCTTAAAAATTTTCACCCTATAAATTTCATTTCATAATATAAGGTGAAAAAATCATGGTACATCTATTTCATAACTTCCTTGGGATCCCAATTTTCCTCTTTAAATTTATCATTCCTCAAATGTACTATTACCAAGTGAGTAATCCTATTACCTCAATCCATGTATCTAAAGTTATAGATCAGACCAACATGATCCTATTATAAGAAATCATTCTGCAAATAAACCACCTATTGTTTTATAACATGTGAGAAATCTAGTATATAATTCAGTAATGGGGATACCTAGAACATGTTATACACTTCGGATATGCTTGTTGGTCATTCTACTCCACTTGATAGAGCTCAAATGCAATAAATAATATCATAGGGGCTATTTTACCTAGGGATTAACTTTCCATTTTCCCCAAACCTAGGTAATATCTTCCATGAAGATATATGAAGGAGCATTATATCTCATACCTTGACTTATTGGTCTCTTATATAGTTATCAACATAACTCTTCTATCAAATTTGACCACATCGGATGCACTGCTAAATAGATTTGACCATTTATTCATTTTCTTCAAACATTTCTAGTCACACCTTCTTGTGTTCACAAACAACGTACTAGCATGTTTTTATTCTATATCATATCCCATATAGGTCTTTATATTGAACCATATAAATTCTCAATTGAAATCTATCATGGTATAAGAACTCAAAAAGAGGAAAATTTTAATCCTAGCCTCTATTAATGTACATAAAGTAATACGTAAACATATCTTCTTGAATCTGGATATTCCTTTCAAATTAACCATTATTTTTAAGTGATAGGTCATAATAAAGTTCAAATCTATGTTCAACATATGTTTAATAGTTTCAAGAACATTTAGGTGAGGATAAAATCTTATTCAGATATATTTTATATTGATATTCTATATTGGTTCACCACTTCTATGATGTGTATCTTTACAATATGATCAACAAATGAGTCCTATGAAATAATAATAAAATGAGTTTTTTTTTAGATATGTTCCACTATAACCTATGTAGAATTGTATCCTTTATATGTCTTCATATGACCCATGAAAAATAAATGGTGTTGTTCCCTCATTTCCATATATATATATGGGTATTGGTTATGGCATCCCTTTATATTTTTTCATTTTTACATTTACTTTTTGAATGACCCACCACATTTATGTATATTCAACAATATACTTATTTAAATTATCCAATTATATGTCCTCTCATGTACATCTATACGTATCTGTACTCCCAGGGTGGATAAATATTTTTTAGTTGTGTGTCACATTCAATAGATCCTTCTTTATATCAGGAATTGATGAAAATCATTATTGTAACCCAAATATCACAACACCATTTCCAAATATAAACTCTAAAGATTTTTTCTTTCATAAAACATATACCATCTTTTGAATCTCTAAATCATTCCACTATGTTTCTTTAATCATATCCAAAATATATGGTTGAGAAATAATTTGAGTAAGGTAGGATGAGTTTACTTCTGTTATGAGTCCCATGTTCATCCTTTATATGATTAAAAAAATTGGATTCTTTTAAATCCTTATCATGGATAAGGATGTATGTTTTCTTATAAATTATATAATTAGCCACATTATTCCTCATCCTAGGATGATATTGGAATGTGAAGTCATAATCCTTGATTAACTCGAACCAACTTCTCTAGCACATATTGTTCTCATTTTTTGTGAATATATATAAGATTATTATATAAATCGTATATTTTTTACACTTATCTCAATCGAGACACTGTCTCCAAATCATCATTTTTAATATTAATATAACTAAATATAGATCATGTGTTAATGTATTTTCTCATGGATCTTTAATTTTCTGAAGAAATAGGTTATTACTTTATAATTTTTCATGAGGATGCATCATAAGACATTATTTTATGTATAATTGTATTTTACAAATCTCTCCCAACTAGTTGGTACTATATGTTTATGTGTAGGTATTATCATATTTTTATACAAATTGAATATATATTTATATTAATTATTATAGAAAAACGTTACACACATCCATGTAATCTAGGTTAGAGGGTCTGAAAATCATCAGATGTTTATCATAGATCAATGATACTTCCAAGATAATATGAGTAAATAATGGATCTCTATTACAAATATCAATCTTTTCCAATACTCTAAAACACATATCTTCAAATGTTCCACATATATCCTCTAAAATGGGATGCCATTCACAATGAAACATACATTCACTATATAAAACTCAAATTTACTCTATTTTTTCTATAACAAATCCTTTACAAATTTCTTTATAAAAGTATTCAAAATATCTTCACGTTCCTCCATTATTATAGAGTATATTATAATAACATCTATAAATACTTCCATAATATTATATGGTAATCTTTATAAACTATTCCTTGTTTTCTAATACTTCTTTTAGTGAATTATTTTTATGTGATTTATGGATCCACTTCCTTTAGGTCGCCATGGATCCTTATTTCCTTATATTCCAACATTCTGATGGTGGTTTTCCTTCACCACTATGGTTTGTAATTTCAAATAATTAATTAAAATATGAATACAGGATGTCAATTCTTATTTTAATGGATTTTACTATGGATTTCAACTCTGAGTCTATGTCTTCCTCCTATGTCAATGAAAAGTTCATGAATATAGTTCTCTAATATATCTTTTAGTGGAAACCAATTAATTACATTACTTTTTGTCATGAAACATAATTTACCTATTTTCATAACTAATGAGTATGTTGGGTGTATCATGAATATATAAATTAATCCTCATTTTTATTTTTTGAGGGAATCTTATTCTCATGACATAAGGTGTATCAGGTGAAAACCCTAAGGATTCACACGATCACCATGGGGAAACATACATTTATTCAGTAAGGTATCCAAGGATCATCGCATTTGGAATCCATTACTAGTTACATAGGGATAATATATTTTTATGTATATGTGTTTATCATTTATTATTCCAAGAAACTTATGATCATCATATACTGTTTCGGAGGATCATCACATAAGACATCACATACTCGTCACATGGGGTAGAAATTCGAGCTTGCCACCAAAGTGGGAAAATAGATATTATATGCTATCACATAAAATATTTAGGATACTAATCTTGGGTAGGGACTCTAAGGCATCGAGAGGGTCATATGTTTAAATTCAGGTGAGGGTGCATCACATATTTAATGTTCTTAATGATCAGTTCCTCATATGATCAGTAGGTAAGGATCAATCATCGGTTTAAATTATAGTTGGGATGTTTACCAGGTAAATTTTTCACGTACTATTTCATGAATAGATTGGAGTTCTTAGTAGATTATGATGTGCAATTGGGACCACATATTTGGATGTTGAGAGGTTTGGTATACACCTAAGAGGAGATCATGTTTCATAGATTCCTCCACACAAGGGGGAGATATTTGTGGTAGTAATGATATTAAACCACAAAATGGTATTATATGTAACCTATTTTGAGATAGGGATCAAAACCCATGTAGTTCAACTACATATTATAAGGTCATGTGATTTTATCGGTCTTTATAGTTTAGTATCCTTATAGTAAGGACACTTCTATCATTAAATGATTGAAAAAAAAGGAAGGGTACAAGGTTCATACAGAGATTCTACCTAAATGATAAGGGTATCATCTCATGCTAATCAAATTATTCATAATATTCTCATTACATATGGTAAGGCTGTAGTTTTACATCATTTGTTGAGGATTTTATCATGTGTTTTATGATCACGACTCCAGGAAGTTAATGATATGTAGTGTAATGTCTTATATATTTGACATCATGTTTGGGATTTCACATGGATATTACCACTCCTAGTAGGGCTGGATGGGAGAAGGATACATGGATCCCACAAACACTAATACATTGGAATGGTTGTCGATTTCCCTTGATTAATTCTTGGAAATGTATTACATGTTCATCACATAAGTGCTTCTAGAGAGAAAATATGTTACACTACCTATTACAATAAGTAAATTGGGGTCCCGATGTGAGGGTTCATATTCTTAAGAAAAAATATAATGATATTTTTTATCCAATTCTTGGATCTAAGGGCTCACACATGATGTTACATGATATTGGTCATGCGGAGGATTTGGGAGAAAATAAATATGGTTTTAATTGGATAAGGATTATAGGCACTCATCTTTTGTAAACATATGTCTATGGAAAATCTTATTAATATAGGGTCTTGTTGGTAGGTTTCATTTATTTTAAGAGGTTTTTTAATATAAGGATTTCATGATATATAGTTATCCCATAAAAGTGTGGTTCCTGGGTACCCATGAAGTTGGGTTTTTAGATGATAAAGATCATGTGGAACCTAAGAGGTTTGGAGTATGTGATTTTATTATAGAGAGTGTGGTATTTCATGAAATTCAAATCTATCATGAGTGAATTAAATATAGAAATCAAGTGAGGTAATTCATAAAGATCACTTCTTGGGTAAATACATGTATCTTATTGTGAAAAGTGGTTGGAGTTTTTTAAATCAAGAGATTCAATGGGATGTAAAAATGTTGTATCCATTGAAATGAGGACTGGAAGAGGTATTTATATGTGTTGTTAAAGTGAAAATATATTTCCTGTGAAGGATAAACTTCATCATATAATTTTGGGTTTTGTGGCATGTAGATGACTATTTATAAGATGTTGTAAATTTGGCAATCTAGACTTTGAGGAGATTATTATGCTTGTCGCAATTTTACATTTTCTTGATCAGTCAGTAGTATCCATTACATCTCTCGTAACATGTTTTCTTAGTTGTAAAAATTACACCATCAAAATGGGAGTCAATATGGAAGATGAGGATTACATTTTGAGGATATAATTTAGAAACTAAGAGATATATTCTACCTAGTAAATGAAAATCCTCCCTAAAACTGACCAATAAATATGGTAATATCTATAAGAGGGAACCATAATATTTCATTAATGATCTAAAACTTCCTCCTTTTTATTAAAATATAAACATTGAGAATGTTTTGTGGCTAAAATCCTTAGATATCATTATACATTTCTATTTCATTAATAATCATAAATTAATCTATTTTCATGCACCCTAATTCTGTGAGGATAGTTTTCAGGAATACCAAATCTTTATATGAAAATATTTTATAAACCAAACATTATGATTTTTCAAAAATATATAGACATGGATGCTAAAGGTGATGAGGTATCTACTAGATTATGGGAGGAGATAGAGGATAAAATCTATATTAGAGAGATATTACTAACAATGTCTTATCTTGACTCTCTCTTATAACTATTAAAAAAAGATCAATGTGATTGTATTCTTTGTTATTGGATTTTTTTTATGGTTTTGGTCTAAGGGGTGAAATTTTGATCCCATGTTCTTATCGATATTCCCCTATTTATTTTTTTTCATTCTTTTTATATGGTTGTAAATCAAGAACATGACCCCTATTAGACATTAAATTAAGGATAATTCCTCAATTATAACATACCCTCTTTGGAATATCATCATAATTGTCAATAGAGAGGATCTGGTTTTGGAATAATCCCTTCCTCATTATGATAACATTTTGAAATTGGGCCTGTAATACTACCATCAATGATGGACTGATTCATCGAATTTATATTACAGTTGAAACATCAATAATTTTTGGTCAAGGGAATACCTATTATTCTAGTTATACGTTGCATTTAATAAAGATATATAAATTATTTTTAATTAAAAAGTGGCATGAAATCCTTACTTTCATGTCTATGATCATCGAGAAATCATAACATAGATATTGAGTTCAAGGTTTCTAGACACTAACTCATTACATCTTCACCGTAGGGACGTTGGAATTAGCTTATGGTACTCGTACCCCATTAGTGGGATTCCTATTGAAGGGGAAATTTAATATTAATATTTACCAATAAAGAACTTATGGGAAGATCAATAGAAATTTTTTTCTCTTTACAAGGTGTTGTTTGATGCCATTAAATAGTGTGACAAAACAAGTTGATCACTATAGATATTCCACTCTAGATGTTGTTTGGAACATACCTTATTTAACTTGAATTTTAGAATCTACAGTGGTCTCAATAGTTCCTAGGGGAACATTAATGTAGGAAGGAAGGCTTCTGTCGAGTACTCTTGGAGGTAATCTTGTTTTCCTATAGTGTGAAGGAACATTCCCATGATGTTAGGAGAGTTGGGTTTATTACAGTGCTTTTCAATGAGTGGTTGTTTATTATTCAAGATTCTCATATGGAGGTGTGGTTTAAACACATATTCTGGAGAGGTGATTCTACAAATGGGGAACTTCATCAATCTAGTGAACCCAGGGCTAGTAGATCTCCACAAGTTACTGGGGCATTTTAGCCTAAAGAAGGATCACTATAAGTGTGCATCATGTTTCACTTTCTATCCAAATGTATTTCCACCCAAATCAACGGTTATGAGTACCTCAAATCAATCTACCCATCAAACACTAACTTCCATCCATCCTTAATAAACATCATTGTGGTTCACCCCTTTAAACTAGAGCGGGTTGGGTACTTACAAGGTTCGAGCTACTAGATCTTTTCATCATTCATCCATTCCAACTCCTAATGAGAATGATTTTGTAAATAATACTAGAAAAAATTACAATAATTATTATATCATATCCTTAAAAGTTTTATTATAGGTGGTTTAGTTTGACAGAATGGTTGTTAATGATCCATATAATTCATATCAGGTTGTCCTTCATTTTTTTGCCTCCAATGACTGATTCTAAGGGTGTAAATTGGGGTATACTAAAAGTGACACCCTATGGTCCTTTAGAAAATTTGGAACATGCTTAAACAAGAATTAAATGGGTACATGACAATTTTACATTCATCGGATTGTTATTTTTGGTTTTTCTAAAACTATGTTTAGTGTTGGGAGAGAACCTAACCCAATGCAATGCTGAGATGGCCAATAATGACCCAAAAATCTAAACTTTTTAAAAAAATTGTTATGATCGATAAAATGAATTACAGTGAACACATAATGACTAAAAAATACAACATGTTAACATAAAACTATTAATAAATATATAATAAATAATAATATAGAAAAATTATTAAATATTTATAAGTTAAATAATTATGATGAGTTAATACTAAAAAAGGTTCTTTTAAAAAATATCTAATTTTTTTATTTTATGTATTATTATAAAAAATATAAATATACATTTTTTAGTTTATAAATTGATTAAAATAAAAATTATTTTCAAATTCCTCACATAAAAATTTACTAATTATGAATTTTGGGGTTTTCTTCTAAAATGGTAATTTTCAATTAAAAATTAATCTTGTGTAAAAAATATATTTTATATAATTTTATCATTATGTAATCTTATCATAGATGTTTAAAAAACAATTTATGTAATAAAATATTTATTTTATGAATTTTGAAATATTCTGTGTACATAAAATTTTGGGTCTATTACTTTATAATAAAAAATTTAATTATTATTTTATCTACAAAAAATTGTTTTTATGTTTTCTTATAATTGAATATTTTGATGGGGGTATTTGTTTTCTAATATCCTTGAAATAGTCCTAACATATATTTTTTCATAAATAATAAATTTATTCCATTAAAATAATTTTCCCATATGATTATATCTAATATATAAATTTATATCTTGAAAACATTATTGTCATTAAAACTATTTTTATTCCCTTAAGTGTGTTTATTTTCAAATAACTTTTCAACCCATTTCAAATTTTATGTGTTTAATTTATTTTCTAATTTTCTATAATAAATATTAAATTAGGTAAAAGGATCCAATGTTAATTTCTTTCATTAATGATAATTAGAATTTTTAAAAATTAATTACCATAGTAATAGATAATTTAGGTAAATTTTGAACAGTAAAAAAAGAATCAAATCACTCTTAATTTGTATCAAGATAAATATATGAGATTAATTTAACCCTTATATTATTCCATTATCCATATTTATATATTTTTTATCCATTAACACCAGAATAGTCTCATGGAATTATTAAAAACTATATGTACTTCCAAAAGTGCCATTTTCTTCTCTTATAAAAGGATACCACATACACCCTTTCAAGTTACACATAAACATAAAAATTTATCCTTGAAACTCATAATTGTTTTTCTCATCCTAGAATGTTTTCCCACTTTCATTATCTTTTTATCACCTATTTTATTCTCAATCCTTCAATTCCATAAATGTTTCTAAGAGAAAAGTCAAGCTTCCATATTGAGTATTTCCATATATTAGCATGTTATTTTATTCTTCTCCTTTATTAAATAATTTATAAATTTGTTAATATTATTATATAATTACCACTATTATACTTAATTTTAATTATCTTTATTATATAGAAAATATTCAATCATTTAAATCCACTAAGAACACAAAATAACATCAATCAAGAAAACGTGTCGACTACCACCTCCATGATGTGATGTAGTTTTTTTTACACACCATCTATCATGGTTGGTAAAAAAATGGATTTTATTAATAAATAGGTTTCCTATGTAAGGTAAAAAATTCTTATGTTATTATTTATCATATACCATCATTCAACCCTTGTACAGATAAATGTGATTGTTAATCAAGTGTGTGTGCGGACTACCGCCTCCACCATAAATGAATTTTATTTTCCATAAAAAATAATCTTGGATGGGTGAGATAATGATTTCAATTAATATATATAATCATTATTACATGTTAATGACTCTATAATATTTATATTACCATTATATTATAACTTTCTCCTGACATTTCAATCATTAAAACACATTCTTTTTTAGGCTATTTTTACAACCCATATGAGTGATGTTGTAATGTTTATGTGATGAATCATTAAGGAATGATATTTGTTGTAAAAAGAATGTAATAATAATTTATTCATGATTTATAAATTATTATGATTCATAATGTTAATTTCTAATTATTTTATTAATATATCAACTTTTTTGGTTAAACTCAACAAACCCGACTAGACTTCAATTTCATGGTAAGAAAACATTAAAAAACACTTAACAAATGATATTATAAATTTATATATTATTTTAAAATTAAATTTCTTATAGATATTATCATTTAGTAATGGTGATATTTTGGAGATAAATGAACAATAACATAACAATAAAAAATTAGTTTAAAATAATTATGTGTAATTAAACAAATTTTGGTAAAAAGATGATAACTAACTAATAATAATGTATTGAATAAATGAAAATTAATTTTTTAAAAGGATATAAAAATTAATAAGGTTATAAAATATTTAATTAATATTTTTTTGATATAGGATGTTTGTGAAAATATTGGCTATGTTCGAGTTAGGGTATGGTGTTTGATGACTAAAACCATTCCATTAGGTTATAATCCCTTCTCCATGTCTAAAACTTTTTCAATTAAGATGACATATAACCTGTGATAATTTTATGTTATATGTCCACTTTATTTTCTTAGTAAATCCTAATTCACATCAAATTATTCATCTTTTTTGAATCTATTATTTTGTGGAAATGATTTTTTAAAGAATAACTCCAATATAATTTAATGGATTTTCCAATATATATCCATCTTTTTACTTCCCTCTAATGTTCTCCTTTCCCTAGTGGGAACTAAACTTTTTCTCTCCAATTAAGCATATACTCCCCTCTATTTTGAAACCGTGTTTTTGATATCCTATTAACAATTTGGTTATTCCTAATAAGGGATTTTCAAAAATTTCAAAGGCTTTTCCATTCAACGATCATATATTCATCTATTCTATCTCAAATTTTTGTTTATGTTTGTTTATTTTTATGGTATATTTATTGTAATTGGTTTTAAAATAAATATTTTAAGATATTTCGTCTTAATCAACAAAAAAAATATTTTTTTGGAATTTCGAAAAAATTACATCTTTTTAAGATGATATTAAGAGTTATTTTTTTAGAAAAATCATCTTTGAGATTTATCTTTAATTTTCAAATGATTATTCTCCAATAATGTAATGGTTTGAAAATAACCATTTATATACTCATTTCAGGTGAACGTTTTTTGGTATCAAATGATCATGTTTTTTATATGATTCCTTACAGAAAAGTTATGAAACCCATTTATCATACCATGGTTTATTTATGATAAGTTGGATAATTTAATTTTAATTAGAAATATTATATACTAATGATGATGAGTGGGGTCCCATGTCTCCCTAAAATTCATTGTTCATGGTTTTATATCTCATGATATGATGATTTATGGACATACATGGATTTATTTAAAAAAATAAATTGATTTTTATTGTTGAGTAAATAAGGTTATATTATGAATTCTTCATTCCATATGGTCTTAGGTTTTGAAAATCAGAAGCAACTTCTATTAAGTTCTCTTTTTTTTTCTTATGTACATTTTTATTAACTTCCGATATTGTCATTCTGTTATACTTATAGATGGGTAATTCTGTTTTATGATACTGATTCTGATGCATAAGTGATACCATCTTTATGATACTAATTCTTGTGTTTAAGTGATATCATCTTTATGATATCGATTCTGGTGTATAAGTGAAACCATCTTTATGATACTAATTTTGGTTTATAAGTGATACCGTCTTTAGGATACTGATTTCGTTGTATAAGTGATACCATATTTGTGATACTTATTTTGGTGTATAAGTGATACCGTCTTTATGATTCTGAATCTGGTGAAAAATTGATTCTGTTTTATGATTAAGAATCTGGTGCAAAAGTGATTCTGTTTTTTGATTCCTAATCTGGTGAAAAAGTTATTCTTTCTTATGATTCTGAATCCGGTGCCAAACTCATTCTGATTTTACGATTCTGATTCAGGAAACAATGTGATACTTATTTCACAATCTGATTTAATTTTCCCTATTAATTCATTTTCATGATAATTTTTTTATTAAGAATCAATTTTTCATAATAATGTTAGAGTTTTTTAATGTATCATTCCTATATTATTAGATTCCATGTTTTCTTGTACATATAACCCATCTTTAACTTAACATCGTTTCTTATTCTTGAAACTATTTCATACTATCTGTTACAATCTAACTGTTGTATGTTTGACACGTGTCTAGGTCCCATCTAAATTTAAGGAAAATATGACTATTGGAGTGGAGCCGACTGTTGTGATGTTTTGACTATAAATACACGTACATTGTAATGGACAAAGGACTGAACATTGAATTTGACTACAATGCATTGAGTGTTAGAACACGATTCATGTGAAAAAACTGTGAGGTTATTTCTAGAGAGAGAGGCTCTTACAAATCTCAGTGCATCATGTGGATATCATGAACAACTGGTTCAAGAAATTACAACATGTTCGGACTTACCTTGCGCAGAATCTGATCGTGCTGATAAAGGGCTTCTGGGTTTGGAAGACAGAGGTTTGAATTTCTTTTTAAATGGAGGGATTGTGGGGATAACAAGATAGATATTGATCTTCATATTGAGGGATAACATGGGTTTGGGTGAGAGACGGATTATAAAACATATAAATCAAGAAACCTTTATGCAAGGTTGTTGGATAGCCTTCTATTTAGGTTGAAAGAATATTATTGTTTCCTGTTTTCTATTTAAAGTTGTTTTATTTTTGTTGTAATCTTAATTTTGTTAAATTTAGAAATTATAACATTCTTATACATTCAAATTCTATTATACTAATTATATTATATATTATATATGCATTAAGGTAGAATCTCTCTTTATGTAAATCATTATTAAGTTTATATCTTAAGGTTGTAAAGTTTAAGAAAGGTTTCTTTAAGAGGTTTTGTAAATGTTTGTTAAACCATGTTAAAATGAACATTAATGGTTCAAAAGGAATTTTTAAATAACACAATTCACCCCCCCCCCCCTTCTTTTATTAGAGCATATTATTACATATTCTATCATAAAATTTGTATCATTGGAGGTCTTTTAAATACTTATATCCACATATATGTTTTCTTGCTCAAGTTTATCTCTTTCTTATTTGTTTATAAACTTTTTCTTGTAACATGTTTTGTGGGAAGAAATTATTTATAGTATGGAAGGTATTGTTACTGGATCTCTAGATAATCTCAAATATATTAGACCACAAATCATCGATGGAAATGACTATTATTACTAGAGATACAGAATGAAGACCTTTGTGATAGACATGGTTGTAGAAAACTACATTATGTTAACTAGATATTATAATATTTCTGATAAGGAACTTAGAACCTTTATTAATCCATAAAAGTGGGAATACCAGCTGAACATTAAGGTATGTAATACATTGCTTCATTCCATAACTAGAAATATATATAGAAAAATTTCATCATGTGAAGTTGTAAAAAGTATTTTGAAGAAGATTGAGGTATCTTACTTTAGATCTTCCAATGTTATCGAAACTAGAAGATCTATGATTAGAGCTAAGTATCTTGGTTTCTTCTTTCCTTATGGAGAAACCGTACGTAAGTTTCAGCAATGATTTCTGCCTATGTCAATGGATTATAATCAATGGGAGGGAAAGGTTTAGATGATGAAGCTATGGTAAACCAGATCATAGACATCATCCCTAATGAATGGAAATCCAAGAGAACAGTTATAGATGAATATAGAAAAGTTACTTATATTTATCTTGATAAACTATTTGGAACCCTTCTCCAACATGAATCCATAATGAAGATAGATTCTGATAATATTAAGAAGAAAAATGTAAATGGAGTTGTTTATTTTGAAACTACTTAAAATCATATAAAATCCAAGACTCCTGAAAGAGTTATAAGATCCAAAACTAAGAAGGTTGTTTTTCAATCTAAATCTAGTGAAAGTGAAGCTTCCAAAAATGAGTTATCCAATATTTCATAAAGGGTGAACAATATTGTTGGGCAGAAAAACATCAAATATAGATACAAGAAGAAATATGGAACAGATAAAAAAGATATAGATGTGACATGCTATGAATTTAGAATAATCGGTCATATCAGACCTAATTTTCTGTTGCTTAAGAAAAGAGACCAAAAGGATACGAATTCTAAGAGAAACAAGAAGAATTTCTACATATCAAATAAAAATAAAGTACTAAAATCCAATGACACTTCGAGTGCCAGTGTTAGTGATTCTTCAGATGACTCTTCAGAATATGATTTTTATGGGAAAAAGAATATTGGTTTAATAACTTGAGCTCCATTTCAAAATCAATGTCTTATAGATAAGGTACGAACTGTTGAATCATTAACCAATATGTCTCTGAATGAAAATTTTCCTGATAGATATTTTTCATCTAATGAATTATTTTCTCTATCAGATAATGATAACTATTTTCCTTCATATGATGATGTTTTTATATTTTCTATGTTTTTAGAGATAAGAAATTGTAATGTATCTAAGAAACATGAAAATGAAAATTCTAGAGAATTTATTTTAACAAAATAAATTTCAGATCATACCAGAGATCTTGAAAAGAAAAATGATGTTTTAAAAAATATTTATAAGAAACCTGATGAATTTAATTTTAAAGAGTATTAGTATTCTAAAGAACATAATATTCTGTTTTTTTTTTGAAAAATATGTTTGAGAGGATAAACATAATTCTATGACTATTTTTCTACAAGATAGAAGTTTATTCCCAAGACTAATGGATTAAATTTTTTCCATGAAGAAACTTCTTTCAAATTTTACATTTTGTAAGGAAAATATTAAAAGGTTGTATTCTCAGATCTGATCTCATGGTAATAATCAGGGTTTAGGCTATTCTCATGAAAACACTATTTTTAGAAACACTTATTTTGTTCCACCAATAGCCCCTTTGGTAGAAAATGCCAACGTGGTGGGAATTAGATGAAGAACTATTGTTTAAATAATTTTCAATTCCTTGGTTTTTATAAAGCTTACTATTCTAAAAAATGTGGACACACAAAATTTTATTATCTAACAATTCTGGATCCAAGAAGGTTTGGATTCAAAAAACATAATTTTTTTTCAGGTTAATGAAGTAAGTACCAAAAACATATGGTATAAGGATAGTGGATGTTCCTCGTTCAAGACTGGTAACAAAGACTATTTCAAAATTATTTCAATGACCAAAGATGAAAATGTAACCTTTAGAGATAACTCTCTATGGGAAATTTTCAGTATAGGTAATATTATTTTTCTTGGAAAATAATTATTTTTAAATGTTTTATTTGTTAATGGTCTTAAGCACAACCTCATCAGTGTAAGTCAATTATAGGATGAAGGATACCTTGTTAATTTTAGGAATGTCATTTGCTTAGTACAAAAGTCCAACGAAGATTTTATCCTCTCAACCTATAGGCAAGAGAATGTACACATACTTAACCTATAATTACTTATAAGTCAATACATTCCTTGCCAAGGTGAAATTGAGGATCAATCCTGGATTTTTATGGAATACATGGACACTTTAAGTTATAGAATCTTAGTAAACTTTCTATGAAATAACTTGTTAAGGATCTACTGAATCTTAGGTTTGATTCTTCAAAAGTCTATGATTCTTGTCAATATAGAAAGAAACATAAATTCATCTTTATATATATATGTGTGTGTGTGTGTGTGAAGATACAACTTCTAATGGCGTATAGTTAGTGCATATGGACTTATTTGGTCTAACACAAAATGGAAGTATTAGACGCAAATACTATGTCCATGTCTTAGTTGATGACAACAGTAGATTTACATGGGTCTATTTTTTGCTAATAAATCTAATGATTTTTCTTATTTCAAAATTGTCAGAGCTCATGTTAAAAATGAGAAAATCCTCCCATTGATAACTATTCATAGTGATCATATAAGAGAATTAAAAAATTATGATTATAAAACTTTTTTAGTAAAAAAGTTATTTCTCAGAACTTTTCAACTCCAAGAACATCTCAACAGAATGGTGATGTTCAAAGAAGAAATCATATTATTATGATGATGACTTTAACTATATTGATTAAATATTAACTTTCTAATCATCTTTGGGATGAATATGTTTTTACTAATTGATATAATATAAATTTATTTTTACTAAGACGTTCTCTTAATAAAACACCTTATGAGTTTTAAAATTGCGGAAACCCAATAATATCTTACTTTAATGTTATTGGTTGAAAATTATTTATCCTGAATACCAAGGATAACTTAAATAAATTTTAACCCAAATACTATGAAGTGATTATCTTAGGTTACTCTACTTACTCGAAGGCATACAGAGTTTTTAATAAAAACACCTACACTATGGAATAAATAGTAGATATTAATTTTGATGAAAATGACCCTTTTGTTTTCAAAAATCCTGTTCTAATTTCTAATAGATTTTCTAAAACTGATCATCAACCATTTATATAAGTCCTTTCAGATAAAGATATTGTTTGGGAAAATATTTCTAAAACATTTACCCCTGATGATTTTTTACCCTATGTGGATGGTCATGCTTTTCAAATCCAAAATTATTTGTTATATAGAAATCATCCCAATGATAATATCATTGGAAATTTTAATCAACCTATAATAAATAGATGTCATTTAAGGAATGAATTAGAACATGTTGCTTCTAATTACCAATTTGATTCAAGGACTCCTGAAGGATCCTTTGTTGATAAAGATTTGATAATGGTTGTGCAAGATGAACACAATGAATTCGTAAAGAATCGGGTTTGGACCATGGTTGAAAAAACTATGGAAAATTATGTTATTAGAGTAAAATGGGTTTTTAGAAACAAATGTGATGAAAATAGATTCATTTTTATAAATAAATCAATATTAGTTTCCAAAGGATATAACCAACAAGAAGGAAGAGACTATGTAGAACCCTATGATCCTATATCAAGATAAGAATATATCTGTATTCTTCAATCCTTTGCAGCATTCTTTACTTTTAAAAATTTCCAAAGGGATGTAAAGTGTGATTTTCTTAATTGTTATGTAAATGGGGAATTCTATGTAGATCAACCCCTGGATTTGAAAATAAAAAAATCCTAATCATGTTTATAAAATTACCAAATCTTTGTATGGACTTAAACAAGCCCCTAGAGCTTGGTATGATAGACTTTCAGTATTTTTCCTTCAAAATAACTATGTAAAGGGAACTGCTGATCCAAACCTTTTTATTAAAAAAATAAATATGTTTTGATTTTCCAAATGTATGTTGATGACATCATCTTTGGATCAACTCATCCATCCTTGACTGCTTCTTTTTCTTATCTTATGAATTTAGAGTTTGAGATGAGTATGATGTGTGAGGTAACCATTTTTCTTGGTTTTAAAATTTCTCAAATACCTAAGGGAACATACGTATATCAACATATGTATATTAAATATCTTCTTAATATATATGGATATGATTATACTAAGAGTATAAGTACTCCTATCAGAACCTGTAATACTCTTGATATAGATGAAGCATGTAAACCTATGAATCAAAAATCTTATAGAGGGATGATAGGAAGTTTACTTTAATTAATAGCTATTCAACTTGACATAATATTATCTGTATTCTTATGTAAAATATACCAAGAAAATCTTAAATAATCTCATTTAAAGGTAGTGAAATTAATCTTTGTCTGCTTAAAGGGAACATTAGATTTGGAACTTTTTTATTCCTCTGGAAATAATATTGAATTTAAAGTTATTCTGATGCTAAATTTGGTGGTTGTAAAATGGATAGAAAATGTATATCTGGAACTTGTCATTTTTTAAGATATTCCATAGTTTCTAGGTCATGCAAGAAACAACATTTTGTAGCACTTTACACTTTTGAAGCTAAATATGTAGTAGCTGGAAGTTGTTGTGCTCAAGTGTTGTCGATCAACACACACACACTAATCAAGGTAATTGTTTTCCTAAGACTCAAATAATATGTGGAAACACATGTTACATTTCCCTAAGTGAATAACCAGCACATTACTCTCATGCAAAGAACTTAGATATTAGTCATCACTTTCTTAGAGATCACACACTTAGAGGAGATATTATTCTTCAATTCATCGGAATGCAAGATCAGCATGCTGATATTTTTATAAAACCATTGTCTTACTATAGAATTTAATACATTAAACACAATCTAGGAATGATATCTGTAAGATAATTATTCATATATACTTCTTGTTTAAACCATCTCCTAACATTAAACCACTTCTTATTTCATGGGGAGTTCATATTTTCCCCTTCCTATTTCCCATTTTTCCTTTCTTAGAATTTTATCTTTCCTTAGGGTTTTTTATTTTTATCATTCCTTATTAGAAATTTTGGTATTGAAACTTTGGTGTTAGAAATTTTGGTATTAGAAATTTTGCTATCAAAAAACTGGGTATTGGAAATTTTGGTATTAGAAATTTAGGTATTGGAAATTTCTATATGAAAATTTCAGTATTAGAACATTTTGGTATTTTGAAATTTTGGTATTTGAAATTTCAATATTGGACATTTTGGTATTGGAAATTTTGATATTGGAAATCTTAGTATTGGAAATTTCAGTATTGGAAATATTCGTATTGGAAATTTCAGAATGGGAAATTCTAGTATTGTAAATTTCAGTATTAAATTCCAAAATCTAAAAAATCCATGAAAATTCATATAATACTGATAAAATATTTATAGTATTTTAGAAGGTATATTTTCTAAATCTTTATTTTCTATTTTTATGTTTCAATTTTTGGTATTTCAAAATTTTCTATTCCAGTTTACATTACTACCAAATATCAGAATTCATATTTTCTATATCCATCCTCAACTGTCAGATCAAATCAAGTTATGTTCAGCCATTTGATTATCTTTTGGAAGATGAAACGTCATATCTATGTCTATATAAGGGGTTCCTTTTTTATAAGCACCACACCATCCTTACTGATCTCAATTCCTAAGATCTGTTTCCATTAAAGTCCTTGTTCAGATTCTTTTGTCTCCTTTATCCCAAATTACTCCTAAATCGTCAGCAGATTAGATGTTTATTACCAAATAAATAATGGATTATTAAATATTTAGGGAAAGTTTGGTATTCCATTACTTTAATTCAAAATATGACTCCCTTATCTCTAAGGTGATAAGTACTAACTGATGGGAAACTGTATGTGTGGTTAAGGAGAAGAGTCGGGACCTGTTTTTCCTAACCTAGTTGTTCAGTTCTACAAATCCATTACATTCTTCCAAAAGGATGTCAAGGATCTGTTTATGTTTAAATGTTATGATAAACCTTATATTGTTCCTTATAAGAAGGCAGAACATTTTCTCAACATACCATATCAAGGAGAATCTATTCTATGCTCTCAAAAACGTCCTGAGAAGGAAAGTTCTTTTGAGAGGGTCAAGGATTTGGATTATCTTGGTCTCAAGTATGTTAAGAATACGATGATTACAAATCATAAAACAAACCACAAGATGGTATCTCTCTGGGTGCAAGGAATTACTATCCAAAGAAAAGGAGATAAGGACTCTCTAAATCTTTCTGATATGTTTCTTTTAGACATTCTTTTCAAGTTAAGGAATATTAACCTGGTTAAGAACATCTTCCTCATCATCCAGGTAATAAAAGTTTGATCCATTAGATCTAAAATTCTTATGTATATAGAAACTATCTCCAAGATAAATGTATTGTGTCATCCTGAACTGAATTTCCCATGTCGATCAGTCTCAAAGAATTTTATTATTATGTTTCTCAATGATAACTCTCTAAAGAGGGTGAAGATAGTGTTTTTACAGGAATCCAAATGTTTTGACGAAATGGTTGTCCAAAACATGGGTGATGTTACAGAATCATCCAAATTAGTACCCGATAAAAGGAATCTTGATGAACTAGGATTTCCAGAACTAGCTTCTGATGTCCTAGTGTCAGCACCTCCTCCTACAATGAAATTGAATGCCTATTCCAATGAAACAGTTTCAAAGTGTAGAGATATAGAAGCTATTAGAAAGAAAAGAGATCCTTCCTTTGGCGTAAACCTTGCAGAGTCTAAGGCCTTGAAAATCAAGAAAGATAAAAATATTGAGAAAGAAAATATGGATAATTTAAATAAGAAATCCTTAGAAGAAAAAGTTTGTTAGCCTTTACTAAAATCTGTAGAAAATAAATCTCAAGAAGTTCATGATCTTCAATTTGTTCATTAGTAGATGGCTATCACTGTGGATTTCTAGAAATCCATGAATGTTCTATCTTTATCATAACATGTTCATGAAATGGATGATTTGATAGTACAATATGACTATGATGATATTTTAAGGGAAGTGTAAGACTATATTGGAACTCGTTTGAGTTCAGTCTCTAAATCTGGTTCAGAAGAACAAGCTGAAGGACAAGTTCATGAATAATTTGATGAACAATTAGAAGTTTTGGAAGAAGTACAAGTTGAAGAAGAAGAACAAGTTGGAATTGAAGTGGAAGAATAAGAGAAAAGAGGAGTTTGATCAACAAGGTGGTGAAGAAGAAGAGTTTCATGAGGAAGAATATGATCAACTAGATCTTAATGTTATTCAAGTATCTGATAAAAAATCTCCAGTTATGAATCCTATCAATAGTAGGAGTGTTTTGGTTGCCTCATCAGAAAAGGAAACTCCTTATAATTCCTCTAAGATAATAGGAAAATCAGTTTCATTAACTCCCAGAGTAGCTCTGGAAGGGAAAGTTATTTCAGGTTCTAAATCCTCATCATCTGATGAACATGAATTTTTCAAGAAATATATAACAATTTTGGTCAGTATCATTTCTATTCTTGCAAATATAGATTCCTAGAGTCAAATTATTCAAGAAACTCCGAATCAAAAGATGGAATCGACATATATTCTTATAAACATGGTAGTCAAGCAAGAGCAAGACTTTAATAATATTTTGATAGATTACAAAGATCAGAATCTAACTTGTAAGAAAGACTTTAACTACAAAAAAACCATCAATGAAGATCTAAGATAGTTCTGTGAAATCATAGATTCAACAAATAGATATTAAATACTTGTGAAATTGAGTTCAAAAACGTCAAGGCATTAATCTCTGAGAAGTTTCGTCAACTCAATTACATTTCCCGATTAGTAAGTAATGAGAAGTAATTCAAAGTTGAGTTAGAGAAAATGGTGACTTCTCAAGAACAAAAAATATTTTCATTATAAAAGAAGAATCAGGATCTGGATATCATGATGATGAAGTTTGTAGAAGATTATAAGGATGTGAAGAAACATAAAGCCTTGATAAAGAAAATTTTGTATGAGAAGAAGAAGGATGGATGGAATTCTTGACATTTTGATATAAACCTTATTTCCAAAATATCTATAATATTCTTCTTGAATATCATTATTGTTTTATAATGTAAGCTTTCTTAACCTTACAGGTACATCTTATACTTCTCCATTATTTTTTCTTCTTTTTGGAAATCATAAATGGGAGAATTTATATAGATGAAAAAATTTATGAAAATCATAAATGGGTAGAGTCTATTAAGGGAGATTGTGGTAAGGATGGATAATGACTAAGTAAGGGGGATTTTTCATTAAGAAGATATGTTTTTCTAAGGGGGAGATATTTTCTTAAGAAAGAAAACCAGACACTAAACATCAAGAGTACGATCCTTGTGAAACATACCCTAAGGTGGAGTCATTCATATTTATCAGAAATCTCATTCAAAGGGGAAGATATGTTTTTTCATACATGTTTATCTATGTCAATATATTCTTCCATAGCAATGTTGTTTGTGCATTCCAAAAAAGAGGATATTTTTGAGTCAATAAGGTTATCTTATGACTACTCTATTCCTTATGGTCTTATGCTTTGAAAATCACAAACACCTTCTCTTATGTTCTATTTTTTTTAGTTATGTAATGTTATTCTTATGTTATGATATTGTCATTCTGGTGTACTTACATATTAGTAAATCTATTTTATGATATTGATTCCATTGTATAAGTGATATCGTCTTTATGATACCGATTCTGATGTATATGTGATACCGTCTTTATTATACCAATTCCGGTGTATAAGTGATACCTTCTTTATTATACCTATTCTAGTGTATAAGTGATTTCGTCATTATGATATCGATTTAGATGTATAAGTGATACCGTATTTATGATACCGATTTCGGGGTATAAGTGATACCATCTTTATGATTCCGAATATAGTGCAAAAGTGACTATGTTTTATGATTCCGAATCCGATTCAAAAGTGATTCGATATTATGATTGTGAATCTGGTGTAAAAGTGATTTTGTTATATGATTATGAATCTGGTGAAAAAGTGATTCTATTTTTTGATTCCGAATCTGGTGCAAAACTGATTCTGTTTTATTATTCCGAATTTGGGGAAAATTTCATTCTGATTTTGTGATTCCAATTCCAGAATAATTATGATACCAGTTTCATAATTCTATTTACTTTTCCTTATGAATCCATTTTCTTGATATTTTTTCTTAAGAATATATTTTTCATAATAATGTTAGAGTTGTTTAATGTATCATTCCAATATAATCAGATTCCATGTTTTCTTATACATAATTCTCATATTTAACTTATCATCATTTATTATACTTGAAAAGATGTCATACAATCTACTACAAACTAACCGTTTTATGTGTGACAAATGTCTGGGTCCTTCCGAAATTTATAGAAAAATATGACTGTTGGAGTAGAGCCAAACTTTGGGATATTTTTCCTATAAATACAAGTCCATTTGAATGAGCTAAGTATTGTACTTCATCTTCAACTACAATAAAGAGATTGTATGCACATGATGCATGCCAAAAAGCTGTGAAGTGATTTCTAGAGAGAGAGGGTCTTACAACTCTCAATGTTTCGTGTAGATGCCATGAACAACTTGATTGGGCATGAACAACTTGATCAGACTTTCCTTATCTAGACTCTAATCATGTTGATCATGGTCTTCTGGTTTTGGAAGACACATATTATGATTTCCTTATATATAGAGGGCTTGTAGTGATAGCAAGATAGATATCGAACATCAGATTGAGGTCCTACCTGAGTTTGGGTGTTACAGAATTTCTTGAAAGTATAAATCAAGGAAACTTTATTGATGTTTGGTGGATACCAATCTCTTTAGGTTGAAATTATCTTATTGTTACTTGTTTTCTATTTCAATTTGTTTTATTTCCATTTTAATCTAAACTTTGTTAATTTTAGAAACTATAAATTTATTATACTTTCTAATTCTGTTACTCTAATTATATTATAGATTATATACACTTTAAAGTATAATCTTTCTTAATTAAAATCTTTCTTAGGTTTATATATTAAGGGTATAAAGTTTAAGGAATGGTTTCTTTACGAGGTTTTGTAAAGTTTTGTTTAGCCTTGATAAACAAATCTTTAAAGGTTCCAATTTTTTTAAAGAATAAAATTCACCCCCTCTTTTATTTGAGAATCTTATTACATATTCTATCTTACATATATATATATGGGGTTTTTAACAAAATTTAATTATTGACATACATGGGTTTCTTTCATAATGTTTTCATATACACTTTTTTTGGGGGTAATGCCTCGGTCAAAGACTGAAACACCATTTATTAATAAAAGAAACAAAAGTTTACATGAAACGAAAGGAAGGAATTTTATTACAATCTCTTTCAAAGAGGTGAGGAAAATCAGCTGGCAGTGCATCCAGCCAAGTCATGTTCTGGTGGACACCTTTTTCAGTCAATTTTTTTCCATTTATATCATTGTATTTTTAACATATATTACACCCTTAATCATGTTTTACATTCAATTTTATATCATATTTTTATGAATAGTTTATATGATTCTCTTACTAAGAATTTGAGGTCACCTCTTCTTATATTTTCATTCCCCAATTTATTATGATTATTATGTCATAAAATATTTCTAGAAGATAGTCTAGAAGATAATTTTTATGGATTAAAGTTTATAATTATTTTAAAATAATAGGATTATGTAGCTATTATCTGACATAATAAACTTTTTGGACTATGGTTTGTGAGACTAGTTGTTTAATTTATTAATTAATAATTGAAATTAATATATTAGTTATGTATGATTATCTTGGGTATATATAGTTGGAATCATAGGGATGGATTAGTGGTTATGGGTGTTAGATTGTAGATCATTATTGGGAACTCTAGGAATAATTCAATGTATTGGATGACATCTTGATGTTTCAATAAAGTATATATTTTGTGGTTTTTTATAAATTCTTCCATGTCTAAATATAAGAAGGTGGATATACCTTTAGAATAGATGAGCATAGGGGTAATCAGCTTAAAAAGGCTTGGTTGAGAATTGAATCGATCGTCACACTGATGCATAATGAGCCATCCTAAGACTTTACACCAAGATAGACCATCTCAGGGGATATCATCAGGTTAATTCACATACTCTTCATGTACTATGATGAGGTTTTTTAAATTGATTATGTTAGAGAACCAAAAAATGAAATTAATATGGATAAATGATATTTATTTGTATGGTTGTGTATGTTTTTATATTTATATAATTTATGATCTACTTTTTTTCTAAATTCATATTTTTACATCACTATATTTACTAAATTATTTACCTACACATTATTTTATATAAATTGAGGGCCTGAACAAGGAGGAACTGAGCTAATATTGAGGGTGATGGAAAATGTGAATATTTTATAAATGATATTCCAAAAGGGGTGGGATTTAGAGCACAAAAAACATTATAGTAATTCCCATGAAAATTTAACAAGCTATAAATAATAATAATAATCGTTTTGAGTTCCTAAATGGACTAATAAAAGAATATATTGATATCAAATCCTTTATGTGTCAACATACACCCTCATTCAATTTCTCTTTTAATCATCTTATTATTGATTAAAATATCAATACGATGGAAAATATATTTTGTATCCTCTAGTGCTTATATCCTGAGATGGTTGTTTTTGTTATTTTTCATTTATAAATAGAGGATGACTAATAGTAGAATCTCATTATGAATATAACAGGAAAAAGGTATTATTATCTCTGTAAGTAGATGTGTTCAATAAATAATTATTTTTCAAGAAAATTCCTTGAACACTTATCATTAAGATGAATTATGACTTACATGAGATAAAAAGTAACTTGAATCTATTTTCAATGAGGAAAAAATAATTATGAGGTTCGTAAGGTATGCCTCTAGTAATATCACTGAAACTAAAAGCAATATTGATTATTTCTTTGATGTATTTAAACTTATTATTTTAAGGGAGTAACCTATAAGTGACATTGGAAGTTATGTATAGATTTTTACATGTCAAATAAATGGGGAGATAAAAATTTAGGATTGTATTTATTTTCAGAACATGAAGAAAAATTGAATTATCATAAACGATTCAATGATAATCCACAAGGGGGAAAGCAATTACAACATCACATGTGTAAACAATGTGGGAGGAATCACCCACGAGATTAACTTAATGTTTCTAGGATGTTTTTTTAACTGTGGTAGGGTAATACATATTGTACAATACATTCAAAGTGGTTCCAAGTGTCTGATTTACACAAAAGAGGAGAAGAACTCTTTGAATAATGTATCACACATACTTCAATTCTTCAAGGTCTAAATGTTTTGTAATTATGTAAATAACTTCCCTACACCTAGATATATTTAAAAAAATATGCCTCATTAAACTCCTACACCAAGAGGTAAAGGGAGAGTGTATTTTGTCACTAAGATCATGTAGAGAATAATAATGAAATGATGAAAGGTACACTAATTCATCACTATATATCTACGAAATAATTATTTAATTTGGGTTCTTCACATTCTATTATAAAATAATTCATATAAGAATCATATAAAACTAAAAATATTGTAATTAACTGTCAATGAAAATTCATAGTAGAATTATGATATCATTTAATATTAAAAACTCGTCTCTAATATATGTTTGTGGTATGATACTCTATATTGATCTAGTTATTTTTACCTTTGGTTGAATTTAATGTGATTTTTTGTATGTATTAGTTATCTCAACATTGAGAACATATCAATTTTTAATATAAGGAAATATCATTTTATTTCTCCAACTATCCTATAATAAAATATCAATGTAAGGATGATTATGATCATACATTAGAATAAAATTATATAATGTGGGTTATTATACCCAAAAATTAGGGACTCAGGGATCAAAATTTAAGGGTCGAAGTCAAAAATTATGACTTGCCTATTTTATGAGAGTATACTAACATATTTATAAATTAATTTTTTAAACTTTCCTTAGAGCATGGGGTGGAATCCTCTAACATGATCATAACTGTATATATACCTATCTCAATTATTCCTTTTACAATTTCCCATATTAATTTTTAATGAATTAAATAAGAATCTATAAGAGAACTTGTATAAGGTATTTATATTTCCAATTTCTTCTCCATGGGGTGCATTGGTAGTTTTTTTAATAATAAGGATGGATCAATGGACTTATACATTTACAATTATGAACATAAGAAGATAAAAATCAATAACAAATATCCATTAACCCATATTTGTGATCTTTTAAATCAACTATTAGGAGCTCCATATTTCTCAAATATTGAACTTCGAACTAGATAACATCAATTGAGGGTATGGAGAGATGGTATATGCAATATAGTTTCCTAAACAAGGTATATAAACTATGAATTTTGAGAGATTCTATTTGGACTTCAATATTCACCTTCAATAATTACGCATTTTATAAATAGAGTCTTTATAGGATACCTTGAAACAAAATTTGGTACTGTTTATTGATGAAAAGTTCTTAATTTCTAAGAGCATATAATAATATAAATAGCATTTGGGATTTGTGATATAGACCATATGAAATGAAAATTATATGCCAGGATCAAAAAGTGTGAATTTTGGTTATATAGATTTATTAGGCATATATATGTTAATTGATCAATTTTTCCATGATTATTATGTTCACAAATACCCACATTTTTACTGATAATGTATTTTTGAGTGGATTTTAAGTCGATGTTTAATTGAATATTTATTTTATTTTTCTATAATTTTGGATGTTTTAATTTGTTCTTTATATTTTGGTGAAATCATTTTCTGAAAATAACTTTTGTAATTTTAATGATGTTGGGAATCCCTATTCAGAAACTAATGTTGTATTCTAATGTTGATATCCTACTCCATGTTTTGAACCCCATGGTTGAGATGAATATTATTCTCAATAACCTAAATTTTTATAAGGAACCTCATGTTTGAGTACCTAATGTTTGGTTTGTACCTAATATAAGTGACCTCACATTGATATCATACTCCTCATTTAGAATTTCTAAATTTTGAGTCTACCATACTTTGGGATTCATCCTCCCACCTAGTAACCATCATGTTGATCCAGTCATCTATGGGATTTGAATTTTGAATTATTTTGAAATTATTTTTATTATTTTTCTAGATTAAATATCTTATTAATGTGATTTATATTCCACTTCATATATATTCATTAATTTATTAATTCATTCCATTTTTATGGTATGTTGTGTTTTTTAATTTCTAGTTAAATTAAAATTTCAAATTCATTATTCATTTTGAAAACACAATTTATCTAGATACTTTTTTATATTGATTTTACTAGAAATAAATTGTGATATTTAGTAAACTCTTAAATGAATATATTTATATAAGAGACAATATTTTCAAAAAATATATATTTTCTCTAAATATCATGAAACAAATGAATCTAATTATTATAAAATTCAACAAATTTTATTTTTTCTAAATAAATTTCTCTTTAGGATTCAATTGTTTCTTCTTATCTATGATATATCTAATAAGTATTGTTATATATTTATAGGACAACACTTTGGAGTCATATGGTTATATATACTACTATTTATACATCATAATACTATGAAGATTCAATTATTTCCTAATATCGTATTATCAAGAAGACTTATTCAACAAATTTAGAGATTATTCATGAGGATGGTGATTTGAATATATTTATATATATTTTAAATATCTATTCATATGTTAAATTATTTTCCAATATTTTAATACATTCAAATAGAATTTATCTGACCAAATAAAATTTTGTTTATTTATAAACACTCAGGTGTGGAGTGTTTCGAGGACTTCTGATTATCCTTATTTAAATACTTATACAATATTTTTCAATATGTTGTACTTTACTATACACATATATAGAGAAATCTTGGAAAATGATATGCTATTGGGAATCATCAAACTCACAGAGAGAGTGATAGTGGAGTGAAATAAGGGATCTTTATTCCATCTACCACAATAAAAAATTGGTCTTCCAACTTATTTTATTTTCTACTAAAAACACTATTAAAATAAAAGATAGCATTATCTATTCTTGGATAATGGTTTATTGATTTAAATTATTCAAAGTTTTAAAAAAATAAATAATTGATCTCCCTCATATGTCTTCATCATCATTCCAAATTAGAAATTGGTATCAAAGTTATTTTATCATGAAAATATATTTTAGCTCTAACAAGATTGATTTGATGATCCAATTGAAGAAAAAAGTCAACAACTGACCATAAGGAAGGTATTTCCATGATAAAGGATCCACATTTCAATGGTAAAAATTGTGGTTTCTATAAATCTAGAACAGTTTTGTATCTAAAAAAATTAGTTATAAATATTATTTGAATCCATTCATGAAACATAAAAATACCATGTATGTACCAAAAAATGGGATTCTACCAAGGAATGTGAATACGATAAAAACTCAAAATATATGAATAATTTCATTTACATGAATGGAAATAATGAGTTTGACCATGTTTTTCAATTTGATACTACTTCTAAAATGTGGGAAAATATTTTTTTCCTATTAAGGAACATATAATGTTAGTTAATTGAGCTACAATACAATTAAATTGAGGTATAATACAATTATAATGTTTGAAGGTGAAATCCTTACAATGATCAATGAAATATTAATTGAGATAGTTAATGGTGTTGCTTCTCTTAGAACTCCATTTCCAAAACCTAAACAGGAATTGAAAGATCATAGTGTTTTTCCTTCCATACTGAATGGAATATATTCTATTATTCATCAATACATACCTATTAGAAATTATAAAATGAATGAATTGATTGGTACTCTCATGATTTATGCAAATGAGATGTGTGTAGAGACTAAGGATCACTAAATGTTCAAGAAAGAAAATGTAACTCTTAATATTTCTATGACTAATTGTGAAAATAAGATAAAAGAGGTTGTTATATTCTATAATGATTCATGTTAATAAAATTCAGAATATGAAATTACAAATTTTTCAAGATGATAAATTTATATATATATATATATAAGTAATAAATTTTGTAACAAGTAATTTGAAGTCTATAAGGAATGTAATCATTATCGGAATTATGTCTAATATTATAAATGAATGAGGTTGGAGAATATCCAACCTGAATTCCAATAGCTTAAGGAAAGGAGAAAATGGAGAATAAAGAAAATAAGAATCAAATGAAATATAATGATAATACAAAATGAAAAAAAATCAAAGAAGTAAAATTTTAGTGTATCTTAGTATTATAGTAGTTCTTATTGTTAGGAATCTATGAAATTGAAATCTGATTATAAATAAAATATGTGATCTATTATATTACACTCTTGTTCCTTAGAACATATTTTCCCTATTAATATTACATAAGAAGAATTTATTTTATAATATGACTTTTTTTAACGTTGATGAGAATATACATTATGATGTGTGTAAAATAGGGAAGAAACATAAGAGATATCATAAATAAATCAATATGTTTGTTACATAAAAACCATTAGAAATTATCCGCGTTGATTTTTTTTTAATTCAAGAGTTTCATGCTAATATAAAAGTTTATTTGTTCTTATTTTAGTTGATGAATTCTATATATTTTCATGGTATTACTTTTAAAATTATAAAAGCGAATATTTTTTACTTTTGTGGGATTTGATAATTTTTTTCAAAATGAAAAATATTTTAAAACAATTTCATTGAAAATTTATCGTGGGGGATAATTAAAGAATTATGATTTTAAATTTTATTATTCACATATAGGTATTAGACATGTGTTTTCTTCATTAAGAACACCTTAAGTATATGGAATTGTTTAAAGGAGAAATAATAGTATTCAAAAAAATGTCTAGGGCTATGTTATATAAATATAGTCTACCTAAAAATAATTTAGTATGAGTGTTTAATACCTCACAATCAATATTTTTGTTTTCTAATGACACTTTTGGGTATGTGTGAATGGAAGCAACTCAAATTTCTTTCCAAAACCAACAAATCAAAAATCCAACCCACTACAAGACCTCGCCCATAGAAAAATTAAAAATTCAAAAACCAAACAAAGATTTCCAATTTTCAAAATTCAAAATGGGACAACATCACTAAAAAATATTTCACTTTTTCAAACATGATCATATCTGTCGGTAAAAGTGCATTTTCTATTAGTAAAACATTTTACCAACATATATTTTTTTCTCACAAAAATGTAGGTAAAAACTCTATCATTAAATGCTTTTGCGACAGATAAAATCATTCTTTTTCAATTATAATAATACCAACAGATAATATATATGTTGGTTATAATGTTTAGCAACTGGTTATAATGAAAACTTTTTCTATTGGTAATAATATTACCAACATATAATATATATGTTCGTTAATGTTTTTAGAAACAGGTTTTGATGACAAATTTATATGTTGGTAATAATATTACCAGCATAGAATATATATTTAATTATAAATTACATTTGAATAAAATTTATAAAATTTTGTTGTTCGTAAAATTAAATATCATATTTATTATTTTATCATATATAATAAATCGATTTTATTTAAGAAACTGAATACAATTTTAACACATGTTCAAACAAGTTTCATATTATAAATATTAATTAATTTATCCTATATAATATATCTACATTAATTATTAAAACAAAGAAGATTTTAACAAATGTTCAATTTAAAAAAAAATTAATTATATTAGTAATGAAATTTAATACAAAATGATCCATCACACCCCACTCACACAACGTCGAGACCACCCTCGACCCATCCATGCCTCCATAAGAGCATCCCATCCATGTGAGCAAACATCCATACCATCGAACCAAATCTCGCACCAGACACTAGCTAGTACAACTAACAAACCATCCATGGCATGCAAGCGAGCAATCCATGCCAACGAATCATATCCAGCACCAGTCAATCCATATCAGCAGAACCATGACCCCTTCATGCACAATGCCCAGCATCCAAAGTCCATTACTCACAATCCATCACCATAATCACCTACTCATAAAATAAACTCACCACAAATAATAAAATTAGAATGAAAATAGATAATGTAGTATGAAGTAAGTCACCTTCATATTATAAACTCAAATCTACAAATGTCCATCCAAATACCCCCATCTCATTGTACCTTTATGTATTCAAAGGTATAATACCATCTTGATCACCAAATGAAAATGGATTTGGATTGTTCAACCAGTATCAATAATCCATGACAACTGATGTGGGTGCGAAATTCAAGATGAAGGGACAAAATACAAAACTAATAGTTGTAACTCCATGGGAAATCCCAACTCAAAGAAATAATGTTACCAATCTTGATTAAAAAATAATTATATTGAATCCTAAAATGCAATCATTTTCATTATTACTATTCAAGAAAAAATAAATAATGTCCATCATATAATAATAGTTCAATTCAAGCATGAAAAGATTAGTCTATGAAGAAGAAATTCATTCTTTAATCACAAGCAGAAACAAGAGAGTGACAGTCCTTATGGAGACTAATTAATGATAATGGATAAAATTATAGTTTCAGATACATTTTATGCATTAAAGAAAAATTATAATTAACCTTTCAATAAAAACATAAGAAAAAAAATGTATAAAAAATAGAAATATAAACTAATTTTGAATTTATGTTACACTAGAAAACACTAGAATGGGCCGAGAGAAACTGTCATGCGTTGTATAATTTCTTGTTCCTTCCTGAACTTGAAATATTTAAACAAAAAATAGAATGGGCCTCCACACACAAAACCATTAGCTCGATACAATACATGTACAACCATCCCCGACACAACCTGATATCTTAAAAAAGCTTTCATTTGATTCTCCAACAGCAACAACCTAGGTCGTCTGCTCCTATTTTAACTGTAAACCCATGATTGGCTGATGATAATTATTAGTCATGGTGGATTACATGCACTCAATTTTTTCGGTGTGGCATGTTAGGATTGGAAAAGTGTCGGACACTAATCTATCTTTTCTTCCATGTGAACCCCTTCATCATGTCACCTGGGCAACCTGAACTAGCAATCCTGTATAGGAAAAAACAACAACGTACCAAGATCAGGTCATTGGATAAAAGATACACAATCTAGCTTCAAGTCACCTTGACCCCAAGTTACAACCAGCAGCACGCCCACTAACACTAACCTCCATTTCTTCTTATGTGAGGAGTAACTTTGTAGCCATACCCAAAGAACCCAGAATCAGCTTCCATATATAGACATTCGACATAAGCTTTAATTGATGATAGGCACCAAAATGGCTCATCATTGTGTCATGAACCATATTTTCAGTATCCAAACACAAGTGAAATGATGATCATCCCAATCCATCATGATCAACAAGGAACTTTGAACCATCCATGACAAGACAACTTTTTTCAGTAAACAACCACTCTATTTTGGGTTAAACATGGTGATGACATGCTTGAAAGGGATCATTGAAAACATGATGAGAGACTCAAGTTTCCTACAGAAAGAGTTAACCAACATTACAAGATGAATAAAAGGCCTATGAATATAATAAAAAATCAAGGAAAAGATAATGATAAGATATTGGTTGTAAATGATAATGCTGCTGGTAAATAGATACAAGAACATTCATTTAGAGTGGATAGTGGTTGAGCTATGAGACACTGGTTTCCTAATCATATTTTGCACATGTAGAGAAAGATTTCTCACACATATCACACAATGAGTTTACAGACACAAATCGCAAATTGAGTTTAAAAAAATAGATTACACACTGAGTTTTCACACACATATTTCACACACAGACACATATTGCAGACATATATTACAGTGAGCTTACACACAGTTTGCGCAGACAGACATAGATTTCACACATATATTTCAAACATATATTAGACACTGATTTTACACATATTTTGTAAACACAGACATGTATTACACACACAGATTATGAATTGAGGCTAAACACTGAGTTTACACTGAAGTTTACGCACAGTTTGCACACACAGACACAGATTGCATACACATTACACACTGAGATTACACACAGTTTACACACCGAGTTTACAGACACAGATTACACACCGAGTTTACAAACACAGATTACACATTGAGTTTACAGGCACATATTGCACACATAGATTAAACACAGACTATACACATGAATTTTTCATACAGATTGCACACATGGATTTTTACATAGATTGTGCACACTGATTTTTACACAGATTTCACACTAAGTTTAAAGACAAGAAATGTTATTACACATATAAGGATTCCATATTTCACAATTTAGAGTATAATAAAAATTATGACATGTCATTGATAATCAAGATTCTTACAGACATTTTCTTATTAAAAGTCACATATTATCAAAGTAATTCTAGGTTATAAAATACCAATTATAACGTTATTGAATTGAAACATATTTGTAGGACCAAAGTTAATAGAACAAGTGAATATGTTCATAAATATAATATCTATCAGAGAGGGTGCTAATATTTAATAAAATTTTGAATAATAGTCAACAATTGTGTGAAAAACAATACATATTTAATGAAGGTAAAATGTCTAAAATGAGGTCATGTTCTATATATACAACTCTTGATTCTCTAAAATTGTTTTAAATGTAAAATAAAAGGAATCAATACTCTAAAATCAACCCTTTTATCAATATAGGATAAACACCGCTAACTTTTATTACTGGAACATTTCAAACTAATGCTTTTCATTGAAAATATCTTACATGAAGCGCATTGCTTGTATTATCAGAAACATCAATGTAAGTTACCTATAAAATCAAAAATAGAACCATTAAAATTAAAGCAAAATACCCCTGGGGGTAAAAGACATTAAACAAGATAGGAAGGGTGAAACACATTAAAAATAATAATTTTTTCCTTGCTTTATAGTGCACTACAAAAAAATGAACTTCAAGTCTCTATTATGGCACACCCTTCAGCTCCAAGATCTACACCACACAACCAAAGAGAATATCCATCATAAAATGGGGTTAATAATATAATAAATATATAAATATAAAAAATTTAACATATTTTTTAACAGAGAAAAATCATCTGAATAGAAAAATACACCCCTGCCATAAAACCACCCAAACAAAGAACACTCATCACCTATTCATCGTGCAGTTGGACACATTAGTATTTTGGTGGAATCCATGTCAGATACTCCACTGCCGTCATTCTCTATATTCCCTTTTTAATTTATCCGTTAGGAATCTTTATGTAGATTCTGGAAGAGATATTCAACCTCTCTATGCCAATTAAAAAAGACAAGTATGCCACCAGGTGGAAGCTTCTTGTGAATTGAAAGTACCTTCTTATAAGCTTTTCTAATATAACCAACAATCTATGTTCTCTTTGAGAAGGGTATGATTACTGGATACTATATGGTTGGAAATTCTATAACATTCGGTGGAAATTGAAATATTCTTCTTCTAAAAAAAACAGTTTTCAACACCTAGCGTGGTGCTCATATTCACATCTTTGAGAGGAAAACTATACTTTCTGGCTGTATTCTTTATCCTAAAATATTCCTCTACTATTTTTCCTTGAATAATTTCTTCCATTTAGCACAAGAGGAGTTGAAATCATAAATATCATAAGATTTAATTTATAAATAAAGAAGAAAATATATGGATGGATATAAATTCACCTCACATAACTGAATAACATGAGAAAGATTTCTGATAAGTATTTCTGTATTCAAGCTCCTCTCGTGAACCTCATCAATAATTATGATAGGGAAATTCTTTAATAATATATCAGTCTGCATCATGTAATCTTCATGAAATCAGCAATGTGAAGACAAAGAATTTTGATAAGCATAATAAATTAAACAGGGTAAAAATTTTATTAAAAAATCTCTATAAAAATTGATAACAAAGAACAATATTACAGTTAATAGGAATTTTTTAAAAGGAACAGTTAAAAGGATGAAATTACATTAAACATAAATAACAAATGTTAAAACAAGTATCAATCCATTGGTATTAATTTCATACTAGATAAATTTCCCTCCAAAAGAGTAAGTATTGAACTTGAATGTTTAAAACCATCCATCACCCTAACTCGAATAAAAACAAGGCATGATGAACAGTCAAGAATAAGTAAAATAATAGAGTGAAATCACTTTTCATCTTGAAAGAAACACACAATATTCATCTATTATGAAAATTAACTAGAATGATAAAATAGATAACTTAGATAAGAAATATAGGAAGCATCCAAGGATAAACATAATAAATTATAATGGGTATTGTTACAAGATTGAAAATAGGTTGTAAGAATCACCCGTTATAAATATTCTTACCTACATTTGTAAAAATCATACACTAGAATCTTAAAAAACTATTATAGAAATTTAAGGATTACAATTCCATGATTTTTGGATAAAGGTGAGTTGTTGTGTTGGTATTAAAATGATAGTCACGCATACCACACAAGGGTAATCACATGTGCGGGTATATATATAAAACACTGGAAAAATTAATATCTATTCAAATTTATCAATTTTATAAGTAAATATATTATCTATCAAAAAATATTAATTGGTAAGAATTAAATTTTAATAGTGATTGTCTAATTAATTAAAATTATGAACAATAACAATTGAAATATTCAACCACTAATAAAATCCATATATCACTTTACCTTTCCATATATTTAAAAGCATAAAAAGATAGCTACCTCATCAACTGAATTGTGAAGAAGTGGTCAATAAACATTTCTACATATACAAGAAAGAAAATTAGAAGAATAAAACCATAATAATATTGATTTATTAATAAGAATTGTACCTATGGCCATGAAAAAAATCACCTAAAGTCATAAGATACATACTACCATAGACCCACTTATGTGAAGTGACACTTGAATGGAGGGACTTAAAATGAATTTTTAAGTATCTTTTATACCTGCTAACAAAAAAAGAGAAACATTAACCATATAATTGAAAAACATATGCACCAAAATAGGAAAACATTAATCAAATGTAAAGATCAGCAGTCACAATGATGCAACCATATGGTTCTAATGTAGATTTTTTCAAATAATATTGAAACTTATTAATTATTGTCTATTCCCCATTAAAAAAATGATGGGATCTAGTTTTATATTTCTAGTATGTGATTATGTTTTCCCTGATAGAAGAATCTGTGAGATTTTCCCAAATTATATCTCAATGGGTTTAAGCGCCTCCAAATCACTTTGTGACTGAATTTTGATTCAAATATTGAAAGTAAGAACTAGTTAATGGACACAAAAAACCTTACATAAATCTTGTAACTATTAACAGAGGAAGCTTAAAAGAGTAATCAAAAATCACCTAGCATCGATGATGAATTTTGAGTGGATTGTAGAAGATGGGGTAAGAAGAAGAGTACATGCAAGGCTAGGAAGAATATAATATGGAGAAGGAATGAAACTAACAAAATAAAGGGGAGTTCAATGAAACAACCCCTAGGATAAGATAGCATTTAAATGGTGGATATAAACTTAAAGTGACAAATAGTAGGTCGATGAAACAAATCTTAAGTGATGATTATGGAAAATGTGTGTAAACTTAGTATAGTAGATGACAGTAAAAAAACAACACTAAAAATCACCTAAAATTAGAGTTAGGATCCCACATCAGCTATCTCTAAATATGGAATCTTTCGAAATTCTTCCAGCTCCACCTCAGTATCATAGATATATGTGGAGGCATGACTACTAGACAGATTTACACCTTCCATGTTGTTGATATAATCAAGTTTTGAATATGATCCAGTGAGAAAAAAAATTCACATGCATCTTCTGATCAGACCCAAATGGATATCTCCCATGAGATTCCTTATATGAAGATTGTCTGATCTTCACGACCGATGACCATGTTCCCTTTAAACCTTGGGATTATGGGAATAATCCCGGTACTAGCTTTACCACTCTCTATGTAATTTAATCATTTGTCAAGTACATATAAGGATCCCCTGGTGTATGAACTCATTGGAGGAATGTTCATTCTCCTTCAATGTATTAGTCTTCCAATGATATTAGAGCTAGATCGGCAAATCAAGAGAAATTTTCATTTGGTGTATACAGAAGATTATCCAGCCCTACAGTTTTTCCCAATCACCTTGACCGATCTAGATCCTACAACTCTATCACCCACCCATCATATCTAAGTTTCACAATAATGACCGGCACCCCCAACTAGTTTATAGATGATATCGAAGTATTCAAGATCTCTCCACTACGGTGGAGTTAATATTTTATTAACAAGAACATCACAAGCTACAATATAAGCAATGACTATGACAGTTTTTTTATTGGAAGCATTTGATAATGCAATTCCAGTTACAAATATGTCACTGCTGTCAGATCTATCATATAGTATCTTTCTACACCCCAACCTAACATGGAACCTACCTCCCCTATAAATGATATATTTTCTTTTGGGTCCACTCATGTAAGAATCTAGAGAACCATTTTTCATGCATAGCAGTGAAGCCTCTATCTTGGTGGAAAACAACGAGAATATGGTAAGGATGCAATGATCACTGATATTATCACAATCAATGAATCCAAGAGCATAAGCAACAGGGTCCCACAATCGTTTAATGCTCATGTGTGTTCCGACTTTGGAAAAGAACTAGTCAGAGAAACTTTTACCATCAAAATTGAGTACATCCCTCATTAATCTATCTAGGTTGATGAGATATTTCACTACCAGACTTTGGGAAAGAGCTAAAACATTTCTTTCCTTATCATAAGTCTTAAACTGATTTTTAGACAGAAAATCAAAAATTCTATTTAATGGTGCTCCCACCGGGAATCAAAAATCACGGTCACCAATTTCACCCCCTTCATTAACAAATTTATGAGTATGATCCTTCACGAGTAGAATTTTATCTGCACCAACCTTTTTCACTAATCATAAAAGATTATTATTGCACCCAAAGACAACATGCAGTCCCATTTCAATGTGATTTCAATTTTTTTCAATAAATTAACCCAAATTACCACCGATGAATGATCTTGACTCACATATATCCACATCATGTCCTTGATCCAAAATATCTACTGCAGTTGACATATCATCAAGCCCATCACCAATAATTAAAACTTTTAGATTTGGTCCTCTATAAAGAGTAGGTTTTGGTGGAAACAGTCCCTTCGGTGCATTAGCACTCATATCAGAAATGCTTGTATCCAACAAACACTGGGCAGTGATTTTTCTGAGTCATTGGATATGGAATCAGGCACAAACCCTGGATGAGGATTTTGGTAGTGTCGCGACCAAAGCTACTTGAACTTCCAGTAGCCGGAAAACCGATTGGCAAGCCCATAAATGTGTATTTTCAAAAAATTTAATAAAAGAGGGTAGGGTAATTTCACCTAAAATGTCTTGGTTTCTAAATCAAAGATAGAGGGAGAAAAGAACACATAATAATACAGGATGGGAAGGGAATTTGACAGGCATACCATCCCCAACTGCCAATAAGAGATTATGGAATGGAATCAAAAAACTACTCTGAACTGAGGATAAATAATGGTGAGAATACATACCAGAGCTCCATTTCAGTTTCTTGGTTTAGGGTTTTGGGGGTAGCGGATCGGGGAAGGATTTTGCATAGTAAATAAAATTGGGGTTCGAGATGAGGAGTCGGCTGTGGGATATCTCGGGCGACAACGATGAACAGAAATGTCGGGTTGAAATTGGCAGCGCAAGAGATTGTGGGAGCAGCAGTCCTCGGTGGCATTGATGGCCGAGACTGAAGGTGAAGATAGACGAAGGCGTCAAAGTTACAAATGAGAGGGATCATGCAAAGGTGGGATTGGATCATTGGATGAGGCATGTTACATTTGTGGACATACGGGTTGCTAGTTTCATGGTATCAAATAATTAATATCAACCAATATATCCATTAGTAAAAATAATTATCACTACTTGAAAATAATATCAATAAAATATAATATCAGTTGGAGTTATTAATTTTCATTAACATATTAATAATTTTGAATTAAATTCAAAAAGACAATTATTTATAGATTTTTGAATGATCTATTTCAAAAAAAAATCAATTATGTTTATTAATTTTTATATTGATTATCATGTTTTAATTTATTAGGTTTATTAAATTCAAATTTTTCAATGTTTTAAATTTTTTATAAAAAGTATTTAAATTTTTATGAATTGAAAAACATTATAAAATATAAGTATTGTTGATACATAGAGAAAATTGAAAATTAAAATAAAATAATGCGATATTTTTAATAAAACCTCTAAAAGTAAATATATACTTTGGTCATAAAAAATAATAATTTGTATAAAAAATGGTTTTTCTTAATTATCATTTATCAAATTATGATTTGTTGTAATAGATTTTATAGATAGAAAAATATTTGTTTGTAACGGATATTATTAATAATAGATTCAAGTGTTGGTAAAAAATGTTGGTATTAGTATGATAAAGAAACATATTTAACTATTGGTAAAATATTTTTTGGTGTTAAAGGATCAATACCAGTAGATATATCTATTTACTAAAAATAAGGGTTTGTACTCAAAATTAATACCAATAAAACTTAATATCTGTTGTAATTTCTCATTTTTACCAACATATATATTATCTGTCCATAATTTTCTGTTGGTATAAGTCAATTTTTATGCATTGTATCATCATCTGAGAACACAAGACAGTTATTATCCCTTTTATCATTATCATCGCTGGATTTGAAACCATCCCCATCACCGGCGATCAAAATGTCTTCAGCTTTTACCTCCCATAGTTGCCCGCACAAGATCACATCCCAAAGAGCCTTGAAGACCACCTCTTAGCTCCACCTCAAAGAGTGTGGGGAAATCTAGGATCTAGAGCCAAGAAAAAGCAGGTAATTATGTGTCGAAAATGAACAAGAAACTCATAGAACTACACCACCGACTTTGTAGCCATCCAATCACACCTACCTTTGACATCATCCAATGTTGTCGTCATTTTTACCATTCCAACATCACATTGGTCCCCAGAAAACCCCATAGTCCTCCATAACCACTATAAAACAATAACAACATGTCGTTGTAGGCAAAACACTATATGGGTTATAGAATTATAGGAAAACCAAATTTTCATATATTATTGTTTTTGGATCCAAGGTATATATCTTGAATACTAAGTAAAATCATGGTATATTTGATCCAAAATCTGAAGAAGGAATATTTCTTAGGTGTTATGCTACTTATAATTCATAGACACTCTTTAATAAAATGTTAAGGGTAGTTGAAGAATATACTAATGTGAAGTTTTATGGAAATAGTCCATTTGAACATAATAAAATAAAAAAAGAAAAATTTGTGTATTATTTAAACAAATTGAAGCTTGATTATTATAATAATAATTCTAATGTTAAATTCTTTCATGGTTATGATAAATATTGTTCTAAAGAAAATAGAACAGAGGAAACTAAAAGAGTTTGACCTACAAAAAACAGTACTTTAAGAAAGTACACATTACAGATCGATATAATAGACCTAAAAGAAGGTACTTGGACTAGAAATAAATTCTTAAATCTATTTTAGATCATTACATTTTTATTCCAACATGAATCTAAGCTTATAGAACAATCATTAAATGATGAGTTTTGGGATTTGGAAACACAGGAAAAGCTGAATTGGTCTAAGTGAAACAAAGTCTAGGAATTTTTTGATAGAACCTCTTAACATCTTATAATAGGAACTAAAAGTTTTTTAGGAATAATAAATATGATTAATGTATGACTACTAGGAGTAAGGGTATGATAGTTTATAATTTTTAAAATATAGAGTAAGGTAAATATTATAAGTAAAACTTCCCCATATTACAAGGAATGAATCCATATGATCCTCTTAGACTATTCTTATAATATGTATTTTAAATTATACCAAATGTGTGTTAAGTTTTCATTTTTAAGTGGTTAGTTAATGGATTATGTTTATATTTACTGACCCAAGGATATTGAAAATACTAATTTTCCAAAAAAAAATTTAAGCTTACTAATGCTATTTATGTCCTTAAACAAACACCAACAACTTCATATGATATGATAAGTTCTTTTATTTAATAAAAGGGTTTTTTTAGGTCTGTATAATCCTACGTAATTTAAAAAAAATAATTTCATTTCAAATTTTTTTAGTTAAAATTTATATAAATGATGTTATATATTGTTATACTAATTAGAAATATTGTAATAGAATTTCAAAACATATGAAAAAAGATATTGAATTGAGTGTGATGACAGAATTGAATTTCCTTTAATGAATTAAAACCTTTCAAAACGATTTTAGATTTATTTTAAATAAAAATAAATATATTATTGATTTGTTAAAGATATTCCTTCAAAATAGTAATCAATATACAACACCATATGTGTACTAATATATAACTTGATGTTGATGAAGTCGGTAAACAAATTGACAACAACTATTATAGAGGTATGATAGGTAGTTTGTATTAACTTAATTCTAGTACACAAAATATAATTATTTTTGTTCATTTTTCTGAAATATTTCAATTGAAATTAAAAGTGTATCCTTTAATTAATATTGAAATAATTTTTGAGATATTTAATGGGAACTATTTATTTTTATTTTCATTATCAAATAACTACTATTTTCCATTTTATTTCATACTGAATTGAGGATTTGGGAAGTTTTAGATTAGATATAAAAATCACCTCATGAACCTAACACTTATTAGTAATGTCTCTTATTTTACGGTCTTGTAAGATTAAATATTAATTTTTACTATAAACTTTTGAGGTATGATATATTTATTTTGTTAGTTACATTATATAAGTCTTGTTGATGAAATACACCCTTCTGAAATTTGGACATAATTTTGGTCATATTATTATTTTATATCATAACACTAGTTCTTTAAATATTTATGAAAAATTGTGATTAATTATATGGATTGTATCTAAAAATGGAATATATATTTAGAATTTATGAATATTGAATATCATCTTGATGATATTTTACTAAAAATCCTAGAACTGTATGTTTTTATTTTTTTAAGGGGGTGTTATGATTAATTAATTTTATGTAAATATTTTTCTATATTTTATTAATCTCCATTTAGTTTAGTATTTTGCATTACATTCTATAAATAATTATTAATTCTTTTTTTATTCATTTTTAAACTATTTTATTTATTTTATTTATGTATTTTAATTATACAAATCCATATCATCAAATTTAAAATCCAAAATGATTACAATGAATTATTTTTTAGAGAAGTCAAACCATCATAAAAAACAATCAGAGATGATCTCTTTATCATTATATGACCATAAATCCCTCACCATTTCAACATCATGAATTATTAATCCCTTTGGTTGTAGATTATTTGTACCATATTTCTTCTATTTTCCATCATGATGGAAAATATGTAGGGGATAATGATGCTAGACCCCGTATTCAAAAAAGGAGATGTCCTTAAACATTATATGAGAAACTATTATAGGGGATTATTTTTGACTCTGAGTGGTTTTTTGAGATGAATATGATGCTAAAGATGGTATTAAACATTCAAGTACTAGAGATACTGATTGTTTTAGGTAATTCCAAATACTTCTTTGAAAATAATTAAATGAGATTAACAAATACATTATTCGAATTTGGTGATCGTGAGGATTTTGTTCCATGAAAGGTGACAAATAAAGAGTTTTTTGTCTTAATAGTCTCGGTGGATCATCTTTTAATATGTCCTCATGATGGTAATTTTGATTTTAGACAAATATTTGTTGGATATTAAGTTCATCATTATAACATTATCATGTTCTTTATTTTTGTAACTCATTAAGTTGAGAAGATGACATCAAAGGATTTGGATGCTGACTAGAAGGTGTTGGGATGGATCATCCAAAGTACAGTCATTCCAAGTATTTTAGAGTCATAGAAATTTATTTTTCCATACATGTATATCATTTTTCACAATATGAGTGATATAAAATTCAACTTGTGTCAATACATGTTTTGGTATATGAATTACATCTTTCCAAAAGATACAAGGATGTTATGAACCAAACCGAGTTAACTAGACAAGACACCTGATCCAACCCATCATTGTGGTGATGTGAAACAAGATAATGTAAAATAAGTCTTACTTAAAAAAACATGACATACAACCATTGTACAATGCCAAAGAAAAATATACATCCAATTTTGATTAAATTTAATCCATACCAGCTAAACCTTAAATTATAATAATACAAGACCAAAAATTCCCCATGTGACCAACCATCACCTTCATAACATCCCATTAGGATGGTAATGATGAAAAATGAAGTCTTCAGGCTATATAATTCCCTTCCCATTACACGAGTACTGCAAAACAAAATCTAAAACAGCCCAAAATAAAAATTATGTGTTTGAGAAAAAATCATATAAGGATAACAACATAGAGTATATACAATGTCTCATATCAAGAATTTACCTATTCAAGATTTAAAAAAATATAGTTTTACAATTCATTTTCATAAATCAAAATAATTTGAAAATCATCCATTGTTTTTTCATAAAATCCAATCATATTCTCAAAACAAGGAATATAAATATTATAAGTGATAAATAATGAGATCATAATAAATACAATCCATAAATACACTATAAGTTAATTATGTAAGAAAATAACCATTACCAATACATCAAGTGAAAGTAAGTGAGAATATATCCATTACCAATTCATCGTGTGAAAACAAGTGAGAGAATAAACAAGAACAATCCATCATGTGATTAAAAGTGAGAAAATAACCTTCACCGATACATCATGTGAAAATCCAATATTAAATTAAAAAGAACACCATTTGGGATATAGAATAAGGGAAAATATACTTGAAATAAAAAATTAAATCCCCAATCATGGCCTATGGTGGATCCAACTATTATAACCTTTAGTGGAATTATGAACACTAGAGAGAATGAAAACAACATTTGTAATTACATACAATATGATTGAAATTTCTATTCCCAACACACCCACAGTTCCCAATTTACGAAGTTTTCCCAAATTCATTTTAAAAATCTCCCAATTTATAAAAAATCAAATCTAAGACAGTCTCTTTTAGTTTTTGAAAACCCATTTCATAACCAAAACCACCATTTAATCATATAATCCAAAAAATGGTGTGCGTAAACCATTTTTAAAGGAAAATCCCATTAAAATTTTATTTATTACTAAAATCACATTCAAATCACAAATTAATTGAATTCATTGAATAACTTAAATGAAATTATTAAAACTATAATAAATTCATAGAATTATTCCTTTGTATATAATCACCTAACACTTGAATGGATGTAGATCTAACTACTTTTCAAAAAAGAGGCTGGTGAAGAGTTGATTAGGTCCTCATGATCCTAAATCCATATGAAATACATCATTACTCTCTCAATCTCATTATATCCAGCATAAAATTCCTTTTTGGGTTCCACAAGATGAGAGGATAAGTGATCATATAAATATATAAGAAGAAAAAGAAAAATAAGTAAAAAATGAAATATATTAGGATTTGACCCAACAATAAAAAAGGAAAACTACCTAAAATTGAAAATGAGAAGCCTCTAGACATATGGGTAGGGATTAATTATAGATAATATGAGGTTAGGGCTTTATTAGTGGTTAAATTGTGGTTATCGGTATTTTTAATTAAAAATTTATATTCTAAAATACCCATATAAATGGTTTTTTAGAGAGGTTTCATGGTTAAGAGTAATCATGTACCTTATCCATTCTCCCTATATAGAGCTTATGTTTTAGGTGTACGTTATGACCGCATGGTTACTTTAATAGTGCGCCAACCATGAAACCCTAATGTCCATGGATACATAATTTTCATTGAGTGAAAACATTGTTTAGAAAAATGGTGGGCTCCCTCTCGTAGCTCAACACATACTGCATGGTTTTCTGGGCCAAAACACATGGTTTTTTCTAACCATGTGTTGATCATTCATTGCTACATGGCCATACAAAAACTTCTAATAATCTCATAAAATGAACCCAATAACAAGATCCAACTCAAAGGATACTAGAAATGGGTTATGAAGTACCTATAAGAATGTAGACTAATATTATAATCTGCATAAAATAATTTATTTATAACCACAGAAAGTGATCAAAATTATAGAATCACAAAAATAGAGGACCACTACTACCTCATAAATGATTCATGCTCCCATGTCTCATGGTTATCCTGTATGTACATCCACAAAAATAATATATGGGAATCATTTTTCCTTGAAGAACCGTATCCTAGAAAACCATAACCCGAACCATTTTCTTAAAAGTAATGGTATTTGGATCAAAGTAAACATCCTCTCATTCAGTCACATGGGAAGAATCCTGAAGATACCTACTTATCTGGGAAACATGAAACATGTCGTGAATCGATGTCAGGGGAGAGGATAATTCCAACTGATATTCCACATTTCCAAGTCATTCAATGATCTCAAAGGGGGAAAACCTAGGATACAACATACCCTACTTACCCAACCATTGATGTCCCATGAAAGTTGAAACTCTAAGAAATACCTGATCAGCAACCTCAAACTCTAGTTCCCAATGATTACATTCCACCTAATATTTATGACAGATCTATTCCATTACCAACCTCTTATTGACCAGTTGCACCTTTTTATCATATCTTGAATGAGACTCATCGTAAATAAGGACATATCTCCCATATATTTTTCGCATAAGGAAGAACTTTTTAACACCCATACAACACTAAAAAGTAAAAAGTATTTACTGAATACTAATAAATATTCTTATTTGAAAACAAAACCGGATGAAAATTATTTTCCCAAGATCCACCAAAATGAAGCATGCAAGCCCGAAGAGTATCCTCAAGATCCTATATAACTCTCACAGTTTTTTAATATATCTTCAGGTGATAATTTATAATCAATTTCAACTAGAAACCCATCACCTCTAGCAAAGAAATCTAGAAACAATATTTGAAAATTGCATCCCTGTCAAAAACAACCACAGTGGAAAACTCATGATGTCTATCAATATTTCTAATGTATAATTTTTTTTGATTAAATCTACCTTTATCATCTATGTAATAGGACAAAAAATATGAATATTTTGTAATTTTATCACTTATCACCAAAATAAAATCATTCCCACTAGAATTCCATGTAAATCCAATGACAAATACCAGGGATATATCATCCCACATCCATACAAGAATTGGTAAAGAATGTAACAAACCAGCAGGTTTCATGTGGTCCTCCTTAATTTTCCATCAAGTGAGACATTGTGAAAAAAAAATCTATATTTGACTGCCTCATACGTGTACACTAATATTGTCATCTCATGTCATGATACATCTTGGATGACCCATGTTATATAATCTAACATGATTATTGTATACTATCCATCAACCCCTTCCTTAGATAAATCGAAACATCCAATAGGATACGGATGCACAAATCCCCATTGGGAGATCGAGACCACACACCAGAGGTCTACCAAACATAATGGACTTTACCTAAGTGTTGTTACTCGGTGTCTATCGCCTTATCTAGAAGAATTTTCTCATCAAAAGAATGTCCAAATTTCTTGGAAACTAAGAACACTTATCCACTAACCTATTCTACTCCTAAGAAATATCAAAAAACAAACTCATGAGAGATTAATCCTCAACAAAATAATAAGGTTATATATAACTGTAGAATATAGGTTGATGATGCTTAGTGAGATTAGATCCATGATCCACAACACATCCTTGTTTCCTGACACCTAAATGACCCAGATGATGAATTGAACAAATTACATCATCATCAAAAGAAGTGTCCACTGGAGGATTATCTAGTGGATCCTATCTCATAGATTTATCTCTCATATTTGGAATAACACTTCCCAATTTCATTTTTTATTAAAAACAAGATGGATACCAATCATATTTAGATAATAACCCAGAGTTTTAAAAACAATTTCAAAAAATCATGTCCATTATTGAAAACAACAAATATTTAAAGAAATTATGAATTCCATGAATAAAAAAATGATTTCAATAGTAACCGGTCCATTTTAATAAAGATCCAATTAAATTCAATAAAATTAACTCAAACAGTAATTATAAATCCTTGAAAAAAATTCTAACTACACTTTGAAACACATATTCAGATGTGAAAGTGAGATGGCCTACAACCATCCTGTACATAATACCTGAATTCCAATGGACCTAACCCTGGTGTACCCAATACATAAAACCATACTTATGAAGATTTCATACACTTTAGGCTGAGAATTCATCTCATACTAACCTATAATAAACCATCCTTATTTAAGTAAAATAGAAACATGATTTGGCCCATCTCGGTGGTTTGGTGCGACAAGATAACATAAAAACAAGTATCATATAAAAAACGAAATACATATAAAAAGAGTACAATACAATAGTAATATATACATAGACGATTTATACAGTCCAATACAAACATTATAAACTATAATAGATAACAATACATGACAAACAAGTCGCTTTTTGGACAACTTTTGCCTACAAACCATCCTATTATGAAGAAAATGAGTAAATAATAAGTTAATGTGATATATAATGTCATTCCATCTACCTTTATCCTTATAAAAATTTATAAAACCACCCAAAATAAAAATTAGTGTGTGAACAAAAAATATCCTAGTAGGATACCACCATTGAGTCTATAATATTAATATATTAATAATTTGGTAGTTATAGATTTAATACAAATATAGTTTTATAAATATAGTTTTATAAATAAATTTTATAAATTAAAACCATTTTTATATCATCACTTGAATTTCAAAAAAAATCATTTCGTATTAAATAAAGTAATATCAAATGTATAATTGATAAATCATCATATCTTAATCAATACAATCCATGAATAATCCATAAGCTAAACATGTTTGTAAAAAACTATGACCAATCCATCATGTGAAAGTGATTGAGAAAATAACCATGACTAATCCATTTGGTGAAAACAACTAAGGAAATAATCATGGCCAGTCCAGATCTAATAGAAAGTTAGAAAATAGCCATTACCAATTAGTCATGTAAAAATTGAATAATAAATGGTAGATCACCCCATTTAGGCTCTATACAAATTGTATATATACTAGACATAAAAAACCCCCAAATAAATGATTATAGTAGATCTAACTGGTATATCCTAGAGTATCATTATGCACACTAAAGTAAAAGAAAACCTCATGTGGAATTACATAGAATATGAGTGACATGTTAATTCTCGATGCACCCATGGATCCTAATGTTCTATGTTTTCCCAAATCCATTTAAAAAACATTCTCACAATTTATAAAACATTTTAAAAGTCAAATACAATCCACTTTAGTGTTCAAAAATCCATTTTCCAACATCAATCAACATTTAAGCATTTAATCAAATACTTGGAGTGTAAAAACAATTTTTAAAGAAAACCACTAAAAAACATGATTTATTTCCAAAAAAGATTAAATCAAGAATCAATTAAATTAAATTAATAACCAAAATTAATTTATAATAAAAATAGTCATTTCAAATAATTATCCCATCGTATAGAAACACCTGCCTCAAAAATAAAGGTAGATCTAAATGCCTCTAAAAATGATATCAGAGAAGAGTATATCAGGTTCTCGTGATCCATGATTAAAAATAAACACATTAATACCCTATAAATTCCCTTAAATCAAGAATAAATATCCCTTTTGGGTTCCAAAAGATTAGAGGAGAAGTGATATAATGAGGATGTAAGAAGAAAATGAAAACCTAGATAAGAAATGAAGCATGCCTTCATTTGATCCATTGGGAACGATGGAAACCCCCATAGAATCCTAAGGGATAAGACTCTAGACATCAGGTAAGGGATTATTTCCAGCTAATAATTGTTTATAAGTTCATTAAAGGAAAATCAAGGTCTTTGGGTATTTTAATTAACAAATTGGAGCACTAAAAATCCCCGATCATAGTTTTTTGCAGAGGTAACTTGGTTTGGATTAATTTTGAATGTTAATCATGTGCCCTATAAGTATATTTTATTTGGGTTGCTTCTTTTGGATGTATGATTACATTAATAATACACCAATTCAAAAACAAAAATATCCAAGGGTGCATGATTTACACTAGGTAGCCCCATGGTTTAAAAAATAGTGCACCCCCAAAAGTTTCTCAACACATGCCATAAGGTTCATTGGTCCAAAACACATGGTTTTATGTAATCATGAGCCAATCATGCATAACCACATGCACCTCCAAAAACTCCAAAAATCTCCAAAACCTACGCTAAAATAAGACTCAACTCAAATAAGACTAAAAAGGGTTAATGAGTTTATGTATGAAAGAATAAAAATGTTAAAAAGTATTTTATTTTTTCCTTATTTTAGACTACTTTCACTTGTTATTTATAAGAGAGTGATGTTTATTGACATCATAAAATGTATTATATTCCATCAGAACAATATTCCTTCTGTTTTAACCCTAAGTAAATTTGGATTCATTTATGGTGTAACAAGGAGAAATCTTATCCTAGTTCAGTAAGAATTATATAAACTAGATAGTGATCATTTTAATAGGAGAATATAAGTTTAATGTATTTTGGTTCTGCAAGGCTTAGTGTATGGGATGTTGGTGATTCTATAGTGGATGTTGTTGAAGTAGAATCCGAGGAATTTATAGAATAATAAATTTTTATAACAATTAACATTTATGAATAATATATTAATTTTATGTTATTGTGGAAACAATGTCTAATATCATAATCGATATGAAACAATGGGTTTATTTGAAATCTTACGTTTTAGACAACATTGAGATATACCGAATAATAATATAATAATATTATTATTTTAAATGGTAGTCAACGTATAAATTTTGTATTGGAGAGAATGCATGGAACAAACGAAAAAATGATTATATATTTTTGCTGTCATTTTTTACATTTATCTAAGAAATTCTAGAGGCATAAAATGGGAATGAATCCAATTTTAAGCATAAAATACACTAATATTTATAAAAGTTTTGTTGAACTCCTTTTGATGGTGAGACCTTTTTTATTCATGTTTTCCTCACATATATATGTTTTATTTTACAAAATAAAATTCTTCTATAGAATATAGATAACAAAATTTACATTGGTTAATTTTTTTAATTTATTGATAAAGTTAAATTTTAATGAATATTGACAAACACTGCATTTTAATTTAAAACAAAATTTTTATATAATTAATTTACATAGTTATATTATTCATTTTAATTATTTTTAAAGTGTAATAGTATTATTCATTATCATTTAATAAAATTTTGGTCCTTGGATGTAATTTTGATTTTAAATTTTATATAAACACATGTCAATCTTTAATAGTTTTTACTACTTATAACCTATTTTTTGTTTTTGACAACATAAGTTAATTTAAAATTAATTTATGAAAAAAAAAATTAATTTTGGAAAAATGGTTTCCATATTTTTAATCATACGTTCTGATTTTTAAAATAAGTACCTTTTATTTTTTGGATAGTATGAATAGTAACTTCAATATTTCTTTTTATTTACCATGGTTAAAGGCTAAATTTGGTAAATAAGGGTATCAAATAATATTATAATAATATATAACTACTCCAACACATTTACTAATCCTTTTAAATTATATATTTTATAATGTGGGCGTCATTGGGACAATTTGTAGGACCCCATGGAGCCACTTGGGTGTGGTAATAACATTTTATAAGAAATAATTTTATGTAAAGAGATATATTACATAAACATGTATCCTTTACTAAAAACATTTAATATCCAATTATCTAATTTATATCATTGACTAAAAATAGTCATTATAAATCAAAAAATATTTCCGTTATCATGATATTTTGTTTTAATTATTAGACATTCAATAAATAAATTTATTTATGACGTAATGATGAGAAGTGATTACATTATTAATTAATGATTCTAGTAAATGATTTTATAAATATTAAAATTAACTATTATTTGAATATTTTGATGACATAGAAAGAAATTTTCGATGATTATGACATATTATCTTGGATTTAATATCTTTGGTTTGATGTAATCATGCTGTTATGACTTTAAAAATACCAATTACAAAATAGTGTCAAAATTGAAATAATTTTTTTAAAAAATAAATACTAGTTTATTAAATAATATAATAATTATAAAAATATATTATTCAGAAAAATGACATGTATAATTTTAACAATTTTATTAATGATCCCCTTTTTATTCTCTTTTAATTTTATAATAACTATATTAACCATATATTATAAAAATACAATAAGACTTGATAAGTGTTAATGTTTTTAACGAGGGGATAAAATTAAAATATAAGGTAAATATTGTAACATAAAATTGTCTCAAAAATATTGGATGAGATAATTCAGACCCTTTATCATCTTATACTCTAAATTTATCACTATTTAAAAATTTAATTTAAATATAATTTTATAATAAAATAATATTTTAAGACAATTCATAATGTGCTCCCCCTCCCTCTTATAAAATGAATCCACCTCTACCCACATACTTATACCTATCAAGCACATTAGATCATCCAAATTATGCTTATATAATATTCCAACATCCCTTCCTTTTTCCTAAAAGCCTTAACTTGGTCAGAATACAATTCCATATATCCTTTTAGCCCAAATCAAACGATGTTACCTGATTTAGAGGTAATGTCTTATCTCAAGTTCTTTTCTTTTATTTTCCTTCAGTCACCCCAATGATATTATTATTATATCCTTAAATAACAAAACCTTTATCCTCAATATACTAGGATTTCATTATAATATGTATTCAAAATAAAATTACACACACATCCATCTAATGGATATGAACATACTGTTTTTGTGTACGGCGAACTACTGCCTCACGAAACGATGATTCTTTATTTTTCTCCTACCACCTATAATAGTGGCCATTATTATGGAACTATATTCATATATGATATATATAATATTTATATTTCTTATATTCATCCGTATTTTTTATTTACATCATAATTTTATGCTTTCCATAATGTGTAAATATGATAATCTCATTTGAGGAAATGCGAACTACCACCCCCTAAAAATGATTTAACTTATTCATTCCAAAAATAGAACATATAAAGGATAGAATTAATAAACATATTAAACTTTTATAACATACATATTTTAATTCAATATCATACCTATTTATTATTTAGTTTTGATTCATTTAATATGAAAAATAATTGAATGTAGCATTCTTGAATACGCACAACCTACCATCTCCATGAATAGTGATTTTAATTTCTTCTCTCAAAATAGTATAGAATATTATAAAGAAATATATATTGGATATATATGATATTTAAATCATTAATATAATTAGTGAGATGACGGAATTTTGACTACATGATCAATCTACATAAAAAAATTCTTTTTCAGCTTAAGTATCAAATATCGACAAAACAACCAAAATGAACATCAATAATTATGTGTTTGTTATAAAAATGTAATAAGTAGAATAAAACTAATAATAAACTAGAAAAATGTTCCCAGACAAGTATAAAATAACTTATGTTTACTATTTAATAATTACAAGGAACAAACATGTTGATTTGGACTCAATGTAAGGGACTTCATCCCAATATCCTTTCATTAGGGAATATTTTGATTTAAATACAAACTTCATTTCTATGGCGTAATATTATCCCCATAGTCTTTTCATTTAATTAAAAAATTCTCTAGAAGTAATCATAGTTTTTTTTAAACATTTTACTATAATAAAAAAGGAATGATTATTTTTAATACACGCGTTGACAACGTCCTTTCTACCACTGCTAGCATTACATGGTATTTGGATTCCTCTATAAGCCGTAATTTTATTAAATAGAAAATTGAATACCATATTCCATTTTAGGTATTTTTTTATTGAAAATGGTTTTTAGAATTTATTTATTATTTTAACATCATGAAATTATATCTTATGATTTCAATGTCAAATTTTTTTCCATTATTCATTTCATGTGTTTTGATTATGTTATGGTTTTTGGGAATTACTTATGTATATGAGTAGTTTTGTCCCAAAATGAAGTTGTGTGAGCTAGTTATATATCACCAATGAATTGGGAAATGTGACAGAGGTAAATTTTAAGGTTTATCCTAATATATTTAGGGAATATACATTGATAGGTATTCCAAACATAACCATGAAGGTTACTCCCTATATAGTTGTGAAAGATACAGTGTAAGTATGTTATGAATGCCATGTGTTACCTATATGATTTATTATTTTTATGAGTTATTCATAAATCTTATTATTTCATGAGGTATATTAATGAACATATGTTTTATGAGTAAAAAGTATAATATCATTGATTTTTATCTATTCGTTGACTAATGTTTTAATTATTTATTTTAAAACCCTTAATGAGCTTTTTATACCCATCCAAGGTTTTTTTGAAACATTTTTTCAAATTTTATAAAGAATTGTAAGAAAAAGTAATAATTCGAGAATATTTTTTTCAAGAAATTAATTCCTTTTTTATTTAAATAATTTTATTTTTTTAGAAAATTAGATAGATTACAAGTGTCTACCATATAATATTTGATATGTAATAGTTATTTCCTAATTCTCTAAAACTCTAAACTCGAAAACATTCTTTAATATGAATTAAATACAAATTATTTAAGGATATCAAGATTAAGTAATATTTCATGTTTAGAGCCTTATATTTAGAATCATTGGTTGGTTTAGATAACATTAAGAGTTAGGATACTGTAAAATTAATATCCATAAATTATTTTTACATTATGGTAATATTAAAATGATATAGTATTTTAATATTACCGTGATTCTTAATCTAACATATGTATGTTTTGAAAATGGTTTTCTATAGAGGAAACATGCTGGATATGATAGGACAACATCAAGAGGAAAAAAACCTACCAAATCAGCAACCCAAAATGGTCAGAATCAAAACTGAATTGTTTTTTGCAGTGATTGCACAGTTATATTGGGGTATATATTGTGGTGGTATCCATGCACAAGATCACCAAGATCAACCATAAATGAACATTTCGATAGTATTTAATTTCATGATAAAACATCCCCCATCATTTAAGGGATCATGTGACCTTGTGTTAGATACAATGTGGATTAATGCACTGTAAAATACTTTCGATGTCATGTGGTGTTCAAAAAATAAAAAGGTTAATTTTGTTGGGTACTGTTTTGAAGGTGAATTTGATCAGTGGTGGTCGATTGTTAAAAATATCAATGATAGTTATGATATTTATGCTCTTGATTGGGATACATTCTAATGTTTATTACTTGTGAAATATTCTCCTATTGTGGTTCGACATAGGATGGAAAAACAATTTGTAGAAATGAGGTAGGAGGATGACTCAATTTGTACTTTGGAAGAAAAATTCACTCGACTGGTAAGGTATGATCCAAATTTCATATTGGATATTTATATTAAAATCAATAATTTTACTCATGATTAAATCCAATGTTTTTAAGGGAATTAGAATCTTGTGAGTTCTAATGTTATGAAAAAATTGTTCTATGTGTGGAGAATGTCAAAATGGAGTTTTCTAATGATTAAGAGTTCATTGAAAAACAAAAAAAATAAGAGGTGGATGTGGCAGATGAAGTAAAGAACTCTTCAAAAAATTCTAATGGTAGGAAACTTGAGTTTATTGCTTGTGAAAATTATGGAAAAATCACACTGAGGAGTGCCTTTTGAATTCTGGTAAGTGCATCTACTGTGGTAAAATGGGATATAAGGCTCATAATTTCCCTAGAAAGGTCTGGGTAGTGGTAAGAAAAAATCTAACATACGGGTAGTAAAATTTTTAAAGTGCAATGAGATGGTAGATTATGAAAATGAGTGACTGACGAAGAACTCAAATGATGGAATGCATCCAGATTACAAGAATAAAGGGATAGTGAAATCCTTTGCAACAACTTCAGCAGATCTTGGTCCATCAAATGAAGTATTCTCAGTTATACAGTTTGTTTATTCTAATTATGCCAATACGGTGTTTGATTCCAAGTTTACACATTCTATCATATATGTGAAATTTCTAAGTAAATTGGGAAGTAAATCTAAATATATCAATACAGTACTTGTGGTAAAAATACATGGGGGAAATATGGAGAAAAAAAATTATAAGAACCTTCTTTTACTTGTTTGTAAAATGAATCTACCTAAAAACCTTATTGTTTTGACTATACTAGAGTTGATGTAATTTTAGGTATAGATTGGCTTTCAATTTATCATGTCATGATTCAAAGATGAGATAAAGGTGTTTCTTTTCCAAAATAATTTTAGTTTTAATACAATAATGAACCATTATTTTTTATATCATATTAGGAATCTATGAAAATATTAAACCATGGAATGAATGTTACCTTTCACATATTGTTGAAAACAAAGAGATTATTCAAATTAATGATGTTTAGATGGTAAATGACTATCTTGATGTTTTCCCAGATGAGTTTACTATTACAATACATAATCGAGATGTAGAATTTAATATTTAATTGGTTCCTGATGCTAAGACAATTTCAAAATACCCTTATGAACTGGATCAAATTTAACATTTAGAGAAAAAGAAGCCATTACAGGAGTTATTGGGTAAATATTTCATTTGGCCTTGAACATCATCATGGGGTTCTCTTGTCCTATTTTTGAAAATTTAAGATAGCTTAATGTGACATTTCATAGATTATAAATCCTGGAATAACATCACTATTACGAAAAAGTGTCATTTTCATCATATCGATGATTTGTTTGATCAACTCTAGGGTGATCAACATTCTTTGAATATTGACTAGAGGTTGGGGTACTATCATTTAAAAGTAAAGTAATTAGACATTTTTAAGACCACTTTAGATACTATATATGGCCATTATGAGTTTATAGTTATAAATTTTTGGTTAACCAATTCACTAGTTTTATTCATAAAACATATGAATATAATTTTTTGTCAGTTCTTGGATATGTTTCTGGTTGTGTTTTTTATGATATTTTTGGAAAATTATAAAACAAAATAATATAATGAAAATAATTTAAAAGATGTCTTATAAACCATAAAATAAAATAAATTGTATGGAATATTAAGAAAGTGTGATTTTTGGTTACAAACACTTTTATTTCTTGGTCACAATGTTTTTAATGATGGCATAACTATTGATCTTACTATAATAGAAGTTATTGAATAATGGCCCAGACCCACAAATATAGTCGATATTCACAGTTTTCATGTTTTAGAAGGTTAATATTGGAGGTTTTTTGAAATATTTTCACGTCTCTCTAGAAAACTGACAACGTTAACTCTAAAAGGTGTTAAGTTCATCTAGAAAAAAGAATGTGATTAATTATTTCCTGAATTGAAAAGAATATTGTTGTATGATCTAGTTTTGATACTTCCATCTAGAAATGGTTAATTTTTAATCAATAGTGATGCTTCGTTGAAAGGACATGGTTCAGTCCTAATGTATAATGATCAGGTAATTGCTTATGCTTCATGTTAGTTGAAAACTCTTGGGTTAAATTACACTAAACATGATTTGTAATGAGCTATTGTTGATTTTTCAGGACAAATTTAGAGGAATCATCTGTATGGTGTGAGGATTTAAATATATACTAATCAAAAAATATTGAAGTATATATTCAATTAGAAATAGTAAAACATGGTATAAATGAGATTGCTAGAATTAATAAACAATTATTATTAAACAATTCATTACTGTCCAAGAATGGAAAATATAGTGCTTGGAACATTGAGTAAAAAGAGAAATGGTATATTAACCATGTTATGTTTGGAATGAGATACATTGGTTTTTGATTCGATGAATTTTGGATTGGAATTTGTTGGTGCAAGGAATAACTCTTTTTGGTTTTAGGCGGTAGTGAAATCATCTCTATCAGACAGAATTAAGAAGGAACACAAAGGAGATAGTGAGTTGCATAAAAAGGTATAATTGTTTCAGAAGGGTAAATTACCTAAATTTAACATTGATAAAGATTGTGTTTTGGTGTTTGGAAAGAGATTATTTGTTCCTTGTGATTCACAGTTGAAGAAAGAGTTATTATTTGAAGCTCATAGTTCTCTATTTTTAGTTCATCCTAGTTGTACTAATATGTATAGAGATCATTAGTTTTATTACTTTGGATTGAATAAAAAGAGAAATTGCTGACATAACTTTAATATTTTTGACTTGTAAACAGGTTGAAGTATAGTGATAATTATTAAAAGGGATTCTCCACCATTTTACAGTGCTAGAGTGGAAATGGGAAAATGTGTCCCTTAATTTCATAGTGGTATTACCAAATACTTCTTAAGGTAATAACGCAATATATTTTATTATTTATCATTGAGTAAATCCACTTATTTTCATTCTATTCGAGATACTCTATATCTAGATCAAAATTCAAGATTGTAAATTAAAGATACAGTCAGGTCACATGGATCCCCCCTCTTCACTATATTTGATCATGATCCTATGTTCATTTTTAACTTTTGGAAGGGACATTAGAATTTTTTGGTTACTAAATTAAATTTGTGTATATCATTTCATCTGTAATTTGAAAAATAGTTAGAATGACCATTTCATACATTAGAAGATATGTTACATGTTAGTTCAGCGGATTACTAGGAAAATCCTGAGCAACATCATTCCATGGCCGAGTTATCTTATAATAATTGTTTTCATTCCATTATACAGATGGCACCATATAAATCATTATTGGGAAAGAGGTTTCAAACTCCATATTTTTGGGATGAAGTAGGTGAAAGGAAGTAAATGGGGCCAGAAATGGTATAAGAGATGGAAAAAAGAGTTCATTTAATACATAAGCACATGAGAATATCTCAAAGTGGGTAGAAAAGTTATGCGGATTACTAGAGGAAGGATATTTCTTTATAGGTAGGTGATCATGTAATTCTAGAGACTCCCTCAATGGAAATGTGTGATTCATATTAGTAAGAAGTGAATGATGAGTCCAAGATTCATTGGACCCTATGAAATCTGGGAGAATGTTGGATCAGTTTTCTATATGGTGTATTTACCCCTATTTTTATCCCAAGTACACAATTGTTTTCATGTTTCAATGTTATGAAACTATATTCCCAATTGATCTCAAGTTTTGAGTCTAGAGGTAGTTTAGTTGGAAGAGAATCTTTCTTATGATAAGTAGCAAGTCCAAATACTTAACTACAGAGAGAAAGTGTTACAGAATAAAGTAATTCATCAGATAAATCATTTTTTTATAAACAATATTCTTTAAGAGGAAACGTGGGAATCTAAAAATTCTATGAGGGATAAATACGACCAGTTATTTGATAGGTAAATAAAATGGTGGGGACTCAATTTCTAAAAGGCGGTAATGATGTAGGATCCTGGGTATTTATAGAACAATAAATTTATATATATATATATATTTATTTATTTATTTATTTATGAATAGTATATTAATTTTACATTAAAGAGGAAAATTTTTCCTATAGCATACTCGATACGCTACATCGGGTTTCTCTAAAATCTTATATTACACACAACATTCAGTTATACTGATATATTATATAATATTATTATTTTTAAAATAGATGTTAATGCCCAATCATTGTATTGGAATGAATGAATAAAACATACTAAAATTTGATGATATATATTTTTTATCTATTTTTACAATTATCCAATAAATTTTAGAAGATTGAATTGATAATGAATCCAATTTTAAGCATAAAACACACTACTATTTTTTAAATGTAGTTTTACCACAAATTAAAGGTGAACCCATTTTCTAATCATGTTTCTATCAATTTTATATGTTCATTTTTGAAAAAATTAATATCTTCTGAAGTAGCAGGACATCAAGTTTTACTTTGGATAAATTATTGGTAATTTTCTAATGAAGTTCAATTTTTATTAAATACTGAAAAATAATACATTTTAATTTAAAACTGTATTTTCATATTTTTTATACAATTAGATTCTAATTTTAATTAGTATTAAATCATATTTTTATTATTTATTATCAATTCATCCAATTTCATTCATTGAAAATAATTTCACTTTTAAATTGGACATAAACACATGTCGATCTTTTAATAGTTTTTACTTCTTAAAAAAACCACTTTTGGTTTTGACAATAAGAATTAATTTTTATTTAATTTCTTCAAATTTTGTGTTTTGAATATGGAAATATAGTTCCATATTTGGAATCATAAGGTCCAAATTGTGTGAATAAGTACCTTTTATTTTTGGACATTATGAATAGTAGCTTCATTAATTATTTCTATTTTCCATAGTTAAATGGTAAATCTGGTAAATAATGGTAAAAATAATATTACTATAACATAAAACAACCATAACACATGTATTAATCCTATTGGGTGAGATATTTCAAATCATGGAAATCCTTGGGTCATTTTTAGGACCCCATGGAGCCACTTTGGTGTGATAATGACTTGTTATAATAGTTAATTTAAAGTAAAGAGAAATATAACATAAACATGTATCATTTTATAAAACAGTTTTAATATAGGTTTATATAAATAATATCTTTGACTATAAATAGTCAATATTAATCCTGAAATATTTTCTATATTATTTTTTTTATTTCTAATTTTTTCCTATAAAAAAATTTTTTATTTATGACACAATGATGATGTAGTTATTACTTTATTAATGAATGATTCAAATAAATGATATTATAAATTTTAAAATAAATGTAATTTGAACATTTTTTTCCTTACACAAATTATTTGAATAGTTATGACAAATTATCTTCTATTTAATGACTTTTATTATAAGTAATAATGTTTTTATGGTATTAACAAAAATAAATTACTAAATATTGTAAACAATTACATAAATGAGTTTTTAAAACAAATACTATTTTATTAAATGATATAATAGTCTTAAAATCCAATATTCATCCATGTGAAATATATAATTTTAAAATTTTCATTAAGGATACACTTTTGGTTCTCTGGGAATTTTATATTAACTATGGTAACCACATATTATTAAAATATATGAATACATGGTAAGAGTTAATGTTTTTAACTAAGGGTTAAATCTAAAATATATGGTTACTTTTGTAACCTAATCATGTCTAAAAAATATTGGTTGAGATGACTTAGACCCACTATCATCTAATCCTATAAATTTTTTACTTTTTAGCTATTATAATTTTAAAATCATTTTATAATAATATAATCATTCAATACTTTCCTAAAGTTCCCCTCCTCCATCCTACAAAAGAACAACACCTCTACCCACTTACTCACATATCTCAAGCCCCTTGGATCATCAAACATCTGCTAAAATAATCTCCATAAAACCCTCCATTACTCATGAAATGATTAAATTGGGTAGAAGGAAATTCAAGAAATCCATTTAGGCTCAAATCAAATGAATTTACCTGATTTAGATGTAACTTCTTCTTTCTAGTTCATTTATTTTATTATCCTTGTTTACTCCCCATGATCTTATTATTTTATTATTACATAACAAAATAATTATCATCAATATACTAGGATTATTTTATGATAAGTACTCTAACTACACATACACAAACCTTTATCTAATGGATATGAACATATTGTTTCAGTGTATGGTGAACTACTACCACAAGAAATGATAATTGTTCAATTTTCTCATACCACCTCTCACGGAAGAAATTATGATGGTACTATATTTATATAGGATATATATTATATTTATATTTTATCAATTCTTATATATATTTTTTATTTACATCATACCTTTATTATTTCCATAATATGTAAATACAATAATTTCATTTGAGGAAAAGCGGACTACCTCCCCTTCAAAGTGATATGACTCATTCATGTTATACCTGGAACACATAAATGATTCTATTAATGAACTTATATAACATATATAAAAAATATATTATACTGCAATTATAACATGCAAATTTAATATTTATTTTTCATTCCTTTAATATGAATAATAAATGAATGTAGTGTTCATGCGTACGTACGGCCTACCATATCCATGAACAGTGCATTTCATTTCATATCACAAAATGTTATGGAAAATTATAAATAAATATATAATAGATATATATAATACTTAAATAATAAATTTCATTATGGAGATTATTTATTTTTTACTACATGGACAATTTACATCAGAACAAGTTCAATTATGACTGAAATAACAAATATCAACAAAATGACCAATATGAACTTCAATATTTATGAGATTGTTATAAAAAAGGAATAAGTGATATACAAGGAATAATAAATTTGAAAATTGTTCTCAAATAATTATAAACTAACTTATGTTAATTATTCATGAATAACAACAATCATATGTGATTATTTAGACACAAGGTAAGGGATTTTATCCCAATATCGATTCATAGAGGCATATTTTGATTTATATAAAATATCCTTTTATACAGTATTTATTCAACCTCTATGAATTTTAATATTATTAAATAGTTTTCCTAAAGATATATTTTGTTTTATGAAGAATTTTACTAAATGAAAAAAGGAACATTTCTTTTTAACATACGTGGGGAAAACAACATTTCTACTGCCACAAACATTAATTTATATTTTGATTCCTCTACAACACATTATGTTTTTATAAAGAAAAGAGAATTCCATATTACTTTTTATTTTATTCTACTGAAAATGGTTTTTAGAATTGATTGATAATATCAATATCTTGAAATGATGACTTATGATTTCATTGTGGAAATGTTATTTTTTTTATTTATGCTTGTTCACATGTTGTTATTATGTAATGGTTATTGTAAATTGCTTATGTATATGGTGGTTCCATGATAAATGGATGGTGGTTGATCCATGATAGCTCTCCAATGCATCGGGTAAGATGACAGAGGTAAAAATTATGGTTTCTCCTAATAAATTTAGGGAATATATTATAATGGGTATTCCAAACACATCCATAAATATTACTCCCTATGTATCTGTGAAAGCTATAATGGATGTGTGTTATGGATGCCAAAATTTACCTATATGAATTATTATTTTTATGATTTATTCATAAATATTATGATTTCCTGATGTATATTAATGATATTATGTTTATAGAGTGAAAATGTGATTTCCATTGATTTTTATGTATTTAGGGACTAATTTTTTCTTTCGGTTTTTTATAACCCTTTATAATATTTTTATTCTCATTCAATGTTTTTTTTGAAAAAAAAAATCATAGGTTATAAGGATAGATAAGAGAAAAGAAAATTTCAAGACTATTTTTATCAAGAAAGTAATTCTTTTTTTAAGAAATATTAATTTTATGAAAAATTGGATTAAGTAAAAGTTTCTACATTGTAATATTTTAGATGTAATATTTATGGCCTAATTATATAAAACTCTAAACATTAAAATATATTCAATGTGAATTAATCTAAAATTATTGACTGATGTCAAGATTAAGTAGTGCTTTAATGATGGGGCCTTATAGCTGGTGCTAGTTTGGGTGTTACTAGAGGTAAATCTCTCTATTTAAATGAATCCACTACTAGTGGAGATAGTATCACTAAATTCTCAAAAATGAGGAAATTTTTTACACCTCATGATTTTAAAATCTGAATATAATGTTCAATATCATATAAGATTTAAAATATTAATCTTAAACAAACCACAGAATATATTATTCAAATATGACCATTTTAACTAAGCCTTTAAATTTGTGGGTATGAATAGTACTATTTAAATTAAGAATATTATATGGTTTACACACAAATAAAATAAATTCATTAGTAATCAATTGATTATAAATAAAAATAAAATAAATTGAAAATAAAATAAATATTTTTCTAAAAAACTTTTTTTTGTCGTGTGTTTTTAATTTAATAAATTAAATTAGTTACTATTTGTGAATTATTTCAATGAAATTTATAAATTATTTTTCTAATAAAAAGTTTTTATCAATCGTGTAATATTTTTAATAAGATTGGGATAATAATTAATCAATTTTTATGGTTAAAAATGATTTTCTAAAAAAAGTGGCTTCATCATGTTTTTTGCATGTATATAAAAATTAAATTTTATCAAATTTATAAAACTAATTTACTGTGTATAAATTACTTTTTAAAATCCTCATGTAAAAATTTTCTTAGAGAGTTTTTTTTTGAGAATTTTATGAAAAATTAATTTTTTTGATGAATAGGTGAAAATACTAATTATTATATATCCTAAACTAAATAGAATAAAGTCCATGATATTTTATTTATTTTTGGATAGTCTTATTTTTAACTAGGTTGAGTGAGGACCATACATTACTCGTATTCCCAATTTATTGAAGCCCAATACATCACCTGAAGGCTTAGAGGCACAATGACCAATACATGACCATAAGTACCAACCAAACTACATAAGAACTACCCCTCCCCAAGAATATGCATCATTTAAGGAGAATATCTCTCCACCTCACATTATTGATCATATATAATTCTCTATTCATAACAGCATAGTTCCTATTACTGATGGTGAGTGTTATACTCTCTCATTCTTCCAATCTAGTTAGCTCTTCTCTGGTGGATACTACTTTCTCGGAATCCTCTTACGAGACATTTTCTATGTAGTATTCATTGGATTTTATATGATATTTGTGGCCTGAAGTAATTTTTTCCTAATGTACTTGGTTGGATTTAATTCCCTATGGTCATAATTAATTCAAAAATTAGAAAAAATTAAATATTTGGCGTAATGTTAAAATCCATTAACTAAGGGTTAAACTAAAATGATAAGGATTAAAATTTTGTAAAAACTTGTCTAATAACTATTTAATGGCTATATTTCTACCTTATCTCATCTTATTTTTTATAATTATTCATTTTAATGCCTTATGGAATTTTTAAAACCTAGGTATGTCATTTTTATTTCAAAAATTCCTTGTGTATCATCTCCCCCTGTTATAAAAGGTAACCCATATCCCCTCATATTCAAACGTCAAGATCCATTTGGTTTGGAAAATACATGATCAAATACATTCATTAAATCTATACACATGACATTGGTTTATTTTTATCATAAAACCAATCTTGGAAGTCATTAGGCATAAACATAATGATGTTGTTCTAAGAAGAGGTATAGTTCTTAACCACGTGTTTTCGTTTGATTTATTCTATTAAATACTTAAAATCACCATAAAATAAAAAATAATAATAAAACCATTATATCCTAAATATTTAGATGTTATTATGTTAATTTAATAACTTATATACATCTCCTTTTCTATTAAAATGGAAACAAAACCTTCAATCTTGTGTTTGGTGGACTACTTCCCAATGAATTGATGTAATTTGTTTTCCATCACCACCTTTAATGAATGGATATAATGATAAATTATATAAATATATTTTATATTTATGAAATGATTATACTTCTATAACTATAATATCACTTCTACATTATCACCATCCATTCCAGTGTAAAATGACAACGTCGCATGTGTGTACGTGTGGACTATTGACTCAACAAAGCGATGGGATTCATTTTTCCATTAATTATTCATAAAAAAATAAATATATATGTAATGAAAATATATGATTCATATGATATAATAATTAATTTTTAAATATTAATTAATATTTACCTTTCTTTCAATCCATCTATCAAAAAATGAAAACAGTGTTCATTCTTATGTAGGACAAACCATCTCCATGAATGGTGTAACACCTTTTTTAATCTCTAAAATTTATAAAATGTTTCAAATAAATATATAACAAATATATATGATATTAATATCACAAATAAAAATATAAATATCAATTAACCATGATCAATGTAAAAGGATTAAAATTACCAAACAAAAACATACATGAAAAACAAAGTAGTTGTCACTGGAAATAGTGATTTAAATAATTAGTTGTTAATGAAAAGGTGATAAGAATTTATAAGTAAATAATATATGATATGATATATGTAATTATGTTTCTATAAAATATTTATAAAAAATATATATTTCTTATTTAGTATTTTATGATGTGTATAAAATAAATCATACCTAAAATAATGGTTTCTCCTCTCACATTTAATTTTGTGTGACATATTCCATATTCACCACTTATTTAATTTGTATAGTGTATATACTAACACATTTATATGATATATAATGAATAAATTTATCTTAATTTCATTTAATATTTAATTTAAACTTATATCTTTTATGGGGTATATGATACAAAAGTTACTAAATTTGTAAGGGTTTATTTCCCATTCTCATCATTATTTGAGACTGTTTCTGTTTAAGTATCAGTGTGGGGAGTTATTTGATCCTTGAATATTAAATAAAATATATTTTATTATCATGGGTTTATTCATAAAATTTTCATGTAATATTACCATTTCCCTCTCTTTGGAACATAAAATTATATATAAAATGTTTTTAACAAAAAAAAATTCCTTATTTTCTTTATCGGTCAAATATACATTTTCTTCAAAATATAAGTTCTCTAAAAATGTAATCACTAATGTTATTAATATTAATCTATGATTTTTATGATTCATTTTTTCAAAATATTTATCATTTCAAAATATTTCAAAATCATTCTTACTATATTTTTCTTAAAAGGGTACTTTTTTACCTTTTACTAAAAAAATAATGGAATATTTGTATTAACTTATAAGACATGAAAAAAATTTCCCACCATCATGACCACTAATATTTTTTTGGATTAATATACATGTATCTAGGATTATTTTAAAAAAATCCATAATATTCTAGAAATTTTTAGTTTTTAAGAGTGTTTTTCAATGTGAAAGGGTATTTTCCATAAGAATGTTTTTTAATGTGATTTTTATGGTATTTCAATTAATCAATATCAACAGACCATATTTTACTTATTATATTTTAGGGATAAGTTTTATTGATACCATCATTATTATTTCCCTAAATTGTTTATGATATGTTATATTTGGGAATTTATTGTCTTTCGTATGATAGTTTTCCAATATGAGTGTTTATATTGAATATCATTATTGATTGGGAAAATTATTAACATTTTGTATACTAGTTTTTCAATATGAATGTTTACATTTATTATGTTTATCCCATTTCATATAAGGAATGAATTTAAGTTAGTATGTAATGGGTGAATCCCTCTATATCTCCTTGATGCATCGGTAGGTCTCATTAGACAAACTATCTTGGGTATTTGGTCGAGGCCTTGCCTATTTATCTAATATTTCTTAGAATGATTCCTTGATGTTATGTTTATGATGTTATAAATAATGAATTCCCTCATTATGAGTTTAGTTATTGATTTTTGTGTAATTATATATTTAATTATGGTACCACTATATATGTTTCGTGTTCATGTGATTATTTATAAGTCATTATTTAACCATTATATCTTCCAACTATATTATTCATCATGATAAATGTTAATCATTAAATGGAATAGGATTTTAGTTATTTAACTTCTATATTGATTATGCATTAAGTATTCATGTAATCTTTTATTATATAAATTTTCTTACTAATAATCTGATCTCACACCTTTTTTATGTCTCCTTTTCCAAGGATATCAAGAAATGTATTACAATTAATATATAAGGATATACTAAAGGGAATAGTGGTGTTCTAAAACAAAATACTAAGTAGTATTATATATTTTCAAATATAATGTTAAATTAAAGTATGTATCTAGTTTTCCAATACTACTAAACTATTTTATCCTTTTGGATGTGATCATTTGTCTCTAACAACAATGTAGTAAAGTAACCATAGACACTGGGATACTAGGGACGGGGTATTTATATTTGTTTTGTCTGAGAACATTCCTTCCAGAATTGGAATTTTTTAAAATATCCAAAGTATATCAATAACTTTATACTGAGGAAGTTAGTGACGTTATGCTAGATCAAAAGCCTCAAAGAAGAGAGCAATATTAACCTGTTGATCAGGTTATTGATTCATTTTGTAAAGAAGTTTTGCATCAGATTCCATTTTTAAAGAAATATATTAGTATGTTGTTCAGGGTGAGGAACAAATAGTTTCTATAGAGTTGAAATGCATAGGGTAATCACATTCTATTAATCATACATGTAAATCCATGATTAATTCCTCTAGTTTAATATAGGATCAATCAGTTTCATAGTATGAAATTTCCTAGTAAGGTACTATTGAACAAAATGATAAATTCATAGAAGTATATATAGAGTTTTTATATCCCAATAGTGAAGGCTTAGACGTATTCTAACTTCAGTTGGTTGATGATGGAGAACTATCTATGAGGACTAATGAGGAGTCCATATAATATGAAGAAGAATAATGTTTTGAGGCTCATAATATACCTTTTTCTAGTGATATAGTTTCTAAGATTAATCTATTAAAATATAAATTTATAAATCTATAAGAAAAAATTGATTGTTCAAGTGATACTTTTCAGGATTTAAGGAATTCGTGAATTTTTAAAACAAAATATGAGCCTCTATAGAATTAGTATCATAGTTTGGAAGAAATATCAATTTCAATGAAATATTTTTATTCTTATAGAAGAGATATTACTAACAGTTTTGGAAATATAAAAGTGGAAATTTTTTCAATGATATATTTTTCTAATCTGATAAATATTTTGGTGAACATGTTTGAAATACTGAAAGTATCTAATTCAATTTGGTGAAGTGATTCTATATATAGTGGATCTGGTTCTATAAATTTATAAATAAGACTAGTGTTATTGTCTACTAATCCTTATGCTATAGATGAGTAGATTCAATGTCTGTTGGGTGATGGTGTTCCACTAAACACAATTTTCAAAGAATAAAAAGATTTGGTTTAATGGTTATCCCTTGTATCACCAAGAGTAGGATTTTTTCTCACCTATTTAGTAAGAATTATAGATAATTATATTCAGTCTTCTAAGAATGCTCAGAGTTTTCTGATGGAGAATCTAGTTGAGGTACAAATGTTGAGTTTGGATTCAATGCCCCTATTGAGAGAGTAGGTTGCTCTGGTGAATCAGAATTACAAATAACTAATGGTGGAGTTTATGACTAGGAATAAAATAATTAAAGGTTCCATAACATCTTAATATTACTCTAAAAAATCTAAACCAGTTTCCATTACTTCTTTTCATCATTAAACATAAAAAATCTCCCCTAGGTTGAAATTCATTGTAATCTAGGGTCATCTTTCAATGAAATTATATTGATATTTTTTTTATCTTTATGTTCTTCAAACTATAAATTTTTCAACTTTTCTTATTTATTTCTTAACTAACATATAGATTTAGTTTTATTCCAATTAAATACATATTATTTCACTTTTTTACTTTGTTATTTTCTCAAAATAGGTGGAGAAATATGGATAGACACAAAAATTTCTAAATAGACTTGACCAATATCATATGAAAAAAATATTCGTTGTTTGATAATTAAAAACCAATAAGTTTTGGGTTTAAATAAATTCAATGGGTTTTATAATCAATTAATAGGGTATTATTAGACATATGGATTTGATACAACATTTTTTCCCTGATTTTGATTCTCAAAATTTCTCAAATTGTTTACTAATAAATTTCTATTGATGGGATTTGAGGTTTATATTAAATTCAATGATTATTTTAATATTTTAATTTGGAAATTATTTCATTTTATTTTTATATTTAGTTATAATTTTGTTCTTCTATGTATTCTGGTTATTTTGAATAATTCTAGAATCATTATTTATAAAGTGATGTTATGTCCTAATGTTGATATACATCCCCATATTATGAACCCCACATTTGAGCTGAAATTTATATTCAAGAACCTAACTATTGATAAGGAACTTCATGTTTGAGTGACTAGAATTTTGTATGTACCTAATGTAATCCACCAAGCATTGGTATAACACTCCAGATTCATAACTTCAATGTTTAAAATCAAGTTAAATTTTGGATTCATCTGCATATAGAGAAATCCGCACATTGATCCATTCGTCTACAGGATTTAAAATTGGAAATACTCCAAAATTTATAATACAATTTCACAATAGTGGATCTATTGTTAATGGTATTTAAAGTACATTTCATATTATCCTCATAAATGTTATAAATTTCATTCATTTTATAATGGAATTAAATTTTTTCGTGACATATTAACTTCATATTTCATACACACCCTCCATTTTAAAATAATGATCTTTATAGAGACTTTTTTAGATCTTTTTTACTATAATTAAATTACAATTATTATTAATTCTCATAAAAATATATTTGTATAGGATTAAATCATTTTTAAAGAAGATATTTTATTTGATTCTTATGAAAAAATATTAATCTCTTTCATTGAAACATCAATATATTTTTATTTTTAGTGAAGAAATTATTATTTATATTGAAATTATAGATTCTCATTTGTGATAAATCAAATTCATTTTTGATAAATAATTTTGGGACTGCGCTTTGGATATATACATCTTAAAGATTTTATATTATATACATTATTTTGCAATGAAGAAACATTTATTTACTCATTATTATTTATTTGGAAGCAATATTAAATAAATTTAAATATTCTTTTTGAGGAAAGTGATATAAATAAATTATTCTATTCTACTGAAGATATATTTATTTTTTAGTTGGATTTTATATAACATAATACTTACAAAAATTATTTATCCATCTAAATACAATTTTGTTTATTTCTAAATAGTTGGGTGTGAGGAGTTTTTGGAACTCATAGTGTTCCTGCTTTAAATCCCTGTAAAAGATGTTGTAACAAGTTATAATTACATTAAATCAACTGTAGACAATATTTTTAAAATTATATTATTTTTAAAATCACCAAACTCATAGAGATTGTTTTGTGGGAATTTCCTAAGTGATCTTTGTTCCTCAAACCACTATAAAATTCAATGCGTCCACTTATTTTATTTTCCAACATATACCCTATTTTAAGAAAGTATAATAGTATATTTTCTAGGAATAAGAGGTCTGGATTTTAAATTATTAATTTCTTTCATAAATGATACAATTCAACCACCCCTCCCCCATGTATTCATCATCATTCCATCACAAAAAAAACAGTTCCATTTTTAGTTCATGCTATTAGTAGTGATGGTCTATGTGTGGAAACATCAAAGTACAATGTAATTGATAAATGGACAGGAATGACCCCTTTGATTGAAATGCAATGATGTCGTCTATTGTGTAGATAATACTGGTGTTTTATTAAAAAATTATCACAATTAAATAATCTATAAACCATTTTGAACTAGAGGGGACTGATGTTCATATGGATAATGGAATTTTAGGAAAACATCAATGTGAATAGGTTGGGATTGTTCATTGTGTCTATACCCTATAGTGGAGAAAGGATTGTGATATATATTGATTCCTATAGTAATGGTTTTGGATGTTTTATTATATATAAATAGAATTTAATTTATTATGGATTATGATAATTAAATACTCATGAGAAAAACTATCCAACTCATGATCTTGAGCTGGGGATAGTAGTTTTTGCATTGAAAATTTAGTGGCATCATATCATTAGTGAGAAGTGTAATATTTATAATGATCATAATATTCTAAAGTACATATTCTCATAAAAAGATATGAGTATGAACTATTGGATATATATAGAACTGACCAAGGACTACACCTGTTCAATATATTACCACCCTTAGAATGCACAAAATGTGGATAATACCTTTTATAAAAAGGATCAATCTATATTATTTGTGATGAAGATTGAAAACAATCCAATACTAATGGATTTGAAATAGGTAAATCATTAAATAATAATGGAAATAAGAACATTCTGTCTTTCCCAAATTATTTCTCAACAATAATTAATGAGATGATCAAATAATCCAAGGAAGAAGATGTATAGTAACCAAAAAAGGTAGTGTGTATTCTTGACTTATAACTTTATAAATATGCAGTTATAATGCTTGGAACCAAGATATATGTCCAAATAAATATAGAACAGTAGAATAAATTTTTTGGTTATGCTCATAACTCATATATATATATATATATATATATATTCACCCAAGCAACATGAAAATGTATAGAGATCTTAAAAAATGATGGGATATCATGAAATGTGAAATCTTGTTTTACACATATCAATGCTTTATATTCCAAAAATTAAAGTCTTGAAAAAAATTATAATTTTATGTTTCTACCATTAATTATATCAATTTAGAAATGATAAAATACTACCATTGATTTTTTATGGGATCCTCCAAACATATAAGGGACATAATTATATTTTTGTTTGTAGTTAATCACCCTATAATTTTATCTCACTTTATTTACCTCAAAAATGATTTATCTCTTTACTAAATCTCCAATATATATATATATATATATGATAAGTGGTAAGACTGATAGGGTGACACATTATAATATATCTAATCATGATCCAAGTTTGGCATCATGATTTAAGGAAAATTATTTAGATATAATTGGGAATATAGAATTGTTTCATCATTTCTTATCACATGTTGATGGATGGTCAATTTGAGAGGTATATCCAAACTCTTGAGGATATATTGAGATCTTGCTTGATAGAAATACATAGATGTTGGGATCAACACCTTTCCTTAGTTGAGTTATCTTAAAAAAATTCCTTGCTATAATTTTGATGGAACCATATGTGGCTCAGAATGGTAAGTGATATATAACTCAGCATTCTAGGATGAAGTTAGTGATTGTAAGATGATAGGTCCCGACCTTATCAATGAAATAACAAAGAAGGTTCAAAACATAAGGTGGAATATTAATGTAGAACTAAGCTAATAGAAGAGCTATGTATATAATTTTATATGATATCTACAGATTGATGTAGGAGATAAGGTATTCCTCTGGATATCTCTATGGAGCTGGGTTTTGAGATTTGGGAGGAAAGGTAAGTTGAGTCCTACATACTTCGGTACCATCGCGATCCTTGATCGAGTTAGGGAAATAGATTATTGATCAACACTACCTACAAATAAATCCCATTTAAATGATATATTACAACTATCAATTTCCAATAGGTACATTCAAGATCCATCACATATACTAAATTCAGAATCTGTGAAACTATTACATGATCTCTCACATGAGGAATAACCAACCGAAATTTTGGATTGAAGAGATAAGGTGCTACCGAACAAGACCACTCTTCTTGATGAAATTTCAATGGAGGAATCAAAACATTAAGGAATATATTTGGGAACCTGAGGATCTGATGAGAGAAAATTTCCATTTCTTTTTCCCTCTATGTAGTAAAATTACAATGTTGAATTTCTTTTAATGGGGGTAGAATATAGCGACATCAAATTTGAAAAATTTGTAAAACAAATGCATTTTTAAATGAAAATCATTAAAAAATAACCCAAATAACAAAACTCCACATCATATTTAGTTAAAATTATTAATAAATCTATAATAATGAATATTATGTTAATGTATTAAATATTTAGAAAGTAAATAATTAATATGAGTTAATATTGAAAATGTTTATTTTCAATAAAAATAATTTACATTCTAGAATGTATTTTATTTTAAAATATAAAATTAAAATTTTATGATTTTAAATTTTATAGAATAAAATTAATTTTTTAATTACACACAAAGAAATTTACTTACAATATATTTTTTAGTATTTTTTGAAATGGTTTATTTTTAATCCAACAATATTATTTTGTAGAAAATTTTACTCTTATGATTTTATCTTTATGTTAGCATATAATAGAAGATTAAAAAAAATTGTATTAAAATATTTATTTAACTAATATAATTATGAATTTTAAAATATTCTCTCAACTTATAATTCTATGTATAATATTTTATAAAACTAAATTAAAAATTAACTTTAATAAAAAAAATTCAAAAACTTATTATAATTAAGTATTTAGATGATGAAATTAAGTTTTTGATTTTCATTAAATAACTTAAATTTTAATTTATATAATAAATTAATTCATGTTATTAAAATCAGTACCAATGACAACAATCTCTTATATATAAATTTCATTTCCTAAAAATACTATTTTTCTAAACAATTATTTTTACCCAATAAAGTGTGTTAATTCTTGAATTATCATTTCAAGCAATTTGAAATTTTATGTGTTAAAATGATTTTAAAATTTTAAATTGTAAGGTTTAAATTTGGTAAAAGGAATTATTTTTAATATTTTTTATTAATGTTAATTACTAAGGTTAAAACTATTTATAGAGGTAAAAGATAATTTAATAAAATGTTAATAGTAAAAAATTATTAAATTATTATTAACATGTCTCGAAATGAATGTATAACTGGATTTTTTACCTTATCATTTTCCACACCCTCTATTTTTCATATTTTGATCCATTGACACTTGAAAAGTGTTATGGCATTATTAAAAAATGATGCCTGTTTCCAAATGTGCCATTTTATTATCTTGTAAAAGGATACCACTTCCACCCTTTATAGATACAATTAACCTTGGAATTTATCCTAAATAAATACCTTTATTCTCCTCATATAATAATTTCCCACAAACATAACCTTTTATTATCTTAATTTTGGTTAAAGTCATTTACTTCGAAGGAGTTTTCCAGAATAAAAATTGACCTTCCAATGTGAGTATTTCCTTCTCTTTCTCTTATTTCCACTCTATAGTAAAAAAATTTCTATACAAGTTAATATAAGTAAATTATTATCATTATCAAAATTTAATTTAATTATATTAATTATATATCAACTACTCAAACCTTTCCATCAACTAATAAAAACATCAATCGTGCGATCATGCGGACTACAACCTCTACAAAGAGATACCATTTTTTCTCATTAACATCTCTCAAGGTTGGTACCGACGACTAAATTGATGAATAAATAGGATTTATATATCACAAGTAAAATTATTAAATGATTAATTTTTAAATTCCATCACTCCTTTTATTCATTAATAAATGGACTCGTTTATCATGTGTTTGTATGGATTATCACCTCCACAAACAATGAATTCAATTTTTCATAACAACGCATCAGGGATGGTTCTATGAATGGGTTCAATAAAGATTTATGATACTAAGGTATATTTTAATATTCATTAATTTCTATATTATAATTGTATATTAACATTCTCTTACTCACTTAATCATTATTACACACATTTTTTTTTGGTTATTTTTATCACCTATATGAGTGATGTGGTAATTTATATGTTTTGGAATATTAAGTAATGTCATATTATCATAAAAAAATAAAAATGATGTTAATTTAGTCAATAATTATAAATTTTTCTGGATTCATAATATCTATATCTAATTATTCTATTAATATATCACCTTTTATTATTTATACTCACCAAAATGAGATAATCTACAATTTAATTGTCAAAAATTGTTACCAAAACACATAAATAGTGAAATTAGAAATTTATAAATTACTTTAAAAATATTTTCTAGTATTTTTGTATTATCTAGGAATTATGAAATTTGGGAAAATAATTAATAACTAAAATTCCATTATAAAATAGTTTTTTAAATGATCAAGATTTATGGCACCCAGTTTTTAAGATAGATTATAACTAACTAATAAACCTATTTTAAAACATTATAAGGAAATTTTAGAAAATGAGAGATAAATAAATATGATTTTAAAATAGATTATTATGATATATTTTTGTCTGATGCATGAGGTTAGATCAAATTTACTAAGCGGGAGTAAAGGTAAACATTTTTTGTGACTCAAATTAATTCCCTTGGGTCCTTAAAACTTCTCGTTTACTAAAACCATTCTAAGTGAAATTATATATTACCTATGATAAATTTATGTTTTATTTCCACCTTATTTTATTGGGAAATAATTTTTCATTCCAATGCATTTTTATAGAATGAATCTTATATTTTTTAGAAATGAAATTTTGTTAAGAATCACTTTCATCACTTTAATTATACTATACCTCTGTATCCACATTTTTGCATCATACCAATATTCTCATTAATCTATTTGAATGTAAACTTATTTTAATATCCAAGGACCCTTATATTTTTGTCAGTTTTAAAAACAAGTTTTCAATATCCTTTTAATGGAATGTATTTTTTAATAAATACATTTTACAATATTTCAAGGGATTTTCCCATTATAAGTCATATATTCCTTCTTTTTATATAACATTTTTTTATATGGTTTATTTCATTTCTAGGTATCTTTATTTTAATTTGTTATAAAATAAATGTTTTAATATGTTTGCTCTTTATTTTCAAAAGAAATGTGTTTTCAAATTTCACTCCAAAATAACTTATTTTTAGGATGATATTAAGAAAAAAAATTAAAAATTATTTTTGGGATAAATATTAAATTTTTAAAGGATTCATTTAAAATAATGTAATGGTTTATAAATCAATTGATATATACTATTTTGGGTTTATCATGTTTTTAATATCGAATAATCATGTTTTTTGTGTGATTCTACATGGAAAAGTAATGAATCCCGTTTTTCTTTTCATAGGTTATTTATGATAATATGAATGATTATATTTTAAGTGGAACTCATATATATGGATGATGGTGATTGGGGACCTATATATCCAAAAAAACTTCATTAGTTATGGTTTAATATCTCATTACATTACTATGTACATGCACACATGGATTTTTTCACAAAACAAAAGAGTGGAAATAGTTGTATTTTTTCAAAAAATTAAATGGTGTACATACTTGTATTTTTTCACCATCTTTTACTATGATTTTGTTGGAAAAATAATTCTATTAAATGTAACATTTTTTAAAACAATGAAAAATGGCAATTGTATTCCATATTATTACAATATTTTTCTTTCTTATGTATTAATTTCTTGTTCATTATGGAGATAAGACCAATGAGTGGTCATAAAAAACATGGATTAATGAAATCATAGTATTATATAAGTATGATTCTCTTAGTTCTCTATACGGACAGTGATTTGAGTGGAATTTGGAGAGGAATTCCCATTGTAGTGTGTTCAATGGAATGTTGTGGTAGGAGGAGCATGAACCCAAAAAGTGGTATACCTATTTAGGTTATAGAAGCATCAACTCATAGGGTTCTTACTCTCTTACCAGGTGTATATCCCCTAGAAGGTGCACCGACATATGAAATAATACACTAGAAATTCCATTATGAGTAGGATGAAGCTCCTATGGTGGATCTGTGAGCACACTATGTGGCTCTATAAAATTTCCTATTCCATGAAGTGGATATATTAGATGATGTATTCTCCTTTGATGTCTAATCACTTTGCTACATCTTTCAACAGTTCAACTCCTCTCAGGAAGTCTAGTAGAAACCCCAGAGGGATGGGGTATATATTCCCATAATAAGTTATTCCAATGCTGGATTCTTGGATCCCCAAATTGAGTTAATGATATACCTAGAGGAGCTAGAGACAGTGTTCCATTATCTCAGAATGACAGATCCCATGAGTGATCAGGTTTGGGTGCTATTGGACATTCCTTATCCTATAGATCTCTCAAATATTGGTTTATCTAAATCCAGGATATAGGGGAATTGTCTGACAATGAATCTTGCATGAGTTATGTATATTTGGACTCCCCTAAGGGAGAATTCCTTTATTTTTATTAGGTAAGTCCCCCATTTTGTTGGGATTAATGTTATTTTCAACAATTTTGGTTTTCTCACTTTCATTCTTTTTTCATTGTATAAGGATTGGAATGTAAAGTGGAGGGAGAGATTCATGATGAATATCTAATTGAGGATGAGCTAGTTGTTAGCTTCCAAGAGGTGAATGTGTAACCTCCCTCAAATTTTTCAGTCATTGGTGCCCATATTACCATTTTGAAGGTGATTTATATGGTTCATGTGATGGATAAATTACCACAGATTCTAGATGATAACTCCTAAATGCGTACCAAATTTTGGGTATCCATATTTTTGATATTTTATATTAACCTTCTTGTTCCCTTATAATATATAAAAAATACAAGGGTATATGGAATCTTATAGTAGTTTTTGAATCCCCAGTTGATATAGATATGTAATCACTGGTTGGGTTACCTTTGATTTTCCCAAAGCATTAATTACTTGATGTAGTGGTACTTGAAGTCTTCCATAGTCCAATGTCTAGTGTTATATCTAAAAACATAATCTATAAGACTAACCTTGATCATGTGCTTCACTTAAAACTTTCCTCTATTTATGTTATTCATCATCCCTTTCCCCTTTTTTATTTTTTTACTACATTAAGTATTTTACTGACCATTAAAACTAATGGAAGTGATTCCTATGTGAGTGGTCAATCTTCCTGAGGTGATTCCTAAGATTATAGATCCCATAGATGATAAAGAGACCCCAAGATCTAGGCCCCTGATAGGGATGACTAGAGAATTCATGATATCCAAGACTACCCCCAAAGATCCATACACATTGGATTCCGTTGAGATTCCATGTTTGGGTCTATCCTTTGGTGAAGAAGTGAAGAGTAGGACATCATCATCTAGGGTTAGTGATGGTAGTATGGTTTATAATAAAAAGGTGAACATGGGAGATTCTCATATTAAGGGTGTAGCTGAGGTATCACCCACTAACAAAGCCAAAAAATCTAGGACCTCTTGTAGAATGTAATCTAGTAAATGAGTCCTCGGTGTAGGAGGTATAAGTTATTCACCTTTGGGACATCGACAACTTCCCTTAGTTCCCTAAAGGTGATCATACTATGGATATTATTGTAACATTCCCCAAATATGATACTTACAAAAAAGAAATGGATTTTAAGGGATTTTATGTGGATAATGATAATTGGGTAAGTCAATACATATCATAGTGAGATATTCGAAACATCATCACTCATACACCATCAGGTGAGATTTTTGGGTTGAATGGGATCCCTCCTCCAATAGCTGATGAACCTATGTATTGGAGGAGTCGTCTATGATGTAATGTATGTTCTGATTTATGATTTCATGGTTGAATTGTTGAATATAAAGTGTTAATATCTTTGAAATACCTATTACAGTCCTCATTCGTAGGCATCACCTCTCCCCGGGATACTAACAAAATGATTATTCCATTGGAGAAGCATGTGTTGTAGCAGTGAGACCAAAAATATACATAGAAGTATATGGCCTATCATCTAGACTGTAACACCCTATGGTTTTACAAATAAATTTAATATAGAATGTAATTCATGAAATACTGGTCCCTAAGAAACAAAAATTTGTTATTATAATCTAGTCATTAAACATGATTTTTCTACCTTTGTATTTTGAATTTCAAAAAATAAACCTACACTTCTGTAATCAGTAAGATATTTATAGTCTGGTAGGATCAAATTACATTTTTGGTGAATAGTATCATGACCCTTCTGAATAGTAATTGTAAACACCCGTATTTTTCCATGTAATTTTTTTTATTATATGGGAATATTATGAGTTCGTGAAAAATGAAGGCCTGTGATTCTGAGGCCTGGTGTTCCTGGAATGGATTTCTGAACTTTTTTTCGGTACATTCAGCAAACGTGAGAGCAAGATATTTTAAAATTTGAACCAGTGCTCAGAATTGAAATATGAGGACACCGTTTGAACTCGCATCACCGGTATTTTCTTAAGGATACATTCACCATGACCATAGTAGGATGAGATTGAAAGTATGTTTTCATGTTTTCTGTGGAAAAAAATAAAATAAATAACTACCTTTTATTTCATTTTTAAAAACTCCATTTTGAATGTTCAGTGGTTGGGACCACCCGAGATAGAAAACCCACCATTTTTGAAGTCATGGTGGTGGGGACCACCCGAACCCCTCATAATTGGGGAAAACCTTCGACTATTCAATAAATTAATTATGCCTCTTCTATTAATTAATTTTTTCATTTCATTGTTCCAACTATAATTGTGCCATTTAATTGTTCCAATGTTAATTAAATTTATTAACCTATTTTAATTTGTTGGTTCATCATTTACATGGGGAAATTGATGGCAACGGGTGGATTGGGATGAAATTTGGAGAAACTGTTACTCAAACGAAGAACCCCCCCCCCCCCCCCAATGATGTTCGACGTACCGACACTTTATCCCGGATCAGAATCATCTTGTGGAAGCGATGAACACTGATGCCACCATCCCCAAACTCTTCATCTTTTTCCTTGTGACATCTTCCAATGAGCAATTGAGGTAGGGTTTGTTGTTTTTGTATACCTTTTACCCATTTTCGTATTATCCTTCTTCAATTATAAACATCTATGTTGATTCCTATCATTCTAACATGGAGAGGGTGGGAAAAATGAACACAGCCTGACCTCCCCACAACCTTTGTGAATTTTGACAGTCTTGAATCGATGGAGACATCCTGAGGCATGTTTGAAAGTCTATAGAATGACGAACAGGCCACCGTGGCACTCCCGGTGATCTGAGGAACATTATCGGTGACCGTGCCAATGACTGACACCAGTGGGACTCAAGAGTGGAGGTTGGCACTCCGGCCAGCTGTGACGATGGCGGATGCATGACTGTAGAGCTGGAGAAGGGTTGCGACCCGTCTGCTACGGTGGAGCGAGGGTGATGGTCGACACACGACTGGCCATGTTATGGGGGTGGCGGGGCGTGTTCAAACCGGTCGGCATGCCGGAACCATTGTGTGAGGCTGAGATTGTGATGGAATGGTGGCCCACTCATTGATGGCCATCAGTGGAGGCACGGTGTGCGACCGCGCCTTGGAGGAAGGCTGGTCGTCCCTCCAGCCATGGGCCGCCCATTACGAGCTCCACCGCGGGCTGCCCAATGGTCCGGGCCAGACCCCATGGGTTGGGTCAGTCCACGTGGGCTGGGATGGACCCAGGGCCAGACTCAGGTCGTACCGATTGACCCGAACTGCATCGGGTCGGTCTGACCTTGTCGGACCGGACCCAGACCTGATTCGACCCTTTTCTCTATTTCGGCCATAACATGAGTTACATGTGTTTGTTTGATGAATTGTCTGTGGTTCCCGAAACCATGGATCGATACGGTCCTTTTGATATACCCCACATGAGATTTGGATAATTCTGGGGTACGGCTGGGTTGGATCGAAGCCAAATTTAACCAGGCCCTCGAGACTAAAAGGCCAATAACGTACAGACCAATCATCTGATTGATGCACCGTCTATTGCATTGTGACCCATTTTATGTGAAGGACCTTTGGGATATGTCTTATTGGGATTGTTTTGAGTTTGTAATATCGAACTGGGGCTTGAGGAGTGGAACCTCTTAGATTCAATTGTGCATAGTGCGGGAACCATATAGCTAGTTATAACACGAGAAAGAGATCTTATGTGGGTCTGTGATTTTAGATCCCATGTGGGACTCTGTTCGAGAGTCCCACTTGGATCCACTCTATAAAATCCACGTGGGAAAAATCCACAATCCTACATGGGTCTACTATACTAGGAGCCTACATGGGTCTGATGATTTTGGATCCTACGTGGGTCTACCTCTTAACAGAGTAATATGATCCTTTAGTTACATCTAATCAACTTTTCTACCATACTAAAGTTATACTTGGTGTGTTCTAAGTTCATACCATTGTGGTATTCTTCTATGTGGATTTACCTTCGTGGTACTTACCTTTGAGGTGATACCTTTGTTGTATTCATCTCTGTGGTGAGACCTTTTTGGTACTAACCTTTGTGGTGTTACCTTTTTGGTATTCTTATGTGTGGTGAAACCTTTGTGGTACTTATCTTTGTGGTGATAACTTTGTGGTATACTTATTTGTGGTTTTACCTTTGTGGGACTTATCTTGGAGTTGTTATCTTTGTGGTAATTATTACTCCGTGGAACAGTAGAGATTTGGGCTTTTCAGTTGGGCCTTGTGTTTCCTCATGAATGAGATAGGTATACTTGATAACTTATGTATAAGTATGGGATTATATCTAAGTAGGGTTGACTTCTGTTTCCATGATTTGTGGTTTATCCTTATTATATATTTGTGATACCTTGAGGGTCTCGAGGTCCCTACTGAGTATCACTATACTCACCCCAACATGGGCTACGGCCGCACCATGTTGTGTTTGGTGCAGACGGCGTACAACACTGAATGAGGATGAGAGTACTGGGATTGTAGGTAGCTCAGAGGTGTAAATTAGGTGAGGCATACCACAGAGACGATCGCTCGAGAGCTGTACCTAGACTTCTGGTAGGATCCTTAGGGGGAGTGCACATGATCTATTTGATTTTACTTATACTTTTCTATTTTCTTGTACTTTCAAGTTAGGCTTGTATTATGGACACTTTTTCTTACTATACACACTCTTTATACTATTCAGTTTAGTTGCGTTCATATCTTCATGTGTTATTGGTTGTGTGTGTTTACATGTGATAAATGAAATGCCTTCCCGGTTTACGAAAATATGCCTTTCGGTGCTAGTCTCCAGCCCCTGGCCTATGGAAGGCGGGTTTGGGGTAGTCACAAATTGGGCCCCGGGGGATGGGTCGTGAAAATTTAGTATCAGAGGATTCGGTTCTACAATAGATCATTGGACTCTTATATTTTTAATGAAAATATTTCTATGTTTAGTTAGTGTGGTTATCAGTATAGAGAATCCAGTATTAGTGTGGCGGCCGACGTATCCATACACCCGGACATTGACTTCTGATTTCTGACTTAGCTCATGAAAACATTGATTTCATGTGTTTCAAAATGTTTTCTATGTGATCATTCTGAGTCATCTCACCAATTATAACTTATTGACATTGGGTAACTTATTTATTTTTAGGATGCCTCCATGTAGACAACTATATAGAGTTACGAGTATAGTATGTGATGATAGGCCACCGAGCAATGAGGTCTCGGTGAAGGGACCTATATCAGTAGAGGCACTTGTGGAGGCACCAGTGGTACCATTACATGTTGGGCCACCGATTCCACCAGCCACAGAATCAGAGGTTTCAATCCACTTCAGCGTGTTGCACGAGTTCCAACGCTAGAATCCTGTGAGGTTTAGGGGGCAGACAGACCCACGGGAGGTTGAGGAATCTTTGGAGGTCGTGGTTCGAGTCTTTTGAATGGTAGGGACACCAGCTCATATCCTGGAGATCCTTGCCGCTAGTCATATAAATGTATCAGCAGAAAGTGTTGAAGCTAGATATTCTAGGTTCATGTTGAGGTGACACATCTCTGGGCAGACAATGATAGCCTTTTACGGGTAGAGTTTGTCCTAGTGACCCTTCGCACAGTGCGCATACAAGAGCGTATTCATCTGCAGCTAGGCTGCATGAATGTCGCTTAGTACTCAGTGAGGTTCACCGACCACTCACGTGAGTCCACTGATATGGTGTGGGACCCATTCTTCAGGGCATGGACCTTTGATCAGGGACTCAAGAGAGATATCAGGGCTTCGATGATTTCCCTTAGCATACCGACGTAGGTGGGGGTGTTAAATGATCCCTCTTAGTGGATACTTTTCTTGATGATCAGTCACCAGCAGTGAGACCCACCACCGAGCATCATGTACATCTGGTAGTAGATATATGTAATAGTGGTCCAAGAGGACCATACATATAGGTGGGCGACCGTAGGATTATGGGTCGGTAGTGTGGGGCACTGAAGACAGAGCCAATCATGAGAGGAGGAGGAAGTGTTACACTTGCGGTAGGTAGTGTCACGTGGCATATGGATACCCGACCCACTTTATGGATGATCAGTAGATGGTCGAAGGACCGCACAGGCAGAGGCATAGGTTCGAACGAGGAGGTCCGCAGGGGGAAGGAAGAAGTGTAAGAGGAGTTGGATTGCTGCTAGTGGTGGGCGATGATTCGAGGTGTTACTCGCACCACCACCAGGTGGTCCACCCCAACCGTAGGGAGTATGTGAACAGGGGTGAGCTCAGCTTCAGGAATCTAAGGCATAAAATCACGATGCTATGGAGATGATACGAGGTACGATTTGTGTCTACTCCACCTCATCTGCAGTACTTATTGACACAGGTGTTAGTCATTCTTTTATTTCCTCTACCCACGTTCAGAGCTCAGAGATTCTGGTGGAGGAGTTAGATCGATCCTTATGTCTATGTACTCATACATGAGAGGATTCGATGATTACACACTTGTGATGTCATTGTGAGCTTACTCTAGGAGGTGAGATCTTTTGCTCAGATCTTTTAATAGCGGTGTCGAGGCCTTACGACATCATCTTGGGTATGGACTGGTTGTATACAGTCCATGATTAGATTGACTGTATTATGTGCCAAAGGCAGTGTTTCTGTACTAATGGCACTAGGTTTACCTTCACCGGTGATAAGGGAGCCTTGAAGCATAGGATGGACATACCTGGAGGATAGTTTTGCCGATCAGTCATCAGTTGGCTAGCCTTACCCTCATAGCGGTTGATGTGGAGAGTCTGAACTACCCTATAGTGGTGGACCAATATGCAGATGTTTTCCCTGATGACTTTTCGGGTCAACCAACTCACAGAGAGGTGAACTATTACATTGATTTTTACCCTGTTATGGCACTAATATCTACAGCATCATATTGGATGGCTCCCACAGAGCATCGTGAGCTATATGTACACCAAGGGGACTTATAGGGGAAGGGATTCATCTGGAACAGTGTTTCTCCTTGGGAAGCCCTGATTGTTTTCACCAAGAAGGCGAATGGGAGTTTGAGACTTTTTGTTGACTATCGGCGCCTAAACCAGGTGACCGTGAAGAATAAGTACCCACTCAAGATGATTTAATACCTCTTTGATCAGCTGAAAGGAGCACATTGGTTCTCGAAGATAGACCTCAGATCAGACTATCACCATCTCAGAGTACAAGCTGAGGATGTGGAGAAGACAACTTTCAGATGTTGGTACAACCATTATGAGTTATTTTTCATGTCGTTCGACATGGATACCTCTCCAACAGAGTTCATGGGACTCATGAACATGATATTTTAGCCATACCTTGACCGCATTGTATTAGTCTTCATTGATGACATTCTGATCTATGTGTCTACCGAGGAGGAATATTCTTATCATTTGCAGATATTTCTGGACACAATCCCAGAGCACCAGCTTTATGGTAAGCTCTCAAAGTGCTGATTCTGGATCTAAGATGTTCACTTTCTGGGACATGTCATCTCAGATGCTATAGTTATAATGGATCTATTGAGGATTGAGGAGGTACTTTACCTAGGAGTGTGATGGTGGTACAGAGTTTCATGGATTTGGATTGATTCTACCGTAGGTTTGTGCTAGATTTATCCAAGGTTGCAGCCACTTTATCAGTATTGATGAAGAAGGGGAAACCCTTTGTGTGGCCAGAGAGATGCCATCACAATTTTTAGGAGCTGAGTCAAAATATGAATAGTGCCCCTATCTTGAGGCTACTTGATAAAGGCGCTGGGTATATAGTATACTACGACACATTAGGGACCAGACTCAGATGTGTTCTGATACAGGAGAAAGCAGTGATTGTGTATGGTTCTTGACAGTTGATACAACATGAGAACAACTAAACTACCCACTACCAAGAGTTATCAGTAGTGTAATTCGCTTTGATGATGTAGAGATATTATATTATGGACACATGTTTTACAGTCTACTCTAATCACAAGATTCTCAGGTATATCTTCTCTTAGAAGAACCTAAACTAGAGACAACGACATTGGCTTGAGTTCCTCCAGGACTATGACTTTGAGATATTCAATACTATGGGAAAGTGGAATGTTGTAGGAGATGCACTCAGTAGGAGATCTAGTATACAAATTCTAGGTGAGGTGACAGTGCAGCTGACCGCTTGGCAGATATCCTTTGTGTATCGAGATGGATTATCTTTTCTTCAATTTCTTACAGTCACTCCCATACTCCTTCAGCAATTATGGATAGTCCAATGTAGGGACATTGACTATGAGGCTTGACCTGCTGATATATCCACCAGATAGGCACCTGATAGATTTTATGACGGTTGCGAGCATGTCATCCCCTTCACAGGACGTACCATGTTACATGTGTCTCTCTAGGAGGAAGTGTTAGAGGAGTTCCACACATCCCCTCTAGCAATAAATCCAAAAGTGGCGAAGATGTACTAGGACCACTGACGACAACACTGGTGGCCTAGAATGAAGAAACCAGTTTCAGAGTTTTTCTCTTGGTGCCTCACATGTCATCAAGTGATGGTGGAGTATCATGTATGAGGAGGCTTAGTTCAGCCTTTAGAGGTTCCAGATTGGAAGTGTGATGGGATATCCAGGGACTTCGTGATAGGACATCCATGTTCATCCAAGAGTCATGATTTTATTTGGATAATCATCGACAGACTCACCATGTCGGCACACTTCCTACAGATTAGATAACATGGTTCAGTAGAGATATTGGGATACCTTTATGTGAAAAAGATTGTGCGGATACATAGAGTACCCTCAAAGATTGTATCTGATCGTTATGTATGTTACATTTCCCAACTATGGAAGGGGTTGTAGGAGGATTTTGGGATGTAGCTTCTTTTGAGCACTGCCTTCCATCCTCAGATGGATGGCCAGACTGAGCAGACCATTCAGACCCTCAAGGATATGTTGCGTGCTTGCATCCTCGACATCAGTCGCAGCTGGGAGGATCAGTTTCCCATAGTGGAGTTTATATACAGCAACAGCCATCACTGCACCTTTGGGATGGCACCTTTCGAGGAGTTATATGACTGAACTTGCAGATCTTTTTTGTGATGTATTGACCCAGGAAATTAAGTACACATGGGACTAGATATGGTATGGGCTACCATAGAGAAAGATCAGGTCATCCAGTAGTGGATTGAGACTGAACATAACAGATAGATGTATTATGCCAATAGGATACGGAGACCTCTAGAGTTTGAGGATGGCACCACGTCTTCCTAGGGGTCTTACCCCGACGAGTTTTGTAGAGATTTGTCTAGGGAGACAAGTTATATTTATGGTTCATCGGACCCTTTTAGGTCCTCAGCAGAGTTGATGAGGTGGCTTACCGCTTAGGTCTTCCACCTTATTTATACCGGGTGCACAACGTCTTCCACGTATCCCATTTGAGGAGATACCTGCACGACCCTTCACACCTCATTGAATGAGGAAAGATGGACATCAACGATGGGGGGATGTTTATGGAAATTTCAGTGGATATTGAGGATCGATAAGAGAGGGTCCTTTGTGGGTGGTCGATACCTCTGGTTTATGTTTTGTGGAAGCTCAGGAACCTCTAAGAGAGCACATGAAAGCACGTGGCTCGGATTTTTTCTCAGTACCACCAAATATTTTCCTAGTTCTTGTGATGTGGCTTTCGGGGATACAAATTCCTAAGGTGGGGAGAATGTAAACTCCCAGATTTTTCCATGTAATTGTTTTTATTATAAGGGAATCTTACAAGTCCTCAAAAAAAGACAGCGCGTGATTTAGAGGCCTGGTGTGCCCAGAATGAATTCTAGAACATTTTTTAAGTATCTTCAGTAAACGTGCAAGCGGTATTTTGTAACTTTTGAACTGGTTCTAGGAATTGAAACCTGAGGACACCGTTGAACTCACAGCCCTGGTATTCTCTTAGAGATACATTCACCTCAACTGTATTAGGATGAGGGTGAAAGTCAGTATTCGTGTTTTTCATGGAAATAAAAATAAAATAAATAACAAACTTTAATTTTATTTTTAAAACTTCCATTTTGAATGTTCATGGATAGTGACCAACCAAGCTATAAAACTGACCATTTTTAATTCATGGTGGTGGTTACCACCCAAACCTCTCTTAATAGGGTAAAAACCTTCATCTCTTCAATTAATTAATTTTTCCATTTAATTGTTCCAGTAGTAATTGTGATAATGTGAATTAAATAGATAAAAATATTTAAATTTGTGGCTACTCATTTCGTTGTGAAAATATTTGTTAAAGGGAAGCCTGGGAATAACACTATAAAAACACTTCCTCCAACGAAGAAGCCCCCAATGAAGATCAAGGAACCAACGCTTGAGGCCGGATCGGAAGCATCTTGTGGGAGAGATGATCACTGACATCACAATCCCCAACGACTTCCCCTTCTTCCTCCGAAATATTCCAACAATCAATCGAGGTATGGTTTGTTGTTTTTGTATACCCCTTAACCATGTTCTTGTCATCCTTCTCAAATTAAGAACATCAATGTCAATTTCTATCATTCTAACATGGAGAGGGCGGGCCAAACGAACATATCCCAACCTCCCTGCATCCTTTTTGAATTCTGACAGTCTTGAATAGATGTTGATATCCCGAGGTGGGTGAGAGAGTCAACGGAATAAAGATCGGGCCACCGGAGCGTGCCTGGTGTCCCAAGGAACGCCACCGGAGACTGTGTCGGCAACCAGAAAGGGTGGGAATCAGGATCTGAATTCGGCACTCCAGCCGACCATGATGGTAGCAGAGGTGTAACTGCACCACTAGAGAAGGGCCACAACCTATCAGTCATCGAGGAGCGAGGGCGGTAGCCGACACATGGTCTGCCATGTGATGGGGGGTGGCGGCGTGTGTCTGCACCACCTGGTGTGAAAGATCCATGAAGCGAGGCCATGGTGATGATGTAGGGATGGCTAACTAGCATCCATCCATTGGTGGACGTGGGTTCTGCGACCACACCACAGAGGAGGAATGGTCGTTTGGACGAAACTGGGCCTCACCAACGGGTCGGGCCACAAAGGTGGTCCGGGCGGCGCTGGTGGTGTGCGCCAGACCCCGTGGGCCAGGTCAGACATCGCAAGTCGGGACAGAGCCAAGGCTAGACCCAAGTCAGGCTAGGTCATCCCAAACTAGGTGCAGTTGGGTCTGGTCGTGTTGGGTCTTCCCGACAGGTCAGGACCAGACCCGAACCCAATTCGACCCTTTTTTTCCTTTTGACCATAACATGAGTTACACGCATCCATTTTTTGACCCGTCTATGGAACCAGAAACCATGGATCAATTTGGTCCTTTAGGTATACCCCACATGAGTTTTGGATAGCGTTGGGGTATGTCTAGGTTGGATCGAAAACAAATTCAACAGGGCCTTGAAGACTACAAGGCCAATAACATACAGACCAGGCGTCTGATAGAAGCACCTTTTGTTGTGTTGAGACCCCTTTTACAAGGAGGTCCTTTGCAATACTTTTTAGTGGGACATAGTTTAAGTTTTTGTATCATCCTATGGCTTGAGTAGTTAACCCTCCATGAATCAATCTATCTTAGTGCGGGAAATCTGTAGCTAGCTGTGACATGAAAAAGAGATCCTATGCGGTCTGTACTTAGGTTTCCTATGTGGGTTTATGATTTGGGATCCTATGTGGGTCTGTGTTCAAGAGTCCCACTTGGATCCACTCGATGAAATCCATGTGAGACGACTGTAGGATCCTACGTGGGTCTTTTATACTATGATCCTAGGTTTGTCTGATGATTTAGAATCCTATGTGGGTCTGCCTCTAAACTGAGTAAGATGATTCATTAGTTACATCTAATCTTCTTTTTACCATACCAAAGTTATACCAGGTGTGATATATATCCTTACCTTTGAGGTATTCTTCTATGTGGTGTTATCTTTGTGGTACTTACCTTTGTGGTGATACCTTTGTGGTATTCTTCTGTGTGGCGATACCTTTGTGGTACTTACCTCTGTGGTGATACCTTTGTGGTATTCTAAAGTGTGGTGAAACCTTTGTGGTGATACATTTTTTTTATACATCTTTGTGGTTTTACCATTGTGGTACTTATCTTTGAATTTGTATCTTCATGGTAATCTTTCCTCCATGGAATAGTTGTGCTTTGGGATTTTGAGTTGGGCCTTGTGTTTCCTCATAAATGAGATGGGTATACATGATAACTTATGTATATGTATGGGAATATACATGAGTAGGGTATACTGTTGTTTCCATGCTTTTTTTATCCTTTGTGTATTTTTGTGAGACCTTGAGGGTCTCAGGGTCCCTACTAAGTATCGTTATACTCACCCCTGCACGGGATATGCCCAAACAATATGGTGTTTGGTGTAGATGACGGACAATGATAACTGAGGATGAGGGTACAAGGATTGGATGTAGCTTGGAGGTGGACATTAGAGGAGTCATATTGCATAGTCGATCATTCGAGATTTGTACCTACCCTCTTGGCAGGATCCTTGGTGGGTGTTCATAAGAGTTGTTTCAGTTTACTTATACTTTTCAGTTCTCTGGTACATTCCAGTTGGGCTTATATTCTGGCCCATTTTTCTTACTGTACATAGTATTTTTACTATAAAATTTATTTGTGGTGTTCTTGGTTGGTTGTCTTTACAGGTTATAAAGGCAATGCTTTCCTAGTTTAAGAAATATTCCTTTTGGTGCTAGTAACAAGCATCTGAACTATAGAAGGTAGACATGGGGTAGTCACAACACAGCCCACAAGGGATGGGTCGTGGTATAATATAACCATAGGAATATTAATATGAACCTTATTAATAGTAACCTCAACCATGTAAGTATAAATAAAATTTAGGCACCTTACAAATGAGAGTGATTAATTTTATATTTAGTAATTAAGTGTTTTTATTTTTGTGAGTAATAAATATTTAATTAAAATTTTTAATTAATAAATTAATTTAAATACAATTACTTTTTATAAAATTTATTCCTAGATAATTATTTTTTCCCTATAATTTTAGTCTAATTTAAGAGACCTTATTTAATTTATGAAATTGTTATAATATGATTTTTAAAATAAAAATTTATAGTTTTCAAGTATATAATAATTTATTTGAAAATTAAGTTTCACATATATAGAAAATTATTTTCATAAAGTGGCTTCCATTTTTTAATTCTACTCATTGAAAAAAAATTATGGTGAATATATTTCTTTTTCCTAAAATACATGAATTTTTAATAAATAATAAAATATGGTTTTTGCAGAAAAAATATATTAGAAGCTAAATACATTATTCTATGAGTCATATTTTATGTAATCACACTTAGTTCTAATTCACATGCACTTAATACATTTTTTACTCAAAATAATAAACACTATTTATTTTCTTGAGAAAAATAATAAAATAATGAATAAGATATTCAAAAATCACCCCTCTCATTCACTATGTAACCCACCACTCACTACTCTAAGCCCTAAAGCTTCTAAAAGTTCTACCAAAATCCTATTATATAGTGTCTCCCCACTTACATAATCTCTTTTTATTTAACAATACCAAAACTGCTTCTCTTACGGAGGTTCACAAGGAAGATAATTCAAGAGGTAAATCCTCTTCCTATTTCCTTTAATTTTATTTCAATTTATACACTTTTATTATTCACACCTCAGCTCTTATATATAACTAATATAAGTATAGTATCATATATATTTTGTAATTATTTTATGTTAATGGATTATCGATCATAAATATATTTACTCTCTCCATCCCTTATTTTAAATATGAAATCATCATCCATGAGGTCACAATTTACAACCATCGTGGATGATGAACCTCCATTATTCTATTTATCTTTCAAGTCTGGTAATGAAATCATTTTTATGGTTTAGAAAAATTATAAAATATGTATTATGTATTATTTAATGTTCTGATGGTAGTATATATACATAATACTAATTCATATGAAAAAACTACTTTTAATAATAGAAATATCACAAAAATAATCTAAATGATTATCACTAATTTTCTATCTAATAACTCATCCTCAAACCATATATCCAAATGACTTATATCACTCTTTGATCTTATTTATGTTTATTAGAATCATATAAATTCAATTCTACCTAATTATTCAAATTCCACATCAACTTCAATACTCATATACAAGTATACCGATCATGAAACCCAATGAATGGAACACTGGTGAGCGATAAAATTATCTCTTTTAACTAAACAAATTCCATTAATAATTTTAATACAATTATATAAATCAAATATATATAGATAATGTAATTCAGTAATTAGTTAATAGATTTAATTTTATTATATATGATGTAAAGGTCATAAAAAAATATCATTTAGACATTATGTAAGGTTTTTCTACTACAACATCATTTTTCTTTCGGGTTAATATTTATCTCTATTAATCAAAATTAAATTATTATGTATTCCTATTTAATCCTAATAAATTCTATTTTAATTTTATATATATTTATTCCAATCATAATCCTTTAGTATTTTATGGGGGGGTTAAATGTCTTATAATGATCTTTCTCAATCCATCCTGATAAAAAATCCTGATTCAAGAGAACTTCTAAAATTCATACATATTTTCAAGTGTACTCTATAATATTTTTTATGACAAAATAATTTTTCTAAAACCACTCATTTAATCAGTGAAAAATTTCCTAAGATAACTTTTGGTTTTATGCAATGATTTTTCTAAAAGAACTGTTATTTCTAAAGTAAATTTTTATATCTTCTAAAATTTCATCAATGATTTCATTGGTGTATTTTTGTCTATTTTAACACCTATGTTGAATTTTATGAATTATTGAGGTTAAGTATCTTATTTTTATCATCCACCATATTTTATTTAATTATTGGTGAATAGTTTGACTAAGGATGTGCTATCTTGATTCCATTCACCATACTAATCATAATGGATAGTAATTATGTTTTCAGATTGGGGAATAGTATTTACAATGCATATGTATATGATGTATAAGTTTAACCACATTCATATGAGGAGTTAATTGAGATTATATAGTGATGGGTGGATCCCTCTATATCCCCTCAAGGCATCGGTAGGTCTCATTAGAATAAATAATGTTGGGTTTTGGCTGAGGCCTTACTATGGTATTTTTAGATGCCATGGTCGAGGCGTGTACAATATGATTCAGATGTCCAACATTACGCATTCCCTCATTATGTTATTATTAATTGATATACCATGTGATTATTATACTAATATAATATCAATGGTTATGATACATTATTTTATGATAATTTATATGGACTTATTTAATCATCTTTCATTCCTACCATATTTTGCTCAAGTGTATTTTTAAAGGCATGTATTTTTAGTTCTTCACCATTCCTTATTTTTATTTTTATGATAAATTATAATTTATTACTAACCCTTACTGGGAATCTAAGATCAAACTATTCATATCTTTTATTTTTCTCAAGTTTTGAATATGGTTATTATGAATGACTTGAAAAGATAATATAAGAGTTGTAGATGTTTCCAATGAATTTTCTATTATGTATTTAATTTCATGTTTTAATGTTGAAATTATGTTTTTTATTGTTTTCCAAAACTATTAAACTATTCATTACTTAAGGATAGAAATTTCTTATAATAATTCGAATGTGTTAATATAAGTCACTAACTCAGGGAAACTAGGTTCGGGGTCTTTATAGTTGGTATCATAGGATGTTTAGTTGAATCCTTAAAAACTAGATTTATAAAATTTAGATCGTGGAAAATACCCCTAAGAAATACATTGAGGTTAATCATATAGTAACATCATCGAATTTGGGTACGGTATATATAATATGGATCTTTATAATAAAGACATCCATTTCTAGATACAATATTTGGACGTAGTTCTAGCATATATGTACCTAGGAGTAACAACACCATCAAGGTTATTTTTCACTAACTATGGGTAACCTAGTACATGATAATAGGCCTTACTCTGCACCTTATTTGACACTCTTGGGGGATATTCTTAGGATAATTCACATTTTATTTACAAACCATTATGAAGGATTTAATTGAAAATTTCTCTCCAAAAAACATGCTTATAATTATGGGATTAGATGTGCAATGGACATAAATTTTAGTTATGTATTTTACTAGTTCGACATTATAAATTTTGATTCATAACATAATTTAGTGTATTCCATTATTTAGAGATTTTTCCTAGTGGTTGGAATTGAAACTTCATGAATACATGTATCCAATGTAGGGATTTCCATCCTATGAAAATAATGATGTTTGTTCTAAATCTATGAATGGTGTTGAGCTATTTATAACTATATTGGGAATCCTAACTTTGGTTATGAGAAATAAAATTACCTCTATGGAGAATCTAGATCCATAATGTGGAGGAGCTATGTTAGACCACCTTATGTGACAAGAGCCTTCATCTGTCAATGGGGAGAAAAACCCATTCATAGCGGATTAGTGGATAAGTTCCTTAGATAAGATATTTATCTCTTTAGGATTCAATTAAAGGGATAAAGTTATAATGTATTTTTATCATCTATCAAGAGATGTATATCTATAGTTTTTATTAATTAAAGAAATGAAGGGGTGAAAAAATTGAAGAAATTAAATAGAGGGAATATAAGGAAATATTATTATAAAAATAAATTCCTCAATAACAGCAAGTAGATATAGAGTTTCAATTATTGTGATTGAAACCAAAAGTGGATGAAAACATTGTGAAATATGAAACCAATTTTACATGGAAAGAAATGAATGTTTTAGACTATATACCAAATCTGAGGAGAAATATTGATCTATTATTTGTTGGATTAAAACCATTTCTCTAGTGGGAACAGGTTTCCCAAACATTCTCAACATAAGAATATATAATCTCATGTCAAATAAATAGAGGGAAATAATTATCTATGCCTTATGACATTAAAGGTAAGTAAGATAAGAAGTGGGTGATATAGGAAAGAATGGATAAAGGGAATAATTGAAAGAGGATTTTTGAAACATTTGATACATGTTCAATGAAACACCACAAAGCCTCTATAATTAAAAATAGAGTATATTAAAAATGTGGAGAAATATTCCATCAATCTCATGATTGAAAAGAAAATAAATTAGCTACCAATTTTTTATTCTAAAATTATAAAGATATGAGATATTATTCTAGTGATTGTCCTATGATTCATGGAAACATTACCTAAATAAGGACAAGGGATAGAAGCCAAGCATATGTGATCACAACTGATGAGGTTGAATTTCCTAATGAAGTGTTGGTGGGTACATTAATCCTTACCTCAAACATATCCAATGCTTAGTTTTATTCTATATTTTTAATTTTTTTATATCTTCCCATTTTTTCTTTAAAAATTGTACATATTAAATTTGATTTAATAAAGGGTTTGTTAGTATAAAATCTTAAGGGATGTATAATTGCAAAACATATGTGTCAATAATTTCCCATTATGACACATAAACATGATTTTATTAATCATCATATCCTTTTTCCCATGATTTACATTGATATAATTCTTAGAATGAATTGAATTTCAAGTTATGATGTAAAAATCTATTACAAGAATGAGGAAGATACATTTTTTGATAATCATGTAGAATCCCTTGTCATTATAGTAGAAACCTAATCATTTAATTCTTATCTAGATCCACCCCTAATATCTCTATTGAATACAATTCATGGGGAGGAAGATAAAAAATACTTATAGGTGAGGAAAGAAATATTAAAATAGCGGATCTACCAATTTTGAAAGAATACATTGAGGTATTTCCAGAGGATTTACCGATACATCCACTAGATTTTGAAATTCACTTTTCTATTTATTTAATTCTTGATTTGAGGACTATATCAAAGATTCCTTATATAATGTCCCCCATGGAATTAGAATAACTAAATAAATAACTAGATAAATTGATTAATAAATGATTTATCCATCCTATTGTTTCTCCATTTGTATCCCTTATTCTCGTTTCCATAAGAAATATAGATCCATGTGGTTTTTCAATGACTATTGTGAAATCAATGCTATTATAATAAAGGAAAAATATACCATGCCTCTCATTGATGATTTATTTTATCATCTTCGAAGGGCCTGATATTTTGCAATGATTGACATTCAATCTGGATATCATCAATGTTTTACGAGGAAGGAAGATATTCCAAAGATAGAATTTTAAAGCAGGTATGAGAATTATGATTTTATAGTAATAAATTTTGGATTAACTAATGCACCATCTATTTTTATGGATCTAAGGAATAGTTTTCTCTAGGAATATCTTGATGAACTTTTTGTAGTATTTATGGATGATATCCTTGTATTCTCCAAATGTTGTGAAGATCATGAGAATCACTTGTGCATTATTCTAAATATTCTTAAAAGAAATGAGTTATATCATATGTTTATCAAGTGAGAATTATGGCTTCAAATATTTTCTTTTCTTATCTATATTGTCTCTAAGGATGGAATCTAAGTTAATTTTCCAATGAAAAATAATGATTACGAATGGACTACTCTAATAAGCATAACTTAGGTACATTGTTTTACTGGTTGAGTAGGATATTATCAGTGTTTCATTCATAAATGTTTCCTGATTTTCTAACCCATTACCCAATCTTAATCATAAAGGGGATAAGTTTGAATGTATAATATAATGTGAATAATGTTTTGAAGAACTTAATAAGTGGTTAGTGAATGCTCCAATATTGACTCTACCATTGGGAAATGTTGGATTTTAGATTTATAGAGATGCATAATAGAATGGAATTGGTTGTGTTTTTTTGTAATATGATAGATTTATTTATTATGCATCAAGGCAGTAAATAATTTATGAAAAGAAAAATAAAACTCATTATCTTGAGATATAAATTATAATATTTTCTCTGAAGATATGGAGAAATAATCTCAATTGTTAAAGATGTGGAATATATTTTGATCACATGATCTTGAAATATATCATCTCATAGAAAAAATAAATATGATGAAAAAGTGAGGTATTGAGCTACTAAGGATTATGATTGTTCCCTAAACTACTATATAAGAAAGGAAAATAAGGTTGTATCTACATTGATAATGAAGGATCATATAGTTCATAACAAAAAGAGGATTGATAATGATCTTAGGTTCATGGATAGAGTGAGGTTGGATATAAAATTATCAAAGAATTTTTATAATTATTACATTTTCAATTGGTTGTCCAACCATATTTATTAGAATGAATTAAATTATTTCAATCTAAGGATTAGAATATTCAAAACAAAATTAAATCTTGGAATGATTTATTTTTACCGTATTTCTTATGTGAGGATGGGGTTCTAAATTTTGGGAGAATGTTATGTGTTCCCCTCATAAATAAGATAAAAAGGGGTAATTGGATTATTCTATTAGTTAAAATTTATCTGTACACCCTTGTAGCACTAAAATGTATAGAGATTTGAAGGAATATTTCTTGTGGGACAACATGAAGCATGAAATTATTGATTATGTATCAAGATGTTTAGCCTGTCAATAGGTGATGAAATAAATACAACATCCTAGAGGATTAATGCAACCTCTACCTATTCCTACAAGGAAATTATATGACATAACCATATATTTTGTCATTATATTTACAAAAGCTCCAAGAAGAAATGATGCAATATGGGTTATTATTAATCGACTTACCAAATCACCACATTTCCTCACAAAAAAAATAGGATTTTCCACTAGAGAGCCTTTCCCAACTCTATATTAATGATGTTTTATAAATTAATGGAGAACCTCTCTCAATTTTGAATGATCATGATCCATTCTTTACATCGAAATTCTAGAAAAGTATCCAGAAATCATTGGATTCTGAGCCAAATTTGAGGACTTCTTATCATCCTCAAACTAATAAAAAATCAGAAAAGATGATCCAAAATTTAGAAGACATGTTGATATTTTTAAAAATTGACTTTCAAGGAAAGTGGGATCATTATTTACCTTTGGTATAGTTTTTATACAATAATACTTTCCATTCAAATATTCAATTGGAACCATATGAAGCATTGTACAAAACGAGATGTCATACACCAATATGTTGCAATTAAGTTATTAAATGGAAGTTCGTAGGTCTGGAGCTTGTTGAGGAAACAATAGTAATGGTATTAAAAATTTAGATACATATCAAAGTATATCATATTAGGCAAAAGAGATATGATAATAATCTAATGAAGGATTTTTAATTTCATGTATGAGATATTTCTTTATTAAAAGTTTCTCCATGGAAAGGTGTTATAAGATTTTGGAAGAAATAAAAACTAAGCCCCATGTAAATTGGTAATTTTGATATTCTATAAAAAATTAGCGTTTTGGATTATCATTTGGTAATGACACCAGGACTTTCTAAGGTACACAATGTGTTTTATATCTCTTTGTTAAGAAATTACATGTCAGACCAAACACATATCCACACATTGGAAGGTATAGAATTGGAACATGCCTTATCTTACTATAAACTGCCTACTCGGATTCTACACACTAAAGAATAGGTGTTGAGGAATCAGAATACATGGTTGGAAAAGGTATATTGGATGAATCATAAAATTGAGGAGGTGATGTGGGATCCTGAGGAACTTATGATGAAGACCTACCCAAATATTTTTATGATGTAACATTTTGGAAATTTTTTAGGATGAAATATTTGTATAGGGAGAATAATTTAACACCCACAGGTTTTACAAATAAAATTAATATAAAATGTAATGCATGAAACACTGAGTCTCAATGAAATAACACTTTGTTATTATAAACTAACCATTAAACATTATTCTTCCACCTATGTGTTATGAATTTTTAAAAACAGACACGCGCAGTTGTGATTAGTAAGATATTTAGAGTCTGATCGGATCAACTTATTTTTTTGGTGAATAGTAACCTAACACTAATCAATAGTAATGTAATCTTATGATTAGTAATATAACCATTATGAATAGTATCCTCACCCATGTAAGTATAAATAAAATTTATTCAAATTAAAAATGAGAGTGAATATATAAATAAAAGAAATAAATAAGTGTTGTTATTTTTGTGAGTAATAAATATTTAATTAAAATTTTAAATTAATAAATTGTTTTAAAAAATATTAATTTTCATAAAATATATTTCAAAATAAAAAATAGGTCTTATAAATTTAGGATAATTTTATAAGAACATAGTTAATTTATGAAAATGTTATATTATCAAATTTAAATATAAAAACTGTAATTTTCAAATAAATAATGATTTTATATAAAAATTAAAATTCAGATATTTATAAATTTTTTTAAAAAAAAATGGAGTCCATTTTTTAATTCAACATGTCAAAAAATGGTTATGGTGAATGTTTTGGATTTTTCTGAATTACATGAATTTTTTGGTGAATAGTAAAATATGGTAATTTACGGTATAAATACATTAGAAGCTAAATATACTATTTATTGAGTAATATCTTATGTATAAACACATGGTTAAAATTCACATATACTTATTACTGCTTTTGGTCATAATAATGAACTATATTACTTGTCTTGATCAAAATAATAAAATAATGAATAAAATATTCAAAAATTACCCATAACCACTACTATGTAACCCACCCCTCACTTTTCTATGCCTTGAAGTTTTTCAATGTACTATTAAAATCCTCTTCACTATTCTATCCCCATATCTAGGGGATCCATGTCTTTCTAAAAGATCAAAACCCATTCCTTTAAGGCGGTTCTCCTGGAGGTTAATTCAAGAGGTAAATCCTCTTCTAATTTCATTTAATTTCATTTCAATTTATTCTCTTTTATTATATTCTCCAAACCTCATTTGGGAAAATGATCCTGATAACACTAGTATCATCTGTATAATGGATTTATTTATTGTTAATGGATTATCCATCATCAATCTTCTTGTTCTGTCTCTCTCTCTCTTTTAAAAATGATATCATCATCTAGGATGTGTCGATTTACAACCTTCATGGACGACAAAACATAGTTCATAAATTTATCCATAAAGTATGGTCATGAAACAATTTTTATGGTTAAACCAGAATATTAAATATGTATTATGTCTTATTTAATGTTCTAAAACCAGTATATATACACAATAAAATTTCATACAACAAAACTAATTCGTATAAATCAAAATATCACTAAAATAATCCAATTGATTATCACCAATGTTCTATCTAATAAATCATCTTCATACCATATAAACAAATGAATTATATCACCATTTAATATTATTTATTTTAATTAGTATCATATAAATTAAATTGTGTATATTTATACCAATTCTACATGAACTTCCATAAACATATACAATTATACTGATAAAGAAACCCAAGGAATGAAATGCTCTTGAGCGATAAAATTGTATCCTATAAATCATCCAAAATTACATAAATGAACTTAATAAAATGATAAAATATCCTAATAAATGATTTTAAGGTAATTAATTAATTAATTATTGGATTTAATTTGATTATCAATGTCATTAAATTCAATTGAAAAACCCACTCTGACACAAGGTAAGGGTTTTCTACCTGAAACTCCTTTTCTTTTTGGGTTACAATTTGTCTCTTTTAATCCCAATTAAATTATTAATTATTATCAGTTACTCCTAATAGAATCTGTTTTAATGTTCTATATATGTGTTCCAACCATAACCCTTACTTATTTTATGGGTAGTTAAATATTTTATATAGATCTTTCTCAACTATTCCCAATAAACAAGCCTGATTCAAGGGAACTTCTTAAATTCTTACCTATTTTCAAGTGCACTCTATAATATATATTAAGTCCCAATTATTATTATGAAACCACTCATTTAATCATGTAAAAACTAAATTATTTAATTTATGTTTTAATTAAGGTATTTTTTTCAAAAGAACTGTTCTTTTAAATGTAAAAGTATATATCTCTCAAAAATTCATCAATTATTTTATTATAGTATTTTTTTCTATTTCAACACCTATATTAAATTTTATGTCTTATTGAGGTTATTGTATTATGTTTATCAAACAAAATATAATATTAAATAGTTTTTGATCAGTTTGATTGTGGTTGTTCTATCTTGATACCATTCACCATACTACTCAAAATGGTTAGTAATTATGTTTATAGATTGGGGACAGTTATATATATTGCATATATACATGATGTTAATGTTTAACCCAATTAATATGAGGAATTCATTGGACATATAAATTGATGGATGGGGCCTCTATTTCTTATTGATGTAATCGTATGTCTGTTGAGACCAAACATAACAGTGTTTTGGCTGAGGCCTTACCCTAGTATTTTCTGATGTATTGTTCTAGTCTTTGATAATATGTTTCTAAAGTCTGACATTATAAATTCCCTAATTAATGTATTAATAATTGATAAATCATGTTATTATTATAATTTTATAATATTAATGGTTGTGTTACATTATTTTATGATCATTTATATGGCCTTATTAAATCATCATTCATTCCTTCCATATTATGCTCAAGTGTATTTTTAGAGGCATGTGTTTTTAGTAGTTCACCATGCCTAATATTTATTTTTATGATAACATATGATGTGTTACTTACCCATAATGAGAATAAATTCTCAAACCTTTCTTACGTTTTATTTTTTCCTATTTTTTATCCTGAATATTATGAATGAATTTTAGGGATTATAAAGGATTCATAGATGTTTCCAATTCAATCGTTATTTTGTATTTCATTTCATTATGTAATGATTAACATATGTTTTTATCTTTTTATCCAAAACTACTAAACTATTAATTCTTTTGGGATACGAAATTTTTGTAATCATTCCAATTTATTAATATAATGAATTGGATCTAGGAAACTGGGGTCTGGGTCATTAATATGGCTGCTCAACTAGAAATATCTCAGGTTTATCTATCTCAAAGAACATCTCAAGTAATAGAATATGAATCCATTCAAGGGTGAATTTATATACAAAGAGACGAAGAATTACCACATCCATAAGATGTTCTCACTAAATTGTATAGGCTAATTTGAATCATGGAATTAACTTAATATTAGATAAACAATATTGAACAATCTATTTTATATACAAATAGATGAAGAATTAACATATCCAGAGGATGTTCTCACTAAATTGTCTAGGATAATTTGAATCATGGAATTGACTTAGCATAAGATAACCAACATTGAACAATACATATCCCATTTCAAACCATATGGGAATTTATGTTATTTTTTTCAAATGGAAGGGCTCTAATATGTAGATTACCCTCCTCATTGGCATTTTATAAGAAGAAATAAAATTTTCATTCCCCTTTATTCCATGAGATTGTTTAATTTTTTACATATCCATCACATTCACAATGAATCTAACAATAACTTATAAGGTCGCATGAGTCATTATTGGTGTGATAAACAAGATTCCAATAAATTATTTTTCATTTTTATGATAATTACAACTATTTTAATTATTTTTATGAGGATAACATTTACGTTGTAAATCTATTCATCCCAAAACACCATACACTAGTACAAGAACTAAATCTCAATCCAATCATGTAGTGAATTGCAAAATATTAGGGGATGAATGTTTGGGATAAAAAAATTTAGCAATCATCACCAAGGATCATGGTTTTGGAAATCAGGATGGTGTGATTCTATGGCTTTGATATTCCCAACCAATGTGCAAGGGGTATGAGGGTAAAACACTAATGGTGTTAGAATTCTACCTGATTAATAGGAAAGTAGAGAAAGGTTAAATTGGGACCACCAAAAATCATTCCACAAATGGAGGTTGTTGAAATGAGGATAAATTTTAACTATTAATGCATGGTTTTCATAACCATTTTGTTAAAGATGTCTCTTTTGTGATGTATTCCCAATATAGGAGATGATCATATTTTTTCAATGCAGTATCACCATAGGGTAGTTCATTAAAAGGTGATTGTGCTATATCAACAGAGGTGTGTACCTGGAATGGGAAGTGAGCCTATTTTATTCACGCATTATCATTTTAAGGGAGCCCATTTGTAATTAAATGATGGGTGTTGATGTAATCAAAGGGTAGATAATGTTCATTGATGAAGGATAATAATTATCATGAATAGTTAAAATACTCTGGGCTACACCATCATTCTATAGTATTATCAACGGGAGCATACCAAATAGAAAGAAAGAACACAAGCCCTTAGAGAATGTCAAAATTAAAACATGGTTAAATTCATGTGATAATGTATTGATTGAGATTTAATAAAGAGGTAAATGGTCTCCTAGGTCAATAAATTTAAGTTCATATAGATTTGATCATTTTTTGTTCCTTTTATGTTCATGTATCCAAGACAAAAGGGTGTTGGGAATTGAGGTCATACATCTTGGGCCAGGACAAGTGAGACTACTAACTAGGAAGTGGGAAACCCAATGGAAATAGTATGATATTATTGTATCTAACACCAGCATAATGAGACTCACCAGTGGGAGATAAGTAAAGGGTTGTCACAAACATTATCTTGAACTAATGGGTTTAGTGGGATTGATAGAATAATTTTAGTTAAAAATTATAAGAATTTTGGAACCTGTAAATATTTTTTTACCTTTACTTTTTCCCAAGTCATATAAGTGTCTTGGGAAGTGGAAGACTAACCTTTTCACAAGATACCACTTGTAGGATTTCAACCTGATATAATTTTTCCCCTTTTCCCATTTTAGTATTGGTTAATGTGTGTCATTCCATGATCATGATGTTGAAGCCTATGTGGAACAAAATGTGATTTAAACCCAATTTGAATGGAGTTTCAAGAATTCTCAAAGCCTAACATAAATTACATTTAAGGGGGAACCCATAGTTTATGGTTGTAGTAATTATACCACCTCCATCTAAACTTCATATTTACATGGTGTGTAAAGAGGCACTATAGTTTTATATTAGAATACGAAGTTACAAAACATAGGATGAGTGATGGAGGGAATACGATTGGGGCTAAAATAGGGGATCCATGAATCCCCATATATCACATAGAAATTGGAATTAAGACATACATAGTTTTAAAATGTGGTGTGGTAGGTGACTGGAACCAGAAGGGTTTCCCTCTCAATTAAGGGCTCATTGTGTTATGTAGCTTGAATTCATATGATGCGGGGAATAGTATTTATTTTAACATCATGCAATGAAGACAAAAAAAGGGAAAAATTATTATACTAAACACCAAGTTAGACACAAACTATATGTTGATTTAGGGACAATGGGCCAATATGGATTAAGTTCAATTTCACAATTCTTAGACCAGAAGGTTTGACATGGCCTATTTATCTAGAGAATATCATATCAAAAATGAATGGATGATACCAATAGGGGTCCAAAAAACTTGAAACCAGAATATGTGATCTCGTGGAAAGTGGAGAACATGATTTAGGGTTGTATTCATAGATCATCACAAAATTTTTATGGTTAAGCTTCTTGGACCAAAAAGTGGGGGTTGCTTCCAGTTTAAGGTCATATGGAATGGACCATAAATGGGATGTTCTAAAATATATTTGTGGTATGAAAATAGTATAAAAAGGATATCAAATAATTCATATAGAGTCCTCTAACCAAAAAGAATATTTTAAATTAGAAACACATTGTTTAAGGTCGTAAGTCTTGGACCGGAAGGGGGTCCAACTTGGGGATGTTTGAGCATTTCGATCATGTGGAAGAATACAATTCCAAGACTCCTAATCCCAAATGATCAATGATTGGTGTGGAAAATATTATGCCATAATTGAACTCCCATGTTACATGAGAGAACATCATAGGGGCTAAGAAAATCTGACATGGGAGGGCCCCAACAAAATCAACATGCTAAATCTAAAAGCGAGAATGCATAAAAGGCCAAAATTTATGGTGATAAACTCCACTAAAACAAAGGGATATGGATAGGAATTAAATAATAAATTCCAGTATCTATGCCCTAATAGGAATGACTAATGGGTTTGAAAATAAATTTTTCCTTGTTTGATATGAAAGTTCCACAACTGCACCATTCAAGGATGGGGGGAGAAAATACCGAATCTACTGTTGACAATGTTTGAAACATGGGAACCATCACATTAATCAATAACTCCCATAAGTGGTTTTCTCTTAAATGGATGAAATCCTATTTTGGGCACGTTCCATCACCATAGGGGATTCTGTTTTGACTAGGTGGATGATGAGGATCCAAATCGAAGAAGAATCAATGTGTGGAGGTGAATGTGAAGGGATGTTTGGGGGGAGATCAACACTCTATGTGTCCAAGTACATGGAATGAGAACATTAAAAAGTTATATTATAAAATTTATTCATATGTAAAATCCATGAAATTTATCAGTGGATGAGTTGTTACTGGAATATGATATTTTTTCATATCAAAATATCCCATAACATTGGGAATCAATCCATATGTAGTTCTGGAATGTATCACTATAGGATACCAGGGCTGGAAAGGGAGGCCCTATTAAGAGAGGGTCAAATAATCATGATGTTTTATGTAATGTTTTGGGTATGTGGAGCATATAGTTTAGCATCATGTGGTAAGGATTTTAAATGTGCATTTTAACATCATTTGACAAGTTCAATGTGTCATACAGTTTAACATCATATGACAAGGATGGTGTCTTATGGTTTAATGTCATGTGACTAGGAAATAAGTAGGTTATATAATGTACTAATTGAGGAACCCAGAATTGGAAGGAGGATTCAGGCGATCTCCATCCATGGTGAATAATGGGTATGAACCATTGGAGTAGTCATTATTTATAATGTAATTTTCCTCCCATTCGACCTCCAGATTTGGTGGATTTTTATTAAGTATCATTGGAATCCATAATTCCAATACAATTTCACCCTAATTGAAGGAGTGAAGAAATATTTTTTGTTGAATGCTCATGCTACCTAGTATTTATTCATTTATATTTTGTGTAGTACTTGCAGACTACATTCATTAATGGATTCTAATTAGTCCAAGCTAACTTCATCTCTCCTATATATCATTTACTAATTGTAAATAACCATATATAGTAATTGTAGCTGAACCATTTTGGATAACACAACTTTCTTTAATTTCATTAGGGTGTAAGGTATTTATTGGATAGAATTATGGGTCATCATCTGATATTCCCATTGTGTATTATTGATATTTTTAGTCCAACTCTTTTCTTACCCACCATCTTCTATAGGATATTAGAGAGGTTTTCGTTAATTTCCTTATTTCCCCATTATCCCACACATTATATAAATAAGAAGTATTGGACCCGATGTTTTGAATGTTGTATAACTTATTTATCTCATTTTATTGAAATTTTTTGTTGTTGTTTATTATAATGATGTGTCAAATTTTGAATTGATGGATGATATGGAATTTTAGAATCACAATCATCGGCCTGGTCTTGAATTCATGACGGGGGTGTCTTATGCACACATTAATAATAATTTGGTGGAAGTATGGATGACCATCACTATTGAGATTTCATTGGGGGATAGGGTCTTATAGGATCAATCCTCCATATAGAATGAGGCTAGATGTACTTGGTTTCATGGATAAAATATGTGGATGATGAATAGAGTTGTCAATGATGTTGTGTGAAAAAACATTATTGGTGAAGTAGCAGTTGTTATGAAGCACATTGGGAAAAAATTAACCCAATATTCTAATCTGATGAGTGAGATTTAACACTACCAGATGGGCCCCACAAGACCTAGTGTGGACTTCTTGTAGGGCCTAGGAAACCTCCTTTCCATGGTTGCAATTGAGTATGATTCTATCAAATAAACATCGACAAATATATTTATATAATTTAGGGATATCCTAGAGTTTCAAATTCACTACCCACTAATAGATCCACTCATGATAGTCTTTATCTGATGGGAGGGTAAAATTGTTGGAGGTTCTCGAAGATGGGAGTCATCCACTTAGGTGATTCATTGACTACAGAAGAATTTTTGGGCCTTGTTGTGAAGGTGTTTGCGCAATGTTGGTTTACATATCTGTCCTCATAATTGGATGTGATGAGGGAAATGAATCTTTCATGTGCCATAAGAATAACCATGTTCACTTGGTCATTCACATAGAGGGATATGACCAAGATTTCAAATGCATCCACCAAATCATTCTATGACTGAGGAACATGACTCACCATTGGATGAGAAGGGAACTAGTACATTATTTCATGATTTTATTCTAGTAAGGGAATGAACTCATTGTTTTTTATAATGTATTATGAATTGATCATATTGATGAAAATATTTGTGTCACCCATCACATATAATTATAGATCCTTGATTTATAAGTATAACTCAATACCGGTTATATGTTCTTGATACACGAAATCATTTTTTACAACATTATGATAAAAATAACAATTATAGAATGAGGCTTATAAGGGGGTGGTCAGTAAAATACCATGGAAAACCCTATTGACTTTGCGGTTGTTTTGTCTTCTCCTGGTTGGGTACCGTGGGCACCTTTAAAGTGGATCAGCCAGTATAGAACAACCTGATCAATAAATGGGATGGATTTATCTAGAATATTTATATCCAAGGGTTTACCTTCATATGATAGATGTGCATCCATGAAATATATCAGTTCATTGAATGTGAAATCTTTCTCATGATGAATCCTGGTGTTAAAATAGTACATAATTATTGTGAATAGTGCCAATTTTCTAGTTATTATGGAGTTGTTGAGGATTTAAATTAGTGTATCTAGAAAAGGTACTAGCTTAATATTATGATGACACTAGTAGTGATATAATTTTAGAACCATAAATAAAAAAATTCAGACAACACTTCTTGATGGGTGATTATATTTTCTTTGTATCATATAACACATGACTAAGGTTGTACATGTTATTTTTCCTACCTTTATTATTCTCTTAATATAATAGTTCACTAAGTTATTATTCTATGGATATCAAATAAATAACGAGATCCTTCCCTATTATAGGTGGCATCATAATTGGATGATATAGCAGATATTACTTGATATCATCAAATGAGTTCTGGAATTCATTATCCTACTAATAAGTGTTACCATTCTTCATGATCCGTGAAAGGGGATTAAATTTTCTATCTATGTCAGATATGAAATTTTTTATATTGGATAGGGGACCCTATAGGCCTCGTAACTCCCAGATATTGAATGGATGAGAAATTTTAATGATGGACTTGATCTTCTCTAGGTTGATATTTATGCCTCTATATCTAAAAATGAATCCAAGGTACTTCTTAGAGGTGACCCTAAATGCACACTTCATGGGATTAATTATTGGGTTATAATATCATAGAGAGTGGGTCATATTCTCAAGATCCTTGATATTTCCCTATCATTGATTGTATTTTACTAAAAAATCATCCATATAGGACTCCACTAGTTTCCCAAGGAGATACATGAAGCTATGATTCATGGAATAATGATAAGTGTCTCTAATATTCTTCGTTCATAATGGCATTAATTGATTAAAAAATGATACACGAGGCACCATAAAATCATTGGATTCTTTATCCTTGGGGTCCGTCCATATTGGATTATACCTAGAATACCCATCGATGAAGGATGTATCTTATAAGATGGATGTTGCATCATTCATCAACTCTATCACTGGAAAGAGGAATTCATTTTTTAGATAGACGAGATTGAGGTACTGGGATCCAATTAAGACTCTATTTTTTCTTCCAAATGGGGATGATTATGGCCACCTACATTGGATAATATACTTGAATTAATAATTTGACCTTGATGTTCTTATCAACATTGACACTAACCATAGCTCTATTAGAGGGGTGCATATTTATAGTATCCTATTTGAATCCATGGTGGCCAATGCAGAGGCCAAATTAGTGGAATGTAACCTATGAATATTAACCATGAATTTCTTTCAAGTTCGAGGAAAACACATCACGTTGTATCTTTATGGAATCCATAAATGTATACTATTCATCTAGATACATGACTGTGATAATTATTATCAGACTTAGATCATCCCTGGTGTCGATACTTGCTTGAGCTAATTCACTGATCATGGTGTAGTATCCTACTTGATGGTTAGAGAGAATTTATCTAAATTCTATTCATCACCAAAGGAATGAATATTGGTGTAAATAGATGTTTCTATGAGAGCTACAGATCGCAAGGTGGTGTTCTCATCTACTTAAATAAGGGAGGAATCCATAACAAGGGATTCCAAATCTATGGAGACCATGGTGAAAAAAATTGACAATCCAATCCCACGTGGTTTCTAATGTTGAGGTACACATTTTATATTGAAACAATGATGATTGTGTTGACTTATATCATGTTAACCCTACTCATCATAAGAAAATATTTTTGCACCAGTAGGTGAAAATAGAACATACCTCCTATAAAGTGATGGGTTTGGATCTTTTTATTATCAAAAATTCCTTCCTTTTCTTGTAATATATGGTAATATGTGAGAATTAATTATTTATGGGAATGATGAAATGGTTCCAAAGTATTTGGATTGTTTTTTCCAACCAATGGATTATTATAATGAAGTTTTCCTTCAAATATACCTATGGTTCTATCAAGGTAGTTTTCAAGCCATTTTACTTATTAGTGAACTAAAACCCATATGAATGGGGTTTCTTTTCATCCCAGTTTTAATAGCATGTATCAAGGTAGTGATATTAAAATAAGGTAAATTGGACTACATCACCATGGAGTACCCCTAATCAAATATTAATGGATTATTTGATGCAAACATGGTATAAAGAGGTAAATTCTATATTATGATGAATCTAGGGCCTTCTCAGCAGTTCCTCATTGTCATATTCATGAAAGATAACAATGATCTATGTGTTCAATACTATATCACCAAATCCAGACTCCGACCAAGTCATTATATGTGAATTTTTATCATTTCTATCATATATTTCGATTTTCATATTGGATGGGATCAAAATTTCCTTCGAGAGCCCCAGATTATTGAGTGTTTGGGTTGAGAAAAAATTGATCATACAAATAGTTCCTATAGGATAAAAATACATTTACATATGATTAAACCATCTTGAAATGTAAAGTAGGCATATGTTCCTTTAATGGTGTCACCCTCATCTACCTTGAATAATGATACGATATCTTTGAACTCTTCTCATTAATTTATTCTCTATTCAATATGAATCAATAAAATCTTCGTTAGTCCTGAACTAGAGAGGGATCTTCAGGGCTTCGATGAGATCCTCATGGAACTTCTTTGACATTTGGAGTGTGTCAAGGATAGATAGTCATACTCATATAATGGAGATGTATTTTAACACATAATACCACCATTAAAAGGGCAATATTCGTTCCTCCTGATGGTATCTCCCTAATATGAAGTGTGGTCAGCAATGTTGGTTGAGGCACTAAGGCTTGATTTGTGATTTTCATGTCTGGATATTGGTTGGATGGATTAGGTTGAGCAATATTATTTCATGATCAGGGCATTTCCAGCAATGGATGGGTGATAGGATGTTTTGAATGATAATTGTGATCAACCAACCTAGTAATTTGAGGGAGTGTACCATATAATGTGTCATCCAATGATAGTTATAGATGATCATGAAGTAACAGATTATTCTAAATTTAGAAGCATGGACCATCATTTCATGGGGATTGGAATAGCAATTATTCTTTATATAATGACATATTCCACTGTAATTATGGCATCAATCAAAGGTACTTTAAGGGTCCAAGTTATTCTATTTAACCACTATGTTTAGTGAAATGGTTCAAAAACCAAAAAACATTACAAACAAATCATAATATCTTTCTTCTTTAAGAAAATACTCATTTTTTGGATGAATTATTGGACCTTCACCCAATTCAGCCGTATAGAATTAGTGATATTAAAATATAATTTCAAAATTGGTGGTGAATCCTAATTTATTCTAAATTTATAAAGGTGGTTTTTCCAAAACCTGTGTAGATGTGAATTTTATTTGATAACTAGATGGGGCATGGAAAATAAGAAGGATTGGTTTTTTCAACTATACATAGATAATATAAAAGTCTTGAGTGACCATATTAAGAGATAGCTACTCATCAAACAACAATGATCCTTTTCAATGAACATTCTTCTATTATCTAGAGACTTTTTCATCTCTATCTATGGTGGTATAGACACATGCCACCTATGTCAGGGTATCGTATAGATTGACCAAAACATGGTCTACCTAGTCCAAAGGATAGTATTTTATGTTCATCCCTCTATGATTCTTTTTTCAAGGATCTTTTGGTAGGGATATTAGTTGGAATAATGTGTTATCCCAACCTGTTGGGGCTTGTGGGCCACTAGAAAATTCAAGTGGTTATTTTATATGGAACAGATAAAGTAACATGGGACTAAATAATCCTTAAAGAAGTATACCCCATTTTTTCAATCAATAAAGGGAACTTTTGGTGCTTTACCCTAGTGTGGGTCTTGGGAATCATTCTCATGGTGTGGATGTACTTCTAGTGGTCTGTTTTATGGAGTCTCCTGAAGTTTAATTGGATGATCGATTTCATTTTTTCATGATGTAAGACTTATCTGCCCTCGTAGGGTTACACACTAGTCCTATCTTAGGTAATGGGTATGATTACAAATTTTCCTACTAAATGTAATCATCCAAAATATATGATACTTTAGAAAACTCCACAAATTTTCTTAAATAACTCAGGGAGAAGAGTGTTTGGACCATCTTGTTTCATACATTCTACATGAACATCCCCAATGGATATTCTAAGTAATTCTTCAGAATGAGAGAGTATGTGATCCCCTTCAATTGGGAAATGTTTGAGTATCATTCTAATAATTCCTTTGATTACATTTTTAGTGGTCATTGATGTTGTTTTTCATAAGGATGAGGTTAACTAGTAGAGAAACATTCTATAGAGATATTCCAAACTCATGACAGATCCTAATTCCAACTAACTGTAGAAAAAAAATATAGGTCCCTCCAAATTTAGGGAAAATAACTAAAGTTTTTTTTTATCTAATGTTTCCAAAATTAGTCTACATTTAGAGGTGAAGTGGGTTAAATGTTGTAGTGGGTCACTGGTACCATTGAATTGTATGATGTTCAGATTACTGATGTCTCTTCGTTCATGAATTCAATCCACCCTTGTTGGATACAACTTCCCTCTAGGTAGTATTGAATCTTGTTTCATATATAAGGCCTTAATATAGATAATGATAATATCTATCACATTATTGGGTTGAGTATTCGTATTCATCAATGCTTTGATAGACCTGGTAGCCCAAGAAGCATATTAATTATTTTATTGAGGTGAGGAGTCACCCTAGTGAAATAGGGCTGGAGTCATTGGGTGCACTGGTTTATATATTTATTGATTAGACCTACCTGCCTCTATCTTAATTGGATACATGGGACCACCCATCTCGGTCCTAGGTAGTTGACTAAGGAAAATCATTTACTTCATTGGGTAAAGCCAGGCACCTCAAACATATTCCTATGGTGGCCTCTATTTACTAAGAATTTCATCAATGACCCTATTATAATTTTCATATGTCTGGTTTAATGTGTCCTCTATTAATCTACTTTAGTATCTATCCTGAATTCAAATGTGCTAATGGAATCATGTATTCCCATTACTATTTTATGGTGTGGATGTGTATATGGATGTTCTTCAGTAATACTGGTGATGGTATTTTTTTGTGTTTGTTGATGAGTGTAGACAGCTAACGATTTTTCTTCCTGGTGTTTTATCTCCCCTAAAATTAGATCTCTTTCCTCATTCTCCATTCCACCAACATAGTTTCCCTGATCATCTAGGGGTTCATCATGATGAAATTCATAGTGGTTGTGGTTGGAAGAACATTATTCCTCAGATGATTGATTATCTATATGGGATTATTGTCATCATTGGAGAAGGATGAATTGGAGGGAAGTGTACTGCCCTAAAGACATGATCTACACATGAGTGTATGCCTCTTTCATGACTCACCAAATAATGGTGGGTTTCTTAATACATCATCATTTAAAACTATACTGGTACCCATGTGAGTTTAAATATTAATCCTCTAGGATCCCAGTAATGTTAAACATTTTTCTCTGCTGATGATTGGCCTAAATACGTTCATGGATACGAGAATTTCTCAATGGGGGTTCTTAGAGGAAATTAAATGTTACACATGATTTTTTATGGATAAATTATTTGTGGTCCTTAGTAATAATATATAGGATGGTGATGAGAGTCATTGAAATTGGATATAACATGACTGGTAACTAGTCATTGACTAGAATTTTTCACAAGCTTCCCTCCTCCCAATTGTTTTACAAGGGGTAGTCTTTCCCATTTTCACACCAAGATCTTATTGGTGATAGTCATGATGTTAGGGGAGGTAGTGATGCAGACCTTGTCATTTTCTTTATTTTTGTTGGATGGGGTATCATACAATAAAAACTACCCTATAATGAGGTTGTGACCATTATAGGTGGATCTAGCCTCCTTACCATATCTATAATTGATGTTTTATCCATTGACTCCTACTAGTAGGGAATGTCATCAACCACATGTTGATCAATCGGGAACTCACCTTCATTAGGGAGTACATTCCAAGACCTAGTTTCTCTAATATATTTATAGTGGATGCATAGAAGAGAAATGTATATGTATATGAGTATGGATGCATTGATTGAACCTAAAAGTAAAGAAATACAGTTTCTATGTGTATATATTTATCAAGGGGTTTGGGGACTACATGGAACTTTTCATTCGGAATAGTCCTACTCAATTGATAGGATTCTACCCCGAGCTGTGAAGGTGGATGTATAGGTATATACATCAATTAATTAGTCATCTTAGACTCTAATAGGTTTATGGTTATGTGGAATTGATATATTCTATTTCTTTGAAGGTTTCAAAACAAATCCATGAGGGTGAGCTACTGGGGTCACAAGTACTTTTCCCACATGCATCATGGGAAGTTCTTTATGAAAGGCCCAATGGTGGTTTTCTATCCTCTATTGAGAAGGAACGTCATGTTTTTTTAAGTATTTTGTATGAGGAGGGCCTCAATTTCAATTGATTGTATCATAGAGAGGACCACCTTGGTGAAATATATCGTCATAGGGCAGCCCCCCATGATTGTTTTCAGTGGATCCCATGGTGGATAGAGTTAACCCATCTCACATGGTGGATGTTTGGGATCTCAATCCAAAATGTTTTAGGATATACTCTTGAATATTTATCAGGACAATATGAGATGTGTTATTAATAACAGGGGGCCCTAGAAGTATTTTTGAAGCCTCCCATCTTGTAGGGTTGAGGGCCTTCCACCAGTGTGGGTGCCACATGTTCTTGATTGAGGTTGATGGAGTGGGTATGGGACCAAAATACTCATCATCCTATGGGTTTTCCTGATGTCATTGATGATGTTGCGTGGTGGGGGCTTCGTAGGAAAATCTGAGGTGGTAGTGTCAATAGGTTTGACCAAGCATCCCCTGCCTTTTCTACCTAAGGGAGGGAGATGTCTGAGTGATTTAGGGAGACTCTAAAAAAAATCTATGAAAATATGGGGGGATATTCCCCTTGTGTGTCCCCTAAAGTCAGTGTAACTGATATGTTTCTGCATCGTCCATGTCTTATATATCAATGTCATTAGATGTGAATAACCCTTCATATTCATAGTGGTGAATAAATGAATTGATCACCCTTCAATGGATAATATTGTAGGGGATGATGGGGAGGGGTAACCCAGGACCTGTGAGAGTGGTGGAAATTGTATTAGAAATATAGGTTTTTTGGAGTGATACACTATTAGTTTTCTGATGCATCTTCCTATTGATTGCAGTATTTCAAACATTTCCACCTATAGAAGTCTTGAGTGACATATGGATTCAACAATTTTTACATTTCTAATGAATGTGATTCTTGACATGACCAAAGATACTCATCCACTCTTATATAGAAAATTGATTAACATTAATAATTCATAGAACCTATGACACCCAAAGCTCCTCATCTTCATCTAGATGCAAGACAAAAGATTCATGCCGGGTTCACCATTCTGTGTTCTAAATCATCCTCTAGGTCGCACATTTTCTATTCTTCTGGGATATACATCATTGATTTGGTTGAATATCCTCGTTACCCTATATTCCCTCTTTTCAAAGGCAGTCATCCTTCACCAGCACAGAAAGAAATGTACACTCCTTGATTGGAAAGGGATAATGGGATGTCATAACTTATTTCTATGGATTCCTCCATGGATTTCTTCATCTAGTGCAGGTCTCCGTCATAAATCTAAGACATGTTTATGAATCGCATTCCTAGTTCAATATTCTTTGGGAAACTGGTAAATTACAGTACATAATATCATGAAATGGTATCAACCTATGGTAATAGATAATGAGGATGTGGGGTGTGTCTGAAAAATGTAAAATTGTTCCTCATTTTTTAGGTAATATTATTTTCTTTAAATGATGCTCCTCTTTTGAAAAATTAACGACATCCCATGATCACCATGAGGAAACAAGTATTTAGTGTGAAAGGTATACATGAATCCTCACCACATGAATCGTGTAGTTTTTATATAAGGAAACTCTCATTTTTTTATGTGATTCATATTGTGCTCTTTGAACATGGAATCTTATGCTCATCACATAAGGCTTATTAGGTGAATCACATAAATTATCATCCCATGGTGTAAAAATTTAGGCTCATCACTTGAGTGGGAAATGTGGGGTTGTATACTCATCACATAGTCTTATTGGGTTTTTCACTTAATTCTCTTTAGGCTCATCCCGTATGGTTGGAATTAGGATGCATCATGATGGTCACAATTTTATTATCATGTGAGGGAACATCATAAGGTTAATGTACCAAGTGAATGTTACCATATATTCTCATCATGTATGTGGTTACAATAAGTTTAATGTTCAATCGGGATACACAACATATAAACACTTAATATACTAGTTCTAAATAGGATGGAATTATGTGGTGATGTTCAATTCTATTTGCGACCTTATGTTTGGATGTTGAGAGGTTTAATATACTTTTTAATGATGATCAACATCAGATTTCTCACCTCTAAAGGGTCGATATAATTGTGGTAGTGATAATGTTGATCCTCAAAGAGTAATACTACCCACCCATTTAATATATAAGTATTAAAATAAATATAGTTAGACTTCTTATTTTATGTTCATGTTGTTGGAATAGTCCATGAATTTTAACATCACGAGTTAATGACACATGTGACATAAAAGGAGAGACAATAAGGGATGTTGTGGGGCTTACAAATTAAAGCTACTCCTAAGATTAGGGATCATCTCATTCTAATCACATGAGGAAAAATATTCTCATTCAATAGGGTATGTATATAGTTTAATCTAATGTGTTGAGGATACAATCATTTGTTTTAATGTTATCCGACCATGATTTTATTTATATGTATCTTAATGTATTGTAGATCAGATGTTCGTTGTTTGATTGCACAAGGAGATTCCCACTCCAAATTAGGGTTAGAGGATAGAATAATGTGGGGTTCCAATAAATCTCATAGAGGAGAATAATGGCTGGTTTCCCTTGATTATTCCATTTTTAGGGATTAAATGTCCACTGGACAGGTGCTTCTTGGAGAGAAAAAGGTGAGAAAACTACCGATTTCTTGAGGTTGGCTAAGGTTAGGATGTGTGGGAGAATACCCTTAAGAGGGGAATGGAATGAGATTATACATCCAATGCATAGAGTGAAAGTATTATGCATGATGGTGCACGATACCAACTGTTTATTTAACTTAGTTACGAATACATCTGGTTTGAGTAGGTATAAGGTCCCGAAACAGTTATCGTTCATGATACAATGTCTATTGAAAAGATGCATCAAATAGGGGCCGGTGAAGTAGGTTTCACGTAGGTCAGAAGGTATGAAAAGCTCAATATTTCACAATACATATTTATACCATACAAGTGTTTTTTCATTGTACCCATTTAAGTGGTTTAAAAAATATTGAAGGTCATGTGTAATCCTAATAGGAATGAATCATGATATTCTAGCATGGAGGTTGTGGTCTTTTGTGGAATTCATCTCTACTATGAGCCCGTAATTTAGTTTCCTTAAGAGAGTATCCTCATTAAATATAACTATCTATTGAAATCTATGTGTACAATATTTTGTAAAGTTTAGATATTCATGTATTATAAGCTTTTAATGGATGTTAAAATCTTTGGATCCCTTGAAATGAAGAAGGGATGGTGTATTTATAGGCATCAAAAAACATGTAAGAGACGTTTTTTGGAGGATTGTAGTATTTATTTAGGTTGGAGACTTTGGTGTGTTGACATCCATTTTTTTATCTAAATTTATTCACATAATTATAAACTTTTATGAATCCATCCCCTTGGGAACTTTTTATGGCTGTTTTGGCTCGACTTTTCCTCGACCGTCCATTAGGATCCTCAACATGTCCTGTAACATGTGTTTTCCAAAATCAATATTCATCAATTCAATTAATATTTTTTTATCATTTATGAGTCATAAGTTAATTAATCTGTACTCAAACTATACATACCTTTTATCAAAACTATTCTAGGGAGTATCCTCATTCTTCACCTTTAATAGATAAAATCTTAATAGAATATCAAAATTAGAGGAGTATTAGCCCCATGTATCTATTCGAAAAAGTAATCTATCTATGTGATGGTATAATTTTTCTTTATCATAATTTTTTTTAGATCATGATAATAAATTAAATGTCATATTGACCCATCCTTCTTCATAACAAACAACACCATTACACCCCATGGTGAATCACATTAGAGTATGAATCACTTATCTAGATTCACTTATAGATTCTTCTTTATTTCCCCTGTTTGAATGGAAAATATTCAATAGGTTTTCAAGGATATCAAAAGATATCTAGGTATTTGTTTAAGTAAGAACTCATTATATTTAAAATGTGGAAGATTATACGACTCTTAATGGAATTCATTACGATATTTCTTCAAAATGGGAATGTATTAAAGGGTGACTGTAACCCTTTTTCAATCAATTGTGATTGATACTATTTCTCATATGAAATTAATTTTCTTTCTTGTGAATAATTACATAATGTATATTCATCCTCATCCTTACACTTTTCTAGAATATGAGGGTGATTTGGGGTATTGAATGTGATTTCCATCTCCTGATAGTTGATGTTAAATATATATAAACATAGCCATTCCATTCCTTATACAACATCAATTTACAATATGTTGAGTATGATAAGGTTTATTGGTAGATTTATCCCAAAAAATACTGATTAGGGAGGATTTATATAATTTAGTTGAAATTATGGACTTATTTGACGTTTTCATCCTCAACTCATCATCCATTATCTGAGGTGGTGATGGAATAGTTATACTAAACATGTATTATAAGAAAAAATTTAGTAAAACCAAAATATATACTTTGTTTTATACTCTTGAATAACTAACTATTGTACCCATCATTATATCATTTTCACGATTGACATCCACAATAGTGATTATATAAGTCCTCCCTTTATCTCTCATAATGTGTGGTTGTTATTGAAAATTATCTTATATAACCATTGTCTTAAGGATTTGGTTTACAATAGTGATTACGTAAGTCCTCCATTTAATATTAATTATATTTTTATCCCTCTCTTACTCACATGATAAATCTCCTTGTACCTTTAAGAATATTTAGGATTCTTCTTCCACTAATTATCATAAGTGGGTAGTTTTATTTTCTTCCCTAGGTGATATTTTTCTTCATAAGCTCTTGAATTAAACTCCATTATCTACATTTTTTCCTAAGTACCATGATACAATTGAGAATAACCAATATTCATCTAACTTTGAGGGAAGATTTAAAATTTTCTATATAGTTTTTTATGACTTTAATAACCAGATATTTGTAAACTCTCTATTTTAGTCCACTAAAGAAGTGATCAATCTGTTATTAAAGGTATTTAAAAAATTCATAGGCATTAACTAGAATCATTGTAATCTTTTTCTCACATAAATTGATAGATTCAACTTCCATTTTCATAATTCCACATAACTCCCTCTCTATTTTGAGATGGAGAGTTTAAGGAAAATATTATTTGAAAAATATTTTATTGATTCCTTCCCACACCATCGAATCAATTTTCTCCTTGGGTTTCATATTATTAATTTACATACACAAATAATTCAATTCTATCACTAATATATAAACAAAAGGTATGTAATTATATTATTTTTGAAAAAAATATCCTAACACATCCTATGATAAAGAGGTGAATTAGGGTGTGACATTATTTTTTGAGTTTTGGATCTTTCTCCTATAATAACAGGTTAATTACAAACATATCATTATTATGAAAACTCGTATATTTTTAAATATAAGTAATGAAAATATTTGATGAAAATATTTTACTTGGTTCACAAAAAAGATCTTGTCCATGGACCACATATCAATGATTCATTGACATGTCAGGGTTATAACACGATTTACTATGGTATTTGTAAGTCTTTGAGAATGTATCCCTCACAATATTTTTCACAATAACTCTTATTATTCTATATCAAACTATTTATAATAATAAATTAAAAATAGTGTGTTACTCACAGGTTTCTTACAAAAATGTTAAAAAATAGACAACAATAAGTTGAGTGTGTTGATGTTCAACATCTCTTACTTCACCTCTTTCTTTTAAAAAATGTAATCTTTAGAATAATTCTCTATGTCACCTTCCCTATAAGTGCCTTAAGTCATTTATACACTCACATTATTACAACATTATAAACAGTGTATATCACGCCTCCTTTATCCTATGTACTTGGATCATCTCTATATATCATTATTGAGTAATAAAATGTCTTAAAATTAGCTCCATAATTATCATATTTAAATTTAATTCAATTTTCATATTTATATTCGGTTAATGCAATCATTATTTCATTTCCAATTAATTCTATAAGACATATTGATCTCTTCATTAAATCATAGACAATTATCATAGAATTACATCCTTTATTAAAGTTATTTTTCAAATCTGGAAGATATTTCCAATTCTAATATTTCATTAAGAAAATTATTCCAAACCAGATTCAATTTTCTTCAAATCATTCTTAATTTTCATTCATTTTTAGCAATTTAATTTTCAAATTAAAACCTTTCTTTTGATTATTGTGAAATATAATTCTGAATTTTCAATGTTTGTATTGAATGGCATGGCTCTAAGAGACACAATAAGAATGAAATGTATTTGATCGACCATATACACTACTAACCATATTGATAATCCATGCCTATTAAAGTGACCATGAATACTAAATGCATGTTTTATAGATCAACCATGTCTATAAGACTGAACATGAGAGGTTATAGCTCATTGACATCCAATTGACCAAGCCTTTCCAATTTACCACATGATGTGATCTCACATTTAAGTACAATCATCCATACATTGACATATGGATATCGATTGAGTATTCAAGCTACTGCACTATAACCCCAAGCTAATACATGTCTCAATGATACCACATGCATATTAAATCAATAAAATAGTGACTCTAAGATGCCAAATGAATCTAAGATACCATATGAGACAATCAACCATGAGGTATAAGTTACCTTGATATAGAGATTTAATTCACCCTTCTACACATCCATGTGTACATATACTTTGCCTTCAAGATTCTATTATTTTACCTTTACGCACACAGAAAAGGATATAGGTAATTATGAATCTTATATAATTCAACCCCAATTAATAAGAATTACAAATTGATAATAAATCCTGGCATGAGAAATCTATTGTTCTCATGTTCCCCCCCCCCCCTTAGATTTTTTCATTATTTTTACCACATTCTAGACTTCAAACCAAACACATGATCCCACAAAATAATTAATCTATGTTCCTCATGTATTCTACCCTTTTGATAAGAAAAATAAAAAGGTTGTAATTATAATGATTCCTCCTACCAACCACTTCCCTAGTATATGAAAACTCGGAAATGTATGCATTAATATATCCAATAGACCTAGTGAATCCTAACTATAGTTAAATAAATAATAGAACACATAAATGGATGGAATTATATAAAGAATTTTTAGACCAAAACCTTTTTATACTTCATATCACCCCTTGTATAACATTTCCCATTGTTCACATAAAACCTCTTGAACCTAGAAAAATTTCCATGAATAAATAAAATAATACTTAAAATGGTTGAAATTATGGAAAAAAATACATAATGGGAATGTAGTGTTTAAACACCAATATTCAACTAATATTTCTATAATTCCTTAATAGTAAATGGTTTGATAAAAATTTTAGCTAATTGGGGATCAATTCTGAAATATTACATTTGAATAACTCTTTATTCGACTTTTTTTATGATAAATTGATGTTTAATATCCATGTTCCTAGACTAAGAGTGATAAAATGGATTATTTATTATATTAATGGAACTTTTATAATCACATTTGATTAACCATATATTATTGTACTTGTTCTCTAAGATCACCCAATTATTTTCTCAACAAAATTAACTAGGTAAATGCTTTTATGACTATTATACATTAAGCATTGGTTTTTATTTGGTACTTACTATCTTAATTATTTATATCCATCATATACACATTTATCTAATAAATAATAAACCATAAATTGGGTATTTTTTATCCACCACATTTCTCGCCCAGTCATTATATAAGAAGAATGGTATATCATGCACATTTTCTTATTTTAATAACATCCTATAATTGAGTGTTCCCCAAATGTATATCATGATTATTTTTAATGATTCTAAATTATTATTATTATGATAGATTTGAAATTTAGAGGTGGTACTAGTGTAATATGTTATGTCCAGCTATATAGTTTTTAAATATAGAAGAATCTAATCATCTTTCTATGAAAATTATGATCTTATGCTTTTTTAGAATTAAATTTTCCATAATTAATTATATCTTATGTAGGGGTTAACATCAGTTTTCACTCATGCATTCCCAAACCATCAATTAGTTCACTTACATACACATACTCTGAAATAAAGGTATAATATTACTTTTGAAACACCTAAAATCTAAAAAAGTAACATAGTTCACCTATTATAGACATCTCAAACTGATAATACATCATATTGGAAAAAACTTTCACTAGTTGATTTTTTTTATTCTAAATATAATTTATTCCAAATATATCAAAACCATGAACTTATCATCATTTTAAATTTTCAGATATAAGTTTTAATCTAATCCACCACATCTAAAATAAAACATCTTTATATAAGAGTAATGTCTGGATTACCAAGAATGAGGTTCTTAATTCCATCCATATTATGATTTCTTCAACCTGTAGAATATATTTCCATTTTCACCAATCAATAACCCCATAAACTTTTCAATGTAAAAATTTTATATTGTTTTAAAAAATTTATATAGAATTTTCACATTCACTACTATGAATAATTATATTGATTCATATTGTGTCACTGGAGAGAAAAATCTCCTTTAAATTAACTCCCTTTACTCTAGCATAACCTTTGCAAACTAATCGAAATTAATTTTGGATTTCATAACCACATTCATTAAATTTATTTCAAAATACCCACTTGGTTCTAATAACATTGTGATATTGATTTTTATCTACAAGTTACCCATTTTTATTTTTATCTATATAAAATTTCTCCACATTTATAGTTGTCACCCAACCCTCAACATATAATTGTTATTGAAATATTCCTTTCTTCATATTAGATAATAGGTACAAAAGATTTAAAATTTGCATCCTACATATTTGTGTGGGTGTAGTATTTTGGCTAGTAATACTTTATGGATCAACATCATCCTATTTTTTCATTGATTCAGTGTAATCTTGGGTTGTTGATCCATAGGTTTTTTCTGAGATTTTACTTTTGAATCATTATCTCATGGAAAACCATCAATAACATCTACAATGGAATCTTTTCCATAATTTCATACATCTAATTCAAAAATGTCATTAAAAAATTTTCCACTCTTTCATATCAATAATATACACATCATCACTATAATTTATCTTACCTAGACATTTTTTAGTCACTTATAGGTTTTTCTTTTTATTGAAAATCCAATGCGTAAACCTGCATCTGTAGTATGCCATATTTTCCTCGGTTTCCTTATTTTTTCAAGATATAAAAATTTCTTCTAAATATAACACAATTATTCAAATATGAATCTATCACAGTCCACATCTCATAGAATATTTTATATTCTCTAGGAATAAGAATAGTATAGTTCTAAGTGTGATTTGAATCCTTTGATTCTTCTTTCCAATAATGATGTAGAACATTACCAACAATAAGTATGTCCTTTAAAATATTATTCATAATCCTATTAATTAATTCAAAAAATTTATCTTGTTGTAGTGTTTTTACTATTTATAACTCATATTTGACTATTTGATTTTCAAGATAATATTAAAACAAGGTAGAGGTATAATTAGTCTCATTATGATATCACAAATTATTTATAGTTTGTATAGTTGCATTTTTATACTCAATTCTTATTCCTTATCATGAAATCCAACACATGTAATTTTCTTTTCATAAACATAACACATCCCATATATTTTTAATCATCAATAAAAATAAAAAAATGAATTTATAAATGAAGAACCCAAATTGATCAAAGTAATATTTTTGTTATAGTTTTTTTCACAAAGAATGTTTGATTAAAATTAAATCTTATTATGAGTGTATTATGGATTTTATTTAATTGAATCAATTTTTAGAATTATTATGTTTGAAAAGGATGTTTTGATTTGAAGAAGTTTCATTAAATGAAGTAACATTAATTATGATTTTTACAGAGCTATTCTAATGAAAAAAATACTTAAATATCATTAGGAGAATTCAAATTGTTTACCAAATTTGATAAAGACCCTATGATATTGATTATCAATCATTATGCTGAAGAAATGTAGAAAAGAAAATACGGATCACTTTTTGATGCTTTATCATTAAATGATTGATGAGTTGAGGAGTTAATATAAAGGGGAAATATGATGGACATGAAAATATTGATTTTATCATGATGAATATTTTGATAATAAGGTTTGAGTATTTTGACTTTGATTCTTATTTATATAATATATCTGTAAAGCAATAAAAAGGATGGGCTTTACCATGTAAGCCATCCAAGGGGGGCTTCATCCACTACTTATGTGGACATAGAAGACCATAAATATAGCCACAAGGGATGAAAGACATATTCATAGAACACCATTAAAAGGTGCAGAAGTAGATAGCAGTCTAGGGGGTAGAACAGTGGCAGAGCAAAGAGCTATCATGGGGTGGTGCCAGCGAGTCAGGTGAGATGGACTGGTAACTAATTATGGAATGTCCATCTAATTCCATGTATTATAAAGGTAGAATATAATGGAGTCCAATTCGATGTGGTATTTCTAAATTCACTATTCAGGCACTATTAAAAACATGGAAATAAGCATTTCTATCGATTTATTTAATCTAGGCCATTGGATCGACTCAACTGGGTCATCTTTAACCCCGTCCATCAGAGAACAGTAGTTCGTCAGTCATCCCCCATGAAATATCATCTGAGGATCAAACTAATACTTAGGATCACTATTTTATCATCCTAATGATTCATTTATTATGGATATAATTTGAAACAATTAATATTTTAATGATGATAAAATTGAAGAAAATATGTGTAAATAAAAAATAGTTTCCTAAAGATGGTGATATCATATGACTGAGGTTGTGTTACATGATTTGTATGAGACGTGTGGCTCTCCATTATTTTTCAATTAATGAGATAGCAGAGTAATCTCTTTAAATACCTGATATCAATCTCATTTTCATGTATGATTTTGTCGCTCCTATAAGAGTGGTTATTGAGAGATAAATCGAGTATGAAAAGTGCACTAAATTGGGGGAAGTTGATTTCAAGTTCATGATATATTCTGATTAACATTTACACATTCACATTATGATTCAACAATAATGATACATGGTTTAACATTTTTTGGTGAAGGAGAATGGAGAACCTACATACACATTATTTTTAGAAATTGACACCATTTCATGATTGAAGTTGATACATGATTAATATTGAAGATCTCATGTTTAGTCCATGTAACATTTTTGTGAACTATCATTATTGTGAACTAACCTAATTTCACAAAGGATATAAGGCTCATGATTTGAGTCTGACTTATGTGAATAAAATAGTTGAAGTATTTTTCTTACCTAAAGATGAATATAGTTCACATTCACCATTCAGGTGATTCCCATGTTCAATGATGAAGAAAAATACACAATGTAGGAAGAAATAACATGTGAATAATGTATACTATTATTTATTGATGAAATAACAACCTAATCAACAAATATACTATTATGAAAATTTAGTAGTGCAAAACAATGTGATATCATTATGAAGTTTTTTTATTCTAAGAGTACATGAGTGAGAAAACTGAACTATCCTACATATACTATTACAGGACAAAAAAGTGGTATAGCATAAATAGTTATGTGTTGTTGTTTGAAGCATGTGTTTAAGTTTATATGAGGGTAGCTTGATATTGTTAAGGTTATTAAAAAATTTTGTGTTCATGGTGGATTTGTAAAATATTATCAAAAGGGAATATTTCACTCAGAACCATTCATGTTTTTGAAAATATTGGCCAAAGGTACTAACATAGAAAGTTGAACTAAATATAAAATTTGTGTGTGTGCTTGTGTTCATGGTACCATTGTGTACTTGAAAAAATAGGTTAAAAATACATATTGTGTTGAATTTTTTATTTCACTAATAAAACAAAAAAATGTGTGGAGAATTACATGTATTAAATATTTTCATTTGATGTTGAGAACTACATGCATGATGTGAACACAATGTTGATGTGTGTACTAATTTAGTTGAGATGAATAAATATTTTTTAGTAAAGAGTTGAATAATATGGTATGAAGCTTGTTAATAAATATCTAGTAGATTATTCTATTATTACAGTGAGTTGATGTGATAGTAATATCTTTCACTCATTTAGAAGAGTATACTAATCTCACATGACTATAGTGTGGTTGATTATATTCAGGGGTTGTCAAAGGCTTTTAGTTGAAGTGAGAAAGTTTTGAATAATTTTCTCATACTGGCTCAAATAGGAAGTTCAGTTTTGTATTGCAGTGGAAGCTTTAAGATTGGGTAATATTTCTCAGTGTGTTTTCATTGTGTTTGTGAACATTGGAGGGATGCTAGTATAGTGAACACTAGTGGGATATCATTATAATTTGGGAAAATATTCATACCTACCCACCATGGTTTCAGTGTGATACCTAACCAACCCACAGTAATTGTTGATTAATTTTATTTAAATAATATGTGCCTTGAATAATCATGAACAAAACAAGGACGTGGTCATCTATAATAGGGGGGAGAAATAGGTAAAAAAATTTACTGTAGTTCTAAAATTTAATTTCTATTTTACATGTGCTATACTTTTTCTTATAAACATGGAATATCAATTCACTCTAACAATAGTACAGGTTCTAATTAGATAAATATAAAATTGAATAAAAGAACATCAATAAAACTTGTTTACACTGATTTACCCCCCCCCCCATGTACCTTCATGATACATTGGTAACCATGCTCTATACGCACCTAAATATTCATGGGACCACACAAATATTTTTTTACTAAGTTAAGAAGATTTGATGCATTATTATTTTTGTTTTTGTAGGGATTATCTAGTATTTTTCTCTCATTCAAGCATCACTTGTAAATTACCAATCACACTTCAGATTTAGAAGATCCATTTAATCCATTAGCATGAAGAGATCATCCATCCTTTGTTAATATATATGCTCAATCCTATGATGCCAGGATAATTTTCTTCATCAATTATGAGTAATAATTTGTTTTTTACTATAATCTTCATATATATTTCCCATAGGTCTTTATCCCTCCATTAGTGATAATCCATATTTTTTAAAATGGTCAATCCATTATAGTTAAATATTGCTTCCAATTATAATTTACAGTGTTTACTCATACCAAATAGATTATGATTTAAACAATTCACAAGAAAAAATTATTCCCTATTTATTTCATCATCAGTGATCCTAGTTATTCCATTCCATTAATTTTTCATAATAGTATTATTTTCCAAAAATATAATTCTATTAACCTTTTATTTTATATTCGTGAACAAGTTTTCATTCCCAATCATGTCAAATGAGAACCCAATATCATAAATAAATGTGATTTCATTCTTGGAATCCTTGATGTAAACTTTCATAAGATTACATTTTTATTTCATTTTATTCTCCTTTCATTACTGACAAGTTAGTTAAATTTATAACACTTATTCTTTAATTTATTCATTGGGATTGTTTTCACATTAATATTAATTGTTCAAGAGATGGTGCATATTATTTTGAAGGATAATGTCTAGTTATGTCTCCTACATTTTCTATATTATTTTGTATTCCTCATTCATATTATCTATTTTTCTAAAAACACATGATTTATAATAGAATTTGGTAAATATAAAAAAATTAATGAATAAGGATTTTCCCTTTGAGATCTTGAATATGGTGAAATTATTATTTGTTTGTTATCACAATTTTCTTCTTCCAGATATCTTTCTGCTTCTGGATAGTAACTCATTGTATGACCAAGATACCCATGAAATTGAAACTTCATCAGTGGAAATATTTTTCAAATTTCATTTTTCCACATATCATCTACTATGGAATAGTTTTTCCACAAATCCCTATATTTTTTAGTTTGAAATTTCTATCATGTTTTTTTCCTTTTTTAAACATAGCTTATTCTTTGTCTATCGGGGACTCAACCTCATATCCAATTCTATTTTTACTCATGTATCCATGAATTGATAATTCAAAATTTGTTCAACACAGGTTAATCATTTATAAACCATTTTTATGAGATTTATCTCGTATAATCTTCCAAAATAAAATTTATTCATTATATCACATATATTAATTAATTTTTAAATATTTCTGTTAATGGTAAATACATTTGCCTCTAGAGCTTCAATATATCTAACCAATTCCTTAATCATGATGTTCACATAAAAAATATATGTGACTTTATCCTTTATCATCACATTATGATCAATAAAATCTCAAAAACAACTTATGTCCAAGTTTTTGTTCTACAATTACTTCAGAAATTCAACTAATTTTAGCCTCATGGTGATCCAAATATTCAGAAGAGTATTTGAAAAAATAAATCATTATTCTCTTATTCTTTTTATTATGTTAGTATCACTAAGAGATCCATCTAATTTTATCTTGCAGTGTAAAAAAAATATTAGGTTTATCATATATTTTTTTTAGTGATTAACCCTTTTAATAATTTTCTATCCTGAAATATTATTAATATGATATAAATTATATTTAAAATCATTCAACATAACCATCATCATATTCTTCCTTATTTCTTATATACACTTCCCTGGAACGTCTTTATGGAAGAATATCCTTATTTGAGATCATTTTAGGGAGGAAATCATTTTTGGTCCCTTTGAACATCAATAGTTATTTATTCCTCACTACCAAACCACTTAGGACACCTATGTAATATTTTTCCAAATTTAAAACATATAAAACAAACATGTGTTACTTTACCTACAAATTTTCATTCCCTTTTATAAAAATATTGAAATAATAGGGACAAATTCATTATCAATATCTTCTCATTCTTCTAATTCATCATTGATATTAAATTGTTTCAGATATTTAAATGTTGTTTATTTAATTTCCTATTATTTTGTTCCATCAAGATTAATTATAATATCATAATCCAAATAATTGTATATTTATCATTAAAATAATGTTTATATTGATTTATTTTATCGAAATAAAAAACCATCAAATAGAAGTGAGATAGAAGTTGTATCAATATTTTCATCACAATTGTTAAATCACGTATAAAATATTTAAGAGCCTTGATGGATGAATCAACATGAATTATTTATGTTTTTTTATATATCAATCATCATTATATCTCTATAAATCGTAGATAATCTTACAAAATCACTAACTTGTGCTCCATTATTAGTTATAGTTAGCATGTTGAAACCAAGAAATTTAAGATGAGATCCCATATTGGTCTTCTATATCTAAATATTTCTTTGATTAAAAAAAGGAAACCCTTTAGTATTTATAAGATATTATATGATAACAAATCCCTAATGAAAAATTCCTCTATAAATCATAGCATTGATACCACTTTTTGGTAGTCTTATTCTAACACAACCTAAGAGTTGAGGAATGAATTAAGAAATGAATCCTTTTTTCACTTCGTGTACCTTGATCCCATGTTAACAAGCCTAGTACGAACCAATAATTATTCCATGAACACATATGTTGGTAAATGAAATGAATTTAAAAGGTGGATGTAAATATGCCACTCAGTTCACTCAAAAGGAATAGTCTAAGAAGTACACATAAATGATGTGTTAATGTGCCAGAGTTGTAAAAATGATTAATAGTGTTATTACTGGGATTAGAGAAGGGATCTCTATAAATATCAAGAAAAATTCATCCTCTTGTTCTCTCCCTATCTATCAATATAAATAATTAAAAACATTGTGAAACTCTTATATTGATTATAATAATATTCATAAATAAACCCCAATATATTGAGGGTGTTGATGATCTACTTCTCTGGAATCTTGTTTTTTATAACATGATATTAAAAATAATGATCTTTTACCAAATCACGACATCTAACATGGGCCCTTTATAATCTCAAATTCATTAAAATTTTCCAATGGTGTAGATCACACTTCATTCTTAATGATTTTTTCTATCATCACAGGGCATCCATATTCAAAAATGAGATATCTTGAAACTAGATCCATACTTTTAGTATTTGAATTAAATAAATTTTTTATATTTTTATTCATTTAATTCCATTCTTATTTCCCTCAAGATAATATCTATGAGTTTTTTTCAACTCTTAATTCAATCACCCACAGTTACTATGGTGTTACCTACATCATAAATAGAATTATTTGAATATTTATGATATTTCCATTTAGAATATTTATTTTAGAAACATATTAAAAATTTGATTAAATGTTTTTACAATATTCTTTAACACTTGGTTCATTTAATCCATTTTATTCTCAAAAATATTACATGATTTTTATTCTTTTGAGAACACCATATTGAATTTTTCATGTTGGCATGATATGGTTTGTATTTAAGTGAAACTACCAATAATTAAAAGTATTGGATCAACCATATTTACTGTTAGTTGTATGCATAGATCATCCCCCAAAATAGATAGTGATAAGTGAATATACATTGTACAGATCGACCGTGAATATGTAATAAATGGTTTCTTTCTATTCAACTATATGGAGTCATTATACATTGATATCTTATTGATTGTACATTAATGTCAAGTGGTTATATGAGTTTTCATGATATTGTATAGTTATCTCATACTACATCATAACTCTAATCTATCTCAATAGTATTAAATATATATCATGATGACTCCAAGATACTGCATGACTCCAAGATACCATATAAAAATATTTACTAATAGTCTTATTATACCTTTATAGGGAGTTTTCGTTGACCCTTATTTGTATCCATTTGTACCTATATGTGACCATCAAGATTTTGCCAATCGATCTTTACACACCGATAGAAAGCTTTAGGTTACATTGAACCTGTTCAATATAAATCTAATCAAATTTGTTCCATAATTCTCATCTACAACCTCACTAAATAAAAATAAAGATTTAACAACAAATCCAACCCTTTATAATCCATGGTCACCACACTTTCTTATATAATTTGATGAAAAATAATATCTCCTCATAGATTTTATTCTATTATTCTAATTTTATGTGATTATATTATCCGCTATATATAAGATACCATTTTTTCATAAAGGATTAAATTATAACTTGTTCTTTATTAGGATAAGGAGGTATTTACACATGATTCATGTAAATATTCATATGTTGAGTTAGTTGATAAAGTACTACCATGAATTGCTCATCTCATTCTCCCATTATGTTATTTATCTCAATTGGTAAATCATTACATTTATTATCACATTGGTTGTCGGCATGATTTCTCCTATTTCAAAGAATTAACTAAAATATTATTAAATTGATTATGAGAATACTAAAATTTATAAGTATATAAAAGAAAATCTATTAAATTAAAATAAATACCTCATCGATGATATATATTTATCGTAGATTATAAATTTATAGGTTTCAATCATGTTTATCCATTGTGTATATAATATTAGGTTCTATAACCAAATAATTTATTCAAAACATTCATAGGGGATTTTGAAGAATACATTAATCAACCAAATAATATCCCATGGGTGTTTCAAATCAGGTATGCGGTTAGGCACACTTATCTTTCACTAAGTAAATATCATGGTAATACCAAATAAAACTTTTTTAGGGATTATTTACCCTTGGATTATCTATGATACATTGTTCATGATCATATAGTCTATAGAATTGTATTTAATTAATATGATACTATGTATTATTTACATTACCAAAAGTTTACAATGTTTTCCTAAGTATAGAACTATAACTAGTATTTTTTATATTGTTTTCTTTTATTAATATTCGTATATAACTAAAAATATATATGATACCAACTATATTAACCTATTCCTATTATACACTTTATTTTGTGATTTGTAACATAAATTTCTATAATGTACAACCTGATCTAGTGTCTTTGTAAGATTTAAAAAATAATACATAAACATAAACAAAGGATACATGGTATTTATTTAAATTTCAATAATTATCCCTTTAAATACAATTGAAATTAATTTACCTCATAGGATATTTTGGGAAAATAAATAAAGTAAAGGAGTGGGATATAAATCCTAGTGGGGTAATCAATTGAGTAAAGCATAAAATCATGTAATACATATGATAGAAAAGGTATATTAAGATAGTATAAAATAAAATGATCAAATGTTATCACATGAAATCATGTAATAAATAAGATGGTATCATAGGATCATATAATCATTGGAATGTCGAGAAAAAGTCATGAAATCATAAGAATATGTTGATGATCACAACCATGACAACATTACATAGTTTTTTCGGATAACCGGTTATGCACCATACATGATATCTCATGAGATGAAGACATTACCCAAATTATTGGGGGTTATATAATTATGGGACCACCCATCACATTGATAACATGTACAAGCATATGTGTACAACATAATGAAATCATACAAATAGAATTTGCATAAGAAACCCCTATTAAAAGGAAATGGGTCACATAGCCTTGCCTTAGAGAATAACAAAATGGAATATCATGAATATGTCTATAAAATAATGGATTAAATCATTATTATATATTCATAAATGGATAGATAATATTAGGTTATTATAATTTTATTCATTTTAATTTATGTGATAATAGGGGGTGTAAAAATAGATTTGGAAATGAATCTCTTAAAATGGGTTTTTATGAAAATGGTAAATAATATTTAAAGAGGCTAAGAGTATAATAATTTCCTTAAAACTAGAAATGAACCAAAATTTTTCCCTATAAAAACAATGAATGATTTCAAAATCCATTATTAGTTTAAAATAGTGGATTAATTGGTATAGGAAAAGGGATAATAATTATATTCATTCCCTTTAAAATGGGTTTTCATAAAAAAAGTAATTGAGGATGATACTTCAAATACAAGAATTATCCCCAAAATGATATGTAATTTAGGATAGATATATTGATAGGGAAAATATATTATGAATATAAAATATATACTATATATGAAGAAAATTGTAAAGGGAGTAAAATTATGAAAGTATGTATCCCTAAAGTAATGATCATGCTAATGAAGATCCCTTACCTTAGGTCCTTGACTCATTTATTGAGTACATTTAACCCATGAATAAACTAATTAATTTTATTGATTACTTTATTAATTACCTTTTTTTATGTAAATTAATTTTTTACATTCCATTTTATATTATATGTTAATCATTTGTTACATATTTTTTATATGGGTTGTTTGGGGATGTTCGGTAAACTTCTTTGAAAAAAATTATGTGACGTGTTCATGGATAATGTTGATTTCAAAAAGATGAAAAAACCTCTAAATTGTAATGTTATAGAGTATTTTTGACCTCATTAGCATAAGAGTGTTATAGATCAATAAATGATCCAAAATATATCCAAATTTGAAATTCATCCTAATTGACATGTTTTTCATGGTTCAAATTGCCATGATCATTCATTATTAATATCATTCGTGTAATTATCTAATGATATTTCCATAATGTTAATAGTATAATAAATAATTTATTTATTCATTTGATACTTTTTATAAATCATCATGGAAGGAAGTGATGGAAATTTGAATGTTTTTTCCATGGAGGTGGTGAACTGACCATAATATGAATAACACTTTGATTTTAGAAAAAAGAAAGAGAAGGTTAGATATTGGATATTATATTAACATAATAACACATAAGTATATTTATCATAATATCAAGAGTGATGTTTCCAGCGACTATATACAGTAATTAGTGCATATGAGGTAAAGAAAATTGTTTCATACATCATCTCCTATGTAATTAATCATGTGTCTAACATATAATGTAAAATACTATGTGTTTTTATATTTCACTATTTAAAATAAAAATCAAATTTTTCAAAAAAAATACCAAATAATCACTCTATGATAAGTTTGATGTGATGATTCCAAAAAAGTTATCAATGTTATCAAAATATTATTATAATTATGGGAAATTAAATATTAAAATAAAATCATTCTTTATTAACCCAAATTGTTTTATGACATGATCACATTTTTAACACATTTAAAAATTATTTATGGTTTTGTAAACTTATATTATTATATTTATGAAAATATATAAAATGAAATTTTGTTGATAAATTTTAAATATATCATAAATATTTATTTAAACAAAAGTAACCCATCTATATAGATTTCCAAAAAATATATAATTATGATTTTATTATGTCAAAAAAATATTTATCATATATAGATAATATATTTAATTGTATAATGATATAAATTTTATATATTTTCATTCCATAAGATAAAAAAATATATTATTTTACTATTCCATCTATCGTTTTGCTATTCTAACATTTAATTTACCATTCCTAAATGTCAAATTACTTTTATGGAATGTCATATTAATATTTATAAGGGTTGGATCAATATTAATATGGTCATATCTTATTACTTCCAATAAATACCTCATATTCACACCTATCATTGTCCACTTCTATTTTTCTCAAGGTAATATTTTTCATTCTCCTGAATAGCTATAACGACCAATGATTTTCATGAAATTTTCCTCAATAAATTATTATTATGTTTCATAGATTTCTCCATACACAATACCAAACCCTAACAGAACACAAATCATTTTATTAAAATGGATATTTACAAATGCATTATAGTCATTGAATATCCTAGATTAAAAAGTAATAAAAAACATTTGATATAAATTCCCCTTTTAATATTTGTTCAATAACTTCATAAATTAGATAATAAAATATTTTTTATGATTAAAATGTATTTTATAAAATTTATCTTATTAGTGATTGATATATCTATGATTAACGCTAATTTTATAGGAATAATTAATATACCAAAAAAATTATTTCCTATAAAAATCCCTCTTCACCATTTTCAATTATTTTAATTTAAAAAAAATTATAAAATTTAGAATGTGAATTTTAAAAAATAAATTTCATTTTTTAAATTATCATGATAATATTATCTTAATATTAGTTTTTTTTATTTTTTTAAAAAGATTGATTTTTAGGTAAATTGTGAAAAATTTTGTTGTTATAAATAAAATTAATTTTATGAAATTTTTAGAATAAGTAATGAATCCCTTTTTAACACAAAATATTTTTTTATAATTGAATTATCAATTAAATTTTTATTTTATTTTAAAAACCCTAATTTAACCTTTTATAACTTAAGTTATATTTTTTTAAAAATTAAAATATACATTGGGTATTTAAAATATTATTTTTATCACTTTAAAAAATTAAAAAACATAAAATGGATTTAGAATATTTGGTCAGTATTTTTTTAATAAGAATGATTTTATTTTTTTATATAAATGATAAGTCACAATAGGTAAAAACTAGTTAGCGTGATAAAAGCTAAAGTAGTATAAAGTAAATAATCTATGAGTAAACTAACAAAAACATGATCAAAAAATATGTTAGAATGCATGGTTGAGAACATTTATGACCTTATCACTTATCCAATCAAATATTTATCAATGTTTTGGTATACATTACTTTAAATTAACTTCCCATTGTTGAAAAGTTTTGGGTATTTGGAAAAATGACATCCCTTTTCACTTTTAAATGGGTCACTCCCCTCCTCACATACCCTCACACAAAAAATACCTTAGTTTGGATCAAAATCTACCCTACACTATACTCAAAATTTATATTCCCCATTAAGAATTTTTTTTTGGTCTCAAAATACTACCCCTTGATGAATTAATCTTCTTTTGAAATGAGTTAATCTAAGAAGTGAGGTATAAATTTCTAACCACTCCATTCTCATTTCTATTTCATTATGTTCAATTATTCTTCATAAAATGTGTTTACATCATCTTAAAATGATAACATTGGTGTAATTTGTATACTATTTTTTCATTATAATTGTGTTACAATAATTAACTTCCTTTCTAATTTTTCTTTAATAAATACAAAAACGTGAATCCTATATACGTGCGGAATACCAAATCTATAAATGATGCATTTTATTTTCAATTATTATATTTGGGTCTTGTTTTCTTTTATATTTGATAATTATATGTGATATATTAAGTTAATTTATATCATTAATAGGGTTCTTTTTGGATAATAAAAAAACAATAATCGTTAAATGGTAATATGTTCATATTGGTAAATTACCCAAAAATGAGTTCATCACCATTTTTGTCTTCAAAAATCATGAATAATAATACCATGTAATGGAATTATAAAATTATAGGTCTTTATAAAACATAAATTCTTATAACTTTATTGGTTTCTAAATAATTAACATTATTTGACGAAGAGAATTTGACACTACTTTTATGAACCCTGTTTAAAATGGTCAAGATTATTAACATCCAATGTTGAAAATAGATTGAAAGAATCTTATTCATAAAGAGAAATATTATTAATTTTGAGTGTTAATGGAAATATATATGAATTAGTTTTTGAATTATTTAATTCATATTTTTATCCTTATAATACAATATGTAAAAGTACTTTAATGTATATCAATGGTAATTGTAAGGGACTTTGTAAATAAAACTCATTTCTTTGAGATATTTAATTTATTAGTGAACTTAATTTTTCCAAGACATTACATTTTTAATTAGGTACTTTATTTTATTTCTTGGGAAATGGATTTTTTTATACAAATTCATTTCAATGAAAGGTTTTATCTTCACATATTTTAAAAAAGATAGTTTTTTAAAAGTGGCTCATAACTAAGGATTTTAAATTGATGAGTACAAAATGTTATTAAGAAATATATTTCTATAATATTAAATTCATTTTCCTATATTAAAAATTATATACCTCCAATGGATTTATTTTTTTGTTCCACCATATTTTCTTATTTTATTATGCGATTATATTTGGATATATTGTTTTTGGTATTAAATAATTTATTTTACAATATTAATTTATACCATTTATATGTTTTAAGAAATTCATTTTATTTACATGGGTTCTATACAAAAATAAAATGAAATATAATTTTGATGTTTTATGATACCTTTTTAATTTCTATGGGTTATGTGTAATTTGAAAAGTGAATGATTTTTAACTAGTGCTCATAATTATAGATGAAAGACAAGAAAAGATATGTTTCTCCCTCTGATGCAATTATTTAGTGTTTATATCTCATGACATAGGTATTTATGAGACAATTTAATTTCTTTTATGAATGGGCACAAATGGTGTTCCTCGTGAAAATAATGTTTCCCTATGCTACTATTAATGAAATAGTTAAAGGATGTTTTTCATTTTGATCATATTATATTTGATTCAAAGTTTATATTAATACATTATAAGTCATGGTATACCTATTATGCCTCTATATTTATTTTTTTTGGATTTAGGTTCATATTACATATACCTTGAATCTCAATTATGTTTTATGATTATCACTCATGATGTTATGATGTTTATTTAATGATTAGGTTTTTACTTATTCTTATGAAATATTATTTTATGAAATGTTTATTCAAACATTACTAAGTGTTTGATCTAATCTATTTTTTCAATATATAGGTTTTTTATGATGAGTCTTACTAATGAGATATCTAGAAAATGGTATTGTATGGTGCCTTTAATGATAAATAAACTCAAATATTATAAAATACGATGATTATCTTCCATGTATCAAAATACACTGAACTTATTTGTCCTTGGGATATTTTTATTTATTAAATTTAATGTTATAAATCATATAAAATATAAAAAAAAGATGAATTTATCTTGGGTCACTATATTTGATATGTGAGAAAAAGTTTTGAGATTTTTGGAGATTTTTTTAGTTACTTTTGGGATTAAGTATAGACAAACTTAGTAAAACCCTTATAGATAATTCTACATATAGGATTATATAATAAAATAATGTTAAACTATTTAGTATGGGTTTTTATATAATTAAATCCCAATTTGAATACTGGAAATTTGATATTGTTTTCCCACAAATGTACCTCACAAGAATCACCCCTAAATGGATTGGTAGAGACTTGACTCGATCATACATATGATAAGAAATGAGTTATCTTATGACTGAACTACTAGCTATAAACTCCTAGGGTATGTAATTTGGTAAATAATATTCTCATTATAATCTAACACAAAAGATTTATTTCATAGTTACATTAAAGTATTAGATTAATTATAATAAGATAACAGAATATAAAGTATCCTAGGTTAAGTAATTATTGTTAAAATATGAAATAAAGTAATTGTGTGCTAACATGATGGTCTATAAATGGAATAAAATTATATAATATTGGTCTTGATAAATATAAATGAGGGATAAATAACTCAAATAAGAAGGGAGAAATCATGTGTTAACAACATTTAAATTATATAATAGTATACTAATGTATTTCTGGATAAAATGTTTGATCTTCCCACAGATCATGATGTTGAGTTCCCAATGAACCTATACAAAGATATATGACTATCAAAAATATTATATATATAATTTATTTCATTTAATTGGGGTAGTTGAAGAAACAACAACAAGAGAAATTGGGAAAGGGTTTTATACTAATCATTGATTCATCATGGGGTGCACCAGTCCTCTTTGTCAAAAAGAAGGATGGGTCAACATGTCTATGCATTGATTATCATGAAATTAATATAATCATGATCACAAACATTTACCCTCCATATTGCATTTATGATCTATTTTATTATCAGTAAGGAGCCCAATATTTCAAAAAGATTGGCCTTCAATATCGATATCATCGGTTAAGGTTCAGAAGAAAGGTATTTCGAATATCATTCCATACGAGATATGAATACTATGAATTTATAGTGATTCTATTTATATTGAATAATACCCCTACAATTTATATGGATCTAATTATTAACATCTTTATAAACTATATAGATAATTTTTTGGTTGTCTTTATAGATGATATCATTATTTATTATGTGATCAAGGAAGAGCATGAATATTAATTTTAGATTTTGATGATGACATTATAAAATAAGAGGTTGTTTTATAAAATTTTTAATGTTTGAATTATATTTATATAAGGTTTCACTCATGGGTAATGTAATCCCTAAAAATTGTATATCTTTAGACCCATTGAAGATTGATGTTAGTGAATATTGGCCCAAACCAACCATAGTGACCAAGATCTATATGTTTATTTGTTTATTTTGATACTATTAATGATTTGTGGAAATTTACCAGGGATATATAATCCAATAAACATTTTTTCAAGTAATAGAGATAATAACATTTAGATGGATGAATTTTAATGTTTTATGGAACTGAATAAGAAATTAGTCACTGCACTTTTACATATTTTACCCTATAGTGGGGAAAGGATTGTATTATAAAGTGATGCCTCAAATATAGGAATGGGTTTAATTATCATGAAAAATGAAAATGTAATTTCTTATGCCTTGAGATAAATAAAAACATATGATCAAAATTTTTCAATACAGAATTTGGAATGAGCGGTCATGATAATTAAAAAAAATGGCATAATTATCTATATAGTGAGATGTATGATATTTATACTAAATAAACTTGTTTTAAAATATACATCCACATAGAATTAGTTAAATATGCACCAAATGATATAGTTTTAAATTATCAAAATCTATTAATATTCCATACATTTCCACCCTAGTAAGAAAAAAAAGGTGGCATATGATTTTAGTTGAAAGATCATGCTACCTTATCTATGATGAGGGTTGAAAGAGACATAATATACATATATTTTCAATGTATTGATATTTAATTCTTAAATGAAGGTGATATTTAACACCCTAATATTTTAATAAGATATATGTTTTTTAATTTCATTGATATCTTGTGTTGTACACTACACCATGATAAGCTTCCTCAATATGCAATACAGGCTTAGCTTGTCGTATACGTAATGAAATTCTTGTATTTTAATAAACTTAATTTCAATTTACTTTATATAATTAATTTCAAAAAATACCAAATAATATTGAAATGTAAATATTATTATGTTACCTTAAAACCTATTCATTATAATGGCAGATATGAACATCATTGTCTTTCTTATCAAAAACTAATAAAATTAAAATAAGAGAGTTTATATCATAAAACAATGACTCTTGATAGACTTTATTAATTAAATATATATTTATTTTATTCAATATAACATTTAAAATTCATCATATTTATTTTCTAGACATGATATAATAACAATTTCAATTTTTAGGTAAAAGAATTAATTTTCAAAAAAAAAATTAGTTTTGTTTCCTTTTGATGGAATACCCATTTTAAATCTATTTTTTACACTTTTATATATCATATCTATCAAAATAAACATGTTCTATGAAATAGGGATATAAAAATTTAGTTTGTATGAATTTTTTATATTTTGTAAAATTATATTTTTTAATGGTATAAAGTATAAATATAAATTTTTTATCATTATATATAATTTATCTCATTTTCATTAATTTTATATTGAATTTTTATGTAAAAACATTTTAATCTATTGCAATGTTTTAACTTTTAAATCCATTTTTTCTTTCCGAAAATATGATTAATTTTAAATCAATTATTGAAACTTCTGTATATTGGATTTTTAAAATTATTTCCATATTTGGAATCATTTGGTCAAAATTATATTAATAACATTATTTTATATTTTCGGAATTTTGAATAGAACTTCGGTACTTTTATTGATACGGTAAAAGTGTAAATCAGGTAAGTAAGGGTGTGAATAATATTATAAAATTATCCAAACACTTTTCATAATATCATTGGATGAGTAGGTTTCGAACTAAATCATACTTTGGTCAAAATGATATCCTTTTGAATCCCCTTGGATGAGATTAGGACATTTAGTTTAATTTATTTAAAGAAAAATAAATATGTCTCACTCAAATTTTAATATCTAAATATTTTTTTATATAAGGTTATACCCATGAAATATTTGATTATAAAAACTCATTTGAAATCTGAATTTTTTTTCTTTATCATGGTAATTTATTTGTAATTTTTAGGAAATACATAATTACTATAGTATCTTATACATTAATGATGAAAAAATTATTTAATTCATGAAAAATAAATAATATAGTTTTCATTAAAATTCAAATACCCATTAAAATATAGGAAAACTTGTTGAAATATTATTTATAGACTATATAAAAAACATTATCATCAAATAGTCAATTTATATGCCATTTTGAGCCTCATAGAGTAGATTATGACACACTATATTATTTTATTTAATGTGATTTTAAACTTGTCGCATTCATGTTTTAATAACTATATCATTTTTAATGATGGACTATACCGAAGATATATTCATCTAAAATATTATTATGAAATATATTACATTTTTATTCATCATATTTTTTTCAATTTTTATTCAAAAAATATGTGTATTAAATAATTACACCGAACTGATGTTGTAGTTATTTTATTAATAGAAATATCAACTTAATGTTATTAAAAATATCAAAATTAAAATATTTGGAGATAATTAATATATCCAAAAAAATATTATTTATGACCTTGAACTCCTTAGAGATATAACAAAATATTTGGTTTGGGTTTAACATCTTATGTTGATATTTATTAAAAATTTATTAAATGGAATGTTTCAAAATTGACACTATTGATATTTTTTCAAAATAATTTTTTATTAAATTATTTAAAATTCATAAATTATATTCAAAAATATAAAATAATTTTTATTTAGTATAAAATGTTCTATATAGTTTATTTATGATCTAATTGATATCACATAAGTAAAAATTACATTGTTTTAATATTGAACAATTTACTACCTTTGTTGAATTAAAAATAGAATAACTAATGGTTAATTAAAGTGATAAGGTATAAATTGATATAAAAATCGTCTAAAAAATATTGGTTGAAGATATTAAAACCATATATAATCTCATATTTGAAACTAATACATTTTTGAGGTTTTTAGATGTAGTTTGAGTTTATTATAAATTAATATTTTTGAAGTTTCCAAAAGTTTCCCTCACCTCAATTTAAAAGAGAACCCCAAACCCCATTTCTTCACAACTCATTAAGACATAAATTTAGTCCATATCCTTACCATTTCCCTTATAAACTTCCCAAGTTACATTATTTATTTTCTTTTCTTCTCAAAAGACCAACACTTGTTCCTTTAAGAGGAGATCTAGAGGGACCATGTCGAAAAACTGGTTGTCTCTGATACGGATTCTTTCTAGTTATTTCTTCTTATACTTCATCTTCATGAGTTGTTTCAATTTTAATTTAATATCTCTATTATAAATTATATGATTATATATTATTATGGTTATGTAATAACCAAAATTTCACATTTTATCTATCCTACTAAAAATTAATTCACCACTCGTGCGTACATACGGCTTACTATCTCCATGCCATGGTTTAATATGTTTTTCACCACCAACATAATTGTATTGATATATTTATGGAAAGAATAAATATATATGAATATTATATCATGATATGGATTATATAACAACATATATACAATCCACTTCTATACCATTTCACAATTATCAGAATGATGTCTTCGCTCGTGCATACGTATGGAATACCATCTCCACTATGTGATGTGATTCATTCTACATGATATAAATTAAAGAATGATTATATAAATCTAAATAATGAAAAAATTTGGTATATATTATGTTAATATCATTTTTAATGACATAAATATTACTTAAGAAGGAGAACCCTAATTTATTTGGCAAAACACTCATAAGAACATAAAGAAGTTAATAGTCAAATAACGAGTAACAATAAAATTATACTAATAAATAAATGAAAATATTATAATATATGATATCATAAAAATTAATATGATTCTTCAATAATTAATTGAAATAATTTAAATAATTATACAAGATTTTTGCATACATTCATATTATAGCATACCTAAGGAATGTGATAATATGGAAAATCTCATTATTATCTGAGATCATTTATAAGTAAGTATTTACTAGGGTATATTTATCATCCACATCTATGTTTCCTAAACATGTATTAAATAATTTTATATTTATCATTATGTGATTTTTTAATGCCAATTTTACCAATTGGTGAAATTTTATTTAATGGTATAAAAGGAATCTTTTGTTGTTTTTGATATGAGGTGCATTTTTACTTTTGGACAAAAGTATGAGTAGAATGAGGTATTTTAAATTATAAAACATGAGTGGATTTTTGTGCTTACGTAACACCTTATTTCGATGAATAATACTTTACACAATTTAAATTATATTTTTAAATTAATTATTTTCATTTACAAATGTGCATCATTTTGAGTAGAGAATTTGATTTATAAGAACAAAGGATGTTTTCCTCCAGAATTTATTTCAAGTGTTTTATCAAAATTATTTTCCATCTAAATGAAATTATTTAAATAGAGTTATGATTCTATCACTATTATTACTATTATTATTTTTTTAACAATGAAATTTTAATTATGAAATCCATGTTTTATGGATTATGATGGAATGATGTTTAAGATGCCCCTTTTATTATTAGGAACTACATAAAAATTGCAATTTTGGGGCGTTTTAAACTGCAAACATATGCTTCAAAGGAAGTTTCTGAAAACCACTACTAAATTGCATGTAGAGAAACTATTTGCAAAAGATAAAGCAGATTAGTGGCATTTTATGGGAACTATCATAGTGGGCACATTTTCACGGTGGTTATATTGTTTTTCACGACGGTTTGTCCCGGTAGAGAATTAGTTTTTTAACGACAATTTAAACCGCCACTAAAAAAAGTAATGCCCTTCCAGGAGAAACCGTGGTGAAAAACAATATAACCACCTGGAAAATCCATGGAATATGGGACACTATAGCTATGTTTAAAACCACCACTAAATTTAAGATGGAAGCGGGGGTTAAAACCACCGCTAATAGAAACAATATCGACCTTTAGCAGTGGTTAAAACTGTTACTAAATGCACCTCTTACAATTAGCAGCCATTGAAACTAACACTAACGAGTATATTTATAAAGAAAGAACCAGTTTTTGAATCCCCTGTACAAGTACCCTAGAAAAAAACCATTCCAAGAATACCAAAACACCAATAGTATACATACTACAATCAATATGAAAAGAGATGATTAACTAAGCACAAGAAAATGCATCATTCAGTGAGTAAAGAAATGAAACTAAATAAATCAAAATGAATAATCCTAGTATCCAATAAATTGTAGTGGTGAATTTATGTATTTAAAATTGACCATTGAGGATTCATATGTACTAGTTTATCCTTGATTGGATGTTCACATGTTGTGTGAAACTTATATGTTCACTAATTGGGTGATCTTGGTTAAATGGGACAATATGATTTCTTTTTCAAATGTTGGTACTCTCACATATGTTCTGGAATTGTTAAACAATGTAATATCCTTTTATATAAGATTATTTGATAGAACCCAAGGTATCCCTTTGGGGTTTGGACCACTTATATTTGGAATTTCTAAAGTGGGAAATTTCCGAGATTAACATGTCAGCATCTAAGTGACTCCATTGAGATTGTATATGGGTTTCCAAGTTTTAATGAATTGAATGAGTTAAATATAACTAATAATGTGAATTGGAAAATTAATTATGGGTTTCCATTGTTAAAATTAGACAATTTGTTTTAAATGGAATGACCCAAATTAATTTTGATGTCATGCTCTCGATATATGCTTTATGAAATGCTTCATAAGAACTGTAATATATTAAATGGGAATTGAAAATGGATAAATACATGAATAAGAGGTTATCAATTATCTATTATGACACAAATGATTATGCCTTTATTGTGTATATTTTGTAGATAGAAGAGATGGATTTGAGGTAATTCTCCTTTCTAGTTATATTTAATATATACCTTTATAGATGTTGTGGTATGATGGTATGAGATTATTGAGAAAGTAGATATCCCAATTCCTTACATCAGGTGTTGAGCATGGTGTATCAAAAAAATGTAACTATATAAGTATTGTGATTTACCCACCGCATTCCATGACTAGATTTTTGACATGATGGCACACTCAACACACCATGTGTTGTTTCATGGTGTCTCTCAATATATTGGGATATAGGGCATGTACCCAAGTACATTAGCACATAGGCTCGTTTGACTAGTTAGGTATGTCTGAGTTATGCCATGGTCTATTCATCAGTATTATTATAAGTATATGGATACATACATCTTCACATACCTTGAAACTATAGGTGGATGAAATATATATAATCTATATATATTACTGGTAAATATATAGTAACTATTAAGAGTTCTATTCCATCGATGTGTTTGTAAATTTAAACCCTCCTATAGTCTATTAGGAACATTATTGGGTGGTTATTTATTTATTCCATAGTTACTCAAAATATGTGAGGTATATTATGTTGGTGGTAGACCCTTAATCATAAGAATAATGATGTGGTAATATTTTATTGGGATTAATTTATGTTGGTGTTCAATGTATAATTATTTTAAATGAAACATTACAAATGAATTAGGTAAAATCATCTCTTCCATGTAGAATTATTATACCTGACATTAAAGATAGAAAAAATGTAAAATAATCTCTCCCATGGATAAGGGTTCCTAATTTTTTAATAGTGATGGATCAGGTTCAAGTATTATATTGGTTTCACTCATGTGATTTCATTGGAAAATGAGTCTTTAGTGTGGATTCCTTAGAAGGAATGGAATTTGGCTCCTAATATATTGTAACTCCCATTATGCATCCTAGTTATTTTGATTTGTAGAATATTATTGAATTGATTAGGCACATTCCTTCAAAGGGAAGAGTGTCTCGTAAAGGGGGTTGATATATTCTATCAAGAAATATGGATGCTTATCTTAGATTATTTTTGATAGTGTAGTTGATGTTATGAATGCTTTTCCTATATAAATACATATGGTAAACCACCCACTAGAAAACCAATGCATGAAAATTAAACATATCAATAAAAGAAGATGAGAACAGGGATCCTAACCTTTTAGTTTTCTGTATGTCATGCTCCACCAAAATAGATGGAAAACTAATGATTTCATAACATTGATATCACTAAGGTAAGGGCTTGATAAATCATATAATAGTCGAATAGATGTTAGAAATATAAAATGGAAAAAAACTCTTACCTTACAGTGGAACTTTATTTAATTTGATAGGTAAGTATAAAATATATATTTGATAAATTGGTGGGTAGGTATATTTTTAATAACAAGGATATAAAAAATATATGTCTTCATTGAAATATAGTTGTTGGGTTGTCTTATTTATTTTTAGTTTTCCTAATGTGGACTGACTTGGAATGGTAAGTAAGACAACAATGATATATTTTGGGTGAAAAAATTATTGTTAATGTTATAATATAATTTAAACATATACCCTTATCATTGAATCTACTATGGTGATTCTAATGGATCATATAGGCTAGGTGATTCTAGATCATGATAAGGGTAAAATTATCAATTAGGGTGGTGAAACTTATATATCTAGTGTATTTTTCTATTTTTTTCCATGGTGTATGTGTGTTATGAATTGATTTTCCTAACTCTAATAGGTAAATTTGGTTTATTTTGCAAGAAATAATAAAAAAGAAAAATGAATTATTGTTCACTGGTTCAAACACATCTCACTTGAACAACTCTATACCTGGGTTTACCACATGATGGTCTTGAGAATATTTTATTTTCTCATAGAAAAACTACATGTTCTTTATCATTCTCTTCACAAAATTTCCTCTATGATTAATTAACTCTCTTTCATAATTCCAACACAATAGAGATATGTAAGAACAATAATATGATTCTTTAAAAATTGTTTTAACAGTGGTTGGTCAATAGTTATTATCATAGTAAAACTCAACCTAAGGGAAATGATACACCCAAGAACCTATAAAATAAAGAATAAACATCTTCAATACATTCATTACAATTTGGATCATTCTCTATATCTGACCTTCCATCAGTGGATGAAAAGTACTGCTTAGAAAAAATTATGAAAAAAGAATGCTACAAAATCTTCTACAATTGGGAGGTAAATCAAGATCTTTATCATAGATGACCATTATTGAAAGAAAATGAATATGCACCATAATGGGAACCTATAAATATATGAACAGAACACAAAAATCAAGATTAAAAATAAATAATAAATATTCAACCAAAATTAATGTTCCATAATGAGGTTTGAGGATAATGTATTATGGTTTATAGAGTTACAATGATTAATATATTTTATTTTGATTAAAATAGAGGATAATACGATAATTATATTGATATAATTATTCTTTATATGGAGGTTTATATTGTTGTTATTTTCATTATGTGGTGTTAAATTAATCAACTTTTTCATCAAGAATATGATATCATTTGGCTTTAAAATAAGTGCACCAAAAAATCAAGATCGACACCACAAAGAACATGGGATTAAATAGGTACAAAAATTTAACTTTCTATACTAATCTGGAAGATGAATACAATTTTATAAACCAATTTTTTCCTTGAAGTAGTGTGTGTAGAATGAAGAAAATGGAGTTTCACATGGGTGTCCATTGATGAAAAACCAAATAATTATAAAGGATGTGTTCCATTGAATGTAGTGGCCACAACTAAAATATTTATATCTAATAGAAAAATTATTTGATTGGGAATTTTATTATTTTGAAACATCATCATGTGTGTTCTATTTATATGAATCCTAATGAATGTGAAACAAGTAAATAAAACCTTCTATTTTTCTATGCCTTATGGTCTATATTTGTTGTTTAAATTCAATGTCAATGAAAAAAAAGTACAAGATTAATCATGATCTGGCTCACAAAAGAATAATATTTGATGACTGGTGAGGGTTAAATATTTAAATTAATGAAAAAATAAATTTGTAAAGAACATTGATTCTCCTCCCACCTTGCAAACAATGGCATAGGGTTCCACAACTGTAACACCCTGAGATTTTATGTGAAATATTTTCTTTTTATATATTATGTTATATGAAACAACAAAGGAATATTTTACTACACACAAAACTCTCTTGGCTTGCGTTACACGCAAGAGCAACCTTCCTCGATAGCTTGCATTGTACGCAATACCGAGTTTCATTAAACAATGATATATTATCAACATATTATATAAAATAGCTGTTATGAATAGTAATACCCACTTTTAGAAATTTTAAAAATTTTATCATTTAAATTGGGCTTCATTTTTGGATTTGGAATATCAAAATTATCCTAGGGTGAATTTTTTGTATTTTTCTGAAAACATTCAATTTTTTATGAATAGTGAAAAACACTGAGTTTTAGTTTAAAACCGAATTTTTATTTAAATAATTATTATTTTTAGTTAAATTTTTTTATGTAAAAATAGATACAAAATACCTATATATGTTCAATGTAATTCATTGGTTCATTTTATAATAATTTTAGATATATAAAAATCTTATTGAACTTTTTACCGTCTTTTACCCACCTCCTAGGAGAATTTAAAATTTTACATAAAACATAATTTTACCACTTCTATGAGTGAAATTTAAAAAATCCTAGAGACATGGTTGATATCAGTAAGTAAAATTTGGTTCAATAAGATAAAAATAATTTTTGATGAATAGTAACTTTTTACTTTTATTTACCACGGTTAAAAGTAAATTGGGTAATTAAGGGTAAAAATGATATTATTATTACTCTAACACATGTCCTAATTCTATTGGATAATTTTAATTTGACCAATAACAACCTTAGGAATAAAATATGACAATTTAGGTCCACTTGTATTAGATTAGGACATTTATTATTATTTAATACAAAGAAGAGTTAAAAGATTTAAAATCAATGTTTAATAACTAAAACATTTTTAATATAGGGTTATACATAAGATAAATTAGATTATAAAAATTCTTTAGAAATATAAAAATATTTCCAACATAATTATAGTTTATTTATAATTTTTGGACATTAAATAATTTAAGCTATTAATGACACAATGATGATGCAGTAATTACCTTATTAATGAAATATTAACATAATTGATGTTATAAATACCCAAATAAATTTAATTTGAGACTTTTATGAATTACACTAATTTTTTAGGTTAATATAACATATTATTGTTAGTTATATGAATTTCTTTCGAATTAATAATGTTGTTATGAATTTAACAAGAAGAAAATACCAAATAGTGTCAAAATTGACATAAAAGAGTTTTTAAAATAAATATTATATTATAAATTTTTATTCTATTCCTAAAAATCTAAGGTTCGTCCAAAAGACTTATATAATAATATATATGACATTAATGAACCAATTGTGGTTCTATTTGAAGTTTATAGTAAGTTTATTAACCATATAGTATAAGAATACAAGAAGACATTGTAAAAGTTAAATTATTTAACATAGAGTTAAATCTAAATGATATGGTTAAAATAGTAACCTAAACTTTTATAAAACTTATTGTTTGAGAGTATTTAGACCCATACCCACCCCAAGCTCTAAATAAGTCACTTTGGAGCCATTACAAATCGAATATGAATTTATTATAAAATGATATTTTATGTTTTTCCTAAGGTTCCCCTCTCCTCCCTTATAAAAGGGCACCTCCTTCCTCTCCACTTTACAACAATTTGAGCCTTCATGATCAGCCAAACCCTCTCCATTTACCTTCTTCGCTTATCTATAAACATAATAGTGGTTATGGTCTTCTTAAAATACCAACTTTAGTGTCCTAAGAGGATGTTTAGAAGAGGCGCATCGAGGAAGAGGTAATATCCTTTACCAATTATTTCACATTTATTTTTTCTTCTAATTCCTCTTATTTATTTGTTTCATTATAAAGTAATAACATAAGTATCACTCATATACTTATATGTTATTATAAAAATGAAACAACCCAATTTCACCATCTATCTATCCTAGGGAAAATGAAATCACCGCGCGTGCGTACGTACGGAATACCGTCTCCACGTCGTGGTGTAATCTGTTGTTCCACCACCGCCTTACTTGGATGGGTATAATGGTGTAAAGAATAACTATATATTTTTATTATTAAATAATACTAATTCTTAGATATTCTATCATCCACTTCAATACAATTCCACAATCATCTGAATGATATCATCGCTCGTGTGTACGTACGGCCTACCATCTCCACGATGTGATGCGACTCGTTCTACATGATCTTCACTGAATAATCATTATATAAATGAATTGAATGAATAAATATGATATATATATTATAATAATACCATTCTGAAAATTATGTAGCTATAACCTAAAAGGAATAATAAGAATTTATTCGACAAAACACGCATTAGAACATAATGCATTGAACACCCGAATAACAAGTAGCAATGAAATATTACTATTAAGAAGATAAGAATATGACCATATATGATATCATAACAATGAATATGATTCTATAATAATTCAATGACATTATTTAAATCATTATACAGGATTTTGGGATACGTACCAAGCATATCGGACCTAAGGTCAGGGAAAATCTCACAATCTCATTTTTTATGCGAGATTGTATATACTTTAGAATTTACTAAGGAACATTTATCATCCACATTCATGTTTCCTCAATATTTAATATTATTTATATCGTCCTAAAATTGTTTAAATCCAATTCTAACAATTGGTGAATTTTAATAAATTATATGAAAGGAATCTTTTGTTGTTTTTAGTATGAGATACTTTTTACTTTTCCGGACAAAGTAAGAGAAGAATGTTTTTTTTAACTTATACGTCATGAATGGATTTTTAGGAATTCATAGTACATTATTTCCATGAATCTTCCTTTAAAAATTTTCATGTTTATTTTTAATTATAATATTTTAGTTTAAAATATTATTACATGTTAATAAAGGAAAAAAAATTGAAGTAGAAAGGATATTTTCCTCAAGAACGGATTTCAAGAGTTTTATCAAAATTATTTTCCATATAAGATAATATAGGGTTCTGTTTCTATCCCTATTTTTACATTGATTGGATTGTGTTATGAAGTAATTATTTTTATTAATTCCTTTTATCTTATATGGATTATGTTATGATGGCATGATGTTTAAGAATCTCATTCTTATTACATGGGTTATGCTATGATATATGATTTATGATTTTGTGTCACTCATATGAATGGTTTCATTATGAGATGGGTGAGACCTATATCTCCCTCCAATGCGTTGGGTAAAGATTTATATCTCATGGGATAGAAATGGATGGAACAACATGTTAATCTAGTTCACTGATATAGGACTAGAATGAGGAGTGAACTCGGTTTAGAAATGTATATTATCCGCTATGATAGTCTTGGAAATGAATCTTGACTAATCTGAAATTATTTTCTACGATTATGTGTGTATGCCACAAAGTTTCATGTTTTATGTTATGATTATTGGGATTACATTTCACTACTATGATTTATCCCATGTTAGGATATTATGATCTCTTTTGTAGGTTAAGATTTTCAGAATGTTATGATATGATTGATATTTCCTTTGTTTACCCTTACTGAGAATTTCAGCTCACCCTTTTGTATGTCTTATTTTCCCCAGTTCAGGAAGAAGGGTATTAAGTAGGATATGCCAAAAGGGACTCTAGATATGATGAGATAAATGCGAGACAATGTAGATGCTTTATGAACCAGTTGTTTATGTTTCCCAGTTTCTAAGGACACTATACCTATACAGTCCTATCATGGTTTTGTTATATGCTGTAATAAGTATGCTTCAATTCTAAAGTAATAACAATGCATGTAAAGTATAGGTCCTTATTAAAACTCTCTTGTAAAAACCGATTAGTCCATACTAATTTTCACACATAATTTTAAGGTCATCAACTACTTTATTAGTCATCCTTTAATACTTTCACATCCCAAGAATTAGAATATTATATGATTTTGATTTTCTCATTTTTATATCATGTTATAAACAATTTTCAAGTTAATGAGGGATGTTATTGTGTTTATAATAACCTTTTATTATCATAAAACACTAAAATGTGTATGATTATATACTATACATTATAATATATCCTATGATACATGAATGTTTTAATTTTTCTAATTACCATTAAAATTCAAATTAAAATTATTTGTAATGGAATTGAGAATTTGTTTTATCATTTCATTATATAATACATGTATCATTTGTAGTGGTGGAATAAACACTCCCTATATTATATGTAGTAGAATACTTTTAAGTAACAAGTCGTCTCCATTGAGATGGGATAAAATTACATGTTTAATTTATTAAGAGTTAAAACAAATATTATAGGGTTGAAAAGTGAGAATGTTTGAAAGTGTAATAGATGGTCAATTATGATTATATATCACCTGATCTAAGTTGAAAAATAAAAAGTTATCTACACTAGAAGTGGTAAAAACATATAGTGAATGTGATTTCTTTTAACAAACTTAAATCATCTCATTTTTTAAACTATTGTGATTGACCATCCACCACTAGTTCTTTGGAATTACGGCTCAACATAGTCCATGACCAATTTAATTAAGTACATAGTCACCATAAGAATGCCTATCGAGACACAACAAGAAAAATTATTATTACCAATCATTGATGTGAAAATTTACCACTTTCTCATGTTTGGTGCCCATATAAGGTACCTAAAGCATTATTGGTGTGGTTTTCCACATTCATTTTCGGTGCCACTGCATACACAAACCACTCTAATATAGAAATTATCTCTCTAAAAAGATAAACTTTTTATCAAAACATCACCATTTCCTACACTCATATATCAAAACATAATTATAGAATATATTACAAAATGAAAAAATGATATTTATCTCTTCATTGTGAAATAACACACATAAACATCCACTTTCTCCTATAAAATAATCATTAATGGGAGGGGTTGTATTTAATTTTAAATATAAATTATAGTGAGAGACAAAAAAACTAACATATATTAAAATTATAAACTTTATAAACATCCTAATATACTAAAACATCTAATATTAAATTAAAATCATGGGTTAAATCCAATTCACAATCCTAATTATTATTTTCTTGAATCAACACATATGTCTTGTTTGATGCATGTTGTAGATAAGTATGATATGGAATTGTTAAAAGAATTTTCAAATTAATTTTATGTATAGTTGGAATATTTGAAACCATACCTCAAGCTAGGGCTTTGGCGTGTCGGCAGTGACGAGCGGTGACGCGCGTTGATGGGTGGTGGGGCACGCTTATGGATGGCAAGGTCACCAGCAGTATGAGATCTAGGGTTCTGGTCGGGGTAGAAGATGGAATCTTAGGGGTCTGGGGGAGAAGGGTGGTCGGGAAGGGGGGAAGCATCGTTGCTATAAAAAAACGGGGGGTTTAGCGATGATTTACAGAACCACCACTAAAATAATGCCTCTAAAGATGATTTTGTTTTAGTGTTGGTTATGTTGCGATGAATGATATTTGTTCTTATGGAACAAATATGTATAGTTTTCAATAATAGAGGGCTGGAAAGACGAGTAAATTTGATTTAGTAATATTGGACTGGAACATCAAATAAACTTGGTTCAATAATGTCCTTTTTCCACTAGGATGGTTTTGTAAATGATGCATGGGTAATATGGTAATTATATTTTAGGCTGATGTTTTTTCTAAAATTCTATGTTTTATGCCAAATCTTTTTTCTCATGGCTTGTGTTATTTTACGGTTTATTCCTTATGAGTTACCAAGATTTATTCCATGACTCAAAATAATGATATATGTTATAGATGGTATGATTTTCAAAATTTAAGTTCATTTTTTACGTTATTATGTTCATGTATTGTTTGATTACCCTTACTGAGCATCTTAGATCACCCTTTATTACATTTCCATTCGTCAGGTTATCAATAAATCTTTAAAGTATGAGTACTAAATTGTAAGTTCATTATGGGAGATGATTAAAATATTTCAAAATACATAAGAATGTATTTCAGGATTAAAAAGGCACTAATATATTATATTCCTTAGGTGTAAATTTTTAAAATGCAATGAATATTCATCTAAAAAGATGTAATATTCATGTGTGTCAGGATTGGGTCCTTATAGTTCATATCAAAGGAAAGGTTTATTCAGCCTTCAAAAACTAGTATGTGAATAATATAGTGATATCCCTAGAGATATTTATAATTATATATCTTGTTATGTCTTAAGGATAAGTCTAATTATATGTTATAGTCCTGCAATTATTGTAGCGATCATGAATACCCTATTATTAAACCTAAGATGTTAGATATTAAAATTAATCAACATTGATTATGTTGTTTTACTTGTAGGATTTTTTCCTCTTACAATATTATTTTGGGTATTTAGATAATAGTTATAAACTGAAGTAACCATGTAAATGATGAATGCAATAGGAAATGTAATGATTTTCCATCACAGTAACCACATGTTATGGGAGATGGAATGAATATACTAATTTCTATCGCCACAAAACATTATCCAGTCATAAACCCAGCTTAGATTCCAAAGACCAAAAGAGGGAAGATCTTTTTGATGGAACATTTTTAAGGAAACATCCACCTTCTTAAAGTGGAATGACTGATACACTGGTTACTGGGAAATGGATTTTTCCATTGAAAGGACATTTTTTATTCTCTTCTGTTATGAACATGACATGGTTATGTTGGGAACTTATTTCTTAGAAGGTAAATAGAATATATTGTTTAAATATTATCAATAATAGGAGGAAAAAAGGTATTATTGAATCAATGTATTTGGATGTGTTGAAGAACTTATTTTTTAATATGTACCTTCCTCTTATTCTTCTTAAAAAATGTATATTTTAGTTTGCACATCTATATCATGATTATGATTAGAAAAAAAAGATAAAATTCCAACGAAACACTAAAAATAATTGAGAAAAAAATTCATATTTTCATAATTCTCAAACTATGGAAGGAAATATGGATGAAATTGTCTTATGGGGACTAATAAATTTTATTATTGTGGGAGAAAAGGTCATCAGACATTTTTATATTGATGTAATGGGAATAAACTAAAATTTCCATAGAATGAACCTACCAAAAATCAATGTTTCAAGTATAATTAAATGGGGAATTATGATAACCAGTTCCCTAATCAAGGGTTATTGATAACGATCATTGAAAAAAACCACTAAATGATAATGGAAAAAATAAAATTGCATGAGATCATTATTGGTGATGTGGAGTAAAACAACAAAATTATGGAATGATTGAGTGCTTAGGGTATTTTTAAATAATGTTCTATAATCACTTTTATGGTATTTTGGAATGATTAAATATCTATGTAGTGGTCCACTGAGGTTTTTCACATGTATTTTAAATTATATTCTTAGTGGTAAATTGATTGAGGTATTAAGGCAGTGTTTTTGGAAAATAGAGGATTATGGGAAGGGTAACCCAGAATATGACCATGATGTTGAGATAATAATATTTGGATAAAGATATGTTGAATATGAATAAGTAAATTGGATGATATTAGTTACCTTGTAACTAGTTAAGTATTTATTGACATGTGGGTTATGCTATCTTGAATGATGCTTACATCTTTTTTCACATATTAATAAAGAAACATTCATGTTTTCTATAAGGATATTTGATAAATCGGGTTATTACTATGACTCAATAAAATAAATGATAAATTTTTTCTAATTTTTTTGAATGTGACATCCCATAGATACCTTATTATATGTGGTTGATAAAATTTATTATGAGTTAGTAAGCCTTTTTCCAAACATATAGATTTTCAACATTCCGATTTATTTTTCTGTTTTGTATTTATTGAAAGTTTAATTTAAACTCTGGATAAAGTTAGATAGAATAAATAATTATCTCACCATTTTTGGGATTATGTATATTTGAAAACATGTGCTAACTTTTTGTTGTTATAATGACAGATGGAATGACCTATCATTCTATTTATGGATTACATTATCTATTAATGCTTAAGGAATGACAACTTCGACATAATTTATTTGAATAAGAGATGAAGTGGAAAATGTTCAATTCATGACCAATGGTGAGATTATACTAAAATAAATTATGTATATATTCTCATGAATATTATTCAACATTGGGAATAAGGATCATGATGTAAAAGGGTGTCTTATTATGATCATATTTTGATGATATCAATTTCCACTTTCACGTTTCTTTAGTTTATGATTTTGATATTGTTAACTTTCTATGGATCTCCCACATCCTTGTAATCGGTGATCTTTATCAATGTTTATGAATATTTGTGCTTTTCTTCAATTTCCAAATTGTAACTTATGTTCTCCTATGTAGAGACCAAGTCATGATTTTCATTGTAAAAATTTTATTTTCTAACTTATCATTTTTAAAAGATAATTTTAGTCATTGTTTTTAGGATTTTGGTTTCTATGTTTTCATAACCCTGATAAATTTCGATGGAAAAATTCATTTTAACCAGGGTAGAATATAACACCCTTGTATTTTTATAAGATATATATTCTTTAATTTCTTTGATGTCTTGTATTTTATGATACCTCAGGATAAGTTCACACAATATAGAACCTCAGCTTAGCTTGTGGTATACACAATGTTATGCATGGATTTTGATACAAACAATTTCAAGTTATTTTTGTATAATTAATATCTTGAAATACCCAGTATAAGTGAAAACTAAATATTATTATGTTTCATTAGAACTTATTCATTATAATGGTGGGTATGAATATAAATTGTCGTTTGAAATACTATTTATATGAAAATAAGTGAGTTTATAAAATTAAAATATCACTCTAGGTGGATTTTATTAATGAAATATATGTTTCATATGTTCAATATAATGTTTAAAATTTATCTTATATGTTTTCAAGATATGATACAATAACAAATTCCATTTTTTGGATAAGAGAAGTAATTATTTAAAAAATTGCAATTTTGCAGCCTTATGAGGGCACACCCATTTTAAATCTAGTTTTTGAAACATTAATATATTCTATTTAACAACATAAAAAAATTTATTTGGAAGATGGATATAAAAATTTTATTTAGATTAATTTTTGTCATTATTCTAATATCTTTCATGTTTTGATGAATAGTAAAAATACACTAAAATTTAATTGATAACACCTTTTCTCATCAAAATAATTTTTTATTCTTAAATTATATTATTTAAGGGTATTAAATTTTAAGAAAAATATATTTATATCAATCAATATACTTTGTGTAATTTTTATTAACTTTACATTGAATTGTGATGTAGAAACATTTCAATATTTCGTAATGTTTTAACTTTTAAACCAATTTTTCATTCTGAAAAACATGATTAATTTAAAATAAATTACTACAACTTGTTTATTTTTAATTTTTAAAATGGTTTCCATATTTGTAATTAGTTATCCCAAATTATATTAATATAATTAATTTATTTTATTTTGGGCATTATGAAGAGTAACATGGGTGATTTTTATTAATATAGTAAAGAGGTAAATCATGTAATTAAGGGTAAGAATAATATTATTAAATTACCCTAACCCTTTTATGGATAACATTGTGTGAGTTAGTTTCGACCTAAAACATCATTGGGTCAAAATGGTATCCTATGGACACCACTTGGATGAGATTACATAATTTAGTTTATTTTATTTAAAGAACATTTAAATTTTTCGCACTCAAATGTTAATATCTAAATACTTTTTTATATAAGGTTATAAAAAAGATAAATTTGATTATAAATAATTATTATAAAAAAATTATTTATCATGGTAATTTTTAGGATATAATAATTATAACAATATCTTATACATTAATGATGAAAAAATTATTTAATTGATGAAAAATCAATAATAAAGTTTTTATTAAAATGATAATACCCATTAAAAGACAAGAACACTTGACCAAATCATATTTTCCGAGTATAATGCAACCATAATAATCCATGGTTCTAATTATAGGACATTTGGATCCTTATATTATATATTATGACACATATATTATTTTATTTAATGTGAGGTTCAACATGTAACATTCATGTTTTAGTAAGTATAACATTTTTTAATGATGTATTTTACAGAATATATATTCGTTTGAAAATATTCTTGTAAAATATATTATATTTATATTCATCATTTTAATTTATTTTTAATTTTTTTTAAACAAAATAAGTTTAATAAATAATTACAAAAAACCAGTGTTGTAATTATTTTATTAATTGAAATATCACATTAATTTTATTAAAAATATTAAAATAAAAATAATTTTGGATAGTTTATATATCTAAAGAATTTTATAGATTACCTTGACCTATTTATAATATAATTAAATATATTTTTTGAGGTTAAAATCTTATCTTTATATTTTAAAAAACAGCTATTAAATGAATAATATCAAAATTGACACTATTTATATTTTCTCAAAATACTGTTATATTAAATAATTTATGAAACATATAATATCTTACAAAATATAAAATAATTAGTATTTAGCCTAAAATTTTCTATATTGTTCATTTATTATCTAATTTATGTGAAATAGTTCAAAATTACATAATTTTATTGATGAACAATTTATTACCTCAGTTAAAATTCAAATAGAATAATTAAGGGTTAACTGATAAGACATGTTTACAATTGATAGAAAAACATATCTAAAAATTATTCTTTATGATATTAAAACTATATATAATATCATATTCTAAACTAATTCATTTTTTAGGATTTTATATGTGGTTTTAGTTTATTATAAATTAATATTTTAATGTTTCCAAATGTGCCTCTCACCTCAATTATAAAAGGGCACCTCCTCCCCTATTTTTTAACAAGTAATTAAGACTTCATGTTTTTCCATAATATATCCATTTTTCTTATCCACTTCCCAAGTTACATTATAGAGGATCCATTCACCATAAAATACCAACTCTAGTGCCTTTAAGAGGAGAACTAGAGGGAGCACATAGAAGAAGAGGTAATCTCCTCTATCGATTCATTCATGTTTCTTCTTCTTCTAATTACTCATCATAATTTTTATATATTATAAATCAATAACATCATAATAAATTATACGAATATATTTTATTGTGATTTTGGATTAACCATATTTCTACCATCTATATATCTTATGAAAATCGAAATCACTACAACTGGGTACGTACGGATTACCGCCTCCACACTGTTGTGTAATCTATTTTTCACCACCACCTATCATGGATGCATATAAAGATGTAAATAAAAACAATATATCATTATTTTAACATGATATAGATTCTAGAATAACATATATTCCATCCACTTCCATACCACTTCATAATTTTGATAATGATATCTTCCCTCATGCTTATGTACGACCTACCATCCATGATGTGATGTGATTCATTATACAAGATATCCATTAAATAATTACTATATAAATGTATGGAATGAATAAATATGATATATATTATGTTAATATAATTTTAAATGATATAGTAGTGACTTAAGACTGATATTTGTAACTTATTCGACCAATCATGCATAAGTACATAAAGTGGTTAATACCTGAATAATTAGTAACAATAAAATGTAACTAATAGAAAGATGATAATATAATCACATATGATATCATTAAAATCACTATGATTGTGTAATAATTCAATTAAATCATTTAAATCATTATAATGAAGTATTAGATACTTACAAAGGATAACAGACATAAGGTAAGGGATAATTTCACAAATATCATTATTATCGGAGATTGTTTATACGTGGGTATTTATAGGGTAATATTTATCATCCATATCTTAGTTTCCTAAATATATATTAAAAATATAATTTATATCATTCCATAATTTTTTTAATGTCAATTTTACCCATTGGTTAACTTTTATTAAATGTTCTGAAGGAAATATTTTTTTCATTTTTGGTATGAGGTACGTTTTATGTTTTGGACAAAATTAATAGAAGAATACTCTATTTTAACTTATATTTCATTAAATGATTTTTATGATTACATAAAACCTTCATTCCAAGAAGCTTCCTTTATATAGTTTTTAGGATATTTTCAAATAAATTCTTTTTATTTAAAATTCTATGGAATTTTGACAAAAGAAAATGATTTTTAAGAAGAAATGATATTTTCTTCAATAATTAATTTCATGTTTTTATAAAAATTAATTTCCATATAAGAAGAAATTATTTAAATAGGGTTATGTTTCAATTCCTATTATTATTATGATTTATTTTTTTTTACAAAGGAAATCTATTTATGAAATTGATTTTTTTGTATTATGATGGAATGATGTTTAAAAAACCCCTTTTATTCCTTGAGATATATTGTGATGAATGATTTATGTTTTAGTTTCACACATATGTATGGTATTAAATATGTGACAGGTTGGAACTATATCTTCCCCCAATGAATTGGATAAATATTTATATCTCATTAGATAGACATGACTGGAATGGAAAGTAAATATGATTCAGTAATACAAGTCAGGAATGACAAACAAATCCAGTTCAGTAAAATAGGCCTAGAACGACAAATAAACCTGGGTCAGTAATTTACTTTTTCCACTATGATGGTTTTTTCAATGAGCCATGGGTAATATAGAAATTATTTTCAATGGTTATTTGTTTTCCACAATTCCATGTTTTATGCTAATGTTATTTCCTCATGGATCGTGTTCTTTTATGATTTATGCCTTATGAATTACCACGATTTATTCCATGACTCAAAATATTGATATATTTTATATATATAATGATTTTTAAAATCTATGTTCATATTTTACATTATTATGATCATATATTATTTTTTACCCTCATTGACCATCTGATCTCACCCTTTATTATGTTTGTATTCCTCAGGTTATAAAGAAATCTTTTAATTATGAGTACTAAGGGGAAAGTTATTTTGGATTGATATTGAAGATCATTCAAAAGTTATAATAATTTATTATAAACTTTTAATGGTATTAAAATATTACAATACTCAGGTGTTCATTTTTAAATTTTATGAATATTAATCTAAAAAGATGTAATATTCATATGTCATTCTTGGGTTGTTATATGAGAAGTCATATCTTCCAATAAATACTACTCAACCATCGATATACTTGATGATTTTAGATACTTAGAATGATTATATGGAACTACATTATAAGGTAGACAATATTTCATATTTCAACTTTGTCAAATATGGAGTTGTAAAGTTTGAAACATGGATACGTTTCACATTGAAGCTAAAACTGAAGTGGGATATTTATGATGATGTTAATATATTATCATTATTTATCCATCTGGTATATATATAAATGTATTAATATATATTGAAACACTTATTGTGGGTTTATAGAAAGAGGGATATTTCTGAATATATGTTTTGATTCTTATTATGTCAGTATGTTAAGGTTTAATGATAGAATTCTATGGGTATTTTTTTAATAATTACCCATACTAGTATTTATATTGAAAAAATTACTATGCATTTCATTATAGGACTCCCCAAAATTTATAAAGTCTATAATTATACTTTGGATATTGTAAATCATCCTATAAAGTCATCACATTTTATTCATATAAAATAATATTTATCTCTTTAGAAACACTCCATGATATAAATAAGGGACATCATAAGGCTATATGGAGCACAAAAATCCATTGTATCGAATCTGTATACATTTTTTATATAAATATTTTGTATAGGTACTTAGAAATCATTAGATATGGATATGAGTTTCAAGAATTTTTATAATCCTAAGATGTATAGTTAATCTGAAATGAATATTCAAACTCTGGAAAATATTTTTAAATATTTTAGATAGATTTACATGGATGTTAGGATCAACTGCTCCCCTTGGTAGAGTTCCCAAATAAAAATATTTCACATTTTATCTATTAGATTGAACAATATGAGGCTCCATATACGAAGAGATGTATGACTCCAACATGATGGGATAAAGCTAGAGAGTGGAAGATGATATTTCGTGAACTTATCCAAGAAATTATGGAGAAGGTTCAAACCATTCAATGATATATGAAAGTGAAAAAAAAATATAATAGTTATGAAGATTATCATAATTGAGATCTAGTGTTTGATGTTGACGATAAGGTGTTCCTTTGAATATCTCCTAAGAAGCATGTTATGAGATTTTGGAAGAAAAATAAGTTGAGGCCTTCATATTTAGGACATTTCAAGATGATTGATCATTTTATTAATATATCATATATCTTATAACTCCCTATATACCTTTCCCAAATATATTATATGTTAATTTTTTCACATTTGTGAAATTATATACTAGACCCTTTATAAGTTCTAATCTCGGAAGCTATAAAATTAGAGAATGATCTCTCATATGATGAAAAATCTATGGAAACTCTTGATCAAATATATTAGGAGTTTTTGAAAAATACCACTCATCTATACAATGTTGTATTGAGGAATAAATATTTTGAGGGAGTGATATGGGAACATGATTATTTAATGAGACAGAAGTACCCTCACTTATTTTTATCATAGTAACAAAATTTAAAGGATGAAATTAATTTAAGGGGGTATAATGTAATCACAAATGATTTTAGTGGAATTTCCCTTTGTAATTAAATTTTTTTTATATCTTATTCCACACAAATTAAAAAACCCTAGCATATCTAAACACTTTTAATTAAACTATATATTGAAAAATATATGTTATTCATTGAATATGTAGGTATAAAGTGTTATAACCGAATTATTAAATAAAGGACCAATTTATTACTATTTATAAAAATTGAGGATAAGCACCTAATAAAATATTTTTTTATTTTAATATTTTATTTTATAAAAATGTATTTTTCGATATTGATATATCTAAAATTAGAAACTATTTTAGAATATTTGTTATTATACCGAATAAAATATTTCCTATAAAAACAGTTTTTAAAAATATTTTTTGATTTGATATTAAATTTTAATTTATTAATTTTATAATGTGAATTTGAAAAAATAAAATTCATTTTTTTGAAAATATCATGATAATTTTATCATAAGATTAATTTTTGGTATTTTTCCAATGATATTTGTGTTTAGGATAATAAAGTAAAATGTTATTTTTGTAAATAACATTACTTTGATGATATTATTAGTATATAAGAATGAATTTTAAATCCTTGAAAAAATTTTATAACAAAAACTATAAATTTTATTAGTTAATTTATAATATAAAAATGACGGTTTTAATTTAAAACCCCATATTTTATATTTTATAACTTTTGTTATATTTTGTAAAATTGCTTTTTAATATATTAAACATTTATTATTTTAAAATTTATTTTTATCACTTATATAAAGATAATAAAATATAATGGAATAAAAATTTTGAATTAGTAGGAAAAAAATTTTCAATATAGACTATTTAATTTTTAGAGATAAATCATAAGCTACCATAAGTAAAAACTAGTTTCCGCGGAAAAACTAAAATGGAAAAATTAAAAAATATATAAGAGTAAATTATATCAAACATGTTTAAAAAATGTGTCCTAATGTGTTTTTAAAGAATTTATTGAAAATATAAATTATCTTATCAATTATTTCTATATATTTTTTGAAACTTTTATTGAGAGTGACTTTGCATTATTGAAAATTTTTGGGTACTTACAAAAATGAGATATCGTTTAGCCTATAAAAGGGGTACTTATCTCCTTACTTCACCTCACACCACCACCAACTTTGTTTGTCTCAAAATAAAACCCATTCTATCATAATCATTCATATATTCTTTTAAGTGGTTTTTTTCATATCAAAATACCATCCCTATATGTATTATCCCTCTTCACAAAGGATATAATCCATGAAGTGAGGTATAAATTTCTAAATGTTCTTTTACTATTTATATTAATTTATGTTAAAATATTCTTCACAAAATTATATGAAATCATATTAAAATGATTATATAAGTATAATTATTATATTTTTAACTCGTTATAATAATGTAACAGTCCGTAACCACCATCCCCCTTTTTATTTAACAAAAATAAAAATGTGAATCGTGCTTACGTGCGGGCTACTACCTCCATGAATGATGCATTTTGTTTTTCACTACTACCTTTATGGATGGTTATATTTTCTATTTTATGTATATATATTGTAAATATAACTGATTTACATCATTAATATAATTCATTATAGATAATAAATAATGTAATGATAGGTATAGGGTAATCCATTGATATTTGTAAATAACCTTAAAATTGTTAAGCGCCATATTCCTCTTCATAAAACTTGAATAAAACTCTCATTTAATATAATAATAACATTATATAACATTTTAAAACAACAACTCGTGTACCATTAATTTTTTTTATCTAATTAACTTTTTTACAATAATGAAGATCTGTAATACTTTTATAAACCAAATTCAAAATAATAAAGATTAATAGTACCCAATATTGAAAAGGCATTAAATAATAAAATACATGAAATATATTTAATTAATGAATACTATAAATGTAAATTTATATGGATAAGGTTTGGAAATAGGTAATTAATATGTTTATATTTATTATAAATGAGGTTAAAGTGCTTTTGTTGAGATTAAGGGTAAGGGTAAGGGACATGGTAACTAAAACTCCTTTCAAAGAGTTATACAATTTCTTAGTGAACTCATTTTTTCAAGAAATTCCATTTTTAATAAATCTAACACTTTTATTTCTAGGTAAAAATAGGTTTTTATCCAAATCCATTCCATTTAATAGTTTTATTTTAATAAGTTTTTTTTAATAGGCTTTTTGAAAAGAGACTCGAAACTATAGTTTTTAAATAGATGAGTATAAATTTTTTTATACAAATATATTCCATGATTATATTTTAATATTATTATCTTAAAACATTCAACCTCTAATAGAGTTATTTTTATGTTCACCAATATTTTTTCTTTTATTATGTGATTATTTTGGCAGTTGAATTTTTTGTGTCAAATGATTTAGCTCATCATGTAATTTTATATTATTTATATGTTATAAAAAAACTATTTCATGTACATAGGTTATTTATAAAAAGGGAATGATTATAATTTGAAATTTATTTAAAACCAATTTTATTTCCAGGGGTTTATTATGTAAAGGGAATAATTTTCCATTTAAAATTTTTTAAAATAATTTTTATTTATAGGGGTTCTTTATAATGAATATTTCTATTCCTTGTAATAGCTATTATTCCTCTATGTTTTCTTTTGTGGATTTAAGTTCTTATTATAGGTTTTCTAATAACAATTATGTTTTATGATTATCACTAATGATTTTATGATGTTTCTTTTTTGATCATTATTTTACTTATTCATAGTAACTTATCATTGATCAAATTTTATTCACCTTTTACAGTGTGTTTGAAGTATCCCATTTCTTTTTTTTGTTCATGAGGTTTTTTAGGATGAATCATACTAATGAGATGTTTAAATTATGGTCTAGAGTGGTGCCTTTAAGGATAAATGGTCTCTTTTATTGTAAAATAAGATGATTATATATATTTTATTGAGAGACACTAAAACTGTCCATCATTTGGATATTATTATTTATAAAATATAAAGTTTTTAATCCTTTATTGGATGTAAAATAAAGGCATATTGCTCTTGAGTCTCTATAAGAGAAATTACATTACTAGTGTTTTATCATTTTTACTTTTTTTTCATGAGTGCGATTATTCTACAAGACTAGAGTGATATAAATTTACCAAATATAGTTATTTTACTTTTCAATGTTTATAGTCTTATAGTAACACTATATTTTTTTGCTTTATTTATTCTCTAAATATATTATTCAAATTAATATAATAATTTTATTCTTATCATTATTGTGTGGTTAAAGTGTTTTATATTAAAAATGCAACATGTATACATATTCATAAGTGATTTTTTTATAGAATTCTAGTTCATTACACCTTTGCACTATAAATGTCATAGTCATGTCATAATTATCATAGTCCCACCATGAATGGTCCTTACATAATGTTTTCTTATGTTTTGATGATGTGGAATATTTTATAACTTAAATGATCATATAACTTATCCTTTCAAGATGAAAAAAACATATCAATAGGGACTATAAATTATGAATTGAATCAATAAATTTATTGGATGTAAGATATGTAAAATAAACAGATTGATATTTAATTTTAATTTGAAATTGAAATTGAAATGAATAAGGTTGCTGCTATGAAACTAGAGGGTGGAAGGAGTGTGTTTCAGGAAATTCATGTATTAAAGAATAATGTGTTATAGATAATAAGTAGATATGCATGAACAATAATTATTTACATTATTTATAACATTTATTAGAAGATGAATTTTTTAACATTTTAGATATAAGGCTTGAATTCAATGTAGATGAATTGTATAGATTTTATCATGAGTTTTAGAGTTTATTTCTCAAAGGTTAATTATTAGAGGTTCATCTACAAATCAAGTATCCCAGTTGAATTAGGAATAAGATATTACCTTGTCTATGGAAATAATCATATTTCTCAATATTAGAATTTTTGTGGTCGAAATAGGAAACATGAAGAGATTCTCTATTAATAGTGGATTTAGAAATAGTTGGAAGCTCAATTAAAGTATTATTTTTCATTCATTAAATATATATTCAAAATTTTATGAGATAACATTATACTAGTCTAGATAAATTTGTACAAATATAATTTTTAGGATAGTCTCTACTCATTTTAATATATTTTAAGATCATAATGGATTTTATGGAAATGGATAATACAACATCATTCCCATAATGTATTCGTTATTTCTTAATAATAAATATTTGATATAATTAGGATAATCTTTTTATGTATGTTTAAATGTAATTACTAAAATGAATTGATTATAATCCCAATTGTTGGTGGTGAAGAAGAATTTTTTGTGACAATATTTTTGTTTCATCCTAAAAGGAGCCAATTTTTAATAGTGGATGATTCATTAAATATGTATGTATACTGATTCACCCCCACAAAATTAATACTCACAATGGGACCACACTAACTGGTTATTATTGTTCTATAAAATTGTAATATTGTTAAAGAATAAATACTTTTTATATTCCACAATATGATTATATCATATGTAACTAATGGATTATTTAAGATTGAATTGAACAAGACAATGTCCATGTTTTTGAAGCAAAGAATATCATATTAGAAAATTAGAGGATATCATGGATGGAGATAGATTGAGTTATTTAATAAATAAATATTTTATGTAGTGAAAACCTAATTTTGATACCTATGAATAAATTTGTATTATGATATCAAGTGATCATTATAAATGAAAGATGTCACAATATAAAACTCAGTTATATCATAATGTTATAACAAATGAAATGAATGGAGAAATTTCTATCATATTTTATAATAGCTACAAGTTGTGGGATATAACCTAACCATCGTATACAATATCGTTGTAGAATCTAAAATAAATGGTTCCCCTTTTAGGATTTGGGGTTATTGAATAGTATCAATGTAATGAATCATTCTTTTTAAAATCACATCATCAATACAATAGGATTGGCTCTGAATTTATGTCTGCAAGAAATTAAAAGTCATCATTTATGATGTGAACATATTAGAGATTATGATTTTAACATGATTGGAAAAAAAAAATTCACTACCCATAATACAAAACAAACTAAATACTCTTTATATGATATCATTCTATTGGTAGTAATGAAAGGCCTAATGAGATAACAACCTGACATATCACTATTATGATATAATGATATCATAAAACTCAATGAATTAAATTGAAACAAATCATACCTATTATAAACCATTTAACTATATCCTTCATTTATATTCATCATGATTTATATAGGAGGAACGATGTTTGAGAAATATGACCAATGGTAGAAAGGGGGATCTCATGACCATTAATGAAGATGGAAATTTACATTTCATATAAGAATTTGTAATAGTAGGAAAATATTTTTTTATGAATTCCTAACCAAATTAAGTATTGTGATTATTTTAAATCCATATAAAAGATTATCACAGATTGAGGAAAAAAATATGATGATTGATATATTATCACTGAATTCAAATTTCTTATAAAAATAAATGTTCTAATGTAGACCTTTAATATTCATGTATCCATATGGAAGCATCTCGTGAATATATTACTCCATTTTATTTGTTCATTATATAATGAGGAAATTATTAATAATTTTTTTTAATATATAAGAGATGATATAAATGAATAATGGATTTATTATAATTATAGAGAGATTTAGTTCCATATACCATAGTAGAAACACATTTAAATAATTATATAATATATATGATTTGGGAGGATAATTTATGAAATAATAAAATACTAAAAGAGTATAAACATAATTTTTAGGATTTTTCAAGATGGGTAATAACCCATGTTTTAGTAAATATTTTTCCTTAAAAAATTGGTGCTAAAAAAAATATTTCAAACAAAACACCACTAAATAACCACTAAAATATTAAATAATTAATTTATTATGAGAATAAACATATAATAAATAAACCGATAGTAATCAATTAAAAATTCATCTAAAATGCGTTTTAGAACACAAAAAGCTAAATAAATTTATTTTTCAAAAAAAATTGTTTATATATTTTATTTTTAAATTTTATAATTTTAATTTTGTAAAATGAAATTCATTTTTTAAATAAAAATATAAATGTTACTCAAGTATGAGTTTTTGGTATTTTTATAAAATAATATATTTTTAGATTAATGGTAAAAAATAGAGTTTTCCCAAAATGGTGAATTTTATTTCTTTATTAGTAATTAAGAAATTAAAAGATTTTTTTGAAAATTTTTATTCATAAAATACATATTTAAGGAATATATTAATTCATTTTAATAAAAAAAATTATATTTATGAATATTTTGTTTAACCTTATAAAACAAAAAATATATATTTTAATTCAAATAAAAAAATTATTTTCGTATTTTGATTTAATTAAACATTCTTTTTGTAAAATTTAGTATTAGAAAGATTTGAAAAATAAATAAATATTATTTATTTTATAATAAACCAATTTATGTATTTAAAATTATAATCATTTATTGTTTTATACAAAACAAAAATTTTATGCTTAAGATACACATTTCATAAATATGTTTTTTACACTTTATGTGTGTTTATTTTAAAATTAACATTTCAAATTGTTGGAAATTGTATTTTAAAAAAAAATTATAATTAGAAGTCTTGAATTAAGTAAAATTTTCATTATTAATTATTTCAGTAAAATTAATTAAAAATAATGAAAATTACTTTTTCAAAAAAAACTAAAAATTGTCAAAAATTGATTTACTGAGAGGAAATGACCCAGAACATATTGACAAATTTATGGATGATGTGTGGGAAAAAAAAAACTCACATCCCATTTTTATTTTTCCCATTTTTTAATATTTTATCCTTAAATATTAACTTTAAATTATTTAAAATGTAACATGTGATTCAAAAAACCATTCTCTTTACATATAAAAGGGGATCCTTCCACCACTTCATGTCACACCTTTCTCTTCAAATTTCATCCTAAAATTATATCATATAATTCCTCTTAAAACCCTATCCCACATAAATTTTCCACTTTTCATCATTATTAATCATAATTACTTGTTTTCCAGAGAAATTTCTAATATAAAACTCAAGATCATAGCATAGTTAAGTGAAAGCATAGTGTGAATCACAGTCCAGGGTAAGAGATCTTCTATACCACCCTTGCTACTAATCAATCACACTTTCTCTTTATTTTCACAATTTTATGAAATATTATTCACATAAAATTATTCTATTTTGGTATATATTTTCCTTAAATATATACTTATTTAAATATACTTTTCATTATTGCAGTTATACTTGTTTTTAGTTCCCATAAAAATTATCACTTTTAAGAAACCCCAATTTATGGGAACATTTTTATTTCATGACTCATATAAATAATCACCACTATAAATTTTTTTAAACCATGAATATCTTATAAAAACCATTTATATTTTATGGATAACCCTCTAGGTTCTATTCTAGAATTATGGTAAACAATAAGGAATTTCCTTCCATAAAAAGAACCTTCACTTATTTCATAAACAGTCACCCAAGTTGATCATTATTATTCATTATTCCTTAGATACTTATTATAAATTTTATACAGTGGTATTCTTTGTTCAATACATATGTCCCATTTCCAAAATAAAAGTACAAATCAATTAAATTCAATCATCCTTTGGAAATACTTTGTATTTTTCCATCATTTATGCCTTCAATCTAAATTATGAAACCCATATCTTCCTCTTTGATTTGAACATGCCTGTAATTTATATATGGTTTCATTTACACATATGGAATGAATATGTATGATTTCTATTAGGTGATGGGGGTATCAGAATTATATATCCCTTTAATTCATTGTGAAAAGATTTATATCTCATGATATGTTATGTATGTCATCCGGGAGTGAACCTAATATACCATGGGACCTTTTCCACCTTTTCATGATGGTATTAGAAGTGACCCTTGACTTATGTTTATGATGTAATACCTTATGTTATTGTAACATATTCGATGATTCCATGATCTTATGATATCATTTCCTTATTCCTTGATTCTATTCTTATGATCATTCCTTATATGATATATTTGTATGCCTCATGAATCTCATTTTAAGATTTATTTCCATGTTTATTCCCTTACTATGATATTATCAACAATCATTCCTTATGTATTTTCCTAAATGTATCCTATGTAGTTTTAGAATATCTATGAGATTTAGGGGCACTATATAGAGATTTAAAAAAAATATTTTGTTTTTTTAGTTAAAACGATGTGTTTATGTATTTAGTATTCTAAATATATTATATCTTTAGATCCGTGATTTGTAATTGTTAAAAAAAATATAGTAAAAATAATGATTTTATATGTGTTTAAGGATTGGGTTGTTATAGTTTCTATCATATAAAGGTGTAGTTATATTTTGGTATTTTTATGGTATAACATTAATAGAAACCATAGGGATGAGCCTAAGTATAGAAGAATATCCTAAAATTTTGGTAAAGTAGAGATTGTGTGGTTTTCCTTACAATTAATCACTATCTAGATATTTGAATTTAGATGTTGATGCGGTAAAAATCCACCTTTATCTATTTACCCTAAAAGTGGTGAATTGAGTATTAACTAAATCATCACCCAATGCATGATGGGTGGTCCTAAGACTGGACAATTGGATAGACACTACTGGGGGTGTTCTTCAGTTTATTCACATTCTATTTCAAAACCATTATGATTGATTTGAATATTTTTTTATGGAACATAATTAGGTTATAGAATATAATCGAAAAATGGACATTCATAAAATTGATTTAATCTTATTGATTCGTTGTTAGGTTCTATATATTATGTATTAGTTAATTGATTTAATTTTAGTATTTGTCTTTTAAACTTTTATTAATCAAACTATTAACATTTATAATTATACTTTATTATATAAAATGGTTGTACATAAGAGAAATCATGTTAATGACATGTGAAATGGTCAATTTGATGACTACCCTAACAAAATATTTCAAACATTATGGGAGTAGGATTTTATAACCACTTCATCGTATTGGCACAAAATACTCATGTAATGAGTAGTAACATCAATCATATAGAATTACTTTTGAAAGAAAAAGTTGTAGTTCATTTTTAATGCATCAAAGTCACCCAAGTATTAGTATATATTCTGATCACAGAATCTCTGGACAATGAACTAACACAATTGAGAATTTATTCCCCATCCTTTAATAATCTACGAAAGAGAATCTCATATGGAGTTTTCACTACCTTTAGGTATAATAAAATTAGTAGTGGACAGTAATCTAGATTTTGATTCCCATATAAGATATAGAATCTATGTAGTGGGATGAATTAAAGATTTTATTTATGAATAAATATTTCCCTCAAATTATTTTTATTTAAATGGAGAGGGTTTTCCATGCACATATTAAAATAGGGATGAATATATCTAATCTTATGAGGTAAAATTCATAAGCCTTTAATGTCTATTATTTTATTAACATTGAATGTAAAATAGACTGCTTCATTAGTGTGATAAAGTCAACTCTCCAAAGAGCATTGAAAATTTGGGGTTTTGAATGTTAGGAATATGTTTTCAAATGGGACCTCAATTTTGAGATAGTATTGGATGATAGTTAGTGGTATCATGGAGATAGAGATAAAATTTGGGGAATTTAGTTTAGTTATAGGATATCACTTGATAAAAGTCAGGGTGGTAAAAAATATATAATATAGAGAATGCCAAAAGTGTGGTAAGAATCATCCTAGAAACTATCTCAAGGAGGGAATGGAATTCTTCAAGTGTTGAAATTAGTGACATTGTAACAACACTTTTAAAAGTAATATGATTAATCCCACTTATGTGATCGAAGAATAGATTATTAAGATCAATTATCAACCCATTTTCTAGTGTTTCAACTATAATTAATATGGAAACTATAACAACTAATACAATAAGAAAAGGGATAGTGAATATACCCAATGAAAATAACCACAAAGGAAAACAGTGAAAGGGAAGGCTAATTTTATTACTACGACAGAGGTGTATTATGTCAATGATGTGATGATAGGTATATAGGTTATTCATTCAAAAATATTTAATGTGCTTTTTAATTATTTTTTAAAACAATTTTTCATATCATTCAAGTTTAGTTAACTTTTCAAATACTATTGCAATACATAAAGGTTATGTTATCAATGATAACCTAATATGGAGATATTTTTACAACTCAAGTACATAATTCTTCCATAGTTTATATATGTGGGATGAATCTCCCAGTGAACCTTATTGTTGTACCTTTATTAAATTTTTATGTTATACTAGGAATAGGATGGTTGTCTCTATATAGCGCTAGCATCAACTAATGGTAGAAGGATATCACTTTTTATATCCTAAATTACCCATTGATTCTATAAAAGTGTAAGTAGTATGATGAACCCACATTGGAATTATCTTCATAAGAATATATATTTCTACCTCATGAGAAAAAATATCTTGCTCAAATAAAAAAAAGGAGAGGACCACTCTTGAATACATTCTCATTGTGTGGGATTATGTTGATTTATTATCGGAAGAATTACCTTATCTTCATCATGATCAAGAGCTTCACTTCTCAATTGAATTTATACCTAGATCTCTTCCAATATACAAAACTCTATATATAATTTTCACCACTTAACTACATGAGCTAGAAATGTAATTACAAGAAATTATGGGCATGGGTTTCATATGCCTGAGTGTTTCACCATGGGGTTCATTAGTTATATTTTTTAAGAATACATATAGGTTGATGTATCTATGTATTTATTATCATTAACTATGTAAGATCATTATAAATAAAAATTTTTCCCTACCATCTATTTATGAAAAGATTGATTAGTTATGCAGAGCTCAATACTTCCCTTAAGTGGACCTTCAATCGGGATATTTATAGTTAAAGGTGAAGAATGAGGATATTCCCAGGATTATATTCCATACAATTTATGAGCATTATGAGTTAATAGTCATTCTATTTTTATTCAAAAATTATCTATAAATTATTGTGGAAATAATGAAAAGCGTTTTTAGCAACTACTTTGAAAAAAATTGTGATGGTATTTATATATGATATTCTTATATACAATAAATGTAAGGAGGAACAGAAAGATAAATTAAGTACATTATTGAAGTCATTAAAGATGAATATTTCATATAAAAGTTATAATAAATGAGTGTTTTGGATTGTTAAATTTTCATTCTTAGTGAATGTAATTGCATGTAAGGTGATATCAATGGGCCCTTCAAAGACACAATTAATTCTAAAATGGTCTAGACTGGCATATATAATATAGATATGTAGTATCATTTAATTATTAGGGTACCATTAAAGATTTATGAAAATCTTTTCATATATTTTAAATCCACTAACAAAGATAACATGGAATGGAGTAAATTATTTATAGAATGATGAGTGTGAAGAGTGATTTAAGGAAATTAAAAAGAGGCAAACCACAAAACTAATACACACTCTACCTACTAGTAGGGAAGGATTTTTTATATAGAGTGATGTGTTATGAAATGGATTGGGTATTGTACTCATGAATAATGTTTAAGTGATATCTTATTACTCAAGATAGTTGAAGAATAATATAAACAACTATCTGATTCATGATCTTTAGTAATCCATTTTTATGTGAATATTGATATTAAGATTCATTATCTCTATAATGATAATTATAATATATATATATATATATGTAGACCATACAATCCTAAAATATATATTCACATAGAAGGAGTTTGGAAATATCTAATGAAGATGGTTAGATATGATCAAGGATTAAGATTACTTAATCCACTACCATTCATGGAAGAAAACAATGTGTATGTTCTACTTAGTAAAAAAGAACATGAAAACTTATATGTAATGAGGATTAGGAAGGATATGATATTATTATACATGTAAAGGATGGAAATGATAATTGTAAAGGAAGGAACACCATACTACATTTATCAAATGATTGATCAACCATAAATATTATAGAAGAATAAGAAATCCCAAACATATAATGTAGATATACAGAAAAAAGTGGATTTTATGATAAATTTCAAATCCTCTGATTTCAACATAAATAAAGATGGATTTGTGAGATTTATGAAATAATTATTATTACCCTCTGAGATGGAGATAAAATGGAATGTATTAATGATTATCAATGCTTAATATTCCCTATTCAACCAAGAAGCACACTAACGCATAGAGATCTAAAGATAAACTAATAGTAGGATAACATAAATATATATATTTTAGAATACATATCTCAATTATTGGTATAAAAAACACTTAGGATATAATAGAATAATTCTTAGGGTATGTTTCAACCATTTCCCATACCAGTATAGAAATGAAAAAAAATACCATAATGTTTTTCATAGGAATCCCCAAAGCATATAATAGGAATAATGTTATTTGGGTCATAGTCCACCACCTTACTGAGTTAGTTCATAGTATTTCCAACAAATAATATTTTTCTATTAAATAAATCACCAAAAAAATCATAATGGAATTAGTAAGGATTCATGGATTATTAATTTTTTATAATATTGGGTCAGAATTTGAGGTTTACATTGAGGTTCTGGAGAAGTGTTTTGAAATATTTGGATATAATGTTGTGTTTTAACACTAATTATCACACTCATAATAATGGTTAGTCTGAGAGGACTATTGAAACTATAGAGGATATTCATAGATCATGTTTGATGGAAATCCATGTATGTTGGGATCAACACCCCATGTTAGAATTCTCATATGAAAACAGTTTCCACTCTATCATTCAAATGTAATCATATGAGGTTATATATGGTAAGAGATGTAAGACTCCAACATGTTGTGATGTATTTGGATAGAGGAAGATGATAGGTCCTAACCATGTCTGTGAAATGACATAAATGGTCTCGACAATTCAACAACACATTAATTTAGTGTATCATTGAAAAAGAAGTTATTCTAATAACTATAAGGGAGACCTAGATATTGAGGTTGGTGATAATGTGTTCCTATGAATATCTCCAGGGAAGTGGGTTATAATATTTGGGAGGAATGAGAAGTTTTTTCCTATGTATATTGGTACCTTTTAGATCATTGATCATGTTCGTGTTATAATATACCACTTAAGACTCCCTCCACACATCTCTCACATGCACATTTTATTCTATGAATCAATTTTGAGGAAGTACATACCAGACCAATCACATATATTGATCTCAAATGTTATATAAATGGAATATGAGATTTAAAATGAAAACACCCTATAAAATTCTTGGATCAAAGTGACCTGGTTTTGAGCAAAAAGAAACACTGATATATTCACTAATCTATGGAATATCTACATGTTTGAGTAGGATATAGGGGAACCTAATGATGTGATGAGAAAAAACCCTCATAATATTTCCTCTTTGTGATAAAATTTTGAGGATGAAATTTTTTAATTGGAGGGTAGAATGTAATTACCAATGTTTTTGTAAATATTTATCCTAAAACAAATACGGTCTTTAAAAGATTATATTAAATAAAACAGCACTAAAATGTTCTCTTAAATATTATATAAGTAAATTATAATAAGAATAAATCATATAATAAATTAAAATATATTAGTAAATTTTAAATGCCTAAAAATATGATTTAGAACACTTAAAGATTAAACTGGTTATTTTTTAATAAAAGGGTATCTTATATTTTTTTATTTTTAAAATATAAAATTTGAATATTATAAAAATAACGTCATTCTTTAATTTCAATACCATGATTATTTCAATATGTATTTTGGGGATTTTTCTAAAAGAATTGATTTTTAGAAGAATAGTGAAAAATATAGTTTCATCTAAAATGGTGGATTTTATTACAATATCAATATATTAGAAAGACATAAAAAAATTCAAACCATTTTAATTGATCAAATACATATTTTAGAACTATTTTTATTAATATTATACATATTTTTTATAACCTATAATACCTCTTTGTAACCATTTAAAACCAATGTATAATTTTAATTCTAATAAAAAACTATATTTGGTCTTTTCATTTACATAAAATTATTATAGTGAAATTTGATTTTGGATTAATTTGAAAGATGTATAAAATTTTTTAATAAAATAATTTAATTTATATATTCAAAATAGAAAAAATTGGTAATTTTATCCAACACATAAATGTCTAATCTTAAAGACACAATTTTCCTAAAAACGTTTTTTATGATTTATGTGGTTTTATTTTAAATTTAATTTTTCACACCACTAGAAATTTTATTTCATTAAATTATTTTAAAATTTGAATACATAAGGATTAAATTTGGTAAAATGATGAAATTTGATTTTGATCATTAAAATAAATTACTAAGGTTGAAAATTACTTGCCCTAGTAAAAGTGAACATGGAAAAATTGATTTAAAAAGAGGAAATGGACCATAAAAGTATTAAATAAAATTTTCCAAATTGATGTATAAGGTGTGACTTGACAATAACTCACCACTACTTCCTTTTTTTGATCCTTTTACCCTTGAATATTAATTTTAAAACATTGAAAATGTAAAGGGTGATTCTTAAATTTCTATACTCGTCCCTTTTAAGAGGGGGTCCTTCCACTACATCATGTTATATATTAAATAAAGATTCATTGAACTTGACAAAATTAATTATTTTTTTACCACTAAATCTGGTGTATTGGAAGTGGGTTCAAACCAAAAAGTAAAGTGTGTATAGAAAGAAGGAAAAGAAAAGAAGCAAATAATAATATAATAAAAAAAATCTAAAGTTATATGAAATGAAATGTGAGAAATAATGAGATAAAAATATTCAAGAGATAAGATAGGATGAATTTTAATTAGTGAGAACAAGGTAATTATGGTGGAGAATATGTGGGAAATTTCTATTTTCAAATGATTAATTTATTCGTTCTTAAAGAGAATTTAAAATTGGTTTTTCATTATTCATGGTGGTTATAAAATATTTTTTTAATGGTAAAAGTTATCAGCTAGATGAATTCATACATGTTTCAACCTCTAATTTCATTAAGACAGAGAAAATATTGAATATGGTTTAATAAGATCATGTTATCACTATATTTTATTTAAAATAACTCCAATTAAAAATAATGACAAATAATTAAATTAAAGATGAACAACCGAAAAATATTAATCCCCCTTCAAGAAGAATAAGAAAAATAATATCCATTTTAGAAAAGAAAATGATTAATATAGTAGAAATAATAAAATAAAATTTATAGTAAAGGGGTATTCTCGGATTATTTAACTCCAAAATACAATATCTATATTTTCCCACAATTATAATTTCATTATTTTCATATATATTTGTTAACTATGTTTTTTTTCTCTTAATGTTTGATATCTCATTACTCTAAGGAATACCCTTGTTGAATTATGTCACTTCCTTTCAAAAAGATATTTTCCACTGACTTAAATTTTTCTATGATCACAAATGGGTCCCCACTACTCCAACAAAGTTCTCTTTTATTAATTTTAGGTTGTTGTCAATAAATTGTAATTTTAGAAAAACAATATGTAAAAAACTATATTTTCTACCCAAAAATTAAATTTAACCGTTTTTTTACATCAACGTAGAATCTTGAATATTTTTTTAAACAAGAAATATCCTATGATTAGAGGAATTGACACCTCATAGCACAGTAAATCATCAGGTGTGTAATTATTTAATCAAATCCAAACCAACTATATTTATAAAATATCTAAAGGTATGTATTCTCAAAATTCATACCTATTATACTTTACAATAGATAGTGATGATATTGCTTTATAAATTACACATTTACTCAATATTGGATTTAATCTCAATAATAACTTCACTTAGGTTAAATATTGATGAACTTGGGTCATCGCTGGTCATGATGAGGTCAGATCCTCTTCTTCAAAAACCATGATAACTTTATCTTTCACAAGAGCATGATTCTTCTTCATCTCATCTCGGTTAAATTCTATTCCATAGTTGTGTAACTCTACTCAGTTGAAATTTATCATCTCGATATTAATTTTATTTATGGAATAACATTGAGCATATAACACACATACATCTTGGTCGAACTAGAAAGGTGTCAACATCTTCAATATAAAATGATTTGTGAAAACATGGCTTTCATTGAACATTAAACTAAATCAAACTTTCAAGGACCTTATCATCCTGATATAATCTTCGCATTAATTCTTCTACAACAATATCATAGGAATCCTAGCGTTCTGCTTCAATCAATCTATTTTGACTTGATTCCCTCTTTATTATCGGGCTACAACATCATTCAAATAGAAATAATTTATCATTAACCATATATGAAAAGATATCAATTGATTATATCATACTTTCATTAAAAATAATATTTAATTACTTAGAAAAATCTCAATAATTCTTTATTTTACTTCCACAGGCTCATTTAGATCTCTTTTCTTCTTTAATAAAATTGACCACACATCGAATAACTACCCCTATTTAAATAACATATCTCAATAGGTGAATGTGTTATAAATCTAGCTTATAAATTTCGGAATTTTGTTTATCACCTTTAGCATCAATTTAAATAGTGGTTCATCAACTACCATGGGATCAACCAGATATCAGTTTCAGTTTTATCAGTCTTCAACCATCGAACTGCAATAAAGATGGTTCCTTGGTGTCATGGAGGTGGAATCTTCAATCAAAATACAACAAATAAAATAGTCTAGTGTCACATACATTGACCTCAGGTATTCATGCTACTAGTGAAAATTCAGATTTGTGAAATTTAAATCTTTGGTTCCCCCGGAGATCAAGTCATCCATATTCAAGAAATCACAAACATGGGTGCTTCCATTTATTCATATTGGTTGGGGGTTGGGAATTCATATATATGCCACATGAAGGGCTTCCCATATCGTCTATGTGAATATATGAAGTATTTGGACAATTGAAAAATATATTTTGAATTATTCTATGTGTTTGGATTTGAAATTTTTCTACATTTTTTACTCCAATGTAGGTGAATTCAACATAAATAATTCTACACACATATATAAACTGGATGAAAAAAAATAAATTTAAAAGTGAAGGAAATGGTTCAATCATTAAAATAATTTTTTCTGAAAATTTTCCAAATTTAATATTTCAATTAAATATAGAAAAAATAAAAATAAAAAATAAATCCCAAAATTAAATTTTGAAATTTAAAACATGTTACTTTAATAATTAAACTTTTTAAATCCTTAAAACCACATAAATGTAATATTATAATGAATTGTGAAACAAAAACATGAAATTTTGGCCCCAAAAACAAATAAAAATTATTAGAATAAGAACATTATTCAATTAAATACCAAATATTAATAAATTGAACAAATATACTCAGTGAATTTAATATACATATCTAGAACCTCCAAAAAAATATTTTTAATCCTAAAAATAAAATTTTAACATTAAAAATCAACATTTTTATATCAATGATTTTGAAATCATATATTAGATTAAAAACCTCAAATTACCCCAAAATAAATATATTTCTTGTCTTAAAGATATCATTTAAAAATTTATCTGGATGAAAGATATTATAAATATTGAAAATGTAATGTTCCGCTCAATATTGGTTTATAAAAATTCTTTTTCTCCCTGGACTCTCTCAATTAGGAAAAATTGATTACTCTCTAGAAATAAGTTTATCGGTAAATGGTTGGTTTTGGTTTTACAAAAATCATTGAAATTTAAAATTATGAACATGTTTAAACAATCATCACTTTTAATTCAATGAATAATTCTAAACATTTCATTACATCTAGGATAACTAACACACATAATTAGAATGATTAATAATTAGAGACTTTTTTTGGTTAAACAAATATTAATAATTAATATAACAATAACTAAATCATCAAACCATGTATGAATAAAATAATGAAAGGATTTCAGATAAAAGGATCATCTTGGAATAATATTTTAATTTCATAAATCATTTAAATTTATTTCATATAATTTTAAAAATAGATCAAAAGGTAAAAAAACGATGTTTATAAATCCTAGTCCCAAAATTTAAAAAAAAAATATAGAAAAAAATCAAGAGAGATGTGAAATAATTAAATATATTATATCCATGGGAAAACTAAAAAATATTACCTTCTAAATGTTTTAATTGAAATCATAAATTCATATATAAAATTATTTCACTAAATATGTAATTTGAAGCTTGAAAATCAATCAATTTTGAAAAAAATTAGGGTTTGTTTTGATTTGTAAAACATTAATGTATATTTTTTCATAAATAAGACCCATATTTCATGATTATAAAATAACAACATCCCCATTATTGAATCTTAAATTCAGAGAAAAAAATTATACATTCTTTATAAAATCAGATTTTTAATTAAATAGTTCAATGAAATGTTAACGGGCTAAAAAGAATTTCAACAGGTACGATGCCACAACGCTAGTAATTTTAAAATATATTTAAAATTGTAAATGTTTTTATTTTATAAGAAGAAATAATTAATTTTAATTAAAATAAATCATATGTCATGTTAAATAATGATTTTACTTCAAAAAAATTATTGAGGCTAAAATTATTTTAATGTATGAAAAAGAAGCTTTCAATTTGTTTTAAAATTATTATCAATAATAATGATTAAAACAAGAATTACACCGAAAATTTTTAAACATACTCACAAATTTTTATAATAATAAAAATCCAACAAAATTATTTACAATGAGTTACATATTTAAATATTATTTAAGATGAACTTTTAGTTGCAGAATAAAAATGTAGGAATTAAATTATGTACTCCCCTGGTTTATGTATATTTTTTCCCTTAAAGTAATGTATAAAATTCTTACCTATTTGATTGAGAGAAAAACCCTATGGTTTTATAACATAAATATACTACATGTAAAATATATAATTATTAGTTATCAATAATTAATCTCAAAATAATATGAAACCATGGATATTGTTTATGAATGTATAATCTTGAAAAACGCCATAAGTATCTCATTTTTGACATGATTGTTTTATATTTTCCTCTTTTTTATTCATCACATGAGTAACTTTATGTGAGAAAAAAATATAGAGATAAATAATAACATAGAGAAAAATATGAAACATTATTGATAATTAAAACAAATTTAAAGGTGCATGAATGACCATGGGTTCACTCCCATGAATAACTAAATTTATAGTCTTTTGTTAGAATTGAGTGATAACAAACTCTTCTAATACAAAGATGGAAGTGAAGACCTTTGTTTATTCATCATAATAATAGTTTATACTCTTAACATTAACAAAAAATGGTATGTTCTATTCTCCAATAAGAGCCGCAACTCCATTAACCAAGACTCAAAGGATGGAAAATGGTCCACACAACATAGTTTTATGTTTTCTAGTAAACATATTGAGTCTGAAATTGAATATGAACACCATTTTACCTAAATTAAGGTATATATATTGAGTCATTAGGTCATTAAAAACCATAATTCCTTCCTTCAAAATTATTTTATATTTATTTTACTATCTCTTTATTTCATACTTATCACTAATCTAAAGTAATCTTTTTTCTCTAGTTGATTTAAAATCAATGTTTAATTACTTAACAACCCAATAGAATTTTTTTTGTAGTTTAGTAAAAATGTTACATGATTTCTCAAAAATAATCCTATAATAGAAAATTCTTCTTTTGTTTGGAGAAATTATAATAACACAACAATTCCTCATCCATATTTAAAGACCAATCTTTTCTTGAACTTCTCAATGTTTTCTCTAAAATATGTTTTCACTCCCCCTTTGATATTTAATTATGTCCATTAGACATTGGATGATAGGTTTTTCATTATTTGTGAACACAATCATACATTTCTATTAAATACATTAAATTTATGTTTCTTAAGTGGGTACAATTACCAATGTTTAAGTCTTTAGGCACAACAAATACATAGAAATTTTCCTTTTAATGAATTTGAGAACACTATTTTCTTGATTATTTGGTGATTCCACTACCTATACCCATTTGGAAACCTCATAAACATCCATTAAAATGTATTCATTTTCAAATTTTGATGGAAAAGGTACCATAATATATAGACCCCACACATCAAATATTTTAACCTCTAAAAATCCCTTTTTGGGAAGTTCTAGTTTCCCCACAACATTTCCTATTATGTAAAAATTATCACACCATATAATAAGTCTTCTTGCATCCCCAAAAATGTATGACAATAGAAACCCCATTAAATCAGCTTTTGGGATTTCCATTCTCTCCTATGGGGTCCTCACCAAGTGAATAATAACAATTTTATAAACTGGGTGGTATGTTTTCTATAGGAATACACCTTCTCGAGATGACATCATCACACCTCTTAAACAATAATAGGTTATGCTAAAAGAAAAAATTAGTCTTTGAAATAAATTTACTACTCTAGATTTGTGAGAGACCACTAGGAAAGATTCCCATAGCTAGAAAGCACTAAAATATACATATAATTGATCCTTTCAAGTTAAGAAAGCAAGAAGTTTTTCTTCTAGAAATGAGGAGTTTATCTCTATAGGGTCATCATTTTGTGTATGGTATAACGTATAATGGTAGATAGAACAAACATTTAATCCCTTTATTTTTTGATTGTTTTGATGTAAAATTCATAAAAAAGGGGTCCATCTTAGCAAACTCAGCTGAGACTCCTTCTTAACCAAAATATACTTGAGAGATGAAAAATAATAAATTGTTGTAACATTGGACATAATAAAATTTTATTTAAATATTTTTAGGTAAACCTAACATCCCACAATTGTTTCTTTATTTTGGTATAATTTTTTTGAGCATCATCTAGTAACCTACTAGAATAATGTAAGACATGAATCTTCTTTTCTTTTTTCTTCCCAAAAATAACCTCTACTGTAAAATCACACTCATCACAAATAACCACAAAAGTGAGTCTACAAACCGGAGTGGTGATGATGGGTGATTAGGTAATATCGTCCTTGATAATATTGAATTATTCCATGAACCTTTCATAATATATAAACTGTCATTCATCAACTAAAAGTGAGAAAATGGGTCTTTGATTTAGTGAATTCCTTAATAAATCTTTATTAAAAATTATCATGAACCAAATAAATCCAAATTACATTCACATTTATTAGAGGTGTTATCTTTTAAATAACATCAATTTTAGTATTATCAACTTCTATTCTGCTCTTTGATACCTTCTAAGAACAATTCCATTTTTAAAAATAAATTTACACTTTTCCCAATTAAGATCAATGTTTGTCTCTTAGAACCTTTATGAATCTATTTCTAGATTGTGTAAACAAATTTAAAATTTACTCCTAGTGATTAAAAATCACCCATAAAAAATCAATAATTCTCTCAATAATATCATAAAAATTTTCATTATACAACTTTACAAAGGTAGCCATATCTCCACACAATAAAATGGGCATTTTTTGGTATGAAAATGTTCCATGTAGGAATTTGAATGTAGTTTTTTCTTCATATTCTGGAAAAAACAGAATATAGTTATAACTAAAATAACCATCCATGAAACAAAAGTATTTTTTTTCAGCTAACATCTCAAGTATTATATCTATGAATTGAATAATAAAGTGTTCATTACTAATGGGTGAATTAAGTTTCATGTAATCTATATGAACCCTATATTTGGTAAATTTTCTATTCTGAATTTTCTTTTTATTTTCATTGGTTATAATTGTGACTCTACCCTTCTTGGGAGAAACATTTACTATACCAACCCAATGGATATTTGAAATAAGGTATGTGATTATAGAATTTAATAGCTTGAATAATTTCTCCCAAATCACTTCTTTCATGTTGGGATTGAATCTCCTTTTACCCTCAAACCATGGATTGTGCTTAGGATCCATTGGGGGCATATGCATGAAATATGATGGGTTTATTATTTGATGTCAGTAATAGAGTAGTCTATGGTAGTTTTAAAATATTTTAGCACATTCAAAAATTTATCCACTTGATTGGATTATATCTCAAAAAAATGATAATAATTTATGAAAAAATTTCAACCCATAAATTAGTATTTAAGGTGACATTGAAGAGTTTTAAGCTCTATAATAGGTGTTTATTGACTAGATTGTAGACTTTTAGGTCTAGGAGGACCTATGTCTTCAATATTTATCTTAATTAATTCCATATAAATAATACTTTTCTCCATCATTGTTGTCCTCTACAAACTTCTCCTTGAAGTTTGATTCATAAAATTGGATTAAAATTTTTTTCATTTAAAAATTTGACATGGTATTCTAGAATCTCTCTCTCATTATCATCCAATAGTTCTTCCTTACAACAACAAATTACAATGAAATTTTCAACTAGTGTGGTGTTACCATTTTTTTCTTTAATCATTCTTAAAAATTATTCTTCATAATAATCAAAACAGTCTTTATATTCATGAATCTTATTACTAGAGTATATTCTTAATTGAGCTTCTCCTTTTTCAAAAACATTAAACTTTTCACTTTTCTCTCTCTAATTTAAAATCAATTTTTCATTTACCCAGATATATTTCAACTACTCCATCGGAAATTATGGGTCTACCATGAATGATTGGTACTTTCTTGTCGCACTCCATATCAAGTATAATAAAATCATAAGATAAAAAAAATTTCTTTACCCCTACAATCAAATCATAAACTCTTATAAAAAATATATATTTTAAGAATTTTTATATATTAAAGATTATGAACTAAACATTGTTGGAATGGGATATTAATTTTTAGTATTTTAAACAACTCAAGAAATTTAAGAAACTCAGATTCATGCTTATTATTCTTAATTCTCTCGTGAAAAGGAATTTATGGAGCCTAAAACTATAGGCTTAAATTCAAGTTCATTATAAATATTTTATTTCCCTGTATTTTTCATGACTTGTATCTCTTTATTATCTTGCTTAAAAATTGGTTGAATAATATTTACAAAAAAAAATCAATGGGCCTATTAATATTTCTGGTTTCATATTATTCATTGTTTTGGTTATCATTTTCTTCCCAAATTATAGTTTTATGATGTCTAGGATCCTTAAGGGATATTTGGTGAGTCATAAAACAACTCCTAGTAGTGATATCCATGATATTTTTCATAGGATTGACTTTAATTGTACTTAGTAATTTCTATTTTTCACTTTGATCCATATCCCCTAGAAATTTGGCCAATTTGAATTTCCATACTTTACATCGTAGCATCAGACTAAATTTTATAAGAATTATGTTGGTATTTTTGTTTAAAAATATGAGTATTGATTTTTTCATCTTGAAAATCCATTCTATTCAAAACTTGTTTTAGCTTATAGAAAATTTGGCTCTTAGAGTTCCCATCGGTATTAGAATTATATCCCTTGGTTGTTTCCTAGAAAGGCTTCCAATGTTATAGTTGGAAACTAGGGGTAACAGTAGGTCAAAAAAACCCATTCTCTTTCCATAAAAGGTATAATGATTTTTATAACCTTGATTATAATTATTTTAAATGAAATAATCCATTGGATATATCATAGGTTTATGACCAGAAAATTTGGTATTTTTAGATTATTGGGTAGATATAACAAAATTTGGAGAGCAAGAGTTAGAGTACCCAAATATTCCACAATAGTGTAATTTCTCCCTATGTTTGTTTTTATCATTCATTATAATATCCAGCATCATTGATTATATTTTGTTGGATATGATTATTCTTTTTTCTAACTATGTTTCTTCTCCATAATCTTATGTGTTTTGAATTTTTTTCAACGGTTTTTAAATTTTATTTCAAATGTTCTATAATAATATCATTATAATCTCCTACATAATATTTATCAACAAAAGTTTGATGATACATGGTGATATTATTGTAATAGGAATCCATGAGGAATTATAGAGTGAACTTATGATTATAATGTAGGATTGAAATGATAATGTAGATGCTCAATATTCAAGAGAGGGGTGAATTGTACACATTAAAAATTCCTTTGAAACCTTTAAATATGGTAATGTTTAACTATGTTAAAAAAGGTAAATTCACAAAACCTCTTAGTTCTACTAACGTGCTTGATTCTGGAAATGTGATTCTGATAATGTAATTCTGGAAATGTGATTCCGGAAATGAAACTTATAAAAAGTTTACAAAATAGTGATTCTATCATAAAGAATATAGAATCATACAAATAAGAGTATAAAAGTATAAGAACATACATGATAGTTATACATTCAACCACAATGAAAATGCAGTGGAAAAACATGAAACAAAACAAGTAACAAGTATTAAATATTTTTACTCCAAAGAGAAGGGTATCCAACAACCTTGGAAAAAAGTCCCTTGATTTATACTATGAGGAAAGTCTATCTTATCCACACTAGGGTAAGGCCTTGATATGATGATCAGAGTCTGTCTTGTTATCCCCGTAAGGCCTAGAACTTTAAGGTAGTCGGCACCTCTGTCTTCCTATACCCGGATACTCTCAAATGTACTCATCAACATTCAGAGTCTCACGAAGTAATTCTGAACATGATATTTAGTACACAAAAATAAATAGTATCTCTCTCTATAAATCACTTCAGCAGTATGTAATCTCTAGATTGACCAACTTCTTGTGAGCTCATTCAAATGAGCTATTATTTGTAGGCACATTTTCAACAGTGGGCTCCCTCCTCCAACGATCATATTTTTCCTTGAATTTCAAAGGAACCTGTACACATGTCACTCAAAAAATAGTTAGTTAGTAACCTAATTCATGACATCATTTTATAACCAAATCATGAGTAAGAAAAAATATGGTTTCGTAACAAAATTCATTTTCCATAGTGTAAGGAAAAAAATACATGTTCGGAGTCTAACCAATAACCATTCAGTGTTTATAATACATAAATATTCGGATTCTATTTTCCAAACAATTCATAACCTGAATTATAGAGAATTACAGAGCTTGAATATCAAGGAAATTAGGATTCTAAATTTTGTAGAATTCAGAGTCTGAACTTACAATGTTCAAAATCTGAATTCATTTGAATTCAGAGTCCAAACTTAGAATATTTGGAGTGTAAATTCATTATAATTCTCAATCTGAATATACAATGTTCAAAGTCTAAATTCAGAGAATTCGAAACCTGAATTAAGATCTTGAAAACAGAATACTCTATATCTATGAATTTTTAGGATTCTGAGGTTTTGGATACGAAAACAAATTTTATACATATAAATGATATGAACAATGAAAAACATGGTTAGGATAAATTTCTTGGGGGATGGAAAATTTTCCTTATGAAAGAAAAACAGGTTAAAGAGAATATTTACTTAAGGAAGGAGAATTTCCTTATGGAAGGAAAATTTTCCTTATTAGGATGAAATAAATTTTTCCTTAAGATAATGTGTTTGTGATTTTCAAAACATGAAGGAATGGAAAAATTCATAAGGAAACCTTATTAACTCAAAAATCTCCACCTTTTTGGAAAGCAAAAACATCCTTACGAAAAAGAATATAAGGACTTAGAAAATATTTTCCTGGACATTAAAATTAAAACTTATCTCCCTTTACTCATTGGAAATAATGAATACGACTAACTCCATCTTATGCTTTGGACACACTAAGTATCATATTATAGATTTTCGGAATGAGACTTAGCATTTATTGCGTAGGAAAATCTACTTGGAAAAAAAACATCCCTTTAGATGAACTCCCCCTTACTTAAGGAAAATTTCTTCTTTACTTGTATTCTTTTTTCCATTATCCCCCTTTGTGAATTTCAAATAGGAATCCAGGGAATGGAAAAGAAAATATGGTAACTAAAATGTTAGTACTAGACAAAAAAATATATGAAGACACACCCAAAAATTTCATTAGGATTGGAAAAATTTATAAAATTAAGGAATACAACAAAAGATCATAATTGAGCAATTTTATCCTTCCTTATCCTTTGGCATCAACTTCTTCACAATAGTTTTCAGCTTCTTGAGATCCTTGTGATATTCCTCTACTCATTTCAGAAGCTGATCCTGGTCTTTAGTTTTCTTTTTTAAGATTTTGATCTTTTTTTAATGAGCCTTAAGAATATCAGCCTGATCCTTCAAGGCTTCTTCATACTTGATAATCTTTTCTTCTATCTTAATCCTGAGATCCCATTCTCTTTTCTAGCTTTTAGCAACTGAATAAAACTTCCCATTCAGATCTTTCACTTCCTGAATCTAAGAATTCTATTCCAGAGTTATCTTTTTCTCAAAGCTATTTGTGAGATTCTTGATCGTCACAACATCAGTTTCAAATGTATCCTTGACACTTTCTTGAATCTCATCAAGAACTCTCATGTATTCTATAGTATTCTTTGACCAAATGGTCATTTTCTTGCATGATCTTTTGTGGGATTAGTAGTTTATGAAAAAAGTTTTTAAATTAGCCTCAAGATTGACAAACTTATCCATCACCATAGATAATGAATCAGATTTATGATTCAAGGTGTGTTGAAGAATTTTTCTTCTAGAATCTATACTGGGAAATATTTGGATAGTGTCAACAAGCTTCTTCAAGGACTGAACTACAAATTTTTAAGGCCCCAACCTTAAAAAATTACATAATAATGAATTAAAAAAATAATTCACATTGAGGATCATTTTAGGTTTAGATTTTTAGAGAATTAGGACATAACTATTACATCTCAAAATATTACAAAGCAAACACTTCTACTCAGTTACCAATTTTTTCATAAAATAAAAACTCTTGAAAAAAAGATTCATGTCTAGATCCATGATTATGATAGCATGAATTTTCCTTGATCCCATCCTTGACCCTATTCCACATTATATCCTGTGAAAAACATTTAAAAAACTTGGTATTAGCATACTAAGCTCAGTAAGGGATGCACAAAGAAGGAAAACTGTTATTTTTTCAAAACAATAAGTAAACTATGAATACTTTTGCATAAGTAATACTTTCAAAATTTATGAAATAGTAAATACTCTTAACTAAATAAAATATCACTAAAAATCCTTTTGTTACCAAAATATTACCATAAATCCCATATAAATAAAACATAACATATAAAGTTGACATGGGACATAAACATACTTAAATGGAATAACCATATGGTCAACTTCCACACATATCACTAAATAGAATATCCATACGGCTGACTTCCATAGCCAATGAATTAGAGGTAATAATGTAAGCACCCATACTGGTTTATAATGAAACCACTCGTTATTTGGTTTATCACGTAACCACCCATAAAATATCCATGTACCATTATAAAATCATAACACATAAAACAAATATAAAAGAAAGAAGACATTTCCACATTTCAATCACAATAAATAACAAAAATATATTGACATAAAAAAAATCCATTATCAAAAACCTTTTTCAATACCGTAAATACATAAAAGAGTATATAGTATTTATTTTCCTTGAAAAAAACATTATGGATTATTAAGGAAGCCAAAGAACAAATAATACTCGCAGCGGCGACAAGTTTGTTGTCACCACTTACGTTAAATGAAAAATTCCTTTTTTTCATTTAGTAAAACACTTCATAGAAAAATATTCCCTTTAAAATGTCAAGGGTGATTATACAGCATATAAAAGAAAGATGTGTATTTACACAAAATATGCCTCAATGACAGGAGATTGAGACGAAGTCCCTTACCTCGAGTCTGACTTGACCTGTTCATTATTTAATATTCGGAATAATAAACTAAAGTTAATTTATACTTACTTAAGAACCTTTTTCATGTTCATTATTCCTTTTATATCACTTATTACCATGTTATAAACATTATTTAATCATTTAAGTTAATAATATTCATTTTGTCGATATTTGGTACTTGAGTCAAAAATGAAAACCTTATATTTACAAGTTGTTCATGTGGTCAATAGTCCATTATCTCTCGAATTGTATTCACTATTTAGATATTATTCACATCATATATATCCAGTATATATATGTATTTATAATATTATGTGACATTTTGGAGATAATAAATGAAATATACCATTCATGGAAATGGTAATACATATGTACGCATGAACGCAACTTTCATTTATATTTCCAACATTAATGGAATTAAAACATAATAATACATAGGTATAATATAATTACATTATAATATCATACATAATATCATTAACTATATCCTTTATATGTCCAATATATGGCATTAACGAGACATATCACATTGAGGGGGCGGTAGTCCGCACTTCTCAAATGAAATTATCCCATTTACCCATAATGGAAATCAAAAACATATGTTATAAAAAGAAAATAGACAAGAATAAAGAAACCATAAACATAAAATATATCATATATAAATACAGTTCTATCATAATGTACACCATGAGAGGCAGTAGGAGATAATCGAACAATCATTGTTTCATGAGGCATTAGTTTTCCATCCATAGAAACAGTATGTTCTTCACCCATTAGATGGAGGTGTGTGTAATTTTAATTCAAATAATTATCATAACAACAACCTTTTATATTGAGGATACTTATTTTGTTATAAAATAAAGGAATAAAAAGTGTTAAGGGGTTGGAGAAGTAAAATAAAATAAAAAAAAACAAAATAATTTAAGAGAAACTGTTAGCTTTAATTTGGGTAACTTCCTTTGGTTTGAACAAAAATAAATTCTTAATGTGCCTTCAGCCTAAGTTAAGGCTTATAGGTGGAGGAGAGGGATGTAGGTAGATTAATTGGGTAGAGGATGGATGAGCCAAAAGGCTTGATATATGTGAGGAATTGGTTAGAAATGGTCACCTTTTATAAGGTGGAGGAGGGTCTCTTTAGGAAAGTGTGAAAATATTATTTTATTATATAATTATATTCAGTTTCTAAATGTCCAAAATTATTAAAGGAAAAGATAATATTACTAATAGTATAAATAATATCATCCAAGAGGAATTGTACAAGTTTTGGATAATATTTTAATCATTATAAAAATATTTATTTAAATCATTTATTAATGAGGTAAATATTGCAACATTATTGTGTTCTAAAAAATTAAATTTATTAGATGTCTAAAAATTATAAAAAAAAAATACTATGATGTAGTAAGTATTTTTATTTTTTTAAAGAATATTTATATTCTAAAATATAACATATATAACTCCATGTAAAAATTGATTTACTAAAAGATTTTTGTTTATGTCATTTTTGTCTTTACTTAAAGTTAATTAATCTAAATTGTCACTATCATTCATATGTGGCTCCATGGGGTCCCAAAATCAACCCAAGGATTCCCATGGTCGGCTATTACTTATCCAATAATATTAGGATAGATTTTATGGTAATTTTTAATTATTATAATATTCATTTTACCTAGATTTACCCCATTTACCTATAACAGCGGCAAATAAAAGTCAAAAGTTCCTATTAATCAAAAATTATTTTCATCTTATTAGACCTCATTTTACTTAATAATAACAACTATGTAAGTTGTATTTTCAAAATTCAATTCACATAAGTGGTAAAATTTCATTTAAATGAAAAATTATTTTTTTTAACTTCTACTAAGTGGTTTCACTATTCATCAAAAATTGATGTTTTTTAGAAAAATACAAAAAATTCATCCTAAGCTATATTTGATATTACAAATTCAAAAATTATGTCTATTTACCAAAATTCCAAACAAATAAGTTGCATAAATTAATTTATAATTATTTCCATTGTAAAAACAAATAGCGAGTTTTTAAGAAACAATAACTATTAAAAGATTGACTCTTATTTATGTCCAATTTCAAATTGAAATTAGTTACAATAACAAAAATTGGATTAAATGGTAAAAATATATTCTAACTAAACTTTAATGAAAATTAAAAAGATAGTCTAACCATATAAAAAATTATATTAAAACACAATTTCGAATTAAAATCCTATATTTTTCACTATTCATTAAAAAATGTACTTTATCCGAAAAATTCCAAAAAATTACACAATGTAAATTTTGATTACACAATTATAAAGAAGTATTTTATTTGGTCAAATATAATGTATTAATGTGTCCAAAACTAGCTTTATAGATGGTCCTCCACTAAAAGGTGGTAAACCGACCTTTTAATGTAAATTATGCCTAAAATTAGATTCATTAACATTTTAAGACTCTAACTTTCATTGGATAAAAGTAAATACATTTTACAAAAATATATAATCATATTGTAGTTAGTTTTGTTCATTACAACTAATAAAATGGCTAAGAGTTAACTTCCATTTAAAATAATAATATTATATTATTAGTATGCAATGTAAGATTTCAAAGAAACCTGTTGTTGTGTATCGAGTACGCTATCAAACAGAGAAACCCATTTAAAGTTAAATTAATGTTTAATTAAAAAATATTAATAAATATAAAAATATCTTATTCTTCATTTACCAGGGATGTTATATCCTTCCCCCCTTTTGGAAAGTGCGTTCTCACAATTTTTATTCACTTATCAAAATAAGTGGGGGTATTTATCCCTCAAAGCATTTTCAGATTCCCACAATTCCTCTTCAACCATATGGTTTATCCACAAATCCTTTACCTGGTGAGTTACCTTATTCCGTTAAACTTACTCTCTATAGTTAAGAATCTGGACTTGTTGTTCTTCATAAGAGAGATTCTCTTCCAAATGAACTACCTATGGGCTCAAAACATGAGATGGATATGGTATATACTTTCTCAACATCGAAACATGAAAACAAAAGTGTACTTGGGATAAACATGGAGGTAAAGATACTCTGTACGCAACTGATCCAACTTTCTCCATGATTTCCTAAGGTCCAATGAACCTCGGACTCAACTTTCCCTTCTTACCAAAATGCATAACACTTTTCCATGGAGAAACTATAAGAAAGACATCATCACCTACCTCAAAATAAATATCCTTCCTCCAGTTATCCGCAAAACATTTATGTCTGCTATGAGCTGTTCTCATCTGTTTCCGAATCAACTAATCTTTCTCTGCCATCTCTTCTACCAATTCTGGTCCCATCAAATTTTTTTCACCTACTTCATCCCAAAAAGATGGAGTTTCACAATGATTTTGATATAATGCTTCAAATGGAGCCATCTGTATAATGGAATGAAAAATTTTATTATAAGAAAATTCAACCAAAGAAATATGTTGGTCCCAACTTCCCTAGTATTCTAGTGAACAAGCACGGAGCATATCCTCCAAGGTATGAATTGTTCTTTCTGATTGCCCGTCTCATTGTGGATAAAAAGCTATACTAAAATTTAATTAATTACCCAACGACTTATAAAGGATTTGAAAAAGTTATAAGTAAACCTAGGATCACGATTCGATAAAATAGAGTGGGGAACTCCATGAAACCTAACTATATCTTTAACATACAACTGAGCAAGTTGATCTAGAGACAAAGTATCTCGAATAAGATGGAAATGAGATGATTTAGTCAATCGATCATCTATAACCCAGATTTCATTATTACCTCGAGATATCTTCGGTAATCACACAAAAAAATCCAATGATATATTTTCCCATTTCTACTATGGCACCAGTAAAGACGGAATAATCCCTTTTGGTAACTTCCGCTCTGCTTTAACCTGCTTACAAGTCAAACACTTCACAGTAAAATCAGAAATATCTTTTCTTATTCCATCCCACCAGTAATACTCTAGAATATCTTTGTATATCTTAGTACTACCTTGATGAACTGAAAACGCAGAATTATGAGATTCACATAACAACTCATTATTAAACTGTGAATCACAAGGCACACATAATATCTTCCCAAACCTCAAAAAACAATCATTATCAACGTTAAAATTAGGCATCTTACCCTTATGAACCAACTCTACCTTTTTCTGCAACTCACTATCTTCTTTCTACATTTGATTTATTCTATCTGATATAGATGATTTCACTGTCACCTAAAACAAAACTAAATAATTTCGTGCACCAAAAACTTCTATGACAAAGTTCATCAAATATAAAACCAAAGGATTTCATTCCGAACGTAGCATGGATAATGAGACAATACTTTTTCGACTTAATGCATTAGCCACATTATTTTATTTTCCTAGATGTTAATGGATCGTGCAATAAAAATCCCTAATTATTTCCAGCCATCTCCTATATCTCATGTTCAATTATTTCTGAGTGAATATACACATCAAACATTTGTGATCGGTATATATTTCACACTTTACTCCATACAATTGATGCCTCCAAATTTTTAAATCAAAAACAACAGTAGCTGATTCCAAATCATGTGTAGGGAAATTTAACTCATGAGGTTTCAACTGACATCAAGCATATTCCATTACCTAATCATTCTGCATAAGGACACATCCAAGTCCATTCAACGAAGCATCACTCTATATGAAAAACTCAACATTTCTGGAAGGTAGTGCCAAAACTAGAGCATTCACCAATCTTCTTTTCAATTCCTAAAAACAATCATTACATTATTCTATCCAAATGAATATAATACCTTTTCGACTAAACTTAGTCATTGGACTAGATAATTGTGCAAAATTATCAACAAACATCCAGTAATAACTTGTCAAACCAAGAAAACTATGGATCTTAGATATATTTCTGGGTCTTGGCCATTCTTCAACAACTTTTGTTTTAGCAGGATCAATAGTTATTCCATTTTTTAAAGCAATGTGACCAAGGAAAGAAATTTGTAGTAACCAAAAATAACACTTGAAAAATATCCCATAAATTTATTTTCTTTTTAGGTTTGAAATATGACACTTAAATGACTTTCATACTCCTTTTTACTTTTAAAATAAACTAAAATATAATCAATGAACACAACAATAAACTTATCTAAGAACTTATAGAAAATTCTATTCATAAGATCCTGGAATACAGAAGGTGCATTGGTTAACCCAAAATTCATAACTACAAATTCATAATGGCCATATCTAGTACGAAATGCGATCTTAGGAATGTCGGCTTCTTTTACTTTCAACTAATGGTACTCCAATCTCAAGTCAATCTTTGAAAATTACTGATATCCCTAGAGATGATCAAACAAATCATTGATATGAGGAAAAGGATACATGTTCTTAACAGTGATGTTATTCAATGCTCTAAAATCAATGCAATGTCTCAATAGACCATCTTTCTTTTTAACAAACAAGAGTGGATCACCTGATGGTGATGTGCTATGTCAAATGAAACCATTATCTAATAACTTCATAAATTGCTTCTTTAACTCTAAAAGTTCAATTTCGTCCATTTGATAAGGGGGTTTTGAAATTGGATTACCATCAGAAACTAATTAAACAATAAATTCAACTTCCCGATCAGGTATAATACCAGGCAACTCATTAGAAAAAACATCAAGATACTCATTTACCTCTAGCACATCATTAATATGAACAGTTCCTTTATTTTCAACAATATGTGCAAGGTAACATTCATTTTCATCTTTTACTAGTTTCTCAGCTTCTTGATATGTTATCAAAATCAGTGATTCATTCTTGTACACAAACTGTAAATCTTTCTAAAATGAAACCTATTTAGCTCTGCAGTCAATCTTATCATGACAAACAGGCAGCCAATCTATGCTTAAAATAATATCAAACTGTACTAGAGTCAAACCAATAAGGTTTGTACGTAGATTATTCCTGCACAAAATTATAGGATGGTTTATATTTTTTCTTTTTGTCTCAAAATTTACCCCAGGTTTTTTTACCATAATTTATGTATTCATATATTAAGATGGAATTCCCAATTTACTTGAAAACTTCTCTAAAATGAAAGTGTGTGTCGACCCTGAATTGAACAACACATTGGCAAAATATGAACAAAAAAACAGTGTATCTGATACTACTTCGTTTGATGGACCAACATTTGTTAAAGTAGTGGCAAAGGATTTCACCGCCCCTTTCTTCATGAAGTATAGATTATTTCCCTCAGTTAAGTTCTTCACTGGACACTCATTTTCATAATGACAAATTTCATTACACTTAAAACATCTTACTGATGGAATTTCTTTTCCTTCTTTATCATCTTTCTTATAGTTATGAGCAATATGACCAGACACACCACACTAGAAGCACTTCCCAAACATTGATAAACATTCTCCAGGATTATTTTTCCCATACTTCTCACAAGAAGGATATTTAATTTTCTTACCTACATGCTTATTTAATGAATTCCTTCCATTTTCTTTCCAAATGGACCTCATATTCTGTTGTTGGTTGAAGAATGCTTGATCTTCGTCAAAATCCATTTCCACCTCTGCACATCGAACATGTTTTTTATAACTTTTGAACTCACATGAGGCTAATGCTCTTTGATATCATGGATTCAATCCTGAGTAAAATCGATTTATCTTACTATCAAGATATTGGATGAAATTTGGAGCATACCTTGTCAGTCAAGTGAATTTTTCTTCATAAAAACCACTGAGTCATCCTCCTGCCTTAATTCAAGGAATTGTTTTTCCATCCTAAGATGAACCAACTTAGGAAAATATTTCTCTACAATCATACCTTTGAATTCATCCCAAACAATAGCATCAATATTCTCATTATCCCTGATATTTTTCAACATCGACCACTACTGATCAGCTTCACCTTCAAAATGGTAAATAGCGAGACAAACCTGTTGATGTTCTGAACACCTCATGACATCAAAAATATTCTCCATTGCTTTAGTCCACCATTCAGCTAGCAATGGGTCAGATGATCCTCTGAATGATGGGGTATGTTGCCTCATTAAATTCTCCACTACTGACATGTTCCTCTTTGGTTGATCTGGATGATCTCGTGCATGGATACCACCACCATTTATATCCTGAGTCAACTGTTCCATCACTGCAACAAACTGTTTAGTTCGGATTCCAACTATCTCAGGTTGCTGATTTGGAAGGTTGTCTTCCTCCTGATGTTGTCCCAACATAGCTGCCCTATTTCCTTTGCGGAAAACCATTCTGAGCACAGAAATATCTTAAGAAAAGCAACATGGTAATCTTTAAATTATATATCATTTAAATATTACTATAAATTAATTTATAGACATTTATTTAACAATACCCTAAGTCCTAAAGTAGTCTAAACCTCCCTCTGATACCAACTATAAGGACCTGGCCTTAAAATATTACATAATAATGAATTAAACAAATAATTTGCATTGAGGATTTTTTCAGTTTTAGAGTTTTAGAGAATTAGGACATAACTATTACATCTCAAAAGATTACAGAGTAAACACTTCTACCCAGTTTCCATTTTTTGTATAAAATAAAAACTCTTGAAAAAATGTGTCATGTCTTGTTCCATGTTTAAAATAGCATAACTTTTCCATGATCTCGTCCTTGACCCTATTCCACATTATGTCCTGTGAAAAACATTTCAAAAACTTGGGATGAGTATAAAAATCTCAGTAAGTGATACACAAAGAAGGAAAACAATTAGTTTTTCAAAACCATAAGTAAACAATGAATGCTTTTACATAAGTAATACCTTTCACCTTTATAAAGTAGTAAATAATAATAACTAAATAAAAGATCACTACATACCCTTTTGTAACCAAAAGATTACCATAAAACTCATATAAAGAACACATAACATATAATGGTGGCTTGGGACATAAACATACTTAAATAGAATAACCATACGGTCGACTTCCTTACATATCACTAAATGGAATAGCCATATGGCCGACTTCCGTACCCAATGAATTGGATGTTATAACATAACCACCCATCCTATATTATCATGGCACCATGCGTCATTTGGTTTATCACATAACCACCCGTCAAATTTCCAACTACCATTATAAAATCATAACACATTAAACAAATATAAAGGAAATAATAAATTTCCACATTTAAATGACAATATAAAACTTAAATATATTGAAATAATAAAATCCATTATCAAAAACCATTTTCAATACCAAAAATTCATAAAAGAGTATATATTATTTATTTTCCTTGAAGAAAAACATTATAGCTTGTTAAAGAAGCCAAAGAACAAATAATACTTGCAGTGGTGGAAAGGTTCTTGTCACCGCCTATGTTAAAAGAAACATTCCTTTTTGTCGTTAAGTAGAACCCTTCATAGAAAAAGGTTCCCTTTGAAAATAAAGGGTGTTTATATAGCATATAAAATAATGTCGTGTATTAAAACAAAATATGCCTCAATGAATGGAGATTGAGACGAAGTCCCTTACCTCGAGTCCGAATAGACCCGTTCAATCATTAATATCCTGAATAATAATCTAAAGTTTATTTTTAATTTCTTAAGAAACTTTTCAAGTTTATTATTCCTTATATATCACTTATTATTCTATTATAAACATTATGTAATCATTTAAGTTAATAACCTTCATTTTGTCGATATTGGGTACTTGAGTCAAAAATGAAAAGGTTATATTTACAAGTTGTCGATGTGGTCAATAGTCCATTATCTCCAAAATTATATTCAATATTTAGATATTATACACATAATATATATCCTATATTTATATATGTATTTATAATAGTACGTAACATTTTGTAGATAAGAAATAAAAAGTACCGTTCCTGGAGATGGTAAGTCGTACGTATGCACGAACGCAACTTTCATTTCTATTTAGTACTTTAATGGAATTAAAACATAATAATAAATAGGTATACTATAATTCTTGTATAATATCATACATAATATCATTTTCACTATCATTTATAAGTCCCACATATGGCATTAACGAGCCATATCAATTTGAGGGGGTGGTAGTCCGCACTTCTCAAATGAAATCATCACCTTTACCCATAACAGAAACCATAAAGGTATACTATAAAAGGAAAATACGTAAACATAAAGAATAGATAAAAAAATATATAATATATAAATATATTTTCATCATAATGGACACCATGAGAGGCGGTAGGATATCATTGAACAATCATCGTTTCGTGAGGCATTAGTTTTCCATCCACAGAAACAGTACGTTATTCACCAATTAGATGGGGGTGTGTGTAAGTGTAGTTAGAATAATTATCATAAAAAAATACTAGTATATTTAGGATAATAGTGTTATTATAAAATAATTTATTAAAAAGTTTTTAGGGGTTGGAGAAGTAAAATAAAACAAAATAATTTAAGTGAAACGGTTGCCTTTAATTTGGGTAACTTCCTTTTGTTTGAACCAAAAAGAAATTATTAAAGTTCCTTCTGCCTAAGGTAATACTTCTAAGTGGAGTATAGGGGTGTAGGGATCTTAATTGGGAAAAGTTTGTAAGATACAAAAGGCTTGAGATGTGTGAGGAATTGGTTAGAAATGTTCTTCTATTATAAGGGGGAGGAGGGGCTCTTTAGTAAAGTGTGAAAATATTATTTTATTATATAATGATATAAGGTTTATAAAGGTCCAAAAATCATTAAATGTTAGTAAAGGATGACTCGTAGTTGAAATAATATCATCCAATAGGAATTGGATAGGTTTTGGATAATATTTTAATCATTGTAATCTTATTTATTTAAATCATTTATTAATGTGGTAAATACTGCATCATTGTTGTGTCATAAATAATTTAATTAATTTGATGTCTAAAAATTATGAAAAAAATATTATGATGTATGAAATATTTTTATCTTTCTAAATTATTTTTATAGTTAAAAATATGACTTTTATAACCCCATATAAAAATTTATTTACTAAATGTTTTTTGTTTATGTCATTTATGTCATTACTATAAGTTAATTAATCAAAAGCATCATTATCATACATAAGTGGCTCAATGGGGTCCCAAGATAGACCCAAGGATTTCCATGGTCGGCCATTACTCATCTAATAAGGTTAGGACATGTGTTAAGTTAATTTTAAATTATTATAATATTATTTTTTCCTTGAATTACCCTATATACCTTTAACCGCGGTAAATAAATGTCAAAAGATACCATTCACCAAAAATTATTTTTGACTTATTGAACCACATTTTACTTACTTATAACAAACATGTATTTATTATTTTAGAAATTCAATTCCTAGAAGTGGAAAATTTTCATTTAAATCAAAATGTCAGTTTTTTTAATTACTACTAAGTGGTTTTACTATCCATCAAAAATTGAAGTTTTTGAGAAAATTATCAAAACATAAGTATAAGATATATTTGATATTAAAAATTAAAAAATGATGTCCATTTTACCATATTATAAACATAAAAGTTTAATTAATTAATTTCCTTTGTAAAAACAAATAGCGTGTTTTTAGGAAACAGTAACTATCCAAAGATTGACACTTGTTTATGTCCAATTTCAAAGTGAAATTAATTCAAATGACCAACATTGGATTAAATGGTAAAAATATATTCTAATTAAACTTTAAAACCAATTAAAAATTAAGTCTAACCATCAAAATAAATTAGATTAAAACACAGTTTTGAATTCAAATACAATATTTTTCACTATTAATTAAAAAATGAACTTTATCGGAAAAATTAAAAAAAATTACAGGAAGTAAATTTTGATGTCCCCATTTTAAATAATGATTTTATTTGGTCAAATAAAATGTATTAAAGTGACCAAATCTAGAATTCAATATTTTTCGCCATTAGGAGGTGGTAGATTGACCTTTTAATGTTAATTATGCTTAAAATTAGATTCATTCACATTTTAAGACTCTAACGTTTATTGGATAAAAAGAAATACATTTAACAAACATGTATAATCATATTGTAGTTAGTTTTTTTCATTACATCCAATACAATGACTAGGATTTAATTTCCATTTAATATAATAATATTATATTATTAGTTTGCAATATAAGATTTCAAAGAAACCCATTGTTGCGTATCGGGTACGCTATCGAACATAGCAATCCTTTTAAAGTAAAATTAATAATTAATTCAAAAATATTAATAAATATAAAAATAACTTATTCTTCATTTACATGGGATGTTGCAGAAATCATGTACTAGGGAGGATGATTCCGAATTTAAATGTATACTTGGTTTGGGATATTTCTCTATTTCAATTGCCTTCCTCTTCGATGACCAACCAACATCTTTCTTCTTCACAATAGATTTATTAGGTGAATCAACAACCACCTGTTTTCACTTATTAGTTGTTAGAATAGATTTATCTTGGTTAAGAGATTCATGTTCACTATCATAGAGTTGACCAATTCTGTCTTCATCAACCATTTACTTCTCATCTCATGCCTCAGCATCCTCTGGGTGAATGAAATCAGGATTTGAACATTCTTCTTCAGACAGCTTATTCACATAATCTTCCACCATGTCATCTTTACATTTTTCATCTTTCCTAGGGGTAGAAAGCTTTGAGGTCTTAGCTTCAGATTTTCGGATAGATGGATTTTCATATGGACATTCCTTCTCATGAAAATATTCTACTTTCTTAATGAGATCTTCGGTATCACCACTACTTTCTTCTTCCTCTTCTTCTTCCTCCACTACTTTTTCTTGGTCTTTTTCCGGAGTGAAAAATTTCTTTCCTCGTGTCTCTGGTAAAGCTTATACTAAGAAGGATTGTGGTACCAGAATGTTCTCAGATGCTTTAATTGCGGCCTTCAAGATTGATTGACCTATCTCTACTTCATTCAACTTCTTCTTTTGTTTCTTCACTTTTTCTATATTTTTAATCTCATCGGAAGTCTTTTCATTAAAAAAAATTGATTCAACAGGATCCAAACCAAAGCTAGGCTACCCAACTTTCTTTTTCTCTTTGTCTTCCCTCCATTTTGATACTACCTCATCCAGATATGATTTTTTATTCTTAGGATTTGGTGGGGCAGACTGGGTTTCCTTGGCCTCTGGGGTTTTTTGTTTCTCTTATACTTCCTTCAGCTTTTTCCTCCTTCCTCCCTTCTTAGAGGTCTCAGCGGCTTCCTGTTTCATCGATAAGGCTTCAAATTCTTCCTGAGTCAAGTCAAAAAACTATTCGGATTATTTAGAAAATCTAACATTCATTCTTCCTAGAGTATCATCAATTACCAGCATGACTTTTCAATTTCTTATCTTAGAAATACAAGGTATTTTTAAGAACTCTAAACACCGAACAATCAGCATTGAGAGAATGGTCGGATACCTAATAATATGAGTCTTTATATTCCCATTCTTTATATTCTTAATTGTAATCAAAATATTCTTAACCAAGTTAATCTTTCTTAGATTCACCATGAAATCTAGGATATACATGTCAATTTTCTTCAAAGTATCCATGTCACCTTTTCTCGAAATGATGAATCCTTGAACCCACAATTCGAGAGTCTGATAATTTGTAGATAAGTGAACAATCATCGAAGTCTTAACATTTGAAAGACTAAGACAATCCATTTCTTTTACCTTTACAAATATTCCTTGAACATTTGGCATCTTATGTGAGCAGAACTCTACCTCACCCTCATATGGAACTCCAATCAAATTGGTTTCCTTTGTGTAAGAAAGAGCATAAGTCTTCTAATTGATCTTGAAAGAAAACATTCCTCTGCACTCTTCCTTGATGAAGGTTACCAACTCATAGAATACAATTTGTAATTCTAGATATACCAAATCCTATGCTCCTGGTTTCGATATGCAAACACTCTCCCATCTATTCCGGTCGATGTTCATTAAGATGATAGAATCATACTTAGCCAAGAAATTTGGATGTTCATTAAGATGATAGAATCATACTTATCCAAGAAATTTGGATCTACCAACCTTTCTCTGTAAATATGCCATTCAGAAATTTTCTTGACAGTTGACACGTCTTTATGGGAAGATACCTCAACAGACATTTGGAGTTGAGGAAACCTTGAAAATCTGAAATGAGATTATGTAGGAGGGAAGAGTATGAGCACACAAAAGATTTGGAATTGATGTGGGACAACCATCAGGGGTCCTTTATATAGGTATTTGGGGTGACGGTTCAGCTTCCGTACTCAATCCAACGGTTGAAAAAACATGTGATCAGATCTTATAGTTGATATGATAGTCGGAAAGAAATTTTGATAGAATCTGATGATTTGAGGTTTTTAATAAAAATATTCAGATTTAGGAAAATGTTAATATGGGAATTTAAAAAAAGATGAAAATACCAAAAAGTAATATATGATTACTAAAATTTTAGAAAGTAAACATACCTTTTAGATTGCTAGAGAGATTATTCACATTAAGGAAAATTCTTCTTGAATAACTTTAGATTTTGAAAATATTGATTACAAAAAAATTAAACTACAAAAATTTTATTACGAAAAATCTTAAGCTAAAAAAAACATCAGACGAAAAATTGAGAAAATAGTTATTAGAAAAATTTAAAAAAAATATTCATTAAAAAAATTTAGAAAATCATCATTATGAAAATATATAAAATCTTCATTACGAAATTTTAGAAAATATTCATTACGAAAATTTATAAAATATTTAATACGAAAATTTTAAAAAATCTTACAAACAAATGTACTCCCCCTATGAAATGGAGTTTTTTACTATAAAGAGATAGGTTTCAAAAAAAAGGTAATATGGAATATTACCTTATGATTATCATTTCTAACTTCTGTTTAATGTATTCAAATCTATCTGATGGTAAAGATTTTGTGAAAATATCATCATGTTGATCTTGTGTTCCGATAAATTGAAGAATGATATCCCCTTTTTATGTGCGATTCCATAAAAAGTGATGCCTAATATAAATGTGCTTTGCATGAGGGTGATGTTCTGGGTTTTTACATAAGGAAACGGAACTAGTATTATCACATAATATTTTTATTTGTAGCACTCATAACACAGTCTATAAGTGTGTGTTGAATCCACAACAATTGAGCACAACAACTTCTAGCTACTACATATTCAGCTTCAATAGTGGAATGTGCTACTGGGTGTTGCTTTTTTCATGACCAAGAAACTAATAAATCTCCTAAGAAATGATAAGTTTCAGATGTACTATTTATATCCATTCTAAATCCACCAAAGTTAGCATCTGAAGAAAATTTTAAAACAAAATCATTTCCAGATGTATAAAAGAGTCCTAGATACATGGATCTGTTTAAGTAGCATAATATTCTTTTCATTGACATTAAATGAGATTCCTTAGGATTGGATTGATATATTTCACCTAAGCATACAGAAAACATTATGTCTAGATGACTAGTTTTAATGTAAAGTATACTTCCTACCATACCTATAAAATATTTTTGATCTATCGGTTTCCCAACTTCATCAAGATCATGTGAATTTGAGGTACCAATGGGAGTACATATACTCTTATTATTGTCATATCCATACTTTTTAAGAAGATATTTAATATACATATGTCAGAATATATAGATTCTTTATGGTTTTTGAGAAATTAGAAAACCAAGAAAAAATGTTAACTCACCCATCATACACATTTCAAACTCAGATTTCATTCGATCCACAAAGGAATCAGTTAAAGATTTCTTAGTTGAACCAAATATATTGTTATTAACATAAATTTGAATAATAATAATATTTTTCCTATCTTTCATTATAAAAGGGTTGGATTGAAAATTCAATTAACATAATTATTTTGAAGCAAAAATATTGTAAGTCTATAATACCGAGCTCGAGGGGATTTTTTTAGTCCATAAAAATCTTTGGTATGTTTGAAAACATGTTCAGGATGTTTTGTATCTTCAAAACCAAGAGTTTATTCAACAAAAACATCCTCTTGAACATAACCATTAAGGAAATAACATTTAACATCCATTTGAAAATTTTTGAAATTGAAGAATCATCCAAAGGTAAGTAGAATATGAATAGATTAAAGCCTAGATACTGGAGAATAGGTTTCTTCATAATATATTACTTCTTGCTTATTATAGACTTTAGCAACCAATCTAGATTTATTTATTGATATGATTCCATTTTCATCACACTTATTTATGAACACCCATTTTACTCCAGTAACTGAAGTTTCCTTAGGTCTTTCAACCAAGGTTCAGAAATTATTCCTTTCGAATTCATTTAGCTCATCTTACATAGCTTTTATCCAATCATCATCACATAAAGATTTGTCAGTGCTTTTTGGACTCTAATTGGGAAAGGAATGCTAGATTTTCAACTTCATTTCTTAAAGAACTTCTAGTATTTATAGGTTTATTTACATCACCCATAATACTATCACTAGGATGATTCTTTAGAATCAATTGATTTGGGTTTTTTGAAACTTGTTCATCAACATAGGTTAGGAAATCTTCTGGGGTAAATGATTTAGAAATATTTTATTGAACATTTTTCTTTATCATAAGTATCTTCTAACAAATTATGATAATTAGTTTTTGAAAATACATATATTGATATAGGTTGGGGTTTTTTAAAAACAAATGGATCAGTTTCATCAAATTTAACATGCACTATTTCTAAAACAGTACATGTATTTTTATTTAAAACTCTATATGCCTTAGAAGTTGTGGAGCATCCTAAGAAAATTCCTTCATCAGATTTTGGTGCGAAATTGGGTAGATTATCTTTATTATTCAGAATGAATACCTTTCAACCAAAAACCTTGAAGTAGGAATGTCTAGGTTTTATACCATTCCATAACTCATAAAGAGTTTTATTAAGAAAAGGTCTAAGCAAAACACTATTTATAGTATAACAAGCAGTACTAATAGCTTCAGCCCAAAAATTTTGGCTATAGAATATTCACTCAACATGGTTCTTGTTATCGCTTGAAGAAATATGTTTCTTCTTCCAACAACACCAATTTGTTGAGGTTTTCTAGGTGCTGAGAAGTTATGAGTAATTCCTTTTTTACTTAAAAAGGTTTCAAAATCAGAATTTTGAAATTCTCCTCTATGATCACTATGAATAGTTATCAATGCATGGTTTTTTTCATTTTTATCGTGGGCTCTATAACTTTTGAAATAAGAAAAAGCATCAGATTTTTTTGCTATAAAATAGTCCCACATGAATCTAGTGTTGTCATCATCTAAGTCAAATACAGAATATTTTCCTCCAATGCTTCTAGTTTATATTGGGAAAAAAAGATCCATATGCACTAACCGTAATGCATCAGTGGTTGAGACATCACTGACTGATTTAAAACATGATTTATGTTGCTTTCCATATTGACATGGATCACAAACTTTTGAAGAATCAAATCTAAGTTCTGGTAGATTCTTAACCAGTCTTTTATTAGAGGATTTTTCATAGGTTCCTAAGGTTACAGTATCCTAACCTTCTATTCCACAACCAAGAATGATCTTCCATTGAATTAAGGCAAGTTAGTTCATAGATCCTATGGTATTATATGTTTAGTATGTTAACATTCTCTTTCTTATTGGTAGATAGAATAAACTCTTCCTTGGAATTGTGTACTAAGCAATTGTCATTCCTAAAATTCACAAGGTAACCTTCATTACATAATTGACTTATGCTAATAAGGTTTTTCTTAATACCATTAAAAAATAAAACATTATAAATCAATGTTATTCCAAGAAGAACGATGTTACCAATACAAATAATTTCTCCTTTAGCATTATCTTCGAAAGTTACTTTTCCTCCTTTCATCTTGATAATCTTTTCAAAGTTGTTTTTGTTTCTAGTCATATTCCGAGAACATCCACTATGCATGTACAAAGTATCATTGTTGGAAGTTTCCTTATTTTCATGAAAATAAAAGAGTTAGACTTTTAGAATCCAAACATTCTTGAATCTGAAATATTCAGAAAAAAAATATTAGGCATCCACATCTTCTTTGAAAAATAAGCTTTATGAAATCCTAAAAACTACTTTTTGTTGAGGGAACAATTTTTTCCCAATGCCCACCACATTGAAACTTAGTGAAGAATGGAGCAATTTGAGAGACAAAATAATTGTTACTAAAATCGGTTTTGAACTAGTATAACCAAATCTAGAATTATTCTTTAAAGGTTGTATTTGTGAATACATCTTAACGAAGTTTTCCTTACCTAAGGTAAAGTTTGAAAAACACTTCCTTAAGGATAATATTTCTAACTTTAGTCTAATAACTAAGTTATTATCTTCAAAAACATCAGTTTTAGCACTATAGATTGGCTCAAAACCATTTTTCCTAGAAATTACTTTCTCTAGATCCTTAGAAAGTTTATCCTTCTCAGAATTAACTTCTTGAATGTTTTTTCTAATACATTTAAAATCGTAAATTTGTTTATCAAAATCCTTAGAAAGACCTGATATATCTTTGTTAAGAATAATATTTCTAGATTTTTCCTTATCAATATTTTTCTTGAGTTTTGAATTCTCATTCTCAAGGAGCATAGAAAACCTGGAAACTTCTTCATAGGTAGGTAAAGTATTATATTCCTAAAAAGAAGATTATTCATCTAAGGATTCATAGTATTTACTATTACTATTTAAAGATACATTGGTGATGGATTCAGAATTTTTTGCCTTAGCCATTAAGCAACGATATTCAATTGTTAGTCTGGTTATTAAACCAAGATTCTTCCTTCCAGAAGATTCATAATCTGATGATTCATCTGAGGAGTCACCACCTCTGGCACACCAGGTGTCATTAGCTTTCAAAACATTCTTATATTTAGCTTTGTATTAATTCTTTATATTCCTTTCAGAATTCTTTTCCTTTCTTTATCTTCTCCTAAGCATAGGATAATATGGCCTAATATGTCCTACTCTTTTTCATTCATAAAAGGTGACTTCTAGGTCTTTCTTATCCTTTCTTTCTTTCTTCTTGTATTTGGATTGAAAGTTCTTTTGTCCAACAATCTTTTTCATACTTCGAGCAAGATTGGATAATTCATTTTATAAAGATCCACTTCCACTAGATTCATATTGAATAACAATTTTCTTAGATTTAGATATAGTAACTCTCTCAAGAGTCTTGGATTTCATATGATTTGAAGTAGTTTTAAAGGAAACACCTCCGTTCCAATTATTCTTCTTATCATTGTCAGCATATCTCTTTATTCTAGTCTCATGTTGAAGAAGAGTTCCAAAAAGTTAATCAATAGAAATCTGTGTAACATTTCTATTCTCATATATAGCTTTCCTCTTAGATTCTCACTCATTATGCATGATGTCTATAATCTTATCTATAAGAGCTTCATCATCTAATCCTTTTTCACCCATTGATTGTAATCTTTTGTCAATATTAATAAATCTATGTTGTACCTTACATATAGGTTCTCCATAAAGAAAACAAAAAACATGATATTCATCTTTGTCCATGGCTCTTCTAGTTTTAATAACTATGGAAGTACCAAAATGTGTAACTTCATGTTTCATCCAAATAGAATTTTCTTCTTCACAAGATGAAATCTGGCTATATATATTTCTTGTCATTGAACACAATAAAGTATTGTGTACCTTATAATTCAGTTTATATTCATGATTTTCTTGGTTGGTGAAAGTACTAACTTCCTTGTTAGAGATTTTATAACCTCTAGTAAGCATAACAAAATTGTCTACTCTCGTATTGATAATAAATGTCTACATGGGATCACTCCAACATTCATAATCATTCCCATTAAAAATATGTGGTCTAGTATGATTTAATTTGTCTATGGAACCTACATTCATTCCTTCCATCATAAAGAAAACGTTCCACACAGACTTGTTATTAATAAAAGTTTATAAACTAGGATAAAAATATCCTATGTAACAAAAACATAGAACAATGAAAAACATGAGCAGGAAAACTTAATTTTGAATATAATTATTTCAGAGACCTGCTCTAATACCAATTGTAGGATCGAAATGATAATTTATATGCTCAATATACATGAAGGGGGGTGAATTGTATACTTTAAAAATTCCTTTGAAACTTTTAATGATGGTAATGTTTAACAATGTTAAACAAGGTCAATTCACAAAACCTCTTAGTTCTACTAACATGCTTGATTCCAGAAATGTGATTTCAAGAATGTAATTCTAGAAATGGGATTCCAGAAATGAAACTTAAAAATGTATACAAAACAAAGATTCTACCTTAAAGTGTATAGAATCTTACAAATCAGAGTATACAAGTTTAAAAAAGTATAAGATAGTTATACTTTCCTCAATAACCAAAATACAGTGGAAAAACTTGAAACAATACAAGTAAAAAGTAGTAAATATTTTAACCCAAAGAGAAGGGTATCCAACAACCTTGGATAAAGGTCCCTAGATTTATACTTTCAAGAAAGTCTATATTACCCACACCAGGATACGCCCTCGATACAATGATCTGGAAGCCCTTGAATCTACTCAAAAACATTCAGAGTCGCACGAAGAAATTCTAAACAAGATATTTCGTACACACAAAGCAATAAAGTATCTCTCTCTAGAAATCACTTCAGCAATATGTAATCTCTGGATTTATCAACTTCTGATGATATTGTTCAAATGATCTCCTATTTATAGGCACATTTTCAATGGTCATATCCCTCCTCCAATGTTTATATTTTTCCATGAATTTCGGAGGGACCTGTACACATGTCACTCAAACAACAGTTAGTTAGTAATTGAATGCACGACATCATTTCATAACCAAAACATGAGTAAGCAAAAATATGGTTTCTTAACCAAATTCCTTTTTTGTAGTGTAAGGAAAAAAAATAAAAGTATGGAGTATATCCAAAAACCATTTGGTGTTTATAATACATAAATATTCAGATTCAATTTTGCAAATAATTCATAACTTGAATTCTATATAATTCTGAAGTCTGAATTTCAAGGAAATTAGGAGTCTGAATTCAGTGGAATTCGGAGTCTGAACTAATAATGTTCAGAGTCTGAATGCATAAGAATTTGGATTATGAACTTAGAATGCTCGGAGTCTGAATTCATTAGAATTAGGAGTTTGAACTTATAATGTTTGGAGTATGAATTCATTAGAATTTGGAGTCTGATCTTACAAAGTTCGTAGTTTGAATTCAAAGAATTCAGAACCTGAATTTGGACCCTGAAAATAGAATGCTCTGTATCTATGTATTTATAATATTTTGAGTTTTTTGGTACGAAACCAAATTTTATACTTAGACATGATATGAACAATGAAAAACATAGTAAGGATAAATTTCCTTGGGGAAGTAAAATTTCCCTTTTTAAAGTAAAATAGATTAAGGAGAAAATTTCCTTGAGGAAGGATAATTTTTTTAAGGAAGTAAAATTTTCCTTATAAGGATAAAATACATATTACCTTACAATAAGGTGTTTGTGATTTTCAAAACTAGAAGGAATGGAAAACTCATAAGGAAACCTTATTGACTCAACATATAAAACTGTATAAGTAAACCTCTAAACATGTCCCAATCCTCATGGATCAACTAAAACATTGATTTCATAAATTGATCAATTTTATTCATAATTCTAGTAATCATTATATATGGATAAAATTTTATCAAAAAAACCTTAAAAAGTTGTTCATGTGTACTAAAAATTTCCTCATTTAAGAATTGAAACCACATCCAGTAATTTTATTTAAGAGAGAATGGCATATATCTGATCTTTTATTCTTCTTCACTCAACCCTATCAATAGTAGTTACTACACCATTGAATAAAAATCCTTAATAAAGTCAATAGAGTCTTTGTTAGGATGTCTATTGTACGATGGAAGCTGGAAAATGTGATTATTTGATTTTATACATTCCAGAACAAGGGGTTTTCATAATACACAAAGGATTTACAAGCACCTTATATAATTGAAAATACCTAAGGATATCTATCTTAGCCAACTCAGTTCCAGATTGAGGTTGATGGTTGTTTGCATTCTGATTATTATTCCAATCTTATAGGTGGTATTCCATTTTATATTTTCCTTTATATTATTTATGGGAACTTATTTATTTATTGATTTATAAGATGAATGGTTCTAAATTTTTTTTGTATCTAGTGTTCATACATTGAATTAATTTCATAAATTACCATAGGGAACAAAATGATATTCTATATTTTGGATTTGTTTAGTTTGAGAAATCATGCTGTTTATTTTATTTATTCTTTTTTTCCTTGGCCGCATGAAGACTTCCCCTATAATGGAATAAAATTTTAAGTAAATTAAATTTAACATTTAAGAGTAAGTATTTTTATTCCTATTAAAACCAGTTTCTTGATGTAGGGTCAAACCTATAAGGAATGTGTGTGAAGAATTAAGAAAAATAAAAAAATAAGAAAAACACAAAAAATAGTTATATGATGTGAAACAATGTGTGAGAAATAGTGTGATAAAAATATTCATGAATGAATATAGGAATAATTTTATGTTGGTAGAGAAACATAAAAACAGTGGAAAAAGATATGGGATATTGTGATTATCATTTTTTGAATTGGTTCGTTATTAAATAAAATATTGAATATGAATTTCAATATTCTTGGAGATCATAAAACCTTTTTTAGTGGTAAATGTTCTCAATTTCATGAATTTAATGATATTTCAAGATTATATTTTATTATTTCAGAGAAAATATTGAATATTTTTTACAAGATCAAGTGGTCACATGATTTTTAATAAAATTTATCCACTAAAAAATATATAAAAATAATGATATTAAAGATAAAAAAATATAAAAATATTAATTCCCCTTCAATAATTTAGCAAAAAATCATTTTTTCATCATAAAAAATGAGCTCCATAGTGTAAATACGAAAATTAGATAAAGAATGAAGGATTATTATATGTTTATTTAACTACAAAATCTAATCTTCACCTTCTTTTTTCATCATTATTTCATGATTTTCTATTGTATTCATTCACTGCCTTTTTATCCTTCACTTTGATGTCTCACTTTACCAAGGAATACACTTATTGAATTGTTTTTCTTCCTTTTAAAAAGATATTATCTAATAAATTAAATTTTTCTAAACTCATAAGTGGTTCCTTATATTCTTCATATGAACACAGCCTTGATGATTCTTCATCAATCTCTGTGGAATCCTCATCACTCATCTTGGATCAGACTATTTTTAATCGATTCCTTATTCAATGTTAGGCTGAAACATCATTCTAACTGATAGTATCGATCGTCGCCAATGGATGGAAGGATCTGCAACCAAGACAGTGGCTCAGAATTCGAAATCATCTTCAATGACACATTGGGATATTGGTATTTCATCATTGGTTTTAAAAAATCTCATCCATATCTTGTTTTTTCTTCAATAAAATTTATTAAACATAAAAATTGTTTCCCCCCCTTCAAATCTCATAATCTAAGTAGTATTTGGATATATGAAAATTATATTTTTAATTCTTTTACCTAACATAATTTGAAATTAAGATACCTAGTTTTCTCCCAAGTATGTAAATTTCTACATAGGAAATTCTACACACGGATAAAAACTATATGAGAAAAACTACACATAAAATTCAACCAAATGGTTTGAACTCTGAAATCATTTTTTTTAATTTAAAAAAATTAAAATTTCAATTAAAACTCACGAAAATAAAAAAATACCAAAATTAAATTTCAAAAATTAAAATATTTTAATTTATTCATTAAACATTCAAAAATATTCAAAATCACATAACTAAAAATAATAAATGTTGTTCACAAAAATATATGAAAATTCTCAATGAGAAAATTTATTCAATGAAACTCAAAAATTTAAGATTTTAATCCAATAAATCAGTGAATTACATATTTATATCCATAACCTATAAAAAATTTCAAACCTGAAAAACATATATATACATTAGAACAAAATATTTCTATAAAAATGATGTGGCATTAATATATAATATTTAAGGCACATCACACTATTACATTAGAATATCGTTCTAAAATTCTATAATTTTTTCCCTCCTATAACCCTCTCTAACTAACTTAATCCATTATTCACCATTATATAGATTAAGGCCGCCATTTTCAAAGTAATTTCAAAGAAAAAACTAAAAATCTTGATGGAGTTAAGTTCAAGGGAATAGAAAATCAAGGTGAGATATAAGGGATCTTCTATACCACTCTCACCACTGGTTTATTACATGTTCTCATTATTTTAATCAATTTTATAAAATATTATACACATTAAATTTTATATATATATATGTCCCTAACATATATATATATATATATCCTTTTAATTTCTAGTGTGATACATGTTTCTAGTTCCCTTTTAAATTCCCACTTTTAAATAATGTTGATTTATGTGAACTTTCATATTTTTTGTATCATGTCAAAAATCACACCATAAAATTTTTTTATAACATTAATATCTTCTAAAAACATAATTATTTTTTTTAGAACCCTCTTTATTCAATTCTCATTTTTATGAAATAATAAGCTCTTTCCTTATTTAAATATATATTTTAGTATTTCATAATGTATCACCCAAATTATATATTTTTATTCTTTGTTCCCTAGTTCCTTCTCGAGAGTTTTATACAATAGAATTCCATGTTCAAAACCGATGACCCTTTTTCAATTATGAAAGACCAAAATAAATTATTTTCATCTTATTTTTGAAATCATTATGATTTATCCTTTAGTTATGTCTTAAATAATAATTATAAAACTCACTTCCTTCTAATGGGTTTGATCATGCTTATGATTTATGTTTGGTTTCTTTTCCAGATGTGGCACAAATTTGTATAATTTTTATTATGTGATTTTTGGTCCTCGAATTATATATCCCTCCAATTTAGTGGGTAAAGATTTATATCTCATGATTTTTCATATAAAGAATTTTGGAGTGTACCAATCCACTATGGGAATATTTCAACTCTATGCATATAATCATGGGAGTGAATATAAATATATGTTTAGGATGTTATAAATTATGTTGTTTCCACATATTCAAATATTTTATTATCATATAATATCATTTACATATTCCATTTTTTCACTCTTATGATCATTCCCTTTATGATATCTTGTTATTACTCTATACTATCATGTTATACTTTATTTACATGTTTATTATTTTACTGATATTTCTAGCACACCATTTTCCTAATAAATATTTCCCATGGTATCATATGTAGCTTTATAATATGAATGGTATTTTGAATATCTATGTGGATTTAAAAAAATTATGGTTTTTTATTTTTGAGAGGATTTTTATGTGTCTAAACATCTAAAGTCACTATACCTTTAGATCCTCTGTTTGTATTTTTTGTAAAAGTATGCTAAATATTAAGAATTAATATGTGTTTATGGATTGATATTCTATAAGTGGAAATTTCAAGGACCCATTAATCCATCCTTTTCTATATTATTTATTTTAATTTATGGTTACATGTATATATCAAGTTGGTTATATAATATTTATAATGGGGTATTTTTAATTGATTTACTTTTCATTTTTCTACTAAAAGTGCTTTTGTGTGGAAATTTAGTAACATATAATTCCTGACCAATAATTGTGTAGATGACTTTAGATATTTTGTGATAGATATATAGTGTAAGATAGAGTTATGAACAAGGAATATGTGACAGTATCACCAATGGGATGAAAGTTATCATGGGGTTACTGGTGAAACAATCAAATAGTTTAATGAATTTATAATCCTAGGATACACTCGTAAGCTTATAAGGGCTCTTTGTATTAATAATTAAATATTTTTTTGTATTGAAAAATAAATTAAAGGAACCTATTTATTTTTCTTATAACCTATAATTTTTGTTAGATTCTGTTTTGAAGATTTTTTTAATTCATCTCCCCAGTAATTAAAATCCACTCTTATAAAGGTTATCACTTGGTAATTAAATGATAATTATGAACTATCACCTAAAAAGATTTAATGATATAATTTTGTGGGAATGATATATCACCCATTCCATAACTTTATTATTATTTAAAATTATTTAAATTAATTTTTAAAAAAAAAATTTCATTGTGGATTTCATATAGTACTTTAAAAGTGTACCTATGTTTTAGGAAACCATGTGCACTTGTGAAATACATGTATAACAATTAGTTATGAAATCCATTAAAAATTAAAAAAAATGATGTTACAAATAATAGAAACATCTAATATGGAAGTGGAATGAATTCATGTGTTATCTCATAAGGCATGCACCATCATACAAGTATCCAATATGTGATGAATTTCATTATGACATAATTTACGTCAAACAACCTATAACATGGTGGAATTCATAATGTTATAGTTTTTATGTAGTTTATTATTACTTAATATATTATATAAATATGAGTTTATTATTCATTTTTTTAGTTGAATTATTATTTAATTATGGTTCATTGCAGGTGATAATGTTTTTTGAGTAATTCAAATTGGAAATCTATTAATTATTTTCAATTTTATATATTATTTATTTATATTTTCATTGATTTCATAATTTATCCAATAAAATTTTTTTAGGGCCTTAGTACTTTTTCACTTCATTTGGTGTAATGGATGTCATGTCTGAGGCCATATGGTAATTCAACTTCAGTGTCATTACCGATATCTAGTTTTTCTTGTTATTTTTTTACTATAGTGAGTTTTTTGTCTTCATTTGTTATATTGATGTAGAGGTATAATTGATTTTATAATATATAATCATCATATAAATATTATTCCTCAATATATTTATAATGGAAGGACACATTGCCATGAAATTTTGTGGAAAGATAAATTTTCCCAAATGAGACTCGCTTGATTTTGAATTTTATTTTGTATGATTTTACACATGTTTGATAATTTTGGGAGTGATTATGAGTGTCATGAATTATATATCTCTAATAAGGAATCATATAGAATATTCCCTTATGTGAAGTTGATTGGTAAAAATATAATGATTTTTTAAAAGGATTAAAAATTCAAAATGATTCCATTTTAATTAAAATGTCACTAATAAATAAATAATGCTTTTTCAATTTTATATTAGTGGACATATAATAAAATAATACATTTGATTTAATATTTGGATATTGATTTTCTTCCACCAAAATGAAAAGTTAGCAAAAATATATACTTAATTTATTTTTTTAATTTACATCTAATAATTCTTTTTATATAATTAAAACTCAAATTTAAATTATTGCATATTATATACGAGTACATGATTTTGAAAGATTTAAAATTTTTAAATTATAGTTTATATTAAAAATAATGTTTTTGAAATCCATTTTTATTGGATCTGTATTAGAATAGAGTGATATTGAAAATTGAAAAAATTTACGAATTTTCCTATATCGTATATTTTAATAAGATAAATTATAAAAAATTTAGGTATGTGTAACATTTCAAAAAAATTGTTATTATTCTATATGAAAATTTATTTTTCTTGTATTGATAAAATTGAAAATATATTTGACACTATTTTTTAAAGTTAAAGTGTATTATGTGATATATCATTTGTATATTATATATTACATTTGATATGATATTATATGTTGGAAAAAACATTTATACTATATTCTATGTTTATAAGATTCATATTAATTCCTTCTGGGGATGATTTCATTGTATGATAGTGTTGAGAAAAAAAACTACTCTTGATCACCCAATGATCAATTAAGAGGTTGATAAGTTATGTGTTCATAAATGAGGACCCACTTGTTCTATTATAGAATAAACCATTTGTGTTACGGAATGATTTTTTGATATTATAATATATTATTTGGGAATATTTAATTCACTTTTTTTCAAGTATCCAACCCTATTTGGTAGTCATATATATTATATGATTATAATTAAGGTGATAGAGCATATGACCAAATAGGTCGATCTATAAATTGAATAGTTTTGAGGGGAAAATGGAGTTTGTGTTTTTATAAATTAAGGTCATTATAATAATATTATATCATACTCAATATAAGACATATGTAAATATCATTGTTATTTTAAATTTATATTATACATATTTAATATATGCAACATTACTTTGGAATGAGATATGCATGAATACTTTTTGTTTAATAAGAATTGGGGTTTACACAGAGGATGTCATCCTTATTTTATCTTGGGAAGATTTAAGTGGTGAGATTAAGGGATATTTGTCATAGTATCATGAAATTTAAATATTTTTTATGTGAAAACTAATATCATCACATTTTTTTGGATTATAAATTATCATGAATGTGACTTATTTAGTGATTGAAACAAAATTTGTAGGAGTTAAAATTCATTTATTTTGAAATAATTCAGAATTATATTTTTCAGGAAAAATGGGATATAAGAATGTGGTTAATTATTGAGTATTGAAATATGAACTACAATGGATGGGATGAGTCAAATTTTATTAAGGGGGATGGGTTTCATACTCTGGCCATGTGAAGAAATCAATATTTTAGACACACTTATATTAATGGTATAAAATGAAGGATCATCAAATAATAATTTTCATGTATTGGTTATATAACTATTTGTGACACGTCATGATCTGTGAGTGAGTTTAATCATAATTTTCAATGTTAAATGGATAAGAATTTAAAAATGGCACATTAGAGTCAAAGAAGTTTTTTGAAAAATTATATTTATATGAAGATGTGATTTCCTTTAGAATATTACTTAAAAGGGATTACCACTAAAATTAAATACCTTTAAAGTGGTTAGACAGATCTTTTAAATATATTAAATCACATATGTGTCAATAGGGAAGTGCCTTGGATATGGTGAGTGTCACCTCTTAATAAAGAGATTATATATTTAATCTGTAGACATTGGCAGGTTTATTATATAATTATGGAGATGTGTTATAAAAATGAAGGAGATTACACTACGAAAAAAGGAAGAATTTGTGGTGGGTTTTTTTGTTATATGTGGGGTTTTAAACTGTCACTACATTGTTTAGAGGTAGTTATGTAAATCACAATGTAATTCACAGTTGGAAATCATTTTGCAGTTGTAAATCTTTTTTCTGTGGAGATTTTTATATGTGTCATTTTGGGTACTTAGAAGTAGTTATTAATTCATTTGGAGGTGTTTTATTTTAATATATAATAAAATAATAATAATAATAATAATAATAAATTTCTTCTATGTATTTTAGTGGTCGTTATGTTTAGCGACTATTGTGAAAAACTACTACTAAATATATGATTTCTATCCATTTAATAGTGGTTTGAAATATCCTATGATAAATATATTTCAAAATAAATATAAATTTTAATAAAAAAATAATATATATATATATATATATAAGAAACTTGGTCATACAATAAAATCAACCTAAAATGCACAATAAAATCATCATACATACACAATCAAACATCCACCATCATATATATACAACCCCAGTCAACCCATAACCTCAATAAAAAATATATACATAAAATATATGTCTAATAACAACTATAGAAATATGGACAATATATGTCCATCCTATGAGCTTTGATGAAGCCATCTACCTCTATATCATGTTATCAACTAGAACTGACCTTATCATGTCATCAACTACAACAAAAAATAAGATAGAAATTATAATTGATCAAAATAAATCATAATTACAACAGAATCATTAATAACATTTAACCATAACACAGACACTAAGAATCGTAACAACTGTCTTCTAAATAATTTCATTGATCAGAGCAGTCAACCACTTGCCTATTGTCGGTATTTTTCACCTATAATACAATCCAAAACATTTAAGAAAACAAATTCTAGATAGAATAGACAAAAAATGTATCTTAATTTTTGAACATGATATTTTATATTTTTTAATAAAATATAATATATTTTTAATTTATAAAAATAATTAATCATGTAGACCACTTTGGAAACATAAACATGCATATATAAGATATTATTCAACACATTGAACTAAAAAGATATACAAATATAAAAATCTAATCAATTTTTAAATCGATGTGTTCTGTGTCAGAAATTACTTAGTAAACACGTTTTTAATATTTTGATATATAAGAATTCATTATAATTAAAAAATAATCCTATTGTGGTTTTCATGATTTCACATTAATATGAGAGTCTTTACATTGGTTTTGATTATTGCATGAATGTTTTAGTGTTTTAGAACACTAAAAACACTTTTATGGGAAACTCGGGAAAACCATAACATAGATTGATGATTCATCACTTCCAAAATTTGAAAAATAAATCTTTGGTCATTATCATATAATTTCACAGTAATCTGGAGTCTTTTTCATGGTTTTAACCCTAAAATAGATGTTTTTAATGAATTTGGAATCTTTTAACACTATTTATTGAGTCATTCTGAGCACACTACATTTCGAATGGATTTGTTTCTACACATATAGACCAAAATTACATTAATAGTGGTTTCTCAAGATTTAATGTAAATATAAGGTTTTTTTCAATGGTTTTGACTATTACATGAATTTTTTAGTGTTTTAAAACACAAAAAATTCATTTACATGCATCTTGAAAAAATGTTACTTAGAATGATGATTCATCAGTTCCTATATTTCAAAAATACATTTATGGTCATTTTACTATGATTTCATAACCATCATATGATATTTTTTGTTTTTGAACCCCAACACACTATTTTAAGAACATTGGTATCTTTTAAAAATATTTATTGACTCCTTCCGAGAACATTATACATAAGATGGATGTGTTTTCAATTCCTACACATCACAAGTAATTAATCAATGGTTGTACCATGATTTTATGTCATGTTGAGATAATTTTCTATGGTTCAGATAATTACACGCACATTTTAGTATTTTAAAACCCAAAAAATGCATTTATGGGTATCCTAAGAAAATAATGACTCCAAATTATATGAATTTGGTTCCAAAATTTCAAAAATAAATTTAGACATTTTACTATGATTTCACAGCTAGATGACATTTTTTTCTCAGTTATGACCCCCCGAGACACATTTTTAATGACTCCAGTATCTTTTAAACTGTCTATTTAGTCATTCTGAGCACACCATCTGTTATATGGACATGTTTTCTATACGTACATGTCAAAGATAATTCAGTGGTGGTTTTAAAATGATTTTACATCAATATTAGGTCATTTAAAATGGTTTACACTATTACATTCACATTCTTGTGTTTTAAAACACAAAAAATGTTTTTATGGTCGTCCTTGGAAAACCTTTACTCAGAATGATGATTTATTAGTTCATAAATTTCAAAAAATAATATATAGTCATTTTCATGTTATTTCACAACCATATGATTTTTTTCTTGGTATTGACCCCTTACACACTTTTTTAAAGGCTTTCGTGTCTTTTAAAATTGTTTATTGGGTCATTCTAAACACACTACATGTCGTATAGATGTGTTTTATGCACATAAATATCAAAAATAATTCAATAGTGATTTTCTTCAGATTTCACATCAATATATGGTGATTTTTTATGTTTTGGACTGTTATACACATGTTTTAGTGTTTTAAAAGACTAAAAATTCATTTATCATAATATTAAGAAATCTATTACTAGGAATGATGTTCTTTCGGATCCTATATTTCACAAATCAATCTTATGAAATTTTCATATGATTTCACGATCATCCAGTATTGTTTCCTTGATTTTGACCCCCTGGCACACATTTATAAATATTTATTTATCTTTTGAAGTTGATTATTGAGTAATTCCGAGAAGAAATCATTTTTTATGGGTGTTTTGATTGTTTATACACATAAATAATAATTTGATTGTTTTTTTCCAATGATTTCACATCAATATGAGATTTTGTTATTTTGTTTTGACTATTACACACAAATTTTTGTGTCTTAAAACAGTAAATATGTGTTTATGGGAATATCGAAGAAAACATAACATTAATTGACATGTCATTGGTTCCTAAATTTTAAAAATCATTTTATGGTATTTTTTCTAGTATTTCATAATCATCTGGCATTTTTTTCTTGGTTTTGATCCCCCAACACACATTTTTAAAGAATTTTGTTTCTTTTAAAACTATTTATTGAGTCATTCCAAGAACTTCACATGTTGGATATACATTTGACCTATGTTTACACAACCCAAATAATTTAATGGTGGTTTTCCCATGATTTAATGTCAATATTAGGTTGTTTTATATGATTTTGACAATTTGATGCAAGTTTTAGTATTTTTAAATCACTAAAAACATGTTTTCATACATCTTGGAAAAAATCCAACTTAGAATGATGTGTCGTCAGTTACTAAATTTCAAAAATAAATTTATGATCATTTTTCTGTTATTGCACAACCATACAACATTGTTTTTTTATTTTGTCCCCCTAAAACATGTCTTTAATGACATTGGATTCTTTTAAAAAAATTATTGAGTCTTTCTAATAACACTGTGTGTCATATAGATGTGTTGTTTATTTTTTCACATAAAAAATAATTAAATAATGGTTTTCTCATAATTTCATTTCAATTTGAGGTCGTTTTAAAAAGTTTATACTGTTACATGCATGTTTTAGGGTTTTAAAACACTAAAATCATGTTTACGATAATTTCATGAAAACCAAAACATAGATTTAAGCTTCACATTTTCAAACATTTCAAAAAACAATTTACTGTCATTGTACTGTAATTTTGCATTCATCTGATTTCATTTTATTAGTTTTGACACCACAAAACATGTTTTTAAATACTTTTTCATCTTTTAAAACAATTTATGGAGTGATTCTGAGATGACCACATGTTGAATGGACATGTTTTCTATATGAATAAATAAAAAAAATAATGCAGTTTTTCCATGATTTAATGTCAAAATGAGGTCATTTTCTTGGGTTTTGATCATTAAACACATGTTTTAGTGTTTTAAAACACATAAAACTAATTTATAGACATTCTAAAAATACTATTACATACAATGGAATTTTTTCAGTTCGTACATTTCAAAAGTCAATATGTGATCATTATCCTATGATTTTATAGTCATCGTACATCTTTTTATGTTGTTTTAAACCCCCATCACAGGTTTTTAAAGACTATGGTATCTTTTAGAACTATTTATTGAGTAAATCTGATCATTTAGAAAATCAATAAAACTACATCGGATTGTCTTCAAACATTAAAAAAATGATCCATAATTCATATTTCATGTGTTGGAATCAACCTCACATCAATCATAAAGACTAAGTGGGTTGTATTACTTGAATTATGTGTATATAAGTGTCATTTTACATTAAAATTATTGTCACATATCCAAAAACAATAAAATGATCTTGATTATTTAAAAACATTAGAAAAAATCCATAATTTATTTTTGATGTGTAGGAATTGACAAAACCTTAATCCAATATACAATGGGGTCAGTGTAAATCAAAGTGCATGTTTTCAATTTCAAAGTGCCATTAATGTTTAAAATAGAGGTCATATTATTAAAAACTAGGAAAAAGAGATTGTATTGTATTTAATCAATGAGAAAATTATCTATAACTCATTTTTTGATTTGTGAAATCGACTGTGTAACATCCCAAGTAAGTAATGAATAATAGATATTTTTATCTATGTCTATTAATGATTAAGATAGTGTTTTAGAGGCTTAAAATGAAAATAAATCCAATCTTAAGCATGGAATACACTAATATTCTTAAAAGATTGTTTTACTGCCTTATGATGGAAAACCCTTTTTAAATCTATCTTTTGACAATTTTATAAACTATGTTTGTCAAAATAAACTTATTCGTTATGATTGGGACATCAAAATTTACTTTGTGTGAATTTTTGGTATTTTTCTGACAATGTTCATTTTTTAATGAATAGTGAAAAATACTGCATTTTACATCAAAACTGCTTTTTAATCTAATTTATTTATATGATTATATTGTCTTTTGAATTGGTTTTGAAGTGAAATTAGAATATTATTTTACCATTTAATCCAATGGTGGTCATTGGAATCAATTTCACTTTGAAATTGGACTTAAACTAGTGTCAATCTTTTGATACTTATTGTTTCATAAAAACACGCTATTTTCTCTGACAGCGGGAATTAATTATTAAATTAATTAATGTGACTTATATGTTTTTAATTTTTTAAAATATAATTCACTTTTGAATTCATAATATCAAATATAGCTTAGGGTGAATTTTTGGTAATTTTCTGAAAAACTTCAATTTTCGATGAATAGTGAAACCACTAAGTGGTACTTATAAAAACTGATTTTTCAGTTTAAATGAAATTTTTCCATCATTGTGTTTTGAATTTCAAAAATCCGACATACATGGTTATCATTAAGAAGTAAAATGTGGTTCAATGATATTATAATAATTTTTTGGTGAATAGTAACTTATTATGTTCTTAATCGTGATTAGTGGTAATTAGGGTAGTTTAAGGTATAAATAATGCTTTAATAATATGAAATGACCTAGACACATGTCCCAACCTTATTGGTTGTGTCATGTCCGACCAAGACAATCCATGGGTCAACTTGGGGACCCCATGGAGACACTTTGGTTGGGAAATGACATAAATTACTTTTTATTTAATGTAAAAGAAAAAATGACACAAACATAATATGTTTTACGAAAACAATTTTTACATGGGGTTATAAAGATCAGATTTTTGATTATAAATATTCATTGGAAATCTGAAAATATTTCCTATATCATAGTATATTTGTTTATAATTTTTAGACCTTAAATAAATTAAATTATTTATGACATCATGATGATGCAGCGATGACCTCATTATTTAACGATTTAAATAAAATGGAAAGATAATGAAAAAATCTAAAACCTACACATGGCCAAAACCAATTGGATGAGTGGATTTATAATCCTTATCACCTTATCCTCGAATTATAGCAATGTGGGACCTTTTGAATCCAAAACTCTTTTTAAAATAAAGTAACTTATCTTTACTTTCCAAAAGTGCCCCTCCTCTCCTCTTATAAAAGGCCCCCACCTCTACCTCATTTCACACACTCCTCAAGCCTTTGGCTCGGCCAACCCCAGCCCATTTACTCTCTCCACATCCCTCTCCTAATCCTAGATGATTCCCTTTGGGCATAATCCTTTCAAAGGAAGCCTTTAGTCTCAAATCAAAAGGAGTTACACTTTTAAAGGTAATTCATTCTCTCATGTTCATTTGTTTTATTTTGCTTCTCCAACCCCCTAATCTCTTTTTATTTACTTCTATTGTAACAACACCAGTATCTTCAATATACTAGGATTTTGTTATAAGATTTATTCGAGCTACACCCTCACACAACTACATCAAATGGTTAAAGAACATACGGTTTCTGTGGATGGTGAAATTCTGCCTCCCGAAACGATGATTGTTCAATACTCATTTAACACCTTCAAAGGTGGCCATTATGATGTCAATATTTTTATATATGATATATTATATGTTTATGTTTTCCTTAAGCTTCTGTATTTTTCATTTTGGGCATACCTTTATGGTTTCCATTATGGGTAAACATGATATCTTCATTTTAGGAAGTGCGGACTACCGCCCCCTGAAAGTGATTTGATTCGTTAATACCATATGTGGGATGTGTAAAGGATAAAGTTAATGATATTATATATGTTATTATACTGTAATTATAATATACTCTTATATCATTATGATTCCATTCCAGAAAATACGAAATAGAAATGGAAGTAGCGTTCATGCGTACGTACAGCTTACCGTCTCCATGAACGGTGCATTTCATTTCTTACCTCTAAATGTGATGTAATATTATAAATACATGTATATGATGAATATATATGATATATGTCGCACCCCAAACCGTGCGTTTATTTTATTTTATGATTTCTTTGGCTTTAAATTATTTTTGTTGTGGTTCTCGTTCGGTCTCGGATGAAAGTTTTGAGTTTTGATAAAAAGTATGCATCTTGGGTTCGACGTCGTCGGAAGCGCGGGTAGAGCGCGACACCGCGCGGCTTCGCCCATGCAACTGTGTGGCCTCTTCGGCTTAGAGGAATTAAAAATAAATTAGAAAATTTCAATTTAGATTGTCTTAATAATTTTATGGCTATTAATAATCATTTTTAATAATTAAGATGAAATGAATATTTTTATCATTTGTATTTTTATCGCTATGTTTAATATTATCATTATTATTATTTTTATCATTATGTTATAAATAAATAATTAATGAAATTGTTGATGTTGCGGATAATAGTATAATAGTTATTAATTATGATTTGTTATTGATCTTTATTATTGTAATTATTATTATTGTAATTTCTTATTATCATTATTTTGATTTGTTTTGTTTTATTTATCTTTTCTTATTTTATTTTCTTATTCTCCTAACCCTAGCATGCCCCCTTTATATTTTTTTTTCTTCTTCTTTCTCCCCGCGGGAGCCGCCGCCTCCGTCTGTTCTTCCCCTCCCCAGTGCCGCATCGGCTTGGCTTCTCCTTCCCTTGCAGCAACCCCTCCTACCTCCTGGTGCAGCGCACGGCTCCACACCCTCCTCTCCTCCTTGCCGCACAACAGCCAAGCAGTCGGCCCTCCTGCCTGCGCCTCCACCCCGCTCAACCCATCGCCCTGCGCACCAACTCCCGCCTCCTTCCTCTTGTCCATCGGCAGCAGCAGCAGTGCTCGCCACCCCCTGGTTTTCTCTCCCCTTCTTGTGCTCTGGAAACGGTGCCTCGGCCTCACCCTCAACTTGTCCGCCTCCCTTGCGCAGCACTCCCTTCGGCGCCGCTTCGCCGCACCCCTGTCCACAGCAACACCTACATCGCCCGATCTCCCTGGTTTTCCCTGTCCGGCGCCTCCCTCTCCTCCGCGAGCCGCCTCCCCTCCTGTTGCAACCTGCTGCAACCGGCCTACACTCCTGCAGCCTGCACCCACGACAGACCCGCGACCCCTCTTCTTCCTCTTCTCCTTCTTCTTCTTTTTCTTCCTCCTCCCCTCCCCTGTCCAGCGCGCACAGCCGGCGCCCCTGCTCTCTCCTTCTTCTTCTTCTTTTCTTCTTCCTCCTCTTCTTCTTCTCTTCTTCTCCTTTCCTTCTTCTTCTTCTTATCTCCTTCTTCTTCTTCTTCTTCTCTCCTTCTTCCTCTTCTTCTTCTCTTCTTCTTCTTCTTTTCTTTCTCCTTCTTCTGCTCCGCCGCACAGGTCCGTTTTTTCTTATTTATTTTAATTTAATTTGCTATATCATTTTATTTAATATGTTAATAACCTTTTTATTATAAAATTATGATTTATGTGATCATTATTATTATTAATGTTAGTATTGCTAATATTATTATTATTATTATTATTATTAATTTTATTATTATTATTATCATTAATTTTATTACTATTATTATTATTATCATTATTATTTTAATTATTATTATTATTATTAATTTTATTATTAGTATTATTATTGTTATTATTACTATTATTTTTATTATTACTAATCTTATTATTATTATTATTATTATTATTATTATTATTATTATTATCTTTATTTTTATTATTATCATCGTACGCTTTTGATGGTGGGTTTTTTTTATTGGTTTAGGACTTTTAGGACCGGCGCAGGGCGTTTCCAAGTGAGCGCCACCGCCGCGCCTTGTTTCCGAGGTTCCGTCATCGCCGCGCTTTAGTTTCAAGGTGAGCATCTATTCCCGCCGCTTGGTTTCGAATGCTCTGGTGAGTTTTGGATGTGTCTGAGTCCTTGGATTTGTTTATGCAGAGTGTCGGACTTTGTCACGTGGTTTCGGACACACGTCGTGTCATCGCGCCTTGCTTCCAAAGTCGTTTTGCCGTCGCGCTTGGTTTTGAGGTAGGTTCCCTTTGCACTGCTTTTGAAATTTAAGTTATATTATTTCATGCTGTTTGCGCACACTAGTTGTTCGAAATAAATATTTTATAAATAAGTGATAATATACTATAATTAATTTTTAATATAAGATGGTTAATTTTTAAATGGTTATTTAATGTCAAAAGAAGCTGTTTATTTTATAAACGACACATGAAACATCCTTTTGACGAGCGGACACCCAATAATGAAAGAATACCTGTTTGGATTTTAAACATAATTCACGGAATACAAAATAGAGTTCTGGTTTAATGAGAATTGATTTCTTTTGAAGCGTGAACAAATACTTTGGTTCGTTTGAGAAATTGCCCGGTTGGCTCTTAAAGTGATTTGGAAAAAGAAAATGGTTTGGTTTGGTTTATAAAAATATTGGCAACCTGTGAAGTAGTGTTTTGCGGGTTCTTTAAATAGTTTTAAACTGGTTTTGTTAGTGGTTGTGAACTGTATTAAATGCCCGTTTGGCACTTTATGGAAAGCGATGAAAATGTTTTTTTTATAAAAACCCTATTAGGACGACTATCATGCCTTGGTTGCAATTGATTGATTGGGAGGCCGCGCTTAGAGGCTCCCAGGTACTTGAGTAGTAAAAGGCATGAGGTTGTTCCACGGAGTGGCTCGGGTGATGCCTGTTGTGCTTTATATATATATATGTATGTGATTGGATGCTCGGTTGGCATTAGTTGGCTCACCCCTTTTTTTCAAACACTTGAGACATGGGAATCTGGCATATTGAGAGAATATTCTAAGAACGATTGCTGCACTGGTAGGTTATGGTACTGACCAGTGGCCCATAGTAGGTGGATATATTTGGTTTATTGCTATGGGATTTTCCCTCGACCTGCCCGTGAGTGGATGGTCGAGCGTATTGGGCGTTTTGATTTCATCGTGACATGTCGATAAGGATGATTTCTCATGTATTGGTGTCTTCTGGTTTATTCTCGATCTCCTAGGTTCACCCATGTCTATTCAGCTTTGTAGCTTGCAGTAATGATTATGATACTCACATGTATACCTACATTGCCCTTGCTGTGTGTTTTACTTTGTGCATTCTGGTGTATTGTTTTCTTTGGAAAATGGTGAATTGCTTTTGATTAGGTTTCTCAAAATTATTTTCAAATAAAAGTGTTTAATCCCCTTTGTACAAATTTGAAAATTTAAACCTCACTTTCCCCCTTTCCTGAAATGTCATTGACACTAATGAAATGAACCCGAATTTTGAAATGGCTAAGGGCAATGGTTCGTACTTTGTTTTTCATTAGAATATTATTAAAAACATACTTTTATAGATTGTAGTTCAAACTTGAAATGATGTTTCTTTTATTTTAAAGGTAGTGCATTGGGAATAGATATCGGGCTAGCCTACTGAGTTTTAATACTCACGCCTGTAGTTGTTTTCTGTTTTTAGTGTTTGTGCAGGCTACAGCTTGAATGCGCTCGCCTAGGGCGACGCTTGATCGTTGAGTCGGAGGGCGACCCGCGAGGTCGCACGGAGTTGTTCGGACGTCGTGTTTGGTTAGTTTGATTCCTGTTTGTTCATGTTTAGTCACTTTGTTTCGTTTACCTTTTTTCTGCGCTGCTCTGTTTTATCTTTGCATTATTATTTATTTATATTGGGCGAAATCGTTCCCACAGTCTCTAATGATGCCCTGGCGCTTGTCGCCAGCCCGGGAGGATCGGGAACGCCTCTCGGGCCATGTCGCGGACCGGCTTGGGTGACCGGTTCAGGGTCGACCCGGGTTGGTTCGTGACAAAATAGTATTAGAGGAGGTTTGCTCTTAGCAGACCTCACTATTCAGAGCTCCCTTTGTTATTTGGGATGTCAAGGTAGATGGAGTAGGATTGTCGGGACTTGAGGGGTAGGTGCGAGAAGAGCGTCACGAACTCTTGCCCGTACTGATCCTCTGGTTTCCATGGGAAGTCCGGTTTAATTGGTTCGTTTGGGTTTTTATGGAAAGGTTTTGTGATTGGGATACGACAAAGGGAGTTGGGCCACTAGTCCTCCTAACCCGCACAGCCTGGCAAGCCATGCAGAGCTAGGGGCATGGTCCAAGAAGGCTCTCTGTGTTAGTGACGTGTTTGGCATATGGCTGCCAACCATATGGTCAAGACACCCACTGACACTAGTCCCCTGTTTGAGTTGTTTTGAGTTCCCCTTGATTTCTGAAAGTGGTTTGAATCAAAAAAAAAAGTTGGTTTTGAAAAAAAAAGTGTTGTTTGAAATGACATGTTTAATTTGTGGATTGTTTTAAAAGAAGTGGTATGAATAAATTGTTTTTGGAAAATGAAGTTGCTTTTTTTTTACCTTGGTGTTCTGATGAGTGCTCACATGCATTGTGGTATGTTGGAAATGTGGATGAATTTCTGGTATGATGGATGGATGCCCTGGGTGGCATGGATACATGCATGTGAGTGAGGCTCTAAAGAATACCAATGGCGAAGGTTTAACCCACTAAGCTTGTTCTAAATTAAAGATGTTTTCAAAGAGAAATTTCTTGATGTTATGATAACTTGTTTTCTCGGATTTTGAGCTTGTCACCTATGCAGTGTTTGATTTTGAGGTTTTTCTTCATTCGTTGAGTTGGCCTTGATTGGATTTTTGACTTTTCCTTGTCCAGCGGTTATCCCTTTGAAGCTTTGATGGGTGATCGTAGTGCGGTTGATCAATCTAAGGATTTTATGCTTGAGTTTCGGAAGCTCGATCCACCTCTCTTCTATGGTCAAGCAGACCCTTCCGTGGCAGAGGAGTGGATGCGGAAGATTGAAAGGGACTTTAGCCTCATTGAGTTGCCCGAGTCGTTGAAGGTCAAGTTTGCGACCTTCATGCTTGAAGGTTCACCGTGGATGTGGTGGAAGTCAGTGTCTCGGGACAAGCCCCGTCAAGAGATTACTTGGGAGTTTTTCAAGGCCTCGTTCATTCGCCAGTATTTCTCTGAGGAAGATAGGGTGAGGAAGGGGATGGAAATGTGTTGTCTGCAGCAGGGCGACGGATCCGTGTTAGAATATTTGCATCGCTTTGTAGAGCTAGTACCTTATGATTCAGAGTATGCCACAAATGACCCCGTGAAGGCTCGACGCTTCGAGGCGGGTCTCCGCTCTGATCTGCAGTCGAAGGTTTCAGAGTCCAACCTAACTTCTTTTGTCGATGTGGAAAGACAAGCTTTTCGTATCGAAGCCGCGATGGCAGGAGTGCTCGAAGTAGTTCTCCCTCCTTCGATCCCTATGATCACTGGTGAAGGTTCTGGAAAGGAGATGAGTAAGCAAATGGAAGTGGATGGATCAGGTTGTGGAATCAAGAGGCCTCGAGATCTTTCATCAACCTCTTCGGAGCGAGAGATTATTGTGTGTTATCAGTGTGGCAAGCGGGGTCACAAGAAGTCATCGTGCCCAAGCGCTCCGAAGCCCTGCCAGGCGTGTGGACGTCTGGGTCACTTGCGATGATTTTGTCGAGGTGTTGCAAGAAAGCGTCGCAGAGGGTGTTCTTAGAAGTAATGTGCTATTGGGTCTTTGTTCAGAGTTCTTGGTGTAAGTTTCCTTTCAGTTTAAGGGATCTTTTATCGTTGTAGTTATACTGGTGGTGTTTTGGGTTTGAAATGTATGGGAACTTCATGGGTCTTTTGACGAACCTCGGCTTTCAATGCTGGTGTGTTTTAATTTTAAAATCTTGTCCTTCAATCTGTCAGATCAAAAGATGTATGTATCTCATTGGGATTATCAGAACCTGACTGCGAGGCAGGAGATGCTTCATCCATCAGAGCTCCAGCCAAAAGGTCTCGGAGTGAAGCTGGCGCATAGTCAGGAACCCCCCGGGGAAATTTTAAAGAGTCTGGTGAAAGTCGTGCCTCTAACGTCGTGGTTTGATAGTTTTTGTGTTGTTGCTCTGGCTTCTCTGTCGTTGTAGTTCTCTCTTGTCGCAAAGTGCGCGATGGACTTATCCCTCGTGTAACGTCGGTAATTGTGCCTATTAGATGTAAGTTGCTGATTAGTGACCTTGCGTGGGCCACTGATGTAAATCAGTTGCAGCCCTGGTTTGTGTCCATCCCGAAGTGATGGGTCGTGAGTAGTCGTACGTCGTAGTTTTAGTGATTTGATCCTTGGGCCCACCCTCCCCGCCCATGGGGTTAGGGTTTTAGTTGCGCAAAGGATCCATTTAAGCTTCTATCCCTTTTGGGCGTGAGTAAGTGGTTTAAAGGTCCTTGTTGTGCTCTTTCTAGCTGGAGTAAAGCCTCGTGCATGTCTAAGCTGGTTCCCCGTTTGGTCGTTAGTTGGTCGGTTCTTTATGGTGGGGAGACCCACCATGAGTCTCTTTGGGTTTTCTCTTAATCGTTATCAAAAGCTAGTCGAGTTCTTATGGTGGGGAGCCCATTCAGGCCTTCCCTCTGTTGGTGATTTACTTTGGGCAATGAGGTTCAGTCCCGCTGGTAGTCGTTGTGGAATCCTTGGTTAAGAGGTCGGATTGTGTTCTGTGAAATCCTTAGGTGTTGATCGGTCGACTGGTTGATGTTGTGGCTTTCCGGGGGCGGAAAGCGTTATGGTGGGGAGAATTGTCGCACCCCAAACCGTGCGTTTATTTTATTTTATGATTTCTTTGGCTTTAAATTATTTTTTCTGTGGTTCTCGTTCGGTCTCGGATGAAAGTTTTGAGTTTTGATAAAAAGTATGCATCTTGGGTTCGACGTCGTCGGAAGCGCGGGTAGAGCGCGACACCGCGCGGCTTCTCCCATGAAACTGTGTGGCCTCTTCGGCTTAGAGGAATTAAAAATAAATTAGAAAATGTCAATTTAGATTGTCTTAATAATTTTATGGCTATTAATAATCATTTTTATTAATTCAGATGAAATGAATATTTTTATCATTTGTATTTTTATCGCTATGTTTAATATTATCATTATTATTATTTTTATCACTATGTTATAAATAAATAAATAATGAAATTGTTGATGTTGTGGATAATAGTATAATAGTTATTAATTATGATTTGTTATTGATCTTTATTATTGTAATTATTATTATTGTAATTTCTTATTATCATTATTTTGATTTGTTTTGTTTTATTTATCTTTTCTTATTTTATTTTCTTATTCTCCTAACCCTATCATACCCCCTTTATATTTTTTTTTCTTCTTTCTCCCCGCGGGAGCCGCCGCCTCCGTCTGTTCTTCCCCTCCCCAGTGCCGCATCGGCTTGGCTTCTCCTTCCCTTACAGCAACCCCTCCTACCTCCTGGTGCAGCGCACGGCTCCACACCCTCCTCTCCTCCTTGCCGCACAACAGCCAAGCAGCCGGCCCTCCTGCCTGCGCCTCCACCCCGCTCAACCCATCGCCCTGCGCACCAACTCCCGCCTCCTTCCTCTTGTCCATCGGCAGCAGCAGTAGTGCTCGCCACCCCCTGGTTTTCTCTCCCCTTCTTGTGCTCTAGAAACGGTGCCTCGGCCTCGCCCGCAACTTGTCCGCCTCCCTTGCGCAGCACTCCCTTCGGCGCCGCTTCGCCGCACCCATGTCCACAGCAACACCCGCATCGCCCGATCTCCCTGGTTTTCCCTGTCCGGCGCCTCCCTCTCCTCCGCAAGCCGCCTCCCCTCCTGTTGCAACCTGCTGCAACCGGCCTACACTCCTGCAGCCTGCACCCACGACAGACCCGCGACCCCTCTTCTTCCTCTTCTCCTTCTTCTTCTTTTTCTTCCTCCTCCCCTCCCCTGTCCAGCGCGCACAGCCGGCGCCCCTGCTCTCTCCTTCTTCTTCTTCTTTTCTTCTTCCTCCTCTTCTTCTTCTCTTCTTCTCCTTTCCTTCTTCTTCTTCTTCTCTCCTTCTTCTTCTTCTTCTTCTCTCCTTCTTCCTCTTCTTCTTCTCTTCTTCTTCTTCTTTTCTTTCTCCTTCTTCTGCTCCGCCGCACAGGTCCGTTTTTTCTTATTTATTTTAATTTAATTTGCTATATCATTTTATTTAATATGTTAATAACCTTTTTATTATAAAATTATGATTTATGTGATCATTATTATTATTAATGTTAGTATTGCTAATATTATTATTATTATTATTATTATTAATTTTATTATTATTATTATCATTAATTTTATTACTATTATTATTATTATCATTATTATTTTAATTATTATTATTATTATTAATTTTATTATTAGTATTATTATTGTTATTATTACTATTATTTTTATTATTACTAATCTTATTATTATTATTATTATTATTATTATTATCTTTATTTTTATTATTATCATCGTACGCTTTTGATGGTGGGTTTTTTTTTTATTTATTGGTTTAGGACTTTTAGGACCGGCGCAGGGCGTTTCCAAGTGAGCGCCACCGCCGCGCCTTGTTTCCGAGGTTCCGTCATCGCCGCGCTTTAGTTTCAAGGTGAGCATCTATTCCCGCCGCTTGGTTTCAAATGCTCTGGTGAGTTTTAGATGTGTCTGAGTCCTTGGCTTTGTTTATGCAGAGTGTCGGACTTTGTCACGTGGTTTCGGACACACGTCGTGTCATCGCGTCTTGCTTCCAAAGTCGTTTTGCCGTCGCGCTTGGTTTTGAGGTAGGTTCCCTTTGCACTGCTTTTGAAATTTAAGTTATATTATTTCATGCTGTTTGCGCACACTAGTTGTTCGAAATAAATATTTTATAAATAAGTGATAATATACTATAATTAATTTTTAATATAAGATGGTTAATTTTTAAATGGTTATTTAATGTCAAAAGGAGCTGTTTATTTTATACACGACACATGAAACATCCTTTTGACGAGCGGACATACAAAAATGAAAGAATGCCCGTTTGGATTTTAAACATAATTCACGGAATACAAAATAGAGTTCTGGTTTAACGAGAATTGATTTCTTTTGAAGCGTGAAAAAATACTTTGGTTCGTTTGAGAAATTGCCCGGTTGGCTCTTAAAGTGATTTGGAAAAAGAAAATGGTTTGGTTTGGTTTATAAAAATATTGGCAACCTGTGAAGTAGTGTTTTGCGGGTTCTTTAAATAGTTTTAAACTGGTTTTGTTAGTGGTTGTGAACTGTATTAAATGCCCGTTTGGCACTTTATGGAAAGCGATGAAAAAAATTTTTTATAAAAACCCTCTTAGGATGACTATCATACCTTGGTTGCAATTGATTGTTTGGGAGGCCGCGCTTAGAGGCTCCCGGGTACTTGAGTAGTAAAAGGAATGAGGTTGTTCCACGGAGTGGCTCGGGTGATGCATGTTGTGCTTTATATATATATATGTATGTGATTGGATGCTCGGTTGGCATTAGTTGGCTCACCCCTTTTTTCAAACACTTGAGACATGGGAATCTGGCATATTGAGAGAATATTCTAAGAACGATTGCTGCACTGGTAGGTTATGGTACTGACTAGTGGCCCATAGTAGGTGGATATATTGGGTTTATTGCTATGGGATTTTCCCTCGACCTGCCCGTGAGTGGATGGTCGAGCGTATTGGGCGTTTTGATTTCATCGTGACATGTCGATAAGGATGATTTCTCATGTATTGGTGTCTTCTGGTTTATTCTCGATCTCCTAGGTTCACCCATGTCTATTCAGCTTTGTAGCTTGCAGTAATGATTATGATACTCACATGTATACCTACATTGCCCTTGCTGTGTGTTTTACTTTGTGCATTCTGGTGTATTGTTTTCTTTGGAAAATGGTGAATTGCTTTTGATTAGGTTTCTAAAAATTATTTTCAAATAAAAGTGTTTAATCCCCTTTGTACAAATTTGAAAATTTAAACCTCACTTTCCCCCTTTCCTGAAATGTCATTGACACTAATGAAATGAACCCGAATTTTGAAATGTCTAAGGGCAATGGTTCGTACTTTGTTTTTCAGTAGAATATTATTAAAAACATACTTTTATAGATAGTAGTTCAAACTTGAAATGATGTTTCTTTTATTTTAAAGGTAGTGCATTGGGAATAGATATCGGGCTAGCCTACTGAGTTTTAATACTCACGCCTATAGTTGTTTTCTGTTTTAGTGTTTGTGCAGGCTACAGCTTGAATGCGCTCGCCTAGGGCGACGCTTGATCGTTGAGTCGGAGAGCGACCTGCGAGGTCGCACGGAGTTGTTCGGACGTCGTGTTTGGTTAGTTTGATTCCTGTTTGTTCATGTTTAGTCACTTTGTTTCGTTTACCTTTTTTCTGCGCTGCTCTGTTTTATCTTTGCATTCTTATTTATTTATATTGGGTGAAATCGTTCCCACAGTCTCTAATGATGCCCTGGCGCTTGTCGCCAGCCCGGGAGGATCGGGAACGCCTCTCGGTCCATGTCGCAGACCGGCTTGGGTGACCGGTTCAGGGTCGACCCGGGTTGGTTCGTGACAATATATATGTTTTCCAAATCATTAATATCATTCTGGATATAATGAAACTTTGACCAAATTAACAACATGTAAGTGTAAGAAGTCTATTTTTGACTTAAGAACCAAATACCGACAAAATGAACATTATTAACTTAAATGATTACATGATGTTCATAACATGGTATAAAAGGAATAATGAACTTGAAAAAGGTTCATAATCAAGTAGAGATTAACTCAAGTTTATTATTCAGGAGATTAAATAACGGTCGGGTCAAGTCGGATACGAGGTATGGGACTTTGTCTCAATCTCCTTTCATTGAGGCATATTTTATTTTATACACAACTTTCTTTTATACAGTGTATAAACCCCTTTGACTTTTACGTTTATTCAAAAGGAATCTTTTTTATACGAAGCGTTTACTAAACGACAAAAGGGAATGTTTTTGTCGTACGTATGCGGCGACAACGACTTCTCCGCTGTCGTGACCGTTATTTGAGTTTCGGCTTCCTCTACAAGCCATACCTTCTTTTTAAAAGAAAAATAAATACCATGTTTTACTTTTCTTTTATTTTGGTATCGAAAATGGTTTTCATAATGTTTTATAAATCAATGTGTTGTATTGATATCTTGTGATTTAAAGGTGGGAATGTTATGTTTCATTTATGCATGTTTTATGTGATATGATTATGTTGAGGTTCTTGGGAATTATTATGAAAACGGGTGGTTCCGTGATAAACTAAGGGCGGTTGAGCCCGATATAGCTCTCCAATGCATTGGGTAACGTGAAGGAGTGAAATGTTAAGGTTTCTCCGAAGAGATTTAGGGAATATACTGTGATGGGTATTCCAAACGTAACCAAGAGTGTTACTCCCTACGTAAGAATGTTATGAATGCCTCAAGTTACCTTTATGTCTTATGATTTCTATGATTTGTTCATGATTTTATGAGGTATGTTAAAGTTCCTATGTTTTATGGGTAAAGTATGATTTCACTCTTATGTATATATGTACCCATGTTTCCTTTCCATGTTTTTATAACCCATACTGAGCTTTTTATGCTCATCCCAAGTTTTTTTTGAAATGTTTTTCACAGGTCAAGGGAAAGGTACATGATATGATGATAGTGTCAAGGAAATGTCAAGAATGAATCCCTGTTTTATTTTAAATATGTTTCCATTGATGGGAATGAAGAATACTATCTTTATGTGACCACTTTGTTTATATGTGGAATGTAATGAAAGTTTTATGATCTAATTCTCTAAAACTCTAAACCCGAAAAGATCCTCAATGTGTAATCTTGTAATAACTCAAGATTAAGTAAGGTTTAAGGTTGGGGCCTTATAGTTGGTATCAAAGGTCGGTTTAGATAACTTTAGGAGTTAGAATTCTATTGAATGATTATCCAAAAATATTTTTTTTTATGGTCAAATTGAAGTGATATAGCATTTGAAGATTACCATGTTGCTTCATCTAAGACATGTTTGTTCAGAATGGTTTTACGCAGAGGAAACAGGGAAGCAGTGCTAGGAAGGAATACAGAAGGAAATAACCTTCCGAATAAGCATCCAAAAATGGTCGGAATTGGAACTGAACAGTTTGTTGCAGTAATGGCGCAGTTGACTCAAGCGATAAATGGTGGTGGTATCGATGCACGAGATCAGCCAGATCAACCGCAGAGGAACATGTCAGTGGTGGAACATTTCATGAGGCAACATCCACCATCATTCAGAGGATCATCTGACCCTGTGCTAGATGAATGGTGGATTAAAGCACTGGAGAAGATTTTTGATGTCATGGGGTGTTCAGAAAATCAAAAGGTTAGTCTTGCTATTTACCGTTTGGAGGGTGAAGCAGATCAGTGGTGGTCTATGGTTAAAAATATCAGGGATGCCGATGAGATTGATACTATTGACTGGGATGAATTCAAAGGTATGTTTCTTGAGAAGTATTTTCCTAAGGATGTTTGACTTAGGATGGAAAAACAATTCTTGGAATTGAGGCAAGAGGAAGACTCAGTGGCTGCCTATGAATAAAGGTTCACTCGATTGGCAAGGTATGCTCCAAATTTTATCTGAGACCTTGATAGTAAAATCAATCGTTTTTACTCAGGATTAAAGCCAAAATATCGAAGGGCATTAGCTTCTCGTGAGTTTAAAAGTTATGAAAAGCTTGTTCAATGTGCTGAGAAGGTGGAAATGGAGTTTTCAGATGACCAAGTGTTCTATAACAACTAGTGGAAGAAGAGACCATGGTGGCAGGAGAAAGGTAAGAATTCTTCAAAAAAGTCTGATGGTAAGAGAACTAAGTTTCCAGTTTTTGATAAATGTGGCAAAAGGCATGCTGGGGAATGTCTTCTGAATTCTGGAAAGTGCTACTGATGTGGTAAGATGGGACATAAGGCTCATGATTGCACTGAAAAGGATCAAGGTGAAGGTAAGAACAAATTTGATTTATAGTTAGTGAAATGTTATAAGTGCAATGAGATGGGTCACTATGCAAACGAGTGTCCGACAAAGAGCTTGAGTGATGGGAAGCAGTTAGACTACAAGTAGAAAGTGGTGGTGAACTCCTTTGCAACTACTTCATCAGATGTCGGGCCATCAAATGAAGTTGTATCAGGTACTTTGTTTGTTTTTTCAGATTATGCCAGTGTGTTGTTTGATTCGGGGTCTATACATTCTTTCATCTCTGAAACCTTTTCTAGTAAAATGGGAATACCATCTCAAGAAATGACTCCTGAACTTTTGTTAAAAACACCTGGGGAAAATGTTGAGGCAAAAAGAATTTATAAGAATCTTCATATCCTTATCTGTGGAAAGAACCTACTTGAAAACCTTATTGTTCTACCTCTAGTAGAGTTTGATGTTATCCTGGGTATGGATTGGCTCTCTATTTACCATGCTAAGATTGACTGTAGAGCTAAAGAAGTTTCTTTTCAGAAAGACTTTCAGTTTGTTTACAAGAATGAACCCTTACTTTTGATAACTTATCAAGAGGCCCAGAAACTTGTAAAAGATGGAAATGAATGTTACCTTTCACACGTCGTTGAAAATAAAGGAACTGTTCAAATTAATGATGTGCCAGTGGTAAATGAGTATCCTGATGTTTTTTCTGATGAGTTGCCTGGAATAATACCAGATCGGGAAGTTGAGTTTATTGTTGACTTAGTTCCTGATGCTAAGCAAATTTCAAAACCCCCTTATCGAATGGAACAAATTGAACTTTTAGAGTTTAAGGAGCAATTGCAAGATTTATTAGAGAAAGGTTTCATTAGACCTAGCACATCACCATGGGGTGATCCTGTTTTATTTGTTAAAAAGAAAGATGGTTCTATGAGACTTTGCATTGATTATAGAGCCTTTAATAACATCACTGTTAAGAACAAATATCCTTTGCCTCATATCGATGATTTGTTTGATCAGCTCCAGGGAGCTCAGTTTTTTTCAAAGATTGACCTGAGATCGGGGTACCATCAGCTGAAGGTAAAGGAGGCAGATATTCCGAAGACCGTGTTCCTTACGAGATATGGCCATTATGAATTTGTAGTAATGCCTTTTGGGCTAACCAATTCACCTGCTGTATTCATGGACTTAATGAATATAATGAAGGACCCCGGGACACCCTGAGAGGGGAGGGGTGAATCAGGGTGACCACTTTTTCTTTTAATGTGTTGGATATTGTTCCCACGTTGGTAGGAACATGTTGAACCTGTATGATGATTATGATCAAAATGAAAACATTCACATGCACAGAGAGGACACAGCCATTTTTACTTGGTTCACCACTAAGGGCTACGTCCAAGGAGCATACGCCGACTGGTTGCCAGTCGTACCTAAATCCACTATGCTTCACTAGCTACGGATACAAAAGTCCGGGTACAGACACTCTGTCCCAGGCTCACTGCCTTTACAATTGTTCAGGGATAGCTCACTGTGTCCCTCGGGTCACTCCCGTTGACTCCCCCTGGCTCACTGCCGTTGGTGAAGTCCCACTCAGTTTATAGACGTGTAGTTCTCTTCTTCATTTGCATAAGAGTGCATCCTTTGTTGAATGTAGATGCTCTATTGAAGTCCGATTCTCACTAGAAGAAGAATATCACTTTTCCTCGAATGGACCGAGTAGATTCTCGGCTTTCGTGCAGCTCCAGCAAGGCAGGCGTGCTTCAATAGTGTCTAGGTCTCCTTTTCAAGCCCGGCGCGCAAGTCTCCCGGCGGTGCGCAAGTCTCAGGCGCGCAAGACTAAACTGGCGCGCAAGTGTCACTGAAGCACCTGCGCGACACTGCCTTCTTGAACTAAATACTTGCGCGATCCACTTCCTTTCTCTTCCAAACTGCCTTGGGAGAACAGCCAAACACCGGCGCGCAAGCTCTACTTGCGCGACAAAACAACCACCTGCGCGACTCAACCACCTGCGCGACGAGAGCTCGAACAATCTCTCGGCCTTGAACTCCGTTGGAAATGAGGAGGGGTGGTCCAGTATTTATAGGCAAACTGGACCCCCTGCGCGGCGGCGCGCAAGTCCCTCGACGGCGTGCAAGTCCTGTCTCCAGATCCTATGTCGCGCAAGTTACTTGCGCGACCCAACCAACACTTGCGCGACCTTCTTTCCTTAGCCAAATTGTGATGTTCTGATCCTCAAAAACATATGGCGCGCAAGTCTTTCATCCTCAAAGAGCTCGGCGCGCAAGTATCATTGCCAAAAACACTTTACTTTATTTACGGATTTTCAGGCCCAAAAATTTGGCAAACACTGGGAAACAGCGCCACCTTCACTACTGTTTTCTTCCTGAACGGTATGATCGCTTTGTTGGTTCACACCCTGAACTTCCACTGAGGATTGAAAACAAACACAAACCATACACCAAATCATGCTTTGAAGAACCTGGTTCCAACATATAATTTTCTATGAGTTTTTGGATAAGTTTGTGGTGGTTTTCATTGATGATATTTTGGTGTTTTCTAAAAGTAAAGAGGAGCATGAAAGACATTTAAGGGTTATCTTGAAAACCTTAAAAGAAAAGAAACTGTATGGGAAATTCAGCAAGTGTGAGTTTTGGTTGCAAAAAATTTCTTTCCTTGGTCACATTGTTTCTAAATATGGAATAACTGTTGATCCTGCAAAAACAAAAGTTGTGGAATAATGGCCAAGACCCACAAATGTAACTGAGATTCGTAGCTTCCTTGGTTTGGCGGGCTATTACCGAAGGTTTGTTAGAAATTTTTCACGGTTATCTAGTCCAATGACTAAGCTAACTCGGAAGGGTGTTAAGTTTATCTAGACAAAATAATGTGATGATTGTTTTCAGGAATTGAAAAGAAGATTGGTGAATGCTCTAGTTTTGGCACTACCTTCTAGGAATGGTGAGTTTGTTATATACAGTGATGCTTCATTGAAAGGACTTGGTTGCGTCCTAATGCAGAATGATTAGGTAATTGCTTATGCTTTACGACAGTTGAAAACTCATGAGGTAAATTACCCTACACATGATTTGGAATTAGCTGCTGTTGTTTTTGCTTTAAAAATTTGGAGGCATCATTTGTATGGAGTAAATTGTGAAATATATACCGATCACAAAAGTTTAAAGTATATATTCACTCAGAAAGAATTGAACATGAGACAAAGGAGATGGCTAGAATTAATCAAGGATTATGATTGTATAATTCATTACTATCCGGGAAAATCAAATAAAGTGGCTGATGCTTTGAGTTGAAAAAGTAATGCTTCATTAACAATGTTGTGTTTGGAACGTGATACTTTGGTTAAGGATTTGATGAACTTTGGCATAGAAGTTGTTGGTGCAGGAAGTACTTCTGTTTTGTTTCAGGTATCAGTGAGATCTTCTCTATCAGATAGAATCAAGCAAGCACAGAAGCAAGACAGTGAGTTGTAGAAAAAGGTAGAGCTGGTTCAGAAAGGTAAGTTGACTGAATTCAACATTGATAATGATTGTGTTTTGAGATTTTGGAAGATATTGTGTGTGCCTTGTGATTCACAGTTGAAGAGAGAGTTGTTATGTGAAGCTCATAGTTCTCCGTTTTCAGTTCATCCGGGCAGTACTAAGATGTATAGAGATGTGCGGGAGTATTACTGGTGGGATGGAATGAAAAGAGATATTGCTGATTTTACTGTGAAGTGTTTGACTTGTCAGCAGGTTAAAGCAGAGCGGCAGTTACCGAAAGGGATGCTTCAGCCTTTACTAGTGACAGAGTGGAAATGGGAGAATATATCCATGGACTTTGTTGTTGGATTACCGAAGACATCTCGAGTTAATAATGCAATCTGGGTTATTGTTGATCGCTTGACCAAATCTTCTCATTTCCTTGCTATACGAGATACTTTCTCTCTTGATCAACTTTCCTGTTTGTATCTTAAAGAGATAGTCAGGTTACATGGAGTTCCTCTCTCCATTGTATCGGATCGTGATCCCAGGTTTACTTCTAACTTTTGGAAAGGCCTTCAGAAGTCGTTGGGTACTGAATTAAATTTTAGTATAGCTTTTCATCCTCAATCAGATGGGCAATCAGAACAAACAATTCAGACATTGGAGGATATGCTACGAGCTTGTTCTATGGATTATCAGGGAAGTTGGGACCAACATCTTTCTTTGGTTGAATTTTCATATAATAACAGTTTTCATTCCAGTATACAGATGGCACCATTTCAGGCATTATATGGGAAGCGGTGTCAAACTCCAGCTTTCTGGGATGAAGTGGGTGAAAGGAAGTTGATGCGACCAGAATTGGTAGAAGAGTTGGAAGAAATAGTTCAGCTGATTCAGAAACACATGAGAACAGCTCAAAGCAGGCAGAAGAGTTATGCGGATAACCGGAGGAAGGATCTATCTTTCGAGGTAGGTGATCATGTTTTTCTCAAGGTTTCTCCTTGGAAAAGTGTGATGAGATTTGGTAAGAAAGGAAAGTTGAGTCCAAGGTTCATTGGACCATACGAAATTTTGGAGAGAGTTAGATCAGTTTCGTACCGAGTGGCTTTACCTCTGTGTTTATCTCAGGTACACAATGCTTTTCACGTTTCGATGTCGAGAATGTATATGCCAGATCCATCTCATGTTTTGAGTCCAGAGGTAGTTCAGCTGGAAGAGAACCTATCTTATCAGGAACAACCGGTCCAGATTCTTGACCATAGGGAGCAAGTGTTATGGAATAAGGTGATTCACCAGTTAAAGGTTTTGTGGAAAAACCACATGATTGAAGAGGCAACATGGAAATTTAAAAATGCAATGAGGGATAAGTACCCCCATTTATTTGATAAGTAAATAAATTGCGGGGACGCAATTTTCTAAATGGGGGAAGGATGTAACATCCCAAGTAAATAATGAATAATAGATATTTTTATCTATGTCTATTAATGATTAAGATAGTGTTTTAGAGGCTTAAAATGAAAATAAATCCAATCTTAAGCATGGAATACACTAATATTCTTAAAAGATTGTTTTACTGCCTTATGATGGAAAACCCTTTTTAAATATATCTTTTGACAATTTTATAAAATATGTTTGTCAAAATAAACATATTCTTTATGATTGGGACATCAAAATTTACTTTGTGTGAATTTTTGGTATTTTTCTGACAATGTTCATTTTTTAATGAATAGTGAAAAATACTGCATTTTACATCAAAACTGCTTTATAATCTAATTTATTTATATGATTATATTATCTTTTGAATTGATTTTGAAGTGAAATTAGAATATATTTTTACCATTTAATCCAATGGTGGTCATTGGAATCAATTTCACTTTGAAATTGGACTTAAACTGGTGTCAATCTTTTGATACTTATTGTTTCATAAAAACACGCTATTTGCTCTAACAGCGGGAATTAATTATTAAATTAATTAATGTGAATTATATGTTTTGAATTTTTTAAAATAGACTTAATTTTTGAATTCAGAATATCAAATATAGATTAGGGTGAATTTTTGTTAATTTTCTGAAAAACATCAATTTTCGATGAATAGTGAAACCACTAAGTGGTACTTATAAAAACTGATTTTTCCGTTTAAATGAAATTTTGTCATCATTGTGTTTTGAATTTCAAAAATCCGACATAAATGGTTGTCATTAAGAAGTAAAATTTGGTTTAATGAGATTATAATAATTTTTTGGTAAATAGTAACTTATTATGTTCTTAATCGCGATTAGTGGTAATTAGGGTAGTTTAAGGTATAAATAATGCTTTAATAATATGAAATGACCTAGAAACATGTCCCAACCTTATTGGTTGTGTCATGGCCAACCAAGACAAGCCATGGGTCAACTTGGGGACCCCATGGAGACACTTTGGTTGGAAAATGACATAAATTACTTTTTATTTAATGTAAAAGTAAAAATGACACAAACATAATATGTTTTACGAAAACAATTTTTACATGGGGTTATAAAGATCATATTTTTGATTATAAATATTCATTGGAAAGCTAAAACGATTTCCTACATCATAGTAGTTTTTTTATAATTTTTAGACTTTAAATAAATTAAATTATTTATGACATCATGATGATGCAGCGATGACCTCATTATTTAACGATTTAAATAAAATGGAAAGATAATGAAAATATCTAAAACCTACACATAGCCAAAACCAATTGGATGAGTGGATTTCGAAGCCTTATCACCTTATCCTAGAATTATAGCAATGTGGGACCTTTTGAATCTGAAACTCTTTTTAAAATAAAGTAACTTATCTTTACTTTCCAGAAGTGCCCCTCCTCTCCTCTTATAAAAGGCCCCCACCTCTACCTCATTTCACACACTCCTCAAGCCTTTGGCTCGGCCAAACCCTACCCATTTACTCTCTCCACGTCCCTCTCCTCATCCTAGAGGATTCCCTTTGGGCATAATCCTTTCAAAGGAATCCTTTAGGCTCAAATCAAAAGGAGTTACACTTTTAAAGGTAATTCATTCTCTCATGTTCATTTGTTTTATTTTTCTTCTCCAACCCCCTAAACTCTTTTTATTTACTTCTTTTGTAACAACAACAGTATCTTAAATATAGTAGGATGTTTTTATAAGATTTATTCGAGCTACACTCTCACACAACTACATCAAATGGTTAAAGAACATACGGTTTCCGTGGATGGTGAAATTATGCCTCCCAAAACGATGATTGTTCAATACTCATTTAACACCTTCAAAGGTGGCCATTATGATGTCACTATTTTTATATATGATATATAATATTTTTATGTTTTCCTTAAGCTTCTGTTTTTTTTCATTTTGGGCATGCCTTTATGGTTTCCATTATGGGTAAACACGATATCTTCATTTTAGGAAGTGCGGACTACCGCCCCCTGAAAGTGATTTGATTCATTAATACCATATGTGGGATGTGTAAAGGATAAAGTTAATGATATTATATATTTTATTATACTGGAATTATAATATACTCTTATATCATTATGATTCCATTCCAGAAAATACGAAATAGAAATGGAAGTAGCGTTCATGCGTACGTACGACTTACTGTCTCCATGAACGGTGCATTTCATTTCTTACCTCTAAATGTGATGTAATATTATAAATACATGTATATGATGAATATATATGATATATATGTTATCCAAATCATTAATATCATTCTGGATATGACGAACCTTTGACCAAATTAACAACATGTAAGTGTAAGAAGTCTATTTTTGACTTAAGAACCAAATACCGACAAAATGAACATTATTAACTTAAATGATTACATGATGTTCATAACATGGTATAAAAGGAATAATGAACTTGAAAAAGGTTCATAATCAAGTAGAGATTAACTCAAGTTTATTATTCAGGAGATTAAAGAACGGTCGGGTCAAGTCGGATACGAGGTATGGGACTTCGTCTCAATCTCCTTTTATTGAGGCATATTTTATTTTATACACAACTTTCTTTTATACAGTGTATAAACCCCTTTGACTTTTACGTTTATTCAAAATGAATCTTTTTTATACGAAGCGTTTACTAAACGACAAAAGGGAATGTTTTTGTCATACGTATGCGGCGACAACGACTTCTCCGCTGTCGTGACCGTTATTTGAGTTTCGGCTTCCTCTACAAGCCATACCTTCTTTTTAAAAGAAAAATAAATACCATGTTTTACTTTTCTTTTATTTTGGTATTGAAAATGGTTTTCATAATGTTTTATAAATCAATGTGTTGTATTGATATCTTGTGATTTAAAGGTGGGAATGTTATGTTTCCTTTATGCATGTTTTATGTGATATGATTATGTTGAGGTTCTTGGGCATTATTATGAAAACGGGTGGTTCCGTGATAAACTAAGGGCGAGTGAGCCCGATATAGCTCTCCAATGCATTGGGTAACGCGAAGGAGTGAAACGTTGAGCTTTCTCCGAAGAGATTTAGGGAATATACTGTGATGGGTATTCCAAACGTAACCAAGAGGGTTACTCCCTACGTAAGAATGTTATGAATGCCTCAAGTTACCTTTATGCCTTATGATTTCTATGATTTGTTCATGATTTTATGAGGTATGTTAAAGTTCCTATGTTTTATGGGTAAAGTATGATTTCACTCTTATGTATATATGTACCCATGTTTCCTTTCCATGTTTTTATAACCCATACTGAGCTTTTTATGCTCATCCCAAGTTTTTTTTGAAATGTTTTTCACAGGTCAATGGAAAGGTACATGATATGATGATAGTGTCAAGGAAGTGTCAAGAATGAATCTATGTTTTATTTTAAATATGTTTCCATTGATGGTAATGAAGAATACTATCTTTATGTGACCACTTTGTTTATATGTGGAATGTAATGCAAGTTTTATGATCTAATTCTCTAAAACACTAAACCTGAAAAGATCCTCAATGTGTAATCTTGTAATAACTCAAGATTAAGTAAGGTTTAAGGTTGGGGCCTTATAGAATGCATATCAATTAAACACATGAAGTAAGTGGTATGAATTGATGTTTGTTTATTATTTATTAGTTTCATTTTACTTCAAAAAAAATTGAAACATAGCCAAACCTAAGAAAACAAGATCAGATTATTTTTAAACAATAGGACAATGATTCATAACTCATTTTTTTGTTTTATTAATTGGTCATACAATAATCTGGAAAACGATGTGGCCAGTATGACTCAAGGTTCATTTTTTAAGTATAAAAATTTCATTTTATTTTTATTCAGGGTAGTTGTATTAGTTCTTTGAAAATATGTGAATAATCAATGATGTGTATAATTTACCTTAATGTGATGAGCTATATGTCTGGTAATTTTATTGGGTATCCTAACCTCCATCATTTGAAATAAAAAAACTAAAACATTTTCCATTATCGATCATCACTAATCTTGTGTTTACTATAAGAGTCAATTTCTTGAACTTTTCTTTAAACATTGAAAATTCTCTATGTTCTTGCTGATCAATAACACTTATCGAACCTTTAATGGGTGTAGTATTAAATAATGAATACCCTACAAAATACTGCTGACTGAGTAGGTCCAAAACTCATCCCCCATACATGCTTGGGTTTCCACTTCCCTAAAACGATTGCAACAGCATCGTTCTAAGATAATTATATTGATTTTGAAGGGTTCACATCCCAAACTACTTGAATTTAAACATCTTTAAAAAAATATTTCATTAATTTTTTAAGTTATTTTTAAGTTCATAATATTATCAAATCAATAAATTTGGAATTATTATTTAATGTTATATAATTACTATGAAAACAAAATAATGAAAAATAAATTATAACAAAAAACAAGACTTAAATTAATTAGGGTAGTATAGATGGATCAAACTTCACTAATAGAGATAATTCGCATCGTTTGATCTATGTAACCCCACCATTTTATTATGTTTCATGGTTTTTTATTGTTATAATTTATTTTCCACTATTATGTTTTTTATAGTGATGAAATAGTATTAAATATTAATTAAAAGTACATAGTCCAATGTCTCGTGTAGGTTTATTCACAAAACCATTTTCATAATTCTTATGAATCATAATCCACATCTCTATATGGACAACAGAGTGACATAATTCATTAGCCGTTATAAAAAATTATGAATGATAGAAAAAACATGTTCATATAATAAAATGATATAAATAATAATTGATAAAATACACCAAAATTGTTCTTCTTCTCAGAAAACTATGATACACAGTAATATTAGAAATAAAATATTTCTCATGAATCACTATATTTTTTTTAGATAATTTTTTTAAATTATAAAAACATTCCTAAAAAATAATATATTTTTTTGTTTATGTGATTAAGTGTTTTTAAAATTTGAAATTACCTCATGATATGCATCATTATTAATATAAAAAAATATCCCACTTCTCAAATGAAACATCTTTTGGAACATTCTCATACATTTTTACTAATCTCATGTATGTGTCATTAAACTACTATCATAATCTCCTTTTAAAATCTCAAAATTATTGCCCAAAAATGTACAAAGTCCATGGACAAGTAATTGAGTCAAGAACAAAAAAAATAGAAAAACATCTAGGATTAAGAAACATAACACTTTATAAGATTATTAATATATTTACTCATTTATTTTAAATTAATTATCAATTAATATTAAATTCATTTTACATTTACTTGGTTATCAAAGTCCTTGTTTTTTCTGGATGTGATAATATGTCTCCAATATTTATAATTAATGGGAAATATCACCATCTAAAAAACAAACTATCCATGAATCTATTTATAGATTCATACATCAACACTAATAGGAACCTTGAACTCATAAAATGGAATGATGATCATGAAGTCTTTTAGGTCTCAAACATAAGTTATGTTCATATTTATATCTCTTCTATTTTTATCTTTATCTATTAGATTAATTCATTAAATAATTAATAAAATATGTAGTTTTTTATTCAATGAAATACATACCAGAAATGTTAACTCACCAAGATCCCATATATATAGGGGTGACCAAATGATTTATTGCTATAGGTACATTTTATAGTGGGCTACCAACAATATCTAGGGAAACTACTTGGTCACTAGAAGTCTTAGGTATAGTGGAATCTCTCAGATCAACTGAAGATGATGGTTGTGGTGGTTTGCTCCAATAAATTGATAGACTATGATCTCAAAAAAATTATCAAAATTACTATAATTCAAATTGTTTATAATACATAAATGTATAAAAAATAAAAACCTAAAATATTTTTACAAAAATAAAAAAATAGAATATAAATGTTTGTACACAACACTTATAAATGAAAAATTGTAATATACTTTCATTGCCAAATTATACATTCAATTATATATATATATATATATTAATTTTCATCATTATCATCAACCTCCATTGTGATGTGTACTAAATTTTCACCTTCTTATTCAAGTTCTATTATTTCAATATTATCAGTAAAAAAAATTAATGTGTTTTGGTTGATGAGGTTCACTGTCACAAAGTACCAATTGAATTTCATCACCCATATCATACAATTATCTCTGAATTAAGTGTATAAAAATTCTCCAAAAATCATGTATTTAACCATCCACATAATTGACAATCCTCTATTGTTTATCCAATATAAAAATATTATACTCTTTATGCTCACCGATATATATCAAGTGAGAGAAGTTGACATAATTAAAATGTGGTGAATGTTTCATTATACCCCTATCAATGTCGACAGACTTTCATTTGAATAAGATAATATAAAATTCACTAGGATAGTTTAATTTTATTATATTAGTCATTTTTTCATATTATTCAACCTCTACATGTGTAAATACAGAACAATTTTGAGATTTCAAGTCATCTTGATAAATTGTACGAAATTTAAAGGCATGAATATTATCAGCATTGAATCCCATAGCCTTCTATAGAGGACCTCGAGCCAAAACATCAAATCATTTGACATTTACAAAGGGTTGTCATAATAATTTTCTATAAACAATATATAAGTTATTGATTTTAACATAGAAAAAATAATTACACATCAATAATATGGATATGAGTGTATAATTACACGACTATAGAACCATTCTACAATATCCTTATTAACAACCTTTGTTAGTTCTAACTTATTTCGAGCTCAACCACTTATTCATCTCTTTGTTTTAAAAATAAATTATTTGATAAAGGGTTCTACAATAAGACTATTGAGTAGCACATATCTATACACTTATAGTAACTACAATTTATTCAATGTAAAATTTCACCCCATCCCAATTGGTTATCAAATAGTTGGAAATACTGATGGATGATTTTCAGAAAGATAATTAGTAGAGATGTCATCAACACACCCAAAATAATCAACTCTAGTCTCAATATCATTTAAATACCTAAAATAGAAGGTCAATGACTCTTTGGTTATGTAAACTTCATCAATAAAGCCTTCTAGTTTAGCTTTATTCTTCGTATATCATTTCAAATGACTTAATTACCTAATGAAAAAATAAAAAACATATAAAAACAATTAAATGATGATTTTTTAAAATTATTTTAATCAATTAAGATAAAAATAATATTAGAATACCTCTCAGTTTGATATATCCATACATAGTGTATAGGTCCACAAATTCAAGCTTCTTTAACCAAATAAATATTGAAATGAATTATGATTATGAATAATTAATGGGGAAATAACATCTCCAAATGACAATGTTTCAAAAATATTCTATCTCGAAATTTATAAATCTTAGTTCAATTTACAATTTTTCACAATTATCTTTGAAAAATGAACAAAAATAAACTATAATTATAGTAAATTTTTTAATCCATGAAATTTTAAATGTTTTATGTCAACTCACCATGAAATGTTACTTGAATATTTATCTAGAACTTTTAGATTCTGTAAATTTTGAAGGAATAGATATTTCTCATGGTTTTTAGTTGTAAAAATTGACCAAGGATACTTTTCATTATCATTTTCCAAAAAACCATGCTTTATATCCATCTGATTTCAAATCCTTATAGGCATTAAGGTGATCCTTCGATTTACCCTTCTCATTAAGCATTGTAAAAATTACATTATCATGAAAATTATTACCAATATACATTACATTATGATTATGATGTATAAAATTGAACTTCCTATAAGGATGTTTGAAAAATATACTCATTTTATTCCACTTTTGTGTTACTAATACTTCAGATGTTGTACATCGTACCATTTCCCCCCTTGTTTGAAATATTTACATTTTTCAAATTATATAGTTGCATTCAATAATTATCTCATGATTCATGAACCAAATAACACATTTTATGAATTTATCATTCCAATATATTTTTTTAATTTTTTATTGTTAAACCTAAATTTATGAGAACCATTAAGAAATTGGTGATGAAAAATAAAACACCATTTTATACTATTAGGTAATTATGGAGGTTCAAAATCAAAATTACAAACTACACAATCCAAACTAGTATGACTGTTCCAACTGGATAAGTTTACTAGTCCAAAAAATTCATTAGTTTTCCACATTAAAGTATTATGAATTTTTAATTGTTATCTTAATGAAGCGTCATATGTTTCCATTCCATCATCTCATAATTTTTATACTTATTTTATTAGAGTTTGAAGGTATACACCAATTTCATTCCTAGGCATTTTAATTCTTGGAATAATCAAGGAAATAATGAAAGAAGTCTTCTTCATAACCTTACATAGATAAATACTATAGGGGATAAAAACAACTTGTTATATGCAATAATTAGTGCTAAAATTACCAATAGTGTTAAAACCCATTAGAAGTTAATCCCAATAATACATTCCAAGGATTCAAAAAACATATATAAATAATGAATCAAACAACATTTATGATGTTGAATCATTTGTATGTATCATCAAGAAATTTTTATTACTATCCTAAACATTACATTTCATTTTATATGTAGTTTTAAATAACATGAAAAATATTTTCTTGCATAGATATAGAGAAAACTAAAGTAATAAGTTTTTGAGAGTTTTCATATTTTTTTCATCCTGATGTTTCATTGATTTGTACTCTCATTGTGACTCACTAACTTTTTTTTCTTGTATGACATATTATTCATTCTTAGTTATCAAACACTTATCCTTAGTAAAGAATTAAATCATTAGGTCATGCATCTATCTTTTTATAATCAAGAACATGTTTTTTGATGATTTTATTCACCTCATAGAATGATGTGTGGATATTATCTTCCCTAAATAAATCATGGAGAAGCACTAAAATCATGGAAATTGTTTAATCATTTATTCTACAAAGACATTTTATATGATAAAACTTAAGTAGAAAACATAACTTCTAATGCATTACACATTGTTCATATATTTATTGTTGTATGTATTTTATAACTCATAATACTCATATTTTTGTCATTAAAGTCCTAAAAAAGACCAAACATAATAGGATCTACAATAGGTTTGGATGATCTATTAACCTCTTGGAAATTATATCCTATAAATTCAAATACAATATTTATCATGTTTTGAACAGAATTATTCTATGGAAGGATACTTTTTGTTTTCTGGACTATATATTCAATATTGTTACTTTCCATAACATTTAATTCTCCATGCCAATTCAAATATAAATAATGATTATGAATCTATTTCAATATCATGCTCTCAAATGATTTGTTTCTATTGAACCATCACTTGAATTTACAATCAGGATATAGAAATTTTATCCTATAATCCAATGATCGATTTTCAATTTCATAATCTTAAATTTCGTTCAAACCCTTATCATACCAAGATGTGTTCAAAAGAAATTTAATCCAACTTTAATCCACATTTATTGGAATGTTAATCATATCCTTATACATTCAGATATAAAGATATAAATGTTTAATAAAACAAATATAATTAATTTTTAACACTATCCAATTTCATCATTGACTAGGGTAGGGTCTTGATTCGACATAATACAAATATTTCATGAAAATAAATCAATTATCTTGGAAAAATATAAACATCATAAATCAATAAATTATACCTTCCAAAAAACAATATTGAATTTTGTGGAAGGTCGTTGGGGAAAGGATCGTGCGACGATCGGTGTGGGGGTTAGGGATACAAGCCCAATAATATCCAGAATTAATGGGAATCAAATAGGATGGTAGGAGTATAGGGTAGGAGGAAGGGGTTTGGTATTGATATCCATTGGCGGTGGTTTTAACCATGAAATAGAGGATAGGGATCGTCGTCTCTAGAGAAGAACCATCAAGGGGTGTAATTGTGGTGGGCATCAAGTGATGGGGGTCATCAGTCGGCAGTCATCAATGAGGGAGGGGGTTGGGGTTGACATCAAAGGATGGGGTGGGGGGTTTGGGTAGTTCAGGGTCATAGGGTTGGGGGAGGTCAGGTCAGGTTGGGTTTGTTAATTAGGTTTTTTTAATTATTTTGTTTTGGTTTTAACATCCATTGTTTTTTATATAATATTAAGGAAATTTTAATTAGCGTCGTACATATGAAATGTTACCAGTAAACCATCACTAAAACCTCTTTTTTTTAATGTTAGTTAATTGAAAATTCTATTTTAATTTTTCATAAGAGAATAAGTTATCCTATAAATAGAATTCAAGGTTACTTTATAGTCATGTATAATATATATTCAAAATATCATAATAAGGATTTTTGGGGTTTAATTAGTATTTATAATTTTTATTCTTTGTTTGGAAGCAGGTGTAGTTTCTATATGTTTGGAGAATGCTATAATGTTCATGTGGGAAATTTAACATTCTTATTTAGTTATTTAATAACATTTCCAAAAATAGATAATATGTGAGAAATAATGATTTTGTTTTATGTAAATTTGAAAAAATGTTTAAAAGTAGGTATTTATGGTGGTGTTTTTAAAAAATTATGTTTAATGTTTGGTTAAATAATTAAGAATTAGATTTGAAATAGAATTTATAATCTATCACAAGGAATGATTTTTATAGGGGAATTGGGTTCCCAACAATTATCTTGATATCACTAGATGAGATATGACCTTCCATGGAGGATGGATTCGGGTGACCACCATTTGGAGTTCAATATTAACCCTATTGGAGGCCGCATAATAGAAATCATTAGGCTTTTCAACCTCTTCTCCCTAATTTCCATCCCCTTCCCACATTATCCCCCTCCATCCTCATTGACCTTAAATCCTTCCACTACCTCCACATTGTGCCATCCGCCATCAAGCCTCCATTGAGACCTCCCACCCCTCCTCTACCCCACATCTTTGTTGGGCCACCCTCTACCCATCCACCATCAAGACCCCATCCCACCATCGTTCTCCCATCCAACCCCCTCCTCTCACCACCATAATTCCCACATCCCCAACCCATTATTGAGCCCCAATCCCAACCTTGTCCTCTCCTTATCATTAATCCCTTACGTTGCCTCCCTCATTTACCCAACGTCAACCCCCCCCCCCACAGTCGAGACCCCCTTCTCCTCACTATTGATCCCACATCCCCCCTCCCACCACTATAGAAAACTCATGCACCCCCTATAGGTCACCTAGATTCATTCCCATAGATATTGACCCCCATGTATATAGAATCTTTCTCTCAAGGTGCATCTTGGGCACCAAACTTCCTTATTGTCAATTCCTTTCTACACAATGACCCCTTCCCCATGATTACTACAATGATACCTCTATCCCTGGATTAATTTTATTTGCATTAACCCCCTTCCCCTTTATTGTTATTCTGTATAATGAACCCCTTCCATCCAAAAGTCATGAACCCTTATTGTGTTTTCTTTTTCAATAGATTGTAATGAAATCATGATTTATCATTATTGTTCTTGATCATATTTTCATATATTATTTATGCATGATTTGAAAACTTCTCAAACTATTTTTGTGTTATTGTGAATTTTTTTCCTCACCACATTTAAAATTTTCCTTAGACAATGGATTCATTGGTTTGTAAGTTTTAATGATATGAGTTTATTTATAATTTAAATAAGATATTTCAATTATATGTTTTATATTAGATAATGATATTAATAAGATATGGATTGATATTCCAAATAGGTTTTCTGCAAAATAATATTAGGGAATTAATCTATTTATTGATTTCACCAATGGATTTCCATGTTATTTGATTAGTTTTCCATTCATTAAATGGTAAATCAAAAATCTCTTCAAATGAGATAATATAAGGGATCGTCTGTTTCTAAATGGTTTTTTAAAAGACTGTAATACATGGACAAATCTTGGAGAAGAGTATGATCTATGACATCAATCATAATGTATTCCTATGAATTTTTATTCAAGGATAGTTTATCTGATGAATTTAATGGTAAATTTTATGATTTGTTAGTTTCAACCTATATACATTAATGTCATAAATGATGACATTATAAGGTGTAATCCACATTCTATAGATGGATAAACATTCAAATTATTTAAAATTATTGATTATGTGAATAATAAATTATATCATGGATGCACTAAATTTAGTAAATATTCATTCATCATTGAATTTTCACACATGAAGGCCTTGAATCATTGTACATACACCTCAATTGACATGATGTTCATATTGTTGAAGAAGGTACTCTCTGCTTGAAAAAATATTCCAGAGCCATACTATCAAGCTAACAAATTTACTAAAGTATTTGGATTCACATATGATACCACTAACTCATGACCCAATAATTGTATGTTATTCAGAAAAGAGAATTCAAAACACAATGAAGAACCCAAATTGTTTTATGAAAAAATTTGTGTTGTATTTATTGTCAATATAGTTGTTTGATAAAAACTCAATGTGGAATTATTTAAAGGTGGGTGTTCTATCATTGAATTATTATTGATAATCAATCATGATTTGGAAATTTTGTTTTTATTTGAAGAATATTAATTAAATAAAGAATCAATAGGTGTGATGATTGTAGATCTAGAATTTAGATATCAGACATTAAAAAATGTAGACAATGTTTATAACAATGATTGGAATCTGAGTAAGATGGTCCATGAAAAATATTTTTGAATTTGAATGCGTTTTTAAAGGATGGATGAAGTGTTTTTGAGTGGTTTTGAATTATTCTTTAAGGAATTTTTATTTCATTTTACTATGTGTATTTATTTTGTCCTTAAAAAACAACCAAACCAGCTAGCCAAAGGGGCAGCTGCATGCACATCTTAGCAATTCTTAGGTGGGTAGCTGTAACATCCCAAGTAAGTAATGAATAATAGATATTTTTATCTATGTCTATTAATGATTAAGATAGTTTTTTAGAGGCTTAAAATGAAAATAAATCCACTCTTAAGCATGGAATACACTAATATTCTTAAAAGATTGTTTTACTGCCTTATGATGGAAAACCCTTTTTAAATCAATCTTTTGACAATTTTATAAACTATGTTTGTCAAAATAAACTTATTCTTTATGATTGGGACATCAAAATTTACTTTGTGTGAATTTTTTGTATTTTTCTGACAATGTTCATTTTTTAATGAATAGTGAAAAATACTGCATTTTACATCAAAACTGCTTTTTAATCTAATTTATTTATATGATTAGATTATCTTTTGAATTGGTTTTGAAGTGAAATTAGAATATATTTTTACCATTTAATCCAATGGTGGTCATTTTAATCAATTTCACTTTGAAATTGGACTTAAACTGGTGTCAATCTTTTGATACTTATTGTTTCATAAAAACACGTTATTTGCTCTGACAGCGGGAATTAATTATTAAATTAATTAATGTGACTTATATGTATTGAATTTATTAAAATAGACTTCATTTTTGAATTCATAATATCAAATATAGCTTAGGGTGAATTTTTGGAAATTTTCTGAAAAACTTCAATTTTTGATGAATAGTGAAACCACTAAGTGGTAGTTAAAGAAACTGATTTTTCTTTTAAATGAAACTTTGCCACTTTTGTGTTTTGAATTTCAAAAATCCTACATACATGGTTGTAATTAAGAAGTAAAATGTGGTTCAATGGGATTAAAATAATTTTTTGGTGAATAGTAACTTATTAAGTTTTTAATCGCGATTAGTGGTAATTAGGGTAGTTTAAGGTATAAATAATGCTTTAATAATATGAAATGACCTAGACACATGTCCCAACCTTATTGGTTGTGTCATGGCAGACCAAGACAAGCCATGGGTCAACTTGGGGACCCCATGGAGACACTTTGGTTGGGAAATGACATAAATAACCTTTTATTAAATGTTAAAGTAAAAATGACACAAACAAGAGATGTTTTACTAAAACAATTTTTACATGAAGTTATACAAGTCATATTTTTGATTATAAATATTCATTAGAAAGATAAAAAGATTTCCTACATCATAGTATTTGTTTTATAATTTTTAGACTTTAAATAAATTAAATTATGTATGACATAATGATGATGAAGTGATGACCTCATTATTTAACGATTTAAATAAAATGGAAAGATAATGAAAAATCTAAACCCTACACATGGAGAAAACCTATTGGATGAGTGGATTTCGAAGCCTTATCACATTATCCTCTAAGTATAGCAATGTGGGACCTTTTTAATTCGAAATTATTTTTAAAATAAAGTAACTTATCTTTACTTTCCAAAAGTGCCCCTCCTATCCTCTTATAAAAGGCCCCCACCTTTACCTCATTTCACACACTCCTCAAGCCTTTGGATCGGCCAAACCCTGCCCATTTACTCTCTCCACATCCCTCTCCTAATCCTAGAGGATTCCCTTTGGTAATAATCCTTTCAAAGGAATCCTTTAGGCTCAAATCAAAAGGAGTTACACTTTTAAAGGTAATTCATTCTCTCATGTTCATTTGTTTTATTTTGCTTCTCCAACCCCCTAAACTCTTTTTATTTACTTCTTTTGTAACAACACCAGTATCTTCAATATACTAGGATGTTTTTATAAGATTTGTTTGAGCTACACTCTCACACAACTACATCAAATGGTTAAAGAACATACGGTTTCTGTGGATGGCGAAATTCTGCCTCCCGAAACGATGATTGTTCAATACTCATTTAACACCTTCAAAGGTGGCCATTAGGATGTAACTATTTCTATATATGATATATAATATGTTTATGTTTTCCTTAAGCTTCTGTTTTTTTTTTCATTTTGGGCATACCTTTATGGTTTCCATTATGGGTAAACACGATATCTTCATTTTAGGAAGTGCGGACTACCGCCCCCTGAAAGTGATTTGATTCGTTAATACCATATGTGGGATGTGTAAAGGATAAAGTTAATGATATTATATATGTTATTATACTGGAATTAAAATATACTCTTATATCATTATGATTCCATTCCAGAAAATACGAAATAGAAATGGAAGTAGCGTTCATGCGTACGTACGGCTTACCGTCTCCATGAACAGTGCATTTCATTTCTTACCTCTAAATGTGATGTAATATTATAAATACATGTATATGATGAATATATATGATATATATGTTATCCAAATCATTAATATCATTCTGGATATAACGAACCTTTGACCAAATTAACAACATGTAAGTGTAAGAAGTCTATTTTTGACTTAAGAACCAAATACCGACAAAATGAACATTATTAACTTAAATGATTACATGATGTTCATAACATGGTATAAAAGAAATAATGAACTTGAAAAAGTTTCATAAGAAAGTAGAGATTAACTCAAGTTTATTATTCAGGAGATTAAAGAACGGTCGGGTCAAGTCGGATACGAGGTATAGGACATCGTCTCAATCTCCTTTCATTAAGGCATATTTTATTTTATACACAACTTTCTTTTATACGGTGTATAAACCCCTTTGATGTTTACATTTTTTCAAAAGGAATCTTTTTTATACGAAGCGTCTACTAAACGACAAAAGGGAATGTTTTTTTCGTACATATGAGGCGACAACAACTTCTCCGTCGTCGTGACCGTTATTTGAGTTTCGGCTTCCTCTACAAGCCATACCTTCTTTTTAAAAGAAAAATAAATACCATATTTTACTTTTCTTTTATTTTGGTATTGAAAATGGTTTTCAAAATGTTTTTTGTGTTGTATTGATATCTTGTGATTGAAATGTGGAAATTTTATGTTTCCTTTATGCATGTTTTATGTGATACGATTATATTATGGTTCTTGGGCATTATTATGAAGATGGGTGGTTCCGTGATAAACTAAGGGCGGGTGAGCCCGATATAGCTCTCCAATGCATTGGGTAACGCGAAGGAGTGAAATGTTAAGGTTTCTCCGAAGAGATTTTAGGGAATATACTGTGATGGGTATTCCAAACGTAACCAATAGGGTTACTCCCTACGTAAGAATGTTATGAATGCCTCAAGTTACCTTTATGTCTTATGATTTCTATAATTTATTCATGATTTGATGAGGTACGTTAAAGTGCTTATGTTTTATGGGTAAAGTATGATTTCACTCTTATGTATATATGTACCCATGTTTCCTTTCCATATTTTTATATCCCTTACTGAGCTTTTTATGCTAATCCCAAGTTTTTTTGAAATGTTTTTCACAGGTCAAGGGAAAGGTACATGATATGATGATAGTGTCAAGGAAGTGTCAAGAATGAATCCATGTTTTATTTTAAATATGTTTACATTGATGGGAATGAATAATACTATCTTTATGTAACCACTTTGTTTATATTTGGAATGTAATGCAAGTTGTATGATCTAATTCTCTAAAACTCTAAACCTGAAAAGATCCTCAATGTGTAATCTTGTGATAACTCAAGATTAAGTAAGGTTTAAGGCTGGGGCCTTATAGTTGGTATCAAAGGTCGGTTTAGATAACTTTAGGAGTTAGAATTCTATTAAATGATTATCCAAAAATATTTTTTGAAATGATATAGCATTTAAAGATTACCATATTGCTTCATCTAAGACATGTTTGTTCAGAATGGTTTTCCGCAGAGGAAACAGGGAAGTAGTGCTAGGAAGGCATACAGAAGGAAATAACCTTCCGAATCAGCATCCAGAAATGGTCAGAATTGGAACTGAATAGTTTGTTGCAGTAATGGCACAGTTGACTCAAGCGATAAATGGTGGTGGTATCCATGCACGAGATCAGCCAGATCAACCGCAGAGGAACATTTCAGTGGTGGAACATTTCATGAGGCAACATCCACCATCATTCAGAGGATCATTTGACCCTGTGCTAGCTGAAGGGTGGATTAAAGCACTGGAGAATATTTTTGATGTCATGGGGTGTTCAGACAATCAAAAGGTTAGTCTTGCTATTTACCGTTTGGAGGGTGAAGCAGATTAGTGGTGGTCTAAGGTTAAAAATATCAGGGACGCCGATGAGATTGATGCTCTTGACTGGGATGAATTCAAAGGTATGTTTCTTGAGAAGTATTTTCCTAAGGATGTTCGACTTAGGATGGAAAAACAATTCTTGGAATTGAGGCAAGAGGAAGACTCAGTGGCTGCCTATGAACAAAAGTTTCACTCGATTTGCAAGGTATGCTCCAAATTTTATCCGAGACCTTGATAGTAAAATAAATCATTTTTACTCAGGATTAATGCCAAAATATCGAAGGGCATTAGCTTCTCGTGAGTTTAAAAGTTATGAAAAGCTTGTTCGATGTGCTGAGAAGGTGGAAATGGAGTTTTCCGATGACCAAGTGTTCTATAACAACCAGCAGAAGAAGAGACCGATGTGGCAGGATAAAGGTAAGAATTCTTCAAAAAAGTCTGATGGTAAGAGAACTAAGTTTCTAGTTTGTGATAAATGTGGCAAAAGGCATGCTGGGGAATGTCTTCTAAATTCTGGAAAGTGCTACTGATGTGGTAAGATGTGACATAAGGCTCGTGATTGCACTGAAAAGGATCAAGGTGAAGGTAAGAACAAATTTGATTTACAATTAGTGAAATGTTATAAGTGCAATGAGATGGGTCACTATGAAAATGAGTGTCCGACAAAGAGCTTGAGTGATGGGAAGAAGTTAGACTACAAGCAGAAAGGGGTGGCGAAATCCTTTGAAACTACTTCAGCAGATGTTGGGCCATCAAATGAAGTTGTATCAGGTACTTTGTTTGTTTTTTCAGATTATGCCAGTGTGTTGTTTGATTCGGGGTCTACACATTATTTCATCTCTGAAACCTTTTCTAGTAAAATGGGAATACCATATCAAGAAATGACTCCTGAACTTTTGGTAAAAACACCTGGGGGAAATGTTGTGGCAAAAAGAATTTATAAGAATCTTCCTATCCTTATCTGTGGAAAGAACCTACTTGAAAACCTTGTTGTTCTACCTCTAGTAGAGTTTGATGTTATCCTGGGTATGGATTGGCTCTCTATTTACCATGCTAAGATTGACTGTAGAGCTAAAGAAGTTTCTTTTCAGAAAGACTTTCAGTTTGTTTACAAGAATGAACCCTTACTTTTGATAACATATCAAGAGGCCGAGAAACTTGTAAAAGATGGAAATGAATGTTACCTTGCACACATTGTTGAAAATAAAGGAACTGTTCAGATTAATGATGTGCCAGTGGTAAATGAGTATCCTGATGTTTTTCCTGATGAGTTGCCTGGAATAATACCAGATCGGGAAGTTGAGTTTACTGTTGACTTAGTTCCTGATGCTAAGCCAATTTCAAAACCCCCTTATCGAATGGCTTAAATTGAACTTTTAGAGTTGAAGGAGAAATTGCAAGATTTATTAGAGAAAGGTTTCATTAGACCTAGAACATCACCATGGGGTGCTCCTGTTTTATTTTTTAAAAAGAAAGATGGTTCTATGAGACTTTGCATTGATTACAGAACCTTGAATACCATCACTGTTAAGAACAAATATCCTTTGCCTCATATCGATGATTTGTTTGATCAGCTCCTGGGAGCTCAGTTTTTTTCAAAGATTGACCTAAGATCGGGGTACCATCAGCTGAAGGTAAAGGAGGAAGATATTCCGAAGACCGCATTCCGTACGAGATATGGCCATTATGAATTTGTAGTAATGCCTTTTGGGCTAACCAATGCACCTGTGGTATTCATGAACTTAATGAATAGAATTTTCCATGAGTTCTTGGATAAGTTTGTGGTGGTTTTCATTGATGATATTTTGGTGTTTTCTAAAAGTAAAGAGGAGCACGAAAGACATTTAAGGGTTATCATGCAAACCTTAAAATAAAATAAACTGTATGGGAAATTCAGAAAATGTGAGTTTTGGTTGCAACAAATTTCTTTCCGTGGTCAAATTTTTTCTAAATATGGAATAACTGTTGATCCTGAAAAAAAAAAGTTGTGGAAGAATGGCCAAGACCCACAAATGTAACCGAGATTCTTAGCTTCCTTGGTTTGGCGGGCTATTACCGAAGGTTTGTTAGAAATTTTTCACGGTTATCTAGTCCAATGACTAAGCTAACTCGGAAGGGTGTTAAGTTTATCTGGACAAAAGAATGTGATGATTGTTTTCAGGAATTGAAAAGAAGATTGGTGAATGCTCCAGTTTTGGCACTACCTTCCAGGAATGGTGAGTTTGTTATATACAGTGATGCATTGAAAGGACTTGGTTGCGTCCTAATGCATAATGATCAGGTAATTGCTTATGCTTCACGACAGTTGAAAACTCATGAGGTAAATTACCCTACACATGATTTGGAATTAGCTGCTGTTGTTTTCGATTTAAAAATTTGGAGGCATCATCTGTATGGAGTAAAGTGTGAAATATATACCGATCAAAAAAGTTTAAAGTATATATTCACTCAGAAAGAGTTCAACATGAGACAGAGGAGATGGCTAGAATTAATCAAGGATTATGATTGTACAATTCATTACTATCCGGGAAAAGCAAATAAAGTGGATGATGCTTTGAGTCGAAAAAGTAATGCTTCATTAACAATGTTGTATTTGGAACGTGATCCTTTGGTTAAGGATTTGATGAACTTTGGCATAGAAGTTGTTGGTGCAGGAAGTCCTTCTGTTTTGTTTCAGGTATCAGTGAGATCTTCTCTATCAGATAGAATCAAGCAAGCACAGAAGCAAGACAGTGAGTTGCAGAAAAAGGTAGAGCTGGTTCAGAAAGGTAAGTTGCCTGAATTCAACATTGATAATGATTGTGTTTTGAGATTTGGGAAGAGATTGTGTGTGCCTTGTGATTCATAGTTGAAGAGAGAGTTGTTATGTGAATCTCATAGTTCTCCGTTTTCAGTTCATCCGGGAAGTACTAAGATGTATAGAGATCTGCGGGAGTATTACTGGTGGGATGGAATGAAAAGATATATTGCTGATTTTACTATGAAGTGTTTGACTTGTCAGCAGGTTAAAGAAGAGCGGCAGTTACCGAAAGGGATGCTTCAGCCTTTACCAGTGTCAGAGTGGAAATGGGAGAATATATCCATGGACTTTGTTGTTGGATTACCGAAGACATCTCGAGGTAATACTGCCATCTGGGTTATTGTTGATCGCTTGACTAAATCTGCTCATTTCCTTGCTATACGAGATACTTTTTCCCTAGATCAACTTTCCCATTTGTATCTTAAAGAGATAGTCAGGTTACATGGAGTTCTTCTCTCCATTGTATCTGATCGTGATCCCAGGTTCAATTCTAACTTTTGGAAGGGCCTTCAGAAGTCGTTGGGTACTGAATTAAATTTTAGTACAGCTTTTCATCCTCAATCAGATGGGAAGTCAGAACGAACACTTCAGACATTGGAGAATATGCTACGAGCTTGTTCTATGGATTATCAGGGAAGTTGGGACAAACATATTTCTTTGGTTGAATTTTCATATAATAGCAGTTTTCATTCCAGTATACAGATGGCACTATTTCAGGCATTATATGGGAAGCGGTGTCGAACTCCAGCTTTCTGGGATGAAGTGGGTGAAAGGAAGTTGATGGGTCCAGAATTGGTAGAAGAGATGGCAGAAATAGTTCAGCTGATTCAGAAACACATGAGAACATCTCAGAGCAGGCAGAAGAGTTATGCGGATAACCGGAGGAAGGATCTATCTTTCGAGGTAGGTTATCATGTTTTTCTCAAGGTTTCTTCGTGGAAAATTGTGATGAAATTTGGTAAGAAAGGAAAGTTGAGTCCAAGGTTCATTGGACCATACGAAATTCTGGAGAGAGTTGGATCAGTTGCTTACCGAGTGGCTTTACCTCCGAGTTTATCTCAGGTACACAATGTTTTTCACGTTTCGATGTTGAGAAAGTATATGTCAGATCCATCTCATGTTTTGAGTCCAGAGGTATTTCAGCTGGAAGAGAACCTATCTTATGAGGAACAACCGGTCCAGATTCTTGACCACAGGGAGCAAGTGTTACGGAATAAGGTGATTCACCAGGTAAAGGTTTTGTGGAGAAACCACATGATTGAAGAGGCAACATGGGAATCTGAAAATGCAATGAGGGATAAGTACCCCCATTTATTTGATAAGTAAATAAATTTCGGTGACACAATTTTCTAAAGGGGGGAAGGATGTAACATCCCAAGTAAGTAATGAATAATATATATTTTTATCTATGTCTATTAATGATTAAGATAGTGTTTTAGAGGCTTAAAATGAAAATAAATCCAATCTTAAGCATGGAATACACTAATATTCTTAAAAGATTGTTTTACTGCCTTATGATGGAAAACCCTCTTTAAATCTATCTTTTGACAATTTTATAAACTATGTTTGTCAAAATAAACTTATTCTTTATGATTGGGACATCAAAATTTACTTTGTGTGAATTTTTGGTATTTTTCTGACAATGTTCATTTTTTAATGAATAGTGAAAAATACTGCATTTTACATCAAAACTGATTTTTAATCTAATTTATTTATATGATTAGATTATCTTTTGAATTGGTTTTGAAGTGAAATTAGAATATATTTTTACCATTTAATCCAATGGTGGTCATTGGAATCAATTTTACTTTGAAATTGGAATTAAACTGGTGTCAATCTTTTGATACTTATTGTTTCATAAAAACACGCTATTTGCTCTGACAGCGGGAATTAATTATTAAATTAATTAATGTGACTTATATGTATTGAATTTTGTAAAATAGACTTCATTTTTGAATTCGGAATATCAAATATATCTTAGGGTGAATTTTTGGTAATTTTCTGAAAAACTTCAATTTTTGATGAATAGTGAAACCACTAAGTGGTAGTTAAAGAAACTGATTTTTCGTTTAAATGAAACTTTTCCACTTTTGTGTTTTGAATTTCAAAAATCCGACATACATGGTTGTCATTAAGAATTAAAATGTGGTTCAATGGGATTAAAATAATTTTTTGGTGAATAGTAACTTATTAAGTTTTTAATCGCGATTAGTGGTAATTAGGGTAGTTTAAGGTATAAATAATGCTTTAATAATATGAAATGACCTAGACACATATCCCAACCTTATTTTTTGTGTTATGTCTGACCAATAAAATCCATGGGTCAACTTGGGGACCCCATGGAGACACTTTGGTTGGGAAATGACATAAATAACTTTTTATTAAATGTTAAAGTAAAAATGACACAAACAAGAGATGTTTTACTAAAACAATTTTTACATGGGGTTATACAAGTCATATTTTTTATTATAAATATTCATTCGAAAGATAAAACTATTTCCTACATCATAGTATTTTTTTTATAATTTTTAGACTTTAAATAAATTAAATTATCTATGACATCATGATGATGCAGCGATGACCTCATTATTTAACGATTTAAATAAAATGGAAAGATAATTAAAAATATAAAACCTACACATGGACAAAACCAATTGGATGAGTGTATTTCGAAGACTTATCACCTTATCCTTGAATTATAGCAATGTGGGACCTTTTGAATCCGAAACCCTTTTTAAAATAAAGTAACTTATCTTTACTTTCCAAAAGTGCCCCTCCTCTCCTCTTATAAAAGGCCCCCACCTCTACCTCATTTCACACACTCCTCAAGCCTTTGGCTCAGCCAAAACCTGCCCATTTACTCTCTCCACATCCCTCTCCTCATCCTAGAGGATTCCCTTTGGGCAGAATCCTTTCAAAGGAAGCCTTTAGGCTCAAATCAAAATGAGTTGCACTTTTAAAGGTAATTCATTCTCTCATGTTCATCTGTTTTATTTTGCTTCTCCAACACCCTAAACTCTTTTTATTTACTTCTTTTGTAACAACACCAGTATCTTAAATATACTAGGATGTTTTTATAATATTTATTTGAGCTACACTCTCACACAACTACATCAAATGGTTAAAGAACATACGGTTTCCGTAGATGGCGAAATTCTGCCTCCCGAAACGATGATTGTTCAATACTCATTTAACACCTTCAAAGGTGGCCATTATTATGTCACTATTTTTATATATGATATATAATATGTTTATGTTTTCCTTAAGCTTCTGTTTTGTTTCATTTTGGGCATACCTTTATGGTTTCCATTATGGGTAAACACGATATCTTCATTTTAGGAAGTGCGGACTACCGCCCCCTGAAAGTGATTTGATTCGTTAATACCATATGTGGGATGTGTAAAGGATAAAGTTAATGATATTATATATGTTATTATACTGGAATTATAATATACTCTTATATCATTATGATTCCATTCCAAAAAATACGAAATAGAAATGGAAGTAGCGTTCATGCGTGCGTACGGCTTACCGTCTCCATGAACGGTGCATTTCATTTCTTACCTATAAATGTGATGTAATATTATAAATACATGTATATGATGAATATATATGATATATATGTTATCCAAATCATTAATATCATTATGGATATAACAAACCTTTGACCAAATTAACAACATGTAAGTGTAAGAAGTCTATTTTTGACTTAAGAACCAAATACTGACAAAATGAACATTATTAACTTAAATGATTACATGATGTTCATAACATGGTATAAAAGGAATAATGAACTTGAAAAAGGTTCATAAGCAAGTAGAGATTAACTCAAGTTTATTATTCAGGAGATTAAAGAACGGTCGGGTCAAGTCGGATACGAGGTATGGGACTTCGTCTCAATCTCCTTTCATTGAGGCATATTTTATTTTATACACAACTTTCTTTTATACGGTGTATAAACCCCTTTGACTTTTACGTTTATTCAAAAGGAATCTTTTTTTATACGAAGCGTTTACTAAATGATAAAAGGGAATGTTTCTGTCGTACGTATGCGGCGACAACGACTTGTCCGCCGTCGTGACCGTTATTTTAGTTTCGGCTTCCTCTACAAGCCATACCTTCTTTTTAAAAGAAAAATAAATACCATGTTTTACTTTTCTTTTATTTTGGTATTGAAAATGGTTTTCACAATGTTTTTTGTGTTGTATTGATATCTTGTGATTGAAATGTGTAAATTTTATGTTTCCTTTATGCATGTTTTATGTGATACGATTATGTTATGGTTCTTGGGCATTATTATGAAGACGGGTGGTTCCGTGATAAACTAAGGGCGGGTGATCCCGATATAGCTCTCCAATGCATTGGGTAACATGAAGGAGTGAAACGTTAAGGTTTCTCCGAAGAGATTTTAGGGAATATACTGTGATGGGTATTCCAAACGTAACCAAGAGGGTTACTCCCTACGTAAGAATGTTATGAATGCCTCAAGTTACCTTTATGTCTTATGATTTCTATGATTTATTCATGATTTGATGAGGTATGTTAAAGTGCTTATGTTTTATGGGTAAAGTATGATTTCACTCTTATGTATATATGTACCCATGTTTCCTTTCCATATTTTTATATCCCTTACTGATCTTTTTATGCTCATCCTAAGTTTTTTTGAAATGTTTTTTACAGGTCAAGGGAAAGGTACATGATATGATGATAGTGTCATGGAAGTGTCAAGAATGAATCCATGTTTTATTTTAAATATGTTTCCATTGATGGGAATGAAGAATACTATCTTTATGTAACCACTTTGTTTATATGTGGAATGTAAAGCAAGTTTTATGATCTAATTCACTAAAACTCTAAACCTGAAAAGATCCTCAACGTGTAATCTTGTGATAACTCAAGATTAAGTAAGGTTTAAGGCTGGGGCCTTATAGTAGCCAAGCCCCTAAGCTTACCAGTAGGGTCGAACCCAAAGAAATGAAGCATAAGAGAACATATGGGAGACACATAGGAGGGTGGATGGCCATCATGTGATGAGGTATGGCGGTAGAGTAGATCAGCTAGCACAGGGTAGTTCTTGGAAGAGTGGGTGATATATGGTAACCAATTTGTTGATGGTGGATTTTGTGGCTTGTATTATATACAAGAAGCATACCTCATGTCATTTCAATACCAGGTCAATATAATATAGAACCTAATTAATCAAAACCATCTAATACCTAGATCTATTTTCCTATGTCATTTGATCATGTTTTTAGCATATTGTCTTCTTCATTGAAGCCCATCTAAGACCTATAGAATGTCGGGCTTCCTCTATCCATAATTTATGAGGATCATATCGATCCTCCACGTCATCATTTGATATTTCTAAGTAATTAGATATTATCTAAATAACCCACTTGATCTGATTTTTTGGGGACAATCAATTAGACCAGTGTGTTCACCTTTTAACTCTTCTCTGACTGAGAGTTTTGTACACTAGGATCTTATACATGTAACATCAACAAAAATACCATCCAAGATATCCAAGATCCAATAAATCATTATGATGACTCCAATATGATCGAAATAATCTATTGATCTCTTTTTCCTGAAATAGAAGATATCAATCTATTGAAAATCATAATTGAGTTAAATATATTATTTTCAGTGATGGTGATGGTTTGTGGTATGTATATTATTATGAATATCCCTAAGGCCTTATTTATTTATTTATTTTTGATTTCCCCCTTTAGAAGGATGAGGGGGGACCATTACAAAGCCCGTAGAAAATAAGAATTCATGAACTATAGGTATTAGGAAATATACATGCTATAACTACGTGGAACCAATCCTCCCCAGCTTCTTCATCATGATGTCATCTCTCCACCTTCGCATAGATAGATCGGTTAGGCTTCCCATGCAAGCACATGCTTGTCCTGATGGTAAATGTCATACCCGCTCTTTCTGTAAAATCATCTTAATCCTATACTCTAGTGAATGTTCCTACTCTGAATCCTCATCCGAAATATCCTCTTTGTAGAGTCTACCTGGTCATTTAAGCCCAATTTCTAGTGGCACAATGACCTTGAGGTGGCATGAAGGCCTTGAGGTGGCCTGAAGGCCATGAGGTGGCCTGAAGGCCTTGAGGTGGCCTGAAGGCCTTGAGGTGGCCTGAAGGCCTTGAGGTGGCCTGAAGGCCTTGTGGTGGCTTGAAGGCCTTAGGGTGGCCAAAAAGCCTTACTAGCCCGAAGGCCTTGGGTTGCCCAAGGACCTTGAAGGACCCGAGGCCCAAACTGGTTTCCTGAAATCCCAATCAGATGAATAGTCCCCAGCAACTATAGTAGTTAACAGTGCCAGCTCCAGTTCATGCTATAGTACTGCTATACTAACCTGGAAATTATGCCTCTGCCCTGTTTTGATCTCGGGTATCTTGGATGCAATTGATGAGTCCCCACCAATTGGGCTGAGGTTCTTGTGTCATGGTGCGTATATTGAAAACAGAAAGTTATTAAGAAAAAAATGAATGAATCTCTATGATTTTTTATGTTTATGAGATGGTGTATGTATCTTATAAATACCTCAGCAAATCTCATTTATTTTGTTCTTCTTATCCCTCATCTGTGAGATCATCGCACATTTCATAAAAGCATTGAGAGAGAAAGATACAAAATCATGTGCTCTGTATTTTTTAACGAATAGTTCATGTGTTTGAGATTTGTTTCAACATGTGTGATCACATGAAGATTTGAGTAACTGTGAATTGGGTTTTACAAAGTTGAATGATACATCACGAACACTATTGTTGCATGAATAATTCAGAACCAACGCAAAGGAGGAGAATGGAAGTTACAGTGAAGTGTTCACTTCATAATGATTATATCCATGAAGTACATGGGATAGCACTTCAAGTGTATCTTGTGTATTCTGTAAAGATTATTGAGATACCTCATACTATTTATATGAAAAAATAGGACCATTGTAGTTTTATGTGGCCGAATGAAGATATCATATAAATTTATCCTAAACTGATGCTCTCACAAACCAACACTCTTACAAAATAATATACTTGTTAACTACCAGTTACACGATGGTTTTAAGACTCATGCATGATTATGGTTTATGAAATTTTTGCACACAATGTATTTCATTTACCTGGAGATGGTATAAATTCTATGTATTCTGTTTTAAATATAGTTTAGTGTAGAATAATGAAAAACATTATTGAGCACAAAGGATTAGTGTGTACAAGGAAGAAAGAAAGTGAACATACTTTTGGGTGTGTGCAAGGGGGGAAGTACATGAACCAGTATGATTTCTATTTTTAATCCACAAGTACTTTGTTTGGGTGCAATAGAGGTTTGAGAAGAAGAAACAAATCAGTGCACACCTATTTTGATTTGTGCACTCGACAGTGTTTGAAATGTTGAAATAGTGGGTTCCCAAGACCCAACAATGTCGTAATTTTGATTACCATATCATGTTTACATGATGTTATACATGATGTCATCTTACCATTATTGTGTAGCATTTTCTGCATTCACTATTGAAATGGTAATGTCAAAAGATTAATTGTTCTATCAAAAGGTTATACCAGATTCTCGGCTGTAATGGGAAGCTTGAGATACAATGACATTAATCCTATATATATGTTATATGGTCTAGATACATATTATTGACTATGAATAGTAGATTTTTAACTATTAGGTGCAGGGGGATCATAATCATTGAAACTTCTTCTCTGGATGATTGCACTTAGTGATCTCTTGTAGTGAGATCATGAGGACAGACCCGCCAATAGGAACACCACATGTCATGGGTGTCATTGGTTTTTCCTATCTATGGACATGTGTATCGGTCTCCTGACTTGTGACCATTACCAATGGGTATTATTCAATTGAATAATTTTATGAAAGGAAAAAAACCATGGTATTGAAATCATGTTGAGGTAGCTTGTGTTGGACGCGTTGTTGGTGGTATAACATTAGTTGAATGGTCACTAAGGATTTGTCACTTCTCAGATTAGGAAGTTGTATATCTCGGGACTGGTTGATCAGGATGGTGACACCTTCATAAGTATTTGGCCAATGTAGTAGAAAATTAAATCCATTCGAAAAGATCAACAGATAATAATGTAAGAAAAGGATGATGACACAAGTTTGCATCATTATTTCTGAGATATTTAATGACAAATAGATTGTAGTACATAGTCAGTGTTCGTAGGTTGGTAGTCGTTACTATAATTATCCTTCTCTCATTTGGGGCCTTGATGGGTTTCTAGACCCCACTTTTGGTCTGTGGATTTAGTCAATTATATTGAGATTAGGGCCTAGATGGTCACACACAATAGCGTATTCAAGAATCTTCCCAATTCAGTGAAATATGAATATTGGACATGGTGGGCCTCAACAAGGGGTCTGAATGTTGTCTAAGTTATCGATCACCAATAATTAAATAAATTCATTATTATTCAAGTTGTGAATAATTGAGATTTAATTTATATAATGTATTTAAATGTTAAGTAAATACATGAAAAATATTTATCAAATGAAAATATTTTTAATATTCAGGGTATGTATAATATTAAGAGGGATTCTGAGTCGAGTTAAATGGCTCGGTTTTTATCACGTAGAATATTATATATATATATATATATATATATATATTACAACTATGTTATAAAATAATAAATATTGTTGATGCAGTTTAATTCATCATAATTATTTATATAGTGGACGTTGAAATAAACAGGGGCCGGAGAACCCAACATGGTATTTAGCAACAACACTATAAATAAAAGAGGAGGCTCTCCCTCAAATAAATATTCATTCATTTCATGGATAAAAAATGATATCCTCTCTCTCCTCCTGCTTCCTGTAGAGAGAAACAATTGATCCAAGGGCTAGGATCAAGATCATCCTCAAGCATCGAAGGGATTTCGATGCAATGATTGACAGGATGTCGAAGTCATTGTCGGATCGCCGCACTAGCACCTGAAATTCGGTGATCGACATTTTCCGGTGGGTTTTGTGAAGCACGTGTGGACGATATAGAGGGGTCCTCTATGGATTCTTAAAGAAATGATCTCCAGTGATGAGTTGCAGTTGAGCATGCCTTTAAATCTGGAATGTTATGCTTTTTAGTTTAATTTTGTGCTCTTTATAATTTATGTGAGATCCTAGAACCTTAATAGGGCTCGAATCAACGTCAACGACAATTTCCATCATCACGTCGATGCAAATTCTAAAATCCACGGCCCACCAGCTTTTGTTGCGGGTCCTAGAACCTTTCATTGGTATTAGACTGATCGCATAGATTTTCTAATCCAAATAAAATTAATTTGCTTAAAAATTAAGTAGAGGTTTTGGAATCTATCGCAATGGTTCAAACTGCGTGTCAATCTGATGTTGAATGAATGAGTTATGGTCATTTTAAATTTTCATATTGGATCGATTTTGCAGATTAATATTAGGTATTAATTTTTTAATCCTGAAGAACTAATCAAGTTTCAATTAAATTGATGTTCGTTCATCGAAGAAGAAATACAATTATGTGAAAATTATCATTTTTCCTTTTATGATTTTCATAATAAATTTATTATAATAATAATAATATAGTAATAAATAATTATTTTATAATAAAAATTTAGTAATATTATTTTAAAGCCTATTTAGCTTTTGTAATAAAATAGTGACTTGGAATTTTTTAAAAATATGGAGGGATTGACCTAGAAAGTTAAAAAATGGGAGGAGGAGACTTCAAAGGATGAGGAGAATGTTTTAAAAAATTAATAGAAGACTTAAAAAATGGGGTCCGCCATTGACCCCAAGGGTGTTCTTCCTCAGCACGCCACACGAGGATGCCATCCAGCACCAGGCGATGTGCAGCCGGCTGCCACACCCCATGCGCTGCCCAGCCCCGGCCACTCGCTGTCCAGGCCGTTGTCCCCTTCCATTGCCGTCGCCTAGATCATGTCGCAACCCTCTGTCCCAACCTGATCCGACGCCACTCGGTCCTGTCGTCCCTGCCAATCTAGGCTTAGGCTTCCTCTTGTGCATGGACCCACCTCCGAATTCCCTCTCTTTCACGTCCATTAGGCGGAATCCCGATCCACATCGCACCCATGTTGCTGCCCTACGGGATGTAGCCCAACGAAGCCCCGCTGACGTCTTCTAGCCATTCCCTAGTTGTCGTCTGGCTCGCCGGCTGCAACTGTGTCCAGGGTTGCGGCACTGCCTAGCCTGCCGCTACACGATTCGACCCCAACCACCACCTCGGAGGACCAGAGAATCCTCCGCACTCAGCCGTACATGCCAAGGTCGTCTACCTTGCCATCATCTGGGGTTGTGCAGCCCGGCCTTGCCGCACCCGGCCTCTCCCTACTGGTTTCCTCCAATTTTGGTCCTGCACCCGGCCTCCGGCCTCCCCTCTCGGCTTTCCAGAATGTGGTTCACCTGGAGCCATGGAATGGACCTGCCTAGATTGGGCCGGACCCCCACAACCCATGCAGTCGTGTTTTGGGAACCATCAATTTTAAATTAATTAATTAATATAATTTTCACATAAAAATTAAATTAATTAGTGGACCTATGAATAATTAAATTATTTAAATTTATTAATTCAATTAATTTAATTATATATCCCTCATACTAAATTACTGGTATTTAATTTTATCACGCATTATTATACCCGCATACTTGTCTTGAGCACCTACCCATCTATGTTGCATTTATTTAATTATTTATTTAGGTATGTGGGATGATTGTAATTAATAAAATAGGTGGTCTACAAATCATCATTATTTTCGGTTAAAATGTATAAGGTCTTGCGCACTCAATATTTACATGATGTACATTTATACCCTAATACCCCTTGTATAGGTGCAAATATATTTTTACTTAAGATGAAGACGATGCAAGGTGCGACGTGGACCCTATCAAGATGAGGTGGTACTCCAAAACATGTCGTGGACCCCACCAAGATGAGGCGGTACTCCAAGACGCGACGTGGACGCCGCCAAAACAAGACAATACATCAGAGAGAAGCGAAAATACAAGATGGGGGGAAACTATGTTATGAGTCGAGCTTCGACTTAGGTATGGTGTCCTATGGTCATTTAGACGCTTAACACCAATCGGGTTGTAGTTTACCAATATGCATTTATTTATTATTTTATGCATTTACAAAAAAGAGGGAGAAAGACAGAAAATAATATATTATATTATGCATAAAGAAGCGACGTATATTTTCCTATTAATTTTTTATTGTGAGCGCGACAATGTAGATGAACAAGATTAATAGAAATGGATTACAATTGTCGAATAAAAGAAAAACACAAAACTCTCAATGAAATATTACATCCCCATAGCCATCCATCATTCATGTTGGAACAAAACCGGGTATTTGGGGTGTTGGTCTTGCCATAGATGAGGATGACTGTTACTACTGAGGATTTCTTATTAGGGTGGTGGGTTGACTTCTGTAAAATTTTAGCAAAGAAATATCCACAGCTAGCTTGTTGTAATTTTAGAGGCATGCATTAATTAAATCATTTAATGATTTTTGAAGCTGAGACTTCACTCAACAAATCAAAGAACAACGAGTTAATGCTATTGGTCAACCAAAATCCTACCTTGAGCCCTTCGAGTAGTGGTGTAGCGATAGATTGTATACTATGGGGGTGGATCAGGGATCCTTTTCTATAGAATAATCAATCAATAGAGTATTCCAATTATAGTATGTTGGGATCCAAGAATTTGATAAAATAGTTGGAGACATTTAATGATTAAATTAATCGGTAATGTCAAATTAGGCAATCAACATAAAAGATTCAAATCTTCTAAAGTTTATTTGTAGCGAATGGCATGTAATACCAAAATAAAACTACTATAAATATCGGATAATGTAAATGTCCAAACTAAAACAAATTTCAAATATAGTACATATGCTTGTGCATAATATTACTATATCAAAAATTCAAGGTGTTAGTGTCCCATCATGATAAGCCACCTCCGGAAGCGAGAGTGTAAAATTTCTTACAGGAGACTCATGAATCAAGAATATGATGGTTTTTTTATAATTTTTTCATCAATGTATGATGTTAGTTTTGGCATCTACATCATTACATGTATAATGTAACATGTAGTATTATCTCTAAGATGTTTCCAAGAATAAAGCTAAGCAAGATTTGAATGTGATGATTGCACTCGGTTTGTGTAAAGTGAAAGAAAGATCATAATCATTCATGGTATCCCATTAATATTCCTTTTACACCCAATTACTCCAGTTTCATTTATGAGTACAAACTAACGTTATAGAGTAAGCACTTCAGTACCTTTATGGTAACATTCACCATGTAATAAAAATATTAAAGATAGAACCATCATTTTTTATGTTGAATAAAATGAATGAAAAATGTGAAAAGGCCAATGACAAGTTACTTCAAGGGAACCATCATACTATTATTCAAAAAAGAGAGTTTGGTTATTTAATAGAAGGTTATTTGAATCACATATAATGAACTAAATTTATGGAAGTTTAAAAACACAATGAACTGAAATACTAGAAGCAAGTAACTGCTTCTCATTCATGATTATTGAGCATTATATATTAATGTTCTATCATACTTCATAGGTATTGAATACAATATGCCAGTAAAATATGTGTATTTAAATATAGTAACCAGGTATGTATACGAATATTATAAGAAGTGTCTTCTCCAAGTAGCTGAGAAAGGGTGATTCATAAGTCAGTGGTGAGAAACACGTAACTTCTAATTGCCAGGTGAATAATTTTAGTTGAACATGTCATTCAGTACAACCGAAAAAATTATCTCAAGTGACAATTTTCTCATAATGGGACATTATTCCAAATTCATGAATGATTGTTGATTGTGGTGTAACATACTCAACAAATAGTTCAGACATACATGAATTAAAGACAATACCTGATTAACTTAAAATGTAAGACATACCCAGTCGTGGAAATAAAATTCATTGTTATGTAAAAATAAAATTGAAAATTAAGAATATAACTTGTATGTTATTTAGGCTTGGAACTCCTAAACAAATGTTGTACTACTGACATCTTTAGATTCGGGAAAGAAACCATTAGAAATAAAGGTATTCTACAAAGCTTTCAGGGATAGTTCAACAAGTGAGCATGAACTATTCCAAAGGGAAACTAGAGGTAAAGATACTTTATAAGATTACATTAAGTTATTAAGGAATGTAATAGTAAAGTATATGCATGGTCAGAAGATATGATTTTCTTCATATCCGCATGTCGAAGAATATATAGAGGAAATATTCATCGATCATGATAATGTAGTGTGGAGTAATTCTTAAATGCATGTCACCTTATCTACATCACGGTGTTGATGTTCATATGGAGGATCGATGATGAATCTTACATATTAACATGGTTCAAAAAATGTAGAGTGGAGCAATTCCAAAACCCACATTTTATACATCAATGTTATGATGAATGGAGTATCAATGTTACAACCTGAAGTTACGTCCCTCATATTTCAATATGTTCTTTTCAAATAATGGTGTAAACCCATAACTAATATTCCAACTAAAATGAAAAATGGACATCATAAAAGTAATAGTATGAAGGAAATCCATTATGTCATAGATCATGTGTATTGATTCAAAGTTTTTTTAAGATATAAGAAAACATGCATCAAGATTAACACATGGTGCATCTAAGTAAATATCCTAAAAGTTGCTTAGTATTTTACATTGATCCCTAAGATAGGAAATATGGAGTCAATTATTAGACTACTTTTCTATATATGGGTATGCATATCTCTTAGATATAGTGGGAGATGAATTGACTTCGACTTAGTTAATGATCGAGATGCACTAGTGGTTGACATAGGAACATGTTCCACAAGTAATTGTGGAGTAGGAATGTTCCAGAGACACATAATGCATAGGAAGGATTAAACCATGTTGATAGTTTCATATTTACCTCATCCAGTGATAAATGATTTATTAAGAATAATATTTCCTAAAAGTAAGAAGTATATGAAAATTAGCTAATATTGACATGGCCAATTAAAAATTAAATAATGTATTACATGAATCAAATTGAAAAGGGGCTTATTAATTGAATATTTCAGTGGGTATTCAAATTAATTAATACATGGTTGGTATAAGAGTAGTACCAATAAGGATAGATTAGTATTATGATGTCAGTATGCCTCAATCCATTAGAATTCTATTTTTCAAAGCTATATTATATGATCATTAAATCGGCAAATGGATTTCAAAATCAACTTTCGTGGAAGATGTCTATACGACGCAACTATAAAGGGATGATGACACCATAAATTCCAATGAAGGTTTACTGTTATTGAAACTGAGGTCTGGATTATATTAAGCAACGCGGTTTTAGAGCGTTCATTCTGAATGAATATTTTTCTTGTGTCTACAAAAGGTTAGTGGGAGAGATAGAGTTCTGAAGATATATATGTTTGACAACATATTGAATAAATATATTGATTTTACAGTTTGATAAGATCAGGATAAAAATTCATTCTATAGTGATTGAATTAAAAGTAGCAACCTACGTTCTAGGGAACTGGATCTATCAATGAATATCTAATGGTTGTTTGGACCTAGTCAATCCTACATAAAGTGACATTGTATTGGAAAATACGTGTTGGAACAATTCATGTTTAGAATTTTTGCCAATGTCACATGGATTAATCCCTCAAGGTTGAAATTTTCAGAATGTGGGAAGAGATTAAAGTTGTGAGTTGAGTTCCATACACTCCAAAGATGGATCAATAACATATGCCATGATATGTACAAGAATTGATATTTACAGGATATACTTTACAGTAGGTAGATATCAATTATATCCAGGAACATTGGATGTGATGCAGTTCGAACTATCATCTTGTACTTCGGAAATTACAAATGATATGTACCCTCTATATGGAGAAGAAGTTATATTAGTTTTTGTGGGACACAAACATGTATTCCTTTGAGAAATTTGTTCTAGTATTTCTATTAGTCTAAGGGGATGAGTGAGTCAATCTCATAAAAACCTTTGGTATCCATACATACATATACTGAGAATGTTGCAGCTTCTATATAAGCTAAGAAGTAGATAAATGCATTGATTTGTTCCAGTTCATGGAATCGAATCTAGTGAGAAAATTATAATAATAATATAAATTAAGATATTATCACTATCCAAGATGTCATGTTATGAAAATAAACAAAATGGATATACTCAGGGATACTATCTCTTTATAAGTTTTTCTCATAGAGATGAGTTCCATACAACAGATATGCTACATAGTCAAAACGTGGTAAGCCCATTAGTTAAATCCATTACTCTATAGAAGAATGATCTTTATCAAGTTATTAGATAACACGTTTTATTATCAAGTTGGATCTAGTGAAAGTGGGAGTGTTGAAATAGTGGGTTCCCTAGTCTTAACTATAAGATACCTTTGATTAACATTTCATGTATATTTTTAGATATACATGATGTCATTTAACCTTATAGTGTAGAATTTTTTGCATCAACTATTGAAATGTTAATGCCCAAATATTAATTATCCTATAAAAAGGTTATAGCAGTTCCCAGGAAATAATGAAAACCTTGAGATACAACGAAAATAATCTTAAATATATGTTTTATGGTCTATATACTTATTATTGGTTGGAAACAGTAGATGTTAGACTATCTGGTATTGTGGGATCATAAGCATTGAGGCTTCTTCTCATGAAGTTTGAACTTGGTGATCTCTATTAGTGATATCATGAAGAAAGACCCACCAATAGTAACACCACGTGTTCTGGTTTTCATTGGTAGTTCTTATCTACAGACATGTGTATTAGTCTCCTAACATGAGACCCTTACCAATGTGTATCATTTGATTGTATACTTTGAAGCAAAGAAAAAACCATAGTATTGAAATTGTGGTGAGGTTTCTTGTGTTGGGTGCGTCGTTGGTGGTATGACATTGGTTTAATGGTCAAAAATTTATTGGACACTTCCAATTTTTGGATATTGTATATCTCAATACTGGTAGATTAGTATGGTGATACCTTCATAAGTCTTGCCCAGAGAAGTCGAAAGGTAAATCCATCCATAAACATCAACATATAAGAATTCATGAAAAGGATGATGACATGAGTCTGCTTCCTACATTATGATATATTTAATGAAAGGGAAATTATAGTACATAGTAAGTGTTCAGAGGTTTGTTGTCGTTGCTATGACTATCCTTATCTCTTTAGGGGACTTGATGTATTTCTAGACTCTTCTCTTGGTTTGTAGATTAATTCACTACTATTGAGATAAGGGCCTAGAGGGTCACACACAAAAGCGTATTCAAGAATCCACCCTATTCAATTGAATAGGAATACTGAACATCGTAGGTGCCACCACGGGAATGAAGTGTTTTCTAAGTTACCGATCAACAATAATTAAATAAATTCATTATTATTCAAGTTAGGAATTGTTGGCATTGAATTTATTTAATGTTTTTACAAGTTACATAAATAAGAGAAAAATATTAATCGAACTAATATTATTTTAATATTCAAGGATCGTATAATATTAAGTGAGATTGCGAGTGTAGTTAAATGGTTAAATTTTAATATCATAGTATAATTTTTATATATTACAAGTATGTGACAAAATAATAAATAATATTGAGGTAGTTTAGTTCATCAAAATAATTTATTTAGTGGACGTTGAAATAAACAGGGGTCAGGGGACCGAAATAGCTATTTTGAAACACCACTATAAATAAAGGAGGAGGCTCTCTCTTTGGTAACTATTCATTCATTTTATGGAATAAAAAATGGGAGCCTCTCTCTTCTCCTACTTCCTAGAGAGTGAAGCAGTTGATCCAAGAACAAGGATTAGAACTTCCTCAAGAATCAAAATGATCTTGATGTGGTGATATCCAAGACATCCAAGACATCATAATATCACCATGCAAGCACATAGAATTTGACGATTGATGTTCCAGTGGATTTTTTTTTGAAGTCTTTATGGACGATCTAGATGGATCTTTCAATAAATTCTTCAAGGAATGATTTCCAATGATGAGTTATAGTCAAGCACGCCTTCAAATCTGGAACAATATGTTTTCATTTCAATTTTTTGATATTAATAGTTTATGTGAGATCCTCGGACCTTAATGAGGCTCAGATCGTCAATGAAGACAAGTTCCATTGTCCCATTGATGAAAATTTTAAAATTCCCTACCCACCATCTTCTGATGCGGCCCCCTGAACCTTTCATGAAATGAATTATATATCAAATATGAATGCATGAAGATGATCTACATATAGAATGGAATACCAATTAAGTGAAATAATTTGTAAAGGAATTGTGTTTTTTCATGTGAATATAAACACTACAATAAATGGTTGTATAGGAAATGTGGGTATTCTCATACACCTGAAAATAATGCATGTATAAAATAAATAATATCATGTATTTATCATTACATGTATGAGTAACATGTAATATACATTAAATGATACGTGTGCAATGTGTTTTTGAGATTCAAGATGAAGAATTATATTAGAAGGCATCATGTAGTATATTGGGGAATCTACAACTATTCATTCAAATGTAGTAGTGGCATGAAGTGGAATAGATATTTCTACAATTCAAAAGAGTATACTAAGTCGGTAGCATATAGTATTTTTTATTAAATTATTTGATAGTTGAAGAATTTCAGTTTAAGTGATCAAAGGCATAAATAGTTTATTCTCATTGTATTGAAGAGAAATATAATTTTTAAATTGTAGTTACATATTAAAGTTATTATGATCATTCTTATTGTACTGGTGTTATGATTTTAAACATTGGTGGGATAATAATATAATGAACACTTGTAGGATACCGGTATAATTTGGGAAAAGAATCATACATACCCATCATGGTTTCTGGGTGATACCAGATCATCCCACTTCTAATTTTTGATTGATTTCATAATGGATAATTTGTGTCTCATGTCATCCTGAACACATAAAGAACGTATTTACCCAAATCCGAGGAGAACATTCTAAAAATATTATGATGTATTTTTCAAAAACATTGAAGAACAGATAGATGAAATAGGCAAGAAATCTGAGAAATAATTTCAAAAAGGAGGATACATCACAAAATTGATATATTCAAAATTATAGTCTATAATTTTTATCTGTTAAATAAGTTGATAAATATCCTTTTGATGAGTATGTTTCAAGCGGCGGTGAAGATAGATATTTTAAATCACTGGGAATTTTTTATTCAGAAATCAAAAATTATCTAATGAATGTTCCTACTAAAGTTTTCTCTTGCATATTTTATTTTATCAAGGGACTATATGATGAAAAGTCAAAGATTTAAAATAAAGATGAGAATATAGATCAAGACATGGAAAATATGTTTTAAATATGTAATCTTCTATCACAAATCATTGATTCCAAATTAAGAAATTTTATCAATTTATAATCAAAATTTCTCCTCTATTGAAGAGGAATTGAAAAAAATGTGTGTAGGAAAGAAGTTACTGAGAAGGTCCTTAGGGAGAAGAATCACACACATGAAGAATATCATAATTCCATCATGAATATTAAGGACTCATAGATGGGAATCAATGATAAGGATGAGACATTCATCCTAGAAGAAGAATCAAAAAATAATCTATCTTGCATTGCAATGAAATATTCAATTTGATTGAAGATGAATTACAAATGACTATTTATGAGAAGAATGTGACAGAGTTATTTCATAGATAAGTGATCCATGTATTAGAGAAACTATAAAGAACCTATATGAATATTAAAGAATATCATATAGTGGTTAATACAATGAAAATTAATGAATTGAATAATTATTTACTTTATGTAAATCAAATTCATGATGATCATGTTCAAAAAATGAAGAGTCAATGGGAAGACAAACTGAAAGCTATTGAAGATGAAAAAATACCTCAAAATGAAGTTTCTTGAAATGGGTATTAATTTGAAAATTTTTAAGGAACCACAATTAAATACATTCCACAAAAAATGGGATGATATGGTGAAATTACTAGAATACTGGATGAAATCACTACATCAGAAATATCTTGTGTTGGAGGTCGTGTTTAGATATCTGGAGAACAACCAAGCTGAATATTCACAAAATGATGAGATAAAAAAGAATTCCAACAGCTATTCTAAAAAGAATCTTACTTATGATAAGAGCATATAAAGTGGAAAAAGAGCTTGATATTATGGAAAGATAAAACTATTAAAAGCTCATTAAAACAGGTAACCCCTGATCAAAAGGATTTTATTTGTACTAATATTGTTTTATCTACCAATACGAGTTCTAAAAATAATTCTAGTCAAACATGGGTGAAGAAGTCCTATGAAAAAAATCATTTATCATAAAATTTGGTTATAAATAAGAGTGTTAATTCTTTTCCTCCACAAAGATCTCAGATATATAATCATATTATCAAAAAGAAAAAATATTTAAAAAATAGCCATGTGGTATCACAAAGAAGAAATTAATATTTATTAGCTATTTTTGAGGTTGTTAGAAATTTAGAAATTATTATATTGACTATTGGCATAATATGTATATTCATAATAATTATTGAAGGCCGAAATTGAGGGGGAGAAAATCTAATTTGAATAGAAATCCTACAAACTTGAAGCATAATTAACTGGTGAAGAAGAATATGTCTATCAAGCATAGATTTGATTGTCTTGAAGACTTCTATGATTATTATATCAGATGTGGTCACAATTATAATGAATTCTAATATGTACCAACTATGAATTATCCAAAGGATAATATAGAGACAAGATCACAAAAAATCAATGACAAAGAACAAAAACCAAAAAGAATCATTCTTAGAGTATAAAAAGGAGAATAATGTTATGAAAACTATGAAGTACGATACAACCAAGAATAATGATAAAATAAATGTTATACCAAAGTAAATGTGCTTCTAATGTGGAATAAGAGGTCATATATTGGATCCCTTTAATAATGCCATAAATACTAATTCTAATGGAAGAAAGTAGAAGTATAAAAGGAAATCAAATTTAGAAACAAATAACAGGATTGATTTGGTGCATGACTATCAATTTAATAATTATTAATAACATGAGAGGTATCTCGAAAAGCATAACACTATGATTTCTTTAGTATTGTTTGGAAGGTGAAAAATTTGAAGACATATTGCTAAAAAAATTATGACATGGTTACCTAAACAAATAGAACTAGTGAAGAACAAAGAAAAATCACTAGTGTCTTATTATGATAACAATTATACTGTGAAGAAGTCTACACAGAGGAAGACATCTAAGCAGTTACTAAAATAAGGCTTAATCATTTGTCTAGAGAATATGGAAAGGGCTTAAATTTTTGAGTAGTAATAGAAGAACAAAAGAGAATTACATTTTATTGTGACTAAGCTTATTCCATCTATGATGAAAGATGAAGAAATCAATAATTTAATGATGTACTTAAATAATAAAATTGGTAAAATTAAAGGAGTAACAATCATGATGAGTTTTCATGAATCATGAGTAGAATTGAAAGGAGTCTCTTGATTCAGAAATAATTTTCATCCCTGCTTCTCTAACTGAGAATCATTTAAGACCCATATTATTCTAGTGTATATTTTGTGTTTGTTTATTTTATGAAATGAATTGAAGGTGAGTTATATATTCCGGGGATGTTCTGAATATATAAGTGTTATAAAAATATTATGCAACATAAATGTGGTTATCTATCATGGAGTAATTTATTTCAATTGTTATAAAAATATTTCTTGAAGATCATTCATGAAGAAAATCAGTCACGATGAAGAACATGGATGAAGTTCATTTCTCTAGGGGGAGAAAATCTAAAAAACTTCTAGAGTTCAATATCTCATTTAGTGTCATTAAATATTTGATGTTCTAGTAGTGGATTTATTTTATGATTTCAAATTATAGAAATTGAAGTTTGACATTAAAGTGATTAATACATGATATTATATGAGTATCTTTTGAATAACTATTGCAAGAAGGTTTTAGTGTTGGAATCAAATTCTAAAACATTTATTAATTGATTTGTTCTCTAAATTTATCACTCTTGATTTCTACACCTGGTTATCCTATGTAAAACTAGATATAATTAATTAATGGATCATTGCTTTGTGAATAGTGATACATTTATTCTTTCAATAAGATCAATTTAAATTTCTTTTAAGTGGAATTTCTTTTGAAATAACAATATTGAATGAGAGAAGATGAAAATTATAATTGTTCAGAATGATATGAGTTTAATTCTTTCCCATACTAATATATTTGATTTTATTTTTAAGTAAGGAGGAAAAGGAAACATTGACTTTGAATGTGATATGGTTATTGACAAAAAATACCAAGGCAGATATTGATGAGCCGAATTTTTTTGAAAGTAATATTGGTGTTGTAATTGTTGTTAATATAGTTATTTGATAAAAATACCATGTGAAATTAATTGAATTTAGGATTTCTTCCATTGAATTATTTTTTAGAATCATTAATATAATGGAAATGTTGTTTTAATTTGATGAAGTTTCTCTAAATAAAAAAGTATTTTTGATGTTTTTAGAGCTTGTAATTAGTTCTTAGACTTGTGTAAATGTGCACAATGTTTATAAAAATGATTGGAATCTGAGTAATATAGTCCATGAAAAATATTGTTTATTTTTCATGAGATTTTAGAGGACGGATGAATATTTTGAGGGGTTTTTAATTATTATTTAAAGAATTTTTATTTCATTTTATTACTTAGATTTTTTATAAGCGTATTAATTTGGGTCATATAATAAAAAAAATAAACTTCAAACATGCCATGATGTCAAAGGGGTGGCCTCAACAACTACTTAGGTGGGTATCCAAGCCCCCAAGCTAGACATCGGGGTGGATCCAAGGGATTTGAATCATATGAGCACATATGGTAGAAGCATGAGCGGGTAGAGAGCCACCATGTAGGGTGACATGACAGCTGAGCAGAGAACCATGCATAGGGTGGTGCCAGGCAGGGTGGGTGATATGCAGTAATCGGTTTCTAGATTGTGGATTTTATGTCTTGTATTATAAGGGAGCATTAAACCTCATGTCGTTTCAATGTAGGACTGATATTTTGTATTCCCAAATGAATCACAATCATCTTATTTCATGATCTATTTCAATATTCCACTCAATCATCTCGTCAACATGTCGTATCCATCATTGAAGCCCATCTGAGAGTCGCATAATGTTGAGCTTCCTCCAAACAGCATTGTTTGAGGATGAAACCAAGTATTCTGATCAACATTTGATCTTTCTTAGGACTCCAATATAATCTAAATCACTCACTTGGTCTAAATATTTGGAGTCATTTTTAGGACCCATGAGCTCATATTTAACCCCAGCCTCACCTGAGAGTTATGCACATTGGGATCTCTTCAATTCATTGTCAAATAAAATAAAAACTGATACATCTGATATCTATTACTTCATTATAATGAATCCAACATGAAAAAAAATTTTGTTGATTTATTCTGCATGAGAAGGTGGAGATACAACTATCAAAAAATAGAATTGAGCTAAATATATTATTTTTGGTGGTGATGGCAATGGTTTACAATGCATATCCTGAAAATAGAATGTTTTTATGAATAAAATAATGGATCTATTTTATTCTAGAATTTTTGAGATGTTGTATATTTCTTATTAATACCTCATCCATGATCATTTGGTGTGTGTTTCTTTTATTCCATTTGAGAGTTCATCTAACATCTGTGATAAGTCTTGAAAGAGAAATAGAGAAAATCATGTTATTTGTGTTTTTAAAACAATAATTCCACGAGTTCAAGATTTTGTTTTAGTTCTGTGATTACATGAATATTTGAGTTACCATAAACTATGTTTTACAAATATGAAGCAGACATTAAGAACATTATTTTTATTTGAATAATTTAAAACCACTCTAAAGGAGGAGATATAAAGTTGTAGTGAATCATTTCATTCCTGAATATCTTATCTGTGAAGCACATGGAATTGCACTGCAAGTGTATCTTGTGTTTTTCTAAATGTATACTAAGACACCATATATTGTTTATCCAAAGGTGAAGAGGACCATTGTAGTTTTATCTGGATGAATTAAGATACCATGTAATTTTATTGAAAACTGATTCTCTCACAAACAATCATTCTCTATAACTGATATACTTGTGAACTACTATTTCAGCAATGGTTTTATGTACCATTCTTCATTCTAGTGTATGAAACGTGTACACATAATTTATTTCATTTACATGAATATAGAAATAGTCTTGTGTATTATTTTTTGAGTATAGTGTAGTTTATAACAGTGAAAACTTTTTTTGAGCATAAATGATTAGTTCTTACAAGGAAGAAAAGCAATAAACATAATTTTGGGTGTGTTTAAGAGTTTATGTACAAGCACATGCCTGATTTCCATGTTTAAAACCTAGGTGGTGTGTGTGTGTGAGTGTTTGTAATAGAGTTTTGAGAAAGAAGATTCAAAACAGTGCATACCTATTATTATTTATGCAATTGGCAGTGTATAAAATGCATGATATATGAAAAATTAATGTATAAAGATGATGTAAATATAGAACGAAATACTCATGAGGTAAATTAATTAGTAAATGAATAGTGTTTTTTCATGTGGATAGAAATACTATAATCAAGTACTGTATAAGAAGTATGTGTATTTTCATCCATATAAAAATAATGCATGCATACAATTAAGTAGATCTTGTATTGATCTTTACATGCATCAGGTACGTGTAATATACATTACAAGATAATGTTTAAATGTATTTTTCAGATTGATGTTTAATAATTAAATTAGAAGGAAGCTTGTAGTACATTGAGGAATCTTCAATTGTACATTCTTATATTTCAATATCATGAAGTGGAATATATATCATCACAATTATGATGTGTATAATGATCCGACTAGCATAGTATTTTTGATTTCATTATTTTGTAGTCAGAGAGTTTAAGTTGAAGAGATAATGGGAAGAAATAATTTATTCTCAAAGGATTAAAGAGGATGATCATTTTTGTGTTACAGTGTAATCTTTATGATATTGTGATCTTTCCAATTATGTTAGTGTTATGATTCTAAACACTGGTGAGATTCTAGTAAAAAGAATGCTAGTGGGATACTAGTTTAATATGAGAAAAGGTTCATAGCTATCCACCATGGTTTCAGGATGATACCTAACCAACCCACTTGTAATTGTTGATTGATTTCTTAGTGTTTAATCTATGCCACATATCATCCTGAACACAGAAACGGCTTAGTCACCCACATCGGGGGTGATCCTTATAAAAATATGGTATTTTTTCATTCATTTACTTTCTTCCATGAATTTGGTATAATTAGTTTTGTTAAAAAAGAAGATAAATTCACTCTAACAAGTTCATGGGTTCAAATTATTATTTTGAATGAGAAAAAAATGAAAATTGATAAAAAAAACTTGGGTACACTAAATCACCCCCACCCTCAGTGTACCTACATGATCCACTTGCCACATCACTCAATACTTGTAATGTTTTCTATTCATCTAGGTGTAAGGACAATGAGATTTATCGTGGTAGTTAGTTTTATCCTGACATGGTCTTAAATTAAGAGAAATAAGATACTACTAAGAAGATGAGATATTTCCCACTGAAAATGAGGCTAAAGAAATTATTCATGCCAGCTAAAATTTTTAAACTGATGACATGGAATTCAAATAGAAACAACGTGGTTGATAAATTAACTCACCTCGTAGATTCATTAGAATGTAAAATATTTGATCAAATACAACCTAGGTTTTCCTAATATGGTCGTAATGTTCGACAGGGTTTTTCAATTGATGGTTTTAAGCCATACAGTTCCATGGCTGGTGTGACACATAATACATGGCTAGTGGTTTTAGTTCCATACAATCTTACCTTGTAGGTATGTATGAAGCAAGAATTTTTGTTAATTTTGACTCTAATTGAAGGAATGAGAGGTCCTGACAATAAAATCAATGTTTAAATGCATCTATTAATTGATGAAATATTAGGATTTGGGGAAAATTGTGTAACAACTTTGGACTTAGAGGGTAATGAAATTTGTAGAATTTATTCCATTTTAGTATGTATAATTTATGACCCCAAAGAGTATGATAACTTATAATTTTGGAGTACAAAGAAAGAATTTACCTATCCATATTGTAATAAATCTAATAAATTTATATGGATCAGGCATTGTATAAATTGGTAATTCCTTATTCATAGAAACTTTCATCCTCTATTGAATAGTTTATGAAAATATAGTGTGTTGTTTGATGGAAATAAGGAGCATGGAACATCACCAAAAATAACATATATGATTCAAATTCTTTCACATGTTGAGCAAGAAAACATTATCATAATGTTTGATTTTCATCATATATTGGATCTTGCATTGCCTTCTATCCTGGATACAAATAGACAATGCAGTCATAATTGGAAGAAGCAGGGTATTTTCATTGAATTTCCATAATAGAAATATAATATTTAAATACATAATTTGAATATGATTCTTATTGAAAAAAAAGTTAATGATAACATATTGCTCACTATTTTAGTAATCTAGGGGAAATAAAAGGACAATTATAAGGCTCGACATGATTTTAAAGAAATGGAATTAAGAAAACCTTTACATTTATAGTTTGGTGATGGTAATCTGGCTAACATGTCTGATGCACTCTACACAATGAGTTAAAAAGAGAAACATTTATATCAATTTTTAAAACCATCATGCTTCATGATGGTTATTATTCTAATATTTACAAAAATTTCAATATGACTAGAATTACATTGTAGGGAATTAAAAGTCACAATAATCATGTTATACTTCAATATTTTTTCCCAATTATAATTTCATTATTTTTTACCTAGCCATGTTGTTGACTCATTGATTGTTGTTTCTAGTTTTTTTAGATAGTTCAATGCAAGGAATATCCACAGGAGTCATTTGAAAAAGAAGTAGGATAAAATTTTTCTTCCACTATTCCACCTATAGAAACTATTTCAACCGTATTTTTTCATAAAATAGTTCACTTGACTGTGCATTATACAGATGAGGTCATTATTGGCAGCCTCATACAATTCTGGTGGATATATCCAATAGAGAAATACATTAATACATTGTAATGGTACATACACATGAAATCTTGTCCAGATGATAAAATTATCAATGGATATTTGATGGATGAGTTCACTAATTTTTGTGATTAGTATATGATGAGGTTGAAAAAATGTAAGATAAACCCTCCCGGATTGAAAAAGGTCCAATAGGAGAAGGGATAAAGTTTGTTATGCATGATGATGAGTGGGTTCAATCTCATTGATACATGCTATTCAACACTCCATCAATTATGTTATTGATAGAGTAAGTTTCATAGTTGATCAATTATGTCTTATGTTTCTATATGTAATTGATTACTTAACTATTATTATGTTGTAATTTAGGATTCATATATCTAATTTGAAATGAAAAAGGTCCCATGCAACTAACCATTATATCCAAGAACATCATTTCCACACTTTTTCATGAGTGGTTCAAGACTCAAGTCTGTATAAATAATTGATTTAATATTTTTATAATGAAACCGAGTTATATTTTGACAAGACTTTATCTATTTAATTATGTGAAAGTTATAGATTCACAAGATATTTTATTAAAGTTCTCATACTATGAGAAAAGAACTCAACCAACTAGATAATTGCATATTTATTACTACTATTCACTACAAGTATTTGGATGCTAACATATTTTGATTCTGAATTAGCGATGTTGATGTGAACCAAGTAATGTAGAAGAGTGGTATTGGTTGTTCGTCTATTGATGTAGGTTATTATTATGGATTTTTGAAAGATATTATTGAGGTTATTTATATTTGTGGACTAAATAATATATTGTTATGGTGTTATTGGGTCGATCTAGTTTTTGAAATCAAAGTTGACAATTTCTAATTTACATTCATAAATATTAACAATATGGTATATAAAGATGATCAAGTAAGAAATAATCCCTTCGTACTATAACATAGGTAGAGAATGTTTACATTATTGTAAATGATTGTAATTCGAAATTTTGGGTAAAAATTTATAGAAGATGTGATTTTATGATTGATTAAGAGTAACTAAGTGTTTTCACCCTTCCTAATTGAGAACATGACCAAAACACTATAACTGTAAGAGAAGACGATATGCAATGGCCTATTGAGATAGTTGAAGGAGATTCGGTGGACATGTATGATCAGTGAAAGATTACAACTTTTTGTCTACATTACCATAATAAAAAAGTATGAATTATATGTATAAAAAATTATTTATTTAACTGTATATTTTATTAATGTAGGTATGTCACAGGGTGGTCAAAATGGTTCACCTGATGTCTTTGGTATTTATGTTTTCATTTATTATAATTAATTTATTGTAAATTTCTTTAAGTATATTCCCCTAAATGTTTCTAATTTTAAATGAAAAATTATATTATGTCTAATTTCATTATTAATTTATGTTTATCGGGATATGGTGTATCTTCTAATATATGTAGGGTTCTTAGTAAATGGGATCTATCATGTTACTCTGAAGCCTGGTTGATGTGTTACTTGATAAAACATTTCATCCAATAAGAGAAGGTGAGATTTTAGTGATTCATCATTTGGGCCTTATGATATGAGACCCACAAATATTTTAGTTCAATACTAAAGAGTCTAATTCATTCCCTGTGGATACTATTGATATATTATGGAGGGAGGTTTAGGTAAATTTAATGTTTAATTATTAATGAAATTATTTTTATTATTATTATAGCAACTGGATCTTTTTTAACAGTATAATTTTACATCCTATTTATATGAATTCCAAGTAGTATGTATCACCAAATAACAAAATTTATGGAATAATTACACGCTATTGGGACAGAGAGATCACTGGATTCCATTTGCAGCTATGCCATACATTCTACAATGAGTCCCTTTGGGCAGTATTCTCATGTAGTTCCAGGAGTCGGTTGTATTTTGATTGAGAGCGGCAATGATGGAAAAATTTAATGCATTTAATCCATAAATGAATATGATTTTTCATTTTTATATTATGTGAATTTGTTGAATATCGACTGATTCTGATAGTTATTCATGTAATTGAGTGATGCAAGACACACCTTCCAAATTCAGTACTCGAAACCTGTCACAACCTAGACATGATGTAATTTTAGAATTCATTGTTCATTGAATATAAATATGTATTTGGTGGAAACCTTTATGATAGTTACACTAGTGAGGTGGGATGACCGATCAGATGTTGATATGGGTGAGGACTTGTTGGCATGTGATCCTAATGTTTTGGGCATTATATTGAGAATAAAATTTAATAAAAAATGTATTTTCTATTTCATAGAAATTATTAAAATTTTTTCATTAATTTATTATGTATATTCAAAAGGATTAGTTTGAATTCATGTTAGTATATCTTCCAAACGAGCAACGTCATAGTACAATGTCTAGAGATGAGATATTTTAGCATGTCGTGGGGTCTGACGATCATGATTATTCATTGAATTATGAAAATAATCTCCTGTGCTGTTCAGATGATATAATAGAGGCAATTGGTGTATACAAAGATTCAAGGATACACACAGAGTGTCACGACTCAACCCAACGGGGCTCGAGCCGTGACTCCCCAAGCCCACCTCCAATAGGCCAGGAGCTAGCGTCTAGTGCCGAGTAGGCTATCACACACATGGGAGGCATAACCTAAGGTACCTATACACATGCACCCACATACACCTCCATGCAATAGTGAAAAGATATAGAAAACTAAAACGTAAAAGTATGCATATAACTATCCCACAACCAGAGTACAACAGAAGTACAAGAGGCAAAAACAAGTCCCACCAAAAGAAAACTACAAAAGTGTCCAACCTGCTCAGAAGGAGGGAGAACACTGCCAAAACACCTGCCAGTAAGATCCTTGGCACAACTACGGTAAAAACCCCGGTCAAACCCGCTCACTAAGATCCGCTTGCTCCGGGTCCTCCTGGGACTCCGTCGAAAGGCCTGTGGTTTGCACAGAACAAAAACATGTGCGGGAAAAGCCCGTGAAGGGGTGAGTATAACAATACTAAGTAGGCACCCGAAAAACCCAAAACAGAAGAGAGAAACTGAAAGGTAACAGTCCGCTCATACCATCCAGAGGGAACCCAGACAAGAGAGAAACTCCATCTCGTGACAATAATCAGCTAAACACAACTAGTCAGCTCAATCCAGGTGTATGCCCATACATACATCTTGAACTATAAATATATACTTAGCTCACGCAGTAAGCCACATGAGGTACTGACTTCATCACCTGAAACAGTTCAAAACCAGGAGAGCACACTCCATGATCACTGTCATCCCATATAACACTCTTCTGAGAGATGCACTACATCAGGTTTCACACAAACACCCAGACGCTTACCCAAGAGATCATGCTCCTCGGATATCGTCACTGAGGAAACCACACTAAAACAAAAAAATACACAAAACTTCACAAATATGGGATCACTCCTAGGGTCCGCTAGGGGCTTCTAGAACCCACACCGGTATACGAATATCTCACAAATAGGGGATCACTCCCAGGGTCCACTGGGGGATACCACAACCCGATCAGGTGTTTGTAGAGCTCACAGATAGGGGATCACACCCAGGATCTGCTGGGGGATACCACAACCCGATATGGCACTCGATAGAAGAACTTCACTCAGATAGAGGATCGTCACCCATATAAAGGTATTCATGACGATATTGGAACCCTATCTGGTATGAATCGTGATGTAGGGGATCAAACAGACGATGCTGCAACCCTACAGAAACCATGCGCTGATTAGGGGATCACATAACCAATGATACCGCAACTCTACTATAATCCTCATGCAGAGTAGGGGATCGTACTCCCGACGATACCACAACCCTACTGCGCACGACCCACCATGTAGGGGATTATATTTCTGATGATGCCACAAACCCAATGGGATTAATCTGCTAGATAAGGGATCGTCACCCATGGTTAAATGGTCATAGCGATACCAAGAACTTGATCTATGGAGATTCTAGAGGATCCCACTCTAGTCCCACCGCAGGGATGCCACAACTCTAACAGATTAAACATCCCATCGAGAGGATCACAAGCCTAGACTAGGGTTATGATGTTGCGCGAACCCTCGTAGGAACGAACCAAGGGAGTACCCTCAACCACTGCTGGTCCCAACATCGCTAACCTGAGAAACCTGACACAACGCCACCCCATGCACCTCCAAGGCTGATACCGAGGCCACCATCACGATCCACGCAGGAAAACACACAGGATAGGCTATTTAATCACCCGAAACAGACAACTGGTAAAAAATGCACTATTGATCGAAGCCATCTCAGGTGGGGCCCACACCTCGATCCCAAAACTCATTGAACGGATTGCACCATTGTGATGCTCTCAGAAAAACACGAAGGATTGACTATTAATCTGCCAAAATCGGACTCCTGATACGAAACTTGCATTTCTCTACAAATGCCAAAACCCGGCCTCGTGGGGCCCACTCCCCAAACTTAGTCCCAATACCTGTAAACCCTTAAGAAAAGTCTTCCGTATCATCAGGGTCTCAATTCCACTGATGACACATCAATTGGATGCTCTGGGAAAAAGATACAGCAACCCGAAGTCAAATAATAATAAAATATCAGTATTTTATTCAACGTTTCAAGATCCTGGGGCTTTATCCCAAACCTTAAAAATCCCTAACCCACACCAAATGTTTTGAATCATTGCCAGGGTCACGTCACTATAGATGGCACACAAATATGATCTCTGAATTGCATGAAATGGGGGTTTTAAAACCCCCGTGTGTTAAAAAGGTGTCGGACCGGCTCGTGTCGGCCGGCCCGCCGTGGCCGGCTGCCCTCCGCCGCGCTGCGGCCCGCGCCGCCGTGGGACCGCGGATCCGACGTGCTGGCATGGTGCACTGCCTCACTTCAGGCGGCTGCCACCGCCTTGCCACGCCGGCCCGCCGCTCGCCGACGTCGGTGCCACCGCGCTGGTGCTGCGTCGGTGAGTCTTCTGCGGTCTGTCGGGACCACCCTGGCGGTCCGTTTTTCGATCCCGAGGCATCTAGACGACCTTGGGGACTGATCATCACTACTACGATGAAAAATCGAAGAAAATCATAGTATAAATGAGATCGGGGGATTAAAACTCAAACCGCCTACCTCACGGGCGAAACACCGATGTTCTGTCTTAGATCCGTGCTCCAAAGCTCCCGCTGCATGATCCTGGAACGTCCGCCTTCGAAATATGCCATCAATTCGCCATAGGAAGTGGAGGAGAAGGAGGAGTAAGGAGGATGATTTCCTCCTATGCGCACAACACATCCCAAGGGGGTGGGGAGGAGGAAAAGGTCTTTATTTTTTAAAAAATATCTCTGGCTCCCGACGCGCCTCCGCCCAATGCCCGATGCAGACAAAAGTAAGGTCACCCTAAGGGTTAACACGCCAGTTTCCATGCAACGACGAACTCAGATTTTCGATCTGAGACTTGGTTCAGATGTTATTCTAGCCAACACTTGTAAATAAACTTTTCCATTTATTTATGGAAATTTCCCTGGTGTCGTTTTCCACTGAAGACCCATGCCCGCAAAGTTTACGCCTCACATAGGGTAAACGACACATTCTAGATGCAAACATACCCTTAGATTCATGTTCTAAGACACTATTTAGGAGATATCACTCCCTTGAAATATTCATAGTATAAAAATACTTAATATTTTTTCTAAAATTAATTCCGGGCACATTGGGTCTCGGAATCACACCCCGTCTTCGCGCCTAGCTCTGGAATTATTTTTAGAAATATTCCAAAGTCTGGCAGTGAGAAAAACCTATTTGCTACATCCTCCCCCCTTATAACTTTTCATCCATGAAAATCCATAAGTACAAGGAAAGTGACTGGACTCTAAACTGGGTCTCCCATGCCAGCGAGTTCACCAACAAACACCCATGACCAAACACATAAGTAAGAGAGACTCATCCACCACACCTCAACACTATCGGTTTTGGGTGGCACTAACTTGCCCGCACGATTTTAATCGCGTCAAAAAAATGTGTCTCATTAGAAGAAAGATCTCTCTTCCTTATGAATTCGAATCATGCTGAAGAACACCCACTTAGGGTCTTACCAACGCCGTGGACAAAACTCGAGCAAGCAACGGAAAGGGAAGAGTAACGCTACACAGTGTCTATCAAACTACTGCAGAAAGTAGAAAGGACACAAGGCGTACCTGTATCCAACCGCAGAGCCTATGGGTCAACAGACTCTAGGGGATGTAGATGTCCTCGCCCTCGGCCACCAGCTCCTTGTGCTTGGCGTGGACCTCCTGGGGGTGGGGGTGGTGGTAACTGATACCGCCTACCACCTCCTGCTGCTGCACCAGCTCCATCGCCACGTTCTCCGCACTGCGGACCACCTTGCTCAAGACGCTTCCTCTACCAAGGTGTTCCATTGACCGAATCCCTCTCAACAACACGTCAGGTCAAAAAATCTCTAGCAATATTTCCCCGACAGTCGCAAGCATAACACCGCCTCTCTTGTAGCTGACCAAAACTAGCATGCGATCCATGTGAGCCCTGGGCCTCAGATCCACCATCCCGGGGTCGCATCCTGAAATATCGGCCATGTCCAGACCCATGAATCTTCCATCATCTACCAAATGCTTATTTCTCTGCTCCCGCGTGCCCAACACTAACAGGGGGATCTACTCATCCAGAAAGCTCTCCACCACCAACGCTCGCTCCAGCACTCCAGCATAGGTGGGTAGGCACAAGGAAACCACACCTGCTCGGATGTCCCTATGTAAGCCCTGGTAGAAGGTACGTTCTCTAATGAACGGGTCTAGATACATATCAAAGGAGTAGCATCACAGGTCTATAAACCTCATTGAGTACTCCGATATTGTCATGTCCTCCTGCCGAAGATGCAAAAGCTCCTGTATCCGCACTGACCTCAGCGTTACCAGATATAACTCTTCCCTGAAAATCCGCTCAAACTCTACCCACGTGAGCATCTACTTATCATGGGACTGTGTCACTAGGATCTACCATCACCCATCTGAACTATGCAGAAGGCTCTCCGCTAGGACCACCATCTGATCTGGGGGTGTCCTCACCAGGCGGAAAACTCAGGTGACTGCCTCAAGCCAGTCATCAGCTGCCTGAGGGTTTGGATCACCTAGAAACCTCAGAAGTTGCTGATAAAACCCTATTTTATTGATCATAAATGATATAATTCCCTCACATTGTGTTAAATATGTTTAATTAGAAAGTATTTGGGTTTAGATCATTCATTTGAATATTTGATGAAAACTCCAATTTTACCCTTTCAAAATCACTGTAGTATTTCAATCATAAATATTTTTATTTGAATTATTTGAACTTAATATTTTTTAACTGCGTTCCTTACTTCATGAAATACAACTTTTATTCATGAAAATAGATAAAATAAATGCATTTGGATGGAGTAATTGTTCCATAATGTTAAAGGTGGGATGGACACGCCAGAATGGAGAAGCTTCTATATTTCGGCCATAACACCTTTATCTGGGCCTGTATTGAGCCAAAATGTTTAGAGGATATAGAGGACCCATATACTCACATATGATCCTTCTGGAAGTCCGTCCAATTTACGCATTTTGGTGGTCAAATGGGCGGTGAAGTTTGGCATAAAATATTTGTCTGAGATTCCCCATTCAAACTTGAAACCACTTTGAACCTAGCCTCCCCACCACTCTATAAATTGGTGTTTTTATAAATTGGTGGGGTTGGGACGTGAATTGGGAAGTTTAGGTCATGGGAGAAGTGGATCCACTCCAATTATCCAACCATTTTAATAAGGGTATCTCTTGAAGCAAGGATCCCTTCGACGAAACCTTCTCTTTATCCTTCGTGTTGTAATGCTTTTGTTTGTGTAATAAACTTCTTTAGTATTCTTTTATTTATTCTATTTTCTTTTGTTTTGTTTAAATTTATTCTTCTCTTAATATTCCTCTTTGGGGTGGAATTCTTGAGTAGAAGCGTTATTGGTATATACCCATTATAAACCTTTGCACATGAAAAACACTTCTACGATGATTACGCCACCCATGGAAGAGTAGTCTTTTAGTAATCGATCTATCTTCTAACCTCTTCATTTAATTATTTTGAATCATTGAGATACTGTAATTCATTTAATATAACCCATTAATTGTGTTTCTAAATTATATGAAACTAAGAAAGCAATTGAACAATTAACACAAAAACACGCGAGGTCGAGATTTTGTGTAAATTGTGAGAGCGCGATCTTAATCGGTAATACAAGACCACATGGGATAAATTTGTAGAGTTAAAATATAATCCCTAAACACAATTCATCCTCATTTCCGGAATTCATATGTTCTCTAATTAACCACTGACCATAATCTAACCTTAGAACAACAATCAATGCAGGGTGTTGCGATTGCGTGTTCCGAAGCTAGCCTAGGGTTTAAGTAATTTCATCTTTGTGGTTAAGTTAACTCTCTTAGGGTTCGAGGGTTAAAAAATTAGGGGATAATAACTAAGTGTATGTTAATTTAAATGATAATGATAAATAATTTATTTAATAGGTAGAGTTAGATTGATTACGCCTTTTAAAATATTTTCTAAAAAAACATCTTCTTGTTGTTTCTTTTTAATCAAACTTCATTTCAAAATTATAAACAAAAAAATGAAATCTTCTTCCAGTAAACTTCTTAATGTTTTATAAAAGATAAAGAACAACACCCATACTTTCAAGTAGTGTTTTAATTATATTCTATTTTACTTTTTCAATACCTTTAATAAGTTGTTAAATTCACTTCCTCCTTTGAGAGACGACCTTGGTCAGCCACTTTGCTGCACCTAAGTACCCCAAAATCACACTAATCATTTGAGGGCACCCACGACAGCGCTCTTCCAAATTGGAACCATTTCTAGGGAGGCAAGTAATTATTTCAACAAATTAGATGTATTTATTTTATTGTACATTTTATTCTCTTCCTCTCTTCTTTCTTCCTTCTTTTCCCAATCTGATTTCTATTTTCTTCTTCTTCTTTTATTTTTTTCTACTTCCTTTTGGACCATCAACTCAAACTTATAATTTTTATTTTACTATGGTACACTTTCCTTATTTTCATCTTTTATTGATTTATGACATGAACTAATCTCGAGGATCTCTTAGATCTTGACCATGAGATTGAATGTAGCCTTTGAGCTCGAATCAGACATTCTCAGTCTATGGGAAGTTTCAACATTCAACCAGTTGGAGAATTACTCCAATATCAGAAAATTGAAATTGGAAGCAATTCAAATTCAACCATAAAACAAGAAACAATGGCTGAAAATAATGTAAATGAACATTAATAGAACCATTCGAGAATTGGATGAACCTGATATTAACTATCAACCAAATTGTATTGTGTACCCAAATCTCGAATCAGACTTTGAACTAAAATCTGGGTTAATTCACTTACTTCCAAAGTTTCATGGCCTCTCTAGTGAGGATCCCAATAAAAATTTGAAAGAATTTAATGTGGTTTTCTCAACCCTAAAACCTAGAAATTTCTCTAAAGATCAAATCAAACTAAGAGCATTCTCATTCTCACTTGATGGAGTTATGAAAGACTGGATGTATTATTTACAACCCGAATATGTAACTTGTTGGAACGATTTGAAACGTCTTTTATTATAGATATTTTTTCTAGCATCGAGGACCACTTCCATTCGTAAGGAGATCTCAAGGATCAAGAAATCACAAGGGGAGACAATGTATGAGTATTGGGAGCGATTCAAGAAGTTGTGTGCAAGTTGCCCACATCACCAAATCAGTGAGAAACTCCTCATTCAGTACTTCTATGAAGGAATCACACCTATGGAGAGGAGCATGGTGTATGCCGTAGTAGGAGGGGAATTGGTAGACAAGACACCAGTAACCACATGTGAATTGATCGACAAGATGGCCCAAAACTCCCAACAATTTGGAGATAGAGGTACACCACATGTCAGGGGAGTACATCAGGTAAGTCCTTCTTCTCTTGAAATTCATTTGATTGATACCAAGTTGGAATAATTGACCACTATGGTGAGGCAGATTGCTTTGTCTCAAAATACATCCCAACCCCCTCCTTTAAGGCCTTGTGGTATTTGCACTGAGACAAACCACCCAAATGACTGTTGCCCACAACTCCAAGAAACAGAAGATTGTGCAGTAGTGTTCCCTGGGAGACCATATTAGTAGCAACAACAACAACCGTATCCCCAAAAGAAGTTTGATCCAACATACAACCAAGGGTGGAAGGATCAATCAGACATGAGGTATGGCTCTGGGAAACAATAAAGGCCTCCTTTTCAACCAAACTTCCAGCTGCCTCTACCTTACCAACAAGGTTTCCAACAACCCCAAAGGAGATTCGAAGCTCAAACATCAACAAGTCAGCAATAAGGGAATCTAAGAAACAAGGTAGACTCTAACATTGATGATCTTTTGAAAAAAATTGTTCTTAATCAACAGAATGAGCTGAAGATTCAAGGTTCAGAGTTGAGGGAGTTGAAGACTCAAATGAGCCAGATTGCCACTGCCCTCCATGAAATAGTAAGTAAGAATTCTGGAAATCATCCTTCCCAACCCACTCCAAATCCAAAGGGGAATATTAGTGCCATCACATTGAGAAGTGGGAAGAAAATGAATGATACATATGCACCTACCATTCCACCTGGATTCAACTAAACTCCAAAGAAGCCACATTCCATACCAACTGATGAGCAATCCAAGGAGAAAGATAAAGGTAAGAAAACGATTGATGATGTTCCTCCTAAACCCCTTCCTTTTCCAAATAGGGTTGTTCAAACCAAGAAGATAGCAGAAGAAGCGATGCAAAAATAGGTTTTGGACACATTCAAGCGTGTTGAGATCAACATCCCTCTACTTGAAGCCATCAAAAAAATCCCAATGTATGCCAAATTCTTAAAAGAAATCTACACCAATCGAAGAGGGCTCAAGGGAAATGAGAGGATAAATCTTAGAAGGAATGTGTCAGCACTCATTACACCAACTCTAGTAATGCCAACAAAGTGCAAGGATCCAGGGACATTCACCATCCCATGCACCATAGGGGAGTTTCACTTTTCTGATGCACTTTGTGATTTGGGAGCTTCCATAAATGTGATGCCTCACTCTGTATTCTATTCTTTACAGGTTGGTGAGATGAAGCCGACGAGAGTAGTGGTGTAATTAGAGAATAGATCTACGACATATCCAGCAGGAGTCCTTGAGGATGTACTTGTCCGGGTAAGAGACAAGATCTTTCCAGTATAATTCTATGTGCTCAACACGGAGGATGATAAGGTAAGTTTTCATGCCCCCATTTTCTTAGGTATGACCTTCCTTAAAACTGAAAAAACTATCATAAATGTCAATGAGGGTACACTTTCCATGGAATTTGGGGATGAAGTTGTGATATTTAATGTTATAGATTCCATGAAGTACCCCTCAGAGGATCATTCTGCATTTTTTACCTCCCATTTTGAACCACCAAGTAAAAACACCATGGAATTGGATTGTCCTATGCTTAGAGAGATTATGAGTATTGGTTCTAGTTTGATGTCTAAGAGTACTTCCACACCTGTTTCTAAGGAACAAGACTCTCTAAGATTTGATTTTGAAATGGAGTCATATTTTGATTTTGATCATGTGAACTCTGATTATGACATGGCTGTAGAGTATGCTGATGGATTTGATGCTTTATTCTTTGATTTTGATGATGTATATTCTGATACTGATGCTCTTTGTGCACATATTTCAGTTCCTTCTATGTCTCCATCCATACACCACCCCCCTACATTGGAACTCAATCCATTGACACCAAATCTCAAATACTCATACATGTTAAGTGGTGAGAAATTACCTATTATCATTAATAACAATATCCCTTTTGAACATGAAGAAAAACTATTGAATCTTTTGAGGGAGAACATTAGGGAAATCGGGTGGACCTTGAGTGACATATCAGGTATTAGCCCCTCCATTTACATGCATAGGATTCTTTCAGAGGATGGGGATAAACCGGTGAGACAACCACAAAGGAGACTCAATCCAACCATTCTATAGGTTGTTAAAAAAGAGGTTGAAAAATTTCTCGAGGCAGGTATAATCTATCCCATTTTAGATTCTCAGTGGGTAAGTCCTATTCAGATTGTGCCTATGAAAAGTAGTGTTACTATTGTTAAAAACGAGAAAGATGAGTTAGTTCCAATGATGGTACAAAATAGTTGGCGTGTTTGTATTGATTATAGGAAACTAAATCATTCCACTCACAAATACCATTTCCCCCTCCCATTTATTGATCAGATGCTTGAGAGACTAGCTGGGAATACACACTATTGTTTATTGGATGGATTTTCTGGATATTTTCAGGTTCCTATAGCTCCGAAGGATCAAGAGAATACTACATTCACCTATCCCTTTGGCACATTTGCCTACCGGAGGATGCCATTTGGACTTTGCAACGCCCCAGGTACCTTCCAGAGATGCATGGTGAGTATTTTTCCTGATTTTATTGAGACCTGCATGGAGGTATTTATGGATGATTTTACAGTTTATGGATCCTCATTTGATGAATGTCTCTCTAGTTTGGGTGATGTGTTGCATCATTGTATTGAGAAGAATCTGGTCTTAAATTTTGAAAAATGTCATTTCATGGTTGAAAAGGAAATTATCTTAGGTCATATAGTCTCACAACATGGCATTGAAGTTGATAAATCTAAGGTAGAAATTATTTCATCCTTTCCATATCCTACATGTGTGCGTGATGTTCGATCATTCCTTAGACATGCTGGATTTTATCGATGCTTCATCAGAGATTTTAGTAAGATCGCTCTACCCTTATCTCGATTGCTTCAAAAAGATATTGACTTCAATTTTGATGATTCATGTAGGGTATTTTTTGATGATCTAGAGAAGTGTCTGACCACTCCACCGATCATACAGCCCCCGCGGTGGGACCTTCCATTTGAGCTTATGTATGATGCGTCCAAATTTGAGGTTGGAGCTGTCTTATCTCAGAGGGTAGAGGGAAGTTCACATGTGATTTCGTATGCATCAAGGATGTTGGATTCTGTCCAATCAAACTACACCACAATAGAACATGAGTTTCTTGCTGTTATATTTACTTTAGATAAATTTCATTCATATTTATTGGGATCTAAAGTAGTTGTTTTTTCTGACCATGTAGCTTTGAGGTACCTCCTAAAGAAGCAAGATGCAAAGCCACAACTTATCCGTTGGATGATCCTTCTTCAAGAGTTAGACATCGAGATAAAGGAAAATAAGGGGTCAGAGAATTTGGTGGCAGACCACATGAGTAGGCTTACTCACACACCAGAGGGTGACACCTTAGACTAAGTACCACTTCACGACACTTTCCCCGATGAGCATCTCTATACCATCTCAGGTACGCATCCTTGGTATGCTGATTTAGTTAATTACATTGTTTCCTCTGAAATCCCAGCAAATTTAAAGAAGCAAAAAGTCCAAAAATTAAAAAGTGAGTCCAGGTTTTATGTGTGGGATGATCATTACCTCTGGTGCATGTGTAGTGACCATGTCATTAGGAGGTGTGTTCCTGATCTTGAGTTTGAGTCTATTTTGTATTTCTATCATACACTTGCTTGTGGTGGAAACTTTTTACCCCAATGGACAGCTAGGAATGTTTTGGACTATGGATTATATTTGCCTAGCTTATTCCATGATTCCCATGTGTTTTGTAAGTAATTTTCTTGTTTCCAACACATTGAGAACATTTGTGGGAGACATGAGAGGCCCCAACAACCCATAATATTCTGTGAGATTTTTGATGTATAGGGTATTGATTTTATGGTTCCTTTTCCTAGTTCATTTGGATTTTTGTATATTTTGGTTTCTGTTGATTATGTGAGTAAATGGGTGGAGGCCAAGGCCACAAGGACTGACAATTCTCATGTTGTAGTGGATCTTTTCAAGGCTCAAATTTTCTGCAGGTTTGGAGTACCAAAGGCCATCATCAGTGACCAAGGGACACACTTCTGCAATCGGAATTTGTCCTCCCTACTTCAAAAGTATGGGGTGACACACAAAACATCAACACCATACCACCCCCAAACAAATGGCTAGGCTGAGGTTTCAAATAGGGGATTGAAGGAAATTTTGGAGAAAATTGTGCATCCAAATAGGAAAGATTGGAGCAGGTGCTTGGATGATTCCTTGTGGGCTTATAGGATAGAATATAAGACACTCATTGGTATGTACCCATTTCGGATTGTTTTTGGGAAAGCATGTCATCTCCCTGTGGAAGTTGAGAATCAGGCTTATTGGGCTATAAAGAAATGCAACATGGATTTGTCCCAAGCTAGAATCCAAAGGAAGCTGCAAATTCAAGATCTTGAGGAGATTCTATTGTCTTCATATGAGAACTCAAGACTCTACAAGGAATGATCAAAAGCATTTCATGATAAAATGATCTAGAAAAGGGAGTTTCATGTTGGAGAGAAAGTCCTTCTCTATAGTTCACGACTGAAGCTGATGCCTGGTAAGTTGTGTTCCATATGGTTAGGGCCTTATATTGTCTCTAATGTTTTTCCTTATGGTGTAGTGGAGATCACACAAGAGGACACTGAAAGGAGATTTATAGTCAATGGGAAATGTTTGAAGAGATACATTGAGGGACTTCTTACTGATGTAGTGGATTTTATCACACTGCATGACCCCATCATCACTTGAGAACATCAGGCTATTCCTAACCCCTTCAATTTTATATTATTTGTCCTATTTATAAATTATGCATTTCATGTACATATATCATCTCATGGGTTCACATTGAGGACACTGAAATATTTTAAGTGTGGGGGAGGGAACCCTTTAGTTTAGTAATTTCAATTGTTTTCCTGTTTAAAAAAACAAAACAAAACAAAATTGGGTGTTTTTTAAATTGTGTGTTTTTATTTTTCAATTTTCTTTGTGTTTTTGAAATTTTTGAGCTGAAATGATTCTCATCACAATTTTTAAATGCATATCAATGAGTGAAACGATTTATCCCATGAAACTGAGCTTAAATGAATGATGAAAATGACTTTGTTTCAAGTTCAAATATTGAGTAATTTTATGAAAAGTACATTGAATTTTGAATCCCATGCCACATCTCACTGTCTTTATATTTGAAACCACATTCCTGTGAGGCTTCTAAACCATTATTTTTATATTCTTTACATTCACCTCAATTTTTGAGAGAACCAAACCATGCTTGATTTAACCAGAATTTTATCTATTCTTATCAAAACTTGAGGGTTTGTGGTACTTATGTTTAAACGATTGAGGCATTTGTTTGGTATTAAAGCACCTATTTCAAAGAAACTTTTTTTATAATGGCCTACCTTGAAAATATAATCCTTGTATCCCTTAGAAGCCATGTACATCCTGTTAGGTTAGCCACATTACAAGCCAATTTTCCCTATCCAACCAACTCTTGAAGTGAAATTGCATAATCTAGTTGAGTTTAAGTGTGGGGGAATCTATCTTGTGTTGTGCTACAACATTCTGTGATACTTTGGGTGGAAAATTAAATTCTAAAGAGATGTGTTTGCTGTTGAAGAAAGTCATTATATTGAAAGTTGTGCCTTTTCTGGAGCTTTCATGACAAGTGAAGCTGTGCCTTTTCTAGAGCTTCTAATTGAGGTGGAAAGCTGTGCCTATCTGGAGCTTTCAAGAAAATAAGATTTGAGAAGATTGAAATTTTTTAATACTGAAATGATGAATGGTGTAAAATCTCCATGAATTTTCATGATTATGGAGCTAAATTGATACTATGGGTATTGAGGAGAAGACAATATTTAAGTGAAAATTAGATTAATACAATTTTTCTTCAAAAAGAGTAAAGCCCTCCTCATTCAGCCTCAGAATTTTTCACACCTTAATCCTACCAACCGAAAGCCACAAAACAACCTTAAAAAGTCATCATGATAAACATATGTCTTTGAACCACATCAGGTGGAAATGTATGAATTTATCAAGCCTATGGTGACCCTTGTATGAGTTTGGATGAGAAAGACATTGCAAAAAAATTGATATATGTCTGATAAGAGAAAATTCAAGTGAGGTAAGTGTTTTGTGCATGGGAGGATAAATGAAGTGGAAATATATTGAATGATATAAATGGATAACTTGAAATAATGATTTTTTATGAGGTATGATATCTTTTTTTTCTTGGTGTGTAATTGTTTGATCTCAAGAATATGTGTTTTAAAATTGGTTTTGATTTGATATTGATGTTTACTTGATATGAAGTTTTGCTCAGGAGTGAAAAGGGTAAGTGTGGGGGAGTTGATAAAACACTATTTTATTGAATATTTTATTTATAATAAATGATATAATTCCCTAAAATTGTGTTAAATATGATTAATTAGAATGTATTTGGGATTAGATCATTTATTTGAATATTTGATGAAAATTTCAGTTCTACCCTTTCAAAATCATTGTAGTATTTCAATCATAAATATTTTTATTTGAATTATTTGAACTTAATATTTTGTAACTGAGTTTATTAGGTCATGGGATAAAACATTTATTTAGGACAATAGATAAAAAGAATGAATTTGGATGGAATAATTGGGCCATAAATTCAAAGGTTGGCTGTACTCGCCAGAATGTAAAAGCTTCTGTATTTCGGCCATAACTCCTTCATATGGGCCTGTATTGAGCCCATATTTTGATAGGATATAGAGGACCAATATACTCACATATGATCTTTCTGAGAGGCAGGAAAATTCACGATTTTTGGTGGTCAAATGGGCGGTAAAAGTTGGAATACAATATTTGGCCAAGATTACCCATTCACACTTGAAACCACTTTGAACCTAGCCTCCCCACCACTATATAAATTGGTGTTTTTCTCATTTGGTGGGGTTGGGAATTGCATTGGGAAGTTGAGGGAATAGGATAAGTAGATCTACTCAAATTATCCAACCATTTTAATAAGGGTATCTCTTGAAGCAAGGATCCCTTCGACGAAGCCTTCTCATTCTCCTTCGTGTTGTAATGCTTTTGTTTGGGTAATAAACTTATTTGTTCTTATTTTATTTTTTATCTTTTATTCTGTTTGGTTTAAATTTATTATTCTATTAATCTTACTCTTTGGTCTGGAATTCTTGAGTAGAAGCGTTATTGGGTTATACCCATTATAAACATTTGCACATACAAAACGCTTCTACGATGATTACGCCACCCATAGAAGAGTAGTCTTTTAGTAATCCATCTATCTTCTACCCTCTTAATTTAATTATTTTAAATCATTGAGATACTGTAATTCATTTAATATGATCCATGAATTGTGTTTTTAAATTATAAGAAACTAATCAAGCAATTTAACAATTAATACAAAAACACGCGAGGTCGAGATTTTGTGTAAATTGTGAGAGCGCGATCTTAATCGGTAATACAAGACCACACGGGATAAATTTTTAGAGTTAAAATATAATACCTAAACACAATTCATCCTCATTTCTAGAATGGATATGTTCTCTAATTAACCACTAACCATAAGCTAACTTTAGAACAACAATCAATACAGGGTGCTGCGATTGCGTGTTCCGAAGCTAGCCTAGGGTTTAAGTAATTTCATCTTTGTGGTTAAGTTAAATATTTTAGGGTTCGAGGGTTAACAAATTAGAGGATCATAATTAAGTGGATTTTAATTTAAATGATAAAGATAAATAATTAATTGAAGAGGTAGAGTTAGATCGATTACGTCTTTTAAAATATTTTCTAAAAAAAATCTTTTTATTGTGTCGTTTTAATCAAACTTCATTTCAAAATTAAAAACAAAAAAATGAAATCTTCTTCCAGAAAACTTCTTCAAGTTTTATAAATGATAAAAAACCACCCCCATACTTTCAAGTAGTGTTTTAATTCTATTCTATTTTACTTTTTCAATACATTTAATAAGTTATTAAATTCACTTCCTCCTTTGAGAGATGACCTTGGTCAACCACTCTGCTGCACCTAAGTACCCCTAAATCACAATAATCATTTGAGGGCGCCCACGATAGCACTATTTTAGTAGCTACCTCTGGAACTCATGCAGTGCACTCAGCCTGCACGCAACCTCTTCCTGCACTGCCGGCACAACTAGTTACTCGACAGGTGGTGGCTCAACTGGAGGACCACCTGGAGGTTCATCCTTAGAACCTACGCCCTGGTCCACATCCTCTACATGGATCATATCATCACTATAATCATGTTGCGGAACCCTCGCTGGCTTTCGTTGTGGAGGCATCCTGAAATACTGTCCAGACGCACCACAATCATTGAGTATATCTAGAGAGATGACTCAATAAGGACAAGGAAAACCCCAAAAAAACCCAGTCCTATATGATGCATGTACCGTTATGTACCTATGACCAGTGTACGAATGTCCTGAGTTGAAAGATAGGTTGTCAGAGTCCAGGTGTATGGATATGTTGGCCGCTGTACCAACACTGGAGTCCCTGGCCTGAAATCCAAACTCAAAACATCCTAACACTGCTGCTATGCAACCCAAACCAAACTCACAGCTAGACCAACTACGCTCTAAGATCCCAAAGGTGGAACATCTTCTTATACCACTCTGTCATGGCCCGAACCAACATGGCTCGAGCCGCGACTCCCCAAGCACGCCTCTAATAGGCCAGGGGCTGGTATCTAGCACCGAGTAGGATATCACACACATGGGAGACATTATCCTAAGGTACCTGTACACACGCATCCACATACACCTCCATGAAACAATTCATAGATATATAAATATGAGAAGTAAAATCATGTATTCAACTATCCCACAACCAGAGTACAATTGAAGTACAAAAGGGAAAAACAGGGCCCACCAAAAGAAAACTAAAAAAGTGTCCAACATGCTTAGAAGGAGGGAAAACACATCCAAAACACCTGCCATTAAGCTCCTGGGCACAACTCTGGTAAACACCCTGGTCAAACCCGCTCACTAAGATCCTCCTTCTCTGGGTCCTCCTGGGACTCCATAAAAAGGCATGTGGTCTGAACAAGACACAAAAAAGTGTAGGCAAAGCCCATGCAGGGGTGAGTATAACAATACTCAGTAGGAACCCCAAAAACCCAAAACAAAAGAGAGAAACTGAAAGGCAACAATCTGCTCATCCCATACAGAGGGAACCCAACCGAGAGAGAAACTCCATCTCGTGACCATCCTCAGCTAAACACAACTAGTCATCTCAATCCAGGTGTATTCCCATACATACACCTTGAACAATCCAGATATACTCAGCTCACACACCAAGCCACATGAGGTACCGACCTCATCACCGGAAATGACTCACAACCAGGAGAGCACACTCCATGATCACTGTCATCCCAGATGACACTCATCTGAGAGATACACTCCATTAGGTTTCATACAAAAATCTCAGACGCTCACCCAAGAGATCATGCTCCTCCGATATCGTCCCTGAGGAAACCATGCTGAAATAGAAAAAACACCAAACTCCACAGATAGGGAATCGCTCCTAGGGTCCACTAGGGGATTCTAGAACCCACACCGGTATACGAAGATCTCACAGATAGGGGATCACTCCCAGGGTCCAATGGGGGATACCACAACCCGATCTGGTATTCGTAGAGATCATAGATAGAGGATCACACCCAGGATCCATTGGGGGATACCACATCTTGATCTAGCGATCGACAGAAGAACGTTACTCAGATAGAGGATCGTCATCCATATAAAGGTGTTCACGACGATACCGGAACCCTATCTGGTATGACTCGTGATGTAGGGGATCAAACAGATGATACTGCAACCCTATAGAAACCACGTACTGAGTAGGGGATCACATAACCAATGATAAAGCAACCCTACAATAATCCTCATGTTGAGTAGGGGATCATACTCTCGACAATACCAAAACTCTACTGCTCAGGGCCCACCATGTATGGGATCATATTCCCGATGATGCCACAAACCCTACGAGATTAAACTACTAGATAGGGGATCACCGCACGTGGATAAGTGGTCACATCGATACCATTAACCTGATCTAGGGAGATGCTAGAGGATCCCGCTCCGGGACCACCGGATGGATGCCATAACTCTAATAGATTAAAAATCCCATAGAGAGGATCACAAGCCTAGACTAGGGTTGTGATGCCGCACAAAATCTCGTAGGAATGAACCAAGGGAGTACCCTCAACCACTGCTGGTCCCAACGTCGCTAACCCAAGTGAACTACCACAATATCTCCCTGCGTACCTCCAAGTCTGATACCGATGCCACCATCGCGATCCACGTGGAAAAACACGCATGATAGGCTATTTACTCACTTGAAAAGGACAACCGGTAAAAAAGGAACTATTCATCGAAGCTAGATCAGGTGGGGACCGCACCTCGATCTCAAAACTCATAGAATGGATCACACCTTTGTGATCATCTCGGAAAAAAACACAGAATCGACTATTCATCCGCCCAAATCAGACTACTGGTGAAAAATTTTCGTTTTTCCGCAAACGCCAAAACCCCGCCTCATGGGGCCCGCACCCCAAACTCAGTCCCAACACCCGGAAACCCTAAAGAAAAGTCTTCCGTATCATCTGGGTCTCAATGCCACTGGCGACACATCAATCGGACGCTCCAAGAAAAAGATACAACGGACCGAAGTCGAATAATAATAAAATATCATCATTTTATTCGACGTTTAAAGCTCCCGGGCCACGATCCGGAACCTTAAAACTGCCGAACCCAAACCAAAAGGTTCTCCTTGTCGCCAGGGTCATTTCTCCGTAGACGTCATGCGAACCCAATCCCTAGAATGCATGAAACAGGGGTTTTGAAACCCCTATGTGCCGGCCGCCGCCGCGAGACCGTGGCTTCGCCGCACTGGCACGGCGCGCCACCACGCTTCAGGTAGCCGCCACCGCCTTGCCACGCTATCCCGCCGTGGCCTGCCGCCCATCACCAGTGCCGCATCGGCGAGTCTTCCAAGGACTGTTGGGACCACCCTGGTGGTCTGTTTTTCGATCCGGAGGCGTCTACGCGACCCTCAGGACCTGATCTTCACTACTACGATGAAAAATATAAGAAATACATAGCATAAATAGGATTAAGGGATTAAAACTCAAACCTCCTACCTCTCAGGTAAAATTCCAACGTTCTGGCTTAGATCTACGCTCCAAAGATCCAACTGCACGATCCTAGAACGTCCGTCGTCTAAATCCGAGCTCGACGACACCTTGATTGCGCCATTCGGCCGACGATTCGCTGTCAGAAGGGGAGGAGAAGGGGGAGGAAGGAGGAGGATTTCTTCCTCTATGCACAACATGTCCCAAGGGGGTAGGGAGGAGGAAAAGATATATTTTTTAAATATCTCTGGCTCCCGAAACGCCTCCGCCCGATGCTCGATTCAGAAAAAAGTAAGGTCACCCTTAGGTTAAACGTGCCATTCTAAATGCAATGATAGACTTGGATTTTCGATCCGAGACTCTGTTCCTATGTTATTCGAGCCGAATCTCATAAATAAACTTTTCCATTTATTTATGGAAATTCCCCTGGTGGCGTTTTCCACAGCAGACCCGCTCCCACAAAGTTTACACCTCGCCTAGGGTAAACGGCACATTCCAGACACAACCATGACTTCATGTTTCTGTTCTGACCCACCTTTTAGGAGATATCACTCCCCATCCATGTCCATAGTATAAAAATACATAATATGTTTTCTAAAATTAATTCCGGGCACACCGGTTCTCGAAATCTCATGCCGTCTTTGTGCCTAACTCTGGATTTATTCAAAGAAATATTACAAAGTCTGACAGGCCCAAAACCCGAGTCACTACACAGAGACTGAGATAGATGATGCCATTCCATCTATGTAGAATAATATGATGAGAAGAGTTAACATTTATGTTCGAAGTAATTTGAGAGATTATCACAGATGTCAGCCTGTATCTATGAGGTTACGACACAACATCCTGTGGATGGTACACAGATGGTTACATAGGTAAAAAAGAAAATAAATTGTACTGAGATTAAATTTTATGGAAATAATTAAGGTACATAATATTTATATATTTTTTAGGCTTTAGATGAAGTTGGTGAACTTATTCATGAGTTTATTGGCGATTCTGATGATGACAAACCCCATTCATGATGTAATTTACACTTCCATTTTAATATTTAAAGTTTCATTTCAAATGAATAAATTAAATGTGTTTTTTGTTTCCTAGAAGACTCCACATAATCTAATAATAATTATAATCCAAATATATCATATTTAATACCTAATAGAACCTATTAGCATTGATACCACTTCTTTTATAATAAAATCGATGTATAAATGACACACTATGTGAAGAAACAAATATTATTTAACATAATATATTGTGTTGTAATTATTTCAATCAAGTTGATAAAAATTCCATGCTAAAATAATTTAAGGTTGGTGTTTTTTCATTGAATTGTCTTGATAAGAACTCAAAAATTGTAAAATATGGCCTAATTGATTGATTTGATTCAAGTGAAGAAAAAATTTAAAGGTAATTATTGTAAATCTATTCTAAATTTTCACAACATGTGCTGAATTTTGTTAGGTGAATGCACATTTATTACCACAATTGATGATGAATTTATGATTATATTTTACATCATTAGTATTTTTAGGAAATATAAACAATGATAATGTATCATATTTTGAAAATCTTGAATGATTTATCATCGAATAATAGAAGAAGATGAATAGTAAAAAATTATTGTTATTTTTAATGAATATTTTTCGGTATGGTTGGTTTGAATTTGGATTTATACTATACTAAAATATTTTTAATGGTTTTAATGTTAATAAGGACACATTTATAAGATCTGGAAAGCATAGGTGGGACATAGAGGATCCAAGAGAAATGCTTGGGAACCGAAAGTAGGCGTACAATGGCGGCAACAAGAAACCATGTGGAGCAGCAAGGCAGCGATGGAGAATGAATCACTATTTGAAGAATGAAATATATTATATTTTATATGTAATATAACCTATTAGAATTGATACCACATATTATATAATAAAATAGTTGTAGAAATGTCACAGTATGTGAAGATCCAATGTTGATTTAAATTAATATTTTGTGTTGTAATTATTGTCTATCCAGTTGATAAAAATTCAACGCGACAATAATTTATGTTTGGTATTTTGTCATTGAATTATTCTTGATAAAAACTCATGAATTGTAAATTAATGTCTAATTGATTTATTTTCATAAAGTGTAGAAAAATTTTAAATGTCCTGACTACAATGCTTTTCTAAATGTTCAAGACATGTTCCTAATTTCATTAGGAGAAAGTTCATTATTTACCACAATTGAAGAGGTCTTTATGATGATATTGTTGATCATAATTATGTTGAGGAAATATAAACATTTACAAAGTATCATATTTTGAAAATCGTGAATGTTTTATCATCAAATAATAGAAAAAGAGGAATAGTGCCAAATAGTAGTTATTTTGTATGAAATTTTTTGTGAATGGTTGGATTTGATTTTGGCATTACACTATAGAGAAATATTTTTTAATGGTTTTAATGTCATAAATAATTCTCTAATAGGATCCAAAAAAATCATAGGTGAGGCATGGAGGATCCAAGTGACAGGCTTGGGCACCGATAGTAGGCTTACAAAGGCAGCAACAAGAAACTGTGTGTAGCGTCAAGGCGGTGATGGAGAATCATGCACTATGTGAAGATCAAAATATATCATATTGAATACATAATAGATCCTAATATAATTTATACCACTTATTTTATAATAAAATAGATGTGGAAATTACACACTATGCGAAGAACAAAATTTGTTTTAATGTAATATTTTGTGTTGTAATTATTGTCAATCCAGTTGATAAAAATTCAATGAGACCATATTATAAGGTTAGTGTTATTCATTGAATTGTTCTTGAGAAGAATTCTTAAATTAAAAAACATGTTCTAATTGATTGATTTTCTTCATGTGAAGAAAAATTTTAAATTTGATGATTGTAAATCTATACTAAATGTTCAAGACATGTTCCTAATTTTATTAAGAGAATGCGCATTGTTTACCACAATTAAAGAGGACTTTATGATGATATTTTTGATCACCAGTATATTGAGGAAATATAAACATTGATAATGCATCACATTATAAAAATCCTGAATGTTTTATCATCGAATAATAGAAGAAGAAGAATAGTGAAAAATATTAGTTATTTTGTTTGAAATTTTTTGTGTATGGTGGGATTTTAATTTGGATTTATACTATAGAGACATATTTTTTAATTTTTTGAATGTTAAAAAGGATGCTTTTATAAGATCCAAAAAACATAGGTGGGACATAGAGGATCCATGTGACAAGATTGGGCACCAACTATCGGCATACAAAGGTGGCATCAAGAAACCATGTAAAGAAACAAGGAAGTTATGGAGAATGAAACAATATGTGAAGAATTAAATATATCATATCGAATACATAATAGATCCTATTAGCATTAATACCACTTCTTCTATAGGAAAATAGATGTATAAGTGACACACTATGTGAAGAACCAAATTTGATTTAATTTTATATTTTGTGTTGTAATTATTTTCAATCCAGTTGATTAAAATTCAATGCGAAAATAATTTAAGGTTGGTGTTTTATCATTGAATTGTTCTTTAGAATAACTCTTATATTTTAAAATATTTTCTAATTGATTGATTTTCTTCAAGTGTAGTAATATTTTTATTGCAAATCTATTGTAAAAGTTCAAGACTTGTGCCTAATTTCATTAGGATAATGCACATTTTTTCCACAATTAAAGAAGAATTTATGATTATATTTTCGATCATGAGTATGATGAGGAAATATAAACATTGATAATAGATCATATGTTGAAAATATTTAATTATTTATCATTGAATAATATAAGTAATAGAATAGTGCAATATAGTAGTTATTTTGTATGATTTTTTTTTGTGTATGGTTAGTTTTGAATTTTTTTATAGTATTGTGAAATAATTGTTTATGGTTTGAGTGTTAAAAATGATGTTTTTATTGGATCCAGAAAGCCTATACGAGACATAGAGGATCAAAGTGACATGCTTGGGCACCGATAGTAGGCATACAAAGGCGGTAGCAAGAAAATGTGTGGTGGAGTAAGGCGACGATGGTGAATGAAACACTATGTGAAGAACCAAATATATCGAACTGAATACATAATAGAACCTATTAGCACTGATACAAATTCTTCTATAATAAAATAGATGTAGAAATGATACACTATGTGATGAACCAAATTTGATTTAATGTAATATGTTTTTTTGTAATTATGGTCAATCCAGTTGATAAAAATTCAATGTGACAATAACATATGGTTGGTGTCTTTTCATTTAATTGTTCATGAGAAGAACACATAAATTGTAAATATATGGTCTAATTGATTGATATGATTCAAGTGAAGCAAAATTTTTAATGTGATGCTCGAAAATCTATTCTAAATATTCAATACATGTCCTTAATTGAATTAGGAGAATGTTCATGATTTACCAAAATTGAAGATGAATTTATGATGATATTTTCAATAATAAGTATGTTGAGGAAATATAAACATTGATAATGGATCAAATTTTAATAATCATGAATGATATATCATCGAATAATATAAGAAGAGGAATAATGAAAATAGTATTTATTTTTTGTAATTTTTTTTGTGTATGGTTGGATTTGAATTTGGATTTATAATATAGTGAAGTTTTTTTAATGGTTTGAATGTTAAAAAGGATGCTTTTATAGAAGCTATAAAGCATAGGAGGGATATAAAGGATCTATGTGACAAGCCAGGGCACCGACAGTAAGCATACAAAGGCGGCAACAAAGAAACTATGTGGAGCAGCAATTAAGCGATGGATAATGGAACACTATGTGAAGAACCAAATATTTCATATTAAATACATAATGGATCCTATTATCATTCATACCACTTCTACTATAATAAAATAGATGTGGAAATGACCAAATATGTGAAGAACCGTATTTGGTGTTTTTTCATTGCATTGTTATTGAGAAGAACTCATATATTGAAAAATATGGTCTAATTTATTGATTTTCTTCAAGTGAATCAAAATTTTAAATGTGATGATTGCAAATATATTCTAAATGTTCAAGACATGTGTCTAATTTCATTATAAGAATGTACAATGTTTACAACAATTTAAGAGGTATTTATGATGATATTTTCAATCATTAGTATGTTGAGGAAATATAAACATTGATAATGGATCATATTTTTGAAAAACATCAATGCATCATCATCGAATAATAGAAGAAGAGGAATAGTGAAAAATAGTAGTTATTTTGAATGAAATTTCATCTATATGGTTGGATTTTTATTTATCTTTATACTAGTGTGAAATATTTTATAATTTTTCTAATGTTAAAAATGATGCTTTTATAGGAACCAGAAAGCATAGTCAGGACATAGAGGGTCCAGGTGATAGGCTTGGGCACCAACAGTAGGCATACAAGGGCGACATCAAGAAACCACGTGGAGCAGCAAGGTGGCGATGGTGAATGAAACACTATGTGAAGAACCAAATATATCATATTGAATACATTATATAACCTATTATCATTGATACCACTTAATATATAATAAAATAAATGTGGAAATGACACACTATTTGAAGAACCAAATTTGATTTAATGTTATATTTTGTGTTGTAATTACTATCAATACTGTTGCTAAAAATTTAATGCAACATTAATTTACGGTTTGTGTTTTTTCATTGAATTGTTCTTGAGAAGAACTCATAAATTGTAAATATATGGCCTAATTGATTGATTTGCTTCAAGTGAAGAAAAATTTGAATTATGATGTTTGCAAATCTATTATAAATGTTCAAGACATGTGCCTAATTGCATTAGGATAATACGCATTACTTACCAAAACTGAAGAGAACATTATGGCGATATTTTAGATCATCAGTATGTTGAAGAAATATAAAAATTGATAATGGATCATATTTGGAAAATCTAGAATGATTTATCATCAAATAACAGAAGAAGATGAATAGTGAAAAATACTAGTTATTTTGTATGAACTTTTTTTGTATGGTTGTATATGAATTTGGATTTATAATATAGTGAAATATTATTTAAGGTTTTAATGTTAAGGAGGATTATTTTATAAGATACAGAAAACATAGGCGGGACCTAGAGGATCAAAGTGACAAGATTGGGCACCGACAGTAGGCATAAAAAGGCGGTAGCAAGAAAATTTGTGGAGCATCCAGGTGGAAATGGAGAATGAAACACTATGTGAAGAACAAAATATATCTTATTGAATAAATAATGGAACAAATTATCATTGATACCACTTCTTATATAATAAAATATATATGGAAATGACAGACTATGTGAAGAACCAAATCTAATTTAATGTAATATATTTTTTGTAATTATTTTCAATCTAGTTGATAAAAATTCAGTGTGAAAATAATTTATCGATGGTGTTTTTCCATTTATTTTTTCCGGAGAAAAACTCATAAATTGTAAAATATGGTCTAATTGATTGATTTTCTTCATGAGAAGCAAAATTTTAATTGCGATGATTGCAAAGCTATTTTAAATGTTCAAGACATGTTCCTAATTGCATTAGGAGAATGTACATTGTTTACCACAACTGAAGGGGACTTTATGATGATATTTTCGATCATATTTATGTTAAGGCTATATAAAAATTGATAATGGATCAAATTTCAAAAATATTCATTGATTTATCATCGAATAATTGAAGAAGAGGAATACTGCAAAAATAGTTGTTATTGTGTATGATTTTTTTGTGTATGGTTGGCTTTGAATTTGGCTTTATACTATAGTAAAATATTTTTAATGGTTTTAATGTTAAAAAAGATGATTTTATAGGAGCTAGAAAGCATAGGCCAAACATAGATGATTCATGTGACAAGATTGGGCACCGATAGTAGGCATACAAATGCAGTAGCAAGAAACCGTGTGGATTAGCAAGGAAGTGATGAAGAATGACACACTATGTGAAGAACCAAATATATCATATTGAATACATAATAGAACCTATTATCGTTGATAACACTTCATCTATAATAAAATAGATGTGGAAATGGTACACTATGTGGAGAATAAATTTTTTTAAAAAGTAATATTTTGTGTTGTAATTATTGTCAATCCAGTTGATAAAAATTCAATGCCACAAAAATTTATGTATGGTGTTTTTTCATTGAATTGTTCATGATAAGAACTAAGAAATTGTAAAATATTGACTAATCGATTGATTTTCATCAACTGAATAATTTTTTTAATGTGTTGATTGCAAAGTAATTCAAAATGTTCAAGACATGTGCCTAATTCCATTATGAGAATGCTCATTGTTTACCATAATTGAATAGGAATTTATGATGATATTTTCAATAATCAGTTTTTTGAGGAAATATAAACATTGATAATGGATCATGTTTTGAAAATCATTAATGATTTATCATCAAATAATAGAAGAATAAAAATAGTGCGAAACAGTTGTTATTTTATATTAATTTTTATTGTGTATGGTTGGCTTTGAATTTGGATTTATAATATAGTGAATTTTTTAATGTTTTTAAAGTTAAAAAGGATTCTTTTATAGGATTTACAAATCATAGGCGAGATATGGAGGATCCAAGTGGCAAGCTTGGGTACCGACAATAGGATTACAAAGGCAGTAATAAGAAAATGTGTTGAGAAGCAAGGTGGTGATGGAGAATGACACACTATGTGAAGAACCAAATATATTGTATTGAATAAATAATATAAACTATTAGAATTGACACCAATTCTATTATAATAAAATAGATGTGGAAATAACACACTATGTGAAGAACCAAATTTGATTTAATGTAATATTTATTTTGTAATTATTGTCAATCTAATTGATAAGAATTAAACGTGAAAATAATTTATGGTTGGTGTTTTGTCATTGAATTGTTATTTAAACGAACTCATAAATTGTAAAATATGGTCTAATTTATTGATTTACTTCAAGTGATGCCAAATTTTAGATGTGGTGATTGCAAATTTATTCTAAATGTTCAAGACATGTGCCTAATTTCATTAGAAAAGTGTGCATTGATTCCCATAATTGGAGAAGACTTTATGATGATATTTTTGATCATAAATATGTTGAGGAAATATAAAAATTGATGATGGATCTTATTTTTAAAATATTCATTGATTTATCATCAAATAATAAAAGAAGAGGAATAGTGAAAAATAGTAGTTATTTTGTATGAAATATTTTGTATATGGATGGCTTTGAATTTGGTTATATACAATAGTGAAATATTTTTAATGGTTTGAATGTTAAAAAGGATGCATTTATAGGATCTAGAAAGCATAGGTGGGACATATAGGATATAAGTGAAAAACTTGGGCACCGATAGTAGGCACAGAAAGGCAACAACAAGAAACCGTGTGGAGAAGCAATACGACGATAGAAAATGACACACTATGTGAAGACCAAAATATATAGTGTTGAATACAAAATTGAACCTATTAGAATTGATACCACTTATTCTATAATAAAATAGATGTGGAAGTGAAACACTATGTGAAAAATCAAATTTGATTTAAAGTAATATTTTGTGTGTAATTATTGTCAATCCAGTAGATAAAAATAAAATGTGAAAATAATTTAAGATTGGTGTTTTTCCTATGAATTGTTCTTGAGAAGAATTCATAAATTGTAAAATAAGGTTTAATTGGTTGATTTTCTTCAAGTGAAGATAAAATTTAAATTTGATGATTGTAAAGGCATTCAAAATGTTTTGGAGATGTGGCCAATTGCATTAAGAGAATGCAAATTGTTTACCACAATTGAAGAAGACTTTATTTTTATATTTTTATCATAATTATGACGAGGAAATATAAACATTGATAATGGATCATATTTTGGAAATCATTAATGATTTATCATTGAATAATAGAATAAGAGGAATAGTGAAAAATAGTAGTTATATTGTATGAAATATTTTGTGTATAGTTGGATTTGAATTTAGATGTATACTATAGTGAAATATTTTTTATGGTTTGAATGTTAAAAATGTTGATTATATATGAGAAAGAAAGCATTGGTGGGATATAGAATATCCATGTGACAAGCTTGGGCCCTGACAGTAAGCAAACAAAGGCAGCAACAACAAACCATGTGGAGCAGCAAGACGATAATGGAGAATGACACACTATGTGAAGAACGAAATTTATTGTATTGAGTACATAATAGAATATATTATCATTGATAAAAAGTCTTATATAATAAAACATATGTGGAAATGACACACTATGTGAAGAACAAAATTTTATTTAAAGTAATATTTTGTGTTGTTATTATTGTCAATCCAGTTGATAAAAATTCAATGCGACAATAATTTAAGGATGGTGTTATGTCATTGAATTGTTCTTGAGAAGAAAAGATAAATTGTAAAATATGGTCTAATTGATTGATTTTCTTCAAGTGAAGTAAATTTTTAATGTGATGATTGCAAAGCTATTCTAAATGTTTAAGACATGTCCGAAATTGAATTAGAAGAAATTTCATTGTTTACCAAAATTGAAGGACATTATTATGATAATTTTCAACCATCGGTATGTTAAGGAAATATAATCATTGATAATGTATCAAATTTTGATAATATTGAACGATTTATCATCAAATAATAGAATAAGAATAGGAATAGTGAGAAATAGTAGTTATTTTGTATGAATTGTTTTTGTATTATTGGCTTTGAATTTGGATTTATACTATAGTGAAATATTTTTTAATGGTTTTAATGTTAAAAAATAGCTAAATAGAATGGGAAGGGTGGAACATAGAGGATTCAAGTGACAATCTTGGGCACCGGTAAGTATCCATATGATGGTGGCAGCAAAAAAACAATAAGGGACACCATGATTACAGGGGGTGAAGAGACATGGGTGGGGGTGCCATATGGTGATGGGAATATGCAGTATCCAATTTATGGTTCAATTTATTCTCACCCTATATTATAATGGAATATGATTTTTTAATGTGGGATGTGCTATTGTAGCTCTAAAATAAACCACAACCATCTGATCTGTTTAATCACTCATCTGTGTCATCTAATCCATCCATCTGCATTGTCATCTCTAAGAAATCATCGTTTGAGTGTACTACTCATCAATAGATGAACTACATGTAGTTACATCGACAGTTTGTTGAGGAGTGTTCATTTATCTTCATTTAAATCATTTAATGATCATAGTTTGATCTAAATATCCTACTGATCTTTTTTGCATCATCTTATGAATAGTTAGTTGTGAACATTTTTTTATCGATGATGGTGAATGTTTGGGATCACAATATGATTTTAAGAAAAAACTAAATGAGTCTCCATGATTATCAAAGGTTCTTAGATGATATGGGTTACATACACATACATCGATCAAGCATATTCATTATGTTACAGAGTATCTCTCATCTAAGGGTTCTTCACACTTCTATAAGAAGGGTTGAGGGAGAAACATAGAACATTACGTGTTACATATTTTTGAACCAAAAAGGTACTATGAATTCGAGTTCTACATATATAATCACATGTAGAAGTTTAATGATTGACTTTTTACAAATCTGTTTTGCAATTAGAAGAACGGTGTAACTCTATTGTTATGTGAAGTATACAGAAGAACCAAAAAATAATAAGATATTTTCAGTGAGGAATTTATATTTTGAAGATCATATCCATGAAGGAAACATTATTTTTTTAACCATCCATTTATCCTTGCTTTAGGTTTACTAAATTTTCACGTACTATTTTTTGAAGTAGAATAAGAGTGTCAAAAAAGCATATGATTTATGAAATTAGTAAAAATGCACTTAATATAATGATACTTGTATTGTTTTGAAAATAATGTTTGAAATATTTATTATGCATGATTTCAGCATCGTGTGTATCATTTTATGAACATATGTGCTTGATCTTGCGACAGAATGTGTTATAGGGTAAGTTATGCTAAACAATATTACTATTCTTAAAATTATTTGAATACAGAGGCAATGAGCACCATGTATTTTTATTTCACTATATGAGAATAAATAAGTGATATTAATGCATTGTGCATCTGTGAAAAGGGAACTGAAATTGTTCTATGAATATCATATACATACAAGATTCTAACATGAAGAAAATAAATTGCTATCCTCTATGTATTTTCATAAAAAGTTCTCATATAAGATTGATTAATATTTTAAAAAATGATAAATAATGTACATTTTGATATGCATACCCAAAAAAGTAATGTGATATGGAAAGTTATACAGTATTTTTAGGTTTACTAGCATTGTGAACTTGCACCAAAAATATCAAAAGAATATAAAGTGTTGTACATTTATTATTGCACAATGAATATAGAAAAATAGTGTGACGAATTAAATGAATTAAATGATTTCATGATATATTTAGAACCAAATAAATGAATAAAACCTACTATTGATGTACGTAATAATTTAGTTTATCTGAAGAAATATGTTTTAGTGATGAAAAAAAGAATACAACTTAAAATTTATTGTTATATATTTACTTAATCATTATATTAATATAGTGAGTTGAATTGGAAATGTTTTCTTCAATAATTCAGGAATGTATATTGAACCTACTTTCTTGATATTTTTTTTGATAATATTCCATGTCATTAAAAGAGTTTCATTTGAAGTGTGAACGTACAAAATCAGTTTATTCTTAGTGGCTCGATGTGGAGGATCAGATTTCTGTTGTAGTGGTAGCCTAAAGCTCTTCTGATCATTCTCATTACGTTTAGTGTTGTAATTTTTAAAAAATTGTGGGATCCAGTATAAAGAAAACTTGTTGGATGCCAATATACATTGGGAAATATTTCATACCTACCCACAATGGTATTAGGGTAATACCAGACCAACACAGTTGTAATTGGTAATTCATTCATAGTGAAGAATCTATATCTCAGATCATCCCAAACACAACAAGGATGTAGTCACCCACATCAAGTGATAACCATGTAAAAATATTTTATTTTGTTATACATTTACTTTTATACTTTCATATGATATAATTGTGCTTATTAACTGGGAATATCAATTCAATCTAATAATTGTAGGGGTTTAAATTAAAAAGGGGTAATAGAAATGAAAATAAAATTGGTAAAAACTTGTGTAAACAGATTACCCACCCACCCTAAAAATTAGTGTATATACATGATCTTATAGACACTTTAGTTGGTATTAATGAAAAGGTTACTCCTCTAATTATATCTATCATGTTATCTCAGTTATTTTTATCAGACATACAATAAGTACAGATTTAAATTTTAAGAAGTAATAGAGTTTTCTAAGATAAATAAGTTAGATACTATCAATATCAGTTCCAATATGGAGGCTTCTGAAAAAACCATTAAGAAAAGATATAAAAAAGATAAAATATTGTAGATAAAGAATTTGAAAAAGAATGAGGATACATAAAAAACTAGATGTAGTCATAATGAAAGTCTATTAGTAGAACTTTTCAATCAGTTGATAAATATCTTTTTGACGAGTACTATTCAAGAAGTGATACAAAATAATTTATTGAACTAGTTAGTTATATTTATTCAGAAATCAATAATTATCTGAATAATTATCCTATTGAGGTTATCACTTATGTGGTTTCTTTAATCAAGGGATTGTATGATGAAAATACACAGATTGAAAAAGAAAACGAGGATATGGTGAAAGGCTTGGAAATGATGTTTCAAAGATGTAAACTTCTCTCTGAAATCATTGATGCCATAGAAGAAAATTTGTCAATTATCATTGAATAATTCTCCTGTGTAGAAGGAAAAGTACAAATAGATGTGTGTGTGAATGAATTTATTGAGAAGGAATTTACTGTGATGATTTACACACTTAAATAATTTCATAAAGTTTTGATGAATATTAAGGATTTTTAGTTGGAAATAAAAGAAAAATATGATACAATCCTAATAAATAAAAAATTAAAATAAAATCTTTCATTATATTGTATTTAAAGATTAACTTTGGCTGAATATTAATTATAAATGACCATTTATGGGAAGGATGTGACTGAGAATGTTTATACAGTAGTGATCTATGCAATGGAGAAACTACACAGAACATCTATAAATGTTAAAAAATTATAGCTAGAGGATACGAAAAATATAATTAAATAGTTGAATCATTATCTAGTATAAGTATGTCAAATGAAAAATTATCATGCTTAGAAAATGAAGAGTCAATGCGAAGAAAAACTGAGAGCTTTTGAAGTTGAGAGAATTTTCCTCAACATGATGTGTCTTTAAATGTAAATAATATTAGAATAATAATAAGGAAACACAATTAATGACTTCCCCAAAAGAATGTGAAGATATGGTGAAATCACTTTAAGATCATAAGAATTATATAAATAAAAAATATATTGAGATGGAGGTTAAGTTTAGAAATATTGAGACTATTCAAGATGAATCTTCACAAAATAATGACATCAAAAAAGCATCCAAGTGTACTTCTGAAGAGAGTATTACTTCTAAAAAAACTCATTCAATTGGAATGAAGATATTGAGATTTTATAAATATAAATATAATTCAATATCATAGAATCATGTAACTATTAATCAAGAAGAATCTATTTGTACTAATACTGTTTCATTTACAAGTACAATTTCCAAAAAGAATTCTGGACAAACATGGGTTAATTTGAATGGTGATAAATACACAATGACATCAAATGTAGATATAATGAAAAGAATGAATTCAGGTTTCCCAAAAAGAGATCAGGTGAATAATAATATTATTCGAAAGAAATAAAATTCAAAAACTAGACATGTTATAACATATAATAAGAAATAATGATTTGTTGGCTATTGTTGGTGTTGTTGGAAATTTGGGAATTAGGCTATTAACTCTTCGCATAATATATATATGCATGATAATTATAGAAGGCCAGTTTTAAGGTGGAAAAAATATGATGTTAAGAGAAATATTGAAAACATGAAGCATAATCCATAGATGAAGTAGAATATATCTATCACGAATAGATTTGATAGTCTAGAAGTTTTCTGTGATTATTAAAACAACAGTTGTCAAAATTATAATGAGTGTGGGTATGTACCAACCATGCACAATCAATATGCTAGTATGATGAAATTACCATATAAAATACAAAGGTAAAGAATAAATGCCTAAAAATATTCATTTGGGAGTGAGAAAGATATGATAGTTAATAAATCTATGATTGAATCTACACCCTTGAAAATTATTATATGAAAGACACAAAAATTAAAAGATGCTTCTACTATGGAAGAAAAATGTCATTTCATTGACCTTTACAAATTGTTCATAAACACTAGTTCAAGTGGAAACAAGCTAAAGAATAAAAATAAAATAAACTCAGAAAGAACCAAATATGATTGAATGTAATATTTCGTGTTATAATTGTTTTCAATAGAGTTGTTAAAAAATCAAATTGAAAATAATTGAAAGATGGTGTTCTTTAAAAGAATCTTTCTTTAGAACAACTCATAAATTCGAAAATATTGTTTAACTAGTTTATTTTCATCAAGTGAATCATCATTTTAAATATGACAATTCCAAAGTTGTTCTAAATATTCAAAACATGTTCCTAATTATATTGTGAGAATGCACATTGTTTACCACCGTTGAATAAGAATTTATGATGAAAATTTTGAATCACTAGTATATTATGGAAATATTAAAAGTGGTTATAGATTATATTTTTATAATCCTAAATTATTGACCATTTAATAATACCGAAAGAGAAAACATGAAAAATAGTTATATGTTATTAAAAACATTTATGTATAGTTGGATTTGAAGTTGGATTTCTACTATGGTAAACTATTTTTTTAATGGTTTAAATGTTATGAAATATGATTTCATAGATTCCAAAAAGAATGGCTAGACCATGGAGAATATGAGGGACAAGTTAGGGAACTGACAGACAGTGCGTATACAAGGGTAGTAGCGATAAATCATGTGGGCGGCATGACAGCAGTGGAGAGTCGGTACGAGGTGGTGGCAAGTGGTGATGCGTCTATGTGGTAACCAATTTCTAAGCAGATTAATTGAAATCCTTTATTATAAAGGATCATTATGGAATGGACCATTTCTATGTGGGACACACTATTGTAGCGCTAATATAATCCACAACTATTTGATCTGTTTAATCTCTCATTTGAGAAATCTGATCCTTCCAACTACATCATCATCTCCAGAAAGCCATTGTCCAAGTGTACTATTCATCAATGGAAGAAATCCATGAAATGGAATTGATAGTTTCTCAAACATGGTTCATTGAGCTTTTTTTGAATATTTTAATGATCATAATGTGGTCCAAATCACATGATAATCTTTTATCATCATCATATGAAGATTTAATTGATGTGAAATAGTGAGTTGAAAAAAACAAATTATCGGTGATGATGATGGTTCGTGATCAGAGTACACTCATAAGAAAAAATGGAATGATTCTACATGATTATATAAGGTTATGAGATGATATGAGTTTTCCTATAAATACCTCGATCAATCTTATTTGGTGTGTTGTTTCTTATCTCTCATCTTGGAGTTTGTCACACTTCTGTAAGAGGGTTTCAAGAGAAACAGAACACAATTTTCATTCTATAATTAAAAACCAAGGGTGTAACATGCATTCGAGTTCTGAATATGTAATCACATTAGGATGATGAATGATTATGGTTTAAAAAATTAATTTTGATAATAAGTTAAAAGAACCACTTAACATTGTTGTTATGCAATGTATGCAAAAGCACCACCAAATAAGAAGTAGATTTTCCTAGAGGAATTTATTTGAAGATGATATTATCCATTAAGGAAACATGATATATTTTTATGTATCCCTTTTCCCTTCCACTAAGTATAAAAAAAATTTTATACTATTTTTCAATGGATAAGAAGATTCTCCATGAAGAATATGCTTTGTGAAGTTCTCATCTGTAAACTAAACCTCTTATGCGATGAAGATTGTTTTCATGACACAATCTGCTTTTGTTGTTATGTGATGAATATAGAAATACACATAGTTTGTAAACATAGAAGGATCCATTAAAGATAATACTATACAAAGGCTACGAATATATTGATACATGAATATTTTTGATAAAAAAGTGTTAACTTTTTTGATGGCTGAATGCAGCATCACATGTATCATTTGAAAAACATCATATGTGATTGATCATGCGAAGAAATGTGCTATAAGTTGATTTAATCAACTTAATTGTATTGTACATGTAATTTTTCTAATACAATTAAAGTGAGAACCATATATTTATGGTGTACTATATGATAATAAATAGTGATATTAATTCATGATGCATCTGTGAAAAGGGAATTGAAATTGTTCTATGAAAAACATATATATAAAATATGCATTAATGATGAAAATACATTATGCTCCTCTATGTATTGTGAATAATATGAAGTTTTCATATAATATTGATTGAGTTTTGGAAAAACAATAAATAATGTACATGTTGATATGAATTCATAAGAAAATTAAAGTGATAAGACATGTTATATAGTTTTTATAGGCATATAAGTATTGTGAACTTGCAAAAAGAAGATCAAAAGAATATACAATGTTGTACATTTTTTACTGCACAAATAATATACAATAATTATGTAAATAATTACATGCATTAAATAATTTCATGAGATGTTTAGAACCACATGCATGAAGATTACATGATATTGATTTAGGTAATAATTGAGTTGAGCTAATGGAATATTTTTAAGGAAGAAAAAAATAACTTATAATTTATTAAAATATCTTCAGATGATCATTCTATTATTATAATGAGTGTAATTTTAAGTGCCATATTCTACAATTTTGAAGAGTATATGGTGATGACACAAATGAAGTGGTTTTTAAAATATTTAGTGGATGTTTAAGATTTTTTTTAAAGTGAGCATGTACAGAATCACTTTATTCACGGTGGCTCGAAGTGGAAGATAAATTTTGTGTTTTAGTGGAAGCTAGACGACCTTATGATATTTCTCATTGTGTTCATTTATTTAATTTTGAAACACTAGTGGGATTGTAGTATAAAGAACACTGCTGGGATTTCAGTATAATTTGGTAAATAGTTTATACCTACCCACAATGGATTTAGAGTGATAACTAACAAACCAACTTGTAATTGGTAATTCATTCATAGTGGAGAATTTGTGTCTCGAGTCATCCCAAACATAAAAATGACGTAGTCACCCACATCAGGGCCAAACCTTGTAAAAATACTATCTGTTGTTATTCATTTACTTTCATTATTGCATATGATATAACTATATTTATTAATAAGGATGTTATATTCACTCTAATAAGTTCATAGGATAGAATTAAAAAGGGGTAAGATAAAAGAAAAGAAAATTTGTAAAATCATTTTTACACTAATTTACCCTTAGAGTTCCTGCATGATCAACTGGACACTTCAATTTGTTCTCACCAATTTTCTTATTCTCTTCTCCATTAAAAATTCTTTTATGTGTACTTCCTTACAAAAATATATATAAATAATGTCACTCTACCTCTTTGAGTATTATTAAAAGATACATATCTAGCAGTAAACATATGTTCTTGGCTCGACATCTGCTTTTTTATAATTCCATATCTTATTTTCTAAACAATAATAAATAAATCGTCATATTCATAAGATTTCAAGAAAAAAAATTAAATATTTATATTATAGCCATGTAGATGAACAAATTTCATATTTTATGGGGGTTAATCTTTCAATAAATAATTGTTAGTGAATCTATCTCATGAAAAATCAGCATGAATGCACTACATGGTCTGCATGATATTTTGTGATTAAATCCAAAATCATACAACATGGAAATCTTATACCAACTTTCCTAATGATAACTTCCATCCTATATATCAAACATATTCATTATGCTCAGTCTGAATTATATAATATATAAAATTTCTTTTCATGTTTGTCATGGAATCTATTAATGTTGCTCACATTACCTAAATATTTAGTGATTTTTTCTATCAAGGTAATCTAAGTAGGTCAAGAGATCCCTGGAAGTGTTCTCATTAGAGCCTTTATTTTCATATTCTTAACACACTAATTGAATGACCTCTAAATGATTTGAAACTAAAATTTAACAATTGTATAGTGAATTCTGAAATGTTTGACCTAATAGTACATCAATCATATGTTCTGTTAGCCCAACATAAGAAATATATGTTTTGTGTCATAAAACCTCAAATCTCATGTTTCATGATCAGATCTACATAAAAAACCTCATAATTAATTTAAATAATAGAAAAATCATATTATTATTATTCATGATGTGTAAAAGTAGAAAAAACATTAATTAGATATGAAATCTGCTTGAAACTACAGAATACGGTGTTTTTAAATATTTTACACCCTTTAGAAAAGAGCATTCGGAGGTCAAACCCAAAAAAAATAACTTTATTTCATGGAATTAGACATAAACAACTTTAGAGTTAATTGTGAAATGGCTGGGAATATTGAATGTCAATCCAAGGTGGTGTTTTCTTGAGAGGACTAAAAACACACTATCAGTGTCATAAAACACCAAAACACATGTTTAACAATTAGACTCATATAAAATGACCATGCAATGACATTAAATCATAGTAAAATATTAATTTTATTTTTATTTATGTGTATAAGGAGACAAAATGTAAATCAGATGTGCGGTATGCCCATAATGATTGAATATGTAGTTCTTGAAGGTCTGATGACATTTAAAAACACACAGGAGAGTCAAAACCAACCAAAAAACTTCTAAATTCCATGATATCCTAAAATAATAATTTTACAATGAATTATAAAATGGTTGAGTAAATATTATTTCAATCAATTTTTTTTCTTGGGATGATAGAAAATGTATTTTAGTGTCACAAAAAACGAAATTGGGCATTTAACAGTCAAATCTATAGAAAATGACCTCAAAATGATTTAAACCATAAGATAACTATCTATTATATGTACAAGAAAACTGAAATTCAATTAATTATGTGGTCTAATAGGAATGTCCAAATATCTGGTTTTTAAATGAATTTACTATAATGGACCGTACTTTTCATACATAGATATTACATTAGTTTAGATAAATATTCACTATATAACATTACAAAATCGTTCTAGAACAGTTTGGGTTTTGTTCTTTTGGAAACGTGGAAACATAAACTACCAATTCAAAAAAAATATCTATATCATCTCCCACTTAGTCCTTCAAAACTGTAACCCTTTAGACATATCATACTTAATACCATTCTTTATATCCTGATAAAAATAAATATAATAATGGGTGAGATCAGATGCTCAATAAGAGAAAACAAGGGAGATAACAATGATTTCATAAGAATATAAAATCATTTACATATTATTCAAGGTTAACTCCCAATACCATCATAGTGTAAAAGTCATTTACTAAGTTGAGTTCAATCCACATTCCAACCCAATATTGTTGAACTGATTTTACTTCCTGTTCCAGCCCCATATTACTAAATAATGCATATTCTTCATTCTAGTTCTATATATCTCATGAGATATAAATATTTACCTAATTAATGGGATGGAGGTATAGGTCACACCCATCACATAATGAAAATCATACAAATGTGTGGCATATGAATATAAAGCATTCATCATATCATCACCCATTATAATAAATGGGTTTCATAAACAGTTCATCATTTCATTAACCATAAAAAGTAATGGAATTAAAAAACATCATTCCATCATAAACATATACCATCTAGAAATAGAGTAAACATGGAATCCTTGGACCATAAACCCAATAATGAATAAATAACATCAACTAATGTTTTATTAGATGAAAATTGATTTTGAAAGATCACATAAAATATTCTTTGAGGATCATATCCGTTCTATTTTGAAAAATAAATAAATGTCATGCAATTACAAATGAAAACATTTTATTTGAAAATAACATTATACTATTGTATAGTAAGCTACCAAACATTAAGGAACCACAATTGTGGGAAAATCCACTCATTCCATATAAGTAAAAAAAATTATTTTACATTTTCTAAGAAGAGACCTCAAAAGAGTAATTTTAAATGAAGGTCCTTTATAAATAACATCAAATTGAACGTTAAAATTGATTACCTAAATCATATGTAAATCCACATAAAAAATAGAAATATAACATACGATTATAAAAATTCATTTAAAATATAATCTTAGTATGATATAATAAAATAAATATAACTTTATATGAATGAATGGATGTTTGGTGAAGAATTCCCATACCTCAACTCTTTACTTTCATTACCCACGTTAAAAACTACAGTATAGTAAATATGGATTTATTTCACATTTAATTCATAAAATTTGGATTTATCTTATCATTATATATTTATTTATCACATATAATCATTATTTTATTAATAATTATTTATTAATTTCACTATTCCTGATGATAATTGCTTCGTTTTACAAGCATGTTTTGGTCTGATGGTCTTGGTCCTTATACATTGTTCTTGGTCTCATAATTCCCATAAAATTTATCATTTAATAATAATAATTTATAATAATTATATATATATATATTAAAAATCATTCATATAAAATAAAAATAGAAAAATAAATTATACTGTTCATGGATATGGTAGATTGTACATACACATGCATGCTATTTTTATTACGATTGATATAATGAACGAAAGGTAAATAATAATTCATAGTTACAAAATAATTATTATATCATATATATGATATATATTTATTAAACCCATCATAATAACCAGCTATACTAGTTAATGATTAAAAATTAATTCTATCACTACCTAGTGTCGGTAGGTTGTATGTATGCATGTGCAATAATTTTACTTTTTATTTGATGTGAAAGATTGTGTATAATATTTTAAAAAAAAAATATTTCATAATATTTATTATAATTAAGCTATTATTTTATGATAAGAATATTATATTTATAGGATCTTACAAAGAGTAGAAACAGAAAGTGATCAGTTAGATCGATTACCTCTTATTCGAAATGTCTCCTTTGGGTCTCCTTTAAAGGGATCTTGGGATTCTCTTTTGAGAATACAAAATCCACTATAAGGTGTATAGGGATGTTGTTAAGAGAATTTTTTTGGTATGATTAAGATATAAGGTTCATGGTGGTGATATTAAGTGATAGAAGGGGTTCACTTTTATAATTGAGGTGAGGGGTGGTTTAGGGATTTATCAAAATAAAAAAATGTAATAAAAATATTCTGAAGACCAAATATTACAATATCCTCTAAATGTACATTAGAATACAATTTAGACCGTATATTATACCCTTTGTCCTGACTTAAATTTTTTATGATTTCTTAGTAATTAAATAAAATATTATATTCATCAAATACCATTATTTTCAAACTTGATACTATTCATTATTATGACATAAAAAACATTAAAAAATATTACAATAAAAAATTATTTTATTATATTCTAGACATGTCATAATTGTCTAAATAATTGCTGGATCAATTTAACTATCAAAAATTATATTTATTTTAATTTTTTTATATCATTTATTTGATATTTTCATTAATTTAATAATTACTACATCATTGTTTTGTAATCATTTAAGGTATTTATTTTTTCTCAGAAAATAAAAATAAAAATCCATGAAGATGATAAATATTTTATATTTATATATACAATTTATGGTCGAACACATCTTCTTGGAAACTATATATTAAAATTTTTATAATAATTAAAAACTATAGTGTGAACAGTTTGACATTCTTTTAGATATAATAATATATGATAATTAATGTCAACCAAGTTGATCCAAATGGTTTTAAATTTGACATAAGGATGATTATGGTAAAAACATAGTCATCCAATAATATTTATTGTAACTCCCCAAGATTTTTATGGAATAGATTTTTTTAATTCAATTTCTTTGATAGATTGCATTGTATACAGCAACAAACTAAAACAAATATTTTCAATATTCATATAATATATTTTATAGTCATATGTTTTAATCAAATGAAATTTTTTGCATAAAACCACATATTTCTCTAAAGACAGTTTTGTCTTCTTTTAATGGAGAACCTATTTTAAATCCAATTTTTGAATCTTTTATATATTATATTTGAAAAAATAAAATTCCACTTTTATATTTTAATATATTAATTTAATTTGGTTAAATTTTGGATATTTTTCTGAAAAGTATCATATTTTGATGAATAATGAAAAATACTAAATTTTAATTGAAAACGACGTTTTTCATAAAAATAATTTATAGTGTAATATTATATTATTAAATTATTTAAAATAATAAAACAAATATGTTTTTATAATTTACTCTAATTTAGGTTATTGTAATCAATTTTACATTGAATTTAAATCTAAAAATGTTTCAATCATCTGCACGTTTAAACGTTAAAAACATGTTTTCTTACCTCGTTAACACGATTAATTTTAAAATAATTACTAAAAATTTTATGTTTTTAATTTTGGAAAGTGGATTACATAATTTTAATCAGTGGGTATAAATTATTTAAATAGTTTTATATTACTTTTACCATATGAATAGTAATATTTCGTAAAATTTTAATTAACACCATTGAGGGTAAATTCGTTTATTAAAGGTAAAATTAATATTATAATATTATAAAATTTCTCTAACACATTTCCAAGTGTATATGAATGAGTGGTTTTAAAAAAAATTATTCTTGGGCCAAAATTATAACCCTTTTTAATTCACATGTGAGAGAATTTTAAATTTATTATATTTTATTTAAAGAAGAGTTAATGATTTCATCCTCACAGTTTAATAATTATAACAATTTTAAAATAAAGTTATACTGAATATAAATTTGATTATAAGAATTCATTTGAAATATAATGAATTTATCTTCACCATGATAATTTATGTTTAATTTTTAGATAATAAATAATTAAATTAATGGCTTTCATAATGATGATGCAATGATTGTTTAATTAACAGAAATATCAAATAAATGATATTAAAAATATTAAAATAAAAATAATTTGACATAATTAATTACATGAACTAATTATATATAAAACATTGTTATGTTATTAATATATTATAAGTGTTGGTTTGAATTTATCATATTGTTAAGATATTTTAAAAATGACGAATAATGAATAGTATCAAAATTGAGATAATTAATGATTTAAAATAAATAATATTTTATTATATGATTTGAAATTCATAATAATAAAAAATTTAACCAATTGACTGGTATGAAGTTGCATATTTCATAAAAATTTCCTTTATGTATCTGTTTTCATTTTTTAGTAACTATATTAATCCTTAAAGTGTAAAAACACATGTTTTCATGGTAAAATTTAAAGGGTTTAACTAAGTGTTAAAGCTAAAAGATAAGGATAAATATGTTACCTAAAATCTATACAAATAATTTTTTATGATTATTTATACCTATACGCATATTATTTTCTAAATAATTGGCTTTTAATTCATTTATAATTGAATCTTAATACATATTAATTTAATACATTAAGTGATTCCAACCTCTCTTATAAAAAGGAACCACCTCACTCACTTCCTCACATAAATTTGAGCCTTATTGATCGACAAAAACCTACCCATTTCCCTTATGTTTTTTTCTAGAAACATCTTAGAGGATTTTTCATTCTCAAAAGACTAACCACAGTATCTCTAAGAGGATATCCAAAGGATGTTCTATAAAAAAGAGGTAAGCATCTTTAATGACTCCTTCAAAATTATTTCTTCTTCTAATTCCTCTTCACACATATTTTCCACTATGAAATATTAAAACTATTACCATATATATTATAATATTTTATTATGATTATGTGACTACAATTTTCCTCATTTTATCCATCCTATGAAAAAAACCATATCACCATGTGTGTGTACGTACTGCTTACCATCTTCACACTGTGGTGTAATATGTTTTTTGTTTCCACATTATTTGGATGGGTATAGTGATAAATATAATAGATATAAATAATAAATATCACATGATATTGATTCTATATAATAAATATATCATAAAATTCATTACCATGTTACCATTAAGGTAATGGTACTGTCGTTTATGTGTACGTACGACCTACCGTCTCCACAACATGATGAGATTTATTCTCCATGTTATCCATTTAAAAATGATTATAAAAAATATATAAAATGAGTAAATATAATATATGTGAACATAAAATCCTTATATAGATGATATATATATATGTATTCTATTCATAAGAAATATGACTCTCACGAAAAAACATTCATAGGAAAATGAATCATTTAACACCAGAAATAAGGGCAATAATAGAATATTATTGACAAAATTATATAGGAAAATAATATACGGTATCATAAATATTAATGTGGTTCTGTAATAAGTTATTAACTTCCTTTATACCATTATACATGTGGTTAAAATATGTTCACCCAAAAGGAAACACAAGGTAAGAGTTAATTTCACAGTCTCATTATTATTCATGATTGTTGATATGTATGTATCTATTGGGAAATATTTATCATTTATGACCATGTTTCATATAAATATTGTACAAAATATTTATTCTATTACACTAACAATTTTTTATGTATTTACTCATGTTTGATGTTTTTTAAAATGTTTTGAAAGGAATTTTTTTTGTATTCTAAACAAGGTACTTTATGATTTTTTGAACTAAAATATAGAGAGAATTTATATTTTTAAATTGCATGGAATGAGTGTGCTTTACCACCATCATGAATCCTTTATGTTTTAAATATTACTTTGAAAGTTTAAAAAGTTGTTTAAAAATAGATTTTTTTTCTTTTATAAATGCACGTCTTTTAAATAAATGATTTCAATGAAAAAGGGTATTTTTTTGGGGATATTTCTAACGATTTTATTATAGTATTTTCATATATTTCAACAACATTTTTAGAATTTTATGTCTTATTTTGATACATCTCTTATGATTCAATCTTTCTTATCTTATTTAAGGTTTTATGATTAGTTTGACCGTGGATGTGATACCTTTGATACCATTCATGGTTTATGGTTGAAGTATTCACATTTCATATGTTAGTTTTTTATACGAATGTTTAAGATGATTATGTTGTTCATGGTTTCATATGAAGAATGAATTAAACTTAGTAAGTGATTAGAAAGGCCAACTATAGACCCTCAATACATCAGAAGGTCTCATTAGATGAAATCAGTTGGTGACAAACCCTTCGTGTTTATTTCCATGAAATTTTAAATTATTATGAGGATAGATCATAACACAAATAAAATGTGTTTCTACCCATAGACATAAACTGTTATCAGGATAGATATTGATAATAGCTATCCTGAAGATAGATCTTGATAGTACAGACACCCAACATTATGCATTCAGTCATTATTGATATTCCAAGTGATTATTTCATTAGTAGAATAACCATGGTTATGTTTTCGTGATTATGTGGTAATTTATATATAATTATATGATTTTTATTTATTATTTCCATATTATGGATAATATTATGCTTAACTGGATAGTGTTTTACTATATACCTCGCATTAATTTTTATACTTATTATACATAATATATTTCACTGTATGTTTACACTTATTAATAATTTGATATCACCCCTTTCTTAATTTTTATTTTTCTAGGGATGAAAATATTTTTATATTGACTAATATGCATAGTTATTCTAGGAGAATAATGTTGTTCTCAAAATATTTTCTATGTTGTAATATATGTTTTAAAATGTAATGTAAGGTTCATGTATGTAATATGGATTCCAAAATAGCTATAGAAATAATTTCTTTAGGATTCAACACTTGTATCTATGACAATGTAATTAAGTGAGGTACCAGCTCTGGTCTACTATAGTACTAATACAATAACCCAAAAATATGTCAACCCCCAGATTTTATCTCGGGTCTCATGGATGCACTTGCCGAGTCCTCACCAACTGGGATGAGGTTCATGTTCTTTTTGAGTTCAATAATTATGTTATTCTAGTTATAAGAATCATGATATATATAAGGATTTCACTATAATACTTCTTGTTTACAGATTTAGAATCATGGATGTTTTTATTATGTTTTTATGGTTATCAAGATATTCAAATATTTTGGTATTTGATAAAAATATATTCATTATGCTGTTTGGAAAAAATTTGATATTAATTTGATATTGAATGTTTAGTGACCGTCCTTAAAAATATTTGGACTATGAATTTGGATAGATGTATTTTGGATGAGTTATAAGGTTGTAATGGAGGAAGTTGAACTTTGGATATTATTGCTTGAGGTTAAAGTATGATTTATCAAATTAGGTAACCTGTACTAACCATTTGGTTTTAGTAAAAATTTAAAATCTAAATGAATAACCAATGGATCTTATGAGACACAAAATTACTTCAGGAAACAACAATTCATTTTGGAAACATATATCTTGGTTTAAGGGATGATGTGAAAATATTTATAGGACTAAAAAAAGGATAATTTTTTGCTTATGATATGGATTGAAATCAAGTAAGTGCATATTAAAATAGTTAAATAATTCTTCAACTCTAAGGAAATGATATTGAAACCAAAAATGTTATCCCAGTACCTTCTTTTATGATGAATCAAATTCTCCTTTAGATCATCTCAAATGTATAACTTTTTGATTTTTATCTTTCTCCCAATCATGTTCTCTATCACTCTCCGTCAGAACAAGATGGTTAGATTTATCTTTCATTTCCATATATTTCTACATAGAACCCAAGTGTGTGTTATCTTTTGTTACATTCATACATCCCTTTCTCTATTTTAATTTATATGTTTTACCAACCCTTGTTCTGATGTGGGATTTCAATGAAAGTATTTTTTATATTCAAAACATCATTAATAAACCCAAATTAAGAAATTTTTAGGATGTAATTTATTTATAGAGGGTAGGATGTAACACCCTAATATTTTCATAGTATGACTTTTTTTTAAATTCAATTTCATTGATAGCTTAAGTTTCTTGTAACAATGAGCTAAAACAAACAACAAAATATTTTTATGTTACAGTTATAACATAGATGTTATATTAGTAGTTATGAATAGTATTAAATAACTTATGAAAATAAATGGTTTATAAATATATAATAAGAATTTATTGGTTAAAAATAAATAAAAATTGATAATATAAATAAATTGAATATAAAAGATAGGTTTTTTAATTCTTACTATGGTATTTTGTCTTAATAAATTTAATTAATGTCGTGACCCGTCCCTCAGGGCTCGTATCATTACTACCCCAAGCCCGCTCTCCATAGGCCAGGGGATGGTGAATAACACCATGTAGGCATATCCCAAACAAATTGGAGCCATTTTCCTAAGTGCATGTACACATGCACATAACTCCAAGCCACAAATACTAGAAGGTGAATACACAAAGTAAACAACCATAGGGTATGACAGCAGAAAACGGAAGGTAAAAGGTGCCATAATATAATTCGAACTAAAATAGAAAATTAAAAGTAAAATTCACTAAAAATCCTCTACAAAAAACCCTACATGAAGGGTTGGTACAGAAACAGTTGTCTGAAGTCTCAAAAGCACACCTCATCTTTCTGGTTCCTCTAAGAACCACCAAGCCCTGGTCTACTAAGGACTCTATCAAAGTGTTGATCATCTTCACAAGACATGACATGTGTGGGTGAAGACCATGCAGGGGTGAGTAAAACAAAACTAAGTAGGGACCCCAAACCAAAATGGTATACCACAAAGCAATACACAATTCCATATATCAAAGAGGTACACAAAGTGTAACCTCTATGAAGTACAATCAAGTGAGTCACTAGAATCATCTCATACAGGTATAACCTAAAGTATGGAAAACAATACTATTAGTTGTAATATTGAACATCTAGTACTACTGAGGGACTCATCCTTAATGATTCGCTGTGGTCTGTTGGGCCACTGAGGTCCGCTCATCTGTTGGGCCTCTAAGATCCACTCGTCTGCTGGGCCACTTAAGTTTGCTCATCTATTGCACCACTAAGGTCTGCTTATCTGCAGGTCCACTGGGGTCCGCTCATCTAATGGGACACTAAGGTCCACTTGTGTGCTGGGCCAACATGGTACACTCATCACTAAGGTCTACTTGATTCCTGCTTCCAGCACTCTTGATTATAGAGAATCTAATACTCATACCATCAGTCATATTTCTACTTCCATGAAAACCCAAATGGAGTATGTCAGAAGGATCATCTAATCCTGAGTGTCTCAACACAAAAATGGTTAGTCAATCAGATGTACGGTCAAAAATTTATGATCCTTTTAGTGAAAAGGGGTCGGTCGAGTTTGGGGAACAGACCAACCTATTCATGTCTAGGTCGACCCAGTCTGACCTAGACCATTGGTCTTGTTGGAATCGGCCCATTGGGTGGGTGGTCCAATGGCCCAGTCCCCTTCCTCTAGCCCGACCAGTGATGGCAGACCAATTTCTGTCCAGTAGGGCCGCCCAAGAGCCCGATCCCCCCTCTGGCCCAGCCCACACTGGCTATTCAGTTTGATCTATCCCAAACCGAACATCCACCACATCTGCTTCACGTCACGTGGCTAGCATGGCTGGCTGCCTCCCCACACATGGTCTATTGGCCGTATGTCGTCGCCCCGCCGCAGCCCTCTCCGGCCGCATACTACTACAACCACCTGTGGCTCTACCATGGGCCTCATCTAATATCGTGGAGAACTAATGATTCTTGCCGCATCCTAGATGTGGTCACCTTCACATGCCACCAACATTCTTGGTACACCACCCACGGCGGTTAATGCGTGTTACACTACATCCAACCTTCAATCCTGCGACCCTTGTCGCCGCCACGACCATCCTGGTCCTGGCCTTCCATCATGATCATGACCTACCTGGCTATAGCTCTCCATCCGCCACCACTGGATCTCATGCCATCTATCATTCACCCAATATCACCGTCTCGCTTTCCCTCATGATTAGGTTGATCTACCATTACAGTCCTACTTGGACCGTGGTTGTGGTTACATCACAAAGAAAAGAATAAAAGGGTGGAGTATAAGGTCACAAAAGGAACACACAATGGATAAACCACAAAAATTGTTTGTGTGGTCATGATTCATCCATGTTATAATTTTAATTGAAAATATCTAAAACATGAATCCAAATTCCCATAACTAAATGAATGAAAAAATCCCATTCCTGCATAGACGATCGAACCATGGGTCAATTTGTTAGTGAATTGACCTACGTTCATTTTTCAGAAAGTAAGAATGGGAGAAAGGTTAACACATAGAAATGATACCCTACCTAGGTTTGGATCTATAACTAATGAAGGGTGAATCTATCGTTCACCATTCGTCAATATGCCGATGTCTTATCCAAATTTGTTTGTTGATCTGTCATCGTTCGTTATTCCTTGATCTATAGTTGGTCGTTATCTTTGGTGATCCAATGATCGACCGTCATCTTTAATGATCCTTTTGATGAGAAGGAAGGGTTGAATATTTTTCATCTCTATTTTTCTTTATCCAACAAAAATCCTCCCAATCCTCTATGAAAAACTCCATGATCATCATAATGATCCTACATACACGTTATGCTATTAATTGACAGAATATGTTTCAACATTTCTGTTATGCTGATTCACCATGTTGCTATGCTATTTGATTTATGAAATGAAACATTTTCCTCGTCACTGCATCAAAGTGAATAATTTTGGAATAAAATAATATTTATTTTGGTTATTTTATTTTTCTTTAAAATTCCTTAAAATTAAATTCTACCCTCAACCCATGCTAGTCAACGATGGGCCCCGCCTATGAAAAAAATGCCCTCAAATCCTCAATAGTACTCTATGATTTCTAATCTGGGTTTCCATTTATGATTTATAGTATTTGAAAAATTAAATTATATTTATTTAATTATTTTATTTAAGGTCACATACCAAAATCTACATTCAATATTTGGCCCTCACCAACAAATGTTAGGCTCTACGTAATGAAATTATACCCTCATGAGTTCAATAGTTTTCTCAAATTTTTAATTTCAGTCACCATTCATGAGTTATAAGGATTTGAAAAATAAAATAATTTTATTTTATTATATTATTTATGGTTATTCCATTTTCATGTTTCTCATTGGAGGCCCACACCATCTAATGTTAAATTTCACCTAGTTTAAACCTGTTATCCTAAACTCCACGATGCATTTAGATTTCTGATCTGGGAACCTATTTAAGATTTATTCTATGTCTTTAGGGAAACCACTCACACATGATATTTATAAAAAAATAATTTTTTTTGATATACCATTATAGTCACACCAGGCCTCAAAATCACAAACTGTCATAGCGCATGGTCTTCTAATTTTCCCAGAAATATTCTAAAAATAAAACTAGGATATCCATGTCATTACATTCTTCCCAAATTAATGCTTTACAATCCAAAAATCTAAACCAAGGGATTCCCAAACAGATGAGGGGTTGAGCACTACCTTATCTTTCCAGTCCCATGTTCCCTCCTATAAATTTTTATACTGCCACCAAAAATGCACTAGAGGAATCAATCGCCCATAGAGGTTTCTTTACAATCGATCCTAGATCTCTACTAGAAACTCCACAAAATTTTCTCTGTAATCAATGTCTATTTTTCCCCAGTCAATGATGTGTGATGGGTTATGTAAATATCTCCTCATCTAGGATTTGTGGAAGGCATCATGCACCCTCTCTAACTACACAAATAGAGCCAAAAGGTACACCACATTGCCCACTCTACACAGTATTAGAAAAAGTCTGATGAAACTCAGAGATAACTTGCCGCCCCTGCCCAATCTATATATCCCACATTAATGTGAGACCCCAGGAAACACATGGTATCCCTCCTCGATCTCCAAGGGTCTCCTTCACCTACCAATATAGGACTTATGATGTATCTGTGCGGTCTTCATTCACTCATCAATGAGCTACACCTTCTCTATAGTAGCCCTCACCAACACCAGGGTCATGAGCGATGACCCTCTACGGTCATTCTAGAAAATTGGAAACCCACATGGTCACTCGTACAAGGCCTCAAATGGTTCCCTACCGATGGAGGAGTGGTATCTATGCTTAAGCTCAACTAAGTACCAAAAACCTCCTATAATCCATTCCACAACCGAAATGAAAAGCGTGAACCTCGACCCAAGAATATTGTTGATTGGAGTTCATGGATTAGAACTATCCCTTATACATAGAGGCGTCCCAAGCACTCTATCAGGCTCTGTCCCCAAAAAGATAAAAGTGACTGACATTGTTAGTTGGTCAATGATCACCCAATTGGTACTGTGTCCCCTCGACATATGTGATAAACCTATCATAAAGGCCATCGATATCCTTAGTCACTCCCATCTTGGCACCCCGAGAAGAAAATAGTAACCCTTTCCAAGCATAGGGGATCAAAACAGTGTGGTGAAAAACCATGAAACTAATTAAAAATGTGCTCAGATTTTATATAAATAGGTAAGCCCATCTTAAACATGTTATTTCATATGTGGTGTCAGCCTTGACAACCACATGCATATACCAATGAATCTCGTCACTCTAGGCATCCAATGATACTACGGTGCATCCTCTAAAAGGAACGATGTGCTCCCCACATTTCGAATATCCATTAATGGTATTCCATATAGGAAACTGAGCATGTAAATACTCACAGTTGGAATCATCAACATGTGCCTCTCTAACTCACATTAAGAGTGGTGGGGTAACAACCACCGATTGGAGGTAGGTTTCATCATCATTATCCATTAATGATAACTATAACAAGGACTAATACTATGTTTCCTCATTCAACAACTACAAACATGATCTATTGTTGAGATAATACCCTTCCATGTTTCCCTTACCAGGAGTATAGAATATTTTAAAGTCATAGCCCTGGAGGAACGCATTCAAATGTCTCTATCTCAAGTTGAAAACCTTATAAGAGAATATATACATGAGACTCTTTTGTTTAGAGTAGAATATAAACAATCCTCTCATTAGGTAGTGTGACTACATCTTTGATGAAAATAATTACTTCATGCCTCTGAATCTGGAAACAACCAAGTCTAGTCATTGATTATTTTCAGAATACTACATACCCGACTCCCTCATCTGAAAAACTCAAGATTGAGGTGCTCATCAAACTCTGCCTTAACTACTATAGAGCCTATGGGAACATTTCCATCCCCATGATAGGTAACCCCTTTCAACTGTTCGATGAGTCCATCCACCCTTTAGTAGTGGATACTCGTACTCTGTGACCACTTGGTTGAAGATTCAGTAATCCTCACGTAACATTGAACTCTGGGTTATACTATGAAATTTCTCTAAAATTCCTCCAACTACACCCTCAACTCTTGATGATCTAGGAAATACATATAATATACAGAATATGATATTAGTTCCATATCAGGGTGTAGAATGATGACGAATTACACCCTTATGGGGAGGTAAACCTAGAAACATCTTATTGGAAAGACATTATCATACTTCACAACTACTACTGGGAACTAAAAACTCAAAACATCCACTACCATGAGGGTATGGCTGGATGATGCAAGAGTGATCGGTTTCACCCTCCTATGCATTAGTTTATCCTTTGTCTCATGGATATCCTTTTTCACTGAGAAAGGAAAACCCCATTCCAATGTTGTGGACAAACCACAAATTCTTTTCCTAAAATAGTCAATCTGAGCATGAAATGTGAATGACTAGTTCATACCCAAACTAACTTCATAAGGCCTAGAAACTTCCACCAAGAGGTTCCAACCAAAACTCTCACCTCAAGGGTTAGACCACACCATCGTCATAAGTGTGATTATCGAGTCTCCCCCCATATGTATCTATAGAAGTAATGTTCATGTCAATGGTTTAACCAAAAACTCTAGTTCTTGAACAAGATTCATGACAAGAAGAAATTATTATGACCTGTGTCTATTAATATGGTAGCTAAGAGTAGACACAGACGTACCTCAAATAATTCCTCGATCGCTTGGTTCATATTCCATGATTTCATGTAGCTACTACCTTCACATGTTCTCTAGCTCCCTGAACCTACTGTGGACCACATTGGGGTAGTGTTTGTAACATGTCAAATTGTATAACGCCTCATGCTACTCTCCCAACACCTCTTCCTTGTTTTTCACCCACTAGATTCATCTGTTACTTTCACTATATCTTCCCTAATAGCCCATATACCATTTCACTATTAGTACGATGGGATGAAAAATCTATAGAGAGATGTACCCTTTCATATATTAAAATGAATTGCCTCTTCCAAGTACAACTGGACTCACCCTATGACGACTAAGTTGTAGAATCCCTATCCCTAGACCTCTTCTCCAAATGTCTCACATTTCCAAGACTCTGAGTCTTTTTTCGGCTTATTTCATTCCTACTGCTGACATCCACTGGCTGTATTTTCTCATCCAAAGGAAATTAAACCACAAAGGATCCATCTATCATCCTAGAATAAGTAGGAATTCACATAGTAATAGTTCTAGCTTAGATTTATCTAAACACAACTTGCTCATAGGTATGAGCTTGGATGCACTAGTCGTATCATATTTATTGAGTACCTGGAATGGTCAGTACACCTTGATGGAAATATAGTATCTGTCATGTCATCCTGTTGAAGATATAGAAGCTCTTGGGAATTCATAGCCTTTATATTTTATGGAAAGATCCCATTCTCGTAGAAAGGTTCTAATTCTATATTCATGAAAGAGTCACCTCATCATAAGATTGTGTAATCTAAACCCCTTTGTCACTATGCTGAACCACATAGAAAGATCACTTCTAGGAAAAACATCTGATCTAATGGTGTCTTGACTAGGAGGAAAACTAAGTCACCACCTCAAACCAATCCTTATATGCCTATGCGTAGGGATCTCCTCAGAACCTAATGGGTCTCTATCCCTGAAACCCATGAAGTGAGCTCAGCCTACACATCTCATCCAATGGTACTACAAGTAACATGTGCTAATCTACAAGTGGCAGTATAGATGGTACACCACCCGGCGGTGTTGTCTCTAGTACAAACCCTCTTACCCATCTCATCACCCTGTAAATATTCCTTATGATCACATGGTAGAATACTAGCAAGTTTTATATGTGGAAGCATCATGAAGCAAAACTAGATGTACCGCGATCAATAAAGTATACCTTATGAGAGGACTCAATAAGGACATGTAAATCTCAACCAATTCCTATATAATGCTTGTACCATATGTTTTCTTCCTATAACTAGTGTTTCCATGTACTGAGTTGAAAAGTTTAATTCAATATCCTGGTGTATGGATATGTTGTTCATCTCACCAACATTGGATTCCATGGCCTGAAATCTGAACCCGAAACATTTAAAATTGTTTCCACAGACCAAACTCATAGACTCTAGGTTGTTAATATAGAATTGACCAACTTTGATACTACACTATCAAGACCCATCCCTCAGGGACAATGCTGTAACTACCCCATGCTGATATCCCAGTGGCCAGGGGATGATAACTAACACCGAGTAGGCATATCCCAAATAAATGGAATGAATTTTCCTAATTATCTGTATACATGCACACAACTTCAAGCCAAAAATTCTAGACAGTGAATAAACTAAGTAAACAACCAAAAGGTACAACAGTAGAAAACAAAAGGTAAATAGGGTCAGAATACAAGAACAACTAAAATAGAAAATTAAAAGTAAAAGTCTCTATAACTCTTTTGTCGAAAACCTTACCTGAACTGTAGGTACAAAAACAGCTGTCTGAAGTTGCATAAGCACACCTCATCTATCAGGTTACTCTAGGAACCACTTATCCCTAGTCCACCAAGGAGTTCTTCAAAGTGTCGATCATCTTCATAAGACACAACACATTTGCGTGAAACATATGTAGGGGTTAGTAAACATTACTCATTAGGGACTGTTAACCACAAAGGTATACCAATAAACAATACAAAAAGAAGACTACCAAAGCGGTACATGAAGTTTAGAATCTAAGAATTTCATTCAACAGTTTCACTAGAGTCAGTTCACACATGTATTACCAAAGTATAGAAAGAAATATTATCAGTTGTAAAACTGAACATCCTGTACTGCCAACAAAATCATCCCCAATAAGTAATTTTGTGGGCTGGGCCACAATGATCCGCTTATATATTAGGCCACTTAGGTCTTATCATCATTTAGGACACTAAGGTCCACTCATCTCCTAGGCAACTGAGTTCCACTCATCTGCTGGGACACAAAGGTACACTCATCTGCTAGGCCACTAAGGTTTTCTAGTCTGTTGGGTCATTGAGTTTCACTCGTCTACTGGGCCAGAGTAGTGCACTTTTCTACTAGGCCATGGAGTTCAGCTTGTATGAAGGTTCACTGAGGTTGTCTCATATGTTGGGCCATTGAGGTCCACTTGTCTGTAGATCCCTTAAGGTCTTCTCAACACTAAGGGTTTCTTGATTCAAAATCGTAACATGCATCATTCTGGGAGAATCTATTACTCAATCCATCAGTCTTATTTCAAATTACATAAAAATTCAGATGGAGTATTTCAAAATGATATTCTTTACTTGAAGGTCCCAATGCCGTAAACGAATCTTCAATTAGACATATGGTCTGAACATTATGAATCTTTTTATGATAAGGGAGTGGTTGGGTCTGGGCCAACCCGGTCCAGCCAGGCCAATTGGCCTGTTAGACCAGAACCATTAGGACGAGGGTCCAGCCTGCTAGGCCGCCTAGTGGCCCAAACCCCTTCCTCTACATTGAACCTCACTGGTGTGATGGTTTCAATCTAGTAGGGCTGCCCAACAACCCAGTTATCCCTCTATCCTGGCCCGTACTAGCGAGCGGGTTTAGTCCAACATGAACATAGTAAGTGCCACTTTCTCTCTGCATCACACTGTTGGAATCCTCCTTGCACATGGTCTATTATCTGCATGTCATCACCCCTCTACAGACTTCCATGTTCGTGACCTTCTATCTCCACCTACAACTCTAACATATGCCTCCTCTCCTTTTGTGGCACACCATCGATGAATGCCAACTCCCACAGGTTGCCTCCTCCCACATACATCTCCCGCCACATGCCGGAGGAAGTGGTCAAACACCTGTTGTGGCAGCCATGGGTTCTACCAATGTAAGACTTCGAGTCGATGTCCCTTTCAATTACCACATCCCTCCTGGTCGTGACTCTCCCTCTGACATCAGCGTATCTCATGCCAAAAGTCATTCACCTGGTGCTGTGATCTCCCTTGGAATCGTGCCCACTACAGTTCTGCTTAGATCGTGGTTGTCATCACGTCATGAAGAACAGAAGGAAAGGTAAGAGTAGAAGGAAGGACAAAGAACACATAAAGGACATACCATAGTATTTTTTTTGTTTCAGTGTGATTGATCCTTGTAATGAGTTTAATGATGGATAAATAAAATATGAATCCAACTTCTCATAACTCCCTGCATTCAAAAATATCATTCCTTCTTAGACGATCTAACCACCGGTCAATTTTTTAGTGAATTGACCCTCATTTTCATATAGAAAGGAAGAACATGAGAGAGGTAAATACATATTAATAAAACACTATCTAGTTTTGGATTGATCCCTGATAAATGGTGAATCTTTCATTCGTCGTTTATCAATCCACTGTCATCAAATCCAAATCTGTTTGTTGATCTGTTGTTGTTCAATGATCCTTGATCTGAATTTTTCAATTATCATTGGTGGTCCATTTATCCACTATCATTTTTGTTGATCCTTTTGAGGAGGGGGAATGTAAGAATAATATTCGTCACTATTTGTCATTTTCTAGTGAAAATACTCCCAATAATCCAAGAAAAACTCCAAGATCGTCAAAACGATCCTGTATCCACAATATTCTATTAATTAATGAAATGTGTTTCATCATTTCTATTATGAAAAGTCGTCGTGTTATTGCACTATTTTATTTATGAAATTAATCAGTTTCATTATTGGTGAGTTGTATTGAAACACTTTTTAATAAAATAATCTTTCTTTAGTTAATTTTATATTTCATTAAAATTCCTAAAAATTAATTTTTTCCCTCGACATGGGCCGGTCGAGGTTAGGCCCCTCCTAAGCAAAGAACACTCTCATGAGGTAAATGGTACTCTTAGATTTCCAATATGAGTAACCGTTTATGATTTATATGATTTGAAAATAAAATAATCTTTATTTAATTATTTTATTTATTGTCATGTCAAAAACCTACTTTCCACAATTGGCCCACGTTGTCTAATTTTAAGCTCTCTCTAAAGAAAAAACGCCCTCACGAGCTCAATGGTAGTCTTATATTTTTAATTCGAGTCACCGTTCATGAGATATATGTATTTGAAAAAATAATAATTTTATTTAACAATTTTCATTACGTTTATGCAATTTTGGGGGTTTCTTACTGGAAGCCTGCGCTGACTAAAGTTAACTCAAATTTGGGTAAACCTGCCATCTTAATCTCAACAGTGCCCTCAAATTTCTGATCTAGGAACCTGTTTACGACTTATCCAAATATTTAGTGAAACCACTCATTCATGATATTTATAAACATAAATTTTTTTGATTGACAATTTTGGGCACACCAGTCCTCGGAATCGCATACCGTCTCATTGCCTGGTTTGGGAATTTTTTGAGAATTTTTCTAAAAATACAAGGAAAATCCAAGTCATTACAATTTATTACAATAAGTAAATTATATTGATGAAATAAATATATTATATATTAAACCAAATATTTTTTATATTAATCTACTAGATTTTATAGTCATAACATATAAACAATCCCAATTTTATATATAAAACCTATATTTCTAAAAAGGATGTTTTATAGCCATTTAGAGGTGAACTTATTTTAAGTCCAATTTTTAAAACATTTGTAAGTTATAAATTAATAAATAAAAATCATCTTTAAAATAATAATATAGAAATTTACATTGGTTAATTTTTTTTATTATTATGACAAGATTCATGTTTTGATGAATATTAAAAAATACAAATTATTAATTGAAAATAAATTTTTCATAAAAATAATTTATAGTTTTAAATTATATAATGGGATGGGTATAAATCATAACTAGAATTTTTTCATAAGTTTGTCAAATTTTGTTCAATTTAATCAATTTTATATTGAATTTAGATATAAAAATATTTCAATCTTTGGCATGTTTAAACATTAAAAACCCATTTTGTCACCCTGTCAATGGGATTAATTATAAATGAATTACTGAAAGTTTTATGATTTTAATTTTGAAAAAATGGATTCCATATTTTGAATTAGTGGGTCCAAATTATGTAAATAGTTTTATTTTATTTTTGGAAATTTGAATTGTAAAGTACTGTAATATTTTAATTACCATGTCTAACGGTAAAATATGTAATTAAATGTAAAAATAATATAATATAATTTCCCTGAAACTTGTCTTAATTTAATTTGGTGACCTATTTATGACCAAAATCATATTTGGGATGGAATTATAATACTTTTTAATCCACATTTTTAATAATATGACATATATTAAATTTTATTTAGAGAAGAGTTGAAGATGTCATACTCAAGGTTTAATAACTATACCAATTTTAATATTACATTATAAAGAATATAAATTCAACTCAATGTATTCATTTTAAAGATAATGAATTTATATTTATCATGATAATTTATTTTTAATTTTTATATTAGAAATAATTTAATTAAATGCGATCATGATAATGATGTAATAATAGTTAAATTAATAGAAATATCAAATAAATGATATTAAAAATATTAAAATAAATATACTTTTGCATATTTAATAATGTGAAATAATTTTATAGATAACATTAGGATTATTTTAATTTATTTTAAGTGTTTTTTATAAGTTATCATATTTGTATGATATATTTTAAATGAAAAATAATGAATTGTATAAAAATTGACATAAATGATAGTTTAAAATAAATAATATTTTATTAAATGATATAAATTTATTAAAAATAAGAAATTCAACAAACCAATTGGAATGAATTAAAATATTTCAAAAATGGACCATTTATTGATCTTTTATGAATTTAGAGTAACTATATTGACCTTTAATGTTTTAAAATTTCAACATTCCACAGTAATAGTTAAAGGGTATATCCAAGGATTAAAGTTAAATGATAAGAGTAAAAATGTGACCTAAAATGCCTAAAAACTATTTTTTAAGTTTATTTATACCAATAATCATCTTATATTTTAAATAATTTACTTCTAAGTCATTTTTAATAGAAATTTAATTTATATTAATTTAACACATTAGGAGATACCAAAATTACTCTTCCCCTATCTTATAAAAAAACACATCCTCCCTCACTTCCTCACACCACTTTGATCCTTATTGATTGAACAAAACCTTCCCATTTCCATTCTCAACAACTTTATACACATCTTATAGATTCTAACCTTCTCAAAATTCCATCCCTATTGTCCCTAAGAGGATTTTCAAAAGAGGTTCGTTAAAAAAGAGGTAATCGTCTTTACCGACTCCTTCAAAATTATTTCTTCTGATACTTTATCTTCACGTGTTGTTTCCATTATAAAATAATAACACCAGTATCATCTATATTCTTAGATGTTATTCTGATAATGAGTATGTAATTCCTTGATATTTTAATAAATATTTTTGTTTAAAAAAATTATTTCTTCAACACCTTGCATTGTATGCAATCATGAGAAATAATACAGTGATACCTCATTTGTATAAATTGACCATTATAAACTAGTTGTTATGTTAGCGAGAATAAATATAACTTACATATGAATATAAATATTGAATTTATTTTCTACCTATTATTTATAAAAAATATAAAGCAATTAACTGTAAAGGAAATATTTGAATGTTTTGAATTAATAAATGAAGTTAATTATATTTAGTAAGTGAAATTAATTAAGTATATATGTTATATGTTTAATTAAATATTTTTATATTAATTAAATATATTTATTAGTCATAGGATATGAATGAACCATATTTTATGTATAAAAAACTAAATTTTCCAAATGGGCAATTTTACTATCTTTTAATGGAAAACACATTTTAAATTAAACTTTTCACACACTAAGAGTTTTTATATGAAAAAATAAAAATATTCTTTGAAATTGTGATATAAAAAGTTACTTCATATGAATTTTTGATATTTTTCGGAAACGATTCAAGTTTTGATGAATAGTAAAAATATACTAATTTTTTTTGAAAACAACATTTCTATTAATATTATTCATACAGTTAAATTAAATTATTTAATGGATTTAAAATATAAATAGAATATTTTTTTTATAATTTAATATAATTTATTTCATTTGAATTAATTTTACATTGAATTTATATGTAAAAAACATTTCAATCATTTTCATGTTTGAACTTTTAAAACTCATTTCCTCATTTTGACAAAATAATTAATTTGAAATTAATTACTGTAACTTATGTGTTTTGAATTTTGGAAAATGGATTCCATATTTTCAATCAATGTGTCTAAATTATTTAAATATATTTCTTTTATTTTTGGGCATTATGAATAATATATTCAGTAAGTTTTATTTATAATCTAATAAGGTAAATCGTGTAAATAAGGGGGAAATTAATATTATAAAATTATCTGAACACTTTTCCTAATATCATTGGAAGTGTATTTCAACCAAAATCATTCCTGGATCGAAATTATATCAATTATAATATTCTAGGATGAGATTATGATGTTTAATATATTTTATTTAAAGCGAGTTTAAATATATTTTACTCAAATATTAATAACTATATCATTTTGAATATACAGTTATACAGAAGAGAAACTAGACTATTAATACTATTTTGAAATATAAATTTTTTTATTTATCATTGTAATTTATTTTTAATTTTTATAAAATAAATAATTATTTTAAATAATATACAATAATGATGAAAAAATTATTTATTTGTAGAAAAATCAATAAATTTTTTTTAATTAAAATGATAATAATAATTAAAAAGAATAAAAAAAGACCAAATCTTATTAGTGACTTATATATTGATCATAATCGTCCAATGGTCCAGTTACTGTCCATTTTGAGCCACATAGAATATATTATGACACTTATAACATTTTATCTAAAGTAGTGTTAATGTTGTCAAACTCATGTTATAATAAATATAACATTTTTGTGGTATGATTTTCTGGAAGATATATTAGACTATAAATATTTTTCTATATTATATAAGATTTAACTTTATCATTTTTATTATTTTTAGAAAGTAAATAAGTATATTAAATAATTACAAAAATTCGATGTAGTAATTATTTTGGTAATGGAAATATGAAATAAAATTTATTAAAAATATTAAAATAAATATACTTTGGGACAATTAATATATCAAAAAAAATTTATATGACATTTAAATATTACTAATATAATAAAATATTATTTTCTATGTTAACCTGTTATCTACATATTTTAAAAAATTACTAAATTAAATAGTGTCAAAATTGACATTATTGATTATTTATCAAAATAATGTTTAATTAAATTAATTAAAAATCATTATACATTTCTAAAAATTTAAAAAAATTATTATATTATATTAAATGTTCTAAATTATTAATTTATGGTCAAATTTATATCAAATAAGTATGAATATTACCCTTTTAATATTTAAATATTGGATACCTTAATTAAAATAAAAATAAAATAACTAAATCTCAAATAAAATGATAAAGTTTAAATTGATATAAAAACTTGTATAAATTTTTTTGGTGGATTATATTGCAACCTTATATAATCACATGTTAATAACTATAAAATTTTGGAGGTTTTTGGAAGGATTTTGTTTTTATTATAAATTAATATATTTGGATATTCCAAAAGTTCCCCTCACCACATTTATAAAAGGGCACCTCCTCCCACACTTATTAACTTCACATTGATCCTTAAATTTGATAAATTACCTTCCCATTTACCTTATCAATTTCTCTAGTCACATTCTATAGGTTCTAGTCATCTCAAAAGTCCAACTCTAGTGCCTTTAAGAGGAGATCTAAGGGGAGCTCGCCAAAGAAGGTAAATTCCACTACTGATTCATTCAAAATTATTTCTTCATAAAATTAATATTAATGACTTTTTTCCATTATAATGTATTAAGTACATCATAAATTATATTCTAAGAAGTTATTATGACTATATAACAATCATATTACACATTTTATCCATCCTACGAAAAACAAAATCACCACGCGTGTGTACATACAGATTACTATCACCTAATCGTGGTGTAATCTATTTTTCACAAACAGATTAGTTGGATGGGTATAATGATGGAAAAATAAATATATATGATTATTAAAAAATTATATTGATTATTTAACAAAATATATACCATGCACTTTCATACCATTCCATAATTCAGCGAATGATATAATCACTTTTGCGAACATACAGTCAACTGTCACCTTGATGTGTTGTGATTCATTCTACATAATGTTAAATAAAGCAAGATTATATAAATATATGGAATTTATAAATATAAAATAAATTATATTATTATAATTACTTAAATGATATAACTATATAAGAGGATCCAAAACTTATTCGACAACACATGCATAAGAAAATAAAGCAGTTAATACCCGAAAGATGGGTAATAATGTTATTAACAAATGGTTAATAATATGATCACATAATATATCATAAAAATGAATATTATTATTGAATAATTTAATAATATTATTTAAAACCTTATATAATAGGTCTAGACATGTAAAAAGAAACCCATGCTTAAGGTGAGGGATAATTTCACCATCTCATTATTATCAGAGATTATTTATACGTAAGTATTTACTAGGGTATATTTATCATCCATATCCATGTTACATAAAAATGTATTTAAAAATATTCCTATTATTTTTGTACAATTTTTTAAATTTAATTTTACCCCTTATTATGTTTTTACTAAGTGTTTTTAGGAATATTTTGTCGTTTTCCCTATGATGTACTTTTTGACTTATCTGGAAAAATTACGAGAAGAATGTTTTATTTTAACATATACTAAATGAATGAGATTTTAGTCTTTAATATTTACTTATTTTATTGAATATCACCTTAAAATATTAAATGATATTTTCAATGAAATTGTTTTCCTTAAAATTTGGGAAACATGTTGAGAAATGAAAAGGTTTTCAAAGAATAAAAGATATTTTCTTTAAGAATTAATGTCAAGTATTATGTGAAAATTATTTTCACTATAAGATAAATTTCATTGATGTTACATATTCCCTAATAAGGATATGTTTCAATTATTCTATCAATATTATTATTATGTTAATCATGGAATGTTATTTATGAAATCCATTTATTTTTCATAGATTATGTTATGATGGAATAATGTTTATGAAATTTATTTTATTCCATGTTATATGAGATGATGAATGATTTATATACTTGTCGAACACATATGTAAGGTTCTAATTATATTATGGGTGGGACCTATAACTCCCTAAAATTCATTTGGTAATTATTTATATCTCATGACATAGATAGGACTAGAATGATAATTAATTTATATTTAGTAATACGAGTATAGAATGGGAAGTATACCTGGTACAGTAATACAGGACTAGAACAAGGATTGAAATCGGTCCAATAATGGACTTTTTCTATTATGATGGTCTTAGAAATGATCCATAACTAATATAAATGATTTTCTATGCTTATTATAATGACACAAATTCCATTTATTATGTTATGACCATTGGTAATATGTGAATTGATCATTATATAATTTTATGGTTTATTTTATTACATCATCTCATGATCATTCATATATAGGATAATATTTTCAAATTTTGTATTCTTATGTTTCATTATTTTGATATGATTGATATCTACATTGTTTACCCTTATTGAGAATATGATCTCACACTTTCTTATGTTTATTTTCCCCAGGTTATAAAGAAGGGTCTTAAGTAAAATCTGTCAAAAAGGGGTCTATTTATTAAAGAATAAGCGAGATACAATATAGATGTTTTATGAACCAGTTCTTTGATTTTCCCAATTTCTAAAAACACAAAACCGATATGTTCATGTCATGGTTTTTAATGTATTTTAATTAATATTATTGAATTATTAAATAATATGTATGTATAAAAAGTACATGAAAGTATAGTTGGTATTATAGTAAAGTTTTAGTTATACTTTGGAAACTAAGATGAGAAAAGCTTACTAATAACCCTAAGGATTTGACTATGTATAAGATACAATACTAGTGTTTCAATAATGATAATTAATAAACTATTATAAAAAATAGTTTCCTAAATTTTAAATTTATTATGTATTATGTGGATTTCCCATTAGGATTAGTGTTTCTCACACCATGCATCTTGGATTAAGTCAATTGCTGGAAACTGAATGAATCACGTTAATGTTGAATACAATGGAAAATACTACAATTTTCTTCATGAATAATTTAATTTCATGAGATATTGAATGAAAAATCTTATTTCAATGATCACACAAATTTATTAATCTATTAATCACGCCGGATTTCAAAATGAGGAAAGGAGGGAACAACAATTTGTTGCTTCCCTCATGAGGGAGCGTCCACTTTCTTTCAATGGGTCTTTTGATCCACTAGTGGATGAAAAATGGATTAGTACCACTGCAAATATATTTTTAGTTCTCCAATATTTAGATTATGTTAAATTCATCTTAGCAGTTTATCATTATGTGAGTGAAGCTATTAAATGGTGGAATCTTATCAAGAATACGAGGAAAATGTATGAAATTGACACTATAGAATGGAAAATTTTCTAGAACTTCTTTTTTAATAATTACATTCAACATATTATTGTAATTAATGTTAATAAAGAGTTAATTGATCTTAAGTAAAAATTAAAATGTATCTATTGGTACCTAAAAAGAAAATTTTACATGACATTCAAGGTATTCTTATGGGATTATTATCCAAAATAAGAGTATAATTGATCAATTATTTAGTGGATTGAAACTAAGTATCTAATGGGAATTATCCATAAGGGAATTCAATATCTATGAATAAATCATCTAATGTAATCTCAAGGTTGAGCTGAATATTTTAGTTACCCAATAGTCCTATGGGTTTAATGAGAAGAAAAAAATGGAATTCAAGGGAAAATATAAAGACCACACTAAAATGAAGATGAAATTTCTTTTATGATCAATGTGTGGAAGGAAACATAAAAAAAATATCTCAAAGGGACAAAAAATGTTATGTGTTGGAGATAAGGTTATTGAGTAGTTGAATGCCGAAGTGATGGGAAAAATTTGTCTAATGATGCGAATAAAGAAAAAGCTACACCAATTTCACCTCCCATACTTCAATGCTACAAGTGCAAAGAAATTGTAAATTATTCTAACCAATTCCCTAATCCAAGGGTTATCTATGAAGATATACGTTATTAAAATATTAAGGCTAAAGACAATGGAAAATCATATGTTATCACTATCGGTGATGTGGGGGTATTATAATGAAGTGGTGAAATGTATACTTACCATCCGCTATGAAGTAGAAAATGTTTTATTTGATTTTGGATCCACCCAAAAATTTATTTTTGAATAATTTAATAACGGTATCATCATATTACCTCAAAAATTAGATGTTGAGTATTATGTGACAACTCCTAATGGAAGAAAGGCCACATCAAAAGTTTATAATTCTTATCGAGTTGAATTTTGTAAGAATGTTATTCCTAAAAATCATGTGATCTATCTCAGTGGAATTTGATGTGATTCATGGAATGAATTAGCTCTATTTATATGGATATCATATCAATATCCATGTAACTAAAGTCACATTTCATATTCTGGATGAATCTATGGTCATCTATCGATGGAAAGATGAATATAACCTTCCGGTAGAAATAGCTTCCATATTATAGGTCTTGATTCCTATAACTGAAGGTTATATATCTCATATGGTTGGAGAGAAACTCCCCATTAATAACACACCTACTTATTATGATTTTCTTGATAACATTATGAAATAATTTCCCAGTCTTCTACTAAATCATGGATTTGAGTTTTCAATATAACCCATATCGTGTGTTATGCCTATTTCAAATTCTCTATAGAGAATATCCCCAATTGAGTTGCATAAATTGAAGAATAAACTCTAAGATAATATTGATAAAGTTTTCATACTCTCTAGTGTGTCACCTTGGGGTTAACCTATCTTGTTTTTTAAGAATAGTGATGGATAAATGAGACTATATATTGATTATCGAGAAGATATAAAGTTCACTTTGAAGAAAAAATATTCTTTTCCATGCATTGATGACTTATTCGACCAACTGCACAGATCTAAATACATGTACAAGACTGATCATCACATAATAAATCATCAATTAAGACTCAAGAAAAAGGATATACTGAAGACAAAATTTCGTACAAGTTATAGAAAATATGAATTTATAGTGATGCCTTTTTGTCTTACTAATTCCAATACTATCTTAATGGATCTAAGGAATATAATATTTTGATACTATCTTGATTGGTTTTTGGTAGTATTTATAGGTGATAATAGTGTATATTCAAAGAGAAATTAAGAAAATAGATAAAACATTATAATTATACTAAAGAGCTTGATAAATGATAAGATTTATGAAAAATTCACCAAGTCAGAATTTTGGATTCAGAAAGTTTCCTTTATGGGTCACATTATTTCAAGAGAGTGGTTATCATTGGATCTAGAAAAGATGGATGTCATTAAACATTGTCCTAGAACGAAAATTGTAACTAACACCTAATGTTTTCTTAGTTTGGATTGATATTATAAAAATATCATGAAAGAATTCTCACAATTATCTAATCCCATCACCAAGTTGACTCGGAACAGAGTTATGTTCCTAAAGATAGAGGAATGGGAAGATAATTTCAAAGGGATGAAAATAAGGTTAATTAGTGCACCTATTCACAATCTACCCTATAATGGAGAGAGGTTTTTGATATATAACTAGGCATCCAAAAAGGGGTTGGGATTTTTTTTTCATGGAAAATGATATGGTGATAGATTATTCCTCGCAAAAATTGAATTCCATGAGAAAAATTAGCCAACTAATGATTTGGATTTAGATGTGGTAATATTTTTATTAATGATATGGATGAATTATCTTTATAGAGAAATGTAAGATATATATATTGATCAAAAATGTTTAAATTATATTTTCACAAAAAGTGACATGAATATACACCAATGAAGATAGTTGGAGTTCACTAAAGATTACAACTTCTCAATATAATACCACCCTGAGAAAAAAGAACAAGGTTGCGGATGGTTTGATTTTTTGGACCATGCTAGCATGTTCATGATGAGGATAAAAAATATCTAATATTTACTTTTTTTAAAGTTTGGATATAGAAATTTTAAAGGAAGGGGATAAATCATTATTTATCAAATGGATTTTCTACCATCTATCTATGTTATGATTATAAAGGCATAGAAGAAAGTTATAGAGCTGCAAAAGAAGGTAAAAATGTCTGTGAATTCAACCTTCATTCTAACAGAATAATAATGTTCTTGAACCATGTTTTTATGCCCCAAATACAATAACTAAATAAGGTTCTATAAGATAATACCAATACTACAAAATAATCCTTTAATAGCACCTGAAATGGCCTATACCAATGCTATAAAAGTGATGACTACCAAAGAGAGATTAAAATCCATGGCCTTTTATTAGTGGTTTTGTTAATGCTACTAAAGGAATAATTTATCATCTCTTATAAAATCACTATTGAAGGGTTTTATCAGTGCTTATATAAGAACATATAAAGTGTACCACTATAATCACATTTAGAAGCATTGAAAATTGTGTCCAATATCATCCCTTTTAAAAGTGTTGAAAAATGTGTCCTTTATAAGTGCTTTTCAAGGAACTGATAAATGGACTTACTGCAGTATGCTATAATAAAACACTGCAGCACCAGTGTAGTGTGCTATAACACCACACCATAGCACAAAAAACACACAATATATCAAAAAATAGTCCCAATACATAATTTATATGAAATGAAATTTAAACCACAAATACAATAAAAAAACAATATTATAGGCATTTAAAACATAGTTTTAGACAATTATATAAATAAAAATTATTACATATATTAAAAATAATCAATGTTCCTTTTTTATTTTTATCCTAATCTTGACTCATTCTATTTCTGAACAAACCACCCCTTCCCGATCAAACAAACGCTCCTGTATAAGAAAACAATTATTATGTTTGTAATAATATAAATAAATAAATTAAGAAAAAGTGTTAATTTTACTAAAACTGATGCAAATTTTAAATAAAAGTACACACTTTGAGTCATACCTATCATACTGTGGGTTGGATTGAGGTTTTCCAGATTCCTACTTGTCTCAAATGACTTGTAAACCATTTTCCTAAAGTATCAAAATAATCTGAATGTGTTTTTTCAGATTTTAGTACAACTGTTGTCATTTTTAATTATATGCCATTTTAAACTGAAAACACACACTTTGAATCATTAAAAACACATCATGTATTGGATTCATGTGGAATCCATTCCTTCACATCACAAATTACTTATGAATCATTGTCCAAAATTATCATGAAAATCTGAGCGAGTTTGTTCAGTTTTCAATGAGTGGCACTTTTTGAAATAAAACATCAATTTTAAACAAATAATAGAAACTTTTAGCCTTATCGGGAACATCAACTATCATATTGAGGATTTTTTGATCCCAATATTTCAAAATTGACTTATTGATCATTTTTATAAAGTATCAAAATAATCTGAATTAATTTTCTTAGTTTTGAGTATGTTAGTTGTCCATTTTACTAAAATTAATGAACATTTTAAATAATCGGACAGACTTTGATTCCTATTGGTAAGACCATGGGTAATATTTGAGGTGAAACTGAGTCCTACACATCTCCAATTACTTATGTATCATTTTATTAAAAGATAAAAACAATATTATTTTTTTTCTCAATTTTGAGTATGTCTATTTGTTTTTTTACTAAAAGGTCATTTTAACTAGAAATTCACACATTGTCTCTTTATAATAACATCGAGTATCAGTTTGACATGAAAATAATTCCTACACATCTCAAATGACTTATGATTAATTTTAATAAATTATCAAGAAGATATGAAGGAATTTGATTGGATTTTAGTGAGTGTCATTTTTCAAATTAAAATGACAATTTTAAACTGATAATGGACACATTGAGTCATATCGGGTACATCGTGTATCATATTAAGGTGTGGATAATTCATACACCTAAAAAATGAATTTGGTATATTTTTCCTAAACTATGAAAACAATATGAATATATTTTCTTTGTTTTGAATATGTTAGTTGCCTATTTTAACAAAATTAGTGTCAATTTTAAATAGAAAGAAAACTTGGAGTCATACTAGTCACATCGTGTGCCAGATTGATGTGCAGATGATTCATACACATCTAAAATGACATATGGATATTTTTCTTAATGTATCAAAATAATCTAAATGTGTTTTATTGATATTGAGTTGGTCTATTTTATTTTTTACAAAAATTTCATTTTAAACTAAAAACATGCACTTTGACTCATTTTGATAACTTTGTGTATCTGTTTGATGAGAAAAAAATTCTTAGACATCAACAATTACATAATAATTTTTTTTCTAAATTATCACGAAAAATAGAGTGTTTTTGATTTTTTTTAGTGACTGAATCTTTTTAAAATAAAATGTCAATTTGAAACTCATAACATGAACATTGAGACATACAAGGAACATAATTTATCAAATTGAGGTGTGTTAGATTCTTACATGATATTAATGAATTATAGATCATTGTATTAAGGAACCAAAATAATAATACTATTTTTTCCCAGTTTTGTGTTTGATAGTTGTCAATTTTACTAAAATTAATGTCAATTTTAAATAGAAAGAGTACTTAGAGACATATCGGTCGCACCATGTGTCAGATTGAGGTGTTGTTGATTCTTACACATCCCAAAGTCAATAAAATTTAAAGGTAAATTTTACCATGATATCTATTGACTTTATTGTCAAGGGATGGGAACCTATTCCCATGACTCCCCCCTGCTGCTCTTGGGTCCTTATAGGGTTTCTCCTGAAACCCTCTCTTTAGTGATGGTGGTGCAATTGAGCATAATTTCCCCTCCATCTCTTTCTACATTTTTATAGACCACATCCTTCAATATCCTCTTCAGTTCTTTATTCACCACTTATTTCTTCTCTCTGAAGGTGTTGATTTTGGTGTTCTTTCACAGGTGGTTTTCGATCCCAATGATGGTGGTTGCTGAAATCCCAGACCACTTCATCCCCTCTCGAACCTCACATTACATCATGACTATCCAAGTTGGATCTTGAGTAATGATTATTAAGTGGTTGTGGGATAAGTGGAGTAGCGTTCGAGGGCTTTTCAAGTGCTTTGGTGTTGGTATGCTCTTGGTTTTGTATTTTTTTCAGTTTAGGTGAGATTACATCATTAGGAAGCAACGACTACCCATGTCCCTACCCAGACTTCAAGGCCCTTTGCTCCAATTTAATATAGAGTGGGAATGACAGTTCCTCAATGTTTTTGGGAGGTGGGATATATTGGAGATTTTTGTTCTCATGAGATATATATCTAATCGATTTGATGATGATTTGTGTGTTCCTTTTATGATGGTGGATATGGATATGGTTTATTTGGTGATAGTTTCCGATTCTACATCCGGTAAGGTTTTTCTCTGGTCTAGTCTGGCCACGATGAGGTTTTGTCCAGTGTGGTGTTCTCATGAGGATGATGGAAATGGTGTTAAGTTGGAGATTTTACCAATGGTAGTTTGGTGTTGGGAATCATCTAAATCAGTTGATGCTGGCGCACCACTTCATGTTTTGTGTATGGTGTGGATGGTGAAGTTTCTTTTGATAGTGATGGATATGGAAGATGCCGGAAGAAGCTCACCGATGATTTGGTTTTATGTGAAACTGGTTGCATCTCTGGGATTGGGTTACTATCGTGATGGGAGTGAGAATTGAGGCAGTAAGTGAACTGAGATGTCTTGTTTACCAAGATGGATGGTGATGACTAGAATTTTGATATTTGTATTTAAAATGTTTATTTGAAGGCGATATGGTTGTTTTTGGTTCGAGTTGAAGCTTGATTTTGATTTTTGAAGTTTTTATGTTGTATATTGATGTCGAAGTGGGTTTGTGGGAGTGGTTATTGAAGGTTTTTGTATGGTTACCACTTTTCCATATTTTTTATTCCTAATAAAATAAAAAATGGATTGAGGCAACTGAAATTATTTTTCTAACTGTCAAAACTTCATGAGAATTCTCAAAAAAACCACCCCTACTCGAAAAAAAGAATTCAATAGTATAAGAAATCAATTATGATATTAGTAATACTAAAAATAAATAAATTAAGCAAAAATATTAAATAATACATTAATTTTATCGAGAATGTTTTTAATATGGAAACAAAAATATTTCATTTGTGATTGTGTAGTGAATAGAACACAAAGGAAAGTGATAAATATCAACATTGCAGGGGTGAAAGATTTTGAGGGAGAAAAGGTCAATAAAAGTTTTCGTGCATGAAGGAATGAATGATGGATAGATCAACCCAACTCAAACAAAATAATTCAACATTATAAAAAAACTATTATTATGTGAGTAATACTAAAAATAAATAAATAAAACTTTAATATGAAACAATACATTAATTATATGGACACTGATTTTACTATGAAAATGTCATGGTTACATCTATGATTGAGTAGAGGAAGCACTTTCTCTCTTCATAAAAAGTTAGTGGAGGTAACTTAAAGGAATATGATAAATGCAACACTTCATGGGTGAAATGGATTTCAGGGACTAGAATTCTATTGATTTTTTGGTAAAGAAATGCATGAAAGATGGATAGACCACCCCAACCCGAAAAAAATAATCCTTTTTTATAAGAAAAAAATAATTATATGAGTAATACTAAAAATAAATAAATTAAACATAAATATGAAATAATATATTAATTATATAGACAATAATTTTACAATGAAAATATCAAGTTTACCTTTGTGATTGAGAAGAGGCAGCATTATTAATCTTAATATAATGGTAGTGGAGGGAACATGAAGTACAATGATAAATGAAACACTATAGGGGTGAAAATGTTTTGTGGAATAAGATGTTTGTGGAGGTTTTGGTATAGAAAGGCATGAAATATGGATATAACACCCCAAATTGATTGAAATAATCCACCTATATAAGAAAAAAATTATAATGTATGTAATACTAAAAATAAATAAATTAATCATAAGTATGAAACAATAAATTAATTATATATACAATGATATTATTGTTAAAATGTCTATATTACCTCTATTATTGAGTAGATATAACATCATTTCTCTTACTATAATGTCATTATAGGTAGATAAGAATATTCTAAAATAAATGAACTCTACAAGGAATAATTAATTTAAATCAACGTTCTATTGTATATTTTTTCAGAGAAATAGAGAAAGTATATCGTAGCATTTCCTTTGCATCATTCCAAAGGGTATCCTTCATTATAATATTTTCTTATGTGGGATTGGTAAAATAAACTTATATGGAGTACATTTTCTGTATGAGTAGTCAAACATTTAATTTAGAATATGTTAATTTATTAGATAACATATAATATTATGAAGAAAACATAATATATTAAACAACACTTTTAATATCTCATTGAAATCACTTTATTTTTTTGAAGGCTTCAGGGATTTGGTTCCACAATAGATAATCCAAATCCCCTCTTTGTGGTCCCCTCTAATGTAGAATACATTGTATAACTTGGGACCAACATAAAGTGTCTTTGATCTCCCAATAAAAGAGTTATCCTCAATTGGATTTTGATTTGAACCAATATTTGTTTTAATCCCCAGTAGGATAATCGACTAATTATTGTTTGATAGATCATTGACCAAAAATACTTGCACTGCATGTGATTTTATTATGAAAGGATCATCTTTTTTCCCCTTCCATGTTGAAATTTACCATCTTGAAGCCCATTTCATCAAATTCCAGTACAATGATATTGTAAACCCATTTGTAATGGAAATTCGGCACTTAAAATGTTGTATAATTCAACTCGTATATCTGTTTGATAAGGAATAAATATAACATATTTTATTAAATTGAATTTTTATCCTTGGAACCAAATATATGCATCGCTTCATCCACAAGTGTTTCTCTACTATTTTGTATCATACTATTTTCATCATGTTATTTTTATATAACATAAAACCATTGATTATAGAATTAGTGTAAGATATAACATTTTAATTCGGTCCTCTGTCTAGCCATTACAGTCATTTGACAATTTGATTCATATTTTTAGATAAATCCTTATAAATATGATCTCAGAACTGTCCTATAAACTGATGATTATTTGTACTTGACATCCATCATTCATCAATTGATGGATTGAAATATCCATGAATTTAATTGTGGGATTCAATGTATGGATCAACACCTTCACTATTATGTCAAATGTAAAGGTGTGCTTGCTCAAACATTGTCAAGGTAATTTAAAAAAAATATATTCTGGAAATCCCTTTGTCCCTAAGGTGGTCACAATGATGATACATTAGGAGATTATTGACGTCAACATCTGATATGTAATCGGTATAAAATTCAATAACTTCCCCAACAATATATCATTCTGTAATAAAACCTTCTGACCTAATTTGATTCTCAATATACCCTTTCAAAATCTTTATATATTGTTCAATGGGGAGAATCTATCTATAATGGACATGACAACAAATTTGAACCTATTTATCCAATTTAACTATTAGGTGAACCATTATATCCAAGAATTATTATGGGATGAACATCTTTAATTCACATAATATTATTGCATCCTCCTTATTCATGATGGGAAACTTCATCGAGTCTATAACATTACAGAATTTGTCTTTGAAAAAGAAGAGTCTTGTTAATGTATGTTGTAAATTTTGATGAAGAAATCAATGGAAAGAAACTCACATTAAATATTGCATCAAAACATGACAATTGTGTCTTTTTAGTCCATGTAACATTAAATTTTTCATTGACACGACATTATTTATATTTAATGAATACCCTTGTGGAACATTAACACTATTAAGGGAAAGGAAAAATTGAAATATTTCATATATAGATAGAGTATGATATACCGAAGGAAGAAAAGTATGCATTTTACCCTTTACTGGTGACATCTCATCCCGTATCCCCATTTCATAAATAGTCCTACCAATCCTTGATGCCATATTCTATTTTTGTAAAAAAAAAAATTCAATCATCTAATAAAACTATCAAATACATTTTCTCTACATGCATGACATCAAGAAAATTTATGACATTCAAAAAATTCCAATATGGAAATTCAATGAAAATTGGTCTCTTCCTCCAACCTGATTTTGTATGTTTTTTAAAAAATGGTCTTCTGAAAATAGTTTTAATATATTTTAATTTATTTTACATTTGATCGTCTACTACTAGAGTTGGTGTTGTACCTTCTTAAATATTACCATCTAATGTTGTCATTCGGGATTGATATTTACGTCATCAAGGTAAAAAATTTCTAATATCCAAAAAAACATAGTCTTTAAGGAATGTTTCAACTGAACTAAGTATGTGAGTTTTTCACAAATGGAACACCCCAAAATTACCTTAATTATATAACCTAATAAAATTACTAAAGCAGGGAACTTATTTATCATTCTATACAACATAGACCTCAATGTAAATTCTTCACTTCTATGAGAATCACACATTGTAACACATGTATCCCTTATCAATTTCATAACTTCGATCTTTGGATCAAAATAGACATCAATATCATTACCTAGTTTTTTGGTCAAGATATATTTATAGACGACATAATGTATTTGCGCATCATGAAAAACCCGAGAGGTATGTTATAATTTACCAACATGATGGACCATATAATATGAATACTACTATGTACACCAAAATGATGTATTCCATATTTTGACAATGAAAGAAGACATTTTCCCATATCATTTCAAAATTCAGGATACTCATAATCAATTTTCTTCTACTAAGGAGAATATGCTGAATGGTGTTGGTTCCCGTCTGTAATTATTTAATCTTCATTCCATGTCAATTATATCACTGTTTTCTGACATCCATATTGTCTTATAAACGCTGGAATGATATGAAATTTCCATAAATATTTTGAAGACTTGAATAATTTTATTTGTATCAATCTTCACCACACTTAGGTTATTTTATTAGTTATTAACGATCCTTGAAAAAAATATGTAGTCTTTTAGTCATGCGTGATTTTTTAGAGATCACTCCCATTTAATGTGAAATTCTTTTAGTATCATATGTTCAGCATGGTAGTTCATTTTCTTTTGGTTGCATATCATTCAAGAGCCCAAGAAGTTCTGTAAAACTGGTGTCACTCCATCCGCTACCAGTTTTAAAATTATATAACTTCAATACAGCTGATAATTTTGTGTGTTTAGTGAAACCAGTATACAATAGTTTCATGAAATAGCTGTTTAACTCTTCAATCATATTTTGACAATCATGAAGGTAATATTCAACTATCATTTCCATTTATTCTATGTTATCTTTATCATCCTTTACATTGATATTCATATAAAATGATCCATAAACCATAATATCATACCAATCAGTGTCCACATTCTGTTTTCTCTCATTTTCAGTCTGAAATTTAAAGGCTTGATATATTCTATGTCAAATCAAATGTTATTATAGCTCTTCTATAAATTTTTTTCATGAATAAAAACAATATATACATGGACATTGTATTTGACAAGGTTCGTATGCATGCTCTCTTGCAAATATAATGATGTGTTTAACTTCATATTCATACTCTCTTATCAAATGATTAGCATACATATAATATTTATTCTTATCCATAAAATTTGATTCATAAATGATTTATTTTTTACAATAAATAAATAATTACACATAATATATTCATTATCAAAGGTGAAAATAATAGGAAATTCTAATAAGGGAAACTCAATATTTGATTGTTTCAAAGAATTTCTGTATGTTGATGAAAATGGGTAATTTAATTTAAAAAAAATAATTACTCCACTGTGGAAGGCGTTATCCTATGAATTCATTCAAATGTGAAAGTTATAGACTACTCATCCTCTTCAAATCATCTCTGAGACATTTATCATTGAATTTTCTTGTTTGAAACTTCCTTCAACTCTTGTGGACATGCACCTATTTTTCTTAAAATAATCTAATTAGTAGTCATCCATGGGCTGAATAATTATCATATTTGTAAATGAAACACAAAATAAATAGCAGATAAGTTTCAAGAAATAAATTGAAATAATGTCTATTAGGGTGATAAAGTCAATGAGGATGAATGTTGTCTATAAAATAAATGGGGGATGAGTCTCAAGAAACAAATTGAAATAATATTTTTTTTTGACACACATCAAGTATTTATTAAATCCCTTAAATAAATGAAAATATAATATAGGAAATTAAGTAGTAATAAAATACCCAAATCTGATAAAAAAATAATAAACTCTAATTCAATTAACTATAATTTCATATAATTGGATAATAATCCTAGATTCATAGGGGGGAAATAATACATGTTTACCTAAAATGATGAATATCTAAAAATACTTTCTAATATATTGAATTAGATAAATTTACACTACAAGAAAACCGCCGTTTAGCAGCGGTTTTTTCGCGGTGGTTTTAAAAAGCGCCGCGAAACGCGTTTTCGGGCTGCCATTTCGCGGCGGTTTTAAGAACCGCACCGAAAAAACCGCCGCTAAATGGCGAAAAAAAATTATTTATTTTTTAATTTTTTTTACTTTTTTTTTAATTTTATTCTAGGATTAGCGGTGGTTTTTTAAAAAACTGCCACGAAATAGCAGCGGTTTCGGTAAAACCGCCGCGAAATGAAATGAAAAAAATAAAAAAATGCAAGAAACCCCGAAATCACTAAAACGACCATAACTTTTGATCCGGGCGTCCGTTGAAGCACCACGACCAGTCAAATCGAAGCTCATGAAGATATATAGAGGCACATATAATCAAAACCATGAGACGTTCTAAGGTGTGGACAATATTAGAGTTATAAAAAAGTTGAAAAAAGTTCTCCAACATCAAACGACCATAACTTTCGCTCCGGGTGTCCGTTTGGGCTCTACCACATATCAAATCGAAGCCAGCGAAGAGAGCTACGCACTGGTTTGACAGAATCGAGTTCTTTCAAGTTTTTCGACCCCAAAAACCCCTCGGAAGGCCTCCAAAACCCCATTTCCGTCACCGGTGTCCCGTCGAACATGTCTTTAAACAGACCTAACTTTCGATCCGCGTGTCAGTTCGGCCTCCTCCACCTTCTAGATCATAGCTCGTTCCATGTGCTTTAGTTTGACTGGTTGTGGCGCCCACATTCACTCCTAGATCATATGTTATGGCCTTTTTAGTGGGTATCGGGTTTGTTATGTTTTTCAATGCCTCGTTTCTAGCACCCGTTCTCCGCCTATTTTAAATGGTCATAACATCTGATCCGTCTGTCCATTCAGACTCTTTCACCTTTTAGGTTGAAGAGAATTTCAGGATCTTTGATTTGACAGGTTGTGGATCTAAAACAGACTCTCGGATCATAAGTTATCTCCTTTAATGTGAGTCCAATGTTTTTGTCTCTTTATGACCGTTTTGACGGGTTTTATCGGTAGCTCCATTTATTACTGTTTATTTGGGTTTCCATGACTTTTTATCTTTATCAATGGTTTTTTATGGTTTATTATGATGATTATGTTGAATTATTAAAGAGTTTTCCAGAGTTGTCACGAGTTTTCATGCGTTCTCATTTTTTTTCTAATGCCTCATTCTTCATATGCTTCTCCATCCTTTTCCATGCGTTTTCATGATTTTTCATCCCTTATCACATCTTTTCATACTTTTTCATGTGTTTCCTTTATTATTTATTATTTATTATTTATAATATACTTTAATTTATTTATTATCTATTATTTGTAACTGGTTATTTATTATTTATTATTTATTATTTATATTTATTTATTAGTTATTATTTATTAGTTATTAGTTATTATTTATTAGTTATTATTTATTATTTATTATTTATATTTATTTGTTATTTTATTATTTATATTTATTTAATATTTAATATTTATATTTATTTATTATTTATTATTTATTTATTATTTATTATTTATATTTATTTATTATTTATATTTATTTATTATTTATTATTTATTATTTATATTTATTTATTATTTATTATTTATATTTATTATTCATTATTTATATTTATTTATTATTTATTATTTATATTTATTTATTATTTATTATTTATTATTTATATTTATTTATTATTTGTTATTTTCTATTTATTTATTATTTATTATTTATTACTTATTACTTATTACTTATTATTTATTATTTATTATTTATTATTTATTATTTATTATTTATTTATTTGTTATTATTTATTAGTTATTATTTATTATTTATTATTTATTATTTATTATTTATTATTCATATTTATTTATTATTTATTATTTATTATTTATATTTATTTATATTTATTTTTATTTATAATTTTTATTTATTTATTATTTATATTTATTTATATTTATTTATTATTTATTATTTATATTTATTTATTATTTATATTTATTATTTATTATTTATAATTATTTATTATTTATAATTATTTATTATTTTTATTTATTTATTATTTATATTTATTTATTATTTATTATTTATTATTTATTATTTATATTTATTGATTATTTATATTTATTATTTATTATTTATTATTTATATTTATTTATTATTTATATTTATTTATATTTATTTATTATTTATTATTTATTATTTATAATTTATATTTATTTATTATTTATTATTTATTAGTAATTATTTATTAGTTATTATTTATTATTTATAATTTATATTTATTTATAATTTATTATTTATTATTTATATTTATTTATTATTTATTATTTATTATTTATATTTATTTATTATTTATTATTTATTATTTTCTATTTATTATTTATTATTTATATTTATTTATTATTTATTATTTATTATTTATTATTTATATTTATTTATATTTATTTATTATTTATTATTTTCTATTTATTATTTATTATTTATATTTATTTATTATTTATTATTTGTTATTTGTTATTTATTATTTATTATTTATTTCTTATTATTTATTCTTTATATTTATTTATTATTTATTATTTATTATTTATTATTTATTATTTATTATTTATATTTATTTATTATTTATTATTTATTATTTATATTTATATATTATATATTATTATATATATTTATCATTTAATATTTATATTTATTTAATATTTAATATTTAATATTTATTATTTATATTTATTTACTATTTATATTTATTTATTATTTATTATTTTATATTTATTATTTATTATTTATATTTATTTATAATTTATTATTTATATTCATTTATTATTTATTATTTATTAGTTATTATTTATTAGTTATTAGTTATTAGTTATTATTTATTATTTATTATTTATTATTTATTATTTATTTATTATTTATTATTTATTATTTATTATTTATATTTATTTATTATTTATTATTTATATTTATTTATCATTTATTATTTATATTTATTTATTATTTATTATTTATTATTTATATTTATTTAATATTTATATTTATTTAATATTTATACTTTATTATTTATTATTTATTATTTATATTTATATATTATATATTATTTATTATTTATTATTTATTATATAATATTTATTATTTAATATTTATTATTTATATTTATTTATTATTTATTATTTATATTTATTTATCATTTATTATTTATATTTATTTATTATTTATTATTTATTATTTATTATTTATATTTATTTACTATTTATATTTATTTATTATTAATTATTTATTAGTTATTATTTATTATTTATATTTATTTATTATTTATTATTTATTATATAATATTTATTATTTATTATTTAATATTTAATATTTATTATTTATTATTTATTAGTTATTATTTATTAGTTATTATTTATTATTTATTATTTATTATTTATTATTTATTATTTATTATTTATTATTTATATTTATTATTCCTTATTTATTTTTTATGATTTATTATTTATATTTATTATTCCTTATTTATTATTTATTATTTATTATTTATTATTTATTATTTATTATTTATTATTATTGAGTTTATATATATTATTTATGTATTATTTGTTTTTTCAATTAATATATATAAGTATATTAAATTCTATTTATTAACCACATGGCGAGCTTGCTGGAGTGGTAAAGTCTTTGGAAAATATGCAAGAGGTTAGGGGTTCAAATCTTACCAAACGCAGAATTTCTTTATATTGCATGGGTATGCATGTGCCTGTGCGTGTGCATGTGCATGGGATGTGCATGCATGGATAAATAAAGTAAATAAAATAATACGAAATAAATAAATAAATAAAATAAATACGAAATAAAAAAAATAAATAATAAATACGAAATAAAAAAATAAAAAATAAATACGAAATTAAATAAATAAATAAATAAATAAATACGATAAATAAATAAATAAATAAATAAATAAATAAATAAATAAATAAATAAATAAATAAATAAATAAATAAAATAAATAAATAAATAAAATACGAAATAAATATATAAATAAATACGAAAAATAAATATATAAATAAATATATAAATAAATATATAAATAAATATATAAAAAAAATAAAAAAAAATAAAAAATAAAAAAACCGCCGCGAAATAGTTTCCCGACGCACGATTTAGCGGCAGTTTTTAAAAACCGCCGCCAATCAATTTAGCGGTGGTTCAAACCACCGCGAAATGAAAAAAAACCGCCGCTAAATGCCTTTTTTTCCATAGTGTTAATTCTATTTTTTTGGAACATGTGATATAGAAACCAAGGGAATTATTATATTTAAAATTAATGCTTTATCTAATATTTGAAAACATCTCACGACTCTTGGGATTTCATATCACCATACTAACCCATCACAAGGCTTTAATAAAGTTCGTCACATCATATATACCCATCTTAAGTATTCTAGGAAGGATATCTAATACACATTGACCAATCCTTGTAATTCTAGGGTGGTCCATAAAGAAGTTGAAAAAAATAAATAATACACATCAACAAGATATATCACAAACAAATGAGAAAACATGCTAACTTTTCAAATGTCTTTCCCATACACATTTAGACATATATATATATCATGGAATTTATAAGACGCATAATTTTAAAAAAATCAAATATAAATTTTTTTTAATGAAAATAAATATAATCCCTTTTTAATTTGGAAATCCAGAAACTTAATTTGTGAATAAATAATTATAAAATCAGCCATACATTATAAGTTTAGAAAATTCATCTAAATAGATAGAAAAATATATATTTACATATATATATATCATAATAAAATAAAAATAAATTTATTAAAATATATATAACACTTACAACAGAATATCACAACATAGTAATATAAATATAACCCCATACAAATTTTGGAAATTGAGAGCCATTGAAAATAAATAAATATGGTATCACCCTTAATAATATTTCTATTAAAATAAAAAAACACAATTCTATGAAAATAATTTTTTAAGGGAGAACCCTTACACTGTAATATTAAAAAAAATATAAATAATTAAATTCCCACACATGAATTGTATAAAATCTAATTCTATTACTACTTCACACTATCTCAAGATTGAGAATTGGATGGCTAAATCAATTTTCTTGTTATTCTATGGTTTTTATATAGAAAACCTTGATAGTTTATATAGTGGTATAAATATTTATTTAATCGGTTTATCTACATACTAGAGGTTATTATCTAAGATTTAAAAAAATTTAAAACATTAATCTTGTGAAGCAAGCTGATGTATAGATGTAAAAAAAAGAATAAAATTGATTCAGAAAAACAATTGAAAAAGACAAAAATAGGATATCCAAATAAGTATTGAAGCAAACAACATATCATTAAAAAAAATAAAAATAGTATAAAATGTCAAGAGAAAAGAAAACTGATGGCATTGTCAAAGAAGAAATATAATATGAAATGAAAAATATAAAAAAATAAAATCAGAACATACAAATGAAAACACAGGCCTACCTCACTATGTTGAAGAAAATCGAAGATCCTCATATCCAAATCATAATTTTTTCTTCAGAAACCCTAACTGCAAGAGAGGACTGAATGTCGGACGATGTTCGAGCAATTAGAGGCTATGGGATTGTGTCATTTGATTGGGTTTTTTGTGATTCAAGCTTTGATTCACCGTGAAGGAGTGCTAGAAGTGGGTGGCTTCCATTTAAATCTTCTGATATCACGGTGATTTCACAATTAGTTAGGTTTTTTAAAATAGACCAGGTCACTTTTATCTGCACTTTAAAAAATCCCAGATAAAAGTACTATTTATTATCACTTAATTAATAAGCACTGATAATAGGCATATTTAAAAGTGCTCTTTTAGCAGTAACAAAGACCTAAAATTATCAGCGCTAAAAAATATTTTATAAAAATTTCTTTTAACAGTGATTATTACTTAAGCACTGATAATAGATTTCTAATTATAATTATAAATAAAAATATGTATATATATATACGTAATAAATATATATAAATATAATCATAAAAAACATATTCTTTATTTAAATATTTTTTTTATAATTTTAGAATTATTTTTTATAATTATTTAAATATATAATCATTTATTTATAATTATATAATTTTTTTAAAAATAATATTAATATTTTTTTATAATTATATATATAATATATATATATAAATAAATATAGTAAATATATTAATTATTTAATTAAATTTATTATATATTTTTAATAATTTGAATATATATAATTATTTATTTATACTTATATAAATACTTTTTAAAAAATATTTATTTATTTATAATAATTATTTTATAATTCTATAAATATTGAATGTACATTTATAATTATAGTATGTACCTTTATCAATTTATTTATTTATAAATATATTTATTTATTAATATTTTATACAAGTATTGTTTTAAAAATATATGTTTATCATTGTCAATGAATATTTAATTTTAAGTTCATGCATGTTAAAAATATGAGAAATTGAATAAATTAAAATTACGCAAACTTTAACAATATTGAAAAAATAGATAATCATTTTGTGTGTGCATTGTATATAAAAATGCATTAATTACGTATATATGAAATAAATGTAACAAACAATTGAACTATGTTAAACTGAAAAATCAAACCACATTCAATTATATGTCCATTACTCTAGGAAATTAGATAGTATTTTTAATTATAAACAATTATTCACAAAATATATCACTATTTAATGAAAAGCGCATAAATATTTTGTAATATATAAATCATATTTATATTCATTAATATATATCTATATTTTTTTTATATACTATTTATTAATATTATCAATAATCATCTAGTTAATTAAATGTCTAATATTTTTATAAATTTATTTATTTTTATTTTTAATTATTAATATTGGCATTATATATATATATATATTTAATACATACTATTTATTAATATTTCTATTTTATATATAATATAATCAATCTTTTCATTTTTATCAATAATTTTTTAATTAATGAAATCTGTAATATTTTTTTAATATACTTATATTTGTATTTTTTATTTTTTGTTTAGTTATTTCATTTTATTTATTCGGACCTTTATCATTGCCAAATAATCAATGATAAGAAACTCCTTTATGAGTGCTAAAAACATAGCGCTACTAACATCTACCTTTATCAGCACCAAAATTAAAGCACTGTTAAGGGTACCCTTTATCTGTGCTAAAAATAAAGTGCTGATAAAGGTTATTATTTATCATCACTACAAATAAAGAACTGATAAAGGTACACTTTATCAGCGCTAAAAAGAAATCACTGATATTTGGATAAAATATTCAGTTATTTCATTAGCGCTAAAAAACCCTAGCACTGTTAAATGCCTTTTTGTAGTAGTGGCCTCATAGTTCTTCATTCTATATTCATCCTATAAGAAAAGTGATTTATAGGTACTTGAATTGATATTTCTGTTGGGATGGCATGAAAAGAGATATTGTAGAATATGTCTCTTAGTTCTTGGTTTGTCACCAAGATAAGGTTAAAAGACAAAATTCTAAGGGAAAGTTTCATCCATGACCCATACAAGAATAGAAATGTAAAAACATCACAAACTTTGTTGTGAGACTACCCAAAATATCTAAAGACCATAATGTTACATGGGTTATAGTTGATCACCTTATGAAGTCAACACACTTCTTTGATATGAGATAATATTTATCTCTTGACTAGGTTTTCAAGATATATGTAATGGATATTGTATGATATTATGGAGTACCAATTTCTTTAATATCTGATCAAGATCTAAGATTTACCTCAATGTTCATGTAAATTCTTCAGTAGGATCAGAATATAGATTTATGTTTCATCACATCTTATCATCCTCATACAGATGGTCAGTTTGGGAGGACAATTCTATCTTTAGAATACATCTTGAGAGATTGATCTATGTATTTCAAAGGCTTCAGGGATAATATGTACCTTTGGTAGAATTTTAATATAACAATAGATTTCACTCAAGTATTCAGATGACTCTTTATGAAACCCACTGTGGAAAGAAGTGAAGAACCCCAAATTGTAGGGATGATGTTGGGGAAAGAGAGCTATAAGGACATGATCTTTTTGATGAAAAAGCAAGGAAGTTCATATCTATTCAACAACACATAAGAGTGTCTCATAGTAAAGGGAAAATTCTGTTGACTATTAAAAAAAATACCTAGAGTTTGAATTGGGTGATACGGAATTCCTGTGAATATCTCCCTGGAAGAGAGTAATGAGATTTTGAAGCTGAGCTATAGGTATATCAGTCCTTTTTAAATTCTTGATTATGTTGGGAAGGTAGCTTATAGATCAACGCTTCAACTGAATCTATCTCATGTTTTTGATATGATCTATATATCTCTTCTGAGAAAGTACATAAATGATTCTTCACATGTAATAAACTCAGAGATTATACCTCCAAATCATGATATTTATTATGTAGAACAATAGATAGAGATTTTGGATCATATCAGAAATGTTTTATGAAATAAGACCACATACTTGGTTAATCTTTTATGTTGGAACCACCAATTTGAAGAAGTTGTGTCAGAACATGAGGATGTCATGAGGTATAGTTATACTCATATTTTTGTATCCAAGTCATGAATTTTGAGGGTGAAATTCATTTTAAGGGGCGTATAATGTAACACCCTCATATTTTAATAAATATTTCTCTTTAAATAAATTTTATTCTTCAATAGATTGTAATGTACACAATCATGAGATTAAAAGATCTACAAGATGATATTAGTAATTAATGAACATTATAACCTAGTTGATATGTTAGTAGGGAATAAATATACCTAAATTATGAAAATTTACAGTTAATTCATTTTCTACTAATTATTTAGGAAAAATACAAACCAATCAAATATAAAAGAAAATATTTTTATATTTTCTATAAAACAAATTAAGTTAATTACAATTATTAAATGAAATTAATGAAATATACATTTCATATATTTAATAAAATATTTTTCATATTCATCCATTATATTTATTTAGTCACATGATATGAATAAACCCTATTTTATGTATACTGACTAATATTTTTCAAAAGGGAAATTTTTTCCCCTTTTCATGGAGAACCAATTTTAAATTAAAATTTGGACACATTAAATAAATTTATACGATAAAATAAAATTTTTATATTGACAACGGATATAAATATTTACATTGGATGAAATTTTGTTATTTTTTTGATATGTTTCATGATTTGATGAATAGTAATAATATTCTCAATTAATGTTGAAAACAACTTTTTCCATCAAAATAATTTATAAGGTTACACTATATTATTTAATGGTTTTAAATAATAAATAGATTATATTTTTATATGTTAATTTAATTTAGGTCATTTAAATTTATTTTACAATGAACTTATATGTGAAATATATTTTAATCTTTTATATGTTTTAAAATTTAAACCATGATTCCTCATTCTGAAAACATGATTATTTTTATATTAATTACTAAAACATATGTGTTTTGAATTTTGAAAAATGGATTCAATATTTTGAATCAGTGGGTTAAAATTATTTAAATACACTTCTTTTTTTTGGGCATTATGAATATTATTTTATATATTTTTTATTAATGTTGTAAAAAGGTACATCGAGAAAATAAGGGTAAACATTAAATCATGAGATTACCCTAAGACATGACGTAATATCATTTGATGATTTTTGTTCAACATAAATAATCATTGGATCTAAATGGTATAATTTGGAAGCCACATGAATGAGATTAGGGCATTTAATTTGTTTTATTTAATGAAAAGATAAATATGTCTTAATCAAATTTTAATAAATATATAATTTTTCATAGAAGTTTATACAGAAAATAAATTCAACTATAAATACTCATTTTAAATATAATATTTTTTATTCATCATGGTATTTTATTTTTAATTTTTAAGAAATAAATAATTTCCTTAAAGGATAATATAATGATGATCCATACTTCATTTAATTGAATAAAAATAGTAAAAAAATTATAATTAAAATGATAATAACCGTTAAAAGGCCCAAAAACATAAAAAAATATTATTTGGTTGAGTATATATGGACCATAATAATCCAAAGTTTGATTTACTGACCATTTGGTGACAAATAGAAAATATTTTGACACTTATAATATTTTATCTAATGATAAATTTGATACATTCATGTTTTAATAAATATAAAATTTTTATGTCAGATTTTCTTGAATATATATTAGATTATAAATAATTATATAAAATCTATAATATTTATCTCCATAAAGGTATTTTATTTTAATTTTCAGCAATGAAATAAGTATATTAAATAATTATACTAATATGATGGAGTAATTGTTTTTAAGGGAAATATCAAATAAATATTATTACAATTATTAAAATAATAATTATTTGATAAAATTAATATATCCAACAAATTTATAGTTAACCTTTACCTATTATTAATATAATAAAATATTTGGTTCTATGTTAACTTTTGGTCTACATATTTTTAAAAATCCATGAATTAAATTTGGTCAAAATTGATAGTATTGATTATTTGTCAAAATAATGTTTTATTAAATTGTATAAAAATAATAATAATTTTTAAAAAATATAATATAATTATGATATTGTCTAAAAGGTTCTGAACTATTCATTTATGGTCTAATTTATATAAAATAAGTAAATATTTTATAGCCCGTGGGGCGTTGTTAAATCCTACGAGGCTAACTAAATTTAATAATTTATAAAAACTATAACAACCTACTAAAAAAATTGAACATGGTATTTAAAACTGTCAACCCATATGTAAGATTCGTATGTTTTAAATTAATTAAACAAATCAAAATGATATTTTTTTGTTTCATTGGAGGAAAGACACACATGTCAAGATTCATTGGGTTGGATATCAAGATGGGAGACACGACAGGTTTTGTGATTTTTGGTTCATGTTCTAGGGATTTAATTGAAAACGTTTTTATTCATTTCTTTTGTGTCGAAATTGGGTCTATTGGGATCCTTGGTCATGGTATTCCTCTCTAATCCTATGATCTCACATTTGTAATGGTCATATAATTAGTGCAATTGCAGAACTAGTTTCCCCAAAACCTTGTTTAAATGGAATCAGCATAATTTGCATAATGGTCAAGCACTAAATAAGACAATTAATTGATTCAATTAAATATAAAATATCAGAACACAAAAATGTTTGTACAATATATAGTGATAGAAATTTTGTATTTAATAATAGTTCACGACAATCCAAAACAAGAATAGAAATAGAAAATTATCCCCTAGCACACATCCCCTTACAATCACATCACACAAAACTGAAAGGACTACTCGTACAAGATATTTATTATAAGAATGAGCATTATGGGAACCCAATGAATAAAGGAAGCAAATAACATTGCTGAGGTAAGACCCCCAATCATCACTATGTCATCTAGAACCCTTTCATTGGTGTCTCACTACTTTTTATGGTGCACAGTGCCTTCAAAGGGAGGCTGAGGGTAGTATTTATAGGAAAATCCCATCCAGACCCACAATAGAATCATTTTTATTTTTTAGCATGTAATTGTAATCATGCTATGAAATTAGGATTCACATCATGAGATCCCTCAATGTTATCCTTCGTGTTTTTGAATATCTAAAAATATTGCATGGATATCATTTGAACGTTGAACACTTCCACAAAGTGTAATTGAGACTCATGACATGTAACTTCATTTCACATCATGTACTGCCTTAATAAATTTTCTTACATGGAAAAGCACATTTGGAAAATTCATAACATGTTATGAAATTACACAGAGTTTAATCATTATTTTACATTTTCTAGCACCTCTTTTCCTTCAAAAATCTAGTGTCGCACCTTCATTCCATTTTAATAAATATGTTGTTTCCATGCATAAATAATAAAACAATTCCATACACTCCAAAATTGGAAAAATTATTCTATTTTATTGCAAAAATAAATATATTAATGAGTCTAAAATATATTCATTAAATAAACTCATCAATATTACACTCTTTTAACATTAAAAAATATGATACCTAAATTAAAATTAAAATTGAATAACTAAGGGTAAATTAAAAATATATGGTTTGAAATGGAAAAAAACGTGTATAATTTTTTTTTGTTTATGATATTACTACATTTTCTCATCTCATCTTCTAAAATATAAATTTTTTTTAGGTTTTTGGATGGGTTCTAATTTTATTATAAATTAATATTTTTGAGATTCTAAAAGTTCCCCTCACCTGAATTATTTACTTCACTTTGAGCCTTCAAGATAGGTAATACCCTTCCCATTTGCCTTATCAAATTTCCTTGTCACATTATATAGGTATTGGTCTCTTAAAAATTCCAACTCAGGTGCCTTTAAGAGGATATCTAGAGTGAGTTCATTAAAGAAGAGGCAATCCCCTTTATCGATTATTTCAAACTTATATCTTCTTTTACTTATTCTTTATGAGTTGTTTCCATTATAAAGTAATAAATCTAGTATAAATTATTTTCTATGAATTTATTATTATTATTATGGAAAAACAATATTACACCTTCAGTCCCTTATATAAAAAATGAAATCACCACATGTGTGAATGTAAGTATTACCGTCTCCACGCTGTGGTTTAATATGTTTTTCCACAATAGTTTACTTGAAAGGGATTAGTGATAGAAAAATTAACTTATAATGTTATTATAATATTATATTGGTTCTATAAAAAACATACACCATCCAATTCCATAACATTCCACACTTAAGAGAATGAACTCTTTTCTCATGCGTATGTACATCCTATCATCTCCACGATGCGATGTGATTCATTCTACATGATCATCATTAAATAATGATTATATAAATGCATGGAATAAATAAATTTGATATTTATTATATTAATATCATTCTAGAAATGATATAACTATAGATGTGGAACAAGAACATATTATACAAAACATATGTAAAAAAAATAAAACAATTAATTCCCAAAAGACAAGTAAAAATGTTATTAAAAAAAGGTAGTAATATGATCACAAGTGATATCCTAAAAATGAATATTATTATGTAATAAGTTAATAAAATTATTTAATCCCTTATATAGGAGGTTAAAACACATAAAAAGAAACCCATACTTAAGGTAAGGGATAATTTTTCTATATAATTATTATTTCAGATTATTTATACATAAGTATTTACTGTTCTATATTTATCATCCATGTCCATGATATATAAAAATATATTTAAAAGTATTCTTACCACTCTTCTAAAATTTTTTAATGTCATTTCTACCCCTTTTATGTTTTTACTAATGATTTTAAAGGAATCTTTTGTTGTCTTCCTAATGTGGTATTTTTTGACTTATTTGAAAAAAGAATGGGAAAAGTTTTTCATTTAACTTATATATAATGAATAAGATTTTAGAATTTTTTATGACCCTATTTCCTTGAAGTTTTTCTCACAACATTACATTTTTATTGCCCAAATAAAATTTATTACAATTTTCATGGAATTTGACATAAATGATTTTTTTTTTCAAAAAAGAAAATATATTTTTGTTAAAATTATATCCATGTAATCTATCAAAATTATTTTCAATATAAGATAAAATTCATTGATATTACATATTATTTAATAGGTATATGTTTTTATTATACAATCCCTATTATTCTTATGATTGGATTATTTTTTATTATGGAATATATTTATAAAATCCATTTCTTTTTCATGGATTATTTTATGATTAAATGATGTTTATGAAACCCATTTTATTCTATGAGATATGGTATGGTGAAATATTGTTGTTCTTGAGGAACACAAATGTATGGTATTCATTATGTGATTATTGGGACTGATATCCACCTTCAATGTATTGGAAAAAAATTTATATCTCATGATATAGACAATACTAGTAAAAGAATTGATATTGGTTTAGTGAAATAGAGTTGGAACGAGAAGTAAACCCAGTTCAGTAATATATAGCAAGAGTTATTGGTGAACACAGTACATTAATGGAATTTTTCTGCTATGGTGGTCTTGGAAATGAGTCTCAAGTAATATATTTTTTTATTCTTATGAGTAGTACAAAAATTTCATGTCTTAGGTAATTCCCTTTGGGAATATGTTTATCGATTTGTTAATAACTTTTATGGTTTATTACATGACATGATATCATGATATTTAAAATGCATGATAAGATTTTCAAATGTTATGTTCTTATTTTCATGATTATGATATGATTGATATATTCATTATTTACCCCAATTTAGAATCCGAGGTCCCTATTTATTGGGTTTTTTTACCCCAGGTTATGAAGAAGGGTATTAAGTAATATATTCCAATAAAGGGTTCTAGTTATGAAGGAATAAACTAGAGATAATGTTGATGTTTTATGAACTAGTTGTTTATTTTTAATAGTTTCTAATGGCATTAAACCTACATGGTCCTTGATTAATTTGGTTATGTTGTGTAATGAATATTCTGCCATTTTGAATTAATATATTTGTATGTAAATTATGTTATGTTAAAGGTACAACCATATTCCTCCTTTTATCTATACTATGAAAAACAATATCACCATGTGTGCATATGTACGTCTTACCTTATCCTCACTATGGTGTAATTTTTTTATCACTAATCTATTTGGATTGGTATATTGATGAATATAATGGATATCAATAAAAAATATGACATAATATTGACTTTGTATAATTAATATACCATCTAATTTGATGTTACAAAGGATACAACAACAAATGAGAAGGTGGGTTCAATCAGTTACTCACATTTTATAAGATTCTATTATTTTTAAATCCTAACCCCTATAACCTATTAAGATATTTTACATTATCATATTTTTTAAAATACTCATGCATAATAAATTAGTAATGCATGTAAAGAATTCAATATTTACAATGATTTTCCTCAGTGTGGGAACCTACATCCTTGTCATAGCCACCCACGTGGGTCTATTGTAATTCACTTTTATGAAGAAGTGAATACAAATTATGAGAACTCCCATTAGACACCTTTTATATTCTTATAGGAAATATTATACTCACATACATTAGTTTACAATGTTTCTTACAAAATAATTGATCTAAAACAAAAGAATAAAACTTTATTCAATTTTGTCCACAAACGCACATTCTAGATCCTCAATCTAATTTTGATGGATTTGATTCTTTCAATAGGATGAGGTAAATAAAATTCTTCTTTAATAAATATTCACTTCTTAAAATATACTCAATAATCTTGACTGATCATCCTCTGTTTTATTGAATCATTATGATTGACCCAATATAATAAACCTATTCGCAATCTACTAAACTAAACTTTTGATGAAACATTCAACACAATCTTCTCAATAAGATGTTTCTCAATATAATTATAAAGTCTAGTAAACAAATAATTCAAGTGTCTGGTCTTCTTCTGATATCTCTTTATGGAATGATCATTCACTATAATTCTTCAATGATCTTCCTTTTCATCTTACATATAATTGAACAACCTTCAGATGAACTAATCAACTATTTATAGGAGGCTCAGGAAAGAAAGAGTGGGAAACATGAAATAATTCCCCTCTTCCTCAAGTTTAAAAATTCTAAATATATCTCGATTTTAATCTTTAATTTTTACTTCTTCAATCCTCTATATATTTATTTGAGATTTTAATAAAATGAATTTCAATTTTTACTACTTTAACTCTTTGTAAAACTTATTTTGTAGTCTTCTTTGAAATCATACATATCATAATTTAAAACCTTTCTTCATTCCAATGTAACTTCCTTAGCTAAAATACAATGTATCTTCCTCATCTTTAATATGAATTCTCTTTATTAGTTCATTGTGATTTTCCTTTATTTCATAGACCATTATAATAAATTTTTTCATTCTCACCTCTTTATGACTTGCTTTTCTTTTTTCATCACATTACGATCTGTCTTTCTTCTTCAACTCATTACGATTTGGCTCTCTTCTTTAGCTCATTATGATATGCCTTTATTATTTAGATCATTACGATATTTATTTCTTTTTCATATCATTATGATCTAACTTTATTCTTCAACTTATTATTATTTTTATATCATATTCATCCCATTATGATTCGTCTTTCTTCTTTAGCTCATTATGATATGTATTTCTTCTACAAATCATTATGATGCACTTTTCTTATTTAGATCATTATGATCTACCTTTTTTATTCAACTCAATATGAAAAACTTCTTCAACATCAGCTCGATGTAATCTTTAAAATGACAGAATTATCTTTACAATGAAATTTCCATTATGATGGATTTTTATATTATATTAAAAATCCCATTACAATGATTTTTTCATAATTAGGGAAAGTATTCATTGATGAATCCAATTAGAAACAATTAACTTCATCAAAATTCATCATCTTCACACATTCTAACCTCTGGATCCATTCTTCTATGTTTAGATTTTTTGAATCTGATGAAGAAATTTTCTTGATCACTAGAACCGATTAAATCATTATGATTCCTCTGTTTCATCAAAATATCTTTTCATGATTATGTTTCATGATTTATAAAATCATCATGAACAAAAATTCATCATTTTATATTGTTTAGATAGTATGAAAAATTTCTATCTCATTATTTTTTAATATTCATTGAAAACCCTTCAGCAATAATAAGGATTCTTCCAACAATAACATCTGACCTTCTAAAAAATTATGAGTTTTAAAGTTCATGAACATCATACAGATTGGCCTGAGACTCAGGGTGAATTTGATCAACAAATTCATCTATATTAACAACTTTTTTTGTGTCTCTTGGTCTGATAGTCTACATCTAGTGATTATTAATCCGATATTCTGAGTCCAGAAAAATGACATTATTTTAAAACAAAAAATTTGTCCCCTATAATTTTATGTTTAACATTTCAGAAACATTCAAATTATTTATGAATCTCATAAAAATGGAATAGGGAATATTATTTAATAAAAAACATTCTTATACCAAAATTTTAGTTGTCAAAATTTTACAAAAACATTGATGAATCAATATATCAAAAAAGGTTCTTTAATCTCCCCAATTGGATTTGTTGACAACCCTCATTAATGACTTTTCAAACTCTCAAAATTTTTTTCCCAAAACATATTTTGTAATCAACTAATGTTTTTTCTATAAAAACATACTCTTTCTCACAGATGAGTGTCCTGACACCACACTACAGGATAAATGAATGTTTTTAAGGAATTTCTTCCCTCGGTGGAAAAAAACATATGCAGCTTTAAAAAAACTCCCATCACATTTATCATTTCATCTCACTTTTTTTTCTCTCTCCCATTTTATGATAAAAACTGCTATAAAGAAATGGTAATTACTTGTAATTTTTTTAAAAATTATTTGGTATTAATATGATACCCTGAAAATTGACAGCCCCTGATTCCGGGGCCCGATGTGTCTGAAACATAATTTTGAAAATTTTTATTATAAGTTCAGTAAACGTATAGAAAATGTATTCTAAATTTTTAACAGAGTCATGAAATTGAAATACGAGGCCACCGTTGAATTTGAAATGCCGAGATTCACTTACGGGAGGCTTAACATCAACCACAGTTGGTCAAGTGAAAAATATAATTTTCTAACATTTTTAAAAATAAGAAAATTACATATAATTGTTATTTTATTTTTTCCTCTAGCATTTGAGAGGCGGTGGTAGGACAACTGTGTTTTCAGGAAATTTAATGGCTTGACTCTTTGTTTCTATAACCATGACGCTGGAACATTATATTCAGTTCATAAATGAACCACATTAATGTTGTGAAACTATATTGTTTCTGTGGTCTATTTAATTGAATCTCAGGTGGGAACTTTCTGTATGAAAGATAGAAAACTAGGACGAATTGTTTTTGTGTCCTAAACTAAATAGTAATGAGAGCTTTGACAAAAATTCTAGAGGAATCAAAATGTGAATGACGAATGCTAGCAGCTTCATCAATGTGCGAAATCTCATTCCACCACCACGATGACTCCAATGATTATTGAGGTAAGGGTTTTGAAATAATTTAATTCTATGTCGATGATGGTGAACTTAATTTCTACCGCTTCTAAAGACATTAACTTGGAGGGAAAAATCCAAACAAAAAAGTCTCACACCCTAATCGAATTACTTCTTGTTGCGTTATTTAGGGGAAAAATTTTCAAATTGACATAACCTTGAAACTGGGAGGCACGCAGCAACGACGGCTTCGCGGGAGGCCCGTAGGTATGAGAAAAAGGAAAAATGGATTGTTGGAGCTCACCCGGTGGCCCACCAAAGATCTGACACTGTGGCACCGGTGCTGTAGCACTGGCAAGGCAGCACTGGCGACTGGCACCGGCGGTAGAGGCTGCTGCTGGCGCTCGCCGGCCGCAGAGAGGGCGCCCCCGCTTGGTGCCGCAGAAAACCTAAAGGGGTAGCCTATAATAGGAATACTGAGTTGGGGAGGTGGCACACCATCACGCATGGTAGTGAAGGGGGTGCAACATCGAAGCAGTGATGGTAGGGGACCCGAACCTCACGGGTCCTACAAACCATGTGGCGACACCATCTGACACCACTGTTTGAAGAGACGAATAGCTCTTTGAGCAGTTCAGGGAGTTGGGTGACCACCCAGTTGGCGAGCCATTCTAGGGAACCAGGATACGTCGCCCAATGGGTCAGGCTGGTTTGGTCCATGACACAGCAAGCTGAGCCTTCCATGGCCTAGCCCAACCGGGATGGCCCAGGCCGGATCGTGACAGGTCGGGCCGGGTCGGTCTGAAAGGGTCAAACTGGACACAGACCCATTCGGGCCCAGTTTCTCTTAAAGAGATATTTATTCCAAACCATATGTTTGTTTGATGAACCATATATGGTGATTGGATCCTTGGAGTGATACTATCCTTTTGATATACTACACTCATGTTTTTAAGAATGTCGGAGGTTGTTTGGGTTGGATCATACTTGAATCCAACCAGGCCCTCTTCACTAAAATGCCATTAACTCATAGACCGAGTGTCTGGTTGACACATTTTCTGTTGTGTTAGAACACTCACAATGTGATGGTACTTTGTGTTTCTCCTTTTTGGAAGATAGTGGTAGTTGTGGCATGACTGATATCTAGAGGAGAAGATTCTATAGAACTCAAGTGCATTGGGTGCATGGAATCATGTGGCTGGCTGTCATCTGAGTAGTGACCCTGTGCGGATTAGCATCTATCGATCCTGTGTGGATCATCATCTTAGTGACCCTATGTGGATCAGTATCTTAGTGACCCTATGTGGATCAACATCATTGAGGCCCTATGTTGATCAACATCATAACAACCCTGTGTGGATCATTATCTAATGACCCGGTGTGGATTAGTATCAAAGCGACCCTGTGTGGATTATAATTCTAGCAACTCTGTGTGGATCAACAATGCGTGGCCTGACAAGGACCAACCTTAGAGCGACATGTCTTGGATCCGTGATATACGACCCTGTGTGGATCAAAAATGGAACAACTCCTTTATGGTTTAATTTTGGAATCTTCCCAAGGGAATAAAATGATATAGCATAGGGCTAATCATATTTATTCCTAAACTCTGAGTTGTATACCTAGTTTTAGATGAGTCTATGGAATTGTGCTTTGTTATATTCCTTGTGAAATTCTGAGAGATCTTGTAACACCACAGGTAAATAAATAATATGGCATTTTTATATTTATCCCTATTTTGTGAATAAAATGTTAATATTAATTTCAATGGAACTCTATGCTCGATGGCTTACGCAATACGCAACAACGAGTTCCTTTGAAATCTTGTGTTGCACTCTAATAATAAAATAATGTTATTTTTAAATGGTAGTTAACACATAATCGTTGTAATGACGGGAATGAACAGAACTAACTACAAAATGAGTATATATGTTTGTCAAATATTTTTACTTTTTACAATAAATGTTAGAGGATTAAAAATGCGAATGAATCCAATTTTAAGTGTAAAAATTCTAATATTCTTTAAAAGGTCGATTAACCACCTTTTGATGGAGAACCTCTTTTAAATACACATTTTGAAAATTTTATGTGTTATATTTGACAAAATAAAATTCTTCTTTAGAATTGGGACATCAAAATTTACTTTGTGTAAATTTTTGGTATTTTTACGATAAAGTTCATTTTTTTAAAGAATAGTGAAAAATGTTGTATTTTAATTCAAAACATCTTTTTAATCTAATTTATTTATATGATTATATTATCTTTTGAATTGGTTTTAATGTGAAATTAGAATATATTTTTACCATTTAATCCAATAGTGGTCTTTTGAATTAATTTCACTTTGAAATTGGACTTAAACTAGTGTCAATCTTTTGATATATAATGTTTCCTAAAAGCACGCTATTTGTTCTGACAACGGGAAATAATTATTAAATTAATTAATGTAACTTATATGTTTTGAATTTTTTAAAATAGACATCATTTTTGAATTCGGAATATCAGATATAGATTAGGGTGAAGTTTTGGTATTTTTCTGAAAAACCCCAATTTTTGATGAATAGTGAAACCACTAAGTGGTAGTTTAAAAACTATTTTTTCGTTTAAATGAAACTTTACCACTTCTGTGGTTTGAATTTTAAAAAATCCGACATACATGGTTGTCATTAGGATGTATAATTTGGTTCAATGGGATTAAAATAATTTTTTGGTGAATAGTAAATCTTAAGTTTTTAATCGCGATTAGAGGTAATTAGTGTAATTTAAGGTAAAGATAATGTTATAATAATATGAAATGAGCTTGACACATGTTCTAGCCTTATTGGATGAGTCATTTCCGACCTAGACAATCCATGGGTCAACTTGGGGAGCCCATGGAGCCACTTTGGGTGGAAAATGACATTAATACCTTTTTATTTAAAGTAAAAATTAAAATGTCACAAACATGTGTTGTTTTACTAAAACAATTTTTACATGGGATTATATAAGTCATATTTTTGACTATAAATATTCCTTATAAATTTAAAAAGATTTCCTACCTCATGATATTTTTTTTATAATTTTTAGACATTAAATAAATTAATTTATTTATGACACTGTGATGATGCAGTGATTACCTCATAAATGAACAATTTAAATAAAATGAGAAGATAGGGTGAAATATAAGTTTTACACTTGTCAAAAACCTATTGTATGGGTGGAATTCACAACCTTATCACCTTATCCTCAAAATATATCCTTTTGGGACCTTTAAAAACCGAAAATTATTTTATAATAAAGTAATATTTTATAACTTTCCAAGAGTTCCCCTCCTCTCCTCTTATAAAAGGCACCCACCCCTACCACCTTACACACACCTCTCAAGCCTTTGGATCGAAAACAACCTGCCCATTTAATCTCTAAACATTCCTCTCTTCATCATTTAAGCCTTGCTTTGGGCAGAATCCTTTCCAAGGAAGCCTTTGAGCTCAAATCAAAGAGAGTTACCCGATTTAAAGGTAATGTCTTCCCTTGTGTTCTTTTGTTTTATTTTGCTTTTCCAAACCCCTAAACTCTTTTTATTACTTTTTTTTTTGTAAAAACACTATTATATTAAATATACTAGGATTTTTTTATAAGAATTAATCATGCTACACTTTCACACACCTCCGTCTAATGGTTAAAGAACATACTGTTTCTGTGGATGGCGAATTACTGCCTCACCAAACGATGATTGCTCAATATTATTTTAACACCTTCAAAGGTGTCCATAAAGATGTAAATATATTTATATATGATATATAATATGTTTATGTTTTCCTTAATCTTCTGTATTTTTCATTTATGTCATACCTTTATGGTTTCCATTATGGGTAAACGCGATATCTTCATTTTAGGAAGTGCGGACTACCGCCCCTCAAAGTGATATGATTTGTTAATTCCATATGTGGGAAGTATAAAGGATGGAATTAATAGTATTACATATGATATCCTACTGGAATTATAATATACATTTATATCATTATTATTTCATTCCATTGAATACAAAAAAAAAGAAGAAATGAAATTAGCGTTCATGCGTACGTATGACTTACCGTCTCCATGAACGGTACATTTCATTTCTTATCTCCAAATGTTATGTACTATTATAAATACATATATATAATTGATATAAATGTAATATATTACATCTAAATGATTGATATCATTCTGGAATTATAATATATATATATCTCATTTTTTTTAATTACATTAATATGACAAAAAATGAAAGTAGCATTCATGCGTACGTAAGGCCTACCGTCTCCATGAACGATGCTTTTAATTTTTTATCTCCAAATGTTATGGAATAGTATAAAATGAATATATACTGGATATATATGATATTTAAAACATCAATACTATTCTGGATATGATGTACCTATAACTACATGGAAAATTCTTTTCCAACAAGTTCAATTTTTACTCATGTACCGAACATCGACAAAAACGTCTGATATGAACTCACTTTATTAACCAATTATTATAACATTATAATATGTGATATGAAATGAATAATAATCTTTAAATGAGGTCCTCAAGAAATTATAAATTGACCAAATTTTATTATTCATGAGATTATATAACGATCGAGTCATGTCGGACACGAGGTAAGGAATCCTACCCCTCTCTTTCTTTATAAGTACACTCTTTTATGTCATTCCTTTTAAGATCATCTTTCTTATGATTGGGATGTTATTTTATATTACTCTTACTGTAATTTTTATGTTCATATGATGAGAGACCATACTTTCTCTCATCAATCAATTTTGGAAGTTTTGAGTGGCGCCGTTAGGCTATGAATTTTCGTAAGAGATCCAACCTCTCTCTTTCTTTTTAAGTACTCTCCTTTATGTCACTTCTTTTAAGATCCTCTTTTTTTTGTTGGGGGATTTTATTTTATATTCATATTTATGTAAATTTTATGTTAATATGATGAGAGACCCTATTTGATATCATCAATCCATTTTTGGAAGTTTTAAGTGACGCCGTTAGGCTGCCGAGTTTTCGTAAGGGATTTTTCATCTCACTTTTATTCCCATGAGATTTATGCTACATTTTCCACCATTTCCATTGAGTGGTATATATACTGCCCATTATTCTACTCTTTATGTAATATAATTTCGTTTATGAGTATTTACATCAATGTTGTATTGTCCTTCTTTCATGGGGTGTATGTTTCGAAAGATACCCAAGTCAGTAAGGGAACCTTTCACCCTCCTCTTTTTAAAAGACTTCTTTTGTTGGGACTTTTAATTTACATATTGTTATGTTGGGATATGTTATTATATTTCCTTATTGATGTAAATTTTATGTCCAAGTGATGAGATACCATTTTTATCTCTCATCAACTCAATTTCTGAATTTTGAAGTGATGCCGTTAGGCTGTCGAATTTTTGCAAGGGAACTTCTTAACCCAATTTTGATTCTTTGGGATAAACTTGCACTCCTTGAATATGTCGTTCTATGAATATGTGTGAATAACCTCTCATTGTTTTACACTTAATATCCACTTATATTTTGTGTATTCGTTTGTCACACATAATTATGTAATTGATTTATCCTTATTCCAAGGATACCGTCTTTGTATGGGACTTTGTCTTAATCTCCTTTCATTGAGGCATATTTTGTTTTATATACAACCTTATTTTATATGGAGTATAAAACCCTTTTACTTTTATGTTTATATAAAAGGAATATTTTTATACGAAGCATTTTACTAAATGACAAAAGGAAATGTTTTTGTCGTATGTATGCGGCGACAACAACTTCTCCGCCGCCGTGACCATTATTTGAGTTTTGGATTCCTATACAAGCCATACCTTTTTTAAAATGAAAAATGAATACCATGTTTTACTTTTCTTTTATTTTTGTATTGAAAATGGTTTTCATAATTTTTTTATATCAATGTGTTGTATTGATATCTTGTGATTGAAAAGTGGAAATGTTATGTTTCTTTTATGCATGTTTTATGTGATACGATTATGTTATGGTTCTTGGGCATTATTATGAAGACGAGTGGTTCCGTGATAAACTAAGGGCTGGTGAGCCCGATATAACTCTCTAATGCATTGGGTAACGCGAAGGGGTTAAACGTTAAGGTTTCTCCAAAGAGATTTTGGGAATATACTGTGATGGGTATTCCAAACATAACCAAGAGGGTTACTACCTACGTAAGAATGTTATGAATGCCTCAAGTTACCTCTATGCCTTATGATTTCTATGATGTATTCATGATTTGATGAGGTATGTTAAAATGATTTTGTTTTATGAGTAAAGTATGATTTTAAACATGGACTAATGTTTTCTTTTCGTACTTTTATATCCCTTACTGAGCTTTTTATGCTCATCCCATGTTTTTGAAATGTTTTTCACAGGTCAAGGGAAAGGTGCATGATATGATGATTGTGTCAAGGAAGTGTCAAGAAATAATCCATGTTTTATTTTAAATATGTTTCTGTTGATGGAAAAAAATGAATACTATCTTTTATGTAACCACTTTGTGGAATGTAATTCATGATTTAGAATCTAATTCTCTAAAACTCTAAACCTGAAAAGATCCTCAATGTGAATTATTCATTTAATTCAATATTAAGTAAGTTTTAAGGCTGGGGCCTTATAGTTGGTATCAAAGGTCGTTTTAGATAACTTTAGAGGTTAGGGTATTCTATAAGAATAAGTGACATTACCATAATGGTTAGGATTTCAGAAAGAGTCCTAGTTTTAGATAAAGTGAATGAGTAAGTATATCTTAGTGTTTATCTTCCTCATTAGTACATGATGGTTTTGTTGATATACTCACACTGAAATTTCTGTTTTTAGTGAATGGATGGATCTAGTAGGTACCAAAGTGACAATAGGTTTGAAGGAAACTATGGTGGTTTTCGGATTAAGAGATTGGATGAAATGGGGGATTCAAAGAGGAAACTCATGGTTGTTCTAAACCAACTATCAAGGAGTCATGATAAACCACTTGAACCTTTGTATGTTATGTAATGCATCATGTATGATATGACCAATCAATGTGGAAGTTTAGGTAATAATTATAAAGGTAACTATTAGAGTTTATATGATCCTTACTTTTGAGGTAATTATGGGTTATTATATGTTATGATGGAAAATGAAAGGTATGAGATAAACTTGAGGTTAAAATATGTTATGATTATTTTTGAAGATTTTATCTCATTTTGGGGAATGTTTTAAGAATTATATAGTTTTGGAAAAAGGACAACACGCAGACTGTGTGACAACCCGCCGCGTCGGAGAAAGCTACGGGAATCGAACCCACAACCAAAGTGCAACTGGTATTTATCACCTACCACTGGACTACGTGAAGTACCTGGTTAGTTTGACTAATTCCTTTTAGTTATATGATTTTATGAATCAAGAGTAAGTTTATTTTGGGTTATCTATGGAAATGATTAACCTATCATGGAGGATATGTGATTAAGTTAATTACTTTTCAATATGAGAATTTAAGAGAAGTTGATGTTATTTTGAGATAAAAGTAAATTTGTACCTTGGAAGACTATGTGAATAAATCCTTAAAATATTTGGGTTTCAATCTTAGTTTGGTTTACATTAAAGAATTTTATGGAAAATTGTTTATCGAATGGTCTTCGTTGAACTTTGGGTTTTTTTGGACAAATTTTGGAGATTAAGAATAGATTTTTTTATTAAGGATTATACTTTTGTGGATTATCTGATCTCATACTAACAATTTTGGTTTTGGTTTTTGTCTAAAGACATGGGAAATATATAGTTCTCTTTTGTGGATTAGGTGATTCTCAAGAAGTTGATTATAGTACTCTTAATGAGAACAAGTCTTCCTAAATACTCATCTTTTGGAGAGAATATGAGTTTGATTAAGGAATCTAGTAAAAGTGGAAAGTCTACATGACAAGTAAATATGTTTCATTATGATTTAGTTAAGCTCAAAAATAAATTCCTCAATGAAGAGTAACTTAAAACAAAAATCTTGTCAGTTATCTTTTCCTACTGTGGAATCGAATACCATTTAACCCATCACAAGTTTGTGATTTTCTTATGGTTAACTTTCTCCTAGACATGTTTACTATCACTCTCCCTCAGAACATGACCCTTTGTTTTTTCTTCCATATCCATGTTTTCCTACATGGAATCCTAGTATGGGTTAACTCAAGTGACCTTTGTACTTCTCTTTCTTTATTTTAAAGTGATTGTTTTACTGACTCTTGTTCTGATGTGGGATTTTCAATGATGTTTCCGAGCCCAATTTTAAAATTGCGAGGACTCAATTCCAAAAAGGGGGGAAGGATGCAACACCCCAGTTAAATAAAGAATATAAAATTTTTTTATTTATTACTATTTTGTGAATAAAACGTTAATATTAATTTAAAGGGAACCCTATGCTCGATGGCTTACCCAATACACAACAAAGAGTTTCTTTGAAATCTTACGTTGCACTCTAATAATAAAATAATTTTATTTTTAAATGGTAGTTAACACCTAGCCGTTGTAATGATGGGAATGAACAGAACTAACTACAAAATGATTATATATGTTTGTCAAATATTTTTAGTTTTTACAATAAATGTTAGAGGATTAAAAATGCGAATGAATCCAATTTTAAGCGTAAACATTCTAATATTCTTTAAAAGGTCGATTAACCGCATTTTGATGGAGAAACTCTTTTAAATACACATTTTGAAAATTTCATGTGTTATATTTGACAAAATAAAATTCTTCTTTAGAATCGGGGCATCAAATTTTACTTTGTGTGATTTTTTGGTATTTTTCCGATAATGTTCATTTTTTAAAAGAATAGTGAAAAATGTTGTATTTTAATTCAAAACCTCTTTTTAATCTAATATATTTATATGATTATATTATCTTTTGAATTGGATTTAAAGTGAAATTAGAATATATTTTTACCATTTAATCCAATACTGGTCTTTGGAATTAATTTCACTTTGAAATTTGACTTAAACTAGTGTCAATCTTTTGATATATATTGTTTCATAAAAATATGCTATTTGTTCTGACAGCGAGAATTAATTATTAAATTAATTAATTTATGTTATATGTTTTTAATTTTTTAAAATAGAACTCATTTTTGAATTTGGCATATCAGATATAGCTTAGGGTGAAGTTTTGGTATTTTTCTGAAAAACTCCAATTTTTGATGAATAGTGAAACCACTAAGTGGTAGTTTAAAAACTATTTTTTCATTTAAATGAAACTTTACCACTTCTGTGGTTTGAATTTCAAAAATCTGGCATACATTGTTGTCATTATGATGTAAAATGTTGTTCAATGGGATTAAAATATTTTTTGGTGAATAGTAACTCTTAAGTTTTTAATCGAGATTAGAGGTAATTAGTGTAATTTAAGGTAAAGATAATGTTATAATAATGTGAAATGACCTTGACACATGTTCTACCCTTATTTTATGAGTCATGGACGACCAAGACAATCCATGGGTCAACTTGGGGACCCCATGGAGACACTTTGGTTGGAAAATGACATTAATACCTTTTTATTTAAAGTTAAAATTAAAATGTCACAAACATGTGTTGTTTTACGAAAACAATTTTTACATGGGGTTATATAAGTCGTATTTTTGACTATAAATATTCATTAGAAATTTAAAACTATTTCCTACATCATGATATTTATTATAATTTTTAGACATCAAATAAATTAATTTATTTATGACACCGTGATGATGCAGTGATTACCTCATAAATGAACGATTTAAATAAAATGAGAAGATAGGGTGAAATATAAGTCTTAAAATTGTCAAACACCTATTATATGGGTGTATTTAGAAACCTTATCACCTTATCCTATAAATATATCCTTTTACGACCTTTAAAATACGAAAATAAGTTTATAATAAAGTAATATTTTATAACTTTCCAAGAGTGCCCCTCCTCTCCTCTTATAAAAGGCCCCCAACTCTACCACCTAACACACACCTCTCAAGCCTTTGTCTCGGCCAACCCCTGCCCATTTCATCTTTACAAATCCCTCTATTAATCATTTAATCCTCACATTGGGCATAATCCTTTCTAATGAAGCCTTTGATCTCAAATCAATGAGAGTTACCCGATTTAAAAGTAATGTCTTCCCTTTTGTTATTTTGTTTTATTTTGCTTCTCCAAACCCCTAAACTCTTTTTATTGATTTTTTTGTAACAACACCAGTATATTAAATATACTAAGATGTTTTTATAAGAATTATTCGATCTAAAATTTCACACACCTCCGTCTAATGGTTAATGAACATATTGTTTCTGTGGATGGCAAATTACTGCCTCACGAAACGATGATTGTTCAATATTCTAATAACACCTTCAAAGGTGGCCAATAAGATGTAACTATATTTATATATGATATATAATATGTTTATGTTTTCCTTAATCTTCTGTATTTCTCATTTATGGCATACCTTTATGGTTTCCATTATGGGTAAACGCGATATCTTCATTTTAGGAAGTGCGGACTACCGCCCCCTCAAAGGGATTTGATTCGTTAATGCCATATGTGGGACGTATAAAGGATTGAATTAATGGTATTAAATATGATATGCTAATGGAATTATAATATACCTTTATATAATTATTATTTCATTCCATTGAATACAAAAAAAGAATAAATGAAAGTAGCGTTCATGCGTACGTACGATTTACCGTCTCCATGAACGGTACATTTCATTTCTTATCTCCAAATGTTATATACTATTATAAGTATATATATATAATTGATATAAATTTAATATATTACATCTAAATTATGGATATCATTCTGGAATTATAATATATATATCTCTCATTTTGTTTTAATTCCATTAATATGACAAAAAATTAAAGTAGTGTTCATGCGTACGTACGACCTACCGTCTCCATGAATGGTGCTTTTAATTTTTTATCTCCAAATGCTATGGAATAGTATAAAATGAATATATAATGGATATATATGATATTTAAAACATCAATACTATTCTGTATATGATGTACTTATAACTACATGGAAAATTCTTTTCCAACAAGTTCAATTTTTACTAATGTACCAAACATCGACAAAAACGTCTGATATGAACTCACTTTATTAACCAATTATTATAACATTATAATATGTGATATAAAATGAATAATAATATTTAAATTAGTTCCTTAAGAAATTATAATTTGACCAAATGTTATTATTCAAGAGATTAAAGAACGATCGAGTCATGTCGGACACAAGGTAAGGGATCCTACCCCATCTCTTTCTTTTTAAGTACACTCTTTTAAGCTCATCTTTCTTATGACTGGGATGTTATTTTATATTAATATTACTTTAATTTTTATTTTCATATGATGAGAGACCCTACTTTCTCCCATCAATCAATTTTGGATGTTTTGAGTGGCGCCGTTAGGCTGCCGAATTTTCGTAAGAGATCCAACCTCTCTCTTTCTTTTTAAGTACTCTCCTTTATGTCACTTCTTTTAAGATCCTATTTTTTATGTTGGGGGATGTTATTTTATATTCCTCATGATGTAAATTTTATGTTAATATGATGAGAGACCCTATTTTATATCATCAATCCATTTTTTGAAGTTTTAAGTGGCGCCGTTAGGCTGCCGAGTTTTCGTAAGGGATTTTTCATCTCACTTTTATTCCCGTGAGTTTTATGCTACATTTTACAACATTCCAGTTGAGTGGTATTTATAATATCCATTATTCTACTCTTTATGTAATATACTTTCATATATGAGTATTTACATCAATGCTGTATTGTCCTTATTTCATGGGGTGTATGTTTCGAAAGATACCCAAGTCGGTAAGGGAACCTTTCACCCTCCTCTTTTTAAAAGACTTCTTTTGTTGGGTCTTTTAATTAACATATTGTTATGTTGGGATATGTTCTTATATATCCTTATTGATGTAAATTTTATGTCCAAGTGATGATATACCCTTTTTATCTCTCATCATCTCAATTTCTGAATTTTGAAGTGACGTCGTTAGGCTGTCGAATTTTTGCAAGGGAACTTCTTAACACAATTTTGATTCTTTGGGATAAACTTGCACTCCTTAAATATGTCATTCTATGAATATGTGTGAATAACCTCTTATTTTTTTACACTTAATATCCACTTATATTTGGTGTATTAGTTTGTCACACATAATTATGTAATTGATTTATCCTTAATCCAAGGATACCATCTTTGTATGGGACTTCATCTCAATCTCCTGTCATTGAGGAATATTTTGTTTTATACACAACCTTATTTTATACGAAGTATAAACCCCTTTGAATTTTACATTTATCCAAAAGGAATCTTTTTATACGAAGCGTTTTATTAAACGACAAAAGGGAATGTTTTTGTCGTACGTATGCGGTGACAACAACTTCTCCACCGCCATGAACATTATTTGAGTTTCGGATTCCTCTACAAGCCATACCTTTTTTTTAAATGAAAAATAAATACCATGTTTTACTTTTATTTTATTTTGGTATTGAAAATGTATTTCATAATGTTTTTATATCAATGTGTTGTATTGATATCTTGTGATTGAAAAGTTGAAATGTTGTGTTTCCTTTATGCATGTTTTATGTGATACGATTATGTTATGGTTCTTGGGCATTATTATGAAGATGGGTAGTTCCGTGATAAACTAAGGGCAGGTGAGCCCGATATATCTCTCCAATACATTGGGTAACACGAAGGGGATAAACATTAAGATTTCTCTGAAGAGATTTAGGGAATATAATGTGATGGGTATTCCAAACGTAACCCAGAGGGTTACTCCCTACGTAAGAATGTTATGAATGCCTCAAGTTACCTTTATGCCTTATGATTTCTATGATTTATTCATGATTTGATGAGGTATGTTAAAATTCATATGTTTTATGATTAATTTATGATTTCATACAAGGACTGATATTTTATTTTATTACTTTTATATCCCTTACTGAGCTTTTTATGCTCATCCCAAGTTTTTGAAATGTTTTTCACAGGTCAAGGGAAAGGTGCATGATATGATGATAGTGTCAAGGAAGTGTCAATAAAGAATCCATGTTTTATTTTAAATATGTTTCCATTGATGGGAAAAAATAAATACTATCTTTTATGTAACCACTTTGTGGAATGTAATTCATGATTTATAATATAATTCTCTAAAACTCTAAACCTGAAAAGATACTCAATGTGAATTATTCATTTAATTCAATATTAAGTAAGGTTTAAGGCCGGGGCCTTATAAATATTCTAGGGTCTTGGGGTCCCTACTGAGTATTGTTATACTCACCCCTGCACCGGAATCACCTGCACCATGTTGTGTCATGTGAAGACGATGGGAAACATTGACTGAGACTCGGGGAGCTCAGACCTGACGGTGGACGGTGGTGGGGGTTGAGCTAGAGAGCTGTAGAGACGAGTTGTACCTACCCTTTATGTAGTAATATTGGTGGATGATTCTAGGATTTGTTTACTGTTTTCTATTATAGTGGTATCTTTCAGTTGGGCATGTATTCCGGCCCTTTACTTTCAGTACACACTTTTACTACTGCATTTTTACTTCGTGATTTCATCAAGTTCTGTTCTTAGTCTATGTTTTTGTATAAGATTAAAGGAAATGCCTTCCCATTTTAGGGAAACCCCTATCTAGAGCTAGTCGCCAACCCGTAGCCAATAGAATGAGGGCATGGGGTTGTCACAGCATAGACCCCAGGGGACGAGTCATGACAATAGCTTTATGTTCATAAAATAAAGATAATTAAAAACTTCTAACAAAGTAAATTTGTTATATTCTCTCACACTTTTTCAAATTAATCCAAATAACAAAGGGGTTTTTTCTTTTTAGGTTTATGATGTCATTAGAGGAAGGTTAAAATGAATTTGTAGGCTCAATTCCACAAATATTTATTTTGGAAAGGATTTTGTAAAAATATAAGCAATTTGATACTTTGTTGAGATGTATTTTAGAATAACATCTCCAACAGAAACTGATTAGCCACTAAATGAGGCTAATATTCATTGGTAATATATATAATATTCATGTTCTTTATTATTCATAAACACCATTTTAGTGCATTTTACACTTTGAACATCATTTCACATTATGATTGTAATACCTTCTTAAAATGCACTATTATGTGGTACATTTTTGAACATCATTTAAAGTACCCAATGATTCATCTGATTTTACGGAATTGAATTATACATATTTTAATTTGATATTTTTTGAAATTTATCTACACTTAAATATGAACATGTTTGATTCAGGGATCAGTGGAGAATTCATGGAGGATTATGGAGATATTTGGAAATGAAAGGAAGCAATTCTGGAGAAGGCAGATTGGATATCATCCCACTGATGAGACTGTGGGGCCCAACATACAGGCCCAATTAATCCCAAATATTTTGGGATGCTAGAATCCATGTATAGGAACAAATCACTTCTCAAGAGGTGGTTAGAAGACATCCGGAGCTCCGTTTTCTTCTTCTATGGCCCACTCTGATTCGGCCGTCTAGAAGGTCTTCCAGACGCGTCTGTTCGGTGAAGGAAAGCTGGCTGCCACCTCAGGTCAAATGTGGAAAATTTCAAATTCCACAAGCTTTCCAACACCTATGGCCTACAAAAATTAATTGAGATACTTTGTACTATTGGAGGCTCGACCTAAGGCTCCCAAAATTCATATTTAAGGCAGTGGTGGTGAAGGAGTTTGAAATCTTGGATGCTTTTTTCAATTGTAATGTTATGCTGCATTTTTGTTGCCTCAAATTTGTCTTTCACATGTAAGTTGTTCAATTAACTTTAGTTTCTTAATAAAAGTTCTTCTTATACTCTTATTTTGTTGTTCTTCATATCACTTTGATACCGTTGGATCAAGGTGTGAATTTATTCACACCAACCCTTGTGAAATTATTCACACAACGGTTGAGTGATCATTTTATTTTTGTTGTTTTCTTTACTTCTCCATTTCCTCCCTCATGAGTCTACTTTCCGCTTCCATTGAAACCATGGGATCAATGGAGGGTTAACCCACTTATGGGTTGATCCAAGGGAGTATCAAGGGGCTGGATTGGATGTTATTTATCACCTAATTAATGTATAATCACTTCTTTAATTGGGATTTTTATTTGATGATTTTTAAACTCCATCGTCCTTGTTGAATTTAAGGCCACACACTTCAAGTACTAATACAAACCTTTAACTTGAAGTGCTCAAAACATTGATCCTTCAAGTGTATAGGTGATTAGTATTAAAGGGTGTAGGCATTAAAACAGTAAGTGATGATGTTGTTTTATCTCCTTAAATGAACCCATCTCAAATTTAAGAAATTTAAAGCATTAAAAAGAAAATACGTCCAATCCACCCCGAGCGATAACCTAGGATCAACTCATTCTTTTAAATTGAATTCACTTAAATCTATTAGATATCTTTAAAACCCATCCAAAATCAATTCAAGTTGGACACTTCATAGCCAAAAACAGTCCATAGAATGTACGTGTCTATAGGTTTCTTCTTAGGTCTCTGTGGATTCGATAACCCAAGCTAAACTACAAGGACCGTCTTACCTTATTCTCTTGGGTAAATTTGAGCGAGAATCAAATTTTGGCACCGTTGCCGGGGACCCGAGTAAGTCATCTAAACACCCATTCTATTATCCCCTATTTCTTCTTTTCTCATCCAAATTCTCTTATCTTGTCCCTTTCTTGTTTTTTTTTCTTTTGGCGCATGTCCGCCTACACCCGCGATCAATCAAACCATCTAGTTAGGGTGAATAGTCCTGGGGTTGGGGAGTCGAGTACACCAAGGGAACTCATTCCATTAGATCCTAATCTTCCTAATACTCTAGAGTCCAAAATTGAGCCAATTTCAATGGAAGTTCTTCAAAGAAACCAACTCATAAACCCGGGTGGGAACCAAAATGGAAACCCAAATGAGGCAGCCCCAAACTTGGGGAATGCAATGGATCAAACCATGAATGACTACCTCACACCTTCTTGGACCAATGCCCCCTCATGCATTAGACACAATTCCCTAGGAGATACAAACTACATATTTAAACCCCATGTCCTAAACCACCTTCCCACATTCCATGGAATGGAGTCCGAGATGCCATACCTCCACATTAAGGAGTTCAATGACATTGTAGAAACCATGTGTCCCTCACATCAACTAGAATCATCTAAGATGAGGCTATTTCCTTTTTCTTTAAAGGATCGAGCTAAAAATTGGCTAAACAATTTGAGACCATCATCCATCAACTCTTGGGACCAACTACAAAGATAATTCTACAAAAAATACTTTCCCCACCACAAAAAATTGCACTTAAAAAGAGTATACAAAACTTTTTTGAAAAAGAGGGAGAGTCATTCTATGAAACATGGGAGAGGTTCAAAGACACTCTAAACATGGTTCCACACCATGGTTTTTCTATTCCTAAACAAGTGAGAATTTTCTATGAAGGGTTGGGTCCGGGGAACAAACAATTCATTGACATGATGTGTAATGGAACCTTTAAAAACAAAGCCCCAAATGATGCTTACGAGTATCTAGAAAGCCTTTCTGAACAAAACCAAACATGGGGAACTTCACCTTATTCTGAAAAGCCACAACGAACTACTGGAATTCATACACTTAGAGAAGAGGAAAGCCTTAGGGCTAAACTCGCAGCACTCTCTAGGAAGGTTGAAGAGATAGACCTTAGGAAAGTCCATGAAATCCAAACTGTTGACCCTGTTTGCACAATTTGTGACAAACATGACCATAAGACAGACAACTGCCCAACCATTCCATCCATCAAGGATGTTCTCTTAGGAGGAACCCCAGCAGAAGTAAATGCTTTGAACTTTCAAAAGCCTCAATACCAAAACACCTTCAACCCAAGGTATAACGACCACCCAGGCTTCCGCTGGAAAGATAACCAACAACCTAGCCAACCACAGGGACAAAATCCTTACCCCCATTAGAACTACCAAACCCATAACCAGTTCCAAACCCAACCTATCCAATACCAACAGCCACCGGTCCATTTTCAACAAACCGTCCCACCTCCAAAATATCCCCCTGGGATAAACCAACCTACTCAAGCACCCACCCAAACTGTTCCACAAAGCCTACTAGAACAACTATGAAAACAAATGGAGAGAATGAACTCGGAGGTATCTTCCCTAAAACAAGAACTTCAAACCATCAAAACTGGAAAGGCACCCATGCCTACTCAGGCGGTTCCATCCTCAACTTCAAGGGGAGAGTCAAGTTGTGCTCAAACAACTCATGAACAACTAAAGGCTGTGACTGTTTTAAGAAGTGGGAAATCAAGTGAGAAACCTGAACAACTAATTCAGAACCCACCCGAAGATTCAAACTTGGATGAAAATTCAAATGAACCACAAGATAAAACTGAGGAAACTGATAACAATGTGAAGGAAACAACTCTTCAACAAACAACCCCAAAACCTGCACCATTTCCTCAACGCATGAGGGGGAAACCCAAGACTGAACTGAGTGAAACGTTGAGAGAAATATTTTCACAAGTCAAGTTGAACATACCCCTTCTCGATGCAATCCAAACCATACCTGCCTACTCAAAGTACCTTAAGGACTTGTGAACTTTTAAAATAATGTTTTCACATAAAAACCAAGTCCTTTTGGCTGCTAATGTGAGTACCACCATTCAGGGGACCATTCCTCCTAAGTTGAAAGACCCAGGTTGCCCTTACATCAATGTTGAACTAGGAGAAAGTAAAGTTGTCAAGGCCTTGTGTGACCTAGGTGCTAGTGTCAATCTCATCCCATATGTTGTGTACTGCCAGTTAGGCCTAGAATAACTCCAACCCACATCTGTCACACTTCATCTTGCTGATCGTAGCATTAGGTTTCCAAAAGGGATTTTAAAGGACGTTCTGGTAATGGTTGAAAACTTCATCTACCCTGCTGATTTCATTGTCCTTGACAACCATCCAAATTTTGGAAATAAGGAACAAACCCCAATCATCCTTGGTCGTCCTTTCCTTTCAACAATCAACTCTGTTATCCGAGTCCGAAATGGGAACATGACCATCACCTTTGGGAATATGAGTATAGACATGAACATCTATAATGCAAGCTCACAAATAGGGGATGACGAGGACATTCATGAAGTAAACATGATAGGAAGCATTGATAATGAATCCATGGAACATCAAGGAATATTTGATAAAGGTTTAAGTCAGGATGAGATTGATTTCCTTTGTTCATATGAAGGATGTTTATCTCCCTGGATTGAATCATTTTCAAATTTCTCTTATGATGAAGTCTTAGGTCCAACAATCAGTGAAACCTTTCAAGAAACCAATTTCATAGAGACCCCTCTAAATTCCTTCCCTAAATCAGATCAAGCCAATCTAGTAGCTGAAACTTCTACATGTGAGGAATAAATCCTATCTGAACCTCTAAAAAAAGAAATTGATCTTGATCCAATGTCCCAAATCTTCTGCTGAAATTCTGAACCAACCTGATCCTGAATTGAAGGAACTTCCTGCTGCACTAAAGTATGCCTTCCTAGGGGAAAATCAAACACATCCTATTGTCATTTCTTCTTCTATTGAAGCCAATCATGAGAGGATGCTTCTAGATGTCCTTAGGAAGCATAAGAAATCCATTGGTTGGACCCATTCTGATATTCCTGGGATTAGCTCACTTATCGGGACTCATAGGATTGTTCTGGAATCTGATTCAAAGCCATGTCGTCAACCTCAACAGAGACTCAATACTAATCTCATAAAGGTAGTAAAGAAAGAACTTCTGAAATTGTTGAAAGATGGTATCATATATCCCATAGCTGAGAGTGAATGGGTGAGCCCAATCCAAGTGGTTCCAAAAAAGGCTGGAATCACTGTGATAACCAATGAGGATGGAGAGATTCTTACAACAAGGGTGAGTAGTGGATGAAGGGACTACATTGACTATAGGAAACTAAACTCATTCACCAAGAAGGACCATTTCCCCTTACCATTCATTGACCAAGTCCTTGAGAGAGTGGCAGGTCATGCCTTCTACTGTTTCTTAGATGGGTACTCGGGGTACAATCAAATTGAGGTCTCCTTGGAGGATCAAGGGAAGACAACCTTCACCTGTCCATTCGACACCTTTGCCTTCAAACGCATGCCATTCGGGTTATGAAATTCCCCTGGAACCTTCCAGCGATGCATGATGGGAATCTTCTCAGATATGGTAGGGGATTTTCTAGAGGTCTTCATGGATGACTTCTCTGTGTTTGGGGATACTTTTGAGGGATGTCTGCAGAATGTGGAGAGAGTCTTGTCAAGATGTGAAGAAAAGAATCTGGTCCTAAACTGGGAAAAATGCCATTTTATGGTTAAAGAGGGACTAGTTTTAGGCCATCTGGTCTCAGGTAGGGTAATTGAAGTTGATAAACCCAAGGTTGACATCATTCGTCACCTTTCATCACCCAAAACTGTCAAGGAAGTGAGGTCTTTCTTAGGACATGCTGGTTTCTATAGAAGATTCATCAAGGACTTTAGTTCAATCTCTCCTCCCCTTTGTGCTCTCCTAGTAAAGGATGCTCCATTTGTTTGGATAGAAATATGTGAGGGTTCATTCTCAACCCTCAAATCCTCTCTCACCTCTCCTCCCATTATGAAATCTCCAAATTGGAACCTTCCTTTCAAACTTATGTGTGATGCCAGTGACTTTGCTATTGGAGCTGTGTTAGGACAACGTCGTGATAAAACTCCTTATGTCATTGCTTATGCAAGCAAATCCTTAAATGATTCCCAAATCAACTACACCACCACTGAAAAGGAGTTACTTGCTATTGTGTTTGCCTTAGGGAAGTTTAGGTCCTACCTCTTAGGATCCCCCATCACTGTGTTCAATGACCATTCTGCACTAAAATACCTCTTCCAAAAACAAGATGCTAAGGCTAGACAAATTAGGTGGGTCCTTCTCTTACAAGAATTTGACCTCACAATCAAGGATAAAAAGGGAGTTAAAAATGTTGTAGCTGATCACCTATCTAGGATGGAATTCAAAGACAACTAAAATCACCTTTCTGTGTCTGATTAGTTTCCTGATGAACACCTATACTCTGTGAGTGACAGCCCTTGGTATGCTGACATAGAAAATTTCTTAGTGACAGGAGTCATTCCAAAATTATTAGGGACTCAAGCTCGAAAGAAATTCCTTTCTGATGTTAGACACTATGTGTTTGATGATCCATACCTCTATAAGTTCTGCCATGACCAAGTCATTAGGAGGTGTGTTCCAGAATCTGAACAAGAGTCCATCCTTAAATTCTGTCATAGTGAGGCATGTGGAGGTCACTTTTCCTCTAAGAAAACATTTGCTAAGATTCTTCAATGTGGTCTCTTCTGGCCCACCCTCTAAAGGGACTCCTACACATTTTGTCAAAGCTGTCCTAGGTGTCAACAAGTAGGGTCCATCACAAAAAGGAATCAAATGCCACTCACTCCCATCTTAGTGGTTGAAATCTTTGACTGTTGGGGAATTGATTTCATGGGTCCCTTCCCAAACTCTCGGGGATACCTCTACATACTCTTAGATGTTGATTATGTCTCAAAATGGGTTGAGGCCATTCCCACTAAGTCCAATGATCATCAAGTTGTGATTCGATTTCTGAAAGAGAACATATTTTCAAGATTTGAAATTCCTAGGGCTATCATAAGGGATTGTGGAACTCATTTTTTCAATCGTCCATTCTCATCACTCATGGAAAAATATGGAATTTCTCACAAAGTGTTCACTGCTTACCACCCACAGACCAATGGTCAAGCTGAGTTAACCAATCGTGAAATTAAGAAAATTCTTGAGAAAACTGTCAACCCCTCTAGGAAAGATTGGTCTGAGAAACTCTTAGATACTCTTTGGGCCTATAGAACCGCATATAAAACCATTTTAGGAATGTCCCCATATAGGTTGGTTTATGGTAAAGCATGCCATTTGCCAGTGGAGATTGAACATAAGGCCTTTTGGGCAATTAAGAAAATGGATTATGACCTCTCATTGGCCGGAAAAAAAAGGAAATTAGATCTCAATGAACTGGAGGAAATTAGGATGGAGGCTTATGAAAATTCAAGGATCAATAAAGATAGAGTTCAAGCCTACCAATCTAGGAATATCAAGGTCAAACATTTTGAACCGGGAAAACTTGTGCTCTTGTATAGTTCAAAACTTCATTTACATCCGGGAAAGTTATGGTCTAGATGGTCAGGACCTTTCATAGTGCATCATGTATTCCCCCATGGGGCAGTAGAGATTCAAGATCCCACAAGTGGTTACATTTTCAAGGTCAATGGTCAAAGGTTAAAACCATTAATTGAATCATTCAATAAACAGGAAATAGAGGTTGAGTTAACTGAGACAACCTATGAACAAGGAAAAAATTGATAGATTTACGGTCCATGTCAGGCTAACAACATTAAACAAAGCGCTGCATGGGAGGAAACCCATGGGTTTCAAGTTTCTTATCATTTTGTTGTTTTAATAAACTATATATTTTAAATAGGATTAATTAATCATTTTTACATTTAAAAAGAAGGATTATTGACCTGTTCTTCTATTATGAGTATGGATGGGTATGAAAGGGGAGCATCTTATTCATCCATGTCACGCGGTGTGATCCCTGAGTAATACCTTACCCAGAAAATTAAAAAGAAGAAAATGTATCATTAGTTTTATTTAAAAATAATAATAATAATAAAAAGGGAAAAAAGGAAAAACCATAAAAATGATGATACTTGGAATTAAATAAGTTGTTATGTTGTTTGTTTTGTCTAGTTTGTTCTTCTTTTTGTTTAGGTACTATTTTGGGTAACACATGTTCAATCAAGGAGGTGCCTACATCCCCCAAGAGATCAAAGGACTAATTTGGAGCAGCAAGAACTTCAGCTTCAACCACCAGGTGATTTCATTCCATGATCCTCAGTTTCAATTTCCTTTTTGAACTTCCATTATCTGCCTCTACTCCTTCTAAATTTTTATTTATTCAAACACTGGGGATAGTGTTGTTTTAAGTTGGGGGGAGATAAAATAAATAATTATTTCGTGTAAAAAAAATGAATGATTTGAAATTTTTTTTATGAAAATGGAAGAAAAAATTCCTTTAACTTTGAACATGGTAATACGCATTGCACACTTTAAAACTGAATATCAAATAATTTAGCATACCATAATTCTGATTTTAATCCTTGTATAATTTCATGAGCATAGATTTTGGAAAGTGTGTCTGTCCAATGTGATATTTCATCATTTATATTTTCATCCAAATAAAAAAATGCCACAATGAACGTCCTCTAGACTGTGGGGTACTAATTTGAATTTTTGGGGTCCCATAATAAATAGCATAGTCTGGTTTTATTTTTATGAATAATATGAGTATTCAAAAAAAAAATATTTATTAAAAAATAAAAAAATAAAAAAATAAAAAAAAAATTTGCGTGTAGAGCAATGGATTGATAAAATGCGAGGCTTTCGACACTTGGGGATCGTGACTCCAGAGTTGTCTAGCCCTGAGTTTTTCAATCTATCTCTATTTATGGTAATATGACTTTGTTTTTGATTAAGTTAACTCGAGACGATGCCCGAGTATGTGGGCTTCACTTGGTACCCTAAGGCCTTTGAGTCTGGGAGTCATCGGCAAAGACTTGCTACATGGGTTAATTTGATTAACTGCAATCTCAATTACTATAGCAATATTGAAAAAAAAAATCAAAAAAAAAAGGATGAAGAATACTCATATTAGGATTAAATGTGATTCCACCTAGCACTTCCATGATTTCCCCCTTGAATGAAAATGAACCCCCATATCTATTGTGATTCACAACACATCATTACACCTAATTGAGTTGGATGAAGTATGATGATGGATTTGATCAAAGGAATGGGCTTGGGATTAGAATCTGCTTATGAAACTATCTTGTATTAAAATATTTTGATGGGTTTCATGATTTTTTGGTATAAGGTTTTTTTGGTGATCATTATGTATTAAAATGTTTTTGGAAAATAGAATTCGAATTTCATATTGTTGAGATATATTTTGCTCGGGACTAGCAAAACTCAAGTTGGGGGGTGTGATTAGCCACTAAATGAGGCTAATATTCATTGGTTATATATATAATATTCATGTTCTTTATTATTCATAAACACCATTTTAGTGCATTTTACACTTTGAACATCATTTCACATTATGATTGTAATACCTTCTTAAAATGCACTATTATGTGGTACATTTTTGAACATCATTTAAAGTACCCAATGATTCATCTGATTTTAAGGAATTGAATTATACATATTTTAATTTGATATTTTTGGAAATTTATCTACACTTAAATATGAACATGTTTGATTCAGGGATCAGTGGAGAATTCATGGAGGATGATGGAGATATTTGGAAATGAAAGGAAGCAATTCTGGAGAAGGCAGATTGGATATCAGCCCACTGATGAGACTGTGGGGCCCAACATACAGGCCTAATTAATCCCAAATTTCGTGGGATGCTATAAGCCATGTATAGGAACAAATCACTCTTCAGGAGGCAGTTAGAAGACATCTAGAGCTCCATTTTATTCTTCTATGGCCCACTCTGATTCGGCCGTCTAGAAGGTCTTCCAGACGCATTTGTTCGGTGAAGGAAAGCTGGCTGCCACCTCGGGTCAAATGTGGAAAAGTTCAAATTCCACAAGCTTTCCACCACCTATGGCCTACCAAAATTAATTGAGATGCTTTGTACTGTTGGAGTCTCGACCCAAGGCTCCCAAAATGCCTATTTAAGGTAGTGGTGGTGAAGGAGTTTGAAATCTTGGATGCTTTTTTCAATTGTAATGTTATGCTGCATTTTTGTTGCCTCAAATTTGTCTTTCACATGTAAGTTGTTCAATTCACTTTAGTTTCTTAATAAAAGTTCTTCTTCTAATCTTATTCTGTTGTTCTTCATATCACTTTGATACCGTTGGATCAAGGTGTGAATTGATTCACACCAACCCTTGTGAAATTATTCACACAACGGTGGAGTGATCATTTTATTTTTGTTGTTTTCTTTACTTCTCCATTTCCTCCCTCATGAGTCTACTTTCCGCTTCCATTGAAACCATGGGATCAATGGAGGGCTAACCCACTTATGGGTTGATCTAAGGGAGTAGAAAGGGGCTGGATTGGATGTTATTTATCACCTAATTAATGTATAATCTATTCTTTAATTGGGATTTTTGTTTGATGATTTTTAAACTCCATCGTCCTTGTTGAATTTAAGGCCACACACTTCAAGTACTAATACAAACCTTTACCTTGAAGTGCTCAAAACTTTTATCCTTCAAGTGTATAGGTGATTAGTATTAAAGTGTGTAGGCATTAAAACAGTAAGTGATGATGTTGTTTTATCTCCTTAAATGAACCCATATCAAATTTAAGAAATTGAAAGCATTAAAAAGAAAATACGTCCAATCCACCCTGAGCGATAACCTAGGATCAACTCATTATTTTAAATTGAATTCACTTAAATCTATTAGATATCTTTAAAACCCATCCAAAATCAATTCAAGTTGGCCACTTCATAGCCAAAAATAGTCCATAGAATGTATGTGTCTATAGGTTTCTTCTTAGGTCTCTGTGGATTCGATAACCCAAGCTAAACTACAAGGACCGTCTTACCTTCTTCTCTTGGGTAAATTTGAGCGAGAATTAGAAACATTCACTTATATAATGTGAAACTTTATATCAATGTGTTTCGATCATGAATATTGGATAGGATTTTAATAAATATAGATTACATTATAATTATCACAAATAATATTCAATGGTTTATAAACATTCACTTTCAAGTATTCCAGTAGAACATTTTTCCACAACATTTGAGTACAAGCCGGGGTAGCTGCAACATATTCAGATTCATTTATTTGTTAGGTTAAAGAACGTTTTTTCTTACTATGCCATCATACACAACATTCACCATGAAACTTAATCTCCCTATTTTCATTGGTATAAAAACCCATGTGAAGTTGTTCCTTTGACATATCTCAGAATTATTTTTCCTCCCAACATATGTTATTATTTTCTATTACTTTGATACATATCACAAATAGTCACAACATAAACAATATCATACCTTTAGGATATAAGATAATGTGGACTACCTATCAGCTTCTGAATGTATTTATAAATTAAAAATTTCCCAAAATCATCTTTACATGATTTTATGCACACAAATATATGATTAGAAAATTATTTGTAATTTTACATCCCAAAATTATTTAACAATTCCTTAGAATACTATTATAAATATAATAAATTTTTTTCTTTTTTGGAGCTTATAATATAAGGAATAATGTTTATTATATCACCATTGACATTTTTCAATTCTTCTTAATTTCCTAGAAAAATTATTAACAAACATTTTCTTTATCCTTAAGAATAATTATATCATCCACATAAAAAATTACAAATAGAGTTCCCAAGTCAATATATTTAACATAAAAGTTGCTATCATATTTTCATATATAAAAAATTAAACATTCTCAAACAATTTTAATGTTTTAATGACCAATCAAATGAATCTTATTTCATCCCAAACAAAGATTTCTTCAGTTTCAAAACACTGTTTTCAAAAATATCATGTAGAAACCAACATGGTAGTTCAATGTGAACATATTCCTCATTCTCACTAGTTAAGAAATATAACATTACATCCATATGATAAACTTTGTAATTACGATGTGTGAAAAATAATAGAAACATTATTATAGTTTTTAATCTTAATATTGGAGAAAAAGTTTCTTTAAAAGCCATACCTTCCACCTATGAAAATCCTTTACAAAAAAGTTTGTCTTTGTTTCTTGAAACTTATCCATGTTCATTTAACATGTATCTATAATACCACTTGGTTACAATAACATTTTTATTTTCTAGATGTGAAACAAGTTCCCATGTTTCATTCTTCTCAATCTGATCCAACTCTTCATTCATAGCATCTATCCATTCTTTCATTGAATAACTTCTAAAACTGATTCTGGTTCAACTTTTAAGATAAGTGAAGTAATATTTTATACTATCAACTATATTCTTTTTCAAACTAGAGCCTTTTAATTTATAATAATGTTTTAGGACTCAACATGTTTTTGTAAGGTAGTAAATTTTAATGTTTCTCTCCCAGCTTTAATTTACATATCACATGATTCATATAAATCATATTTGGTTCTTTTGACTAACTTTCACTACTATTGGAAATCTCCAGTTTAACCTTTTATGAATTCGAAACAACTAGAGTTGTAGAATTTCTTATTTTCAATTACTCTCACAATATATGAGTCCACCAACCTTTTTAAACATTTGATACTGAATTTTTAACTTCTTCCATTTGGGGAATAACCCATAAATATTCCTTCCTCACCATTCTCATCAAACATTAATAGAAATAGATTTTTTATTTTATGTAAACATGGACATCCAAAAAAATACAATTATTTAATGAAGGTTTTTTATAATTCCAATTTTTATAAGAATTCATCCTCGATTCTAGTCTTAGAAATCATATATTAAAAACATGTACAATAATACTAACAACTTCTCTTGAATAAAACATTGAATGTTTGTATTTGGATAAAAAACTTCTTCCCATTTACACCAAAATTCTATTCTTTCTTTCTAGTACTCCATTTTTTTCTAGAGTATAGGAAGATCTATGCTGCTGTTTGATACCATGTTTTCTTAGATAATCATTAAAATTATTTCTGGTGAATTCAGTACCATTATATATTCTAAACTTCTTCATATAAATCTCCATTTTTTTCTCAACTTCATTTATGAAAAACATGAACAATTTGATAGCCTCTGACTTTTATGCCATAAACATGATGTTTTTCATCCATGTTAAATCATCAATAAAATTAATATTGTATATATATATATATATTTTGTTGATTGATGTATCATCCACCCCCATAAATCAGAATGAATATGCTCAACAAGTCTGGTAGGATAAATCATTACTCTCTACTGACATTAATTAGTCATTTATATGTTTTGACAAGTAATACAAACATATTCTTCTCTTATTTTTAATTCTATCGAGTTTCCGATAGCATACACTTTAAAAAGTTGGTTCATGTTTTTTTCCAATATGTCCAAGTCTTCGGTGCAACAATTTATTTTCATCATCCTCACCCATGTAATATTATTTGTTAAATTATCTTATTTGGAGAATATTCCCACTAATTCTTTCTCCTTTTGTAATCTTGTTTCCATCATTCATAATTTTGATAGCATAAGAATATTTTTTTAATGTTACTTATTTTACATCATCAAAAAGTTGACTTACACTAAGTAAGTTATGTTTTATCCCATCAACAAATAAAACTTTCTTATATTTCTAATTTTTGGCTTTAATATCATCCATTCTAATTCCTATGATTTATAAAGAAGTATCATTACCAAAAGTAAATGCTCATCCACCATGAATTTAAACATGATTCTGGATTTTTATATCACCTATCATATGTGAAGAAAAACCACTATCAAGTATCCATGGTTTGTTCCTTTCACTTTATTTCAAAGCGGTCTCAATAAAAAAAACTCCTTATTTAATTTTCTTTTTTATGGATCCCTTCTGTTTACTATCGTATGAAACAATTTTTGGAAGAAGTGTCATACATTATTCATAATGATGACCTGAATTATCACATATTCTAAAAACCAATTCAAAACATTAAATATTATTTCTTGTTGGAATGTTTCTAACATCTTGATAATTCACTTTTTAAACTTTCTATAAGTTAGTAAATTACTTCTACTATTTCATCCACTTTACTCGAATATTCTACCATGTATAGATAAGTTGTAGAAAAAATTATAATATCTATTCTCATATATTAAAAAACATTAGAAATATCCCTAAAATCATTATTTTATATTTAATAAATAACTTTCTCTCTAGAAACGTTTTTGAAGTTAGTAGCTTCTTTCATCTCAAACATACTCAGGATTTTGACTATCTTTTATTTTGAGTGAGTTTTCTAATTTTAGAGAGTAGATACATTTTTAAAATCCTTTATCCATCCAATATTTCCCAACATCTTTTTTATAACCTAAAATGTTAATATAATTAGATGAAACATTCATTTTAGTGAGTGGATATTTCACTTGATTCTCATATTGATCCTTCTCAACAACATTAGAAGTCTTAGATTTTACTTTGGTAGCATGGTTAAAATTTTCATTCACATTTATCAAGGTACATTCATAATCAATAAGTTTTTATTAAAACTTGTTAACTTATTCTCCCTTAGATTCCAACTTCTTACTATGATTATAAACCATCAATACCTGTTTAAAAATTCCATGTTTGTAACTTAACATCTCATTGATGTATTCATCTTCCTTCTTGATGAAATATATTCTTCCATAAAAAATCTTTTTCACAATATTTAATATTATTATAATTTCTTTCATGAGTGTTTTTTTAAGACAAAAAAATTGTTATGTTTTGAGCTGATACTCTCTTTAAGATTATTCACCACTTTACTCACTATATGAGAAATATTTTGTTTTATCTTCTTTTTCAATAAAGGTTATGAATTTTTTTAAACATTCATCATCAGAATAATTGTTTCCATTTGACTCTTATTCCAATTTCATATTCAATAATCTTATTTTGTTACCCCTATACTTTTTTTTTGTATTTTGTAGATGAATTTTCTTCTTCATAATTTTTGATCCACTTCTTCCATAGAAGGATTTCATTAGAATCATCTCGTTATTCTACAACATTCTTCATAGGAAAATTAATTACAAAGTTTCTAATTCCACCACTCTCGAAAAATTTTAGAGGAATTTTACCTCTATATTTTCCTCTCCCTCTAAAATTTTTTTTAAATATAACAAACATAATATTATCATTCAACTCATCATCTTCCTAATCTTTATACTCACAAGGACGATCTTCTTAAAAATCATATATTTTCATCTTTCTTATAGATTTAAAATACATTTCATCTTTTAACTACTTTTTAATCATTAGAGCTTTCCTAATTTCATAAAAAACTAGAATACTATGAAAATCGTAAAGAAATAAATCACCCATATCTTCTAAAGAAGAAATTTTATTATCAAACCAGTCAAGTAATTTTCTCATAAGTTTTTTCACAATTATAGAATCTTCTTAGATATCATTGAATCTTCTAATGTTGCAAAATGTTACATTTAACCTAGTGATGTATTCATTAACAATTTCTTCATCTCTAATTATGTTGTTTTTATACTTACTATGACATATTTGTAGCTTTTATTCTGTCACACTAGTAATCCCTTGGAAAATACTTTCCAGCTTGTCCCATATACTCTTTGATGTTTTGTAACCCATCACCTTTTGGTAAAATATTTATGATAATTACACAAGGATTACATTTGTATCTTTTCCATGTAATACAATATTTATCTTATTAGAAAAAATAATCAAGGAATCCTTTTTAATAGGTTGGAAACAAATTTTATAAGCATAAAAAACTTATAGATGAATAGATAATACAAAAGGAATCATCCGAATTTTTCATCAATAAATTTTTTTCAGTCAAATGTAAGAATACCTCTACTATTGATAGTATTGATATTATGCATGATAAGGATTAAAACAGGGAACCTTTGGATCTAATACTAATTAATGTTCCAAAGGATTTAATAACAACTATGAATGGGGGGGGGGGTGAATTAGTTGTTCCATTTTTATAAGATTCAGTACTTTTAAAACATAACCCCGAAAACCTATTAAGATTTATATCCTGATCATATTTTTTTAAAAACTCATTCATGAAAAAGTAGGAAATAAAGTAAGGAAGACAATATTTACAATGTTTGGCCTTATTATGAGAACCTACACCCTTTCTATATCCACTTTTATGGGCCTATAGAAATTCACTATTATGAAGAAGCGAATAAAACTTGTTCAAACTCTCAATAGAAACCTTCTATCTTAAAATAGGAAATATTATAATTACTCCCATCAATTTAATATTTTTCAATTAAAAAATGATCCCAAACAAAAGAGTAATACTTTGTTCTATTTACCCCACAAAAGATCAGTCTGGATCCTCAGTTCGATTTCGATGGATCTGATTCTCTCAATATGATGCGCTCAATATGATTCTCCCTTACTCAATATGCACATGCTAAGAAATTCAGTTTGAACTTCCTTAGTCTGATTGAATCAATACAATGGACTCAATATGATGAACCCATTATCAATCTTCCAAACTAAATCTCTTCTCAAAAATTCAATAAGATCTTCTCAATACGATGTTTGTCAATATGGTTCTCATGTTCGGTAAACAAATCATTCAGGTGTCTGATCCTATTCTAATATCTTAGTCCAGAAAGTACATTTCACTTGAATTATTTAGACATCTACCTTCTCAACATATGTAAAAGTTAATAAATATCAAATTAACTAAGAAAATATGTATAGGTGAATAAAAAAAATAAAAATATAGGAACTTGAAAACATTTTCTACTTCCTAAATTTTTAAAACACAAAAAATATATCTCTTTTAATCATCAATTTTTACTTATTATATACAACTTATATTTCTTGGAGATTTACATAGAATTTAATTTCATGTTTGAAAACATTAACTCATCATGAAAATTATTTTTTAGTCTTCTTCTTAATCACACTTGTCATACATTATAACCATTATTTAGTCCAATGTAAAATCCTCTTATTTTATACTTTGTATCTTCCTCTAGTCATTAAGATCTAAATTTCTTTCTCAACTCATTATGATATGCCTTTCATTCTCACGTCATCATGATCTGCCTTTATTCAGCTAATTATGATTTTTCTTTCTTCATCATCTCATTACGATATATCATTCTTCTTTAACACACTAAGATATAACGCTATTATTTAGATCATTATGTTCTTCCTTTCTTTTTTAAATCATTATGATCTTTCATTATTCTTTTTTTTTCAATTTCTCTTCCTTTTCCAGCTCATTATGATTTTTATCTCTTATTTAGATCATTAGTATAAGAATTTCTTTCCCATCTCATTATGTTCTATATTTATTGTTCATCTCATTATGATCTACCATTATACTTCAGCTCATAACAACCAATATCCCTTGCTTCAACCTGATGGAATTCTTATAATGATGGAATTATCATTACGATTGAATTCCCATAATGAATAATTTTTCCATTATGATAGAAATGCCATTATAATTATTTTTATAGGTTGATGGAAATTATTCAATAGTGAATCCGCATAGAAACCTTAAACTTATTCAAACATCCACATCTTCACACATTCTGAATTTTGGATCCAATATTCTATATCTAGATTTCATGAATCCGATGAATACTTTTTATTCATCAATGTATCTGATTAAATCATTTTTATTCATCCATTTTGTCAAAATATTTTATCCTGAGTATGTTTTGGGATTTATAAGAATGTCATGATCAGAAAAGAATCATCTGATTTTGTTTAGAGGGTTTGGAGACTTTATAACTCATGACATCACAATCTTCTTTCAAAACTATTCAACTATAATACGACTTATTTAAATAGATACATATGACTTTCAAACAAACTCTGAGTCCGATAAATCATGAACATCATACCGATGGACTAGAGAATGATGGTGCATTCAATCAACAACATCATATTTCTAACCTCATTTGTGTCTAGTGTTTCTCATTCCAATACTCTTTATCTGGTTCATCTTAGTTCGATCTTCTGAGTCTGAAAAAACAACATTCTTCAAAAATAAAACTTCCCCCTTATGTTTTGGTTTAAACTTTTAGCATCATTGAACTTTCTTACAAAGCTCATTACAATGGATTGGGACTAATTATTGAATAACAGAAAAATTATTATACAAAATGGTCACTTGTCAAAAAATACTAAAACTTTGAAAAAATAATTATCATAAAGGTCATTCACGATTCCATGTCACATTACCATTAAGGTAATGATATCGTTTCCTATACATACATGCGGCCTAATATCTCCATGATGCGATGAGATACATTCTCCACATTAACGATTTATGAATGATTACAAAAAATATATAATGATTAAATGAAATATCTATGAACTAAATATAATTATTTTGATGAAATATATATATATATATATATATGCTATTCATAAGAAATTGGACTCACATGAGAAATCATGCATAGGAAGATGAAGTAGTTAACACCTGAAACAATGGTAAAAACATAATATTATTTACAAAATGATATAAGAAAATAATATAGGATATCATAAATATTTATATGGTAATGTAATAAGTTAGTAACATTATTTAATTTTTTTATAGAAGGTTAAATGATGTTAACCCAAAATGAAATGTAAGGAAGGGGTTAATTTTGAAATCACATTATTATTCAAAAATTATTTATACATAAGTATCTTCTGGGAAATATTTATCATCCTTGTCCATGTTTCTTAAAAATATTTTAAAAAATATTCTTATTATTATCCTACCAATGTTTTATGCTTTTTACCCATGTTTATATTTTTATAAAATGTTTTAAAAGAAATATTTTTGTCATTTTACAAACTGGGTACTTTATGAATTTTCAACAAAAATATGGAAAGAACGTTTATTTTAAACTTATATAGAATGTGTATCTCATAACACCGTCATGTTTAATTAATTTTTTAAAGCTTCCATTATAATTTTCAAAATTTATTTTAAAATAAATTAGTTTCTTTTTTAAATTTATGGATTGAAAATAATTGAATTCAATGTAAAAGGGTGTTATTAATAAGATATTTATAATGATTATATTAGAGTATTTTCATCTATGCTAACATCAAATGTTGAATATTATGCTTAACTGAGGTTGATATCTTACAATACAATATACCTTATTTTATTGAAGTGTTTTTGATTAGTATGATTTTGGATGTCCTGCCCTTGATACCATTCATGATTTATGGTAAAAGAATTTACATTTTGTATGTTAGTTATTTAATATAAAAGTTTAAGTTGTTTCTATATTCATATGAGGAATTAATTAGAATTAGTATGTGATAGAAGAGGCCCTAAATATACCCTTGATGCATCAATATGTCTCAGGATATGAAATTAGTTAGTGAGAGACCCTTAACATTTCGTTACAATGAGTTTTAAATTTTTAGAAGGATAGTTCTTGACACAAATCATAAGGTTTTCTACAAAAATAATTAAACTAATATAAGGATCAATATTTATTGTAACTATCTTGATGATAGATCTTGATAGTGTAGAAGTACCATGTTTTTCTTTCAGTCATTATCTATATTCAATGTGATTATTCGACTATTATAGGATCTATGGTTATGTTTTCTAGATTATGTGATTATTTATATAGAATTATATAATTTTCATTTATTATTTCATATTATGTTTATGATTATGGTTATGTAGATTGTGTTTTAGTATACACCTTACCTTAATGTTTATTCTTATTATTCAAAACATCTTCCAATATGCATTTATCCTTACTGAGCATTTGAACTCACCACTTTTTTCAGTTTTATTTTTCCAAGGATGCCCAGATATGTATATTTACTGATATATAGGGTTAATATATGGGAATAATGGAACTCTCAAAAGATTTTATATGTTGTAATTTATGTTATAAAATGTAATGTATAGTTCATGTATATAAGGTGGCATCCAAAACTACTAAACTAATTGGTCCTTTCTAATTCGACGCTTATATTTGTGCCAATGTAAAAAAGTGAGGCACTAACTTTAAGATACTGGGGCCGGGGTCAATACATTATTTCTAAATTTTGGGTGATTTAGTGGTTCTTATAATTTTAATTAAAATCGTTTTATTGTTTTTTCTTCAACTAGTATAAACATTATGTCAGTATTTTATAAAAATTAATGGTAATTATTTTTTTATAAAGAAGAGTGCGAAGCTCTAAAATTGATAAAACAAACATTACACAAGATGAAAAGCAGACATTTTACATTTTTCCCTGGCAAGAAGTAGGACCAATTCACTAGGAATTGAGTTGATATGCATGTCCCTCTTTTCTAACACCCCTTTGTTTTCAAGGCCATCTGCAATGTAGTTCGCCTCCCGAAAGGTATGCATGATGAAGTAGTTAAGGGAGGAGACTTTGTCAATGCAATTTATCTATTTGCCTACTAGCTTCCATGCCAATATGGATTGTCTGGTTCTGATGGCATGAACAAGTGTTGCTGAGTCACATTCAAACCAAATGTTGTTCCATTGTCTTTGGCAAGCTATATCCACTGCGTTAATGAGTGCCATAATTTCTGCTTCCAGAGCAGTGGTATGCCCACATGGGCCATAAATGCATTCCACCACCTCCCCATGATGATTCCTAAAGATAACCCCATATCTGGATGGTCCAGGGTTACCCTTGGAAGCTCCATCCATGTTACATTTTAACCAACCATTGAAGGGGGAAGTCCACATTACCTCCATTGTTCCCCTAGGTTTGGGGAAGCAACCCACGACCCTTAATATTCTAAGAATCATGAATTCCCTGACCGAACTGTTACAGACCTCCATGATCTGTGAGCTGGTGTTTTGAGTGTCCAAAAAGATAGTATTGAAGTCTTGGGCTGCATTGAACCCTACTTTGCGATAAATGGAATGGTTGAGGGCCTTCCAAATGACATGAACCAATTCAAAAGAGGCCACCTACAACAGTTCACTGAGCTGCTTGTATTACTACACTTTTAGAAGCATCTGGATATGTTGAATAGCCGAAGATGTATTGGGGGAGTCTGACATGAAAATACTAAGTACATCATTCCACATAGAAGAAGATGCATTTCAGGACAGGAACAAATGGTCAATGTCCTCCCTATACTGGCCACAAAGCAAAAACCTCAATCACAAAGATATCCCGACCCATTGAGTGTTCGCTTCCACTAGAATTTTGTTGTGATAAATCCTCCATAAGAGAGAAAATCTGGAGGGAAGAATCCAATTTTTATTGAGAGAACCAATCCAACTAACCTCTCCCTTCAACAGGTAGTTGTAGAAACTTTTGGAGTTGAGCAGGCCAGCTTGAGAGCCTTCCCATAGCAGGATATCTTCCTACTGAATAAAATCGTAACTATCAATCATCGAGACAATTTCATCTAGTAAATCCTCTGCGCTATAGCTTGTCTTTGATGGATAAGCTACTGTCGATGGCCTGCACTTACAGATTGATTCTGTCCATGAGAGGCGTGCCCATCCAGTTGGTGGACTATAAATTCAGATTTGACTCCACACTGACCAACCAGCGTGAGTGTTTCATGATAGAGAAGAACACCAAATGCAGACCAGTTCAGATTGAGGATTCCATGTATCCATGCCTCCCATAAATGAGTCTTGAAAGGATGCATTTCCTCATAAAATCAAGAGAGTCAGAGTTGGTGTGAACAAGACTCCATATGAAATTGGCAAGTAAGGCCTGATTGAAGTAGCTCATATTCTTAATTCCCAGGCCTCCTCAGCATGTGTCACATTTGGCAGTGATGAGATTTCTTTACATTATGTTTCCACTCCAAACAATGTTTTTAATCATAGAGTTGATTTTTTCCCCACAGAGACTGGCCATAAGTAAACCATGAAAGAATAGACAAGTTTTGAAATTACCACGTGTTTAACAAGTCATATATGTCCGGCTATTGAAATATACTTTCCCTTCCAAGACGCAAGAGTTTTCCTAATCATGGCAATATCTTGGGAAAAGTGGGAGGCCCAAGGCTTCCCCCAGAATAGTGGAATGCTAAGGTATATAAAAGGAAGGGCACCCTCTCTAAGGCCAAGATAATTCATAAGTTGATCCCTCCATGTTGCTGCCATGCTATTTCCAAAGTAGATGAAGGATTTGCTCTAATTGATTTCCTATCCTGACACACTCTCATAGTGCAAGAGATACTCCCTAAGACAATTGATATTTTTCATATCCATCTGCATGAAAATGACAATATCATCCGCAAAAAGTAAATGAGAGGGGGCATTTAGACCTTGATCCGCCTTGATGGGTGAAAGCTCTCCATTATCCACCATCTTAGTGAGAATCCTGCTCAGGTATTCCTCATCAATTGCAAAAATGATTGCAGAGAGGAGGTCACCCTATCTCACCCCCTTGAGAAAGTTAAGTATCCCTCTGGTGATCCATTTATCAGATCTAAAATGTGGGCAGGTTCCATCAATTTTGAAATCCAGTGAACGAAGAGTTCATAGAAGCCATATCTGAGAAGAATTTTCTTAATAAAGCCCCAATAAATTGTATCAAATACCTTTTTAATGCCATGCTTCAAAGCCACATTTCCTCCCCGTGTTTTATTTCTCAGAATATTGAAACATTCTGAGGCCGTAATCAGGAAGTCCTAAATATTCCTACCCTTAACAAAGCCAAACTGGTTCTCGGAAATGATTTTCCCAATCACCTGAGCAAGCCGTTGAGCCAAAAGTTTAGCAATTATTTTATGCATGGTGTTCACAAGGGAAACTGGCTTGAATTGACCAATTTCACTAGCATTTTCCACCTTGGGAATCAAGGAAATAAATTGGGCATTAAAACTTGGAGTGAATGTCCCCCCTATGAAAAAGTGCTTGACAAGAAGGAAACATTCATTCTGAATGACATCCCAATAGCTTTGAAAGAAAAGGCTGCTGAATCCAATAGGTCTCGGAGAGCTATTATTTTTAAGGTCAAACACTGCCTTCCTTATTTTAAAGTCCACTAGAGCTAGTGTGAGAAGACGATTGTCCTCTTCAGTAATAATTTTAAGAATGATATTGTATCTAACCACTTCATATTTAGCTCTCCCATTGGATAAATTATTATAGAAGGAGACAATGTGCTCAGAAAGTTCCTCTTTTCCATTTAGAATTCGGTCACCATCTTTTAGCATGGCAAGGGGCTTGTTCACTCTTCTCACTCTCTGAAGGGCATTGAATAATTTTGTGTTGCGTTCACCTTCTTGAAGCCACCTAAATTTGAAAGATTCCTTCTTGATATTGTATCTGATCTTTATAAGACTACTCAGCTTGAGGGAGAGATTAGTCTCCTACTGCATGTCCCCTGACAAGTTAGCTCGGGTGGCCTCTGCTTGCATATCATGAAGGGAGCTTTCAAGTCCTTCAATGTCAGTGTCCAATGATCTGAATCTTTCTTTAATCCATTACCTAAGCTTTATCTTGAGCATTAGAAGCATGGAGATATATAACAAAGGATTGTCATTACATAACCATGAGCCCCAAATATCTTGAACAAGTTTTGATCTGTTCGAAAGAGATACCCAGACATTATTGAATCTAAAAGGAAGTTGCTGCCTGGTCTCTACTCCAAGTAAGCTAATCAGAATGGGTTGGTGGTCGGAGTTGATCTTAGAAAGTGTGACACATGTGATTGAATTCCAGGAATATATCATTCTTTTATTGAAAAAGGCACGATCAATTCTAATTGCTCTCATATCATTAAGATTCCTCCCATACCATGTGTATTTAGCACCAACTAGGTTCACTTACACTATTCCATCTTTCTTAATACATTCCATAAAGTGTGTTGAAGCAGTGACATTTGTAACTGGTCCCATTTTTTAATCCTCATGAAGAATGGATTTGAAGTCACCTGTGACTATTCAAGGATCCATAATGGAGTTCCCAAGCTGCTTAATTTTCCCCCACAGAAGCCTCCTGTCAATATAGTAGTTGTGGGCATACACAATTGAGTAGAAGAATCCCCTGCCTCCCTCCAAAAAACTGCAGGTGATGATTTGAGTATCAACATCAATAATAATTGCAGAATCAAAATCATGATGAGAGAGAATCCAAATCCTGTCATGAATTGCATTTTCCACAATAGAACCTATAATGTTATAATCACTACCTCCGATCATGCTTTCTATATTTTTGGAGCTTATTTTAGGATCCGCAATTCCAATGATCTCTGGTTTGTACCTTCTAGCAAGGAGCTTGAGGGAACCTTATGTGGCAGGGTTGGATAACCTCTGACAGTTCCAGAAGATAATTCTCATTTGGAAGCTATTTTGGAGGCCACACCTCCTTTTTTCCCAAGAATTCTGGGCAATTTTATTGTTGATTCTGCTTGTGGTGCACTGTCACCTAAATTTTTATTTCTGCTATCCCTACCATATTTAGGCTGAGAATTTACTTCTGCCTCTTTTGATTCCCTATCCCTTTCTCCTCTCCTTCATCCGAATATTTGAAGTGCACATGACTCTGTCCTAGCCCTCCCCCCTTAAAATTATCTTCCATCACTACACCTAGTTGGTGCTCAAACAAGGACAACTTGTCCTTTAATTTAGCATCAATCAGATCATGCGTGAGGCCCTCCAGCTGTATATCCGGAACCATGTTGTGTAACTCTAAGGAGAGGTCCTACATTTTCTTGTCCATATCACTACTATCCCCTTCAATAGCTGGAGTTTCAGCATTGGTTTGCAACATTTCCTCTTCCTCCACCATTTCAGCCCAAGTCTTTCCATCTGCATTTGAACATCTTGCATCCTTAACCTACATATTTCCTTTTTTCCATGGCTCCCAAAGCACTTATTTTTCTCTTTGGGACCTCCTTCTAAATAGATGTGGGTTGAGATGGGTTGATGAGATTTTTAACCACATTGAAAGATTGGAACTCATGTCCAACCATCTCACAATGCTTGCAGAATTTAAGCAAGTTATCAATCTCAAAGTTTACCTCCATCTGCTGACCTTTTGCATCCAAGAAAATTCGCTCTGGTGGCAAGAGTTCCATGTCAATTTCTATGAGTATTCTTGCATATAGACCCAGATCTACATTGATTGTGCACTGATGAATATTTAGGGGAGTCCCTAATCATGATGCAATGTCATTTATGATTTTTGGATTCCAGTAGACCCACGGTAGCCCATGAATCCATGTCAAATCCTGAGCCATCGATTGTCTTTGATTGAATGGATTGAAGTTTTCATCCCATTATGACAACCTCAAGAAACCTGTTTTAAGATTAAGGTTTCCAGTCCTCCATACTGTGTCAAGATCCTCCTTGAGCTCCATGATAATGTGGTAGTACCTATTTCCAATTAGAATAATACTCCATCGCGAGAATCCCCAGCAGTGTCAGATTCTTAATTTGAGATCATGAAGCGACCAGGGATTCAAACCTTTTTCATAGGATGTTCTCCCTAGAACCGAAAAGCGAAACAACTCCATTCACTGCTGCAGCGTGGACTGATCCACCTCTATCATGATAGATCCATCCCCTAAACGTTTTAGTATATGTTCATTCATAGGCAGCAAAGTATGGTGTGCTCCAACAAGTACCTCCACAAAGGAGACTAACCCTTTTACATAAGTGTGAGACGAAACTCGATTAGCATCCTTCATGAAGGATCTTTCACAGTCTGGATTGAAGGAATCCATGCCCGCAACTAGACCTTGAGAAATCGAGGTTCCCCATCATCCAGAGGCAAGGGATTCACGTGCGTCTTCTCCATCTCTTCCCTCCCCAAATAGGATCACCACACAATTAAAGGTAATTATTTCTTATATAAAAAATTTAAAAAATTAATACAAATTAAATAAATAAATTAAGATCAATATAGTACTTTAGATTTATTCATTATGTGAATTCACTCATATCCTTGTGAAGAATATTATTAAATTTTTTAATTTTAATTTTCAAGCCTTGCGCAAGAACAACACAATAATATGTATAAGATTCAAGTTATACAAGTTAAAAATTTGAAAATATAAGTCAAAATCCTAGTTAATGAATTATATTTAATAATAAAGTTGTGTAATGACTTTTTACCACTATATTACTATCTATAAGGCACCAAATATATCTTTTTCAATACTGCACAGGCACTGTGTCAGCACTGAAAATTATTTTTATATCTATTAGAAAATAATTTATTATTTATATGTTATGTATTATTTTAATATGTTATTTGTATTATATAGAAACAAATTATTATTTATATTAGTTTAATATAATTTTATATCATAGTTATGTATTGATGATATTAACAAAGATATCATGTTTAAAAAACTTTATTTGTTTACTATTCACCAAAAATTTAACATTTCAGGAAATTCTAAGAATTTAACCATAGACTAATTTTGATATGCATATTTCAAAAATAATGTTCCTATTATCAAATAAATTTTCTAAAATTTAATTTTTTTAATTATACATATTTTTCCCATAGAAAGAAAAAAATCACTTTTTCATTAAAATTTATATTTGTAGAATAAAATGACTACTAAATATTAAGTGTTTATTTCATATGCATTAATAAATATATATATTTCATAATTTTGTTTTTCCTATTCATACCTGCTAATTCCTTTTTTATTTTATAACATTTATGTTAATATTTTAATATTATATCATGGTTTGTTTAAAATCTATGTTGCGTACAACACAAGCTAATAAAAAATCAAATTATTTAAAAATAAATATTTTATAAAAACATTAAGGCATTAAATTATTAAAACTTAAAATTAACTTTCACCAAAACAATTATCACTTGAATACAAAAAATGAGGATACCTCTACCTCATTACATCCCCAGGATCTCATGTAGCTTCCCTAAATTGGTGGTTTCACCATAAAACATTAACCATGTGAATGGTCTTGTTTTATATAACTTTTTATTGGTGATCTATAATATCTACCAATTATTCTTAATATGTTAGATCTTTCTCCAGTTGTATGATTTCTGAGTTTAGTAAATGTGAAGGATTATATATGTACTTCCTCATAAGAGATACATGGAACACATCATGAATTTGTGAGAGAATTGGTGGAAGCTCTAATTGATAAGATACCATCCCAACATGATCATGAATGTCAAAAGGACCAATATTCTAAAGGATTAGATTTCCCTTCTTTAAAAACTCATCACTTCTTTTTAAGGATATATTTATAGGAATAGATTTTCACCCACATCGAATTTGATACATATCTAAGGATTATCAATATAAAGTTTTTGTCAAATATGATATTCTATTTGGTGTTATTGAATGGATATAACATTCTCTACCATTTATATAACTACAACAGGTCATAATACCTTTCTTTCCCCAATTTCATTCAAAAATATTATAGTTCATCTCTTTTTACCATAGAGGGGTTCATAAGGATCCATCTAAATGCTAGAGTTGAAAATATTTTTGTAAGAAAATTCAACCAATTAAATGTGTTGATCCCAACCTCCTTTTAAATATATTGATCAAGCTCTTAACATTTTACAATAGCCTGTAGGCCTTCATTTTTTTGATTATGATAATCCAAATTTGATGTAAACCTCAAAAACGGATTAGATATAATAGAATGTACTAGTCAATTTAATATTAATGCTCCCATAATATATATTCTAGAAATATTATCAAGAGGGAAATAATATGTAATAGTAATAAATTCTTCCAATTTCATAAGTTGATCAACTACAACCTATATATCATTACACCCAGTAGATGTTCTGGTGAGTCTAATGAAAAAATATATGGGGTTGCTTTACCACATTCATTATGGTATGGGTGATGGTTGTAACATCTCCTTATACATCTATCTCTAATCCTTAAATTACTGACATATCAAGAACCAAGAAACATTATTTACAATATCTCATTTTATTTCATCTGACCAAAAATAATCTTTCATGCCTCTATACAACATTGTGATTCCATGATGAACAAAGAATAATGAATATTAGACTTATCCAACAGATCAATCTTTAAATATAGTATTGGAGGGATTAAAAAACAATTCCTAAAACTTATTATTCCATCGTAATAAATATTGAAATCAGGAAAAATTTTCAGCTTCTTTTTCAGCTCCAAATCTTCCTTATAAACCTCCTTAATCTTTTATTTTATAGATAGTTGATGGTTTATTTGATCTAGATAAGATTTATCCCTTTCTTTTCATATTTCTAGTTCAATCCTTTTAAAATATAGAAATACTTAGTATTTTTTTATCCTCAACATAGATAGGATAACATGAATCTTTCGACTCATAGCATTTTACATCTTATTCAATTTCCTAGGGTGATAAGGTAAAGAGAATTCATAAACATTAACCAACTCCAACGATCTCCTTTGGATCATTTTCAGCTGTTTTTGAGTGAAAATATATTTTAAAATTTTGTGATTGGTATATATGTCATTCCTTTCCCCATATATCTAATTCCACCATATATTTAATGAAAAACTACTATAGATAACTCCAAATAATGAGTTGGATAATTTTTTTAATGGACTTTCAGTGTTCATGGGTCATGATATATAACCATGTCATTTTTCATGATAACACATCTCAATACCTTCTTAGATGCATCACTATAGATGAAAAACCTTTCTCTACTATAAAGTAGTGTGAGTACCGGTGCACTATGAAAAATTCTTTTTAGCTCCTTGAAATTCACTTCACATTCCCCCATCCATATGTTCTTAACTCGTTTTTATGTCAACTTAATGATTGGATTAGAAAATTGTGATAACTATTTCACTAAATATCAAATATTTCCATATAACCCTATAAAATTTTGGATTTTTATTATAGTGGTCTTCTAGTCCAATTTTCATTAACATATGTATTTGTTTGATCCACAAATATACAATCTCTAGAGATTATGTGACCCAAAAATGAATCTTTCAAAATCCAAAAATCACACTTTGTAAATTTTTCATAATGATTCTCTTATCACAAGGTCTTTTGTACAATCCTAAAGTGATCTCAATGTTCTTCCTTTATCATTTAATATATAAGAAGATATATAAAAATATAACCACAAACTATTCAATATAGTCTTTAAAGACTATATTCATTAAATCCATGAAGATGGTGGGGGCATTAGTAAGACCAAAAGGCATCACATTAAATTAATTTTTTGCATAACTTGTATGGAATGAATTCTTGTGTATATCTTCCTTCTTAAACCTAAATTAATGATATCCATAATGAAGATTATACTTGGAAAAGTATTGATATACTTTTATATGATAAAACAGTCATAAATATAGGGGAGATTATACTTTTTCTTGATGGAAATATTATTAAGTCACCAATAATGATTGAAAATTTGCATTGAACTATAAAGAGACTTCATGTATGAATACCTAATTAAGATTATATTGTAGATTCTTATTCAATTCCTACAACTCAATTGGTGTCATTATATACGGAGTCTATGAAATAGTTAATGAACTTGGTATGAGTTATATTGAAAAATCAACATCACGATTTGGTAGGAGACCTGGAAATTCTTTATGAAACAGATCAAAAAACCCTTATAAAAAAGTTATATCATTGATGTTGAGTTTCTACCAAAATATATGAGATAGATAACTATTATTTTTAGTAATTAGGACCACAAAATGGAATTAATTTCCATTGGATGTTCATATTCATCCTTACATCAATAGATGATCACAAGTTCATTCTGAATAAGAAATGTGACTACCCTTTATCATAAAATAATATGATCCCTATATAGAGAAATTCAATACAAGTAAATAGTCACATCGAATTAAACTAATATATCACAAGATTTTTAGGAATCACATTCCCATAAACATCAATCAGAGAAGAATTATAAACTTAAGATGCGACGATTGAACCATTAAGAGTTTTCATTGATAACTCAACATAAAACTGTTAAAGATATATTGTGATACCCTAAGAAACTTTATTAGACATTAAATAGTCCGGAATCAATAAAGTCATTAACTATTTTATAGTGGATGGTAAGTGTACCATTGAAGACTTCGTTGTCGTAATCCACATTGGCAATAGTGATCACATGATATTTTCCGTTTTCTTTTTATTTAATTAGATTATAACATCAATCATAATTGTCAAACCTCACATTTAGGGATTGGTTATCATAAATACTATTTTACTTATACTTTAATCATTGAAGTGTGGCGGGAGAATTCTATATTTCCTCTCTATTCACATTATTAGCAATCTTTTTCCCATAAATTCAGTAGTAAATTGCATGATGGACTTATTTCAACCATTTAAAATATTTACTATTTCCCTTAATTCAATTTCTTCCATGATTCATTTCTGACATTGAAAATAAATAATGGATCACCTTCTTTTCACCATGGTTTTTATATTTTCCCTTTAATTACATATTTAATTTCATATCAAAACTATATGATTGATGGCTTAATCCAATATTCATCACAAAATTAAGAGTAAATCGAATGATTTCTTTATAGCTACTAAAGTCTACTATGGATAAATCCCATCAAATACTTAGTTTTATGCCACTAACAAATCGATAAACCTTACTTTTAGATTAGATGATAATTCTAGAAGCTTACCTCACAAGTCTCCTCATGTTTACTTCATAGGTTCCAACAGATTCATCATCATTGTTCTTTAAAACAAGGAATTCCATCTCTATTTTTAATGAAGAATATTAAGAAAATACATATTGAAAAATAATCTATGTAACCCATCCCATTCCATGGAGTGAATTTCATCTCATTGACTCATATTATTGATAAGGTTATACCATTAATGTACTTAAAATTCCAATTATATACTGAAAAATGAAATTTATCTTGTTCTAAATATTAGAGAACTAAAAGTATCAATTCAGTGGTATTGATCCATTACTCAAAAACTAGTGGATTATATGACCCACTGGAAGAAGGTGGATACTTCCTCATGAATGACTCAATAGAATTTTGTTCCCCCGTTTTCTTATCCATAATTCCAACATGATTCATAACTTGATAAAGTTGTGTGATAATATCAACATGAATTTTCATTCCTTATCCCATAACATTGGGATTCTTGAGAGTATAATCATTTCATTTCCCATTGCATTCAACATTAATGTGATTCCTTTGGGATAAAACCATTGACTAAAACCAAAAATAATAGTGTGAGCAACACTAATATTAGAGTGATAAACATATAATCAAGGGAAATTAATTATAAAATTTTAATTTAAGACATAATAGGTTTAATAACAGGTTATTCATGATAATTTCTAAAAATATAAGATTATAACATATACTTATACTTATCTTTAGGTTACTTAATACTGTTTTTTATCCTAGTTTATATGTTTTAACTAAACATTTCCTTGATAACAACTATAATGTTTTATACATTTCATACATAGATATAACATATTTTTATATGAATATTCACTACAAAACATTACAAAACCAATCTAAATACATTTGGGTTTAGTAGATTTGGAAACCTGGAAAAGTAAACAACTGGTACATAAAATACTACATCATATCCCGATTATTAATTTATAAATAGAACATTTTTGACATATCATACTTAACACCTTTTGTAATATACATGGGAAAATAAACATAAGAAATTGTGGGCTCAAATGATTAGTAAGGATAATCAAGGTAGATAACAATGATTCCATAAGAATATTATGTTTATAAGGGTATAAGAACATGAATACAACATTTTTATATTATCCCCTTCATGTCAAAGATCATAATAATGAATGATGGAATAAATCCTGGTAGTTTGTAAGACATGAATCATAATGAAATAAAAGGACACGATCCATGAGAGCATAATTTTGTCATACAACATGGAATTTATGGTATACAAATAAGTATAGAAAATAATTTCCATGTCATTCAAGGCTCCCTAACATGACCAACATAGCAGAAAAATTATTTTACTAAACTAAGTTCATTCCCCATTCCAGCCTTGTATTACTAAACTGGGTTTAAATCCCATTCCAACCCTGTATTACTGAAACAAGTTCACTCTTCACTTTTGTCTTATCTATCTCATGAGATATAAATATTTACCCAATGCAATGGAGGGAGATAAATTTAATACCCATAACATAATTAAAACCATAAAAATATGTTCTACGTGAACATAAATCATTCATTATATCATAACCCATGATAATAAATGGGTTTCATGAACATTAAATCATTGCATAACCCATGGAAAAGTAACAGAAGTCATTAAATTCTTGTCTTCTTAAACATAAACCATCCAAAAAAGAGTAAATATGGTATATATGGATCATATACATTGTAAATCATAAATAACATCAAATAATGTTTCCTTATATGGAAAACTATTTTCAAAGATAACTTGAAATAACTTTTTAGTAGCATATCCTTTCCATTTTGAATACAATTTTTTAAATACTTGCAATTAAAATGGAAATAATTTTCTTTGAAAAGAACTTTGTAAGATTGTAAAGGATTCTTTAAAAGGTTAAAGAGTCCTCAAAGCAGGAAAATCAACTCATTCCTAATATTTTTTAAAAACATTCCTTTTAATTATTTTAAAGAGACATTAAAATAAGATTTTTAAAAAGGAAAGTACATTACAAATAACACTGAAGTGAATGTTAAGATAGATTATGTATATGAGATATAAATACACATTAAAAGTGGAAATATGGTATAAGATAAAATAATTCATTTCAAAAATAATCTTAGTATGTCATAATAAATGAAGTAGAAGTTTAACTCAATGAAAGTAAATTGAGTTAAGAATTATCTTACCTCAAGTCTTGTATTTATTTATTCACATTCAAACCTACTATATAATAAATATATATTTATTATACATTTATTAGATAAAATTTTATTTTATCATATAATTTATTATCTATTTATGAAATATTATCAATTTTTATTAATAATTTTTTATTAAAATCACTGTTATGGGTGATAACTGCTTCATTATCAAATTTTTTTTTCGGTTCGATAGTCTTAGACATTACATTTAGATCACAGTGTAATCATTTCTAGAATGTTAATATTGGTATAAAAATAATATATAACAATTATATACATATTTATAATCATTCATAGCAAGTACAAATAGAAAAAATAATTACATCATTCATAGAGATTGTAGGTCGTACAAATACATGAACGCTATTTTCCTTTTCTGTTTGATTGAATGAAATAAATGTAAATAATAATTCATATTTACCGAATTATTATTATATAATTTATATCATATATGTAGAGACCCGAAACATGATGTACATGTATATTACCTTGCTTTTGCGGAATACTTAATACATAACAAAAACCAACACTCAAGGATCGTAATGGTTTAGTGTCTTTGGAAACTCAGAACAAAATCTTCTAATCATTGTAAAAGATATTCAACATCTCCCATAAAGATCATAACCTTTGGTTTTCTTACCTTAAACTTTTCTTTATATCCTGGGGAAAAGAAAACATATAAAGGGTGAGCTCAAATTCTCAGTAAGGGTAATCATAGATAACATAAAGCAATCCATAAACATTTGAATGAAAAAACTTGAACATAAAATCTAAACATTAAAATCTCGAGCAAAGACATAAATCTTGGAAGTATGTAAGGCATATATCATAATGGAACATTAATCATGATGAAATAGCCTTGAAAATAAAACATGTAATTGTGGAAACCATTAATCACATGTTATGATTTCCATAGTAGCCAAGGCATTGCATCCAAGACCATCTTAGTGGACAAAGTCCCTTTCTGAATCGAGTTCACTCCTCATTTCAGTCCTGTAACACTGAACCAGATTAACTTACCGTTCCAGCCATGTCTATCTCATGAGATATAAATCTTTACCAAATTCATTGGAGGGAGAGATAGGTCCCACCCATCTCATAATGATATTATTCTTACTTGTGCCACAAAATAAACATACATTATTCATAATAACCCAACAAATAAAATGGGTTTCATAAACATCATCCCATCATCACATAACCCATATAAAAGTAATGGATATCATTTCATAATAAGAAAAATGAAACCATGAAAATCATAGAGACATGATACTTGAAACATACACATATGAAATAATTTCATCTTAGATGAAAAATGGTTTTGATAAAACACTTGAAATGAATTCATGAGGAAAATATCCTTTCTTCTTCAAAATCACTCTCTTTTCACAAAATTTCATGAAATTTTAAAAGAAAAGGATTTTGTTGAAAATATTCATGAAATATTTTGGAGGAAGATTCATGAAAATAAGTCTTTATAAAACCGTAAAAATCCGTTCGTGCCGTATAAGTTAAAAAAACAATCTTCTCGTACTTTTGCTGGAAAAGTCAAAAAGTACCTCGTAAAAGAAAGATTCCATTCATAACATGTAGTAAAAGTAAAAAATGGGTAAAAAGGACATTAAAAATACATAAAAACACTTTTAGAAAACATGGACATGGATGATAACAATAACCCCAGAAAATACTTACGTATAAACAATCTTGGATAAAAAGAATGAGATTTGAAAAATTATCCCTTACCTTATGTCCGATATGCTTCGTATGTATCTGAACCTCCTATATAATGATTTAAATAATGTCATTGACTTATTACAGAATCATAGTCATTGTTATTATATCATATATGGTTCACTTAGGTATTTATATTACCCGTTCATTTGTCAATTCCATGTTAAAGTAGCGTTTTGTGTAAAATTGTTTCATTTATCATACATGTTTGGACTTGTTGTTCTTGATATTATTATTACTTATATTATGATTTACTTACTTAAAAAATGTAAAAAATGATTTATATATCATATATATTCATTATATAAACATATATAATATATAGATAAATGAAATTAAACACACCGTTCATGGAGATGGTAGGTCGTACGTACGCATGAATGTTGTTTTCGTTTCCTTATTGAATTGAATGTAATTAAGTATATGACAGACATATAAATAAATCTAGTAGAATTATTATGTCATATATTTTATGATTACTTATTATATAATCTTTATAATCATTCGTGAATGGTTAATAGGAAGAATGAATCTCATCGCGTCGTGGAGATGGTAGTCCGTACGTACGCACGACCGATGATATCGTTCCCATATTTATTGAATAGAATTGGAGTGAATGATATAATATCTTAGAATCAGTATGATGTTATAATAATCATATGTATTTATTATTTACACCATTATACCCATCCAAGTAAGGTGGTGGTGAAAAAAAAAAGATTAAACCACAGCGTGGATACGGTATTCCGTACGTACGCACGCGCAGTGATTCCATTTTTCATAGGATGGATAGAAGGTGAAATGAAGTTGTTTCATATTTATAATAACATATCAGTATATAATTAATACTTGTGTTATTACTTTATAATGAAACAACTAAAGAAGAATAATTTGAAGAAGAAAGAAATTTGAAAAGATCGGTAATGGATATTACCTTTTTTTTGATGCGCCTCTTCTTAACCTCCTCTTAGGGCACTAGGGTTGGTCTTTCAAGAAGACCAGGACCACTAGGATGTTTCTAGGGAAGTGGAGAAGAGAAATTGGCAGGGTTTGGCCGATCTTTATGGCTCAAAGTGGCATGAGGAAGAGGGGGAGAAGATTCTCTTTTATAAGGGAGGAGAGAGGCACCTTTGAAAAACTCAAAATATTATTTTATTATAAAGTCATATTCGGTTTTTAATAGCTCCAAATTGATTTATTTCGAAGATAAGGTTGGTATGGGTAGAACCCCTATCATCCAATAGAATTTGGACAATTTTAGGTAATTATTTTAACCTTATTTGTTTTATTTAACTTTAAGTTAAATAATTTCACTTTTACCGTGTCTTCTTGTTTTTTACACTATAAGGTTAATAAACATACTATAACAAGACAAACTAACCCCATTTTGTTTATTATTAATATATATAACCTTACCTAAGTTATTTTTCTGAAATTTATATTTTTAAGAATAAAATAACAATTAATAATATAATAATTGTTTTAAAAACTATTTTATGTCAATTTTGACACTATTTGGTAATTGATTTTTTTAAAAATCATAACAGAATGATTAGTTTGAAAAAAGTTAATTAAATCAATAATAACATGTCATATTAACCTATAAAATTAGTTTAATTCATAAAAAATCTCAAATTACATTTATTTGGGTATTTATAACATCAATTATGTCAATATTTCATTAATAAGATAATTACTGCATCATCATTGTGTCATAAATAAATTAAATTATTTAATGTCTAAAAATAATAAATAAAATACCATTATTTAGGAAATATTTTTATCTTTCTAATGAATATTTATATTCTAAAGTATATTATCTATAACTCTATATAAATAATGTTTTAGTTATTAAACTTTGATTTTAACTATTTTAACTATTCTTTAAAAATAATAATAATAAATGTCCTAATCTAATCCAAGTGGGACTAAATGGTCATATTGTATTAATAAGGTTGTTTTTGGTATAATTACCCTTATCCAATAGAATTAGGACATGTTTTACGGTAATAATAATAATATCATTTTTACCCTTAATTACCCTATTTAATTTTAACTGCGGTAAATAAAAGTTAAAAGTTACAATTCACCAAAAATTATTTTTATCTCATTAAACCACATTTTTCTTACTAATATCCACCGTGTCTCTCAGATTTTTGAAATTCCATTCACAGAAGCTATAAAATTACGTTTTATGTATATTTTCAAATTCTCCTAGGAGGTGGGTAAAAGACGGTGAAAAGTTTAATAAAATTTTTTTATATCTAAAATTATTATAAAATGACTCCAATGAATTAAATTGAACTTATATTGGTATTATGTATCAATTTGTACCTAAAATAAATTTAAATTAAATAAATAATTATTTAAATAAAAATTCGGTTTTTAATAGTAACCCAGTGTTTTCACTATTCATCAAAAATTGAATGTTTTCAGAAAAATACCAAAATTTCACCCTAAGCTAATTTCGATATTCCAAATCCAAAAATGAATTCCATTTTGAAAGATAAAATTTCAAAAAGAGGGTATTACTATTCATAACGGCTAGTTTATAATAATATTATAATAATATCTCATCTAGTGAAACTTGGTATTGCGTACTACACACGCTATCGAAGAAGGTATTGATTGCGTGTAATGCAAGACAAGTCAAGGATACGTGTAGTGAAATATCTGTTTGGTGTTGCGTATAACATAATCAAAACAAAATCTAAACTTAATGTTGCGTAGAATAATTTCCACAAAATGAACTTGAATTTGGGTGTAACACTAGCCAAGAATAGTGTTGCGTATACTGCAAGCTATTACGGTGTTGCATCTAGTACAAGATAATCTTGGTGTAGCGTAAAACATAAGACATAAATGTAATTAAAATAATATTTCTCATAAAATCTCGGGCTGTTACATTCTACCCACCTTAAAATGAATTTCGCCCACAAAATTCGTTGGGGTTGTAAATGGTTTACTACTTGAAAGTTTCATTCCTAGAAACCCACATCGTAAAATGGAATACTAAAACTTCATTTTAAAAAGGAATGTTAGAAATGTAATGGTTACCCAGATTAACTCATCACTGGGTTTCCAAATAGGAGAACATAGGTGAAAATATGGATATGGAAGAGAAATCTAACTATCATGTTCTGATGAAGAGTGGTAGAGAACATGACTATGAAAAATCCACCAATCACAAAGCCATAAATTTGTGATGATTTAAGGTAACATATGATTCATTGGATATAAGGACACTAGGAAAACATTTTTTTGTATTCAAGATCATTTCCCTAATTTTGAAGAATTGTTGAAGTAAAAGAAATACTTACTTGATTTTGGTACAATCTTACTGTTGTTTTTGCCTTGAACAATTTCCACATCATCCCAATAAAGAAATGTAGTGTAATTTGTATTCCTTGAAGTGTTAGCAGACTATGCGATAGAATTATAGGTCATTCCATCTATCTCAAACAAAAGGATAGTAAAAGTTATTAAATATTCATAAGTCCGTATATAGTGAGATTAATCGTATATGGTTCCTAAAATGGATTTATACTTCATATATAATACCGATTAATATAATAAAACTAGATTCTACTAACCAGGGACTTCCTGTAGGCCAGTGGTAGGCGATAAAGGCCAGTTGCACTTCGGTTGAGGGTTCGATTCCCACAGCCTTGTCCGATGCGATGGGCTATCGCCCATCCTATAGGTTATCCTTTTTCTAAAACTACATTACTATAACTCCCCATGAATAATATCGAAAAAAGTTATAGCCTTAAACAATACTAAATAATATCCATCATAATCCATTTCAAATCTTTAGGGTTATCCAAAATACTTCTGTCCAAGCTTATAGTATAAAGAAAAAAATTACTAGAAATGTCATCTACCGAGCATGTGAATTCCTTCATTTGTCCCTGATATATCTTGTTGATCACATTCCAATCATGTGAATACCTTAATCATGTATTCTCTTGAAACATGAATTACCATAGAACCTTAGAAAAAACATGAATTCTATCAAAAGTTAACTCTTTCCACATACAAAAACCCCAAATAAAATCTATATACTCAAATCATGATATCACTTTGTCCTTTTATCAGCCATGAGATCATGAATACAATCAAACATCTCATTATCTTATTATCCCTTCATTATGCGCATATCATCTACTTTCCAAAAATATCTGAATAACCTTTCATGGTTACCGGTACCATTCAACATATACTTTCAAATACTTTAGGAAAAACAATTGTGTAAAAATCCGTATATTATTCTTTATTCCATAGTACCATTAACTATACAACATAACTCTTGATAAACATACAATCATTCCACTACCTTCTTAAACAACTGACTGAGCTTCAACACTTCTTTCATCTCATATATCATTTTTAGTATCCTCATCATCATCCACATAAATACTACCCATATGACCGTGCTGATTCTCTTCATGAGATTTTCCCTTAGGGCATTGGTTTGCATAATGCCCATACATTCCACATTTAAAACATCTAATCATTGTTGATGTCGTAGCAATACCATTATCCTTGTCCATGGTGTTAACTGAACCTTTTCCATTGCACTTACTGGATTTGTGTCCTTCTTTTCCACACCGAAATCATCTTCTAGTTCCTTTGAAACATTCCCCTTGATGCCTCTACCCACATGACTTACATGAGGGAAATTGTACTTTCTTTCCTTTATGATCATCATAAAACTCCATCTTTCTCTTATTATCTGAGTCGGGAAACTTACCAAAGTTGAGATTATTGATCATATTATGATATTGCTAATTAGGCATAATAACTATGTTTGGACTTCCAAATCCCTTTTCATTTGGTTTCTCATGAAGAATATCATTCCATTGTCCATCATATCCTCCATTATCGTGAATCTTCCTATTTCCAACCATTTTTTAAAACCCAAAAAGAATAGTGTGAGAGGCAAAAATCATGCTAGGGAAAACAACATAGTAAAGGGGGAGTACCCTCAATATCTAACATCTTAGGTTAAATTCTAAGATCGTTATCGTAGTTCTAGGACTCTATCCTATATGTATACTTATCCTTAGGGACATCCCTAGACATACCTTAGAAATATCTCTAGGGATCTCACTAATGTTTTAGCATCCTAGATTCCAAAGGTTAACTAAACCTTTCCTCTGATACCAACTGTAGAGACCCGAAGCATGACGTATATGTACATTACATTACTTTTGCGGAATACTTAATACATAACAAAAAACAACACTCAAGGATCGTAATGGTTTAGTTTCTTTGGAAACTCGGAACAAAATTTTCTAATCGTTGTAAAAGATCTTCAACATCTCCCATAAAGATCTTCCCCTTTGGTTTTATTACCTAGACTGTTTCTTTATATCCTGGGGAAAATAAAACATATAAAGGGTGATCTCAAATTCCCAGTAAGGTTAAACATAGAGAACATAAAGCAATCCATAATCATTTGAATGCAAAAATATGAACATAAAATCTAAACATCAAAATCTTGAGCAAAGACATAAATCTTAGAAGTACATAAGGCATATATCATAATGGAACATTAATCCTGATGAAATAGACTTGAAAATAAAACATGTAATTGTGGAAACCATTAAGAACATATTATGATTTCCATAGTATCCAAGGCATTGCAGCCAAGACCATCTTAGTGGACAAAGTCCCTTTCTGAATCGAGTTCACTCCTCGTTTCAGTCCTGTAACACTGAACCGAATTAACTTACCATTACAACCATGTCTATCTCATGTGATATAAATCTTTACCAAATGAATTGGAGGTAGATATAGGTCCCACCCATCTCATAATGAAATTATTCTTACTTGTGCCACAAAATAAACGTACATTATTCATAATAACCCAATGAATAAAATGGGTTTCATAAACATCATCCCATCATCACATAACCCATATAAAAGAAATGGATATAATTTCATAATAATAAAAGTGAAACCATGTAAATCATAAAGACATGATACTTGAAACACACACAAATAAAATAATGTCATCTTAGATGAAAAATGGTTTTGATAAAACACATGAAATGAATTCTTGAGGAAAATATCTTTCTTCTTCAGAATCACTCTCTTTTCACAAAATGTCATGCAATTTTAAAAGAAAATGATTTTATTGAAAATAGTCATGAAATTTTTTGGAGTAATCTTCATGAAAATAAGGCTTTATAAAACCGTAAAAATCCATTCGTGCCGTATAAGTTAAAAAAACATTCTTCTCTTACTTTTGCTGGAAAAGTCAAAAAGTACCTCGTAAAAGAAGGATTCCATTCATACCATGTAGTAAAAGTAAAAAATTGGTTAAAAGAACATTAAACATACATAAATACACTTTTAGAAAACATGGACATGGATGATAAAAATAACCCCAATAAATACTTACATATAAGCAATCTCGGATAAAAAATGAGATTTGAAAAATTATCCCTTACCTTATGTCCGATATGCTACATATGTATCTGAACCTCCTGTATAATGATTTAAATAATGTCATTTACTTATTACAGAATCATATTCATTGTTATTATATCATATATGGTTCACTTAGGTATTTATATTACCCGTTCATTTGTCAATTCCACGTTAAAGTAGCGTTCTGGGTAAAACTGTTTCATTTATCGTACATGTTTGGACTTGTTGTTCTTGATATTATTATTACTTATATTATGATTTACTTACTTCTAGAATGTAAAACATGATTTATATATCATATATATTCAGTATATATATATATATATATATATAATAGATAGATAAATGAAATGAAACACACCGTTCATGGAGACGATAGGTCGTACGTATGCATGAATATTGTTTTCGTTTCCTTATTGAATTGAATGGAATTAATTATATGAAATACATATAAAAAAATCCAATAGAATTAACATGTCATATATTTCATGATTACTTATTATATAAACTTTATAATCATTTTTGAATGGTTAACATGGAGAATGAATCTCATCACATCGTGGAGACGGTAGTCCGTCCGTACGCACGAGTGATGATATCGTTCCCGTATTTATTGAATCGAATTGGAGTTAATGATCTAATATCTTAGAATCAGTATGATGTTATAATAATTATATGTATTTATTGTTTACACCATTATACCTATCCAAGTATTGTGGTGGTGGAAAAACAGATTACACCACAACGTGGAGACGGTATTCCGTACGTACGCACGCGCGGTGATTTCATTTTCTGTAGGATGGATAGAAGGTGAAATTAGGTTGTTTAATATTTATAATAAAATATCAGTATATAATTATTACTTATGTTATTACTTTATAATGAAACAACTAAATAAGAAGAAGTTGAAGAAGAAATAAATTGGAAAAGATTGGTAATGGATATTACCTCTTTTTTGATGCGACTCTTCTTAACCTCCTCTTAGGGCACTAGGGTTGGACTTTCAAGAAGACCAGGACATCTAGGATGTTTCTAGGGAAGTGGAGAAGAGAAATTGTCAGGGGTTGGCCGAGATTTATGGCTCAAAGTGGTGTGTGGAAGAGGGGGAGGAGGTGCCCTTTTATAAGGGAGGAGAGGGGCACCTTTGGAAAAACTCAGAATATTATTTTATTATAAAGTTATATTCAGTTTTTAATAGCTCAAAATTGATTTATTTCGAAGCTAAGGTGGGTATGGTTCAACATCCCCTCATCCAATATAATTTTGACAAGTTTAGGTAATTATTTTAACCTTATTTATTTTTTATTTAAATTTAAGTTAAATAATTTCACTTTTACCATGTCTTCTTGTTTTCTTACACTATAATGTTAAGAAACATACTATAATAAGCAAAACGAACCCCAAGTTGTTTATTATTAATATATATAACCTTATCTAAATCATTTTTCCGAACCTTAGATATTTAGGAATAAAATAACAATTAATAATATAATATTTGTTTTAAAAACTATTTTATGTCAATTTTGACACTATTTGGTAATTGGTTTTTTTAAAACTCATAACAGAATGATTAGTTTTAAAAACATTAATTAAATCAATAATAACATGTCATATTAACCTATAAAATTATTGTAATTCATAAAAAGTCTCAAATTACATTTATTTGGGTATTTATAACATCAATTATGTCAATATTTCATTAATAAGATAATTATTGCATCATAATTGTGTCATAAATAAATTAACTTATTTAATGTCTAAAAATTATAAATAAAATTCCATTATTTAGGAAATATTTTTATCTTTCTAATTAATATTTATAGTCGAAATTATCTTATGTATAACCCTATATAAAAAATGTTTTAGTTATTAAACTTTGATTTTAACTATTTTAACTATTCTTTAAATAAAATAATAATAAAAGTCCTAATCTAATCCAAGTGGGTCTAAATGGTCATATTGTATTCATAAGGATGTTTTTGGTCGAATTACACTTATTTAATATAATTAGGACATGTGTTAGGGTAATAATAATATCATTTGTACCCTTAATTACCCTAATTACTTTTAACCGTGGTAAATAAAAGTAAAAAGTTACTATTCACCAAAAATTATTTTTATATAATTGAACCAAATTTTTCTTACTAACATAAACCATGTCTCTAGGATTTTTGAAATTCCATTCACCGAAGCGGTAAAATTATGTTTTATGTAAATTTGAAAATTCTCCTAGGAGGTGGGTAAAAGATTGTGAAAAGTTCAATATAATTTATATATATCTAAAATTATCATAAAATGACTCCAATGAATTACATTGAAATTATATTGGTATAATGTATCAATTTTTACATAAAATAAATTTAAATAAAATAAATAATTATTTAAATAAAAAGTCGGTTTTTAAATAGTAACCTAGTGTTTTCACTATTCATCAAAAATTGAAAGTTTTCAGAAAAATACCAAAATTTCACACTAAGATAATTTCAGTATTCCAAATCCAAAAATGAAGTCCATTTTAAAAGATAAAATTTCAAAAACTGGGTATTACTATTTATAATGGCTAGTTCATAATAATATTATAATAATATCTCATCTACTGAAACTTGGTTTTGCGTACTGCACAAGCTATCGAAGAAGGTCTTGATTGCATGTAATGCAAGCCAAGTCAGGGCTGAGTGTAGTGAAATCTACGTTTGGTGTTGTGTATAACATAATCAAAACAAAATCTAAACTTAAGGTTGCGTAGAATAATTTCCACAAAATGAACTTCAAATTGTGTGTAACACCAGCCAAGAATAGTGTTGCGTATACTGCAAGCTAATACGGTGTTGCGTCTAGTACAAGATAATCTTGGTGTAGCATACAACATAAGACATCAATGTAATTAAAATAATATTTCTCAAAAAATCTCGGGATGTTACAATATATATTCATTGAACAAATATTTATAACCATCCATAATAGTTGGTGATGTAAAATGAATTGTATTGTTATGTGGAGACGGTAAGTCGTACTTAATCATGAGTGGTACTTTAACTTTTTGTTTGATGGGAATGAGGGTGTATAATGGTGTATTCATAATCATAATTATATTTTATAATAGTTAGGATATTTAATTTATTATTATATAAAAAAAATTTGATTTAGAGGAGGTAAGGAAGAATAGAAAAATAGATTGATCAGTTAGAGAGAATAACTCTTAATCAAAACGTCTCATTTGGATCTCCTCTAAATGGCTCTAGTGTTGGTCTTTTGAGAAGACCAAAAACTCATGAAGGTGGATATGGATGTTAATAAGTGAATTTATCATGGGATGGATAATATATAATGAATATTGTGATTAAATTAAGTGTAGTAAGGGGTTTTCTTTTATAATTGAGGTGCGGGGCACATTATAAATTTATCAAAATAATAAAATATAATAAAAGTATTATAGAGGAAAAAGTTTAAAAATAGACATTATATTTAAAATGGATAAAATTTTATACTATATATTATCCCCTTTGTCCTTATTTAATTTTTTATGATTTTTATATAATTTAATAAAATATTATATTCATGAAATATCATTATTTTCAAATTGAATTCTATTCATTTCTATGAATTTAAAAACATAAAAAAGAATCAAATTTAAAATAGATATTTTTTATATCTTATACATGTCATATTTATCTAAATAATTCATGTAACAATTTAATTATCTCAAATTTTATTTATTTTAAAAATTTCAATATATTTTTTGATTTTTTCATTAATTTAATAAATAATGTATCATCATTGTATAAGAATTTATGTTATTTATTTCTCCCCTAAATATTAAAATTTTAATTCCATAAAAAATATAAATATTTAGATTTTAGAATACTCTTTATGGTTAAAATTATCTTCTGTAGAACCATATAATACAAATGTTATACTAATTAATAACCATATTGTGAATTGTTTGAGTTTCTTTAAAATAATATACTATAATGGACTTCATATCAACCAAGTGAATATAAAAGGTGACAAATTATACCTAAGGATATTATGGTTGAAACATAGTCATAAAATAATAGTTATTCTAGATTTATGGTCATTTAATGGTTCTTATAAGTTTAATTAAAATCATTTTATTGATTTTTCTTCTCCTTACAGCAGCACTGTGTCAGTGTCGTAGAAGAATTGAGGGTAATTATTTCATATAAAAAAAATTAATATAATAAAAATAAAATCATTAATCTCAATGTTGTCATTTATATTCATTCAATATATATATTTACTTATATCCATGTAAAAAAACTTATTTAATTTTTTAATTTGACTTTTCAAGACATACACAGGCATTCCACAAACATTTGGATAAGATTCAAGTTATATAAGTCAAAAATTATAAAATATTAGACAAATAATAATTTGCTAATTATATTTAATAATAAATTCAGGCATACACTTGTTACCTCTAAATTAATATCTATAACGCACTGAATATGACTTTTTCTATGATGTGCAAGTACTAAGTCAACACTTAAAATGATTTTTCTATTTATTATAAAATAATTTATAATTTATATTCTATGTATTATTTATAATGATATTTTTATTATATTATCATAAATTATTATTTAAATAATAAATTATTATATAATAGTTATGTTTCGATGATATCATAAATGATATCATGTTTTAAAAAAACAATCTTTTTTTTCTATTCACCAAAACATTATCTTTTTCAAAAAAATATACAAATTTAAGAATGGATTAATTTTGATATGATGGTTTAAAAAATGAAGTTAATTTTATCAAATATATTATTTAAATGTATTAATTATACTTGTTTTTATTATAGAAAGTAATAAAATATCCTTTTTATTAAAACTTATATTGTAAGAATAAAATGAATTTACTAAAAATTAAGTGTTTATTTATTAAGCATTAATAAATAAATATGTTTTATAATGTGGTTATTTCTATTCATACCTATCCATTTGGAGTTAATGTTATAATGGTCATGTTAATATTTTAAGAGAATACCGTGGTTCGTTTAAAAACAATGCTATGTGCAACACAAGTTAGCAAAGAAATCAAATTATTTAAAGAGAAATAATTCATAAAAATATCAAATTATTACATTGAAACCCTTTAAAAAGGTTGTTATGGTGGATAAAACCAACTAAATTCTATCTAAATTCCATGAAATTATAAGACAACAAATGTAGAGTAAATTGTGAAATGTTAGAACATACATAACGTGACTCTGAGGTGGCGTTTTCATAAGAGGACCGAAAATGAATTTTTAGTGTCAAAAAACACCAAAATTTTCATTTAATGGTCATATCCATATTAAATAATATTTCAATAACTCGAAATCATATTATAACCATCTTATTAATAATTTTTACGTGTACGAGGAGACGATATGTCAATCTGACATGTGGTCTGCCCTGAATGACCTAATATGTGATTTGTAAATGTTAAATGTAATTTAAAAACCCATGGGGGAGTCAAAACCAAAAAATACTATGAAATAAGAAAAAAACATGTGTATAGTGAATTTTTAAAATGGTCGAGAAAAAAGGTGTGTTAATTGGAGGTGTCGTCATCTCGGGATGATGGAAAAAGAACATTTAGTGTCATAAATCACAAAAATGTGGTTTTTATGGTTATATATATACCAAACAACCAATAAATTACTTGAAATCATAATAAAATTGTCTTATTATCAGTCTTGATTTGTATGAGTAGATGAAACATCAATCATACATATTTTCTACTTGGAATGAATGAATGTGCGGTTTTTAAAAGGTTTGACGTCCTTTAAAAATGTGTGTTCGTGGGTCAAAACCAACCAAAAAACATCCTATATACCAACTAAAGATTTTATAATAATTATATACTTAAATAAAAGCAATTTCTTTGATATAATATGTTTCATGTAACATTGACCTTAAATTAAATGTGATATAATATTTAATATTATTTTTTAACATGATTGCTATCACCTAGCCATTTGAATGGAGGGAATGAATGAGATTAAATAAATTATGAAAAAATAGTTTACACATGTTTATGAAATGAATTAATTTTTTACCAAATAATTAGAAAACAAAATAAATGAAAATTGAATAAAAAAGATGTTTTTTTCTTAAAAATAATTTTTAAGCCTATATTGATATTTTATCATAATAAATAAAATTAATCACTATTACTAAAATATATTAATGAATTTTATATTTTATATATTGAATCAAATCTTTTTTAAATTCATCCAATATTATTTATAGGCTTGAGATGAGAATAAATCCAATTTTAAGCATAAAAGATATATTTTTCTAAAAGAAACTTTTCCCTCCTTTTAATGGTGCACCCATTTTAAAAAAATATAAAAATTTTATAAATTTTATTTGAAAAATTAAACTTCATTTTTAATATTCAGAATATATAAATTTTATGAGGGTATATTTTTTCTATTTTTATGTGATGTTTCATTTTTTGATAAACTGAAAAAATATAGAATTTTAATTAAAATCTAACTTTTCATATAAGTAAATAATAAGGATTAATTATAAATTTAAATGATTTTAATGTAAAATTAGATAACTTATACAACTATTAATATAATTTAGGTCCTTGGAATCATTTTTATATTGAATTTTGATATAAAATATCTTTAAACTTTTGAATATTACACATTAAAAACCCACATTCCCATCCCATCTACTGGATTAATTTTTAAAATATTATTTCCAATTATGTGATTTTAATTTTGTAAAAAAGATTCCCTATTTTTAATCATATGGTAAAAATTAGTTTTTAGTGTATTTTTTATTTTTTTCATAAAAAATTTACTATGGTAAAAAACATTTTTCATAGTATAGGTAAAATAATGTAACGAGTAAAATTTAAAAGGTAAAGGCTTAAAATACCTAATAAATACAACACATAATTGAAGGATGAGGTATTTATTGAGCTTAACCAGCCTTTATAATAGTAATCCTAAATAGAATATTTTGGAATTAATGCCACCCTAATTTGGTTGGCTTTAAATATAATATAATCATTTCTGATGCACTTAAAAACTACCCTCCTCATGTATAAATACCACCCCATTTCTACTCAAAAGTTATCAATATCCATTAATATCTTCTAAAACATCTATTTTCCTCTTTCACCATGTCCAATTATTTTTGGTATCACTAAAAGGTAAAATCCAATGTCATAAAGTGTTCCTACAAGGAGGTGATATTGAATATGTAATTTTCTCAAAGAACCTCCCTTATTTATTTTAATTATTATAAATTATCCTCACCTCTTTCCACTACTATATAATGAACCTGTATTCACAGTTTTCCAAAACAATTGTGGGTATAGAGATTTGGGGGTAACCTATACCCATTGTTTTGGTAATCACCGGGTATAGGTTGAAAATTATAACATATACACATGGTTTTTTGAAAAACCATTGGTATAGGTTTTGGTTCAAGTATTGTACCCATGCTTCAAAAAAACAATTTGTATAGGAATAATATATACCAACAGTTTTCCAAAAAGCATGGGTATATATTTTGGTTAAAAACCTATACCCATGTTTTTTATGAATCATGGGTATAGATTTCATGCATATGTGTAAGGAATGAAATTATGAAGAAATAAATAATAACTATATAATCATTTATATAATTTAATGTTATATTTATAATGTAAATTATTTTAATTTTCCCTATTATTACCTTATCTTATTCAAATAAACAAATCTATTATCCGAATTATTCTCGTTAATTGCCTCTTTGAATAATTATTTTGTTCATTTTCCATTACCACCTTAATGGATGGTCATAAATCTATTATTATAGATAAATAATATTTTATTAAGTAAATTATATATTATTTCATGTTATGGAACTATTAAATAGAAATAATATTAATTAAAATGAAAGTAGTTTACAATGTTCGTAAAAACCACCAAAAATAAACTAAACATTTATACTTAACATTTTATCAAATGAATCATTAACTTGTATGAAATTAAAATGATAAATGGGCCAATTAAACTTCTGGAAGTGAATAAATATCATTCTGTTTCAGTTCTATTGTTTTAATTCCATTTGAAAATAAAATCTATAATTATAAACAATTGAATCAAATAGTATACCATGAAACGAACGCACCCAAAAAGCATTGATAGGTCTTGAGTATGTATTTTGAATAAAAATTACAAAAATAGGGGTTGTCTTTGAAAACAGTTTCAAGAAAGTAACTTAATTTACAGAGTTATAATGTCAAAATACCAAGTGGATTGGGAAAAATATGAGATCAATAAGTGATAATTTTTATGTTACTACAACCCTAGAAGAGTTCCACATTCTTAATTGATTATTAGGTTTTAGTGTAATCCTTTAGTTGAGGGTTAAACAAGATACTGGGTTCCCACAAGACTCTTAAAATGATGTGATCACAATTAAACCATGACATAAAAATCAAGTAGTCAAGTTCCATACCCTTAGTATGATTTAAGGTTTGTAAATTAAAATTTAAATCTCAAATGTTGTCCAATTAGAACTACACAAGACCCACACTTAAAATCGCACAATAATCAGTTGTGAAATAAAATGAATAAAAAAGATAAGATTCTTATGAAATAAAAATTCAAACCACAATATACATCAAACCAGAACATAGTTATGTGCTATAACTCCCTCTTCAAGTGTGTTTCTCCCTTTCAATGATCACCCACAACATACCACGACACCGAGAGAAAGAGGAATCTCGGGTGGAACTACTTCAATCATGAACCACTTAGAGGATATGGGCCTTCAGAACATCTAGGATAAGGAGAATAATCATATAATAATCCAAAATGGTAGAGCTTTTCTTTTGGTTTGAACTCGAAAATGAGGTGCCCATGGTTACATGTTATTTACAAAATGTGAGATGGTTTTCAACACCCTATTTTTGAGATACCACTTGCACGTCGATTTTGGACTAGTATATAGCTATATACTGACTTTGAAAAAAGATAAGAGTTTTTTGTTGGCCTATTTAATATCTAAATTTCAAATTTGGATTCCATTATACATCTTTATTGGTAGATATGGTCAAAATATTGAACTAAAATTTTGAATTCATGCAGATTATGTCCCCTGGACAGAATAGTTCATATGGGCCACCAGATAGATGAATTTGGATTCAATTCATTGAGATTATTTGTATACATTGAATTTTTTGATTGTTACACAAAATTTTATCCAATTTAGAGGAAATAATTTATCTCACTATTAAAAATAGTGGACTTGTGTCCTTGGGTTCCATGCAGTTTGACTCATTTCATTATAGATCATCACCGGGGCCTCCAAATAACATCATCCTTCAATGAATTCATCAAAACAAGTAACAATGAAATTTTTTACAGTGAAAACACAAAATAAATCAATCAAACATGAATTTAAATTTATTATTATTTCTATAATTTTCAATACAAAACAAGTTAACAGAGTGGTGTAAGGGAGAAAATAACACAGTGAATCACTGTGTGATCACACCCCGTACCGAAAAATATGCACTCTTTGGAAATGGATTATATCCTAACAAAGTATAATTTATAAATCAAAGGTTAGGGAGGTTCCAAGATTCTATTAAAATTAAATTAATCACATCTCATTTATGAATTCAATTATTCTGTTTTTTCTTCTCTCACATTCAAAAATTTTCAACTTCATTTGTTAACCCATGCAATATGTCTTAGGCTACCTCACTTAGAAATTTTTCATCATCATCAAGGAACATATAAAAGTGGATTTATTCTCTTTTATTATATTTCATGTGATATTACCATATTATTTCCATGATTCTATGTTCTCTACTGTCATAAAGTACAGTGCTACTCAAGAGGACTTCATACAGGTTGTTCAGAGGTTCATGTGTTGGTTGGATTTAATGCCAAAAAATATGAAGAATAATAAGAGTTTTTAATCTCATAATTAAAAAACATGTCAAAAAATATCAATTGTTAACAATGAATTTACACACTCATCCCCTCAAAAAGTGTATGACATCCAAATCACTCTCCCTATTTTCCATTTGTGTGGGTCACAACCGATCAGTGAATAATAATGAATAAAATCCCTCTTTTCCCCATTAGTTTTTTCTTTTTGTTCAGTCTTTTTTTAATGTACAAAACTATTTTTTTTACAATTTTCATTATATATATAGAGATTGTTTTTAAAAAAATGACACAACATGGCTTGTGAACCCACTACCCAAGAAAATTGTAGGCACCCTTTCTATCAACTGATAATAATGATTCATTCCTAATAGTTCCCATGGAAACACCATCTCCCCAAAAAATGATAAAAGTAAAACAAGAATGTACACAAGATATGTCCAGGTAGGGATAAAAAATCATCTATTATGGCTACCTAATAGGTATTTCATTATCTTTTAGGCTTACGAAGGGTAAAATGTCAAGGTGGAAAAAAATAGAGGTTACTTTTTCAAAGGAATTTTCAAGGAATGATGATATATATCATGAATGTATTACACTTGATTTTTATGGATTCAAATAGAATCAAGGAATGTTCTAGTTTCTCTACTTGACTTGAGACTCAAAAGAAAGTGAATAAAATGAATAATATGCAACAATGGTCTTGAAATGAATCTTGGGAAATGGATTAAAATATTGGTCAATGCTTATGATGAACGGGTTTCAAAAATACATTAAAAACATATGAATCATTTGAAAATATAAATTATAGGAAAATATTCCATATAAACTGTCATTTGAAAATGTTTTTCCAAAAATAATGGAATTTCCCACATAATCGACCCAAGAATGAAAAATGATTTGAGATTATTTTAAACCGGGAAACTTTTTCCAGGAAAAAATTAACAATCCCACAAAAAAGGGGATAAAATATGGGAAAGAGAAAATAATATTCAAAAAGGGAGAAATGAAAAAAATGATGAAAATTACTAACAATACTAAGAATGTACCCACCCCACACATAGAATATGCAGTGTCCTCAATGTGAAAAAAAAGAATACGAGATGGAAGAATAAATCCTAGTGGGTGAAATTCATAAGTCTCTTCTTGAACATGGAGTTACTCTATCAGGGACTCTAGAATGGATTAATTAAAGAACTTCAGCCACTTCCCATTGACAGTGCAGGTTTTTTGGGTTTCTTCATTTTGAACTGATACAACACCAAAGAGAGAGACATTAGAAACACTGTATGGTTCAAACCAAAAGAAATAAAGCTTTCCAAAATGCAATTTCATCCTTAAATTATAGAGGATGGCATTTTTTCCAATTTTTAACTAATGATGAATGATAATGTTTTAATGGGTTTCCTTGGTTTGCTTCTTATAAATTTAGGAGTTCTTGTATGAATCCCTACACATTTATTCAATATCCTATATTTGTAACATCCTATTAAAACCTTCATTTGGAAGGGTAAAATTTCATTTATTAATTATCTAGTGGGCTTGGTGCTCAACCTCAATAGGGAGGTGACAAATCTTTCCAAAAACAAGCCTATAAGACGACATTCTAAATGGGGTTTTAAAAGTATTACGGTAAGCCCATAATGAATCATCAAGTCTAAGACTCCATTATTTTCAATTAGGTTGAACCATTTTCAAGATTTTTTTACCTCTTTATTTGAAACGACTACATGACCATTGTTCTGTGGGAGATTTGTAGTAGACACTCGATGACTGACCCAATACTGACGCAAAAGTGATTGCATTGTTCAATTGTATAAATGAGAACCATGTTCAAAGATGATGATCCTAGGTAACCCAAACCTACAGAAAATTTTGGTTATTATAAATTCTACAACTTTTTTGGAATCAACTATCCTTGTGGCTCGTGCCTATACTTATTTTGACATGTAATTAACTTCTAGAAGAATGTAAAACTTTCCAAAGGAATTAAGAAATGGCCCCATAATGTAAATGCCCCAAACATAATAAATTTCATTAAATACCAATTTTTAGTGTGGAGATTCATTTCTTATAGAGACATTACCCATTATTTGACAATGAGGAGAATATTTACAAATAATTATGGGAATCCCAAAAAATTATTTTCCAAAAGAGGCCAGAATCAAGGACTTTGCGAACAGTCCATTGGGGACTAAAGTGGCTCCCATAAGTAATAGTGTGGTAGAATCTAAGGATAACCTGAAACTCACTATCGGGAACCCAATTCCTATGTACATGATTGCAACATGTTTTCCATAGGTATGGGACATCCCAAATGTACCAAAGAGTCTCATGTTTTATATTACTATCTTGGTTTTTTTTAAATCATAAGGAATGCAGGATTCTAGCAAATAATTTACACTTTCGACATACCAAGGAATATCATCTTGCATTCAGTATAATTTATCATTGGAAAACATGTCATTTATAGGAATACAGGGGATGAGTCAATGTCTGAGGATGGGGGAATCCTATTAAAATGGTTATCCACCACATTCCATGCTATTTTTTACCTCTAATTTCTAGATTGAATTTTGGAAGGAGGAGTTTCCGGCAAATGAGACGTGGTTTGTTTTTTGTTTCATTTGGAGACACCCTAAGGCTTCATGGTCTGATAATACAATGACATTAGACCCTAAAATGTATGACATAAATTTATCTAAGTATAACACTATGTAAAAGAATTATTTTTCATTTATGGTGTAGTTTATTTGGGCAAGGTCTAGTGTGCATGAGGAATAAGCTCTGAAATGTGGAGCCTGATTGACCATTTCTGACAAGACCACCCCAACTACATAGATAGGGGAATCACACATGAGATCATATGGTAAATCCTACTGAGGTGGTTCGATTATGGGGGGTGACGTGAGACTCCATTTTAACTTACTAAGAGATTCTTCAAATTATTTATGAAAACAGATTATTTTTCATTTTCGAGTAATCGGGAGAGGGGGAGTTCAATTTTACTAAAGTCATGAATGAAACGATTGTAAAATACAGCATGAAATAGGAATTATTGCAAATCCTGTACATTATTAGTGAATGGTAATGAAGAAATGACCTCCACTCCGGATTTAAATACTTGGATACCATCCCCATAAATGATATTCCCCAAAACTATACCTTTCTCACTATGAAATGACATTTATCATAATTTAATAAGAGATTATTTTCAATAATTTAATGTAGGATTGAACTAAAACATCTCAAATAATCATCAAAATAGGATCCATACATAGTGAAATATTTCATGAAAACATCAATGACATTTTACAGGTAATCCGAAAAAATACTAACCATACATCGTTGGAATGTACATGGAGCATTGCATAGACCAAATGACATCCTTCTATAGGGAAATGTGCCAATGGGGCAAGGTAAGGTTATATTTTCCTAATCCTTGATGGAAATGTGGATATGAATGTATCCAGAATACCCATGAAGAAAATATTAATGGGACATCACCAATAGAATCTCTATCTTTTGGTCAATGAATGGAAATGGTAAATGGTACTTCATAGTGTGTTTGTTTATTTAGAGATGGTCTATGTACACATGACATCTATTCTATACATAAGTTGGAACCAATTCATTATTTTAAATTTTTATTTATGTATGTTCAATTTTTTATGGATATATCTGAACAGGACTGACCCATTGGCCGTCAGAGATGGGGTAAATGATTCCAGTAGCCAATAATTTTTTACATTAATTTTAACTACATCTATGTGGTTTGGGTTCAGTTAACATTGTTCCTGACTCACTGGTTTAGACTCACCATTTAACAAAATATGATGTGTACTAATTGATTGGATAATACCAGGAATGTCTACAAGTGACCATCCTGGTGCTTGTTTATACTCCATCAAATGTTCAAGCAGTTTAAATTCATACTCAGGGGGGAGTGAACTTGAAATGATGACTTGCATCTTGTTTCCATTCTAAAGATAGGAATATTTTAAATCTTTATGCACTTGTTTAACTTCCAATTTAGGTGTATTTTGGATTTATGTGAGTTTTGGTGTTTGTGAGTTGTCATTTATCTCATCTAACTACTCAATGGTATCATCCACATATGAGGAATTATCCTTTACTAGTTTAGTAGTATCATCGATGGTCATTTGATCCTCATTGTTCAAGAAATATTCAATTAAGAAACATGCATGGCACGTTTATAGACCACTAAAATAATAATTTTTTGATTCATTACCAATAATTTCAATTAAGGATGAAAAATTAAAAAGGGGATCGGGGGAATGAAAATATGTTTTTTCAGGGGAAGGGAGTATATCAATTGAATTTACTGAGAGAGAGGAATGTTCTTCTTAGGGGTGCTTCATGGAATCAAGTATGTTGAAATGTATTATGTCACCACCAAATTCCCTAGTTAATGTACCATTATAGCCATTAATTATGGTTTTTTCCATTTTCATGAAAGGTCTCCCCAATATAATTGGGGTGTGTCCATTCATCCTACCATTTTCCATTTTTGGGAAAAATATCAGTATGAAAAATTAAAATTGTCACCCTCACAAGAGAAACATATAACACACCGTAAGTGTGTGCTGTAATACGATTTGCCAGCTAAACGACAATTCTAGTGGGATTCCATTCACTGACGTGGAAACAAGATTAAATGGAGTGATTCATCACGTCAATTGAGGTGCTCAAATCAAGCAAAGCATTAGAAAAATAATACTCCCTTATGGTGCACAGAATTGAGAATGTTCAAGGATCATTACACTTGGTAGGAAGTGTTTTCTCTATCAATGCCGACACCTTTTTCTACAAGCTCAAATTATCATCACCTCAATGCCTCCTTTGGTGTATACACATATCCTTTAGAAACATAGCGCATCTTGGAATTTGTTTCATGGCATCATTCAAAGGAATAGTCATATGCACTTTTTTGAATGTTTCCAATATTTCATTATCGATTTTAGATTAATTTAGTTTCCTATGTTTGGAGTCCTTTTGGAGAAAAGGAAGATGAATATTTGTACTAGGTTACTCATCAACACACATGGTCTTTCCTTTGGTAGGGGTTCTATGAGGATAAGGTTTTTCGACTTTTGGAATATTTTCAATGGTTGGGATGGTGGTTTACTTAGGAGTGGATAAATCTATTATAGGGGTCATTTGGATTTTATGTTAATTTCCACATATATGGGTGATTTCACTGACATTTACCTTATTCCAAGGGTTAACTACTATTTGAAATGGTAGTTACCCAACCCATGACTTTTAATATCCCCCATTGAGTTAGCCAGTTAGACTAATTGGGAATCTATATCTTGTGGGGATGATTGGTTGGTTTTTTGGAATTGGAGATTGTTGGAAGAAATTTGTTTCATTAAATATTCTATGTTAGGATAATGTTTTTTGGGGTTGGTTGGAATGATCATTATGGTGGTTGGGTATTTCTGGGTGGTGGTGGTGGATGACTACTCTTGCCCAGTTGGTTTCATTGTTTTTTATATTGGTTTGAATATCCCCCTTGACTATATGCTTGGTTTTCTTTCCACATAGAGTTTTATGGATAGTATTGTTCTTTTCTAAAGGGTTGGTTTTATGAGTAACTTGGAAATATTACCTCACAACTTTCAGAAGTTTCTTTCAATTGGTTTCATTGTTCAGAGTAGTGGGTTTTAGAAGAACATATTCCATAACGGATGGGAGGGGGTGATTGGGATTTCCCATGGAAAAGAGAGAGTTTTCAAAGAAGGGAATATACATCTTGAAACATTGTGTCCACCTTCTTCTTCAATTAAGAACATTTCACCTCATTGACACCTCTAATGGGAACACTGTACCATGAACCGAATAGTTGCATGTTTTGATCCATGTTCTCAATCTTGGTTCTTGCAACAATTGGGGTTTTATCAACTAATACACCGCCTATAGTAGCATCAACCATATTTTGATCAATTGGAATTAAATCTTCATACTATTTCATGGTGTGGTAAAATGGATCATATCCTTTTAAATCTCTCCTAATATTCATGAGGAGTGTTATCCTTCAATGGTGTGTTTTTTTGGGTCTCGATGTCGCTGACGTAAGATCTTTTCCAGTTTGGGTTCGAAAGGTGGTCCGTCTCTTAAATTTGAATGCATTGTTCTTGAAACCTACATAATAAATAAATCATAAATGAAAAATATATATAAGGATATAAGATAAAACAAATAAACGTTTACAAATTTTTAATTTTTTTTATAAAAAAAAAGTCACTAAAAACTAAAGCGCTCATTGGAAATAGCGCCAAAATTTGAAAATAATGTCATGAAAAATCATATAGATAGTGATCTAAAGAATATTTTATAGCCTAGGGAATACACTATGTCGTCTCTCAAGGAGAGTTGATATTTTATGAGTGTTTATTTTAAATAAAAATTACTTAAAAAGGGGGTAGTTTTGGAAATAATTTCCAGAAAGTAACTTAATTTAAATATTTATAAATTTTAAAGACCAAAGGGATTGTGAAAAATATTAGATAAATAAGTGCTCATTTCAATCCTACTATAGAACTTGATGAGTTAATATTTCTTAATTGATTATTAGGTTTTACTGTAATACTTTGGATGAGGATTAACCAAGATCATGGGTACCCACAAGCCTCTAAAATTGATTCAATTAGAACTAAAACATGACATAAAATCATGTAGTCAAGTTCCATCACATTAGCATGATTTAAGGTTTATAAAGGAACATTGAAATATCTAATTTCTGGGAATGAAAAGTGTTCTTATGTTGTCCAATGGGAACAACACAAGATACACACTTAAAATCACACACAAATCGGTTATGAAATAAAAATTGTTTCAATTTAATGCATAAAAACAAGTTAAGATACATTTTAAAGAATGATAAAAACCAAAATATACACCAAAAAATTAGTAAATTATGTACCAGAACTCCCTCTACAAGTGTGTATCTCCCTCATAGTGACCACCAACCACTTAACTCGACATCGGTAGGTAGAGGAAGCTCAGGTGCAACTCCTTAATTCTTGATTCCCCTATGAGGATAGGGCCCTAAAAGGATTATAGGATGAGGATGATACTAATATAAGACAAAAAAATGGTAGATCATTGCTTCTAGTTCAAAAATCAATGTGAGGTTCCCATGGAACCCTTTTATAGCCAAAATGGGACATTGTTTTGAGCACCTTATTTTTGAGATACTAGTTGTGTCTCGGTTTTGGACTAAGAGAAAGCCATATCACAGCTTGGAAAAAATAGGATTGTTTTTGAAAGGCCTCATGGATATTTATATGTAAAATTACTAGAATATTGTAAATATATATTGGGATTTATGGTCAAAATAACGAACTAAATGTTTGAATTTATGCAGATTCTATCCCCTTGACAGAATAGTTCAGATGGGCTGCAAGATGGATGAATTGGGATTTGGTTCCTTGTTATGAGTTTTATCCCATGAAATTTTTGATCATCCCGTAAAATATCATAACATTTTTAGTCACTAATTTCTATCACTATTCAAAACTATGGACAAGTGTCCTTGGGTTCCTTGCAATTTCTCCCATTTCCGTCTTGATCATCACTGTGGCCTCCAAATAACCTCCTCCTACAATGAATTCATCAAAACTAGTAATATTTACCTTTTCTAATTGTGATAAAAAATATATTAATCAAACATGAAGTTAAATTTGTTATTATTTCTATAATTTTGAATACAAAACATGTTTAGCAGAGTGGTGTAAGGGTGAAAATGAAACAGTGAATCATAGTGTGATTAGTAAGTCTAAGGAAGTCTCTCTAATTAAGGTCCGACACCCTCATACTAAATTACTATCTTCAATAGGTTTTTTTTTAAATTATAAGTCTTGTATATTGTTGATGAGTTATAGTGATTAAATAATTAAATATCATGCACACTATATTACCATGAAATCCATTAGAAATGTGTCTCACAAGCATCCAATAGGATGTTTCAACTCCATTCATTTATATAAGTAGAATTGTTACTTTCTCTAAGAAACTATATGATTACTTGGAATAATCCTATAAATATTATTCCAAAATAGGAATGAGCTTATGTGATACATAAGGTCTAATCCAAAATAGATTATTCCTTGATCATAATGTATGGTGAGCACATTAAACCTCCCACCAATTCTAGGTTTATCAAGAAGTATTTCAAATAAACTCCTATTGGGAATACATAAAATTCATTGATATATGATTATAAACAATGGAGTGTTACATTATAAATACAATAACTGAACCTGTATAGTCCCAGTCCATTCCACATGACTATAAAATTTATGAAACAAGACCTTATTATATGAAAATAAACTACAGAATCATTTGATTCCCAATTGCATGACACTAAACATCATGACATAAGGCCCATTATGAAGACCTCTCAAATTAATTGAAATGGCCAATTTATGAGTCCAGTTATCCATACCTGAATGTTAGACCCATGAAATATTTATCAGTGCATGTTCTGTTCCTCTATTTATTGATCTGCACCAAATATAAAAAACTATTACCAAATAAGAACTACATGCGTCTTTATTGTTTTATCATGGGATAGATAGTGACATATGGTCTACTGGAAAAACCTAAAATATTCATTCAAATTGTTCATCCTTTTTATCTTATATCGAAGAATTTATTTTATACATGTTGGGGTTTTCTATCATCCCTCAACACTAAGAAAATGATCTCATAATTTTTTTAATGAGAAAAATTAGTGTAAAACCTCTGAAATAAATGTCCTTACCATATGACCTTAAATTACTGAACACCTGATTCTTTATCACACGATGTTAAACTACACAAAATATGGCCAACATTATATGAATTTAAACTTCTTATAGTGTTCTATCTCATGAGTCATAGCTCCCCTACATATGAACAAGATCTATATAATAATCCCCAATATATATATATATATATATATATATATATATATATATCTTTTTAATACACACATATTTAGATTAAGAAATATCCCTCATGTCTTGAAATTCCATCCAAGTATATTGGAATTATTATTGACATTATACCACCCGTTATCCCTATATTCAGATGGATAGACCCTTATCCCCTGTCACATGATGTTAAAATTCATAGTTTATGGTCTAAAATCTATATACATTAACTTCTTTAGTGGTTCTATTCCATATGACCCAGATAAAAATAATCTCCTCCACTATGTAAGAGAATTATTTATATAAGAGACAATGTCCTTTATCTAAGGATGAAGTGATTATTTCTCTACAAGCCAACCATAATTTCATGGTTCTCATAACCTATGAAATGAAAATTCTCCCACATATACAATAACTATGTGTGGTCTGATTCATGTTATTTCATGATATATAGTAACACTTAGATCCTTCATCCAAGGCCTTGCCTCAAATATCCATTAACTTCACTCCCCTTTTCATCATAGATTTTGATTCATTTCCATTCAAGTAAGGTTTTCAATTATGGACCCTATGATAGGTTGTTTTAATAACTACGTACATATTTATTCTTGATAACTAATTTCATTTAGTGATTCATGGATTTCCTAGCCCAGGACGAACAATATTTTTAATGTCTACACTTTATCTTTCTCTAGTGACAAGTCTTTTCCTAATTCACTTAAAGAATTAATACGTATCTCCCAATAAATAATTCATGCATTTTTATATTTATATATAATGCATGATTCATTTATTTTCAGTGGTATTATACATACAATATCTATATGTTGATTGATTCCCATTACATCTGGATATATAGTGATGTCCATACCTCAGGAACCAACCAAAAATTCCAATGAAACCCCCCTTTATCCTAGTGGTTATACCACTCCATTAATATCATATTTTCATTCATAGGTTCAACACTGGGATAAAGACATTTCATATTGAATATGATCTAGATCTATATAAAAAAATCCCTATATAATGTTTTGTACTGTATGACCGAAAACTACATGGAACCAATGCCCCAAGAGAAAAAATTATTCTGAATAAAATCCATCTGACATGACTAAAAAATATTTATAGAGATCCATTATATATGACTAAACATCCTTAAATGATAGTTGGATCCATGTAAGGGTACATATTGTATGAATTCTATCTATAATCACATGCTTATAATATATCCCCCCTCTTAGGAACTCTATCATTGCACTTAATATTCCTATATTTACACCGATTCTTGTTATTAGTATATTCAGTTTGACCTATATACCAAAGCCCAAGTCTCTTTTTTAGGGTGTATCCTTAGAGATACTTCTAGTTTTAATCTTATACAAGAACAAAAACACCCCCTTTTGGAATATGAGTGAGATCCATTTTGGGAAATTATATTTTATAAGAAATATATGTGGATTATTTCTATTATTTTAGGATATGTTGTGATGTACAAACCATATATTTCAAACCATTCCAGAAATCACATTATAATCAAACCCTCCCTAATATAGTATATCCTCGTTCACATTGGGTCAAGTTATATTCACATTTATATTAGGATAATACATCGTTGATATGAACTATGTGGGGATTTACACCTATTATTGTAAGAAATGTAGTGGCATCTAAACCATTTGGTTTGGGACCATCTATGAATAATCATCAATATCCATTCCCCTTTAACTCCCTTATTGATCTAATCATGGTTAATTTATGATTGGAATGTTTTAAATAAATCTTAAATGTTCCCTTATATATTCGATACATTATACCTAAGTATTTTCAATCACTATAGACCATTCATGGATATTAGTGAAATGTGAAATTTGATTCAATGGATACCTACGGTTTTTAATTATCATGCTTCTATATTCAAAGAATATAGCTAGAGGAATAATTTTTCTAAGGGTAAGTTCCTATAATCTTCATAAACCTCCAATAATAATGTTACAAAACCCATCATTCAATTTTTTTTAGTGATTATCTTAAGTGTACTTGTTCCATATCTCCACCCCAATACAAATACATTATTCAATGATTTAAATCATCTCCACTACTTATTAAAAGGTATTGGGAATCTCATAGATGGTGAGACCCATTCATATTTTCATATCACATAACCTATTGTTGGTCTAAGCACCATGGACATAAACAATGTACACACCCCTTTGAGAATTTATATAGTAATATTGGACTTTCAATTTATTCTAGGTTTTTACCCTTGCTTTATAGACCATATCATCTTTTTTCCGGTCTAAACAATATAAACATAAACTGTGTCCACCCCATTTCAAGATAGTATATAGTAGCATTGGGATCCTTATTCATGTAAGGATTATATCTCCCATTTTATATAGACTATCTTATTTTTTTTCATAGATGTGTAACCTTAAAATGTAGAAATATTTGTTAAAAATGTGTGATATTAAAATTTCATCTCTCTATGGCCCAAATAATAAGACTCTAAAACAAAAAATAAAGGATATTTAAATATTCTGAGGACAAAAAACAATAAAGGGTTTCCTAATTAGAGGTCAAATATCCACTCTCCAAGTAATACACTTTCATGAATTAGGTAAAATTTGGAGTGAAAGTAGATAAAGGAATGAATATATTAGGACCCACCACATGGCCCTAGAAAAAGTAAAGTTATTTATATTGGAAGAAATGAGCCATAATTATGGTAGATTAGAATCACCATATTTTCTCCTATACACATTCTCAAATGGTTTCATGTTATACCTTTTCTCCTTGGGAATGTGCTCAATTTATGGTGGCATAAACATTAGGGTACTTAAACCCTTCATGAATATCATTTCCCAATAATCCAATATTATTTATAAAGTGTTTGAATCTTAAGGAAACTTTCAATGGTTATTGATAATGAACATATTTTTCTCCAAGGGACACCTCTACCTAGTAATGTTTTTGTCATCATATTCAACACATCTACAAGAGGAAACTTCATCATAAGGTGAGGTCTTCTAATATATATAAGCCTCAACATCATCATAGTGGAAACCATTCTTAATATGTGGTAAATAGTCATCCCAAACATATCTATTTCATACCATCATTTACATATTCAAATATTTTTAGTTATGATTTACACATCCCAAAATCCAGATATTTAAGTGGATTTGAATTACATTGATGTTGTAATTTTATGCATCATGGCAATTTTAGAGGAAGAAATATGACATTATATTATTAAATATCCATAGATCCTCATCATACAACCCTAAATTATAAGACATTATATATTGATCACTACAACTTTAAATTTTGTAAACCCTTCCAGGAAATTATCTATACATGTACTGTGTCGTCCATCCACATTGTCTTTAATTTGGCATTACTATATAGACTCTCTCACTCTTTCCATCCAAGATACTTGATCTTAAGAAATAATATATGTTGGTAAAATATATCTAGCCTTAAACCTCATCAACTTCTAGTTTTTATATTATGACTCTAAACCACATTACATAGTGGTCCAAAAACCATGACCTAAAACTGAATTCATCCACACATGAGATGACTCATACAAGTATTGGACCCTCATTCACATTGAGTTTTTCCTCACCCATTTCTAAATGAACTATCTCATTCAATTTTTTATCAAATATACGTATCCTTTAACATTAAATTTATTATAGTAACTTTAACCTCAAACTACATGAACTATTCATTGAGGTCATATGTATTTGAAATTATGGGCCATATATTCATGTCAAGTTTGATTCTCCCATGTTGTTTTCTATACTACTTAATCTTATCATTAAATATGATAGGCATAAAATTCCATCTACATTAGTCTGAAATTCATGACCATAAACAATCCAAGGGAATAAACATGGTAATCTCTATTGGAAAACCATAAAGGGAATGATGGAATAAAATTGATTCTCCGTTCACTATGATTTCATATTGAATAGATAGAGAAATATTTAATGTTTTAAAAAGAAAAATGGCATAACTAATGTCATTTTGAAGTCCCATAATGGGTTGTCAAATAAATTGTTATGTTCATTCCCACTATGTCGACCCAATATGAACCTTGGGAAAAAGTTAGTTCTAAAAAAAGTGATGAAAATATTGTGGGCCACACCATATGACCCTGCAAAAATTTGAGTGATGTTCTATAATCCCCTTAACCTAGGAAAAAATTAGACCACTATTAGGATCCTCATATATATAGGTTCATATCACTCATTTGAAATGCACGAGGGAGTAATATCATGTCTCTTAAGGCCTCTTGTCATTGGTATCCTCATACGATGATCCCCATTCAGGATATTCATTATGTTGATCCAATCCTTATCCACATCCAAGTGGAATATATCTAGTGTACAATGATGGAACATATGATACTATATCTATCCTTATTATACATATATATGAACACACATCCAATATAAATTCAACATACACATATGAGTGGATTAATTCTGGAAAACTATGATGGTACCCATGAAACTCTATATGTCCCACATATATCTCCCCATGAGTACACATCGAAGAAGAAATAATCTTCCACATAAAATTTTACTAACTCTACAGTAAGGTGACTGTATATATTCTACTATATCAATATCTACTATACCTAACCATGAGCACACTTCTAGGAGGAAATCATATTACAAATTCAAAGGGGCTAACTATAGTGTATTGTGATGGTACACATGCCTTTATATTTGTCATGCCAATACCCATCCATGATAATTTTTCCAAGAGGAAATCATCTATATATATGAGTGGAAAAAATCTAGTGTACAATGATAATATTTATTCCCATGCATCCCAATTTTATATTCACATCCTTGAGCTTACATAAATAAGGAAATCCAATTCCATATATGAATATACTAACTCTCATATACAATGAAGTTAAATTCAATATATGTTCAATGGACATAGTATTACAACATTTATTCAGGATTAATGCCACCTCTGAGATGTAGATCAAAATATTCATTCTACACAATCAAATCTATAGAAAAGAGGTATAATATGCATATGAAATAATGTGCTCAAGTATCTAGTATGTGTGAATTATTTTACGGGGTGACTTTGTGGCATTGAGTCATGTATGGTCAGCAAGTGCCCCCCTCATGGATAAAGGTGCCCTTTAAGGAGATTTTGGATCTACCCAAATTTATATAATTGGATAACTATGAGTATGGAAGATTGTTATTTAGTCTAATGATTACATATTCTATTAAGATCCATTTCTGGAATAGTGAGAGAAAAATAAAATACAAATACTCTTTATTTTATATCAATAAAACCCATACGAGGAATGATAGGTAGGTTATGAACTATTGATGGTAACCCTCTTCAACATAATCAACCATATATTTGATTAAAAAATGAATCAATTAAAATAATGGATAATTTTTGATACATGATATTACTACATGGATGTTAAATAGGTTTTCAGTTACATGAATTGAAATTAGGGAAATACCCATATTTGAAGAAAATATGAGCAAAGAAATGGTGAAAATTTGATAAAATAAAAAATTTCCTAGGTTTCTTCACCACGGTATCCTCAATAAAGGAATGAACGATCTGATTCAACACATTGGTAGGATCTCCTAGATCATTCACATAGGTCAATTAATCTATGTAGAAGGGAAATATGAAGCTTGTTATCAAAAAGAACCATCAAACTCAAACTAAAATGAGGTAAGATGGATACATGCTTACCACATGCAATACAAATGAATTGGTTGAGAAAATAGAATTGAGAGGGTTCACTCTTGGTAGAAGAGTTCACAAAAGAAAACATGTGGGGGTCACTAATTTTAAGTAGAAATTCATTAATATATCAAGAGACACTACATGTCAACCACCTATGTGATAGCACAGATTATCCAATGCACATCACCCAACAATGATCACATACAGTGCATAGGTAAGGCTGAGCACACATGAGCCAGAACCTTTCATGGAATAATAACCAATGTCCCCTTTTGATGACAAAATTACACCAGATTCATATTTACATCAAAATTAGCTCCTCATTATTTTAATTAGATCCAATTTAGAGGGGTGGAATTGTGGGTTCTCCTTTTTGTTAATGAATGGAAACATCATATGGTGAAGGGAAACCCCCAGAAAGTGAAGTATTTCTTCTCTTATAACTCAATGAATGATCCCAATACCTTGAGAACACACCCATTTATCTTTTTGGAGGTCATCGGGTATGTTCCTAGGGAAATTTTTCTAATAAATCCTTATCCCCTAATGAAAATGTGTATGTACATCCACCCCATCCAATAGTTTTCTTGTGTAATTTCACTTGTAAAGCCATATCATAAACACTTTAACTGACGTAATACATCTTACAAAACCAAAATTTATAGTTTCTTTAATTTCCAAATCCCTACAATTCATTATCAAGACACAAAAATATTATACCTCCACATAAGAAAGGAAAATACCTTCTATTTGGACTATGTCCCAATTATTCCCTTGTTAAAGATCTCATCCATATGATTCAATATTGAGACATCAATATATAAATGTTTTTTCTATGCATAAGCCCAATCTAATTATCAATGGTCTATATTACTTATAAGTAATCTATCCTCAAAGGGCTATCTTATCTATGAATTATCATTCAAAAGGGTCATATTTCTAGTGGGTCATACTTCTTCCAAGGGCCATATTCAATGTGAGGCTTCCTACCAAAAAATGAAATATTACTTATCATTAATCTTTTCTCAAAGAAGATATTCCATAAGATTCATTCATTTTAAAAGGTTTATATTTCCTACAATTCATCATTTTCAAAGGGATATATTCCCATATGAGCCATCCTTCCTCAAATGGCCATATTCCATATGAGTTATCATTTTTAATGAGAGATATTCTCTATGATTTATCCTTACTCAAATGGATATATTCCCTATGATCCATCAATTATCAAAGGTCCATATTACCAATGGGTTATCATTACATAATGTACCATATTCCCTTTGAGTCATCCGTCAAAAAGGGACATATTCCCATGAAGTCATCATTCTCAAAGGACCATATTCCAAGGGAGTCATCTTTCATCAAAGTGGAATATTCATTGAGATTAAACCTTTATAAAAGTTCTATATTTCCTATGATTCAACTATCCTCAAATTTATATATTCTCTATGAATCATATTTATTCAAAGGGATATATATTCTATGAGTTATCCTTCCTCAAAGGGCTATATTCCTTGTGAGTTATCCTTCCTCAATTTGTCATATTATCCGTAATTTGACCATCCTCAAGGATCTATATTCCCTAAAATTAAATCTATGTCAAAGGGCCACATTACCTATAATTAATCCTTCCTAAAAAAACTATGAGTCATCTTTCCTCATAGGGATTTATCCACCATGAGTGATCCTTTTGAATGGGGGAAAATTCCCAATTTTTTATCCTTCCATAAAGTGTTATTGTCATGACCCATCTAACCAAGCCCCACCTGGTCAAAAAAAGGAGTAGCCCTTACTACCCCAATCCTACCTCCAATATAATAATGAATAGAGACCATTAGAGAGTATCCATATCACATACATTGGAGGACATAGCCTATAAACCTGTATACACACACAAAACATAACTATGAAAAAGTTTAGAGGTATATAAAAAAAGTGAAACATCTAGAGTGTAAATCATGCAAGGATAAAACTCTTGGAAAAATAATAGTTCAACAAGATAATAGTAATACAATAATAAAAAAAATAAATGCCCAACCAGAATACATTCCTAACATGAATAATACTGGGAGACAAGGAGAAATAAAGAGAGTCTGACTCCAATCATAAATATAACCATTGTACATGGTTAGCTCTATGATCCACTATGGTCCACCAAATCAAGAACCACAGATATCAATGCCATCATGTTAGTTATATTCATAAGTCACAACATATGTGGGAAAATCTCATACATGGGTGAGTATAAACATACCCAATAAGTACGTCAAAATCACAATATAATGGGGATTGATAGACACATAATTAGTCAAAATCTCAACCAAATCTTATATATATAGGTGAAATGAACCCAAAACATATATTCTCATAATCATGATTTAGTAAGAAAGGGGGAGTTTCATTTTTAATAAAACAAAAGAATATATCCATGGAGATCACACCGTCGATAGAGCCCTAGTGGAGATGGTCGCGGCTCTACCCCCCTCCCCAGCGAGGGGAAGGGGGAACGTCCTCCCTTCCTGTGTGAGGGTTCGAATGTTCACCCCTTTCACGAATCCATCTTTTCTTCCCCCATTCCCATCGATCCCTCTTTTACCTAAGGTTTATGACCTTCACGAGGGCTTGCCCTGGCTCGTGCTTTCTTCAAATTAGTTCAATGCAGTGACAAACCTTCCTAGATCGATGCTGGTGGCCCGTTTTCAGGGTCTCCATCATTTGGTGGATGATTTTGATAGATGTGTCTTTGATTCATGTGGTCTTCAAGATCGCGCAGTGGTGGGCCTTATAGATTAGCGTCGATTGTTGATCCTCTTCTCATTGGAGGACGACCTGGTTGCCTCCTGGTCCAGTGCTCCTCGTGTCTTCAATGGATGCAGATTTCATCTCCTTCGATGGTCTACTGAGTTCATCATAAACCAGGATCCACCTTTGTCAGCGGTGTGGGTAAAATTTATTAATCTTGCACTCCCTTTCTAGAATCCCTCTATTATCTCTAAGCTAGGGAATATGGTTGGAAGATTTTTGTGTTCGGATGATCGCACGACAGTAGTTTGCTATCCGATCTTACCTCGCATATTTGTTGAGGCTGATGTCTCAGTTCCCCCAATGGAGTGGCTGCGGATTATTGTAGGAGAAGAGTTCAGATGGAAGCAGAGGGAGGTTGTTGAATCTTGTCCATCGTTTTTCTTGGGATGTCGCAGTCTTGGAATTTTGATTTTTAGATGCCGTCGTGGGATACAGGTGAGGAAAACTATGATCAGTACTAATGAGGGAGTTGAGGTACAGGTCAATCCCATTGTGAACCATTAGGAATGGGTTAGTATTGGTTTACGTGGGACTGTTCCTATGGTGATGGAACAAGAGGAACTAGTAGCTGAGTCAAGGGAGATTCAGCTCCAGTAGTGGTGTCCTATGACTTCTTCAGTTGAAGTAATGAAGGTGGTGAACAAGGAGGCACAACCACAGGTTGCTGATGTTTTTGCCTGTTTAAAACGCAATTTGGGTCTGAACAGAGAAGATGAGGAGTGTCCCTTAGTAGTGGTTAGGGTGGATCTCCCTGTTACACCCAACTCAACTGTGGAAGGGGTGGTGAGCGTGAGAGGGAGTTATGTTCAAGATCATGATGACTCTCATGTTCGAGGTTGGGAGTATTATAACAAGGATTTATAGTTCATGGGTCATGGATATGAGCAAATTGCTGAATCTAACAATGTACAGGGAAAGCCCATGGGGGTTGCAACGGAACCTCTTGGCGGCAAGGGAGAAAAAACTGTGCGAGTGTCCTGGGGCCCTTAGACCCAAACACCCTTAGTGCCAAAAAGGTTGGGGCCATGGGGAAGGAAATTGGCCCAGAGAAGAAGGTAGGTAAGAGGGTGTCTCTAGGTAAGAAGAGGCCCCCCAAATAAGCCATGGTGATAACATTGGGGAACCGTTTTGATGGTTTAGAAGTGGATGATCCTCCATTATCTCAAGAGGAGGATTCTTCAGATGATGACATCTTTATCCAACTTTCACTAGATTCCATGGACCACTTTCAAGGGAAAGGTCCTCAAACCATTAGAAGGAAGAAAGGGAAAAATGGAAGTAGAGACCTAAAAGAATGTATTGTGGTTTGGGGGAACAAACCAAAGGGACACAATTATTACTCCCACTTGCCAATACCAATGGAGACTAGGTCGTCCAAGAAGGGTAGAAATACGGAAAGTACAAATCTAAAGAAGGGGGAATTTGAAAAGGATGGGGGATATTTGAAGCTTATCCTGCATTGCAAGGAATAAATTCTTGTACAAGAGGTACGACCCAGTGTATCAGAGGAGGAGATTAAAAGGATTTATGAACGAAGGATGATATTGGATGTGAATGAGGAGCAAGAAGTGTGGTTAGATATACAATATCGAATCCTGACCTGGGGATTCAATTAGAGTAAAATCAACTCAGAGGAATTCATTCACACAATGGAACATATGATCACTCACTTTTAAGAGCTTATCGAAGAGGATCCGGATACCCTGGTTAGTATGCTGCACTGGGAACTTTTTAGAATATCTGAGTCAAGTAATCTTAGTTTGTTGTTTAATAATTTTGTGAGCTATTTTAGCACGTAGTGGTTCTTGGTTGTGAACTTTGGTTTCCCCGTTTCTCCTAAAAATGGCTTAATAATAAAAACATAAATTTGGATGGAGTAAGAAAGGGACCCCCATATAGATATCCCAACATGGATCAATGAGTTGGCTTATAGCACTCTAGGGACAACTCTGTTACCCAATACCAAATGTCATGTATTTTCTATCTTTAATCCCATGAATGATCAAAAGAACCCCAATGGAGAGGTCCAAACCTATCCATTGAACTAAAAAAAAGGGAGAAATCACTCATAATCAAGTATCAGATGAAATCTCTTATGAGAAAAATAGGAAGGACCCACACCACTCTGATGCCCTACAACTGATAGAGTAATGACTCGTTACCATCTTAAGAAAACCTCCAATGATCCCAAATGGAGAGGACTCCACCTCTCAACATAGAGGGATAACTACCTACTAACTAGGTATCATGCATACAAAGTAGAGGGGACCAATCATTGTAACTGTGCTCTATTGCAGATGGATCTCCAACTCCCATGGAGGACCGCTCCCATCCAGAGATTGAAGATGGGGGAGAACCAATCCATAGATATAGGGACATAACCTATGTGTAGGGGGGGGGGGGGGGGGGTTACAAATATATATATTAACTATATGGGGTACCATCACACTGCATTGATAGTGTAGAACTGACCATAAATGAACTAATATATGGGTAGAGGAAACATACATATTGTGGGGGAGTTCTATCTCAACCATCCTGATAGGTAAGGGAATGTCGTGTCCTAATATTATAGGGGAGTACTTGTCCTGGTTCTATCTAACAAACCAAAACAATATCCAACATAATTCAAGCATCAATGAGAGGAACTTCACTCTATTCATGCATCACTTCATATCAAAACCACATATAGAGAACCTACTCCCTAATAATATAGGAGAACATATCTATTAGCCGATAGAGTCTAGGGAACTCACATCCTGGTGTGACATGGAATTTTACAGACCCTGACATCTCTCCAGTGTTCCATCCTAATCACTACCTATGATCAAGCACTTATGATATAGATTCCTTTTTCAAATATTCCACATCATATATCAAAAGAAAATATAAAGAAAACCATCCCATTCTACATGGAAAACTGTATATGATAGGCTACTTATGGGACTAAAAGAGAGTCTTAAATAAAGAGTTACATAAGTCAAAATCCTCTTAGAAATGTATTTGGCATTTTATGGGGTCCAGATGGTGTGTGACCTCACCTGAACATTGTACCATTTACTATACCTCATGGATTGGAAAACAGTGCGAGCTTACATGCTGTGTAAATTAAGTACAAAGAATGTATTGCCTCACCTGTGTAATAGATGTGCTCTTTTACACTTAGAATGACTGACCATGTGATCTTACATGGTGTGTATCCTCGGTACATGGATTGTCCTGGAACCCATGACATATATTTGTGTCCTCAATCCTATGATATTATAAGTATCCTATTTTATTATTCTCTAGATTTGTACTAATACATGACAGTGTACCTTGACACGACATTTCTACCCAAATCCTTATCCACATGGCTAAAGAAAACTAAATATTGTGCACTCCCATTACATGATGTGTTGTCCTCAAAGATATTCTTCCCCAAACTATTAGAACATACTACATGTGATCCTAGACTACACACCATGTGATCAGAATTTCCAAATGGAAAATCCATGTGATTAACCTAAAACTCTATTTCTCCCAAATATTACCTTAGATATCCCTCTAGGGGATCCAAAGATGTTATATTGAGGATCTAAAACCTTTAAACAACATATATAAAGTGGTATCAGGACAAAAAACTCAAATCCTCCTACCTCATGAAAATAATTGATGATTATGGTGAATATCCATTATCTGAAGCCACTTCAACATGATACGGGGGTGATCAATGTCATGATTAGAGTCCGAAGGAACACACTCTCTCCCTTGATTACATCTCAGTTAGTCCATCACTGCATGAGAATGCTTACCCTCCTTTACTGAATGTGGGTGTTGAAGGGGAGAAGGCATCCCCTCAAATTAGGTGCCCGACACTGACGTAGTTTCTATCATCCCTGTGGTAAAACATGTCTTATAAACTCAACCATGGTCTGAATTTTAAAATTAGATAAACCAATCTTGATTTATACCACCTTTACTTAAAAATGATATTCTATGATAAAATATGTTTAATATTTTTAATAACACCACTCTGAAGCTCTATAAACCTTGGAATACTGCATCAACTTAACACATGGATTCATAACATTTCTATGAAATATTCCAAAGTCTTACAGGGTAAAACTAGAGTCACTATAATCACTCAAAATCATGATTTCCATCCTCAAAAGAAAAATACTAGGAATAAAGAGAAAAAACTAATATCTCTGTTTGGTAATCAATGCCAGTGATCCCACTAGGGGTTTCTATTACTATCTATAAATATGGACTTAGTGTAACCACAATACCAAGAATAAACCACTCTATTTAGAACCCATACACCACTGGGTACTTAAAAAGGATGCACCACATATTTTGTGTAGAAAAAAATTGATCTAAATCATGACGTGAAGCATGAACATGTCTCCTTATATGTGGTATGTGGAAAACAATAAGTACTTGATCAAGCAATTTTTTAGGGTGTAGTATTACACCACCTAACTATCTCGATGTATATGAATACATAAATTGATATGCCTCATCTTCTATTAGATGAAATTTACCATCAACACTCATATCTAAAACCCATAATAGGCTCGAAAATGTTTTCATATAATATCTATGATTGGTAAAATGGTGAAATGTAAGGTCTCCCTAACATAGCATCAAATGGAGATATACTTATAGTTGATAAAATACTACACCACTCCAACCCCAGGCGTCTAGCTTGCATCTATGATTCTTAGCACATGAGGGTTCCAATGAAAAATACTCCCATGAACTGGTCCAAAAGGGTGATAGACTCAGTCCAAATGTCTCTTGTCTCCCTCCTACCATCCCACAATTCGGAATCACTACCACCACCACTAGAAGAAACCATTTGAACAAGTATGGTATGAAACTCTTCCATATTCCATATGACATTGCACCTTTTAATTATAGTGACAGAAATGTCCCATGATAAACTATCCCCAACCAAATGACAAAAAACATACAACTAAAATGAAGTTATCCAATACACCTCAACACTATCTTATTTTAAAATCATTAACTCGACTTCATGGTTTTAAACGTGTTGAATAGAACATGTATGGATGGGGGAAGAATCCCTATTCCTTGGATGTTTGAAATATAATAAAAATTCAATGACACTAGGATCCATTAATAGTCTGAGTCACCTCAAATAATCCCAAATTCTTGGACTCTTTAACTCGAACATCAACTAGAACTATCAACAGATGTGTGTCACAAGTGAATCTCCCATAATAGGAACCTTTATCCAATGTTTCTAGGCTATAATCCATAATAAAACTCCATTTATCAGAAAAGGGATATGAAATAAACGACTCATTCATATATCAAAAAGTTCTAAATAAAAACTATAACAAACACAATATACATTGAATTATTTCTTGTATATAATATTTATATCCCTACATGGTCTATTACTACTTGCAACCTCGACCACCATCTCCCTAAGTATGATGCAGGCTAATAGGCTATGATAGTTGAAATATCTCACAGTGTCTCTGTTAACCAGAAACTCCCCTATTTGGTGCTCCACTTACTCCCACTCCTTTACCACCTCCACCTCACTGGATTCATTCCAAACATGCTTAAGAGATCCATATTCCTAAATCATCCTCTTCTATAGTGGTCCGTCTACTACATGACCTATATCTAAAGTTAAACAGTTAAGATAGTCACATGCCATGCGACTTTACCTATCACAAGAATAACTATTCCCCTGACCCAGATGACTAGATCCTTAGTATGACTATTGTGCTATAGAACCATGTGTTTGAGTCTGGGCATGGGTTTCCCCTTGTTTTGTGATCCTGTCAATTGACATTTTCTTGATTTTGTATATGACCCAACCCTAGGATAATCATTTCCAGCTATATCCACCTAACCCTCTCCCAAGAATCTCTATATCAACAGATCCCACTCTAGCACACCTATAAAAGGGGGAAGAACAATGAGACCGAAACATCTTTTATAAATATATGTATTCCCTCCTCAATATTCCACACCCAATAAGTATCCATCTTTCACATTTTCAAGTGTGTAAAAAATGAGGTTAGTGAACTGTGCATCACTCTTAGAAACTGACGTGTCACCATTATACAGCTCAAGGAGCTCCTGAATCCTCATATAGTGTAATCTGGAAGGGTAGTACTCATCCCAAAGAAACAACTATAAGTATAACCATGGGAGCATCTATAGAGACCCGAAGCTTAACGTACATGAAAATTACACTACTTTTGCGGAATACTTAATACATAACAAAAACAGACACACAAGGACCGTAATAGTTTAGTGTATTTGGAAACTTGGAATGTAATCTTCTAATCGTGGTGAAAGATCTTCAACATCTCCCATAAAGATATTCCCATTTTTTTCTTACCTAAAACCTTTATTTATATCCTGGGGAAAAGAAAACATAAAAAGGGTGATCTCAAATGCTCAGTAAGGTTAAGCATGGATAAAATAAAACATACCATATACATTTGAACCTAAAAACATGAACATAATGTTTAAACATCAAAAGCTTGAGCAATGGCATAAAACATGGAAGTACGTATGGCATAGATCATAAAGAAACATTAATAATGATAAAATAGCATGGGAATAAAACATGTAATTATGGCAACAATTAAGCACATGATATGATTTCCATATTATCCAAGGCATTGCTGCCAAGACCATCTTAGTGGACAAAGTCCCTTTCTGAATCGAGTTCACTCCTCGTTCCAGTCCTGTATTACTGAACCGGTTTAACTTTCCGTTCTAACCATGTCTATCTCATGAGATATAAATCATTACCCAATGCATTGGAGGGAGATATAGGTCCCACCCATCTCATAGTGAAATCATTTTTACTTGTGCCACAAAATAAACTTAAAACATTCATCATAACCCAAAGAATAAAATGGGTTTCATAAACATCATCCCATCATTACATAATCCATATAAAAGAAATTGATACCATTTCATAATAAGAAAAGTGAAACCATGTAAATCATAGAGACATTATACTTAAAACATACACACATGAAATAATTTCATTTTAGATGGAAAATGGTTTTGATAAAACACTTGAAATGAATTCTTGAGGAAAATATCCTTCCTTAAAATCATTTTCTTTTCACAAAATGTCATGAATTTTTAAAAGAAAAGGATTTTCATGAAAATATTCATTAAATATTTTTGAGGAAGCTTCATTAAAATCAAGATTTATAAAACCTTAAAAATCCGTTCATGCCGTATAATTTAAAAAAACATTCTTCTCGTACTTTTGCAGGAAAAGTCAAAAAGTACCTCGTACGAAAAATGACAAAAGATTCCTTTCATATACTTTACTAAAAACTCACCGAAGGGTAAAATTGGATTTAAAAAATTTTAGGTGGATGGAAAAAATATTACATATTGATGGAACATGGATGTGGATGATAAAATACATCCCATTAAATACCAAAGTATAAACAATCTCGGATAAAAATGAGATTGTGATATTTTCCCTTACCTTATGTCTGATATGATTCGTATGTATCCGAACCTCCTGTATAATAATTTAAATAATATCATTGACTTATTACATAATCATATTCATTGTTATGATATCATATATGGTTCACTTATGACTTTATATTACCCGTTCTTTTTTAAATTCCATGTTAAAGAGCGTTTTGGGTAAAATCGTTTCATTTTTCGTCCGTGTTTTGACTTGTAATTATTCATATGATTACATAGATCATGATTACTTAATTGTATAATATAAAACATTATTTATATATAATATATATTCAGAATATACATATATATAATATATCAGTAAATGGAAAGAAATACACCGTTCATGGAGACGGTAAGCCGTACGTACGCATGAACGCTGTTTTCGTTTCCTTATTGAGTTGAATGGAATTAAGTAGTTGAAATACATATATATACACATAAATCCAATATCATTATTATTTCCTATATTTAAAGATTACTTATTATATATACTTTATAATCATTCATGAATGGTTAACGTGGAGAATGAATATCATCGCGTCAAGGAGACGGTAGTCCGTACGTACGCACGAGCGATGATATCGTTCTCATGAACGTGGAATTATATTGGAGTGTATGTATACTATTTCAGAATCAATATAACTTTACAATAATCATATATAGTTATTATGTACACCATTATACCCATCCAAGTACGGTGGTGGTGGAAAATAGATTACACCACGGCGTGGAGACGGTATTCCGTACGTACGCACGCACGATGATTTCATTTTCCGTAGGATGGATAGATGGTGAAATATGGTTGTTTCATACTTATAATAACATATCAGTATATGAGTGATACTGATGTTATTACTTCACAATGAAACAACCTAAGAAGAATAAGTGGAAGAAGAAATAAAGTTGAAAGAATCGGTAACATACATTACCTCTTCTTTGAAGCGCCTCTTTGAGTCCTCCTATTAGGGAAATAAAATTGGTCTTTGAAGAAGACCAGGATGTCTATAATGTTTCTAGGGAAGTTTAAAAGAGAATTGTTTAGGGGTTGTCTGAGATTGAATGCTCAAAGTGGTGTGAGGAAGAGAGGGAGGAGGTGCCCTTTTATAAGGGAGGAGAGGGGCTCCTTTGGAAAAACTAAAAATATTAATTTATTATAAAGCCAAATTCGGTTTTAAATAGCTACAAATTGATTTATTTCGAAGATAAAGTGGGGATGGGTAGAAAACCTTTCATCCAATAGAATTTAGGTTCCTATTTTAACCTTATCATTTATATTTAGCTTTAAGTTAGATAATTTTAATTTTACCATGTCTTTTTGTGTTCTTACACTATTAGGTTAATGAACTTACTATAACAAGCCAAACAAACCCCAAGTTGTTTATTATTAATATATATAACCTTATCTAAGCCATTTTTCCAAATATTAGATTTTTAGGAATAAAATAAAAATAAAAATATAATATTTGTTTTAAAAACTATTTTATGTCAATTTTGACACAATTTAGTAATTGATTTTTTGGAAAATCATAACAGAATTATTAGTTCTAAAAAAATTACTTAAATCAATAATAACATGTCATATTAACCTATAAAATTAGTGGAATTCATAAAAAGTCTCAAATTACATTTATTTGGGTATTTATAACATCAATTATGTCAATATTTCATTAATAAAATAATTACTTCATCATCGTTGTGTCATAAATAAATTAAATTATTTAATGTCTAGAAATTAAAAATAAAATACCATTATGTATGAAATATTTTTATCTTTCTAATTAATATTTATAGTCGAATTTATCTTTTGTATAACCCTATATTAGAAATTATCTACTTATTAAACTATGATTTTAACTATTTTAACCCTTCTTTAAATAAATTAATAATAAATGTCCTAATCTAATCCTATTGGGCCTAAATGGTCATATTTTATTCCAAAGGTTGTTTTCGGGTGAATTAAACTTATCCAATAGAATTAGGACATGTGTTAGGTTAATAATAATATCATTTTTACCCTTAGTTGCCCTATTTACTTTTAACCGTGGTTAAAAAAAGTAAAAAGTTACTATTGACCAAAAATTATTTTTATCTCATTGAACCAAATTTTACTTACTAACATCGACCGTGTCTCTTGGATTTTTAAAATTCCACTCATAGAATCGGTAAAATTACGTTTTATGAAAAATTCATTTTTTTAACTACCACTTAGTGGTTTCACAATTCATCAAAAACTGAAAGTTTCCAGAAAAATACCAGAAATTAGGCCAAAGCTATATTTGATATTATGAATAAAAAAATGATGTCTATTTTACCAAATTCAAAACTTATCTGTTTCTTTAATTAATTTAAAAATTAATTCCCGTCGTCAAAACAAATAGTGTGTTCTTAAGAGATAATAACTATCAAAAGATTGAGACTTGTTTATGTCTGGTTTAAATATGAAGTTACATCCAATGAACAACATTGTATTAAATTGTAAAAATATATTCTAAATATACTTTAAAACCAGTCAAATTTATAATTTATCACTATTAATTATTTCGATTAAAAAGGTTGTTTTTAATTAAAATTTAGTAATTTTCACTATTCATCAGAAAATGAAAGTTATCCAAAAAGTACCAAAATTTCACCCTAATCTAATTTCGATATTCCGAATCCAAAAATGAAGTCCATTTTGAAAAATAAAATTTTCAAAATTTCGAAAAGTTGTTATTACTATTCATAACGGCTAGTTTTAATAATATTTTAATAGCATATCGTTGTTTAGTGAAACTCGGTATTGCGTACTACACACGGTATCGAGGAAGGTCGCGACTACGTGTAATGCAAGGCAAGTTAAAGATGCGTGTTGTGAATGCTCCTTTTGGTGTAGTGTAAAACACAAGACAAAATATTTTTCATAAAATCTCGGGGTGTTACATTCTACCCCCCTTAAAATGAATTTCACCCTTGAAATTCGTCGGGGTTATAAATGGTTTACTACTCGAAAGCTTCTTTAATAGAAACCCACATCGTAAAAAGGAATACAAAAACCAATCTTTCAAAACAAAAGTATGAAATGTAACGGTTACCCAAATAAACTAATCACTGGGTTTCCACATAGGTGAAAATATGGATATGGAAGAGAAATCTAACCATCATGTTCTGATAGAGAGTGGTAGAGAACATGGCTATAGAAAAGCCAGCAATCACAAAGCCATAAATTTGTGACTATCTAAGGTACCATATGATTCATCAGATATAAGAGCACTAGGACAACATTTTTGGTTTTCAAGATCATTTCCCTAAAGTTGATGAAATTGGAATTATAAGAAATACTTTCGTGATTTTGGTATAGTCTCACCGTTGGTCGTTCTTTGGACAATTTCCACTTCATCTCTTAAAGAAATGAAGTTGAATTTGTCATTCGTGATGTTTTAGTAGATTATGTGATAGAATGATGGGTCATTCCATCTGTCTCAAACAAAAGGTTAGAAAAGTTATCAAAAAATACATAAGTCCATCTATAGTGAGATTAATCATATATGGTTCCTAAAATGGACTTATACTTCATATATCATACTGCTTAATATAATTAAACTAGTTTCTACTAAACAGGGACTTAATGTAGGCCACTAGTAGGCGATAAAGGCCAGTCGCACTTCGGTTGTGGGTTCGATTCCCATAGCCTTGTTCGACGCGATGGGCTATCTCTCATCCTGCATGTTGTCCTTTTTATAAAACTACATTACTATAACATCCCATAAATAATATCGGAAAAAACTTCTATCCTTAAACAATACTAACTTATGTCCAACATAATCCTTTCCAATCTATAGGGTTATCCAAAATAATAATGTCTAATATCATATTATAGTGAAAATGATTACCAAAGAGTTCATACAACTAGCATGTTAATACCATTGTTGATCCCCATATATCATGAGATATGTCTTGTTGGTCACATTGCAAACATTCGAAGGCCTTAATCATGTATTCTCTTGAAAAAAAATGAATACCCATTGAACCTTATTGAAAACATGAATGCTGTTAAAAGTTAACTCTTTCCACATACCAAAATCCTCAAAATTCTATATACTCAAACCATGATATCACTTAGTCCTTATATCAATCATGAGCTCATGAATACTGTCAAACATTTCATTTTCTCGTTTTCCCTTCATTATGCGCATATCATCTTTTTTTCCAAAAATATCTCAATCACTTTCCATGGTTACCGGTACCATTGAAAACCACAATAGACCAATACATAAATATTCCAATATTCCACGATACTATATACAACATTATTTTTGAATCCCATTACATAAAAACTTAATCATTCCACCACATCATTTTCATATTCAACATCGCCAATAGTGATCGCATGTGACTTCCCTTTGTCCTTTTCCTTAAGTGTTTTCTCATGTCGATCATCACTAACCCTTGTATTAGGGAATTTATTAGCATAATGCCCCATTTCCTTGCACTTGAAGCATTGAAGTGTTGGTGGTGTGTTCTCTATAGTATTTTCTTTATTCACATCATTAGAAACCTTTTTTCCATTACTTCGACACTCAGCTGGTCGATGACCTTCTTTTCCACACTTAAAACATTTTCTAGTCCCTTTAAGACAATATCCACCATGCTTCTTTCCACACATTGAGCATAAGGAAACATTCATCTTCTTTTCACAATTATTCTGAGATTTCTCCTTGAACTCCATCTTTCATTACTTGTCAAAACTATGAGATGGATAAGTAACACCAACTTCCATTTCTACCTTGATAGTATAACGCACAATTTCTTCATAGCTACTGAAGTCTCTTATAGCTAATGCCCTTCGAAGATTTGGTTTTAAGCCACTGAAGAATTGATCAACTTTACTTTTGGGTTGGATGATAAATCCAGATGCATACCTTGCAAGCCTTGTAAAATTCGCTTCATATATACCAACAGATTCATCATCCTTGTGCTTTAGTTCAAGAAACTCCTCCATCTTTTTTCGAAGAATACGAGGGAAGTACTTATTGAAAAATAAGTTCTTGAACTCGTCCCATTCCATGGACTCAATTTCATCTATTGGCCTCATATTCTTGATAAGATTCCACCATTGATCAGCATCACCTTCCAAACGATACACTACTAAGATGAATTTATCATGTCCAGAACATTGAAGAACTGAAAATATCTTTTCAGTAGTACTGATCCATTTTTCAGCAACAAGTGGATTAGAAGACCCACTGAAAGAAGGTGGATGTTGCCTCATGAAGGACTCAATAGAATATTGTTCCCTTCTCTGCTCATTTGGAAGTCCAGAATGATTCATAGCTTGTGTAATTATAGAAATAAGATTTTTCACTCCATCTCCCATAACATTTGTTTGTTCAGGAGGACAATCATTGCATTGTCCATTACATTGATTAACACGGTTCATTCGGGTTCTAGCCATCGTCTAAAACCCAAAAAGAATAGTGTGAGAGGAAGAAATCACACTAGGAAAAACAATATAATACATGAGGAGTACCTTCAATATCTAACATCTTGGGTTACCGTAATTCTAGTACTATAACCTGTACTTATAATTAACCTTAGGGACATCCCTAGACATACCTTAGAAATATCTCTAGGGATCTCACTAAAGTTCTCGCATCCTAGTTTCCAAAGGTTGACTAAACCTTTCCTCTGATACCAACTGTAGAGACCCAAAGCTTAACGTACATGAACATTAAATTAATTTTGTGGAATACTTAATACATAACCAAAACAGTAACACAAGGACTGTAATAGTTTAGTGTCTTTGGAAACTTGGAACGTAATCTTCTAATCGTGGTGAAAGATCATCAACATCTCCCATAAAGATCTTCCCCTTTTTTTTCTTACCTAAAACCTTTCTTTATATCCTGAGGAAAAGAAAACATAAAAAGGGTGAGCTCAAATGCTCAGTAAGGGTAAGCATGGATAAAATAAAACATACCATATACATTTGAACCTAAAAACATGAAAATAATGTTTAAACATCAAAAGCTTGAGCAATGACATAAAACATGGAAGTACATATGGCATAGATCATAAAGAAACATTAAGAATGATAAAATATCATGGGAATAAAACATGTAATTGTGGAAACCATTAAGAACATGATATGATTTCCATATTAGCCAATGCATTGCTTCCAAGACCATCTTAGTGGACAAAGTCCCTTTCTGAATCGAGTTCACTCCTCGTTCCAGTCCTGTATTACCGAACCGGTTTAACTTGCCGTTCCAGCCATGTCTATCTCATGAGATATAAATATTTACCCATTGAATTGGAGGGAGATATAGGTCCCACCCATCTCATAGTGAAATCATTCTTACTTGTGCCACAAAATAAACATAAAACATTCATCATAACCCAAAGAATAAAATGGGTTTCATAAACATCATCCCATCATAACATAATCCATATAAAAGAAATGAATAACATTTCATAATAAGAAAAGTGAAAACATTTAAATCATAGAGACATTATACTTAAAACATACACATATGAAATAATTTCATTTTAGATGGAAAATGGTTTTGATAAAACACTTGAAATGAATTTTATGAGGAAAATATCATTTCTTCTTTAAAATCATTTTATTTTCACAAAATGTCATGCATTTTTAAAAGAAAAGGATTTTATTGAAAACAGTAATTAATTATTTTTGAGGAAGCTTCATGAAAATCAAGCTTTATAAAACCGTAAAAATCCGTTCGTTCCGTATAAGTTAAAAAAACATTCTTCTTGTACGTTTGCCGGAAAATTCAAAAAGTACCTCGTACAAAAAACGATAAAAGATTTATTTCATATAATTTACTAAAAACTAACCAAAGGGTAAAATTGGATTTAAAAAATTGTAGGTGGATAGAAACAATATTACATATGGAGGGAACATGGATGTGGATGATAAAATACACCCCAGTAAATACCAAAGTATAAACAATCTCGGATAAAAATGAGATTGTGATATTTCCCCTTACCTTATGTCTGATATGCTTCGTATGTATCCGAACCTCCTGTATAATGATTTAAATAATGTCATTTACTTATTACATAATCATATTCATTGTTATGATATCATATATGGTTCACTTATGACTTTATATTACCCATTCTTTTGTAAATTTCATGTTAAAGTGCGTTTTGGGTAAAATCGTTTCATTTGTCGTCTCTATTTTGACTTGTAATTATTCATATGATTACTTAGATCATGATTACTTAATTACAGAATATAAAACATGATTTATATATAATATATATTCAGAATATACATATATATAATAGATCAGTAAAGGGAAAGAAATACACCGTTCATGGAGACGGTAGGCCGTACGTACGCATGAACGCTGTTTTCGTTTCCTTATTTAGTTGAATGGAATTAAGTAGATGAAATACATATATATACACATAAATCCAGTATCATTATTATTTCATATATTTCATGATTACTTATTATATATACTTTATAATCATTCATGAATGGTTAACGTGGAGAATGAATCTCATCGCGTCGTGGAGACGGTAGCCCGTACGTACGCACGAGCGATGATATCATTATCATGATCATGGAATTGTATTGGAGTGTATGTATACTATTTAAGAATCAATATAACTTTACAATAATCATATATATTTATTATGTACACCATTATACCCATCCAAGTAAGGTGGTGGTGGAAAATAGATTACACCACGACGTGGAGACGGTATTCCGTACGTACGCACGCGCGGTGATTTCGTTTTCTGTAGGATGGATAGATGGTGAAATAGGGTTGTTTAATACATATAATAACATATCAGTATATTATTTATACTGATGTTATTACTTCATAACTAAACAACCTAATAAGAAGAAGTGGAATAAGAAATAAAGTTGAAAGAATCGGTAAGAGACATTACCTCTTCTTTGAAGCGCCTCTTTGAGTCCTCCTCTTAGGGCACTAAAATTGGTATTTGAAGAAGACCAGGACCTCTAGGATGTTTCTAGGGAAGTGGAGAAGAGAATTTTTCAGGGGTTGGCCGATATTGAAGGCTCAAAGTGGTGTGAGGAAGAGAGGGAGGAGGTTCACTTTTATAAGGGAGGAGAGGGGCTCCTTTGGAAAAACTAAAAATATTAATTTATTATAAAGCCAAATTCGGTTTTAAATAGCTCCAAATTGATTTATATCAAAGATATGGTGGGGATGGGTCGAAATCATGTCATCCAATAGAATTTAGGTTCCTATTTTAACCTTATCATTTATATTTAACTTTAAGTTAGATAATTTTACTTTTACCGTGTCTTTTTGTGTTCTTACACTATAAGGTTAATAAACATACTATAACAAGAAAAACGAACACCAAGTTGTTTATTATTAATATATATAACCGTATCTAAGTCATTTTTCCAAACCATAGATTTTTAGGAATAAAATAACAATTAATAATATAATATTTGTTTTAAAAACTATTTTATGTCAATTTTGACACTATTTAGTAATTGATTTTTTTGAAAATCATAACAGAATGATTAGTTCAAAAAAATTACTTAAATCAATACTAAAATGTCATTTTAACCTATAAAATTAGTATAATTCATAAAATATCTCAAATTACATTTATTTGGGTATTTATAACATCAATTATGTCAATATTTCATTAATAAGATAATTACTGCATCATCGTTGTGTCATAAATAAATTGAATTATTTATTGTATAAAAATTACAAATAAAATACCATTATGTAGGAAATATTTTTATCTTTCTAATGAGTATTTATAGTCGAATTTATCTTATGTATAACCCTGTATTAAAAATTATCTACTTATTAAACTATGATTTTAACTATTTTGACCCTTCTTTAAATAAATTAATAATAAATGTCCTAATCTAATCAATGTGGGACTAAATGGTCATATTTTATTCCTAAGGTTGTTTTTGGTCGAATTAAAATTATCCAATAGAATTAGGACATGTGTTAGGTTAATAAAAATATCATTTGTACCCTTAATTACCCAATTTACTTTTAACCGTGGTAAAAAAAAGTAAAAAGTTACTATTCACCAAAAATTATTTTCATCTCATTGAACCACATTTTACTTACTAACATCAACCGTGTCTCTCAGGTTTTTGAAATTCACTCACAGAAGTGGTAAAATTAATTTTTATGAAAAATTCATTTTTTTAACTACCACTTAGTGGTTTCACTATTCATCAAAAAATGAAAGTTTCCAGAAAAATATCAGAAATTAGGCCTAAGCTATATTTGATATTATGAACTCAAAAATGATGTTTATTTTACCAAATTCAAAACATATCAGTTGCATTAATTAATTTAAAAACTAATTCCCGTAGTCAAAACAAATAGCGTGTTCTTAAGAGATAATAACTATCAAAAGATTGACACTTGTTTATGTCTGGTTTAAATGTGAAATTACATCCAATGACCAAAATTGTATTAAATTGTAAAAATATATTCTATATATACTTTAAAGCCACTAAAATTAATAATTTATCTCTATTAATTATTTCTATTAAAAAGGTTGTTTTTAATTAAAATTTAGTAATTTTCACTATTCACCAGAAAATGAAAGTTATCTGAAAAGTACCAAAATTTCACCCTAATCTAATTTTGATATTCCGAATCCAAAAATGAAGTCCATTTTGAAAAATAAAATTTACAAAATTTCAAAAAGTGGTTATTACTATTCATAACGGCTAGTTTTAATAATATTTTAATAGCATATCGTTGTTTAGTGAAACTCGGTATTGCGTACTACACACGCTATCGAGGAAGGTCGCGATTTAATGTAATGCAAGGAAAGTCAAGGATGCATGTTGTGAAAGCTCCTTTTGGTGCGGCGTACAACACAAGACAGAATATTTATCATAAAAACTCGGGGTGTTACAACATCGTCTCATCATGGGCCTACATAATCAGACTCCACCAGCACCATGTTACCTACAAATGATGACTAGCCACAATTGCCACCATCTGATCTACCAAGGTCCATACTAGTCTAATAAAGTCGACCACAGTATCGATCCAATCCTCATCTACCTTAGGGTTTAGATCACCATAGAATCTTAATGATTATTTTGACCTGAACTTGGGAAACATACTACGACAGTACACATTATTTTAACCCTAAACTATTGGAACTATCTGTAACTAAAAAAGCATTAGGTTATCCTTCTATGACACTGATGGTGGATCTACACACTTCTCAATAAAGAAAAATTGATATAGTCCAGCCTATAAGAAAAACATCATTTGGGGGTCCCTAAACCAAGGCCTCATCACTCAATGAATCATTTTCACATTCTTGTAGTGGTACCCTAGTTGGATATCTATGTGGAGGCATTCCAATGGTGATCAGGTCATACCATAGTTAGACGAGCATATACATATGGGGTGCTAACTCAAGATAATTTTCAAAGGACCCAATCTTGTATGAAGCATACACCATTGATCATGACAAAAAATGTCTTGATATGAAGAGTTTAATAGTAGGTAGTCAGAGTCTGGTTGAATTGATATATCTGCTGATGCACCATCACTGAGTTCCATATTCTTAAATCCTCACTCAAAACACTCTAACACCATTTCCCAATGTCCCAAAAAATCATCATCAGGTGTCTAACATTGATCTATGTAAAAAATAGATCTAGCACCTATCTTTCCTGACATGACCCACTATCCCCCCTCAGACCCATTAGAGGTGGGATTGGGGAAGTTCAAGTTTGACCTTTTACAATCTAGGCGGGCCTCGATGGGTCTGGTCGTGAAAGATATATTATTTTAGAGAAATCATACCTTCTCTCTAGTTTCACAACCAAAAAAAAAGGAAAGATCCAGAAAGGCCCACTAATGTGCATGCCCTATATCAACCTTTACTATGAAGCCTACTCCCAATATCCTTTATCACATGATGTTAAACTACATGGTATGTTATTTTAACAAGAACATAAATTATGAAACTCAAAATACATTATATTTGATACTTAGAAACCTTGATACATAGGATCTCAATCCATGGTTCAATCACAGTGCCCCATGGGTCCTAAACACATGATGTTAAAATGAACTTCACTTGGTCATGTGTGGATGACCTTAAAATAACCCCATCAGTTTTTACCACATTATCTAAAAATGTATAACATGTCACGTTAAGTGGAACTAAAAAACATTGGTTTGAATCCCTTTATATGGATGCATAGTAAACGCCTATCATAGTCCTGATCCCAACACCATGACACCTACCACCTCCATGGGTGATAAATTCTAGAGTTCCTACCAATATAGCTTTAAACCATTTTATAATCACCCATTAGAAAAAAAATAGAGAACCTATGACATAAAAATATATATTAATGTTGAATCATGGATTGGATCAAATCACAAGAATAGAGGAAACCAATCACAAGCTAGGATTGGAAAATAATTCATGAACATATATTAAATTTATTACTCAAAGTAGTAAATAATTACCCCCCTAACGGTTGACATGAGCCCAACCTCCCATTCAATCAACTAATGAAACACCCAAATCATCTCAAGTATACTCCCAGTAACTACCAACCATTGAAAAGTAGGTCTGCATTAACTCCAAAAAATGTGTGTATAGATAAAATTAGAAGTGTAATGAGTGATGTGAAATCATTTAGCTACATGTGGATGAATTATATCAAGCATTAGACATTATGTTTCACCCAATATATGCCAAACAAAATGAGTGCAATGACACATCAGAAAAAAAGTGTATAAAAATATTCAAATAGAATATTGAATCATTTTTTCAATATGAAAACAAGAATTTTTAAATTAAATTAATTATTGAGTGAAAATTATAAATTCTTGAAAAAAATATCTTTTTGAGAAAAGATTTTATTTAAAATTTTATTTTACCTTATTATTTATATGAAAAGTAATTTGATATTAGAAATGGTTGTAAGAAATAATTATTTTCAATGGTTACATGTTACACTTATAGTACAATGCTAACGATATGATTTTAATGAATAAATTACTATTATAACGGCACTATTTAAATAAATAATAAATATAGAAAATAAAGATATCATAGAATCATGAATTTTTTAAAAGGTATTTTATATATCTATTTTAATAAATAAATAGTATTTTATGAAATGTATATAAAATTTTATTATGATACATGGAATAATAAATAATTTTTATTAATATTAAATATATGGATACATAGTAAGTGTTATGAAAAAATATAATAATATAATATATTAGGAATTATAAAATCATGATTTCAAGATAAGCAATATTTTATTACAATTAAAATTATTTATTATTATTTTCTATATTTTCATTATTACTTTTAATTTATAATTTTATTCTTAAGTATGAAAATATTTAATCTCTACTGGTCAATATTTCCATCATGAACATAATGGTTTTACCTAAAAATAAAATGAAAATGTTTTTAAAATAATATATACCCAATGGTTCTGAATGTAATATATAATGCATATACCTTCCTATTTTCTTCACTCTAATGATAAAAACATATATATTAATGTCTTAATATATTTATTACTATGTACCATGTTTTTTATAACAATTCAATTTCTTAGTGTTTATGAGTTATGATACATTTACATAAATTTATTATCCACTGTTATGTATAATATCTTCTACCAATTTGTAACATTGTATTATAGATAAATAAAACAATGATTATTTGAAAATGAAATTCAAATAATGAAATTTATATTTTGAAGGTAACAATTTTCATCATTTATAATAATTTTCATAGTCTTTATCATTATATAAGACCATGTTTTTTCTATCCATTATTTATAAAATTTAATTTTTTTAATTTCTCAGTTCAAATAAAACATTGTTAGGGTACATCATTTCTGTTTAATTTATTTAAAAAAACAATGAAATCATATCCGTGTTATCAAACACATATATTTATCTATTTAAATAATTTATCATCAACAGTAGAATAAAATTTATTATGATAGATATAAATTGTAAAGGGAAAAAATAATCAAAATATACATATAGAAAACATGGGTTATCACATTATCCATCCCTCAATTAAATGACACCCTACCAATTTTTTCATAATAATTATGATATTTTTTTAAAATGTTTATCACATGTTGGATTCATTTTAAGATTTATTATTATTTTTCTACCTATCTTCACTGTACAAAATATCAATGGTTAAACTAATTATATTCATATTATTATATTAATTACCATGAATAAAATGGAATGATTAACCCAATAATTTGATAGTTGTTATAAATAACCTACTTCTCTAAGATTAAATAATTTTCATATGGTTTTCCTTCTGAAATTTCATGAATAACAGCCTAATTCCAAAAAATAACCAAACATTGTACTTAAACCTAATGAAGATACACAGACATAGACTCTCAAATCTATTTATATAAATAAATACATATATTAAAAGCATGAAATTTATTTCATTTTAAGCCATACAAAATCATTATGTTTATTTTTTATGGAACTAAGGAATAATACATAAAAAATAATACATAAAGATCAATATTAGACATATATTGGATATATCCTTAAATCAATAGTCCATTTATCCATAAAACTATACTTATTGTCTTAGGTATTTGGGAAACATAAGAAATGTTTGAGGTCAGACTCTCATTAAGGGAAACAAAAATCATTGTATCATGGTTAGGAAGATACATCCATTAATCCTAGAATAATCATAATACAAGATAATAATCATGTATCATATGTAAATAATGATACACATGTAATGATTGTAAATTGGAACATCATAAACATGTGGTCGAAGATCAAAGATGACATGTCTATCCCCTAAAGTCATGTATGAATGGTTTCAATTGAGAGGCTACCTACCATTACCATGGCATCTTAATTATGTAAATTACATAGTATCCCGATGACCCCTATGAAAATGCTACCATCTAAGGTCACAATTTTATAATATTTCCATTTACAATTTATCTTTATGGTCATTATGATAAGGATGCCTAACAAGTCATTGTAGGACCCCGGGACACCCTGAGAGGGGAGGGGTGAATCTGGGTGTCAACTATTCTTTTAAACTGATGGATCTTGTTCCCACATTTGTAGGAACTAGTTAAATCTATATGATGGATGTGATCAGCAATCAAACATTCACATGAAATTTGATGACACAAAACATTTTACTTGGTTCAACACTAAGGGCTATGTTCAAGGAGCATACGCCAACATGTTGTCAGTCGTACCGAATTCCACTATTCTTCACTAGTTGTGAATTACAATTGTTCGGGAAAAATCACTCTATCCTTGGCTCACTACATTTTATAAATGTTCAAGGATAGCCTGATGCATCCCTCGGGTCACTCTTGTTGACTCCCTTGGGCTCACTGCCATCAGGGAAGTCCCAATTAGATTATAGACAAGAAGGTCTCTTGAACACACTGAACCATTGAACATGATAATCAGAATGTGCAAACAAGTTACACTAATGATTACATGAAGCACCTACCCTTTGCGAAGAAGTTCTCACTTTCATGTGAAATAAATGATTTTCATGCGGAAAAATATTTCGCTCAACATCCCCTTTACGCACAACTTTAAATTTTTATCAGACCCTCCACTTTTACATGCAAATTCATCTTTTTCGTGCTGAAATAAATTTTTCATAAAACCTCAAATTTTACACACAACTTATACTTTTTCACGAAACTTCATTTTTTCCATACAATCTGGCTTTTTCGCACAGCTCAGACTTTTTTGCACAGCTCGGAGTTTTCTACTTGAATCCCTTTACGCGAACCTTTTACACGAATCAACCCTCATATCTTCTCCAAGTCTTCAACTGTAATAAATGATGGAGGTAACCTCTTATTTATAGGCATCTATGACCCCTGAGCGTAAAACCCATCAAGGCATGAAAAATGTCTCATTTGGTGTGGAATATATTTCACACATGAATAGCTTTTCGTGCACATCTTCATGTTTTTCGTGCAACCCATGCCATTACCATTTTATGACATTCGGATTCTGAAACACCTCTTGCGCAAAAAATCGCTCTCCACTATTTCGTGTACCACACCGTTTTTCACACACCACGCTGTTTTTTAAACAAACCTCCCCTATTTTGCGCACCACTTCCTCTTTACATGCAACTCATTTTGTGAACAACCTATGTCTTCATATTTCGATTTTTAGGTCTAAAAATTTGGAAAACATAGGAGAACAGTGCCACCTTTAATACTGTTTTCTTCTTGATCTATATGATCACATTACTGATGCACATTCTGAACATCCACTAAGGATTTACAACAAACACAAACCATACTCCAATTCATACCTAGAATGACTATGGTTCCAACAGTCATGGTACCATAATGAGGTTATTTACATATAATCATAATAGAACATATGAAAGGGTCAACCATTAATTCCAAAAAAAACATAATCATGGATTTTCATCGTATCATTGCCGCCAAAATGAAAATTCATCCTTCCAATGTCACAATAACACAATAATGTAATTCAGATAGAATTTCATGAGTTGAAACATTACCCAATGCATTTGAGATATTTTTATCTAGACCCAACTATATAATAAAATGTATAGTATACATTTAATAAATTAAAATACATAAACTTATGATAGCATAAACATAAAAATTTCATAATGTATATCGACATTTGATATTAACCCAAGAGTATGTAAGGATAGTTTTAATCTTGAAAATTCACATTCAAAGGATAATAATGTATCTTAGGTGAATAAACATTAATAAAATTATGAATTTATTAGGTATTCATTATGCATAGTATATTATTAAATAAACCTCAACATCATGGCTCTAAAAGGGTCATATAAATGGATATTTATTGCATCATTTAAGTATATCATCACAAAAGGAGAATCCAAAGAATTGGTTCTATTGGGACCCTTTTCCAGAATTCACATTATATGAGATCTTTCTAAAGAAACATACAAAAGTTATGTGACCCCCTAAATGAACCATAATTAATCATTACACTATATTCTCTTTATATCCCTCTATAAGGGAACATAAAGATTATAAGTAAAAATGTTTTTCTTATGATTCAAGTATATAGGAAGGAATTGATGGAAAATAATATAATACTGAATGGTTGACAAAAAGGAATTATAAAGGTAGTTTTGGAATAATTCCTTAAAATATATTTCATTTCCACAGCTTGACAGATGTTCATGAACTTGGTAAATACAACTAGATTCAATAGAATATTTAGACATGGTAACGACTTAGGATAAAAGAATACTGGGTATAAATGGATAACATAGCTTTGATCATATAAAAAAGGATGATAATATACCACATATATACATTATTATATAATCAATGTAAAACCAATATTTTAAAATAATTATTAAAAACTCACAATATAAAATGAAATATAAATGAATAGAAATATTTGACTTTGACAAGGTAAGGATTTTGAAATAGAGTATAAAAAGTTGTATTGAATGATATCTCATTGATAAAATATTCAATATATGATACCAATTTATAAAACTAATAATGGAATTATGTGGAGAATTATTTTAATCTAATTAAAAAAACGTTTCATTTGGAATGAAAATAAGGGGATTAGGAATTTTTCATTTCGGTATGGTGATGAATTAAGACATGGGTAAAATGAGAGTGTATGAATTACCTCTCATGAAAATAATTAAATTGATGATAATATACTAGATTATAATAATTTAAAATATATTATAACAAAATAATTATGTTGTGAAAATGATTATAGAGCAATAAGTCTCCATACATTGTCATGCTAACGAATTAATAAAGGTTATTAATGAGATATTTAAAATAAAAGAATGATTATATACATAAAAAATAAGTATATAATAAAATTTAAAAAAATTTATATATATTAATAAAATAAATTTTTTATAAAATTGGGATCGATTAGGAATACTTGTCGAACATAAACTTCATATCTTAGAAATGGTTGTTCACACCTGAAAAACAATTCACTATTGAAGAGTTAGATATGGAAGATACTCTTCTGATTACCTATAATGTGAAAATTCAACATTATTATGTGAATAATTAAGAATATGGGGTGGATATTTATAATTTTGGTGAGTTTAATTCAATGGAATTAATTATTCATTATTTATTATTCCATTATCTCAAGGGCTCCACTATACCCATAGTACCCCATAAGCCCCATGAATTCTTTAATATAATTACTAGTGTCAATATTAGTCCAATAGAACTAAATTATTTTATTTGGTTCATGATTTCATATATATGATGTCATATTCACTATATTTTACCATATTTCACCATTGTTACCATACAATACTATTTTTACCAAAAATCACTAAATCTCACCACTAGTATATTTTGATATAACGATTCTAAATATTTAAGCTATTTTATAAAATTAATACTATAAATATGGTAAATAAATATTTTAAAAATATTCACGTGAGAAAATATTTTGTGAAATAAATACTTTTTACAACATGTGCATTTTATTCTAATGACCAAATTATTTTCCAAATGAAAAAATTAACTAAGTATAATTACAATGTTATGATAATAAGACACCATATATGAAAAAATAATTTCACAATAAAAAAATAAATACTTTATAAAATATTATTTTAGTAAAAAATATGATATTTAATTTATAAAATAAATGTATTTGAGTATGAAAACATGCACCTATATTGTTGAATTATTTTATAAATATGAAAAAATAATAATTTAAAGAATAAATTAAATATTGAGAAAAAATTTAAAATACTTCATAAAATATTCTAATAGAGTGAAATTATTATTTTACAATTTATTTTATCTTATTATTTACATGGAAAGTCATTTAACATTAAAAATGTATATAACAAATTACTTTCAAAAATTAAAAGTTACAAAAATTAGATTATAATAACTATATTTCTATTATAATTCAGATATATTAATAATACAATCAATATAACATATACAGATGTCATATAATTATGAATTTGATGAATTTTTTTAAAATACTGATTTTAATATATAAAAAGTGTTTTGTGAAATATATATATATATATATATATATATAAACATTATTATTCATGGAATAATAAATAATATTTATTCTTATTAAATATCTAGATACATTATAAATTTTATTAAAACATATAATAATATGATATATAAGGAATTATTGAATCATGATTTCATTATATGAGAAAATATTTTACTATTAAAATGGTTAACTATTATTTATAGAATTTCAGTATTACTTTTTATTTATAATTATATTTTATGTATTAATATATATTATTTTTAAAATAATCAATATTTAAAACTGGAACATAATGTTTTACCTAAAAATCCAAAAACAATCATTTCAATATAATATATATGCAATAGTCATGAAAGTAATATATAACTCATATACCTCCCTATTTTCTTCATTCCAATGATTAAAAATATATATTCATTTCTAATTATACTATTTCAATGTACTATTTTACTTTTAATAATAATAGTTTTTAAGTTTTATGATTAATGATATATGTACATGAATTTATTATTCAATTTTGTGTATAATATCAACCATTATCATCTATTATTATACTACAGAGTAATAATAGAATGATTATTTCATGATATGATATATATGATGAAATTTCTATTTTATAACTAATAGTTTTTAGCATTTATAATAATGATTATAGTCATGATTTCATAAAATTACATTATATTTATATCTCTCAATAATATCATTTACATTACTTAACTTGTTATATTAATTTAAATATGGCGAGTGTGTATTATTTATTTTTACTTTATTATAACATAATATGGAAATCATGTTTATTTAAATATAATAAATTATTTTTATATAGAAATAATCTATTATAAAAAGTAATATTAAACTTACGATGGAATTTTTTTAGAGGAATTATAAATTTGAAAAATAAACACACTATGAATCTTGGTCGTTGTATGATTAAAACATTAAAAAGTTTCAAATCTAACATATTTGATATGAACATAATCTATATATAAAAACAAGAATATTAAGAGGATAATTATATTAATTTATATTTATAAAATAGTCTTTATAGATTCAATTAAATCCTAATTAAATATTTTTTTACAATTAAAGTTGTCTGATTTTAAAATTTTGATGATAGGTGAGATAAATTTATTCTTTGGTTTGAATGTGATGCAATGAAAGAATGGGAGTTTTCTTTCATAATTTAATATTAAAAATAAGTACTCTAAATATTTGTAAAAAATGATTCAATGGATATATAAATATTTTATTTTACCCATATTAATTTTAAAGGTATATGAGTGGTAATGATCTCAATGTGATTTAATATTGAAAAACAATTTGATGCCTATTGTACTTGGCAACAAAAACTCCAAACATTGTTTTTTATACTGGTCGAGCCACATAACCACAAAGTTATCCAAAAGAAAGAAACATTATAAATGTGTAAATAATTTTATGGATATCATATGAATATTTAATTTCATATTTTTTATAGTGTAACGTTACAATAATAGTTATTATAATTTATTGATGTGGATTGGGATAGTTTAGCAGTGATAACAAAATTCAACATTAGGTGGTTCATTTAATCTCATAGACATTTTTATTTATTATATTGGAACTAAATAATATTCCACCTTATTGAGAACTATGTAAGTTGAATACATCAATGATACTCAAGATTGTTCACAAATATTAAGGAGGAAACATCAGATTGATGATATTGGAGTTGATGTGAAATATCATGTTTCAATCAATTGTGATAACCTGAATGATGTTAATTGTAGGAAAAATTACATAGAAATAAAATAACACATTATAAAGAATAAAGATTAGAATGTGATTGTGAGAATGAAGTATATCTATATATAAAGTCAAATTATAGAAATCTTGAAAAATAAACTACCTAAGGAATTGTTTTAGAGGAACTAGTTGTCTCTTTGAGTTCAACCATCTATATCCACATGTTTTTTAGAGAATGGATCACACTCCCATTAAAAGATTTTTTTTCGACGTTTTAAGTCATTTTTTTCTAAATAAGTTATGTCATATATAATTTGTTCATGTCTAGGTATAATATCTCTCATGGATTTATTTATTGAGTAACTTATTCACTTTTACAAACTTTTAAAGAAGAAATATCATAATTTTTTTACATAGGGGGAGATATTATCAATATCATTTAGAGGGTAAGAGTTATTCATAAGAGATAATACCATGAGATAATGTTGTTGATAATGGTGGAGGGTGTCATCCCATTTTGACATAGGCTGGTGTATTGTTTGAACCAAAAAAGGATAATGGGTTTTAGGCTCTAACTATAGGGGTTAAAACATTACCTAAATTTCAAATGTCAAGTATTAGTCTCTATTATTTATTGATTAAGTGGAACGTGAAACTCTAAAGGTATATTCTAAAGAAATATTTTATTTTATGGTTTAATCATAATATAAGACTCTCAGGGAACATCTATATGATCTATTTCATTTTATGGGTATATGAAAAACCCTCTTATCTTTTATAAGGGTAGTATAACCCCATGAAACACACAATATGTGAAATGTTAAATTGATGAAAACTATAAAAAATAGTGAAATAATAGAACTATTAAAGTAATTAATGATAGTTGATGAAGGTTTTTGGCATTTGGAAGAGGTAGTTCTTAGTCCCATCTTGATGAAGACAATCTAGTATGGAAAAATCAAAAAAATATAAAAAATAAAGTGTGAATGACATAGATATAACATTAAATTTTTTAAATATTATCAAATAATGTATCTCCTTCCGTGTATATATAATTCTCTATTCACACAACCACTATTTAGCGATGTTAAATTGAATGAGTATTAAAAACCTTAATCGCTTATTTTAAATACTATAAACCAACATCGTAGATGAAATGATTAAATCTTTATGTGTATTTTACATTAAACTCCACATAACATCGTAATGATATAGCTGTAAAACATAATAATAGTAATTAAAATACAAAAATATAAAACATAATAAATACTCCCATAAATCAACTTCACTTGAAGGATTTTAAATAATCCCTAATATGGAATGCGATTAATTAATTTTGGACTTACAAACAATTTGAATTTAAAACATTTAATAAGACATAAGAATAAACTAATTCAAATTAACGATTCTCACAATATGAATTCTATCCATGGATTCCAACATAACATTTCAATCTCCAATAGTCAGTTTAACTTCATTAGATGTTGACCACAGTCTTCAATATGGAGCAGTGAACTCAAGTTATCCATTTTTCTTATTGATTTTGAAATATAGATATAACCATTAAAAACATCAAAATTCCACATTGATAGTTTTACATAGGTCATTTCCTATGAACTACTATAATTTTATCTGTGTAATGGTGTTCACACATGGCTATTTAGAGTGTATATTTGATATACTATGCAAAATACCATGAAATTTCAAAACACCTAACACTATGATAATTTTAAGTTATCTCTTTCCCAAAGGTAGATCTCTAGTACAAAATTAATTTCATTATAGTGTTTTTTTAACATTTTTACTATTTTGACAACTAATATGTTTTTTCATTATACATTATCAAGATGAACTCCATATCCTTTACAATTGTAGCTACTCACACCCCATTTATTATTGGGAAAATTCCAAAATGAAACACAGATTTCTATGGCATGGTTTAAAATCTATGACTATTTTGGGTGACAAACCATGCATGAATCTATTTGATATTTATTAGATTATAAACATAAATTTTCTAACATATTTTTCAATGATTCTATAAAAAAATATGATTTTTTAAAAAATAAAATAATTAAAGAAATTAATATGAATATGAATAAAATCAAAATAATTGATTAACTAAAAAAATAAAGCATGATAAAAATAAAAAATTCCATATAAGTCTTTTTCAAGATTATTTCATTCTATATAAGGGTATTTCTATGTTGGGGTAAGCCTATGAGAATATACTTCCTTGTGAATTTAAATTAATTTTTTTATGATACATAGTTGTAATTTGAAACATACCACATAAAGAAACAATGCATCATTCTATGTAAAGGTAATATTTGATGGGCATTATGATCTTTTTATAGGTAACACTTCCTTTTTACTAGATTTTTAAATGTTTTATATAGGCCACATAAAGGTAATATGAATATGAACTATGAAATCGTAAGCTAAATGAGTTATGTAAAGGAAAATATCATTCTATGAAATGGTAAACTATAAATCTGTTATGGTACCTAAAGATAAACTAAAATACAACATAAAGGTAAATAAAAACATAGAAAAATTTATTTTACACAAAATATAATTAATATAAAAATAATAATAAATAATATAAATAGATAATGAATAATGAAAGAACATTAATTTTTTAAATTAACAATTAATTAAATTTTTTTATTTTATTTTATAATTAATTCAAACATCAAGCACAGATAAATCGTGTTTTAAAAATTCTATGATAAATTGTAATTATCTAATATAAAATTTAAAAATTAATTTAAGATAGTTTATATTATCAAAACATATTTAATGAATTTTTTTAAGGGAACACTTTAATAATATTATCATTGAAATGTTTTTTTGGAAAAGGTATAATGAGTCCTTCCAATTTTTAAAATGGGGATAAATTTTCTTGACATGATTTTGAAGGATTATGGGAGAGTATGAAAAAAACTCAGGTTTGATGAAATTTTTGATGATCATCACCATAAAAAACGAAATATCTTTATGGGTTGGCATCATTTCATTGTAAATAAGTTATTTTTATTATTATTTAAGGTTTTTTATTATATATAAAAAGTAGTTGATAGATAATATGGGATGTATTTCAGAAATTGGTTATTGAAAAATTGTCATCAGAAATTTTTTATGTGGTTCACTTGGTTCATGATGAAATGTGTAGTCTAAATATAATTATTAAGATTGATGAAGTGTTTTATTGATTATATTTTTATTAAAACATTGTTTCTAATACTGACCACATATCCTGGGGGATTAAATTGAATGATGAGTGGATTGATTAATACACATTCTAATGATATAATTTACTTTAAAAATAATTTTTTATGAGTCAGATTGAGTGAATTTAAGTGTTGTACTATTATCAAAAAACACAAATGGGGTTATTTTTATTAGTGATAATTATATGTTTAGTTTGTGTTTTTTGGAATATAATGGTTGTAATTTTTAAAATAATCCTTGATTAATGATGTATCTACGTTATTTATTATAAAATATTTTATATATTTTCTAGCTTGAATGATTTTAATCATGCTATAATAGTGTATATTTTTCCATGAATTGTGTAATCCATGTCATATTGCATAATTGAATCATTTCATGATTCTATGTTTCATCTATGTTTGGGGTAGGTTGTGTCTCGAAATATGAAGAAGATAGATCTTTCTATAATAGGTCTATTCATATTATTTTGGAGAATTACGGATTGTGAGTAGAGTTCTACATTGAAATGATGAAATTTATATCATGGGGAGAAGATTATATGGTAATGAATAGATTATGAAAATTTAGTACAACTATATATAATAACCATTTCATCATGGTGAGAATATTGTTCCATAATGGTATTTTTTAGATATATTTTAAAAAGGATGTCATACTATAAATATCTGAGTCCAAATCTATTAACATTGTGTCTTTTATAATAGGATGGCATTGCCTTATTATGGTGGTCATCACATATGAAGATGTCATGTTTAGAAGATTTTAATGTTTTAAATTTAAAATATTTTAGGTTATAACCTATGACTCAAATGAAAATTTATTGAACAGAATTTTTAATAAAAAATTGCTTAAATATTCCAATAAAATAAAATTAGAATTGAAGGAATTAGCATTGGGAAGCATAGAGACTTTCTTGTGAAAATTTGATAATACATCACCCAACCAAAATGGTGAAAGAGATTATAGATATGAGCATTCATTGATAGAGGATGCATTATATACTTTTTATAGAATGAAAATAATGAGATCTGGTAATTTATCTCACTGCAAGTTCATAGAGGTTCATTAATTGGATGAAGAATGAGTATACTTCTAATTTATCTTGGTGTAATAAAATTATTGTATCATAGATGATCAAGGTGTATCATGTAGGAACATTATATTCCTTTTTATTTATGAGATTTATGAGTTATCAAAGTTTTATGATGGTTTGTAATCTATAGTGTTAGTGAAAATTCCTTGAATTTTTAGAAAACTTGTAGCACACTTAGTGGATTTTTGGTACACTATCACATTTCTAAGTGTATTCTCTTTATAGCTATCCCGATGCGAGTGATCGATGTAAAATAATTTATGTATCTCTTTTATGTTTTACATACTTTATATTCAATATAAGGGAAAGAATATATTATTTATCAACCTTGATTCAAGATTATTAGGAAATATTGTTTCGAATTTATATACCATGACTCACCTCCCCTATCAGGGTATCTTTATTTTTTGGGTCCAATGATCTGGCTAAAAAATTATTCATAACTTCTCTATTGATCACACATTTATCAATTTTATTATTCATGTAATTTTTTTAAAAAAATATATTAATATTCATGACAAACATGGAATGGTTAAAATTGTTTTTACATATTTTTGAGGTTTGATTCTTCAATTACTACATGAGAACTAATGAAATGATCACATATAAATAACAAATAATGCAACCAAGTAAAAATTCAATTCTATAGTATGGTGGAGAATGAATAGTTTCAAATTCTCTAGATTAATTAAATATAATTAATTGAAAAATAAAAACATGATTACCAATCAAATACCACATAAAATCGATCAAATTATCATTATTACTTGATCAAAATAAGTTTAAAACAATTTCATTTATAGAAAATATTAATGAATAATAAAATAATAAGATGAAGGAGAATATGAAGAAAGATAATGAGTTTCTTCTCTTGAGTGGGAAGAATTTTTTATAGTATAATAAAAACAAGTAGTAATAAAATTATTCCACTTAGGGGAATAGAGGTAAATAATATCGTGACCATTGTATACAAATAATAAAAATATCCATGCGTATGAACCTCCATAATAATTTACATCTATAACTGATTCATTTTTGAATTGATATTCATTTATAAAATCCTTGATTCTCTAAACATATGTTGGAATCTCCAGAGTCACATCAATTCGAGTGTTCTGTGAGAATTCTAGTATTAATATATATTGTCTAAATTTTATTAATGTTTGGATGGATATTTTATATTTTGGTCAAGAATTAAATGATAGGTATATTGTTGACTTCAGTGGGATGGATTTAAAATTGGAATAATGAGATCCTTATTGGAGTTAAGGAAATATTTCATGCAACTGGAATGAAACTAATCTTAGTCACGTGGTTTTGAATCATGGGTCTATATGGAGGGTTCTACCCATGAGAAATTTTTGAAGGATGGACGTGGCTAGAAGAGGTAAATGTCTAGTATTATTACAAGGGGAATTTTTTGGTGTGTGCCAAGCTACTATGGGTTTCATTTGGTCTAGTTTTGACTTGTCATCTAAGGGAATCTTTGTTAAGCTTGAAAACAGGTAATGAGAGGGTCACTATAAGTGTGTTAATAATTGTTAGATGTAGGTATATATGTTTGTGTATATAATACATAAAACCTATATTATAGAAGTGGCCCATATCTTATAATTCCAAATATATGATTAATAATTGTATAGATGTAGGACTGGACTGGCTGGTCTTCAAGGATGAAATGATCGGGATCTATCTAGTGGGGTTTATAGATGGTTCTTACAAGTGGTATGGAAGGTTATATGTGGTTTACCTTGAGTATTTTCTATAGAATTGAATCATTTTTAATTATGGATGCATTGGATTGGTGTTATGAAGGTCATTTATCATGGGTCATGATGTGACTTAGTTTTTATAGTACAAAACTTTGGAATATTTTAAATAATATTTTATTAATAGGATACTGATCCATTTTCATAAAAATGAATCACAAATTCCTAGAAATAATATATTAAAAATAATATATTTTATATTTATTCCATGTGCTTGTGATCACAAGAAAGTAAAATTTCCCACTAAATATAGAATCAATTGTAGAAATAGGCCCCACATATGGATCTAGAAAATTGGGTTTACAATAGGGGTGGTTTAAATTTGGCTTGTATCTTGACTCCTCAGCCAGTGACATCACTGATGTAATTAATTAATTAATTAAATTAATTGATTGATTAATTTACTATATCAACTAACCCTAAATTATTTATTCTAACCCAACATAGGCTTTATCACTAAGATTATCCATTATAAACTATAGCTCTAGAAAGATAGGTAGGGTGAGGGAGATTGTGGGAGAATAAGATATCTGGGAGAGTAGATGAACAGATTAATTGAAAATGATTTCTCTTAAAGTTAGAATAGATTAAATATTCACCAAATAATGACATAATAAATATGTAGGAATCATTATTTAAATTTATTAATCCATTATATCTGATTTTCAAGATAATAATAATAATCTAGAGTATTCTTCACAAACACAAGTCCAAATTAAATAAATAAATTATTTGTTTTAAAGAATTTCGTTTTTTCACCTTGTATTATTTTTCAATGGTTAATCTATTCCCAATGATCTATGGATGAGATTCACATAGATCACTAAAAATTTATTTTATGATTTTTCTTCATCGTTTGGTCTTTTTTTCCCTTCACATGTTCAATGATTGACTTCTTTATGGATTTTTTTGATTTTTTCCCTAATCAGTGAATTATCAATATTAGGGATTCTGGGAAATTGATTTTAGCTTGGAAAATAAGAATGATGAAATTGAGAAGATTAATGAGAGATGGATGATTATGAAGTAATTAAATACTATATGTTATAAATGTTCGGAAAAATACAGGGAATAATTAAAAAAATTTAATATATTTTGGGTTATATTTCTAAAGAAGGATGAAAAGAAAAGTCTCAACAAAAGTGAAACAATGATGAATGATTCCATTGGTGGTGTTTTAGAAATAATAAAATGAAAAATCAATGATGGATATGTTATTGTAAGAAATTTTCTTAAATTTATAATGAATACATAATGATATGTAATATAATTATGATCAACACACCATGTTTATCCTTGGAAGTGGAAGTTAAGGTTTTAGTACTAGATAAATATTGCACAGCCGTTACTTTATAAGTACACAACTTGCAGTCATAAGTCCTTGAGATCATAATGTACCTAGATTATATGACCAAGTGATAATCTTTCCCCACATTAAGTGTAGTGAAGGGTCACATATCATGTACCTTAGTATCCACATTGCGAAGGATGTAGTGATACCTGAAAAGTACCTATGTGTGTCCCCCACATCATGTACACCATTAAAAAATTCATATAGGTTAACCCATCCATTCCATTTAAATATAAATACATAATCAGAATTTAATAGAGGTATTTCATGTCATGTACCCCCAATTTACATGTTGTGAACCTTTTAAGACCTGGACATGTTTTCATCTTCTTTCCTTAGAATCATATTTTGACATGTGAGTAGCCCATATCTAGAATTTCATCCATATAGAACACAATGTTTTATCCATATTCAATGTCAAAGGTGGAATGAACGATGATTCAGGTAGTTTAGTTTAATAATCATTACCGGGACAATGATGGGGATCATTATTGATGATTAGAGTAGACATGGAGTCATGAAATACCATAGCAGTGACATAGTGATAAAGTGAAGGTCCCATAAATTCATCCTAGAGTTTTATATTCCTTTATTTTTTTGGGGATTGATTCCTCTATCATTAGAGTTAGATACTCCCTCATTTAATATAATATAATCTACGAGGTATGGGTCCTCCAATGATATTGGTTAATCCATTTTCCCATACTTACCTTTGAGAGTCATAGGTCCCCAATTACAGTTTTAGGAGGTGATGTGGGTTGTGAAGATGGGTAGATTAGTTTATTGAGATGATTTTTGGAGTTATTTTTCTTTTATATATAGTATGTGTAGAGCAGGAATCTCTTCAATATCTTTAGTGTAATAATTATAATAATATCTGAGTTTTTTCCTATAATCATGGTTTCAAGATGATTGGACCTCTTATATACCCTTAACTATTTTTGGGGAATTCTCTTGGTTATGTATATACTAACCTCCACATGGTTATTTATCCAACATTTTTCGTGTATTATTTATATTATGAGTAGTTCAATGGTTACCTCATTGGAAACTTTATCGATGTAGTCAGAGCTTATTAGTTCTCAGAGGTGACAAGAATAGGTGGTGTTTGTGATATGAGTAGGGAATTAGGGGATATTCATTTTCATTCTAGTGGTATTAGGATGGTTCTACTCTGGGCCTTTAGGCCTTGTTTTACCCCTTTATATATATTGTAGTAATTAGTTTTATTTTCCACGTGTTTTTATATTCTATGTAGAGATATCTATCTATGAACAAGTGAATTGGTCTATAACCTCCAATAACATGTGATATTCATAATTAGTGTAATTTAGTAGGCCCTAGACTATTTGTGGTGGGATTAGGGTGGTACACCCAGCTTATCACCAATCCAGGTGGGGTCCTGGTGGGTCACATCTTTTCATAGTGGTATCAATGTGGGACTATCATCAATATAGTGTTTGAAATTAGGCATTATCTGATGATTTATTTGGAATCTTAGGGAAACGGTGTTAAGGGTACTTGAGTTTTAATTTTATACCCAGTAACCCAATGTTCGTATTGTGGTTGAAATCTCTATTCACCTAGACTCTAATAATGTTCTTTTTAACTCAGGATTACTATGTAACATGATTTAGGGATTAAAAAAATTGTACACACATCATGTAGGGATTAGTCCTTAATTTTATACGCCTTTATCAAATAATCACCACAAATATGATTTATTGTTTCGGGTTTATCCTATAATTATGGTATTTTTATACACTTATATCTTCTCAAATAAAACACATTATCCAGTCTGTTTTGAAAATTATTATACACTTAACTTTTTTTGAGAAAACATAAATACTTAGTTTGAGTTCTATTTTTGTAGACTTAATATTTATTTATATGTTTTAATGAAAAGAATAAAACAATTTAAATACCATAACATGATAAATCGCATCGATGGAATAATAAATTATTCATCAAAATATTGATTTAATCTCATTGAAAGATAGTGTACCTTCTAATGTAATTAAATTTTAACCTGAAGATTTCATCATATGACCATGGAAGTTTGTTACAATAAATTCAATAAATTAGAATAATTATTTAAGGGAAAACATTTAAACCAATTTAATACATCAATTTTTTTCTGCATAATATCAATGATGTTGATAGGTTTGTCTATATTTATTTTCATTCTCTTTTTTAATAGATACAATTTTGTGTAGTTTCCCATTAAATCTATTAGTTTTATTTTTATAATTCATTAGGTTTTTATATTCATGATCGATAATACTCAAGTGATTAATCCTCTACTTCCTATTATTTTGATTGATGAGGGTTTAGGGCTTGGACTCTAAAAATTCCAAATATTTTTTTTATGATAACCATGATACATGGAATTTCTATTGATCATGGATAAATAAAATTCAGGATAAAAGCTAGAGCAACCCATTTTTATCTTTGGACAAAGAATTTATTGGTGTAGAACTTGTTACAACCATCTATCTTAGTTAAATATGTTCTGGTATTTTGAATTTACTAATACCTTGGTTCTAGTATACTGATCAACATTACTCCTTGGTTTAAAAATAATGACTTCTTATAATTAAACTATTTGGTAATAATATAGTTTAATGGAACTATGAATTGTTATACTTAACTCCATGAATTTTTTATTTAAAATATTATTTTTTATATTCTTATTGTATTTTATTTTTTTATTATATAGTTGTTTAACTTATATATTTACTTCCACTATGTTTACCACTTTTTAACATGTATATTTACTTGCTTTTTTACTTTGATTTGATCATAACATATATCATCAAATCAAATGATTACTTAAGTAGTATATAAAAATTATATGTCATATTTTAAATATAATTTACCCGCTCTTATAACCAATATTTCATTTACCTTTAAAAAAAGTTTGTTACCATTGCTAGTCACTTCATTTTTTACGATCCTAACATTTAGTATTAGAGATAGTTTATTAACATCAAAGATAGACTAGACATTTATAAAAATATCTATAATTATATATTTTATGTCTTTTTATTGGAAGTTATATTAGTTTCCTTATATTAACATATAGAATATGAATGTTTCTTTGATTATCTTCATTAGGATACCAATCAAAACATAAGATAATTTGAATATACGAAGACCGCCATTATTTTATTTTGATTATTATGAATACTAGTGACATAGAATGAAGTCCTTTATTATCAAAACTGGTGTGGATCAATTTTTGAAGCAAAAAATAACCAAATAAAAAAAAATAAATTTATGGGTTTATAATACGGGGAATATTGAATATAAAACCAATTAAAAAGTTTTAATGAATTTTTTAAGATTAATGATACATAACATATACATCCAGGTGTAATTATGTGAGTCGGGGAATGAAATTTGCACAAATATATAGATTAATCAATTCCATACAACTAATGTTTATAAAGAAAAAGAGTTATGAACATGCTATGTAAAAAAATTGAAGGTTTTTCTTTTGTGAATAATTTGAAGAGATGAAAGAAAGTTTCATAACTACATTATATAGTCTTTAATCACTTAGTTAAGAATATATTAATGATGAGAAACTTATAGATAAAATTATTGTCAATATTTTCAATGAATTGGAATCAAAGAAGATAGTTATCTATTGCACATATCATTTGATAAAACATATAAATGAATATTTTATTGACAATCTTATAAGATTTGATATTAGAGTTAAAATAGTTTCATGTAATGAAGATACGAATAATGAATTCTTATAATAAGAAGAAGTAGAATAAAGATACATCTTTTTCAACATCTTATGCCTTAAAATCCCAAACTAACACTGCTAAGACTAGTGCATCTTGGAAGAAATGTTCTAAAAAAATTTAGATAGTAGTTATTTAGATATTAATTAAGGTGAACATTTTCAACATGAATGGTTGATAGACATAAGTTATGGAAATAAATACAATAAGACAGATCATTAGAAGGAAAAAAGAGAAGTTTCAAATGAAGGATAATATGGAAGTTATATGGTATATATTCAATAAGAATGGTATCATTAGACCAAATTTTATAAAACATAATTAATATAAAAGAGAATCAATGAGAATTTACGTGAATAAAGGAATAAATAAATCTAGAGATATGAATGATACTAGGAGTGTTAGGGAAAATACATTATCTTCTAATGAAAGAACTGATTTATATAGTGAACACTGGAAGATTATATTATTTTATAATAAATCCATAAAAATGAAAAATGATTAATGGGAAAGGTAATAACTAATAATATATCAAATTTTTTTATACCCTTTGTTTTCTTTCACTTTCGACCATAACCATTATATAACTACATATAAAGATGAAAATAATTCTTTATTATTTTAGAATATGAATAGAATGAGTATTATATTGAAAATAAGAATAAAATGTTAAATAAATACCTTTATCTGGATAAAGAATATTTTTCTAAAGATAATGATAGAAATTATAATCTTAATCCTAAGTTAAATACTAAATTTAAACTTAGTTTAACTAACGATGATTAAAACATAGTTTTAAAATTAAATTCCAAAGTTAATGGTCATAAAAAGATTCTATCCAGTTTTAATTATAATATGGCTGACTTGAATATGATAACAAGATAGTTGAAAAAAATACATAATTTGGAATGGGGTTTACTTCTATAAACTCACATTTTTTGTCAAATTATTTTATCTATAATTGTAAACATTTCTGTACTAAATGTCATAGTGGAGGCCATTGATGAAAAAACTGTTTATTGAATAAATTTTGTTCCTTCCAAACTCATAGGTATTATATATCTAAATAGATAAAATATATAAAAAACCATTTCAAAATGTGGGTCCTAAATGTTATATTCATGAACATTTTAATACCCATTTAATTTTGGATATGAAAATTTTAACCTTAATTATATCAAAAAAGAATTTTGAGTATGAGTAGTCAATAATCATGGTACTTATATAAAGGTTGTTATATTTACATGATAGGATACATTTATAAATTCTATAACTTAAAAATGTGAATATTGAAAACTTTGGGTTTGAAGGCAATGTTCTTAGAAATGTTTATGGTGTTTGTGATTTTTATTTCCTCAATAATTCATTACATTCTAATATAAATTATGTTTTTGTATATAAGAAAAACCTTATTAGAATACGTATTTTATGCAATGAATGTATGTGAAATTTCTAAATGATAGATTTACCATTATAAGTTTGGAAGGATTTAAATTGTTATCTAATGATAACTATAAAAAGTTCTATGAATCTGGCCAATATGACCATATCATTGAGAACGTACCATGATTTAGTCTACTTAATGAGAAGTATTGGATTTAACAATGGAGGATTCATAATTATAATGTTTGGACCTTGGATATTAAAAACAATAAGTATTTATAATATTTTTTATTTCTAAAATATTCTATATCTTATAATGTATTCAACAATGTGTTAACTAGTGTTTCATGCAATATATACTTTCGTCGATATCTTGAGTTATATGTAAGATCGAGTTTTAACGAACAAGATTATATTATTAAAATTTTATTATTTAATATACTATTACCTAGATATTAAAATAGAGGGAAATAATGGATATTTATACATATTACTTAAACTTTTAACATTCAACTTATATGTTCTCTACAAATGATATAAAAATAAATCCAATTTTTTGAACACAATAAGTATTCTTCAAAAATAGTAATTTTACTATATTTTAATAGATAACCCATTTTAAATATATTTTTTGACACTTTAATAAAATTTATATGATAAAAAATCTTTTAATTTAAATTTTTAATGTGAAAATTAAAAAAGGGTAAATTTTGGGTATTGCTTCTATAAAGTTTCATTTTTTGGAGAAAAGTGAAAATAATACATTGTAGTTAAAAATTTACTTTCTATTTAAATAATTATTCTAATTTAAATTTATTTTTAATGTAAAAATATATCAATAATACAAATATTAATCTAATTTATTTTATTTTAATCATTTTCATATAGAAATTAGTTATAAAAACTTATGTAACTTTTGAATGTTTTCATTTACCTGCCTTCTCACCACATCTGTGGGATTAATGTTAAAATTAATTTATCCACTTCTATAAATTGAGTTTGGAATAACATAACTACAATGTTTTAATCAGTATTATATTTATATTCTTATATAATCAAATTATTTTTTGGAGAATAATAACTTTAGTATTTTATTTACCACGTTTAAGGGAAAATCAACCAATTTAATGTAAAAAAATATTATAATATTATAAAATTACCCTAGCACTTATCCAAATTTCCTGGGATAAGTTTTTTTATACTAAATTAATTCTCAGTAAGAAATTATAATCTTTTTATAAAAATTGACTATGAATATAAAATTTATTATATATTATTTAAATATAAGTAAAAAATGGCATACACATATTTTTAATAACAAAATAATCTTTAATATAGGCTTATATAGAAAATAAATTATACTATAAAAATAATTTTTAAATATAATAAATTAATATTCATCTTGATAATTAAATTTTAGTTTTTAGAGAGGAAATAATTTAATTCACGGCTTTCATAACAATGATGCAGTAATTGTTTAATCAATAGAAGCATCAAATAAATGATATTAAAAATACTAAAATAAATATGATTTTACGTAATTGACTACATACAAAAAGTTTATAGATAACATAAACATGTTAGTGATATATTAGAAGTATTTTTTAGAAGTTATCAAGTTATGATTTTTTTAAGATGAAAAATAATGAATAGTATCGAAAATGACATAAGTGATACTATATAATAAATTTTTTAAATGATATAAAATTTAAAAAAATAAATAGTTCTAATTTTCATGAATATAGTTATGTATTTTATCGATGTTCTATTTTTTTCTTTTTAAATTTCATATTAACTATATTAAACCTTATGTCATAAACAACATTTTTTCACAATAAGAGTTCAAGGAATTAATTTAATGTTAAATTTAAAATATAAGGGACAAAATATATCCTAAGCCTATCTAAAAATTATTTTTTTGATTATTTATATCCATAATCAAATGATATTATAAATAAATCACCTTTGTTATATTTTTATTTTAAAATTAATTTATATTAATTTAATATTTTAAGGGATACCAAGAGTGCCCCTACCCTCTCTAATAAAAAGGCACCTCCTCCCTCACTTCCTCACACCACATTGAGCCTTATTTATTGACCAAAATCTGAAATTTTCCCTTATAAAATTCAATTTACACATCCTATAGGGAAGATCAGTACAAAATCAGGCTATTGAATAGGAGTGGATTCAAAGAGAAATATTGATAAATACTTATCAAAATAATATGATATTCAGAATATGATATGTATATTGATGTGAGTTGTTCTGAATTAATTAAAATGGTGTTAAATTTTCCCTTAAAATATTATCAAGTTCATCTTGATAATAACACAATTCAATATACACATCAAAATTAATTTAATATTTTAAGAGAAATCTCAAAATTCAAATGTCATAAAAATATTATAATTTAGAATTGTTTTAATAATTTAGAATAACTGACTATACAATGGATACATGTCTATATTGAAAACATTTCCTTAATGGTTCTAACATAACTCACTTTAAAATGGGTTAAATAAACCACTTTAGAATTTAATTCCATTTTAAAATGGCTGACATTAAATAACTCACACCACATTAAGCCATTTTAAAATGGCTCTAAAATAACTCACACCACATTGAACCATTTTAAAGTCAGAAATTTTAATAAATATTTTAAAATGGGTCAATGTTGTGTGAGTAATTTTGAAACCACATTGTTCCATTTAGAACTGTTTTATAGATAACATAGACATGGCTCAATAGAAAAATGGCTCAATTTTGTGTGAGTTTTTTTATAACTGAAATGGTTTAAATTTAGTACTGATTTAAAATGGCTCAAAGAACATTGATCCACTTTTCCTGGGAGCCGTTTTAAAAAGTTTCCAAATTTAGAACCATTTCAGGGTTCTCAACCAAAAACTAAATTAAAATGGCTCAATAGTGAAGATGATAATTTAAAATGGTTCAGAATAGGATATTTATATTGATCCTTATTTTATGGGATTACAAGAGTGAGTTATTTTAAGGGAAAATGTAGAACCATTTTAAATAACTCACATTTGAGCCATTTTTTATTTAGAATTAATTAAAATTAATTTAATACTTTAATGGATTCCAAGAGTGACCTTCCCCTATATTATAACAAGGAACCTCCTCTATCAATTCCTCATTTCTAATTGACCATTATTTATCAACAAAAACATGACATTTTACCATATAAACATCCATATACATGTCCTATAGGTTCTGGTTTCCTCAAAACAGTATCACTAGTGTCCATTGTAATAGATCCAATGGAGGTTCACTAAAGAAGTGGTTGTTGTGTTTATTAACTCCTTAAAAATTATTTCTTATTTTGATTCCAATTAATGTGTTGTTTCCATAATAAAATAATAAATCAAGTATAATCTATATTATTATATGTTATTATGATTATTTTACAACCATATTCCTCTTTTTATCCATCATTCTAAGAATAATATCACTATGTGTGCATACGTATGACTTACCGTCTCCACACTGTACCGTATTTTATTATTCATCACAACTTTATTAGGATGTGTATAATGATGTATATAGTGGATATAAATAATAAATATTACTTGATATTTTTTTATAATTAATATAACATCCAAATCCTTACCAATTTAACATTAAGGGAATTATACCATCGCTCGTGTGAACGTACGATCTACCATCTCCACAACGCGATGAGATTCATTATCCTTGTTAACCATTAAATAATGATTATAAAATTAAAGTTATGATTTTATATAATATTTATGAATTTAATATTATTCAGTATATGAATAAAATATATCATATTCATATGAAGGATTACTTACATGATAAAACAAATATAATAAAATGAAGTAGTTTACAACCGAAAAAAGGTAAAAAGGAAATATTATTAACAAAATGATATAAGAGGATCATATATAATATCAAGAATATGGATATAGTTTTGGTATAATTTAATAACACTATTTATCCATTATAAATGAGTTTAATGAACCCTCAACTAAAGGAAAGTACAAGGTAAATGTTAATTTTACAATCTCATTTTTATTCAGGATTGTTTATACGTAAGTATTTACTGAGACATATATATAATCAATTTACATGTTTTTATAAAAAAATGTATTATAATATATTATTAATATTTTTATATAATTTTTTAAAAACATTTTACATGTATTTTATTTTTTACAAAACATTTTTAAAGGAATTATTTTTTATTTTCCAAATGAGGAAATTTATGTCTTTTTTAATGGTAAGAATGTTTTTTAACATATAAAGTGTGAGTGTTTTTTTTTCCATTTTCATGAAACCTTATCATTTTTTATCTTAACCTATAATATTACAAGTTTATTTTCAAATGAAATATATTATTTTATAATTATACATTTTTTAAATTTTTTCAAAGTAAAAAGGGGTATTTCTCTCATGAAATTCTTAATGATTTTATTTGATTATTTTCATCAATGTGAACATCCATTTATAGATTGTACGATTAATTAAGGTTAATATTTTATCATAAAAGATACCTTAATTTATTGAATGATATATTTTTTTGGCTGTGGATATGTTATTTTTATATCATTCATGGTTTATGGTTAATATATTAACATTTTGTATACTAGATTTAATAAAAATGATTACATTAGTTATGTTTCAAAATTTTCATATGAAGAATGAATTGGATATAGAAAGTGTTATGAATATCCCACTATAGCCCATCGTTGAATCGGTAGGTCTCATGATACAAACTTTGTTTTCTTTTGACTCATTTATGTACGGTGTCTTGGTCGAAGCCTGGATGATATGTTAATGAAATCCCACATTAGGCATTCTCTTATTATGAGATTAGTTATTGATATTAAATATGATAATTAAGCTAGTATAATATCCATGATAATATTCATCAGGAAATATTTTATTTATTGTTTCTATATTATGCTCAAGATAATGTTTAAATGGATTCTGTTTTTTGTTATATCCTTCACCATAAAATTTTATGTTTATCTATGATGGATTATGTTGTATTATTTTACCTTACTAGGATTCTATACTTACCCATTTATTATGTATTATATTATGAGGATGTTGATATGTGTATTATGACTGATATAAAGGGATAATCTAGGAGAATAATGGCATTCTAAAAGGAATATCTATGTTGTATTATATGATTGAAATTGTAATGTAAGGTTCAAGTATGTAATATATTTACCATGAATGCTAAAATCATCATTTATTTGGGATTAAACACGTTTATCTATGCCAATGTTATAAAATAATGCACCATCTCCATGCTTCTGGGGTTGGGGTGTTGAATATATTATTTATAAGATAGGACTAGTGAAAGGTTTTATAGATCTAATTCTAATTATTCCAAATTCTTTGATTCTTTATAATGTAATAAACATAATAAGTCGAGTTTAAATCTATTAGTGCTGTCTTAACTTCCAAAACATTACAGTTAGTGCATATGGATATATTTAGACTTATAAAAAATGGATGTATAAGAAAGAAATACTATGTGTATATCATAGTTTATTATTATAGTATATAAATTTGGTTTTATTTTATACCACATAAATATAAATTACTCTCATATTTTAAATGTTTTTATGATTTTGTTCAAAATGTGAAAAATATATCAATTATCTCTATACAGAGTGATCATGTTGGAGGGTTTATAAATGTAGTTTTTATAGTGAAAATAGGATTACTCAAATTTTTTCAATACTAATAACTGCACAAAAATGATGTAGTTAAAATAAAAAATATAACCCTTAAGTAGGTTTCCCAAAACATTTTTGTGTTAATATTTAATATATAATTAAATTTTTTATAAAACTATTTTCAATGTTTTTATACTATAAATGGATTCTTACTTAATCTTTTTTTTATAAAACACATTTTTAGATGTTCAATGGTAGGATTCTTAAACATATTTACTTCAATATTTTTAGATGGAATGTATTCTTATTAAATATTAAGGATATATTTTTTAAATTTCATATAAAATATGATGAAGTCATGTTCTTGATTACTCTACAACTATGAAGGTGAATAATTTTTTAAACAAAAATTCAAGTTCAATTGATGAAATTAATCATTTCATGTTTTATGAGACCAATTCTTTTCGGATGTTATAAAGTCTAGATTATGAAATTAATTTTAATTTCATTTTTTATGACCTTCCTATTTTATTATCTAATTTTGAATAGTATCCATTATAATTTAATATACTGGAAGCAAGAATAATTGAATCTATACTACCATGAGTTATGTTAATAGAATTTATCTATTCAAAAGATGAGGAACAACAATCATTTTAACATAGAAATTATTTCATCTTAGAGAATATTAATAGTGATAATATCATTATTGATTTAGATCAACTAGTTAGAACTGTATGTTACTTAAAATAAATTACTATGATCAATTTACATTATTTTCTAATTTTTAATGTAAAATTAAAGATAATTCCTTAGGTGGAGAGCTTTGGATAGTTTAAATACAATGAGATAAATAAATTTGATTGAAAAAAGGTTTAGACCTTTTTTGAGAACCCTTTATATCTTTTGATTATAGGAGTCAAATGGGTATTCACATATTTGCATGATGAAAGTGGAAATATCAAATAGAATATGGAATGAATTTTTTATAAGGTTCATATTAAGTAAGTGATCATAGATAGTGTAGAAACTTTTGAACGGATATTCAGGATCAAGTCCATCTATATTTTACTGTTTTTCAAAGCTCACCATAATTTTAGTCTATTTGAAATGTATATAAAAATTTTATTCCTTAGAATATATCTTAAATAAGACGTTTATGTAGAAAAAACTATTGACTTTAGAAATAAAATTTATTTAGAATAAGTATTTAGACTTACTAATTCTCTTTATAAAATTAAAAAAGCACTGAGAAACTAGTATGATCGATTTTTTTGGAATTTTTTAATTTAATTATTTATAAAGGAATAAATGACTACATTTTTTTATAAAGATTTTTTTTAGTGAAACCATTACCATAAAAATATATATCAATGAAATCATGTTTGGATCATCCCAAAAATACTTATTGGTTGTTTTGGAAAATATACAGAAAGTGAATTTTAGATGAGTGTGACAGGTTAACTTAATTACATTATTGGAATTTAAATAAATTAGAAGTTAGAATAAATTATCTTTATTCAACATAATTGTATAATATATTTAATAAAAATTTATTTTTATAATGATTCTAATATTAGTAGTCTTCTAAGAACCTCACATATACACGACCATGATGAATCCATGAAACAATTTGTTAAAATTATTTTTTTATGGACGATTAAAAGTGTACATTACCTAATGGATAGTTGACCTGAAATTAGTTAATCTATATACATGTGTATGAGTTTATAAGAAAACACAAATTAATACCATATTATGGTTGTTAAATTCTTATTCTGTAATCTTATATGGACCTCAAAACTATTACCATTTTATTTTTATGATACTATGTTTATTATTTCGAGTTATTAAGTTTAGGAATTTAGTGGTCATGGAATCATTTGGAAAAGGAAGCATAAAAATTATCACTTTATAGGTAAAGAATCAGTTTCATATTCAATAAATAAGAAACATTACATTTCACTTTATACTAATAAAATTGAATATGTGGTAGCTTGATGTTTTTGTGATCAATTGTTGTGGATGTAGAAATGAATCATATATTATAGTTTGATTTTCACTAAAACAATGACTATTTTTTTAATATAAAAAGTGATATTTTCTTATTATAAACCCAAAAAAATTATTAACAATCCAAACATAAAGAAATAGAACACCATTTCCTTTGGGACTACACAAAGAATTATATATTATTCAACAGTTTATCATAATTTCAAATCAATATGATACATTTTTTATAATCCTTTAAAATAAAATATCTTTTAATATGTTAAACATAAGCAATGTATGATCAATAAAAAGTGATAATAATTTCTATTTATTATTTCATTATCTATTGATATTATAATTTTTTTTTCAGATAGTAGGACATTATTTCTCTATAATTATTATTATATTTCATATAGAAAAACTAAATTATCTGAAATTATAATGATCAAAACTTATTAGATTTACTTTGAACATATTTTTGAACTTTTACTAATTTAATTAATCCTTCAAAGTTGAATTTATCAATAATTATATTCTAATAGGTTCTATTTACATCATATTTTATTCATTTATGAAGTCCTCCTATTTTGTTTATATGTCATCATCAATGTTTTTTTATTTTCATAAGTTTATCTTCTCTATAGAAAAATTATGTATATATATATATATTATGTAATCTTAATGATTTTAAACTCTAGAATTTACTTTTACACATTTTGATATTTACTCTTATGATTTTTAATGATATTCTTATGATTTTTAAAGATATTATTACCTAAGAGTAGTTTTTTAGATTTGAATTTGTTACATATGAAATTTCTTATGTGTTGTATTCTTTGCATAAATTTTTTTACATTATCAATTTTAATTTTTTAATAAATCTATAAATAAGTGTCAGTATATTTGTAATTTTAAAAAAACATTTATATATGTATTCATATTTTCTAATACTTTCGGTTAATGTTAATAAAATATTTTCAATAAACTTTGTGGAACCATGTTTCTTAGAAGAAGATCATCTATAGGAATTCGATGATAACTTAAGTAAGTAAGAAAAACAAATAAATATTAGGAGAAGAAAATTTACATTATGAATATAATACAATATTAATCTTATATATTTGTTTCATATCTAAAATGGATTAAAATTTATGGAAATTATAGGATGTTCCATTAATTTTTTATTATAGATTTTATATCTCCTATTTTTTTACTTATTGATATTTTTGAAAATCACAAATGGGAAAATTAGAGAAATTGGTGGTAAATTTTAATTTATTTTATTAATTTGGAGGATTATTTAAATGAGTATAGTTTTTTTGGGGGAGATTTATGATTATAAACTGGTGTGTTTATTAAAAGATATATTTCAGTTTCTTAGATGTTATATCCAGGGAGAGATTTATCAGATGATACATGGTTATATTTTTAATAAATTATAATCAAACATAATATTTCATTTATATATTATGATTATAAAAGGAAAATATTATTGAGTCAAATGAATATTCATATCCTCATTTTTTGAAAATAAAAATACACATTACATTGTTTAATAGATAACTTGAATATTTGGTTAAGTTATTTTTGTGTAAAATTAATTTTAATTTGTATGTCCTGATGAATAGAACCAAATAATTTAAATATGAGAATATGATAAAGTGTCATGATGGAGTGGTTAACACATTATCTAAATATATTGAAACACTCATTATAATATATTGGACCTTAGGATTTCATTTAATCTACACCCAAATATTATGAAATCTGACCATTGAAGTTTGTTTCTATATATTATATCAATTGGACCAAATCTTCATGAATAAAAAATGTTAATAAAATATATTGATATGTTGTTCACTATATAACTATTATTGAGATACTAAATTTTATTTATTTTAAATTTGTGTTTTAGGAGCTACCAATTGGAGAGGTTTCATTATAAATCTCATTGTTTTTTATTAGTAAATTATAATCTTTCAGTCCTCATGATTGATAAGATTATGATGAGGAATATGATGCTTCTTATTATTTTGATCAATGAGGCTCTAGGGATATAATTATTCATCTTATGAGTAGTTTCTTTAATAAGGATATGATGGATTGTTTCATCTCATAGATATATTTTAGAAGTTTTCGTGGCTATACCTACCTATTTTTACCACATATTGAAGAAGTTAAATGTATAAAAAATGTTGTTTCCAACTATCTTAGTTGAATAAGTTATAATATTCATAGCTGGTTGATAAATTGGATCTTGTCTATCAAAATGAATTCCACATTTTATTAAAAGTGAAGAGTTATTACAACTGAATAATTTTTGAAATAATATCCTTTAAGTATATTAATGACTATTTCATTAACTCTGTGTTTATTTTTACTTATCGATAGTTTTTATATACAAATTTTATATTAATTATTTACTAGATAATTTTTTAAATCAAATTAGATTTAATAATTATTTCCTTATTTCATTTTTTTCATCCCCTCTTCCAGATTCAATTTCATTTAACTACGAGACAAAAAAACTAGGATCATGGCATATTGTCGCAATATTCCAGTACCAATGATATAAGTACCTGTAATCAATTAACTAAGCAACGATGATTCTATTCGGGGAAAAGATCATGGGGTTATTACATCATGTGGATATTGGTAGATCCTCCACTCATGATTTAGAGAGAATACACACTTTTCATAGTGTAGGAGAACATTCTCCCACCTATGAAGTAACATATCCTTATAATAGGGTATGCTAAGGATAAAAATAGTTTGATTGTTATTCATGAGTTTCAATGACAGATGTTACCATGTTTTTGAGGTGAGACAGACCTATATGCCATTGTAGATTGTATTGAGGTATTGGCATGGGTGTTCATCTGGGTTGTATGTAATTTTTGAATCCTACGAGCGATGAATTCTTCTAAGGCCTATGGTCTATGTAAAACTTTTGGATACAGGCCTTGTAAGGGTTCCAACTCCCCACAGGAATGGTGGATTATCAAAAATAAATAAAAATTGAAGGCATTCGGGCCATTGGAGAAGAGTTTCTTGGTAGATGGATAAATGGTAATAGGTTTTGGTGATGGTTTTCCATGAGAATCATCTATTTAGGATCAATAGCGAGCATCACAAACATGGCGCTAGAACTCTATTCATGCCCATTCCCAGTCTTAAAGACCATAAACTGAGATTTTTCATAGAGGATCTATTTTTCTAGAAGAAAGGAGTTGTAATTACAATGAAGGATGAGGTTATATGGATTATTTTTTTGACCTGATGTGTAGAATATTTCATTCCAGTAGTAAAGAAACCTCTTTTTTAGAGGTGGTGATTTCATCATGGATGTCCTCAAGGCAGTCATGGTACTTCTTAAGTAGGTGGTTATATTAGAGGAGCTGGTTATATTTTAAGAGGAGTAGCTAGAGGTGGATTTATAAATGATCCAATTCCCCCAATACCACCCACACATAGTCCACTCTAGAATAACAGAGTTGATGGTGAGAAGAATAGACAGATTTAGTTGATGTAGGACAATGATCGAGCACCACTATCCATGTCTTATTTACTCTAGAATCCATAATCATATAGATTGAATAAATAGATTCCTTTATTTATGCATCCATAATTCAACAAATATAGTTCATTTTTGATCCCTTATCCCATCCCATGTATCTAGAAAACCACTCCAAAAGTGACCATACACTCACCAATATCTAATGATGATGTGATTTTATGCTTAGTACATATCGATTTTTTGGGGCTTATAGAGGTTGGGATGGATCCATATGATGTTATCCTTGGATTGAAATATCTATTCATAGTTTGATAATACATAGAAAACAACCGTTAGAGATTGGTGTGTTGTTGACTAGATGGATAGATATTTTCCTTTATGGATGAGTGGGACCTTTGTCAATATGAGTGGGTAATGTGTAGGAAAATTTTCAACCAATCACCCATCCATTGACGAAATTTAATTTATTGGTAGTGGAAACATTAGTATATCAGCATACTATCATTTTGGAGTAATCTACAGACATCACTTCAATGGATGTACCTGGATTTTACCATCAACAGAAGGTTAAATTCTTCATTGACATGCACCCTATGAATACTGCAATTTCTTCTATAACATATTATATATATTTACACAAGCTTAGGGAGATAAAGGTGTAGTTGGAGGACTTTATGAAGGATGTCTTCATCAATCTCATTATTTTCTCATGGTAAGATCCAATGTCATTCTCCAAGAAGGTATATGGGAGGTTGAATATTTCTATGGATTATTTTCTCTTGAAATAACTGAAAAACAAGAAAAAATACTTCTCATAAAGGATAAAATACCACTTTGACCACATAAAGGGACTTAAGTGGTTCTTGAAAATTGATATTTTGTTTGGCTCACACCATCTTTCCTTTTTTGGAGCACAAATCTCAATGGTGAAATTTATATTTTATTCTGGACATGATGAGGTCTTGGTGATATCCTTTCGCATGATGAACACCTTGAATTGATCACACCAGGATGTGGTATCTTGGGTAAAACCAAGATGAATGTGGATCAAGTTTTGGGTGATAGGTGAAGTGGATAGATTGGATGAAGTGTTGGGTTTTGACCTCAGAGAGGATTCCTACATATCCCCGTTAGTTGGGAATCAAATTATATGTAGTTATAAAAGGGGAATCGAGGATTATACTTGAATATGAGGACCATTTGAAGTGGAGCATGTGATTGGGGATTACAAATAAGTGTATCCCATTTGATGGGTCATGGTTAGGTATTACACTTGAAAAGGCCCATTTGGTTAGCGATTTCTCATGAAAGATTATTGAATAAAGAGACATGATGTGATTGTGGATTATGCATGTGAGCTACCCTTTGGAAGATGGAAGATGGTCCTTGATCAATGAGGAACACCCATATGGTAAGAGATTGAATGAGTGGAATGGTTTCTACTAGCCTCTAAGCCCATGTGATTCATGTTCAGTGAGCGAAACAAGAAAAAGAAATAGAGCTGTTTGATGTGTCATGCAAGATACTCCAATAAGAGATGATTTGGGGAATACACATGAGAGCTGCCTGAGGAGGATATCATTCCATGTGTGGAGGATCTCATTACATGTTATTGGGGCTTACTCATGGATAATTCCCAGCATGTATTACATTTTATGATAGGAGGGTCTAATTCCATCTGAGGAAGATCTCATTCCATGCAAGTCATATATGAAGAATCTTTTCAAGCGTGTGTGGGGATTGCGTGTAAAGGATACATGAGGAGGATGATTGCTTGGGATGTGAGGGACATAGTGGTATCACATGAGGAGTGTAAATGGGGAATCCCACTTACATTTCATGGGGTAAGACTAAAATTTAATATCATGTGTTGAGGAAATTGGTGCGAGGAAGTTCAACATCATGCATCACAGATGTGGTGTCTCACTCTTCACCCATTAGGCTTAAATAACCTTTACACAGACACACTTGGGATGGAAATGGAATTTGAAATGAAAAGTTATAATGGGGTGGAGGTTTTTTTTGTTATAAGGTCCACATTATAATACATATGTTAAGAAGAAAAATGTGTCAGTGTACTTTTGCTGAGACGAAAAAGGTAATTGGGTGTCCCAAAACACACTAAAAGTGGAGTGGGCCACAAGAATGGATGACACAAATAACATGAGTATGTGAAGTGCAGCTGAACCTATCATGGATTGCTATAGGGTCTTGTAGCACTCAAACATCATGAAGAGGTTCCAGAATATTGGAGGAAACATTGAGAGTCCTAGAAGATAAGTTTTGCGATAAAGGGGTCATCATAGAGAGGTGTTTCACAAAGCTAGAGTTCTTTGCATAGGTTAGGGGCTTCACGAAACGAAGGGCTTCCCAAATAATGGTGACCCTAACTCATGATGATGTATTGGTTTTGGAAATGGGTGCATAATTCTTTGTAAAAACTCATGTACCACTAAGGGCCTTATGCCTACATGAAGGGTGTTAGCTTTCATGAAAGGCATCCCAATCTTAGGTTGAGATATTGAAGAACATATAGAGGGGTTATGTGGATTAGGTACCTTGGGTGATCCATTTTTCGTATAGACCATAATGCTCAAGTAACTCATGAAATGGGTGAAAATAATAACTCTAAGAAATGGGTAAGCATCATCCAAAGGTCAGAATAAGGTGGATATTTATAGGCACCAAGCTTCATAATGCTCGGATGTGGGTTGTGAAGAAAATGGGGGATCTGTGAATGGCCATGACTCTATCGCATTGGAAAAGAGAAATTTAAACCCTTAGAGAATTTATTTAGTGATGTTGGACTCATAGAAAATTATGTTAGGGAATTTTTTATTCACAGAGTATGAGGGAACCTCCCTAAGTGGACCCTTAAGATTGCTTTTGTGAAATTTGATCTTATATTTTCTTCTGCATGTCTATGAATTTCTCGACTAATCACATGGAATGTATTTCAATTCCTATAAATTCCCCCTAATAATGGGAGTTGATGGGAAAAAGAGGATCAGATTCTGTGGTATAATCGTAGAAATTTTCAAAATATTATCCCTTTCATGAAGATTATTCACTGTGCCCCTTCATGATTCTTTCATGTGGTGATAGTTTGTGTGACGACCATCGCAATGTGAGGGCCTCCGAACACCTATAAGCAGCATGGGTGGGGACCCACATAGGCACCTGACTTCATGAAAATAAAATATCTAGTGTTCTATTTTTTCAAATATCACTTCTTTTATGACTGTGATATTAGAATTCATTCTTTACGAATCACACATATGTAATTTTGGTATGAAAATTCTTTTTTTTGAAACATACATTGTGAACTACATCATTGTGAAGTTATTTCCTTGAATTAGATATCTATGAGCGGGCTTTGATAATGACTTTTGTAAAACATATTTGGAAACAATTATTTCATAAACTCAAATTTTTCTTAGAGAGTTTCTCATAATGATCATGTAGATGCTGCTCGGAGAGAAGAAATGGAAGACAACATCATACTCAGGGAGTATATACACACCACTTCAGACCATGAATATTTTATAGGGATACTGTTAGACGTTTAGAAGGACTATAATCTATTAATTATGTTGTTTTTTAATTTAGTTTACCTAAGAGAAGAAATATTCATCCCATAGTGGAGAAGATACAAACTAACATACTGGTTCAAAGGCGTACCAGGGCAATAACAATGGTACATGGCTATTGTGGGTCATATTTGAAAAGATCACACACGCTTAATTGAATAATAATTCTACAACCACATAAAAAATAACAATTTGTAAAATACAGAGGATAATTCATATCCACCATAATATAAAATGATCATCATGGCAGGCTTTGGGACTATGGAAAAGGATGGATTGATGGATGGGATCCACGCCTGGGCAGAAACTCCATTGATGTGTTGGCTTCGGACAACTGAGATTACACATTATTAACTGAATTTGGGGAATAAATTTAAAAGTTTGTACACTATGAAGTAGAATGGGATTATCATTTCCTTGATTTCAATACACAAGAGATCATACCGGAGTTGTTGAGTAGTTGGTCACCATGGACCATCACATCCCCCCTACATCACGGGTAGGCAAGAATCAACCATTTAAAAATTCATTAGATCTATGAGAACCATATTCTTGGGGAGATATATGATGAGTTTCTCCCCATATACAATGTTTGGGATGATATAGTTAAGTTATCATCTTTGGTGAAGGTTCTACTGGACTAGGGGTAGGTCATGGGTGGGATGAAGTTGGGGAGATGAGATGTCCCCTTAAAGTAGTGGTTTGGATATTTCAACAATGACCCAAAATATAAGAACACCGAGGGGGAATAGAGAGCCATTAAATTTTTGAAATGTTCACACACCATTCCTAATGAATAGTGGAGAAATGAAGGCTCTTATTGGCAGATTCTGGAAGCAAGACAATGAAAATTGTGGGGCTACAACATCAAGAACAAGCCTCAACCCATATTCAGGATGGTTGAATTTTTCGTAGTGCTAATATATTGATGGAATCTTCTAGTGATGAATTCAAACATAGGGGGGGTGACCAAGAACATTAATGGTGGTTGAGATATTGGAGACTGGGCAGCACATCAACCTCAGAATCTTAGTGCAATTGATGTTGTACAAAGTATGTTGACACATCAGTGAGTGGAAGAAGTTTCTAAATGATTGCATTACATTCCATTTTCTGTACATATATGTTTCCTAACACATGGGTGGATGGATATCGAACCCCTATTTACCCTAGAAACAATCCTCTATGTGATGATTTTGAGCATTAAGAAAATTTTCCCTTTCAAGATGGATCTCATGGAAGTGTTGAACAAGGTCAACCTGTAAGATCACATTAACATTCACCCATTTCCCCTAATGATGGGGGTGGTGATTGATGTAAATACATAGACTGAGAAGAAGCGATAATATATTATGTCCTTCTCAGTTAGGGTTCTAGTAGAAAGGGTTTATCGTGAGCAAGTCTGTGAGCCATATAACCCGCACCAGTTCGCAAAGAAGTTTAGGTTCCTACAAAGGATGATCCCGAAAGTATATTTAGAGGTGTTCCATGATTACCACCATTTATCTCTAAGTCATCATTGGACCACATTCATGAAAGTGTGTAGAATTATGTGGAATGATCTACCTCCATCTACATCAGTGTATGTGTTAACCCGTGAATATGAAAAGAGTTGGGAGACTGCCTATCATGAGGTAATGCTGAGGAAGTGGACCATATGAACCAATGAGGTCATGAATCCTCCACTAGGGATCTAGGGTAGTGAGGTAGCTAGAGAGCACCTTGGAAGGAAATATGGTTCCGTGAGTAGTGATGTAGCAACATGACCAATGGTTCATGGCCCCGTAGAGATAGGGGGAAAAGAAAGGGGAGTATCCACATTAGTCCCAACGCTCTTTGGTAGGTGGACCTAGGAAGAAGGGGAGATATCCGAGGGGTTCCGTAGGACATTCATCCAATCTACTAAAAAGAGGTTGCATCCAGTGGACAAAAAAAAACAATGAAATATTTCTTAAGGCTCGGGATAATTGTGAAATTTACATGGAGTTCCATGATCATCATAGTATATTAAAGAACCTCAATAGGCATGGGATACATATCACTTGGATTTTTCATGAAATGGATGGATTCCTCATGTATTGGGATTTGGGGAAATGATATATGGAAGGGATGGTGGATCTGGTACACTCCCGTGGTGCTATGCACCTACTGAAAGTCCATGTGAGTCTTCTGTTGGACATGACCTATCCTCTTTAATTTTCAATAGAAGAGATAGATGTGAAATCTCCCTTTAAATAGGAATCATAAGAATTTTTTGAAGAAAATTCATATCATGATTGTGGTGAGATCATAGACTCTGTGGGAGAACTAGATAAAATATTAAAGGAAATCTGTTACTCGCTTTCTAATGCTACATCATTCCCTATTTATCATCTTCTAACTGAAATATATCATTTTTTGGATAATACAAAACGATATACCCCCACTAGAGGGGATGAAAGTTCCATGATAGGTGCATAAGAGCATACTCTAGGGATTTTTCCTAGAATAGAAGCAACTTTTTGACTAACCAAAGTTGAGGAGGTCAAGGAAAACAACTTTTCATCTCTAGAGCCACCAGTTATCTATGGGGTCCACGCCCTAGAAACTTGAACTAGGAATCCCAAGAGCTCTATATATCATTGATCCAATCCTATAAGTATTTTTTTTCACTAGAATTATATTTTATATTAACTGATTTGACTGACTGAAATGTTCCTTTTATGAATAGATTTGGAGGTACTGCATGCTCAGGTATCAGAAGGGGATGGGGAATTTGGGGTACCTATTATTATGGCTATGCTGGTTCATATAGAGATGAGGTCTAAGATGATCCGGCCATGGATCCAGGTGAATAGTTGGTGTGACGTAGAGTGATTCCATAGGTGGGTTGAAACTTGAGGCTAGTAGGGAAATGTTTTTGAGTTGGGATCAAGAGTGGATGACCAATAACAAGATTTAGAGGTGATCTCATCTGATATTAAGCTGTATAAGGATCTTTCTTCCTAAATTCTTGCGTCCTTTCATGAATATGAGTCTGCATCTCCAAAAGAGCTGGAAAATTATGACTCTGAGGGGGATGAAGAGAATCACATCATCCTACACAGGGGGAGGAAATTCATCCAATGTTTTAACCAAAAGAATCCAGATCCGCAATTAGTAGTCTGGAGGGGGTATCTTCCCCCCTGGTTCGGTAACTTCTGCACTTGTGGGGAAGATTCTCATGACCTACATGCGTGATTCGTAACTTTCTTGACAAAAGGATGCATGAAATAATCCAAATCTTACATGTCTCCTAGAATTTGGAGATGTCTGATAGCATTGTGATGCTCTAGGTGGTCAACAAGACAACATATCACCTAGAAGATAAAATAGACCAGCGTTCATCCCTCTTCGATATTCAATCGGGGTTTCTCATCCAACTGAGGGATCACTTAGAGGTAGCTAAGGGGAAGATATGCCAGGTGGTAAAACAAGTGGATGATATTAGGTATGAGGTGGATGAGACATAGATTAGGACTGAAAACTATATTTGGAGGATGATGATGAAGAAATGAAGCTCAGGAAGTGGTAGTAGACCCTATAATTCAAATGTCGTTGGTTGGCGGAGAAGGAGCACTCGATCACTACCACGGTGCTATAAGTATTTTATTTACAGAACTCAAAAGAGGCTCTAATATGTGTTTTTCCCTACTACTATGATAAATTTATTACCATATTTTAATCCTATCTATGTGTATGGAAATATTTCTTGTCATTTCATTAATTATCAAAAATTGATCATATTTTTGAGGCAACCAATGAAAAATCCATAGGCTCATAGAGTTCATTTTGGGTGTCATAAAAAAGGAATGTTTACATGATTTCTCATTTTGATTAGAGTTATAGATAATCAATGAACACTTAGGGTCTATTATTTAACTGGTCAATGAGAGTGTTTGTGTATAGAGTGGTTGTGGCTAGAAAATGAGGCTCGTAGAACAATAGACCTTCATTTGCAACTTGCAGTAGTTCATAAATTGGATGCCACAGAGTCATTGAAATATATACAAACAACAAAAAGTAAGTAGTGTGAATCACAATTACAAACATTTGGAACACAAGGATAATGTAATGGAAGTGTTGGATAATTGTTGATCTTGTTCAAAACAAATTTCTTGTATCCTTATTCTGGAATTGGGAAAAAACGATGGTCAGCTGCTATTAATGTTAGAAACATGGACTCTATCATGAAATATCATATGATGTCATTAGGAATATTATAATATGATGGTAGCTAAGAAAAAATTGACATGAGACCAATACATTTGGGGGGTTCCTTCAAACATAAAATAGGATAAGGATCCAAATAATGGGTACACAAAGTGTAGAAATATAGTGACATAATGTTTGAATGGATTCCAACACTCTTCAAATTGTGGGGCTATGACTCAGAACACATCTGTGTAAGTGTAATAGTCTAAAAAATATCAAACCTATCATTTGGGTTATTTACACCACATATGCGAAGTGATAATGTGAACAATGTGGTAGATAACCACCACTAGGAAGGAGGACATCTCAGATGAGGGTTTGGGATGTTTTGCAGTTTCATATCATGAAACTGATGATGAAGGTATGTAGTTTTACATCATATGCTAAAGAACAAAATCTTTATAGTTTAAAATCATTTTTAAGACGCATCTAACTTTTTGTAATTATGCGACTAGAACATTGAAAACAATTTTTGTTATTCCTCTCTAGACCTCATAAAATAGTTTGTAGTTATGTTGCATTGACTATAAAATCATTTTTTATGGTCATATAGTTTGGATCTAGTGAAGTGGGATTCTTAAGATGGGTATGCATTACATGGCGGAGTGAAAAAATCAATGTGAATAGGAACCAAGTGGCCCAATGCCACACCACACTATCCCAGTATGTATCCTAGTTTAAGGTCATATAGTTTGGACTATATTTTTCATAGTTTAAGGTCACAGAATTTGTACCAAATGATCCCTTTCAAGTGGCTCAACAACATTATTACACACCTTAAATGAACTGCTTATCCATTTTGAATCACGAACAGTGTGGGAAAAAAGGGACATTAAAGGGGTTTTCTAGACATGTGGAAGCACATATTAGGGGTAACACCAAGGGTTTCGAGTTTCACTATGATACATCGGATTTTAAAGAAGGTATGTTGAGAAAATCATGATCTGGATAAAGGGGAGGCTGATGAGTAGGTATTGGAAGTTGACCATGTTGGAAACATTGGGACCTCGGCCACACCATTTAAGAATGGGGTGAGAAAACGAAGCATCAACCATTGACCAAGTTCAAAACATAGGAATTAATATTTACCACTAGAGATCCATTAGGGCATTTCCCCTGCATGGGAGGTGAGAAAAAATGGAAAGAGACCATCTCAATTATGGGGACCTTATGGATTTGACATTAGATGGAACCCAAACAAATAAATACTCGATGTGTGGAAGGAAGTGAAGTGGATATTAAAATTAGGGTTTTTCATATAGTTTAAAGTCAAATTTCATGGACATGGATGATAGTTTAGAGTCATTTAGATTAGATCATATGATCTTAGTTTAAAGTCATATAGATTGGATTGATGAGGAGTGTCTAAAGAGGATATGTGTAGTGTTGTGTCATGACATCCCGGTGTGAATAGGGACCAAGGGGACCAACACTAGACAACACATTCCTTAGTTGACTCGTATGAAGTTTAATGTCATGATGCCTGGATTGTAACTAAAGCATAGGGTCCAAAATATTGATGAAATTGTGGATACACCTAATGACGTAGCATTTGGATGTTTCTATGTATCTCATATGTATGGGAATCAAGCCACACATAGTTATGAAAGCACAGTGCATTGAAAGACCAACAAAAGTTGGTGAAATATTCTTTGGTGAGGGAAATGAGGCATCCCATAATCATCAAGAGGAAACCTGAACATTTTCAAGGTAAGGTGATAGTTTAATTTTTATCATTGAGGATGATTAAATGTTTCTTTATGTTCATAGATATTAGACCAAAATGGGGGAATATATCAAATGGGTATGTGTAGTGTTGGGTTTTAAAAAATCCAATGTAAATGAAAACTAATGATTCCCAACACCCCATGACACACCTCAAAGATAGTCCAACATGTAGTTTAAATTCATAATGTTTAGACTAAGTGTGAATTATTTAAGGTCGTGTTTTTGGGAATATCATCTCTTAGATTAATGTTATAGAGTTCGAAATATTGAGAAGGGAAACCCTAAAAGGGACACACATGATGTAGAGGCAAAACAATCTCGATGTAAAAGAGCACAAAACAGACCCACATAACATATATGAATTCCTAAGGACACATAAATACTATTTAGTGTCATGTTTCATGGAATAAGATATAGTTTAGCGGTCGAATGTTTGAAGGATTTATGGTTTTTCCCAAAGATCAGAAGTCCAGGTGTCACTACAGATCCTAGAAGGATGGGAATCAATCCATATGTAGTTTAAAATCATGCGGTATGGATGAAGATGAATCGATTTAAGATGAAGTAACCAATGTGTATGGGCATGAGATTGATGATTCGTGAATCACTATGTATCTGATTATAATTATAATCAAACCATACATAGTTCTTGAAGGAAATTTCTCTACGTAGGTATGATCTATATATTGATAGTGGAATTTTTTGGGTGGTTGGAATAGAATAAAAAAAATCAATATCTCACTATGTATAAAACTAGTATGGGAATCAAGCCATAAATAGTTCTTGAATGTGGAATGATAGATGGCCAATACCAGGTACAATGCCCTTTTTGTTGAGAACCTGATGACTCTGTATAGTTTATCATTGTACGGACAAGATGACAATTGTTACATAGTTTAATGTTGTGCAACTAGGATTTCAAAAACATAGCTTTACATCAGGTGGTAGGGATGATGGGGGGAAGTGTTCTAACGGGTATGTGAATGGAATGGTAGCTGTAGCCCAATGCGAATGAGGATCCAGGTGGCCCAATTTCTGAAAACACATTCCCCAGGGAGACTATCACATAGTTTAATGTCATGATGCCCATACTTTGAATTTGAGTTTAAGTCCATAGAGATAAAAACATAAGACGAATATTAGTTTAAAGTCATAAATCATAGACAAAGTATCTTGTTTAACAACTTGTACATAGGAAAATAATTACAGTTAAAGTCATCCCAAAAAAGGACCATCATTTCTACATAGTATAAATTTCTACAACTCAAAATATTGCAGTTTCAAATAGATTAAGGTCATAAATCTTGGATCTACTACAAATTGTTTAAGGTATGTCCTCCTAGAAAATAAGCTTGTAGTTTAAGGTCATAGAGTTTAGACCATGGGGTGAAGTTTCTAATCTGTATATATGTAGTGTGGTGTCATGAAGAACCCAATCTGAATGAGTGTGGAGGAAGACCAAAAGTGCACAAAACATTCTTGAGAAGAACAAACACATAGTTTAAAGTCATGATGCTTGTACTTGGTCTATGTAGTTTTAATTAAAACAACTTAGACTATAGAGTACTTAATGTAATCCTTGAGAAACATGGTTTCGGTTGGAGGTGTGATTCAATTTCCATCTACAGTTATCAATGATTACATTACATTGGGATATACCTAATAAATTATTTAAGGTTCTTCCCATTTGGAATCTAAATTTGGAGACATATTTCCTGGTATCATTGGTGTTCTAAGATCCAATACCATGTCACCATGGAGGAATGTGTAGACGTAAAAATTGTTTGTGAACTGTCTTTAAATCTTGTTATGGTTCCTTTATGGATTGTACTAGGCCTGAATCTTATTCTGTATGAGGGATTCCAACTCAAATAGACATAATTCTTCCATTATATTTGTAGTCTGCTAGCCATATATCTATTCATATTGATAGAAATTGAATCATGATGGGAATGAATTCCTCTAATACATACACTTGTTAATATGTGATCAGCTGGGTATAATTTCATGTCATCATCTGATAATCCCATGGAGTGTTAGAGAGCTTATTTGGACAAATCTTCTTGTTATGGACAACTATATTCTAAAAAAATTTTAGAGGGTTTTATTGAATGCCTCAATTTTACCACTCACATACGCATGGTGGTGATAAGTATGGTTAGACCAGATTATATAATTGGTGTAAAACATCTTCTACTCGGTAGTTTGAATGTTGGTGTTGTTTTCCATGAAAATGGACTGAGGGAATCAAAATCTATGATTGATATAGGAGATCAAAAATTCAACAAATTATTGGGCATGGACATCCTTAATAGGGATTGATTCTTCCAACATAGAAAAGAAATACACCATGGTAAGAATTAACATACATTGGAGATATATTTCTAGTGGAAAGGCTCCTATAACATCGATAACCACAATTCTAATAACTGGGAATATTTGGTAGTATATAGGGGATCTGGTGGTTGATGCACAACATTAGTTTATGACACCTATTGGTTAACTCGATACAATTTTGGGCAGTGAACTGTGCTGCGATCCTATAAATTCAATCATGCTCGACTATATCTATCAGGAGAGTTCCAGGATGGAGATTCTCGATGAAAAGGGTTTTCTAATCCGAGATTTCCTAAGCTGTGGGGGGATCCAGAGATCCCCCTATATAAGCACTAACATTTAGGTGGTTTACCTATTTAATATATTCATAATAGAAATTCCCAGGAGTGATGAACCTTTTATGAACCACATGAATGAATAGATCATCCTAGTTAGGTTCTGCAAGTGATGTAGTAAGAATGGAAAGGGGGTCATCTCAACCATTCTATGGTTGGAGAACATGAGTTACCTCTGGATGATAATGGAAATTGGCCATCAACTGGTTAGTGATATTTATCATGGGAATGCATTATAAATTCTTAAATATATAGTCATAATTTATTTTCTTGATAACTAACTAGAAGTATTCCATCATATAAAAGTAGGGAACATCAATATCAAGAGCCAGAACGAGACCGGTGATGAGAGGCTGATACTCCTCCACATTGTCAGTTCATACTTCTGACAACATAAAAAAATAGGGTGGGTCAGATTGTGATGAAAAGGTGAAGATGATCCACAAACCTACTCTATTAATATTTGGATCATTTAAAATTCTACCAGTTGGGATCTAAGAGGCTCCATAGAAATTCATATACCAACATGCCATATCCTGATCAACTTAGAGTATAACCTCATCTAGAAAATAAACAATCATAAGAGTTGCTTTAGGGACCAGAAGAGTAGCTGAAAATCAACAAATGATTGACCCTGGATGGATTTCCTTGGAATGAACCTAACGTAGAATTGATGAAGAATCACCACCATCGTGCTAGACACCTTATCAAAATAGATCAATTAAGGATATACTTTAGTAGATTTACATGAGACTCCATTTATATATAATGATGTTGTAGATAATTCCACAACTTCTAGAGTGAAATAATCTGTGTGAGGAAAATCTTCTGAGTAGGAGAGTATTTGGACTCTATCTCAACGAGCATGCAACTGAGATTGTATAAACTATTCCCTATCCCTTTGTTGTTTTTTTGAGCAAGAAGTTTATTGAGGGACTATTATAGGGAAGTCACATATAGGACAAGATCTATTCTGAGATGGGTGGAAATAGAACATTGTAAATACTAATTGATCTACTCAAATGTTGTCTATCAGTCTTTATCTCATTGGTAGGCAATACTTTTCTTCATGAGTTTGGAAAAGGAATTACACTTTACGACCATATTATTGATGAATCAACATTTGTAGGGAAAGTGGACTTGAAGGCCTCAGATCTCTAAAAGGTTACTCAGAAGAGTAATCTAGCTAATGGTCTTGAAACTATATTTTTCTATGTCAATGACTCTGTTCTTGACAAACAAGATGAGAAAATTCCCAGTGGTAATCCTGAAGGCACACTTCATGGCCTTCCTCTTGAGATAAATGGAATAGAAGAAGTTGAATACTTTATCAAAATCCATATATTGGTCCCTATGCTAGTGGGATTTGATAATAAAGTCATCTAAATAGCATTCCATTAGTGTCCCGAGGATTGATATGATGATTTGGTGCATGGATCACTGATAAGTGACTCATGAATTATTCAAAATGATGGGAATATCTTGATATAAGAAGGTCCCTTATAACACTATAAAGGTTGTAGAATCTTCATCTTCGAGATACATCTGAATTTGGTTGTATGTAAAATACCCATCCATGATGGAGAGTACTGAAAACCAAACTATGTCATCAATAAATAACTATGTCACTGAAAGGTGAATTTTATCCTTTAGGTAGTGTTAGTTGATGTCCTTAATGTTTATATAGACTCAAATTTTCCAATTCTTTTTCATGACAAGAACGATGTTGTCTATCCATCTGGGGTACTAAACTTCTTTGGAGAAGGTGGATTTGATGATATTATCTACTTCTTCCTTGACCATGGAACTATAAGAATGGGTTTTTTTGTGGGAGGATTATTGAACCCATGATGATTCTTTGGGAGACCATGATGGTGGACAGAGACCTTAGGGTCTAGTCCCTTCATGTCTGCAAAAATATAAGAAAATAAACCATGATTTTGTTTTAGTAAATTCACACATGAATGTTGTTCATTCATAAGGATAAATGCATTAATCAGTGTTGGACTTTAATGTGCCTCAATTCCTTGATTCACACGATCCATTTCATCTATAGTTGTTGAGATTGCATCTTTGAATGCGGGAGGAGTGTTGTACAAATCCTCTTCATCACCTGAGGAAGGGGAATCAGTGGTAGGAGATGGCTCTTCCAAGATGACTGATTCTGGGGGAATATTTGTGCTCTCTTTGGTAGACACATATTCCTCACTAGAGGATTATTTCTTTGATAAGTAATTATGTTTACATCGTGTAGCAAATGGTAATGATGTGGGTTCTAGAATTATATTGAGGTTAGGTAGAGGTTGGGTTATGTTGATGGATCTAAGACTTTATAATTTCATCATGTAGGTTGGATGAAACATTAAAATATAAATTTTGGAGGGGGACAAGTGTAGATTAAGGATTTTACCTAATGGGTTTTATGTTTGTAATGATTGGGATATGTGTATTGTGGTCTATAGTATCATCCTTTTAGGGTATATAGGGTGATCCTACTTTGGTCTCAGAGATTTTTTATATCCATGAAGGGGTATGATTTTTTTGAGGATCTACATTGTTGATTTGAAGGAGTTATATTAGGGGGTAATGTGTTGTATTATCAAGGAATAATGATTCATGTGAGGGAAGTTTTATAAGTTCCATGAGGGGCTTAAATTAAGGTTTGTGGTTACCTTGGTGCATTGAATTGGGGATAGGTCTACATTAGTGATATGTGTGTGAACCAGTTTGGAGAGGGATTATAGTGGCTTCATGTACATGGGTGAGATCACCTATAAGTAAGTTCCCGGAATGGATGGTAATAGACTATCTAGTTTCAGAATTTTAATTTTTGTTGGCCAAAGAACCCATTCCTAGTGGAATTAATTTTAATATAATATTCACCCAAAATTATTTTAGGTAGTAATAAATTCAATATGCATGAATATAATATTTAATAATAAATCAAAATGACTAATTAAAATAAAAAATAAATATTTTCAAAAATAATTCATAGTTAAAATTCAGAATTTTTATATAAAATTTATTATTTAAATATAGGTTAATTTTCAATGAAAATAAAATTTTAAAAAGAATATAACAATTTAATTCATTTTTTTAAAAAATATTAAAATAAATGTATAATTTTTTAAATAATTTAAAAAAACAAATGAAATCATTTTTAATATCAAATTAAAAAAATAGTGATAAATATCTTGGTTTAATAAAAATAAGGAAAATATTAGTCACTATATACAATTATAAAAAATTTATAGTTTCAAATTATCATAACTCATTCATATTATAGTTTATAATAATTTGTTTGAGAAAAAGTCTCCAAATGATGGTTGACTGTTGTCTATATTTAGATCTAATCATAAAGGAGTCCCAATCCTATATGACTACTTGATTTACCCAATCATATTGATCATATGAGGGGAGAATTATGTTTCTTCCATCATTTTTCTATATAAACAATTCCTTTGAAATATTGTATATCTGATGCCTTTCTTGTTTATGATATAATCTTTAATGGGTTTCCACTATTTTGAATGCATAAAACTTCTCATATCTAGTTTTGGATTAAGTTTTATGGATACATGCCTTAGAATATATACATAAAAAAATCATTTTTATGATTTATTCCAACTTCTAGATCTATTTTTTTGACAACTTCACTAGTCAGTTGACCAGAAAGGGGTTACTCTAATACATATTTTTTCCCCATTTCATGGGAAAATTACCATGTCTTGGAACCATTATACTATGTTTATTGTATTAAAATTCTAATTGTTTATGATTTATCTCAAAAATATGTTTGTTGATGATTCTATTTTATCTACAATATAATGTTATCTCAAACATGAATCTTATTTTATAATAATTTAATAAGGTATTTTATTAAATGTTATCTCATTAAAATGATGAACTACCCTTTTCACATAATCATTATTAGTCGAATAAGATCTAGATTGCACAAAAATTTAAATAGTATTAGAGTTTTACTCATTGTTTATAAATTTAGATAAACAATCAAGCTATCAATATCATATATGATTCTTTGTTACATTACTAGAACACTTTTTTCCCAAATCCAACATGTGAAATATATCAACTCCATTCCTCAATGTGGATTATCTAATTAAGGTAAGATAGGTATTTGTAAGACAAATTTCAAGTTAGATATAGATATATAATCCTATTAAGTTCTTTTATATTCCACTTTCCTAACATACGATATCCCTATTTTATTTTCATACATATAACAATTTATTATTTATATCTTATACCTTTAACTAAATAAACATGTATGAAATAGATTAAAGCAAAAAAATGATATAACTAATGTTTTGTGTTACCTAAAAAAATAAAATCATATCATAATAACATATATAAAAATGTTTCTCATTTATGAGGTATGTGAAACCTTTTCATATAAATTTTTTGGAATCATACAAAAAAATACACTCAAGTGAATGTATAGTATGATATGAATCCCACCAACAATTTTTTATTGTAGATTCTAATCCCATAGGACTATGATAATTATATCCCATATTGTCATTCTATATAAATAAATACTCATGAGATATTATAGTTTCAATACGACATTAACACCACATATGCTTAAATCGTAGTCAACATTTATGCATGCATTCATAATCTAAAAACTAATAATATTCATTAAAAAATGTAACTAAATATTATATATTACCTAAAATTTAAATCATTATATGCAAGATATTTTATTTATTACAAGTTGTTTAAACAATTTAAACTAAATCATTCATCCATTCATAATGTAAACACTTTATAATATAGGATATTTTATAATTAAGGAATAAATAAATAAATAAATAGTTTATAAATTTAAAAATGAGAAATTTAATTATGAACATTTCATAATTAAAAAATTATAAATAACTTATAATTTATATATGTTTCATGAATAATACATAAAAATCATAACAAATAATTTATATTTATAAAAATATATGAAGACATCATATTATATCATTTAAGTTAAACATATATAAACGTTTTCAATTTAAAATTTTGATTCATTAACAAATATAGAACTTTCATACATCTTAATATACAAAAACTTAATTTAATATTGTAGTAAAATTTAATTTTTTTAATAACATATAATTTATATTTATTTAATACATTGATAAAATCTATGAAAACCATTTTTTGGTTTGGTGTAAATAAATTTCTAAAATAAAGTAGTTAATATGAATAATTCATATTATAACTTATGATCATTGCATTAAGAAATATAAACACTTTTATATTTAGTCTTATTTTTTAATTTATAAATATTTTAAATTAAATTATAATTTTACTTAAATATATTATATTTAAATAATAAACATTTACAAGATAAATTAAATGATTTTAAATTTTATCTAATGCACTAAAAAAGTCAAGTATGAACAAAATCATCATTTATAGGACCTTCACTAGTGAATTATTATGAGGATTTAATAATATAGATTTTTACTAATAAATCATAAAATTAAGACTTGAATTTATAAAAACCATAAGTTGTTTCTCTATAGAGGATAACCACGAACCATTATACCATAGAGTTTTTAATTTATCGAAGCTATTTCACACAGAGATATCTACTGTTATACTACTAAACCTAGATCATTTTTTTAGACCCACCAAGGTTTTGATATAAAAATCTAATTATTGTAAAAACTATGAGTTTTTGGGATAAAACCATGCTTTGTGAACACATATTTCTGAAAAACCACGGTTATGAAAAAAACCCCATTTTAGATTATTATTCAATTAAATAACCAATCCAAGTAAAATTGATGTTGTTTTGACACTACTGTTGTATTTTAGTGGGGTAAACACTTGTCCAAATATTGTAAAAATAAATACTAAATAATTTTTCAATAAGCATCACCTTTAATTTTTGTCAATAAAATGAAATAAAATGAACATCATTCCAAATCAAAAATCATATTCACTTGTGAAAAAATGAGATATTTCATAAGTATCCCTGGTTGAAGTGCTCAATTGGTCCATTGTATTTTTTGTCAATGTATCTATAAAGAACAAAGAAAGTATGTTTTGAAATACTGGGTGATGAGTAATATCCTGATAAATGGATAATCTTACTACCATTGAAGGAGTCTTGACAATGCATTTTCCTGTAGGGGAAAAGAGTTTAGAGTTTATGACACTCATGAATAGTGAAGCAAATGTTACTTAGTTTCGTCCATTAGAAATCGATGGAAAAATTTGGATATTGAGATATAATCATGATGTCACACCCTGAACTCTATTTTTATTATTATTATATTTATTTATTAGTTTATATCTTCTTTTTCTTGATTTTTTTGGTTTATTGGGAGTTCATGTTGTTTATGGAAACCAATAGTTCAGAACTACAGCTAGTGGTAGTTATAACCAGCAGGGTCATTCCATAAATGAGATTATCCATAGGTATATAGTTTTAAATATTAGGTTAATCATAACCATAATGTGTGTTTTTAGAACCATGATATTCCTTAAGCAGTGATACCCAAATTCAACTAAGGGGGTCGCATGATTACAAACGATCTCACACTGTGACCATGAAGGGTCTATAAGACATCACACCACAATGAATGCATCAAATCCACTATGTGCACTAGGAATACATTTAATTTTTGTGAAATTTTAGATTTTACCTATTTCTATTAAGATACATTTACGGTATATTTTCCTCCCATTATGCCTACCTCATCTCCAACGTTGTCTTATATCATTTTCCTCTTCATCCATGGTGATTTATATGGGTTTTGTCAAACTTTGAGGCCAATTTCTCAAAGTAATATCATCTCAATCACTTGCGTTATTTATTATTTTCCCACCATTTTTGGAACATAAAAGGTTTTAAGGACCTATTTTTTACTATTGATTGATATTATTTTAAGTTTTTATTTTGTGTTATTGTGAAATAGCATAATTATTTATGAAGAAGATGTTATTTTGGTAGGTTACACAATTATTATGACTCTAAAATTTATATCATGATTTCTTTTGGTTTATTATATAAATTATAGATATTTTACAAATTTTTTCATGTGGGTTAAATGATTAATTATTAATAAAATATATTTCATATAATTATACAACAAATACCAAAGGATTTTCATTGAATTTAAAAGGCCTTAATTTATTTTCAAATACAATGAAAAATAATTGTTTTACTAAATATCTATTTTTTAAATTAATTACATTACCAAATAAGGTGTTTTATTTTTTAAAATATTCTTTAAACATTATCCTCAAGGATAGACATGTGATTGTTTCTTTAAAGGGTGTTTGAGATACTTTGATTGTTTGGGACTTTATGATTGTTATGTCATTGATTTTTCAAGATGGTTTATACACTATTTTATTAAACAATGTTTCTAAGTCATGATTAGAAAATATAAAAAGGGTATTTGTAAAGATATTTTCCACTAAAATAAGCCCTATTTTTATCTTTTTCAAGGTTTATAGAAAAATTAAATGTTGATATGTTATATATGGAATTGAACATGGAGGAATGTTTATATTATCATATAATTCTATACGAAGGGTACTAATTATATTAATAGTGTTAATTGGTGAGGTTTAGAATATTTGTTTTATTAATATGAAAACATTTTATATGATGGTTTGTTTGTCAAACCTCTATTTATATGTCCTAGAAAATTTCATGTATCTAGATGGAAAATTTAGGGATACATGTTTTACAAGACTAGGATCACACTCAATAATGTAGCTCTATGTTATGAGTCATCCCTTCATAATGTATTTTTTCCATATTTAGGCCTGGTAGGGTATGACTGAGTGTTAGGTAATGTTGTATTATATTTTTAACCAATATTTCTTTATTTTTGTAATGTTATATTTTTTCTACAGTATCCCCATAGATCCTTGGTTACACTGATTCATTTTATTATATTGTACCTATTTTTATTGTTTACGATATTGTAGTTTAGTTTTTTTTCATTTAATGTTACAATAAAATAAGTTATACTTACCCTTATTTCTTGGAATTTCAAAAATAAGTTTTGAAAGTATTTTCCATACATTGTAAAACATATTATTTATCTAAAAAAACCATAAATATTTGTTTTTAATTTGAAACATATGTACTCTCATATAGGTAAATGTTGATTTGATTGGCAAGTAACTTCATACTTGTTTCCAAATGAAAATATAAATCTTAATCTGTACATGTATTTAAAATTGGCATTACATAATTTTTATTTGAATGGTTATACATGGGTTGTGGGTCAATTCCAACTATGAATATATTTTCAGGAATATCATATATCATATTCAGATTATTTCCACGTAGATGTAGTGGATTATATCATGATTTTATGTTCTTGTATGATAGAGGTTCCAAGAAATGGTGCCAATTGATTGAATCATTGAGGAAGTTGGTAAGATTTTGCTGATGATAGAATCATTTTTGTTTAGCCATATAGACATTAAAAATTTTTGTTTCATTTTTTCATGGATTTATATGATGTTTCAATTATGAATTATGAGATATATTTCATGTTATAATTTTTATGTTTTAGTTTAATATTGAAATTCATTATCTCTCTTATATGGACTTACAATGTATGGAGTGGTGATATATGATTATAGGTGGAGTTCAATTAGTTGTGTATTTATTTAATCTTGTGTAATCATTCCCAATGAAATATATTTGATACCCCAACACAAGTATCCATACTATTGGTGAAATTCCCTTTACTACTTTCTAGGGACATATGGGGTACCCTGGGTTGGTTCATGTAAAAATTGTATCAAATCACTATTATTATTTTGGGATTTTTGGTAAATAGAGGATATGATCATCTAAACACGTGAGGTAGTTCATGAGTTGGCTAGTAATCGCCACATATTATTACAAAACAATAATTACTATGGTTTTTTAGGATTTACATCTTGAATTTCAAAAACATTCCCAATTCATTCCAATATATTTATTTTTCATTTGACCATTTATGTTTTTCTTTGAAAGGTTAGAATTATATTGAGAAACATAATTACATAGAGAAAAAATGTTGGATAATTATGTAGTATATAGGTTCTATTAGGGTTTTTTAAAACAATGTGAAGACTATATAGCATGAACAATGTACTTATAGTGGATGTCATGTGGTTCTTGTATATTTTTCTAGGCCATGTGACTATACCTAACATTATTTGGGATTTTATTTTTTTTTAATATAATTATTTTATGTTTCATTATTCTTCCTTATGACCACATTAAAGAGAATTAATGTATTTTATATAAATTATTGATTTAATTTAGGGTTAATTTAATTTGGTATGTGTAATATATTATGAAATTTTAAAAAAAAGATATAAAATTTCCTGAGTTATGTTGTGTTTTTCAAAATGATTTGGATTTAAAATGAGCACTAGAATACTAAATAGTTGCTTATGTATTGAAAGTATGGTTATATTAAAAGTTGTAAAAGATTTTATACAGATATTATGAAAACAGAATTATTTGATATTATAAATTTGTTTTTAAATCAAATATATTTTCTAGGATGAATAATGAATGATTGTATAATAAAATTCTTTTTATTATATATTGTAAATAGTGTAGAGGTGTGGTTAAAATATTGAAAATCCTATTTGAAAGGGAGTTTTTATAAAATCCATTCATTAAAATTTTAATTTATTTTTGTATTTTGTGGTTAAATTATTATTTTATACTTCATTTAATTAAGTTTTAGACATTAAAATGTGTATTTATGATGTTTCATGGTTATTTATTTAGATTATTAGCTTTAATGGTTTTGATAATATCTTCTATGGGATATGAAAGAGGATCCTCACTGAAACATCCATTGGTTGATCTAGGCCAGTTTGAGGGGTTATTCTATATGATATAGTTATAGGTCATATAGACCTCACTCTTCTGGAACAATATAGGGATTTCATTTAAGAATATTAGAATATAAACCCATCTTAATTACTTGGGAAATAATATTCTTATGAAGTAAAATAATGGTTGTAGGATATCAAGAAAATATTCCTCAAACATTATCCCCATAATTCTATCAATATATAGTTTCCAACCTATATGATATAAGGTTTGTGTTGAAAATTGTATAAGTATATTATTTATAAAAACCATTGAAGGATAATTTATGGGATATTTTTAAAATATTTTTCATCCAGTATCAATTTCTGTAAGTAGTTAAAGTACTAAGGGAAATAGAAATGTAGTGCCACTAGTATGGTAATCAATAAATATTCAAATACAGTAACCATTTTTTTGAGATTATTATATATATTTATGATATATATATATGATTACATAAAAATTTAGTATTTTAGAAGAGTTATTTACTCAAATATTTTGTGTGGTGTGTTCTCTCTATGCCTCAATAACAATATAGTGGTGGTAAAGTAGATAGATAAAATAAAGGCTATGATGGATTAATTTCTAGAGGTAGTTGTTGTTTTTCTTTTCCTTATTAAAATTTGAGGATTCTATTAAAAAGTAAAGGTAGAGAGAAAAATGTATAATAAGGTGGATGGTAGAATTAAAAACTTGTCCTGATTCATCGAAAAAAATTCTTCTTGGAGTAAGTCAATGGTGTGTCATCCATGTGGGAAATCAGGTTATAAGAAACCTTCTTTTTTGAAAACCCCCAAATCATGTCATACTTTTGGCCATTTTGAATCACTCATAGAGGTTTAGTAAATGATTTTTTTCAAAATAAAGGTAGATATAGATATACCCCTTTAGAAGATCCTCTAATTCATCTTGATTAGACAGATACTGACATGGCCATTATTTATGGTATGACTGGTTTTATTTTTTATCATCATTATTATTTTTCTTTGTTGTGTATTGTTTTGGGTGAAAGAGAATCTTAATATGTTGAAATTATAATTTATGAAATTGATCTATTATTATATACAGATTTATATGATTTTTTTTTAAAATACTTGTACTATTATTTGATTTCAGTTAGGTGGCATTGGAATTTTGCTATGATTTTTTATATCAATATGCTTATATTTTATTTAGATGATTTATAATGTGAGAGAAATCTTAATGAGATAGGGAGACCACCATAAATGAAATACAATTGATAAACCTATCACATGGGAATAACGTTTTCTTTTACTCATGTGTGTTTTTATACATCTAGAGAGGATTTTAGATTTTGATTGTTGGGCCAGTCTTCTGAGTCCCCAACCCTATCTAAGCCATGGATTTTTGTTAGATTTATTGACTTTTAGGCTGGGAGTATATATTTAACGATCATATTGTATGAAGTTACCTTCCACTATCACAATTTTTTGTTTCAATATTTCTAAAGTTCAATGATGGACTGGTTTTGCATATTTTATAGTCTCTTGTGTACAAAGATACCGGCTTCTTGAGGTATACTCAATTTTAACTTTGTTGAAAAGTTTTATGATTATCAATGGTGACCATAGTTAGTCACTGCGTGTCTTAGTTCTTTGAATCATATAAATAATGTTGTAACTAGTCCTATTTTTCTTTTGGATCAATCGATACACCAAATAATGTATAGGAGAAGAAAGTATTATGGCATGGATAATTTTCACTCTCCAACCACTATTTGTCTTATTATATTATTTATTTGTTTGTTTTTATCTTTTTCCCCCAATTTTATGGTTTTAGGGAGTTATTAATGTTTTGGAAACCTTTAGTTTAAAACTGTAGGTGGTTGTGGACATAGGCATGGCGGGTTACATCATTATTGACCTTATTACCCATTTTGTAGTTCTAGACTATAGGAATGTCACAAGCACAACACAGGGAATCATGACCACTACCTTTCTGGTTCATCAATGCTCAATTACATCTTTGGGTTTATTTTCCCCCAATTTCCACTCCCTAACAACCATCGATGTCACTTATCACTATCCACCTCCTATATAAAAATATCAATGATTTTATTTAATATTTGAGGTTAATATATAATGTTAATCTGATTCAAATATATTCATATCTCGATTTTCATTTTTTTTCTTTTGCATCTTATTACACTGATAATGTCTCAGTGGACTAATGATTCTTTTTGTTTGAATATAGAGGGGTGGATTCAAGAATATAGGGACTATTTGGGAGTCTTAAATGTTTTCATTTCATGTTATTATAGAGTAGAACCACAATTGCTGAAAAAGACATGATTGAGGTAGGTTTTTCCATGTTTATGATTATGAAATTGAATTCAATTTTATTGTGGTTCGTAATATACGATATAAATTTTATGATTGCTATCATGAATATAAAATGGTTTGTTCTTTAATAATTTTTTCCTCAAATTTTATAATAAATTAAATAGGGGTTTCATTAGATTATAAAGGAATAAATTTGTTTTAAAATATCATTCACACCATGTGTTTTACTAAATTACTATTTTAAAATTTTAAAGGAATTACATTAAATAAGAAGGTGATATAGTCTCTATTTTTTTCTAAATGTTTAAATAAATGTTAATGATGTGATTGGTTACTCAATGGTGTTTGGGATACTTTGAGTGTTTGATGATTTATGATGATTTATGATGGTTTTGAGATTGGGTTTCCAAGATGGTTTATACCCCATTTTCATTAACAATGTTTCTATGGCCCATTTGGAACCTTCTAGAAATGGTTTTTTAATGATATATTACCTTGAAACAATCCACCTTTTATGTTATGGGTGACTTATGGATATTAAAAATGTTTATATTCTATATAATTAATGAACTATATAGGTAAGTATATATAATGTTATTATTCTTGATGAAATATATTATTTATATGATGGTTGTTTAGAGGCGATTGTGAGTTCTATTTGTTTTTTTGACATGATTAAATTATATATGATGATTGTATATCCTCCAATTACATGTGATGGGAATATTCAGGTTTCCAGGTGTGAAATCTAGGAAGACATAGTCAACTTGTGAACACTTGTAGAAAAAGACACTTCAACATCATATTTTTATCATTAGTTTTCATAAAACCTATATTAAAATTTAAGTAGGAATATTTTAATGATAATTTTATATAAAATTAAAATTAATAGAATTAGAAAAACTAGTTTTCTGGAACATCACTTCATTTTATTGATAAAATATTTCTAAAATCCTTACCCTCTCAACTCTCAGCAGCACCTGACCAATCTGGATTATCACTTTCATTAAATTTTCAACATATATTTTTTTTATCCTCGTTATTCTATCCTTAATTATTCCTCCATGACCCTTAAAATTTTTCAATCCATGAAAAACCTAATTTTCTTGAACAACAACCGTGACCCATGTTTTTATGTACACTTTTTTTATACTTTATTTTTTCAAACAATTCACTTAAATCTATCAGTTTTCCCCGATATCATAGCCTTCGGGCGAGTTTATCAAAATTCAGGCCTTATTTTACATTATTAACCTGAATTTTTTTAAGATTTTTTAAATTTTTAAAAGATAAAAAAATTATGTATTATTTATAAATTTAATTCATGCATTATTTTGATTATATGTATCTTATTATCTATGCTATATTTTTGTTAAAATATTTAATGTAATAATTTGTTTTTGTTATAATTTTTTTTGTGACTATAATTTGTCTGTGGTTGTAACTGTTTGTATTTATAATTTGGTTATTATTAATTTTTACCATTATAATTGGTTTGTGGTTTAAATCCTTTTTGATAATTTATTTTTCATTTTAAATAATTTTGGTTAATTTTTTTATTTTATTGTTTTTTTTTCATTTTAAAAATCTTTAATATCTAATTTATGTAATAAACATTTATGTACATATATATATATATTATTATATATTATATATTTATTTCTTTATATATAGGTTAAATTTATATATGTATTAATATATTCGTCGATTATATTATGGATTTTAAGGTAATCAACAAATTGTAATTGGATAAATGATCGAAGAACTACTGATGAATATGAGAAAGGGGTTGATGGTTTCTTGGAATTTTCTAAACTAAATCTTGAAAATAATGGTGTGATTTTTCCATGTTTGAAATGCTTGTATATGAATAAATTAATGTATAAATAAGTAAAATACCATTTTATTTTCTATGGTTTTAGTCATAATTATACACATTGGATATGATATGGTGAAACAATAAACAGGTAATGATCTAATGATGAAGATGATATTCTTCATGAGAAATAAAATCATTTTGATGAATTAATTCATGATCTATGTGTTTAAACCATTAAAGAAGCATGTGTTCAAAAACAGTGTGGATATGCTAAAAACCCAATTATCTTAGGATTCCCTAAAATTATATTGTTATTGGAAATGATGAGATTAGTTAACATTAAAGTGAGACAGGGTTGTTGAGTAAAATGTTCCACCAAATTGGATGAACTTTTAAAGAGATACTTTTAGATGAAAACACGATTTTTTATCCCAATTATAAGATTTTTTTTCAATGGGATTGGGGTATCAAAAGATACATGATTTCCCAATTGTATTTGTAATATATTAGAAGAATATGAAAGTTTATTAGAATATCCTAAATGTAGTACATCATGATATAAAATGGATGAAGAATCCAATTGTTAGTCAATCTTGAGAATAAGTGCCAAAAAACCCACTAAATATATTTGGAATCTTATAATAATTACTCATTTAAATGATCTATTTGAAAATTTAAATGATTCAATGAGGTTAAGATTTAATACAGATGGGTGTATTATGGATGGAATAATATTTCACCCTATTAATTACCCATTATGGAAAATACTTGATCAATTTTTTTAGATTTTTGAAATGAAGATACAAATCATAGAATGGGTTTGTGAACAATTAAAATGAATCTATATTTGAGTCTTTGTAGCCTATATTTTTCAATTCCTATTTTACTGGTTGTTTATATCTTATCCCAAAAGATATGTATAAAGAAGAAAAATGTGATGATAGGATATATTATTTCGGGACCGAAATAATGAACAAATGATATGAATGCTTCCTATCAACATTGATTTATTATTTTGAAATTTATATTGGATACAAGTGTTATAGTATTTTATGTATATAAGAAAGAGTATTTTATTTTTATGTGCTATGATAATGTTCATTATAAACTACTTTCTGACATATAGAATCTTATTTGGATATACTGTTAAAGGAAATAAATATTCTCTAATTTTTGAATATGGGACATCAAATCATCAATTATTGAATGGTAGAAAAATAGCGTATATGGGACATTATATTTATTTTAATAGATAAACCTCATCGATGATTTAAAAATGAATTTATTAGTATATAAAAGTATGGTTCTTCCCTAAAAATATTTTTTTTAGATAACATTATAACATGGTGAAATCTATTGATTTATTATTTGGAAATGATGTAAGTTATAGTAATCATACAAATAATTATTATAAATAAACCATTTTATTAGAACAACCTTATAGAAATTTTTGTATGTAAAAAATAACAATGGGATTATACATGTTGAGAAAAACATTTAAGATAGTCTTATAAAAACATTATTAAACAAAAAAAAAAGAATTAAAAAAATATGGAATCTAAGAAGGAATTGACTTAATAACCATAGGAATACATTTGGAGTTATCTCACCCAACAAAAGAAAACATAATATATTTTATTATAGGTTTTTATATATTAATAAAGTTTGAGAGTATAAATTTTTGTTAATTATTTTAAAAAATTAATGTACCTATAGGGTTTTTTTCAAATGTAAAAAATCTAGTGGCACTAAAGTATTTAATGTTAATATATAGGAAATATTGTGAATTTCATGTGTTGATACAACAATTTCAACATGTTTCATTACAAAACATATTGTTCATACGTATCATAAAGTATATAATCTATGCTATGTTACATTTTAAATTAAATATAAATCAAGGTTATATATCCAAATTTGTTAGATATGATGGAGAATGCGATATTTTATCATACTTTTTGTACAAGAAATATATTTTAAAAAATCAATTTTTTATATAATGGTTCAACTATTAATTAATTTTATTTGAGAGATACAAATATATTGGTCACTTTATTTAAACTAGTTTCATCCTTTTTTAAATATATATTAAACTTTTTAATGGATATGTTAAGAATCCATATCGACTAGAGGCCTATATTGTTAAAAAATATATAGCAGAATAGGTAATTGAGTTATGTACTGATTTTGTGTCTAACGTGGAGCATGTTGGTCTCCCTATATCTCAAAATTTTTTAGATTATAGCGAAATTAAGGGTATTAATTGCTTAAAGGTGAAGTTAATTCCACAAGATAAAGTAATGAAAGCTCATTTATATATATTGAACCACATAGGCGATGCTAAACCATATATATCATGACATATTTCTAGATTAAAGGTATTATATTTGAGAGGAAATGAAATGTGTTTGATGAGTGAACATAAAAACACTTTTATTTCATAGTTTTAAGAAAAAATCAATGTAGATTTATCCACACCAGAACCATTGAAATAGTATGAAGGGGCATTAAGTGTTAATGTAATCATATGGGTTGATTTTCATAGTGATGGTTACACATTATACACAAAAAATGTAGGATGAAATCACAAATTTTCCAAATAGTGGTGTAATGGTTGTCACTAAAGAACATCATTTTCAATCTCTGAAAATAAATACCTAATTTTTACACTATGATAATATTATTGAGTTATTAAGGATATATGGATGATTAATTATACTAAATTTTGGGTATCAATATTTAATTGTAACTGTTTCAACAATAAAAGTGGAGTAAAATAAGATTAATATAGATAAAAACAAATTTATTTTACAATATTTTGTTAAAATGAGGAATCATTTATCATGGAGATTCCTGAAAATTATATATTTTATGTTGTTGATCCATAAACTGGTTAATGGAACATTTTTTTATAAGGAAAAAAATTCATTTGGGTGATGATAATATTGATGATGTTGAAGACTTATTTGAAATTTACCAAACCATTACATGATTTCCTAATGATAACGATGACTATGATGTTGAAATTTTCTATGCAACATGAAATGATAATGTTAAATGGATATGGGAAAAAACTCCATTACTATCCTAATTAATCTGGAAGTATTTTTTTGTTTGAAATTGACACAGTTAAATTATTCTTATTATTTTATATTTATATATATAGATGTTTTTAATTCCTTAATTTTTTTAATATTTTTTATATTCATTAGATTTATATATCAATTTTTTGTTACATTATTTTTCCTTTATCAAAATTTTGTGACTATTTTCATTATATTATTTATTTTCATGTATAATTATTTACTTAATATTTTATTTAAAATTATCTTCTTATTGTGAAAAATTCTTTTATATTTAAAAGATTTATTTATTTCTATATAAATACATATAAACTATATTACATATTTCTTGATGATAAAAATTTTAGCAATTTTGTGTTGTTATTTTTAGTATATGGTAGATTTAGTAAAACATTTTTTGGGTTAAATAATCCAATGTTAATTAATTTTTTATGTTATGGGCAATAAATTTATTATTTATTACAATAATTTAATTTTAATCAAATAGAGGTACAAATACTTTAGTTGAGGTAGCATTAATATTTTTAAATGACAGATTCTAAGGCATGATAACCAAGATATATACATATTTTCAAATAAATATATATAAATAGAAAATAACTATTTAAATAAATTAACATTATTTTTCTTAAAATTATGTGCATCTCTTCATTTTTATATCCATAGGATGACACATAATGATGGTAGGAATGATATTACACATTTTCCAAAACATTCACTCACATGTAGTGAGTTAAGAGTGATAATTATGTGTGATGAGATTGACCACCCAACTAGAAGCAATTTCATGTAGTTTATGGCATAACTAGATATTTTGAGTCACTATAGAATAATTATTTTATTCTGTAATTAGAGGTTCATGACTTACTGTGTGAAAGATCTCTTATGTGATTCCATGAAAATAAAATTTATACACTTATTTATCTAGTTTTCAAATGGTTTAAATAGTATACATTTTTTAATATTTTATCAATACAATTAATGATGAAATTTATCATTAAAAAGAAAAAAGTAATTGAGAAAAATTTATTATCCTATGTTTGGACACAATGGATAAATTTTAAGAAATTTTTTAATTAATTTAATATTTTTGGATTAAACAAAATAAATAAACGTTCCTTAAGTATGAGTTTATAGATTGAGAGATGTGTAATAAGTTTGTCTCTAGTCGGTAGGAGGAAACCTTATGGTATGTTTGTCGTTGGAAAAATTTATTATATATATTTTATGTTTTTTAAATAAATTTATATATATTATTATTTACTTATAAATATATTTATTATAAATAAGAAAGGGTATACAAAAGACTGTAAGGGTAAAAAAAATTATATAAGGGTAAACTAATTTCAACTAATGGTAAAATAATTTTACGTAACGACAATATAAAGTTATGTTAGGGTAAAAAATGATTTTTAATGATTAAAAATAGTTAATTAAGTTTAAACTAAAGTTATATAATGGTAAATAATGTTTATTTGATGTAGAATAAAGTTATATTAGGGTAAACTAAAGTTATATAAGGGTAAACTAGTTTTAATAAAGGTACCATAAATTTAATCAAGGATAATTTGATGGTAATTAATGGTAAATAAAATTAAGTAAGGTTAAAGTAAATTTAAGTGTGGGAAAACTAAATTTTATTATGGGAAAAATAATGTTAATAAAGGGTGTAAAAAAGTTAATTAATAATAAATAGAAAACTGTACAGGTTATGTAAATGTAATCTAAAGTTATATAAGTGTAAAGAAAATTTCAGAAAGGTTAAAATAATGTTAGGAAAGGGTAAAATAATGTAAAGTAATGATAGAACAATGTTATTTAACGTTAAAACAATGTTATTTAATGGTAGAAAAATGTTATTTAAGTGTAAAAAAATTATGTAAGGGTATATAAAGGGTACACCAAAATTAATAAAGGGTAAAACATTTATGTAATCGTAAATACGAAGGATTTTCAATTTAAATAAGGGTTAACGAAGGTTATGTAGGGGTAAAAAAGGAAAGTTAAAGAAAAATAATTTTATTTAATGGTATACTAATAATAAGTTAGTGTGAAATAATGATATTTAATGGTAAAATAATGTTAACTAAGGTTAAAAAATGTTATGTAATGGTAAAAAAGGTAAAGTAAGAATAATATAAAGTAAAGGGTAAAATAATGTTTATTTGTGTTAAAACAAAGTTATGTATGGGTAAAAAAAATATTACATGTAAATTAGGGGTAAAATAAATTAAGTTAAGGGTGAAACAAAGTTATGTTAGGGTAAAAAATATTAAAAATCAGTAATATCAATTAAGTGTAAATTAATGTCAATATACGGTAAACTAAAGTGAAGTAATGGTCAAACAATGTTAAATAAGGGTGAAATAAAGTTGATTAAGGGTAAAAAAATTAATTAATGGTATTATAGAGTTAAGTAATGGCAAAATAATGTAAAGGGTAAAAAATGTTATGTAAGTGGAAAAAACTTTTATAGGTTAATTAAGTGTAAACTAAAGTAAAGTAAGGAAAATTATAGTTATGTAAGGGTAAACTGAAGCTAAATAAGGTTAAAAAAGATAGTTAATGGTATGGTAATGTTATTTTAGTGTAATAAAGTTATGTACGGTTAAACTATAGTTAATTTAGTGTAATATAATGTTTTATAAGGGTAATACATGTTATATAAGAGTTACTCAATGTTAAGTATGTTTTAAATAAAGTTATTTAAGGTCAAACTAAAATTATGTAAGGGTAAAAAAATTTCAATTCTGGGTAAAATAATCTTATGTAAGGGTAAATTATATTTATGTAATGTTAAAAAAATGTTATCTAACGGTAAAATAATGTTAGTTAATTGTGAACTAAAGTTAAGTTATGGTAATAAAATTATTGTAAAGGTGAATAGAAACATATACAAGTTATGTAATGGTAAATTAAAGATAATTAGGGGTAAAATAATGTCATGTAAATGTAAAAAACCTAATTAAGGGTAAATGAATGTTAATTAAGGGTATACTAACGTTATGTAATGGTAAAATAATGCTATAAAAGGTTTAAGAAATTTGTATAATTAATTTTAATTATTATATAACTTATTTAATTTTTATTATGCAATAGGCCTCTAAGATAAATTAAAAAGATAAACAGTCTCACAATTTATGTCATAATACATTTTCATGTGGATGGTATCTTTTAATATATCATTAAATGATAGATGAAAAATTTAGTGAATTATGAACCAAGTCATGTAATAACATTGAAGATGTTCCACTCGAACCTCTATCTCCCCCTCCTCATGAAAAAATAAAATGGTAAAGAATGGAAAAAGGGGAAGTATATTAACAAACCAATAAAGTAATTGGATGATAATATTATATGAAAATAATTGTCAGCTTTCATCAACATTACTATTTATTAAGTATATCTCACTAATATTACATTTAAAAATAGTACATCCGGGCGCCCTTCGGAGAAAACTGTTACTGGGGACCTTTATTCCAAAGGTTAATATAGATAATATTTACACTGAATTAGAAAATCCAAAACACTGGGGTTGTTTCAGTGGGTATAAAGAGGGTGTTAGTTTTAAAAACATGTTTTTTTTCTACACTATTGGTGCATCATTGATGGTGTAAATATAATGGACAATTAATTTATTTGATAGAAAAGTAGTGAAACTTGAATGATTCAATTGATGATAAAATTAAATCCTCTATATTGGATATTCTTGTAGAATTGATGAGAATGATGTAGCCTATGATTCCAACCTACCCCGATCCACCACCTCTTATTTCAGAACTGACTGTATACTGTGAGTTGAATGTTGGGGACCCCATATTTGTATTGTAACATACAAAATTATTTATCATCTGTGTGATCATGTAAATCATTAGATTATGTAGTCTGGTCGGGTAAGGGTATAGGTACATGATATTATTTATCCAACTAATCTAGTGTTGTTGTTTATCGAAGGGGTGTCCATAGTTATACAAAGTATTAGTCATTTTTTACTTTATCAATCTAATCTTTTCCATTAGCTGACATATTAGTTATATATTATTTTTAATTTTTTTAATTTAGAAATAATTTTATTATTTGATTAAAATTAATTAATGTATATGTGTATATGAAATTCAATAAATTACTATAAAGGAGAGGAAAATTTGAAGTTCTTACAAAATTAAATATTCATTAAGAAGAAGATTAGGTGAAAAATTTATCACTCATTATTTCTACATTATATAGTTATTATATTTTTATGATGAGTGAGGATATATGTGGAAGAGATTTCATTTTAAATAAATTTTTAAATGACGTCATGTATTTTTTAAAGGTTGTTCAACTTAGTGTATCTATGTTTAAATAATTTTCTATGTAAGTAAATTTTAATTAATTATTTATTTTAATGAAGTAAAAAATATGTTATATTAGTTTTATTTTTTTTCTTTGATAATAAATTTTCTCTACAGTATTGAAATTTAATAAGATTGAACTTATGATTATGGTTTTATGGACCAAGAATAAATTTCATTAGCGGTAAATTTCTTGAACTAGTTATCCAGAATTAAATATGTAAACGAATGATTAAAAAATCAAAGATTACATATATTCTTATTTTCTATTCCTTGACTTATAAGAATAAATAAATAATTATTAACTCGTATTAATTATAATATTATTAATTTTGAATGTTTTCTATTTTAGTGAACATTGGTTGTTATGTGTATTTTTTCCAAAAAAAGTAAATCATATTTGTAATCCTATTCATTGGCTGCTGATCGAAGAAGAATTATAATTTTGTTAAAGAAGTATGTTTTATTCTATTATTTTAGTTCTTTAATCTTATTTTTTATCAAACATAACTTTTGATAATTAATACTTTTCATTCGAACTGGTCATGTATGGAGTTTAATAAGGATCACTATTCAAAAGTGTAACTTGAAAAATTGAATATGTGAATGTTAAGGTTGTAACATCCCAGATAAATAAGGAATAAGACACTTTTCATATTTATTAATATTTTTCAATTAAATATTAAATTTACATTAAAGGGGATGCTATGTTCGATAGCATACCCAATACGCAACAACATGTTTCTTTTAAATCTTACTTTGCACACTAATAATATAATATTATTATTTTAAATGGTCATTAACTCCTAGCCATTGTATTGGAGGGAATGAACAAAACTAACTAAAATATGATTATACATATTTGTTAAATGTATTTACATTTATTCAATAAATTTTAGAGGCTTATAATGTGAATGAATATAATTTTAAGCAGAATTTACATTAAAAGGTCAATTTACCGTGTTTTAATGGTGAACCCTATTTAAATATAGTTTTGGTCACTTTAATACATTCTATTTTACCAAATAAAATCCTTCTTTAGAATTGGGAAATCAAAATTTACTTTGTATAAATTTTTGGAATTCTTTCAATAAAGTTCATTTATTAATGATTATTGTAAATATTGTATTTTAATTCAAAATTGTGTTTTAATATAATTTATTTATATGGTTAGATTATAATTTTAATTAGTTTTAAAGTGTAATTAAAATATATTTTTATGATTTAATTCAATATTGGTCATTGGAATTAATTTCACTTTGAAATTGGACATAAACAAGTGTTAATCTTTTGATAATTATTGTTTCTTAAAAACACGCTATTTGTTTTAACAACGGGAATTAATTTTAAAAATAATTAATGACCCATTAATGTTTTTTATTTGGAAAACTAAACATCAATTTTTAATTTGGAATATCAAATAATTCTAAGGCATAATTTTTGGTATTTTCCTAAAAAACTTCAATTTTTGATGAATAGTGAAACCACTTAGTAGTAGTTAAAAAAACTGACTTTTTGATTTAAATGAAATTTTACCGCTTCTGTGAATTGAATTTCAAAAATCCAACATACATGGTTGTTATAAAGAAGTAAAATTTGTTCCAATAAGATAAAAATATTTTTTTAGTGTATTGTAACTTTTGACTTTTATTTACCACAGTTAAAGGTAAATAAGGAAATTCAAGATAAAAAGAATATTATAATAATTCCAAGTTACCTTAACACCTGTCCAAACCTTATTGGTTGAGTCATTAACGACCATTGGCATATTGGGGTCGATTTTGGGACCCCATTGAGCCACTTGGGAGTGATAATGACAATTTAGATTAATTAACTTAAAGTAAAGGCAAAAGTGACAAAAGAAAATATCTTTTAATAAATTAATTTTCATAATGGGTTATATAAATCATATTTTTGACTATAAATATTCATTTAAAATATAAAATTATTTACTATATCGTGGTATTTTTTTATAATTTATAGACATCAAATAAATTAAATTATTTATAGTACAATAATGATGCAGTGTTTACCTCATTAATAAATCATTTAAATAAATAAGATTATAATGATTCAAATATTATCCAAAACCTGTCCAATTCTTATTGGATGATTTTATTTTGAAAATTAGTCATCTTATATTCGACAATAATGATTTTGGGACCTTTTGAAGCCGAATATCATTATATAATAAAATAATATTTTCACACTTTTTTAAAGAGCCCCTCCTCCCCCTTATAAAAAGAGACCACTTCTAACCAATTCCTCACACATCATAAGCCATTTGGCTCGTCCAACAAATGACCAATTAATCTACCTACATCTCTCCCCTCCACCTAGAAGCCTTACCTTAAAAAGAAGGAACTTTAAGAAGTCCTTTGGTTCAAACCAAAAGGAGTTACCCAAATTAAAGGTAATAATTTCTCTTAAATTGTTTTCTTTTATTTTACTTCTCCAACCCCTAAACTATTTTTATTCCTTTATTTTTTTTAAAAATATTATCCTAAATATACTAGGATATTTTTATTATAATTAATCGAACTACACTAACACACACCTCAATCTAATGGATAAAGAACATATTGTTTTTGTGGATGGAAAACTAACGCCTCACGAAACGATGACTGTTCAAATATCTCCAACCGCTTCTCATGGTATCCATTATGATTGAACTATATTTATATATGATATATATTATGTTTATGTTTTCTTTATTCTTCTGTAATTTCCATTTATATCAAGCCTTTATGGTTTCCATTATGGGTAAACACGATAATCTCATTAGAGGAAGTGAGGACTACTGCCCCCTCAAAGTGATATGACTCGCTAATTCCATATGTGTTATGTATAATGGATGGGGTTAATGATATTATATATGATATTATAGTTGAATTATAATATACCTATGTATTATTATGTTTTAATTCCATTAAAATAAGAAATAGAAATGAAAGTAGTGTTCATGCGTACGTACGACTTACCGTCTCCATGAATGGTGCATTTCATTTCTTACCTCTAAATGTTATGTACTATTATATGATATATATTATATCTAAATCATGAATATAATTCTGGATATAATTAACCTTTTACCACATGATCAACAAGTAATTATAAGAAATCCATTATTGACTCAAGTACCAAATATCGACAAAACGAATATTATTAACTTAAATGATTACATAATGTTTATAACATGATAATAAGTGACATAAAATGAATAATAAACTTGAAAAAGGTTCTTAAGAAAGTAGAAAATAACATTAGTTTATTATTCAGGGTATTAAAGAATGATTGATTCAAGTCGGGCACGAGGTAATGGATTTTCTTATCTCACTTTTAATTCCATGTGATTTCCATTGTTCGCCACTTACTCATTGAATGTGGTGTTTTGTGTACTTAAATTTGATATATATTATCATGAATCTCATTATATTCATGGTGTAATGTGATTCATTTTTTGGTAATTAACTATCGGTCATACGACTCAGTTGATTACAACTTGGTAAAGGGTTTCATCTCACTTTTTATTCCGGTGAGATTCATGCTATATTTTCCACTATTTCCTTTTGTGTGGTGTATGTACTTCCAATGATTGTACTCTATGTGTAATATACTTTCATTCATGAGTATTTAAATCTTCATTTTATGATCCTTCCTTCATGTGGCGTATGTTTTGTTAGTTACCAAATCGGTAAGGGAATCTTTCACCCTCCTCTTTTTAAAAGACCTTTTTTGTTATGTCTTTTAATTTACATCTTATTATGTTGGGATATGTTCTTATATATAATTATTGATTTAAAAATTATGTCCAAGTGTTGAGATAGCCTTTTTATCTCATAAAATCATTTTCTGAATTTAAAATAGACGTTGTTTGGCTGTCAAAGTTTTACAAGGTAACTTCTTAACCCAATTTCTATTCTTTGGGTTCAACTTGTACTTCTTGAAAATGTCATCCTATGAATATGTGTGAATTAACTTTGATTTTTTACACTTAATATCCACTTTTATTGAGTGTATTTATATTTTTCACACATAATTATGTGATTGATTTATCATTATTTTAAGGATACCATCTTTATAAGGGATTTCATCTCAATTTACATTTCCATTGAACCTTCATTGTTTTTGTGCACCAATTCACTCTTATATGGTGCATATACTATCCTATGGAATATTATATCATAAATACCTTTATTCTCATGATATTATAATGTTCTGATTAAATGTTATTCCTCAATTATTTGTATTCAAGCATCTCTCTTTTTGATAAAAACTCTTTAACTAAAATATCGATTTAAATGTTTTAAAGATTTATTCTTCTAAATATTTATCATTAATTTCCATGTTTTAAAAATGGGTTTTAGGATTTCATTATATTTACATTAATTTATTCAAATGATAATTCATTTAAAATCTTCAAAGTGGTATGGGACACTTTGATTCAAAAATCTCTTTTTAAATTGTTTTAAAAATGATTTAATAAAGCATTGTTTATTTCAATATCTTGATTTGATATATTGGATTGTGGAAATGTTATCTTTACTTTATACTTGTGTTATGTGTTATGATTATGTTATGGTTATTGGGAATTGTTTACGTATATAGGTGGTTCCGTGATAAACCTAGGACGGGTGAGCCCGAGATAGCTCTCCAATGCATTGGGTAATGTGACAGAGTTAAATGTGATGTTTCTCCTAAGAGATTTAGGGAATATACTATGATGGTAATTCCAAGTGTAACTCCCTACATAGCTGTGATAGCTAGAATGTAATATTAATATGGATTCCATAAGTAACCTTTATGATTTAGGATTTGTGTGTGTTATTCATAAATCTTATGATGTTGTATGGTATGTTATGATTGAAAAGTATGGTTTCATTTATTTTTATTTATTGATGGGATAATGTTTTCCTTCCTTATTTTATAACCCTTACTGAGCTTTTTATAATCATCCCAAATTTTTGAAATGTTTTTCATAGGTTATAAGGAAGTGTAAGATAATGGAAGTATTCAAGAAGATTTGTATCAGGAAAAGAACTCTTGTTTTATTTAAGGAGTTTTGTTCTTGTGAAACATTGGATAGAGCAGAAGTGTATTCTTTGTAATCTTTTGAGATGTTCTAGTTATGGCCTAATTCTCTAAAACTCTAAACCTGAAAACATCATTAATGTGAATTATTCATTTAATTCAATATTACTTAAGGTTTAAGGTCAGGTCCTTACAAAGGTAGGTAACTTTTATATCAGTGAATTTTGGTTTTTTTTCATATATATCTATTTTCTTTATTTTTGAAATATTTTTTTAAATGTAGTTTCATCACCAAAAAATGGAATATTGAATGTATATATTATATTTTATTATTCATTTAGAATACAATACTAACTATAACAATACTAATTTTTCAAAGGAATTTTTATTATAACACTTATAATTTAATAAAATATGTTATTTTTTAAATTATTAAGAATTTATTTTTTTGGTTTTTGATGTTCTTTCTTCATATAAATTAAAAAAATTGAAACTCATTTAAAATTTATTTTAAAATATGTTTTTTTGACTTATTTGTAGTTATATTTTTATTTATGAATATATTATTAAAATTTTTCTAAAGATCTCAATATTTATTCAATATATTGTTATATTTTTTCAAATTTTCAATGATCTCAGTTTTATGTTTTGAGTTTTTTGGTGTGGTATTTCGTAATTATTTAATAATTTTAAAAAATTTACTTTCAAATACATGTTTTTATAAAAATTTCTTTGAAATATCTCATAGATGACTGTAAATATTGATTTTAATAAAACATTATGTTGAAATCATGTCGTGAGGGATTTCTGTGATGGGTTTATAAAAAAAATGACATTTAAATATATTTATGAAGGATTTAGACATCAGTTTTATAGAAAATAAAAATTGAAATCCTTATATATTTTTCTTTTTAGAAAGGTTTTCATTTTAATTTTGTAATAACAGATGTGGAATGTTCCACTTTTAATTTCGCCTATATTAGTATCACATTATAACTGGAATTAAATGGTAAAAAAGATAATATTAAAATTATTTTTCCACTAGTGGTACGATCACACTTTGGATAGTGGACTAGAGTTTAAACTTTTCTCCATTCAAGGTATTTTCCCATCAACTAGGAAAGGTAGGTATGAACCGAGTGTTAGGGAATATTGGTTGATAATCAATAATTGTGTCTATTTTTTGATTTTATTTTCGATTTGTTATTTATATTACTAAGGGATATAAATTACCATGATTCATTTGATTATTTTGTACATATGTTAATTAATTTTAATATTTCATTAATGTTTTAAATTATTTAATTTTGTATTATATTATAATAATTTATATTTATCACTATTTGTGAGTAATTTATGAAATTAGTTTTGAAACCATTTTCATCCATCATATAATTCCACCTTTTTTTAAATATCTTTCATTTTTTAATTTTAAATGTTTATATGTATATCTATATTTAATGGTTCAATTATGAGTAACTTGATAATTGTTTCCAAATGGAAATGTAATTACAACTTTGTAAAAGTACTTCAAAATAGAATTATTTTTTTCCTTTTAAAGAATATAAAGTGGGTTTGAGGAGGATAAATACATTAATATTTACTAAAACCTATCATATTTAAATTTTATCTGGGTCCCTGCAAGATTTAGAGGATGATATTTTGATTTAAGTTTTGGGTTTGATGGAGATTCCAAGCAACAGAGACCTTGGATTGACATATATCGGTAATTGGGGAGAGTTTTATTATTTTTTTATTTTTTTATATTTTACTCTCTTATTTTAGGCCACATTTACTTACCACCAATATATTTTTCATGTTTTTCTAAAATATTTTTTATTTATACTTCAGTGCTCTTTCCTTTTCATTTTCATCTTTTAAATGTTATTCTTAAATACAAAGCGTTATAAGAGTATGTTATAAAATAATCATGTTAACTTATCTCTTAGGTGTTGTGGCATGGAATCTTTGTATTGGGTGACATCTTACTGTGTCTTTCGTTTAAACCATGCTTACACCTTTGGGTGTATGAAAACCTTGTTTCATGTATATTATAGGTTGTGACATCATGCTTAGTGATGGTGGTCCTAGTTTCTGATGGTCTTCACATAGATGTTGGTATTGGTGTTTTAGTCCTCTATCTTTGTTTTTGTTCATTTTGGGTTTAAGTAGAATTGTATACTTTAAACCTGTTTATAGTTTAAAGGCATTTTCAGTTGTTTGTTTCTAGTTTCACATTGATTAACTTATTAGTTATATTTTTGTATTTTATTTTGGTTAAATTGTTCCCATGTAATGTTTTGATACCTGGGCACTAGTGGTATCCCGTAGGGATCATGAACACACTTCAGGACATGTCGAGGACCGGGTCGGGCACCGAGTCAGATGGAGGCTCGACTTGGTTTGTGAAATAATGGTATCAGAGGAAGGTTTTCTTTTGGGTCCGGCTCTTTTGGGATAGAGTTAGTGTAGATCAAAGTTAAGGTTGTCGGGGCTCGATGTCCTGGCTATGAGTAAGGTTCTTGTCCAGCACACCTCATGGCAGGGCTCAAATTACCAATGTAAGTTGAGGTTTTGTAAAAAAAATATTTGGTCTGTGTGGTTAATTTTGTTTAGGGGATGTGAAAAGGGAGTAGGGTCAGTGGTCCCAGTGAGCTCACAGGGTCTGGCAAGCCATGTTGAGCTAGTGGCGCTGTCCAACAATACTCTCTATGGCGGTGGCATGATTGGCATATGGACGCCAACCATATGTACCAGTCACCCGCTGATAGTAGTCTCCCCTTGCATCGTCCCTAATCTCGTCATTTTTAATTCACGGGAATCATGTTTTTATAAGAAAAAATGATTTTGTGTTTTAAATATCGATGGTTGTGTGGGGTGTCCATGTGTTTCTAAAATGTTGGATGTGAGGCGTTTCGAGCAGGGAATCCTTTTTGAATGATTTATATCCTAAGTTTGAATTATTCTTTGTAAGTTGTTGCGCAAGAATGTGGTTAATTTTTTTTTCAAAAGAGACTCCAGATGCCCTTGTAGTGGTTGCCCCTGTACATTTAGTGTTCGCTTGCAGTATGTCGTGACCATTGTACCAGTTTTATTATGTCCACAGATTTATTTCTCGACTAGTTAATGAACCCCCATAAACTATAAACATGTGATTAATTTGCGGCCATTGGTAAATTGTCATTGGTTAGCTCTCCAGTTGATCGAAGGACTCTCTTCTTGAATTCTAGAATTTAACCCACCTCTCCTTCTTACAACTAAGCAGATCCTCTAGCATAGGGAAGACAGATGTGAGGGGAGTTGGAGGGAGTTTTGGCCTCTATGAGTTTTCTTAGTCTTTAGGTATGATGTTTGACATTGTTTTTTTTGAACATCCCCTTGGGAACTGTGAAACTAATTACAGCAGGGAAGGGTGATGTTCGACCTCGTTAGGTTGAAAGTCTTGTTTGGAAACAGTGAAGGAGTTTCTAGTGGGGGGATGTGGAAAAAGACTAGAGTGGTCAGCGTGGGTTACTATTATAAATGATATTTGGTTCTTCATTGGTTTCGTTTAAGAAAGGGTCTATGTTAGGCCACCAGTGGGGATGACACAGTCACATTGGGATGCTACAGTTGATTGCATGAATCAATTGTTGTTTAAGACTCAGTTTGAAGTCCTTCTCCGTATAATGTTTATCTCAACAGTAATGGTCATGTTCAGTGACGATTCCAATTGTGGTGTTCTAATTAAGTGCGAAATAGGGTGATGCACAGGCAGCATTCCAGCTATTTTGTTGTTAAATGTTCCATTTGGGATCAGTTGGATGTCGTAATATGTTTTTTTGTGGGTGTTTCCTCGGTTGTGGTGTGGTTGCATGTGTCACCAAAAGGAGAATCTCCATTCAGGTGTCTTCAATACCTGACTACGATGTAGAAGATGCTTTAATAATATGGGCTCCATCCATAGGCCTTGGAGTGAAGCTGACATGTGGTCTGGAACCCGGGGAGTGTATGAGACCCCAACCTTATTTCTGTCATCGGTACTGAAGTTGAAGGTGGTTTAAATTGTTTCATGTGGTTCCATTTCAAACAAACCATTGGGGTGTGTGTGGTTTCTCATGGCTATGAGGAGCTGTGGTTGTCTTGTTACGTTAATTTCCGAGGGGTGGCCTCTTAATGAATGTAATTGCTTTTATTATTCCTTATGGGGTCTGTTGGGTAGATTAGTCTCAATGTTGAATAGTTCTCATTTACGTATTTTGAGATGTCGATCTATCTTCTGTCGTGTTTTTTACACCCTGATTGTTGGTCCCCACCCTCCTCGCCCCTTGTGGTGGGGTATTTGGTCACCATCAATTTTTTTTCAAAGTCAATGCCTTCTATTAGTTCTAATTTAGAGGAGATCCACGATGGGTCTTGCATAAGTGTCTCTTGAATGAGTCGGCGTTGGGATTTTTCATAATGGTGTGGAGTCCACCCGAGCCTCCTCGTATCAGTTTTCCAGTCTCGCCTGGGGTGTTGGTAGGTTCATAATGTTGGGGAGCCCCTTTGTTCTTCCCCATGATGGCCTCCTGATTAGGATCTTTTCCAAGATCAATCAAATGGATGTTTTCTAACTCTTTGGGGAATACGACACTTATCATAAGGTCTTTTTATGAGTTTCTTGAGGTCATCATTTAAGTCACTTTCTCTAAGAACGATGTGTTTGTCTCATCTCATTTGTTGTTTGTGAGGATCGTCTTTGATCCATAAGGTGGTGTCGTTTTCTACTATGGGGTTCAATATTAGTTGTGGCTTTCTGGGGACAGAAAGTGCTATGGTGGGGAGAATTGTCACACCCAGATTTCTAAAACAATTTTTATTTTAATATTTTTGTTATTTTTATTTTCTTATGCAAATATTGGTCATAGTGTGGGCTGAGCCCAATTGAAATTTTACATTTTGCTGATGAAGGAATATTTTGGTCTTGACAATGTCCAACGCACAGTGGGGAATGGTCGAAGTTGCATGACTTGACTGAGTCACCGCGCGACAGTGCCTGGTTCCTCACATGGCCTACACGATGTTCAAGACAAATAAATGAAGTTAAAATTAATAAATGAGCTGAATAATGGTTTTCTCATAACATAAAATGATAAGAATAAAATGATTATGGTTTTTTCTAATAATAATAATAACCATAATAATAATAACAATAGTAATAAAAATAATAATAGTAATAATAACAATAACATTAAGATTATTATTTTTATTATTACCATTTTTTTCATTATTTTAATTATGTAATTAGTAATATTATTAAAATTATTATTATGGTTTATGTTTTATTAAGTTATCATAAACATTATTATAATTATGATTATAATTATTATCCCTAGTTATTATTTGGATTTATTTTTCTCTCTCAACTTTTTATTTATTTATTTATTTATTTTTCATTTCATTTGCTATGGATTCATTTTTATTCATCCCCCCCAGCCCCCCCTGCGAGATGCACTTTGCTGCCAACCCTTCTACCCATTTCCCTCGCACCGGCACCCACTACCATGACCAGCCTTTCACGTCACGCCGCCATCCACACCAGCTCATCGCATGCACTGTCTGCCGGACCTCCCTCCTCCCAAACTGCCTACTGCACGCACTACATTTGGCCGGACCCCTCCTCATAACATGCTGATATTCGGAGGCCTCCCATTTCTGGCGTCGTGTCATCTACCCGACCCCCGGCCAGGCCATCTCGTGTCGTCGCACGACCTCCCCCAAAAGCCCGATGCAACAACCCTGTCCGCGGCCAGTAGAACCGTCCACTGACCTCCCTTGGACACAACTCATTTGCACCGTGACCCTCACAACTCGTTGCTCCCGTCACGACTGCCACCACAACCTCCCTCCTACTATTCCTACAAGCACCAACCCTCCTCTCTCATGTTTCGCGTGAATCCCTGCTATCCGAGGTTGTCCAGGCATTTTAATTTCCCATGAAAACACTCACCTTGCTGGTGCGACCCCTCAGGGTATTCCCTTCCACCTCTTTTCTAGGGTTATAGTCCCACTCATTTGGGATTTTGATGTTCCTATATTTTTAGGGTGTTAATTAGCATCTTAATTTTGTATGTTTTTGTTCAATTTCATGGATAGAGGTTCACATTTCGGTTCGTTGAGGTGTGGTCAGCATGAGACAGCCTTTGCACACCATGTTTGTGAAGTCTACTATAATAAGAAAGGTGGTTCAAAACCTTATAATTGTTGGAAATTTTCATTATTCTTAGTTGAAATTATAAATTTGTTTCTTGGCTTCATTTTGTGGTGTGTATTCTATATTAAGAATGGTTAGTGTATTTGTTTTTTAGAAATAAATTTCTGAATTGTGAAAATGGAAATTTTTAGTGTTGTTTTGGTGAAATATTTTTCAAAATGGGTTTTAGGGGTTGTTTGGGTGGAGAAAACATAGATTCAAAGGGTAATTGAGTTGTGTATGTCTAAATGTCGATTTTTAATGTGCAGAGAATCATTTTGAGGATGTCAGATTTTCTTTGGAACTATGTAAATAATTTATTAGATTGTGTTGTTATGCGGATTATATTTTTAAAAGGTTATGATGTGTATTTGATTTTTAAGAGCCATGATTACATGAATTGGGGTGCATTTTTTGATATAAACCCTCATTGCATCATGGTATTTCTTTATTGGTTGTTCGAAACAAGCATTATAAATATTTTTACATGCGTGTGTGATGCGATTTAACTTTCTTTTAGAAACGGTTGTACCTTTCATTTTGGTCCTATTTTGGTAATTTGAAAAAAAAATTAAACAATTGTTTTGGGGTGCGAATAAGATTTTAGAATGGTAGGGATGTGTGAGTGATTTTAAAATTGTTTTTTCATGTAAAAACCTGTGTGATTTTATGTGATATCACATGGCATGTGGTTGAGATTTTTCTATGTAAGTTGAGAAACAACTTATTGATGTGGCGTTTTGGATGCGAAACATGGTTGGAAATATTTTCTGGGTTGTTTGGCATGTGTGAAATGCATTTTCCAAAACATTGAGGTGCGTGTATATTTAGATGGTGATTTTCAAAGAAAAACGATTCAATTTGGGTGTGTTTCCTAGTTGGGTACATTTAAATTTAAATTTCAAAATGTTTGAATGATGGAAAACATGTTTTCATATCGTTACCGTGAGCATTTGGTTCTAAAGCGACGTCCCTATATTAGATAATGTGGTTTTTGGTGTAACGTTTTCTTGTTTTATTATGAAATTATTTAATAAATACTTTAAATTATTTATTGATTTATTTAGATGGCATGAAAGTTGTGTTTTGGAATATTTGTGTATGTGTTTTTAGTAGTATGTTTATATTAAATTAGACATGTTTCTTAGTGTAAGCCCTCTTTGCGTCATGTGGTGTTGTTTTATTATTTCAACCCTTATTGTTTACTTTAAAATTATTTTATATGCTGTGAAAATTGTTTATGTTTCTTTTTGAGTGTTTCCAAATGGGGAGTTGTGAAATGATAATGTGACGGAAAATTTGTTTTGGAATGTTATATTGGCGTGTGTGTGTGTATTGGAAATGTTTTTTGGGTATGCAAGTGCTGAATTTTGTGGGAAATGCCTTGTTTGGTTTGAGATATGTGAACACAATATATACTACATGAATGTGAAACTTCATTGAGCATAAGGGAAAACCCCGAGTATCTAGGTGGGAGGACTAGAACTAGTGCACTAGTGATTTGGAGTGGTATCGTCCCTATTTCACATAGCTGGATTAATGATTGAAACACTAACTAAACATATGAATTCTAAGGGTAGTGGTGTTCTAAGCCATGTTTTCTAGGGGTCGTGGCCTTCTAAGCCATGTTTTCTAAGGGTTGTGGTATCTAATCCACATTTCACTAAGACACAAGGTTGTAGGGTCCCACTCAAGCTAGATAAACCTTAGTGGATTTAGCCATAGTGCTCTATTATTCGTGACATGGTGCCTTCTATCGGTACATGGGGGACCACTTGTGTACATGCATGTTCTATTTAAATTTTCTCTTTTAATTTAATGTATTATTAGTGAAATGGTTTTTTTCTTTTTCCCTTCAGTGATCTTATCTTTTCATTTTCAGCTTTTAAATGCATTTTGTAAAAACAAAGTGTTATAAATATATGGTTTAAAATAAGCATGTTAAATTATCTATTAAGTGTTGTGGCATGAAATCTTTGTATTGGGTGACAACCAATTGGGACTTTCTTTCACACCCTGCATACACCTTTTGGTGCATGCAGACCTTGTTTCTTGTGTATTCTAGGTTGTGACATCGTGCTTAGTGATGGTGGTTCTGGTTGCTGATGGTCTCCACTTAGAGTTTGGTATTGGAGTTTTAGAACTCTATCTTTGTTGTTGTTCATTTTGGGTTTTACTTGAATTGTATACTTTAAGATTGTTTATAGTTTAAAGGAATGTTCAGTTGTCTGTTTCTAGTTCTAGCATGTTTATCTTGTTAGCTGTCTTTCTGTCTCTTATTTTTGGTAAATTGTTCCCATGTAATGTTTTGATACTAGGGCACTTGTGCCAGCCAGTGGGGACCAAGAATGCCCTTTGGGCCTTGTTGCGGATCAGGTCGGGTGCCGGGTTGGATGGCGGCACAACCTACTTCGTGACAATTAAAGCATCTCGTATTCCTTAATATTTTCAACATAAATTGAGTCAAGAGCATTAATATATATCTCCATAAAAAAACTCAACACCATTGAATCTTTATTCCTATACAATAGATATGTAATAAAAGGATTAAAAATATTTTGAATAAGTCTCCCAATAAAATTTATATAATAATAATAGTGTTGAATGATTTAATAGACCAATTTAAATTCATTTAAACGTAGTGAATATGGTTCTTGGAAACTATTAGCACAAGCCAAATGTATATTCAAATATTTGAAAATATATTATCTTGAAACCACAAAATTTATTGTATAAATATGTTGAAATGATTTGTTAATTTTTCTATTTTATTATTACAGAAAAACATTAACAACACTTCAATCACAATCTTTAGATTTATTTTTAATTTATCTCACAGAAAAACAGTTGAAAATAATCCATATATATATATATATATTCAATTTATAGAAAAAACACAAGGAATGAATAATAACTTCAGAAATAAACAATAACGAAATTTTGGGATTTTGAAAAGTAATATATGATTGATAAACCATACTTTTCACTATTAATAACCAGTAATGTATGATACAGATGATGATTAATAACATAGGGTTGATAAACCATACTTTTCACTATTCATGGGGAGTAATGTAGCATATGGATGATGAAAAATAACATAGGGTCGCTGAAATATACATTTAACTATTCATGAATAGTCAAATATTGTAGGTATGATGAAGAGTAACCTAGGGTTGATGAACCATACTTTTCACTATTCTTTATTGGTAATGTAGTGTAGGGATGAAGAACAACAACATAGGGTCGATGAACAATACTTTGCACTATTCATGAATAGTAACATAGCCTAGGGATGATGAATTGTAATGTAGGGTTTATTATCCATACTATTCACTATTCATGAATCGTATGTAGCATTGGTATGAAGAAAAATAACATAGGATTCATGAACCATACTTTTCAAAATAAATAGACATCATACTTTAAGAAAATTAACTGAATTTTTAAAGGCTTTAAATAGAAGATTTAGACTTTGGTAAAAAATTATTATTTAAATAAAAACTTTTTATATTTACCAAAAATCAATAATAAATTAAATCATATATCCACTATTCCAAATATCATCGAAATACAGAACCAAAAACTTCTTAGAAAATAGCTATTCAAGAAAATCAAAGTAGATTTTCAAACAATTTAATCACCATTCAAATGACTTTTTTGGCTTCTTTGTAAACTAATGAAATAAAGATAAAAATGATTTAATTATAAAAAATCTAGTTTCTGGAAAATATGATATCTATAGAAGTTTTTGTAAAATATATTAATAATTTTTTTTAAACTGAAAACTGTAGAGTTTCTAAAAATGCAGCAGCAACTTAATTAATTTTTTCGAGTAATAAAAATGAATTTTCAGAGTACTTCTGAAACTAATTAAATTTATATAAATATCTTATCTATCCAAATTGATAATAATCACAGAAATCTATACACTATATATTTATAAGAAAACAAAATACAAATTGGTTTTTAGATAAAAAATCACATGTAACCAAACATGTAATCATACTAAATAGAATGCACATTCACAAACAATAATCCATACATGTTTGTGACAGAAGATCATAAAAAATTAATAATATAATAACTATTTAAAATTAAATGGGTTTCATAAGCATTTCATTATAGTATAACCCGCTTTAAAAAAATGTGACTTTTAATCATTGCATTATTTAATCATATTATAACCTGTGGACGAAGAATGAGTTTCATAAATATCCATTCATCATAACCATAAACCATCATGAGAAAGAATAAGGATGGTTACATTGGATCAAATCCCATTTAAAATTTAAGCGACAAAGAAGGTTGTTTTTTATAAATATAAATTCTATAAAAAGATTAATAAAACATTATTGAGAAACACAAAATTTACATATTAAAATTAGTTCCTTAAAATTTAAGATATTCCCAATTATTAGAGGAAAACTTTTCTTTGAAAATAAATATATAAACATATAAACTAGTATTTAAATTATTGAGCATTAATGATGGTAGAAAATACAGTTCATGTCGTACACATTAATAAAAACATTTAATTAACATATTTGGTTAAATTCAAATGTAAATCCTTAAAAAAATAAAAATATTATAAATTTTAATTTTTTTGAAAATAAAACATTAGTAAAATAGAATTTAAAAAATATTTGTAGAATATTAAAAACATTCTTTAAAACTTTTTTAGAAAAAATGGACATGGAAGAAAAAGGATTTTGGATCAAAGAAAGAAAGAAAGCTAATTTTCCTTAAAAACATTATTTTGGACTCTTGAGTACATAAAAAGAGGAAAATGGAGGAAAAAAATATATTTCAATGAAAAAACAGTATGATAAGAAATTTTATTAGTTTATCCTGGTATATATGATTAAATCTATTCTGCATAATGCTAATAAAAAACAATCCTGATAAACAATGAGATTGTAAAATAAAACCTTCACAGCTTTGGTATCTTTTGAATAATAACACCTATGAAATAAAAAAAACTATATGAATATTTATATACCATAATTTAATTATAAAAAAATACCTTAATGGGAATTATGTACAATATAAAAAATAAACAAGTGGTGAATATTGTATTTTCCTCATAAAAAGGAAATTGAGATGACAATTCCATACCCCATGTCTAAAATTTGTTAGTGCAGATTAAAATATCGTGTATAACAAACAATGGTTTATTATAAAAATATTCTTGAACCATATTCGTATATATCATATGATTTATTTTTTTACTTATGACCTTTTATTACTCTTTTATTGACTATTCCTTATTAAAATCACATTTTGGGTTATAATTAATCTGTTTTTTAGTATGTTTTATTTGGGAGTTTTTGCCATTTTATTTTATAATGGTTCAATAATAAATAAATTATTAAACATGATAATAATATCATATATATTCACTATACATTTATTTATTGTAATTCATTATATTTATATATTAAAAATTAATTACACCATTAATGGAGATGGAGGACCACATCTACACGTGAACATTGTTTCTATTTTCATAAAAAATATATTGAAAGATATTTAAATATAAATTAAACATTATATAATAAATTATATATCATATATATCATATATTTTAATTAAATATACCCTCATCACAATCCATGTCAAAATAAAATGAAAAACTTATTATATCTCTTCGTGGAGGTTTTAGTCCACACATATTCATGATTGATAATATCATTTTCCAACATATTGGTCGGTAAGAAGGTAGTTGAGTTATTAATATTATAAGTTTTTAATTATATCATATGTAAAATATATATACTTTTAATCTATCAATATATCCACCCAGGATGTGGGTGATGAAAAATTAATTTTATCAGTTCGTGAGGCAGTAATGTTTCGTACACACAATAGAACATTTCATTTCTATTTTATAAAAGAGGAGATTGATATTGGATTTGAAATTAATACAATAACATATAAATATATGAGATATATTGATTTTATTATATCATAATAGTTTAAGAAGATCTTTACATGGTGGAATATGAAATAAAATATAAAATCATTGTTAAGTACAATATATCTTCTTTTGAAAACCTCCTTAGCTTAGAACCAAATGCCTTATTAAGATGGATTAATAATAAAAAAGGTCTCTAAAACATGGGAATAGATGTAATTAATAAATTTTGGAATCTATTTTCCAGTCCAAAAATATTTTTCAGTGTGTATTGTTGAGTATATCATATATACTTATATAAGTGCGTTTATGAACCCATATAGAATCTACTTGAAAATTTCCCAAACAAATCCAAATTGATAAAGCTATTCACAATATATATGCTTAAAAATTACTATATATTAAAAATAATTATATAATAAGGTTAAAATATTTCCATTTTCCCATTTATACACGTTTGATTTGGAAAATACTATTATTGTTTAGTTTAACCCCCATTAAACCCGTTTTAACCTTCACCATGATAATTATGTTTTACTATTTTTACTATTTACTATAACCAAAAATGATGTTTAATTTATTAAATTATATTAATTAATCCAATTGAAAACATATAATAAATATTTTAAATTAAATTCATATAATTTTTAGAATTTAATTTAAAATTACACCCGTATATGCGATGAAAAAACTATTTTCCAATGATAAAGATTTCAAAACTATATGAAGTTTTTATATAAAATTTTAACCATAAGTGGAATAAATTCCCTATGTTGTCTTAATAATAAAATAATTTAAATAATTTAATTATCAACATTTTAAAATAAGATTTATTTTTTAAAATACATAAAAAAGTAGTTTCTAATAAAAATCATTTTTTTTACTATTCATTGAAAAATTAAACTTTTTAGAAAATTCTCTAAAATTAATCCAGTGATGTTTTTTATATATTGATTATATAAATGATTAATATATTTTAAAATATATTTTATCATGGAGTGACAAATTATTTTTATTATTTATTCACAAAATAAAATGAAAGTCATTTTTAGAAGAAATGTGCATTAAAGTATATTAAGACATTACAAACAATTAAGTACATATTTGTCAATATATTTTCTTTATGTAAAATAATTATATTTAATTTTAAAAATATTTTTATTCTTATTAATACTACCATGTTGAAATTATTGTTTATAATATTCATATTTATATATTAATATTAATAGTATTCTTTTGTTTGTTAAAACATGGTGTAGCCTGTAACCCAAGGTATCAAAGAAAATAATTTTTTTTTGGAAAAAATATATCATAAAATATTAGGTTATTTTATTATTCCCCAATTAAAATGAATTCCACCCTAGAAATTTCATCAATTTTATGCAAAATACTATCGATAATTATTCCTCATCATATCCATAGGCCCAAGTAACTTTTTCATGTTTGTGGTTTCGCCAGACAACCCTAAACAGGTGAGGGGTATTGTTTCATATAACATTTTATCAACTATCAATAATCAACATATGAAATTATTAACAGGAAATATCATCATAAAATTATTTTACTTCTTATTTTAGTACACATAAAGGATCAGGTATGTACTTTCTTAAGAGAAAAACATAGAAAGCATCTTGGACTTGGGAGAGGTTTGGAGGAAGTGACATGCGATAAGATTACCGTACCTACCTGATAAAGAAATATAACATGGTCCAATATTAATGTGGATTATCTTTCCAATATTACAAAATATTAAAAACTTATTCCTTAATGATATTTATTAGAAACCATTTTCACTAACTTCAGACATTAGATCACACCAAAAATTGACATCATAACATTTATTTTGACATTGATACTCCATGATGTGTTGTTGAATGGATAAAACTTTCTATGAATTTCCCTTGGAGTGAATAGATCACAATATATTCATTTCTCTATCGATATCCCCATAATTTGGATTTCTAAACTTCATTCTAAAGAATTATTCATAATGATTCATTTTAATTTTCAATGAATGTTGTGTTATAAGAAAACTCGATTAGGGGAAGCTGTTAATCCCAATCACTTTTGAATTCAATAAAACATGATCTTATAATATTATATAGGGTTTATATAATTCTCATATATTGAAAATATATTTGATGATGATAATGTATGAGGTAAAAAATCTCCATATCTAAATCTTCTTGAATACTTCGCCATAACAACATGGTAAACATTAGATCCTGACCTGATATATTAGAATGCGGTACTGCATAACACCTTAAAACTTATTTAATGTATATAATATTGAGATTATCTAGTTAGAAATATTTTTTGATATGTATAATGCGTGATGAATTCATAAGGTGATCGACTATAACCTATATATAATTATTCACATTAGATGTTTTGGGGTGTCCAACCATAAAATCCATTGAAAAATTGTCAGGAAATGAAAATGGACGCCATAAAAACCAAAACCAAAACCAAAACCAGCCCATGGAAGGCCCCAAAGGGTGTTCCCTATCCACATGGAATGGACCAAGATCTCGGTTATCATAAATAATCGTTTTATAATTATTTACCCTAGTTTAGAATCATTTAAAACCCAAAATAAATCTAAAAATGAATCTAAAAATTCATACAAAACAAGCCATAAATAAAATTTATAACTAGATACATGGGACTTAATATGACACAATAGGTCCAAATATATATAAAATTAATAGAAAAACCTACCAAAGAACACCCCACAGCAAGGGATCATCACCCACGAGCCGTCTCCACAACACTGCACCATTGAAGTAAACTAAACTTCCTGAATCGATATCACCCAAGGACTTACAAATACCATTGTTAAACATGATCAAGTATACACACCCCCAAATGGTGTAATTAGGGTGTGATCATAATAAAAATAGTATTAAGCTGAAAATATTCCATATAATAATCATTACAATTTAAAAAGCATGTATATTTTTATAAACAAGAAATGGTGGTAATACATTCTAAAGAATAACACTTTCAAAAGTAAATAGTTTTCAAAGAGAAATTTCAACGAGTGAACACATTTCAATTAAAAATTTATGATACTATATTTTCCATCCAAACACATTATAATCCAATGATAAATACCTTATACTCAATGAGCACTAATCCTAGGAACACCCCAATGCACTAGTTAGCTTTGTTCCACATGTACCTCATATCTCGGTGTGACGTAACCATAAAAATAAATGTTCTCATTCCAGAGACACTTGTAGGGAACATTCCCATAGTATAATGGTCCCCAATAATTGTAATGTTAGTTTTTTTAGTGATTTCAACATCAAAGTTTGTAAGTGAAATATAGAAAAAACCACTCCAGATGACTAGCATACTAGTACACGTCTGCCCACCTAGATACACGGGTTTCCCCCTTTCTGATCAAAAAAATTAAACATGTTACCAAATTAAATATTCACATCAAAACATCAATTCTGTTAATACAAAATAAAAATAGTATCTACACATTCTGTCCACCATATATATATCTTAATAAACCATTTCTAATTTCCATAAAAAAATTCTAGGAACATTACAAAATTGTGCACTTAAAATCCATCTAAAAGACCTACATGAAATCAAAATGAACACCAATATTATCACAAAAAAGAATTGGAAGTAGGAAAACATTAGAATAATACCCTTCCATTAATTTTAATATGGCCCAAAATGGTACAAAATGGAATGCACATGTAAAACACCCATTTTCAAAAAAAATGGAAAATAGAAATCAACTGCAAACCAATTTTCACCAAAAATAAGATTCAAAACAAGCACCATGAAGGAGGAGTATGCTAAAAAATCAGTCAATTCTATATCATCTAGTTTTATATACACATGAAATTACCCACCATATTGGTCAAAAACACTAAATCCTTGTGAGAAAGTTCTACCGCACCACTGCCACACCACAAGGGAGTTTTAGAAAACCTAAATCCTGATGATTAGACAAATAAACCCAAGATCAAACCATAGGAATGAATCCCTAAGATCTGGATATTATTAAATTCATGATAAGTGGAATAAACCCTATTAAAATTAGAGGAGTAAGAAAGGAAACCAACATACTTGAGAGATCATGATGTTCCACACCAAAAATACACTTCAAAGATGATTTCCATGGAGTGTTTGAGGTTCTTGGTAGTGTTCCATGGATTCTATGGTCAAGTGGGAGATGAAAATGGAGAGTTTGGTTTATTCCTAGAAATGTAAAAATGGAATTAATTTTTTTTAATGAGGTAGACTAGGCTGTATGGTTTACTTGCACAATTTAGGAAACTGTGCACCCAAACCATGATCCGCCTTTTGTACACTCAAATCATGTCAAAATTCATCAAAATTTAGTGGGTAGGGGAAAACTAGTGGGTGTTATCCCAAGAGTAGAAGAGAACAATTTACCATAAATTAAGGACATGTGTCTACCAATTCTCCCACCATGAAAAATTCTCATCCTGAAAAGTCAATCGGAAGCATGATCATAAAATAGGAATGAGTACTCTTCCTCAACCCATGACATCTGCTCCCATGTCTCATGTGTATCGTTACCATTCTTCCAAAGAAACCAGAACACCGTAATAGAATTTACCTAAAGAACATTTTCTTGAGAATCAAATATTTTCTCCATCGTCAAACACTAATAAATTGGTCTCTATCTCTAGTTCATCCCCATTTAAAAAAATGGGATGGATCAGGGTTGTAATTTTTCTACTGGGAGATGTGGAAGATGATATGAAAGGATGCCAATAGAGAAGGAAAATCCAATTTGTTTTGCACATTTCTAATATGCTTGGTGATCTCAAAAGGACTAATATAACATAGAGTCAGCTTCCCTTGCTTTCCCAAAAGATTATGGTGCAGATGATGGGTCAAATTCAAGAATACCTTATAACCCATATAAATATCTAGGTCTTGAAACCAATGGTTAAAAAAATATTTATAGAGTCCTTGATCTATTATTAAGCACAACCTGATCAACTTGACCCTTTCAGACATTTCTTGAACAAAGCTCGGATACAATAGTGAAGTATCACCTACCTCATCCCAACAAAGGGGGATCGACAAGGATGAACATAGAGCACATAAAAAAAGCCATTCGAATTGAGGATTGGTAGTTTTTATTATTGGAAAATTAAAAAAATCTTAAATATCTATCCCAAGAGCCTCCAAAGTGAAAAACACATGCACAAAGCATGTACTACAGAATCTGATTCACCAGTTTGTCTGACCATTCGTTTGAGGATGGTATATCATTATAATCTTAATATGATACCCCAAATACTTATTAAGGCCTTCCCAAAAGTAAGAGGTAAAACATGGGTCTCAATATGAGACAACTACTAATGGTACAACATAAATCCTAACACCCTTATGAAGATGCAGACGACCTAAATCATTCACATTAGTTGTATCTCTAATTAGAATGAAGTGGGTGTATATGGTAAGCCATAAAATCACCAGAAAAATGTAATTCTTACACCATTATGTATGAGGAAAATCAACAATGAATTCCATTGTGACCTCATACCACTTCATGGTTGGAATAGTTAATGGGTGGAGCAAACCAGAGGTCCTTTATTGATTTACATCCACCTACTGACATGTGTAGCATATCAACACATTTTAAGCTATATCATGACTCATAAATGGCCTCCAGAACTGTTGAATATTATGACAATACATATTTGTGGCACCCAGAGGGACATCCCACTGAGAATAGTGGCTGTCCTTCATCACTGCCTCATGCAGATATGACGAAACTACTGATCATCCCATGAAGCACCAGATTCTCTTGGGAGACGATGAACTATCTGAAGACAACTCCCTAGCTTGAATAAACTACCTCAAATGCTGTAAAATATCATCAGTAGTATTTCTCACTAAATCAAATCTAAGAGAGAATGATTTAATTGAATTCCCACCAAGAATATAGGTTTTGAGCGCATCAGTATCACAGTTGGGCTGATACCCAACATTAATTTTAACAATGATCAATGATTATTCTAGGATCAATATGACAATGAACACCAGTCTCCATGGAATAGAGTTAGTGATTTAGAAAAATAACGAAGAGTCCTAAAACCTTTTTAGAGAATCATTGACATCATGTTTATAATTAATTTAATTAATTTCATAAACAATATAATACCTGGATCTTTGGTATTTTATTCATTGATGATTTTGATTGTACAGAATGACCCTTCCAAATTATATTGTTGCTATTGCAATGCTCGAAACTAGAATACATCTTGAAGTGATCCAGACATGATATGAAGGCCCCTGATCGACACCACTCATTTTCTAGTTGCTAGTGCGGTGAAGTACGTGTCTTCTGTCAGTCGTTCATGGTTTATTGTTCTTTAACTTTGATGAACATATCTCATTCTAGATAGGGGCGGGAAGAGGATTCAATAGATAAATTGTTTAACTCAATAATTCTCAATTCACCAGGTGTGTCGTTCCGTACAAGGCACAATAGATTTTTGTGTCTATTTTTTGACATGGGGATTCAATTAAAATATTTAATTACATAACGGAAATTAAATACATTCATAACCATAGAGAATACCAATACTATTACTAATAATACCACGTCACTATTTATGATGTGCCAAGTTGTGAAAAAACAAGCATATAAATAAAATTTTGTGTCACAAAATAATAGCAAAGTTATTTTAATTTATGCCAACCAGTAAAATAATTATTTATCATCTCCCAAATAATTATTTTACTACGGGACAGGCTTTGGTTTTCTGGAAATCCACTTCTCTTTATCAAACACCTAAATAAATAAATAAATATTTTATTCTCTTAAATAAATATTTTATTTACAAACTATTAAATAAATATTTATTAAATGTTAAATAAAATATATAAATATGTTTTCCTCATAATATGGTGATTAAATATTTATTTAATTTATGAAATAATTTTAACATGAATAAAATTAATCATGTGTCTCTGGAATAATATTTATTAATTAAATTCAAATAAAATTTAACTGAGTGCAGTAGAAACAATGAATGTGTCACCCTCTTGGATTCTTTCTCTTTGGCATTAGGTGGGATTATCTAAAGCCAAAGAGTAATATATGGAAATGGGTCAAGGAACCCAAGATAAATAACTTAAAGTTGAAACAATGACATCCACATAAAAAAGCTCATTGTGCAATATAATCCCTTTTTCGCAATATCTCATCAAGAAGGTTTAATGATTGTGTCATCAAATTTTATGATTGATATGTTGTTATTTGACTAATTGAAATAAACTCATCATTATACCATGGCCATTAAATTTCACGTGACAGTTCTATTTCAATCAAAGGGCTGTGATATTGACTTCTTTAAATGGAAGGAAAAAAATCCATCTTCAACTTATCCATTAATAACATGCCACTCGGGTCAAACACCACATACCCTACTTTAAGACAACTGTCTTCATGAAATTTTCATTAGTAAATAAATGTGAGTGAGTTGTGACATTTATTGATTATAATCTTAAATTCCAATGAACATTACATGCAATTGTACATAGAAATACTTGATGACCCCAAAACATGCAAAATTCATTCTGTCGAGTCTGTTCTTATAACCTTCAGTCTTGGATATTACAAAGTGTGAACTTCATGAGAGAAAGTATCATCTTTATACGAGTACTCGCACCTATTAGTTTTCTTTCTATATGTCCCATCATGGTATTTCATCCAACCATAAAACTATATTTAAGAATATTGTTATAGAATTTCATATTTCTCAGCATAGTGGGGAACTCCATTGACCTTATCAATAATAAAATACTCTAGGACATTATTATATCCATGTAATGAAAAAAAATGAACAATATGTAATAATATGTTGAAAATTTAAATAAATTAAATAACCATGTAATCAAAGTACAAATAGTTGGTTCTTGGAAAGAAACTCTAACCACCTCCCACTAGGACTATAGCAAACTGCATATGACTTTTAGTCTGCTAGACCTCACATGATAATATTGTATCTGTTGAGTCAAGGATTTAATCAAGGGGTCCTCTACATTGTCATCTATGGATATAATTCTCACTTCAACATCACTTATTTTAGAAAAATACCTCTAGATATGACACATCCAATGTATGTTCTTCCTCCACTAATGTGACATTGGCATTTTTGTGGGAGCCACCACTATAGTATTATCACAGTACAGTGTGATGGAATATTTACTACTAGGTATCACATCCAGGTCCTAGAAAATGATTCACATTCAAAATACATCATTAGATACCTCAGAATAAACGATATATTTGGACTCTAATGTATAATCTGCGACCGCACTCTGCTTTGTGCTCTTCTGGATCACTACACCTCCATTCAAAGTGACGATGTATCCCATTTTCAGCTTTATGCCATCTTGATCAGTTTGGAGACTAGAATCATCATATACAATGATTAATGGTTCCTAATATCATACATAGACTAGGAGAATATCTTTATTATGCCTCAGATACATTAGGATAGTCTTGACTACCATCCAATGGAGGTCACCTAGGTCATCTTGATATCTTCCTACCACACTCAATTTGTAGGTGACATATAGCCTAGTATATTGCATGGCATATATGAATGACCCAATCGATGAGGTGTATGGAGTCCTTGACATTATATTTCATTCCTCAGGAGTCTGATGACACATTTTTTGAAAGATAAATGCCATGTGACACTTAAAACATTCCCATATTGGATTGTTCCATACTAAAACACTTTAGTATCTTATCAATGCATGTACTTAGACTTAGGCCCAACAATCTATTGGATCTACCCCAATAGATCTTGATCATAATAATATATGATTTCTCTCCCATGTAATTCATGGATAAGAATCGATTCAACTATTCCTTAATAGACTGTAAGACTGGTATCTCTTTTTCCATAAGTAATATGCCATCATAATATAAAATTAAGAAAATGACAGCACTCCCACTATACCATTTGTTGAAACATGGTTCATATTCATTCATGATAAAACAAAATTTTGTTATGGATTCATCAAAACAAATTTTCCATTACTTGGATGCTTTCTTTAATTCATAAAGGGATTTATGCAACTTGCATACCTTATTTTAATTTTTGGAGTCCTAAACCATTCATGCTTTGTCATGTAGATATAATCCAGAAAGAGACATTAAGGAAGGTTGTTTTGCAATCTATTTCCACAATATCATTGTCATGGTAAGAGGCAATGAAAAATATAATTCTAATGGATTTAGTCATTGCAATTAGTGTATAGGTTTCATTATTGTCAATGCATTGACTCTATTTGATCCCTTTTGAAACAAGTCGTGCCTTATCGGTACTGACTTGTCCTTCCATGTCCAAATTATTATTGAATAGAAATTTTTAGCTAATAGGATTTACATCAACAGGTGCATCTACCCAAATTCAGACTAGGTTTCAGTACATGGAATCAATTTCAAAATTCAAGGATTCTTTCCACTTGGAAGCATCTATGCCACTTACTACTTCCTTGTATGTTATGGATGATTATTATCAACTAATAATGAGTTACCATCCTCAGTAACTATAAAATAGTATAGTTATCTTTCTAAAACTTCTCTTGTAATCTTGCAATGTTCTTGGGACTCGAGAAAAGTTCTTTCTTCCATGGGGATTTGTGGAATATACTCTTGTACCAACTCTTGTGTACCTTGATCCTCAACTTTATCAAAGTATAATTTTCTTCCATTATCGTTTCATGGAGATGTTCTCCCTCTCAAGGAATATGGCATGTGTAGACACTACAAAATTCTTGTCTAAGGGGTTTTATTGATAATATCCTTATGTTTACATAGGGTATTCTATAAAGGTACACTTTTTTCCTCAGGGTGAATGTTTGTTACCTAAAGAGGCCTTAAAAACACATCGCTTCCCACACAAATGTAAATTCGATAACATGGATTTCTTTCCACTCTAGAACTCGTATGGAAAACCATTTATTAATTTTTTTGGTACTTAGTTTAGTATGTGCACTGCTGTTTGCAATTCATATCCCTAAAAGGATAAAAGATGACTTGAAAGAGTCATCATTAATCTCACCATCTCCAACATGGTGTGGTTCCTCCTTTCTCTCACACCATTCCAATAGGGCATGTAAGGATAAGTGAGTTGGGATAGGATCCCAAACTCTCCTAAGTAATAAATGAAATCTTATTTAAAATATTCTCTACCTTCGACTGAGTATAGTTTCTTAATTTTCATACCAAGCTGGTTATCAACTTCATTCTTGTATTATATGATCCTATCAAAAGAATCTAAATTATACCTCATTAAGTAGATATGTACATATCTACTAAAATCATCAGTAAAAGTTATAAAGAATGAGTACCCTCAACTTTATTCAACTGTAAATGTTCCACATACTTCGGTATGAACAAATTCAAGATGATCTTTAGCTCTTTCACCTTTCCCACTAAATTGGGATTTGGTCATTTTCCCTTGAAAACATGCATGACATTCTCCATGTGGTTTTAGTTTGAAATAATATATATATCCATCTTGATTTAACTTTTTCTAGCATTTATCATTTACATGACCTATCCTGTGATGCCAATGTTGGGTGTGGTATGAGTCATTTGGATTATCTTTGTTATCGATTAAAATTATGTGGTTTGTGAAATATGACATGTAAAGACCATTGTATAAATATTACCTATCAAAACAAATTATATCGTTGTAAAAGAAGCAACTTTCATTTCCAAAAATTAAAAAAATCCATCTGTATCTAATCTCAATACAGAAATAATGGCTTTAGTAACATATGGAACATAATAACAGCCCATTAACACCAAGATCATCCCAGTTGTCTACATGAGGTTATTGTACCTGATATCTATTGTAGCAAGTCTAGATCTGTTGGTTGCATGAAAATCTACCTCTCCTCAGTCAATATTCCAGAATCTAATGTGTTCTTATATTTGGATACATATATGTGCACCACAATCTGTATCTAATACCAAATTTGTAGAAACAGATAGACATCACTTGATAAAAAATGCACCTGAAGCTTCCCCTTTCTTCTTAGGTTGGGTGTAGTTAATCTTCTAGTGGTCTATATTTCCACATTCAAAACAAATAGCCTCATGTTCCCATATAACCCCTTTTTCCATAGAAGGAATTTTGTGATTCATATCATTGTCCACTCTGTGAATGAGGATAATACGGTCAGATAAAGACTTCTCAAGGTTGTTCATGTTGAAACTTATAATAAAGTTGGAGAATCTCTAAGGGAGAGATGTGATAATGAGACTGGTGCCCAGTTCTTTGGTTAGTTTAAAACCTAGAACCTCAAGGCGCTCAATGTATTCAATGATTTTTACTAGAAGATTCAAATATAGAGAACCCTCTCCAATATTAGTCTAAAGACTGCCATAGTGATCTCAAACCATTCCTATCATTCGCTCTCTTAGTATAGACAATAGAGGTGCTTGAGAATGCTATAAGCACAAATGTTTTTATTAGAAATCATGAGCACACTAGACATTGATGATAGCATCAAACATTTAAATTCTCATATTCCAGGAAATCCTCATCACTCACCTCTTTAATGGGTAGATAAGGTAATGATTACAAAAACATATTTGACTTCAGTTCATTGGGTAGGATACCCCAATGACATCTAAACCATTACTAGAAGTTATTTTTGGTGATGATGTTATATTTATCAAGAATTGATAGAATGTATAGTTTGGATAAAAAGATTTTCATTCTTACTTTACAATTAAAATAGAAAATCATTAGTTCATTCTTGATTGCATTTTATGAGAAATAATAAATTAATTTTATTAAGTCTTTCACTATTTTATCGAGTCCCAATGTCCCTGAAAATTGAACTCGGAATGTCCATATTCTATGAAATTCTTAGTGGGAATGATCTATATTCCCCATTTCATAACCCCAACAAGGGCTGGTCATGATATTTGAAGGTATTTAGGTAGGCATGTCTTTACCGACAACAAGCTTGTAGTTCCTTGATCTGTGGAGTGGACTCCCCAATCCTAAAATCATGAATTTGGATTTCCTCAACTCTTGCATCCAACATTAAACCACGACTAGAATGGGATAATCATCTTGATGTAATATGGTTATGTCAACCCAAAAAACATTCATAAGGGATTCCCCTATAAACGTATGTTTCCCAAAATGGGTTGGCCAGACACATAGTTTTATTGAGTTTTACCCTTAATCAGGTAACATAAGGCCTGATGTGACTTAATATTTTATTTAAAGGATTTATCTATTATGCATGAGTTTCTTATTATCATTATAAAAATCTAGTTTATATTTAGTGGAACTTTCTTATGTGATTAACCATGTCTTGATAACATATACCCATAATTCCTGGTTTATTTTAGTTCCATCTTGTGTTCTTTTTTAATTCATTAATTATGTGATCATGAAAACACATCCATAATGATAAACCATGCAATTGAAAGAAATAAATTAATAAAAATGGCATGATCATAAGCTTTTTTAATGTTTTTTTATCTATAGGTTAATAAAATAACCCTAACCTAGGGGAAAAACCTTGAATATTTTAGGTTTGTTTTTACATAATTGCCTTTGTCTTCCACTGTATCTCCTTGGATTGGTTTTGGCTTGGCTCCATCTTGAACCACCTCAACTAGCTTGGGAGTTCCATACATTACCTTGTCTTTTAAACTCATACATAATTGAGGGGTGTTTCCAATGCTTTCTATCGGGGCGTGCGCACGCATCCGTCACACAGGGGAGGACGCGCGGCTTGTTGCCCCACATTCCCGCTTTCCAAAGGTGGGAGGAATCCGTTCCTTGTTCAGGGACATTTTCTCCTTGATCAAAATTGGGATGATGGGATGCCTGTTCTTCCTTCCATGGATTCCTCCTCAGAGCTCGTCACCTAGTCCGGGTCTCCCTCATAGATTTAAGACGGATTTGTGAATCTCGTTCCCAGCGCCATATCTGCATGAACGCCAATTAATTATGCTACTTCCGTTGAGATTCTCTAAGGGTTATGGTTGGAGAAGCAACCTTCGGTGAGGAGAATGGTCACGCTGGAGTGTCGTTGGCATGTCTTGATGCTTGGGTATTGGCATTTCTTTCTTCTGTCCCTTATTATAGGGATTCTCGAGGGCGCAGAAGCCCGAGGCATCCCACATAGAATGCAGGGAACTAGCATGCCATAGTCATGTATCTGAGGTTTTCCTCTGCTTTCCATGTTTAACATGGGGTATGCTGCGAGTTTAAAGTCTTTCAGAGATGGATCACATTGATCGGAACACTGAGAGTGGATTAGATAAAAGAACCCCTTGAAGGGAACTCTGATGTTGGGGCCAGCAGGTGGGCGGTTTCTTGGATACTGTGGAGTGGAATGAGGTGGCATGATCCCACCAGGATGTGGAGACCTGGGTAAGAATCAGGATGGGTGATGGAGTGAAGGTGGCTTGAACCTCATGGAGGCTTCCTATATACCATGCTTTAGCACGGATCAAAGTCCACGTAGTTCAGGAATACAGTTTAACGTCATGCGGGACGAGGCAGATAGTTTAACATCATGTTGGATGACATATAGTTTAACATCATGCAGGATGAGGCATACAGTTTAACATCATACAGGATGAGGGCATAAAGTTTAACATCATGCTGGATGGGCAATTTGGGGGGTTACACTCTGAGGTGTCCCAAAGTGTTGGCGAACCGACATTAAGAAGTCAGAACGACCAGGTGTTTGGCTTGAACCTCGCGGAGGCTTCCTACATACCATGCTTTAGCATGGATCAAAGTCCTCGTAGTTCACCGGGATGGGTCTTACACTCTGAGGTGGCCCATAAAAGGATGTCATGGTCGATGCTCACTCTAAGCCCACGTGAGTTCTGCTCGGTGTGATAAACAAGAGGCACCAGGGACCAGACGATCACGTCACAAAGGGTGCGTCCGTGACAAGCAGAAAGGGGCGTACACATTGAGCGGACCTTGGTGTCGGGGCATACTCCCGGATGGAGGCCCATGGTGAGACAAAGCACAGAGGGAGAGGGATTTGGGACCGAACAAAGGAGATGCCTCTTTTCCTATCACACCATCCACTGGCCTTGGCAGTGGGGAAGTACGAAGGTGCATGGGCGATACCTTCCGCAAGAGAGGATAGGGGCTTAAGATATAAGGAAGCCCTTCCCCCATGGACAAACTCCACTCCGAACGGGAGGATCTCATTCCATGTGAGGAAGATCAGATTCCCGTGGAGACGAATGGTGTAAAGAATGATCGAGCCAGGGGGACCCTGTGTGCGAAGCACGGGGTCAGATCATAGTTTATCGTCATGTGTTGAGGACGAGGTGCTTGGCAGTTTAATGTCATGCAGCTCGGACGAGGTGGGTTCGCTCCGCAACCCGAGGGCTTACATTCCCAACACCCTCTACCCCTTGTGGGAGGGAAGGCATCGGTAAGGCCGTAGTAAAGGGGGGCCGTAGGGAGAACCATCGAGGGGTCCACATTAGCATGGCTATGTGAAGAAGCAATAGCCATTAGCGTGCCTATGAAAAGGAGCATAAGGCAAAGCAACGCAATGGGAAACAACGCCCAAGGGACCTTGAGGTTACTTCATATGAGCCTGGAAGGCCGTATGGGAAAACAACGCATGGAGTGCATGACCGGTATAGAGGACATTGGGAGCCTATGTAGGGAGGCACCCTAGGGGGCATAAAGGTGAGGGGTCCTGGGGTTTGCATGCAAAGAGAAGGTTTGCGTGCAAAACACAGGGTTGGCGTGCAATTGGGGCAGAGGGATTGCGCACGAATAGGGGGATTGCGTGCAACGAGCTTGGATTGTGCACGAGAGGCAACGACCGATTCATAAAAAAACCTAACGATGGGATTGCGCGCAATTGGGTGTTTCACGAAAAAGAGGGAGTGAGCACAATGGAAGTGATTGCGCGCAAAGGGGGAACCCAGGAGATTTTGCAATTTTATTTAAGTTGGTGGGATTGCTCGCGAAGGAAAATCCCAGGGCAAGGCTTCGTGAAAAGGGTCAATACCTGAAAGTCATATTGCGCGCACAGGAGCTAATCTGAATTCTGCAACCCCGAAACAGAAGTGGTCTCCTTCTATTTATAAGCCACAGGCATCGCAGAATCTGGGCGGAACGTGAAATATTCCACACTGGGAAGTTTCGGCTCCAAAGGCCTCACCGTGCGGAACCAGGCACGCAAAACTGCGTGCCACACTAGTTCCTTTCTGCAAATCCCAGACTTCCTTCATGCGGGCAATAATTATTCGCGCAAGTCCTCCTTAATTTCGTGCACCACCTCCAGGCCATTCGTACCGTGCCTCCAGATCCGAATATGTCTTCGCTTCATCATTTCAGGACTTCATTTAGGATTTACGGACTTTTTTAACGTCTACAAATGCCCCCCCCTCGAAATTGGATCGGCGAGAGGTCACAATGATTGGATTCCATGGGAAACGCCGAAACTCTGAAGTGTTGGATTTCATTGGCAGTTTGCGCGCAAAAGCCGAACGGGGCACGCAAAACTCCGGGCCGGCACAGAATTCTCTTTCTGCAAGGCACGGAACCTCGACCTCACCTATAAAAAGGGGCGCTGGTCCCAAATTCCATACCCCAGCTTTTTGGTGTGATAGGCTCAATGCTATCATGTGTGAAATTTCTTCCACGACTACGTGTAAAAAACGCTCTGCCAGTTCGTAATTCCATTCGAGTTTCGGGCGAATTTCCACGCAAAATCAGGGTATTTCACGCCAATGGTCTTGATTGTGCTCCTACATCCTAAATTGCACGCCGCGTGTCCAGATTGCGTGCAACCTTTTATGATTCCGTGCACCTAATACTGATTTTATGCAACTCTCAAAACTTTCGAGATGGTTGCAAACCCAGTCGATGAGGGGGAAGCCGCTGCTCATAGAGCTGAAATGGCGGCGAACGAGGAGGTCTACGGCACCAAAGCAGTTGTTTCCGACAAACTCACATTGTTCAACCTGCTGACCCCTTCCCAGAAAGGGTATCCTCTGTCGAACAACCTCCCACTTAGGAACTTCGGCATCCTGGAGGAGGTCCCACTGCCGTGCTTCAAGGTGGACACACCGTGGTCATGGGTGACCCGAGAGGACAACCTTCTCCATTACAACATCACCAAAAATGGTCATCCTGCTAGAGATACCAGACACATGGATGTGTATGTCTTGAACCCGAGGACCAAGACCGTTGATGGGGGTGATCCTGTTGCAGAGAGCTGCCCGGACCTTTATGCAAGCACGTTCCGTTAGAGCATCATGGATGATACTAAGGGCTGGATGCAAGATTGGGACATGCGGTCTAGAGGAAACTTCACCAGTGAGTGGGCCTGGGCGTACTGGGTTCACCATACGTGCGACCAATTCGGGGACGAGCTGCGGCACATTAGTCTCTTCAAGGTGGTGTGGACGTCGCAATTCCACTTCTACCGTCAACTCGAACTTGGGCCAGAGCTATTTACCCGATGGTCCCCTGACACCATCACATTCCATCTTCACCATGGGGAAGTTGGAATCATCCTCTGGGACGTTCACTACATCAGAGTTATCCCAAAGGAGGGATACCAATATGACGAGTTCATTCATCCAATGAACACCTGGGAAGATAGTGCACAAACTCTCATGCTGACGTGGCATCTGCTGGAGCTGGGCAAAGAGAGGCTGAGGGTCAAGGAATTCTTGAAGCACATTTTCTACAAGGACTGGTATAGCCAGTTCCTAGAGAAGGACCCTGCTATCAAGATGCCAGAGAGGGGAAAACAGTGCCCAACCGCGGCTGAGAGGAGCAAGAATGGATCGTATTGGAGGACCCTGGAGGTGGGGAAATACCAATTGTGGGGCTACCACATCATTGAGGCATGGGACCCGAACGCCCGATATGCCGGGTTCCTCGCCACCTTCCTGAGCGGGTGGCTCCTGCCGGTGCAGGATGCAGGGATGGGAATCCGTCTAGCAACACTGGTGATGGTGGGAACCATGGCTGCCAACAAAAGGATCAATCTGGGGGTTCCCATGCTGGCTAGGTTGTATGCCATTCTGAGATGCATCTCCAGAGGGGGGTCGCCTCGAAGGGTATGTTACCCCTTCCAGATCATTCACGGCTGGGTGACAGCTCATCTTGGCGAGTTCGCCTTTCCGAACACTGTTCATACTTTGGGAAATGACCTACGGCCATCTCTCCTGAATATTTTTGGGGTTGCACCGATGACGCTCAACGAGGATGGCGTAAGGATCCGAATCGGTAACCACGCCAATTTCAACTTCAGCACGTTCCCCACCCCGGTCAGCCAGATTGTGGATAAGGGGAATGGCTTGCTGGGGTAGAAAGAATACTTCCAGAGCATCCGAGGCGGGGTGCTTATAGCTCGGATTGACAGGAAGATCATCTTTGAGCCTTACGTGTCGTTCCGATTCTCCAGGCATTTCGGGTGCCTCCAGCGAATGCCGAAGAAGTTATTCACGGACATCCGGGAGGAGGAGAATCCCTGCATCTTTTTCCAGATGTGGTTAATGTTCACCACTTATGGCTCTGGTGACGTCATTATCCTTCCTCCCACGGGGGTCGACGCCAGCTTATCAAACGAGTATGCCGAACACTGGACCATCACGTACCCTGAGGGGATTTTCCGAAAGCGTGTTCGGAAACTCGAGACTACCCATGTGGAAACTGGGCGACGGGGGAGCAGACAAGGTGCTGCTAGAAGGGGGGGACCAGGGGCGCGCTAGGTCGCAAGGCCTACGCAGGCCGGGACCTCAGCAGCAGGGACATCACATAGTGACGCTGTGACCTCGTTGCCCGAAAGGGGGTCACACGAGGCAGCCAGAGAACTGCCCGAGAAGAAGATAAGATACCTGCTCGAACCTTCCCAATATGCAATTTTCCCGGCACTGTGGTCACCCTGGATGACCCTGCGGGAATCGATGAGTGTTGAATCCATCTGGCAGCTGCCAGAGGTTGGGCTCATTCGAGTTACCGACTGGGTAAACTTCCATCGGTGACATGCATATCTAACGGCCATGGACACATACGTGCGCCAAAGGGGTCGGCGTGCGGAGCCACCTTTCCTAGTGAAAGTGATGCTCGGCCAAGAGCATGATCTGGAAGTGATGTTTCCGGGAGAAGGCGGCAGTGATGATGAGTCGGAGGAAGAGGAGGAAACATGAGAAGATGAAGGTGAAGGAGAAGATAAAAGAGAAGGTAAAGGAGAAGGAGAACCCAAAGGTGAGGGGTCATAGGGGGTGGCCTACCAAGGGAACTTGCAGGAGAGTGGTGAGACTATTAACTCTGACATGGAGATAACCGAACTGCTCGAGGTTCGTATCTATCCTTATTCACCCTCCATCCTTTCCCATTCTCTTTTGCAATTTCTAATCCATTTTTCTATCTCACTCAGGAGCACATAGGTGCTGATCAGACATCCCCAACAGAGGAGGGAGGAGAAGCACCAGTGGGACATGATGGGGCTCTGACGCCCATCATCGAACTGACAAGCACTGAGGGATCTCCTACCATGAGAGCTCTTATAGTGGCCATCACACTGAAGGCTGTCGCTCTGGGTTTCTGTAAGTCCCATGCTCCGCTACAGGTGATTACTATCAGAAAAACCAAATAATCAGGATGCTCCTCATACAGTGATCTCGGCGTTGGAGGCTCGTCGGGCTGATGAGCCCGGGTCATCCATGAGTGGACCAGTGGCGGACGTACCACCTCCTCCAGAACATACCTCCCAAACTGAGTTGGCTCCGGAAATTGGCGAGCAGGGGGCGGAGGACATCAGTGGTGCTGTCATTAGAGCAAGGACAGAAGCTGATGGAGACACCTCCATTGTTGGGGTGAGAGAGTTAGGTCACTTGAACATCGAGGATCCTATTCCTTGTGAAGGCATCCCTGAGGCAGACCCTGTTGCTGACCTGCTGGCTGCCTTTCTCGCTTACCATCTTGCTGATCCTGAAGAGATAGACGATTCAGACTCAGAAGCGGCCGAGGAGAGAAAGATGGCACGACGCAAAGGGTGGAAGTGTATCCAGTGCTTTCTCAGGCAGCCTCAGATGGATTGGCTGAGGTGGATGGGATCATTCCAGATCTGGCTGTGCTTCCTGTGTGCCAGAGGGGCTGATGCTCAACGCCTTCATCCGACGGTCCGTGATTACATGGCCGAGAAGATACGTGAGAGCAGCCGCTGCACTGACGTTGCCCAGTTTTGGGATAGATCAGTGAGCACCTGAGCATTACTAAGGGCAGAGCAGGAAGTCCGGTGCCTCGAAGGGTAGGTGGAAAAAAAGGATGTGTTCATTGCAACATGCTCTGAGCTCATGGAGCAACTGACAGCCTAGCTGGCGGACGCCCAAGAACAACTGATGGAGGCAAGTCACCAGATGACTGTACTTCAAATGGAATGAGGATAGGCACAAGATTGGATTGGAGAACTGCGCTCAGTGGCTGCTGATGAAGAGATAGTCTTTAGGGAGCGAGAAGCAGTCCTAGAGGCCACCAGCCAAAGGGTAGTGGCACTAGAAAGATCAAACCAAAATGTTGATCCTTAAGGGCCCTGTTTTGGCCATCTCATGAACTTTTTCTTGTACTTATCATCATTACGATCCAATACATGGACAAATACATTTATTTGTACCTTTGGTTTGATATGCAAAACCATAATTTACCACTTCATGGGAGAGTCAAACAAGCTTCAGGCATTCGAAATCGGGCCTGGAATTTTGAGGAGAGGACCTCAGACCGATTGATATATCACCCCCTCAACATGTCCTGACACACGAGAAGGGAAATGTTGGGGGCATTGAAATCCATCCGAACATAGGGATATGGAAAAAGTGAATCACGTAACCCAAATCTGGAACACTATGGGGGGCGCGACGATGGAGGATAACTGTTAACCGTGGAAGAAACGCAGCATCCATATCGCTTTGGCCCGAAATGGGGACAAAAAATGAGCACTGACCGCTGACCGTGTTCGCAACACGGGGCCTAACTCAAATATCTTCGATCAGTCTTTCGAACCGTTGGCCCAAGACAGCAGGCGGACCATTGGTCAATCGTCTATATTGCTACAATAGGCAGACCAAAGGTCTATCATCCATATTGTTACAGCAGGTGGACCATATTCTATCATCCATACTGTTAGGGGGAACCATAAAACATGACCAGTATTCGAGAACGTTGGCCCAGGATAGCAGGCGGCCCGTAGGTCAATCATCTATATTGCTACAATAGGCGGACCAACAGTCTATCACCCATATTGTTGCAGCAGGCGGACCAAGGTCTATCATCCATACTGTTAGGGGGTCCCATCAAACATGAACGAGGATAAGGATCCGAATAAAGGGACACACAAAGCATGGAAATTGGAGTGGTGGTTTCTTCAAAAAGACTCCAACACTCCCAATATTGCGCCATCGTGGTGGAGGCTCATTAGTCGGACATATTAATCTGGTCACAGATCATCCCTGTTTTCAGACAGGACCTCTCTGGTGAGAGAACTGTCTCTTCCCAACATCACTATGGGGCATGCCGAACTAATTCAGGGTAAATGTCGCAATTACACCACTCCCCAAGAAGCCAGGCCAAGGGGCAGATAGTGGGGAGGGATGATATTTGGTAACCCCTGGGGCTGGACCCAAGGAGAAATGTCCAGGCATTCTTACATATCTCATAAGGATGAGAATCAAGCCACACGTAGTTCTAGAAATGATCTTAGTTTAAGTTCTTACAGCTCAGAGCAAAGGAGTAAGGGAAGTGGGAGACACATGGAAAGGTGATAGCGAAACCCGACGTGAATGGGGCAAGATCCAGCTTACTGTGTGCTCCTTGGAGATGTGTCTAGTTCCGGGGACCGATCACGAAAGTGAGTCTGGGCCTATGGGGATGTACCCAGGTGCTCCTACGAATCTCATAAGGATGAGAATCAAGCCATACGTAGTTCTTGGGGCACCTTTTAACATCGTGCAGGACAAGAAATAGGAGGGATAATTCTCATAACAGGGTGCATGTGGTGTGGCTTATCGCAAACCTGGCGTGAATGAGGACGAGGTCCAGCTCACCACGCCACGCAGTCCCACGGTCAAGGTCCCAAGGGCGGGACATACACGATGAATTAATGGACCTCAAGCTAGACCCTTAGATGAGAGGTCTGGGTGTTCTTACGTACCCCATGAGAATGGGGATCAAGCTGCACGTAGTTCTTGAAGGGTGGCACAACACGACATGGTACCTATGAAAAGGATGAGAGAGTTGTGTGGGTCTAGCCCTCACACCGAAAGAAGAGGTATTTGATATAACTTGCTTTTCCTTGAAGGTGAATGGTTTTTATTTCGTGGAACAATCAGTCTAAGGTAGAAACTCCGGGAATCAGCATAATAATCAAGTCGTATATAGGCATTGAAAAATGTAATGGTAATGGACCGATACCCAACGTGATGTCCTGTATGGGGAAGTCACCACAATGCAATGCCGTTTTTCATCATGCGGCCGGGACGATATCATCACAGTTTAAGGTTGTGTGGTAGGACCAACCAGCATAGTTTAAGGTCGTATGGCTTGGACCTAGGGGGAAAATTCACGATGGGATAAGGCGTACCCAATGTAGATGAGGTCATATCATCACATCGTCACCGCGCACGATTCCGGGAGAGGAGCCCCAGGCCAAGGAGCCGACGAGGGTCCAACAATCAGGGGGGGCCGGAGACACTAGCTTCCAGCCAAGATGGGCCTGAAACACAATGTCTGGGAGACTCCTCATTTCCCATAGGGATGAGGGTCAAGCTTCACATTATCCTTAGAGAAAACCCCAACATATAACCTTGGCGCTCGGATCGCGAGAGCCCCGAGAGACACCGTTACACAGCTTTGTACATCTGACGTGTGGGGGTGCACTGAGGGTTAGTGCAAGGAGTGTTGAGATTCCACCTTGACATGATGGGGTGGAACATAATGTGAATCATGCAACCAACATTCAGGTCATGAAGAAGTTGGTGTGATGACAGCGGATTACTGCTGACCATATCCGCAACACAACATCCTGTCGTGTTAGCCTTGGGGAAAAACCACTGAGTATCAACCGCTGACCATATTCGCAACACAGGATTTGTATCAATTTTTTGTCTAAAACCCTCGGGGGCGTTGGCCCGTGATGGTTGAAGATCCCTTAGGCGTTGTATCCAACCCGTTCTTGGGGGTCCCTCCAGGTGTGAAAGATAACGGGGGCCCGAATGAAAGGGAGCATGAATCTTGACATGTGGACAAAAAACTTGACTAAGTCGAATCTAACACTCCAGGTCCTAGAACAGAGTACTCTAAGCACATTAGAAGACCACCGGTAAGGGTTGAAGGACTCAATTTGAGAGAGGCCAAAAGATGGAGGATTCTCGGGAGAAGGGGGCATAATGCCAAAAACCCTGTATCACACCTATATATCCCCCCGCTGGGAGGGATAGGCCAAGAGACCGAGGTGACCAGGGGATCGTGGGATCTCCTCCGAGATAGGGCTGGACCTGAAATATAGACGTTTAGGCGGTCCTATGTATCCTATAAGGATGGGAATCAAGTCGCACGTAGTTCTAGAAGCACAGTTTAACGTCATGTAGGAAGATGAGATGCATTTTATCCAGGAATGTGTACGATGTGGCGGGTAACCCATGGTGAATGAGGACATAGTCCCACACCACACCGCACACTCTGGGTAAGGACTGGGGCTAAGGGTCCTGAGAAGGCCAAGGGGCCTGAGGATGGGCCTCGGTCAGGAAGGCCTGACCGGCTTGCAGTTTAACATCCTCTAGTGAGGATGAGCATGTAGTTTAAGGTCATGCTGTACCACAAGGATCCTAGTTTAAGGTCTTAGAACTCGGACCAAAGGGGTCCAGATGTAGGGCCAAATGGAGTTTAAGGTCGTGCTGGACCACAATCCAGTTTAAGGTCCTGGGGGACCGCTGTCCAGTTTAAGGTCAAGGGGGACCACAATCCAGTTTAATGTCACGGGGGACCACTATCCAGTTTAAGGTCATGGGGGACCGCTATCCAGTTTAAGGTCATGGGGGACCCCTGTCCAGTTTAAGGTCATGGGGGACCGTTGTGACAGTTTAGGGTCATCCAGGACCGCTATCCTGTTTAAGGTCATGGGGGACCGCTGCTGCAATTTAGGGTTATGCAGGACCAGTGTCCAGTTTAAGGTCATGGGGGACCGCTGTTGGAGTGTAGGGTCATGCAGGAACTGTTGTCCAGTTTAAGGACATGGGGGACCGCTGTTGCAGTTTAGGGTCATGCAGGACCCACTTTCCAGTTTAAGGTCATGGGGGGCCGCTGTTGCAGTTTAGGGTCATGCAGGACCCGCTGTCCTGTTTAAGGTCATGGGGCCCGCTATTGCAGTTTAGGGTCATGGAGGACGGACGTCCAGTTTAAGGTCATGGGGGACCACTGTTGTAGATAGGGTCCTGTAGGACCCTCAGGATCAGGCAATGTACTGCTTGAGAAACTTGGCGTTGGTGGGAGGAGTTATACGCTCACCATCCATAGTCACCAGAGAATACGCACCATTGGGATAGACCTTATGGATGATGAAATGCCCCTACAATTTCGGCTCCAACTTGGGTGGTTTCTTACCAGGAATCATTGGCGCCATGAGGGCTAGTACCAGATCGCCTTGTTGGAAAGAGTGGAGGCGAACCCTCTTATTGAAAGCTCAATCCATCCTACTCTGATGCCCTTCTAGGTTATGAAAGGTGTGAAGCCTATTCTCGTATAGCACTTCTAATTCTACTAGATAGATTTCGGAAACCCTATCCGATGCTTGCTGGTCGTAGACCACCGTGCATAATGAGGGCAACTGAATCTCGATGGGCAGGACGGCCTCAGCTCTGTACACCAGGGAGTACGAGGTCACTTGGGTGGAATTACGAGTCATCGTCTGATAAGCCCAGAGGGCGTTAGGGATCTTGTCCGGCCAACTTTTCTTGTTCTGACCAACATTTTTTTGTAGAATGTTAGAGAGGGTTTTGTTAAACACCTTGATCTGTCCATTCGCCTGCACGTGATAGCGGGAGGTATGGTTAGAGAGAATGTTGTACTTGGCGTACAATTTCATCAGCTCAGACACTCAGAAGTTGGTTCCGTTATCCTTGAGGATAGCGTGAGGCTCTCCAAATTGATAGATGGTGTTGGAACTCACTAAGTCAGTGATAGAATGAGCTTTGACTTCCTTGAGAAGAATTGCCTCTGCCCACTTGGAAAAGAAATCTGTAGCAGTCAGAATGAACCGACAATGGTGAGCCGTCGCCGGTGGGTAAGGTCCTATGACATCCAACCCCAAGACTGAATAGGGCCATGAATACTTGGTAGTGTGGAGGGGATCTGGTGGCCAATGCACAAAGATATCATATACTTGGCATGCATGAAACCTCTTGGAAAACTCGATGAAATCATAGATCATGGAGGGCCAAATGTACCCTAGCCTCCGAATTTGGTGAGACAACTTCGACCCGACCTGATGGGCGCCACAAGAACCAGCATGAACCTTTTTCATGACATGAGGGATATCGACTCCTTGAAGGCAACAGAGGTGAACGCCATCAAATCTGTGCCTGTAAAGGATCTTCTCAAGGTTGGGATCCCTCTGAAGGGTAAACTGCAGCGCGCGGCGTCGTATTCGCTCGCGCTCGGCCCGGTATGATGGAAGATTACTGCATTGGAGGTATTCAACCAATGGCATCCTCCAATCAGGAACTACTTCGATCACCATATCTGAAGTACCTGGGGCCCCCGACATAGGGGCAACGGTGGTAAGATGGTTCACCTACAGGCCACGATCATCCTCCAGGGTAGTAGGAGCAATGACTCTCCGGTGCGCTACGTGGATAATCAGTTTGTCTTGTTCAGGCTCCACAAGCAATGCGACCCGGCCGACCAACGCATCTACTCGACATTCTATGACTGGGGAATAAGGGCGATTTCCAGCCGAGAGGGGAACTGAGCCATTAGACAGAGGGTGCACTCCAACAATGGAACAAGTTTTGGATTTCTGACAACATAGTCACCATTGAACTGCCTGATGACCAACTCGAAGTCCCCTTTCACATGCAGATGGGGCACGTCGATCTCGAGGGCCAGCTCGAGGCCAGTGATGAGGGTATGATATTCGGCCTCATTGTTGGTGTAGACCTATGACAATAGGAACGTATATGGATGAACAGCTTGCTCCGGGGTGATGAAGACGATACCCATGCCCACTCTCACTACTGGAAAATAGGTCTATACCCAGGGTTTTGCAAAAAACCGTGGGTATAGGGATAGTATGTGAACCTATACCTACGGTTGTGCCAAAAACCAGGGGTATTGTTTTCTTTTAAGACCTATACCCATGGTTTTGGAGAAAACTGTCGGTATAGGGTATTTTCTGAAGACTTATACCGATGGTTCTTCAAAACCGTAGGTATTGCGGATTTTTTGAAGACCTATACCCACGGTTCTCTAGAACCATCGGTATAACATTCCCACTTTATGGAGGGGAAAAACATTAGGTGGGACATGAAAAAAATTTAGCAGGGAGACATTTTTTCATGGATCATATTAATATATATAAGCAGATGAATGTATATATAACAAATAATAATGTCAGCTCGGTTGGTGATTTACTGAAATGTGGTGTTGAGTCTCATTTGACAGACCTCGGTTCGAGTCTCAATACCATCTTTTTTTAGTTAAATTAACTTTTATATTAATATATATATGCACATATATGAATAAATAACATATTAAATTAACAGCTTGTTTGGTCCGACATGGGGAGCTGGCGGTACGGGTTGCGGGAGGCACTAGTTTGAATCCCTGAGGCCGCATTTTTTGAATATTCGACGTGGATCGGATTAATATATATTAGCTTATATATGTATATTTAACATATAAAATTCCCAGCTCGGTTGGTTCAGGGTCTCGCTCTTTGGCATTGGGTGCAGTGTTCAAACCTTGCTGGACGCGTTTTTTTTAAATGAATATATTCCCCATGGTTTTCAAACTGTGGGGAAAGTGCCCTGCCACACTGTACAATGTGGTTTTTTTGTGTGACACACCTATACCCACGGTTCTACCAAACCGTGGGTATAGGTCAAGACCCCTATACCGACGTCGTTCCAGCCTACGGTTCCCAAAACCATAAGTATTGCCTATACCCACGGTTTTGGCGGCAATACCCACGGTTTTGAACCGTGGGTATAGGCCCTTTTTCCAGTAGTGTCTGTTGAGCCTAGGACCATTGAGTATTCTACTAGTGGGGCTACGGGAGGCACCGTCAAAGTGCATCTGCCAGCATGGGACAACATGATCGACTGAGAGGATTACCTCATCAGGAAAACCTAGATCTAGTGGCTGATCTGCGGAGGTTGGGTGAACAGCTAAAAAGTCTGCCAATGCCTATCCTTTGATAGCCTTCTGAGGTATGAACATGATGTCGAACTGCTGGAGGATCACCGCCCACCGCGCTAGTCGTCCAGTCAACATAGGTCAGTTTTGGATGTACTTCAGCGGGTCTACCCGAGGGTATTGCCTATACCCACGGTTTTGGGGGCTATACCCACGGTTTTGAACCGTGGATATAGGACCATTTTCCAACAGTGTCTGTTGAGCCTTGGATCATTGAGTCTTCTACTGGTGGGGCTCCGGGAGGCCCCTTCAAAGTGCATCTGCCAGCATGGGACAACATGATCGACTGAGAGGATTACCTCATCAAGAAAACCTAGATCTAGTGGCTAATCTTCGGAGGTTGGGTGAGCAGCTAAAAAGTCTGCCAATTCCTATCCTTTGATAGCCTTCTGAGGTACGATCATGATTTCGAACTGCTGGAGGATCACCGCCCACCGCGCTATTCGTCCAGTGAACATAGGTCAGTTTAGGATGTACTTCAGTTGGTCTACCCGAGAGACAAGCTGTAGCTCGTGCTGATGCAAGTAGTACCGCAATTTCTCTACGGAAAATACGAGCGCCAGACTGATCTTCTTGATGGGAGAATATCTAATTTTCGTATAGAGGAGCATGCGGCCGAGGTAGTACAGGTTGTTCTCTATTCCCTCATTGTTCTTCTAGGTGAGAAGTGCACCGAGGGACTGTTCCAGGGCGGTCACGTAAAGGACCAACGGATTCCCTGAGACGGGTGGCATCAAGACCGGAGGTTGGAGAAGATACTAATTTATTTCCTCAAAGGTGGTCTAACACTCTTCACCCCATTCATAGGTTGTGTCTTTCTTCATGAGTCGGGAAAAGGGATTAAACTTTCCCGCCAGATTCGTAATGAATCATCGTATGTAGGCTATGTGGCCTTGGAGACCTCGAAGCTCCCAAATATTTCTCAGGGGAGGCATCTGGCTGATGGCCTTGATCTTCTCCGGGTCGATCTCGATGCCTCAGTATCTGACAACGAAGCCAAGAAAATTCCCGAAGGTGACCCCGATGACACACTTCAACGGGTTCATCTTCAGGTGGTCGAAACGGAGGAAGCCGAACACTTTCTTAAGGTCCTTGAGAAGGTCTTTCCGTTGGCGAGATTTAACCACCACATCATCCATGTAGCACTCCAACAGTGTCCTGAGAATTGTCTTGAATATGTGATGCATGGCCCACTGATAGGTGTCACCCGCATTCTTCAAGCCGAAGGGCATAACTCGGTAACAGAAGGTAACTTGGGGGCCCTTGAAGGCAATGAACTCTTCATCCTCGGGGGCCATCCTGATCTGGTTGTACCCGGAATACCCATCCATGAAGTAGAGGGCTTGGAACCCGGTCATCAATAAACAACTCTGTCACTGGGAGGGGAAAATCATCCTTCGGACAGTGATAGTTAAGATCGCGGAAGTCGATATAGACCCTGATCTGTCCGTTATTCTTCTTAACTGGCACAATGTTGGCTAGCCACTGGGGGTACTAAACTTACTTGATGAAGTTGGATTTAATAAGCTTTTCAACTTTGTCCTCAACCATGGCACCGTGAGAAGGTTGAATCTTTTTGGGAGGCTTCTTGAACCCGCGATGGTTTGCTAGAAGGCCTAGGCGGTGGATGACTACCTGAGGATCTAGTCCTGGAATCTCATCGTAACTCCAAGAGAACACATCACAGTGATGTCTAAGGAATTCTACATACCATTTCTGCTCCTCGGGGGGCATAGCGGCGCTGACCAATGTGGGTCTCTGGTCTGCCCTGCTACCGAGGTTCACCTGTACTAACTCGTCGACCGTGGTGGAGACGCCCTCCTCAAAGGCAGGGGTCGCATCTTCCATTTCCTCTCCACTCATAGAGGGATCATCCGCAGGGGGAGCTGTTTCGGGGCTACCAGACCCAAATGGGAAGCTGGTGCCAGCTTGGGCGGCAGTGGTCATCATATCAGGAGACTCACACGCCACTGAGACAATAGCGATGAAGGAATTTGATCCAATCCCATCTGGTCTTCGGCCCAATGGGCCACGCATGATGACATCAAAGTAGTAGTGGCGCGTCGGCTTGTGCCGGTTAATCCTAGCCTGGTGGAAGAGACATGTATGACGCACCACCGTTGCCATGAGCCTGACGTCCCGATACCGTATAGGGGTAAGAGGTTCGGGAATCACTTGATCCTGGTTGGTGTAGGAGTATGAGGTGATTTTCCACCGTCGCTTGGACCTGGGAATATTCCTTCCTCTTGTACCCAACACCACAAAGCACTTCCCCATGATGGGGGTCATGACCTTCAACCTATGGATTGGGAAGACATAGGCGTCATCCAAACCTTCCTAGGGATCACTTGTGATAGTGGCGGGCTCAACCTCACCTGCTAGAACCTGCTTATCCTTGCTCTTGTAGTAGTCGACGTTCAGATAACGGGCTTCACAACAGGAAAAAGGAGATGCATCTCCTCGTAGAACGCCTACTCGACCATTAAGGGAGTATTTGAGGCACTGGTGATACGATGGGGGGACCACAGCGTGATGGTGGAGCCACGACCTACCCATTAACACATTGTAGGCGGTGTCCTGGGAGACAACCATGAATTCTGTGCTGGAAATTAGGCCACCGAACTAGGACTTTAAGGAAATCTTGCTGACTGGAGTTTGTTCTGTCCTGTCATACCCCTGGATCCAAAGGTCGGAGGGAGTTAAATCATCCTCAGATAGACCCAGCTTCCGTAGTGTCCGAGTTGGGATTAGGTTAATCCCAAAACCTGTGTCAACAAGGTAGCGGTGGACTTCCACACCATTGAACTATCCAGTGATGTATAATGGGCGGATGTGCCCCTATATGGGAGGGTCTTCATCTTCACCAGAGAATGAGATAACTAACTGACATTCGGCATTCTCGATAGCCTTAGCGTGGAATCCTTCTGTAGCTGCTACCTCCATCTCAAACTGGAGGGGGATTGTTAGGGCCTCGGCGAGAGCCTCACGCATTTTAGATGACAGGTGAAGATCATCAAGGATAGAAAGCCTTTATGGAATGCCAACCAGGTGCTTCAGAACATCATACTTTCATGCCAAACGCTAGCCCCTTCTTACAGGAGGCCTCTATGCAGTTGGAGGCATGACAAGCCCTGCCGGCGGGACCGGTGGATGGCTGGTACTAGGAACGTCTCGCTATTCACTAGTCAAAACCCAGAGAGTGGCTACCGGATTAGGACCAGAAGGCTGGGGTTGGCTAGTAGCAGGGAAGAGCTGCTCACGGCACGACCGAGGTGGTTCTGCATGATCCAGCAACACAAAAGGTGGTGGAGCTAGACATATCGACACCGGGTAAAGGGTCCGTGTGTGCTAAGCTCTGCACTGGGCCTGCTGCCTGGTCTCAGTGGCATGCACGGCCTGGCTGGAGGTGCCGACTGTCATTCCCCGACGATTCATGTAACCAAAGCTCTGCTGACGTTGGCAATGGCTGGGGACATTGGGAAGGTCCACATGGCATTCATCATCGTCAAGAGTTAAAAAGGGTTTTACCAACTCTATGGTGTTAACAGAAGTGTACCCCAAGCAATCACTCGAGGAATCATCCATTACCGGGAAGAGTCTTGGAGGGATCCCCATTTTTGAGGGCATGATGTCACTGAGAGTGCGGGATGACGACAGCATTGGAAGGGCACATTCTTTCTTCTTGCGTCGTCGTTGTTTGCTTTTCTCTGATGAGGCTGGCTCGGGCGAAGATGTTGAAGTAGCGAACGCAACTTCTGAGGGCTCTGGCTGACTCAGGAGCACATAGATTATGCCATGGGCACGGGTGACCGTCTTGCGTTCCATGCAATCATTATACTTCCAGGACCCACGATCGGAAACCTGCTGCCATTCATCCTCGTCGCTGCTACCGCCCTCTGATCTCACAAAGACACCTGCTACTTGTACTGGGGTTGGGCACAACCTGACTATATTGTTGTCAATATGGTCTTGGATCAAGTCCTTGAACATGTAGAATCACTGGATGGTGTGCCCTAGGGTCCAGTGATAAGGACAGTAGTTGGGGTGATCAGTGAGATGCGCCTCTTCCGGCTTCCAGCACTCAGGGAGCCGCACAATTCTCTACTCTAAAGCACTACGGAAGTAACTAGTGACCTAAGCCTCATCGAACGGGTATGTCTGATTCATTCTGTCTGGAAAGGGTGCTTTTGGAGGATGGCCCTGACGAGGGGCCGGAGGAGCATGCCGAGGAGGCAGAGCAGGATTGTCTCACCTAGGTGGTGGTGGTGCGTTACGCGGAGGCGCCTGCTGATTTTGAGGCGGTCGCTACTGAGTCGGTGGCTGTGCCTGTGGGGGTGGAACCATATGGGGCTGCGGAGTTGGCCTCACTGGTAGAAACTCTAGCTGAATGGGGCCTCTGTCTAGGCCACAATAGTAGGCTTGGCTCTGGCAGCTCTCCTTGTAGGGATTATAGGAGGCAGTGGGCGTGCCTGGCTGGCCTGTTGCAGGGCTTCTTCGAGGCGCTGAGCCTTGTCTGAGAAGTCCCGGAACCCTCCGGGGCAATTCTGAGTGATTAGAGAAGGAACTACCTCTTCATTGATGTTCCTTACACACATTTTCAGTAATTTCTCTTGAGTTAGTGTCATGTAAAGGGAGTACGTGAGACCCTTCCACCAGGCGATGAAGTCCGCGACTCGCTCATCGGGCCTTTGCATGCACCTGAAGAGGTCTGCGATGTTCGACTTCAAGGTTGTGGAACTAAACTGGAAGAGGAATTTCCTATAAGGGTCCTCCCAGCTAGTCACAAATCCGACAGGGAGATGGATATACCATACTAATGCTGGCCCTTCTAATGTCTGAACAAAGCAACAGAGGTTGGTGTCCTCCTGCTATGCTGAAGTTCCTAACATAGGCCCACACCTCGAGTTGAAGTGGGACAGGTGCTGTAGTGGGTATCTTGTCCCATTAAAGGGGGAAAAAGCGGGGTTCCCAAATCCCGGCGGGGCCGACATGTCATCCACCCATGCTGGGTAGGGATTTCCATCCAGTGGGATTGCCACCTGCCGAGTTGCCAAATCCTCCAATAGAGTGATTAGTGCCGACATCGGATCGTCTGGACATGGGTTCCTTTCCTAATGGGGATCTCTAACCACAAGCGCATTTCTAGGCTCTTCAATCCGGTAGTCAAACTTAGCAGCTCGTGGGGCGGCTGGTGGAGAAACTCTTGGGTCAGCGGGAGGAAACCGAGCAGGGTCCCTTCGGTGATCACACCGATCAGGAGGGTTCGACGAAACGTAACGCACCCTCTTGCCATGAACTCTAGCATCTCCTCTGTCGGCGAACACGACATGATCGCGGATTCCCAGGAAAATCTCGTCGAGGGGCAGTTGTTCCTGCCCCTGCTGTCCCGGCCTAGGATCACCATAGTCAGGCCGCCGCTCTGCAATGCGTTCAGCCAAAAGCTCAACAGCCGTCCTCTTCTGCTCAGTAATCTGTTGGTTCACTGTGGCCTTCTCAGGATCTTCTTCTGCCTTCTGCACTGAGGCAGATGGGTCGGTGAGCTTGACAACCCCAATGTGTTCTTTACCCTAGCCGATATTCTGGCTCAGTGTTAACGCCTCAGTGGGTGTAGGGAAACCTAGGAGGTTTCTCTGTTGGCGAGTAATTCTCCTGGACGGATCCATTAGTGGATTGTCCTCAGGGAGTGAGTCCCCTTTGAGAAGTTCCAAACCATTCCCCTCTCCCAACAGGTCGGCCATGTTGACCGCTGCAACCCTTGGGGACATACCCTCAAAACCGCTCGACGAGTCGGGTTGCTGATGAATCGTACTGAAGAGAAGGGTAGCGTACTGCCCCATCCATGGACGTGCACATGGGGGATGGCTTCCTCGATAACTTTTCATAGTAATTAAAAACTTTGGATGCATTGTTGTTGGAGGGCCCTATGGTTTCCAAGTGACTTGAGGTGCCGAACTGAGGGGAGCGTGGCCAGGTCGACCTGACGACACTGCTCATTGATATCCTCGAGATGTGCTAGAATCCCGGGATAGGGAATTACTGGTGGTGGAGATGGGAGTGAGTCTCCTGAAGAGTCTGGTGGAAACATTCAAACTCTCCTGGGGTGAGTGATTATGGTATATCAAAATCTGATCCTGCGACCGGTCAAAACTTCTCAGGGATGTGGCTTGCTGCGTGGTTGGTCCAAAAGCTCCACGACTCAGGTTTAGTATATTAACCTTACTGGCCCCGCTCATCAACCGAGAATGGATGGGGAACTTGCAGCGGTGCCGAGGCAGGCCGCTGGGCTAGGTAGTGGAGAATATGATGAGCGGGCTAATTGGCCACCAAATCCTAAGTCATCCTTCAAGGACTGTAGTTTCCTGGCTATCATGTCACGATAGGATGAGCCAGTGAATGCGCCTCCTGTCATAGTGTCGGCATTTTCTGAGGGTGTGCCATGTCGCAACTCTTCTGTCAGTCCCAAGAAATGTTCTCCACCCTCTCTGACTGAGGTTGAAGGTGCTTCCGGAGAGGCCAACGGTAACTGTAGGTTTGATCCCCGGGGGTACGCCAAGTGCTCGTCCTCCTAGATATACCTTCGTAGGGAGGCAGTGATCATATGGATCTCGCATTTAGGGAGTACGATACTGACACGACGCGTCCCTATCCCTTCCCTTGACTCATAGGACCGGGGGAGGGCTCCATAGCCGAGTCGTACTCCACCTCAGAGTCTGAGAAACAGATTGGTCTGATTTTCGTCATGCCTTCCCTGGCATTTCTCTTGCGGCGATGAAATCCCGCCTTCCTGCCCCTGGGTGGCTCCTCTAGGCAAGGCTGATTTCCGTCATGGAGTCCTCTAGTCGCAATGGTACTGGGACCGAGCGGACTGAAGGCCGGGGTGCGAGGAGCACCGGGGAAGATGTCGAAAGGGAAATGGGGAGGACCTCCATGGGGGTGAGAAACCAGATATGTAATGGCTCCATAATCATAGCCAGCGATAGGGGAAGTGACCCTGTACCCCGTGCAGTGGGTGGTGTAAAGAGCCATACCCGGAGCGTAGCTGTCATGGGGAAGCCTTATACTTTCCAGATCGGTAGCACGAAGTAGGCCTTCACGCTGGATGGCACTACCAAAAATTTGTCTGCGGTGGCCATTGCCTGTGCCAGCGACCGGGAGAGTCGACCCAACCTAGCTGTGGGGAGGTCGGGGCCTCGATCCGGGCCAGGCATGTAACTTCCCCTGCTCAACATGTGTGGGGGTTTGATGAAAAGAGTCAGTAGTGGCTCGGGCCACAGTGGTTGCTGACGCTGATGCCACAGGGCGGGCATCCTCTTTCGCTCACACCCGTCGCTGGTGTCGAGTCCGATGGGTTAGAGCCGGTGGTGCGAGCACATGGATTGCTTGCTCTTCGGCTCAGGGAGACAGGAGACGGTATCGATGCTTCCTGGCGGGGGCCCTTACAGTGAACCTCTCGAGCGGGTCCCCGATCGGGCGAACCCAGACATCCCCCACCTCATCGACATAAGGAAGGGAGGTGTTGATGATTTCCTAGGATAGGCTCCAGAAATAGTTGAACGTCGGTGTGGGAAGAATCGGCTCCCTGTGCGGCCCTCGGGGGTAGCGATGGCGGTGAGGTACAGCTGCCTCGAGATCCAAACAGGCCATGTCTCTGGTTGGGATGACCCCTTCCTCCTCATACCTATGCACAAGGTAGTTGATCACCCTTTGTTGGATAATCTCTGATGAAGAGAGGGGGTGTGAGCGCTCGGCAGTCGCGGTGGCCGGAGTCGCTGTGGAAAAGGCGGGACCGCGCGGGGTGGCTACGTCGGTACTGCCCCTACCCCTATGCCAGTGGGCAGGTGGAGATCGAGCTCCGGATGCAGCGATCTGATTCATGAAAGCGAGGAGATGAACCCATTAACACTGGCAGGAAAAGGAATCGACAACCAATAGTCCAACTTCATTCCGTCATCTGTGGTCAGTAAGAGGGATCCATGATGACAACGTCGCAGAATGAAGTGCTCAATGTCCTGACTACCCTAACCCTTGGTGGGTTTTATGTCCTGGAGCTGGGTGCCCGGAACTGGTGACATGCTAATCTTCCGACACCCCAAATGCTACCGGTATCCATATTGAGGAGAAGAGATTCACTTCAGGTTCACCATTTTCTGTTTCCGACGCTTTACGCCAGGGCGTGCACGCATATCCGTCATGAAGGGGAGGACGTGTGGCTTGTTTCCCCGCATTCCCGCTTTCCAAAGGCAGGCGTCATCTGTTCCTTGTTCACGGAAGTTTTCTCCTTGATCGAAACCGGGATGATGGGATATCGGTTCTTCCTTCAATGGATTCCTCCTCAGATCTCATCACCTAGTCTGGGTCTCCCTCATAGATTTAAGACGGGTTCGTGAATCTCGTTCCCAGTGCCATATCTGCATGGATGCCAGTTAATTACACTGCTTCCGTCGAGATGCTCCAAGGGGTCTGGTCGGGGCAGCAACCATCGGTGAGGATAATGGTCACGCTGGAGTGTCGTTGGCATGTCTTGACGCTGGGGGATTGGCATGTCTGTCTTCTGTCCCTTATTATAGGGCATCTTGATGGTGAGAAAGCCTGAGGCATCCCACATCGAACGCAGGGAATTGGCTTGCCATAGTCATGTATCTGAGGTTTTCCTCAGCTTCCCATGTTTAACACGGGGTATGCCACGAGTTTAACGTCTTGAGGAGACAGATCAGACTGATCGGAACACTGAGAGTGGATCAGATAAAAGAACCCCCCTGAAGGGAACTCTGATGTTGGGGCCAGCATGTGGGTGGCTTCCTGGATATTGTGGAGTGGAATGAGGTGGTATGATCCCACCAGGATGTGGCGGCCCGGGTAAGAATCAATATGGGTGATGGATTAAAGGTGGCTTGAACCTCGTGGAGGCTCCCTACGTACCATGATTTAGCACAGATCAAAGTCCACATAGTTCGGGCATACAGTTTAACGTCATGCTGTACGAGGCAGACAGTTTAACATCGTACTGGACGTCATACAGTTTAACGTCATGCGGGACGAGGGCATAAAGTTTAACATCATGCTGGACGGGCAATTTCAGGGCTTATCCTCTGAGGCGGCCCAAAGTGTTGGCGAACCGATGCGTAGAAGTCGGAATGACCAGGGGGTGGGCTTTAACCTCATGAAGGCTTCCTACGTACCATGCATTAGCACAGATCAAAGTCCTCGTAGTTCACCGGGAAGGGGCTTATGCTCTGAGGCGGCCCATAAGAGGATGTCATGGTCGATGCTCACTCTAAGCCCACATGAGTTCTGCTCGGTGTGAGAAACAAGAGGCGGTAGGGACCAGACGATCACGTCGCAAAGGGTGCGTCCGTGAGAAGCAGAGAGGGGCTTACGCGTCGAGTGACCCTTGGTGCCGGGGCTTAATCTATGATGGAGGCCCTTGGTGCGACAAAGAATAGAGGGAGAGGGATTTGGGACCGAAGAAATGAGATGCCTTGTTCCCTATCACACCCTCCACTGGCCTTGGCAGTGGGGAAGTACGGAGGTGCATGGGTGCTACCTTCCACAAGAGAGGATAGGGGATTACGCTCTAAGTCAGACCTTCCCCCATGGACAAACACCACTCCAAAAGGGAGGATCTCATTCCATGTGAGGAAGATCCCATTCCCATGGAGACGAGCGGTGTAAAGAATGTTTGAGCCCGGGGGACCCTGTGTGCGAAGCACGGGGTCAGATCATAGTTTAACATCATTTGTTGAGGACAAGGTGCTTGGAAGTTTAACGTCATGCAGCTCGGATGAGGTGGGCTTGCTCCGCACCCCTAGGGCTTACATTCCCAACACCCTCTACCCCTTGTGGGAGGGAAGGCATCTGCAAGGCCATAGTAAAGGGGGGCCGCAGGGTGAACCATCGAGGGGTCCACGTTAGCGTGGCTATTCAAAGAAGCAATAGCCGTTAGTGTGCCTATGTGAAGGAGCATAAGGCAAAGCAACGCAATGCGAAACACCGCCCAAAGGACCTTGAGGTTAATTCGTATGAGCCTGGAAGGCCGTACGGGAAAAAACGCATGGCGTGCATGCCCGATATAGAGGACATCGAGCGCCTATGCAGGGAGGCACCCCGAGGGGCATAAAGGTGAGGGGTCCTATGGTTTGCACGCAAAGAGAAGGTTTACGCACAAAACACCGGGTTGGAGCACAATTGGGGTAGAGGGATTGCGCGTGTCTAGGGGGATTGCGTGCAACGGGCTTGGATTGCGCGTGGGATGCAACGACCGATTCCTATAAAAACCTAAAGACGGGATTGCGCACAATTGGGTTTTGCGCGCAAAAGAGGGAGTGCGCGCAATGGAAGTGAATGCACGAAAAGGAGGAACCAGAGAGAGTTTTCAATTTTATTTAATCCAATGGGATTACGCGCGAAGGCGAGCCCCGGGGCAAGGCTGCGTGAAAATGGTCAACACCTGAAAGTCGTATTGCGCGAGAAGGAGTCCGATTGTACGCATGTGAGCTGATCTGAATTCCACAACCCCGAAACAGAAGGGGTATCCTTTTATTTATAGGCCGCAGGCGTCTCGAAATCTGGGCGGCGCACGAAATCTTCCACGCCAGGAACTGTCGGCGTGAAAGGCCTCGCCGCGCGGAACAGGGCACGCAAAATTATGTGCCACACAGGTGCCTTTCCTCAAATCCCGGACTTCCTTCGTGCACACAAAATTTTTTCGCGCAAGTCCTCTTTAATTTTGCGCACCACCTCCGGGACATCCGGACCATGCTTCCAGATTCGAATATGACTTCGCTTCGTCATTTTGGAAATTATTTTAGGAGTTACAGACTTTTTCGGCGTCTAGAAGGGGTCGAATGAGGATTTACTTAAAAGAAACACTGAGCACGTAGGCCCTAGAAATTTATTAGAAAAAGGATCATATAATGAAAAATTTAATTTAAATAAATATATTAAAAGAATACATCCACATACAAAGGTCCTAGTCTATCTCATGATTATTCATACGTGGAATGATATTTACACATAAATAAATCGGGAATTCATTTCATTAATCATTCTTGTTTAACATAAATCACAATACAATCAATTAAATATCATATTTAATTAATCAATCCTTTTATCATAGAACATTTATGAATTTTCTAGTGATTATCATCCATCATAATTTTATACAAATAAATTCATTTAAAATTATCTTTGTTCTTAACATTTACATTGAATGCAAACTGGTGAATTCTTCTTCATAACTACCCAATGAGTTGATATGAACATTACACAGATGTTAAATTACTCACACATATATATATAACACTTATCACTTGTTGTTATTTATCTTTATTCCCTCACCATGGTACACATGCCAAGGGTTTTTTCTAATATAATAACAATGTTTAATAAATACGTGTTATTAGGATGATTACAAAACTAGTATTTTCAACTACATGACATGTACTATTGTTCACTGTCCATCTAAAGTACATGCTTGGGGATACAGTGTGTGAGTTTAATACAAAAAACATATGAGTACATGGCATGTCTAATGGGCCACACGCCGTGTAGTAACTGTGTTACACTGTCTCCAACCAGGCAAGCTATGTACCATGTACACGATCCACCCCTAACCTGAAGGGACTACACGCCGTGTCCAGTGGGCCACATGGCATGTAGTCTAGAAAACACTAGCCACATGTTCCTTTTCAACACATAGAGTAATTAAAATTTATAAAACTCTAATGAAATGGCCAGGCTTGGCAGACCATACCATATGCATTGAATATTTACTATATGATGTATACTACTGAATACATGCCATTTGTTCTAGTGTTGTACGACCAAGAAACTTGTGGACATCCATTTGAGATCCACTATTTTATTTTAAACAATTTTAAAATAAGATATAATTTCTATAAGGTGAACGTGAAATTAAAGAGGAGGTACAGATATCGAGATTAAGATTTGTAAGAAGATTAACTTGAATTTAATGAACTAAATTATTAAATGCAAAAATAATCCAAGAAGTATTTAAATAATTATAAACTATGATGTAATTTCTCTAATACAACTTGTTGGTTCTAGGAGCAGTAGAACCACAGTTGGACCAACACCCAACTATAATTATTACCATGATCAATGATTATTCCGAGATCAATACGATGATGAATGACAGAATCCATAGATTAGAATCAAATAGATAAAGAAGGAATATGCTCTAAAAATTTAGATAAGATCATTCATATTATGTTTATATTGAATTAAATTAATTTTAAAAAAAAATACATGTATCGTTGGTATTTTCATTGTTAATGATGTTGATAATCTAGAATGAACCTTCCTAATTCTTTGATTGTGCTTGTGAGGATCCAAAATAGAATTCCTCTATCAGTGATCCACATATTCTCTGATGGACACTGATCGATACAACTCAGTCTCTGAGTTCTATCATAGTTATGCGAGTATCTTGTGTCAGTTGTTTTTGTTCACTTATTCTTCAGCCTTGAAAAATGTCTATCATTTTTGAGAGGGTAAGGAAGATGATTCGAGAGAGAAATTTCTCAATTCACCGGGTTTGTAGTTCGGTACATGAGACAATAGATGTATGTGTCTATTTATTTAAATGGGGATTCAGTTACAATATTTTATTACATAACAACAATAAAATAAATTCATAAGCATAGATAAAACCCATACTGTTATTTATAATACTGCGTCATTATTTATGGTGCACCAACTTGTGAAAAATTGAGTTATAAATAAAATTCCACGTCCCAAAATAATATTTATTAATTAAGTTTAAATAAAATTAAACCAAGACCACTAGAAACGCTTAGTGTGTGACCCTCTAGGATTATTTATTATTGGCATTAGGCAGGCTTGCCTAAAGTCCAGGAGTACTATCTCGAAATGGGTCAAGGAAACCAAGAGAATGATCTTAATGTCACAACAATGAAATCCACATATAAATGCTCACATTGTAATATCCTACCTTTTTCATAAAATATCATCAAGATGGTTTGAGGATAGTGTCATCAAATTTTATGCTTGATACATCATTTTTTGACTACATGAAATAAACTCGTCATTACACCATGGTCAAGAAATATCATGCTACAGTTATATAGCAATAAAAGGGATGAGATACCAACTTATATAATTGGAAGGGACAAATCCTTCCTTGAAATATCCATTTATAACATGCCATTCGTTACACACCCAACGTACCCAACTTCCTGGTGACTGTCTGCGTGACAATTTTCATCCGTAAATCAATGTGCGTGATTTGAGACATGTATAAATAATAATATTAAAGTCTAAGTATCTTTAAACATGCCCATAGATCAAAATTTCTGATGACACCAAAACCTGAAAAATTCTTACTAGCGGGTCTGTTCTCATAATCACTTATCTTAGAGATTACCAAGTCCCAACTACATTGGATGAAGTGTCATATGCTTATGATTACTCGAACATGATGGTCGACATGCTATGTGGCCCATCATAGTATGTCTTCCAAACATACAACTATATTTATAAATATTGATATAGCATTCAAAGGTTCTCATCATTGGTAAGAACTACAATGACATTATCAATGCGAAAAATACTCTAGGACATTATTACATCTCAGTCATGCAGAACGATGAAAAATATGTAATAAGATGTTGAATATTTAAATAAATTAATTATCCATTCAATAAAAGAACAAATAGATGTTTCTAGGACACAAAACCAGAAAACACCCAGTTAGAATATAGAAAAATACATATGACTGTTAGTCAGATAGACCTCACATGATGACAATGTTTCTACTAAGTCATGGATTTTGTCAGGGGGTCCTGCACATGGTCTTCCATGGAAATACTACTCACTTCAACTCCCCCTCTTTGAGATAAATCCCTCAAGAGATCACACATCAAATGTATGTACTTATTCCACTTATGTGACCTTGGCTCTTTTGTGAGAGCCACCCCTGCAGTATTATCATAGTACAATGTGATAGAATATTTACCCCTAGCTATCACATTTATATCCTAGAATATTCTACACATCCAATCTACATATTTAGATTCCTCGGATGCTATGATACTTTCTAACTCTACTGTAGAATCTGCGACCACACTCTTCGTTGAGTTCTTTTGGATCACTATACCTCTATTCAAAGTGAATATGTATCTTGTTTGTGACTTTATGTCATCTTGATGAGTCTGGATACTAGAATCTTTATATCGTCAAATGACTAGTTCTAAATATCATCGATAAACTAGGAATATATACATAGTATGCCTCATATTATTTATGATAGTCTTAACTACCATATAATGGAGGCCACCTAAATTAGCTTGATACCTTCCCACCACACTCAATGAGTAGGAAACATCCAACCTAGTATAGAGCATGGAATACATTACTGACCCAATTACTGATGTGTATGGTGTACTAGACATTATCTTTCTTTCCACATGTGTCTGATGACACATTTTGTTGGAAAGATTAATGCCATGTGACACTAGAAACATTCCCCTCTTGGATTTTTTTTATAAAGGTTGGGGCTGAAGCCTCATTTATTATTTAAACAAAAGCAAAGACCTCTTTTAACTGTGTAGAGGGAGACCCATTGCATAGTCTGAAGGCCAAGTGGGAATATAGCCCATTCAATACTAAATCAAATTAGTATCCTATCAATGCATTTACATTGACATTGGTCAAACAATCTATTGGGTCCATCACAATGGATCTTGGTCACAAGAATATATGCTTCCTCTCCCATGTCCTTCATGGAAAAGAATTGATTCATCCATTCTTTAATAGACTATTAGACTAGTGTATAATTTTCAATATGTAATATGTCATCATCATATACTATTAGGAAAATGACTGCACTCCCACTAAACCATTTTTAGACACAATGATCACATTCATTCCTAATAAAACCAAATTTCATTATGGATTCATTAAAACAAATATTCCATGACTCAGATTCTTCCATTAATCCATAAATGGATTTCTACAACTTGTATATCTTATGGCCATGATTTCGGGTTATAAAATCTTCAGGTTGTTTATCATAGAAATCTTATTGAAGGAGCCATTAAAGAAGGATATTTTGACATCCATTTTCCTAATATCATAGTCATATTAAGAGGCAATGAACAATATAATTATGATGGATTTTAGCATTGCAATTGGTGCAAAAGTTTTCGTTGTAGTCAATTCATTGGCACTGATTAAACCCTTTTGAAACTAGTAATGCCTTATTGGTTCTAAATTATCATTCCATGTCCAATTTCATCATGAATACTCATTTTTAACCAACAATCTTTACATCAACTCAAGGATCTACCCAAATTTAGTCTCAGTTTTTGTACATGGAATCCATTTCAGAATTTATGGCTTCTTTCCATGTGGAAACATATAATCCACATACTGCATCCTTGTAGGTTAGAGGATCATTATTATCAACTAATAATGAGTCAGCATCCTAATTAACTATAAAACTGTGATGTACCGGTTCTCTACCATCTATTATAATCCAAAACTATTCTTATGTCTCTGTAATAGTTCTTTCTTAAATGGGGATTTGTGGAATCTACTCTTGTACCAACTCTTGTGTACCTTGAGACTCAACTTCATCAAAGTCTATCTTGCTCACATTATATTTTTTTGAAGATGTGCTCCCTCTCAAAGAATATGGCATGTCTAGCCACTATTATATTTTTTATGAGGTTTTTTCTTGATAATACCCCCTTGTTTCCTTTGGGTATCCTATAAAGGTAAACATTGTTCCTTATGGTGAATGTTTGTAACCTAAAGAGGCATTAACAATCGCTCCCCAAAACACATGTAAAATCGATAACATGGATTTCTTTCCACTCCAGAACTTGTATCGAATAAATTTTATTGATTTAGTTGGTACTAGGATTAGTATGTGGGCTGTTGTTTGTAACGCAATTCCCTAAAAGGATAATGGAAGACTCACATGAGTCATCATTAATCTCACCATGCCTAACAGGGTGTGGTTCCTCCTTTCACTCACACCATTCCACTAGGGCATGTAAGGAGATGTAAGTTGGTATAGGATCCTAATCTCCCAAAAGTAATCAATGAACTCTTCATTAAAATATTCTTCATCTTGGTCTGAGAAGAGTTTCTTAATTTTCATACCAAGCAAGTTATCAACTACATTCATGTATTCTTCGTACTTATCAAAACAATCTAACTTATTCATCATTATGTAGATATGTCCATATATACTAAAATCATCAGTAAAAGATATGAATTTTGTGTACCCTTACCTTTATTCAACTGTAAATGGTCCACATAAAAAGGTATGAACCAATTGAAGATGTTCTTTATCCCTTTCACCTTTCCCACTAAATGGGGATTTATCCATTTTACCATGTAAATATGCATGAAATTTTCCAAGTTGTTTTAGTCCAAAAGAATATAAATATCTATCTTGATGATACTTTTCAGGCATTTATAATTTATATAACCTATCCATTGATGCTAAAGTTGGGTGTTGTATGAGTCGTTAGATGTATATTTGTTATAGATAGAAATTACCTCGTTTGTGTAATCTGACATGTAAATATAGTGATATAAATGTTCCCTACGAAAACAAATTATGTCATTGTAAAATATTCTACATTCATTTCCAAACATGAATAAAAATCCATCTGTATTAAATATGGATAAAAATAATGTTTTTATAAACATATGGCACATAATAACAACCCTTTAACACAAAGATCATCCCATTTGGAAACGTGAGGTTTTTTCCCTGATATCTACAGAAACATGTATGTATCTGGTGGTTTCTTGATGATCTACCTACCCTTGGTCAATATTACTGAATCTACTTGGTTCCTATATTTGGATTCATATGTGAGCACCACAAGCTATATCTAATAACAAATTTTAATGAAAATATAGATTTCATTCAATAAAAATTGCACCTGAAGCATCCCCTTTATTCTTAGGTTGGGTATAGTTAATCTTCTAGTGGTCATTCCTACAACATGATTAAAAAATAGGCTCGTGTTCCCCTATATTACCTTTTATGATAGAAGAATTTTCATGATTCATATCATTGTCCACTTTTTGAATGAGGATAAGAAGATCAGATAGAGACTTATATAGGTTGTTCATGTTGAAACTAGCAACAATGTTTGAGGAGCTTAGGGGGAGTGATGTGATAATTAGATCGATTCCTAGTTCTTCGGTAAGTTTAAACCCTATAACCCCTAGGTTCTCAATGTATCCAATGAGCTTGACTACTTGAGGCCCAGATGGGGAAGCCTCTACAAGATTACTCTGAAAGAGTTCCTTGGAGATCTCAAACCCGTCCTATCATTATTTCTTCTGGTAAATACCACATAGCTACTCAAGCATGCTATTAGCATCCATGTTTTGATGAGACTTCTTGAGCTCACTAGAAATTGATGATAGAATCCAAATTTTAAATTCTCATAGTCTAGGAAATCCACATCACTCACCTATTTGGTGGGTGGATAAGGTAATACTGACTCCAACATTTAAGCCTTTCGTTCATGGAGTAGGATATTCTGAAGGAGTCTAAACCATTCTTTGAAGTTATTGTCGCTGAGGATGTTATATTTACCATGAATTGATCGAAGGGACAGTGTAGATGACATGTTTTTTATTCTTATTCTACAATTAAATGAGAATATCATTAGTTATTTCTTGATTAAATTTTATGTGAAATAATAAATTAATTTTATTAAGTCTTCCACTTTTTTATCAAGTATCAATGGCCCTCACCATTGAACACAAAATGTCCAGTTTCTATGAAATTCTAGTGGAAATGATCCATATTCAACTTCGCATAACACCAACAATGAATGTTCAAGATATATAAAGGTATTTAGGTAGGCATTCATTTTCCATCTATAGGCTTGTAGTTCCTTGATCTGTTGAGTGGAATCCCTAATACTGAAATCCAAACATTGGATTTCCTCAACTCTTGCATCCAATGTTACACCATGTATATTAAGGGATTCTCCTCTATTTGTAACATGGTTAATTCAAACTGAAACCTTTCATAAGGTATTCCTCTATAAAAGTATGTTTCCTAAAAAGGGTTGGTCAAACACAAAGTTTTACAGAGTATTCCCTTTAACCAAGTAACAAAAGTCTTGGTGTGACATAATATTTTATTTTAGGGATCTATATTTTATTCATAAATTACTTTTTATCATTATATCCTTCTAGATAACATTAAGTGGAACATACTTCTGTGATTAACCATCTATTGATAACATTTACACAGAAGTTATGGTTTATTTTAGTTCCGTTATGCATGGTTTTTTAATTCATTAATTATGTGATCGTGATAAAACATCTATAATGATAAACCCTGGAAATGACAAAAATAAAATAAAGAAAATGGTGTGATCATAAGATTTTCTAATGATTTTTTTATCTAGAGGTTGATAGTCTAACCCAGAACTAGGGGAAAAAACCTTGAACCACTTTGGTTTGTGATTACATCTTTCCACCTATCGAAATCTGTATCTCCTGGGATTGGATTCATCTTAGCTCCATCTTGAACCACCTACACTAGAATGGGAGTTCCATCCATTACATATTCTTTTAAACTCAAACATAGGTGAGGGTTAAAAGGTGGATTTACTTAAAAGAAACAATTATATGTAGGCCGTACTTATTAATGAGGATAAGGATAGAAGGATGACAAATTTAATTTAGAAAAATATATTAAAAGAAACCATCCACATACAATGGTCCTACTCTAGCTGATGATCATCCATACGTGCAATGATATTTACACATAAATAAAACTATAATTTAATTATTTAATTGTTCTTGTTTAAGATAAATCATTCTCAAATCAATAGATTATAATATTTAATTAATCAATCCTTTTACCATAAATCCTTTTATGAATTTCCTTGTGATTCTCATCCAGTACAATTTTAATCAAATAAATTCATTTAAAATTATATTTGTACATAACTTGTACCTTGGAGGAAACCTGGTGAATTCCTATTCCTAGCTACCCAATGAATAAAATGAACATTACACATATGTTAAATTAAGCACACAAATATAAAACACATATCACATGTTGTGCCTCAGCTTTACACCCACACTATTGTACACGTCTAAAGGGTTTTTATAATATAGTAATAATTTTTAATAAATATGTTTAATTTGGATGAGTAAAAGACATGTAGTTCCTATTGAATGAAATTTCCTATTGTTCATTGTCCATCCGAAGTACGTGACTGGGGATACATTTTGTGAGTGTAATTCACAAAAACATCAGAGTACGTAGCTTGTCCAGTGAGCCACATGCCATGTAGTATCTGCATTACAATTTCTCCAACCAGGCAAGCTATTTACAGGGTACATGGTTCACACATAACCCAAAGGGACTACATTTAGTGTCAACTTGGCCAAATGAAGTGTAATATGGAAACTGTGTACCACCTATTCCTCATCAACAGACAGAACCATTAATACTTAGACAAGCACTAATGAAATGGCTTGTCTTGGCAGAGTAGGCCCAGTGAATTTATTATTGACTAAAAGATGTGTACAGCTGAATACACGTCATCCATTCTAGTGTTGTATGACTAAGAATCTTGGGCACCACCGTATGAGATCCATTGTTTTATTTTAATCCAAATTCAAATAGAAGATCATTTTTATAAAGTGAATGGGAAATGACTTAGGAGGAAGAGATCTCGAGTTTTAGATTTGTAGGATGATTAAATTGAATTAAAACAAATAAATTATTAAATGTATAAATCCTCAGAGAAATATTTAAATAATTGTAAACTTTGATTTATTCACTATGATACCACTTCTAGATTCTGGGACCAACAGAAGCATGGTTGGGCTAACACACAACATTAATTTTTACCATGATCAAGGATTATTATAGGATGAATACGATGATGAACGCCAGTCTCCATAGAATAGAGTCAAATATATACATAACAAATAGGCTCAAAACCTAAAGAGATGATATTTCACATCAGGATTATAATTTATTAGGTTATGTTAATAAAGAAAATAATACATGGATCTTCAGTATTATCTTTGTTGATCGTCCTAAATGATCCTTACTTATTGTCTCATTGTGCTTGTGAGGATCCAAATGACAATCCCTCTATCAGCGATCCACACTTTCTCCTATGGAAACTGATCTATACTACTCATTCTTGGTGTTCTATCACATTGAAGTGAGTGTATTGTGTAATTCTTTCTTATTCACTTATTCTTCCGAATTGAAAAATGCATGTCATTCTTTAGAGGGGAAGGATGAGGATTCGAGAGAGAAAGTTCTCAATTCACAGGGTGTGCAGTTCAGTATATGAAAAAATAGATGAATGTTTCTATTTATTTACATGGGGTTACAGTAACAATATGTAATTACATAACAACAATAAAATAAATTCCTAACCATTGATAAATAATATTCTATTAAAAGTTATACCACTTCATTATTTATGGTGTTCCAACATGTTCATAATGGAGTTATAAATAAAATTCCACATAACAAAATAACAACAATTCTATTTTAATGTATTCCAACTAGATATATAATTATTTACTGTACTACAAAAACTTATTTTACTACCAGACCAGCCATGGTCCTCTCGAACAATACATCCATTTACTAAACACCTGAAAAAATAAATAAACAATTTATTCTATTAAATGAAAATTTTATTTACAAACTAGAAAATAATTATTTATTAAATGTTCTATAAAATAAATAAATATGTTTTACCCACAATCAAATGAATAATTATTTATTTAATTTATGAAATCATATTTACATTTATAAAATTATTCATGTGTCTTGAGAATAATATTTATTAATTAAATTCAAATAGAATTTAACAAAGACCACCAGAAACACTTATTTTCTTATCCTCTTGGATTCTTTCTCATTATCATTAGGCAGGATTACCTAAACTCCAATAGTACTATCTAGAATTTTGTCAATTCAACCAAGAGAACAAACATAAAGTCATAACAATGACACCCATATACAAATGCTCACTGTGTAATATAATACCATTGTCGTAATATCTCATCAAGAAGGTTTCATGATAGTGTCATCAACTTTTATGCTTGATAAATAATTCTTAGATGACCTGAAATATGATTATCATTACACCATGGCCTTGAAATATCATGCGAAAAATCTATTTAAATCGAAGGGATGAGATATCAACTTAGAAAAAATGGAAGGGAGAAATCCTTTTTCAACTTATACATTAATAACATTCCAATCGTGACACACCCAATGTACCGTACTTCCCACAAACTATTTATGTGACAATATTATTTAGAAAATCAAGGTGTGTGAGTTTTGACACTTATTAATGATAATATTAAAGTCTAAGTATTATTACACATGCTCACATATTGAAATATCTGATGACACAAAAACATGAAGAATTTTTACTGGCGTGTCTGTTCTCGTAATCTCTTATCATGGAGATTACAATGTGCGGAATTCATGAGATGAAGTATCATATTCTTATTAGTACTCCCACATAACTGTCTACATGATATGTTTCCCATAATCATATGTAATCAAACCATACAACTATATTTAACAATATTGTTATAGCATTTCAAGTTTCTCATCATAGCGGAGAACTTCCATGACATTATCAATGCAATAAATACTCTAGGGAATTATTACATCCCAGTCATGTAGAACAATGGAAAATATGTAATAAGACGTTTAATATTTTAAAAAATAAAATATCCATGTAGTCAAATTACAAACATCTGGGTCTAAAACACTAACTCTAACAAAGAATGCACCTCCACTGTGCTCCTTGGTCTCCACATGCATTTGAGTAAAGAGCCTCATCAGAGTCCACACATCACTGGACATCTTCAAGGATTGCAATTTTACTTTTCTAATCAAAGCATCCACCACCTCATTTCCATATCCCAGTGTATAGACAATGCAATTTTTGAACCCCTACATGTACTCGATCCAACAACGCCGCCTTAGATTGATATCCTTATGCTAGAAGATGTAGGCCAAGATTTTTCGATCACAGTAGACTAAAATATTAATCTCAATGACATAGTGGCACCAATTTTTCAATGAATGAATCACAACTTATAACTCCTAATAATAGGTTAGATAATTGTTTTAATGTGGTCGGAGTTGGTGATAACCATGCACCACCTGTGATCACCCTACATAAGCACACAACTAAGACTCATACCCAAAGGGTCACAATACACCATATACCCTTTTCCATTCATTGGAAAAATCAGCACAGGGGTAGTAGTCAAACATTGCTTCGACTCATCCTTGGATGAATGAAATGATAGGCCCCATACAAACTTCACCCATTTTTAAGTGAGCGCAGTACCTGGAAAAGAAAGATGAGAGAAATCGAAAACAAACTGCCTGTAGTAACCAGCTAGGTCGAGGAAACTACTAATCTTGAACACATTATTCAGATACTCTGATTGAATAACCAAACTGATCATATATGGGTCCACTGAAACTCCCTTATCCGAGATCACATGCCCAATAAATGTGACCTCTGTAATCTAGAATGTTCACTTGTACAACTTTTGATAAAGGAAATGATCCCGCAATCTACCCAACACAATATACAAATAATGATCATATTCCTAATAGGATCCAACGTAAAATATGATGTCATACACAAATACCATGAAGAACGAATTGAGATACGAGTGGAATACCCTATTCATAAGTTCCATGAAGACCACTGGAGCACTGGTAAATTCTATTGTCACAACCATGTACTCAAAGTGGCCATACCTGCTTCAGAAGGCTGTCTTCAGAATATTTACCACATTCCCCATGAGTTGTTGCTAACCTGAATATAGTTCTATTTTCAAGAACCAATTTACCACCATCAATAGGTCCAACAAATCATCTATTTGGGGAAATGGATATGTGTTCTTGATAGTTATATTTTTCAGATTCTGGTAATCAATACACAATAGGAGGGACCCATTTTCCTTCTTCGTAAAGAGAAAAATTGAGTCCAAAGGATAGATGCTCAAGTGAATGAATCATTTGGGTTCTAAATCAAAATTTTGTATTTTTAGTTCCCTCAATTCTGTGTGGGAACATACGATATGAGGGCACATTTATAGGCAGTGTTCCTGGCGCCCATCCAATCACGAACTCCATGTCCCGCTCTAGAGGCAATCCTAAAAAATCATCTTGGAATGCCTTCAGAAACTAATCCACTAGTTGAGGTATTCCACCCTCTAGAGCATGGTCCTCATACTCTAGCATAGGTGAGGGTAACTAGAATATAAGATTCCCAAAATCTAAGAGTGGAGGTCATAGGCGACCCGACCAAGGATCTCATTCTGCATGAAAAACATGATGACCCCCATTTGGTGTCATGAAATAGTCCCACTGCTAATAGAAATTGAAGTGTACTTGAATGTGCACCAGCCAATCCATGCCATTTATTTTTTTCATATAGATACATATCTAAGATTAGGATGTCCAACTCCATCTCAAATCCTAACGCGGAAAGCGCACATGATGGGCACCTCAGACCCTGCTCCTTCTTCTTTCCCAGCGATGTCACCAAATCCATAGCGAATGACAACATCTCATTTTGGAAACTCAAAATGTTCACAATAAGGGAATATATGAATTAAATAGAATCACAATTATCAAAAATAGGAGTAGCTATAGAAGATGAAATCAAAATGGTACCTATAAATATTGACGGTCCCACAACTGATCTTGTTGGCACCTGACCTAATGCATGAAGATGCCTAGTCTCTTCATAAGAATGAATACTTGCCTGTGGCTCTACCCTGAAATATATTTGTATATATGATTATCCAGACCTACTACCACCACCCCCAAACTGAGATCCCCTCGTCTTCGATGGCTCCGACTGTGCTGGCACACCCCTGGAAGCCACTGATCCTTCCCCACTCTTGGGTGAACGTGTCATCCTTAAAAGATGATGCAATTGTACCATAACATCAAAGTGATAACATGGGTTTTGAGGATATGAGCATGCTGGTAAGATGTGCGCTAGACACCCACACTAGTGGCACACGATAGACATTGAATCATAAGTCACTAATGAAAACTGCATTAAAGGTTGGCCTGAGCTGCCACTACCTTTCTTTACCTACTCCTCCTCCCTCCTTTTATTCTTAGAAAAGATACCACTATAAATTCATGATACTGTACCAGATAATCCAGCCCTCCCCTATTGGTCGATCTCTACCTTACACTCCCGGTCAACCACCACCTCATTGGTTTTAAACGTGAATAGGAAGATCTGGGAATAGATATTTGGAAGCAAACCCCTCTCGAACTTTTGGGCCTTCATCATCTCATTGGACACCATTTATAGATCATACTAGAATAACTCGGATTGATTACTCCATTTCTAAAATACCCCCCCTAAAGAAGTTCAATAACCTCACGAGATCGATCATATACTAACACTTCAGGGAAGTACTTTTCATTAAAGATATCATTTAAGTCCTCCCAACTCATCTACTTATGATTCCTAGCTTGACACACTAATTCCCAACATCCACGGTTGTGACCCTCTGACATAAAAGTGACCAATTTCACCCAGAACTCTATAGGTGTGTCAAGGAACTCAAACATGTACTTGATCTTTTCAAGACACTCCTACGCTTCCTAGGGTTTTGTGCTACCTTAGAATGTAGGAGGATTATTTTTTAGAATCTCTTTTGATTTTTTCTTCTTAGGACTCGTCTCATATTTATAATAAGATCTATAACATGATCAGGTGCTTTATCTAGAGCTTGGACACCCCAAAACACAACCTCTACTAGCCTATGATCATGTAGTGGGGGAGAACTCGCTCTATCTTCCTCCTATGGGTGCTTGGATTATTTTTGAGGAGGAATATTGCTATAAAATGAAGCAGTAACAAGATCAAAAATCAAAAAAAAATCTGAAATATTTCATAAATTAGATCAAATATAAATAATCCCAACACATTAAAATAATAAAACAAACAACTATTTCACCACCACCCAAGGACTACGTGTAGTCTACAGCCTATACGACTCACCTGGATGTGAAGTCAAAAAAATATCAATGTCCCATGGTGAATCAAGTTCTTTTACAAGAGGTGTGGGCCAGATACCAAACTCACAACCAAAACTCTGAGCCTTGAAGGTCGTAGTTTTTATCTCACCTGACTCATTCCAAAATAATTATATGACCCAAATTTATTGGCATGCCTCTCATACCATTTTGACACGAACAGAATCTGATCACCATAAAAATAGGCACCAAACCCAGACCATGGAAAGGACCAAAGAGAGTTCCTTACCCCCATAATATGGCACAAGTTCCTGGGTATCATGAATAAAAATTTGGAAATGATTTTCCCATGTTTAGAATCATTTAACAAGTAAAAGAAATCAACAAATAGAAATTGAAAATACATGCAAAAAATACTTAAATAAAACTAATAACTTGATACATGGGTCTAAACATGATACAAGATGTCCAAAGATACATAAAGGTAAAAGAAAAATAGCCCATGTAACACCACATGACAAGGTTTATCACCCGAGATCCGCCTCCCCAACACCGCACTGTGGAAGGAAACAAACCACCCAAACCACCATCACCCAAGGCCTTGCCTTTACTTGTGCCAAACATGATCAATTATACATAAACCCAAATGGTGTAAGTAGGTTGTGTGAGAAATCCCAATTGTATACCACCCAAAATATTCCATATAGTAAGCATTACAAGATAAAAAGTATGCATGTTTTAATAAACCAAAAATGGTGGCAATAATTCCTAAATAATGAATCTTTTAAAAGTAAATAGTTTTGAAAGGGAAATTTAAAAGAGTGAACAAATTTCAATAAAACATGTAAGATAATAAATTTTTCTGCCAAAACCACCATAATTCAATGATAAATACCAAATAGGAAATGCAAACTAATATCGAGAACACCCCTAAAAACTAGTTATTTTTGGGCCCCATGTTCCTCATATATAGGTTTGATGTAACAATATAATATGTGTTCTTATATGAGAGCCACTAGTAGGGAACATACCAATAAGCTAGTGGTCCCCATTCACCATCATTATAGTTTTTTTAATGTTTTCAATTTTAATCATGCTATGTGAAATAGGGAAAAAACCACTCCGGATCACTAGCGTACTAGTACACATCCGCCCACCTAGATTCTCGGGTTTACCACTTTGTGCTAAAATAATTTCAACATGTAATAAAATTCTATTTTAACATTAAACAATAGTTCTGGTCATCAAAATTCAAAATAGTAGCTACAAATTCTTTTCACCATTTATATATCTGAATTTAGCAATTAGAATTTCCATAAAAATATTTTATGGAACATAACCAAACTTTTCACTTAAAATCCATCTAAAAGACGAATTTGAGAAACAAATTCCCACCAATATTATCCCAAATTAGAGTTAGATGTATAAATTTTTTAATAAAACCCTTCCAGAAATTATAAATCAACTCTAAATGGTACAATAATTTATTCACATGTAAACCACCCATTTTCACACAAAAAATGGCACTTAGAAACCAATTTCTTAACAAATTCCAACAAAAATAACATTTTCAGAAAAAAAATTAGTATTGTTCTAAAAATAGAAATCAAGTACGGATTTCCCATCTAGTAGTGCTTATACATGGAATCACATACTAACTGTGTCAGAACACAAAATCCTTGTGTGAATGTTGAACTGCACCACCGCCGCACCACAAGAGAGTTAAAACAAATCAAAAACTACAATATTAGACAACTAAACCTATGATCAAACCATAGGCACGAATCCCTGCTTTTGGGACATTAGGAAATTCATGAAAAGTTGATTAAACCTATGAAAATGGGAGGAGGAAGGAAGGAATCCCACTTTTATGAAAGATCTTGAAGTTCAACCACCAAAATCAACATCAAAGATGAGTTAAAAGGAGGGTTTGAGGTGATTGGTATGATTTCATGGATGCTAGGGTTGAGTGGGGAATGAAAGTTGAATGTTTGGTTAAATCTCAGAAGTGTAAAAATGCAATTTCAAAATATTTTAACGACCTAGACTAGGATTTATGGTTTGCTTGCACGATTTAGAAAACCTTTCACCCAAACCGCGCACTTTCTTTTGTCCACGAAAATCATGTAGAAATTTTACATAATTCATGGTGGACTAGGGGAAAACTAAGAGGGGATGTTATTATAATAATATAATAGAAAAAAGTACCTTAAATGATGGAATTGAGTGTGACAAAAAAATTTCCAATTCGATTCTGGTATGGGTAATTGGTGTAACATCCCCTTATACTTTTGTATATTAGCCTTATGTTTATTATATATCAATAAATGAAGTAAAAAATCTATAATATTCATCTTCATTCCATAAAAATATAAATACTCTTTCAAATCATTATACATATTTATAGTTATAAGAAGAATTGAGAATGATGAAATATGAGCTTCCTATAAGAGATCATTATTAAAATAAGGTATGGTCAGAACACATACATAGTTCATAAACCTTATCATTATATCATAGGGAAGGTAATACATAAGAACATTTATTATATTCTTTTATAGATCTACATCATCCTTTTTCACCACTTTAATCTTCACTGGTATAAATTGTTTACCACTTATTTGAGAATGATATGATTTTAATACTTCCTTCATGATTTTTAGATCTATATTTTTCAAATATAGAAATATTATAAATTATTTTATCCAAATCATATATAATATAACATGATCATTTTTACTCAAAGAATTTCCTTATTTTTCCTCTTTCCCTAGGTGGTAATGTATTGTGCAGTAATAATAATTAATCAGATTAACCCATCTTCTCTAGCACATATTAACCTCTTTATGTGTGAATATATACATTCAAACTTTAATGATCTGTATTTATATCACACCTTAAAACATAAATATAGTTACTTCATATCATTAATGAAAAAATTACCACTGCTAACTCCAAATCATGATTTGGGTAATTTTTCTCATGAAACATATATTATCACAAGTCAAAATCTATAAACATGACTTTTTTTAGAAACAATAATGTTTAATTATTTAATGGATCTATAAAGATTAAAAACCATTATTATTTTTAGAGTAATGTAATCATGTGTGTGCTAACCAATATCCTATTCAATTCATTGAACTTTTCGTGCATTTATCTAACCATATGAACATGGATCCATTCTGAGTTAACATGGAGAGTGTATTATATACTCATGAGAAATTCTACCCAAGCCATTTAAAATACCTGTCTTAAAAAATAATACTTCATATATCAGTCATAGAGGTTAGCTTGGGACAATATTCAATAACATCATACATTGATGGATCCTATGATATACCCTCTATTGATATTATTTTCTTCAAAAATGAAACCTTTTTAGGAAAAATTTACACTTGGAAAATATTACATACAACGTATCCTTCCTCATGGTATTAAGCATAGTTATAATGTGATATTCAAGTTCTACATTGAATTTTTAATAGATAATAATATTTTCTATAATGAATACCATAAAATGATCAAGGTAATCTCTAAAGACTCTATTCATTAAATCCATGAACATAACTAGGGAATTAGTAAGACCAAATGAAATCACTGTATATTCATAGTGTCCACACCTTGGGAGGAATGTTTTCGTGTGTATATACTCCTTTAAAATGATAAATTCATGATATCTGGAATGAAGTTAAATCATATAAAAATATTGACATTCTCACTGTTGATCAAACATAACATCAACATGGAGTAGATGATACTTTTCTTGATTGTGATCTTGTCAAGCTCTAGATAATAAATGAAGAGTTGCATCAATCCATATTTCTTCTTAAATGAATGAATAGGTGCACTGTAAGGTGACACACATGGATGAAAAAAATACATTTTCAATATTATACCAATGAATCTTCATAAAATATTTGAAATTAATCATGTCCATTCTAAGGGAGTACTTGAAATTATTGTGAAACAATGTATGAGTTCTAATGAGAACTCAAAATCCTGATTTGATGGATGAATAAGAAACTCTTCCAGAAATAAATAAAAAATTCCTACATAATATGAATACTATCGATGTTGAGTTTCTCCCAAACCAATTGAGATAAACATCCATTTTTAATAGGAATCGAGACTAATACAACAGAAGAAATATATATGCAAAATTCACATTTTTCATTACAATGGTATAAATTCATAGCTTGGTTTGGAATTTAAAATATGAATTTCGTTCTAGGGAATTTTATTTGGGACTTATTTATAGAAATCATATCCATTCCTAAGGTAACATCAAAATTAATCGACAAAGAGAATAAAAAGTTTTTTTTGGATGTACATTCCCACAAAAATCAATTACAGAAGAATTGTAACGACCAAATGTTTCTCAATGGAAATTATATTCTTATAAATATGTCATTAAATCACATAAAAACATAATTTGATGAACTATTATATTCTATGTAACTTTTAGACATAATTTTGTCACTTCTGTGTTTGGAATTTCTATAATCTCACATAAACAATTGCAATAAGTATGTTATTTGGAGTCTAATAAGACAAAATTATTTTCGAGTTAATATTAAAATACCCATATTAATAGTATCATAAAATTATCAATATTTATATACACTTGTGAATAGTAACCTTACCTATGATAGTATAAAAATAAAATTCAAGTGAAAGTATGATGTACATATAGTTTAGAATAAGTAAATGAATGTTTTAAAACTGGGTTTTTAATAATAAATTATGAGATTAATTAAATTTTAAATTAATCAAATTTAAAAAATATTTTTTGAAAAATGGACTTCATTTTTTGATTCCACAAGTCCTAAAATTTTTAGGCTGAATTTTTGATATTTTTCCTAAAATACTTGAATTTTTAGTGAATAGTAAAATATGTTAATTTACCGTATAAATAAATTAGAGTGAAAATACTCTATTCTTGACATCACATATGATGTAATCACCCAAATACAGGAATGAAATGAATTTATTACTATCCTTGGTCATGGAATACTTACTATTCCTTGTCCTGTGACAAATTAATAAATAAATGATTTTAATATTATGAAAAACCCTTCTCCCCTCCCCTATAAATACCACCCAATCTTACCTCTTCTCTTCACTCCTCTCAAGCCTTGTACATTCCAAATATTCAGCAAAAATATCTCCCCAATATCATCCCCCATTTCTAAAGGCCCTATGCTATTCAATATACCCAAACATCTCCCCTTAAGAAGTTCTCAAAGGAGTAAGTCTCAAGAGGTAAATTTCTCTTTCCAATTCATTCATTTCTTTTAAGTTATTTTGTTTTTGTTTCTTTCTTCACCTCCATTCACCCAAATGGTATGATAATACCAATAAAATACATGTACTGTAATTATATTATGATAATCAGATACTTCATTATCTTCTCTCCTTTCTCCATCTTCTATTAGAATGAAATGAAAGCACCGTTAGAGATTTACTAATTTAGCACATTCAAGGAGAAAATTTTATCAATTTATATTATCATCATTAATTCTGCATGTGAAACCATTTCTATTATGGTTGAACCAGATTATTAGATATTTAATATATCCTAGTTAAGGTTATGTAATCCTTTTGTACTAATTGGATTAATTTATAAATCAAAACATGTTCATTGTAATCAAACCCACCGATTAACCAAAACAACTATTAGTAAGTTTTTATATATAATATTTAGACATCAATATAAGAAAAAAAAAATTAAATTGTAACCATGTAATCTTTTGTATGTTCAATAATAACATAAAACTTCAATTCATGACAATCATTTTCATCATACGTGCTTATCCAAACATGAACAGACCATTAATGCCAAGTAAGAAAACCAGCCCGACCAATGAAATTGGAACTTATAACCAATAAAAAAGGACATGAATAAACCAAAAAGGGTTATAATAAATCAGATACATATATAAGTTTTTCTATAAGGAATAATTAATAATCCTAAATTGTTTATTCAGTTCATTAATAACAAGTGGAGAACACCAATTGATTTATGGTAAGGGATCCTCTCCTTCTCACTCTAAATCAAGATGTCCTCTATGATATGCCATTTTTTGTGTAATCCCTAATAATGGTGTATGATTATAATCCTCACCCAAACTGAGCTCATGATATATAAGTAATGATAAACCCTTTTTCTCTGTCATCAAGACCTCTTAGGGACACCCGACACCATGTCGATAAACCACAATGAAATCTTCTCAAACTATCTTTGTTATTTCAAGTAGCCTTATCTATCTTTATATCAAAAAGGAGTTATATTATATATTTATGTACATATTATAAATTTTGTTGGTTTTAAAAAAATTCATTATTTAATAACCTTTAATCACTATGTTTAGGGGGTATACAAGTTTTTTTAAAATGTTCCCTCCTTAGAACATTTTGATAAGGAATCATATTTTAAGGGAACATCCCAAATTTGTACCCTATTTAAAGAGAACTATATCCTCTATTTTAAGAAACCATTATTTTTATAAAATATAAATTTTTATTATGAATGCCTTCATGGTTTAATTCTTGTTTTATATAAAATAATTTATCTTTTCTATTTTAAAATCTCTATAGTATTTCCCTTAAAACTGCACAAAAATGTTTTAATGATAATGTTTCTAAAATACATTAAGTAAATTTTTTCACTTATATTTGACATCACATACCATTTTATATTCCTATTTTACTTTATTAACTTTCATTTATGTGCTATCCCTTTTTTTCATGTACACTTTCATGATACACCCATTGGTTATGCTTTATGTCATGATTGTTGTACACACTTCTTTCCACGAGTACCCATATGTTCAGGTATGGTTGATTATGTATGATTTTTTATGTGGAATGAATATTTATGAAAATGTTGAGATGTCTATTCCTAGATAGATCTCCTATTTAATGGTTAATTTGATGTCTCTTGATATGCCATGGTAAAAGAGATTGGAAGTTATCCTTGACCCATATAAAAATGGGAAACGGGATTGGCGGTTTACATTGACCTTTAATAATGAAATGTTTTATGATCCTATCACATTTATATGATTCCATGTTTATATGATTCCATTCTTATATGATACAATTTTATACATTCCATGATTTTCATATCATTGTGTGCTGCCTCCTAACTCATGTGATTAAGATGTATCCTTGTGTACATTCCCTTACTCATCTTTTCATCTCATCCATTGGCTCATGTGTTCCCTAGGGTACCCTATCCGGATGTAAGGGATCAATTGATGTTAGGAGATATTTATGGAGATTAAATAAAAATGTTTTTTTATCCCCATGTTTTTTGTTTTATGTACCTAATCTTCCAAGACACTAGACTTAACGTTCCTTGGCTTGTACCCTAATGTATAATTATGATTAAAGTCTTGTAATGTTTTCTGTAAAAGGCTTGGGACTCTATAGTTAGTATCAAGTGATGGTCTAGTTATTTTTGGAGGTGAGGAATAGAGAAAACTAGTGATAACCTTAAGTATGATACTATGTATAAGAAAACATTCATAAATTTTTCTGAGTATTTAGTAAGAGGATTATCAGGAAAATACATCCTTGTCTAGATATGCGCATGTAGCGGAAACTCTATCATAGATGTATCTTGGGGTGAAACCCAATAACATGGCTTTGATCTTGACTTGAGTCAGAACTAGTGCATGACAACAGGTGTTTCTACATTCTTCATTATGACACACCCAAGGGACATGCTTTGGTAGTTTCATGAACTTGTTAAAAACCATTATTAAGGGACAAATATCCAATAAGAATTCAAGTTAAATTTTTTTTTGGGGGTAACCTAGATACATACCTAAGGATTCATAAGTTAGGATAGATTTCATCTTTATAGGTTTATCCTTTTATGTACAAAGATTCTTATTTATTCTCAATAGATAAGTATTCAATACAACTAATTATATGTTCTTTTTCATAGTTAATAGCAGAAAATAAAAGAACATGTTCCAACAACCAATGTGATATGAAAGGTAAAGATGACTATATGATATGCCTAATATGATGGGAGTAGGTGCTCAAAAATTCTGTAAAGTACATTCTCACCTAGACCGAGTTATGAAAAATAACTCGAATCATCCAGAACACCCTCCTCTTCCAGGGAAAGAGCAAGTTGCCGTAGAATCAATTATGCAGCAAAGGCCTTCCATTTTTAGCGTATCTTATGATCCTCTTATAATAGGAAAATGGATCAAATCTAATTAAAATATATTCTCTCTACTCTAATGATCTAAAGAAGAGAAGGTTGCACTGGCGTTATAACTTTTTGATGGGGAAGCTTATCAGTGGTGGAAAATGATCAAGAAAACAATGTCCCTAGAGGAAATTGATTCCACGGATTGGGAGGAATTCCAGAGGATGTTTTCAATACATATTTTCCTCTAAAACACCGTCTTAATATAGAAAGAGATAAGCTCAGACTCATGAAAAATAAACATGATTTTATCATTGGATTTGAAGAAAATTTTACATGGCTTTCATGGTATGCCACTAGATTTGTCATGAACACAAAATGTAAGGTGGATTGATTCTTTAGCGGACTAAAGCTTGGTCTATGAATGGTTTTGGTGATTTGATACACTGACTGTTAGTAGGATATTTCAGTTTTTCTCTAAAGGATGAAGTTGAGATTTCAGACACTTAGTGGTCTCATGGGCCTAGTGAAAAAAAAAAACAGAAAAATGAGAAAAATAATGGTAGTTCATCAAACCAATTTCATGATTGAATGAATCATGACTTTACCCCTATAGAAGTTGTGGGAAGAAGCATCCTAGTAACTATATGAAGGGACCATGAATTTATGAAAATCTTTAATTTTTGGTAATATAGACAAGACATGACGAAGCGATATGAAAAATTCCAGTAATGTTCAAGAGAAAAGGAAGGTTTAGCTTTACACACTTCCTATAGTTCAGTGTAACAACTGCAAGGATCATTGGAATTATACAAGATGTTTCTGTAAGCCAAGGGTTGTCGGTGTCAATAAGCAACAATATCCAAGGAAATAAGGAAGGGATTATTCTTTCACTACAACTGAGGGGGATCCAAACAATGATGTGGTGATTGGTTTGATTGTTATTCATTCAGGAATAGAGAATGTATTATTTGATTCTGGCTCTACACATTCTTTTATATCTTGAATGCTAAGTATAATTATTCACACACCACCTCAAAATTTGTAGTTAATGTTATATGTAAGAACAATAAATGGGAAATTACTTTGTCAATGATTTATAAATAATACATGGTTAATATTTGTGGACTAAATCTCCCAGGAAATCTCCTCATACATCCTTTAGTGGAGTTTTAATCAATCTTGGGAATGAAATGTATATCATTATACAAATCCAACATGAACTATTAGGAAAGGGATATCACTTTTCACATCCTAAAGCATCCTCTGATTCATTACAAGTGTAAGGAGGAAGATGAATCTCCTATAGAATCATCATCCCAAGTGTTTATATTGATGCCTTTTGAGAAGAGATATCTATCTCAAATGATTTAGACAAACGAAAGAATCATGTTTCAAGACATTCCAATCATGAGTGATATCATTGATGTATTCCATGAAGAGTTTTGTGGTCTTCCTCCAGACTGAGAGGTTGAGTTCTCAATTGATCATATCCTTCGATATTTGCCGATCTCAAAAACACCTTAAAAAATGGGCATCGTAGAGTTGGAAGAGAAGAAGAATGAATTACAGGTGAATATGGAAAAGGGTATTATATGCCTGAGTGATTCACTATGGGGTATGATAGTCTTCTTCATTAAGAATAAGGAAAGAACAATTCACCTCTACATTGATTATTGTGAGCTCAATAAAATCAGTATAAAGAACAAGTATCCCCTACCATGGATAAATGACTTGTTCGATCAGCTTTGTGGGGCTAGTAATTTCAATAAGGTGGACCTTTAGCCAGGATATCAATAATTATTGGTGAGGAAATATATATATTCCCAAGAATGCCTTTTTATTGAGGTATGAACAGTATGATTTCGAAGCAATACCCTTTGGAGACACTTATCCTCCAGTAATGTTCATATATTTAATGAATAAAGTCTTTATAGATTACCTCAACATATTTTTGGAAATCATTAATGATGATATTCTGATATACTCAAAGATCAAGTTGGATCATGAGGGGAATTTGAATATTGTGTTAAAGAATTTGTGAAGGGAGAATTTTTATTAAAACTACAGAAAATGCGTGTTCTGGATGGAGGATTTATCATTCAATGGGCATGTTATCCCCAATAAAGTAATATCTATGGACCTCCCAAGACAATGTCAATTTTAGAGTGGCCCATGCCAACTTCTGTAACAAATATCCTCAATTTTTTTGGTCTAGCTATATATTATAGATGATTTGTGAAGTACCTTTCATAATTTTCATACCCAATGAACAATGTAGAACAGAAGAGAGTAATGTTTGTCAGGTCTCAGGAATGTGAAGACTATTTCTCAATGTTTAAAAAGAGGCTTATCACTATGCCAATACTCACACTCCCTATAAGTGGAGAACTCTTTGTGGTGTATTATGATGCTTATAAGAAAAGATTATGATTTTTTCTAATTAAAAATGATAATGTGATATCCTACACCTCAATTTAGCTGAAAATACATGCGAAAAAATATCGTATGCATGATCTGGAGTTGGCGGTGTTGATCTTTTCATTGAAAATATAATGGCATTATCTCTATGGGGAGAAGTGTGAGATATATAATGACCACAAGAGTCTCAAATATATATTCACACAAAAGAAGCTTAATACGCCCAACGAATATGGATAGAAATCATCAAGGATTAGGACTGCTCAATCCACTACCATATCAGTGAGGAAATATAGGCATCATATTCTCTTAGTATAAAGGATCCTGCATCATTATGAATGACCATAATTGAAAGGGATATGATCTTATTAGATTTGCAATGGATGGACATGGGAATCATTAAGGAAGAAAAATCATCAATCCTTTTTCAAATGATTGATCAACCATACCTATTAGAGAATATAATGGATTTTCAAGAAAATATGATGAAATTCAAAAAAGGATGGATACTATTAAAAATGGTAAATTCTCTAATTTCAAAATTGACGAGGAAGTAACTGTAAGAATTGGGACCTTGTTATTTCTACCATCCAATCCAAAGATATTGAATGATATATTTATTAATGAACACAGCTCGACCTTCTATATCCACCCAGGGTGCACAATGATGTATCGATATCTCTAAGAAAACTATTAGGGGAAAATACGAAAAGAGATATTATTAAATATACCTCAATGTTCTTGGTATGTCAGCAAATGAAGGTTGAGAGCAAAAATTCTAAGGGGATGATTTATTCACTACACATACTAGCATTGAAGTGGGAGAACATTACCATGAACTTTGTCACTGGACTTCAATGGAAATCTAGAGGAAACAATGCTACATGGGTCATTGTGGATCGTCTTCAACGATTGAACACTTTATCGTGACTCGAGAGGACTTCTCATTAGATCAACATGCACAGATTTTCATCAAAGAAGTGGTAAGGCAACGTGGAGTACCACTATCTATTTTATCTGATCGTGATCTAAGATCCACCTCGATGATTTGTAAAAGTCTTTAAAATTATCTAAGCACTGAACTAAACTTCAGTACAACCTATCATCCTCAAACTGATGGAAAATCAGAGAAAAACTATTTCGACACTGGAAGACATGTTGAGAGCATGTTATATGGAATTCAAAGGAAAATGAGACCAATATCTTCCACTAGTTTATTTCTTCTAATACAAAAGTTTCCACTCGAGCATATGAATGGAAACATATGAAGACCTTCATGAAAAAATTCCATAACAATGGCGTCTTGGGATGATATTAGTGAGTGTAAGAAGCTAGGACCTGAAACGGTCAAATAAAAGGTGGAGAAGGTGAAAACCATTCAGTAGCATATCAATGAAGCACAAAGTAAACGGAAAAGTTATGCATAAAATCATCTACATGACCTTGAGTTTAATGTTAGAGACATGGTATTTCTACACATATCTCAATGGAAGAAGGCCATGAGGATTGGAAAGAATGGGAAGTGAAGTTCCAAGTACATGTTCCCCCTTCAAGATCATTGAACGAGTTGCAATTGCGGAATATCGACTGGCACATCCACCTACCATGTCAAAAGTATATGATATATTTCATATATCATTCTCAATGAAGTACATACTAGACCCTTCACATGTAATCTCTTCAAATGTGGTATATTTGGAGGATGATATTTCTTATGAGGAGCAGCAAGTGAAGATCTTGGATCGTACAGACAAAGTTCTATGCAATAAGAATACTCATCTAGTCAAGGTTATATAGTGAAACCATAAGTACGATGAGGAAACATGTGAACTGGAGGAAGAAATGAAGAAAAATAACCCCCACCTGTTTTTGGCCTAGAATGTAAAATGAAATTTCGAGGGAGAAACTTCATAAGGGGGGAAGAATGTGACAACCCAATGCATCTCAATGGGAATTCCCTTCATATAAAAATGTCATGAATTCACATGAAAACACAACATAATGAACTAATAAATTTTAGGTGATGTTTCAACTTAATGTTTTCACTTTTGTGTTTTGAATTTCAAAAATCTAACATACCCAATTTCAATTAGTAAGTTATTTGGATTCTGACAAGGAAAAATTATTTTTTGGTGAATAGTAATCTACCTTTATGAATAGTAACATACCCTAATGAATACTGATATACCCTAATGAATACTAACCATACCTATGATAGTATAAAATAATATTCAAGTGAATGTATAATGTACCATTATTTTATAATATGTAAATGAATGTTTTTAAATTGGGTTTTTAATAATAAATTATGAGTTTAATTAAATATTAAATTAATAATATATAGTAAATTATTTTTGGCAAATAGACTTCGTTATTGGATTATACACATCGAAAAATATTAGGGGTCAATTTTTGAGATATTTTTGAAATACTTGAATTTTTACTGAATAGTAAAATATGCTAATTTACCATATAAATACCCTATAGTGAAAATCGAATATTCTTGACATCACTAGTGATGTAAGAACCAAAATATTAAACTCAAATGAATTTATTACTATTCATGGTCATGGAATACTTACTATTCCTAGTATTTTGAAAAAATAAATAATTAATGATTATAATATTTTGAAAACCCTCCTCCCCTCCACTATAAATACCACCCATTATTACCTCTTATATTTACTGTTCTCAAGCCTTTTGTCTAGCCAATATTATTCCCCAATATCTTCCTAAGATCCTCCCCCATGTGAAAAGTAACCTAGTCTCTTCATTATTCCAAAACCTCTCCCCTTAAGAGGTTTTCAAAGGAGGAAATCTTAAGAGGTAAATCCCCATTTCAAATTCCTTTATTTCATTTAAGTTATTTTCATTTTGTTTCATTCCTCACCTCCCTTCACCCAGATGGTATGATAACTCTAGTAACATACATGTACTAGAATTCTATTATTCTAATTGGATACATCAGTATATTTTCTCTTTTCCCCATATTTTATTTGAAAGAAATGAATGCATCATTTGAGATGTGATAATTTATCACATTTAAAGAAAAACATTTATCAATTTCACATTTTATATTTATTTTTGGTAATGAAACCATAAGTTTTATGTTTAAACTAGATTATACTATATTTAATATATCCTATTTAATGTTCTGTAATCCTTTTGTACTAATATTATAAAGTTATAAAGAAAAACATGTTCATTTTAATCAAACCCACTAATTAACCAAAATAGTTATTACCTGCCTCAATGTCCCAAAGACCTTTATTTTTTATTGATTTTTGATAACCCCTCTTTCAAGGGATGAGGGGGAACCCTTACAAGGCCCGTAGGCTCAGAGATTATATGGCTCGTAGGCTAAGAGATTATATGAACCAAAGGTCTTAGAGAATTCAACCATAATATCTATAAGGAATTGCCCCTCCCCAGAATCTGCATCTTGATATTAGCTATCCACCTTTTCATGACCATCTATCTAGGATTCCCGTGCAATCACAGGCTACTACCGATGGCATAGCCATACCCTCTCATTCTGATAATCCATTTGGCTCTACTCTGGTGAGTGCACCTTCTCTGAATCCTCTTCTGGGGATGCTCCTTTTATGTAGTGTGTATGGAGCCAGCATTCATGTGGCCCAAAGTCCTTGGTGTGGCCCTAAGTCCTTAAGGTGGCCCAAAGGCCTTGAGAATCAACTGGACCGAAGGCCTTGGGTGGCCCAAAATCCTTGCAGGACCCGAGGACCAAATCAGTGGTCCGAACAATGAAATTGAGCCTTCTAACCAATCAAAAAGGATTGGAATTAAAAAAATGGTTATAAAAAATCAATTACATTTATAAGGGGTTTTAGAATGATTAATTAATAATCCCAATTTGTTAATTCTATACTTTAATAAGAAGTGGATAACACCAATCGATTTTAGTTAAGGGATCCTCTACTTTTCACTCTTAATTAAGATTCCCTCTATAATGTGCCATTTTATTTCAAATCCTTAATGATGGGGTATTATTACACACCTCTATGCACATAACTCATGATATATAAGTGATGATAAACCCATTTTCTCTCTCATCAATCCCTCTTAGGTACACATGACACCATGTCGATAAACCGTAATGAATTCTTCCTAAACATTCTTTTTTCTTTTCGGTAGCCTCATCTTTCTTCATATCAAAAATTATTTATATTATCTATTTATGTACATATTATAAAATCTGTTTATCTTCGCAAAATTAAATTATTATGACCCTTTCATCACTATGTTTTGGGAATATTCAGGTTTTTTTTAAAAGATCCCCTCTTTAGAACATTCTGATAAGCTAACCTATTTTAAGGGAACATCCCAAATATTTACACAATTTCAAGAGCACAATATCTTCTGTTCGAAGCCAACATTGTCCTTATAAAATCAATATTTTTATTATAAAATCTTTCATGGTTCAATTATAGTATTATATAATATATTTTACTCTTTTATATTTTAAAATCTCTATAGTATGTTCCTTAAAACAACATAATGTTTTTAATGCTAATGTTCTCAAATACATTCCTTATATGTTTTCACTTCTGTTTGACATAAATTACCATTCTATATTCCTATTATACATTAAAAACGTCCATGTATATGCTAATACCTTTCATTCATGGAAACTTTCATGATACACACATTTGTTATGATTTATGTCATGATTATGGTACCCACTTCTTTCCATGGGTACCCTTATGTTTAGGTATGGTTGATTATGTACGATTTTTTATGTGGAAATAATATTCATGATAATTTAGAGATGGGTGTGCCATGATAGCACTCTAATTAATTTGATAAAGTGAAGTCTCATGGGATGCGGTGGGAAATTATATTAGTGGTTTTCCTTGACCAGTACTAAAATGGGAAATGAGACTATGGTTAGCCTTGACCCGTACTGAATGAGAAACGTGATTGGTGGTTAGCCTTGACCAGTACTAAGGAAATGTTTTATGATAACACATTAATATGATTCCATGTTTAAAGGATTCCATGATTATAGGATACCGTTTTATATGTTCCATGATTTCAATATCATTATGTCATGCTTCATAGATCATGTTCCTAAGACCTATCCTTATGTTCATTCCCTTATTGGGATTTTCAGCTTATCACATTGTTCATGTGTTCCCCATGGTACCCTATCTATATGTAAGGGATTAAAAGAAGATACAATCTCTTTATAAAAATTAAATAATGAAGTGTTTTTAGCCCCATATTTTATGTTTTATGTACCTAGTCTTCCATGACACTAGACTTAATGATCCTCAGATATTACACTGATGTATAATTATGCCTAAAATCAGGAAATTTTTTTTAAAAGTCTTGGGTATATATAATAATAATATATTTGATAAGTAATCATCACACCATTAGGGGGTTTTTAGGGATAATTCAATATCAAATTTCTTGGGTGCAATTCTGTTATCTTAAAAAACACTTATAAAATGTAAAACAGTCTGTTAATCTAGACTCAAATAAAACATTATAATATCTTCAGTGGATGATAAGGGTAAATTTCACGACATCATTATCATAACCCTAATCATAAATAGTGATCACATGATATTTCACTTTATCAATCAGATTAAGTGGGTTTTAACATTAATCATTGTCATTAACAACTATATTATAGAATTGGTTTTCATAATTCCCATACTATGTTCATGTAAACCATTAGAATGCGGATGGTGTATTCTATGGAGATTTATCACTATTCATACAATTATTTAACTTATTCTCACCACTATAGCATTCAGTAGCTCTATGAAGTTCCTTTCTACATATAAAGAATTTAGTAGTCATCTTAATAAAATTTGCTATGTGTTTATTTACACACATTGAGAATAAAGGAAAGATCATATTCTATTCTCAATGGTTTCTAGAGTTAACATTAATATTTATCTTTGTTTTATTATTGAAACCATGAGATTGATGGTAAATCTTGTCTCCATCTTCATATTTATCACAAATAAAATTATTTAATCACTGTTACTAATGTTCTATATGGATAATTCCATATGGAGAAGTCTTTTTAAACCCATGAATAGTCAATAACACTTAATTTTTGGTTAGATGATAATAATAAAATCGTTACTCACATGTCTTGTATAATTTTCCTCCAAGGTACCAATGGATTCATCATACATTTGTTTTAGATTAGGGATATCCTTCCCAATTTTCATATATAGAATATGAGGAATGTACTTAATGAAATATAAGATCCTATACTCATCCAAATATATAGTGTCATTTTAATTTTGTTTCCTCATATTATTGTGAAGATTCAACCATTGATCTGCTTTCCCTTCCAAATGATGGATAATAAAAATGACTTTTTCATGCTCCAAAAACTGAAGTGTCGAAAAATTATTTTCAATAGTATTGATACATTTATTCCCATCTAGAGGATGAATATTCAGTAAAAAATGTAATGATAATTTATTTATAATGTAATCAATAAAACATGGTTCCCTACTTTTATCATTTTCATGTTTAAAATGATTCGTAGATTGAATTATTTTCTGAGCATAAAAATGAAAATTTTCATTCTAAATCCAATAAATTATATTTTCATAGGATTAATATTATTTCATTATCCATAGAATTAATCATTAAAAAGGTTTATTTAGTTTATATCAATCAAATAAAACCAAAATGTGTTTATAAGAAACAATATTCATTATAGGAGACAAAATAAGAATAAAAAATTATTTATAGGATGTCTATGTAACAATACATTTTTATATGAAACAATATTTTTATCCTATGTCATTTACGATCATTATCTTTTAAAATAATTCAATATGGATCATAAAAAGTTTGTGTATTTCTAAAACATATCCCCAGGAGTGTCAAACTTGGTGTGCAATAAGGTTCGTTGTAGTGAGCCAGGTGAAGATCATGTTAAATCACAATGTTCCCTTTTCAAATTAGTCAACTCTAGGAAAAATATTTCTATATCCACAACCACTTTTAGTATCCATATAGAGATGTAATTTCTTTGAAACAACACTCTCTATAATTAACCAAAATTATATCATATTTTCGTATAATTAGGCTTATCAATATGGTTCTCACTAATGTTCTATTATTTTTGATTCCAAAGGTTAACTAAACATTAATGTGATACTAACTATAAATACCCACACCATTTAGACATAAATATTAAACCTCAATAGATGAATATTAATCATATTACAAAATGATCCATGAAATAATTGTTTAGGTTTTGTTCCATTGGAATCTTAGGCATATAAACATTTGGTTCATTAGTGAGATACATCATCTCCAATAATGTTATTCTAAACTATAACCCTCCTTATAATTATCATGAATAATAACATTCCTCATATTTTTTGTTTTGGAAACATAACAAAGAGTGAACACAAATTATCAGTAAGGGTAAACATGGGAGATATCAATGATCCCAGAAGCATAACATGAGCGTAAGGGCATAATAATAAAATTATTATATTTTAAAACCATACCCTACATGTCATATACATTAAAAATGAGTAATGAAATAAATCATGGAAGTTAATAAGACAGGAATCATAATAGAATCAAATAACATAATCGATGATAGCAGAAAGGTGGTATAAGACAATGATTTTTGGCATACAATTTTTTTTAAAATATATTGTAAAGGCTCCCACAAGGATATTTATAACATGTTTTACTTGGTATAAACACCTGTGTACTTACATTAGTCTTTGGATAACCTCATGTGTACCCTTTTTTCAATATAGATATTACCTCTAGTGTGCACTCTTTTTCTTTATGTGATAACCTCGAATGTACCCTCCTTTTAAATTTTGCAATAACCTTTTATATACTATCTTTTGGGCATGGGATAACCTCCCATTAAACCATTGATCTTATAGAAAAATAATCACTAACCAATACACTGGAGGGAGATATAAGTCCCCCCATTATATAATCAATACATTTGTGTGAAAAATATCATTAAAATTTCATCATATCATAAATTTTGAAAAGTAAATGTATTTTATAAATAGTTGGTCATATTATTACCCATAATAAATAAATGGGATTCAAAATAATTTCATCTATTCATCATATTATAAAATGTGGAAAAAGAGAATGTTTCATAAAAATATTTCATAATAATTATAAAAAAATCTAGAGAAATAATAATGATGTTACATTGGATAATATCCCAAGTAAAACATAAGAAACAGCAATGTTTTTTTTATCATTGATGAATCAAAATTTCATAAAAAAATTAAATCATTTTTGAGGAAAAAATATTTTCTACTTTGAAATAACATATATAAAATATAATGTTTTTCTATAAAAAAACCTTTTAAACTTGTAAAGTAAGATTTAAATCATTGAGTGATCATGATGGAGGAATATAATATTGATTTCATACATTTTAAAATAAAGATTCCTTTCTCATTTTCATTATAATATATAAGTACATAATTTGAGAAATGATAAGTATATTCATTGGAAACCCTTTTGTAAAAACTTTAAAATTCTATAAAAAAATTAAATAATATTCATATAACAATAAAGAATTTATTTACATTTTTTTAAAACATAGACATGGAAGAAAATAGATTTTCAATTGAAGAGAGTGATAAAGTATATTTTCATTAAAAGACGTATTTTCGAATCTATAATACAAAAAAGATGAAAATTTAAGAAAAAAATGTATTTTTAGGGATTAAATATATTACAATAAATTTGATGAGTTTATTTAGAGATAGATCATAATATTTTATCATCAAAAAAATAATCATATACAATCCCAATAATCAATGATATTGTAAAATAAAATGTTTACCACTTTGGTATCTTTTGAATCCTTAGACACATGAAATAAATAAAATTAGATAGATAATTATACCCTATAATTTCATTAGAATAATAATAAAATGAATTCATGGGTACTATATATACAACCCAAAATAAAAAAGTGGTGAATTCGGAAAGTGTCCCATAAAAATAAAAGCGAGACAAAAATCCACTACCACAAGTCACAAATTTTTTAATACACCAAAAATAATTTTATTTAATAAATATAGTTTTTATTAATATATTATAGAAGAATAATTATATATATCATACCATATATTAAATAAATATTACTGTTTATTACCCATTTATCAACAATTCCTTGTTAAAATAATATTTAGGTTAATAACTGCTCTTTTTTTAAGTATGGCTTATTTTGGTAGTTTCATTCCTTTTACATTGATGATGGTTCCAAAATATACATAATATTAATCATGATATTAATACCATACATATATATTATTTATAAATGTATTTAGATTTATCCATTAACATTTTCTTTCGAGAAAGGATTACATCGTTTAGGGATATGGTATGACATAGGTACGAATTGACACTTTTTCAATTTTCTTGCAATAAAACAAAATAAAGATATATGTTAACTCCCCATTAGAAAATAGATTTTATATCATAAATATCATATATATTTATTATGTATAACCAAATTTCCATTAATGTTGAACATAAAATGAAAAATGTATGACATCGCTTTGTGGAGGTGGTTTTCCACATGTAATCATCATTGACATTATGATTTTCCAACAGATTGGAATGTAAGTATTTATATGTGATATTTTAATTTAAAAATTATAAAAATGTAAAAATTATCAGAAATATACTCTTAGTCCATCATTATATCTACCAATGAGAGGTGGTGGTGGAAAATAAAAGTACATTGGTTCATGAGGAAGAAATCTACCGTACACACGACCAAGTGTTTTGTTTCCCATTTTATGGAGGAGGATAAATATATTTGTTATTTAATTAAAAAAAATAAAATATCATTTTATTGTAGATAAATGTTTTATTATTTCATTATATTTTTATAAAAGTTTATGGATATGTATGAATGAATTGAATAAAATTGCTTGGTTAAGACTGATGCCTTTTCTTGAGACAACATCCTTTGGGGATCACCAAAAGCCTTATTAGGATAGATTCAAAATAAAAATAATAATAATAGGATATGGGAAGGGAATTAATGAATGTATGTTTTCAATTATTGTATAAACAAAATGTATATAATAGTGTGGATAGGAGAATATATGTCCTTATATAACTGGGGAAAGGAATCAACAAGGAATTTACATTAAAACTTCCAAAAGGAATCCAAAATGAAAAGTTAATTTTTAAGAAAAATGACTTCAAATGATTATTGATTATTATTTTTGAAAGTATATTGTTTATATATGGCTAACAAATTGGATATATATATTTAATATTGGATAATTCACTATTATCATTATGTTTAACCCACAATAATCCAATTTTATTCTTAATCATGAAAAATACTTTTCATTATCATTAGTATTCATTATTGAAAAAATTGAGTTGGATTTATTAACTAATATAAATTATAATTACCAGAAATAATGAATCCATTTTTCAAAATTTAACTCATAGAAGTTGTCGAACATAACATAGTATTAAACCCGTAGATGTGATGACAATGATTTTTCCAAATAATTGTTTTTCACAAGTATGAAACATTTTTTTATCAAATTTCAGCATTAAATTAATTAAAATAACATAATTTGTAATAATAATTATATGATTTTAATAATTTTACTTTTAATACTTTTTAAAACATTATTTATCTTTTTTAATAATTTAAACAAAAGTATAAATTAATAGAAATTATTTTTTCACTTTTAATAAAAACTTAATATGTTTAATTTTTTTTTAAAAAATCAATCGAATATAATGTTGAAATATTGATTCCAAAAAATGAAGTTAATTGTATAAAATAAATTTTATAATAACAGAAAAATGTAATTTTATTATTTATCATAAGAAGTAATGGAAAACATTTCTTAGCAAAAATGTATTTCAATGTATACAAGGACTTTACCAAATATTAAGTTATTATTGATCAATATATTTTCATTTTATAAACCATTATACAAAATTTTTATAATTTGGTTTTTATATTCATACCACCATGTTTAATTGATAGGCAATAATCTTTTTGTTTAAATAATAATATTAATTGTTTATTGTAGTTTTTTATAACTCAGTGTTGTGTGTTATGAAAGCTATCAAAAAAATTAAATTTATTTGAAAAAATACTTCATAAAATATCATGGTGTTTCAATAAGTATTTTTTGGGAATATATATTATTTTTTATGATATAAATACTAATAATTAACTGGTTGCCCAAGAAGTTTTTCATTTTTAAGATAGACTGTTATATGTAATATATAAGTGAAAAATGATGACGGAAATATTTTATATAACTCAAAAAAAATTAATAAATCCTCCTAATTCAATTTTATCATCAAGAGTTGGATAAAATATTAAAATGAATGTTATCAATCAAAATTGAATAATCTAATATCCATAATCCTTAAATTATTGGATAATAAATGATGTTTTTTTATTCAAATCAATTCATGAAGAAAATCGTGATAATCATGTGTTTTTTGGGATTTTAGTTTATAATATATTCTATTGACTAATTTAAATATGTTTCTTGATTATATATATGGAACCATGATATAATCTAATAATTTCAAATATTTTTTTTCTCTATGAAGGTGTCATCACATAATAAGCACATGCAAATTTCCATTTATTTTCTCCAATTCACAAATGACACGGTTTTGGTCAAATAACCTAATATAACAAGTCACATTAAGATAATAGGTAGTATTTTGTTTCCATGTTCATTTTTATAAGAAATAAAATCTTTAGTTCTTTTATATTTTTCTCAATTTGTATTACATATAAATAATAACATAACAAATTGGTTGACAAATATGTCAACATAAAATGATAATTTTCTTTTTCCAATAGAATGTGGATTCATTGCCAACATTCATTATATTTTTATATTTAATTTAAACATTACCTAATTAAAATCCAATGTTTTCAAAATCATTATGGACATAAATTCATAACATAATACTAGGTGTCCTTTTAGTTTCAATAGTATTGTTAAACCTTTAATTAGTATTAACATTATGTATGATTAATTGGAATGATTTGTCAATTCCCAATGAAACTAAAAATAAAAAATTTTGTACTTAAAGATCATGTATTTTTAATAACATTAGGAAAAGATAGTTTTCAATTTGTTCTATAACAAAACAAAATTAAATATGATAGGAAATCATTTATAGTCCATAGAAGTGCAACACAAATCATAACAAAATTATTTAAAGAAAAATAAAATGTGTGAACACTTACATCCCAAAGCTACTTCAACTCTTTTACTAATGTTTATATGTAGACATCTATATATTTTCCAAGATTGGAAGTTTATGGTATTAGTATAATTATTAAATTAAATCTATTTTTTATAAACATAAATAAGGGAAGGTTATAATCATGAATAAAGAATGGCCACATGTTGTGAAAATTAAGCATATGGAAGAAACGATTAAGGCCATCAAAGGAAATACCTATCCTAAAATTATACAACTCCTATACAAAATAACTATATTTTGCTTCAAATTTATACCACTATAATCCATCTATATGATAAAATAAATCATCCTTATCATTAATTATTTTTACAAAGGTAATAGGATATTTTGTGATATTTTAGTAGTAATAATTAGATAATTATTCCTAAGAATCAATGGAAAGTTCCACCTGAAATAACGAGGAATACGATCTGGTGTTCCGTACACATTTGGATTCCATCAAGATATACCATATAAATTATAGTCATTTAATTCGGTTGTTTCCTCCAAGAATAAGCTAAAATATTTTAGGAAATAATGAATTTTATTAGTATATAATTCAAGATGGTTAATTAGAATAAATTATAAATAATTATTTGAGGGAATATATAAATTATAAGGAATTAATTCATTCCAAAGGAAATAAAACAATCATTTGATTTATTATAAATTCCATACATTTTTATTCCATTATTTAGTTGCATTAACAATTATAAATTTTTTATTTATTAGATTATCAATATATAGGAGTGCTAACATTATACTTTAATTTTTTAACTCTCTTAATATCATTATTTTATATATTTTTCACTTTTTTGTAGATATAATTATCATGAAATACTATCTTTCTCATTATGATATAAAAATAGAAACTTACGAAATATAAAATTCATTAGACCACTCAATTAATTTCATTCATAAACAATAGAATATTATATATTATCTCCATTGATATACTAACTACAATATTTTTTTTGATATCCGAATTTTTTATATAGTAGCTAACTTACTCCTATCATATTCAATTGTATTAGAACACAATTATAACAATTAAAACATATTATACATTTATATTATGCATTTTTAAATACAAAATCTTCAAAAACCCAATTTCTTTTGAAACATGGTTGACAGATGATTACAATGATACATCTATATTAAATTCATTCTAGCTCATAAAAATCCATATTAATAGATAAATAATAATAAATAATTAAAATATTAATTTCAACCAATATTAATTTGAATAAATGGAATAATAAACAAATAGTATATACTATTAGATATTGTAGAGGTATAGAGTGAATATTTAATGAACATATATTCATTATAAAAATGAATATTCATACATTTCAGACAATATTAGATTTTAAATATCTATAAATAAATTATTATCATTCAAATATTGAAATAATACATTGAAATGAATAATTTCATAACCCCTTAATACATTTACAAAACAAAAAAGTACTATAATAATTAATTAAGCATTACATAATATGGAGGACACAAAGTAAAATAATTATATTTAATCAAAGATTATTTAATAATATAATCATTTTCCATCATTGTTCAACCTAGCCATTTTATATTGACTTATGAAGTCACATAACAGTGTCCCAACAAACATTAAAATTATTGTATTTAACACATATTTTTTTATTAGTGAAACATTCATAATATCATTAGGAAATAATTTAATATCTCTTGTTAATAAAAAATTACAATATGATAATAAAAATATAAGTTTTAATATGTTAGTCATCAAAGAATACTTGTAGCTAGCTGAATAAAGGATAAGATAAAGGGAGTATTCTATAACAGATGAATGCAAGTAACAAACAAAATAGAGTATAAGAAATAAAATGGGAAATAAATATTATATAATCTAATTCAATAGATATGTCTTTATGAAATTATTATTTAAGAAAATTTTCCTTATCACTAATATAAAATAAGTCTTATTAAAAACCCATGACTTTATCATGGGAAAATTTTACTCAAGAGTAAAAATAAATTAATAACCAACATCATAACTCTAGGATTTGATATATATATGTTTTTATTAGAGAAACATTAATAATAACATCAAGAAATAATTTATTAACACTTGTATGCAGATCAATAAAAATAAAATAATACAAATAAAAATTTTAATATAAAATTCATAAAACCATACTAGTAGGTATCCAAAAAATAATAAGAGATGAAATATTCTATAATTGACACATGTTAGTAATGAACCAAAAAAATATATGAAATGTATATGGAACAGCTAATATATAAAGTAATATTGAAATTAATTATGATGTAATTTTGATCATTTAGTTTTGAAAACAAATTAATAAAAATAATAATTTCATAATCCCAATATATGTTAACAAAATAAAAAAACCTCTAAAATTATTAATTACATATTATGTTAATATATACTACACAAAAAAATATTTCATTCTATTTATGTAAAAATAGAAATTTACTAAATTTAAAAAAACATATATATCTAACACAATCACGCGTATTATTAAATTATATAAAAAATTAATTTAAATAATAATTTTCAATAAATATGGGATAATCATGATTTAATATATATTCTCCAGGTTATGATATGTGGATAAAAATAAAAATGATTGTTAAAAGAAGGGATGATGGATTAGGAACTCACTAATTTGATGTTGAATAATAACAAAATCCAAATATCAATGAATTAGGGGAGATCTCTATGGGAGAAGAAAAGGAATGCAATTTCTGAGAGTAGGGATGATTATGGATCCTAGGCGGGGAGGGTAGGAGGGGAGGCCGTGAAACTTATATCTCATCTATATACCAAATTTTTTTCAAATTTTCGTATAGGATATTATAGAACAGTAGGTTTTAAATCCCAATGGTATAATATGATGGCTGTGAATCTATACCAATGGTTTTGTAAAATCGTTTATTTAGAGAAGTGGGTATAAAATCAAAATCTATTAATTAAGACCAATACATTTTTATTGGTAAAATATTACTTATGTTCATAAAATGTAAAACATAAGATTTTTAAATTCAGAATTCTCAAAATGTTATATTTTTACTCAGTAAATACATCATTGATATTGAAAAATATTTTATAACTTTTTAAGAAATAAATACTTCATTATATTTATAAACAATATGGTTTTAGTGAAAATTTCATTTTTCACAATTCACTAAAAATCAATTATTCTATAAAAAATCACATTGAGATAATTTTTACATTTAATGTTAAAAAATGACATTTTTCATCTAACTCAAATTATGAAATTTATAAATTTTTTTATTCAAAAACATAAAAATTATAACAAAATATTCTTTTATTTAAAAATTTCATTTTTTAATTTTAAGTGTTCGTGATATTATTCTATAATAATATTTAATTTTAAAAAATATAATAAATTTTATGTTTATATTAATATTTTTATGTTTTTTCATTTAATTTATTAACACCTTAAACATTTATTTATGAAATAAAAATGTTTTTTTAATAATATTAGTTATTTATCATCTAAATGTGGTATTTTTTATTTGCATACTGTATTTTTATTCACCCGTATTTTTAATCTTATTATAATTTTTTTAATAGTGTTCATCTAATATTTCATGACTTATTTTAGTTTTGTGTTTTGTTTTTTGAGTAAGAAAATATTTATTTAATGAAAACATATAGCAAAATCTTAGGTTCTTACATCGAATACCTGGATGGTCAGATTCAAGGAAGAAACTATATAAATCTGATTATTCGAGAATTGATTCTCATATCAATAAAAACTAAATATAATTGTGATATTTAATATCTAAAAACATATTAATAAAGTTGGGAAATTTAGATGAAGTGTAGAGAAACCATCCAAGGAGTGTTAAACTTATAAACTAATGCAATCATTATTGAATATCACTTGTATAATGGTTTTATTAAGATGATTTATTAATAGAAATAATATAAATGAAAATTTACTTAATATACTCTAAATTAAGTAATTAAATACTTTAAAAATTATTATGGTTATATTTATGTGATTTGTAAATTTTCTTATATTTTTAAAATTCAGTTAAATTCATTTAATATTCCTTTGATGTGATTAAAAGAAACCTATGATTACATAAAAATGAAACATACTAATATGAAGTGATTCAATATTAAAAGTAATAATATTCTGGGTACCATTCCATAAGGGTCATTAATAAATTTGTAAGATTTATTCTGGAATACATAAGATCAATTCATCTTTATAGTGGAGAATTAAAAATGTCCGGAAAAAATCATAAGGGTTATTGAAAAAAACATAAGGGTCATCAAAAAATCATAAGAGTCATTTGAACTTTTCATGTGATTCATTTTAAATTATATAGGTGTCATTTAAAATTATATAAGATTCATTTGAGATTATGTAGGTTTAATTTCTAATTCATTTAGGGTTATTGAGTTTGTGTAAGATTAATTTGGATTTTCGATACTGGTCATTACTATAGTTGATTTTGAAAATATGAGAATTGTGGAAACCCAACCATGGGTGCATAAGGCTTATTTTTAAAATTTGAAATAGTTATACCATGGTCAGCCTTGTTTTATTTACATATAAGATAATTTATGGTATTTAACTAATAAATAATTCTAAATAAATTTGAATATGATTATTCTTAGAAAGAATTCAAATATTGAAATATTACAAGAAATTAGTCAAGAAACAATTCAAGTAAAAAATTATTTAATATTAAATTAGAAGTAAAATGATTTATATTTATGGAAATATGAATTATAAATATTTGAAATTAATTATCACCATAAATGATTAAGGATTATTAAGAATAACATAAATAATTAAATGATAAAAATTTTAGAAGATTACATTCTATCATGAATCAATGAGAGTTTCTATATTTGAATTATGGAAAAATTCTTAATGAAATTATATGAATATTAAATAAAATAAAGAGTAACATAAAATTTATTAAATAATTAGATATTATAGAAACTAGAGAACATATATGTATGAAAGGAAAAAAATTATGATATTGGGAAGGAACTCATATGGTGTATCTGAGAAGAAGAAAAAATAGGTTCAAATCACACTCTTATAATACCTCGATACTATAAAATTTGGTATTAGAAGAATTAGAGAGAAATTAATTAATTATATTCATATCAAAGAATATTAATGAAGGCGATAGACCAATATGTTTCATTTCTAATGATCATTAGTTTAGAATCTCAAATGGTTGTGTTTTTATGAAGATGGTCAGAGTAATATTGAGTCAAAAGAAAATAATTACTTGCATGACGTATTGATTTAATTTTGGTGGTAAATACTTATTTATAAATAAAGAATATATTCTTATTGTGATTTTGTGACATCTATGTTAGGAGGAATATTTTATTCATGTAGTTGATGAAGGACCATTGAAGGCTATTGGTTCAAGTTTAGAAAACTCCATCATTTCAATAAAATTATTGAAGATAATTTAAGTGGAATATATTTCATTAGGAAGTGTATGATACCTACCCCATAAAATATTATTATTTAACACCAACTATTGGTTTTATTATAGAATGGATGATTCCTTAACATGTACTTTTATTTACTATAATATTTGTAGTGATAATCTATGTCTTGTTGAGAGTCAAAAACTGCAAAAGTGGATTCTCATAATGGGGTTGAACTTTGTAAAAACATAATGTGCAGGTTTTATCATGTTTATTATCTACATTTCATGTGTTGGTGAGTGTTTTGAGTACATAAATAGATCCATAATTCCATGTAATGAAAAAGCATCCAATATTTATTGAGTAATAAAAATGTAAAATATAATTCAAGAAAATTTGGTCATACCAAACTAAACCCATCTCAAATTACCACATGGAATACCGAGACATTAAATCGCTCTCCTTATGCCAAAGGTATCCACACGTTTTATTAAAATTTGAACACTTGGGTTGGATATTTATTTGTTTCACGAAATTCTAACACATTTGAGATAATGTGATGGGAAAAAATGGATCTAAAACATATGGTGTTCAACACATTTTCATGAAAAATTCACAAAAAATAATTAAAAACAATTTATAAATATTGAATCCCTTAAAATTGGACTCTAAGGATACTCATTTATATCCAAATATTTCATAAAAATTCTTCTATATGTTACATCAATTTTTAAAATTTGGTTCAAGATTTTAATAACTATTTAGCTGTAAACAATTATTATATATATTTTTAATCTATAATATAATTGTTTTATAATGAAAACATATCATGATTGAATTAATTAAAAAAATTATTATTTCATATGTTATCAGATAACATATGTAACACTATAAACATAACCATTATATAATTACTTTCACTACATGGTTTTCTTCAATAAAAACAATGACATGGGGAATTTAGTTACCCCATCGTATTGAATTAGTATATAATTATTCCATTTATTTATATATATTGATTGATAAAAGAATTTAGAATAATGGTGGAAATAAGGTAATAAAATATAATTAATGTTTCTTATTTTATAATTCTGGATATATAGGAAAAGGGAAATAGAATAAGGAAAGAGAAACTACATTTGGTCAAAGGTTTAATATGGATCACCCATTAAGGACTTAGAATGGAGGATGCTGCTGTTTTGTTAATTAATTCTTATTATTGTAAAAATAATAAATATGGGAAAATGTTTTTGTATATATAATGGATTGGGAAAAACTATAATTCATAAAACTCAAAACTATCTCTTATTATCACTTTTAAGATTCACATGAACTCTATAAGGTGTCATGGACATGAAAAATGAATAATAATGCGAAGATGATAGTGAATTGTCCTATATACTAAGGTAAGAGAGTATAATTTTATATTAATAATACTTAGGATTAAGTCACATTTTTAATCATTATTAACAAATAACATATGAAAAATTATGGGAATGTTGAATATAATAAATTTTTATTATACGATATACATTGAGAATAAATTAGATTATGTTTAAAAATAATCATTATTGTTTCATTTTTTATTTTCTGGATGGTTTATTTAATTTAATATATTTAAAAATAACATTTAATGAAATATTTATTTTATAGACACACATTTTGGTAAAAAAATAAAATAGGTCCATATAAAACATAAAAGGGGGGATATGGTGAATAGACTACCTTGTATATATGAGAGAAAAAATTATAATGGTAATAATAGTAATAAAATTTTAATAATTCTTACCAAGTGAACATTGTGAAATTTCTATCCCATATAGAGGTTATAAACTAGTTTCCAAGGATACCTAGATTTCACTTGGCCACTTTCATAATTCCAAAATACTAAAATTACCTTCTCCCAGACCTGATTGGATAATTTTGATGCCAAACAACTACTTTTAGATTACTTTTTAGGTTTTCTGGATTCCTCAAGTGGTTTGTAGGTCCCAATGAAGACTGAGATACTTTCTAGGTATCATGTATATATATTTGCCTTTAATGGATGATTTATATTATCTTGTGTTAGGTAATTCTAAATTTATGGGGAAATTATTGGTTTCTCCTCTTCATTTAGAATTCCTACTTTTATCGATGGATTGATTGAAATAATTTATCTATATAGATTCAATTTATTGGTCTTACCCTACCATTTCAGAGTATATCAGTGCTCAAATTAATAGGTTACATAGTCATATTCTTTCAATGGTCCCATAATAATACACTCTATTTGTGATATCCTTATAGCACACATATCTTTGTTGAAATGGATATCCTGATTCCTCTACCTCATCACATTCTTACATCATTGAGAATATATATCAGTATTTGTTATCTGATTTTTTATGAGTCAAATGTATAATTTTTCCCATTTTTCTACTCATAGGGTTATTCTAATCTAGACTATATGAACTGTATAAAATGGAAATTCTAAATCCATGAATATCTAATGAAAAATCATAAGGAATGTGTAGTTTCCCATTAAATTTAAGATTTATTTACTCAATAGAGGATAAAGAAAAATGTTTAAGGGGAATTATACCACCACCTATCTATGGTTGACTAATGACCCATCATCATAGATTCTCCCTGAGGTAGTGATTTTTGAGGAAATAACATTTATTCTGTGGGTTCAATAAAATGGTTAGGAAATTTATAATATAAATAAGATGTAATTCTATCTTAATGAATCTATTTTTCCTTGGATCAAGGATATTTTATCCAAATGATTTATTGGTCATTTCATAAGATAGTTGGAAAGGAGTATAGTTTTGGATTGACTCTAATCTCATAGAGAGGCATGAGATATAATTTTTCTTAAAATAAGACTAATTTGGTGTGTATAAAGGTTGTTGTTGGATGTAATAATGTTTCCCCATCATTTTAGTGTCATAAAATTTTTAAATTACTGGTGCGTTCTTGTGATTACATTCTAAAATTCAATGCTAATGATATTGATAAACTGGAAAAATAATATACGGGACAAAATTAAGGAAAATGGTAAATTCTTTTAGGTATTATATGAATATATAACTAATAGTGAATTTATGTAATTTATGGGAGTCAATCCTAATAGGGGACATTCTAAACAGACTTTGTTAGAAAATGGATCTACTTTAGAATTAATGGATGGTTGTGATATTATCGCTTCTCATCCCTTGTGATCATAACTCAAGAATAAGAATCAGGTATGTTATTCACATTATAAATGATGTTTGAATACTTTATAATGTATCTACATAATTATATGATATTAATTATTTTGTAAGGGAAATTTTTTGGGAGTGTTTCATTTTTTACTCTGAATTAATTATTGTAATTTTATATTCCTTTATAATATTTCTCTAGTGATATGTATTCAGGTGATATATTATTTGTTATGAAGTAGTTGTAATTAAGTATCTTGAACTCCAGTTAAGAAATTGTAGGATTTATTTGAAACACCATAATGTGATTCATACATGTAACAAAAGGACAAAATAGAGGGAAAACTCAAAAATAATAAAATTATATTGATTATTTTTCATCTAAATTAAATTTGGTTTCCTCAATGTTATGTTTTTCGAATTTTTAACAAGTATTATAAATAAATTATTTTAAAAAGGCTAAAAAATTAATATTGCAATGAGTTATAGGGTTTATGTATAATTACAATAATTCTTGTTTCAAGACTGATAATATAAAAATCAATCAATTCTAAAATAAAACTGATATCTAGTTGTTAATCATGTTACAATGATTACCTGATTTATATAACTCTCAAAACTTCTAAACATAAATTATTCATGTTAGTTGGTTTCCATTTAATTGTTAGGTAAAAAAAATATATTTTTAGTTTAGAGGACTAATTTCTTTTATCTTATGGGATATTAATGTAGTGTTTTATTATTATTATTATGGTTGAATCTTTAGATCAATTTAGATTATGTAAATTAGATATATTGGGAGTACAAGTTGTTTGTACCATAAATATGAAGTACCAGAGATAGATTTAGAAAAAATTGATATAGGTTTTTTGATTATGTGATGTTCTTAATATCATAATCTAATGAATGATTTAATGATCTTTTGATTATAATATTTTTATTTTATTTTGTCTGGAATATGTTTTTCCATCATTCTATACAAAAACAATAGCATACTTCCAAATAGTTATAAAATATTAGATAATAAAAAAATTTGTCTATCCCCTTTCTATTATGATGATCATTATGTGGCCTAAGATTATTGTTGTATATGGATATTAATGGGTTTTATATATTTTTTATGGTTGAGGGAGAAGCCTTTCCCATTTGGACTTTGTAATGAGTTAGTAGCAGGCGGAATAAAAGGAACTTATTATTATTTGTTTATAATGTTTAATATATATATATATATCTTATGATTTTGGGGGTATATTTTATGAAATATGTTATAAGATATAGTGTTATGGACTTACCTTCAGTAATTTGCGTATCTTTTTTTATCTATATCATTCAAAAATTTACAAATATAACATATTCACATTGGCAAATAAGGGGTTTATAATGATCCACTCCTTTGTGGGTCGATAGACTGAAAAAAGGAAAATAAATAAATATAATTGAATATAAGTGAATTTTAATTTTTATATTTTTAAATTTGGTAAATATATTTTAGATATGTATAAAATATTTGAAAATATGTTTTAATGTTTTGAAGATTAGTATAAAAATAAATAATGGAAATTTAGTTTCTGGGAAATTAAAATGAAATTTGGTAGGCATCATCTACTACCAATGACAACACAATGGAGGAAAATATAGATCTAATGTATAAGAATTGGTAAAAAGACACTTTCCTTTCATTAGATAGAAAGTGAAATACCACATAGAACATGAAGAACCAATAAATATCTGAAAGAAATCCATTCAGAGGCCCATTTCTTAGTCTAAATACATAAATTTGTGGCCTTTTAGTCTTTTTTGAGGGGGTTTGCTTACCCTACCATTGGGTTTATAGACTGGGATCATTTAAAAAGTAGAGGATCTATCTCCCTTGATCGTTATTCTCCCAGCTTTTCAATCCTTCAATCAATGGTGGGTTGAGAATTTTTTACTTTACCAAATTAGGGTCATGTTCTTCATTTTATATTATATTTAAATTATTTTCTACTAAATATTAATTTATAATTAGTGGATTATGAATATGATGTCACATTTTACTAGATAATGGTGAAATTAGTTCGATATAACTGGGAATTTACATGTCATGACTTAATGAGGATTAAGAAGTGTGATTTCACATTCCTGCTCTCTATTTTTAATCTTTGTTACTTTGTGTATTAATCATTCTTTTTATTTATTTATTAGATAAAATTTACTAAATAATTGAAACATGTTTTTTTTATAATTCTTCTCATGGTAATATTAGGATCCTATCAGGGGTTGAAATAAGTCATTGTTTACTCCATTCATTGATCATAACCTTGATATGTAAAAAATGTAATTAATTAGAAATTATTCAATAATATATCAAATAATATTTTTAATGAGATATATTATTTGAAACATAAAATATAAATATAATGATCTTGAATTAATTTATGGAATGTATTGAGGCAGGTGTTACCTAACTTATTATGATAAGTGGTGTATGTTTTCTGTGAAATATTGTATGTGGGAATGAGAAATAAATCTAGGGAGACCTTAAAGGGGAGTGATAAGGATAAATTTCATGAGAATCTACATATATATATATATATATATTTAACATTAGAGATCACATTATATAATCCAGATGCTTATTTTAGGATCACTTCTCATTCAAGTCTCTTTATGGGTGGAATATTAGTTTTGTGGTATGTACACTTACTAGGTGTTTGGGTGGACTGATAGATTATAACAATCTTAATAAAAAAACAATTAAACCCATTTAATGTTTTTTTAATTGCATACTATGAAGGGTTTGAAGATAAATATTTGATACCAAGATTCATTGAGGGGGGAGGGGGGTGAATTAATGAATTATTTTTCTCTTATGTATTTTTTTGAATAAATATTCAACATTTAATAAATAAATAGACTAAATTTACCTTTCTGTTAACTTTTTTTTCAAAAATAATTAAAAAAATTCCTAAATAATTATTTATGAGGTTCATTGATCAAGCATAAATGACCAAATCCTTAGTATGCCATGAAAATACGCATGGTCACCTTATTTATATAAAAATGTAGTTAATAAAAATGAGTTTAATATGATCTTTTTATCATTTAAAAATATGTATCCCAAATTTTTAAATCAATGATATACATATAAGAAACAAAAATAAAGTTAAAAAACTTGTAATATCTCCTCAGATCACATATTATTTTTACTCCAACCATTCCATTAAATGATTCATTATATATATAAACATAAACACTGATATATATTGTTTAATTCTTCATATTGTAAAAAAATATACATAATATTTATGTATAACAGAAGAAAAAATATTTCTTATTAAAATTTCTAAAACTGCCTTAAATATTATGTAGTTATCCTTAATTATTGAATTAGATGTTGTTAAAACATTAATAATGGGTTTTCCCTTTCCTTTACATTCTTATGGTCTATGTTTGTTCATTCCCTCAGAAATATAAAAAATATTAGAAAATTATAACAATTTTCTCACCCAAATTCTTGACAACATATAAAAATATTTAAACATCTCAAGAAACCTGATATGATACTAAAACATTTTTCATGACACTAATAGTTCCAAAGTGTTTGAATCCAAGTACCTAGAAAATAATCTTAATGTTTAGGTCATTACAGTATAACTATATTAAATATAACCTGATATCCTATTCTCTCATTTCATAACTTTTGAATATGAGCCAATAGAAATTAGTGAATAGAATAACTTACTCCTATTATCATCATAATGTAGAATTACTATGTAATATCTATGTCATTATGTCCAACTAAAACAAATTATAAATCATAATATCCAAACCATGATGTAATCAATTTATATTAATAACCAATGTAAACACATATAAATGTTGAGAGAACATTACAGTTTATCCCATTTCTACTTAACTCAATAATATATTCTATAGCCATAAAATCATATAGTAGTGGTTTATATTATGTCATGATAATTAGTATACCAATTTTTTTCCCAAAATCCTAATAATATATATAATGAAATAAATATCTCAATGAAAATATATATTCTGAAGCTCTCAAACAAAAAAATTTCATCCTTTCTAACTTTATAATATATGGAATCCTTTATGTGTATTTTATAATAGGTTTATCAACCAAATATGAAACAATTGGTAATTAATTGTGTCAGAAAAAAATTCATCATAACTGGTGACAAGACATTCAATTTAAACTAAATAAACCCCAAAAAATATTATTATTCTAATTATATATTCTTCAAATATTACAAGACATGGTCATTAACAATCCCATTAGTATTTTTGTGAAACCAATGAATCAAAAATTACATATAACTCCAAATCTCTTCACAATTTCTCTTTCTATAAAAAAATTAATCCAAAAAAATATTTAACTATTCCATATCAATTTATTTATCAAGAGAGTCCATTTTGTTAACTTAACAGAACTAATAAATATTTTTTGAAAAACATATTGAAAAATATAACTAATTTTTTTTATTATTATCAATGAAATTCCACTTAACAAATTCTTAGACAATATAAGCTAACTTTATATAAGAAAAATAATGAAAAAAAACAACCAAGATAAAATTTATAGTGGAAAAATCACTTTAATCAATATACATGAGATAATTTGATATTAATACAAAATGATATTTCATTATTTTATTTGAATGTTGATGATATTTCATAATAAATATAACCCAAAAACATATAGGCTTAGTGTATTTAGATGTTAGGTATATAAATAACTTATTTCAAAAACATCATAAAAATATCTGTAAATTACTCTTCATAGGTGATACACATTTAGAAATATCATAAAAATTATTTTTTTATAACCAAGGGAATGGAAACAATGTAAGGTTGAACTTATATTCTTAGTAAGGGTAAAAATGATAGCGAAAACAATGGACATCATAAGTGAGTATAAGATGAAAATGTGGATATGAGAACATAATAAAGGTGTATATACATAAACAGTTGAGTCCTACCCAATAAAATATAGATCATAAATCAAAATTCATCGTATAATGCCTTTTTCATAACATAACACATTAGTAATAGGAGTTTTGAAACATAATTTCATAACTATGATCCGTGAAAACAAAACATAAGAATATGATATATACATAAGCAATGAAATTAATTTGTATTTCAAGGATCACTAATAAGTCAATCATCCCATATTAGACATATTCCCTTAATGTATTATGATTACTATAAAATCCTTAACACGTAAAATATTAAAATATAAGGATTAACTTAATTCAATTGAAGGATGTATAATTTTGGTCACACTCATTACATAGTGGATAGATTCCCTTTGGGAGTTGAGTTCACTCCTAATTCCTAGTGATTCAATGAGAAATTTTTTACCTAATGAATTAGTGGGATATAATACTCCCACTCATCACATAATTATATAAAATGCACATTGTTTCCATATAAACATGAAAACATTGAAATTTATATCATATGTCAATTACAGCATAGAAAATAAATGGGTTCAATAAAAAATTCCTTATGATAATATCATCAAACATATAGAGAAATAAGGTGGATTATATAATTAGATCATATCCCTATAGAATAAAAAGAAACATTAAATGATATTTACATAGAAGAATCAAACTTTTATAAAATCAATATAATAATGTAATAAAAAATTAGACAATATATCCTTTATTTTTTAGAAATGTAATTTTTAAATGAAAATAATTTATAAAATAATAAAAAGGGAAATTAATTTGTAAAACCATGAAAACATAAAGAGGATGTTTCTAAAAGATAATTAAAAAATATGGTGGTAATATATATATATATGAACCCAAATAAAAAGAGATTCCTTTCATACATTTGTAAAAAATTCAAAGAAAAAAAAACGAAATATAAAAAACAAAATTTAAAAGGAGATTCAATTTCTAAATAAATAATATAATTATATATATGTAAATCCATAAAAAATATAAATAATATGAACATTGTAGGGAAATATTCTAGATCAAAAAGAAGAGACATGGTAAGTGTCACTTATAAGTATCACCTTGATTAATTTATGATCCCAAGATAAGTAAAATTGTATGAAGTCAATTAGACCCTAGAAATAAATATAGGATAAGCATTTATATGGGGTTTTAGAGAAAATAATATTAAATTACCCTTGATGAAATTTTTTCATAAAACATTTTGATTTCAAAAATATTTTGATAAGAAAATCCTTACATATTTAGTAAAATTTGAATGAAAATCCATTTAATTTAAGAGGATGACATGGATTTTATATTCCCATAAACAATATAAAATATATGGTATAATAAATTTTTGAGTTATTATATAAAACACAATAAGAATGAAGGTTTTGAATATAAAACATATCTAAAATAAAGAATATTGACATGATTAAAACGATACTTTTTTCATAACTTTTTTAATGAAAATTATTTATAAAACATTAATAGTAGAAATTATTTTCAAATAACATAAAAATTAATATTTTAATCCTATTAGGGAAAATAATAATGAGTAGATAGATTTTGGGATTGTGTAGATATAAATAAAAATGTTCCTATCTAAATGAAAAGAAGATAAGTTGGAAAACAAAATATATATATTGGTAATAATTGATTCAAAATAATATGAAGGGGAATGACTACATAGACATATAAATAAAAAAAAAATCTTGAATTATGAGACGATATGTAAATGGGGGTAGTATATAAACATATAAAATAAAATTTTGTTCATTATATGAGACATATTAGAATGAATGGAAATTGAGATGAAAACCCATTACCTTGGATTCTTGGTCCATCGGACCTATCCTAGAAACATTGACAAGATCTATCCTCATGATATCCCCCCCACTAATTAAGGATTAAGGCCTCCTTATTGTGTCCACAGGCTACCAACTGTGGGAGAGTTCTTTAGGATGGGAAATATGGACAAGGATTCAAGAGAAATTCGAAGGATTAGAGTGATTTGGAGTTAGTGGAAGAGAGGCCATTTTATATGTGAAAGTGAGGTAAATTTAATTGGATATCTATGTTGGGTGAAGTGTAAAGATAAAATCACATGGTATTTAGGTTAGTTAGGTATGAAATATTGGTGATAATTGTATATTTAAACCCAAACATAACAAATGACTTCAGTAACATCTAAAAATAAAATAAATAAAGGACTTCTATAATGTCTAAATATCTGATTAATAATAAATAGATTAATTTTTATTTATAATTTTTATATATAATAAATAAAATCCAGTAAAATAATTCATTAATATTATAGATTTTATTTCATTAAAATTTCAATACAGCATGTTTAGAAAATATTATCTTTAAAAAATAAATATTTTTACCATGAAATTATTTTATTATTATTAATAAAAAATTAACAATTAACTAATATATATATATATAATAATAATACATTTCATTATATTTCATGCACCAAATATGGGAAATTTAATTTTTTTTAAAAAAATTATAATATATTATAATACAAATGATTTTGAATAACTTTTTTTGTAGAAATGAATAATTTAAATTACATTACTTATAGTTACATAATTATTAGATTTATTTTTTAATTTATTTTAATAATAATTTCATGAATTGTGTTAATAAATTTAATTGACCTCCTTCTTTAAAATTAAAAAATTAAAAAAAAAACAAATAATATAAAAACAATATTTTAGATTAATGTATATATTCCAAAATATATTATTTTATTTTTAATGTTTTCTAAAATAATTTATTTTATTCTAATTATTTATTAGTAAGGAATATGTATATTTTTCTAACATCCAAGTAAAAATTTATGTACACTGCTAATTCAAAACCGGAATCATGTTTTTTGGAAATATAACCAATGATTATATACCCCTTTATAAAGACTATATTACCATCATTAAATCATATGAATTAATTCCATTATAACTTCTAAAATCATATTTCTCATTCCTTTAATTTTAAATTTGTATTTTTTATAATGCTTTCTCCTTCTGTGAAATGTTTTTGTTCTCGTTGTTGGTTTAGTTTTAAAAATATTGATTCTCAAGGGTGAATATGATCTAAATGAGTTGCTAATTGTAATGATATTATGCATTTATAATTATTATAATATTTTAAGTTATATACTTTTATCTGATATAGTAATACATTTTATGTAATAATCACTGATATGTAATACATTTTTTCGGGCACCATAGTTGTAATGTTCCATTATGAACGAATAAGGTGTTTTATTTTTGATTCATATCATGTATAAATTATTTCATACTCATGTTCAATAATTTTTAAAGAGTAGAACTAGAATTAATAAATACATAAATATATTTCATGGAAACAAAATGTGTCCAAAAACCTTAGGGGTTATAATAGTTTATTTTATACCAACAAAAAATGAATAAAATCATACCAAATGAATATATACTGACCATATCTGCACCAAAATTATCCCTTAGACACATATTATCATAACATTTTTTAAGAACTCCCCCAAAAGAGATTAACATGTTTCCAACAATGATAATTAAAAATAGATAAAAAAATTAGCTTTTTACAAACACATATATGTTAAACTCACAGTTTGACTCCCACAAACCCACATGATAATACTGATTCAAATATTCTCATTTAAAAATCACTGAAATAATATATTATTTTCCTAATAAGTAAAAATAATATTATTTTTGATTCATTCCATTATCACCCCGTTGAAATAAAAATCCTAAGGGAATAAGAGAAGGACATTGGATGCATACCTCAATGATTGAGCGAATAATTTATCTACTTTTGGATAATATTTCGCTGAAGTTATCCCCACAATTATTTTATTTTATGTAAAAATATTTCATTTTGAATAAATTTTTTTCTTAATAAATTCTTAAAATAATCCTAAAAAATAAATTCAATTTATTTTCTTAAATAAATTATCAGGATTATACATTAAACTGTGTGTTTTAATTATATATTTTTATTAAAGGTACATCAATCCAAACCTATGAGTATAGAAAAACATAATGTCTATTTATTAATAAAGACATGTTATATTCAATGAAATATATATATCTTATTGGGTATTGTCACCTGTAAATTAGAAATTAGGATGTCACTGAAATATTTTTTTAAAAATGTACATTGTATTGTATTTTATTCCATATTTCCATTACAACACAACCACACATATTAACGAAATGAAGTCCATGATAGTGAGATTGATTTATCCTAACCCATGTATGTGGCATAATTTATGATAATGGGTGTATTCAAGGGAATAATTTCTAACTGAAGAGAAAAAATTGGTATCATTGTTATCAATTATGAATATCCTTGGAGAAAAATGAAAAATACTTGATGATACAAGAATACAATGTTTTGTATATGATTCTATGATTCTTTTTGATTGGGGGAATTAATCAGTTATAAGTTACCATAAACTATGACATGTATTTAATAAAAAATAATAATGGGTTTGAAAAAATAATGATAAATGAAATACAGAAGTATAAGCTATAAAATAATATACAGGGAAGCTACAACATTGTTTCAATTATGACATGATTTAATAAAATATTTCATGGCTGTCTTAAAAATTTATGATTACATCCACAAAAAACTATGATAAAAAATTTAACCATTATTGGAAGTAAAATTTAGTTATACCATATATAACAGTCACACTAATATACTAAATTCTATCATAAAAATTAAATACCCATAACATCAAACCTCAATGATTCATTATAACATGGTAAAATCACAATTTAAAATTTCTAATACTGATATATGAAAACCCAAATAAAAATTAATGATAATTATAGAAGAGTGAAGAAACTAAATCCATGGGTGTTAATGAAGTGAGGGATCCATGAGTAATTAATACACATACCCAAGGGAGAAAGAAGATTTTCCAAATAGTTCAGACTAAATAAATTGGGAAATGAAGTAAGAAACATGGTATATAGAGTCTAAAGTAGGAAAAATAATTTTGAGGATCTATGGAATAGAATTTCATTCATTACTAAGACATATCATAGAAGGAAGTTAAATTTAATTCTCCCTTACCACTATGGGATGATAGTCCAAATACATAATGCCTTATGTATTGATCCAAGAAAATTAAATTTGATGTGACAAAAAGTTTTCAATTAATATAGGATGATTTTAATGGAAATAGATGTTGAAATATGTAAAGAAAATACATATTTGTAGGGTGGCCAAGAAAAACACATGAATAAGGGTCTATTAGAGGTATGCTAAAGATATGATCACTTGGAGGATGTTATAGATATAGGATCACCCTTGTGCTCTAAAAGAGTTTTTCAAATGTATTCTCGAGGATTTATTTATCCTTCACTTCCTTGTTATTATTTTTCCATTTCAATTCATTATAATCATTGTATTTTTTTTATATAATTTTTTAATAGACCTTTATTTATATGGTCATGTAGAAGTGTATGTGTTTGATGATCTTTTTAAGTTTATCTTAATTCATTTCCAACATCTATTTGTAATATTATTTTCAAACATTAGTGAATAAGAAAAATTGAAATATATAGATAGAAAATTGGAACTAGGACATTAAAATAATAGGGAAAACATTGTTCCCTAAAAACCACAACTAAAATCATAACTCTTAGGATAATGGTGGAACAGAAAACACCACCAATAGTTAAGTATTTATTCTCTAAAGTATGTATTGATAGGAGACCTCATATGGACTTGGAAAATAATTAGTATGTGTGTTTTTGTTACTCAATAGAGTATCTATGGGAATAAAATCGTGGTTTAACACAACACATGAATCACTAGTAAAAAGGTTTGAGTAGATTTGTTGATCCCATTTCCCCTTCATGAAATTGGTAATCCAATTTAGGTTGTCTCTTAGGTAGTTAAATTATTTCTAATATTTCTTTTTAACAATATTCTCATTGATATTAGTGTATAAATAAAACTTCCACCACATATCTTATAACATTTTGATATAAAAATTCATCCAAGTTAACTTGTAACTCGATATTGGTATCTATGGATTCGACCTTGTACTCGACCAGTTTATATTTTGTATACATAACCTTCTTATACTTTTAAAGAATAACCAATAACTGAAACCAGTGATTCATGAGGTTGAAATCCATTTATCAATCTCAATATAAAAAACACCCATAAACATACACCCACACACCCACACAAATATATATATATTCAATTCATTTATAAATACATTTTACACAGACTTTTTAATATAAAAAACTTAAACATACAATTTTTTTCCCCCGTATTTTATTTTATAATGTGTAACATTATGTAAATAAGCATTGATGTAGAGTTCCAAGATATATACTTTGATAGTTTATTTATAATATAATGATTTAAAAATCCCTTCAACCATGATTTTCTAAACTAAGTCCTCTTGGGAATCAATAGCACCATCATATGTGGAAAAACCAAATATTATTATTCTCTTGTATATAGAGTCACATAATTTGTCTTCTTCATGTGCCAAGAAACAAGCTTCTTTTCTCTAAATAATACTTTAACCAATGAGTAATTTAATTCATTATCACTTCTATCTCTATTAACATGATTTTTTAGATGATCATGATTCCCATTAATAAAAAAACAACCAAAATCCATTATTCCTTTAACATACCTTTAGATTCTCTATATTGTAATGTGTTGAGATTCCTTAGTTTAATTTTTTATTTCTAATATATTGAAAAAACATAGGTGTTGTACTGTGTTAAAGATATCAAATAGAGAAAAAATTCATAAGTTTTCAAATTTTTTTACAATTAAAATATTTACCATCACCATCCATGGAATGTTTTTTATCCTTAAAATTATATTAGACATAACAATCGAATATTTCATTCCAAATTCATTAAATAAATATTCATCATATTTATAATGAGATATAAAAATAATATATTTTCCCTGAATGATTTATAATACCAATTAATATTTGATTTCTCTATGCATTTACATCTTAAACTGCTTCTTCATCCATGAACCAAACGATTTAAAAAATAATTCTTCATTTAAAAAAAATATCATGCATATAGTTAACGATGATAATTTATTTCTATGAGCACTATTTTATATATTAAAGAATATCCACTATAACATTCATGGATTATAAAAAAAATGTTTATTGAAATTTAAGTACAATGAGCTTAAGGATTTAGTAAAACTATATAAATCATTCATTTACTAAAGAAAATTTCAATCATCATCACTAATTTGAAATACATCAGTTCGATGAATTTGGGCAACATCTTCAAGATCACGATTTTGAAATAAAAATATAAAATACTGTTAAAATAATTTTTTTTCATATGAGTGATGATTAAAAAGAATTATATATATAATTTTTAAGATGTATCATATTTATTTTTTAAGATATAAAAACTATTTTCGATAGCTTAGATTATACGCCACTTCAATCTTAATTGAACAACTAATTAATATCATGTTACTCTCACAATCGAGACGTCAAAATGGAGGGAATAAACAATATTAATTTAATTATGTAAATATTGTTTAAAAATGTATATATAATTAATTATTTTGTGACCAGTTAATTATAAAGTATAACAGAATAATTTTTTCAAAATAAAAGGAAATGTCCTTATGAAAAACAATTTAACTGTAAACAAGTATATTTTAAACCAATAAATAAAAAGATAAATCTTGTTGGAATATATTAATTATATATATATATATATATTATTTAATACAATTTTTAATAGTCATATTATGTGTTTTCAATACATGATATAAGATCAAATCGAATTTTATTCACAAAATATGTATCTTTTTAAAAGGAAATTTTATAGCCTTTTGATGGAACAATTATATTAAATATAGTTTTTGAAATTTTAGTAAATTATATTAAAAAAATGAAATTATTCTTTGAAATCAGAATATAAAAATTTACATTGAATGAATTTTTGGTATTTTTATTATATGTTTCATGTTTTGATGAATAGTAATAAAATACCGAATTTTAATTGAAAATTGATTTTTTGTCTAAATAATCTATAGTGAAAAGTAATATTTATAATTTGTTTTCATGTATAATTAGATAATTTTTTTAATTTAATCCAATGAAGGTTTTTTGAATAAATTTCTCATTGAATCTTGATATAAAAATAATTTAATCTCGTGAACATTTTCATATTAAAAACCATTTTCTCATTCCATCAACGAGTTTAATTTTAAATCAATTACCTTAAATTTTTTGAATTGAATTTTTAAAAATGAATTAAAATTTTTTAATCAGTGGTTCAAAATTATTTTAATCGGTTCATTTTATATTTGGACTATATGAATGATAAATTTGTTAATTTTTTTAATATCCATGTTTGAGGGTAAATCAGGTAATTAAGGATAAAAATAATAGTATAAATAACATAAAATTACCATAAAACATTCGATAATTTTATTCATAGAGTGTGTTTTAAAAAAAACATCCTCTTACTGATTTTATGGACTCATGGAGCTACATGGATCACTTTCCTCCTTTTATAGTATTTTATTTTAATAAACAGCAAATATTTCATACTACTGTTTATTATAATTATTACATTTTTTATATATGGTAATTCCAAAAATATATTTGACTATAAGTTTTAATTTTAAAGATAAAATGTATATATTCACCATGATAATTTATTTTTAATTTTTAAGAAATAAAAAATTTCATTAATAGATTACACATTAATGATGCAGTAATTATTTAATTAATAGGAATATCAAATTAATGATTACAAAAATATTAAAATAAATAAAATGTGACATAATTGATTAAAAATATCATAGATAATATTTATTCGTTATGTATATATTTTATTTTTAGTTTGTGAGATAACCTATTTCATTGTTTTTTGTGAATGTCAAAGTAATGAATAAAATAAAAATTTTCATTAATGTTAAATTAAAATAATTAATAATTAAATAAATGATATAAAATTAATTAAAATATAAAATTAATCCAAATCATTGGGTTAATTTTTGAAATTTCATTCAATACTCATTTATGGTTCATTTGGCATTTTATAGTAACTATATTAACCTTTAAATTGTAAAAATACATACTCTCATAGTAAGAGTTAAAGGGACTATCTAATGGTTCAAACCAAAATATAAGCATATGAATGAGACCTAAACTTCTCTATAAATCTTTTTTGATTGGATATGTACCAATAAACATCTAAATTATGAATAAATCACTTTTGTTTTTTAATAAGAAATTAAATTATATTAATTTTATTTTTTGAGAGTTTCTATAAGTTACCCTCACCTCAATTATACAAGAATACCTACTCCCTCACTTCATCACACCACATTTATCCTTTTAGATTGAATAAAAACAACCCATTTATCCTTCAAAAATCCTTATACTTGTATTTTAGGGTCCGATCATCCAAAAAGAACAAAACTAAATCCATTACGAATCTATTTAAAGAAAGTCCCTTGAAAAAGAGGTAATAGTTTTCCCAAATCATTCAGGTTAATTTATTCATCTAGTTCACGGTCTTGTGTTGTTTCCATAATAAATTATATATACGGTATCATTTTTATTTTTATATTTTATTATTATTATAGGACAACCATATTCCACCATTTATCCATCCTACAAAAATGAATGCACCACACCTGTGTACGTACAACATACCATCTCCACACTATTTTGTAATTTGTTTTTAATCAGCACATTATTTTAATGGGTATAATAAAAGATATAATAGAAATAAATTGTAAACATAAAATGATATTTATCTGTTATAATTAATACAATATAAAATTTCTTTCCCTTTCACCATTAAGGGAATGATACTGCCGTTTGTGTGTACGTACGACCTACCATCCCCACATTGCAATGTGATTAATTTTCCATGTTATCCATTCATGAATTATTATGAAAACTAATATAATGATAAAATTTAATATCAATAAACTTAATATAATTCTGGATATTAAATAAATATTTCCAATTAATAAGAAACTAGATCTACATGACAAAACATCTATAGAATAATGAACCAATTAACAAGCAAAACAAGGGTAATAACAGAATAATTTTAACAAAATGATACAAAACATTAAAACATGATATCATAAATTTTTATATGGTTATAATAAACATTAATAACATGATTTAAACTATTATATATGAGTTTAATGTACATTCAAATAAACTAAAGTACAAGGTAATATTTATTTCACATTCTCATTATTAGATTGGATTTTTTATGTTTATGTCTTGACTGGGAGATATTTATTCCATGAACATGTTTTCTAAAAATTCTTTCATTTTTATTTACAATTACCCTATGATTTTTAAGTTTTTTAAGCCCATTTTATACTATTTATTAAATGGATTTAAATTAATAAATTTTTCATTTTCCAAATGAGGTACTTTATGACCTTTTCAAAAAATATAGAAAAGGAATATGTTTTAACTTATACAGAAGGAGATGATTTTAACACCATCAATATGAATTAATATTTTGAATCATAATTTATATTTTTAGTAGGATATTTTCAATGAAAAAAAATCTCTTATAACCATGAAACTTTATAAATAAATGATTTCAATGTAAAAATAGGAAAATATCTCACGAAAATTTTAATGATTTTATTAGACTAATTTTATCTATGTAAACATACATTTTTTTGGTATAATGATTAATTGATTTTTTAATATTATGATTTCATATAAAAAATTGTATATAAGGGTTTATAATCATTTTGACAGTGGATTTTATACTTTCATATTATATAACCCAGTCCAGCCCACGATCATGATAATGTTCTATTTAGGCCTATCAGGAACGGTTTTTCATTACCTCTGCTATGAACCATAGGAAAACCCCATGGAAAAGGAATCGTGATGTGAGAGGTATCCACACCAGGCCACATCATGCTCCTCCTCCTTGGATGTGGTATTTCCATAATCCTCACCTATATAGGGGATCGTCGTCCTCACTAGAACATCGAATGCACACTAGCTCTGATACCATATGTAACGACCATGTACAACCCATGATCATGATAATGTTCAATTATTGGCCTAGATTTCATGGTTTTAATTTCATTGGCCTATGACCCTCAAGAATCCCTCTAGAAAATGACTCATGATGGTTGAGTTTTCTACACCACCTTATAAAGGGGTGCTTCCTACTCCTCCTCATCTGATGATGGATTTCAATAATCCCCCCCTATAGGGGCCCAACATCCTCACTATAATGTTAAATGGAAACTAGATCTAATATAATTTTAATAGCCTTGTTTATCCAATTATCATGAAATTAACAGATTTAGGCCCAGCCTGCATGATTTCTCTTTCCCTATGCTTTGGACCTCAAGAATCTGCTTCGAAAAGGCCTCATGATGGGGGAGGTATCCATACCAGCTTTTTGGGGGTGATTTCTGATCCTCCTCCCTTAGGGTGGCTTGGATACCTCTCCTATTGCGATACATTTTCTTATGGTATTACTTATGGCCAGAGCATAGGGAACGAAAAACCATGCGGGCTAGGCTCAAAGTAGGTAGTATCTTGATCGTGGGATGGACTAAGCCATTACAAATGATATCATATCCAGTATCAATTAATTTTTCAAGTGAGGATGATGGTCCCATCTAGGGTGATGATTATGGAAATACCACATTGATGTAGGAGGGGCACAAATAACCCCTTTATTAAGCGGTGTGGATACATATCCCATCATAAGTCCTTTTCATAGGGGATGCCCAAGGGGCAGAGGCCATGGAATGAAAAACCATTCATGCTATGCCAAAGTTGATAATATTATGATCATGGACTGGATTGGGAAGTAACAATTATAAAAATTCAACATCAAAGGATTAGGATCAAGAAATACCCTTTAATAAGGTGTTGTGGATACATATCCCATAAAGAGGAATTTTCTAGGGGGATTGGTATGGGCCAGAGCATAGGGAAAAAAAGTATGTGGGCTTCGTCCAAAGTATGAAATATCCTGATTGGGGGATGGACTAGGACATTACAATGTGGCATCATATTAGTTTTATTTTATTTTTGTTATGTCTTACTATTTGGTAAAGGTATATGGGAGATTAGGAAGAGACGAGCCCTGATTATGATTTTTTGAATGGGAGTAGCTAAAAATGTATGAAGGATAACCCAAGTACCTCCAGTGGGAATTGATTTTCTTTTTGTTTTCCATTATAGTTGAATATTAGTTCACCTTTTGTGACACACTTATTATGTGACATGATGATTGATGTTTATATTTTCTGAGATTTGACTTGTGACCTAGCATGGATTGAGAGTTGAGTTTCCTAAATCATTCTAGGAAATATGGGTTATTGAGACATGCATCATCTTTGGAATGCATGAAAAATGGGTTATGGGTATGTTGTTGAACATGAACTATTATTCCTATCATGTTGAATTAAAATAAAAATTTGTGCCAAATAGGAATTTTAGATATATCATAAATTTTGAAAGATAAAAATAAAGTGGTGTCTATGAAAAAAATGTATTATGAGAATGTGATTACCCTTGATAACTAGGTCCCAGGTGCATGATAGATAAGGGTAGTAATGTATCCTTGGTTTTGACCGTGTAGTGGGGTTTGGGAAAATGATGTGTTGTGTCTTTTCGTGTTTTACATCTTATATAAACATCTTAATGATGTGATCTATATTCCGAGTTGAATGTTTTTAATTTTAGAGAGTATTCCAACAAAATGATTCTTTTTGAGAGGATGACCAGAGTACATGGCTATGGATGTTCCTATAGTAGTGGAACCTGAGTCACTAATACTGAAATGTGAGGAAGTGAAGGAGAAATACATATAGAACTTCCATTTATTCATGAAGACTGTGTAATAGGAATCAGGGTGGGTCCTAAAGAGTATGTATAATCTATCGATGACGTTTTTTTTGTAGAACCCTCAGACATTTACTTGAGAGGGTAGAACTGGTGGAGAAAAATTATGGGTTGATTCCAGTAAGATGTTACCAGAAAATTTAGAGACTCTTGCATAGAGGAGAGTAAAGTTAGCTGGTTTATATATTTTTAAAACTTTTATTCAGAATTTTTAGGGTATGAGACAACTAGGACATGACGTTCTCAAAATAAGATTAAATATATGATTAAATACAAAGTAATAATTTTTTGATTAAAAATGATTGTTGAGTTGGTGGATCAAACTCTTATCTTTGAGGGAAACCTGAAAGAGGCTTCCAGTACATGACAGATATTTTCTGCAGAAAGATCAAGAGGTGTGACTCATAAGATTAAGAAACTTATCTATAATAGTGTCTATAAAGGCAATGTGACGAAAGGTGTACAAAAAGTGGGATCATTTTCAAAGGATCTACTCGAGTGACCTTTCACATGTGTGGTATGTTTTGAAACTATTAGAGATAGTTCCCCTAACCACTAGTATACTTTTTATCATGAAATAATATGGAACATCTATAAAAGTCCTTAGGACACGGTGACTGACAAATTGTGATACATGATCTGGATAGAAGATGGGTGTATGAAGGGAATCTTCAACACCATATCAGTCTAAAAGCAAGATTTATAATGGATGAAGTATTATAGGTGGTGGATATGGTGATTTTGGGAATGAATTCCCATATTAGTAGAGTGGTAAAGCATTGTGGTGTGAGAATCCATTATAATGAAGAGGTGTAGGACAGTTTCATGCAGTCCAGCCTACACTTGTGGAGAGTGAGGATGGACCATAGAGAGTGGGAGGTACTATCATTATAGAATCTACTTAAAATATGGCCTTATTTGATATTGGTACCTCTTATTACTTTATTTTTTCAAAACATGTGTATGGTTTGAGACTGTAATTAGAGTCGTTTAGTGGGGTATTAATGATATACATGCCTTTAGGTGTATAGCCAAGAGACAGTTGTTAGTGCAAGGGAAGATCTCTCAAGCTTGGAGAGTACTGGTTTCATTGGAATATCTATATTATTGGCCTGTTAACCATATACCTAATTTTAGGTATGTACATATCTTATATCTAATTCTAGGTATATACTAGTTAGTATAATAACAAGCCCACATTGATTATTACCACATGATTTTGAGATTTACATATCTTCAGTGTTAAAATTATATTCACTGTAGAGAATGGGATATCTATGAAAGATGAGAAGGGCCCATTATTCAGGAATTAGGAGAACACACAAACCAGGAAGCTAGTTTATTGCTCAATCATGGTTTTGTAAATCCAAAGAAATATACACCTGTAGTGGACATGTTTTAAGATGTCATTCCTGAATACTTATCAGGGATTCCACCTAAGAGGGATGTATAATTCACTATTGAGATTATGCTAGGAACTGAACTCATTTCTATTCCACCATAAATAATAAATCTAATAGATATTAAAGAGTTCGTGAATAAAATTTAGGATTTGGAGGATAAGGGATTCATCTATCCACATATGTTTCATTGGGTTTCACTAGTTATTTTTGTGAAGAAGGATGGAGGGACATTGAACTTATGTGTTGATTACTAGAAGTTGAACCAAATGAAATTGAAAAAGTAGTATCCACTTCTGTTTATCGATGATCTTTTTGAGTAGTTGTGTGGAGATTGTGTCTTTTATATGATATAATTGAGATTATGGTATCATCTGTTGAGTGTTCTGAATTATGATATATCGAGGACATATTTCCTAATTAGGTGTGGCCTATATGAGTTCATCATAATTCCATTTGGGTTGACGAACAAACTAGAAGTATTTATGGCCTTAATTAATAGAATCATCTATTCGTACCTAGATCAATTTTGGATAGTGATTGTGGATTCCATCTTGTTTTACTCCAAGACACCTCACGATCAGGCCCAACCTCTTGACATTGTCTTTAGAACACTGAGAGAGCATTAATTATACTCCAAGGAATTTAAGTGTTAGTTTTTAATTTACTATGTACACATATTGGGTCACATCATTTTAGTTGAAGCTGTGTCGGGGGACCAAAATAATGTTTAACTAGTGTGTTCTGGGGACTATCCCAATAACGTTTGGATATCCATAGCTTTCTAAAGATGGAATGATATGACATATGATTTAATGAAAAATTCTCCCAATTGTATGTTTCTCTTTAGACATTGACTAAGAAATGGATAATGACTAAATTATCAGAAGCATGTGATGATTCTTCAAAGGGGCTTAATAATTTATTGACATCAATACTGATCATGATCCTACCATAGGTGAGGAGTACATGTTGTATTGTCATGATTCTGGGGATGGACATCTAGATATGTTGATTCATAGAGACCAAGTATTGGTTTTTTTCCAGGAATATGAGGCATTGTGAATAAAGTTGACTTATGCATGACCTCATGTTTGATGCAGGGGATTATGATTTAATGTGTTGGTGAAATTACCTGTTGGGGAAAATGTTTACTATGTATACCAAGCACAAGATCTGAAATTATATCTTTTGACAATGAGATTTAAATCATTTATAGTAGATATGGGTTGAGTATAGGTATTTATATTTTTTAGATGGAATATAATCTTGGAAAGGTGAATAGCTTTGACAATACATTGAGTAGGAAAACATAGACTCGGGTGGTTCAGGATTTTTGTGTTGAGTGGAAGATAATGGATTTACTGGATGGGAAGCATGTTCTGGTTTAAGAGATTTAAAAGAAGTTGAATACAATATCAATTTTAGTAGAGCCTACACTTTTGAGATGGATCAGGGACAGACTGTTTGAATATCTTGAATGTTTGACCTTGAGGTAAATCCTTGAGGGTGGGGAGTGATATTCATATTAGAGTACAAATGTGTATGAAATAATCTTTGTCAAGAATTAGGTTTTGGTGCCTAATAGTCTGTGGGAATAGCTGATTCATGAATTTCATGCCTCAAACTGGGTGGTACATCCAGGTGTGACTTGAATGTACTATGACCATTAAAGAACATTTTTAGGTTAATTATGAAATAATAAATAGGAGGGTTCGTGACATGATGCTACAATAGTTAGTAGACGAAGGATAAGCATCAATGTCCTTGAGGTTTTTTACATATGTAAACCATTACCGAGAGGAAGTGGAATGAAATGACCATTAATGTTTTTGTAGTTCTTTCTACAGCACCTTAGAAGAATGACTTTATTTATGTTATTGGTGAAAAATTTACAAAGGTAGCACATTTCATTCCTGTAAAAGGGACCTTATTAGTGGAGTAGTTGGGAGACATGTATGTTTGGGAGATAAAATGTCAGAATGGGGTTCTACAGAATATCTTTTTAGACTGTGAAATTCATTTTACATCACTCCTCTGGATGGCCTAACAGATGACACTCGACATGCATGTTTTATTGAGCACTAATTTCCACCCACAAATAGATGTTAAGTCCAAACGTACTATACTTGTGCTTGAGTATATGATGTGATCTTGTGTTCTAGATTTCAAATGGCCTTGGGAGAATCATCTAGAACTATTAGAGTTCACATATATCAATATTTTTCAGGATGTGATATATATTTAAACATACTAGACTATTTATGGTAGGCCATACGGATCGCCATAATGTTGGATAGATGATGTTGAGGGAGAGTTTTTAGGGAAAAGTATTTTGAATGATATGTATGATAAGGTAAGATTGATTTAGAAACATATAGAAACAAATCAGAGTAGGAAAATGTTTTATGATGACACATTTTGATGCCCCTAGAGTTTATATAGGTTTATTGTGAATTGTTGTGGGTGTCACCTATTTTGGGTCACTATAGGATTTGAAGATAGGGAATGTTGGAACGTAGTCTTATTGTACCATTTTAGATAGTGGAGAGAATCTATTTGGTGGAATACCATTTGGCTCTTTCACATCCACAGAGTGCTATGCATGATGTTCTCCATGTTTCCCAACATTGGTGGAATCACCCCGATCCTTCTCATGTGATCGAGGTGGATGATGTTGAGATTGAGGTAGATTTTTCTTTTAAAGGAAATCTAATATGTGTGTTGGATCAAAATGAGCATTTGTTAGGGGGAAAACTGTATGAATAGTTATTGTATTGTGGAATCATGAGAATTTTTAAAAAGAAAGATGGTAAATAATAAATGATATGTGGGCTCAATTTCCCATTCTTTTTGACTCAGAATCTATGAGATTCTTGTCAGTGTATCTCAAGGAAAATCTATTATAAGGTGAGATGATTCTAACATCCTGGCCTTTTATAGAAATTAAATGGTATTTATTTTAGTTAAAAAAATTTCTTTTTGTTGAGTTATCTTTATTTGGGTATTTCCTTGGGGTTAATTTAGGTGAAAATTCAAAAACAATTTAGAAAAAGGGATAGTGCATGTTTAAGGAAAATAGTGTCCACATCCCAGTGAACCACAAAACCTGGGATAGTGGGAATTTTCATGGTTAGGAGAAGATTTTTCAAACTACGTGCTCTCTTAGGAGTTATCGTGAAACCCTACAAAATAGTTACGTAGTTTAAGGTCTTATTTAATGGAAATAGTGTGCCCTTTCCCATCAAACCATGCATGATAAATTAATTAGAAAAAAAATAGTTTTAATTATTCTAGAACCCCCAATTTAACTCAAATTTAACCCCCATTTAACTCTATGACCCAATTAATGATTTGGAAGATCTACGAATGGATTCCATGCCTTCCTGACCTATTTTATTCATGATTTAAATCCTAGATCATATATATACACCCCTCCTGATTAGTGGATTCTATCCCGCTTGGTTTCTCATTCATTATCTTTTCTTTTACCATCATTTAATGGGGTTATTATTCTATTTTGATTCAATCATGATGAAGGATTTTTTATTCCTATATATATTTTAATGATATATATTTATTAAATATTGATTTCGAGTTTTAGATTCAGATCTCATTCAACGTCATTGTGAAACTCAAGTTTTGTCGATTTCTATTGGCGAGTGTTATTTTTTAAACATGAGGTAGGTGGTCTATAATTCAAATCACATATTTTTTATTCAAATTAAATATATGTAATTATATTATTTATATTCAATGTTTTCCAGTTGAGTTCCAAAATGGATTAATTAATTTGCTGAATTAGTTACATGAGGACATATGAAATTAAGGGTTTTGAAATTATTTATATATATAATTAAATGATGAGTTAATTATGAGATTTTGAGATGGAGGAATTGAAATAAATAATTGTGGAATTAATTATTAGATATGATTTTTTTTATTTTTATAATTAACTCATGAATCAATTATAGTTTATTGATTTGTGATTTGAGATAGTTAATTGTAGAATTAATTATGAGATATTGGGATTGTGATTTATATTATTAATTAAAGAATAAATTATGAGATTTTGAGTTGTGTATAATTAATAATTAATTGATGTGTTAATTAATTATGACTGATGAACTTCATTATTTGGGGAATTAATTAAGTGGAATTATGTGATAATCTAATTGTCGAATTAGTAATGAAATTTGTGTGCTTAGTAAACTATTTAATTTACTAATAGAATTGAAGTGATTAATTAATTTTTTAATTAATTAATGTATTTGATTTTGTTAAATAATAGTATAATTAATTAATATAATTAATGTAACTAGTTAATTGTTGAATTAACTAGTGTAGTATTTTTGTTTAATTAATTATTGTCTTAATAATAGAGTTTTTGTGGATAACTAAATATTTAAATAATTATTTGTTAATGAATGGTAAAATGGTCATTATAATATGATGTTATTAATAGTAACATGGTCATTTAGTTATGAAATAAAGAATCATAACATGGACATTCTATCTAGTGAGTTTAATGGTATCATGGGCATCCAAGTATGAACTAAATGATGGGATCAAGGTCATTCTATTGTGTAAATTAAATAATTCAAACAATGTAATTTTAATATATTATATCCATTGGAAATACTTCAGGCTCTAGTATTAGCTTAAGAAGATATTGAAGTACGACAATCTATGTGAACCCATGGCATTATGTGGTTAAATAAAGATTAATTAATAACATGAGAACTATTTATTTATGAATTGAAATTAATTATTTATACAACTACATACAATTTCTATTGATTAGATATTTTTTTAGATAGTGTTGGTGGTATAATATTGAGTTATACTCACACCCTACTCAGACCGCCTACTCTATATCCAGATAGATTTCATGGTTGTTGGAAAGGATAAGGGTAAAGGACCTATAAAAAGATGGATGAGTCGAGATAGATCTTGGATTAGGGACCATAAACTGGTTTGGTAACCATTTCAGAGTGTTCAATTTAATTTTTTATTTTGAGTTTTAACACTTCCAACGTACATTAACATCACACGTTGGTTTTTCAATTTGATTATAAATCTCCAGTTTTGGTCGAAATGTGACATATACAACTTTCTAGTTATGGTTATATATTTTATTATTTATTATTTAGTTTTCCACTGATGTTTAATCTATTTGAAAGTGGATATAGTCTCTAAAATAATGATATTAGATTGTATCATTTTGTCGGAAGCCTCTAGCGTACAGGGAGGTGCGCTTGAGGTCATGTGACCAACCGTCTCGGGGCACCGGTGTTTGTTAATCGGGATGGGGTGTTACAGATACCATTCATGGTTTACGAATAAATAATTCACATTTGGTATGCTAGTTTTTCATTATAAATGTGTATGTTTTTTATGTTTCACCCTTCTTATACATGGAATGAATTAGACATAGTAAGTGACAGGCGTGGTCTCTATATCCCTTTAATATATCGGTAGGTCTCATGAGATAAAAAACATTGGGTATTGGGTGAGGCCTTATCCATTTATGTATGCTATCATGGCCTAATCCTTAATGGTTTATTTATGATCAATGATATTATGAATACTCTCATTATGATATTAGTTAATGATATTCCTTATGATTATTAGATTAGTAGAATATACATGTGATTATATTTTTGGACTTATTTTTTTTCATTTTTTATTTCCTTATTATGCTCAAAATTATGTTTGAAATGTATGATGTTTCAGTTATATACCTTTCTTTAACATTTATGTTCCTTAATTCATAAAATAATCTATTGTATGATTACAGTAACTAAGAATTTGAGATAATTTATTTCTTATGTTTTATTTTCCAGCAGATTCCAAGATGTATATTATGAAAAATATACTAGATTTATCTCAGATAAAAATTATATTCTCAAATGATTCTCTAGGTTGTATTTTATAATTTAAATTTTAATATATGTTTCACGTAGGTATCTTGTTTTCCAAATATACTAATATATTTGGTCCTTCGAGATGAGATTCCTTGTATAAATTCCAAAGTAATAATGTAACCACATGATCTGCAATACTAGGGACGGGGTAATTATATTTGTTATCAAATGATGTCTACCTTGGGTACTAGATTTAGGAAAACATATATTAGAGAGTGATACTGCATGATTGAGTTTGGAAATATAAAAAAATAAGCACAACTTATTATTTAGAGAATAGTTAAACCTAGATTTTTAATTTAGGTTATTTAATTCACTAGTTTTGAGATTATACATTATGTTTACTAATATTATGATCTAATCTAGTGTATGCCAATTTTTAAAAATGGAACATAGTGAAAGGAATGGAAAATATATCAACTCACATAATCTATATAGTGATTTCCATCCAATGCACGATAATGATACTAAAGCTAGATATGTAACTAGTCCTGAACGAATATTAACTATAGTCTGAAAAATAAATTAGGTTATGAACAATAAACCTACCTGTCTGAAGCATCCCAATCCACAATGTGGGGGAACAATGTTAGACCATTTCTTGAGACAGAAAACTCCTCATTCAATTAGAATAAAAATCCATTTTTTTCTAAGAAATGGATAAGTTTTTTAGAAATGATATTTCATTCATTAGTAAGTAATGAAAGTGATAAGGTTATAATATAAGTCTATAATATCTCATGATATTCAGATCAATGGTGGTTATCTATTCAAAACAAGTTGAGGAGGAATAAATATCAGACATGGAAAAGAATGATTTTAGCGAAATTTTCTTGGAAAAATATTTTCCTTGTGAAAAAATGACTGAATATGGAGAGGAAATCTCAATGCCTATGTAAAAAAGGATGATTAGAACGTTTCTATGTTTAAATATCACTTTACAAGTGAATCAAGACAGGCAGTGGAATTCATACATAACCCAAGAAGTATGAGTGATCGTTTATTTGATGGGATAAATCCATTTCAATGAAAAGAATTTTTATCCCCAAATTTCTCACCATACAAAAATATAGTCCCATGTTTTATCAAGAAAATGAAATAATTATCTGTCTTATTAATTTATGGAAAAGCAAAAGAAGAATAGAATAGTGGAGAAATATTGGGATAAAGGGGAAAAGGAAAATAAGGATTTTCTTACATGTGATAGTTATGGGATGAAACAATACAGTACTTTTCTAATAGGAATGGGAGTTTTTAACACCTATGGAGAGAAAGGTCACCAAGCTCTTGATTATAAGGGAATGAAAAATGCTGTAAATCTGTACTGTTTCAACTATAAGAAGATGGAGGCACTATGAAAATTAATGTCCCTAGCATTAAGGAAATATAAATCAGAAAAAACGGATAAAAGTCGATATTATCCTATTACTATAGGCGAATTAGAATAATTAATGTAATTTTATTTTTTATTCAATAATCATTTTTTGATTTTCCCTTTATAGTAATCCTGAAATATATAAGGTTTGTACAATAGTACATCTTCTTTAATTATTTTTAAATAATTCATTTTATTATTCATGAATAAAATGTGATAATGGTATTCATATATTTGGTATGTGTCAAAAACATCTACATTATGTTGTTCTGGGAAAATATGATGTTTAATTAATATTAAAAATTCAATGACCTACATTATAATTTTTTATAATGTGAATTTGGACATATGTATTTTGGAGTTTCCTTATGGTCAGAATGCATTATGTTGAACATTGTATAATATGTTTTATGTTAAATTTTTATTTAATGGATACTTTACACTAATGATATTAGTTTTAGTAACCATTTATAGGCCAATGAAATAAATCATAGATCGCGTGATTTATAAAAGTGCATGTCGTGTGAAATTTTTTTTTTGAAAATTCATTTCTGTGTGTAAAGGAAAAAGTGAAAATTAATTTAAATAAATTAAAAGGATGATATTATTATTATGATATAAAAATAAATCAAGTAAGTGCTTATTTTTCTAGTAAATGAACCCATCATCTTTAGGAAAATTATTTTGTAACAACAATGTTATTCGTTTACTATTATTTTTGGGTGATCAAAAATATATGGTTTTGTGATTTCTAGATTTCTAATTCCCATGTTATCTATTATAATCTTTAAAAAAATTATAGATATATTTTTCATCCATTTCCATTTTTTTCTTACATGGAACCCGATGATGTGTTATCTTTGGTGAATTTTTGCTTCTCTTTCTGTATTTTACAATTACATTTCATTAATATTTTTCTTATGTGGGATCTCCAAAATGTTATTTTTAAAAGTAACACCCCTAGTTTTTTATCAAGAGTTCATATTAATAGGATTCAATTTATTAAATGAAGTTATAATGTATCTTCTTATGGGTTTAGGAAATAAACTCCATGTTTGATAACATACATGATACACCACATAAAACATAAACGAACAACTAAATATTATTATTTTACCATTATAACCTAGATGTTACAATGGAACAAATGAAAGATATTATTTTAATTTTAAAAAATTGGTTTACACATGTATATATAATTAATTCATTGGTGAAGATTTAATTATAATTTAAAATAATACCTTTTCTAAAATAAATGGAAATGTCTTTCTCAAAAACTATTTTAATGTGCACAAGTATATTTTATTCTAACAATTAAAAAATCAATCTAATGGTATAATATTAATTGAATATATATATATATATATATATATATATATTATTTAATGAAATTTTTAACATTCAACTTATGTTTTTTCTGTATATGATATAAGAACAAATCCAATTTATGCTAAAAAGAAATTTTTTTCTAAAAAGGATGTTTTACTTCCTTTTGATGAAAAACATGTTTTATACATAGTTTGGACACTTTTATAAATTATATTTAAAAATAAAAACTTTTAAATTTAAATAATAATTTAAAAATTTACTTTCGATTTATGTTTTATCGTTTTTAGGATAAGTTTCAAGTTTTGTGGAAAAATAATTAAATTTTAGATTTTAATTAAAAATCACTATTTTATCTATATAATTTATAGTATTAAATTATTTTTAAAATAATTTTTAAAGCATATTTAGATCAATTTTTTTATAATTTAATTAAACTCATTTCATTGGAATTAATTTCATATTGAATTTGGTTATAAAAATATTTCAATCTTTTGATCATTTTCACTATGAAAATTTGTTTTTTTGTTCCATAAACGAGATTAATTTTTTATTAAATACTGAAAAATATTTGTTTTTAATTTTTAAAAATGCATTAAATATTTGGAAGAAGTTATTAAAAGTATTTATATAGACACTTTTTATTTTTGGACAATATGAATGATTAATTTAGTATTTTTTTAATTACCATAGTTAAGGGTAAATCTTTTAGTTAAGGGCTATATATTATTATAAATAACAGAAAATTACCATAAAACTTGACATATGTTTATTGAATTATTTTTTATCAACCAAAATAGTAATTGGGACGATTTTATGGATTCTTGTAGACCCTTGGATGACCGTAACCCTTTTATAATATTTTATTTTTTGAAAATTCAAATATGACATACTCATATTTTTAAGAGGTATTACATTTTTAATATTTATTTATTTTGAAAATATCCTACAATATAAATATTAATTTTAAATATAAAATTTTTATCTTATCCATGATAATTTTTTTGTAATTTTTTAGAAATAAATAATTACTTTAAAAGTTTACTAAATGATGATGTAGTAATTATTTATTTAATTAGAATATAAAATAAATGATTATAAAAATAATTAAATACATATAATTTTTAATAATAAATGTTATCCATAAATTTAGAGATAAATTTGACATGTTAGAGACATATTATATGTGTTGCTTATCAAACTTTTTATTTTATTGTTTTTTATAATTCAATGTAATGAATATTATCAAAATTATCAGTAATGTTATATTAAATTAAAAAATATTTTATTAATTGATATAAAATTTATAAAAATTAAAAATCTATCCAAATTGATTTTAATAGAGTTTAAATTGTCATTCATGATTCAGTTATGGTTCTTTTTTCATTTTATATTAACTATATTAACCCCCAAAAAGTAATCATACATATTGATATGGTAAGAGTTAATGAGATTAACATGGAGTTAAAACCAAAAGATAATGGTAATATTGTAACTAAAATTGTATCAAAACCATTTATTGGGATTATTTAGACTTATAATCATCTAACATAATAAATAAATCACTTTAGATCCATTTTTATTGGAAATTAATTTATATTAATTTAACAGTTTTAGAGTCTCCAAAAGTGAGCCACACCTCAATTATACACAGACACCTCCTCCATTACTTCCTCACACCACATTAGGCCATCTAGAATGACCAAAACATACCCATTTATCCTAATTTTTTATCCATGTTCTACAGTTCCTAGGCTTCCAAAAATACCATCTATAAATCCCTTATGAATAGATTCAAAGAAAGTCCATCAAAGAAGAGCTAATTGTTTTACCAACACATTCAAGTTCATTTCTTTTTCTACATTTCATTGATTTGTTGTTTTCCTATGAAGGAAATTATTTTTGAATAATATATATTCTGAAATTCTATTATGATTATTTTACCACCATATTTTATATTTTATCAATAATAAAAAAACAAAAGCCCTCATGGGTACGCATGCACGACTTACTGTCTCCAGACCACAGCGTAATTTGGTTTTCATCACTACTTTTTTTGATTGTTATAATGATGGATATAATGGATATAAATAATAAAAATTACAGGATTTTTATTATTTATAATTTATATACCATCCAATTTTTTACTCGTTCACCATTAAAGGAATGATATCGATTCTCATGTGTGTGTACGATATACCATCTCCAAAACACGATGCGATACATTTTCTTTGATAACCATTAAATAATTATTATAGAAATGCATAAAAAGATTATAAATAATATCAATGAACATAATATAAATATATAGAGGCAATTATTATATAATATTCATTAGAAACATGACTTACATGACAAAACATGCATTGGAAAATGTTGTAGTTAACACCCAAAACAAGTGTAATAACAAATATTTTTTAAAAAATTATATAAGAAGACTATATATGATATCAAAATTTTCTATATGGTTATTTTATAAATTAATTACATTATTTAAATGATTATATAGAAGTTCAAATCACATTTAAATAAATTAATGTACAAGGAAATGTTTATTTCAAAATGTTATTATTATTATGGACTGTTAATGTTTATGTTTCTATTAGCGGATATTTTCTACCATGTCCATTTTTCCTAAAAATTATTCCAAAAATATTTTTAATATTTTCCTTTAATTTTTAATTCCTTTTTAATAATTTTTTAAATTTTTATTGAATGGTTAGAAAGGGATCATTTTTTTTTCATTTTCGAAATAAAGAACTTTATGAACTTATTGACAAAATAACTGAATGAATGTTTTGTAACATAATCTGTAAGAGATGATTTTACAGCCATCCATATAAATTAATGTTTTTAGGCTTCCTTTACATATTTTGAATTTTATTTTCAAAAAAATTTACTTTAATAATGTTGAAACTTTTTAAATAAATGAGTTTAATGTAAAAATTTGTATTTCCCTACAGGAATATTTAATGATTTTATTAGACTATTTCCATATATGTTAAAATCATTTATTGTATTTTATTATTAATTGAGGATGATATCATTTGATAAAATCTAATGAATTTTATTGAAGTATTTATGAATTTTTTGAGTTTGGATGTGCTACTTTGATACCATTCATTGTTTATGATTAAAATATTCACATTTAAAAATCTTGTTTTTCAATAAAATTATTTTTGTTTTTTATGATTCAAAACATTCAAATGAGGAATGAATTTGAATTTTTAAGTTATTTCATGGGCCCTCTCTAGCTTATGGATGCATCATTAGATCGAATGAGAATATCTAGTTTCGGTATTGGCTGATGCCTTACCCATTTATGTATGATTTCTTGGTCGAAGCCTTGATGTTATGTCTATGATGTCACACATTATGAATCACTCATTATGAGATTAGTTATTGACAGACCATGTTATTACTCTAATATTAGAATACGAAAGTTATTATTTTTATGGAATTAATTTATTTTCATTTATTTTTCCTATTATATGATTAATATTATGTTTCAAATGGTCTATGTTTTAGTTATACACATTACCTTAACTTTTAGGCTTATTTATTCATAATAGATTAATCTGTATGCACACCCTTACTATGAAAATGATCTCACCCCTTTTATGTGTTTTATTTCTCCAAGGATTCCATGATGTATATTATGAATGATATATAGGGATAATCTTGAAGAATAATGGCATACTCAACGGATTCTACATCTTTTATTTTATATTTTAAATTGAAATGTATGATTTTAGTATGTATCTAGTTTTTCAGAATCACTATACAATTCAGTCCATCAGGATGCAATTCCTTGTTTAAATTCCAATTTAATAATGTAACGATCGAGTTTAGGATACTAGGGTTGGGGTCTTTACATAAGCATTTATACAAAGTAAAATTTCTCATAAACGATATGTTCTTCAAGCCAAGAGTATCCCTTAAAAACCAATATCATATTGTTCATTTCTAATTCACCAAATTCTTTTATTTTTCTTATAAAAAATGCATTGTTCTGATAATATTTTTATCTTTTTTCCTTGGAACCAACACTCATGTGTTATTCTCATTTATAAGATCTTTTTATTCATTAATTTCTTATATCCTCTTATGAATATTAAATGAATCATTCAAATCATTTAGTTTTGAATATAAATCACTGCTGGAATTTTTTTCCTATAAATGTAATGAGATGTTACATGTTTAACCAAGATTGTTTATGTCATCTCTACTAATAATATATCATCCTTTTTTGAAAACCATTTTTAGGTCCAATATATTCTATATTCTGGTCAAATTTAACCCTTCTCTAAGTAGGATTTTATCTTTCCACTCATATACTTAGTCTCGTTATATGATAAAATCTTTTTCATTTCATAACTACATTATTTCTTATTACTTATTATGTAGCTCCTAAACCCCGCCAATGAATAAAACTTATATTAAATAAACATAATACAAGTGATTTTGTGAAAAATAATTAATAAATCATAATATTATTTATCTACAAAAATTGATTTATACTAAATTAGTCCATATATATTAGTGTGAATCATCTCCATGGATTAAGTTAAATTAATCTCTAATTTCTTATGTAATGAAATAATTGTCCTCCCAACTAGCCAATGTCCCTACCACCATTCACTCTCCACCTTAAAATAAAATTTCATGAGTTTTTATCATCACCCACTTGAAATGTGATACTTATTTTTTGTTTTTGCTGTGTTAAAATCTAACCATATTTCAATCACTTCAAGTATTCAACTCTCTTAAATATTACATTATTTCATTCATCATATATTTAAGAGTCATTGAAAAGGTTATGATTCTAATGATCAATTAACAAAGTGTTCCCTGATTCTATATTTATATCTCTAACCTCCAACTATGTTTTTGTAATGATAATAAATCCCAAAAACTGAATTAGTAATTATGAAAACTCTCCACGATCATAATGAGTAAATAAAAAACAAAATAATGAAATTATAAAAATAAAAATACCATTTTAATTAGGTTTATAATATTTATGTAAAACATAAATTATTTTATCTAAACCTCCTTTAGTATCCACTGATAAAACCATTCACTAATGCCATGATGTGATAGTATTTCTATCCATGTGATTCTAGTCACTACAAATACAAATGATGGAATAAGGTATGATAAAAATGATAAATAACCACTTGAATAATGTAATATATATAAATATATTTGAAGAGAAAATATAGATAAATCCATAAACCACTTTTTATATCTCATAATGGAATGAATTTCAAACCCATCATCTTTTATGTTTATATAATTAAGGGAATTTAATAGACTCTATGGAATTTAAACTAATGAAAAACTACAGTCGAATAAATAATTTAAAATGGTTAGTTGGAGCATTAGATACCCACAAAAAATGACAAAGATGGTGAACTTCCATGGGAGGCACATTATTGAGCCTCTAAATGAGCTTAATATATCAAGGTTTTTCTTAAATTGTGTCTATATATAGGCCTATAAAATTTTATCATGTATTGGGACATGTAAGCCCATTATATCTAGCTCAAACCCCAGTCCTATTAGGATTTTTTTATTTCCTTATATATATATAATAATAATAATAATAACACATTATTTATATAATTGTGTCCCATTATTTATTTATTTTAGTAATAATTATTAAATTATTCATTTTAATTCAAAAAGACAGAAATCGTATTCATATTTATTATAATTATAGTTCAATACATAGACAAATCATATTATCTTAAAAAATATCAATCATACATTTATAATTATTACCCCATAGTCCCTTTATAAATTCAGAAATTATTATGAGTCTCTTTCATTATCATAAATAATGAGTGTTATCTTGAAACAAATTTTACCTACCTAAATTACATATGGGATTGGTGTAATCTAACCCAACACATGTCGATTAACACTGTTTTTCCTCAACATTGTGATTGAGAATATGACATTGATAGTTTCAATCCTATAAAGATTATCTCTTTTTCTACTCTATTTTATGATAACTAATACATATATAATTATATCACTTGTTTTTTTGAAGAATATGAGGCCTTACCCAAAAAATCAAGGCCCCTAAATAAAGATAAAAAGTCCAACATACAGAATTCTAAACACAAGAGTTTTGTTCAAATCCCTTTTCAAAAGGGGTAAAAAAGAAGCAGGGAGATTTTCATACCATGTGAAATCAGCACCTTCAATTCCTTTGTTAGCCAAACCATCCGCAATAGAATTCGCCGCCCGATAGACATGATTAATAATGTGAGTCAATGTCCGAAGGGAGTCCAAGCAATTTATCCAACGATTATGGAATTTCCAAGATAAGTGATAAGATCATTCCCTAATGGCTAATATAATACCAGTCGAGTCACTTTCAAAACAAAGATTATTCCAACCATGATTTTTAGCCTACTCCACCACAAAAATACCCATCATCTCAGCTTCCAATGTGGAAGCAAACCCACAGGATCCATGAAAGCAACCAATTACCTGACCCATATGATCCCTGAAAACGGATCCATATCCAGAAGGCCCTATATTTCCATTCGATGCACCATTGGAGTTAATTTTCAACCAACCAAACATTGGTGGTTTCCAAATAACTTCAAAAGTATTATAAGAGGGCCTGAAATTACTTTTAACACCAATACGAGCAAGCACAGAGAAATCATGCATAGAATTGGCATAGAAATGTATTTTAGGGAGGTTAACCATGTTTGTTGCAGCAAGGATGTTCGAAATAGCAGAATTAATTAAAAAAGGTTTCTTTCCATGAATTGAATTATTTCGAGAAGACCATATATAATGAAGAAACTCAGAGGCAGCAACCTGAAATAAGTCCAATAACTGTGAAGAAAGAGGAATATATTTCCATCTCTGAATGAAACCAGTGATAGATGTCATCAGAGGAAGTGAGACTTCAAAGATTCTCTCAAGAGCCTTCCACATTGAAGTAGCAGTAACACAACAAAGAAAAAGATGATATGCATCCTCCTTGTGTTGATGACATAGCACACAAGAGGATCATAAAGAGATACCACAATGCTGAAGGTAACAATCAGTAGGTATTTTTCCATGAGCAATTATACAGACTAAATTGGAATGAGATGATCTAATGAAGTTTTTATGAAAGTTCCCCATCCAGTGATTGGATAAACTAGATTTTAGAGAAAAATCATAGTAGAGCTTGGAGGAGAGAATACCATTAACCGTAGGTTCCCAAGCCCAAAAGTCTTTCTTATCAGAAAAATAGTGATTGCTAACAATGTTGACAATGTGAATTGGAAGACCATCCATGTTCTCCAATTGATCCTTGATAGTGAGTTCAATATCAATATCTCGTTCATCCATTACAAGATCAAGAATGGGGTTTTTAGTCCATTTTATTTCCAAAAATTCAGAGATGAGTCCTTTGAAACAAGCCATATAGAATGAGAATCAATTGAAGTAAAGATGTACTTGAAGGCAAGCCAAACAGATGATTACAGATAATTGAAAGACCCCCTCTTTAGTCTATTCAAGAATTTACCATGAAGAAAGGTAAATCCCTCAAAATTTCTATTAAACAATTTCAAGGTGAAAGAGGCTTGAAAAGAATCATTAAAGGGAACCAGATCTTTAATACCCAATCCTCCAGCATCATAAGGTTTGAAACAATCAGCCCAAGATATAGTAGGCAGTTTCCTTTTAAAGATACCGCCACTCCAGATAAAATTCCTAAGAGCACCATTGATACAATGTATAAGAGAAATGGGATATTTGTAAACCATGAAAGAATAAATAGGTTTGGACACAATAACCAATTTAACCAAACAGACCATCCCAACTGTGGAAAGAGATTTTCCTTTCCAAGTAGTAATGTGTATTTTAACATTTCTTAAAATCTCAGCAAAATAACTAGCTTTTGGATTTCCCCAGAACAAAGGAACCCCAAAATAATTGAAGGGAAGGAAACCTTCCTTAACATTAAGATCATTGACAATGAATTTCTTTCTCTGATCATTGATACTCTTGCCAAATTAGACAAAGGATTTCTCCCAGCTAATGTCTTGAAAAGAGAAAGAGTCATAATTCAAATAATCTCTTTTTATGTTCTTGATATTTTCTTTTATCACTGGAAGTGAAAATGATAATGTCATCTGCATACAAAAGATGAGCCGGGGCCAGAATTCCTCTCACAACATTTATTGATTTCAATTTCCCATTACCCGCCATGATAGAGAGAAGCCTTCTAAGATAATCCTCTGAAATAGCAAAGATAATTGCAGAAAGAGGGTCACCTTGTCTAACCCCCCTAGAGCAATCAAAAAATCCACGAGGAGATCCATTTATAAGAATTGATTTATGGGAAGAACATAAAATATTCCCGATCCAGGTGATAAATACACCATCAAATACAAACATCATAAGTACTTTGCAGATAAAACCCCAATTCATGGTGTCAAAGGCCTTTTTGACATCAAGCTTAAGGGTAATATTTCCACCCCTGGAGGGTTTCCTGAGAAGATTTACACATTATAAGGCAGTGATGAGGCAATTCGGTATCGACCTTCCCTTGATAAAGCCAAACTGGTTGGGTGAAAGACTTCTGCTGCCAACATCCGTAAGCCTTATTTCCATAATCTTATAGATAATTTTTTAAATGGTGTTGACTAAGCAACAGGTCTGAACAACTTCATTTCACAAGCATTCTCAATCTTTGGAATCAAAGAAAGAAATTGAGCATTCATGTCATAAGGAAGATCACCACCCTTATTGAATTGAATCACAATTTTACAAACATCATGTTGAATGATATCCCAATAAGTCTGAAAAAAGAAGTTACCAAAGCCATCTAGGCCAGGAGAGCTGTCAGGTTTGAGGCTGAATACATCTGTTTTGATATTAATGCTCAAAGGAATGAATGTAAGGTTGGTATTTTCTTGTTGGCTAACCATATTGGGGATGATGCCATCAATATGCTCATTCAACGAAGTAGGGCCATTAAATAGATATTTAAAATAAGATATCACATGTTCTGACAGATCCTTATCATTATCAATGATCTGATCCCCATTCATAATAATCGAAAGAGGTTTAGAAATCCTCCTAATTCGTTGTAAGGAATTGAATAATTTAGTATTCATGTCACCATCTTTTAACCATTTAGCTTTGAAAGTGTCTCTTTGAATAGGATCCTTCATATTCAAGAGGCCGTTGATTCTTGAGACAATCTCAGAGTACTCTTTGAGCCCATTGAGGAAATTGTTCACTGTATTTTGAACCTGCAAGTTCTGAAGAGAAACTTAAAGAGACAATATATCCTTATCAATATTGCTAAATTTTTCCTTACTCCAAATCTTCATAGATCTTTTGAGAATTTTGAATTTGGATAAGCAGGAAAAAACATCATGACTTGAATTTGAACAATTCCATGCATCTGCAACTAAAGAGGCACTATGAGGGTGATTGACCCAAGCTTTGTTGAATCTAAAGGGTAAAGGAGGTCTGAAATCCTTACAAGTAAGATTCAATAGAATTGGATGATGATCAGAGTTAACTCTAGGAAGTGTCATGCAAGAAATGGAGTCCCAATGATCAAGAGAGTAATCATTAACAAAATCCCTATCAATATTTCTAGCGACAACTCTATTCAAAAAATTCCCGTCGCAAGTGAATTTGGCCCCAACCAAGTTGATCTCATGCAAATCATTTCTATCAATGCAAGACTTGAACTCCCTAGAGGATATCGTATTGAATATTTCACCAATATTCTCATCAGGTTGAAAAATAGAGTTAAAGTCTCCAAGAATAATCCAAGGAGCAGAAATGACAGAATTAAGAACATTAATGTCTAACCACAATCTCCTCCGATCCTGATATCTAAAATTGGTATAAACCGAAGAGCAATAAAGTTGAATTTCAGATTTCTTGAAGGAACAAGTCACACTTTGTCCATTATAATCAACCAGAGATACATTAGTCAAGGATGAATGAGCAAGAAACCATAGGTTTTTTATTTCAAAAATGCAGATATTGAAATCAACAAGATGAAATCAAAAAGATACCAAGTTAGCAATATTAGGGGAAAACATCCTTTTGGGTTCAGAGATGCCAATAAGGAGAGGTTTGTGCTGAACAATGAGGGATTTAAGGGACCTCATTGTATTACTATTAGCTAAGCCTTGACAGTTCCAATACAGAGTATTCATTTAAACCTGATGTTGGGGTTAGAACCCCATTTTTTTGCCAAAGTATCCATGATTTTACTTGCCTTAGAGGGTCTCCCCACATTCCTTTTAGGACTTTGAGGGATCTTAGGATGAATGAGATCATCAATACCCCAAACATTGGGGTAAGCTTGTTCCTGGATTCCAGGTGGCACATCATCCCTGGAGGAGACATTGTGTCCTTCACTATGATGAATATAATTAGCAAAAATTGGGTTCTTAATCAGAGAATTGGAATGATTTAAAGGAAATGAAGGAAATGAAGGTTCATTCAGACCAGAAAATGCAGTGCTAGAACTCATGAAAATTCTAGAAGGAATAGTGCAACTGTTTACAGTAGCTAGAACATTACTGTTCCAAGCAGAAAACTGCTCTTTTGGACGAATCTTTGTTTGCAAAAACAGGTGGATTTGAAGTCTGCAAGTCCTCCTGAGAACTGGAAATCAATTCAGCATCTGAAATAGTAGCATAGTCCTGCCCAACTTCAGTCTCTGTGTGCAGGTATGTAGCAGTAGTTCCATCTTCTGTAATCTCCTGTAAAGATATCAAAAAATCAAGGATTTCCTGATGGAAGTCCAAAAGAAATTGGTTCTCAGATTCCTCATTCTGTAGGTAATAAACCAGGGTGAAAATATTAGTACAAAATTCAGAGAATAAGGGAAGATCCTCTATTGAAACACATTCTTGGTGAATATGAGCATATTAAAAATTCATTTCATCCTCCTCAACTTGTTCAGACCAAGAAATTCATTGGGATGAGGAAGAGGTAGGGTACTTTGATATAAAATCAGTTGAAGGAGCATGATTTTGATTCTTGACAGGAGGGGCTGTTGATTTGAGAATACCTTTTTTCTCAATAAAGAGAGCTTTGGTTTTTTTATTCTTGTTGACTTCATTCCAATCATAATCTTTGGTTTGGACCTTGTAATTTCTTTGAATCATCCTGAAATTAGATACACTATGCCCCACTATTTTGTAGACATCACAAAAATAGGGTACATTATCATATTCCAAACGAATCTCAGATTTAAAACCCTTAGAATTGAAGAAAATATAAGTGGGTCTCTAGATTTCCAAATTGATATCAACAAGTATTATAGCAAAAAAACCACTCTCACCATCTAAAGTGCGCTAATCCACCCTCATAGGAGTACCAATACATGATACAATGTTATTGAGGATTCTAGGATGCCAATACACCCAATTTAATCCATGCAACCTTACCAAGATCTGTTCATTGGATTGTTTGAGGTTGAAAGGATTAAAATTCACATCCCATTCTAATAATATTAGGATACCAGGTTTGAGTTGAAGGTTACCAAGATTACAAACCGAGTTCAAAGATTCAGAAGAATTAAAGACAATGTGAAAATATCCTTTTCCAATTGAAATAAGTTTCCAATCTCATATACTCTAGTAATGCGATATTCTGTTTTTGAGATCAGCAAAAGACCAAGGCTTATCACCCTTTGAGTAAATAATACGACCCCGTATGGAGAACTTACAAAGGTCTAGCCATTGTTGTAGAGCATTAGGATCCGCAATAACGAAGAATCCACCATTCTCTAACCTGGTGATGTTTGAGGATTTAGATGAATCCTCCTTTCTAGGAATTGAGGAACCATAAAGAACCTCCGTGAAGGATAGAGTTTTTCATTATGAGTGCCAATAAGTCCTGAGAGCCCGAGGGTTTGAGAATTTCCTTCGGTGCACAATTGTCTTTGAAGTAGAACTCCCATTCAGGACTAAAACATGCCATCTAGATTCAGGAATCAAGAATCTTCGAATCGACATTGACGCGAAGCAAAATTAGGGTTTTTCGCATTCAGAATCGCATTCATAATCGTCATCCTCTCATTATATCACATGTGATTATCTTGGAATTACCTATAAAATTACCAACACAGGAGACACTATAACCGGTGCCCCGAGCCACGTCACCATATTACCCCAAGCATGGATCCTCATATTTTAATGTCTAACAAGTAGTATAGGCCTGAAGAGAAACATGAGGAGTCTATACCTGCTTATTAGGGTGAAGGAAGGGATCAAGTAACATTAATAAATAAAATATCAAACATGAATTAATAATCAAATGACAACATTCAAAAATTGATAATAATATCAAAAATGAAACATGATTCAATGATAATATATATACAATACATGTTTAGTAGTAATATAATTGAAACTTATAAAAAAAGATCCCAAACACATACCCAAGTCCCAACCTGATACTGAAATCCCATGCTCCAACCAAACATCTCATGCTTGAACCAAACACCAAGACGACATCCTGAACGTGTAACTGAAAACAAGTAAAATATTAATGGAAGCCCAATTTTCATGGAAACCCAAGTAGTGTGTGAGAAAATCACAGTAGTCCACCACAAATTTTGTCTAATGCAATAACCAATAGGTAAAATAGTGTATGCAGGTAATCAAAGTGAAATAAGTTAACAAGAAACATGGGATGCATGGTTCACCATTTAAAAAGTTATCAAATAACAATATTCTCCTTCATTTATCTAGGGAAAAACAACCAACTAAACTAGCTTCGGTCACACCAAGAAACGTAATCCATGGCATAAGGGTTTACATACCTTTAATCATTGTGGGGACTCACTTAACAAATCTATTAATCCAATTTCATTGGAGCCTCAGTAAGGAAGTCAAACCATGTCCATTCATTTGGTAAGCATAGAGACATAGTCCAGCATCCCAAACCAAACCAACACATCGGTGGGCCTAGAACATCAGTTTCATCTAACCCAAATATGGATCCTTAGTCCATGAGTTAGGTGCATAGAGCCACAGTCCGACAAACCAACTCAAACAAAACATCTATGGGGCCTACATCACCAATATTTCCACAACAAACATGGATACTATATTCATAAGTTAGGCTCATAGAGTGTTATTATGACATCCCATGTCGTGAAACACATTGGTGGGGCATAGAGCATCAAACTATCCACCCAAACTATAAAGGCTCGGTCCATAAGATAGGTGTATAATGACTCAGTCTGACATCCTACGTCAAAAACCTTCCACTAATCCTTGTGATCATGCATCATTAACCTCATTAAATATTTACCATTAAAAACCATATCATATTAAACAAATATAAATTTATATAAAACACCCTTATTACATATTAAAAAATTGACCAAAAATGAAATTAGTACCATTTCATAAGACATGATAACATGAAAAAATAATTGTCATGGGTTCTATCCCACTAAACCATATATAATTTATATTATGATGGTCTCAAGTGACCATTAAAACCAAATAATGGCATAAAACTCAACTCAAAATACTGATATGAAATAATCTTGTAGTAGAACCTTTAAAACAAAAGAATTCCTATTTGAAAACTCAAACATGTCCCAGGACATTCATTTCCATTTTCAACCACAAAAGGGGCCTTTAAAATTATTTTTACCGAAACTGAACCATGCCGCATTTCAAATAATCATTTTAAATATACCATGAAACAACAATTTTTAAAACACATTGAGGTCAATTCCACCTTCTAAAACATATCCAATATACAAAATATAATTCAACATCATTGGAAACCATTAAAAAAATAAAAATACAAAATGAAAGATTAATATCATTTCAAAATCCTTCTAGGAATTTTCCAACAGCCTCCATTTTGATATTTCAATTTTTCCTTTAATCATGGACACATACCCATTTACAATTCATAACCCATTAACTTAATAATTATCCTATTTAAACGTTTACCAAATTTTTCACCATCCGTAAGGGTTTGTCATACCTTAAGGATTTCCATATGTTTGACTGCAAACATCAACAGACCCTATGGGGTCCGTAGAGGGTTTGACACCTCCATGTAAGGACCAATATCACTATCTCATCTCAAGAATGCCAAAAAAACAAGGAATTGAAATATGAAAACCACATAAACATATAAAACACCATGACTAGGTGAAAAAATTCAAGACTACTTACCTCATGTTTTTAGACAAACACTCACCCAAAAGAAACCCTAGATTCATACTAAATCATACTGAAACAATAATATGAACAAAACCTAAGAAAAACAATGGTTTAGAGCTTCAGAAGGAGATGAAACCACACGCAAATGATCTTCTAGAATGTAGTTGGAAACAAAGTAGAAGACTTACCTGGAGCATCAATTTATACTAAAAATCACTCTAAATGCAAATAAATTGAAGGAAAAACAACCATGGAGGAGGAGGGGGATACTAGTTTTTCACGATATGTATAAGGGGTTGAATGGGATGAAAAATTTAAGCACAAGAAGGAAAAATGGGGAATTCATACTTTCTAATGGTAGCACGGTTCAACTGCATGATTTGGATGCATGATATCCAGGGAGCACCTGTATACTTTTGGAAACTATGTAGTAACCATACACTAGCCTTTTTCTAGAAGGAGGTCTGGATGCTAGGTTTCCCTAGTCAAGAGAATTTTTAGTACTAATCATGCACCAACCATGTAATGCACTCTGTTTGGCCTCCTTCCTTCTCATTTTCATGTCCCAACCCCCAATGATACCCCTAAAACTTCCCATACACCTAATAATCACTTCATTAAGTAGAAAAAAGGATCTAAACCAAAATTAAAACAAATATTCACCTACATGAAAAGTTGGTATCTTACCCCACCTTATAAAGAATCATCTTTGAGATATAAATTATAACATAAACAAGAATCCAAGACCAATTTCCTGTCCACATGCCCACTTATCAACATTCATCCTCCAGGTTTTCTCCTAAATAAGGCCATGACATCACCAAACCAAGAACATAGAAATATTCCTACATCAACTTTTTTCCAAATTTGACCTAAAACCTTGAACTAGATGGTCCTAAAAAACACTTCAATCAAAAAAATATCATGACCAACATAAAAAAAAGATAAACTCAGGGGTAACATCACTGAACCACCACACAAGAGGATACTGACAATGAACTACAGTGTCCTAGGAGAGCCAATCGAAACACCTTCAGTCCAATCCTTTCTGTAACTCATGGACCAAATCGATTGGAACCATATCTAAAAATCAAGGCGCAAAACCTTGTCCCATATCCATACACAAAAAGAATATCCCAAGAATCAATTTCATATCATGTTATTGAATAGGTCAAAACCTGATCCAATGCATGTTACGAACAATGGATCACCATGATGACTCTTACCTAAGTCCATCCAATCCGAAACACCAATCATGTAATCAAATAACTACATACCTATACTGTTCTACCCACCATACACATTATATTACCATGACCCTCTTATGGTGGTTGGAACCACCAACCTCGAGACGGGACCAGAAAAACCTCAAATCAACTTCAAAAATTTACCCGATGTGGTTCCCAACTCATTGTGCCCAACCAACCATAAGAAAACCATCCCAATGTTGGCATCCACCCCTTCCATCCAAACCACCCATGAATGAATATTTATCCCCCATCCATTTATAGAATAAGAACAATGTGTCCTCCCTTAATTTTTCTTTTATTTTTGAAACACAATTTCTACAAAACATAAATCGCGAGGTTGCCTATAATTACCACATCCATTCCATTACCATACCATGTCGAACCATACCTGAATATATTGTCCCAAAAAACCCAAATAAAATTGTCCAGACTATACCCTATTCACCTGACTAGGGAGCCTTATCACTTAAGGAATACTACCATTATCTGACATACCTATCAGAGTCATTTCCTAAACCCCAGTGAAACTCTACCTTCAAGGTATTCAGTATATTAAAAAACATCATCATTTCCTACTTCACCCATATCCATTATGAACACATGCACTTATTCAATCTCAAACATTGACTAAGGATAAATAGGTTCTCCCTAAAAACCAATTTATATTTTTGAAATACACATAATATTTCAAAATATCCAACCAATCCCAATGGAAATTCTTAGAATGACATCCAAATTCAACCTGGCCTTTCCTAAGGAACCCTAATATACACCTCATAAGTTTCTTATTTAAACATTGATGACCTCAAATATAATCTTAATCCTGATCCACACAACCATGAATGTCTTACCACTCCCCACCTTATGAGTATCATTCTCACCATTTTACTCATGAAATTATGACCACCAAGTCTCAATCTTTGATATCAAGTCAAACCCTAATAAATGGATATTTTTGTCAAGATTCTAATATTCAAACAAAACAAACATAACCTTTTACTCATCCCCTGCACCGTAGAATGACACCCATGGTATTAATTGACATCTGATTCATCTTGAGGACCTCTCCCATAATGGTCTATGGTGTACTTCCCACAATCTTTCTCCACATATATGGCTCCATGTTAATAAAATCTATGATTCCCCATATCGAATAAAAACATTGTTAGGTATCTATGTTTAAAAACAAAAATCCATTAGCCTGGATGAGACACTGTCTTGATATTGGGAATGATCATAAATAACTAAGATTACTCTAATATGTCATAGATGAAATCATTAACAATATATCCCTTATACAATTCACTTCCTACACCAGTGAAACCTTATCCCACCAAAATTCATGGTATTATATTCCCACAAGAATCTCATTAACACCTTCACACCATTACTCTCGTGGGTGTACCGACTGGACTCACCTCAACATCACAAATCTCTACCAAACATTCATGATATAATGATTCATGTGGAGCTACTATCACCACACTTCTCGTGTCCTACCAACATGACCATATTAACTGATAAGATAAATAAAATGATCCATATCACTAATCCAACATCAATCGGTCTCTACCATTACCAGTGGTACCTACTGTGCATTTATAGGAAATGATAGCTGGTTATCTCTATCCACTTGTTCACCCATCCCAAATGACATCATGACATCCCAGAACTTGTACACATATGGAACTCTTCATATCCCTAGAGGTATTTCTCCTTAATACGATCACACACTGAACCCAACTATAGATCACATGAGTTACACCTAATCAAATCAAGGGATAAATGCCCAAATACTCATCTAACCACACATGATCATTCATCGACACAATTATTCTGATGGAATTTTTCTACATTCTCAATAAAACAACCCAAACATTCATATAACCATGTCAACTATGTGATCCCCCCCCCTCACCATGGGTGTTATTTCCATAAAAAAATTATTCATCCATGCTTTGGTCATCATTGTCTAATCTACCAAAAATCACCAGTGATTCCTCTATTATTCATCGTAAAATAGAAGGTCAGACAACTAATGTTCGAGCCTTTCAAATCCAAGATCAAAACTAACTACTAATTCTCATGTGCCTCCTTGAGAAGGATACAAATAAATAACCATTAAGTTTACCAAAAACATGATGGCACCCGCAATGCATCAATTTAATATTTTATGTAACGACCTTTGCCTCACCTTTTATGATACATTTAATAAAGTGACAACCTACCTTGAGGTTATCCCCAATTCCGAAAAACCAAAACTAGAAAACCAAAACTCAAGTCACATATATGAAACTAATGAATTTTCCACATATACTTATAGGAGAAACCCACAGTAGATATCACTCCTGTGCACCACTGTCCAAAACTCAAAATGTAAACATATGCCTTACATACCCAATAACACTAGAAACTTGAGAAAATCCTCTCATGGGTCACCCTTAAATATAAAATGATACAAAATACCTAATATGGAGTAACATATAAAAAAATATATAGGGTTTTAAACTAAGAGACACATAACAAACATCAAACTACTTCCTTCCCATAGGCAGTAGTCATTCCCCCATTCCAAAACACATTGTTTTTAACACTTAAAATAATCCAACTACTATAGGTTTTACACTAGGGATATGAAAAAAATTACATTAGCACCAAAATCAAAAGAACCAGTATACAATCAAACCACCACTGACATTAACATGATCCAAAAAACGCTACCATACTTAAATTATCTAAGAACCTCTCCAAACCCAAAGTCCATAGCACTACCGAGGGTAAAATATGTACATAAATTTTACTATACAAAAAAACCCACAAGGCCTTACTATCCATAACCATAGTTAAAAACTAGGGAACTCTCACTACCAAAGCCAGCCACACACGGATTCAATAACCATCACAAGGGATACTCACTCCTAGTGTCTCTATAGTTTCCACCATTTCTCAATTCCCTTCTTAATAAAACATTACCATTTAAAACCAATATTTCACATTTCCAAAATTACAATTTTCAAAACCCAAGGATTCACACAATCAAAAACATCTTTATTTATAACATGAAAAAAAATCTTTTAAAAAAAAATCATATTTCAAAAAATTTTCAATAAAAATAGTTTCAAATAATGATCATCATGCTTTAACCAAAATAAGAAAAGTACACTGCTGACAGATAAATCCAAATGAACCATTAATCATAAGAAAAATGCGGATGTAAAATCAATACTATGTTCCCTACATGACGCTAAAACCAAAAACCCATCTATTACTATATCATTCCAATTGATAAAACCATATAAATCAATAACATCTCATCCAAGGTCCCTAATTGTTTTGAAAATATCAACCAACTGCAATATCACAAAATATAATATCAATTAACACCCATGGAAGCTTGGTTTTCTCCTCATACGCAAGGATGTTGGAAACTTGTCCTAAGATAATTACCAATCCGGTATATGATCCTAGTCTCCAATATACCATGCCCAAAATAGTAAGTCAAAAGTAATCCTACTCTGATACCACTTTCTAAAGTCCCTGGATCAAGAGACACAATAACTAATGCCCCGAGCCAGGTCACCACAAAAACTCAAGATTTCCTACACATACACCATAGGATGATGACTAGTAACATTGGTCTGAAGAGAATCATGGGTGACTATACCTAAATATCATAGTGTATCCATAATAGAAGAAACATCACCAAATAAAATAACCAAGACGAACCATAAATGGATAACATATATAAACATATATTAATATCCAAAGGGAAACATGATACAATGAATATATGTATAATCAACATTTCAATAATACATACAAATGAAATTTCTATAACTAGAACCAAAAAGATTCCAAATGGAGACCCATTTCCCATCCTAGCCTAGATATCCCATGCTCCAACCAAATATCCCATGCATTAACCAAACACCTGGAACCTATCATAAACCCGTACCTAAAAAACATTGCATATTTTTTGGTTTCCAAGTTCGATGGAGGCCTAGAAATGGTGTGAGTACAACTCAGTAGGTCACCACCAATGGATTCTAAGAAAATAACCAGCTTTTATAATAGTGTATGTAGGTAATCAAAGTGAAATAAATGAACAAGGGACAAGAGAGGCATGTTTAACCCTTTATAAAATTATCAAATAACCATTTCACCTTCAATTATCTATGGTAAACCAACTAAATAAACTATATCAGGTCACACCTAGAAACAGAAGTCATTTCATTAGGTTTTACATACTTTTAATCATTATGAGGTGTTCACTACACAAATCAAATAATAAACATACCTCAGAGCCTATTTCAGGTAGTCAAACCCTATACATATGTATTGGAAGCAAAGAGCCTTAGTCCAACATCAAAAACACACAAAATACATTAATGTTAAAAGAAAATTGGTCTTTTTGAATCCAAATATAGAGCCATTGTCCATGATTTAGGCACATATAGCATATGTCTGACAACCCAACTCATATAACACATCATTGGGTCTTAGAGCTCAGTATAGAAACCCCAGACATAGTGCATTAGTCCATAATTTAGTTGAATAGCCCCTCATTACAAAATCCCAACTTGTAAAACCCATTGGTGGGGCCTAGGGAATTAGTTTATAAACCCAAAATGTGGAGCCTTAGTCTATAAGTTTGGTGCATATAGCCTTAATCTGACAACCTAACTCAACAACCTTACACTAAGCCATGTAAACATTATTCTTTAGGCACATGGCATATTTTCCATTAAAAACCATATCTCATTAAACATATATACCTTTATAAAAAACACCCACTAATTCCATATTAATAATTAAACCTCAAATAACATCAATTCCATTTCATAAACCTTGTTAAAATGACATCATTATTATCATGGGTTCTATCCCACTAACCCACATATCATTTTAATTAATATGGTCCCAACCAAACTATAAAACCAAATCATTATATAATTCAAAATTCAAAATACTCATTTCAAATCATCTTATATGCTCACCTTTAAATCATTGTTCCCCCTATTTGAAAAATCAATCAAGCTGGAAGACATACATTTACATTTACAACAACTAAATTGGGATTTGAAATTATTTAAAATAATATTTAACCATGAACTCATTTCAAATAAACATTTTAAATATATTAAAAAAATTATTGTTTTCAAAATAGTTTGAGGTTAACACCTCCTTTTAAAACATTACACACTTACAAAACATCATTATCCTTCCTTGGAAACAATAACGAGATCAAAATTCATAATAAAAAATTAAACCCATTTCAAAATCCATCTAGGAATTTCAAAAAAGAAACCATTGGTAAATTTAAATAATTCCATTAACCATGGACACAAACCAACTTACAATGAAAAACCCTTTCACTTGACCAATTATCATATTTTAACATTTACCAGTTTATTTCACCATTCATTATGATTTTGAATACAACACGGATAGCTCCAGTTCTGACATAAAATATGAACGGACCCAACACGTTCCTTCAAGGGATTTACACCTCAATATTATGCCCAAAATCACTTTCCTTACTCTAGAACAGAAAACATGGAAATGAAGAAAATTGGTACAATCACATACACTTATAAAAAATCCAGACTATGGTGAACATCTTAAATACCACTTACCACATGTTTTTAGACAACCACACATCCCAATGAAGTCCTTGATTTGAAAGGAATCATCCTCAACCACTATGATGAACAACACACTAGAAAATAATGGTTTAGTGTCTTAGAAGTATATAAATCCATAGACTAATCTAGTTCTATAAAAAAGAAGTAAATGGTGTTGAGGACTTACCCATAGCTTCAATTATCACTAAAAAACAAACCAAATGACAAATAATCAAATTAAAATCACCCATGGATGAGGAGGGGCTACTGGTTCATCACCCTATATGCAAGGGGTCGAATGAGATGAAATATTCGAGGAAGAAAAAATTGTGTCTAAGATGAAAAAAGGGAATGTCACGACCCGCCCTCGGGGTCCGTGCCGTGACTACCCCAAGCCCGCCTTCCATAGGCCAGGGGCTGGCGACTAGCACCAAGGCGTAAATCCCGGTAAAAAGGGAAGGCATTGCCTTTGTAAAGTAAACAAATACCACAGAGTAAGCAAGCGGAAAGTAAACACTAAGCAAAAGCAGAGTACAACTGGAAGTGCGGAAAAGAAAATGGGCCAGTATACAAACCCAAACTGAAAGTAAAGTACAACTCGAAAGGGAAAACAGCAACTGAAAAGTAAAAGCCGCTACACCGAGCTGTCCACCGGAAATCCCACCTGAAGGGTGGGTACAGATAGCTCCACTGCTCCACGGGTCCCGCCGTCCGCTCCGAGCACGTCCCGCCCAGTGGTCCACCTCCAGGTACCGTCCTGCTCTGCAAGCCTCAACTAAGATCAACGTTGTCCGTCGTCTGCAACCAACACAACGTAGTGCGGGCAAAGCTTGTGCAGGGGTGAGTATAAGCTACTCAGTAGGGACCCCGAGACCCCTGAAGGTCTCTCAAAATCCACAAAGGATAAACCACGAAGAAAGGTACAATCACGAAGTAACAACCGTCACTGCTTAGGTATATGCCCATACATATACCTAAGTCATCATTTTCAAATACGCTCTAACCTCCGAGCCCAAGTACCACTCAGTCCACGCAGGAAAGTAAACGTATTCCACACAGGAAAGAAAAACATAATCCACACAGGATTGCACAACAAAATCCACACAGGAAAGCAATAGGTTTCAGCTCACACAGGATTTTCATTATCAAAAACGTAACTGCTGAAGAGGCCCATCTCTGAAGTGTACAGTGTCCTGTCACGACTCTGAGATGCTGCTCACTAACCTAAGACTGCTGAGGTACTCCTCCTGTCGAGTACTGCGGGTCTGCTGCCAACTACCGGGCGCTCCGTCCGCTGAGGTTCTGCTGCCAAATACCGGGCGCTTCACCCAAATAGCCTACAGAGGTACTCCTCCAGTCGAGTACCGCGGGTCTGCTGCCAACTACCAGGCGCTCCGTCCGCCGTGGGTCTGCCGCCAATTACCGGGCGCTCCGTCCACTGGGCTAGTCGACTCACTCCAAGTCGAGTCGGTCGAGCAGTCTTCAGGTCTCAGCTGGCTACACGGTCTCCGTACTCCGTACGCTCGTCTCCAGTATCGCAGGTCTGCCTCTACAACAAAGCGAACCACCTCTATCGAGTAAAACAGAAGATTCAGCTCACACAAAAATACTTCTTCGGATGACGATAAAGATGATCATTGAACCATCTAAGTCGTCGGACCCACGAAGGATCGATAGGTACTAACCCCCGCTGTGACCTACACAGGATCAGACCCACACAGGATCGGGCCCACGCAGGACCTGTAGCACTGATCTACGTAGGATCGCTGAGTGCAGTAGTCGTCGACGTCGAATCCACACAGGATCTCTGTACTGTCGTCGTCGCAGTCACAGTAGCAGTAGAAGCAGTAGTAGTCACAGTAACAGTCGCAGCCAGCACTAGGGTTCCCGCACACAGCAAGCTCGTTTGGAGGGTCCGCTCCACGAGCCGAGAGGCTGATACATCAACTGTCACAAGACCAGAGTTGATGTATCCAAAAGTTCCGTATCGACAACAGGAACTCAACTCAACAGACGGCGCGTCGATCGGACGCCCAGTCTGAGAGTTATTGGCATTTTCGTCCCCGGGGCCCGGTTGGTTTTTAAGGAAAAACCAACCCGACCGTACTCCACCTGCGTCCAAACCTCGGTCGGAGTATGCCAAAAGATCCGCCTCTCTAAGAGGAACACAAAAAAGCTGACGGTACGTCAATCGGACGTCCGTAGCTCAATATATGAGTGTTCCCGCTCCGAAGGCCCGGTTGGTTTCGTGAACGAACCAACTCGGCCGAACTCAAAGTAATCCGAAACCTTGAGTGCGATATACCGAAACGACCGTCTCGATCCAAGGATCGCGTTGCCGCAGACGGTTCGTCAATCGGAGGTCCATGGCTCATTTTATAGCCAAAAGACCGAAACTGATTCGAAACGGGGGGGTCCGGGTCCGGGCCGACCTGGCGGCGCGGCGGCCTGGCGGAGGCGCGGCGGCCTGGCGCCGCGGCGCGGCGGCCTGGCGGTGGCGCGCCGGCCTGGCGGAGGCGCGGCGGCCTGGCGCCGCACGGAGGCAGCGCGGGGGGAATCAATTCCCCCGCTTGTTTGGAAGGCGGCGCGGCTTTTTAGCCGCGCCTGTTTGCAAAACCGCCCCCCCCAACGTGGGGGGCTTGATTGGCAGGAAACGGGGGGCCGCCTGCCCCCCCTCAAGGGAACCGCCCCCCCTCATAAAGAGGGGGGTTTTGTGCGCTGGCCGGGGGATTAATTTCCCCCGGTTTAATTCCATCCTGCCGGCCAGCTGGCCAGCCGGTTTTCTCCAACGGGACCGGAAAAATCCGGTCCCCTCTTCGGCTTTCGACGCCGGCGGCCCGGCTGCCGGTCTTCTCAATTCGCCGCGGCCCGGAACCGGCCGCGGTGTTCGTCATCCAGCGCGGTGCGACGGCACCGCGCCCCTCCGCCGCACCTCGATTTCTTTCAACGCGGCGCGACGGTGTCACGTTCTTGATGTTTCTTCCACGACGCGGCGCGACGGCGCCGCGCAAAAGATTTAAGCGAATATTCGCGTGGTGCGACGGCACCATGCCCCTTGATTCATCCGCAAAATAAACACCAAGAACGAAGGAGGGGGTTCGGCCGTGTTCATGCGGTCTGGCCCCCTCACGTTAAAACACAACTTAAAATATTCAGTTGCCTCACGTTTAGACATGCTAAATCCACGATCAATAATGGAATAATTAATCAAATAAAACAACAACCCCTACCTCAGGTATAAGTTCGAGGATTTGTCAACGCCCGCGGAAGACAACGTCGCAAAGTTCGGGCGTCGCGGTCTTCGTCCGTCAAATCCGTTGACGAAGAGATGCGTCCGAAGTGATACGTCGATGGTGAAACTTCTTATGTCGACGAAGGGAATCCGAGGAGGAAGCGGTGTTCCCTCTCGTTGACACCGAAGACGAAGAAGAGCGGAGCGGCGTTCTTCATCGGAACTTGAGCGTTCTTCGTCAAGTTGAAGAAGAAGAAGAAAAACTCCCAAAAGCTCTCAAGATGGCCAAAGTGTTCTAACCCAAAAAAAAAAATAAGAGCTTATTTTATTTACAAACCTAACAAAAGAATTTCAAAGGTTTGAATTTCAAAAAGATCAACTCCAAAATTAAAAAAAACTCAAGTCATTAAAGAGGGGTTAAGGGAGTTGGGAGAAGATGAAAGGTTGGGAGCTTCGTGTGGGCCCCACCACACTTAATCCTCCCAAGGGAGGTTAAGTGGATGTGGGTCCCACTTCCAACCCCCTTTGGTAGGATTTATCAAGTTAAAGTAAAATTTGTTCTTCACAAATTTTATTTAACTTAAACTAAAAACCCAAAAACTAACTTTCGTCTCGCAACAAACGTAACTTCCGAAAAGGTCTCTTTAAGCGAATATCGGTGCTGCGAGTTCATCGGTGCTCTCAGATTTCAATTCCGAGCACCGGATCAAAAGTTAGGAATTCCCGCTCGTTCGTTCACTGAACGTACCCGAGCCAAACTTCGGAAATTGATTCCGGGCACTCCGGGCCTCGGAATCAGGTGCCGCCTGAAACCGCGCTCTTGTAAAATTCTAAAGAAAATTAAGAAAAAAATTCCCTTGAATTTTACGGGTCTTTACAGGGAAATTATAACTTTTTATTTGATTCATGGTTGGGAAAAAATTGTTCCAACAATGTGTATTCTTATTAATAATAGGGGCCAAGATTCACGGTCTCCTAGGATCCCCATTAAATTTGGAAAACCATGTGGTGAACATGCACCAGACTATGTCTAAGAGGAGGTATGGCATCACAGTTTCTCTAAATGATTTCACGGTTAGTAAAAACTGAGTTTTGCACAATGTTTTCCCCCCTTCATTATCCTTTTTGTGTCTTGAACCCTTAGGAAAACCCAAAACACCACATACGCTCAAGGAACATTTCATTAACAATAATAATGGTGTTTAACCAAATATTAAACAACTACATACCTCCACACAAGGTCCGGACCTTACATGACCATTCAATTTTGTAATAAATATTCAACTGAGGTCTATGATATAATAAACCTATCATATGGGTAGACACATCCTCTCTTGTTTAATATAATCCATCCATTTGATTAATATCACATATAATAATTTTATAGTAATCGAAATTTTTAAATTTATTTAGATATATATCAATATATGAAACTTCACATGTAGTGATACTATTTTATTACCTCTCGTCAAAGGATCCATTTCCTATGTTCAATTTAGAAACACCATTTACACAGACACACATGTATGTAAATACATGTGGTTTACTTTAAGAAGGTAAATTTGGATACATGTTTTCAATCATGTATACCATAAGAAATCAATTGTATCTCTATACATGTGATCATATACTTTTTAATATTTTCATAGAATCAAAACCCAACATGACAATCATTAATAAATTACAATCTTTTAATACATATATTCCAAGGGGTTATTATCATATCATTACCATTTTATATAATAAATATAAATCCATGATAACCAATATCTATTAATTTAAATTTCATTATGTAAAATATCCATAGGCCAATAATTATTGAAATAATTTTGGAAACAAACACTAATAATCACCCACTTTCCCTAAATATAGTAATCCATTTATCTAATATCAGGAAAGATGGTGTAGAATTCATGATTTTGTTACATTATGGGATTTATTTGGGGCATTTCTGATGATGACCTCTTGTGCCCAATGGTTGATTGTAAGCAGTTGAATTGTGTACAATCACTTACGTCTAGTACAATATCATCGAATAGTCTCTAACAAGTTTGGTTTATGGAGTCAAAAATGAAAAATCACTCTTATATCTGAAATGTCTCATGGTCATACATTCCAAAATAAGGTTTTCATTGGGGAACATAGAAACAACACTTAAGCATTTATATTGGTCGAGTGGATGGGATGTTGGTCTCATCAAAACTTTTTGGGGAACTATTTCTTATTCTGGGACTGTATTATAATTTTTGATATGTTTAGAAATCCTTGGTTAATTCCCATGTTTGTATAGTATTGATTAACCTAAGGAAAAAATTTATTATTAACACACATTGGTTCCGAATAATCTATATGTATCTAAGGTTCTCTATATATGGGAATATCATTATGTATATGAGGTTCGCTATCCATGGTACCCTTTTTATGAACAGATCAATGAATTGTTGGTTTTATTATTAGGATGACATTGGTTTTAACACAATGGGTAAGGTGATCTATAGTTTTTTTGTCATCAATGAATACAAAATTTGTTTTTATGTCATGATCGAACTCATAAGGCAAGTCTCCTATGTATCTTCAGGAGAAGAATATAAACCCACGTAGTTCAGTGACACTTTTTAGGGAACATCACCTTATAATTCTATATGGTGAGGACCCGAACATGTAGTTTAACATTATAAAGAAATGAAATTCAAGAGAATGGTTCCTGTTCAAAGAGGATGTGGGGCATACACTAATGTGGCCCAATATACCCTAAAGAGATGTGGTCTCCTGTTAGAATATGACCAAACTAGGGATGTGGATCGAAGAACATTTTGGTGGATTCGGGTGTTAGGTTTAGACATTAAGGATGATATTTATGTTTCTTAGTGAGTTGGGAATATAATACAATGAGTTTTGGATAGTGTTGGGTATTATACATTGGAGATGCCCATTTAATGGGGTATTATCCGGGCACCCACATGGAAGCAACCTGTTTGGATTGAAGTTGAGGATGAAATCTATGGAGAAGTCCCATATATTTGGTTGTGGATTGTACTCATACTAAATGGGATTTCCATTTTCATTTGGTTGGGGATTACACATGGAAGAAACCTATTTGAGGCATGGTTTGGGGATTACATCTTATGCATAATGACCATATAATATATGTTTAGGATCATTCATAGGTTATGATCCCCACTAACCTATAATATAATGTTAGTCATGCTCGGAGTGAGAAACAAGAAGAAGTAGTGGATATGAAGATCACATGATCCAATTTTAGTACGACTAGATGAGGTGATGAAGCCCAAGGGGGGTGGGAGAGGGTGTTAAGGGTGCATGTTTCCCCATTTTATTATGGTATCCAAGATTTTCATATCTAGTGATATATCCTACTATAGAATAGAATGAGGAGAAGAGTAGAGAAGGCGTCACATACTATAAGAAAGGATATGGGATTATTCAATGAGGGATGCTCTAAAATTGGTTTTGGTGGAAGTATATCATTCCATATCAAAGGTAAATGTACGTATGATCCTTTACCTTATTTCTCGTAATGGGTAGGATCATGTGAGAACCCCAAGGTCAAAACCTACATTACCATGAGAATTTAAACTCGAGATCATTCCTAGGTTCCTCCTTACTTGTGATGTCACACACATTACTCTACTTACCATGCATATGTAAACCTGAGTGGGCACGCTGATATTCCTGATGTCCTAATCATATGTGTCAGGAAGCTTGGTAAGAGGCCTTATCGTGATGTCATTGTACTAGATTGTGGAGGGTCCAATATGATGATTGATGACATGACATAAGGGGGTTATGTGAGGTGGAGAGTATAATACACTATGATACCCCATTCCACATAGCATATTTTTAGGTTGGAAGAGATTTCCTCTACCATGCATGTTTCTACATGGACCTATGTTTTACTAACAAAGGATGTTACTACACATGATAGAGTTATGTCTATTTAGTGTGTTTCCATGTGTGGTTGAGTTCCTCTCACAAAATGTTTTTATATATGGGGTAGGGTTCCACCCGGATAACATCTTTTTATAAGGGTTTCATTTACAGAAAGAGGCCATTGATTTATGCCATGTGGTATGGTGTCCTCAAAGGGGGTTGTAGTTCCCAAATTGTTTGAATATTGAATATTTTATACTGAATTTTATGACTATGCTTTTTACTACCTAGTAAATGTCATAGAGGATTCAATTTTTTCATTTCCGTGTCTGTTGTCTCATTAGGGTCTCTTTCCTTTGGTCCCCCTCAAGGTATTTTTATAGAAGAGTATATTAACTGGTTACTGGAAAGGCCTTTCATCAATGGTAGTTGTTGAGGATTCTTTTTTAGGATCATTAGGATAATTCCCCAAATCATTAATGACTTAGTCAGTGGGAAGAGGTCATTCAAATAGGGACCCATCATTTTCAAGGATGAAAATAAAAAAACAGCCTTGTAAATAAATTGGTTTCATTTTTGAGGGTCGGAGACAGCACCACATCCTGTAAGTTTTTTAGTTCCTTGGAATGGTAATTAAAAAGGAATAAAAATACCATCCATCCCCAAAAAAATAATGTGGTATAATTCAAGGAAGTTTGCGGTTCGTCTAGTCCAACAATCGGTTTTGTTTGTTGGGTAATTAACTGAGCGACGAAACACCATGCAGAGCAGTATACTACAAAGAGAATTTGTCTTCATGGGATCAATCAATCATTCATGGCTTCACCCCTTTGAATATTTTCATCATGTTGTTCTTAATATTTTTTATTTTCCTTTTATATGGTTATGAGATCCTCCTCTTCTCGCATGTAGAATATCCGGGACCCAACAAATCCCCCCATTAGAAAGGGTTCTGATCAATATGAAGAGGAGGATATTTTGTTATAGATAGTGGTAATATTTTTAATTTATTTTTTGTAGACAAGTGGATCCACAAGAGGAATCCACATTTATAAATAGGTGGTCTATATCATTTGACATTTACCATATTTCTTAGTGAATTGAGCACTCTACAAACTCCCTCAGCAGCCTCCAATTTTCAAATACCATTTCATTTGATGTCGAAATTTCTACATACTAAAGTTCATCACCCTCAAACTAAAAATCTCAATCCTGAATGGTAATTATTTATCTTCCATATAGACAATGGATACTATGAGGGTGGATTATTTTGTGGATCATTGATTTCTGGAAAATCCATTGCAGGACAATATCTCAGGAACTAGTAGTTCTCGGATGAATGCCTTAGCGAATTAATGCTTCGTAGGTGCGTGCCTCATGTGTTATAACATCAAGAGCCTGCGATTTTCAATGTGATGGTTTATGGGATAATTACTACACAAACTTTTAGTTTCTGGAAATATTCTTTCACAAGGTAATGGTTTGTGGGTCTTCATACTTGTTCACTTTTGTAAAACGTAATTCCTTTACATCTATTTTTTCATGAAGATAAGAGGATATACCATTCATAAGAAGCTTGTACCACTACTTATACAACTATCTTGTATGATGATGATATGAGGAGGGTTATGGTCAATTTTGTTGACATAAAATCATTGTCAACCCGCTTCATCAGCTGCTAGTGGGACTTCTTAGTACCAATTAAAGTTGGTATCCCGATTATACATGCTTCCTATTTTTGGATTCAGGCTACTATATGATGTATGGATCCCAAAACCATACCCAAAAAATCATTATGGACCCTATATAATTGAAAATATAAATATTCACTCATTGAACATTTCAGCGATGGGGTCATTTATCTTGGTAACCCAAAATGTAGGGTGTCTTTTAAACTCTACTACTATGTCAATGGAGGGAACCGTGTGAGATCCAATTGAAAAATATTATTGTTATCATAAATTATATGCAAGGCCTCAAAATACCATCAACATGGGTGGTCATTGAAAACTGACCTTCTCCTTGGGGGTTCATTCATCATGGACTGGGTGTGGTATTTTTGGGTCCACCAGATATGTGAGGAATATTAAGTCGTGTTTCAGGATGTGGGGCTATAAAAGGTAGAGTGGGTATCAAAGAACTTATCTCATGGATACCAAATTTTTTTTTGAAACTAATAAAAATGTGTATTTAGGAATCCAACCCCTTCCACATAGTGCATGTGGTGGTCAATATTAGTATCTGGGAGGTACATTTGATTTCATAGGTTCACATCATATGTGAGATGTAATATGAATTTATTCCACCCTTTTTTGGACCGGGAGGATGTGGAGAGGATCCCCTATTTTCATGAAGTTTATTGAAAAGGTTAAAATCAATTTGAAGAGTGAATCTCACCCAATGTAGGTCTTATGATATTATTATTGGATTAATGACTTTGAAACATTTAGTGGAAGGATACATGTGCACAAAGGCTGAGGACTTACCCAACTATTGAGACCTAGAGGCATATCAGTGCTCACGGATCAATTCTTGAAGTTGGATGATTCAATGAGTGGGGCCAGAATATCCTTCATAATGAACACCAACTATATTTATTGGAATCCATTATTGATATGTTTCGTAGTGGATAGCATATTATGGTGCAATATTCTAGAACTATGGTCAGTTTCACGACATTCATGATTGCGGAAAAATCTACAACTTAGAGGTTAATTAACCATGTTGTTTTAGTTTTGGAATGGATTTACATCTTGGTGAGGTGAATAAGTGAGGGGAGGACACTATACTAGCTAGTGGGTCCCTTTTATGTTATTTGGGGATGTGTATCATCCAAAATTATAGGTTAATGATATATCAACACTTAGTAGATCCCAAAACTACCATCTGTATATACCTCAAAATCATAAGTGGGGTCATGCCATTTGAATAGATCGAGGGGGGAATGATGGATCTAATCAACTACCATGTCCATTTCACCAATGATACCAATGATCCCACATATCGTACTTCGATGAATGATGGATTTGGGGACCTTTACATGATCGGATATCTTATCTCTCTAAATGAATGTATCTTGGTTTATAGGATCGACATGGATCTTATCTATATAAGGGTATACACAATATAGTTTATCACATCAATTAAACTATATTAAGATGAGGTTTCATCCAACCATCATCAATGAATTATAGTATAATAACTTAATGGTAGCTAAAAAAATCTTGGTTATGTTCACTTGGGAGGACACACAATGACAGATCAAGCATCCAACATCCATGGGTTTCCATCCCACACTTACTAGATCGAATGATGATGTTTGGAACCAATCAAAATAAAAATAAAAACTGGAAAAAGTAGTTCCTATTGTCAAGGCCTATAAAGAAATTATGTCTAGGGAGAAATTGAATAAAACAGTTGAGAAATATCAGCTCGAAAAGAATCTACATAAATATATTGTTACTCAACCTTAATTGAAGTTGTAGAGAGACTAGTGTTCAACCATCCATGTTGAAAGAACTACTCCTCCAACTCAATAATCCATCCCCAATGATTTTGCATGTCAATAGCTAGGAGAAAATTGGTTTATCTAAGAAGAACCCATATAAGTTGATCACTGTGGTTCATCTTATAGGAGAATGAGGTCACATTAAGAGAATACATCTATATGTCAGTTCCTGACACTGTCTCTTATGATGAATATCCTGAGATGGTTAAATCCCATATTCAGTAGTTTTTTTCATGAATCCATTTCTTGCTGAACCAACATATATATTCTTAGAAAGTTATTTCCATGGTGAGTTCTAATATTATTTGAGATAATAAGGATAATAACCATGTATTTTGGGATGTTGATTAAATGAATACCCCTACTAAAACTAGGTATTTGGAAATTCCTCATTCCCATCAAAGGTCTCATAAGCATTGACCCCCATAGGGTTCTAGGGTAGATAAGGTTCCCAAAATTCAAATGTAGCTATTTTAACCCACCCCACTTCATAGAGAAAATATTATAGAACTACCTATTCCTATCACTGTGGCCTTAAAAAATACTTGGAGAGAATGGGACACCCTATAGGAAAGTGAATCTACCAATGATATTTGGAAAATGATTCATGAAGTCCCCCATGAGATAGTGGGATTTTGAATGGTCACTTACCCCAAATAGATCTCTACTTGATAAAACCATTGTGAGGTGGCCATATATTAAGATGAAATGGACATCACCAAATACTCATACACGGGTAGTACTTATTGGTTTGATCGAGTTGAGAATATGTTGGTGATCATGATGGGGAAAGATATCACCGACGAAGTAGAATTTTTTGTACTATCTTATCATCCTATTATGATCATGATCTTTTCCCCATATTATTAGTCTTGGAGGTTCCTAGGGAGATTCGAGAAACAATCACTTCCCTAGAGTACACCTCACGACAAACCACGTAGGAGATAATATCTCTCTAGGTGTGGGAGTCGATGGAGAGTGATCCACCAGAACATGGGATTATATGGAGGAAGTACGTTCAGATCCTAACAGAGCCTTTCCAACTCTGGACCCACTATTTATTCTTTTTAGGGGATCATTGATGTGTCACACCATGTGGCACTAACAACCTTCATAGGTAACTATATATCTAAATTTAGGGATAACAGGTGACTATCACGTTTCATAAATTTTTTTATGTTATGTTCCTTCATTTGGTGACTAATTGTCCAACCCAAGAATGGGTGTGGGTCTGATGAGTAACCATGAAGTAGTCCCCCTGGGTCTTATAACATAAGCTTAATTAGAGATACATGTAATATTGTTGGTGGTTGTAACTGAGTATGATATAGAAACAATTATGACTGAGGCTATTTGGGGGATCCCAAACCCTAGGGGTAAACTTTTCAGGATCAATCAACCTCTATCCTAGTAGTGGGAGGTACTTCAGAGGTTGAATATCCATCTTAGCATATTTATATTGATTCTACTAAGATAAATTTGATGACTCTACTGGTAGTCACTAACCTGGATGGGGAACCAATGACAATCAAATACATCAGGGAGATTCCAATCCCTATAAGGATGACCATTCTAGATAAAATGACTTATACCATTAAAGATGGTGTGTCTTAAGTGGTCAATGTTCTGACAGATCATATCAATCATTCCATTATAGGATGTACAACCATGATAGAGGGAGTGATACAAGCTTGATTAGAATTATAACTAGCTATCATACCTAGATCAGTTATGATTATTCATGTGAGTATAGTATCGGGGAGAGACCTTCTATATATTTTTGACCCGGTATATCCTGATTTTTCACCACGGATATCTCTAGAAGAAATTGATGAAAATTTGAAAACTGAAGATGCAAAATGCACTTTTACAAGTAATTTTTAAACATTCGTGACTAGGGATGTCAATCCCCTGAAAAACGGAGGCGAGTTCTTTTCCCTTCCAACCATTCCATTTTATTTTCAGATCTAGGTGTTAAATTTTTCAAAATTTTTATTTGAGAATTACAACCACATGTTTTCAAAGCTGTAGCCGATGCTTTGATCTTCCCATCTATTGATACTATAGGGTATGCAACTATTTTGGGATCCAGCAACACCGATGATTATAAATCAAGACCCTTTCTAGTGGTGAATATTATAAAATATGTATTTCCATACAAGAGTGATTATAAGGTGGTCCAGGAGTCTATATATGGCCTTCATGCTTTCCATTGAAAAATATGGATAGATATATGGAATTTAATTTCTCATACTCCTGTAGAAAACATGCTGTAATTTTTTAAAAAAATTGGCTTTCTATTTTATATTCATAGGTTTGTGGGGTTGGAATATCATGTTATCCATGATATAGTGAAGAAGTTTATTAATTCATGGTAGAATGATAAAATTATCCACTCTCATATCTCAAATATAGTTCCCATGTCTCGTCTTTCCAAATTTAGGAGGATCATTGTTAATGAAGTTGTTAATAATAATAGAATGACTGTGAGGTGACAATGGAAAATCATTGAGAAAAGGACCTCATAAGAAAAGTTTTTTCCTAATGTGGTGATGCTTAGTTAGGAACAAGAGGAACTCAATAAAGGGTTGGATCCCACCATGTAATCATTTGGTAAAGTAAAATGGTTTTCAGAGGAGTAGTAAAAGGCAACATTGGATGCGGATAAGAAGGTAGAGGCATTGTGGGCTGGTGCAGATACTGAGACTAAAATTTTTTTTGAGCACCACCGAGCCATTGAGGATAGACCAAACACTACTCCAACATTGTGAAACTACCAAGAAGGATATGTAATCATATAATCCTATTTATATGAAGAGACTCTATGATGTGGATGATCCTTAATTCTCATTTATAAAATACATGACTGATTTCTTTCTCTCTAATTCATATATTTTAACTTTTCCTATAATATCCACCAATTGAAATTTGAAATATAATGTGAAAGATAACCTCTCAGTTTAATTGAATAATTTCATAACTGAATATCAATTATAATAAACATATTTGATAACCAAACATACATGATCATGTATTGCACTAGTTTTTTCCTAATCTAAGGTTTACAATGGGCATAGTTTTGACTATTTCTAGGTTCACATATAATACCCTACAAACTTTTTACCTTTTTTGTTATCCCCATAATTGTTTCCTAATTCCATGGTGGTGCATGATTTGAGGGAAAATTTTGATATTTTCTTAGGCCACCCTCTATGTGTTTTGACCTAATAGGAATAGTGTGTCTTTTCTTTGATTTATCAAATTTTACTAAACCATGGAAAGAATATGTTTATTGAGCTCGAACATGATTTTTTCCAAGGATCCATTTTTAGGTTCTACACATGGTGAGTTTTTGTATCTTTAAAATGTTACATTAATGTCTTGAAAACTAGACTAGTGCAACTTGTATTATATATTGAATACCGTTGATTATGAATTATGATGTGAGGTCCCCAATATGGCTTACTCATTGATAATTTCTCAATAAGAATGATTTTTACTAACCCATGTTTTGTGATTTATAAATATGAGACATGGTATGAGGAATATAGGTGAGGGGCAACCATTAGAACGGTATCTAGAATGATGTTTTTAGGGTCTACCGAGGTAGGAAAATCCTCTCATGGGGATGAATGTGCGTTTTTTGACATGTAATTTTTTTGGAATCATAGGAAGTGTCATTTTGGGTATATTGTGAAATGGAAAAAAAGATTTCCTCAGAACACTGACCTTCTATTTCCAATGGCTGATTAATTTGTTAAAATTCTAATTTATCTAGACCATAAAGGGAGATATATCATGTAAATAATGTATGAAAAACGACAAAGGAATTGCGCCAGATTTGGCTGTGAATTAGAAACCACTCTAATATATATTTATCTAGTGTAAAGGATGTTTAAAATATAGTTATATAGCTTGGTCTTGTTTAATACCATGAAATTAAGACATGGACAATAAAATGTAATGGCTTATGGGGTGGATGTTTGAGGGATATGGTTCATAGTCACTTACATTGACTGAGGGATAACTGATTTTTCCTTTTCATGGTAACCTATCAAAGAATGTTGTATCATCATCATACATGAAGGTAGTAAGTTTTTAAGAGGTAATCTAGAGGGTTTTGGATTATCCGTAGTGAGGCACATCATAAACACTATTGGGGTGTATAGATATTGGAGAAGCTTCTCATTAAAATGAATTTAACTTTGATTGGTAGGAAATTTTTTTTGGAAACTTATGCAGAGGCATCTATGGAATATTATTCATAGTCAAAAAAATTTCCTTATGAAATTTAACGTCCATTTTTATGGCCCACAAGGTTTATGGGGATTTATAAAATTCAATACATATAATTTGGTTTGTGATAGAAGTGTTCCTAAATATGAAAGGAGCATTTTATTTCAAAATTTTCTTGGAATAGGTAGAAATGACTTCCTTACACATATATGAACCTTATGTAGTAAGTATTTTCTTTGATATTTCTATTTTTGAGATGTGAATACTAGATTTCACTATTAATCTAGTTAGAACATGAATGATCCATATATACTTCAAGGAGGGAAACTTCTTGTGCAAGTATGACTCACACACAAAATGAAAAGGGTGATGAATTTTTACCTCATTAATTGACTCAATATTGAGGTTTTAGGTGTCACTACATATCCTATGATAACAATAATCTTACCAAAACATCTTCATGGAAGGTTTTCCCATGCATCAATTGAACTCTTGTGTGGGGTGAATGGAATTTTATTTTGAATACGAGCTCACTATAATGTGGGTGAGGCTCATATTAGACTATCCTATGTAGATAAAGTTCCCATATATGAGTTTTGGGGATATTTTTTGTTGTGTAAAAAACATTTTATAGGAATTGAGTGTCTATATGTATCACATCAATCCATGAATTAGGATGTTTGTAGTTCTTATAGGGTTCCCTAAATATGTCTGACCCATGCAATCAGAAAAATATATATTTTTACTTTCTTTGCAATTGGACCCAGGATCTACTCATTTGTCACTAATAATCATATGGTGGTAGGAATCAATCCATATGTAGTTCATGAAATCATGAATTTTAGTTTGATGTAATTAGGATATCAGTTAACTAGTTTAATGTCTTGAGATGAGGATGACATGGGGTATTTTAGTTTTAAGTCATACGGATTGGACCATATTTCATGGAAACAATGAGTAATAGGAGTATCACTAGGCTAGGATGTTATAACATGCCTTGAAAATTATTGGAGAAAGAATGTGAACACCATAATTCAAGGGGTTCTCATATTAGGATAAATTATATGGGGAATGGATTCCATTAGGGCGTTATTGGTTGAAAAAAACTCCCCAAAGATGAACTTTTCTTTGGTTGAAATGCCTTTATTTGTGGGAAACTTATGAATATCCAACTAGGGAATATTCTAAATTACCCGAAAATGGTGTCTGTTGGAAAATTACCCCCATTTATGATGGATGTGAAGGTTCATAGAGACCGTAAATTGCCCAGTGAAAGGAGTATGATGAATGGAAGAAACATGTCTGGGTACCTAAGAATCATTTATACCATTATTATCTATTGAGTGTGAGATTACCTATAAAAAGCTCACTCTTATTTCGGGGGTCCATATCCATTTCCATGATTGATCACTGAATAAGGAACCTAAAACAAAGATCTTCGGGATATATGTTTGTTTCTATATAAGAGGTAGGGTCAATGTTTTTCTTTTATATAACTTTTGGATATGACTAGGAAATAGGTCCCACATATTACTACATATCTCATCCAATGAGAATCACGCCACATGTATCTATTGAGGTCATTTAATTTTGACATCATACCGTTATAATATTAGCCTAGCAGTTGTTTTCCATATGGTAAATAAGATAGTCGATCGATGTGAATGAAGATGGATATTGTGGATCCATGCTATCTTATTCCATGTGGTATGTATGTTTTCCTTGAATTTTAATTTCATTAGGTAATGAAAATGGTTTTTTCTTTTAAGGTATTTCCATGATGATCATGGAAAACTTGATGTTGACTGATACTTCTAGGTAATGGAGGGAATACCCTGCCAAAAATCCTAAGCCAACATGAGCTATGATTAGTGTGACATGAAAGGCGTTTAAAGGGTTTTTTATTTCTGATATAGGTGATAAAAATATGAGATAAGAAATTTTGAAATTTTAGCATCAATGCCAGGATGTAAAATTACAGAATGGCTATGTATCTCTTCAAAATAAGAAAAAAACCAATGTGTAGTTATTAAAATGGGTTCCCTATCAGATCTAACATATACATATGGGGGAGTTATTTTTTTACCCATGGTCAATACTAATACATATATTGGAGATTCATGTGTCACTATATATCACTTGATTGTAGGAATCAAGTTACACGTAGTTTTGGAACCCTATGCATTTTAATGTCACACAGTAAGAGTGTAAGAGACCCTATGTGAAATTGGGGGAATATTGTAGCTAGACCAAAAGACATATATTTGGGTCACTATGTATCATGCATAGATAGGAATTATGCCATACGTAGTTCTCGATGTTCTTCCTTGCACATATCTGACTCATGTACATGGAGGGGACATTTTATTTAAAATAGACCTGTTAATAGAATCTTCTTTGGAGTCCCATGTACTTATTTAGATTGTATTTTGGGGAGGGGGAATTTGTTGTATTTCATGACTGGGCCCAAGACATGAGGTCTGGGTGCCTCTATGTTTCCCATAGAATAAGAATCAATACATATATAGTTCTTGATAAAAGTTATCTATACAGGTTTGACCCATACGTAGGGAAGATGGAATTTTTTTATCAAGTTGTCAGACCATGATGTAGTTTAACATCATGAAAATAGGAAATGTGACAATATTTTTAACATTATGCGCAACACACCAGGCTTCCATAGTACGTTTTTCTTTGAATAAATCAATAGCGTGCGATGTAAGTAACACCGAGTTCAAGGGTACCATGAACTACCAAACCAGCCATTTAAAAAGAAGTTATTAATAATAAAAATAGTATTTTTTATTATATATATATTCCATATAATTTTAAAATTCTTGTTTTGTATTTCGTAACTATAATATAAGGACAAATTGAAATTTTCAAATAAAAGAAGTACATTTTTTAAATGCAGTTTTTTTGCCTTTTAGTGATGAAATTTTTCTATATAAAATATTTGACACTTTTATATTTTAAATTTTATTAAATAAATTTTTATTTAGAAGTGGGACATAAAAATTTTGTTTGGATAAATTTTGGGTACTTTTCTGATAACTTTTATATTTTTATGAATAGTGAAAACACTTAATTTTTATTAAAAACAACTTTTATAATCAAAATAATTTAAAGTGTTAAATTAAACATTTGAGTTTTTTAATGTATATTTATATTATATTTATATAATTTAATATAATTTAGGAAATTGGATGTAATTTCTCATTTTAATTGTACGTAAACATATTTCAATCTTTTGATTGTTTTTATTACTTAAAAACCTACTTTTTGGTTTCAACAACGTGAATTAATTTTAAATTAATTACTATAAAATATTTGTATTGAATTTGGAAATATTGATTATTTAGTTTTAATCAATAGTTACAAATTATGAAAATATGTAACTTTTATTTTTATACATTATGAATAGCCACTTCATTAAATTTTTTTACCATGGTTAAACGGTAAATATCGTAAATAAGGGTAATAAAATAATATTATAATAATATTAAATTATCCTAACACTTGTGTTATACCTATTTGTTGATACATTTCAAACCATGGGAATCCTTGGGTCCATTTTGGGACCCTATAGAGCCACATGGGAGTAATAATTACGTCTTATATTAATTAATGTAAAGTAAGGGCAAAAATAACATAAACATATATCTTTTAGTAAAAATATTTATATGATGTTATATAATTGATACTATAGACTATAAATATTCATTAGAAATATAAATCTATTACCTCCATCATAATAGTTTATTTATAATTTTCATACATAAAATAAATATATTTATTTATGACACAGTAATGACGCAATATTTTCCTTATTAATGAAAGAATCAAATTAATGATATTATAAATATTAGAATATATATAATTTGAAAGTTTTTATTCCATAAATGAATTTTATAGGTGAATATGAAATTATAGGGTTGATTAAATAAATTTGGTTTTAAGTGATAAAGTTGTTATGACTTTCCCAAAAATGAAATACCAAATAGTGTCAAAATTGACATAAATGAGTTCTTAAAAACAAATACTATATTATTAAATGTTATAATATTCCTAAAAATATAATGTTTGTCCAAATGACATATATCATAATATATATTTCATTAATGAAGTAGTTGGGGTTCCCATGGATGTTTATTGTATGTTTATTAACCATTTATTATAATAATACAAGAAGACATTGTAAAAGATAAACTATTTAACAAAAAGTTAAAACATAATGATAAGTTTAATATGATGAACTAAACATGTCTAAAAATCTATTGTTTGAAAGGTTTTCGACCCGAAACCACCTTTTCCTTGATATAAATACTTTTGGAGACATTAGAAAACGAAAATGAATTTATAATAAACTAATATTTCAAGATTTTCCTAAAGTGACCCTCCCCTCTCTTATAAACGGGCTCATCTACTTCCCTCAAAATCACACCTCCAAATCCATTTGGATTATAAATAAACTGCTCAAATATCCTCAAAATGACCCTCACTTCAACCTAGAGGAATTAAATTGATCATAAAAACAACACAATTAACCCTTTTGAACAAATCAATAGGAAACACCTGAAGAAGAGGTGATTATTTCACCACCTCTTTCAAAGTTTTTTTCTTTTTCCACGTCCTCTTTATTTATTGAATCCACACCAAAATAATGAATCCAGTACCTTATACATACTATTATCTTATTGGTACAACAATATTTATTATTCTATATATCCTATAAATGACAATGTGTCCATAGGTGCATACGTACGACTTACCGTCACCACGTCGTTGTTAAGTTTTTCATTCAACAATCCATTTTATGGATGGGTATAATAATGAGTATAATTGATGTAAATAATAAATATAACATTTTAATTATTCTTAATTTATAATATAAAATCTAACTACATACAATTTCACCATCAATAGAATGATATTTTCACTCGTGTGTACATACCGATTGTTGTCTCCATGACATGATGAGATTTGGTTCCCCATCGTAACCATTACAGAATAATTTTCATTTTATGATTAAAAATAATGTTTGAGAACATAATATCATCTAGATATTAATAAAATACATCCTATACATTAGAAACTATACATACTTAAAAAACGTATAATGTAAAATGAATCAGTTAACACCGAAAACAAAAATACTACGGAATTATTATTAACAATGATGTATTGGAAGATCATATACGATATCATATTTATGTATGTGGTTCTTGTATAATTGTATAAAAACGATTTAACTATTATACCAGAGTTTAACATAGCCTCTATAAAGGAAACGTATAATGTAAGGGTTAATTTTACAATATCTTTATTATCTGAGGTTGTTTATATGTGAGTATCTACTGTGACCTCTTTATCATCCTCAATAGTGTTTCTTAAAAATGTATTTCAAAACATGTTTACTATTTTCTAGAGTATGGGTTAATTTCATTTATACCCTTGATTAAATTTTTATAAAATGTTCTGAAAAGAATGTTTCCTTCATTTTTAAAACAAGGAACTTTATGACCTTTTTGACTAATTGTGGTAACAATGTTTTATATCTTATACGCAGGGTGCATATATTTTCCTTTGTTATAATACCTATAAAGAATTCCATACAAGATTATAAGAATATTTTAAAAATATATGTTTTGTTTAATAATTATGTGACATTTAAATGTTTTAAAAATTATTAAGATACATTACTCTAAAATTGTTTTGTTTCATCTATTTCAACATCCTCTGAAAGATTTTACACTTGATTGAGGTTGATTTATTAATATAAAACCTTCATATTGTATTGATGATTTTGTGATATGTTTGACTGTAGATGTGTTCTTTTTATACTATTCATGGTTTATTTTTAATTTATTAACATATCATATGCATGTTTTAATATGAATGATTATGTTATGTTTCAAAATTTTTATATGAGAAATGCTTTAGACATAGTAAGTGGCGGGTGGAGACCTCTATAGCTACTTGATGCATCAGTAGGTCTTAGGTGACAGAATAGTGTCTTGGCACAAGGCCTTGAAAAAATTTTATTTGTAGTCTTGGAAAGAGGCCTTGATTATGTTGTTATGATGTCTGAAATTATGAATTCCATCATTATGAAATTAACAATTGATATTAAATGTGATAATTAGACTAGTAGAATATCCATGTGAATAAGTAAATTCCATTATTTGTCTTATCTTTTTCATATTATGCCGATGTTTATGTTTTAAAGGCTCTTGTTTTAGTCTTATACACTGCCTTAAATGTTTATTCTTATTTATGATAGTTTCCTCAATTTTTTTATCCTTACTAAGAATCTGAGCTGACCCCTTACTTATGTTTTATTTTTTATATGATGTGATAATGTATATTATGATTGAACTTTAGGTATAGGATATGTGATATGAATGTATTCAAAGGAGGCATAATGATATTTTTTTTATTTCATAATGTAATATAAAATTTTTGTGTGTATCTAGTACATCTAAGGCTACTAAAATATCTGGGCTTTCGAGACATGATCTATTTTGATCATGGAAATGTTATGTTATAATGCAACGACTCTGAAAAACTAGGGTTGAGGTGTTATTGTTTGTATCAGAGGATGTTTGTTGCAATCCTTGGAAACATGATTTAGAATAACATTTATTAGAGAACATTACCCTTATATATAATTTGAGGATTAGTATGTAAGAACAACAAAAAATATTGGTTGTTAAAATATTATGTGGGGTTTTCATGAAAATACATCCCTGTCTAGATACAAGTAGGTAGAGGCTGTTCTGGCACATATTTACAATGGAGTGAAAACTTCGACAAGGAGTTTTGGGAATGACCTGGGGTATCCAGCTACATGACAAATGGCCTTCCTACACTCTTGTTTACAACACTCCCAGGGGATATACTTAGGTTAATTCACATTTTCTTTACAAAACATTATTAAGGATTTGTGAGTAAATACATCCTCAATGAAAACATTTTTTGTATGATTTTGGATTATATGCATAAACTGTTGATGTTGGGTGTTTTAATAGTTTGGAATTATGTATTTTGAATCATAATGTAACCTAGTGTATGACCTAGTTTAGAAATGGATCCTAGTAGACGGAATGGAAACCATATGCACGTAATCCATGTAGGTATTTCCCTCTTACTCAGGAAAATTATAGTGGAGCTATGATTAAACTGGTGTTTATAAGATTATTACCATATTAGTACAACTCACTCAGGTTATAAATAATAAACTTACCCATATGAAGTACCTTGACACACAATGTGGAGGATCAATGTTAGACTGAGTTATGGGGTAACAACCACAAAAAGTCAATGGGACTAAAAATCCATTTATATCTGAGAAATGTTTTAGTTCCCTAGAGATGATATTTCATTTATTGGGGAGTAGAGAAAGGGAATAATTATTCATGGAAGTTTATTGCCTCACAGGAGATTCAAATCAATAGTGGTCATTAATTCAACACACAAAGGAGGATGAAGAATTGTAAAATATGGAATGCAGGGAGTATAAAGAGATTTTCATAGAATGTTTTTCCCTTGTGACCATTGAGTGGTTATAGAAAGACAATTTCTGAGTATAAGGAAACAAAAGGATAATAATGACACAAATAATGAGTCTAACATTACATGTGTATCAAGGCATGATTCATATTTTTATTCATTATGAATAGTTACTTTAGAAAATATTTTATTTACCATGGTTAAAGGTTGAATTTGTGAAATAATGTTAAAAAAAATAATGTAATAATAATATTAAATTACCCATACACCTTTCCTAACCCTATTGGATGGTACATTGCAACTATGGGCATCTTTGGGTCAATTTTTGGACCCCATGGAGCCACATGGGAGTAATAATGATATTTTATATTAATTAATGTAATGTAAAGACAAAAATAACACAAACATGTATATATTAATAAAACAATTTTATATGAGGTTATATAATCTATCTCTTATACTATAAATATTAATTATAAATATAAAATTATTTCATCCATCATGATATTATATTTATAATTTTTAAACATAATATAAATATATATATTTTTGACACAATAATGATGCAGTATATTCTTTGTTAATGAGAGTTTCAAATAAATGATATTATAAATATTAAAATCAATGTAATTTTAATGTTTTGATGCCATAAAATAATTTCCTACATGCATATTACATGTAAGGGTTGATTAATAAAATTTCTTGAATTGATAAAGTTGTTATGGATTTTACAAAAATAAAATACCAAATAGTGTCAAGACTGACATAAATGAGTTATTAAAACCAATACAATATTATTGAGTGTTATAATATTCCTAAAAATAAATGTTTTAGTAAAAGGACGTATATATTAATACATATTTCATTAATGAACCACTATAGGTTCTTTTGGCTTATTATAGTATTTTTATTAATAATTAATTATAATAATACAAGAAGAAGTTGTAAAAGATGAACTATTTAACTAAGAGTTAAAACTAAAAGATAAACTTAATATGGTGATTTAAAATAGTCTAAAAACTATTAGTTGAAAGGATTTTGACCCAAAAAAACCTTTTACTAGAAATAAATACTTTTTAGAAATTAAAAACTGAACATTAATTTATAATAAATTAATATTTCAAACAATTCCTAAAGTGACCCTCACTTATCTTATACAGGAGTACCTCAACTGCTCTGGAAATCACACCTCCAAAGTGATTTTAATTGGATAAAACATTCTCAAATCTCCTCCCAACTACTGTCACTTGGACATAGAGGCCTTATATTGATCAAAAATCCAACACAATGAGCCCTTTTGGTCAAATCTAAAGGAAGAACCCGGAGAAGAGATAATTATTTCACTACCTCTTTTAATGTTCTTTTCTTTTCAACATTATATTTATTTGTTTTCTTAATACCAAAAAAAGGACTCTGTAACCTTATAAATACTGTGATGTTTTTGTTACAACCATATTTTTTATTATATCCATCATATAAATTACAAAAGTATCCATAGGTGTATACGTACGACAAACAGTCTCCACGTCGTGGTGTAGTTTGTCATTCCACACATCATTATTTGGATGGATATAATGAAGAGTATAAATGATGTAAATAATAAATAAAACATGTTAATTATTCTATATTTAAAATATACCATATGACTAAATGAGATTTCACTATTAAAAAAATCATATTTTCGATTGTGCGTATGTATGGATTACCGTCTCCATGATGCGATGAGATATCGTTCTCCATCCTAAACATTAATGAATAATATTCATTTTATGATTACAAATAATTTTTAAGAACTTAATATCATTATTTATATGAATATAATACATTCTATCCAATGAAAACATGACTTACTTAACAAACATATAATGGAAAATGAATCAGTTAACACCCAAAACAATGATACTACTAAAATATAACTAAAAAAGAAATATAAGAAGATCATATATGATATCATAGTTTTATGTGGTTCTTGTATAATTTATAAACAATTATTTAACTATTATAAAATATTTTAACGTACCCACAATCATGGAGAAGTATAAGGTAGGTTTTAATTTTACAATAACATTATTATCTAATGTTTTTTATATGCGAGTATCTACTGGGACCTCTTTAACAACCTCATCCGTTTTTCTTAAAAATGTGTTTCAAAACATAATTTCTATTTACTACAGTATGGGTTAAATTCATTTATACCCTTTTTTGACTTTTTATAAAGTTTTTTGAATGGAATCCTTCCATCGTTTTCTAGACAAGGTATATTATAACCTTTTAAAAAAATTAAGGTATAAATGTTTTTTGACATACACGGAAGGTGCAACTATTTTCTGCCTTTATAACAACATCAATGCTTCCCATACAAGATTATAAGAAAAGTTTTAAAATAAATGTTTACTTTTATAATTATTTTACTTTTAAATTATTTTAAAATTAGAAAGAGATATTTCTATCAAATAGTTTTGATTTCATCCATGTCAATATCCTTTGATGGATTTTACCCTTGTTTGAAGTTGATTTATTATGAAAAATGTTCTATTTTGTATTGATGGTTTTGTGATATGTTTGGTTGTAGAAGTGTTATTTTTATACAATTCATGGTATATTGATAAATTATTAACATTTCATATCATAGTTGTTATATGAATGTATATGTTATGTTTCAACCATTACATATGGGGAATGATTTGGACTTAATAAGTGGCGGGTGGAGCCCTATATAGCTTCTCGATGCATTAATTGGTCTAACGACACAATATAGTGTCTTGGCATAAGGCCATGAAAAAATATTATATGTAGTCTTGGAATGAGGCCTTGACTATGTGGTTATGATGTCCGACATTATGAATTCCATCATTATGAAATTAACTATTGATATTACATGTGATTATTATACTAGTATAATATCCAAGTAAATAAGTAAATGAATTATGTTACATACCATTTCCATATTATTCTGATGTTTATGTTCGAAAGGATTTTGTTTTTATCTTATACATTGCTTTAAATAATTTTTTTCTTATTTATCATAGTATCTTCTATATTGTTATCCTTACTAAGAATATGAGTTCACCCCTTTCTTATGTTTTATTTTTTCAATGATGTGAAGAAGAATATTATGATTGACCTGTAGGGATATGCTATGGGATATGAGTGTGTTCACAAGGGATACAATGATGTTTTTTTATTTCCTAATGTAATGTAAAACTTATGTATGAATCTCTTACTTTAAAGCAACTATAAAAATATGTATTCCGAGACATGAACTCTTTTGATCATTCCAAAGTTATGTAATAATGCATCGACACTAGGTAACGTGGGTTGGGGCATTATCAATGGTATCATAAGAAGTTTATTACAAACAATGGAAACTATATTTAGAAAAACACTGATTAGATAACATTAACATTAGATAGAGTATTAGTATATAAGAACATCCCAAAAAAATTGTAGTGTAATTATTATGTGGGTTTGCTATGAAAATACATCCTTGTATGGATAAGAGCAGGTAGAGGTGGCTCCGGTACAGATGCACCTAGGAGTGAAAAATATAACAGGAGTTTTGGGTTTCACATAGGGTATCTTGGTACAGGAAAATGAGCCTTGATGCACTCTTGGTTACGAAACTCTTGGGGGACATACATAGGATAATTCACATTTTCATTAATTACAATTATTAATTATTTTTGAATAAATAATTAGTCAATGATTTTTTTATGATTATGGATTATATGAATAAACTATTTATGTTAGTTTTTTACTATTTTGGAATTATGTATTGTTATTCATAAATTAAGTTATTTAATTTCATTTTTTAGAAATGGTGATTAGTAGAATGAATGTATACCATATCAATGCACGTAATCCATGGAGATATTTCCCTTCTAATCAACATAATTATAGTGGAGCTGGTGATGCAACTGGTGCTTATTAGCTTATCAATATACTGGGACAACTCACTGAGGTTATGAATAATAACATTTCCCATATGGGGAACCCTAATCCATAATGTAGAGGATAAATGACAGAGTGTTTCATGGGGAAAAAACCCAACATTAAATGGGACTACAAATCTATTTGTAGCTGAGAAATGGATAAGTTTCTTAGAGAAAATATTTCTGGTTTTGGGGAGCAATGAAAGGGAAGAAGATTTCATGGAAGTTTATCACCTCACGTGAGATGGATATCAATGGTGGTAATTAATTAAAATTAAAGTAGGATTCATAAGTGACAATTTTGGAATGTAGGGAGTTTAATGAGTTTTTCATAGAAAAATACATTCCTCGTGACCATCAAGAAGATATGGAAGGGCAATTTCTGAGTCTGAGGAAAAGGGAGGATGATAATGTCACAACGTATGAGGATAATATTACAAGGTTATAAAGGAATGTTGTATATTATATATGTGAAACAAGGAGTGATATTTATAAATTAATTGAGGGGTTAAAATCATCTCTTCGTCAAGAATTAGTCTGACAATCCTTCTCGACATATGAAGATATAGTCTCAGGTGCTATCAAGACCGAAAATGAAATCTCTATGTCTTTTGACATTAATGTAAAGTAAGAGGAGAAAGGAACAATGGAGAAAGAGACAAATATATGGGATAAAGGGTAATAATAATTTCTCTTTATGTGATAATTGTGGCAAGAAACACCCCGGTACTTGCCTAAAAGGAATGAGAGTTTGTAACAAATTTGGAGAAAAATGTCACTAGGATTGTGATTGAAAATGAAACAATGATGTTTACAATGTTGAATGATACAATTGTCTATAAATGGTGCATTATAAAAATTTATGTTCTAAGAAACATGGAAACATACCTCAGAAAAGGCTAAGGGAGAAAGACCAAGCTTATGATGTTGCTATATTTGAAGTGGAATAATTAATCTTTTGGTGTTTTTGGAATCAAGATTTGTATTCTGGTAATAAGAAGAATGTGATATATATTAGGATTAAATCGAAGTTATTTTTTTAAATAAGGTTTTAATATGAAAAAGTTAATCATATTTTTAGTATTTTACAAAACAAGAAACATTATGTTGTATGGGGAATCTGATGTTAAAATTTATTATGGAATTTAGAGACCTTTTAGAGAGAGTTTGGACAGAAGTATTTTGGATAACTATAAATTTTGGAATGGATTAAGTTGAACTTTTGATATTATATTTTAAGGTTAAAAAATTTCTTAAGATTATTTATAGAATATTATAAAAGATTAGTTTTAGAAAAAGGAAAACTTGTAGGTCGGGCGATAACCCGTCGCATCGGACAAAGCTATAGGAATCGAACCTATAACCAATGTGAGACAAGAATTTATCACCTACCACTAGCCTATTAAAAGTATATAGTTATTAAAAAATATTTTTCTTCCTTTAAATAGTATTTTATTATATTTCGACCCTTATAAGATTAGGATAAATAAAATACTTTGGAGTCCTATTATCTTTTGGAGTGAAAGATTAGTTTGTGATAAAAATTAGTTAAAGGACGAACTAAACTTGTCAGGAATTATATTTTTTTCTTATTCTATAAAGACATTAGTTCATAAAATTTTTGGAATGTATCCAAATATCAAAATTGTGTTATATTAATAACTTATGTTTTGTTCTACTGATAATATTTTAAATCATCAATGATTTATGGATTTGAGGCCATCAATTTTCCATTCACTTATCTTTTATTGATGAACTCAATCACTCCCTATAAATATTTACATTTTTATTCCAATTAGAATTGATATCAATGTTCTCCAATTTGAAATCCTAATTTAGTGGCATATTTTTCATTTCCCTTTCCCTCTTATTAAGAATAAATTTTATTAACACTATTTCTGATGTGGGATTTCGACAATGATAATTTATATTTTTATCTTTTTATTTTAGAAGAAAAATTTTAAATTGTGAGGACCCAATTTATTGAAGGAGAGAATAATGTAACACCACATGCTTCAACGGTACATTTCTCTTTGAATAATACAATAGAGTGAGATGTATGCATCACCATGTTCAAGCGCATCATACCCTATCAAAATAGCAGTTCAAAAATCCATTATGAATAGTAATAAACACATTAATATTTTATATATTTATCCCATATAATTTTAGCATTCATATTTTATGTTTCATAGAGATTATATAAATAAAAATTCAATTTTTCAAATAAAAGATTTAATTTTTTTGAAAATGTAGTTTTTCTGCCTTTTAATGTTGAAATTTTTTTAAATCCAATATTTGAAACTTTTATATATCAGTTCAACAAAATTAAATTATTCTTTAGAATTGGGATATAAGTATTTTATATTTATTAATTTGATTCTTTTCTAATTACTTTAATATTTTGATGTATAGTGAAAAACACTAAATTTTAATTAAAAACAACTTTTTTAATATAATTAATTCATAGAGTTAAATTATATATTTTAGTTGTTTTAAAGTATCATTATATTATATTATTATCATTTAATATGAAGTAGGTAATTAGATGTAATTTAAAATTTAAATTTTTCATAAACACATATCAATTATTTGATAGTTTTTACTTCTTAAAACCCCACTTTTTGGTTTTAACAATGGGAATTACATTTTAATTAATTTTTGTAACTTCGATTTTCTGAATTTGGGAAAATGGATTCAATATTTGGAATCCTAAATTCCAAATTGTGTAAATAGATATCATTTATTTTTAGAAATTGTGAATATTTATTTATGTAAATAATTTATTTACCATGGTTAAAGGGTAAATCGGATAAATACGTGTAAAAAATAATATTATAATAATAATAAATTTCTCTAACACATGTCCTAACCAAATTGGATGATACATGGAGGTCCATGGGAATACATGGGTATATTGTTAGACCACATGGATCCACATGGAATTAATAATGACATTTTATATTAATAAATTTAAAGTAAAGACAAAAATAACATAAACATGTATCTTTTAGTAAATAAATATTATATGATGTTATATATTTGATATAATTGAATATAAATAGTCATTAGAAATATTCATATACTTTATAGATCATGATATTTTGTTAATAAATTTTAGACATAAAATAATTATATTTATTTAAGACAAAATAATGATGCAGTATTTTCCTTATTAATGAAAGAATCATATAAATGATATTATAAAGATTAAAATAAATATAATCTGAATGTTTTTATGCTATAAAATAATTTTATAGGTTAATATTACATTTTTAGGTTTATTAAATAATTTTTGTGAAGTAATAAAGTTGTTATGACTTTCCCATAATTAAAATACCAAAGTGTCAAATTTAAGAGAAACATGTTTTTCAAACAAATGCTATATTATTAAATATTATAATATTCCAAAAAATTTATGGTTCTTAAAAAGGACTTATATAATAATATATATTTCTTTAATGGACTAGTTGGTGTTCTCTTGTCTTTTATAGTATGTTTATTAATATTTTATTATAATAATACGAGAAGACATCTTAAAATTTAACCTTTTTATCTAAAAGTTTAAACTAAAAGATGAGGTTAATACGATGACATAAACTTGTCTAAAACCTATTTGTTGGGTGAATTTAGACCCAAACCAACTTTATCCTCTAAATAAATCATTTTTGAGCCATTATAAACTGAAATTGATTTAATAATAAATTAATATTTCTATCATTTCTTAATGTTCCCCTCACCAATCTTATAAAAGGGTACGTCCCCTTATTTCAAAATCACACAACCAAATACATTTATCCCAGCCAAAAACATATCAAATATCCTCACAACAACCATGAATTTTACCTACATGACTTTAATTAATCATAAATCCAACCCATGGAACCCTTTTGATAAAATAAAAAGGAAGCACTCGAAGAAGAGGTAATTATTTCGTCACCTCTTTCAAAGTTTTTATTCTTCTTCCACATCCTCTTTATTTGTTGTCCCTATACCAAAATAATGAATCTAGTACATTATAATTACTATGATGTTATTGGTACTATAATAATCATTATTCTACCCATCATATAAATGAAAAAAATCCCCATATGTGTGTACGTACGACTTATCGTCTCAACGTCGTGGTGTAGTTTGTCATTCAAAACTTCATTATTTGGATAGGTATAATAATGAGTATAATTGATGTAAATAATAAATATAACATGTTAAATATTCTGTATATATAATATACCATCTGACTACATACAATTTCACCATCAATAGAATGATATTGTCCGTCGTGTGTACGTACAACTTACCATCTCCACGACGTGGTGATATTTCTTTCCCCATCATATCTATTCAAGAATAATTTTGGTTTTTTGATTAAAAATAATGTTTAAGAACATAATTTTATTATGCATATTAATAAAATAAATCCTATCCATAAAAAACATCACTTACATAACAAAACATATAAAGAAAAATAAATTTGTTAACACTCGAAACAATGATACTACTTAAATATTATTAACAAAGAAATATTAGAAGATCATATATAATACTATATTTTTGTATGTGGTTCTTGTATAATTTCATAACCAGGATTTAACTGTTATAATGAGGTTAATTTACCCACGATTAGGAAATTGTTCTAGGTAATGGTTAATTTTACAATCTCTTTATTATCCGTGTTTTTTATATGTGAGTATCGACTGGGAAGTATTTATAATTATCGTCCATGTTTCATAAAAATGTATTAAAAAATATTTTTACTATTTACTAGGATATGGGTTAAGGTAATTTATACCATTGTTTGACATATTCTCAGTTGTTTTGAGAGTAATCTTTCTGAAAGTTTCAAAATAATGAAATTTTGACCTTTTTAACAAATTAAGGTAAGAATGTTTTTAAGCATATATGGTGGGTGCAACTATTTTCCACCATTATAACACCTTCGGAGATTCCATTACCATATTATAAGAATATTTTTAATATAAATGTTTTCTTTTATATTTATGTGACTTTTAAATGATTTCAAAATTAAAAAGAGATATTTCTCTCAAATAGTTTTGATTTCATCTATGTCAGCATCCTTTGATGGATTTTACGCTTTTTTGAATTTAATTTATTATGATACAATATTGTATATTTCACTAATGGTTTTCTGATAGGTTTTATTGTTGATGTGTTATTTTTACACCCATCATGGTTTGTGGTTCAAGTATTAACATTTTGTATTCTAGTTTTAATACAAACTTTTTATGTTATGTTTTATCCTTTTCATATGAGGAATCATTTCGACATAGTAAGCGGCAGTTGGAGCCCGATATAGCTCCTAGATGAATCGGTAGGTCTCATGAGAAAAAAAAGTGTCTTGAAACAAGGTTTTGACAAAATAATATTTGTAGTTTTGGGTTGAGGCCCTAAATATGGGGTTAAGATGTCTGGAATTATGCATTCCATCATTAAAAAATTAGATATTGATAAAACATGTAATTATTAGACTAGTAGAATATCCTTGTGAATACGTAAATGGAATTAATTGACTTATATTTTAAATATTATACTATTTTTTAGGTTTAAAAGGCTTTTTTTAGTCTTATACATTTAATTATATGTTTATTATTATTTATGATAGTTTCTTCTATATTGATATCCTTACTAAGCATCTGAGATCACCACTTTCTTATTTATTATTTTTTCTAGAATTTAAATAAGTATATTATGATTTTTCTGCTGGGATTGGCTATCAAACATGAGTGTGTAAAAAGGAGACATAATTATCTTTTTTATTTCACAATGTAATGTAAAACTTATGTATGTATCTAATAATTCCAAGGATTCTAAACTAATCGGTCTATTGAGATATGATATCATTTGATCATGTTAATGTTTTTTAATAATTCATCGACTCTAGGAATCTAGGGTTGGGGTGTTACAGTTGTTATCAGAGGAAGTTTAGTACAATCCTTGGATACTAGATTTTGAAAAAAAATTATTATAGAACACTACCCTTAGATAGACATTATGGATCCGTATAGAAGAACATCCAAATTTTTGGCAGTGTAAATATTATGTGGGTTTTCAAATAAAATGAATCCCTTTGTTTAATATGAGTAGGTAGAGGCAGCTCTAGCACAAATGTACTTTGGAGTGAAAGCTCCGACAAGGTGTTATGGGATTGACCTGGGGTATCTTGGTACACGATAATGGGCCTTGGCGCACTCTTGGTTATGACACTCATAGGGGATAACTTAGGATAATTCAAATTTCATTTAAAAACCATTATGAATCATTTAATAATGAATACTTCCTCAAAGAAGTTTTTTTGTGAAAAGGTATTATATTCATAAACTGTTTATGGTAGGTATTTTACTCATTTGGAATTATGTATTGTGATTCATAAACTAATATAGTGCATGAAATTGTTTAAAAATTTCTCCTAGTGGAAGGAATATAAATCATATCAATGCACATAATCCATGAAGGTATTGGACTCCTACTCAAGATAATTATAGTGGGGCTGGTGATGCAACTGGTTTTGATCAGCTTATCAACATACCGGGACAACTCACTCATGTTATAAGTAATAACCTTACCCGTATGGAGAACCTTTATCCACAAAGTGGAGGACCAATGTTAGATTGATTCATGGGGGAACAACTATCTACATTCAATGGGAATAAAAATAAATTTTTAGCTGAGCAATGTATAAGTTCCTTATAGAAAATATTTTAGGATTTTAGGAGTAGTGAAAGGGAAAAAGTTGTCATGGCAGTTTATCACCTAACAAGAGGTGCCGATCATTGGTGGAAATTAATTAAAAACAAAAAGGAGGATTAATAAGTTTAAAATGTGGAATGGAGAGAGTTTAATGTTTTTTCTTAGAAAAACACTTTCCTCATGACCATCTAGCAGATATGGAAAAGCGATTTCTGAGTCTAAGGCAAAAGAATGATGAGAATTTCACAATGTATGAGGATAAATTTACAAGGTTATCAAGGCAAGATGTATATTATATATGTAACCCAAGGAGTAATATTTCTTGATTATTTAATGGGTTAAAACCATTTCTCCATCGAGTATTAGTCTCAAAATCCTTCTTGAGGTATAATGATATAGTCTCACGTGCTATCAAGATAGAAAAAGAATTCCTTAAGTATTATAACATTAATGTAAAGAAAGAGGAGAAGATAATGGTTTAGAAAGAGACAGATAAAGGTAAAAATCTAAATAATGATTTTACTTTATGTGATAATTGAGGGAAGAAACACACCGGTACATGCCTAAAAAGAATTGGTGTCTATAACAAATGTGGAGAAAAAAGGTCACCAGGCTCGTAATTGCAAGGGAAAGAAAGAGGTTGTCAATGTTAAATTATATAATTTTAGGGAAATGGGGAATGAAGAAAATTAATTTCATAATCCCCAAGGAAACATACCTTAGAAAAGGCCAAGGGATCCCGCCCAAGCTTATAATGTTACTATAGTAGAAGTTGAATGATAAATGTATTTGTGTTTTTGGATTCAAGAATTATATTCTGGATATAAGAATAATGTGATATATATAATAACTTTACTACAATACTTTTTTAATTGATTATTTTTTTAATACGAGGAAGGTAATCGTATTTTTAGTTTTTGATAATAAGTGAAACTTTATGTTGTTTGTGGAATCCGATTTTACCATTGATTTTGGAATTTAGGGACAATTTAGAGAGAGTTTGGACAGATGTATTTATGGTAACTATAATGGTTGGAATGGATTATGTTGAAAATTGGATAATTTTGATTATGTTTAAATCAATTATTAGGATTATTTTTGGAATATTACAATATTATAGTTTTAGAAAAAGGTCATCCTACTGGTCGGGTGATAACTCGTCGCATTGGACAAAGATGAAGGAATCGAACCCACAACCAAAGTTGGATAAGGCTTTATCAACTAACAATAGCCTAAATGAAATCTATAGTTATTACATAATATATTTATTCATTTAAACGGTATATGTTAATTTTTTAACCCTATATGATGAGGATAAATAGATTATTGTTGAGTTATATTATTTTTTGGAGTGAAAGAATAGTTTTTGGTAAATATTACTTAATGGATGGTACTCTAATTGTAAAGTATTTTTTTCTTATTCTATAAAGAAATTAATTCCTAAAAATTTGGGAAAGAATATTAAAACAAAATATGTTTTATCATAATACCATAAGTTTTGTGTAACTAATAATATTTTAAATCATTATAGATTTATGGTCTTGAGGCCCTCAATTTTCCATTCACTTGTGTTTGATTAATGACCTTAATCAATCAATATTAATATTTACGTTTTCCTGTAATTATATTTTCCACCAATGTTTTTCTTGTTTGAAATACTAATTTGGTTGTGACTTTTTTTTCTATTTCCCTCTTATTAAGACTAAATTTTATTAACCCCATTTTTGATGTAGTTTTTCCACAAATGTATTTTTTATTTTTTAATCATTTATTTTTGAAAAAAAATTTAAATTGAGAGGAAATAATTTATTTAATGATGGAAGAATTTAACACTGTAACACCCCGCCCATAACTCATTGGAATGAGGATGCAGTGGGGGATACTTGGCCATAAACGACGTTTCCAAGATTCCAAAGGCTGGAAATAAATGTCGAGGGCTTCAAGATTAACTTGGGGAACGATTTTCCATTAATACAAAACCAACCAAACCAACAACTAATGATTCATGCACTTTTAAACCCTAACATGTATTCTCAAAAGACAACCAAGTTGTTCCACAATACAACCCAAAACCAATACAACCAGCCATATCAGAGTACAAGCAGAAACTAAACAACAAACACTACGAGCCATGACACCACCACAACTCCACACCAAGAACAAAGCTCCAAACTCTACCAAGACATCACAATTAACCACTAAAGAAGGGAGATTCTTTACCTTTTCTCACGTCACGATATACAACATCTGCAAAGACACCAACGTGCCAAATCAGGGGGTCAGTACTAAAACTCAGTAGGTTTTCCCCAACTGACTTCCCAACACACGCCACTGGGATAATACCGTTAACACATTTATATAAAATAGTTTGTATAAAAGAAAACATAAGTGAAACCTTTTTCATAAGAAAAACATGCCCTTACGAAACCATCAAATCAAAACCATGAAACCATGGGAAAGTCAACCACACATTCCACAAACCATTTCATCATTCATAAGTTAGCACAACAACTTCCATCTTTCAATGAAATGCACAACAAATAACCAAAATGGTGGGACTTCCGCCCAACACGTTCACCCATTCACACTAAACAATCAAAATGGTGGGACTTCCACCCAACCCGTTCACCAATTCAAAACTAGCGGTACTTCCTGACCACTTATCATATGGTGGTTCTTCCGACCACTATCCAACCCCTTTTTATAGTAAGACTTTCTGCCCACTTCGACACAACATTTCAATGAATCCAACCAAGCATAAACCCACCATGGTCACAAAAAGATGCAATCAACCATGTTCCATTGCATATCAATCCACTTCAATAAATCAACCATTTATTGAAAATCATTTCCCATGCCAAACCACATTTCAATAAAACAACCTCTTTATTGAAAACCATCTCTATCAATCATTTTCACAAATAAACCATAGAATCGCATTTTAAAATCTCCATTTTAAAATCCACAAAAAGAGAATTTCACCAAAAAACCTCCATTTTCCCAAAAAATCTCCAAATCGATCTTCAACCAACTTTTCACATAAAAAAACAATTAATTTCAAGCCAACCAAATTAATTGTAACAAAAAACCACTAGCTCTAACCAAGTGGAGTTGAGAAAGAAGCCACCTACCTTTAGGGTTCCTGAGGAATCAACACCCAAACAACCGCGCCACAAATCCTGTGAACACACCACCGAAACCTCTCTAAATCCCTTTCCCTAGCACGCATAAGCCTTAAAAATGTCATCTAAGGAATCCAAACCCCTAGATATACACACAAAAAATGTATATCTATAATACCATGAAATATAGTGATGTAGATATAGAGGAAAACACAAAGAAGCCAGGAGGAGATACTTACCCAGGAGAAACCACCTTCAATATGCCAAGAAACATCTTCAAAATGCTTCCAAATCAAGTGGGAAAGCTCCTCCACCCCATGAGAATTGAATAACCTGAGTGAGAAACGAGTGGAAGGAAGTTTGGAGTGAAATAGGTTAATCCCAAGGGAGATTGAAACTTATAACCCTATTTTTAAGTGGCTACACGGTTTGGAAAACCATGCGCATGCTACTGCCTCGAGAGCTAGGGTCCGCACGGTTTGGAAAACATTGTGTAGGCCGTGCGAAGCCTACTGTCTCCCTTGAATGGTTTCCTAGAGAACCCGCACAGTTCCCACTAACCGTTCTCAAACCGTGCACCCCCTTAAAATCCTCCAAACACATCCAAAACCATTCCAAACTCTCCCAAACTCTTCCCAACTCATCCCCTACCTTTTAAATACATAAAAATTGCATTAAAAAAGGCCGCATACCTCAAAATGGCGGTACTAAATTCTCCCCACCATTGGACTTTCCATCCTCGGAAAGTAGTGAACCCGCCCTTTTCCATAAGAGCTCGGGCGACAGCTCGATCATCTCTTTCTCCTGCTCCCAAGCCTCCTCCTAAATCAGACCATGCTGCCAAAAAATATGAACTAAACAAATGATTTTACTATGTAATACATTCTCTTTCCTATCCACAACCCGCACTGGCACGTGAACCAACGAAACATCCCGTTCTAGTTCAACACGATCCCATAGAATCACATGGTCCTGATCCGACTGATACTTATTCAACTGCGACACATGAAAAACATTGTGCACCATACTGAGCCAAGGTGGAAAATAAAAATGATAAGCCCCCTAAAAAACCCACTAAAGAATCTCAAAAGGTCCAATATACCTTGGAGATAACTTTCCCTACATTTCAAAATGATGATGTACCAACCTAGGAGAGATCCTCAAGAAAACATGATCACTCACCTCGAATGACAACGACCGTTGATGATGATCCACATATGATTTCTAATGAATCTAAGCCATCTACATTATCTTCCTAGTCAATTTGATCTTTCCGTAGTCTCCTGGACATGTCTCAATCCAACCATCGAGGACTCACCCATTTCAACCCAACATAGTGGAGAACAACACAACCACCCATACAACGCTTCAAATGGAGCCATATATGTGGATGCCTGATAACAGTTATTGTACGAAAACTCAACCAACGACAAGTGTTCCTCCCACGAGCAACCAAAATCGATAACACAGACCTGCAACATATCTTCTAGAGTTTGAATCGTCCTCTTGGATTGACCATCCGTCAGAGGGTGATACGCCGTGCTCATAGTCATCCTAGTTCCAAGGGCATGATGTAATGATTTCCATAAATGAGATGTAATCCTTAGATCTCTATTTGATAAAATTGAAACTGGAACACAAAGCCTCTTTACCACCTCTCAGATATTGATTTTGGACAGATCCTCCACCGTATGAGATTCACGAATCAGGATGAAATTGGCCGACTTCATTAGCTGATCCACTATCACCCAAATGACATCATGATTTCTTACTGTTCATGGGAGACCTTGAAAAAATACTTTGATATCTACTACCACTTCCAAATAGGGATTGGTAAAGACTGCAACATTCTCGTTGGCCTCTGATGCTCTACCTTGACCTGCTGAAATGTCAAGAATCTCAAAACAAACTCATCCACAATTTTTTTCATACCAGCCAAACAGAACCGCGCCTTCAAAAATTTATACATTTTCTAAATTTCAAGATGAAAAACCCACCTAAAATGATGATGCTCCCAGAAAAGATCCTCCTGATAAGGAACTGGTACAACCATCCAATTCTGAAAACACAGAACTGAATCTCTATTCAGTTTCCAAACATCAATTGTCTCCCCACCATTGAGTCTCAACCCCAGGGTCAGACACTCAGAATTAGATATCTGTGCCTCTTTAACCAAGCCAACCAAGTTAGGAATCAACAAAATCGGAATGAAGTCCACTCTATCTCCTTGGTCCTCACATTCCAACTTCATATCAGCTATAACCGACATCAAATGCCACTGGCCTGATGCCTGTTTTACCACATGAGCATATGATTTTATACTTAATGCATCTGCCACCAAATTCCACTTACATGGTGTGTACATCAAGTCAATGTCAAACATCTGAAGATATTCCATCCATCTCCTTTCCCTGATGTTCAAATCCCTTTGTGAGAAAATTTTCTTCAAGAACTTATGATCTGTATATACCGTAAATTTCTCACTAAAGAGATAATGACGCCATTCTTTCAAACCATGGACCACTGCAACCAAATCCAAATCATGAGTAGGGTAGTTCTTCTCATGAACTCTTAACTGTCATGAGCCATACACAGCCACATTATTCCCTTGCATGAGAACGCACCCCAAACCTGATCCTGATGAATCACAATACACCACAGACCCTCTTCCTGGTTCTGGAAAAATCAAGATTAGTGCTGATGTATGACGATCCTTTAGCTCTTCGAAACACTGCTGACACTTCTCATTCCACTAGAATGGAACATTATTCATTGTCAAAGCTATCATCAGTGAAGCCAAATGTGAAAAATCACAAACAAAATGCTGATAATACCCAACTAGACCAAGAAAAATCCGTTTCTCTAACACATTATTTGGCGGTTTCCATGAGATAACAACCTCAATCTATTTCGGATCCACTAAAACACCCATTTCAGAAATCACATGGACATGAAAATGAACTTCCTATATAAAAAAGTCAAAATTTTAAAATTTGGAATACAACTGATGATCCCTTAAGACCCCTAGCACTGTCTCCAAGTGATGCTCATGATCCACCCTTGTCTTTGAATACACCCGAATATCATCTACAAACACCACCACAAATGAATCCATATATCTTTGAAATATCTGATTCATCAATTCCATAAACACTGCTTGTGAATTTGTTAGACCAATGGAAATAACCACATATTCATAATGTCCATATCTATTTCTGAAAGTTTTTTTAGGAATATCATCCTTCCCCACCCACAATTGATGATATCCTGGCCTCTGTTCGATCTTGGAGAACCACTAGGATCCCCTCAACTGGTTGAACAAATAATCGATTTCTGGGAGTGGATATCTATTCTTTATCGTAACATGGTTAAGTCTATGATAATCAACACCTAGCCTCATTGTTCCATCCACCTTTTTCACAAACAACACTAGCGCTGCCCATAGAGACATGCTAGGCCGGATAAACCCTTTGTTTTATAACTCTTCCAACCAGACTTTCAATTCCCACAATTCAGTAGGGTCTATCCGATAAGATAGAAGTGGGATCAGACTGGTCCCTGTAAGGAGATCAATCGTAAACTCCACTTCTCTTATAGGAGGTAACCTAGAGAATTCTTCAGAAAAAATGGCCTTGAACTGATCCACCACTTCTAAAAGAACACTCTGCTAAACACCCTCTACTGATTCCAACGACAACACCACCAACTGATACGGTAATGTGACTACTGCTACTGCAAAAAAAAAACCCGTTGCACCGTTCCTTTCATGCCTCTATCCACTTAAGAGATGTCTAAAGCCATCATGTTTCGTAAAAGACACTGTTCGTGCATTACAGTCGATGTGGGTTTTAAAATCCACTAGCCAATCCATTCCCAAGATTACATCATGCCCATCCATCTCAAGCACTGAGAAGTTCCACATTAACTCAACCTTGCCCACAACGATACAACATGCTCCACACAAGAAGGCTCGAAACTCTCTTTGTACTAGAAGAGTTTGATGTTTTAAAACTAAGGGCATCATTTCTACCCTTAATCCCAAGAAATCAACCACATGTGCAACAATAGAAGAGTGTGAATCACCTGTATCGGACATCACTTGCATCAAGGTAGAATTTAAAAGAATAGTACCTCGTACCATGGATGGTCCTGACTGATCATCCACCACAACATGCTCCACTCCAAACACATGTCTGCTTGCCACACTCTGCTCTTTATTTCATTTCTAAGGCATCATGGTATTCCAAGAATCACCATAACCCACTTTACTCTACTGACAAAGGGTGTGCTGTTGTCCCCGTCCCATTGAAGCATATGACGTCTTCGATCAGTGAAGAGTGTCACGTGCACCCAACCTTAGACCAATCCAACAATAATGCTTCATATGCCCCATCTTCTTATAATTATGACATGCCTGAGGTTGTTTCGTACAATCACGCTTGATGTGGCTCATAGAACCACACTGAAAACATCACATCTTGCTCTGGGGCATCAGAGGAAGATTTATTGATCCTGCCATCAGATTATATGCCATATTCCCGCTCTGGGAAAATGTTTCCCTCCTTCTCTTGAACCCAGCGTTATAGTTCCCACTATTCCCCATGGGTACCACCATGATTCCTCCGCCCGGAGCGCCCAACAAATCCCACTCATCCACCGAATCTCTATTCCCAATCTCTGTGTAATCCTATATACACAACACTAATATCTTTGAAAGGATTTCTTTCCTTCATCCCACTTCAAAGATACTTTCCTTCAACGAAGTTCTACCCACCTCAGGTGAAAACCACACTATGTTCATAAACATAGCTACATACTCCATCACTAACATAAGATCTTGCTTCAAACTGATGAAATCAATCCTATGATGAATTCTGAAAGTATATGGGTTGAATTTTTATTAAACAATTCCTCAAAGCCTTCCCACATCATACCCTGGTCCATCCCCACTTGTACTACCAACTCCCTCCACTGAAGGGCATGATTTTCAATATATACGTGGCCAACCTCACTTTTAAGTCTACTAGTGTTCCCATGAACTTGAAGATCTTGTACATTCTATTGAACCATGCTTCTGCCATCTTCGGCTCTGAATCACCGCTAAAGATGGGTGTATTCTTCTTTGGAAACTAAACCACATGATCCACATGCCTTGGTTCATCCATTTTATTTCAACTTTCCACAGCTTGGAAAGTTTTCACTAGGCTTTGCTCTAGCAGCTGGTTCACCTGTGGCTCAGGTGCTACCACATTCTCAGCTTCCTCCTCCGGTTGGTCTCTACGACACCTACCCGGTGCCATTTCTATAAACATAAAACAAAAATCCATGAGTCTCACTTATAGAGACCTCACGAAATCCAATTTCAAATCACATTACACAACACTATCACAAAACGTTTTCCACAAGTTCACATTTTACACATTGGCCACATTTCACCATTTTTGAACACTAGAACATTTTCAAAATACCATATTTATTCACATTACAATTTCAAACATTCACAAAACCATTTCTCAATTCAGCCCATAAATCATTGTGCCCAATGAAATATGAATCCTAGTGGGAATTCATCTCTACCATGCATGCCATGCTCATCTCTTTGGCTACACCCACAACAATGAGATATCCAATGCCTATAAGTGTCTCCAAAACACATATGTACCCAACTCCCTAGTAACTTGAATTTCCACATAAAAGGGTTATCTATGTCCTTTTATGATATACATTCCATGTTTTGATGAGCCTACACCTTGCTACCATCCCGACTAAAGAAATATATCACCACGAATGTCAACTCCAAACCAGAGAGTCAACTCCAAAGGACTGAAAAAGCTGATACCACTTGTAACACCCCACCACTTCCACATTGGCTTGAGGAGGAGGTGAGGGCTACTTGGCCTTAATTGACATTCCCAAGTCACCAATGGATGGAAATAAATGTTGAGGTCTTCAAGATTAAGTTGGGAAACAATTTTCCCTTAAGACAAAACCAACCAACCAAACAAATAATGATGCATGTACTTTAAAACCCAAACATGTATTCCCAAAAGACAACCAAGTTGTTCCACAATGAAACCGAAAACAAATACAACAAACCCTATCAGAGTACAAGCAGAAACAAAACAACAATCACTACAATCCATGAAACCACCACAGCTCCACACCAACCTCCAAGATCCATGATCCAACAATACATCACTATACACCACTAAAGGAGGGAGATGCCTTACCTTTGCACACGTCACGATATACAAAATTTGCAAAGACACCAACATGCCAAAGCAGGGGGTGAGTACTAAAACTTAGTAGGTTTCCCCAAATGAATTCCCTACACACGCCACTATGATAAAACCGTTAGCACATTTATATAAAATATTTTATATAAAATAAAACACAAGTGAAACGATTTTCATATGCCAAACGTGCCCTTACCAAGAAATCACATCCAAACCAAGAAACCAAGGGAAATCCAACCACACATGCCACAAAACATTTCATCATTAATACGTTAGAACAAAAACTTCCATCTTTCAAAGCAATGCACAACAAATAACCAAAATGGTGGGACTTCTGCCCAACCCGTTCACCCATTCACTACTAGCTGTACTTCCCGACCACTACTCATATGGTGGTTCTTCTGACCACTATCCATCCCCATTTTATAGTGATACTTCCAAACCACTTCCACACAAAATTTCAATCAAGATAAAAAATTATAAACCCCCTAAGGTCACAATAACATGAAATCAACCAAGTTCAATTGCATATCAATCCACTTCAATAAATCACCCATTTATTGAAAATCATTTTCCATGCCAATCCACATTTCAATAAAACATCCTCTTTATTTAAAACCATCTCTATCAATCTTTTTCACAAATAAACCATATCATCACATTTTTAAATCTACATTTTTAAATCCTCAGTAAGAGAATTTCATAAAAAACCCCATTTTCCCAAAAATCCCCAAATGGATGATAAAAAAACCTTGAACATAAAAAATGATTGATTTCAAGACAACAAAATTAATTTTAACAAAAAACCACTAGTTCTAACAAAGTGGAGTTGAGAGAGAAGCCACCTACCTTTTAGGTTCCTAAGAAATTGACCTGCGAACAACCGTGCCTCAAATCCGGCGAACGCACCACCAAAACCTCTCTAGATCCCTTTCCCTAGAATCTATAAGCCTTAAAACATAATCCAAGGAAACCAAAACACTATATCTACACACAAAAATTTTAGATATAGAAAACCAAGAATGATAAGGATGTAGATCTAGAGGAAACCACAAAAAACCATGAGGGGAGACCTACTCGGGAGAAACCACCTACAATCTGCCAAGAAACCTCATCAAAACACTTCCAAATCGAGTGGGAAATCTCCTCCACCCCCTGAGAACCGAAGAACCTGAGTGAGCCATGATTGGAAGGAATTTTAGTTTGAAATACATGAAGCTCTAGGGTTCTCGGAACTTATAACCCTATTTTTAAGTGGTCGCACAGTTAGCCCGCACGGTTTGGAAAACCTTTCCCTAACCGTGTGTATGGTACTGCCTTGAGAGCTAGGGTATGCATGGTTTCCTCACATGGTTTGGAAAACCGTGTGTAGGCCATTCGAATCCTACTGTCTCCCTTGTACGGTTTCCTGGAGAACCCTAATGGTTTCCACTAACCATGCTCAAACCATGCACCCCTTTAAAACCCTCAAAACTCATCCAAAACAATTCCAAACTCTCCCAAACACTTCTCAACTCATCCCATGCACTTTAAACACATTAAAAATGCATAAAAAAGGCCACACACCTCAATCCGGGGTAATAAAAACACCCCATGCTTCTGCGGTACGTTTCTTTTAGAATAATATAATAGTGTGTGATGTACGCCACACCGAGTTCAAGCACACCACGACCTATCAAACTAGCATTTTAAAATTCAGTTATAAATTTTAATGACAATATTTTGAATTTTATATATATCCCTTATAATTTTAACATTCAAATTTTGTGTTTCTTAGACATAATATAAGGAAAATCTTAATATTTCAGATAATTTTTTTTTTCAAATATGCCGGTTTTCAACCTTTTAACGAAGAACATTTTTTAAATCCACTATTTGAAACTTCTATATATTGAATTTTATGGAATTAAATTCTTATTTAGAATAACGATATAAAAAATTAGTATGGATAAATTTTGGTTCTTTTCTGATAACTTTAATATTTTTATGAATAGTGAAAAACACTAAATTTTAATTGAAAAATACTTTTTTAATAGAAAATATATATAGTGTTTAATTATAAATTTATGTGGTCTTAAATTATCATTAGATTATATTTTTATAAATATATATAATTTAGGACATCTGTTGCAATTTTACATTTAAATTCTATATAAACAAATGTCAATCATTTGATTCTTTTTACTTCTTAAAAACCCACTTTATGTTTTTAACAATGAGAATTATTTTCAAATTAATTTCTTTAACATATGTGAATTTAATTTTTAAAAATGGATTTCATATTTTGAATCAGGAGTTCCTAATTGAGTAAATATGTAACTTTTATATTCAGACATTATGAATAGTTATTCCAATAAATATTTTATTTTCCATGGTTAAAGGTAAAATATGGTAATTATGGGTAAAAATAATATTATAATAATATTAAATTACCCTAACACATGTCACAAGTCTATTAGATGATACATGTATGGCCTTGGGCATCCATTGGTCGATTTGGGGACCCCATGGAGCCAATTGTGAGTAATAATGACATTTTATATTAATTAATGTAATGTAATGTCAAAAATAACATAATCATGTAGATTTTAGAAAAAAATATTATATGAAGTTATATAATAGACATTGTAGACTATAAATAGTAATTATAATGGTAGAATTATTTCCTATATCATGATATTTTCTTTTTAATTTTTATACATAATATATATATATATATTTAAGACACAAAAAGGATGCAGTATTTTACTTGTTAATGAAGGAATCAAATAAATGATATTATAAATTTTAAAATAAATATGACTTGAATGATTTTATACATACAGGAATTTGATTGATTAATATGACACTTTTGGGTTTATTAAATATTTTTTTTGAGGTGATAATGTTGTTATGACTTTCACAAAAACAAAATACCAAATAATTTCAAAATTGACAAAAAATGAGTTTAAAAAAAATTATTATTAAACGTTATAGTATTACTAAAAATCTAATGGTCATCCGATGTAATTATATAATAATAGACATTTCATTAATGAACCACTTTAGGTTCCCTTGTCTTTTTATAGTATTTTTATTAACCATTTATTATAACAATACAAGAAGACATGGTAAAAGTTAAAGTATATAACTAAGAGTTTCAATTAAAGATAAAGTTAATATGGGGACCTAAACTTGTCTAAAACCTATTGGATTAGATTATTTATTCCCAAACCCATGTTATCATATAAATAAATTCTTTTGGAAACATTAAAAACCAAAAATGATTTTATAATAAATTATTATTACATGCTTTTCCAAAAGTGACCCTCACCTCTCTTATAAAAAAGTATTTACCATTCTTTCAAAATCACACCACCAAAGCCTTTTGAATCAATCAAACCCTACTCAAATATCTTCAAAAATACCCTCACATAGACCTCAAGGCCTTGAATTCATCATAAAGAAAATCCACAGAGCCCTTTTGACCAAATCAAAAGGATGCACCCGAAGAAGAGGTAATTATTTCATCACCTCTTTCAAATTTATTTTCTTCTTCCACTTCATCTTTAATTATTGTATCCATTCCAAAATTATGAATCCATTACCCTCTACATACTGTGACATCATTTTTATATCAAAATTCGTTTTTCTATCCATCATATAAAGGACAATGTCACTATAAGTTCGTACGTACGACTTACCGTCTCCAGATCATGGTGAAGTTGGGAATTAAACAATTAATTATTTGGATGAGTATAGTAATGAGAATAATTGACGTAAATAATAAATATAACATATTTATTATCCTATATATGTAATATACCATTGGAAACAATAAAATTTCCCCATTAATAGAATGATATTTCCCCTTATGCGTACATATGAATTAACATCTCTACAACATGATAAGATTTTGTTCCCCATCGTAACCATTAAAGAATAATTTTCATTTTATGATTAAAAAAATATTTAAGAACATACTATCATTTTGGATATGTTTCAAATAAATTTTTTCCATAACAAACTTGACTTATGTAATAAAACATATGAAGGAAAATTAATCAGGTAATATCCAAAACAATGAGACTACTAAAATATTGTTAACAAAACAATATTAGAAGATCATATATGATATAATATTTTTGAATTTTGTTATAGTATAATTTAATAAAAATGAATTAACTATTATACATGAGGTTAACGTACCCTTGATCATAGAAAAGCACATGGTAAGGTTTAATCTTAGTATCTCTTTATAATATGAGGTTTTTTATACATGAGTATCTTATGGGTCCTATTTATTATCCTCATATGTGTTTCTTAAAAATATATTTCTCAATTTTTTTACCATTTACTAGAGTATGGGTTAAATTAATTTATATCATAGTTTGAATTTTAATAAAATGTTCTGAAAGAAACCATTAATCCATTTTCCAAACATGGTACGTTATGACTTTTTTTACAAATTAATGTAAGAATTTTTTTTATCTTATACAACAGATGTAGCTATTTTCTACTGTTATTACACCATCGAGCTTCACGTACGTTATAATAAGAATATTTTAAAAATAATTGTTTTCATTTATAATTATGTTACTTTTAAATTATTTCAAAATTATAAAGAGATAATTTTTTCAAATAGATTTGATTTCATCTATGTCAACAACCATTGATGGATTTTACACTTTTTTGATGTTGTTTGATTATGATAAAATCTTCTATATTGTGTTGAGGGGTTTGTGATTGTTTGACTGTAGATGTTTCATTTTTTACAATTCATGGTTTATAGTAAATGTATTTACATTTCATATTCTAGTTTTAATACGAATGTTTATCTTAGGTTTCAACCTTTTCATATGAGGAATGCATTGGACTTAGTAAGTGGAAGGTGGAGCCTACTACAGCTCTTCAATGCATCAGTAGGTATCATGAGAAAATATAGTTTCTTGGAACAGTTCCTTGAAAAAATCTTATTTGTAGTCTTGGAATGAGGCATTGACTATGTGATTATGATGTCCAGCATTATGCATTCCATCATTATGAAATAAGCTACTGATATCACATTTGATTATTATACTAGTAGAATATCCATGTGAATAAGTAAATGGAATTATTTTACTATTCATTGCCATATTATGCTGAAGTATAAGTTCAAAAGGCTTTTGTTTTAGCTTACTCGTTCCAATAAATTATTATTTTTAATTATGGTATTTTCATCTATATTGTTATCTTTACAAAGAATCTGAGATCACCCATATCTTATGTTTTGTTTTTCCCAGAATGTGATGAAGTATATTATGATTGAATTGTAGGGATAGACTACAGGATATGTGTGTGTTCAGAGGAGACACAATGATGCTTTTTTTATTTCACAACATAATGTAAAACTTATGTATGTATCTAGTACTTCCATGTCTACTAATCTAATGGCCCTTTCGAGACTTGATCTCATTTGATCAAGATGATGTTATGTATTAACGCACCATCACTGGGTAACTATGGTCAGGGAATTTCATAATTCTTCTAGGATGATGTACAAAATAATTTAATGTTAAGGCACAAGGATGACATGCCATTTATTTTAATGTCATGCTACTATGAAGATGTGGAAAGAAGTTTAAAATCATGCTACTTGGATGAAGTTCCAACTAGTTTAATGTCATGTTACTAAGACAATGTTCTGTGTAGTTTAACATCATTCTACATGGATGAGATTCCATAATGTTTAACATCAGGAAACATAGATGATGTTCCAAGCAGTTTAATGTCATACTTATAGGAGGATGAGCCAATATTTTTAAGGTAATACTACTAGGATGATGTGCCAAGTAGTTTAATTTGATGCAACTAGGATGATGATTGAATAAGATTAATGTTATAATAAAAATATGATGTTCCAAGTAGTTTAACATCACACTATTAGGACAATGGCATCCTGTGATTACACAAAATACATCATCAATAACCTAAAATTGGTAGGGTCTAGGGTAAGATGTCCATTAATTGAAATTGGGGAATAAAATCCAATATATTAGACATTATGTACGATATAAGGTACTTCGCATTTCACTTCCAGCATTAGAGGTTTCATTCGAGGTATCCTTGGAGTCTTGAGGACCAACACCATCTCTCCTTTAAAGAATGATTACAGGAAAACATTTTTGTTAAAGGTTCAAAAAATCTAGATCTGATGTAATTCAAAACGTTGCAAGGTATAAAATCCATTCACATTAAGCATCTCCAATTCATAAAACAATTATCTGTATTTCTCATATATTGATAATTTAGCTTTGATAGATATGAATAGCATTGGAAATTGAACCTCAATGAGAAGAAGAGCCTCTACCTCATATACTTTTGAGCATAGGGTTTCTTGTGTGTTTGTGTGGGTCTTGGTCCAGTAATTCCACAAGGCATGAAAAAGTTTGAATGGACAATACTTTTTTATCCATATCTATCATTTTTTAGTATATTTTATAGGGTCTTATTGAAGGGCTCTATATTTCCATTCTCCTCGACATTGTAGTAGGGTGAACATTTAGGCTTGATTTCTTACTCATGATATAAATTCTCCAATTTATAAGAATAGAAATTGGTACCATTGTCTATTAGTATTGAATTAGGGACATAAAAATGGTCATGATGTTAAATTTCATGATGCTGAAATTTATTATTTCCCTCAATTCTTTGAGGGGTATATCTTTATCCTACTTGGGGAATATTCTAATCACCATAAGAATGTACTTGACATAATTGGATGTGGCATAAGGATATTAACCTAAAATGTCTATTCCCTATTTGGTAAATGTCCATGACTAATTGGTTGTGTTAAACAACTCCAAGGGTTACTAAATGATGCTGGTTTGAACCTAGTAATAAAGACACTTTTTTGTAAATTTAGTGCAGTCTTGCATTAGTGTGGGCCAATAGTACCCAATCCACCTGATATTGTCAGAATGCTTGATTCCTGAAGAGTGAGAATCACAAGCCCTAGTGTGCACTCCCTTCACGAAGACAATTTTTTCCTCCTCACAAATTCAACTAATAGGTATCCCATCAAGGATTCATTTATGTAGGACCTTTTGATTATTCATGTATTTATATAGAAAAAAATTAATTTTCCATCTTCAGATGTGCTCTATATGTAATCTATCCTATAAGAGCTCTCCCTTTTTAAGGTAGTCTGTATTTGGTGTCATCCAGATGGTGGTAGGATCATATGGTTCATGGATGGGGATAATCACATGGATCTCTTCCTCATTGTTTTGGATGAAATGTGAAACCAACCAATGATATGAAATACTGATGTCTATTTTTTCTCAGTCTAGATTAGCTTAAGTTGTGGCCGTATTTGCCAAGGCATATGACTCATAATTTTACAAACATGGGACGTGATTTAATGTTGTATTAAAATGTAATTCAACCGTTAATCCTCATATGTGATTTTTAGGGGCATTAACTCATCCTTTTCGATAACATTATCACTTTTAACCTAATTCATAACAGGTTAAAAATCACCCTTTATCTTTAAGTGATTAACTTTTACCTAAATTTCTATTCATATCCTTGTAATGAGGGATTTATATTCTACCTCGTCTTTTTAAAACCTTTCTATAGTATAAAAGTGTTTGGAAGAACATCCTTTTCTGAATATATGAGCATGAATCCCAATATATCATTGTTGAGCATGAGGTCCTTCATCCTTTTTCTTATTAGGCTTCAAGATGCATCGTTGAAATTCATTTCCTATATCTAGGGGTCCTCTGGAATAGAGAAAAAATATTCATTAGGTATTATAGTGTCCAATTAATTCATTTTTATCAAGGGGTGATCTTCTAGGAAATATGTTAATCCATATACTTTTATTGATTTCTAAGGCATGAACTAAATGTCAACTACTGCAAAATGAACACCAACTATGATAGTCATCCCGTCGACATCAGATGGAAGATTATATATTTTAGGGGGACTGTATAGGAGTCCAAATTGAAATCCTGATGCTTTAGGTAGTGCCTCAGATTATGGACATCAAATATTATTGCCAAAAATCTCTTCTTGGTATTTGAATAGTGAGTCCCAACATTAATCACTGTTCTATAGAGATAATAATGGTTGTTCTTGCATCCAGTGTCATTCTTCTGTACAAGGAATGAACCTAATGATCTCGTTAAGGACGTCACATTAAAAATAAGGTCCCTTCCATTGACAAGAGACATCCTTACTAGCGGTTTCATGATATATTTCTGGAGATTTTGGAATTCCATAGGACTATCATTAGTCCATTAATATGTAACCCCTTTTCCATCAACCTAGTATAGGGAATACTTTTTCCAGTAAAGGTTAATGTGAAGCGTCAGATATATGTTAAGTGTACATCATGCCCATTAAATTTTTTAATGTTTAATGGATGTGACATTACAACAATAGAATTTGTCTTCTTGGGTCCTATTTACATGCCACGATGGAATATTATGATACCGAGAACATTCCTTGAGGTAATTCTGAAAGAAAATTTAAAGGGGTTTATTTTCAGGCTCTGCTAATAAAATTTGATGAAGAAGGTTTCAAGATATAATAGGTGGTCAAATCATTTTCAATATTTTACCACCGAGTCAATAAAATATAATTTTAAAACAATCCCAAGATGAATATGAAGATGTGATTCATCACACATTGGTATATAGCATTGAAATTCTTCAAGACAAAGGGCATTACATGATATAGAAATACTTACTAGGAGAACCTAAAGATGTGGGATTATTCATCTTATTGGTCCCTTATGATGTGATTATATCTGTAATTTACATACAATAAGGAGAGAGTGTGATATTTGGCTTTTTCATTGATCAATAGTTTCTTGATAAGGATTGGTATATAATTCTTTGGGATATGCTGATTACGATCTTTGAAATCGATATAGTCTCTAATGTTCCAATTTCTTTTCATGATAGGGACACTATTAGAAATATATTTTGGATATTTTACCTCCAAAATGATGTTCATAATGAGATTTTCAACCTCAAATTTGGTAGCATATGTTGGGTGTGTTCTTTTGGATGCCTCTTTATAGCCCTAGTGGTTCTCTGGCTAGTCATGGTGATGAGTTACCACCCCAGGGTCGAGGCTTGAAATTTCTATGTCTTTACATAAGAACATATTTTCGTGCTAATTTAGTAAGGAGGGATATTAATCTTTCTCTTTAGAAGGCATTTATTATCCAATCAAGTTAGTGTGGAGGCCAAGTTGGCTAGAGAAGGGTTTTGGATGTAAGATGAAGTTTGTAAGTGTGTTTTCATTTATTATCCAACATTTCTCAAAAAAAGAAATCAATTAACTCTTTAAAAAACTGAAAATTAGACTAACCATCATATTTAAGAAATAATAATCAGAATTACTAAAAAGGTCTATCAGAGTGAGGAGAATCTTATTGGAATATAAGGATAATCAGACTCACCTTGAGTTTAGATTGATAGACCTAATCATAATGTGGAAGGATCCAAGTCTGGATGAGTATGATAAATATCTATCAATGATTTTTATTTTTTAATTCTCAAAAATCATAAGTATGTTTTAAGTATTTGATGCAATATTAATGAATGAAATAGATAGAAAAGATTATACCAATTGTATTCAGGACAATGTAACCACAAAAATCATAATCAGTATGGCTAGGAAATTGTGGTGTTGCTCGAAGAATGAGAGGTAACAGAAAATTCCATTATAATTAAAAATATGCATAAATTGATCATTAACTTAAACATTGTCATGAAGCAATTTATGATACTAGATGAATGATTGAATAAGACATGGGTTTCTAATTTTGACGCCTTTTTATCTCAGTTCATCAATTTGTGATAATTATAAATATTTTTGTTTGAAGGATGAGAAGGTTTATCTTAATAAGAGAAATTAAAGGTTTTACTTTTTAATTAGATCAAATACCAAAATATTTAAAACTTCTAAAAAATAATTTGATGAGTTTATTAATTTTAAAGGAGAAATAATTTATGTAATGAATATTTTTTGGCATTGTAATAAAAAAATAATGAAATTTAATAATTCAATATTGCTGATATTGGTCCATTTAGTTCTATAATCCATCATAATAATCGGAGAAAGAACTATTTTTTAGGGGTTGTTCAGACCAATGAAAAGGAAATAAATTAAATTAGTTCTTTTCAATTATAAAATAAAATTAAAAGATCAACAAACAATGTAGTCAATCTGTAGAGACCCGTATCCTGACGTACATAGACATTACATTACTTTTGCGGAACACTTGGTACATAACAAAAACACACACACAAGGATCGTAATAGTTTAGTGTCTTTGGAAACTCGAAACATAATCTTCTAATCGTGGTGAAAGATATTCAATATCTCTCATAAAGATCTTCCCCTTTTTTTTTACCTAAAACCTTTCTTTATATCCTGGGGAAAAAAAACATAAAAGGGTGAGCTCAAATGCTCAGTAAGGGTAAACAAAAGAAAAAAAAATCAACCACATCATATTCATAAGAACATAACTTTTGGAAATCTTAACCTGCAAAAGAGAGCATAATTTTATAACATTGGATAAATCATAGTAGTGAAATGAAATCCCAATAAGCATAACTTAAAACATGAAACTTTGTGGCATACACACATAATCATAGAGAATCATTTCTTGTTAGTCATGACTCATTTCCAAGACTATCTTAGTGGACAATGTCCCTTTCTGAATCGAGTCACCCTCGTTTCAGTACTGTTTCACTGAACCGGTATAACCTACCATTCCAGCCATGTCTATCTCATGAGATATGAAATCTTTACCCAATGCATTGGATGGAGATATAGGTCCCACCCTTCTCATAATGATACCATTCTTATGTGTGCCACAAAATCATAAATCATACATCATTGCATAACCCATGTAATAAAAATGGGATTCTTAAACAACATGACATCATAAAACCATTCATATAAGATAAAGGAATTCATAAACATAATTCCATCACAACATAGTCAAATCAATGTAATAATAGGGATAAAAACAGAACCCTTTTATTATCTTAGATGGAAAATAATTTTGATAAAATACTTGAACTCCATTCTTGAGGAAAATATCCTTTTTCTTCAAAAACATTTTTTCCTTTCATAACATGTCATACGACTTTAAAATAAAAGAAGTTGATTAAAAATAAACTTGAAAACTTGTAAAGGATGTTTCTTGGAAATAATGTTTTAAAAATCCATTCATGCCGTATAAGTTAAAAAAAACATTCTTCGTACTTTTGTCGGAAAAGTCAAAAAGTACATCGTACGAAAAACGACAAAAGATTCCTTTCATATCTTTTACTAAAAACTCACCGAAGGGTAAAATTGGATTTAAACAATTGTAGGTGGATGGAAATAATATTACATATTGAAGAAACATGTATGTAGATGATAAAATACACCCCAGTAAATTTCAAAGTATAAACAATCTCGGATAAAAATGAGATTGTGATATTTCCCTTACCTTAGGTCTGATTTGCTTCGTAAGTGTCCGAACCTCCTGCATAATGATTTAAATAATGCCATTGAATTATTACAGAATCATATTCATTGTTATGATATCATATATGGTTCACTTATGACATTATATTACCCGTTCTTTTGTAAATTCCATGTAAAGAGCGTTTTGGGTAAAATTGTTTCATTTGTCATCCGTGTTTTGACTTGTAATTATTCATATGATTACTTAGATCATGATTAATTAATTCCAGAATATAAAACATGATTTATATATATATATTGATAATATAAATATATATAATAAATCAGTAAATGGAAAGAAATACACCGTTCATGGAGACGGTAGTCCGTACGTACGCATGAACGCTGTTTTCATTTCCTTATTGAATTGAATGGAATTAAGTAGATGACATACATATAAATATAAATAAATCCAGTATCATTATTATGTCATATATTTCATTAGTACTTATTATATATACTTTATAATCATTCATTAATGGTTAATCATTGAGAATGAATCTCATCGCGTCGTGGAGACGGTATTCCGTACGTACGCACGAGCGATGATATCGTTCCCATGGTCATGGAATTGTGTTGAAGTGTATGTAGACTATTTCAGTATCAATATCACTTTATAATAATCATATATAGTTACTCATTACACCATTATACCCATCCTTGTAAGGTTATTATGGAAAATAGATTACACCACGGCGTGGAGACGGTATTCCGTACGTACGCACGCGCTGTGATTTCATTTTTCCGTAGGATGGATAGAAGGTGAATGAGGGTTGTTTCATATTTATAATAACATATCAGTATGTAATTAATACTTATGTTATTACTTTATCATGAAACAACTAAAGAAGAAGAAGTTGAATAAGAAAGAAATTGAAAAGATCGGTAATGGATATTACCTCTTCTTTGAAACGCCTCTTTGAATCCTCCACTTAGGGAACTAGGATTGGTCTTTGAAGAAGACCAGGACCTCTAGGATTATTCTAGGGAAGTGGAGAAGGAATTTTGGCAGGGGTTGTCCGAGTTTGAGTGCTCAAATTGGTGTGAGGAGGAGGGGGAGGAGGTGCCCTTTTATAAGGGAGGAGAGGGGCACCTTAGGAATATCTCAAACTATTATTTTATATTAAAGTCAAAATCGGTTTATAATGGTTCCAAAGGGTCTTATTTCGAAGATAAAGTGGGGATGGGTCGAAACCATATCAACCAATAGGATTTAGACAAGTTTAGGTTATTATTGTAACCTTATCAATTAGATTTAACTCTAAGTTAAATAATTTAACTTTTACTGTGTCTTTTTGTTTTCTTACATTATATGGTCAATACACTTACTATAACATGCAAAAGGAACCCCAAATTGTTTATTATTAATATATATATCCTTATCTAAGTCATTTGGCGAACCTTAGATTTTTAGGAATAACATAACAATTAATAATATAATATTTGATTTAAAAACTATTTTGTGTCAATTTTGACACTATTTAATATATGATTTTTGTGAAAGTCATATAAGAATTATATGTTCGAAAAACGTTTATTAAATTAACACTAATATATCATAGTAACCTATAAAATTATTGGAATTCATAAAAAGTCTCAAATTACATTTATTTTGGTGTTTATAACATCAATTATGTCAATATTTCATTAATAAGATAATTACTGCATCATCATTGTGTCATAAATAAATTAAATTATTTAATGTATAAAAATTACAAATAAAATATCATTATGTAGTAAATCCTTTTATCTTTCTAATTAATATTTATAGTCGAATTTATCTTATGTATAACCCCATATTAAAAATGTTTTAGTAAATAAACTTTGATTTTAACTCTTTTAACCCTTCTTTAAATAAATTAATAATAAATGTCCTAATCTAATCCAAGTGGGGCTAAATGGTCATATTTTATTCCTAAGTTTGTTTTTGGTCGAATTACACTTATCCAATAGAATTAGGATATGTGTTAGGGTAATAATAATATCATCTTTACCCTTAATTACCCTATTTACTTTTAACCGTGGTAAAAAAAGTAAAAAGTTACTATTCACCAAAAATTATTTTCATCTCATTGAACCACATTTTAGTCCTTGATATTAACCGTGTCTCTCGGATTTTTGAAATTCCACTCACAGAAGCGGTAAAATTAAGTTTTATGAATAATTCAGTTTTTTTAACTACCACTTAGTGGTTTCACTATTCATCGAAAATTGAAAGTTTTCAGAAAAATACCAAAAATTAGGCCTAAGCTATATTTGATATTATGAACTCAAAAATGATGTCTATTTTACCAAATTCAAAACATATCAGTTTCATTAACTAATTTAAAAATTAATTCTCATCGTCAAAACAAATAGCGTGTTTTTAAGAGATAACAACTATCAAAAGATTGACACTAGTTTATAACTGGTTTAAATGTGAAATTACATCCAATGGCCAACATTTTATTAAATTGTAAAAATATATTCTAAATATACTTTAAAACCACTCAAATTAATAATTTATAACTATTAATTGTTTCGATTGAAAAAGTTGTTTTTAATTAAAATTTAGTAATTTTCACTATTCATCAAAATATGAAAGTTATCCGAAAATCACCAAAATTTCACCCTAAGCTAATTTCGATATTACGAATCCAAAAATGAATTCCATTTTGAAAAATAAAATTTAAAAAATTTCAAAAAGTGGTTATTACTATTCATAACGGCTAGTTTTGATAATATTTTAATAGCATATCGTTGTTTAGCAAAACTTGGTGTTGCGTACAACACACACTATAGTGGAAGGTCGCGATTGCGTGTAATTCAAGCCAGGTCAGAGATGTGTGTTGTGAAAGCTCCTTTTGGTGTAGCGTATAACACAAGACATTAATGAAATTAAAAAGAATATTTTTCATAAAATCTCGGGGTGTTACATTCTACCTCCCTAAAAATGAATTTCGCCCTCGAAATTCGTCGGGGTTATAAATGGTTTACTACTCGAAAGTTTCTTTAATAGAAACCCACATCGTAAAAAGGAATTCCAAAACCAATCTTTAAAAACAAAAGTATGAAATGTAACGGTTACCCAAATAAACTAATCACTGGGTTTCCACATAGGTGAAAATATGGATATGGAAGAGAAATCTAACCATCATGTTCTGATGGAGAGTGGTAGAGAACATGGCTATGGAAAAGCCAACAATCACAAATCCATAAATTTGTGACGATCTAATGTACCATCTGATTAATCAGATATAAGAGCACTAGGACAACATTTTTGGTTTTCAAGATCGTTTACCTAAAGTTGAAGAATTTGAATTAGAATAAATACTTACTTTATTTTGGTACAATCTCACTGTTGTTCGTGCCTTGAACAATTTCCACTTCATCTCTTAAATAAATGAAGTTGAATTTGTTATTCTTTAAGTGTTAGAAGATCATGTGATAGAATGACGAGTCATTCCATCTATCTTAAACAAAAGGTTAGCAAAAGTTATTAAATATACATAAGTCATTATATAGTGAGATTAATCATATATGGTTCCTAAAATGGACTTATACTTCATATATCATACTGCTTAATATAATAAAACTAGTTTCTACTAAATAGGGACTTCCTGTAGGCCAGTGGTAGGCGATAAAGGCCAGTCGCACTTCGGTTGTGGGTTCGATTTCCACAGCCTTGTCCGACGCGATGGGACGTCGCCCGTCCTGCAGGTTGTCCTTTTTCTAAAACTACATTACTATAACATCACATAAATAATATCAAAAAAAAAAGTTCTATCCCTAAACAATACTAACTTATGTCCAACATAATCCATTCCAACCTTTACGCTTATCCATAATACTGCAGTCCAATCTCATAACATAGTGAAAACGATTACCAGAGATTTAACACCATCGTCGATCCCCATATATCATAAGATATGTTTTGTTGGTCACATTCAAAACATTCAAAGTCCTTAATCGTGTATTCTCTTGAATACCTTAGTGAAAACAGGAATGCAGTTAAAAGTTAACACTTTCCACATACCAAAATCCTCAAGATTCTATATACTCAAACCATGATATCACTTAGTCCTTATATCAATCATGAGCTCATGAATACTGTTAAACATTTCTTTTTCTCGTTTTCCCTTCATTATGCGCATATCATCTTATTTCCAAAAATATCTCAATCACTTTTAATACCACATTAGACCAACACATAAATATTCCAATACTTTATGATACAACATTATTTTTGAATCCCATTACATAAATAAATAATCATTCCACCACATCGTTGTCATATTCAACATCGCCAATAGTGATCGCATGTGACTTCCCTTTGTCCTTTTCCTTAAGTGGTTGCTCATGTTGATCATCACTAACCCTTGGATTAGGGCATTTATTAGCATAATGCCCCATTTCCTTGCACTTGAAGCATTGAAGTGTTGGTGGTGCGTTCTCTGCAGTGTTTGCTTTATTCACATCATTAGAAACCCTTTTTCCATTACTTCGACACTCAGCTGCTCGATGACCTTCTTTTCCACACTTAAAACATTTTCTAGTCCCTTTAAGACAATCTCCACCATGCTTCTTTCCACACTTTGTGCATAAGGAAACATTCATCTTCTTTTCACCATTATTTTGAGATTTCTCCTTGAACTCCATCGTTCGTTTCATGTCAAAACTATGAGATGGATAAGTAACACCAACTTCCATTTCTACTTTGATAGCACAACGCACAATTTCTTCATAGCTACTGAAGTCTCTTATAGCTAATGCCCTTCGAAGACTTGGTTTTAAGCCACTGAAAAATCGATCAACTTTACTTTCAGGTTGGATGATAATGCCAGATGCATACCTTGAAAGTCTTGTAAAATTCGCTTCGTATATACCAACAAATTCATCATCCTTCTGCTTCAGCTCAAGAAACTCCTTTTCCATCTTTGTTCGAAGAATACGAGGGAAGTACTTACTGAAAAACAAGTTCTTGAACTCGTCCCATTCCATGGACTCAATTTCATCTCTTGGCCTCATATTCTTGATAAGATTCCACCATTGATCAGCTTCACCTTCCAAACGATATACTGCTAAGATGACTTTATCATGTTCAGAACATTGAAGAACTGAAAATATCTTTTCAGTGGTACTGATCCATTGTTCTGCAACAAGTGGATCAGAAGTCCCACTAAAAGAAGGTGGACGTTGCCTCATGAAGGACTCAATAGAATATTGTTCCCTTCTCTGCTCATTTGGAAGTCCAGAATGATTCATAGCTTGTGTAAGTATAGCAATAAGATTTTGCACTCCATCTCCCATAACATTTGTTTGTTCAGGAGGGCAATCATTGCATTGTCCTTTGCATTGATCAACACGATTCCTTCGGGTTCCAGCCATCGTCTAAAACCCAAAAAGAATAGTGTGAGAGGCAAAAATCATGCTAGGGAAAACAACATAGTAAAGGGGGAGTACCCTTAATATCTAACATCTTAGGTTAAATTCTAAGATCGTTACCGTAGTTCTAGGACCATATCCTATACGTATACTTATCCTTAGGGACATCCCTAGACATACCTTAGAAATATCTCTAGGGATCTCACTAACGTTTTCGCATCCTAGTTTCCAAAGGTTGACTAAACCTTTCATCTGATACCAACTGTAGAGACCCGTATCCTGACGTACATAGACATTACATTACTTTTGCGGAATACTTGGTACATAACAAAAACACACACACAAGGATCGTAATAGTTTAGTGTCTTTGGAAACTCGGAACGTAATATTCTAATCGTGGTGAAAGATCTTCAATATCTCCCATAAAGATCTTCCCCTTTTTTTTACCTAAAACCTTTATTTATATCCTGGGGAAAAGAAAACATAAAAGGGTGAGCTCAAATGCTCAGTAAGGGTAAACAAAAGAAAAAAAAATCAACCACATCATATTCATAAGAACATAACTTTTGGAAATCTTAACCTGCAAAAGAGAGCATAATTTCATAACATTGGATAAATCATAGTAGTGAAATGAAATCCCAATAAGCATAACTTAAAACATGAAACTTTTTGGCATACACACATAATCATAGAGAATCATTTCTTGTTAGTCATGACTCATTTCCAAGACTATCTTAGTGGACAAAGTCCCTTTCTGAATCGAGTCACCCTCGTTTCAGTACTGTTTCACTGAACCGGTATAACCTACCATTCCAGCCATGTCTATCTCATGAGATATGAAATCTTTACCCAATGAATTGGAGGTAGATATAGGTCCCACAATCTAATAATGATACCATTCTTATGTGTGCCACAAAATCATAAATCATACATCATTGCATAACCCATGTAATAAAAATGGGATTCTTAAACAACATGACATCATAAAACCATTCATATAAGATAAAGGAATTCATAAACATAATTCCATCACAACATAGTCAAATCAATGTAATAATAGGGATAAAAACAGAACCCTTTTATTATCTTAGATGGAAAATAATTTTGATAAAATACTTGAACTCCATTCTTGAGGAAAATATCCTTTCTTCTTCAAAAACATTTTTTCCTTTCATAACATGTCATACGACTTTAAAATAATAGAAGATGATTAAAAATAAACTTGAAAACTTGTAAAGGATTTTTCTTGGAAATAATGTTTTAAAAATCCATTCATGCCGTATATGTTAAAAAAAACATTCTTCGTACTTTTGTCGGAAAAGTCAAAAAGTACCTCGTATGAAAAACGACAAAAGATTCCTTTCATATCTTTTACTAAAAACTCACCGAAGGGTAAAATTGGATTTAAAAAATTGTAGGTGGATGGAAATAATATTACATATTGAAGAAACATGTATGTAGATGATAAAATACACCCCAGTAAATTTCAAAGTATAAACAATCTCGGATAAAAATGAGATTGTGATATTTCCCTTACCTTAGGTCCGATTTGCTTCGTAAGTGTCCGAACCCCATTTATAATGATTTAAATAATGTCATTGACTTATTAAAGAATCATATTCATTGTTATGATATCATATATGGTTCACTTATGATATTATATTACCCGTTCTTTTGTAAATTCCATGTAAAGAGCGTTTTGGGTAAAATTGTTTCATTTGTCGTCCGTGTTTTGACTTGTAATTATTCATATGATTACTTAGATCATGATTAATTAATTCCAGAATATAAAACATGATTTATATATATATATTCATAATATACATATATATAATAAATCAGTAAATGGAAAGAAATACACCGTTCATGGAGACGGTAGTCCGTACGTACGCATGAACGTTGTTTTCATTTCCTTATTGAATTGAATGGAATTAAGTAGATGACATACATATAAATATAAATAAATCCAGTATCATTATTATGTCATATATTTCATTAGTACTTATTATATATACTTTATAATCATTCATGAATGGTTAATCATTGAGAATAAATCTCATCGCGTCGTGGAGATGGTCTTCCGTACGTACGCACGAGCGATGATATCGTTCCCATGGTCATGGAATTGTGTTGAAGTGTATGTAGACTATTTCAGTATCAATATCACTTTATAATAATCATATATAGTTACTCATTACACCATTATACCCATCCTTGTAAGGTTATGATGGAAAATAGATTACACCACGACGTGGAGACGGTATTCCGTACGTACGCACGCGTGGTGATTTCATTTTTCCGTAGGATGGATAGAAGGTGAATTAGGGTTGTTTCATATTTATAATAACATATCAGTATTTAAGTAATACTGATGTTATTACTTTATCATGAAACAACTAAAGAAGAAGAAGTTGAATAAGAAAGAAATTGAAAAGATCGGTAATGGATATTACCTCTTCTTTGAAACGCCTCTTTGAATCCTCCACTTAGGGAACTAAGATTGGTCTTTGAAGAAGACCAGGACCTCTAGGATTATTCTAGGGAAGTGTAGAAGGGATTTTGGCAGGGGTTGGCCGAGTTTGAGTGCTCAAATTGGTGTGAGGAGGAGGGGGAGGAGGTGCCCTTTTATAAGGGAGGAGAGGGGCACCTTAGGAATATCTCAAAATATTATTTTATATTAAAGTCAAAATCGGTTTATAATGGTTCCAAAGGGTCTTATTTCGAAGCTAAAGTGGGGATGGGTCGAAATCCTATCAACCAATAGGATTTAGACAAGTTTAGGTTATTATTTTAACCTTATCAATTAGATTTAACTCTAAGTTAAATAATTTAACTTTTACCGTGTCTTTTTGTTTTCTTACATTATATGGTTAATACACTTACTATAACATGCCAAACGAACCCCAAATTGTTTATTATTAATATATATATCTTTAGCTAAGTCATTTGGCCGAACCTTAGATTTTTAGGAATAAAATAACAATTAATAATATAATATTTTATTTAAAAACTATTTTGTGTCAATTTTGACACTATTTGATATATGATTTTTGTGAAAGTCATAAAAGAATTATATGTTCGAACCAAGTTGATTAAATCAACACTAATATATCATAGTAACCTAGAAAATTAGTGCAATTCATAAAAAGTCTAAAATTACATTTATTTTGGTGTTTATAACATCAATTATGTCAATATTTCATTAATAAGATAATTACTGCATCATCATTGTGTCATAAATAAATTAAATTATTTAATGTCTAAAAATTACAAATAAATTATAATTATGTAGGAAATCCTTTTATCTTTCTAATGAATATTTATAGTCGAATTTATCTTATGTATAACCCCATATTAAAAATGTTTTAGTAAATAAACATTGATTTTAACTCTTTCAACCCTTCTTTAAATAAATTAATAATAAATGTCCTAATCTAATCCAAGTGGGCCTAAATGATCATATTTTATTCCTAAGTTTGTTTTTGGTCGAATTACACTTATCCAATAGAATTAGGACATGTGTTAGGGTAATAATAATATCATCTTTACCCTTAATTACCCTATTTACTTTTAACCGTGGTAAAAAAAGTAAAAAGTTACTATTCACCAAAAATTATTTTCATCTCATTGAACCACATTTTAGTCCTTGATATTAACCGTGTCTCTCGGATTTTCAAAATTCCACTCACAGAAGCGGTAAAATTAAGTTTTATGAACAATTCAATTTTTTTAACTACCACTTAGTGGTTTCACTATTCATCGAAAATTGTAAGTTTTCAGAAAAATACCAAAAATTAGGCCTAAGCTATATTTGATATTATGAACTCAAAAATGATGTCTATTTTACCAAATTCAAAACATATCAGTTGCATTAACTAATTTAAAAATTAATTCTCGTCGTCAAAACAAATAGCGTGTTTTTAAGAGATAACAACTATCAAAAGATTGACACTAGTTTATAACTGGTTTAAATGTGAAATTACATCCAATGACCAACATTGTATTAAATTGTAAAAATATATTCTAAATATACTTTAAAACCACTCAAATTAATAATTTATAACTATTAATTGTTTCGATTGAAAAAGTTGTTTTTAATTAAAATTTAGTAATTTTCACTATTCATCAAAGTATGAAAGTTATCCGAAAATCACCAAAATTTCACCCTAAGCTAATTTCGATATTACGAATCCAAAAATGAATTTCATTTTGAAAAATAAAATTTAAAAAATTTCAAAAAGTGGTTATTACTATTCATAACGGCTAGTTTTGATAATATTTTAATAGCATATCGTTGTTTAGCGAAACTTGGTGTTGTGTACAACACACGCTATCGTGGAAGGTCGCGATTGCGTGTAATTCAAGCCAGGTCAGAGATGTGTGTTGTGAAAGCTCATTTTGGTGTAGCGTATAACACAAGACATTAATGAAATTAAAAAGAATATTTTTCATAAAATCTCGGGGTGTTACACAATCATTTCCGTCAAGATCTATTATTGGTTTTTCTTCTTATAGGTTGGTCAAGAGAAAGAATAAATCTGAATTTATTTTAACAATTTTATTTACATATTGTAAAAGATCCATCAAATTGATGAATCTTCCATCTTAATCATAATGAATAAATCATAATAAGAATATTTTTTCCCAATTTACAGAGAGAAACATAAGTGGATGTCTCTAGTTATTATTATTTTTTGTAATAGGATCGAGAAAATTGGAGTGACCAAATTCCCTCATCGGAATAGAGAATCAGAATCAGACTAAAGTTTTCTAAGATGATTTACGCTGTCTATTTCATTATATATTCAATTATTATGATCCATCATAATGAAAAAATCATATATGGAAATCGTAATGGAGAATCATAATAAAATTTATGATTGTTAATGAAATCATAACTAATCTGAAGTTAATAGAATATTCGAGAAAGATTGAGAAGAGTTGAGATGAATTAATAGAATAATAAAAGAACTCAAAATTCAAGAAGAATATAGCTATTTTATAAAATTTATCTGATCAAGAAATATTTTTAGAGTCCCAACCAAACCTATATTGGTTCTACCATAAAATGAGAAAGTATATTATACATTACGAAATTGATGTACTATTGAGAAGAATAGAGAGAATATCTACATTTATAGAAAGAATAATTTTCAAAATTGAGGTTTGTTGAAAAAATTTACCATACATTTGAGGAATGGATAATCAGAAATATCGATTTTAGGGTTTACAGAATTTGACTAAGCAATTGGATTGGGTTTTTTCAGAATGAGATAGATGTGGTTCAGAATTGTCTCAATTGTATTCTGATAGAGATATATTTTCATATTGAGCCATCTTACTTGGGATTTATACCTTGAAAATGGATAGAGTATGTAACATCCCAGGTAAATAATGAATAAAACATTTTCATATTTATTAATATTTACGAATTAAATATTAATTTTACTTTAAAGGGGTTGCTATGTTCGATAGTGTACCCGATACACAACAAAGAGTTTCTTTGAAATCTTACGTTGCATACTAGTAATAAAGTAATATTATTTTAAATGGTAGTTAACACGTAGCTGTTATATTGGCGGGAATGAATAAAAATAACTAAAATATGATTATATATGTTTTTTTAAATGTTTCTACATTTATCCAATAAAAGATAAAGGCTTAAAATACAAAAAGAATTCAATTTTAGGCATATATACTCTAACAATCACAAAAGGTCAACTTATCGCCTTTTGATGGAGAACCATTTATAAATATAGTTTTGGTCACTCTTATACATTATATTAGACCAAATATAATTTTTCTTTAGAATCGGGACATGAAAATGTACTTTGTGTAAATTTTTGGTATTTTTCCGATAAAGTTCATTTTTTAATGAATAGTGAAAATGTTGTATTTTAATTCAAAACCTCATTTTAATCTAATTTATTTACATGATTATATTATCTTATGAATTGGGTTTAAAGTGAAATTAGAATATAGTTTTACAATTTAATCCAATATTGGTCGTTGGAATTAATTTCACTTTGAAATTGGACTTAAACTAGTGTCAATTTTTTGATACTTATTGTTTCATAAAAACACGCTATTTGCTCTGACAGCGGGAATTAATTATTAAATTAATTAATGTAACTTATATGTTTTGAATTTTTTAAAATGGAAATCATTTTTGAATTCAGAATATCAAATATAGCTTAGGGTGATATTTTGGTATTTTTCTGAAAAACATCAATTTTTGATGAATAGTGAAACCACGAAGCGGTACTTATAAAAACTGATTTTCCGTTTAAATAAAATTTTACCACTTCTGAGTTTTGAATTTCAAAAATCCGACATACATGGTTGTCATTAATAAGTAAAATGTGGTTCAATGGGATTAAAATAATTTTTTGGTGACTAGTAACTTTTAAGTTTTTAATCGCGATTAGAGGTAATTAGTGTGGTTTAAGGTAAAACTAATGTTTTAATACTATGAAATGAACTTGACACATGTCCTACACTTATTGGATGTGTCATGGTAGACAAATACAATCCATGGGTCAACTTGGGGACCCCATGGAGCCACTTTGGTAGGATAATTACATTAATATATTTCTATTTAAAGTTAAAATAAAAATGTCACAAACATGAGTTGTTTTACTAAAACAATTTTTAAATGGGGTTATACTAGTCATATTTTTTACTATAAATATTATTTAGAAATATAAAACTATTTACTAAATCATTATATTTTTATTATAATTTTTAGACATTAAATATATTAAATTATTTATGACATCATGATAATGTAGCGATTACATCATTAATGAACGATTTAAATAAAATGAAAAGATAATGTAAAATCTAAGGCTTACACTTGTCAAAGACCTATTGGATGAGTATATTTCTAACCCTTATCACATTATCCTAGAATTATATTAATGTAGGACCTTTAAAATCCGAAAATCATTTTATAATAAAGTACACTTTTATAACATTCCAAGAGTGCCCCTCCTCTCCTCTTATAAAAGGCCCCCACCTCTACCTCCTTACCCACACTTCCAAAGCCTTTGGCTTGGCCAAACCCTACCCATATTGTCTTTCCACATCCCTCTATTACTCTTTGAAGCATAAATTTGGGCATAATTCTTCCCAAGTAAGACTTTGAGCTCAAATCGAAAAGAGTTACATGTTTTAATGGTAGTGTTTTCTCTTGTGTTCTTTTGTTTTATTTTGCTTCTCCAACCCCCTAAACTATTTTTATTAATTTATTTTGTAAAAACTCCAGTATATTCGATATACTAGGATTTTTTTATAATAATAATTCTAGCTAAACTTACACACACCTACATCTAATGGTTAAAGATCATATGGTTCTTGTGGATGGCGAATTTCTGCCTCACAAAACAATGATTGTTCAATATTCTTCCAACACCTTCAAAGGTGGACATTAAGATATCACTATATTTATATATGATATTTAATATATTTATGTCTTCCTTATGTTTCTTTATTTTTCATTTATGGAATACCTTTATGGCTTCCATTATTGGTATACACGATATCTTCATTTTAGGAAGTGCGGACTACCGCCCCTTCAAAGTGATTTGATTCGTTAATGCCATATGTGGGATGTATAAAGGATTGATTTAAAGTTATTATATATTATTTATGTTACATATAAATGATGAATATAATTATGGAATTAAAATATATGAACCTCTCATTTAGTTTTAATTCCATTAATAGGACATAGAAATGAAATTAGCGTTCATGCGTACGTAACGGCTTACCGTCTCCATGAACGATGCATTTCATTTCTTACCTATAAATGATTATGTAATATTATAAATACATGTATATTCTGGATATATATGATATATATGATATCCAAATCATGAATATCATTCTGGATATAATGAACCTTTGACCACACGAACAACATGTAATTGTAAGAAGTCCACTTTCGACTTAAGAACCAAGTATCGACAAAACAAACATTATTAACTTAAATGATTACATAATTTTTATAACATGGTAATAAGTGATATAAAAGTAATAATGAACTTGAAAAGGGTTATTAAGAAAGTATAAATTAACTCATGTTTATTATTCAGGACGTTAAAGAACGATCGAGTCAAGTCGGACCTGAGGTAAGGGACTTCGTCTCAATCTCCTTTCATTGAGGCATATTTTGTTTTATACATGACTTTATTTTATACGGTGTATAAACCCCTTTGACTTTTAATTTTTTTCAAACAGAATCTTTTTATACGAAGTGTTTTACTAAATGACAAAAAGTAATGTTTCTTTTAACGTACGCGGTGACAACAACCTTTTCCGCCGCCGCGAGTATTATTTGGTCTTTGGATTCCTCAACAGGCCGTAATGTTTTTAAAATGAGATAAATAGCATATACTCTTTTATATATTTTGGTAACAAAAATGATTTTTTATAATGGATTTTGTTTTGTCAATATATTTAAGTGATATATTTTGATCAAAGTGTGGAAATTATTTCTTTCCATTATATTTGTTTTATGTCTTATGATTTTATAATGGTACTTAGACATTTGATGGGTGGTTACATGATAAACCATATGACGGGTGGTGCCGTGAATACTAGGATGGGTGGTTACGTTATAACCTCCAATGCATTGTGTATGGAAGTTGGCCGTATGGCTATTCCATTAAGTGATATGTGTGGAAGTCAACTGTATGGTTATTCCATTTAAGTATGTTTATTTTCCAAGTTACCTTTATATGTTATGTGATCTGTATATGGGTTTTATGGTAATCTTTCGGTTACAAAAGGGTAAGTAATGATCTTTTATTCAGTGAAGAGTTTTTACTACTTCATAATGGTGAAAAGTATTACTTTGATAAAGTATAAATGGTTTACTTGTTATTTTGATAAACTAATAGTTTTCATTCTTTGTGTATCCCTTACTGAGATTTTTATGCTCACCCCAGGTTTTTTTGAAATGTTTTTCACAGGACTTAATGTGGAGTAGGGTCAAGGATGGGATCAAGGGAAAGTAATGCTATCTAAATCATGGAACTAGACATGTTTCTTTTTAGGAGTTTTTATTTTATGGAAATTTAGTAGAAGTGACTACTTTGTAATATTTTTAGATGTAATAGTTATGTCCTAATTCTTAAAACTCTAAACCTAAAAAGATCCTCAATGTGAATTATTCATTTAATTCAATATTAAGTAAGGTTTATGGCTGGGGCCTTATAGTTGGTATTAGAGGTCGGTTTAGAGAACTTTAGGAGTTAGAAAAGTGTTAAATTATAAGTTAATTTATGGTATGATTGAAATGATATAGCATTTAATGATTACCAGGTTGCTTCGCCTAAGATATTTCTGTGTTCAGAATGGTTTTCCGCAGAGGAAACAAAGCAGCTATGTTGGGATAACATCAGTAGGAAGACATCCTTCCAAATCAGCAACCTGAGATGGTCAGAATTGGAACTGAACTGTTTGTTGTAGTGATGGAACAGTTGACTCAGGCTATAAATGGTGGTGGTATCCATGCACGAGATCAGCCAGATCAACCACAAAGGAACATGTCAGTGGTGGAACATTTCATGAGGCAACATCCCCCATCATTCAGAAGATCATCTGACCCTGTGATAGCTGAAGGGTGGATTAAAGCACTGGAGAAGATTTTTGATGTCATGGGGGTGTTCAAAACATCAAAAGGATAGTCTTGCTGTTTACTATTTTGAAGGTGAAGCTGATCAGTGGTGGTAGATGGTGAAAAATATTAGGTATAGTGATGAGATTGATGATCTTCACTGGGAAGAATTCAAATGTATGTTTCTTGAGAAATATTTTCATAAGGTGGTTTGTCTTAGGATGGAAAAACAATTCCTAGAATTGAGGCAGGAGGATGACTTAGTAGCTTCTTATGAAGAAAAGTTCACACGACTAACAAGGTATCCTCCAAACTTCATACGAGATCTTGATAGTAAAATCAACCGTTTTTACTCAAGGTTAAAGCCAAAGTATCGAAGGGATTTAGCTTCTCTTGAGTTCAAAAGTTATGAAAAACGTGTTCGATGTGCGGAGAAGGTGGAAATGGAGTTTGCCGATGATCAGGTGTTCTTTGAAAAACAACAGAATAAGAGGTCCAGTTGGCAGGCAAATTGGAAGAAATCATCAAATAAGAAAGGAGGTAAGAAAACCAAATATACATCCTGTGAGAAGTGTGGTAAAATCCTTCCTGGAGAATGTTTATTCAAGTCTGGAAAGTGCTTTCGGTGTGGTAAGTCTGGTCATATTGCTCGTAACTGTAAGGAAGATGATCAAGCAGGCAATGAAAATTCAGCGGTAAGATGTTTTAAGTGTAATGAAATGGGTCATTATGAAAATCAGTGTCTAACGAAGAACTCAACTGGGGGAAAGTAGCCAGACTATAAGAAGAAATGGGTGGTGAAATCCTTTGCAACTACTTCAGTAGATGTTGGGTCGTCGAATGATGTAGTATAAGGTACACTGTTTGTTTGTTCAGATTATGCCAATGTGTTGTTTGATTCAGGGTCTACACATTCTTTCATTTATGAGAAGTTTTCTAGTAAATTGGAAATTCCATATCAAGATATGAATCCTGAAATTATGGTAAAAACACCCGAAGAGAACGTTGAGACAAAAAGGAATTATAAGAACCTTCCAATCCTTGTGTGCGGAAAGAATCTACCAGCAAACCTTATTGTTTTTCCTCTAGTAGAGTTTGATGTTATTTTGGGCATGGATTGGATTTCTATTTATCATGCTAATATTGACTGTAGAGCTAAAATGGTTTCTTTTCAGAAAGATTTTCAGTTTGTGTACAAGAATGAACCCTTGATTTTGATAACATATCAGGAAGTTGAGAAACTAGTAAAATATGGAAATATATGTTACCTTGCACATAATGTTGAAAATAAAGGAACTGTTTAGATTAATGATGTGCTATTGGTAAATGAGTATCTTGATGTTTTTCCTGATGAGTTACCTGGTATTATTCATGATCGGGAATTTGAATTTATTGTTGACTTAGTTCCTGATTCTAAGCCAATTTCAAAACCCCCTTATCGAATGACTCAAGTTGACATTTTAGAGTTAAAGAAGCAATTGTAGGTGTTATTAGATAAATGTTACATTTGACCTAGCACATCACCATAGAGTGCTCCTGTATTGTTTGTTAAAAATAAAGATTGCTCAATGAGACATTGCATTGATTATAGAGCCTTAAATAACATTACTATTAAGAACATGTATCCTTTGCCTCATATCGATGATTTGTTTGATCAGCTCTAGGGAGCTCAGTATTTTTCAAAGATTGACTTGAGGTCGAGGTACCAGCAGTTGAAAGTAAAAGAAGCAGACGTTCCGAAGACTGCGTTCTATACTAGATATGGCCATTATGAATTGTTAGTTATGCCTTTTGGGATAACCAATGCACCTTCTGTATTCATGGACCTTATGAGTAGAATTTTCCATGAGTTCTTGGATATGTTTGTGGTTGTTTTCATTGATGATATTTTGGTGTTTTCTAAAAGTAAAGAGGAGAATGAAAGTAATTTAAGGGTTATCTTTCAATCCTTAAAAGAAAAGAAAATATATGAAAAAATCAGCAAGTGTGAGTTTTGGTTACAATAAATTTCTTTCCTGGGTCACATTGTTTCAAAAGATGGCATAACTGTTGATCCTGCTAGAACAAAAGTTGTTGAAGAATGGCCAAGACCCACAAATGTAACCAAGATCCATAGTTTTCTTGGTTTGGCAGGTTACTACCGAAGGTTTGTTGAAATGTTTTCACGATTATCTAGTCCAATGACTAAGCTGACTCGGAAGGGTGTTAAGTTTATCTGGACAAAAGAATGTGATGATTGTTTTCAGGAGTTGAAAAGAAGGTTGGTGAATGCTCCAGTTTTGGCACTTCCTTCCAGGAATGGTGAGTTTGTTATCTACAGTGATGCTTTATTGAAAGGACTTGGTTTTGTCCTTATGCAGAATGATCAGGTAATTACTTATGCTTCACGACAGTTGAAAATTCATGAGGTAAATTACCCTACACATGATTTGGAATTAGTTGTTGTTGTTTTTCCTTTAAAAATTTGGAGGCATCATTTGTGTGGAGTAAAGTGTGAAATATATAATGATCACAAAAGTATAAAGTATATATTCACTTAGAAAGAGTTGAACATGAGATAGAGGAGATGGCTGGAATTAATCAAGGATTATGATTTTACAATTCATTACCATCCAGGAAAAGAAAATAAAGTGGCTGATGCTTTGAGTCGAAAAAGTAATGCTTCATTAACAATGTTGTGTTTGGAATGCGATCCTTTGGATAAGGATTTGATGAACATTGGCATAGAAGTTTTTGGTGGAGGATGTTCTTCTGTTTTGTTTCAGGTATTAGTGCAATCTTCTCTTTCAGACAAAATCAAGCAAGCACAGAAGCAAGACAGTGAGTTGCAGAAAAAGGTAGAGCTGGTTCAGAAGGGTAAGTTGCCTAAATTCAACATTGATAATGATTGTGTTTTGAGGTTTTGGAAGATATTATGTGTGCCTAGTGATTCACAGTTGACGAATGAGTTGTTATGTGAGGCTCATAGTTCCCCGTTTTCAGTTCATCCTGGCAGTACTAAGATGTACAGAGATCTGCGGGATTATTACTGGTGGGATGGAATGAAAAGAGATATTTCTGATTTTACTGTGAAGTGTTTGACTTTTCAGCAGGTTAAAGTAGAGCATAAGTTTCCAAAAGGGATGCTTCAGCCTTTACCAGTGCCAGAGTGGAAATAGGAAAATATAACCATGGACTTTGTTGTGGGATTACCGAGGACATCTCAAGGTAATAATGCAATCTGGGTTATTGTTGATCGTTTGACTAAATCTGCTCATTTCCTTCCTATTTGAGATACATTTTCTTTAGATCAACTTTCTAGATTGTATCTTAAAGAGATAGTTAGGTTGCATGGAGTTCCCCTCTCCATTGTATCTAATCGTGATCGCAGGTTTACTTCAAACTTGTGGAAGGGCCTTAAAAAGTCATTGGGTACTGAATTAAATTTCAGTACAGCTTTTCATCTGCAATCAGATGGGCAGTCGGAACAAACAATTCAGAACTTGGAGGATATGCTATGATCTTTCTCTATGTATTATCAGGGAAGTTGGGACTAACATCTTTCTTTGGTTGAGTTTTCTTATAATAACAGTTTTCATTCCAGTATATAGATGGCACCATTTGAGACATTATATGGGAAGCGGTGTCGAACTCCAGCTTTCTGTGATGATGTTGGTGAAAGGAAGCTGATGGGACCAGAATTGGTAGAAGAGATGGCAGAAAAAGTTCAGTTGATTCAGAAACACATGAGAATAGCTCAGAGCAGGCAGAAGTGTTATGCGGATAACCGGAGGAAGGATCTATCTTTCAAGGTAGGTGATCATGTTTTTCTCAAAGTTTCACCGTGGAGAAGTGTGATGCGATTTGGTAAGAAAGGAAAGCTGAGTCCAAGGTTCATTGGACCATATGAAATTCTGGAGAGAGTTGGATCAGTAGCATACAGAGTGGCTTTACCTCCGAGTTTATCTCAGGTACACAATTTTTTTCATGTTTTGATGTTGAGAAAGTATATTCCAGATCCATCTCATGTATTAAGCCTAATGGTAGTTTCGTTGGAAGAGAATCTCTATTATGATGAACAACAAGTCCAGATTCTTGACCGAAGAGAGAAAGTGTTGCAAAATAAGGTAATTCACCAGGTAAAGGTTTTGTGTAAAAACCATATGGTTGAAGAGGCAACATGGGAATCTGAAAATGCTATGAGGTATAAATAACCCAACTTATTTAGATAAGTGAATAAAATTGCGGGGACACAATTCTCAAAAGGGGGGAAGGATGTAACATCCCAGGTAAATAATGAATAAAATATATTTATATTTATTAATATTTACTAATTAAATATTAATTTTACTTTAAAGGGGTTGCTATGTTCGATAGCGTACGCGATACGCAACAAAGAGTTTCTTTGAAATCTTACGTTGTACACTAGTAATAAAATAATATTATTTTAAATGGTAGTTAACACGTAGACATTATATTGGAGGGAATGAATAGAAATAACTAAAATATAATTATATATGTTTTTTAAATGTTTCTACATTTATCCAATAAAATATAAAGGCTTAAAATACGAAAAGAATTCAATTTTAGGCATATATACTCTAACATTCACAAAAGGTCGACTTATCACCTTTTGATGGAGAACCGCCTATAAATATAGTTTTGGTCAATATTATACATTCTATTGGACAAAATAAAATTCTTCTTTAGAATTGGGACATCAAAATGTACTTTGTGTAAATTTTTGGTATTTTTCTGATAAAGTTCATTTTTTTAATGAATAGTGAAAAATGTTGTATTTTAATTCAAAACCTCTTTTTAATATAATTTATTTAAATGATTAGATTATATTTTTAATTGGTTTTAAAGTGAAATTATAATATATTTCTACCATTTAATCCAATAGTGGTCTTTGGAATTAATTTCACTTTGAAATTGGACATAAACTAGTGTCAATCTTTTGATACTTATTGTATCATAAAAACACGCTATTTGTTCTAACAACAGGAATTAATTATTAAATTAATTAATGTAACTTATATGTTTTTTATTTTTTAAACTGGACATCATTTTTGAATTCTAAATATCAAATATATCTTAGGGTGAAGTTTTGGTATTTTTCTAAAAAACATCAATTTTTGATGAATAATGAAACCACTAAGTGGTACTTATAAAAACTGATTTTCCATTTAAATGAAATTTTAAAACTTCTGTTCTTTTAATTTCAAAAATCCGACATACATGGTTTTCATTAAGAAGTAAAATGTGGTTCAATGGGATTAAAATAATTTTTTGGTGAATAGTAACTTTTAAGTGTTTAATCGCGGTTAGAGGTAATTATTGTAGTTTAAGGTAAAAACAATGTTTTAATACTATGAAATGAACTTGACACATGTCCTAACCTTATTGGATGTGTCATGGACGAACAAGAAAATCAATGGGTAAACATGGGGACCCCATGGAGCCACATTGGTAGGAAAATGAAATTAATATCTTTTTATTTAAAGTTAAAATAAAAATGTCACAAACATGAGTTATTTTACTAAAACAATTTTTAAATGGGGTTATACAAGTCATATTTTTGACTATAAATAATAATTAGAAAGATAAAACTATTTCCTACATCATGATATTTTTTTATAATTTTTATACATTAAATATATTAAATTATTTATGACATCATGATTATGCAGCGATTACCTCATTAATGAACGATTTCAATAAAATGAAATGATAATGTAAAATCTAAGACTTACACTTGTCAAAGACCTATTGGATGAGTATATTTCGAACCCTTATAACCTTATCCTTGAATTATATCAATGTGGGACCTTAAAAATCCGAAAATCATTTTATAATAAAGTAAACGTTTATAACTTTCCAAGAGTGCCCCTCCTCTTCTCTTATAAAAGGCCCCCACCTCTACCTTTTTACCCACACTTCCAAAGCCTTTGGCTCGACAAAACCCTGCCCATTTTGTCTCTCCACATCCCTCTCTTACTCCTTGAAGCCACAATTTTGGCAGAAGACTTCCCAAGGAAGCCTTTGAGCTCAAATCAAAAAGAGTTACCCGTTTTAAAGCTAGTGTTTTCTCTTGTGTTCTTTTGTTTTATTTTGCTTCTCTAACCCCCTAAACTATTATTATTCATTTATTTTGTAAAAAATCCAGTATCTTCAATATACTAGGATTTTTTTATAAGAATAATTCGATCTACACTTACACACACCTACATCTAATGGTTAAAGAACATACTGTTTATGTGGATGGTGAATTTCTGCCTCACAAAACGATGATTGTTCAATATTCTTCCAACACCTTCAAAGGTGTCCATTAAGATGTCACTATATTTATATATGATATATAATATGTTTATGTCTTCCTTAAGCTTCTGTATTTTTCATTTATGGCATACCTTTATGGATTCCATTATGGGTATACGCGATATCTTCATTTTAGGAAGTGCGGACTACCGCCCCCTCAAAGTGATTTGATTCGTTAATGCCATATGTGGGATATAAGGCCCCATCCTTAAACCTTACTTAATATTGAATTAAATGAATAATTCACATTGAGGATCTCTTCATGTTTTTGAGTTTTATAGAATTAGGATATAACTATTACATCTCAAAATATTATAAAGTAGAAACTTCTACTAAGATTCCATAAAATAAAAACTCTTAAAAAGAAACATGTCTAGTTCCATGTTTTAGATAGCATGACTTTACCTTGATCCCATCCTTGACCCTATTCCACATTAAGTCCGATGAAAAAAATTTCAAAAAAAAATCTTGGGGTGAGCATAAAAAGCTCAGTAAGGGATACACAATGAATGAAAACTGTTAGTTTTTCAAAACAACAAGGAAACCATGTATACTTTATCAAAGTAATACTTTTCACCTTTATGAAGAAGTAAAAACTATTAACTGAATAAAAGATCATTACTTACCCTTTAGTAACCAACATATTACCATAAAACCTATATAAAGATCACATAACATATAAAGGTAACTTGGTACATAAACATACTTAAATGGAATAACCATACGGTCGACTTCCACACATATCACTAAATGGAATAGCCATACGGCCGACTTCCATATCCAATACATTGGAGGTTATAACGTAACCACCCGTCCTGGTACTCACGGAACCACCCGTCATATGGTTTATCATGTAACCACTCGTCAAATGTCCATGTACCATTATAAAATCATAAGACATAAAACAAATATAATGGAAAGAAAACATTTCCACACATTGATCACAATATATCACATAAATATATTTACATAAAAAATCCATTATAAAAACCATTTTCAATACCAAAATACATAAAAGAGTATATGGTATTTATTTCATTTTAAAAACATTTCGGCTTGTTGAGGAAGCTAAAGACCAAATAATACTCGCGGGGACGAAAAAAGGTCATTGTCACCGCGTACGTTAAAAGAAACATTCTTTTTTGTCAATTAGTAAAACGCTTCATAGAAAAATATACCTTTTGTATAAAATTAAAAGTCAAATGGTTTTATAAACCGTATAAAATAATGCTGTGTATAAAATGAAATATGCCTAAATGAAAGGAGATTGAGACGAAGTCCCTTACCTCGGGTCTGACTTGACTCGATCGTTCTTTAACGTCCTGAATAATAAACATGAGTTAATTTATACTTACTTAAGAACCTTTTTCAAGTACATTATTAATTTTATATCACTTATTACCATGTTATAAAAATTATTTAATCCTTTAAGTTAATAATGTTTGTTTTTTCGATATTTGGATCTTAAGTCAAAAGTGGACTTCTTACAATTACACGTTGTTCGTGTGGTCAAAGGTTCCTTATATCGAAAATGATATTCATGATTTGGATATCATATATATCATATATATCCATAATATATATGTATTTATAATATTAAATAATCATTTAGTGGTATGAAATGAAATGCACCGTTCATGGAGACGGTAAGTCGTACGTATGCATGGACGCTGCTTTCATTTCTATGTCATATTAATGAAATTAAAACTAAATGATAGGTATGTATATTTTAATTACATAATTATATTAATCATTTAGATGTAACATACATCATATATATCCATTATGTATATGTACTTATAATAGTACATTACATTTGGGGATAAGAAATGAAATGCACCATTCATGGAGACGGTAAGCCGTACGTACGCATGAACACTCCTTTCATTTCTATCTCATACTTTAATGGAAAGAAATAATAATGATATAAAATTATATTATAATTATAGTATAAAATCATATTTAATAACTTTAAATCCATCTTTTATACGTCCCACATATGGGATTCACGAATCAAATCACTTTGAGGGGGCAGTAGTCTGCACTTCCTAAAATGAAGATATCACGTATAACCATAATGGAATCCATAAAGGTATACCACAAATGAAAAATACAGAATCATAAGGAAAACATAAACATAATATATATCATATATAAATAGAGTGACATCTTAATGGCCACCATTAAATGTGTTAAAAGAAGATTGAATAATCATCGTTTCGTGAGGCAGAAATTCGCCAACCACAGAAACAGTATGTTCTTTAACCATTAGATGAAGGTGTGTGTAAGTGTAGCTCGAATACTTCTTATAAAAACATCCTAGTATATTAAGGATACTGGTGTTGTTACAAAAGAAATAAATAAAAAGAGTTTATGGGGTTGGAGAAGCAAAATAAAACAAAATAACACAAGAGAAAACACTGCCCTTGAAACGGGTAACTCTTTTTGATTTGAGCTCAAAGGCTTCCTTGGGAATCCTTCTGCCCAAAGTTAGGCTTCATGGAGTAAGAGAGGGATGTGGAGAGACAAAATTGGAAGGGGTTGGCCGAGCCAATGGCTTTGGAAGTGTGGGTAAGGTGGTAGAGATGGGGGCCTTTTATAAGAGGAGATGAGGGGCACTCTTGGAATGTAAAGAAATGTTACTTTATTTTAAAATGATTTTTGGATTTAAAATGTCCCACATTGATGTAATTCGAGGATAAGGTGATAGGGGTTCTAAATACTCCCATAAAATAGGTTTTTGACAAGTGTAGTTCTTATATTTTACATTTTATTTTCATTTTATTTAAATCGTTAAATAATGAGGTAATCGCTACATCATCATGGTGTCATAAATAATTTAATTTATTTAATGTCTAAAAATTATAAACAAAATATCATGATCTAAGAAACATTTTTTGATTTCTAATGAATATTTATAGTCAAAAATCTGACTTGTATAACCCCATGTAAAAATTGTTTTAGTAAAACAACACATGTTTGTGACATTTTAGTTTTAACTTTAAATAAAAATGTATTAATGTCATTTTCCTACCAAAGTGGCTCCATGGGGTCCCCAAGATGACCCATGGATTTTCTTGGTCGTCCATGAAACATCCAATGAGGGTAGGACATGTGTCTAGGTCATTTCATAATATTAAAACATTATTTTTACCTTAAACCACACTAATTACCTCTAATGGCGATTAAAAACTTAAAAGTTACTATTAATCAAAAAATTATTTTAATCCCATTGAACCAAATTTTACTTCATAATGACAACCATGTATGTCGTATTTTTGAAATTTAAAGCACAGAGGTGGTAAAATTTAATTTAAACTAAAAATCGGTTTTTTAAGTACTACTTAGTGGTTTCACTATTCATCAAAAATTGATGTTTTTCAGAAAAATACCAAAACTTCATCCTAAGATATATTTGATATTACAAATTCAAAAATTAAGTCCATTTTAAAAAATTAAAAACATATAAGTTTCATTAATTAATTTAATAATTAATTCCCACTGTCAGAGCAAATAGCGTGTTTTTATGAAACAATAAGTATCAAAAGATTGACACTAGTTTAAGTCCGATTTCAAAGTGAAATTAATTCCAACGACCACTATTGGATTTAATGGTAAAAATATATTCTAATTTAACTTTAAAAACAATTCAAAAGATAATCTAATCATATAAATAAATTATATTAAAAAGAGGCTTTGAATTAAAATACAACATTTTTCACTATTCATTAAAAAACGAACTTTATCGGAAAAATACAAATAATCTACACAAAGTGAATTTTGATGTCCCGATTCTAAAGGAGAGTTTTATTTGGTCCAATAGAAAGTATAATAGTGACCAAAACTATATTTAAAGAAGGTTCTCCATGAAAAGGCGATAAGTGGACCTTTAGTGAATATTAGAGTATCTATGCCTAAAATTGAATTCTTTTCTTATTTTATGCCTTTATCTTTTATTGGGTAAATATAAAAACATTTAAAAAAACATATATAATCATATTTTAGTTATTTCTATTCATTCCCACCAATACAACGGCTACGTGTAAACTACCATTTAAAATAATATTATTTTATTACTAGCGTGCAACGTAAGATTTCAAAGAAACTCTTTGTTACGTATCAGGTACGCTATCAAACATAGAAACCCCTTTAATGTAAAATTAATATTTAATTAAAAAATATATGAAAATGATTTATTCATTATTTACCTGGGATGTTACATCCTTTCCCCATTTTGGGAATTACGTCCTCGCAATTTTATTAACCTATCAAAATAAGTGGTGGTATTTATCCCTCATAGCATTTTTCAGATTCCCATGTTGCCTCTTCAACCATATGGTTTTTCTACAAAAGCTTTACCTGGTGAATTACCTTATTTCTCAACACTTGCCCTCTTCGGTCAAGAATCTAGACTGGTAGTTCTTTATAAGAGAGATTCTCTTCCAACTGAACTACCTATGGGCTCAAAACATGAGATGAATCTGGCATATACTTTCTCAACATAGAAACATGAAAAAAATTGTGTACCTGAGATAAAATCGGAGGTAAAGCCACTCGGTATGCAACTGATCCAACTCTCTCTAGAATTTCATATGGTCCAGTGAACCTTGGACTCAGCTTTCCTTTCTTACAAAATTGCATCACACTTTTCCATGGTGAAACTTTGAGAAAAACATGATCACCTACCTCGAAAGATAGATCCTTCCTTCGATTATCCGCATAACTCTTCTGCCTGCTCTGAGCTGTTTTCATGTGTTTCTGAATCAACTGAACTTTTTCTGCCGTCTCTTCTACCAATTCTGGTCCCATCACCTTCCTTTCACCCACTTCATCCCAAAAAGATGGAGTTCGACACCGCTTCCCATATAATGCCTCAAATGGTGCCATCTGTATACTGGAATGAAAACTATTATTATAATAAAAATAAACCAAAGAAAGATGTTGGTCCCAACTTCCCTGATAATCCATCGAACAAGCACGTATCATATCCTCCAATGTCTAAATTGTTCGTTCTGACTGCCCATCTGATTGCGAATGAAATGTTGTACTAAAATTTAATTCAGTACCCAATGACTTCTGAAGGCATTTCAAAAAGTTAGATTTAAACCTAGGATCATAATCAGATATAATGGAGAGGGGAACTCCATACAACCTGACTATATCTTTAAGATACAATCGAGAAAGTTGATCTAGAGAGAATGTATCTCGAATAGGAAGGAAATGAGCAGGTTTAGTCAATCGATCAACAATAACCCATATTGCATTATTATCTCGAGATGTCCTTGGTAATCCCACAACAAAGTCCATGGATATATTTTCCCATTTCCACTCTGTCACTGGTAATGGCTGAAGCATCCCTTTCGGTAACATCCACTCTACTTTAACCTGCTGGCATTTCAAACACTTCATAGTAAAATTAGCAATATCTCTTTTCATTCCATCCCACCAGTAATACTCCCACAGATCTCCATACATCTTAGTACTGCTAGGATGAACTAAAAACGGGGAACTATGAGCCTCACATAACAACTCATTCTTCAACTGTGAATCACCAGGCACACATAATCTCTTCCCAAACCTTAAAACACAATCATTATCAATGTTAAATTCAGGCAACTTACCCTTCTGAACCAACTCTACCTTTTCCTGCAACTCAATGTCTTGCTTCTGTGCTTGCATGATTCTGTCTGATAGAGAAGATTTCACTGATACTTGAAACAAAACAGAAAGTCATCCTGCACAAACAACTTCCATGCCAAAGTTCATCAAATCCTTAACCAAAGGATCATGTTCCAAATTCAACATTGTTAATGAAGCAATACTTTTTTGACTGAAAGCATTAGCCACTTTATTTTCTTTTCCTGGATGGTAATGAATTGTACAATAATAATCCTTAATTAATTCCAGCCATCTCCTCTGTCTCATGTTCAATTCTTTCTGAGTGAATATATACTTTAAACTATTGTGATCAGTATATATTTCACACTTTACTCCATACAAATGATGCCTCCAAATTTTTAGAGCAAAAAAAACCACAGCTAATTCCAAATCATGTGTACGATAATTTACCTCACGAGTTTTCAACTGACGTGAAGCATAAGCAATTAAATGATCATTATGCATAAGGACACAACCAAGTCCTTTCAATGAAGCATCACTTTAGATAACAAACTCACTATTCTTGGAAGGAAGTGCCAAAACTGCAGCATTCACCAATCTTCTTTTCAACTCCTGAAAACAATAATCGCATTCTTTTGTCCAGATAAACTTAACACCCTTCTGAGTTATCTTAGTCATTGGACTAGATAACCGTGAAATATTTTCAACAAACCTTCGGTAGTAACCTGCCAATCCAAGAAAACTACGGATCTTGGTTTCATTTGATGGTCTTGGACATTCTTCAACAACTTTTGTTTTAGCAGGATCAATAGTTATGCCATCTTTTGAAACAATGTGACCAAGTAAAGAAATTTTTTGTAACCAAAACTCACGCTTGCTAAATTTTCCATACAGTTTCTTTCCTTTTAAGGTTTTCAAGATAACCCTTAAATGACTTTCATGATCCTCTTTACTTTTAGAAAACACCAAAATATCATCGATGAAAACAGCCACAATATTATCCAAGAACTCATGGAAAATTCTATTCATAAGGTCCATGAATACAGCAGGTGCATTGGTTAACCCAAAAGGAATAACTACAAATTCATAATGGCCATATCTAGTACGGAACATAGTCTTTGGAATGTATACTTCTTTTACTTTCAACTGATGGTACCCCGACCTCAAGTCAATCTTTGAAAAATACTGAGCTCCCTGGAGCTGATCAAACAAATCATCGATACGAGGCAAAGGATACCCGTTCTTAACAGTAATGTTATTCAAGGCTCTATAATCAATGCAAAGTCTCATTGAGCCATCTTTCTTTTTAACAAACAAGACAGGAGCACCACATGGTGATGTGCTAGTTCTAATGAAACCTTTATCTAATAACTCCTGTAATTGCTTCTTTAACTCTAAAAATTCAACTTGAGCCATTCGATAAGGGGGTTATGAAATTGGATTAGAATCAGGAACTATGTCAACAGTAAATTCAACTTCCCGATCATGAATAATACTAGGCAAATCATCAGGAAAAACATCAAGATACTCATTAACCACTGGCACATCATTAATCTAAAAAGTTCCTTTATTTTCAACAATATGTGCAAGGTAACATTCATTTCCATCTTTTACTAGTTTCTCACCTTCATGATATGTTATCAAAATCAAGGGTTCATTCTTGTACACAAACTGAACATCTTTCTGAAAAGAAACCATTTTAGCTCTACAGTCAATCTTAGCATGATAAACAGAAATCCAATCCATGCCCAAAACACATCAAACTCTACTAGAGGTAAAACAATAAGGTTTGCTGGTAGATTCTTTCAGCACACAAGGATAGGAATATTCTTATAATTCCTTTTTGTCTCAACATTCCACCCGGTTGTTTTTACCATAAGTTCAGGATTCATATCTTGAGATGGAATTTCCAATTTAATAGAAATCTTCTCAGAAATGAAAGAATGTGTTGACCCTGAATGAAACAACACATTAGCTTAATCTGAACAAACAAACAGTGTACCTGATACTACTTCAATCGATGGCCCAACATCTGTTGAAGTAGTTGCAAAGGATTACACCACCCCTTTCTGCTTGTAGTCTGGCTAATTTCCCCCAGTTGAGTTCTTCATTAGACACTCATTTGCATAATGACCCAATTAATTACACTTAAAACACCCTACCGCTGGCTTTTCATTTCCCTCTTGATCATCTTCCTTACAGTTACGAGCAATATGACCCGACTTACCACACCGAAATCACTTTCCAGACTTGGATAAACTTTCTCCAGGATGCATTTTACCACACTTCTCACAGGATGGATATTTGGGTTTCTTACCTCCTTGCTTCTTTGATGAATTATTCCCCTTTTCCTGCCAACTGGACCTCTTATTATATTGTTTTTCAAAGAACACCTAATCATCGGAAAACTCTATTTCCACCTTCTCCGCACATCGAACAAGTTTTTCATAACTTTTGAACTCACGGGAAGCTAAAGCCCATCGATACTTTGGCTTTAACCCTAAGTAAAAATGGTTTATTTTACTATCAAGATCTCCTATGAAGTTTGGAGCATACCTTGCCAGTCGAGTGAACTTTGCTTCATAAGCAGCCACTGAGTCATCCTCCTACCTCAATTCTAGGAACTATTTTTCCATCCTAAGACGAACCACCTTATGAAAATATTTCTCAAGAAACATACATTTGAATTCGTCCCATTGAAGATCATCAATATCTTCACTATCCCTGATATTTTTCACCATCTACCACCACTGATCATCTTCTCCTTCAAAATGGTAAACAACAAGACTAACATTTTGATGTTATGAACACCCCATGACATAAAAAATATTCTCTAGTGCTTTAATCCACCCTTTAGATAGGACAGGGTCAGATGATCCTCTGAATGATGGGGGATGTTGCCTCATGAAATGTTCCACCACTGACATGTTCCCCTACGGTTGATCTGGCTGATCTCGTGCATGGATACCACCACCATTTATAGCCTAAGTCAACTCTGCCATAACTACAACAAAATGTTCAGTTCCAATTCCGACCATCTCAGGTTGCTGATTTGGAAGGTTGTATTCCTACTGATGTCATCCCAACATAGCTGCCTTGTTTCCTCTACGGAAAGCCATTCTGAACAAAGAAATATCTTAGGTGAAGCAACATGGTAATCTTTAAATACTATATCATTTCTTCCATACCATAAATTAATTTATAATTTAACAATTTTCTAACTCCTAAAGTTGTCTAAACCGACCTCTGATACCAACTATAAGGCCACAACCTTAAACCTTACTTAATATTGAATTAAATGAATAATTTATATTGAGGATCTTTTCAGGGTTTAGAGTTTTATAGAATTAGGATATAACTATTACATCTCAAATGATTACAAAGTATAAACTTCTAATATGATTCCATAAAATAAAAACTATTAAAAGGAAATATGTCTAGTTCCATCTTTTAGATAGCATGAGTTTTCCTTGATCCCATCCTTGACCGTATTCCACATTAAGTCCTGTGAAAAAAATTTCAAAAAAACATGGGGTGAGCATAAAAAGCTGAGTAAGGGATACACAATGAATGAAAAGTGTTAGTTTTTCAAAACAACAAGTAAACCATGTATACTTTATCAAAGTAATACTTTTAACCTTTATGAAGAAGTAAAAACTATTCACTAAATAAAAGATCATTACTTACCCATTTGTAACCAAAATATTACCACAAACCCCATATAAAGATCACATAACATATAAAGGTAACTTGGTACATAAACATACTTAAATGGAGTAACCATACGGTCGACTTCCACGCATATCACTTAATGGAATAGCCATACGGCCGACTTCCATACCCAATGCATTGGAGGTTATAACGTAACCACCCGTCCTGGTATTCACGGCACCACCCGTCATATGGTTTATCACATAACCACCTGTCAATTGTCTAAGTACCATTATAAAATCATAAGATATAAAACAAATATAATGGAAAGAAAACATTTCCACACTTTGATCACAATATATCACATAAATATATTGACATAAAAAATACATTATATAAACCATTTTCAATACCAAAATACATAAAAGAGTATATGGTATTTATTTCATTTTAAAAACATTACGGCTTGTTGAGGAAGCCAAAGACCAAATAATACTCGCGACGGCGAAAAAAGGTCGTTGTCACCGCGTACGTTAAAATAGACATTCCTTTTTTTCGTTTAGTAAAACGCTTCATAGAAAGATATTTCTTTTCTATAAAAGTACAAGTCAAAGGGGTTTATACACCATATAAAATAATGTTGTGTATAAAACGAAATATGCCTCAATGAAAGGAGATTGAGACGAAGTCCCCTACCTCGGGTCTGACTTGACTCGATCGTTCTTTAACATTCTGAATAATAAACTTGAGTTAATTTCTAACTACATAAGAACATTTTTCATGTTCATTATTACTTATATATCACTTATTACCATGTTATAAACATTATTTAATCATTTATGTAAATAATGATTGTTTTGTCGATATTTGGTTCTTAAGTCGAAAGTGGACTTCTTATAATTACATGTTGTTCGTGTGGTCAAAGGTTCCTTATATCCAAAATGATATTCATGATTTGGATTCATATATATCATATATATCCAGAATATACATGTATTTATAATATTACATAATCATTTAGAGGTATGAAATGAAATGCACCGTTCATGGAGGTGGTAAGCCGTACGTACGCATGAACGCTACTTTCATTTCTATGTCACATTAATGGAATTAAAACTAAAAGAGAGGTATGTATATTTTAATTCCAGAATTATATTAATAATTTAGATGTAAAATAAATCACATATATCCATTATTTATATGTACTTATAATAGAACATTACAATTGGGGATAAGAAATGAAATGCACCATTCATGGAGATGGTAAGCCGTACGTACGCATGAATGCTACTTTCATTTCTATCTCATACTTTAATGGAAAGAAATAACAATGATATAAAATTATATTATAATTCCAGTATAAAGTCATATATAATAACTTTAAATCCATCCTTTATACATCCCACATAAGGCATTAACGAATCAAATCACTTTGAGGGGGAGGTAGGCCGCACTTCCTAAAATGAAGATATCACGTATAACCATAATGAAATCCATAAAGGTATACCAAAATAGAAAAATAAAGAAGAATAAGGAAAACATAAACATATTATATATCATATATAAATAGAGTGACTTCTTAATGTCGACCATTTAAGGTGTTAAAAGAAGATTGAACAATCATCGTTTCGTGATGCAGAAATTCACCAACCACAGAAACAGTATGTTATTTAACCATTAGATGAAGGTGTGTGTAAGTGTAGCTAGAATCCTTCTTATAAAAAATACTAGAATATTAAGGATACTGTTGTTGTTACAAAATAAATAAATAAAAAGAGTTTTGGGGTTTGGAGAAGCAAAATAAAACAAAACAACACAAGAAAAAACACTACCTTTGAAACGGGTAACTCTTTTTGATTTGAGCACAAAGGCTTCCTTGGGAAGACTTCTGCCCAAAGTGAGGCTTCAAGGAGTAATAGAGGGTTATGGAGAGACAAAATGGGCAGGGGTTGGCCGAGCCAGAGGCTTTGGAAGTGTGGGTAAGGTGGTAGAGGTGGGGGCCTTTTATAAGAGGAGAGGAGGGGCACTCTTGGAAAGTAAATAGATGTTACTTTATTTTAAAATGCGTTTCGGATTTAAAAGGTCCCACATTGATATAATTCTAGGATAAGGTGATAAGGGTTCGAAATATACCCATAAAATAGGTTTTTTAAAAGTTTAGTTCTTAGATGTTACATTATATCTTCATTTTATTTAAATCGTTAAATAATGAGGTAATCGCTTCATCATCATGCTGTCATAAATAATTTAATTTATTTAATGTCTAAAAATTATAAAAAAATATCATGATGTAGGAATATTTTTTATCTTTCTAATGAATATTTATAGTAAAAAAATATTACTTGTATAACCCCATGTAAAAATTGTCTTAGTAAAACAACACATGTTTGTGACATTTTAGTTTTAACTTTAAATAAAAAGGTATTAATGTCATTTTCTTGCGAAAGTGGCTCCATGGGGTCCCCAAGTTGTCCCATGGATTGTCTTGGTCGGCCATGACACATCCAATGGGGGTAGGACATGTGTCTAGGTCATTTCATAATATTAAAACATTATTTTTACCTTAAACCACACTAATTACCTCTAATCGCGATTAAAAACATAAAAGTTACTATTCACCAAAAAATTATTTTAATCCCATTGAACCACATTTTACTTCTTAATGAAAACCATGTATGTTGGATTTTTTAAATTTAAATCACAGAGGTGGTAAAATTTCATTTAAACAAAAAATCAGTTTTTTAAGTACCACTTAGTGGTTTCACTATTCATCAAAAATTGAAGTTTTTCAGAAAAATATCAAAACTTCACCCTAAGCTATATTTGATATTCCGAATTCAAAAATGAAGTCTATTTTACAAAATTCAAAAAATATAAGTTTCATTAATTTATTTAATAATTAATTCCCACTGTCAGAGCAAATAGCGTGTTTTTATGAAACAATATATATCAAAAGATTGACACTAGTTTAAGTCCGATTTCAAAGTGAAATTAATTCCAACGACCACTATTGGATTTAATGGTAAAAATATATTCTAATTTCACTTTAAAACCACTTCAAAATATAATCTAATAATATAAATAAATTAGATTAAAAAGTGGTTTTGAATTAAAATACAACATTTTCCCTATTTATTAAAAAATGAACTTTATCGGAAATATACCAAAAATCTACAAAAAGTAAATTTTGATGTCCCGATTCTAAAGGAGAGTTTTATTTGGTCTAATAGAAAGAATAAGAGTGACAAAAACTATATTTAAAGAAGGTTCTCCATGAAAATGCGATAAGTGGACCTTTAGTGAATATTAAAGTATCTATGCCTAAAATTGAATTATTTTCTTATTTTAAGCCTTTATCTTTTATTGGGTAAATATAAAAACATTTTAAAAAAACATATATAATCATATTATAGTAATTTCTATTCATTCTTGCCAATACAACAGCTACGTGTTAACTACCATTTAAAATAATATTATTTTATTACTAGTGTGCAACGTATGATTTCAAAAAAAAAACTCTTTGTTGCGTATCGGGTATGCTATCGAACATAGAAACCCCTTTAAAGTAAAATTAATATTTAATTCACATATATATGAAAATGATTTATTATTTATTTACCTGGGATGTTACATGGGACGTATAAAGGATGGATTTAAAGTTATTATATATGATGTATGTTACATCTAAATGATGAATATAATTATGGAATTAAAATATACGTACCTCTCATTTAGTTTTAATTCCATTAATATGACATAGAAATTAATGTAGCGTTCATGCGTACGTACGGCTTACCGTCTCCATGAACGGTGCATTTCATTTCTTACCTCCAAATGATTATGTAATATTATAAATACATGTATATGCTGGATATATATGATATCCAAATCATTAATATCATTCTGGATATAACGAACCTTTGACCACATGAACAACATGTAATTGTAAGAAGTCCACTTTAGACTTAAGAACCAAGTATCGACAAAACAAACATTATTAATTTAAATGATTACATAATGTGTATAACATTGTAATAAGTGATATAAAAGTAATAATGAACTTGAAAAAGGTTCTTAATAAAGTAGAAATTAACTCAAGTTTATTATTTAGGATGTTAAAGAACGATCGAGTCAAGTCGGACCTGAGGTAAGGGACTTCATCTCAATCTTCTTTCATTGAGAAATACTTTGTTCTATACAGAACTTTATTTTATACGGTGTATAAACCCCTTTGAATTTTAATTTTATTCAAAAGGAATCTTTTTATACGAAGTGTTTTACTAAACGACAAAAAGGAATGTTTATTTTAATGTACACAGTGACAACGACCTTTTCCGCCGCCGTGAGTATTATTTGGTCTTTGGATTCCTCAACAAGCCGTAATGTTTTTAAAATGAGATAAATACCATATACTCTTTTATATATTTTGGTAATGAAAATGATTTTTTATAATGGATTTTGTTATGTCAATATATTTAAGTGATATATTGTGATCAAAGTGTGGAAAATTTTTCATTCCATTATATTTGTTTTATGTATTATGATTTTATAATGGTACTTTTACATTTAACAGGTGGTTACGTGATAAACCATATGATGGGTGGTGTCGGGAATACCAGGATGGGTGTTTACGTTATAACCTCCAATACATTGTGTATGGAAGTCTGCCGTAGGGATATTCCATTAAGTGATATATGTGGAAGTCGACCGTATGGTTATTCCATTTAAGTATGTTTATGTACCAAGTTACCTTTATATGTTATGTGATATTTATATGGGTTTTATGGTAATATTTTGGTTACAAAAGGGTAAGTAATGATCTTTTATTCAGTAAATAGTTTTTACTACTTCATAAAGCTGAAAAGTTTTACAATGATAAAGTATAAATGGTTTAATTGTTGTTTTGATAAACTAACAATATTCATTCTTTGTGTATCCCTTACTGAGGTTTTTAGGCTCATCCCAAGTTTCTTTGAAATGTTTTTCACAGGACTTAATGTGGAGTAGGGTCAAGGATGGGATCAAGGGAAAGTCATGCTATCTAAAACATGGAACTAGACATGTTTCTTTTTAAGAGTTTTAATTTTATGGAAATTAAGTAGAAGTGACTACATTGTAATCTTCTGAGATGTAATAGTTATGTCCTAACTCTCTAAAACTCTAAACCCGAAAAGATCCTCAATATGAATTATTCATTTAATTCAATATTAAGTAAGGTTTAAGGTTGGGGCCTTATAGAGTATCATTAAGAATTCCATAAGAATCTCTTACTAGAATCTTTTCTAGAATGTGATGAATTTTTTTTGATAAATCATATTTGTTAATGTTGATCGAGATGCACCATAACATGTTTGTTAAAAAAATTATCTTACATAATTCCATGATACTTGATTCACATTCACTGTAGTATTGATCATAGTGCTACATGAGTGTAATAACATACCATAATCATTATTTTGCATAAAAAAGTATGGTTTTATAGTGTATTGTATGGTATTGGATCATTTACTAACCATACTAAGGATGTAACTACTAATTTTGATAAGTAAACCTCATAATTAATTATCTTCTTTATAGATGTTTGTTTGAATTGTTTAGAATAGGGAAAGACATATTTAACATGAGGTTATGTTTGTTTCATAATCATGGGAACATAAAATAAAAATAAATCAGAAATTCACCTCTTCCATCTATCAGTGACATAACAATCTAAATGGGAAATTAAAAGTGGTATAAAATATATGTTCCCTTTACTTATTTTTTTTGATGTTTTTAAGAGAAGTTGATTGAGAAATTGAAAATTTTCAATATTAAACGTATTTTGGTCTTCGATGATAATAATTATCATATCAATAAAGAATTAATGTTTCCTTATCTTATTTTTATTGTGTATGATTTTCTTGAAGCTACAATATATTGTTTTCATCCTATTGATGTGAAATTTTCTCTTATTTCTATTCACAAGAAGACTCTTGAGAATGATTTAGGGGCCGGGAATTATTTAATATCTTCACTTTTTTGATGTTAGATTATAAGATTAAATGTTGTTTCCACTTCAAATGGTATTTGGGATAAATTGAAAAAAATTATGAGGGAAATACAAAAGTAAATAAATAGAAGTTACAAATTTTGAGTCTAAAGTATAAAGATATCAAGATGGGACAATATGAATTTATTAGTGACTTCTTTAATAGGGTGAATGGAATTTATAGCAAAATCATATGACATTGTGAAAAGTTATAATATTCTATTGTTTTTAAAGAAAGTATTTAGAATCCTTATTAATAAGTTTGATGATAATGTTTCTTCATTGAAAGATAGTGATCCGAAAACATTATCTGTAGATTATTTTTTAGAACTCTCATTACATATGAAATTATAAGGGATAAAGTTATTTTGGTAAAAACCAAATATGACAAATAAATAAATTTAAATTCTACTAATAAATAAAAAGTCAAAGAAAGTTCTTGATGAAGATGATATTACTGAGTCTAAATTCCAATGTGATGTATGTGAAAATCCTAATGATATTTCGTTCTTGTTTTATAAAAAAGTGAGAAGTTGTACAAGTAAATATAAAGGGAAAATCACATGATTTTTTTGAATGTGGATCAATTGGGAACATTATGGATAAAAGTCGTTGAATAAATTATTTACAGGATAATGATGAAGAAGAAAGAATAACAAGAAGGTCATGTAAGAAATAAGATGATAGGGGTAAATATTATTCCTTAGGGAAAGCTAAAAAATACACCAATTATAAAAGGAATATTTTATAATATAAAAAAGAAGAAGAAAGAGGTAGTGATTCTAGATCACAGAGATCCATTGAGCATGCTGGTTATAATTATTTTCTTGTAATGGTGAATAATAAAGTGTTAGGGAGAAGTAGTTCTGAATAAGAATAAACATTATTATATTTTCATATTAATTAAGAATTTAAATAATGTATACGGAATATGGGAAGTCTTAAAAAATAAATCTATAAACTAAGAGGTGAAATACCTTCAACAAAAATCAAGAATATTAACCTGATTAGAATGTCATGCTGATGAAAGAAATTGGTTTTTTAGACAGATATCTTGAGAAAAAAAATCATAATGAAAATATGGAATCCAAACTAAATTAAAAAAAAAATTATAGTTGTAACATGTATAAAAATAGATTATAAATTTGGAAAAAATGTTATGGTTTTAAAAACTCTACCTCTTACATTGGTGAATGATCTTGTAAGGGGAAACCTTAAAAGGATAAAAAACATTACCTTCAAAGGATGAGAAAAAATATGAATGAGGAAGGTGTGGTGATATAGAGAAATGAAATATTAATATGATAAGGTTAGTAACAAATTAAAGGTGTTGATTTTGATTAATACTTTTCTCTAGTGGCATGGTTAGAAATAATCAGAATCATTCTAGTTATTACTACATAATGAAGTATGTTTTTTTCAAATGGATGTGAAGTTAACATTTCTCTCTATTCATTTCATTCGAGAACTTATTTTATGTCATGTATCATAAATTATATTTGATTATGTTAGAATATGTTCTTATATATTCCCATTAATTTCGATTTAATATAAACATGATGAGATCCCATTTCCATCTCATTAATCCTTCCATGATCATTTATGTACACCATTTACCATGCCGAAATATAGTTATGACTCTTTTATCTATTCATGTTTATTCATTACGTTATGCATTTTCTATCGAAAGTTTCTAATATTGGGATATAATTTTCTATGTCTCAATTACATCCCAAATTATTTCAATGTGATGAGATAACCCTATATCTCACATCATCCCATTTTAACTAATCTTTAACTGATGTCGTTATGCTTTTAAAATTTCACCGCAATATTCCATGCCAATAAAATATTGTAGTGAATAACATACCAATTTTCTATCAAGGGGTATCAAATTTATTCCCATGTAATTTTGAGTAGGTACATACATATATTTATTCCACACTCATTAATCATGAAATAAATTATTATAATGAATTCATCTCTGTTAAATAATCTATTTGTCACACTTATGCATGAGAATGAAATGAATATGATGGGTCATCCTGGATAATACTCCAATGCAGGGTTTAATGTTTAATATCCTAATACATAATGTTGGTATAGTGAGTGAAACTGATTACTTAAGGGGTGTTTTTCCACTATAATGTCTTTGAAGGTTTACCCATGACCTATGTTTATGATTTAGTGTTTTATGTTGTTGAAACAATTACCATGTTTTGATTATCATGGTATATAATTTATTAATTTTCAGTTTTATGATTAATACTCTTTTTATGACCCATTTATGTGCCTATTTTTTAACATGTATCACCTTATTCATTGTGTTTTCCCTTATCAGGCTTTATATCTCACGCATTTTTTATTTTTTCCCCAGATTATCACACGCAGATTTAAATCCATTGATTATTAGAATCATTTAAGGAAGTTTTCAATAATGCTGTTGTATTTAATTTTCCTGATTTTATTTTATATAACAAATTCTTAAAGGTGGTATATATGTTTTTATTTGAGGTTATATTAAGTGAATTTTTTTAATAAATCATGAATAAATGTATAATAAAGAACATGGTTGTTATATTACATATTTTGAATCTCATTCCTATTAAATTTTAATCTTCCCATGTAGTAATAAAAAATATATAACATTATAAATATGTTTCACATCAATGTGTTATTTATGAATTATAAAAATAATTATTCTTGAAATTATATTATGTATTTATGTTGGATTCTTTTAATACTAAATTTTATAAAATCGAAAAAACATATGAATATAGGGAATCTCATCCATCCCTTCACCAAACTTCAAAGAATTTGAAGTATATTATATATGATGAAATTTGAAAAAGTTCATCAACTTAAAATTGTATAATTACTATACTGATCTAAATATTTCTTAACAAAAATGAAATATCTTTATTTATCACAAATCACTTTGAAATTCATTCGAATAAAATGAAAAAAATATAAAGCTAATGTACGAAATGAATAATCAATAGTGTATTATAATAGAAATTCCACTACCTCAATAAGTTTAGTTACTATTATAGAGTTATCCACACAATATATATAAGGAAAAAAGGAATTATACATGATATTCTATGGGATGGAACCTCATAGCCATCCATTTCAACTTCATCAAATAGATACAAAATAAAAAAATAGACTATATATGACCAAATTCTTAAAAATAATAAAATTAGATAAAACTATTATAAATATGAAATTGAAGGTATATTTTTAATTTTACCAAATCTCCCTATCAATAATTAGTAAAATAACTATATCAATGTAATATCACATTAAAAAAAATAAAAATAATATCCTTGTTTTTAGATCAATAAGAATAAATATAACTATAGAATTACTATTACTTATTTCACATTATTAATAGTGGGGGTTTCATGTTATTTTGAATATAAATAGTGGTAACATAAATGAGTTATATTTATTCATTATAATCCTTGGATACAAACCCATTAATTATATAAATAATTGTCATCTATCAATTAGAATATCACTTTTATGCATCAATGTGTTTCATAACTACTCGTACCATTTTCATAGCACACCATTCATCAAAATTATTCTTTGTAACTCTTATATACTTATAAGATATACAACATAATTATTATTTACATTATGAAATGTAATTATTCATTAATGTCACATATAACGAACAACAAATGTGTTAAATAATTTACCACTTTGGATTTGTTTAAAATATCCATATTGAAAATTAATATAAAAATTTTATTAAACCATTTCTTATCTCCCTTATAAATAATAAATATAAATAAACTTGGTAGAGATTTGTATTAATATTTTTAATGTCATGTTTCCTTAATAATTCAACACCAATTATACATGATCCATTCTCAGTATAGACAATAAAAGGGATAATCTATACAAGAATGTAATACCCAATCCAAACAATTTGATACCAAGACTTAAAATCCCTATTTAGGGGATGTTCAAATATTTTTTAGGATGATAAAAATTTATTGATTGAATTATCATTGTAAATTTTTTTAATTAAATTATAATTTTATTTTCAAACCATAAATTTGAAAACATATATTAAGACACATGAAAAAAATATTAAAATTACATAGAAGGTAAAGAATTACAAATCACCGCAAACATATGAATTTCCTATAAAATTATCTTTTTAATTCTATTGATAAATTATACTTTAGAGCACTGAAACCATAATTGTATCTCATAAAAACGGAAGAGTGAGTATGAATTCATATCGATTTTATGAATGTTTTCCAATAAAATTAAATAATTTAGATTAAAATGAAATAGAATGCTTTTAAAACTTCTCATACATTCCCCCTTATGGATAATCTCAATATTCACTTCATCATGATTTATATCTTCATTATGTAAGATTTGTGATAAGAAATGTTCCATAATTTCAAAAAACTTTACTTTTAATAATTTATATATATTTTAAGGCATCCTCATTTTCATCAGTTCTCACAGTTAATCATGTATCGCCTTATATTTCCAATATTAAAATAAATAGGAAAAATATATGTATAAGAATATGGGGTAATTTATTTAATTCTTAATTAAATAAGAAGGGTTGCGAATTAAATATCAACAATGAAAATTATTTCTTTATATATCAATGTATGGATGAACTCTTTATGATTTCATTAATGTTATTTCAATGTAGTAATATTTGGTAGCGTAGATTCATTGATTCTGAAAACTTCTCATTTATGTGAGACTTTACTTTTTGAATTAACCAAATGAGAACATGAATTTTCTTGTACTAGATTTATCCTCTTTGGAATTTATTCTTGACCTAGTAATGCGATTAATCACATTTTTTAAACATGAAAAACATTCTTTAAACACACACACAATACATCAAGAATTATTGGGCTATAATATTCTTTAAACCACTCATAAAATTCAACTTCTTTATGTAGAATAAATTATTTACCATTTGAACATGATTTCTCTTGTACTTTGTCCATATTTATTTCAGTTTATAATTTTTATTTTTATATTATTATGAAATCTTCAGAGTCATTTCAATATTTACTGAATTTACACGTGATATCTTAATAATTATTCTCACCAAAACCAATCGACTTTTTTCCACTTGAACTAATTTCCCCCATTTCCCCTCCTTTATTCAAACAATTAAAAATTAAAAATTTTCATGATTTTATGTTTCTTACGCTTCTTAAATAAAATTACAAAATATCTTTTTTATATGTAATCATTATTGTAATTTTTTCATTTTCTTTTGTTAGTTTTATTATTTTTATTTAAACCCATGGTTTACTCAACTAACTTATTAGCTATCCTATTCCTTAATTACAATATTCTTATTTAGTGTGACCACTCTTGTTTCCCCTTCCACAGAACATTTCAATACATTAAAATAAATTTTAGATAAATATTTTTTTTACTATATTATATGTATTTTTTTCACTATATCTTTTCCAACAATTATATTTTATTTATTTTATTTATAATGTGTGAAATATTATTCTAGTAGTCCAATTCGTTGTGGAAACACCATCCTCATTACATGAAATAGACATAAAACCTTATCATTATCCTTTGAACATTATTCTTATATTCTTTTATTGCTAAAGTTTATTTATATTTTTCTTCACTGGTTGATATCCCATTGTGGAAAGGTTGTTTTTTTCATAATGCTTACAAAATTTGATGTAGTTGTGTATTTATCATTTATTTTATCCATCCATTTATATATATATTTTTTATTAAAACTTGAACTATTTATGATACCAAAATTAACATAAAAAATAATTTTCAGGAGTTGATGATACATTTTCCTTTTATCCTATGAAAAATTATTAATTAGGTGAACCAATTTTTTTTACCTTTATAGAGGTCTCATAGAATGAAAATATTCTTTATATTTGTCAAAATATAAAAAAAATATTTGGAGGTGGTTGGATGTTTATATTTTCGATTATTATCGAGAAGATTCAACTTGCATTTCTTCTAGATTTACCTATATAACATCATGATCTATAACTTTATGACCAGGGATGTTTTTATGATCCTCCACTAACATCATTATATTTTGAAATTATATTATTATTTTATTAATATGATTCTCATGATCATCATCTATTTTATTATCATCTTTTAGTATATTGTAATTTTATTAAATCTTGATGTTATTGATATTCAATTTAATACCCTTAAAAGAAAGTACCTCTTATAAATACTAAATCATTTTGTTATTTTCTTTCTTGGATTATTTTCTCTCAAGAATTGCTCTATGGTAATAATTATAAAATATATATCTCATTTATTCAAGATATTTTTTAGAGAACATAGGGATAAAACATGCATGGTGAAATTTAATAAAGTTAGAACCCTTTCTTCTAATGTTTATCAAATATTTCATTTTATTAATCAAGATATGTGATAATATATTTCATAATTTAAAAATAATCATATATAAAAGTTACAATTTCACTGTAAAAATTATTTAAGATCTACTATAAATATCTAATTGATTAATCATATGAATCCTTAGAATTGTGATCTTACTCAATTTTTCTTAGATCATATATACTATTGTTTTGACAATGTATTTTTGTTACCTTTTCTCGATATTGAGATTGTGATCAACTTGTGGTGGAATTATTTTTCATATTACATATTATAGTTTTAAAAAAAATAATACCATGATAGATCTGTATTCATTAGGATAATAACATAGGAAAAATAATTTTTCATTCACATTGAAAAAGTGGGATCCATTCTCATAATAAGGTACTTAATGAGTTAGATTATCAATAGATACAATAGAATAATATCTACTATGAGTGCCTTTATTTAATAAATATTCATTGTCAACTTTTCTCTATAATGAGATGTTTTTTTATTTAAATTCACCACTTTCCATTCTGGTTTACAGTATGTTGGAATAAATATATTTCATGATTTCTTTTATAGGTAATTCAATGAATTATTAAAATATTCTCTTCATAAAGGATTTGTAAAGTGAAACTTAAAACATAAAATATAAAAATCTAAATACTATTGAGAATATAATATGATGTGGAGCCCATTCTTTAATATCAATTTTTAGGATCAGTTGATACATGGAAAATATTAAGAAGAGTGGGGTGAATCAGTGGTTATATCAAGTTTAATAATTTAATCATTTATCCATATTTACCTCTTAACATATTTTGTGACTAGATATCACTTTTTTTTCTGTGATTTGGGATTTATATAAGTATTACATAAGAAATATCAATAAAAATAATAGTAGTGTTTTTTAATGTGGTTCTTCTCCACAATAATGATTATGTCCTTAGTGTGTAGTGGTTATTATCCCATGCACTAATAGGTCCCAATTTATTTCCATGTTAAATCATTGTAAATGGAATGTCCTTAAACCCATTATCCTATAACAAACCATGTTTAATGAAAGAACCAACACATGACCCTTTAAATTACAGAATTTTTCTTTCCCCACTTTTCTTGAAGATCAGTGGAAAATTATTCTATCCTTCCTAGAGAACATGGATTTCATCATCCTTCCCTAACATGCATAATTATAAGTATCTTCATATTACCTTTTTTCATAATTGTGATATTGATATTTCATATTTTGGGAACCCAAAACTTTATTTTCAGCCTAGGTAATTATCAATATATGATAGAACAGTCTCTCACTTCCTCCAGCTAATCCTCAACGATAATATAAAATAACAATGTAAATGTACTTATTCTTCTACTTCATCTTCTTCTAATTTAATATAAATTTATGAACAATAGTAATAATTGTTGAACTCTCATTTTATTTAAAATATAGGATATTCAAGGTGATAATATCATCACATGTTTTATTATCTTCTTTGATTAGTGGAGTGTGGTTCCTCATTTAAGATAGGTAGTATTATCCTCTATATTTATATTCATATTTAATAAAATCAATATAAATCACTATTTAATTAATTCAAGAGACTCAGAATATTATTCTTTACTATATAATCAGTATTATCTCTACATTACCTACCATGAAATACATATTTTATTTATTTCAAGTCTATATTTTCCTGATGTGTTTTGTTGTGGTGAACCTTTTTGTGGTGTCGAGAGAACATAAATTCCATAACAAACAATTCCTGTTGTTTAATCATGAAACAGTTTCATGGGGAATTCTTCTTCTCCCCAAAGAAAAATCATTTTATTAAAATAACTCAACATACAACATGGCCTGTTACACATTATCAGAATGAAACCACCCCCAAAATTATCTTGAATCACAAAAAAATGTGGTTTATTATGATTATTATTACATTGCAGAATGTTTAATTCATATTATAATATAAATCTCTTCCAAATTCATCTAATGTATAACCCATAGTGTTGAAAACTGATAAATCATATGTATTATAATAAATAGTTTGATAATAACATTAAATTTATTCCCTTTGTTTCATTTAAGGAGATAATCCTTCATTCAAATAAAGAGATGATGGAAGACTATTTCAAGATCAACTTCTATAGGGACGATTCTCATCATATGTTTGAAGACCACTACAAGTCATTTTGAATAAAGAAAAACATTCTAGATGGATAAACATATTATAATTTTGTTATATTTATTCAACGAACGAATGCAATGATTGGAAGAATACATGAATGTTTGGGAACTAATGAACTTCAATTTAAAGAGCTTATTAAGGAAAATAAAGACCAACATATAAATTGTTTTCAATGGAAATTATATAGAGTTAGTCATTCCAAATATTTTATTTTTATTTAAAATAACTTGCCTTACCCATTTTAGGTATTATTTTCCTTTGACATAATGCACTTCTTTTCCAACATTCTGTAAAAAATTATTTATTGAAATAAAAATTAAATTTTGGAGCTCTAAATATATTACACATCTCATGCCAGAGAAAATTTAAACTTCTTATAGTTAATGAAAACTTATTTGACTTCTTAAATATCATAAAAACCAAAGTGTCTCTAGGGACTTTTAAAAATATATCATTTCAAGAGTATTTTATATGTTACATATATTATTGTATCCAACAAAATTTCACAGAATTTAAAAAACATAAAAATACAGAGATGACCGTCCATGCCTTTACAAAATTTCATACACTAAGAAATATATAACATATTATGAATTGAGACATATTTCAAAAAACAATAATTATAGAAGCCCTAGTCTTATATCCATATTACTTGAGTAAACATAGTAATTTTAAAACACTTCTAATCACCATAGAATACATAAAAACCCAAAAAAGAATTAGAAATATAATGAGTCAAATAAATATTCCTAAAATAATTACAATAGAAATTCCACTACCTCAATTACATTTAATTCTCCTGTAGAATCATAAGAATATAATATAGGCATTAAAAAACCATTACACTTAATATTCATTATTACCGACCTTTAGAAACAACCTCTCTAAATTTCCTCATAATGATAGAATATCCCAAATAATATAAAATATATTGAACTACTCTTCAAAAGTAACAAATATAATGAAGCAATTATACATAATAATATACAAGAAGATTCCAAATTTTCTAAAATAGTCATGTTAATCATTATTAAAATTTTTTATCAATGTAATTTTCATCACAACACAATCGAGATCTTTTCCATGTAAATGGATGTTCAAAAATATAAATAATGTTATTATCAAACTTTATTATTTTATATTATAGAAAAATGAAAAATATTCATGTTTTCAATTTAATTAGTATAGTTATAACTCACATGTATTGATTTCAAATTATCCACTAAATAAATTAGTTTATAATATTAATAATTACTACCACTCATTTTCAATCATATTCCCAAGCATCAGGGTGTTTCCTAAATTCATGCACAATATTGATAGCATACCTTTCAATGAAACATATGTTTGGAAATATTATCTACTTATAAGATATACACCTTAATGCATGTTGAAATTATGAAAACTTCTAATTCACAAATAAAATATAAAAACCATGAAATGGGTTCAACAAATAGGATAAAAAATAATTTATTGGAGATGAAGGTGATACGATCTATTTTTTTCATTATATGTTATTTGAAAACCATATACATGAAAATAATGATATTAAAAATAATTCATTTCTTTATTATTAAACCATTAATTTATTTTAATGATAGAGATATGGAGTGATATCAGAAACTGAGAAAATTAAATATAGAGATGTTCGTTGTATCCTAAGGAATGAGAATTCAAGGGATAAAGTGGCTAACAAATCATAGAAAATGAATGGAAGCACTTTTATAAAGGGCTAAGAGAAACGTCATATAGAATCTCGATTTTATTAGTGACTCCTTTTGTACCATTGGAGTATAGTTTAAAGAATATATAATTTTTCTAATAACCTTTATATTTACAATTAAATAGATATGCATCATTTGGTCACTTAATACTCTATTACCCCCCATATCTCTAAATGATTAATTACTCTAAGTAATTTAACATCTATTTCAAATTTCCAAGTCATTCAAACAACAAAAATATTTAATATAAAGTAACAAAAATATAAATTATTATTATAAAAAGCACATAAAACCATATTAATTTCAGATTATATTTTTCACACATAAGTGAATAGGTGGATGGAATAATATTACATCTCTAAAAATATGACCTATTTACTCACTAGTATTATGCATTACAAACATTATCCAGATACATGTATTATATAATAAAAAAACATACATCAAGAAACCATCACATAACCTTCCCAAAAAATGATTAATTCATCTCTTATGTTCATGAAAAAATATACCAAAGCTTTATAGTACATGTTTATACTAATTCGATTCATATCATACAAATATTTTCATTTAAGTCTTATCTACCCTATGATCATATTAATACCATCACACTTCAACATGTTTTAATTTATCAACACTAATTATTTTTTGAATAAATTTCCATTCAATAAAGACAACATCTGAAATTACAATCACTTTTTCACTTATGTATTATAAAAATATTAACATTTTATCAAATTGGGATAACCAAAAAAAGAAAATTATTTGAGTTGTGGTAATTTTTTATGGATTTAATACATCATACACATTTTTTACACAGTTAAAAATATTCATAAAATTAAATTTTGGATGTTTTTTTTTATCTCATGTGTTTTCTTTTAAATAATAATTTATAGAATAATTACTAGTTTAAATGAAATAGATTCTAAAAAAAACTGATGCACACTGTTCAGAGGTAATGGAAAAATAAAATTTCTAAATGTTTCCATGTAAAACACAATGACTAACTAGGGTTGTATCACTATTGGAGCATCATAATTTATTACATACTTATACTTGTTCACCTAAATCTATTTTTTTGTTTTAATAATTTATGACAACAATGAATTATGAGTTTTAGATTTTTAGAAATAAATGAAATGAAAAACTAAAATGAAATAAATAATAAATTCTATATTTCCATTAAATGCAAAAAAATGAAATTATAATAGAAATAAATTTCTTCTGGGAGATTTACAGGAAGCTCTTTCACTATCCTATTTCAAATATATATTGTGAACACAATCCACTATATGTGTGAATACCTTTAAATAAAACTATTATGAATTAAATGTACACATAGAAACAGCAAAAAACAATCTAAAACCACCTCCCCTACTGAGGGATAATGGTTTTATAATTAGAAGCTAATATTTAGGTAATCATAGTTACAATTACACCCACTATTTTTAATATTTTGATTATCACAAAGAAAAAATAAAACATGGTACTGGGTTCAACCACAATATTACTGCACTATGATATCCACTACTAATTATCATGTGTATAATAGTTCCTGATGGAAGACATTATAATGTGTAATGGATTCACATCATGAATTATAGAAAGATAATAATATTAATAATAATAATAATAATATATAAATAGGGATAAAATAATCATAAATAAAATATAAAAAATATAAAGAAAATAAAACAGAGAATATAAAAAATAAGAATACTAAGAAGAAGAATAAAAAACATTCTGGATTACAAATGAATAGAAAAATGTAGGAATTTTATTTTTTAAAGAAATAATATTACATAGGGAATAAAATATTAAAGAAAATTAAAATAAATATAAATAATTAGGTAGTATCCATCAAGAATATAATCGTTCATCGGTTTCTAGTAGTGGTTGAATGTATCTCTTGGTATGGAAATCCTATTATTTTACAGGGAGTGATAACCCACTATATCTTCATAATTTATTTTGGATTTTTTTAATTCATTCAAATACAATTTAACAGACTCGAGATATATTTTCGAAAAACTCAAAGGAATAATGTGTTTTAAATATTTTATTGTGTGAAAGAAATCCATTGGTGTAGAAGGTGTGGATAGTGTGGAAGCATGGTCTCCTTATTTTTAAATGGAATGGAGAAATGGAAATTTTCATAGGATGTGAGGTAGTTGTTTAATAGGATATGGTAGTGGCTACTCATCATTCATCCAACCTTCATATTAGTCAGATAAATATTTGATATTGTATCTATAGAGCACTTTTGAGGGTCTGTGAGTGATCTATAATGGTGGAAGACCTCGATAATTATAATTAATTTGTTCCCAATATATGGTTGTTAGATATAGAGGTTTCCAAATTTGAAGAAAGTAATTATTTAATGATTTAGTTGGTGATAAATAGAGTATAGAGACATATTATAACAAATTGGGGGTAGGTATAAAGTCTGGAGACATGAAACCATTTTAGTAAATGAAAAACAATAATTTAGTTTACTATATACCACATTGGAAGATAAATTTATTAGGAAAATTATTATAAATCAAATCATGTCCTGATCCAATCATCATCCTACACTGAGGTGGGATCCTAGAAACTCATGAATAGACAATAATTGGTCGAGCTTCACCACTCGTCCCTCATAAGAATTGGTCCATACTTCATCATAGTTATATCCTATGGGATCACACACACATCTACTACCTCATGTAGGCTCTCCTGATAGACTCCTTAGATGACTGACCTATTCAAGAGGTTTTTTATATGTTTGGTGGGTTTCATGTTAGAGGGATATCCCTTGAAAAACTCTTATCTAAATTTTTTTAAATAATTTAAATGATTAGAATAAAAATCTATTAAATAAAACCCATCATTTTAAATCCAAATTTGGATTCCATTTATTACATTTTAATTATTCATTTATAAAAACCATCATTTAAAATAATCAGGAAATTACATGAGATAATTGAGTTTAAATCATATGAAATTATTATAATATATTTAAAAATATGAATGACAATATGAGTGTTCCCAATACACAACAGACAAATTAATGTGTCCTTAAGTATAAGATCTAAACATTGAGTTCAAGAAGTCACCAATTTTTATAAGATTCAAATTTCATGGAAATACAATAAAATCAATATGAATTTTTAATAAAACATTCAAAAATACACATAAATTTTCAATTTAATTAATAAATTTCAAAATAAATTAATAATCCAAGTATTTTACTTATGTATCTTTTGAAAAATTATAGGACATATTATTTTATTCATTCAAGTTCCTCAATTAAATATTATTCAACATCCCATGTCAGGGTCTACCTTTTTTCTGATTCGTTTCTCTCACCACTAATGATATAAATTCAATTATATTTATATTCATATCATTATAATAGGTTCATTATCTATAAAATTTGATGGTGTCTAATTTATCATCATTGTAATGAAAAAAGGAATTTTAAATCTTGAGGACATTCAAAAAAGGGTCAAATGTCTATATAGAATACATTTTGTAGGAATTTTTGTTTTAAAAGAAAATCTGAAAGTGGAGTTTTATCTCTAATGTATAAAGAATTATATCAAAAGTAAAATATTAATGACAATATTCCCCAAAAAGTAGAAACCCTAACTTTCCCCAAACTAAAATTAATGATCATGGTAAATAAAATCGTAATTAATGATTTGTGAAATTTCTTGAATTTCATATACATTTATGAATTTTTCAGTGTAATTTTTCATTTTTATAAAACATTTCAACTTAAAATGAATCCCACACACAAAATATAAAAACATTTGACAAAAATAATTGGTATAGTAATGGTGATTCATTATTATTTTATGTCACAACCGACATTTTTTCATTTTCATTTTCATTTTTTCAAGATGGGAAATCAATAAAGTATAATGAATGAAGTAACGTCCTTTTATAATACCCAAAGTAGTAACCCATCATTTTTATCTTACAATGTATTTAATATCTTAAACAATAATTTACCTCACCCACACACTTCATGTTTAAAATATCATGTAAATACTAAGAGTAGAGTAGGAATCGATTAAAAACGATTAAAAATGGATCATTACTAAAAAAGGTCATCATTGGTTTCTTTAGGGAATTCATGGATTGATGAAATATGCAGTCTCAATGATAAGGATTCATCAAATGAATCATTAATAATATTAAATGCATTTATTCAAAGTTAGTTGATTTGACAAGTTAAAATGGATGTTATAGAAGGAGACAAGTAATTATATCACAAAATAAATATTCTCTAGAATAAATAGGAAATACTTGGTCTTGAAATACTCCCTGGAATGTGACATATAATATTGTTCAATCACTCATGTAATGACTACTAATAATAAATCAATTCAAATTAATACATGAAATTCAAAGCATATAAAATCATAGAGAAATTTCATTTTCATGAATCAACCAATTACCTCAAATCATGAGTCATAATTTAAATTTACATTAGTCTCTTTAATCATTCAATTGAATTTTTTATGACTATGTTAGTATAATTGTAATCTAAAACATAGTATTATAATATTATTAATAAATTCATATCTCATAGATTAGTCATGTAAAGTTAAAATTAGAAAATGGGAATAATAATTTATAATTTAATTATATAAATAGGTTTTCTGCATAATATTTATGGATTTTAAAAGATATAAATATCAAGGTGAAATGCCTTTTGAAATGAAGCATTACTCTTTCTTCCTTAACTATCCAGAGGCTTCTTTTATCTATCATAGGCCTACAAAATATAATAAATCATTAGAACTCATGTACCTATCCATTAAAGCTCAAAAATATATAGGGTGTTTGGATTCCTGATAAAATAGCCTTAATGATGAAATATAAAGTCCAATAACTAAATTATAAAGATATATATTGGTATGATCCCCCATGGGGGACCTGGATTCTTAATCCCTCCAATGGGAAGTACCATCTGTTATCCATAATCTGGTGGTGGGTGGATCTTCATGGATTTATTCCACCACATGTGGATTATCCTAGCTTCCATGGATTTTTTTATTGATAAATAATCCCTAAATAGAGTATACCAAATCCACCCCCTTTACAATTAGGTACAATGTTCACGGTTGGGGTGGGATGAATTATGAATCATACTCTTTCTTGGTTTCCTCATGTGAAACCTCTTCCATCTTGTCTAGTTCTTGATTTGTGTGGGATTCATGAATTTAATATTTAAATGTAATTTGATAATTTAATTTTACATGAAAAAAATATTATTTATCGATATAAAAATTTTCATTTCATAATTACAATCACATGTCCTATATTCATTTGGATCAACTACTAGGGCTTATTTACGAGCTTCATAAAATTAATCTTCATAAAAATTAGGTATTTCCAGGTGTTATTTATAAGGATATGGTGGTAATTATTCATATCCAATAAGTCATAACATCCATCAGCTATATATGATAATTCAATGAAGATAGGAGTAATAGTTTTCTAAGAATTAATAGAATCAGAAAATAAAGAGTATAAATTAAGATCAGCTCACTCTCTTGGTTTTGGGTTAATATTTATCCTAGTGGTAAGGGAATATTGAAAGTCATTCTATGTAGATAGAGGATATTAGTTTGGCTCCCCCATTATTTCTTCAAAATCCACCACATGGATAGATTCCTTCTCTTCCATGTATATATAGATATGTAATGGAAATAACTCTTCTACATTGTAAAGAATGGTTATATCAATTTGTAACTCAAACTGATAACATAAGTCTACCTAATATTTTTTTTCTCCTGAACATATCTCATAAATAATGTCTTCATCGTTATGAATGTGCTATAGATAATAACAGTCAACATGGATTTTTTCTCTTCAAATGGTTGGGTTCATGATGTTCCTCAATTTTTTCCTAAAATTCTTTAATGTATTTCATGAATTTAGAGACAAACAATGGAACATACTCACTTGCATCATTATGTTCTTTCTCAGGTTCTAATTTCTATATAAATGAATGAACATATTAAAATTATGATTCTATTTTTATCTCTAGTTGTTCAATGTCTTTTCAATGTTCTTACACCTTGACTTTATCAATACTAGTATCTTTTTTCTTGTTTCTATGGAACCTATGAGTACTTTCCCAAATAAGAATCATAACATTTCAGATATATCATGGAAAAATAATTTTTTTTATCCGTATTAAGAATACAATGAAACTCTTTACTATTTGTGAAATGAAAAAGTGAACATACTAATGATTAGATCCCTAGAGACGATGCATGTTTTAATGAATACATGTCACAAGGTATTAGAAAAGTAAATATATAAATGTTACATAGTGAAACACAATGAATGAATAGAGTTTTATAAATTGAGGAAATTCACACTTTTGTACTCACATATTATAATTCAATTAAATATTTATTTTTAGTTTTAATTATTTATAAACGTAATGAATTTTGAGTTTTAGGATTATTGAAATTAGTGGAATGAAATACTAAAATAAAAATAACATTCAATTATAAAATTATATGGAATGAAAAATATTATAACAAAAACAATGTTTTCTTGATTTTTTTATAGGAAGAATATCTCTGGTTCAATTTGAAATCTAGGTTTTGAACACACTCCACTGTATGTGTGAACACCTTTATCTACCACGATTTTGAATGGAACGTGTACTTAGAAACAACCAAGTACACTTCACATCAACCTACACATCCAAGGGTTAATGGATGTAGAATAAGAAGATAAAAATTTGATAACCCCATTCATTATTACACACACTATAAATAATACATATATTAAAACAAAGCCTAATTACAATATGTTTTTAGGATTAATCATCAGATTACTCCCTTGAGATATTCCTCATGTAAATTATAAATTATCATGTCTATAAGAGTTCATGGTGAAAATATTCATGATGTGAAATGGATTAAAATAATGAATCTAATAAAGAAATGAAAACAAATAAAACTAATAATAAAGAGAGATAGAGAGAGGGAGAAAAAAAGTAATATTTAAAAAATGTAAAGAAATTAAATCAAATAATGAAAAAATAAGAATAATAAAATAAGAAGAATAATAAAATTGTTGATCTAAAATGAATAGAAAAATTGGTGAATTTTATAAAAAAGAAATTAATTAATATAATAGATAAATCTAAAAAGGAAATTAAAACATAAACAACGAATGTGGCTAAAGTCGTCAAGCATCCTCTTTCCATGGTGTATAGTGGTGGTCAAACTCTTTTGATGGTGTATGAAAATTATTCTTATAAATGATGTGAGAAGGCCCTTTGTTCTTTTCAAATATTACATATATATTTTCTTATGTCATTTAAATATTCACCAAGAGTCTAGGGTTTCATTTTGAAAAACTCCATAGGAATCAAGTGTTTCATATATTTCACACGATGGAAGAAATCAATGAGTGTATTGGGTGTGGATATTGTGGCATCATAGGATCCTTCTTTATGAAGGGAATACAGATGTGTATATTTTCATGGGATGCAAGGTAGTGGATCAACTAGAAGAAGACACGACTGATCCTCATTTATATTACTCTTATAGTGGAAAGATGAAGACACATGATGGTCCTCATGGAGCTCGTCTGAGGGACTGTGAGCGATCCATGATGGTGGTAGAACTCAACAATGAATTTCATTTTGGGCCCAATATTTGTAGGAATCAAAGAAGGAGGTTCTTGTGTATGTATGCGATTAATATTAAATGTTGATTCTAGTGAGAAATGCTGGATTACGGAATGTTTTATTCATATGGGGGCATGTATGAACTCTCGGAACACTACACCATTTCAGTAAATTATGGTCATTATTTGATTTCTCTCTATCCTACATAAAAAGATAACACAGTCTTGTTATTACTTATAAATCAACATATTTCATGATCTGATCAACAATTTACACTTGGGTGGGATCCCAGATACCCATGAACACACAATAGTGGTTCTAGTCAAACCATTTTACCCTCTTGGAAATTGGAACACTACTACTAATGGGCTTCTCTCATGAACACACAAACACAACTAACACCTCAAGATGGTTCTCCTAATTGAATTCTTGGTTGGATGACATCTTCAAGTGACTGTCATTACAGTTGGTGGGTTTTATAATTAAGGGATATGACTTAGAAAATTTTGTACTTAATAAAATTTAAACACTTATAATCCATTTGATGAAAATTATAATAAATAAAATTCAACCATTAAAATCTAAATTTTGAGTTATTTTATTTTATTTTAATTTTTTAATTAGGAAACAAATAATTATCAATAAACATTAAAAAATATGGGATAATTGAGGAAAATAATTTCAAATTATTATAATTTGTTTAAAATTATTCATGCAATTAAGAGTGTGTCAATAGCCATAAAATGTAATTAGAAGGTATTTGTGAATCATCATAGAATAAACATGTACAATTGTTGTTTTTTACATTTATTCAAAGCTCTAAACTATAGTGTACCAGTGGTATAATGTTGTGACACTACAATAAAATTTTATAGATAGTCCGGGAATTATTAACCAAAATATTATCCACTGTTATTAAAAAAATACTTGTAATACTTATTAAAATTGACGTAGTACTTTATTTTTGAACAATTTGAACAATTAAAATAATTTATACATATTTTATATAAGATACCCATACTCAAAACAATTGACGTCGTCAGTAAAGGTAATGATAGCTTAAATACAAATTGATATAATTTTGTAATATAATAATATACATTTTTATTTATGAGTTAGAATAAGTGATTTAGTTATTTTAGTTAATAAAAAATATTCACATACATCATATAATTCCTTATCATTAAAATTTAATAATCCATCATTATAGAGTAATTAGATGTAATTATTATTTTCCGGGTTTGGAAAATAATTCCAAAGATATGTGGAATTGAAATACATTATTTTTACATTTTTATTATTTAAATTATAGATTGGACTTTCATGTTTTAATATAGATAAGCCTGTAAACATGATAGGAGAACAAAAAATAATTACATTCATATAAATATAATTATTTTTCTTTTTTAAATATGAAAAACCTGTCCAATATAGGGAAGATATATAAATTAAATTTATATGTATTGATTGTATATGATATCTAAATTATTAAAATATTAAAACTGATATATAAATATGTAAATTCAATATCATCAATGATAATATATTAAATATCATTAAATTATGTATTTATTGGTCTACATACCCCTTAATCAATTTCCTCTATTATTTTAGAATTCGTGTATTACCATACAAATGTAATGTGCTTCTAGTTTCTAATACACAATATTCAATGTTATAAAAATAGTCCTTTATAAATTATCAATATCAACACCAATTATTATTTTTATTTCTTCTAAATACAATAAATCTAGTTGAATGGTTAAATGTTTTTATATGGATTCTTAATTATATTAACCAACGATGATAGAACCAAATATCTTATGTCATATGGATCCATTCATAACAATGTTTTTCCACATTTTATGTAGAATAAAATTTATCATACAATATTTTTATCTCTATAATTTGAAATTTTTGTATGTTATTAAGAAAAATTCTTAAATTATGAAATTTATCAAAGAAATCAGTGATGTTAATTTTTTAACATCTCAATGACAGATCTAAATGGTTATTTTGATATATTATTTTATTCTATGAATATAAACAACAAAAATTATTCAATTATTAGTTTCAGAATATTATTATTTAATATGTACTTTTATAGATTATTAAATGAAAAAAATAATAGAATTGAATATTTCATAATGACTCTTTAGTGCACCAAGAACCACATTTTTTACATTCCTTAAATCAGCTGGGTAAGTATCTAAATCAATTTATATTTATTTAATAAAATAAATTAAATTTTATTAAATTCCACACTTTGACTATTGAGTGCACAAAATCATTCCCAATTCATCTCATGAATATTTTCAATACTATTCCTTTATGTGCCAATCTGAATAGGTCACATTGTCCCGTGTCACCCAATATTCAATTAAGGAACACCATTACACATTATAAGTAAAACAAGATAGATCAATTATGATCTAACAAAAATTAACCATATATTGAAATTATATAGTTCTTGTTAAATTTGATTCTTTTTAGAAGGATGCTAACAATTAGATATTGGTTAAACATGTGAATATTTAAATATTTTCAAGAAGATCAATGGAAAATTTTCATATCATTTCAATATGAATGTATTATTGAGTGATGGAAGGAATACAAATACACACATTCAAAATATAAATTTTAATTAATATACCCCTTTAAGGTGGAGATACAATAAGAAAATAATAAAATGAATAAAAGTACACAACCAATAGCTGAGTTAAAAGAATAAAACATCATAATGGTTATGTATTCATAGTAATAAAACATATTATTTTTAGAGATATGTGTTTTTGAAGGGTATTTACATGGCACAAATTATAAGGAAACCCATCCTTATGTATCACAATATTCTTCTTTTACTGATGCTTCACAGGCTCTAAAACAAAATGGTCAAAGTCATCTACTAAATTATAAATTTTTTGAACAAAAATAGGATAAGAAAAAATAGGTAACTGAACCATAGACACCCCAAAAGGGGGTTAGTGTATAGGTATCACTAAAAAACTCTCCATTCGAATAGATAAAAGAAAATCAATCATAAAAGGATTAAAAAATAGAGAGTTTCTAAGGGGTACAAAACATGGAAATCTTTTCTAAATAGATGACAAAATATGATAAACCACCAAAATAAGAACACCAAAAATAAGATAGGGTTAAGTCTCTAAAGATCAATCCTACCTAATGATGTGAAAATCAAAAGCGAGGTATAAAATGTACCAGAATTTTAAACTTGACCCACAAATTATGTTCACTATCGAAACGTTTTTTATCCACCACCACTTATAAGTGTAGAGTTATTGGTAGAAAATACCCCCATGGATTTAAAAAAGGTTAAATAAATGTGAAACACCAATTGAAGATATTTTTTATTTTCTCATGATGGAGGAAAAATCATTGATGGATTTAGATCAAGAAGATTGATTTTAAATGATATCGATATCCAACTTATATATTGATTAAAACTAGTACGTCTTAATATTATTCGACCTCATCATTTTGATCCAAACATATTTTGATTCGATTGAAATAAGGAAACATTTGGATGGGGTAATCAACCAAAATAAAGATTTTTTGAAATACTATTTTGATGAATAATATAGTTAGTAGTTGATTTTAAAAATTATATATTTTTAATAATGTATATGGAACATATATATATATATATATAATAAAACATTTTAAATAATATATATATTTAAAATACATTAAAATGAATTTTTAATATATATTGTTGATGAAAAAATAGTATTCATAAGGACACTATTTATAGGTGAGTTACCATGGGAATATAATCCCCACAACTATTGTGGGATTCCCAAAACCAAAAAATAAATTCCCTACAATTGTATAAAAATTTCCTTTTAAATTTTCTTTCAAATGGATCCATTGATTAAGAAATTAAAATTATAAAAATTACCCACATTTATTTATTAAATATTAGTTATCCAAATCACATCTAGATCATTGTTAATAATAAATGTAATTCTTTTAAACCATTACATAGTTTCAATAACTCAAGGTCTTGTAATAATTGTAAGATGTTGAAAAATTAAACATGTTAATCTTTAAAATACACCAGATAAATCAGATATACATTAGTTTTATCTAATTTCATTTTTTTATAAATTTAACAAAAAAACGCTTATATCCACTTGATGAAATCAATGGAGTGAAAATCCCCCAAATCTTGTAATAACTGAAACAACTTATAAGATAACATTGTGATAATATTAAAATGTTTTTCTATTATTAGAATATATATCTTATCAAGTCGTGATATTTTTTACAAGTTTATAACTCAACCTCTATTTATAGGATATGATATTTTCACAAATTGCATGGAGTTATAATTTTCAATATCTACAAGCATCTTTGTAACTTGTTTTTACTCATTAAACACTTTAATTAAAATCTAAATAATGAATGTATTGGGACTCAATTAAAAATATGATTTAATTTAGGGATTTTATCCTCATATATTTAATAGTAGTACAAATGATCTCCCCTAGTAGAGATTTTTTTATCACATCCACAATGTATTTTCACATTATAACATATATTATTGTTGTGGTAAATCCTATAATAATTCATTCAGATATTCATGTCATAAACATATATACCAAGAATTTCCATTATATATGAAATTATATGATATTGATAAATTATACATTACCATTACACTTTATTAATATATGAAAAATCATAATATTCCAAAATATAATATCCAATACTATTATCAAAACTATTTAAACTTCCTTTTAAAATGCCTCCATGTCAATAAATTCTATGTCGATGGTCAAATGTGAAATTTATGTTATTTTCTTGCTCTCTTAGGATATCACACAACCTACATGAGTAAAAATCCATCTATAATTTTTTTATTATACCAATACAAGTAATCCCACTCTCATCATTTAATCCATTTAATTTATAAAAATATTCATCATAGTAAAAGAGTATTTATTTATTGTTCCTCAAGTATTCAAATATTCAAATTATATATTTCCAACAATCCACTGTAAGATTAAATGTACCTATAATCATTTTACATAGAAAATAAGTAATATTAGGTCTAGTGAAATGTATTTCATACATTAATAAAACAAGTGCACCAGAATACTCAAGTTGTGCTACTGATCAGATCGTTCAAAGAAATAGTGTATTAGTAGAATAAAATGGATAATTAGCATCCTCTAAACTAAGATGATCAACTTTATTTATTAGTTTTTATTTTTAATGAGAATTACTAAAATAATTCCTCTACATTTGTTTAGAATTAATATCAAGAATATAATAACTTTTCTTGTATCTTTTATTTTAAACATAGAGGTGAAAATTATTTTTCTTATTTACACCAATGGTATTAGTTCCAAAAATTACCATATAATTTATATATATGAACCAAGTAACTGTATATTAATTTTTCAACCTTGAATAAACACATTTTTCTATATTGTTATGAATAAATACATTAGATAATATTATAAAATAAAATTTTCTGAGCCTTTTCTAAATAGATTGTTTGAGACCGTGAGGATATTTAACATGTTTATATAAATTATATTCATCACCTTGAGAAACAAATACTTATGTTTGTTCAATGTAAATATATTCATTTAATTATCAATTGAAAAAAATATTTTTAAAATTCATTTTTATGACATTTAATTTTTTTATTGGAGAAAACTCAAACAAAATTCTTATCGATGTAATATGATTAACAATGAAATAAGTATAAAACAATTAATCCCGTATTTTTAATGAAATGTTTGAACATCATTCATGATTAATTTTTTTAAAATGTAACCACTAGAATAAATATTATTTATGAAATCACATTTTTAACTAATAAGTTTAGAACCTCTTGGTAAATCCATAATAACCCACGTATTATTCCACATAATGGAACATAATTCAAAATTTATTACTATTCTCAAGAAGAAAGCATCTCTAGAAGTCTTGGACTATTTATTAGTAATTATCCTTATATTCTATAGTTCATACCATTGTTTTCTTATGCAAATGATGATTATTTTTACATTTATCAATAAGAAAAAATATGGATTATATATAAATAAAATCATGATGTATATTTTTTCTCTTCATAATTATTTTACCCCATTTATCCTAAACATGAAAATTATCATTTTACAATACCATTTTATTTCATGTTGATGGTGTACAAGAGATAGGGGTATGAAGAATAATCTCCCACACATCATAATTTGAAAATATATTATAAAAAACTGTATATACCATGATTCAACAATGAAATTGGGTTCCAAATTCAAAGCAATATTAGGATCAAGAACTATATAATAATATAAACACCACCACACTTTAAAATGTTAATGATGTGGTTTTTTACCTTTCAAAATTTTATGTGGGGATAAATTATTTTTCTTAGAGGAAAGTATATTTTGAATATGACATGGAACTAATAAAGCCACAAACATTAAATTTAATGGTAAAATATATTTAATAATTAAGTAATTTAACATTTCAATAAAAGTATGGGATTTCATTTAATATAACCAATTTTTTATGTGTGTAAGGATAATTAATTGTATAAATTATATCAAATTATTAATAGAACTAAATAAATAGATTCATAATTAATTCACCACCTCTATATGTGTTTAATAATTTAATCCTTTTTGTTAAATTTGTTTTCAACATTAACATTATTGTTTATAAAATGATTAAATGATCCATCTAGTTTTTGTAATGATATATATGTGTGTGTGTGTGTGATTTAATATCTATTATATTCAAAAAATATATTAATAAAATAACAATTTCCACCATTGGTTAATAAACCATTTAATAAAAATATAAGAATGTACTAATTCTAATATATCATAATATCTATAAACCCAATGAAATGGGTTTAAAAATATTTTAGATTATATATATGTTATAAATTTATTAAAGTCATTATAAAGTTAATTAAATTTAGCTTCTTCATTAATGTTGATAAAATGGTTTCCAAATGACCATGATATAAATTAGAATACTCAATCATGTAAGCATATGATTTAATGACATTATTAATATAAAATTAATGCATTCCATCATTTGAGTACCCCATCCCCACCAAAATTATTTCCTTTGAAAAGATAAATTTTTAATATACTAATAAAACCAAAAACCCCTTCCAACATGATAGATCGGTAGATAAAAAATTCTTTTAAATCATTGGAATATACAACAAATTTATAATAGTAAACTTCTTACAAATATTAAATCTTAGTTCTACTCTTCCCTTCTAGTTACATTGATGTTTATTATACCTAATTTGTAATTCATTCATGATTTTATTTCCATAAATTATTTTGAACATTGAACAATCTTTACACACATGTCTCTAGAATCAAGCCACCACCCCATTTTCATCATAGAAACATTGACATAAGATATAATCATAACTTGATATTATTCATTAAAAATATTTATAGGGGTTTATTGAATTATATTTTATGGAGCCACTCCTGGTAAGAATACCCTAGTCTTCTATAGACAATGAATTCCCCTTTATTATTTGAAGTATTTCCATTCTTTATGAATTATTGAATTTTATATTTGACATGTATGGAAGCATTTTTTTTTGTTTTTTTTCCATCAACGATATTAACCTTGGATTAAAATTGAGAATAAAACCCCATGTATCTCAAAAAGTACTCTTCTTTCACATGGAATAATAATCTTCAATTGTTACAAGGAAATATCCTCACAATTTTTAGTTATTTACATACCAAATTTATTCCATATAGGTGGATATTTAGAAAAATATGAACCCAATTGAGAAGTTTGTAGTATATTATTCTTAAGGGAATAAATATGGAGTTTTAGGAATTAGAGTTTATAAACATGCTACAATATCAGCTTAATGTCATCAATATTTATGTTTGAATAGACTAAAATATTTATTATATTGGTACGTTCTTTATATTCCTTTTTTACATTAATTGAAGTGTATCCCACATCTCTCAAGGATAATTCATTAGATAGAATAACTTCATGAATAAATTTTATAATGTGTTTAGAATATTCCCATGATAGAAAAACTCACCATCTACATATTTTTTACTCATTACAAGAATTTTTTCAATTTGAGTCAACTAAAAGGGTGTGATACTATGATTTGGAGTTGGAAAGCTAGGAATGAGAAGACGGTTTGGTTTAATAATGTAAAAAATATTCAACATTATAAAAAGGAACATGATATTGTCATGCACTGGGAGAAATTTTTTCTAAAGAATCATTCATTATTGACAAATTATTGACTTAAAAATTTAAGGGATTTGGAATATATCGTCTAGGATAATACATATTAAAAAATTATTTTAATAAAGAAATATCAGATTGATGTTAGGTAATACAGAATAATTTGAATCTTGATATTTGAATGAAGTTTACTATCCAAAAGGGTGCGATTTTCCCTAACTTGTTAGTGTTGTGTTCTTTATGGGACTTTCCAACCAGGATTTCACTATGGTTGAGGATTTATGTATTCCAATTTATAATATTAAAATTTTGTTGGTATTAGATGAATGTTATTTGATATTTTTTGATCATGGAGATTGATTTAAAATTATCTTGACATCCCATTTATTTATAAATTATAGATATTTGATTCACAATAATTCAATCTCATCATTTTGATCCAAATATTGTTGTTTTTCAGTTGTAAAATGTAAACTTTTTTATGGAGACAATTGATTAGATTTTATTTTTTGGAATTAAACCACCATGATAATCCTATTGACATTAACTTTCATTGATGTTGGTCAATGTTTAAAATTAATATTTCTACGAACTACAGTATAGGTGGCAAGCATGATCGAACCCACAAGGAGAGCAATATTGGCCACTACTCTTCTAAATACGCTGGAAAACTCCACTGTTGTCAGTAGTGGAAAGGATTTTATATTTTTTTAACATTTTATTTTTTTAGGATCATATATTAATGAAGAAAAGTAACACTATTTTTTATGTTTTTGATCTTGAATAAAATTAAATAGAAAACTAATTGAAATGTGTGAACAACTAAAATAGAGAGTGCTGGTAAACGAATTATAAGATTAATTACCAGGGGAAAAATATCTATCTTGCTAATTTCAGAGCTAATTAAATTAACATAAATAATATTTAATAGTCCCACCATAAGAGTATGAATTATCTCCCTCCACAAAAGTTAATTCACACAATCCAATCTATTATAATGTTCTCCACTATAGATTTAATTCAACTAAAAATATATTGAAAGTGACAACAGGACGAACTAAATGTATGTCCAGAAGTCTTTAGAATTAATCAACATTAAATAGGTGTATCAATGATCAATCTCACATATTGATCATGAAATCTTGAAAATTATTCCTTGATGGTACAAGTAATTGGATGAACTCAGCACTGATCTCACCGATCAGTACTGAAATCATCAAAATGTTTAAGTGAAAAGTGAATTAAAATTTAACAAGTGGAACTTCAATTTAACCCTGAACTTGATGTATTTAGCCTAACTAAGTCTCAATTACATTAACTAATATCATTCTATTACTATTAATGAAAATTTAAAGAATGCAGAGTACGATATCCCCCACTCCTTGCTTGATTTTCTACTGATCCTGGCTCTTGGATCTCCTAGAAATGGCTCCCCGAGAGATTCTCTAGGGTTCGCCTCTAGGTTCTTTCTCTGATTCCAAGTGAATGATTGAATGGATTCCCACCATCAAATTCTGTTGCAACTCTATTTTTATATGTTTTTTCATCTACTGCTTGTCACCGCTCGCTTCCACGGACTCCAAAAAGTACATCACTTAAGCACCGCAAATGTGCGTTTTTTCAGGACTAGCACGCCGCGCTAGTTTTTTTACTTATGTAACATACTTAGGGTTAGTTAGTGGTGTGAATCGTGACATCAACCCATCTATTGGACTAACCTACAAAAATAGAACAAAAAAATAACAAAATATTTCAATGTTAAAAATTCTACATTTATAAACAAATGATAAATGTATAATTAAATATTTATTAGTTATTATTTTAATTATTAATGTTTATTAATCTTCTTAGTTATATGTTATTATATATTAATTTATTTAACTTTGAAGTTGATAAAAAGTTATATTGAAAGTATAGTATTATATTCTTATAGTTATGTTTTTTTTAAATATTAAGGATTACAATTTCAAAAATTAAATATACTTATCATATTTTATAATTATTTTATTCAAAAATAAGTCAATTTATAATTACTTTATTCATTAAATTATTTATTAATTTCAGTTTATAAAATAAATTTAACATTAGATTTTATTTAATTCATTAGTTTTTTATTCTATTATATTGTTATTTATATTTTTATATAATTATTATTATTGTTATATTTTATTATTAGTATTGTTATATTTTATCTTTAAATTTCTTTATTATTATCTTTTAACATAATTCCACCTTTATTCTTCTCCAACACTCAACAGGGGTGGAATTTCTATAATTCATCCATAGGAAGCTACTATGACCCAAAAACCTCTCCTATTATTATTGAAATCAGAATCTCAACTCGGCCTCTATTCATTTTGATGGAACTCCTCAAAGTGGCTCCTTCTCTAACTACCACTGCGGTGTTTATGGTTCCTTAATCTTGTAGCGGTGGGTATATAGATTCTATTGCCTGTATTATCACAACTATGATCCTCCTCATAGGTACCAGGCCTGGGTTGAACAGTAGACCACGGTTCCTCCCGACAGTGCACAAATGTTGGTCATGGGTCCAACTTTGTTCCTCTAAACAAATTCCCAAATCAGCTCATGGCAGACTAGACTCCTTCATGCGGTGGCGCAAAATGGGGATTCTTCAAGAAGTCATGCGACTTCAGTTAGCGCATATCAGACACCTCGGTTTCCTGATGGCTTTAAGGTTCCTATCCCAACCTACAATTTCAACATCACTCAATGATGGCATAAATCTTTGGTTGCTCGTTGCAGTGACTCCCCCTAATGTTGCATCCCCAATGGAACTCCCTTTGAGTAACCACAAACAGTGGAGACCTACTTCCGTAGCAGGTTCCAGATCTTTCTTAGTAGCCCTGATTCCTCAAAAGAAGCCTCAATTTTCATATATTTATTTGTTAAATTTGTTGGCATAGTATGAATATTTAGAATGAAGGATGTAAGGTATGAATGTGGAAACAACTTTGTGTGGCTTGAGGGTTGGGGATATGTCTGAATCATCATCTTCTTTGATGTCAATGTTTGGATGAGACTTGATTATGTGGAGTTACGGTGGAAGAAGAAACTATGGCAAGGGTTATATGATGAGATATTAAATCGAAGAAGTTAAACGGTTCCACCAGTGATGAGACCTTAAAATGGAAGAAACAATGCCAAAGGATACAGTGAGAAAACCTAGAACCAGTGTCACTAGTGATATGGGGAGACTATGTTATGAGGATATGGTGATACAATGAATGAAATGGTGGAAAAGGTTATGGTGACACCATAAACCAGCAAGAAAAACATAGAAAAATATATTGAATCTCAAATAAAAACTAAACAAAATAATAAATTAAAACTAATTATTAACTAAAACAAATGAATGTTTAAATAAATCATAAACTTTAGATAAACTTATAAAACCAATTAATCATAAATTAAATTATTATAAACATAAATTTATGAAATAAAAATTGTTACCAACTAAAACTAAAATTAAAAAACATCTAAATTATTAAAATTTAATATAAAATTAATCCTTAAAATAAATTAATAAAGTTATATTTAATAGTTACATTAAAAAATGAAATTAATTAAGGTAAAAAGTTATTTAATTTTATATTAAATACTTATGTTAATTAATTAAATAAAATTAAATAAATAAAACAAGAGTAGAAATATTATAAAAATAAATTTATAATTAATAAATTATTATAAGAAAGCTAATATTTAGGTTATGAAACATTAATTAATTGATATTTAATACATGAAATGATAAATTAAAGTTACATTATTCATGTACAAAAGACATGTAAAATTTTTAGTGCTAAAAAATTAAATAATTAGACAAAATCACCCAACTAAATAAAAATTTATTATACAATAAGATTAAACTAAGAAATAAATTAAATAATTTAAAGCATAAAATGCACAATTAATTATAAAAAATAGATTAAATAACAATTTATTATATAGAAACACAAATGTGTTAGTATATAGTGAAAAATGAATAAATTATTTATTAATATTAATAAAAATTAATTAAAAAGATGTGAAAAAACAAGTGTTTAATGGCCACATCAAATTACCCTAAACTTAATCATTGTTTGTAATCAAGAAATCCCATGTTTTATTTTCATTGAAAACAAAATTATGATAATCATGACTTTGCTCAGAATGTAACATGTCCATCAAATTGAAACAAAGGAAAGAAACATGTTAGTAGGATTTCAAATATGAAATTTTCAGAACAAGTCTTTCCTCGAAAAAATACTCAGAGGGTAATAAAAATAACTATGAATCATCGATAAATGTAGATTTCATGCCTCATATGTAATACTGCTTAGTGACTAACTTTAATCTAGGCATAAGTTCTAATTTCAAGAGTTACAAGAAATAAAACATCTGTGGAATTAAAAACTTATCCAAAAGAACTATTCATTTTGACTCATCACTTAGTTCTAAAAATAAATATTTTCTTTTGGATCACCCTATTGATACAACCTAAATAACTCCCATATAAACCTATTAACCCCATCTTCATCTAGGGTTCATCATTCCCCTTTCCTTAATTAACTCATATTTGAACCTAGAAACTTTATTTTATTCTTCCCAGGTCATGTATCATGTGCTAAGCACTGTGCAATGAACTTATTCAATGTGTACAGTGGAATTTTAGTAAACTGAAATACTCCTAGAATCTATGGTCTTAGAGACTCCCCGTGCGATCCCATATACCAAAATTACTCCAGTTTTAAAATATTTATATGGAAACCATTTACTTTGGCTCATAAAGATGATTACAATTATAATTAAAGGAAAATATGTCACCTATGATCAAAATAAAACTTCTAGTACCAAATTTTATGATCATAACTCCACTAACAGATCACCGATGTCACTCTCAGAATTAAGTCCCTAAACCAAGATATCCATTCAATCAATATGTAAATATCACTTAGTAATCATTATATATTTCTAATTTCAGATACAAAAAAAATCTTAACTACCAGCAAGGTACTTGTCATATGGGAAGACCCAATTGAGTATAGTCTAAAACCAATAAATATTCAATAATTTTGAACATAATTCACCATTTTTTACCCAAAAAGAATTTTGTTGTTGTGGAAATTGAAGGGATCACATTAAAGAAAAATTTAGCACAATCAATAATCGACCCCTCCCCCACACTTAATCCTTAACTATGGCCCCAAAGTTGTCTTCTAATCATGGAGAAGAACACTTCACAAGAAAGGGTCATAATATATTTCCAATTTAGTAGATAGATGACATGTATAATGGTCACATTAATGTTCAAAGATATTGCTTGACACAATGAATAAATTATCAGTAGGTTCCTTAAAAAGTACATGCATTAACTTTTAATCTAGTGACAAATATTTTCCATTAATGTTAAAACAAGGCATGAATCTTGTGGGTGCATGGTGGATAACGTGCAAGCATGTTAAGGACGATGATTTAGATGGATGTTCACTTCAGAATAAATCATTCATTCTGAACATCCCAACCCAAATCAGATTCACTACAAAACTTTTCAACCTATATGAACACCCCACACATAGTTTCAATAAGTGAGAAGATTTTAATAACAATAAAATTCTATTTCCATCAGTTAAGTACATGCAAATTTTTTTATTTACATAGTGACATACAACAGAATTTCATTCCAATTCAAGTATAATTTTAAACATATCCAGAATTCTTATTTCATTTGAAACACAAGCAGCAAAATTTTATAAGTATTATGGAGTTGAAAAATAAAAAAATTACAAATAGACACTTCCCTGACTATATTTTCCATTAATTTTTCATTAAAAGAATTCCACTAATTAAATGACAACACAAAATATTCATGATAACTGTGAAATAGAACAAAGAGACCAATAGAAATAAGTAACAAGGACTTTCCAAAAACAAATCACAAAAATAGAACAATATTCAAGGGAAAAAATGAAACATTGTAATGTCATAAAGAACCATGGGTTGCCTCCCATGAAGAGATAAATTTTGAAGAAGTTAGCAATAATTTATTTTAAATCTGTTTTCAAGCACAATGAATACAGCCAAGCCCTATGGTTGTCCCTCAAAATAATGTTTCACTCTCTCCCCATTAACTTACATGTTTTTTCTCTCTTCACTAACTATTTCAACAGCTCCATTCTTCAGAACTCTTACAACAGTAAATGGTCCAGACTATTTGGACCTCAGATTACTATGAAAGAGTTTATTTCCAGAGTTAAAGAGGTGGACCTTCTATCAAGGTTTGAATTCTTCGGTTTGATTGATAGAATCATGAAATATTTTAGTCCTCTATTTATAAATTCTTGATTTATCATAACTCACTATCTTAATCTCATCCATCCCACTCAGCACAAGTAATATCCTCTCACCAGAACTCTTAAATTAAATGTTTAGAGACTTAACTTCCCAAAAAGTTTTATGTTGCAACTCCACAGGTAAATGAAAATATTTCCCAAACAACAGCCTATAATGAGACTGTTGGCACTAGAAAACGCGTCCACATAATTGACCGAATTCTTACATATATGATACATGAGTGTAGCTCTTTCTGCAAGATTTGATTGGCTAGTCATGGAACCCTAATAGTGGTATATATTAGTTTTTATGGCAGTTCGAAGTCAGGATGTAGGAAATGGCCATCCATGACAGTATTGGGGCAAAGTATTGATTTGTGCATAAAAAGGGAATCTTGCACGTAAAAAGGGAATCTTGGGTGAAAAATGAATTTTCACGTAAAAAGGGAATCTCACACAGAAAGCTAGTAGCAGGCACAAAATTTTATGTGCAGTACCTTGCACACACCAAATATTTAGTGCACAGCCTTGCCCGCTTGAATATTTACGCGCACCGGATCGCACGAATAACCCCTTGCACAAACAAAATTTTATGCACACCAGTTTGTGCAGAAAACCAATTGCTGAAGTGTAATTTTATGCACACTGCCTCCCTAACATCCTCTTATAAATACAAGTGCACCCCCTTCTTCCCAAGAAAAATCTGTACGACGGTCGCCGTTCTAATGCACGTAAGTCTGAATTTTCCGTGCCCGCGTGTAAAACCGTATATCTCATGCGAAAAAAATCAATTCTATGTGTAAATGGGCGAACTTACCCCGTTTCTCATGAAAAACAATATTTTATCACGCAATAGTTCCACAATGCCCAATTTTTCTCGGAATCCTTTTCAATTTCGCGAAACCTTCCCCTTTTGCGTGCAAAACATCCATATTGCATGCAACACATCCCTATTGCGCATGAGCCTTCCCTATTTCGCGCAACACTTTCTTTTTTAATGAAAAACATTCTTTTTATACCCAGACCATCCCTACTGTGTGCAAAACTCCCCTATTACATGCAAATACATCCCTATTGCATGCACATATTTTCTATTTGCATGTAATCCTTTCCAGTTGTGTGAAAAACCATGTATCCCCTTTACGCGCCAAATCTCTCCTGTTTCGCACTGACCCTGTGTATTTTGTGAAAATCCCTCAATTTCACACACACTTCCGCTATTGAGAGAAACCTTCGTTATTGCATGCATCCCCTCCTTCATGCAAGTAACCCATCTGACTTTCCCTCTGGGCCGGTCCCATCACTGCCGTCACTAACCCCCATGAAAAATGGAGAGTAACACCATGAACTTTTCGGGTCGGGACATTGGGATTTTCCATTACACCCTTATTCACTCCCACCATCCACCTATGGAATACCATGATTTTAGAGACTCCTCTGCAAACCATGAAACACCTTGAGTCGACGTATTCCACTTGGTTCTATTCCCATGTCGTGAGTTGAGAATGTCGTCATCAAATTTCTGAGTACCTTGAGTCGACCCATTCCTCAGGCAACTCCTTCAAACCCAATCACCTGCCTTCAATTACAGGTTGAACATGAAAGGGCCTCCCTTGCATAAGTCCCAACACCATCTATTTCTAGGCTCATTATGCCTAGGAATTCTATCTATATTATATTAAACTGTAGTAATACCTATATGATAAACATAGGATGCCTCTTTCTCTAAACAAGAGATGCCTTATGCTTCACGCATAAGATGTATAATAGTCCTATCAACATGAATATAAACTATAGTTCACCCTATGTTCTAAACATAGGATTCCTCTTGCCCTATACGAGAGATGCCTTATGCTACAAGAAAAAGATTCCAGCAGTCTTATATACTTGGCTATAAACTGTATTACACCCTATGTGTCAAATATAGGATTCCTCTTATTCCAATAAAGAGATTCTTTATGCTCCAAGCATAAGATGCCTAATGCCATGATTACAGTGGCTTAATTTTAAGAGCATTGGAATCCATTCAAACATTCCATAACTCCAGCTCACACATTTTCTATCCTTTATTTAGATCATCATCCACTTCCATGTCTAAAGGGACCCCTAACGGCCTGGGACAATGCCGTTTCGGCGCACCAACCATCCTTGGCCAACGCCCCAGAAGACATTGGACGACACTTTGATTCAGGTCCTGTGTTTTGAACACAGTCAGTAGTCGACCCTCATTTTTTTCCTTATTTTATTCTAAGATTATATGCATGCTATGTTTGAAGCACAATCAACAATTATCTTGTATCATTATGCCACCCACATTATGTTCTAAATGTCGGGCATCTAATTCACACTTTCATCTTCCTTTGTTCGGACTGATTCCAAAACCCCTGGGTGTTATACCACTTGTGCACTTGCATATAGGTGTCTGCCCCAATTATATACCACAAACCACTAGTGAGTTTGGATTCCCTCATGGAAAAACATGAGGAAGACATTACATGCATATCCCTTTCGTAGGTCCCATTCAACATTTCTTCTCTTTAACAACACTCATGCACGCTAATAGCTATTTCTTCTTCACATAGTCAGGATAACATGGACCCCCAAATGGTTTGATCCAGGACAACACCAAGCCATGACACTGCCAGTGCATTCCCTTCACCAAGGTGAAGAGGGTACCAGTTATGTAAGTCATATGGGTGCGGAGCGAACCTGCCTCGTCTGAGCTACATGAGGTTAAACTTCCAAGCACCATCGTCCTCATCACATGATGTTAGACTATGAATTCCCCCCATTCATCCTACATGGGTAATGGGAAACCACCATGTTGTAAGCGTCTTATATTTTGATGTAGGTGGCAACATCCATGTCCCTCCTTTCATCGGTGCCAAATCCCCTTCCCGCTGGACTTTTTCACCACCAGGCCTCCATCCTTGTGTAAGTCTCATCCGCTTCGGGCTACTAAACACGCATAAGACCTTGTTTCATCTTTGTTATGTGATCACATTTAATCCACACTTCATTTCCCATGGACACACCTTTTGCGACGTGATCGTCAGGTCTTTATTTTCTCTTGTTTCTCACACTGAACAAGACTCACGTGGACTTAGAGCAAGCACCGAACATGACATCCTCTTTGGGCAGCCTAGAGTGTAAGACTCACACACCATTCAAACTACATGAACATTTGTCCTTTCTAAGGCAAGGTAGGTAGGAAGCCTCTATGAGGTTCAAGCACAACAACAATTGGTTCTGACCATCTTCACGTCGGGACACTAAAGTCACCCCTACCGAAGTACATCGTCTTTGATACTTTCAAAGGAAACGTATGTAGGAAGCCTCCATGAGGTTCAATCCCAACACCCATTGGTTTCGATCATATTAACATCATTTCCATGCCCCAAATTATGAACTACGTGGAATTTGACCCTTGCTATGGTGATGTACATAGGAAGCCTCCATGAGGTTCAATTCCTACAACCATTTGTTCTGACCGTCTTCACGTCAGGATACCAATGTCACCCCTATTGAACTACGTGGACAATGATCCTTACTAAGGCATGGTACATAGGAACCCTCCATGAGGTTCAAGTCCAACACCCGGTCATTCTGACCCCCTTCATATCGGTTCACCTACACCTTTCATCAGGTCCCCAGGACATTATTTATGTCTGTTCACCCCCGTCCTACATGACATTAAAATGTGTACCTTAATTAGTGGTAGGCCATTGTGCCCCATACTGTGGCAAGTTGTTGTGTCCCTCAATCAGCAGTAATATGTTGTATCCCAATCACCAGTAAGCCATTGCATCTTATATTCAACGGTAAGCCATTGAAATCCCCTTCGCTGAGACCCACACCATTGGTATGTCCTACTGACGTCAGACCAACCCAGGCTGCTAACCATGCATAAGCTCCATATAGTCATCGGGTTGTTGTCTTATGTGTACACCCCAATTCAAGCTTGTCGCCTAGCCTTTACCTCGGTCCTATGTGTCTCAGGAAGGTCATGCCCCAACCTAGAGGTTCCACTTCCTCTGGGTCACATCAATGCGTTCATTATCACGTGCCACCTCCTCAAGCATCCCATCACCCTCCTAAACTATGTGGACATTGATTCCCTACCACGTGGATACGTTGGAAGCCTCTCTGAGACTCAAGCCCAAAAATATTGTCTTTCTCATGGTGGTTCAATCCGATTCTATACCCATTTCACTAAGAAACCCATTATCCATCTTGATTCTTACCCAGGCCACCACATCATAGTGAGGTCATTTATATACACCTACATCAATGTGTCCTCCTGGGGTTACGCTCATCTGACCCACACTAGTCAGTGTTCTGATAATTCTGATCTATCTCCGCTGAATGTTAAACTTGTGGAATACCCTGTTTTAAAATGGTAAGATGAGGAAAAACACAGATACATGTCCATGGAATATGATTCCCTACATTTGATATGGGATTCCTCAAGCTTCCACCCCCTCGATAAGCCCTATTATAAGGGATAGAAGACAAACACGCTAGTGTCCCAGCGCCTAGACATGCTAGTGATGACCAATGTGACTACTCCCCAGAATGAATGTTTCTTCCCAGACCAAACCCCTTGGAATGTCCTGATAGAAGCTGTGTAATTAACTGGTGTCCATGAAGATATGGGGATATGAAGAGTTTCACTAAAAACATCTTAAATCGATAATGGAGACCCAAACTAGGTGATAATGTCCGAGGAGGAATCCATGGAAGGATGAACCGACATACCATCATCCCATTTAGATCAAGGAGAGAATTTCCAAGAAAAGGTGATGGATGCCAGCCGCCTTTGGAAGGATGGATTTTTGGGAAAATAATATGTGAATTTCTTCCTCAAACAAGATGGATGTGCGGGCCCCGACAAAATTGTCAGAAAAAGAGACCTATTTATTGGGGTGTCGAATGCAGTTTTATATTCCTATAAAGCTTCATACAATTTAGGAGACCAATACTTCCTAGAGGTTGACAATGTTTTCTCAAGTATCTGGTTCAGTTCCTTATTTGAGATTTCAAATTTTCTTCTAGGATGTGGATGATAAGAAGTACCCGTTTTATGAACACAACCATATTTTTCCATCAAAGATTAAAATTTATAGTTCATAAAATGTGTTCCATTATCATTTATAAAAGATTTGGGGACTCGAAATATTTATTTATATTATTTTTGACAAAAATTCCTACAGAAATGAAAAGATTATTGTGCAGTTCTACTACCTCAACCCATTTCAAAACATAGTCAACAACAACAAGAATATACTTGTTCCCTTGAGATGATGGAAATTCACCCATGAAATCTAAACCCCAGACATAAAAAATCCATATTTCTAAAATTCCTTTTTGGGGGTAACTTCTACTTCCAAGAAACATTTCCTAGCATCTGATATCTATCACAACCAACTACAAAGCATCTAGTATCCTTAAAATGAAAATGCCAATAAAAAATAGATTGTCAAACTTTTTGAGCAGTTATTTCACCACCATGGTGACCTCCCCATGGCGATGAGTGAAAACACTCCAAGAAATACATCATCTCTTCCTTAGGTAAAAATCTCATATTAATATCATCAACACACCTCCTATACATCAAGGGATCATCTAAAAGATAGTATTTAATTTCAGAAATTAATTTCTTTCTTTGGTTACTGGACATATTTTTGGGAAATACACCTACTGCGAGGAAGTTGAAAAAATCTGCAAACCAAGAAAATTACTTGATTGACATTGTGAGAAACATTTCATCAGGAAAGGAAGAGTTTGTTTTCCTAGGCTCATTATATTATGTAAGAGGAATCCTAGAAATGTGGACTGCAACTAAATTCTCATCTCTCTACAAATCCCAAATCTCTAGATCAAACTCTTGTATAAATAGAATCCATCTAATTAGCCTGGGTTTCGTTTATTTCATAGAAAAATAATACATTAAAGAAGAATGATTGATGAAAATGATGAATTTTGAACCTAACAAATATTTTCTAAAATTCACTAGAGCAAACAAAACAAGTAAAAATTCTTTTTTAGTTGTGGTATAATTCTTTTTGGAATCATCTAATAGTCTTCTAGCATAATACACCATATATATTTTCCTAACATTCCTATGTCATAGGACAACACCTATATCAATATCACTAGCATCACACTTATGTTCATAATATATTTTCCACGCAGGTTCATTGATAATGGGTGAGGTAGTGAGTTTCTCTTTAAGCTAATTACATTATTTGAAGTAGTTTTCATTTAAATTGAAAGTTTCATACTTGTCCCACAAGGATAATAAGGCCTTAGTTATTTTGGAATAGTCTTTTATGAATCTCCAGTTAAAAAATGGATTCCATAGGAAACTTCTAATACTGTTAACATATCCTAGAGGTGGAAGATTTAAAATGACTTCAATTTTAGCTGTCTCAACCTCCAAAACTATATTGGACAACTAATAACCAAGCACTATACATTCTGTGACAATGAATTGACATTTATCCCAATTATGAATAAGGCTGGTTTCAATGAATCTCTCTAGAAATAACTTAATATTTCATAGAAAAGTGTCAAAAGTGCAACCCACAATGGAAAAATTAATCTAGAAAAACCTCAATGATTATTTCAATAATATCCAAAAAAAATAGCAATCGTACACCTTTGAAAAGTGTATGGAGATCCACACAACCCAAAGGACATCCACTTGTAAGAAGATTTCCCATAGGGGCATGTGAAAGTGGTATTTTCCTGATCATTTGGAGCAACAAGAATATGGTTGTAACCAGAATACCTATAGAGGAAATAGAAAAATTTATTGTCTGAAAGCCTTTCAAGAATTTGGTCCAAAAAGGACATTGGAAAATGGTACTTCTTTGTGGCTAAATTAATCATCCAATAATCAATACAGACTCTCCATTTTGTAGCCTATCTAACATGGATTTCTTCATTTTTATAATTTTTAATTACAGTGAATCCTCCCTTCTTGAGGAGAACATGAACAAGGATGACCCAAGCACTATCATAAATGGGATATATCAATCTAGTGTCCAGTAACTTAATCACTCCATCTCTCACAACTAATTTGATGTTTGGATTCATTCAGCTTTGAAAGACTACCCTATGCTTATGGTCAGGCTCCACAGGTATTTTATGCATACAAAATGAGGGATTAATACACTTAATATCAGTTATGGTCCAGCCTATGGCAGATTTAAACTTCTTCAAAACACTCAACAATATTTCTTCATTATTTTCATTATGTTCAGCAAAAAATTTGACAGGCAATGTGGAATTATCACATAGAAATTAATATTTAAGATGATAAGGGATTAGTTTCAATTCAAGAGTGGGTTGTTCTACACTATAAGGAAGACCCTTAGGTTAAGGGGGTCCAAGATCTTCAACATATCCCTTTTAAGAAGTATTAAATAATGAATGATTTTCAATTTCATGTTTAGATTCAGTAATAACTATGCTTATATCTAAAGTGGGTAGCATAATGTCTAGATTTTCTAGATCGTTATTTAAAAAATTTATCAAAGTTGTATCATATTGTGTTTTATAAGTTCTCCCTAAAATTAATCACAGTATAAAAAAGAATGGTGTTAAGAGAAACACAAGAAACTTCACTCAATATTCTCCTATGTTCATAAATATGGGACTCTTCTATAGTAGACACTAGATTGTTTTCCACTTCTGGAAATTTTTTTCATTTTTGGTGTTCAAGAAGAATCTTCAACTTCTAAGACAGATTCAAAAGGATTTTCAACTTCTAAATAAATTTCATCAACTGAGGATTGATTTTCATATTCTTTAGAGTTTCTAATTGTGTTTTCGTCTTCTAAGGACTCTTCTATTGAACAGTTTTTAGAAAATATTCGTTCTTTAACATTTTTAACCACATTGAACACTTATCGTTGTTCCCCAATTTTAAAAATTAACTGAACCTTAGAGACATCAATAACAACCCCACTTGTGGCCAAGATGGGCCCACTATAGATGATGGGAACCCATTTATCACACTCCATATCTAAGACTAAAAATTTTGTAGGTAAAATAGATTCCCATCCCCAACTAGAAAATCATCTACCCTACACACATGCTTCGTGAACGATCTATCAGGTAACTATAGTATGGCGGTGTTGGGTTGAATGTCACCCAACCTCTACTGCTGAAACAGTGAGTATGGGAGAAAACTAATAATTTCACATATGTCACACTAATTGTTCAGCTGGTCAGTGTTTTCTAATGTATGGGGAATGAAAATACTACCTTAGTCTTTCAATTTGGGTGGGATTTTCTTTTGGAGTACAGCACTGCACTATTCAGTGAGGCTGTAATTAAAAAATTCATCCAGGGTCTTTTTGTTTGAAATAATTTTCTTAAGAAATTTCAAATAATATGGGATTTAAATCAAGGCATGAATGAAAGGAATTTTTACATGGAGTTTGGAAAGTAAACTTAGGATATAATGAAGTTCACCCCCAATGTTACATTGAGCTTTCATCTTTATAGGGAAAGGGATGGGTGGGGAAATATTTTTAGAACAGTACGTATATCCCCCAACTCTTCATCTACTTTTCCCTTTCCTTTATACTTTTAATTTCAAGATGAATTTCAATCTTGAGTTTTAGATGATAAATTCAGATTTTGATCATTTTCAGGACTTTTTAGTGAATTTCTAGCATGAGTGCAATGCATATTTTTATTTTGGTAATCTTCATGGTCCTTTTTTTGATATAGTTTGAGTATTAAGCCCACTTCTAGTGAAAATAGGTATGGAATTCTCTCTAGGGTTGTGGTCAGTGGTACTAGGAATTATAACTTTTTCCCTAGATGAAAAATCTCTAAAATGTTGACCGGGATGGGTTTCCATGATTTTCATTCTCACATCAGTTTTCATTTTGTCTGACTCATATATATTTTGATGATTGTTTAGTCGAGTCATGATTAGATCAGTCATAGAAGACATTTGAATATCATTGTTTCCTTATACATTTAATGACTCACCCCTTTGTTGATTTTGAAAATTTGGTCTTGGTTTATTAGAGTACATTGGGGTAGTGGATTGTTTGATTATGCCTTGATCTTTCCAGGGAGGATTGGTATTTTTCCTATATCCTTGATTATAATTTTTTTAAAATGGATCTTCTATAGAAGGTATTCTAGGACCACAGTTAACAATTTTTTAGCTTTCTTGTTGTTGTGATGGAATATAAAATTTAGGGAAAAAGTTCCCAGTATGCCCATACATAAAACACTGGACACAATGTTCTATTAATGATTGTTTACTGTTTTGACATCCAAGTTGGTTAATAGTTTTCTTTGAGATCTGTTTCATTTGTATTGATGTTGGTTGGTGATTTCAACAAGTGGAATTTGAGTTTCATTAATTGAACTAGTGTTTGGGTTAACATTTATTTTGACACTTTTCCTTCTTGAATTTCTATGATATGAACTCAGTGTAAGGCTATTAAAAAATTGTCAATGTTATTCATATATCTTATCATTGTAATTACCCCCAGCAGCATGGTCTACTAGATTCTATATAGAGGATGACAACACGTCATAGAAAGTGTCCATGATAAGGTGAGATGGGAGTTGATGATGGGGACACATCCTAATTATATCCGTAAATCTATCACAAGATTCATGAAAATCTTCTCCATCACCGTAATAAAAACATGTTATATTATTTCTTAGATCACATTTTAATATTTCGGGATAAGATTTCATTATGAAATAATTATACACTTGATCCCAGTTTTCAAAAAATTTCTCATCTAAACTCAGAAAACAATACCTAGAATTTCACTTAAAGAAAAAGTGAAAGACATTCATTTATAGTTCATTTTCTATGAGTCCTAGAAGATATAATTATTTTATAGTATTTTAGAAGTATCTAATGAATGCAAGGGAGTCCTCATTAGAGATCCCATTAAATGCAAGAAGTAGTGAAATGTGTGATTGTTTCAATTCATAATTTCTATCCCAAGAACTTAATATAATGGATAATGGGTTACATGAAACTTGCTGGAGTTGGAATTCCTTTATCATTGTAATTTCATTTACATCTAAGAGTTCTAGTTGATTTTGGTTGATGTTATCAGGAACTAAATTTTCTATGTTCTCCATTTCAATTTTGTTCTTCTTTCTTAGATCATAGAGATGTTTGTCTATTTATATGTTCAGTAGATATAGTCTAATACTAGAGTGTCTGGTTCTCATACAATCAACAATAAAAAGTACACAATAGTAAAAATTCATCAAAAGTGAAACAAATTTTTTACAATTTTCAAAAGTTTTAATTTTTTTATGATTTTAAAATATGTGTTTTTTTATTTTTTTTAGAGAAATGGTTCGTTCCTTCACCTAAAACAGTGCCGAAAACATGACCTCCACTATCTTTGAAGTTGGTAAATGTTTAAATGTTATATTCCTACTAATTACAGTATACGTGGAAAGCTGGGTCGAACCCACGAGGAGAGAAATTTTGGAAACTACTCTTCTAAAAACATTGGAAAACTCCATAGTTGTCAGCAACATATATGATTTTTCTATTTTTTAACTTTTGATATTTATTTTGTGTCTATTAAAGCAGAAAATAAACACATTTTTTATGTTAATGATCTAGACTAAAATAAAGCATATAACTAATTGAAAAGTACAGACAACTAAAATATTGAGTGTTGATAAATGAATTATCAGAGTAAAAACCTTAGAAAAAATATCCATTAAACTCAATTCAGAGGTAATTAAATTCACATAAAATATATTTCAGAGAACCACTATAATAGTATGAATTATCTCCCATGCTAGGAGTTAATTCACACAATCCAATCTATTCTAAATTTCTCCACTCCAGAAATAAATCAACATAAAATAGTTTGAAAATAACATCATGATGAACTCACTGTAAGACTTGATGTCTTTAGAATTTGTCATCTTCTAATAGGTGTATCGAAGATCAAACTCACCAACTGGTCAGGAAATCATGAAAATTATGTTCTGATGGTACAATCAATTAGATGAACATAGCACCGATCTCACTGATCAATACTAAAATCATTGAAATGTTTAAGTGAAAAGAGAATTAAAAGTTAACCAGTGGAACTTCACATTATCCCTAGACTGTAAGTATTTAGCCTAACATTATCTCAATTAGGTAAAATAATATAATTCTATTACTACAAAAGAAAATTCAATGAAAAAAGGGGAAGAGTTCTCCCTCTCCTCGCTTGAATTGATACTACTCTTAGCTCTTGGATCTCCAAGAAATGGCTCTAGGACAGATGCTCTAGGGTTTACCTCCAAGTTCTTTCTTTGTTTCTGAGTGAATGATCGAATGAATTCCCACTTCAAATTCTTTTGAAACTCTATTTTTATCTTCATTCACCTACTGCATGTCACAACTCGTTTCCACCAACTCCAAAAAGTCTTTCACTTAATCACCCCACGAGTGCATTTTTTCACGACTGGAACGTCGCAATACTTTATTCTTATGCAACTAACTCTCGCTGAGTTGGTTGTGTGAATCTGGAAGTATACCCATTTAATAAATGAACATTAAAAATTAAAATAGAAAAATAACTAAATATTTCAATGTTACAAATTTTACTTTATAAACAAATGTTAAATGTAAAATTAAATACTTATTAGTTATTAATTTAATTATTATTATTATTAATATTTTGAGTTATATGTTATTGTTTATTAATTTATTTAATTATGAATGACGTAAAAATTATATTAAATATTTATTATTAAATTATTATAGTTACATTTTTTTCAATACTAATGATAAGAATTTATAAAATTAAATATTGTTATTATATTTTATTGCAATTTAATTAAAAATGAAGTTAATTTATAATTATTATATTCATTAAATTATTTATTTGTTTTAGTTTGATAATTAAATTAATCATTATATTTTAATTAATTAATTAGTTTTGTATTATATTCTATGATTATTAATTTATATATTTTCTTATTATTATTATATTTTATCTTTTAAGTTATTTATTATTATCTTATAACTTCATTACCCAGTATTCTTCTCCAACACGCCACCAGGGGGGATTTCTAGGATTCTTCCACAGGAAGCTGCTGTGACAAGGTGACTTCTCTTATTTGTAGTGTAATCAGTGGCTCAGCAAGGCCTCTCTTTATTTAGATGGAAATCCTCAAAGTGCCTCCTTCTCAAACTCCCACGGAGGTGGCTATGGTTCCTCAAGCTTGCAGTGGTGGGTATGCAGATTCTCTTCCCTATATTAGTGTGACTAAGCTCATCCTCACATAGACAATTCCTGGGTTGAACATTGGATCATGGCTCCACCTGACGGTGCACGAAAGTAGGTCCTCGGTCTATCATTGTTCCTCGAAAAAAATTCCCAAATTAGATCATGGTGGACCAGATTAATTCATGCAGTTGCACGAAATGTGGATTCTTCAAGTAGGTATAAGGAATCAGTTTGTGTAGATCAGACTTTTCAGTTTCCTTATGCCATCAAGGGTCCTATCCTGACCTTCAATATCAGCAGCACTCAATGAAGATGTCAAGCTTGGGCTTGTCGTCGAAGTGACTCCCCATACTGTTGCAACCCCAATGGAACTCCCATTGAGTAACCCCAAACAGTGGTGGCCTACTTCCATAGCAGGTTCTAAATCTTCAGTAGTAGCATTTATTCTTTAACCAATCCTCAATTTTCATATCTTTAATCATTATATTTTTGGTGTAGTATTAAGATCTAGAATGATGGATGTATGGTTTTGATGTGGAAAAGGCATTGTGTGGCTTGTTAGTTGGGGATCTATCTGAATCATCTTCTTATTTGATGTCAATGTCCTATGGAGACATGAGTAGGTGGAGTTATAGTGGATGTGGAAATAGTGGAAAGGGTTATATGGTGAGAATGTAAATGGAAGAAGTGACATGGTGCCACCTGTGATGAGACCCTGAAATGGAAGAAACAGTGCCAAAGGTTGTGGTGAGACAGCTTGGAACCGGTGGCACAAGTGATACGGTGACACTGAGTTAGAAGGTTACAATGCCACCATGAAAGAAATGGTGGAAAATTTTATGGTTACACCATAATCATTCAAGATAAAAAGAGAAAAATAAATTGAAACTCAAATAAAATATGAACAAAATAATAGATTAAAACTAATTATTATTTAAAACAAATTAATGTTTAAATACATCACAAACTTTAAATAAACATATAAAACCAATTAATATTAAGTTAAATTATTATTAACATCAATTTATAAAATATAAATTATCACCAACTAAAACTAAAATAAAAATACAACTACATTATTAAAAGTTTATATAAAATAAAAAATTTAAATAACTAAGTAATGTTATTTATAATAGTTACTTTATCAAAGTAAATTAATTAAGGTAAAACTTTTGTTAATTTGTTATTAAATACTTATGTTAATTATTGAAATAATATTAATGAAATAAAACTAGAGTGGAAACATTATAAATTTAAATTTATAATTAATAAATCACTATATGATAACTAATATTTAAGTTATGATACTTTAGTTAATTGATATTTAATCCATGAAATGATAAATTAAATCTATATTATTCATGTACAAGATCCAAATAAATTAATTATTGCTAAATAATTAAAAAACTGGACAAAAATCACACAACTAAATAATAATTTATTATACTATAAGATTAATGTAAGAAATAAATTATCTATTTTAAAGATTAAAATACACAATTAATTATAAAAAATTTACTAAATAGCCAATTTTTTTATATAAACACAATAGTTTTAGTATATAGTTAGAAATTTACAAATTATTAATTAAAATTAATAACAATTAATTAAAAAGATGTGGCAAAACAAGTGTTTCAAGGCCACATCACGTATCATTTGTCTATAAAAACAACTTTTTTTGTTTTGTTTTGTTATATATATAAATATGTATATAATATAATTTTTTCAAAAAATATATACGTAAAAGTATTTCAAATGATTTTAGAATATATCTTTTTATGAAAAATTTACTATTATCAATAACTCTATTTATAGGGTAATTATTGTGAAAAATTAAAACCCCAAAACCAATGTGAGATTCCGAAAGCCAAAAAATAATTGTCATTCAATAATTTAAATATAATTCCTCATTTTTAAATTGATCCAAATTTTCATAAATAACAATATAACACCTATACCTTAAACAATCTCTGAATAACATATTGAAAAAATACCTCCAGTATCCATGATCACAACAAATGAGTCGACCATCTCACTAATATAAAAATGGAAACATCCTGGTCTTTTAGGGCAAATGAGGGTGAACCCATGGCACAAAGGGATGTTATTACCACTAAAATAAAATAAAATATTCACTAAATAATTGTTCTATTTCAGAAAAAATAGAAATTCTGCTCCAAGCTAGCATCCACATAAATTTGAACATCATTGAAGAGACAATGATGAGGGCTAGAGGCTATAAATCAAACCCATTTCAACATGGAAAAGGTAAATGAAGGGGAAGAATCCCAAAAGTATGTGTTATAAGAGAATAAACATTGATGGAAAAAATTATGTAAGTTAAAGCATAAAAGAAACAAGAACCATAACCTAGAATCATATAGATTAGAAATACTGCCACTACTTAGGATAAACCATGAAAAACCACTGGAACTTCCATCTGGATGAAACCATGAGATACCCCATACCCAAGAGAGAGCACATACAACAAGATATAAAGAGACCATAATGCCTTCATAATTAATCCAAATAACATTTTAGTGAAAAATATTATATTTAGTCTCTCTATTAACATTATACATATCACATTAATGACCTATATGATTAAATTTACAATAATTTAATAATAAGTATCATATAATTACTCTATTCTTCTTTGGAAAATTAATTATTTAATTTGTTACTTTTTTTCCACATAAAATTGTCAAGAAAGTAATAATATCAAATATTTAAATTTTATATATCCACATTGATTTAATAAGATGATTATATCTAACATTTTTTTTGATTCTAATGGATTAAATATTATGACATGTTTTATTTCATATAGGTGATGAGAAAATACCCATAACCTAAAATTAACATTAATCAAAGTGATAAAATCATCAAACATGCCATCAATGTTTCTTTTGTATATTAATGTAATTTTATATAATATATAAACATTATAATAATATATAATATTCTATCATTTGGCCATTGTATTTTTCATTAATTTAATAGGGATAAAATACCACTTTTATAGTGTTGGGATCATATCACTCGTATGAATACCATTAATGTGAGAACCATAAGAACATTTCAAAGAACTTAATTTCATTATATCCTTGGGTTATGAAACTATTTGTATAAAATATTATCTCTCAAACGGAGTGTTTCACTTCATCAAATATTCATGCACAAGAGTTCCCAAAACTACTGGAAATAAAGGAATTTGTGACGGTTCATTTGCGTCGGGATCCCGTCGCTAATAGGCTTTTGCGATGGGGTCCCATCGCAAATAGCCCGTCGCGGAAAATGGCGACGCAACAACAATTTTTTGCGACAGGTCCATCGCTAAAGGTATTATTTGCGACGGAGATTCGTCCTGTCACAAATATTAGTCTGTATATTTGTGAAAACGTATAAAAATCGTAATTGCGACAGGCCCGTCGCAACTACTAATTGCGACGGGCCCGTCGCAACTGAAACTTGCGATGGACCTGTCGCAACTGATAATTGCGACGGACCCGTCCCGAAAACTAATTGCGACGGGCCCGTCGGAATAAGTTTTTAAAAATATTTTAAAAAAATTATTAATAAATTATTTTAATCAATATATAAATAATACTATTTGCGACGGGCATAGTATCCCATCGCAAATACTAAAAAAATAAAAAAATTATTAATTATTTATTTTAATTAATATAATAATAATCCAATTATAATTCAAAAATAAAAAATTATTAATAAATTATTTTAATTAATATAATAATAATAGAATTATAATTCAAAAAAATAATAATAGAATATTAATAAATGATTTTAATAAATATAATAATATTAGAATTATAATTCATTAATAAAAAAATATTAATATGTTATTTTAATTAATATAAAAATAATAGAATTATTTTACATTCATATATTAAAATAATTCTAATATTACAAAAAATATAATTAAATTTTAATATTATAAAATTTTAATATATATATATAATTAAATATTATAAAACATAAATAATATTATTATTCATATTAATATTGTTATTTCAAAATATAATATTATTAAAATTTTATAATGAGACAGAAACTACGAATAGAAAAAAAATTATATTTTTATTTAACAAACTTTATAAAATAAAAACAAACTCTAATATGAAGAAGGGGGAGGGGGGAGGGGGGATCTACAGATGCTGGTGGAGGAAACTTCATCCCTAAAGCATGAGTGAGTCGCCGCATGTACTCCATCTGCTCCTGATTCTGCTGCTGCCACCGACTCATCTGCTCCTCGTACAGCTGCTGCTGGCATCGACGCTCCTCCTCATGCTGCTGCTGCTGCTGATGCATCTGCTCCTGCTCCTGTCGGAGACTCTCTATCAGTGCAGTCTGAGAATGCAACTGGTCACCATACTGTGTAGCAGAAGAAGATTCATGAGCTTCTCTCGAGCTGAACGCTGACATCACAACACTGCCATAATAATCTCCGGGAGTCAGTCGAGAGCTGATACCAACTACCCGACCCTTCTCAAAGGCATACTGGGTGGCCTGCATCCATGCCGCCTCATCAAACTGATGGCCAGTGGTCTGATCTGATGTCTCGGCCTGACTCTCAGGCCGAGTCTGTGACGCTGCGGCCTCATATGACTCCTGTAGTTGCAATTTAAAATTAAAATTGTGAATATATTATATGCTGTTAATTTTTAAACTTGAAAACAAATAATACTGACCACGATGTGACGCTGACGATCACCTCTGAGCTCCCCAGTAGCAGGATCACTATACATCCTCCAATATACGTCATACTCCGTAATATCGGGGTGCTCGACAGCCTATAAGAATAAAAAATAAACTGTTAATATTTATAGTTATATAAAATATTTATAAATAATTTACATACCAGATGATGTCTATGAGTACTGAAAGTACGACTCCCAGCTCGATGAGTCACCTCCTGTCTCTCCCGATTCTGCCTCCCCAACGATGATCTCCTCTGAAAGACATCACTCAACCAGTGCGCACATAATACATCCCATACATGGGATGAAATGTACTCTGGTCGGTATACTCTACATGACTCTTCAACAACTGACACTCCTGCTTTCTTCATGGAAGCTTTTCTTAAATTGTGCAAAAACTGACGAAAGCGATCACGCATGGCCACCTCCCATGCCTCGTGGATGGCGTCACGCATGGTATCCTCGATCAGATACCATAAACCCTACAAATAAATCAAAATATCAAGTTAGAAATGAAATAACTTTCAAAATAAAAATTATTTATTTACGTACGTACCAACCAATGGCCGAACATGGCCTGCTGCACATCAATGGGAATCTGCTCCCATGTGGTCCAAGGCTGAGAGAAATAGTTTCGCACAATAGCGCTTCCTTGTCCGACTGCTATATGCGAAAAACTATAAAAATAAAAAACATTTATTATGTGCATAGATTAATGAAATCTTAGTCAAATCCACAGGTTATCACACAGGTTATCACACCTCCATGTGCGTGGATCAAACCCAAGACGTGGACGTCACTCGGGGATGGGGTCAGGAATCATCAATCGTGCAAGACCGCGCCCCCTCAGCATACTCCCTGGAGCGCCTGCAGGCTGAGGGTCATCTTCCAGCAACTCATCTGCATCGAAAGGCAGGTCAACATACGCCAACTCACGAAATGTGTTGTCATCCATCTGAAACAGAAAATGTTAATGTTGTTAGCAAATAGTTGATAATTACTATTATATATACATATATATATTTTATGATTGTATATAACTACCATGGAATTATATCGGTGTTCATCTTCATCATCATCTTCATATTCCTCCTCAACATCATCGATATCCATTCGAGTTCCAGTTGCTTCATCTCTTACCATTTCAAATTCATATGTGACATCATTAACATCATCGTCATCACCGACTCTTAAATGTGGGGTGTCGTCATCGATACTCATGTCTCTTTGTAAAAAAGATTGATTTTTAGTACTCTCTTGAAAAACATCAATTCTTTGCACATCAGTGAAATCACATTCACTTTGACTAAACTGATTGTCTCAAATTTTGATTTTTATTATACTCCACCAATCAGTCAACTCTCTTTATGTAGCACAGTACTTTGCGTAATAAACATGATGTGCGTGTGGAGCCAATAAGAATGATTCATTTACTGCGAGAACACTTTTACATTTAATATCGATGATTCCATGAGTCGGATGAACACACACGCCTCTCTCTGTATCCAAACACCGACATTTGAACATTGTTATGTAATGTTGTCCAAGATAACAGAGTTCAATGATTCCATCAAGTACGCCATAAAAGTCAACTTCATTTTCACAATGATGAGATCCTCTCAAGTTAACTCCACTGTTCATTGTTTTTTTTGATTCCCCATATGCATGTGTGTGAAATCAAAATCCATTCACCACATATGAATTATATGTTTTAACTAGTTTGGAAGGTGGGTTACTCAATATACATAGCCATTTTTCAATTTTATCAGCTTGTCGAGACACCTGAAAATTTGTGAAATAATTATCAATATAGTAAACCATACATTTAATGAGTTGCTAAAAGATAAAGAAATTATGTTACCAGTTTTTAAAACCACTGAGACAAATGCTTTTTTCGGCGTTCTTCGAGAGCAGCTGCAGTAATTTTTGGAATTTGTTTCTTGATATGATTATCATACAACCTATAAAAAAGATTTATTTACTGTAACATAAATGATAGAATAAGTGATATAAACACTTATAGTACAACTGATGTCATCTCTTCACAGTTGAGCAGAACATACGTATGATCTCTGTGATGTTCATCATCCGAAAGCCAGCGTTCATAAACTCCACCAAAACCATGCTTTGGATGGTTGAAAAAAGATAATTGATTGTCGATTTCATCAATATTTCTCTCATTCCGTCACATTCGGTTGTGTTTTGAAGGATACTCAGATTCAAAATAATGGGAGCAGAAAAAAGATATTTCCTCTTGCAAATAAGCTTCTATAATAGAACCTTCAACCGATGCTTTGTTACGTACTTTTCTTTTCAATTTTTTCATGCATCCTTCAAATGGGTACATCCATCGAAACTGTACTGGACCTCCACATTTGGCTTCATATGGAAAATGTAACATCAAATGTTCCATTGAGTCGAATAAAGATGATGGAAATATTTTTTCCAGTTTACATATAATTACAACAACATCTTCTTCAAGTTTGCATAGAGCATCATAATCTGCTATAGCCACACAAATTTCCCAAAAAAAATGAGACATTTCTGTTATGGAATCCCAAATCACAGAATTCAACAGACCTCTTAATCCAATGGGTAGAATTCTTTCCATTATAACATGACAATCATGACTTTTTAAGCCGGTAATATAACCATTCTTTACACATCTACCCAAATTGGAAGCACACCCATCTGGAAGTCTCAAATCTGCAATCCACTGACAAAATAATAAACAGTTTTCTTTAGACAGTGTATAAGCTGCTTTTGGTTTCAGTAACCTTTCTGTTTTGACATTCTCAAACAGTTCCAGTTCTGGATGCCTGTAAATTTGGGCAAGATCTAAACGTGCATTTACATTGTCTTTGCTCTTTCCTGGCGTATCCAAAACTATATGAAACAAATTATCAAAACAATTCTTCTCAATATGCATGACATCCAACATGTGGCGGACCAACAAATCAAAGCAATATGGAAAATCCCAAAATATGCTACGTTTATTCCAATTGTGTTCTTTCCCAAAACCAGAAATTTTTTGTTGGTTTATTGTGGGACCAAAAGTGATGGGAGGTAATGAAAATACAACTGATTTAAACTCCGAACCTGATATCATTTTTGGAGGTCCATCCTTTTCAATTGTTCATTTTCTGAAATGTGATCTGTTTCTCCGAAAAGGATGATCAGCTGGTAGAAATCTACAATGACAGTCAAAATAACAAGGTTTCTTTCCATGAATGAGCATAAATGCTTTGTTCTCGCCCATACAGTAATGACATGATTTCTAACCATGTGTACTCCAGCCAGATAACATCCCATAAGCCGGGAATTCACTAATTGTCCACATCAATGCTTCTCTCAGTATGAAATTCTATTTCGTAGCAACATCATATGTATTGACACGAGTACTCCACAATAAACTTAATTCATTAATCAATGGTTTCAAATCAACATCAATATTTTTCTTCGGATGTCCTGGAATTAGTAAATTCAAATAGATATATCGCTCCTTCATCAACATCCATGGAGGTAAATTGTACGGAGTTAAAAAAACAGGCCAACATGAATATTGACTACCATAAGATCTGAACGGATAAAAACAATCAGTGGAAAGGCCCAGTGGAACATTTCTAGCTTCTAAGGAAAAGGATGGATGTACTCTATGAAAATGTTTCCATAAATCACCATCGGTAAGATGATTCAAACTTTTAACGGATGAAATATTCGCTTTATGCAATGACATCATTGTCGCTGTATTCTTAGACATGAATAAACGCTGAAGTCTGGATGTAAGCGGAAAATATCTCAACTATTTTACAGGAATCAAACCAGACTTCCCATGTTGCCCTTCTTTATATCTCAGTTGACCACATGTGGGACAACTAACCAATGACTCATTTTCCTCAGAATATAAAATGCAGTCATTTGAACATGCATGAATCTTCTGAAAAGTAAGTCCCAAATTTCGAACCAGCCTTTTACTCTCATAGAAATTTTCAGGCAAAACATTTCCTTCGGGTAACAGTGTTTTATGCAAAGAAAATATCTGATCAAAACAGGTGTTTGACATTCCATTATCTGATTTGATAGCCATAAATTTTTCAACTACTTCTAATTTGCTCATCTTGCAGCTAGGATATAATGCATCCTCAGCAGACCTCAACAACTCATAAAATGCAGACAGTGCCAACTCAGGATTTGAATCTATATCAGCCAGAGTTTCTGTATGTTGAACAGAAGAACCTGCAACATCATGTACTAAATCTTGAAACTGGGATGGATTCAGAATCAAGTTGGTATCATGTACTCTGGAACTGCATTCACCGTGTTGATACCAAAAAACATAATCTGGTTGAAAACCAAAACGCAAAAGATGTCCCCCCACTTTGTCAAATGTGAAAAACGTTCTCAATTCACATTTTCTACAAGGGCATTTTATTTTGCCTTCTGAAACAAATTCTGGATTTGATGCCACAAATGATAAAAAAAAAGTCTCCACATCCTCTATATATACTGTATTTAAAACAGAACCGTTTGGATTTCTAAGTTGATTTATCCATATGCGGTCATCTAATAATGAATTTTGACGACCTCATTGTTCCATATTTTTTTATAAAATATAAAAGCATTACTGGTTTTGAATAATTTGTTAGAAAAAACACTCAAGCAAAGATTGAATATGTTGAGAATAAAACAAAACATGTTACAAATATTGATAATTTTAATATTATATTGATTTTTTATTATTTTAATAATACTAATATAATTTTTTTCATAAATATTAATTATATAATAATAACATTATTACATTATTAGTATATTTTATTATTAATATTAAAATAATATTATTTTATATATTATATACAATTCTCATTTCATCTGTGTGTTAAACATTCTATCTTTACATGTAAAATTTGCATTCACTTTCACCTCTCCATTGGTGAGTAGGTTAATAATTTTGAAAAAGAATGCAAATATTACATGTGGAGACAGAAAACACACTGATGAAAAGAAAATTGTATATAATATAGAAAATTATATTGTTTTAATATTAATAATAAAATATAATAATAATGTAATAATGTTATTATTATATAATTAATATTTATGAAAAAAAATTATATTGGTGCTAATTATTGGTAATTATTGGTAATTATTGGTAATTATTGGTAATTATGTCTAATTATTGGTAATTATTGCTAATTATTGGTAATTATTGGTAATTATTAGTAATTATTGGTAATTATTGGTAATTATTCTTAATCGTTGGTAAATGGTAATTATTCCTAATCGTTGGTAAATATTGGTAATTGTTGGTAATTATTACTAATTATTACTAATTATTCCTAATTATTACTAATTATTCCTAATTATTACTAATTATTCCTAATTATCACTAATTATTGGTAATTATTACTAATTATTGGTAATTATTACGAATTATTGGTAATTATTACGAATTATTGGTAATTGTTACTAATTATTGGTAATTATTACTAATTATTGGTAATTATTACTAATTATTGGTAATTATTACTAATTATTACTAATTATTACTAATTATTGGTAATTATTACTAATTATTACTAATTATTGGTAATTATTACTAATTTTTGGTAATTATGGGTAATTATTTTGAATTATTACCAATTATTACTAATTATTGGTAATTATTACTAATTATTGGTAATTTATTACTAATTATTGGTAATTTATTACCAATTATGTGTGATTATTACGAATTATTCCTAATTATTACGAATTATTCTTAATTATTACTAATTATTCCTAATTATTCCTAATTATTACTAATTATTCCAAATTATTACTAATTATTCCTAATTATTACTAATTATTGGTAATTATTACTAATTATTGGTAATTATTACTAATTATTGGAAATTATTACTAATTATTGGTAATTATTACTAATTATTGGTAATTATTACGAATTATTGGTAATTATTACGAATTATTGTTAATTATTACTAATTATTGGTAATTATTACTAATTATTGGTAATTATTACTAATTATTGGTAATTATTACTAATTATTACTAATTATTGGTAATTATTATTAATTATTACTAATTATTGGTAATTATTATTAATTATTGGTAATTATTTTGAATTAATACCAATTATTACTAATTATTGGTAATAATTACCAATTATTACTAATTATTGGTAATTATTACTAATTATTACTAATTATTGGTAATTATTACTAATTATTGGTAATTATTTGTAATTATTACTAATTATTGGTAATAATTTGTAATTATTCTAATTATTGGTAATTATTCCTAATTATTGTTAATTATTACTCATTATTACTAATTATTGGTAAATATTGGTAATTATTACTAATTATTGGTAATTATTGGTAATTATTACTAATTATGGATAAGTATTGGTAATTATTACTAATTATGGATAATTATTGGTAATTATTACTAATTATGGGTAATTATTGGTAATTATTACTAATTATTGGTAATTATTTGTAATTATTACTAATTATTGGTAATTATTAATAAGTATTGCTAATTAGTGGTAATTATTACTAATTATTGCTAATTATTTGTTATTATTACAAATTATTGGTAATTAGTATTACTAATTGTTGGTAATTATTAATAATTATTGTTATTATTACTAATTATAGGTAATTATTGGTAATTATTACTAATTATGGATAATTATCGGTAATTATATTTAATTATTGGTAATTATTTGTAATTATTACTAATTATTGGTAATTATTAATAATTATTGCTAATTATTGGTATTTATTACTAATTATTACTAATTATTACGAATTATTGCTAATTATTAGTAATTATTACTAATTATTACGAATTATTGCTAATTATTGGAAATTATTACTAATTATTGGTAATTATTGGTAATTATTACTAATTATTAGTAATTATTACTAATTTTTGGTAATTATTACTAATTTTTGGTAATTATTACTAATTATTGGTAATTATTACTAACTATTCCTAATTACCATTAACTGTGAACAATGAATTCTCATAATTTAAATTTATTAAGTAACAAAACAATCTAAACATAATTAAATTAAAACTAATTAAGAATAATTGATACTAATAAAAAATTTAAAATAAATATTAAATTAAAATGAACATAAATACCTTTAAAATGGATCTGAGGATGATCTCTGATCGTTGTTGAAAACTTCAATATCAACTCCGGATAAAAAAATAAAACTTAAGAAACGCTAAACTTTAAAAATAGTGTTTTGAGAGAACTAGAAGATGGAGTTTGAGAATTAATGAAAAAACGGATGGGGGGTATTTATAGGTTAGATTATTTGCGACGGGTATCCCGTCGCAATTAGTATTATTTACGACGGTACCCGTCGCAAATACCTTAGCCAGCATTTATTACGGTCAACGGGTAAATAGTCATTTGCGACGGGTCCCGTCATAAATAACAACCTGCCGACATACTATTTGTGACGGGGGGGTATATTCCCATCGCAAATATCTTTTACCGCCGCAGGTGATTCGCGATGGGCGGTTACCGCCCGTCGCAAATAACTCGCGCCCTTCCTTTTGCGACGAGGGGTATATTCCCGTCGCAAATACCTTTTACCGCCGCCGGTTATTTGCGACGGGCCATAACCTCCGGTTGCAAATAACCTTCCCGCGATTTAGCGCGCAAAGCGCGCCAGTCCTTTTGCGACGGGGAAAGCTATCCCGTCGCAAATAAGTTTCTAACGGTGGTATTTGCGACGAGATTTATCCCCGTCGCAAATACCCATTTTTCCCGTAGTGCAAGAATAAATTAATTATTTATAATTTAATTTGATACTTTTTATAGGTAAAAGTTATGATACATATAGTCAAATCATAATATAATTAATTATAAATAATATCTAATATAATATTTAATGAATTATATAATGAAAATACAATACTGAAATAAAAACACCTTCTTAGAGAAGTTTATAATATTTATGTGATATAAAAATTATCGAATCCATTCCTCTTTAGTATCCACTGATAATTATAATCAATAATACTAAGGTGGTTTTATCTTTATATTTATAAGATGTTACTCACACCAAAGAAGAAAGGATGGAAGAAAGAATAATAAAACAATAGATAAACTCTCAAATAAAAATTGAAGAATACTCTCAAATGAAGAAATCTTGAGAAATCTAATTATCGCCTTTGATTTCCAAAAAATGTAATTAATACCACAACCTTCCTCTGTAATATTTACAGAACTATAGGCACTCAACAATATCAATGGAAGATAATATTATCTAAAACCAATAGAGGACAAATATTGATCCTCCAAATATAATTTTAAGTATTAAATAGCCTCTAAAACTGGCTATGGTTCTAAACCAAATTCATTGGTATATTAATAAACATTAAATGAGTTTAAACTATCAAATAGTAATATAAAATGTAATCCTTAGGTGTGAATATGTTATTCCAATACAAGGATTAATACCCTGAGGGTGTGGGGGTGGGGTATATATTAGAGTATCGTAAATTCTCACACTCAAACCCTACAAGTTACCTTGTCACAATTTTAATAGAAACACATATCTGTTCCAAAATATTGATATAGAGAGATAAAACATCATATGAGATAGACACATATGTTTTACATTAATTACCCAAATGGGATAATCCATGGAGAATTGCAATTACAACATGCATACGTACTCGGAATGTTATTCTCACTTTTTTAGTAAAAATTTTCAAGTGGTCACTGTGATACTCTTTTTTTATAACCCTCGCAAGATGAAAGCTATATAATCTCAAACACTTATGGAATATAGTAATATAAAATAATCCTATCTTAGATTCATACAAACAAAGAAGAGAGATTACAAGAATAATAGTGTTTGATTCTTCTGTAATTTCATTAACATAAATAATTACAAAATTCTTCTAGGGAGAGTGTCTCTGGGATCACATTACATTTAATGAAGAAAATATATAAATTTACTCTACTTGTTATTCCAAGATATGTTATTTTTTTGCATTCTTATATCATTCTTCAAAAATACTACAAGTATTTTTTTTATCCTAAAAAATTATCAACCCTTAATCCAAAGGTTATAATTAATTATTATTTCTATAGACAATCATGATTACTCTATATGTAAAATATAATTCTTATATGGTGATCAAATACCAATTATTCCAATTTGAACCATAGAATTTCATACTAACTCGTAAATTTAAACTATGGATTTAACTTCTAGATTTTTTGGATGGTCATGGTTTACAATATTATTCATTGTTCATAATGAGATATATAGTCAACAACCAAACCCAAAAAATACACTTCATATCTCATATTAAATTTTTAATAAGACCACACAATGGATCTCAGAATCCATGTGGATTCTTAAACCAGTTATGGCGCAACCATCTATTTTATGGTGTAATCCTCATTTTTAAAAAACTATTTTTGGAGTGGATGAAGATATGGGGTGATTTGTTTTTTTACTAATTAATATTATGAATGAATGGGAAAACGATAAATTTAAAATTAATTAATTTTTAAATGATAAAGTGAAATGAAAATGTATTCGATAAAGTGATGATTTTATAAATTCAACACATGTTGAAAAGATAATTTCAAAGTTTGATAATGCGAGTAAACACAATAAATAAAATAATATCAAATTTTTGCAATTATGTATATCAAAATTAAACGATAAAATGCATAAAATAAATGTGAGGGAGAACTTTGTGAGAAAATTAGTTTAGTGATAACATAGTGTTATCCCCTACCTATACACCCTCTGATGTTGGGAGATGAATATTATTATTCCATTGATCATGGGGGTGATCACGAAACCTTTACCTCACAATTATGGATTGTGATCAACCTCTTGGGATTTTCTGTAGCCAAGAAACCTCGACATCACTTTTCTGGTAGTGATAACCCATTGAGGACAGTGAATGGAACGATTATGATTAATTTTAAAAAACCACTATAATTATTAGTCATAATATATTAAAAATATTAATAAAATACAGGATGGTTGATTTAGAGAATTGGTGAGAGGATTTGAGAGATTTAAAATTATAAACTATCTTTTTTTGCAGATTTTGGGACTTCTAGTGATGTGGTGTTTAATTTATTAGTGAGTATCTATTGGTATTTAATAGTTCATTCATGATTCCTATAACCTCATTTTATAGGCACCGTTATTCTATGAATCTTCTGAAAAATTATGGGGGTCATTAATATTAACTAGGACCAAAATAAAGGTATTTTGACTAAAATTAAATAAACTCCCATACCTAATAGCATGATGCAACCATATACCCAGTGTACAACACTTGGTGGCCAGTGGATCACCAGAAATTTATTCAGCTTCTTAAACTCACACATTCTAACATGTACCAATGTCACATTGGTAAGGAATCTGAATGAGGCTTCCCTTCTCGAAACCATCTGTAAGGATAAAATAACTATAACATTACTACTTATATTAGAGAACCCAATTCACCTAAAAAACATATTAGAAATACATTATAAAATTAGCATTAATTGATATCATAAATTGACGTTTTTACCTATGATTCACACCCATAAATGTTCCTAATAAATGTCCAACCACTCCAATGGGTTACCCTAATATTTCACAATGCACTAAATTCCAAACCTAGAGTCATGCTAAATAAGGTAACTAGTCTCTCAAACATAGTCCACACATTATGACTAATATTGGTCATAACTATGGGTTTCTCTCATCCCCATATCAAGGAAACATGACATGTATCATTAAAAATACTTAATTATATGTTTCAAGCACCTATTAAAATTAATTTCAACCTACTCACTTACAAGTTGACATAAAGATTCACTATATTTTTAGAGCCTCCTCATCATAGGTATACCATATATCTCTGGAACTCTCAATATCCCCAACCACCCAAAAGTAGGGATGAAATATACTACCCACCATGTCACCAATATATATATATATATAATTCACAATTATTTTCACATCACATTAAAATTTTATATTAACCCAAAAATTACACAATAAGGGCCTAGATAAGTGAAATTTCAATAAAAATATTATAGATAATATACAAATTTTTGTAAATTGAATTTTATTTTAGATGGTACCTCATAATAATAATGTTAAGGAAAATAATAATAAACTTTAACAGTTTACTTCTAACCAAAACTACAAAGATATGCCTCAGTTAAATAAGATTTCAATTACATGTTATTCATGAAAACATTATTTCTGTAATAATTGGAATCTGGTTTAGTTAGAACATTTTAATAATCTCTCCAAGTAGTTATTGAACATGTATTATATAATTAATGAGATTGAATACGTAAGAGGAAACCAAAGAAATATATGAAAAAAACAAATAAATTTTATCAAATAATTGAAATAACTGACTGATGTCATAGTTCATGTAAATAATAAAATTCCATCAATCATAAGAATGAAACATTCTGGAAAATATTCCTCAACAAACCCCTTCTTTTCATACTATTCCATGAGATAAATCCTATAAATCCTTATACTTATAATCAAGTGTATCACCTATGGTTAAATTTGTACAATTATATTATCGAAAATTATAAATAGAATTTTACTCATAGATAACATGAAATATCCTAAACAATTGGTTGGATAGTCCGAAGGAAATTCTCCATACAATGTCTTGACACATTATTATTCTATTATGCACCTTTTAAAAATATTACGAATAAATAAACCTCTAATAACATTTTACTATGACCTACCAACACACACACACAATCCATATTATTATATTTTCAAATGACACTTTTAATGGTAAGTGTAAACCCAACACAAATCCAAGCAGATACAATGTTATAACCCGTCATTATAAAAATCAAAGAACCATGCCTATTTTTTTCATATTTCAAATTCCAAATTTCAAACTGAAACAACACCAATCTTGGGCAATGTTCCAGCCCACATCACATGCCCCGTCACTTCCTAATACCATCCATCATCATCACCGTCACTTCCTATCACCATCTATCATCGTCGCCGTCGAAACTAAACCATGAAAGAACAAGTACACAACCAACCAGTCGAAAAAAGTCCAAAATTACCACCACTAATACCACAAGTATCAACCGTAGTGGGAGTCCAATGTCAAAGATGAAGCCACCGCTAGCAACGATTTCGGAAACACAGAGGATTACTTGAAATACACATCCAAAAACACCATCAAAACCACCACTCAAATATGATCGGGAGAAGAGTGTTAGGATCTTGATGACATAGTAGAGTTAAAGCATCGACACCCGACAACAATCATCGCCATGACCAGCAAAATCTACCACCAGAACAACCGCAAGCATCATCTTTAATGAATTCATCTCATCATCTAAGCGAAGGACCAGGAAACCATCATGAAGCAGATCCATACATCTCGATACAATCGCATCCATTAGACTCCAAGAGACAACGCCGTGAGATTCGAACCACCACAATTTACCACCAAACAACCACTAAAAACACGAAGAAAAACCAGAATAGAACCACCAGCATCCAAATGAACAAAACCCATAATCACTCACACCAACTTTTCCTTCTCAAAGAAACGATCACAACAAAGCATCTGGTCAACACAAAGGCCAGGGGACTAGACCAATGTCACTATGGGCTGGATGGACCAGAACCCAGACATGAACAAACCACCAGAAATGTCACATGAAATACCTAGAAATGATGCCGCCACCAAGCGATTTCCTTCTGTTCTGTAGCAGGACAAGGAGAAAAAATCTGGTCGATGTAGGAAGGTCAAATCGCATAGTCGAGAGGGAACTAAGGAACAAGAACAGATGGGGATCGAGTCAAAATGGAAAGGTGGAAGAAATCTGGCAATGAAAATGACTCAAAATGATATGAAACCAGAACCAAAGCAATGATTAATGGTCAAAGCACAATCCAAATAATCAAGATGAATGAAAATAAACTAGTGTCGCTGATAGCGAGCTCGAGTGGAAAAATCCTAGATGAGGGAGTGCAAGAGCACCGAGAGAGAACGACAACATCGAGAAAAGAGGATCTTAGGACCTACCAACACATACTTCCAATCACTACTTGAACCATTTGTAGATATAATACTCCAAGAATGCCTCCCAATTTAATGGAGGAAGCTGAATAACAGTGAGGGTCTCAAGTAGTATGTTGGGGAGACTATACCCGCATATTCGATAAAAAAATAGTAGAATTAAACATACTAATATATAAATATTAAAATAATACATTTACTGACACAATGATATGTTTCAACAATAATCAAAACAATCCACTCAATAAAAAGATTATTCTATGCAATACATTCTAGGCAGTCATAATAAAAATGGAATACAAGAAGATAAAAATATGAAAACTATGACAAATGGTCTTGAGTATCAACTTAGAACCAGCACCCATGCTTAGTCCTAAAAAGCATGTAATGACCAAAACATTCATGAATAAAAGTCCCTTAATTTTATTTAATGAAATTTATTGTTGATATAGAATATACATGAACTATTTTTTATTTATTAATGGTTTTAAACTACCATTATGTATCATTAGAGTTTATTATATAGCTGTTGAGTTTTCATCACATGACTCATATATAATTATGGTTTTTAAAAAATAATCTTTTCAACACAGACAAAGGATATGATGACCACATTCAGTATACTCGAGTTGTATAAAGTTCATTTTTCAGAGCTCAGAAAGAAGGAAGAATCACTAGTCTTATCTCTTGACTGAGACCAGAATGTGCATCCAAAAGATAATCATGAATAGAATCACATATGAGATAAGTGGAAGTTAATAGAGATTCCCACCTGAGTGATGTTATTCAAGCCGCCCCAAAAGTATGTCACCATTGCACACCTTACCCTTAGGAATTATTCTAGTGTTATAATTTGTTACGTAATAAGGAATTATTTACTTTTTGTGTAATACCTTTTATAAATTAAAGTCTTATTCCACAAATTTTGGTATGATAATAGTTTGTCTAAAAAATATAATGAATTTGATAAATTGATTTTTTAGGTAAAATGGTACTTTTAAAAATATATAGATTATTATTTTAAATCGAAGTTTTATAAATAGAATTATTATATTATTTTTATAATAAAATTCTTTTTAAATATAAGTGGGGATTATATTCTTTATTGTTTTTACTCAAAAAATGATTGTGTATTCTGTTTTATAAGAATTATATTTTCATATGATAAAACTAAAATTGAATTTTTAATTAAAGAATTTATTTTGATGAATTAATGAATTTTTGGAGTAAATAATATTTTAATAAAATATTTTTATTATATATTTTTTATTAAATATAAATGATCTTATATTTTTTATGAAGTAAACTGAAATGTTTATTATGTTTGGGAAACTGTTTTTATCAAAACCCATCAATTTTCAATAAATGATGGTTTTTATTTTAGGATTAAAAATTAAAATATTTAGATAATTATTTAGATAAGATGAATATTATATTTGGAATCAGTACATATAAATTATTCAGCGGTTAATTTTTTAAAAGTTTCAGAGACAATCGAATTTCAGGTAAAAATTAAATACGTCATAAATATATAACGTGTTTTATGACATAATAATAACAAAATAATGATATAATAATATAATATAAAAGGTATATTCATCAAATAAATTTTTTAATTTTAAATAAATGTGATTTTAGGTTTGTTTGATTAATTTTATAATGCCTTAATGGACCCTCCAAGACTTATAAAATCTATTAACATTTAAAATTTTTTTTCCTTGAGAGTGTGGCTCACCCCCACATAAGCATGCCAAATATTATAATAGTATCTACAATTGGACTTATAAAATAATTTTTCCACTCCCCTTTGGAAAAAAACCATGGGAAAACCAATGGATGGTTTGTGGTTTTTAATATTTTATTAAATAGATTCAAAAACCAAAGTTTGTTTTACATTAAAGAATTATCCTCTAATTTTATATATAAAACCACCCAATATCTTACTTGTATTTACACAAAATACATTGAGGACATCTATAATCGGACATCCTTTCATGAGTATCCTCCCAAAGATCACAATGCTCTCAAGAAACTCCTCCTCAAGCTCTTGAAGTCACTCACTCATGTAAGAGATTTTTTAATTTTTAATTTTTGTCCATGCTTCTTTATATTGATATACGCTTTTATTTTCAATTAATGATATTGGGGTATGATTTCACACTTTCCTCATACTTCCCTCCGTATATATTAATGATGAGATACCTCTTTCTATCTCGTTAATCCCTCCCATGTAAAAATTTTACCATGCAAAAATTTCATAAGAGAAATTCCATTTCTCTTATTTCTTCAAGATTCTTTATTATGTTATGCATTCTATTTGTAAATTCCATGGTTTGGGTCATGTATCTATATAAAACCCTTACTATCCATTTCATGTACATGTGATTGGATATCCCTTTCCCTCTCCTTTACCATTTTTTCAAATGCTTATGTCACGTCATTATGCCACCGAAATTGCACTGTAATTTCCCATCTCAAAATCATCGTGCCGTGAATACCATGCCGATTTCACAATCAACGATATTCACCATTATGAATATATATTTCTTGATTATATAGTTTCATGTATTTATTCCACATTCCTTTCTCATGGAATAAATGATGATGTTGAATGATTCAATGTTGAACACTTATGCATGAAATGAAATGTTTATAAATGGTGCACCCTAATAGCTCTCCAATGCCTTGGTTAATGATTAATATCATGATATTCCATGTTAAATGATGGTATAATCATGATAATACATGTGAAATTATGGTTTAATCATGGTAATTCAATTTCTATGATGGTTTACTCATTCTAATCCATGTGCAATGAGGCTTCGCTCATGGTAATATCATGTTGTATGTCATTTCCAAATTTCAATGTTATGATAATCAAGATTTATCTTGCCATTATATTAATGTTTCTATTGTTGCCCATTGATACGCCTATTTCCTAACATGTACATTATTATTCATGTTATTACTTGTTTACTCTATTACTCGGGTTTATATCTCACCCCTTTATTTTGTCCTCGGGTTATCACATGTAGTGTTAAGTACCACAGAATGAGTCGGTCATGTAAACAATGTTTTCAATAATGATATTATAGTTTATGTTATATGTTGTTATACTTTGTTCTTAATTTCCCAATACTATAGACCTATAGATCCTTAGAGTTTTTTCAGTGAATATTTATGTACTAAATCATGTTTAAGTGTGTAATAATGTGTAGGGTTGTAATAGTTTGTATGAAAGGGAGGCTTAGTTATTTTTGAGATTATGATTAGAAAACCCTACTAAATTATTAGGGAAAAGAAATAATATAACAAAAATATCCCAAAATTTTGGTGAGTATAGAGTAAGTGGTTTATCAAACAAATATGTTTCTCTCTGGATATGAACTAGTAGAGGTGTCTATGGAACAAATGTATCTAGGGGTAAAACCTGAAAATACTGTGTTGAGCTAGACTCTAACAGGAACTAGTGCACGAAAATGGTCCTTGATGAACTCTTGGTTTGAAACTCCTAAGGGTTATGCTTTGGTAGATTCATAATCCTAGTATTGACCATTATTATGGAAAAAATTCCCTTAAGAATATATATTGGGTAGTAAATCATGGATAACATAAACTTAAGAATATAACTTCATAAGTTAAGAAAAAAAATGTAATTTATAATCTATCAATTATTTCCATTTAATTCCCCTTATGTGTTACCACTAACATTTTTTTATTTCATAAAATGTCTGGTATCAAGAGGAATCAGGCTAACAACCAATGTTAAGATCAATGTGTTGACTATTTTAACGAGATTCCCAATCCAATGATAGTAGGAATCAAAAAACATTGTAACGATAATATATCAGTTAGCTCAAGTTTTTAATAGAAACACGGTTTAAGAGGAACTTCCAACCCCCCTAAGAAAGGACAAGCCGCAATTGAGAGCTTCATGATTCATAGTCCTTCGACTATTAATGGATCATCTAATCCCTAAATAGTTGTACAATGGATCAAATAAATTAGTCAATCTTATCCATCCTTCAATGTTCTAAACAATAGAAGGTTCTTCTAGATGCTTGTCTTTTAGATGGTGAAGCTTATCAATGGTAGACATTGATAAAAAATATTTTTTCTAGGGAAGAGATTGAGGCATTGGAATGAATGTATTTCAGGAAAATGTATTTTGATAAATATTTTCCTCATACCCTCCGATATAATATGAAAAGGGACTTCCTTGCCTTCATGAAAAAATGTTATGAATCCATCATAGGGTACACTGAAAACATCACAAGGCTTGCACCATATGTCTCTATATTATTCAATACCCCTGGATGCAAGGTTTACTGCTTATTTTCTAGGTTAATACCTAGCCTATGAAATGACCTAGTGATTCATGACATCGATAGCTTGGATGATATTTTACAATGTTCCCTCAATGTTGAAATAATGTTCAGTGAATCGCAGGGTTATCATTGGGATAATAAGAGGAAATAGGAATTTAATTCTGGTGGTCTGATTCATAAATCCAATGGTACTATGAAATTATAGCACCCCACTTTACAAAGATGCAGAAAGAAGCAACCTCGAAATTTACTTATGGGGGCAAGGAAACTATTTAGGTATGGAAAATAAGTTCAACTAAACATTAATTTTCTTCAAGAAAAACCCAATGATATGATAGAGGAGAGGAACAATTTGTTCAAATCTCAACGAATTGTTCATTTCATTAACATCAAAGAACCAGTGAACTTTTAAATCCAATGTTGTAAGACAATGGTTTTCAGAGGCAACCAATATCCTCTAAGACAACAAGGGATAACTTTTTCCATCCACACTGCTGAAGAAAATCCCAACAATGAAGTGGTGATATGCACATTTTTTATTCATTCACTAATAGAACACATACATTTTGATTCTTGTTCTATGCATTATATTATTTCCTGAATGATTATTACTTCAATCTAAAAACCACTACAAATCATGGAAGTAGAGAAGTTAGTGAGAATGGAAAATGGGGAAATTATTGCATCCCGTGAATAAAACTCTTCCCCTATAACAATTTGTGGATTGAACATTTCCATCGAACCACGTCATACTCCATATGTTGGAATTTGATTCAATTATTAGCATTGATTGCATTTCCCTATACTGATCCATCATAAATTTCTTTGAGACGTTAATCACTCTCCAAATAAGGAAATGACCCTCGATTCTTTACAAGTGCATGTAGGAGGAGGAATCTTATTTATCACCAAAAACTAAAGCATGGATATTACTACCCTATGAGGACACATATCTTGATTAGATGATTGCATCTAAGGGTGCGACAATCTTTGATGATGTGATAATTGTGAGAGAATTTGGTAAAGTGAATCCCAAAGAATTTCTGGGTCTTCCTACTAGAAGAGATGTTGAATTATTGATTGATCTTCTACCTTATTAATTTATAATATCCAAGACATTTTATAGAATTTCTGTTGGGAAGCTTTAGTATCTAAAAAACTAGAGGAGTATTTGGATAATGGGTTTATACGCTGAAGTGGTTCACTATGGTGTGCATCAGTCCTCTTCATCAAGAAGAAGGATGGGTAAATTCACCTTTGCATTGATTATCGTGAGCCAAAAAAATCACAATATAAGAAAAGTACTATATTCCATGAATTGATGACAAATTTGATCATCTACATAGAGCACAATACATCTCCAAGCTGGATTTGCAGTCAGGATATTACCATGTATTGGTGAAGAATGAGGATATCCTCAATACTACTTTTCATACAAGGTACATGCAATATGAATTCATAGTAATACCTTTCAGACTCAATAATTCTCCAAAATCATCATGGTAATTTGGAAAGGTGCTTTTTGATATTACCTCAACAAATTTGCAGTAGTCTCTTATATATGATAATCTAATATACACCAAAACTGTGTAGGAGCATGATGAACATCTGAGCACTATATTAGAGACCATGTAAAAGGAGAATATCCATGAAAAGTACATCAATTGTGATTTTTTTTGAAGGAGGTCTCATTCTTGGGTGATATTATCACAAGAAATGGGATATCTATGGATCCCTCAATGAAAAATACAATTGAGAGATGGTCAAGGCCAATACTTGTGATAGTTATACATAGGATCCTCATGTTATCTAGATATTATCGTTGTTTTTAAGAAATTTCTCACAATTGTCAAACCCTTTTACCAAGATCATTCGAAAGGGTGTAATGATTGTTTGGAGTGATTAATGTGAATATAAATTCAATGAGTTGATAAGAAGGCTTCTCACTAAGCCCGATCTCCCACTACCCACATGTGGAAATCTTTTTATGGTATTTAGTGATGCTTCAAAGAAGGGAATTGGCTCTGAATTGATGCAAAATGACAATGTCATTGCCTATGATTCAATGAAATAGAAATTAAATGATAAAAACAATCCAACACATGATTTTTAGTTGGTTTTAATAGTATTTTATTAAATAATTTAGTGGCATCTCCTCTTTGGGGAGATTTGTAAAATATATAAGAATCTCAAAAGATTGAAGTATATATCTAAACAGAAAGAGCTAAACATGAACTGATGAAGATGGTTAGATCTGATCAAAGACAATGATTTCTCTTTCCATTTACACCTTGGGAAGCGAATAAGTTGGAAGATGATCTATGTATAATGGACCCAATGGCTCTATAATTGATGAGAATTGAAAAGGATCAAAGCATATTAGATTTGATAAAGATGGACATGGGAATCATAGACGGGGGAACATCATCAATCATGTATCAAATGATGGCCCAACCATCTCTTTTGTAATGGTTAAAGGATTATAAAAAGGATGATGTGGGAATTTAGATGCAAGTGGAAACAATCACAAAAGGAAAATCCTCAGAGTTAAATGTTAATGATGAAGGAATTATTAGATTTGGGTCAAGACTATGTGCTCCACCATGTCTGGTGTTAGAGAAATATCTCTTGGATGATGCACTTTGTTAGAATTGCACTTTTCACCCAGGAAATAGAAAGTTGTATCAAGATATCAGATAACATTATTTTTGGGATACCCTGTGGTAAGAGATCACTGAGTATACATCATAGTGCTTAAAATGTCAGCAACTGAAGGCCAAGAGGCACAAGTATAAGGGGATGATGCAATCATTACCAATACCAACATGGAAATAGGAAACATCACAATGGACATTGTCACCAGAATTTTGAAGACATTCATAGTAAAAAATTCTATTTGGGTTATTCTGTATCATGTTATAAAGACCACACACTTCATTTCTATTTCATAGGATTTTTCATTGGATAAACTATCCTGAATATACATCAGAGAAGTGGTAAGGAAACATGGAGTAACACTATCGATTGTATCCGATCATGATCCAAGATTAACCTCTACATTCTGGATGTTTCTCCAATACTCACTAAATATAGAGCTGGTCTTCAGTATGTCTTATCATTCTAAAAATGATGGAAAATTTGAGCGGACTATCCATACACATGAGGACATGTTGATAGAATGCTCAATGAAATTCAAAGAAGGGTGGGATCAACATATTCCTATAGTTGAGTTATATTATAATAAAAGTTTATACTCAAGAATCCAAATGGGTCCATATAAATACCTTAATGGGAAGTGGTGCAAATCACTGACATATTGGGATGATTTTGGGGAGAGAAAACTCTTAGGTACATAAATGGTCAATAAAATGGTGGAGAAGGTTAAGATCATCCAACACCACATTAAAGCTACTCAATGTCAACAAAAGAGCTATGATGATAATCGTTGATGAGAACTAGAGTTTGATAATGTATACATGGAATTCATCCCCATATCATTATGGTAGAGAGTTATGAAATTTGGGAAGAAGGGAATGCTTAGTCCAAGGTACCTCAGTGGTTTTGATATCCTTGATCGCATTGGAGCAGTGTCCTATCGACTAACAGTCCCACCGAACCTATCTCAAGTACATGATGTATTACATGTATAACTCTGGAGGAAGTGAATAAATAACCATTACATGTAATGAATCCAGAGGTGTTACCATTGTATAAGGACATATCCTATGAAGAGAATCCAGCAAGGATATTGGATCATAGGGAAAAACATCTATGAAATAAGACAATGCCTCTCATTAGAGTATTGTTGAGAAACCACAAGTTTGAAGAAGAATGTGGGAACCAGAGGAAGTGATGAGGTGGTGTAGAGACCCTAAGCCTGACGTACATGGACATTACATTACTTTTGTGGAATACTTAATACATAACAAAAACAGACAGACAAGGATCGTAATAGTTTAGTGTCTTTGGAAACTTGGAATGTAATATTCTAATCATGGTGAAAGATCTTCAACATCTCCCATAAAGATCTTCCCCTTTTGTTTTCTTACATAAAACCTTTATTTATATCCTGGGGAAAAGAAAACATATAAAGGGTGATCTCAAATGCTCAGTAAGGGTAAGCATGGATAAAATAAAAGAAATCATATACATTTGAACTTAAAAACATGAACATAATGTTTAAACATCAAAATCTTGAGCAATGACATAAAACATGGAAGTACGTAAGGCATAGATCATAAAGAAACATTAAGCATGATAAAATAGAATGGGAACAAAACATGTAATTGTGGCATCCATTAAGCACATGTAATGATTTCCATAGTAGCCAAGGCAGTTCTGCCAAGACCATCTTAGTGGAAAATGTCCCTTTCTGAATCGATTTCACTCCTCGTTCCAGTCCTATAATACTGAACTAGATTAACTTACCATTCCAGCCATGTCTATCTCATGAGATATAAATCATTACCCAATGTATTGGAGGGAGATATAGGTCCCACCCATCTCATAGTGAAATCATTCTTACTTGTGCCACAAAATAAACTTAAAACATTCATCATAACCCAAAGAAAAAAATGGGTTTCATAAACATCATCCCATCATTTCATAATCCATATAAAAAAATGTCCATTTCATCATAGGAAAATTGAACCATTTAAATCATAGAGACATTAAACTTGAAACATACACATATCAAATAATGTCATCTTAGACGGAAAATGGTTTTGATAAAACATTTGAAATGAATTCTTGAGGAAAATATCCTTTCTTCGTCAAAATAATTTCCTTTTCAAAAAATGCCATGCACTTTTAAAATAAATTTATTTTGTTGAAAATATTCATAAAATAATGTAGATTAAGCTTCATGAAAATGAGGCATTATGAAACCGTCAAAAAAATCCATTCACGCCGTATAAGTTAAAAATAACATTCTCCTTGTACTTTTGTCGGAAAAGTCAAAAAAAGTACCTCGTAACGTAAATAGAAGAAATATTCCTTACATACCATGTAGTAAAAGTCAAAAATGGGTAAAAAGTAATTTAAACATACATCAAAACACTTTTATAAAACACGGACATGTATGATATAAATAACCCCTGTAAATACTTACGAATAATCAATCTCGGAAAAAAATGAGATTTGAAAAATTATCCCTTACCTTAGGTCCGATATGATTTGTATGGATTCGAACCTCCTGTATAATTTTTTAAATAATATCATTGACTTATTAAATAATAATATTCATTGTTATGATATCATATATGGTTCATTTATTACTTTATATTACCCATTCTTTTGTAAATTAATGTTAAAGTATGGTTTTGGGTAAAATCGTTTCATTTTTCGTTCGTGTTTTAACTTGTAATTATTCTTATGATTACATAGATCATGGTTAATTACATCCAGAATGTAAAACATGATTTATATATAATATATATTCAGAATATACATATATATAATAGATCGATAAATGGAAAGAAATACACCGTTCATGGAGACGGTAGGCCGTACGTACGCATGAACGTTGTTTTCGTTTCCTTATTGAATTGAAGGGAATTAAGTAGATGACATACATATATATATATATAAATAAATCAAGTAGATTTATAATGTCATATATTTCATTATTATTTCTTATATATACATTTTAATCATTCTTAAATGGTTAACATAGAAAATGAATCTCATCGCGTCGTGGAGGTAGTCCGTACGTACGCACGAGGGATGATATCGTTCCCATAATTATTGAATTGAATTGGATAGGATGATACAATATATCATAATAATTATGATGTTATAATAACTATGTATAGTTATTCTTTACACCATTATACCCATCCAAGTAAGGTGTTGTTGGAAACATAGATTACACCACGGCGTGGAGACGGTATTCCGTACGTACGCACGCGCGGTGATTTTGTTTTCCGTAGGATGGATAGATGGTGAAATAGGGTTGTTTCATACGTATAATAAAATATAATAATATTATTGATACAAACGTTATTACTTCATAACGAAACAACTAAATAAGAAGAAGTAGAAGAAGAAATAAAGTTGAAAGAATCGGTAACGGACATTACCTCTTCTTTGAAAGGCCTCTTTGAGACCTCCTCTTAGGGCACTAAAATTGGTCTTTGAAGAATACCAGTACCTCTAGGATGTTTCTAGAGAAGTGGAGAAGAAAATTTTTCAGGGTTTGGCCGATCTTGAAGGTTCAAATTGGTGTGAGGAAGGGAGGGAGGAGGTGCCCTTTTATAATGGAGGAGAGGGGCACCTTTGGAAATCTTAAAAATATTAATTTATAATAAATCTAACCCCACATAAAAACCTCCTAAGATGACTCATATTTGAATATTAGATGAGATAGGGTTGTAATATCATCAACAAATCAAATTTAGACATGTTTTGATTTTATTTTAAACCTTATCATTTTGATTTATCCTTATTTAATCTATTTAATTTTATTTGTGGTAATAAAATTCTAAATTTTAAATTAGAACAAATAATTACTTATTTGTTTTTATTTGTCCATAATTGGATACATTATAACAATTTTGACCATATAAATTTATATTTATATTTTTTAAATAAATTTTTTATTTTTAAACAATTTTATAATATGTTATTTTTATAACATAACAATATTGTCAATTTTGACACTATTCATTTATTTGAATTTAAATAAAATATATACAGAAGATATGTTCAGACTAAAAGATTTAATAGATTCATAATAGGTCATATGTATCTAGAAAATTATTGGAGAACATTAAATAATTCATATAATATTTATTTTATTATTTTTAAATCCATTTATTTGGTTTATCTCTTAATAAAAAAATTACTACAATATTTTTGTATAATTATTTAATATACCTATTTGTTGCATAAAAATTAAAAATAAAATCCTATGATGAACATAACTCTATTAAATTTCACAATAATACTTTTAATCGAATTTATCATCTTAAAATCACAATATTTAAATTGTTATATTTATTAAATTATGAAGGTGACGACTTTGGCATCATTTAAAATAAAATAATATATGTGTCATAATCGCTTTTATAAGGCTCAAAATGGTCAAATATTCGACCATTGGATGATTATGTTTTACATGTACATGACAAATAAGTTTTGGTCAGGGTTTTGTGCCTTTTATGGTCACTATTAATTTAATAACAACTATATTCTTGATTTTTCACTAAATAAACAATTTTCTGCATCACTATTGTGTCGCAATTAATAATAATTATTTAATCCCTAAAAATTATAAATAAATTCATATGATGTATATAATTTTATTATATTTCTGTAGACTATTCATGTTCTAAGTTTCATAAAGTTTATCACTAAATTAAAATTAATATACTTATAAGATTTAAGAGAGTGACATGTTGTCACTTTATTTGGTTTTAATAATAATTAAGTTATTTTCATGGACAAAAGTCCATTAAATGATTCTATTACGACCCTTAGGTGATATGGGTCGACTTTTAGTCATCCAATAGGATTTTTAAAGGTGTTAGGGTAATTTTATAATCTTATATTTACCCTTAATTACCCGATTTACCTTTAACTATGGTAAATCAAATTTACCGTAGTTACTATTCATAATGCCCAAAAATAAAAAGTAGCTTATTAACATAATTTGGACCCACTGATTCCAAATATGGAATCCATTTTTCCAAATTCAATACATATAAGTTGCATAAATTAAATTAAAATTAATCTCATTGTCGAAGGAAAACGGGTTTTTGTTTAAAACATTGCAAAAGATTGAATTTATTTAACCTACGAATTCAATGTAAAATCAAGGATAATGACATAAATTATATTAAATGGTAAAAATATATTCTATTTACACTATAAAACCATTCAATTTTATAATTTAACAATATAAATTATTACGATGAAAAAAGAAATTTTAATTAAAATATAGCGTGTTTTCACTATTCATTAAAATATTAAAGTTATCAGAATAATATGAAAATTTTATCGAAATTAAATTTTTATATCCTGATTCCAAATAATAATTTTATTTTGTAAAATTGTACTTATAATCATTTAAAAAACTAGATTTAAAGTGGGTGCACCATCAAAAGGCGGCAAAACTGCAATTTTTTAAAAATACTTATTTTACCCGAAAAATTTATATTGCTCGCATAAAATGTTTTAGAAAATTTATAAGATGAATAATGTGGTTAATTCCATTCATAACGGCTATTTTGTTATAATATTATAACCATATATTGTTGTATAGTGATACTCGGTATTGCGTACAACACACACTATCGAGGAAGGTCGCGATTGCGTTAATGAAAGCCAAGTTAGGGTTGCGTGTAGTGAAAGACTCCTATGTTGTTGCGTATAAAAAAATACAACCATATTTCAATTATAAACTGAATATATATATATATATATATATATATACACTCAATGTTGCGTAGAATAACTTCTATCAAATGAACATGAAATTGTGTGTAACACGATCCAAGAATTGTGTTGCGTATACTGCAAGCTAATACAGTGTTGCGTATAGCACAAGATAATCTTGGTGTAGCATAAAACACATGAAATTAAATAAATTAAAAATAATACTTATCATAAAATATCGGGTTGTTACATTCTACCTCCCTTAAAATGAATTTCGCCCTCAAAATTCGTCGGGGTTATGCATGGTTTTCTACTTGAAAGTTTCTTTAATAGAAACCCACATCGTAAAAAGAAATACCAAAACCAATCTTTAAAAACTAAAGTATGAAACGTAACGGTTACCCAAATAACTAATCAATGGCTTTCCACATAGGTGAAAATATGGATATGGAAGAGAAATCTAACCATCATGTTCTGATGGAGAGTGGTAGAGAACATGGCTATGGAAAAGCCATCAATCACAAAGCCATAAATTTGTGATGATCTAGGGTACCATCTGATTCATCAGATATAATGGCACTAAGACAACATTTTGGGTTTTCAAGATCATTTCCCGAAAGTTGAAGAATTTGAATTAGAATAAATACTTACTTTATTTTGGTTCAATCTCATTGTTGTTCGTACTTTAAACAATTTCCACTTCATCTCTTAAAGAAATGAAGTTGAATTTTTTATTCATGAAGTGTTAACAGATCATGTGATAGAATGATGGGTCATTCCATCTTTTTCAAACAAAAGGTTAGAAAAAGTTACTAAGTATACATAAGTCCATCTATGGTGAGGTTAATCGTATACGATTCCAAAAATGAACTTATACTTCATATATCATACCGCTTAATAAAATAAAACTAGTTTTTACTAACCAGGGACTTCCTGTAGGATAGTGGTAGGTGATAAAGGCCAGTCGCACTTCGGTTGTGGGTTTGATTCCCACAGCCTTGTCTGACGTGATGGGCTGTCGTCCATCCTGTAGGTTTTCCTTTTCCTAAAACTACATTACTATAACATCCCATCAATAATATCAAAAAATGTTCTATCCTTAAACAATACTAACTTATGTCTAACATAATCCATTCCAATATTTAGACTTATCTAAAATACATCAGTCCAAGCTCATAGTATACGGAAAATGATTACTTGAAATGTCACATAACAATCATGTGAATGTCGTCATATATCCCCCATATATCATAAGATATATATTGTAGGTCAAATTACAAACATGTGAATACCTTAATCATGTATTCTCTTGAAGAATGAATACCCATTGAACCTTAGATAAAACATGTATGCAGTTAAAATTTTACACTTTATATATACCAAAATCCTCAAAATTCTATATACTCAAACCATGATATCACTTAGTCCTTATATCAGTCATGATCTCATGAATACAACCAAATATCTCATTATCTTTTTATCCCTTCATTATGTGCATATCATCTGATTTCCAAAATATTTGAATCACTTTTCATGGTTACCGGTACCATAAAATTATTGAAAACCACAATAGTCTAATACAAAAATATTCTAATAAACCATAAAATTACCTCAACAACATTATTCTTGAATACCAATACATAAACACTTCAATCTATAATCTTTAATGATTGTCCTGGAATAATTCCTTCCTTGATTTAGAAGTAACTTTTTAGGTCAGGTCATTGAGTTGGGTAATGCCCATGTTCTCCACAAATAAGACATTGAACTCCATAACAGTCTGTCACTCTATGACCCTTTTCTCCACACAAATAACATTTGTCCCTCCATTTGAGGTATTCTTCAAGGTTCTTCTTCCCTTCTTTAGAAATCTCAATCTTCCTTTATTTATGCTCCTCAACATGCGAACATGCATAAAAGTCTATCATACTCTTATTTGATGAATTAGGCATACCACTAAATTTCACCTTGTTAATCATATATCGTGATGACAGATTCAGAATAATCACAATATCTTTCTCTCTAGGCATTACAAAATTTTGTTGCTCATAGTCACCAATTTGTCCATTGGATTCAATGTTAACTGAGTTCCTTCTGGTTCCCTCCATTGACTAAAACACAAAAAGAATTCTGTGAGAGGCAAAAATCATGCTAGAGAAAACAACATAGTAAAGAGGGAGTACCCTCAATATCTGACATCATGGGTTAAATTATAAGATCATTACTGTAGTTCTAGGACTATATCCTATACGTGTACTTATCCTTAGGGACATCCCTAGACATACCTTAGAAATATCTCTAGGGATCTCACTAACGTTTTCGCATCCTAGTTTCTAAAGGTTGACTAATCCTTTCCTCTGATACCAACTGTAGAGACCCTAAGCTTGACGTACATGGACATTACATTACTTTTTCGGAATACTTAATACATAACTAAAATAGACACACAAGGATCGTAATAGTTTAGTGTCTTTGGAAACATGGAATGTAATCTTCTAATCGTGGTGAAAGTTCTTCAACATCTCCCATAAAGATCTTCCCCTTTTTTTTTCTTACCTATAACCTTTCTTTATATCCTGGGGAAAAGAAAACATATAAAGGGTGAGATCAAATGCTCAGTAATGGTAAGCATGGATAAAATAAAACTAATCATATACATTTGAACTTAAAAACATGAACATAATGTTTAAACATCAAAAGCTTGAGCAATGACATAAAACATGGAAGTAAGTAAGGCATAGATCATAAAGAAACATTAATCATGATAAAAAATCATAAGAATAAAACATGTAATTGTAGCATCCATTAATCACATGTAATGATTTCCATAGTAGCCAAGGCATTGCTGCCAAGACCATCTTAGTGGACAAAGTCCCTTTCTGAATCGAGTTCACTCCTCATTCCAGTCCTGTAATACTGAACCAGATTAACCTAACGTTCCAGCCATGTATATCTCATGAGATATAAATCATTACCCAATGAATTGGAGGGAGATATAGGTCCCACCCATCTCATAATGAAATAATTCTTACTTGTGCCACAAAATAAACTTAAAACATTCATCATAACCCAAAGAATAAAATGGGTTTCATAAACATCTTCCCATCATTTAATAATCCATATAAAACAAATGGACAATTCATCATAAGAAAAGTGAACCATGTAAATCATATAGACATTAAACTTGAAACATACACATATCAAATAATGTCATCTTAGACGGAAAATGGTTTTGATAAAACATTTGAAATGAATTCTTGAGGAAAATATCCTTTCTTCGTCAAAATCATTTTCTTTTCAAAAAATTCCATGAACTTTTAAAATAAATGTATTTTTTTGAAAATATTAATAAAATAATGTAGATTAATCTTCAAGAAAATAAGGCGTTATGAAACCGTAAAAAAATCCATTCATGCCGTATAAGTTAAAAATAACATTCTCCTCGTACTTTTGTCGGAAAAGTCAAAAAAAGTACTTCGTAATGTAAACAAAATAAAGATTCCTTACATACCATGTAGTAAAAGTCAAAAATGGGTAAAAAGGAATTTAAAAATACATGATAACACTTTTATAAAACATGGACATGGATGATATAAATAACCCCAGTAAATACTTACGAATAAGCAATCTTAGAAAAAAATTAGATTTGCAAAATTATCCCTTACCATAGTCCAATATGCTTTGTATGGATATGAACCTCCGATATAATGATTTAAATAATGTCATTTACTTATTAAAGAATATTATTCATTGTTATGATATCATATATGGTTCATTTATGACTTTATATTACCTATTCTTTTGTAAATTAATGTTAAAGTAGCGTTTTGGGAAAAATCGTTTCATTTGTCGTTCGAGTTTTAACTTGTAATTATTCATATGATTACTTAGATCATGGTTACTTACATCCAGAATGTAAAACATGATTTATATATAATATATATTAATAATATACATATTTATAATAGATAGATAAATGGAAAGAAATACACCGTTCATGGAGACGGTAGGTCGTACGTACGCATGAACGCTGTTTTAGTTTCCTTATTGAATTGAATGAAATTAAGTAGATGACATACATATATATATACATAAATCCAGTAGATTTATAATGTCATATATTTCATTATTATTGCTTATATATACTTTATAATCTTTCTTAAATGGTTAACATAGAGAATGAATCTCATCGCGTCGTGGAGACGGTAGTCCGTACGTACGCACGAGCGATGATATCGTTCCCATAATTATTGAATTGAATTGGATAGGATGATACATTATATCATAATCAGTATGATGTTATAATAACTATGTATAGTTATTCTTTACACCATTATACCCATCCAAGTAAGGTGGTGTTGGAAACACAGATTACACCACGGTGTGTAGATGATATTCCGTACGTACGCACGCGGGGTGATTTAGTTTTCCGTAGGTTGGATAGATGGTGAAATAGGTTTGTTTCATATATATAATAACATATTATAATATTAGTGATACTGATGTTATTACTTAATAATGAAACAACTAAAGAAGAAGAAGTAGAAGAAGAAATAAAGTTGAAAGAATCGGTAACAGACATTACCTCTTATTTGAAGCGCCTCTTTGAGACATCCTCTTAGGGCACTAAAATTGGTATTTTAAGAAGACAAGGACCTCTAGGATGTTTCTATGGAAGTGGAGAAGAAAATTTGGTAGGTTTTGGCCGAGCTTGAAGGCTCAAATTGGTGTGACTAAGGGAGGGAGGAGGTGCCCTTTTATAAGGGAGGAGAGGGGCACCTTTGGAAATCTTAAAAATATTAATTTATAATAAATCCAAACCCACTTAAAAACCTCCAAAAATGACTCATATTCGAATATTAGATGATATAGGGTTGTAATATCATCAAAAAAATAAAATTTAGACATGTTTTGAGTTTATTGTAAACCTTATCATTTTGATTTATCCTTATTTAATCTATTTAATTTTATTTGTGGTAATAAAATTCTAAATTTTAAATTATAACAAATAATTACTTATTTGTTTTGAATTGTCCATAATTGGATACTTTATACCATTTTTGAACATATAAATTTGAATTTGTAATTTTTAAATATTTTTGTGATTTTTAAACAATTTTATAATATGTTATTTTTATAACATAACAATATTGTCAATTTTGAAACTATTCATTTATTTGAATTTAAATAAAATATATACAGATAATATGTTCTAAATAAAAGATTTAATAGATTCATAAAAGTTCATATGTATCTATAAAATTATTGGAGTACATTAAATAATTCACATAATATTTATTTTATTATTTTTAAAACCATTTATTTGGTTTATCTCTTAATAAAATAATTACAACAATATTTTTGTATAATTATTTAATATACTTATTTGTTGCATAAAAATTTAAAATAAAATCCTATGATGAATATAACTATATTAACTTTCACAATAATACTTTTAATAGAATTTATCATCTTAAAATCAGAATATGTTAATTGTTATATTTATTAGATTATGAAGGTGACAACTTTGGAATCATTTAAAATAAAATAATATAAGTATCATAATCACTTTTATAAGGCTCCAAATGGTCAAATATTCTACCATTGGATGATTATGTTCTACATTTACATGACCAATAAGTTTTGGTCAGGGTTTTGTGCCTTTTAGGGTCACTATTAGTTTAATAACAACTATATTCTTGATTTTTCACTGGATAAACAATTTTCTGCATCACTATTGTGTCACAATTAATGATAATTATTTAATCCCTAAAAATTATAAATAAATTCATATGATGTAGATAATTTCATTATATTTCTGGGGACTATTAATGTTCTAATTTTCATGAAGTTTATCACTAAATTAAAATTAATATACTTATAATATTTAAGAGAGTGACATGTTGTCACTTTCTTTGGTTTTAATAATAATTAAGTTATTGTCATGTACAAATGTCCATTAAATGATTCTAATATGACCCTTAGGTGATATGGGTATACTTGTAGTCATCTAATAGGATTTTTATAGGTGTTAGGATAATTTTATAATCTTATATTTACCATTAATTACCCGATTTACCTTTAACTATGGTAAATAAAATTTACCGTAGTTACTATTCATAATGCCCAAAAATAAAAAGTAGCTTATTAACATAATTCGGACCCATTTATTCCAAATATGGAATCAATTTTTCCAGATTCAATACACAGAAGTTGCATAAATTAAATTAAAATTAATCCCATTGTCGAAAGAAAATGGGTTTTTGTTTAAAACATTGCAAAAGATTGAATTTATTTAACCTATGAATTCAATGTAAAATCAAGACTAATGACATAAATTATATTAAATGGTAAAAATATATTCTATTTATACTTTAAAACCATTCAATATTATAATTTAACCATATAAATTATTACGATGAAAAAATGTGTTTTTAATTAAAATATAGCGTGTTTTTACTATTCATTAAAATATTAAAGTTATCAGAATAATATGAAAATTTTATCCAAACTAAATTTTTATATCCTGATTCCAAATAATAATTTTTTTTGTAAAATTTATCTTATAAACATGTCAAAACTAGATTTAATGTGGGCACGCCATCAAAAGGCGGCAAAACTGCATTTTTTTAAAAATACTTATTTTACCCGAATTTTTTTTTGCTCATATAAAATGTTTTAGAAAATTTATAAGATGAATAATTTGGTTAATTATATTCATAACATCTATTTTTTGATAATATTATAACCATATATCGTTGTTTAGTGAAACCAGGTATTGCGTACAACACACGCTATCGAGGAAGGTCGTGATTGCGTGTAATGAAAGCCAAGTCAGGGTTGTGTGTAGTGCAAGACTCCTTTGTTGTTGCGTATAACAAAATACAACCATATTTCAATTATAAACTGAATATATATATATGTACACTCAATTTTGCGTAGAATAACTTCTATCAAATGAACTTGAAATTGTGTGTAACACGATCCAAGAATTGTGTTGCGTATACTGCAAGCTAATACGGTGTTGCGTATAGCACAAGATAATCTTGGTGTAGCATAAAACACATGAAATTTAATAAATTAAAAATAATACTTATCATAAAATATTGGTTTGTTATTGGTGGAATTTCCCATATCATTTTTAGAGTGGGAAAAGTAAATTTTGTGAGAAAATATTTTTAATGGGGGGAGATTTTAATGGCCTGAACATTCATGAATTAAATTCCCTCTATTTTATATAATTTAATGTCTTCAATATATAGAAAACACATTATCACATTTTTTATTTATTATTAGGTTTAAATTAATTTTATGTATCATTATTTATGATAATATAGCCATTGAGAAGTGATCACATGACTGATATAAATTAAATTTTTGAAAAATGAATCCTTTGGACACAAACAACTGAGAGGATGACCTCATCTAGTAGACTCACGTCGTAAGGAGCTCATATTCAAAGATTAGAATAGAGGTTGAGTCAATAAAATTCACTCTTATCCAAAACCAAGCTGATCTTAAAAAAATTAATATTGAAAGGAATCACCTTTAGTATAAGTCGAAGTATATATATATTACCACTCGAGTGATATTATCCGAGCCTCCCCAAAATCATTCACCATCGCACATCTTACCCATAGGTCATATGCAGGTGTTATAAGGGGTTAGGTAATAAGGAATTAGTTTATTTTTGTATAATACCTTCTATAAATAAATGTCGTATTCCATAAATTCTTATATGAGAATCGTTTTTTTGTAAAAATATAATTAATTAGATAAATTGTTTTTTCGGGTAAAATGGTACTTTTTAGATATATATAGATTATTATCCTAAACTGATAATTTATTAATATTGTTATTATAATAGTTCTATAGGAACACTCCTTCTAATTATATGTGATAAATATTTTCTTTATTGTTTTTCTTCTATAAATGATTAAGTATTCAGTTTTATAAGAATTATATTTTCATACGATAAAACTAAAATGGTATTTTTAATTAAAGAATTTATTTTTGATGAATTAATGATTTTTTGGAATAAATATATTTTAATAAAATATCATTATTATATAATTTTTAATAAATAAAAATTGTCATATAATTTTTATGAAGTCAAATTTTATTTTTAATATGGTTTGGAAACTGTTTATGTGAAAACCCGTCAATTTTCAAAAAATTGAAGTTTTCATTTGAAAAGTAAAAATTAAAAAAATTAGAAAATTATTTAGATCAAATTAATATTATTTTTCGAATCAGTATATTGAAATTATTTAATAATAAATTTTCCATGATTTTCTGAGATAGTTCATTTTTTTGGTAAAAATTAAATAATTATAAATTTATAATGCAAATATATATTGTGTTTTATGACATAATAATGACCCAATAGTGATGTTATAAAATAATATAGAAGGGTTATTTGGAAAATATATGTTTCAAATTTAAAATAATGTGATTATATATTTGTTTTATTAATTTTATAATTATTTAGTTGACCCTCTAAAACTTATAAAATATTTTAACATTTTAAAACGATTTCCTTGATAGTGCTACTCGCCTCCACATAATCATGCCTAATATTTTGGTATGTTCATCCATTAAAAATATAAAATAAATGTTTTCACTCTAATTTGGATAAATACATGGGTAAAACCCATGGGATGGCTTTCAGTTTGGAATATTAAATTATATTGATTCCAAAACCAATGTTTCTGAAATATTAAAGAATTCCCCTCACAATTGCAATATAATCCCACCCAGACTTCCACTTCTATTCATTAAAAATACATGGATGACGTCCCTAATCTTCCCACCTCTCCCTATAATCATCTGAAGTCACCCCAATCTCTTAATAATCCCCTCCTCAAGCTCTTGAAGTCACAAACTCAAGTAAGGTATTTCTTCTTTTCACATTTTTGTCCTTTTTTTCTTTATGTTGATATTCCATTTTATTTTAAATTATAATTTTTGGGGTATGATTTAGAACCTCAACCATACTGAAATACTTATTTTTTAATGTTTATATACTTTTTCTCTCTCTTTAATCCCTCCCATGTACACCTGTTGCCATGCCGAAATTGCATAAAATATATTCCATTTATCCTGTATCTTCCAGTTTATTCATTATGTTATGCCTTCTGCTACCAAATTCCATGTGTTGCGACATGTATCCATTTTACCCCCATATATTCCATTTCATGTAAATGTGATTATATATCCATTTATCTCTCATAATCCATTTTTACAAATGATTATGTCACAACATTATGCTGCTGAAATTGCACCACATTTTTTCATGCTAGAATCATCATGTAGTGAATACCATGACCATTTATCTATAAAGGGTATTTACCTTTATAAAAATATAATTTTTGATTATATATATTAATTTATCTATTCTTTATTCCTTAATATTTAAATAAATTATGATGTATAATGATTCCATGTTATATAAATCCATGTGGCACACTTTTGCAAGAAAAGAAATGTTTATAATGGGTGTTCCCTAATAACGCTCCAATGCATTTGGTAATGGTTAGTATCATGATAATCAATGTGAAATATGGGTTTTATCATTATAATCCATTTGAAATGAGGTTTTAATCAGGATAATTCAAGGGAAATAAGGGTTTACTCATGCCAATCCATGAACAATGACTCTTAGCTCATACTAATATCATGTTGTATATCATTCCCACATTTTCATGTTATGATGATCAAGTTATATCATGATTTTATGTTCATTATTCTATTGTTAACAATTGATATTATTATTTACTAATACGTAATATATTATTCATGTAATTTTTTTTACTCCCTTACTAGGCATTATAGCTCACTCATTTCTTATGTATGTCCTCATGTTTTCTCATGCAATGTTAAGTACGAAGGAATGAGTAGGTCAGGTAAAAGAAGTTTTCAATAAAGATGTAGTATTTTATGTTTTAGGTTGTTATGTAATGTTACTAATTTCTAAATAAACTAGACCACTCGATCCTCGTAGTTATATTATGTGCTAATTTATGTAATAAATCATGTTTAATTTTCTAATAAAGAGAAGGGTTGTTATAAACCTTGCAATAAAAAGCTTCAGGTCCTTTCCAAAATCATAATATTAAATATAATAATGATGAAATCTTAGGTTCCAAAGTCCCTTGTTAGAATGTGAGGGGTTTAATTATTACATGGTAAGAATACATAAATGGTGTCCCTAAAATAAAAATTAATTTTTTTTATCATTGGTATGTGAATGGGTTGAGATACCATGGAAGAACTGAACTACCATGAGTGTAATGACTTGAATCATTATAGGCTATAAAATTCTCAATGTAATTTTAATTTTCTATTTCTGTATGTTTTTTTTAGAATTGGGAGTCAAAATATTATTTTTAGAGTTTGGAATCCTTAAAATAAATTTTTTGGTGTTTATGGGACAAGAGATTACTTGGGGGTTTCAAGAAGCACCAGAGAAAGGATTGGTTGTTGGTGTGTTTCATTGGTGATATCATGTATTTTTTTCTATTCCTTATCTATGTTTAAGACCATATTCATTTTCCTCTCAGTTCACTTGCTTTTATTTAGTTATTCGATGTCAATTCCACCCAAGCATTGTTGAATTGACCAAAGTGGATGGGGTTTCATACACCCTACTTAGAGGACATCATGGTATTACCTATTTATGCAACCACTATATATTTTGGTGATCAATATAATAATTAAGATTTTTTGAAGAATTATGGTTTTAATTAAACTAATTATTTGAATGATTTATTATTTTTGGTTATAGATTTTACTCAGGTTCATGCTGGGGTGAGGTGTGAACCCTTTGGTGTGGTCGGTCGATGTCTCGATGGTAAAATGGTACATTGTGAGTTGTTGGGTGATTATTTCACATTTTTTCAGTTAAATAATTAGTTAAAATTATTTATAATTAATTATTTATGTCATGTGATGCAAGGTATGACCTCTGGTGTAAGCACATTCTTAGATGGGGAATGGATGGGATTGGCCAATGATTTATAGAGTTTAGAGATGGTGGTAACTCCTTGATAAAGGTAGGTGAACCCTTTAATACAAAAGCACATATGTGATCATAAATTAGTTTGTTGTTATATTAATGTTCCATTGGTTTAGGATAAATGGATAGGGACTATGAGTGGACTAGGAAGAGGGATATGGTGGAGTTTGACCTCTTATGATTGGAAAAACTACTCTTAATAACTTGATTCTTCTATATTGACATGTGACTATGTTTCATTGGTAAGAGAGTGATGTTGAGTTGAAAAGGATCCTTGGATGGTTTTGAGATATGATATGAGATGTATATATCCTAGTTAGATTATCCCAAGGGTAGTGAGCATGTGAGATAGGGATTGGGCCCTGAGCTAATGAACTTTATTGATGAATGTATCATGTGGGATATAAAAATCCACTTGATTGTGGTGTGTGATATTGGAAATAATTGTGAGTACAAAGAGTCCTCTAGTACTTAAATGATAAATTATTGGAGGTTTTTCCTCTAGGTTATAGGCTATGAGATCTCCCTTTAGATATTTGAGATGGGGCCCATTTGTGGGTTAGAGGAATGATGGGGGCCTGTATTTAGGATACCAAAGGGCTTGGAACTTTGACATCAGATAACCCTTGGGTAGAGGTTCAATAATTATTAAAGGGATCAATATAGTAACCCCTCCCTCCCATCCTGTAACCCACTCAATCCTAAGATGAAAATCCCTCCCAACCTACACACCCTCTCCCTCCCAACCTTCACCCCCTCAATGGCAACATGAAACCTCCCCCTTAGAACCTCCACCCCCCACACCCACCCTCCCAGATTTCGTCCCCTCAAAACCTGTTGCCCCCTCCATACATGATACCCCTACCTCCCAACATGAAAATCCACTAACTCCCAACCAATACCCCCATGTTGTCTACTTTATTTATTTATGTTTTGACCATTTTTTTATAATAATTCCAATTTTCATGAAAATGGCCTCATTTTACCTCTGGTTTTCATATTTTAATATCTCATTTATTGATAGTTAATGTATATCAATAGCCAAAACTTTTTATTTAACATTAATTATATGTTTAACCACAACTTCTCCCATATATAGGAATCTATTTTCCATTTTAACATATTTCTCATCATTCTAAATTTGTATTTCCCATATTATAGAAAATGTTTCCATACATTCTCCATAACCACAATTGAGGTTTCATCACCTTTCTATATGTAAATGATTACCAAAAAATTATATCTTATAATGAAAAAACGTCTTATTCCAATATCTTATTTGATATGATTTATAATGTTTAGATTATTTTATTAGCCCTATGGTCTCTATACACACATGAATAGTGTATCACCTCCAATCATGGTGTCATCACATTGTCAAAGTAGTGGGCTTCTATTAGATTTAAAATATCAATCATGAATTAATTTTTTCATGTAATCATAAATAGGAAAACCTATCATTAAAAAATGTATATGCTCCAAAATTTAATGTTAGTTATGTTTTGGTAAGAAAGTATTCATTTGTAATGTTGTTTCACTTTTGGTTTTTATCACACATTCTTTTGTTTTTAATTAGAAATGAAATTTAATTATTGGATGTGCATGGGATTTTCTTTGATTTTTCCAGGTATAATACATAGGGCCAATTGAAACATTCATTAATTCGAAATGCATTTTTTGATAACCTGAAATATTAATATGTGTTTTAGGAATTACCTTTCTAATATGCAATATGCGTTATATTTCTAATATTACATATATATTATGTTTATTATAAGTATATGAATCATGATTTATTTTCCTCAAAAACATATTATTTTTTATTATCTATATATGGAGTGTTCATTCTTATTTATTGGAATGTATAAAATATGGAATATATAATTTTTAATCCAAATATATGCAATATCTAATAAAAATTACGAACATACGAAATTTGGAACATTTTTCTAGTTTATATGCCATATGAAATACAAATTTAATTTTAAAATGGAAAAAAATTTGAACTAATATTTTTTTTAGGTTTCATGTTTTGAAGAATTATAGAGTATTTTTTTAAACCAAATAATCAATGGTCATTTAGATGAGTGATGAGTTTCAAATTTTATGTTCTCATACATTCATAATTAAGCTTTTATACTTCCCTTTTCTAATATTTTTCTATTATTTAATTATTTTATTATCAGGTTCTTTGGATGTGGATGATGAATTCCATAATGAATTGATTGTTTTTTCAAGGATACAAATAGTTTCCACACTCTACGTAATATCATTTTTTTCAATGCGGTATCTAATTGATTCTAATCATATAGTAATCCATCAATACGTAAAATACTTTCTATTTATTTATCATTTATATTTTAAAAATATTTTTACTGATCCTATTCATCTAATTTCTCATAATAATAATTATTGTGTAAATTTCATGTTCTAGAAAATAGAATGGGGCACTCCAGATTTGTAATACATGTTCTTCTCTCTTTTGTTATCATAATTTGGTTAGTGCTAGTAATTATTATTTATGTTTAGAGAATATTATGTTATAGAAGTTTGGAGGGGGGGGAGGGTAATTTCATCCAACCATTCAAGGTATGAATTTATTTTGGGATGTAGGGTTGTGTGTTTCCCCTTCATAGGATTCATCTATTCAATTAATGATTCTACAATGTTGATATTCCCTTGAGATACCTCTACATAGACCATCTACTTTGAATGGGGATTGAGATATACTTTATATAATCATTATTATTTACTATCATAATTATTTTAAATCTATAATATGTCTTTATGATTACACAAACTAGAATGAGGTTATCATCATAATGGTGTAAAATAATAATCCTGATCAAATTATTTGTTAAAAAGAGATACCTAAGACTCCACTTGATATAAGCCTAGCCTCACTATCCAGTAATAGGCTAGTGATTACAAAACCTATAATAGGGATTTATTTTGGATAATGGTTTACTGGTGGCCCCTCAAAGGATAGATGGTATCCCCCCTATAGCTTTAAAATTGTTAAATGAACTAGACATGATCATTTCTCCTTCCACCTCATTTTCACCATATTTTTCTCATCCCCATAGCGCTCCACATATAGTGAATTTATTTATAGGTTTAATCATCTCCATCTAAACATCAACCAAGGAACCTGAACATATATCCAGGCTATGTTCCATGTTAGAAATAACTCCTTAAGAGGTTTAAACACTAAGAAAACTGATACAATAACCATGAGTACCATTGAGATGGGGGTTTAATTAGTGTTGAACTTTTTCAATTTTAATTCCCTAGAAATTAACCGTTGTAAATTTTTTACTACTTATTATCTTTATAAACCATTTAAAATATCCACACAATCAAGAAATTATAATGATGTAAACATATGAATAAATGATGTACATGGCTTTCCCCAGTGTGGGTGACTACATATTTTCCATGGAATCACCGGATGGTCCATGGAAATTCATAATATTTGAAGAGTTAATATAATTATTAAACTATCATTTGATTTCATCCATGTTTTGATAGGTAATCATGTACTAACTCTAATCAGTTTCAAAGATTATACCAACTCTCATCCGTTAGAAAATATTTCCTTACGTTCCAAATCCAAAACAAAATAGAATACTTTTATGCATGACTCACTAAAAGATAATTCAAAATTTTCCTATCTAATATCTCTATTTGGTATCCTTTTTTACTCCATATTGTATAATTAGTCTTATTTTCCTCACTACCAACATATGATATTTCATCTCACTCCAATGAATAATAATATTTCACCTCTCAAACTTATTATAAGCTCTACCCAATGGAGTCATTATCTAGTATCTTCGAATATAACCTATGTATGATGTCTGTAAAAAAATTTATGTTTAGTGTTTCACAACTAAAGACTACTTTTATTGACTCTTACCAATAATATTTATTATGTGATTAATTTTAATTAAACACACATTGAAAAAAACTCTTTATTTTGTCATATAATTTGGTATTTGTCTTTGATTCATTTTCTACAACTCTTCAACTTAATGAAACATTTAAACAGTACTTCATACTATATTGTACTTATTCCATTTTTATAGGTTCTCTCATAAGAGATTCATTAATGGAATTAATTTCATTTTCCCACTCAAATCAATTCACTGAATGTTTCTAAATTCTTATATAATTTTCTATATGTTTCATGGAAAATACAGAATTAAAATCTTTATAGAACTTCCTTAACCTCACTATGAAGAAAATTAATCAATCATACTTATCTCATCTAGATAAAAAATATGATAGATCATCTCATCAGCAAATCATAATTATAATGGTTTTTAAAAATTTATGTAAAAATTATAAAAATTTATATCAAGTATATGTCTGTCTAGTGTAATTATTATTTATGGAGTGAACATTAAATATTTCAATGACTAGTGATCTTACATATTTGAATTATTTATGTCAACTACACTTCTACGAATGATATTTTAATATTTCATTAATTTAATAAAACTTTGGATCATACTCTATGTGTTAAAAAAACACATCCTAGTGAAACATCATGGAATTGTCTGTTGGATGAAGACATTAATTTTTTTCTTCAATTTAATTTTATATAAATACTATATATAATGTTAAAAAAATTATCAGCTATAATTATTGTTCACCATATACCTCTGTCACATTCTTTCATTTAATTATATTTTCGAAAAAAAAATCCAACTTAAAAATATTTCATTCAAAAAAATCCTCTACATCCAGTTACAACATCTTTCATCCATATAGTAACATAGTGCATCATATTTTAATGATTCAAATTTTCCCAATTCTAACTAATTTTGTCACAAAATTGTTTATTTAGGTTATATTAAACTCAAACTCTGATAACTTTCATTTTTTGGTACAAACATATCTACTTATATGATATTGTAGATTCAAATTTATACTACCAATCGAATATCAATATTATTTCCACTTTGAAAATCTTCCATCTTTGGATATTAATAAAATCTATACAATCTGACAATGAGGAATTCATGATAAATAATTAGCTCATAAAAATGTTCCAATTTCATCCAGTTATAATATTCATTATCCATCTAGACTAAATGTTTAGATTTGGATGTGTATGACATGTTCTTTGATTATTCATGGTTTGATGATAATTTGTGGTTTGTAAAATTTTTTTATTCTCTTCTGGTTTGTATTGTTTTTATAGGTGAAAGATGGTAGGAAGAAAGAAGGCATGTAGCATCTCAAAGAAGAAACAAGTAGGAAGGTTGGCAATAACAGCTACATCCTAGAGAAGTTTCTATTCCCTCAGTTCATTAAACCATGGGTATTTTAGATTTTTGTGAAAATTTATTCACACGGTTCGATAAATAGTGGTAATATATACCCATAGTGTCCTTAAACTATGGGTATTATTATAGTATAGGAAGCATTTTTACCCACAATTTATTGAACCCTGGGAGTATTATATTTTATTAAAAATATATTCCCATGGTTTGCAGAACCTTGGGAATAGAAATATAACCATGGTTTACATAAAAAATAATTTCCTAGAAGCATATTCCACTAAAATATTCCCCATACCATGTTGGACACATGTCCTCATGAACATTTCCCCAAGATCCAGAGGCTACCAACTAGCAGTAGTTTCCTAGATTGTGATTGTGAGGAAACTATGCCCTCATTGGTATAGTGTAACACAATGTAATAAATAATAGAAATTGAGCAAGTAGTAAACATAATGAAACTGAGGACTGAACTATATAGATAACCAGAAGACACATGTTGTCAAAATGATGTAGCTTGTCACATGTTCTAGGAAACAATAGTAATAGGACACACTACAATCCAGTACAATAAAACACCAAAGTATAGTAAAAAATGAAACTTTGCAGCATCACAAGAATTGGATTGGTCCTATGCTCTCCTACTTCTAACTAGTAATCAAGTACCTATATAAAGATCCTTTCCCCTATCGACACATGCAACAATATATTCTAATTGAAAAAAACATGACCCAAAGAGGGTGAGAGAAATTAGTCCCAATAGGAAACCACAATAGGTGGGTGCCAATCTAGCAGTGAGTATATGAAACAGTAATGAAAAATAGTGAAATACAGTAAACTAGAAGGTACTCAAATGTTACCAATCATAAAAGTAATGGAATTCATTTACATTGATTTAATATATTTTTATCCATTAAAATTCATTGAATTATATAAACCTCAGGGTCCGGTATAAGCACTTGAATCCACTATATAATGGAAAAAAATAGATACATCAGCAGTATATCTAAAAATAAGAGGTGAATATTGAATCCAAGATTGTGAATTAGCTTGATAGACGCATCATAAGTCATTTCATTTCAATATGTCTCTTGTCCATGCTAGATGCATAAGAATTTCAGCATATTCAAAATAGGGGCAAGCCCAGTGTATCTTCATTTCAGCATATTAATGTCATAGAAAAGCTTGGTTTATCATCATTTCAACATGTATAATGGAAAAGCTCGATGTATCAACATTTTAGCATGTATGAGGGTCATGCCTGATGTATCAGCATTTTAGCATGTCTCATGGCCAAGCCCAGTGAAACAACATTTCATCGTAGTAAAAAAACACATTTAAATATCACTATTCTTTGGTTTCCAATAATAAACTCACATGGGGACATTTCATTTATCAAGAAACACATGATAATTGGACAATGGCATAGTTTTATCTTTTAAAAACTCATGGGTGACATTTATATAACAAGACTAACAAGTGAATTAAAATATCATGATGATTTCACAAACATATTCACATTGAAACCATTTAATTAAACAATTTCATTTTAAATAACCATTTAATGGAAAACAAGGCATTCCCCTTGTAATTCTTGGTAAAAAATATAACTAATGGTTATCTGAGGGAGAACACACCCAAGGGGTGGACCTTAATCAAACCAAACAAGTAAAAAAATGCTTAAATTAATTTATCCGATCATGTAATATGATTAGGTATTGATATAGTTTAAATTATAAATCATATGAAATCCTATACATTGTCGTGTGGAACTATGAAATATATAATCAACATGAAATTAAACAATTTGAATGAGACCACTTACCTCATCATTGTATGAGTCTACACATCTAGCATTGACTTCCAATTCAATCTAAAATAGTAGGGAACTATGAAACAAGGATTATAACTCAACCATAAATAACTTCTTTGAGAATAGAAATTTACAAGAACAACTCAATTATAATCGATAACTCACTTATTGGGTTCAAACAAGACTGACGATAATCAAAATAGAGTTCGAATGATCAACTAGGAAGACGATGATGTTCTAATGTTTCTCTTGAGTTCCTCCAGTGATCCCACTATCCAAGCTGCCAAATGGATATAATAGTTTTTGTTTAATGTGAGAAACACAAATGCATATCATGTAAGATCATATACATGGAGTGTACATCTTTTTACTCTTCATTTGGTGGCTATTTTATGCAGACATTCTTTCAATGACCTACCGACTTAACTACACTATGTGTACTAGGAAGTACATGACGTGTAGTTGGGTTTTCCTTTTTTCCTTTCCCACATTCTCACACACATGTATTCCCTTCATACACAGATATACTACATGGTGTGTACTCTAGAGTATGCAGCGTGTATCCCCTAATTCCTGAACTTTTCCCTAATTTCCATTTTTCACAAAAACATCTCAAATGAAAAAAAGAAATGAAGAAACTATACTTAAAGGGAAGAACTGGGTACATAAAAAACTTCTCCCTTAAAAAAAATTTCCACAAATTTTACTTACAAGGGTGGTGGAGGAATATCTGTAAATAACTATGGCAACTTACCATGAATGTCAGCCTCCCTCTCCCAAGTAACATCATGTACTCGACCATTCCACCATAGAAACCATACAAGAGGAACAAAATAACCTCAAAGAACCTTCATTATACTATCAACTATATTAATAGTTTTCTCCTCAATGTATGCATCAACCTGAAGCTCATCCTCATTGGGATAAAAAATGTGAGTCGGTTCTGAATGAGTGCAGCGTAGATGAGATACTTCAAAGATGTCATGCATGAATCAGTACCTCTAAGGTAACTATAATCGACTTGAAACTGACCCGACTCGCTCTGAAACATAAAATAGGAAGACATATCTCAATGAAAGTTTACCCAATATCCTGATCCTCTTATCTCCCAACCTCGGTGCGATACGTAGGAAAACTTGATCCTTGAACTCAAACATCAAAGGTCATTTATGAAGATATGAATATGATATTTGATAATACTGTGCAGTTTCCATCCACTTCCGAATCATCGTAACCTTCTTAATAGTCTACTACACTAGACGTGGACCCAACATATCCGTCTCACTTGCCTCTACCAATCACAGAGGTAATCAGCATGTACTTTCGTACAAAGCCTCTTATAGAGCCATCTAAATATTAGAATGGAAGCTGTTATTATAGGAGAACTCAACCAAAGGTATATGATTCTCCCAAGACCCCCCACGTCATTGAATGATGCATACAACATGTCCTCTATCACCTGTATCATATGATTCAACTGTCAATCAGTTTGAGGGTGGTATGTGGTTCTTAGAATCACATGTGTACCTAGTTCCCGATGAAATATCTAGCAGAAAGAGGTGTAAAGGAGGATTCACTATCTAAAATGATAGAATGAAGAACACCATGATGTCTTCACACATCTCAGATATATTGATTTCTGATCACATCAACACTGAAGGTATCCTTCATCAACACTATGTGAGCAACCATCATAATCCTGTCAACTATGACCCGCATAGAATTGTTTCCCCTAGGTGACGTCATTATACTCGTCATGAAATCCTTCACAAAATCATCCCATTTCCACTACGGAATAGTTAACTACAGAAAAATCCCAGCAGGCTGTTTATACTCTACCTTAATCTACTGACAACTGTAACACCTCTTATCAAAACCACCTACTTCTCAATTCATACCAGACCACTTGTACCAATAGTGCATGTCACGGTTCATCTTGGTGACTCTGGGATGCACTGCCCAATATGAAACAAGAAACTATTTCATAATATCCTCATGTATATCCCCTGGAATCCACACACATACATGGATATGAATAACTTCATCATTACATATAATCCATACAAGAGGCGAGGCCTCACCTGCCGCACTCTACAGTAGAATTAGGCTATCTGAATCTGATAGTTGTCTCATCCTCAGTATGTCCAGCACAGTAGAGTTAACTACCAAAGATGAAATTTATGTATACTCCCGACTGTTCTGAACCTCTAAATAAATATTTGAGACTAAATCCACAATATTCCACTAAAAACTATCATCCTGCACTACCTATATCTGAGTCCTCCAACTTTGTGCATCAGCTACTACATAGCCTTTTCTAGACGTATAGAGAAGATCAAAATCAAACGAATGAAGGAACTCCACCATCCTTTTCCATCTCAGATTTAAATCATGGTGTATAAATATGTATTTGAGACTTTTTTGATCTTTCTAATCTACAAATTTACCCCCAATAAATAATGTCTCCCACAGCTCAAATCATGAAAAACTGTATCCAACTAGAGATCATGTGTTGGGTAATTCCTCTAATGTGGCCTGAACTACCAACACCCGTACACAACAACTCAATCCCGCTGCATAAGCACTTCCCCAAGACCAATACACGATGCATCATTGTACATCATTTAAATCTTTCCTAGATCTAAAAACATTGGTATCGACATTGAAGACACACATCCCTTCAACTCCTAAAAGTATACGTCACAAGAATTTGACAAGTCAAATTTCACACCGTTCTTAGTCCAGCATATCATCGGTGTCTCTAAGTGTTAGAAGTTTTGTATAAAATTCTAGTAGTAACCAGATATCCCAAAAAATATTCATACCTCAAAAATATTATTTGGATGCTCTAAGGTCACTAAAGCTCTCACCTTCTCTAGGTTCACTTATACTTTAGATTCCCTGATGACATGACCTAGGAAGTGAATATAATCTATCTAGAAGTGGTATTTTTTGAGATTTGAATTTAAAGGATGGTAAATCTATATATTCATAACGTTCTCAAGGGTTTTTAATGTCCTAGTTGATTGTGATATTACTTGAGGATATCTTCCATGAAAATCACCCCAAAAGAATCTAGGTAATGATGGGACACTCGCTTCAAAAGTGACATTAAATTTACTAGCTCATTCATGAGACAACATGAAATAACAAAGTACTCATATAGACCATAATTACTATGAAACGTGGTACGAGATATGTATACCGGATGAAAATGTACCTGGTGATATCCTAACCTCAATACAATATTCGAGAACACTCGAGCTCTTTGAAGAGAATCAAACATTTCATCTATCTCTGGTAAGGGATATCGAGATTTAACTGTTAACTAGTTAAGTTTATGATGTTACACACATAGCCTAAGGGCGTTATCCACCATTTTTGTGAAAAAGACAGGTGAACCCCAAAGAGAATTACTGGATCAGATAAAACACTTATCTTTTAGAGCTTCCATCTCCCTCTTGAGCTCCAGAAACTATGTCGTAGCTATCTTTTTAAGTGTAATGGATACCAGTGTAGCTCTTAGAACAAGATAGATAGCGAACTCCACCTCTATGAATAAAGGTAAGCCTAAAAAGTCATCTAGGAAAATGTCCATGAAATGATAAAAACTGGATAGAATTCCACCTAACATGTTCCCTAGTCATCCAGATATAAACTCGCGTTCAAGGATATCATCTTGTCCAATACACGATTATTAGTTCTAGATATGCTGGCCTAGAAATCCCATTTTCCTTTGTATAGAAACTCTTCACTCTTTGATGATCATAAACTCACCCTATGATGATTGAAAATAGAGAGGGCTAAAAAAGAAACCAACTAGTCCATTTTGAGAATAACATTGATACCCGTATTCTATAAGACATTGAAGATACCTAGAAAGTAAAACCCACCAATCTCAAGGGGGACTCATTGCACTGAAACACACCTTCCATTATAATTGCTAATGGAGTTTCTATCATAATTACATCAGAATAAGTATAAATGCAGATCGCAAGGCATTACACAATGGCCACAGATATTAAAAATTGAGTAGAACCGGTATTAATATTAAACAAGATAAAACAGAGGCAACTAGGATAGTACATATTATAGAATAGGGTTTAGGATCCAACTCTTGATGGGTCTATTGTAATCCATAAGTATATCAAGTACCACTACAATGAGATAATTCTTGGCTACCCTCAGATGACCATAACTGATGTCACTGAGATCCTAGGGTCATCCTACCATAGCCACGACCACCCCGTCAGCCAGAAAGGACTAATGTATTCTAGTTCTCAGACTTCTGAGAAGCTAAAAACCCCACTCTTGATCTTGGAGATAGTTTAGACCCTCTTTCACACTTTCCTCTAGAAATGGGGAATGACCTTGTTTGTTTAAGGTTCAAACATTCCAATCGGTTTCCAACAGATTTGTTCATAGAACTGGAAACATCCAATAATTCTATATCCATTTGGACCTACTTTCCAAAGGTATTTGCTCAATAGTTGTGAACTGATGAGGCCTAAGAATTTGCATTGGACGAGAGGATGGGAGATCGGACTCATCGCACCTTTTTGAGGGGAATTATTATCTACTCCGAGACTCTCTTTATAGATTTAAGTTATGTTCATGAATCCTTATTACATTACCAAGTATGAAACTGAGCTTTCCTTTAGATCTGACAATCAATGATAAATATGTATAAGATTTAGAGAATATTTTATATGTATTCAAGGTTCTTCATTGATAGAGAATCATCTATATTTGTTAGAGACTCTTAGTCAATGGTGTCCTTCAATACATTGTATAAAGATTTCTTGGTTGTTATGATAACCATATTTTTTTTAAAGCCACTCAGCATGGCACTTGTAGTTTATTGTCGTTCAGAAGGACATGGATTATTTCAGAGTTGGGATCGTAACCACAGATGGGCTACCTAAATATCCTTGTTTAGAAAATGAATCAGATCCCACGTAGTTAGAGTAAAGAAATATGAGGTTTATGTATGATTGATGGCTTAAAGAAAAATTTTATAATTACTTTTACTATCTAAGATCACGTGAGTCATGCTCGATATGAGAAACAAGAGGTATTGGTAAAACCTGACAATTGTTCCATGAAAGATGCAATCATAAGAAATAATGTGGGGCTTATGTATGTATGAATTCCCAAGATAGATGGGATTTATTTCAAGGAAGAAAACCAGGAACAAGGTCCCTTTGTGCTATATGGAGATTTGAATACTTACCTTAGGACTTAATCCTTAGAAGGATGCCCAAATTAGAGAGGACTTAAGACTGGGGCTTATTTCTGAGAAGGAGGCCCAAGTTAAAGGAAATTGATAACTGGGGCTTATTCTTGAGAGGGAGGCCCATGTTAAAGGGAATTATGACTGGGGATTATTCCTAATAAGGAGGCCCAAGTTAACGGAAATTGGAATCTAGGGCTTATTCCTAAGAAGGAGGCCCAGGTTAAAGGAAATTGGAATTTGGGGCTTACTCCTAAAGAGGATGCCCATATTTGGGAACTTGGACTGGGTATTACTCTTGAAAAGGACGCCCAGGTTAAGGAGACTTCTCATCTTAAAGGATGTGGTAAAAATGAATGAAATCTCTCAACTTAGTGACATGAATATATGTAAATCATTAGTTTTTTAGAGATGTTCCACAGAATTCCTTTTATATAAGGAAAACAACAAAGGAACCATGATATAATTGGTTTTGAATATGGTTCTGAAGGTTAAATATTTAAGAGGAGAGGTGGATTTGAAGAAATCAAGTGAATAGGTAGTACGAGCACCCAAAATGGAAATAGGCGTGAAAGTCCTGTGTGGGCGCGCAAGTCCTGGTCGCGCAAGTATACATTCACGACACATGGGTACTTGCACGGCGGTCAACTGTTAGGGTAATACTTGGTTGTGACATGGATCAAACCCTTAGTATTATCCCTAAAGGATTCTAAAAGAGTTTTTCACATGATTTGTTGAAGGGATAAGGCGGCGCACAAGTGTGGAAATTTCCCTTAATGGATGGCCACTTAGGCGCGCATGTGTTGATGAGTTTCAACACTTAGGCCCCATTTATCCTATTTAGATCTTCCATTCTAGGTAAGAAATTACCTTATAAGTGACCGGAAGACTTCAAGCAGAGACTAGGGAAACCAGAGCTTAAATCTGACTTTTGAAATTTTTCCATCCTTGAAATTGTGGTCCCACAAGAGGTATTTATAGGCCAGGGAAGACCTTGGGAGAAAATGAAAGAGGGCATGAAAGTCACCTGTGTGCCGCAATGTGGCGCATAGGTACCCTACGGGGCCGTCATTGGACTTGCGCGGTCCATGCGGAAGCAATTCCTTGTTCATACCTTTGTCAAATTTCGATGTTTCTTCAAAGGATGAATTAATTTGGACTAAGGTATTTCCTTTTTTCATTCATTAGACTCTATGATGAAATGGAGCATCAACCAAAGTCCCCCATCAGAGTTGGATCTGAAAGAAGGAGGATGAGACTCTGAGGAAAAAGGAGAAAACCAAAGAAACCGTGGTGTGCAAGTGTTGAGAGCGTAGATGGTGTCACGCAGGTGCGAGTCGCACAGGCTTCGACGTGCAGGGGTGCGGCTTGGCCTATATATATGAGGCCATTCCTTGTGGAAAGCATTCGGTTTTCCAGGATTCTTGCTATCACCACGCAAGCTGCTCTCGCCATGCAAGTATCTTGTTTTATGCTATTTCTTTGTGTCACGCTTCTGTAGATGTATTTTTACTTGCACGGTGATACCTACGCGCCAAAAACATGCGCAACAAAACTATATTTGTGCGCCAATATTAGACTTTCACTCCTTAATGACTTATCCATTTTTTTACTTTTTTTCACAAATTTTATGAAAAGTAAACTCACTTAAGAGTTAATTATTCGACATTTTTTCAGATTCAATGGATCCTAGAAGAATTGGAACTGCTGATGAACTAGACAACAAGAGAATTGATGATATGATGAACATTGTAGGCCATGATTACTATGATATATATGACAGCACTCTTCCAGATTTGGACAAGTTCTTGAAGAAGTATCATCATAACTTTCCATAGAGCATCTACTTGCCTCTTTATGGGAATTTTCATCTGCAAGATGTAAACATTCTAGAGGCAAAGAACTATCTCCCAAATTCTTGGTTTCAGAATTACACCAACATTGCTTCCGAAAATATCTATAGTGGAGGAGCATTTATAAATTCTAGAATAGTTGAGAAGGCCTATATGATGCATCACAACCCTTGTGCACTAGATCTAAAACCTCACAAGCCCGAGATACAACCACATTTTTATCCTTCAATCTTTCGAAATTCTCATATAGATTAATCTAAAGGCTTGAAGAAGTGTTTTAGACTTCTGTCCTGGAAGAGATGTGAAGGCAACTTGGATGTGGGCATATTGGGTGCGATAAACCTGTATAGATTTTTTCGAGGATTTGAAAGGAGTTGCGATATAGGAAGTCTTCTAGGCTGGGTAGACGTATGTCTACAGGAATGATGAGTTTGTGCCAGATTTAATCAGCTATTGGAGCCTAGAAACAAATTCCTTCCATCTGAATCATGGAGAAGTAGGCATCAGTCCCTGGGATTTCCACAAGATCTTGAGGGATCCAATTCTTCGTGACATGTATGATGAATTCATCCCTCCTAAGGTAACTCAGAATGATTCAGAGAAGACTCCAGGTTTGGCTCGGGAATTACTGAAAATTTTCCACAAGCTCAAGAGTTCAAAGACATCCCTAACTCATTCTAGAAAGGATATTCATCTAGAAAAGTGGATGAGTAAGTTTCTTACCAAGAATGAGGAGAAGGATTCAAAGGAGAAGGGGCCCACCTGTACTTGTCCTACTACCTTCCCTAGAACAGAGAAGATGGGTGCTCTTGGCACATTTTGGCCGACCCTGGAGGCAAGAGAATTTCGGAAGTGGGGATATGAAGTAAATCAGAGAATCCCAAAAAAGACCCATCTGGTGGGCTTCTTAGACTTGTGGCTTAGTGTTTATCTTCTGCAAGTTAGGGATTCAAAGGGATGCGTCAGGCCTAGGACCTTCGTTTTGGCAGCCAAGTTGGCTGAGAAGAAAATGGTTGGGTTGGCTACCCCCATTTTGGAAAAGATTCAAAAGAGCTTACTCCATGTCTTTATAGGTAAGTCTCCCTTGAGAATAGTGGGACAATTCCAAGTTTTGTGGGGATTGATCGCCACTCACTTCAGGACATATAATTTATAGAATGGAGTAGAGGTTCCTGGAAGTTCCTTCAGGACATCAGTGCATGCGTTTTTTTGAATTGATCCATTAGCCCTTAAACCCTATGTTATAAAGGTGAGGATGAGCATATACAAGGAATTAAATATCTTTCCTTATGTAAACCCACCAACCGGGAGGTTTGTTGATGATGGAACCGCCGGTCTGGAATTGAGGGCATACATTCTGGCTTGCAGAGATGGTGTACTGACCACCAGGATTGACGGAGAGATTATATACGAGGCCTATGATCCCTACATATTTGCTTGCCAATTTAAGTGTCTGCATTAGACTATTATATCCCCTCTTGTTCATGTTAGGTCAGAGCAGCATCCGATGGTTTCCTGACAACTATGGTTGGTAAAATCTATAGAGAATACCGAGGCAGTGTTTGATCTACCAGTTGAAAAATCGGCAAGTAACTTGACTACATGGTATGTCGAGAACTGGATAACATCATACCCAGAAGGGGTGCTGAATCATCCGGTTTATCAGGTGGGGAAAAAGAAAAGAACTGTAGAGAAATAAACCCTTCATCATGAAGGTAATGCTTCCCCACCTAGAGCAGATTCATCAGGTTCCTCACCTAGGGATAACTCTTCGGATTCCTAAGACGGGGATGATGAGGCAAAAAATGTGGCAAAGAGGCCTCATGCCAGATATAATCCTCCTGTCAAAATTAGAAGACCAAATCCATAAATTCCTAGTTAGTTACTTTATTGGGGAAATTTAATCATCATTACTTTATAGAGTAACAATTCTTATTTTATTATCCTTTATCTATAGCTGTAGGAGCTGGAAAGAAGCTGAAGTCTAAAATTGTAGGACCCTGCTCACAGCCTTCTGGTACACACACTGAATATCTATGACCAGAGGCTATCCAGACATGGAGAAGTTTATATTGTGATGTTGAAACTGCCTGGATGGATCTATGCGAGGGGCTACAAATCCCTGGAATATGGAATCTTCGGGCTTCTATAGATATCAGTTACAAGGATAACCTCGATGAAGTGTGGGCTTACATCATAGAGCTAAAGATGCTCATATATGACACCAATAATTTCATTCCTGTCACCAAGTGGGTGAAGGAAATGATATATAGGGGCTCCATTGAGGGAACTGGTTGTTCCAGAGATGAGGAGTGGCACGATTACGTGGATCCTAAAGATGTAAGTCTCTTTCCTTATATGCTTTGTAACATGATTCTAGTTAAATATTTGTTACTTAAAGAAATTACTTTCTTCATCTTGCTGTTTGCAAAGAAAGGAACTGCTAAGGTTCCTTCACCATTGTATAGCTCTGGTGGTACTGCCTTTGGGGCTAATGAATCTCCTTACAAGCCAGGAGAGATATCTCCAGGCTAGTAAGCCATGGAGGAGGAGTTTGACATGGATTTTCATTATCCAATTACTGTATTTGTATATGATGATGTCGACACTCCTAAGAAGGCAACGAAGAAAATGCATCAGAGGAGTAAATCCACCGCTAAACATTTCATCAGTAGTGGTATGTCCTTCAGATACTCAAGAGTCTTAATCCATGAAAACATTACTCATAATTCTTGGGATTGCAGGGGTTCTTCAATTTCACATATGAAGGAGAGGAATGACCCTCCTTTGAGGATGACAGAGGGTACTGGTGAACAATCACATGTTCAGGTTGACTTGACTACTCCTAGAGAAGAGCCAATGTCTATTCCCAGTATTCCTCATACTGTTGTTGCAAGGAGAGAAGAGCCTGGATCTAGTAAATTAACAATGCTTCATTAAATGTTGAATGAAACATCAACTGACGTACATTCTATAATATTTTAGGTTCAACTCCTACACTAGAGCTTTTGGCGGCCATTGCAACTGATGCTACAATTTTATCTGAAGACGCTGTCCGGAATCAGAGGCCGCAACATGAAGGTTTCCAAGAAAACGTATCGAATGCTCCCACTAGTGAGACTAACCAGAAATCTAAGATAACATTAGATTAAATGATGGAACTTGGCACATATTCTGAATATTTTTTAGATCATGTTAAATAACCATGTAATTTAGAAGATTTTGGACATGAGTTTTATCCTTCGTCCTGATAAAATAACTTCTTATTACATCTTTTATCATGAATGGTTCAAATGTGTAGTTCCATCTGCGCAAGCTTCCAAACTACTAATTCCTGAAGGGGGTAAATACAACCCCACTATTATAGTGACACTGGATCAAGTGGAGATGAACCCAGTAGAGCTTCCTCAAACTCATCCTGAAAATCCTATTGAAGCTAGGAAAGATAGGGAGGAGCCTTCTCCTTTTATTGGTCTACCTTTGGGTAAGAGATACCAAAATTTGTGGTTGTACTTAATTTTCTAGACAACTAATCAACTTTTTTTATTCTTTGAAACTAACCAAATATTTCAATTGATCATGCAGGGCCATAAATTTTAGTGGATAGATCTGGAGGTGAAGTATTATCCTCCACCCCAACGGGAATAGAACGTGAAGAAACACAAGTCAGGGGGAAGGAGCAGAACATGGAACTTCCCTAAGTGCATTAATCTCGAATTATATTTTCCCCTGTGATAGTGATGCTATGTCAGACCCAGACGTACAAAAGGATCTCCAATTGTCACGACACAAGGCATGGCAGAACATATGGAAGATCATATCTGATGTGCCTCTGGAAGAGCTGTCATTGAAGATTCCCCGACTTTCATCCATGTTCATCATGTTGAGACTTCGCGGTTTTGGATATCAAGAAATCCATGCTGCAGTGAAAAAATTCATCTTAAGAAGGGAGAAGGAGGAGAAATACCATCATGATTTGACCAGGGTGAGGCTGTTAGCCAATATCAGCGAATTTGAGGCTATGGTGTCCCAAGCTATGGATGATCATGCTACCAAGTTGATGGAGCTAAAGCATATGATCAAGGAGAATGTTTTCCAGCAGATTCACCTTCAACAACAGTAAGATGCTGTTAATGGGGAACTTGAACAGCTTAACAATTCATTGGAAGGAGTTCAAACGAATGGTATGAAAGCCATTACATATGCTAAGAATGCACTCCATCAAGCTGAAAAGTGTGAAGCTAGTTGAGTGCATGAGATTTAAGTGGCTGTTGATGAAGCTCAAGATGCTGTAAATCAAAAGAAGATTTATGTTTACAGCCTTTTATAATTATTGGAAAAGAGAAGAGACTATAGTCTATGGATGTCCATTTAACTCTTGTGCATCAATGAATAATACATTCATCTTAAATCATTTGCGCTTGTATTCTTTTTCTACCCGCTTTAAATTGTACCTAAGAAAATGGGCATAGTAAGAATAGTTTGATTTTTTCAAGGATTATTATGAATAACCCTACAAACATTGAATCTTTTTATTTGTTCAATATTACCCAAATCATAAGAAATGTATGTTTAGCAAGCTGTAACTTTAATTTTGTTCAGAGTTCCCTTGTCTTTTGTAGGCAGTTTAAAGTCATGCATGTCAAACATAAAAATAAAGGCTAATGTTTAATTTCAAAATTTCTTTGACTGAATGGATTGAAATTGACTCAATTCTTTGATAATTTATCCCAATACATATTATATTATTCAAGTATGGAAGAAAATATGTAAACTATTACTTAATAAATTTTTAATCTGAGGAATGATATAAAAAAGGGATAAAATGAATTAGAATAATTATTTATCAAGAATAAAGTTACCACTATTTAACAAACCTGTTAGGGGGTTGAATTATATAAGGCCGCTTAACGGCATTGGATGCATAGTCAAATAATAGCATCTTTTGGATGATAAACCTGTTATATAGACTACTTATGCAAGGCCACCTAAGGGCACGTACTGCATAGTCAGGAAAAAGAACTATCAAATATTTACTTTTCTAATACTAAAAAGCTATGGGAAGTTTATAGAGATTCAAATTTTCCAAAGCATAGAGTTTTCTATATAGAGAGAGGTACTTAAATATGGAAAAGATATTTCCAAACAAGATTTTCTAATAACTGGATGAATGTCACTCCTACGAAGGTCTGACCAAAACTTAGGGAAGGAAAATATAAACCATATACTTGAATACTTTCAAATCATGAATAAGAACCTGGGACAAATATGTTAAGGATGGATATTTTTTTTTCATATCCCTACATATTTTCATTAATACAACTAAGGAAAAAAGAGGTTTTATTCCCACGAATGAAGTTAACATTATTTAACAAACCCGTTAGGGGGTTGAATTATGCAGGGAAACCTAAGGGCATTGGCTTCATAGTAAAATAATATTATCTTTTGGCTGACAAGTCTATTATGTAGACTGTTTATGCAAGGCCGCCTAAGGGAACGTGCTGTATAGTCAGGAAAAAGAAATCTCAGGTATCAGACATTTTATGACCCTAAGTCAAGGAATGTGTTATGGAGATTTGGAAGTATTCAAGGTTAGGAGTATAACACATCAAAATGGGCATTGTTCAATGCATGTAGAGATACATAGACCAATGCTAACCATAATAATATTGTGGTTGGGTCCTGAATGGAGGAGCTGGACTTCACTATGTATCCCATAATGATGGGAATCAAGTCATACATAGTTATTGAAATATAGTTTAACGTCGTTCGGGACAAAAGTATGGGAAATCTTAGTTTAGGGTCAAAGAGTTCAGACCATAATAATGAATACACAGCGTGTGTTTTCACAGGGACTTTTCATCTAGGGGACTGAAAGTGGAATTTGGGGTTAGGCCCAAAGACTTGGGGCTTGATTCTAGGGATGCTCGAATGTTCCTATGTATCCCATAAGTATGGTAATCAAGCCACATGTAGTTCTTGAAATACCCTTTGTACAGATTTGGTTCATACAAGTGAAGGGTGAAAGGGGACTTTAGTGCAATGATGGTTTGACCCAAGATAAAAGGTTCGAGCATTTCAATGTATGAACATAGTCTTTATAATATAACATTATTGGAGATCAACATCAATAATAATTCTCTCTAAGGTGAGGGTGTCAAAGAATGTTGATGATTATTGTCATGCAAGACAAAAGTTTGAATATTTTAATGTCATATAGCAAGGACATTGGTGAACCAATTTAAAAAATATTTGTTTTGGGGGAGGTTTCATGAATCAACATCATATTAGAAAAAGGTGCACCGATGTGAAGAGATTGATTTTGGGCTTGAACCTCAGAAGGTTGCCTACGTACCCAGCCTAGAAGGCAAGGATCAAAGTCTGCGTAGTTCAATTAAAGAATGAATTGGTAATCAGGTTGTTCTTTAGGAAAATGAACCAAAACAAAATGGTGTTGGGAATTATGCATGGTTAACAGCCCAGAGAGGGTGTTATGGTTGAAATTTACTCTAAGATCATGTGAGTCATACTCAGTGTGAGAAACAAGAGGTAGCAACAACCTTAACGATGCACAGTTTAATGTCATGTAGGACATTTCATGGGACTATGTTGTTTAAAGTCTTGCAATGAAGAGTATTGGTGCTGCACAGTTTAGTGTCATTTATCAGGGGTAAAATACAGTTTAACATCATGTAGGACATATTAAGGGACTTTTTTCAGTTTTTTAAATCATCTAAGAAAAATGAGCAGTACAGTTTAACGTCATGTAGAACAAATATAGGGACACAGTTTAACCTCATGTTGGACTTGAACACAGTTTTTCATCATGTTGGACAATAAGGGTGATGTACAGTTCAGCGGCCTGTAGCTAAGACGATGGGGACAATACATTTTAACGTCATGTTGGATGAAAGGGGGACTTTGTAGTTTAATGTCATGAAGTAAGGACAAAAGATGACATAGTTTAAGGTCATGTTAGATGTATTAGAGACTTTTTCACAGTTTAACATCATGTTGGATGATGGTGTGAATTGTTTAAGGTCATATGTATGGACCTACGATTGTGCAGTTTAACATCTTGCAGTGCGTAACGAACTTCTGTATAGTTTAGCATCATGTAGCCAGGACTTCACAGTTTAGCATCATGTTGGACGTAAGTGCAAATAGTTTATGGTCATATTCATGGACCGTCATTGTATTTGTATTATACAAAATACTTCTTCAGAAATATAGCATTGCTTGGAGTAGTGATGAGTTCTCCGTCCATTGAGATTAAAGAATAAGCTCCATTTGGAGTATACCTTATGTATTGAATAAGGTCCTTCCCATTTTGGCTCCAGCTTGGGAGGTTTCTTTCTTGGTATAGTTGGAGTTCTGAGAACCAACACCAATTCTTCCTGAATGAATGAACTAAGATGAACTTTTTTGTTGAAAGCTCTTGCTTTTCGATTATGATAGACTTCCAAGTGGTGCAAGGTGCACAATCGTTTATTGAGTAATCGTTCCAATTCAACCAATCACTTTTGAGATTGTTCATCTCTAGATGACTGATCAAAAATGGCTACCCTGAGTGAGGGTAATTGAACCTCAATTTGAAAGACTGCTTCTGTTCCATATAAAAATGAATATGGATTTGACCGTGTTGCAGTGTGGGTGGTGGTTCGATAAGCCCATAATCCATGAAAATTTTTATCAGGCCATGACTTTTTATCTTTATCCACCATCTTTTACAGTATATTTGAAAGAGTCTTATTGAAGGCTTCCATTTTTCCATTGGCCACAGCATGATACTGAGAGGAATGGTTGGATTTGATGTTGTATTCTTGATACAACTCCCTTACCTCGGATGAATAGAATTTAGTGTCATTGTCCATCAATATGGTATGAGGGACACCAAATCTGGTTATGAGGATAGGCTTGATGAAGCTAACAATTATTTTAGAACTGAATTCTTTGAGAGGTGTTGCCTCTGCCCATTTGGAAAAGAAGTCAGTAGCAGTAAGAATGTACTTGAACTATTTGGATGTAGCTGAAGGATAAGGTCATACTCCATCCATTCCCCATGTGGCCTATGGCCATGAGTATTTAGCTGTATGAAGCAACTCTGGGGGTTGATGAATGAAATTGGCATATACTTGGAATGAATGAAACTTCTTTGTGAAATCAACACAATCTTGTATCATTGAAGGCCAAAAGTATCTAAGCCTTCGAATTTGATCAGATAGTCTTTGTCTGGACTGATGGGTACCATCGACTCCTGCATCCACTTCTTTCATGACAACCATTGTCACTTCACCGTAAATGCATCTGAAGAGAATTCCATCAAAACAACTTCTATATAGAACTTTCTCTAGGTGACTTGGGCTATCATAAGGAGTGAAATTGACCACACATCACCAGATTTGTTCTTTCCTAGATCTATCAGGTGGAAGTGTTCCATTTTGAAAGTATTACCTGGTAGGTGTCATCCATCTCATAGTATGACCATATGGTTTAGAAATGGGACTAATTTCATTGATTTCATCTATTCTGGTTTGAACATAAGGTGAAATTGTACAGCGGTGGGAAATATTGATAATTGTCTCATCCCGATTTGGATCTGCCAGAGCTATAGCTATATTAGACAGTGCATCATCTTGGGCATTTTGTGATCACGAGTCGTAAGAAAATGGCGGTTATGAAGGAAATTCCACCATTAATTCTCTGACTTAATCATACAATGTGATTAACTCTTCTTTTTTATGGCATAATCCCCATTGACTTGTTTGATTACCGGGTCTGAATCACCTTTCACCTTTAAGTGATTCACTTGTGCTTGAAGCACTAACTCCAATCCTATGATGAGAGCTTGGTATTCTGCTCTATTATTTGTACCACCACCCAATAATGAGAAGGAATACGGTAACACTTCCTTTTCTGGAGAAATGAGCACAATTCCCAACCCAACTTTATTGAATTTAGGATCTTCCATTTTACTCCCTATTGGACTTCTGGAAGCACCATCAAAATACATTTCCCATGTTTGAAGACTATCTTGAATAAATAAGACTTCCCCATCAGGAAGTTCAATATCTAAAGATGTATCTTCTACTGAAGGGTGTTCAGTAAGAAAATCAGCTAGATCATGGCCCTTTATTGCCTTTTGAGACACATATTGGATATCAAATTGCTGGAAAATAACTGCCAACCTTGATAGACGTCCTGTAAGCATTGAAAGACTAAGGATTAATTTGAGCGGGTTATTTTGAGATACCAATTGGACCTCGTGATGTTGTAGGTAGTGTCTCAACTTCTGAACTGCAAAGATTAATGCTATGCATCAATTTTCAATACATGAATATCAGGTTTCAGATTTAAGCATAGTTTGACTGAGATAGTAATGGCTATTTTAATTCCCAACATCATTCTTTTGGGCAAGGAAGGCTCCCAGTGATCACTCTAAGGCTGTCACATAATGAATAAGTAGTCTTCCTTCAACAAGAGGCATTAATAACGGTGGACTCAAGATATATTTCTTGAGAATATTGAATGCTTCTTTACATTCTTCAGTTCACTGGTAAGTGACTCCATTCGTCATCAATTTGGTGAGGGGTAGACTTTTGCCTGCCAAATTGGTGATGAAAAGATGAATATAGGCCAAGTTTCCTTGAAGTCCTCTCAATTATTTCAAATTCCGAGGAGGTGACATACCAAGGATTGACTTTTTCTTCTCAAGATCGACTTCGATACCATGATGGCGTACAACAAAGACGAGAAATTTTCCCGAGGTTACCCCAAAAGAACATTTTAAGTGGTTCATATTCAAATTATGTTGCCTAAGTTTATGGAATATGACTTCCAAATCAGACAAGTGATTAGAACGTTGTTTGGATTTAACCACCAAATCATCCACATAACAATAAAGAAACTTCCATAAAATGGGTTTGATTATACGATGATGACAGGCTGATATATTGTGACTGTATTCTTTAGGCCAAAGGGAATTTCCCTATAGGAAAACACACCATGAGGTGCTCTGAAAGATGTAGATTCTTCATCTTCTGGAGCCATTCAGATTTTATTATATCCAGAATGTGCATCCATGAAGGAAAGTGCTTCATACCCAGATATTGCATCAATTAAGAGTTCTATAATCCGAACTGGAAAATCATCCTTAGGATAATGTCAATTACGATCTCTGAAATCAATGAAAACTATAATTTACCCATTCCTCTTTTTCATTGGGACAATATTAGCCAACTACTTGGGATATTGAACTTCTCTGACAAAGTTATCTTTGATAAGATTATCCACTTCATCCTCAATTTTAGAATCATAGGTTGTCTGTGTTCTTCTAGCGGCTTTCTTAAATCCTTGATGTTCTTCTGGCATAACCAAATGATGAGTAGAAACACCAGGATCAAGCCCTGGAATCCCTGTATAGTTCCAAGCAAATATATCTCAATTTTCTATAAAAATGAAACATACATCTATTTCTCTTCAAGAGTCATGGACACAATAATTAGAGTGGGGCGTGGATCTTTTTTTGTACCCAGATTTATTTCTCTGAGTTCATCCAGAGTGGTAGGGATACCCTCTTCAAATGCTGGAGTAGCATACTTGAGATCTTCCTCTTCGTCTTCAACCTGGGTTATTTATTATGTTTCTAATTTCATAGTAGATGATGAAGAAGAATTTTCTTGATCAGAAGAGATGTTAAAATTTGACCATCTTAAAGAAGAAGCTTCTATTTATAACCGGATTGATGATGAAGGGTCTTCCTTGGGTAATAAAGAGGAGATGATGGATTGAGAATCAACATCATCATTCACCTCTGACATTTCTATAACTTCATCAGGACCGATTGGTGAAGTATAGACTTGCTGGATTTCAGCAGATGAAATGAAGACATCTCCATTTGAGCTTTCATCATTGCTTGGGGAATCACCGATTTCTCCCATGATGTCTGGCTTGATTGTTGTAATTGACATTATGGAGGTTTCTATAAGAGTACTTGGATTTGGGTCTATCCTGTCAATATGACCGATAGGCAACACGTAATATGTACTCACATGTGTGAATGGGTTTACTAGAATCTTTTACAACCCATATAGAGCCTTAACTTTGGTAACCTACCTTGTTGTGGATTTCTACTTTCCCTTCTTGTGATAGAATTCCACCTCAATGTATTGAGATTCACATGTCTTGAACGGGGCTTTATCGTCATACACTGTCCCAATTTGACCATCGAAACAATATTTGAGAAATTGATGGTATGATGAAGGGATATCCGCCAGTTGATGTAGCCTGTGTCTTCCAAGAAAGATGTTGAAGGCTGAGTCGTGATCAACAACCATGAAATCATAATTGGATACAAGATCTCAAAACTGAGTTCTGAGTGTAATATCACCCAGTGGTTCTTGTTCATTTTTGTCATATCATTGTAATATGAAAGTAGAAGGAGATAAATAAGATTTTGTGTGGCCCAATCGATGAAATGTACGAATGGGGATGAGGTTGACTCCTGAACCATTATCAATAAAATCTCTTCAGGCGTCTACACCATTGAACTTTCCAGAAAAGTACAAAGGTCTAATATGCCCATGCATGACATCATCTTCATCTTAATATGTGAAGGATATCACTAAATGTAATTCTATAGGACTATTCTCAACATGGTAGACTTCAGCCGCAAAAATTTCAGTTTCGAAATCCTGAGGACTTGATAAAGCCTCGATGAGTGCCTTCCGAAGATCCTTTGATAGATTCAAGGCATCCAGAATTGACAACATGGCTTGTATTTGCGCCAAATGTTTCAAGACATCATATTTTTGATCCAAAGGTCTTCGTTTCCCAACAGGAACATGTGGTTTCGCAGGTGACTTAGAAGTTGATGCTTTGGAAGTACATGCATCTTGTATTTGGGTAGGAGTTTTCAATACTCATGGATTTAGAATATTAGAGTGAATAGGTTTATTTAATTTCTGAGATGAATAAGGTGGAACCTCTAACCGATCCTCTAGAATAATTGTGCCATGACTGAATCAGCTACTGGTGGAAGAATTTTCTTATTCTTGTTGAGCACGATGAAGGGATGTTCCATGAGTTTCTACTACATATACAGTTCTAGCATGGTTAGGATTATAATAGTGGCTTCTGGGAAATCCACATCTTCCTCTATATCACAGACCTCTCGAAATTTCTCTAATTCCTTTGTTTGATACATGGAACTAAGGCTCATCAAAATCAAAACTATGGATGGCATATGGATTTGTTTTGTGAATCATGTTAACAGAACCAAAGATCAATTCTTCTTCTAAGGATTACTTTTCCTAAATAGCCAATTTAGGTTGTGCCTTTTGGTGGGACAGTGCCCGCTGTGCCATTTAGTGGGGTGGTGCCCGTTGCTTTGAAGTAGATGGCATAAAATCTGCCATAGTCAAAGACAACATGGGATTTGACAAGATCTCATCTTCTTCAGATTGTTCCTATTTCTTTGAATTATGTCGTTTCATTGAGGATTTTCCCTCTGATGAAGAGAGTTTTGTCGTGGCATTCATAGCAGAAGACACAACTAGTTTCTTCAACTGAATTTGAAAAATAGCATGAGTTAGTTTGATCATTTTTCTAACCATCCAATAATCATATTTTGGCACATTTTTGTTTTTGACTTCTACCCACATGCCTTCTTCCTTTGGATTTGTAGCAGTAACACATGCTACCTGAGTTGAAAATATTTTCAGTTTGACTTGTCCCGAGTCCACAGTCTTTTGTAAGAGGTCTTTGAAGACAAAACACTCTTGAATGGGATACCCCAACATCGGATGAAATGGGAAATAATTGGGATGGTCTTCATCTCCTTACTTATTTGTCCTTTTGGGTATTTTCCATTGAACCAAATTATTTTCTAGAGGTGAAATAAAATAACCAGGAACTTGTTCATTTCTGAAAGAATAAACTTTTCTCCTCAAATCCTCAAATTGTATCCATCTTTAATCTATTTGATCATCTTGACGAAATGACCTCTGTTGTTGACACTCACAAGGTGGAGCCCTTCGATAAGATGAAGGTTTGAAGTAGAAGTAGGTACAAGTGCTTGTTTAAGCGTAATTGTACCAGTCTTTGCTTTACCAATTCTCCTTCCTGGAGCTGATGGAATTACCCAAGCATTATCCTTAGTCTTCATAAGAGAGTCTTCAATCTGCTGAGCGATCTAAGTAAGGTCTCGAAACCCTCCTGTGTATTTCACAGGGATCAATGGTGTACATTATTCAGCACGCTGATTTACCACACAGATTGGCAACAACTGTTCTTGAGGGAGTGCTAAGATCAATGAATATATTAATCCCCTCCTGTGAGCAATGAAATCTGAAACCCTTTCATTATCCCTTTTCATACAGTTTTTAAGATCAAAAAGTGTTGTCTTTGGAAAGGTTTAGATGAATTAAAGAAGGTATTGTTGACGGAGATCCTCCCACAAGGTAATTGACCGGGATTGAAAGCTTGTATACCGGACAAAAGCAATCCCTTGTAAGGACTATACAAAACACCTGAGATTAAATACTTCTTGTTGCTGAGCGGTTCCCATCATCGTATCACAATGAGAAATAAAATGTGTTAAGTGTTTCTATGGGTCTCCCAAACCACTATAGATTGGGAATGTGGTATTTGCAATATTTGATGGGGGAGGAATTGCATCAACCCATTTAGGGTAACCTATATTTTCTAGTTTAATTTGATCTATTTTTCCCTCTATATCTTATAACAAAGTTGTTAATGACTAAATGGTAGTTATTAACTTTTGAGAAAAATATGGTTGAGCTTGGACAAGAGCAGGTGAAACCACTGGATCTTGGATAGTTGTCGTGGATGGTACTGCAACTAATGGTAACACCACCGATTGTTGTTGTGCATGACCCATACGACTAGAACTATGAGGGTGTACTGATAGAGGAGGTTATTCTTGATCCATCTTAGTAACCGCAACAAATTCCTTTGGCTGACTAACTCTGGAACAATTAGGAGGAAGACTACCTTGAAGTAGTTCTGCATTCAACCTTCTTAATTCCTTCATTTCCTCCTCCAATTGTGCAAATCTTTGATCTAGTGAGAGATATTGGACTTCTCTAGAGGAATTATGGGACGTAACCAAATTATTTTCTTTCCCCTTGTTGAATCCCTTTTGAAGAGGGGGAAGTGCATTACTTGAAAGAATACCTAGATTCTGGGTAAGCCTTTGGTTTCATGTACACACACCTTATTCATTTGCCTCTACGTCCACAACCTCTTGAGCATGCACTTCTTCATCTAATCCCTCTCAGTGAGCCTCATCTGGGAGATCAGAAACAATAGTATTGATGAAATTAATTGATAAATAACACATTTCATCCCTTCTATCAGCATTTTTGTAATATTTTCTTCTTTAATGCCTGGATGAGACATTTCCTTTTGTTGATTAGATCCCTCAGGAACTTCTTGATGAACCATAATTTGGAGGGAATCTCCTGATAATTTGGCTCTTAAATCCTCTTGGTACTTCTTACCTAATAAAGAGAAGACTGAATTTATCTGAGGAAGAGATTAAGGATTTGAAAAAGTCCCCAGTCTTGTTGACTGGGGCTGTTCCTGCTGTTCCTGATCGACTCTTTGAATCCTATTTGTCGATTCTGAGGGTTGGGAGAAAAGAGTCCCTATTCTGGCAAGCTGGGGTGGTTCTTGAGCTGCTATATCTGAGACATTCTTAAAATCTCTCTTGATCTTACTTACTTTATTCTGAAAGTTGGCTGGATGCATCAATCAACATCCACTCAAATCACCGAGTTCAAATGAACGTTGGATGATTTCTGACACTTCTGTCACTTGATGATGTGCACTCTCTAAACGAGAAGCATGTTCGATATTCTCATTTTACTGATACAAGAGTAATTTGACAAATTGTTCTGTGTGTTCCTGATTTTGAGATGAACTACTTGAGGCATGTTCTTGAGAGAGCCTTTGATTACCAAAAAAATTCAATTGGTTGTGGCCGACCATGGGAAATAACATTGCATAAGACCATTTTCGGAGGGCTTTGTTGGGTGGAGAGTACAGTGAAATGTAGTGCTCTATGGACACCCCATCCCTTGATATGAATACCAGATTGGGCATTTACAATTAAATGGAACAATCGTCTTAGTGCGCCAAGGAATGAACGCTGTAGGGATCTCTGCTACTTTCCAGCCTTTGGATATCGAGAAACTGAGAGAGATGCCAAGTCAATTGGGTATTGTAACCCTTATATTATCTTGACATGATTTTCATATTCATCATAAGATAATATTTTGTTTTTTAATTGACAAAGAGTTTTCCACATGTTGAGACAAATATATTTAATATAATCTTCCGTCAACATCTTTGGAATGTCATACTAAGAGTCGGACAAAGGCGAAAACATGACTGGCACTTCACCACTAGCTAGTTGTTTTCTCATATTTAGCACTTCCACTTTATCATTCAATAAAGATTCTTCTACCTGTTTAGAGAAAAGTTGGTGCTTCTTTGTTGCTTCAATAGATTCAACAATTTTGGTAGATAATCCATTTACCAAATTTGAAGATGCATGACTCAGGGGTGGTTCAGAGAATGAACTACACCCCGAGCTATCTTCTGATTGAGAAAGTATTTCACTTGTTAATGGTAAAGCATCAAAAATGACTGGCTTCACATTTGAAAGTGCCTCAAGATAAGAGGGATTTCTCATCACTACATTGTCCATTGAAGAATTTTCCAGGAAATTCAAATTATTACTGCGGAGATGACTTTCACATATAAATTCATCATTATGGGGAGGACCACCATGGTGGGTTACAACAAAAGATGAAACCAATTTCTCCTTAGTCTTCTTGCCACACTGGGGGTTATCATGGCTCTCATCTGAAGATGATACTTTTAGATCGACCAAACTATCATGAAGCATGACTTTATGAGGAAGTGTATAATGCAGACCTTCGGAATTAATGTTCTGACTATTGGGAACTGAGAGAGTATAATATTGATTTGTAACAGATAATTCTATTAGTGCATCAAGAGCTCTAGCATCGAGCAAGGCCTTGTAACAGATTGACTCTTGATTTCTTGACTGTGCTGGACGAGTCTTTTTCTTAGACGCCTTCTTACTCACTTTAGGAACCCCTTTTTGAAAAAAGTGGTTATTATGGGAATGTGAATGTTCCTGATCATTAGAAATAGTCAGGTTAGGCTGATTATCTCCACTCAAATCAAGTGTATGTGCCTGACTTGGTTGTCCGTATGACATGGGTGAGTATACCCCACAACCTTCTTGGACTGGAACAGAGGTGTGTGTCTGTTCCGGAGTGAACTGTTGATGTGTCACTCCACTGGTTGGGATAGATTTTCATTTCCTTCCCTGTGATGCTGCTGAAGCTGTTATAATATTCTGACAGGCATCCAGAATATGAGCAGGGATTTGCTTCTGCTCCTTCACCATTTCTAGAATGTGTTTGTTGACGTCAGCTGCCGGAACATGAATATCTGTCCATTCTGTGAATGGAGTAGGTGTGTGTTCCTACTCCTATCCTCTTTTTCATGTCAGTTAATTCTGACAGTACTCATGTGTGGTGTATAGAGTTGAGTCTGCCTCCTGTTTTTCATCGAAGCTTTTCGACTGACTTCTCCGGGTGCTACCAAATGAGACTGTTAGTAGGAATGATCAATACTATAAGGTGTATGTGCCTACTTGTTGCACTCCGCTGAACATGGTTGACGAACTTCGTTCAATACTGGCAGACGAGACTGCTGACAGGATTTATGAGTGTAAGCAGGTGTATGTGCATGTTTACCAGTCATCAACACATTGGGTTGGCGGGCTTCATCGTATGTAGTCAGAAGAATATGATGACTAGCTGGTGATTTATAAATAGGTAAATGTTCGTGTATATAATACTATGTTGTAATTTCCAGGCGGGAATGGCATTCTACATCCAGACGAGTCTTCTGGATAGCGGAATTAAAACGGACGGGTGTGTGTGCCCACTTGTTGCTTTCCACCAAGTTAGGTTGGTGGACTTCTCCGGAAATGGCAGAGATAAGAACCTGGTCAATGTTGACCCGTATTCACCTCTGGTGTTTCTTCTTTCCTACTCGGGTCCGAGGAACCTAAGATGAATGCCTAGAGACGACACCCTCATCATGTTGAGGGTGCACTATCGCACGAGTATGGCGGCGATTATCAGTGGGAGCCCTCGGGAAGGACTCACTTTTCCTAGAATTAATTCCTTTAGTGACCATATCATTCACCTTCCTAGAATATGTGAGGGAATGGTGATTGCGTTCTAAAGCTAATGACCCAAATCGATTGGAAACAATGGTTGGAACCACCTTCTTCTTGATCACTGGTCATCGCTGTCTGGACAACCAGGGTGAATTATTGACATGGAGGGCTTGTCAAGTAGCCTCCAGAGTCAGAATGATATTGTGTCAATGGTATTACTTAACCAGTGCATTTGATACTCAGTGTTGAAGATGCTGAGTAGGTGATGTCATCCTCAGAGCTGATGACGATCCAGTAAGAGTAGCAGCAGATGCATTCACAGTAGAGGCATTCACAAGTGTGAAGTTAAGAGAAGCGATTTCTGTAACACAGAAGATCTTGGAAAAGAGTACCTATTTGATATAACATAAATAATCAAGTTATGTTCTACCACTACATCTTTTGGATGATAAAATATGTTATTGATTGTTTTTTTTTCTATCATTGAGCTTAAATAGGGGCCTATCAAATAAGTAAGACATCAATTTAACTTGGTTAAGGATACATGTTGGGTTCACCAATTTTTTTTTGTTTCCTCTGGAAATGGGGAATGACCTTGTTTGTTTAAGGTTCAAACATTCTAAGCGGTTTCTAATGGGTTTGTTTGTAGAACCGGAAACATCCAACGAATCTATATCAATTTGGACCTACATTCCAAAGGTAGGTGCTCATTAGTTATGAACCGATGAGGCTTAAGAATTTGCATTGGTCGAGAGGATGGGAGGTCGGTCTCATCACACCTTTTTTAGGGGAATTATTGTCTACTCCAGGACTCTCTTTATAGATTTAGGTTTTTTTCGTGAATCTTTATTACTTTACCATGTATGAAAATGAGATTTCCTTTAGATCTGACAATCAATGATTAATATGTAGAATATTTAGAGAATCTTTTATATGTATTCTAGGTTCTTCATTGATAGAGAATCATATGTATTTGATAGAGACTCTTAGTCAATGGTATCCTTTAATACATTGTATAAATATTTCTTGGTTATTATGAGAACCATACTGGTTTTAAAGCCACTCAGCAGGGCACTTTATGTTTATTGTTGTTTAGAAGGACATTGATTATTTCATAGTTGGGATCATACCCACAGATGGGCTACCTGCGTATCCTTGTTTAGAAAAGGAATCAGAACCCACATAGTTCGAGTAATGAAGTATGAGATTTATGTATGATTGATGTCTTAAAGAAAAATTTCATAATTACTTTTACGCTCTAAGCTCATGCGAGTCATGCTCGATGTGAGAAACAAGATGTATTGGTAAAACATGACAATTGTGCCATGAAAGATGCAAGAATAAGAAATGATGTGGGGCTTATGTATGTATGAATGCCCAAGATATATGTGATTTACTTCAGGGAATAAACCTAGGAACAAGGTCCATAAAGGTATATGTGCTTTATGGAAATTTGAATACTTAACTTAGGACTGCATCCCTATAAGGATGCCCAAATTAGAGAGGACTTATGACTGGGGATTTTTCCTGAGAAGGAGTTCAGTTTAAAGGAAATTGAGAACTGGGGCTTATTCCAGAGAAGGAGGCCTAGGTTAAAGGGAATTATGTCTAGGGCTTATTCCTAAGAAGGAGGCCCAGGTTAAAGGAAATTGGAATCTGGGGCTTATTCATAAGAAAGAGGCCCAGGTTAAAGGAAATTAGAATTTGGAGCTTACTCTTAAGGGGGATGCCCATATTTGGGAACCTGGGTGGGTGATTACTCATGAAAAGGAGGCCCATGTTAGGGGAATTATGACTGGGGATTACTCCTAAAAAGGAGGCCCAGGTTAAGGAGCCTTCTCATCTTAAAGGATGAGGTTAAAATGAATAAAATCTCTCACCTTAGTGACATGAAAATATGTAGATCACTAGGTTTTGAGAGATGTTCCCCATAATTCTTTTCAGATAGGGAAACCATCAAAGGAACCATGCTATAAATGGTTTTGAAGATGGTTCTGAAGGTTAAATCTTGAAGAGGAGAGGTGGATTTGAAGAAAGCAAGTGAATAGTCAGGATGAGCACCCAAAAAGGAAAGAGGCGCGCAAGTCCTGTGTGGGCACGCAAGTCATGCGTGGTCGTGCAAGTATACTTGCACAACACATGGGTACTTGCATGACAGTCAACCCTTAGGGTAATACTTGGGCGATACATGGCTGAAGCTCTTATTATTATCCCTAAAGGCTTCAAAAAAGGTGGCACACAAGTTTTGTTGAAGGGATAAGGTGGCGCGCAAGTGTGGCCATTTCCCTTAGGGCAGGCCACTTAGGCGCGCAAGTGTTGATGAGTTTCAACACTTAGTACTTGTTTCCCTTGTTTAGATCATCAATTCTCGGTAAGAAATTACCTTAGAAGTGACTGTAAGACATCAAGCAGAGACTAGGGTGACCAGAGCTTAAATATGACCTTTGGTATTTTTTTCTTCCTTGAAATTGGGGGACCACAAGGGGTATTTATTTTCCAGGGAAGACATTGGGTGAAAATCAAAGAGGGCGCGCAGGTACCCATTTCAAACGTATTGGAACTTGCGCGGTCCATGCATAAGCAAGTCCTTGTTCATGCCATTGTCAATTTTTTATGTTTCTTCAAAGGATGAATCACTTCGGACTAAGGTATTTCTCTTTTTCAGTCATTAGAGTCTGTGACGGAAAGGAGCGTCAACATTCACATAATGATTGTGGAAATGTCCTAAATAAATTTTGTACATGGATCATCTTTACGCATGCTCGGCACTCGACCAGTTCCATCGAGCACTGTGGTTTAGTATGCCCAATCATTCTTCACAGGTAGGACCTAACATGGAAACAATAATAATGGTTTTGACTACTGGTATCTCCTTGAGAAAGCTCCATACGACACATCTTTCTTATGGTCAAGATAGTACCCGATCCCGGTGTTGAACCACCCTGTCTCTCAACCCCTGATTCCCATAGGTTGTTCTTAGTAATCAGAGCCTTATTCATAATAGAAGAGACATAAAGAAACCTAAATGCATTCACTTGTGATCAGATTTCAAACTTGAGACCATCTTTGAATCATCATGCTTTCGATAATTACCCCCCTTAGAAGAGGTTCGAATCGTGGAATATTAGTGAACTAGGAAGAATAGTCCATAAATGACAATGTACCCTGCTCCAGGTGTATAAAATACTTGGCTCTATCATTCCACATTATATTAGGAATATAATAATAATATAAGGCCACCTGAAAGACTTCCTATGTCATATCTGGATGACTCTATACCTAACTGATAAAATCCCCCAATTTCTTGGTATAACTAGACAATACATACGCCGTGAGGTTTAACCTCATCTCGAGAGGCATGTCAAGATCCTCAAAGATTGTCATCACTGATTCTAGCAATGATTTCACAACCACTGGTCTGCCATACCCTTAAAATTTAGGCGGATTTTGCTGCTAAAAGATACACGTCTGCTCTTCCATATATGTGGCCATCTGAGGTGCTCCTGGAAATGTCTGAATGAACCTCCAAATACTTCACGAAACTATACATCTGCACCTACGTCCATTATAGTGGCTAGTGTCACTGCTGGCACAACTGGAGGATCCATTGGTATCACATGTCCCACAATTTATATTATGTGATCATCACCACTCCCCTGGCGTATAACTCGTGATTTTTATGGAGGCATGACTCTACAAGGTCAAGATCATGACATAATTCAAACTCATTGTTAATTATTTTCACACAAGAGTTCCAAAAAATATTTATAGAATATTAATATTTGATAAAAAGGACTACATTTCATATAGACAGTATACAAGGAGTGTACCCTTATTTTTTCACATGGTTGTGTTCTACGTTTGGCATGGGTCTGCATCAACCCAAGGAACACAACATGTTCTACACACACAATGTGTACACGGGCCTACCCCCCATTCCATCTACTCCCTCATAGACAGGTTCACACGGGGTCTGGAGGGTAGGCATCACGATGTGTACTGAGAGAACATATCGTGTTCTTGACCATAACTCTACAGATTTTGTTTCCACTCACATGACCTGTTACACAGTCAGTTACTACAAGACATGTACATGCGAAACACAGTATGTACATATTAAAAAATGTAACAAATTCTTCCCTAAATATGAAGATAACATGGAATGTTATGAAAAACTACACATCGTGTATACTAGGTTTTTCAGGGTGAAACATCCATATTGCACAAAAAATCCATGTTCATCAAAAAAACTAACTAGTGGGATGCCGAATTCTGATTCGTGAGGGCCCATACTACCCGTGATCCATATTTTGTCACCCAAGATAAGCATATCATAGAATAATTTTTTACAAAAGGCTAAATCATGATCCACCGAATTCTGATCCATATTGGCCAATAAATCACATGTTAATGGATTAAAACCACCATCTAATACCACATTGTAACTTCTCGGATCCAAATACCCCTAAAAGGTTATTCGTACGCTGTTGGACACATTGCCCCAAGAACATTGCCCTAAACACCAGAGGCTTCCGATTAACAGCATGTGGATAAGGTGTGATAGTGGGGAAATTATGCCCTTATTGATAGAGTATAACACAACTGAATAAATAATAACAATATTGGAAGAAGTAAACACCATGATACTGAAGAAAATAACTATATATTGAATCATAATTAAAACCAGAAGGAACATGATATCCAAATGATGTAGCAAGTGACATGTTCTACAAAACAACGAAAATAGGATTCACTAAAATCAAGTACAATACAATAATAATGTACGGTAAAAAAATGAAACTCAATAGCATCAGAAGCCTTAGATTGGTCCCATGGTCTTTTAATCCAAAGAAGAAATCAAGTACCACTATTATGAGATTTCCCCTATCGACACTTACATCAATATATTATTCTTGGGCTGAAAAAATGACCAAAATTAGGTGTGAGAAATTAATCCCTGATGGAAAAAACCTATGTATGGTTCCAATCATTCGGTGTGTGTGAAACCGTAGTGTACAATAGTAAACTTTAGTGAAATATAAGGTACTCAAATGTCACCAATCATAAAAGTGATGGCATTCAGTTACATTTATTTCATATTTTTTAATCAATAAAATTCATTTAATTATATAAGTATTGGGGTTTTTCCTATGCCCTTCAATCCCCTATATAATGTAAACACAATAGATACATTAGTAGGCTATCAAATTACAAGTAGTGGTGACAGATTCTATGCTTGTACTTTGTCTAGACAGACATATCATTAGTCATTCCATTTTAATATTCCTCAAGGCCAATCCTGATGTATATGCATTTCAGCATATTCAAAATTAAAATAACCCCCCTTTTCAACATTTCATCATATTAATTATAGGAATAATCCTGGTGTATAAGCATTTTAGTATGTATCAATGGAAATCCCAGTGTATCATCGTTTCAGTATTTATCAAGGCCATGCCCGATGTATCTGCATTTCAGCATGTATTCGGACCATGCCCGGTGTATCAACATTTCTTAATAGTAAAAAACACTTGTAAATGATACTATTAAATGGTTTACATTAATCAAATCACATGGTAACATATTATTTATCAAGAAACATATGAAATTTAAACAATATCCTGGCCTTATCATTTAATAACTCATGTTGGAAAATTATATAACAAGACTAACATGTGAATTAAATATTCAAAAATAATTCAAAAAAAATTCACATGAATTTTTTTAATTAAACAATTTAATTTTAAATAACACTTCAATGAAGAACAAGGAACTCCCATTGACATCCTAAGACAAACTTCAAACAATGGTCATCCATTGGAAAATACACCCATGGGGTGGCCCTTAATCAAACCATAAAAGCTCACGTGTACTTCAATTAATTTATCTGATCCCCAAATGTAATTATGTATTGATGTAGTTCCAATTATCAATCAAGATATTACCTAAACATGGGTTCCCTGATCTCCAAATCATATATTCAACTTGACATTTAACAATTATCATGAGACCACATACCTCATCGTAGTATGACTATCCTTGTCCAGCCTAGACTTATATTTCAAGCTAGAATGATAAAGATCGATCCGAAAAGGATATTCAATCACCCATAAAAATCTTCTTTGAGAATATAAATTACTATGAATGGATAAAGAGTAATCAAGAACTCTTTAATTGGGTTCAAACAAGACAAAAATAGATTAAAATAGAGTTTGGATAATCCACCGGAAAGAGGCTGAGGTTTCGGCACTCCTCTTGCATTCCCCATGTGAGCCCGCTGTCCAAACTACTGAATGAAGAGTGTACTATCCATCTTAAGAGAAAAACACAAATACAAGTCTTGTAAGTCCATATACATGGCTTGTAAATTATTTTTCTATTCATTTGGAAGCCGTTTTCCACTGTTTTACTTTCCAGGACTTTCCCATTAACTACACAGTGTGTACCAGGAAGTACATACCATGTGGTTGGATTTTACTATTTTCCATATAGAAAATCAGACCCACATGTATTCCCTTCATTCATGGACATACAAAAAAGAGTGTACTATGTAGTACACATTATGCAACCCCAAATTCTTGTATATTTACTAAATTTCCCATGTTTCTTTTAAAAAATCAATGGAAAAAAGAAGAAACCATAACTCAAAGGAAGAACTGGGTTCTTACATAAACCATGGGTATTAGGAAATTTCCCAAGGATATACACATGGTACAATAAATATTGTGGGTATAGGAGAATACCGACGACTCAATATCCCAAAATTCATGAAACTATTTGTATAACCTATACAAATGTTTACATGGCCCATACCCATGGTTTCAAAGTAATGGTATAGGGAAGTTTTACTGTATACACAAATTATGTTGCATAATTCTTCATAAACTAGTGAAATATAAGCATAACATATGTGAGCTCATGCCCCCAGTAAGGGTAATAATAAACATTAAAAGTTGAATCTCATTAGTAACCATAACATGAGATTAAGGGTGTGATGACATAATAAAATTTACTGAGAATAACATAAGATAATTCGAACCCATTAATATATGGATTATCAATCATTAAAAATGGGAAAAACATGTTAAAAATTCAACAATCATAAGAATCAATAATATTGAGCCCTGTAAATTTTTACTGGATAAAACGAAACATTAAAAACCCATAACAAACATAAATTTAGTTTTTTTATCTACACTAGTGCAGAATTTATTTACGATGGGTATTTCTTATTTTTTACATCATATTTTGGGTGACATTATTACAGAATATTTTATAAATATTGTTTTTTATGGATGTTATTTTAAAACTAATATAAAAACCAATAATCCAAAGTGTTTTTCTCATTGGTTCATCCAAAATTGAAGTAAAAAATGCTTAGGAGTCGTGATTTATTATGGATTTTTAAAAATAAATGACATTTCATCTACCTTTTTACATCTATTTTTGAATAACAAACATAATAAAATGTTCCTTCGAAGAGTTTATCACGTCATTTATGTTAATAATTGACGTTATAAACCCATCTACCAAGCATTTTTCACATCGACTAAAAAATAACCGACATGAAAACATATATACTACATCAATTATTAAATAACCAACAAAAAAACCTATTTCATTCCATTTATTATGTCGGATATCAAATAAATGGCGTAAAAAAACATTTTCATTCCATTTATTATGTCAGTTATGAAATAACTGATGTAAAAACCCATTTCCTTGAATTTGTAATGTCGGTTTTCAAATAACTGACCATAAAACCTAGAAGCATTATTTTTTGAAATCAGTTATAAAATAATCGATGTAAACCCCAATTTTTTTTCAATAAAACTCTTCAACCACAACTATTCTCTACAAAAGAAAACCCAAAACATACCAAAAAAAGAATAAAACTAGACCTAAAAAATACAAAAAATTATTCACACCACCGAACAACCCTCCCACACCCATGGAACCCTACACCCACCCCACTGCACACCCCCTCACCACTGGACACCCCCATCCTTCTCGACAACCCCCACCCTCTAGGACACCCTCCCACTCCCATGGACACTGAGGACACCCCCCCCCCATCCCATGGACAGCCCTACCAACCTCCTAAATACCCTCCTACCCCCATGAACACCCTGGAAACTCTTATACCACGTTGTACATCCCCACTCCCCTAGACACCCCCACCCCATATGACAGCCCCACACCCCTGGACACCCCCCTAGACAAACCTCCTCCGTCCTCGACGGCCCCACAATAATTGACACACTCCCACCCCCATGGACACCACAGACACCCCCTCCCCACGCCCCTAGACAACCCGCACACACCCCTAGAACCCCCCCCCCCCCCCACAGGACACCCCCACACCCCTCGATACCCTATGAACACCCCCCCCCCCCAACGACCCCTCCTGAACAAAATTTACTCCCTTGGACAGCCCTTCACCCTCCTGCACACCCTCCCACCCCCATGGACACACTGGACAACCCCCACCTCACTAGAAAGCCCTTCCACACCCCTAGAACACCCAACCCCACTGGATAGCCCCCCACCAGACCCCCCCCCCACACACACAGTCACCCCTTAAAACCCCCTGGACAGCCCCAACCCGGCTAGATAGCCCTCACCGTCCTGGACACACTCCCAACCCCATGAACACCATTGACACCCACACCCCACTAAAAAACCCTCCCACACCCTGGGAAATCCCCCACCCCCTAGATAGTCCCACTCCTTTGGACAACCCTCCACCATCCTGGACACCCTCCCACCACCAAGGACACCCTGGACTCTCTGACCCCACTAGACAGCCCTCCCAGTCCCATGGAAACCCCCACCACACTAGAAAGCCCCCACCCCTCCTGGACAACCCTCACTCCCCTGGACAACCCTCTCAAACTCTTGGACACACTCCCACCCCAATTGACACCCTAGACACCCACACAACCCTGGAAACCATCACCCCACTAGACAACCCCCAACAACCCTCAACACCCCTGACTAGCCCCCACCCTACTAGACACCCCCGCCCTCTGGGACACCCTTCCACCCCTAGGGACACCCCAAACACCATCCCACCCCACTGGAAAACCCTCCCACACCCCTAAACCCCCCCGCCCATCCCACTACCCCCACCTCTGGATACCCTCTGGACACCCCCCCCGGATAGACACACACCCCCTGGACAGCCCTCCACCCTCGTGGACTCCCTCCCACCAGCATGGACACCATAGACACCCCCACCGCACTAGACAACCCTCCCACACGCCTAGAAATCCACCCCCACCACACTATACATCCCCACCCACCACACCCTTTGGATATCCCCCAATCCCTTAGACAACCCTCCCACCCTCTTGGACACCCTCCCACCCCCATGGACACCCTAGAACCCCTGGACAGCCCCCACACCCCTCGAAACCCCCACCGCCACTAGAAACCCTCTCAACAAACCTGTACACCCCTCAGACATCCTACACCCTGATGGGCGTCCCCCACTCTCCTAGACACCCTACCGCCCCCATGGACACCCCAGACACCCCACCCCACTTTACAACCCTCCCACACCCCTGGACCCCCCTTCCACAACTCAGACCCCCACCCCCCAGATACCCCCCAAAAAGTCCCCCCCCCCCACACCTCCTGGACATCCACCACTCCCCTGGACAACCCTCCACCCTTTTGGACGCCCTCCCACCCCCATGGACACCATGGACACCCCCACCCAACAAGAAATCCGTCCCAAACCCCTGGAAACTTCCCCACCCCACTGGGCAGCACCCACCACCCCCAATCTCTTAGATAGACCCACATCCCTAGACATCCTTCCACCCTCGTGGACACCCACCAAACCCCATGGACAGCCTAGACACACCCCATACCTCTGAACAACCCCTCACTCCACGGGAAACACCCCCACACACTAGAAACCCCCTCCCCCTCGCACCCCTAGACACCCTCCCACCCCCATGGACACCCTGAACACCCCTACCCCACTAGACATCCCTCCCACACCCATGGACCCCCCACCACACTAGATAGCCCCCCTCCTGGATAGCCACCCCACTCTCATGGACATCCCTCCCACACTCCTGGACACCCTCCCACCCCCATGGACACCCTGTACACCCCCACACCCTTGGAGAGCCCCCACTTTCCTAGAAACCCCCCACCCCACTAGACACCCCAGCACACCCCTGGACACCCCCTGGACAGCTACTCGCCCTCCTAGATAGCCCCCTTCCTTCCTGAATACCTTCTCTGCCCCATGGACACCCTAGACACCCCACACCCCTAGAAAACCCTTTCACACACCTAAACCCCCACCCCCACCCCACCAGACACCCCAACACCCCTGGATACCCACTAGAAAACCCCCTAGGCATCCCCCACTCCCCTGGACAGCCCTCCACCCTCCTAGACACCCTTCCACCCCCATGGACACCCTGGATACCCCCACCCCACTGGACATCCCTCCAACAATCCTGGAACACCCCCCCCCCCACCACCACACTAGACATTCCCCCAACCCTCTTGGACAACGCCCACTCCCCTAGATAGACCTCCCACCCAACTTGACACCCTACGACCCCCATGGAAACAATGGACACCACCAACCCATGGACAACCCCCAATACCCTTAACCCCCCACCCCACAAAACCCCCCACTCCTAGACCGACCCCACCCTCCTGGACAGCCACCACTCAACTGAACACCCTCCCACCCCCGTGGACACCCCATACAACCCCACCCCTCTTGAAAATCCCATGGATATCGCTCCCACCCTACTAGACTTCCTCCCACCCCCATTGACACCCAAGACACCCCCACCCCATTGGATAGCCTCCACTCGCCTAGAACCCCCTCAAACTCTTAGATAGCCCCCACCCTCTTGGACACCCACCCACCCCATAGACACCGCTGACACTGCCACCCCACTATAATACCCTCCCACACCCATAGACACCCCCACCCCACCCCACGGGACACCCCCACACCCCTGGAGACCCCCTGGATAGCCCCCTAACCCATCCTGAATAGCCCCCCACTCCTCTGGACATCCCTCCCACCACCTGGACACCCTACCACCCCCATGGACAGGCTGGACCACCCCCACTAGACATCCCTCTCACACCCCTAGAAACCCACCCACCCCACTGGACACCCCCCACACCCCCGAACACCCCCTGGACTGCCCACACTTCCCGAGACAACACCCACTACTAAATATTCGGTCTATAGCGATAGCAATTGGTGGTCGCTATAGGCCTCTAGAGACCTCCCAACGACTGCCATTGGCAGTCGCTTTAGCTTCATCGTAATATTAAAACAGCGACCGCCAATGGCGGTCGCTACAGGTGGCCGAAATTCTAGCCTACAGCCACTGCCTGGCGGTCGCTGTGCTATTGATGGGTCATCATTAGCAAACGCCAATAGCGGTTGCTAATGTGTGTACTAGGCATCCAAGAGGGACCACCTAGTGGTGGCTGTGCTATTGATGGGTCAACCTTAGCGACCGCCATTGGCGGTCGCTAATGTTTGTACCAGGAAGCCTATAGCGACCGCTTATGGCAGTCGCTAGTCTGGGGAATTTTAAAAAAAATCACAGCGCTAAATCCGAGATAAAACATGGTAAAAATCATAAAAAATGGAAAAAAATTTGAAACAGCATATACATCAAGATCTTCATAAACAATAAATGATAAGGATGATTCAATGATCTGAACAGGTCCATCCATTTCACTCTTCTGCTTCAACAAACCTACAATAAGACAAAAAAACAACTAAACAAAACAAAAATAAATTAGACATATTTATTCAGTTATTATATACGTATAATAGAATTAAATATGACATCAAATCCTGGTGCTATAATAATCTAAAACCCCCAATTTAATAAATGCTATCATTTCAGGATTTTTTTTCTTATTTGGTTTAGTTTGTAAAATTGATTTGTTTTCCAAAAAGGAATGTTCTTTGCATGCACCGCACGTCTGATGGAAGTTTAGTCTCCTCCTACATCTCACAAATAATGTTCCTACTTATTTCATGTGGTTTTAGGTCATTTGAGGCATGTTTGCTCTGAATTCAACCATCTCACACCGTTTTGGTGTTTTATGACTCCGAAAACGCGTTTCCGTTCATCACGGACAAACAGCACCTATGATTGATGTGACGTATTCTCAAACATTTCACAATTCTCACCACGGCTGTTCTCGTATGATTTCATGGCATTCTGAGTACGTACAAGTGGTTTTGACCCCCAAACATGCCCTTTTAGCGCGCGCCGAACTGCTGAAAACGACACAATCGATCATACCGCGCGCACCGCACGTCCAATGGGTATACCATCTCATCCTACAAATAAAGAATAATATTAATATTGTTTTCGTGTGGTTTTAGGTCATTTGGAGCACGTTTTCTCCGAATTCGACCATCTCACGCCGTTTTGGTGTTTTATGACTCTGGAAACATGTTTCCGGTCACCGTGGTCAAACGACACCTCCGATTGATGTGTCCTCTACCTGACTATTTCACAATTAACAAAACGACTATTGTCCTATGATTTCATGCCATTCCAAGGTCGTTCGGGTGGTTTTGACCCCCCAACGCGTCCTTTTAGCGCACGCCAAACTACTAAAAATGACACAATCGGTCATACCGTGCGCACCACACATCCGATGGGCGCATCGTCTCCTCCTACACGTCACGAATAATATTAATATTGTTTTTTTGTGGTTTCAGGTCATTCAAGAACATTTTCTCTGAATTCGATTGTCTCACGCCATTTTAGTGTTTTATGACTCCGAAAACGCATTTCCGGTCACCACTGTCAAACGACACCTCTAATTGACGTGATGTTTACCCAAACATTTCAAAATTCACACCACAACTGTAGTTGTATGATTTCATGGCATTTAGAGGTCGTTCGGGTGGTTTGGACCCCCCAACTCGCCCTTTTAGCGTGCAGCAAACTGCTGAAAACGACACAATCGGTCGTACCGCGCGCACCGCACGTCCTATGGGCGTGCCCTCTCCTCCTACACATCACAAATAAAATTAATATTGTTTTTATGTGGTTTCAGGCCATTTGAAACACATTTTCTCTGAATTCGACCGTCTCACGACATTTTGGTGTTTTATGACTCCAGGAACGCGTTTCCTATCATAGCGGTCAAACACCACCTCCGATTGACGTTCTGTTTGCCCTACCATTTCGCAATTCAAACCACGGATATTGTCGTATTATTTAATAGCATTCTGAGGACGTTCGAGTGGTTTTGACCCCCTAAAGCACCCTTTTAGCGCGTGCAGAACTGCTGAAAAGACACAATCGTTTGTACCGCATGCACCACATGTCCGATGGACATTTCGTCTCCTCCTACACATCACGAATAATATTCCTATTATTTTAGTGTGGTTTCAAGACATTCGGAGCATGTTTCCTCTAACTTCGACCGTCTCGCGCCGTTTTGGTGTTTTAAGACTCCAGAAATGTGTTTCCCGTCACCTTGGTCAAACGACACCTCCGATTGACATGCTGACTACCCGACCATTTCACAATTCACACCATAACTATTTTTTGTAAGATTTCATGGCATTCCAAGGTCGTTCGGGTGGTTTTGACCCCCCAACGTGCCCTTTTAGCACGCGCTGAACTGTAGAAAACGACACAATCGGTCGTGCCATGTGCACCGCATGTCCAATGGGAATGTCGTCTCCTCTTACATGTCACAAATAATTGTCCTATTGTTTTCGTGTGGTTTCAGGTCATTCAAATAACATTTTCTCTGAATTCGACCATCTCACGCCGTTTTGGTGTTTTATGCCTTTGGAAATGCATTTCCGGTCATTGAGGTCAAACGACATCTCCGATTGATTTGATTCCTGCTCGAACATTTTAAAATTCACACCACAGCTGTTGTAGTATGATTTCATGTAATTCCAAGGTTGTACGAGTGGTTTTGACCACACAACGAGCCCTTATAGTGTGCACCAAACTGCTAAAAATGACACAATCGGTCGTACTGCGTGAACCGAACATATGATGGGCGTTCTGTATCCTCCTACATGTCAAGAATAATATTCCTATTGTTTGTTTTTGTGGTTTTAGGTCATTTGGAGCATGTTTTCTCCGAATTCGACCGTCTCACGCCGTTTTGGTGTTTTATGACTCCGGAAACAAGTTTTCGGTCACCTCGGTCAAACGACAGCTCCGAATGACGTTCTGTCTACCTGACCCTTTCTAAATTCACAAAAAAACCATTGTTGTATGATATCATGGAATTTGGATGTCGTTCGGGTGGTTTTGACCCCCCAACACGCCCTTTTAGCGCGCACTGAACTGCTGAAAACGACACAATCGGTCGTACCGCGCGCACCGCACGTCCGACTGGCGTGTTGTCTCCTCCTACATGTCAATAATAATATTCCTATTGTTTTAGTGTGGTCTCAGGTCATTTAGAGCATGTTTTCTCTGAATTTGATCGTCTCACACCGTTTTGGTGTTTTATGACTCCTGAAACGTGTTTCCGGTCACCGCGGTCAAACGACACCTCTTATTGATGTGCCGTCTAACTGAACATTTCAAAATTCACACCAAGGATGATTTCAGATTATTTTATGGAATTCTTAGGTTGTTCGGGTGGTTTTGACCCCCTTATGTTCCCTTTTAGCACGCACCGAACTGTTGAAAATGACACAATCGGTCGTACCACGCGCACTGCACGTCCGATGGGCATGATGTCTTCTCCTAAACATCACGAATAATATTAATATTGTTTTAGTGAGGTTCCAGGTCATTTGGAGGGGGGGATGTACGGAGTGCGGGGAGGGCTGTCTGGGGTGTAGGGGGGCTTTTCGGGGTGCGGGGAGGGCTGTCCTGGTTGAGGGGGGATTGTCCGGGGTGCGGGGGGCTATCCGAGGTGCGGGGAGGGGATGTCCGGGGTTCCGGGGGACTTTCTGGGGAGCGGGGGGGGGGGGGGGTTCAGGGTGCTGGGGGGCTGTCTGGGGGGGTGGAAAGGGCTGTTGGACGTTGGGGGGGGCTGTCCGTGGGGTGGGGAGGGGTGTCTGGGGTGGGCTGGGGACTACAAATAATGAACCTAAGCTCCGTCATCAAAAAATAGTTTCATGGTTTATATTAGGAATCATGTGGGTTTTTCAAAACTATTACAGAACATGCAATTTAAAACATTCAAAAATTAAATGAACAAAAAATATTCAAATCATTAATCAGTTTCATGGTTACTTCTCAATTCGTGCACACAAACATTGTATGAGGCCAAAACAGACATGGTACCCCCAAATCACATAAAATCTCACTAGAAACCCAACCTAAATATCAATAACAACCCCAACATTAAAAATAGAAACACACCTCGTGAATATGATGAATCATGCATGGTCATGACTACTACCTCCATCAGGTGGGTCAGGGGCCTATAACAAATAAACATTATGAATATTTTCATAACAAAAACAATATAAATTAAATAAATAAATACAGTATAAAACTGCATCATCTGATCCCCTACACCATCACCTGGACGCACATATTTTCGTAGTGCTCTAACCTCAGTGATCAATTGAGCATTTACCTCCTCAGAAGCACGCAACTGTGCCTCGAAATTTGACAACTGCTGTGTCGTCTGAGAAACAACAGGACCGACAACCGTAGCGTGTTACACTACAAAATGAGGAATCCCAATTCCGTAGGTCAAACTATATCCATGCCCATACCGACCAATAATGCGATGAAAGATCTCATCCCTTTGCATGGGAAGCTATCGTTGGTCCTCTGGTTGATGTTCTAACTCAGCTTCAAATTGAGCCTGTGAAATTTATAAATATATATACATATATTAATATACATATTTTATGTAAGTATTGGTAATGAGTACAAGCACTTACTATCAATGCTGCAGTCTCTGGACCATTGTGATCATGAGTCCTCATCCACACTGACATTTTATAAGTCGGTGCACCCTACTCCCACAACTGTATATGAATAGAATATAAACACAAAACCATATTAATTAAAAAAAATTAAAAAATGAATAATAAATACCTCATGTTAGATCTGAGACACGTGAAGTGTCTCATGCCTATGAGGTGGTCCCTGCAACGCTCGATTCTCAGAATGGCGTGTTGACACCTCCTACATTCAATTCATTCAAATTTAAAACAAATCACACATTCTTGAAAATATATAAACCAAAATAAATATACAAACCGCAACACCCTCAGTAGACCAATATGCAACTAAATCACGCCACTAAGCCTAGAGGAAACCTCTCGAGACTTTTTCCAGAATTTCTGGGGAACCCACATTTGGTACCCAGGGGTCCCTCTTGACATTTCCTTTATAGTATTTCCACATATTATGACCTTTCCTCATTCACACTGGCCAAAACTCATCGGGACATACTTTAATATTTTGGAATTAAAGAAAAAAATCACATATGTTATTATTGTTTATACATAAGGAATAAAGTAAAATGGTCTTATTACCTGAACCTCCCTCCAAAGATGACCTAATGTGTCCTGAGGGATAGAAGCCCAGTCACGCGTGGTCAATGGAAATAGATGTGGGTCACATATGATATGACCTAGATGACTAATAAATATAAGGGAATTCTATCCCATAGGATGAAATACCTCATCAAAGGAAACATCAAACGTCGTGTCGGAATTCCATGATAATATTCCACGACCAGGGCCTCTCTTGTGAGAGGTAGAAACAGTCGAGTCTGATCCTGTTGAAAACAATTTTATATATAATTTGATAGATGTTATAATTATATATATGTGTTTATCAATTACATAAAAAATAGAGACAATGACATTCAAACATACCTCAAACCTGAGATGTATATGCCTTATATGGATTATGTGGATATGTTACCCCTTTCCCTGACATGCCTGCAGTCATAGAAAACATTAGTAAGGGGACTATCCAAAGTGTCCAAATGATAAATTGGATTGTTTTTGAAAAAAAATCAAACTTGTACAATTGATAATAAAACAAAAAAGGATTGAATAATTAGTTGTGAATGAATTTTAAAAAATCATAAATTTAACAAAACATATATAAAAATTATGTACAAAACCAATCAATGCATAGCCAAATTTCAAAATGAATTAATAAAAATTCAAGCAGCACATGAACCAAATGAATAATACCTCAATGGGAAGATACAACGACAATAACATCAATATAACTTGAGTTAAATCACCCTAAATATTTATAACTGAATAAACTTCCAAAATCGAGGATTAAAACGTACAATGATTTATGAAATGGTTAGATAATTTATGATATCCTAGGATGAATAGTGGGAAAACATTAATACCTTTCATTAAACATGAAAATTGATTGTTTCTCCTTCAACAGCCACTCTGACCCAATAAATATCTTCTTCATGTTGAACTACGATATGTTGATCAAGCTTTTGGGAAACAAAAGGAACAGTCTCAGGTTCATCTTGTTCAAATACAAACACTCCTCATCGAGACATTTTGACAACAACTTGCCAACTTGGATTCGAAGGCAATGTAACGTAGAAAACTTGTTCCGCTTGTGATGTCAAAATGAAATGTTCATTGTCAAATCATTTATTTCTATATTGAATATAGTTAAAATTAACCAATGAAAACTAATATTGATCAACTTTACATCCACGCACTGAATCATCCCAATTACACTTTAACAACATGTACTTCAACCAGTGTGTGTATACAACTTCAATAATGTCTATCAATTGACCATAGTAATAACCAAAATTAAAAAATGGACATCCAATGCCACTATTTTTTTGTTTCTCATTTGTCCTAAGCATCTTTAATGTGAAATCGAAAACCATTAGCATCCATAGATTTATAACGACGAGCCGTTATAGATGGACCCTCGGCCAGTTGGATAAATTCTCCAGTTAGCGTGGGGTCCCTTAACTCCCTCTGGATATGAACCTACATAATTCATAGAATTCAATAATGATATATGCAGGAAGAAAATAGTATAATACTTCACTCATAATGAAAATAAATATATACTTACATAATCCTTGAACCAATAATGAAATGATGCATAATGAGATTGTTGAATTTGCAACTCTGTCGCACGATACATCTTTTCTTTTACCTCATTAATGTGTTTCCTAAAAATGATAACGTGATGTTTAAATCATCAACTTATGAAAAAAAAACATGTAAAAGTTAAACAATAAAAGTCATAAGATACTTACAGCATTAATGGTGCAACTGATGGAGTATTGAACAAGATATATCGATGCGCTTGTATCCACTCGATGTTGTCCATATCATATGTGGTTCCTTCTCCCACTGGACCATCATGAATCCAAAATGGATTATCTAATTTTGTTTCAACATTCATAAGATATTCTTCAAAAAAAGTAGTACACTCATCCATCAAATAACCATTGGCTATTGATGCCTCCGGACGAGCTCTGTTGCGTACAAATCATTTCAATGTACTCAAATACTGCTCAATTGGATACATCCACCTGAATTGCACTGAACCAACAGAAACTACATCATCTGTTAGGTGCAATTTTAATTAGACCATAACATCGAAAAATTAAGGGGGAAATAGTTTCTCAAAGTGACAAAGCATAAGTACAATTCGTTCTTGTAAACTTTTTAAATCACTCATTCATTGATTTCTTAAACAAATCTGTCTAAAAAAATTACTCATATCAATCAACGGCTGAACAACAATGGATGATAAGCAATCAAAAACTGAGATTGGAATCAACTGCTAATGTAGTGTGTGATTTTTATGACTTTTCAACCCTTGCAATGTCTTTCTTGTCAGATTCACACACTTTGAAATATTAGAAGAGTAACCATCAGGCACCTTGAGCATCTTCAAAATGGAATGAAATGTATCTTTCTCCTTTGTAGTCATCATATATTGTGCATCAGGTATATATGCCTTGTTTCCCTTAGCTAACTTTAAAAGAAACTATTTCCTTAAACCCATTTATTCAAATCATGGTGTGCATTAACATGGTCCTTTGATTTTCCACTGACACCTAAAATGGTCCACAATATGTTATCACAAACATTTTTTCCAATGTGCATGACATCCAAATTATGCCTCAGCATTTTAGTTTTCCAATATTGGAGACTATAAAAAATACTTTTCTTTTTCCAATTGTGACTGCGCTGCCTACCCGCAACACCAATATTACATAATGAAGGAGCCACGAAATCCTGAATTTCATATACCGTGTAGATGTTTTCTTCCTCAATCTACGATAACATTTCCACTCCTGTCATGATCTTTGGTGCTGGGATGAACTCTCTAGAACCATCAAATGCTACTATATCCTTTCTGAACCTATGATGATGGGGGAGAAAACGCATGTGACCCATGTATGCCCTTTTTTTTGAATGATTAAGCCATGCAGATTTTTTACTTTTATTGAAACAAGGGCAAGAAAATTCCCCTTTAGTACTCCAACCTGATAAATTTTCATAAGGTGGAAAGTCATTGATTGTCCACAATAAAGAAGCATGCAGTTTTAACATTTCATTCATTTCACAGTCATAAGTCATCAATCAATCACCTCAAAATTCATTCAACTCATCAATCAATGGCTGAAGGTAAACATAAATCTTATTGCCCCAAACTTTTAGGTCCATCAATAAGAGTGGAAAGTAATATAAATTGTTTCTTCATACAAATCCACGAATGATGATTATACAGAACCAACACCACGGGCCATGTGCTATGAGTTGCACCAACAATAGCCTTGAATGGATTGAAACCATCTGCTGCCAATCCCAATCGGACATTACGAACAACTTTAGAAAACTAGGGATCTCTCTTTTCAAAATCCTTCCATGCCTGAGATTATTCTGGGTGGGATAACATATCACTTTCATGAACTCTTTCTGCATGTCGTCTCATTAAATTAGAAACTTTAGATGACATAAAAAATCTTTTCAACCTCAGTTTAAGGGGAAAGTTAGGCATTTTCTTTACGGCAATCTGTTTCCCATGTATCGCAATCTGACTTTGATGAGTCTGATTTCCCCTGTTCTCTTTCCACCTGGAAGCACCTCAAACTGTACAAATATCCAAATTGTCAGTTTCCTCTATAAACAACATACAGTTGTTTGCACATGCATCTATGGTCTCATATGTAAAACCTAATTTCTCTGTCAACTTACGAGCATGGTAATACGACTTTGGAATCTTTGCTTCGACATGAAGAACCTTTTTCAATAACACCAACATCATGTTGAATGATGTGTCTGACCAATGATTCAATGTCTTCAAAAGAAAAACTCCACAATAAATGAAAATTTATTTTAAGAAGTACATCGAGGATATAATTATGTTTTTGCATCATCATTTGCTTCATAAAACCTCCTCGAATCACGATCTACACCAGAGCGAATATTTATCTCACCGGTCTCAAGATTCTGGATGTCAATGCTTTCCGGATCCAACCCACGTACCATTTCAGTAAGCATTTCATGCATTGGATCATTCATCCTTGCATAAACATCAATCTAAAATACATCACTTTTTTGATAATGAATATATTATTCTCCATGATGATTCCAAATCTTATAATTCTTCAGAAATCCATTAAAGAATAGGTGCTCCCTCACAGTATCCCGTGTTAATTGATATCTGTAAGCACATTTTATACATGGAAAACTAATATAGTCACTTTCAAATCCTCTAGTGAAGTCAATAAACTACATAATGCCATTAAAAGTTTCTAGAGACCTACAATTTGAATGATCAATTCAACTCTTATCCATAATAAGATATCTATAACAAACATTTACACAAGACTTATTACATTTTCATTTTTCATATCAAATAAATTTAAAATAAATACTAATTAATTGTTTATAAACCATTTACAAAATAATAATGTAAGTGAAATCCCATGTCCTAACTGATTGCACTACAAACTTGGAAGGGAGGGGAGCCGAAGGCGGTGCTGCGAGGGAGAGGAGAGGCAGCGGAGGGGAGCCGGAGCCGGAGGCGGTGCAGCGAGGGAGGGGATGGTTTGCGGCGGCGATAGGGAGTGGGAGGAGAGGAGGTGGTGAGGTGGTGATGGTGCAGCGAGGGTGGGAGGACGAGGGAGGGGACCGAAGGTAGGGGGAGTCGGAGTGGACGGGCGGCAGTGGCGAGGGGATGAGTAGCGGCCGTTCGAGGAGGGAGGGGACCGGGCGGCGACAGTGCGGCAAGGGAGAGGACAGTGAGGGAGGGGATGGGTGACAGTGGTGCAAAGAGGGAGGGGACGAATATGTAGGGGACGGGGGTTGGCGGGGTACTGGGGGGGTATCTGGGGTGCGAGGGGGGGGGGGGAGGGGGTGGAGGGTGGAGGCTGGAGGCCGGAGGGTAGACAGTTTGGAGGCTGAAGGCGGTGAAGTCCATAGGCGGGTGGCGGGAGTCCAGAGGGTAGAGGGAGGCCAGAGGGGATAGAGAGCAGGGCGGAGGGTGGCCGGAGCCAGAGGGAAGAGGTAGAGGAAGGCCGAATGAGACGGAGTGTAGGGCGGAGGGTGGCTGGAGGGCAGAGGGAAGAGGGCAGAGGGCAGAGGGCAGAGGCCGACGAGGGCGAAGGGTGGAGGCGATGAGGGAGGGTGCGTGGTTATGGGGAAGGGTGGAAAGAGAGGGCGTGCGGTGAAGGGGGAGGGCGGCAAGGGAGGGTGCGCGACAATGAGGGAGGGCGTGCGACGACGGGGGAGGGTTGCGAGGGAGGGCGTGTGGCGATGGGGGAGGGGAGGAGGGTTTGGGGGTGTAGAAGTAGCAAGGCGAGGAGAGATCTGCCAGAGGGTTCGAGGGGGGGGGGGGGGCGCCGAAGCCCCCCCCCCCCTTTGGCAAAACCTAGCGACCTCCATTGGTGGTCATTATAGGTAAGGGGGATCCAAATACCAGATTTATAGTAGTGCCCCCACACTCCTAGCCACCCTTCCACCACCATGAACACCCTGGACACCACCACCCCAAGTCCAAAATATATACTAGAAAAACCATCAGATCCAGTTGGTCAGTAGTTACAACCAGTGGTACCGATAGATGACACAAGTAGGCATAGTGCCTTACACATTTTTCAGCATCAGATAGTCCTTAGGATCCAAGGTGAGCCTGACCCACAGGTGGCCAAGGACTGGCTTGAATAGGTGGTCGAGATTCCATCTAATTAAGGAACCATTCAATCGTATGGTGGTCTTGAAAGAGAGCCCTCTATGTGGATCATCAGGACGATGACATGGGTTATATTACTCTGATCTTGTGAAGTTGTGACTTTTTCTATGGACAATCTGGAAAACATCATCAAATAAGGGGGTCTCTTTCCATAATGAGCTATGGGTTGGGAGTTACCTAGAGAATCTACAGTATTGGTAGGATGACATGTCGGTAGCTGAGTATTCATCAAGGCATACAGTTCATCCCATGTACTCAATAAATATAGCACAATTAGATCTTTAGGGCTCGGACATCCGAGCATGGAGTGTTTAGGGACATCTGAGATACCACTATTCCTATATGCACTCCTACTTTTGTTAGGGTGCTAGAAAAAAAAACATTTTTAGTTTAATGTTGTTTGGATGAGTGAATGAAACTAGTGAATGTTAACAGTGGGAAAATAAGAAGCTTATGCTAGTATCAGATTCATGGTCATGTAAAATGTTTCGAGAAGAGGAAGTGTTAAGGACATATAAATCTGTCGGGCTATAGATGTAGAAGTAGATCTAGGAGAGCAGCATGAGTTGGTGTACATTTCTACATGTTACAACCATAACTGGAATTTGGTTTCCACTAGGCATATGGAGATGGAGTACATGACATGGGTGTAGCTGCATGCAGTCAAGGAGTGCGACCTAAGAGATCTAGGAATGATTCAATGTATGATCTGTGTCTACTACTCGTTGTTGTATCAATAGATATAGGTACCAAACATTCACACCTTCCACGAGCCTTGTTCATGTCCTAGAGTTTTTGGTTAAACTGTTGACATGAACCTTACATCTAGAGATACATTTTGGGGGAGACTCCATAATAAAACTTCTGTTGATAGTGTGATATGACCCTTGAGGTGAGAGTTTTGGTTGGAACCACTTGGTGGAATCTTCGAGGCCTAACGAATTTGGTATGGATATAAAATATACATCCATAGTTCATACTAATATTTACTATGTTAGGAATAAATGTGTGGTTTATCTACCACATTGTAATGTGGTTTTTCTTATTTTGTGAAAAAGGAATCTCAGGCAGCACAAGATAAACTCATGCATAGGGGGTTGTATCTAATCACTCTTGAATTGGCCCGCCTTAACCTCATGGAAAAAAGGAGTTTTGAGTTTTCATTTCCCAACAGTAGTGGAAGAGTGTGGAGACATCTATTCAAAATATGTTTCCATGATTACCTCCCCAAAGGGAGAGGGACTTCTGCTTTGGCTAGGTACTACCAGAGTTTTGAAGTAGAGTTATCAAGGGTAGTGACACTCTTTTTAGTTTTGATGAAGAAGAAGGACCCTTTAGTGTCAATATAGAAGTTCTAGTAGATAATTCTGAAGTTCAGACTATGAAGATGGCTAAATTTCCTCTGGGAATATAACTTTGAGATAGTCTATACTATAGGGAAGGGGAATGTGGTAGTAGATGCACTCAGTAAAAGCTCTGGTCTATAACTGCTGACTGAGGAATCAGATCATCTAGTCGAGCTTCTGATATCCTTTGTGGATAAAGATAGAGCATCCTACCTCTACTCTAGGATCATCACTCCCACAGTTCCTCATTGAATTCATGAGGCATATCTTGGGATGTTGACTACGAGGCCTAATGTGCTCAGATATCCTCAGCATGGTCTTATGAAGTATTTTTTAAAGGTGGGGAGCATGTCATCCTCTTCAGAGGTCACACCATGGTACCAGTGACACTTCATTAGTAGATGTTAAGGGAGACCATGCCTTCCAACGGGTATCACACCATCGAGGATTGCAGAGGTTTTTTCGGGCGGAAAGCTATCTCTGAGGTTCATCAGACCTTTCTATATTCTTGGTGGAGTGGGAGAGGAGGTCCATCATCTATCTCTTTCCTCATAGATGCTCTAGATGCATAAATATTTCCATGTGTCGTAGCTAGGAGATGCGTGCATGATCCATCACACATTATCAACAAGGGCGAGTTGAACGTTGATGATGGGGTGACTTTTACGGAGTTCCCTGTAGAGATAGAAGATAGATAGGAGTGAGTAATTCATGGGAAATTGATCCCTATTCTGTGAATTTTCTTACATCACCAAAACCTCTAAGAGAGAACATGGGAGAGGGATGCTCAGATACGTGCTCATTACACCCATTTGTTTCCTTAGTCCATGTTTTGTCTTTTGGGGATGAAAATACGTAAGGTGGGGAGAATGTAATGTCACAAAATTTCAGTATAATTTTTTAATTATATGGAATTATTTCGAGATGTTGAAACCTAAAGGTGCCTGATTATGAGTCTCCGAGTGCCTAGAATGATCCATTGATGTTTTGTTAAACATTAAATTATGAGCATATGCAGTTTTCATGAAAAATCATAATATCACATAAACGGTTGCACATATCAGAAATCTGAGGGCACCATTGCACTCATGATGGTGGGTTTACCCTAGGCGCGACTTATGTTTAGTCAATGAAGGCCCCCTATGGGAAACATGAAAATGACATAACTGTAAATAAAATAATTAAATAAAGTTATTTTAATTTTTAAATTCTTATATCTCACTAACGATTACTCATATTAAAAATCTGAGACCAATGCTGAGCCCGATAGGGTAGGATATCTTTAGGAAAATACTAACAATGGCTAGCTCATGCCACTAGTGAATGTCAGTTTTTGGCCGTAAATAATATAATTATGTGAATTTTGTTTTTCAAATCCATATCTTCATAAATGGTAACTCAGATTAAAAATCTGAGTGTACTGTAGAGTTCGTTGGGGGCATTTTCTCCATTGGTGGATCCTAACCTTGACTGACGTGGGTCAAGGGTGAGCGTTATTAATTTATTGAACTTTTTTTAAGGTAGGTTCAATAAATGCCCGAGCAGTGTTTTCTAACATTTGAACTGGTGCCCGTATAAAAATATAAAGGCACCGTTGGACTCAGAGTTTTGGGATTCTCTTAGGGGATGTTTAATATTGACCATAGTGGGTCGAGAGAAGAAGTTGGTCTTTTTCATTTTTCATGGAGGACAAAAAAAAATAAATATATTTTATTTTAAATATCCTCCCACCTCTCATTTTAATTTTTGGTGGCCTGGACCACAAGAGGATGGTCGGGCATTTAAATGTTGGTCATTAAATTCCCAATTACACAAAAGCTGTATCCAAAAATCCATTTAAATAATAAAATTCATTAATTCTAAATAAACTAATCACCTCATAAGGTAAGATACATACAAAATCTTCCTTGGGGTTGGGTGATGGTTTCGGTAGGCCAACGTAAGAGGATGTTCTTGAGGATTTGGAAGAAGAAAACATCTCACAATCGAGAACTGAAGATCGTCGTTAGGGATATGTTGTTCGAAGCTAGTTGCAGGAACAATGAACACCGAACCACCTTCAACCATAGACATTCTACAACAGATTAATGAGGTAAGGAGTTTATTTTGAAGTATAAAAAATATCTACTTTTTGATTCCTATTTTTCTTGATTCTATATGAATATGATCAAACAAACATGATCATAGATATGCACATATAACATGATCTTTTATATTTTGTTATTCTCATGTTCATCAGGTATTCTACATCCCCAATAAATTAAGCACAGTGAAAAAAAAAATGATTTGTTGATCATGTCAAACGGACGTCAAGATCTAGACCTGAGGATCATCAATACGTGGTCATCACAATTTTCGGGGTAATAATGAAGATACAACATTCCATAGAGAGGGTGATGTGATGGTGCGATTCTAGGGAGTCGTCAGGGTGCAGTTATGGGCGAGGTAGATGATGCGACATGCTGTAGTGGTCGAGCAGACGCAGCGAGGTCGATAGGTTTGGCTTGTGCAAGTTAGGCAAGTTGGCTAGCAGCTGAGCACGTGACCATCCCAGTGGTGTGTGGTTCAGGTAGGGCATGCTGAGGCGGAACATAGAGAATGCATGGTTGAGGTTTGGTAATCATCAGTGGAGGCTGAGCGGTTCATCTAGTGCGAGAAGGTTGAGGCGGATGATAGCTAAATGGGTGACCAGTGCAGTGGTGCATGGTTCTGCCAAGAAAGGCCAGCGACCGTGGATACGTCAGATGTGGCGCTTGGGTTTTCTGGTTGAATTGGTGTTGATTTAAGGAGGCAAAAATCGTGAAGGAGTTAGAATGGAGAGAAAAACATATGTATTTTCATAGATATATTAATAATGAAAATAAGGTTCCAATTATGATGGATGCACAGTCAACATAAAAAGGGAGATGGAATGTAACACATGGATGGTTTAAAATAAAGAATTAATAATACTATTAAAATATTATTTTATAAATTTTTGTTGAGAATACAATGTTCCATCTATAACTTATCCGTGCGACCTCGGTTTCATGAACCGTTAGTGGAAGTACGACCCTGACTTCGAGATGGAAATTATGAGTATAATATTGGATGTATTTTTCAGGTATTTGGATCGGGAACCTGAAACACTCAAATAATAATAACAATATATTATTATTAAATAATCGACCCTCCATAACTCCTATGTGTTCCATCTGATTGACTTACTATTAGTGGTGATGCGATCCGGTCATTCAGACGGTCGATTCCAGTCTAATGATTGAATATTAAATTCTACAATGTTACTCAGGTTCACGACACACCCAATAATAAAATTATTATAATTGTTTTGGAATATTTCATGTGTCGTAACTCATTCATACGAAATCTGATTGGTGAACTATACATGGTGATGTGATCTTAAATTTATGATAGAAATTACATGACCAATTTTGGATATTTATGTAGAGGTTGAGGCATAGGCCCCACGAGGCCCGGTTTGTGCGTGTTGTGTTGAAATGTATCTTTTTAACTAGGTGCCATTTGGGAAAAGTGGGCAGTCCATCTTGTGTGATTTACCATGTGGATCACAATAGTTTGACCTGTTTGGTTATCCGACACCATTCAAAGTATGGTCGGGTTGGATTGAACACAAATCCAACTAGGACCTTTTACTAAAATGTATAAAACATACAGATCAGGCATCCGGTTAACTCATCATCTATTGCGTTGGAACCCAAACAATATGGGGGTCCTTTGTGGGTCTCCTTTTTGGAGCATATTGGCATTTGAGGAATGATTGGTATCTTGAAGGGTAGATTATATGGATCTTCAGTGCACTGAGTGCGATAAATCCTCTAGCTTTTGGTAATGTGTATTCACTGTGGTGCAATGGGATTCTCTTGGACTTCACTATTTTCGGCCTCCTTGAAGGGAGGTTCCTTGTGTAGTTTCTATCTTTCCAAGAATAATAAAAAAAATGTAACTTGCAGCTGTATAAATAACATTGATCCAATGTGGGTCAGTGCTCAGCGATCCTATGTGGGTCAGTGCATACCGATTCTGTGTGGGTCAGATCCGGTGTTGGTAATCCCTTAGCAATCCTATGTGGTCCAGGATATAAAGATCATGTGTGGGTTAATGATGGTTAGTTACCTATCAGTCCTATGTGGGTCGAAAGTAGTGATACTTAACAGAATAAGAAGATTTTTTCTTACGAATAATCATCTATACTTATGAACTTATGTTATACCTGACTATGAGATGGGTCTTCTATCATTGTGTTGTTACCTCTGTGGTACTTCTATCTGGTTGGGTTACCTATGAGGTACTTCCATCTTCGTGGTGTTACCTGGGAGGTACTTCTACATTCATGGTGTTACCTTAATGGTATTCTTCCCTCATGTATGAGATGAATAAATCTTGATAACATAGGTATATGTATGGGAATATACATTAGTAGAGATGATGTATTCCTTTGTGGTTTTTCCTTAGTGGAACTCTAGGAGACCTACGGTGGTCTCAGGGTCTCTACTGAGTATTTTAATACATATCCCTACAAGTGCTATGGCCGCACCATGCTGTGTCTTGTGAATACCATGAATAATATTATTCGAAGATGACGGTTCCATGACTGGAGGTAGCTTGGGTGTGGACCACTAGACGCGGCATAAAACAAAGATGACCATACGATAGCTATACCTATCCTTCAGGTAGGATCCTTGGTGGGTGTTCACATAAGTTTTTTCAGTTTTACTTGTACATTCTAGTTGGGCTTGAATCCCATCCACTATTACTTACTGTACTCCCCTATTTACTATACAGTTTACATTGTGGTTGTATCTTGTTGTGTTCTTGGATTGTGTGGGTTTATTGGTTAAAATGCAATTCCTTCCCAGTTTTAGTGATATGTCTTTCTGGTGCTAGTTGCCATCCCTGGGTATACGGAAGGCGGGCATGGGGTAGTCATGGTACGAGCCCCATGGGATGGGTTGTGATATGTGATTCCCATTTTTTGCTTTTTTTTTTGAATGTGTGATACCATGATCAGATGGAGGAGAGGGAAATTGTAATAATTAATTCGGGGATTCCTACATCCTAAGAGTAGTTTGAAAGAAGAAAGGGTTTATGATGTTAGAGGAGGTATCTACTGGTGAAGAAGTTACCTATAGTTAACAAATATGATTTTTGTGTTATTCTATATAAGGAAAACTTGGGAAAACAATTCATTGTAAATAGTGGAATCCATTAGCTCAAATTCCTCAATATTTATAGGAAACTTAAGGAAAGACAATTGGGGAATGTTATAAAATATTCCTGAATATATGTCCATAAGAATTCAAATATTCTATCATTAAAATCCGATGAATGATTATAGAGATTCAAAAATTCCCAGGCACCATGTTTGGTTTGTTGGGGAAAAGTATCTCAAAATGGAAAGATTATTTAGAGTCAAAATTTTCCAAGAATGGGGAAAAGTGATTTCCCATGCAGGTCTGACCAAAGCACAGTGAATATAGAATATATTTTTTAGGTCATACTATAATCACCATAGAATTAGGTAAATAATAGGTATGCATTCCCTTTGAGACTGAGATTGTTTAGATATTCTTTAAAAAACTGAAGAAGAAATAATAAATTTTGGTCTTGGGGGTTCCTAGATTGAGAGAAAGGATATGGGGAATATATGTAGGAAAAACAAGGACTATTTTAAATCATGGTTTTCAACATATTTACATCAATCCACAGAAGTATAAAAGATGATTCTATAATGGGAGAAGTTACCACTGGCTGACAAACCTGTTATGAGGGATGCTTTTTAAAAGTTTGACTTGGGAACATTCTGTAAAGTCAAATAGTGGTATCCTTTGGATAATATTTACATTATCAGGGTAATTTAATGTAATAAAAACTAGGGTGTATTTCATATAAAGTTAAATTATCCTTCATGTATTACGGATTCTATCCTTGTGAGAAAATTAAACATTATGAAGTTATGAAAGTGTCCCAGATTAGGAATATAAATTGTGTAAGGGAAATGTAAAATCAAAATAGAATATTCTGGAATGATATCGGTCATGAGTTCATGACCCCTTTCATAGATTTGACTCATGTGTAAAAGAGGAGAATTTATATTTCCTTAGATGTCCCCATGATGAGGGGGACATGAATTAAAAGCTCGCACACATATATTTATTTGTATATAGAGGAGGGGGAATTTTTCTTTCCCCTATATATTTGACTAGAAATTAAGGCATATGAATAACTATGTATCTCAATGGTATGGGAATTAATCAATATTTAGTTCCTTGTTTAACATGAAGATAACTATCAAGTTGTAAGGATTAATGTGCCTCAACAAGATGAGTAATGGTATATTGTGATTGTATGAGGGAATAAGATCTGAGTGCCACTATATATCTTGTCACATAAAGAATGAATCCACACATAGTATTGAAATAAATACCCACACACTGATGGAATTCATATGTGGAGAAAAATGGGGGTTCAATATTGATATGAGTTCATGCAAACTGTGATAACTCATATTGGGTCTTCTCATGTAGATCTAACTCCTACTTTGGATAGTGGATGTATTTTTCATATTTTGTTGTGTTTGGGCCTATGATTGAGGATTTTTACATCACTATGCATATTATAGGGAAGAGAATAAAGCCACCCATAGTCCATGAATGACCACTCAACTTATCATCATGTGATGTATACATGGGTGATTCTGAAGTGAAAAACAGATATAATGCCTAGATAATGGTGTATCACTGAGACATCATAATGTTTCTTTCTATGTCAAGAACCATGCCACACAACATTCTTAAAGAGATCATGCAACATATTTTCAGGTGACGAGGAAATATAGTCTGTCCTTTAAGGTCATGTAGCGATGACCATGGAAACTCCAAAGTGAATTGATATTCAATACTCATATAGGGAAACTATTATAAAAAAATGTCCAAAGCACTTCTAAGCTATTCTAACAGTGGGAAACAATGGGTGGAAAATTATTATTCCATGTTGCAATGAAATTAAATGTAAAGTATCATGGTATTTCGATTCTATGATGGATGTGAAAGGAGATAAGATCCACACATCGCTACATATCTAATTAGGATAATAATAATTTCATATATTGTTCTTTGAATTTCATGATGTTTAACGTTGTGTGGTAAGGATAAAGATGAACTGATGAGGATGGAAATTTTGAAGAATGAATAGGGTTTAAGACCTGATTTTCACTACATATCTTTCTAGGGAATGACTCAAGAAAAATATTATAATAGAACATATTACCTGTGTAGGTATGATCCATTAAAAAAGAGTGGCATGTTTTTTTATTGCAGATAGACCCTAGATTCGTGGTATGAGATTCACCATATATCTCATTGAAAGGAAATTCATTCCATATGTAGTTCTTGATAATTTTTCATCACATCAATCAGGGTTTGATATGGGGAAGGGGTATTTTTATTATTTCCAAAGTGATGGTTGGGCCCAACAATTGAATTATATGTATCACCATACATCATGTTTTGAAGAGAATCAAGCCATAAAAAATTGAAATTTTTTCTATGAAGATCTAATTCATGAATATGGAAGAATAATGGGGATATATATTCAATAATTACAGTTGGAACCAATACAACAGATTATGGTGTCCCTATGTATTTCATTAGACTAAAAATCAAGACACATGTTGTTCTTGAAGAATGTTTTGCACACAAACTAGGATACAAAATGGAGAATGGGGATTTAAATATTTTTTGAATTAATAGATATTCATAAAATATGATGTTTATGAGTCACCAAACATCCCATTGTAATGAGAATCAATCCATATGTTCTGGAAAATTTCCATGCATATATTTGATTCGTATATAGAGAAATGGGAAATTTTCAATGCGGTTGTGGATGGACCAGATATTGGAGATCAATGAATCACTATGTATTTCACTAGTTTGAGAATCAAACCACATGTTTTTATTGAATAGATCGTGCAGTTTACGGTCATACAATGAGGATATTGGGCATGCAATTTATAATCTTGGTGTTTGGGAAAGAAAATGTTGGGGTTTATACCTATAAAAGGGCCCCAAATGCCATTTTGGAGTGGAAATAATGTAATTGGGGCTTATTCATGGGATCTAACCATATTTGATTCATCATATTTTAGGGACCATGGGGAGTTTCAAATTATGGTTTTTTGGAGGATCTTAACATCAAATGAGGGATACATTTACCATATAGTTTATATCATGTGGTGAGGAAAAATGGTGTCTTGTCTTTTTGGGTCACATGACTAGGAACTAATGTCGTGTAGCTTATCATTGTGTGACATGGACTATGATTACACATAGTTTAAAATTGTGATAAATGTACATTATAAAAATCATTTATGTTCATATGATTAAAAACAATTATGAAGTTTATTATATTCCATTTTAGATATGTATGGTGCCATGTAGTTTAACATCCCTTAGAAAATATGTATCTCATGTGATTACAAAACATAATTTTTAGAAACCTTTAATTGTTTGGTTTTTTAATATATTCTCCATCCATTGAGATCAATGAATAAGCTCTATTAGAGTAGACCTTGTGTATGGAATATGTTGCCTCCAATTTTGGATCATGTTTTTTATCTTTAATTCAATGTATCATTGGAGTCCTAAGAACCAACACCAATTCTAATTGAAGGAATGAACAATGTTGCACCTTTTTATTAAAAGCCCGGGATATATGATTTTGGTAAACATCTAGGTGATGCAGATTATGATACCTTATGTCATCTAGCTTCTCCAATTAATTGATTCATTTAAGGTATTGTTTATTTTAAAATATTTGATTGCATATGGTAACACAAAATGATAGAAACTTGACGTCAATGGTTAGGACTAATTCCATCCAATATATCAATGAGTATGGGGTCTTCAGTGTGGATGTATGGGTTATAGAATAGTTAAACCATATAACATGCTAGATCTAGTCACCCAAATTATTTTATCTTTATCCACAATATTATGGAGTATGTTCAACTTGTTCTAGTTGAAATCTTCTATTTGTTCATTAACCACAACATAATAGCGAGATAAATGGTTGAGTTTGATATCATATTCCTAATAATAATTTTCAAAATCATCTAAATATAAATTGGTTCCATTTTTCACCTATATTGTATGAGGGGAATAAAATCTAGTAAGGATGTGGTCCTTCATGAAGATAAAAAAATTTTGGTCTTTATTTCTTAAGAGGTATTACCTCGGTGCATTTATAAATGATATTAGTAGCACTAAAAATGCACATGAACTGATTGGCCATATGTAAATGGTATGAACCCACACCATCAGTCCCCTATTTAGAAAATTTCCATGAGTACTTGGATATATGTTAAATATTTTGAGATTGATGAAGGAAGATGGGATGTACTTGAAAATAATGATAGTTCTTGGTGAGTTCTATGAAATCATTCATTATTGAAAGCCAGAATTATCCAAGCCTTCGAATTTCGTTGGAAATATTTTAATCATTCTGAGGGGTATCAAGGACCCCAATATTTACATAATCTATAATAGATATAGTATCTCCTCCATCAATACATATGAGAAGTAATCCATAAAACTGTGATTTTTGGAGGAATTTTTGGTGATTTGTGCCATCATATATAGTGATGTTGGCAACTCAATGCCATATTTGTTCTTTTCGAGATCTATACAATGGGAGTACTTTATACAGAATCTAATCCATAATTAATGCCATCCACATAGTGGTAGGGCCAAATAACACAATGTTGGGGATAACATCATTGATCCCTTATTTTATGAATCTAACAAAAGCAGAGACCATTCTATGATTGGATATGGTGATGTTCATTTTGTCCAAAATTGTTATTTTCAAATATATGGATACATTTTCCAGTGCATATAAAATTTAATTTTTTAATCACATGATATGATTCAGTGTTTTTTATGAGGGAAACCATTTCATTAAACCTAATACATAGTAATGTTGGGGGATCAACTCTTCCTTTATAAGGGAAAAATATTTATTCATATGATTGATTTCAAGTTATGAATTGGCCATTAACTACAAGTTATTAACTTGTATTTGGAGCTCTAGTTCCATACCAACAATGATGGACTAGTATTATAACTCATTGTTTTTATAGACAGATGAAAAATAAAAATTAGTATGTTAATAAATTATTTTTTGGGGAAATTAGAATGACCCCAAAACCCAACTATCATGAGATTATGGTCATCCATTCTCTTTTCTGTTTGTCTCTAGGATGTGTCGTAAAATTAAATTTAAAATTTTTTGGTGGGTTTCTTAAATATAGAATACTTCTTCCCTAGAAAATTCAATATTTAATATTGAAATTTCCACATATGGGGGTTGTGGAAAAAATTTACCAAGGCCAGACCATTATGAAATTTCTTGGGAAAAAACTTCATATCAAACTACTATAGAATAACTATCCACCATGCCTTACACCCTGTCTATAAAGGAAAAATAAGAATTTGTTTAATCAAGCCATTGATGGATAATAGTTGGACAGTGTGGTGGTGTAGATAGTGCCTTAGCTTTTAAACCACAAATATTAATTCCAGCCAACCCTTATCAATACCAAATTATAGAGTCTCAACATCGAGCAAGGTTCAACTAAGATAATAAAGGATATTTTAATTCTAAACTTGGTTATTTTGAAAAATAATGGTTTTTCACTTATCAATATATGTATTTCACATACTGAATGAGTATCCTTCCTTAAATAAGAGGCATGAAAACTAGTTAGCTCAAGAGGAATGTCTTGAGCGTGTCAAATGATTCTTTTCTATTATTGTTCCACTAATACATGACTCCCTTATTTATAAATTAGTTGAAGGGAAAACACCTGCCAACCAGATTGGCAATGAAGTTCTAGATGTTGGCCAAGATTCCTCAATGTCCTATCAACTAAGTTGAGGGTTTTATAAGGTGAAATTACTTATATATTATTATTTTGCTCAAGAAAGTCAATTATTAGACAATTTCATATGAAGAAGCTGAGAAACATCCTTGTGATTACCCTGAAATCACATTTCAAGGGGATCTTCTATATGATATGATTTCACCATTTGTGGAAGACTGCTTCCAAGACTTCGAAGTAGTTAGAATTTTATTGGGACTTAATAACAAGATCATACAAACAACATGATACAAACATCCTTAATATGTATTTACTGATTTGATTCAAGGCATGTTGATTTGTTTCCAAGACATGCTTTAATCCAAAAGGCATCACCCGATAGTATAACACTCCTTGATGATATCTAAAGGTTTTGGCCTTATCTTCTTCTGGGAATATCAATATATTTTTATATCTTGAATATCCATCCATAATGTATAGGGATTCATAAACATATGTTTTATCAAACAAGAGTTATTTAAAAGAACCAATATGTCATTTTTGGGATAAGGATGGTTGATATATTGGAAGTCATGATAGTCTTGATTTTCCCATTTTAATTTTTTCAGAAGGAAAATGTGGGATTAACATTTTGGATATATCAATTCATGGATGAAATCATTTTTGAAAGAGATTTTTCACATTAGCCTCAATTTTGGAAGGGTGAGTTGGGTGTTTCCCTCTAGATTCTTATTTCTATCCATGAAGATCTTCTCAGAAACCAAAAGATTGGTATCCACATTGGGATCGAGGCCTAGATACTATTTATAACTTCATGAGAACACATCTTTGGGTTTCTTTAGAATGGACGTATACACCTCTTGTACCTTGGGTATTATGGTTACACTAATTAGAGTGGGTTGTGGATCTTCATATATAACCTGGTAAACCACTCCGTGTTCATCCACATTACCTGAGACAAATTCCTAAAATGATGGAGGGGAATCGTTGAGGTCCTTCTCTTCTTCATCTTCTTCGTCAATATTTTCTTTTTTCTCCCTTACATGGGGAGTTAATGATGAATAAAGTTCCTTAGAGGGAAGGCATGGGTCTCTGTTTGGGCATCTAGAAGAAGAAGTAATCATTTATATACCAATTTATAATGATAGGCCATTCTTGAGTTATAAACTAGAAATTAGGGACTGAGAATGTGCCTCATCACATTATCCTAATGTCATAATGACATATTCCTACCTAGCTAATGAAACAAGGATTTGTTGTGGATTAGTGGATAGAATTAAATGATTTTCCTTCAATATTTCATTATTACTCAAATAGTTGCTAAATATCTTTGCTCCATTGAGAATATATTTAATGTTTGACATCATAATTGTTCATAATGAATGCTTGAATTCAACAATAACCCTTCGATTTATTAATGGGAAACATTTAATCTTCACTAAGATGCATGAATTGGTTTATTGAGAATTATTTCCAGGTCATCTAGGGAATAAATTTAGGCTACATTATTAACCACATATTGTTTTCCTCCCTTGTGATAGAATGATAAATTAATTTATTATGTCTCCCCATATTTTAATCAGGATTTATCACCATAAAATGTCACAATTTTTACATTTATACAACCCTTGAAACATTTGTAGTATGATGAAGTGATGTTCACATAATGATATAGCCATGTTCTTCCCTATAGAATCATTGAAAGTTGTATCCTGATGAAAATTCATGAACTCTAATTCAGACATGAGATCATTGAACTGGGTTCTGAGTGTGATATCTCCAAGAATATCTTCCCCATTATTATCATAACCCTTTTACTTTATAGTGGAGGACGACAAGTGAGATTCATTGATACATAATTGATAGAGTTTATATACCGGAATGTGGTTGCCTCCGAATCCATTTCCAATAAAAACTAGTCAGATATGAATGTCATATATCCTTTTGGGGATTAAACCTATAAAAGTGTCCCAAATGTCATTATAGAGTTGAAATAATGTTATTGGGGCTTATTCATGGGATCAAACCATATTTGTTAAATAATATTTCAGGGACTAGGGGGAGTTTCAACTTATAGTGTTCTGGAGGATCTTAAAATCAATTGAGGGACACATTTATCATACAGTTTATATCATGTGGTGAGGGAAAATGTTGTCTTGTATTTTTGGGTCATACGACTAGGAACTAATATCCTATAGCTTATCATCGTGTGACACGGAAAATGATTACACAGAGTTTAAAATTGTGATAAATGAACATTTTAACATGCATTATATGTTCATATGATGAAGGCCAATTATGTAGTTTATTATCATCCCTTTGAGATATATATGGTGTAATGCATTTTGACATCCCCCAGAAAAGAAGCATCTCATGTGATTACAAAACATAATTTTTAGGAACCTTTCATTGTTCAATTTTTTAATGAATTCTCCATCCATTGAGATCAAGGAATATGCTCCATTAGAGTAGACCTTGTGTATGGAATATGTTACCTCCCATTTTGGATCATGTTTTTTAGGTATATTTCAATGTATCATTGGAGTCCTAAGAACCAACACAAATTCTAATTGGAGGAATGCACAGAGTTGGACCTTTTTATTAAAATCTCATGATATATGATTCTGGTAAACCTCTAGGTGATTCAAATTATGATACCTTCTGTCATCTAGCTTCTCTAATTAATTGATACATTTAAGGTATTCTTAATTTTTAGATATTTTATTGAATATGGTAACACAAAATGGTAGAAACTCGACGTCAATGAGAAAGAATATTTTCATCCAATATATCAATGAGTATGGGGTCCCCAGTGTGGATGTATGGGTTATAGAATAGTTAAACCATATCACATTCTAGATCTTGTCACACAATTTTTTTTCTCTTTATCCACCATATTATTGAGTATGTTCAACTGTTTTATGTTGAAATATTCTATTTTTCCATTAGCCACAACATAATAGTGAGATAAATGTGGGGGTTTCATATCATATTCCCAACAAACCTTTTCTACATCATCTAAATATAAATTTGTGCCATTTTTGACCTATATTGTATGAGGGGCACATAATCTAGTAAGGTTGTGGTCCTTCATGAAGATAAAAAAAATTTGGTCTAGATTTCTTTAAGAGGTATTGCCTCAGCGCATTTATAAACGATATAAGTAGTACTAGAAATGCACCTAAACTGATTTGCCATATGTAAATGGTATGCACCTACAACATCAGTCCCCTATTTAAAAAATGGATATGAGTACTTGGATATATGTTAAATATTTGGAGATTTATGAATGAAGTTGGAATGTACCTGAACAGAGTTATAGTTCTTGGTGAGTTCTGTGAAATAATGCATTATTGAAGGTTAGAAGTATCCAAGCCTACGAATTTCATGGGAAATATTGTTATCATTCTGATGGGTATTGAGGACCCCAATATTTACACAATATATAATAGATATAGTATCTTCTCCATCAATACATATGAGAATTAATCCATAAAACTATGCTTTTTAGAGGTCTTTTTTAGTGATTTGTTCCATCATAAATAGTGATGTTGGATACTAAACACGATAATTGTTCTTTTCGATCTCTATCCAATGGGAGTAATTTATATTGAAGGTAGTTCATAAATAATTCTATCCACAAAGTGGTAGGACAAAATGACACATCGATCGGGATAACATCATTGATCCCTTATTTTATGAATCTAACAAAATCAGAGACCATTCTATGATTTGATATGGTGATGATAGTTTTGTCCCAAATTGTTATTTTTAAATATATAGATGCATTTTCCAATGCATCTAAACTTGAATTTTGTGATCACAGGATATGATTCAATGTTCTTTATGAGGGTAACTATTTTATTAAACCTAATACATAGTAATGTTGTGGGATAAACTCTTCCTTTATAAGGGAATAATATTGATTGATATGATTGATTTCAAGTTCTGAATTGGCCATTAACTCTAAGTGATTCACTAGTATTTGGAGCTATAGTTCCAGAACAACAAAGATGGACTAGTATTACAACTCATTGTTTTTATAGACAGATGAAAAATTGAAATGAGTATGTAAATAAATACTTTTTTGGGGAAATGAGAACGTCCCCAAACCCAAAAATCATGAGATTATGGTCATCCAATCTCTTTCCTGTTGGGCTCTTGGATGTGCCGTAAAATTAAATCTAAAATTTTTTGGTGGCTTTTATAAGTAGATAATACTTCTTCCTTAGAAAATTCAATATTTAATGTTAACATTTCCACGTATGGGTGTTCTGGAAAAAATTTACCAAGGCCCGAACAATATAATATTTCTTGGGAAAAACTGCATATCAAACTACTATATAATTACTATCCACCATGCCTTACACCCCATCTACAAAGGACAAATAAGAATTTGTTTATTCAAGCTATTGCTGGGGAGTAGTTGGACAATGTGGTGCTATAGATAGTGCCTTATTTTTTGAAAAACAAATCTTAACTCCAATCAACTCTTCTGAATACCAAAATATAGAGTCTCAACATCGAGCAAGGTTCAACTGAGATAATAGAGGATAATTTAATTTCCATATTGAATATTTTGAAAAATGAAAGGTTTTTAACCTATAAATATATGGATTTCATATACTGAATGAATATCCTTCCTTAAATAAAAGGCATGAAAAATAGTTAGCTCAAGAGGCATGTCTCTGGCATGTCAAATGATTCTTTTCAGTTATTGTTCCACTGATACATAACTCCCTTATTTATCAATTTGTTGTAGGGAAAACACCTGTCAACCGGATTGGATATGAAGTTCCAGATGTTGGAAAAGTTTCCTCGTTGTCATATCAACTAATTTGAGGGTTTTATAAGGTGACATGATATATATAGTATTATTTTTCTCTATAAATCCATCAATTAGACAATGTCGTATAAAGAAGTTGACAAACATCCTTGTGATTACCCCGAAATCACATTTCAAGGGGTTCATCTATATGATATGATGTCACCATTTTTGGAAGACCACTTCCAAGACGTCAAAGTAGTTAGAATTTTATCGGGACTTAATAAAAAGATCATAAAAACAACATGTTACAAACATCCTTAATAGGTGTTTGATGATTTGATTAAAGGCATGTTGATTAGTTTCCAAGACATGATTTAATCCAAAAGGAATCACCCAATAGTAGAACACTCCTTGGTGCGATCTGATGGTTTGGCATCATCATCTTCTGGGAACATCCATATATTTTTAAATCTATAATATCCATACTTAATGTATAGGTATTGATAAACACATGCTTCATCAAACAAGAGTTCTTTAATAGGAACCAATATGAATTTTTTGGGATAAGGCTAGTTGATATATCGAAAGTCATGATAGTCTTGATTTTCCCATTTTCATTTTTTTAAGGAAAATGCTGGATAAGAATTTTGTATATATCAACTCTTGGATGAAATCATTGTTGAAGAGATTTTTCACATCAGCCTCAATTTTGGAGGGGTGAGTGGGGTGTTTCCTTATAGATTCCTATTTCTATCCATGACGATCTTCTCAGAAACCAAATGATGGGTATCCACATTAGGATCGAGGCCAAGATACTATTTATAACTCCATGAGAACACGTATATGCTTTTCTTCAGAATGGATGTATACACCTACTGTACCTTGGGTGTTATGATTACACTAATCAGATTGGGTCGTGGATCTTTATATATACCCAGGTTAACCACTATGTGTTCATCCACATTAGTTGAGACACCATCCTGAAATGATGGTGGGGAATCTCTGAGGTCTTTCTATTCTTCATCTTATTCCTCAATATTTTCTTTTTTATCCCTAACTTGGGGAGTTGGTGATGAAGAAGGTTCCTCCGAGAGAAGGCATGAGTCTCTATTTGGGCATCTTGAAGAAGAAGCAATCATTTTTATCCCAATCTATAGTGATAGGCCATTTCTGAGTAATAAACTGGAAATTAGGGACTGAGAATGTGCCTCATCACATTATCCTAATGCCATAATGACATCTTCCTACCCAGCTAATGAAAGAATTTTTTTGTGGATTAAGGGATATAATAAAATGATTTTAATTCAATCTGTCATTATTACACGAAGAGTTTGGTAAATATCTTTTCTCCATCGATCATATATTTCATGTTTGACATCATAATTGTTCAGAATTAATGCTCGAATTCAAGAATAACCCTTCGATTTATTAATGGGAAACATTTAATCTTCACCAAGATACATGAATTGGTTTACTGGAATTATTTCCAGGTCATCTAGGGCATAAATTTGGGCTATATTATTAACCACATATTATTTTCCTCCCCTGTGATTGAATGATAAATTAATTTATTATGTCTCACCAAATTTTAATATGGATTTATCACCATACAATGTCACAATTTTAACATTTATACAACACTTGAAACATTGGTGGTATGATGAAGTAATGGTCACATAATGATATAGTCATGTTCTTCCCTATAGAATCATTGAAAGCTGTATCCTGATGAAAATTCATGAACTCTGAGTCAGACATGAGATCTATGAACTCGGTTCTGAGTGTGATATCTCCAAGAATATTTTCCCCATTATTATCATAACCTTATTACTTCATAGTGGAGGGGACAAGTGAGATTCATTGATACATAATTGGTAGAGTTTATATAAAAGAATGAGGTTTCCTCCGAATCTATTTTCAATAAAAACTTTTCTGATATGAATGTCATATATCATTTTGGATATATAGAGGGGTTTGATGTGTCCTTAATTGAAATAATCCTCATCTAGGTTAGTGAAATAGAATATTTCAAGGAATTCTATAGGAATATTATCTTCATGGTATTCTTCAGTAGCTGCAAACTCAACTTCAAAATCTTTAGGGATTAATAGAGCCTTAATTAGTGCTTCCAATAGTTATTTTAATGAACTCAAAGATCCTAGGATTGATAATTTGACAGACACATGGGATATTTTCTTTAAGAAATAAAATTTATGATCTATAGGTCTTCACTTCCTAACACCAGGATACTATTTTATAAGAACATTTGAAGGAGATGGTCCCAATGTAAATGGAATATCCCTTAGATTAGGATTCGGATGTGTTTGTACTCTTCATGGATTAGGTCGAATGTGTCTACCTACATTCCAAGGTTGATATGGTGATGACACATCCCATACCTGATATACTAGGATGATTGTGTCAGGGTTGATCCTTTCATTCATGAAGGAATTACCTTATTATTTATGAGGGAAATAGAGATCTATTCCTTGAGTTTCTGCCATGTAGATGGCTAGAGAAGGTACATTGTCGACATAGTGACTTCATGGATGATTGTATCCTCCCCTACACCCATTGATTTGATGTGTTATTCCATAAGTTCCTCAATAAAATTTATGGAATTTATTTTAATAAAAACAATCGTAATATGATAATAGATCCATTATGTGAATAGAATTAATTGAGTTGAAAATCAACTCATCATTTAATAATGATTCTGCCCGATGAGTTGAATCTTGTTTATTATTTGGAAGGGTGATTCCCATTTTTTGGGAAAGCTGGAATAATTTACTCTAGCGTAAAATAATGTTTTAGTTTTTGAATAAGATAATTATCTTCAATTTTATTCTTATCTTTTTGGCCATGCCTCTTTTTGGAGGATTTCCCTATAGAGTATTGAGATGCTGATAGAGCTGGTTGTGTTATGGTAGAAGTGGTTGAAGTCACAACTAGATGTTTCAACAGCATTCTAAGGATATCATGAGTTTAGTTGATTTTTTTCTTACTACATAGTCACATAAATTTTAATAACTCTTTCTTTTAACTTCTTTCCACTCATTCTCTTCCTTCATATTGGTGACAGAAACAATGACAACCCCTGAAAGTGAATTTTTCAACGTTACATACTCAGAACCTTATATTTTTTTTTATGAGGTATTTAAACACAAAACAATCATGGATGAGGTTCCACAACATCTTGTTTAAGGGTTAATAATTTAGGATTTATTTATCACCTTCCATGGATTTCTTCTTAGGGTTTGAAAACATGACTGAGTTTCTTTCCCAATCTAAGGTGAAGTAGTTAGGGACATGGTTTTTTAGAAAATAAGAGACCTTATTATTAAAATATATAAAATAATTGATCCACTACTCTCAATTAACATATTTATGAAATAGTTTATTATATAAATTCTTGGGAAGTAGAGCTATATGGTATGATGCAGGCTTTGATGCAGGAGAAGGTACATGAACCTTCTTATGTGTAACTGCAATGACCTATTCAATTCTTGTTATCCTTCCTTGAGTTGAAGGAATTACTCCGGATTTTTCCTTGTTCACTATGATGGATTTTTCCACCATTTTAGAAATATAGGTAAGGTACCAAAAAACTTTGGTATTTAACCTGGATTAGTGGCATGCATAGCTCATTATGAAGATTTACTAAATAGGTGGTAAATAATTCTTCATGAGGGAGAGATAGGTTTAAGAAGTATGTAAATCATCTCCACTGAGTACTGAAATCAATGACCCTTTTATTATACAATTTTTGGATGTTCATGAAGTCGAAGACTATCCTCTTATACAATATTGAGAAGAACTAGAAGATGAACTTATGACAGAGGTCTTCCCATCCAGTAATTGACTAATACATGAAATGTATGTACCACACAAAGGATGGTACTTTTAGAGATTTCACAAAACACCTGAGTTTCACTAGATCTTGTTATTCAGGTTTCCCCATCATGTTATCACAGTGAGGGAAGAAATTTTTCATGTGTTTCTACAGGTCTCCCAAGCAATTAATGATTTGAAAATTAGGATTCCCAATGTTTGGTGGGGTAAGAGTCAGATATACCCTTTTGGGGAAATAATTTTTTTCTAGATTTACAGGTGAACATTGTTCCTCTATGGCTCCAAATTAATCCATCAATGAATCAGTGGTGTTCATAATAACTTGAGTAATGTCTGGATAAGATCGAATCTAGAAAGGTTTAATAAATGGTGCACGAATAAGTTTATAGACTGGAATGACCATTGGTGGTGACACTAAACACACAAGCCATGTATAACCTATAAGGGAAGGTATGTATGGATGGTCCTTAATTGGCTCTAGATGAAAATAAAATGTTGAAGAATTCAAGATTTTTGGCTATGGGGTCTAATTATATTGGTGGTTAGTACCCTGAATTGATTGAAAATTCCAATCCTACCATGATTTCTGTAGAAAGTTATTATTATTGTGGTACACTAACTGGAAGTGTGATTTGAGGATTTTATTGTAGGATGTATCTCATTGGAAGGATTCCCCAAATTAGAACTATGTTTAGTCTCATCAATTATTACAGATCTTAATCAAGTTGGGTAAATAATTCTACTAGGGAAAGGAACTTAACATCCATAGAGGATGGTAAGGTTCAATTTGACTATTACCCTATTCCCTATTCAACTCCTTTTGAGGAGGAGATGGTGGATTGTTTATTGGAATGCTTAGATTCTGGGAAAGCCACTGTTTATAGGCATGAACGCCTTCTTCATTTGTTTCAGTGTGTACCAATATATGGATCACAACCTCCTCCAATACAAATACATAACTATTCTCATGTTTTGGATGATTTTTAGTGGAAAAATTAATGATCTTCACTGATGTGAAATGTCATACAGGAATTCTACCAGTGTCTTTTTCGATACTGTCTTCTTCTACATCCTCCATGAGCCATTTTCCTCTCCTTTGATTATTTCCTTAGTTGTTTTTGGGGGATATTAAATCAAAAAATATATAAAGATAGCTCATTCAGGCATGTCACCAATAGGTATACCAGATCACATGATGGAATGCAATGGGAGGTCCCACATTTGACAATTTCCCTAATCAAAAGAAAATAAATTCCCAATGGGGAGGTGAATGTCGGATTCAAAAATTCCCCTTCCCTAATGGATTATGGAGTTCCTATTATGCTTTCACAATTGTTTTGGTTGAGTTTACTTACATTGAGGGCCGATTTTAAAATTCCCCCAACCCTACATGTTGGGGTTTCACTCGAACTACCGTGGTTAATACTACCGTTGTGGCTATTCTAATTTTATGGAGTTTTCATAAAATGTGGTGTATGAGCATCATTAGACACATGATTAAATTTCATTTTTTGAAGTTATTTGGGAAATTTATGATATAAAAACTATGTTTCAGATGATATCCTCTAAGTAGGAGGCTTACTTGATATTCTCATATGTTTGACAAAAATGTATTTCAACAACCTAATATCATTTTGGCCCAATGTTAGTGAGATTCAGTTACGGTATGTTCATGCTAGGAATATCATTGGTCATGAACATGTTTCAATTGTTATATTAGGCCTGTGGCTATGACATTACATGATACCTCATATGGGGGGATTTCTGGTTAGTGAGTTCAGTGAAATGAAATGCTCCAAATGCACCCCAAACTCTAATATGAATACCAAATAGCATATCTGTGGTCATTTTTCAATACATCATATATATTCAAAGGCTTTTTCATTGATGGAATCCTTGTTGTTCCTCAATCATGGAATGTTGTGATGCCAAGAGATATGACACGTCAAAATGGAAATGGAACCCTTTTATTACCTTGATGTGTCTTTGATACTCATCATAATGTAATACATTTTATTTTAAATTATGAAGAGTTTCCCATATGTTTATGTGGATGTAGTGCATAAAATAGTATATAAAAACATCTAGAATGATATATTTTGGGGTTTCCAAAGTCCTAAACATGATCAATATGTCATCTTTATCTGATAATTTTATCATGTTTATCATGTATTGTTCATCATTTTTCTAGGGGTTTCTCTTTCTAGTCTGTCCAAAGAGGATGCTTCTTTACCATTTTATAATGAACATTTAGATTAGCAGTGAGTTCCTCTATTCAACTGAAAGAGAAGTTACCTAAGGGTGGCTTGAAGAATGACTATCATCTTGGGCTATCTTTTAGTTGAAAAAGGATTCCACTAACCTTTTATAAGTCATTATACATGAATAGAAATGTGCTCAGAAGTTCCTCATGATATGAGGGATATCTCATCAATACATTTCCAATTGAATAATTATTTGGTCAATTAAAAATGAAAATATGGAGGGAACATTCAATGAAAACACCATCATAGGGCAGAACACCATAGTGGATTATAGTAAGGGTAACACCCTCATTATCCTTGATCTTCTAGACACACATAGGGCTACCAATGCTATCGTTTTGATAAAGGATCTCGAAATTTATCAGAGTGTATGAATGAAGAATGGGTTCATAGTGATGTTTAGAGAAGAAATATTAAAATTAATTATATTACTCTCATAATTTTGTAATAAGAATGTATGATTTTAATCTGGGACAAATACTCATTTGACAACACAAATAACTACATTATTAAGTGGAGCTTGATCATAGATTGGGTCATTATTTTCCAATAATGTTTAATGAGGATTTTTCTTATATACCTTCTTATGAGGGATTAGGTCCACTTGATGTGAGTAGTAGTTGTCAAGGGATGTTTTTTTGTACATGGAGAGGCCATTGGAATAGTCTAATTATCTTTTATTGGGGAGGGTGTATGTTCCAAATATGGGAGTCCATATAATATTGGAATGGTTTCCCCATATCCCTTGTGGATGGGAGTATAGGTCTGTATCTCCTCAAGGGCCATATGCTGATAACCCCCCCCCCCACTTATGTGGGCATAACTATGTGTACATCCCTCTATCATTACTTTCATCACTGATATTATGTCCTTGAAAATCTATAAGATATGGGTAGTTATTTTCATCATCCCTTTCAACATTATTAAGGTATTTATGTTGAATTTTGTGACTAGAAGAAGGAAATTGGTCCATTTAGTATCTATATTATGAGTATGGGACAACTCAAGTAGTCCCATTCCTTTTAGTAGATACTGAAAGTACTCATGTGTGGGAGAAAAGGGTTGAGTATTATCCCTTATATTCATAAAGACTATATAAATCACTTATACGGGTTTTCTTAGATGACACTTTTGGATAGATTGATAAATACCAGTAGGTGTGTACTTCTGCTCGTGAATTGCAGTCAAACTAGGTTGGTAGTATTCTTTGAATGAAACTAGAGACTTCAACTGGATGGAGTGGTGATTGTAGGAAGGTTTATGTTCCTGCTCATGATATGCCATCTAATTCGAATGGAAGGCTTCATTATTTTTCACTGGATGAGTTTGATGGATGGATGAATAAATGTGGATAAGTATATGTGCTTGTTCATAATTTTTCCACCAACTTGGGTTAGTGGGATTATATAAAGGGGAAATGGTCGAATCAATCTCTCTATTGGCTAGATGTTGTCCCCAATGACCTATCATACATTCTTGTGTATGAATGACCAGTTATGGCCGACTGAAGAATACAACCTCATCAAGTTGAGGGGTTACTACCATGTGGAATTGGAAGCAATGATTGATGGAAGGATTCCTCAAAAAGGACTCTTGTGTCTTATAGGAAAGTCTGTATGTGGCCACTTCATCCTCCTCCCTGGGATATATGAGTGGCTAGTTGTCATGTTCTAGTGATAGGAACCCAATACGGTTGAAGACAGTGGTCACCACCTTCTACTTCAGGACCACGAGTCATCCATGGCTAGATGATCGGTGGGGTTGTTTGAGCTGGAGGGACAATTTGATGGCCTCTAAGGCCGGGATTCTATAGTTATATTAGAACACTTGGACTAGTGAGTTAGATACATAGAATTGAAGGAGCAAGGTTGGATATTTTTTCTTTCATATAGAAGATGACCCTACCAATGTGGTAGCTAAGGACCACGTTGGTGGGAACTAGAGTTACACAATTGGATTTAGGAGGGTTTGGAAAATATGTTCCTACCTATATTAAAAACAAAATTAAGAAACACTGTCAAAGAAGCATCACATTTAAATGAACACATTCCTGATTGATTTTATTTTCAAGCCTTATTATATCATTTTAAATGGGTTTGATTGGTATGTGACCATATCATCATTGTTAACGATTATTTTCAGGTTCAAAAAAATAACTTCCCCTCAGAATATGTGTTCAGGTTAGGATTCATAATTTTTGAATGGTTTCCAATAGGTTTTTTCATGGAAACAAAAACACCCATCGGTCTTGTATCAAATGGTACCTATATTATAAAGTAAGACACTCATCAAGATGTTTGGCCAACAATGATTGAGAACTCACATTGCTTGAGAGGATTGGAGGTCCGGAACATCACACCCTTTTGGGGATTAATTAGTACCTACTTTGGGATATCATATATATAAGACATATTAATGAATCCTTTATTAAATCCCATGTATGATGTAGATTGAACTATAAATAAAAACCAATTATTAGCATGTATGACAAATAGGATAATCTATATGTATTCGTGGGTCTTCATCCATGGAGATGTCTGTATGTATCCAAAGTTCTCCATAAATGGTGTCCTATTATGTAAAGGTTAAAGACTATTTAGTCATGATGAATCTGGTTTTCATGCCACTCAGTGTGGAACATTAATAGGAATCCTATATATCCTCATGAAAGGAATATAAACCATCACATTATGTTGCCACATAATGGGGAACATTATATCTTTTGAGGTCATGTGATAAGGAGCTAACTATACAGTTGAATATCATGTTGCAAGGACATCTGGGAGGAAGGTTCCTAGTATATGTATTGTGTGGGACCATTGATTATGCATCCCAAGAATCCTAGAAGGGTTATACAATTCCAAGATGAATTAGACCATTCTAGTAATATGGACTAGTGGTAATAGGGTTCATTCGGGGTGTTGGTATTTGACCTCAAAGAGGCTTCCTACATATCCCATTTGGATAAGAAATAAATCCCACATATTTTGGTTAGTCTCATAGGGGAGTATGGCCCATTGAGAGGATTATGTTCGGACCATGAGAGATGTATCGACTCATGATTATAAAATCATGGTTATTTTGGGCTGCAATATATGGATTGTTCTTGATGAGAATGCCCCGATTAAGGGGATTCTAATTAGGTATTATTCTTGAAGAGGATTCCCAATGAGATTTTGACCTAAGAAGGATTTCAACATATCCTATTTATTTAATTAATTAGAGTTCTCATAGTAAAATATATTGTATATATTGTGTGGATTTAATAATTACCACTAACCATAAGACCAATTTAGTGATGATCGGTGTGGGAAACATGTGTAAATAAATGATCTGTAAAACCACACAATCTTCTTTTTTCCTTATATTAACATGGATAAAAAAACTAAAGAGAGATGAATAGGGTGTTATGTTTTCACCCCCTTTATCCTCACTTCTATAGGTAGAAGTGGTCTGGGCTATGATTTAAGAGGCTGGGTATATGAAACTTCTCTCTCTTCATATAACCATAAAATGAGTCCAAGGTATTGAAAATGAGGAAGGAATGACGGTGAAGGAAACAAAGGAATAGAAGATTAAGACCCAAACGTCCTTACAAAAAGATATTGGGGATTACACACGAAGGGTAACCTAGAATTTTTTACATAGAAAATAAGTAGGATATCATTCAATGTCAAAAGGAAACACAATTTTCATCCTCATCCTATAAACATGGAATAAAAGGCTTGGAGTATCAATGATGAGAAGGGGAAGACGTGGTCCTAACCCTTATATCTGAGACTATGAAGTCGCTGAAACTATTCCCGAGGTAGCGTTCTTCTTGACCATAGATATAGAAATTCACATTTTCCCTGAGGATTATAATAGAGTTGTTGGACCATTGAGGATTCCTATGATTGTTGAAATAAAAATCCAAATGGGATAGATGTTGGTGTGACTCTAGTTACGACTTTTCACTTATGGAGGTCTCAGTGGAGGCTTCGAAATGGTCCATTTAACATAAGGGAGACAAGGTTAGAGGATCCCTATCATTTTTGGCTTGATGGAGGGATCAAAGGGTTACTTGAGCAGGTCCTACGCACAGGTTCCTGGCACAGGTGTGTCGCACAGAGCCTGGGAGGAACTGGAAATACTACGTACAGGAGGAAATGCCTGCATAACTTGGATATGCCTTGATCAATGGACCACTGGAGAAATACATTTGGATAAGGTTTTTTTCTATGTACCATTTGTATCATCTGTTGTCATAGGAATTATTTTACATAGGTCCATACAAAAAGAAGGGGCCTCACATTTCTGGATTCCAATTTTTGAAGAAGGGTCCTCGAATAGTTTTCTGGTACTTTGGAACCTAAAGAGACTTTGATCATACTTATCCCATTTACTTTCCCCTTTTATCAGGTTTTACAAATATACCTATGAAATTTAGGGGCCCTGGGGGAATGTTCTACAAAATCAGAGCTATGAGGGGTCCTCCAATTTTTCAGATATTCAAACGAGGACCAACAAGGTCATATTTATTAGAAAACATGGGAACCTAGGTGAAGGAAGTAGATTGTATAGGTCTTCGGCGAAGTTCTAGAATATTGTTCAATGATGCTGGGGTATCCTACCCCATATGTTTATACAGGATAGTTGCACGACTCATGAAGCGCGCATGTGTCTGTGGGGTTAGACCAATTTGGAAAAGTCTATTGTCTATCTTTAAATATCATTATCACTTTGGCATGATTAAAGATATAATCATAATATTCTCATATTCATTGATATATAAGGAAGTTCTAATAGTGTTTTTTGTGAATTTATCCCTTTTCCCATTAATTTAAACGTTATAAATTATTTTTTCTTTATTGGGGTCACTTTTATTACCATGATAAATGTTTTTCTCTTTAAAATGATGTTTTTTTAATAATTTTAATATATTTATTATATATATTTAATTCATATTTTTTTTATAATATTTAAAAAATTGTTAAAAATAAATTATAATATGATACATGTATATCACATAATAACATTTTTTTAGAATAGATAAAATTGTACATCCCAAATGTAAAGCATGTGTTTGTAAATGTATTACATTATATATTGTGTAATTCCTTAATTACATTTTTATCATGAATACATATTACGAATATTCAATTCATGATTATAGAATAAGATTTATTGTATTTCATAAAAAGTATAATTTTCACATTTTTACCCCCAAATCAACCATTTTTTTAAATTACCCAAAATTTCCCCTATACTAATTTCAATATTCTAAATCAAAAAATGATATTTATTTTGTAAAAATTATTCTCTATATATTATTATTTTAACTTGTAAAAAATATTCCTTATTTATTTATAATCAAATGTTTTTAGGATAGTAGAATATTTTTTAGCATTATAAAATTAATTATGACACTGTTAATTTAAATACTCCATTAATTTTATTATATCATTAGTTTATGAAAATTATTTTAATTTAATACTTATAAATTAATCATAAAACATATTTTCAAATTTAATTTCTATATATTTTGAGTTTCTAGAAATATAAATTTGGTTATATTATAAAATAATTCCCAATGGTCACATGATTGAATCTATCTAACCAAAAATAATAATAACCAAACATCTTATAGACCAATGGTCATTATTCACATTTAGTATATTTTCTAATATAAATAATTCATAATTTTCATATTTCCTTAAAAATATATCATCATTTACACTTCATCATTCATTAATTCATTAAAAAAGGTTTCCACGTGTCCTTTTATAATATATATCATTTCTTGAATGATTCTATTTTTTCATAAAATCACTACAAGATAAACTATCATTATGTTGGAATTTAATACTATATATTTTTCTTTCGTTTGTGTATTATTCAATTTCATTTATCCCCTTTTAGAATTGTAAATTTTATAGTAAATTTTTTTCATGATGTGTAATGTTTTTACGATATGTATTAGTATTTTTATGTGTTCATAATAAAAAAATTATTATAAAATAAGTGTTCTTATATTGATTAAATAAATGATTTTTTGGGACATTACATTCTACCCTCTTATAGATAATTATCCCTCATAAATTTACTCATATAATATGAATTATTAGACACTAATTTTCGTGTAATGCTTTTGTATAAAAATTAAGCATTATGAATACCTAGGAGATGTAATTATTATAGGTCCATACCAATTACACATAACCTAGTCCCCTATGAAAATTATTTACCTATCTAAGGATCTTTACCCAGTTATGATGAATATTAATTTCCAATATAATTCAACACCACTTTGATACCAACAAAGATAACATGGACATATAATTATAGACCTGTTTCAAAACATACATACATTTTAATTAATAACATGAATTAAAAAAGCATAATTATCAAAATTTATTTGGTATTGGGAAATAGGTACATCTAATACTACAGGCATGTCACAATTCACAATTCTTCCACCAATATTCACCACACAAGTAATTCCTTTAGACATATCCCTTTCATTTCAATTCTTAATGAAATAGGAAAACATAATAATATACTGAGATAAAATCCCAAGTAATGGATAAAATATGAAAAAGAGAATAAATGAATATCCTAAGAAAATCTCGAAGCATGATATGAGAACATTAACATGAGAAAAAAACCTAACATGATCATAAGATGAAGAGTAAAAATTTGATGATAAATACATGAGTTATAATGTGATCATACATACAAAATTAATAACATTACAATTTGGGCACAACAAGATCATGTTAAATGATTATAATATTAATATATCACATTTTAAGGGTTTTATAAAATGTATTACAAATAATGTTGACCATTGAATCATAAATCATTATAATAGAATACTGCCAAGGACTCTTGAGCATGTCATCTTTTGATATTAATTATTTAAATAATTCATTAGAGCACTATCAAGGGAAACCTTTGTATTCTATAATTAACGTATTCCATATATGTAGAAAATAAAAAAATCCATTAATAATTATAGTAGTTACCTATGTAAAATAAATGTGTTTCCAATGAAAGTATTTACATATCTATAAGAATTCCATTCAATCAAGATAATAAATTATTGGGTGTTTACACAATATTGTAAAATGGTGTACGTTTTAGTCAATAACACCCCATAAAATTAATAGAACATTTTATAGGTTAAAACCCATTATAATTAACATATCCTTTGACACATATTACATAATTATTTTTAATATAAATATCTATAAAATATAATATTGGTATTGAATGTCATAGTGTCATTGGAAAACTAGGACCATAAAAAATTAATATATACAAATTTATTTATTTTTATATCCATAATGTGATACTAATTATATTTGAGGAAATATAACTGAATATGATAACTTGGGGAATACATAAAAATTGTGTGTGAGCTAAAAACCAATTAAGGGAATAAAAATGATATAGTTTCATAATTTGTGAGTCAAATATATAATGTTATATAATAAAAGGGATGGAGAATGAGTAAACACATGATAGAACAACGTAATGGAAATAAGATTTTTCTAACATGTGAACATAGGAAATTTTAGAGAAATAAGAAACATTACTAAGCACAATTCAATTATAACTTCTAGGACATCTTCAAATGGTGGACAAAGTCTCATAGTAGATTAGGGTCTATACGTAATTAAAAAAATAATTTCTCATGAGAAAAAACTTTTACCCAACGAATTGGAGATATATATATGTTTACCCATTATAAAATGGTCTTGACTATGTTTTCTAAAAAAATAAATAAATCAAAATTGATATTCATTAGAATTAACAATATAATGAAATGTGTTACATAATCTTTCCACATAGTGAAACGAAAATAAATATGATAATTTTTAAAAATATAACAATGAATTAAATATTATATATGTTTATAGATAATTAAATAATAAAATTTCTAAAAATATGGTGTTAATTATTGAATACTTACATTATATGAGATTTACACTAAAGGTTTAAGTAAGAGAAAAGTTCATCTTGATGAGGATTAATTTTAAAAAGGAATTTAGTAAATGTGTTATAAAATGTATTATCCCATTGATGGAAGGAGAATGATATATGCATATATTTAATGTAAAAATATAAATAAATTTATTTTAATCCATAACATCAAAGAGACAGATTAATTGAGTTAGAGAAAGAATGATCAAAACCATAAAAAAATGGTGGTTGAGAGGGACCCCTTTCCTTAAGTATTTTCATTCATCATACAAATTTGAAAATAATGTATAATATTTTTTTTAAAATTTTATCTATAATAATATTCATTATAGAAATTCCATATATTATTTTCTAATAATATATTACCACAATTTATTAATAAATGCTTATTAAAAAACTATTCGAGGTGATAATTTCATCGTTTTTCATACAAATTTTGGTTCATCAGTATCTTTATTTATACATTGATAATGTTTCAATAAAATATATAATTGTAACAATTAAATTGATATCATATATAAGTATATATATATATATATTTCTATCCAAATGATGTTGAGATAAAAAATTAATAACTCCTTTCATGGAGACGACATGTTGTAGGTACATAGGAACACCACTTCCATTTTTTATGGATGGAACAAAATAAAGGTAAATTTTTTTTGCCAATAATGAATATTAATAACATCATAAATTTGATATAATTTTAGTAAATCCATAATTTGAAAAATGATTAAAATGTAGTGATAGAAAAAGAATTATGTTATATCACAAGGTGGTTGTCATATATACATAAGAATAAATCTTTTGTTAATTGTTTAATGAAAAATAATATGGATATATGTTATGAAATTAACATAATAGAATATAAATATATTTAGGAATTTTTTAATATTATTATTACATCATATTTAGAGAATATGTGATATAGTTAGAAAAATAAATAAACTAACATTCGGTTAAACACTATATCTCTTATTCAGACAACATCCTTTTCATTACCCCTTAAACCTTTTAAGAATTCAATTATTCTCAAAACAAGACATTTAGAATAGGACAATGGATGATATTAACATATTTTGGAATGTAATGGTGGAACTAATGGGATATAGAAGCATGAGAAAAATAGGAGATAATGTGTCCTTTAATAATTGAGGAGAGGGGCACTGTTGGAGTTATTTAAATGAAAAATTAGTATAAACTAATTTTTAGGCAAAAAATTCACCAGAATGATATAATTTGAAGATATATTGAGGATGGGTCAAAATAAAATCAACCCAAATAAAATATAGAAATTTTATATTAGTTATTTACCCATATATATTGGTTTTAACGCACATTAAAACATTATGACAATTACCATCAAAACAATGTATTTAATCATTAGGGGTCCATATAGTTGCAAAACAAATGTGTACAGAAATGAAACATAGATTAAAATTTTAAAAATATATTATTCAAATGGAATGGTAAATGTTTTTTTAGTTGTAACAACCAGGGATTTTAAAAGTACACCGTGTTCTATAATATACGTTGCACAGAACACCAAACTGAATAAAACTATAAAATAAATTTATTTTAACCCCACTGTTACAAAAGAGACATTAAATTTTTAGGTATTAATAAGAATTAATATATTATGAAATAAATATTACGTTCATATTAAATAATAATTCAATTATATTGAGGAAATGAACACATAATATTTCTGAAAATCATTTCATTTTGGACAAAAAATATTTTCTTAAAAATCTATTTTTATTGATTTCTGTGAGAAAAGACAATATTTAATTTTTGAAACTTTTATAAAATAACTTTTATAAAATATACAACATTTTTTTACTCCACATGTCTATATTAATAGTGTAATATTTGCGGAATTTTGTAAAAAAATTGATTTTTTAGTTAAAAAATGAAATATTGTTTTACAAAAATACCATAACTCTTAGGGAAAAATTATTAAATGATAATTATCGAATTATTAAATATAAAATTTTTTATTTAATTAAACAATATATAGTTTTTTAAATTTATTATAATTTTATTGGAAATTTTGAAAACCAGGAAGTTAACATAAAACACTATTTTTATGATCTCTATATGTAACATATTTATAAAGGATTTTTATCAATTTGAAAATTTTAGTCCAGTAAAATGGATTCAATATTTATAATAAGGTGGTTCAAATTATTTAATATGCTTATCTTTATTTTTAGGCATAAAATATTTACCGTGGTGATAAAAAGATTCAATGTTGTAAATATAAAATAATGTAGTGGGCAAATGTTAAAAGGTAAAAGAATAACATATATAAAAACTACAACATTAAATGGGTGTTTAATGTATTGATAAAACATAAAAACCATTTAAAACATTACGTATCAACCTAATTATTTCAAATTAATTCCACCCAAATTTGGTTGTCATTAAATACAAAATAATAATTATATAATCAATTAAAACCATCCATCCTCAATTAAAAATACCACCCATAACCACCCCTATAACCTCACAAGTCTCCAAGATCATAAAATATATGAAACTTAATCTCCTACCCAAATAAGCGTACATACACGCGCTTTTGGTCTCACCGAAAGACCAATTCCATGTTCCTCATGCGGTCCTCTGATGAGGTGATATTGAAGATGTAACTTTCTCCATCAACCTTTCTTATTTTGTTTTCTTATTCTACGTTCTAATCACCTAATTCAATAATAAAAGAATAATAAATAAATTATTTTTATATACATGTATTTAATATTTCTAATGTAATATATTCTATCCACCACATTTCTTATAAATAATTCTTCAATGAAATGAAACCATAGAATAAATTACGACTATTATCCATCTAGGTGGATATTGATTTTTAGTTTTCAATTTCCTTATTCAAGGACTATCATAAAATTAATATTATAGTTAAATAACGTAATAATTAGTATTTTATATTTTATTTATTATCCTATAACTAATAACTAGAAAGAATTTTAAATAAAATGAAACTAATTTGTGATGGTCTAAAAATATGACAAATAAACTAATTGTTTGTCATTAATGTTTTATCAAATGAATCACTCTCATTTAAAACAATAATTTATGAGAAAATTCAATATTATGGAATTTAGTGAACACAGTTTCATTTCAGATATGGATTTATATTTTTATTCTACAAGAAAATCCATAATTATACATAATTAATGTGGTTATGAAAAAATGAAACAAACATACCCAAAACAATGGAAATAATAAAATATTATTAATTAATGGGTTGTAAAAATTTATAAAATAATCATATAAGGTATTATAAATATGAATATAATTCTATAATAAATTAATAACATTATTAAACCATTATATAGAATGTTTTTTTCTAAAAGTAATAGGAAGGAAGAGGTAAGGGAATTCTTAACTCAATTTCAATTCATTGGGTTAAAGTTATACTTCATTAATCATGCCATGCTAATGTTGTGTTTGGAATGAAATTTTATCATCCTATGATTTATTTTACAATTAGTTTATTGTATTCAAAATTAATACTTACAAACTATTAATTTTATTTATTCTCACCTCAGTTATATGATCTTTTAAGGGACCTCATCTCAACTTTCTTTTGTTGATGCATATTTTGAATTTATTGAATAAGAATCATTCAAAAGTATATAATAACCAATTGGAATGTTATATAATGAATTTATTAATAATATTTTTTTTAATTTTTTTAAAAGGTTTTTCTTTTATTGGAATATGATTCTACTGATTGCATGAGTGTAAGATTTTATATCACAATCCCTTAATTTTGCATGATTTCTTATATTTATGCCACAATTGGGGAATATTTGATTTCTATATCAACGATTCACAAAAATATTTAATTTTTTTCAATTATCCTATGATTATTAATGTCATTTTAAAAAACATTTAGATCTTAAAAACCGTTTGAAATGCATATTGTTTAGTTATCTATAAAAGTTTCTTGGAAAACATTCCCAAAAAATGAAATGAATGTTTTCTTAAATTATAAGAAAATATGTTATTTTCCATATATCATGAAAAAATAATTATTTTAAGCTTATGTTTCATGTATATATGCTTCATTTAAAAAAATTACTTATTTTATAATTGTGCATTTTTTTTAAAAAATATATGTTATTTCAATGTAAATGAAGATATTTTCTTCATGAACCTTTCAATGTTCTTATAAATAAATTATCAGTTATATCAAAATACATTGTTAAATATTTTGATTAATTTATTTTAATCCATTATTATATATTATTCTATATTTTTTAATGTTTTATGATATTTTGGATTGGTAATGTAATATTTAGATACCATTATCCATTTTACTCTCGATAGTTTGTGATTATGTTTACTCATTATGGATAAATATTTACAATTAATATGTTAGTATAAAAAAAATTTAAATTATATTTCAGAAATTTTTTATTATGAATTAATTATATATAGTAAATGATGGGTGAAGTTTACTATATATCCTCAATGGACTGGAATTTTTTATGAGAAAAACTACTTTGGGTATTGGTTGATGTCTTATTCATTTACAGATGATGCATTTTTCAAAGTTTGATGGTATGTTTATGATGTATATAATTATTAGTTGTCTCATTATGACATTATCTAATGATTTTTTTTGTTTATTTACCCTTGATTATTTTTTATTGATAATTTATGATATCTAATGATGTATACATACCCAAACAAAGAATCTAGGATCACCCCTTTATTATGATTTATTTTCCCCCCAGAGGATAAGATGATTATTTTAATGGATATGAAGGTTTAATGTAAATGAATAATTTTTTTCTAAGAGGATGTAATATATTATATTATATTTTGCAATTTTTAATGTATATATTTGGAATGTATCGTGTTTTCCAAAACTACTAAACTCATTGGTTATTCAGGAAAATATTTCTTGTATATTATGACAATATAATAAAGAAACCACAAAATATAGGCTACTAGGGTATGGGTATTTATTGTTGGTATCATATAAAGTTTACTAGAAAATTGGGGAACTAGATTTATGAAAACATCGATTAGAGTACCAAATCCAATTGTTGAATTTGGAAATATTCCAATTGAAAAAAATATGATTTTAATATTACTTATAACTATAATTTATATTAATTTAATTCTTTTTGATATTATAAATTTTGCTTTATAATTTTATGTTGTGATATAGTTCTTCCCAAAATATCGAAATGGAATCTAGTAGAAAGAATATGATGAGTATAAATTCACATAATCTATTTAGGTATTTCATTACCGTTGTATGAAAATTAAGCAGGAGTTGTCATTGGTTCTAGAACTGAAGTAGAGGATGGAAAAATAATAAGTGTAATGGGAAAATGGGATCATGTTTTTGGATGTTTACATAACCATATAAAGCGTCCTGATCCAAAATAATATGTATAAATATTAGAATGCTTTGTGTGACAACAACCTCCAAAATTCACTTTATCTATGAATCTATTTGCAGCTATAAAATGGATATGTTTCATAGAAAATTTATTTCTCACATTAGGAAGTAATGAAATGGAAAAGGTAATCATGGTAATTTTTCATCTCTCTGGAGACGCATATCCACGGTTATCATTGGTTATTAAAACTAAAGAGAATAAGGGAATATAAAAAATTAAATGGATGGATTTTATGAATATTTTCTTGGGAAAATATTTTCCTCACAAATAATGAGTAGATAAGGAGAATGAATTATTTAGATAAAGATAAAGTAAGGGTGACAATGTTGTGTGTTATAAGTCCAATATTACATGGTTATAATGGGATACAATAGATTTTATACATAATCTAAAGATAACTATTTCTAGTTTGTTTGATGGGCTTAACCCTATTCTTCTATGGGCACTAGTCTTCCAAATATACAAATCATATAAGGATATAATTTCATCTTCCATAAAGATATATAAGAAATTATCAATGTATTATTTCTATTAAGGAATAAAACAATAAGAAGATGATAGAGAAAAATATTGATAATGGGAATAATGGAGAAAATGACTTTCCCACATGTGATAATTATGGAATGGAAAACCACAATAGTTTCCTGAAGGGAATGTGATTTTGATAAAAGTCTAGAGAAAAAGTTCCCCAGGCTCGTTATTGTATGGGAAATAAAGAATATTTAAATATTTAATTATTCAACCATAAGGGCATGGGGCACTATGAAAACAAATTCCCAAAGAATCTAAGGGATCAATATCATTATTTTTATATTGTTATACATGAAATGGAATGATTATTATTTTTTTGTTTTTATATATAATAAATATTTTGTATGAAACTATCGTTATATGAATTTTGAAACATATATAGATTGTATTGAAATAATTTTTAATTTATATTTGAAAGAATATATTGAATGGTACTAATGAATAAGAAATGAGATTTAGTGGAAAGTTTAAATTTTTGAAAACACATGTTTGAAGGAAATATAACAATCAATATATTCATTATTTTTACATAATGATGTGGGGATGAATATATGATTGATATATATTAGTTAAATTTGATAGAAAGGACTACCATGGATATGATTTACAATTTGTTGATGAAGTGATTTGTGTAAAATTCATGGAGTTGATATCATTGATGGATTTATGGAAAATATCCAATAATATATATTTTACATAGGGAATTAAAAAGAATTAATATTTTAATTTAGAGATTATGGTAATTATGATTATTAAAATGTTCTAAAAGAGTACATAATGACTGTATTCAAATTTTTTATATGTGACAATCTTCATCATATTTCTTATGAAATTAATGGTATGTTCATTTTGAAAAATTTGTAACCATATTTCTAATGTTATATTTCTTGATCATTTAGAAGAGTCATATAGTTAATAATTTGTGAAATATAGTAAGTTTATCATTGGAAGTGGCATTAATTATTAATTTAGTTTTTTTGTATTGGATATATTTTTTCGAACCATATTGGTTTTGTAAAATAGATTGAGAAAAATAGAATAAATTGTTTCTCATTATAGATCGTAAAATCCAGTAAAGTGAATTTTAGTGCTTCAATAATAATAATCATAATTTTTGGATATTCATTTATTTATGTAAGGAAGGGAATTACTATAGAATGTAACATTAGAGTACCAAATACTTCAAGATAGAAGGATGTAATATGAGTTATTATATTTTTCGGAATGCAAATTTAAATGAATGGGGTATAATTGGGGGTTGAAAATATAATTTAATGATGTATATTTTATGGTTTTATATTTATTTATTTATTATATTAATATTTTTTTAGAGAAAGCACAACTGTCGGCTGAGTAACAACCCATCTCATATGGAAATGCCATGATGTCAGAACCCACAATTGACATTACAAAGGGTTCCATCAACTTCCACTAGCATAAGTGAATAACTAATTAGTATATCATATTTTTTTATTTAAACATTAATAAATATAAATAATCGGATCATTTTTGAAACATTAATTGATTAAGATAAATAGAATATTTTGGAATTTTATTATATGAATAATGGTTGAATTATAATTTTGAGAAATAATTAGTTTTTTTGGTGAGAATTGATTAAATGATGAAACTCTCCATAATAATTAAGTATATTTACTAATGTTCTTACTATAGTGAGTAAAATTATTTCCTAATCATAGGAATAAGATATTTGAACAAAAATGTTATTTATTTAATTTATTAATGATAAATCAATTTACATTGAGATAATCACAAATTTATTGTTTTGTGATGGTAATATACATAATGAACATGTTTTATATCATCATACATCAAAACATGGTAGTTATATTTAATTTCCACATCCTTATTTTCAAATTTCACTAATTCTCTCTTATTTAGAAACATCATTTTTTAGTGACCTTAAAATATTACATTCCCTTTTAAAAGAAGTTGTTTTATTACACCATATTACGATGATGGATTCCGACAAGGTTATTTGAAAATGTAATCTCAGTTTTTACTAATGAGAATATTAAATTGTGAGGAATATATTCATTGAATGTAGGGAGATTACAACATCTCTTCATTTTAATTAAACATTTTGTTCGATAGATTACATTACACATAACACCAATATTAAACAAACTCCAAAATATAATTATTTTAACATGACCATTATAAACTAGCCATCATGTTGGATGTTTCGAATAATTTTTTTTGTATTATTAAATAAGTATCTAGTTTATAAACAATAAAAAATTAATTATTCTTATGAAATGTACACATAATTTTTAGTAAATTTTTTTTATTCATTAAATATATGTCTACTTAAAAAAGTGATTTTTGGTGAATTCTATGATAAAAAAATTATATTTAATTTTTTAAACATTTAACAAATTTATATCAACAAAAATCATTCTTGGAAATAAATATGTAAACAATTTCGAATAGTAATTTATTGGGAAGTTTATAAAAAAGTTTGTTATTGGGTTAAAAAATAAGAAAACTATTTTTATGATATTAAATAACTGTTATGAAATTATTATCATATGATCATTTAAAAAAATAATATTTATCAAAATGCATTTAAATAATTACATAATACATTTGGTGGAAATTTTAGTATCATGTACGAAACAATTTTGAAAAAATAATTTTAACATAAACAAATTATTTTTATGAGTTATAAACATAAATTATTTGGAATTCATTTTTATCATATTTATAAATTTAATCAAGTAAAATGGAATCAATATTTTTAATCAATATCTCTAATTTAGTTTATAAATTAATTTTCATTTATAGGAATAAAACAATAACTGCGGTAAAAAAACATTTACCCAATTATATGTAAAATAATGTAGAAGGATAAAGTTAGAAGGGAAAATCCTAAATACCTAATAACTAAAACATTAAATTTTTGATTGATTCATTTATTTTCATTAAATAAATTTTAAAAATTATTTATCAACAAAATAAAGTGTCATTCAGACCACCCAAATGTGGTTTCATTTAAATATAAAATAATCATAATTTAATCAAAAAAAAGACCCATCCTCAAGTATAAATACCACTCCTCACCACCACATTTCACATCAGAAACCCTGAATCTCTTCAAATCTCTTAGAAAAATATATTAACAAATATAACAATGTCTAATTTCTAATTGTATTATCCAATTAAAATTTTGATGTTATATAAGGAATCCTTCAATGTGCTAATATTGATGAGGTAACTTTCTCAAACCACATTTTTTAATTTATTTTCTTTTTTTACATTATATTCACCTTATTCATCAATCTTTGAATAATAAAAATAGTATATTTTATAAAAATTAATTTCATATTTTAAATGTAATATATTCTATACACTACTTTAGTTATCTCTTCTTATTCAATGAATCGAAACCATTGTCAAAATTATTCCAATTAACAGTCTATGGGGACAATAATTTTTCATTTATAACCTCAAGGATGGACATAAAAGATTAATTATGGTTAAAAAAATATTGAAATAATTATATTATGACCTATATAATGTTTTAGAACTAATAAATATAAATAATATTAAATAAAATAAATCAAGTTCACAATGGTTGGAAAACCTCCCAAATAAACTAAACATTTATCATTAATGGGTTACTAAATGAATCACCATCATATTAGAAATAAAAATGATATATAGGACACTTTAAAATTATAAAATTGAATTAATAGCATTTTATTTCAATTATAATGTTCCATTTCCCTATTAAAAGATGAAATATAATTATACAAATGTAAACCAACCATTAATCCAGGAAATGAGCACACCTAGAAAAATAATAATTATGAAATATTACTAATGAATAGTTGGTAATATTTAATAAAAGTATCATATAAGGAAGTATAAATATGAATATAGTTACTTAATAAATTAATTACATTATATAAACCATTATATGAATGGTTTAATTAGGAAAAACTAATGGGATGGGTGAGGTAAGGATTTATTAGCTCAATTTTCATACATTTGGTTATACATAAACTTTATTGATTATATAATGATTAGCTAATGTTTGGAATGAATTTTTATTATATTAAGATTATATTTGTTTCTTAAACTAATTCACAAAGTATTTTAATTTTTTAAATTCTCACTTCAACAATATGTTCTTTGTAATGGTCTTAAACTCAATAATCATTCATTGAGGCATATTTTGATGTTATCCACCATAATCACTTATGAGGTGTATGTAATTCCCATTAAAATGTTATATCATGAAATTATTAACTTGAAATAAATTTTATGTCTTTCTAAATTCCATTATTTCATGGGGCATATGATTTTATTGATTACAAGGTGGTAATGGTTTATTTTACAATCTCCTCATTATTTAGGATCATTTATGTTTAAAAATACCTTAGTGAATATTTATCTTCCCTACCTAAGATTCATAAATATATATTCAATATTTTTAATATTATCTTATTCTTGGTTAAATTCATTTTTACACATATTTTTATCTTTCCCAATGGCTTTAAAGGTATATTTTTTCATTTTTGAAACAATTTCCTTTGAGACATTTCTAAAAGAAATACAGAATGTATGATTTTAACGTATATAGAATGAGAATATTATCCCATCATAATAAAACCATAATTATTTCGAGAATATCATACAATTAAATAATATTATTTTCAAATGAAATGTTTTCTTTTAATAATTTTCATTTTTAAAACTGGTTTTATCAATGTAAAAGATAATATTTTCCTCATGATTTTTTTCAAAGATGTTAATAATGTAATTTCATCTATATAGAAAACTATTGTTCAATAATATAATTAATTGAGGTTATTATCTTATGATATCATATTTACTATTTTATTGAATGGTTTATGATCATTTTTATTAGAAATATATTATATAAAAACCATTCACCACGTTGCTTTGGATTGTTTGTGATAATGTTTACTGATTGGAAAAAACTATTCACAATTCTAATTCTAGTTTCAATCCAAATTTATATATTAATTTTGTTTCTCTCCTTACATATAAGGAATTTATTGGACTTAGTGTGTGGAAGACTATGAACACTATAGCACTTCGATGCATCAGTTGGTCTCATGATAAAAACATGTATGTGTATTGTCTATTTATTCATGGTGTCTTGGATGAAGCCTTGATTTTATTTTTATGGTCCCCGACATTACAAATATCTTCATTATGATATTATTTATTAATTTCTATTTGATTATTATATTATTAAAATATTTGTGGTTATTTTTGTGCTCAATTGATTATTTATATGGAATTATTGGATAATATGTTTCCCAGCCATGTTATTTTTATATTAATGATTAAATATAATGTTTTTAGGTATTAATATTTATATAATTATAATTTATTTTTTCTGATAGCTTCTACTATACGAATAACCTTAGTGAACTTTTAATCCCACCATATTATTATGTTTTATTTTCTAAAATAATTCTATTATTTTTATTATGATTGATATGTAAGATAAAGCTATAAGGATAATGTTGTTCTCAAAGGATTGAATTTGTTGAAATTTTTATTGCCAATTATAATGTACAGATGAAGCATGTATATAGTTATACAAAAAAATAAATTTTTTAGAAGTTTGGGATGAAATTTGTTGTATATTATGAAAATTTAATAAAGTAACAAAAAACATTGAGATACTAGGGTTTGTGTCTTTATATTAGTAATTTCAAATCATGTAATAAGTATTATTTATTTTAAAATAAAATTATTTTCACTTCCGGAAGAATAAATTTAATTTGACAAGTAGTGTTAGATGATCATGTCTTATGTCACATATATGAGGGATATTTCCCAATTTAGGTGAGACCTGAGAAATTTGAAGAGCAATGAGCTTCAGTGATGTATACAATAGAGAATGATGTAGTGGTTATGGTGGTGGCAGTGACTAATGCTCCAGTCATGGGTGATGTCGTTCATCGTGAGTTGGTGGGGGTGGTGATCAATACATGGTAGCAGATCATGACTTATCTAAGGTATCTATAACAATTGAGGAATGATTTAGAAAATTTGATGACCACAGTGCACTGAAGATGTTTGCGGTGGTGAATGATGCAGTAGAGGTGTCATATCTGAACCATCTACATTTAAATAAAAAGATCCCCTAATTTGGAAAATTGGCTATTTTACCGTGAGATAAATCCACTAGATATTGTTATTTGGATGCAGAGAGATAGGGTATAAAACCATAGTTTGTTTTTTCTAAGTTATTTTTCTGGTCAATGACCAAAACACTATTTTTTTAATAAAAAATAGTTTCACATGTCTAAAATAAGGATTTTTTTACATCACTATGATAATGTGGGAGTAACTCAGGGTGAAGTTCATCCCTCCAATGAATATCATGAGCAACACACAAATTATAAATACCATCACCGATCTTGTTTTCTATATGATAAGTATGAGTGACGACAAAGTTGATATCTGAAATAGAGTTCATGCAGCCCATCCAGCGCGCAGTGAGTATCCAAGAAAGATGAATTGTACTATTCTAGATGGCTTGGAAATTCATAGTGGAGTTACATTTGATCCAGATATTGTTCCTGTTTTGTAGCATAGAAAATGAGATAGAATTGATAATGCTCATCATCTCAACTTCTAAAGAGGAAACAAAACTGCAAGATCCACAGAAGTGTCCAAGCGTCTGTTCAAGGTGATTTTTGAAGATTTCTCCACAACCCACTGGGCTAGGGTTGCCTTTAGAGGCACCATTAACATTGATTTTCATCTATCCTGGGGGAGGTTTCTACCAAAAAACATTAAAAGTAGATCTTATGTGAGGGTAATTCCCATCAACCCCAATACACTGAAGAATCCCAATGTCACACACCGAGTTGTTGCAATGATCTTTTTGAATCGAATCTACCTCCCGAATCACAATGAGAATTATCATTTTACCTGCATTAATCTTGAATGATTTGTTACGAAAAGTAAGATAATTTCTACCATAACAGATCACATGAAGAAGCTCCGCTACAACTGCAAGAAAAAGATTCTTGATCTTGTGGGAGTTAGGTAGGTCCATACACTGGTGTTGCAGTGAGGTAATACAACTAATAAACAACAATCAGCAGTAAAAAATGTCCAAAATATAATTCTAGAGAGTCGTTTCCATATCACAAGAAAGAAATTTGTGATTAATATATTCTCGATTTTGGTTACACATATGGAATTTAGAATAAGGATTAACCCCTAAAGCTTATAAGAAGGTATCTATGGGGATTGTACTATGGGCGATATGCCAAACTAGAGTGAATCTAGAGGGTTTTAACCAGTAATTATTCAATTTTTTTAACCAGGATAAATTGGTGTCATCATTGATGATAAATTGATTGTAGTAAAATTTACAGTTAAGCACTCTATTAAGAGCAGTTTACAAAATAAGAAAGTCATCTGTATTAGTGAAGGGATCAATGTCAATAATGTGTTTGATATCATTAGGTAAACATGGTTTTTTCAAACTCATGACATTCTTAATGGTGTAATTTGAGTGGATAAGAGGTTGGTTATTGGGCATTAATGAGATCAGGGGAGCTCTAGTCTAGTTATCCAACCAAAACATTAAGTTTTAATCTTTCCTAGCCATCCATCTGAAATTTGTCAAAATAGAAGTATGTGTTTTTAATGGCAGTCCAAATAGAAGAAATGAGAATTTGAGAGTGTTTATTTCAAATTTTATTATGGAAATTTTCCCTAAGAAAATACATTGAAGGAGAATTTTTATGAATGAGTTTCTTTGTGAGCTTGTCTTCAAGAGAGACATTAAAATTAGGAAGGTTTTCAATACCAAAACCCCTTATGAATCTATTTGCAGCAAGTGTCCCAGATGACAGTAACCAGTTTTGTCTCTAGTGTACTCCCAGTCCAATCAAATTTCTTTATAGAAACATTAATGTGGTTTAGGAGACTCTTCGGCCATGTTTAAATCATCATAGACTAAAAGAATGTGAAAAAATAGTGGAATTAACAAGAAAAATTCTCCCAGCCATCAAGAGGTTCTTTCCCTTACAAGAAGAAAGGTGTCGAAGCATTTGATCAATGATAGGGGAGAAGTATGTCACATTTGGTCTACCCCAAAAGATTTGGTGAGGGAATAAGTTTTAGGGGCTAGTAAGACAGATACATGGAACCCTAGTAGGTACCATATAGAGATTAAAGGGGATTCTAATCAGCTCTATTTCAAATATTTGCATGATGGTGCTTCTGAAATAATTGTGTAAATGGGTAATGCTACCCATGTGGTTTCCAATAAAGAAGTTATACATGATATATTTAGACTTTGAAAGCATTCAATAATTTACATGATCATTCTCCCTGATGGAGGAATGATTTTGGAAGATTGATGATTTGATTAGGAATGTAACTAATGTTTTGGGTTTCACTAATTTGTGATGACTATCCATATGTTGAGGATTCATCACCATTATTTTCCCATCAAAGTACATGAAACAATTTTATTTGGAGTTGAATTAGTTGCGCCAAATCCAGGTGTGGTTTGTTTTTAATAATGAGACTTTTGTTTCAATAATTTATGTGTAAAAAATACTAAGGTTCACGTTTGTATTAAATTTTTTTCTTCTTCACTAGATTTAGGTATATCCCAAGATTCTTTATGGCATTTCTTATGCTCTGAGAATTCCAATAAAATAGATAAGACCAATAAATATGAAACGATTAGTCAATATGCTAGGGTGCTAGATAAAGATGATCTATGATCTTGTCTAATTCATAATATTATTTTTTCTACATTGGATGATGAAATCCTTCTAAAAATCGACTGTAAGATATTTACATATTTTTGTATAGAATATCAAGTAATTGATCATGTCAAAGATAAGTGATTTAAAACCCTTATATGAAGTTTTTTATCACTAAAATAGAATTATGAGGCCCCTTGTAAAGAAAATTTGAAGAAGTAGACAAAGAATATACATTTTTTTGTCAATGAAAAATGTTATACTAATGATGGTGTTTCAAAACCTGTGGAAGATATTATTTGTGAGTTGGGACTAGAACCTCAGGTAGATCCAGATACTGAATAAGTGTTCTAATGAATTAAAGGGAATGTAAGAATGACATGACTGGATCTGAGTGAGGCTTGGTCCCAGTGTTTGTTCCTGAGCAAGGAGTCGAGGGCAATATGATCTCTAGAGTGGAGTCGCATGACTTTGGTCCTACACTCTAGTGGAAATAAAATAAAAGTGACATTACAAATCCTTAAATGTTCCATGAAGAAATTACCAAATTAATGAAAACATAGGGCATCCAAAAAATGTGGGATGATGTTGATGATGATTTTCCATGAATGATAACCTATATTTAGACATTATCCAATGTAAACGTTTGTGGATGATGGAGGGTTCAAACCCTTTCCACCTAAGAAAGAAAGATAGTTGAATTAATTCTCATATCTCAATACAAATATAGTTTTATATCCCATGGTCCTTTTGATTATTATTTTGATTTGGATGGTGATTATGGTTTTACCTACCATGGGTATGATTTTTGATGTATTTTCTTCTACATTTCATTTTGGAATACATTCTTGTATAACCTCATCCAACAACAACTTTTTTTCTAATCTTCTTAATCAAAATGTATTTTCATATCCTTTTGGTAAATTACAAAGTTATAAATATAGTTACATTTCCAAAAACCATTTTGAAACATAAAGTATAATTTTTTTATCGCTATTTCAAAATTTTATAGATAATAAATCAAATAGAACACCATTTTAAATTCTTCTTTATATAAAATAATTTTTGGGTCAAAATTATAGACATATGGAACTATATAGATATATTTTAAAAAATTGGATTAAAATCAATGAATAAAAATTGTCCAAAAGGATAAATTAATGTTTAATGGTAATGTTTTAGACATTATAATATTTTTTGTAACCCTAATTACAATATCTACACATACTATTGTGATAATTGTTTAATATAGTTACTATTCAAAAAGAAGAAAAATAAGAGGGAATTATCTATCAAATTTGGACATCTTATTTACCAAATATAGAATAATTTTTTCAATATTAAATATATTGGATAGGAGTAAATTAATTTAACATTAAAATGAAAAATAAAAAATTGGGTTAAATTTTTTTTATGTGTAAACTTTTATACCAAATTCAAGTGTAAAATTCATTTTAAGAATATAATTGTATACTGGTTACGTAGAAAGAAATAATTAAATTTTAGAACTAATCTAAAATAAAGTTTTAAATTTGAAACACTAAATATCAAGATATTTTTTCAATAAAACTATTATTATAAATTATTCATTGAAAATTATAATTTTTCATAAAAATGTTATAAATTTCAACCGAATTTAATTATGATTTTATGATTTGAAAAATTTAGTTCATTTTAGAAAATAAATTTTATAAATTTTCATGAAATTAACTACAATATTTTCTCACAATAATGATTACTTTTTTTATGAAGACATATTTTAAAAAAACTAATTTTCTTAAACATGAGTAATTATTTGATTTGAATTAATCTATGCAATTATATTGAGTAGGATATATATATATATTTATTTATTTCATTGTGAAATTAATTCTTTTCATACCTACCAAATTAATGTCAATGTTATAAAAGTCATACTTAAATAATAGTAGTTCAGTGTTAATTTAAGCAATGTGTTGTGTGAAATGTACTCTATTAAATGTATCATTACTTTAGAACCCTATAGTGTTAAATTCATCCCTATTATGATATTTTTCCTCAAAATATAACATTATAAACTTTTTAAGGAACTGTTTTTAGAAATTCTACTTCATTGTCCCTCATATTCACGTTTCTTATCCTTGTACATGTTGTTTTATCAATGTACTGTTACAAGGTGATTTTTATTATTGTGTAAAGATTTTTCACTATAGTTTAATAACATCACATGATAATCCTCAGAAGAGAGATAATTTTCCATTTTTGTTACCTATGAATTTATTACATTTTATGGATCATGTTTTTACATCCTCAAGAGGGTTATGTGGAATATACTTTGTACATGAGATTGGGATGGTGGGAGTACTGTTCGATAATACCCAGTTCCATTACAATCAAGATTTTCAAAGGGGCCTTTGTACCTTTGTCTTAGCATACCCTTCATCCCAAATCCCAAAAATCTATTACATAGATATATGTATAAAAACACATTATCTCAACCCTTAAATTGTAGGTCACATCAACAATTATGAACTTAACCCATTTATAAACTATGACTATCCCTGACATCCGGATGAATGATCATGACCATTTTTACCATTTCCAAGACCATTTTAGGTCCCAACAACTTGAATTCCCCAACTTAATCCCATCATATATATGTCATACCTTTATTCCCATAAAGGGATTCAAATGGTAACCTTTAGATGCTTTATTGAAGGATATTATTTTACATGAACTCAACCAAAAGAATATATATTTCTCTTCCTCCTACGATGTCCATTGATTATAGTCTCAATATTTATTCTTATGTTTGAATAGTCTACTCAGATTATACATATTTTTGGTGGTAATAATCCATAATAACATTCATTTCATAATTTATATCATGAGGGAGACTCATTTAGAACTTGAAGTTAAATAATATATATCTATCAGATATAATTGATAGGGGTATTCCCTAAAACCTCAAAACGTATTTGATTCACATAAATTCATGTTAATCAAGTGATAATACCAATTTAATTACAACTAAGTGATATATCTTTATAATATAATCAACTATAACCCAAATAGATTTTTTTATATTAATCTATTTTGAAGACTTGTGACAATGTACATGATTACGTTTTCCCATTTTCATATATGTATGGTTAATGGTTTTGTAATCCCATTAGACTTTTTCACTTCTATTATTCACTTTCTGACAGACCAGATAGTTTAATCTGTATTCTATGATGTTTTTATTTATATTGTCCCACCAATAGTGATCTCAATGATCCCTATACATCTTCATACTCCCTAGTTTTATTGAGTGAGTTTATCTTTTTGAATAATTCAATAACTCCTTATATATATCAGGATTGAGTTGTACATATATTCATGACCAAAATATTACAACTCCTTCTTCATCAATTTTGAAATTATATGATTTCATTTTCTTATAGCTTCCTTAATCTTTTGAATTTCCACAATATCGATTAGGCCATCCTTTGTCATCTCTATTAAGGATGGATGGGCATCACTACAGAAAGTAATGATGATTTTAATTTTTTTTATAATTCCCATATATATACTTTGAATGTATAATAATATTTATTCACTCTCCATTCCCTTAATTTTTGTGGTTGTTAGATCTAGTATACATAGATCATTATCTACATTTTTTTAACACACATGGAGGTAGTGGATCGAGTTTTTATAGTCCTTGATCATCAATAACCATATTCAATAGAACATATTAAGAAAATAATGTATTGATATTTATTTTAGTCTTATATGATCCATATATATTTTATATTTCATTATTTAAAGATAATATTTCAATATTTTAAATTCATATATCACGACTACCAAATTTGAATCATGTGTTAGATAGATATGTTTAGTAACTTTTATCATTCATGAGGTGTAGACAATAAATTATTCTTTTTTCATTAGTAAAAAAGACAAACCATTCATTATATCATAGTTATATCATTAATTTAGATGAAATGCATACTATAAATAGGTTATAGGATGTGACTTAGATAGAGAACAGATATAACATGAAGAAAAATGGTGGTTGAGAGAGATCCCAAACCATAAGTGTTTTGTTTCATAAAAGTATTTTGAAAATCTTATTTAATAAATATAGATTTATTATACATGTAATTCATAACCATACTCATATATATTAAATAATATGTTATTGTATTTCAGAATATTTTCATTTATTGTAAAATATTTTTTAAAAACACTATTTTAGATGATAATTGATTCATTTTTCAGGCATGTTTTGGTTCGAAAATCATAGTGTTTATAATTTGACAATAGTTACATATTTTATATAATTTCTTCCATAATATTAACATAATCTATATTCATAATATATATATATAGTTTCATATATAAAAGGAAAATATAAAAATTACTTACACCATTCATGGAGACAGTAGGTCATATGTACGCATAAACACCGTTTACAATTTCATTTGGTGGAAAATGGTAATTAAAAATTCAATTTTAAAGAATCATAATAATATCATAAATAGAATAAATATTTATATATTCCATAATTTTAATTATCCATTAGTGGAGTTGATGGAAAATTTATTTTCATTTGTTCGTGAGGCGGTGGACATTGAAACACAGAAACAATGATTTCATTTCCCATTTAATAGAAGATGATATTTATGGAGGTTTTGAATTTAAATTAGTAAATATATGTAAATAGAAGTAATTATTGTTATTTTTATAAGATTATTTAATTATATTTTAAGGAGTAGGATGAAAAATTAAAACTAAAAAATTCGGTTGAAGATTGTACCTCTTCTTCAGACAAGTTTCTTTGCTTTGCACCTTAAACCCTATAATGTTGGTATTATACCTAAACAATGTCCTATAAAAATGTATGGATGGATGTTATTAAGGTATGTAGATCTTGATTGGATGATCTAAGAGGGTTTATATGAGTGAATAAAATAGGATAATAGGTGACCTTTTATAAGTTATGGGAAAACCGTATATTGAATTACATAAATAATTAAATTAATAAAAACTTATCTTCCTGGGAAATGTATCCAATATGATATAATTGAAATATTGGTTGATTATGGGTCTCGATTATATCATCTTATAAAATTTTTACTTGTTTAGATTTTGTTTTTACCCTTATCTCTTTCTTTTATCCCGTAAAAATTCTTGATAATTTCAGTGATTGTGAAGTACAAAAATTGTAGGGGTCAATATAGTTGCAATAAAATAACAATTGGCCCCTAAATGCACCATATATTATATTTTATATCACATAACAAAAATATACCCAAATAAATTGGTTTACTAATTTTTGATCAACTAATGAAGTATTATTTATTTTAAAATAACATTATCATCATTTTTTGAAAATATTCAGTTATTTTGATGTTGAATAAAATGAAAACTATGGAATTAGAATCAAATATATTAAAAATTATATAGTTTATTATTTTTATCCAAAATATTCATAGGAAACAATAATTTATTCAAATTATATTTGTTTGAGTAATTTTTAAATAATTTTTTACTTTTCTATTTATTGAAGAAATACTGTGTTGTTGTTGAATATGCATTTAATATAATTATTTCATCAGTAAAAATTAGAAATAAATTACCATGATAAAAAAACATATCTTTCAAAACTCACTTTTAGAACTGAACACAGCCTTAGTTTATATCAATGTAAAAATTTATCGATAATCTAACAAATAGAATTTCATTTTTTTCTTTTATTTATATAAAACAATATAAAGGCTAAAATGATAGAAATATAGGACCATGTTTTCATATTCTTATAACATGGAAAGAAAGGTATGAAAAAAAACAATCAAGTTTTATAAATATAAGTGTTAGGGTCATTTATAGTCCAAATAATGTTATTTTTAATCTATATTACCTTATTTACCCTTAACGTGTTGAAAATTATTTACAATGGTTAATATTCATAAGAACAAAAAACAAAAGTAATTTGTTTAACAAATTTAGACATAACAAATACAAATAATGAATATAAATTTCAAGATAAATTTTTTTATGGGTATCAAATTAATTTAATGTTAAAAATCATTATTGAGAAAATATTTTTTAGAAAAAATTATTTTTTAATTATAAAACTATTTTTTAAAATATTCATGTACATAATTAATTATAAATAATATAATTATATTATGTTTAATAATAATCAAATAATTATTTTAAACTAATCTGAAATATAATTTTAATTTTTAAATACTTGAAATAATGATACTAATTTCTTAAAAAACTGCAATTTTCACTATTAATTGAAAAATAAAAATTTTCAGAAAAATATAAAACATCATCCACAACATAATATTAATAAGAAAATTTAAATAAATTAATTTCATTTTAGCCACTGATTTTTTTTAAAAATCCATAAATTAACTATAATAATATGTAATGATTTTAATAAAAACTATTATTGAAGAAAAATTATTTTTTTAAGAATAAAGTGGAATAAATAAAAATTTATTTATTATAGATTATGAATTTATCAATATATTAATAATTAATTTTAATAGTATATATATTTCATAAATAATTTAATCCCATCCATACTCTCTAACATAGTGGATAATTTCTGATGAACATATTTAATTAACAATATTTCATGTTTCGGTTAAGCTCGATGTTATAGGTTGTATATGATTATAACATAGTGTTATTTTTCAAATATCAAAGTGTTACACAATTAAAACCAAATAATACTACAAGTATATTCATAGGGGAATGAAATTGGAAGAAAATTTATGCCGAAATGATGATAATGAATGAAAAATATATTGATTGATCATTCCCCCATAGAGATCACATTTCCATAATACAATATATACATATGAACTTAGAAATGGAGAAAAAAGAAAAAATTCATGATAATTATGGATGGTGAAATTGAACAAGAAAATTGGTTACAACATGAGTAAGAAATAATCCCCCATAATCAAACATTGTGACTTTCTAGGTGAGTATCCAATTATAAAATATTATTTATTCACATTCTTATGGTTTTTAAGCCTATAAATGAGAGGATAACGAATATTAAGAATGATTACATTCATAAATTTAATGTGTATCTAAATCCTTATGTTCTAATCATTAATTATTTATCATACATGGAATGGGTGTTATACAAATAAAATCCCTCATGAGTTTCACACTATGTAGGAATAATTGCCTCTATCATTCCCAAGGTGATATTAGAGTTAATACACAATCCTCAAATTATAGGGTTATTATCCCTAGGTACATCTATTCTAGATTCACATTCATTTTTAGTCTCTAAATGGATTTTATTTCTAGTAAAATAACACACACTTTTCTATAACAAATATATGATGGTTTTGTTTCTATAATAATGATTGAGCACTATAATTCAATATGAAGTTAGAATAATGTGATGTAATAGTGATATAAGATTCATAAAACTATAATGATATTATAATAATTCTCTAATATAGTCTTTCCAATTTAAATTTAAGAGAAATTAAACTGTCTCAAAAAGGTAATGAGAAACGAGGGGTGGGGAACCATTATTTTGATAGAGTAACGACTTGGGAATGACTATAATTATGGGGAATAAAATAAATATCACAAACAATACATAAAACATGAGTTAATTAAATGGATAAATATCATTTAATTTTAAGAAAAATCAATTAAAAAACTATAAGTAAATGTATTTTACCTGAAAAAGAAATAAGAGGATTGAGGAAACATTTACCTTTATTGAGCTTCTTTTCATATTATCATACATTAAAATAAAAAACAGTTTAATCTAAATATTGTAAAATGTATGAGACGTGATGAGAGATATATTTTGATAGAACATTGATTTTTTTGGGGGATATTGAGAATACTGAGTTGGGTATTTATAATATATGAGGCGTGGTCAAAATGGTTTAAACAATGATTATTTTGTCCTTAAGGCTAATAAATATTGGGAATAATTAATTTCAGTTGATTTGGTTGATAATAAATGTTTAAAAATCTAATTATAGTCATGAAAAGTCTTAATTTCTTATTTAATGGTGTCGTGATTGGGTATTTTTTACCTATAACCCTTAATTTTTAACTTATATATTATTTTTACTTCATTGTGGAAACCCTTTTTATCGAAATAATTTGTTTTCAACATAAAATGAAATTTCCCTCATTTAGAAATTTGAACCTCTTTTTTAAAAGCATTCAATCAATTTCACTTGATTAAATTGTGAAAAATTATTAAAATTAATTATAATTTGATACGTATATGAGACATATTAACTATTTTAAAAAATATATAATTACAGATCCAAAATAATAAGAATGCATTTATAAATAAAACATATTAATTATTATATTATTAATTAAATAAATTCTTATCAAGAATATTTATTTAGAAATTTTAATTCATTATATTATCATGATTATATCATAATAGTTATGGCATATCTTTAAAAACATTGTTTTTAGTTTTTACCCCAAAAAATTATTTTCTTATAAATTTTCTATAAATTCACCCTATACTAATTTTTATATGATTATGAAAAAACATATATTTATTTAATCAATTTTTTTTCAAATATGAAAATTTTTATATTTGAATAAAAATCCTTATATATAAAAAATCAATTATTTTTATGACATTCAAAACATAATGACTGTTATAAAATCATTGTGAATGTATATTATCATTATAAAAATTGTTTCATAAAACTATTTAATGAAAATAAATTTTATATTATACATATAAATTTATAAGAAAATAAATTTTAATGGAATTGAAACATATATGTATTTTTAATAAATAAATTTTTTGATATACCATGAAATATTTCACAATTGTCACCTCTTCGGGAAAACCTATAAAAAAATAATAATCACAGACTTTGTTATTGTACAAGAATCATAATTCTTAATTACTGTATTATCCAATTTTCATAATTTCATACAGACATCTGTGACGTTAAATACCCGGTCATTCTCACTTCAACATACACCTCTTCACTTACATATGTTCTTACACATCCCTTGATAATTAATTTTATTTTTCTAATTCTTATCATTTATTTTATAGTAATTATGATGTGAAAAATATTTGTTGGGAAATTCAGTATTATTGTGTTTTATTTAGTGCAAGTATTGTTATTTTTACTTTATTTTCTTTTACTATTCGTAGCTATAATAGTTAATATTAGTTCCTGATGTGTAATTATCTAATGATATATAGTAGTATTTCATTGTGATCATAATAAAAAAGAAATAATAAAATAAGAGTTCTTGTATTTATAATGTGAATTCTATTTTTCACTATTACATTATCACCCATTGAAATAATAGAATACTTATAATTTTACTCATAAAAAACACTTTCAAAGCCACATTTTTTATATAAATTTTATCTATAAAATGGATACATTGTGAATAACAAAGAGATTTCAGTCTTCTGTGTCCAAACATATGATACATAACCTAGTGAACTATAATAAATGTTTATCTATCTAAGAGACTATATCTAAATATTGATAATCATAATTCCATAAAATAAGTAGACATATCTTTGATTCTAAATGACATACCTCAAACCTCCCCTTACAGATCAAGTTCAAATCATACATTCTTCTTAATAAATCACCTGAATTACAAAAAACACCCATGTTAAAATGTTCAATGTACATGGTATATTAGTACATTTACAACAAACACATTTTTCAATGAAATTTTCTTACATAAATATTATACACATATTTAATTCACTAATTCATATCTTTTTCATTGAATTTTTTTGGGAAATGAGGAAACATAACAAAAGGGTGATCTATAGAGCTCAATATGGGATAAAAATTAAATATGGGTCATAAATTAATGACATGGGTAAATCATGTATAATGATTTGAGAAAATTCTCTTGAGTACAAGAGTCATAACATAATTACAAGAATAGAAGGCATAAAATGGTCAAATGTACACGAGGCATAACATGATATTAACAACATGAGACATAATGTGGACATGTTTCTACAACATAAATATGTGACACCCCTAAATTATTAACCATATATAATCCTTAGGGTGTTATAAAAAATATTACCATTGCTTTGGACCATGGTATCATGAAGGATAACCATGACATGTTTCAAAGGAATCATGATCATGTCATCCATAATGATTAATTATCTACATAATACATTAGAGACATATCATGGTGAAATATTTAAAATTCATTATTCATGTGTTTCAAATAATATGTACATACATAAATCCATCAATAATCATATCTTGAACCTGTGAAAAATAAATATATATTCAATGAATTTATGTATCTCTCTACATAATAAAATATCAAATAAGATAACTAATTATGGAATATTTACACCATATAGAAAAATGGTAAATGGTTTAGCCAATAATTTCACCAGTCAATAAATGTATGAGTATCTATGTGAACACCCTTAAATTAGAATAAGAATATTGATGTTTCCATAAGGTAAATACATTAGAAGAATGATATATTCATAACTAAGTATAATGTGAGAAAAAGGAAGTGATTGATCATTCTCTATAAAGATAGTATTAATGAAATACCACATGTACATAGGACCATGGAAATGGACAAGAAATGTAAAATCCATGATATTAATTTATAATTAAGGGTAACATGAAAATTGGTTACAAAATTAGTGATAATGAATCCCCCAAGTGAAAAAATTATGAATATTCAGGTGAGTATCCATTTGGATAATATAATTTATTCATATTATAGTGGGTTATACACATATATAAGTTAGGATAAAAAATAGTAAAGAAGGAACATTTATCAATTAATTGTGTTTCTAAAAATATATATTCTAAACATATATAATGGATCTCAAAGGACATTCAGTTTATATAGATAAATACCATAGAAGATTCAAACTAATTATGGAACAAGGAACCTTCATTTCACACAAGGTTATTAATTAGTTAATACCCAATACTCTCATTTTGGTGATATTAACATTATGAAAATATAATCCAGATACACATCCACTATCCATTTCAAACAAATGGATTTTGATCCTCTCAAAAAAACACACATTTTTCCTTAAAAAAGTTAAAATGGATTTATGGATGCATAAATATTTCTATGTTATATAATCTTATGAGGGTAGTTTAATGAGGGGAAATAACGATTGATCATTGAGAACATTGTAATAAAATTACAAAATTGATGCATAATAACAATCTTGTAGAAATGAAAAAGAAATTAAAAAGCCTCTTCATGGTAATGGTAAAGGAGGGGTGGTGAACCATTATCTTAGCAGAGTAATGACTTAGGAAAAATCAATAACGAGAGAGAATACACAACGTCTATTAAAAAATATATTAAATGTAATATTATTAGATGAATTAATGTAATATCCTGACATTTTTGGGATGTATTGTTCTATTATTTGCTAATATTTTACACTATTATGATCATTCAAATGGTTGGGTTATTTATGTATGGATGTTTCATGTGAATTTGGAGAAATTTTTGAATCCCATGGGCCTGGGCGAGACTAGTTCTTGGTGTTGGAAAATAATTTAATAATCTCATAAAACCGTGAATCTATTTTTGGTGCCAGAGGAGGTGGCACATTGTTTGACCAAACTGTACAAACTGCCCCCAACAACCATTAACCCTCAAATATAGTAGATATAAATCGTTGGTGCAATGTTTAGTACACTGTGAAGCAACCTTGGAGTAACCATGAACCCCAAAAATTAGGGGAACACAGTTTGGGCCCATGTGTTTTCAAAAAATGTGCCTCCCAAGGAAATCATACACATGGGACATTAAACCTCATATTTTTTATTTTAAAATTATTCAACACCTATTTATTATCCATAAACTGCATTGATAGACGTAACCCAATTTACATATTTCTCAGAGGATCATAATTGGATTCTTATGATCCTCAAACATCTTATAGTGTAAATTAATGATCTGGTGGAAAAAAATATACACATATTTGACTGTTGTGAATTCGAATGTTCATCATCAAATTGAGTGTTAATATTTGGATACCATTCATCAACGATGTTGATGTAAGTGTTCTAACTGCTAATTCACATAGTCTGGATAATGATAATGTGTATCTAACAATGCAATATTATTGATAAATTGGGCAATTGAATTTAAATTATAAAATTGAATATAAATTCTTTGAAATTGGGAAACCCTTCAGGGATCTCATTAGACCAATTATAAATTATGAAATGATATTTGGTAAAAACCATGGGATGTGAAAATGTTTGTAAAATGACGATTTATGGAATGTTGAAAAATGAAATAATGGGTTATTATAATTGAATTAAATCCTTAATTCATGGATGATAATGAAATTTAAAGGGATAAATTTCATAACATTATTGTGTTAATGGGATATGAATAATAGTTATTAAATGGATTAATGGTGAATTTTTTATTATATTCCTTGGGAATAATTTAAATAACCATGGTAGTTTTGGACGAATGAAATTGTTCACCATGATTTGAATGTTTGATAAGAATTTTAACGATGCTGAACCATGATTTTTATTATAATATATTTTATAGTTTTGATTTATTGAAAATGAAGTGTGGGTTAGGGGATGATGCTCTAAATACCTATGGGGTTCCATAATTATGCTCTATGACCCCAATAAATGAATGTGAACAATGGGTAATAGGATAGGGACTAATGCTTTAAATACCCATGGGTTTCCTAAAAAATGCTTTAAGCCCCCCAAGATAATGGAATTGGACTGATATTCTATATTCCCATGAAATTTGTACATGGAATGTGGTTCCATTTCAACAAATGAAATTTAAATTAAAAGAATAAAGAAATACCCTGAAATAATGATTTATATAATCACTTTTTAATATGGTTTTGAATCCATCACACCTGGTGTAGGTATGATGTTGTAAATTAATTAATAATAAATGTGTATCTTCCTTTCTATATATTTTGATCATTATTCTTTATACAACATCATAAACTATTATAAATTATATATTGATTTATAAATCACTTTTGGATTCTTATTGAGTTGAAATTACACAATAATCTGACTTCCTAATAATTACTTTTGTAGTCTTTATGTTTGTAGGAGAGGAAAGAGGAAATATCCCTAGGTTAGATGGATGAGTTTGGATTTAGGATTGAGCATGGATTAAGGAACAAAAAATTATTCACGGACCTTGTAGGGAGATGTCATTGTGTATTTATTTTTTATATAAATTTCACAAATGAAACATATTTGGAATGTCATATCTATTGCTTTGTTTTATGGTCATTTTCCTTGTCTTGTATTTATTAATGAGATGTTAGTTGATTATATAGTATTGTTTGTTATCATTGGTTGAAATTTATTTTATCTACTTTGATGCTTTGATAATGTCAGTATAGTATACCCATGTTACCTATTAAAACCTTACTCCTAGTCTGAAGCCTATGTTGTATGAGGAGTCATGCCTAAGGTCACGTAATGAATTGGTTCAGGGAACCAACATGTGGAACTCACTTTAGGATCTTATATATAAGTGTAAAAGGTGGTGTCATTTTTTCTATTGAATTATTATATTGGGAATGGTAGAAAGTAGAATATGATGAGTGAAGCCATGGTGAAGAGTTTATACAAGTAATTAAAAAACCCATGTGCTGGGGAAACCAATGTATGATGGGTGAGATTGTTGCAAAAACGTTTCTTTAAAATTGATAATTATTTCACCTTGGGAGATTCCATTGTTGTGTGATTTTATTATTTTATTATATTTACCGTGTTTCTTGGTATAAAATGAGATTTCAGTATATATAAATCATTCAAGGATCACAATTAATTATTTGAAATTCATCAATTTAGGCACACACGAAAAATAAAGTTATAATGTCTTTAGGAAAATGAAAATTATTTCGTTATTTTCATTAAATTTAATGAAATGGAGTGTCATGATGAACTTAAATGGTCACCATGTTTTCAAATATAGTAATTTTATTTGGATAAAATGGGTGTCTTATTATAAATATTTAATTAAGAAATTTTTTACCCTATATTAGCCATGAACTTGGTGAGTGATGGTTCACTGTAATAATAGTTCCTCTGTTTTTTATGTGTGGTAGAGTTAGTGGGATAACTTCTTGTAGACTTATGTGAATGCCTATTATGTAAATATATTAATGATGTCTAATGTTTCCGAAGATGTTTGTTTGTAATTGATGAGACATGCCTCCATGATGACATTTTCTCATAAGATTACATGAGAACATTGATATAAATGTACCTCTAGTAGTGGGAAAACATGCCAAAATGGTTCCAAGAGAAGTAGTGGGTGCCATATTCATGGTAAAATATCTCATTTTATATATTTCATGGAAATATACAAATAATGGGAACTATGAAAATTTTATGACATGAAATGGGAGTTCCAGTTTCACCATCCCCAGCCTTCACAGTAGATTGTGGATATAAAAATATATGGTTGGGATTGAGTATATACAAAAAATTCATGACCATTTAGGGACTCCTTCTGAAATATGGTGAAGTTTTCTACTTAATTTTCATTGAGTATTAGTGAATAATTGGTTAGATATATTGGATAATGGTGAGATGTTTTAAGTCATGGTATGAAAATATTAACAAGAAAATTTATGGGAACACTTTTATCCCTAGATGCTTAGGTAGGAGAGGGTGGAAGAGTTTATGTGGATAAACTAGGAGAGTTTCTCAATGATAAACTAGGATAGATTTATCATTTATTTAAAGTGTTTTTTCATAGTTATGTAAGGGGATGCGGAACCTATGGTGAGGTTTTTTTTCATAGACATTAATATGAGATTATATCCCTTGTAAATTTATTTTTTCTAAATAAGTTTGTTGAGTATATGAACATGGATCACATTTTGGTGGGGAACATGAAAGAGGCTTTGATTGGAGGTAAATTGGATTATAATGGATTATAATGACGTATGATTTCAAGAATATGAAGCATAATTATGATAATTTCATCTATAGTAGTGTAAAGTACAGTGGGTAGGGGAAATGATCATTTATATAGGAGAATAGTAAAGTGATTTTCTATCAATGGGGTATGTTTGGTAACTATCATATTCCATGTCTCTGACTAACATCAAATTGATGATATTTTTAAAATATGGGCCATCTATAGTAGTTCTATAGGAACACGTGAATGATGGGTATTGATATTGGAGATATACTAAACCAGAGTACGGGAAGGGGGCCTTCAACACATGACAATCATGGAGATGGAGTAAAAATTGTCATACTGGTCGACATGGTGGATGTAGTATATATTGGAATGAGTGAAGAACTTTTTAGATTAGTGCATGTTAGGGGACTCATAATGAATCACAGGATATAAGGGCATGACAGTTGTCTACGGTTCTGTATATAATTTTGGATTACAAGGCTATACCAGTAATAGTCAAATGAACTATTCATATAGCTTCTACAATTTATAGTGTTTTATTTATGACATGTAAATCAAATTATATTATATCTACTCATCTTGTGAGTTCTTTTAGTCTTATAGTTGAGTTCTTGAGTGGTTTTATGGTAATTTACACACCGATGGGTGTTTTGTAGAAGGAATGATATCTATGAAAAGGTTTTTCATTGATGTTTGTGCGTGTCATTTACATTGATATATTTAAATAATTGATAGGTCAAGACATGAATTGATTTTGGTTATGGATATCATGATATTATAGAATGTCAACCTTGATTTTTATGATAGGAGAGTGACCATTGAGTAACATAAGGGTAACAATTATGTTCATCGTAGACAATGAGATATAAATGAAGGGCATGCAGTTATTGTACGACAAAAAATAGTGGAGATAACCACCCATGTTTTAATTATTATATTTTATTATAGTGGAGGGAAACATAGTTCCTTTTCATCCATAATGAATTGGTTTTAGGACATTTTTAATGAGGATTTATGAGGGCTTCCACCTGAAAGATATGTTGAGCATATGATTGAGTTGATGATTTGAGTTGATATAGTTAGCATTCCCATTTACTAAATTGAACAACCTGTTATTGAATAACATAATAATCAAATAGAATGGCTGATCTATTGGTGATTTATCCATAAATGTATATAACCATAGGTTCTTGAGTTATGTTTTTTAATAAGTCTGAGAAGACATTGATTTTTTGGGTTGATTATGAGAAGTTGAAGATGATGTTAGTGAAGAACCATTATCCTATTACTTATATCAATATCATAATTTTCCAATTTATATATGCTTGTGTATTCTGCAAAATAAAATATTTTTTTCTGTATCATCATCTGATGGTTAGAACTTCAGATATACCATATACTTATTTTAGAAGCTAGCAAGGCCTATATGAGTTTGTTGTGATCTTTTAAGTTTGATGAATGCTCTAGATTTTTTTATAATCATAATGAACCAGATATTTCAGTACACAGAAATATACTTACCCTTTTCATGATCTAGATTTAGATGTGTTTTCCTTAATTTGCTGGAAGCATTACGAGTTGGGTGAGAAGTTTACTATGTATACTGATAAAAAATATTAATGTTCAAATTATCACTTCATGACTTGAACATTTGACATCAAAGATGGGTTAAGTTTATGAAGTCAATTTACCTCATGTTATCCAATACAAATGGAATGAAAAGTAATGTTGCTAATGATTTGAGTAAAAATTCATAGACTTAGGAAGTTTATGTGTCCAGTTAAGAATGGAGGATGATGACCACACTGGCCGGGTGGCATATTAATGTTTAGAAGGGGAAAGAGAAGATGACCCTTTCATAATTATAAGTTTATTACACACATATAAGACTAATTAGATAGAATAAGTATGATAATATGTAGTTCTTGGACTTAATGGAAGGTTATTAAAGGTGGGGATTCAAAATATTATTGGAATATAGAATAGGAAAAGATCGTCTATATCTGGAACTATGCTGTTTTGACTACATATATTCCTGAAGACTTTATTTAAGCATTTAATGCCTCAAAGTTGTTGGTGAACCCTGGTTTTTTTTAAAAATTCCCTTATCCTGTTTTTTTGTATTGGTGGTCTAATTTTAAAATACAGATAGTAGGTCTTGTGATATGATTCTACTCTTTCCAGTAGGTGAAGGAAAAACATAAGCAACCTGGTTTTTTTCTACATTCAATTCCCTATCTGGAATGGAAGTGGGAAAACATTACCATAGAATTCATGGGGGTTCTTCTAAGAATGAATAAGTGGAATAAATCTATATGGGTGATTGTGGAACAATTAATAAAGGCATCCAATTTAATTCAATTATGAGTTAATTTTACTGTGCACTAGTTAGGTGATATGCGTGTTCCATAGATAGTTTATTTTCATGGTGTTCCATAGAAAATTGTCTCATATCATGAATTTTTTTCAACTAAAACATATGGAAAAGCTAAAAAAAGTCATGGACTACTCATATATTTCTGATTATGTATTTTTACCCAGTGAAATATGGGAGATCAATTATTACAATTCTGGTTGTGTAAGACATGATAACGCAATGTATTATAGATTTAGTTTTATCATAGAAGATTCAAATGGAGTTTTATGAGTTTTTCAATACGAATAGATATAATAAGACTATTCATATAGAAAAATATGAGACATTTTATGGTAGAAAATGGAGATCACCTCTATGTTAGATGGAGGAGGGTGAGTTAAACATATTAGGACCAAGTCTCGTGGAGGAGATATCAGTGGAAGTTCAGTTGATAAGGAATCATATATATGTGGCCCAGAGTATGCATATGTTTTATGCTGATTTATGTCATTGATCGATTATGTTTACATTGGGTGTTCAGGTATTCATTTTTGTGTTACCGATATGGGATCACCATAGGTTTTGGAGGTAGGGGAAGTTGGTTCATTGTTTTTTTAGACTACTTGAGAGTATAGAGGGAATCCGTCAATTGGGGTTCTGATTGAAACATCCAAAAAGGTATGGTTCAATTAAAAAGGGCTTTTATGTGTCACAGATATCAAATTACCCCCCCCCAATCCATATCATGTGACCAATGTTGATAATGTTGAATTGGAGCCTAATAAAAACATTGAGGACAATCTGATTCATGTTATAGATCACCTAGAGAATGTGTTACAGGGAAATTCCATGATGATAGTATGATTATTATGGAATCCTGGTCATTTAAAAAAGGAATCATTGGGGAGGTGAACTAATATTTTGGTCCAAGGGCATCACGTTTTTACCTTAGATAAACTATCATTCATGGGATTATAGATCGGGGATGAATTTTTATATGGTGGGGACATTGTAATATCATGACCTTTTGGGAGGAGTATCTTTCCTTTCTTAAATGTATTAGATTACCTTTTTTAATTATAAGATGGATGGATTTCCCCTTAGGTATTTTTTGGGTGAATTTGTTGAAATTTAGAAGCCCACGAGGGTATACATAGTTAGCACATGGTTAGAGAAAAATGTGAGGTTTTATCGAGGGAAGTGAGTTCCCCTTTTTGTATCCACAAGAGGTGGCATGCTGTTTGAACAAACTGTACAGGCTCCTTCCAAAATCATGAATCATAATTCTTCAAAATTTTGTAACCCTTCCAGAATCCCATTAAACCATTTGGAAATATGAAACCATATTTGATGGAAACCGATGGGGTGTTCCCATATTTCTAAAATGATGACTTATAGAAGGTAAAAATAGAAATATTGTGTTATTTGAAATGAAATAAATACTTATTTCATGGTGGAAATAGAATTTAAAGGGTTTAAATTATTTAAATTGACGAGTAAATGAGATATGAATAATTGTTGATAAATATATTAATGGGGAGGTTTTAGGTTTCTCATTGAGAATAATTTAAATAACCAATGTTTAGTTGATAAATGAAATGGATCTCCATGATTTTAATGTTTCATAAGAATCATAATGATGTTGAACCTTAATTTAAGTATTTTGATATGTATGATAAATATGATTTATTAATAAGTGAGGTGTAGGTTAGGGAATGATGCTCCAAATAACCATGGGGTTCTAGACTGATTCTCTAGGCCCCTGATACATGCATTTCAAAAGAGATATATGGGATATGTGATAATGCTTAAAAACACATGAGGGTCCAAAATAATGCTTGAGGACCATAAGATATTAGCATTCGAATAGATTTCCATGTGACAAAGATATTGGTACTTGGATATGGTCCAAGGTACAGAATGAAATTGGAATTAAATGAATAATGAAATACTCAAAAAGAATGATTTATGTAATACATTTGGAATATTTTTTTGACTCTGATACATGTTGACATAGGTATGATGTGGTGTATTAATGAATAATAAATGTGTAAACCTTATACATTGTAGTTGGATATATATTCATTATTCAACTACTACCACTATTATAAAATGGATATTGATTTTTACACCATTGGGGCGCTTCTAATGAGTCATACCCAAACCCTACTCAGGATTCAAGATCAGTACCCAAATTGACATTATGATTGTAGGACATGATAAGGGAAGAAGACTTATGTTAGATGGATGAGTTTATATTCAAGATGGAGCTTGTTCAAGGGAACCATACATGTTTTTGGGACCCACATGGGAGATGTCCTTGAGTATTTGTTATGGGTCAACATTTGAAACTAAAAACATATATGGGATGATATATCTACTACTATTTTTGGGTCATTTACCATATTTTGGATTTATTCATTAGATTTTCATTAATTAATGTGTATTGTAAAATAGCATTGACTGATGTTTCTTTATTTTATCTATTGTAATTATTTGATTAATAAGGTATTAGATCCCCATGTTAAATATTAGACCATCACAGCTATTCGGTAGGTTATGGGACATAGGGTGGCCCACCTAAGGTCACATAATGAATTAGCTTGTGCTATACACAACACCATATTAGCTTGCAGTATGAAAAACACTATACATGGCTTCTGTTACACACAATTTCATGTTCATATCATCGAATTTATTTCATGAAACACTAAGTATAGATTTTGTTCAACATATAAAATAACCATGTTTATATTATTTTATACCAAACACCAAAAGAATCGTGCAATAAACTCAACCCTGACTTGGCCCATATTACAAGCAAGAGCGACCCTCCCTAATAGCTTACGTTGTACGCAATATTGAGTTTCACTAAACAACAATATATTATTAAATTATTTTTATTTAATGGGATATAAGATAGTCAATATGAATAGTATTAACCACATTTTGAATTTTATATAACATTAAAATTCAACGTACATATATTCAAGACCATTATATAGGAACAAATTGAATGTTTCAGATTAATGAATTATTTATCTAACACTATAGTTTTGCCCCCTTTTATGGATGACTTAATATAAATCTAGTTTTTAACACTTTTATATATTATATATTAAATCAAAATGGCATTCATTGAATGTTGACCATAAAAATTAACTTTGGTTGAATGTGTTGTATTTTTCTGATAAAATTTATATTTTAATGAATAGTAAAAATATTATATTTTAATTGAAAACTGCATTTTCACGTGATTTATTTATTTAGATAGATTATATTTTTACTTTTTTTAAATTGTAATTGTATTATTTTTTATCCATTAATATAATTTGGAAAATTTGAGTTAATTTCACATTTAAATTTGACAATACCACATATCAATCTATTGATAGTTTTTACTTCTTAAAACCAGCCTTTTGGTTTTGAAAACAAGAATTAATTTGAAATTAATTTATTAAACTTCTGTGTATTGAATTTTCAAAAATGGGTCCTTATTCATAATCACTGTGTCCATGTTATGTTAATAGGTTAGTTTTATTATTTTTGGATATTATGAATCGAAGTCACATAAATTTTTATTTACATCGGTTTAGGGTAAATCTGAAAAATTATGGTAATAAAAAAATGATAAAGATAATAAAATTTCCCTAATATCTCCCAAAATCGTATTGGATGAAATAAATTCAAAAAATATCACTTAATGGTTGGAATATATTGACTTAAAATACTTATTTTTTTGACTGTTATGTAATTAAAATTAAAACAAAAGAAAGTGACAACTTGTCACCCTCATATATCTTATAGGTATAATAAGTTTAATGTAGGGATAAACATGATTAAAAATTTAACATAAATAGTCTCCATAAATATAATAAATTTATCAAAATAATTATAAATTATTTTTTAAATGTTATTGATTAAATAATTTTCATTAATGATGACACACTAGGGATGTAGAAATTATTTTTTAATATAAATATCAAATAAATAGTTATAAATGTTTTAGAATAAATATTATATGAATTAATTAATGTTCTCCACAATTTTTATATGTTACTATGAGATGTTATAAGTTTATAAATGTTTTTCATAATTTATCTAATTATTTAAAATTCACAACACATAATAAATATTTATAACCATTTAATAATTATAATATTATTACCACAAATAAAATTAAATATATTAAATAAGTATAAATCAAAATAAGAAAGTATAAAAGAAAAATAAAAACAAGTATAAATTTTATTGGATGAGATTATTATGAACCATATTTAAATATTATTCTAAATAATTGATTTTGGTCCATTTTAAACTGAAAATCAATTTATAATTAATTAATATATCAAGACATTCCTAAAGTTCCCCACCTCGTACATATAAAAGTCCACCACCTCTCCTCAATAAGTAACATCTTTAAAGCCATTTGAATCATCCCAAATATGCTCAAATATTCTCCCAACATCCTTACCTCCTTCTGAGAGTCTATATTTTGGGAAGAAATCCATCATAGGGAGACATTTTGTGCAAAAAAGAAGATACTCGAAAGAGAGGTAATTATTTTATCACCTCTTTCAAAACACTTTTTACTATAAATTTAATTCTTATGTTGTTTATATACTAAAGTAAAAAAAATTATCTTCTAAATTTTTATATGTTTTTATAATTTTGATAAAATTTTATACCTTTTTTACCCGTACTACGAATAACAATATCACTATACATGCGTACGTACGACTAAAAGTCTCCATGTCATGGTGTAATTTGTTATTAAACACTACATAATTTTTATGGGTATAGTGATGGGTATATTGGATTTAAATAATTATCATAACATGATAATTATTAGTTACAATCAATATACAGTCCAATTCTATACTGTTTTACTATTAAGTGATTGATATAACCCATTGTGCGTACATACTACTTACTGTCTCCAAAATGCGTTGTGATTAATTTTATATGATCTTCATTAAAATTGATTATATACATGAATAGAGTAAATAAATATGATATGTATTATACTAATATCATTATTCAAATGACATAACTATAATCTAAGAAGTGGAACATATAGTTATCTGACAAAACATGCATTAGAACATAAAACAGTTAATATCTGAATAACGGGTGATAATGAAATGTTACTAACAAATAGATGATAATGTGATAAAATATTATATCATAAAAATAAATGTGATTCTGGAATAATTCAAGAACATTATTTAAATCCTTATACAATATGTTCGGATACATTAGAATCATATCATTCATTATGTAAGGGATAAATTTTCAATCTCATTTTTATCTGAGAATGGTTATATATAAGTATTTGCTTGAGATTTATTTAACATTCACGTCCATTTTTTCTAAAAATGTTTTGATAAAAAAATAATTATTATTCTATATATGTTTAAATTCATTTTAAGCCATTTTTATTTTTTACTACATGGATAAAAAGAGTCTTTCTTTTCTTTACAATACAAGGTACATTTTTTCTTTTCTAACAAAAGTTTGAGGAGAATGTTTTGTTAAATTATACGGAATAAATGGATTTTAATTGTTTCATGACACCTTATTTATATTATGATAACCTTACAATATTTCATTTTTATTTTCAATAAAACTATTTTAATTCAAAATTACATAGAATTTTGAGAAAAGAAAACATTATTGAAGAACAAATGGTATTTTCCTCCAGAATTATGTTCTAGTGTTTTATTAAAATTGTTTTTCCATTTAAGAGGATTATTTTTAAATAGGGTAATGATTCTATACCTATTATCACTATGATTTGATTTTTTAATGATTGAATGATATTTTACATGGATTTTGTTTTTTTGTAATTATTTTATGTAGCTAATTTTATTCCTTCGGTTATTCTATGATGAATGATATTTTTTTGTGGCACCTGTAAGAATGATTTACTTATGAGATGTTTGGGACCTATATATATATCTCCAATGGATTGTATAGTGATTTATATCTCAATAGATAGACATGACTGGAATGGAAATGTAATCCAGTTCAATAATACATAGGCAGAACAACAAGTAAACCCGGTTCAGTAATAGACTTTGTCTACTATGATGGTAATGGAATCAATGCCTTGGCTACTATGGAAATAATATTATGTGTTTATTTGTTTTAAAAAATTACATGTTTTTTGACAATACTATATTACCATGGTTTAGGTTTATTTATTAATTTTTGCTTACAAAATTCCAATATATACATCATGACTCAATATTTGGATATTTAATCATTATGTTCGTGTTTTTAAATTCTAATATTTAAGGTTTGTTTCATATTTTCAATGTTTACCATTTCTGAGAATTTGAGCTAACCCATTTTATGGTTTATTTTCCCTAAGAAATAAAGAATGTTTTTAGGTAAGAAAACTAATGGAGAATGTCTTTATGGGAGATTTTGAAGTTCTTTCACCAAACTAGATTAATTTTTTATGAGTTTACAAAGACATTAAACAAATACGGTATTTGAAAATCTATTTTTTATAATGTATTAAATATATTTAAAAATAAATGTAATGTCCATGTACGTATTGCTTGGATCATTGTAGTTTGTGTTATAGAAAAGGATTAGATAACCATTGAAAACATAGGATGTGAAAAAATTAGTATGATACCTAGATATATTTATGAGTAATGTAAAGGTATGTACATAATGGAAAGTATAACTAAAGATTACAGTCATCGAATCATGGTAATGATCATGAATAAACTATGATTAAACATGTGATGTTAGATATTTAATGTACCCCCCATGATTATGTTGTTTTCTTAGTATGATTTTTTCCTATCAGACTATTGTTTTTGGGTTTCAAATAATGGTTAGAAGACAACGGAACCCTGTTAATGCTCAATGTATTGAGAAATGAAATGATTGTCCTCTAGAACAATGAATATTTATGGGAGATGGAATGAAAAATATTACTTATATACTTGCAAAATATGGGAATCATTTTCGACTCCCAAATAAGTAGAGAAGGAAATAAAATTATGTTGAGTCCTTTATGAGGAAACATCCACATTCTATCAGTGGGTCTTTCGATGCAAATGTTGATGAAATATGGCTCTGTAACATTGAAATGTTATTTTCCATACATCATTATTCAGAACAAGAAAAATTCATTTATTTTGTTTATTATTTATAAAGAGAAGTTGACCAGGGGTTGACTCTAATCAAGAATACAAAGTAGCTAGATAAATTTGTATCCATAAAATGGGATGAGTTCAACAACAAATTTTTCAAAATGTAATTTCTTTTCATCCTTCGAACAAAAATGGAAAAGGAGTTCCATGAACATAATAAAAATGATAATTAATCTGTTGGTACAAATGAAGGGAATATTACAGGACTATCAATGTAGGATTATATAACTATCATCCAACCTCAATCTAAAATTGATCGATTCTTCAGTGGTGTAAAACCAAATCTTCAAAAAGAAATTATCATTTATATGATTTTGTATACATGAATGGATTTTGCATTTTTATATCAATGAATAAATGGGAGGTGGTGTTAAATATCAATCTCAAGGTTTGGATAAGAAATAAAAGATGGACTTCCAAGGAAAATATGAAAACAATGGTTAAAAGAATATAAATGTTTTCTTATGCTTCATGTTTGGAAAGAAGAATGGTGGAAATTATCTTAAAAGAACTTGAAAAAATTTTAAGTGTGTATAATATGGTCATCGAGTAGCTGAGTGCTGACGTAATGTGAAATAGGATGTGAATGATGTCAATAGATAAAATAATATAGAGAACAAACCTCTCACACTTCATTTCTATAGGTGAAAGAAAATGGGGCAGAATAGTAACCAATGACCTATTCCTAGGGTTATTGATGATTATCGATTTCAAAAACCTTTTAAGGCTAAAGAAAAAGGAAAATCATATGTGATCACTATTAGTGATGTTGAGTATGAAAAATAAGTGGTGGAATGATTACGTGTTTATGTAATGGTAATCCAAAATAGTGCTTTTGAATATCATTTATAATATAATGGAATATTAAAATTTCTATGTATTGATCCATTGTTGTTTTCATCAATTATATGGTATTGGTAACAATTAAAAGTGATTGAAATATTTTTGAAAATAACATTATATAGACCTAATGAATGGAGAAAAAGATAATCAGTTATTTGATAGTATTAATGACCTCATAAAAATATTTGGACAATGTGATATCATGGTTTTATTATATATAAATTTTGGTATTTTTTATGTTTGGGAAAAGTTAATTTTGATATAATTCAAGTTTTCAATAAGGTTCTATTGTAATTCATTTTATTATCATGTTATAAGAGAATAAATGATTAAGGTTTTCACATGTTTGGAATGTGACTATAAAGAACTATCATATGAGATATGGGTGAAAAATGTTATGTCAATTTAGATAAACTCTTTCTAATGTTTTATATTTTTAGTTTTTGGAAGGATTGTTAATTTATACATTTATGGATACTATATGTTATATTCTATTTGATGTTTTTTATATTATTGTATTATCTCATTATAGGTGGACTTATGAAAATTTTATTACCTTAGATATAATTTTTGTTGAGACAAATGGAATGAATAATAATTGAATCACATGATCAGCTATCATTTTATTAATTCAAAATCTGACTTCATATCTTTAAATAAGTGATTAATTGGAAATGGTTCATGTCATGAACAATGACGAGATTGTACCAAAATCAAGTAAGTATTTATTCTCATGAAAAATTCCTCAACATTAGGAAATGATCTTAAAAACCCAAAATATTATATCAGTACCTTCTTATCTGATGAATTATGTGGGACATTAAATCATTGGAAATTTATAGCTTTCTTATTTTAATCATTCTCTAAACATTGTTCTCTATCACTATACATCAGTACATGATGGTTAGATTTTTTTTCCATATCCATGTTTTCATTTACCACCAGTGTTCTCTTATGTGGAATACTAGTGATGAGTTACGTTGAGTAACCATTATTTTTCTAATATTATTTTAAAAATGATGTTCTAGTATTACATTTTACTATGTGAGTTTCTATAAAAGAATCGTTCATGTAGTAAACCTTTTATAACCTAGACGAATTTTGAAGGTGAAAATAATTTTAATGGGCGTATAATGTAAAACTAAAATATTTTATTGGAGAGATTATTTTTAATTTCTTAGATGTATTATGTTTTATTATACACCAAGATTAGATAGCACTATACACAAAATCATATTAGCTTTTGAATATGAAACACTATACTTGAATTGTGTTACATACCATTTCAAGATCATTTGATAGAATTAATTTTGAACAATATGGAATTTATATTTTGTACAATTTATAAAATATATATGATTGAATTATGTTATACAGAACAAAAAAGAATAATTCAACTAAAGGAAACACTGACAGGTCTTTCATTACACACAAGAGTGACCTTCCTCGATAGTTTGTGTAGTATGAAATACCAAGTTTCACTAAACAATGATATATTATTAAAATATAATTATTTCGTGGGAAATAAACTAGAAATTATGAATAGTATTATCCAAATTTTAAATATTATATAACAATAATGTTTAAATTATGTATTTTATACAACATTATATAATAAAAAATACAATTTTTTCGGATAAAAGAAGTATTTTTGAAAAACATTAGGTTTTACCACCTTTTGATAGAAGAAAAATATTAATTCTATATTTTAAAACATTTATATACTCTATTTTATGAAATAAATATATTATTTTGAAGTTTGAAATAAATATTTTACCTTATTTTTATTTTTGGTATTTTTCTTATAAAATTCCGATTTTAATGAATAATGAAAAATACTGTATTTTAATTCAAAACTATATTTTTAGTTAATTTATTAATGTAGTAAAATTATATTTTTAATTTGTTTTAAAGTATAATAGGAATATTTTTTATAAATTAATCCAATATAGGTAATTGGTAATAATTTCACATTAAATTGGACATAATCACTTGTCAATCTTCTGATAGTTTTCACTTTGTAAAAAATTTATTTCTAATTTTAGCAACGAGAATTAATTTTAAATTAATTAATGAAAAATAAGTATTATTAATTTTGAAAAATGGATTCCATATTTGGAATCAGTGGGTTTAAATTATTATAATATCTTACTTTTATTTTTTGGATAATATTAATAGTATATTCTGGAATTATAATTTAACTCTGTAAAATGTAAATTAGGTAAATTATGGTAACAAACTACATGATAAAAAAACTAATATTACCCTAACATCTTGAAAACTTCTATTGTATAGATTAAATTAAACAAATATAACCTATGGGTCACAATTTATTCATTTAATTGAATTTTTTCCATGAATGTGATGTAATTATAATTACAACAAAACAAAGTGAGAACACGTATCTCTCATATATATTATTAGTATAATCACATTAAAGTAGTGATAAACATAATAAAAATTATAAAATATATAATATCATGAAATATAATGAATGTATGTATATCATGTGAATCTATTTATAATTTTAGATATTTAATAATTACAATTAATGATGGCACAATTGTGTTGTATAAATTATTTTATTTATATAAATATCAAATAAATGGTTTTAAAAATATTGAAATAAATATCATATAGATTAATTAATGTGATTCACGAATTTTATTGGGGACAATGACATATTAGGAGTGTATTAGTTTTTTTTGAATTTATCTTCTCTGTGTATTTTATTTAAAGTCAAATAATTAAATAGTGTTAAAATTCACACAGTTGATATTTTATAAAAATAACATATTATTAAATTATTTAAATCACACAAATAAATTAAAAAATTACAATGAGAAAATTATATTATTCAAAAGGTCATAATTTATCCTATTATTTACATTTAACAAAACATAAAGAATAATTTAATACCATTAAATATATATAATATTTTTATCGCAAATAAAATTAAATATATTAAATAAGGATAAATCAAAATGACAAAGTTTAAAATAAAATCAAAACACATATAAATATTATTTGATGAGGTTATTTGGACCCAAGTTGTGTTATATTCTAAATAAATGAATTTTGGCACCATTATAAAATGAAAATCAATTTATAATAAATTAATATTGCAAAACATTCCTAAAGTGCCTCTTCCCCCACTAATAAAAGGCCACCACATCTACTCACATACTCACACTTTTTAAGCCATTTGGATAATCAATAAATTGCAAAAATAATTTTACAATACCCTTACCTTGCTCATAGTGGCCACACTTATGGGAAGAAATCCATCATAGGGAGGGCTTTTGTGCAAATCAAAAGGATATACATGAAAAATAGGTAATTGTTTTATCACCACATTCAAAACTCTTTTTTTCATCTACATCATATTAATATGTTATCGCCATACTAAAGTAGAAAAAACAGTATCTTCTACATGCTTATATGTAATTATAATTATGGTAAAACCATATACCTTCTTTTATCCATCCTCCAAATAACAATACCACCATGTGTGGGTAGGTAGGGCTTACTGACTCCACACCATGGTGTATTTTGCAATTAAACAATACATAATTTTTATGGGTATAATGATTGTAATAATGGATTTTAATAATTAATATGACATTATAATTATTATGAATAATTAATATAACATTTAATTATCAACTATTTTACAATTATGTGAATGACATCATTGGACATGTGTACGTACGACCAACCGTATCCACGATGTGATGTGATTAATTCTACATGATCATTATTAAACCATGATTACATAAATGAATGGAATGAATAAATATGATACTTATTATAATAATATCATTATGTAAATTATATAACTATATCCTAAGAAGTGGAACATGATCTTTTCTAACAAAATATTTATCAGAACAGAAATTAGTAAATATTTGAATAACGAGTGACAATGAAATGTTACTAACAAACTGATGATAATATGATTGTATATGATATTATAAAAAGTACTATGATTATTGAATAAGACGAGAACAATATTATAATCATTATAAAAGAGTTTTGGATATATACAAATTATATTGGACCTAAGGTAAGGGATAATCTTTCAATCTCATTTTTTTCTAAGATTGTTTACATGTAGGAATTTTTTAGAGATATATTTATCATCCATGACCATGTTTTTTAAATTTTTCCATAAAATGTTTAATATTATTAAATGTATGTTAAAATTAATTTTTACCCATTTTTTACATTTACTACATGGCATGGATGAAATTGTTCTTTTGTTTACCAAACAATGTTCATTTTGACTTTTCCAGCAAAAGTACGAGGATAATATATCTGTACTTATATAACATGAATGGATTTTTATGGTTTCAGGAAACATTGTTTTCCTGAATATTTCTCTAAAATATTTATGTTTTATTTTAATATATTTTTTTGTAAAATTTTACTTCATTTTTTTAAAATAAAATGTTTCTGAAGAAGAAATGATATTTTATTTTGGAATTCAGTTCACGTGTTTTATCAAAATTATATTCCATATAAGATGATTCTATTTATTTTGGGATATGTTTATATACCAATTGTTAGTATGATTTTATTTTGTTAATTATGGAGTGATTTTTTATATGGAATATGTTATGATGGAATGATGTTATAGAAGCCCATTTTATTTCTTGGGTTGTGGTATGATTATCAGTTCAGGTTTTTGTGGCACATGTAAGAATTATTTCAATATGATATTGGTGGGACCTATATATCCCTAAAATTCAATGGGTAAAGATTTATAACTAATTGTATAGAAATTAATAGAATGGAATGTAAATCATGTTTATTAATACATGACTGGAACAACAAGTAAACATTGTTCAGTAATGGAATTTATCCACTATGATTGTAATGGAATCAGTGCCTTAGGTACTCTAAAAATCATATTATGTGCTTATTTTTTTCCAAAATTCTATTAATTATGTTAATTCTATGTTATCCTCATTAGTGTTCAATAATTATTTATTTCTTAGTAACTTGCAAGATTTACTTCATGACTCAAGATTTTCATATTTAAAATATATTCCCATATTTTTACATTATAATGTTTATAGTTTTTTGTACTCTCAATGTTTACCCTTAATGAGCATTTGATCTCACAATTTTAGTGTTTTGTTTTAACATGATGTAAAGAAAAATTTTAGGTAGGATATCAAATGGGTAAGGTCATTATGAGAGATTTTGAACATCATTCACCAAGATAGAAGAATGTGTTATGAGATTCCTAAGACACTAAACATATTCAGTCTTTTGGAATATATTTGTGTATTATATTAAGCCTTCCACTAAAGAAATTTGATTTCTATGTACATAAATCATGGGACATTACATGGGATTTTATAATAAATTTAATGAATGTATATGAAAACGAAATATTAAAATATATTATAACCTAATTATTTAACACAAAAAATAAATAGGAGGATTAAAGAAAATTTTACAACTCCTGAGATTTATAAGATAGAGATAATCCTTAAAATAAAAAAATTCTTTAATATTTGAAAGGTATAAACAAAAGATAATCTACGAGAAAGATATGATGATGGAAATATGAATTTTCCTGAGGATAAGAAGAAGAAGGGGATATTATTTATACTTTACGAGGGGTGGTTTATGGGTTTAACTAATTATATTTTTCTATTATGGACACCAAATTTTCAATGGTAATAATTTCAAGGATTTGAGTTGATATTAATGTTCGCAAATCTGGTTATGTTCATCAAAAACTATAAAAATACTATTTAATTACATGGTTCTTAGGTATTTTATTCCTTTACCCATTAATATTATCACAATACATGATTTACCTTTAATACGATAACACCTTTTTAACCTTGTTACTTTTTTTCTCCTAAAAATAAAAACATATTCAATAATTTTAACAATAAAATTAAAAATATCAAATCCATTTTAATTAATTTAATTTCTTAAATTGACAAATATTAATTCTAATATTATATGCATTTTACACATAAAACTATTATTTTTACAAGATAAAGTTATATAACCTAAATATTAAGAATGTTTTAATAATTTTAAAAAATTATTTATTATGTTAATACAGTCATATTATAATTAAATAATAATAGTTAGGGTATTTCATAGAAACTTTTTATTTTAACTGTTTTCCCTAAAAATCAATATTTTTAGAAAAGTACCATAAATTAACTCTATGTTAATTTTAACCTTCTAGTTAAAATAATGAAATATATTTTATCCAAATAATACTCAAAATATGATTATTTTATATTCTAAATAAAAATAAATTATTTATTGAAAATTGATAGTTTTTATGAGATGGTTAAATTATTGATGTTTTTAAAATTTATTAAGATATTTTTAATTTATATTATAATTTTAAAAATTGCTTTATAATAGTAGTTTTCAAAAAATAAATAATATTTAAAACATATATGTTGAATAAAAAAATATTTTTAAATGAATCTATATATATTTGTTATATCTCAAAAACAATTCCTATGATCAATCCATTGAATCTATGTAACCAACTATAATACGGATCAAATGTGTTATTGACCATGGACATAATTACCATCTACCATATTGGGTGATTTTCATAATGTCAAACATCCATTTTCCCTTTAAATACACAATCATTCTTACTTCATTGTCCACTAATTTACATAGAAAGGTTCTTAAACATAATTGGATAAGATATATCATTGTCCTAAAACAAATCATTCTTTTTAAGATCTTGTAGAGAATGTTATTTTAATGGGAATTTTGATATATAGACTTATCTTATTTGATTACATTATTTTTCTTCATTTATGAAACTCTATTTTGTTACCCATTAAAGAAAATAATATTTCATGATGTGTAATTATCTTATGATATGAAATTATATCCATATAAGCTCATAATTTAACCATAATTATAAAATAATATTTGTTCTATTTATAAGATATTGGATTTCTTAGGATTCTACAATTTGGGTTAAAGAAGGAGTATATATGTTAATGTGTTGAATATTTTATCAATAGATAATCATGTTGAAACTCACATATGATAAATTATATAAACCATGATGATTTATTTTAAGAGTTCTGGATCTGTATGAATGATGTTGGGATTTTTTTATGATTTATGGTGTGGATGAGAATTTATTTTGCAAATTTGGTATATCCAGATGCATAAGGGTCACAATATGTTGTTTATCCATGGTCTAAAAATTGTACATGTCTTAGTAGGTAATGGTAACATTGATATAATAGACTAAAAAATGAAAATTAACATTATAGTTTTGATATTATATTCAAAAGAGATAAACAATTGTAAAATATGAGAAATTAAGGGTCACTACATGCTAAGATTCATAGTTCTAAAAATTGGTAATCTCACAATATGAAAAATTCACTATATTGTTGATTAAAATATAACTATAAATTTATTATGTTCATATGACATATGATTGAATGTAATTATATTGACTAAAAATTTAAAAATTCCCCAACTTATTTCCTTGATATATAATATATTTTACATTGTGAATATGGGTTTCACCATAAAGATGATAGTCACACAACAATTCAAGTGGTCTATAAAAAGATGTATACATATCCCTATATGATTTGAGAGATATTAAATACGTGTTGATAAAGAAAAAACATAGTATGTAATGAAATGTGAATCATATGATTAAGTCACTCCATGACTATAATAAGTGATAATTATGATCTACACTATTTTTAGGGGTTTTGATGTATCACACATCAATTCATGGTATCAAATAGTGTCATAAATACCTATATAAAAGAAAAAAAGGTTTTCATCAAGAATAATATTTTCAATCCATAACTAAATAATATGTTTTAGAAGCAATTATAAGAAATTTTTTATCTTTCCATAATGTCTACAGTCACATCATTATGTCCCAGACGAATCCCAAATATAAATGTAGACGTTTTGGAAGTTTATATTCCATTAAATGAAGTAGGTACTTCCAATTTGAATTATAAATTTAAATTTAATCATAAAATGCAGTTTCCCTCCATGTGAGATGTATATGATCAAGGATCATATATTATCATAAAAGGGTGATCAGGAACATGTCATTGTGTAAAGAAATTTGTATTGAAAGAGATCCGAAGAAGATGATGATGGATATTACTAGTGACTATGAAAGTAGAAAAAAAAGTACACTCAGGTATTGTGTGTGTTTGATCATTATAAATATGTTGTGTATTGAAAAATAGTGAATAAGGAGAAATTTAATACTATTCTACACTGAGAAGTGTTGTGGCAGAACTAAAAATTTTCAAGAAGAAAATTTAATCATAGAAAAATATAAGAAATCCCTCATTGAAGATCAATATAGTTGTTTAAATAGTTTGTAGACATGAAAAGTTATAGTGTTTTTTATTCTTGAAACATGATTTCATGTATATAATATTTTTATTATATCCACCTCAGAGATTCTAATGGATTTTATGTTCTCAAGTGATTCTGAATTATTCCATGGATTAACTAGTTGTTATGAGTAGTGGACCTTGTACATCATTATTTTTTTGCCTAATTATGTTAGGGTGGGAGAAATTCAACAGTGATACCTTTTACTATAATTAGTGATTTAGTTTGATTACATAATAGTTCCCAATTTTTAAAATGTAACAGTGACATATAATTCACCTATATTAGTTAAAAACAACATAACTAGGGTTATCACATGTTTTATCAGAGTAGTCTAGGTTTCCTCAGTAGATCATGTAGTTTAAATCCTAACGATATAAAGGTTATTAAATTGTGTTGTTATTTGATTTTTTTCTTTTATTAAACAAGATAGGGTTTTTTGGTTGGATAATTTGTTTTATAATTTCTATTACATGCATAGAAAAGATTAATTCATATAACACGAATCAAATTCTAAAATATTATAGGAATAATTATTTTATAGTTGAATGTCAAAATTTTCCATATATTTTTTCAATTAGATTGCAGGTTTTGTTGTCTACTATCTATAGTTGAGTTCATCATATAGATTATACTATGATGATGGAAGTATATGGAATGAATTTATAGAATTATGTACATTATCAAAATGTCATATTGTAATATCATTAAAAGTATAATTTTCAAATGGTTATGTGAATTAATATTGAAAAGTCATTTTTTATAAATTGGATAATATCTATTAATGTAATAAAAAAGTCAATAAATACACCCTTATAAATTTGATATTTTGATATAAATATATAAATATTAATGGTGATGAAATAACTTATGGATTTTTCACAACTTTTTATAAAGTGATGGTCACTATATATGGTTTTGGTAAATAAATACAATTTTATTGTTATGTAGAATATAAATTGTATCTTGATTGAAAAGTTTGATGAAAATGTTTCAACTCTCATAGACCTTGATTCATGTACACTTCCGTTGGATTATCATCACTAAAATTTTAGTACTTATTATAATTGGAAGTGATGATCGTAAATAAAAAGATAATGGGTGATTGAAATATTTTCTTTAGAGCTTTAATTAAATAGGATATTATGAATACAATTGATGAATATGAGTATGATTTTAATAATGAAGAGGATATTTAAATGAAATTTTAAAAACATATATCATTCATTTCAGGATATGTGTGTTGATTAAAAATAATTTTATAGAAACATATTTTACTTAAATGATTTGAGTATGGTGTTATTTTATATATTGAGCCAAAATTTTCAAAATTAAGAGATGATGAAGTTAGTGCTGAGCAGTAAAAGAATCCAAAATCATATTGAATGAAGATAATTTCAAAATATTATTCAAATGATATTGTTATGAATTTATAAAAATTTATTAATCGAATCATCCTATCCAATATTAAAGATAATTATAGTAGATAAGATTGTAAATAATTAAAAATGTCTAGTGAAGTTGGTGAAAGGCTACTAACTGTTAATGTTAATGAAGAATAAATCACCAGTGATGAGAGAATTAATGATGAAAGAGAGGTTGAAACTAAACTGTATTTCAATATAAATAGAGAAATAAAATAGTGTTTATTAAATATTTCTCAATTGGAAAGGGAGAATAAATTATTTTATATGTATTACAAATTATCTATCAACAATGATAGTTTACATGTTGAAAAATATTGAATATTGAAAAGGTGGATTAAAATATTAATGAATATTATGGATGATGAGAAAACGTATTTTAATATTTATATGAACAAGATATTTATATAGAATGATAAGGATATTGAGCTACATTAATAAATATTTATAGAACATGAAAAGGATTTTGGAAAAAAAAAATCAAATTCAACATTAAAAATTGGGTGGACGAATTTAGATAAAGTGAGAATAGGATGACATCAGATTGGATTACTCTTTTATAATAATGTTAAAATTAATGTTTTGAACTAAATATAAAATTAAATAGTAAAAAAAAAATTGTGTTGGTGAAAAGTATGTTTTTGTGTTTTCTGTGAAGAAATTAGAAAATTTTGTAAACCAATATGATTATCATAAATATGTAAATTCTAGGAACACTATTTTGAAAGTGAGAAATATTTGGAATGGTTTATTAAAAAATTAAAATTAAAATTCTTGGGTGAAGATTAATGTGTTGCATGTCTATAAGAATTTCAATTTACACAAGCATCTAAAACTAATGATCAAAAGATGGAAGAATATAATGAGTCTACATATAGATAATACGATATTTTAGTTGAATGTACACATTTATTGGAAACTATTTTCACTGTATAGTCTTTAAGAACAAGAAAATGGGTTATTTGTTTAACTATTAATATATATTTGATCATAAATGATTAAGGAGAAAAATATTTAATGGGTTTCAATCTACTTAAAGAAGAAAACGTCAAAATAAATTTGAATATTATAAACTAAATGTTGAGAATAGGTCTAAACCATTAGATGAGGATTTTGGAATTTGTGAAGTTCCCATGAGTGTGTTATACCACTATTGTGGGGGATTAGTCGTTCCTATTTACAATTTCATTACATTCAAAAGATAACTCTATAAATTATTTGTTTCCAATCCACTAGAATATAACTACTTAATGTCACCAGTGTATTGTAGGAATTAAAATAGAATAAATACCCACACTATTTAATAGGTTCATCCCCTTCAAGTAATGTTTACACTTTATGTGACCACTTATATGAACCATGTCAATGATTCACCACTTTATGCATAATTGGTTATAATTTGATTCATCATGATACATTCATACATCCTATTTTAGTTTATCTTCACATTGTTCTTAATTAATTCTTAATGGAATAAAAAAGTATCAAACCATTTTCAAAACAATTCATAATAGAATGATAATAATAACAATATTTTTCAGTTTTCTTTAAAATCACTTGATGATGATTTTTTCAAACATCATGATCAATAGAGTATCTTGTATATAGTTCTTCAAGAACTAAAATATCTAATAAGAATAATATGATCAATTGATATTCCTTTCTTAATTATTTATTCAATGATATAAATCCCCTAAAAAATAATTTATTTACAAGACTCTGAAGGATTTTCCACTAATATGAAAGCTCCAACCATCGGTATCCATTCCTCTCTCAAATCCAGTAAATTATAATCTCTCTAATTTTTAATGATTATCAAAAATATTTTCTATTTAATACTCAAATACTTGAACAGATATTTATCTATGATCTCAACTGGTTCTGGGTAATTAATTCCCATGATTTCTACAAACCAATTCATGAAATGTTCCTATATAACGTCTTCCAAAACCATATACACTTTGACCACCAAATTTACATTAATAACATTCCATAATTCTAATATAGAATATTCTATTTTTCTTCAAAACCCCTTTATAACTCTCACCCATTAAAGCATCACGACACATCACATATCCTCATGGTGTGTACTCATTTAAAACTACAGAAACTTATTTGGATGAACCTTCAATCTTCTGTAGGTTAAATGACAATCCTTTTTTATTTTGATGTTTATATCTATGAATAATTTATCTAGTGTAATATGATTTAATATTTTCAATGAAAATTTTATTTTTGATTTTCCCAGATACTTAATAAATTTAAAAATAAATATCTTCCTGAAGTATTAAACCTCACAATGTAATATCCTCAAAAATATGAAGTACTAAACCTTATAATGCAATATATTAAACCATTGAAATTAAAATACATTAGTAACTAATATGTTCAATCATAAAATTTACTGAACCTTACAAATTTTATGCAATTTTATTTTTCACAATGTATAAAACCGAATGATGTGCTTTTTTATCCTTATGTTCTGAAAGGAAATAAAATTTTGAGGTACTTTATGATGAATCTTATTATGTAAAGTTTTACACCTTATAAATTCTCATGTTTAGAAAGATCACGAAAAAAACTTGCAATGAACATGAATAAAATATAAAAATTTCTCCCCTTTGAATGTTTTCAATATTCCTTATCATCACCAGCCATATGGGGGATTTTACAAACAATATTAATATCAAGGAAAAATATTTTGAAGTTTCCATTTTTACTTTTCCCAGTTAAATATACGTTATGAAGTCCCTTGGATACGATACAATTATTATAGAACCATATAAATCTATTGAGAGTGTTAGAATTTCCATATTTATGAGGTTCTCATAAATCTTATAATGTTGTGAACCAAAATTATGAAGGTACGATAAACATTTTAAATTCATAGTTTGGATCACCAAATTATAATATTTCTAAAAATTAAACTAATCTTGAATTATTTAAATACGTTCATATCACATTATAAACATCTCTATTGCTTAAAATTTATTCAAAATAATCTTTTAACATTTTCCAATGATTCTTCCACTTGGTTTAAAAAAAATAATAGTTTATTCAAAAATTCAAATGGGTTCATCAATACCCCCTTTACACTTCTTATTATCCATAATAAATGATTTCTAGTAATAAAAATTTAAAATTAAAAACATCAAATCACAGTGTTTTGTGAAATTATAAATTTATGGAAACAACACTAATAGATAAAAAAATGGGTTTTAGTTAATTATATATATCATTAAAAAGAATTATTTTCAATGTTATTTTATTTTTCTCCACATAAATCCATCTTTCATTAAACTTCTCTTGTGACTATTTATAATACCATTGTTCAGATTATTAGACAAATTGATGAACCTCTCTAATTAGATAATGAAAATTATTCTATTTCTCATAGTTTGAAATTATAATTGAAAAACTTGTGTTGGTAATTTCATACACATATTAATGTGAGTGGATAAGTCCAAAAAAGAAATTTTTTCATTAACATTAAAAATATATCTTTGCTCATCATTTTTGTGAAGATATTTACAATCTGATCATTGGTATGAATATATTGTAGCATGATATATTTACAAAAACCCATTTATTTGATAAAATGATATCCAATTTCGATTTTATTATATCATGGATGCTACATAGGATTTTTAGTTAAATAAATTGAACTCTAATTGTTATAAAAAAAATTAGTGTCCTCTCAAAATCAATTTTTATGTCATCTAGTTATAATTTTCTCCTTATCATATATATAAAAGCATGTATAGAGACTACATACTATTCATATACATTAAAAAGTGTCATTGAAGTTTTTTATTTTTTTATAAAAACACATATTATATTTCCCATTGAAAACTATTTCATAAGAAGTATATTTTCTATTAGTAAAATCTCAAACCTAGTTTTCATCATTGAGTCCCAAGAGATTCAATTTTGAAATTTTTCTGAACAATATACTGTAATATAGTTTACATTTCATATAACATAGAATTATTTTAGTTGATTTAAAAAGAGCCTTATTTCAATCAGTCATAATTATTAAACAAAGAGTGGATATATATTATATAAATGATATTGATAAGGTTTCTTAAATTTAAAATTTAATCGTTCTATTAATTTTTTATATTAAAAATAATTCAAAAATAATATTTTCATAGATTAATCCCCACTAAAATGTGCGATAAAACTTCATTTATATCTTCTATGTTAAATTATTTCAAAAATTATCTACAGTATTTTTTTAACAATAAAATGTAATAATTTTCAACTCAATTTGTATTCTTAATTTTTTTACCTTTCCTTGAATGGGAATCCTAAAATTAATTTCGATCTCTTCAAAAATCCCTGAATATATTTACTCATTATCATTAGAAAATACGATTTCCTTTATATACAAATTGATAATTAGAGTAGTTGTGGAGATCTCTTTCAAATATTGGTTAGTAATAACCTTTATGATTGAAAATTTCATTATTTTAAAATAACCATCAAAATTAGAATACATCAATCTAGGGGATTGTTTCAAGCCATTAAAATCATTCTTTATCCTACATAGAAAGCTAAAATAATTGTCTAGGATAAATCCCTATAGTTGTTAGACGAAAATGTCACCCATGGGTCACCATTTGGTATGGAATATTTCAAATTCAATTGAAATACCATAAAATTCTTATGCGTTATACATTACCTGAACATTATAATAGTTTTCAACATTACCACTAGTCAAAACATATCTTAAATATTGATGAATTTTATATTTGAGTTTTCTTTGTAATAAATCCTAGAAATGATTCTTAAAACATTTAATTTTTCATTCATTTTTATTTAAATAACAAATGTAAGTAATTATATTTTAATTTATATATATTTTTATAAGATCTAAAGTGGTATTTCACTCGTTCTGATCATGTTATGCATTTATAACTTGTCTCTACTACTCTTGCTAAAATGATTGAGCTACTATTTGGGGACCAATCTATGAGATGATTCAAATTTTATTTTCAATTACAAATCATCGACATATTTTATCTGAATCCTTTTATTATACAATTTTATTTTTCATTTCAACATGTTTCTTCACCTTCAAAAATTATATTCTCTCATTTTCGATCAAAATTATATTTGTCACCATATTGTTTAGAATAAACAAAATTAGTGAATTTATCCATAAAAAATAATTTAGATATTCAAGAATATGAATGTTATATCCACTATAATTATCTAAATACATTATAACTATCAAATATTATTTACGTTGATTCCTAATAATTTTCACATAATAATAGTCAACCAGCATATATGTCCTTTTATTCCAACATATATAGAGTCTTCCAATATTTTAGTAGCCTATGTATTTCCATTATTCTTCTTTGTCATAAATTTTTCCCATATTTGTATTCTTGATCATGATAAAATAGAATAAAAGACTCTAAAGTACTAAATATATGGATTCTTCTTGTAAAACATTTTATATGGTGTCATATGTGTCCCAGACCTCACCAGAAACATGTTATGTATGTGTAAAATTGTGCATAAACATATATCTTGATCTTTTTTGACATATTATATTCAAATCACATATTTCCTCCTAAAATCAAATATTTTATTCTTACTCTCTATTATACCATTTTTACATTGTATATAATGTACTGTATATACACTTGATTCCACGGTAAGAAAGATCGATTTCCAAATTATATAATGTACACTCATTTCCAATACGTGATAGTTTATTTTAATATATTCTTAGATGTTTCAAAACCCATCTTCTAAATATTTAAAACAACTCAAAAACTTTTAAAATTTATTTTATGAACCTTAAATTAGTCATCTAAGAACAATAAAAAATTAGGATAATGAAATATAGATAACCTCTAGTAGAATTCAGTCTCATTTATATATATTGGTTAGTTTTAATAATCTCAATTAGTCTGTTAGATAGATTCTCTATTATTTTATGAGAACGTTGAGTCATTTTCCTTTCATAATAGGTTTCACAAATATAATCATTCTCTATATTTATCTTGGGAATTTCTTTTACAATATCATGATTTAAAATTTTACTAAAACTTCATTAGATAATTTGAAAAATCATTATATGACATAAATTATTTTTATCATTGGAACTAAGAAAATATAGTAAGATATTTTTTTAAATATATTTCAATTTTTGTTTCTAACATTGGTGATAATCCTTTTATACATTGTGATTTATATGATACATGAATCACTTTTAAAATTAACCCAATTTCCATCATTATAACGTTGTATGATACTCAGAAGATTATGCTTCAACCCCACAAAAATAATACATCATTTGAATATATATTTTTTGGATTATAATTTAGGTGATCTAAATTTTTTTATTGATTACATTCATTGAAAAAAACTACAGCTCAACATTCATTTATTTTAATATTTTCTATAATTTTTCTGTCACTAGTCACGTGGGATAACCAACCAAGTTAATAATACATGGATTTGATCTCTTGAATGAATTAAATTATACTTTAGAGAATAATGATTTATCTTCAATCACATTATAAATTAAAATTCATTTATAAACATAAGAAATATATTTTGGTAGGCCAGTAATATAGTCCCTAACACAATAAGCATTTTAATCACATCTTTAACAAATTTATTTTGTGAAATAAAATTTAATTATTGATTTCAGAATATATGAATTATTCATAAAAAAAATCGTCATTTGGGGGTCTATAAAAATATAATAATAATAATTACACTTTGTTGAATTCATATTCTTAGTTAATGATATATTGAACCATCATGGGTATCCTTTCTATTGAAGCACTCTAAAGAACAAACAATATAAAAAAAGACGATCTTTATTATGATAGTAATCATTTGTAAAATAATTTTCCACTCTATTTGAATAACATTTTATTGTCTATAATATGTATTATTTTGTTTTCTTGAGATTTTAATCTATTTCCTTGATGTAGAAGAGGGTTTATCATTGTTATTGTTTTTGAAAAATCTTGATCATATCTGGTTATAGAAACTAAATTCATGGAGGAAACAAGTTTATTTGTAGATTTATTCCGTTAATAATTTACATACCTATTTGAAACAATATAAACAATAACTTATTATGATTCATCCTTAACATCATCTTCTATATGTAAGACCTATCTTACATTTTTCAAATCATTATCATCTTCATGATATTTTGTTTATTTTGAGAACTTATTCTCCAAAATAATTTTTTCTTCATGATCATTCACCATCTAACTTTTTCAGAAAAATTAAATTTTATTTTCTTTTATTTCATCAATTTAAGTATATTTTTATGACCTAAATATTTTATGTAATATTTATTTAATAAAAATTTAATTTCTACAATATCTTTCGCTATATACAACATTAAGTTTAAACAAACCACAATATATAATTGATAAAATTATTTTAGCATGACTGTTATAACATATTCATTATACGTGGTAGTGTAAATAGGAATAAATATATATTGAAAATTAATTATAGTGGTTTTAAATAAATAAAATATATTTATAATGAAGTACATAAATTTTACAAAACCCGTTATATGATTCAAAAATTAATTTTTTAAAAAGTGTTTCAATTTTTTTTGAAAGAAATAATAAAATAAATTTTTGACAATTTTAGTCCAAATAATTGAAATTTTTTATGGTAATAAACATGTCAAAAATAATTTAGAGTGAGTTTATGTGAATTTAAACAAGAGATTAAATTTTAGATGTATAATGAAAAATCCTGATTCTTATTAAAAATATCTTTTCTATTTATATCATTTTAAAAGTTCTATTTTTTTTAATTATAAATTAATAAATTGTTCAATTATATATTTTTTAATAAAATGTAATTTATTCGGATCAATTTAATATTTATTTTTTATACAAAAAGTATCTATACATATGAAAATTGTTTTATTTGGAAAAATAATGTTTCATCGCATCTATGGGTTTAATTTTAAATTAAATTCTATCACTTATTTGAATTGAAACTGTAAAATGGGTTTAAAATTTTTAAAATGAGAAATTTATATTATAAAATATGTTCTACATAATTTATTACCATAATAAATAGTAAATACAATAAAAATTAATTACCACTATTAAGTTAATATAGGTTTTCCAGAAGAGAAAAACAAAATTTATGATGCATAAAATATCTAAATAAATTTCAAATTAATTTTTACTTTTTATATTTATACCTAATCTATTATAGTATTTAGGATCAATTTTTCCTTAGATAAAAATTTGATCAACTTTTTCTATTTAAAAATTCATGTGGGGACATCTCCCCCATTTATAAAAGGAACCCCCTCTCCAATTATCATCAGCCTTCCAAAATCCTTTAGAATAGGCAATTAATAAAAAACAACTTTATTAAATTCAATAAATACAATGTAGGGACCTTGATTTTATCTAAAATAAAGTTATTTTCACATTGGATGTAAACAAAATGTGGTTTTCTGAAATAGAGGTAACATTCTTAATCGAGGATTTTATTTTATTTAGTTCATCACCCCATTCATTTATTATTAACCCCAACCAATATAAAATCCTCATTATAATACATATAATTAGATGTTACTGTGTAATATTCATTACCTATATTTATCACCACTTTCCAAAAATGGTAATAAAAAATAATGTGCTTGTGTGTACGGAAGACTATCACCTCGCAAACCCATATGACACATATTCAATCAAAACATCTCATGGATTGGTATGATAATAGATCTTATATATTAATATGATAAAATTAACATAATTATACATCAATAATTACCACACCATATATAAATATTTTTAATTTCCATTCAGTGGGGGATATGATAAAGTTGATCATGTGTATGACGGACTATAGCCTCAAAAATCAATATGATTTATTTTTCACTATCAATATAGATGGAAGGTAATAAAAAATTAATTTAATGAATATATGTGATATATATTACATGATATATATTGTATAACATTAATACACCATCCAATTATTTACCCTTTTATCTGTTATGAAAAGTTTATCATTGGTCATGCATATGTACGCCCTAAAATATCTACGAGGAAATGAGATTCATTCTCTATGATCAAAATTTAACAATGAATATAAGTATATATATAATGAATAAAATGAAATTATAAGACAAATAATATTATAGTTTTTATGTTACTATATCTTATGTTCAACAATTTAGTCTTTCCTGACAAAACATGCGCGAGAAAAGTAGGGAGATAATACCTGAAATATTAATAATACTAAAACATTTTTAACAAACATTTGATAAGAAGTAATAAAAAGATCACATACGATAATATAAATATTAATATGTTTATGGAGTAGATTTTTAAAAAATTTAAATTTAAGATATAAGTGGTTATAAAGTGCATGATGGAGTTCAACACTATATGTGAGAGATTTTTGTCTCAAATTACCTTTTTGGTACATTAGATGTGTTTTGAATCTATGTTATTTTATATGGTATGTATAGTTGAAATTTGAGATGTTATATAACGAATTTATTTCATGAAATATGATTATTTTTTATTTTATTCTTTTATAGTTCTTTAAAATCTTGTGTTAACTAAGTTGTTATTTTTTCAGGTAATAAACTAATTGTGTATCGAGAGTGTTTATGATAATGTCTCCAATGTTGAAATATTATGATCCGCCTCTCAAAAATTATCATAAATTATATTTTCTACAAGTTATATCATAGAAATAAGTTTTTTTCATTTAATATTCCCCTATTTATGTTTTGAATAGTGTATAATACTTTTTAAGTAAAAATCAACATAATTTGTCTCTTTAGTCAAAAAATATTTTTTTCAACCAAATGATTGTTTAAAAAAATTTAAAAAAGTATGAAATATTCTACTAGAAGTTTTTAAATATATTTTTACTTTTATTTTAATTTTAAAATTATCACATTGATTATTATTGTCACTATTTGATCTATGATCATTGGACTTTTATCGAAAATGTTAAGGGAATATTTGTTTTAACTACTATTATATGTAAAAAAAACTAATATCATAGAAACTCTATTATTTAAATCCTGTTTTAAATATTTTCATGTTTATTTTCAATGAAATTAGTTTTCCTTAACATTTGGTAAATATTATGGTTTTAAAATTAAAATTGATTTCATAGTAAAAGGATATTTTCCTCAATAAATTTTCCATGTGACCATTAAAATTAATTTTCCATCTACAAGGACATCCTTTAATGTTTTTTTTGGTTTAAAAATGAAATGATAAAATTGAACCATAATTATAATTTCTCTATATGGTTTACGTTTATGATCATGATGAAAATATTTTAATATAACTCAGTCCCTCTGCATGGTTACTGATATAATGAAATGGTGAAATTATTATGAAACTATTATTTTTTACATAGGTTATGATATCATGAATTATTAATGAAATCCATCTCTTTTAATGGGTTCAGATATGATGAATGTTTTATAATCGTACATCACACATATGTATGATTTTCATTATGTTATTTGTGTGACCCATATCTTCCTCCAATTAATTGGAAAAATTATTATAACTTATGATTTATATATGAATGAAATGGTTAAGGAAAATGGAACCCCGTTCACTAGGCATTCTATGATCTTATCTTCCCTTCCCCCTCTAGGGTTCTGAGGCTTTTTGGTAGATTTTATCTACCCTCGGCTTCTCCCTTTCATTATTGACATCTATTCACCCAATGTTACATTCATCTATGGGTTTCCTACCATGGATCCAATGTTCTTATCGTTGAAGGTTTTTTATTTTGAAGCCCTCAGTGACCAAAACCCTACATTGTCCTCAAGTTAATATTTTCCTCTTTATGTTAAAGAGAGTGAGATGATAACAAAGAGGATTTGGGATTTGGGTTTCAGTGAATTATGGGGTCCTAGGAGCTACCAAAGTCGGTTTAATTTAGTTCTCACAACATCATACCCATCCACCTCAACCATACTTGACCTAGTGTTCCACCACTCCTCTTTCGGCCAGATTTGGAGTGATGGATTCATAAATTCATTGGGCTATGTGTTCAGCGGTCATAGTGCCCACATATTTGGATTCATTCCCAATTTTGTTTCCTCTATTTTTCCATTTTTCCTAGTACCATTTGGGTTTTATCCCTTACCTTTCTTCTTGTCAGGGTTTCACTCCAAGGTTCCTCTTGTTTCATTTTTCTTTATGTTTTCATCCCATGTTTGGTTTGTCCATATTTGGTTTTGTTCCTCGGTGGAGGTATGTGTTATCTATTAGTGTTTTCATTATCTGATAGTTGTCATTGGTTGCATGAAAATGAGACTGTTTGTGATGGTATTATGTTGATTAAGGGATTCAAAATTCTGGGATGTTTTAAAGGTGATGACAAGGTGGTGTGGCTTAGATTTGATGACTGTTATGATGCGTGGATCATGTGCAATGGCATCAATCATTCTTGATGTTGGGGGTAGACGTCGGAGAACTAGCTCCTGGTGATGAGTAATAGTGATGTTGATAGTGGTGTGATGATGTGACAATGGTGATGGTGTTGAGAGGATAAGGTTAGAGATGTGAGAATTTGTTGAAGTCTCAGGCGACTTCTTTGCCCACATTTTGTGGTTTTCAATTTTTGAATTTGAATTTTAAATTTCAATGTGGCTAAAAGTCCTCTAATTCCATGCTATAATGATTTATGTGGAACTTTTTTGGTAAGATATCTTAAATTTCAATGTTCTTATATTATTTTTAGGTTCCCACAAATCCAAATAGTGGTATTTAGAAAAATAATAAAAGGATTTTGCAGTGTTAAAAAAATTTCTAGAGAAGCTTTTTTAGTAATCGACTTTTTCCTATATGATGGTCTTGGTAGTGAACAGTGAATGTGATGATGATTTGGGGTATGAACCCATTCCCCTATTTTAGCCATGATAATGTTTCTTGACAACTGTTGAAAAGAATTTTTTTCTTATGTGTGTGCCATAATTACATATCTAATTCTAGTATTATGGTCTAATGGATTATGTTTTTTGATTTCCTTTTTTATTTGTTTCTTATGAACTAGAAATATTTATTCCATGATTCAATATTATTTTCCATGATATCCTGGTAATGGTTTTCATATTTTATTCTCATGTTCTCTACCTTAAATTATTTAAAAATCACAAATATATTTTAAAATTACAATGTGAAAATTATATGATATAAAATGTCATAAAGTATCCAACTATGGACATTTATAAACACATAAGGAGATATTTAAAACCATTTAATATTTATAATATTATTATCGAAAATAAAAGTAAATAATATAAATAAGGTTAAATCAATGTGATAAGGTTTAAAATAAAATAAAAACAAGTATAAATTTTATTTGATGAGTTTATTTGGACCCAAAATCATCTTATATTATAAATAACTGAGTTTTGGGACTATTATAAACCCAAAACCAATTTATAATATATTAATATTGAAATAAATAACTAAAGTGCCTCTCCCCCCTTTTATAAAAGGCCACCACATCTACTCTCATACTCACACTTTTCAAGCCCTTTGGATCATCAATAAATTGCTAATTTAATCTTCCAAAATCCTTACCTCACTCTTAGAGGAAACACTTATGGGAAGAAATCCATCCTAGGGAGGCCTTTTGTGCAAATCAAAAGTAGATACTTGAAAAAGAGGTAATTGTATTATCACATCTTTGAAAACACTTTTATTCATCTACATTATATTATGTTGTTATTTCTATATTAAAATAGTTTAAAACATATCTTCTACATGATTATATGTTATTATAAATATGTTAAAATCTTATACCTATTTTTATCCATCCTACGAATAACTATATCACCCTGTGTGCATATGTACGGCTTACCGACTCCACACTGGGGTGTAATTTTCTATTAAAAAATACATAATTTGGATGGGTATAATTATTTTTATAATGGATTTAAAAAATTAATATGACATTATAATTATTCAGTATATTTAATATACCATTTAATTGTCTATCGTTTAACCATTAAGTGAATGACCTCATCGCTCGTGCGTACATACAACCTACCGTATCCACGATGCGAGGTGATTCATTCTACATGATCATTATTAAACCATGATTATATTAATGGATGTAATGAATAAATATGATATCTATTATAATAAAATAATTATGTAAATGATATAACTATATCCAAATAAGTGGAACATGATCATATATGACAAAACCTGCATAAGAATGTAAATTAGTAAATATTTAAAGAACGAGTGAGAATGAATTGATACTAACAAATAGAAGATAGTATGATCGCATTTGATATCATTAAACTGACTATGATTTGGGAATATGTTGATAACAAAATTTTAATCATTATAAAGGAGTTTGGGATACATACCAATTATATCAGACCTGAGGTAAGGGATAATTTTGAACTCACATTTTTATCCAAGATTGTTTACACATAAGTATTATTTAGAGATATATTTATCATCCATTCTCATGTTATTTATTTTTTTCATTAAATTTTTAATATTATTAAATGTTTGTTCAAATTTAATTTTACCCATTTTTTACATTTACTACATGGCATGGATGGAATTTTCCTTTTTTTTACCAAATGATGTACTTTTTGACTTTTCCAGCAAATGTATGAGGAGAATATATTTTTAAATATATGACAAGAATGGATTTTTATGGATTCATGAAACCTTATTTCCATGAATATTATTCTAAAATATTTTATGTTTATTTTTAACTAAATTACCTTCTTTTTAAATTTTACTACATTTTGTTAAACGAAAACGTTTCTGGGGAAGAAAGGATATTTTCCTTTGGAATTAAGTTCAAGTGTTTTATCTAAATTATATTCCATATAATATGATTCTATTTAAATAGGGATATTTTTATATATATTTTATTATTATTATTTTATTTTGATAATGAGGAGTGATATTTTATATGGATTTTGTTATGATTGAATGGTGTTATGGAAGCCCATTTTATTTCTTGGGTTATGCTATGATGATTGATTTAGGCTTTTGTGGCACATTTAAGAATGATTTCATTATGAGATGGGTTGGAATTATATCTCCCTAAAATTCAATCGATAAAGATTTATACCGCATGATATAGACATGAATGGAATGGAATGTAAATCTAGTTTATTATTACATGGATGGAACAATAGGTAAACCTGGTAAGTAATGACCAATGTCCATTATGATGGTATTGGAATCAATGGCTTGGGTATTATGAAAATCATATTATGTGCTTATTTGTTTTGAAAAATTATAGGTTTTATTTTATTTCTTTCTTATCTTGTGTTTTTTCATTTGTGATTTACTCCTTAGGAACTGGAAAGATTGACTTTACGACTCAATATTTTTATATTTAAAATTTAAGATCATACTTTTAAATTATAATGTGCATAGATTGTTTTATGTTCTCAATGTTTACCCTTAATGAGCATTTTATCTCACCCTTTTTTTGTTTTGTTTTCAATAGGATATAATGAAATGTTACTTGTAGGGAAACTAATGGGGATAGCCTTTATGAGAGATGTTCATGATCTTTCACCATGATATATGAATGTGTTCTGAGTTTCCAAACACACTAAACTAATTATGTCATTGTGCAGATATTTGTTTATTATATTACGCATTCTGCAAAAGAAATGTAATTTCCATGTACATAAATCATGGGTAATTACATGGGATTTTGTAATAAATTGAATGAAATTATATGAAAATGATATTTTAATATACATTATAAACAAATTATTTAACATGAAAAATAAATATGAGGATTAGAGAAAAAAATTTCAACTTCTAAGATTTATAAGATAGAGATGACAATTAAAATAAAAAAGTCATTAATATTTGACAGACATAAACAAAACATACTCCATGAGAAAGATATGTTGAAGGAAATATGATTTTTCTGGAGGGATAATGATAAGCAGGTGGTATTATTTATACATTACTAATGTTGGATTAAAGGTTTTAACTAATTTTTTTTCCCGTTATGTCCATCCAATTTTAAATGGAAATAATATCAAGGATTTTGTTTTATATTAATATTTAAAAAGGTTGTTATTTTCATCAAAACTATAAACAACCTATTTAATGACACGGTTCTTTTGAATTTTATTCCTTTACCCATTAATATTATCATAATAAAAGATTTTACCTTCATTACAATAACACTTTTTAAACCATGGTACATTTTTTCTCGTAAAAATTAAAATATAATTATTTAATAATTTTAAGCATAAAATTAAAAATATGAAATACATTTTAAATTATTCAATTTATAAAAGTAAAAAAAATTAATTCTAATATTATATAAATTTTACACATGAAACAATTATTTTTAAAAGATAAATCATTGAACCAAAATATTAAGAATGTGTTAATAAATGTAAAAAAAATATGTATTATTTTATTACTGTCAAATTATGATTCATTAACATGATTGAGGGTATTTCATAGAAAGGTTTTATTTTAAAAATTTTCCTTGAAATCAAATTATTTAAAAATGAACCATAAATTAACACTATGTTAATTTTAACCTATTAATTCAAAATATTATATTTTTTTCAAAATAATACACAAAATTTGACTATTTTATCATCTAAATAAAAATAATAATTTATTTAAAATTAATAGTTTTTATTACATATTAAAATTTATGATGGTTATAAAATAAATTTTGATATTTCTAATTTATATTGTCATTTAAATAAGTATTTCATAATAGTATTTCAGAAAAATAAAACTTATTTAAAACTTATATATTTAACAAAAAGAAATTAATGAATCAAAACATTTTTTTATTTTTAAAACATAAAATATTTGTTATATCACAAAAAATTCCCAATGATAAATCCATTGCATCTACATAACCAAAAATAATATGGATCTAATGTGTTATTGACCAATGGAAATAATTCCCATCTACCATATTGGGTGATTTTTATAATGTCAAACAACCAATTTCCTTTTAAATACACACTCATTCTTACATAATTGTCCACTAATTCACTTAAAAAGGTTCTTAAACATAATTTGATTATATATATCATTATCCTCACACAAATATTTTCTTTTTTAATGATGTATAGAATGTTATTGTTGTGGGAATTTTGATATATATAGTTTTCATAAGTGTTTTCATTATTTTTTTTCATTTATCGAACTATATTTTCTTACCCATTACAGAAAATATTATTTCATGATGTGTAATTATCTTATGATATGAAATTATCTCTATATAATCACATAATTAAACCATAATTAAAAAATATGATTAGTTATATTTATAACATATTGTATTTTTTAGGATTCTACAATTTGTTTAAAAGAAGGAGTATATATGTTAATGTTTTGCATTTTTTCCTGATACATAAATGAAGTTAAAACTGACATATGATAAATTATATAATGCGTGATGATTTATTTTAGGATGTTTGGAGGAGTATTAAACATTTTAGGATTTTTTTTGATGAGTTATGTTGTTGAGGATATTTTGTATTGCAAATTTGGTTTTTCTTGATACATAAGGGTCACACTATGTTGATTAGACATGGTGTAAAAATTTGTAAAGTCTTATTAAGTAATGGTAACATTGATATGATAGACTAAAATGGTAAAAGTACATATATTTTAATGAGATTATATTTAAAATAGATAAAAAAATTAAAGTATGTGTACTTAAGGGTCACTCCATGATATGATTCCCAGTTTTAAAAATTGGTAATTTCACAATATGAAAAATTTAATCTATTGTTGAGCAAAATATGACAATAAATTTGTAATGTTCATAGAACATATTAATCAATGTAATTATATTGACTGAAAAATTAAAAATCCCCCAAATTGATGTCTTGATACATAATACATTTTACATCATGATTAATGGTTTCACCATGAAGATGATAGTCACACAATAATTATAGTGATGTGTTAAAAGATTCATGACTACACCTATATGATTTGAGATAATTTTAATATGTTTTAATAAAGGAAAACCATAGTATGTAATGAAATGTTACTTATAGGATTGAGTCATACAATAACTAGATTAAGTGATAATTATGATCAACACTTTTTTAGGGGTTTTGATGTATCACACTTCAATTCATGGTATCACACCATGTCATAAATACCCTAATAAAATAAAAAAATATATTTTCCTCAAGAATAATATTTTCAATCCTTAATTAATGAATTTGTTTTAGTATCAATTATACAATCTTTTTATATTTCCATAATGCATACAATCACATCATTAAGACCAAGATAAAATCCCAAAAAAATAATGTAGATTAGGGAGAAGTTGAGATGCCATTTAATGAAGTCGGTAGTTCCAAATTGAATTATAAATTCAAATTTAATGATAAAATAGTCCTTCCTTCCATGTGATATATATTATCATAAATGGGGAATCAGGAACATGTCATTTTGTAAAAAAAATTATTTAAAGGGATTATGAGATGATGATGATGAATATTACTTGATACTATGAAAGTATAAAAGAAGAAATATAGTACACACTGGGTTTGTGAGTGTGTGAGCATTAAACCTATGTTGTTTATTGAAATATTAGGAATAAAAAAATTTATTATTATTCTACATTGAGAAGTGGGGTGGGAGAACCATACAATTTCACGGAGACAATTTAATCATTGGAAGAAGATAATATATAATATTTATTGATGATTTATAGACTTGTTTAAATATTTGGTGGAAATGACAAGTTATAGTGTTTTGTATTCATGAAACATGATTTCATTGATATAATCTTATTATTATAACCAGTAATAAGATTCTAGTGGATTTTATGTTTTCATTTGACTCTAAATAATTCCATGGATTAACTAGTTGTAATGAGTAGTGGACCTTGTACAGTAGTATTTATTTGTTTGGACTGATTATGTTATGGAGGGAGAAATTTAATTGTGTTATCTTTTAATATAATTAGTTATTTAGTTTGATTATATAGAAAATCCTATTTTTTAATATGTAATAGTGACATATTTTTTTTTGATGCATTCGTCGGGGCACGCGCTTCCATCTCATTTGGGGGGTGAAAACTATGTTTCTTGCCTCACATTCCCTCTTTCCAAAGGCAGACAACATTCGTTCCTTGTTTAGGGATGTATTCTCATTGATAGAAATGTGTTCATTTGATGTCGGTTATTCCTTCCATGGATTCCTACTTGAATCTTGTCACCAAGTCTGGGTCACCATTATATATTTAAGACATTGTTTGTGAAACGCTTCATAGAGCCATATCTTCATGGATGCCGGTTAGTTACTCTTCTTCTGTCAGGAAATTCCAATCGGTTTGGTCAGGGAATCAACCTTCGGTCGGGGGAGTAGTCATGTTATACATCACTAGAGTGTCTAGACGCTAGAACACTGGCACGTCTGGGTATCGTCCTCTTATTATAGGGCTTCTTGAGGGCGCGGAAGCCCGAGGAATCCCACGTCGAATTTGGGTAATCATATTCCATAGGCATGTATTTGAGGTTTCCCTCATGTTCCCATGTTTAACACAGGTTATGTCATGAGTTTAAAGTCTAGTGGAGATGGATCGTACTGAAAAAAACATTGACTAGAGTGGATCAGATGAGTGTAGCCCCTGGAGGGTACACTGATATAGGGTTTGATCTTTCATGACCTCACTAGGATGTGGCGGCCCGGGTAAGATACAAGATGTATGATAGAGTTTTTTAATGAATATGACAATGAATGGGATGGAACCACCGTGAGTATGACGGTAATGTTGGGCTTAATTCTCTGGGAGACATCCTACATATCCCCGTGGTAGGGAATCAAAGTCAGTATTCTTCGGTAGGGTGGGTTACCTTTGATTGGGGACTTCAACGACTTACTATTGGATGTGGTCACAACAGCTGACCACTAGACAAGGTCACAACGGCTTACTACTGTATGGGGTCAAACCTCAGGAAGGTGTTCTACATACCTTATCTTCAGGACAAGGATCAAACCCACGTAGTTCCTGTGGGATGGGGTCAGTGGACTGACGTGGAGGAGGACCTGGGGTCTAATTGTTGTTGGGCTTGAAACTAAGGAAGGTGCCCTATGTACCTTGCCCTCTCAAGGATCAAAGTCCATGTAGTTCCAGAGGGTGAACCGACTTACCGCTGACTAGGGGAAAAACAGATTACCACTAATTGAGTTCCATAGTTTAATGTCATGCAGGACGGGGGTGAACCGACGTGAAGGAGGACCTGGGCCCCATATATGTGGTGGGTTTGAACCTCGTGGTTTCTTTCTAGATACCCTACTTTGGTAGGGATCAAAGTTCACATAGTACAGGTGGAGTGGATGAACTGATGTAAAGACGCTCGAAACTAATGGATGGTGGGCTTGAACCATAAGGATGATTCCTATGTACCTTTCCTTGGAAAGGATCAAAGATCACATAGTTCAGAATGGGTTAGGGTGAACCGATGTGAAGGGGGTCAGAGAGACTGTGCGTTGGGTTTTTCTGAGACTTCGTGAAGATGGTTGAGACCAATGGGTGGTGGGCTTGAACCTTAACGCAACTTCTTACGTATATCACCTTGGCGGGGATGAAAGTCCTCGTAGTTCAAGATTGGTGTGGGTCTTACAATCTTGGCAGCCCAAAAGGATATCATGTTGAATTCTAGCTCTATGCCCATGTGTGTCATTCTTGGTGTGAGAAAAAATAGGTAGTGTAGACCTAACAATCACATCATGAAAGGTGGGTCTGTGGAACGTAGAGTGGGGATTACACATGGTTAGCATCTCAAAGAGGAAATAAGGGCTTAAATATGGTTAGATGCTCTCGGAGATTGGGACGTACCCTATTTTGGAGTCTTGGTGGGGATAAAGCCCAGTGAGAGAGGGATTTAGTACTGAAGGAAGGAGGAGATGGGATGCTACCTTCTGCAAGAAAATATAGTGGATTACACTGGGGTGGTTTCTCGGTCGCCAAGGAAAAAAGTTGGGGTGAGGTCACAGTTTAACATCATGTGTTGAGGACGATGGTGCTTGGAAGTTTAACATCATGTAGCTCGAATAATGAGGTTTCACTCCGCACCCCTAGGATGTACATAACTTGCACCTTTTACACCTTTGTGAAGAAAACGTATAGAAAACTCCATGGATGGGGGGTGTCGAGAGGTGATCCTATTATGGGTCCGCGATAGCGTGGCTATGTAAAGAAGAAATAACCGTTTTCATGTCAATGAGAAGAGGCATGAGGAAAAGAAACGCAATGGGAAGTATCATCCAAGGGAAATTGAAATAGCTTTGTGCAAACATGATGGGACACACAGGAAAAGGAGTCTCAAGGGAAAGTGGATCATAAGTGAAAGCCTTGTGAAGCCCGGGTGCTCCATGAAGTGGAAGGGGTTCATGAAGGGATGTGCATCAACAAGTGCAGTCTCCTAGGATAGGGATAGGGAATAGGTGCATAATGGAGGATCTTGGCAATGTGGAAAGGGATTAACAAAGCAATGCCTCGTGAAGCAAGGTTGCCTTGAGAAGAAAGGTGTTCTGAAGAAATGTTCATCATGAAGCACAATAACCCTACATTATCATGAGGGCCGTGTGTGTATGAAGGGTGTTTCAAAAAGCATAAACGCTTTTCAATGACCCGAGTCCATGTGGGGATCACTTTCCATCATGACTTATTGTGGGATTCACGAAAGGCATCCCTCTCAGAAGAGGGGTCCAATTAAGGCGTAGGGGGTGGCACATCACAGAACAAAAGTACCTTGAGGATCTCATTGTTCACAGAGAAATAAGTGCTTCATGATTTGATAGTTGAGAACGTGAAAGGTTAGATCATCCATCATTTGGGTTTGAGGGGAGCCATGCATTTATAGGAAAGAGGCTCTGAAAAGTAGAGCCCACTTAGCATGAAGACAGAGTTTGCTCCGCAGCAGGTTGCTAACATCAATGGGGTTCGATGGGAATCCCACATCATTGCTCCATTACGGGCTCACAAACGTCAAATTAATTCGCAGAGCCTCCCACCTCCTTTCATCGATGCAGGCTCATGAACATTAAATTTGATCATGGAGTCTCATACCTCCTTGCTCTGTGGCGATCTCACAAATGTCAAATTCATTTGCAGAGTCTCTTGCCTCCTTGCTCTGTGATGGGAGTGGGGCCATGGGGCTCTGAAAAAGGGCTTTGTGAGGAAACCCCAGAGACTTCCCTCTTGATATTCTTCATCCCTTCATTTGGCTTCTATAAATCCCCCACCCCCTCAGATTTGAAGCCGCAGAGAAATCAAAGTTCAAATTATGAGGGTCAATCTTTAAAATCCCTTTTTCATCCGCATAGATGGTTTACGAAGCCGTCTTGTGAGGTGGATAAGAAAAGTGCAGGATGAGCACACCGCAAAGCACGGAGCGGTAGGGATGCACCGAAAAGCTCCGAAATGTAGTCTTCTATAAATTAGAGAGTCTACCTACCTTTTTTCCTTTATTTCCTCCGCAAATTTGGCATTTCGCGCTCTCGATTCGTGAAGCTCTCGCGTACTCCGTGATTTCTCTCTGCAAATCTGGTGTTCTACTTCACGGTGCATAGCAAGTCTTTGACATTGCATCGGGGCGCTTTCTCTCTTGATGTTGGCAGGACGGGGTAGGGTTCTGTGAATAGTCTTCACAAATGCACTCCACGAATGAGCTTCATCAACCAATCCCAAAAATCAACCTAACTCAAAACTAAATTCCTCAGTGAGAGGATACTAGGGGTTCCTTGAGAACGCTTCCCAAAGGGAGGATTAGGCGGATAGCTTATGCCTAGGGGAGCTAATACGTAGCCATTTTGACCATGGTTTATTGGTGGAGCTGCTTTCAGAGAGCCAGAGGAACTATCCACTATGCAAGAGGCTACCTTTGATTGGATTCAGGATGAGGGATGAAGTCTTCATTCCAGAAGCATTTAGGGATGAGCTATCATACTGGTTCAGGAGTACGTCAAGTCAGCACCAATGGTTTACGGTGGCTAACGTCCATGCCCAAGAAGACTTCATGCCCGTCAATGTGGACTTCCTCTATAACCACATGAACAACTTGTATGGGAAGGCACTGAAGCTAGAGACGCCCACCCCCCCCCCCTCTATACCAGACAATTTTTGAGGAACCCATGAGGAACCAGAGGAAGGGATGGTCTAAGGGGTGGGACATACACTAGGTAGGAAACTTCACAGATGAATGGGCCCGGGCCTACTGGGTAGGTGCCTCATGTGATGATTTCGCCGAGAATCTAAGAAGCGTGGGCCTATATGAGGTGACATAAGCCTCCCAATTCCACATTTATCAACCGAATAAGCTGATGCCAGAATTTCTAAGCAGGTGGTCATCGAGGACTAATATCTTCCACTTGCACTATGGGGAGGTTGGCACCAGCTTGTGGGTTCTGCACCAGATCTCAGGGGTCCTACTATTGTGGGTAATGTACGATGAATTCCTCCCTGTTATTGGCATGTCGGAATATCCAAGGCATATGCAGCCACTGGAGATGGTGTTGATGAGGCTGGTGCCCCAAGAGGACAAAAAAGAAGTGAGGGATGTCTATTTCAAGAGTTGGATCAAGCAGTTTCTGAATTTTCCAAAAGAGAAAAAGTATTTGGTGAGGCCACGAAATTTCCCAAAGGGGGCTAAATGGGGCAAGGGGAACTCGTACTGGCGGCTCATGGAGGATATCTAGTGGAAAATGTGGGGATTTATCATCATCATCGAGCAGCATCCAATAGTCAAGCTTGTGGCATTCATCACATCTCTCATCTATGGTTGGATCCTGCCTGTGAGGGATAAAAAATGGGTTTCTGATCAACCAAATTCATCATGGAGTCCATGCTAGTGACAAGAGGGTGTGTGAACCTCAGAATCCTGATGCTCTCCAAGTTGTACAAGATGATGTGGCATTTCAACTAGGGGAAGAGGCTACGGAGGATATGCAGGCCATTCCATCTCTTGTATGGTTGGATAGTGGTGCATGTTAGGGGGGTTTTGAACACATGAACCCCTTCTATCCTTAGAGATCGAGCTTCCTCCCATCAATCTTGAATGCCACAGGAAGCTTTCTAGCCATGCTGACCACACTGTTGGTACTGAACCTGGTTTGAAAGGTGGAGGAATTCAACATTCACCCATTTTCGTACCCAATAGGTGCTTTTATCGATGATGGCCAAGGAACAGAAGAGCACCAGTCCCATCTCCTGGCTTTTCGTGGTGGAGTGATGGTGGAAAGGGTTGATAGTGAGCCCCACTACGATCCATGCAACTCACAATGATTTTACAAGAAATTTCAGTGTCTGCAGTGACTGACCATGAAATTATATCTTAGGGTGCACCATTGAGAACACTCGTGTGTGATGAGCCAGATGTGGCTCATGTTCGCATGAGAAGATGGGAAAATGCAGAACGAGTTTCCTCCTACTACAATTGTTTTTAGGTTGGTAAAAGAGTATTCCCTGAGATGGGAGATGATCTACCTAAGGGAGATTCTAAAGCAACTAACTGTTCAGGACAATGATGGTGATCCGTTCTAACCTTGATGTTGGGGCCGGAAGGCGGCAAGGGAATCTCATGGTGGGGGGGTTTCTGTGGCGGTGTAGCCCGCACCAATTGACGGGGAGGTAGTGATAGTGGATCCAGCTGTGGTAGCGGACTCAGGGGTCCTAGAAGAACATGGTTATGTATAGGGGAGGCCACTAAGAAGATTCTATAGGATATCCATCCAGGCTCTGGGGAATCGGTTGCGCCATATAGACATGAGAGAGAAGATTTTATTACTATAGGACTAAAACATATGGGATGTCATCCGGAAATTCCTCTGCCCATGTGAGATGTGGAAACACATGAACCATATCTTGATGGATTTTTCATGGATAGAGCCTATCAGGGCCGGCATTTCTGTGTCCCAGGTAGAGGAGGAGTAATACTAGGCAGAGCTTGAGGACTTTGTGCATTCCTATGGTGCCTCATGCCTAATGAAAGAACGTGTCATGGTACTATTGGATTGTACGTCTCCTACAAAATTATCGGCCACTAAACATAGAGAACGCTTCCCTCTATCAAAAGAATAGGATGAGTCCTCTTGGGGGAGTAGGGAGAAGTGGGTGATCAAGACTCGGACCATGATGAATTTGCGGAGGACCTTGAGTTAAAATTCAAATTCCATTCCTCTAGGTCTACTACCTGGTCATTCTGGACTCCATACTAATACACGAACTATAATGTAGACTCTCATAAAGAGAACATGTTCTCTCCCCTCAACAGATATAGGTGATGTAGATTTTAGATCATCATATGCGGCTATATTTATTACCACGTCTGGCAGGCCCAGGACTGCTAAGATGGCTTCTTCGAAGCTTTCAAACCTTACGACTATATACGGGGGCCATGTCTCGAGGCCCTAATGGCGTCGACCCAAGAAAGAGACCCGGAATTCAACCTCTGTAATTCTTGTCTACCAATTTCATGACTGTCACTCATTGACCTTGTCAACTGACATCCAAGCCACTTTTTGGTGTGCAGGGTTCTCCATATGATGTGGGCCACCCTAGAAAGGTTGTATGGGGTTTATGGTGGTGTCTTTCCTAGAGGAATGTCGTTGATCATAGAGGTGGATACCCAGACTGACCGAGTTGTGGCACTCCCAATCACTGGTGGGACTGTCTGCTGGATTGATCATGAGATTATTGTGGTGGGGTCTGATGATGAGGATTTATCAAATGGATCGGGTCATGCCATACTCGATAAAACACCATATGTTGACCCTGTATATGATTTACTAGTGGTGTTCCCAATATATGACCCTTCCAACCCTGCCAATAAGGACTAGACAACCCCTGATGATGATGATGATATAAAAATAGTACATCGCTGATCATGGAAGTTGAAAAAGAACTTCATTGATGATACCCCCCAAACACAATGAATGGTTGATATGGATAGACTTCAATCATGACTGCGTGAACAATGTGCTGGGGGAGTAGATGCCCAGTGTCCCCACCTGCACGTTCAAGATCTTATGGTGGAGATGATTCGAGAGTATGATAGTGGCCTTGATGTGGGATGGCAATGATGGAAATAACTGAACATCAAGAGGCTCCAGGAGGATGAAAATGAGGTCCAGTGGTTGCAGATTCGGGCAGACGAGCACTCAACGTTCCTCAACGCACAATCTTAGCTAATGTGAAGACTAAAAGCCCAAATATCAGTGGGAAAAGAGGGAATGAAGCGAGCCTCCAAAGAAATGACCGTCATCCAGACCGGTGTGGAACAGGCCCAGATTGTAGCAGATGAATTGAGCCCCATCGCTGCCATTGAAGAATATGAGCTGAGCCAGCGACAGAAAATCCTGGATGCTACAAAAAACATTTTGGTGAGCTACAACTTTTTTATGACATGGTTAATCCCTACAAGGGAGTGATAGAACTTTGGGTACTATAGTGATTACAAATCCTCAACTGTACATTAATTCTTTGATTGTTTTATTCCATATTCATGTAGGAGTTCCGTTATTTGTATTGGTATATTTCATTCCAATCATATTTGTGGAGCGTCCAGCGATCAATCCCTAAACTGACATGGGTCAGGCCAAGTGTGAGAAACATGGGATTACCACCTTATTACTCTACCCAAATTTAAGATTGAAACCCATGCTTTGGACATTCGAGGGTTTGAACAACGAATCCGGATTTCCAGGAAGAAATTGGAGAGGTCCGATTAGAGGGTGAGAACCTCAGAATAATAAATATGTCTTCCATCCAACGTGCTCTAGTTCACGAGAGGTGTAACGCCAGGGGTGTTGGAATAAATATGAACAGGGGGGAATGGAAGGTGTGAATCATAATTCCCATGATTCAGAATTCTGTAGTGAGGGAATGAAAATTAAGAATAGATATTGATCGTGTTCAAAACATAGTATCCTTATTGTGTTTTCCTTAAATGGGGATAACAAATGAGGGCCGACTGCTGACCATCTTCTAAACAGGGTACCTGACTCGAAATGTTATTTATTTGCCTTCCAAAACGTTAGCCATTGATAGTAGGCGAGGCATTGGTCATGCATCCATACTGTTAGAGGGTTCCTCTATATGTAAAAGTGGACAAGGATCCGAATAACCTACACACAAAGAATGCAGAGTGGAGTGATGTGTTTTTTGAATGGATTCCAACACTCTTGAAATTATGCCACCTTTGGGGAAACACATTAGGTGGGTAAATCGGTCTAATCCAGGATCAAACATACTTCTGAATAGGATCTCTCTACTGAGGACATATATTATTACATCATATGGTAAAGACTATGCACATGGTTGAAAGTTCATACATCCTAGAACATGGTTAACAGTTTAAAGTAATGTTACATGGACTATAGGCTCCTAGTTTAAGGTCATAGAGAGTTGACCATGACCCGGGACAAGAGGAAAAAGGGTTAGTAACCCTAGGGATGAGCCTAAGTATAATTTCTTGGGCTTCACAACGTATCCCATAAAGATGATAATCAATCCAAACGTAGTTCTTAGGGCATAGTCTGGTCAGAGACCAACACTGGTAGGAATAATCCTCTCTTGAGAGGAAACTGATGCATCCCATGATTAATATATGTAATCCTAATATTTCTCATGGTAGATCCATAGTTAACTGTCATGCATTGAGGGAATATGGACTCATGAAGTTTATTATCATACGATAGGAATAACAGTGAAAGGGGGATCCCAAGGAGGGACTATGTGGTGCGGTGGGTATAAACCCGATGTGAATGAGGACATAGAGTATGGATCACACCACGCATACATGGAGGAAGATCTTTAGGTCTAGGTACCAAAAGAGGAGATTAGGCTGGGCCTAAGGCATGATTCTTAGACATTCCTATGTACCCCATTAGGATGGTAATAAAGCCACACGTAGTTCTAAGAGAGTAGTTTAACATCATGCGGGATGAAGAAGGCATGCATGGCATAGTTGTGCCATTACATGTCCAACTATAACTACTAAGCCCACGTGAGCTAATCTCAATGTGGGAAACAAGGAGTATTGATGGGACATACCTTGCATAGGAAGAGACATATCATAGGTGATGGAATTCTAGGTGAACGACTTCCCAATAATGTTTACTCGCTTTCCTGACGCACCTAGATGCATGAAGGGGTAAAGCCAAGTATTTCATAATTCCACTTGAACATAAGGAAGTTGAAATATGTAAATCATGATGCTCAAGATCTGAACCACAATGATGGGGGTGTGATGATAGGGGATAATTGTTGAAATATTTAGAAACAAAACATCCAATTCGTGTTTGCCCGATATTGGGACAGACAGATTAGGGTCGACTGCTAACTGGGTTTGAAACACGGGACCTGTCACAAATGTCATCTGGGGTCTTTACGGATGTTGTCCCGAGATGGTAGGTAAGTGGAGAAGGCATGGTACCAGGCCGTGAATGGGGGTCCCTTCGAATGTGGAAGAGGACGTGGATCCAAATAATGGGATCAGAAAACTTGGACATGGAAAGATTGGAATCTCCCCGTGAAAATTCTGGAATTGGGTTTCTTTTCCAAAACACATCTGAGTATCACAATGAGACATATCAAATAGAGGTATTCAAGTCCCTTCCCAAGGACAAGGGTCCTGGGGTCATATGCTTTCATCATAAGGTCATAGGTTGAACCATTAAGGGGACTATATTTAATGGAATGTGCTCAGGGTGGAAAAATAGAAAAACGTGGAACATAGTTACTATAGAGAGATCTTAAATTTTGGTCATAGCACTTGGACCAAACTTGGAAAAGATACGTGAAAATTCTTTCTTATTGATTTTTTATTCTAAAGATCTCTATACATATAAAAATAATTTTCTTTACAAAAATAATTTTTTATCACATCTACGTTATTAATTTGAAATTAAGTTCTTCCACTTATTTTAATTGAAACTGTAAAAAGGGTTACAAATTTTTAAATTGAAAATTTTATATTATACAACATGGTCTACTTAATTTACTATAATAATGAATACTGAATAGAATAAAAATTAATTAACATAGTTAACTAAAAGCAAGTTTTCCAAAAGAGGTAAACAAAAATGATGAGGCAAAATATAACATAAAAAAATTTCAAATTCCTATTTACTGTAAATATTTATACCTAATCTATTATAGTATTTATGATCATTTTATCATTATAGAAACTTTTGTTCAACTTTTTCTTTTCATAAATTCAAGTTGTGACATCTCCCCCATTTATAAAAGGAAACCCCTCTCAAATTATCACCCCCGTCCAAAAACTATTGGATTATCCAATTACTACCCAAATAACTTTCATAAATTCAATAAAAACATTGTATGGTCCTTGATTATATCATAAGTACAACTTATTTTGACATTTGATGTAAACCTAAATTGGTTGTCTGAAATAGAGATGACATTCTTAATCGAGGATTTTATTTTATTTAGTCCAATACCCCCTTCATTTATTATCAACCCCTAACAATATAAAATCCTTAGTATAATCCATATAATTAGATGTTAATATGTTAAATTCATTACATATATCCATCACCTCTTCTAGAAAATGGTAATAAAAAATAATGTTGCCTTTGTGTACGGCAAACTATCACCCCGCAAACCGATATGACACATTTTCCGTTAAAACATCTTATGGTTGGTATGATAATAGATCTTATCCATAAATATGATAATCATAACATAATTATACATCAATAATTAAAACACCATATATAACTTTTTTTAATTATTATTTAGTGGGGGATATGATAACGTCGATCATATGTTTTATGGACTACCTCCTCCCAAAGCGATTTGATTTATTTTTTACTACCAACAAAAATGGAAGGTAATACAGGATAAATTTAATTAATTTATGTGATATTTATTACATGATATATATTATATAAAATTAATATACCATATAATTCTTTACCCTTTGATCAGTTATGTAAATGTTAACATTGGTCATGCATACACATGACCTAAAATACTTACGAGGAAATGTGATTCATTCTCTTTGATCAAAATTTAATAATGAATATAAGGGTATATATAATGAAAAAAATGAAATTATTAATTAAATAAGATTAATTTTTTTATTTTACTATATCATATGTTTAATAATTTATTCATTCATGACAAAACATGCATGAGAAAAGTAGGGAGATAATAATTTAAATAATAATAATAATAATATATTTTTTACAAACATGTGATAAGAAGATATAAAATGATAGCATATAATATTATAAATATTAATATCTTGATGGAGTAAATTTATAATAAATTTAAATTTTATGATATAATTGTTTCTAATGTTTGTGATGGAGTTTAAGAATTAAGGAGAGAGATTTTGGACTCAAATTGCATTTTTTAACATTAGATGTGTTTTGAACCTATGTTATTTTATATGGTGTGTATAGTTGATATTATAGATGTTATATAATGAATTTATTTCATGAAATCTGATGATTTTTTATTTTATTCTTTTATAGTGTCTGAAAATCATGTGTTAACAAAGTGGGAATTTTTTCATGTTTTAATCTAATCGTGTATTGAGACTGTTTATGATTATGTCTCTAATGTAGAAATATTATGATATGCCTCTAAAAAATTATCATCAATTATATTTTCCACAAGTTATATCATAGAAATAATATTTATCATATGATTTTCTTCTATGTATTTTTTAAATATTGTAGAAGAGTTTTTAAGGAAAAGTCAACATTATTTATCTCCTATGTCATAAAATCCTTTTTCATCCAAATCGAAGTTTTTAAAAAATAAATAAATAAATTATTCACTATTCTCCCATAACTGTTCAAAGATATTTTTACCATTATACTAATATGTAAATTATCAAATGGAATATTCTTTTCATTTTTTAATAGATGATCTTTGGATATTTTAAAAAAATGTGAAGGGAGTATTTGTGTTAACTCATATAATATGTAAAAAATTTATATTATCATTCAAACACTATTATTTGAAGCTTTTTTTAAATAATTTCATGTTTATTTTCAATAAAAATATGTTTTCCTTAACATTTGGTCAATATTAGTGTTTTAGAATTAAAAATAATTTCAATGAAAAATGATATTTTCCTCAATAAATGTTCCATGTGACCTTTCATATTAATTTTACATCTACAATGACATACTTTAATGTTATATATGGTTTACTAAGGATATGATAAAATGAATCCATAATTATAATTTCTCTATATAGTTTATGTTTGTGGTCATGATGAAAATATTTTAATAAAACTAAATCCCTTTGCATGGGTCATGTTATAATGAAATTGTGAAATTATTATGAAACTATCCTCTTTTTCAAAGGTTGGGGTATCACAAAATATTTATGAAATCCTTATCTTTTCATGGTTTCTAATTTGATTAATGTTTTATAATATTATAGCAGTCATATGTATGATTTTTATTATCTTATGTGTGTGACTCATATCTCCCTCCAACACATTGTGTAAAGAATTAGATCTCATTGATTATATATGAATGAAATTGGGGAGTTAAGATGGAACACCATTCACTATGAATTCACCACTATTATCTTCCCTTCCCCCTCTATGGTTATGAAGCTCTCGTCTGTGGTGTCTATCTACTATCGGCTTCTCCCTTTTGTTATTGGCCTCTATTCTCCCTCTGGTACATTCCTCTCTGAGATTTCTACCATGGATCCTTTGGTCTTCCTGATGATGGTTTTTTATTTGGAATCCCTTTGGGACCATAACCCTACTCTGTCCTCATGTTAATATTTTCCTCTCCAGATTAGACATGGCGTAGTGATAACCAATAGGGTATGGGATTTGGGTTTTAGTGTATAACGGTGTTCTAGGTGCTACTAGATTCGGTTCAATTATGTTCGCACAATATCATACTCATAGATCATATCCATGCTCGACCTAGAGTTTCCCCAATACAACTGAGTTCAGATCTGGAGGGACAGATTAATAAGGGCCTTGGGCTATGTGTTCAGCAGTCATAGAGCCTACATTTTGGAATTCTTCCCCAAGATTTCATCCGAAGTTTTCCCATTATTCCTAGTACCTTTAGGTTTTATCCCTTCCCTTTATTAATGTTTGGTTTTCATTCCCAGGTTCCTATTGTTTCATTTTTCTATAGGTTTTCATCCCTAGTTTTTTTCCATCATTGGTTTTCATCCTCAATGGTGTTATGTGTTATTTGTCAATATTTTCTTTATTTTGTGGTGGTCAATTATGGAGTTAAAATGAGATGGTGGTGATGGTGTGATGCTGATGGCAGGATTCAACATTCTAGGACTTTTGAAAGGCGGTGATAATGTGGTGGTGTATCACATTTGATGATTGTTATGACGAGGGGATCCTGTGTGCTTTTATCGCTGATGCTTGAAGTTGGTGGTGGACATCGGAGAACTAGCTCTTGGTGATGAGTAATGATGATGTCTATAGTGATATGATGATGTGAAAATGATTATGGTGTGCAGAGGATTAGGTCGGATAGGTGATGATTTCTGTGAAGTCTTTGGCGACTTCTTTTCCCTCTTTTTGTAGTTTTCATTTTGTTGAATTTGAATTTTAAATGTTATTATGGCATAAATCCTAGGATGTCGTTGTATGATGTTTTATGTGGATATTTTTTTGTATTCTGTATTAAATTTGAATGTTCCTATATTATTGATAGGTTCAAAATAATCCAAAAACGGATATTTATAAAATAAAATAAATATCAATTTGGTGGTGTTAAAAAATTGTGTAGAGAACACAGTTTAGTAAGGGAAATTTTCTTCTATGTTGGTCTTGGGAGTGAACCTTGAATGTGATGATGATTTGGGATTTGAACATATTACATTATGTTATCCTTGATAATGATTCTTGAATACTGTGGAAATGAATTTTATTATCATGTGTATGACCCAATTACTTATCTTATTCTAGTTTTATGGTCTCATAGATTATGTTATTTTATTTACTTTATGATCTGTTTCATATGAACTAGAAATATTTATTCCATGATTAAATATTATGGTCTATGATATCTAGTTTATAGTCTTTTAAATTTTATTCTTATGTTTTCTACCTTCACTTATGAACTAGTATTTTATACATCAATGTTTCTAAAGGAAAAAATCTATTATTATCCTTGGGAATTTATTTTTATAATTAAATTAATATTAACCTTTGTTGAAACTCATTAAAGATATTCTATTTTTAGTAGAAATTGTATTTATAATCCTTTATGAATGATTTGAATAAATGATGATCATGAATGACCTGTATTAAATGTAATGGGACAATGATTGAAATTTTATATGATTGTTTTCATGATTATAGGGTTTTTTACAATAATTAATGTTGAAAACCCTATGATTTTTTGTTTTAATCAATTGATGGCCCCTCAAGAAATCATATTAATACTTAATGTGGTTGATAATGTAATGATTTACTCCGGATCAATCTAATTTTATTGGGTCAAGAATAAAAAAACATAATTATAGCCACACAACTTCCTCAAGCTATGAGTCATATTAAACTTCCAATTGAGAAAAAGAGTGTATGAAATTTGGTTGAGTCTTTAATGAATCATCATAATACATCCCTATGTGGGCATTTTGATCAAATAGTGGATGAGAAAGTTATTAATTCCCACGAAAATATATTTTTAGTTCCATAGTGTTTGGAGCATGAGAATGAAATTTTGGCTATCTATCATTTGGATGTAGTATCATATCAATGGTGGAATATTATCAAGAATAAATGGAAACATTGAAAAATTTAATCCATGGATAGAGATGATTTCAAGATAAAAAATATTAATAAGCACTTCCTGATATTATTTTTATGAAAACGGAGAAGGAGATACTAGAACCGAAGGAAATGGATGATGAATGTATTGGTTTCTATGAAGAAATTTGTACAAGACATGTGAGGTATTCTTCGGATAATATTATCCAACCAAAATGTAAGGTGGATTGTTTCTTTAGTTTCTTAAAACCATCACTCTAAAGGTAGTTTTTCATATAAATCATTAGTAGTGATGAATATATAATATGTTTTTCTTTCAAGGTGGAAATAGAGATTGGAGAAAAAATAAATCCTATGGGTATGATTTGAAGAGAGAGATCAAATCCAAATAAAACCCTAAAAATAATGAATAAATCAAAATAACTTCCCTTTATTCTCAATGTGTGGAAAGAATTATGGAAGAAATTGTCTTAATGGGAATAGTAAATAATTTATGCATGGAAATAAAGTTCATCAGGAAATTGAATACCGAATTTGTGGGATGAAATTATCTAAGGACATAAATAGATAGATAGATAGAGAGTACAATATAATCCACCACTCATAGTACAATGTTAAAAGTATAAAAATAATTGGAATTATTCATACTAGAGCACAAATATAGGGATTAATGATGATGATCAATATCGATAACCAATTAAGCTGAGTGACAAGGGAAATATTATGTGATCACTATTTCTGTTGAGGGATATGATAATGATGTCGATAAAGGTACACTTACCATCAACTCCAAAGCTCCTAATATATTATTTGAATATAAATATTCCCATTCTTTTATATTTTATGAATAATAAAAAGTTATAAAAATTCCACCTAAATGGTTAGATTTTTAACCAGTAGTAGAACCCTACAGTGGTGTGATAATGAAGTTGGAAGTAAATGACTCTTCTCTGATAGATGTTTGTGGGAATGTGATTCATGAAAATATTATTATTATTTACGTGACTTAATTTTATGATATCTTAGGAATTTATTGGATTTCTGACCTTAAATTCCACATAATTTTATGAGAATGTAACGCCATATTTGGGATTCCAAATGTCCCTATGAGTATATATAAGTGTGATGATATGTATCAAATTCTGATGAAAATCATTTCTATTACATGTTTCTTGATTCCTTTTTAAATGGGTTGTTGATATTTGATGGGTTTAGAGAAAATCAATAACGAATATATGCATATAGTTTCAGAATTTGTTTTTGTATTTTAAGAATAATTTTGTAGTCTCCCACTACATTGTGACATTATGTTCTCCATAAAACACATACATGGTGCCTTGCCTAATTAAAATTCACTATAAGTATTGCCCCAAGTTGAATTGAAGATACTGAATAATTTTTTTTGGAAAACGTTAAAAATTGGATGCATTAATCATGGTGGGTCACCTAAGGGAGAACCAGTTAATTATTTTAAGAAAATTGATGAATCAATGTGACATTTCATTTACTAAATAAGGTAAAAATAAAAAAATGTTTCTTCTACCCCATATTGATGATTTTTTTCATCTAAAACACATAACATAATATATTTCTATGATTTATCTACATTTTGTATATAATCAACCGAAGGTTAAAAAGGAATATACAACATAGACAACATTATGTACAAGGTATTCATATAATTAATATAAAGTTATTCTATTTGGTATTAAAAATTCCACTACTGTTTTTATGGATTTAAAGAACATGGTATTTAAATCTTACATTGATCATATTGTGATATTATTTATATATGATATTATTATTTATTGAAAGAGAAATTACTAGAGTTAATATCACATGATAATTTTACTAAAGACCCAAATAAAGGATAAATTTTATGAAAAATTTAAAAATTGTGAATTTTCTATAAAATGATTCATTTTTATGTCATATAATCTCAGGATAAGGTATATTTGTAGATACTTTAAAGATGGATGTTATTGAATGATATACCTGATCAACCAATATGAATGAGATCTAATTCTTTCTTGGTTTGGAAGGATATTATCGACATTATTTGGTAAATTTCTAAGAACTTTCCAATCAACTCATCAAATAATCTTGAATGGGTAATAAGTTCAGTTTGATCGATGAATACAGAAAAATTTAATATAACTAAAATATAGGTTAGTCGAAACAAATTCTTCCATCATTATCATAAATTGTAGAATATTATGTGATCTTTAATGATTCATCTATGAAGGTATTAGGATTCATTATCATGAAAAATGATATGGTCATATCCTATTCCTCACACCATGTGATTTTTCATGAGACAATTTTCCCAACTCATGATTTAGAGTTACTGTCGGCAATTTTGGAATTAAATATATAATAGTATTGTCTTTATGGATATAAATGTGAGATATATACAAAACATAAGAATTATGGTATATATTCTCCTATAAGGTGTTGGATATTCTCTATAGGAGATGGTAAGTGTTGGTTAATGAGTACGAATTCTCAACACACTACCACTATTGAATGCAAACAAGGTGGATGATTATTTTAGTTGAAAATATAATGCCAGATTATCTATGATGAGGATTAAAAAATATACAATATTTTTGAATTGAAAAGGATGGATTTGGTGTTCTTAATGTAAGGGGAAATATCTTATATTTCTCAAATGAGTGCTCAACCATCGATCAAATTGATAATTAAAGAGGAGAAGAATAAATTAGTTGAGCTGTAGAATAAGGAGGTAACAGATCATGAGATTAACATTGATTATGGTGGAATGATAATGTTCAAGAACAATGTATGTTTCCCATACATAACACATTTTATGAAGGGGTGATTACTCATGGCACATAGTTCTTTAATATCTTTTCAACCTAGAAGTATGAAATTGTCTAGATATTTGAAAGAGTATTTTGTGTGGGATTAAATGAAGATATATATTATATATTTTTTATCTCAGTGTTTTTTATTTCATAAAGTCAATTCTAAGAGACAAAAGAGTGATGGTATTTTAAAAACAATACCCATACTAGAATGGAAACGACAAAACACAATATTGTATTTTTTCATCAGACTGCCCAAAATATCTAAGGTGAATAATTCTATATGTATAGTAGTCAACCACCATAAAAATTCAGAACACTTCATCAATATTAGATAATACCCCCTGGAATAAATTTTTGGGATATAAATTAAGGAAGTGGTAATATTACATGGATAAAAACTCACAATTGTATCTAACCAAGATATGAGGTATACAAAATGTTTTCACAAAGTCGTCAATTATTTATAGATACAAAATGAAGGTTTATCTCTATGTATGAGACTCAAAGAGATCATCAGAATGAGAGAAAATTTAAAACCATAAATGATGTACTATGATATTGTTCTATAGATCTCAAATGTGGTTGGGATAAATAGCTTCCCTTATTTGAGTTTTCATACAATGTTATATTTAAATAATGTATTATTACATATCCTTATTAATCTATCTATAGAAATAAGTGTGTAATATAAATATTTTTGTATGATGTCGAAGAAAGAAATTAATTAGGACAAAAAATAGAAGAAGAAATGGAGGATAATGTTAGATTTATTTAGAAACAAATAAGGTAATCAAAATGTCAGTAGAAACTGTATGATAGTAATCATTGATGTCATATATATTTTGAAATATCTGAGATGGTGTTTCTATGATTTTATTCATGGTAGAAGGTTAGTAGATTCTGGAAAAAAGGGAAGTACGTCCACTTGATATTGTCCCTTTTGAAATTCTTGACAGTATGAGGAAAAATATTATCATTTATACTTCTACATATCCTCTCTCAAGTACATGATGTATTCCATGAATCTCTCCTAAGGAAAAAAATACATATTCAATCACATGTATTGAACTAAATATCCAAACCATTAGAATAATATATTTATAATGTGGTGATTCTAGTAATGATTAAGTATCATAAAGAGATTTTTTATGAAACAAGACTTCTAACCCAATCAAGGATTTGTGGAGAAATTACCATAATGAGGAAGATACATGGAACACGAGGATATTATGAGGTAGATGTATATTCACTTTTATTATTAGAGTGGAATATATTACAGGTGAAATTCATTTTATCAGGGGTATAATGTCACACACTTGGATTTAATAGAGTATTTGTTTTTATATATATTTAATTTTTTTTCAATATCTTATGCGAGACACAACACCCAATTTTAATAAACTATACAATATTATTAATAATATTATTTAAACATGAAATTTATAACAAATCCGTTAAACATGGATATATGAATTTGAATCATAACATTTGAAATGTAATTATAATGGTTTTATATAAATAAAATATATTTATAAAAACAAATATATATTTTACTAAATCCATTATAAATCGAATAAAAAATTTCACAAAACATATTTTTATTAATTATTGTGCACAAATAATAAATATAATTTAACAGACTTTTTGAATAATTATTTGAAAATTAATATTTATTTATTTTTAATAATAATTTATTAATTAAGTTGTAACGAATTTTTTTAAATTTCTTTAAGAAATTAAATTTTCGATGAATAATGATACATTATGAATTTTATTAAAAACATCCACTTCATTTAAATAAATAAAAAATCAAGGACCCTATACAAAAGTGGTGAAGGCGCTTACTTGGAAACTAAAGATTCTTGATATAATTCGGGATTTGACCAGTTATTGTGTTACTTTAATAGCAGTGCAGCAGAGTACTATATCATTACTCTAGCGGTGGTGTTACTGTAGCAGTGGGACACTATACTGGCAGATTCACTATAGTAGGAAATGTAGCGGTAATTGTACTATAGAAGGTGATGTAACAACTTGGCTACTATAGGAGTAATATTCACCAGAGAACTCTTTAGGCAAAAAAATTGGATTTCACGCCCCTTGGACTTCGGGCTTTGTAATGGGTCTCTCTCTACCCATCCGAAAGAGGTCTTTTCTATGCATTAATAATAAAAATGTGGCTTTAAACCCATCCTTTTAACAGACATTAATTCATTTAAGAAAATATATTTTGTAATTTTTTTAAATTCTAAATTTATTTCAGTTATATATTTTGTAATCCAATAGGTCAATTTGATAAATTTTTTATTTAGTTTTCATAATAATATTTACTAAACTTTTTAAACATTTCCCATTAGGAAACTACTTTATTATTGGATTTATTATGACAGAAATATGATCAGAATTCATAAAAATGGATTCAATGTTTAGAAAAATAATAATTAACATTATATAATAAATTCAATTTATTTTTATACCACAATAAGTAGCAAAAACATTTAAAATTAATTATCACGGTTAAAGTGGAAACATGTATACTAGGGGTTAAATTAAAATTATAAGGATAAAAATGACCTAAATTTTTATTCAATTTTTATTTTATATTAATATTTAGACCTTATAATTTTTTTTAACATTAATGGTCCATTTTTCCAAGCCTTTTATAATGAGAATAATTTGTTTTCAACTTCCCCATTTCTAATGTTCCCTGAGTGTCCTCTCCCCCACGTATAAAAGGAAACCCCTCTTATATCCTAATAAAATATTAAAAACACATTGTTTCACAAAATATCAAAATAAATGCATTACTTATTTGACAACCAACATCATAGTTTCCATGGTTCTACTTGAAGTTGTCTGAAAAAGATGTATCATTCTCATTCGAGAGTTCTATTTTATTTCTTCTTTCACCAATGTGAATTCAAATTAAACTACGAATATATAATAAAATAATTATATTCCATTATAAAAGATTTTATTATGTAAATTTCAGGAAAAATATCCATATCCTAATCACTAAAATGTAATATAATTATGTTGCTCATGTGTACAGTAGATTGTTGTCTTGTAAACGGATGTTACACATTTTCCATCAACACCTATCATAATTAGGTATGATAATTGAGATAATATATATATATATATATATTATTTTTAACATAATTAAACTACTCTAAATATTATATTACTTATTCATTTTTTACTTTCCATTCAGTGAGGGATTCGAAAATGTCGATCATGGGTATGATACACAACTACCTTATACAAAGATGGAATTTGTTTTTCACTAATGCTCTATATGGAAGATAATAAAGGATAAATTTAATATATATATATATATATGATACATTTTTTAAATATTAAATATTATTTAAAATTAATATTTCATCCACTACATTACTCTTTCACCCATTAAGGAAAATATAATATTGTTTGTATATACGCACGACCTGCCATCTCCATGAAGCATTGGGATTAATTTTAGTATTCAAAATTTAATAAGGATTATAAAAGAAAATCTATTGAAATAAATGATATTATGATATAAATATAATTTTTTAGATGATGGAACTATGTCCTAGAATAATGATCTAGAAATTTCATGGGAAAACACGCATGAGATAACCAGGAAGATAACACCCAAAACAACAACATAAACAAAAACAAAAACAATAACAATAAAACATTATTAACGAAAGGATGATAAGATGTCATAAATTGATAATATATGATATTATAAAAATATATATGGGTCATTATTAGATATATAATAATTTAATATTTTTTATATATGAGGTTCTAACATTCACGAAGAATATCGAGACTTGGGGTTAGATATTATTGTCCCAAATTGCCTTCTTGGGACATAAATTATGAAATAAACATATATTATATTATAAGTTGTATATAATATACCATTGACTTATAATATCATGAATTTATTTATTCTTATGATATATAACTTATTTTAATGTCATTTATTTATGGGTTTTTGTGATTTAAATGATACCAATGTGGTAATTATTATATATTAAAATATCATGGTTTATCGATATTGTTTAGGATTAAGTCTCCAATATTGAAATCATATTATCTATCTCTCAATATTTATCATAATTTTTTTATAATCATGTTATTTTAATTTAATACATGTTTTAATTTGATTTTAAAATCATTATATACTCATTAACATATACAAATTTTTTTTAATGAAAACCCATATTTTCCCTCTTCAGTCAAAAATCCTTTTTCTTCCATATCCATGTTTTCTCAAAATGTTTTAAATAATTCTTTTATTATTCTTCATGATTTATTCTCTACAATGTTTAAAAATGATTATATATAATAATAAATGTTAAAATATACTTTTCTTTTGGTATTTTGATCAAGGATATTTTTACCTTTTCCCTAAAATGATAAAGTAATCATTGTATTAATGTATACGACATGTGTGAGATTTTAACACCATCATTCCCACATAATTATTTTAAACATATAGTAAATTCTATTAAGGTTAAGTTCAATGAATTTTTTTTATTAATATTATTAGATGTTTTATTTTTTAAAATAAAAGGTCTATTAATTATAAAATAGATATTTTCCTTGATAAATGTTCAATGTGATATTTAAAAATAATCTTCCATTTAATATGAAATCATTTGGTTTTATTTTATTTTTACAGATTATATGAAAAAGTTATATTATCCTTATTATTTTTAAGTGTGGTTTATATGTATTATTAGGATAAAAATATATCCATCATACCTATTAGATTTCCACGATATATGCTATGATGAAATGATGAAATTATTATGAAACCTATATCTATTTCCGTGAGTATGATATGGTAAAATTTTATGAATTCAAAACCTTCTTAGGGGTTCTAATATGATGGATTTTATACCATATTTTGTAACATATATGTATGGTTTTCATTATGTGAATTGTGTGACCTATATATATCTCCAATCCATTGAGTAAATATTCATATATAATGAGACAAAAAAGACTAGAATTGGGATTGAACTCAAATCAGCATGAGACATTATGAACTACGATGGATTGAGAGAAATATTTGACTACTTTTATGGTCAGGGGAGTGAACCCATTCCAATATCATATCATTGAAAGTGATCCTTGATTAATATTAATTGAATATCAATGCTTATGTTTATTCCAAAATTCAATGTCTTATGTCAATGATATGCCATCATAGATTATATTCACTAATTACATTTTTATTCATAAATTTTGAAATATAAATATTTATTCCTTGATTGATTATTATGATCTATGATATGCATGGAATGGGGTTTGAAATGTTATTTTCATGTTCTGTTACCCCAAAGATCATTTTATATTGATATATCGCTTATTTACCCTTACTGCTCATTTAACCTCATACTTTTTTATGTTTCCTTTATATATGTTATGAAAAAAGATTTTATGAATATTAGTCTTAGAATGTTACTTTTTATAAAGAACTTATTGTTAGATGATGTAGTTCCATTATGATCCAGTTGCTTATGTGTCCATTTTTTCAAATACATTGAACTATTATGTTTCTCAGGCATGTATTTTTATAATGTAAGGAATATTAAACTAAAAAGATGTAATATATATGTTAAAAAATCATGAGCACCGATTATATTCCATCATGATATAAACATCTATTACATTAGTTATATTTGAAATTTTTTCATAAACAACCACATATACATCTGGAGTTTTGTGTTTTACTAAAGAAATTAATATTATTCAGACATCACCATGTGCCTATGTTTTACTTGTTCTAATCAATTTCATTAATTCATAAAATAGTAATACATAATTTATCCTAATCTCTAAAAATCAGGTTATTTTCAATATATTCTTATTTCTAATGACTAATTGATAAAAATTTAACTTCTTCTTGATTTCTAATAAAACTTCTTATTATTTATCTGGATATAATCTTCTCAATTATGCTATATTTGGTTACATATTTCCAGATTTTACTTCATTAATTTTATTAATATTTCTCATAATATTTATTTGATTCAAATTCGTTATTCAAATCCTTTGTATAATTTTTAGACGTGTTTCATACAAAATTAAAATTATAACACCTTGGTGTTTGTAACACTACGATATTTTATGATATATATATATTTATAATAATTATAATATTTTAAATATTTATAATTGAAAAAGGGATTTTATCTTTTTTATCATTTAAAATATATTTTAGTTTATGTTCTATAGAAAACTGAGTTCAACCTGCATTATACAGAACCCCATGTTTAAACAAATTATGACATATTATTAAACAATTATTATTTAATATTATAGGAATCACTTAGCCATTAGAATATAATGTATGAATATGATTAACTAAAATTTAAAACCATATTTTTTAAATAGATATATATATATATAATTATATTGTGAATAATTAATTTGAAATGAAATTAAATTTTTTCTGAAAATAATGGAAATCTCTTTCTGAAATACTATTTTATGAAAAAATGTATTATAAATAATTAAATTTTTAAAAATGAATTCTTTTAATTACATGTATATAATATATATTTAAATAATTGTTTTAAATTTATCCTATGTGTTTTCTATAAGAATGATAATAATAAATCCAATTTTATGCATAAAAACTGTATTTATCTTGTTTAACCCTCTGCGAGATAGTTATTTTAATAATCATAAATCTTGTATAAATTCGATTATATATGTTTAATCATGTCTGCATATGTTTATTTATGATTATTTATGTTTTTCTATTGACCTGGATGTGTTCTGGTTTGAACAGACACTTGGTGCGTATTCAATGTTTTTTACTCACCGTTAGTTATTTTCTTGAGTCACTGTTAGTTAAAACTGATGAAGAATGGTCAAACTGATGACAACGGTCGAAATGATGACAACAGTCACACCGATGATAATGGTCGCACTGAAGAGAATAGTCGCACCGATGAAGAACGGTTTCACCGATGACAACAGTTGCACTGATGACAACGGTCGCACCGATGACAGTGGTCGCACCGATGACAATGGTCGCATTGATGATAACGGTCAAAACCGATGCTGATCAAATGACCTAACGAAATTGATGGTGATAAAATGACCTACCAAAACCAATTCTGATCAAATGACCTATCAAAACCGATGCTGATCAAATGTCCTACCAAAACCGATGTTGATCAAATGACCTACCGAAAACTATGCTGGTCAAATGACCTACCGAAACCAATGCTGATCAAATGACCTACCAAAACTGATTCCAATCAAATGACCTACCGAAGCTGATGCTAATAAAATGACCTAACAATACTGATGCAATTTCAAAGTGACTTACGGATCTCATGACTCATCGATAGTCATGAAAACTATTTGAACCTTCTTCTAACCCTTTTAATTCCAATGGTCATATTTGTTTAGTTAAATGCACATGCTATTAATTAATGTTGGTTGTTGGATGTCAGGAAACCGTACCTCATACCTATAAAAAGGTAATCATTCATTTTTCCAGATCTCAAGGAATAAAAATGAAGATCTATAGTAAAAAAGAAAAAGGGAGAGTGTTGAACGAAAAGAGAAAAACAAATGAAAGGAGGTGAATGTGTATGAAGTCCCATGGAATATAATAAGAACATGAAGAAAACCTGTAAAAACCAGAGCCTGAAGTAGATCTTTCACCGGGAACAATCACAAAGACGAGTAGCTATTCCTTACCGAAAATCATATGCACAAGTCTGAATAGTTGTAGTTGAGAAGAAAAATGATACTATGTTTTGAGTCATCCTCACCAGAAAGGACTTGACTTCCATCTACAACATCAAAATGATTCCAGAGCATATCTGCAATTACCCAGAGCTTTCTAAACTCTATTATTTCCTCTGTTTTATCCCGTTGATAAACATTTTGTGCAGTGTGTGTGTACATCTATCTACTCTAGATACACATTGTCTCCTGAGCTGAATTGGAGGATATTAAATCCTCACACAAACTTTCTATACCTTCTTGTATCCCACTGTGAGTTGTGGAAGATGTCAAGTGTGACTTGGACAACCTAAGAGCAGTTGAAATTATTTTTCCCATTTATAACTATGTTAGAGGTCTTAGGACCTGAACAGCCTCTGTACTGTTTTTTCCCTGATCCAGGGTGTGGATCAAATTTATATAAATTTTTTTGAGAGGACTAAGTATTGGCTTGAGACTGAACCTCTTGGTCATATCAGCTGTGCATCTTAGATTATGTTAAAATTATATTATATATTTTTTATTCTGCTTCTATTTACATTGAAATACAAATCAATTTTAAAGTTACTCTGATAGTTAAATTTGCAAGTGTTTGTAACTTTTTAAATTAGTAGATTATTTTCAATAGCTAATTCAATCCTCTGATTAAATTGACTTAGACCTAATCAATCTTTTGAGAATCTAATTGAACCTTTATAGTTTTAGAAATTCACTATAGTTTGACTTGTTTTTTAAATTGTGGGATTTTAATAGAAATATTTTAGCAAAAAAATTTAATTGGGACTCAATTCACCCCCTCTTGAGTATTCACTCTAACCAACATTTGGAATCAAAGGACGTTTTTTTAAAGGATTTCGAAATACACTATTTTTCAACTGTGATTTTAGTTGCATCTCAAAGATCTTAAATTTCTATTAGTTATAAATTTTATATCTTTAAGTATATTCTCTAAAATGCAGTTATGGATAATATACTAGAAGGTTTTGCTACCAACATACCACCTTTCTTTAATGGTACAAATTATGCCCAGTAGAAACTTAAAATGAAAATTCACTTAGAGAGTATGGGATTCGACATCTAGACTGCTATAGAATCTCAATATAAGCTTCCAGACACTGAGATAACTACATGGGATGAAGCTAATAAGACTTCTTATACTAATAACTATAAAGATATGAATTCCATGTATTGTGATTTAGGCGATGAAGAATTTAATCGCATATCTGCTAGAAAAACTGCCTATGAAATTTGGGATACCGTGGGTGTTTCACATGATGGAACAACCAATGTTAAAGAAATGAGATTAAACACTTAAACTATTAAATATGATAATTTTAAAATAAAGTCTGATGAAACTATCTCTGACGTGTATCTAAGGTTCAGTGAGATTTTCAACACTATGATCTCATTTGGAAAGGTTATTCTAGAAAAGGAACAAATCATGAGGATAGTGAGATGTCTACCAGACAAATGGAGAGGCACATTTGTTTCAATTAGAGAATCCTGTGATATTGGTTCTCTACCTGTTAAAGAGATTGTCCATAAGCTAATGATGTATGAAGAAGAGTTTAAAGTAAACAAAGAGGAAGACAATGAACCTAAAAGAAATTCAGTGGTATTTAAGTCTACTGCCTCAAAGAGCAAGGACAAGGAGAAAGTTCACATACTTACTGAAATCTCGAGTAGTGATGAGACTGCATCTAACAGTGATGCAGAGATGGATCAGATAGCAATGAGATTCAAGATGTTCTATAGGAAGAAGAAATTATTCATAAAATCAAACTACAAAGGTAAATATGACAACAAAGTTCACTGGAAGAAAGATTGGAAGAAGTCTGATAAGAGTGATGAGATTGTCTGTTATGAGTGCAAATGGAAAGGACACATTAAGGATGATTGTCCAAAGTTATCATTAAAAATGAAATATGACTACAAGGATAATAAGTACAAGATAGCAATGAAAGAAACATGGAGTTCTTCAGAATACACTTCAAGTGATTATGATACTACTAAGGGTGAAGAGTATCACAAGGATAACATGTGTTTCATGAAAAACACATCTGAGGTAACACTGGAAACTCCTATATTGAATTCATATTATTTTGGAGTTGATTCTAATTCTGTATCTAAAAACATGTCTAGTGAGGAACTATTTGAATATTTTAATATACTAGAAGAAACTTCTAATGAGCTTAAGGAAAAATATAAGACCTTGAATAAACAACATGCTTTAACCAGCTCTGTTAAATCTTCCCTTGATATAGAGAATGAAAAGAATGCTCAATTACTTAAGGAAAATAATGAACTGAAAATGGCTAATGAGAAACTGAGGAAGGACGTAGAAAAGTTCAGTAATGAAAAAGTCACACTTACACAAATGTTAGGTAAACAAGTGGCACCGAAATATACCACTGGAATATGCTATCAGCCTGGATAGAGACAGATTACTAAAACTAGATTTATTTCAAAATCTAGACAGAATGCTGCTAGTTCTAGTTCTAGAAATTCATAACCTTAACACGTTATTCACATTACTATAGATCAAATAAAGGTTATCTATCAAAATCTATTGATTATGTAGATTATATGAGACCCATGAGACATATCTGGGTACCTAAGGCTTTTCTTTCTAACCTATCTGGACCCAAGAGAATTTGGGTACCAAAATCATTTTCCATCTAAACATGTTTCGTAGGAGACCTTCCTAAAGAGTTCATATAGGAATACATGGTACTTCAACAATGGATTTTCAAGACACATGAAAGGAGACTACTCATGACTTAAAAACTTAATCAAGGTTGATGGAGGCCATGTCATCTGTAACACCCCGAGCTTCCATGATACGCTTCTCATTCAATAATGCAATAGCTTGCATTGTACGCAAATTCGAGTTCTAACACACCGCAACTAATCAAAGTAGCCGTTATAAATAGTAATAACCACTTTTTAAATTTATAGAAATTTTATATTTCAAAATGGACTTCATTTTTTTATTCCTAATATTGAAATTAACCTATGTTGATTTTTTTGTAATTTTCTGAGAACTTCCAAATTTTTATGAATAGTGAAAAATACTTAAAACAACTTTTTTAATCAAAATAATTTATAGTGATTAGTTATAATATTGAGTGGTTTTAAAGTATAATTAGAATATATTTTTACCATTTTATCCAATGGTGTTCATTAGAATTAATTTCACTTTGAAATTGGACATAAACAATTGTCAATATTTTGATATATATTGTTTCTTAAAAACACGCTATTTGTTGTGACAGCGGGAATTAATTATAAAATTAATTAATGCAACCTATATGTTTGGAATTTCATAAAATATAAATCATTTTTTTATTCGGAATATCAATTATATCTTAGGGTGAAATTTTGGCATTGTTCTGAAAAACTTCAATTTTTGATGAATAGTGAAACCACTAAGTGGTAGTTAAAAAACTGATTTTTCGTTTAAATGAAATATTACCACTTCTGTGGTTTAATTTTCTAAAATATGACATACATGGTTGAAATTAAGAATTAAAATGTGGTTCAATGAGATTAAAATAATTTTTTGGTGAATAGTAACTTTTAAGTTCTTAATCGCGATTAGAGGTAATTAGTGTAGTTTAAGGTAAAAATAATGTTTTAATAATATGAGATGGGCTTGACACAGGTCCTACCCTAATTGGATGTGCCATGGCCGACCAAGACAATCCATGGGTCAACTTGGGGACCCCATGGAGCCACTTTAGTTGGAAAATGACATAAATACCTTTTATTTAATGTTAAAGTAAAAAATGACACAAACATGAAATGTTTTACTAAAACAATTTTTATAGGGGGTTATACAAGTCATATTTTTAACTATAAATAGTCATTGGAAAGATAAAAAGATTTACTACATCATAGTATTTTTTTATAATTTTTATACATTAAATAAATTAAATTATTTATGACATCATTATGATGCAGCGATGACCTCATTATTTAATGATTTTAAATAGAATGAAAAGATAATGTAAACTCCAAGGATTACACTTGTCCAAAGACTATTGGATGGGTAGATTTCGAACCCTTACCACCTTATCCTAGAATTATATAAGTTTGGGACCTTTAGAATCCGAAAATCATTGTATAATAATGTAAAATTTCATTACTTTCCAAGAGTTCCCCTCCTCTCCTCTTATAAAAGGCCCCCACCTCTACCACCTCATTCACACTTTCAAGCCATTTGGCTCGGCCAACCTCTTCCCAAATACTCTCCCAACTTCCCTCCCTTACTCCTAGAAGCCTCACTTTGGGAAGAACTCTTCCCAAGGAAGCCTTTGGCTCAAATCAAAAAGAGTTACCCGATTTTGAGGAGGTTAAAGAATGGTTGAGTCAAGTCGGACACGAGGTAAGTAAATTTCTTAACCCAACATCCATTCTTTGTGTTAATATCCTACTTTCAAATTATATCATGATATTATTATGTCCTATTTTGTATTTTTACTTTCTTTATGTGTACCTATAGTGAATACACATAATAGATCTATTTTATTTTAAAAACGATCTTTTTAAGGACTTCGTCTCAATCGCCTTTCATTGAGGCATATTTGGTTTTATACACAACTTTCTTTTATACGGTGTATAAACCCCTTTGACTTTTACATTTATTAAAAAGGAATCTTATTTATACGAAGCGTTTTACTAAATGACAAAATGGTAATGTTTTTCTTTCCATACTTATGCGGCGACAACGACTTCTCCGCCGCTATGACCATTATTTGAGTTTCGGCTTCCTCTACAAGCTATCATTTTTTTAATGAAAAATAAATACAAAGATTTAACTTTCTTTTATTTTGGTATTGAAAATTGTTTTGAAAGAATTATTATTATATCAATGTTCTGTATTGATATCTTGTGATTGAAATGTGGAAATGTTATGTTTCCTTTATGCATGTTTTATGTGATATGATTATGTTATGGTTTATGATATGTTTAAACCTATTCATATGAGGAAAGCATTGGACTTAATAAGTGACGGGTGGATATCGCTATAGCTCCTCGATGCATCGGTAGGTCTCATGAGACAACTAGACGTGGAATTGGCAGAGGCCCTTTCCCAATTTGATTTATGGTTTTGGCCGAGGCCTTAATCATTTTAGACGTCTTGGCTGAGGCCTTGACAAATTGTTTCAGAATGTCTGGCATTATGAATTCCATCATTAGGAAAGTGGTTATTGATATTGCATGTGATTATACGACCAGTAGAATATCCATGTGAATAAGTAAATGGCATTATCTCATTTTACTTTTTCCATATTATGTTGAAGTTCATGTTTAAAAGGCTTTTGTTTTAGTTATACATTACCTTAAATGTTAATGTTGATTTATGAAAGCTTCCGCAAAATTGTTATCCTTACTGAGCATCTGTGCTCACCCCTTTCAATGTTTTAATATTTTCCAGGATGTGAAGAAGTATTTTATGAATGACCTGCAGGGATTGTCAGAAGAGGATATGAGTGTGGTCTATGGAGACTTTGTTATTGTAGTTTTTCATTTTATGATGTAATGTAACATTTATGATTGTATCTAGTGTTTCCAAGGCTACTAAACTAATCGGTCTTTCGAGACTTGATCTTTTCTGATCATGCCAATGTTACGAAGTAATGCACCGACTCTGGGTAGCTGGGGTCGGGGAGTTACAGTTGGTATCAGAGGCAGTTTAGTACTAACCATGGAAGCTAGATTTAGATAAACTCTGATTAGAGCACATAGCCCGAAGATAGACTTTGAGGATTAGTATAGAAGAACTTCCTAGAATTTTGGTATTGTAGAGATTTTGTGTGTTTTCCGAGCAATACATCCATGTCTAGATACGAGCAGGTAGAGGCGGCTTTGGCACAGATGTACCTAGGGGTAAAACCCGAAAACACCGCTTTGAGCTAGACTCGAACAGGAACTGGTGCACGACAACGGGCCTTGCTGCACTCTTGGTTACGACACTCCCGGGGGATATGATTAGGATAATTCTCATTTTCTTTACAAACCACTATGAAGGGTTATGAGTATATACTTTCTCAAAGGAAAAAAGTTTTATGGATTATATCCATAAATAGTTCAATTTATGTTAAGTATTTTATAAGTATGGAATTATGTATTTTGATTCATAAACTAATATAGTTTATGCCATTGTTTAGAAATGGCGCCTAGTGGAAGGAATAGAAACTGTATCAATGCATGCACTTCGTGTAGGGATTTCCCTCCTGCTCAAGATAATTATTGTGGAGCTGGAGATACAACTGGTGCTGATAAACTTATTACCATACTAGGGCAACTCACTCAGGTTATGAATAATAACCTTACTCATATGGAGCACCCTGATCTGCAATGTGGAGGATCAATGTTAAACCACTTCATGAGGCAACAACCACCAAAATTTAATGGGGGTACAAATCCATTAGTAGCTGAGCAATGGATAAACTCCTTAGAGAAAATATTCCACGCCTTGGGGAGTAGCAAAAGGGAGAAGGTTATCATTGCAGTTTACCGCCTCACTGGAGATGCCGATCAATGGTGGTGATTGATTCAAAATACAAAGGAAGATGATGACGTATCGAATATGGAATGGAGGGAGTTCAAAGGGATTTTCTTAGAAAAATACTATCCTCGTGACCATCGAGCAGATATGGAAAGAAAATTTTTGAGTCTGAGACAAAAGAAGGATGAGAATGTCGCAAAGTATGAGGCCAACTTTACAAGGTTAGCGAGGCATGCTGTAGATTATATACTTAACCCAAGAAGTAAGATTGATCGTTTCTTTGATGGGTTAAAACCATTTCTCCGTCGAGCATTAGTCTCACAAACCTTCTCGTCATACAAAGATATTGTCTCGTGTTCTATCAAGACAGAAAAGGAATTCTCTAAGTCTTATGACAACAAAGTAAAGCAAGGGAAGAAGAGAATGGTGGAACAAGAGACAGATAAATGGAAAAAGGGAAAGAAGGATTTTCCATTATGTGATAATTGTGGGAAGAATCACCCTGGTACTTGCCTAAAAGGAATGAGAGTTTGTTATAAATGTGGGGAAAAAGGTCACCAGGCGCGTGATTGCAAGGGAAAGAAAGAGGATATCAATGTTGAATGCTAAAATTGTAGGGAAATGGGTCATTATGCAAATGAATGTCCTAAGCGTCAGGGAAACTTACCTCAGAAAATGTCAAGGGATCAAGGACAATCTTATGCTGTTACTACAGTTGAAGCATAATAACTAATGTATTGGTGCTTTTGGACTCATGGATTATATTCTGGTTATTAAAATAATGTGATATATATAAGGATTGTGCTGCAGTACTTTTTGATTTCTGTAAGGTTTTAATATGATGAAGGTAATTATATTTTTAGTATGTGACAATAAGAGATACTTTACTTTGTTTGGGGAATCTGATAAATTGATTTTAGAATTAAGAGACCTTTTAGAGAAAGTCTGGACAGAGGTATTTTGGATAACTATAAAGGTTGGAGTGGATTAAGTTGATCTTTGGATAGTATTGTTTAAAGTTAAAAAATTTATGAAGATTATTTTTGGAATATTATAATACTATAGTTTTAGGAAAAGGACAACCTGCAGGGTGGGGCATAACCCATCACGTCGGACAAAGCTGCAGGAATCGAACCCACATCCATAGTGCGACAGGCCTTTATTTCCTACCACTAGCCTATAAGAAGTCCCTGGTTATTATAAAGTAATTTTACTAATCTAAATTGTATGTGTTAACATTTGGAACCTTATGCAATTAGGATAAGTATAATATTTTTGAGTTCTATTATCTTTTTGAGTGAAAGATGAGTTGAAGGTTGAAACTCTAATTGTCAAGAATAAATATATTAATACCTATCTCTTATTCAATGAATAAATTAATTCTTAAACTTTAGTAAAGGGATATTAAAACAAAAAAAATATGTTATCCTAATACCTTATGTCTTGTTGAACTGATGATATTTTAAATCAACATAGATTGAAGGCTTTGAGGCCCTCAATTTGATAGTTGATTGTGATTGATGACCTCAATCACTCCCTACAAATATTTCTGTTTTTCCTCCAATTATATGTCTCTAATTTCCACCAATGTTCTCCTAATCGATATCATAATTGGGTGGTGACTTTTTCATTTCCCTTTCCCTCTTATTAAGGCTAAATTTTATTAATCTTATTTCCGATGTGGGTTTTCCACAAAGGTATTTTCCCTTTTCAACCTTTTATTTTCAAAGAAAAATTTCAAATTGCGAGGACACAATTTATTGAAGGAGGGGAGAATGTAACACCCTGAGCTTCCATGATACGCTTCTCATTCAATATTGCAATAGTTTTCATTGTACGCAACTTCGAGTTCTAACACACCGCAACTAATCACAATAGCCGTTATGAATAGTAATAACCACTTTTTAAATTTATAGAAATTTTATATTTCAAAATGGAATTCATTTTTGTATTCCTAATATTGAAATTAGCCTATGTTGAATTTTTTGTAATTTTCTGAGAACTTCCAAATTTTTATGAATAGTGAAAAATACTTATAAAAACTTTTTTAATCAAAATAATTTATAGTGATAAGTTATACTATTGAGTAGTTTTAAAGTATAATTAGAATATATTTTTACCATTTAATCCAATGGTGTTCATTAGAATTAATTTCACTTTGAAATTGGACATAAACAATTGTCAATCTTTTGATATATATTGTTTCTTAAAAACACGCTATTTGTTGTGACAGCGGGAATTAATTATAAAATTAATTAATGCAACCTATATGTTTGTAATTTCATAAAATATACATCATTTTTGAATTCGGAATATCAATTATAGCTTATGGTGAAATTTTGGCATTGTTCTGAAAAACTACAATTTTTGATGAATAGTGAAACCACTAAGTGGTAGTTAAAAAACTGATTTTTCGTTTAAATGAAATATTACCCCTTCTGTGGTTTGATTTTCAAAAATCCGACATACATGGTTGACATTAAGAAGTAAAATGTGGTTCAATGAGATTAAAATAATTTTTTGGTGAATAGTAACTTTTAAGTTCTTAATCGCGATTAGAGGTAATTAGTGTAGTTTAAGGTAAAAATAATGTTTTAATAATATGCGATGAGCTTGACACATGTCCTACCCTTATTGGATGTTCCATGGCCGACCAAGACAATCCATTGGTCAACTTGGGGACCCCATGGAGCTACTTTAGTTGGAAAATGACATAAATACCTTTTATTTAATGTTAAAGTAAAAAATGACACAAACATGAAATGTTTTACTAAAACAATTTTTACATGGGATTATACAAGTCATATTTTTAACTATAAATAGTCATTGGAAAGCTAAAAATATTTTCTACATCGTAGTATTTTTTTTATAATTTTTAGACATTAAATAAATAAAATTATTTATGACATCATTATGATGCAGCGATGACCTCATTATTTAACGATTTTAAATAAAATGAAAAGATAATGTAAAATCCAAGGCTTACACTGTCCAAAGACTATTGGATGGGTATATTTCGAACCCTTACCACCTTATCCACGAATTATATAAGTGTGTGACCTTTAGAATCCGAAAACCATTGTATAATAATGTAAATGTTCCTTACTTTCCAAGAGTTCCCCTCCTCTCCTCTTATAAAAGGCCCCCACCTCTACCACCTCATTCACACTTTCAAGCCATTTGGCTCGGCCAACCTCTGCCCAAATACTCTCCCAACTTCCCTCCCTTACTCCTAGATGCCTCACTTTGGGCAGAACTCTTCCCAAGGTAGCCTTTGGCTCAAATCAAAAAGAGTTACCCGATTTTGAGCAGGTTAAAGAATGGTTGAGTCAAGTCGGACACGAGGTAAGGGAATTTCTTAACCCAACTTCCATTCTTTGGGTTAATCTCTTACTTTCAAATTATGTCATGATATTATTATGTATTATTTTGTATTTTTACTTTCTTTATGTGTACCTATAGTGAATACACATAATAGATCTATTTTATTTTAAAAATGATCTTTTTAAGGACTTCGTCTCAATCACCTTTCATTGAGGCATATTTGGTTTTATACACAACTTTGTTTTATACGGTGTATAAACCTCTTTGACTTTTACTTTTATTCAAAAGGAATATTTTTTATACGAAGCGTTTTACTAAACGACAAAAAGGTAATGTTTTTCTTTCCGTACTTATGCGGTGAGAACGACTTCTCCGCCGCCATGATCATTATTTGAGTTTCGGCTTCCTCTACAAGCTATCATTTTTTTAATGAAAAATAAATACAAAGTTTTAACATTATTTTATTTTGGTATTGAAAATGGTATTGAAAGTGTTTTTATTATATCAATGTTCTGTATTGATATCTTGTGATTGAAATGTGAAAATGTTATGTTTCCTTTATGCATGTTTTATGTGATACGATTATGTTATGGTTTATGATATGTTTAAACCTATTCATATGAGGAATGAATTGGACTTAATAAGTGACGGGTGGAGCCCGCTATAGCTCCTCGATGCATCAGTAGGTCTCATGAGACAACTAGATGTAGAATTTTCCGAGGCCCTTTCCCAATTTGATTTATGGTTTTGGCCGAGGCCTTAATCATTTTAGACATCTGGGCCGAGGCCTTGACAAAATGTTTCAGAATGTCTGGCATTATGCATTCCATCATTATGAAAGTGGTTATTGATATTGCATGTGATTATACGACCAGTAGAATATCCATGTGAATAAGAAAATGGCATTATCTCATTTCACTTTTTCCATATTATGTTGAAGTTCATGTTTAAAAGGCTTTTGTTTTAGTTATACATTGCCTTAAATGTTAATGTTGATTTATGAAAGCATCTGCAATATTGTTATCCTTACTGAGCATCTGTGCTCACCCCTTTCAATGTTTTAATATTTTCCAAGATGTGAAGAAGTATTTTATGAATGACCTGCAAGGATTGTCAGAAGAGGATATGAGTGTGGTCTATGGAGACTTTGTTATTGTAGTTTTTCATTTTATGATTTAATGTAACATTTATGATTGTATCGAGTGTTTCCAAGGCTACTAAACAAATCGGTCTTTCGAGACTTGATCTTTTGTGATCATGCCAATGTTACGAAGTAATGCACCGACTCTGGGTAGCTGGGGTCGAGGAGTTACATCATCTTTGTTGATAACTCTAAAGGAAAGATCATCGGCCTAGGCTAGATTGGTAACACTAATTCAGTTCTAATTTCTAATGTTTTATTTGTTGATGGACTTAAATATAAATTGTTAAGTATTTCTCAGTTATGTGATGATGGTTTCAATGTCAAATTTGAAAATGATTCTTGTAATTTATTTGATTCTAAAAACGTTTTGGAATTTACTACCCTAAGAAATGAAAATATTTATGATCTTGATTTGAATTATTTAGCTAAACAAAACATTACATGCTTAAATGATTTTCATAAATAATTGTTTCTTTGTCACAGAAGATTAGGAAACTACAACATTCATTCTCATAGAAAATTTATGAGGAAAAACATAGTGAGAGACCTACCCAAACTTGAATTCCCAACTGAAAAAGTTTGTAATCCCTGTCAAAAGAGAAAGCAACAACATGTTTCATTCAAATTAAAGAAAGAAGTTTCAACCTCTCAACCTCTTGAGTCGGTTCACATGGATTTATTTGGACCTTCTAGAGTTTATAGTTTAAATGGGAGGCACTATGTCTATGTCTTAGTAGATGACTTTTATAGATATACTTCGGTATACTTTTTAGCTCACAAAAGTGAAGCTTGTTCTTATTTTGTTAAATACTCCAAGTCTGTAGAGAACCTTAGTGGACTTAAAATTATGACCATGAGAAGTGATCATGACTGTGAGTTTGAAAATCATGAGTTTCAATCTTACTGCTCACACAATGGCAATAATCACAACTTTTCTTCCCCTAGGAAACCTTATAAGAACGGAGTAGTAGAAAGAATAAATATAACCCTTCAAGAAAATTTCAAGAACTATGATAAATGAATATGACCTACCTATTTATTTTTGGGCTGAATCTGTAAATACAGCTTGTTATATTATCAATAGAGACTTGATAAGACCTGTTCTTATAAATAACCCTTATGAATTGTGGAATAATAGAAAACCTATAGTTAGTTACTTCAAATTCTTTGGTTGCAAATTCTTTATTCTCAATACTAAGGAAAATATATAAAACTTTTCATGAAAAAGTGATGAAGGAATATTTTTAGGATATTCAATTTATAGAAAATCCTATTGATTATTTAATAAGATAACCAAGTGTGTGGAAGAATCTGTTCACAAAAAATTTGATGAAACTGATCCACATGAACCTAAAACTTCTCTTGAATATCTTAGAAAAGATTTTTCTATTCTAAACCTTAATGACAAATATAGTGACCCTATTATTTAGTCAACCAGCTCTGGAAATGTTCCAGAACCTGCCTCTGATGAATCCTAACCTAGAGAAGAACTTCAAATTTATAGTCCTACCTTCAATTGATCCACTAGGATTCTAAAGAATCATCCTTTTGATTCGGTTGTTGGTAATATTGATAGTGGGATACAGTCTAGAGATTCCCTAAGAAATCATGTTTAACATCAAGTCTTTCTTTCACAGCTAGAACCTAAAAATAACAATGATGAAATCAATGATGAATTTTGGGTAGTGGCTATGGAAGAAGAGTTAAATCAATTTGAAAGAAACAAAGTCTGGGAATTAGTAGAAAGACCTAAGGACCCCTTGACCATAGGCACTAAATGGGTTTTTATAAACAAGGTTGATGAATCAGTAAATATAGTTAGAAACAAAGTAAGGCTAGTTGCACAAGTTTACAGTAAAGTAGAAGGAACGAACTATAAAGAAACCTTTGCACCTGTAGATAGATTAGAATCCATTAGGATCTTACTTGCCTATACTGCTCATCTGAATTTCAAGTTATATCAAATGGATTTCAAAAGTGATTTTCTAAATGGTTTTATAATTGAAGTTGTTTTTGTTTAACAACCACCTGGATTTAAAAACCCCCATTTTCAAAATCATGTTTTTAAGCTTTCTAAAGATTTATATGGTTTAAAATAGGCTCCAAGAGATTGGTATGATAGACTTACAAGTTATCTTATTTCTAAAGGTTTTACTAAAGGAATTGCATATCCCACTCTTTTTATTAAAATAATTTCTAAATATATTTTGATTGTAAAAATAAATGTTGATGATATTATCTTTGGATATTCTAAAAATTCTTTATGTACAAATTTTTCAAAGATTATGTAAGATTAATTTGAAATGAGTTTAATGGGAGAACTCATGTATTTTCGTGTATTTCAAACATCTCAAAATGATGATGGTATTATTTTAAATCAAAGTAATATACAATGGATCTTTTGAAAAGTTTCGGTTCGGATAGTAAGGAGGGAAGGACTACACCTATGAGTACCTATATTATGTTGGATGACGATGAAACTAGGAAATCTGTTGATCAAACCAATTATAGAGGTATTATTGGAAGCTTACTTTACCTTACTGATAGTAGACCAGATATCATGTTTTGTGTATTCATGTGTGAAATATTTCAAGCTATTCCTAAAGAATCTCATTTACTTGTTGTTAAAAAGATTTTAAAATATCTTAAACATACTACCAATTTAGGTTTGTTTTATCCAAAAGGAAAGTCATTTTACTTAATGAGTTATTTAGATGCTGACTTTTCCGGTTACAAGTTATATAGGAAGGGAACATCTGGAACATGTTATCTTTTCTGAAATTCCCTGGTATCTCGGTGAAGTAAGAAATAGAACTATGTTGCATTATCTAATACTAAATTAGAATACATTGCTGCTGGTAGTTTTTGTGCACATATTTTGTGGATGAAACACACCCTGTTGGACTATGGATAACAATTTAGAAATATATCTATAAATTGTGATAACACTAGTGTAATTAGCATATCTACGAATCATGTGTATCACTCAAGGACTATGCACATTGATTTCAGGCATCAATTTTTGAGAGATTGTTATCAAAATGGTGATATTTATCACGAATTTATTGGCTCTAAACATCAGTTAGATGATATTTTCACCAATCCCTTAAGCTATAAAAGATTATACTTTATTAAACAAGAGTTGGTTATGATAGATCATTGAAACCGATAAGTGAAACCGATCAGTGAAACTGATGTTTTTCTACTGTTATAATTTTACAGTTTTTAACACCTTTAATGGTTATCAAAAAGACTTTGTTTTACTTAATCGACATTATATTTAATATTATAACCCTAAATGATAAATTTAACGACCCACGACAATTTATTTTCCCAAGAACTTTGATCTTTTATCTCTCTCCAAACCGTAATTTTTCTGAAACATGATCCTCTTGAACATCTTGAACCTTTTTAAATCCTTCATACCTTTCAACCCTCTCAAACCTCCAAATGGAAAATCAAAAGTGAAAAAGAAAAGAATATGAATGTTCCTATCATGTGAAACGCGCTCGAGGAGAATCGAGCAGCACAACTCAAATGTCAGTAAAACCAGAGTTGGAAACTCAGGTGGTTATAGATGAAAAGGAAGTGAGTTCTGAATGGGTGTTATCTAGTAATTCTACTCTTTTAAAAGTTTTAGAGATGCAAGTATGGAAAAACTGGTTCTATGCCAATAGCCGACTATACTAACCAAAGATAGTGCATAAATTTTATTTGAATTTGAGAATTTTATTAGATGGAGTAGAAGCTGCAAGATTTTCTTATGTAGTCAAAGAGAAAAATATTTCTTTTTCTTCGAAGCAATGGGCTGAGTGTTTGGGAGTACCTCATTAAGGAAGATATGAGGATTATTCTGGTAATATTCATCCTACCACTAAATATATTTTGTATGATATTGCTCTGGAGATGTTGATTGGAAATTATGATTCCATAAGAATAACAAATGCTGAGTAAGATGGTGGGACTAGGGTTTTTTTATGTTTATTCAACACCAAATCTGTCCAAGAAAAGGTGATTTTTCTACTATGAAGTATTAGGATGTTTTCCTATTTCTTTTACTGCTAAATTATAAGAAGATCAACTTGTGTAGATATATTATTGTCCATATTTCTGAGATGGTGAATCCATCCAAGAAAGATACAAACTTGTTTTACTCTAAGAAAATATCTATTATGTTAATGTTTTTGGGATATGTTGAAGATGGATATGAGTGTATCTCATCTAGAAGAAGTTTTTTTATTAATAAGGATATCTGCAAAAGAATGAAAATCAACTGGAATCCATGGAAGAAGGCATGGGTTGCTGATTATGATATGTGGTATGACTCCTTTAATCCTTCTGACCATCCTAAGAGACCAAAGGGGATGAGAGATCCTAGTTTAAAACCTGTTGAATAATTTTTTTATTCGGATGAGGAAGAGGAGACAGAAGCTCCAAAGGAAAATGGATAGTCAAGTAAGAAAGGAACAGGGGAAGCTGAGGTTGATGATCATGTGGATACTGAAAAGGAACCTGAGTCACCTCCTGATGATAGGAGTGGTCCTGATATAGTATGTCATAAGAAAAGAATAATGGAATTTGGACCAGCTAGTCCACCTGTCAAATTTCCAGAGTCAGAACCTCTTCTATGTGATGAAGAAGAAGATAAAACTGAAGAATAAAATTCTGAGGAGTATGAATCCAGTAGTAAAGATAGTTCAAATGAAAATTCGGTCAATACTGATGATGGAAATGGAAATACTGGTGATGATAATGATAATGATGATGGTGGTGGTGATGATGATGATGTTGATACTCAACCAGTGGATGTTCAAAATGTGATCTAAGTAGATCCACAACATCAATGAGTTGAAGATGAAATTGTTCCTCAGGCTAAAACGACAGTACAGTTAGTGGTTAATCTAGATGGGGAAGGCTCTCATGAAATATCTGGTAAAGGTAATTTTTTAAAGCCTAAGTACACCTTTTTTGAGGATGAATGGGAAGAACATCCAGGTCTTCTAGTTCATGGTCTGGATTATTCATTGGAAGAATAAGGGTTGCACAAAGTAAGGGAAATCCTTACTATTAAGGATATACTAACTGATGAGTCTGTGTGAATGGTAGTAGGGAGACATGGTCCTTCAATTTAATGATCATATTTAGAAAAATCTAAAGATAATTTGCTCCATGTAGTTAGAGAGACAATGAATGTGGAATTATCTCATGCTACTGCTTCTGCTCCTGTGAATTTATCTACAGCTGCTATGGATTTTATAACTCAATGTGTAACATCCCAAGTAAGTAATGAATAATAGATATTTTTATCTATGTCTATTAATTATTAAGATAGTGTTTTAGAGGCTTAAAATGAAAATAAATCCAATCTTAAGCATGGAATACACTAATATTCTTAAAAGATTGTTTTACTGCCTTATGATGGAAAACCCTTTTTAAATCTATATTTTGAAAATTTTATAAACTATTTCTGTCAAAATAAACTTATTATTTATTATTAGGACATCAAAATTTACTTTGTGTGCATTTTTGGTATTTTTCTGACAATGTTCATTTTTTAACGAATAGTGAAAAATACGGCATTTTACATCAAAACTGCTTTTTAATCTAATTTATTTATATGATTAGATTATCTATTGAATTGGTCTTAATGTGTAATATGAATATATTTTTACAATTTAATCCAATGGTGGTCATTGTAATCAATTTCACTTTGAAATTGGACTTAAACTAGTGTCAATCTTTTGATACTTATTGTTTCATAAAAACACGCTATTTGCTCTGACAGCGGGAATTAATTATTAAATTAATTAATGTGACTTATATGTATTGAATTTTTTAAAATATACTTCATTTTTGAATTCGTAATATCAAATATAGCATAGGGTGAATTTTTGGTAATTTTCTGAACAACTTCAATTTTTGATGAATAGTGAAACCACTAAGTGGTAGTTAAAGAAACTGATTTTTCGTTTAAATGAAACTTTGCCACTTTTGTGTTTTGAATTTAAAAAATCCGACATACATGGTTGTAATTAATATGTAAAATGTGGTTCAATGGAATTAAAATAATATTTTGGTGAATAATAAATTATTATGTTTTTAATCACGATTAGTGGTAATTAGGGTAGTTTAAGGTATAAATAATGCTTTAATAATATGAAATGACCTAGACACATGTCCTAACCTTATTTGTTGTGTCATGGCCGACCAAGACAAGCCATGGTTCAACTTGGGGACCCCATGGAGACACTTTGGTTGGGAAATGACATAAATAACTTTTTATTTAATGTAAAAGTAAAAATGACACAAACATAATATGTTTTACGAAAACAATTTTTACATGGGGTTATAAAGATCAAATTTTTTATTATAAATAGAAATTGGAAATATAATGAGATTTCCTACATCATAGTATTTTTTATATAATTTTTTAGACATTAAATAAATTAAATTATTTATGACATAATAATGATGCATCGATGACATCATTATTTGACGATTTAAATAAAATGGAAAGATAATGTAACATCTATGATCTACACATGTCCAAACCCAATTGGATGAGTGTATTTCGAACCCTTATCACCTTATCCACGAATTATATCAATGTGGGACCTTTTAAAACCGAAACACATTTTCAAATAAAGTAATATTTCTTTACTTTCCAAAAGTGCCTCTCCTCTCCTCTTATAAAAGGCCCCCACCTCTACCTCATTTCACACACTCCTCAAGCCTTTGGCTCGGCCAACCCCTACCCGTTTACTCTCTCCACATCCCTCTCCTCATCCTAGAGGATTCCCTTTGGGCAGAATCCTTTCAAAGCAAGCCTTTAGGCTCAAATCAAAAGGAGTTACACTTTTAAAGGTAATTCATTCTCTCATGTTCATTTGTTTTAATTTGTTTCTACAACCCAATAAACTCTTTTTATTTACTTCTTTTGTAACAACACCAGTATCTTAAATATACTAGGATGTTTTTATAAGATTTATTTGAGCTACACTCTCACACAACTACATCAAATGGTTAACGAACATACGGTTTCCGTGGATGGCGAAATTCGGCCTCCCGAAACGATGATTGTTCAATACTCATTTAACACCTTCAAAGGTGGCCATTATGATGTCACTATTTTTATATATGATATATAATATGTTTATTTTTTCTTTAATCATCTGTATTGTTCATTTTGGGCATACCTTTATGGTTTCCATTATGGGTAAACACGATATCTTCATTTTAGGAAGTGCGGACTACTGCCCCCTGAAAGTGATTTGATTCGTTAATACCATATGTGGGATGTGTAAAGGATAAAGTTAATGATATTATATATGTTATTATACTGGAATTATAATATACTCTTATATCATTATGATTCCATTCCAGAAAATACGAAATAAGAAATGGAAGTAGCGTTCACGCGTACGTACGGCTTACCGTCTCCATGAACGGTGCATTTCATTTCTTACCTCTAAATGTGATGTAATATTATAAATACATGTATATGATGAATATATATGATATATATGTTATCCAAATCATTAATATCATTCTGGATATAACTAACCTTTGACCAAATTAACAACATGTAAGTGTAAGAATTCTATTTTTGACTTAAGAACCAAATATCGACAAAATGAACATTATTAACTTAAATGATTACATGATGTTCATAACATGGTATAAAAGGAATAATGAACTTGAAAAAGGTTCATAAGCAAGTAGAGATTAACTCAAGTTTATTATTTAGGACATTAAATAATGATCGAGTCAAGTCGGACCCGAGGTATGGGACTTCGTCTCAATCTCCTTTCATTGAGGCATATTTCGTTTTATACACAACTTTCTTTTATACGGTGTATAAACCCCTTTGAATTTTACTTTTATACAAAAGGAATATTTTTCTACGAAGCGTTTTACAAAACGACAAAAAGGAATGTTTCTTTTAACGTACGCGGCGACAACGACCTTTTCCGCTACCGTGAGTATTATTTGGTCTTTGGCTTTCTCAACAAGCCGTAACGTTTTTAGAATAAAATAAATACCATATACTCTTTTATGTATTTTGGTATTGAAAATGGTTTTGAAAAAGGATTCTATTATGTCAATATATTTATGATATATTGTGATTGAAATGTGGAAATGATATCTTTCCTTTATATTGGTTTTATGTTTTATGATTTTATATTGGTACTTGGACATTTTAACGGGTGGTTACGTTATAAACCATATGACGGGTGGTGCCGTGAATACCTGGATGGGTGGTTACGTTATAACCTCCAATGCATTGGGTATGGAAGTCGGCCGTATGGCTATTCCATTAAGTATGTATGGAAATTGGCCGTATGGCTATTCCATTAAGTGATATGTGTGGAAGTCGACCGTATGGTTATTCCACTCAAGTATGTTTATGCTCCAAGTTACCTTTATATATGTTATGTGTTCTTTTTATGGATTTTATGGTAATCCTTTGGTTACAAAAAGGTAAGTAATGATACTTTATTCAGTGAAGAGTTTTTACTACTTCATGAAGGTGAAGGTATTACTTTGATAGAGTATATATGGTTTATTTGATGTTTGAAAAACTAACAGTTTTCATTCTTTCTGTATCCCTTACTGAGCTTTTTATGCTCATCCCAAGTTTTATTGAAATGTTTTTCACAGGTCAAGGGAAAGGTACATGATATGATGATAGTGTCAAGGAAGTGTCAAGAAATAATCCATGTTTATTTTAAATATGTTTCCATTGATGGGAATGAAGAATACTATCTTTATGTAACCACTTTTTTTATATGTGGAATGTAATGCATGTTTTATGATCTAATTCTCTAAAACTCTAAACCTGAAAAGATCCTCAACGTGTAATCTTGTGATAACTCAAGATTATGTAAGGTTTAAGGCCGGGACCTTATAGTTGGTATCAGAGGGAGGTTTAGACAACTTTAGGAGTTAGAAAAGTGTTAAATTATAATATGATTGAAATAATATAGCATTTACGGATTACCATGTTGCTTCGCCTAAGATATTTCTGTGTTCAGAATGGTTTTCCGCAGAGGAAACAAAGCAGCTATGTTGGGACGACATCAGGAGGAAGATAACCTTCCAAATTAGTAACCTGAGATGGTCGGAATCGGAACTGAATAGTTTGTTGCATTGATGGCACAGTTGACTCAGGCTATAAATGGTGGTGGTATCCATGCACGAGATCAGCCAGATCAACCGCAGAGGAACATGTCAGTGGTGGAACATTTCATGAGGCAACATCCCCCATCATTCAGAGGATCATCTGACCCTGTGCAAGCTGAAGGGTGGATTAAAGCACTGGAGAAGATTTTTGATGTCATGGGGTGTTCAGAACATCAAAAGGATAGTCTTGTTGCTTACCATTTTGAAGGTGAAGCTGATCAGTAGTGGTCGATGGTGAAAAATATAAGGGATAGTGATGAGATTGAGGATCTTCACTGGGACGAATTCAAAGGTATCTTTCTTGAGAAATATTTTCCTAAGGTGGTTCGTCTTAGGATGGAAAAATATTTCCTATAATTGAGGAAGGAGGATGATTCAGTAGCTGCTTATGAAAAAAAGTTCACTCGATTGGCAAGGTATGCTCCAAACTTCATACAAGATCTTGATAGTAAAATAAACCGTTTTTACTCAGGGTTAAATCCAAAGTATCGAAGGGCTTTAGCTTCTCGTGAGTTCAAAAGTTATGAAAAACTTGTTCGATGTGCGGAGAAGGTGGAAATGGAGTTTGCCGATGATCAGGTGTCCTATGACAAACAACATAATAAGAGGTCTAGTTGGCAGGGAAAGGGGAAGAATTCATCAAAGAAGCAAGGAGGTAAGAAAACCAAATATCCATCCTGTGAGAAGTGTGGTAAAATGCATCCTGAAGAATGTTTATCCAAGTCTGGTAAGTGCTTTCGGTGTGGTAAGTCGGGTCATATTGCTCGTAACTGTAAGGAAGATGATCAAGCTGGAAATGAAAAGCCAATGGTAAGATGTTTTAAGTGTATTGAAATGGGTCATTATGCAAACGAGTGTCCAACGAAGAACTCAACTGGGGGAATGCAGCCAGACTACAAGCAGAAAGGGGTGGTGAAATCCTTTGCAACAACTTCAGCAGATGTTGGGCCATCGAATGAAGTGGTATCAGCTCCAGGGATCTCAGTATTTTTCGAAGATTGACTTGAGGTCTTGGTATCATCAGTTGAAAGTAAAAGAAGCAGACGTTCCGAAGACTGAGTTCCGTACTAGATATGGCCATTATGAATGTGTAGTTATGCCTTTTGTGTTAACCAATGCACCTGCTGTATTCATGGACCTTATGAATAAAATTTTCCATGAGTTCTTGGATAAGTTTGTGTTTGTGTTTTGAGGTTTGGGAAGAGGTTATGTGTGCCTTGTGATTCACAGTTGAAGAATGAGTTGTTATGTGAGTCTCATAGTTCCCCGTTTTCAGTTCATCCTGGAAGTACTAATATGTACAGAGATCTGCGGGAGTATTACTGGTGGGATGGAATGAAAAGAGACATTGCAGATTTTACTGTGAAGTGTTTTACATGTCAATAGGTTAAAGCAGAGCGGAAGTTACCGAAAGGGATGCTTCAGCCTTTACCAGTGCCAGAGTGGAAATGGGAAAACATATCCATGGACTTTTTTGTGGGATTACCAAGGACATCTCGAGGTAATAATGCAATCTGGGTTATTGTTGATCGCTTGACCAAATTTGCTCATTTCCTTGCTATACGATGTACTTTCTCTCTTGATCAACTTTCCCGTTTGTATCTTAAAGAAATAGTCAGGTTACATGGAGTTCCTCTCTCCATTGTATCGGATCGTGATCCCAGGTTTACTTCTAACTTTTGGAAAGGCCTTCAGAAGTCGTTGGGTACTGAATTAAATTTTAGTACAGCTTTTCATCCTCAATCAGATGGGCAGTCAGAACGAACAATTCAGACATTGGAGGATATGCTACGAGCTTTTTCGATGGATTATCAGGGAATTTGGGACCAACATCTTTCTTTGGTTGAATTTTCATATAATAACAGTTTTCATTCCAGTATATAGATGGCACCATTTTGGTCATTATATGGGAAGCGGTGTCGAACTCCAGCTTTCTAGGATGAAGTCGGTGAAAGGAAGTTGATGGGACCAGAATTGGTAGAAGAGATGGCAGAAAAAGTTTAACTGATTTAGAAACACTTAAGAACAGCTTAGAGCAGGCAGAAGAGTTATGCGGATAACCGGAGGAAGGATCTATCTTTCGAGGTAGGTGATCATGTTTTTTTCAAGGTTTCTCCTTGGAAAAGTGTGATGAGATTTGGTAAGAAAGGAAAGCTGAGTCCAATGTTTATTGGACCATACGAAATTCTAGAGAGAGTTGGATCAGTTGCATACCGAGTGGCTTTACCTCCGAGTTTATGTCAGGTACACAATGTTTTTCACGTTTCGATGTTGAGAAAGTATATTCCAGATCCATCTCATGTTTTGAGTCCAAAGGTAGTTCAGCTGGAATAGAACCTATCTTATGAGGAACAACCGGTCCAGATTCTTGACCACAGGGAGCAAGTGTTACGGAATAAGTTGATTCACCAGGTAAAGGTTTTGTGGAAAAACCACATGATTGAAGAGGCAACATGGGAATCTGAAAATGCAATGAGGGATAAGTACCCCCATTTATTCGATAAGTAAATAAATTGCGGGGACGCAATTTTCTAAAGGGGGGAATTATGTAACATCCCAAGTAAGTAATGAATAATAGATATTTTTATCTATGTCTATTAATGATTAGGATAGTGTTTTAGAGGCTTAAAATGAAAATAAATCCAATCTTAAGCATAGAATACACTAATATTCTTAAAAGATTGGTTTACTGCCTTATGATGAAAAACCCTTTTTAAATCTATCTTTTGACAATTTTATAAACTATTTTTGTCAAAATAAACTTATTCTTTATGATTGGGACATCAAAATTTACTTTGTGTGAATTTTTGGTATTTTTCTGACAATGTTCATTTTTTAACGAATAGTGAAAAATACTGCATTTTACATCAAAACTGCTTTTTAATCTAATTTATTTATATGATTACATTATCTTTTGAATTGGTCTTAATGTGTAATATGAATATATTTCTACCATTTAATCCAATGGTGGTCATTGGAATCAATTTCACTTTAAAATTGGACTTAAACTAGTGTCAATTTTTTGATACTTATTGTTTCATAAAAACACGCTATTTGCTCTGACAGCGGGAATTAATTATTAAATTAATTAATGTGACTTATATGTATTGAATTTTGTAAAATAGACTTCATTTTTGAATTCGGAATATCAAATATAGCATAGGGTTAATTTTTGGTAATTTTCTGAATAACTTCAATTTTTGATGAATAGTGAAACCACTAAGTGGTAGTTAAAGAAACTGATTTTTCGTTTAAATGAAACTTTGCCACTTTTGTGTTTTGAATTTCAAAATTCCGACATACATGGTTGTAATTAGGAAGTAAAATGTGGTTCAATGGGATTAAAATAATTTTTTGGTGAATAGTAACTTATTAAGTTTTTAATCGCGATTAGTGGTAATTAGGGTAGTTTAAGGTATAAATAATGCTTTAATAATATGAAATGACCTAGACACATGTCCTACCCTTATTGGTTGTGTCATGGCCGACCACGACAAGCCATGGGTCAAGTTGGGGACCCCATGGAGACACTTTGGTTGGGAAATGACATAAATAACTTTTTATTTAATGTAAAAGTAAAAATGACACAAACATAATATGTTTTACGAAAACAATTTTTACATGGGGTTATGAAGATCCGATTTTTGATTATAAATAGTCATTGGAAATATAACAATATTTCCTACATCATAGTATTTTTTCTATAATTTTTAGACATTATATAAATTAAATTATTTATGACATAATAATGAGGTAGCGATGACATCATTATTTGACGATTTAAATAAAATGGAAAGATAATGTAAAATCTATGAACTACACATGTCCAAGACCAATTGGATGAGTGGATTTCGAACCTTTATCACCTTATCCACGAATTATATCAATGTGGGACCTTTTAAAACCGAAACACATTTTCAAATAAAGTAATATTTCGTTACTTTCCAAAAGTGCCCCTCCTCTCCTCTTATAAAAGGCCCCCACCTCTACCTCATTTCAAAAACTCCTAAAGCCTTTGGCTCGGCCAAACCCTGCCCATTTACACTCTTCACATCTTTCTACTCATCCTAGAGGATTCCCTTTGGGCAGAATCCTTTCAAAGGAAGCCTTCAGGATCAAATCAAAAGGAGTTACACTTTTAAAGGTAATTCATTCTCTCATGTTCATTTGTTTTAATTTGTTTCTCCAACCCCCTAAACTCTTTTTATTTACTTCTTTTGTAACAACACCAGTATCTTCAATATACTAGGATGTTGTTATAAGATTTATTTGAGCTACACTCTCACAAAACTACATAAAATGGTTAACGAACATACGGTTTCCGTGGATGGCGAAATTCGGCCTCCCGAAACGATGATTGTTCAATACTCATTTAAAACCTTCAAAGGTGGCCATTATGATGTCACTATTTTTATATATGATATATAATATGTTTATTTTATCTTTAAGAATCTGTATTTTTCATTTTGGGCATACCTTTATGGTTTCCATTATGGGTAAACACGATATCTTCATTTTAGGAAGTGCGGACTACCGCCCCCTGAAAGTGATTTGATTCGTTAATACCATATGTGGGATGTGTAAAGGATAAAGTTAATGATATTATATATGTTATTATACTGGAATTATAATATAATCTTATATCATTATGATTCCATTCCAAAAAATACGAAATAAGAAATGGAAGTAGCGTTCACGCGTACGTACGGCTTACCGTCTCCATGAACGGTGCATTTCATTTCTTACCTCTAAATGTGATGTAATATTATAAATACATGTATATGATGAATATATATGATATATATGTTATCCAAATCATTAATATCATTCTGGATATAACGAACCTTTGACCAAATTAACAACATGTAAGTGTAAGAATTCTATTTTTGACTTAAGAACCAAATACCTACAAAATGAACATTATTAACTTAAATGATTACATGATGTTCATAACAAGGTATAAAAGGAATAATGAACTTGAAAAAGGTTCATAAGCAAGTAGAGATTAACTCAAGTTTATTATTCAGGACATTAAAGAATGATCGAGTCAAGTCGGACCCGAGGTATGGGACTTCGTCTCAATCTCCTTTCATTGAGGCATATTTCGTTTTATACACAACTTTCTTTTATACGGTGTATAAACCCCTTTGACTTTTTCTTTTATACAAAAGGAATATTTTTCTACGAAGCGTTTTACAAAACGACAAAAAGGAATGTTTCTTTTAACGTACGCGGCGACAACGACCTTTTCCGCTACCGTGAGTATTATTTGGTCTTTGGCTTTCTCAACAAGCCGTAATGTATTTAGAATAAAATAAATACCATATACTCTTTTATGTATTTTGGTATTGAAAATGGTTTTGAAAAAGGATTCTATTATGTCAATATATTTATGATATATTGTGATTGAAATGTGGAAATGTTATCTTTCCTTTATATTGGTTTTATGTTTTATGATTTTATATTTGTACTTGGACATTTTAACGGGTGGTTACGTTATAAACCATATGACGGGTGGTGCCGTGAATACCAGGACGGGTGGTTACGTTATAACCTCCAATGCATTGGGTATGGAAGTCGGCCGTATGGCTATTCCATTAAGTATGTATGGAAATTGGCCGTATGGCTATTCCATTAAGTGATATGTGTGGAAGTCGACCGTATGGTTATTCCACTTAAGTATGTTTATGTCCCAAGTTACCTTTATATATGTTATGTGTTCTTTTTATGGATTTTATGGTAATCCTTTGGTTACAAAAAGGTAAGTAATGATACTTTATTCAGTGAAGAGTTTTTACTACTTCATGAAGGTGAAGGTATTACTTTGATAGAGTATATATGGTTTATTTGATGTTTGAAAAACAAATAGTTTTCATTCTTTCTGTATCCCTTACTGAGATTTTTATGCTCATCCCATGTTTTTTTGAAATGTTTTTCACAGGTCAAGGGAAAGGTACATGATATGATGATAGTGTCAAGGAAGTGTCAAGAAAGAATCCATGTTTATTTTAAATATGTTTCCATTGATGGGAATGAAGAATACTATCTTTATGTAACCACTTTGTTTATATGTGGAATGTAATGCATGTTTTATGATCTAATTCTCTAAAACTCTAAACCTGAAAAGATCCTCAACGTGTAATCTTGTGATAACTCAAGATTATGTAAGGTTTAAGGACGGGGCCTTATAGTTGGTATCAGAGGGAGGTTTAGACAACCTTAGGAGTTTGAAAAGTGTTAAATTATAATATGATTGAAATAATATAGCATTTACGGATTACCATGTTGCTTCGCCTAAGATATCTCTGGGTTCAGAATGGTTTTCCGCAGAGGAAACAAAGCAGCTATGTTGGGACGACATCAAGAGGAAGATAACCTTCCAAATCAGCAACCTGAGATGGTCGGAATCGGAACTGAACAGTTTGTTGCAGTGATGGCACAGTTGACTCAGGCTATAAATGGTGGTGGTATCCATGCACGAGATCATCCAGATCAACCGCAGAGGAACATGTCAGTGGTGGAACATTTCATGAGGCAACATCCCCCATCATTCAGAGGATCATCTGACCCTGTGCAAGCTGAAGGGTGGATTAAAGCACTGGAGAAGATTTTTGATGTCATGGGGTGTTCAGAACATCAAAAGGTTAGTCTTGTTGTTTACCGTTTTGAAGGTGAAGCTGATCAGTGGTGGTCGATGGTGAAAAATATAAGGGATAGTGATGAGATTGAGGATCTTCACTGGGACGAATTCAAAGGTATGTTTCTTGAGAAATATTTTCCTAAGGTGGTTCATCTTAGGATGGAAAAACAGTTCCTATAATTGAGGCAGGAGGATGATTCAGTGGCTGCTTATGAAGAAAAGTTCACTCGATTGACAAGGTATGCTCCAAACTTCATACGAGATCTTGATAGTAAAATAAACCGTTTTTACTCAGGGTTAAGGCCAAAGTATCGAAGGGCTTTAGCATCTCGTGAGTTCAAAAGTTATGAATAACCTGTTCGATGTGCGGAGAAGGTGGAAATGGAGTTTGCCGATGATCAGGTGTCCTATGGCAAACAACATAATAAGAGGTCTAGTTGGCAGGCAAAGGGGAAGAATTCATCAAAGAAGCAAGGAGTTAAGAAAACCAAATATCCATCCTATGAGAAGTGTGGTAAAATGCATCCTGGAGAATGTTTATCCAAGTCTGGTAAGTGATTTCGGTGTGGTAAGTCTGTTCATATTGCTCGTAACTGTAAGGAAGAAGATCAAGCAGGAAATGAAAAGCCAACGGTAAGATGTTTTAAGTGTAATGAAATGGGTCATTATGCAAACGAGTTTCCAACGAAGAACTCAACTGGGGGAATGCAGCCAGACTACAAGCAGAAAGGGGTGGTGAAATCCTTTGCAACAACTTCAGCAGATGTTGGGCCATCGAATGAAGTGGTATCAGCTCCAGGGAGCTCAGTATTTTTCGAAGATTGACTTGAGGTCTTGGTACCATCAGTTGAAAGTAAAAGAAGCAGACGTTCCGAAGACTGCGTTCCGTACTAGATATGGCCATTATGAATTTGTAGTTATGCCTTTTGGGTTAACCAATACACCTTCTGTATTCATGGACCTTATGAATAAAATTTTCCATGAGTTCTTGGATAAGTTTGTGTTTGTGTTCTGAGGTTTGGGAAGAGGTTATGTGTGCCTTCTGATTCACAGTTGAAGAATGAGTTGTTATGTGAGGCTCATAGTTCCCCGTTTTCAGTTCATCCTGGAAGTACTAAGATGTACAGAGATCTGCGGGAGTATTACTGGTGGGATGGAATGAAAAGAGACATTGCTGATTTTACTGTGAAGTGTTTGACATGTCAATAGGTTAAAGCAGAGCGGCAGTTACCGAAAGGGATGCTTCAGCCTTTACCAGTGCCAGAGTGGAAATCGGAAAACATATCCATGGACTTTGTTGTGGGATTACCAAGTACATCTCGAGGTAATAATGCAATCTCGGTTATTGTTGATCACTTGACCAAATTTGCTCATTTCCTTGCTATACAAGATACTTTCTCTCTTGATCAACTTTCCCGTTTGTATCTTAAAGAAATAGTCAGGTTACATGGAGTTCCTCTCTCCATTGTATCGGATCGTGATCCCAGGTTTACTTTTAACTTTTGGAAAGGCCTTCAGAAGTCGTTGGGTATTGAATTAAATTTTAGTACAGATTTTCATCCTCAATCATATGGGAAGTCAGAACGAACAATTCAGACATTGGAGGATATGCTACGAGCTTGTTCGATGGATTATCAGGGAATTTGGGACCAACATCTTTCTTTGGTTGAATTTTCATATAATAACAGTTTTCCTTCCAGTATACAGATGGCACCATTTTGGGCATTATATGGGAAGCGGTGTCGAACTCCAGCTTTCTGGGATGAAGTGGGTGAAAGGAAGTTGATGGGACCAGAATTGGTAGAAGAGATGGCAGAAAAAGTTTAGCTGATTCAGAAACACATGAGAACAGCTCAAAGCAGGCAGAAGAGTTATGTGGATAACCGGAGGAAGGATCTATCTTTCGAGGTAGGTGATCATGTTTTTCTCAAGGTTTCTCCTTGGAAAAGTGTGATGAGATTTGGTAAGAAAGGAAAGCTGAGTCCAACGTTTATTGGACCATACGAAATTCTAGAGAGAGTTGGATCAGTTGCATACCGAGTGGCTTTACCTCTGAGTTTATCTCAGGTACACAATGTTTTTCACGTTTCGATGTTGAGAAAGTATATGCCAGATCCATCTCATGTTTTGAGTCCAGAGGTAGTTCAGCTGGAAGAGAACCTATCTTATGAGGAACAACCGGTCCAGATTCTTGACCACAGGGAGCAAGTGTTCCGGAATAAGGTGATTCACCAGGTAAAGGTTTTGTGGAAAAACCACATGATTGAAGAGGCAACATGGGAATATGAAAATGCAATGAGGGATAAGTACCCACATTTATTCGATAAGTAAATAAATTGCGGGGACACAATTTTCTAAAGGGGGGAAGGATGTAACATCCCAAGTAAGTAATGAATAATATATATTTTTATCTATGTCTATTAATGATTAAGATAGTGTTTTAGAGGCTTAAAATGAAAATAAATCCAATCTTAAGCATGGAATACACTAATATTCTTAAAAGATTGTTTTACTGCCTTATGATGGAAAACCCTTTTTAAATCTATCTTTTGACAATTTTATAAACTATTTTTTTCAAAATAAACTTATTATTTATGATTGGGACATCAAAATTTACTTTGTGTGAATTTTTGGTATTTTTCTGACAATGTTCATTTTTTAACAAATAGTGAAAAATACTGCATTTTACATCAAAACTGCTTTTTAATCTAATTTATTTATATGATTAGATTATCTTTTTAATTGTTCTTAATGTGTAATATGAATATATTTTTACCATTTAATCCAATGGTGGTCATTGGAATCAATTTCACTTTGAAATTGAACTTAAACTAGTGTCAATCATTTGATACTTATTATTTCATAAAAACACGTTATTTGCTCTAACAGCGGGAATTAATTATTAAATTAATTAATGTGACTTATATGTATTTAATTTTGTAAAATAGACTTCATTTTTGAATTCGGAATATCAAATATAGCATAGGGTGAATTTTTGGTAATTTTCTGAACAACTTCAATTTTTGATTAATAGTGAAACCACTAAGTGGTAGTTAAAGAAACTGATTTTTCGTTTAAATGAAACTTTGCCACTTTTGTGTTTTGAATTTCAAAAATCCGACATACATGGTTGTCATTAAGAAGTAAAATTTGGTTCAATGGGATTAAAATAATTTTTTGGTGAATAGTAACTTATTAAGTTTTTAATCGCGATTAGTGGTAATTAGGGTAGTTTAAGGTATAAATAATGCTTTAATAATATGAAATGACTTCGAAACATGTACTACCCTTATTGTTTGTGTCATGGCCGACCACAAAAAGCCATGGGACAACTTGGGGACCCCATGGAGACACTTTGGTTGGGAAATGACATAAATAACTTTTTATTTAATGTAAAAGTAAAAATGACACAAACATAATATGTTTTACGAAAACAATTTTTACATGGGGTTATAAAGATCTTATTTTTGATTATAAATAGTCATTGGAAATCTAGAAAGATTTCCTACATCATAGTATTTTTTTTATAATTTTTAGACATTAAATAAATTAAATTATTTATGACATAATAATGATGCAGCGATGACATCATTATTTGACGATTTAAATAAAATGGAAAGATAATGTAAAATCAATGAACTAAACATGTCCAAAACCAATTGGATGAGTGGATTTATAACCATTATCACCTTATCCACGAATTATATCAATGTGGGGCCTTTTAAAACCGAAACACATTTTCAAATAAAGTAATATTTCTTTACTTTCCAAAAGTGCCCCTCCTCTCCTCTTATAAAAGGCCCCCACCTCTACCTCATTTCAAAAACTCCTCAAGCCTTTGGCTCGGCCAACCCCTGCCCATTTACTCTCTTCATATCCCTCTACTCATCCTAGAGGATTCCCTTTGGGCATAATCCTTTCAAAGGAAGCCTTCAGGATCAAATCAAAAGGAGTTACACTTTTAAAGGTAATTCATTCTCTCATGTTCATTTGTTTTAATTTGTTTCTCCAACTCCCTAAACTCTTTTTATTTACTTCTTTTGTAACAAAACCAGTATATTCAATATACTAGGATGTTGTTATAAGATTTATTTGAGCTACACTCTCACACAACTACATCAAATGGTTAACGAACATACGGTTTCCGTGGATGGCGAAATTCGGCCTCCCGAAACGATGATTGTTCAATACTCATTTAACACCTTCAAAGGTGGCCATTATGATGTCACTATTTTTATATATGATATATAATATGTTTATTTTTTCTTTAAGCATCTGTATTTTTCATTTTGGGAATACCTTTATGGTTTCCATTATGGGTAAACACGATATCTTCATTTTAGGAAGTGCGGACTACCGCCCCCTGAAAGTGATTTGATTCGTTAATACCATATGTGGGATGTGTAAAGGATAACGTTAATGATATTATATATGTTATTATACTGGAATTATAATTTACTCTTATATCATTATTATTCCATTCCAGAAAATACGAAATAAGAAATGGAAGTAGCGTTCACGCGTACGTACGGCTTACCGTCTCCATGAACGGTGCATTTCATTTCTTACCTCTAAATGTGATGTAATATTATAAATACATGTATATGATGAATATATATGATATATATGTTATCCAAATCATTAATATCATTCTGGATATAACGAACCTTTGACCAAATTAACAACATGTAAGTGTAAGAATTCTATTTTTGACTTAAGAACCAAATACCGACAAAATGAACATTATTAACTTAAATGATTACATGATGTTCATAACAAGGTATAAAAGGAATAATGAACTTGAAAAAGGTTCATAAGCAAGTAGAGATTAACTCAAGTTTATTATTCAGGACATTAAAGAATGATCGAGTCAAGTCGGACCCGAGGTATGGGACTTCGTCTCAATCTCCTTTCATTGAGGCATATTTCGTTTTATACACAACTTTCTTTTATACGGTGTATAAACCCCTTTGACTTTTTTTTTATACAAAAGGAATATTTTTCTACGAAGCGTTTTACAAAACGACAAAAAGGAATGTTTCTTTTAACGTACGCGGCGACAATGACCTTTTCCGCTACCGTGAGTATTATTTGGTCTTTGGCTTTCTCAACAAGCCGTAATGTTTTTAGAATAAAATAAATACCATATACTCTTTTATGTATTTTGGTATTGAAAATGGTTTTGAAAAAGGATTCTATTATGTCAATATATTTAGGATATATTGTGATTGAAATGTGGAAATGTTATCTTTCCTTTATATTGGTTTTATGTTTTATGATTTTATATTGGTACTTGGACATTTTAACGGGTGGTTACGTTATAAACCATATGACGGGTGGTGCCGTGAATACCAGGACGGGTGGTTACGTTATAACATCCAATGCATTGGGTATGGAAGTCGGCCGTATGGCTATTCCATTAAGTATGTATGGAAATTGGCAGTATGGCTATTCCATTAAGTGATATGTGTGGAAGTCGACCGTATTGTTATTCCACTTAAGTATGTTTATGTCCCAAGTTACCTTTATATATGTTATGTGTTCTTTTTATGGATTTTATGGTAATCCTTTGGTTACAAAAAGGTAAGTAATGATACTTTATTCAGTGAAGAGTTTTTACTACTTCATGAAGGTGAAGGTATTACTTTGATAGAGTATATATGGTTTATTTGATGTTTGAAAAACAAATAGTTTTCATTCTTTCTGTATCCCTTACTGAGCTTTTTATGCTCATCCCATGTTTTTTTGAAATGTTTTTCACAGGTCAAGGGAAAGGTACATGATATGATGATAGTGTCAAGGAAGTGTCAAGAAAGAATCCATGTTTATTTTAAATATGTTTCCATTGATGGGAATGAAGAATACTATCTTTATGTAACCACTTTTTTTATATGTGGAATGTAATGCATGTTTTATGATCTAATTATCTAAAACTCTAAACCTGAAAAGATCCTCAACATTTAATCTTGTGATAACTCAAGATTATGTAAGGTTTAAGGCCGGGGCCTTATAGTTGGTATCAGAGGGAGGTTTAGACAACCTTAGGAGTTAGAAAAGTGTTAAATTATAATATGATTGAAATAATATAGCATTTACGGATTACCATGTTGCTTCGCCTAAGATATTTCTGGGTTCAGAATGGTTTTCCGCAGAGGAAACAAAGAAGCTATGTTGGGACGACATCAGGAGGAAGATAACCTTCCAAATCAGCAACCTGAGATGGTCGGAATCGGAACTGAACAGTTTGTTGCAGTGATGTCACAGTTGACTCAGGCTATAAATGGTGGTGGTATCCATGCACGAGATCAGCCAGATCAACCGCAGAGGAACATGTCAGTGGTGGAACATTTCATGAGGCAACATCCCCCATCATTTAGAGGATCATCTGACCCTGTGCAAGCTGAAGGGTGGATTAAAGCACTGGAGAAGATTTTTGATGTCATGGGGTGTTCAGAACATCAAAAGGTTAGTCTTGTTGTTTACCGTTTTGAAGGTGAAGCTGATCAGTGGTGGTCGATGGTGAAAAATATAAGGGATAGTGATGAGATTGAGGATCTTCACTGGGACGAATTCAAAGGTATGTTTCTTGAGAAATATTTTCCTAAGGTGGTTCATCTTAGGATGGAAAAACAGTTCCTATAATTGAGGCAGGAGGATGATTCAGTGGCTGCTTATGAAGAAAAGTTCACTCGATTGGCAAGGTATGCTCCAAACTTCATACGAGATCTTGATAGTAAAATAAACCGTTTTTACTCAGGGTTAAGGCCAAAGTATCGAAGGGCTTTAGCATCTCGTGAGTTCAAAAGTTATGAATAACTTGTTCGATGTGCGGAGAAGGTGGAAATGGAGTTTGCCGATGATCAGGTGTCCTATGACAAACAACATAATAAGAGGTCTAGTTGGCAGGCAAAGGGGAAGAATTCATCAAAGAAGCAAGGAGGTAAGAAAACCAAATATCCATCCTATGAGAAGTGTGGTAAAATGCATCCTGGATAATGTTTATCCATGTCGGGTAAGTGATTTCGGTGTGGTAAGTCTGTTCATATTGCTCGTAACTGTAAGGAAGATGATCAAGCAGGAAATGAAAAGCCAACGGTAAGATGTTTTAAGTGTAATGAAATGGGTCATTATGCAAACGAGTGTCCAACGAAGAACTCAACTGGGGGAATGCAGCCAGACTACAAGCAGAAAGGGGTGGTGAAATCCTTTGCAACAACTTCAGCAGATGTTGGGCCATCGAATGAAGTGGTATCAGCTCCAGGGAGCTCAGTATTTTTCGAAGATTGACTTGAGGTCTTGGTACCATCAGTTGAAAGTAAAAGAAGCAGACGTTCCGAAGACTGCGTTCCGTACTAGATATGGCCATTATGAATTTGTAGTTATGCCTTTTGGGTTAACCAATACACCTGCTGTATTCATGGACCATATGAATAAAATTTTCCATGAGTTCTTGGATAAGTTTGTGTTTGTGTTTTGAGGTTTGGGAAGAGGTTATGTGTGCCTTCTGATTCACAGTTGAAGAATGAGTTGTTATGTGAGGCTCATAGTTCCCCGTTTTCAGTTCATCCTGGAAGTACTAAGATGTACAGAGATCTGCGGGAGTATTACTGGTGGGATGGAATGAAAAGAGACATTGCTGATTTTACTTTGAAGTGTTTGACATGTCAATAGGTTAAAGCAGAGCGGCAGTTACCGAAAGGGATGCTTCAGCCTTTACCAGTGCCAGAGTGGAAATGGGAAAACATATCCATGGACTTTGTTGTGGGATTACCAAGTACATCTCGAGGTAATAATGCAATCTCGGTTATTGTTGATCACTTGACCAAATTTGCTCTTTTCCTTGCTATACGAGATACTTTCTCTCTTGATCAACTTTCCCGTTTGTATCTTAAAGAAATAATCAGGTTACATGGAGTTCCTCTCTCCATTGTATCGGATCGTGATCCCAGGTTTACTTTTAACTTTTGGAAAGGCCTTCAGAAGTCGTTGGGTATTGAATTAAATTTTAGTACAGCTTTTCATCCTCAATCAGATGGGAAGTCAGAACGAACAATTCAGACATTGGAGGATATGCTACGAGCTTGTTCGATGGATTATCAGGGAATTTGGGACCAACATCTTTCTTTGGTTGAATTTTCATATAATAACAGTTTTCATTCCAGTATACAGATGGCACCATTTTGGGCATTATATGGGAAGCGGTGTCGAACTCCAGCTTTCTGGGATGAAGTGGGTGAAAGGAAGTTGATGGGACCAGAATTGGTAGAAGAGATGGCAGAAAAAGTTTAGCTGATTCAGAAACACATGAGAACAGCTCAGAGCAGGCAGAAGAGTTATGTGGATAACCGGAGGAAGGATCTATCTTTCGAGGTAGGTGATCATGTTTTTCTCAAGGTTTGTCCTTGGAAAAGTGTGATGAGATTTGGTAAGAAAGGAAAGCTGAGTCCAACATTTATTGGACCATACGAAATTCTAGAGAGAGTTGGATCAGTTGCATACCGAGTGGCTTTACCTCTGAGTTTATCTCAGGTACACAATGTTTTTCACGTTTCGATGTTGAGAAAGTATATGCCAGATCCATCTCATGTTTTGAGTCCAGAGGTAGTTCAGCTGGAAGAGAACCTATCTTATGAGGAACAACCGGTCCAGATTCTTGACCACAGGGAGCAAGTGTTGCGGAATAAGGTGATTCACCAGGTAAAGGTTTTGTGGAAAAACCACATGATTGAAGAGGCAACATGGGAATCTGAAAATGCAATGAGGGATAAGTACCCCCATTTATTCGATAAGTAAATAAATTGCGGGGAAACAATTTTCTAAAGGGGGGAAGGATGTAACATCCCAAGTAAGTAATGAATAATAGATATTTTTATCTATGTCTATTAATGATTAAGATAGTGTTTTAGAGGCTTAAAATGAAAATAAATCCAATCTTAAGCATGGAATACACTAATATTCTTAAAAGATTGTTTTACTGCCTTATGATGGAAAACCCTTTTTAAATCTATCTTTTGACAATTTTATAAACTATGTTTTTCAAAATAAACTTATTATTTATGATTGGGACATCAAAATTTACTTTGTGTGAATTTTTGGTATTTTTCTGACAATGTTCATTTTTTAACAAATAGTGAAAAATACTGCATTTTACATCAAAACTGCTTTTTAATCTAATTTATTTATATGATTAGATTATCTTTTTAATTGGTCTTAATGTGTAATATGAATATATTTTTACCATTTAATCCAATGGTGGTCATTGGAATCAATTTCACTTTGAAATTGAACTTAAACTAGTGTCAATCTTTTGATACTTATTGTTTCATAAAAACACGTTATTTGCTCTAACAGCGGGAATTAATTATTAAATTAATTAATGTGACTTATATGTATTTAATTTTGTAAAATAGACTTCATTTTTGAATTCGGAATATTAAATATAGCATAGGGTGAATTTTTGGTAATTTTCTGAACAACTTCAATTTTTGATTAATAGTGAAACCACTAAGTGGTAGTTAAAGAAACTGATTTTTCGTTTAAATGAAACTTTTCCACTTTTTTGTTTTTAATTTCAAAAATCCAACATACATGGTTTTCATTAAGAAGTAAAATTTGGTTCAATGGGATTAAAATAATTTTTTGGTGAATAGTAACTTATTAAGTTTTTAATCGCGATTAGTGGTAATTAGGGTAGTTTAAGGTATATATAATGCTTTAATAATATGAAATGACTTAGACACATGTCCTACCATTATTTTTTGTGTCATGGCCGACCAAAAAAAGCCATGGGACAACTTGGGGACCCCATGGAGACACTTTGGTTGGGAAATGACATAAATAACTTTTTATTTAATGTAAAAGTAAAAATGACACAAACATAATATGTTTTACGAAAACAATTTTTACATGGGGTTATAAAGATCTTATTTTTGATTATAAATAGTCATTGGAAATATAGAAAGATTTCCTACATCATAGTATTTTTTTTATAATTTTTAGACATTAAATAAATTAAATTATTTATGACATAATAATGATGCAGCGATGACATCATTATTTGACGATTTAAATAAAATAGAAAGATAATGTAAAATCAATGAACTAAACATGTCCAAAACCAATTGGATGAGTGGATTTATAACCATTATCACCTTATCCACGAATTATATCAATGTGGGGCCTTTTAAAACCGAAACACATTTTCAAATAAAGTAATATTTCTTTACTTTCCAAAAGTGCCCCTCCTCTCCTCTTATAAAAGGCCCCCACCTCTACCTCATTTCAAAAACTCCTCAAGCCTTTGGCTCGGCCAACCCCTGCCCATTTACTCTCTTCACATCCCTCTACTCATCCTAGAGGATTCCCTTTGGGCAGAATCCTTTCAAAGGAAGCCTTCAGGATCAAATCAAAAGGAGTTACACTTTTAAAGGTAATTCATTCTCTCATGTTCATTTGTTTTAATTTGTTTCTCCAACCCCCTAAACTCTTTTTATTTACTTATTTTGTAACAACACCAGTATCTTCAATATACTAGGATGTTGTTATAAGATTTATTTGAGCTACACTCTCACACAACTACATCAAATGGTTAACGAACATACGGTTTCCGTGGATGGCGAAATTCGGCCTCCCGAAACGATGATTGTTCAATACTCATTTAACACCTTCAAAGGTGGCCATTATGATGTCACTATTTTTATATATGATATATAATATGTTTATTTTTTCTTTAAGCATCTGTATTTTTTATTTTGGGCATACCTTTATGGTTTCCATTATGGGTAAACACGATATCTTCATTTTAGGAAGTGCGGACTACCGCCCCCTGAAAGTGATTTGATTCGTTAATACCATATGTGGGATGTGTAAAGGATAAAGTTAATGATATTATATATGTTATTATACTGGAATTATAATATACTCTTATATCATTATGATTCCATTCCAGAAAATACGAAATAAGAAATGGAAGTAGCGTTCACGCGTACGTACGGCTTACCATCTCCATTAACGGTGCATTTCATTTCTTACCTCTAAATGTGATGTAATATTATAAATACATGTATATGATGAATATATATGATATATATGTTATCCAAATCATTAATATCATTCTGGATATAACGAACCTTTGACCAAATTAACAACATGTAAGTGTAAGAATTCTATTTTTGACTTAAGAATCAAATACCGACAAAATGAACATTATTAACTTAAATGATTACATGATGTTCATAACAAGGTATAAAAGGAATAATGAACTTGAAAAAGGTTCATAAGCAAGTAGAGATTAACTCAAGTTTATTATTCAGGACATTAAAGAATGATCGAGTCAAGTCGGACCCTAGGTATGGGACTTCGTCTCAATCTCCTTTCATTGAGGCATATTTCGTTTTATACACAACTTTCTTTTATACGGTGTATAAACCCCTTTGACGTTTTCTTTTATACAAAAGGAATATTTTTCTATGAAGCGTTTTACAAAACGACAAAAAGGAATGTTTCTTTTAACGTACGCGACGACAACGACCTTTTCCGCTACCGTGAGTATTATTTGGTCTTTGGCTTTCTCAACAAGCCGTAATGTTTTTAGAATAAAATAAATACCATATACTCTTTTATGTATTTTGGTATTGAAAATGGTTTTGAAAAAGGATTCTATTATGTCAATATATTTATGATATATTGTGATTGAAATGTGGAAATGTTATCTTTCCTTTATATTGGTTTTATGTTTTATGATTTTATATTGGTACTTGGACATTTTAACGGGTGGTTACGTTATAAACCATATGACGGGTGGTGCCGTGAATACCAGGACGGGTGGTTACGTTATAACCTCCAATGCATTGGGTATGGAAGTCGGCCGTATGGCTATTCCATTAAGTATGTATGGAAATTGGCCGTATGGCTATTCCATTAAGTGATATGTGTGGAAGTCTACCGTATGGTTATTCCACTTAAGTATGTTTATGTCCCAAGTTACCTTTATATATGTTATGTGTTCTTTTTATGGAATTTATGGTAATCCTTTGGTTACAAAAAGGTAAGTAATGATACTTTATTCAGTGAAGAGTTTTTACTACTTCATGAAGGTGAAGGTATTACTTTGATAGAGTATATATGGTTTATTTGATGTTTGAAAAACAAATAGTTTTCATTCTTTCTGTATCCATTACTGAGCTTTTTATGCTCATCCCATGGTTTTTTGAAATGTTTTTCACAGGTCAAGGGAAAGGTACATGATATGATGATAGTGTCAAGGAAGTGTCAAGAAAGAATCCATGTTTATTTTAAATATGTTTCCATTGATGGGAATGAAGAATACTATCTTTATGTAACCACTTTGTTTATATGTGGAATGTAATGCATGTTTTATGATCTAAGTCTCTAAAACTCTAAACCTGAAAAGATCCTCAACGTGTAATCTTGTGATAACTCAAGATTATGTAAGGTTTAAGGCCGGGGCCTTATAGTTGGTATCAGAGGGAGGTTTAGACAACCTTAGGAGTTAGAAAAGTGTTAAATTATAATATGATTGAAATAATATATCATTTACGGATTACCATGTTGCTTCGCCTAAGATATTTCTGGGTTCAGAATGGTTTTCCGCAGAGGAAACAAAGCAGCTATGTTGGGACGACATCAGGAGGAAGATAACCTTCCAAATCAGCAACCTGAGATGGTCGGAATCGGAACTGAACAGTTTGTTGCAGTGATGGCACAGTTGACTTAGGCTATAAATGGTGGTGGTATCCATGCACGAGATCAGCCAGATCAACCGCAGAGGAACATGTCAGTGGTTGAACATTTCATGAGGCAACATCCCCCATCATTCAGAGGATCATCTGACCCTGTGCAAGCTGAAGGGTGGATTAAAGCACTGGAGAAGATTTTTGATGTCATGGGGTGTTCAGAACATCAAAAGGTTAGTCTTGTTGTTTACCGTTTTGAAGGTGAAGCTGATCAGTGGTGGTCGATGGTGGAAAATATAAGGGATAGTGATGAGATTAAGGATCTTCACTGGGACGAATTCAAAGGTATGTTTCTTGAGAAATATTTTCCTAAGGTGGTTCATCTTAGGATGGAAAAACAGTTCCTATAATTGAGGCAGGAGGATGATTCAGTGGCTGCTTATGAAGAAAAGTTCACTCGATTGGCAAAGTATGCTCCAAACTTCATACGAGATCTTGATAGTAAAATAAACCGTTGTTACTCAAGGTTAAGGCCAAAGTATCGAAGGGCTTTAGCATCTCGTGAGTTCAAAAGTTATGAATAACTTGTTCGATGTGCGGAGAAGGTGGAAATGGAGTTTGCCGATGATCAGGTGTCCTATGACAAACAACATAATAAGAGGTCTAGTTGGCAGGCAAATGGGAAGAATTCATCAAAGAAGCAAGGAGGTAAGAAAACCAAATATCCATCCTATGAGAAGTGTGGTAAAATGCATCCTGGAGAATGTTTATCCAAGTCTGGTAAGTGATTTCGGTGTGGTAAGTCTGTTCATATTGCTCGTAACTGTAAGGAAGATGATCAAGCAGGAAATGAAAAGCCAATGGTAAGATGTTTTAAGTGTAATGAAATGGGTCATTATGCAAACGAGTGTCCAACGAAGAACTCAACTGGGGGAATGCAGCCAGACTACAAGCAGAAAGGGGTGGTGAAATCCTTTGCAACAACTTCAGCAGATGTTGGGCCATCGAATGAAGTGGTATCAGCTCCAGGGAGCTCAGTATTTTTCGAAGATTGACTTGAGGTCTTGGTACCATCAGTTGAAAGTAAAAGAAGCAGACGTTCCGAAGACTGCGTTCCGTACTAGATATGGCCATTATGAATTTGTAGTTATGCCTTTTGGGTTAACCAATACACCTGTTGTATTCATGGACCTTATAAATAAAATTTTCCATGAGTTCTTGGATAAGTTTGTGTTTGTGTTTTGAGGTTTGGGAAGAGGTTATGTGTGCCTTCTGATTCACAGTTGAAGAATGAGTTGTTATGTGAGGATCATAGTTCCCCGTTTTCAGTTCATCCTGGAAGTACTAAGATGTACAGAGATCTGCGGGAGTATTACTGGTGGGATGGAATGAAAAGAGACATTGCTGATTTTACTGTGAAGTGTTTGACATGTCAATAGGTTAAAGCAGAGCGGCAGTTACCGAAAGGGATGCTTCAGCCTTTACCAGTGCCAGAGTGGAAATGGGAAAACATATCCATGGACTTTGTTGTGGGATTACCAAGTACATCTCGAGGTAATAATGCAATCTCGGTTATTGTTGATCACTTGACCAAATTTGCTCATTTCCTTGCTATACGAGATACTTTCTCTCTTGATCAACTTTCCCGTTTGTATCTTAAAGAAATAGTCAGGTTACATGGAGTTCCTCTCTCCATTGTATCGGATCGTGATCCCAGGTTTACTTTTATCTTTTGGAAAGGCCTTCAGAAGTCGTTGGGTATTGAATTAAATTTTAGTACAGCTTTTCATCCTCAATCAGATGGGCAGTCAGAACGAACAATTCAGACATTGGAGGATATGCTACGAGCTTGTTCGATGGATTATCAGGGAATTTGGGACCAACATCTTTCTTTGGTTGAATTTTCATATAATAACAGTTTTCATTCCAGTATACAGATGGCACCATTTTGGGCATTATATGGGAAGCGGTGTCGAACTCCAGCTTTCTGGGATGAAGTGGGTGAAAGGAAGTTGATGGGACCAGAATTGGTAGAAGAGATGGCAGAAAAAGTTTAGCTGATTCAGAAACACATGAGAACAGCTCAGAGCAGGCAGAAGAGTTATGTGGATAACCGGAGGAAGGATCTATCTTTCGAGGTAGGTGATCATGTTTTTCTCAAGGTTTCTCCTTGGAAAAGTGTGATGAGATTTGGTAAGAAAGGAAAGCTGAGTCCAACGTTTATTGGACCATACGAAATTCTAGAGAGAGTTGGATCAGTTGCATACCGAGTGGCTTTACCTCTGAGTTTATCTCAGGTACACAATGTTTTTCACGTTTCGATGTTGAGAAAGTATTTTCCAGATCCATCTCATGTTTTGAGTCCAGAGGTAGTTCAGCTGGAAGAGAACCTATCTTATTAGGAACAACCGGTCCAGATTCTTGACCACAGGGAGCAAGTGTTACGGAATAAGGTGATTCACCAGGTAAAGGTTTTGTGGAAAAACCACACGATTGAAGAGGCAACATGGGAATCTGAAAATGCAATGAGGGATAAGTACCCCCATTTATTCGATAAGTAAATAAATTGCAGGGACACAATTTTCTAAAGGGGGGAAGGATGTAACATCCCAAGTAAGTAATGAATAATAGATATTTTTATCTATGTCTATTAATGATTAAGATAGTGTTTTAGAGGCTTAAAATGAAAATAAATCCAATCTTAAGCATGGAATACACTAATATTCTTAAAAGATTGTTTTACTGCCTTATGATGGAAAACCCTTTTTAAATCTATCTTTTGACAATTTTATAAACTATGTTTTTCAAAATAAACTTATTATTTATGATTGGGACATAAAAATTTACTTTGTGTGAATTTTTGGTATTTTTCTGACAATGTTCATTTTTTAACAAATAGTGAAAAATACTGCATTTTACATCAAAACTGCTTTTTAATCTAATTTATTTATATGATTAGATTATCTTTTTAATTGGTCTTAATGTGTAATATGAATATATTTTTACCATTTAATCCAATGGTGGTCATTGGAATCAATTTCACTTTGAAATTGAACTTAAACTAGTGTCAATCTTTTGATACTTATTGTTTCATAAAAACACGTTATTTGCTCTAACAGCGGGAATTAATTATTAAATTAATTAATGTGACTTATATGTATTTAATTTTGTAAAATAGACTTCATTTTTGAATTCGGAATATCAAATATAGCATAGGGTGAATTTTTGGAAATTTCCTGAACAACTTCAATTTTTGATTAATAGTGAAACCACTAAGTGGTAGTTAAAGAAACTGATTTTTCTTTTAAATGAAACTTTGCCACTTTTGTGTTTTGAATTTCAAAAATCCGACATACATGGTTGTCATTAAGAAGTAAAATTTGGTTCAATGGGATTAAAATAATTTTTTGGTGAATAGTAACTTATTAAGTTTTTAATCGCGATTAGTGGTAATTAGGGTAGTTTAAGGTATAAATAATGCTTTAATAATATGAAATGACTTAGACACATGTCCTACCCTTATTGTTTGTGTCATGGTAGACCACAAAAAGCCATGGGACAACTTGGGGACCCCATGGAGACACTTTGGTTGGGAAATGACATAAATAACTTTTTATTTAATGTAAAAGTAAAAATGACACAAACATAATATGTTTTACGAAAACAATTTTTACATGGGGTTATAAAGATCTTATTTTTGATTATAAATAGTCATTGTAAATATAGAAAGATTTCCTACATCATAGTATTTTTTTTATAATTTTTATACATTAAATAAATTAAATTATTTATGACATAATAATGATGCAGCGATGACATCATTATTTGACGATTTAAATAAAATGGAAAGATAATGTAAAATCAATGAACTAAACATGTCCAAAACCAATTGGATGAGTGGATTTATAACCATTATCACCTTATCCACGAATTATATCAATGTGGGGCCTTTTAAAACCGAAACACATTTTCAAATAAAGTAATATTTCTTTACTTTCCAAAAGTGCCCCTCCTCTCCTCTTATAAAAGGCCCCCACCTCTACCTCATTTCACACACTCCTCAAGCCTTTGGCTCGGCCAACCCCTACCCATTTACTATATCCACATCCCTATCCTCATCCTAGAAGATTCCCTTTGGGCAGAATCCTTTAAAAGGAAGCCTTCAGGCTCAAATCAAAAAGAGTTACACTTTTAAAGGTAATTCATTCTCTCATGTTCATTTGTTTTAATTTGTTTCTCCAACCCCCTAAACTCTTTTTATTTACTTCTTTTGTTACAACACCAGTATCTTAAATATAATAGGATGTTTTTATAAGATTTATTTGAGATACACTCTCACAAAACTACATCAAATGGTTAAAGAACATACGGTTTTTGTGGATGGAGAAATTCTGACTCCCGAAACGATGATTGTTCAATACTCATTTAACACATTCAAAGGTGGCCATTATGATTTCACTATTTTTATATATGATATATAATATGTTTTTTTTTTCTTTAAGCATCTGTATTTTTCATTTTGGGCATACCTTTATGGTTTCCATTATGGGTAAACACGATATCTTCATTTTAGGAAGTGCGGACTACCGCCCCCTTAAAGTTATTTGATTCGTTAATACCATATGTGGGATGTGTAAAGGATAAAGTTAATGATATTATATATGTTATTATACTGGAATTATAATATACTCTTATATAATTATGATTCCATTCCAAAAAATACGGAATAAGAAATGGAAGTAGCGTTCATGCGTACGTACGGCTTACCGTCTCCATGAACGGTGCATTTCATTTCTTACCTCTAAATGTGATGTTATATTTTAAATACATGTATATGATGAATATATATGATATATATGTTATCCAAATCATTAATATCATTCTGGATATAATGAATCTTTGACTAAATTAACAACATGTAAGTGTAAGAAGTCTATTTTTGACTTAAGAACCAAATACCGACAAAATGAACATTATTAACTTAAATGATTACATGATGTTCATAACATGGTATAAAAGGAATAATGAACTTGAAAAAAGTTCATAAGCAAGTAGAGATTAACTCAAGTTTATTATTCAGGACATTAAAGAACGATCGAGTCAAGTCGGACCCGAGGTATGGGACTTCGTCTCAATCTCCTTTCATTGAGGCATATTTCGTTTTATACATAACTTTCTTTTATACGGTGTATAAACCCCTTTGACTTTTAATTTTATACAAAATGAATCTTTTTCTATGAAGCGTTTTACAAAACGACAAAAAGTAATGTTTCTTTTAACGTACGCGGCGACAACGACCTTTTTCGCCACCGCGAGTATTATTTGGTCTTTGGCTTTCTCAACAAGCCGTAATGTTTTTAGAATAAAATAAATACCATATACTCTTTTATGTATTTTGGTATTGAAAATGGTTTTGAAAAAGGATTCTATTATGTCAATATATTTATGATATATTGTGATTGAAATGTGGAAATGTTATCTTTCCTTTCTATTGGTTTTATGTTTTATGATTTTATATTGGTACTTGGACATTTTAACGGGTGGTTACGTTATAAACCATATGACGGGTGGTGCCGTGAATACCAGGACGGGTGGTTACGTTATAACCTCCAATGCATTGGGTACGGAAGTCGGCCGTATGGCTATTCCATTAAGTATGTATGGAAATTGGCCGTATGGCTATTCCATTAAGTGATATGTGTGGAAGTCGACCGTATGGTTATTCCACTTAAGTATGTTTATGTCCCAAGTTACCTTTATATATGTTATGTGTTATTTTTATGGATTTTATGGTAATCCTTTGGTTAAAAAAAGGTAAGTAATGATACTTTATTCAGTGAAGAGTTTTTACTACTTCATGAAGGTGAAGGTATTACTTTGATAGAGTATATATGGTTTATTTGATGTTTGAAAAACTAACAGTTTTCATTCTTTCTGTATCCCTTACTGAGCTTTTTATGCTCATCCCAAGTTTTTTTGAAATGTTTTTCACAGGTCAAGGGAAAGGTACATGATATGATGATAGTGTCAAGGAAGTTTCAAGAAAGAATCCATGTTTATTTTAAATATGTTTCCATTGATGGGAATGAAGAATACTATCATTATGTAACAACTTTGTTTATATGTGGAATGTAATGCATGTTTTATGATCTAATTCTCTAAAACTCTAAACCTGAAAATATCCTCAACGTGTAATCTTGTGATAACTCAAGATTATGTAAGGTTTAAGGACAGGGCCTTATACAATGAGTGGTAAGTATTATCACGCCAGACATGTGCAATACTAGTGAGCTGATTCGCAGGCACATTACCTCTCTCAATCAAGAATTCAAGGATTTAGGAAATGAATTAGTTTCTCTATCAAGAGAATATAGATCAACCATCACAAGTATGATGGTTTTTCTTAGAAATTTGATAGAACATATGAAGAAGTCAGATTTGAGAAAGCTGAAGGATGAGATAACTCAGGTTGTTGCTCAAGATTATCCTCCAAAGTGACCACGATTATTGGTCATGAGATCATTGCCTTAAAATATGTTCTAAAATAAGAGTTAGTAGCACTTGGACAGATATAGGATTTGGAATCGTTGAAAAATATGAAAGAAAACAATGATCATTTTCACACGATGGTGATGTTTTATTCGGATGATGCTACTCAGGCTCAGAAAGTGATCAAAGAAAAGGTGGGTCACTATTTCTTTAAAATCTATACCAATCATGAGTTGAACCATTAGTTTAAATTCTTGGAAAAAAATTTGAGGCTTCCTCCAATCACTCAAGACATTGAAGCTCAGGTACACTAGTTGAAATATTACCATCCTACTCTAGAGAGCTTCGTGCAGAACAAAGATGATTTTGAGAAGGCCATAAAATATGGTGGTGAAGTAGTTCAAGATTTTATTATTCTGATCAAACCCTATCTTCATGTGCAACCTAAGGAAATTATTTTTCCTACTGCTGAGCCTCTCTTCCCATACAATGTTTCTCCTGTTCAGTTATCAGTTTCTCAGGCTCTCTCCAAGATTCCGCCAGTCATTCAGTATCCTCCTTTAACAAGATTTTCTAGTCTGTGAAAAGTCCCTTTAGCACCCACTCTGCTTCCCGCCAGAGCTATCCTGCCTCCTCTCTCCATCTGGCCATATCAACCTTCCACCAAGCCACCCTATGGACCATCCATTCCTTCATCTTCAAAAGGAAAAGCTCCTCTGCATCCCAAGAAGTAGCCATGCCTATCATTTTTTATAGGGTGTCTTTTATGTGTTTTATTTTCTTGTACCATTTTCAATGGTTATTTTAATGGACCTTTCTTGTTTTTTCTAATACCAAAGGGGGAGAAATGATGATGGATTAAGTGATGACTACTCTTCTATATGAATATATAGATAAAGTGAAAAAAATAATATATATATATATATATATATAAAGGGGGAGCAATGACTACTTATATAAATGAATAGATGATGCTAAGTTGATATACCCTCACTTTGTTCATGATCTGGTGTATTCTCTGATGATCTGTTTATCGTTGGTTATATATTTTGTTAACATAGGGGGAGAATACTGAATGTTATATCCTCTCATCTCTCTTCATTTATGACACAAATTTGTGATTATCAAAAAGGGGGAGATTATTGGACCATATGTGAGATGGTTATTTTAATATCAGAAATCTTTTCTAAATGCGTTTATATATATTCAGTCATGTATACATATGTTTATATATGATTATTTATGATTTTATATTGACCATGAAGTGTTATGGTTTGAACAGACACTTGGTGCGTATTCCTTGTTTTTGACTCACCATTAGTTATTTTCTTAAGTCACCGTAGTTAAAACTGATGAAAAATGGTCGAACCGATGACAACAATCAAACTGATGAAAATATTCACAATGATTAGAATGGTCACACTGATGAGAATTTTCACCCCGATGAAGAACGGTTGCAACGATGACAACGCTCACAACGATGACAACGGTCGCACCGAAGACAACGGTCGCACCGATGACAACGGTCACACTAATGATTATGGTCAAATGCGATGCAGATCAAATGAACAACCAAAAGCGATGCTGATCAAATGAACTACAGAAAGCGATGCTGATCAAATAAACAACCAAACCCGATGCTGATCAAATGACATACCAAAACCGATGCTGATCAAATGACCTACCGAAACAGATGCTGATCAAATGACCTACCAAAACTGATGCTGATTAAATGACCTACCGAAGCCGATTCTGATAATGACATACTGATACTGATGCAAATTAAAAATTCCTTACCGATCTCATGACTCACCGATATTCATGAAAACCGTTTGAACCTTCTTCTAACCCTTTTAATTCCAACAGTCATATTTTCTTAGTTAAATTCACCTGCTATTAATTAATGTTGGTTATTGGTTGTCAGGAAACCATACCTTGTACCTGTAAAAAATTAATCATTCTTTCTTCCAGATCTCATGGAATAAAAAAGAAGATCTATAGTAAAAAAGTAAAATTGGGAGATCTGAATGAAAAGAGAACAACACACAAGAGAAGGTGCACGTTTATGAAGTCCCATCGAACATAAGAAAAACATTAAGAACACCTGTAAAACCAAAGAGCCTAAATCAGATCATTCACCTAGAACAAACACAAAGATAAGTAGTTGTGACTTACTGAAAATCATATGCCCATTTCTGAATACTTGAAGCTGAGAAGAACAATGAGACTCTGTTTTGATTCATCCTTACCAAAAAGGACTAGATTCCATATGAAACATCAAAACAAGTCCAGAGCATATATTCATTCACACAAAGCATTCTAAACTCTATTATTTCCTCTGTTGTATAACTTTTGTTAAAATTTTTATTTGTGTGTTTGTACATATATCTACTCTAGATACACACTATCTCCTGAGCTAAACTGGAGGATATTAAATCCTCACACCAATCATTCCACACCTTCTTGTATCGCATTGTGAGTTGTGGAAGAGGTCAACTGTGACCTGGAAAACTTGAGAGTTGTTGCTATTTTTCTCCCACGTAGAACTATGGAAGAGGACTTAGGACCTAAATAGCCTCTGTACTATTGTTGTCCCCAATCTAGGCTGTGGATCAAATTTATATCAATTGTTTGAGAGGACTAAGTATCGGCATGAGACTAATTCTCTTTGGTATATCTTATATACATATTAGATTATGTTTAAAGTATATTATATATTTTTTATTCTACTATTATTTACTTTGAAATAAAAATCTATTTTAAAGTTTCTCAGATAGTTAAATTAGCAAGTGTTTGTAACTTTTTAAAATCTGTAGATTAGTTTCAAAAGATAATTTAATCCTATGATTAAATTATCTGAGACCTAATCAATCTTTTGAGAATCTAATTGAACCTTTACATTTTTACAAATTCAATAAAGTTTGACTTGTTTCTAAATTGGGGTATTTTAATAGAAATATTTTAACAGAAATTTTTAATTGGAAGTCAATTCACACACCTCTTGAGTATCCACTCTGAAAAACATATCTAAAAATATATATTGTACCCTTTTTCAGAATTATTTTTAAAAATCTATTTCTAATAATTTGAATCTATATTTGAGAAAATATATTACATTTATTAAATGATCAATTCAAAAAAAATATTTAATGGAATTTTTCATAATTTTATAAAATTATTATTATTTTGATGAATTGTGAAAAATACTTGTTTTTATTATGAATTTTCATTTAATTTAAAGATTTTAAAAAGGATAAAATTGTTTTATAATGTTTTTTAAAGAAAAATAAGTTCAATTATATATCTATTAATTTAATATATGTAATATGAATTATTTTAAAATTAAATTTTGAAATCAATACATTGTAATATTTTGACCAATTTTCAATCAAAAAAACTATTTCTCATAGCATATGAAGGATTGATTTTAAATTAAAAAATTTCAATTCTATGAATGAAATTGGGAAAATAATTTCCATATTGTAAATAGAATAATTTAAATTATCAAATATATTAAACATAATATTTATTAATAATTAATCAAGAAAAATAATAATTATTTACCATTGTTTTGGTAATAATTGTTTTATCGAGGTGTTAAATTATGAAGATAAGGGTTAAAATGACTATAAAAATAATTAATATACAAAAGGATGTCCATATTTTAGTATTATCATTCCCAATTTCGATTCCTTGTCCATTTGGATGCATTTGGATTGGGATTGATATATATTTTTGGATTATTTTTAAATATTTCCATATAGTTTTCAATTTGGTTCCATTCCCCAACATATTAAAGGATACCATTACACATAAATCATTCACTCCCCTCATTAAATATATTTCTATAAAAAACATGTCCAAATCCCTACCCTAAATACTTATCCATTTATAGATCTTATGGACCTCCCAAATGTTCAAAACAGTGGTTCTTAATAAGAGATCAGAAGGAGGTTCTTCTAAGAGAAGGCAATTGTCTCCACTAAGCTCCATATTTTTAATTATTTTTTTTATACATTATATATTTTATTAACACATAATATATAATAAAAATATTACCTCATATATTGATATGTTATTATTGTAATTTAATAATCTATATATGTCTCCATATCTATTAAATAGAAAACGAAACCATCGATCCTGTGTATAACAGAATACCTCAAAAAGTATTGATTTTATTCATTTCCCTTCACAGCCTCTATAGGATGGAATTAATGATGTATTTATTGTCTATATATGAAATTTATGATAGTATTATGATTTACAAATAATGATATCACATGTTCCTTCTCACATGATATTAAATGGGAATATGATAATGTCATTCATGTGTACAACAGACTATTACCTCACAATTTGATGTGATTCGTTCATACTTAACATGAAATGAAATAATAATTTGGTTTATGATCTTATGTAATATCTATAAAATAAAAATTATTTTTATGGAAATATATAATTTTTCATTATTTCTTTCAAATCATTTAGAAAATTGAAACAAGGTTCATGCGTACGTACGTCCAACCATCTCTATGAAAAGTGTATTTCATTATAAATATTCAAATATTAAGGATTAATATAAATACATATGTACAAAAAATAAATGATATTATTATAAATTTTTAAATCATATAATTGATTATATATAATTAGAAACACTGTATTAATTATCATTATTAACAAAGAGTGTCAAAATAGAAAAATTTATTCATGGTATCATGTTTAAGTAGATGTGAGAAGAATCCATGAGAATTATGGAGATATGAATCAAATGATTTCATAAATGGAATCACAATCATAATCCTCTAGATAAAAAATTCTATTATAGCAATAAACTCATACCACATTGTTGAATTTGAATCATAAAACCAATAAAGGAATAATATTAAATGAAACATATAATATCACGAGGATGAAAACATTAATGATAATACTTGTAAAATGGTATGTTTATACACCTTCTAAATGAATATAGGTTTATAACATAATTTAATTCTAATGGATGGAAAACTAAGACAAAAATTCACTTACCTCTTTGGTAACATTATAAATGTAATCCTCAAGAAAGAGTAATAAAAAATAGATATGAAAATCTAAATAATTTTATATATAATAATACTAAAATATATATATGGTATGTATACACACCACATATATGAAATAGGTTGCGAATGTGGATTTTGTGAGATGGAAAATAAAGGTGACAAGAAAATACCTTACTGTTTGAGTAACCATTGAATCATGAGATCCATGGAAGAATAATATCAATTTAAAATTTTAATATCATGAAATAAATTAAATTAATTATATAAAATTTCATAGGGGGGATTTATAAACACCACAAAAAATAACTGAGTGTTGAATATAACTTAAGTCTCACAGAAAAAACAAAGACTAGAAATACCCTTACCTTAAGCCCTGAATCACATCATACTCATTTATAACTCATCTATAGTAAATATAATTTAATTATAAATATATAATTTAACCATATTAATATTTATAATACCATATATTTTGTAATTATGAATTTATATTACTCATGTATTAACATTTCGATGTTAAATTTACTTTTTAAATAATGAATGTTTTATTTTTTGTATATATTTTGATTTGTTATATTTTTAGTCATATCAATTTAATCAATATTTAAAAATATATAAAAAGATAAAAATAATTTAATTATAAAAAAAATTCAGTAATTTTTTTTATAATAATCTATAATGGTAGAAATAGAAATTAAGATACACCATTTAATGAGACTGTAGACCGTATATACTTATCAACACCAATTTCTTTTTCTTATCATATTTAATAAATGAAAATTATATGGTATATTTCCCATGAAGAAACATTTTTATTTCATATATATAACCTATTATTTTTATAAATAATATTTTTACATCCTATGTAAATAATTAATGAATCTCATCGATTCATAAGGCAGTAGTTTTTCATACACTAGAATTGGGCTATCGTATTCCCACAAAATGTGAAGCATGATAGTAAGTGTGATATAAAAATCACTGAATCATACCAAAATCATAAAAATAATTCATAAAATATAAACATGAAAAATTTATTTACCTTGACATTTATTAATGGTATAACTAATAGAATCGGTTCACATTGCAGTAGTCTGCTGTACACATCAACGATGATTGCATATCCCTTTTGAGTGAAGTGTGTGAAGTTTTTTTGAGTCATTTATTATAAAAAATATAAAAATATATTTAAGTGAATAATTTTCTTTTATAATAATTATAGAAAAATAATTTAAGGTTTCTAGAAAAAATAAAACAAATACGTTCCTTGAAGAACATTACCTCTTCTTCCTGTATCTCTTTTTGTTTTGCAGCAAAGAAATTCATTGGTTGTATTTTCGCACAAAGAAAGGATTATTTTATTAAGGGAGTTATGTGAATAAGTGATTTGGCCATGTTTTTTCTAAATTATATAGTATTTACTATGTAAATAGTGGAGAATAAGTGGGGTCCTTTATAAGTGGGGTAGAGGAATCACATGGAATATTTGAAATGATTATTAGGTGTATATACATTTTTAACAATCCAAATGATTACATAATGAAAAAACATATTTAAATTAATTTTTTTGGTATAAATATTTCAATAAAATATTTTTTCAAATGTTTCTAGTTAATTTACCCTTATGTTTGATGTTTATTCCCCTGGTATTCTTGTTTTATTCTTAATCTATGTGATTAATTTTAACAATTTTCACAAATAGTTTGGGACAAAAATAATGTTGTCCTTTTTAGATGTTACAAATTATTATGATTATAAATATTGAATAAAATTTTCAAAATTCTAAAGACATATGATACCTAAAATAATTTAGAATTTAATTCCACAGATTTTATGTGACAATAGGTTTTTAAAGGGAAATTATGAAGAAGATTGAAATGTTTTTAAATAAAATTTAAATGTCAAATTTATTCCAATGACCAAAATTGGAATAATAGATATATAGTTGAACCATATATATTTTATAAACAAATTAAAATATTATTTAACTCTATAAATAATCCAATCAATAAAGTATCCTCTCATTTAATTTTTGGACATTTTACTATTAATGATAAAAATGAATCATCCTAAAAAATTACAAAAATTAATCCTATAAAAATTTTAAATTTCTAATATCAAAAATTTATAATATTTTTTCTAAAAGAATTTAAAATATTGACATTTTTTTAAATTTTTTCACTATAAAAAGGAGTTAAAACCATATTCTAAAAAATTAATACATTATTTATACCTAAAATTGTATTAATTATTATCTCTTATATATGAAACACATATGATGATTGCCAAATAGTTGATTTAATATATAATATTTAATATTTAATAAAAAATCATTCTATAGTGGATTTTTAATTTGTGGATATAATAAATGTGAGTGAATATAAAAATATTTTTTCAGAAAAGCGGTTTTATATATTTTAAAATGATATATAATTTAATTTCTAATTAATTTTTCACAAATAATTAATTTTATAAAAAATCATAAACAAATTTTTTATAATTTTTTTAATCCATTTCGTATCGTCCATGATAATTGTAATGTGAGAATTATAATAAAATTTTTATAATATGATGAATTTTTTTTAAAAAATTATTGTGTGTAACAATATCTAATATTAGTTTTGACTATAACACAATCTAAAAACTTTGTTACATGTAACACAAGACAAACATATTATTGTTTAAGATGAATGATAAATTCATCGTTGCACATAGAAAAATATTGACATTGTTTTGTATATAAAAAATGATTAACATGGTGTACCATGTAATGAAATCTATGAGAGAATTTTAATTTATTCTAAAAAAATTATTTCAAAAATACTAGGGTTGTTACATGTCTAATGCACCCTATGTAATAATGGATCATTTTAACTAGTTTTCCATTAATATATATATTAATTTCTGTATGTTATTTTTGATGATATATTGGTATATTCTAAAATTCATGAGGACTATAAGATAAACATAATGATTGATTTTGAAGCCATAATATTAACAATTATTTTTGAAAAATTTAATAATTAAAAATTATGGTTGAAAGAAATTTCATTTTTAGGGTTTGATGTTTCTAAATATCGAATAAATGATTACCCCATTAATAAAGATTTTTTTTTAATAATGCAGAAGACCAAAAAAATTCATATAAGTTAATTTTTTATGGATTAATTAGTTACTAGTATCTATTTATAGAAAACTAATATCAGTTACCAAGCCCAGTAAATATGTTAACTTGAATAAGAGTTAAATTTATTTTGATGAAATAATATTTTGATTTATTCCAAAAACATTAATGAAAGGTTTTTAATTAAACAATTTGTCCCTAGCCTCTATAAATGAATTTTTTTATTAACTTTGATTCCACATATAGGGGACTTTATTGTGTTCTAATATAGAAGAATCTGGTTTTTATTTATACTTCACATCAATTGAAACAATAATAGTTAAATTATCCTAAAACATATTAGTAATCATATAATGTGGATTTCTCATTCAAAATATATATTAGTCACATATATATATAGTAAAATATTAATTATATATGGATAATATATTTTTAAAAAATATATTCACTGAAAATAGTTTAACATGAGACATAGGATATGATAATTAAATTTCAACCATGATACATTTAGAATATAACCATTTTTCTAATGATTTGAGGAATTTTGGTCTGTAGAGGAACATTAACTTTTTTTTTTCAAGTGTATGTAGAATATTCTATATCAAAAATAATTAATCATGCTTATATAGAGGATACTTTTCTATAGAAAATGTTTGAAACTATCTAGAAGTATATGTTTATTGAGTTAAATATTGATGAAAAAGGTTGTATCAGTTGTGAAAACTGATTAATCATGGCTTATGATTCCCAATTGAAGAGGTAATTATTCATTGAAACTCATAGTTCTCCATTTTCCAATCATCCAATAAACAATATGGAATAAATAGTTTTTCAAGAGTATTACTGGTAGGATGGAATATATAGAAATATTATTTATTTCAATATGAAATGTTTTATTCGTCATATTGTTAAAGCATTATGATAATTATAAGTTAGTTATTCATCCATTTATAGTGTCAGATTGGATCTGGAAAAAAATATTCAACGATTTCATGGTGGTATTTAAAAATACATATAAAAATAATAATTTGATTTGGGCTATTTTTAATTGAATAACTAAATATACTAATTTCCATTCAATTCATGATAATATGTATTTATATTGAATTTTTGATCTATTCATCAAGGATATATTCAGATCACATAGAGTTCCTCTCTCTATTTAATCTAACAATGATCATAGGTTTACTTTTAATTTTTTTAAAGGACTTTATAAGTTATTGGTTAATAGGTTATATATTGTTATCTATTTTCATTCGCAATATGATGAATAGTAAAATTTAATGGTTCAAACCTTGAAATACATGATTTTTGATTTATCAATGAGTTATTTGGGATACTGAGATTAAAAAAATTATTATTAAAATTTTCTTATAAAAATAATTGTAATTCAAGTATATAGATGTCAACTCTTGAGGCATTATATAGAGGGTAGTTTAAGAATCCATATTGCTAGGATGAAGTAAGTTAAAGGAATACGATTGGACCAGAGTTGTTAAAACAAATGGTTGGTAAGGGGAAGGGGATTCAACAATATATGGATAAGGCTCATTTTAGTTAGAATAGTTTAGTAGATAATTATTATATAGATCGTTCATTCACATTAGGTGAACATGTTTTTATTGAATAATCTTAATTTAAAAGTGTTATGAATTTTGAAAAAAAAAGAGAGTTCCAAATATTCACTTAATTAGAAATTATTAAATACTTTAAAATTTTGAATAACTATTCTATCAATTGTCCTTGTATTTTATTTTATCTTAAATACATTAATTATTTTCATTTCAATACTATGAAAATTATGCATGATTCATATCAGGTTTTTTGACCATAAAATATTTTTGTTAGAAGAAAAAATTTCTTCTATGAAACAAGATTTAGAGAGTATTGAACAAAAAGAACAAGTATTTTAGAAGAAAGTAATTCATCAATTTATTTTTTTACGTAAAAACTAGATGATTGATAACGAAACAAGAGAATTAGAACAATGATGGAAAAATACCCCCAATTGTTAAAATTATGAACAAAATTACTATGAAACAATTTAAAAATAAGGGACAGAATTTAATAACCAAGGTAAATTTATCAATCAACTACATTCTTTAATAGTATTCTATAATTATATTTTATATTTTTATATTAATTATAATAATATTAATAATTTGTTCAACAAAAAAGGAAATATTTTTCTCCGTATTAAGCTATATTTATTTGGAGGTTTTACATAGAAGATTAATTTCTCAATTTTAAAAATTTAATTTTTCAAAATTATTTTCATTTCTGAAATTAGAATTTAAAAATAATCCTTAAGATGATTTTTTATATGTTTTAAAACAATGATTTTTGAATGAATAAAAAAATACTGATTTTTTCAAACAAACATTATTTTTCATTAAAATATTTACTTTTAAAATTCATATTTATATTAAATAATCATAATTATACATTGACTAGAAAATTATTATTAATTATATAAGAATAATAATTATGTACTATTTTGGGTATAATTTCATTTTTGGTCTTAGAAACAAATTTTTCTAAAAAAACATTTTTCATCCTGTTCTACATTAAAATTTTTAATTAATTTATGGAACATTTAAAAATATATATATATAATTAATTTCATATTTAAAATTAGTAGTTATTTATTTTATAAATATTCCCCTTTTATTTTTCTTACATTATAAATAGTAACCATAGTTAATATTTCTCACATCGGTATGGGTAAATCGGCTATTTATGGTAGAAAATAATGTGATAAAGCCTAAAACACTCCCTATCAATTTTCATTATTATTATTATATAAGTTTATTTCAATCATTATTGTCCAATATTCATAAAATTGGGGAATTTGTTTCATCTTTCCATTTATTGTAACATTAATATTTTTTTGGGTTAATTTAATGTAAACAATGACACTCTATTTATTTCAACATATATAATATTTTTTTATAAAGATAAAAACAAAAAATATTTATTTAGAAATAGTTATTTTAAGGATAAATAATTTTTAATATCTTAATATATAATAACATTTTAGGGATGAAATAATTACCTAAAACTCTTACACAAAAACGAAAAAGTATCCATGTAAGATATAGAAATTTTAAATAAATAATTAGATAAAAATAAAAAATATTACTATTTGTGATACTTTTTGTGTCCCATAAACATTATATATCAAAATAACATAGTATGGATGACTTAATTGATTATATTTTAATTATTTTTGTTTCATTTTGTTTTCAATGTTAAATAAAACTCAAAGCCCCAAAAATTACATTAATTATATTTTATAGTTAATCATATTTGATTAAATAATTAAGAATTTATAAAAATTAAATCATTGGCCAATTTAATAAGATATGATTGTAAAAATAAAACATGGTCAATTTATAGGCCATTTTTACTATTATAGTAACATTATTAACTCGTAAAGAGAAAAACAATTATATCACTATAATTTTCCAAAGTGTTAGTGAGGGTTAAAATAAAGAGATAATGGTAAACATATAATGTAAACTTGTAAAAACAATTGGTTGAGGGAAGGTAGAATGATCGTCAAATTATATTTTTATTTTATCAATTAATATCTATTTTCTAAAATATATTAATTTATATTAATTTAATACTATAATTTTTTTCAATATCTTACTTCAAACACAACACCAAATTTTAATGAACCACACAATATTATTAATAATATTATTTAAAAATTCATGTTATAACATAAATGTTAAACATGGATGTATGTATATGAATAATAAAATTTTAAAATTAGTTATAATGGATTTATATAAAAAAAATATGTTTATAAAAATGAATATAAATTTTACAAAATACATTACATAAATCGAATAAAATATTTCACAAAACATATTTTTATTTATTCTTGTGTACAAATAATAAATCTAATTTAATAAACATTTAGAATAATTATTTGAAAAATAATATTTAATTTTTTAATAATAATTTATTAATTATGTTATAATGAATTATTTAAATTTTATGATGAGATAAAATTTTCGATGAATAATGATACATTCTGATTTTCATTAAAAATATCCAATTCATTTAAATCGATAAAAAAGTACAGAGCTTGTACAAAAGTGGTAAAGGCTCTTACTTGGAAACTAAATATTCATGATTGAAATCGGTCTTTTACCAACTATTGTGTAACTTTAACAGCAGTGCAGTGGAGTATTATAGCATTATTGTAGCAGTGGTGAAACTGTAGCGGTAGTGACACTGTAGTGGAAGATGCACTATAGTAGGAAATATAGTAGTAATGGTACTATAGAAGGCAATGAAGTAACTCAGCTACTATAAGTATACAATTCACCAGAGGACTCTTTAGCAACAAATTGGATTTCATACCCCTTGGCCTTCGGGCTATGTAAGGGGTCTCCCTCTACCTAGCCAAAAGTGGTCATTTCTATGAATTATTAATAAAAATGAGGCTTTGAACCCATCTTTTTAAAAGACATTAAATCATTTAAGAACATATATTTAATAAAAAAAAATTAAATACTAAATTCCTTTCAGTTATATATTTAGTAATCCAATAGGGCAATTTTATAATTTTTATATTTAGTTTTTATAATAATATTTGATAAACTTATTAAACATTTACATTTGGAAAACTAATTTATTATTTGATTTATTACTACAAAAATATGATTTTAATTCATAAAAATGGATTCAATGTTTAGAAAAATAATTATTAACATTATATAATAAATTCAATTTAATTTTTTACCACAATAAGTAGCAAAAGAATTATAATTGATTACCACGGTTAAAGTGGGAACATGTATACCGAGGGATGAGTTAAAATAATAAGGATTAAAATGACCTAAATTTTTATTCAATTTTTATTTTATATTAATATTTAGACTTTTTCATTTCTGTTAACATTAATGATCCATTTTTTAGCCTTTTGTAATGAGAACAATTTGTTTACAACTTCTCCATTCCTAATGTTCCATGAGTGTCCTCTCCCCCACGTATAAAAGGACACCCCTCCTATATCCTAATCAAATTTTAAAAAAATAATGGTTTACAAAATAACTAAATAAATTCATTACTTATTTGACAACCAACATCATAGTTTCCAAGGTTCGACTTGATGTTGTCTGAAAAAGAGGTATCATTCCCATTCGAGAGTTTTATTTTATTTCTTATTTCACCTATGTGAATTCAACTTAAACCATGAATATATAATAAAAGAATTATATTCCATTATAAAAGATTTTATTTTGTAAATTTCATGACCTATATCCATATCTTGATCCCTTAAATGTTAAATAATAATGTTTCTCATGTGTACAGTAGACTATTGTATGGGAAACTGATGTTACACATTTTCCATCAACACCTATCACAATTAGGTATGATAATGGAGATAATGTGTCTATATATATATATATATATATTATTTTTTAACAGAATTATACTTCTCTAAATATTATATTACTTATTCATTTTTTACATTCCATTCTGTGAGGGAATCAATAATGTCGATCAGGTGTACGATAGGCAACTACCTCATATAGAAATGCAATTAGTTTTTCACTAATGCTCTATATGGAATATAATAAAGGATAAATTATATATATATATGATACATTTGTTAAATATTATATATTATATAAAATTAATATTTCATCTACTACATTACTCTTTCACCCACAAAGTAAAAGATAACGTTGCTTGTATATATACACGACCTGCCATCTTCATGAAGCGTTGGGATTAATTTTAGTGTTCAAAATTTAATAAGGATTATAAATAATATCTATTGATAGAAATGATATTATAACAGATATATAATTTTTTATATGATGGAACTATGTTCTAAAATCATGATCTAGAAATTTCATGGGAAAGCACGCATGAGATAACCAGGAAGATAACACCCAAAACAACAACATAAACCAAAACAACAACAATAATATTAAAATATTATTAACTAATGGATGATAAGATGTCATAAATGGATAATATATGATATTATAAACATTTATATGGATCATTATTAGATTTAGAATAATTTAATATTTTTTATATATGAGGTTCTAACATTAACGAAGAATGTTGATACTTGAGGTTAGATATTTTTTTTTCCCAATTTTCCTTCTTTGGACATAAATTATGCTATAGAAATATATTATATTTTAAGTTGTATATACTATACCCTTGACTTATTATATCATGAATTTATTTTTTCTTATGATATATAACATGTTTTAATGTTATTATTTCATTGTTTTTGTGATTAAAATGATACCAATGTGGTCATTATTATATGTTAAAATATCATTGTTTATCGATATTGTTTAAGATTAAGTCTCCAATATTGAAATAATATTGTCAATCTGTCAATATTTATCATAATTTTTATTATAATCATGTTATTTTATATAAATACATGTGTTAATTTAATTTTAAAATCATTATGTACTCATTAAGCTGGACAAAGTTTTTTTAAGGAAAACCCATCTTTTTCCCTCTTAAGTCTAAAATCATTTTTCTTCCATATCCATTTTTTCTCAAAAATGTTTAAATATTTATTTTATTATTATTAATGATTTATTCTATGAAAAGTTTAAAAATGAATACATTTAAAAATAATTGTGAAAAAGTACTTTTCTTTTGGTTTTTTGATCCAGGATATTTTGATCTTTTTTCTAAAATGTTAAAGGAATCATTGTTTTAATGCATACGACATGTGTGAGATTTTTTAACCATCATGCCCACATAATTATTTTAAACATATAGTATGTTATATTAAGGTTATGTTCAATTATTTGTTTTATTAATATTATTAAATGTTTTATTTTTCAAAATAAAAGGATATTTAATTATAAAATAGATATTTTCCTTAAGAAATGTTTGATGTGATCTTTAAAAATCATTTTCCATTTAATATGAAATAATTTGGTTTTATTTTAGTTTTACAAATGATAAGAAAATATGGTACCATCCTTATTATTTTTATGTGTGGTTTATATGTATTATTACGATGAAAATATGTTCATGATACCTGTTACATTTCTACGGTATAATCTAGGATGAAATGATGAAATGATAATTCAACCTATATCTATTTCTGTGATTATGATATGGTATAATGTTTATGAATTCAAAACCTCTTTATGGGTTCTAATATGATAGATTTTATACAATCATGTGGAACACATATGTATGGTTTTCATTATGTGAAGTGTGTGGCCTATATCTATCTCCAATCGTTTGAGTAAATATTCATATATAATAAGACAAACATGACTGGAATGGGGATTGAACTCATATCAGCATGAGACATTATTCACTACAATGTATTGAGTGAAATCTTTGACTACTATTATGGTTTGGGGAGGGAACCCATTCCAATATCATATCATTGAAAGTGATCCTTGACTAATATGAATTGAATCTAAAAGCTTATGTGTATAAATAAATTCAATGTCTTATGTCAATGATATACCAACATAGATTATATTCCCTAATTTCATTTTTATTCATGAATTTTGGAACACCAATATTTATTCCATGATTGATTGTTATGGTCCATGATATGCATGGTATGGGGTTTCAAATGTTATTTTCATGTTCCATTACCACAAAACTCATTTTATATTGATATATCATTTATTTACCCTTACTGATCATTTAACCTCATCCTTTTTATGTTTCATTTCTATATGTTATACAGAAAGATATTTTGAATATATTTCTTAGAAGGTAACTTTTTATGAAGAAATTATTTGTAGATGATGTAGTTTCCTTCTGATCCAGTAGTTTATGTGTCCATTTTTTCAAAGACATTTAACTATTATGTTCCTCAGGCATGCATTTTTATAATATAATTAATATTCAACAATAATATGTAATATACATGTGAAAAAATCTCAAGCAACCATTATATTCCATCGTGATATAAACATCTATTACATTAGTTATATTTGAAATGTTTTCATAAACAACCACATATACATTTGGATTGTTCTGTTTTTTTAAAGAAATTTATATTATTCAGACATCACCATGTGCCTCAGTTGTATTTGTTCTAATAAATTTCCTTAATTCTTAAAATATCTATACATAATTTAACCTAATCCTTAAAAATATGGTTCTTTTGAATATATTCTTATTTCCAATGGATAATTGATAAGAATTTAATTTCTTCTTGATTTCTAATCAAACTTCTTATTATATATCTGGAGATAATCTTCTCAATTATACTATATTTGGTTACATATTTCCCAATTTTACTACATTAATTTTACTAATATTTCTCATAATATTGATTTGATTCATATTTGTTAGTCGAATCCTTTTTATAATTTTTAGTAATGTGTCATACCAAATTAAAATTATAACACCTCGGTGTTTGTAACACTACGATATTTTATGAAATATATATATTTGTGATAAATATAATTTTTATAATTTTTATAATTGAAAAAAAGATTTGATCCTGTTTATCATTTAAAATATATATTATTTTATGTTTTATAGAAAACTGAGTTCAGCCTGCATTACACAGAACCCCATGTTTAAACAAATAATGACATATTATTAAACAATTATTATTTAATATTATAAGAATCACCTAGATATTAGAATAGAATGTATGAATATGATTAACTAATATTTTCAAATATATTCTTTAATCAAATATTTATATATATATATATAATTAATTATATTTTGAATAATTAATTTTAAACAAAATTAATAATTATTTGAAAATAATAGAAATCTCTTTCTTAAATACTATTTTATGAAAACAGATGTATTATAAATAATTATATTTAAAAAAAATTGAATTATTTTAATTACATGTGTATTATATATATTTAAATAATTTTTTTAAATTCATCATATGTGTTTTCTAAAATAAATCTAATAATAAATCTAATTTATGCATAAAAACTGTATTTATCTAAAAATAAATAGTGTACCCTTTTGCACACTTATTTTAAAAAATATTTTATCTAGTCATTATAAACTATATTTGAGAAAATATATTACATTTATTAAATGTTCAATTCAAAAAAAAAATTTAAGGTACTTTTTCATAATTTTTTGAAATGATTAATATTTTCATGAATAATGAAAGATACTGGTTTTTATTAGGCATTGTAATTTAATTTAAAGATTTTAAAAAGGATAAAAAAATTTCAAGATGGTTTTTAAAGAGACATCAGTAAAATTATATATCTATTAATTTAATATATGTATTGTCAATTATTTTAAAATTAAATTTTGAAATCAATATATTGTAATATTTTGACCAATTTTTACTTCAAAAACCCAAATTTTCAAAGCATATGATGGATTGATTTTAAATTAAAAAATTTTAATTATATGAATGAAATTGGGAAAATTATTTCTATATTTTAAATAGAATAATTTAAATTATCTAATATTTTAAACTTAATATTTATAAATAATTAATTTAGAAAAATAATAATTTTTTACCATGGTTTTGGTAATAATTGTTTTATCGAGGTGTTAAACTATGAAGATAAGGGTCAAAATTACTATAACAAAAATTAATATACTAAATTATGTCCATATTGGAGTACTATCATTCCCTATTTTGATTACTTGTCCATTTGGATGTATTTGGATTGGGATTGATATATATTTTTGGATTATTTCTAAACATTTTTATATAGTTTTCAATTGGGTTCCATTCCCCAACATATAAAAGGACACCATTAAACATCAATCATTCACACACCGCATTACATATATTTCTATAAAAAAATTTCTAAATACCTACCATAATTCCTTATCCATTTATAGGTCTTTTGGACCTCCCAAATGTTAAAAACAGGGGTTCTTAATAAGAGATTGGAAAGAGGTTCTTCTAAGAGAAGGCAATTGTCTCCACTAAGCTTCTTATTTTTAGTTATTCTTTTATATATTATATATTTTATTAACACATAAAATATAATAAAAATATTACCTCATATATTGATATGTTATTATTTTAATGTAGTAATCTATATTCATCTCCACTTCTATTAAATAGAAAACGAAACTATCGATCCTGTTCATAACAAACTACCTCATCAAGAATTCATTTTATTTATTTCCCTTCACAACCTCTATAGGATAGAATTAATGATGTATTTATTGTCTATATATGATATTTATGATATTATTATTATTTATAAATAATGATATCACATGTTCCTTCTCACATTATATTACATGGGAATATGATAATGTCATTCATGTGTACAACATACTATTACCTCATGATTTGATGTGATCCATTCATACTTAACATGAAAGGAAATAATAATTTTTTTAATTAACTTATGTAATATATTTAAAATACAAAATATTTTTTATGGTAATATATTATTTATCATTATTTCTTTCAAATATTCAAAAAAATAGAAACAATTTTCAAGTGTACATATGTCCAACCATATCTATGAATAGTGTATTTCAATATATATCTCAAAATTTTAAGGATTAATATAAATACATATATACAAAAAATAAATGATATTAATATCAATTTTTAAGTTATAAATGATTTTATATAATAAGAAACACTGTATCAATTATCATTATTAACAAAGAGTGGGAAAATAGAACATTTTTTTGAGGGTATCACGTTTAAGTATATGTGAGAAGAATCCAAGAGAATTATGGATATATTAATCATATGATTTCATAAATTTAATCACAGTCATAATCATCTAGATAAGAAATTCTATTGTAGCAATAAACTCATACCACATTTATGAATTTGAATCACAAAACAAATAAAGTAATAACTTTAAATGGATCATATAATATCACAAGGATGAAAACATTGCTGATAATACTTGTAAAAGGGTATTTATATACACCTTCTAAATGAATATAGGTTCATAACATAATTTAATTCTAATGGATGAAAAATTGAGACAGAAATTCCCTTAGATCTTTTGTAACATTTTAACTATAATCCCCTTGAAAGAGTAATAAAAAATAGATATGAAAAAATAAATTATTATTATATATAATAATCATAAAATATATCAATGGTATGTATACACCCCACATATATGAAGTAGGTCGCTAATGTGGAATGTTTTGACAAGGAAAATAATGGAGACGTGAAAATACATTACTCTTTGAGTAACCATTGAATCATGATATCCATGGAAGAATAAGATCAATTTAAAAGTTTAATACCATGAAATAAATTAAATCCATTATATAACATTTAATAAGGGGATTTATATACAACACAAAAAAGAAATAAGTTTTGAATATGACACAAGTCTCACAGGAAAAAAAAATAGACTAGAAATACCATTACCTTATTCACCGAATCACATCATACTCATTTATAACTCATCTATAGAAAATATAATTTTATTATAAATATATAATGTAACCTTAGTAATATTTATAATACCATATATTTTTTAATTATGATTTTATATTACTCATTTATTAACAATTCGATGTTAAATCTACTTTTCAAATAATGAATGTTTTATTTTTTGTATATATTTTGATATGTTATATTTTTAGTCATATGAATTTAATCAATATATAAAAATATATAAAAAGATAAACATTATGTAAATTTAATAAATATTTAGTAAAAAAAAATTATAATAATATATAATGGTAGAAATAGAAATTTAGATACTCCATTTAATGAGACTGTAGACCGTATATACTTATCAACACCATTTTTTTATCATATTTAATGAAAGAAAATTATATGGTATTTTTCCAATGAAGAATATCTTTTATTTCCTATAAATAACCTACCATTTTTATAAGTATTATTAATAAATCCTTTGTAAATAATTAATGAATCGTATCAATTCATAAGGTGGTAGTCTGTCATATACTAGAATTTGGATATCGTATTCCCACAAAATATGAAGCATGAAGGTAAGTGTGATATAAAAATCACAGAATCATACTAAAATAATTAAAATAATTCATAAAATATAAAAATGACAAATTTATTTACCTTGAAATTTATTAATGGTATAAATAACAATATCGGTTCACGTTACCGTAGTTTGTTGTACACACGAACGATGATTGTATATCCCTTTTGAGTGAAGTGTGTGAATTTGTGTGTAATTAATTTCTTATAAAATTATCTAAATATATTTAAGTGAATAATTTTATATAATAATCATTATAGAAAATTTATTTATGGGTTTTCTAGAAAAAATAAAACAAATACATTCGTTGAAGAACAATACATCTTTATCCTGTATCTCTTTTTGGTTTGCACCAAAGAAATTCATTGGTTGTATTTTCGCACAAAGAAAGGATTATTGGATTAAGGGAGTTATGTGGAGAAGTGATTTGGCCATGCTTTTTCTGAAGTAAATGGGATTTACTATGTAAATAGTAGAGAATAGTTGGGGTCCTTTATAATTGGGGTAGAGGACTCACATGAAATATTTAAAATGATTATTAGGTGTACATACATTTTTAACAATCCAAATGATTACATAATGAAAAAACATATGTAAATTAATTTTTTTTGGTAAAACTATTTCAATAAAATATTTTTTTCAATGTTTCTAGGTAATTTACCCTTATGATTGATGTTTAGTCCCTTGGTAAACTCATTTTATTCTTAATCGATGTGATTAATTTAAACAATTTTCACAAATAGTTTGTGACAAAATTAAAGTTTCCCATTTTAGACGTTACAGATTATTATGATTATAAATATTGAATAAAATATTCAAAATTCAAAACAAATATGCTACCTAAAATAATTTAAAATTTAATTCCATTGATGGCACATTACAATACGTTTTTAAAGGGAAAATATTAAAAGGATTGAAATGTTTTTAAATAAAATTTAAATGTCAAATTTATTCTAATGACCAAAATTTGAATAATAGATATATAATTGAACCATATATATTTTATAAACAAATTAAATATTATATAACTCTATAAAAAAATCAATCAATAAGTTATACTATAATTTAAATTTTGCACATTTTATTATTCATAATAAAAATGAATCATCCTAAAAAATTATAAAAATTAATCCTACAATAATTTTAAAATTCCAATATCAAAAATTTATTTTATTTTTTAAAAAATAATATAAAAATTGACATTTTGTTTAAAATTAGTGCACTCTCAAAAGGAGTTAAACCCACATTAAATAAAATTAATACATTATTTATACCTAAAATTATATTAATTATTATCTCTTATATAGGAAACACATAAGTTGATTTCCAAATAGTTGATTTAATATATAATAAATAATATTCAATAAAAAATTTATTCCATAGTGGTTCTTTAATTTGTTGATATAATAAATGCGAGTGAATATAAAAAAATTCATAAAAGGAGTTTTATATATTTTAAAATTATGTATAATTTAATTTTTAATTAATTTTTATCTAAATAATTCATTTTACAAAAAATCATAAATTTTGTTTTTAATTTTTTTAATCCTTTTCGTACCGTCCATGATAATTGTTATGTGATAATTATAATAAAATTTTTATAATATGAAGAATTTTATTAAAATATATTGTTGTGTGTAAAAATTACTAAGATTAGTGTTGAATGTAACACAATTTAAAAATTTTATTGCCTGTAACACAAGACAAACATATTATTGTTTAAGATGAATGATAAATTCAATGGTGCACATAGAAAAATATTGGCATGGTGTTATATATAAAAAATTATTAGAATGGTGTACCATGTAATGAAATCTATGAGATAATTTTAATTTATTCTAAAAAAGAATTTCAAAAATACAAGGGTTGTTACATGTCTAATGCACCCTATGTAATAATGGATCATTTTAACGATTTTTCCATTAATATTTATATAGTTTTATGGATGTTAATTCTGATGATATTTCGTATATTCTAAATTTCAAGAGGAATATAAAATAAAAATAATGATTCATTTTCAAGCCATATTATTAAAAAAATATTTGTGGAAAATTTAATATGTATAAATCATGGTAGAAATAAAATTCATTTTTAGGGTTTGATATAACTAAATATCGAATAAATGATTACCCCATTAATAAAGATATTTTTTAAAAATGTAGAAGACCAAATAATTTCATATAAGTTAATTTTTTATGGATTAGTTAGTTACTAGTATCTATTTATTGAAAACAAACCTTGGTTACCTAGCCCAATATATATGTTAACTTGAATAAGAGTTAAATTTATTTTAATCAAATAATATGTTTATTTATTCCAATAACACTAATGAAAAGTTTTTTATTATATACTTTGGCCCTAGCCTATATAAATGGAAATTTTTTCATCTAATCTAATTCATCATAGAGGGGACTTGATTGTGTTCTAATACCGAAGAATCAGGTTTTTATTTATGCTTCACATCAATTGAAACAATAATAGTTAAATTATACTAAACAATATTAGGAATCATATAATGTGGATTTCTCATTCAAAATATATTTTAGTCATATATATATAGTGAAATATTAAATATATATAGATAATATATTTTTAAAATCTGTATTCATTGAAAAATATTTTAACATGAGTCTTAGGATATGATAATTAAATTTCAACCATGATACATTTAGAATATAACCTTTTGTCTAATGACTTGAAGAATTTTGGTGTGTATAGGAACATTAACTATTTGGTTTCGAGTGTATATTGAAAATTCCATATCAAAAATAATTAATCATGCTTATATTGAGTATCCTTTTCTATATAAAATTTTTGAATCTATCTAGAAGTATATGTTTATTGAGTTAAATATTTATGAAAAAGGTTGTACCGGTTGTGAAAAGTTATTATTCATGGCTATTGATTCCCAATTTAAGAGGTAATTATTGAGTGAAACTCATATTTCTCCATTTTCCAATCATTCATGAAACAATATGGTATAAATATCCTTTCAAGAGTATTACTGGTAGGATGGCATAAATAAAAATATTATTGATTTCAATATGAAATGTTTTATTCGTCATCTTGTTAAGGCATTAAGATATTTCTAAGTGAGTTATTCATCCATTTATAGTGTTAGATTGGATCTAGAAAAAAATATACAATGATTCCATGGCGGTATTTCTAAATACATATAAAAGTAATAATTTGATTTGGGTTATTTTTAATTGAATTACTAAATATGCTAATTTCCATCCAATTCATGATAATATGTATTTATATTGAATTTTGGATCTATTCTTCAGGGATATATTTAGATCACTTGGAGTTACTCTCTCCATTTAATCTAACAATGATCATAGGTTTACATTTAATTTTGTGAAAGGACTTCATAAGTCATTGGTTAATAGGTTAAATATTGTTATCTATTTTCATCCTCAATATGATGAACAATAAAATTGAATGCTTTAAACCTTGAAAGACATTATTTGTGATTTATCAATGGATTATTTGGGATACTGAGATTAACATAATGAATTATTTAGTTTTCTTATAAAAACTATAATTCAAGTATATAGATGACAACTCTTGAGGAATTATATAGAGGGAAGTGTAAGAATCCATATTGTTGGGATGAAGTAAGTTAATGGAATATGATCAGACCCGAGTTGTAAAAACAAATGGTTGGTAAGAGGAAGAGGAATCAACAATATATGGGTAAGGCTCATTATATTTATAATATTTAGGTAGATAATTATTATAGATATGGTTCATTCAAGTTAGGTGAACATGTTTTCATTAAATAATCTTAATTTAAAAGTGTTATGAATTTTTAAACAAAGAGAGTTACAATTTTTCACATAATTAGAATTTATTAAATACTTGAAAAAGTTGAATAACTTTCTTATCAACTATGCTTGTCTTTTATTTTTTCTTAAATACATGAATTATTAACAATTCAATAATATGAAAATTTATGCCTGATTTATATCTTGTTTTTGGAACATAAAATATTTTAGTTGGAAGAAAACATTTCTTCTAAAAAACATTCTATATAGAGTATTGACCAAAAAGAAAAAGTATTTGTGAAGATTGTATTTCATCAATTTAATTTTTTAGGAAAAAACCATATGCCTGATGACGAAATAATAGAATTAGAACAATGAAGGAAAAATACCCCCAATTGTTAAAATAATAAACAAAATTACTATGACACAATTTAAAAATAAGGGATATAATTTAATAACCAAGGTAAATTTATTAATCAAATTCATTCCATAATAGTATTCTATAATTATATTTTATATTATTATATTCATTATATAAATATTAATAATTTTTTCAATAAACAAGAAAATAGTTTTCTATGTATTAAACTGTATTTATTTGTAGGTTTTCCATTGAACAATAATTTCTCAATTTTAAAATTTAAATTTTTCAAAATGAATTTTATTTATGAAATAATAATTTCAAAATCATTTTTATGATGTTTTTTTTATTTTTTTGAAAACTATGAATTTTCAATGAATAGAACAAATACTGATTTTTTTAGACAAACGTTAATTTTCATTAAAATATTTAATTTGAAAATTAATTTTAATATTAAATAAAAATAATTATACAATAGTTATACAAAATTATTATTAATTATATAGGAATCATCATTATGCACTATTTTGGGTATAAGTTCATTTTTGGGCTTAGAAACACATTTTTCTAAAATACATTTTTAATTGTATTTTGCATTTAAATTTTTAATTAATTTATAGAACATGTAGAAAAAATATTTAAAATTAATTTCGAATTTAAAAATAGTGGTTATTTATTTTATAAATATTCTCCTTTTATTTTTTGGACATTATAAATAGTAACTGATGTAAATATTTCTCACATCGGTATGGGTAAATCGGGTATTTAAGGAAGAAAATAATGTGATAGAGCCTAAAACACTCCCTATCACTTTTCCTTATTATTTTTATATAATTTTATTTCAAACATGGTTGTCCAATATTCTAAAAATTGAGGAATTTATTGCATCTTTCCATTGATTATAACATTTATATTTTTCTGTGTAAATTTAAAGTAAACAACCATGCTATTTATTTCAACATATATAATATTTTTTATAGAGATAAGAACAAAAAATATTTTGTTAGAAATAGTTATTTTAATGATAAATAATTTTTAATATCTTAATATATATTAATTTTTTAGGGATGAAATAATTACCTAAAACTCTTACACATCAATGATAAAGTACTCATGAATGATATAGAAATGTAAAAAAAATAATTATATAAAAATAATAAATATTATTATCTGTGTTACTTTTGGTGTCCCATAAATATTATATATCAAAATAACATTGTATGGATTTCTTAATTTATTATATTTTAATTATTTTGGTTTTATTTAGTTTTGAATGATAAATAAACGTCATAGCCCCAAAAATTACATTAATTATATTATATAGTAAATCATATTTTACTAAATTATTAAGAATTCATAAAAATCCAATCATTGGCTAATTTAATAGGAAATGATTGTAAAAATAAAATATGTTCAATTTATAGGCCATTTTTTCTTTTATAGTAACATTATTAACTCATATAGAGATAAAAAATTATATCACTATAATTTTCTAAAGGTTTAGTGAGGGATAAAATAAAGATATAATGGTGAAAATATAATGTAAACTTGTGAAAACAAATTCGTTGAGGGAAGGTCAAACGATCCTCAAATTATATTTTTATTATATCAATTAAGATCTATTTCATAAAATATATTAATTTATACTGATTTAATACATTATATATTTCATGGAGAATCCCTCCATTGTGGTATAGAAGGGAAACTATTATACTCTCCTCCTCACATATTTTGAGCACTCTAATTCTCCACTTCCATATAAATGTCACACCCAAACCCCACTCCCTATATCCTAGAGGCATTGTTATCAAAAAAAAGTCCAAAACTCCTAGGCATAAAGAATAAGTAGAAGAGTTTTTCTGAAGAAAATAGCATAACAAGCTTGATAGAATAGTCAATATCAATGATATAATAAATAAAACATAAAACTGAATTTTAATTTTTTTAATGGTTTATTTTATAAATCATTTCCTTCAATTTCAATTTATTAAATAATATTTTTATGAATGTATTTATATTGAAAAAAATGAATTATAATGAAAATTTCTTTTTTTATTCATTCAATTGTTTTCAAAAGTTCTATTTTTAACTTATTAAATTATAAATTTTCTATTTTATTACATAATGAAAAAATATATTGTTTTATTCTAACATATATAACAAGAATGGATTTTATCACCACTGGAACAATTATTTGATGTTTTTTTCATTATAATATTCTTTGTTTCCTTTATCGAAAAACCATTATTTCTTTTATTCATGGTTTTTTTGTTTGGACAATGATTTTTTGAAGTAAAGGGTATTTCAATATCAAAATATATTTTTCATAGGGGTTAAAATAGTGTTTTCAAGGGTTTTATGATGAAAATAGTGTAAGAATAACTTTATTAATTCATTATTTTGAATTAGAGCATTATAGATGATGACAGGTAATCTGTACACAACTTATTTGTTTTTGACCCCGATAAAAATTATATGATGGGTGAGCTAGATATACCTCTCCATTACATGGGGTAATACTCATTGTCTTCAAATGAATGGGGGAAGTTTGCAAATGAGGTTTATCCTATGTATTTACCTTGGATTAAATAATTTTTAACATGAATTTAACAAATTTTTTAGTATATTTATCTATTATTCATAAAAGGGTGTCAATTTTTTTGTTATGTGGTTTAAAATAATTATTTAAAAAAACCTATAATTTTCATGTGGTTATGATTTATTTCGTTCTCTTGATGAATATTTTGAGAAAGGCCAAAATTTTATAATTTTTATATTTTTTCAATGATCTATTTTATTTCATAATATAATTTCCCTTACCTAGATTTTTTTTCCTCATCCGATGTTTTAATAAAATCATATGTTTTAAGGGAGATAAATATACAAAAAAAAAGTCAAGTTAAAAGTCATGGATCTTTTATTCTAGAAAAAAACATGTTTTGGTTTATAAGTTTTTAAATTTTGGAAAGATGGATACTGAGTGGAGGATTTCACTGTATAATATAATGGTTTTTAATGAAATATTTATCACATAATCATCTAATAATCTAAAGCTAAATTATCATTGATAATGAAAAGGTGAATTATAATATAATAATAATAGAATATGTAATTTTTAAGGCTGTGAACATATAATTATATTCTAATAACTAAAATATTATTTCCAAAAAATGAAATGATACATTTTTTATTAAAAAAAATATAGATTATACATTATCAATAACATTAATGATCCTATAGAGTGATATTTAGTATTCTCTGATACCATTTGAAGAGTATGAAAGTGTGTTACACCACTAGATGGGGGGTTAAATAAATGGTTTATTTAAAAAAATTATTATAGTTCAATATAACCCATTATAGACTATTAAAATATCATCCACTTGAATATAAATTTTCATCCTCGCGCATGAACTATATTAATCCTAATTTTACAAGGAAATAAACGTTTTATCACTACCCGTATCTTATTTCACATTAATATTAAATTTATTACATAATATTACATTTAATATAACCTATAATATTGATGAGTCGATTATCATTGGGAAATAGTTACAATACATAAAAACAAAATATTAGAAATACACCATATTCATTCAAAATATCTATAACATTTTCTTATTGAAAACTGAATGGGATAACCTAGGGACATACATAACAAAAGGGGAAACCTTTAAAGCCAAGAAAGCGAAGAGACATTGAATAAAATGAAGAAATATATACATGGTAGAAAATGGGAATATTGATGGGAAATAAAATTGGTGAGAATCACAAACACGAAATATTATGCATCATATATTAGGATAACATAAATGAATAAGGGAACTATCAAAAAACCAAAAAAATGAATCATAAGCATATATAATGTATAAATTCAAAGACATCATGATAGAAATATTTCATAAGGAAATCAGGTTCACTCTATGGCCCAACATGAAATCTCATGTGGCTACACATTAACCAATTAATTTTTTCACTTTATAATTCCACATGAATTCTTCACTTTCATATCATAATCATACTTCAATGTTCTACATAGATCATAAAAATGGTATAATATATCATTAAATTTTATTCAAAAAAAAGGATTTTAGAATATATATATGTAATTCACTAATAAATATGTATATGTGTATAAAGGTGAACCAAATTGATAAGAAAAGGTCACATTATTCACTGCACAATTTTTTAGCCCAGAAAATCAAGGTGGTTTATTGACAACATAATGACATCAATTACAAATTCACTAAATTGGATTATGAGAGTGAGAGGGGTATCTCATAATTTTTGGAATAAAAGGAAAATTAAATGGGATAAGGGAAATAATCTTAAAAATAGAAATTAGAAAAATATTTCATAAGATAACAAATTCAAATGAATAAATTATAAAAGGAAATCATCCCTTAATAAATTTTGGCATAGTAATGGGTGAACCTAAAGGTTCATTTGAGGTATTAATTAGAGTAAAATGATGATATGATAATCTATATATATAATGGAATGTATTATTGACATATAATAGAATATCCCAACATAATAAAAAATAAATTAAGAGGCATGACCTAAAATAATTTATTGAATAGAAAGAGGAGTGAGATATCGCTTTCTCTGAGAGTGTGATTCTAAATGCATGGGAGAAGCTTCTTCAGAGAATTATGGAACCATGTGAGGAATATATAGTGGTAATGGTTGAGTAAGTATATTCACCAATGATTTTTAGGGAATATAATTCAAATGTTGGTTAGGTTTATACAAGAAAAGATATGGGAATTCATTATTAGTTCTCAAACATTTTTTTTGTACTCTATATAATAAAATAACAAAAAAATCATTCCCATGGGTTTTTACATGGTTTCCTAATAATCGTATTATTCTTAATTCATTAATTATTCATTGTATGGAATTTAATAAAATAACACCTTTTTTAATATGGATGTGAGTCATAATCATCATGAAATGATTTTAAAAAATTAAAATATATTAATGGGTATTGAGGATTAATAAATGATTAATGAAAATAATGAAATATTTAAAATATTTAAAATGGAAAAAATAAATTTGGTCTTTTATATCATTTATTGTATTTATTACATAACTTTTTGGTCATTATGATGTCATAATACACACGATATATTTATATCATATTTAATTTTTTACTTGAAAATTAGATTATCTCATAAAATTATGAAAAATTTATGATTGGATAATTTTAATGTTCTAATTTTGAAAATAATGTAATCTTTTTCCAAATAATTTTAAAATATGTGAAGATTCACTTTTAGAATAATAATTGACCTATATTGATAAATGATGGTGTTTTTTTACATAAAAAGTTTTCAAACACAAATAAAAAATTTACATTTAACTTCATAAAAGTTATATGTTCATTTATATTTACTAAAAATTATTTAATAATAAAATTAGTGAAATATTTTTTTATTTCCAAAATCAATTATACCATCAAAAGAAATGTCTTAATTAATGTTGCATATTATTTAAAAATACCATTTCTGTTTTATTTTATCAAAATATAATTTTTATCAAAAGGATTAATTAATCATTTATAAATTTTTTAAAATTTTTAACAAATACAATCATTATTGTAATTAAAATTAAATATAAATATTCATACAATTATTGTTATTTTTTCTAGTATTTATTTAATTATTTTTACCCTTAATTTACTTAATTTCCTTTCATTACGATAACAAATAGTTACTATTCATATTTTCCAAGCAATAAGATGAAATTGTTAAAAAATCTTAATTATGACAATTCCAAATAGGGAATAATTTTTTCTCAAGATAAAATCATTTATTTGTTTTTATTTAATTAGACACAAAACTTGTAAGCATGGTGGAATGTAGTTTTTTGTGTAATGCAATTTTTAAGGAAATGATGATTCTACAAGAACAATAACACAAGAAATCTTAAGTACATGAATATAAATTCCTAAGGATAGTTATATAATATAAAATTATCATTTATATAATTTAACATTAGGGGTTATTTTAATTAATTAAAATGGGTGAACATTATTCATTATAAAAAAATTTCTGAAAAAATTTGTTTTTAATGATAAAAATAAACTTGTTTTTATATACAGTATAATGATGATTTAAATGTAATTAATTTAAATAAATATGACTAAATAACATTTATGTTACCTTTAAATAATATGAAAATATATATTTTCAATTCAAATTATTTTCTTTTGTGAAAAGGAAGGACAGCTTTACATAAAAATGTTATTTTCAACTATTTACCTCAAAATCAATATTTTCTGAAAAATCATAATTTTTCACACTAAGTTAATTTTTATATAAAAATATCTAAAATAATGTTCATTTTATCAAATAAATTTTCAAATTTTTTAAAAAACAATTATAATATTTTTATTCATAAAAATTATTTTTGAAGAAAACATAGTTTGAAGGAAAAAATAAATAATGAAAAAATGATTGATTATATAATAAACAATATTCAATATATTTAAGAAATATATATACATCAAAATACTGTTAATACTATTCATTTATTTAATTTATTATCTATATTAAAATAAAAATATTTAAATAATCATTATTTTTTGGGGTTCAGTTTTGCGTATTGAATATGCTATCAAACATAGTTTTTTCTTTTAAAAAACACGGGGCATTATATTATTCCACAATTTAATAAATAGATTCATCATAATTTAAATGTGAACATGGAATAGAATATTTTTACACATAAATGTAATTTATTTATTGAAAACCCACATTTTGAAAAGGCTAATAAAACATCTTCCTATGAATATACAAAGAGACGTATGATGGTCATTCCATTACTATTTTTTATTGTATGAGAATATAATAAGTAATTGAAAACATGGAAATATAAGAGAAAAATATAGAAAAAGAAATAAATGACTATGATAGAGAAAATTTTTCGGAGAAATTCAACGACTAACAAACCATAAATATTTGACGGTGATGATACCTTCAATTTATTAGAAATTATCGTAATGGTATAATTTATAAATGAAATTTATTCCTTAAGATATAGATTTCTAGACTTAATTATTTGTTATCAATGATATATTTATTAATATATAAATATATTTTTATTTTTTGTTCCCTTAATAAAACTTTACAATAAGCTTTTGAATTTACCAAATCATATCAAATGGAATTCTCCAACTAGGTGTGCAGCAATGTCCATTGTCATGCACTAGTCCATTGTATAGTCTAGCCTAATGATGTGTTATTGGTTTTTACCGCAATGTTCATATTATTTTTTGTCACATACAAATGTAGTTTCGAGATAATGATGTATTTTCTTTACAAACCAATTAATCTATGCTTCCCAACATTTAATAATGATTTCTTACACTTAGTTTTGTCCCTAAGGATTTTTATTGAGTTTTCAAATCGTAATCCAAATAACCTAAGCATTCCCTTTTATACCAACAATACCAATCATGAACATTTTTTCAAATTAATAAATTGTTTATTAAATTAAATTTCATTTAATACAAATCAAAATATCGATATGTATAGTGCCTTTGGAAATTAGTTATATTACACAAAAACAAAAAATATGTAATACATCATATTACTTGAAAACTTCTTTAACATGATTGTACTTAAAACTACATGTGATATCCTAGGGAAATACATAAGAAATGGGTTATCTATAAAGACCTGTAAGGGAATAAACATGAAATACATGAATAATTCAAATATATTTTTCCAATTTTCATATCTATAAGACATACAAGGGTTTATATTCATATATATGAACAATGTAGAATGATATAGCATGAAATTATAATGGACCATGAAAAATATATATGCAACTTAAAACATTGCATCATAAACATAAATAAATCCTAACAAACAAGACATAATGATAGAAGAAGTCCCCTAAATGAATTATGTTCAATGATTATCATAATATGAGGTCTCATGAGATTAAACATTATTCAATGCATTATATCAATATATAATTCTTGGTGCACTTGTTACTTTCATTTCATTCTCATGATTAAGTTTTCCAAATAGATCATAAAACATAGAATAATTTATCATTATATTTTTTTCCATTATAAATGATTGTGGAAAAAATACATATATGTCCCAAATAAAGTTGTATAATTTCTTCAGTGTAAACACCATTGATATGAAAAGGTTATGGTATTCACTACAAAATTATTTTTACATTGAAAATCATGGAGGAATTTTGGCAGCATAATGACATGACTTATAATTAATGGAATTGGTTTATTAGAGTGAAATGTTTATCTCATAATTTGGAAATCAAATTTATAGTAAAAGGGACATGAGAAAACATATCTTAACAATTTAAAATATTAATATAAGGAGTAATATAATAAATAATCATTTATAAATGAGAGAAGGAATAGACCCCATACTATGTTCCGACAATGTAATAGGTGTAAATAAAGGATCATGAGAGGAAATAGTGATATTAAAATTGGTATATCATAATTTAGACATCAAATGGAATGTTTTTTGGATATTTCAGAACATATCCCAATATATGAAAATGGAAATTAAGAGGCATAACATAGAATAAGTTCTTGAATAAAAATGTGAGAGGGAGATTCCTTACCCCTGGAGTGTGATTAAAAATTCATGGGAGGATATTCATGGGTTTTTGGGAGAAATTTTGGAGGACACTTAAAACGAAATGTAATATTAAAGAAGTGATCAAAAGATTTAGACGAAATATATTTTAGAACTTGGGTGGGTTTTTATAATAAAAGATAATAGAAATATTTATTATTTTTGAATCATAGTATTTTGACTATAAAAAATAGAATTACCCCAAAAATACCTTCCCATGGGATTTTAAAAAGGCTTCATCAAAATGGTAGTTTTTCTTCATTATTTTATTAGTCCATGGGATGAAAATAATGGTATATTTCCTTTGATGATGTGGAAGTGATTCATACTCTTAAAAAATGGTTTTAAAACCTTAAAATATATTCATTGTTTTAGAGCATTAATAAGGATTTATATAATTAATAAAATAGACATAAAATAACATTATTTTAAAATAAAAAAATATTTTTTCATGGATACCTTTCATAGTATTTATTACATAACTTTTTGGTTATTATGATGTCATATTACAGACCATATATTTATACAGTATTTAATTTTTAACCAAATAGTCTAATCACTTAGAAAATTGTGAAACATTAACCATTTGATAAATAATACTCCCTGATTCAGAAAATAGCATTCATTGTGTCTAAATAATTTACCAAATATGTGACTTTTTTACTTTTTTAATAATAATCAAAATTTATTGATAAATGATGGGTTTAAATGATAATAATAGTTTTTAAACCCCAATAAAATATTTAGATTTGGATTCATAAAAATTATATGATAATTTATATTTAATAATAATTATTTATTAATAATATATTCTAAAAATATAAATTAATTCAAAAAAAATATTTTTTCATCAATTATTTCTTAATTTTAATTGCATGTTACTAAATATGTACATTTTTTGTTTTATCGTATCAAAATATATTTTTTATTAAACTGATTAATCAATCATTTAAAAAGTAAAAACAATAAGGAATAAAAATAATAATTATTTTTAAAAAAAATTAAAAATAAAATATTAATACTATCATGGTTATTTTGATTCCAGTATTTGTTTTAAATTATTTTTACCGTTAATTATCTTATTTTTATATTACTATTTAAATGAATAATTACTACTTGTATTGTACAAAAACTAAGATGAACATATAAAATAGTAATAATTATGATGATTAAATACATGGAATAGATTTCATAAAAATCAATTCATATAGTTGGATGATTTTAATTTAAAATAAAACCTACAAGTATGAAGGAACACATTTTTCAAAATAATGCATTTTTAAATGAAAAGATGTGTTTACATTAACTATTTTACTAGTAATCATCTTTAATTGAATTTAAATTCTTAAATATAGATATATTATATTAAAAATATTCATTTTTAAATTTTTTTCATTATGGGTTATTTTTATTAATTAAAATGGAGAATCATTATGAATTCAAAGATAGTTTTACAAAAAAGTTTTTAATCTTATAAATAAACTTTTATTAAAAATAATAATTATAATTTTTAAATATAATTAATTTATTTAAATATAAATAAACATTACTGATTTTACATTGAAATAAAATTTCAATAATTAATGTAATTTTAAATTAATTGATATATAAAAAAGAATGATTATTTTACAAAAAGACATCAATTTTTAGAATTTACTGAAAAATCTACATATTCTGAAAAATACCAAATTTTCACACAAATTTATTTTTTATATACTAATAATAAAAGTTTATTCATTTTATAAAATTTATTTTAAAAATGTTAAGAAAAAAATATAATATTTTTTTCATAAATATAATTTTTGATGAATACATAATTTAAAGAACAAAAATACATTACTGAAAATTAATTGATTATTTACTCATAATTTTTTAATATATTTACAAAAAATATATATTTCATAAATTATTTATTAATATTTATAAATAAAATTTTGTTTCTGGCATAAAAAGTTAATATTTAAATATTTATTGTTTTTTCAGGTCAGTGTTTATTATTGCATATGATATTGAACATATTTTTATTTAAAAAAAACTTTGGGCATTAAAATTTCTACATTTTACATACCCTTATTATAAATTATACTCATAATGAATAATTATAGACCATATGTTACAAATTTTTTACTACATGAAAAATACATTATAGTAGGAAATATCACTCCCCCATTATACATCATCCATCAGCATAACATAACACCATGCTTTATAGAAGCCCATATAAATCACATGTTCTAGTTTCCTATTAAAACATAGTTCAAAAATGAATTAGGGGGCTCAATTATGTTTCTTATTTGTTTCTACTACACTTAATAAAGATCTTACTCTTGAAGAATTAAAGATTAATATTGTATCATGTGAACACATATTCACGAATATTAACATGTGATCATTATAATCAAATCAATTGATCCTGATAAATTAATTATTTATTCAACTAAATGTTTATCTTTCTAATTTTATTTGGGATATTTGATCTTACAATTTTACTACACTACTTTAAAAAATATAGAATTCATTCTCTTGTTCTCCACCAATTCATCTCAAAAATGCTCTCTCTCTCTCCATCTCATATTTTATGTGCATCAATAATATTCTTTCACCGATATATAGATTCATTACAAGGATCAATAAATGTTCCTTCTATAATTATAGGAATTAATTCCCATGATATAAATAATTATATAACAATATGTTTCTATATAATTTATTATAAAAAACCATTACATTGACCATTATATTCACTTAAAAATAATATTTTACAACTGATGTTGAATATCCTATTATAAAATGAATATCTCTTTCAAAATATTGATTATTAGTGAATTTTAGTGCATAAATATCTGCATATTGTTGAAAACTCTCAATTTATAGACCCCTCATTAGTAAATACTTCAGCCTGAAACATATTCAATCAGTATATTAAATTATTATTTTTTTATTTCAATGACGAACATATCTTGAATCATCTGATTTAAATTTCCCAAAAATATTAAATTATTAAAGTTATCAATTATTATATACATATATATTCTCATATATTCATAATTTATAAAATCTTAATAAGTATATTTATCAATATTATGTATTAAATTACCATAAAAAGAAATATTTCGATGAAAAAACATTACAAGAAATTATAGAGTTGGTAAACATGATTTTTAACAAATAGTAGAACATTAAATTTCTATTTTTTATATTTATGAGTTTGAAGGATAGAAACTGATGAGGTCCTCTCTGATGGACATTAAAAATTATAGTTATGAACCTGATAGAGTCCAAACTCAATAAATATCATAGGAGCAATTTTTACATCTATGAATAATCCATATAAATTTATTAAATTTTCCAATATCACATCATTCCATCTCATTATTACCATTATGAAATTCTGTACCAACCATAGAATGACCAGGAAACATCTATATAATATTTACATTCCCATGTTTTCTAATTAAATCAAACATAGCTATTTATTTTTTAAACCGAAAAATTTTAAGGAACCTCATAATGTTTTAGGGAACCTTATAAATTTCAATTTTACAAACATAATGTGAACCTTATGAAGCTCTAAACAATTCATGATAATGTCACATGATCCTAATAATGTCTTAGTAAGGCTAAATAAATTCATTTCTTGATAACTGTAAACCTATAACTATCTAAAGGATTTTTTATCTCCATAGAAACATCTCTATATCTTAAAATACATGAAAAACAAATTAAAATAGTTTTCAATGATTTATTAACATATTTTAGAAAAAATAATTCCTTATTCAATTATTATAATGGGTTATTTATTATATGAACAACTATGTCACTTTACCGAAGAATTTCTCAGCATTACACCTTCTGAACTGTTTATGAATTATAATAAAAAAATGAAAAAAATAAAAAACAAATAATAAGTATTGAATATATAAGTGTCCCAAAAATATTCCCAAAAGTAACACACATTGTTAATTTATAGTTGATTCACCTATCACATGATATGAAATTTTAAGATCGTGAAGGATTTTTAAAGGTGAAGTACAAAATTCACTTCTATTTGCAATGGTTGGTCACTCAATATTATAGGAGTTGGTTTTATAATCAATTGATAAAACAGAATATAATTAAAAAACTGATTGGTAATTGATCTATTAAAACAAAATGTACTAAAAAGTACTCAATACTATTCCACACGTAACAAATTGCTATTTTAATAGAATGAATTTCTAGTGAAGAATTTGAATGATGTATGTTTTTTGATTAAAGGATAAGTAATATGTGGTAAATTGTTTAAAGTTCATGAATAAGTGAAGAAAAAGATACCTCAAATAAATAACAATGAATATGTTAAAACAAATATGATTACTAGCTCCAAATAGTATGGGAAAACATGTTTAATAAAAAATTAGGCAGATAGAGTGATATCTAGTAGACAATAAAATATTAATGTTAAAAGATTATTGTGGTGCCGAAAACAATTTCATTATTAAAGAAAATAAGATTATTTGAATTTTTGTAAAAATAATAATTCTTTGGTATTCCATATTGATTGCGTAAAGAATAATAATAATTAAACAACTGTAATGTACGATTTTATGAGGAACATCACTTATCAAAACAAATTTACTCAAATAAGGATTTTTATTCCAATCCATGGATGTTGAAGATTAAATATTATCTATCACTCTCCAAATTCTATAGTAGATTAATTTTAAATCTTCTTTAAAGATTCCAAAGGATATTTTTTTCAATGGGGGATAAAGATGAACATTTTAACACAACATTATTACATTAATGTATTTAAAAAGGGGTTTTAAAAAAATATTACTGGTGAATCTAAATTTATTTTACATAATAAGGGAGATCTGTTTTATTTTTCAAGTGAATATACTTTTGGAATGTTTTATAAGTGTTAAGATACAAATCCATAACCTAGTGTTGTGATTTGTGAATTGTTAAAATTAATTTTCTAATCAAGTATATAGGTACATGTTATTCAAAATTTGAAAGAACAATTTTGGGAACTGGATGAATAATATCCAAATAAATTTTTACTCTAAAGAAGAAGATATATGTCACTTTTCTATATAACATGATATTATTATTCAATTTTCATGTTTCTAATATTTATTTTCTCAAAATAATATTTTAATTTTTGTATTTTGTTTCATTTATAGGTTAAATATTTATTAGGAGTAATTTTTATTCAATGATTATTAAAAACAAAAAAGGGAGATATTTTTTAGAATAATTATTAATCAAAGAAGATATTATAAGCTAGAATAATTTTGATGATGGAAAAAAAATTTGAATTAACAAATGTTTTCTATTATCTAATTTTGAATATCAATCCCCTAGTTTCGTGATTTTTTTCACGGAATAAGAGTTGTTTAAGAGAAGGTGTGGGTATTGTTATGTATTTGATTTTATATTCAAAAAAATGTATCATGATAAAATTCACATAACATAATTTTTATCATGTTAGATGAAGGATATTAAGAAATCTTATGCTGTTTGAATGATGGTTAGAGTTGTTTGTAAGAGTTTTTGGTGACGTGCATAATTATGCCAATAAAGATAGAAAATTAATAGTACATAAGATTCACATTTTAAAGAGTAGACATGGATTAAAAAATGGTATATTTGTCGTATGTGAGGTATGATATGTGAAGATAGATTGAAAAATTTGAAATTATTCAGAATATAAGGTTTTTCTTACTATGATACTTGATAGTTTTATATTCATAAGACATGAAAATGTGTAAAGTTAAAGTACATGAAGGTGTTTTTTTATGACCATAATAAGTCTGAAATTTTCTAATGTGCTAACATGTAATGCTCACTAAAATTCTAGGAAGAATAAATCATGAAAATTGGATAATACCTTAGTAAATAAGAGTAAAATTGATAAGACCAAATAAAACGTTAAATTTTTTTCAAATTTAATGGCTTATATATATGATATTATAGTTTAAAAGGAACATTATTGTGTGTTATCATATAATAGTTTCACCATGAAGATGATAGTCACACCATGATGCCCTGAATAAATGAAATAAGTATTTTTGATGCCCCGGTGATGTGAGTGATAGTCATTCCATATTGGGAGGGCTGAACTATTGTAATGAATGTAGTGTGGATCATATGAAAAAGTCATTCTATGATGTGAATATGTATCAGTTATGCTCTATTTTGATATGAAGTGTTCTAAGGTATTGTATAAATAATCCTGGAATCACCCCAAAATTATCCAAACCTAGATAGAAGAAAAGAATAGTTGATTCATTAGAATGATTTTCACACTTCAAGGAGATAATATGTTTTTGATGAAGTTAAAAGAACATTTTATCACACCATAATAGATACAATCATTTCGTGATAACCTGTATTGATCCAAAATATTGATGAATAAGATGGATACTTTTATATGTAGTTGAACATACTTAGTTGTTTGAATTTGAATTTGAAATTCACAATTGAAAATTAAGAGGAGTCTCCTTTAGTTAATATATATACAAATGAATATGTTACATGATTATAAGGAAGTCAGTGATTATAAGATACTACAAACAAAAAATAGAGAATAAGAATAAAAACGAGGACTGCTTGCGACCATGAATGTAAAAAAGAAGAAGTGGAGGAGTACAAACATTGTTTTTATATGTGATAATAATACATGTTCTAATTGTTATTTAAAAAGGAACAATTCAAACTTGTTTTTTATTGATATGTTGTATGAGGGAACTATAAAATTATTGGGATACAATCTAAATATTTAAAAACTTTAATCCATACCACATTGACGTTAATGACAGAAGTGGAAATTTTTTGAGGCTAATTGAGTGATATCATTTTTGTATTATTATAATATGAACTATTGTATATACCATGATATGTGTACCCTCCATGGATTTTCTAGTGTATTGCTGGGTTTTAGTTTTTTTTAGATCATGATAAGGGTTAGTTACATTTTTTGTGTGATGAACCATTAAAATTGTGTTTTATTTAATATTTTCATTTCCTTATTGTGTCAAAAATTATTTTGGGTGATCATTAACTCTAACAAGGGACATAGGTTGATTTCAAAGAAATTTTAAAAGTTAAAACATAATATTTATTATTAGTTGACTCTCCTCTTAATTAAAAAATAACCTTTTTAGTGATATTGCAGTTTTATTGTTTTTATTTTTTTAATTTCCATTTAATAAATCATCTAACTAGGTAATCATTTATAATTTATAACTGTATGAGATTATTTGAGAACCGTTAATATTATTTGTGTTATTTTATTTATATGGATTAATTTCAGCAATAAATTTATATTTTACTCTATTGTATGTTCATATTAATAACTATATTGTTTACTATTTCTTATTTTTACTATATAGAGGGTATAGTTAGTAAAACAGTAACTCTATAACCTCAATGATAGAAAAAAATCTCTATTACACATGGTGGGATACTATAGGTAATATGAAAACCATGGTTTGATAAAATTTTTGTATAATGGGTTAGGGTCATTTTAGTTGTAGAAATAATCCAATACGTATTTTTGTTCCCTAAACTCATTTATATACAATGTTTACAAATATATAGGATCTTCGAGGATAATGTTCCCAATAACATTATCTTATGAAAATGGATTATTTACTGTATTGGAATATTTGTCTTATATAAACATTTTTATGGTATTTTGGAAATTATTTTTCTATTAATTTTCATTTTTATCCCTTGTTTTATTAAATTCTATCATTTTATACTCATTATTTATTTTTCACACATAATAAATTTTATTATGATATAGTTATTAATATCTTGATTGTTTTATTGATTTTGATATTTAGTTATGATATATGTAAAAAAATGTTATGTATTTATACCATTGATACAATCCACTTACACTTGAAATGTTTAGGAAGACACTTATGGTGGCAACCTCCTACCTTTTCATCAAATCTGGTGGGGTCCTGATGGGGTACAATGATTACAAAGTATTATTATATTGATGTGTATGGAGATGTTTTGAATTAATAAAAATTATAATTGTATAAGGAGGATCTGGGTAGAGCATGGTCGCGGAAGAGAAAACCCTTATGTGGCCTCCCATTTCACTTGCTCCGCTGGTCCTTTGAGGCGCATATGAACCGTGACTCTCCTTACATGGAAATTTGGATTCAGTTGCCTGGACTACCTTTGCCTTTTCAAAACATTGGGTTGCTGAGGTCAATTGGTAATTCAATAGGGCGTTTTATATGTAGCGATCTAAGAACAGCTTCTATGTCCCACCCATTTTCGGCTAGAATTTGCGTTGAAATGGATCTTTCAAAGTTGCCGTCGGAGCTTGTCTGGATTGTAGTGGAGGAAGAATACAGGTATGCATAGTCGATTGTCTATGAATCATGGACCCATTTCTGTTAATTTTGTTATAGACAGGGGCATGATGGACACGGCTATAGAAGGAGGCCCAGGGGTGCCCAAAGCTCTGAGGTTCCAGCTGTTTCAGTGGAGGTACCCTCGAGAGAGGGTGTGAACATCATTAGAGCTGTGCAAGGCAGTGAGCAAAATTCTCCTCTAGGCATTCCTCAAGATGGTCATGATCCTTCAAAGGTAGATGGGGTCACTAACATGATGGTTCAGGGGGTATCTTCAGGGGAGGTAGAGGATATTTTGCCAATTGCTGATCTGGAAGTTCATAAACAGAGTTCTGTCAACCTGTGTACAGAAATAGGAATGCAGGTGGAAGTGAATGAGACAAGGAGGAAGGAGACCATGGCTGGAGTGATGATGGCTACTCCTCCAGAGGAATATGGTGTAATCAATTTGAAAAATGGTAATTCCAACGGACCGAGCCATGATGCTCTAATTACTTGTCATGGCCGGGACATTGATGGGGCCACTACCTTCCAGTTTATGGGCAGGGGACTTGAGAATCATGGGGATTATGGTGAGATTGAGGTCCCAGGTCAGAACACTTCACACAGTTTGAGTAAGTCCAGAGTGGATGTGGCTATACCTTGCTCCTCAAACTGGTTTGCTGCTCTGGATGAGGTTGGAGCGGCTCATTCGAGGGAAGATGTACAAACCCCTTGCCCTCATTTTACAGAAGGTGACATTCGAAATAGTGGTGGCTGCTCTAAAATGATAAGTGGACAGCCTGGGGGTGGAGAGACCAACCCGGAGGGAGTCAGCATGATCTCATTGGATCAGATGATTGAAGAGGTTCCAACTCAAATGAATACTGGCAGGGGATACGCTGTGATGCTGGACAGCTCTAAGCCTGTGGAATTGGTGTCTGAACAGAAGAGCAAAAATGATGTCCTGGTGCAGGTAAATTCTCAGGAACTTCTTAATTGTTCTGCAAATAAATTTTCAGTGCTGGATGATGTTGGATCAAATGGGGTAAAAGGGACTGAAGTGGCAGAGGAAATTTTCGAGAAGGAAGGCAATGCTGGTCTGGATAGATTGAGTGGTGAAGGTAAAAGTCTCTACGCTGATGACACAATCAAGATATCTCAAATGGAAGGTGGGAAGGATGTAAATGTCAACCCTCCTTTGTCCCATAAGAAGCAGTGGGGGGATAGATCTGATTGTGAAGAAGAGCTCCACAGTCACCAAATATCTTATAGTGATGCTGTCAAGAATGGAACTCATGAGAATATTAGCAAGGAGGTGGGAGAAAAAACTCAAAGCAGGAGGAAGCCAAGGAGAGACTACAAGGATCTACCTAAACCAATGGTGACAAGGTATGCACACAAGATTGTAGGGTCACAAGAAAATGAGATTGCAAATGGGTACAGTGGAAAATGAAGGGGAGGGTCCCCGAAGAGGGACAAAGGATTCAGTGGGAAACGGCTGGTCAAGGAAAAGTTGTCTGAGGAAATGCTTCGGAAGAAAAATATTTATCTTCAGATGATGCGTAAATATGAATCCTCTGAATGGGAGTCAGCTGATCCTGAGGATGATTCATCTGATGATGGGGAGAAGGATGCATATGGTTTTGATGTAATGTAACGTTTTTATTTTCTTTTGACATTACTTGAACTTTTCTTTTAATAAATTTGCGGGACTAGGCTTACATCTGGTTCAAACTTTCCTGGTATTTATAACTCATCAACACTTTAATCACTGAATTATGTAATTTCATTAAAAAATGACTCAAAATGAAAACCTAAATCATTGCATTATTTAAATATTAATCATCTTCTAGGACAATAAAAAATTGATCTATGGACAATGATATAAATATAAAAACATCATTTATTCAAGTTTACTATCTTATATATATTCAATTAATGTATTCAATCTTTATGATATGACTAATCACACTTATAGGGTAATTAAATGAATGTTATACATTGATTGGTCTTCTAATTTTGTCTCAAAAATTAATATTAATCCTATTATACATTCATGGGTTTTACCATACATTTCCACTGATAATAAAATATACTAAACATTTCAAATTTTATTGATAAATTAAAATTCATTTAACATTTAAAATGTAATTGACAAATAACATTTAATTTCAACCTACCATCTGTAAAAACATAAAATAATATTAGATATATGCATTAAATACTATGGGTTATGATAGAGTTTTTCTATTTATAAGAAATTAATATACATAATAAAATCCATGAAATATTTAGAAACCTATAAAAACATACCTAATGTTTTTTTGTTTCCACTAGAAATCTACAAGAGAAAATTAATCAATTACTAGAACATTGTTTTGGAATCTAAATATTTCATCCTGAGATATCGAATCAATAGTGGAATACATATATATTTAGTTCACAGTTTTAAGCAACTCTAACACCATTGTTGTGGCACTCAAAAATTTATAATCTAATTATTCATTCATTCTACAAATTTTTTTATATATTCCTATAAAATTATTCATTAATTATCTTAAAATAATAAAATCATTAGAACATCCACAATATGTTTATATCATTATGATTTTTAAATTTAAAATACTATATATTACAGAATAAACAATCAACATAAATATTTTTTTTGAATATAAAATCCATTAATTAAATGAGGACTATATTTAATTAATTATATATCATTAATTAATATCAACTAATACGGTCTCATTAATATCCCCTTTGTATTTTTCTTAATACAATATAATTATCATAAATCTTGATCATAAAAAATTTCATCTTAAATAATTATCATTTAAATTATTGAAAAAATATATTTTTGATATGTAAATAACATTTAATAATACATTATAGGAGTTTGGATTATTGGTTTAAGGTGTTTAATATTTTTCAATTTCGTTTAAATTAAAAATGAAACAACGTGATTAGACACATGAGTATTCTACCCATGTGGATAAAAAACAAGGATATTGGATAACTATTATTCTACTTTTTAGATATTTTAAAATATTAACACACATAACCCTTAATAATTTCCAATGTAGTATTAATCCTTATACATACATATACATCTCATACCCCAACCCAACTAGATCTGAATCCAAATGTTATGATAAATATGAATAATTACCAATTGGGATGATTACTTCCATCGTAAACCTCATTTTTTATTTATTGAAACACTAATTACCTAAATCTCATCACCATTATCATATATCTCTATAAAACCCTCTCCTACTAATGTAACATCAGGCCTAGGGATACCACCTCCATCTAATGCCATCTTTATACCTAAAACATAATCCACTGCCCTCTTCCCCTCAAACACAATGATTGTTGGAGATAGATCTCATACCCTACCTTTTAAATGATCCCAAATTAATTATTATATTACTTACATATTATAATATGATTTTATTATGAAAGTAAATACTATGTTTAGACTAAATTAATAGTTTTTAAAACATGTGAAATGGAATAGTTTGTATGGTAATGTACATTAATATTTTTAAATCCTTCCCAATAGAAGGATGGGGTTTTTACACCAAATGTATACATTAAGGGAATGTGGATAATTACTCTCTTAGAAACAAAACTATATTATATTATTTATTTCATAAAAAGTTATTTCTCTCTATTTTAACTGTCTAGTGAATATTTTTCTCAAAATGGGCCTGTTTGAGATACAATATACCCAATGAACTAACATAATGTAAAGTGATCATATATACACCTTTATGAGTGCTTTAGAAGTGTTGGTGATGTTGGTTTTTGTTATATACTAATATTAAACACATTATTTCTAATTTATAATTTATTAATCCTTTACACATTACTCCATCCATATATCACATTTTTTTCACATTACAAAAAATAATTTTTTTGATATCATCAATTGATATTTATTGGGATTATATTATAATAATAAATTATTTTATATTTGGTAAACCTTGTGGGATCTAATAAAGTGAGAGATTTGTATTTCTTAGGGTAACCAAATAATGTACCTATCTTATTTTTGGGAGATTTTTTATTCCACCAAATATGATGGATTAAAATAACCCTCAAGTCATTATTTTAAAGATACATATACCTATTTTAATTTATATTTTATTCAATATTTTATTAAATATATATTTATATTTTCATTTCCCTCACATTATTTGTCTGGTTTTATATTTTTACTACTATTAAAGTCACAAATTATTTGTAATATACACTATAATAATACATAATATTAATATAAAAATCCATATATATTTTTATTAAGTGGGGTTATATATTATGTTTACCAGAAGAAATATTTCAACAATATTATGGTTTAATGGTATTGTTTAACATTAATTTGTTTGGTTGTAATTCATCACAGTTTGTTGGGGAATGAATGATAGGGGGAGATTTTCATACATGGAGTGAAATCACATCCTATCATGTCAAAGGTATTTGGTAATATTTTCTAATAGTATTTGTGATCTATGATTTAGTTTAAATGCATGATAAAATAAATAGAAACACTCTTATATAATTTCTTGAGAAAGACTCGGTGAAATAAACATTTATTGAAGTTTCAATGGGATTTTATAATTATATATACATATAATAGAGATATGTCTCTATATGGATGGATTCTAATTTTTGTAGGGATGAATGAGGGATATACTTCTTGGATATTGAGTTTATGTATGCTGTTACTTTCTTATATTCAAGACAATCAAGTTTTTTTATTTTTTTTTTATTGATTAAATATTTAATGGAAAATGGATTCTCTCATCCCAACCCACTATACTATCAATTGGTATTAGGTAAATTGTTTTTAGAATTATTTAATTTCAATTAATGATTAAGAAGGATGACCTCTACCTCTAAAACCTATGTTGTTCTCTAGGGGAAATGAATATTTTATTCTATATTATTATATTTCACTGATTATAGTTATTGGAAAAGGAACATGTATAAATTTTATTTCAGTATTAGTTATCTTTTATGGAATAGTATCATTCACGGTTACACAACAACCAAAGAAGAAAAATACGAATGTATGATATTTATATTTTTGATCATGGTGGAAGTTCCATGATATAATGACCATGATTTAAATACAAAAATGATATATGAACCACATCACTAAAACAAATCATGAAAACATGATAATTAATAGAGTAAGAAATAAATTACTAGTATTTTTATTTACACATTTTTTATCAAGCCTTGAATAATATTACAAATAATCCATGTTTACACCTATTATAGGCAAAGCCTGTTTTGGTAAAAAGAATACAAGGTGAGTAAAAATAAATTCAATAGAATAAAATGAATATGAATATGATACCAATATATATAATCATATAAACATGAATAACCATATATTACCATGTTCAAATTACCGAAATATTCTATAATAAATTATGAACTAGACTAAGACATGATTTGTGCATATAGTGTGATCCAATACGACCCTAAGGGAAAAAATAGAAAGAACCAAGTCGAAAACACCTATAGTAAGAAAGTGAATCCCTAACATCATTTCTATTTAAATATATCAACAACACTAAACGAATCTACTTGAGAATGTATACCCAAGTCCTCAGTGAGACCTGTGTACGGTGTGAGAACTACTTACCCTCTGGGATGTCCCCAATCCATCCATATATGTTTCTCATAAACTCATGTGTATATTATAAAAAGAAAATGTTAGAGGAATATATAGTGAAATAATAATAATTATTTAAGGATATAATTTAAATTAGATATCAGTAAAAACAATAATCTGTCTACTATGGTAGGATCAATACCTGATATACATAGATTGGAAAAAAATCAAAATATAATATGATCCTGATAATTAGGGAAGGGATATAATTCATTCCACCCCTATAAACATAATATTGGTAGTCATAGAATATACCCATTCCATGGATAATGGGGATAATGTAAAATAGAGATAGTGTAAAATATCAATACATGAGGAAATGGAATATAGTATACAATTGTCAAAGAATTATGATCATATATCATGTTATCATCTTATACATAGATGGTTGGATTAGTTTTTAATGTTCATACAGAAGTCATTAATATTAATAGTTACTATGATGATATGTATTCATATTAATATATCATTTTATATCTTTCGTGAAAATTGAATTTGTTAAAAATAGATAGTATATCATTATTGAAAATAGTTGGTTTTTATATGTACTCATTATAGAAATTCACAATTCACAACATTATTTTTTCATGAATATCCTTAATATTCAATCAAGTGACCCCCCCAAATTAAAGATTAAATCATTTTTTATAAATTTAAAATAAAAATCTAAATGATTATGGAAACAACACAAAAACATATTTTAATTTCTTCTATAATCCACATGATATATAAAATGTATATAGAATTATATATAGCAATCCAAGTAATGAAGAGGCATATAAAATAATTAAGAAAATATATAAAACCATAGAGAATAAAATAAATAGTTTTAGTTTCAATAATTTCAAACATCATATACCATTAGTAAGATTTAAAACATGTTAATGATTTATCTATGTCTGATTCAGTTACATATAAAATATTCCATGAATACCAATATGTAAATGTAGAAAAATAAATATTTTGAAAAAGAGTAATCATTATAAAAAAATAAAAAAAAAATATTATTAGTGGAAAAAGTCATTTCAAATTAAATTCAATGAAAAATTAAATGTTTCTAGTTTATCTCCTAATGGATATGAGATGATGAAGTGGTCCACATATAAAAAACGGATAAGCTTCACTGAGGTCAAAGGAGGTAGTGTATTCTTCTAATGGGGTGATAGGTGAAACTTATCAAAAAAGTTATTTTGGGATTTAAAAATTTATACTAAATGATAATTAATCTTATTATAAAAGTATGGGTGCTACCTTTGATTCACATAGAAAAACTACTACAATAACTATATAGTTGAAAGAATGATGTAAATAATGAATTAAAATATCCTTAGATCAATTGGGAATGAGTTCCATGGAACATACATGACAAAAACTGAAAAACAAGAATAATATATGGGTTCAATCCTCTTACCCTACCTATAATATTTTTTATGACCAATTATGGGCTTCTCAAATCATGTTTAGTGCTATAATAAAACCATATACATGGAAAGTGTTTAAGAGTTTCAATAGGGGTCTAAAAATGGTAGATGTGGGTAAAATCCAGATTTGGTCAGTATTTTGAGAGACAATTCATGAGTTAGATAATTAAAAAACACCCCATTGTTTAAAAAGAGACCTATATCTCCAGAGGTACTTGATATAGATGACATTGTCATTCTGTTATTAGGTTCCTTCTAGTTACCTGGTACTGAAAACCAAGAATCCTATGATTCCCAACTACTATATTTCATCCACCATCACATATTCTTTACCATCCAATATCGTTTAACATCCATTAAAATTTAAATACAACTCTAAAATGTAATAAATATTAATGAATCAATGGAATTTTCTAACTAAATGGGGAACAGGTCAATAAAACCTTCAAACTATCAAGATTATGATCCATAATAAGAATTACCTAGATTCAAAAATGAATAAATTCAATCCATTGATTTTTTATTTTACCTACTTAGTAACTTGTTTCATCATTGATCTTTTGATGTGATTATATAACCTGAAAAAAAAATAATCATCATGCTTCTTAACACCATTTCAAACTAATCTATGATGTTTTAATGATTCTCAAAATAAGATTCATCATCTATAGCTAAATTTTAGTATACTGATGAAATTTTAGTTATTTATAATCTTGAAATGATACTAGGATTTTTTATAGATGATTCTCTTTTTTCATCCAATATATGGGAAAATGGAATGGTCATAGATAGTGATATTTAAATAGTTCCATTTAAATAGTAATTTAATTGGTATTTTTGTAATATATTTCAATGAAGGAATTATGATATCCAATGACACACCAATATGGAGAATTATGGGCCAATCATATATTTTAGGATACAAATGGTTTTTAGAGTGACTATTAGACTAATAAAAAAAGAAGCATTCGATTTAACTTATGAACAAAAATATCTTCGGTGAATTTCCAATAATCTGGAGGTGAACTATAAATACAAAAATTGGTTTGTAAAATTTGGTTTACCATATAGATTAATAATTCATGTGACGTAAATATAACCAAAATCATTAATTGAAGATGATTCTTTTATGACCAAGAATTGATTCCTTTTGGTCAAACAATCCTTGATCCCTCTAGACATATCATTGAATTTTTTGAAACTTGGAACCCAATTAATAATTTCTATATTAATTTCATCCAATTATTATATTGTAAAACTATTACCTAATGTCCATTATTCACATGATAACTGGTGGAACATCTAGTTAAAAAAAACAATTTTCATTTTCATTGAAATCCACTATAACTATTGACACCCATAAATATACATCATTATAATTCAATGATTTATATCCCAATGAGAGGCCTAATTTTTTTTAATTACCTAACCTATTATACTAATAAGTCTTACCAAATATCTACAAAATTAAACTATGATTAATGATATAAAAATGAACCTTCGATAATCCCCCTATATTTATTTACTCTATAACAAAGATACAATTAAGATTAGAGATATTGAAGTCCGTGACCCAATCTATAATAAAATATGTATGAAAAATTTTGTTGAAATTTGTTCCCGTTCAGTTCTTTATGAAATTCATGTAGAGTTATGAAAATAATAACATCAAAAATCATCTAATTTTCCCCAATCCACCCTTTAGGTGTCAACCATAACGGTAAGCCCATAAGAAATTAAGATTCATCTCCTAGGATACTACTGAATGTCAAAACAAATTCTTGGAAATTTTATTCCCAAAATCAATACCTCAAATCTCTATATCACTGTGAGAATATATAATTATGGTATTTTGTATCTGTGAACATAATGAAGCAGTCATCAAATTGGTATATCGTCTCAAACATTAGTGTAGAAATGATATTGGACAACACTAAATCAATGTTAATGTAGTACCTTTCATGCGTAAAAAATCAATAGAACCACAGTCTACTACCAAATGGTCCTATATGAGAATATATACATGTACAACTAATAAAGAATTAGAATACACCTCAAACTATTCAACAATATGATGTAAAATTAATATAAAAACACATTTTAGATTCTAATTTATCTACTGAAAATATTATTCAAATTGATAATACCATATGTACCAACCCACTTTATTTATTAAATATAACTTATAAATGGGAATCTTAAGGAATTTCAGAATTAAATTCTAATATTATTTCATAACTCAACTGTAACTCCATATTTTAAAGAAGTCTGTGGGAAATTTCATATAAATCTCTGACTCTATATGTTAATATTCTATTCAGATGTCAGGTTCTATGATAATATGTCAAGTAATTTGACTCCATAAATAAAAAAAATGATTATTTAAATATCCTATCATATTTACAGTGTTAGTGTGAATGAAATATATCAATGATAAATTACATATCTTTATAACTCATAACTAAAAAATTAATTAAAGGAATTGGAAAATGATTCATGATTTTACTTGATTTAGTAAAGGAGATCCTATATAGAATCAAATACCACCTATAGAAATCTCTGTGAAATGAACTAGAGATCATGAAAGATACATGACCTGTCCGATACTCCATGATACCTCATTCTCCTCCAAATGAATTTGTATCTCCTTCAATTCAGTTAGTTCCATTCAAAGTTAGTGAATTTTGATTGGTTATTAGAAGGAAATATATATCAAGTAAATTTTATTTTTAATCTGGTAATAATTTATGAAAATAATTAAGTAAATTGATAGTATAAAGATCCACTATAAGAGGTAAAGTTCAAATCTCTATAAATATTACTTTCTAAAAAACTACATTGGTTATTTAAGTTGTAATTTCACTTAACTACCCTTGATTGGGACCATCATAACCAACATAAAATTATAATTCTACATGATGGGTAGAGTTGATGCTGGACAAATTTGTGAATGAAATATTAATTTTATATAAATTTAAAAAGGATTATAATTTCCTTAATTGTTCTATATTTATAGATTTCTCATATATACTCAAATTAAAGGATGACAGTTTTTATAATTCTATGATAAAACAAAACACTTTGAAAAGGAATAAACCATTGATATTATCCTAAAATGTATTCAATAATACACTAACACTGACAATCCAACAGGTTATCTGGACTCTTATCTCTATGAATGATGTAGTTTATTCCAAAAAAATAATAAGAGGATCTTGAGTCAAACAGAGAATAAAAAATAACCTAAAAACATCCACTTCAAATTCAAGGAGTTTTATTATAGAATTCCAGTCAAAAAGTAAGAGAGGTCCTTATATATGGAATCAATAACAATATAGTGATTCTTTAAATCTCATAGATATAATATAAAAATAAACCTCCTAATAATTTTTTATGGAATTATCAGATTCCATAATCCTACAAATAATTTGAAGATTTTTAGTCGCATAAGATTTAACACTGGATTAATGGATCAAAAGAACCACTATATGTGTCTCAAAAGAGAAATCATCTATAAAATATTTCTTCCTCAATAATATAATAAGGCCTTAAGTGTTCAAAATTAATGAACTGATAAAATCACACATATTTCATGATAATGAGAGATTAAAAAGAGAAAATAATACCCTATCTTCCCTAAAATATTTCTGATTAACAAATTTCAAAATAACCATTCTACATCCCCTAATATGTCTTTTTTCTGATAATAATAAATCATTTACTCCCTTTCTTATTATATCCAACCACTGTTAAGTGTCCCATTAAAGAATAAATGTGACAATATATTCCCCAGTTTTATCCTGGTGTTTAAAATTTTTAAACAGAAAATCGATTCATTAAATCCATTTATCAATTTAATACTAATAAATACCTCCCAAAAAGGTCTGAAAAACCTTAGTAAAAGATGGATACCACCATAGTAAATATTGGCCTATGGCGAGGAGCATCTAGGTGAGACATTGAAATCATGAAATTAGATGGTGTCTTTATTAGGGTGGCCATATAAATCTAATACTTATTTTATAGTGTGTGGTGATTATCTATGTAACATATTCTATAATGAAGTAGAGTTTTAAAAAAATTATTTTACAAAAGAATAAAAAACTCATTGATCAAAACATTATATTAAATTTAAATATAACAGCATTCCCTTCAATAACATATATCAATTTAATAATCACATTCAATATAAAATTACATTAACAAATCCTATTGAACCATTACAAATTTAAAACCAAATTGTTGAAACATATCTATTAATTTTAAAAAAAATGTTTCATTTAATTATATCTATAACATCTAAAAAATAAATGAAGCCTTTCAAACATTATATAGTGGGCCACTAAAAATCATTATATGAATAATTTAATTATATATTTGGGAAAACAATCTATCAATAAGGTAATTGAGTCTTAATAGTCAAGGGAACCAATTATTGAATAATTTAACCTGATAATAAACAACATATAAATAGGGAAACATAATTTTTTTACTATTTGTTTTTTAGTTAATAAAAATCATCAAATGTGTCCATACATAAAATAAAAAATAGAACAAATAACATATTATTGAAATAATCAAAATTAATTCTTATATATTGATGCTCAATCAGGATGCTTATAACTTGATAACCATAGATTTATTTAAAGTGTTAGAAAGAAAAAAAATCCAAAACTCTCCCTAGTAACTCAATAATCCAACATAATTATGTTATCTAGAAATATTTAAAGATTAAATAATGAGCCATGCCATTCCCATATAATGGATATTCTCAAGGCTAATACAGAATAGTGTTAAATGGGTTATGATAAAATTTATTATTGAGTATGATGGAAATAACAAAAATATAACTTAATCGTGGCACCATGAAATATTATTTATAGCTACCAATTCCAATCTATTTATTAATTTTATGCATTGATTATTATAGTTACAAGATATATACACCCTTCTAATTTTATATTAATTATTCTTGGTTCTCATGTATAGTTGGTGTGGCTTGTTCATGTACTAAAGTATACTAGGTGGGAAAAAACTAGTCATATATGTTGATGAATATGAAAAAAATACAAATAAGTAAAATGTTATAAGGTCATCCATCACCATACATTCCCTTTTTTAATACACTTAAAATATTTACAAAATTTTTAACAAACACAAAGACATAATTTATTCATTTAATGTGAGACACATGATCTATATGGTAAAAAAATGTAAAACCCATGTAGAAACCACCAATAAGGACAATCAAGGAAATATCTACCATACAAACCCCATATATACACAAACAAATCCAAAATACTATACCTAAACACCATAATAAATTTGACCCATCTACCCATCAATGTTTCCTTTTCTTTACATAGATCATGTAAAAGAATTTTTTTTATGCAGCTTCAGTGAGACATATATATGGTGGTTCATAACATACCATATAGGTGATAAAAACATCAATTAACACACCTATTATATTCTCAATCTTTTTAAAAAATCAGTATAATTCTAGAGTAATAGGAATTTAAAAAAGAAATTTGATTCTAAAAAACTAGTTTATATAGATGACAATAATAATAACAAAACCCATATATTGGGAGGATCCATACATTTATTACATCTTATATGTTATCCCAAAATAATGCTACCCCAACTCGTGTAGCCTAGAGATGGGCCCCTACTTCATTAAATTAGCAAAGATAAAAGATTAAAATCCCAATGGACCAACCTGTTTAGTTGTTTTTTGAACCATATTAAATACATTAGACACATTTTAAATTGGGAATTTAAAATAGAATATAATATATAACAAAATGTAATCAATTGTATCCTTGAAAACATTTCAAATATATCTTCTTTATAACCTTGGGGAAAGATAAAAATAAGGGTGAGATAATATTGTTTGTGTGGTTCATGTACATTAGAATCCACCCTAAATATATAATTAATAATAAATATGACAAGGTAATAATTGAATATACATTCCATTTAAAACAATATGTTTATAATGAAATATATCAATTGATGTTTTCATTGTAAAAATGTCACGAACCGAATCCTGTCGCCATCAAAACCGGCACTCGACCCAGCCCGAAATAAGGCCCGAAGGGTGTTCCCGATCCCCACTTGCTGGTACACGTGCCTATGTATCATAAAATAAAAATTGGGAACGATTTACCTGAGTTTATAAACATAAAACAACAAAAGAATCCAATAAAACAAATCAGAATTTTTCAATCCAAAAAACCTTTAACAAAAAATCAGAACTGAATTACATATTTTAAAACAACTCAACAATACTATAACAAAGGTACAAACCCAAAATGGAACAGTCCAAGAACCATCTTCGAAAGGGGCACTGCCCTCCATCCATCTCCACAAGACTTCACCACCAAGGACATGCTAGAAACCTGAACCACTGGAACTAAAAACTATACCCAACTTGTGACAACAAAAATAACCAATTCTACATATACACAAGGGTGTAAGTAGGGTTTGATCCAAATACCAATAGGATACAAACACTATTATATTCCATGTGATAAAGATTTAATGACTAAAAGAATTCATGTTTTCAAAAACATGAAATGCTAGTTACAATTTCTAAAATATGTAACATTAAATAAAACAGTTTTTAGGTGGGATAATTAAAAGAATAATCACTTTTAAAATAAATATCAAAGATAATTAATTTTCAATCCACTAATACCATATGCTGATGGTAAGAACAAAATATCTAGTGAGCACAAGCAATGGGAAATAACCCCTAGGAACTAGCTACCTGTGGGTCCCAGGTACCTCGTATCTAAGTGAGAGTAACAATAACAAATATTTGTTCTCATGAACGAGCCACTAGTATGGAACATAAAAATAACCTAGTGGTACCCAATAATCATCATCATAGTTTTGTTAGATTTTTAAGTGTTAATCTTGCTAAGTTAAATTGAGTCCAAACCCCACAGATTCACTAGCATACTAGTACACATCCACCCACCTAGATACCCGGGTTTTCCCTTTGTGCTCAAACAAGTTCAACAAGTCAATGAATAAACTTTTCACATGAAAATATCACTTCCATATCATAAATTCTCCAATCATACCACATGTATACAACAAAAGTTACAAAATACAACTTTTCATTCAAAATGATTTTGAAATCCAACTCACACCAAAATAGCCCACAAAACATTTCGCATTTCTTTAACACTTTCAAAAATCCATTAAAAGATTTTATAAAACCATTACAATATGTTAAAACTCTTTTAATATCCCACTCACTTGTTATATAATACCCTTTACCTTCAAAATAATTTTATCATCAAACTTACACGACACATCCCACAAACAAGTTTCGCTCCAACATCACAATTTAATTAAACATTTCAGAAATTTACAAAATATTATAAAAATGTTTGACATATTAAAACATCACTTCACCATTGAAAACCCCTTAATAGGCGAACACACATACCATTCAGTACATATTCACCCTTTTCCACTTTTTTTAACCAAGTAAAACATTTACAATTTTCATAAAAATAACACATGTGGTGTAAATATGTCTTGCACAAAAAAATCCCATTTCAAAAACCCCATTTAAGACCAAAAACCATACCAATTCCTATCCAAAACTGGATTAGAATCCCTAGATACATTTATAAAACCACTATCAAGTTTTATAATATCACCTTGATTAATACTACAAAATATCCATATGAAAACACACATTTTCAGAAAATGATCTCAAGAAGTATAACAATGTTATACATATAAAACCAATTCAAAAACCCTTTTTTTAGGTCCACATGACACTAATAAATTAAAAAACCATAATTGGAGGTCCAAAAAATATTTAGTAAACCAATTACATATTTTATAAAATACACACAAATAATACCCCACGAGTAACACATGAAAACACGCAATTTCAAGATAAAATGAAACTATAAAATTAAACCCATAACCAAATCCACCATAAACAGTTTTCAAAGCACACCCAACATATGTGGAATATGAAAAATGAGTAAATATAGAAAGATAACTCATCATTAATTGTTTATACATGAAACCACCTACTGAAAGTGTCGAATCCCCCAAAACATGGTGTGAAACATCAACCGCACCACCGTCGCATCACAAGGAAGATAAATCTAGCCCTAGAAAACAATATTTATCCAAAAAGAAACCAAATAAATCCATTGGTTTGAACCCTAACATCTATAAATTTTCTAAATAACGAATGAGGGAGGAAATCCTAAGGAGAAGGATGAAATTGAAGAGAAAACCCCTTACTGAAAACAATCTTGAATAAAATGACCAAACATCCACTAGTATCTGAATTTCAAAATATCCAACCATTCAAGGGATGTCCTAGAAAGGATTAGGAGATAATTTAGGAACATTAATGGGGAAATAATAGTCAAAATTGAAGGATTTATTAAAGGATCAATTTACCTCTCTAAATCTGGGTGATTTATGAAATCCATAGAAGTTTAGATGTATTTCGTGATTCTATTGGGCTCCAAATTATGGGTGGAGAGAATGGGGGCATGCCTTAGCTATGTGGGATCAGTTAAGAGTTGTAATAACCGAAAAAAATTCAAAATTGAAGGAGATGTTAAAGTATTAATCATTAATTTTTAATGTAGAAAATGGGCTTTCGAGTAGGCCCAATACCTTAAATAAAAACCCATATCCACCAAGATTATGGATTTATAAATGATCCAAATTAATATAGTGGTGTTAATATGTCAGGTGATAAGAATTAGGAATTGGAATTAATGATAAATTTTAAAAAATGAAGGATTTATAAATGAATCAAAAATATTTTTAAATCTGGAATTGGGCTCACGGTTTGGCCAAATTCATAAAAACTCACAAATTCCTCTATAAAAGCTTAGAAAACCCCAGAAACCAAGCATGAATGGAAAATAAATGGAATTTAAATTTAACATAAGTCATTTAGGTGGAAATTCTCCAACCCATGAAAACTTTCCACCCCAGAAAGTCACATCAAGGCCAAAGAAACAACCAAACCCAACTGAGAAATCAAGAGGTACTCTCTTGCCGAGTTTCTCCCCCAAAGGCCAAAACACGTCTAGTGAAAAATTAATGAATTATTACTCTCACAACAAAAACATACACCACTTTCCTGAAATGATCAATCACATTCATACTTTATCCCAAAATAAAACTCCTTAAACACTATCTGAATAAGAATCAATGAATTCACCCAAATGAACAACAACATCGAACAAGGTTACACTTACCTTGCTATAACAAAACCAATGGGAACTCTCCAATATCAACGTTTACCCAAGGAAGATGTAGGCATCTTGATAGATCCGAACGAGACAACCTACCTCCAAGAAAAGACCATGGATAAGTCTATGATACTGGTATAGGGGAACAGAAATAGACTCCCCACCATAAGAGACAACCTATATTTTTTTCTAATACATAATCAAGAAACTAACAGGGTAGGACTGAATGGAATCCCCAATACAAAGGGTATACATCCATAAAAAATTTACAGAAGAACTTATATATGACTCATAGTAGGTCTCCCCACCATAAGAACTGACCTTCATAACTGACCAACATGGGCTGGTACAGAAAGACCCCAAAATTTAAAGAGTTGTGACGACCACATGGTTATTCCGCACGGTTTTGGAAACCTTGTGCTAATAGTTGGGATCCTTCTATCGACATGGTTTTCTAGGGAATGGTTACTACTGACCAAGTGCAAACTGTGTGCTAAAACTGTCTATCCAAACACCTAACCTTTCTCCGAATACTCAATGGAAACTAAAGGGGGAGAAAATAACATTGGTCGATGACATGGGAACAAGTCCCTCCCCCTATTTCCACCGAGAAGGAACAATAGAAGAGGGATGAAGACACCATAGGTTTAAAATCATCCCATCATTCATATTGATGATATAACTTTGTACAAGGGTTTAAACAACACTGGGATTTCCTCGGACTATGAGCCAGCTTCTCCTTAAGACCTATGGCTAGATCTCAAATGATTGAAGCATCTTTAGCCTCACAGTTAGGCTTTGGAAACCCCCAGAACAAGAATTCGGCATTCGGTGCAACCAAAAACTACACCGCAACCCCCAATAAGTTTTCGAAGACATAACACATTCCAAACACAATTTACCCTAAACCGATATTTCCCTGAAACAATGGCTTAGAAGATGAACATGCATCACACATTGTTTGTTCAGGTGAGAAACAAAAGAATTAAAGAAATCTTATACTCACCTTCCTCTAAAATGGAATATTTTTACGTTTTTTCAAGGGTGACATTCTCCCAACATAACAGAGACTCTCAGATGATTTCCCAATATTCACCATTACAATCAATTGAGTACATGACATCATAAGGCATCACTGAACATGACCATTGGAACTAATATAAACAATTCATGGAGAGGGACCTTATACAACATCCCCAAACAACACACAATTATATAAAGTGGACACAATATCCTATCGTAAGCATATTTCCCACACTGGTGGTTTAACGTGAACTCACTCTTCCAAGAAAATACGAAGAACCTAGAGGCTCTCTTAGACACCATCAAGACATTCATCCCCACTAACAACCCTAGACCACTTCCTGCTTCGACAAATTAGGAAACATAAGAAACTATTGTCTCCTTCAACCTTCCACGACCACTATCCCACTACAATAAGATCTAAAAATCAATGAAAGTAATGGGTGTAGACTCAATCAACAAATATCGATAAATGATTCCTTATATTGATCAAATGGAGGATTTTCCAATGGAGAAACAATCTGGGTTGCACTTTAGTTATGCATTAACCCTTAACGGGGGCGTACCTTATCCAATAAGAGAACCCAAGGACCCAACCAAGATGGTACATTGGTTGAAAAAAATCATAAACTGGATCCAAACACATGAAGGAACCACCATAAAGGTGTCCCAAAACATATCTCAGAGGAGAATACTAACTGGTCCTTCTACCGAGCTTACTGACCAAGCATAAACCCAAAACACAGTTCAAAGAGAAGGGGTTCATGGACTCAAAACATCCCTCAAAATCAACATTTTCCAAATACACATAATATAATCCATCCCAAACAATTCATCAAGACATCATGTTTTTCTTTAGAAACATTTCTTGAAAAATAATGGTTCAATGATTAGCGTATCCACCAATGGTACCCCATGGGCCTTACACAAGCAAGATTATATGCCACACCAAGCACCCTCCACATATCCATCCCTAAACTCATCCATTTGTTCCATCAACCATCCATCATTTCATAAAACCACATGCATGTGGTTGCTCACAGAAATAAAGGAAGAAATATAAATATATTTCAAAAATATTTAACACCTATATATTCCAAAAAATCAATCTAGTAGGTTATAATTTTCATTTTTAAATAAAAATATTTATATAGTATGTCATGGTTTAATTTATCTTAGTTATGCATGTAGTATAAATAATTCAAAACAACATTCACTTCATTTAGTATAATAAAAAATACTAGGTTTTACAATTTTTACAACAAGAATTAAATTTCATCATCATAATTTAATATCATGTTTCCAAAATTTTCAGAATCAATTTAAAGGATTAAAATATAAAACACATAATCATGAAAGGAAAAAGATTATTCATATTTAAAAATATATTTATCAAAAAAACAACATAAAAGGGTTTAATAAAACATCCATTTTAAAAGAGGAAAGATGAAATACCAAATCCATTAGAAATGACATATAAATGGTATCCGAAATAAGGAGAACATTATTGGGAATTGAAAATATTGAAATCAAATGGAAATCAACACTAAAGTGTATGAACATTATTCTCAAATAGTTACACTTAAAACGGTCCATCATGATTGAATAATTTAATTAAAAAGTCACTAACCCTAATGAATGAAGAGACCACAAATTTACTATAAACTATTTTTAAAGGAAAACATTTCAATTTTACGATCATTTTCATTGTTTTTTAGGGATTATTTTATAATTGTGATTTGAACAATATAAAATATACATAAATAATTTATTCATATAATTAAATTTAAATACCATCCATTGGTTGAATGTTTTGGTCTTCTTTCACCTCTATTTTAGGAAGATAAAATTTATATATAATAAAACTTTGTCAAATTAATATCATCAATTCCATGAAGATAGAAGGATAATTAATTATGTAATACGACATCATGTGGAAGTGTAAGTGTCCATTAACTCAAACTAATGAGGGATTTATAGTATCTAAATACTTTGTTATGATATTGTGATTACTATATTAAAGATAATTTTTTTGATGAAACATTTTCACTTATAGTTGATTTAAAAATCCATAAATGTAGGGAAAAAGATATTTATCAATGAAAATTAATGCATTGATCTTATTATAATCAATTCATAAGTGGAGAGTTAAATTTGGATTCTTAACATATAGTTAGGGATTTTACTAGTGGGATAATCATAGGAAATTAAATCCATTTTCTCTTAAATCATCCACTTGAATTTTTAACGCTTTATATATTGATGGAAATATAAGTTAATATTTCATCGACATCAGCTGGGTTGCAGAAACATTGTAACCTGATAATTCCACCTCTCTCTATGTCACTTATTGTTTATAACCCATCCAATGTCGTTGTTGTATATAACCAGTCTACGTCAACCTGGAACTGATCACCCGGGCCACTCTGTGACATGTTCCGATAGGCATTTCTGGTCATCTTGGGATGGAGAAAATCTCCATGGGCATCAGTTATAGTGATAAGGAATTTTCTCTCACAAAAATAACCTATAACTAAGAAGTATAATGAAATGGACATCCCAATTTTCATTTATATAAAAGTTGAAATAAAAATTAATTGTACATGAATATGAATGTACAAAAAATCAGACTAATCAACCAACCAAACCTGATAACCAACTAAATACATGTAACCCTTCTAGTTAGTATCCAATACATATTTTATAGGTCTCCCATGTCGATCAAACTCATTATGAAACATGTGTAAGGGCTAAAATCTAATTAAGACTATATGCACTAGTATTAAAACATAGAAGGTTATCTTTCTATTCTATTCCCTATGAACATCCATTAAAATAAAACAATATTTAATTCTATGTATCTAATAAAATATATAAAATTATTTTTTCCTAAACAAAGTTCCATATGATAATCATTATAAAATAAAATGGATTCATGTTTTCATAACTGGTGAATGCTGGTATCCAATTTCAATGAGACACAACATCAAAATAAAAATAGTTTTCAAGAGGTATTTATTAAATAATGTACACATATAAATAAAACATGCACTCTGTTGAATTTATGAACCAAACAAACAATATACTGATGTTGAGTACAAAATAGTAAATAAAAAGAAATCAAGTGAACACCCCTAGGCACTAGTTCTTTGTGAGCCCCAGGTACATCGTATATCGGTGTAAAAGAGACTATAAAAAATTATGGTCTCGTAGATGAGAAATTAGTAGGGAAAAAATACTAATAACCATGTGGTACCCAACATCATCATCATATATTAGATAGTATTTTCATCTTCATTCTTGTTACATGATATAGGGATAGAATCACTCAGGATCACTAGCATTCTAGTACACATCTTCCCACCTTGATACCTGGGATTTTCATTAGTCCTCAATAAATTTCCACATATAATCAAATACTTATTATATATTAAAATGTCATTCCCAAATCATACACAATCAAAAAACCCACAAAAAGGCTTCACATTTCTTTCATGGATCAATAAACCACATAAAAATTTCATAAAACAATTTCAAGAAGTATAACAAGGCTGTGCACTTAAAATCCATTCCAAAATACTCCTTTCAGGAAATAGAAAACCATTAGCATATAAATTTAGATTTTATGCCCCAAAACCATTTAATAAATCAATTTCATGGAGTAGAAAATGGCCTTAAATAATACAACTAATGTTCACATGAGATCTATTTTTCAAGAAAAATATCAAACCGAACATTAAGCATTCATCACAAAAGAAACATTTATAAAAAAAATTACACTATTCATAAAGAGGTGTGAATACACCATTATAAGAAATTTATCATTAATATAATCCCCTAAGAAACTATGGTTACACATTCAAAACCCATTCATTTCTATAAATGTTCCTAACCTGGCATTTACCAAGAATAGATGGCAAAAATCCCTAATAACGGATAATCACTGCATTATAAAACCCAAAACTAGTTTATAAACCACATAAGGAACCCGAATACATTTATTATCATGCTACCAGTATTTTTCATAAGCCAAAACAATAATTTTGTATTTCCTTGAGCGCACAAAATCCAGCTAGGCACATTCCCAAAAACAAGGAATGCAACTGTTAATAAATAAATTTATTTAACGTTAAAAAGGTTATAAAACCCAATTTTAATTCCAAAAAAAATATTTAAATAGATACACTAGGTTCTATACATTATAAGTCAGGTGTGAATGAATGGAACATTTAACAAAACAAATAGTCTGCACACTATTACCAAAGTAACACAACTTTCTCAAAACAAGGTATAAACAACCCTTCTTACAAAAAAAATAATTAAACCAAAGGGTGAAAAAAATTACTAAGAAAATTTTAGGATTCCAAAAACCTAAAAACGATGAATCTTGATTTATAAAGGAGGTTCTTTGGAGAAATTAACTACAATCCATACCTGAATGGAAATACACCCCCCCAAAACATTCTATGGGGGTTTAAAAAACCCTATATCTATTAAGATCAACACTAAAATAATGAATCCCCCATAAAATTTTTTGTATAAGAGATCCCTAGGTTTTTCCTGAACATAGAGGATGAATGGGGGAAAATAGAAGGAAAATATCCTTGAAAACTAGTGAACATTTCATCTTTCCTTAGATGCACACCCATTTAATAGAGTGACTAACATAGATCTCAATATAAAGGCTCTATATGTCTGGATGAAGTAAGGAATGAGTATTATGGGGGGAAATATAAAAAAATTATTGATTTATGATGAAAACAAAGTACCTTACCAAATCTAGTAAATTTAAAAATCCTTGATAAATTTCTCCATACTCCTCGACTAAATGAGATCCAAAGAGGGGGAATGGAACATGGGGCTTCACCTATGGTTTTTATTCATGAGTGAGAGGTTGAATCCTAGAAAAATATTTAAAAATTATTAATATATAAAAGAAACCAATTATTTTTTTGAAACTGAAAATAAGATCACAGGTTGGTCCAATACATGAACAAATAACCCAAATACCCCATAATAATGAATTACTTAGGGGTCCAAATGGATATTTGGGTTTTAATAGGTCATGTAAGGCCAAGTGAGAAGTGGAATGAGTAAAAATTGTTGAAAAAATATAGATTTATAAAAGCAACAAATGTTGTTTTTAAATGTAAATTTTTTTTCATTGTTGGCTCAAATCATGATGTAATGACTATTTTCTCCAAAAAAACTCCAAAAAAAGACATGGTGCACTGATTGGTTGATGATTATACATATATGGATGATCAAAAATCAACATTAATCTCAACCAAAACACAATAAAAGGATTGAGATTTCTAATGAACTGGATCCAAAACAAGACATGAAAAACCGAGTGTGACAATTCTCCCCACCATTAAAGCTTTCTGCCTCTAAAAACCCATAACACTTTCCAGCTAAAAGATCAATGCCTAATGAATATTTATCAACATGTTCATGAATCTCAATTTGTGGAAATATAATCCACTATTAATGTATCTTAATGACATTAAACAAATAAAACACCAACCCACAACCACTTCTTGAAAATCAACAGAAAGATCATGTCACAACCTCCACAACCATGCCATGAAACATATTTTTAGGCCTTCTCCCAATGAACCCAAAGATCACCCATAATATTTTGCACTAAAAAAAGCTCATGACTTTTTGGGGATTCTCAAATGGGATCCCCCCTCCCCATTAAATCAAAACAACCTTTCAAAAAATACTTACTGGAATCACCTTCGCAACCCACATCGGGTCTCCCCACAATTACACACCAACTAAAAATGAACAAACAAGAATTCAACATTAACTAGAATCAGTCCTCACCCACACAAGCCCACCAAAAATTCCAAAAATACCAACCAACCTTGGTTATTAGAGTTACAACAGGAACATTTAACCCACCCACACCCGAATAAAGGACACAAAATCTAGGCCCACACATTCGGCATAAATCAAAACCCATACCCTTTGGGGTGGGGAAGTAAAGTGACCCAATCATTAAGCCACTGAAACTATAATATAAATAGAGAAACCTCTCAACACTATCCAATAATGAACAGGTAAAACCAAGACCACATATGATCTACATTTGCGGTCCACATAGGGAAATTGATCAGAAACACACATCTGAAAATGAATAACTATAGCCACTGTGTGAGGGGTAAGTCCCCCACAATCATTAAAAAATTAAAATAAAAATCACATTGATGATAAACCACAATAAAAACATATAATCTGTCTTACCACAAGAGTGAAGGAAAGATCTCATTCAAGCTCCCACCCCCTCTTTATATTTCCTACCTATGTCAAATGCTTCACTACTTGGCATGTGGCTAGGGCCCTGAAGTTTGAACTATCTGATGTTCCATAGCTAGGAGCTAGAAACCACCACAACCAAAATCATTCACTTTATAAACAACAAACCTTCATCAAAATAGGAACTCAATGATACATAGTACCATTCTCTCTCACTCCGAACAAGGATAAGAATGGACAAGGAATAGGATGAAACACATCAGTATCACCGAACACATCTGCTACATCCAAAAGAATAATCAAAAAGGGAAAACCATTAAATCATCACAAAAAAACTCTATATTCTATCAAACGATTTGAGTCATCATCCGAATATATGGATTTAATGATTGATACAAATCTATAGCCAAGTCAATTGGAAGTATTTCCAACATAGAAACATATGTGGCCACATCATAACATCATACATATCTTCATAAATCCACTAATCCTTGCAACAATACCATTACCCAAACAATATTCCATCTCAAGACACACATAGAGAAACACTTCTAGATTATCAGGTAGCATACCATACAAACTAAACATCTAAAACTTAAAAAATCAACCCACATAAAAACTATATTTAAAAAACACAACACATTCTCATCTTAAAAAAATTTTATGAATTAATTTACTTGGTGAATTTTCACATTCACCAATGGTGTTACATGAAGTCTCACTCACATGCACATTCTCATGCCACCCTAGACACACAACCACTATTCCATATTAGAAATCCATCAATATATATATATACACACACCAAACCATGTGTGAGAGAACCCCTAAAAACATCATTGGCTAGAAAAAATATCTTCATTTTATAAACCAAAAAATTCAACCCATTTCAAAAAATCATGCACCTTCCACTGGAACAATGACCACCAAGTAAAAATACATTTTCATATTTCAACACAAATAAAAAAATTTAACAATAATGGAAACGAAACCCCATTGGTCTCCATATAAATCCTCCCCCATCATTAAAAACTATTTTTATCATATAAACAAACCACAATATTTCATGAACTATTTGACTTAGAACCAATTTCATTTATTTTAAAACAACTAAAAAACAAGAATTCCATTCAAACATCTCATTACCATATTAAAAAATTCATAAATGCCCCTTTTCTTAATCTGATAGTCATAAAGGCCAAACCCCTTTGTACGAAAACACCAAATTCTTAACACCAATTCCTGGAACCAATTAATAAGATTCAAACACACTTCAACATCCCAAAACATCTTATTTCTAATAAATTTTCAGAATCTTCATAAAATAATTCATGACATCCAAAAAATTTATTTCAATAAACCATAAGTTTATATTAATGAAATATGATCCCATTAAATAATTAAAAATTCTACCCAAAAAATTGTTTTAAAAACCCAAAATTCTAAAAACACATTCTAATATTAAGAATTGAAAAACCACTCCCATAATTATCAGAAAACGATTTTCAAAACAAAATATATATTTCTTGAATGTTCAATGGGATCTAAAAAAAGGGAACTAATGTCGATGGGTTACTTGACCATATGGTAGGTGGCCATATGTCAAACACACCACCAAAATGGATATACTTCTTAGGACCATGCCCTGACTCCACATGGCTTGCCAGGCTATGTGTTGTCATAGAGGCAATTAGCCGAACTCCCTTTGTTGTATCCCAATCACCAAAAAATTCTTAAGAACCAATGAAACAAATAAAGCCAAACTTTGCATGGAAACCAGAGGATCAAAACAATATTGAGTTTAATATGGTCTTCAATAACCTACCCCTTATATACCAAAAATCCTACTCCATCCACCTTTACATACCCCAAATAAAAAATGTAATTATAAAATTAATGTTCTTTTAAGAGACGTCCTCCTTTAATACCATTTTGTCATGAATTGGTTTGGGCCGCTCTGCGACAACTCCCAAGAGGTGCTCTCGATCCTCCCGGGATAGTGAAAAGAGGTGATGGATTCCATTAGAGTGAAAACATATTTCTTTGCCCAAAAATATACAACAAAAAAGAAGAAGAAAGAAACAGACATCCCAATACACATTTATAATTAAGATTAACAAAACATTAATTATAAATGAAACTAAAAGTACATGTGAACCAGACAACTCAATGAACCAAGCCCGAAAACTAACTAACTCAATGTAACTCTGCTGGTCACTCTATAAGACATTGATTAGATGTAACCCAAGGCGATTAAACTCAACCTGAAACATGTGTAAGGGTTAAAAACCAAAGAATACTATAGGCGTGATTATTAAAACATAGTAGGATAGACTAATATTCACTCACAATAAAATTACTTTAAAATAAAATAAACATTAATTCTCAGAGTGAAATAAAATTTATAAAATTATTATTTCCATTAATGGTTCTATTCTATAATCATTATAAAATATAATGGTAGAATGTGTTCATAACCATGAAATGCTATTAGCCAATTTCAATGATTTAATGATTCTAAATAAATACAATTTTGAAGAGGGATGCTTTAAAGAATTTAAAATTTTAAATAAAACACACATGCTTCTAAATTTATGAACCAAACACACTCTATGATGACGGTGAGTAAAAAATATCCAATGAAAATAAGTCAGATGAACACCTCAAGTCACTATTTCTTTGTGGGCCATAGGTACCTTGTATCACGATGTAAGGTAACTATAAAAAACAATATATGTTCCCGTTCATTAGAAACTATTAGGGGAAAATACCCACAATCTAGTGGTCCCCAGCATCATAATCAAATTTTAGTTAGTGTTTTCATTATCAAAGATGATATGGGAAACAAGGATGAAAACACTATGGATCACTAGCATATTTGTACGCGCACACCCAACTAGATACACTAGTTTCCATTTAGTGCTGAATCATGTTCCACTTGTTTTAAAATACACTTTTCATATTAAAATTTCATTTCTAAATCGTACACATGTAAAAGGCCTGCAAATAGGATTTATATTTCTTTCATAGATCAATAAAAAACATAAATTTGCATAAAACAATTTCAAGAAGTATAATGATGCTTTGCACAAAAAATCTCAAAAAATGATGTTTTAAAGACATATAACCACCATTACCACATCAAACCTGATATGGAATCCCTAAAAATATTTAATAAATAAATTTCATGACCATAAAATGTCTCTAAATGGTACAAATATAAGTACACATGAAAACCATTTCTACAAGAAAAATGCCAAATGGGTCTTTACAAATTCTTCACAAAAACAACATTTTACAAAAGAAAAAATCACACTATTTATAAAGCAGTGTGAACACACCATTGGAATAAATTTTTCATTTACTTAAACCCCTATAAAGCTCGAGTTACAGATTTAGATCCCATCAATTTATATAAAGGGTTTGAATGGGAAAATTACGGAGAACACGGGCCAAAATGCCCTAAAAACTTATTCTCACTAAATTATAAAACCAAAAACTAGATTATATCAAACATAAAAAACCTAGAAACAATAATTCACATTCTTCCAATATTATTCATAATCCAAAAAATAATGTTATATTACCTGAGTGCACAAAATCCAATAGGGAACTTTCGTGAAAATGAGGCATGGAATGTTTAAAAAACACAATTTATGACTAAAAAGGTTATAAAACTACATTTTCATGCCAAAAAATTATTTTAATATCTAATACAAGTTCTAAACATTATTATTTAGGTGAAAAATAAAAATTAACATTTAAAAAAACAATTATTACACATAATTCTACCTAAACAACAAAATTTTCACAAAATAACCTATAAAATACCTTTCTTGCACACTAAATTATTAAAACAAAGGGTGATATATAATACTTAGAATACATATAATGTTCAAATATCAAAAAAATGATTAATATTGAATTATGAGGGTATTTCCTAGGATAACCTAAAACAAAACCATGGAGGAATGGAAATTTACCCCTGAGTACCATCCACCTGGATTCATAAAACCTATATCTATAAAGGCCATCTCTAAAAGAATGAAACCCAAATAAAATTATTTTTATAACAGAACTATAAGATTGAGAAGACCATGGAAGAATATAGAGCTATGAAATAATATATGGAGGAGGAGTATATGGAGAAAGGGGAAGTAAATCACTTAGATAACTAGATAACTCTTCATCTTCACTTACATTCATAACATTTTGGGTGAGGGAATGTCTTTGAACTAAATAAAGAGTCTCCTTAGGTCTGGGTGAACCAGATAACAAATATTTATGGGGGAAATAAAAAAAATGAATGATTCATGAAGGAAACAAATTACCTTACCATATCTAGATGATTTGAAAATCTTTGATAAATTTCTCCCTATTCCAAGACTAATATGACATCGAAAGAAGAAAAATGGAACTTGAGGGGTGATACTGTGGTTATTGGGCTCAAGTGAGAGGTGTAATCATTAAAAATTTTAAAACATGAATAATATATAAAAGAAACAAATTATTTTTTAAAAAATAGAATTGGGCTCAGGGGATGGCCTTGTACATGAATAAATAAACCAAATCCAACATGATTATGAGGAAGTAAACCACATAAACCATAAATCTAAAACATGAAAAATCAACCCATATAAACATCGCTTCTCAAAATAAAAACAAATTTTCAGCTTAATTATTTTTAAAAATAGATTAAATTGTTGAATTTTCACATTCACCAATGGTGTTTCATCATGTCTCACATATTCACATTCTCGTTCCACCCTAGAACCCAACCACTATTCCATATCAAGAATCCATAAACATATCTATTCAAAACCATGCATGTGTGAACCCATGAAAGCCTCAAAGTTTAGAAAAAAACATCCTTGTCTTAAAATTCAAAAAATTCAACCAATTTTAAAAAATCATATACCTTTGACAGGCACACAAACCACCATGTCGAAAACTATTTTCATATTTCCACACAAAAAACTATTTTACCATGATTGAAAATGTGTTCCTATAGGATTTCATCTTAATTATCTCCCTGTATTGAAAAAAAATCATCATCTAAAAAAATAAACCTTTTTTAGAACAATTTGATTTAGAACTCATTTCATTTATTTTAAAAGAACTACCAAAACATGTATTCTATTAAAACAACCCTTTACCATTTTCAAAAATCCAACAAGGTCCCGTTTATTAATTCAATAGACAAAAATGTCAAAACCGTTTTTAGGAAAACACTAATTGCTTAAAACAAATTTATGAAACTGATTCATCATATTCAAATACACTTAAATAGACCAAAAAATGATATTTAAAAATGATACAGAAACATATTAAAGTAATGCATGCATCCCAAACATTTTATTTCAATAAACCATAAGGATAGATTAAATAATTTTGATACCATTAAATCATCCCACTTTCTCCCCAAAAAATTGTTTTAAAAATACAACATGCTAAAAACATTCTTTTATTTATCATTGAAAACCCACATCCACCGTTATCACACAAGGAATGTGAAAATAAAATTCAGAAATCAATAATTTTAAAATAAACCCAAAAAAAACTTGTGTCAGTAGGTGACATGACCATATGGTTAGAGGCCATATGTCTGACACGCCACTAACAAAGAGTTCCTTATTAAAACCATGCCACAGCTTCACAAGGCATGCCAGGACCAACAATCTATTGGAGGTCATTAGTCAAACATCTCTTATTTTATCACAATCATAAATATATCCTTAAGAACCAATGAACCAAAGAAAACAATACTTCACATGGACACTCGAGGATAGAAACAAGAAAGAGTTCAAGAATATCTTCCCAAATCTACCCCTCATGTCCATAAAACACTACTCAATATACCTAGATGTACCCCAAATAACAAGGGAAATATATAAAGAAAGGTATGCTCAGAACTGAACACATTTTATACTATTTTGTAACGAACCTGTCTGGATCGACCCTAAACCAGTCTTCCTGGATGCTCAGTGAAAAGTCCCGAGAGGCATTCCTAATCCTCCCAAGGTTGTTCCAAGCACCGGGGAATCAGTTAGAGTGATAAGGAAATGGTTTCAGCATCAAATGAATTATAACTGAGTATAAGAATGAAAAAAAAATCCCAACATACCTTTATATAAAAGTTGACTTAAAAATTAATTATACATTCATATGAAAGTACAACTAAACCAGACCACTCAACAGACCAAAACTGAAAACCAAATTACTCCATGTAACACTGATGGTCACTATATAATTCATTAATTAGTCATCTACGAAGGCTATCAAACTCAAGATAAAACATTACCAAGGGCTAAAAAATTAAGAAGGCTATAGGCCTGAGTACTAAAACTCAGTAGGTTTGCACGGTATTCTATTCCCAAAGAACTCCCATTATAATAAACGAAACATTAATTACACATTTGTAATATAATATATTAAATTATTTTTTCCAAACATGGTTTTATTCTATAATCATTATAAAATAAAATGGTTTCATGTTTTAATAACCAGGAAATGCTAGTAACCAATTGAAAAGAGATACAACTTTAATATAAAATAGTTTTCAAGATGGATAATTTGACGAATGATCACTTTTAGTTAAAAAAACACACGGCTGAATTTATAACCCATACACAACAAATGCTGGAAGTGACTATAAAATAGAAAAAAAGCATAATTCATGGGAACACCCTTGGGAACCAATTCATCGTGGGCCCTATGTACCTCGATTCTCAGTGTGAATGTGTCTATAAATTTTTTTTCATTCACGATGCACTAGAAGGGACAATAAACCCATAACCTAGTGGTCCACAACAACATAATAATAATTTAGTTAGTTTTTTCATCATCTAACATGATACGTGAAATAGAGACCAAACCACTCTAGATCATTAGCATACTTGTAGAGGTTTGCGAACCTAGGTTCCCAAATTTACATTTAGTTCTCAATAAAGTTACAAATATTATCAAATAATCATTGCATAAGGAATTTTTTTGGCCAAATAATATAAACATAGAAAAAAAGAAAACAGAATCCACATTTCTTACATGGATCAATAAACTGCTTAAAATTTTAATAAAAACTTTTCAATAAGTATAATAATGATTTACACATAAAATTCATTAAAATCATTTTTAACGACAAGAACCCACCATTACAGTATAAAACAAGATTTTCATCCCCAAAACCATTTAATAAATCGATTTCATGGACTAGAAAAAGTATCCAAATTATACAACATTAAGTACACATAAAAATCATTTTTACAAGAAAAATAGCAAATGGGATTTTAAGAATTATGAAAAACAACATTTATCAAAAAAACCAATTAGAACATTCATAAAAAGGTGTAAAAATGCCATTGGAAGAAATATAGAATTTTCTTAAACCACTCAAATACTTAGGTTACACATTCAAATACTATCCATTACTATAATGATGACAAACAATCCATTTATAGAGAACATATGCCAAAACACCATGAAAACTGATACTGACAGTGTTACAAAACAAAAAACCAGATTCTAAACCACATAAGGAACAAAGAAACAATGATTCATATGCTTCCAATTTTTTTAAGTTAAAAAAATTATTTTCTATCACCTTTATCGCAAAAAAAATCCAACTGGGAAATTTCCCAAAAAACTAGGCATGCAATAATTAATAAAAGAAACTCCATTTAACTCTCTAAAGGTTATAAATACAAATTTTCATGCCAAAATTTTTATTAAATAGATAAATCATGTTTCAAATATTATAATTCAGATGAAAAAACAAATGGATCATTTAAACAAACACATATTGTGCTCACTTTTTCCAAAACCGCCCAATTTCCCCAAAATATGGCATAAAATAGCCTTCTTACACACTAAATAATTCAACAAAATGGTGAAAAAAATAACTTAAATATATAAAATGTTCAAAATCTATAAACTTGTGATTCATGATTTATAAAATAAGTTCTTTGGATAACTTTCCTCAAAACCATGCAGGAATGGAATTGCACCTCCGAAAACCTTCCATGAGGGTTCACAAACCATATATCAATGATGAAAAGATCTAAAATAATGAAACCACCATAAAAATATTTGGATAATATAAAACTGGGTCATTCATGAAATGTTAGGAAGATATATCCTATAACTAATGGTAGGAGAGGGAATAAGGGGGAGAAAGGAGAAGGAAAGTCAAGTTGAACACTAGAGAACTCTTCATCCTTCCATATATCTACACCATTGAAGGAGAGGGAATGTCTTGGAACTAAATGTAGAGTCTACATAGGTCTATAAGAATGAGGTAAAGAATATTTTTGGGGTAAAGTAAAATAATTAATGAATTATGAAGGAAACAAATAATCTTACCATATTTGGATGATTTGAAAAGCATTGAGACATTTCGTCCCAATCGGTGACTATGATGATATCCAAAGAGGAAACATGGAACAGATTGGTTATCCTAGGGTTTATGGGATCGAGTGAGATGTGAAATAAAAAAATAATAATAAATTAAAAATATATATAAAACAAATTACATTTTTAGAACTCCAAATGGGCTCATGGGTTGGCCCAATACGTGAATATATCACCCAAATCATCAATGATTATGAATTATTAAGGTGTAAAACATGGGTATTATAATTTTAATAGGTCAGGTGTGGCCATGTGGGAATTAAATGAGAGAAAATTTTAAAAAGGCAGGCTTCTTAAAAGATTAATTTTTGATTTTAAATCAGGTAATGGGATCACGGTTGGCCTAGATCTTGAATTAACCAACCCTTTCTCCAAAAACATCCAAAAATGATATAGGTAACCTATGATAGGATGATTAGACATATATGGATGTTAAAAAACAATGGTAACCACCCACAAAACCCATGAAAATAATTGTTATATCTAACGAACCAGATCAAAACAAAGAAATAAAAAGCCGTGTGTGAAATATGTCTTCGTACCATATAGCTCCAACTAAGATGACATTGTTTAAAATTCATTAAGATTATTGGATATATAATGTAATTATTTTTAAAATTGTGTTATCTTTGTAATCAAATTTAATATTTGTTAATAATGTTCATGTAACTCACAACTTATGTGTTGATTATCAGAATATTAATTGAGTAACAGTTAAAAATAAATAAACAATTACCCACATTGATAATATTTTTAATTTTTTGAAAAGGAAAATTAGTTTTCTAAAATTTATCATTGTTTTTGTGTCAAAAAAATTGATATATATTATTATATTCCACAAGCCACCTTCAACAGTATGTAGAGCCACTTCGAGTACCCCATGATGTCCCTTCTTCCCCTATTCATCCTGCTGCAACTTCTTCTTACAATAACTGCCACATCCCACTACTGACACTACTATATAGAATCTATAATTTCATCAGTGATCAATTTCATTCATCGTTGAAAAATTTTCCATCACATAATATGTTTTCATCTTTAACATTATTACATGAGATCATATTTCTGGCCACAAACACATTTTGACATTCTAAGCATCATCTACTCATTAGAAACTATCTTGGGTGTGTTCCAAACAAAATCTACAATGTGGTTAGTATAATACAACATTGTCTAGTATCCCATGGTAATATCCAAAACTAACAGGACCTGGAAAATGACAATATTAGGATAATACTACTCATTAAAGACAACATTTAAATCTTTCCATCCCATATGCTCTTAATTTCCATATTGCACTGAGGATTTCCACTACATTCAACTTAAACCTTCCAAATAAAATTAATAACTCTCCACTCTAACTACGTCCAGAGTATAAACAGACATTAACACCCACCCTATCATCTCATGGAACTATTATACATCATGAGGTTTAGTTCTACCATGAAATGTTTGTGGTTTGTTCTTGAAAAAATCTTGAGCCTTGTCCTTTATAGGATCTGGTTCATCCACATTAACTTGAGCAAGAAAAGATACCATTTAATTTAGCATGGCTCGGATAACCTGATAAATATATTTCAAAAAACAATAATCAATTTTTGAAGGATAACTCTACCCAGACTCTTCCCACAATTTTGCATGAATTCAACAGGGATGAATATTTTTATAAAAGAAACAACCATGAAGAATAACGATCTATAAAACCATTTTGAAGAATTATAGAAATAATAATAAATATTAATCACATTTTTAAGTTAAAACCCCCCAAAAAATCTCAGTCAAAAAAACAATATAGCATCAGGCCCACCAAGTGTCCATATACATAATGAAACCTGAATATCTCTCCCAAAGGAGAAGTCAAAAAATTCCTGGCATCCAGGGTAACTCGAGTCTTATCACGAGTATGTTGTCCAGCCACCCCACTCACAACCAGAACCTCAATACCGAAACATTATAACACTCTTCTCTCTAGACTCATACCAAATAACATGGCCCAAAAGGGTGTGTCAAGATATGATTCCATTTTTCATGTACCAAGACAATGTTTCATCCATCCCAACACTCGAAACAATTCATGGATTAGTGAAAAGGGCGTTCATGATCCCCAAGGTATAGAAACCAATTCTTTGGCAACCAAATTGTTTTTGTTAATTGTTTCATCAAAATTTATGAGCATAAAAAACAAATAACAATAACCAACATAATAACTAACAAGCTTAACCTAATGGGGTAAAGCATTTTTCATATTAAATGTTTTATAACAATAAACAAAATGACAAGTAATACAATATGATTTTAAGATAAAACTATTATTAAAACCTCTATAAAAAATGGAACATTAGCCACCTACCACAACCACCCACATCTACAAGAAGTAAAACACTGTCATCTAGATCCACCATAACCACCATGATACATCTTTACTTTACCTAGGTCATGTATAAAAATGTATACATGCATCCAAGGGTGTACATAGGGTGTGAGCAAAGGAAAGTTTGGATTCCACCAAGAATGAAAATATTCAATGATATAACATTAAAATAATAATGAACATTCACATTTATGTAAGAATATTTGAATAATTTATAAGAAAACATTTTATGAAAAACATTTTCATGATAATAATTTTCAAAGAAAACTACTTTCAACAAAATGATTTCCTTAAATTAAAAGGTACACATGGTCTATCCTATAACAATGGTTAACAACATATCATATCATAATTATTTTATAAGAGATAAACATAGAGAATCAATTTTTCTTCTAGAGAATGTTAAAAACTAATAACCTTGTTACGTAGGGATAAAAATCCTCCACTAAACTACCAAAAACATTTTTATTCAGTGTCTATTGGAGGGGATCCCATCCCATGGTCCAATTATCTCAATATTATAATCTAATACCAATAAAAATATTTTAGATAATCCACTATAGGAAAAAACATCCTATGGACCTCAATTATTTGATCATATCACATGTTCAGTTAGTACTGTAATATCCAATACCACTAGATGAATCTGGGCCTCATCCACATCTGAATCAACCAGTGTACTAGTTATATTTTCCCAACATTGAAACACATTATTCCATTTATTATCATATTATTTTTCACATAACACATATATCAACACTTTCACATGCACATTTTCTGCATCACAAGCAGACATAGAAATCACTCCATTACATTACACATGCCCACTATAACCATTTGGAAATGAATTTCACACAACATTTACTATTTATTATGTTATTTGAGAAAAAAACTAGTTTTACCCAGGTGAAAATGAATCATTTTCTATGGAAGAATGTTGAAATATTATTTTCATAAAACTATCTCTATAACATACCTCATAATTCAAAGGCACGTTTATAGTCCACAACCAAAAATCCAATATTAAAAAAAACACGTATCACTTTGAAAATCCACATTCAACACAGTTGGCCATTTAAAAAAAATTGAAAACACATTCCAAACCTTCCACAAAAGACATAAATTATATTCATGAAACTCCACAAAAAAGAACATAAATAATATATCGAATTTCTATCCAAAACCCATATTCCATCAAATAAAAATCATAAAACCTTTTAAAAACATATTTTCCCCCCAAAAATAATCCATAGAACATATTTATGAACTTAATAAAATATATCAATATAATCTAATAACGTAAAATCATGTAACCACCTACCTCTCAATTGGAATCTTCTGAATATATTTTTGAAACCACAACCACAATACCACAAGACCCAATAATGGAAATATTGAACAACAACCATCAAGATATCAATCAACAACACGCGATCAATGACTTCATTGGCATAACAATAGGAAATAAATTAATAGATATAGAGGAGGAGTAGAAACAATAGAAGAAGGAATACATCATAAAAAATGATGCTAACATAATGTTTCCTTAATTAATGAGGGTCAAAACCAGACAATGATTGAGGCTTAATAGGTACAAGGATGTTTGGACGACGCTCCCATGGATGAAAATCCCAAATTCAAAAAAATAGAGGATATTTAGAGTTAAAACTGATGAGGGTAGATAAGTAAATTCCATCATTTTAAATATATGGAATAGTCACATAGTTAGCTCGCATGTTTTTCAAACCATGTAGCAACCATGATTCCCTTAATTTCAATGAGTAACAAGCCACACAGTTAGCCCACATGGTATGAAATACTATACACCATCATCGTGGTTGTCACATTCCCAAATTATATTTGGTTTCTTGCTTACATGGATAATGGAACATTGTTTCCCATAACTATTTTCCAAACAAGCTCCACTTGCTGTGAAGCCCGAAACCCCCATTTTCACAAAAAACTAATAGGAAAACTATCAGATAAATGTAAAAAAAAGTAAAAAAATAAATATATAAAAATGAAAGAAACATTATATATATAGACACCGTTATGTTTATATATATGTACCCTAAAAACCCACCCACACAGACCCACCGAACTAGTTTATAATTTTTTTAAAAAAAATAATAAATATATATAAATATATTTGTAGAAATATGTACCTAAATATAAATAATAAGATAATAAAATATTATAAAATAGAAGGGATAATTAACACGAAGCATTGGAAAATAACATGTATGTGAAGGTTTATTACCTAAGATCAAATACTGAAATAAAAATTATGTGTGTGGTCTAGGAAGTGATGATAATTTCATGGTAGAGTGGTGGGGGCCATGATGCAATGTAAAAGGGGGTCAGAGAGTAGTGGTACATGGAGAGCACTAATAAATGTTCAAAATTATTACTAATAATTTTTTTGGTGGGTGTAGAACCTAATGAAATGTTAATGATGATAAAACTTTATATTATCTACACATATATTACCACTAATAAAAGCTGTCATTTATCATTATTTTTCTACAGAGGAATAAAAATTCTATATTTGAAATTTTCATTCAACATTAATAATTATTTTTCATTTATAATACATTTTTTCTCTTGTAATGGGATGATTTATAGTAGTGTATGGCCACATTGGGTTCATTATATTGTTTGTTTGGCCTAAGTAAGACACCTAATATACCTTTTACATGACATACAAAAATGGATTACCAAATATATATATTCAAAAAAAACATAACTCATCAATAATCATGTTTTATAAAATTACCATGAATACATAATCACACTTATTCAATGCTACACTTTATTAGCACATAAAAATAATTGTTTGGGGGGGGATTCTATAAAGTCTATAAAAAACACTAATAAAGGACACATTTTCAGCACTAAAAAAATAACTAATAAACACAACACCTTTATCGTCACTTTTTTATTATCAATGACAAGTGATTCCATTATCATTGTTTCTTAGCACTGATAAAAGGTGGCTTTATCAACTATTTTCTTATCACTCAAAAAATATTACAATCATTAAAAAAATGTACTACCAAAAATAATATTTTAATATATAAAAATATTTATATTAATATTTAATAAATATTCATAAATAAATATTATTTATATATTAATAAATATATATTGACAATTAATATATAATATTTTTATTAAACAATGGTGTATAAATAAATACAAATAATTATTAATTTATAATTATATATTTAATGTTTACTAATAAAAATTTAATTAAATTTTCTTGATAATTTTTTTAAATAATAATTTATATATGTTGATTAGTTGAATATTTGACTAAAACATCAAATAACCATAAATATTTATCAAAGTTTCCATCTCGGTTGTGCCACATATAAAATCGGAACCTGAAAAATGAAGTACATTATTTTAATTTGGAAAACCCCAATCACTAATTTTTTTTAAGTCATGAATGTCCTCCAAGGCCTTCAAAACTGGGTTCTTTAGTTGGTATACCCTAGTTGTTTAATATTCGATTGGATTTCAGCTCTACTTAAGAGGTTCTTATAAACATTTGATGGTGTTGATTGAATTTATTCATAGTGCTTACACATATGTGAGTTTTATGTCCCTTAATATTTATCCTTTTAATAGTGTAGTGGTTTTTATAATGAGATATATGTATATATACATATATATAAACATATTTATATATATCAATAAATAATTATTTTATATATTAAATAAATATTTTTACATATTTACATATAAAATATATTTTTGAATATATATACTTTATTGAAATAAATATTTATTTTCTATTTTATTTAAATTAAAAATATATGAATGTGTATATACTTTTGTAAATGTATATAAATTTTTTATATAAAAATATGTGTATTTTTTTCATTAATGAAAAATTATATATTTATATATATATTCTAGTTTATGTAAATTATCATTAAAATATAATATATAGACATAAATATAAATACTATATTTGTTTATATTTCTACACCCATGCAGACATACACAACAAAACCCTTAATTTAAAAATGTATTTATTTTATTATATAAATATATATAAATATATGGATAAAAAATGTGTATACATAAATATTGAAAATATTGATATATCAGAAAAGAGATTTGGAAATAAAATTCATATGTGGTAATGAATTATCACACAACGATAGAGGACACATGCTCAAATCCAGGCAGCCACGCATAGGTGTGAGTACTGGAGAAAATTCATAAAAGGATAACCATATGAAGGGGGAAGGGTATTGCTGATAAGGGTTCCAGGAAAGCACTAATAATGGTGTTCAGGTAGAGATAGAAAAAGGGAAAACAAATTAATAAAAATGATAAACTCTATTTTTATTGGCATTTTTGTTTGTATGGGTAAATAGAGTGTTTATTATCAATAAAAAATTGATAAAAGTAAAACTAATAAAGAACCCATTTTTATCTTCTATAAAAGAACTAATAATGATGCCATTTTATCATCAATTTCTTAGGGGTGATAGAGGTTTCCTTTATTAGTTTATTTTGAAGATCTAATAAATGATACAAATTTTTAAAGGCACTTACAACATCAATGTTTTGTTATCCTAAATAAAACCATTTTTACAGGAAGATAAATGGGTGAGTATATATTAGTTTGTTGGGTTCTAATTTACATATGTAATTCAAATAAATTTGAATTTATATATTATCATCTGAATATTTTTTGGATATTCTTTCTCTATAATACTAATTTATCTATTTATTCATGCTTCATTTATATATTTTTATTAGTTCATTTAATTAATTTTCTTCTTAGTCTCTTTTTCTTAAACATAATAAAATACATTCAAGGGGTTATAGGAAAGAAACAAATGGGAGTCCAAGACTAAATGAGACCATGGGATGAAGCCCTGATCACCCATATAGATGTATAAGTCTAGAAAAATCTAGAAACACTATATTAAAATACAACTATTTTATCGAGTGAAGGTACCGTTTCTATTTCTATGAGAATATGATAATATCAAGCCATGAACAAAAAACCAAAAATTAAATTGAAACCTTAATATCGACTAGATAATAATTTTTTTTAATGAAACCATAAAGAAATATTTAAATAAATAATAAACTCATATGGATGATATTTATGCATTTGAAGAGGGAATATGAAAAAAATTACACAGGAGACTTGGAATTATGTATTTTTTAATAGGTTTTATTTTCACAAAAAAATGGGATATATTTTTACAAAATTTGAAAAGGGGGATGATAGAGGCAAGAACCATTTTAATCACTCCTTCATTATCAATTAATCATGAATGAGGTTCATGTTACCATGATGGGGTGGAAGGAAGTGTAAACCTAATTCATGTTTCGCTCAGGGTACGATAAGAAACATCAACCTCATCCATGCTTTTTTTAATCAATACATTAGTGGAATGAATAGGATTTATTCCTCAAAAAAATATAAACGGAGGCCTCCACCACCATTTACATTATTCTAAACATATATTATGTAATAAAATATCTTTAAGATATCTTTCTCAACATATTAATTTATTGTTTTTGGTAAGGTAAAAAAATTTACCAAATTTTTTTGTAAAATATAGAGATTTTAAAAGGATACACTTTGTGCTTAAATTAACAACCAAATATTATGTTACCATTATAAAAAACCATTAAAATTTATTTTTCCGCTTCTGTATTTTTAATTTTAAAAAACTGACAAACACGGTTGTGATATATATGTTTTTTAGAGTCTGATAGAACAAAAATAATTTGTACTGAATAGTAAACTACCCTTATGAATAATATCATAACTTATTAATAGTAACATGAACCTCAATAATAGTAATGTACACTCATAAATAGTAACATGACCTTTATGAATTGTAATGTACCCTTATTAAAGGTAACTTAACAGTAATGAATTATAATGTACCGTTATGAATAGTAAATTAAGCCTTATGAATTGTAATGTTGCCTTATGAATAGTAAATTCACTGATGAAATTATAAATAAAATTTATCCATCTTATAAGTGTCTATATTGTATAATTATGTCATAATATAAGTAAATGAATATTTTATAAATAATTGATTATGTGTTATAAATTTTGTATGTCATATATATTTAATAAAAAATTTATAACAAATTAAATCATTTAAATAAAAATATATTTTCATAAATAGTATTCATACATAATTATTTTTAGGACTTATGATTATAATATATTTTTAAGATACATCAATTAATTTTTCATTATTTTAGAAAAGCATTTTTAATTTTAAAATTGTATTTTTCCTCTAAATTATGATTTTGTTTAAAAATATTACTAATCATGTTTATAAAATTATTTTGAAATAATAGATTCCAATTTCTATCTCTACACATAAAAAATTGGGTTGGGTGAATTTTTGGTAATTTTTCAGAAATGCATGATTTTTTTTGAATAGTGAAATACCTTAATTAAAAAATTAAGCAAAATACATGATTTATGGAGTCATGGAAGATGTTTTTCTAATGTAAGAACACATTCCTCGAACTCATATTCATGTATTAATATTTTATGTCTTGGAATCATAATTATGTCTTGTCTTGTGGAAACATAAGTAAATAATGATTAAAATAAAGGAAAACTCCTCCTCTCCTCCACTATAAATACAACCCATTTTCCCCCTCTTCCTCCCAAACCTATGATGCCTAAGGCCTTGACAATGTTCTACTAAATACAACTATATATACACTTCCCCACTTCCAAGACCTACTCGTCTCACCAAAAGGCCAACACCAAGGGCATTAAGATGGATCTCTTGGAGAGGAGATCAAGAGGTAAACATCCTCTTCTATTTTATTTCTTTTCATTTCTTTTTATTTTCTATTATTATTATTTACTCACCTCTCCTTATTGAAGAGGCGTGAGTGATCCATTATCATATATATTTTGGATATCATAATGTTTATGGATGGTTCATCATTATAATTCTTTTACTCTCCCACTTATTCTGTACATTAGAACATCGTATGTGACGTGTTGATTTACGGACATCGTGGATAATTTGATTTCAATTTTGTTTGATTCCTTCAATAATGGTCATGAAAAAAAATTTGTGGTTGATCCATATTATAATTTATGTATTATATTTTATGTGAGATTATTTATTTATTTTATAAACATGATATTAATTTACAAAACAAAACGAGTTCGTTATTATCAAAGAACTGCAAAAATGATCTAAATGCATATCACTAAATATTTACCTAATCGTTAATCCTCATTCCATATAACAAAAATGGGTTATGTAATAATTTTATATTATATAAAAATATGAATAAAATTTCATTCTACTTCTGTAATTTCCTTTCCATACGATAAAAAAATCAAATACAACTCATCCTTGGAAATCATGAAAGGAATGCATTCAAAATAATGAAAAAAACTCAATACAAATTACTGAAGGGTTAAATAATGTCACTAAATGATCATATAATGTGTAGTTAACATCAATATGATTCTTTAATATATTATTAACACTATTTTAACCATTTTACAAGAGTTTTAAACATGTTTGAAGTAAGACAATCCTGAGGTAAGTGAATTCTTAACCCAATTTCCATCTTTTGGGTTTACCTTCTACATCATTCATTGTGTGGTATTAATATTATTTTTATAATGAATTTATTTTATATTATGTTTCACTATATTTATCTACATTTTATCTACATATTCTTCTCATTATACTATTTAATCACATCATATATATTACATATTTAAGGGTATTTCTAATGAAAATAATATTTTAAAATTATAGTTTTACAAAATTCAAAGAAAAAGTTTTTATGCAATTTTTTATTTTGTAGGATTATGTTCTGGTACTCCAAATTATTTTATGATGAAGGTTAGGACCTATATCTCCCTCTTATGTATTTGGTATGATTATTTTAGAGGTCAGACGTATGATTACTCAATGTGTAACTGTGATGGTTACCCCATAAGGTAGTTATGAGGGTTACATTGTAATGTAGACATGAGGGTAGCATTGTATGGTATCCATGAGGATCACAAGTAATATAATATCTCTGATGGTTACAATCGAATCTAATTAACTCCCAATGTTACCTATATAATTTATTTATGTTCTATATATTTTCCCAAAATATGTATATGATAATTTATAAATAATAATTATGTTTTCTGAAAATGTTTTTATATGCTCAAATGTATTTTTGGACTAACGATTCCTTTCAATATTTTTATATCCCTTATTGAGATATTTTTATCATCCCACATTATTAAAATGTTTTTAACATGATTTATTATAATTTGATATGGAATTTTAATTCTAATGTAGATGAATACGATTATTTATATTAGCTGTTAATTTTTATAAACTATGAGTTAGTATATGTAATTTGTTTTCTAATTTTCAAAAACCTAGAATAGAAAAGGACTTCATTTTTATAAAGTATTGTTAATTTTTTAGTTTTATATTATTCAAAAAAATAGACATCATTTTTTATTACGTAATCCAGAAGTTTGGGTTCATGGATTTATAGTTGGTATCAGAGGAGCAGTCTAGAAAACATTGGAGATTAGACGTTGTTGTTTATTTTTGAAAACATTTTATGATATTATTTACTTTTTAACATCCATTTAATTAATTACACATAAAAAAAATAGTTTTTCATAATTATCCATATGTAAATTCGTAATTATATAAATAATAAACAAATTGTGAGGGTGCAATTAATTTAAGGTGGGGATAATGTCACATCCCAATATTTTAAAAGGAAACACTATTCACATAAATGAACTACTATATACTATTTGAACTTTATAACCTAACCATTAAATATAATTTTTCTACTTCTATGTTTTGAATTTCAAAAAATAAACATATATGGCTGCGATAAATATGTTTTTTGGAGTGTGATAGAATAAACATCATTTTTGCTGAATAGTAACATAACCATATGAATTGTAACATACCCTTATGAATAGTAACATTACCATTAATAATAGTATAGTACCAATATTAATAGTAACATCGACCTTATGAATAGTAAATTTACCCTAATAAATAGTAATATTCCGTTATAAATAGTAACTAGAACCTTATGAATAGTAATATACCCTTGTGAATAGTAAACTCACAAATGAAGTTATAAATAATATTTACCCATATTATAATTGTCAATATGATATAATTATATCATAATTTAAGTAAATAAATATTTTTAAAATTATTGATTATGTGTTGGTATTTTGGAAATTCATATATATTTAATTACAAATTTATGATTAAATTAAAAATTGAAATGAAAATTAATGTTCATAAAATTAATTCATAAATAATTATTTTTTTACTTAATATTAATGGATATTTGAAAGATGTGTTATGTAAATTATCAAAGTGTTAGAACAACATTTTTAATTATAAAGTTATTTCTTTCAAATAAATTCTTATTTTATTTAAAATTTTCATTATTCATGTTTAGAAAATTATTTTCAATAAATGGAGTCACGTTTTAATTCTACACTATGAAAAATTGTAATGAGGAATTATTGGAAATTTTGTGAAATACCTTAATTTTTGATGAATAGTGAAATACGATAATTTAAAAAATAAGTTAACTTAATGATTTATGAAGTCATGGATGATATTTTTCATATTTATGTACAAAAATATTTATATAACATTAAATTATTAATAATTTGGTCTTGGAATCATAATTATTTCTTTTATTATAGATAAATTGTAAAATAACGATTAATATAATGGAAAACTACTCCTCTCCTCCACTATTAAAACCACTCATTTCCCCTCTCTTCCTCCATCACCACTCAAGCCTCGATACGTTCCTATGTTCTGCCAAAAACTCTTCTAAAGAGATTTACCAATGTTCAAGGCCATGGGGTCTCACCTAAAGGAAAAACCCAAGGGCTTTAAAAAGGATCTTATGGAGAAGAGATCGAGAGGTAATCATCCTTTTTTGTTTTCATTCTTTTCACAAAATTTTCATTTATATTCTTATTATTTCTTCACATAACCTTATCCAAGTAGAATGATTGATCAATTATTTTAAATATTATGTATTTTATTATGTTTATGAAATATTCGTCATTATACTTCATTTCCAATTCCACTTATTCATAAAAATAATACATTGTCCGGGATGTGTCGATTTACTTACATCATGGACGATGTGATTTCAGTTACATTTACATCCTTAATGACTAGTCAGGAAATGATTTTTATTTTTTATGTTGATTATAATTTATGTATAATATATATTTTTAAGTTGTGTAAAAAAATTTACACATGATATTATTTTACAAAACAAAATAAGTTTTTTATTATCAAAGAACCACACAAATGATCTTAACAGATATCACTAAATAATTATCTAATGATTCATCCTTATACCATATTATATAATGAGTTATGGAATCATTATATATTCTAGAAACACATGAATACCATTTCATTCCACATTTTGAATTTCATTTCTATATGAAGTGAAAATCAAATACAAACGGGCCATGGAAATCATGTAAAAAATGCATTCAAAACAATAGAAGGAACAAAATACTAATAATTAATGGGAGAAATGATGTTACAAAATGATCATATAAGGTGTTATAAACATGAATATGTTTCTTAAGATACTAATATCACTCATTTAACCATTATATAAGAGGTTTAAATAGGTATTACGTAATAAAAACCCGAGGTAAGCGAATTCTTTATCAAATTTAAATCATTTGGGTTATCCTTCTATATCATTAATATGGTGGAATTATGATTATTTTTTAATGATTTTAGGTTTATATTATGTTTTATTACATTTATTTACATTTTATACACTTATTACTTTAATTAAATTTATTTATCACATCAATTATATGAAATATGTAAGGGACATTCCATTAGAACCCCACTTTTAAAAATCTATTTTTACAAAAAACCATGTGAATGTTTTTATGAAATTATTCATTTTTTATGATTATGTTCTGGTTATTGGTCATATTACATAATGGAGAGATGGAACTATATCTCCCTCTAATTCATTGGGTATGATTTTGTTGGAGTTCTGTCGTATGGTTACTACATTTGTAACTGTGATGGTTACAACATAAGGTTGTCCTTAGGGTTATATTTTATGGTTTCCATGAGGGTTACATTGTATGGTAGTCGATAGGGTTTCAAATAATTAGGTACCCATGATGGTTACAATCATAATTAATTAATTCCCCATGTTTCCAACATGTTTTATTTATGTTCTCTATGTTTTATCAATGTATGTATATGATACATTATGGGTAAAAAGTATGTCTTGTGAAAATATTTTCATATGTTTCAAAGTATTTACAAACTAACAGTTCCTTTCCTTATTTTTATATCACTTAGAGAGATATATTTCTCATTTTTTGTTTTTAAAATATTTTTCATAAGAATACTTAGAATATGAAAGGAAAATTTATGTGCTAATTTAGATGAATCCAGTTATTTATATTAGTTGTTAATTTTTTTCATCTTTGATTAAATATATGTAAGTTACAGTCTAATTATTTAAAACCTATACTAGAATAGGTCCTTATTTAAAAAATTTAATGTGTATTTTTCATTTATCTATTATACAAATAAAACACGCAACATGTTGTATTATTGAATCCAGAAGTCTGGGTTCAAGGCATTACAATTTTGGCCTAATTCCTTGATTAATATTTTGTATGATTTATTTATTTACATTTTATAGTCGTATGAATTTATGAATTAATGTTATTTATATTATTGAATTTATCTATAAAATATTGTTAATATTATGACATATTTTTTTTAATTAATTAGAATATCTTCCTACGGTGTTTAAATATTTTAAATTTTAGGTATAAAAAAATTAAATTTTCATTTAGGGAAATATAATTTCTTAGAAAAATGTTTATCTTTTTAAAATAATTTTCGAATCAATAGAATTGAATATATTTATATTTATATATTATATAATATATTAGATTTTATGGAAAACAATTATAAAAAATAAAATTTCATACATTGTTAAATAATGTATATCTACATAAATATTGTATAGAAAATAATTAAATAATAAATATTTTTAAAAATATAAATATATTTATTTTAATATAATTATAAGTATAAATATGTTATATTGTTTATCATATTTAAATTTATTATATATACAATATATTATTTCATATCAATATATAAATTATTTTATTTTTATTAATGAATCTAAAGAAATATATAGGTAATATTACTTTTTGATTACTACTACTAACAAATAATTGTTATTTCATTTAATTATGTATAGAATATATATTTAAATTAATATAAAATTTAATTACTTCATGGTATGTATATATACCTAAATTGTTTTTATTATATTGAATGTAACATAACATTACAAAATTTTATTGGTCATTGAAGTGTAGATTATATTGTTTTTATTGATTGAATTAAAAAATATTTTTATTTATAATTTCAGTAATTATGTATAATATAATAATATTTCTATTTAAGAAACAATAGTTTCATAAAATTTAAATATAAATAAATATCAAAATATTAATAAATACATTGGAGAACATTTAATTGTAGATATATCATAGGTAGAAAATTAAATAAGTGTACTATATATTATTGGATGCAATAATAAGTAATTTTTTTTTGATATATTATTTATCAAGTATATTAATAATAATATTTAAATTGAAAAATGTGTATCATAAATTAAATTAAAAATGGGAATTATTAATGTGATAACACATGTTATATTATTTTAATATATTGTATTAAAAATAATTTAAGGTTTATTAAAATGGAATAATTTAATATAAAAATTCATATATATATATATATATATGAAATATATATATGTACATATATATATTTATTTGTTATTTATTTAACTATTTATTTGAAAATTTTCAATTTAATAACAAAATAAGTATAAAAACATATAAAGAGTGTTGTGTGGTGAAAGATCTTGTGATTACCAACTAATGTATTATTTAATTCCATGCCCTAGTTTTATTGTATGTGGTTATATAATTTTCAATAATTTCAATTCCCCCTTCTTAAGGACCTGTATGTCACCCCAGTATCTTTGTATATATATATTATTATATATGTATGAAAATAGTGGGAATCAAAAACTCATATACCAGATAACTTGTTTGTGAGTTACATTGCAATAATAGGGAATTAGATCAGAGGTATTATTGTCTGATGATGGATTTACACACCATAACCAAATGAGGACAATTGGTTACTTAAATACGAGAAAACATATGCTCCCAGAGTTCCCAGTAGGTTTTGTTTGTTTTACCATTAAATGATGAACCAATCTGTAAGAAAAAGTCTCAAAATTCATTAATAGTTATTTAATCATAACTTATTTAAACATGATAACATTTGATGATGCAATAGAAGTTTATATATTTTATATAAATGAAATTTCTAGGTAGTAATTAGTTTCAATATAATATATTTGAACGATTAGAGTTTTTATTAGTTTTACACCTACAAGAATCCAAAATCATCAACAATGTATGAAATTAGACAAACTTCATAGGATTTTTTAGTCAAATAAAATATAGAGATTATCAAAAAATTATTTTATTTTCATATCAACATCTCTAATATTAGGACCATCTATGAATTTTGAGTATCATTTTTATGATAATGGGGATTGGGTGGAGGCATCATCATTATTCAAAAAATAGTATAGTATTGGTTTAATGGAATTATATTTCTATTATAAATGTGGTGAGGATTAATATAATAGAGTAGTGTCATAGGAGATATACTTAATTCATTCCCTTATAAAATTTTAATTAACTATATTCTCATATGAATCTAGTAACAAATAATAATTTTGAAAAAGGTAATTGAAATATGGAAACAAATATATGGTATATTGCCAATGATAATCCATATTTAATGAATGAGGATTTATCTTAATGATGATTTATATAAAGATTCAGTTGGAGATGATGTAGGTTATAATGATGTTGGTAATTATCATTTTGAATTTCCCATGATAGATAATGAAAAACCAGTTATTGGTAATCATCCTGTATTATTGACTTCTGCATTCAAGGGAATGAAACATGAAAAACATTATGATTATGGTGTCATTATACCAACTAATGAATTCCCTAAAATTATAACAATTACATATGGATCTACTGATAACACCATATATATGGTTTAATATTATGAAACAAATAAGTCCTTTAAAATGTGATAAATGAATACCACATTGAACAATGTTTTTCATTTTTGGTTGATGACCTAGAAAAGGAAAATTACATTATTAGGTGAAACAAATATGGGCCAAAATGTAAATTTAAAATGAGGAAAATATTTGATAAAGTTTTTACATATTTTAAGATAACTATGTTGGATATCCCACAAACTTATATATATATACATATGATTTTCATTGGATCACTCTTATAATAATTCAGAGTTTATATCCACTATTATTATAAGTAAATATGAACATGTCAATATATTCTTGTGTCCCTTTTTTTGTATTGAATTCAATAATTTTTTCGAATATAATATATCCTAAGAAAAAGAATATAATGAAAATTGAATGGAAAGTTAGAATGTATATTGTGATTGAAAATAATCATATGTAGTGTTTTCATTACTAAAGGGTTTTTTATCAATAATTATGTTCTTTACTATGTGCACACTATTCAGTATGTCTCCCCAAATCGAAGTGATCAAAAAATAGGGGTGATGTTCTGTAGCATGTTTTTTGAATTCAATAAATATTACTATACTTATCATAACATTATATAAATCAATCTAGTTGATGTAAATTTTCTTTTTATAAATTATACAGTTATTATTCTTATTTATTCTACAAGTTTTTTTAATAATGATACTCTCCAATTTCATTTTACACTATTAAAAAGTATTATTTAAAATCATATAGTTGATTTAAATCTTATCAATGAATTCATGTTACATAGAGATAATGATTATATCTAATATCTAATAGTAATCTTGTGATTATAGAGTCCATTAACAGTGATTTAGTTTCATGCTGACAGGTGAATTCTTATCATCCATATTATATCATATATATTTCACGTAATGTCCATAAGAATCTCAGAGATGTGGTCATAAAGAAGGAATCGGTTACATTGCAATGGTATTAATAAACATAATTTTTTTGGTAAATATTTATTAAATCATTTTAAATATATTTTTATCTAGTTTTGTGGTAGGATCCCCTGTTAATATTGTTTGAATGATGAATTAATGAAAATATAATGGGATAATCATGATTTATATGATTATATAAGGTAGATTTCAAAGACGAATTGTCATTAAAATAAGTTGGTGGAAAGAGATATGTTTATATGACCATTAACAGTGTTGAGTGAATGAATATGGTAAAAAATGGTGTTTGTAAACATAAAATCATAGGGTTAGTATATTAGAAATTTCATATATTTGTGATGAAATTTTTCTAATGGTCCATACATGACTATTATTGGATGAACTATGGAAGTAAATTTGCTCTTAATTTCCAAATATACGTTGCTTATATACTACATTATGTATCATAAATTCACATTTTATCTATTGAATTGGTATGGTGTCACATTGAGGTGATAGGGCACCACAACATGCTCATAAGAAATAGTGCTCAAGAAAATGTGGTGTTTCTGGAATGAAGGTATTGTGATTTTTATCCTTTTTATGCATTTTGATATCCCTATGGACATGTCATTGTAGCTGGTTCATTAATAAACATATCACAAGATATCTACGTTGTCGTAGTGTATTATGTGATCACGCTTGTTGGATGTTATATTAAACATTATATGTATTTTGGATATTTACATACATTACCTTTCTTGTTTATTAGCCAATTATGGTCCCATATATTACCAGGTTGGGAACCAAGGTATGACTAAAGTTTAACCTTATAAAAAATGAGATGGATTGGTCTTTAGAATGTGGAGTGGGAGTATGATGTAATATTTTCAAATATAACAGAATCATAATGACAAATATCCCAATTTTAAAGGATGGGTATCCATTTCACATCATCATAGATTGAATTAATGTTCCGTATAATTGTCGTGAATATGATATTACATAATTTGGTTTTTTCATTTATGTATTCTATATTTTCTTTTCTTTCTATATTGTTTCATTTTTAATACTGTTTCAAATTCAAATTCCATCATTTCTATTTTGAAATACTAATAATTTTGTGAGATTTTAACTGTTAGGAAATTAAAAATATATAAGGAATAAATAACATCAGGCAGAACCTATAAATGAATTTTCAATAAATATTTCCTTGAAATTATAGGAAACGACCTCTTGAAATGATTTTATAAGATTATGTTTCATTGAGGGAAAATAGAGAATAATTGATTATATAAATAAAGTATTATCACAGAGAAGATAAAAATATCATCTGACATGGTTGGTTGAATATATCAAATATTCCCTTGTACTTTGTTATTTTTTCATTGTAGATGATACATTAATCATACAGTCATTTCAAGACCTATAATACTTTTTATTACACTAACAAATGTCACATCTATATATAAAGACAATTAATTATAAATAAATTAGGCATGATTATAGATCATTAAAAAAATAAAATTTCTAGACTAAAATAACAATATATGTCAAATCAATTTCATTACATAATTTTTATCATAATTATTAATTTGGAATAATAATTTACTACATCTATTTTTTCATGGATTTTTTTTAAATTAACATTTTGAATAAATTAACAATAAAAAATATGAAGAATATCAAATGTTGAGACAGTGGTCCTTTAATTGCATGTATTATAGGATTGAAATGTTTCACTTTAAATTATATAGGGTTGTCAATTTCATACTCTTATACTATGGATATTACATTATTTACAACAAGTATCTCCAACTCCATAAATTTTCTACCATCTTCATCGCATTGTGTTCTACAATGTAGTGATGAGTGACTTCATCTTGGTCAGTCATCAACTCATTATTGGATTATTAGACATATGAAGTCCAGATAACCATACATTTAATTTTTTAGTGGAAGAAATTACTATTGCACTTGAGTATATGTCTATAATATATGGTTCCCTATCAGGGAATGTCTATGGAAAGCTAAGATAGTAAAAATATGTTTTATTTAGTTAAACATTTCCTATGAATAATATATAAGATGATGGAAGGTCCATTGTAAGGGGTCAATTATGCATTCTATGTATTTGTTAGAACACATATCATCTGGAAAATGATGCTAAAAGATCACTGTCATAATATATTCATGTTAATTTTTTTAGATACTTATTGGTAGAATGATATTCATTGATTATTCCACAAAATGTTTTATGTCATGTATTTTCTATTACTTGAGGAATTTTTTAGGCTTAGAGGTTTATCGAGGGGTCATTATTTAATGATTGTATATGAATAATGCTATGTAAAGGATGTATCATCGATAAGATACAGATTACACTATTTTTTATTCTTATCTAGATGTTGATATGGGAACACATCACATGTGGAGATCCACATTTTTTCACCCCATTTCCTACAGAAAATTTATTGGAGTACCTAGGGGATTCTGTTTTGTTTTCCATCATTCATGTGTGAAAATAAAATATATAAATTTATATTAAGGAATATAGGTATAATTTTTTCATCTATAGGTGGATTCTGACACATAAATATTAAAATATGACTAATCATGATTTCCAAACTTACTTATGTTAGATAATTTCTGACCATATGACATATGATATTACTAATTATATTTTTAAATTAATGTTGTGTACTATAAATGAATTAACTTATTAATTACATATTCATTTTTTTGACATTTCATGTATATGGATGCCATATATTCGTCCTATAATCATGTGTCATCGACCTCACCATACAAAGATGATTTCATCTAGATCCTGAATTGTACACAGGAACCATATTAATATTCTTGGGTTGAATCATTTTGTTTTAATTTTGAGATAGTTCATCTTTTATCATCCAATTCGTAGAACATCCATTCATTTTCCCTCACTTAATTTCATGATGATGTTATAGAGGAGTGAATTTGATGGGATGGGATATCATTGTTGATATATTGAGATTTGGGAAGAACATCTTTTGTTTCGATTGTGATGGGAAGTAATGTTACAAAGGCATCTAATAAATTTGTTGAATTCTATTCCTTAGTACCACATATATTAATTGATGTATCTTATGTGACATAGACGAGGCTATCATCAGTTGGTTATAATTCATTATTATAATTTTGAATAGATTTTTAGTGACTTTAGAAAACATCGTAACATTACATAGAAATATTCTCATATGACATAGTCCATTATCATATCTGATCCAATAGAGGGTGTGTATTTGGCCAAGCCTATTTTCACTATGTAGTAACAAAGATTCTTCTTCTCATGGATGATATTTGTCATGGAATTTTATTGACATAATTAGTGATTCTAAGGGTGATGATATTGATAAATATGTTCCACTGGGTGATGATCCAAATATGGATGTAGCACATGATGATGTTGCACATTAGGATGATTTTCCTCATGAACAACCATATGTTCTTCTACTTACAATAGAAAAAAATACTTAACCACAACCACAACCATTGGAATAAACATAAGAAAATATACAACCACATGTTATGTAACAAGAGGGTCACAACACATTGACTATTGATCATAGTACATTGTCTGTTATTGTGAAAGGTATGTTAATAGAGGCTAGCTATTATGTGTTTTTTCCGTTATTGTCCTCTATTCCATATATATCCACTGCACAATGGATATCTTAATGAAATATTGTGGAGATTTATAGTCCGCAACCAAATTCCATGCAAACATACTAGGGTATGGGTTAGGAGACTGTAGATCCATTGTCTGTCACACAAGATTATATGTATGTAGCTATAAGAAATGATATATAGTAGTTATGTATGCTGGATCATAGACATCAATATCCACAACACAAAAACATTATCTATTCACATGGATGAGCACATTATACAGTAATACATATTTGTTGGATTTATGTTATACATTCTATTTATATTACTAGTTGTACGTTATTTAAAATCCTACAAATATATTACTTTTTATTATATAAAAAATAAAATTGTTATAATTATAAATTAGTAAAAATAATTATGAAAATTCAAGAAACACTAACATAAATAAATTAATTAATAATAAAAATATCAATTGATTTTTATATTATATTAATATTTAAAATTATAATTATCTTTATCGCATATATTAGTAAGAATAATATTTACTTTATGATAATAATATTAATACTTTTTAAAATAATAGATATTATACTTAATTAATAGTCACATTAAATATAGTATTAAATATTAAAAATAATATAAATTATAAGTTATAATAATAGTAATAATAAATATTATATTATTAATTAATAATCAATAGTAAATTTCATAATTAATAAAAATATCAACGAAAAATAAATTACAGAAAATATATGAAAAAAAATTCACCAAAATTTCTATATCAGTTATAATAAAAATAAAAAATATTATCACATGTTAATACGATCAGTGATCGATCATGAATCATTAGTATTAATAACAATAATTTAAATAATTTTCGATTTTTTAATTTATATTAAAATTTATAATTATACCTTATTAAGTAATAATAATATTAAATTTATTTTCAAATATTATGTATAAATTTAATTATGAATTATATTAAATATAAAAATAATATTATATTATTTCTGTATTCAATAATAAATAATTTTATTTATAATAAATAAATATATCACAAATTAATAAAATACAAAAACTTATATTAACAAATATTTTGTAAAAAATTCTAAATATATAAATTACTCTAAAAAATTAATATGTTGAAATATATTATAATGTATATAAATTATTTAATTTTAAATTAGTAGTTACATTAGTAAAAATGTATTTAATATTATTAACAATAATTTATATTGAATACATTATTTATTAATTATTTGATACATATTAAATAAATATTAACATGTCAACTAATTATTAATAATATAATAATATAAACAAAAAAATCACTTCATTTAAAAATAAGTGGCCTGAAACATATTTATGCATCCTAAATAAATTTCATACTCGAAGTGTTAAATTGGTTCACACCTCTTTTTATGTCCCTAAGAAGTGTGAACATTGTTCATGCATCCTACCTAAAAATTTAAGTGTTCATACTAATAACACTTCCCCAGATCCCATTAAATATAATTTAAATCCACACCACCAGATTAATTTTTTTATTTTTAAAAACCAAAAACATTATTCCGTGGAATCACTTCCACTGAATAATATATTTTTTTAAAAACTATATATAGAGACAGTAGTGTGGGGACATCCAAAAGAGAATAAATCCCTACCAATTGTATAAAAACACTATATATCAATTGATTTTATTTTAGAAATGTTTTTGAAAAGAAATATTATATACTTAAATTACAGATTTCATATCATTTTGATGTTTACTTAGTTTCACATATTTTTTTATAGATGTTTTTTCTATATGGATAGTTTAACAGCCTCTTTTACTCGTTATTTTTTAGTGTAGCTTATGTTATATTCATAAAGTTGTTAGAAACTGCAGAACATCCAATATAGATGTATTAGAGACCTGGTGTAAGAGAAAGTGGCTATTAACTATACTATTAACCTCCTTGTAGATCACAAAAAAAAGGTTCTGTGGTTAGACTACTAACTCATTAAATGAGTTTCGCATATATTTTTATTTATTTTATATATATTCCCCTCTCTCTCTCAGAAACTCTCTTGATCAACTCTCAATATCCATGAATTCCACACTATTTTACATTAACATTTAGGTGATCTTCCTATGTTTCATTCCATTATGCTATATTATTTAATAAATTTCATTATATTTCTCATGGATTTCATATGGTTATTTATTATTTTAATTAGTATAAACCCTATAATACATTAAAATAAAATTAATCTCTTTAAAATATATTATTAATTTTATTTATTTGAATGGGACCCCTGACGTCAATTAAGGTAAATGTAATTATTGTAGAATCATATTATCAAATATTCATTCCATCCATAATTTATGTATTCATAATTCATTAGATAATAAATTTGGATCCAGTGATAAGAGTATAATCATTATTATTAGGTCTTAAATACCAAATTATGTGAATCAATTTTAACCATCAATAATTTCAATAACAATTGTATAAACTATGGTAAATAACTTCCCCAGATCATTTAGGTTTATAGTTTTAGAGAATTATAAAAACAAAATAATTATCAAAAAAATTATCTCTCATTCAGTGTTAAATTTCCCCATTATACATAGATTTTATAATTCCTTGATAAGGATTCAACATCTCATATAGAATTATCTAGAAAAAAACTATCCTTGATATAGGATACATAAAATAATTATAATATATATAAATGGAATCATAATATGGGTTGGAAAAGAGTCTTAGTAATTGAGAACATTTTCCATATCAATTAATATCTTTAGTTATCATAATAAAAGAATAAGAGAATGAGAACATAACCATAGTTCATGAGTATAACATAAGAGAATCTAAAACCATTATAACATAGACCATAAAACATGATTCAATGAATAATTTTTTTTAGAAGATAGGATAATTACAAGTCAATAATCATGATCCATGATAAATCAATACTTTTAAAATGGATCCATTTAAAATTATATAAATAATAGTGAATCCATTGTGGTATCATGGAAAATTTTCTTCATCGTCCATGTTCACTCATGTTGAACCTATATTGGGATAACTTAAATTTTTTTACCCTATATGAGTATCCAAATTTGTTATATCCTTTTTCATAATAGGAACAAATTTATAATTTTTTAAAGGATCCATTAAATTATATAGATATGTCATTTCATCTTAAATCCTAAATAAATAATGATTATTCTTTTTATAATTTGAATAACACATGGAAAACAATTATGTTTCATGAAAATATAGTATAAATAATCAACGAAACAAATCTATAGAAAAACATTGGAAATTTTCATTAAATAATTTCCCTAGTAAATGATTGTAATAATTAAAAATATTTATAAATAAGTTAAAAACTCTTTTATAAAAGAATTTATAAATATAAATTTGAAAACAAAATAACGAAACTCTATTTCATTTGATGATATTTTGAGAATTAAAATTTTTTAAAATAAATTTTCAACAGTTTCCATTGAAAAAAACATGTAAACTTATAAATTAATCCTTATAAAAAATTATTATCATTATAGATTGAAAATCGATTAACATTGTAAATTTTAATAAAACATTGTTTTCACACTTTGGTAAAGAGAGTCATATGTTAGTTATATATATAATTTTCAAATTATTTCTAATAAAATTATCATGAAATTAAAAAAATTTCTAAAAGGGAATTTAACAAAAATTTATGTATCAATAAAAAATTTCAATTATTTATATGAATATGCACATAGAAGATAAATACTTTAGAACCAATAAAACAAAATTTAAATGAAAAACTTTTCTTATGAAATTTAAAGTAAAATACCATATAGAATGAAATAAAATGATGATAGACCTAAAATACATTAAGTAGAAATATATTCATGAAATTATATTTAAAATGTAAAAAATTTAACTAACATGCATTAATATAGGTTCATTAGTAAAAACATGTATTAAAAAGAATTTTAATGTGATAAATACATACATCTTTGGTATTTCTTAAATCAACAATTCATTGAATGATAGAACAAAATTTTATGATGTAAAAAAAGTTATTTTAATTATATAATACTTAAATACAAAATCCCAAGGTATTATGTAAACTATAAAAATGTTATCATGGTTCAAAATATAAAAAATATGTCAATGAATTGTAAGTGAGGCCATGAACACCCTGGATACTTTTATAACATTTAAAATATAATTATTTTATTGAAATATTATGTGAAAATTTTAAAGAGAAAAAAAATTCATATAAAACACAAAAAATCATAGGTCATAAACACAAAATCATAGAGTATCATATTTAATTAATATGTGATATGACCCAATGAAATGATATTGAGTTAAGAATCCCATTACCAAAAACATCCTGTTGGACAGATGTCATAAAATATCAATCAAAAATAAATATATAATTATTATATGTCGAGGTTGGATCTGTATTTATATCCACTTTTCTGTATATCATTCAATAAAAAGTTATATTTTTCCTATATACTTATAATCTATAATTAAAATCAACTTTTAGGTGTAAATTGTCTTATTTCCCAAGCAAGTTTTGATTTGAATATTTTGGTCATTAAACATTAGACATAAATTCATGCAATTAAAAATATGGAATATTTTAATGTATATGGTTCATAAATTTAATATACATTTTAAACCATTCATTAAAGGATTTCTTGAAAAATGTGTCTAATAATTTCACGGAGATGATCGTTTATACGTAAACATGAAAAATATTTACATCTTTATGCTTATTAGAAAGGAAAAAAAGAAAATAGCATTTTGATATCATTGAATAATAAATATTTTAATAATATAATATATATTTATTAGTTGCAACCTTATGACTATCCATGTGAGAAAATAATGAAAAATTAATTACACAACTTCATGAGGTGGTAATCTACATGTACTCACTTTTGGTGTTATTATTTTTTAACAGATGGAATGATAAAAAGGTAAGTAATATAATTATATTTTTTGGAATCATAATTATTTAATTAAATACATATTTATTGAATTTATCCCTCCATATGTAAGGCATTGATGAATAACAAAACAAAATATTTTGTGAATGTGGTAGTCCACACAAACTCAGTATCTAGGATTTCATTTCCAATAAGATTGAAAAAAGTAAATAAAATGGGTTATACAAAAAACATAATAATAAATTTTTATATAGATGATACTGAGGTTTTTTTTAATTTATGTGTTATGATATTTTATAATGATTTTTAAGAAAAAATAAATATATTACTAATTCGTTAGGTCTAATACCTCCTCATTAAATATCCTCCTTTTAGTTAACATTAAGATCTATAACAAATAGGTTTATGGTTTCTATATGGGGTTTGAATATCTTGGAATGTTTTTATAGAATGGTGATTAAAATATTTTTGAGATACAAATGATATCAAGTTTTTTTTAGAGAATGTTTATACGTGTCCCATTATATAGAAAAAAATTATTTACATTTTAATTATTTTCAATATTCAGGGATCATAGAAGTAATTGTAAAAATTCTATATAATTAAAATGAACCACGAATGATAATATGTAAAATTATATATTTTATTGACTTAGTATAAATTTTAATTATTTTTCTAATTATTTTAAAATAATTTTTGAACCTAAAATAGCATAAAATATCATTTTTTGCTGTATTCGAATATATTGGCTTTAAAGGTGTCAAGATAAAAAAAGATTTTGAATATAAAATCATTCACCATCACTGTAAATTTTTATTATAAATTGAATTGAATAGAAATAATAATATATCCAAAACACCTTAATTTTAATGTTTCTAAAAGACAATTCACGATTCTTTTATTACATTATAATGTACAATTTAGGTGTTGAATAATTATTCATGGTAATTATACCATTGTATTAAAATAAAAAAATTAATATAGTAAAAAAATATTTATATTCAAAATAAACATTTATAAATTTTTATAACTTATTTTTATCCCTATAATAACATATTAAAGGAATTAAAATAATTAGAATTACATTTTCTAATTATCCATTATGTAAAACAATAAAATAGTCTTAATCAAAGGAAATTGGCACTAAAATTAAATATTTTTTAAACAAGTTGGATTCTAGAAAAAATAAACTCATGAAATGTAATAAATTAATTTTTTTGGATTAGTATTTATCCCTTAACACATATATTTTACCATGTTTAATCATGTTTAACCTATTTCCCCTTGGTCTTCATTAATAACTCTTAATGATATCATAATTCTTTTGAATAAAAATGAATTTGATCTTACTTCATAAATTGATTATACAGATTTATATTATGTAATCCATTTATAAGAATATAATTTTTCTAATGGATAAAAATAAATTTTATTATAATTACATGAAACACAGTGAACATGGTAATTTATAAAAAATCATGCTTTAGGCAAAAAAATAATTTAATGCCAAAATAATGTATAATGTTTGTTTTTTGAAATTTATTAGAGTAAGTTTTAGAAATTAAACTTATGTGAATTTTAGAAATACCAATCAAAATGGAATATTGAAAATATATTGATAAATTGAAAATGATTAATAGATTCTGAGAAATTGTTATTATTCCATATTCAACCAAAAACATTATTTTCAAAAAAAAATTACAAAAATGTATCCTAAAATTATTTTTCAATGAGGATTTGAAACATTTAATCCAATTTATCAACTATATTTTCTAAATTTTATATAAATTAATTGTAATATCCACATACATAATGTAATCAAAACCATTTTGGATATATAAAATTTTTTTCTTTTTACTCTTTTTCTAATAAAAAATGTAAATGAATGACAACTAATATTATTGGATATTTAGTATATTAAATTTAATATAGTAATGCATAAATAGTGAAAAATATAATTTATTAAGATAAAAATAAATTTTCACATTAAAAACTTATTAAAAAAATTTCATTCTTTCTTCAAATGATTTTAACTTTATATATTTATAATTTATAATAAATGTATGATTATATAGTTATTTTATTAAAGAGTTTTTTTTACATATTTTTCATAATGAGGTTACCCTTTTTATACCAATAATTCCAATGACTAGGTAATTAGTATCAAATATAAATAATCATATTCCTAAAAAAATATCACACCTCATTTTTCTGAACGTTTCATGTCGTACAAAAAATAATACATTATATTAATGTAATGTATTGTAAAATAAAATATCAAGGTGTCATAATCCACCCACGTCAATGAAATTGCATCCTCTCAATTTGATTTAATGTTTGAAAATTTTTCATAACTTACTCCCAGGATTGGAAGATAAAAACATCATGACATAAAAACATTTCTAATATTTATACATATCATTATTGAAAACTCATATAATATATTATAATAATTCACAATTACCTCAACAAGTAATAAAGGTGAATATGATGGTCACCTCTTTTAAGAAATAATAAGGTTCCCAAATATTGATAATGGTGGAAAAAGTGAGAATATAAACATGAAATAGAACTTCATTCTAAAGGAGATGTAAATTAAATAAAAAAAATTTTGCATTTAAGAAAAATAATACCTTCGTGGAAGAATATTTGAATTAGAATTTAATTTTCCCCAAATTGATAATACACTATCAATTCAATATAAATTATTGGGAAATGAAAAAAAATTAATTTCAATATCTTTATCAAGAGTTTGAGGGGATCTTTTTCCATCAAGACAAAGAACAATAGAAAATATACATACATGATTCATTAAAATCCATAAATGTAGTTCTTTCCATTTGTTTCATATATCAATTAGTTTCCTCCTATATTTTAACTCATATTCCAAATGGTGAAAGTCCATGATGAATCATTCTTATGTATAAGGAATCAAAATAATTTTAGGATAGATAATAACATCCATCAAATTATAAAAATATATTGCATTTATATTTATTGTAACCAAAATAGTAATCATAAATAAATATAATACCAAAAATTAATATACCATAATATAAATAAAGAAGTGATTAATGCCTAAAATATGAACAAAAATATCTAATAATCAACTCAAATAATTTTAGAAATAAGTATCCCTATATCTCAACTACCCTCACAACTTATGAAATCACTAACCTTATTGGTTATATATTCCCATTCATTATACATTCCCAAAAATTATGTGTCATAATTATTAAATTATTTAAGGGGTATATATAAATTAATAATATAGTATAAAGGTTACATAATTTACCACATGTTTCCCCATCTCTTTCTATTATCTACAATCATCACTGCATTTTGTTCTACATTGTAGTGATGTGGGACTTCCTCATGGTTAATCATCAACTCATTTCAGGATTATTAGAGAGATGAAGTCCAGATAAACATACATTTAATTTTATAGTGGGAGAAATTTCAATTGCTCTTGAGGATGTTTCCATTATATATGGTTCCCTATCAGGGGAGTGTCTATGGAAATCTATGTTGGTGAAAAAAAAAATTATTTAGTTACAAAATACATGGGAATAACATCTAAGATGATGGAAGGACTATTGTAAGGAGTTGATTATGAATTCTATAGATTGATGAGAACTTTTACCATCAAGAATATGATGCTTACAATATCACTGTCATAATATTTTCATGTGAAATTATTTTGATACTTATTGGTAGAATGATATTCATTGATTATTCCACTGCGTTTTTCCAAGATCATGTATTTTATATTACATGAGGATTTTTTTAGTCTATAAGGTATATATAGGGTTAATTATTTAATGATTGTGCATAAAGAGAGATATGTATAGGATATATCATTAATAAGATATAGATTTCACTATTTTTTATTTTTATCTATAGGTGGATATAGGAGCACATCCCATGTAAAAATCCACATGACTTCACACCATTTCATAATGATAATTTATTGGATCCACTAGAGGATTATGGAATGTTTTCCTTCTTTCATGGGAGGAAATAAAATATATGAATTGATATTAAAGAATAAAGGTTAAAATTTTTCATATATAGGTCGAGCCAGACACATTAATATTAAAATATCACTAATCATGATTTCCACACTTATAGACATCTGCTGGAAAATTTTCGACCATATCACATATGTTATTATTAATTACATTCCTATATTAATGTTTTCTACTATAAATGAATTAACTTATTAATAACTTATTAATTTTTTTGACATTTCATGTTTTATGGATGCCATATATTCAGCCTATAATCATATGTCATCCACCTTACCATTCAGGTATACTTGATGCTAGATCAGGAATTGTACATAGGATCCATTTTAAAAAAATTGGGTGTACAAATTTGGATATAATTTTGAGGTTGTTCAAATTCTATTAGCTAATTCTCCGAACATCTATTCATTATTCTTCACTTAATTCTATGATGATAATATAGATGTGTTCATTTGACTGGATGGGATATCATTATTGATATATTGATATTTGGGAAGAACAACATGTGTTTATATTGTGAGTTGAAGTAACATAACATGTGAATCTAATAGATTTTTTGAATTAGTTTCCCTAGTACCACATGTATTAATTGATAATTCTTATGTGAAATAGATGAGGCATTCATCAGTTTGTCATAATTAATTCTTCCAATTTTTAATTGAATTATAGTAACTTTAGAAAAAAAACATATCATTACATAGAAATATTCTCATATCATATAGTCCATTATCATATATGATCCCATAGAGGGGGTGCATTTGACCAAGCCTATTTTCACAGTGTAGTCACAAAGATTCTTCTTCTCATGGATGATATTTTGGATGGAATTTTCAATGACGTGATTAGTGATGGTAAGGGTGATGATAAAGATAGATATGTTTTAAATAGTGATGAGGCAAATATGGATATAGCACATGATGATGTCTCAAATAATGAGGATTTTCCTCATGGTCATCATAATGTTCCTCCACTTACTATTTCATAAAATCCATAACCCCAACCATATGAATAAGCATATCAAAATCTACAACCACAAGTTATTCATCAATAGGGACCCAACACATCGACTATTGATCATAGTACATAGGTTGTTACTGTAAAATATTTTTCAATAAGGGATTTCCATTATGTGTTTTAGTCCATATTATCCATGAATCCATAGATATCCACTACACATTGGATAACTTAATAATATTGTAAAGACCCGTAAAATTCAAGGGAAATTTTTTCTTAATTTTATTTGGAATTTTACAAGAGCGCGGTTTCTGACGGCACCTGATTCCGAGGCCCGGAGTGCCCGGAATCATTTTCTGAAGTTTGGCTCGGGTACGTTCAGTGAACGAACGAGCGGGAATTTCTAACTTTTGAACCGGTGCCCGGAATCAAATTCCGAGGGCACCGATGAACTCGCAGCGCCAATATTCGCTTAAGGAGACCTTTTCCGAGGTTGAGTTTTATGTGGGACGAAAGTTAGTTTTGGGAGAAATTATAAGAAGTTAAATAAAAATGTGGAAACACTTTTTATTTTTATTTTGTTGGTTAACTTCTCCCAAAGGGAGTTAAAGGTGGGACCCACATCCACTTAACCTCCCTTTGGAGGATTAAGTGTGGTGGGTCCCACACGAATCATAACTCTTCACCTTTTTTTTAAACTCCCTTAAACTCCTCTTTTAATGAACATGACAACTTTGTTTATTAATGGAGTTGAATTGTTTGAATTTCAAACCTTTGAAATTCAAATTGTTAAGTGTGTGAATAAAATAAGACTTTAGCCTATTTTATTTGGGTTAGAATTCTCTAGCCGCCTTGAGAGAAATTGGAGTTCTTCTTCTTTTTCTTCTTCAAGCTTTGACGAAGAACGCGAAGAACCTTCGAACATCGACGAAGAACGCCACGTTCTCGGGAATCGTCTTCCGCGACAACTTACCCGCGACACCAACGACGTCATCTTCCACGTCATCTCTTCCGCGACGATTTCCCGCGACGAAATCGTCGTCAAAGAACTTTGAATCCTCGCTTCACGACATCGACGTCCTTCTTCTGTGACGCCGACAACCGCGACGCGTCTTCCGCGGGTCGTTGACGATCATCGATCTTGAAACCGAGGTTGGGGTTTGTTGTAGCTTATTTATTTATTCTTGTTCTTGGTTCTAGCATGACAAACATGAGGTTTAATGTTTATGTGATATTGTCTAACGAGAGGGGGGTCGGACCGCACAAACACGGCCGAATCCCCCCTCCTCTGTTCTTGAATATTATTTCCTTGAGGATGAACGAGATGGCGTGGTGTCGTCGCACCATGCGGGAATCGCAAGGCTATAATCGCGCCGTGCCACGGAAATTTTATCAAGAACGCGACGCCGTCGCGCCGCGTCGAAGGAAACTGAAAGCGCCGCGGCCAGAGCGGGGCCGCGGCGGAGGGGCGCGGTGCCGTCGCATTGCGCCGGACGACGAAGGCCGCGGCCGGTTCCGGACCGCGGTGGAACGAGAAGACCGGCGGCTCACCGGGCCGCCGGTGTCGGAAGCCGGAAGGGGACCGGCTTTGCCGGTCCGTTGAAGAATAACCGGCCGGCCAGGTCGGGCCGGCCGGAAGGGGAAAGATCGGGGGAATTTAATTCCCCCGGCCAAGTTAATTGCCCCCCCCCCCATTATGAGGGGGGGCCGGTTTCAGAAAGGGGGAGGCAGCGCCCCCCCGTTTTTCCAAACGGCAGGCCCCCACGAAGTGGGGCCGTTGATTGACAAAGGCGCGGCATGATGCCGCGCCGCCAGAGGGAAGAAGCGGAGGCTTTGCCCCCCGCGCGTGGCCCCCGTGCGGCGCCAGGTCGCACCGCCGTCGGCCGGGCCGCGCTGCCGCGCCGGACCGCGCCGCCAGCTGCGCCACGCCGACGCGCCGGACCGCGTCGCCGCGCCGGGCCGGGTCGGACCCGGGTTGGGTCGACCCGGTTCGGCTCGCCGGGTTCGGGCCGACCCAGGGGGGGTCGGGCCGGGTCGGCCCGGACCCGGACCCCCCGTTTTCGAATCGATTTCAGTCTTTGGCCCATAACTTGAGCTACGGACCTCCGATTGACGAACCGTCAGCGGATATGCGATCCTTGGATCGAGACGGTCGTTTCGGTATATCGCACTCAAAGTTTCAGAATACTTTGATTTCGGCCGGGTTGGTTCGTTCACGAAACCAACTGGGCCCTCGGAGCGGAAACGCTCATAACTTGAGCTACGGACGTCCGATTGACGTGCCGTCAGCTTTGTTGTGTTCCTCTTAGTGAGACGAATCTTTTGGAATACTCTGCCTGAGGTTTGGACGCAGGTGGAGTACGGTCGGGTTGGTTTTGCCTTAAAAACCAACCGGGCCCCTAAGACGAAAAAGCCAATAACTCTCAGACCGGGCGTCCGATCGACGCGCCGTCTGTTGTGTTGAGTTCCTGTTGACGATACGGAACTTTTGGATACATCAACTCTGGACTTTGTGACAGTTGATGTATCAGCCTCTCGGCTCGTGGAGAGGACCCTCCCGATCGAGCTTGCTGTGTGCAGGAACCCTAGTGATGGCTGCGACTGTGACTGCTACTGCTACTGTGACTGCGACGACGACAGTACAGAGATCCTTAGTGGATTTGACGACGACAACTTCAGCACTCAGCGATCCTACGTGGATCAGTGCTACAGGTCTTGTGTGGGCCCGATCCTGTGTGGGTCTGATCCTGTGTGGGTCTTTGCGCTCAGCGGTCCTGTGTGAACCAGCACCTACAGGTCATGTGTGGGCCCGATCCTGTGTGGGTCTTTGCGGGGGTTAGTTACCTATCGATCCTTCGTGGGTCTGATGACTTAGATGGATCAGAGATCATCTTTATCGTCTTTTGAAGAAGTATACCTGTGTGAGCTGAATCATGTTACTTTCCTGTGTGGATTGAGTTGTGATATCCTGTGTAGATTTCGTTTTGCTTTCCTGTGTGGAATACGTATACTTTCCTGTGTGGACTGAGTTGTACTTGGGCTCGGAGGTTGGAGCGTATTGAAATTGATGACTTAGGTATATGTATGGGCATTTACCTAAGCAGTGTCGGTTGTTACTTCGTGATTGTATCTTCCTTTGTAGTTTATCCTTTGTGGATTTTGGGAGACCTTCAGGGGTCTCGGGGTCCCTACTGAGTAGCTTATACTCACCCCTGCACGGGCTATGCCCGCACTACGTTGTGTTGGTTGTAGACGATGGATAGCGTTGATCATGGCTGAGGCTTGCAGAGCAGAACGGTACCTGGAGGTGGACCACTGGGTGGGACGTGTTCGGAGCGGACGACGGGACCCGAGGAGCAGTGGAGCTATCTGTACCCACCCTTTAGGTGGGATTTCCAGTGGACAGCTCGGTGTAGCGGCTTTTACTTTACAGTTGATGTTTTCCCTTTTGAGTTGTACTTTACTTTCAGTTTGGGTTTGTATACTGGCCCATTTACTTTTCCGCACTTCAGTTGTACTCTGTTTTTACATAGTGTTTACTATTCCGCTTGCTTACTCTGTGGTGGTTGTTTACTTTTCAAAGGCAATGCCTTCCCTTTTTGTTGGGATTTACGCCTTGGTGCTAGTCGCCAGCCCCTGGCCTATGGAAGGCGGGCTTGGGGTAGTCACGGCACGGGTCCCGAGGGCGGGTCGTGACAAATTGGTATCAGAGGAGTTCGGTTCTACCGCGAACTCTGATCTTTTCTATGTGAAGCAATAATGTTTAGTGTATTGAGTGTGGTTATCAGTCCAGGGAGTCCAGTGTTGGTGCGGCGGCCGACGTATCCGTACACTAGGACCCTGACTTCTGATTTCCGACTTAATGCACGAAAACATTGATTGCGTGTGTGTTTCAATGTTTCCTTTGTGATTACTTTATATCAGCTCACCAGGTATACTGTTCTGACCGTGGCACACCTGTTTCCTTTTCAAGATGGCCCCACGATGGCAGCCAGCTAGGATTCCGAGAGTCGAGCGTGACGACAGCCCACCGAGTGATGAGGCCTCGGTGCAGGGCCCTTTGTCAGTAGTGGCATCGGCGGTAGCTCTACCCGTCGAGCCACCGATGCTTCCAGCACCAGCCGCTGACGATGCACGTCGCCTCAGTGCACTGCATGAGTTTCAGCGCCAGCGACCGCCCAGGTTTCGTGGGGAGACGGACCCCTAGGCAGCCGAGGACTGGCTGGAGGCAGTGGTACGTGTGTTTAGGCTAGTGAGGACACCAACAGACCTCATGGTGATCCTCACTGCGAGCCTACTACACGCAGCAGCAGGACGATGGTGGAGCTTGATGCTCTAGGTGCACGATGAGGCATCTCTACTTTGGACGGACTTTGAGAGCCTATTCCGCTCGAAGTTCGTCCCATCCACCCCTCGTGCAGTGCGTATCCAGGAGCTCCTTCAGCTGCGGCAGGGCAGCATGACGGTCGCTCAGTACTCGGTGAGATTCACCGATCTTTCTCGCTACTCGACAGACATGGTGCGGGACCCCTTTTTCTGGTCCCGGACCTTCGAGCAGGGTTTGAGACACGAGATCAGGGCATCGCTGATCTACCTCAGCATACTGACTCAGACAGGAGTATTGGAGCGGGCCCTTTTGATCGAGAGATTCCTTGCTGAGTCTACACCAGTGCCGAGACCCACCGCAGGGCGGCACATGGCAGAGTCATCTGCAGCAGGCAGTCGACGGATGACTCAGGGTTCCAGGCAGACCAGACCTTTAGGCAGATGACCTCAGGACACTGGCTCAGCAGTGCGGGGCACACAGCGCGGAGCCAGTCTTTCGAGAGGCAGACAATGCTACTCGTGCGGCGGGCAAGGCCACATGGCTCGTGACTGCCCGACCCGTCGTGTCGAGGAGCAGCAGTCGGTTGAGGGACCACCGAGGCAGAGACAGAGGGTCCACCGTGGCGGTCCGCAGGGAGGAGGCGGACGAGGCAGAGGAGCTGGACGAGCAGCATATGGTGGGCGACGCTTTGAGGCTCTACCACCACCACCACCAGGAGGTCCACCCCGACCATAGGGAGCTGGCGGGCAGAGACAGGCACAGCTCCAGGCAGTAGTGGCCTATGACCACGGCGCACCCGAGATGATTTGAGGTACTATCTGTGTCTATTCCACCCTTGCTGCATCACTTATAGACACAGGAGAGAGTCACTCTTTCATAGCCGCTGCCCTTGTTCGGAGCTCGGAGATTCCGACAGAGCCGTTGGCTCGATCCTTACGGCTAGAGACTCCTACGGGAGCAGACTCGACGATTACGCCCTGGTGCCGGTAGTGTGAGCTTACTCTAGGAGGCGAGAGCTTTGGCTGGGATCTTCTTGAGGCAGCGTCGAGGCCTTAGGATGTCATCTTGGGCATGGATTGGCTATCTACGGTCCATGCACAGATTGACTGTTTTAGGCGCAAGGTGCGATGTGTACGCACCGATGGGAGCAGGTTCACCTTCATCGGCGAGAAGGGAGCCTTTTCAGCACAGGATGGACTTCCGCGGAGGAGAGGACAGCCCATCACTCATCAGTTGGCTAGCCTCATCCTTGGAGCAGTTGACGTGCGGAGTCCTGGTTTTCCTGCAGTGGTGGATCAGTTTGCGGACGTTTTTCCCGACGACGTTCCAGGGCTACCTCCTCGTAGAGAGGTAGACTTTTATATTGACCTGTACCCCGGGACAGCCCCGATATCCACTCCAGCATATCGGATGGCCCCCGCCGAGCTTCGAGAGCTGCGGGTACAGTTGGAGGACTTGTAGGGCAAGGGGTTCATCCGACCCATTGTTTCACCCTGGGCTTCCCCGATATTGTTCGCCAAGAAGGAGGACGGGAGCTTGCGACTTTGTGTTGACTATCGTCGCCTAAACCAGGTGACAGTGAGGAACAAGTATCCGCTACCGAGGATTGATGACCTCTTTGATCAGCTCAAGGGAGCACGGTGGTTCTCGAAGATAGACCTCAGGTCAGGCTATCATCAGCTCAGAGTCAGAGACGAGGACGTGTAGAAGACGGCCTTCAGATGTCGGTATGGCCACTATGAGTTCTTGGTTATGCCTTTCGGTGTAACCAATGCTCCAGCAGTGTTCATGGCTCTCATGAACAGGATCTTTCAGCCATACCTCGATCGGTTTGTTGTGGTCTTCATCGACGACATTCTGATTTACTCGACGACTGAGGAGGAGCACGCCTATCATTTGCGAGTTGTACTAGACACACTCCGAGAGCACCAGCTTTATGGTAAGCTCTCGAAGTGCCAGTTCTGGATACGTGAGTTCCACTTCTTGGGACACGTCATCTCTGAGGCGGGAGTTGCAGTGGATCCCGCGAAGATCAAGGCAGTGCTAGCTTGGGAGCAACCTAGGACCGTGACTGAGGTTCGGAGTTTCTTGGGATTAGCTGGTTACTATCGAAGATTCGTGCTAGACTTCTCTAGAGTTGCGGCACCACTCACAGCTTTGACAAAGAAGGGGAAACCCTTCGTGTGGTCAGATAGATGTCAGCAGAGCTTTAAGGAGCTGAGACAGATATTGACTAGCGCACCTATCTTGAGGTTTCCTGAGGAGGGAGTAGGGTACGTAGTCCACTACAATGCATCAGAGACCAGGCTGGGATGTGTTCTGATGCAGGAGTGGGCAGTGATCGCCTATGGATCACGTCAGTTGAGGCCGCATGAGCAGAACTACGCTACCCATAACCTGGAGTTAGCAGCAGTGTTCTTCGCTCTGAAGACTTGGCGACATTACCTGATGGGCGAGCGTTTTATAGTTTTTTCCGATCATCAGAGTCTCAGGAATATCTTCTGGCAGAAGGAACTGAAACTGAGACATCGGTGATGGCTCGAGTTCCTCCAGGACTATGACATTGAGATAGTCTATACTCCTGGGAAGGGGAACGTAGTAGCCGATGCCCTCAGCAGGAGGACGGGCATTCAGCTACTTGAGGAGGCGACGGAGCAGCTAGCCTCTTTGCAGATATCCTTCATGGATTGAGATGGAGCAGCCTTCCTCCAGTCTCTCACAGTCACCCCTCCACTACTGCAGCGGGTCAGAGAGGCACAGCACGAGGACGCTGACTGTGAAACACGTCGTGTAGAGATATCCTCGGGACAAGCACCTGATTGTTTCTCCCTTGGAGTAGAGCACGACATCCTTTTCAGAGGACGTACCATGGTACCAGTTGCTTTGCCAGAGGAGGTGATGAGAGAGTTTCACACTTCTCCTTTGGCGGTACATACAGGAGTGGAAAAGATGTACCGGGATCTCAGATGATAGAACTGGTGGTCGGGAATGAAGAAGGCTGTAGCAGATTTTGTTTCTCGATGCCTCACCTGCCAGCAGGTGAAGGTAGAGCATCAGGTACCAGCAGGCTTGGTACAGCCCTTGGAGGTCCCAGAGTGGAAGTGGGACGGGATATCTATGGACTTCGTGACTGGACTTTCACGCACTTCCAGAGGTCACGACTCCATTTGGGTGATTGTTGACCGACTCACCAAGTCGGCACACTTCTTACCCATTATAGAGCAGGGCTCAGTGGAGAGATTGGGACGTCTCTACGTTCAGGAGATTGTGCGGCTCCACGGCGTGCCATCATCTATCGTCTCCGATCGAGATGCTCGCTTTACTTCCCGGCTTTGGAAGGGGTTACAGGAGGCGTTTGGGACACAGCTACGTCTGAGCACAGCCTTTCACCCTCAGACGGATGGTCAGACGGAGAGGACCATTCAGACTCTCGAGGACATGCTCCGCGCATGTGTCCTTGACTTTGGTCGTAGCTGGGAGGACCACCTACCCTTGGTGGAGTTTGCGTACAATAACAGCTACCACTCCACCATCGGGATGGCACCGTACGAGGCGTTGTACGGCCGACCTTGTAGATCTCCTTTGTGCTGGACAGACCCTGGGGAGTCAGCACTTGTGGGACCAGAGATGGTCCAGGCCACGACAGAGAAGGTCCAGGTCATCCAGGAGCAGATGAGGACAGCTCAGATCCGGAAAAAGTCATACGCTGACAGGAGGCGAAGGCCACTAGAGTTCGAGGATGGCGACCACATCTTCTTGTGGGTCTCACCTCGATGTGGTATTCGTAGATTTGGCTGAGGTGGAAAGTTATCTCCGCGCTTCATCGGACCCTTCCAGGTCCTCAGCAGGATTGGCGAGGTGGCTTATCGCCTGGCTCTACCACCTCAGTTGCACCGAGTGCACGACGTCTTCCACGTATCTTAGCTGAGGAGATACGTGCACGACCCGATGCAGATCATTGACCATGGGGAGCTTGAAGTTGACGATGGGGCGACTTTTACAGAGGTCCCGGTGGCGATCGAGGATCGACAGGAGCGGGTCCTACGTGGACGGTTGATTCCTCTAGTGCGCATCAGATGGCAGCACGGGAACCTCCAGGAGAGCACATGGGAGCGGGAGGCTCAGATGCGTGCTCAGTACCCTCATTTGTTTCCCTAGTTTTTGATGTATCTTTACGGGGACGTAAAGCTCTGAGGTGGGAGTAATGTAAAGACCCGTAGAATTCAAGGGAAATTTTTTCTTAATTTTCTTTGGAATATTACAAGAGCGCGTTTTCTGACAACACCTGATTCCGAGGCCCGGAGTGCCCGGAATCATTTTCCAAAGTTTGGATCGGGTACGTTCAGTGAACGAACGAGCGGGAATTTCTAACTTTTGAACCGGTGCCCGGAATCAAATTCCGAGGGCACCGATGAACTCGCAGCACCGATATTCGATTAAGGAGACCTTTTCCGAGGTTGCGTTTTATGCGGGACGAAAGTTAGTTTTGGGAGAAAGTATAAGAAGTTAAATAAAAATGTGGAAACACTTTTTATTTTTATTTTGTTGGTTAACTTCTCCCAAAGGGAGTTAAAGGTGGGACCCAAATCCACTTAACCTCCCTTTGGAGGATTAAGTGTGGTGGGGGCCACACGAAGCATAACTCTTCACCTTTTTTTTAAACTCCCTTAAACTCCTCTTTTAATGAACATGACAACTTTGTTTATTAATGGAGTTGAATTGTTTGAATTTCAAACCTTTGAAATTCAAATTGTTATGTGTGTGAATAAAATAAGACTTTAGCCTATTTTATTTGTGTTAGAATTCTCTATCCGCCTTGAGAGGAATTGGAGTTCTTCTTCTTATTCTTCTTCAAGCTTTGACGAAGAACGCGAAGAACCTTCGAACATCGACGAAGAATGCCACGTTCTCGGGAATCGACTTCCGCGACACCTTACCCGCGACACCGACGACGTTATCTTCCGCGTCATCTCTTCCGCGACGATTTCCCGCGATGAAATCGTCGTCAAAGAACTTTGAATCCTCGCTTCACGACATCGACGTCCTTCTTCCGTGACGCCGACCACCGCGATGCGTCTTCCGCGGGTCGTTGACGATCATCGATCTTGAAACCGAGGTAGGGGTTTGTTGTAGCTTATTTATTTATTCTTGTTCTTGGTTCTAGCATGACAAACATGAGGTTTAATGTTTATGTGATATTGTCTAACGAGATGGGGGCCGGACCGCACAAACACAACCGAATCCCCCCTCCTCTGTTCTTGAATATTATTTCCTTGCGGATGAACGAGATGGCGTGGTGCCGTCGCACCACGCGGGAATCGCAAGGCTATAATCGTGCGGCGCCGTCGTGCCGCGCCACGGAAAGTTTATCAAGAACGCGACGTCGTCGCGCCGCGTCGAAGGAAATCGAAAGCGCCGCGGCCAGAGCGGGGCCGCGGAGGAGGGGCACGGTGTCGTCGCACCGCGCCAGACGACGAAGGCCGCGGCCGGTTCCGGGCCGCGGCGGAACGAGGAGACCGGCGGCTCACCGGGCTGCCGGTGTCGGAAGCCGGAAGGGGACCGGCTTTGCCAGTCCGTTGAAGAAGAACCGGCCGGCCAGGTCGGGCCGGCCGGAAGTGGAAAGACCGGGGGAATTTAATTCCCCCGGCCAAGTTAATTGCCCCCCCCCATTATGAGGGGGGGCCGATTTCACAAAGGGGGGGGGCAGCGCCCCCCCCCCCCCCCCCCCCCCCCGTTTTTCCAAACGGCAGGCCCCCACGAAGGGGGGCCGTTGATTGACAAAGGCGCGGCATGATGTCGCGCCGCCAGAGGGGAGAAGCGGGGGCTTTTCCCCCCGCGCGTGGCACCCGTGCGGCGCCAGGCCGCCCCGCCGCCGGCCGGGCCGCGCCGCCGCGCCGGGCTGGGTCGGCCCGGACCCGGACCCCCCGTTTTCGAATCGATTTCGGTCTTTTGCCCATAACATGAGCTACGGACCTCCGATTGACGAACAGTCAGCGGAGATGCGATACTTGGATCGAGACGGTCGTTTTGGTATATCGCACTCAAAGTTTCAGAATACTTTGTGTTCGGCCGGGTTGGTTCGTTCACGAAACCAACCGGGCCCTCGGAGCAGAAACGCTCATAACATGAGCTACGGACGTCTGATTGACGTGCCGTCAGCTTTGTTGTGTTCCTCTTAGTGAGACGGATCTTTTGGCATACTCCGCCCGAGGTTTGGACGCAGGTGGAGTACGGTCGGGTTGGTTTTGCCTTAAAAACCAACCGGGCCCCTAGGACGAAAAAGCCAATAACTCTCAGACCGGGCGTCCGATCGATGCGTCGTCTGTTGTGTTGAGTTCCTGTTGACGATACGGAACTTTTGGATACATCAACTCTGGACTTTGTGACAGTTGATGTATCAACCTCTCGGCTCGTGGAGCGGACCCTCCCGATCGAGCTTGTTGTGTGCGGGAACCCTAGTGCTGGCTGCGACTGTGACTGCTACTGCTATTGCTACTGTGACTGCGACGACGACAGTACAAAGATCCTTAGTGGATTCGACGACGACGACTTCAGCACTCAGCGATCCTATGTGGATCAGTGCTACAGGTCCTGTGTGGGCCCGATCCTGTGTGGGTCCGATCCTGTGTGGGTCTTTGCGCTCAGCGGTCCTGTGTGAACCAGCGCCTACAGGTCCTCTGTGGGCCCGATCCTGTGTGGGTCTTTGCGGGGGTTAGTTACCTATCGATCCTTCGTGGGTCTGATGACTTAGATGGATCAGAGATCATCTTTATCGTCTTTCGAAGAAGTATACCTGTGTGAGCTGAATCCTATTTCTTTCCTGTGTGGATTGAGTTGTGCTATCCTGTGTGGATTTCGTTTTGCTTTCCTGTGTGGAATACGTATACTTTCCTGTGTGGACTGAGTTGTACTTGGGATCGGAGGTTGGAGCTTATTGGAATTGATGACTTAGGTATATGTATGGGCATATACCTAAGCAGTGTCGGTTGTTACTTCGTGATTGTATCTTCTTTTTTAGTTTATCCTATGTGGATTTTGGGAGACCTTCAGGGGTCTCGGGGTCCCTACTGAGTAGCTTATACTCACCCCTGCACGGGCTATGCCCGCACTACGTTGTGTTGGTTGCAGACGACGGACAGCATTGATCGTGGTTGAGGCTTGCAGAGCAGAACGGTACCTGGAGGTGGACCACTGGGCGGGACATGTTCGGAGCGGACGACGGGACCCGAGGAGCAGTGGAGCTATCTGTACCCACCCTTCAGGTGGGATTTCCAGTGGACAGCTCGGTGTAGCGGCTTTTACTTTACAGTTGCTGTTTTCCCTTTTGAGTTGTACTTTACTTTCAGTTTGGGTTTGTATACTGGCCCATTTACTTTTCCTCACTTCAGTTGTACTCTGTTTGTACTTAGTGTTTACTATTCCACTTGCTTACTCTGTGGTGGTTGTTTACTTTTCAAAGGCAATGCCTTCCCTTTTTGTTGGGATTTACGCCTTGGTCCTAGTCGCCAGCCCCTGGCCTATGGAAGGCGGGCTTGGGGTAGTCATGGCACGGGTCCCGAGGGCGGGTCGTGACAAATATATTGGATATGGTTCTAGTTCACATCCAAATTCTATGCATATAGGTAAGGGTATGTTTCAAGTGACTATAGATCCATTTTCCATCACATAGTGTGACATTTAGGTAGTTATTAGAAATGATACACAGTAGGTGTGTATGCCTGATCATAGACATCAACATCCACAAAATGGAAACTTTATCTGTACACATGGCCATCACATGGATGATAAGCATAGAAAATAACAAATATTGGATGGATTTATTCTATACATTCTTTTTAAATTACTAGTTCTACATTATTTAAAAACCTATAAATATATTACAATTTATTATATAAAAAATGAAATTGATATAATTATAAATTATCAAAAATGATTATGAAAATACATGAAACACTAATATTAATAACCAAATTGGAAATAAAATGAAAAATTAAATTTTATATTATATTTTTATTTAAAATTATAAATATTTATATCATTTATATTAGTAAAAAAAATATTACTATATGATAATTATATTAATAATTATTATAATTATTGATAATATTATTTATTAATAATCACATTAAATATAGTATTAAATATTTAACATAAAAGTAATTATAAATTATATTAATAATTATAGTAATAAATGTTATATTATTAATTAATAAACAATAGTAAATTTGATAATTATTAAATATGTTAATGAACAATAAATTAAAAAAAATATTTGAAAAAAATCACCAAAATTTCTACATTGTTTATACTAATAATAAAAAATATTATCACATCTTAATATTGTTAGTGAATAATAATGAATCATTAGTATCAATAACTTTAATATAAAGAATTATAATATTTTTAAATTATATTAAAATTTATAATTATACCTTATTATGTAGTAATCATATTAAATTTGTTTTTAAATATTATTAATATCTTTAATTGTGATTTATATTAATTATAATAATATTTTAATAATATTTTAGTATTCAATAATAATTAATAAAATTTTTAATTCATAAATATATTATCAATTAATAAAATAAAAATAAATATATAAACAAAAAATTTGCAAACAATTATAAACATATTAATTACTCAAACAAATTGATATATTGAAATATATTATAATGTATATAAATTATTAAATTTTAATTTATTAATTACATTATTAATAATTTATTTAATATTATTACATATAATTTATATTGAATACATTATTTGTTTATTGTTTATTACATATTAAACAAATATTATCCTATGAAATAATTATTAATAATGTAATAATATATTCAGTAAAATCATTTTAAAAAAAAAATAACGGTCCTAAAAGAATTTCATACTTCCTAAATAAATTTCGTATAGGATGTTGGAAGTTGGGTCATGCCTCCTTTTGTGCCCCTAAAAATTGTGATCATTGTTCATGAATCCTAACAAAAAAGGGAAGTGTGCACACTATTAACACTTACCCTGATCCCTTTAAAAACAATATAAACCCATACCACAATTTTTTTTCATTTTAAAACCCAAAAAAATTATTCCAGGGAATCACGACCACTTAATAATTGATTTTTTTTTAAAACTCTATAATGATCCAATAGTGTGGGGGCATCCAAAAGAGAATTAATCCATACCAATAGGGTAAAAATCCAGATATCTATTGTTTTAATTCTTAAATCTTATGTAATATCAAAATTATATTGTGAAATTGTTGATTTTATATCTTTAATATTTTTAGTTAGTTTCACATATTTCCATTTATTTTATAGATGTTTTTTTCTATATGGATTGTTTTTAACCTATTTTACTTGTTATTTTTTTATGTGTTGCTTTTATTTTATTCATAATGATGTCGGAAATTGACGAACAACCAATATAGAGGTATTAGGGACATGGTGTAAGAGAAATTATCTATTGTCTATAAAACTAACCTCCTAGCAGATCACATCAATGTATCTCTGATTAGACTCATAACTCATTTAATGAGTTTCTAATATATTTGTATTTATTTTATATATACTCCCCTCACTCTCTCAGACTCTTTATTGATCTTCTCTCAATATCCATGAATTATATACTATTTTACTTCATCTTTTAGGAGATCTTTCTATCTTTCATTCCATTATTCTCTATTATTTAATCAATTTCATCATATTTCTCAAGGATTAAATATATTTCTTTACTATTTTAATTAGTATAAACCCTAATATACATTAAAATAACATTAATCTATTTAAAATGTATTGTTAGTTTTTTTATTTGAATGGGACCACAATTTTCAAGGAAGGTAAATGTAATTGTTGTAGAATCATATGATCCACTGTTCAATCCATCCATCATTTATATAATCATAATTCATCAGACCAAAAAAATTGGATCTGGTGATAATAATATAATAATTTTCATTGGATCTTTGATACCAGATGATGCGACTCAATTTTAACCATCAATAATTTCAACAAGAAATGTAAATATTCAGTTAGTTAAATTCCCCAGAACATTTAGATTAAGAGTTTTAGGGAATTAAAAAAGCTCTATAATTATCAAAAACAATATCTCACATTCAAAGGTAATTTTTCACACTATACATAGATTTTATTATTCCCTGATAATGATTCAACATCTCATATATAATTATCTACCTAAAAACCATTCCTTGATATAATAGACAAAAAATCATTAAAACATGTAGAAATGGAATCATAATATGGGTTGGAAGAAACGCATAGTAATTTTAAACATAGGCCTTATCAAAGAATGTATTCATTTAGCATAATAAGATCATAAGATTATGAGAACGTAACAATAGTTTAGGAGCATAACATAAGAGAATATGAAACCTTTATCACTTTGACCATAAAACATGATTCAATGAATAAATATTTTTTAGAATATTGGATAAATATGAGTCAATAATCATGATACATGTGAAATCAATACTTTTTAAATGTATACATTTAAAATAATAGAAATAATAGAGAATCCATTGTAGTATCTTGGAAAATTAACTTAATCATCCATGTTCACTAATGTTGAACCTTTTTAGGAAGAACTTAAAATATATATCCCCTATATGAGTAAACTAGCTGGTTATTTCCATTTTCATAAGAACTTATTTCTAATTTTTTAAAAGATCCATTAAATTATATAAATATGTAATTTCATCATAAATCTTATATATGTAACCAATATTCTCTTTATAATGTGAATAAAACATTGAAATTATTTTTGTTTCATGAAAATATACTATAAATAATCAACACAACCAATCTATAGAAAAACATTGGATAATTTCATTAAATCATTTCCTTATAAATGATTTTAAACATTTAAAATATTTGTAAATAGACTACAAACACTTTATAAAAGCATTTATAAATAAAACATTGAAAACCAAATAATAAAATTACTTTTCTTTTGAGAAAATTTTGAGATATAGAAATTCATAAAATAATTGGCCTAGGGTTTCCATTGAAAAATCATGTAAACTTATAAATTTTTAACTGTGAAAATTTATTATCATTATGGCTTGAAAATCCATTCATAATTTAAATTTTAATAAAATATTATTTTCATACATTGTTAATGATAGTCAAAATTTAGTTATACTTATAATTTTATACTGATTTTAATAATATTTTCAGGAAATAAAAAGTATTTACAAATTGAATTTAACAAACAATTATGTATCAATAAAAAATTTCAATAATTTATATGAATATCCACATGGAAGATAAATTCATTAAAACTAATAAAACAAAATTTAAATTAAAAATGTTCCTTATAAAATTTATAATAAAAAACAATTTTGAAAGAAATAAAATGACAATGGACATAAAATACCTTTATTAAAAATATATTCATGATATTATATTTAAAATTGGTAAAATATACCCAACAAACATGGATATTGGTTTATCAGTAAAAACAGGTCTCAAAAAATGATGTTTTAGGTGATAAATCCATACATCTTTGGTAGTTCTTGAATCAGAATGTCATTGAATGATATAAAAATATTTTATTACTAAAAACAATTATTTTAATTATATAATACTGAAAAAATATCACCGGGTATTATGTACACTATAAAAATGTAATCATGGTTTACAATATGAAAAGTATTTCAATAAATTGAAAGTGAGATCAAGAACACCCTTGATACTTTTATAAGTTTTAAATTATAGATATTTTAATGAAATAATATGTGAAAAATTTAAATAGAAAAAATAATTTCCAATAAAAAATATCATAGGTCATAACATGCAGAATCAGGGAGTAAAATATTTAATTAATATGAGATATGACCCAATGAAAAAAAATTGAGTTTAGAATCCCCTTATCCCAAACATCCTACTGGGAAAATGTAATAAAATATCAATCATCAATAAGTATTGAATTATTATACATCAATATTTTATTTGTATTTATATCCATTTTTCTATATATCATTCACTAAAAAGTTATATTTTCCCCATTTACTTATAATCTATCAAAAAACAAATATTATGTGTAAATTTCCTTTTTTCCCAAGAAAGATTTGATTTGAAAATATTTGTCCTTAAATTGTGGACGTGGATTCATGAAAAGAAAAATATAAATTATTTTAATTTATAAGGATCATAAATTAAATATACAATTTAATCCATTCATTTAACGATTTTTTTATAATGTGTTTAATCATTTCATGGAGATGATCTTTTATACGTACACATGAACAACATTTGAATTTTTATACTTTATATATTTTAAAAAAAATTAAATAATATTTTGATTTCATCGAATAGTAAATATTTTATATATGTAATATTTATTTATTACTTCCATCCTTATGAAAATCCATGTGAGGCAATAATGAAAAATAAATAACACCACATCATCAAGGTGGTAATCCACACATACTCACTTTTGGTGTTATCCTTTTCTAATAGATGGAATGATATGAAGATAAGTAATATATTATATTTTTAGAATCATAACTATTTAATTAAATACATATATATTTATTTTATCCAACCATATATAAGGCATTGATGAATAATAGAACACACGACTTCCTGAATGTGGTAGTCCACACATACGCACTATCTAGGATTTAATTTCCATTAGGATAAAAAAAATAAAGAAATAGTATATAACAAAAACATAATATTAATTTTTTATATATAAGATACTAATGTTTTTCTAATTGAATTCTTATGATATTTTAAAAGTATGTTGAAGAAAAATTAAACATATTATTAATTGCTTATGTTTTATACCTCCCCATTCAATATCATCCTTTTGATATATATCAAGGCCTTTAACAAAGTGGTTTATGGTTACTATATGGGTTTGGATATCATGGAATGTATATATATTGTGGTGATTAAAATATTTCTGAGATACAAATCATATCAATTTGTGTTTTTTGAATGTTAATATGAGTCCCATTATATAGAAAAAAACATGGACATTTCAATTGATTTCCATAATCAGGGATCATAAAATTAATTCTAAAAGTCAATATAAAAAAATGAACCATGAATGATAATATGTAATATTACATATCCTATTGAGTTAGTATAAATTTTTTATATTTTTATAATTATTTTAAAATATTTCTTGAACAGAAAACTTAATTTAATATCTTTTTTTATACTATTCATATATATTGGCTTTAAAGGTATAATGATTAAAATAAAATTAGAGTATAAAATCATTCACCATAACATGTAAATTTTAGTTATCTATTGAATTAAATAGAAATAATAACATATCCAAAATCACCTTGCTTTTAATGTTTTTGAAATACATTTCTTGATTTTTATTTTAATTTATAATGTATTATTTCGGTGTTGTATAATTATTCATAGTAATTATACCATTAGATTAAAATAAAAAAAATTAATATAATAAAAAAATAATCATATTAAAAAGAATCCATTGTAATATTTTATGACTTATTTTTATCCCTATGAAAACATATTAGATGCATTAAAATAATTAGAGTGACATTTTCTAATTATCCATTTTTTAAAACAATAAAATAGTCTAAATCATTACAAATTGGCGATAAAATGAAATATTTTCGAAAAGAGGTTGTTTCTGGTAAAAATAAACTCATGAAAAGTAATAAATTATTTTTTAGAATAATATTTATACCTCAATACATTTATTTTACCATGTTTAATAATGTTTAACCTTTTTACCCTTGGTCATCATTAATAACTTTTCAAGCGGTCACAATTCATTTAGAATAAAAATGAATTTTATCTTGTTTCATAAATTGAATATACAAATTCATATTATTTAATCGATTTATATGAATTTAATTTATATAATGGATAAAAATTAATTTTATTATACTTTCATGAAACACATTGAACATGATAATTTATAAATAATCAGACATTATGCATAAAAATAATTTAATGCCAAAAAATATATAATGTTTATTTTTTGGAATTTATTAGAGTATGTTTTAAAAATTAATACTTATGTGACTTATAAAAGTACCAATAGAAATGGGATATTGAAAATATATTGATAAATTGAAAATGATTAATTGATTATTAGAAATTGTTATTATTATTATTCATCCAAAAAAAATTTTTTCTAAAAATACCAAAAATATATCCTAAATTTATTTTTAAATGAGGATTTGAATAGTTATTTCCAATTTATTAATATTATATTAAAAAATTAATACAAATTAACTGTAATATCCACATACATAATGTAATAAAAACCATTTTAGATGTATAGAATTTATTTCTTATTACTCTTTTCCAAATAAAAAAATAAATGAAAGATAACTAATTTTATTCGATATTTAGTACATTAAATTTATTATTATAATTTATAAATAGTGAAAAATATAATTTATTAAGGTAAAAATACATTTTTTACATAAAAATAATAATAAAAAAGTTGTCCTTCTTCGTTCAAATCATTTTAACTTTATATATTTCCAATAGATAATAAATGTCTTATTAAATATTCATTTTATTGACGAATTTTTTAAAATATTTTTCATAATGAGGATACACTTTTTTATACCAATCATTCCAATAACTATGTAATTAGTACCAAATATAAATAATAATATTTCTAAAATATATAACACTTCATTTTTTCTCAAGGATTCATGTCATACAAAAAATAAAACATAATATTAATTTAATGTATTGTAAAATAAAATATCAAGGTGTTATATTCCACCAAAATCAATGAAATTTCATCATCTTAATTTGATTTAATGTTAGAGAAATTTTCATATCTGACTCCTAGGATTGAAAGATAAAAAATAGTCATGAAAGAAAAAACATATCTAATATTTATACATATCATTGTTCAAAACCCATATAATAAAATGGAAAAATAAACACTCGCGTAAAAAAGTAAAAAGGTGAATATGATGGTCACCTAGTTTAAGAAATAATAGGGTTACAAAATATGGAGAACACTAGAGAATGTGATAATATAGACATGAAAGATAATCTGGTTCTAAAGGGGATGTAAATTATAGAAAAAAATGTTAAATTTATGAAAAATAATACCACCGTGGAAGAATATTTGAATTAAAAATTAATTTTACCCAAATATATAATACACTGTACATTCATCAAAAATGATTGTGAAAGGAAAAAAATTCAATTCAATATCCTTGTCAAGAGTTTGATGGGATCTTTTTCCATCAAGACAATGAACATTAGAAAATACACATATATGATTTATTCAATATTTTAAATATAGTTCTTCCTTTGGTTTTATATTTCAATAAGTTTTTTCTTATATTTCATCCCATATTCCAAATATTGAAAATCCATGATGAATCATTCTTATTCCAAAATCTTGAAAATAATTTTATAATAGTTAATAACATATATATAATTATGAAAATATATTCCTCCCATATTTACTATAACCAAAATTGAAATCATAAATAAATATTAAAAAAAATTAATAAACCATAATATGAATAAGAAATACATTAATGTCTAAATTATGAACAATAATATCTATTGTTAAACTCAAATAATTTCAAAAATATGTATCCTTATATCTCAATTACCCTGAAAACTAATGAATTTATTAACCTTATTGTTTATCTTTTTCCTTTCATCATATATTCCGAAAAATTATATATCATTATTATTAAATAATGTAAGTGTTATATATATATTATTAATCAGGTATAGAGGTTACATCATTTACAACATGTTTAACAAACTCCTTCCATTATCAACCATCTTCACCACATTATGTTCTACAATGTAATGAAGTGTGACTTCATCTTGGTCAATCATCAACTCATTGATGACTTATTAGAGAGATTAAGTCCAGATAAAAATAAATTTAATTTTCTATTTAGAGAAATTATTATTCCTCTTGAGGATGTGTCCATTATATATGATTCCCTATCGGGGGAGTGTCTATGGAATGATAAGTTTGTGAAAAAAAATTTATTTAGTAAAAATTAAATCAGAGTGACATCTAAGATGATGGAAGGTCCACTGTAAGGAGACGATTATGCATTTTATGGATTAATGTCCACTTCTCCCATGTAGTCGACGATGCTGAAAAGATCACTATCATAAAATTTTAATGTGAAATTTTTTTATTCTTATTGGTAGAATGATATTAATTGATTATTCCACTATATTTTTTCAAATGATTTATTTTCTCCTACTTGAGGAATTTTTTAGTACAGGAGGTATAGCTAGGGGTCATTATATAATGATTGTAAATGAAGAGCGATATATAGAGGATGTATAATCGATAAGATACAGATTACACTATTTTATATTCTTATCTAGATGTGGATATGATAGCCCATCCCAGGTGGAGATCCACATGTATTCACCCCACTTCCTGTAGATAATTTATTAGAGTCCCTAGGGGATTGTGGTATGTTTTCTATCCTTCAAGTTTGATAATAAAATATATAAGTTTATATTAAGGAATATAGGTATAAATTTTTTCTCTATAGGTGGAGTCTGACACATCAATATTAAAATATCACTAATCTTGATTTCCATACTTATATACTTATGCTAGAAAATTTTCAACCATATGAAATATGCGATTATTAATTATATTTTAAAATTAATGTTGTTTGCTATAAATGAATTAATTTATTAACTACATGTTCATTTTTTGACATTTCATGTTTCATGGATGCCATGTATTCATCCTATAATCCTGTTTCATACACCTGACCATTCATGGATTCTTGGGGTTAGATCAAGAATTGTAATTTCGAACCATTTTAATATTGTTGGGTCAAATAATTTTGATATATGTTTGAGGTAGTTCAACTTTTATATGCTAATTCCCAGAACATCCATTCATTCTCCTTCACTTAATTTCGTGATGATGTTAAAAAATGTGAATACTACTGGATGGGATATCATTATTGAGATATTGAGATTTGGGAAGAACATTGTGTGTGTCGATTGTGATTGGAAGTAAAATCACACATGTATCTAATAGATTTGTTGAATTATGTTCCCTAGTACCACATGTATTGATTGATTTATCTTATGTGGTAGATGGGGTTTGGTTTTGTGGTATGCACCCCGTAATCCTACATGAATAATGGGGGTTCAAAACCCCTTGCGCACAATGTAATGTAGTAGTAATGTAGTGCACCGTAGCAACGGTGACATAGTTGTAACAGTGGGAACTATAGCGGTGGTAGGGTACTATATTAGCGGCGGATACTGTACATTTTTGTAGCATTAGAGTACTGTAGTAGTGATATTCACAGAATGGGCCATAGGCCAAAATTTTGTGCCTACAAGCCATGTAATGGGCTAAATTCCCACTGGGACTTTGGGATATGTAATGAGTATCCCTCTACACTATTAAAGGAGTTCATTACTTTTCCTTTAATAATAAATGAGGCGTTAGCCCCAAATATTAAAAAATTGATATATCTTATGTGACATAAACGAGGCTATCATAAGTTGTTCATAATTAATTCTTCCAATTTTGTATAAAAATTTTAGTAACATTAGAAAGCTGCATAACATTACATAGAAATATTCTCATATCACATAGTCCATTATCATATCTGATCCCATATAGGGGGTGCATTTGACCAAGAATATTTTCACAGTGTAGTAACAATGAATCTTCTTTTCATGGATCACATTTTTCATGGAATTTTCATTAATTTGATTAGTGATACTAAGGGTGATGATAATGATAGAGATGTTCCAAAGTAAGATGATCCAAATATGGATGTACCATATTATGATGTGGAACATGACACGGATTTTCCTCATGATCATCCAGATGTTCATCCACAAACTATTGTATAAAATAAATAAACACAACCAAAACCATAGGAATAAACATAGGAAAATCTACAACCACATGTTATTCATAAAGAGAGACCCAACACATCAACTATTGATCATAGTACATAGTCAGTCAGTTTTAAATATGGGTCAATAGAGGCTAACAAGTATGTGTTTTAGTCCTTATTTTCTTGGGATCCATAGATATCCACTACACATTGGCAATCTTAATAAAATATTTGGAAGAGTCATCATCCGCAACCAAATTCCATGTAGATAGGCTTGGGAATGTTTCAATAAATTGTAGATCCATTGTATTTCACACAAGATGATATGTATGTAGTTATTAGAAATTATACATATTAGGTTTATATGCCTGATCATAGACGTCTACATCAACAACATGGAAACCTTGTCTATTCACATGGCTATCACATGGATGATCTCTATAGACAGTAATACATATTGAATGGATTTATGCTATACATTCTTTCTAAATTACTAGTTATACATTTTCTAAAAAACTACAAATATATTACATTTTATTATATAAAAAATGAAATTGAAATAATTATAAATTATTAAAATTAATTTTGACAATTCAATAAACACTAAGATTAAAAACTAGATTGGTAATAAAGAAAACAATTAATTTTTTTATATTAATATTTAAAATTATAATTATCTGTATCAATTATATTAGTTAGAAAAATATTTACAATTTGATAATTATATTAATACTTTTATAATTATATATATTATTATTTATTAATAATAACATTAAATATATTATTAAATATTAAAAATAATATTAATTATAAGTTATAATAATAATAACAATAATAATAAATATTCTATTATTAATTAATAATCTATAGTAAATTTGATAATTAATAAATATATTAATAAAAATAAATTACACAAAATATATGATATAAACTCACCAAAATTTCTACATTGGTTATAATAATAATAAAAATTATCCCATATTAACAATATTTGTGAACGATCATGAATCATTAGTATTAATAACTTCAATATAATTAATTATATTTTTTAAAATTATATTGTAATTTATAATTATAACTTCTTATGTCATAATAATAATAAAGTTATATTCAAATATTATGAATATATTTAATTGTGAATTATATTAATTATAATAATAATATATTTATATTTTCCTATTCAATAATAAATAATAAAATATATAATTAATGAATATTGTTGGTCGGAGTGGATACTCAAGAGGGGGGGGGGGTGAGTTGAGTTCCAATTAAAATTTCTGTTAAAAATATTTCTTTTTTTAATAAAATCCTCGAAATTAAAAACGAAGTTAAACTGTAGTGAATATATACAGAGTGTAAAGGTTCAATCAGTTTCTAAAAGATTGATTAGGTCTCAGTTAACTTAATCTGAAGATTAAATTAACTTTTGAAACTGACTTACTGATTTACAATAAGTATAAACACTTGCTAATTTAACTATCAAAGTAGATTTAAAATCGTTTTGTATTTCAAAGTAATATTAGCGGAATTAATATATTGTTTGCTTATAGACTTAAATTAAAATGCACAGCAGAGTTAACCAAGAGGTTCAGTCTCAAGTCGAGACTTAGTCCTCTCAATAATTTAAATAAATTGATCCATACCCTGGATCGGAGTTAACAACAGTGAAAAACTATCCAGGCCACACAGGGACCTCTACCACAGTTCTTTGTGGGAGAAGCAAACAATGACACACAGGTTGTTCAGGTCTTACACGACCTCTACCACTTTCCACAGTGGGAAAAAAAGAGTTATGAAGTTCGAGTGAGGATTTAAGAATCCTCCAGTTTAGCTTAGGAGACAGTGTGTGTAAAATAAACAGGGTACACACACTGCTCAAAATATAAAGATAGAGTCACTAAAAAAAGAATGTATCAGAGTTTAGAAATCTCTTGTGATTGGTAGTGCAGCTCTGGACTCGTTGGATTTAGCAGAGATGCTTCTGAGTCCCTCTTTGGTTTTGATATTAAAAATAGAGTATCGTGATTCAGCTTGATGTCCTTCACAGGAAAGTGAGTTCTATGATTTTCAGTGTTCTTCATATGTTCTTCGGTAGTGTTGGATTACATGAATAAGAGTTTTCTTTAGATCTTGAAATGCCCCTTCTTCCACTTTGTCGCGTGTTCTTCTGTCTCTCATGTATATTCGTGGAAGAATTCTCTCTTTATGCCTTTTCACGCATCCATACTTTTTACTGCAGCTCGATCTTCGTTTTTATTCCCCGAGCTCCGGCAATGGGAATGATTACCTTTCCATAGGTATGTGGTACAGTCTCCTGACATGCCAACAACTAACAATAAATATCATTAATTTCATTAAAAACATCAATTATGACCGTTAGAATTAAATATGAATTTTTAGAGATTCAAACAGTTTTCATGACTATCGGTGAGTCATGAGTTCGGTGAGACATTTTGAATCTGCATCAGTTTAGGTTGCATCAGCATCGTTATCTGAGCATCAGTGTCTTAACATTGGTTTCTTAGCATCGGTAGCTTAGCATCGGTAGATTAGTATTGGTAGCTTAGCATCGGTAGATTAGCATCGGTAGCTTAGCATCAGTAGATTACCATCGGTAGATTAGCATCGGTAGATTAGCATCGGTAGCTTAGCATTGGTAGATGAGCATCGGTAGCATAGCATCGGTAGATTAGCATCGGTAGATTAGCATCGGTAGATTAGCATCGGTAGCTTAGAATCGGTATCTCATCATCGGTAGATTAGCATCGATTGCTTAGCATCTGTAGATTAGCATCGCTGTCACTCTGGACCTTTGATAGTTAAAGGTGTGACCGTTCAACATCGGTGCGACCGTTCATTGTCGGTGGGACCGTTCATCATCAGTGTGAACATTCATCCTCGGTGCGACCGTTAATCATCGGTGTGACTGTTCATCATCGGTGCGATCGTTCATCATCAGTGCGACCGTTCATCATCTGTGACTCCGGAAAATGACTATCGATGTGTCAAGACATGGAATTCTTACAAAATGTCTGTTCAATCCAGAATACTTCCAGGTCAACCATAACTATACATTGATCATTGATAATCATTTTTAGATATGATTTAAACACATTTATAACATGTCGATCATAAGACTAAAAGGAAATAAATGAAACTAAGATTTGTGATTATTAAAACAACCATTCCACAGAGAGTTCAACAATCTCCACCTTTTTGATAATCACGAATCAATGGCATAAATGAAGAGAGAATACAGTATGTCATTCATTATGGTCCCCCTTTAAAAAATAAGATATTCCAAATAATAAAACATGGTTAGAATAGCAATAATAACAGATATATATAACTGAGGCATTCTCCTCTTTCAACATTTCTCCCCCTATGTATACATGCATCTAATAAATAGCCAGCACGGGCTCGTATGGACATTTAGTTCACCCATCTAGACATGATGCATCTAGAGATCGCATATGCATGCATGATTCACCTGTTTTCTCTCCTTGATTTCTCTCCCCCTTTGGGATTATCAAAAAAATGAGATAAAGAAGGATAAGTAAGAATATGTCATACCAACAAAGAGTACACTTATTACAAACAAAAGGGAATAGTTCAAAAAAACAAACACCCTATAAAAAATTGATTGTAACAGCTATTTCTTAGGGAGAAAGGGAGATTTCCCTTTATAAGTAGGAGGAATTGAATGTCCAGAAGGTTGTTGGGTGGAAGGTGTAATTAAAATTATGGAGAATGGAGTTAAAACGACCCGAGCTGGATGATCTATGGGTTCCAAGGTCATTTTCTACGAAGAAGTTCGTTCTGAAGGTTGCTGTTGAAAGACTTGTCTACTACTAGAAAGAGCTTGAGAAACAGACATTTGGCCAGGAGAAACATCTGATGATTACAGAGTCTCTGTTGTAGAACAAACAATGGCTTTTTCTTGCGCATGAAGGTAGGGTTTTAGTAAGGGTGATGAAGTCGTGAATGACTTCTCCACCGTACTTCATGGATTTTTCAAAATCATCCTTATTTTGCAAGAAATTATCTAAAGTGGGGGTAAAATATTTTAACTACTGAACTTGAGCTTTAAAAGATTGAGTCACTGGAGGAATTCTCAAATTATCCGCTAGTACTTTAAAATGATGATTCAACTCATGATTTGTGTAGATATTAGGGAAATAATGATCGACTTTCTCCGTAATCTCCTTTTGAGCTTTTGTAGCATCAGCTGAATACAACTGTATCATTTTATGCACCTGATCACTATGCTCTTTCATTTTCTTCAAAGAATATAAATCTAAAATATTCCCAAGAGCTGCCAGCTCTTCTCTAACAACATCTCTTAAGGTATCTAATTCACAACCAGTGATCTTGGTCACCTTCGTATTGCCAGCCTTAGAAATAACCTGGGTAATCTCATCTTTTAACTTCCTCAAATATTCTTTCTTCAAATGTTCTATCAGATTTCTTAAAACATCCATCATACTAGAGATGGTTGTTTTAAACTCACCTGATAGAGAAGCAGGATTGCTACCTAACTCCGTAAGTGTTTGATTCAAAGAGTTAATATGTCTGCCAATCGATTCACTGTAATTGCACAGGTCTAGTTTGATAAGGCTTGCCACTCTTTGTGACAAATCATTCATAGTAGCATCAGATAAATTCAAGGGAGTTGTAGAATGAATATTACATAACTCACTTTTCACAATCTCCCTAACATCTTGAATCAATTCAACCTTGAAATTATCAAAATATAACTGAGCAACTGCCGGATCAGTTCTACCTTAAGATACTAAAGGATCAGTTCTGACCTCTGTTCTTTGCAAAAACTCGACAACAAGTTGGGCCTTAACAGAATCAGTTATGCCTCCAAGATCCACTTCTACATCTTGCTCTTCCTCTGGGTAGTCCAATCCTAGAACAGAAATACCTGGATGCTCTTCCCATGCCGCTTTGCATGAAGGGTATACAAGTTTCACAAACTGAGCTTGTCCATAATTTTCCAGAAGGACTTCTCCATCCTCATCACTCTCCAACTGTTCTATCCTCTTAGCCTCAGGGACATTTTCTTGCTCAATAGGATGGGGTTGAGGATCATCTAGAATCACATTCTGACCTTCAATAGGTCGAGCATCAGCATCATCATCATCAGCATCATCACCATTACATTCATTGTCACCACTACCACCATCACCATCAGCATCACCCTTATCACCATAACCACCTTCATCATCATCATCATCAATAACTGATCTCTCACTTGAACTGTCTGTACTTCCGGATTCATACTCTTCAAAAGATGATTCAGTAGTTTCGCCTTCTTCTTCATCATCTAAAAACGGTTCAATTTCTTGATAATTGAGAGGAGGACTTGCTGAACCAAATTCCATCCTTCTTCTCTTTGGCCTAACCATATAAGGATCACTCCATTCATGAGGAGATGATTCAGACTCTTCTTTAGCATTTATATTCTCATCAGCTTCTTCTTCTTCTTCTTTTCCTTTCTTACTGGATTCACCAGTTTCCTTAGGAACAACCACTTCCTCTTCTTCATCCGAATAGATCACTTCCTCGCCAGGTTTTAAGCTAGGATCTCTTACTTCCCTTGGTCTCCTTGGATGATCAGTAGGATTGAAGGACTCATATAACTTTTATTCATCAGAAACCCAAGATTTCTTACATGGGTTCCAATTGATTTTCATTCTCTTACAAATAACTTTGTTGAAACAAAATCTAACTGATGAGATACACTCATCTCCATCACCCACACAGCCTAAGAATTTCAGCATGGCAGAAATCTGTTTAGAATAAAACAGAGTAGTATCTTTCTTTGAAGGTTTTATCATCTCAACAATATGCTCAGAAAAATATCTACCTAAATTGATCCTTTCACCATTCAAGAAAAGAAATAGCAAAAAAACTCCATGATACTTTACTGCATCAAAATCACCTTTTCTTGGACATAATTTATGTTGAATAAATTTGAATAGGATTCGGTTCTCACCATCCAAGTCGGCAGCAATTATCCTTCGTGATTCAGACTTCCCAATCAAAAACTCCAGGGACAGCTCATAAGAAAAGTAATCAGTTTTGGGTGGAATATTACTAGAATAGTCCCTGTATCTTCCACTGTGAGGTAATCCTAGACATTCATCCCATTGTTTTGATTAAAACGTAATATTTTTCCCTTTTACTGTAGAAGATAATCACGTAGCCTCTACTCCATCCAAATCTATATCCAGGTTCAAATAGAACTCGTGCACCAGCTTTGAGTAAAAGACTCTATCATGATTATAGAACCACTCCTTCCAGCCTTGAGTTTCCAACACTTTCAATAGAACAGACTTTCTAGATAAAACCAATTCTGAACAAATTTCCTTTTCAGCTATAACATCTCGTTTTTCTAGCTCTGATTTCACAAACCTTTGTGTCGTACTTATCTACTCACCTAGAGCACGCTTAATAGGAGACGTTCCTTCAGATTCCTTGCTCTTTCTCTTTTTCTTGGCCATTTTGAGGTTTTGAGACAATTGAGAGGCTTGGAAAGATTCAAAAGGATCGGGTTATAGAGAATAGATGAGAGAGTTCGGCAGGAAATGGAAGGTCAACATTCTTCAGAGAATAGAATAGTCGCATGTCATTAGTTGTATCATTTAAGGTTATAAATAATAAAATATAGATTAAGTAAAACATCATCGTTTTAAACAGACAAAAATAATTTTGAAAAAAAAATAGTACGACCCAATCGGTAGCACTAACCGTCACGACAAATCAGTTTGATAGATCGGTTTCACAGATCGGTTTCACGGATCAGTTTGAAAAATCGATTTGACAAATCAGTTTTACAGATCTATCATACATAAATCTTGTTTAATTGGTTTTAACCTTTCACAATTTACGGTCTTGGTGAAAATATTGGCCAATTGATGTGCAGTTCCTATAATCTCAAGAGTAATATAACCTTTTGGTAGTGATCTCTCAAAAAGTGATGTCTAACATCAATGTGTTTGGTTCTAGAGTGAGACACATGGTTCTTTGAAATGTTAATTCCACTAGTGTTATCACAGTTAATTGAAATATGCTTAAAATCATATCCATAGTCCAAAATCGTGTGTTTCATCCACAGAATTTGTGCACAACAACTTCCAGCAGTAATGTATTCTGCCTTAGTAGTAGATAATGCAACAGAGTTCTGTTTCTTACTATACCAAGATATTAAGGATTTTCCCAATAAATGACATGTTCTATATCTGCTCTTCCTATCTAACTTACAACCAGAAAAGTCAGCATTTGAATAACTGATTAGCTTAAAATATTCTCCTTTTGGATAAAACAAGCCTAAGTTTATTGTGTGTTTAAGATACATAAAAATTATTTTAACAGCAAGAAAATGATATTCTTTTAGGTTATATTGAAATCTTGCACACATACACACACTAAAAATAATATTTGGTCAACTAGAAGTAAGTTACTGTAAGCTTCCAATCATACCTTTGTAATTGGTTTGATCCACTGGTTTACCAGTTTCATCTGCATCCAATTTACAGGCTGTACTCATAGGAGTATCACTTTCCTTAATACTATCCAAACCAAAACGTTTTAGAAGATCCTTCTTGTATTTACTTTGATTCAAAATAATACCATTTTAATTTTAAAAAACTCGAAATCCCAGAAAATATTTAATTTCTCCCATTAAACTCATTTCAATTTCATTTTTCATACTCTTGGAAAATTCAGTACATAAAGAATGTTTAGAAGATCCAAAAATAATATCATCAACATTGATTTGTACTATTAAAACATCTTTAGAAATTCTTTTAATAAAAAGAATTGGATCAGAAATCCCTTTAGTAAAACTTTTTTAAATAAGAAAATTACTAAGTCTATCATACCAAGCTCTTGGAGATTATTTTAAGCCATATAAAGATTTAGAAAGATTAAAAACTTGATTTGGAAAATGAGGATTAATATATCCAGGTGTTTGTTTAACAAAAACATCTTCATCAATACAACCATTTAGAAAAGTACTTTTGACATCTGTTTGATATAACTTGAAATTCAGATGAGAAACATATGCAAGTAAGATCCTAATGGTTTCTAGTCTAGCTACATGTGAAAAGTTTTCCTCATAGTATATACCTTCTTCTTGACTATATCATTGTGCAACTAGCCTAGCATTGTTTCTAACTATGTTTCCAGACTCATCAACTTTGTTTCTAAAAACCCATTTTGTGCCTATTGTTAATGTGTCCTTAGGTCTGTCAACTAATTTACAGACATTGTTTCTTTAAAATTGATTTAACTCTTCTTACATATCCATTACCCAAAATTCATCATAGATAGCATCATTGACATTTTTAGGTTCTAGATGTGACAGAAATTCTTGATATTCAACCTGATTTCATAGAGAAGCTCTAGTCTGTGTCCCTCTATCAAGATTACCAACAACAGCATCCAAAGGATGGTTCTTTAGAATCATTGTTTATCTAGTAAAGGTAGGACTAGAAATTTCAGGCTATTATCTAGGTTTGGGTTCATTTGAAGCAGATTTTGTAATAAGTCCAGAACCGGTTGTCTTTATATCTGGTTCTTTAGATTTGTCATTAGGGTCGAGAACACTCAAATCTTCTTCAAGATTTTCAAGAGAGGTTTTAGGCTCTTGTGGGTCAGATTCATCAAACTTGATTTGAACATATTCTTCCATACATTTGGTTATCTTATTAAATACTCTATAGGCTTTACTAGTTAAAGAATAACCATGAAATATTCCCTCATCACTTTTAGAGGAAAACTAGTCCAGATTATCCTTTGTATTAAGAATAAAAAAAATTAGCCAAAGACTTTTAAGAAAATAACATTAGGTTTTCTATTATTCCACAACTCATATGGGGTCTTCTTAAGAACTAGTCTAATTAAGACTCTATTAATGATATAACAAGCTGTATTTACAGCTTCAGCCCAAAAGTAATAGACAGGTCATACTCATTAAGCATGGTTCTAGCTATTTCTTGCAGGGTTCGATTTCTTCTTTCTACTACACCATTCTGCTGAGGTGTTCTATGAGCAGAAAAGTTATGACTATAGTCATTGTGTGAGCAATAAGATTCAAAGTCTTGATTTCAAAATTCACGGCCATGATCACTTCTCAGGGATTTATTCTTAAGTCTACTAAGATTTTCTACAGATTTGGAGTATTTAACAAAGTAAGAACAAGCTTCACTTTTGTGAGATAAGAAGTATACCCAAGTATATCTAGAAAATTCATGTACTAGAATATAGACATAGTGCTTCCTATTTAAACTAGAAACTCTTGATGGTCCAAAAAAGTCCATGTGAACCAACTCGAGAGGTTGAGAAGTAGAAACTTCTTTCATTGATTTAAAAGAAACTTTATGTTTCTTTCCCTTTTGACAGGGATTATAAACTTTGTCAATTGGGAATTCAAGTTTAGGTAGATCTCTATCCAAGTTCTTCCTATTTTGTTTTCTAAGTGAATGGATGTTGCAGTATCCTAATATTTTGTGCCAAATCCCAGAATCTTTATGAAAAGCATTCAGACAAGTATCATTTTTCTTAGCTAAAGAATTTAAATCAATTGCATAAACATTTTTATTTCATAAGGTATAAAAGACTAAAACATTTTTGGAATTAAAAACATTAAAAAATAATTTTAAAATTTGACATTAAAACCATCATCACACAATTGATAAATACTTAACAGGTTATATTTCAGTCCATTAAAAAATAAAACTGTACAAATTACAACTAAATCAGTGTTACCAATTTGACCTAGGCCGATGATTTTTCCTTAAGGATTATCACCAAAGGTGACTTGGCCTTCATCAATATTGATTAGACTTTTAAATCATGAGTAATCTCTAGATATCTGTCTTGAACATCCACTGTCCAAGTACCATACCTTCTTGTGAGAACTCTTCAAATAAGTTTCCTACAAAACATATTTAGATAGGAAATGATTTTGGTACCCAGATCTTCTTGGGTTCGGAAAGGTTAGCAATCAAATCTTTTGGTACCCACATTTGTCTTATGGATTTCATACAAATTACAGAATCAAAAGATTTTGAAAGGTAAACTTTATTTGATCTATAACTACGTGAATCACTAGTTGAGGCATATGAATGTCCCGAACTAGAATTACAAGTATTCTGTCCAGATTTAGGAATAAATCTATTTTTAGTAATCTGTCTCTGTCCAGGTTTGTAGCCTATTCCAGTAGTGTATTTAGGTGCCACTTGGATTCCTAGAATTTGATTTAGTGTATCCTTTCCATTTGTAAACTTCTATAAGTATCTTCTAAGTTCCTCCTTAGACATTTTCAGTTCAGTGTTTTCCTTTAACAGTTGAGCATTCTTCTCTTTTTCAATAGTAAGTTTGGTTTTAACAGTTGTAGTGAGAGCATAATGTTTCTTCAATGATTTGTATTTATCCTTAAGTTCATTTCATGTCTCTTCCAGCATATTACGGTATTCAAATAATTCCTTACTAGTCATGTTTTCATAATGAGAATCAGATTTTGCATCATCTCCAAAATAATAAGAATTTAAAACATGAGTATCTAAGGTTACCTTGGATGTGATTGTCATGAAACACATGTTGGCTCGATTCTTTTCAGAATCAGACATTTCATATTCACTTGTACTATCTTCTAAATCACTCCACTTTGATTTAATTTCTTTCTTGTACTTACTATCCTTGTAATCATATTTCTTCTTGAATTTTATCTTTGTGCAGTCAGCCTTGATGCTTCCTTTTCTTTTTCACTCGTAGCGAACAACTTCATCACTTTTATCTGCCTTTTTTCAGTCCTTCTTCCAATGTCCCTTATTTTCATACTTTCCTTTGTAATTTGATTTTATGAAAAATTTCTTCTTCCTATAAAATTTCTTAAACCTTCTGGCTATCTGAGCCATTTCAACATCACTGTCTGAATCTGAACTTTCACTTATTGGACTATCAGTTTGTATTTGATCTTTTTCTTTGTCCTTGTTCTTTGAAGAAATAGTCTTGAAATCCACTGATCTTATTTTTGGTTCATCATCTTCCTCTTTATTTATCTTGAGTTCTTCCTCATACATCATTAGTTTTCTAATAAGTTCTTTGATAGGCAGAGCTCCAATGTCACATGATTATCTTATTGAAACAGATGTGCCTCTTCATCGGTCTGGTAGACATCTCAATATCCTCATGATTTGTTCCTTTGCTGGAACAGCTTTACCAAATGAATTCACTGTATTATCTATCTCATTGAACCTGAGAAACATATCAGAAATGGGTTCGTCAGTTTTCATTTTAAAATTATCATATTTAATAGTATAAGTATTAAATCACATTTCTTTAACATTAGTTGTTCCTTCATGAGAAACACCCAAAGTATCCCATATTTCATAAGCAGTTTTGCAAGGAGATATTCTGTTAAGTTCCTCATCTCCTAGAGCACAGTACAGCACATTCATGGCATTAAAATTATTATTGTAAGCAGACTTAGTAGGTTCTTCCCAAGTTGTTCTTTCAGTTTCTGGAATTTTATATTGAGACTCTATAGCAGTCCAAATATCAAAACCCATGCTATCTAAATGAATATTAATTTTTAATTTCCACTGAGCATAGTTTGTGGCATTATAGAAAGTTGGCCTGTTAGTAGTAGCACCCTTTAGTCTATTATCTATAGGTAGATTTTAGAGAATAAAATTTAAATAGATAAAATTTAGAACTAACAGAAATTTAAGATCTTTAAAGATGAAACTAAAATCACAGTTGAAAAACAGAGTATTCCAAAAATCCTTAAATAAAAACAAATCCTTTGATACCAAATTTTGGTCGGAGTGGATACTCATGAGGGGTGTGAATTGAGTTCCAATTAAAATTTTTGTTAAAAATATTTCTTTTTTTTAAATCCCCCAAATTAAAAACAAAGTTAAACTATAATGAATCTATACAGATTGTAAAGGTTCAATCAGTTTCTCAAACATTGATTAGGTCTCAGTTAACTTAATCTAAAGAATAAATTAACTTTTGAAACCGACTTACTGATTTACAATAACTATAATAACTTGCTAATTTAACTATCAAAGTAGCATTAAAATAGTTTTGTATTTCAAATTAATAGCAGCGGAATAAATATATAGTCTGCGTATAGACTTAAATTAAAATGTATAGCAGAGTTAACCAAGAGGTTCATTATCAAGCCAAGACTTTGTCCTCTCAATAATTAAAATTAATTGATCTACACCCTGGATTGGGGGTTAACAACAGTGAACAACTGTCCAGGCCACACAGGGACCTCTACCAGAGTTCTTTGTGGGAAAAAACAACAGCACATAGGTTGTTCAGGTCTTACTCAACCTCTACCACATTCCACAGTGGGAAACAAAGAGTTATGAAGTTCGAGTGAGGATTTAAGAATCCTCTAGTTTAGCTTAAGAGACAGTGTGTGTAAAATAAAAAGGGTACACACATTGCTCAAAATGTAAAGATAGAGTCACTCAAGGAAGAATGTATCAGAGTTTAGAATGATCTAGTGATTGGTAGTGCTACTCTGGACTTGTTGGATTTAGAAGAGATGCTTTTGAGTCCTTCTGTGGTTTTGTTGTTAAAAAAAGAGTATCGTGATTCAGCTTGATGTCCTTCACAGGAAAGTGAGTTCTCTGATTTCCAGTGTTATTCATATGTTCTTTGGTAGTGTTGTATTACGTGCATAAGAGTTTTCTTTAGATCTTGCAAATGCCCATTCTTCTACTTTGCCGCGTGTTCTTCAGTCTCTCATGTATATTCATGGAAGAATTCTCTCTTTATGAATTTTTATGCATCCATACTTTTTACTGCAGCTCGATATTCCTTTTTATTCCCCGAGCTCCGACAATGGGAATGATTACCTTTCCATAGGTATGAGGTACGGTATCCTGACATGCCAACAACTAACATTAAATATCATTAATTTCATTAAAAACATCAATTATGACCATTATAATTAAATATGAATTTATAGAGATTCAAACAATTTTCATGACTATCAGTGAGTCATAAGATCAGTGAGACATTTGGAATCTGCATCAGTTTCGGTTGCATCAACATCTGTATCTTATCATCGGTTTCTTAGCATCGGTGTCTTAGCATTGGTATCTTAGAATCGGTATATTAGCATCGGTAGCTTAGAATCGGTAGATTAGCATCGGTATCTTAGCATCGGTAGATTTTCATCGGTAGATTAGCATCGGTAGATTAGCATCGGTAGCTTAGCATCAGTAGATTAGCATCGGTAGCTTAACATCGGTAGATAAGCATCGGTAGATTAGCATCGGTAGCTTAGCATCGGTATCTCAGCATCGGTAGATTAGCATCATTAGCATAGCATCGGTATATTAGCATCAATGTCACTTTAGACCTTTGGTAGTTAAAGGTGAGACCATTCATCATTGGTGCGATCATTCATCATCGGTGGGACCGTTCATCATCGGTGTGACCGTTCATCATCGGTGCGACCATTCATCATCGGTGTGACCGTTCATCATCGGTGCGACCGTTCATCATTGGTGTGACCATTCATCATCGGTGACTCAGGAGAATGACTATTGGTGAGTCAAGACATGGAATTCTTACAAAATGTCTATTCAATCCATAATACTTCCAGGTCAACCATAACCATAAATTGATCGTTGATAAACATTTGTAGATATGATTTAAACAAATTTAGAACAAGTTGATCAAAAGACTAAAAGGAAATAAATGAAACTAAGATTTCTGATTATTAAAACAACCATTCAACAGAGATTTCAACAAATATATTACAAATTTATAAAATAAAAATAAATATATCAAAAAAACATTACACCAAAAATTATAAATATATTAATTACTCTATCAAATTAATATGTTCAAATATATTATAATGTATAAACATAAAAAAATAGTTTAGTAATTACATTAATAAAAAATTATTTAATATTATTAACAAAAATTTATATTTAATATATTATTTAGTTATTATTTATTTCATATTAAAAAAATATTAACCAATCAACTAATTATTAATAATGTAATAATATATACACAAAAATATTTTTTAAAATAAGGGGCTTGAATCATGTTCATGCATCCTAAATAAATTTCATACAGGATGTGTGAAATTGGTTCATGCCTTTTTTATGCCTCTAAGAAGTGTGAACATTTTTCATGCATACTACCTAAAAAATGGAAGTGTGCACACAGTTAAAACTTCCCCAATGCACTTTAAAACTAATATAAATGCATACGAAAAATTTTATTTTTTCATTTTTAAAAACCAAAAACATTAATCCATGGAATCACAACCACTAAATAATAGATTTTTTTACAAACATTATAAGGAACCAAGAGTTTGGGGGAATCCAAAGGAGAATGAATCCATACCAATAGGTTAAAGACACTATATATCTATTGTTTTCATTTTTTAAGTGTTATTTAAAATAAATATTATATGGTGAAATTATAAATTTAATATCTTTATGATTGTTAGACAGTTTCACGTATATTCTTTTATATTATATATTTTTTTCTATATTGATAGTTTTCTAACTACATTTACTTTTTGTTTTTATGTATTGCTTATATTTTATTCATAAAGATGATGGAAATTGCATAACGTCTAAAATAGAGGTATTGGAGACATGGGTAGGAGAAAGTGGGTATTATCTATACCACTAACCTCTTATCATATCACAAAAATGTTTTGTGGTTATACTGATAAATCATTAAATAAGTTTCTCATATAATTTTAATTATTTTATATATATTCCCCTCACTCTCTCAGACTCTCTCTTGAAAACCTCTCAATATCCATGAATTCCACATGATTTTACTTCAACTTTTAGGTGATCTTCTTATGATTTATTCTGTTATACTGTATTATTTAATCAATTTCATCATATTTGTCAAGTATTTCATAGGGTTCATTTTTATTTTAGTTATTAAAAATGCTAAAATACATTAAAATCTAATTAATCTCTTTAAAATTTATTATTAATTTTATTTATTTGAATAGGACCGCAAATGTGAAAGAATGTAAATTTAATTGTTGTAGAATCATATGATCCACTATTCATTCCATCTATAGTTTATATTTTCACAATTTATTAGACCAATAAATATGGATCCAGTGCTAATAATATATTAATTATTATTACATCGTTTTTACCAAATGATGTGACTCAATTTTAACCATAAATAATTTCCACAACAAATGTAAATATTAAGTTGGAAACATTCCCCAGAAGATTTAGGTTTAGAGGTTTAGATAATAGTAAAAAATCAATAATTTTCAAAAATAATATCTCTCATACAATAATAATTTCCCCCATTATACATATATTATTTTCTTACTTGATAAGGAATCATCTTCTCAGATAGAATTATTTACCCACAAAACATACCTTGATATAGCATAAAAAAATAGTTATAACATGTAGAAATGGAATCATAATATGGTTGGAATAAATTATTAGTAATTGTGAACTTAGGCCTTATCAATGAATATCATTAGTTAGTATAATAATAGCATAAGAGTATGAGAACATAACCATAGGTCATGAGTATAACATAAGAGAATATTAAACCATTATAACATAGACCATAAAACATGATTCAATGCAGAAATGATTTTTAGAAGATAGGATAAATCTGAGTCAATAATCATGACCCATGTAAAATGAATAATTTTTTAATAGATATATTTAAAATTACAGAAATAATAGAGAATCAGTCATGGTATTTTGGAAAATTATCTTCATCAGCCATGTGCACTCATGTTGAACCTATATTAGAATAACCTAAAAAAGGTATCCCTATAAGAGTAACCTAATTAGTTATTTACATTTTCATAAGAGGAACATATTTATAATTTTTTAATGGATCCATTAAATTATATATATATATATGTCAATTCATCATAAATCCCAAATAAATAACCATTATTCTATTCATGATGTGAATAACACATGGAAAATAATTGTGTTTCATCAAAAATATAATATAAATAATCAAAACAACCAATATATAAAAAATCGTTGGATAAATTAATTAAATCATTTCAAAACAAAATAATTTTAAACAATTAAAATATTTTTAAATATATTAAAAACTCATTTATAAAAGCATTTATAAATATAAATTTGAAAACAAAATAAGAAAACTCTTTAGTTATAACTTTTTGAGATATTGAAATTCATAAAATCATTGTTCAAGGGTTTCCATTGAAAAAAAATGTATAAACTTATAGATTAATCATTATAAAATAATTATTATCATTATGGCTTGAAAATACATTAACAATGTAACTTTTAATAAAACCTTGTTTTCACACATTGCTAAAGAGAGTCAAAGTTTTGTTATATATATAATTTTTTAAAGATTTATAATAATATTTTAATTTATTTATAAATAATTTTAAAATGTAATTTAACAAAAATTTATGTATTAATGAAAAAAATTCCATTATTTATATGAATACTCACATGGAAGATAAATACTTTAGAACCATTAAAACAAATTTTTAATAAAAATAGTTCCTTATGAAATTTAAAGTAAAAATCCATATTAAAAGAAATAAAATGATAATTGATTTAAAACACCATTAGTAGAAATATATTCATGATATTATATTCAAAATTGGATAAATTTACTGTCACGACCCATCCCCCAGGGCCTGTATCGTGAATACCCCAAGCCCACCTTTCATAGGCTAGGGACTGGAAACTAGCACCAAAGGCGTAAATCCCTAAATAGGGAAGGCATTACCATTATAACTAAAAACAAACACAATCAGAGTACAACTAGAAGCAAACACTAAGTAAAAACTATATACAAAAGAAGTGCGGGAAAGTAAAAGGGGCCGAAAATACAAGTCCAACAGTAAAGTACAAGGAAACAGAAAAGTAACAGTACAACTGAAAGAATGTATATCAGCTACTAGGTCATCCTCCGAGGTTCCTACTTGAATGGTAGGTACAGATGGCCTCCTCAGCACTCCGCGTCTGACCGTATGATCTATGTACCATCACGCCGAGTGATCCACCACCGGGTACTGTCAAGTCCTGCTACTCTCTGCCTCAGTCAGCGATGTCTGTCGTCTGTAACCAACACAATGAGGTGTGGGAATAGCCCGTTCATGGGTGAGTATAACGATACTCAGTATGGACCCTGAGACCCTCAAGGTCTCACAAAATCCAACAAGGATGACAAACAATGTATGAAATCAATAGATAACCATTACTTAGGTATATTACCATACATATACCTATGTTATCTAGTAACCCATCTCAATCATAAGGAAAACAAAAAAGTCAAAGACTCAGCTCATTCCATGATTTTATTCTAGGGGTAGTATCAAGTAACATCCCAAGTCACACTGTTGGAACCCCAGCTGATGGTGTACTCCTACTCTATCAAGTACAGTGGGCATGACACGTCACACAGAGGCGATTCCCACTATCATGGACTATTATGGTACTCCTCATGTCAAGCACCGTGGGTTTGTGGTGCTCACAGAAAGGCACTCCCCGCTGTGGGTCTGCAGCACTCAGATAGAGGTGCTCCCCTTGTATCCTGCTGAGGTACACCTTCTGTCGTGTTCCATGGGTCTACCGTATCATATAGATGCATTTCCCACTATTGTTCTTCCACATAACATAGAGCCGCTCCCCACTGGACTTGTCAAAACACTCTGAGATGAAGGGTCAGCAGTCGTCAGGTCTCAACCAGCTACTAGGTCTATTTACTCCTTTCCCTCATCTTCGGGAGGTTCTGCTCCAAAATCTACGGTTAGATCCTCCAACTATCACGAAGTCCCATGTATAAGTATCACAAAAGTTCTCCTCATCAAAGGGGTCTCAACGTAATAGATGGTGCGTCGATCAGACGCCCGGTCTGTGAGTTATTGACATCTCTGCTCTAGGGGCCCGGTTGGATTTTAGGTTCCAACCAACCCGACCATACCCCAACAATTTCCAAACCTCAAGTGGCGTATTCTAAACGAACTACCTCGCTCCAAGATTTCTGTCTCTGGAGAAGGTTTTTCAATCCAACACTTGTAGCCCATGTTATATGCGAAAAGGTGAAAACAGGCCATAGCGGGTCCGGGTCCGGTTCAACCCAGCCAGACTGACCCAGCTCAACCAGGTTCTGGACCGGGGTCCGACCCTATCTGCGGATATGCCTTGGTCCGCAATTCTGACCCGGCTTGAGGGGCTGGCATGACCCGAGTGGGCGGCCCGACCCACGGGGCAGCATGGCCCGCGCTTGGTCAGGCCCACACTAGGTCCATCCCGACGGCCCACAGGGGGTCCACCTCAGTCGCGTCTCGGGGGGAAGCCACATGACCTCTATCACACATACGGCAGAGCTGTTTGGTTGGAGTCCCAATCGGATCCTGGTGGCGCCGGTCTAGCTCACGTGGGACCCAGCAGGGTCCCGCTCCTCCCGGTAGGCCGACCAGCCACCCGCTCTGCACCGCCGGCAGCCGACCCGACGTTGGTCGCCCTTGTTCCTCTTTAGTGGCCCACCCTAGCCATGGTTCTCCTCCTCCGTGTGACACGACAGCGTCGTGCCCTTCCACCGTTTCCCGGCTTGGTCATGACCCTTTCTTCCGCACCGCACGATGGTGTCACGCCCTTTCGGTGACCCAACGGCCTTGCACTGCAGATTTCATCGTGGTCGGACTGATGCCAGCCACCGTTGCTCCACCGCGGTCGTCCAAAAATAAGGAAAACCGAAGGGGGAGGGTCGGGTCATGTTCATGCAGTCCGATCCCTCCACATTATGGTGTTATAAATTGGATAAAACATTAACCATGAGTGAATGACTTAGAATGGAATAATTTCAAACTCAAATCAGAAAACAACCCCTACCTCATATTGTTGTTTGTTGATGATGTTGTGGAAAGTGAATGTCGATTCTTAATTCGCCGCGTTCATCACGCACTCCCAATTTCATGCTCGTGCATCAGAAAGTGTCCATGGTAGAATACAGAGGAATAAGTGTCAAAGGCGTTCTTCGTGTTCTTCGTTGGGAGGATAATTCTCTAAGGGTTCTACCAAGCCTCCACTCCTCTACCAATTCTCTTCCTATGAGGGTTGCATTTTCCAATTAATTTAATAGAGTTTATTTACCTTAGACATAATGTTGGCACATTAATTATATTGGAGTTGGCACAATTAATTATGCTGGAGTTGGCACAATTAATTTTGGAGGAGAGAAAAGTCACGACCCGTCCTCAGGTCCCGTGCCATGAATACCCCAAGCCCGCCTTCCATAGGCCAGGTGTCGGCGACTAGCACCAAAGACATAAATCACGATAAAAAGGGAAGGCATTGCCTTTAAAAAATAAAACAAACACAACAGAGTACGCAAACTGAAGTAAACACTAAGTAAACTGAAAACATAAGTAATTGCTGAAAAGTAAATGGGCCAGAATACAAACCCAACTAAAGATGCAGTACAACTGAAAGTAAACTACAACTCAAGGACAATAGTTGAAAGGTGACAAGCTTCTCCTAGATCGTCCTCCGGCTTCCTTCCTGAAGGGTAGGTACAGATCTCCTCCCCAGCACTCCACGTCTGTCCGTCTCCTCCGGGTACCGACTCGTCGTGAAATCCACCTCGAGGCACCGACTCAACGTGATATCCCCCTCCTGGAACTGACTCGTCATGAGATCCTCCTCCGGGTACCGACTCATCATGAGATCCTCCTCCGGGTACTGTCCAGCTCTACAAGCCTCAACCACGATCAGTGATTTCTGTCGTCTGCAACCAACACAACGTAGTGTGGTCGAAGCCCGTGCAGGGGTGAGTATACGATACTCAGTAGGGACCCTAAGACCTCGAAGGTCTCCCAGAATCCACAAATGATAATCCAGAAAGGAAAGATACTGTCACGAAGTAACATCAAACACTACTTAGGTATATTCCCATACATATACCTAAGTCATCAATTCCAGTTTGGCTCCAACATCCGAGCCCAAGTTCGATCACGTCCACACAGGATAGCACAACCAATCCACGCAGGATAACACAACCCAATCCACAAAGGAAAGAAAGTCAATCATATAGAATATAATGATTGAAAGTCAAGACTTAGCTCAATCTAGGATTTAAAACATGATGTCGAAACCATAGATGTTGGGGAACTCCCCCTATATCAAGTACAGGGGGCCTACTGATGCAACCAAAAGCTTCCCACTAACATTGTACTACTGTAGTATACCACCTATCGAGTACTGTAGGCCTGCTGCTACAACCAAGCACTTCCCACCATGGGTCTGCCATTACAACCACGCTCTCCCCCTCATAGCCTATAGAGGTACTCCTTATGTTTAGTATCGGGTGTCTACCGCTACAACCAAGCACTCCTCTACGGTGGGTCTTCCGCTACAACCAAGCGCTCCCCACTAGGCTATCCAAAACAATATGAGTCGATCGATCAGCAGTCATCAAGTCTCAGCCAGCTCTAGGGTTCCTGTACACAGCACACTCGATTCCGGGAGGGTCCACTCCATGAGCCAAGGGGTAGATACATCAACTGACACGTAGTCCGGAGTTGATGTATCATAAGGTTCCGTCTCGTCAATAGAACTCAACATGACAGACGGAGCGTCAATCAGACGCCCGGTCTGAGAGTTATTGGCTTTTTCGTTCCAGGGGCCTGGTTGATTTTTAAGTCAAAACCATCCTAAACGTACTCCAACTACATCCAAACCTCGATCAGAGTAAGAAAAAAGGTCTGTCTCACTAATAGGAAACCAACATAGTTGACGGCACGTCAATCGGACGTCCGGAGCTCAAGTTATAAGTGTTTCTGCTCTGAGGGCCCGGTTGGTTTCGTGTTCGAACCAACCTCGATGTACCCAAAATTCTCCAAAACATTGAGTGTAATAAACCGACATGACCATCTAGATCAAAGGATTCCAACTCAACTGACGGTGTGTCAATCAGAGGTCTAAAGCCCATGATATGGACAAATGACTGAAAACAGACCGAAATGAGGGGGTCTGGGCCCGGCCCAGCCCGGCCCAGGCCCCTGGGTCGGCCCGAACCAGGTCGACCCAACCCGGGTCTCGGTCTGGCCCAGCTGGGCACGGCTCGGCCCGGTTGGGGGGGGGTGCACTGGTGCGGCCAGCGGCCAGGTAGGGGGGACTGTTTCCCCCCTTTGGCAGCAGACGCGGCGCTAGGCGCCGCGTCTTCCCCGGATCCCGCGCGGCCGCGGGATCCGGTCATTCTGCTGCCGCGGTGGCTCCAGTCGGCGACACGCCAGTAGTGCCTTCCGCGAACCACCGGACACGCTTCAGTGGTCCGTTTTTCTTGCCCTCTACACCTACGGCTCTCCTGAGACCCGCAGATTACTACAAAAGGTTCAAAATTCCTTTGCGGCATGCTTCATCGTCGCTCGTCGATCCGCACACCAATAAACAAACTGCAGAGGGTTTTTGGTTCGTGTTTTTTCAACCCGCACCCTCCATGTTAGGTGTTTTCAAATGGAATTCAAATAAAACACATGCTCTTATTATCGACGAGGGTATAATTTATTCAAGTATAAATTATACTAAATTCATACCATGAAATGCTTTAGCATGTGAGATTAAATAAATTGAAGGGTATTTCAAAAAATTCCCCTATGTTTTTCCCCGCAATCAAATAATCCCAACCTGAAAACAAATTCTTTCAAAAATCAACTTAATATTGTGTTGATTTGCACTCTTTGATTTATAAGGAAAATAAACATGGGTTTATTAATATTCAAAAATGAATCTCATACCTGGAAGAAGTCGTCGAACGAGGATCGTCGCGAAGAAATGGCGCCGCGGAAGATGAAATCGGGGAAAGAGGCTTCGTACGTCGTCGGTGCATGCCCGATGAAGGAGTTGGCGTCTCTCTATCTTCGATGTGGGAAGAAGGTGCAAAGATGGTATGGCGTTCTTCGTCGAAGCTTCGGCGTTCTTTGTGAGGAAGACGAAGTTATTCAAGACCGCGAGAGTTCTCTCCTTGATTCCGCACAACGAATCCACCACAATAAAATAAGACCTTGTCTTATTTTATTCACACACATACGTGCCAACATTAATTTGAAATTCAAAATTAATTCACCAAATTAATTAACGTGTGTTGTCCAATTAATTAGGCATTTTTTTGGCATGTATTTTATGTGGAAGAAAAACTGCTTGAGTTGACATGACATTAAAACGAGGAAGCGGGTGAGTTAAGAAATAAATTGAAAGAGGGTGGTTTAATGGAATTGAAGGGGCGGGGCTCATGTGGGCCCCACTTCACTAATATCCTACCAAGTGGAGTTTGGATGTAGTGGGTCCCACTCCAACTTCCATGTATATGTTATAGCTACTTAGAAAGGAAATAAAAAATTGTTGCACAAATTTTTATTTCATTCTTCAGTCAACGCATTTATTTAATAACCTCACCCGAGCAAACGCAACTCCAAAAAAGGTATTCCTAAGTAATTAACGGTGCTGAAGTTTCATTGGATCCCACGGATTTTGATTCTGTGCACTAGATCAAAAATTAGAAAAACCTGCTCATTCGTTCATTGAACATACCCGAGCTAAACTTCAGAAAATTATTCCGGGCACATCGGTCCTCGGAATCAGGCGCCGTTAGAAACTGCATACTCGTAGAATTCCAAAGAAAATTAAGAAAAAAACTTCCCTTGAAATTTATGTGTCTTTACATTACTCCCACCTCATGGACTTACGTCCCCGTAAAGATACATCTCAAACTAGGGAAACAAATGAGGGTATTGATCACACATCTGAGCCTCCCGCTCCCAAGTGCTCTCCTGGAGGTTCCTAAGCTTCCACCTGATGCGCATTAGAGGAATCGACCGTCCACTTAGGACCCATTCCTGTTGATCCTCGATCTCCATTGGGACCTCCGTAAAATTCACCCCATCGTCAAAGTATATCTCCCCATGGTCGATGATATGTGTCGGTTCATGCACGTATCTCCTTAGCTGAGATACGTGGAAGTGGTCTTGAACCTGGTGCACCTGAGGTGGATGGGTAAAGCAGTAAACCACCTCGCCTACCTTATTGAGGACCAATAAGGGTCCGATGAAGCGCGGAGATAAATTGCTACCTCGGTCAAATCTCTGTAATCCACGTCGATGTGAGATCCATAATAAAATGTGGTCACCATCCTCGAACTATACTAGTCTCCACCTCCTGTCGGCATTAGACTTCTGTCGGCACTGAGTTTTCCTCATCCGCTCATGGATTACCTGAACCTTCTCTGGTCCTACAAGAGCTGCAAATATTTCTTCTTTGCCGATAAGAGAAATCTGGTCTCATAACCTGGATGAACCACATTCCTTGCCTAATACAGTCAATCCTGAAATGAATGATACTAATCCATGCCATGGATGACGTCGTAAGGCCTCAACGCTACTACCAAGAGATCCAACTATTACTCTCGCCTCCAAGGGTTGAGTCACACTGCTGGAAGCAGTGTGTGGTCACTAGGTCTCCTCCAGTTAGAATCTCAAATGTGAGGGTCAAGTCAAGAGTTTTAAAACGGAACCTCTTAGTATCAACTACATAAAAAGAATAGGGAAGAAAATGTCTCAGGAACAAGTGTCTTTTGTTACTGTAGCTCAAGGTTCAAAGACACAAAAAATCCAGAAACTCAACATCAACAAGGCCAGAAGCAACTTGAACAAAAGTCTCCATGACTGGAGCTAGTCCCGCTCCTGTCCATCAGCTTCCGTAGCTCCATGGTCGTAAGCCTCAGCTACCTGAAGCTGAGCTCTCCCATGTCCACCTATTCCCTGCGGTCGGGGTGGACCTCCTGGTGGTGGTGGAAACACCTCGAAGCGCCATCCACCTCCAGCTGCACGACCAGCTCCCCTGCCTTGGTCTCCTACTCCTTACGGTCTGCCTCGATCGAACCTCTTCCTCTGCCTGGGAGGTCCTTTGTTTATCTTTGGATCATCTTTATGGAGGTTCAGACAGTCACGTGCCATGTGACCAGCCCCACCACCGGAGTAACAGTGCCCACTCATGGTTAGTCATTCTCCACCCCGGGTTCCCCGCACACACGATACTGTGTCATGCGGTCGACCACCTGTAGGTCTGGTCCTCTTGGAGCTCTGCGTCATCTGTCTACTGCCCACTGCAGAAGACTCTGCCGCATGCCGGCTAGTGGTGGGTCCTACTGCTGGAGACTGCTCAGTAAGGAAACTATCCACTAAGAGGGCTCTCTCCAACACCCATGTTTGCGTCAGAATGTTATGAGCAACAACTGAAGATCTGATCTCTCGCCTGAGCCCCTTCTCAAAGGTTCGGGCCCTAACGAATGGGTCTCGTACCTTGTCTGTGGAATAGCACGAGAGATCGGTAAACCTCACCGAGTACTGGGCCACGGTCATGCTACCCTACCGCAGCTGTAGTAACTCCTTAATGTGCACCACACGGAAGGTGGCTAGAATGAACTCCGAGCGGAAGAGGCTCTTGAAGTCCATCCAAAGTAAATATGCCTTGTCGTGAACCTAGAGCATCAAGCTCCCCCATCTTCCTACTGTCGCTTGCAGGAGACTCGATGCAAGGATCACCATGAGGTCAGCTGGAGTCCCCACTATCCTGAATACTCAAACAACATCCTCCATCCTATCCTCGGCTGCCTGAGGGTCCGTCTCCCCGTAGAACCTGGGCAGTCTCTGATGCTGAAACTCGTGCAGTGCACCAACGTGACATGCACTCTTAGCGGCTGGGGCAGGTGGCATCGATGGCTCGGTGGGTAGAGGAACCGTCGATGCCTCTGTTGTAATAGGGCCTTGCACCGAGGCCTCGTCACTCGGTGGGATGTCGTCTCGCACAAACCTCGGAACCCTAGCTGGCTGTCATCATGGGGCCATCCTAAAAAGAAACTAGTGCACCACGGTCAAAACAGTATACCTGGTGAGCTGACATAAAGTAATCACAAAGAAAACATTGAAACACACATGCAATCAATGTTTTCATGCACTAAGTCAGAAATCAGAAGATAGGGTCCTGGTGAACGGATACGTCGGCCGCAGCACCAACACTAGACTCCTTGGTCTGATAACCACACTCAATACCCTTAACACTATTGCTTCACATAGAAGAAAGATCAAAGTCCTGAGTTCTGCGGTAGAACCGAACTCCTCTGATACCAATTTGTCACGACCCGTCCTCGGGGCCCGTGTCGTGACTACCCCAAGCCCACCTTCCATAGGCTAGGGGCCGGCGACTAGAACCAAAGGCATAAATCTCGATAAAAAGGGAAGGCATTGCCTTTATAAAAGAAAACAAACACCATAGATTACCCAACTAAAGTAAACACTAAGTAAATTGAAAACAGAAGTAAGTGTTGAAAAGTAAATGGGCCAGAATACAAACCCAACTAAACATGTAGTAAAAATGAAAGTAAAGTAAAACTCAAGGAAAATAGCTAAATGGTGACAAAACACTCCTAGATCGTCCTCTGGCTTCCTACCTGAAGGGTAGGTACAAATATCCTCCTCAACACTCCATGCCCGTCCGTCTCCTCCGGGTACCGACTCGTCGTGAAATCCACCTCCGGGCACCGACTGGACGTGATATCCACCTCTGGGCACTGAATCATCGTGAGATCCTCCTCTGGGCACCGACTCGTCATGAGATCCTCCTCCGAGTACCTTCCAGCTCTACAAGCCTCAACCACGATCAGTGATGTCTGTCGTCCGCAACCAACACAACGTAGTGTAGGCGAAGCCCGTGTAGGGGTGAGTATACGATACTCAGTGGGGACCCCGAGACCCCGAAGGTCTCCCAGAATCCACAAAGGATAATCCACAAAGGAAAGATACGATCACAAAGTAACATACAACACTACTTAGGTATATGCCCATACATATACCTAAGTCTTAAATTCTAGTTTGGCTCCAACATTCGAGACCATGTTCGATCACGTCCACACAGGATAGCACAACCAATCCACGCAGGATAACACAACCAAATCCACAAAGGAAAGCAAGTCAATCATATCCAAGATAATGATTGAATGTCAAGACTCAGCTCAAACCAGGATTTAAAACATGATGTTGAAACCATAGTTGATGGGGAACTCCCCCTCTATCAAGTACAGGGGGCTAGCCGCTGCAACTAATCTCTTCCCACTAATCTTGGACTACTGTAGTACTCCACCTGTCGAGTATTGTGGTCCTGCTGCTACAACCAAGAGCTTCCCACCATGGGTCTACCGCTACAACAAAGCGCTCCCCCTCATAGCCTATAGAGGTACTCCTTTTGTTGAGTACCGTGGGTCTACCGCTACAACCAAGTGCTCCTCTGTCGTGGGTCTATCGCTACAACCAAGCGCTCCCCACTGGGCTATACGAAACACTCCGAGTCGATCGATCAGTAGTCGTCAAGTCTCAGCCAGCTCTTGGGTTCCTGCACATAGCACGCTCGTTTTCGGGAGGGTCCGCTCCACGATCCAAGGGGTTGATACATAAACTGACACGTAGTTTGGAGTTGATGTATTCCAAGGTTCCATCTCGTCGATAGGAACACAACATGACAGACGACGCGTCAATCGGACGCCCGGTCTGAGAGTTATTAGCTTTTTCGTTCCAGGGGCCCGGTTTGTTTTTAATTCAAAACCAACCCAACCATACTCCAACTACGTCCAAACCTCAAGAAGAGTAAGGAAAAAGGTCCGTCTCACTAAGACGAAACCAACATAGTCAACGACAGGTCAATCGAACGTCTGGAAGTCACGTTATACGCGTTTCCGCTCCGATGGCCCGGTTGGTTTCATCTTCAAACCAACCCGGCCGTACCCAATGTTCTCCGAAACCTTGAGTGTAATATATCAAAACAACCGTATCAATCCAAGGATTACAATGCAACTGAAGGTGCATCTATTTGAGGTCCAAATCCCAATATATGGTTAAATGACTGAAAAAGTCCAAAATGGGGGGTCTGGGCCCGGCCCTGCCCGGCCCGACTGGGGGAGGTGCGCTGGCTTGGCCAGCGGCTGAGCAGGGGGGACCGTTTCCCCCCTTTGCCAGCGGACGCAGCGCTGGGCTCCGCATCTTCCCCGGATCCCGCGCGGTCCTGGGATCCATTCATTCCCCCGCCACCGCGGCATCAGTCGCAGCGGCTCCTGCTAGCAGTGCGCCGAGGCCCCGCCGCCTCTGGGTGGCCGGCAGCGCCTTTCGCGGACCACTAGATGTTCTTTGGTGGTCTGTTTTGTGCGCCGTCTATGTCTGCGGCTCTCCCATGACCCGTAGATTATTGTGAGGGGTTCAAAACACTTTTGCGGCCCGCTTCATCATTGCTCGTCAATCCGCACACCAATAACCAAACTGTGGAGGGTTGTCGGGCCATGTTTGTTCGGCCCGCACCCTCCACATTAGGTGTTTTCAAATGGCAGTCAAATAAAACACATTCTTTTAGTATCGATGAGGGTATAATTTATTCAAGTATAAATTATAATATCTTCATACCATTAAATTCTTTAGCATGTGAGATTAAATCACTCGAAATGTATTTAACAAAATTCCCCTACGATTTTCCCCACATTCAAATAATCCAAACCCACAAACATATTCTTTCGAGAATCAACATAATATTCTATGTATCTACGCTCTTTGATTTAGAAGGAAAATAAACATGGGTTTATTAATATTCAAAAATGAATCCCCATCCTAGAAGAAGTCTTCGAACGAGGATCGTCGCGGAGAAATGACGTCGTGGAAGATGGTGTCGCGGAAAGAGGATCTATACATCGTCGGTGCATGCCTGGTGAAAGATGCGGCGTCTCTCTTTCTTTGACGCGGAAAGAAGGTGAAAAGATGGTACGACGTTCTTCGTCAAATCTTCGGCGTTCTTTTCGAGAAATATTAAGTTATTCAAGACCGTGAGAGTTATCTCCTTGATTCCGCACAACAAATCCACCTCAATAAAATAAGACCTTGACTTATTTTATTCAAACACATACGTGCCAACATTAATTTGAAATTCAAAATGAATTCACCAAATTAATTAACGTGTGTTTTCCAATTAATTAGGAATTTTATTGGCATGTATTTAATTTGGAAGAAAAACTGCTTGAGTTGACATGACATTAAAATGGGGGAGCAGGTGAGTTGCGAAATAAATTGCCAGAGGGTGGTTTAATGGAATTGAAGGGGTGAGGCTTGTGTGCGCCCCACTTCACTAATATCCTACCAAGTGGAGTTTGGATGTAGTGGGTTCCACTCCAACTTTCATGCATAGGTTATAGCAACTTAGAAAATAAATAAAAAATTGTTGCACAAATTTTTATTTCATTCTTCAGTCAACCCATTTATTTAATAACCTCACCCGAGAAAATGAAACTCCAGAAAAGGTGTTCCTGAGAAATTAACGGCACTGCTATTTCATCAGTGCCCTCGGATTTTGATTCTAAGAACTGGATAAAAAATTATAAAAACCCGCTCGTTCGTTCACTGAACATACCCGAGCTAAACTTCGGGAAATTATTCTAGGCACATCGGGCCTCAGAATCAGGCGCCTTCAGAAACTGCATACTCGTAGAATTCCAAAGAAAATTTGGAAAAACATTTCCTTTGAAATTTATGGGTCTTTACATTACTCCCACCAGATGGATTTACGTCCCCATAAAGATACATCTCAAACTAGGGAAACAAATGAGGGTACTGAGCACACATCTGAGCCTCCCGCTCCCAAGTGCTCTCCTGGAGGTTCCCGAGCTACCACCTGATGCGCATTAGAGGAATCGACCATCCACATAGGACCCACTCCTGTTGATCCTCGATCTCCACCGGGACCTCTGTAAATGTCACCCCATCGTCAAGGTCCATCTCCCCATGGTCGATGATATTCGTCGGGTCGTGCACGTATCTCGTCAACTGAGATACGTGGAAGTCATCATGAACCTGGTGTAACTGAGGTGGATAAGTCAAGAGGTAAACCATATCACCTACCCTGTTGAGGACCTAGAATGGTCCGATTAATCACGGAGATAACTGGCCGCCTCGGCCAAATCTTTGTAATCCACGTCGAGGTGAGACTAATAAGAAAACTTGGTCACCATCCTTGAACTCTAGTGGTATCTGCCTCCTATTGGCATAAGATTTCTGTCGGCACTGAGTTTTCCTCATCTGCTCCTGGATTACATGAACCCTCTCTCGTCCTACAAGAGATGAAAAGATTTATTCTTTGCCGATAAGAGAAATCTGGTCTCATCCCCTGGATAAACCATGATCTTTGCCTAATACAGTCAATCCTGACATGAATGATACTGATCCATGCCATGGATAACGTCGTAAGGCCTCGATGCTACTACCAAGAGATCCAACCGTTACTCTCGCCTCCAATGGTTGAGTCACACTGTCGGCAGTAGTGTGTGGTCACTAAGTCTCTTCCAGTATGAATCTCAAAAGTAAGGGTCAAGTCAACAGTTTTAAAACGGAACCCCTTAGTATCGACTACATAAAAAGAACAGGGAAGAAAAAGTCTCAAGAACAAGTGTCTTTTATTACTGCAGCTTAAGGTACAGAGACACAAAACATCCACAAACACAACATCAACAAGACCAGAAGCAACATAAACAAAAGTCTCCATGACTGGAGCTAGTCCTGCTCCTATCCATCAGCTTCGTAGCTCCATGTTCGTAAGCCTCAGCTGCCTGAAGCTGAGCTCCCCCATGTCCACCTGTTCCCTGCGGTCGGGGTGGACCTCCTGGTGGTGGTGGAGGAAACACCTCAAAGCATCATCCACCTCCAGCTACACGGCCAACTCCCCTGCCTCAGTCTCCTGCTCCTTGCGGTCCACCTCGATCGAACCTCTGCCTCTACCTACGAGGTCCTTCGTTTATCTGAGGATCATCTTTATGGCAGGTCGGACAGTCACGTGTCATGTGACCAACCCCACCTCAAGAGTAACATTGTCCGCTCATGGTAAGTCGTTCTCCACCCTGGGTGGCCCGCACACACGATCATGTGTCAAGCGGTCGACCACCTATAGGCCTGGTCCTCTTGGACCTCTATGTCATCTGTCTACTGCCCGCTGTAGAAGACTCTCCCGCATGCCGGTTAGTGGTGGGTCCTTCTTCTGGAGACTGCTGAGCAAGGAAACTCCCCACTAAGAGAGTTCGCTCCAACACCCCTGTCTGCATCGGGATGCTGTGAGAAACAACTGAAGCTCTGATCTATTGCCTGAGCCCCTCCTCGAAGGTTTGGGCCCTGAAGAATGGGTCTCGTACCATGTCCGTGGAATAGCGGGAGAGATCAATAAACCACGCCAAGTACTGGTCCACAGTCATGCTTCCCTATCGCAGCTGTAGTAACTCTTGAATGTGCACCGCACGGAGGGTGGCTGGAACAAACGCCGAGAGGAAGAGGCTCTCGAATTCCGTCCAAAGTAAAGATGCCTCGTCGTGCACCTGGATCATCAGGCTCCAATATCTGCATGTTGTCGCGTGCAGGAGACTCGCTGCAAGGATCACCATGAGGTCAGATGGTGTCCCCACTAACCTGAAAACTCGAACAATACCCTCCAGCCAATCCTCGGCTGCCTGAGGGTCCGTCTCCCCACGGAACATGGGAGGTCTATGATGCTGAAACTCATGCAGTGCACTAAGGTGACGTGCATTCTCAGCAGCTGGGGCTGGTGGCATCGGTGGCTCGGCGGGTAGAGGTACCACCGATGCCTCTACTGTAATAGGGCCTCGCACTGAGGCCTCATCGCTCGGTGGGTTTTCGTCTCGCACAAACCTCAGAACCCTAGCTGGCTTCCCTCATCATTCCATCCTGAAAAGAAACTGGTGTGACACAGTCAAAACAGTATACCTGGTGAGCTGACACAAAGTAATCACAAAGAAAACATTGAAACACACATGAAATCAATGTTTTTGTGCACTGAGTTGGAAATTAGAAGTCAGGGTCCTGGTGTACGGATATGTCGGCCTCCGCACCAACACTGGACTCCCTGGACTGATAACCACACTCAATACCCTTCACACCATTTCTTCACATAGAAGAAAGATTAGAGTCCTGAGTTCTGCAGTATAACCGAACTCCTCTGATACCAATTTGGCATGACCCATCCTTGGGGCCCATGTCGTGACTACCACAAGCCCGCCTTTCTTAGTCCAGGGGCCGGCGACTAGCACCATAGGCGTAAATCCCGATAAAAAGGGAATGCATTGTCTTTATAAATGAAAACAAACACCACAGAGTACGCAAATTGAAGTAAACACTAAGTAAACTGAAAATATAAGTAAGTTCTGAAAAGTAAATAGGCCCGAACACAAACCCAACTAAAGATGTCGTAGAACTGAATGTAAAGTACAACTCAAGGACAACATGTGAAAGGTGACAAGCCGCTCCTAGATCGTCCTCCGGCTTCTTACCTGAATGGTACGTACAGATCTCCTCCTCATCACTCCATGTCTGTCCGACTCCTTCGGGTACCGACTCGTCATGAAATCCACCTCCAGGAACCGAATCGACGTGATATCCACATCCGGGCACTGACTCATCGTGAGATCCTCCTTCGGGCACCGACTCGTCCTAAGATCCTCCTCAGAGTACCATCCATCTCTACAAGACTCAACCAAGATTAGTGATGTCTGTCATCTGTAACCAACACAATGTAGTGCGGGCGAAGCCCGTGCAGGGGTGAGTATACGATACTCAGTAGGGACCCTGAGACCCCGAAGTTCTCTTAGAATCCACAAAGGATAATCCACAAATGAAAGATACAATCACTAAGTAACATCCAACACTATATAGGTATATGCCCATACATATACCTAAGTCTTCAATTCCAGTTTGGGTCCAACATCCAAGCCCATGTTCGATCACGTCCACAGAGGATAGCACAACCAATCCACGCAAGATAACACAACCAAATCCATAAAGGAATGAAAGTAAATCATATCAAAGATAATGGTTGAAAGTCAAGACTCAGCTCAAACCAGGATTTAAAACATGATGTCGAACCATAGTTTCTGGGGAACTCCCCCTCTATCGAGTACAAGGGGCATGTCGATGCAACCAAGCGCTTCCCACTAGCCTTGGACTGTTGTAGTACTCCACATGTCGAGTACTGTGGGCCTGCTGCTATAACCAAGCGCTTCCCACCATGGATCTACCACTACAACCAAGCACTCCCCCTCATAGCCTATAGAGGTACTCCTTCTATTGAGTATCGTGGGTCTGCCACTACAACAAAGTTCTCCTCCACCGTGGGACTGTCGCTACAACCAAGAGCTCCCCACTAGGCTATCTGAAACACTCTGAGTCGACTGATCAACAGTCGTCAAGTCTCATCCATCTCTTGGGTTCATGCACACAGCACGCTCATTTTCAGTAGGGTCTGCTCCACGATCAAAGGGGTCGATACATCAACTGACACGTAGTCCGGATTTTATGTATCCCACGGTTCCGTCTCGTCGATAAGAACTCAACATGATAGACGGCGCGTCAATCGGACACCTGGTCTAAGAGTTATTGGCGTTTTCATTCCAGGGGCCTAGTTTGTTTTTAAGTCAAAACCAACCCGACCATACTCCAACTACGTCAAAACCTCATGCAGAGTAAGGAAAAAGGTTCGTCTCACTAGGAGGAAACCAACATAGTCGACGGCACGTCAATCAGACGTCCGAAAGTCATGTTATAAGCGTTTCCGCTCTGAGGGCCCGGTTGGTTTCGTGTTCTAACCAACCCAGCCGTACCCAAAGATCTTCAAAACCTTGAGTATAATATACAGAAATGACCATATTGATCCAAGGATTCCAACGCAATAGACGATGCGTCGATCGGAAGTCTGAAGCCCAAGATATGGGAAAATGACTGAAAACATTCCGAAATGGGCGGTCTGGGCCTGGCTCGGCCCAACCCCCATGGGTCGGCACGAACCGGGTCGACCCAACCCAGGTCCGGGTCCGTCCCGGTTGGGCGCGGCCCGGCCCGGTCCGCACGACCCACCCCGGCCCGGCCGTGGGGGGGGTGTGCTGGCTCGGCCAGCGGCCGAGCAGGGGGGACCGTTTCCCCCCTTTGCCAGTGGGCGCGGTGCTAGGCTCTATGTCTTCCCTGGATCCCGTGCGGCCATGGGATCCAGTCATTCTCCCACCACTGCGACTGCGCTGGGGCACCACCGCGTCCGGGCGGCCGGCCGGCAGCATCTTCAGCAGACCACCAAACACGCTCCGGTGGACTGTTTTGCCCGCCGTCTATGCAAGCGTCTCTCCTGGGACCCGTAGATTTCTGCGAGGGGTTCAAAACGCCTTTTCGGCCCGCTTCGTCATCACCCGTCGATCCGAGCACCAATAAACAAACTACGGAGGGTTTTCGGGCCATGTTTGTTCGGCCTGCACCCTTCGCGTTAGGTGTTTTCAAATGGCATCCAAATATTACACATGCTTTTAGTATCGATGACGGTATAATTTATTCAAGTATAAATTATACTAACTTCATACCATTAAACGCTTTAGAATGTGAGATTAAATCTCTCGAAGGGTATTTAACAAAATTCCCCTACGTTTTTTCCCACAATCAAATAATCCCAACCCGCAAACATATTCTTTCTTGAATCAACATAATATTTTTTTGATCCTCACTCTTTGATTTAGAAGTAAAATAAACATGGGTTTATTAATATTCACAAAGCAATCCCCAACCTGGAAGAAGTCGTCGAACGAGGATCATCACAGAAAAATGGCATCGCGAAAGACGGCGTCGCGGAAAGAGTCTTCGTACGTCGTCGGTGCACGCCCGGTGAAAGATGTGGCATCTCACTTTCTTCGACGTGGGAATAAGGTGCAAAGATAGTATGACATTCTTCGTCGAAGCTTTGGCATCCATTGCAAGGAAGATGAAGTTCTTCAAGACCGTGAGAGTTCTCTCCTTGATTCCACACAACGAATCGACCATAATAAAATGAGACCTTGTATTTTTTTATTCACACACATACGTTCCAACATTTATTTGAAATTGAAAATGAATTCACAAAATTAATTAATGTGTGTTGTCCAATTAATTAGGAGTATTATTTGCATGTATTTAATGTGGAAGAAAAACTGCTTGAGTTGACATGACATTAAAACAGGGGAGCAGGTGAGTTACGAAATAAATTGCAAGAGGGTGGTTTAATGGAATTGAAGGGGTGGGGCTCGTGTGGGACCCACTTAACTAATATCCTACCAAGTAGAGTTAGGATTTAGTGGGTCCCACTCCAACTTCCATGCATAGGTTATAGGTACTTAGAAAAGAAATAAAAAATTGTTGCACAAATTTTTATTTCGTTCTTCAGTCAACCCATTTATTTAATAACCTTACCCGAGCAAACGCAACTCTAGAAAAGGTGTTCCTAAGCAATTACTGGTGCTGCGGTTTCATCGGTTCCCTCGGATTTCGATTCTGAGCACCGGATAAAAAGTTAGAAAAACCATCTCGTTCGTTCACTGAACATGCCCGAGCTAAACTTTGGAATATTATTCCGGGCACACCAGGCCTCAGAATCAGGCGCCGTTAGAAACTGTGTACTCATAGAATTCCAAAGAAAATTAAGAAAAAAATTTCCCTTGAAATTTATGGGTCTTTACAAGAAACCTAGGGTCATCTCATATTCAAGAGGGAGCTCAAGGTTTTAGAAGTCGTGTGGTCCCCACCACATTAATTGATAAGAGGTGTTTATACGTCGGGTCAGCCCCACCACCATAACCTTTCATGGGAGGTTATGGTGTGGTGCCCCACCTATAACCTCCTCTTTGAGGTTTTAACCAAAAAATAAATAAAAATAAGTTAACACTTTATTTTTATTTAAATTTTATTAAAAACCCATAATCTAAGTTCCATTATCGACCAACTCACGTCAAGGTGAAAGTCTTCTTAAGAGAATATCAGTGCTGCGAGTTCAAAGGTGCCCTCAGATTTCAATTCCAATCACTAGTTCAAATATTATAAAATCCAACTCGTACGTTTTATGAACGTTCCTGAACAAAACATTACAAATTGATTCTGGGCACACTGGGCCTTGGAATCAAGTTCTATCAATTATTGCAGACTCGTAAAAATCCCATGTTTTTAAGAATAAAAATTTTCCAAGAATGTCTAGGTCTTTACCTTCTCCCCACCTCTAGTATTTACATATCTGTAAGCTACAACTTGAACTAAGGGAACAAATGGGGGTACTGAGCATGCATCTGAGCCTCCCGCTCCCATGTGCTCTCCTAGAGGTTCTCATTCTGCCAGCGAATGCGTACCAGAGGTATCGAGCATCCACACAGGACCTGCTCCTTTCGATCTTTAATATTCACTAGAACCTTTGTGAAGGTCGCCCCATCGTTAATGTCTAGCTCTCCATGATCTATTTTGTGGGTGGGTCATGCATGTATCTCCTCATCTATGATACGTGGAAGACGTCATGCACCCGGTGCAAATGAGGTGGAAGAACTAAGCGGTAAGCCACCTTGTCTACCCTGATGAGGACCTAGAAAGGTCCGATGAATCTTGGAGATAGCATGCCACCTTGACCAAATCTCACTAGACATTGTTGAGGTGAGACCCATAGAATGACATGGTCTCCATCCTCGAACTCCAGAGGTCTCAGTCTCCTGATAGCATTCGACTTCTACCTGCTCTGTGTAGTCTTCATCTGCTCCGGGATGATCTGAAACTTCTCTGTGGTAGTCTGTACCATCTATGGTCCCACCGGTGCTGACTCCCCAGGGTCTGTCCAATACAAGGGTGATCTGCAAGGTCATCCGTACAAGGCCTCAAAATGTTTCATCCCTTTAGTGGAGTGATAGCTGTTGTTGTAAGCAAACTCCACCAAAGGAAAGTGATCCTCCCATATGCGACTGAAGTCGAGGACACATGCATGTTGTAACATCCAAAGAATATTTGTTTCATATAATGTTAAATTTTATATTTTATTTTTCACATTAATCAAACAAACTTGTTTCTGATGGAAATGTAATAATAAAATTTAAATTTATTATGAAATAGACTAAACACAAAAAATGAATGAAAGGCTCTTTGTTTAAATGGGAGCACCATAGTAATTACATTACTATGATATCAAACGGGAAATTAAGCTAACCAAATATACCAATTAAAAACCCTATTGAAATTACAAGAAGACCACACTAATAATTGAAGACCCCGAGAAGATAATAGGGGTCCTTAGCATCCGGCATAATGAGCATGAGAATAGCCAAAGCCCCCGTAGCCACACTAAGCAGTAAAGGGTTGACTTGAACCATATTTTTCTTCTTCTTCAATCACCTTAAGCTTAAGACACCCCAAGTATTGGTTTTATAGGGAACCAATCCCACTGTTACCTCAAGTATCCATTGGAAACTCGACGGCTATAATTATAGTCGTTAGTCCTATAAGGTTTTAACTAAAGAACAATTAAGTACTCAACGATGTGTTAAAATTAATTGAATATATTTAGTAATAATAATAAGCGATGTCTTTTATTTATATATGTAATTGTTTTATTAAAATATAAATTCATTTTAATTAGGATGATAATGACATTAACCAAAATATTCTTTAAGAATTTTTACTATTATAAAGTTATAAATTATGATTAGATTAATTTTTTATAAAATTATTAATAATAAGTATTTAACCATTTATAAAATTAGTTTATAATTTTTTTATAAAATTTTATTTAATTAAAACAACATGACATAATTATGTTTTATCAAAATAAATAAATCGAATAAATTTTTGTTATTAATTTTGAACTTTCATGTATATAGATATATGTCAATAAATAATAATAAACACATTTTTATTGGTTTGAAATTAATTGGAATGTTATTTAACAAATCAAACTTATATTAAGATTTATAATATGAATTATAAATATATATTATATTTATAATTGTATATACTTATATATATAATTGGTTTCAGTTATATTATGATTTATATATATATATATGTTTTTAAATTTAATAAAATATTATTATCTTTACTTTTAAAAAGTAGTGATTATTATAAACCTTTATTTTTTTAACAATTATTATGATAAGTTAACTTTTGACTAATGATAATATAATTTACAAAGGATAAATAATAAAAGATAGAATAATAATATAAATTAAAATAATAGTGTTTTAATGATAATAATAACAAAAATATAAAAAAACTAAAATGAAATGGAGGAATCGTCTTCCTCATCGGGCTGCAAACCAGGGTCGGCGCCCGCCCTCCCCGACCTCCGACGTCATCTCCCCAGCAAGCCAACCAGTGAGTACCTTCCACGTCGTTGCCTCACAGTCATCCACCCGAGCACCACCGCATGAGTAGCACCATACTGACCCCTACCGACAACCCACATGAGCACCCACCATTGACCTTTTCTCTGCCACCTCAAGAGCGGCTATCTCTGACGACCCCCCTCCCTCTCCACTACCTCTCATTGGCCCGTGACTCCCCTAAGGATCCCTTAGATTCTTTTTTCCACGATCCTACTTCCCTTTACATCTCATCCCTTATCCATCGAGATTACATTTTTGCGTAAGGATATATTATATATATATATATATGAATTATTGTGTTTTTGGATTTTTGGATTTCTTTTCTCCAACTCGAAGATTTGGCCTCTCCTTTGGTAGTCATGTGTAGGGACCTTTACTCTATTTGAACCAACACTTGTTCTTCCTTTAAACTCCCCTCCCATGCGGGTGAAACCCTACGGGTTCACCTCTTGCTCCACCTCTCCGTCTCTCTCTCTCATGTTCTACGGATCTCCATCATGCTCCTCCCCTCTGCCAACCCAAAACCATCCTCCACAGTCTAGGTAAGGGGATATTACTATTTATTTTATTGTGAAAACTGAACTACATATATTGTATTTAACATGGTATATATATATAAGTATATATATATATATGGTTGTGAAACCGGAATCGTCTCTTCCCCTTCCTCCACTAAAACAGGGCGTATGGTTTTTATTTGGGTTTTCCTAAATGGTATAGGGGTTTATATCTCTCGGTTTACTTCTAAAAACTGTGTATTCATGTATATATATATAATTCTAAAACGAGTATATATAAATATATACACCACAAAACCCCTTGTTTTAAAATCTCCCCTAAAGATTATTCATGTTTATGTGTCAAAGTTGTTTATATAAGGTTTTCATTCGTGCCAAACCCATAAATTATTATATGTATTTTCGAGTGTTTAAATATATATATATATATATATATATTTGGCCCAACCCAAATCTCTTTTTAAAGGTTCTCAAATTAGTTAGTATGCTATACAAAGTATATATACACATTAAGTTTGTTTTAAGTTTATATGAAAGTCCTTCTTTGATTACATATGTGCAATTGTGTAATTATGCATGTATGTTTCCAACACAAACATTTATGAATTTTAAGACTTCAATATCCATCCTTAAATAATATTTTATGTGTGAACTATTTTTTCGGTTAAATGGAATTATATTCCTAAAACCTAATTATATATATATATAGTAATGTGACACAATCCGAATCTATTTTATAATTTTTAAAAGATGATATCCAAGACTTAGGGAATGTTTTAGATGCGAAATGTCATTTGGGCGCAATTGGATTTATACGTGGAATGAAAAATAATTTTTTTTAATATGTAATTACATCTGGTCATATATGTTATCAAATGAAATTGATTTTGATTTTCAAGACATGAATTCTAACCCTTATATAATAGTTTAGATGCAAATTAGTGTTTTGGTTTAAGTGTAATTATGTTATGGTTTTAAAACCATAGTTTTTATATGATTATGTGTTTATAGTTTCATATATAATAAACCCTATTTTCAAATACAATTCTTACGATTTAATTGATGTTTTAACACTTGTAAGGTTTTAGTGTTTGCCTAAGCCTATATGTATTTTATATATGAGCTTACATTAAAAAGCCTATTTAATAAAGTATTCATACTGTCATATACCCTCGATGTAATATATATTTTTAATAGAATGTGTTTCGGACTATTTTTTTAAACTAAAGGACTAATAATTCATGGGTTTATGTCATCATATAGTATCGATTTATTATTTAATGTTAAACCTGTTGTGGTGTTTATTAGTGGTTAATCAGGTTATGGTATAGTTGCAAGTTCAATATCATGGTTAATGCCTTAAATAATGACACGTGTTTTCTTTAAGTAATTCCTTTCCATGAAATAATAATTTTAAAAGAGTTATCATTTATCATATCCTATGGAAAATTCTATTATTTATCTTGCTCTAGTGATTATCTTGTGAAGTATGATGATTACTAAAAAATGTAATCTATATTTCTATATTTATTTAGTAATCATGTATGCCTTATCTTGTGTATTCATTTGGTTATTTGTTGCCATAATTGCATGATATCTGTCACATCTTATAATTACATGACACAAGTATAATGGTTTCATTGTTCATAACATTTGTTATTGCACATTATGAATGCATAAGACACGTCATAATAACAAACTAAGTATTATGTTACCCAAAGTGGTATGGTACACCTTAGGTAACATCAAATTAAATTAAATTACTCAAAGTGGTATGGGACACCTTGGGTAACAACAATTATATATTCAATGTGGTATAGGACACCTTGAATATCAGACCATCACATATGAGGAATGTATTTGACTTTAGGGTTGGGGACAGGTTAAAAGAAATCCCTCCAGGTTGGGGACTAGCTAAAGTAAGCCCTCCATGTTAGGTACTGGTAAAAGTAAGCCCTCTGGGTTGGAGACCGGTAAAAGTAAGCTCCTCAATGCATCAATAGGTCTCATGAGAAAACTAGCAGGGGAATTTTATGAGGCCTTTCCCACCTATGAGTTATGGATTTTGGACGAGGACTTAATCATTAGACGTATTTTCAGAGGCCTTGACATAGTCCGGTATATGCATTTTTTTCAATATGACTATGTAATTTATTTAACCAGAAAAAGATTCGACTAGTAGTTAACGTGATTATGGATTATGGATGAGGCCTTAAATTAATAGATGTCTTGGCCAAGGCCTTGACAATATGTTTACGGAATGTTCTGTATTATAATCCCTCATTATGTGTAATTTGATTAAGATCCATTATTTAAGAGTATCAGAATAGAAAAAAGGTCATGGCATGACATATGTATATCACTCAGTTATTTTGGTATTTGATGTGAGAAAATGAAGTAATTACCTTTTTGCACAACTCTGATCATTCAATACTCCTATCTTCTTAATTTATGCTAAATATTCTCATGTCATACATGTTTATCTTTCCTTTTATTCAGCATGACTATAAGTTAATTATGTATCCTTGTAATTCCAACAGCATGTTTTTATTTGAGCACTTTCATGATATGTACTAGTGTCGCAGCTTCTCTTTGGACAAAATGTTTTATGGAATTTTTAAAGAATGTTTTAAAAAGTCATTATGAGTATAGTATTTTATTTTTAAACCCCTTATTGGGAAGTCTTATGCTCACCCTACGTTTTAAATGAATAAAATTTAGGTTTCAGTAACGTCTTCAAATAAGTTTCAGAATGCAGCTGGTTTTCCCAGAACCTGAACCTCACGATCCTCTATATCATGGGACAAGATGTGATTTTGTAGATGTAATGTAATAATTATGGTTCATCAGGTCTCATGGGCACTGGATCTGGGCTCTCGGGGAAAGGGGGTAGGTCCTTTCAGTTGTAATCAGAGGATAGGTTCAGACAATTCTGGAAAAACAAGTAATAAAAATTAATAGCTATGATTAAACCTTACTATGTGGTTTTATTATAACATTCAGATGGCAGATGAAAATGTGCCTACCAGTCTATTATCACTCCCCATTGAATCACTGGATACCATTGAGTCTATAGCTAGTCGATAGAATTTTCTTAACTATTCTCATATCTGCATGACGTGCAAACACCTGTATGATGTGTCAAACTCACCTCGGGTGCTTCAACTACACCGAGGGTTAGGATTTGATTACCTTATTATAATGATGACCCAATTCCCCTCCAATGAACATCGAGGAATGTACCATGAATGATTGATTTGAGTGTTCACAGCAGGTGAAAACTTTAGCTTTATGGCCTTCGACACTTTTCAAGAAGCTGTTGCTGCCGGTGACCTTCGAGCGGCCTATCTTCGTCAGATTTTGAACTATGTCTTCTAGGGCTAGTGTTTAGACTTCAGGATGTTAGAAGATGAGTCCATATGACTTTATTATAGGAAACAAGTGTATTTTGACATTTTCCAACTTCATACCCCTCATGCTACACTCATTAGACATCACAGGTGCCCCCCAAGAGTTTAACCCTGAATGCTCAGCCTGTGTTTGGTTTGAGGAGCTAGGGAGTTTTTCTTCTCTTTGTGGAGTTCATATAGTTGGTCGTTAAAGGAAACTCAGGCACTAATGTATAAGCTTATGTGTAATTGAAATATTATCTCTTTTCCTTTCTTGTCTTTACTTTGTTTGAACTATCTATGTTAATGCTCAAGAATATTTTTTCAGATGGCTGTACAAACAAATATATGATCCTTACCCGATGAAATTTTGGAGGATATCTTAATCAGGATGTGTACTATGGACTATCCTTCTTTCATCAATCTATGAGGATCTTGTCAATGCATGTTTGATTTTTCTAACAGCCATGAAATCCTTTGTTCCTGTCAAGGGATTGACCATTTTATCAACCTCATCGCCATTACCCAACTTCCTTATTATAGGTGGAGGGGGAGATACTTCGAGGGTCTTTTCGATGTTTCACTCTGGCACAGAATTTACCTTCCAGAGCATGTTTCCTATTGGTTTCCCATGATGGTTACCTCAGAGCATCCTTTATGTTCCAGATTCTAAACCTCAGTTTGTTTATTCGCATTTTTTAAATGGAATATCTTCAGTGTGATGTAGTCCGACAGAGCACCAGAGAATATGTCCACTCAGACATCCCTGAATTTATTACCGCTCGAGCCTCTCTATGGAAGCATGTGTTTAGAATACATGAGAAGGAGTTCAATATGTACTACTCGAGGTGTATCTGGGCCAGTGAAGCTGAAGAACTGAGTACCAACCTGGGTATTCCGTTGACTGAGCCAAATCTCCCATTTTGGTGATGATGATCATTTGGGGAATTTATTTTCTAGTTCAAGAGTAGAATTGAGAGCATGAAATTCACTATAGGGGGGAATAGTGAAACATCCCAAGAATCTGTGCTTCATATAATGGTAAATTTTAATATTTTATGTTACCCATTAATCGAACGAACTAGTTTCTTATGGAAAGTAATAATAAAATTTTAATTTATTATGAAATAGAGTAAACACACAAAATGAAAGAAAGGATCTTTATTCAAATGGGAACACCATAGTAATTACAATTCACTGAGATAAAATGGGAAATTATGATAGCCAAAGATACCAATTAAAACCCTATTAAGATTACAGGAAGACCACACAAAGCAACGAAGACCCCGAGAAGATAAAAGGGGTCCTTAGCATCCGGCATAATGAGCATGAGAACGGCCAAAGCCACCACAGCAACACTAAGAACTAAAGGGATGACTTGAACCATATTATTCTTCTTCATCAATCACCTTAAGCTTAAGACACCCAATGTCTTGGTTTTACAGAGCAACAGTCCGATCGTTACCTCATGTAGCCGTTGGAAACTCGATGACAATAATTATAGACATTAGTCCGATAAGTTTTTAACTAAAGTACAATTAAAAACTCAACGACATGTTAAAAACAATTAAATATATTTAGTAATAATAATAAGTGAGGTATTTTATTTATATATGTAATTGTATTATTGAAATATAAACTTATTTTAATTAGGATGATAATGATATTAAAAAAATATTCGTTTTGAATTATTACAATTATAAAGTAATAAATTTTGATGAGATTAATTTCTTATAGAATTATTAATAATATGTATTTAACCATTTATAAAATTAGTTTATTTTTTGTTTTATAAAATTTTATTTAATTAAAATAATATGACATAATTATTTTTTATCAAAATAAATAAATATAATAAATTGTTGTTATTAATTTTGAAATTTCATGTATATAGGTATATGTTTATAAATAATAATAAACACATTTTTATTGGTTTGAAATTAATTTTAATTTTATTTCACAAATAAAAATTATATTAAGATTTATAAAATGAATTATAAATATATATTTTATTTATAAATGTATATACTTATATATATAATCGTTATCGGTTATATTATGATTTATATATATATGATTATAAATTTAATAAAATATTATTAGCTTTACTTTTTAAAAGTAGTGATTATTATAAACCTTTATTTTTTTAAGTATTATTATGATAAATTAACTTTTGACTAATGATAATATAATTAATAAAGGAAAAATAATAAAAGATAGAATAATAATATATAATATAAAATAATAATGTTTTAATTATAATAATAACAAACAAATAAAAAACAATAAAAAAGGAGGAATCGTCTTCCTCCTCAGGCTGCAAACTAGGGTCAATGCCTGCCCTCCCTGACCTCCGGCATCGTCTCCCCATCAAACCAACCAGCGGGAACCTTCCATGTTGTCGCCTCACCGTTGGCCGCCTGAGCACCACCACACGAGCACCACCATGTCGATCCCTGCCGACGACCCACATGAGCACCCACCATCGACCATTGCTATGCCACCTCGGGAGCGGCTTTCTCTGGTCAACCCCTCTCTCTCCAATACCTCTCATCGGCATGTGAATCCCCTAAGGATCCCTTAGCACCTCCATTCGACGACCCTACTTCCATTTCTATCTCATCCCTTGTCCATCGAGACAACATTTTTGGGTAAGGATATATAATATATATATGTGAAGTATTGTGTCATTGGATTTCTTTTCTCCAACTCAAATCTTTAGCCTCTCCTTTGGTAGTCAATTATAGGGACCTTTACTCTGTTTGAACAAAGACATGTGCTTCCTTTAAACTCGCCTCCCATGCGGGTGAAATCCTATAGGTTTACCTCTTTCTCTACCTCTCCACCTCTCTCTATCAAGTTCTACAGATCTCCAGCAAGCTCCTCCCCCTGCCAACGTGAAACCATCCTCCACAGTCTAGGTAAGAGGATATTACTATTTATTTTATAGTGAAAACTAAACTACATATATTTTATATAACATGGTATATATATATGTAAGTATATATATATATATATATGGTTGTGAAACTGGAATTGTCTCTTCCCCTTCCTCCTCTAAACAGGGCATATGGTTTTTGTTTGGGTTTTCCTAAATGGTATAGGGGTTGATATCTCTCGGTTTTCTTCTACAAACTGCGTATTCATATATATAGATATATATATATATATTATTTTAAAACGAGTATATATAAATATATACACCCCAAAACCCCTTGTTTTAAAATCTCCCCTGGAGATTATTCATGTTTATGTATGGTTTTCATTCATGCCAAACCCAAAAATTATTATATGTATTTTCAGGTGTTTGAATATAAATATATATATATATATATGTCAGAAACCAAATCTATTTTTAATTGTTCTCAAATAAGTCAGTATGCTATACAAAGCATATATACAAATTAAGGGTGTTTTAAGTTTATATGAATGTCCTTCTATGATTATATATATGTGAAATTATGTAATTATGCATATATGTTTTCCAATACAAACATTTATGATGTTTAAGACTATAATATCCATCCTTCAATAAAATTTTATGTGCGAACTATGTTTTGGATTAATTGGAATTATGTTCCTAAAACGTAATTATATTTACATATATATATATGTATGTATGTATTTATGTTACACAATCCAAATCTGTTTTATAATTTTTAAAACATGATTTCCAAGACTTAGGTAATGTTTTAGATGCGAAATGTCATTTGGGTTCAATTGGATTTATACTTGCTATGAAAAACCCCTATTTTTTGTGTATGTAAGTACATCCGGTCATATATGTTTTCAAATGAAATCGATTTTGATTTTCAAGACATGAATTATAACCATTAAATAATATTTTAGAAGCAAATTAGGATTTTGGATTAAGTGTAATTATGTTATGGTTTTAAAAACATAGTTTTTATATGTTTATGTGTTTATGGTTTTATATATAATAAACCCTATTTTCAAATAAAAATTCTCATGATTTAATTGATGTTTTAACACATGTAAGGTTTTAATGTTTTTCTAAGAGTATATGTATTTTATATATGAGAATACATTAAAGCACCTGTTTAATTAAGTATTCATACTGTCATATACCCTAAATGAAAATTATGTTTCTTAAAGAATGTGCTTCGGAAAATTTTTTAAATTAAAGGACTAAGAATTCATGGGTTTATGTCATCATATAGTATCCATTTAATATTTGATGTCAAACCTGCTGTAGTGTTTATTAGTAGTTAATCAGGTTATGGTTTTTTTGAAAGTTCAATATCATTTTTAACACATTAACTAATAACAAGTGTTTTATTTAAGTAATTCCTTTCCATGGGATAGTAATTTTAAAAGAGTTATCATTTATCATCTCCTGTGGAAAATTCTATTATTTATCATGCTCTAGTGATTATCTTGTGAAGTAAGATGATTACTAAAACATGTATTCCATATTTCCATGTTTATTTAGTAATCATGTATTCTGTATCTTGTATATTCATTAAGATATTTGTTACCATAATTGCATGATATCTGTCACATCTTAAAATTGCAATCCACATGTACAATGGTTTCATTGTTCATAACATTTATTATTTCTCATTATGCATTCATATGACACATCATAATAAAAATCTAAGAATCAAGATACCCAAAGTGGTATTGGACACCTTGGGTAACATCAAATGAAATTAAATTACCCAAAGTGGTATGAGACACCTTGGGTAACATAAATTAAATATTCAAAGTGGTATGGGACACCTTGAATATCAGACCTTGAAATATGAGGAATGTATTGGACTGCTAGGTTAGGGACCGGTTAAAAGAATGACCTCCAGTTTAGGGACTGGTTAAAGTATGCCCTCTAGGTTAGGTACTGGTAAAAGTAAGCCCATCGGGTTGGAGACCGGTAAAAGTATGCTCATCTACGCAACGGTAGGTCTCATGAGATAGCAACCAGGGGAATTAGCTGAGGCCTTTCCCACCTATGAGTTATGGATTTTTGTCAAGGCCTTAATCATTAGACATCTTCACTAAGTCCTTGACACATTCCGGCATATGAATTTTCCTTATTATGACTATGTAATTTATTTAACTAGAAAAACATTTGACTAGTAGAATATCAGTTAAAGAGCTTATGGATTATGGTCGATGCCTTAAATCAATAGATGTCTTGGTCGAGGCCTCAACAATAAGTTTACATAATTTTCTAAATTATAATCCCTCATTATGTGTAAATTGATTAAGATCCATTATTTAAGATTCTCAAAAAAGAAAAAAAAGGTTATTTCATGACTTATGTATAGCTCTAAGTGATTTTATTATTGGATGTAAGAAAATGAAGTAATTAACTTTATGCACAACTCTAATCATTCATTACTCATAGATTCTTAATATATGCGACATATTATCATGTCATACATGTTTATAATTCCTTTTATTCAGCATGACTATAAGTTAATTATGTATCCTTGTAATTCCAACAACATGTTTTGATTTGAGCACTTCAATTATTTGTACCTGTGTCGCAGCTTCTCTTCAGACAAAATTTTTTATTTAATTTTTAAAGAATGTTTTCAAAAGTCATTAGGAGTATAGTATGTTATTTTTAATCCCATTATTGGAAATTCATATGCTCACCCTACATTTTAAATGAAAAATTTTCTAGTTTCAATAATGTCTTCAAAGAAGTTTCAGAATGTAGCTGGTTTTCCCAGAACCTGAACCTAACGGTCTTATGTAGCATGGGACATGATGTGATTTTGTAAATGTAATGTAATAATTATGGTACATCGTGTCTCATGGGCACTGGATCCAGGCACTCGGGGGGGGGGGGGGTTCTTACAGTTGGTATCAGAGGATATGTTTAGAAAATTTTGGAAAACCAGGTAACAAAAATATATAGCTATGACTAACCCTTACTATGTGGTTTTATTGTAACTTTTAGATGGAAAATGGAAATATGACTACCAATATATTATCACTCCCCACTAAAGCCCTGGAGACCATTTTGGATATAGCTAGTCAAGAGAATTTTCTTCACTGTGCTCATATCAGCATGAGGCGCAAACACATGTATGATGTGTCAAACTCACCTCGGGTGCTTCAACTACACTAAGGGTTGGGATTTGATTACCATATTATAATGATGACCCTATTCCACTCCTTTTTAAGTTTAAGAATGTACCATGAGAGACTTTATCGAGTGTTCAAGGTAGGTGAGGACTTTAGCTTAATGGCCTTCGACGCTTTTCAAGAAACTGTTGTTGCCGGTGACCTCCAAGTAGCCTATCATTGTCAGATTTTGAACTATAGATTTTGGGGACATTTGTTGGACTTTGGGATGATATAAGTTGAGTCCACCTGACTATCTTATAGGAAATAAGTGTATTTTGACGTTTCCCAACTTCATACCCCCCATGATAGACTCATGAGACATCACAGGTTCCCCCATGTGTTTAACTCTGAATGATCGGCCTGTGTTTGGTTTGTGGAGTTAGGGAGTTTTTATTCTCTGTGTGGAGATCGTATATTAGGTCGTTAAAGGAAACTCAGGATCTGTTGTATAAACATATGTGTTATTGAAATATTATCTATTTTCCTTTCCTGTCTTTACTTTATATAAACTTTCAAAGTGAATTCTCATGAATATGTTTTCAGATGGCTAGAAAAACAAATATCTCATCCCTACCTGATGAAATTTTGGAAGGTATGTCAATCAGGACGTGCACTGTGGACTATCCTTTTTTCCTCAACCTACAAGGATCATGTCAATGCATGTTTGATTTGTCTAACAGCCATGAAATTTTTAGTTCCTCTCAAGGGATTGACCATGTCTTCCACCTCATCGCCATTACCAAACTTCCTTGTTATAGGCGGAGGGGGAGATACTTCGAGGGTCTTTTTCGATGTTTCACTCTGGCACAAAATTCTTCTACCAGAGCATGTTTCCTAGTGGCTACCCAAGATAGGAACCTCAGAAGCCTTTATGTTCCAAATTATAAATCTTAATCTATTTAATCTCATCATTCCAATGGAATATCTTGAGCGTGATGTAGTCCGGCGGAGCACCAAAGAATATGTCCACTCAGACATCGTCGAATTTATTAACGCTCGAGCCTCCCTATGAAATAATGTGTGTATAATGCAAGATCATAAGTTTAAAAAGTAATTCACGAGGTGTATCTGGGCCTGTGAAGTAGAGGTACTGAGTACCAACCTGGGAATTTAGTTGACCAAGCCAAATATCCTTTTTTTATGATGATCGTCTGGGGAATTTCTTTTACAGTTTATGAGTAGAATTACGAGGAAAAAATTCTTTGTAGGGGTAATAATGTAACATCCCAAGAATATGTGTTTCATATAATGGTAAATTTTATATTTTATGTTTCCCTTTAATCGAACAAACTGTTTTCTTATGGAAGAGTAATAATAAAATTTAAATTTATTATGAAATAGAGTAAACACACAAAATGAACGAAAGGCTCTTTATTCAAATGGTAACACCATAGTAATTAAAATACACTGATATCAAATGGAATATTAAGCTAACCAGAGATACAAATTAAAAACCCTATTAAGATTATAGGAAGTCCACACAAAGCAATGAAGACCCCGAGAAGATAATAGGGGTCCTTAGCATCCGGCATAACAAGCATGAGAACAGCCAAAGCCACCGCAGCCACACTAGGCACTAAAGGGATGACTTGAACCTTCTTATTCTTCTTCTTCAATCACCATATGCTTAAGACACCCCATGTCTTGGTTTTATAGGGCACCAATCCAACCATTACCTCAAGTAGCTATTGGAAACTCGACGGCTATAATTATAGTCGTTAGTCCTATATGGTTTTAACTAAAGAACAATTAAGTACTCAACGACGTGTTAAAATTAATTAAATATATTTAGTAACAATAATAAACGATGTATTTTATTTATATATGTAATTGTTTTATTAAAAAATAAACTTATTTTAATTAGGATGATGATGATATTAACCAAAATATTTGTTTTTAATTATGACTTTTATAAAGTTATAAATTATGATTAGATTAATTTGTTATAAAATTATTAATAATATGTATTTAACCATTTATAAAATTAGTTTATTATTTGTTTTATAAAATTTTATTTAATTAAAATAATATGACATAATTATGTTTTATCAAAATAAATAAATCTAATAAATTCTTGTTATTAATTTTTAAATTTCATGTATATAGATATATGTTTATAAATAATAATAAACACATTTTTATTGGTTTGAAATTAATTGGAATGTTATTAAACAAATCATAATTATATTAAGATTTATAATATAAATTATATATATATATTTTATTTCAAAATTTATATAATTATATATATAATTGGTTTCAGTTATATTATTATATATATATATATATATATCTGTGTCTGTTTATAAATTTAATAGAATATTGACAGCTTTACTTTTAAAAAGTTGTGATTATTATAAACCTTTATTTTTTTAATGTATTATTATTAAAAGATAACTTTTGATTAATGATAATATAATTAATAAAGGATAAATAATAAAAGATATAATAATAATATAAAATAAAATAATAATGTTTTAATGATAATAATAACAAACAAATAAATAAAACAAAACAAAACAAAATGGAGGAATCGTCTTCCTCCTCGGGCTGCAAACCAGGGTCGACGCCTACCATCCCCAACCTCTGGCGTCGTCTCCCCAACAAGCCAACCAGCGAGCACCTTCCACATCGCCGCCTCACCACCGGCCGCCCGAGCCCCACTACACGAGCACCACCATGCCGACCCCTGTCGACGACCCACATTAGCACCCACCATTGAAATTTGCTCTGCCACCTTGAGAGGGGCTATCTCTGTCGACCCCCTACCTCTCCACTACCTCTCATCAGCCTGTGACTCCCAAAAGGATCCCTTAACCCCTCCTTTGCACGATCCTACATCCCTTTCCATATCATACCTTATCCACCGAGACAAGATTTTTGGGTAAGGATATAATATATATATATATATGCATTAATGTGTCGTTGGATTTATTTTCTCCAACTCCAAGATTTGGCCTCTCGATCGGTAGTCATGTGTAGGGCCATTTACTCTGTTTGAACCAAGACTTTTGCTTCCTTTAATCTTCCCTCCCATGTGGGTGAAACCCTATGGGTTCACCTCTTCATCCACCTCTCCGTCTCTATCTCTCTCAAGTTCTACAGATCTCCAGCAAGCTCCTCCCCTCTGCCAACCCGAAACCATCCTCCAAAGTCTAGGTAAGGGGATATTACTATTTATTTTATAGTGCAAACTATGCTCCATATATTGTATATAACTAGTTATATATATTTGTAAGTATATATATATATGGTTGTGAAACTAGAATCGTCTCTTCCCCTTCCTCCTCTAAAACAGGGTATATGGTTTGTGATTGGGTTCAGTTTGCTTCTACAAACTGTGTATTTGTGTGTGTGTGTGTATATATATATATATATAATTTTAAAAGGAGTATATATAAATATATACACCCAAAACCCCTTGTTTTAAATGCTCCCCTGGAGATTATTCATGTTTATGTGTCTAATTAGTTTATGTACGGTTTTCATTCGTAACAAACCCATAAATTAGTATATGTATTTTTGGGTGTTTAAATATAAATATGTATATATATATATATGGCCCAACCCAAATCTATTTTTAAAGGTTCTCAAATATTTCAGTTTTCTATAAAAAGTATATATACCCATTAAGGGTGTTTTATGTATATATTAAAGTCTTTCATTCATTATATATATGTGAAATTAAGTAATTATGCATGTATGTTATCCAATACAAACATTTTTATTTGATGTTAAACCTGCTGCAGTGTTTATTAGTGGTTAATTGGGTTATGGTTTAGTTGCAAGTTCAATATCTTGTTTAATGCCTTAATTAATAACAAGTGTATTCCGTAAGTAATTCATTTCCATGAAAAAAGAATTTTAATAGAGTTATCATTTATCATCTCTTATGGAAAATTATATTATTTATCATGCTCTGCTGAATATCTTGTAAAGTAGGATGATTACTAAATATGTATCCCATATTTCCATATTTATATAGTAATCATGTATGACTTCTCTTATGTATTCATTCGGTTCATTGTTTCCATAATTTCATGATATCTTTCACATCTTATAATTGCAAGCCACATGTACAATGGATTCATTATTCATAACATTTATTATTTCTCATTATGCATGCATATGACACATCATAATAAAAATCTAAGAATCAAGTTACCCAAATTTGTATGGGACACCTTGGGTAACATCAAATGAAATTAAATTACCCTAAGTGGTTTGGGACCCCTTGGGTAACATCAATTAAATATTCAAAGTGGTATGGGAAACCTTGAATATCAGACCATGACATATGAGGAATGTATTGGACTGCCGGGTTGGGGAGCAGCTAAAAGAAAGCCCTCTAGGTTGGGGACTGGTTAAAGTACGCCCACAAGGTTAGGGATTGGTAAAAGTAAGCCCTCTGGGTTGGAGACTGGTAAAAGTAAGCACCTAGATGCATCGGTAGGTCTCCCGAGATAGGTAGGAGGGGAATTGACCAAGGCCTTTCCCAACTATGAGTTATGGATTTTGGTCTAGGCCTTATTCATTAGACACCTTGGCCGAGGCCTTGCCATAGTCCGACATATGCATTTTCCTCATTATGACTATGAAATTTATTTAACCAGAAAAATATTTGACTAGAAGAATATCTGTTAAAGAGCTTATGGATTATGGCTGAGGCCTTAAATCAATAGATTTCTTGGCCGATGCCTCGACAATATGTTTACAGAATTTTCTGTATTATAATCCATCAATATGTGTAATTTGATTAAGATCCATTATTTAAGAGTATTGGAAAAGAAAAAAAGTTTATGGCATGACATATGTATAACACTCAGTGATTTTAGTATTTCCTGTAAGAAAATGAAGTAATTACATTTATGTGTAACTCTTATCATTCATTTCTCCTAGCTAATTAATTTATTCCACATATTCTCATGTCATAAATGTTTAGAATTCCTTTTATTCAGAATCCATGTAAGTTAATTATGTATCCTTGTAATTCCAACAACATGTTTTGATTTGAGCTCTGTGATGATTTGTACTAGTGTCTCAGCTTCTCTTTGGAAAAAATGTTTTATGGAATCTTTAATGAATGTTTTAAAAATTCAAGTATAGTATGTTATTTTTAAACCCCTTAATATGAATTCATATTCTCACCCTTTGTTTTAAATGAAAAATTTTCAGGTTTTAGTAATGTCTTCAAAGAAGTTTCAGAATGCAGCTGGTTACCCCAAAACCTGATCCTCACGATCCTTTATAGCATGGGACATGATGTGATTTTGTAAATGTAATTTAATAATTATGGTACATCTTGTCTCATGGGAACCGGATCTGGGCACTCGGGGGGCCTATTCCTTACACACGTAGCATGTCATCGAGGGTCTGAATGGTCTGCTCAGTCTGACCATCTGTTTGAGGATGGAAGGTGTAACACCCAAGAATTTTATGAGAAATATTTTGTTCTTAAATCATCAAAGGAATATTTCACTACATACAACACTAGATTGGCTTTCTTTACATGCAATTGCGGCCTTCCTCGATAGCTTGCGTCGTACACAATACCGAGTTTCACTAAACAATGATATGCTATTAAAATATTATTAAAACTATCTGTTACGAATAGTAATAACCACTTTTTGAAATTTTATAAATTTTATTTTTCAAAATGGACTTCATTTTTGGATTCGGAATATCGAAATTATCCTAGGGTAAAATTTTGGTATTTTTCTAAAAACTTTCAATTTTTGATAAATAGTGAAACCACTAAGTGGTAGTTAAAAAACTGAATTTTTCATAAAACTTAATTTTACCACATCTGTGAGTGGAATTTCGAAAATCTGAGAGACACGGTTGATTTCAGTACGTAAGATGTGGTTCAATGAGAGGAAAATAATTTTTTGGTGAATAGTAACTTTTTACTTTTATTTACCACGGTTAAAAGTAAATAGGGTAATTATGGGTAAAAATGATATTATTATTACCCTAACACATGTCCTAATTCTATTGGATAAATTTAATTCGACCAAAACAACCTTAGGAATAAAATATGACCATTTAGGTCCACTTGGATTAGATTAGGACATTTATTATCAATTTACTTAAAGAATGGTTAAAATAGTTAAAATCAAAGTTTAATAAGTAAATCATTTTTAATATGGGGTTATACATAAGATAAATTAGACTATAAATATTCATTATAGATATAAAAATATTTACAACATAATTGTATTTTATTTATAATTTTTAGATATTAAATAATTTAATTTTATTATGACACAACGATGATGCAACAATTATCTTATTAATGAAATATTGACATAATTGATGTTATAAATACCCAAATAAATGTAATTTGAAAATTTTTATAAATTCCAATAAATTTATAGGTCAATATGATATGTTAGTATTTATTTAATTAACTTTGTTTGAACTAATCATTCTGTTATGATTTTCACAAAAATCAATTACTAAATAGTGTCAAAATTGACATAAAATAGTTTTTAAAACAAATATTATATTATTAATTGTTATTTTATTCTTAAAAATCTAAGTTTCGGCCAAATGACTTAGATAAGATAATATATATTAATAATAAACAACTTGGGGTTCGTTTGGCTTGTTATAGTATGTTTATTAACCTTATAGTGTAAGAACACAAGAAGACACGGTAAAAGTAAAATTATTTAACTTAATTTTAAATCTAAATGATAAGGTTAAAATAGGAACCTAAACTTGTCTAAATTCTATTGGATGAGAGTATTTCGACCCATTCCCACCTTTGTTTCTAAATAAATCAATTTGGATCTATTTAAAACCGAATTTGGCTTTATAATAAAATAATATTTTTAGTTATTCCAAAGGTGCCACTCTCCTCCCTTATTAAAGGGAACCTCCTCCCTCTCTTCCTCACACCACCTTGAGCCTTCAATCTCGGCCAAACCCTGCCAATTTCTTCTCTGAACTTCCCTAGAGACATCCTAGAGGTCCTGGTCTTCTTCAAAGACCAATTTTAGTTCCCTAAAAGGATGTCTCAAAGAAGTGCTTCAAAGAAGAGGTAATGCCCGTTACCGATTCTTTCATCTTTATTTCTTCTTCCACTTATTCTTATTTAGTTGTTTCATTATGAAGTAATAACATCAGTGTCACTAGTATACTGATATGTTATTATAAGTATGAAACAACCCTATTTCACCATCTATCCATCCTACGGAAAATGAAATCACCGCGCGTGCGTACGTACGGAATACCGTCTCCACGCCGTGGTGTAATCCAGTTTCCACCACCACCTTACTTGGATGGGTATAATGGTGTAAAGAGTGAATATATATGATTATTGTAAATTGATATTGATTATGAAATAGTATACATACACTCCAATACAATTTCATGATCATGGGAACGATATCATCGCTCGTGTGTACGTACGGAATATCGTCTCCACGATGTGATGCGACTCGTTCTACATGATCTTCATTGCATAATGATTATATAGATGCATTTAAGGAATGAATATGATATATATTACACTAATAACATTCTGGAAATAAGGTATATATAACCTAAAAAGAAGAATACGAATTTATTCGACAAAACACGCATAAGAACAAAAAGTAATAAACACCCGAATAACAAGTAGCAATGAAATATTACTATTAATAAGCTAAGAATATGACCATATATGATATCATAACAATTAGTATGATTCTTTAATAAGTAAATGACATTATTTAAATCATTATACGGGGGGTTCGAACACTTACGAAGCAAATCAGACCTAAAGTAAGGGAAAATATCACAATCTCATTTTTATCCGAGATTGTTTATACTTTGGTATTTACTGGGGTGTATTTTATCATCCACACCCATGTTCCCTCAATATGTTATATTGTTTCCATCCACCTAAAATTGTTTAAATCTAATTTTACCCTTAGGTGAGTTTTGAGTAAAAGATATTAGAGGAATCTTTTGTCATTTTTTCGTACGAGGTACTTTTTGACATTTCCAACAAAAGTACGAGAAGAATGTTTTTTTAAATTATACGGCATGAATGGATTTTTAAAACATTATTTACAAGAAGTTTCCTTTACAAGTTTTCAAGTTTATTTTTAATCAACTTCTTTTAGTTTAAAATTGAATGACATGCTAATAAAGGAAAATGTTTTTGAAGTAGAAAGGATATTTTCCTCAAGAATGGAGTTCAAGTGTTTTATCAAAATTATTTTCCATCTAAGATAATATAGGGTTATGTTTCTATCCCTATTGTTACATTGATTTGATTATATTGTGATGGAATTATTTTTATGAATTCCTTTATCTTATATGAATTGTTTTATGATGTCATGTTGTTTAAGAATCCCATTTTTTATTACATGGGTTATGCAATGATGTATGATTTATGATTTTGTGGCACACATAAGAATGGTATAATTATGAGATGGGTGGGACCTATATCTCCCTCCAATGAATTGGATAAAGATTTTATATCTCATGAGATAGACATGGCTGGAATGGATGGTTAAACCGGTTCAGTGAAACAGGACTGGAACGAGGAGTGAACTCGGTTCAGAAATGGACTTTGTCCGCTAAGATAGTCTTGGAAATGAGTCTTGAATACTAAGAAATGATTCTATATGATTATGTGTGTATGCCACAAAGTTTCATGTTTTATGTTATGATTACTGGGATTACATTTCACTACTATGATTAATCCCATGTTATGAAATTATGATCTATTTTATAGGTTAATATTTCCAAAAGCTATGTTCTTATGAATATGATGTGATTGATATTTCTTTTGTTTACCCTTACTGAGAATTTGAGCTCACCCTTTTGTGTGTTTTCTTTCCCCAGGTCAGGAAGAATGTTATTAAGTAAGATATTCCAAAAGGGACTATATATATGATGAAATAAATTGGAGACAGTGTAGATGCTTTATGAACTAGTTGTTTATGTTTCCCAATTTCTAAAGACACTATACCTATACGGTCCTTTACTGGTTTTGTTATATGTCGTCATAACTGTGCTTCAATTTTGAACTAATAACAATGTATGTAAAGTATGGGTCATTATAGAAGGCGGGGCTAAAGTGAAGCTTTTTCCCAAAAGCCTTCTATAACCCCTTCCATAGCCGGGAAGTAAACCGGGCTTCACAGTCAGAGACAATGGAGTAAGTTACTCCATGTAAACGCACATTCTCTTTCACATAGAGGCATTCCAAGCTCCCTACTGAGCCCTGCTCTCTGATTGGTAGGAAGTGGGCCGACTTTGTGAGTCATTCAACGATCAACCAAATGGAATCATGACTCTTGGATGTATGTGGAGGACCTGTCATGAATTCCATGGATATCTTATCTCATTTCCACCCTGGGACCTCTAAGGGTTGAACCAAGTCTGTTGGTACCTGGTTCTCCACCTTCAATTACAGAAAAGTGAGGCACCAAGAGACAAACTCCGCTACCACCTTCTTCATACGTAGCCACCAATGCTGTCGTCAGAGATCCCGGTACATCTTCACCACTCCTGTATGTACTGTAAGAGGGGATGTGTGGAACTCCCTCAACACTTCCTCCTGAAGTGCCACTGGTATGAAGGTAAATTGTCTGAAGAAGATGACGTGATCCCCACATTCAGAAAATCCATCATGTGACTGCCCTGTAGAAATCTGAGCACTTCATGTCTCGCAGTTAGCATCCTCATGTTGTGCCTAACTAACTCGCTGAAGAAGTGGGGGAGAGACCGTGAGAGACTGTAGATATGCTGCTACATCTCTATCCACATAGAATATCTGTAAGGCAGCCAGCTGCTCTTTCACATCTCCTAGCAGCTGAATACCAGTCCTCCTTCTAAGCACATCTGCAATAATGTTCCCCTTCCAAAGATTATAGATTATCTCGAAGTCATAGTCTTGGAGGAACTCAATCCAATGTATATGTCTCAGGTTCAGGTCCTTCTAGGAGAACATATTCCTTAGACTCTTGTGATTAGAGTAGACTGTGAAACGCTCGCCCATCGGATAGTGCCTCCACATCTTCAAGGTAAAAACCACTACTAGTAACTCTTGGACATGGGTAGTGTAGTTCTGCTCGTGATGTCTCAGCTACCAAGAACCATATGTGATCACAACTCACTCCTGTATCAGGACAAACCTGAGCCCGGTCCCTGATGCGACGCAGTGGACTACGTACCCTACGCCTTCCTCTGGAAACCTCAAGATGGGGCACTAGTCAGCCTCTGCCTCATCTCCTGAAAGCTATGATGGTATCTCTATGACCACATAACGGGTTTCCCCTTCTTTGTCAAGGTTGATAGTGGTGCTGAAACTTTGTAGAAGTCTGGAACGAATCTTCGGTAGTACCCTACCAACCCCAAGAAACTTCATACCTCCGTCACACTCCTGGGTGGCCCCCAAGAAAGTACAACCTCAATCTTCACTGGTTCAACTGCAAATCCAGCCTCAAAGATGACGTGTCCCAAGAAGTAAACCTCTCGAATCCATAACGTGAACTTTGAGAGCTTACCATAAAGATGGTTCTCTTGGAGTGTGTCTAGTACTATATAAAAATGGTAGGCATGCTCCTCCTCAGTAGTCGAGTAGATCAAAATATCATCGATGAATACCATGAAAATGCTACCGAGTTAAGGATGTAAGATCATGTTCATAAGATTCGTGAACATTGTTATATCATTGGTTACACTGAAGGGCATAACCAAGAACTCATATTGGTTGTACCGACACCTGAAGGTTGTCTTCTTCACATCCTCATCTCAAACTCTGAGCTGCTGATATCCTGATCTGAGGTCTATCTTCAAGAACCACTGTTCTCCCTTGAGAAGATCATAGAGGTCGTCAATCCTCGGAAGTGGGTACTTGTTCTTCATGTTCACCTGGTTCAGGTGATGGTAGTTGACACAAATACTCAAGCTCCCATATGGATTCCTGGTGAACAGAATCGGGTCTGCCCAGGGAGAAACACTGGGCTGGATGAATCCCTTCCCCTGCAAGTCCTCCAGCTGTACCCACAGCTCACAAAGCTCAACGGGAGCCATCTGATATGCTGGAGTAGATATCAGTTCCTTCATGGGGTACATGTCAATGTATAAGTCCATCTCTCAGCGATGAGGTAGTCCTGGATCATCGTTAGGGAAAACATCCGCATAATGGTCCACCACTACAAGATAAGTCGGACTCTCCACATCAACTGCACCGAGGGTAAGGCAAGTCAACTGGTGAGTGATCAGTTGCACCCCCATCTGAGTAATTCCTTCCTGTGTTTCAAGGGTTCCCTTCACGCAAGTGAAGGTGAACATAGTCCCATCAGTGAGGACACACCACACTTTGCACCTAATACATTCTATCTGAGCATGGACTGTAGATAACCAGTCCATACCCAAGATGACATTGTAAGGCTTAAATGTCACTATAAAGAGATCACAGCCAAAGATCTCACCTCTTAAAGTAATATCACACATCCAGCACCAGTGCCTAATCATCAAGTCTTCTTCCGTAAGAGTCTCTAGCCGTAAGGATTGAGCCAACAGCTCTATCGAAGCCTTTGAGAGTTAAATAAGGGTAGTGGAAATGAATGAAATACTGGCACCTGTGTCTATAAGAATTGCAGCAAAGGTTGAGTAGACATAGATCATACCTTGAATCAACTCTGGAGCGCCATGGTTGTATGCCTCAGCTGCATGAAGCTGGGATTCCCCTATCCACCGGCTCCCTGTGGTCGGGGTGGTCCTCCTAGTGGTGGTGGTGGTAGCACCTCGTAACGTCGTCCTCTGCCAGCTGCTCGACCTGCTCCTCTGCAATGTCTGTGTGTTCCCTATGGACTACCTCAATCGAACCGTTACCTCTGTTTTGGAGGTCCCTCAACTGTTTGCTGATCATCTGAATGGCGGGTCAGATAGTCACGAACCATGTGATCACGCCCGCCGCACGATTAACACTGCCTACTCCTGGTAAGTAAGTCACTACCCCGGGTGCCCTGCACAACAAATCTAGAGTCCTGCAGTTGTTCACCCATGGGTCTGGTCCTCTTGGACTTCTAGGTCATCTTTCTACTACCAGCTATAGAAGAATCTATTGGGTGTTGACTAGTAGGGGGTCTCGCTTCAAGAGACTGCTCATCAAGGAAACTCTATACTGGGAGGGCTCTCTCTAACAGCCTCACCTGTGTCGGGATGCTGAGGGAGATCATTGATGCCCAGATCTCTTGCATGAGCCCCTGCTGGAAGGTCTGGGGCCTGAAGAATGGATCCTGAACGATATCTGTTGAGTAGCGTGAGAGGTCGGTGAACCTCTCTAAGTATTGTGACACAGTCATGCTACCCTACTGTAGATGCAGTAGCTCCTGTATTCTTACCGCTCACAGTGTCGCTGGAAAAAACTCCACCTAAAACAGGCTCTCGAAGTCTGCCCAGAGAAGTGTCGCCTCGTCATGGACCTGGAGCATCAGGCTCCGCTATCTTTCTACTGCTTCCGGAAAGAGACTCACAAAAAGGATCACCATGTAGTATGCTAGTGTCCCTACTAGTCTGAAGAATCTCACCACAACATCCAGCCAATCCTTAGCTGCGTGTGGGTCCGTCTCTCCCCGGAACCCAGCTGGCCTTTAGTGCTGGAACTCATTCAACACACTCAAGTAGCATACATCATCTACTGCTAGGGTTTGTGGAATCAGTGGCCCAACAGGAAGTGGTACCGTTGGTGCCTCTACTTGTAAAGGGTTATGCACTGAGGCCTTGTCACTCTGTGCGATGTTAGAGCGTACGACTCTGACGGCTCTAACTGGTCATCCGTGGGGAGGCATCCTGAATGAAACCGATGTGACACGGTCAAAAGATTATACCTGGTGAGCTGACATAAGAAAACTTTTAAATACACGCATGCAATCAGTGTTTCAATGCACTAAGTCGGAAATTTGTTGTTAGGGTCCTAGTTTATGGATACGTCGGCTGCCCGTACCAACACTGGACTCCCTGAACAAAAAACCACACAAATTACCCTTAACACTATTGTGTCACAGAAATGAATGATCGAGTCCTATGTTCTGTGGTATAAACGACTCATCTTATACAAATTTGTCATGGCACGTCCCCCAACGCCCGTATTGTGATTACCCCAAGTACTCCTTCCATAGGCCAGGGTCTAGCGACTAGAACCAAAGTCATAAATCCCTAAACTGGGAAGGTACTGCCTTTATAAATGTATAAAAACACAATCAGAGTACAAATATAATCAAACACTAAGTAAAACTACATACAAAAGAAGTGCTAGAAAGTAAAAGGGGCCGGAAATACAAGCCCACCAGTAAAGTAAAAGAAAATAGAAAAGTAACAGTACAACTGGAAGAAATTAAATCATCTACTGGGTCATCCTCCAGGGTTCCTACCTGAAGGGTAGGTATAGATGGCCTCCTCAGCACTCCACATCTGACCGTCCATTCTATGTATCATCATGCCAAGTGATCAACCTCTGGGTACCGTCTAGTCCTGCTACTCTCTGCCTCAATCAGCGATGTCCATCGTCTATAAACAACACAACTAGGTTTAGTAATAGCCCGTGCAGGGGTGAGTATAATGATACTCATTAGGGACTCTAAGACCCTCAGGGTATCACAAAATACAACAAGGATAACCCACAAAGTATGAAATCAATGGATAACCATTACTTAGATAAATTCTCATACATATACCTATGTTATCTAGTAACCCATCTCAATCATGAGGAAAACATCAAAGTCAAAGACTCATCTCAAACCAGGATTTTATTCTAGGGGTAGTATCAAGTAACATCCACAGTCACACTGTCAGAACCTCAGTTGATGGTTTACTCCTCTTATATCGAGTACAGTGGGCCTTCCGTGACACATAGAGGTGCTTACCACTATCCTGGACTGTTTTGGTACTCCTCCTATCGAGTATTGTGGGTCTTCTGTGCTCACACAAAGGTGCCCCCCACTGTGGGTCTGCTACGCTCACATAGAGGCACTCCCCCTCATAGCCAGCTGAGGTTCTCCTCCTATCAAGTACCGTGGGATTTCCGCATCACACAGAGGCACTTCCCACTGTGGTTCTGCCGTGTCACACTGAGGTGCTCCCCAATGGACTAGTCGAAACACTCCGAGTCAAAGGGTCAGTAGTCATCAGGTCTTAACTAGCTACTAAGTCTATGTACTCTGCTCGCTCATCTCTGGGAGGTTTCACTCCACGAGCTATAGGTCGATCCTCCTACTATAACGAAGTCCCAAGTATAATTATCTGAAATGTTTTCCTTGTCATAACAGTCTCAACGCAATAGATAGCGCGTCGATCAGACGCCCAGTCTGTGAGTTCTTGGCATCTTCATTCCAGGGGACCGGTTGGATTTTAGGTTCAAACCAACATGACCGTACCCCGACTATGTTCAAACCTAAATTGGGGTATTCAAAAATAACTGTATCTCTTCATGCTTTCTGTTGTCATAGATGGTTCATCAATCAGACGCACTTAGCCAATGTTATGGGAGAAAAGGTGAAAACTGGCCATAGCGGGTCCGGGTCTGGTCTGACCCAGTCGTACTAACCCGGGATGGCCTGGGTCTTGACTGGGGTCTAATCCAGTCCATGGGTCCGTCCCGGTCCACGGGTTTGACTTGACCCAATGGGGCAGCCCAGTAGCCCATGAGGGGTCTGCCTCACCCACGTTCCGGGGGAAGTCGCATGCCAGCAGGCTCTTGAATAGCAGATCCGTTCGGGTAGAGTTCCCACCGGTGCTAGGTGGCGTCGGTCCAGCTCACACAGGACCCAACGGGGTCCCGCTCCTCCCAGCTATCTGAGCGGCTAGCGGCTCCGCACCGCTGATGGTCGGCCCGACGCCGGCCACCCTACTCCTCCATCGCGACCCAACTAGGTCGCGGCTCTACTCCTCTGTGTGGCGCGAAGGCACCCCGCCCTTTCACTGCGGCCCCCCTTCTCCTCTGCATGGTGCACCACCGTCACGCACTTACACCGTGGCCCTACTTGGTTGTGGCCCTTTCTTCAACGTGGCATGACGGTGTTGTGACCTTCCGGTGACCCTACAGCCTTGCGCCACCGGTTTCTCCATGGCCGGTCTGATACCGGCCATCGTTGCTCCTCTACGGTCATCAATAAACGAGGAAAAACAAAGGGGGAGGGTCCGGCCATGTTTGTGCGGCCCGAGACCGCCACATTATGGTGTTATCAATTGGAAAAAACATTACCCATGAGTGAATGACATAGAACAGAACAATTTCGAACTCAAATCATAAGACAACCCCTACCTCATATTATTGTTTGTTGATGATGTTGCAGAATGAGAACATCGATTCGTTGTTCACCGCATTCGTCACGCACTCCCAATTTCAAGCTCGTGCATCAGAATGTGTCCGGGGTAGAAGGCTGAGGAAGAATCGTCCTTGGTGTTCTTCACATTCTTCGTTGGGAGGATAATTCTCCATGGGTTCTCCCAAGCCTCCTCTCCTCCACCAATTCTCTTCCCATGAGGGTTACGGTGTCAAATTAATATAATTGAGTTTATTAACATAACACATAATGTTTTCAAATTAATTATTAAGGATTTGGCACAATTAATTATGCTAGAGTTGGAATAATTAATATGGGAGGAGAGAAACCAAGGGTCATCTCACATTCAAGAGGGTGCTCAAGGTTTTAGAAGTCAGGTGGTCCCACCTCATTAATTGATAAAAGGTGTTTAGACCTCAGGTGGGCCCCACCACCATAACCTCTCATGGGAGGTTATGGTGTGGTGGCCCCCATCTATAAACTCCTCTTGGAAGCTTTAACCACCAAATAAATAATAATACGCTAAGAATTTATTTTTATTTAAATTTTATTAAAAACTCAAAATCTAACTTCCATTCTCAACCAACTGTCATCGAGGTGAAAGTATTCTTAAGAGAATATCTGTGTTGCGAGTTCAACAGTGCCCTCAGATTTCTCTTACAATCACTAATTCAAAAGTTATCAAAATCCCGTTTGTATGTTTATTGAACGTACCAAAAGAAAATATTAGAAATTTATTCTGGGCACACCAGGCCTTGGAATCAAGCACAGTAAATTTTCCCAGACTCCTAAAAATCCCATGTATTTATGAAAAACAAATCACAGAGTTTCCAGGTCTTTAAATTTACCCAAAATATATGGATATAGGTTCCTCATAAAAAAATGTCTCAAAAATGATGTTTCTGGTGAGAAATACATACATCTTTAGTAGTTCTTGAATCAAAAAGTCATTGAATGATGGAACTATATTTTATTATTTAAAAACAGTTATTTTAATTATATAATACTTAAATATAAAATCACCTAGTATTATATACACTATAAAAATGTAATCATGGATCGTAATATGAATAATATGTCAATGAATTGAATGTGAAACCAAGAACACCCATGATATTTTTATAAATTTTAATCTATAATTATATTAATTAAATTCTTTGTGAAAAATTTAAATAGACCAAAAATTCATATACAACATAAAAAATCTATGTTCATAACAAAAAATCTTGTAGTAATAGATTTAATTAACATGTGATATGACCCAATGAAAATAAATTGAGTTAAGAATCCCCTTACCACGAACATACTATTGGAAAGATGTAATAAAATATCAATAAACAATAAGTTTAGAAGTATTATACATCCATATTGGATCTGTATTTATATCCATTATTCTATATATCATTCACAAAAATGTTATCATTTTCCCATTTTCTAAAAATCCATCATTAAAATCAACTTTTAGGTGTAAATTGTCCTATTTTCCAAGCATGTTTTGATTCGATAATTTTGGTCCTTAAACATTGGACATGGATTCATGCCAAAAAAATTGAATTATTTTAATTTACATGGTTCATAAATTGAATATACTTTTTAAACCATTAATGTACGGATTTCATGAAAAATGTGTCTAATCATTTCACGGAGAAGATCACTTATATGTACACATGAACAAAATTTACATTTTTATGCTTGTTGGAAAAGAAAAAAAATTAAATAATATTGTAATTTCATAGAACAGTAAATATTTTATAAATGTAATTTTTATTTTTTAGTTCCATTCTTATGACCATGCATGTGAGACAGTAAAGAAAAATTTATAACACCACTTCATAGAGGTGGTAAGGCAAACATACTCACTTTTCGTGTTATCCTTTTCTAATATATTGAAAGATAAGATGTTATGTAATATATTATATTTTTAGAATCAGAATTATTCAATTAAAAACATATATATTGATTGTATCCCTATATATGTAAGTCATTTATGAATAACAAAACACATCACTTCCTGAATGTGGTAGTCCACACATACGCACTATCTAGGATATAATTTCCAATAGGTTTGAAAAAAGAAAAGAAAATGCTTTATACAAAAACATAATAATAATTTTGTAAATACATAAAACTGGTGTTTTTTTATTTAAATTGTTATAATATTTTATAACAAGGATGAAGGATAAACAAATATATTAGTAATTTGTTATGTCTTATTCCTCCTTATTCAATATCCTTCTTTTTTTCTACATTAAGGCCTTTAACAAAGAAGTTTATGGTTAGAATATGGGGTTTGTATATCTTGGAAAGTATGTATACTGTGGTGATTAAAATATGTTCTAGATACAAATGGTATCAAGTTGTGTTTGGAGAATGTTTATACATGTCCCATTATATAGAAAAAATCATATACATTTCAATGGTTTTCAATATTCAAGGATCATAAAATTAATTGTAAAATGTCCATATAAAAAACTAATGAAACATGAATGATAATATTTAAAATTACATATCCTATTGAGTTAGTATAAATTTTCTATATTTTTTAAATTCTTTAAAAAAATATTATTTAATATCATTTTTTAGACCATTCAAATATATTTTTTATAAAGGTTTTAAGATAAAAATGTAATTAGAAGATAAAATCATTAACGATCACATGTAAATTTTAATTATCTATTGAATTCAACATAAATAATAACATATCCAAAACACCTTACTTTTTAGGTTTCTAAAATATCATTTCTTTGTTTTTCTACTATATTATATTGTACAATTTCATTGCTGTATAATTATTCATGGTAATTATACCATTAGATAAAAATAAAAGAATTAATATAGTAAAAAATTAATCATATTCAAAATTACCATTTATAACTTTTTATAACTCATTTTTATCCCTATGAAAACATATTAGAGGAATTAAAATGATTATAGTGATATTTTCTAATTATCCATTATGTAAAACAATAAAATAGTATAAATCATAAGAAATTGGAACTAAAATGAAATATTTTCAAACTAGATGGATTCTGGTAAAATAAGCTCAAGAAATGTAATAAATTAATTCTTTGGATTAATATTTATACCATAACACATAGATTTTACCATGTTTAATCATGTATATCTGATTTGCCATTTTTCTTCATTAAAACTTTTAATGGAGTAACAATTCATTTTGAATAAAAATGAATTTGATCTTATTTCATAAATTAAATAATCAAATTCATATAATGTAATCCATTTTTAAGAATTTAATTTATCTAATTGAGAAAAATTCATTTTATTATACTTACCTGAAACACAATGTACAAAATAATATAGAAATAATCATGCTTTATGCATAAAAATAATTTAATGACAAAATAATGAATACTGTTTATTTCTTAGAATTATTTAGAGTATGTTTAAAAAATTTACTTATGTGAATTTTAAAAAAACCAATCCAAATGGAATATTGAAAATTTATTGATAAATTGAATTTGATTAATAGATTTTGAGAAATTGTTATTATTCACTATTCAACAAAAAAACATTATATTCAAAAAAACAAAAATGTATCTTAAAATTATTTTTAAATAAGGATTTGAAAAGGTATTTCCAATTTATCAATGATATTTTCTAAATTTAATATAAATTTATTGTAATATCCACATACATAATGTAATCATAACCATTTTGGATGTATAAAATTTCTTTCTTATTACTCTTTTTCTAATAAAAAAATCAAGTGAATGATAAAAAATATTATTGGATATATAGTACATTAAATTTATTATAATAATTTATAAATAGTGAAAAAACATACTTTATTAAGTTAAAAATACATTTTTCACATAAATTTTATTTTAAAAAGTGGGCTTTCTTCCTTAAAATGATTTTAACATTATATATTTCCAATTGATAATAAATGTATGATTAAATATTCATTTTATTGAGGAATATTTCTACTTATTTTTCATAATGAGGTTGCTATTTTTTATACCAACCATTCTAATGACTCGGTAATTAGTATATAAAATAAATAATTATATTTCTAAAATATACCACACCACATTGGTTCTCAAGGTTTCATGTCATACAAAAAAATATAATATAGTATTAATTTAATGTATTGTAAAATAAAATATCAAGGTGTTATATTCCACCGACATCCATGAAATTGAATCATTGAAATTTGATTTAGTGTTTGAAAAAAATTTATAGCTAACTCCCTGGAATAGAAGATAAAAATCATTAAAGGAAAAAAAATTTAATCTTTATGCATATCATTATTGAAAACTCAAATAATAAAATAGAAAAGTAAATAATCTCATCAAAAAGTAAAAAGGGGAATATTATGGTAACCTAGTTTAAGAAATAATAGGTTTCCCAAATGTGGAGAAGACTAGAATATGTGAGAATATAGGCATGAAACAGAAACTTGTTCTAAAGAGATTTTAAATTATATAAAAAAATTACATTTAATAAAAATAATACCATAGTGAAAGAATAGTTGAATTAAAATGTCATTTTCCCCAAATAGAAAATAAACTATCAATTCAAAAGAAATGATTATGAAAGGAAAAAATCATTTCAATATTTTATCAAGAGATTGAGTGGATATTTTTCTATCAAGACAAAGAACAATAGAAAATATACATACAGTATTTATTCAAATATCTAAATATAGTTTGTTCCTTTAGTTTCATATTTCAATTATTTATCTCCTATATTTCATCCCATATTCCAACTGATGAAAATACATAATGAGTCATTCTTATGACTAAATCTTGAAAATAATTTTCTGATAGATAATAACATCCATAAAATTATGAAAATATTTTCCTTGTTTATTTACTATAACAAAAATATTAATCATAAATAAATAAAATACCAAAAATTAATAAACCATCATATGAATACGAAAAACATTAATTTCTAAAATATGAACAATAATTTCTAATGTTCAACGCATATAATTTCAGAAATATGTATCATTATATCTCAACTACCCTCAAAACTAATGAAATTTTTAAATATATTGGTTATGCTTTTTCCTTTCATTATACATTTCAAAAAATTAAATATCAATATTATTAAATAATGCAAGTGTTGTATATTCCTTAATAATCTAGTAATTTTCCCAAAAAATATTAATCTTTTTAAAATCGTTCATAAAAATTATTAAATAGATATTCAAAAATGTTGTATTTTTACTGACCTTATAATCATTAACCCATGACTATATTAAGAACTTTTAAATTGTAATTTTATAATGATAATCTATCCATTTACGATATCTAAACCATTTTCTGGTAACATTTATAACACCTTAGACCATTATATCTAGATCTAGTAATAGAAATATACACTTTTAGAATTTTTATTTGATAAAAAAGGATGAGGCTCAATTTTGACTATCCGTAATCACAACATAAAAAATTAAACACTGAGTCACTTACTTATTCATGTTTATTTATATTTAATGTTTTATATAATATATAAAATCAACACTAATAAAAATTTCACATCACACATCGAATGAATTTTTTTCCATAATACTTCTATTTTAATAATTCATTATAAGTCTTCGTCATTTCACATAAAATTCTCTAAACATGAAATCAAATTATTCATAACTCTTATATAATCAATTTTTATAACATTGGAAATGAAAACATAACATATGTGACCTCAAATGCTCAGTATGTGCAAACATATGAATTAAAAATTGAATAAATTTAGTTAGTATAAGATAATAATACGGGCATGAGAACATAACAATAGTGAATTACTATAAAATAAGAGAATTTATACCCCACTTAAAAGGGTATTAATGCATGAATCATGGAATAAATATGTTATCAAAAGATAAGATACATTTGATCCAACAAACATCATCCATTAAAAATATATAATTGTTTAAAGGATAAATTAAAATTTATGGTAAGAAAAATTATATTGGAACATTATCTTCATCCACCAAGTTCACTAATGTTTAATCCATGTTGTAATAAAATACAATAGTTATCCTCCATAGGTGAAACCAAATTTTTTATCTCTAATTTGTTAGCAATAACATATATCCCATTAACTCCTTCACATTACAAATTGCATTGGAGTTCTATATCAGGATCACACATCATCATAAAAAATAACCAACAACCATAACATGAATTAATTATATAAATCATGAATTTGTCAAAAAAAATTATATAAATAATTATAATTTACATCATAAGTTGATTAACCCATGGAGAATAAATTTTATTCATGAAAATGTATTTTAAAAATTGAACATTATACATCCGAAAAAAATTCTATTGTATCATCCGTTAATATCTTCAGTGAATCACTAGAATCATTTAAAATTTTTAAAAATACACATGAAATTATTTTTAAAAAAATATTTATAAATATTATTTTTAAATCATGAAATAATATACATTTATTTTGATACATTTTTAAAATTTAAAATTTAAAAAACAATGGGTGATCATTTCCCTTAAAAACATGTTTAATTTTAAATTTATCAATATAAAATATTACAGTCATGATATTTGAAAAACCTATTTATGTAGTAAACTTTTAAAAAATATTTTCAAACATTTTAAAGAGAGTCAAAGTGACTATTATATAAAATTTTGTTTCGATTCCATTTATTTTTCTTGACATACATAAACATTATTTACAATAACATTTAGAAACATATTAAATATGGATAATAACATTGTTGAATCATTCAAAAGAACATAGAAATGGATCATATATATTTTAAAACCATTAAATCAAAGTTTTAATGAAAATTCATAGTCATCATTTAATATAAAAACAATTTTGAAAGAAAAAACATGATAAGGAACACAAAATACCATGTGTATAAATATATTCCTTTTAATACATGGTAAAATGAATGTATTTACCCTATATAAATGAATATATGTTAATCTATTGAAACATGACTCAAATAATTATGTTTGAGATAAGAAAAAAATTTATATTGGTAGTTATTGAATCAAGAAGTCATTAACTAAAATAACATCATAATATTATAAAATATCCATAATTTGCCTAAAATATATGTCAATAAAAATTAATGCACAATTAATTACATAAAAAAATAAATCATGATGCACAAAATGAAACAAATATTAATAAATTGAAGTAGTGACCTAGAAAACACTTGGTTCATTTATATAAAGACTCAGAAATTCTGTGTAAATTGTTTTTAATTCAATGGGAATTTTACGAGTTCGTGAAAATTGAAGGTGTGTGATTCCGAGGACCAGTGTTCCCGGAATGAATTTCTGAACTTTTCTTCATGTACATTCAGTAAACGTATGAGATAGTTTTATATAACATTTGAAACGGTGCTCAGACATTAAATCTAAGGCACTATTGAACTCGCAGCACTGGTAATCGCTTAAGGAAACCTTTACCTCGACCACAGTTAATCGACTGTGATAGATAATATTTTGGTTTTTCATGATGGAATAAAATAAAATAAAATGGTATAAAATTTTAATTTTATTTTTATTTTGAAACCACCCATGTGGATATTTCATTGGTGGGGACGACCTGAACTAAAACCTCTTATGAGAGGTTATGCAGGTGGGGACCACAGAGTCTAACCTCCTATGAGAGGTTATGGTGGTGGGGTCCACCCGAGGCATAAAACCACTTGAACCCCTTGAACTCCCTCATAAGTGTGGTGAAGCCTCTTAAAATTCCCCCACATAAATGGTGTCACCCCCTTTAATTTATTAATCTATCCTATGTAATTAATTAAACCAATTTGAAATTGTGATGAAAATTATAATTGGGAAAACACTACAGTAGGATATTTTTTCATTTTTGGGAAATGTATTGGAAAAGGGGAGAGCTCTTAGAAGCTTACACTTCTTCCAATGAATAATGTCAACCCACAACATTGACTTCTTCTTCGGAACATCCTCCAAAGATGAACGCCATCGAGGAAAATTATTCTAAAACTAAGGAAGAGGAAGACGAATGAGCCCCACATAAAAGTGTGGTTTCAGAAGTGATGATCGTAGGAACTCTATTCGCATTCTTTGACTACCTTCTCATGCCAATGTCAACAAACAATCTAAGGTAAGGTGGTTATTTGAAATTATTCTCTATTTTTTTCATGTTAATTTTTCATAATTCAAGAATGAATTATTGCAGCCTGATACTGCCCTAACCTAGAGAGTGTGGGCCAAACTATTATGTCCCATCCTCTCTGCAACCTTGTGATTAATTGATGATCGCGATGGAGGAATCAATATGAACCATAGTGGGGCACGATAATGGTGGTCATATCCACCGTCGGCCACGACAGAGGTGTCGGTGAAACAACTCCACCCAGCGGCGACCGCTACCCCGTGACCTCCGTGATTTGTGGCTCCACTGCACGCAGCCTCTATGCTGTCTGCGGCCGGGCTGCCGCCCCATGGCCGAGCTACCGCCCTCCTCGGTCGAGTCTCTATTCACAACTGAACCCCATGGCTGATCCGCTGCTTCGCGGCCGGGCTACCACCCTGCAGCTCTGCCATTGGTGGAACTACCGCGCTGCCCACGACCTCACCAAGCCGCCCCGCGGCCTCCGCCCTTTCAGCTTAGCCGTCCTCCGGCCTCCACCCTCCCTGCCGAGTCACCTTGGGCTGGGCCGAGCCACTTCATGACCTCGTGGAACACCCCCATTCGAGCCACCCTACGGCCTCTTCCCTCCTGGTCGAGCTGCCCCGCCCCCTTGTAGCACCCCAGTGGCTGAGCCGACATCCACAGCCGAGCCGACCCGGGCCTCTGCCGCACCGTGGATCCCGAGGCCTCTACGGCCTCTCGCTGCCCTCCTGGCCTAACGGGCTGTACCTAGGGTTGGGTAGACCCAGACCTGGTCGACCCAGGCTAGGATGGGTCAGGTCGGGCTGACCAGGTCGGACCGGACCGAGACCTGATACGAACCTGTACTTTACACGGTCCATAACTTTGGCACCGGTCACCCATTTGAAGAACCTTCAGCGGCACTAGGAACCATGGAGTGAGACAGTCCATTTTTGTAATACCACACTTTAAAATTGGATTGATATGGGGTACGTTTAGGATCTGAGGGGTTCACTTTTTGTGACATGTCATATTAGAGGATGGAGTTTCAGTGGTGATTAGCCCCTAATATTGGCTAATATTTATTTTTTATAATAAAATATTTATGTGCTTTATTAATCATATACACCATTATTAGTGCATTTTAGACTTTGAACATTATTTCACATTATTATTGTAATTGCTTCTTAAAATGCACTATTACATGGTACCTTCTTGAAAATCTCATGAAACAGATAATGGTCTTGATTTTATGTTTATATTTTTATTTTCTGGTCTCCCATGTTATAAGTAACAATTCATTCTTTTGAAGAACTTGGAGATTCAATTTGGAAGACCACCAAAGTGGGCATTGATCCAACCACATTCTGGGCGAAAGGATTTGGATAGCAACACAATAAAAGTACTATAGAGGACAGAATTGAATCCCAATGATTCTGAAAAATTCAAATTAAGATAGAGGATATTATTTGAAACATTTAATTTTACAGTGTCTCAAGCTAATTCGGAGTTTTGAATGGTGTTCCAAGCAGCCCAAGTCGATGATGAAATTCGGGGCCAGATTCTGAGGCCCAGCAAAACAACCCACTATTTATATCTTAACTCATGGACCACATATTTTTTTAGGCTAAAATATTATAGACTTTTATAGGACATCTGTGGATGCATTTTATCCTTATATGGACCACTCTAATTCATTCATCTATAATATCCTTTTGTCGGGTCTTTCCAGTGGATGCAAGCTGGATTCCATTTCGGGGGAAGAGTGGAAGTGTCACATCTCCATTAATTGTCCACCCACCATTCCATAACACAATTAATTAAAGGCACATGAGATGATGGGGGCTCGGCCAAAGACTTACAAATTTCCTATTTATGGTTGTAGTGGTAGAGGATTTGATGAATCTTGGTGCTTTACATTCATTGTATTGTTATTATGCTGATTTTCCATTGTAATGTTCATCATTCTCAAGTAAGTTGTTCAAATCACCTTAGTTTTAAATAAAAGTTATTATTATTATCATTCTATGTTCTTATTAATTTCATTTTTATTTCAATTTTACTTTGATATCGTTGCTTCAAGGTGTGAATTTATTCACACAAACACTTGTGAATTTATTTACACAACGGTGGAGTGATCATTTTTTTAGTTTTTCCTTCTTCAAAACCGCTTCTTTAAGTCGATTTCCCGCATCCATTTACTGAATAGCATAAATGGATGGCTAACCCCTTATAGGTTGATCCTAGGGAGATTCATTGGGCATATTGGATGTTATTTTATGATCAAAAATTTTGTAATCTTTTCATTAATTTAAGATTTCCAATTGATGATTATTTTATTTTTCATCTTCAAGGTCTTTAACAATGACACATTTCGAGTGCTAGTATGATCCAATTCCTTGGAGTGATAATTATATTGATCCTCTATGTGCATTGGTGATTAGAAATGGAATTGTGTAAGGATTAAATTGGTAAATGATGTTGAGGATTTATATCATTTTTTGGACATGTCTTGAATTAGTGAACTGAAACATTATAAGAAAATAAATACATCCAATCTAACCCTAGTAACAACATAAGATAAACTCATCACCATTAATTGTTTTAGACTATGTAATTTTAGTTTTTTTATTATTTTCTTTAAATCAAATCACTAGTTATTAAAATCAAATAAATCCAAATAGTTGGCCACTCCATAGCCGAATCCTTCCAAAATCAGAGTGTCTCTAGGTTTCTTCTTTGGTCCCTGTGGATTCAACCCCTACCTCTACTACAATGACCGCATAACTGTAGGGTGAATTTGGGTGCAACCAAATTTGGGTGTTGTTTCCGAGGACCCAAGTAAGTCACCTAATATACTGAATTTTTTTTCTCACCCAAAATTCTACTTTTTCACCTCCATTTCTCTTCTCTCTTCCCCTTTTGTTTTTTCCGTGTCCCAAAAATCTGAAATCCAAATCTCTCTCTAATCCAATGGATTATCTTCAGCAATACCCCAACATTGAACCAATCTAGAATCAAATTGAAAATAAATATTGGGAATCCAAAAACATAGGTAATTACTTTGATCAACCCTTGAATGATGACACCGCAAGTGATGAGACGTACAATCAATGGGATAATGAATGTTTAAATGATCAATTTCCTGCCCTCTCAAGGATGATTGAAGAGTCCAATCTTAGTGAATTTCATAATTTTCAACATCCCATCCTATCTCTTCCTCAATAATTTCTTGAACAATTGGGTAATCAAATGGAGATAATGAATTTTGAGGTTTCATCTTTGAGGTTAGAACTACAAAACTTTAAAACATGTGAAGAACTCCCTTTATAATTTGGGAATTCAGAGTTAGATAATGAATTGAATTGGTCAGGTAAGGTTTAAATTCAAGCTGAAGAGTATTTAAATCTGGAGGAAATTGATTTTTTGAATTCAAATGATAATAACTTGACATCATGGATTGAGTTCCCTGAACATGGATCCATTAGTGAATTTTTAAGACCACCGATCACTGAACCTCTGGAAGAAATCCAAAACATTGAGCCCATACATACTCCTAGAATTAAAATGGAAACTTTTGGGGATGAATCGTATTTTTATAAGGAACCAATTAATTCTAATTTTTTTGGAGAAGAAACTTATTTTAATTAAAATTTCCAATCTTCTTTAGGAAATTTCAATCATCCTGAACTCAAAATCATCTTCCTTCCTTACCCACTTGAGTATCCAATCATTTGTGATAAAAAAGAGCTTGGGTTTTTCATTCATTCATCTCATGAAACCCAAAAAGGTGGGATTATCTTTGCTTTATTAAGAAATACTACAGAAGAAAAAACATCAACCATTTCTCATACTCCTTGAATTTTCCCATTCATTTTAGAAAATATGATTGTTCATGAATAAAATTCAAAACCTTATTACCAACCACAAGGGAGACTCATTATCAATCAAGTTGAAGTGGAGAAATATGATGTCATTAAAATTTTGAATGATGGAATTGGATATGTTGGGGGGTTCAAGCCAAGCTAAAGACTTTAAATTAAGCGTTGCACGGGAGGAAACCCATGGTTTTCATGTTTCCAATAATTGTGAATCATTTTTTCATTCTGATTTTTTTATAAAAAAATAGACTATTGACCTGTTATTTTTCTATGAGTAATGATTAGTATGAAAGGGGATAATTGTGTTAATATTTGTCACGTGTTGTGATCCCTACGTAATACCTTACCCAGAAATTTTAAAGAAAACAATGTATCATCAGTTTATTTTATTTTATTTATGTTTTTTTAGGTATTTTAAAAAAATAAAGACTGTTGACATGTTCTTATTTTATGAGTAAAGATGGTTATGAAAGGGGAGCACCGTATTCATCCATTTCATGCGGTGTTATCCCCGAGTAATACCTTACCACGAAATTTAAAAGAATACAATGAATCATTAATTTGATTTAAAAAAATAGGGTAAATCATAAAAATGATGATACTTGGTTTTACATAAATTGTTGTGTTGTTTGTTTTGTCTGGTTTTTTCTTCTTTTTAGGGTTCAGGGACTATTTTTGGAGATACATATTCGATCAAGGAGGTTCCTACATCTCCCAAGAGATCAAAGGATTAATTTAGAGCATCATGAACTTCAACTTCAAAAACCAGGTGAATTTGTTGTATGTTTATTGTTTGAAATTTATTTTATAACTCCTCTTATCAACCTCTACTCCTTCAAATCATTCATTTCTTTAAACACTGGGGACAGTGTTATTTTAATTTTGGGGGAGATGAAATAAAAAAAATTGATCATGTGTGCATAAAGAAAGTGTGGAAGGAAGAATTTCATTAACCTTGGACATGATAACACACATTGCAAACTCTGAAATTGGATATCAAATAATTTTTCATGCCTTGATTATGATTTTAATAAATGTTTAGGTTCATGTGCATAGATTTTGGAATGTAGGGTTGTCCGATGTAAATTTTCACCATTTATATCATCATCCATTTAATAAAAAAACAAAATGCATGTCGTCTAGATTATGGGGTATTAGTTTTAGTTATTGGGGTCCAATAATTAATGGAATAGGTTTGGTGATCATTTTAATTTTAACATGAGTATTCAAAAAAATCAACTTGCACGTAGAGTAATGGATTGACCTAATGTGTGGATTTCGACACTTGGGGATCGAGACTCCATAGTCGTCTGGCCTGAGGTTGGGAATTTTATCTCTATTTGTGGTAATTTGAATTTTTTTTTGATTGATTTAATTTGAGATGATTATTGATTATGTGAGCTTCACTTGGTGCCCTAATGTCTTTGAGCCTGGGAGTTATCAGCAAAACCTTGCTACATGGGTTGACTAGATTGAATTCAATTTCAATTACCATGGAAAAATTGAAAAAAATAAAAATAAAAAAACAACAAAAACCTAAATAAGAAAAATAAAAAATTTAATACTCATCTTAATATTAATATCTCATTCCACCTAGCGCTTCAATCTTCTCTCCCATTGAATGAAAATGAACCCACGTGTCTATTGTGATGCACAACACTTCGTCATGCCTAATTGAAATTGGATGAAATATGGTGATGAATTTGAACAAATGAGTGGGCATGGTCTTGGGTTATACTTCTGGACATAGCTTGTTTTAAATGACTTTGATGGGTTTCAAAAAAAATTGGTATGAGGTCTTTGGGTGAGCAATGGGTATTAAAATGTTTTTTTGAAAAGGTCATTCAAATTTCATTTTTGTGAGATATATTTTGCTCGGGACTAGAAAAACTCAATTTGGGGGTGTGATTAGCCCCTAAAATTGGATAATATTCATTGTTTATAATATAATATTCATGTGCTTGATTAATCCTATACACCATTATTAGTGAATTGTACACTTTGATCATTATTTCACATTATGATCATAATTCCTTCTTAAAATTCACTTTTACAGGATACCTTGCTGAACATCTTATAAAACACATAATAGTCTTGATTTTATGTTTATATTTTATTTTTAAGTTTCCCATGATATAAGGAACAATTCATTTTTTTGGAGAACTTGGCGATTCAATTTGTAAGACCACCAAAGTGGGCTTTGAACCAACCACATTCTGGGAAAAGTGATTTGGACAGTAGCCCAATAATAGTATTGTAGAGGCAGACTTAAAACGCAATGATTCTAAAATTTTATTTGAAGATAGAGGATATTATTGGGAACATTTCATTTAACATTTTCCCAAGCTAATTCGGAGTTTTGAAGGGTGTTCCAGGCGGCCAAAGTTGATGATGAAATTCTGGTCCAGATTCTAAGGCCCAGAAAAATAGCCCACCATTTATATCATAACTCACGAACCGCATATTATTTTGGGTTGAAATTTTAAATGATTGTAGAGTAAATCCGGGGATAAATGTTTTCCTGCTATTCACCACTCTAATTCGTTAATCTAGAAGGCCCTTTCAGCGCATCTTTCCGGTGGATGCAAGTATGATTCCATTTCGGGGGAAGAGTGGAAATATCCCATCTCCATTAATTGTCCACCCACCTTTCCCCAAAAAAATTAATTAAGGTCACATGGGATTATGGGGACTCGGCTAAAGAATTCCAAAATTCCTATTTAAGGTAGTGTTGGTGGAGTATTTTAAGAATCTTGGTTCTCTACTTTCATTGTATTGTTATTATGCTGATTTTCCTTTGTAATGTTCATATTCTCATGTAAGTTGTTCGAATAACCTTAGTTTTCTATAAAAGTTATTCTTCATATCTTTTTATGTTCTTCTTCATTTCATTTTTATTTCAATTTTACATTGATACCATTGATTCAAGGTGTGAATTTATTCACCCCAACACTTGTGAATTTATTCACACAACGGTGAAGTGATCATTTTTTTTGTTGTTTTTACTTGTTCAATCCTGCTTCCTTAAGTCGACTTCCAACTTCCATTTATTGAATAGCATAAATGGAGGGTTAAACCATTATTGGTTGATCCTAGGGAGTTTCATGGGAAATATTGAATGTTATTTTATTATCTAAAATTCTGCAATCATTTCATTAATTTAAGATTTCCATTTGATGATTATTTTATTTTTCGTCTTCACTAACTTTAACAATAACAGATTTCAAGTTCTAGTACGATCCCATTCCTTGGAGTGATCATTAAATTTATCCTCTAAGTGCATTGGTGATTATCCATGAATTTTTTTAAGGATTATATTGGAAAATTATATTGAGGAATTATATCATTTTGTGGTTATGTCTTGAATTAGTAAACTAAAACATTATAAGAAAATAAATACATCCAATATAACCCTAGTAACAACTTGGGATCAACTCATCTCCATTAATTGTTTTTTACTATGTAATTTTATGTTTTTTTATTTTTTTCTCTAAATAAAATCACTAGTTATTAAAATCAAATCAATCCGAATAGTTGGCCACTCCATAGCCAATCCCTTCCCAAATCAGATTTTCTATAGGTTTCTTCTTTGGTCTATGTGGATTCAACCACTAACTGTAATACAAAGACCACATACCTGTAGTGTGAATTTTGGTGAAACCAAATTTTGGCATCATTGTCGGGGACCCAAGTAAGTCTCCTTAGATACACAATTTCTTTTCTCACCAAAAATTCTCTTTTTTCACCTCAATTTCTCTGATCTCTTCCCCTTTTGTTTTTTCCTTGTCCGAAAAATCTGAAATCCAAATCTCTATCTATTAAAATGGATTATCTTCTGCAATACCTCAACATAGAACCAATCTAGAATCAAATTGAAAATCAATATTGGGAATCAAAAATATTAGGTAATTACTTTGATCAACCCTTGAATGATTACCCCACACCTGATTAGACGTACAATAAATGGGATAATGAATGTTTAAATGATCAATTTCATGCCCTCTCAAGGATGATTGAAGAGTACAATCTTAGTGAATTTCATAATGTTCAAAATCACATCCTATCTATTTTTTTGGTTTTGGTTTTTCGGCCTTGAAACACCCAACGGCTCCGTATCCAATGATAGATGGACCTGCTTTCCAAAGGCAGGCGTTCGCCGGATGGTCTGACCAGCGACTCTTAGGGACTCACATTGGTCGAGAGGATGGGAATTCAGGCTCATAACACCCTTTTTGTGGGTAAATTATTTCATGTTCCGTGACTCTCTTATAAATTTAAGATGTATTCATATGTTTGTGAATCTTTGGTTTATACCCAAACATAGTATCCACGGATTTAACCTTGGTGGGAAACGGTCAACTGGACGCAGGGGTTCGGAATCATTTATGCCTGAGTTTTACTATCCCTCATTGGATTAATGACCCCGAAGAGTCGGAACTCGCTTGAGGCCGCACTAGGAGCAGCGTGGTGAACTGATGTGAGGACAATCAGATCAAACGGTTGTCGGGCTTGAACCTCATAGAGGCTTCCTACATACCCTGCCTAGGGGACAGGGATCACAGTCCATGTAGTTCGAATGGAGATTTTTGGAGAACTGACGTGAAGGTGGACCCGAGGGTCCTCTGGTGGTCGAGCTTGAACCTCTTGGAGGCTTCCTACGTACCATGCTTAGGGGGTAGGGATCAAGTCCATGTAGTTCGCATTGGCTAGGGACTTACACTCTGAGGCAGCCCAGAATAATGGATTTGGGCTTCCACTCTGAGGAGTCCCATAGTGTGGATTGGAGCTTACACTCTGAGGAGGCCCATAAGAGGATGTCATGGTCGATGCTTACTCTAATACCACATGATTCATGCTCGGTGTGAGAAACAAGAGGCAGCAGGGACCAGAGGATCATGTCACGAGAGGTGCGACCGTGATAAGTGGAGTGGGGATTATGCATGAGGGTGGCCCATGAGGTTGGGGATTACTCCTAGATGGATGCCCAGGGTGATGGATTGGGGCTTACACTCTGAGGAGGCCCAAAAGGTCAGGGCATACTCCGAGATGGATGCCCGAGGAGACAAAGCCCAGTGGGAAAGGGAAAGGGGGCTCTCTTGTGCCCATCTCCTCTCTTGCAGTGCATCAGGGCTTCCTTCTGATGGCTATTTTACCATCTCTGAGGAATCCTAAACAATAGGAGGGGCAGAAAGGGGATTCCCGAGCTCAGACTCCACATTACCGTGGGAATGTGAACCCAAGAATGCTTCGGGAATCTGCTCAAGGGTCAGGGAAACCCTTTTTCCCCTGTTTACCGTGGGTATGTGAACTCAGAATGGTGCGATGATGCGCCTGAAAGTTACACCACGTGGATCTGGTGGCTCTGGTGGAGGCCTTGGCTCAAGGCCGATGAATAGGCCAATGAGGGAGTCGCGGAGGACTTGGCTAGATCAGAAGGATTTTATCAATCTCGAGAAATGAGAACACTGAAGTCTTTGGCGAGCCACCGAGAGGTATGGGTGGTGGCACCCTTCACGTGGTGGAGTGTCACGTGGGTGGAGAAGTCTTCCATGAACTAGGCTGGTCTGCGGACTGATTGGCATCCCGTGAACCAGGGTAATTTGCGGCTTTGGGTTTAATCCACGAACCAGGGTGGTTTTTGGAGGGTTCCAGGCGAGCAATGGTGGCCAAGGGCGGCGATGGTTGGAGGCTCGTTGGTCGGGGCTTCGCCTGCATAGGAGAGTGCTACACGGTGCGACGGATGGGAAAAGAGGCATAAACCTCCTGGTCCACGGGGAAGTCATCCGTGGAGGGGGCATGGTTCGCGGTTCTCCCTTTTTTTTGTTATTTTAGGTTCACGGCTCACCAAATAGTTATGCATTTTCCAATTCCTGGTTAATTCATATACCTGTTGTGGTTCGCAGATGGGAATTTCACTATTTGCGAAATCCAACTCCTTCCTTCAACCGATCTCATTCCGAATCTCCAATCCCTCCGAATCTGATTCCAATTATCTGATCCCTCTTTCTTTCCCCCTTGGTCTCCTTTTATAGAGTGGGGAAAGGGATGTATCTGTGGCCACATGGCACCTTTTGCGGAGGCGCATAACTAAATACCCAGTTTAAAGCTGACTTGGTCAATCCGCGATTCGCAATGGATATTGAACGCATCCCCCCTCCGTGAGGAAAACTCAGGGAGTGCTCCACGGCTACGGAGGGTTCCGCCTCAATTCCGCGAACGACAACGGGTAAGGCTTGAACCGTTCGACGCGGTCCACGATTGGGGCAGTTCGTGATAGTGAACCGGACTGGCGCCCATCCTGCCTCGCGACTGCGGAGGTTCTCCGCCTCCATTTCGTGAACAAAAATGGTTCGCCGAGGGGGTGCCTCGCGGGGCCTGGCCGCATTGCGCTTCCATGGGATCGGTTCATGGACCAGTCCTGTTTGTGTCCCTTCATTGATTATTTTCCCCAATTCTTTGGCGGATTTGGTTAGAATCCCCTTTTTGGATTTTTCAGGACCCTACAAATGCCCCCCATCGGAATGGGGTCCGATCGGAACGAAGAGGAGGCCATTCCAATGCAAAGAGGTCCTGAAATTGAGATGGTTTGTGGTAGAGAGGTGGACCTAGTAAGGGACCACGCCTATAAATACAAGGAGCCCTTCACTTTTCTTTTACTGAATTCTTCACAAAACCAGAGCTCCTTTGCCTCCGCGTGTTTGCTCCGCCGTGAAGTGCCTCATCCGCGAACCGACAGTGACCTCCGCGTACCATTACTTCTTTGTAGTCGCCTTCACCCGTGAACCAACATCCCAACCGTGAAACATTACTCTTATTTAATTAAAATGTAAGTGATGACGGGCTATGGAGGAACTTTCTTCGTGGTTTCGATGATCCTCGGACTAAAAATCTCTTGAACTTTAAAAAGTATCTGAGTCTTCTGAACTTAATCACTTAATCTCAGGATTGAAATTCCACGGAGGGACTTGGTTTGTGGTTTCCTGGCCAACACTCTGTAGGCTAGGGCTTCGTGGACTGATTTCGCAAAGGGCTAGTTCGCGGGATTTGTCCTCACGAACCATCCTCCAAGGCCTCCTTGATGATTTTGATTGTGAAGGCTCCTTAACCCTATATCTAGTTATTTTTGTCCAGATTTTCATTCCAGACTAACCAATTGTGGCTCTCATTGTGCAGGGAGAAAATATGGTTCCCCCTCATTCTCCATCGAGGCCTACTACAGATCCCCTCTCAACTGGCTCAGAGAGACGTTCAGCTATGATTCATAGAGCGGAGGGCGTCAAAGAAGACCCTAGTCATCCCATCATTCCTGATGATGGTGTATTGAAGAACCTTCTCTCTCCGGAGATTCTGATTTATCCATTATCAAATCAGCTCCCTCCCTACGGCTTCGGTCTTTAGGATGACGTCCCTATCCCCCCTACTTTCTCAGGTCTCCCTTGTCCTTTCCTGGAAGCACCGTCAAAATGCATTCAGGAAAACCTTACCCAATCCGGGGAGATAATATCTAATTTTGGTTCGAAAAACAAATTTATTCTGAGGGGATCTGTCTGGACCCAAAGCGATTAGTGCACTCAATACTTTTCTCAGACAGATGTCCTTACGTACTACACTTCTATTATCAACCTTTCTCGAAGGGATCCTGACGCAGGGTGGGTTCCCAGGCGGGATCTTCTGTCCGGTGGGCTCTTCCCAAATGATGGTGCCGGGGATTTTTGGGTCCATCATCATTGTCGGGAGTCTCCCAATTCACTAGAAGCAGACAATCTATACTCCATAGTGTGGGATTCTAAATTTTCTATTTATCCACCATCTTCGATCCTGCCCGACCTGTTCTGCAGCTGGTGTTCAAGTACAAATACTATCCACCTTTCCCACGGTGAAGTCGACATTAGTCTGTGGGAAATATACCAGATAGGAGGACTACTAATTGCTGGCGAGATGTATGAAGAATTTTTTCCCACTCCTGACGCATGGGACGACATTGAACAGGTGCCTTTACTGGCGAAGGAGTTATTGGTTACGGCAGAGCAGTCATTGCGTCAGGCATTGCGTGCCTGCTCTCTCATTCCCTTTGGTACCTGGATAGGGTTATTTCTGAACACTACTGGTCCTGTGCTGAAGATCAAGCACCCCAGGACACACCCTTCTCTGCAGTCACGAACCTCCCCAGGTTCCTACTGGGTAGTTCTGGAGGCGGGCGACTACCTTTCATGGGGTTACGTGGTGCGCCCTGGTGTGTCGCCTACGCTCTGGTTAGCTAGTCTATTTGCTATGTTTTTGTGCGGCTGGCTATTTCCTTCCAGGGATGTTAACCCAGGTGTCTGGTCCTACACTTTGATGATGGCGGCTGAGTTAGTAGAGGGCCGCCTGGTGAATTTAGTCATGCCGACTTTGGCCCATATCTATGACCTATTGAGCCACATGAAGGTGGGCGTTTCACCCTACTGTCTGAGCGATCCATTTCAATTTTTGTACGGCTGGGTGGCAGATCATTGACACTGTTATGAGTATCGTCACAGCACGACCATCCTACTTCCTACCTTTTGGCCTACCCTACTAGATATAGCCATAGTTTTCATGAAGTCCCACAATTCTAGTCAAGTCCTCGAGGTTCTGAGCGGCTTCTCCCAGTTCATCTTCACTCCCAACCCCACCCCTTCTTGCATCTTGGTTGACAACCACTGGGGAAGCCTAGAGGTTCGCTCTTACATGATCTCCCTGCGGGACGGGTTTCTGTCCGCATGAATCGATGGGGTTTCTCTGTGCGAGCCGTATGTCCCATATCACTTTTCTCACCATTTCGAGTGCATGTAAGTCCAAGTTTCCCTTCCCCCTTCTCGGGCTCAGGGACAGCACCCAGCCATACTTCGTCAGTGGTGGATGATGCTGATCCTGGAGGGATCTGACGCAAGAATTCCCCTGCCTGATACGGGGGCGGCTGCCGGCCTTTCCATGCAGTATGCAAAAACATGGGTAAAATAATATCCTAATGGGATACTAGGGAAGGCTATCTGGCAGGTTCCCAAATCAGGAGGTATGGTGGCTGCTGCATCCACCACACATTCGTCATCAGTTTTAAGGGAGGACCGACTAATGGCTCGTCGATCAAAGCGACTCAAATAACTTTCCTCTCCCAACCCTGCGGTGGTCTTAGTTCAAAAAAATTCATCCTTCTTGTGCATGGATGAGGACGACCCTGTGGTTTTAGGTCCTAGTCGGACCATCCAGGAGGTTCCGCCAGTCGATACTGGGCTTAGCAACTTGGTCCCCAAGCATGAACCAGGTTTAGAGGCTCCAGACATTCTAGCTTCGGAGTCAACTTCTAGTAAGCACACATCCACGTGGGCTGCCATGCCAGACTTTGTTATCGTGTCATCATACGAGGATACCAAAGATCCTCATACCATGGCGGACCATCAGGCAGTGCGCAGGTGGGCCAGGCCTCGAATCTGTGAAATCATCACTGAAACCCATTTAGCCGAAACGGCATCTAAAACTAAAGCTCTTCATCAGCTCTTCTTGGGATTGGGGCTAGGTGGCTTTGACTATCAGCAGTTCCATTCTCTTTTTTTCCATGTTGTCATGGCCCATGAGGAATCTTTCACTAATGAATGCAATCTTTCTCACTGCGATACCACTCATTGTGGGGCCCGAACCTTGGAGGAAACCACAAAAAATCTCCATCAACTGATAGCATGGGAGGCGATCTCTTGAGATCAGGTGGCCATCCTATCCTCCGAGTTGCGTGAATGCGATGAACTGGACGCGATGCTAAGGGATCAGTTATCGGCCATGACTAGTCGTCTTGAAGCTAGTAGAAAAGGGATCAATGACCTCCAAACTGTAGTGGAGTGTATCCGTCCGGTGGCTGAGGTTGAAACCAGGGAGAAGGAAGTGTTGGAACAGTCCTGCAACAACCTTCCCCGCGCGGTCGATGATCTGGTGGGGAGAGCGAGTGAGGCTCCTTTATAACTATTAGAGCCACTTTTGTATCCCCTATTTTACATACCCCTCTTCCCCCTTTTTTGTGTGAAGGAGAGATACCAGCTTGTGGATGTCCTCCATTTTTTTGTTCGAATGAAACACAGTCACTCTCAATCACTTGTTGCTATGAAATTTTATTGTTACATAGACCAATTGTTGTGAAAATAACAATTCACTAAATCAGAATTAATCATAACTCAAGAAAACAAGCTCTATCTTTTTCCTAGACCATGGGGTCCAATGAGCATGGTTTGACTATTTCTAGGGTTTTGTAGGAAAACCCTACAATTTTTTTGTCTCTTTTTTCTTTTAATGCCATGATTTTTCTTGGACCCATTTAGTGTGGACTCACTGGGTATAACCCAGCTTTTTCATAGGTTTCCCTTTTCATGTTTTCGGCCTAACAGGCTTTGTGCCTCTTTCTTTCGTGAGTGGTTTAAATTCTCGCCATCAAGACTATCACTATTGATGTTTTAGGTCGAACAGTTTTGACCAAATATGGTGGGGTGAGGGCCCCAATGGGGTTCAACTAATTAAAATATGTCCAAATACTCTTCCGACACACGTGGGGGGAAACATGTTTAAATTTGAACGACATGCAGGTCTTGTCTCAAGATATAGGAGTTGTGTCGGCGTACAGTGGTAGGAAGAGCATTGCCTAAAGAAAACTTGCCTTTGGTAGACGGGCCATGGGCGATCAATATGCAGAGCTGCTGAGGGAATGGTATGCATAGTCATGCAAAGATGTACTTAAATCAAAGACTTGTCCATTTCTGATGTCCAGTGGACTTCATGGAAGCCCAGCTCATGGAAACCACGATGGGTGGTTTGGAAAAAATGAAAACCACCAGGGGTGGCTCGGAAAGGGTATGTGATGTCTGAAATGTTTTGAGAACATTCGTATCAATCAGGAGTGTGGAAGCAAGGTTCCCATCCTACACATTTATGGTAACACCCTGAGATTTTATGAAAATATTCTTTTTAATTTCATTAATGTCTTTGGTTGTACACTAAACCAAAAGAAGCTTGCACAACATGCATCCTTGACTTGCCTTGCATTACACTCAATCGCGACCTTCCTCAATAGCGTGTGTAGTATGCAATACCGAGTTTCACTAAACAATGATATGCTATTAAAATATTATTAAAACTAGCTGTTATGAATAGTAATAACCACTTTTTGAAATTTTGTAAATTTTATTTTTCAAAATGGACTTCATTTTTGGATTCGGAATATTGAAATTAGCTTAGGGTGAAATTTTGGTACTTTTCGGATAACATTCATTTTCTGATGAATAGTGAAAATTACTAAATTTTAATTAAAAACCACTGTTTTAATCGAAATAATTAATAGTGATAAATTATTAATTTGGGTGGTTTTAAAGTATATTTAAAATATATTTTTACAATTTAATACAATGTTGGTCATTGGATGTAATTTCACATTTACACCAGACATAAACAAGTGTCAATCTTTTGATAGTTATTATCTCTTAAGAACACGCTATTTGTTTTGACGATGGAAATTATTTGTTTAAATTAATTAATGCAACTGATATGTTTTGAATTTGGTAAAATAGACATCATTTTTGAATTCATAATATCAAATATAGCTTAGGCCTAATTTTTGGTATTTTTCTGAAAAACTTTCATTTTTTGATGAATAGTGAAACCACTAAGTGGTAGTTAAAAAAATGAATTTTTCATAAAACTTAATTTTACCGCTTCTGTGAGTGGAATTTCAAAAATATGAAAGACACGGTTGATTTCAGTAAGTAAAATGTGGTTCAATGAGATGAAAATAATTTATGGTGAATTGTAACTCTTTACTTTTTTTACCACGGTTAAAATTAAATAGGGTAATTAAGGGTAAAAATGATATTATTATTACCCTAACACATGTCCTAATTCTATTGGATAAGTTTAATTCCACCAAAAACAACCTTAGGAATAAAATATGACCATTTAGGCCCACTTGGATTAGATTAGGACATTTATTATTAATTTATTTAAAGAAGGGTTAAAATAGTTAAAATCAAAGTTTAATAAGTAAATCATTTTTAATATAGGGTTATACATAAGATAAATTTGACTATAAATATTCATTAGAAAGATAAAAAGATTTCCCACATAAATATATTTAATTTGTAATTTTTAGACATTAAATAATTTAATTTATTTATTACACAATGATGATGGAGTAATTATTTTATTAATGAAATATTGACATAATTGATATTATAAATACCTAAATAAATGTAATTTGAGATTTTTTATGAATTAAACTAATTTTATAGGTTAATAAGACATGTTAGTATGGATTTAATTAACCTTTTTTGAACTAATCATTTTGTTATAATTTTTTAAAAAATCAATTACTAAATTGTGTCAAAATTGACATAAAATGGTTTTTAAAACAAATATTATATTATTAATTGTTATTTTATTTCTAAAAATCTAAGGTTCAGCAAAATTATATAGATACGTTTATATATATATTAATATTAAACAACTTGGGGTTCGTTTGGCTTGTTATAGTAAGTTTATTAACCTTATAGTGTAAGAACACTAAAAGACACGGTAAAAGTAAAAGTATCTAACTTAATGTTAAATATAAATGATAAGGTTATAGTAGGAACCTAAACTTGTCTAAATTCTCTTTTATGGGGGTGATTTAAACCCATACCCACCTTAGCTTCGAAATAAATCAATTTGGAGCTATTTGAAACCGAATAAGACTTTATAATAAAATAATATTTTTAGTTATTCCGAAGGTGCCCCTCTCCTCTCTTATAAAAGGGCACCTCCTTCCTCTCTTCCTCACACCACTTTGAGCCTCCAAGATCGGCCAAAACCTGCCAATATCTCCTCTAAACTTCCCTAGAAACATCCTAGAGGTCCTGGTCTTCATCAGAGACCAATTTTAGTTCCCTAAGAGAAGGACTCAAAGAGGCGCTTCAAAGAAGAGGTAATGTCCGTTACCGATTCTTTCAACTTTATTTCTTCTTCCACTTCTTCTTCTTTAGTTGTTTCATTATGAAGTAATAACATCAGTATCACCCATATACTTATATTTTATTATAAGTATGAAATAACGCTATTTCACCATCTATCCATCCTATGGAAAATGAAATCACCGCGCATGCGTACGTACGAAATACCGTCTCCACGCCGTGGTGTAATCTCTTTTCCACCACCACCTTACTTGGATGGGTATAATGGTGTACATAATAACTATATATGATTATTGTAAAGTGATATTGATTCTGAAATAGTATACATACACCCCAATACAATTCCACGATCATGAGAACGATATCATCGCTCGTGTGTACGTACGGACTACCGTCTCCACAACGCGATGAGATTCATTATCCACGGTAACCATTCATGAATGATTATAAAGTATATATAATAAGTAATCATGAAATATATGACATAATAATGATACTGGATTTATGTGTATTTCATTCCATTTACTGATCTATTATATATATGTATATTATGAATATATATTATATATAAATCATGTTTTATATAATAGAATTAATTAATCATGATCTAATTAATCATATGAATAATTACAAGTCAAAACATGGACAAAAAATGAAACGATTTTACCCAAAACGCTCTTTAACATGGAATTTACAAAAGAACGGGTAATATAAAGTCATAAGTGAACCATATATGATATCATAACAATGAGTATGATTATGGAATAAGTAAATGACATTATTTAAATCATTATACAGGAGGTTCAGACACTTACGAAGCAAATCAGACCTAAGGTAAGGGAAATATCACAATCTCATTTTTATCCGAGATTGTTTATACTTTGGTATTTACTGGGGTGTATTTTATCATCCACATCCATTTTTTCTCAATATGTAATATTGTTTCCATCAACCTACAATTGTTTAAATCCAATTTTACCCTTCGGTGAGTTTTTAGTAAAGTATATGAAATGAATCTTTTGTCGTTTTTCGTACGAGGTACTTTTTGACTTTTCTGGCAAAAGTACAAGAAGAATGTTTTTTTAACTTATACGGCATGAAAGGATTTTTAAAGATTGATTTTCGTGAAGCTTCCTCAAAACGATTTCATGACTATTTTCAAGAAAATGCTTTTCTTTTAAAAATTCATTACATTTTGGGAAAAGAAAATTACTTTAAAGACGAAAGGATATTTTCTTCAAGAATTCATTTCAAGTGTTTTATCAAAACCATTTTCTATCTAAAATGAAATTATTTCATATGTGTATGTTTTAAGTATAATGTCTCTATGATTTACATGGTTTCAATTTTTTTATTATGAAATGATATCCATTTCTTTTACATGGATTATGTTATGATGGGATGTTGTTTATGAAACCCATTTTATTCGTTGGGTTATTATGAATGATGTATGTTTATATTGTGGCACATGAAAGAATGATTTCAATATGAGATGTGTGGGACCTATATCTCCCTCCAATGCATTGGGAAAAGATTTATATCTCATGAGATAGACATCACTGGAACGGAAAGTTAAACTGGTTCAGTAATATAGGACTGGAACGGGGAGTGAACTCGATTCAGAAAGGGACTTTGTCCACTAAGATGGTTTTGGCAGCAATGCCTTGGCTAATATGGAAATCATATCATGTGCTTAATGGTTTCCACAATTACATGTTTTATTCCCATGCTATTTTTTCATTCTTAATGTTTTTTTATGATCTATGACTTACGTAATTCCATGTTTTATGTCATTGCTCAAGCTTTTGATGTTTAAACATTATGTTCATGTTTTTAAGTTCAAATGTATATATTATGTTTTATTTTATCCATGCTCACCCTTACTGAGCATTTGAGCTCACCCTTTTTATGATTTCTTTTCCACAGGATATAAAGAAAGGTTTTAGGTAAGAAAAAAAGGGGGAAGATCTTTATGGAAGATGTTGAAGATCTTTCACCACGATTAGAAGATTTTATTCCAAGTTTCCAAAGACACTAAACTATTACGGTCCTTGTGTGTCTATTTTTGTTATGTATTAATTATTCTGCAAAAGTAATTTAATGTCCATTTATGTCAAGCTTCGGGTCTCTACAGTTGGTATCAGAGGAAAGGTTTAGTCAACCTTTGGAAATTAGGATGGGAGAAATTTAGTGAGATCCCTAGAGATATTTCTAAGGTATGTCTAGGGATGTCCCTAAGGTTAAGTATAAGTATAGGTTATAGTCCTAGAATTACAGTAACGATATTAGAATTAAACCTAGGATGTTATATGTTGAAGGTAATCCCCCTTGATTATGTTATTTTCCTTGTATGATTTTTGCCTCTCAAAGAATTCTTTTTTTGTTTTAGTCAATGGAGTGAACCAGAAAGAATTCGGTTAGCATTGAATCCAATGGACAAATTGGTGACTATGAGCAACAAAATTGTGTAATTCCTTGAGATAATGATATTGTGATTATGCCAAATTAGTCATCGCGATATATGATTAACAAGGAGAAATTTAGTGGTATGCCTAATTCATCAAATAAGAGGAAGATAGACTTTTATTCATGTTCGCATGTTGAGGTGCATAAAGAAACGAAGATGGAGATTTCTAAAGAAGGGAAGAAGAACCTTGAGGAATACCTCAAATGGAGGGACATATGTTATCTGTGTGGAGAAAAGAGACATAGAGTGACAGACTGTTATGCAGTTCAATGTCTTATTTGTGGAGAACATGGGCATTACCCAACTCAATGCCCTGACCTAAAAAGTTACTTCTAAATTAAGTAAGTACTTATTCCAGGACAATCATTGAAGATGATGGTTTGAAGTGTTTATGTATTGGTATTCAAGAATAATGTCATTGAGGTAATTTTATGGTATATTGGAATATCTATGTATTTTTCCATTGTGGTTTTCTATAAGAATATGGCATCAGTAACCATGAAAAGTGATTGAAATATTTTTGGAAAGCAGATGATATGCACATAATGAAGGGATAAATAGAATCTAATATGTTTGATAGTATTCATGAGCTCATGATTGATATAAGGACTAAGTGGTATCATGGTTTGAGTATATAGAATTTTTGGGATTTTGGTATGTGGAAAAGAGTTAACTTTTTACAGCATTCATGTTTTCACTAAGGTTAAATGGGTATTCATTTTTCAATAGAATACATGATTAAGGTATTCACATGTTTGTAATTTGACCAACAAGATATATCTTATGATATATGGGGGATAAATGATGGCATTCATGTGATTGTTATGTGACATTTCAAGTAATCATTTTCTTTATACTATGAGCTTGGACCGAAGTATTTTAGATAAGCCTAAAGATTGGAATGGATTATGTTGGACATAAGTTAGTATTGTTTAAGTATAGAACTGTTTTTTGATATTATTTATGGGATGTTATATTAATGTAGTTTTAGAAAAAGGACAACCTGTCGGACGGGTGATAGCCCATCGCATCAGACAAGGCTGTGGGAATCGAACCCAAAACCGAAGTGCGACTGGCCATTATCATCTACCACTGGCCTACAGGAAGTCCCTGTTTAGTAGAAATTAGTTTTATTATATTAAGTAGTATGATATATGAATTATAAGTCCATTTTAGGAACCATATATGATTAATCTCACTATAGATGGACTTATGTTTTTTTTTTGATAACTTTTCTAACCTTTTGTTTGAGACAGATGGAATGACCCATCATTCTATCACATGATCTGCTAACACATCACAAATGACAAATTCAACTTCATTTCTTTAAGAGATGAAGTGTAAATTGTCCAAATAATGACCAATGGTGAGACTATACCAAAATCATGAAAGTATTTATTCAAATTAAAATTTCATCAACTTTAGGGAAATTATCTTGAAAACCAAAAATGTTGTCCTATTGCTCATATATTTGAAGAATCAGATGGTACCTTAGATCGTCACAAATTTATGGCTTTGTGATTAATGGATTTTCCATGTCCTTGTTATCTACCACTCTCCATCAGAACATGATGGTTAGATTTCTCTTCCATATCAATATTTTCACCTATGTGGAAACCCAGTGATTAGTTTATTTGGGTAACCGTGGCGTTTCATACTTTTGTTTTTAAATATTGGTTTTGGTATTCCTTTTATGATGTGGGTTTCTATTAAAGAAACTTTTGAGTAGTAAACCATTCATAACCCCGATGAATTTCGAGGGAGAAATTCATTTTAAGGGGGGTAGAATGTAACACCCCGAGATTTTATGAAAAATATTATTTTTAATTTCATTAATGTCTTGTGTTGTATGCTACAGCAAAAGGAGCTTGCACAACACACATACTTGACTTTCCTTGCATTACACGCAATCACGACCTTCCTCGATAGCATGTGTAGTACACAATACCGAGTTTCACTAAACAAAGATATGCTATTAAAATATTATTAAAACTAGCTGTTATGAATAATAATAACCACTTTTTGAAATTTTGTAAATTTTATTTTTCAAAATGGACTTCCTTTTTGGATTGTAATATGTAAATTAGCTTAGGGTGAAATTTTTGTACCTTTCGGATAACTTTCATTTTCTGATGAATAGTGAAAATTACTAAATTTTAATTAAAAACAACCTTTTTAATCGAAATAATTAATAGTTATTAATTATTAATTTTAGTGGTTTTAAAGTATATTTAGAATATATTTTTACAATTTAATACAATGTTGGTCATTGGACGTAATTTCATATTTAAACCAGACATAAACAAGTGTCAATCTTTTGATAGTTATTATCTCTTAAGAACACGCTAATTGTTTTGACGACGAGAATTATTTTTTAAAATTAATTAATGCAACTGATATGTTTTGAATTTGGTCAAATAGACATCATTTTTTAGTTCCTAATATCAAATATAGCTTAGGCCTAATTTTTGGTATTTTTCTGAAAAACTTTCATTTTTTGATGAATACTGAAACCACTAAGTGGTAGCTAAAAAAAATGAATTTTTCATAAAACATAATTTTACCGCTTCTGTGAGTGGAATTTAAAAAATCATAGATACACGATTGATTTCAGTAAGTAAAATGTGGTTCAATGAGATGAAAATAATTTTTGGTGAATAGTAATTTTTTACTTTTTTTACCACGGTTAAAAGTAAATAGGGTAATTAAGGGTAAAAATGATATTATTATTACCCTAAAACATGTCCTAATTCTATTAGATAAGTGTAATTCGACAAAAAACAACCTTAAGAATAAGATATGACCATTTAGGCCCACTTGGATTAGATTAGGACATTTATTATTAATTTATTTAAAGAAGGGTTAAAATAGTTAAAATCAAAGTTTAATAAGTAAATCATTTTTAATATAGGGTTATACATAAGATAAATTTGACTATAAATATTCATTAGAAAACTAAAAATATTTCCTACATAATGAAAGTTAATTTGTAATTTTTAGACATTAAATAAGTTAATTTATTTATGACACAATGATGATGCAGGAATTATTTTATTAATGAAATATTGACATAATCGATGTTATAAATACAGAAATAAATGTAATTTGAGACTTTTTATGAATTACACTAATTTGCTAGGTTAATATGACATGTTAGTATTGATTTAATTAACTTTTTTGGAACTAATCATTCGGTTATGATTTTAACAAAAATCAATTACTAAATAGTTTCAAAATTGACATAAAATAGTTTTTAAAACAAATATTATATTATTAATTGTTATTTTATTCCTAAAAATCTAATGTTCGGCCGAATGACATAGATAAGGTTATATATATTAATAATAAACAACATGGGGTTCGTTTATCTTGTTATAGTAAGTTTATTAACCTTATAGTTTAAGAACACAAAAAGACACGGTAAAAGTGAAATTATCTAACTTAAAGTTAAATATAAATTAAAAGGTTAAAATAGGAACCTAAACTTGTCTAAATTCTATTGGATGATATTATTTCGACCTATCCCCACCTTATATTAAAAATAAATCAATTTTGAGCTATTTAAAACTGAATATATCTTTATAATAAAATAATATTTTTAGTTATTCCAAAGGTGCCCCTCTCCTCCCTTATAAAAGGGCACCTCCTCCCTCTCTTCCTCACACCACTTTGAGCCTTCAATCTCGTCCAAAACCTACCAATTTCTCCTATCCACTTCCCTAGAAACATACTAGAGGTCCTGGTCTTCTTCAAAGTCCAATTTTAGTGCCCTAAGAGGAGGACTCAATGAGGCGCTTCAAAGAAAAGGTAATGTCCGTTACCGATTCTTTCAACTTTATTTCTTCTTCCACTTCTTCTTCTTTAGTTGTTTCATTATGAAGTAATAACATAAGTATCACTTATATACTGATATGTTATTATAAGTATGAAAAATCTCTATTTCACTATCTATCCATCCTACAGAAATTGAAGTCACCGCGCGTGCGTACGTACGAAATACCGTCTCCATGCCGTGGTGTAATCTATTTTCCACCACCACCTTACTTGGATGGGTATAATGGTGTAAATAATAACTATATATCATTATTGTAAAGTGATATTTATTCTGAAATAGTATACATACACTCCAATACAATTCCACGATCATGAGAACGATATCATCGCTTGTGCGTACGTACGGACTACCGTCTCCACGACGCGATGAGATTCATTCTCCACTTTAACCATTCATGAATTATTATAAAGTATATATAAAAAGTAATCATGAAATATATGAAATAATAATGATACTGTATTTATGTGTATTTCATCTACTTAATTCCATTCAACTCAATAAGGAAACGAAAACCGCGTTCATGTGTACGTACGACCTACCGTCTCCATGAACGGTGTATTTCTTTCCATTTACTGATCTATTATATATATGTATATTATGAATATATATTATATATAAATCATGTTTTATATTCTGGAATTAATTAATCATGATCTAAGTAATCATATGAATAATTACAAGTCAAAACATGGACGACAAATGAAATGATTTTACCCAAAATGCTCTTTAACATGGAGTTTACAAAAGAACGGGTAATATAAAGTCATAAGTGAACCATATATGATATCATAACAATGAGTATGAATCTGGAATAAGTCAATGACATTATTTAAATCATTATACAGGAGGTTCGGACACTTGTGAAGAAAATCGGACCTAAAGTAAGGGAAATATCACAATCTCATTTTTATCCGAGATTGTTTATACTTTGGTATTTACTGGGGTGTATTTTATCATCCACATCCATGTTCCCTCAATATGTAATATTTTTTCCACCCACCTACAATTTTTTAAATCCAATTTTACCATTCGGTGAGTTTTTATTAAAGTATATGAAAGGAATCTTTTGTCATATTTCGTATGAGGCACTTTTTGACTTTTCTGACAAAAGTACGAGAAGAATGTTTTCTTAACTTATACTGCACGAACGGATTTTTAAAGCTTGATTTTCATGAAGATTCCTCAAAAATATTTCATGACTATTTTCAAGAAAATCCTTTTATTTTAAAAATGCATGACATTTTGTGAAAAGAAAATTATTTTAAATAAGAAAGGATATTTTCCTCAAGAATTCATTTCAAGTGTTTTATCAAAACCATTTTCCATCTAAAATGAAATTATTTCATATGTGTATGTTTTACGTATAATGTCTCTATGATTTACATGGTTCACTTTTCTTATTATGAAATGATATCCATTTCTTTTATATGGATTATGTTATGATGGGATGATGTTTATGAAAACCATTTTATTCGTTGGGTTATTATGAATGATGTATGTTTATATTGTGGCACACGAAAGAATGATTTCAATATGATATGGGTGGGACCTATATCTCCCTCCAATGCATTGGGTAAATATTTATATCTCATTAGATAGACATGGCTGGAATGGCAAGTTAAACCGGTTCAATAATACTGTACTGGAACGAGGAGTGTACTTGATTTAGAAAGGGACTTTGTCCTCTAAGATGGTCTTGGCAACAATGCATTGGCTAATATGGAAATAATATCATGTGCTTAATGGTTTCCACAATTACAGGTTTTATTCCCATGCTATTTTATCATTATTAATGTTTCTTTATGATCTATGCCTTACGTACTTCCATGTTTTATGTCATTGCTCAAGCTTTTGATGTTTAAACATTATGTTCATGTTTTTAAGTTCAAATGTATATAGTATGTTTTATTTTATCCATGCTTACCCTTACTGAGCAATTGAGATCACCCTTTTTATGTTTTCTTTTCCCCAGGATATAAAGAAAGGTTTTAGGTAAGAAAAAAAAGGGGGAAGATCTTTATGGGAGATGTTGATGATCTTTCACCACGATTAGAAGATTTTATTCCTAGTTTCCAAAGACACTAAACTATTACGGTCCTTGTTTGTCTATTTTTGTTATGTATTAAGTATTCCACAAAAGTAATGTAATGTCCATGTACATCAATCTTCAGGTCTCTACATTTATCTAGCATAAAGGACGGTTGGGGCTTAGTGCAGTTTAAAGTCATGCAGCTGGGACATCATTTGAAATGGAACGACTTCTCCTAGTTCTTCATAATCTTGTCAAAGACATTCTGTTGCATTCAGGTAGGATTATGGAAGAGGTTGGTAAACTGTAGCTCAGAGGTTTTCTGAATCTCGGGGTAGAAATTGGGGCTCAGAGGCCAAGAGGCATACGGAGATAAGCATTGCCTAAGGAAATCTTGCCTTTGGTAGACGGGCCAGGGGAGATCAATATGCAGAGCCGCTGAGGGCATGGTATGCATAGTCGTACAAAGGTGTCCTTAAGTCAAAGACTAACCACTTCCGATAGTTGAGAAACTTCGGGGAGGTTGAGATTTGGGACCACTAGGGGTGGCTTATGAGAGTTAGGCTTTTTTCTGAGTACAGAGTATGGCTTATAATGAGAGGGTTCCTGAATACGGGGGAAATATCGAGACTAAACTTCCCGAGAATGGGTGAATTAATTCTTTCTCACGATGGTATGAGGTGGTGGATCGTGCAGGTCTGGCCCGTGCACTGATGGATGGAGAAAAGCCATTGTTTCTCATTGAACACATGACAAGTATGACCGTGTAGTTTATCGTCATGTGATTGAGACATATTCCATGCAGTTTAGCGTCATGCGGCAAGGACGAGAGACATTTTTTAAGGTTGTTGTGCAGTTTAACGTCATGCAGTGAGGATGAGGGGAATTTTTTTTAACCAGTGAAAACGCTTGCGATTGGAGGCCTTTCCCTGGATGGTTAATGCTTGGCCATTGCAGTTTCATGCCAAGCGGCCATATATCCTGTGTAGTTTAACGTCATGTGGCGAGGACGTAGGTCCAAAGGCTGCTCTTCATCAGAATATAACTGGGCTTGAATACCACAACATGCCCCAGTCGTGGGGGGGGGGGGGGGGTTGATTGGTGTAAATCATGGTTCCAAGGCTTCTTGAATCTAGAGAGGTGATATGGGGGCTCTGAGGCCGGTAAGCGTACGGAGCTAGGAAGAGCATCGCCTGTGGAAATCTTGCCTTTGATGGATGAGCCATGGGCTATCATTATGCAGAGCTGCTGAGGGAATGGTATGCATAGTTGTACAAAGGTGTCCACGGGTCGATGACTTTCCACTTCTGATGGCCATGAATGGTTATGAGTATTTTCAATTATCCGGGCCACAAAGTCTGTCATTTGGTAGGAGAATGTCTGGACATGTCAGGGATATCCATCCCTGGTTGCTTGTTGAGTTTCAAATAGCCCCCTGCAATGATCTTTTCTCTTTTTTTGTGCGAGAGGGTGTGCCTTCATTCCATGAAGTTCAACGTCATGTGGTAAAGACAAAGTACTCTTATTTTATCGGTCATAGACCATTGGGTGACTATTTCTTCGGTCACTCGAAGGATAACTGAGTCAAGATGTTCTGATATACTTGGATCAAGGTGGGGGATGATGGTCATAAACTGCAACTTTGAGATTTCCCAGACCAGAAGGTATGGTATGGGGGATCTGAGGCCAGTAGGTGTACGGAGCTAGGAAGAGTACCGCCCGAGGAAATCTAGCCTTTTATGGATGGGCCAGGGGCTATAATTATGCAGAGCCGTTGAGGGAATGGTATGAATAGTCATACAATGGTGTCCCAGGGTCGATAACTTTCCACTTCTGATGGCCATGAATGATTATGAGAATCCGCAATTGCTCACAGCAAAGAGTTCAACACGTGGGGATAATGGTGTCCAAGTATACAAGAATCATCTTCACTACAATTGTCCGTTGAGTCAAAGTAGCCTAGTCCTGGATTGATGTTTTTTGATGCATGTCACTATATGAACCACTAACAGAAACATAGGCTAGACAAATAGGGATACCCTGGAAACACCTGGATGTGAAAAGGGGAATGAACTTGTAAACCACCTCGCCATAAACTTTTGGATCAAGAGGTATAATATGGGAGCTCTGAGGCCGGTAAGCATACGGAGCTAGGAAGAGTACCGCCCAAGTAAATCTTGCCTTTGGTAGACAAGCCAGGGTCTATCATTATGCAGAGCCGTTGAGGGAATGGTATGCATAGTCATGCAAAGGTGTCCATGGGTTGATGACTTTCCACTTCCGATGGCCATGAGTGGTTATGAAGATCCATAATTATCCGGGTCGTGGAGTCTGATGTATGGAGAGGATGCATCCAAATGTGCAAGGAGTATCTCCATCTCATATCACCGTGTGTCTTGGTTGGGTCGCGACATGTGTCTTGGGTGGGTCGCGACGAATTCTGTGCAGTTTGTCATCATGCGGTCAGGACGAAGTCCATGCAGTTTATCGCCATGAGGTGAGGATGAAGATATACACCCCGTGCAGGTCTGGTCTATACACGAGGGAAGGGGGAATTTTTAACATCATTTTCCGTGCAGTTTAATGTCGTGCGGTAAGGATGAGAAGTACACCCCGTGCCAGTCTGGTTCGCACATGGGGGGAAAGGGCATTTTTTTGTTTATTTAGGGGGCTAGACCAGGAAAAGGGATCCTGGCATCTTTACGTATCCTGTGAGGGTAGGAATCAATCCGTACATAGTTCTCTGAAATCCATGTAGTTTTAATATCATGCGGTGAGGACAAGGGGTATTATTAGATTCTGTGAAGTTTAACGTCATGCGGTGAGGATGTGATACTCCTAGTTTAAGGTCATAGAGTTTGGACTGTTGGGTGCTTGGCAGTTTAATGTCATGCAGTTCGTACAATGAATACACCTCATGCAGGTCTGGTCCATACACGGGGGGAGAGGAATTATTAACTCTTGTTATCCGTACAGTTTAGCGTTGTGTGGTAAGGATGGACTCCATGCTGTTTAACGTCATGCAGTGAGGGTGTGAATATACCCCATGAAAGTCTAGTCCGTATATGGGGGAATGAAAATTTTTGTTTTCCTTTTTGAGATGGCTGGGCCAGGGTGTGGAATTCTGGCGTCACTACGTATCCTGCGAGGGAATGAATCAATCCTCACATACTTCTCTGAAAGACGATACACCCCGTGAAGGTTTGATCCATACACTAGGGAAGAGGGAATTTTTAAATCACCCTGTCCATGCAGTTTAACATCATGTGGTGAGGACGAAATACTCTCAGATTATGGTCATAGAGTTTGGACCGTTGGGTGCTTTGTAGTTTAATGTCATGCAGTTCGGACAATGAATACACCTCGTGCAGGTCTGGTCTATACATGGGGGGAGGGGCATTCTTAAGTCTTGTTATCCATGTAGTTTAGCATCGTGCGGTAAGGATGGACTCCATGCAGTTTAACGTCATGTAGAGAGGACGTGAATACAACACATGCAAGTCCAGTCCGTACACGGGGGAATGAGCATTTTTGTTTTTGTTTTTGAGGTGGATGGGCCAGGGTGTGGAATTTTGGCGTCACTACATATCCTACGAGGGCAATAATCAAGCCTCATGTAGTTCTATGAAAGACGATACACCCCGTGCAGGTTTGGTCTGTACACAGGGGAAGAGGGAATTTTTAAATCACCATGTCCCTGCACTTTAACGTCATGCAGTGAGGAAGAAATACTCTTAGTTTAAGGTCATAGAGTTTGGAACGTTGGGTGCTTGGAAGTTTAACGTCATGCAGCTCAGACGATGAATACACCCTATGCAGGTTTGGTCCATACATGGGGGGAGGGGAATTCTTAACACTTGTTATCCGTGCAGTTTAGCGTCGTGCGGTAAGGATGGACTCCATGAAGTTTAACGTCATGAGGTGAGGACGTGAATACACCCCGTGCAAGTCTGGTCCATACACGGGGGAATGATCATTTTTCTTTTTCTTTTTGAGGTGGCTGGGCCGGGGTGTGGAATTCTGGCGTCACTACATATCCTGCAAGGGAAGGAATCAAGACTCATGTAGTTCTCTAAAAGATGATACACCCCATGCAGGTTTGGTCCATACACAGAGGAAGAGGGAAATTTTAAATCACCCTGTCCGTGCAGTTTAACATCATGCGGTGAGGACGAAATACTCTTAGTTTACGGTCATAGAGTTCGGACCATTGGGTGCTTGGAGGTTTAACGTCATGCAGCTCGGACGATGAATACATCTCATTTTTTTCACCGTTTGTGCATTTTATCATCATGCGGTAAGGATGAAGATACTTCTTGGTCTCTATGCAAAATACTTCTTCTGGAATCTTGCATTGGTAGGAGCCGTGGTGAATTGCCCATCCATAGATATTAGGGTATATTCTCCATTGGAGTAGACCTTGTGTATAAAATATGGTCCCTCCCACATGGGCTCCAACTTTGGAGGCTTCCTACTGGGTATCATTGGGGTCCGGAGGACTATCACTAATTCTCCATCCAAGAAAGACCAGAGGTAGACCATTTTGTTGAAGGCTCATGCGATCCAGTTCTGGTACACTTCAAGGTGGTTCATAGTGTGCAGCTGCTTCTCGTCTAGCTATTCCAATTCACCTAGCCACTTTTCTTACTGCTTATCATCGGATAATTGATCACAGAAGGCAACACGGAGTGAGGGAAGTTGGAGTTCAATAGGCAGGACCACCTCTGTGTCGTACACCAATGAGTATGGGGTTGACCGAGTAGCGGTGCAGATTGTGGTTCAATAATCCCACAATGCATGGAGGAGTTTATCCGGCCATGACTTCTGGTCTTTGTCCACCATTTTCTTGAGGAAGTTGGGCAGGGTCTTGTTGAAAGCTTCTATCTGTCCGCTGGCTACTGCATGGTAGCGGGATGAATGGTTAGCCTTGATACCATACTCGTGGTATAGCTTTTCCAACTCAGTAGAGCAGAAATTGGTGTCGTTTTCCATTAGTATAGTATGAGGGACACCTAATCTGGTGATGATATTGGTCTTCTTGAAGCTGAAAATATTCCTTGCCCCGACATTCTTGAGGGGTATGCCTTTTGTCCATTTGGAAAAGAATTCGGTTGCTATGAGGATATACTTCATCTGTTTGGCCGTGGCAGGAGGATATGGTCCCACAACGTCCGTCCCCCAGATGGAAATGGCCAGAAGTACTTAGATTGATGAAGTAACTCCGGGAGATGGTGTATGAATTTGGCATGAATCTAGCATGAGTGGCATTTTGCGGTAAAACGCTCGCAGTCTCGTGCCACTGTGGGCCAGTAGGACCCAAGCCTTCGAACCTGATGGGAAAGCTTGGTCCCCGGTTGATGTGATCCACACGCTCCTGCATGTACTTCAGTCATGACGGCAGTGGTTTCTTCTCCATCAATGCATCTGAGGATCTCTCCATCGAGGCCTTGTTTGTAGGGACCTCTTGCTGGCCCGAGCCACCATATAGGAAAAAATTGATTTCCCTTCTCTGTATTTGGTCTCGTTCAGCCCTGTCTAATGAAAGCTCTCCCCGTTGAAGGTAGTTCGCGATGGGTATCATCCATCTGGTGGCAGGAGCATATGGCTCGGGGACAGGACTGACTTCATGGATTTCTTCCATCTTATCTTGAAAAATGGAAATACCATTCGATGGTGAGCAATACTAATTACCATTTCATCCCAGTCTGGGTCGGCTAGGGCTGCGGCCGCGTTGGCCAATGCATTAGCCTGAGCGTTCTGGGACCGGGGAATATAAACCAATGTTGGTTCTGTGGAGAACTCGGCCATTATCCCTCGGACATGGTAAAACAGGGGGATTAGCTCCTCCTTTTTAATAGCATAGTCACTATTGACTTGCTTGATGACCAACTCCGAGTCACCTTTTACCTTAAGGTGCTGTACTTGTGCCTGGAGTGTGAGCTCTAGGCCTGCAATGAGAGCTTGATATTCCGCTTCATTGTTTGTACATCCCTCTGAAAGGAGGAAGGAATACGGAAAAACTGCCTTTTCTAGGGACACATGTATTATCCCCAGACCCACTTTGTTGAATCTGGGATCCTCCATCCTCTTCACAGTGGGGCTCCGGGACACGTCGTCAAAGTACATTTCCCATGCTAGGAACACCTCTTGGACCGAGAATAAATCTTCATCAGGTAGTTTGATATCTATTGCAGTGGTCCCTGTTGAAGGGTGTTGTGCCAGAAATTCTGTTAATGCTTGGCCCTTAAATGATTTTTGAGGCACGAACCGGATTTCAAAATTTTGCGGGATGACCGCCCATCGGGATAGGCGTCTGGTTATCATCGGGCGACTGAGGATGTACTTGAGCGGGTTACTCCATGAAATGAAATGGACGTCATGATGCTGCAAATAATGTCGCAGCTTTTGAACCATGAAGACCAAGGCCAGACAACTCTTCTCGATATTTGAGTATCAAGTTTCAGCATCAATCATGGTTCGACTGAAGTAATAGAGACTATTTTCACTGCCCGCGTCATTCTTTTGTGCGAGGAAGGCTCCCAGTGATCACTCTAGGGCCGTAACATATAGAATGAGAGGTCTTCCTTCAACCGGGGGCATGAGAACTGGTGGGATTAAGAGGTACTTTTTCAAGTTTTCGAATGCCTATTGGTAGTCATTCGTCCATTGGTATGTGACCCCCTAATTCATTATCCTGGTGAAAG